>OX421894.1:1359200-6359200 GCA_949128065.1 Beris chalybata | reverse complement strand
ACAATCGTTGGATTCAAGCATACTCTGTTGCAATGGTTTTTGACCGATCGTGTCAATCTTAAGTGAACCACTTGCATCAGAAACCTTGTACAAAGTCACGGATCGTTCATCGCTAGTTTCGAAGGCTCCATCTTCTTCTGCGACAGATTCTTCGGGTACTTCACTTGGCGATCCGGAACCTAAGATGGTGAAGAATTGCTCCTTGTCCATGGGTGTACCGAAATCATCTTAGAGAAATATCGGTAATTATAATTTTTTTAATTCGGTAATATTTTGAGGTAAACGGAAACACTACATAGAAGTGTGGAAGCTGCACAAAGAAGTAATTTGATTTCAAATGTTTACCAGTGTACTCAACTACAAAAAACTGTTTTTTTTTTCTACATTCAAAAATAATTTTCCAAAGATTTCAATTTTAGCAAATATGGTACCAAAATTCCAATTTTGTCCTATTCAAATTATTAATAAATCCAAATCGTATGTCCCTGAAACAAATAATTTAAATCCCTAATTGCAAATTGTATAAAAATGTTCTGCATTTACTTTAGTATATTTTGTTACATTCTGATATTCTGAATATTTTTTTGTATTTCATTTATTCTACCCCTATTTTATTTTACTTTAACATAATTTGTATATTCTTCTTCTCATAGAAATCTCATTTGATGGCGCTTGAGTAGTCGATAAATTTCCTACAATCCTTTTTTCGGGTATGCATTTTATATTACGATCTGACTGTTTTCCGAAACACTGCAGAGTTTTCCCGGGGATTTTATTAGCCTATATCCCAACCCTCGTGGCGACATTATTAGATTATTATAAAATATATATAGATTATTTATTTGCAGTTTTTAGTGTTGGCTTTATCTGTATTATATTTCAGCGTCTGACACTTGCCTAATTACTGATTGTAAAGTTAATTATTGGGACCTTTTACTTGTTGTTACAGCCAGCCAATAAATTCGTTACTAGATCTTAAAAGTCTACTAAAAAACCAAATTACCAGGCTCTTTTAGGACACTCCAGAAGTAATATATTTCTAAAGGCCGAATATCTTAGTCAATCAGACTAATTTTCACTACTCTTGCATGTTTGGTAAATAAGTCAAATCTATGCAATATGTTTCTACTTATAATTAAAAAAAAATTCAAATAAATCTACTTACCAACAATATGGACACGAGACCGTCCGTTATGATCCTGATCACGTATTTGATTAGCAGCACTAATAGCTTTTAGCTTTTCGACACGCTTCGAAGATGAACCTACATAAACATAAATATTATTTCCAGCATCCAGAATGAAGCAATCTCCTTTGTTCATCGACGAAACAGATAAATTCACTTGTCGAACACGAACATTTCGTTTTCCCTTGACTTGGAAGAGTCGCTTTTCTCCTTGGGCATTAGTTTCGGCATGGCGAAAACCACTAGCTACACCTCCATTCTCATATCGAATACCTTTGCAGAAAAAAAATAATTTAAAATAATTATTAAAGATAAAACATTCAATTTTAGATATTCATCCATCATTTTATTTCAAATATAATTTGCGCGCAAAACCAAAAGAAATGTTTTTTAGTAAATATACATTATAGCTTCATATAATTATTAATAATATGGACAATGGTCTTGAAACTATTTTCTTTCCAAGCTTTTATCGTTTACATATAAAGCCTTCTTTACTTTCTTGTTGCGAACTGAAGTAAAAAAAAGAGGATTAAGTCAAGGAATTTTCATTTATGCAGAATTTTTTAACATTTGTTTTATCGAAAGGACTAGTTGCACTTTATTTTTAACAATAAAGAATATTGAAATTTTCAAAAATATAATATTTCTATTTTTTGTGCTCTCGATAAGCCAATTTTATAAAACATTAAAAATTAAGTGCAATATTTTACATTTAGCGAAAAATAAAGTTCGAAGATGAACAATAGCGCCTTAAAGATCGACGTTTACTGTAAAATCAATTGGCAATAAATTCATAATATGTCTGCACGGAATGTTACAAAATTCCGATTAAGAAGTTTCGAAATTTAAACTTAGTTTTTTTTATATATATTTAAAGCCTTATTGTCCAACAAAATTATAATGACTTCTGAACAAGAAAAAACTATCGCGTTATGAAAAGCATTTTATTAACCTTTGTTCAGGAAATGTAGACAAATATTCCTCATAGTTCGCTTCCAGAATTCGATAAACTTTTTTCAGAGTGTTTATATCGCACGAATTCCCAAAACAATTTGAGTAAATTTTGTATCTTTCTTTCTGATGGCTAGCGGCAACATTCGGTTCAGTAAAAAAAATAGTGACAAAAAATTTGTTAAAATCAATGCAAACATATTGTTTAGTCCGACGTAGGCACCAAAACAGGAAGCAAGGCCAAATCACATGAATTAAATACGATATCTTATATTTTGTCCGATATACTTCGTACTTTCTTATGTGATTTATCCTTTAAATAGATATTTCTAAAAGAAAATTATATGATCACAATAATATTATACGAAGAAAGAAATTAGTGGTGTGCAATTCGGAGCAAATTAATTACCCATTTAGAGAATGTAAATTGTAATTTGACGAACATAATTCGAAAAGAATTTCAGTAAATTTTAGATTGTACGAAATAACAATTTTTTTGATATAGCAATTAAACTCGATGATGTACGAGATGCTAGTATTTATATTTAAATTAGAATTTAATTTAAAAAAAATAGGGTTGAATTAAAAAAAATTAAACTACAAAATTAATAAGGTCGGTACTTTCAAAATATAAAGAGGTTAAAAGTATTTACTTGTAATAAATGTCAAATTCACTCGACTAATGGAAATGAAGTCACTTTCCAATTGTCAAGTTTCATCATACCAACTTTTGCTCGAGTCGAGTTCAAATGTGAGTGAGTTACTCACTCGACTCGAGTTTCGTAATAGGCCGGATAAACAAATAAGTGGTTAATTAAAAAATAAATGAATTAGTAATTAATAAAAAAAGTAGTGAATTAAAAAAATATAAGTATTGTAATAAATTGTATTATAAAAATGGGTGTTTGGAATCAGTGATCAAAATAAAAACAAACAAGAAAATAATAAATATTTTAAATGGAGTAAAAAGTACGGGTAAATTAATAGCCCCAAAAGAATTGAAAATCCGACGAACAATGAACCATAGTATCGAATTTCACGCACTCGAAGGATATTTTCGACTAGTTGCCAAAAAAATCTCGATCAATTGCTATATCAATATTTCATACAATCGTGGCTCAAATTTACTAAAATTGATTCACCGCAGTTACCCTTGAATATGATAAGCGGGTATTGAAGAGCAACATAAAAACATGAATTTTTTCCAAATAGTGAAATGGAGTAAAAACGCCCTTTGCCACTTGATTTTACATGATCTTACATTCCTTTTTATCGTCCTTGTAACACTCGTTTTTATACGAGCATTGACAAGAGCTACTTCCGGCATCGTCTTTAAGGCGCTCTAAGAAACAAAAGGAATTTAAAAAAAAAATTCCAGTCCGTTCGTTGTAATGGAAAATGTTAAAAAAAATAACAATAAAAGGAACATCACAAATTACCATCGCGCTTAGGCAGTTTAGAATATTTCCGATCGTTTTTTTTCAATTTAAATGTCGGGATAGCAGCCTTAACTTTTTTACCGGTTTTCATAGCGTCATCCATGGGCGGCTTTTGTACGGATTTCATAGTAGAATTAACGTGTGATATTTCATACTGGGGAACAGATAGAGCTAATGGAGGCGACCGACTCATATCCGTTGTTGAACTTCTAACGCGTGACAATTGAACTGATTCACGCGGTTTCAATACAAAATCGGAAGCAGCACCGGCCAGCTTTCGATTCAAGTCAATTGGTTTAGACTCTTCTGCCGATTTTCTAGTCTTGTTTGATTGATTTTCAGGCTTTTTGCTAGTCGATGGAGAGTAATTGTTCAGTCTATTTACTGAAAGTTCTTTTTCGGCCGTATGAGGTTCTTCAAACGTAACATTTGAAACGCTAGCCCTGACGTTTTCTTTTGGTTTCAGGATTCTCTGAGACGAATGTCTCGATCTGCCACCTGAAGAAAGCCTGGACTCTTTACTTGCTAAAAGCCTTGTTGAACTGTTTTGAGTGGGCCATTCCTTAACGAGAGATGATCTTGTCGTAGATCCTTTTTCCGACGCAGGTCTGGGCACTCTACTATTCGATTTAGACGGTATAATTTTCTCCTTCGATACTTCTGAATTGACCTTCGCCAGTTCTTGTTTGCTGCTGAAAATTTTGGAAGTATATCGCGGCATACGATAACTTTCGTGAGGCGTTCGGTTTCTGTAGTTTCCTTTTTGTTCAATCTGTCGCGCGGGTGTTGTGGTCTTCACTGGGTTGACATCGCTTGGTTTACTCGAATTTCCTTAGGAATCCAAATGAGGAAGGTTAGGCAACAATCTATCGCTGTCATCTTTATTACCTGGGCTTAAGTCCCTTGAACCCTCTAACTTGTCCGCTGGAGTTTCTGAAGGTTCAGGCTCAAGTTCTGCTGTTGGTTCCGTTTCCAAGTCTAGTTCGGATGTGGGCTGAGAATCTATGTCCTCAGCTTCTCCTGGTTTATATGATGTCTGGCTGGGATCAGGTGAAGCGGAATCACTACCGCCACGTCCATCACTACCTCCACCACCACCCGACCCATCGCCATTCTTGCCGTCCCCAATTACATCAACAACATACCACACTAACAAGGAAACGGAATATATGGCAAGACAACAGATATTTGCGGGTGGGAATTTAAAACCAAAATCATCGCCGGCTCCAGTTGCTACAGCTGTACCAGCCGCTCTTCCCCAATGGCAAGGAATAATATTTTTATCTGCTAAAAGTGCGAAGAATCCCGACATTAATACCATTATATTTCTTTCGTATCTCCTTTTTTTCTTTTTTCTTCCTGAATTGTGAAACTTAAATAAAAATTATATTTCACTACTGAAAATTTTTTTCGCCATAATTTAAGGAATATCCTGCTCTTTACGTTTATTTGCAACAAATGTCGGCCTGCATGAAAGCAATTATTTCGATAAAAAATCAAAATTTGAAATGCTACTATGTAGGCAGAAAAATTCAAAATATTCAAATTTTATATAGTAGTTTTTGAGAGTCTCAAGTTTTTTTTGGAGCTCCAATACTTTCTGAATTAAATACTCTCATTTCGTTAACTCCAGGAAGTACCATATGTTCTTTGAACCATTCAACGACAACAATGAGGAATCGGTAAAGTAACTTTTTCTTAAACCACTAGTAATTAGTTCATGTCCTGGAATAAGATCACGACCTCTAGACTGACAACGATAAAATTTATTTTGGTTTTGCGGATGCAGCATGTACGCTTCTTTCAAATGCAGGGTAAAAATTGTTCACCAAAATCACAGTGTATATAATAAACACTATAATAAATGGAGACATGAATCTATCAAAATCAAACATACCATTTTTAAAGTATCCCAAAAATAGTTGCGATTCGTGATCTTGAACTTCACGATGCTGCACAGGTCCTCCATTTAACAAGTCGTCAAGTTGGACTGTTAAGATTGCGGCAGCGCCGGCTTCATCGGTTGATGTTTGTGAACCAAGCCAGAAATGAACATCCCAAGAAAGTTCTTTACTCTTACTTTCTTTTGTCTATTAAATTTACAAAAATTCAAAATAATAATAACTAACGAAAATAATACAAAATTTTGAGAATATTATTACATTTAAAATAATGTAGGAGTCGCCATTGTAGAATTTTCCATAGTCCTTCTGCGGATAGCTAACAGGCTCGAAATTCTGTAATGAAAATCATAAAAATCAAAAATTAATTCTAAACAAATCTGATAAAAAAGAGGTAGGCATCTGTTTTTGTAAATTTGCAAAAATTGTGTTGCAATTAGTTATGAAATTTCTACAGTTGACGAAACAGCTCCTTCGGACCCAGTCCAACAAAGTCTTATAAAAAATTATCATATTCAGTGAAGGTTTTCCAACTGTCATGTCCTCAAACTTTGCCAGCTTAAAAAATATATATAAATTATCTACTCTTTTAGTACCTAGGTATATCTTAGTTGCAAGTTTCAACTTTCCAGTGCGGACCAGAATAACTCTGTAACTCGTTATCGAAATATTCAATCCAAAAAAAAAAAAAAATTGACAGCTCAATCCACAAATACAACATTGAAAATAATATGATTCCAATAGTCTATTATTTAAATTGCATGACACCTCCAAAGGGTTCGATGTAAGAAATAAAGTCTAAACATATGGCAAGCAAACGGACCAATTTACTTCAAGAACTTGAATAGGTGTTGTAGGTGTGCGAATATTTGTGTAATGAATGTAAACCGTTCTAATAAGTCAGCATTACTTATCTGCTGATACACACTATCCATTTATACCGATTACCGCCTTTTATGTAGCTTTTAATGTCATTTTATCTCGTATCACAACGTAAACATTCGTATCAATTTCATATCTGTTGTAATCTCGTGATTATTTGTTTACTGCAAAATAAACGCGTTTTCCTTTCTCATACATGTAGGTACCTATACTAAAATCATTTTTTTTTTCAAACTACGTTCTGATATGCGTGATGTATTTATTAATCGAACATAATCAAAACTATATCTCCGAAATGACTTGAATTACACATCGTGTATGCGGATAAACCATTCCACATAGGTAAAATCCATTACACATCGGTAAAAATGATGCGATTATATTCAACCGTTTCTTTAAAAGGGAAGCTCAGTTTATTTCTTTGAATTTTAAAAATAGATATAAACAATTTTAAACACACGCGACCGTCTTTATAATCTTTTGCGAGATCAAATATGACGCGACTCAAAATAATTAGCTTTTTCATATGTTGAAGACAAGATCGTGTGTGTAAAGATCCGATACCATATACCAGGCGGTCTTTTTAAGAAACTGATGTATGGTCCATCGTACATCAATGCTTACTTGTTGACAGTTTAGTCACTGGAAACTGCCAGCAGATGACAAGAAAAACCCGAATATTCTTTGCGCTCATGTATTATTGCAATTCTAATTTTACACAATTTTTTGTAATAACATGTGCAGAAAAACATCCCAAGGTTATTTCGAAAAAAAATATGATTCGAGCATAGTAAAATTAAATCAAGTTACAGATTATTTAAAAACGAAAAATACAAAACCATTTTCAATGAATCATTATTTGAAAAGCTGTTTAATAATAAGCAATATTTTTTTAAAGCTCTAATGTTTATAGCTAGAGAGTTAAATAGTTAAAAATACTAAGCTGGAATAGAGGTAGACTGAATTTGAGTACGTGAGTAGATGGACTCGTTTTATATCCACATTAATTCTTTCGATACATGACTACAAAATTAGGGTTTCAGATTTTTACGAGTATTAAGAAAGGTGACAAGATATTAACAATAAAAAATCAAATCAGTGACAAACAATTATTAAAAATAAGAGATTTAATTAATTTTTATTGAGCACTTTTTAATTATTATGGCAATGGGTTGTTACATTGGTTTATTATCAATAACAATCCAAAAAAAATTGAAATTGTAGTGAGCCGAAATATCGCAAGTCTCTTGGATGCTTGATGATTTTGCTTATTTTAATAACAGCTTATATAAGCAAATCATCCAACTGATATTCAGATATCACAAAACTGAAATTCGGAATTAAAATAAAATAGTTTTTGATACAAAAAATTCAACGAAAAAAATATGATTCAAACTTTTACATTTTTTTTTAAGAAATTCTGATATTGTAAAAATTTTGCATACCCTAAATAAAATTTTTGAGTACAATGTGAAATCTAACGAGCTGACAACTTAACTAGATAATATTCAATAATAACGATTATTTATCTATCGGCTAGTAGAGATAATTATCAGAAGTAATTTATCATTTTCATTTCCATTAATCCATTTGTATAAATTGCAAAGAAAAGGCGCAAATATAGTGTCAGTCGTGAATAAGATATTATCTGAAATAATAAGCTGTCTGAAATGCATGCAATTTATGAAATTGACTAAGAAAGCGATATGACTTTTTTCCACTAAGATTGCATAATAAACATAAATGCTTTGTAGATTCGGGATGTGAGTAATATCCATTTATTAGTTTGTTTTTTTTTTATTAATTTTTTAATTAGTAAATAGTTTTTTGAAGAATACCTTTTTATGTTTATGGAAAAAGACAAAAATTCCTATATAGTAAGATGTTTGTCTACTGATATTGGAACCTGTTTCTACGATTTGAGTACCGAGGTAATTATAAATTATTAATTTTCTTTAGACATTCATCAAATGTCTGGTTTCGGATATTCTCAGAATAAACCAAAAAGAACAACATCTTTGAACATTGAAAAATGTGCTTCAAATAATCACAGTAACCGGAATTTTGATACAATAAATCTTCGGTTTTATTTTTCTTTTGGCACGTTGCGCAATAGTATAGTGTACGTGCAATGCAATTACAAAAAGAGAAAAAACTAGTAATATTAATTACTATTTTTTTTTCGGATGCTGCAAAACATCTGAGACGTTGAGCTCTGCGAGTATACCTAATACAGACAGTACTAAACTATGACAATTATTTGACTACTTCGCTGGCAAATGTAGGCAGATTGTGATATCGTCAAATTTTTTATTTTCAGATTATTTTATTTTGCCTTTTTGACTGGAAATTTTACTAAGTTTAGCATACGGTCTAATACAAAATTAAATATTATTTTAAAGTCAATACAACGCTAAGATTTTTAAATACATAATTAAATTCTGTTGTATTAGTAAAACATTCTATGCGATGGGAATTATTTTGATTTTACATTTTTTAGCTTTCCAAAAATAAATCCGCTTCAAAAGCTCAAAAAAAATTGCTTATGAATATAATCAAATATGATGGCGAATATCCAAAATAATATTAATTATACTGCCCAGTTCCTTCTATTGTCAAAGTAACTGATCTATCTGATATCGTAGAAATTAAATCATGCGATAGACAACTAATTTGTTAGTCAAGGCTCAGAAGTCAAAATACTTTAAAATGAAAAACACCTACATACGCCCAACATATTCACGATTTTCAGCTAAAAAAATATAATTTGAAGCCTTTAATCACAAAAGACTGAGCATAAAACAGAATACTTAGACTGTATTGAAATAACTCATCGTTAATCCCTTTCCTCAAAAATTTGAATCTTAACAGCTGTAATAATAAAATTCAATATTTCAAAGCTGAAAATTCAGTCTGGGTACATATTTGGAATGCGGCCAATGTGGACTCCACCATAAAATATATGTTTTTAGAAAAATGTGCTGGATGTTTAGTACAAGCCAATGGAATTAAACATAATTACCAAATCGGACGAAAAGTAAAATTTGGATTGTACACTCTGGTGGGTATTATTTAAAGAATTTCTTTCACGGCACCCACTTAACAATTATGGACCCAATTAGTGCAAAGAAATACGTTTCAAGTCCCATACCGATCAGATAAGCAGAACACGTGCCTCACGGCTCTTAAAGAAATAAAAATTTAACGAGATTCTGGAAAATCAATCCCGAGATATTATTAAACGTCCTATAAAATATTATTCGGTGGTAATAAAGAGAATGGTAAAATAGGTGCAAATGTTATTTTTTTAATTGATTCGATACAATTAGGTTAAACTTTTCGAGAGTAAAATTGTTCCAAATGCATTATGAAATCTTTAAATTAAATTGGATATTTTATCTCAAATGTTCAGGTAATAAAATTTATGTGAAAATATTCTAAAACGTGTTTGAAATTTTGTAATTTTCAAAGGATCTTGAAATATAATAATCCTGCAAGTCGAAGTCTCTACAACTGTTACGCTTTGATAAGAAACCGCGAAAATTCGTGTTTATTTGATTTGAATATATTTTAAATTTCGTAACGACTATCAGCGTGGATTCCGATTAAATTCACACCTGTCATATTCTGGCTTGGATAGCTTGCACGGCTAATACTCCACCTGATAACCGTTTAGTTCGTACACAATACCGCGGTCTGTTAAGTGTCTTGACTTTAAATACAAAATTCAAAGTTCTGATTAATTTTAAAAATTTTTTATAATTTTGTACTTTGGTACCAACAGCTCGCAATCAATTCATTAAACAAAATCAATTTTTTTTTCAATTAAAACAAAAAACGTATAGAACATTTGAAAGCACAAATTGCACGAATTTAATTTTTGCAATATGTAATTCATTTTAAAAGGGGAGTTTTCCTCGCTATTTTTAAGAGATATTTCCATGAAATCGCCAGCTTGATTCATCTTTGCCAAAATTTTAAATAAATTCATTTATTCGTGAAATTTATATGATATCAAATATTTACATCTATTAATTGTAGTTGCAAATGAATTTTATGTTATACGAGTGTAATTTGCTACGGGACAACTCAAGTAAAAATATAAGGCTGGCAAAAGTTCACGTCTCTTATAATTTTATTTTTAATTCTTTAGAATATTTATTGCTTTAAGATTCCAATGAAGCAGTTCATACTTTTGAATTTGCTTTACCAACAAAAAATGTGATATTTAAAATTTGTTTAATAACTGCTTTTTAAAGTGTTCTGTGCATTATTGTTCTTAGTTTTTTTTATATATAAATTGTATATTTTGTATCCATAACCAGCCAAAAAAGAGATGAGCTTCTCCTATCCTGCAGCTTGTTAATAGAAACCCAGGCAAACTAAATTGAATATGTATTCTTTACTACGCAAAAAAATATAATAAAAAACAAGCTGATAATTTTCTTAGAAAATTTTACCGAAAATATTCGTAAGATATACAGAAAGCTACTAAGCGAAGTAAAAAAAAAATTCAACAAAAATTTGTATTTCCGGTCGGATAATTCAGCTACACAATGGAGTTCATTATTCAAATATAATTACGCAATACTTTAATGTATAGACCTACCTACCCGTATAATAGTGAGAAAAAAAATTTTATTAACGAAACCACCAAATGACATTTATGGGGAGGCGGTAATGATTCAAATAGGCAAACACGGCTGCAAATTTTTTAGTAGCGTAATTCTTAATACATATCTCTTCTAATTGCTCTAAAGTTAGACAAAACGAATATATCTAAGAAAATTATTTGGTAAGATATTTTTCGCAAATCCAAAGAAGAACACAGACTTAAGAAAAGCTAAGAACGAAACTGAACTCCGAAAAAAATTAGATTGTACATTAAAGGAATAATGAGGAATTTTCTCTGGAGGTTTGCAGGTTTTATATTGAAAAATTGGAGGAATTTTGGGTACAACTTTATTTTGGCTTGTAAATACAAGACGATTTTAGAAGAATAGTTTAAAAAAAATTTCAAACTGTACAACTAGTTGCATAGCGAGTTGGCCAACACTTGGCAATACGAAATACCAAACGTAGTAAGACTCAAAACAATATGCAGCAAATTTGTTTGGTAGATATGTAGGTACATGAGTTATAAGAGATATTTTTATTTTATTATAAATATTCAGATTTTCCTTGCTGAAAAATGTGAGTGTTATCACAAAAATTTTCAAATTTTGATCAAAACTTTCGTTTCGTCATATTTTCATCAACGTCATTTTGAAGAATTTATTTCTACTTGATTTTATCAACCCTACTGACCACTTCAAAGTATACTAAAAATTCTCTTATAGTATATCTTGCAAACAATATTTCAATCATCCAGTCATTTTATTAACCCTAATAAAAAAATGCATTTCATACACATTTTAACATTTTAAAAGAATTGTTAAGATTAAGCGCATTTTATTCATCAAACTTTCGTCAAAGGTGAAGCGATGTAATTAATTGGGCGAGAAAATAATAACAATAGTAAAAGTTTAATATCCGTATTATGGCATTTATTAGCTTTAATATTTTTTTATTTCTGCCACATAAATCTAATCTATTTTTATAATCGCATATATACTGTTCCATGCACAATTTCGAGAAATATACAAGAAACCAATAAAAAGCTATTATTCAATGTTTTGATGGTTGGAGTTTATTTAAATATTTTTGGAATGTTTAAACTAAAAGCAGTTTACATTTATCTTAAAATAATTTCATCCTGTTCATCAATAAATTGTCTGTTTTTTATCTGTTATTTTTATGCTCTTTAAAAATCATTTCATTATTTATGTATCATTAAAGAAAATATATGGGAAAACTTAAGATGTTTTCGCAAATATATCGTAATGATTGTGACAACATATTTGCGAAAAACTCTAAATATAAAAATTTCAACGAATAAACAAAATATAAAATTCTATACCACCTCTCGCCACTTCATTATCAATTTTAGCGCGATAAGCAGCTATAATAAAAAGATATCAGCATGAAATGTAATTAATTTGGATGCTGATGCTGATTTATGAAAAATTATTCTATTTGTTATTATGTAAGACAGAGCTGGGATTAAGCTTTTATTAATTTCCAACTGAAATCGGCGAATGAAAGAAAAAAACTATATCAGATCTTGATAAACTTGAGCATAGAAAATGACGTAACCATCATCTTCTTTGAATCGTTGTACATACTTGGCTTATGCTAAAATTTATTTTCATTGGGCTCCCTTTTTGATTCCAATACGGCCACTTAAATACCATACAGCCTTTAATCTTTAGAACAGCAATTTTTTTCTTTTTTATTTGTGATGGAAATAATCCCATGAGAATTATTCTAATGAATTCACCAGTTTCATTTCCCCACGGTATGAATTTACTTAATATATTTTACGCTTCAATTACTCTATAAAAAATAACAAATGGCTACAGTGACTATCCTCAAAACGCGCCTACTCGATATCGTTTAAGATACCAAATTTCAGGCTTAACTTTAAAAAAAATTTAAATTCGAGTTGGAAATGAGTCGTTCGCAAATGAACTACTTTAAAATATCACTGGTTAGAGGCAAGAGAATAAAGTAAATAAGCAGTTCAATTGAAGGAGTAGTGACTAGTGACAACTGAACTGCTGGTTAGAGAAGAGCAAAGATAAAATGAATAGTTCAATTGAAGTACTTCACTGAACTAACTCCTTAAAGTTAACGACTAGTTGTGAAGTACTTCACTCAAATGAACTGTTTTGCCCATTTCGAACACAATATTGAAATTGGCTGAATATTGGAAACCAATCGCTGTTTTATTGCTAAATGAATTAAACACAAAATTTTGAAGGAAACTTAAAAGGCATAAAATTTCCAATAAAATAGTCCACACAGAACATAGTCGAGAGCTCGATGAAATCGTATGAAAAGTACAGAAATTATTTTTAATCAGAAACCAGACTACGAACGTAGTCGTAAAATTTAGTCGTTAAATTTTCTTCTGAGTAGTTTCTACTCATTTGGTCTAGATTTTAGTGCTGCTTTCGTATATTTTAGCTGTCCTAATATTTTCCTTTAGGTTCATCAACATTCCTTCATTCCTGCTCAAAATTCAGCCTATACACTCGTAAAATTTAAGCGATTTATCGACTGATTTATTTCAAAATGCTCAAACACAAGAGTTTTGTATTTAATTTTCATCGAGTTTATTTTTGTATACGTTCCAAAAGCCGCATACAATTATTCAACCAAATAATACATTTTCTTATTCGGTATGAAATGCAAATAAATGAACAGATGATTCATTCGTTAATCATCAACAATGGGATCTATTTAATTTCCGATGACTCGACTGTACGCCAAACTAAATAGATAGGTACTTGTGAGTTTTATAAAAAAAAATTATTTTGAACAGACTTTCAGGTGTTACCACCTTATTCGGTCTCCTCAATCATTTTCCTACGATCGTATTCTTACCGATAGCCAACTGTGGATTTGGGTCATTCCATCAAGAATCGCCAAAAATTACGAAATTTGTGATTTTATCATCTCCGGTTCTTTTGAAAATGTTTGTACTCGAAGAATTAGTGAAAAAAATATGATATTTATCTTTTGCTTCAATATCATTTCCTGAACATTGCATTTTTTAGCAATCACAAGCGTACATGTTCGGAAAAAGTTTAAAAATTCAGTACTTTTTCAAATAGATTTAGTCTTTGATTTCAAAGTCTATGATATTGAATTACATTCATGACAAGTTCTTGTGTTTATAAAATACTTATTATCCTTTCATACCTTGTACATCGAGGGTTGTGAAATAGACTAAAAAATATCATCGGAAAAAGCAACAATGTTGCGAAAATTTCAAAACAAAACAACCTAATTAAGTCCTAAATTCAATTGAACAAGCTTTGGAACAAAGTTTTTTTTTTAGTTTTTTAATATTCTTAAACCGTTCGGAAGTCAATTAAGAGAAATCATATTTTTGTTGTACTTCCGAGTAAAAAATTAAAAATATCTTGGAATACATACTAAATTCTGGATGAACATATTTCAAGATTATTATAATTATGGATTATAGTCGAACCTCTATAGCTCGAATCGTCATCAAGTAAATCTAAACATATCTAACAATAAGTCGGAAAAATATAATCCGACCCTCTAGTTGCGATAAAAAATCAAAAAGGCATTAAGGTTACAAGCGCGATAAACAATGTTATAAGAAATTTGATCTACAATGTGTCATGCATACAGAAACGAAAGTAAAAGTACGAAAAAACAACACATTTAACATTTCGTTATCGTATTAGAGCCGGAATAAATTGGGCTATTTTTACAGACAACACAATTTATTTAATTTTTTTCCCGAATCTGTAAACATAAGTTTAAACTGTGTCTAAACATAGCGGCATGAAAGATAAATTTTCCGCATGTATACAAAGCCATATACGCGCACACCCACATTATATATCGACTGGAAAACTAATTACACTAATTAACAAAAACTGTGTTTCCTATTTTTTTATCGAAAAATCGAAATACAGATACCTACATATGTAAAATTATAATAAAAACCAACTTACCTCAATTCGCCATATCTCCGTACCTTTAGCTCTACCTGCGTTTGCAAATGCCGGATGCATAACTCTTCTGCCGGGACTCTTCTGGGTACTACTCTCCAAGATATCAGTACCAACTACACCTGTTCGACGACTTTGAAATGTTGCTCCTGAGACGACAGTCGCCAACGACGCTACTCCCAAGACACTACAAGAACCAGACAGACTGACTATTAGTCGATAGTAGGAAAAAATCGATATTCGGTGTATGACTGAACGAATGACCGATACTAGGCGAGGACGAAAGGACTAAAGTTTCCAAACAAAATCAATTTTAAGTTACCAGAAAAATAAGCAAACTCTGAAGGCCGGAAATTAAAATGTAATGTACGGAGCTCGAGATTTCCGATCAACTTCGACGATGTTATCGAAACGAAGGTAAAAACGTATAGGTGAAAATTTCGCGGCACGACTAAGTTTAACAGTCACGTACTGCGCACACGATTACCTGATTAATACTGCAAGTAGCTGGAACTGGTCTGAAAAGCGGCATTTTATAAGCTTATTCGACACTCTCGCCCGCTTAGCCATTATGCGATATCCAAAAAGCTATCTCCGCTCTAGCGATCTGTTGAAAAGGCAAAGAAAACTTATTTTAGAAACCCACCAGTTGAGTGATTCATTTAATTGTTAAAGTTTTTAAGTGGTTTCGGTTCTATCTACAACATGCTAGCAGAATGCTCGCAAAGTTGATTTTATTTTTTATCATTATCGCGGCTTGGCTACTAGAAGATCTGTTGATCTTAAGCACATATTAGAGAAAGTGATAGTTTTATAGCTAAGATAGTGGACCTCCTATCAACACATCCGGACACGTGTGATCAACAACACTAACGATAAATAATGCTTTGAGTATTTTACTATGACTGAAAAAAGTTTTTGTTTAGTTTTTTAGAAAGATCTTCAGAAAAAAGCATAGTACAATCGACGGACACATTCTAATATCTACTCCACTTCATGCTACTCGTATAAATATTAAGGGTTTCGGTAGCCTAGTCTGAGCATGTACTAGGCTATCATCTCGTAAGTTAAAGTCCTACGCTTTCCTTACAAGAAAATCCCGTTTCCATTTTTTATACTTTCATACCCTCTCATCGGTGGTTGGGAGAGTGGCTAACAACCTATCCCCGGAAGAAAGGACTATATCACGGAGCTTTTTTTGGAGAAAGCTCTTATTAACCGATGCGAACACTGTAACGCTCAAATTCGACGAAAACTTAAAATCGAGATCGCGTTTGAGCTTACTAATGAAATATCATGCCGTTTTATAAGTTAAACTAAAAAACATTTTTGTAGTTGTACTAATAATTCTTGGAGCTACAGTAGATCAATCGTCAAGAAGTTTAAAATAACATTAACTTCTGAATTAGCTTTGCGGAATGATTGATTGTACTGAATTGAATGTTTCGATATCAAGAAAAATGGTTAACATTAATTTTCATTTATTTTTGGGTGGGTACATTAAAATTTATACAGGAAATTAAAAAATCTCGACTTGCGTATACATATTTAGATTTTCAATTAAAGATTTTAGGGATGAATTAGATTCTGGACCTAAAAATTTTTGGATCTAATTGATAATTTTTTTTTAAGTCGCTATAGTTACGAACAAATACTTTTTTATTAAAATAATAAAGTCAAATTATTTTGGAAAATTTTCTTAAACTGGGATAGGCAGGTCAAATTACATTGCTGAATCCTTGCCTAGCCAGGCGTAAGAAATGAAAATAATTTTACTTTGCCGGTGTCATGAAGTATCAAATTACGGACAGAAATAATTACTTAGCGACATATCGTAAACATTAAATACGTACAAACTCTAAAAAATACCAACAATTTTCTATCTCGTTATAACGTCATTGCTCATCGAAAATAACAACAAAGCGTATTTATTATATTTGACCAACCGTGATGAATTTTCAATCGTTTATGACGAAAATTCATTATACTCGGGGGTTCGGCCAATTGTTAAAAATGTTTCAGTTCAAATATCAAACTGTGATGAGTGGAATGCAATAACAACTTGGACACATTATCTAATCGTCAAAATACTATGTGTTATTATAGATAACAATGAAACTTTGTTATGTATGCTATTAGAATATCTAGTGCATCTCACATACTAAACCTCTAATACCCAGGCACAGTCATAACCAAACTTTGCACTTGTTAATTGCAAAAACTTTGTTCTGGTCCGAACCATAATTCTATGTAAATATTATAAACTTTTGGGCTTGAATTTAACTTATAAGAATCAGATGTTCCGAAATTATGGTCAAGACTGTGAAATATAAACAATTGCAAATCAAATACGATTACAGTGAATTGCTCTTTTTAATTTATTTATAAAAAAAATTGCTCTATGTACCATTTATAGAACTGCCCTTTATTGATTCACGACAACCATAAACATCTCGATATTTATTATTGTTTGGATTGTTTATATTAATTCCATTAAATTTACTGGTAAAAGGGTGTGTACTCTCGGTCTCGGTTTAAATAAGGTCTTCGCCTATGAGTACTATACGCCAGCAGATTAAAAAATAAAGTAAAAGGGATGTTACTGAGGACACTGTACACAAAATGCATATACAGCGGAACTTCTCGAACTCGAACTATGTCGTATTTTTCTGCATCACAAATTTTGCACATGGCAATTGAATTTTGAAAAGAAAACTCAAATATGTTTTCCTTAACTCGAACAAATTCATTGTTCGGTGAAAGCTCTACTGTATTTAAATTTATCCAACATTTTGAAATTTCCAACACGTGTTAATTTACTGCCGGCAAAGATAAAGTTCAACCGTTTTTGAATCACTTTTGCAAACTAAATTATTTTCTCAACTTCATAATATTTATATAACAAATTATAAGGTTTTGTAACAACAAAATACCCAAAAAAGACAAATAATTAAGGCGTGTTAGCTCTGTTCTGAGGCACATCTTATTAAAATTGAAATACTTTATTTGAACGGTAGATCCACAATAACAACAGCAGGAAAAGTACGCGTATACAATTTTCAACGACCACCCACACTCATAACCTAATGAACTCTTAATTAAAAACCTATTAATTTAATTATGACTAATTTAAAAAAAAACACACACACACTTCTCAGAAATGAAGACCAACACTTGTACAAATTGTTGCAAAAAAAATTACAATTACATTAATTAATTAAGATGTGATCTTAATCGCTCAGCAAACCCCATAAAAGCATATGTTGAGCGAGAAAGGCCTTTCTTATCTGGAGGTCAATGTTAAAACGAGAAGCACGCCTGACGAATAAAATAAATCGAAAATTGCGTAACCGACAGGTAAATTATACCACAAACAAAAAAATCAAGACAGATTGCGAAAGCTAAGACAACAATAAAGACAGGTAAGCTCAGGTGTGAGGTTATAATCGTGTTCATAACAAGTCTTAGTCATTGCGCTTGCGGTAATTTCGTTTAGCATAAAATTCAGAAAACCTGAGCATTTAAATTTTTTTTCACAGTCTTTGGATTGTAAAGATTTAAAAAATTTTGATTTTATTTAATTTAAGAAAATATTGCTCACTCTAAAAAAAAAGTTCCTTTGTACACTATTTTTATAACACAAATTAAATGAATACCGACTAGTATTAGACTTGAAAATAGACGACAATTTTTAAACGTTGTTGAGGGTTTCACTGGGCAAAATGAACTGATCAAGCGCTGAATGGAACTGACCAATTATATGTGATCAACCCATAAATGAAATTTGTCGTATCAATTTGATCTGTATTATTTGTAAATAAAATAATTGTGTTATAAAGTCCGTTTAAGATGTAATTAAATTATTGTTAATATTAGTTGAAGTTCTAACAGGGTGTCAATTAAAAGAAGAAATCGGCAACATTCTAGCCGGTTTTTTTGCTCCTGTTTTTAATGTAGACATTATTGCACCTCTACAAATTAAATAACTAAGTTTCCTAACAACCCGGATATTACGGAAATTAGTTAGGAATTTTTCTTAAATACCATATACCCCTCAAGTATTATTTTACATGTTTGCACAAAGTTTCAACTATCTAGAACAACCCGTTCATGAGATAAGATACGTACACTATTACGAACCTTTAACATAAATTTTAGGTATCTTGCTACCAATTATCAATGACATCAAAGTTTCCAGAGACTACAACTTTTCAAAGTCCAATTAGAATAGCGTTAAAAGCTCTATACACTTCTCGCGTATTCAACACACTCCCTGCATGTTCTACACAACAAAATAAAAAAAAATCTTCAGATAGTCAAAACTAACTGAATATTATGCATTTAAAGTCTTACACAGTTTTAAAGAGTAGTATGAGCTCTCGAAGATAAGATAAAATATTGAAAATTTATATATTTTTGCAGTTCCGAACTTTTTCTTTTCATGTGAGAACAATAATTAATTTTTAATATATAATTTCTTGTAGCAGTTTATCTTGTAGGTAGCTAGTCCAGCAGAAATACTATCGCATGAACAAATTATAGTTTCTACCTTGGAGCTTTATGATCTACTCTTGTTATTAAAGCGTTACAAGATTTTATTAACTTAACGTTTATTGATAACTTCCTGCATTTTTATAGACAACAAAAATATCATTTTTTTTTCTCCTTCGAATGAATTTATGAATATGTACATGATTGATGAAATCACATCCACCTCGGAACCGTCTTTAAAAGCAGTTCATAAAAAACATATATCGGTTATGTGATCTCTCGTTGTCTAGATAACTATGTAGTTGGCGATAAGAAATTAATGGAGATCGAAAAAATAAGTAGGTATCTATAAATATTGCTCCGCATGTGGACATATCAAAAATATTATCCCTAGTTATACGAGACGTGAAAAAATCAATGAATCCAAATTCTTAAAGACATTTATATGGAAGCTGCTCGAAATAGTATAGTAAATTTAGTTATTGCAATATACGCTTAACTTTAAATTGATGTATTGATTAATTAAACAAATTAAAGCTCTCTCAACTAATCATTCAATTGATAACAATATTGAAGCAAATTTTTATGGGAATAGTCAGAGGAAGAAGTAATATAGAATTCTGTATCTGTGTCCTGTGTTATCACATGTCAGACTCATTCACCAATATTCAAATGATATTTGTATGGCAACCATTCGATAGGGATTTTAAGGGATATAACAGATCGTTCCAGCCTTCTATTTCTATGTTTTTACTTCTCTTGAAGCTACACAAAGCAATGTTTTCTTCGTGTCTTCATTGTCCATCCCCTGAGCGGAAAGGATAATTATGAAAATAATTTTTTGGAACCGCTATTTTTGAAAAGCAAGAAAAACTAAGAGCTCTGGAATGATAGACCGAGACCACAACTAGAAAAAAGTACAATGTTCACTTTCTGTTTTAATGACCACTAGAAGTCGGCTATAAAACATGGAATTATTTAACCTTAACAAACAATTTTATTCGTCATTGACTTAAAACAATGACCAGAACCGTACATTTACAGTACTGTAGAATAGTCGTAGATTTACCGGCATTTTAATTGACCATACAAACATATTACAATGTTTGTAAGAATAGTAAAATGCTTTCAATCCGATTAAAGAAGGCTACAATAGTCGCGGTCACCCTGTTTGTAAAACTGAACTATTATCAGATGTCGGCATCTTGAAAAAATCATTTTTTTTTTAAAAAATTAATAACATCAATTGAACTTTCTCTATGAGTATGACCTCTTGAAAGACCTCAATACGAATATGATTTCTTAATCTTTTGGAAATTTTGTTTGGCTAAATTCATTTCCAAGAAATGATCAGTTTATCATTGCCTTTTAAATCTGTACGTAGTATTATTTTTCAACAACAATAATACTGTGATTAATTTTTTCGAACTAATAGAACTTTTTTAAAGTGTTTTTTTCTTTCGATAAAGTGCGCATTGCATTAAATATAATCGTCGGACTCATCCTGTAGGATGCATGTTGTGACACACTTGGTCCTAGTTCTAGCTATCGGCTCGTATTTGAAATCAGGACTTCCTCATTTCCTGGGTTTATAAATAGAAAGATCGTTAAGATTTGCTACTTGAAGTACTTCGGTTTGGTTTACTATCAGTTTCTATCCGTAATCTGGACTGTCCAGTTGATTACCAAATTTTGTACTTTCATTATTACCGAAAAAAAAATCCGTCTTAGAACAACGCGACTTCTTAGAGGTCCTTCCAAATTAAAGGCAGGGCGTTTGACATGAAAAGGAGGAGCATCAAAAATGTTCTAGTATGGGAATCTTGCAATCCTGGCATATATTTAGATTAAAAATCTCATAAAAAATATTTCTGAAGTATTCAGTCCATACAACTTTATTTATTCATGCAGAGTTTCAACTTCTTACCACTTACCACATGCTAAATAGATTTCTTGTTACCAAAACCCTCTCATTACCATTTCCTACTCCCCAAAAAAGTTTACTCCCAATCCTACCTAAAATTGGTTGATAATATCTCCGAGGATTCTTAAGGTTTGGAAGAAGACTCCATTTGTTGTCTATTAGATTCAAAACGTTAAAGAATTAAGGGTAACTGCTAATGGCAACTTTTTTAATACAGTATCGTAATCGGATTAAAATTAAAAAAAAAATTGCTACCTTAAAATTTTATATTTTCAAGGGAAGTAGACATCAAGTAAAATAAAATCGTCCGTCGGTCCACCACCTACAACGTACATAAACAGCTTTGGCGTCCTGTAACTCGAGCACTCTTGGAAATGCATTCTTCCAAGCACAGAAGATACACTATGAGATTTTGTTTTGGATGGGATGTAAGGACTTACGATTAGCAAAATTTAATGTCTCGTGAACCGTAGAGCCATTCGCAATAGTGGGTGTTTCGAACAATACAGCCGCAAAGGAACTTTCATCGCAATTTTAAACGTGTACCAAACTTTAGCCCAAAACAAAATAATAATCGGTGAAACAGTTGGCAGATTTTTAATTACACGCTGTTGATACAATAAGGATTATTAAATTGAACTGTGGATCGATAGAATATCGCAAACATTAGGCAACCTTCATTGCAATGTGCGTGAAAGTCTCGTTACGAACTAAATATGGCTGTCAGGTGCTTGATTACTATTAAGGTTAATTAAATCAAAATAATTGTTAAATTCTATACTCGCAAAGTAATGAAATTCATTATCACAAAGTTGATTTCAAATTACAATCACAGAATTTAACTTTGTTATTGTTTATTAGTTCTTGGTAAAAAAATCGGTTCGGCAGTTATCAGACGCAGTCAGCCGATTTACATAGGTCACTTTCAAACTGATAATGAAATCCAATGGCTGTGTAACTACCCAATATTTTAATACATCAAAGATTTTTTGGGTAATGGCTTTAGGAATTGCAGAGAAGTTTCGCCTATTGGGAAGGTAAGGAGTATAACCAATATTAAAGTGAAATGGTTAAAAATTAAGCAACGAATCTGTAAGATGTAGTCCATTCGGAATAGTGATCTTAAAATGGAAAGGTATACAAACAGTTTGTGAACACTGCTGTCGCCTAATAATTTCACTTTCACAATTCCATCTTGGAAGTCAGACCATAAAATCAGGACGAAAATATAATCAAAATCAAAAAATCAAGATTAAGGCAGTCTTCTGGTCTAGAGAGCCGAAATTTGGAGTTTTTTTGAGGTGCGATAACAAAAAAACAACAGATATTTTTACTATCCATTTTTCTACCACATATTTATTTATCCTTTAATATTAAGTACAAAAATTGTAAAAAAAAAAATTATAATTTTGCGAGTTACAAGCGGTGAAAGTAGGGGGTGAAAAAAAACAGCCTCTTCTAGTTGACACGATTGCACCTCTCCTGGTCATTTGAGAAAAAAAATGAAAGGATGTCATTATAGTCCCTACCTCAGGCAAAGAAAACAAAAAAAAATTCGCAAAATGGCGACTGCTTAAAAAAAAGAGTAATTTTCCTCCGTTTTTTTTCACGATTTTCAATTTTTAAAAAATAGTTATAAACAAAATTTCGCTATAAATTTGGTAGGGACTATAGAGGGGTGTATAGAGAAGGTTCATAAAAAATTTCAAGTAAATCGGTTCATTACAACTTAAGATATGATGTCAACCGTATCGAAAAAAGTGGTTTCGAGAAAAACGCGTTTAAAGATTCGAGTGAAGTTTCAGGCAGACTAAGTCATATAATGGTACATATACTTACATATTATTAATCGGCGATTCCTGGTCCATACAATACGTCTTCGGTTACTTCAAATTCAAAGTTTTCTGCTGTTCTTTG
Source organism: Beris chalybata (assembly GCA_949128065.1). Lineage (NCBI taxonomy): Eukaryota > Metazoa > Arthropoda > Insecta > Diptera > Stratiomyidae > Beris > Beris chalybata. Next base: position 6,335,915 of record OX421894.1, on the reverse strand, counting down.
TGCTAGACGAGCAGTTCGAGATTCCTTGGAAACATTAGAAGTCCAAAGTTCACAGCGGTGAATCCGCTCTTTAGTTTAGTTTCCACCTCACTTACATTGCTGTAACTCCACAAATAGTCGGAATTTTGAAATTTCCTTTGCAGGGTATATTATTGAAAGACTAGACATTGAAAATATGCAAAAAACACGGTTTTTTCAAATTTCTAGACCAGAAGACGGCCTTAAGAATGAAGCCAAACTTATTTCAATAAAAAACTAATTGTTTATATAAAATTATTTTATTAACCTAATTCACATACAGATCGAAACTTATTTATAGAAGAAAACGGATTTGAGTAATTTATGTCGCTTTAAATTCTACGTGATCGGGAAACTCGGCGCGCTGAAAAAGAAACAGGCGAGTTAGACTTACACTCAAAATACTGAAAGAATAAAAATAATTTACCTTTTTAATCGGAACAGTAACTTCGTACTTATTTGTAAACATCGGCGTTTTATTGATGAGGACTTCATGAAGAATTTGATAGGGACTAATATTCTTTTTGCTTATGACTAAATGTCTCGTTGGTTCCTTGCCATAACTCGTCGACTTTAAATTTTTCGACGATGCAACCCTACAATTTCAAGGAACAATATTATAAAGCAAAACATACTGAACTGAACTGAACTTACTGATGTAACGAAGCACGTTCTTCTTTTGTGAAGCTTGACTCGAAATATAAATCTCGAATATCGTCCGATTTGATGTAGTTTTCCAGCATGTTACGAAAATAGTCGGAATTTATGACGCCGTCGTCGTTGCCCAGACCTCGACGATTATTTTTAATAAGAAAACTGAAAAAAATGTATAGAATAAAATTGCACGAAACTCAATTTAAATAGATTTAACTTACTCAACTGGATTCTCACGCCCGGACTGTGCCGAACCCAAGCCACCGCCCGACCAACCCAACTTTTGCATCATTTTATAGCCGATGTTGTTCGAATCGATTTTTTGTTCTTCGCTCGACGATTTCAGGCTACAGACGATCGTTTTATTATTTTTACTGATGTCGATTCGATCGGGATTTGTCGATGGCTGTGTGAAATGGTTAATTATATTTAGTGGATCAAGTAGAGAGCTTTTTAAGCATTTGCAATTTCGATTTAAAATACTGGACCAGTTTTGGTAAATCTAATTAAATAAAGAAAAGTTCATACTTTTATGGTGAAGCACTTCTCTCGTAGTATTTTCATCGCACTTTCGAAGGCGGTTAGTTTTGCTGTTTTAATGTTTGGTGAGCATCCCCTTGCGACCAGTTTTCCTTCAATTGATATTTCCACTTTTCTAGGATTGAACGAGAACAGAATGAAATTTATCGGATAGGCAGGATGAGCTTCGTTCGATATTTTTGATTGGAAATGATTTATTCAAGCGGACTGTTAGAAATGTGAGACTCAATCTTAAAGCTAGATAAGCATGTGTAGTTTTTAACCCAGGACAACATTTTAATGTAGTAAGACTCAACAAGACAAACAATAGAAAGGTCTTCTGCCCGCCATACGCAAAAGGGACACTTTATACGACTATTGGAAACTTTTGGAGACAAAATCATAAAATAACCACGGTATATTTCGACCAGAAAGATACGATTTTTAAACGTTCAATAACGAGCCCGATAAGCCACATTTCTCCAGTTTTGAAATGGGAGTTTCGGGGTGTACAGTGTCCAACGCCTTTCAGAAGTCCGCATAATATAGGGTGTACTGATAGATGTTTTTCGATGGCATTGGCTACTGCATCTATAAACACACATAAGTTAGTAACAGTAGAGCGCCTCCGAATAAAACCGTGTTAGTGGGAGCAGAAGAACTTGGCGAAAAGGTCGCACATAGATTGATCCGTAATGTGGTTATCCAGGTGTTTTAAGACATTGGTTATTTGAAAACCTTTTCTGGCGTTTCTTACATAAGACCAGAACGGTTTAGCTTCATTTTGAGCCAAGCTATTAGGTGCGCAACTAAGTTCTCACTGTTTTTTTTTGATGAACTTTATTGTGAAAAAATGGTTACATATGAATCATTCAAAGTATTGCCCATCGCTAGCTACAACTTTTTTCCCATCTTTCTGGCAGAGCTCGAATACCGTGACGGTAGAAGTGTTCGTCTTTTGAGGCTATCCACGAATCAAGCCATTTTATGATGTCTTCATATGAGCGGAACTGCTGATCAGCCAGACCATGTGCCATCGAACGGAACAAGTAATAATCAGACGGCGCAATATCTGGGGAATATGGCGGGTGGGGTAGGACTTCCCATTTGAGCGTTTCCAAATAGGTTTTAACAGGTTTGGCAACGTGAGGCCGAGCGTTGTCATGCTGTAGAATCACTTTTTCGTGCCTCTGCTCGTATTGTGGCCGCTTTTCGCACAGTGTTCGGCTCAATCGCATCAATTGAGTTCGATACCGTTCCCCAGTGATGGTTTCATTGGGTTTTAAAAACTCATAATAAATAACACCAACCTGGTTCCACCAAATACACAGCATAACCTTCGCAGCGTGAATATTCGGCCGAGCCGACGACGTTGAAGCATGACCGGGCATTCCCCATGATTTTTTTCTCTTTGGGTTGCAGTAATGAATTTTTCATCACCCGTCACGATGCGATGAAGAAAACCCTTCCTCTTTTGCGGCTGGAGCAATTGTTCGCAGGCGAAAAACCGACGCTCAACGTCTCTTGGCTTCAAATCATAAGGAACCAAGTTCCTAGCTCGTAATGCAGAAGCAAGCTCTTCTTGCGTTTGGCACGGATCCTCATCGAGCAATGTCACCAATTCAGCGTCTTCGAAGGTTTTTGGCCTTCCTTCACGCGGACGGTCGTCAACATCGAAATCACCGTTCTTGAAACGACGGAACCAATCACGGCACGTTGTTTCACTTAGAGCAGCATCTCCATAAACATTTTGGAGCTCTCGATGCGCTTCAGCCGCTGTTTTCTTCGAATTTAAGAAGAAAATCAACACTTCCCGCAAATGTCGATTATTTAGCACAAAATCAGACATTTTCACACAACCAAAAGTATATGACACCAACAACCAAAAGTATATGAAAATACAGTTAAGGATTCTTCTGATGATTTTCCTTCAAAGAGACTACCCCGGTCGAGTATGCTGAGCTTATTGATGTGAAGTTTTATTTATGACTAGATTCTATAGATCCCACTACATCATACTGGGCTCTATCTTCACACTATTTTGGATAAGCTCAACTACTTCGATACAATTGTTCGGAAGTACGACTGAGCCTACCGTGCGTGCATTTCAAAAGCAGGACTAGACAATAAAAGATCAGCAAACAAAGTGAGCAGCCTGATCCGTGTCAGGTATCCAGTACCGCTACTACTGGATTTAAGACCGTCAAAATAGAGGTTAAAAGATTCAAAGGTGTTCCATGTGGTCTAAGCAAAAGAAAGAAAACTCATTAACAAAACGAATCCCTACCTGTCCGATCCCTCCGTCGTCTCCTTCTCGGTCACCTCGACCTTACACCGTTGTCCCGAAACCGAAATCGCGTTCCGATCGGCAAACATGAACAGAACGAACTTACCGAACGGCAATCCGTCCAACAAGTCGCCGCAAAAATTACTCGATTGTCTTCCGTCGTTTTGTGGAAATGACCCGCGCATCGAAGCCGGTCCACCCCGTTTCCGATCTGTATGTGAATTAGGTTGCGTCCTGCCCGTTCCTGGCGATTTGAAAAGAATTTTAGTTTGGTTAGTTAGTCGCTTTCCGACACCGAAACTCACAATTGTTATTTCGTCTACCTTTGGCGCGAGCCTCGGCAGCGTCCGAAGCTTTTACAAAGGTTCGCTTCAGTCGTTTGGCACGCGCGTCTCGGAAATCTTTGGCCACTTCTTGCGACAGCTCGCCAACCATTCGCATCGTTTCGTCCGGATATTTGCAGCCCATGAACTCGACATTTGTGAAAACTTGAGCCAAACAGACGAGCTCGTCTTCCGGAAATTTGTCCTTGTGAACTTCCATGAATTTGCGCCGTAGCTGCCAGTGTTCGTCACTTTCGTAGTCGGTTTTGTAGTAATCTAGATCCCAGTCGGTGTCGAACGACATTTTTTTTTTTTTTAACTTGAATTTAGTGTCGGATTTCGAAATCAAAAACTTCCGAACAAAACTGTCAACAAAAGTCTCGCGGTCGCGGCAAAATTCAGCAAAATCTTCTTCTTCCGAACTTCAAAATTTTTTCTTGGTCTCCCGATCCATCGATCTACCAAACAATTGAGCTCAAAATTGTACTAGATCGGCTGAAAATGGTCAGGTAGAGCACTGCACTGCCGCACGTATCGTCCATCTTCCAACCTTTTTCGGACTCGAAGACGTCAAAGTCTGTGTAAAAAAAAAAACAAACAAATTTCGTCCATTGAAATTTCGCTCGCAGTAAAATCCGTGATAAAAGCTACGTGCACGTCAAATTATCTCATCGAATCGGGTCACGTTCAATGACGAGACAATCGTTCGAATAATTTTGCGATTTTCATCGCGACAATGGCTCCCTGAGTGACAAAACGGAGCCTTGCAACTTTTCTGAGTTACGAAATTTGTCGTTGTCGTCGTTGTCTGGGGGCAAATCGGTGAAAGTGAAAGCTGCCCGGGTGGTGACCGAACGGGGGGATACGAAATATTACAACAACCGCCCGCACTAGCCCAAGTTCGTGCCGAAAAAAAAGTGCGTATAATGGACGAGGGCACTTCGTCCCCGGGTACGAGCTACCTGAGCCGCAAACGGAGGTGCTTCGAAAATGAAGACGAACCAGCCGCCAAGATCCTCGTCGAGGAAAAGTCCTGTATGTTGCTGACGTGCTGCGATGAGATTTTAATCGAAATTCTCAAATATCTGGACGGGAATTCGCTTCTCGCGCTCGGGAGGTAAGTGGAGCTGCAAAAAACATTTTTCTTTTCAGCTTGGGTGGCTGTGGCCGACAATCTCTTCGGCGCAGGACTGGAAATTTTGTTTCAATCGGTTTTTTTCTTTGACTGTTGGAATTTTTTGCTTGAATTTTGCACTGTATTATGTTTTCGATCGTAGCTTGGCCTTGACCTAAATGAAGGCTTTACGTAGCTGTTGGGCTCGAAGCAGCTCAAAATACAACAAAACTTGAAACTAATCAGGGAACCTCCCATCTGCACCTTCATCCAACTTTTGGCAATTTACTCAACCCTTTCTTGTCCTTTGAATTGATGGACCTGCTCGCCAATGAGCCCCTAACCAATCCGAGAAATGTTGCTGCCTTATATTCGCCCGATTTGTAGAAGACCCCATACACACATAAATACATGGTTTTGGTGGTGCTAGGAAGTTTGCAAAAAAAAAAACATAAGAAAAAAGAGCACTGCCTCAGATATGGACGTCTTTAATAGCAACTTCTTTTGGATATCGACGACGGGCACCTGGCTTCTAGAGCGTAGTCACTGAATAAATTTTGTGTGTGAAGTGGTGATGCTATCATCTTCCTTTACATGTACGTTTGCGTTTGTCCGTTGAATGGGGGTTCATTGAACTTTTTTCCCATCCCTTCAGGCGCCTTGTTCAGGTCAACGATCAACGGTACAGTCCCCAATTCAGTGAAATGAAACGAAAATAAGCTGCTTTGTGTGTCCACTTTCTAAGCTTTAGGAACTGGAGGCCAAAAATAGCACGACCCTTTCTGAAGAGCATTAGTACCGGAACCCTAATTTCGGACCTTGGAAGTTTCTATTCAGTTACACCTTCTCATTAAGAATCCATATTCAAAGTCGTTCTCACAGTCCTTCATCTTGTAAATTGAACTGTACCAGCAAGTGATTCATTTATTTCCCTCTAACATTGCAATTACTACAAAAAATGAGTCAAACGCGATTAGAAACTGTTCCAATCGCCTCGGCAAGCGAAGCTAATTCTACCGCCCGGAAAATAAATATACTTACGTTTAAAGGACCAATTTAAACTCACAAAAGTAAGTTCATCAACAACCGCCTCTCGACACATCTCATCACAACTGGAACCACGTCTAGACCCCACCTTAAAACGACCTCTGTGCGCCATCACCTCTCAACACAATCTAAAGATGATCAGCTCTTCACATTTTCCGAAATTACAACAGAGAAACGTAGCGAATTTTCAGCCCATTCTCAAAAAAACCAAACGAATTTAAACCCGGGACGTCCCATGCCATAGCTTTAAGTTCTGTGTTTTCAAAAGCAATGGGGACTGATATCAACCACATAATCACAGCAGTCATGTCTTCGTTCACGTCGCTCAACATGGCCTACCTCTCGAGAACGATAGAACCATATCTTCAGCACTACGAAGCGTCTGGTCAAATCTTAGATCTAAGGTCAAATTCGCTTTCAAAATTATTGGTTTCTCTCTCATTGTATGGATTAAAAGTAGGCTTGTGTAGTTCGGCGAAGGAACTAGTTCGGACGAGCGTTCCCATAAGTGAAATGAACGAACAAGTTCGCAGTGAGTTCCTAGTTAGTTTCTATTCATGCATTGGGATTTAGTTCCAAGTGAAATGAAGGAAGTAGCTCGCCATGAGTTTCGCCCGGTCGTAGTTCGTTTGTATTCATGCGCTATACTTGCAAACTGAGGATTTATTTTTTAGGTCATCACATTTGCGACTTGCGTACACCATCTTTTACTGTACTCTGGCGAACTACGGAACTAAACCAAGGAACTAGTTCGCGACGGATCGCGAACTGCAATTGATCGGTCACTACAGTGAACTAAAATGCACAGGCCTAATTGAAAGTTTTGGTTTTTGCATTGCTCGGAATTTTCTTGGGTTTTGAAAAGGTGTGTCGTGCGGAGTTTCAACCGATTTTAAGGCGTTAAGCTACCTAACTTTATCAAGTTAGGTTTTGCTGAAGGAGTTGAATTGTGGGAATTGAGTTTTCATCGTTTTTCTATTTTCCTTCGGTTTTTGGAACATGATTTTTGAAAGCCGAATCAGCGCTAATTCCAAATTGGAACTGTTTGGAATTTCTTAAATCCTTTTTTCGATTTTGGAAGTAGATTTTAAGTGAATTTTTTTGAAAGTTTAATAAATTTTTGTGGAAGTTTTTATACGATAATTAAAGGCTAAATTCTTTTATTTTATTACTAGCCGCGTACCGCGACTACGCTTACGTTGTTCCATCGCCCCTGTTACTCCCGTTTATCCATTGGTCCTGTTTCTCCCATTGATGCATTACTCCCCTTACCGGTACACTTTCTCAGCTCAAGGAACTGGAGACCTTAATACCATTTTGCACTTTTAATTTTTAATTTTTCTTCATCTACCATCGACTATTCTCTATCCACCATTCTCTATCCACCATCCTCCATACTTCATCCACTCAAAGGTTGAAATAGCTCGCGAACCACCAATTTCGGGTATATATAATTATGTTTCATCGCCCCTGTTACTCCCGTCACGTGTTCGCAGCCAGTAGCAAAATCGAAACAAATAAATTAAAAAAAGAATGATACATTTTCGCGGTGGGCAGAATTCGAACCTACGCTCCCAGAGGGAATCATCTGATTCCTAGTCAGACGCCTTACCCGCTCGGCTACGACTGCCTGTTGTAAATTTTTAATTCTAAGTCAGGTTCATCTGACTCAAATGTTAAAAAACTCGCGAACCACCATTTTCGGGAATATATAATTATGTTCTGGAATGCCTCAATTTCACAATTTTTTTTTGGATATAAAATAAATATATATGGAAAAAACAATTAATGGGTTATATAGAGGTATAAGTGAAGAATAATTGTGAATTTTTTTAGAAAAATATATTTCAAAATGGCGGCTCCAGCCCCTATGACGTAAGACCGCGATCGGCGTGAGTTGATTCACGCGGTACCTTCTACAGCCTCGCCAAGTGATCCGAAACGAAAAATTCAAAAAGTTTATGAAACTAAATTAAATTTGTGGGGCCCGAACGTTTTCCGATTTTCGAAAAACGCCCTGAGACTAAAATGGCAGCTATTTGAAAAAAAAAATCACTTTTTTCACGCTTTTTTTGGCTTAAAAACTCAAATAAAAAAAAAATGGAATAAAACAAAAAAAAAACTCGACATTGAGGCCCCCCAAAATTTAGTTTACTTTCTTTTAAGCTTTATTTTATTAAAATCGGTTCATTCGTTCGAGCTGTAGAACGTATCGCGCTCCGGAAAAAGTGGTTTCGAGAAAAACGCGTTTAAAGTTTGACGTTATAAAAAAAAACGTATTGATTCCACAAATCGGTCTGTAGCTCGTGAAATACATTTGATATCGAAATATCCTTTCGCCCCCGTATTCTCAACATGTTAAGGATGAAAAATAAAATAAAAAAGAAAAATGCATTTTTTTCCCGTCGAGAAGTGATACTTTGCCTTAAGTTAAATTTTGATCAATTTTGTGCGTTTGAATTTTCTTAAATTTTTTGAAATCCGATTTTGATAATTGCATTGTTGGGAATTTGCATAAAATTTGGACTTTCGTCAATATTTCGTACTTACTCGTTTTTTGGAAAAAGTTCTCAATTTTCAAAAATTGATTTGTTCGGCATTTTCTTGGGTTTTGGAAAGTTGTCATGCGGTTTTAAGGTGTTAAATTACTTGATTTTATCAAGTTAAGTTTTGCGGAATTTTTTTCGCGCTGAAGGGAGTTAAGTTCTAGAAATTAAGCTTTTGTCGTTTTCTGTGGTTGAATTTTGTGCTGTTTTCCTTCAATTTTTGCACGATAACTTTTAAAATGTACCAAAAGTTATCTTCCCAAAAATTGAAGGTGAATTCGAACTAGAATCCTACTTAAAAATTGAATTAAAAATGAAACTGTTTGGACTTGGAGGTGCTTTCATTAAATTTTTGGAAATTGAATCCGTGCAACTACAAATAAGAATTGTTTGGATTCTCTAAAAAAAAAAATTCCATTTTGGAAGCAAAGTTTTAGGAAACTAAAGCCCCGTTTTCACGGCGAACTTTGTTCGTTTTTAAGATTATTTTCGTTTATTCTTGAAAGTTGAATTTCATTCAATTAATGGAATTTAAATTTCTCGAATTTAACCAGTGGCCTCTTGGTTTTTTGTATGTTTAATTTTAGAAACTTTCAAGCAATTTTCTGTTCCAAAAGGGGTAGAAAAACCCAAGCTAAAGGCAATGTATCCAATACTGAAGTCTGTCATTTTTCTACCAAACACGACTCTCTGACGCTAAATTTTTCATTTGGTGGCGGTACTCTAGAGATAGCAGAAAACGTCCATCTCTTGAACAACTCGCCCGTTTACGCTGGAACACACAACTCTATTTCTTATCCTGCTTGATCATATTCAACTAGATTCGAGATCTGGCCACTGGGTCCTCTATAAACTCCCTTGAGTACCGTAGAAATTTCGGAGCTCTACTGCAGCTGTTCAAGCATACAAATTTACTGTTAAGCCAATTTTACAACCACCATTTACGATGCCTGATCAGTTTGGTTTTCAGTGTTTTAAAAGTAAGGTTCACCATCACCGCAACTCCCTAAATTTCGTTTAAAGCTTCCTAACATCGACAAGGCCTGCCCTTATGGGATTTTTTTACGATGAAGTTTGAATTTCTCTTTGCATCTGCATTTTTTTTTCGATTTACTATATTCGTGACTACCTAATTTCATGCCAATTGTTTTTCCTCCCAAGGACATGCTATCGTCTCTACGGCCTAACGACAGATCATCGTCTCTGGCGTGAAATAGACCTGACCAGCAAAGGTCTACCACTTCAACAGATCTACAGACAATTAAGATGTATGCACTCGTCCACATCGCGAATCAGTCTACGCGGTCTGGCCGAATCGTATCCCAAAGAAACATGGAACAATGTTACTATCAGCGAGGAGCTCTTGAAACGAATTTCCGAAACGTGTCAAGGGATCCAGACCCTCGAAGTACATCAGGGTTTTATGAATTTAGAAAAAGTGAGTAACTTGTTCGATTTTGTCGGCCGTAAATTAACGTTAACTCGGCTTTGAGTTTCAGATCGCCATAACGGACTTTCCAAACACGCTTACGAAGTTAGTCTTTAACAAATGCTTTGTTAAATTTCCCAGCAAGATGCAGGCAAACGGTTTCTTCACTCGAATAGACTTGCACTTTGAATACTTAGAGGTAAAGTTCTGTTGCTTCGGTTGAAGATTCCAGGTAAAGGGATTTGTTTTTTTTTCTCTTTCCGCAGGAACTCATTCTGGAAAATTGCAATTGGTTCGAAACGCACGATTTAGTTTTGTTTTCGAAAATTCGAAATCTGAAAAAATTAAGTCTACGCGGTTGTGAATCGTTAAAGGAATGCGTACCGTACGGAAGTATTTCAACTCGATTTGGATTCCGGAAGCTTGAGGTATACTTTGTGGTATTTCCGTCGAACGCACAGCTTAATAAATTCATTTTTAGATCCTTGATGTTCGAGACACGCCCATCTCTGACTCGGATATTCAATGTTTCAATATAACGTTGACGTTGAAAACATTGTTGCTTGAATGTCCGGAAGATTTGCGCGATCCGAATGCTAATCGTGCCCCGAATCATTCGCAAAGTTGCTCGTTTGTTCGGCAGCGCGCTTCTACACGCCGTATGATGAACAATAATAGCGATCGACCGCGACAGAACGACGACGGAAATATGTTTCATATTGTTGTCAACGACTATAGCTTTATAAATGTGAATTTGCCGCGCGAAAACAATTCAAGGCCAAATGTTGAAGGTGAGTTGGCGATTTGAGTGTTTTTTTTTCATAATTTTAATCGCTGGTATTTATCAGTTTATTTAGTGAATCCGGAGCGACCTCAAGCCGTTGCTGCAGCCCAAAATGATGTTCAGCAGCAGCCACAAGCAGTACAGCAACAAGAACAACAACAACCACAGCAGCAGCAACAACAACAACAACCGGTTGTACTACATCCCGATCCCAATCGAGCCATAGCTCGATCGCTTTGGTTCGAACGACGCTATCCACCGCCATTTTCACCTCCTCGTATTTATCCAATAAGCGATCGTGGCGTTTGTAGTTTCGGAGCGCCACGCAACCCGGTCCAGGACGGTCTCGTTTGGATACGTGCCGAGGCCCGTCCGCCCGACACACATCTCGAAAAGATCGTCGTGCGACACTACAAACTTGTAACGGACACATCTCTTTGTCATCTAGCCCTGTGCACGCCAAGTCTTGTCTACCTCGACTTGACCGGCACGTCCGTTACGCGCGAAGGGATTGAAAATTTCAAGCAACAGAAACCGCATTGCTTCATCATTTCCGATCACTTTACCGGATAGCAAAGTGATCGTGACTCTACGTTCACGCGCTGCTCAAAGTCCGGCATTGTTTCCGTTTTTCATAAAATTACTCATTTTATTTTAGTTGATAAGGTTACAATATTTGTAAATATTGCACAAAAAAATTACTTCGAGATCATCGAGGAGTTTTTTTTCGTGAGGACTTAGTCTAACGCAGTTTAGAAGCAATCTAATAATCTAGCTATAATCGGACCTCGTCATTGGATGTAAGCCCTACATAAGTATGATAATAAATAAAATATAATTATTTGATTAGAAAGGGTCTTGGATTTTAGATTTCAGCGGTCAGAATTGTAGGGAACTTTTTGATTTTTTCAAGGAAAGACTATTTTCAAAGGAGTTTAACAAATTTACGTACTCTTTGAACTAGAGATGGGGAAAGCAGTTCCTTTTAGCGAGTGAGTGAACTCCGACTCGCTCACTGAAACGAACTAGTTCGAGCTCCTTTTGAATATCACTTCCCCGTCGAAGAAACTTGTTCTTTTTAAGTTCGGAGTAAATATGAGGACCTAAAAAAAAAGTCCTCACTTCCCACGAAAGGCACTCATTCCTTTTCAAGCCCCACATCGCAAAGGAACGACTTCCTTTCCACGGTGTGTCACGTGGCGAAACGAACTACAGTTCACCAAAAGGAGTGAGTTAGTTCACTCACTCACTTCAATAAACTGCTCTTTTGGAACAGTTCACTCATGAACGACCCATTTCTACTTTGCACTATGTGTAAGCGCATGTATACTATAGAGCTATTGGAGACGACTAGCCACCGGTTTTGTACAAAGCGCTTTGAAGCCAAAAACACGATGAAAATGGAGACATATCTCTATGATGTATACACTACATATTTTAATATCGAAACAAATGAATTTATATTCAGTGAACAAGGTCTTGTCCCCTGGGTAAAACTGAAATGACGTCCCTGCTGATCTTTTCATCATCCTGTATCACATCTACAGTCTTGACCGCGGTTACGTTTCATCTTTTGATTTATTTTTCAATTGATTCTTACGAGATGCACCTTGGAAGACAATCACAAATATTGATGGAATACATTTTGCATATATTGCGGAAGCAAGGTGATCCTTCATATGAATAAGCAATGTACTTCGGTTTTGTTGTATGAATCATTAGAAATAATTGGGGGGCTAAAATTAACAGCACGGGTCACTCTACCACCCTCTCCTCTATTTATATTATGCAAAATCATGAAAATCACCTTCGATTTTTCGAAAATAAAATATAAAATTTTGGGAAACAAATAGTAGAAGGTGCGCCGGGCGCCGCACTATCAGCACCGCCACTGCTTTACTGGAACTCATTGACGTGCAGTCTGAAAGGTTTAACCGATGTTATGCCGCACATGTTGGTCACACAAATGTTGCCTAGGTCACAGCTTCTCCGAAAATCTCTGCAACCACTTCTCAATCGACGTCGAAGCGTAGAAAGAATAGTACAAAAATATTTACTATGTGCTGGGCATCTTCAGTCTTGTTAAGGGAGTTGGAGCAGAACGGGTCTTTTTCTTATTAGGGCCACACTTCGCCTATCTGCTCGCAATACATACAAATGCTATGAGCAATCTGGGCTAATCCTGTCCGTCTTTGTGGACGCTACAAAGGGCTTAGCGCTTCGAAATTTAATGTGGTTGTTTACGTTTAGCACTCGATGGATGCGGATTTTTAAATGAAAAACCAAACTACAGGCAGTGAAATAACAAAACCGCAGTATCTTCGCAATTCGTGATCAGAATAAACGTGCATCTACCAATGTTTGACCTCTCTCAACATCTTCGCAACTTCTGAATGCTACGCTATCCACTTTCTGCACTTATGTTGGTTCGTCTGCTGATGCGCTAAAACTTACACTTTTTCTGTGTATCGGTGGCATAGCCGCCATTCGATTGCTTCATCTGAAACTGTTTGAAAAGCACAGGAATTCATAAGTTCGTCCTATCGTATTCCAGCTTCTCCGTTACATCTGCCCTGCCCAGATTGTTGCAGCATTATGTAGCTCGTGAGTCGTGACCGTTGCAAAAACTTTTGCCCTGATGGAGCGTTGTCCTCCGTTCTTTGCCATGAATCTTTAGAGCTTTCTCCCTAGTTGCCAAGAAGCACCACAAGATGCAGCAGATTTAACTGGAAGATAAGCTCGTTTTTCCTCGTTCTAGGAGACGAGGCCTCGCTCAATTTTCGAGACCTCAATAGAACGCCTCCGTTTTTTGCAATGCATGGCGCTGTCGATTGTATCACTTCCATAGTATGTATGGCTTCTGCCATCACTGCGATATCATCCGCATAGTGACCAACCTGGTGTCCGTGAAGTGTTCGGTGGCGAAAACGAAGTACAAACAGATACACGCCGTGACAACACTACGGGACATTTTCTTTTTTTCCAGGAATTCGTGTAGAGGTGGACCCAAGGTCTCACTCACACAACATTAAAAAGATAGGATACCTCTCGCAACCGAAACGCCAGATTATGCGGCTTCGAGTGGAAAAACAAGGGAACTGAAAATTTAAAACTAGAAAAGGTGCGCCCACCTTCAAACCGAGCTGTGACTAAATAAATAAAAACAGTTTCAGTGTAAAATTTTACATTTATCGTTTATTAAGAAAATATTCGCCAGCGGCCAGACGTCCTAAACTCACTTCTTCACGGACCCGAGACGTCCCGGATCCTGACTCGGGTAGTGGACAGCATGGCCCATGGTTGGCGGCGGCATATGCGACTCGCGACCGACACTCGTCGACGGAATAGCACCAGCCGGAACAGGAATCGAAGCGTACGGAGCGGCGTAACTGGCGGCGTTATACATCGACTGGTACGCGCTGCCCGGCAGCATGTTCGGCGGAATCTGATGGAGTTTCATGCCGGGCGGTAGAACAGTAACTTCCGACTGTAAGTTGAAGAAATCGTTCGGATTCGAAACGTGACTGGAAGACGGTGGCGGCAAGCCCGGAATCGGTTCGTATCTGCGATCGGTCTTCGCTACAGTGTTCTGTTTGGCCTGCGAATGGGCCCACTTTATCGTCAGCTTGCGGCCGTGCAGGACCAGCTTGTTGAACGTTTTCTCGGCCGCCAATTCGGCTGCATTGCGCTTCGTGTACTGAACGAAGGCGCACTGTTGTCGCGGTACGAGCGCGATCGAACGGATTTCGCCGTACTGATAGAAGTTGTCGCGAATATCGGGCTCGGTGATGTTCTCGCTGAGATTGCCGACGTAGAGCGTGGTGATGTTCTTGTCCTCGGGCGGATCCAACGTGGGCAGACTGGCCGCCCGCTTCATGATCTTCTCGGCGACGGGATCGTTGCGGCCGTAGTAGCGATCTTTGATGTTCTGCTCGCACAACGGATCGTCCGGTTCGTTGGGCTTGTCGTGACGGTACGGGCACTCCTCGCCACGCTTGCATTCGCCCTTCACCCAGAACGAGCAAATGTGCGGTCTGTTTCGCTTGTAGTAGGGCGCGGTGCGCGCCAACTTCGACAGCATTTCGCTTGCGGCCAGCGACTTTCCAACGGCTCCGGCTGCTTGGGTTCCGTCCGTTTTGGCCAGGTCGCTGTCGATGTTCTGAATGTAGTACTCCTTGTTGACGTCACTCTGCGGCATGGTGTCGGCAATCTTGAGGGCGGCGTCCCGCACTTGAATCGGAAGCCCGTACTCGAGGTCGAGCAGGCACGTCTGACAAACGTTCTTCAGGCGACAGCACGTCTGGCAGATTTCGGTTTTCTTGAAGCGCATCCTTGCGCCCGGACACCAGCGGAATATTGTGAAGGGGCGCGTGCATATTTTGCACTCTTTGCCGTAGCGCTCCTTGATCATGCGAACGTACGGGTTGTCGCCGAGGCACGTTTGGCACAGGATCGGAAACTCGGAGTCTTCCCAGTTTTGCCGGTTGTAGGTGTTTGTCGTCTTGGACATCGACATGACGGAGCTATTGATTTAATTGACCGCACTGAATGAAACTATAGCGACGAATGAAACAGAATTATAAAATCACTTCTGATGACAATTCGCATCAATGGACGACAGGACGAGGTTGACTTTTTCGTTGTCAAATGGAAGGTGGTGCCACATGTAATCAGGTGTACCAACATATTTGGTATTGCAGTGCTCATAATGCAGTTCTCTGAAAAATACAATCATTAAATTTTTTATTATTTCAGTATTTTATTTCTAAATAAATTTGAGTAAATAATGCTGTTTTATTTAAAAATAAAATGTCTGCAATCTTAAAATATTTAAAGGTTGTCCATCACCAAAATGTTATCAAAAAATTCACCACTCTCTCGTTGTCAGTGTGACAGCACGAACTGTCAAAAAAACGTAAACAAAGATCCAGCTGTTCTACTTTTAATTTAAAGAAAATATTTCCACAAATTTAACATTTAAATTGTGCGATGAGTGCTCCAGCGGTCAAACGCTACCGCCGCGAAAAGGAGACATCCTCAAACAGCGAAGACGACGACAAATACGTGCCGTACGTTCCGGTCAAAGAACGAAAAAAGAAACAAATGTTGAAGTTGGGGCGCATCGTGCAGCTCTCGTCCGAAGCGGCCGCCGGTGCCGGTAAATCGTCCAGCGAAAATGAACACGACGACGAGAATAACGAGGA
This sequence comes from Beris chalybata, assembly GCA_949128065.1. Classification (NCBI taxonomy): domain Eukaryota; kingdom Metazoa; phylum Arthropoda; class Insecta; order Diptera; family Stratiomyidae; genus Beris; species Beris chalybata. Next base: position 6,319,990 of record OX421894.1, on the reverse strand, counting down.
AATGTGGGGCCGTAAGTTCAACATCAGTCTCCTCGATCAGCACACGGAACTGAAGAAAATCGCCGAAGCGAAAAAGATCAGCGCCGTCGAGAAACAACTCAAGGAAGAGGAGAAAATATTGGAAAGTGTCGCGGAGAAAAAGGCCCTTATGGGCGTCGCCGAATTGGCCAAAGGCATCCAGTACGAGGATCCGATTAAAACCAGCTGGACACCACCACGCTACATCCGAGCAATGCCGGAACATAAGCGCGAAGCGATTCGCAATAAGATGCGAATTTTGGTCGAGGGCGAGGATATTCCGCCGCCGATTCGCTCCTTCAAGGAAATGAAGTTTCACAAGTCGATTCTGAACGGACTGGACAAGAAGAACATCAAGCATCCGACACCGATTCAAATTCAGGGCATTCCGACTGTTTTGGCCGGACGCGATCTGATTGGCATCGCGTTTACCGGATCCGGCAAGACGCTTGTCTTCGTCCTTCCGGTTATTATGTTCTGCTTGGAGCAGGAAGTTTCCATGCCGTTCGTTAAGAACGAGGGACCGTACGGTTTGATTATTTGTCCGTCGCGCGAGTTGGCGAAACAAACGTACGATATTTTGCAGGTGAGTGAGCTTAGGGTGGAAGATACAGTCCTTAAATCTTCTTTTTCAACTAAATCCATCCCATCCCCATCTTTCCTGCGCATCTTACGAGTCGTATTAGTCGTAGTAACGCGTTCGTGACTCCATTGACCGTCACAGACTGCAAGGGCGTTTATTTGATCGTTTTTATAAATTACCATTTTATTTGCTTCCTTCCAGCATTACTGCAAGCAACTCGAAAGCTACGGAATGCCTCAGATAAGATGCTGCCTGGCAATCGGAGGTCTGCCTGTAACCGAAGCAATGGAAGTAATCCAAAAAGGCATTCACATAATGGTTGCAACTCCAGGACGACTGATGGACATGTTGGACAAGAAAATGGTTACATTGAACATTTGCCGCTATCTCTGTATGGACGAAGCTGATCGCATGATTGATATGGGCTTCGAAGAAGACGTCCGTACGATCTTCTCGTTCTTTAAGGGGCAGCGTCAAACGCTTCTCTTCTCTGCAACAATGCCGAAAAAAATTCAGGTTTGTTTTACTTTTTTTTCCTCGTTAAATCATAACTACTACTCCTTACTCTTTCGCAGAATTTTGCCCGGTCTGCTCTGGTGAAGCCGGTTACTATTAACGTAGGCCGTGCTGGTGCAGCATCTCTCAACGTTACTCAAGAGGTTGAGTATGTTAAGCAGGAGGCCAAAATAGTTTATTTGCTTGAGTGTATTCTGAAAACGGCACCACCCGTCCTTATTTTCGCCGAAAAGAAGCAAGACGTGGACGCTATTCATGAATATCTTCTACTAAAAGGTTTGTTTGACGAATGCTTAAAATTGTGTTCCGAGATTGAATTTTGGTTTCGTATATTTCAGGAGTCGAAGCAGTTGCCATTCACGGCGGCAAGGATCAAGAAGAAAGATCACGAGCTGTCGAAGCGTTTCGAAAACAAGAAAAAGATGTCCTGGTAGCTACAGATGTCGCGTCGAAAGGCTTGGATTTTACGAATATTCAACACGTTATAAATTACGATATGCCGGACGATGTAGAGAACTACGTCCATCGTATCGGCAGAACTGGCCGTTCCGGCTCGAAAGGCCTAGCAACGACATTTGTTAATAAAACAACGGAACAATCGGTGCTATTAGATTTGAAACATTTACTGATCGAAGCTCGGCAAAAGGTTCCGACATTTCTTGCTGAATTATGTTCCGAGACCGAAAAGTACTTGGATTTGGGCGATTCGCACGGTTGCAGTTATTGCGGTGGTTTGGGACATCGGATCACCGAGTGTCCGAAACTCGAAGCGGTTCAAAGTAAACAAGCGTCGAATATTGGTCGACGCGATTACTTATCGAATACGGCAGCAGATTATTAGGATTGTAGTTGGACAGGTTGTGCCGTCTTTTTTGTATACATAAGTTAAGTTAAGACATGAAATTAATAAAAAATAAAATGTTTTTTAAATCAAAAGTTTACCGATTCAATAATCAACCTGTTATTCTGAATCATGAAAGCACTGTAAACTTTTAGAAATTGCCTACTCGGCAACAATGAAATTATTAAACAATTAAACAAGCGCGAAACGGTCTCAAATTGAAGGGAAAGTTCTTACAAATTTTTTCTGTTAATTGGATAAAAACAATTCGTATATATTATCGTATTAATTTATTTAGCAGAAAACTTTTGTGTGTGTAAAATTTGAAAAATTTTCCAACGTTAAACAAAATGTCGACAACGGGTCAAGCAAACGAAGAAAATGTCGACAATATAATGCCCAACGATCCTCTCTTGATGCCCTACATTTCGCAGGTTTTGAAACGGAATCAACAGCAGGTAAAACGAGTTGTCGATCGCCAAGTTCAGTTCGTTTAATATTTTTTTTTTTTAAATTAAATTCAACAAATTTTATTTGTTCAAGTCGGTTAATTTTTTTTTTAACCTGTTGCGTCCTTTTATAATGCCTTTATCTATTAAACGATTAGAAACAAATCGCATCGCTTCCAATTACAATCAAGAAAAGAGTACGAGCACTTCGAAAACTCCAATTGAGCACGACAAATCTGGAGGCGGAGTTTCATCGAAACGTTTACGAATTGGAACGTAAATTCGAGGAGAAACATCGCGAGATATTCAAGAAAAGATGTGAGATTGTAAAGTTCGTATTTTCGATGAATGGATCGGGGGCGAGAAAATTAATTTGATTTGTTTGAAACAGCGGTGATTATGATCCGACCGAGGAAGAATGCAACTTTCCGGATGCCGAATGTTCAATTGATTTTGCTCAAGCACTGGCCGATCTTCATTTGCATCCAGTCGATTGTACTCCGGTCTATGAAATGAATGCGAAGGGTATTCCGGATTTTTGGCTAACAATCTTCAAATATGTTCCGCTGTTTGAAACGTTTGTCAAGGAGTCTGATGAGGAGGCGTTGAAAGTAAATTGGCGGTTTTATAAGTACTCGGTTTATCATAAAATTTTTTGTTTTTAGCATTTAACAAACATTAGTGTTGTTACAAAACCAATTCCGGAATTATCATTCGTTTTAGAATTTCATTTCTCTACGAATCCTTTCTTTTCGAATCCGGTACTGACCAAGGAGTATATGCTGAAATGCGCTCCGGATGTTAATGATCCGTTTGCATTCGACGGACCCGAGATATACAAGTGTGTCGGATGTTCGATTGATTGGTTCGAGGGAAAAGATCTAACCAGTAAAACTGTTAAAAGAAAAAATCATGGAGGTTTAATTTTTCAAATTGTTGTTGCAACTTGCTCAATGAATAAAAGTTCATTTATAGGAATTCTAAAGGTTATTAAGACTGAGTCCTTCTTTAACTTTTTCGATCCACCTGAAATTCCCGAAGATGATCAAGATCCGCAATTCGAGGATATAAATGTGATTTTCGTCGTTTGTCTTGCAGTAGTTTGGCGCTCTTTAAAATTTCGTTTTTTAATTTCAGACAATTTTGGAGACTGATTTCGAAATTGGACATTACCTTAAAGAACGCATTGTACCGCGCGCTATACTCTACTTTACCGGAGAGAGTGATGATTTTTCGGAAGGTTCGTCTGAGGATGGCGAATCGGAAGATTGCGACGTATCTGAAGAAGATGTTGGTGACGGAGCTGGTAATTTTGCTGACGGTGAGGGTGATGTTGCCGCCTAAAAATATTTCATTAATTATTCGGTCATCAAAATGTTTTGCCTGAATTAATTTATTTAAAATATTTGCTGATTATTTAATGTTATGTTGTAATTCTGTGATTTTGTTATGAATATATTTTGCTTTAGGCCTATCTGTTCTTTGATTGAAATTTATTTCTTTATTATTAAAAATCTTCAGTTGTCTACCTGAAGTTTAATTTTATTTTTTTACATTTAATTAACTTTTTATATGTTTTTTTTTACATTAGGCGACAAATTTCAACTTTTTGAATATGAGCCGTATTTTGAAAGTGGGGCAAGTCCATTTTTATAAAAAAATTGAGATAATGATAATAATATATAAAACTTAGTATGATCTTTTTATCTGTAAGTAATTTGTAGTCAAGAAAAAAAAATGGACTTGCACTTTCAAAATAAACGGCTCAATATTAAAAAATCCTGAAAATAATTCTTAAGGGTTGAATATCGCAAAATAAATTTTTGGATTATTATATTAAAAACTCATTAAACGCAAGAGATTTGTTGAAAGTCATGAAAACATGAACAATACACCACAAGAGTTGTAATATCGAAAAAGGCTTAAATCATGTTTCGATTATATTTAAAGCCTTCGAAAGAGAAAATAAAGTAAATTAATTTGATTAGTCTACATGTCTAAAACATTTTTATGGACATTTTTTTCACTCTACCTTTGCACCAAAACTAAAATCTGAATTTTTGTTTTATTCCAATTAGTCCTTAAGTACATCTAAATATACGAAGTAAGCTTCAACTTTCTAGCACAAGCCGTTTCTGAGATATAAGAAAATCCGTAAATCTTAACAAACATTTCAGTTTTCCAGGACGCCTCTACAGTGACTCCATATAGGTTAACCGTCAAGGATTGAACCTTGATATTTTTGTGACAAATGAAAGTCACAATTATTTGCTTTCAGCCCCTCCCATCATCACTCGAATCTTGAATTTTTTCTCGCTAGAGGTCTACTGGGCTTAGCTGCTATACAATTTTGAAGATCATATCTGGTAAGGTCTTTAAGATAAAGACAGCACCCTTCCCTTCGACTGTTTCAGATACATTTTTTCATTCACACTCCCACAGCCATCAACCCCTATCGACCATTTTCACTATCACTATCATAGTTCTACATAACTTATAAGTTTCAGCCTCTTAGCATAAGTGGTTCAATCCGTTCTCAGGACGAAGAAATAAGAAGAGTACAGTTTCTCAGCTCAAACTGGCAAATTTCACCATGTTGTCATACTTTTTGCACATACTGTATGTTAATCTTGGTGTATCCTACGGAATTAAAAGCAAATAGTTCTCCTCTGTATTTCACGTAATTAATTATATTTAAGAAATAGGTTTTTTGTGTGCATTTTCCTATTACACTGTTACACCAATTTCAAAAGATTATGTAAAAAATGGCCCGCAAAGCAAAGATGTAAAGACTCTTGTCTAATCTCTGGTTATTAATAACATTAGTTTATACTCGAAATTATCAATAAATAAATATTATGATTCATTATTAAATATAATGCTGTCCGGTTTTCTGTATTACACGATTACTGCTCGATCGCCGGTACCAATCGCTTTACAAATACATTTACGTACAACTGACCGTCGCGTCGTCTCTCTGTGTAGTGAAAACTATGTCTGCTGCAAGCTCTAAACTATTGTTACGACACTTTTCAAAAGATGTCGTTGGGCGTAATAAGACACTGGCGTGACGAAAAGCTGTAAGACGACTGGATCGTTAAAGAAGGCGATGTCCTTTATCTTGAGTTGTTGATCTTCTTGTGTTTTTTCTTGATGGGATTGATTGTGCTAATTATTAAATTAAACTGAGGCCAGGCCCGTGCGCACGGGGGGGGGGTTTGGGTGTTCAAACCCCCCCCCCCCCCCCCCCCCCCCCCATTGGCCTATTTTCATAGGGAAGTGAGGACCTTTTTTTTTTTTTTTAGATCATCACATTTAGTATGGGGGAACTTGATAAAAATCCCCCCCCCCCCATCATACTTTCCTGCGCACGGGCCTGACTGAGGCGAATATAACTTAAATTAGTTGTTTTTGTTTTACAATAAAAATAAGTTGGGAACACTATACTGCATGTGTTGAGTCGAGAGCTTTCTCGAATATTCGCTAGTTCGTGTGGAATATTCGGGAACTGTTAATAACAATTCGAGAAGGTTCGAAACTTTTCAGAATCGTTCACGCCTTTTTCATTGGGTACTTTAATGCGGCCTATTCTATCCGCTGTTTTTCTTCGCGTTCCATTCAGGTATTGAGAGGATTTAAGCCACATGTTACGGGAAGCTGTTGCAAAATGTGTGTGCATTGCACTATAAACCAAGAATCCAACTATTAAAGCTCTATCCTTAATTTGACCTAAAGTTGTAGTTACAACATTTGCGCGCTACACCATCGATATACAATGTTGCTTAAAATCATTGTTCTCTTTCAAAGCGAATTGTACTTGTTAACGTATCTGCTGCATTTCCGGTATCATTTTCACTTTTTATCCATTTACAGGTGCAAACAAGGAGAAGAGGGGGCAGCGAATTATGCAACCCTGATACAAATTCATGCAAATATTCATTTCAGGTTACTATGACGCTGTATCGGTGGTTACATACGAAAGGAGCTATAGTCCTTACGTTGGTGGTTATTATAATTCCAAATGTTCGACTAGTTAACGTGAATTGATTTCACGTGTCCATTGTATGCTTCGTATAGTGAAATGCACGTGCAATACCCTTTCGGCAGCTACGTATAAATACGATGGAATTTGAATTAGATTCCATTCAGCCGGGTTGTTCTATTCAACACAAAACATATTACAGCATTATCTGAAGAAAAGCAGCGACGATAAGAAACGACAAAGAAATTTTCCCGATTTTCAATTTTCTTTAACATACTTTCCATCTTTTCTTGACCTTCTCCGTTTCGATATCTTTTTATTTTCCGTCGAAGATTTTTTTACCCTCTATACTTCTGAATGGAAGCAATACTGTAGTATCCGATGGAATGGCACTCCTGTGGAACATAAGTTGTATCCTGGTAAATATTTCTCCGCAGGGAATCATCTCTGAATTGTTATATAAGCAACAATCGGCCACATGATCGTAATATCCTTCGTTCTTTTGTGTGTTTCGAGTAAATCCTAATGGGTTAAAAAAAACGCACAAACATCCACAATATACGTAGAATGGTTATTCTTATTATTATTGCTATCGCTGGTAAGGTTTTGGTTGCCGCGAGTAGACGGTACGGTGTATTTGCCCAATTTCTTAGGGTTTCTGGTCGAATGAAATTTTACCAATTTGAAAGTAATTGGAGCTTTTCAAATGATAGATGATGAAACAACCCGTTCAGGGAGGGTGAAATTTGGATGAGCTCTGAAATTACTTAAATACAGTTTTTAGTGGATTCGATTGACCACCAAAAATTACAACTGCTTTAAATCGTCTGCATATGGAAGAGGTGTACTAAGAATTAGAAGTACTTAAGCTTGTATTACACTGAATGCCACACTATCTATTTGTCTATTTTCTCTGCCAAATACTGTCAGATAATGCAATCGTCATTGATAGTACTTTATTTTATTTGCTCTATAGAAAGCCTATTTTGACGAAAAAATTTGCCAGAACCGCTCGTCAAATTTTTTTTAGTCAAATGTTTGGCAGCTTGGTATACAGTCTAATACCAGCTTTCGATGGAGTTCGTTAGTATTTCAAAAAGTAAAAAAAAAATTAAACAATTAATTAAAACAAATCGGAACAATTATTGCACATGTTAATACCAAATTAATCTATTAGTATTCAAACTTCCTCTTCGCACACTCAGCCAAGGGCGTCCTTAGAGAGGGGACCAATAAGAAAACATAACGCAGTCCGATCGGCTGCAAGCCAATCGTATGATACTCTAGATGAAATACTGAACTCCGATTTATATTTTATTTGGAAATATATCAAAAGAATGAGGAGTGTACAAGCAATTATTACATGACCTTTTACTTATTGTATAGTGGCTACACGATTTTTTGATTTGTAGTGAGTTCCATAAAGTAAGTTTGAACATTTTACAAAATTTTTGTATGGCGACTACATGAAGGACTTACGGGATATTTTTCATATTAATAGTTTCAGCTGCGACTATTATAAAATCAACGTATACAAAATTTCAAAGTCGTAACGTAAAGCGTTCTAAAGTTATCGTCCAATATTGGTGAACACGTGTTTTAAAGACTTTTGTATGACAGCTATCCGAAGGAATCAACGGATGGCGCTAATTAATAAACCCCGTCTTGGTTTTGGTATAAATTAATAATAATATAATAAAATAACTAATTCCTGTAAAATTTTAATTTCCTGGTTTAACTCGTTCTGGAATTATAGTGGATTCAGTAAAAAGCACACATTTTTGAAGGACTTTTCTAGGCTGCTACACGAAGGATTCATTCGATTTGCATCATATGCCGTACTTTTAATTCAAGCATTGTAAACCTTAAGTATGCAAAATTTCAAGTTCTTAACTTGAAGCATTCGAGCAATAATTGTGAAAACGTGTTTCAAGGACTCTTGTATGAGAGCTACCCGAAGGAGTCGAAGGATATCGCCCATTAACGAACTTAGCCTTACTTTTTCCACTTTACAAGCTGTGACAAAATTTCAACTTCCTAGGTCAACGCGTTCTTGAGTTATCGTGCTAACGGACGGACGGACGGACGGACGGACGGACAGCAAACGGATTTGGGGGTTTTGGTCAAAAATAAACACAAAATAATATATAACTTTTTTTCGTCCGAGGCTCGTTTCTATGCGTTACAAACTTTTCGGGCTGGATTAAACTTATAATACTCTATATGTTCATCTAGAGTATAAAAATCTGCCAATAGTCTGGGTGAACTTTATTATTTTTTGGAGTCCGAAATGCATTTACTGCTGGAATGCGGTGTATGTTACTATTGAACTGACAACCTAAAAAATGTTTCAAATAGCCTTCCCTAGGTTGAGATTAAATAATCTTATCTTCCACCTAAAAAAAATTAAGTTCCGCCCAGACGTTTGGCGTTTTTTTTTATTTATTTATGTATATTTTCTTCAATATCAATAAAACCTTGACGATAAAATATCGATATATGGTTGAATATAAAAAATTCCGAAATCGATTTTTGTGCGGTTGAGTAGAAAGCTCTTTAAAGTAAAAAACGTTTATATACGTATATACACAAATAAACTTTATTTGTTACCTAACCTAAAATATGTCGTTTTGATTTTTGGGTGTAAACACGTGGTTCGCCCTGATGGGTTTTTTTTAAATTTAAATAAATGCAATAGTAACATAACTACCCATTAATAGGGACACAATATTTTTGTATTTAAATAAAACACAGAATAATTGAGATAATTTCTAAATGTTAAACCGTTCACCATGTTAAAAATGTAAACCATGCAAAAAAGGTTAAGGGTGCATTGGTATTAAAAAACAAAATTGTTATGTACCTGTTGTTCACATCAGAGATATGCAAGAGATACAACAATTTGTCAAGGCATGTGGGGAATGCGTTCTGATATAATAAACCACTAGAGATTTTTAGGAACTATTCCCTGAACCCTGAATTTACTGATGAAATATTAATGGACTTAATAGGATCCACCTGAATTTTGGGCCTCAATCTGTTATAAACAGTTGACGGTAGAGGTCGATAAATTTAGTTTTTCAAAGTAGATTTTTCATAAATTGACTAGTCTTCAAATTGACTAAACAAATATAAGTAGCTACCATATTTTTGTATGGTAGCTACAGCAATGATCACTTTAATTTCATCCTGTTTTCTGGCTTCAATGCCAATGGGAGCCTCTACAATTGAACAAGAATATGCATAAAAATATTACAGATATGTATGTGTAATTCACCCCCTCCGAAGCACCGAATAGGTGCATGGCTCTATTTGTACAGCTCAAAGAGGAATCTAATTAGAAGAACTTACTGATAATCGCTGAAATATTCATAAAAAAAATTAATTTTGCTATATGCCTGGTTAAACTCCGATTTCAAATTTGTCTTTAATTTTAATTTTTTTCCCCCGTTTCGTTCTATAAACGCTTTTATTTATGTGCACGATTTCCAGTCGACTGAATCCGCACTTTTTTTGGTGGAAGTAATATCGTCATAAGCCATACGTAAAACGTGTATAAAGGTAAACAGAAAATTCAATTAAACAAGTCCGTCCTCACGTAAAATGTACTCGAACTGTCGGTACTAAATTTGCAGAGGACAGAAGTTGTACGTATTATAGTTATAGGAAAATTCCTGTACACTTGATGCAAATTTTCCGGACCTAAAATTAATTTATATTTAGGAAGCTACTGACCACTAATTCCTGAATTGTACAGATGGCATTTATGCTTGAGGTATGCTGAATATAATATATATTTGTAGATTTAGAATTTTATATGCAATTGGGAAAATGCTCTTTATGTTTGCACCCGAATTAAAAATGGCTTAAATCATTTTATTGATAAACGACTTCGACGAGCACTGCCAAACTTACATTACACTTTTTATTATATAAATAAAAGTTCAAGTCAAGACGTTGGTGAAAAGACTTAATTTTATATTTTTGAATTTAACTTAAAAAGTCAAGGCCAATTTACGAAAACTTTTTTAATTTAATTTGTACTAGCTGCTTACAAATCATCTCTGTTACTCACCATCAGACATTCGAGTAAATCATAAGCAAATCTAACTCCTTCTAATACAAGCAGTTTTCTTTAGCAGTACTTCAAATTTCATTTCGGTTTCTTAGAAAGTGTTGGGTAAAGATACTTTCATTTCGTAATTTACTGAAATTAATTAACTAAGCTTTGGAAAAAAAAAATTTTATCGCTAAAGCAACATTTCGAAATATTTTCTATAATTAGTAGGAAAATTCTCGAAATAAAACTACGAAACTGAATAAAGACAAATCCATTTAGAATTAAACCAAAGTAAACAAAAACGGAATTCGAGAACAAATTTTTGGGTAAAAGTTCTCCTAATGGAAAACAACAGAGTAAATTACTACTTTGGGTAATGACTCTTGTAAATGTTTGCCCTTACGGTAGGATATGTTCTGGCTTAGACATGAACTAATGGCGTCGTACGTGTTCATTTTGTAGGCTTTATGGCAGCATTTCTCACCTTAATCATCTGTCCAATGTGTTTTCCCACTCAAGCATTACGACAAATAGTTAATAGTTTCTCAAAATCACGGCAAACAAACGAGAAAGACACAGTAGGTACTAACACTTGTTTTCGTAGTAGCGTTACACCCCATGTCCTGTATTATTATTGCATTCGGTATCCTTCGCCTTTCGATTTCGTGTCCTGAAAATGTCCGGTCACTTATACGAAATACACACAACCCACATGTTTTCACTGACTGATTTCCCTTTGTAGCCACTGTGTCCACTGACCATGTTCAGTTCAACATACAAAATTTCCACCCTGATTTCATTTTCCTTTAATTAAAGTTATATACTCTTTGGTCACTAACCTAATTATTGTTTATTACATCCAGTTTACGAATAGTACGAAGTTGTCGGGATATTTCTTGGGATTTAAAGGATATTCCAGGAACTCACACGACCGTACATACAAACATTTGTACGTATATGACCAGGACCAGCATACAAACATTTTCTTTTATAAAATCATTCATGCCAGAATAAAATTGGTGACGCTGTGAAATAGAAAGTTTGTGATCTTATAACTGTGACATCTTTCAACATGAGAAGTCCTGGACAGAATACAAATGGCATCACATGATTTCGTTGCTAACGTTGGCTGGAAATGAAGGAATTGGGATGAAAAAGTTTTAATTGGACTATATTTACAATGTGACCGTAGAGATGAAAAATATTATTTGTTATTAATTTTATAAATCCGGAGAAAGCGAGCAGTTTAGAAGACTCTCAATAAACTTTATTCGTCTTTCATAAATTTAAAATAAATATTAGTTGATTCATTAATCAAACTATATTTAGTTAATTTTAAATTCTTGAAAATTTCTTCAACTTGTTAAGAGTTTGTTGTTCTTTCCAGTGTCAGTGGAGTGAAGCTCCAATACGAAATCCCCGACTGTTGATTGACCGTAGTACCTGACGAATTTTTGGAAAGAACTTTCACTGGAGAGGCCAGTTTATCATAAGATTTTGTGTTGGACTAGGTCCGAAGGAGCTGTTTCGTCATCGGAATGCAGAAGACTCTTCAGAGGGTGTATTCTAGCCAACTTCCGAAACACCCTGACAGCTGGTGGAATTGCTGAGGCAAATTCTATATAGCCACATCGTAATCCAAGTTCATTTCCACGAATAATGTAATCGGGAACTCGCCGGACATCTACCTTATACTAAAGGCGGGACGTATATGGCTATGAAATGGTTGTAACCTTGGATAACCATATGGCTATGAATCTTGAAAATCTGTTGTTAAGTCCGGGGCCCAGTGGGTCCAACGCAAAACTTATTTTTACCAATACTTTTATGTTACTAGTTTTTCATGGTCATGCTACCATTGAAGCTATTAAATGTTAAGAGTTTGTTGTTCTTTCCAGTGTCAGTGGAGTGAAGCTCCAATACGAAATCCCCGACTGTTGATTGACCGTAGTACCTGACGAATTTTTGGAAAGAACTTTCACTGGAGAGGCCAGTTTATCATAAGATTTTGTGTTGGACTAGGTCCGAAGGAGCTGTTTCGTCATCGGAATGCAGAAGACTCTTCAGAGGGTGTATTCTAGCCAACTTCCGAAACACCCTGACAGCTGGTGGAATTGCTGAGGCAAATTCTATATAGCCACATCGTAATCCAAGTTCATTTCCACGAATAATGTAATCGGGAACTCGCCGGACATCTACCTTATACTAAAGGCGGGACGTATATGGCTATGAAATGGTTGTAACCTTGGATAACCATATGGCTATGAATCTTGAAAATCTGTTGTTAAGTCCGGGGCCCAGTGGGTCCAACGCAAAACTTATTTTTACCAATACTTTTATGTTACTAGTTTTTCATGGTCATGCTACCATTGAAGCTATTAAATGTTAAGAGTTTGTTGTTCTTTCCAGTGTCAGTGGAGTGAAGCTCCAATACGAAATCCCCGACTGTTGATTGACCGTAGTACCTGACGAATTTTTGGAAAGAACTTTCACTGGAGAGGCCAGTTTATCATAAGATTTTGTGTTGGACTAGGTCCGAAGGAGCTGTTTCGTCATCGGAATGCAGAAGACTCTTCAGAGGGTGTATTCTAGCCAACTTCCGAAACACCCTGACAGCTGGTGGAATTGCTGAGGCAAATTCTATATAGCCACATCGTAATCCAAGTTCATTTCCACGAATAATGTAATCGGGAACTCGCCGGACATCTACCTTATACTAAAGGCGGGACGTATATGGCTATGAAATGGTTGTAACCTTGGATAACCATATGGCTATGAATCTTGAAAATCTGTTGTTAAGTCCGGGGCCCAGTGGGTCCAACGCAAAACTTATTTTTACCAATACTTTTATGTTACTAGTTTTTCATGGTCATGCTACCATTGAAGCTATTAAATGTTAAGAGTTTGTTGTTCTTTCCAGTGTCAGTGGAGTGAAGCTCCAATACGAAATCCCCGACTGTTGATTGACCGTAGTACCTGACGAATTTTTGGAAAGAACTTTCACTGGAGAGGCCAGTTTATCATAAGATTTTGTGTTGGACTAGGTCCGAAGGAGCTGTTTCGTCATCGGAATGCAGAAGACTCTTCAGAGGGTGTATTCTAGCCAACTTCCGAAACACCCTGACAGCTGGTGGAATTGCTGAGGCAAATTCTATATAGCCACATCGTAATCCAAGTTCATTTCCACGAATAATGTAATCGGGAACTCGCCGGACATCTACCTTATACTAAAGGCGGGACGTATATGGCTATGAAATGGTTGTAACCTTGGATAACCATATGGCTATGAATCTTGAAAATCTGTTGTTAAGTCCGGGGCCCAGTGGGTCCAACGCAAAACTTATTTTTACCAATACTTTTATGTTACTAGTTTTTCATGGTCATGCTACCATTGAAGCTATTAAATGTTAAGAGTTTGTTGTTCTTTCCAGTGTCAGTGGAGTGAAGCTCCAATACGAAATCCCCGACTGTTGATTGACCGTAGTACCTGACGAATTTTTGGAAAGAACTTTCACTGGAGAGGCCAGTTTATCATAAGATTTTGTGTTGGACTAGGTCCGAAGGAGCTGTTTCGTCATCGGAATGCAGAAGACTCTTCAGAGGGTGTATTCTAGCCAACTTCCGAAACACCCTGACAGCTGGTGGAATTGCTGAGGCAAATTCTATATAGCCACATCGTAATCCAAGTTCATTTCCACGAATAATGTAATCGGGAACTCGCCGGACACTCCACTGACACTGGAAAGAACAACAAACTCTTAACATTTAATAGCTTCAATGGTAGCATGACCATGAAAAACTAGTAACATAAAAGTATTGGTAAAAATAAGTTTTGCGTTGGACCCACTGGGCCCCGGACTTAACAACAGATTTTCAAGATTCATAGCCATATGGTTATCCAAGGTTACAACCATTTCATAGCCATATACGTCCCGCCTTTAGTATAAGGTAGATGTCCGGCGAGTTCCCGATTACATTATTCGTGGAAATGAACTTGGATTACGATGTGGCTATATAGAATTTGCCTCAGCAATTCCACCAGCTGTCAGGGTGTTTCGGAAGTTGGCTAGAATACACCCTCTGAAGAGTCTTCTGCATTCCGATGACGAAACAGCTCCTTCGGACCTAGTCCAACACAAAATCTTATGATAAACTGGCCTCTCCAGTGAAAGTTCTTTCCAAAAATTCGTCAGGTACTACGGTCAATCAACAGTCGGGGATTTCGTATTGGAGCTTCACTCCACTGACACTGGAAAGAACAACAAACTCTTAACATTTAATAGCTTCAATGGTAGCATGACCATGAAAAACTAGTAACATAAAAGTATTGGTAAAAATAAGTTTTGCGTTGGACCCACTGGGCCCCGGACTTAACAACAGATTTTCAAGATTCATAGCCATATGGTTATCCAAGGTTACAACCATTTCATAGCCATATACGTCCCGCCTTTAGTATAAGGTAGATGTCCGGCGAGTTCCCGATTACATTATTCGTGGAAATGAACTTGGATTACGATGTGGCTATATAGAATTTGCCTCAGCAATTCCACCAGCTGTCAGGGTGTTTCGGAAGTTGGCTAGAATACACCCTCTGAAGAGTCTTCTGCATTCCGATGACGAAACAGCTCCTTCGGACCTAGTCCAACACAAAATCTTATGATAAACTGGCCTCTCCAGTGAAAGTTCTTTCCAAAAATTCGTCAGGTACTACGGTCAATCAACAGTCGGGGATTTCGTATTGGAGCTTCACTCCACTGACACTGGAAAGAACAACAAACTCTTAACATTTAATAGCTTCAATGGTAGCATGACCATGAAAAACTAGTAACATAAAAGTATTGGTAAAAATAAGTTTTGCGTTGGACCCACTGGGCCCCGGACTTAACAACAGATTTTCAAGATTCATAGCCATATGGTTATCCAAGGTTACAACCATTTCATAGCCATATACGTCCCGCCTTTAGTATAAGGTAGATGTCCGGCGAGTTCCCGATTACATTATTCGTGGAAATGAACTTGGATTACGATGTGGCTATATAGAATTTGCCTCAGCAATTCCACCAGCTGTCAGGGTGTTTCGGAAGTTGGCTAGAATACACCCTCTGAAGAGTCTTCTGCATTCCGATGACGAAACAGCTCCTTCGGACCTAGTCCAACACAAAATCTTATGATAAACTGGCCTCTCCAGTGAAAGTTCTTTCCAAAAATTCGTCAGGTACTACGGTCAATCAACAGTCGGGGATTTCGTATTGGAGCTTCACTCCACTGACACTGGAAAGAACAACAAACTCTTAACATTTAATAGCTTCAATGGTAGCATGACCATGAAAAACTAGTAACATAAAAGTATTGGTAAAAATAAGTTTTGCGTTGGACCCACTGGGCCCCGGACTTAACAACAGATTTTCAAGATTCATAGCCATATGGTTATCCAAGGTTACAACCATTTCATAGCCATATACGTCCCGCCTTTAGTATAAGGTAGATGTCCGGCGAGTTCCCGATTACATTATTCGTGGAAATGAACTTGGATTACGATGTGGCTATATAGAATTTGCCTCAGCAATTCCACCAGCTGTCAGGGTGTTTCGGAAGTTGGCTAGAATACACCCTCTGAAGAGTCTTCTGCATTCCGATGACGAAACAGCTCCTTCGGACCTAGTCCAACACAAAATCTTATGATAAACTGGCCTCTCCAGTGAAAGTTCTTTCCAAAAATTCGTCAGGTACTACGGTCAATCAACAGTCGGGGATTTCGTATTGGAGCTTCACTCCACTGACACTGGAAAGAACAACAAACTCTTAACATTTAATAGCTTCAATGGTAGCATGACCATGAAAAACTAGTAACATAAAATTTCTTCAACTTGTTTAAAATTCTCTTCTGCTCGTAAGGTTCTGAATTTGTCGGGCATTAGTCGTCACCATTTAGTTCATATTTCATTTATTTCAATAATACTTAATTTATATATAGACACAGTTGGTAATTATTTCAGAGAGTAGGCTGGAGCCTTTGCAACTTTAATATTGTGTTTAGTATACAAGACAAGAAAATAATGTGAAACTTTTTAAAGTTACGTAATATTATTAGAATAAGGAAAAATTTAGTTAGCTAAAAAACCTTACATACAACTTAACCTAACTAATAGTACCTTAAACTTAATAAAAACAAATAAAATGCATTCGCAGTTGTATGTATAGTATTAGAAGGAACTTAATGGATAGATGTAACCAGTGGATTAGTAACATATCTACACCAATATGGTTATTGTATGGACGCTATCCAAGGGAATAGATTTTGTAATCTAAGTTTAGATGGACAAACTGATTTGGGCTTGATAGTATCTAATGATTGAACTTACATTTTTTTCCATCGATGAGCTACTAAATTTTGAGTGCGTTATACTCGTATTCCTCATTGATTTGATTTTGAGCGTAAGAACTTTTAACTTTCGTCACTATTTCTGTCTACAATTCGATAATATTTTAAGATATCACATTCGACGTTTCACATATTTAGTTTCAATATGCACATAATATAAATACGACCAAATAAGTCGTTAATCGTTTTACACACACTATCTGCTAATAATTCGAAATGTAAAATTTTATCTGCTAGTCGAGAGATATCCCTGAAAACCTCTTCAAACTTTTTCTTGCCTAATTCTGCTTCTACATATGGTCTACGATTTCTTCCCTCACTGTAACTTTGAAATCACTCAAGTTCACACATGAAAGTTCACCACTTAGTCTGAATCCCATAAATTGCGATTAATCAAATATGAACTTAAAAGTATGTAATAAGATATTGCAAATAAACCGGGGAAGTACCGACGACCGTAACAAAATTATCAGCAGAATTTTATTTTGTTTATTCATAAATTATCAAAGTTTACAATTATTTTAAGAGATAGGAAAAATGTGAAAACTCGACAAATCAAATGATGCAAATTCAGCTCAAATTCCATTTGTATAAATAAGTCATGACGAGGCTTGAAGCCTTTAGTTCATTTGCGAGTAAAAAGTGATAAGTGTCGGTTGCGTTCGGTAAAATGGTTGAGTTAAAATTTTTATTAGTTCACCTGATCGTCAGCGTTCTTATAACGAAAGTAATTGCAGGTAACACGAATAAATATACGAGGATAAAATTGGAACTTTATAATATTTTCTTTCAGGATGCAATTATAAAATTCCTAAGGGTTTCCCCATGCTGTTGCAATCCATGGGCGAGAGAAAACTGATCTTGAGTAATATTAAGGATGGGCAAATTAATATGCCAGAGAATAGCGAAGTAGAAGTTATTTGTGAATCGGGTTTTATGTAAGTACTAGGTATTTATTTAAATCTATTTTCGTTTATAAATGTTTATTTTTCATAGACTTTTTGATACGTATTATAATCGGTGGATTGAAGATCTTGACAGAGATTTTACTATATCCTGTAAAAATGGAATAGCTAGAGGTGAAGCAGTCAAACAGGATCATCACGAAATACGTTGTTCAGAGTATAAAGCTGAGTTCTATAGTGATAACAATATGACATATTGCAAAAATTCGGGATTACTTTATGGGTTTCCTATAAGCAATGTTTCAATAGTTGCCGCAGAATTCTGTTACGATTTACCGCGTGAAAAGATTGACTTCGTTCATGTTACAACCGGAGTAAGATCACATATTTTGGAACAGGTAAGTAAAAAATAATTAAGATTACGTTTATTATTAGTTACTGTGATTTCACTGGAATCGTTATTTTTCAAAAATAAAAATAAAAATAAAAATATGAGTAAAAAAAAAATAATAGTAAAAATAAAAACGAAGAAAAAAATAAGAATAAAAAGAAGCTATTCTGCAAGGGGTTGTAAGTATGTTGGGAACTATTGTGTTATTATTAAATAATGGAGTGTAAGTTACAAATGAAGTTGGCTCGATTTTTTCTGACTTGAGCATTGACAAATACCTTAAACCATTTTCCTCCGACTTTAAGGAAATTTCCTTAAGGAATAGCTGAGGGACGTCATTTGTGGGGGGCAAGGAGGGCATTGCCCCCCCCTGAATTTCGTATTTTCATATATTATATATAACATATGTATATTTTTATGTAAAAATATATAGATTCATAGCAACTTGCCCTCTCCCTCTAAAAAAAACTGAAATTACGGCCCTGGAATAGCTACTGTCCGGACCCATGTAAAAAATTTGTTTGTGGAATTTGACAGGATTTTTGATGTTTTTTAGTTATTTTATTGGTATATATATTACATAGTGTTAAACGCCAAACAATTTAAATTCAATAAAATGCTAAATTCAGAATTTGTAAATTTATTGATTGTATTTAATTTCATTTAAGACCAACTCCCATCCCACCTTTTGGTCATCGCCAATTATAGTAAATGGGGATAAAGTATCGATGAATCCAATTAATGCAGCTTCTAACTACAGGTAAGCTTTTTTGTTGTTGTTATTCTAACGTTCAAGATTGCTAGAATCATCTTTTACTCAGTGGAGAGGTCGAAGGCTGAAGTTAAGATAATTTTAAATTCCTGAATGGTTTATGACACAAGGTTAAAATTTAGTTAAAAGTTCTCTTTATAATTTGGCCATTCACTGTATCTTTTTTTTGAAGTATTAATTTAACTAATTTAATGTTACTTTATCGTATTCCTAAAATATTGCAATTTTTGATTTTCTAGCGAAAGTTATGCAATAGATGGCTATTCTGAAATTGCTACCTTTTCAATGTATGAATTGATACCGATCAGAAAATTTATTAAAACCTTCAAGTTATGGATACCGAAAGATGAACCCTTGAACTTGGTACCATTTTGGACAACTCTTAAAGCTTATAACTGGAATATATTCGAAAATGCTTTAATTGAGCGAAGTTTTATCGAAGAATTTGATATTTATGCTGGTACATCAGGAGCTGTGACGTATCCAATGGCTGGAGAGGCAGACTGTGTTCACTCGAAAGATTTTAAAATAGAAACTGTAAGTTTACTTGCTTAAAATTAATTAAATATTAAAAATTGGAATTCGATTTCATGATTTCAGATTAATTCCAATGATGGCACTGTTCCAAAGTACATTTGGTATTATATTCGGTCCAGAAATATTGCAAATGCCATTACAGATGTGATTGTAGTTGGAGTAAATTCACCTTTTATAGAGGTTTGTTATATTATAGCGAGTTCAATTTCTAACATTATTTTAATTAATAATTTTTTTTTCAGAATTCTCCAAGGTCGGACATATTATGCAATGATATATGTGAAACGATCCCATGGCTTTCGAAATTATCGAGTACGAGAAAAATGTCATCACTTGGTTACATTTTCTGCTGCGAAGGAAAACTGGGATATAATCTATTTGATGGTTTTCCAAAAATGTTGAAACTAGATGAGCGAAAAAGGAATAATCCGCGATTACCGGGAAAATCGCTAGTAGAAAATAATTTGAACGAGGAGGAGTACGTATCACCTGCAAATAATATGGACGAGGAGGAGTATGTACCACCTGCAGATATGAATGATCCATACCCAGATTATAAAAGTTATTAGAAATTGTAAACTCTAGCTTGATAGCAACATAGAATTTCTGTTTTAAATTTTGTTTCTTTTTTTCCTTCCACGAAAAAAAGTAGCTAACCACGTATGGCACTTACATATCTACATACATACCTATATAAAATAGGAAAGTCGTAGTTTCTCGTTTGCGAAATATTTAAAATAATTTATGCAAAAGGCAGCAATTTAGCAGCTTTTCTGTATCTTTCTGCGTAACCCTCTCATATACTCACTCAGAAACCGTACCGAACTGTTGAGTACGGTACGCTGGATCGGTACGACCATTACTACTTTACCCTTCCACAGTTACGCAGGGGAAGTTCATGTGTATGTGCAATTGAGCAGTTACAAAGAGTACGTACGACAGGTTTAGTGCTTCAGTATCCTAACGCTTGAAAATCACATATAATATAATGTAAGTAAGTAAGTAGTAAGATGTAAATATCGGAATTCGTAAAAACCTACAGTAATGTTACAAAATTTGTCGGAATTCGTGAAAACTTAATCAATACCTTACACTGGATCTGCAGGGTTTTCATGACATACGACTTAAGTTTCATGAAAAATTGGTATTCGCATAATCGGTTTTCCACTGCCATCTTCAATTTTGTGGAATCAACAACCATTCAAAAGATATGAATGTTAGAAAATTTCAATCCCAATTTTCGAACCTATCAGGTGCTTTGTATTTGAAGCCGTTCTCCGAAGTCTACTATTTTTTTGGAAAATGACTCGACTAGGAAAGTCCTACATAAATTAAAAATTAAAACTATTTAAATATTTTTTATTTAATTTTAAACACCATTTACACCATAAATCGTAGGATACCTCGACTTCCAAAAAAAATTACAATGTTCACGCACCAAAAAAATTTGAACTTAATATTTAGGTGAGGTTGTGAGATATGAAACGTATCTTTGAAACGTGAAAACATAAAATTGACTATCGATTTTTTTTTTTAATTTATTTATACGGTGATTTCCCTAAAGCTTCAGATGCTGAATTTAAAAAGGAACACTTCGCGATTATTTTACTTGTTTAATTATAAATTTCAATTTATCTAAGTTTCATTAATTAATAAACCAAGCTGGATATCGTATATCCGGTTGTTAAATCTTCGAAATCATCTTTGCAATTTTCTGAATTTTCCATCAACTAGCTATTATAAGTATAATTAAAAATATTTATGCTTATTAACCATGGCCTTGATTACGTGTTACCTTGACGTGCTACTACCTCAATTATTGCGTATTTTCAAGTACCTTCACCGATCTTAAGATAATTAATTGCTACCTTTACACTACACCGGCAAACATTATCTCCCTTCAGGTCCTTGGAAAGCATCCAAGTCTAGTACTTGCAAAAGCCTTCAGTAAAGAAGCTCTTAAGGTTCGGCAGAGAACGTAAACAGTCAACGTATGTACATTATTATTTATGTGGAAGTGTAGGTAGATAGTAGAGGATGGTTTTGTTAACGTGTCTTTTCAGGTGTAAAGAAAATCTGTTTGCTGAAAATATTTTTCATCTTAAGTCTATGAGTGCGTCAACATTCTCTACTCAAACAAATAGTGATTACCTTGAATTTTTAATATTTTCAGCTTGTGCAACTTAATGATTGTTTTGAGGTTAGAATAACAAAGAAGTTATATTGCATAATTTGTAAGATTTTTTGTTCGAAGTTTTTACTGGAATAAGAAAGGTTTTCGGTGTCAGAAGAGCACTAAGTACCAACTGGGGTAGAACTCTATTACGAATAATTCTTGTCAAAGTGAACCCAAACCATTGACACTATACCAGGTGAATAACTTCATTGGGAAGCCAATACCTCGGCATTCCTTGCTGACTTTGTCTTCTATACCAAAATGATGACGTATATGTTGCCGATTTGGTTTAATGATTCATAACTTAATAATCCTGTAATCGATAGGAAAATAACTGCCTGCTGAACTTATAGATAAATAGCTGATAGAGGTAAATCCAAACAGAGTCGTCAGTGTTTTTTCACAAAGCCAGGACAGGTAGAATGATAAGTTTATGCGATTGAATGAATATTCACCAAATTAGAAGGATCAATATTTTTAATACTGTTTACAAATTCATAAGGATGACGATAAAACGTTGAAATCGGTTGAAAGGATTAAAAGTGATTAATTTGATTTGATTTCTCTTCCCTGTTTTTATTTTAATATTTTTTAAGGAAAATTGTTATTTAAGAATTAGAAAAATTAAAAAATTTAGAAAAATTGCGGTCTATGTATATTTCAGGAACCGTTTAAGCTAAGAATTGAACTTTGATATTTATATAGGTATTTGATATTGGAGTGATTTGTCAAAACTAATATAGTAGCGGTAGGATTCAATGGCTCAAATCAAAACTTTTTGATTTCTATACCTCATCTAAAGAACTCCTTAAGATAAAATACTTAATTTTTTTTTGATGTACAGAATGATGTGGAGAACTCATAAGAAGATTTTCAGATACTGACCTGACAAAACTGGAAATTTTAGTTGAGTACCTATGAAGTAAGTTCTGAAAAACGCCAGAATGAATAACGTTAAACTTTATTGAGTCAATACAAATTTTCGGTATTGAATTACTACTAGAAATAACTTTATAATTTTTATTTACCCATTTCAATTATTTTTCCAAATGGTGGATTTAAATTTCATTAGATTTTTTCATACCTCTCTCTTTATATACATCCTTTCGTTTCTAAACATGTACTGTATCAATATTGCATCAATGTAAACAGAGATTAAAGCTTTATCTGAACTATTTGTGATAATATTTACAGCACTGGATAGACTCGACAACATAGTATTGTCTTGAATGAAGGTATATGTAAGTTTATTTATTAGCACATGTTACAACAACAACCACCTAATCTACGCATAGACAAATAATAGATATAATAATAAAAAACCATAAGAAAAACTCTTTTATTATTATAAAATTGCGCCATTGACATGGTTACACAAGCAGTTCTGAAATCGTAATACTGAAGCGAAGTCTCTGTTCAGTGCTGGATGAAGTCAGTTAGAGCAGAATCATGATATAGTGGGAATATGGGGTGGTATCTTGAGTCTATTTCTTAAACTGCTTATGCTAGAAAAATCTGGAAAAGCTCCCTAAGCTAACAGGGCGATAGATAGTTAGTCGAATCCTTGTATAATACGCCCTCGAATGAGTCAGAAATATTTGGATCCGCTTGAAGAAATAGCTTATTGTCGGACGAAGTATAAAACTGTAGCAACTTACTTTTAGTTTTTCACCTGAACCTCAATTGGTTCATTGCGACACACACGGAAAAAATTAAGCTGTGCAACCATTTTGCCTAAAAAGTTGCTTGGAACTGAAAAAGACTGACTTTAAAACAAAAGTTTTCCAACTTTCAAAGTAGCGAAGTAAATCCTGTAATGTACAATGAGTAGTGGTTTGGGGCCACCAAATCCTTAGGCCTTTGTTGGCCACTCTGAATAGCTCAATAATAGCTGCCTTTGAGCTCGACAATGAATAGAGTCCTTAATCTAGTCCAATTAAATAAAATTAGGCCAACACTGCAAGTAGGTTTAATTTAACATTTAAATGATATTCTAGTAATGAAAGAGAGTCAATCAATTGAATAGATAACAATTAATTTAATTCTCATCTACTGGATAGTACGTAAATGGAAATATATTTCCATACCAGAATTCGTATCGGAAATGTTTGATGACCTTTTTTTTCCCCATGACAAAAAAACATCTTGGCACTGCTACATTATTCTTTGACATAAAATTTTATGATGCTGTAAAATTTTGTGGTTATTCGACTTCTGCTCTTGTTAAGTTATTTCCAATAGAGTAACCTTTCGTATCTACAAAATTGTTTTCAATCGTCTTGTATTAGATAGTAGTAGAGCTACACAATTAAGCTGTATCAGAATTTTATATAGCATTTTCTTTACTACAGTATTTATAGTCTAATCAACAGAAGATTATCGCGAAAACTATATTCAACCGGAAATAACGTTCTGGATTAATGTAGACTTTCTCGTTAATTTTGTACATTATTATTATAAACGGAAAGGAGCCTTTCACGAAAAGCAACAAGTTATTCATGAGCAATTAAAAGATTTCTCGGAATGTTTGATCTTTAATGTTATAAGTTTTTGGTATGGTTTGATTATTGATGATCATCTAAGAGTTTCGCTAAAGGGAACAATATGGAACAAAAACCTCAATACAATAATTAATTAAAGTAGCTGAAGTCCCTTGAGGCCATTCATACCTTAATCTTACTTGTAGCTTTTAATTTAGCTAAGTGATTGTTTGGGTGATATGCTACGTTGTAAAATATTTTGTCACAAAAATTGGAAAAGTGAATAAATTAAGTAAAATTATTCCGGTCAGATTAGTCTGTTGAAAAAAGATCGACAAATATATATAATCAAATATTTGACCAAATTATCTAATTAGGCTTTCGAAAATTTTTGAGGGTCAAAACATATGCCGATAGTCTAGGTAACTTTATAATTTTTTCAGTTAAAGACCGAAACGTTTTTGTTGCTGAGGTGCGGATCAAGTTACTATGCAACATTTCACAAAATTTCCCAGTATGGCTACAAGTAATTACCAAATTTTAACTTTGTGGCATAAACCTTTGAGGAGATATGCATTTTAGAATGTTTCGATTCCTGCATTCGAGCGTTTTGGCAGCATTCTCCTGTATCTTTTAACCTAAGTCGGGGATTTTGGTGGAAAATGATATAACCTTTCTATAAAAAGTTCTAGTTTCAACTTTCTAGCATAAGCAGTTACTGAGATATGAAAGCCAACATTTTTTCACTCCACCTCACCTCCCCCTCACACTTACAGATCTTCATCCAATCTACCCAAAATACAAAAATTAGGAATCATTTTTTTTTACAATTAATTTCATGTCGATCTTAAAGTTTAATTATTAGAAAATAATAAAGTAAAATTATTCCAAACACATTTCAATTAGTTCATCGGATTGATGGAAAGTAGGTTCGTAATAAGGTTTGAAATGAGGTTGGTAAGCTTTTTAAAATTTTTTATTGAAGTTGATACCTTAGCTCACTTTTCGAAATGAATCTAATCTTCTACCACCGAAAAATTATAGTTCAACACGACAGCGGAAACTGTGTACACATTTATAAATTTACTAACACGTAAAGAATTTTCCATAATTTTATTGTATTAAAATATGGTTCACAGGCTATCGTGTATGCCAACCGACAAATCAAACCATGATATTTTTTGCCTAAAATATTCCATTGTTATTTCGAATTACATATGT
Organism: Beris chalybata; assembly: GCA_949128065.1. Classification (NCBI taxonomy): domain Eukaryota; kingdom Metazoa; phylum Arthropoda; class Insecta; order Diptera; family Stratiomyidae; genus Beris; species Beris chalybata. The sequence goes on along the minus strand of OX421894.1, from coordinate 6,294,677 downwards.
GTATTGCGAATATATCGAATTGAATAGTACCCGGACTATAGCTAATTTTAACGCAGTTTGTTGTACGTTACGTATTCGTATATATCTTATACAACATTATACTAAACCATAAAGTACGTGCCCAACAGGAATTAACACTATTTCATTATAATGATCGCAATTATAGCTGTGTAACCTGATAGTGCTTTTAGTTTTATCAGCTCTAAGCCAAAATCAATATACCTACCCTCATTGAGTTTGTGCGATAATCAAAATAAAAACCAAATTCTCGGATTTACTCAAACAAGTTTAATGATTATCCTCGTATCAATTGGACTATGTTTTCATACATAGTAAATATTATACCCACAGTAATTTCAGTTTAGTCAAATTTCCTGAATCAATTAGAAAATTATAGTTACCTGTAAAGTAAGCATTTCTGATTACAGAATTACTAATTACAAAGAGTCGAAATTGTACCTGTTGTTAATGTTTTTAGGGGATGGGTGAAAGGGTGTTAGCCATAAAATCGGTTTTCTATATCATCAGAATCGCTGAAGACAGAACATTGATATTTGGTGATTACACAGGCTTACACAATTGAGCAAGTGTAGCTTGGGTCTAATTACATTCGGCAGTAGTCAAAAACATTTTTACAAAAAACGACATTACCAGGCTTGTTCAACTTGTCATACCTTGAATTTTAGCATCCAAAGTATCGTTATATACTATTTGAAATTTTCGTCCACACAAACTGCTTTGAACTCAAAAAATATCCCGACAATTCTTATGTTTTGAAAAATTTTAATATCTCTCTAATAAACGTTGTTCTGCAGGAAAAAATTTAGGAAAAATTAATAAAATTAGAGTAATATTAATATTGGTTCGCCACATGTACAATTTATTTACTCAACTATTAAAAAAAAATTCTGTTCTTAAAAATTGCAGAAATTTTTGATATTACTTTTTTTTTTGTAATATATATCATCATATCGTTAAGATATACCAGAATTCGTATAAATGTATGTAACCACTATACTCTGCCTTGAAAGTTAAAAAATGCTGAAGCTCATTTTATGGCGATTAAACACATAAACGTGGAACTTGAAAAAAATATCTCATTAGACCCAAGAGAGTTGTCAGAATTCGTGAAAAGTTTGTAATTATTTGTTTACACCCCTAGATCGGTAGGATATTAAGAAATCCTGGAAATGGTATATGTCCTTTGAATATAAAGATATATAGTATGCCGATGTAAAACTTGCTTATATATCAAGCAAATTTGCTCTAAGAGGTATGACAAAATTCGTGAAAATATTGAGACGCTGTTTTTAAATCAATTTCCACACACTAAAACTAAAACGTCTTCAACATATAAAATTTAGGCATTTTTTTCTTAAAATTTCAGTATAATCGCAATACATGTTAAAAAGGTAAAATCTGCAAAAAATAGGTCCCAACTTTGTATATTTTTTGTTATCCGATTAAAGTATAGTTCTATTTTCTATGCGAGTAGAATTGTAGTTTTGATTTCGATCAATCAAAAAATTTGAGAGTGAGTTCAAAAGACAGAAAGTTTTGAAGTAAGGATTTTAAAGTTTGTTATTAGTGTATGCTATAAAGTTGAAACTATATTCCTATATTTAGACATTCTAGTACCCTATTTTTAAAATAAAATTTTTATAAGTTAACTCTACTCAATGTAAGGCGGGTCAAATTTATTTAGATTCAATCAAAATTTATTAATTATATTTCCTTATGTCTACCATCTTATAAAATATCATTTATAGAACAAATAATTCAATATTTTAGCGGCTAAGTTGAACCTAGTGAGCACAGCAAAAACATCTACATAAATTTTAGTGACATAAGTGGACTTAAACGTAACTTACAAACTAATTTAACGGGGTGGGTGAAATTTAATTTCGCTTTAAGATTAGGAACGAAAAATTCTGTTGCACTCAGCCGAAGATTTAGTCCCATTGCTTTATTATTGAAAGACGATTCTTTTAGAGAAAGTTTGTTTTTTAAATCCATTGAAAAATTATTAAGCCATTTAAATGTAGACGTTCTCTTAAGAATGACGATTCTGATCAAGTAAAAATCATATAAATACAGTACCTATGAATACTAAATAAATATATCAGTCTTGATTTTACCATTATGACAAAGTTTCTAAAATTTCCTCCTTTTGAACACTTTGTTTCGTTTAAATTTTTGATTTTATGGCTTAAATTTCTCATCCCTATCGACTTCATCGACTTCGGTACAGTAATTCGCAATTCAGCTAACGACTTTACTACGAAACTAAGACCGTAGTCCTTAAAGTATCTTCGAAAAAAAAAACTTTTCCTACCTTCTTTTTTTGTATATATTTATAACAATTTTTCATTGATGGTGAAAGGTAAGCATAAAGCCATCAAGTTTTCGGCTAAAACTTTTTAATACTGTTCAACATTCAGACATCGGCAATATTTGCTTCTGGTTTTTTTTCCCTGAAATATATACTTGAAGCTACACTTGCTTAAGTTATGTTTATACGTTAAGTTATATTTACGTACGTCCATTATATTAAAGGACTTAAAACTTACCGAAAAGAACCTTCGAGTAACTCATATAAACAGCTCCAGTTAGAACAAGGCGAAAAATGAAGGAAGGAAAGTTTAAAGTTAAGGACTATCGTTTGGAAATATGCTGGACGGACTGTTTCCTTTCAGAAATAAAGTAGCCCACTATTAGGAAGGTTCGTTGTTGTAAGCTGGCTCGCTCTTTCTTAATAATTAAATTGCGAAGAAGTTTTAGCGTAGTTGATGGCAACTTTTGTACCATGAAAAAATTGACAACTGAAGTAGATGAAAACTTTTCGCCAATTTCACTCTCTATTTGCCTATTATCCAATTCAAGTTCTTGTTACATAATATGCTAAGTGGAACACGATGCTCAGTTCGACATAACACAGAAGAGAAAAAAAAAAATGAAGAAAAACGATAACCGAAAGATTTTGTTTTTGGTTTTTGTACAGCTCCTTGACTCACTTTATTATGCGAGCCTCGCGCTATTATTTCCGCCGTTCCTTGAATATAAAATCCGATTGGACTTATTTAAATTGCCTTCTGGTTTTAAGGACTTCACCAATTAACGAAAATTAAACAAAATTTTTTTCTTGTGTTTTAGAACATAAAAAGTTTCAATAGTTAGTCGGTCCCTTTAATTGTGTAACGCTCGATATCTTTGATAAAATGCCTTGAATTTGTTACTCTCTGAATTTAGAGTCTTTTTCACGACCCCTTACTGAATTAATGTGAAGAATAATTCTATGCTTTTTCGCAAGATTTACATTAAACCAAAAACAAAGAAGCTACATCTGATTAAGGATGGTGCCTCAGCTTAACATGCTTTATCCAGATCTTTCGTAAGATTACTTACTGGCATTAGACTACATTCTCAATAACACCGGAACATCTTACTCTATTGAAGAAATTCATAATTCCTTGTTCGTCTAATGAGTTTAGGGTCATCCTTTCTCAGACAGGTTAGGTAGTATGTTCATTTATTTTTGTGTCGCTCCAATTGGGTATCTCTTGAAGGACAAAAGTACTCCGTCACTGCGTGTTAAGGTCAGTGGCGGCTCGCTACATGAGGCTAGTGAGCATGATCCTCAACATTTTAGAGAGGAAAAAGTCATCAAGTTACGACGTCCTTACTAATATAATTGTAGTCCGACAAAGGGTTGTTTAATATTCCAATTCAGCCTTACTTACTAAAAAAAGCACAAGCCGCCACTGAAAGGTACCAACTTTTGGCTGTTGACCTCTTATCAACTCAGCAAATATTTCTGTTCGGAAATGATTCGCAAATAAATCACCAAAATGAATTCAGTCTTCTAGTGAATTCACCTACGATTCAAAATATTTTCTCCAGCTTTAAGTGATGCACATTGACTTATGAAATTTTATTACGATTAAATACAGATTCACCTAATTTTCACAAAAGTGAGAAGCTTTACTATGGTGAAAGTAAGGCGAATCATATCTGAATCGTGATAAAGGATCGAAGATAAAAATGACTTTCGAATACTCTTCTAATTCATTGCTTATTCTTACAAACTCATTTGATGTTTCTTCCTCAAACTGCTACCGAAATATCACCAACCTTATTGCCGTTATTTAATAACATTTTAATAAATTTATCTTTCATATCTGCACTAGTTTCACCTGTACATCACTAAAAGAACAGAATAATCTATCCGATGTAATTAATTTGGCAGAAATGAATGCATATTCCATTTATAATTAAAGACGTGTAGATTAATTTTCAATACACTTAGAAGTCCATCTCGTTCCAGTTATTCTGTAAAATATTCCGAAATACTTGAATGGTCCGAAAATTAATTTAATTGCATTTCAGCTCCGGCTTACGCAATTTCCCGGTAATTTCGACAGAAAATTTAATTAACAAAGAATGCTAATTCCACATATCGTACACAGCAGCTATACGAGTAGAATTGACTTTCAAGCACATACTGATATTAAATTTAATTCGTTCATTGTGTGACTAAATCCGAAATTTATCCATCTTTTGACCGTATTATAATGGCAGAATGCGCTCTTAATATATTTTTAATGAACAACTTTAATTGCTATTCAATATTAATTCTATTGGTTCACAATACAAGGTGTTTATATTGACATTATCCTAGTAATAGGATGTAATGAGGTTTTAGTACCTACCTATGCCTTGTTAGATTGTTGTGTTATTGGCGTGAATAGGTGAAAGTCGATTTTAACGTGTGGAAAAAAATCACTTTTGCATCCAGAACGTCATAATAGGTAAGTGTTTTATATTTGTGTTTTATTTTAATGAAATTTAAATATTCTTCAGTTTTCAAATGAACCACTTTGAAGGCGTGATATTAGCACTCAATCCGAGATACACTTAATGGGAGTAAGAATGCCAACAAAAATCTTGATTGATCCAGATACAAGGAAGATCTTGAGGATTTCGATATCATCCCTTGCTATACAATATAGTTCACTAAAGCGTGTAGGTCACGCTTATTGCGCACGTTACCTCTAAAATATTTTCACATAGCTAGCGAAACCAAAGAAAACTAATCTGCACGTAGATCTAGAATTCAGAGGTAGACCAAGAAGCCAGGGATAATGAGGATCGATATATCGTCAAGAAGGGGCTTAAGTTTACGTTCACACTTATTTGGAGCTGTTAAGTACTTACAGTTTCCGCGTAAAGGGCGCCAGAGACAAGAAATATGTTCAACAGATTTGTCTACTTATTCTCGCAAAAAAGAGTGACAGTTGGTTAATTAATTAATATGTTGATTTGTAAAATTAAGTAAATACAATTTTTTTACAACTGTTTTGTTTATTGGTAGTTCGGCCGCAGTTTTTTTTTCCTGAATAATCTTAGGATTATTCCAATAGGGACACAAAATTTTTTTATTTCAATAGAATACAGAATAATTGCGATAATTTCCAAACGTTGCTCAATCGTGAACTTCACCATGATAAAAGTGGAAACCTTGACTGACGGTCGACATTGACAGACCAGCAACAAAAAATTTCAGGGTGCGTTTGTATAATATTAAAATACAAAATTGTTATGTACCTATTACATAGCACTTTACTTGTTGTGTATAAACTATAAACTATTTTCTTAAAAAAAAATTAGTTTTTGATTTTGTAACCAAGATAGACCCCCGTCAAAAATGATTTTTTTGTTAGTAGCTTCTTTCTCTTAACATTATTTGCTTTGCCAGATAAATTTATAATCCATCCCTTATTTTCGGCTGAATAAACAGTCATACCACACCTGAATGTACCTGACCGTTTATTTTCTCGGAAGACAAAATTTATTTCCTATAGTGAAAGGAAAGTGACAACAAATATTACCGAAAGGTATTACCAGAAGAAATAAAAGGTTCGGAAAATTAGGGAGTTTTTTTTTAGAAACACAAATTAGTTTTCTTGGAAAACAGTAAATTAAAAATTTTTGAGACACAAACGAGAACGAAGACAAGTACAAAATATTGTAAATTGATATTTGCTGTAAGACGTACAGAATAATGCAATGTAAGTAGAAGATGATATTACCTGGAAGGCAGCAAGTTGTATTAGAATTAGACCACTTTAAATATCTTATCGTTCGTAATGAATTTTCAAAAAAAATGAGATTCCCATCTTCGGTACACGGTAATCTTGCGTAGGAAACATTTAAAGGAAAATCGAGAAGGAGTAGATCTTAGAATCCGTTCAGCTACTAAAGATTTAATTTCTTACCTTCTATTCAAGATCCGATTAAGAGCGTATATTGCAATTGCTTCCTCGAATTTCAAATCTGGGCTTCAGCATAGCCAACAAACACTTTAAAATCCCAAACACCAGAAAAAGTAATTAAAAAGTTTCGTCGAGTCATATGGCCATTCATCGGATACATCATGCCTTTTCCATCACAGGATAACTCGATTCGGTGTTACACAAGGGAACAAGAAAGTGTTTCTTCTATCTTGTGAACACTCCATACATATATTATGTAATTTTCAACATTATTTCGCATACTCGTCCACACGCGACACATATGCATATATCTTCTTTAGAAGTTCCGTATTCAAATCCTTTTCGGTTTCGGAGAATTGGATCCTTGCTATCATGTATCCTTCGGTTTATGAGTGTCTGTGTAGTTATTGAGTTGTACATCTGTTTTCAACTTAAGTGCATGTCTGCATTCATCTGTGCAAGAGCTTTTGGGGAATTTGGGCGAAAAGTTTTCAAATCGCATTTGAACTTTTCGTACGTAGCCCGATGTTTAAATTTATAAAAAAAAGTAGAAAAAAAAACGAAATCGAACACATGTTGGAGCTCGAAGTTTAATTCTGCAGACAGGACTGTAAAATTTTCAACTACCAAACTATAACATTCGCTTTCGAATACTTTTTTTTTGCCACTTTCTTTTCTGAATTGCTTGCGTTGTTCTAAAGTTAAATGAAAAGTTTTTAGCTTATGCTGCCCCAAAAGAGGGTTTTAATGATATACAAAAAACCATGGTTCAAATTAGTTTAGTGCAGTTATTGGATTAACTGAAACTGAAGGATTAACTTAAGCAAAAAATGTACAGAGAAAACTGCTGGAAATTGAGAGATTGAGCCTAAAGTACTTTAACTAGGCACTTTTACAGCATATCAGGGTGGTTTACAAAACTTACACAACATGGTGACTGAATGATCCCTTGCAGCTCTGGTGCAGAGGTTTTAGTTCATGAGATAAAAATACTTTCGTGGAGACGCTGGTAAAAAGGGGACCATCCAGATACTGATATCTCTGCATATATTTTTTTCACAAAATGTCTTATTCATTGATTTGTTTGCCATATTATCATATTGGTCATACAACTTATTTGCATGCAAAGCAAAAGTTTCGAGAGATAATATTTCTTCAGAAATATTTTGTTCTGTACATGAAATGTCTCAGTTTTTCTTTCAGAAAGTTTTCTTGAGCATGTTGAATGCGGTTTTCAGTCTCTGTAGACACTAGAAAAGTGTCAAATACTTGCTCTGGATGCTGAGTTGAACTGAAACGTCAGGATGACGAACTCTGAACGTTCGGAAGTAAGTACTCTTGATAAACCACAAAGATTGAGACTAATGCAACTTAGACCATCAGTTGAAATGGTAATTGCTAGTATAGTCAGTAATTATTAATCAGTCAGAGAACTTAAAACACATATTCGTAAAATGCAGATATTTTCGATAAAAGTTATTCAAAAAGAAAAGTTGTGCAATCATATTTCGTAACGCAATATAATAGAAAACAATATTGAGCTCATACTCGTAAGTTGAAAATTTACACTAAGGACGTATTCGAATGGGTGGCTTCGTTTACATTTAGTTATAACGGTTTGTAACGTAGATATTCAGGCATAAAAGATTCCGGTCCCAAATAAATTTTCATTTGTGTCTTCGCTTAGCTTGATTTGACTTAAAATCGCTGACGAAGTAAAGGAGAGAGTAACCATAATATTGTCTTGTGTATAAAAAAATGGTTTTTCCTCAACTTCCGGTGAAAGTCCTTAAAAGAGAAAAATTTTACTTTCGGTAACTTATCTAGTTGCAGACATGAAATTCAACACTGACGATATTGTGTTTTAATTTCAATTAAAGGCCTTAATAAAGGACGTACTGGTTGGGTTTAAAAAAAATTGAGTTTTCAATCTAATTTTTACTTGAAATTTTCGAATATGTTTAATTTTTTGAGGTAAAAGTACACACTTCAATCTTACTTTTACACGAAATTATCGGTATCAGTAAATTATTTATGTACTTTTCAACTGAAGCGTACAATTAACATGAAAAGGTTCACAAAATTCAGGAAAAACCTGAATTGATCGTGGGTTCAACTCCTACCTACAGCCACGAGTTTTATTAAGAGTAAGTAAGTAAGGAATAATATTAGAAGTAGAAATATTGTAGTATCTTAAAGAGTAATGCATTTTAAATTTTTTAGAGTATGAATTCAAGAATATGTGTGAATTTGCTGCTTTCGAAGTTGAAATTTACTCATTACAAATTGAAATTTACTGATCGAAAATTGAAAATTACTTTCAAATTGACTATTACATCCCAATGTAAATTTGCTTGAAAAGTTTTGGCATATGTAAAGATGTAAAATGACGAGTTAGCTAATCTATTTGAACAAGCACAATCGAAAAAAGTTAAGTCGAGCTGATTTGTGAGTTGGCTATGTATTTTTTCGAGTGCTTGCCATCCAAATATCCAAGACCAAAAATAGATTTTGTGGAACAAATCTATTTACTATTCGACTAAGTAAAATCAGGAAGTGTATGCGACGAGGTTAGGGACTTAGTTTTTGTTATCAAAGCACTGACAAAGAAGAGGAAAATTTCATCAAAACAGGACTGCGTCAAATTATACAAGTCTAAATCTTTCGAACGAAGTTTCACTCTAAGGAATAAGACCCGCTATACATTTGCTATAATAATGCCATTCTGCGACTTTATTCCTCTTAATGTGAAATGCAAATTAATATAAGCCTTGTTATCGCATGTTCTTCGTCAGTGATCTAAATAATAAAGCCTAACGTGCGCGTCTTCTATCCTCCATAGACCTATTATCCACAAGGATGTGTGCATAAATATAACGCTGTACAGCAGCCTTTCTTTAATAAATATTCATATATTAAACGTAATGATTTAAATATAGTGATACTAATTACCATTTTACCCCTAATCTTTTTCCCTAAGCAATGCGACCTTCTTGACAGGAATTAATCATATCAGTCTGACCTTGGCCGATTATAGGATCCCATAAAATTATCAAAGAAAAACGCAAACATTCATGCAAGAAGTCATTAAATTTCCTTAAGGAAACGAACGGGCAAAAAACGAAGAAGTTCCAAAGTTTACGTCAAGGAGTAGTAACTTTTCATTGCGGTCGAAAGTGCATGCCCCCGTAAAGCTAATATTTCATTTTGTGATGGATTCGTGCACGTTTCTGTAATGGCTTCGAGACGTTAACGTATACAATTATGCTGCTAAGCTTCTTTCCAAATGGTTTCCAATTAAATTATGAACACTTGAATAAACTCGAGCTGTTCGTCACGATAAGGAAAGAGTATTAAAGACGTCTTTCAATTCTAAATGTAGTTTTATGAAACCTTGCCAGTTGTATTGGTCTTGTCATTTTAGTCTGACAGGTTCGAAGGGTTTTCTAGGAAAGCAAAATGAAAATTCCCGAATTGAATATAATAATCATCGGGCAATCAGTGGTTTTCATTGAAGACTAATAAATCGATTCAATAAATTAAAATTAGAACATAGTGATAGCTGTCTATAGTATCTAGGAATATACTGAGGTACCATAACTGTACTCCTTTATGCTGCTAGATGTGGCGGTCGTTTACTTTGAAGTTTGAAAAAATTATATATAATGAAAAATGTATAAGAGTTCCTTTTTTTTCAAATATTGTATATCTGATAGACCAGATAATAAAACTCTACCCATTCTAATGTTTATAAAAATTTCTTGCAGATGAAAGATGAAACGAGGGTCAAAAATCACGATTTATTGACATCAGTTTTCTGTCGCACCAACACTGTCCCAAAATCTCTTGAGAAAAATTATGCCGGACGTATCAGAAAAAAAAACTGTGGGTTCTTCGAGGTATAATAATAATTTTTTATTTTGTCACACTTGTGTTTTAGTTGCTTTGATGAAATATGTTTTTACCAATCAGATTTTTCATACGCGAAAAGGTGCAATAAAAACTGTTTATCTATGATTTTTGTAAAATAACATTTGCTCAACTATTATAAATTTAAAATACTTATGTTGACGACAGATTTTAAGACTGAATTCGTGCAGTTCAGATTGAGTCAAAGTTTTGAATGAGTAAAATCTCTTTTGATTCTGGAAAAACGTAATTTCACCACTTTACTGCTTGTAACTTTAACATGAGCAAATCGGACGGAAGGGCCAATTTAATTTATGGTGTGTTATGTGTACCTATATATGCCCAGTCCCAGGCAATTTCAATAGTACATTACATCTAGCTTTAAAGAAAATTTGATTTAATCTAGGCGAATGTCGAACGAATTTTGGAAGTCATTCAGTCATTATATCTTAAAATATCAGAAATGTTTTATACATAAATTTCCTTTAAATCGTTAATACAAAGGAGAAAATCTTTAGAAGTGACAATGCTTTCATCACGATGACAGACGGTATTTTGCTTAACAACTTGCAAGCCATTAGCAAAGAAAGCCTAACATTACCACAACTACTTTTCCGAATATAATGATTGCCGAATGTCAAGAAAACTTTCCATTTTCACTTCAAAGAGTACGAACCGAAAATTTACATTCCAACTTAATGGAAGTGCAAATGAAAATAAGCTTCAGATCTTAGACTGTTGCCCGAAGCAAAAGGGACTTCAAACGCTCGAAAGGACTTCTATACGAATAATGGTCGAGACTTGGTAAGGACCACTGAACTCTCGGTTTTTGTTATGATTGGTGAATACTATAAAACATAAAAGGCTAATTAATTCCAGAGTAACTTTTAGCATATAGAAGCTAAGGATAATTTTTATTTGAGGAAGACGTTTGTATGTCCAATTGATGTACCTACATGTGCGTTTATGACACGATTGTGAAGGACATTATTTGTATAACACGAAACTGCTTTTAGTTAAGAATTTACGACTTTGCTTGCTATTTTTAACTTTTATTCAGCGGACAATGATTTGCTTATATTGGGCTGTTAAAATAAACGACTGTTTGTACAGTTTAAGGTTGTTTTCTGTTTTCATTTGGTTTCCGGGAAATACTTAGAACATACGTAGAAGTTGTAAATAGATTTTGCAATTTCAGTTTTATTATCTTGTAAATTGAGTAGGTCAATTCTTAAGAGTAACTTAGAAAGATAACTTCGTAGACTGTCACCAATACTCATCCTTTCGATCCATGACTGAATCGTAGTTCCTATCCACAGAGTGCGAAAGACGACAAACTACTTCACTCTAGTGAATACGAAATGTCCTGGCTTCCAGCGTCGGTTTTGTTAGCGACTAGTAAAAATTACCAGAATTTGTTGTGATTAATTCTTAGGTCAAGTAAGATTTTGCTCTAAGTAAAAATAATCTGAAAATAAGAAACTTTTAGCTCATCGTCTAGTTGAAAGAAAAGTCAACACAGTTTACAATATTTGAATTGATGTGTCGCCTGTTGTTTCCATCACACATTTCTTTGCAGAAGGTTACTAAAGTGGACAATGTGGCTCCTGATGGGCTACTTGACTGACCCTACGTTGGGCGCTACCAGTGCTTGATAACTTGATATTGAGCACTCAACAAATCCATAGATTATAGAACTTGATGCCGTTTCGTACATTTCACTTTCGTACTAAATTCCAAGAGAAAAAGTCCTTCTTGATATGCTTCATATCGACCACTTAAAACCACTTTATATTTTTTGCCACACACATTTTGTCAACGTATTACGGCTCCAACTACTTTTACCTATACAAACAAATTTTCATTTAATAAGGCAAATGTTAACAACGCGTAGGTACCTATATAGTACATTTTTTTTTATTAGTAAACTTTAATGTTGCTATAAAATTGCTCGGAAATGGTATCCACAAAAGGTTAAATAGTAATAAAATATAAGGTAAAAGTGAGTTTTATGGGACTGCAAGGCTAATAAAGAAACTTACACGCACATATTTTAATATTAATTCGTTGAAGAGGCGGCTAAGGGCCGAAATACTTAAGTATTTTTTTATCGGTCATTTTCTTTGGCTTTCATTGTGATCTAAGTCGGGTAAGTAAAAACAAAATGAACATATATAACATAAATTTGGGGGCATGCTTTCATTGCGGAATTAGAAAATTTTGTGTGATTAAATTCTTTTTTTCTTCTATTATATTTTTTTACGTTTTGAGTGTAACTGTGTTAAAGTTCAGCTTTTTACAATTCTTCATCGAATTCGTATTACTAAAACGCAGGGTTAAATTCAAAATTTTATACACTACGTTATCACTGAATATTCCGGAGGGCTCTCGACTAGGCGCATGCAGTATTTCTCAGAGCTTGTATACGTTACGGATTTTGGTGCGATGTGATACAATGATCAGCGAATTGTACGCGAAAGTCGATGTAAGTAAGTCAATTTTAATTGTGAAGCAACGGTCGAGCGTGATCAAGTTGTATATAAAACCCAGCAGCGTTGCAATTTTTTAGACTCTTAAACTTTTCTACACCCAGAGAAAAAAATAGTCAATTTTAACAATTTTTTAACGATTTTCATGGTTGAAATTCAGCTTACCATAAAACTAGTTCAAAATTAGTATATTTTAACAAGAAAAAAGTCAACTATAAAAATAAATAAATAACAATTAAATAGTAAAAGTTAATTTTTTTTTTTAATAACAACCATTTTTTGGTATTTTCGAATAGTCAATAATTGACAGATTAATTAGTAACTTAAACTATAAAGTAGTTACACTCGAAGTATTTTAGAATATATAAATACATATTATATTTACATTTTTTTGTATAAATATATATATTTAGGTACCCTATATCGCTGATTTAGGTACCTTGATTTTTAAATTTGCAAGCAAAAATCACGATGAAAAAATAAAGTGCACATTTGACTCGAATCAAAAATTTTTACAACCTGAAACAATACCTTATTTGTTTCTTAGAAAGAATAAAAGACATTTATGTATCCAAATAAATTAATATATATTTCATTAAAAAAAAAACTAAACAATACTAAAAAAATTACAATACAGATACCTACAAATATAATAATTACCAAATTTTTCCATCTCGAGTACTATCTCTTGAAGAACTTGGCTGTGCATCGGCATCTTACAACCAAGAAGAAATTCGCGAAGGGACAGATACAGTACTCTTTCTTCATCCGCAATTGGCACTGGATATCCCTAAATTGTATGCGAAAATTATAATTATTATTTTAATTTTACATTATTACTTGCCCGAAAATTTATGTCAGATTTTCTCTACAATTTTAGATTTCCTTTTAATTTTACGTACGCTCCGAACGAATTATCCGAATCTCCTACAATTTACCGTACATCCGACAAATCAAGCAATTTTAAACAGGTTCAAATGGAGTTCTTAAAAAAATTAAAAAGTAAAATGGTATACCTATTTATAATTCTAAAAAAGATATTCACTTGCTTACCAATAAATCTGTTGTACAAATGGCAAATTTCTCAGGAAGTCAGTAATTCCAACAGACTTGTAGTACTTGTAGTCAACTCAACGTGTTCACTTTCTTGTAATATCTCGTTCCTGACATCGTAATAGAGTTCAATTACTTCTTCACTTGTTATTTTACACATACTCGTAAGGATTAATTAACGTAATTTTAATGAAAAACTGAATTTTAGTTTACGTGCACGCGCGTCTAACAAATTCACGTAAATGCAAAAACAACCGAGCGTCGAAGTTACTACGAAAAAGTAAGCAGTAACTACAAATTTGTTGAAAAGTACTAATGTGTAGCAAAATTGCAATACTTAGTAGTTAAACTTACTATAGAGTAGTGAAACATTAACTATTTTATAATTAATTTCAAACAATTTTATAATAAAATTTTAACTATAAAATGGTGAAACAATAGTTTGAAAACTTTAACTAGTTTTATAGTAGAAGTTAGGCATTTTACTATTTTTAAATCGATTTATAGTTATTTTCAGGCATCAACTATCAAAATAGTGAAAATATTACTAAAAATTTCTCTGGGTGTATGAACCTGGACTATATTAGCGTTATAAAGTACTTACTTAATTATATTTTATAAAAATCGAATCGTGCAAAATATTTCACTCTTTTTAGCCGATTTTTCGTGGTATGAGAATATAGTTCGACCAGCATGTCTAACTATTCACAATAAATTACGTTGCAACGTCATATTTCTTTTAAGTCAAACTTTTAAATTCATGTAAAATCGAAAACGAAGTTTCTATATTTAATTCCTAAGAAATAGCGCCCAACATGGGACCATATGTATATTCGAGCACACTTTTTGACCAATTTTTCAGTTATCGCCATTTGTCTTAACGACATATCTAAATATTTGTGTGATTAATTTTAAAACTGTGTTTTTATCTAATTTACAAAAGGTGCCTAACGTGTTCTCCTGACTTCAAGTTCTACATACTGAGCAATTCTTACTTTAATATTATATTTCATAACTTTGAACTGCAATATCATTGTTTCTTACTATTGTATGAGTCTTTAGTAATATCACTAAAATGCACATAAACAAGTTTTAAATTTATTTATTTATATTTATGGTAGTTTTATAGTTTTAAAGGGTTGTACTTCATAAAAGGATCTTGAAACATTTATTATGCCAATATTTAAAAAAAAAAATATTTTTGTGACCGAGGGATATAATTTAATTAAAAAGCTATCACTTCTGACTTAATATTTAATGTACACATTAGTTGGCCCAAATTGTTATCAGTTTTGTCAGTTCACAACGTACAATGAGCTGCAATGGTAAAAAAACTGTTCGCAATATTTTCCAATATTAAGCAGTTCATATTCGTTTTTCATTTATCCATTAAACAGATTTAAATATTAATAAAAGCATTCGGCTATGCTCTTCCTACTTTCATCTTGATCTAAAAATATTTTATAAATATTTAAAAAAAAAATCGATCCTAGTGTTAAATTTTACCGGGCAGTAATAAAAAATTTAGTCACAATATGTGTTCCACGAAATTTTTGTTTTTTACCATATTAGATGGTTTCGTGATGCCTGTTTCCAGGAAGCCGTCAATATCGTAAATCAGACATTTCATTGCGGCGAAATAGATGAACATAAAATGAACGGAATTAATTCAGGAGCACATCCACCATAAAATATTTACCCGTTCGCTTTCAAGTTCTTGCTTTATGACATCCGTAGAAAAGTCCCATTCAAATTCATAAAAAATGATAGCTTTAATATTATAGCGGGGCAGTATCTTGAAGACCGATCAAAAATATTGGGATACGGATTTACGAGACGACTGCTTAAATCGTTTTCTTTTTAAATGCGTATACTCGTAAAAGGATTTTTACATGGCGCTACAGGCTTCTTTTTTTTGAAAAAAAAGGGAGTGAAAGTGGAAACATCGACTAGGTTTGAATGCATTATACGAAAGGATTTTTCAAAATATTTGAATAGCTTTAGAATAAAACCATAAAATTGTGAATAATTTAACCCGTGCTTGTTATGAATTTATTATTATGACTATATAAATATTTTCTTGGGTTATTCCCGTGTGGATTTGTTGATAGATACTACGATGGGCTATCTGCAATAAGTTGCGATTCATCGATCTTTTCCCAGTAGATAGTAGAAACTTTTGTTTGAACAATTTTGTGAACGGTATTTGGCTATAGTCGGTATTGACCTTACTTACTATTATTGCAAAAGTAAGACATGTTGAGACAGGTTGGAATGAATACAAGTATTTCAGAATTTTTTTCTAATCATCAAGTTACGACACTTGATAATTTCTCTATGATTTTAATAATTTTACTTTATTATTTTTCAATAACAAACTATTGGGACCAAACTAATATTTCATAATTTTGCTACCCTATTTTGTATTTTCACGTTTTAGGGCGAGTAAACACCTCCAACACCTTCTTTAATATAGAAGTAGTAATATTTTTTCCAGTTTGCTATAATATTTATGTTAACGTCTTTCTCTCTTCTTCTGTTCCAATTTTTGCATATACAAAACAGTAAAAAAAGTCTATTGAATTTTACATATTTTGGATGGATAATTCCAAGTAAATTCACATTGTAATGTATTTTAAATTTTCGGCTAGTAGATTTCAATTTGTAATCAGTAAATTTTATATTTACTGGATATTCGCTTGAATTTACACTCTTAAAAAAGTGTATAATTACCACTCATTAAAATACATTTATTTATACTTCTAATACTATTTCTTACTTACTGACTCTTAATAAAATACTTGGATGTAGGTAAGAATCGAATCCGCGATTATTTCTGGAATTGTTGCGTAGTTTTGGTGCACGTAGCCTCCGAAGGCGTTACATTTTCATTTCAGTCTATAACAAAATCGAACGAAACATCTAACTTCGTGGTTTACATGAAAAATAACGTAATTTTCAATATCGTTAATTTTACACGAAATGTTGCGAAATGTTCTGCGTCTTTGCATGTAAATTGTACGGTCAGTTGAAAAGTACATTCGTGTACTTGAAAATACGAAATGTATTAGAAATTTCAAGTAAAAATTGGATTGAAAATTTAATTTTTAAAAAAAAAGTGTAACGGTGTATTTCCTGTTTTTAAATTTTGAAACTAGGCGGTGCAGTATGGAGTATAGTTTAACTACTTATTAATTAAACAGTTAAATCGTAAAAAGCTCAATAAAAAATTTGTAATATGACTTTTTTCCTAGTTATTGTATTGTATAATAGGTCATATCTATCCTTAGTTCTAAGGTACTACATGGAAATAGTATGAAACTACATTGTGATAATTTTAGACAGACTTTAATTACAGAAGTCAAGCATAGTTCGTATTTAATAAATGTTGGGTCAAATTGCAATGGCTGCTCCTTTTTTCTTTAAAACTTCTAAGTGTTGAAAAAAAGAGAAGAAGCAAAGTAATGAATGCACTAAAAGACTGAAATTGTTAAAAATAGAAAGAAGCAAACTGAAACTTAATTAAAAACTTCAATTTATTTTCCATTATCTAAGTACGTCCACGTCTATTTGGCTCTCGTGAAAGAGCTGCAAGGACAGAAGACTGAAATGAACCCGTTGGCCATTTGTTCCTTCGGCAAGGCTTTTGCATCCTTCTTGTTACGGCTCGCTTTCAACATGAGGGAGGAAAGTCTGTACGACAAGGACGATTTCGTAAGGCGAAAATCGCAACACTTCATCCGAATCAATGGACATTCATTCACCTTTCTACATTCCGCGTAAAAAATAAGAAAAGAAAACGAAATCTCTCTCAATTTCCTTTTCAAACGGATATTGCGGTAGCCAGTTATAGTCCCTTGTTCACATAAATACAACAAAAGATGGTCGTGACTGATTTCAACCCAGCGAGCAACAGCTACGAGCAATAAGGACTTCTGTGGGGTAGCCTTGGCGTTCATTCATAAACGGACGAAAAAAAGGAGTTGGCAAATGAATAATAGAATCATCCTGGCAAAAAAAAATCCCCTCAAGATATAGCTAGCGATGGTCGAAAAATGTCATTAGAAACTGGAATTATAACAAAAAAAAAAAAAATTAATGAATATTTATGAAGTCTTAAGCACTTTCGCATTCATTTCTTCACTGTTTGACTTTTTAGACAAAGTTTTCTTTATAATTTTTTGTGAATTTTTATCACTTAGTTAGCATAAATATATCCTGAAGATAGATTCGAATAATTAACTTTATTTAGTTGACGCATTTTCTCTTTGCTCAAGTTATATTTCATCGCTAAGTTTTAATAAGAGAAGATAGCAGCTGAAATAATATTATAATTAGGATCAATCCGGGTCAGACATCGTTGTGTCCAAAAGCTTAACGAGAATTACCTCAAACAATCAAATTGTTTTTAATACGATTTAAGGTAGTTTTTTAAGTGGTACAGTGAATGGGGAGGGAATGTTAAAAATCTTAATTACATCAATTACGAAATTGATAGATTAAATAAATTGATTTTATAAATTATAATATCTAATATTTTTATAATAAATTTCACTGTACCTTTATCAGCAATCCGTAAAAAATGTAAAATAAGGAATCCAAAAGATGAGGATTAAACGGTTGGTCAGCTTTTTAATCGCATCGACTTGCGCACACTCATATCTGCCCACCAATATATTGCTTAAACCACTCGTCCGATAGCTCCAGTTGATTGGATTGGATACTTGTATTGCGCGTTTCCTTGTAGCTCCGTAGCTATAAGCCATTCAATGAAACTATTGAAATTTTACATGAATTGTGGGACTTTACTCTTTCAGGTAGCTCTCAAATAAAAGTATGGTTTCTGGTAAAGAATCGTCCTTCTTATTGGCTAAACGTAACATTCATTGTAAAAGGAAAACAATAGTCAGTAAAAATATAGTCTGTGTGCTTGTATACTAATCGCATTCCTTTTCGATAAAATTGATTCACTGTCAACCAATAATTTTTATTTCAATCGTAGACTCTCTAGTATCTTCTAATGATTCTATATATGTACGTACAAGTATAGCAGATCATTTAAACTAAGATAATTTTAGCATTTTACTAATAAAAGTATAATTAACTATCATTTGCATCTATCCAACACTATCAACGAACAATTTGACTGAATCTACATAGCTTTGAATTACCGATCCTTTTTACTGTCCTTCTACTTTTAAGTGAGGCTGGCTAAATTCCAATTAAATTTTTTTTTCTTTCTTAGTGTTCATTCATACTACGGAAAGCACTCACCATAATGCATGAAGAGTTTTCACACTCTTGCCTGCGGTCTTTATAAAACCAAGTACCTACTATGTACGTAAATTACATCCATTATAAAAGTTTTACCTGAAACATAAACAGAAGTAGGGGAAAATTGCAGAATAAAGAAATTCAAAAACTGTATAAGCAGAATACGGAAAATATCTACTTGTTGCTTAACCTGGATTTAATGCTTAACTGTACGTAAAAGCCATACACTTACCATACACACCTGAAGCTTTGGACTACATAATTCTGTGCGGAGCACACTGGGGTTTGTGTAAGATTCTACCTTACTATTCCCGAAAACAATATTACAGAACGGGACTGTACGAATCTGGGAACATGCCAGCAAGAAGTCATGTTTGCAGGGACGAGACTTTATTAAGCCAGTTTATGACGGCTTAATAAACTTCGCCTAAAATATCCTTGCGAAATATCAGTCACTTCACTACCTCGTATATAGGAAATAAGGACGTTATTATGTGGCGAGATAAGCATGTCTATCACGTACCAAGGATCATAGGAGCCTTATGCCAACCTCATTAATTCTGCAAGTGCGAAAAATAAAGGAAGCCAAGATACGTCCAGAATCAACGACAAAATGTCCCTATTTCGGCATTAATTTGAATTCCGTTATCTTATTAACTTATAGGATAGCTGGGATCTGTGAATTTCGACCTACACGTAGAGTAGTAAATAAATAACGAAAGTATTTAAGGTAAATTTTATCTTTCAATTTTCGGCATGATTGTTCAACATGAGCTAAAATCTTAAAAGAGCGTGAGTTGAAGTTAAGAATTGGATTTAAGCAAGTAATTAACCTTGTACTCCTAGTCGAAACATTATTCAACTTGATACACAATATATCTAGCAAATCAGTACTAATTCCTTGAATCCTACCGCGCCAGTAACTGGTTTAGCGATAAACGAATTTCGGTCGATATGTACCAAGTTTACATTTTTTGTGATCTCAATTAAGTATCCTTTCAAAATAAATTTAATGTAGTATTTTGCACGAATACGGGTGCCTATTAGTCGTGAGTCATAACAGAAACGTAAAAGCTCAGTACTGATGTTGTTTCTATATCTTATAATCTAGGCACGTCACTGTTTCATTCCATACTTAAAATCCTTTCAACCGTTCCAATTTCCTTCCGAGTAAATACAGTCAAAAGGTCAAATGAAGTGATGGTCATTTATTTATTTCTTTTAGTGGCTCTAACCCATTCATATCAGAGGAAAAAGTGTAACTATTAAAAAAAGGGGAAGAAGCCCTGACTAGAGATTTAGCATATGTTACGGAGCAGCTTACTTTTGAAACGGATTTATCCACATTTTCAACTAGTCTTTCCTTTCAATCACTTTTAAGAGCTCTTTTTCGCTACTTTGATACTGTGAAAATAATTGATAGTACATGTTCGGTGAAAAGATCCTATCCATTGATAGTTCTGGATTTAGTTTTTAGAAGAGAAAAATCTGCAAAGAAAATCTTTAGCGATAAAAAAAAAAAATTTAAGTCTAAAATGTTCTTGATATTCGATAGTATTAAAAAATCACTGATGTTCTTAGATTTTTTTGATCCCGATAACATTGAGATCTCAAGTTAATTTTTTGGTCTGTTTTGATAAATACAGGTACGAAATAGAAACAAAAATGTAGTTTAAGTTTAAGTTTAAGTTTATCTATATACAAATAGTACTACAAGATTTATATCTTATATCAAAGTACTAATAAAATCATAAATTCAACAAAGAAAAATTCAACAAAAATTTAAAAATTTAACAAAAATTCAACAAAAGTTTAAATATTTAACAAGAATTTAACAAAAATAGTACGAATTTATAACAATCAATGCAAGAAGAAAATAAAGAAAAGATAGTTAAAATAATTGTATAGTAGTAAAGAAAAATTACAATAAGAAAGAGAAAAATAAAAAAGAAAGAAATTGATAAACTGGATATGTAATAATAACACAGAGCCAAACAACTATAACTAATTATTTAAAAAAAATTGCATAATAGATTCCTGAAAGCATCAGAACTGCCCGAGCGCTGAACATTCACAGAAAGATTATTCCACAGCCTAATCGACTGAACAAGGTAGCAGTTCTCACCAACTGACCTCGAATGTCGTGGAGCGAGAAGCCTTTGATGTCTTTTCGAATTTAAAGGTATTAAGTATTCTTTTAAATAAGATGGCTCACCTGTAACAAGAATGTTGGACAACACCAACAAGATTTTCCGTTTCAAATAAGTTGAGAGGGAGCAGCCCAGCACTTCATTCCTGTATGAAGAAATGTGATCGTAGCGTCTCAAGTGAAATACAAAACACGTGCAATCATTGAAGGCGATATCTAGTTTTCGTTGGCAGTTTGAGTCGAATTTGGGAAAAATAACACTACTATGTAGAGAAAGGAATTATGAGTGAACGTACCAGTTTTAACCTAATTTTCCATGGTAGGATACTGGCGAAAATCCAGAGCCTACGTAAACCACCATAAACCTTCCTCAATATGGCAGATACATGTGAACAACAATTCATAGAGCTATTAAGAGCTATCCCCAGATTTTTGACAGTGGAGTTAAAAGGTAGCGATAATTCATTCAAGACAACTCTTGGAAGGCACTCCTCTAAAAGGTGGCAATCTTGATAAAAAAACAATAAAAAAATCGTTATCCTTGAAAAAACAATTGAATGGATAATATAAGGAAAAAGTACGAATAAATTTTTTAATATTGCGATAACCTTTCCTTTTAAAATAAGCCATATTTTTTCATTGAAGGGTGAAAATTACCAGAGATATGCATTTTTATATACATACATACATAATATTATTAAAAAAAAATAAAAAAAAATATGGAACTAATTCTTGGAATCGGAGATGCAAGGTCACAAACTTCGTTAATTTCGGCTATTCTTGATGAAATTACCCATACTCAATAGCGTAGAATCACTTTGATACTAGTCCAGTATAAAATTCTTAGCTTAAGATTAAGTCCGTTATCTCTACAACTTAATTTAATATGATATTTTTATAATTCATTTATTTCTTTTTTCTTAACTCAGTCATTTTATTACCAGTCTCATTATATGACCCCATATTTTTCAATCTTGTGCGTGATCTTGAATCACATAACAGTTAAGTTTTAAATTAAATTAATCACTTAAGAACCAATTTCGTGGAAATGTGGAAAAAAATCAATTTTTTACACCACCTTTCTACTTAATAACAACCATCACCATTTAATAATAAAGTACATATTATTATTAAGCTTATCAAAACGATGATAACGAATTCTCTTTTTTACTATTAAAAAAACCTACCATTCTTACTGACCTTACTTCAAAGTTCTCGGGGCTCTTTATACTGTGTTACTACTGCGTACCTCAAATTCTCTTTCTAGACTCAATTGCACTATTCAATCGAGAATTACTGAAAGACAGCATTCTGGTACTCTGAATAAGTATGGTCTATCAAATAGCTTCATTGTATCATATATCTGCATACTGCATGATTGAAAATTGTAGGAGTCAGTGCAATATGCGACATATTCGAAAATGTTGCATAGAACTGATACTCTACGGAATGGTGAACATAATGTTTGAGATCAATGTACTTCATGTAAGTAATACTGTCAGCTCTATTCTGATTAATAAAACATTTTGGTTTCAATTTTGTGAAGTGTACTGCACTTAATTATTATTTCTTTTAGGACAATACATTACAGAATAATTGTAATGTGTGTAATTATATAAATGGATTTGAAGACTGTCTCCACTTTTAACGATGTTATCCGAGCTCGATTCATTCCAAGGATTCGACCGCAGTATGCGTGCGTTTGTGAAAGAGCCATATTACTGAAGGACTATCTACATTTTAAACAACTCGACGTTTCCCAACTAGCACCTACCATAGCCGCAACGTTTCAAATTAAATATTTACCTATAAAGGACCTGCAGGTAGAGCTATGTATTTACTTGTATTCCTCATTAAATTAATGCTCCTTCGGAAGATTGCATTCATATACCTAGTCTACCATCGCTCAGAACGCTAACATTTTTCAACTGCTTAATGCACTTGCATCCGTTTCCTCTATAAGATCGCAGGCGGCCGCAATTTACTTGCTCGCAGTTATTTGAGCGGTAAATTGTACACTTCTGCAAACACTCGGAGCGGTGCAAAATGAAAGTTTTTGTGTATGTTCGCAGGACTCCTCGAACAGGGAAGACAAGCCACATAAAAAGCATAGCAATTGTTACCTTTGGGAAATTACGATAAAACAAAAACCCTCCACGGTTACAAGTTTTCTATAAAATCTTCGAGGAAAAAGAATCCTCGACAGACTGTAAACATTTCGAATGGCGTTTATTTGTCTTCGCCGTCGTCGTTCTTGTTGGTCCAGAGAGTGGAAGAAACAACTTCATAAATCATAAAAAAAAAGTGTCTTAAAAGCAACAATAACACGGACCCTGACACACAATATTTTCTTGACGATACTTGAATGTATGGAAGGACCCAGTCTAGACGGCAGGTCAAACTATAAGAACCATGAATCAAAAGTTGACGTGGGGTTGACAAAGAAACTGGTCGGTGACAAGGACGAATTGGGGTTGTTATTAACTTTTAATTGGCACATTTTTAATTTTTTTTCAAAAGCTAAAAGGACGAATACGCAGAATTTTCACAAAGACTGCAGATTTAGCTTGCCAGTCGTATTTAATGGAAAACAATGCTCGTTGATTGGTTTGATTTGATTTTCTAGTCAATTACCCACTTGGGAACTTAGATACATGTTGCACCAATGCGATATTGCAGAAATGGTAGTAAAAGTATCGCTGATTTTAAATAAATTTTTCCAGCCGTTACCGCAAATTTCTGTAGAATCATATTTTACTTACATATGCGTAAATAATGGGAGTGCTCATTTGCTGCCCTATCCAGTGCAGAGCAGAGTAACGAGATTAAGGTCCATTGGTGTGGCAATCTATGCACCCGACAAAATCTAGAGTTTAATTATAGAATAAGCTTCCATTCATTTCTTCACGAGTTTTTCTCCATTATGCAGGTAGTATAATAATAATGTAGGTAATATAATAATATCTAATAATAATAAAAGTAATAATAATTTTGTCATTTTCGAGTATTGTAGGTACTATTCATAAATATCAATTAAAAATATCTACAACAAACTTATTACGTTGAAAATCTTTTTCACCTAAGTAGCCTCAACACCATCTAGATGTGAGAGGATACATCGGCTGAACTACTCTGTATCGTTCCTTTTTTTCACTCTCTTTTTTTTCTTCTCTGCATTGGAGCGCACATTCTTACGAACTTAAAATAATAATTCAGATAGGCTTGATATACTTTTAGGAACAGATAAATTTTCTACCTCAAATTTACCTGACTTCATTATTTAAATCTATAACGCTTGGTGATAATAGCGTTAAAAATGCGATTGCACCTTCACTCTTATCACATCTCAAGAATATTTTCTTTTTCTTTAAAATTGTGGAAAGTAAAAACGGTCAATTTATCCGTCTGATAAGCGAATTAACATATATTTAGCGTCTTAAAGCAGTCGAGCTCCTGCTATGTCCTTCTAATACCTTTTCCATTGCTAATAGAAAGAAGCAGGTGCTATTATAGGCGAAACGATAAGAATTCCTTGCATCCAGCATTTCTACTCCATTTAGGGAGTGAAACTCACATTTGCATCACTCCATGCGAACTTCTTGAAAATCATGCAAATAAGAAACTAAGCTGTAAATAATATGGTCAGTACGGAGCTTATTGCAGGTGTGCAGGAACATGCCGCTAGATCCTTGCAGTTTAATAGCACGAGTAACGTCACCGCTCATTCTACGATGCTATCAGTAAAGACTAGTTTGCCAGATAAAGCTGATGTTCTGTTAGTTGGCATGGTCTCATAGCCTTAATATCACCTCTATGATATCCTATCTCACTAAACCAGGAAAATACGTCTACGGTAGAACTTGTGCAGTTCCTAGAAGTTAACGATTGCTGACTCCATTATAAACCCTGGATTATAAGCTATTGAGTATAACGAGGTGAAAAACTGCAGTAGAAAACCCACTTGAAATTATTGTATTGGATTTTGTCCGGCTGGGTTCTCTGTTCAACTGGCAACAGAGCACTTATATATAATTTTTCAATTTTAATTTTTTATAATTTCAACAAATGTGCGAAACAAAATTTTGTTCTTCACTTGATAGCCGGGTTCCGAACCCAATAAGTAGTATGTGTCGCGGTTTGAATGTAATTCAACTGTATTCACTTCACATCAAAAGCTTTTTTGCTCGTTTCGGATTTTATAGGTACTTGTTCAGAGCTTGTACTGTAAACGAAGCATTTATATTTTCCAATGCGGTTAAGCTGTTAATAGATTTGTTAAATATGATCATGCAGAGTAATGCACTGTATAGGAATTGAGTTATGTATTTTATTATTATTCGATACGATTGAATGAATTAAATACACATTTTTTCTTTTATATCAGCTAACAAAGTCATGCAAGGAAAATTCCTATCGCGATTAACTTTTGGCTGATGTCTTGAATTGGTTTGACTAATTGTACGACACCTCGCGAAGTTCATCACGGAGTAGAAATTTTTTTATGGGATTAAAACAGACTGAGTTAAACTTTTCAAATTGTTGCTGTGGTGTGTGTTGCTGTGTGAGACTGAAATTAAAGTAAGTTAAAACTTGCATTTTAATATCTATATAAGTAAGAAGCTGTTTGAATGGGTGTAATAGTTGTCAATTTACTGGCTTCAGCGCCCTGTTGAAGTGTACGTTCGGCACAACTAGTAAAGCCGACTGCCGATTGAAATTATGTAGTAATAAAAGAATTTGTCCAATTTTCAAAATAATGGCATGAGTTTTGCGGTTCAGATTCAACGTTGGTCAAGTCAAGCCCACTCTAATTTTTTCTATATTCACTAATTGAAATATTTAGTTCCATTGATTCCAAACCATAGAATCACAAACGCCTTTTTTCCATATCTAAATTGCAGACCAAAAACACATATTTTTCATGAATTTGCCCTTTTCATAACCCTAGGAACGTACAATGACTTCTAGTTTGCTCCGGCCTGAAGTGTTTCGTCCTCGAGCAAAACTGGCTATGTGTTAACAGCATTTTCACAGAGAGCTTCTCACATCTTGCATCCAAACGTGCATTTTCATCGCAGGGTGAATATACTCTACGGGAAAATGAACAGGACTCACGTCCTTTTCCATATACCCATATAAACTCCATAGGTTGCTCGTATCACACTACGTGTGTTTACTCGTATGCCGCACTCGTACCTATGTTACACGTCAAATTTGTAAGACGTTATATCCAATTGATAAATTGCTTCATTATTGTTGGTTGGTTCTGTGGAAGCTGGGCACTTTCTAAACACAATGTACTCGAAATATCTGCAGGGCTTCTAGTTAATGCAGACAGGAACCTCCTACATGGCACATCAGAATTCGCCTTAATACGTGGATATGTGCAGCCCCCTCATGGACGTTGGGATAGCTGGAATATGTACCTAGTTTGAACGCTCAAGCATTTTACTTGTGATGCGGTTTTCGGCGAACTATATTTTGAGTTTTGTTATGAAAACATATTTTAAATAAATTTGGTTAAATAACTTTGGATGGAGCCGTTTACGTTTGTTTACAAGAGGTTTAACCCAGTAAAGTTCTGATAGAAATGCTTTTAGTTTAAAACAACTTGCAAAATGTGTACCTAGTTATTCTTGGTTTGAAATATGTGCATCCAAGTGCATACCTCTGTATCTTATTCTTGAAGTTGGGCACGAATTTTTTGTGGGATTTGCTAATACCTAAATATATTATGGAATTTCCATAACTGCACAGTGCGCGTAATATTTTGGAACGGTGATATCAAGAACTATTCGTAAATTGAAAACTGTCCTACAGGTGAGCCGAGTAATTTTTGGGTTCCAAGCCCTTTAGAGCTAAAAGGATATTTCTGTTCAACCTTGTGTGAAATTCTGGCTTTTCTGGTAAAAAGTCTGCAAAGGGTAGGAAGTTGAAAATTGGTGGTATGTAGAACCACTTGAGAGCCATTCTTGAAAAAAAAATTGTAAAGGGTGACATGGAAGAGGAGGTGGTGGTTTTTGTTATTGATTTACTAGAAAGTTGAAAATAGTAGGTTTATGTAGATTTGCTACAAAAGTAGTTTAAGCAGAAAAAATGTAAGGTTTTTCGTTGGAGAGGTGCGTCAAAAAGCTGTCCGTGAAAACGAGGGGCGGGTTCTTTACAAAGGCACCAAGAAATTGGATTCCAAATTTTTCCATATTCAAGACAGGGCAGTGTAAAGTGGTTGTCAATTTTTTTTTAACGAATTCCGACGTATTTCTTAGCTCTATTGAGATGTTGAATTTTTTTTAATTTTAAACGCATTGAAATGTAATCGGAAAAAGTTTTAAATACATATATAAAATTGTTATAATGCAATTTTTGATGTAATTTGAAACGTTTTTTTAGGTTGTCTATCGCATAGTCTATCGCATCTCAGCAAAAAATTCGTTCCGGACTTCTACCGAAAACAATAATAAAGGAAGATACGCCCAGACTGTCGGTTGATTTTGGTAGTATTAATGTACAATTTCTGATTGATCTTAAATCTAATAAATCTAAAGTTTTGTTTCCTGCCGTTTTAGATGTACTATACTAGAACTTAAAATATATATTTTTGTGGTGGAGTCAGAATTGTTAGTTTGAATTTGAAATCTCCTTTCCAAGTATCGATTTTTGAAAGTAGGTGAATGCAGAAAAGGGTGTAAAGAAAGGCTTCTAGTTTGCATATCCTAAGATCTTTGAAAGGTGAAACGCGGAAAATATAAGCTTAAATGTTAACAGTTTAAAATGTTTTTAAACTTCTGTTTGTAGCTTGTGATAGAAGTTAATTTAAAGTTAGTGTACCTACATGTATATCATCTATATAAAAAAAATATCTTTAAAAATAAAATACAAAAATAGATTTTACTTTTTTTGTGAAGCAGAAATTCGCATTATCCTCTAAATAATCAATAAAGAGGACATTATAAATTTACATTTCAAATCACCTGAAACGCTGAATTTTTTTTCCAATTTCCCGTAAATAGAGTACCGGCAGCTCGTAACTCGTTTTACAATGTCATACATCCATACACAAGCACTATCTGAGCACTCCCATTGATTTTCGTAGAGTCTAAATGGCATTTTTCGTGGGATATAAATCCTAATTCCCAAGGTAAGCTTCTGCTTCGTACAGGTACCTCAAGTAAGAGCTTACTTTTTACTTCTTTAGCACAGAGGTAGGTAGTAGGAAGTAGTGCTATTCGCATATTTATAGTGCCTATATATCTTCAGTGTTCAGTCAACTTCATTCTGCTCCGACCTTGTTTAAGGGCCCGACCTCTTGGTATCTCAATTTATATCTCACTCCATAGTCACGTTCTACTCCGGGGAGATGAACGATGGAATCTATATTTTATTGATATGTTAATGTGCTATCGAAGTGATCCGAAAAGTTTGTGGTGTGGAGACAGTCACTGAGACTTGTGAAAAGTTTGCCTAAAGGACCCGCTGGGGAGAATATAATTTGCATATCCAATAAAATAACTAGTAAATTCCTTCTCGAATTAATTTGAGTTATTTATTGAGTGGGGCGTGGCGTGGTAGTGTAGTTTCTTTTCAGTGATGTTAGGAATCTTAATCGTTCACTTTTTCCTTTCGTTATTCGAACCATCTACACTCTCCGGAAAACGCTCGAACTGATAAATTTTGAAGACAAGAATAGAAAGAAGACTGGAAAGTGGGGAGAAAGAAGAAGAGGTTGAAGAAGAGGAAGAATAAGAGGATGATGAAGAGGAAGAAAAAGAGTTAGAAGAAGAGGAAGAAGAAGAGAAAGAAGAAGAGGATAATTGGAAGAAGAGGAAGGAGAATTGGAAGAACAAGAGGAAGAAGAAGTGTAAGAAGAAGTGAAAGAATAAGAGGAAGAAGAAGAGGAAGAAGAAGGGGAAGGATATGAGGAAGGCTAAGATGAAGAAGAAAAGCAAGAAGATGATAAAGAAGAGAAAGAAGAAAAGAAAGGAGAAGTGGAAGAATAAGAGGAAGAAGGAGAAGAAAAATAACAGGAAAAAGAAGAAGTAGAAGAAGAGGAAACAGAAGAAGAGGAAGAAAAAGAGGAGGAAGAAGAAGAAGAAGCAGAAGAGGAAGCAGAAGAGGAAGAAAAAGAGGAGAAGAAGATGAAGAGGAAGAAGAAGAAGAAGAGCAAGAAAATGAGTAAGCAGAAGAGAAAGAAAAAGAGTTAGCAGAAGAGGAAGATGAAAAGGAGGAAGAAAAGGAAAAGGGTAGCAAAAGCTGAAGAGGAAAATAACAATGCTCATTTCGCCATCTATTTTATCCCCACGATGCGAATACACTGTTGATATACCTAATTACAACGGTTGCAATAAACTATTACTCAATAACTGAGAGAACCTCATCAACACACTGCTTTCTGTTCACATCTTCCGCTGTGAAGGTCCTTTCCTGTACTTTCTTTTTCAGGACATGAATCCGTCGTTACACTTTAACCATCACTTTATCGATTTTTTCCACACCTAATTTTTTTTTCAGTGCCAACAGCATTCAGGCGTAGTACGAGAACGAAAATCCAACAAGTGAACAAATCCAAAGTTGGACCAGGGCCAGAGCCGTGTTGTGCTGACCCAGAAGTGCTGTACGTTTAAATTTATAGCAGTCGGAACTGGTTGCTAGATGGCGCGACGTATCACATTCAGTTCTTTTGCGCTCCAAGAATTATTTAATTACTTTAGAAAGTTAGCCGTTTCGGGACGGTTCAAGCTAAGCTATATGATGCAGGTCTGTTCATGGATTAAGTGAGCTAGTTTTGATTTTATCATCCGGATGTAGGATTTAGATGAACAGTAAATACACTACTAGAGAATTGGATTAGCGTTACAATTTTAAAAAATCGATCAAAAGAACTGGAATAGGTGAACTAAATTTTTAATGACCGGTAAACATAGTGTTGGGAAAAATATACTACTGGGGACTATTGGGGTACATCTAAATGTGTGTTTTTGTGATGGTTTTTAAGAGGACTCGTCCTAGTTAAGAGGAAACTCTAGAATGCATTTTGCACAAATACGTCGATATTCGAAAGAGATAAGAACGCAACAGAATAAAAGCGTTTGTGGTATACATAATCTGAAACGGGGAACAGTGGTGACTGAAAAAAGAAGTTCCAATAGATGTACGATAAGATGGAGAACTTATTCATACTTTAAATTTATTCATTGGCCATTTTCCCGGTCAAACGAAACTGTTTCACTCTTTCGGGAAGTTTAGGTTCTGTGGTTATTGAGGTACTGTATATATTACACTCTATAGGTACGAGGTTCCCTTAGGCCACTCTATTCATATTTGTGTTATGAAAAATATTGAGGAAGCAGATTGCTGAACTCTAAGAGCAAGATCTGTGCTGGGTTGTTTAAAGGAGGGATCTAGATTCAACTTAAAGTCTACTACTTGTGATTTAAATTTAGATGAAAATAATTGAAAATACTTTATTTAAATTTGGGTTTTACTATATAATACCTACTTTCCAAAACGTTTGTAACTCATAGAGAAAGAATTTGTTCTAAAAAGCTGAAACCTCTGTGACGGCTTGATTGAAGCACTTTACAAAATAATTGTGCAAAGTGGCGTACCCACAACCTGAGAGTAGATAAAAGTAAAATACTTAAAACACCTCCGTCTGGCCAATGATACAGAAAATTAAAGCTTAATATAAGTGTCAACAACGATAATTTGAAGGGAAAACAATGGGTCCTGATGTTTATCTTACACTTAGTAAGGTGATACTCAACTTTCGAGAAATAATTTCGTTTTTACTACAAACAACAAATTGCTGAAGGTCGTCCGAGCGAAAGGATAGCTTCGCCACCAGGTGTAAAACGCTACCACGAAAACACCAACAAATAACAAGGTAAAATTCTTAAAGGACGAGGTTTTCGTCGCACGTATGCGATGTGGGTATAAGCGCAGTCGAAGCAATTGTTCCAGTTCCTTTCTTCCGGGAAAACAATGGAGCCTTTCCGATCCTTCGGTTCGTTATCGAGCAATACGAATATGCGGTGCATTAATCATGACGGCACAACTCAACAAATTACCTACAGTAGTTTCTAAGATTTTCCGATGTGGGGCCTATCTTGCCGTCGAGGAAAATGTGTTTGCTTATTCTTAAACCTCAGCAAAACCAACTTGAGTTCGAGATCCTTTTCCCGAGGAGGTGCCACTATGGCGACAGAATGCCACCCGAATGATGTTGTAGTCCGTGGTGAAATGAAGAAGAATGGCATTTTCAGATCCGAGTCACATACAGTCCTTGAGTGAATTATGGCCTTGGTGTAAACCACTTTGTTACGATTGAGTTTGTCGGCACTTCTTTGCGTAAACCTGTTGAAGTTAACATGAGTGGAAAGAAAATTTATTGTATTCAGCCTGTAGAGGAGTGTGATTGGGGCACGGTGAGCTAGGCAAAATGGCACTAGACACTTTTGTAATGTTTTGGAATTTAGGATTTATCGGAAGAAAGGGAATTTCATTTTTGAGAAAGTTTTATCAAAAGATGACAACGATATCGGCTACAATTACTCCGGATTCGTTTAAAGTAACTGAGTGCTTTAGTGCCAAAATTATTTGGCTTTCATATTTCTTATGCCAAATTTAAGTGCATATTTTTGTGGATAAATGAAGAGATAGACTACAAACTACTGTGGTATTTTTCACCACAGTGTGTCTTCGAGAAAAAAATACTTAACTCGTGTGAAAATACGAGTTAAGGTGAACAAGTTAAAAAGTATACTGAACAACTGTATGTTTGTTGCCGTGCTAATATGGTCCCAAAATTTCAGAAGGAAAGTCGTACCAAAATTAAAGTCGTCGTTCCTTAAAATGAATTTTTTTTCTCCATCAACTAATTCTTTTTTGTGCACATCGTCCGCAAAATTAAAACTAAACTCATTGTTTGTGGGTAAGAAGAATTTTTAATGAACAAAACGCTACGTACAAGTAAATACCACTTCGTTTTATCTCTTTCGCTTGGATTAAAATCATTAATTACGTTAAAATACTCTTAATTATTATGTAATTTAAGAAGTTGGAAAGAATAATTCTTCGCTAATAATTAAAAAAAAAGAGATTATTAAATGAGAAGAAAGCACGAATCTTATCCTAGAATATTAAGATAATACCGTGCATTAGTTTGGCAGATTCTCAGTCCCCACATCCCATTCGTAGACATTTCCATGGAAGACGTACACCTACATTCCTTTATCACCATTATGAGAATTCAAATTAAATTTTCGCTTTGAATCCAACAGATAATAGGAAAATAGTTCCGAAATGAACAGCCACAAAACAGATTTCGTTGTTGGAATAATAATTAAGCCCCGATGAATTGGATTTTTTTCTTCATATATGGTTAGTCGTTATAATAATTTATCGAAGAATATAAGATAATGGTCGAGATACAGACCGAAAGACATTCAAGTCATAAGAGTCAGCATATTGTTCGGCCCTACGGCTATTTTCTAACTATTAGCTTCTGACTGAAATAATCGATTTATTTTCATACTCGTATATATGTTCGAACTGTAGTTTCTTGAAGGCTTTCCACACTTGTTCCAAACACTTGCTGAATAAATAAATTACATGTCTTTTGTTATGTTCACAAGGATAATATGTTGGTGTCTTTCATCGCTTTAAGCTATCAATATTTGTCTATTATTTTTCAATTTCCTCGACTTTCTGTAGTTTTTTTTTATTCAATAGTAAGTAATATTTCTGGTATTCAATAAGAATGTTGTTTGACTTTATTGAGACAATACAGAAAGACATATCCAAATTGAATTAGATATACCTCTTAGTTTACATATTGATATATCAGCTTCGAGTAAAAAGTAGATCTAAGGCCTCTATACTAAATTTAAACTTAGTGCCATCGTTCACACGTATGTACTTCCAATTTTTGAGTAAGTAAAGATTTTGTAAAGCGGCTTTTAACTCTGCTCCACAATAACCCAAACTATGTACTCATCATACTACTAATAGTGTTCGATCTATTCAAGAGAGCCCGAAAATTTAGTAAAATTGCAGTAACAACAATATTTATTTATTTATTTATTTACGGAGCATGATCCTTTTTATGTTGTTATTAGCATGACGTGACAGCCTGAACAAATTTTTAATAGTTTCAAGATAAAAATGCAAACTCATTAAAATAACGTAGAAATCTCTAGACACTTCCCGTATATTCCATACATGATCTGTGCTAAAAAATAACCGACTTAACACATGCAGTAGAAAGGTTGAGGGCCGGGAAACAGTGGATTTTGTTAGTTCAATTTTTACTTATTTTTAATTTATAACAAAAAATAAAAAACATAAGAAAAGTATAAAAAATAATTCATTAGTTTTTCTCGCTTTACTTTATTATTTTAATAATACAGTAATTTGCTTTGAATTCCATTCCAATACATTTTACGATATATCTCTGTCCAAGTCTGTTTCTGTACTTTTTTGTCGTGTAATTCTACCTATTATGTTATTATTATTTTTATTTTATTTTATTTTACAAACTATTTTATTGTGTTATTTCTTTCATTCTACTTCATTTAAAAATTCATTTCTTCTCATTTATTTATTTTGCGTGTAAAATAATTATCATCTTGTTGCATTTTATCTTTTTTATTATTTTTATATTTAATTTTAACTCTCAGCCACCAAAACTCCATCATCTGATCTTCCCTTCGATAATGGGTTCATTTGTGCGGATGGTAAGGAAACAATTAAGCCAGAGATCGCCAATAGATGGCACTTCAACTTACATTTAAATCGAGTGGTTTAAGGCGTCCTCCTACCATGGATTTTTTTTTAAATTTTTTTATAAAAAACTTTGAAATGTTATGCACATTTTAAGCTATTGGCGGTATTGAAAATCGCAAAATAGCATAAGTTACAGCTACGTTTTCTGCATGACAACCGACGAGAACCGTTGCGCTACAGCAAACAAGCTCGAAACTACACTTTTCGGAACTCGTAACTGGATATCTCGTAAACTAGTGGATGGCTCTGAAATTTTAACACAATACTTTTAGCAGTATTATGGAGTAGCGTACGATTTTTAAGATTGATACACTGGTTTTTTTTTATTGACGTTTTTTTTTCGGTAAAAAAAAAAAATCATTAACAAAAAAAACATTCTAGCTACACTACCCACGACCAAGCCCATTTTTTCAGATGCACATTAATGGAGAAAACGATGGCTTCATATCCCTTCTCTTGTGCGGAGGGCCTCCGGGGAAAAGTGCACTGCGCCGCCATTTTTTTGTTTTTGTTTTTTATTAAAAATTATGTCAAACGTTCCTCAAATTGTAATATACCTTGTGTCCAAAAATTAAAAATATGTCTTTTATACTTGCGAATTTATGACTTTTTTTAAAAAAAACGCATTTTTCGAGTGGTCATGGTAGGGAGACCCCTTAAAAAAAGATTTAAGGGAGAAGGAAATTAAAAATCTAATTCTATTAAAATGATAAAGTAAAATCCGAATCGAAAGATTCTTGAATCTTCCCTTACTGCAGAATTCCACCTTCACCTTAATATTTCCAAGCAATAATAAATATGAGGTATCTATTAAACAGTTTTCGAAAACTTCCCTCAAATTAAATTAAATTGAAATAAATTGTATAACATTTATGTCAAGAATACATACTACTCTTGGATGTCTCAAAAATAAGAAAACATGTTCATAAATTCATTTAAATTCAAACTTATGCAAAAGACGGTAGAACGAAAATATGTATCAAAAATAAAAAATTTCTGAACATCGTGAAAGGCATCAAAGAATCAAGTCTCATGCTAAATTGATTATCTGCTTAGAATATTTTTTTTAGGTTACAGAAAAACAGGCATGAAGTAAGAGACTTCGTGAGTGTTTTCCTTTCAGTGTGTACCTAAAATATTAAATACAATTTTGTCGATTTTTTCCGACATCTTCACACGATTCTGTAATGCGTCGTAAAGACTCTTTAGTATTTACAATAGAGTCATACTCACAGTACAGCATCTACGAGCATCTTCACCCCATCCAATATATGCCCATATGAAATTTTTTTCCTTACGCTTACGATGCTTCCTTTCCTTTCGTATCTTAGATGTTTTCTTGTGTGGTAGACTTTGACTTCGACCGCACTCCGAAGTGATGGTTAACCTAATTAAATTTTCAAAGTTCAAATTGAATTTACTGGGAAAGTTCTTGATCTCATTACTCGGAACAAACAGTACAGTAGAAGAACTGTGATTTTAAACTGAATCTTGCGAATTTTATGAGTTTTTGCCGTACGTACCCAAATATCCGCCGGTTTAGATTTCAGCTATTTACAGAGTGAAAGAACACATTAATCGGAATTAAATACATCACACATACGAGTATGAAAGTCGCCGAATGAAAATAAGAGGAAATTGTTTTGATACTTTTGTCGGATAAAGTTAAATATATTTGCATAATCTTTGATAAGATTAATGAAAAAAAAAAATAACTCCAAAAACATTGGATTCTACGTACTGTTTATTACCATGTTTTTTTGTGTGTGAGAATCATCACAGAAGTGATCATATGGAAGAAACCCTGGTTTTGGAGGTGATCACTTATTTAAATTGGTTCTTTTTATGTGGCAACATAAGTTTGAGTCCTTATACTAATTCCATACCCAATTATCCTCTCAAACTCATTCCATCTACTCTAAAAGGTTAAACAACAGGCTATCCATAGATCCCGGGAATAAAAAGTATGAGACGAAGCTCCAAAAAAAAAAGTCAAGTCCAGCTCCGGACAATAGCCGGAAAGCCAACAAAATATAGTTAGGACAACAAAGTTTATTTCAATAACAATAATTCTGTTTAAAAAAAAAGTAAAACAAAATATTAATTGAATTTATGTACGAATTAATAATTCATAAATGCAGAAGCCAATGCTCTACGGTGGGCGCCATCATTACAACAGAATGAAATAATCTCACAATTCACATAGCTTTTGTTAAATTTAATTAACAAAAAAAAAACGTTTACCATTACAAAGTGCACTGCCACTCGAATATGGTTACCATCGCGAAATTAAATGCAACAATCGATTTACAACGTTTCTTAGAGTGTCAGGTTAACCAAATTGCATTCTATTGCGCAGTAATGAATTCACAGAAAGCAATTAACAGCGAAAAGCTCGAAGGAATTGATGGTAGCTAGTAGAATTCTTGTCAGGATACAAATGGTTTCCTATAAATTAAAATCAAATTGCATATCTCCCTTGACGTCGCGAACTTTTCTGTCAAGGCAAACGGTTGCTCCTTGATTAGTGCTTCTTTAGATCTGAACGAGTTGAAAATTGTTGACCACGTGAATTTTTCTTACAAGTTTGTATTTTGAATAGCTAGTGAAAATATTTTCGGAAAATTTATGTTTTTGAATTGTTTCATAAGACAGAGAACACAAAGATTAGAACATTTGAATCAATTAGGAGCGATAAGACTATGTCTAAAGGCTCGTGTCCAAGCAGCAAGCAAAACTTGTTAGAGTTGCTCTATGACATTTATTGCTGTTTGTGTACACGGTTCCGAGAGCGCATTTGCCCAAGTTTTTGCTCTAGCCAGCAAACGCTTGCCTTTTCAAGCAAGTTGTGAATGTACACGCTAACTTGCGAGAGTTGAGATCTCGCAAGTTCCGAAATTTTTCAGCAAGTCAGCACAATTGCATTGGATGTGAGGTTAAGTTTAGTTTTAGGAGTCGTAGTTCCATAGTTTACGTGCGAAGTATGAACGGAAAATCCAAGTGAAGCTCCGAGTACACGTTTTTACTCATTTCCAATGTGGAACTTTATCCAGAGTTGTGGTATTTTTCTTTTTCGTTTTGACAGTTCAACGAAACTTTGATGATGAAGTGTATACGGAAGAGCAAGTTTTACTTGTAAGATTTTTGTAGAGCTACTTGCTAGAGTAAAATTGCTGCAGTTTGACAGATAGTGTACACATCGCACCAAATTACTCTAGCAAGAAATGTCGCAAGTTACTTGCCAGTGGACACGAGCCTTAAGTCTTGACGTATAGATGGCTCTCAATCAGTTTTTGTACAATAAGGATCGAAGGCATACCCTGGCTATGTCACGATGGGACCAAGAAATGGATACAAGACAGTGAAAAACACTATACCTATATCAAGCGCGAACACTTGTATAAAACAAATCCCTTTACGAAATGTATTTTGAAAATTGTCCTCTCCATTTCGCATGTAGTGGCTAATGAACATGTTTATCCTAACTCATATAATTAGCCCTTTTTCAGTCCTCGCTTAAGAAGAAAACAGTCACAAATACAACAAATATCACTTAAAACAAGTTGATGATTACACCTCAGCTTTTGGCAAGGACTACCCTAAGAATCAATTTTAGACCTAAAACTTCTTCCTTTTCGGGCCTGGAGGATAAATGTAAATTTCTTGAAATTTATGTTAAACATTGCAACGTTCTCTTTGAAATATCGTGTAATTTAAGTGCTAAACATATGGCGCTTGACGTACTTGTACCTCTTTCAAAGTAAACCAATGCGAAACGACAAGGGATTTATAGAAAGTATAGAGAGAGCCCAAGAGTACACACATCTTGGGCTAAAGTTTGTTTTCACATAGTACATACCAACTTTGATTAGAAATTTTTATCCACTGATATGGAAACGTCTGCATCTAATAATTTTCTTCACGAAGACGAAACACCCTCATACGAACCCACGGAAAACTTTTGGTTGTGCTAAATATCGATAAGTGATTTTGCTTGTACAAGAATTCAGCCTCGAAAACTTCAAGGATGTCTGAATTTCAAAGATTTTAGTCATTGCCGGCGGGTTTTGTTGCTTGCTAAACGTTTTACATGTTTGCGTGCAACTGACATGACGAATACACTTGCATGGCACGTATTCTTTTCACAAAGCTGGTGTGGGATTTCGATTAAATAATGCACTAAAGGGAAAATATGTTGTCAGAAATTTTCGTAAATAATTTAAATGAAAACACGTTTTTCTGGGAAATTAATAAAGTTTGGAGAATTATATGCTTGCGTACTTCAAAGACTGTTTTCCGCTTAAATTATCAACCAGACGAAAACGCCTAAAAAGCCATACTTTAATTTATAATTATGCTAAAAGGTTGAAACTTGTAATTGACAATAGAGTCTTAAAAGAAATTGATAAAGAAGTTGATTTTCTGCTTGTTGTTTTTTTTTCCAGCTGAATAATTACCTAAATAAAATAAAAACTGAGTAAAAATTTCAAGCAAAATATTCCTTATTATCCTTATGATCCAAATTATCCATATTCTGAAATAAATAAAATAATTTATATAAGTTAAAAAAATTAAATAATTAGAAAAAATATAAATAAATTAAAATAATATCTTGAACATACTATACCATACTATTTTAATAAGCTCTCGATATAAATGATATAAAAAGTTAGAGTTTTAGTGTAATTTGCAATAAGGATATTATGTAATTAATTTTAAGTCGTTAATAAGTTAATTAGTATTAGATTTTACAGAGTCAGTTGTATAATTAGCTGAGTATCATTGAGAGGACGTAAAAAAACGTAAGATAGGATTCACTTTTTTTGTCATACTGATTAAATTTTTAGACAATATTTTAAATTCAACTATAATTCAGGTACATTAGAAGTAAATTTAATTCATACACATATGGTATGTCTCATAAACAGTTTGAAGAAGAAATTTGAAACTTGTTGCGAGAAATTGGTAGGGATATTTCTGAATCGACTGGAATTGAAATATTTCGAATTTTATATCACTTCAATCAAATACTCTGGAAAATTTAAAAACCGTATCCTCTAGGTATTTTTTTCCGAAATAAAATTATATTTAAGGCCTCTCATCATATTCTAAAAACTTTAAATTGTTGATGAGGTGGGAGTATCTTACAATCTTAAAAACACTTTTTAACTTAGATTACTGAAACATGGTCCAATCTTATTTGTCTATCCTATTACCGGTCATAGGTGATTAGATTTCATCACTTATTTCGAAAAAAATGTGTTTATTCGTGAATTATTTCATATTTATTGCCAAAAATTTAAAACTTCTTTGTTTGTGCGTGTCTATTTTAGT
This sequence comes from Beris chalybata, assembly GCA_949128065.1. Taxonomy (NCBI): domain Eukaryota; kingdom Metazoa; phylum Arthropoda; class Insecta; order Diptera; family Stratiomyidae; genus Beris; species Beris chalybata. The sequence goes on along the minus strand of OX421894.1, from coordinate 6,255,414 downwards.
TAGATATTATTAAAATAACAGGAGGCTGCTAAATTTGGCCAAACTGTTGATAAATATAAGATTTTCTTAAAGAGATATCGCTCCATAACTTTTAGACCATCACATCATTGTTTTAATTCACTATTACCATTCGACATTCGACTAAATAATATTCCTTCTCTACCTTCCTTCTCTAATTATGGTTTAAATCACTGTATTTCAGATCTGGATGTGTACCGATTTCCGTCGTATAACTTCGATAAGGGACACCCGATTTTGTATGGTTGCAAGGATACACGTAACGGAGCAAAGTAAAATCATCACAATAATTGATTGCGGTTAAATGCCACATCGTATCTGGACGTGCCCAGAATTGGAAGATAGAATGCTTCTGTAGTCATAGTCAAAGACAGTTTAATTTTGTTCTCGACAGAAAGCAGGACCGCCCTTAACTTATTTCTGGATGGCAAGAACCTTCTGGTAGTCTACGAAAGGTACCATCTACACTAACTATTTGTATGTCCTCCATGTCTTTGCTTTATTTCTTAATTAAATTGATGTAGATGTCAAGTTCTGCTAAGGATTCTTTATGCAAATATAACACATCACCACATACAACCCCATTGAAATTGTTGTTGTATTTTGGCTTTTTTTTGTGAGAATGTCGTCTTATTTTGTTTCTGGGGGTTTCGTTTAGTCAACAAGTTTTGCTGAGCTGGAAACCGAAATTAAGCACTTCATTTTAGTACCGGCAGTGCTTATTGGCTATTTCGAGGTTACTACAAGAACAAAATCACATTCGATCGATGTGTATGTTATACGAACTAATACTGAAGTCACAATAGGATACAGTTTCCTTTATGAATGTTTCTTTTCCTGGAAATATCGCTAAGGTTGATTAGGAAATTTGAAAATTTGATGTCAAATATCTTAAGGGGTTGGACTGCGAATCTTATTTTGTAAGTACTAGCCAAATTATATGGGCCTGGAATACATCGTTACAAAAATTGGAGTATCTGGAATTGATAGATTGTTTCTAGTTTGTGAGTTTAAAGAAATCCGTCAGAGTACAAGATTTTCTTACAATTTGCACACTGATAATTGATTTAAGGAATTTAGATTTGAATATTTCGAAAACGGTTAACTGCACAACTAGCTACATACTTCGCACAATAATAGTTAAGTAGTTTTTTATTATTATTACTACTGCTTATTTATTTATTATTATTATTAAACAAAAACATCGCAAGTGAGTCGTTAAAGATTCACCCTAGTGAGTCCACGTGCCTTTTACTTTGTCTTCTATGTTCTTCACCTAGAGTAAAAGTTTTTTTTCTCAACTGTATGTTTATCACAATACTGATTCTCGCGTTCAAAATTTAGTTTCGATTCAGCTGTGATGAATATCCTCAAACTGTTGTGCTGTAAGGTTAATAGAGATTTTAAAGCTAAAATCATATTCCTTTTCAAAAGTCTTCAACATTCAGTCCTGGATATTGCCTTGCTTTAAGAATAGCACGGTTAGCATCATCTCTATCACCATAGATCCTCCAGTCCTCCTAAGACAGATAAAGATGGATCAAAAACCAGGCAACATTACAAATGCAAATAATTATCGAATCCAGACGCCGTACGATTTGAATATGTTTCGATGTGAATTATAAATGCAATTAACATGAGTATTCACACTTGTAAAAATTTGGCATGCAAATGAGGCATTAGGAAGTCGTCTGACGTCGTAGTGCCTTATTTCAATGGCATCTTGATGACACAAAGTATTCAGATAGAATCGCATTTCGGAATCAACTTCGAGTGCCTAGACAAATATCGCGGATTCCAGACTTTCGAAGATAACGAGATGGTTATAATGGTGACGAAAGGAAGCGATATGTAAAATGAATTTATTGATCCTTTTCTATTGGGATTATAGAGTGTGAAAATATGCAACGCCCAATCGAAAATCCGAACGACTCTGAAAATCTGAAATAATTTCAGGTGACTTTCGTCGCTCAATTACCTGAAAATAGCAGATCCTAGTACAGCAGCTACCTAGCTGAGATGAACTGTACAATCTCGTTGCCGTAATTTAATTTCATTCGAAATCTTATCCAATAACGGAACGGACTAATTGGACAAAATTGAATTTACTCTCGAATTAGGATTTCGTCCTGTTGGGCTATGTCCTTGTAGATACACTGCAACTCCTGAAGTTTTCTGCAGTCAGGAACCTTTCACCTCCGTTCAGTACTCCTACACTCTCGCTCTCTGCAACGGCTAAAGAAATATTCGTTTCAAAAAGCAATTAACTACTAAATTTATCTAGCAACAGTGGAAGCTTTTGTGTAATTGGAATTTTCCGGGCGACAAACTACTCATTTACCTGGGGATCCTTTCTATGACAACTCCTTGGATTGTTCACCTCCTGTACGTGCATCCAAGACTATTTTGCTGGACGAAAAATCCTGTATTCAGTTTAAAATTAAAATTTGTTTCGTGATACTTGTAACACCTGTGGCTGATACCAATTATTATCGGAGTCCTTTTCTGGTCGCTAACTCTAATGGAGCTGTTGCCAAAAGTCTTATTATTAACAATGTTGTCATAGTCGATTTTTCGACACATGAATTTGATTATCTTTCATAAGACCTTTAGGATGAGTCGCAATGAAAAGGGAATACAGTGACTCGAGTATTTCTCTCAATTCCTTGCACTTTTGAGATAGTCGAATGTTATCCCTAATATTAAAAAAAATATATAAAACAAATAAATTTAAAGCAAATTGAGTCTCAACTCAGATGAAATACTGAACTACAATTTAAATCATAGGTGAGGATTAAAAATCATAAAAGAGTTCTTTTCTCCTCACATCGCATCGGTTGTTATTTTAACTTCACAGACTAATACTAAAATAATCTCAGCTTGTTGTGTATCAAAAAATTAAGAATTTTAAGAATTTTGGGCGCTGTCTGGCTTATATATTTTTTAATCCACGTAGCGATATGTCCTTGATAAAAAGTTGTAAAGACTTTCTAAAATAAAAAAGTTTGTGCAAAATTTTTCCGAGTGATTAAAATATGAAATATAGTAGGTAGTTTCTGCCGATAGTTAACAAATTTTTTAGCCAAAAGAAAGTCAGCAAGTAATTTGGTTACTTACTCCACTAAACTATCGGCCAAACTCTGATCGATTTTCAATAGTAAATGATGAGAGGGATAAGAGGAACATTTAATTTGAAATAAAAAGGCGCCAAGTGCACGTTAAATGCGATGTTGCTGCTTTTGCTGTTTTCATGTGAATTTTCCACTTTAAAAGCAATAAAAAAACAAAATAAAATAACACTACTTTATTAGCTGGTATATAATCTAGGTCGTCCTTAAAAAAAAAAATTCAAAATTATATTTGAAAAAATAGCTATTAGAGGAAACACCCTTAACCATTTTTCAAAATGTGTAAATCCGAGTTCTTTGTGTGCATTTATTACCAATTTCTTGAATGGTTAACATGTTTTTCACGATTTTCTCGGGAGAAATTACATAAGAAAACCGCATTTCATTGAAAAGTATCATAGCTAGTATAATTAATTGGTATTTCTAGAAGATATATCAATGGAAAAATTATTGATTTTTAATAGTTATGTGTTTCAAATAATTTGAAAACCTATAACACTATTTATTCCGTAAATTCAATACTAATAGACAGCGAACGATGCAGACGCCAAATTACACGAACGAAAAACGATTTCAATCGATTAAAATCCTCTCAAGAAAGAAAAATCAAAATGGGTACAACATTTTCGCACCAGACTAATGGCGCCTTAAGAATTTTGGCAAGAAAATGAGTTTTTGTATACGGAGAATACTAGTTTTAAAATAAAATATATTCCTGTTTTAGGGTTGGCGACAATACAGTGTTCAAAAATAACTTCAATTGACTCAAGAAAATAATAACGAATCGAGCTTGAAATTTTTCAAGTACCGATCTACAATAGTATCTATTCGGTAAGCTTCCATATGACCCATGAAATCGGCCATGATCCATGAAATCGGCCATGATCCATGATTTTATTCGAAACGAGTGGTGAATAATTAACTACTTTTAGAAGCGTTTCATAATAAATTCAATCACTCCATTTCAAATTTATAGCGAACAAAACTATTTTATTGATATTGAATTATTAACCAAATCGTCGAATGGTGTGACCCATTATTGAATAATTCATTGAACTCAAAATGTGCACAATGCATAATATGAAATGCGTGTTAAATGCTAGCATTTTTTCATAATGAACATTATTATTGCATAATGGCTATATTCCGTGCATGCGGTTTCATTAAGAAATGAGGTGCAGCAATAAACAAATGCGACATATCGCATGCAACCAGTTCAAAACTACCCTCGTCATTTCATACCTTGTATACGAAAAAACAATAAATTTCTGTAAATGAAAAGGATACTACTCAAGTATTGAGTATTGTGTTAGTTAGTAACAAGCACAACTGTATGATATACACGTTTATCATAGAAATGAAGAAGTTTTCAGTTCACAAATTGTTCAACCCATTTCAAATATATCAAGCATTTTTATATTATTGTAATGTGGGTCGGTGTAGGTGGACTAGAAAGTTACGTTCACAATGTCCTGGGACTGGTGAGGACATCCGAACAGAAAAACAAATACACCAAGAAAAAAATCGATCACTTTCCTTACTTACACTCATGATAAAGATACGAAAACTTTATAAAGATGGAACCTACATCAAAAAGTTTACGTTTTTCTACAACAAATATCCATTAAAGAAGTTGGAAACTGCAAAGAGTTTCACACTGAACAAAAACCAATTTAGTTCAAATTGACAGCGGGCAAGAAATGTACTAGTCATCAACATAAGTGTAATAAACTTAGAATATACCAGGTCAGATTTAGATCATAATAAGAAGCTTAATTTTTTGAGTTTAAGTGATTTGAGTGGTCTGTCTACAGTATCGAAATTGGGCGTGTTCACCTATTATCGGCAAGAGTGGAGTTCGCGTAATATAGTATATACTGTGGATCGTCCTACAAATATCGAGGAGATGAACAATCAAGGAGAAAATAGGAAGGATATCGCACAGAAAAGTTTCTTGTGAAGAAGCACTGTTGCTGCCCAATGCAGCAATCGGGGATTTTATATGGGAACTGATGTAGATGATGAAAATTCCTCACAATTAACTCCTAATACCGCCTCACCTGAAAAGTTCAAAGTAACTACTTAATTCCAGGAAAAAGTCCCAAACGACGGTAAACACAAGAAGGATACTATTTTCAGATATGAAAGTACGGCTCACTTGAAATACCAACATATTTGATGCCCTGAATAACAATGAGAGACAATAACAAACAGAAAATAACACTCAGGTTGATGACACAGTTTTTTTTTTTTATTTAAACGAGTATATGCAGATCTGCGCTACCAAGAGGGTAGGTACTCTCGAAGGTTAGTTCGGTGAAAAAAAAGCACCCCACTCAGAAAATTATTCAGAGCCAGGTGAAATGAATCAAACCGAAACCAGACGAAAATAAGATGGAAAATTATTCGCATTTCTTCAGAGTGATAGGTCTATTTTCTTCCACTGCATGCGCTCTTAAAAGGCTCATGAATTATTTCTCACTTGAACATAAAAATGTTATTTTCATTTTAAGTTTGTTTATTCAGTCAAGTAAGGAGCGGGAGCAGCGAGCAGCGAGCGTACACGGTGTGGAAAGGAAACCTCAGTTTTCACACAACATTTCAGTAAGATTTGAATGTGAGTCAGTTATAATAATGTATTCGGGTATGAAAATATGGAAACGATTTGAACGGAGCTATATTCCATGTACTACGGATTGGTGAATTTAATTTTGATTTGTGAAAATATTTCGGCAAGCTAATACCATCCACCACAAATGGATGATTATGTGTTTCAGTAGCTACGTAATAAATGCATCGGAAATGAAATTCATAGAGGGTACATCATAACGATAAAAGGAAATTACAACGACTTTTATTAGGGAAGTAAAATTCTTTATTTTTAAAGTGTAAAATCAGAATAACAAGAACTCTTCCGGAAAATAGCCACTAAATGTAATGGGCGCGTTTAAGTCGCAATTGTTGATATTACACAAGTAACCTTAATTTCTCGAAATTTGTGAAAACTTCAACAATACCGTGCACCACCCCGGTGTTTAGTATCGCAGAATGCTTTAAACGTTCTTCCCCGATTATATTTAAGCCCGTTGGAGGTAGATCTAATTTCGATATCTTATTAGACCTATGAAATGAAGCGGAATTCGTGAAAATTAACACAACCCACCTCACACTTTTTTAAGACGTTTTCATAAGGAGCTTGCAGAAGTAAATGTTAGTTGATAGCATTGAGATACCCAAAAGATATAACAAAATTCGTTCATCCATCTTTTTATGCCAACAAAAATCTGATTTTTTATTTTAAATTATTCCCGTACATGTAAGTAAGTTTCAACTATATAGCATAATCCGTTTTGAGATATAAGAAACTACCCTTTTCCTTGTTTCTGGCTACAGCAATCATTTTTTTTCGCCAGGTTGCCTCCATAGTAGTTCAATATAGACGTCAATTTTTAGACTTTCGAAAAATAAAAATAAAATTTTTCTCTCTTTCCTTAATTTTTCTTTCACTTTACACCCGCAAACGTTAAAATCCTCAAATGCCTCAAATTTTTATTAAGATCGTATCTGGTTCAGTTTTTGAGATACAAAAATTTCATTAATTTTAAAAATAGCTATCCCACTTGAAGTCGGTGGAGTGGAGTGTAGAGGGAAGTAGGCCACTTCTCTCCATACACCGGTTTCATCATTTGAAATGGGGTACAAAGGTGGAAAAAGAAAAATGTCCGTGAAAAGGTTTTTTTCAACATTTTCACGAATTTGGATTTATCATTTTCACGAATTCCGATATATTTCTTATGTCTAATGATATATCCAAATCACTTTGTCTTCTAGAGGCTTTAAATATAAATATAATTTTATAAATATAATTTATATATAATATATTATATATAATTTAAACATTTTTCGATATTAAACCGTCGGGGGATGTAAGGTATTGCTCAAGTTTTCTCGAACTTAAAGAAACAACAAACTATCCTGATTCCTGAACTGGGAAATATTTATTTAGTTCAAATTGAAACATTTCCGTCATTATAATCATATCAACAGAAACAGTGAATTATTTAATTTGATAAGTTTGAACAGAATCGAGAACTCTCTGATTAATTTAATAGCAAAAAAATCGAATACAAGGTCCGCTATCCCCGGAGACACAATGATGAGCTATGGATCGTTAAATGCTCTCCCAACCCCGTGGAAATTAAATTTGTCCGCCCATTTTTAATGTTGTCCTAGGGAACTGTGAAACGAGAAAAACCCCTGGTGCCGATTGTTAAATAGTGACGACATTAGCCGGCGGACAAGGGACAAGGACATGAAATATGCAGAGAAAGCTTTTTGCGAAATTTTCACGCCAGAATACTTGCTATTGTGGTCGAGCCGGCAGAACGAGCGACCTCCCAATTTAAATTGCCAGCAAGCCTCTGCTTGCTCGCGAAAGCAATAGTACGGTTCTGACCCGACTTCATTTCTTAAGGAGTCGAGTTCCAAAATCTTGTATGTGTTTGAGGGTGTGGGGAGGAAGGTATCTGAGTTGGGAATGGCCTGATGGCTTCTGCTCGTCCGTAGCTCCAACTCCTGGGCCCTTGCCTTGGTTAATGACAAATATTTAATCGAGTTGTTGTTGTCGATCTGCGGTACTAGACGGAAGTATCCGTACAGGACAAGGGGTGCTTTGACGACGCTGAAAATCGGATACTTCCATCAGTGACAATGAACGTTCCGAATCTATTCAAAGCGATTTTCCTCCCTGACGGAACAATGAAACGGCGAAAAGGAAAATTCTAATTGAATAATTTTCCATTTTCATGAACTCCTTTGTTATCTTTGTCGAGAGTTCATCGAAGGAAAACGGATATATAGATTGGCGCGGGGTAAGGGTCGTCACCTCATTGCTTCTGAACTCGAAGATGCACTGCAGTAAAACACTTCGAGTTCGATGTTTCCGTAATCACCTTACAGAGGGCACGTGAAAAGCGCATGTCGGTAGTGTTCGAGGGGTAGAAGGACAGCGTTTACAGGTGGTGTCGTTTCTCCTGAAATTAGCCCAACGAAAATTTTAGGGGTTGGCGGCGTTTTGTTTACAATTTCCAGCAACAGGTTTACGCAACGAAAATCTAACGAACTTTTGGAAATCTTCTTAGTAGAGTGAGACGCTATCCGACTATACAGTGGCAGAGTTTGGTGGCTTGTTGGTTCGAACATTGGGTAAAAAGTGAAAGGTGCGTGTTTCTCGGCGCATGGAAATAACAGTATGCGGACAAAATAATTGACCATTAAATTACTAACAATACAGAACTGACTGACCAGACAAAAAAAAAACTGTTCATATTTTTTTATTTCATATTATTTTTCTACACTCATTTCTGCACATTACACAAAAGACCACACCTTTGTCGGATAACGGAAAGTGCCTCTAATTTTTCTCTGAAGTGGGGGAAGTCGAATAAGTCATTGCAAGATATTTTTTCTTTTTTGGCTCTCCTGAAAAGTAAGGCTTTTTCAACTTTCGGTACACGTTTCTCAGTAGCCACACACTATAGCGTCTCAATTTTTTTTCCTTTTTTTCGTGGCTATATTAACTAGCTTCATACATAAGCAAATTAAAAAATCTCATGAAAAACTATCATTTTTTCAAATATAATGGAAGAAAAACAGTAAACAAATTTATTCATTCCCTTTTTCTTAAATATCTCGGCTTTTAGTGAACATTTTTTAATTTACTCATGTACTAGGCTTTTAAACACACTAAACAATAAGTGTACAAAATTTGACTGTTGCGAGTTAAGTGGAAGCTGAGATTCAGGTACCGAAACAAAACGCGTTTCGCCATACAAAATGTATGGGAGCTAGAAATTTGTAACGAGTCCTTTAAAATACGATCGAATAATCGAGTGAATAATCACTGGAATTGCTCCTTAATGAAGATGGTAAGTCCTTCTAAACACAATAAGATACGAGTGGTAATCTGCAATATTGTTTTGTCTCCATCCATCGAGTAGCCACCATACAATATTTTCCATCTGTAAATAAAATGGTATGCAATAAGGGTATGTGCATTCCTATCTTTTTTTAATATCCCCAACTTCAATATGAATCGTAGCTCAGTACTTCATCTAAAGTATCATATGATTTGTTAAGCCGATCGTGATTGCTGTTTGTTTTTAATTTAAACTTCAATTACAACAAAAGATGATGATTGAATTACCCTATTGGTAATGTAACAATTGCGTGCATAAGACCAGCTAACATTATACAGAATTCGTATTCTACTGCTTATTTTAGTTTTTTGTTTAAAAATCAATTATTTCACATGTTCGAAGAACGCCAGTAAAGAATATGCACCTTTCATAATCTGAAAAAATTAATAAATTAAGTACCTCCAGAATATCTACTCAAATTTAAAGTTTTACCGAAACAAATGTCGACAGTGAAATTATCAGCAATCCACCGGCTTTTAGCTCCATTGAATTCTTAGACCTCTGCATGAAAATAATGAGAACTTTCCGAAATCTTGAATTTTGCTCGATCCAATTACAAGAGTACAAGGCCAGAGTTAAGTGATAGCTTTCGTGGATTACCTTACTTCCGCAATAACAGTTTAGAAAAATTGCGAAAATCATTGCAGTGATATAGAGGAACGCATAGATCACATCAAATAAATTTTCGCTAACAACCAGGAGATAAACCGACGTGCAAATGAATATTTGCGCATTGAAGAAATGAATAAACAACATTTTTGATAAAATCTTTTGAAGAATGTCGCAATATCTGAAAATATTTGATATGAGTAAATTATTCTGATCAAGTTTGACCTACTCACTCCAGTATGATTTTGTGATCTAAAATACATTTCACCAGTTCGTCGTAATTCTCCTCGTCTGTTTTCTTTTTGTCGTATCCAATTTTCGAAATTTTCATACTTAGAACTCGCATTTGGGCTTGCAGTATCCTCATATAGACGCCAGGATACGTGTCATTCAAGATATAGTGTGAACAGTAAATCGAAGCCGAGATCCATTGATACAAATGAATTCCGTAGAAAGCCAAATCGGAATTTTTCCAATCAAACGGAAACCAGCCTTCTATCATTAGCATTCTGCGACCAGTAATAAATAGTCGAAATTCAATTGCTATAAGAACAAGAGCTACAAATACAAAATATGCTCGAATGAGTTTTTTGAAAGTTTTCAGAACCGAATTGAAATATGTTTGCTCGTCCGAATTCTTAATGGTTTTGTCCAGCTTATCCGCCAAATACAAAATGCTCTCAAGTTCCTTACGAAATACGAATTAGTTGATAATTCGCATACAACCATTCGACACATTTATCGCCATTGATAAATTATTAATGAATTCACTCTTGTTTGAGTGGAACAATTGAATGATCAATGTAAGCGGAAAACATAAAATCACTACTATCATTAAAACCATGTAAACGAAATAAATCTTCGTATCATTCGATTTCGGAAGAAGTCCAAGAAGTCTCCAACCGCGAAAAAATATGTTAAATGTTTGTCTTGAACTGTATTCCGTTTTGATTTCCATAATGATTAGGCTACTGTATTCGTCAAAATGCAAACTTACTTTAAGGACTAGCTCAATTCTATCCTATGAGCTTTGCTGTTGCTGAATTATTAATAATGTCGTTTAGGAAAATTACTGCTTAAGTTCCTATTCGAATAAAAAATCGGATAGTGTCAATTATAAAGCATTATAGGCCGAAAACAAAAGTAATGCATGATTAATGGCAACTAAAGTGCTAGAGAGTGGACACGTCCGAGCTTAACTTTGTAGAATCATTCAAACTCAACTCGTTTAATTCGAGTCTATTAGTAATTTATAAGTTGAAAGCCTTAAAGACATTTCAAATTATTTTAACCGTTCGATAGTTTCTTGTAGCGCTAGTAGTGCACATTCACACCGAGTCGGAACCAGTGATTACTGATATCATTTTGGAATTAAATTCAGAGTGTTTTTTTGAGCTCACCAGTAAAAATATGTCTGGGCGCAACTTAATTATTTTTTGGGAAAAAAAGTCCATAATGCATTTAATAGCGACTGACAACGTAAAAAATTACGTTCCAAATAGCCCCTCCTTAGGTTGTCAGTCGCATAGTGACCTACACCGCATGTCAGTATTAAAAGCGGTACGAACTTCTTCCCAAAAAATTATAAAGATGCACCCAGACTGTTGGTACATTTTTTTTATTTACTTACGTATTCGGTTTTTTTCAATTTCACCAAAAACATTTGGGTTATATATCGACATAGCACCTTAGACTACTTTTTTGAACATCAAAAAAAAATCTGAAACCGTTTTTTAGGCCTGAAAAAGCGCGCTAAGTTAAAAAACAATTCAGAATTCGTAACAATGTACACAATCATTTTAAACTGTTTTCGGGGTTAAATATCGAAAAATACTAAAATTTATTTTTAGATCATAGAAGCAAATTTCGAACTAGTTTAACCTAAGGAAATTTCCTTATAGGAATTTGTGAAAACTTGATATACATTTTTAGAAGTAAATTGATATTGGAAAAAACTTTTTATGACTCGACTTGTGGAGAAACTCTTTTCATGGGCATTTTTTACTTCACTTGATTTTGAATAACTTTATGAGAAACTTTCTTTCATTTTAATTTTGACATGCAGATGGGTCTGTTGATTTTTTTTTAATTTAAACTACCAATTTTCCGCCGTAAAAATAAATATCTTGCACCCGTGATTAAGGATTAGTGGTTAGTAAAATAAAAGTGACCAACTTTTATGATATATAAAAATATAAAATGTTTAATAATTATTAATTACTAATGAATTAATCAATCAAAAGAACTCAGGCCAGAAAAATATATAGATTACTTTTTTGTAGTCAACATAAATAGCGCAATGGAAAATGGATAAGACCTTACTTAGAGCATTTTTAAAAGGCCACTTCCTTCCATTAGCGGCTGTCATAAAACGATCAGAAATTATACGATGTATTCCACGTAACTGAGGGCGCATGCGTACATAATAATCGGCTTTAATTATTAAACATTAATAGATCCATTACCTCAACATCGAGATTATCGAGAATTATTTCATATATCTAAAGCAGGTAAGATAGAAGAAGTTTTTTCAGAAAATTCTGGATTATACTTATAAAAAAAACTTTAACCCTTTCGGAAAGTATTCACAAGATTTATGCATTAACAACTGAAGTGCGTGTAATTCCATAAACAAACTCTTAGGTTTAATTTCACGTCAATTTAAATGTCTCTGTCAATAAATTTTATGTATGCTTGTACACTTGCGTCTGTTTCGATAATTATTGAACAACAATAACAACAAAATAAATTGTTATAATTCCGCGGATATTCATAAATTTCAGCTTAAAAACCACTAACATCAATTAGTATTAAAGTAAGTCCGGGATTGAAATTGTTTCAATTTTATATCATGAGATGTATGTATGTAGGTACGCTTTTCTAAATTTTGTCCGCTTTTTATACTCGAATTAGTCCATTATGTAGATTCCTGCATGCATTCATCAATTTCTATGTAAATATTCCTTCTGTAATTTAACGTTCGAAATTTCCGAATAAAACTAATAAAATAAAAAAAAAAAAAATTTAATATTTTATATTTGAGATTAATTTGTTAAATAAAAGGTATACGTGGCAGCACTGCAGTCACTCTGCTAAAATGCTTTCCACATGTAAAAGACAAATGAATTCACTTCATCTTGTAGCGCGACCATGTTCGGATCGATAAATTATATAAAAGTGTTCTAATAAAAACAAAATCAAATTTCTTTTTACTATTCTTGAATCATGCCGTCAATTTTATTTCTGATGACAAGATCAATGATTTTCGATTGATTTTTATTAGCTTTTATATTTGGAAATCCTTCGAATAAACCATGTCCCAGACTTCCATCGCAGCAATATATGTAGCCCATTGAAGAAATTGTCCTAGTCTCCCTTAACGACTCCAGCCATGGGATTGTGTCACAAATATCATCGCATAATATGGTTGAATTATTTTCCGAATTCTGTAAAGTGAAAAATTCAAAATATATACATAAATATTAATCTCAATAACACAACTACAATGTACCTTAATAAATGGCGAATTGACACCTACTACAGTTACATCTGTAACGTCTTTTGTTGAATTTCGCGAACGGATGTAATACCAAATGAACAGTGGAACAGGAACAACCTCTCCCGAATTAAACTAACATAAAATAGATGAGTGTAATTAATAGACATTAACTCTAAATTTTAAGTTCATTACATCCTTTATCATAAATTCTTTCGTGGATTCACAGTCATCTTCGGTGTTTGGGTAGGTAACTAGTCCCGATGTTCCAGCATAAATATCGAGATCAACACTAAAACCTTGTTCTATTAAAGCTGCTTCGAACATTCGCCAATTATGTAATTTTAGAGAGGACCATAATGCCACCATAGTTAGTGGTTCATTCTCCGGTATCCAGTTTTTAAAGATTTTATTAAAATTTTTGATAGAAATCAATTCATATAATCCGTAAGTTGCAATATCGGAATAGCCAGTGATCGTGTAATTTTCACTGAAAAATTAGATAAAAATAATTTAGATGCGTATAACTTTAAAAAAGTGCAGAAACTACTAAATTGTTATCCACCTACGACGCGACGTTACCCTGAGATCAGCAGAAAGCCAAAACTAAAAATATCTAACAAAATAAGCGTTAAATTCAAAAATAACAGAAGCACTAGTCAAAAGCAAAACTAGCCAAAAAAAAATTTGATCTTTATCTAACTCTATCTTATTTCTTGTACACATATATTTCTAATACTTTTAAAAGCTTTTTATTTGTTTAATAAAATTGCTATTATTGAATTTCTTTTTCTTAATATAAATGCCAAGTTTTAATATTCAATGCAAGAATTAAAATCGATTCAAACTATGGATTAAAACTTCAGTTTTGTGTATTATATTTCCGGAGATCTTTCGGATTTCAATATTTCGTTTATTTGAAGTTAAACATTTCTAAGCTGCAGCTGCATATTTCATCTAGAGTATCACACATCCCACGATTTAAAACGGTCTATATAGGTATAGTAACTGTGATATGTTTTTATTGGAACGCTTAAATTTATTCCACCCTAATCACACCTCTTCTTAATAATTTATTAATAATCACACCTTAATTTACTACACTAACCATACTACTATCCCATTTTCCTCTTAGCAAAAATATTTTATGGCTAAAACCAGTATTACACTGTATGACAAAATGAAAAACCTTTGCTGCCAAATGCAATGCAAATAGTGTAATCGTCCAATTTTTGTTTGCCAAATTATTTTATTTGCCTTACATATGACACACTTTGCCTGACAATTTTTACTTTATTTGTTGTAAATTGTTTATTTGATAGCATAGCATACAGTGTAATACAAGTTTAATTAATAAAGAAAAATAATAGACTTACTGGAATGGTGAGTCTGGATCAATATTTGGCGTTAACGTAGTTCTATCACTATCCAATAGAAATTGTGATACTGAATCAATATTGTGATGCTATTTCGATTATTTTTGAAATTATAGCAATAATAATTATAATGATAAATTGAGTTTTTGGTATTAAATAAAGTGGTAAAATTTTATGGCTCAGCAAATTTAATACCCGACTAAAAAAAAAATCTGCCAACAGTCTGGGCGCAACTTTGTCATTTTTCAGGCAGAAGTTCAGAACGCGTTCAATTCGGGAATGCGGTGTATGTTACTATGTGACTGAAAACCTAACAAAAAGTTCGGGAAGCGGTTAGAAAAGGGTGTAATATATGAATTAAATAATTGGGTCATATTCCGGGATGCGGTCTAGAGGTTGAAAAAACAAGACTTGAAAATAGGTGATTATTAAACAAGCCTGGGGAAGTGAAAAGATATTCGATATCTGATCAGACCTGAGAAACATGGTGGAATTCATGAAAAAGTATACAACCAGTTTACACCCTCTTAGTGGTCGAATTTCAAAAAAATCTTGAAAACACATTCTAGGTATTTATATGAAGAATCCGTAGAATAAAAATGAATTCAATATTTCGAAAGACCTAATAGATATGACGAAAATCGTGAAAGTATATGCATTTTATATTAACTGATATTTTTTTTTGCCCCCCCCCCCTTCTGAACGCCAATGAATATTCAAATTTTTTTTTTATCATAATTACTTTCTCAGTTAATTTACATATACGTACCGAGTTTCAACTTCTTAGCATAAGCCGTTCTAAACTTAGGAAAAACACCCCCCACCACCGTACCATACTACCCCTAAAAACAATTTTATTTTTCCACCATGCCACTACTATAGCTCTATCTAAATACCAAGTTTCAGCTTCCTATCATTATAGATTCTTAAGATATAAGCATTGGAACTTTTTCTTTCTCACCCTACCCCACCCTCACCCTTTACACCCTCACCCTTTACACCCACACCCCAAAACTTTTTTTCCCTACTAGGGTTCTATTAGGCCTACTTCTGGTAAAAATTTGAAGCATCCATCTTACACTGTTATTGAGATATGAAACGTGTTATTATTGAAAAATTCTTATCCCCTCCACTTACTTACTCCATCGCCCCCTTCAAAGATTTTACTTTGATCAATCTTTATTTATCAAGCTTTATATCCAAACCGAATTTTGTTTTTCTGGTGCCACTGGTTTGGGAGATATCGTAATGTTAAGTATTTCAACCCCCACCCAAAAATTTTGTTTCAATCTACTCTCCTAGTATAACTACAGATATTTGTTAAGTTTTAATTGCTTGCCATTAACGGTTTAGGAGATATGGATTTTAGAATGTTTCGATCTCGACTTTTTTGCGTTTCGGACGCATTGCTTTCCCCTCTACTCCCACACCCCTTCACCCATATCATCAATTTTTTTGCAAATGGGTTCACTATCAAAGCTTTATCGAAATTTCAAGTTTCAGTCTCCTAACATAAGCGGTTGCTGAGATCTAGAAACCAAAATTTTTCGTCTAAAACGCTTCCCCCACCTTCCCGCTCACACCCCCACCCCTCAAAATAATGTCAATTCAAGGGGTAGTCTATTTCTAGAAATTTTTTTAATTTAATAGCTCCACTGGTTGGAGAGCTACTAGCCTTCAAAGGATTTTGGTGGTCGACGTACGGCGGACAGACGGAGTGAAAATTTTTATTGCTTTTTTCGTGTCTACTAGTCATGAAATGTACACAAAAAAATTTTGAGGGCAGCACATTTTTTTTTTTAAAATCAATAACAATACTGTATTATAAATAATAAAGTAAAAATTGAAACATAATGTTCTATTTATTATTAAGGTTTTTAGTCGCATTTCAGTAAACGCGTTCCGAACTTCTACCCAAAAAAATAATGTTGCTTCACTCAAAACAGCCACTCAATTATTGTAAAAAATAGTAAATTAGTTACGCACCTTCTGCTCTTCTAAGATGGGTGACCTTAATCCAGATATGATGTGAATGAAGTCAACTTTTTTTCGGACTAAATTATAGCAGACTTCTGCAAGAATTATTGGCACATTGTCTACAGAAAATCCGTACAGCAATCCGTAGTTAGCGCAACTTGTAACGTTATCAGTACTGAAGAGCGCAGCTTTATAACTGTCGCAGGATACTTTAATGTTCTTCTGTTCCACGTCTTCTCGTAGAATTTTGCCATTCCTACATAAGACAGTGTACTTCTTTTGGTCTGATATGCTCGGTTTGATAGTCGTAGTATGACCATAGTAGCCATAATTGTTTCTGTTTTCATTATTTTCTATAAAACTGTAGCAAATATTGTCAAATTTACAGAAGAGTAAGACTAAATGTGAAACTTCGATAAATCAAACGTTGATAACTCGAAATTGTGTAGCAATATCGTTTATAATAAAAGCCTTCAATCTGATAACTTGAAATCTTAATAACTCGAAATAATTTTCGGGAATGATGGTACGGGTTATCGCAGTTGACTTATACCAAATATTTTCTTTTCTAGATGAACCCAACTTACGTAAATCCTGGCTCACATATTGCGTCAACTTCAGTGTACTCTGGCATAAATATATAATTCTCTTTGATATTGCTTATAATCAATTTTCGATCGCCCAAGGATTGCAACAATATCGGTGAACCGGAAGGGATATTAAATTTACAATCTTAAAGAAAGACTTTTAATACTTAAATCACTTATAATTAATAAATGAATCTTACCAGCAATTACTTTCGTAAAAAGAATGGAGAGAAGAAAGAAAAAAGTAATTTTCGCCATTTTTTATCAATCTCTAACTGCGAACAGAACTGATCTTCACTAACTCAAGCTTTAAACTGAACTAAGAACATTTCGATCATTCTTACTTGGTGGCGTATTTATTGACTTGTTTACTTTTTTCTTATTTTGCTGATTTTGCTTTTATAAGAAATGTAATATCTCTGCTTCACTTTAAGAATAACATTTAGGGGAACTCCCCATCTATTCCAAAACTCTTCAATCACATTGAACTAATTATTTTAACAATAACAAATTTATGAATTGCTAATCGAGCTACAATTTGAAAAGTATTAACCCTCCCAAAATTCAAATTGTTCAAAATGGCAAAAGTAAAACTGTTCATCTGGCCGCGCCATATTTTGGTTTTGTGAGTTCCTTGTCTCAAAAACATATCCAACCAATCTACCGAATATCTAGTAGTACACTATATATTGCTAGTGGTGGCACTTGTCAATGTCAGTATTAGTAGAAAACAGTGGATTTTGAATTAGCCAATTAACTCTGTTAATATTGCAATTTTTTTTTTGTTTTTTTAAAAATCTGAAATAAAATAGGGATAGTGTCGCAGTGGCTAAGCGCTCTAGTCTACAAAACTAGGGTTACCAATTCAACCTGGCCATTAAACTCATTAATTGTGGTCTAACTAAAATAAAATTGCGGTGAAAGCAATAACAATACCAATGCTGCTACTGGGAGCTAGTAGCAACTTGAAAAAAACTAAGAAATAAAAAACAGTGGTTGGTTAAGTCGTAGTCTTTCAAAGGGAAACTTACTAACTTATAATGGACTATTTACTGGAGCTGCCATACAAAAGTTCTTGTAAAAACCTTCTAACTTAATTAATGGAACTTACCAGACGCAAACGCAGGGTAGGGTTTTGGGGGTTCAAACCACCCCCCCCCCCCAACCGGAAATGATGTAACTAAAGGTAACTTGAACTTGAATATACAAGGTTTTCCGGTAAATACTGTTAAATTTATTTTGTGTAACGTTTCGGACTCGACTGAGTCCTTTATCAAACTGAAGGACTCAGTCGAGTCCGAAACGTCACACAAAATAAATTTAACAGTATTTACCGGAAAACCTTGTATTTTCAATTCAAAATGTACTGTGAAAACATTATCAAAAATTAAAGGTAACTTATACTCGCCGTATTTTATACTATAAAGTCTCCGACCTAATTCAATGTACCTACACATAGTTTTGCCGACGTCAGGACGACTTTTAAGTCAGTCGGTGCGACGTTGTGTGGTTGAACTAAGTCGGCGACCTTAGTATTCGCCTTGACTTCGACTTTCGGCTGTGATCGAGAAGTCTCTCCGTGGCGTTCTACTGAAACAGAACGGCAACTGCAAAGTGCAACGTTGCCTACTAAAAATATGTCAACCTTTAATTTTCGAACTTTTTTTTGTCGGCATCTGCATTCAATTGCATGGCTTATAATGACTGTGTGGCGAAGTCCGCAGTTGAAATGTTGATTAAGTCTGTCTTCGCCCTTAGTCTTTTGACGCTATATTGAAACGAACAAATAGCCAGGTCAAACCGAAAAATGTCAGCAATTTTATTTTGTATACCTAGTAGGAATAATTTTTTAAGTTAATTAATCTTTCCAAAATTCGTTATTCGAACTTTTGCCTAATTCTTAAAATCTCTTGTGCGCTTTAATCACGAAATTCAATAATTCTTGATGATTTGCTTACACTGCATTGGAATATGATTCACTTGCACACGGGAAGTTTATAAAATATGTACATATTTCAATTTTAGCATAGGTCGTAAAAAAATGGTTCTTTGTAAGCAATATTTCTTCTCCAGCAATTGATAAGCGAAGCCACATACAGAAGCTGAGCTCAACGTAAACATTTCGATAAGAATAAAATTGTGGGCACATGTATGTGCGAACATATGAGTACTTATGGCTGTACACAGTGTTAAAGGTCATTTTTCTCAGATACTTGGTCGTTACTTTGATTGTACATAGATAAATAACTCTTGTTACTCGTTAAATTACAGTTCACTTAAAGTTTAGTTAGTCTTGCGTCCTCTAAGTGACTTAGTTCAGATTCGTGAACCTAAAAAATTATTTAAAGTTATGGATTCCATAAGAAACGGATGGTTCAGCGAACTTCACGAAGATTTGCTTCCGGGACAGGCGTTTTCATTGAAAGTGAACAAAATTCTTCACGAAGAGCGCTCTCAATACCAAGATATTAAAATAATCGAAACGTAAGTTGCATGAGAAGATTGAATTTTTTAAAAAAAAATTAAATGTTTACGTAATTCTAGGGAAACCTATGGAAAAGCGCTTATTCTTGATGGCATGATACAGTGCACAATGCGTGATGAATTTTCGTATCAGGAAATGATTGCATTCTTGCCATTGTGTGCCCATCCGAATCCCGAAAAAGTTCTTATAGTTGGCGGAGGTGACGGTGGTGTTGCGCGTGAGGTGGTGAAACATCCGGCCGTAAAAGAAGTTCATCAGGTTGAGATTGATAATCGCGTTGTTGAACTATCCAAAGAGTATCTTCCCGAAATGGCTTGTGGTTTCGATAGTGGAAAGCTGCGTTTAACGATCGGTGACGGACTGCAATATATGAAAAATCATAAGAACGCCTACGATGTTATCATAACCGATAGTTCGGATCCGATTGGTCCAGCCGTCTCACTTTTCGAAGAAAGCTACTACGAGTTGATGAAGAGCGCCCTACGACCGGGCGGAATAGTTTGTTCGCAGAGCGGTTCATTCTGGACCGATTTGAATTACTACAAATCAGTACTGGACAGTTGTCGGAAACATTTTCCGAAATCGGCGTATGCCGTCACATCGATTCCCTCGTATCCTTGCGGACATATTGGCTTTATTATGGGCAGCTTGGATCCGTCACGTAAACTTGATGATCCACTGACGACGTTCAAGGACAACGAAATCGATGAAATGAATTTAAGATATTATTCGAGTTCTGTGCATAGAGCAGCCTTTATATTGCCGCGTTTTGTTCAAAAAGTTTTATATGAAAGTTAATCAAATTGTAAGAGAAATTATTTAGTTCAATACAGGTTCACTATATTCAACAAGGTTGGGTTTCTTTATCCTTTCAGCTCTTGTGCGATCCTTGATGAAGAGTGGAACCAGAACCATGCACTTCACAAAGTAGGCTTGCGCATTTTAGTTGACCATAGTGAGCGATTTTTTCGGATTCCCGATCTCTCGCGAACTAGTTCGTACTCTTAGTTCACAGTTCAGGGGACTTCAGTGATGAGTAGTCGTAGATCGAAGGCAGTAGATCTAGTAGAAGTATACTGTATTGTCTCACAGAGTTCAGAACGGCAATGAAAAACGAACTAGGACCGGGACTGACTGCGAACTAGTTCGTTCATTTCAGTTATGAGAACGCTCTTCTGAACTAACATATGTAGATCATTCGCAAACTACACAAGCCTATTACAAAGTACGATCCTGGGCTTTAGCAGCTCTGGCCATGACTTCTTATATTTCCTCCTTGAGCGTTCACTGCTTGACTTAATTTACTTCTCAACACGTTAAATGTTATGGGGGTCACCGGTGACTGGCACAGAAATTTTGACCCTTTAAATAGCATTGTCAAAATTTTTGACAAAAAGTGTGGCACGCAAAGTGTTAACTACTACATTTTCATTCACAAGTTTTAAGTAATTTTTATCAATTTTTTGACAACTTATAGATTTCAAAAGGTGTTAAATACACACTCAACACACAACACACGAATTTGATGATCTGATATTCTTTGACTTTTCATCATCACGACGAAGAAAATGTGGCTCGCCTACAGATCGTCATATCGAAACTTTTGCGATTTGTTCTAAAAACAGTTGAAATGTATTTCGTACATTTTCTTACATTAAGACAAATTGCTTTTGACGAAAAGAAAACCCCATTTAAAGCATTTAACTACCAGACAGTATAAGTGGCTAATGCATTAATATTTTTTGTATTTACTCGAATCGATCGCGGTGAAACTACGATATTTATGCGAGACATTTTGCAGCTTTCACACAAAGCTAATTGGAGTACGTAAGAAATCTCTCCTTCAAGTGGCTACTACCTCCCTGACTATTCAATTGTCGGTGCTCGTAAATTCTAAAACTCAATGCCATAAAGTATTCTAGACCCCATCGGGTGAATGTTTTCAATTAGTTCATGTCTCGCAGCAGTCTTGGCACGCGATTAAATCGTTTAAGAAACTTGGACCCTTACCGGCTTCGGATAATACCACAGTAAATAAGCTCGAATTTATGTTGCGCTCATAGGTATGAAGTAGTACAAAAAGTATTTTCCTGTACTTAGTAGTTTGATCTATTCAATCAAAAAAACATGCATAGGCTGAAATTCCCAAAAATTGAACAAGATAGGAGTTATCTCAGGTGTTCTTCAAAGACTTTAATAATTTGTTGAATATTTGTACATACAGGCCTATTCAGGGCCAGAGTCACAAGTCACAAAGTAGGTGGAGACTAGGGAGTCATAATTTTGAATTAATTTTGAATTAGTCTCTAAAACATTATTGTTCTGTTAATGCATTTTGAATTATTATAAATAAATATTGTGTGAGTTTGAGTTTGAATTAATTGTGACTTTCCATCTACTCTGTGACTTGTGACTCTGGCGCTGAATAGGCCTGATAGTCAAAAATGTCAAAAACACAAAATTTCAAGATCGGAATTTGTCTTGATATTTCAGGTTGATCACTATACTTTTTATTAAAAAATGAGATAGCAGAACAAGAATACCAATAAACTTTGTTTTCAATCAAAAATAATTTCTAAAAATTTTTGAATTCGTGTCTAAACGATATTTTGAGTTATAGTGAGTTCCGTAAATTGAATGGGGACATTTTTACAGGATTTATGGTGACTACTCGAAAGACTCATGGTAGCTTTTTCGTATTTTTTAATGTGTTTCAAAGTTAAAATGTGTACAAGACTTTTTGTATGGAAGCGACGCGAAGGAGTAGGATGATTTTTTCTGCTAACAAACTTAGTCTTACATATTCGACTAAACATTCAGATTAAAAATTTCAAGACTACGAACAGAGAGGCGGATGGACAGACATACAGGCAAACGGTCAGACGAACAGACGGACAAACCGACAAACGGATAGTCGGAGAGACGAACAGAGGGACAGATAAAGAGACCGACAAACGGATGGATGCGTTACAAACTTTTAATAATCACTGATCAAAAGCTAACAGCTATTCATTACAAAATTCGGGTTCACATTTTATTATACTAATCTCACAGTTTAGTTTTGATTTGAATGCTGAGTTAACTTAAGTACAAAATCAATCTCCTTGAAGTATTTTCTTATTATTCAAAGTAAGCTTGAAGCTGTAGACTGTGATTATAAAAACTAGTTTTTGTTTGCTAGCATTTTATATCTGTTTTTAAACTGTGCGATAATTCTGCACATTGAGCTGACTCTGGTTATAAAGTCAGCGATGTGTTTTTATCTTAAAATATAGTTTTGTGCCAATGATTCAGAAACAACAGACTGCTTCTACACGACCACTTCAATTCAGTATATGCTTGAAAAGATATGGTAAAACCCTAAATTCTTAAGATTGGCCTTTTTTATCTTAATGCATCAATATTAAGATAAAAGCTGAAAAAAAGTAAGTCTTCAGTTCTGCGTTGTGGTGTGTAAATTTTGAGCGATATCGCGCATGAAAATGATATTGTAAGAAATATTTTTTTGTTTAATTAGGTATTTCAGTTCTTCTAAATAATTGATTTTAAAGAAGATTTCGAAAGAAATATACCATGAACTCGAATGTTAGTATGATATTCAGAGAAGAGTAGAAAAAGTGTAATTAATTTGTTTCCGGGAGTGAACCTGCAAAAATTTTAGATCTTATATTTTTTTTTTCCATAATTTTTTTAACAGCATATTTTTAAGATGTGGTATATGAACACTTACAGTGAATATATTTAGTAATGGTGCACACATTTTTATTTAAGACTGCCTTTAATAGTTGAAAACGAAACAAAATTTTAGACTACATAAAAAGCAACAATATTTCTTTACAATAAAATTTTTTTAAATTTGAAATTTGATGACCAGAGAAAATAAAATTAATTTCAGCGGAATTAAATGTACATATTATGTATAGGCATAAAATACATCAACCTTATAGAAAATAAGGTAAGTATTGCAAAAAGATAATTCTGCTTTTTTTATTTCATTCCTCATCTTTCAATTATCGTATAATAAGCGCAGGTAGGTAATAGTATTAGAATTAGATTAGGTTCTCATTAACAAATATGGGTCCTTTACCTTGTAGAAAATAAGGTAAGTATTGCAAAAAGATAATTCTGCTTATTTTATTTCATTCCTCATCTTTCAATTATCGTATAATAAGCGCAGGTAGGTAATAGTATTAGAATTAGATTAGGTTCTCATTAACAAATATGGGTCCTTTCAGAACAAAATTAAATTTAAACAGTCTTTATTATCGCGCTCGTTAGTTCTCGTTATCAATTTTATCAATTATCCTCCATCACTTAGAGCGGGAGACATACGGTCAGATAAAAAACGGTTAATAATCGATATTAGGGTTTTTTATTACGATTCTATGTGTCAATAAAAATTTAATTAAATTTTTAACACTTTTGTTGCTAGATTTTCACGAATATTTTTTGAGAAAGTGCTCAAAATCGGTATATTTTACATAATTAATCTAAAATGATAAAAATTTATTTGTTTGACGGCTGCTGAAAAATTTAAATCAGCTGTTTGTTTGTATCCTACAGTACTGTCTCCATAGAAAAGTGTTTGAAAAATTCGTACTTTGTTCCATAGAGAAAAGAAGTCGTCCAGACGGGAAGTAAAACGAGTTAGTTTGGTAAAACAGAAATGATACTCTACACACCAGACTAGTTAATAAAATTGTCATTAAAGGGGTTCGAATAATTATTACACACACTTTATAATATAAACTCAATACGTTGTAATGTGCATATTGTAATGAACAAATTTCTATAAATTCAAGCGATCGTGATTAACTAAATTCATTCTGTAGTTGAAATTAGTTAGTCGCAATGGTGTTCAAAATAATTCTCTTGG
Organism: Beris chalybata; assembly: GCA_949128065.1. Lineage (NCBI taxonomy): Eukaryota > Metazoa > Arthropoda > Insecta > Diptera > Stratiomyidae > Beris > Beris chalybata. The sequence goes on along the minus strand of OX421894.1, from coordinate 6,230,884 downwards.
TCCTGGTGTTGATTGTGAACCGTGCATTTGGAAGTTTGTAAATTTGTTAAAGTTATTTTTTATGAATCTTTACGTATAAAAATAAACATATTTCGGTATTTAGATTCTGGATGTGTTGTATCATATCCTGCACAGCCCAGCATTTTTCTACAAAAATTTGGATCTAACTATTTATTAAGTACTACCAAAGATACTTTCGTGCTTCAAGATGGAACTTCTTTATATGGAAGTTGTTCGGGTGGCTACCGGTGAGATTTTTTATGTAGTAAATAGTGTTCCACTGCTACCGTTCCAATATGGGAATTAAAAAAAAAACTAACCGGAATTCATAATCCGCACAGTGTAGAGTGATTTATCATAATCATCTGAGTGTGGCAAAAATAAGAAAAGAGAATCCATTGTGATAGGGAGAAAAATTCTCAACCGATTTTGAATAAAAAAATTTTACATTGAGAAATGTCTAAAAATAAAATACAAACAATTCAAACAAAATTAAATAAACAAATATTGTCTTAGTTCATGTTTGAGTTGCAAGAACAAAACTTCAGGAACTGCTGTCAATGTAGAAAGTATCGACTTAGTCCATAGAATTTTAGTACTTTACGTATTTTTTACATCTCAATTATTTTTGGTGTACGTATAGTTATTACAGTTATTTTATTATAATTAAATTTGGAGGAAAACAACGTAACCTCGTTGGTTCCAGATAGAATTGTAGAATCCATCTTTTGGGACAATAAAAATATTTGAAATTGAATCCCATTTTAAATTTTATCCCGCCTCCCATTTTGATTTTAATAAAACAAATGTTTTTCCAGTTACTCAACACCTTACTCAACAGTACAATCTGGAAAAGAAATTTGGATTCATTGCTCAAATGGAGCAATTAGCTATCGTGATAGTAAGGGAACAACAATTCAAAATGTGAATTTGGAGTGTAGCAATAACGACGCAAATTATTACAGACATTTTGTGGAATCTTGTGCTCACACTGGAATAGTTTATGGCTTTATCATTAAAAATGTTACAGTTGTGCTAGCTGAAATATGTTACGACTTAAATCGTTTAGAAACGAAATTTATTCACTATTTTGCTGGATTTCGATCACCTATTTTAGAAAAGCAGGTAAGTTAATTAGGTATATTATTGACAAACAAACTTATGTCTTTTGAGCGAAGTGTTACATGTAGCCTGTAGCCTAATGAATCAAAATCTTTCTCTCTTTTTTCTATTTCGGGACTAAGGTAAAGATAGCACAATTAGTCTCCATGCTTAAATATTTAAAAGATACAATTGCATTGACAAATTTTCGCTTTAAATGTTGATACCTATACAAGAATTTTAGAAATATTAAAAACATTGAAGTTCTTAAATTTTTTTTTTGAAAAACACATCAATCTACAAATTTTGAAATCTTCAAAATTCCACAAATCTTAGAAAGTTTGATATTAAATAGAAAAGAAAAATTTAAAATCTTTGGAATTCGGCAAACTAAGAAATTGTCAAAAGTTTTCATAATAAATAAAATATGTACTTCCTACTTCTTTTTTTTAAATACTAGAAATTTTAAAACTTTTAAGATATTTTGAAAATTTAAGAAGTTTGAAGTTTTAAAATCTTTTTACAATTTCATATATACTAAAATGTTATAAATTTCGCAATTTTTGAAATACATAATTTGTATATTACTTTCAATCTCTAATTATTATTATTACCGTTTTTCTCCTTCTATGCTGATGTGTAATTGGATAAGTTTTTATCTGTACAATGGATTAAATAAAATATAAAAATATAAAAATAAATAAATACCTTCATACTGGATTAGTGCTTATAACAAATTAAACACTATTTTTTCTTTTAGAACTTGAAAATGAATTCAAACACTTTTTCTTCTTTTTTCCATTTAGAATGAAGAGTTTAGATTATCGGGTGAAGACCCAGTGAATGTGGCTAAAAAAATCATATTACCAACTGGACATAGGTATATATAAAAAAGGATTTGTAATTTCACAAAGAATTAAAACTAAATAATTTTATATTTCAATTTATTTTCAGTAGTAAGAATTTAAGTCTAGGCGAAGTGCAAGAGTTTGAAGGTGCAATAGACTACACTCTGAGCCCATTGATATCGAACGACTTCATTCCCAAATACTATAGAGCCTTCACATCGAATTTCGCGAATGTTAACACTATAATGTGGTGGAGGTCATTGAAAAATGGCAATTGGAAAATACTGAACCGTCTCATTTCAAAACGAGGAAAAACTCATGATGTCGATGTGTTCACAGGTACTTCAGGAACAATAGAAGATTTTACCTATATGGTAAGAGAGTGATAAGGATGCTGATGCTGCTAAGATTTTTGTTTTCAATTGTTTCATTACTTTTTCAAGGATGGTCCGTTCGAGCGAAGCGTACCCTTATACGTATGGAGCTTCATTAAAAACATTAACGAATCCGGAATAATTGTCATTGGCATAAACTCGCCACTATTCTCTGTAAGTTTCTTCTGTACTTGAATTATAATATATGTCTGTCTATGTCTTAAATATTTTAGCCAACAACTGATAGGGGTTTAATCGTATGCAAGGATATTTGTGATAAAATGGACTGGCTTTTACCGTTAAAGAAAACGCGACGACTGACAACACTGGGCTATATTTTTTGTTGCGAAGTAGACGATGTCGTTGGCATTTTGGACGGGTTTGCTGCTGCGGAAAGGGGATCATTTACATCAAAACCAGAAGCTATGGATCAAAGGGCGGAAATTCTACAAAAAAATTCATCAACACCCCTCTTTACAATTGGATAGAAACCAAAGTTTTTGGATATGCCTAAACCATTTATAATTTTTTTTTTAATTATAAGTTAGTTAGGTAAATTCTCTTAAATAAAAATATTTCAAGTTTGTACTTAATTTTTTGTACATTTTTGATTTCTGAATCCGTGATTTACGTAATTACTCCAATATTGCAATATTGTGATTTGGTTCTATCAATATTTTTTATTCACTTTTTATGATTAGAACACACCAAAACAGCAACACGGTGATTGGTGGAGAATAGAAGTGCAAGGGATGAGATTTCTCAAAAAAATCACATCTCAAGAACAGTTTCAGATAGATGATTAAAATTTTTAAGGAAAGTAGGTAGCTATATATCAATTGGTGCTGTAGAGAGTGAGGCTGAATTAGGGTAAAAAGTAAGAAGTTCCGATTCTGATATCGCAACTGAAACTTTGTTTTTAGAAACAGCTGCAGTAATGGCATGTTGATAAAGTTGTTTCCGGGAATGAACACGCTAAAATAAAAAATCTTATCTCTTTTCCTAATTATTTTTTTCCTTCTTTTGCAGACATCATATCTTAATTATAATAATATAATAAATAGTGAGAATACTTACAGTAAATTTGTTTAACAATGTGTACACATTTTGTACAATAAAGTCTCTGATAAATAAAAGCATAACAGATTTTTTTTTAAGTTTTGGACCCCATAAAATGCAACAATATCTTTCTACAATTCACTTTTTCTAAATTTGAAATTTGAACATGACTTGAGAAAATGAAATTATGTAGTTTCAGTTGAATTAAATGTACATACCTACATCATTCTAATGGAGAAAATAAGAAATGGAAACATTTTTTAAACTAGAATATGAAAAATTTAAATCAGCTGTTCGTTTGTATTCCATCGTATTGCTTCCATAGAAAAGTGTTTGAAAAATTCTATACTGAAAGAGTCGTTCAGTTAAGAAGTAAATTTTTTTCCCGAATTTGTTTTGGGTAGCTACAAGATCGTTAAATAAGATTAGATAATCTAATAAATGAAATTCTCATAATGGGTATTCGAATAATTATTGCACACACTGTATTATATTAAAATCATCTCGGCATTACTTCTAGAAATTCTCGCGATCGTGAATAACTTGATTTGTCCTTCAGTTGAAGTTAATCAGTCGGAATGGTGGTCAAAATAATTATCTTGTTCCTGGTGTTGATTGTGAATCGTGCATTTGGAAGTTTGTAGATTTGTTAATGTTATTTTTTGTTACTCGTTACGTATAAAAATAAAAATATTTCGGTATTTAGATTCTGGATGTGTTGTACCACATCCTGTACAGCCCGGCATTTTTCTACAAAAGTTTGGATCCAACTACTTACTAACTGCAGGCAAAGATGATTTAGTGCTTCAAGACGGAACTTCTTTATTTGGAATTTGTTCAACTGGCTACTAGTGAGATTTTTTATTTAGTAATTATTGTTCCACTAATGCCGGTCAAAATTGGGAATTTAATTTATTAACACTGGGGTCATGCTTTGATTTTTTTTTACCTTCTCATCATGGAATTATCATTTTCGGTTTAAGAAAGAAGATGAATTATTGAACAGAGAAGAAGAGAATTGAACAGAAAAAACTGACCGGGGAAACCCAATACGCATACGAGAACAGAGCAAATCAATACATCTGACTACACCAACAATAAAAAAGAGAAAGAAATATCTACATAGAGGCTATCAGCGCGCGCAACAGTGGCCTAACCCACAAAACCATGAAAACTGAAAAAATGATTTTTCTACAATCTATACTTGCATTCTGTTGGCATTAGATTAATATAAGAAATGGTTTTATATACTGCGGACAGATGTCAGAAAATCTTATTATTGAGGAACATTTGTATAAAATGTTATGGAAAAAATAGCATCTTTCTCCAATAATTTTGCTGGTGGGCTAGGCCACTATTGCGCTGATAGCCTCAGTATTGCTTTGTTACTGATTCATATGAAACTTCATAAGATAAATTAAAAGAAGCATCTAAATCCAAACTAAAACTTTGTATACTATTTTAAAGCTCAGTATTAAAAAATAAACAGTTCCCCATTCATTAGCTCGAACCTGATAAAATTGCATTTCTGTGAGTCAGGAAGTACAAAATCTTCTGAAACATGTTTGAAAAAAGAATTTAATTAAAAGGAAAAAAATTTTCACAATAATATTTGAACATTTAGTGAAATTAAAAAAAAAAAGTGCTTATATTGAAATTAGAGCGTTTTTCTGTCCGTTGTAATATGTGTTAGTCGATAGCGAGCAAGAAAAACGCTTAACCGATTTAAATACACAAATGCTATGAAGAGAAATGTTTTGAACTAACAATTCAATACAAACAATGCAACAAAAATAAATAAACAAAGATTGGCAATGTTCATGTTCGAGTTGCAAGAATTAAAGTTGCTGTCGATGTATTACTGCATCAAATTGTATGTACTTAGTCCTTAGAATTTTAGTACTTAATTTTCCATTTCTTCTACATTACTCAACTTCAATTATCTCTAGTAAGTGTGTAGGTAGTTATTACAATTATTATAATTTTGTATTTTTTTAAAAAAAAATTTCAGTTCACCTTATACAGCACAACACGAAAAAGAAATTTGGATTGATTGTTCAAATGGAGCAATTAGCTATCGTAATAGTCAAGAAACAACAATTCAAAATATGAATTTGGAGTGCAGTAATAACGATGCAAATTATTACGAACATTTTGTGGAATCTTGTGCTCACACTGGAATCGTTTATGGCTTTGTCATTAAAAATGTTACAGTTGTACTAGCTGAAATATGTTACGACTTAAATCGTTTAGAAACGAAATTTATTCGCTATTTTGCTGGATTTCGATCACCTATTTTAGAGAAGCAGGCAAGTTAATCAATTGATCAACAAACTTATGTTTACTTTTAACTATTGTGTCAAGTGTTACAGGCTAAAGAATCTTAATGAATCAAAATCTTTGCCCTCTTTCTTCTATTTTGGAACTAAGATTAAGACGGCACAATTAGACTCCTTCTTTAAATATACAATATTTTTACAAGAATTTTAAAAATATTGAAATCGTTATTTATAAAATAATTTCAAAATTCCACAAATCTTATATAGTTGAAATATAAAAATTTAAGATTCTAAAGGTGCAATTTATAAGCAATTGATTGACGACTTTGGCCAAAATTTGAGGAGCGATTAGTAGAGCAATATCATACTAGTTGCGGCAATATTTCGGGAATGTGGCAATATTTTAGATTTGTTATCAAGTTCGCTTTCGTGATGAAAAAAATTTAACTTCTTCATTTATCCTAACATGATTTTCTTTTCAGAATGAAGTGTTTAGATTATCGGATGAATACCCATTGAATGAAGCCAAGAAAATCATATTGCCAACTGGACATAAGTACATATAAAGAAATATTCGTAATTTCACGAAGAACACTAAACAAATTTTTTTTAATTTATTTTCAGTATTAACAATTTAAGTCTAGGCGCAGCGCAAGAGTTTGAAGGTGCAATAAACTATACTATGAGCCCATTGGTTCCGAACGACTTCATTCCCGAATACTATAAAGCCTTCACATCGAATTTAGCTAATGTTAATAGTATAATGTGGTGGACATCACTGAAAAATGGCAATTGGAAACTATTGAACCGCCTGATATCGAAACGAGGAAAATCTCATGATATAGATGTGTTCACAGGTACTTCAGGAACAATAGAAGATTTTACCTATACGGTAGGTAGGACGCTCATGCTATAACGTTTTTTTTTTTCAATGGTTTCATTTCCATTTCAAGGATGGTGCGTTCGAGCGAAACGTACCCTTATACGTATGGAGCTTTATTAAAAACATTAACGAATCCGGAATTATTGTCATTGGCATAAACTCGCCACTATTCTCTGTAAGTTTCATTTGTAGTTGAATTATATCTCTGTCTATGTCTTAAATATTTTAGACAACAACAGATAGGGGTTTAATCGTATGCAAGGATATTTGCGATAAGATTGACTGGCTTTCACCGTTAAAGAAAACGCGACGACTCACTACACTGGGCTATATTTTTTGTTGCGAAGTAGACGATGTCGTTGGCATTTTGGACGGGTTTGCTGCTGCGGAAAGTGGATCATTTACATCAAAACCAGAAGCTATGGATCAAAGGGCGGAAATTCCAGCAAAAAATGCATCAACACCCCTCTTTACAATTGGATAGAAATCAAATCAGTCAGTCTTTCTTCTTCTTTTAAATAAAAATATTTCATTTCTGTATTTTGTACATTTTTCATTTCTGTATCCGTGATTTACGTAATTACTCCAATCAGTATTGTGATCAATTACAAGAAAAGGCCCTGCAAATTTTTATTCACGTTTCATGATCAGAACTCACCAAAACAGCACCAGTATGGAAGTGCGGCGGATGAGAATTTCTCTAAAAAATCACAAACAGTTGAAGATAGATGATTAGAATTTTTAAGGAAGTATATAAAAATTGTTGGTGTAGAGAATGAGGCTGAAGAAAGGTAAAGGTTATGCCAGAAAATGAAATTCTGCATCTGTAAAAGAAATTCAAATGTTTATTGGCACTTTGAAGGGTGGCAAGAAAATGATCAGTAAAAATGGAATGCATATATTTTCACAATTTTCGTCATGAGGTATTTAATTCATTTACTTTATTAACTTTTAATAATAAAGTATTGTGATTGACCTGAAAAAATTTGTTACACGCCGGTCCGTCCGCCGTACACAAAAGCGTTTGAAGGCGCATAGGTTACAAGCCCGTTGAGGTAACCTACACCGCACCTGAGCATAAAACGCGATTCGAACTCATACCCAAAAATAATAAAATTGCACCCTGACTGTTGGCAGATTTTTCTTCTCAATCCTGTGACGTGAAAATACATAGAACATTTTTTTAGAGTATTGTAGGTACATATCATAGTAATATTGAAATAATCAAGTAAAAACAACACTTGACTGATTTCTTTTCGTAGAACTTGCTTAATCGTCTCCTCACAGAAGTTTAATCTATCGATCGCATTAAAGAAATCTTTTGAAAACAATAACCTCTTTACACTTCCACCAAAGTCGTTTCCATTGCCTACAGTATGAATAAGTTGTCTCTCTATTAGCTACTAATACTCTATGATTCAGTGCAAATACACGCTTAATAACAAAAATTAAGTTCTTATTATGAGCTTTCGAATAACTAACTAACTAATAAGGTGAGGTGGGTGGAACAGCTGTTTTTTTTATCTCATTTGCAGAGTTTAACAGAAAATTCGCTGGTTATTTTTAAAATTAGCAGGACCTTAATTAAATCTAAGCTTACAATTTACTTACGTAAAATTTAATGTAAATCTCGATTGTTGCATACAGAATACATCACTTCTCTGTTGTTTACTTCATAAGACTACTTTTGTGACGATTTTAATACAATGATATCACAGCTAATAAAAACATATTCTTATTCACTAGTTTTCATTGAGACGTTCTCGCGATAGTAAATGTTTGTGTTAGTGCGTATACAGGTTCTTTAGTTGTGCATAACCATAAACTTCCATAAATTCTCGCAAAAGTGAGTAACTTGATTTGTTCTTTAGTTGAAATTAGTTAGTCGCAATGGTGGTCAAAATAACTATCTTATTGCTGGTGTTGATTGTGAACCGTACATTTGGAAGTTTGTAGATTTGTTAATGTTATTTTTTGTGAATTCTTACGTATAGAAATATAAATATGTCGCCATTTAGATTCTGGATGTGATGTACCATATCCGAGCAAGCCCAGCATTTTTGTGCGACAATCTGGTTCTAACTACTTACTAAGTACGAGCAACGATGATTTCATGCTTCAAGATGGAACTTCTTTATATGGAATTTGTTCGACTGGCTACCGGTGAGACTTTTTATTTAGTATAACAAAATCATTTATGATCTAAGAAAGAAGATGAATTATATTAAAAGGATTAAACAGAATAAACAAACCGAGAAAACCCAATAGTCATACACGAACAGTGGAAATCAATGCATCTGAGTACGACAAAAATTTAAAAAATATCTACCGAAGAAGTCCTTCGCTACTTATTTAAATAATATGATAAATTAAAAGAAGCATCTAAATCCAAACAAAAAGTGATTGTATAGTATTTTAAAGCTAAGAAAAGAAAGATGATAAAAATGAATCAGTTGTCCAGTGACATGGAACCCGATAAGACGACAGCTCGTTGAGTCAAGAAGTACAAGATCTCGTAACATATGTTTGTGTATAAACAAATAATTTTATTAATAAGAAAATTATCCGTTTACTTTGAAATACGGTATATCTGTTCTCTAAATCATAAATTATAAGGTGGTAAACATAAGTGGATAAACTACATAATAGATATTGATTGAATTTGAATTTGAAATACAGTAGTTTTAATTTTTTTCTTCATTTAAACGATAAGATGGTTCAAACTGTTCAGTTCTATAGCAGACTGTATCACATTTTCATTTTAATAAAATCATATTTTCTTTCAGTTCCTCAGCTTCCAGCGGACAGTCTGAAAAAGAAATTTCAATTGTTTGTTCAAATGGAAAAATTAGCCATCGTGATAGTAAGGGAACAACAATTCAAAATGTAAGTTTGGAGTGCAGCAATAACGATGCAAATTATTATGGACATTTTGTGGAATCTTGTGACTACACTGGAATTGTTTATGGCTTTCACATTAAAAATGTTACAGTCGCGCTAGCTGAAATATGCTACAATTCAAATCGATCAGAAACGGAATTTATTCATTATTTTACTGGAAATCGATCACCTATTTTGGAGAAGCAGGTTGGTCAATCCTGTATATACAATATATTAATGGAATTTCAAAAATTCGATAGTGGCGCACAAGCTGTGCTAAATTTAAATGCATACATCGAGTATTTGAAGGCTGGATAAGAGCTTTCTCAGTTGGAGGCACAAAGCTAACTTTGTTTATATTATTGACACAATATCAAAAACACTTTTACAGATTTTCTTTTCCTAATATGCTTTTTCATTTAGAATGAAGAGTTTAAACTATCGAGCGTAGGCGTGGTGAATGTCGCTAAGAAAATCACATTGCCAGCTAGACATAGGTATACTCGTATATAAGGAAAGATTTATAATTTCACAAAAACGAACACTTGACTAATTTTACATTTCAATTTATTTTCAGAATTAAGAATTTAGCTCTAGGTGCAGCACAAGAATTTGAAGATGTAATAAACTATACTATGAGCCCATTAGTTCCGAACGACTTCATTCCCAAATACTATAGAGCCTTCACATCGAATTTCGCAAATGTTAATAATATAATGTGGTGGACATCACTGAAAAATGGCAATTGGAAAGTGTTGAACAGCCTCATTTCGAAACGAGGAAGAACTCATGATGTTGATGTGTTCACAGGCACTTCAGGAACAATAGAAGATTTTACCTATATGGTAAGAGGATAATAAGGAAGCTAATGCTATTAAGTTTTGTTTTTTCAATGGTTTCATTCCCATTTCAAGGAGGGTGCCTTTAAGCGAAACATTCCCTTGTACGTATGGAGCTACATTCGAAACCTGAACGAATCCGAAATAATTGTCATTGGCATAAACTCGCCACTATTCGCCGTAAGTTTTTTCCGCACTTGAATTATATTTCTACTCTGCAGTCTTCTCTTTTAAATATTTTTCTAGCCATCAGTTGATAAGGGTCTTATCGTTTGCAAGGATATTTGCGATACAATTGATTGGCTTGCTCCGTTAAAGAAAACGCGACAAATGCCTGCCTTGGGCTATATTTTTTGTTGCGAAATAGAAGAAAGCATTGGTATTCTTGGCCGTTTTTCTGCTCCGGAAGGTGGACCAGAAACATCAAATCCAAATGCTACGGATCAACAGGCAGATAGGTGAAAAATAAAAAATTAAATGTCGATAGGTAATTATCAACACCCCTGTTTACAACTGGATAGTAACACCAAAGTTTTTGGATTCTTAGGCATTGTGTAATTATTTTTTAATGATAGTTGGCAAATTTTTAAATTTGTGTAAATAAAAATATTTGAGTTTTTACTTTAATTTTTAAATGTTTTAATTTTTTTTTAATTCAACTGAGTTTTTATTGTAGTGAAAGCTTATCGCTCCGCCATTGCTTTAATAATTTGTCATCATAAATATACCAGAGTAGCGTCTTACTCAGTCAAGGATTATGTGCGTCAGTTTGCACAAATTGTTCTTCATCGAGAGAAATACAACGCTCTAAATATATTAAAGTCGGAGAACTGGCAGAATTATCGAAAATTATGAAACGCATTAAATATTTAAGATATTATAGTGAAGTAAAAATATCTCCATATCGATAAGAAAAGTTCGAACTTTCAAATTTACCACAATAAAGCAACCAACAATCATTCACAACATTATTAAATTATATCAATCGTTTTTTTTTGCTACCTGAGATAAGCAAAAGCAATTGTAGGTAAAAATACATAAAGTGCTAAAAGAAAAATAGTTTGAAGAAAAAAACTTTATTCGTGTGTGGTGAGAAGGGAAGTTTCATAATAAAGTATTTCAAAATGTCCGGCGAGTTCCCGATTACATTATTCGTGGAAATGAATTTGGATTACGATGTGGCTATATAGAATTTGCCTCAGCAATTCCATCAGCTGTCAGGGTGTTTCGGAAGTTGGCTAGAATACACCCTCTGAAGAGTCTTCTGCATTCCGATGACGAAACAGCTCCTTCGGACCTAGTCCAACACAAAATCTTATGATAAACTGGCCTCTCCAGTGAAAGTTCTTTCCAAAATTCGTCAAGTACTACGGTCAATCAACAGTCGGGGATTTCGTATTGGAGCTTCACTCCACTGACACTGGAAAGAACAACAAACTCTTAACATTTAATAGCTTCAATGGTAGCATGACCATGAAAAACTAGTAACATAAAAGTATTGGTAAAAATAAGTTTTGCGTTGGACCCACTGGGCCCCGGACTTAACAACAGATTTTCAAGATTCATAGCCATATGGTTATCCAAGGTTACAACCATTTCATAGCCATATACGTCCCGCCTTTAGTATAAGGTAGATGTCCGGCGAGTTCCCGATTACATTATTCGTGGAAATGAATTTGGATTACGATGTGGCTATATAGAATTTGCCTCAGCAATTCCATCAGCTGTCAGGGTGTTTCGGAAGTTGGCTAGAATACACCCTCTGAAGAGTCTTCTGCATTCCGATGACGAAACAGCTCCTTCGGACCTAGTCCAACACAAAATCTTATGATAAACTGGCCTCTCCAGTGAAAGTTCTTTCCAAAATTCGTCAAGTACTACGGTCAATCAACAGTCGGGGATTTCGTATTGGAGCTTCACTCCACTGACACTGGAAAGAACAACAAACTCTTAACATTTAATAGCTTCAATGGTAGCATGACCATGAAAAACTAGTAACATATTTCAAAATCATTATCACAAGGATTCTTTCGCATACTTCTGTGCAAGTTTTAAAGTCCGACTAGACTAGAGAGGCCTAGCAATTGGGCATTTCGATACCAAGGGTTAAAGCTAATCTTTGTTCTTTCTAAATCGTAGTAACGGATTATATTGAAAAGTTGAAGAGCTGCTATTTACATGTAACAACGCATTATTCAGCAGTTAAACATCGGTAGGTACGCCTAGTAAACAGAAGTGAGATGTCTGTATCGTGAGATTTGGTAGGAAGGGACGACGGTGATATAAATGGAATATTTTCTAAACTTCTTTCGAAATATAACATTTCAAAAATACGAAGGTGCCTCGAGAAATATGTAATGGGAATTATTCACATACATATATGGTTGTTACGTATTCAGGTGTTGGAAGATATTGCTAATTCATGGAATCCACACATATGGTTCAATTAAATGATAGCAAAAGAATATCTATTGAAAGAAATCAAAAGAAGCAATAAAAGACAAGATAAGCCTGACATGATATGTTGCGCTTTGCAATGAACTGCGCCTGAAGACTTTGGCGATAAGATAAAGTCATGAATGAAATGCCAATTCTTGAGAGAGTTGTAATCACAAATTAGCATAGCAATCTGAACTGATTATTAGGGATTTTTTTTTGCAATTTTTAAGTAAGGTTCTTATCATATTTTTAGCGATTATCTTAATTATAGTACTTCTAGATAATGCCAGTATATAAATAGTAGCGCATGAATGAGAGTTGGGGAGTTTCAGGTATCTCATATACGCTACAGGTAACAACGAGTAGCTAATATCTAAAATGGCTCGAGTAGTCACATTGTTTTCAATTTTAAGTGCCACTTTAGTTTTATCAAGTAAGTTTGGTCATGTGGCGAAATACTAGATTTATCGGAATTTTTAAATAATTTTAATTGTGCAGATGCGTGTGTTTTACGGTATGACGGAAAGGAACCTGGACTATTCTTTCGATCTTTTGGATCTAATTTTTTAATTGCTGGTGAAAGTGGAAATACGATTAATATACAGGATGGAAGCAATATTATGGCCTACTGCGCATTCGGGTTTAAGTACGTATTGAATTGATTTAAATTTTTTTTATTAAATTATCGACTTTTTCCAGGCATTTGGACTATTCTGGATACGATGAAGGCTATCAAAAGTTAACATTTACTTGTTCCGGAGGAGCAGTCTATTACTTGCACAACAGTGGTTGGCGACAAGCTCGAAATGATGGAGCGCTAGCATGTAACTTTGTTACACATTATTATGCAGACCAGATTCCAAATTGTAATGACACAGGACTTGTATTTGGCATGGAACTTAACGGTATTCAGATTGTACTTGCCGAAGTTTGTTATAATCTGGATTCGATGCTACCGACTTTCGTCCATTATAGACCCGGACGACGATCGGCAATTTTTCAAAAACAAGTGAGTTTCAACGGCATCAACAACTTAAGGAAGTTTCGAAACTAATTTTTTCTTTCGTAGCCCTTGTTCAACCCGTCTAAATCATACTATTCCATGTATCGGATGATGTCTTTTGGGGATATATATGCGGAAGAGTAAATAGCAACAAAAATGTTTAAGTTTCAGTTTTTGTCTTAACGAATGGTTGTATTATTTTAGGAAAATAGCCTTGAAACGTGCAGTTGAGGAAAATTTATCGGCTTACTCGAAATTCGTCGATTACAAATTTGAAGAGCTGATTCCCATTGCAAAATTGGCAGGCGTCTTTGAAAGATTTACCAGCGCTTATGAGAGCACAAACTTAGTACCGTGGTGGACATCTTTAAAACAAGGGAATTGGAAAAAGCTAAATAAAATCGTTGAAGACTTTAACAGTAATGGCGATATTGAAATATATTCTGGATTTTCTGGAGAAGTTCTTTATCCAGATAATGGCAATTGTTTACCAAATAAGCCGCTGACATACAAAGTAAGGACTCCTCTCTTTTATGCACTGCAAGAACTATTAAAATTCTTAAATATTTTTCAAGACCTATATGCATAAAAAATCTGTACCGCTTTATATCTGGAACTACGTCGTCGACAGGAACAGGTCTAGTTCAGGTGTTGTAGTAATTGGTATTAATTCGCCTTTTATTGAAGTGAGTAGTTTTAAATGAATTTTCTTTAATTAATACTTACAATAACTTATTTTAGATGTCGCCACGGCTGGGAGCAAATAGTTCAGTATTTTGTACTGATATATGCGACAGATATGATTGGCTTCAGCCGTTGAAAAAAACGCGAAAAATGGCTAGCCTTGGTTATATATTTTGTTGTCGCCCCGAAGACGTGAAACATGTATTGCCAAATATACCTCAGCTTAATTTCCCAAATCAAAATAACACCACTCCCAGCTTTAATTGGACAACAACACCAAGCTACAATTGGACAACAACACCAAGTTTCAACTACACGACCCCTCCGACACCAAGCTATAATTGGACAACAACACCAAGCTTCAATAGGACAACACCAAGTTTTAACTCCACGACCACTCCGACACCAAGCTATAATTTGACAACAACACCAAGCTTTAATAGGACAACACCAAGTTTCAACTCCACAACCACTCCGACACCAAGCTATAATTGGACAACAACACCAAGCTTCAATCGGACAACACCAAGTTTCAACACCACAATCACTCCGACACCAAGCTATAATTGGACAACAACACCAAGCTTCAATAGGACAACACCAAGCTTCAATAGGACAACACCAAGTTTCAACTCCACAACCACTCCGACACCAAGCTATAATTGGACAACAACACCAAGCTTTAATAGGACAACACCAAGTTTCAACTCCACAACCACTCCGACACCAAGCTATAATTGGACAACAACACCAAGCTTCAATCGAACAACACCAAGTTTCAACTCCACAACCACTCCGACACCAAGCTATAATTGGACAACAACACCAAGCTTTAATAGGACAACACCAAGTTTCAACTCCACAACCACTCCGACACCAAACTATAATTGGACAACAACACCAAGCTTTAATAGGACAACACCAAGTTTCAACTCCACAACCACTCCGACACCAAGCTATAATTGGACAACAACAGCAAGCTTTAATAGGACAACACCAAGTTTCAACTCCACAACCACTCCGACACCAAGCTATAATTGGACAACAACACCAAGCTTTAATAGGACAACACCAAGTTTCAACTCCACAACCACTCCGACACCAAGCTATAATTGGACAACAACACCAAGCTTCAATCAGACAACACCAAGTTTTAACTCCACAACCACTCCGACACCAAGCTATAATTGGACAACAACACCAAGCTTCAATTGGACAACGCCAAGTTTCAACTCCACAACCACTCCGACACCAAGCTATAATTGGACAACAACACCAAGCTTCAATCGGACAACAACCCCAAGTTTCAACACCACAACCACTCCGAGACCAAACTATAATTTGACAACGTTTGCTTATACAACAAGGCCACCTTATAATACGCTTACACCAATGTATAACGCAACGACAGTTCGTACCAGTACAACGAAGTTAATAACTACAACACCTTCGAAGACTACAACACCTTCGAAGACTACAACTACGCCATTGAAAACTACAACGCCATCGAAAACAACAACAACATCCAAAACTACAACACCATTGAAAACTACAACGCCATCGAAAACAACAAAAACATCGAAATCTACAACGCCATTGAAATCAACAACGCCAACAATATCCACAACGACATCTCGGTCAACTACTAGGCGCATCTCGATAAGTTAAACAATTAATAGTGTAGCTATTGTAAAAGATGGAATTGCTTAAAACTGAAATTATATGAGAAACTTAAAAAATATTTTATCATAACTATAAAACAAAATAGTTTGCCAGCTATTACGTCCCAAGCAGCAAAAACTGTCCAACGCTCAGCTAGAGAATGTTTTATTTTGTTATGAAACGTTTTTAGGTGTTTTTTAGTGTAATAAGATAAAGATAAAGTGTAAAATAAAAACTATGAATATTTTCAAACACTTTGGCCTACTTTTTTAAGGTTGTCATGTGGCACTGCTCTTTTCCGTACCTTTTTTTTAAGGATACTGAACTGGACTTAGGTGGTTAGCCTTTAATACACTGGTAGTGTACAATCCAGTCAGCTTAGGGATGGGAGGTCAGAAATCGGCCCGGGTATGGCAGTGTACTAGTTGGTGTTAATAATTTTAAGTGCTGTTTGGCTTTTGATGTGATCTACCAGAACAGCAATGTTGCCTATAACAAATCAACTACTGTCTGGTATGTCTGATGGAGTTAGTGAATCTGATAAGAATGTAAACAGAACTCATCTGCTCAGTGTTAAATCCTTTAGTAGTTGATCCTATTAAACATTCCGCACTGTTCACTATTCATATTAAAAATTTCAAAGCCAATAGCAACTGAAAAAATTCTTATAAATAATTTATGCGTAGAGTGGGAAGTTGAACCCACGACATCGCGTTTACAAGCCTAGTACGCTACCACTGGACTACACCCGGAATACTTAAGGTATACTTATTTTTCGATAAACTGCATTTAAGGTATAAAACACACAAGCTAAGAATACGAACAGGAACTATGCATGTATGTTTTAGCTATCTTTCACTTTAACAACAAAAAAGGGTTTTAATTTACTAAACATTTTTTTTGCTATTAACTTAGATGGCATTTTCCACGCTGTAAGCTGAAAAAAAAAATTAAGACACGAAGTACTTTGTCTTCTTTTGTATTTACGCATGGTCGCAAGGACACTGCGATCCAATTTTACAATGTATGTTCAGCGCAGAATCGATCCAAGAAACACCGCTTCATGGGCTCACTACAATTTCAGTAGCTTTTCCTGTTCCTACA
Organism: Beris chalybata; assembly: GCA_949128065.1. NCBI lineage: Eukaryota > Metazoa > Arthropoda > Insecta > Diptera > Stratiomyidae > Beris > Beris chalybata. Next base: position 6,213,729 of record OX421894.1, on the reverse strand, counting down.
GGACCCCTCCTGGGGATAAACACTGAAAATACCCAATAAACCAATGACGAGTGATAAACAAATTATTTATTTAAAACTTCCGACAGTATATTTAGTTGAAATTCATTTGCGGGAAACCTTCGAGGCCCTTAGCAGCATCTTTGGGATGACAACAAAATACATAGCCTAAAGCGGATTCTTTTCGTGAATTTTTTATGGTTTTCAACCAGTCGAAGTTATCGCAAACATCATCACAGAAAATAGCACTATCGGATGATCCCTATATAAAATAAAATGTTTACATTAAAATTGGAATTAAACCTTAGTTATAGAAATTACCGTGAAAAATGGTGAATTGACGCCAATAATGACCACGCCTTCATCACTATTGTTTCTCTGTCTTATGAAGTTCCACAGGTAAAGGGGAATTGTTTGTTCAATCATATCCGACTGAAAAAATTTAATCAAAATTTAAATTTGTCGAATTCGAAATAACATTGCGGCTAGGGAGAGACCTTGTAAGTTAGAGTTTCACTAATAGAACAGGATCCTTCCTTTGGATAGACGACATTGGACGATGCTCCGGCATAAATATCGTAAGTGTTATTCCCGATTAAATTTTTAATAGCCAAATTCACACCTTTCCAGTTGCCATCTTTCAAAGGAACCCACCAAGGCACTGAATTAATACCTTTCAGGTTTTGAATAAGTGTACTCAATGGCCCAGCAAAGGACACAATCGGAACAAGATCAGCTACTTCATATTTTACTATATCCTTCAGATCGTGGATTTTATCATCAATTGCACGCTTGATCGATTCTTCCCTAGAAAAAAAATCAAAACAAATTAGTTTTTGGCCTAGACTATGCAGAATCTGGTGAAAGAACATACTTACTGCCATTTCATATTTGTTTCATCGAAGACAACACTTGCCGAAGGTGCTAAGTTGTACGACTTGTTGCTGGGATTGAAGTTCGACTGCAAATTTAGAATATTTAAGGAATACAATAATTTTTGGAGTTTAAAATCGACTGCACTTACTTGTTGGTCTAAACTGGTTGACCGTACTCCGGCAACAACATGGACGAAATTTGCAGCCATTTTATTTGTATTGTAGCAAATATCGGCCAAAACTACGGAGCTATTGGCTACTTGTATGCCATATGCTATCCCCGTATTTTGGCAATAAGACACATTATTAAAATAAAAGCCGACTTCATCACGACAACTTAGGAAGTTCCATTGCATTTCTAGCAAATTGTTTAGTGACTTTCCAAAATACAAAACTCCGTTCGAACAAAACAAAGTGACATTCGTTAACGGAACAATATTATAGAAATCCCTACAAAAAATATCGGTATTAATATTATTATTTTGTTGATTTTTTTTTCAAATAAAACCATACCAAAATCCTGTTGAGCAAAGCCCTTGGATTGAGCTTCCATCATTTATTTTGATAGAACCAGGTTCCGATGATGGAACAATCACATTTTCACTTCCAACTTGCTGAACAAATAGGCCTGGGCCTTGAGTATCATAGTTAAGGGTACATTCACCTAAAAGACATATATTTAAAATTATATACGAAAAAAACGAAATTTCTATATTCCTACCTCGATTTTTACACAACTTACTTGCAGATATTCCAGAACTAAAAACCGAAAGAATAAAAAAAGATAGTAAATAATTCATTGTTGCGCTAAGTTAATACTTTGCTAGTAAAAAAAATTGCTATCGACTATTTATACCCACCGGTTTATCTAAATAAAATTACTAATATTGTCCGCAGTCAAATCTAAGATAAAATACTGTACGGAACTTAATGAAAATCAGACATTTTTATCGTCTTCAGTTTCGACTTGCCAACTTTTATTTTTATCTAATCGCTTTCGAAAAGAAATATTTTGCACAAGGCGGAAGAGACCGCTTGAAAATAGTAACAATAATATTTAAAAAAAAATTGCTTAACAACGTTAATATCTCTTATATGTGAATCTATACAATGCCATGGAATCGCATCTGAAGTCTCGTAACAAGAAGCCGTGTCTAAATTAGCGATAAAACTGACTTGATTTCATTGTCCATCAAAAATGTAGTCTTTAAAACAATTAAACATTACTGTCAAACACTGGAACTGTCTTTCACCTCTATGTAGATTGAAAGATAATTTTTTGTCCTCTATATAATTTATTAAATTTTTGTATAATATCAATTTTGCTTTAATGTTTATCAAAATTATACTCATAATGTTAGTACATACAATATTTCGGGTCAAATTGTAAATTTTTAAGATTTCTGTATGTTCAACTTTATTGCATCATTTTTCCATTATGAGATTATAAAATATGTAAAATCAAGTCAAACCTTCAAGTAGCTAAAAATAAAAGTCTGTACAAAAATTCGACAGTCAATAAAAGTTTGTGCAAAATTGTACCGTAAAAATACTGCTTACTGTCTGAGCGCAACTTTATTGTTTTTGAAGCAAAGTTTGAAAGGTCTACTAGGTTGTAGAGATGGGTCCTTCACGAGTGAACTGTACGAAAAGAACACTTCATTAAAGAGAATGAGTGAAGTAACTCACTCGTTTTAGTGAATTGCATGCAGTTCAATTGGACAGTGACAAAAAACTTTACCGACCTATTTTTTTGTCATCATCTTCTAGATCTTCTGAACTATTTCTTTCTTTTTGTTTGCTCATCATGTTGTAGATCTACTGATCTTTTTTTGCTCATCATCTTTTTCCAATCAACGTGAACTATGAACGAACTAAAAGAACGAACTAGTTCGCGAGCGAACGAAAACGATGGAACGAAAACGAAGGAAAGATTGAACGAAAACGATGGACTGATGGAATGGAGAGTTCCGAAACTACTTCACTGAAATCGTGCCTTATAGTAAGTGACTCGGAGTGAAGTACTCCACTGAAAGGAACTGCTTTGCCCATCTCTACTAGGTTGTATATTTCGTTAAATCCAGTGGCACGTCTAATCTAAGCGTTTCTTTTGCAGAGAACGGGTCTACCCTTTTTTCCAATTTGCTTAGGCATTTGCTACATTTAGATAAAAGTCTCTTCTTGTAGATTATACATTAAAAACTGTACTATAAGTGAAAATAAAATTTAATTTCAGAACGCTGTATGATATATTATTATATTGCTTCATATGGCAAAATGGAGTCACTGATTCTCCATTACTATGTTCATTAATATTGGAAATACTCTCTCCAAATCAGTATTTAATTTTACAAAGCCGTATCTACAGCACTCCTAATTATTTAAATAAATTTTTTTTAAATAAAAATGTTGTGTGAAATTTAATGAAAAAGTTTCTGATCTTGGACGTCTAATTTTCATCCCAAAATTTCGTTCAAGTAGCCGGACATATTCACATTGTTCCCTTCAACAATCTTTATCCAGTTTCGGAACAATCGCCTCATTGGCACTGCACCTTGTATCTAACAATAATCAGACCTAAGATATACGGCTTTTCATCACTTTCTGAATGTCGAAAAAAACTGACAACATTTTTTGATTAATTGTACAAAATGTCGTGTAGGTGAAACCTATTCGATATTTGGTCTAACATTAAAATTATGGGCTCCCCTTTTAAGCTCCTTATGTTATGAATGCGGAAAAGCCGTACGATAATTTTTCATGCAATTTCGATACTGACAAAAATTCGAGTGTGGTATCGAAAGTATTCTGTATTGAAAAAATACATGGAATCGCTAAAAGCCGACTTACCATATGTTAAAACATATTTTTCAGAATCAGCAACTAAAGTTTTCAGTACTGCAATATCAGTACCTAAGAAATTCGATAGTGATGCATAAACAGTGAAAATGGAAAAAACTTTAGGCCAGAATTTTTTTTTTCAATTTATTGGTTAATCATCAAAACTATTATTAAAAATTAACAACATACTCATCGATATCTATAGTTTAGGCAAGCCCGTCATGTGATATATCGAATTGAATTAGATACTAACTCCCTGGAATTTTTTTTCTTAGATCTCAAGATTCTGATAAGATAGAAACTTGTCTGACTGACAGTCCTGCGGTCTTCACTAGACACATTTATCTACGGATTTTGGCATTTGTTGTTTAGTGCGATGAGTAACGCAAAATCAATCATATCCATTCATAAATAGAATCTTATCTTCTTCAAAAGAACAAAAACAACGGTCAGTTTGAATATAAATACTGGTTACAATTAGCACTTGTCTATAGTTGTTGAGAAACGTGTATTTTGAAATGAAGTTAATTGTTGTGTGTTTGGTGCTGTCTTTGAGCTTGACTGAAATATCAGCCAGTAGGTTTTTTGTTTTAAATGCTAAATGATAAAAATTTTAAATAACTTACTCTTAAAATTCCCTAGGGGATTGTGTTTTGCATTACAATCGTGATCATCCCGGAGTATTTCTTCAACAATTTGGAAATGAATCACTGATTCTTACATCTGATCATGGTAAGATACCAATCACAGAAGGGTCATCCATCCAAGGATTTTGCACTACTGCATTCACGTAAGTGTGAAGTGATGGCAAATTTATTTCAAATCATAACGATATTATTATATCTGTAGAGTTTTGGGACAATACAGATACGATGGACAATTTACCAATTTAACATTTACCTGTACGAATGGAAGAGTTACGTACACTCCGCCGGGCAATTACAATGCAATTAATTTGGACAGCTATGAGATGCGGTGCCAGAACGAAGCCGCTTACTACGTAACTCCTGTCCAATATTGTCAAAATACTGGTTTGGAGTTTGGCTTCAATGTTGCAAAGACTCCAATTTCACTGGCTGAAGTTTGCTACAACGCTAACAGTTCGTCCACTACTTTTGTTCACTATGTTGTTGGCGTGCGTTCACAAGACCTGGCCAATGAAGTAACTCTATTAATAATACATTTATTTTTTTATACAATGAAAATCGTTTTCTTGAATTCCAGCAATCTATGAATCCAACAAACATTTCTGCAGCATTCAATCAACAAACAGTTAACTTCAATGGTAGTACTCTTTACCAACAGTAAGAAAAATCTTAAGACTATCAGAACTTCCATTTAACACTAATTTTTTTATTCCCCTGCTAGAAGGTCGTCCTTGAAGAAAGCAGTCAAGACCAGTTTCCCACTATACTCCAATATCGTCGAATACGGCATTGATTCACTTGTAGATTTATACGAATTCGTTGGATTGTTCAAGCCATACACTTACAGATTTGGCTATTCCAACTTAGTGGCGTGGTGGGCTCCTCTGAAGTATGGCAACTGGGCTGTTGTTACCAAAGCCATCCAAAATCTTGCATTTTCTGGTGTCTACGATGTTTACGTAGGAAGTTCTTCGGCTGTTACATATTCAGTGAATGCAACCCAAAATAGCACTCAAAATAGCACTCAAAACAACACTCAAAATAGCACTCAAACTCAAGTCAATCTTACTTATTTGGTAAGCTCCTTGGTTTTATGATACATAAACTATTCACTAATTTCAATCTATTTAACAGGATCAATCCGTAAATAAAACTGTACCGAAATACATCTGGAGTTTCGTTAAGGAGCGCAATAGCCAGGATAAGGGAATCGTAGTTATTGGCGTCAATACTCCATTTTTCGATGTAAGTTAAAGTTGTTCGGATTTGAATTGTACGTCCTCAATGAATATTTGTCTATTAGGAATCTGCTACAAATGCATTCCTTTGTAATGATGTATGCCATAATGTTGATTGGCTCGACGCTATCAAAACCACATCTCATATGTCTGCTCTGGGGTACGTGTACTGCTGTAATGCCGATGATGTCGCAAATTCACTGGATGGATTTCCTCAAATTAGTTCTTAAATGAAATTAATGCATTAATGTGATTAGTAACTATCCAGATATCTTTACATTCAGTATTAATAAATTTTTTTCTCCTTAATACCTTTTACCTATGTTTTAATTTAATTATTTCGGGTACTATAAGTTCAAAATTGAGCCCGTTTATGCTGCAAGATATTTTTTTGAGGATGGCATCAATTTAACAATATTTCTTTCAAAAAAAATAATAAATGTACAATATACAATTCTCAAGCTATGAATGTGGAAATAAAAATGCTTGTGAAAACATCAGACCTAAAAAATATTTCGGAATTCGTAAAAAAGCTCACAATCACTTTATACCATCTTAGTGAAAATTATCGAAAAATGCAGATGAAAAAATTCCAAGATTATATTTGAATTGTAAGAAATTTAAGAAATTTTACAAATTCGAGGAAATGTTTTAATTAAAAATGTTTTTGTTGAAAGTCTTTTTAAGTAGGTACAAGTAGGGTAAAGAACTCAGTTGCGAGCTCTGCGTCAGTTCCCTGCCACCCCCTTTAATTCTGTTCCTTCCCCTTCCACTGAAAACTTGTTCTTCATCTCCAGATGCTAGTGAAAATCTTAACTTTTTTTTGCTTTATTTACACCTGTAATTCGACTACGTTCTAACTTTTTACCATAAGACGTTTTTAGTGAGGCACAAAAAGAACCCCCACACCAGAATCTTGCTACAACCACAACAAATTTTATTCAAAAAACTGGTGTCCCAGACTTTCGTGTCCAAACTTCACCTCAAAAATTGTAATCCAAAAGACTCCACTTCTAATCCCATAAACACAAAAGAAATGTTACCTTCCTGCCACAATTTTTCTGCAGATATTTTTATCTAAAGTTTTTGAAAAATTTTGTCCTAGACCAGACTTCTAGTATACCTCAAGACAACTACAAAGTTTCAACCTTCTGACATCAATCGTTTATGAGATATGAACTTCAAAATTTTTCAATCCCTACTTTTGAGCGTTTCAGATAAATGTGTCAATAATATCTGAAAACCAAAATTTGTGGCTTAAAATGCTCTCCAAGTAATTCTTTTGGCAATCAACAAGGATCTACTATAATTTACTTATTTATTTTTAACAAATTTTGAACTAGTTGGGCTAGGTATGCCATCCTTGGATTTAACCACGGGTCTAGTTAAAATAGAGTTTATTATGTATAGTCACAAAATCAACTACCAACTTGGCTTTACCAATTTTGCTTTTATATCTACCAATTCCCGCTTCCCAGCGTTATCATTTTATTTCATTTTTAATCATTTTAATAATCACGATCACCTTTTTTTCTCTTAAATCTTTTCAATAACTTGATAAGAATTAAATCGATTTTAATCCACTGATAGCATACTTCAGAGACTGAAAATGAATTTGCTAATCTCAACTTAATAAGCCGTTTGTATCTTAAAAATTCAATCGATATAAATACGGAACATCGTATTTCAAGAGCACTAGTTGTGCGATTAGTCGTCGAAGAATAATCATGTCGTCGTTATTTTCTTTTCTGTTGTTTGCGTGTATCGCGAGCATATGTGCGAGTAAGGTCCTTTAAAATACGAAAATTATATTTTAACTTTTAACGTTTTCTATTAATTTTTAAGCGAAGCTAAATCTTCAGTTCAACTCCAAGTTGCCAGGAATCTTTACAAGACAGTTTGGATCAAATACTGTTTTATTGACACCGGAAAGTTCACCTCTAGTTTTTGATTGTGATTTTCCGTTGAAAGGATACTGTTCGGCGGGTTTTAAGTAAAGAAAGCCTGTTCAAGTTTAATTCAATTATATTTAATAATTTTCTATCTAGAAACCTCGGATCGCAGCCATCAAGTTTTCAGTTTAAGACTATTGAGCTCACTTGTTCTGGCACTTCACTTTACTATCGAGATCCAAGCGGTTCCAGCCTGTACCAGTTTTCAAACAATGGATTATTGAGTTGCGATTATGAAGCGGCATTTTACGAATCTAAAATTCGTAGTTGCAAATATTCCGGATACGTCTATGGATTCGGTATATCCAATTCAAGTGTAGTCCTGGCTGAACTATGCTATAATCTTGGCACGTCCTCACTTTCATTTGTTCACTATGTTGCTGGAGCACGACCTGCACTACTGGAATCCCAAGTAGTTATTCAAGTCTATCAACAAAAAAAAACAATTTTTATATTTTGAACGCTTTTCAGAAAACATTTAATCCTTCGAACGTCACCGAAAATTTGAGCACAATGACACCAGTTCCTTTTGATGATAAAACAGTTCAAACCGAGTAAAATTTGTACAATTCCATTCCCGCAAGAAATTTTAAATTTGAAATTACATTTGCAGAAACGCCGCTCTCAAAGATTCGGTCAAAAAAAATTTGCCGCTATATTCAAATATTGTTGACTATCAACTAAACGAACTTGTTCCACTTAACAAGCTCTCACCACCATTTAATCATTTTGCCGACACCTTTAACTTCGCTGAAATGGTTCCATTCTGGCAGTCGCTCAAGTACGGAAATTGGAAGGATGTGACCAATGCTATTTCAAATTTGGAAATTGTTGGAGCCAGTATTTACGACGTGTATTCGGGCATTTCGGGAGTGGTTTCCTGTCCCATCAATCAGAATTGCGGATTTGCGAATCAGCTTAGATACAAGGTACGGATGCTATAACACAATTAATCCGCTGGAACTATACCTTAATCGCTTTCCACATTTTAACAGTTCAATAATGTTGATAGAAGTGTTCCACTTATCGTATGGAACTTCGTTCAGGAAAGACGTAGTGGCAATGGGGTTGTTATTATCGGAATCAATTCACCCTTCTTTGATGTAAGCCCTTAAAATGAAATAGCTGAAACTAATAGCCCAATAATTTGGTATGCTTCTTGCAGGAAACAAACACAAACAGTACAATTTTGTGTAAGGACATGTGTGACAGCGTCAGTTGGCTTCAATCGTTAAAATCCCGAAAAATGGTAGCGCTTGGCTACGTCTACTGCTGTCACCCGCAAGATGTCAATTATAAATTGGAAGGATTTCCGCAATAAATGAATTTTGTATGATCTAAAATAAATTATTTTGCGTTAAAAAAATTTTTTCAGAACTTCATAAACTGTATTATACCACTCCAGGTTTAGAGAAAGTTAGTTTAAGTGTAACTTCGACATGGAGTAACTTTTCTATGAAAACTACTCGAAGGAGCAGAGTGATTTTGCTCATTAAGACAAACAACCATTTTTTTACTAAGTTTTCGTAACATTAAATTTGGGTTTCATAACTCATAACGCTTTCAGAAAAGTGTAGTTTTAATGACATTTGCTTGGTAGCTTACTTAAAAGTACCTAGATCTTAACTGTTTTTAATATTTTTATATTTCATTTTTTTTTATAAATTTTCTAAAGAGGTGTCGCTTGATTTTCTTCACTAGTCTTTTATTTAGAACTGTTGAAAAATTTGTGTTAACTTTAAGGTTCCTACCTCGCAGTGTTCTAATCGAAAGAGTTTATAAATGCGGACACGCAGTTCGAATACTTTTGTATGGGTGCTCACAAAAAGTGCAAGTATAAAGTTAATCGGTCTAATTTTGCTTATTATTTTTAGTAATGAACTTGGCACCTAAAATTCTATGAGGTAGTAGCTTCTAAAAAATATGAACAAAATTGTATATTTTGGATACGTATAAGAACACCCTATCCGTCTTCATTTCTATAAGAAAGGCGATTAGAAAATATTCATGTACTAATGGTTATAATAATAAAACCCTTCATTAATTATTATTGTTTAATATAAATCTAGTCTGAACCACGCGGTAGATAATTTATAAATTAACTCCATTAATGCGTTTTAGAAAGAAGTGGAATTGCCATAGAGAAAGTATGGCTAAAAACTAATTTGAGCAACTTTTTGATCACGAATCTAACTAAAAATTTACTTGAAAATTGTTTAAAAATATGAGTGATTTGTATGATTTCCTGTCTCAAAAGCAATTTCAGTAATTTTCTGTTCGAAATATGTCTTAAAAATTTATAGAAATAAAGTTTTGTGAGCAAACTTCTTACATTTTTATTTAATTTTATCCAGTTTTCATTTGTTTTGTGAAATTTTGGCTCTCTCCACAAAACGAAGCCGATGATTTTGATCAACTACATACTCTATGTCAAAATTTATTAAGTAAAATAATCAAAAGCAGTATTTCTTTCACAAAGTTCCGTTAAAAAAGTTTAAGGAAGTGCTGAAACTAAAACTAAAATTAAAAATGAGAAAAAAAATTTAATAAATCTGCTTACAAATATTATTTAATAACTTTTAATGTAACAATCTATTGATGCAAATTTCTTCGATAATCTTGTATGAATAATATTGATTTTGGTTAAATTTTTTCGAAGATAAATACATCTATGTCTCTGAATCAAAACTATTGTCTTAGAAGTACAGTCGAACTTCGATAACTCGAATTTTTGATAAGTCGAACCAAGTTAGTTGGCAGTAGCGTCAATAGCATATGCACAGTTATTTTTGATAAGTCGAAGTCTTGATAACTCGAAATTTTTTTGCGTCACATGGCAGTTCGAGTTATCGAAGTTCGACTGTATACAGTTTCATCTTTCTGATGAAAATGTTCTACAAGCCGAACACCTTTTTTGTCATGTACAATTTTTTTCACGGAGAATAAGCTTTACGAGTTCACCACTATAATTGTGCATTTAAAAGAATTTAGTATTGGAGTGAGAGAAGAGTTTTCAGGTAAGTTTATATTAAAGACACTGGCAACTTTAACTAGATTCGTCAACGAGTTTTCCAATCATTGATGACCACGTATTTGCATACACATATTTTTTAACGACATTTCTATGGAAGCTACTCAAATGAGTTGCTACATTTTCTAGAAATACATATGTATTTCCAAGCCAGCTGCTGGTGAGCAAAAAAACCTATCCATAATTCCTACGTGCAGTTTAACATACGTAGCAGAAAAAATGAGTTTGTGCTTTCGGGCTTTAAAAAAGTATTTCGCGAGTAAAAAAATACAATTAGTAAATCACAAAATTCACTAAGATCACATTCAAATCCTGATCCTACACAATTGCTTTCGAAAATTTTTTGGTATTTCCCAATCATTCGCAAAAGGAAATGAATTATCTAATCTAAAACAGGGGGCTAAAAGAATGAATGATTTCCACGCTTCAAGTACTATTTTTTATCTGTTAGGTAATCCTAGTATTATATCGGTTTTTATTTGCGTCGAATGTTTATATTCGTTCTTATATAATTTACGATTATTATTCAGTAATAAACAAAAAACATTCGAAATTAATCCCACTCCAGATAATGAAAATAACTTCCGAAAGATTAAATCGAAATTGGGGACTTTTCACTGATTAGAGGGTATTTTGATTTAATCTACTTGACCATTAACATCATAAATTTTTATTCAGGTGATTTTTTTTGTTGGCTAAAAATAGCTCAATAGTAACGTTACAGGGTTTTCTTTGTAATCAAGGAAATCAGACAGAATCACGATAAGCTTTTAAACAATCAATTGATATGAAAAACGTGAGGGAGTGCGTTCGTAGCACAAAGGTGATGAATTCTTGTTGATTAACACAATATATCCAATTGGCAAGGATAAGTGAGAGCAGCATTCTGAATTTCTGGAGGAGAAATAATTTCTAAAATTCAAAAATATGAATTTATCTCCCCAAAAATCAAATAAATAGGTTTAGAAAGTTTTACGGGGAGACACAAAAATTTCCTCTTAGTCAGTCTCCAAAACGTACATAATGTTGCTATTCCAATATGTTAGCGTGCTCTACTGTTATTTAAAAAAAAAACATGCAACAGCTTATGAATATTTGTTCCGATTTGAGGAGTATAAACATACAGTATAATATAGTCATGATTTATTCTTAAGAATATTTGGCGATAACCTCTTTGAGAGTACGTACCAAGAAATAAAAAAGTTAATAGGGCATTCTATCTATTTTATTTTACAATAGAATCCAGTAATCTAGTAAAAAATATTATTGCATTTAAGAAGACGAATTATTGCTTACGGGTTTTTTTCGTAATAATTTTTATTCATTTTTCAGTTCCTGTTTTCTAAACAAATAAATTTTTTGATAAGTCTATTGGCTAACTTCCAAATTTATTCTTTTTTCAGCTATAAATCTTTTGTACGATTATAATTAGTTTTACCGGAAAAAAAATTGTATGAATTTTATTTTCACGTGGCACATATTATTGCAAAAAATTCTTTAGAAAGAAAAATTTTAGTGTAAATTTAGTTATATTCTGTAAAAAGCCCTTTCCATCAATGTTTTAGTAATTTATAGGTTTTGCTTAAGTTTGGGAGAACTTTAGTTAAAAATAAAAATTGTAAAATACTTTATCTATTTGCATGAAATCTGAATAGTCAAAATTTTCCAAAAACCGAAAATTCAATAACAGAAAATAAGTATTTTTGGCAATTTTTTGAATCCTTTTGTTTGAACTAAATTAATACATTATTACTTCGGCACGTAACTCACTTCCTAAGTTAGAGATTACAAAAATCGCTGATATAATTGTTCATATCATTAAAAACGTTGGATTAAGTTAATACAGATTTCATTAGGAGTCTGATTAAACTGCTGAATATCAAATGATTTGATTATGAAATAATAATCTTTTCATAAGTTTTTCTGATATTGTAATCTTAAATTTTCGAAAAATCACTCAGAAGAAACCCCAAGTTCGATTTATGTTGTTTGTTTTAAGAACTTATCAATGTTATCTTAATCCTGATAAATAATTCTTCGTATAAAATTGCATATAAATTTAGACACCTGTAAGGAGTTTATTCAGTAGAAGCACAGCGTTCAGAAATCAAACAAAAAATGTTGCGTTTAAGTTTTCTCGTACTGTCCGTATGTTTGGTTGCTCTTACAGCAGCAGCAAGTACGTACATAAAATTAATCAGGTGTTTAACGAAATTATAACTAATCTTCTTTTTTCTAAATTTTTCAGCTCCTTGCAACCTTCGGTTTGATCCTAAAAAGCCGGCCATATTTGTTTCGAAGTTCGGTTCGAATAGACTTTTCGCAAACCCAAAAAGTGGATCAATCAGTTTCGATGACAAACTAGACGGATACTGTTCCACTGGTTTCCAGTAATGTTTATTTAATACTTTTTAATATTTTTATTTGTAACATTTTTGCTGTTTAGAGCATTGTCGTACTCAACTACTATAGTGTACAAGGAAGTGACATTTGTGTGCACCTCCGGAACTGTTTACTTCTCTGCACCGGGAAGTAGTTCAAACCTTCAAGTAAGGAACGATGGCTATATGTCATGTGATGGTGGATCACAATATTTCGAAGAAAAGTTGGATCATTGTAATAATTACGGTCTTGCCTACGGTTTCAATGTTGCCAAGACACCAGTAGTAATCGCCGATGTCTGCTATAACTTAGCAACTATGCAGCCAAACTTTGTCCACTACATTGCCGGTATTCGATCTTCAGTAATTGAACAGCAGGTCTGTGTGAATTAGACGATTTTTTCAGTGTTGAATACAACTTTAAATTTTCTTAATTTTCTAGGCATCTTTCAACCCAAGCAATGTCACAACTCCTCTAGCTTCTACTCGTGATGTAGTTTTCGATGCAACCACAATTACAAAAGAGTAAGCATTTCTTGGAATCAAACGTGTCCTGAATACTAATGAAATCTTTTTTCAGAAAAACAGCTTTGGCCACAGCCATCAAGGAGACTATGCCCGACTATGTCAATATTATCGACTATCAATTGGGTGAGCTAGTTCCAATCGAAACCTTTGCAGGACCCTTGGATCAGTATGTTTCCAGCTTCGTGTCGACCAATATGGTTCCGTGGTGGCAACCTCTTAAGTACGGAAACTGGAAGGAAGTTGAAAACGCGATTGAGAACTTGTCCATCCAGGGAACTTACGACGTATATGCTGGAACTTCCGGTGACGTGACTTATCACTACACTGGAAAATGCTTCTTCACCGAACCGTTAACATACAAAGTTGGTCCAAAACCTTATTCTGTTCAAATATCAATACTAATCTTACAATCTTCCAGGTTGATCAGTACGTCCGGTCTGTTCCTCTCTACGTCTGGAACTTAATCAAGCGTCGCAATAGTAATGATACTGGAGTTGTAATTATTGGAGTTAATTCACCCTTCTTTGAGGTAAGGATTGGATTGTTGGTGGTATTATAACACATACTATATTTAATACGCTTTATCTATAGGGCGCATCGACAACAGCCGCAGTATGCAAGGACGTATGTGATTCCATTCCATGGCTCGGAGTTGTTAACAAAATCCGGCATATGGCAGCTCTTGGATACGTCTTCTGTTGCGCTCCAAAGGAGGTAGAAGGCCGATTGGACGGATTTCCAACAAGTTATTAATTAGACTGAATAAAAGTTTTTTAAAGCAACTACATTTTAGTGTTATGTTTTATACCTCTCACAGGATTTTATTTATTGGGTCTAGACTCTAGGACACACAACTGCGTACTCTAGATATTGTTATATCTCAAAAAAAAAAAAAAATCAGTTCTGTTGTGGGTACAATCAAGAACATCTAGAATATAATGGACGGAGAATCAATAAATCGAACAGCATCGAATCCGAAATGTTCACAACATGTGAATGTAAATTGATATTTTATTGAAGAATATACTACGCATTTGCAAAACGGCAACTAAACGGTTTACTTATGGATTCGCTTACGAGCAACAACGAGATTCATTTAAGAATCGTATATAAACAAACACTGAAAACAATGAATCATTAGCTATTCACTTCCGATGCCCTTGGTTTTAGGAGTATAGAATTACTAGATTTCCTTTTATAGTTACATAAAATATAATTTATTATAAATAAATAAATAATTATTCGGACTGATTTATTAAGATTACTCGACATCTATTTTATGAACTAAAAGTTCGGAAATCCGTCTAAATGCCCTGCAACATCTTGAGGATTGCAGCAAAAGATATAACCAAGTGCGGGCATTTTGCGCGTTTGACTTAATGATGTGAGCCAATCTACACTATCGCATTCATCGGTGCAAAAAATTGCACTGTTATTCACGGTATCCTAAAACAAAGGGAAATTAATTTCTTCCCTGTATATATTAATATAAAAATTTAAAATTACTTGGAAAAATGGTGTGTTCACACCAATCACGACTGTACCCATTTGATTTGCATCTCTTGGCTTTACATAGTTCCAAAGGTAAAGAGGAACTGTGCGTTCACTAAGCCCCACCTATGAAGGCATTTAAACATTACAATATTAAAGGATTAAATTTCTCAAAATATTTACCTTGTATGTTAAATTCTCCATTAAACTGCATTTTCCACTGACCGGATACTGAATAATTCCCGAAATTCCGGCATAAATGTCGTACATTCCATTCGATGCCATAGATTCAATGATTTCATCGAATAATTTCCAATTGTCCAATTTCAAAGTAACCCACCATGGCGCTAAATTAATCGCCTTAAAGCTATTTATGAATTTACCTAATTCTCCGGCGTATGTTTGAAGTGGTACAATTTCATCGAAGTCGAACTGGGAACTTTTCTCAAATGTTGGAAAATTCGTTCGGACCGTTTTCTTTAGAGCGTAATCCCTAAAATTTAAAAAAATTTATGAATAAATTCAACGATAGATATAACGTAAATTAGTTACAATTTTGCAGTGTCGACTTCATCAAAAGTAAGTAGTTGGTTCGGAAGTAATTCATATGCTATGTCGCTTGGACCAAAATTGATCTGAAATAAAAATCAATGAAAAAATGTTAGTGGAAACTGATCTGAATAATTGAATCGTACTGGATTTACAAATTCAGTTCTGTATTCGAATTCGGTTCATTGCTAAGAAATTCTTATAGGTTACTATTGGTTACTATTGATTTAAGTTGCACATTCATCAAATAATATTCGTAAGTTTTTCGTAAAATCCCTCTTAAGACAAAGTCCAGCGTTTTCCTTTATAGTCACATCTTCCTTACTTTTCAATACTATCCATTAGCAACTATAATTTCGCGCCATATTTGGGGGTTGAACGATAGGCAAACCAGCCATCTCCAGAAAAAATACTGTGTTGTGAACCTTCCCCAAAAAATTGAGTGGTTGTCGATGCGTCTACCATTGTATCTATTTTATTTTAAATTTTACTTTATAACTTTTCTAAATTATTAAAAAAAACATTGTATTCTAGTACTCAATCGAATCGACACGTTTTTCTCGACTGGGAAAGAACGCTACTTTAATCAGTTCTTTTCAACGATTAATAAAACTGTGTTGGTGTAAAACTGACTTGATTTTTCAGAAAAACAATTCAAAAATAATCTCTGAAAGCTTGTAGCTTCTAAATCACTTGTATTGCTATTAACCTATTCCACGATAACTGGAACTGGTGTTAAGAAAAATATCGCACTTGGAGTATACTATCTAAAAAAATTACCTACCTGATTTTCTAGAAGAGGAGACCTTATTCCGGCAACAAAATGGATAAAAGACATTTCCATTTTGCCAATATCGTAGCAAATTTCCGCAAAAACAACAGCAACATTATCGATATTAACGCCATAAGCAAGGCCCAATTTGTTGCAATTTGAAATTGGCCCTTCGTAAAACGCAGCCTCGTTGTTGAAGCAACTCAGTGATTTGTTTGTGTCAATTGGCAGAAGATTCTGCGACGCGATGTAATACACTTCACCATTTTCACAAGTAAATGTAACATTTGTTAGGGCCTCCGAGGGGGATGAAGTGATTGCAAGATTCCTTCATTTTAAATTTTAAAGAAATTAGGTTTAGGCTTGAAAAAAATTGCATTCACAACATACTTAAATCCCGAATTGCAATATCCTTGAACAGAAGTTCCTTCCGGTATGGCGATAAATCCACGATTTGTATCCAAAATTAAATTGTTTGTACCGAATTTTTGAAGAAAAACACCTGGAAGTTTTCTACTGATATTCAATATGCAACCATCGGAGTGCAGGCTTGCAGCCCCGATTGTAAAAATAAATAAAATCCACGCAAACATTCTGTCCACTTTTTGAAACAACTAAATAACACTGGTAACAAAATTCGATTGTGTCCTATTTATATTCCAGAAAAAATAGTTTACTATCGATAAAAAGATTGATGCACTCTTATCATCGGATATATCGATAAATTTTGATTCTATCTAATTTCAATGGAAAGTGAACAATGTCTGAGCCATTACTTTAAGCCATTCGAAGCACTGACAGTAATGACTATTTCGGAAATGATTCATTTGATCTTATTCCGAATTTGGTATTAATAGTTGCTATATCGGATAAGTCAACTTAGCTATTATTAATTTTACAGCGTGACTAAATTAGTATTCGTAATTTATTATTAACTATTGATGTGATTTCGATTTCGGTTGATAATATGGCGGATATTGGTTGCGGTATTTCCCCTTATTTTAGAAGTAAGAGTTGGGGATTAACACTACAATACTACTTCGTTTTGTTATTAATATAATAAGTATATATATAAATATAAAATATATATTTATTGTTAATGGTGGTGACCGATTTGACGGAAAAGGTGCAATTATAGTAAAAGCGATGCGAGAGACGCACGTGATGTCCTGATCGCATTGCGGTGGAATACGTTGTTCCTAATCTCTTTAACTTTATTATTTTAATAAAATTTCAGGGTAGACATATTTTTTTACAATTTCAAGTCGATAACAATACTTTATTATTAAAAAAATAATAAAGTAATAAATACATGCCTGCCATCTTTCACTCGAATACGAAGATTGCGGTTCCCTTTAAATCTCAAATTCAATTCATTCCCAGATACCAGAATTTGAAGCGAACTTAACAAATATCGCGATTGCATATTTGTATGTTTTGTGAAAGTCCAGTTCTAGAAGAAAGAAATATAAAATACCTAATAACAAAATCCTGATGACTGAAACTCCGATTTGATCGATTTTTAAAATTTTTAATATTTTGAATCATTTGTCTGCGATCTGCACTGCCAAATATATTTCGAACAAGTAGACCAGGTTTTTTTTATCTTCTTCTAATTTAAACTCTATAACTAACTTTTAGTGATTTTAACTAAAAACCGTGTGTAAAATAAATGAAAAGTTCGAATCTTCAAAAAAAAAAAAAAATACAAAACTTAACCTTGCAAAATCGAAGGAGATCTACCAATTGCGGTAGAACACACTTCGTAGTAGTTATTATGAACAACTTTGTGGTTTAACGTAATCACAAATATTGGAAGTTTTGTAAGAAGTACAGGTCTTTACTTCACACACGAAGACAATTTGAAACCGATCGCATGTTATCGAGATGCCACACCATTCTAGGTTTTAGCCTAGTTTTCATTACAACCTCATTACAGAAAATCGTTTTTGTTCGATTTACATTTCTTGTCTTTTTATAGATTCAGTAATAAAAAAAAATTGAAAAAAAAAAAATTAGCGCAATAACGAAAGCTTAACGTTTCATTTATTTCGCATTATTGATATGGAATATGAATTGCACTACATACAAGAACATTACGTTTTAATAAATAAAATACTGCGTCTCAATTGAACATCTCGTCAAACTTTGATTAATATTACACGCGAACATTGTAATGCTGCCTTTAAGGCCAATTTAAAAGCACTTTCCGAGTATAAATAATCGTAGGAACTGATTTTACGTTATGTTCGTCCAATGTTCAGACAATTATCATAACAATTTGTTAAAATGTTCTGTCCAAACAATAAAATATATTGAAAACACGATAAATTAATTAATAATTGAAATATAATTAATGATTTTTTGAATGAACTAAAAATTTATTTATTGAAAATAACTCGGTTTGATTTTATTGAAAAAAAAAATCATATATGATGATAAAGTACGAGTATGCGATAATAAACGAAAAGGGTGTTAATTTGGGACAAACTCGTATATGCAAATTATTTTATTAAATATTAATGGTGAAGAGTACTCAACCTGACAATATTCAAATTGGTACAACGCAATCAAGTATGATAATTTTAGTAGTAGTTTAGTTTTATAGTAACGTCAGAAAAAAAAACAAAAGTACTAATTCAAACTCTCTACTATCCTTATTTCACGACTAACTTATCAACAACACTGCTAATGTAATGAAAAACAGAATTCTTTTCAAGATAGCTCGTGCGGTTCTAAATTCGCAGTACTGAATATTCCACTAATATCGAAATTCGAATTCCGAACTGAAAAATGGAGTGCTTCCGAACACTACTGATGCAGTTTTGGTATTTTTATTTGCGTATTTCAACCAAACAAAGGTGTTGTTAGTACTAAGAAATATGTTTTATTATTAAAAATAAAAAATTAAAAAATTAAGAGAGTAAAACTAATTCAGAAACTCACGCCTTAAACTGGTTCGCTGCTGTAATTAACATTGATATTATTTTGCAATTCTCTGAATTCAGTTTCACGGCATTCCCTCAGTTTATTTTCAGAGCTAAACACTATTTTTCTATAGATTCTTTACACTGTAAAACGAGTATGTACTAAAAATTTATATACGGGGAGTATCTATGTTTCAGGAGGCCATGCCCGATGTGGGCTATCGCGCCATTGATGATGAACTTAGTTTTTTGCAGTTGATAACAGCAAAACTGTCAATATTTAGCATTACTGATTAGTTGAAGATCCAATTAAAAATCTTGATTAAATTCCGACAAAATTAATAAAGTATATCTTCCAATAAATTTGTACATATAAAGTTAATTATTTCAGACTGGCCAATATTTCCATATGCATCACTTTTAATTCCAAATGATAAAACTACATTTTGCACCTTGTGCATTTATTTTATTGTTGAACCAAAATTGCTATTAATTACGTATGGGAATGAATGATGCATCATTGTCAAAAATTAATTGTAACAAATTACAAAATTGTATCATTCGTTCAGAAATCCAAAAATTTCTTTGAAAGAAAAATGCGTTTCTTTCGCCGAAATTAATTCCGTTTTGATTTTAAATCTTTTGGTCGATTAATATTCTTGTTCCTCTGATGTATACGCTTTAAATCCTTTGGCGAGAAAACCATTTGTAAAATGTGCACTTAAAGAAATTAAATTTGGAATAAGTTGATTGCAATCTCTTTTTGAAAAGGAATTAGCGAAATGTAAAATGAAAAATACCGTAAGAGTATACATAAGTTGACAGTAAGCAAATAAGTAGGTACCTTCAAAATCTGTAGGGTGGATAGTATTCGTCGTATTGTTAAGGCGCGTGGAATACCACAATTAATTAATAATTAATTTGCTAAGTATTTATCGGTTTTCCCTCTCACGAACATGCGCTAGGAATTTTTTTGACAATTTGTTCAGCACCTTTCATATGTCCCAATCGTACAACAACTTCGGATTGGCATGTTATTAGTTTTTGAAAGAGCTAACAAATTATTATATGGTATGACATTATAAACAATACTGCAGTCACAAGTTCGCGTTTACCAAATAGAATACTATTTTAAATTGCAACCGTCTATACTTCTTATATATATTATATATTATATATTATATATTATATCATACAATACATCATTTCGTGTCAAAAAAAAAAAAACATCGATAAATTACACTAATCATGGCATCTCATTAATAGCCAAATTTATTGTTGAACTTGAAAATCGATCGCATTAAAAAGTAAAATTACTTTCACATACGAAAAATATGGGAATGCGGGTTGAAATTTTGCTAAATGCTCGAAAATGTTAGAAATAAATACGACTTTATATAAAACCCTATTTAAATGCTATTACGTTGCAATTAAAATGCAATTATCTTTCGGACGTTTAATATTTTTATTGCAGCTGTGACTTGTTGTTGTTTCGCTTTACAATCGGATGGTGTAACCGGTTAACTCGGCTCCTTAGCCGGCAGTGATCAATAATCTTGGTGATCTCTGATGATTTTGGCAGCAGAAGCACTTACGTTCACATACTCGCTACATTATTATGCCATATGATTTTTTTTTTGATTTATATAATCATTAAATAAATTTTAATTTAATTTGTCTTCGTGTTACTTAATTAATTAATATCAACTGACAGTTATAATTTATTTTTTAATTAGCTTTTAAGGTTAATAATGTAAAATATATAGCAACACCCCCAACGTGATATACATATATCTTACTAGCAGCGTTTTGGTATCAGGGCAAACCATAAAGACTAGTTAAAGTATTCCATCCTTAGCGAAGATGCTACTCTGCAATTTCACTTTTACTTCATTACTTTAATAATAAAGTATTTTGATCGATATTAAAATAAAAATTATTTTCAGAAAAACTGTTCTCTTTAGATTTTAAACCCCTAAAAACCAAATAAATTTTTTGACCGTCTGCTCGCCAATCATTTTAAGGCCTCGCAAACCCTTTGCTCTACTAAAATTATTTTATTTTGTAGGGTGGACTCTTTTAAATAGTGGGAAGCAATGTTTTAAAAGAAAAATGTTGGTTTGCATATATTAGGGTGGTTGTTAAAAATTAAATTGTTTAAACCGTTCCTTAACAACATTCTTTTTCGATTTTCGATTTTAATTAAAAAAAGTTTCAAATTTGCGTTTGAGTACGGAGAGGGTTGAAACAAATTTGGTAGAGAAAATATGATGCATATAGTATATGAATTTCCACGAATTTCTGCATATCTCTTACGTGTCTTTACATAAACGACTAGATTTTGTTTTCTGGACTTTTAAACCACAATTCGCATTTTCGGGAAGGTACTGGTCTTACACTCTGTACCTACATTAAACAAGATTTAAACAATTCCAAATGGACTACCATTAAACTGAACATTGGCAAGGAATATATCTATCTAGAATAACTAAGTAAGGTAAGTCGACAAATAGTAAAATGAGATAAGTATATTGTTGTTATCTCATAAGACTTACACGCACTATGAAGAAGTTATTGTTATATGCTATTTGATCACTGAGATGTCAACAAATTGAATTTGTTCACAAAAACTGGACTCACAGGAATAGTTGAACAGTAGAAATTCAAAAAAAGTACTGCCCTGAATAGTTTCGTTTTTAGACCTACCTATTTATTCCCTGTGGCCACCGATATATTCGCAGTACTGAATCCGATCGGAAATAAATCGGGATTTCCGAATTATTTTACTTTATTATTTTAACAATGAAGAATTGTTATCGATTTTTAAAAAAAAAAATTTACTACCCTAAAAAGTTTTTTTTACACGCCAAAAAGCAAAAAAAAATTTCAGTCCGTCTGTGCGCCGTCCGCTGTATTTTTATCTTCTCTGGTTATTTTTTATAAAACATTATTTTTTTTGTATTTATTAATACAATAGTATTTTATTACATTTTTAACAATATGTTATCGCTATTGCATCAGTACACAACACTTGTAAGAACTAACTAAACTTAGTTCGGAAGCAATTCTGCGTTTCAGTACCGGAGTAGAACTGAAAAGAGTGCTCATAATTATTTGAGATATTAATACTGCTACAGGATTCGTAACATTTGGAAGGTGTCTATTTTTTGTTAGAAATATTGTTGGGGTAAATTACATTAACTTGCGAAATAATAATTGATATACTATTTAAAGGTATATAAATTATTTATGTAGTTAATTATTCACAAAAATTACACAATAAAGTCTTCAACAAGAAATAAACTTGTAAGAAAAATATTTCTTTTTATTCATTATTGTTATCATAAATTAGTACTGTAACTGGTAATAGCAAAATATCTTCCATATCGTAGCTACTAAATTGCGGTACTGGTATCGTACTTACATTTCATGTTAAAGCACTTTCTGATAACAGAACCTGTCCAGAACTCGTTATATTCCGCTGAAGTTCACCTTGCTTCGGTAATCGAAGGAAACATGAGCTAAGCAGAAGTATCCAGCAAATGAATTTAAAATGGCTACATACGGTTATATTTATAATCAAATAAAAATAAATTGACGAATGTTTTAATATTCAACTTCCAAGGGGAACAAATAATTGTATATGTATCTATTCGTTCTCTCAAAGTCTGGTAAGAATTGGTTTCTACTTTCCCCGGCTTTTTATACAATCGCCTAAAGCCGGCTACAGACTTATCGCGTTTCGCCTATTTCGCGTCCTGCGCGTCTTTCTCGTGAATAGTGTGTAGAGGATTCTCGTGAGTTTCTCGTGATTCGTTGTTCGTGATTCGTTGTTCGTGATTCGTGAGTTTTCTCTGCCGGAGGCGGTTTTTTCACGACATCAAAGGGTTTTGCTTGACGTGAAAGTAGCGATCAATACGCGAGTGGATTTTTCGTGACTTTCTCGTGAGTTTTTGGTTTTTCGTGGTTAATATCAAAAGTTTGGACATGAATGAGTTCAGAAATTGAAAATAAGTGAACTTCACGAAATGTAGAGAAACCATAAAAACGCGAAACTTGCGAATTGTGTGTACGATTCTTTCTTGTGTTCTCGCAAGGTTCAAGTGTTTTTTGATATACATAAGATGAAAAACTCACGAAATGTGAAAACCAAGAAAAGCAGGAGAAGTCTGTAGCCGGTTTAAGAATAGTTTCGAAATTTCAGATGTTGAACCTCAAAGGGGGTTGACTCACGAATTCTGCCATATCTACTAAGTCCGAGGAGACATCGAATTTGCATTCAAATTTGCTTGCTCTATATCGAAACACCTCAGTTGTGGGGATATTTCACCCCCGTTTCGATATTTTTAGGTTGTCATCGACACCGGAATCGGTAGGGAATCCTCCCTCGACCGAACTTCAATAAACAAATTTGAATTTTGGACAAGAACAAGACACTTTTCTTCAATTGCTTTTGCCTATGCAAATGTGCTACGACGTGATAATTTTGAATAGCACTGTAAAGTGCAAAGGTAAGCTTACCTGTTGACCATTACGTACCTGTGCTAGCCATTAACAAAACTGTAGGTGAGGTTTGCAGAGGCTCGAAGCATTGGAAATGAATTTGTGGATGGCATAAGAAGCGAGTATAGTTCATTGCAGCGGCGAAGGCAACTTGTGCTCCATCGGTCCACGGAGCGTGGATGCTGTGCTGTGCGGACGCCAAAGATGAAGACATATGGAGCCATGGGATGGAGCTGCGCACAGCATGGACTGGACCAAACTTACTCTCGTTGCGGAACGGTGAAATTGGGGCTTTGGAGCAACAGGCGATTCATTAAAACCGCAGCTGACTCCCCACGAGGCGTCAGTCTGTTTACGTTTGTGGCTCCGAGTTGGTCGATGTTAGTTCGCTCCGCTGGCTACCTTTTACGTGTCGTTCGATCAGTCCGTTTTTGTTTACCTTTTTATAAGTCCGCGTATAGAGTTGGTCCATCCGGCGCTGTGGACATATTCCGGTCGTGTACCGTAGCTCCAGTTCGTTCGTGCGAAACCAGTGCAATTTGAATGTGAATGTGCCCACGAAATCGGGGGACAGGTGTGTGACAAAGCGACGGCGGCGGTGGCGTTAAGTGTTTACCTGAAATAAATTCACAGAAAGGGAAAACAAGTGAAAAGTGGTTTTTGTGCAAAAACTCGTAAAATGTGACAATTTCAGGTCCGTCCGCCTACACAACGCTTGGATAATAATTTTACTGCTGTCGACGCTGCACTTCTTGCGCCATAGCCTGAGTGCCTTAGCCCCATTGGTAAGTTTTGTCGCGCGATATTGCGTTTTGTTGAATTTGAGCGGCCGTTAGAAGTTCACCGATTTTTCCTAATCTGTCGCGTAATTTAAGACTTAACTAGTCCAAGGCCCTGCGTCTCCTGCGCGCTTTGCATTTTGAATTAGTCCTAGACGACAATTTCGCGCTCAGGTGTTTTATGGTCTTAGCGCCTAGCGATGGCGACTGAATCGTTAGATTGTTGCTTGTGGCACGTGTAATTGGATATTGCTGCGGCGAGTCAGCGGATCTGCGAAGGTGG
Organism: Beris chalybata; assembly: GCA_949128065.1. Lineage (NCBI taxonomy): Eukaryota > Metazoa > Arthropoda > Insecta > Diptera > Stratiomyidae > Beris > Beris chalybata. The sequence continues at coordinate 6,188,935 of OX421894.1, read as the reverse complement.
TGACAAACGCTGTGCCGGTCTTTGCATTGACCACTTTCCTCGCGGTCCGGCTTGGCGTCTTGGGAATTTTTGATCTATTCCGATACCGCGGAGTTCTCCAGCTTGTTGGACAGTAAGTGGGTCAGCCTGATCGGTACGTACATTGTGCAACGAGCGACCTTACTATTTACGATCGTAGACAGATCAGCGGTGCAGAAATGAGATTAAAGATAATACGAACAAGACGTTGATTGGAAACACTTACAAACGACTGATTTTGCGATTATTATAATTACTTAATGAGAACTCAAAAAACCTACGACAACAAACTTTAAGAAGAAAGAAATTCGATTTGATCATTTCTGAATTAATAGCAGCACCAACATACTCCTGATTCTTTAATCGATTTTTGAGTTCGAAGTGTTGGACTACAGATTTCAGAATTGTATCCAAGATCCAAATACTGGATCCTGCTAAGGAAGATTATTCCAATCAAGAGCATGGAGAAGGCAGAATTCGTTCTACCACTTGACAAGGTAACTGTGGAGGAACTATACTCGCCAGCTCATTCGAATAATACCCATCAAAATTTGTGTAGAGATGATAGAGACATCTAATGTAGCGTCGGTGGTCAACAAATTTAATTATCGTTGCGTTGTATCAAAATTGCGACGATTGTGAAATTTTCGATAGATATAAAATCTTTTACGTACTTAAAACAATATCTACAAACCACAATTTGCAACAAAAGAAAAAATTAAAATCTGTACTGTATTGCTTTTATTATTCGGAAAAATATATTAAACTTTTCCAGTCCACTGCGAATGTTGTAAGAATTTGATAATCTTTATACTGACACTCTGCGAGTAACGCATAAATTTGTTATTTAACACCAACCTGTGCCAAATGTGTCTAGAGAACTTTTAATGAGAATCTTAAGGGAAATCGGTTGCCAAACTTAAATTAATTTAACTAAAGCAATTTTATCCAATTAGTAGTAATACGATTCGTGGGTAGTTTTCGAGATTCCACTTATGTATTATACTTTAGGCTACAGTTTTAGAAACTGAAGTTGTTGAAAAATTTCCCATAATCTTACTTTATTTTTATCCTAATAATAAAGTATTTAATATACGAATGGGAAAATTATTTGCAAGGGCTGTATTTTTTTTTAGTCAAAATTTTATCGAAAAACATGTTTTTCGATAAATTGACACGAAGAAATGTTGCGCTTTTGTCTTTTGGGACAGAAAATAATTTTAAACGCACGCTTCTGAAATCTAAGTCGGGTAACTCGAAAAAGGGTATAGTGCTAATGAGCAAAGCTGTAGTAAGTAGCAAGCATTGAATCTTCATCTCTTCTCTCCACTCTATCCAGTACATATTTTCAAATTGTCAAGCATTGATAAACAAAAAATATGATTTATGCGTATCTATAATAATAGCAATAACATATTAAATATTTAATTTAATCCATCGTAAATCTCAAGGGTCTATTGTACAAATCCCCACCACCCGTAAATACTTAAATCCAAGAAGCCTGTAGCTTCCCTTATTTACCATCTATTTTTTAAAATTTGTTGATTGTTATTGTTTGTTTTAAATTTGTTTGTTTAAAACTTAGAAACACTACAATAATTTGAACAATTTCATCTTCAACTGTATTGTATAAATGTGTCTGTATGCATATCTCATTTTGATAAATAAAAACTTGCCTATACTTAAGGTACAATTGTATGGTAGCAATATTTAGAATAGATACGACTTACATTTAAAACTCTTTCAAGAGTCTTGATTTTATGCATCATCATTCTCCATTGGCTGTAAAAATTATTTATTATTATTATTATTATTATTATATTTTAATAAAAGGCATATAAATAGACACAGTTATTCTTAAACACTAGTTACAAAGACCATCAGCTTTATTTATTATTAATTCTTAATGTTACACGTAATATTAATGTAAAACCTAATACATCCTGATGATGAAACAGCTCCTTCGGACCTAGACACAAAAATTTAAAAAAAAGGAATTTCTTGACTTAACTTCTTGAAAAAGAATTTTCATGCTCCAATGATATTTGTATGGTATCTTCTCGAAGGAGTACCTTGATTAAATTATTGTTTTGTGAAGTTGATCTATTCTTAAAGTTTTGTAGATTTAATTTCGAGTACAAGCAACTTAAATCAAAAAGGAATCGCGAATATTGTGATGCAAATGAATTAATATACAATATTCAGGATTCCTTTTTGATTTAAGTTGCTTGTGCACACAATTAAATCTACAAAACTTTAGGTCAAACCACGTAGAACAATACCTTAAAAAAATTGTAGTGGGTATTGTTTGGTCAGAATCACTTGCTCATGCTCATATCTGCTAACGAAATTTTTTCAATCAAAGATATAAATATCCTAATCCTCTTTTTTTTGAGGACTCTTCCCGTTTTTGATTCATTGAATTCTATTTCGTTTTAAAATCTCGGGTTAGAATCGTATTAATGCCGGAATTTTATGAAACAACCACCACTAAATACTTTATTATTAAAAAATAATAAAGTAAAATAAGAATTAAGTGGAATCAATTGAAAACTAAGTTCGGATTTGTAGGGTGTAGTATCAGGGACGTCATTTGTGAGGAGGCAGGGAGGGCATTGTCCCCTTGAATTTTGCTTTCTCATATATTATACATAAAATATATATATAAATATATACATTCATAGCATCCCTGGAAAAAACTGAAATGACGTCCCTGTGTAGTATGTTAAAGATTTCGTGTGAACGGTGAAGCCAAAGATATTCGTCAATTTTTAGAGATTCCAAGTTGATTATTTGATATGTTCTGAAAAAAGTAGGTATAATATACAAAATTGAAAATAAATAGAGTTACATTTTTTAAATATTCAAGGACAAGCGACAAAATCGTTATCTTTTAACAAAACTCACAAGGAGAGTTCTAAAATCTATTTTTCTTATATTACTGCAACTTTCCTTAAAATAATCTTTTTTTATTTAGTCATAAAAATCAAGGAAGATTCGAATTTTCAAAGAGACTATAGTCCTTTTGTTTTCAAAAACTCTTAACATACTATAGAAACAAAAAAAACTTAATGAAGATTTTCGTTTCAAAAGCATCATCGATTCACCTATGATTAATTTTTGATTATCCTATTCAAATTCATCGGGTCGCAAAATTAAACTTTAAACTTCTTTCGCGAGTGACGCCTTTTTAGTACTGTATCTCTGTTTCTTAGTTTCAAAATACATATACTATGAAAATATTAACAACAACGGGTCAACTCATATTTTTAATGCATGAAAGGGATTGACTTTTCTTACTCCTTATTGCATTCGGATGATATTCAGCTGATATAGTTAACTCCTTACGATTTAATAACATATGTACTTAATAATTTTAAAAAAATCATAAAGAAATTAAAAAAAATAGTTTTAATGCAATAAAGAAGGGATCAGGCAAGTCAAGTTTTCTCATGTTGTTGAAAAAATTAGTTAACCACTTGTTTCACCAAGGACTGCTTTAATTTCATATTTCTCAAACCGAATCTCACCAAATCGAACTTACAATAACATTTTATATTAAACGCATGAATGTGAAAATTATGCTAGGAAAATTTAAGATTTTCAACAAATATTTTTTCATAATTTTTTTTTTTAATTTGAAATTTTGAAACCATAAATTTTTTTAAGTCTTATTGCCGGTTTTACAGTCGAAGTTTAAACTAAAATTTTTCTTTAAACTTAGGATCAAACGAACAATGCGTTTCACAGAAGTTGTAAAACACAAGTTTGTTCTAATGATAGGATTAAGCTAAATGGTAGAATTTCTTCCGTTGGAGTCCCTTCTGGTTTTGTATCTTAAAAACACGGTGGACAGAGGGACTTTTTGATTTTTGGGGTCTACTAGCCTTGAAACGTGAACAAACAGAATTTAAAGATAACAATTCGTTTTTAGGGGTGTTGCCTTGAGAATTGAGAGAAAAGATTTTTTTCCCCGTTTTCTACCCATTGAAACTACAGATTAAAAAAATAAAGCTTACGAAGATTTCCTTTCAAAATACTGGTTTAAATGGAGTGCAATAATGGGGAAAGGATTTTTTCTATAACCGTAGGTTGAAATTAGGTGCATGCAATTAGTAAATATTGAAAAATAATTTGGATAAAAAATGCAAGAGGGAATACATGTTGTATCTCAAAAATGTTCATAGTAAGTGCACTGAGTTTACACCTTTCAGGATTGCAATTGTAGGTGTAGGATTTGAGGATGAGAAGAAATGATACTATAAGATAATATTGTTCTTGTTCTTGTTATTATTTTATTTGAATAATGTTTTATGGTGTCGTGTTGAAAGTTGGTTTATGTACCAGCTACACTGGAAAATGTAAGTAGATAGTTTTTTCAATATGTCGGTTGCATCTGGACTTTAACTTCATTTCAAACACGGACCGAAAACAATAAGGTTGCGCCCATGGTAGATTTTGTTTTGAAAAGAACAAATCGTTTGTGCTGAGTCAGGAAATGCACCATGTGTGAAGGAAACCACAGTACAGATTCAAATTATCGCATATCCATAACATTCTTCGAAAATATCGAAGACAATCTTCTAACTCATCACACACGATATCGGAGATATTCGGTGAGAACCTTTGCTGATGATGCAAACAAAATTATTATTGCGAGTGAGAAGCAAAAACGACGTAATGCTAAAGAAGTATCTGCATGATTTGCACAAATGGAAGTGATAAATTTCGCTGGCCGAACAATGACGACAGCAAAGTCTTAAGTGCAAACGAAAGACTTGAGGTAAAATGCATAAGTACTTGAAGGCACATAAATGCTCGTACGCGTTGTTTACTTTATAACTTGGGTAGTTGTTGTATATTTTCAGAGTTGCAACATGAAAATGATTCGGAGGTCGCAGAGGAATGCAATTCGAATAGTGCGTGAATTTACTGCGGAATGTTTGTCGTAACACCCAAGGTAATTTCCGTAGGTGCACAGATCCCATTCTCTTGCAAACCGAAAAGTTTCACTTGTGAAAAAATAATATCCGCCTGGCGTAGTTAATAGCTTGGCCGAGTTCAATTATCGGCACGATACTGCTACAAATCGATAAGAAAGCGATGCCGGAAAGGGCAATTTCAATGTCCTGGTCGGTTAAATTGGTATTAAATCCTCTTTCCAAATAGAAGGGTTGCCGATTTTGTCCTATAGTCAAATAACAGCTGCTTTTTAAAAAAACTTACGCAACATTCAATCAAGTTTTTAATATAGCTCTCACATCTAGTCGAAAGCATCTTTATCTTTATTCCAACTTCGAAAAAGGGCCGGACGAAAAAACGCTCTTTTTCCTTTGTTGAGTCAGAGCACTCTGATTAGTGTCAGCCTAACTCCAAAAGAACTAAGATCTGTTTTCTAGGGGAATAAATTCAGTCACTCACATTAATAATATGGCTATTAAAGAAAAAAAAATTCCAACCTCGCTATATTCGATTATTCAGAGTATTCGGAATCTGGCATATTCCAATTCCTAAATAGTGCAACAGTATTTTATTAAATATATAAAGTAACTTTTAATCGATAAGAAAATTGATTTGTGTAATTAATTGCTATCACAAATGTAAATACTGTATAAGTACTGCAAAATTTCTTCAACGCAGTGCTAAATTTCAGTACAGTTAGAGTAACGACATTCCATTTTACACTACTTCCTAATAATAGAATGGACCTAGTAGTTACTCAAAATGATTCTTGTAGCAAGCTTCAGTAAAGAAGAGTTCCTCTCAAGTTCAGCTGGAGTACCGATGGGTGTAATGTACCCCTCAGTAAGTTCTGGCAGCGTAAAATTTTTTTCATGATGCATACTAGGCTTGCGCATTGTAGTTCACCTTAGTGACCGCGAACGAACTAGTTCCTTAGTCTTCGCGAACTAGTTCGTTGTTGTAGTTCATCGTTCACCAAAAAAAAAGGAACTAGTTCGTTTGAAGTTGGGGTTGAATGTGAGGAACTAAAAAAAAAAAAAAGGGTCCCCAGCCCGGAAGGAACTACTTCCTTTCAAGTTCGGATTGAATGTAAGGTCCGTCCCCAGCCCTACTAGTTCCTTTCAAGTTCATATCACCTACAAAAACCAACTACTTTCAAACAAACGAACTAGGACCGGAACTAGTTCGTTCATTTCCCTTCTGGGAGCGATCTTCCGAACTAGTTCGTTCACGAACTACACAAGCCTAATGCATACTACTAATACCCAGAAAACCTTGTGAGAAAATCAAAAAACTCTACCGGTTCTGCTCCTATGACGCGCTAAACACTTCACTTCACTGTCATTCCGCTATGTAACTTATAAGTTTCAACTTCCGAGTATAAGCAGTTCCTGATATACAGAAAACAAAGCGGCTAAACCCTGCCCGCACCACGCCCATACCCATTGATCGGGGATAGAAAAAATGTTCTTCACAATTAGCGTCATCTATCAGCTAACGTATTACGCTGTTCAGGTTTCAGGTACTAGCCACTGACTAGCTACCGTGCACTTTTACTACCTGTGACAATTTTTCTAGTAGGTACATGACACAGCATCAATGCGGATGAAAATGATGGAATCGTTACGTAAAACGTTAGATCTTATCCCATCAATCACCGTAATAACCTTCCAGACACACTTCACATGAGAACAACCGCAAAATATACTAATCTAATGAACTTAGAGAAAACTCATTACAAAAGATTGCAAAATACTTTCGATTATTGCCAGAAGAATTATTTGAAGCGCGTCGATCACTTATCAGTCGCAATCTAAAGAAGTTCAAACCACTTCAATCAATTTACCGGAACTAAAAATCAAAATAACTAGTAGCGGATTATAGAGATAATCGCAGCCTTGAATTAGTGGAGATTGTCTTAAGAAGCTTTAAGCCGTTTACCGGTTCTCCGGCATATCGTATCCACTCAGAAAGTACCTGAAGAGTTTTCATCAAAATTGGCAATTTAATTTGAAGACTTAGGCAAGGCGGTTAAATTGAGCCATCAGGAAAACCACTCACGTGCCCTCCTCCACTTAAGTAGGCAGATTTATAAACTTTCGTCAGCGGTCACGGCTTCCAACTTTCTTGAAAATAATTTTCATCTGGCGACCGCTTCTTAAACAACAAATTGCCAATCGACTTGATACAGATCTCGTATGTTAACACCGCGGCCGATCGTAATGAGCTTTCAAAAGTAAAACTATTCACCGTCACAGTCACAGTCACCGTCTTTAGTATGGAGTCGCGCGGCGGTAGCAATTTCATTTGTTGTCTTGTTTTTTACGATGACTTGCACGAAATTTGGTGAGTTTTTGTCCAAACTTTGCCAGGAATTTTTGCCTTAGGAAGTCCGAAGCGAAAGCAATTAAAGCGCGACGCCATTGTGGTCCAGGCCAGGAGGGTACTGAACTTTTGCACAAATATGGGACCTTCCACTTTCCTTTTTATCGTGCTGTTTTGTGGTAGAGGAACAAACACAGTGCATCTCGATCAAAACCTTTCGTGGGTAAATATCGCAATTTTTTTCCGGAAAATCGACAACGGCAAAAAGTCTGCTAAAAAAAGAGTGCAAAAATTAATGTGGAGCCAAAAAATTGGACCCCACCTGTTTCAAGTTTCTCGACGCATGTCTTGATTCTGTGTTACGACAATGTCCTGCAGAGTTTGTGACTCGATATCTCATGGGTGGTCTGTCGCCTCAAGCGATCGCACTCCAGGGGTAATACCAACTTCAGTTGGTCCGGAAACACCGTGCATGAAGCAAAAGTTCAAACAGCAATTTGTTAATGAGTCAAGCAGCGATCTAGCTTGGGCCTTAGAAGCAAGGATCACATCTTAAGACCAGTAGTTCGAATAAGTGATCCCAAGATATCACAACATCTTTTGTTCTAGTTCTAGTAGAACTAGCAGTCAAACAGCAAGGAAACCTGGTATGAGGCGAGATCTTCCTGCTACTAGAGTCATCAACCAAGTATCTCACAGATGGTAGTCCCATCCCAATTTCTTTATATTTACATTAGTATGACTTAAATTTTAGTTGTATTCCCTCAAAAAATTTAATTATTTTAATTCAAATTACTTTAAATTCACCTTTTTTTGTCTTCTATAGTCGACTTCTTATAAATATCGAGATAGCAACGACAGAACGATAAAAAGAAGAAATTGATTGAATATTATGAAAAAAAGGAAAATAAAAGTTCCGTTATACGGAAATGCGTTTGAACGATCGTAGCTATTATATCCACGGAATAATTAAGATACAATTTTTTTATTGAGAAGATTGAGAACTATTTACGTGGCGGTGTGAGGAGCAATTTAGACGAACAATTTTAATTCATCTCAGAAACCGTTTATGCTAGGAAGTTCTAGTTTGGGGATTAGAATAGAGCTATGATTTATATATGAATATATTGGTTCATATCACAAAATTGAAATATACTTTTTAAGGGGTATGTGTAAGTAGATCGTGAACAACTTCCGACTACTATATCTTCCGAACCTATTTGTCAGAGTCCGTTCACCTTTTTTATAATTTTTTGAGTTGAAGTCTGAATTACATTGGCTAAGATGCAGTCCAAGACTGTATGACAACCTGGAGAATAACCAGGGGTCTATTTGGAACGCATTTTTTTTAGACATTCGGCAAACTTGCACTGCATATTAACATCACAACAATGACAAATATTAGAACTCAGTCTAGACCGAAACTCACATGAATAAAAGTATGTAAGAGCAATATCATTACCTAGAAAAACGTTTTTGTAGTGTTTTTGACACAATTTTGATTTTGATTTTCTGCCAACATATAACATTTAACGAACAACAACATATTACAGGGAAAAGCTTAACTTACCTGCTCAAATCAATTAATTTCAATTTTCTATCGTAAGCCTTTTATAAAATTATTTTTTTTAATTACATACTTTCGTCTTCTGGTCTAGAGAGCCGAAATTTGGGGGTTTTTGAGGTGCGATAACAAAAAAACAACAAATATTTTTAGTATCCATTTTTCTACCACATTTTTATTTATCCTTTAATAATATTTAGAAAATTTGTAAAAAAAAAAACACCATAATTTTGCGAGCTACAAGCGGTCAAAGTAGGGCGTGGAAAAAAACAGCCTCTCCTGGCTGACACGATTGCGCCTCTCCTGGTCATCTAAGAAAAAAAATTGAAACAGATTCTTAATTAGTAAGGATGTCATTATAGTCCCGACCTCAGGCAAAGAAAACAAAAAAAAATCGCAAAATGGCGGCTGCTTAAAAAAAAGTGATTTGCTTACTTTTTTTCTCACGATTTTCAATTTTTTAAAAATAGTTATAAACAAAATTTCGCTATAAATTTGGTAGAAACTATAGAGGGGTGTATAGAGAAGGTTCATACAACTTAAGATATCATGTCAGCCGTATCGAAAAGTTTCGAGAAAAACGCGAGATTCGAGTGAAATTTCAGGCAGTCTAAGTCATATAATGGTACATATACTTACATTTTATTAATTGGCGATTCCTGGTCCATACAATCCGTCTTCGGTTACTTCAAAATCAAAGTTTTTTGCTGTTCTTTGTGCTAGACGAGCAGTTCGAGCTCCTTGGAAGCATAAGAAGTCCGAAGTTCAGAGCGGTGAATCTGCTCGTGTGCTCTTTATCACTTACATTGCTGTAACTCCACAAATAATTGGAATTTTGAAATTTTCTTTGGAGGGTATATTTTTGAAAGACTAAACATTGAAAATATGCAAAAAAAAACAACGGTTTTTTCAAAATTTTAGACCAGAAAACGGCCTTAAGGGGAAACATCCGAGTAGTCAATTTTGTTTAATAAAACAATTTTTTTACTCTTAAAGCTTGTAGTCTTAAGAATATTGTGTGTAAATTTCATATTGAAATTCCAATAAATTTGAAAGTTATGGACAATTAACCGGAATGGACCCTTCATGAATTCTCTTTATAGAGCGTCATTCAAACGGCATTATGTCGAATCATACCTTCTTTTCAAAGGCAGTACCTAATTTCCACACAAAAATTAAACAAATATTTTTGAAATAATGATTTCTTAAATTCACCCATTTTTTTGCTTTGTACTCGGAGTAAAGTTATAAATCTTCCTGAAATAAAAAAAAAATCCCACCCTGAAATTATGTACTTTACGTTTGAGGAATACGCCCCAAAAAAATTCAGATCAAGGTGTCCAGGACAACTGTCCACTTCATGGTCATGCTCTAAAAAGAAAAAAGTATTCATAGCAATTAAGCTGGTGGTTTTCCTGATTGGGTCTAGTGAATAATTTCAGAAATTTGAAAAATGATATGAATACATCAACCGGAAAAGTAATTTCTTGAGTCCATTATATTTTCACGAATTCCGTCATAAGTTTTAGGTCTATTGGCTCTTTATTTCAGCATCTAGAAACGGTTTTTAATATTTAATTATATTTTATATCCACTTGCTTCTTAACAATCGGTTAAGAATCGATTTCAGAATTTTTCGTTACTTTCAAATCTTTGCACCTTTTTCCAAAAATTAATTCAATTTTCGATATGAAGAACTAGTTATGAAAGTTGAGCTAAGTCTTGCGACAAAACTTATTTTTCAAATAACTTACTGTTCGAGAAACCTACCAGTGCTTTATTTCGAACTTAACTGCGACCCTATATATGGCCTAAAATAGAAATTTTGCGGGTTTCAGTAGCATCAAATCACTTTTTCACCGTTTCCCAAACTGTTGATGTATGGTATTCAGGTACCTTACTTTCAACTTCTTTCAAAAGAATAATAAGCTTGCCAAGCTGCAGGTAAAAGTTAGTTACAACAATAAAATTAAGTATGTACCTATATTAAAATTAAGTTTGGAAGTAAATAAGCAAACCTCTTCCGCAGGCCCTGAAGAACGCACAAATAGATAACATGAAAATTTTCGCAAAATTCGCTGACTTGTTCAAGTTCAAAATCCCCAAGTGGGAGTCACTGCTCTCTTCTAGAAATAATAATTGCTAATTATGTACGTTAATTTACGCGATTGCAAACATTCCTAATGTCCAGTAAAAATTAATTTCTTGCACTTTGCTTATTTCAGATCGGCGTCGGAACGTGAAACGCGACGGCATAGAAGAAATCAAAGCGAAGGTGGGCCCGGCCCTCTCACCTGGGACGCCAGCGTCCTACAGTTGAAAACAAGATGCGCATGGCGGTAGTGCCGCTTACCTGTACTGCGGCGGCTTCGCGATTCATTAAACTATTTTCCATGACAAATTTGCAGTGTTCGAACGATGCCGCGTCGTCGCCTTGTTGCGTTATGATTTCTTCGGACTTGTTTTAGTGGTGGCCTTCTGCGTTTTGCGTGTGTCAGCTACTAAGCCGCCCCGCCCTGCGGAGAAATGCGCACGATGAAGAGCACTTGCGCAATTTGCTTGCAGCATGAAATCAGTTACCTGTGTTGTTAACATCGCCATCTGTAAATTAAGACGATCTACGATTGCGTTTTTCTTGTTATTGTTTTTGTTGGTTCTTTTTTTTTTATTTCTTAGCGATTTTTTTCGCGCTTTTTTTGTAAGTTTGTTTTTATTTCGGCGTTTCTTTTCGGCTTGAAGAAAATTTAATTTCCGGACAACTCGAACACACGGATCGCATCAAACGGATGAACATGACGAACGGATACCTTTGTGCCATTGCTACGCAAGTTTGCTAATATGACGCATCTGAATCGAATAAAAGTGGTCGTACTTGGAAGCTCCAAAGTTGGAAAGTCAGGTAAGAACTTTGTTCTTAAGAAAATATCACCGACTACGGCATCTTGTCGTTACGTTCTAAAATAAGACCGATTAATAACAGGACCCACTGTACTCGTAAGTTATCTTGTTAAAATCGCGTACCTACTTGTAGGAGAGCTCCAGCGGAAACTCGAGCGTACTATGTGGGTGCTACCTTCGCCCGCCGGTTATTTGTCATTTCCTGGTTGCGATAAATTTCTTAGTTCTGGTCAGATGGATCCCAGAATTGGTTGGTATTAATTAAGAGCACATGGTAATTTCTGCATAGGTGTGCTGTCTTTGTCGGACTTTAAACCTGTAAAGTATAATAGTAGGATTAGAGTCTAGCCACTGCAGGGTAACGCAATTGTTAATACACGTGGCATATTCTTAAATCTTAATCATTCCACTCGGGCTTACGCCTATCGGGGTTTACGCTAATAAATTAACTTATTATGTTTATGGCTTTAAGAAGTTGAACGATTGATAATGAAAACTCTGCGCCAAGCCAATCGAACAAAGCTCTGTATGAAAAATTTAACATTAATTTATAATGGCTAAGAATAAAACAGGATGAGTGTAGCTTATAATGCACTATTTTCAAAGGACTATCTTTTGACGGGTTACTCTTCTGAAAATGACAATACCTTCCATATTCAACTTGCCAGAAGTTCATCTTGCGTGCGAGAAGAGTCGAGAGACTTCCACGCTTTTCCGGTGTAGTATGTTAGATCAAACGTATACCGAGAAAAAAATTATTCTTCTGGACCTCTTTCGAACTTTGCCAAAGATTTTTCCACGCTCTTCTCATTGGTTAAAACAAGTTGGGTTTTGCTCCGCCTTTCAGGTAGGTATTGGGATTTTGTTGTTTTTCTAGAAACCGATAACCGAAAAATATTTTTAGGAACTCAAGAATTTACCCGAGTTGCATAGGTACCTATTTGTTGCTTGTGGCATAGATAAAAATTGAAAAATATAGTGTGCAAACATTTCGAATACGGGTTTTCTATGTAAGTACTACTTAAGAGCCTTTTTATGGAATTACTTATAAGTATGTATGTTCTAAGTTTAAACGTTCTAGCATAAGCCGTTTCTGAGATATAAAAATCCAACCCCTCACGTACCTTACTACCAATATTAAAAAATTTGGGATCCCCTACAGTGGCTTAGTGGTTAGAGCACTTGTCTTCGATGCACCCGGTACCAGGTTCGAATCTGCTTGGCGACAAGTAATTTTCGAGAATGGGATTGGGTGCCAGACTCCCATTTCACTCAGCTGTAAATGAGTTAAAATCGGGGTAATAATCACGGACGAGCGTGTCGTTGACCACTTTACCTTCTTGTGTTCAGTTGGTCTCGTAATAAAGTAACTCTAGCATTACTTCGAGGCCTAGGCCCGATTTGGGCTGTTGCGCCATTGATTATTATTATTATTACAGTGGCTCTATATATGGTAGTCTCGAATTTTCAGCTTTCTATCGACCTTCCACCCCTGCACCTTCCCCCCAAAAGTTTATTTATTGTTTGAATTCTCTAGCATTGGCCAGAAGTTTTTTACTTGATTTTTATCGTTTTGTTAGAGAAAGTGTGAGTAATATCAAATAAGACGCTACACACTCAATTCAAAAAATATGAAACCATCAGTCAAGCTCTATGCCGACAGCAACAGAAGGCAAGGTACGGTGTACAATAACGCGGACTTGACTAGGTGTTTTCGCCACGTGCTCAGATATTTTCGTTCGATATATGATACTCCCTGTGAATGTTTTTTAACAATCATGCTTCTCAAAAAGATTAATTTCGCTAAGATAAGCATTCAAAAGGGCAACGTTCTACCGCACTCTCTAATCTTTTTCCAAGATTTTTTCCCGTAAAATTTAACTTCCTAGCTGAACGCATTCTGAAATTATCTTGCATACGCAAATCTTATACTTAAGTATGTATCTTTGTAGGCATTCATGTAAGTTATCTTTTACGTAATTAGTTAAATTTCAGGAGACTACGTTTACTGCGAATTACGAATACCGGAAGAAAAGTGCGTAAAAAAAGGTGAAAATAAAAGCATTTCAAATTACAGCGGCAACATGGCTTTTGAGTGAGTGTCTTATGTCCAAAGGCAGCCTCAATTGACACCGACCGGACACCAGAGATTAACTGGGAAACTGTACAGCTTTAGAAGAATTTTCCAAACTAGTTATTATGTTGTTTTGTGAGCGATTTCATTTCTCATCGGTGACTGGTGAGCGACATTCGCACTTATTTGCATAGCGTAGCCACCTAACACCAAATGGCTATGCTGTGACCACTGACCATGTCCACAACCCAACGGGATATGTAATTGCTTGACAGACTGACTGCCTGGAAAAAAGATGCCCAAGAATAAGATACTGCCGCGCCGCGTCTTGCCTTTCGCTAGCGTCTTACCTGACATATTGAAATTAAGAAGCCAGTAGCCGCGATCATCCACATGATTTCTATATATCGCCAGGTAATTGCCATTTGTGATAAACGAGGCATGGGTTCTTCCTAATACAAATCTCCTTGTCAGTACTTTATTACGTTACTTAAGAGGGCGTGAACGGTTGCGTCTCCTATTTCAAGTTCTTTCACATTTTCCATACGCATCAGACCCTGCGGTTTTTTATGAATGGGAAACCTAAGGTTATCACCGACTGTAAGTTGAACTACCTGACACTCTCAGGTCTCTATTCCAGCCTTAAGACTAGTGTCTTTTGTAATATCCGATATGTGGCTTAACGACTTTTGGCTGTGAAATTAAGGCGAACAGAATATCGGAAGTTACATCGCTACAGTCTTAACGCATCGGATTTTGTTTGTTATTTTTGTAGCTCGGGGAAGCGATGCGATATGATGAAAATAGTGAAAGTTTGTTGAAGATTTGAAGTTTTTGTCGCTTGTGTCGGACGAAAACACTTGCCACAGTTGCCGCCACTACACGTACGAGTAGGTATCTTTCTTAATTCAGATTGGAAGGATTGTTTCTTATTTTACCTATAAATCAGAAAGCAATAACAATTTTAATAACTTCCAAGACGCTATTTTGACGCGGATCTTTTGTTATTTGGTGGTAAACCACAAATGAGAAACAGTAGTTGCCGTTTTTTGTTGCTGTTTCTCGCCGACGAAACGACAATTCAATAATCAACCCGTAGGCTACATGAAGTAAATTTATTTATAAATTTTAAGATATTGCTTTCGTGTTGTAACGATAGTTAGAGCCAAAGTTGTAAGTTCGAGGGTTGCTGCAAACCAAAATTGGAAAGAGTTCAAATTATTGGTTTCGTTTTCTGTTTATCGACCGCATCTGTTGCAAGAAGGTACAGTATACATAAAACAAGATATATATGAAATACTTACCAGATTATTCGCATTCGAAAAATAGGGAATAATTATCGATGCAAATAGAAAACGAACATTCATCTTCATACTTGAAAGCAGCTACATTTTTTAAAATAGGAAATACCAATTTAATTTTCGATCATCCTAACTACCTCGTTAGCGCTTCTGGGCTTAGGAAAGTAAAAGGACTCTTCGCTGTTACTGCTTCAAACATACGTTCATAACTTGGTCTATTGGTACCCATGGCATGGAATAGGTGGTATTCGAACCCAGAATATCAGGATTTGTAAACTAGCGTGCTTAGCCGCGGCTTTATACTTCTTCCTCGTTTAAAAATTAAGCAGTTTGCGGCGATGGATAGACTATGAGATTGAAAAAATTCCTTACATGATCATATGAACATGGCAAAAAATCTTTGTAAGATCACGTCAATAATTTCAAAAAAATAAGGGGTATACATAGGTACTGTTAATTAAATACAAATAAAAAGCTTTGAATAAAAATTAAAAAGAACTCAGGGCTCCCCTACATAAATACCTATATTCCAAACCTTAAAACTGATAACCCATGTCCAGATCTTACCGCAGTAAAAAGAATATACGGCCGAGAAGAGTTCTGGGCGATGAATTTCGCGAAATCTTCTTATTCTGAGGTTAGTAATAACAAATCTTTTTAGGTGAAATAAACGAAATTTTCTAGCAGTCATGGCTGTATTTTATTACATGGACGTTCGAAGTGTAGAAGCGATACAAGTTAATACACCTCTTGCTAGATTTTTATTGTATTCACCCACTAAGAGAGAGGTGTAAAATAGTTCAATACGTTTTACGAATTTTGTGATATCTCTTAGGCCCAATAATATTTCCTTACTTCCACGAACCTCAAAACGATTTCAAAGTAGTTCTGTAAGTTTTTACGAATTCTGACAAATCTCTTAGGTCTACTAATATTTCGACCTGGTTTTTAGCTCTTTATGCTTTATACATCATATAAACGTTTTAAACTTAATTTCTGCAACCCTTTAGAGTGTGCAAGATCGTTCTGTATGTTTTACGAATCCCGAAAATCTGTTAGGTCTAATGAGATATATGTCTTACCTCCACAGGCTTTCTACATAATTACCTAAACATCGATTACAGTATTGTTTTTTATTTCCAACATTATTTTATTTCAAAATTATCTCACTTATTCCGTGTTTTATTGAAATACAAAATGGTTATGTTCCTATTGAAGGGTTTTTATGTTTCTATTAAAGGGGTGTTCAATAGGGACATAACAATTTTGTATTTACTTAACAGCTGTTGCGCCATTCATTCTTTAACATAATTAAGATAATTTCAAAACGTTGAACTTCTCCATGATAAGAATGTAAGCCTTGACTTACGTTTTGACATTGATAGACCAGCGGAAAATATTAAGGGTGCGTTTGTATTAAAATACAATATTATTATATACCTATTAAATAAACCTTTCGATAATAGATTTTAGTAGTGAATTATTCTGTGAGTGGGAGAGTTTAGTAAGTACGAAAGAGTCTGGTGATGATAGAAACCTTAGTCCTGGTTCATATAATGAAGAAAAACATTTCTACATTTCTTCTTTACGGGGCATAATTCTCCTCTTCTCTTGATTTCCTAATTTCACACGATTCTTTTATGTCGTAAGTTTTAAAATGATAAAACAAAAATCTTACATTTACGGAGTACAAAATTTTACACAATAATTTATGTAAAAAAAAACGTAGGCACCTCGCAAGCAAATTTATTTTGGCTTCAAGGTACCGATTTTGAAGAAAAAAAGAAACAATATAATCTGTGTGTAAGACAGTTTTTATGCAATTAACTATTCTTGATAGATTGCTTATTGAAGTGTGGTTGGTTTGTCGTGTTATACATAAAACGCGCGTAAAAATTATAATAATTGAAGCGATACCTAAAAAGGCGACAAACTGACATGTTCAGCAATTAGCTAATCGCCTTAAGCCTAGTATCGACTAAATTAGCCCCTGAGATAACAATCAACACCTGATTCTGTTAATTTAACAAAAACAGGTTACTCAACAGCCAGACAATGAGCTTTTTAATCATGTAATTGCCCACTGAGGACTCGATCGTTGGCGTAATTGACTTGGGTTAGACCTACATGATGTGAAAGAATGACTGATATGTGTATAGTGTGTGGCTTAAGAGCTTAACATATTGTACGTTGTGCTACTTTTACAAGATCTTTGTCGATTGATTATTAGATGGTTTTTTTTCAGATATCAAGTGTTCGGAGTGTATGTACCAATATCATAATAGACGATATTGAAGAATTGATATGAACCATTCGAATGATCGGGAGCATCGATTGAATTAAGCTATTCAGGATATTATACGGCCATTAATGTAGCGTGCTACTTATAAGTAGAATCTTTAATTAACGCCTAATAGGTTAGTGTGTATTTGAAAAGCAATCGATCTTCAAACTATAGATTAACTGTTAAACGGCTTTCACTCGGAAAATAATCTGGACATACCATTACTCAGCGCTCTTTCAATCGATACAGTGATTTCGGTTGGCTCTTAGTTCGTTTTGATCTATTTAGATACGGGACTCAATCTTGCTTTTCTATGATTTATAAAAAGAATTCAAGAGGCTAGGAACATATTTTAAATAAGCAATATTGATATAAGGATAAATAGGTAGTTGTATCGTACCATACTATCCCTAAATAAAAACTATATTTTTCCATCATCCTACTACTATAGCTCTGTCTATAAACCTAGTTTCAGCTTTACCAACTTGATCAAAAAGTTCACGGAATGTATTGAGAAAATTAATAATACAAGCTTATTCATCTAAATCTCTATTGTCGCCTTCAAAGTAATCCCCATCGACTGCAACACACTTATGCCAGCGCCTGATCCCATCCTCGAAACATTTTTTATATTCGGTTTTCGGTATGACCATCAGTGGTCTCTGCGATTTTTCCATTACTTCCTCTCGGCTGCTGAAACGCGTTCCCCGTAGTGGTTTTTTAACTGGATTGAACAGAAAGAAGTCACAGGGAGCCAGATCAAGTGAATTCGGTGGCTGTTGGATGGTATTTGTCGCTTTTTTCATCAAAAAATTACGAATAATGATGGCACTGTGCGACGGTGCGTTATCATTGTGCAAAATCCACGAGTTTTCTGCCCACAATTCTGGTCTCTTTCGGCGAATTGCTTCACGCAAACGTCTCATAACGCCCAAATAATACTCTTTGTTTACTGTCTGGCCTTCTGGCAAAAATTCATGGTGCACTACACCGTTGTAATCCATGAAAACCGTGAGCATTGCCTTCTTTTTTGAACTTTTGAACCGCTCGTGCCACTGGTAAACGACCGTTTTCTTTAGAGAATCGTTGCCGAAATACCTTTCCAACATTTCCAACGTTCGCGCACCATTAAACCCGTTTTTTACTTAATATTTAATACAAGTTCGTTGTTGCAAATTCAAATCCATTTCTGAAATTTTAAAAAATAGATGTACTCCTGGCTACGTAACTTTTGCAAATATCAAGCTATGACGCTAAGATTTAGAGGGAATGTCAACAACAGATGTACCAACTTAACAAAAATACAGAACTCAAAACGGAACAACAAAAGCGCCACACGGTGGTTATTCCGGGAACTTTTTGATCAAGGTGGAATATCATTATAGGTTATTGAGATATAAATATCGGAACTTTTTCCTTGTCGCCCTTCTCCATCCTCACACTCTATACCCTCATCACCAAAATTCATCATTCCTAAATGAGAGCACAACAACCATCAAGTACATTTCAATAACCAGAACAGTGTGAAAATCTCTCGACACTTCTCGCATGCAGAAAATACTTCAGGCGACTTCTACACACACCACGGAATTTTCGGGAAAGCTCTCGACTCAGCACATGCAGTATGTAAGAGTCTGAGAGCTTCCATACGAAATAATTAATACCACGATCAGTTACGCGACAGTACTTGTAAAGTGGTTTAATGTTATAAAGAAAAGAAAAAAAAAAGGATTATTGTTATAATAAAGCAACAATTTTTAAAATCGCCTTAACATCCCGAAAGCCGGATTCATTACACTGTACAAAAAATGAGTAATCTATTTATTTTGTAAATACGCCTATCGGTTGAATGCCAAGATTATTTCGCAAGAGTTGGTCAAACTAAATAGTTGTTTATATTAAATTCTAATACGTATGTTGACCGATAGTTTAAATATTTGACTAAGTGATTAAATGTTCAAGCCACCCAGCAATGACAAGACATTTCGGCTTTTTTTGAACTAATAACTCCACCAGTATAATCGGTCGTAAATCCAACGTAATCGTTAAATCTAAGCTGAAACACACGCTTTTCTGTCCGCTGGAGTTCGACCATAGGTCGATTAATTCACGTATTTAATTTTCGTCGAATAACTACCACTTGACCGCATCGCAGAGGTCACTTTATTGCCAGTTCCCCACAGTTCAATTATTGCGCCATTTACAATCGAACTATAGTAAAAAAAAAAAATGCGCAAAATCATTATAAAAAGTTTATTTAGTTCCAAGAGGCCAACAGATCACATCACGAGGTTAACTGTACCTGAGATCTTATGCATGAGTTAATGGAGCCAAAGACTTTCTTGTCAATTCATCATAAGCGCAAATCTTAAATCTCAAATCGTCTAACAAGCAGACAGATATAAATCTAATCAAGTCCGAGTCAAAGCCCAGAACGACTGCAGAAAGTTGTCCCGCCAAACATATGCTCTTCGTATCGCTCTGAACGTCTGCGGACCGAACTATCATCCGTCTGACCGCTACCCGGTTCGACACAGTTCAGTTCACGTAGACGTGATGAAAGTGAGCTGTAAATCGCAATATCTGCTGGACCTCGGCGGTCCGGACCGGACCGCTTCACCGTACGAATAAATCAAAGGCGATTTACGACTGTTGCGTGGAAAAGAATCTTAGTGAGACTTAAATTAGTCGGATACTTACAAGATTCAGCTTCCGTTTTTGAAGATTTGTAATTTGAACTCGGCTTTTTCGCAATGAAACGGTTACGCCGGATACCGCGGATCAACGCCTCTATGAGATGAGGTCTACCAATGTATCGAACTTTGAGCCTTTCTCCTTGAATTTTGACATTTTTCATTATAATGCTTCCGTACTTACGTCTTACGTGTTATATTGAAGGAGGTGTCTTTAAGGGGTGTCCTGCTTCTCGAAAAAGGCGGCTAACTTACACCTGTGGGAGTGCCACTTTAGTAGTTTAGTGGTGACCCGAACAATTAAATTATACCGGAACAGGAACATACCTTACTTATCTTATCGAATTATCTTATCGAATTATCTTATCGAATTGTAGGCTGGCACAGTCGACAACGCCATGTACAGAAAGTATTAGCGGATCAAGGTGTGTTCAAAACCGGACGGTAAACTTTTGACCAAATTAACAAGTGCTGGAAAAATCATAGGAGTATTATATTGACGTGCACCAGATCTTCGTGGACTTCCAGGCATATGATTGTACAGATCGTATGATAAAGCTTGACTGCGGAATTCCATCAAAACTCGTCTCGTCCGATTGACCAAAATTACCGAATCCCAAGTAAGGAATCGAGCTCGCCCATAGCTTCCGAACAGAGTCTGACCTGAAGCAGGGTGTTGGACTCGCACCCATACTTTTGATCTCGATCTTGATACTTTTTGATCTCGCCCGTCAGAAAGTTATCCGTTGACATCAGAAACAAGAGGAAATATGCCAAATAATGTGGACCATTTCTCATACTTTGGATCACACTTTCTAGTTGATGGTAATGAACTGGCCGAAGTAAAGTACATCACACTTAAATAAGATTTCACGGTTCGCTCGATCTTAAATTGGAAAAGACCATAATAAGACCTGTGCTACTATATGCAAGCGAAACTCGCACCCAAGCGATTAAGAAATCAGTAGACGCATTTGACAAGTCAATCGTCGCATTTGATCAGATATTTTTCGATATATTTTGGGACCAGTAAGAATGGCGTATCCGGTATAATAATGTGTATAATATCTGCGACTAACCAGACTCTGATAAAATTTCATAACCAACAATTGGCAGGCAATGTGGAGTGAATGGATGACGGAAATACTTCCAAATGCTCACTGAAAGGTAGAACTCAACTCAACAAAAATATGCAACCCCTTTTATCTCCTTGGGGTTAAATTTCGTTAAAACTCGAAATCGGTTATTAACTCTCCATAAAAAGATTCCATAGAAGTAGAAACTAGTACGATATACCCCGGGTGTAATAAATAATTGTAGAACTCGTGAAAACATATTCATTCCTCTTTTCATTCCCGTAGAAGTTGTATGGTTTGAGAAGTATGCGCATGGATATTAACTAAATAAGTCGGGCAAATAAGAGTGTGCGCGCACAGCCCGATTAAAAAGTTGCCCAACTTTTTAGTCTTCAGTGTATGCTAGTACTAAGAGTAGAGTATCTTTTGAATGTGTACTCTAGGTAGCAACGGGTGGGTATGGCATTCAAAAATAAAATTCGGTATTTTTGTATTATGGGAATGACTTGTACTATTGCTGCAAAACTTTGCAAATAGTAAATTTAAATTATGTGGGTATATTAGCAGAATAAATGAAAAATATATTTCTTAATTAAAGGAGGCTGTTGTACAGTTATACTGTAACAGATTTAGATCCAATTGTTCTTAGTTCGAAAATATAAATATTTACAGGTGAACTAATAATAAAATCTTGTTTCTTTTCAGCTGTAACAGTCAGATATCTTACGAAACGATATATCGGAGAATATAGCTCTACAAGCGGTGAGTAAACCTAATGCATTGTAAGAATATCTTATATTCAATTGTTACGATAAATTAGCGTATTTACACAGGTACATAAAATGTTAAATTTATTATCCGCAATTCAAAGAATAAAAGCATGAACTAACAAGTGTGCAACTGTCTTATACCTTTGGTATAGCAGTAGGCTAGTTTAGTTTACAAGAGCCAAACGCTTGAAGGTATTTAGTTAAAAATGCTTATGTGGAACTCCTAAGGGTAATGACTTTTGCGTTTTAGATGAAACATTTAAATTTCCATATCTCTGGACCCGCTTATGCCAGGAAGTTGAAACTTTGGATATTTGTTTATTTTATTTTCAACTTTATATCATATTTCGGAGTTCAGTATTTCATAGAGAAAATGTATGATTGTCTGCTACCTATCCTAATTGCGATATGCTTGTTTTCCCATATAACTAAAATTAGAAATTAAAAATGTATCCTTTCATCCTTCTAAATTTTCTTCTGACTTATTGTAACTACGGACCTAAAAAAATTAAGAAATTTTCTTATTATTTATATTAGCGCTAAAATTGAAATTCCTTTTATCTAAAATTTGAGACGATTGGGTCAAACTAGTATTCTCGAATGTTTTTTCTACAACCGAAATTTAAATCAAACGTTTACCTTGAATCAGAATTTATTTGCTTCGTAATGAAACTATTGTTTGTTTAAATTTGATAAACTTTTCAGGTTTCAGAAATTGCTACATGGAAATCTAGTGTTAATCACGTGCGGTTAATTCTCCCTTCTAATCAACGTTTTACGTAATTGCGTTTATTCGGAAGTACATAAGTGTATTACCGGTGAAAGCCTTGAGGTAACTGGTATAGATTTAAGTATAAAAACGTTCTGAAGTTGTCTGTTCTGATTACGTTAATAGAGAAAGTCCGAATAAAATTAACGTTGACATAGAACCACAAATTGATTCTGTAAAGTACTGATGATAAAGACTTACATCTAAGCAATCTAGAAAACTCAAATATAATTCTTCGAATCTGGAAGAATAGCAAAAATATTGACAAAGAGCTAGGTATTTCCTGTTTCCTAATTCTAAAGCAAAGTTTTGTTAATGTCTGTTCAATGCAGAATTTCAAATTTTGTGTAAATTGTTTGAAGACAAATGGTTTAATGTATGTTTATGATTGAATTCATTTAGATGATCAGTTTAACTGTTGCACATTAAAATGTAAAGCTAATGCGCATTATAAAATGACATTTATTTCTTTGTAATTATTATTATTATTATATTTTAATAAATGGAATGTAAATACACACAGTTATTTTTAAGTACTAGTTACAAAGACCATCAACTTTCTTTGTAATTAAGTCTGTTATCCATATGTAGTCCTTGAAGGTTTTTGATGACCAAACTTAAATTTTTAAAAATCGGGAACGTAAATGGCTGAAAGGATTAAACATAAATGTTGTCTTACTATATGGTACCAGTGTGATTTTATTAAATATAGGATCTGTGACCACAGATATATAATGTTTACAAAAAATTTGTTTTTAAAAATGATTACCTTATTTTCAACACTATAAAGTGTTTATCGACAAAGACATATTCAAGTTTTTTTTTCCGTATATTTGCTGAAGTTGCGAAACAATATTTTCTTTAAGTCTGACGAATTCAAAGAACATCTAAAAAAAAAAGAAATTTAGTAGGTGCACAAAAAACCATAAAAAAAAATTAAATATACAAAATTCAATTATTGTAATTTCATTTATTTCAAAAATAATTTAATTTAAGTAATTTTTCACACTTCCAGCTTAAAATTTAACGCAACGCCATTAACTTTTGTCCCAATTTAATTAAATACTCCACAAATGTGTTAAAAAAAAACTCTCGCTAAACACTCGCTAGCATTTAAAAAAAAATAGTTCAATATCGAGAAATGTCTTTCAGCAAAAGTGTTACAATCAAAAAATTTATCATGTATCAAAATAAAGCGAGCTGCCTAGTCGGAACACTACTTTTTTAACATGTTAAATTTACCTACTTAAATGTGTTTAAAACGCATAGTCTGTATAAGGTATAAGGATAGAAAGCTAAAAATGCATGACTAGAAACGAAATTATCATTGAATGGCATTGGCAAGGGGTACAAGGTAGTGAGGGTGATTTTTGTATCTCAGTAATAGCTTATGCTACAAAGTTGAAACGTGTTATCTAGATATTGACGTAGTATAGATCTAATTTAAGGTACACCAAGTTAAAATTAGCGTTGGAGTACCTACAAATGGGTTTTCTTAATTGTTTTCAGGGATTTCGTCATACGAGTATCATTAAGGGTTGGCTTGGTATCAATTTAATTTTACTACTGTGATCTCTGTATATAAGCGTCATTAAACCATTTTCTATTTTACATTTTACTTTATTACTTTTTCTTAATATGTACCTATATATAACCGACAATATTGGGAAATTCGATGTTGCAGCGACGCGCACCTAGCATCGCAATGTCACTATAACTGATTGCTCTCACTAGTATGTATCCCAGTCAGCTGTCATCGCGTAGCATTGCTTCATACGCGCGCGTCGCGTTCACTATAAATTCACCATTTCAATCTGATCAGAAATTTAATTATTACTAGATCTAAATCAAATGTTAACATTTCGAATAATAAATTTGAATTTTCATTAAATAAGTTCTAAAAGTAAATAAATCACAATAAGTGCAAGAAAAGAAAGAGCAAATACTTTCGTATTGTTCGAACTTGAAAAAAATACAATTTTCAATGAAAGTCAATATTAATCAATGGGAGAATAATAACAGTTAATAACTTTCCTTGTTCTAATAAGGTAAATGTATTTCTGTTACATACAAGTAATTGCGATTTATAGCAATCGCCTAATTTTGCGGCACTGTTCTCGATGAACATGTGCACAAATTTCCATTAAACCCCCTTAATAACATTAATAGTTAATTTATGAAGTATGAACTTCTCTCGGTCATTGAATAAATTTAACTTCAATAACACCACTAAAATTAGCCGTAAACAAAAAAAAATCGCGAATAAATTGACCGAGGAATTGCCTCCAGCAATAAAAATTTTACTGGCCGGCTTGGGCTTAACACACATAAGACATAAGATGACCAGTGGAAGGAAGATGATCTCTCATTCAAGCCAGACGAATGTGCGTGCTGTAATGAACATTTAATGCCAATTGCAGGCAACATAACAAAAAATGGCGAATTTGATTCGCTCGGCGATAAATCAAAATTTCCATGCAAAATGAAAAGACGTGTGTAGTCGTAATATTGAAATTGAACCTTTGCCGAGACATTAACCTCGTTTCGTGTTTCAAGAAAATGCATTGCACTCGACAGACATACGGATATGCCGATTGCACCATGTAAGACAATTGCTTATTGCTGTTTCTTGACCACTTTAGTCCATCAGTGCGTTTCCATTTATAATGATATAGTGACACTGTAGATTTGTTCGGTGTGTTCTGTGTCAACCGGAGTTAAAGGGACCGAGACCTTAAAAACTCAACAAATAAATGAGTAATTTATTTGATTCTAGACACATTTTAAGACGTACAGATAAACATAAAAAAGTTAATTATTTTGATTCCGATAGTTGCTCTTAAGCTTAAGTTACGTTACACTGTATGCCATGCTGTTTAAGATTTGACGTCGTATTTTGTCCGTCAAAATAAACTTTGTATAGAGCAATGTGGCAAACAAAAATTTGACGATTACACTAACCATCTGACAGCATTTTCCAGAGAAAGTAGTGAAATTCGCAGAAACTTAACTTCGCTAAGGTTAATTTGATACAATTTTCGAATTTTGAATAGCAAAGCTACTTGGCTAAAAAAATATAAAGAAAAATATAAAAATAATATTTTTCTTCTCATACCCAAGCCCTCAAATATTTTTTCCCAATAGTGAACCTAGACTAGAAAATTTTCAATGAAAATTGTTCTCAAGTTTAGAAACGCTGGGGGTGGATACTCAGATTTCAATCCCTTGCTTTAGAACAAGAAAAAAAAATGCCATTTCATGCCGATCACAGCACAATTTTAATTAAAGTTTAAAATTTAATTTTGTAAATTTTGGCGATAGAGATGATAAATAGTTGACCATTGTAACTCCTATATACCAGTAATTTTTTTAAGCTAGTATAGGTATTACACTCTTTGACCAAGTGGTCAAATTGCAGTAATAAGCAATGTAAAATACCGAATTCCAATTATTCTCGCAATATCTACTCGGTCAAATTCGCTTTTTCGCATTGCTTATTACTCAAATTCGCTATTTCGCTATTTCGCATTGTTTATTACTGCAATTTGACCACTTAGTCAAAGAGTGTAATACTAGCTTTACAGTAAGCCCCATTCCTACTAAACCTAATTCAAAATATAATATCGAATTTGTACTCGCGTTAATCCAAAAAAATCGTCCAGAACTCGAATCCATACAAAAGAAATTGTGTTCAACTTAATTATTTAGATATTTAGTTTAACTCAACGCACCAATTGGAATGACACCCACATATCCTTGAATTATTGTTTAAATTCATTTTACCAAGGGAATTTATAGTTGAAAGACAGTTGGAAGGCCATAATTTTAAATAGATATGTATTTACACAAATTATCTTAAGATTTACTCATACATATTTTTTGTCAAACATTCCAAAATGAAGGCAGTTGCCAAATAACACAATAAGTTTGGGTCTTTAAAGCGATTAGCGCGTTGGAAAAACTTGTAAAAAGATTGAATTCAGAAGATAGCATCTGATAGTAATGCAATAGGGAGATCTAGAAAATAATTCTACCTGTTCAATAAAGTAATGGTCATTCCATTTTTTTACGTAATTTCATTTGATAATATATACTATTGTAAAGCATTCTGATCGATTTAAGCAAATAATACTACTCTAAAAACTGTTGAGGTTACGGCATGTGCTCTCTCTGAAATAGCATTAAAGTGATAACATGTTGATTTCTCACGAACGACTTAAGGAAAGAAGAAGAAACTTGAAATTCATAATGTGCTATAACATTGGAGTCATTCGCAAAAAATTGTCAACTTAGATAAAAGAGAGAGAGAAGGAGTAAGACGAAATTGAGCCATTCTAAATTTTAATGTTCTGAACCCCACAAGTTTGGGACTATTTTTTGTAGGACTACTAGGCGAATATATAATTTTTTTGGAGGTCAGCCGTATAAGTGGTTGGGTGGAAGAAGACGGGGTAACAACTTTATATTACAATATTTCACGAACCAATTGCGCCAGAAAAAATAGCTTTGCTTAGGACTAAACTTGGCTGGAGCCTATAGGTAACTCCTCTGAATACTACTTTTTTGAAGGATCTTGGCTAGAAAGTTGAAACTTGGTAGGTACATATGTATACATATGTAGATACACTACAAAAATAATATAATTTAAAAAAAACCATGTTTACCTTGTATGGAGGTGGGGCAAAAAAGTGTGAAGATAATACGATGCATTTCTTTACACGAATTCCGTCATATCTCTTAAGTCTTCTAATATATCGAAATAATATTACACCTATGCAAGTAGCTACATCATTTTCAGATTTTTTTCTTTCTCAACCATTAAAAGGGTGTAATAGGGTTGTACGAGCCTTCCCGAATTCCGTCATATCTCATTGGTCTGGCAAGATTTCAAGTTGATGTGTCTCATACTTTGTTGATAACTTTTAAAAAAATAATATTAGAATGAGTGTCAATTTTCAATATCCACAGAAATACTGGGTGGTAGTGAAAAGTGTTTTAGAAGTGTATCCTCACTCACCTAAAATGATATATCTTCAGAACTGATAATAACAATTGATAGCTCTATGGCTTAGTCTATTGAATCAACGTAATCACCTGATAACAAAAACAAAACACAACAACTGTTTTATACCATAAGGATTTTCATACATCTTCACGAAGATATGACAAAATTCGAAACATCTACACAATTCGAAACATCTACAAAATTCGAAACATCTACACAGGCTTTATATCTGTATAATCGACTAACAATCAGTTTCAAGATTTTTCAATATTTTTCTTCCATTGGCAGTCTATTATATTATTATTTTAATTACTTAACACTAGATAAAGACCAGTACTTAAACGATTTTTGAGATATTCATATAGAAAAAACGAAATTATTATCCTTGGAAAAATAAGACAAAATAGTACATTCATTCATTTGCATTCGAATAACACTTTTTTTTTTCTTATTATAAAAATGAAGTAACTAATAATAACGAAAAAAAAAATATTTGTAACTTTTTCCACTTACTCTGCAAGCATGCGAAGTTTTTAAAAAAACCGGCGATTGTAAGGTCACAAAATTTCATCATTTTTGAAGATACTCCATGGAACGGCACGGAAAAAACAAATTATTAATCTTATTAACTAAAGGAAAGTAACACCTATCTTATGATTAATGGCAACGTTTACTGTAACTTCTAGTGTGCAATAGAAAAACTTAAATCATTAAAGACTACACGTAGGCAAGTACGAGTAGCAATACTCGTAACAAAAACATGAACCTAAAACCGATCGAGTTTTTTCGATTCTCCGCTATTTCTAAATTAGATTTACTTTCTCCAGCATTACATCATTTGAGGTCGTGTACTTTATGATTTGTAGCATTTATGTAGCATTTCTGAACCATTTGCTTAGATCAAATATCTCGGTAACGTTTAGCAGAACTCTTTTTGGCTGTAAGGTTGTACGGTCGCGAATGCCGAAAACATATACAAGTCGAACATTTTTGACGGTTTAATCGCAGAAATTGTCTTCTAGTCGTGAACTTACATAATAAGGTGAGCTAACCAAATTTCTCTCATTAGCAAATAGTCGTGCTCTCGTGTAATTGCTGCTAATATGGACAACGAGGAAAAGAAATGAAATTAAACGAAGAAACACTAGATACAAAAAAAAAATTTAGCAAAGACAGAAACAAGGTCCAAGGCCGATAACATCGCCGACAGAATGCAAACAATTGACCTTTCGCCGCTTATCTATGAGAAAGCTTTTAAGGAAATAATTCAATTGAAATACATTCGAATATTACAGCATAGCAGTTTTTTTTCAGATCACTATTTACCTATTCTGCAACGGAGCAGAGAAACGAACTCTATAACTAGGCACCTACATGCGGTTAATTTAAAAACATGTGTTCAAAAACTCTGATAATAAAATAATTACGTTTGTCTGGCCTCTGTACTTGAGATGTTGTTGTAACGAGGATCACATAAGGTTTTCAAAGCACGTAAAAACGCCCCACGTTGGGCGCAATCCTACTTAATGCAAAGCATATGTAGGTATCGTTGGCGCTACCTGTTAGATACCTCGTTAACAAGAGAAACTATCATCTGCTCACTTCAATTGTCAATTGAAACTCACAATAAACAAAAAAAAGAGGGAATTCGTGAAATTAGCAAATCTGTTAAACATTTTGTTTAGATTTTTCAGCAGCTGTTGAGCTTCCCTGTCTTTCCTTTTTTAAATGGTAGCATGGCATTTTTTTTTTTTTTTTTAAATAGGTCATACTTTTTTTTGGGTTTACTAGCCCTGAAATGTGAAAATACAAAATATTAGCGTAGAAAAATTTTAAGATATATTAAAGAAAGAAAAAACCTACCTTTTTGACTTTTTACCGCGTTTTTAAGGGATGCAATTTAAAATCACTTAGTAAAACGTATATATTTGGCCAAATTTCATGCTTCAAGGTGCAGCGGTCAGTACATAACCAAAATTTATAAAAAAAAAAACATTCTAAATGCAATAACATTTAAGTGCACGCTCTTCCAAGTTTTGTTCTAACCCCATCTAATGTAGGCTTGCGCATTGTAGTTCACATTAGTGACGGCAAACGAACTAGTTCCTTAGTCTTCGCGAACTAGTTCGTTGTTGTAGTTCATCGTTCACCAAAAAAGAAGTAAGTAAGGAAGTAGTTCAAGTTGAAATTGAATGTGAGGACCTACAAAAAAAAAAGGTTCCCAGCCCGGAAGGAACTAGTTCGTTTCAAGTTCGGATTGAATGTGAGGACCTAAAAAAAAAAAGGTCCCCAGCCCGGAAGGAACAAGTTCCTTTGAATGTGAGGACCTAAAAAATAAAAAAAAAGTAACCAGCCCCCAGTCCCCGGGAACTAGTTCCCCCTACTAGTTCCTTTCCAGTTCGGATCACCTACAAAAACAAACTACTTCCAAAAAAACGAACTAGGACCGGAAGTGACTGCGAACTAGTTCGTTCATTTCCCTTGTGGGAGCGATCTTCCGAACAAGTTCCTTCACGAACTACACAAGCCTAATCTAATGTGACACACCTGTTCCACCCAAGCCTAGTAGAAACTTAGTGAACTTATTGAACATGGTGATTAGTGTGCAGAAGAAGGACATTTCAGGTGTACCTACTTCCGCATTTGTGTCATGAAGTTTCGTTAAGAATTGACTCTTGTAGTTACATTGGAGCTGTCATATGTAGAACCTTCCTACTTACACCAAAATATCAGTAACTGCTGAAAGCTGAAAAGTTGTTGAGTAGCCAACATACGTAAGAATATCCGTCAAACGTGAAAAGCCTACAAAATTTTAGGGTAGCAATTTTTTTTTGTTAAACAGTTGGGTCATAATAAAGTGTGTAAGTACTCGTTATAATTATGTACATACATGACCAAGTACTCCAGGTCTATAACACGCATTTTCTGCTTTCTTTTGAACAATAAAGTAACTCGTATTCTAATTAATTTTTTTCTGAAGTATTTTTTTTTTACCATTCGCTCTACAAACAATTCATTGTAGTCTAACAAGCTCGTATATTACCTGGTTACAGACAACTAATCCGGTTTTTTTTCATAATTAATTATTCTCACTTACACTGCACATAATCCACGCACAAGTACTTGGCCGCGTATTTACACAGGTATGCCATAGATATAGTTGTACTCGTATGATTAAATGGATAGGTAGTCGTTAACTACCTATTAAATAACGCGTTACTTACTCTATTCAAACCTCAATTAACATTCGTAGAAAGTAAACACCCACTCGGTTACTACATGAGCCCGGCTCGGAATTTCCAACTCTTCTTGAGAGTCAAGACCACTCTTGCGATGCGATTACCTAATTAATCCGAATCTGTCTTTCTTTTTATTTCAGACTTTTTATACCGGCATAGTGTTACGTTCGACAACGTCACCACAGAGGTCGAGATCATGGACACGTCCAAATGTGCGGTAAGTAATCTGACCTTCGATTATTTCTCAAGTTCAATACGACACGGCTTTTTATGCACAATCGAAAATGCTTTCCGTTTATAAGAAAAGTCAGCAAGTCGAATCTAAGACGAGTTTTAAGGTAAGAATTTTGAATTTGTAGAGAGTGTGTACATATTGGATTTATGTAGGTAAGCAGGTAATTTGTCTTTCCCGTAAGTGCAATTAGTGGACAATGTTCACGGTAATTATTAAGATTTATTTCATCGTGCAATCATTATAACAATCTTTTCAATCTATCAATCTTCTTGACCATTGAAAAGACCAGATCTGGAGACCACTTAGAACCACAATTTGATTTAATGCAATAATCGTTAAGAATATAATTTTATAAGCTCTTTAATACCATAACTGGATGTATCATACCTTTATTCGTATTGTATCTATCTAGCTTATTAGTTTTAATTCAAGGTTCTCATTGATTAGAATCAGAAATTAAGACCAGAATTCATAAATTTCGCATAGAACTCCATCCGTTTTATTTTCTAGAGTTTGTCGTACCAATCTGATAATCTTTAAACAAATTTAAAAATTTTACCTTGCCTTGAAAGGTAATTAGAATTAATTCAGTATATCTACGCTTTCTTAGGAATTAGGAAGAAATGAAAAACAATCTGCCAACAGTCTGGCGTTCCAAACGTTTCCGGTAATTCTTTAGGTTGTCAGTCGCATAGTAAGCTACACCGCAACTTAAACGCGTTCGTCATACGTAAAAACAACTTAAACGCGTTCGTCATACGTAAAAATGTACATAAACAGGGACAAGAAATAAAAGAGTCCGCAGAAATAAAATTAATTTGATAATGCTACATGCTTGAAAGATGTAACGAAATTTGTGAAAATCTGGAGAAAAAAACCGTTTTTAGTTCACCTTTGTACGTCAATGCAAATCTGAACTTCTATTTTGCTTTAACTACTCCTGTAGTATATTTACATATACTTACTAAGTTTCAACTTTCTGGCATAAGCTGTTTCAGATATATAAAGAACTACACCTAACCATCGTACCTTGCTAGCTCGATTTTTGCCATCAAAAATTTAATTTTTTTATGATGCCCGCTCTCTAGAAATAGACATTAGATTTTTTTTCTTTTCACCCCTTCCCATCATTAATTCTTCCACCCACATCACCAACATTTATTTTCTCTGCTAGAGTCTACTAAATGGTTTGACGAGTAGGACCGGATTCGATGATCCTGTAGTATCACAACGGAACGTGTTCTCACGGACAGCCACGCGTACCTACCTAGAGTATACTGGACCTAATTCCTGTAAATTTTTTAAAATCAGATGAAACAGCTCTTGAGAAAAAAAAATTGGTTTTTTCTTAAAAATTGCTTTCCTTAACTTTTGTGCAAAAACCAACCCTCCCCACCCACCAAATTGTTACATTCAATAGAATCCACTTATAATGCTATGTACAGAATCCAATTTTTATTTGCCTGGTATAATTGGTTCGGAAAACTGGCGGACAGATGGATATTTTGGATGGGGGCGTGTGAGGTGTTATAGCAGGCGAATAAAGTGTGTGATTATAGGAAGGTGTGAAGAAAGTTTTAATTCTTAAATTTGATGAACCACTAATGATGGTTGGTATATGAAGTGGCTCCAGTGGTATATTTAACATAAAATTGAAAATCATAGGTCATAGGCTTGGCTTCTTCCTATCTCTGGAATTATAAAAAAAAAAAAATTCAAGCCTTAATCTAAATACAGGTGATTTGCCAAGTCAATTCTGAGGGAATTGCAAACATGTTTGATCACTAATTATGTCATTTGTGTCATGTTCACGTCGTGCTTCTAATAGAAATGGTTAACATTGAGCTATTCCATTCAGTTGTTTGTTGAATACTAAAAGGTATTTTATGCTCAATATTCAACGTAGCACACGGTAGGTTTCTTGCATAATTATAGATGGCAATCATTTGTCCTAAATGCGTTTGCCAAATCACATGAAAGAACACGTATTAAAGATCATATTAAACTTGTACTTTGTTCAATGAATCTTTCAGCTATGAAGAGTTCAGCTTCAATAATTTTAGAGACATTTCATTGGTAGCTACTCCAAAAAGTGTTTTCAATTAACCCACTTTTTTTTACAATGGTAGAAAATGTCTTTATAGTAATCGTTCTGTAATTTTAACCTTAAAGGACTTTTCTATTGGAAAAAGACGTTACTAAAATAATATCCAATATGAAAAACAATTGCTGGAAATTTATCGAGGATTGTCTGCACGGTATAGATAAAAAAAAATTTCTCTAATATCCTAAATTAAAGCCTTCAAATTTTCATTCATATCAATATCAGTGTATTAGATACCCTTTTCTCTCGAAAATTTGCCTAAAAATAAATCCTAATAAAAGGAAAATCTTTTATTCAGAAACTAATGCTCGTCATAATTGTTCAATAAAAATTTCAATAGAATCTCCACGGAAAAAATCCAAAATACTTTCACTTTCAATTGTATTATGATTTAAGAAGACGTGACATCGCGATTGTGTAATAAAACAAATTGCGTGAAAGTTTAGAAGATTCATTTTGGGAAAGCCCGAAGTACTTAGACTTCGTTTGGTAAGTGATAAATTTCTGATGGACATGGCCAACAATGGGCTGTGCACGATATTGATGATGGCAGTACGATAAAAAGATTTTTAAGTACCCGATCTTATTACATTATTTTGTAATAATGGTTTTTTTTACTATTTTCAACATTTTATAATAGCAATAACTAGGGAAAAAAATTTAAGTGAAATTACCAAAAAGAAATTCGTATCAATGTCGAAATTCTACTTCCGAATCTTGTGGTCTCGAAAAAACAATGGAAAAATATCATTAATAAATTTAGCGGAAACAATCGATTAGATCATAGATGCTAGTTAAACTTGTCATTGATCATTATCATAAATCATACCCGTGGTACACAATATCCATTTACAAATAGCCTTAATCCACTAAGGTGGTTAAAAGAAAGAGTTTAAACTTAATCCAGGAAAAAGTGGCTGCAAATTTATGAATGCAATCTTATCATCCAATACCGACCTCTTCATATTACACTAGAAAAATACTACCCGTAATATTTTTGGAGAAAAGTGGAATGTGTTAATACTATAACCATTTTAAAGCCAATTTTATTTTATTATTTTTTAATAAGAAAGTATTGCTATCGTCCTGCAACAAAAAAAAATTTGCTACCCTGAAATTTTGTATTTTAGTTTGAAGGTAGGTACGTTGAAATTCGTATGATATGTAGAATGGTTGAAATCCCTACGAGTGGTATCTTTTGGACGAATGTTGGTGTACGGAGGAGCGTTTTAGATAAAAAAAATTATGCTTCTGGAAAAACTATGAATTACAATATCTTTCGACTCAATTGTGCCAGGAAGATAAAATAAGGTTTCTGTATATAGAATTACCAGTGGAGTCTATTGAATGTAAAATTTATAGGGGGGGGGGGGGGGGGGGACAGCCATTTATTAAAAAAAAATAATTTTTATATCTCATGAACCGTACAAGATATGGTCTTGAAATTTTTACAGGAGCCAGGACCAGTATACCTCTAGGGGAAAAAAATGCAGCATGTAGGTGTAGGGATTAATAGTGCGAGAGGATGGAAATGAAAAAGTTCTGATTTAAATTTGTCATTGGTTTCCCTTAATTATGTCTCTCGAAAACTGAACAACTGAAATCCTTGCAGATTTTTCGGCTTATTGCCATTTGATGGAAAGTTCAATCAAACTATTTAATTAAGTTTTATTATATGATATTTTCACACTTTGAAAGAATAATTGCAAATATAAATTCTATTGATGCTCGGAAATTTTGAATCTTATTGCTAATATCATCAGTTCTTTTCTACATTGACGATTATATCACATGGACGTCTTAAATTGGTTGAAGAAAAGGAAGTGGCTTTGAAGACATGATTTTACGTCGTGTGAACAAAAAACTGTAGACAAAGATTTTCGGTACATGAGCACAGGTATTGTACGGTTAATTTAATGAATTACGTAGACTAACCTACCGAAAGTATAAGTATCTATTTGATACCTTTTTTTATACATTTTATGGCACTGCACCTTTTCCTTTACGTTTTCGGAAATCTCCTACTGATTTCATTTAAAGACACACTCGCTTCTTTGTATTCTGTTTGGCATTCATCAGTTCTTAACTTTCTAATTTTCTACAGATGTAGGCATTACTATAAAGAAATTTTTTTTCCTCGGAAATTTCCCGTACATACATACTATCTGTGTACAAAATCTGCAATTTATGGATAAGATAAAAGCGAAAATATTTAAACGCATCGAATGTTTTCAGAACTCTTCCGTGCCACTACCGATCTGAATTTTACAAAATGCAACTGCAACGTATGGAAATGCTTACTGAATTTCGGTCATACGCGAATAAAATAAGAAGATATAGGTACCTACTTCGTAAAACTAAGGTTGCAGCGATCACATTTCTTTTCTCTGCATGCGGCTGCAACAATACTTTCAATGTTTATTGTGTTGTTATTTATTTTATTTTCGCTTGTAATTTGCGGTAAATCTTATAAAATTGTGGCTTTTGGGTTTGAAACAAAAAACTGCCGCCCAGAACGCATAAGACTTTTCTGACACAAATTGCTACACCGTCGAACCGATTGACCCACTTCTGCTGCAACTGCAACATGGTGCGCCCTGACCGCCGGATTCATTCCCAACCTCAACGTTTTTCGTGTTCGTGAGAAATTTATCGAATTGCAGTGGAGTGGTCGAAGCCACCTTGAAGGGTGCTAATGCAAAAGTGAGTTTTGTGCAATACCAAGTCTAGGCTACGCACTTATGCAACTGCGCAAAGTGCCGCTGCACCATCTATTCCCAATACTAGTTACAGCGGCTCCTGCAGAAACACTTAAGATAATTTCATTACATAAATAAATTATATGAGGCTGTGGCTTGCGGCTCTGCAGCATGTCAAACGCTGATATTAAACAATCGTTTTAGAAGCTCCTACACCTTTCTTTGGCGCATAGACCGAAAATAGTGAATTTTGCGCAACACTTCTTGAAGACTGATCGTAAAACGAATGGGCTCTAAATGGTCCGCAGTACAATCATTACACAAATAATAACGACACCTTAGTGCACTCGTCGGTCACTACGTCAATATTTGTTTCACAACTCGCAGGTGTAGTTTTCGTGGAAAAATAAGCGAAATGAATGGAGAGCACTTGCACGTTCTTCACTTAAGACAGCTAATCAATTGCTTCGAACAGCACTTAGACGCATTACTACAGAGCGTGCTAATGTTCACCAAAACGAAATATGAACCTCCTAGCTCCTACTATTGCGTAGGTAAGCAATAGTCCGAGAAAAGAGTCGGTAACTTTGGTAAATACGCTTATGGTAAAAATGTGTAATTAGAAAAATAATTTACATTAATTTTAGGCGTATTTTGTCTTGTAATATTAGTCATAAAATATCGGAAAAAATAACAAACTATTTTACTTCATTGTTTCAATAACGAACCATTTGATTTTTATGTCTGTCGTAACCTAATAAGTTCGGACGTTGAAGCTACTGCAAACTTACTTTTCATTCAAAAGTAATTTGTAATATTATAAATTTTCACTTTCTTGCTGAAAGAAATTTTGGTTTACAGGACAGTTCGGGAAGCTAGATTTAAGGACTCTATGGAGTTACTGTTTTTTTTTTTTAATTTCTTCAACTAGGCTTCAACTATCCAAAATTAACGATAAGTCCCGAATACAAAGCTAGAACTTAAAGGGTAGTTCCCGCGTAAACATGACTTAAGAACATTTGCAAAGAAACTAACCGAAGTAGATGAGGATCTATTAACAAATTTGGAAGAAATCTCTCGAATTTGGACAAATTCATAATTTTCGAAATAAACAGCTTACCATATTAGGTATATGAATCCAAACTAAAATAATTGAATTATCTTAACAAGGATCTAGGA
Source organism: Beris chalybata (assembly GCA_949128065.1). Classification (NCBI taxonomy): domain Eukaryota; kingdom Metazoa; phylum Arthropoda; class Insecta; order Diptera; family Stratiomyidae; genus Beris; species Beris chalybata. The sequence continues at coordinate 6,151,740 of OX421894.1, read as the reverse complement.
TTTAATCTAGAGTATAAGAAGCACGCTATGATAGCATATAGCATATAGCAGAATACCTGAAAATGTATTCAACCCATTTTCACTTCCTACACTTGAAGGTATTGAATATTATAAAATCCTGAAATCAATTGAATTCCTGTAAACATTCCACACCTTTTCAACTATTTTCGGGCGCGTCCATCAAAAAATCGTGATAATTAATTATAAATTACAAACGACTATCAAAAGTGAAAAACTGTAAGAAATATAGGGAAGTCTGTAAAAACATTTTTAACTTACCAAAAAGCTAATCTGGGAAAAAAACATCACCAGCGAAGCGGTCAGACGGATAACTATTTTTTTTTTAATTATAAAGTTCCTAAGACGTAAAAGCAGAAAAATCAAGGTTCCACATTTTATTTTATTTCTTTGTTTTGATCTTTCTTATCTTAACTTCCAAGGATATGACTTCCAGCTTCTCTCACATGTAATCTTGTTCTAAACATACGACGTATATTTTTCAACTTAACAAACAAAGAATTTCGGGTCCAGACGATTCGAGCCGATCGAAAGATCATGCATGAGAGCTTACTGATTATTTTCTTATTGATATTATTTGAGGTTCTTAAAAACTCTAAGTATAACATATACGATCAATATAACTATATGAAATTTGCATTCAAATTATACGTGATTCCCAGATTTTTCAATAGTGTAGCTTCAAACAGCCGTGTATATTTCAATATCATTTTCCCTTAAAACCTTTAAAATCGGAGGGATTATACATGTTCTGATTTTACGCCAATTTACCTTGATCGCATCAAGATGCATTTAATCAAGTTGAAGATTCGAGGAAGACAGAATTAAGTCTATGAAAAGTGAAACAGGAAAGCCGAAATATAGAAGGCGGCTTGAAATCAGATCCTTCTCTGTTCGAGTCAAGCCCTTAAAAAAATAAGATTTCGTCTTTATGTTCCGTGGGAATCTTGTCGCCGAAAAGACGCTCGTGTATTGAATTACGTTAGCATCGATCAGTAGTTGTGGTCTTATTTTACTTTATTTTAGTTTTTTTGCCATTTTTTACACCAGACGAGCCTCTGAGATCATTCATGCAAAATTTAGAGAGAGATCAATTGTGACTGACTATGGGGACAGTCTCCGTTGGTTTTCAAAAAAATAAATTTGAATAAGCAATTTTTTTTCATTACGATCATTTTACATAATATGATTCAATATTCAATAAAAGTTCCGGAAACCGAATGGGATCACCTGACTCTTACTCGTACCACAATATGGTACATGTTAGAAATGTGTTTTGAAAATTCTGTTGACAAACATTTGCCAAGTTTCGTGTCTTAGATAAATAGTGGTTTGAAACTAACTACCAAATTTTATGAAAAGCTTTCACACTTTCGATGCAATAGAACCACAGTTGCATCCAGACTGTTGGCAGATTTTGTATTTATTACTTTAATTTGTCAATTTCAATAAAACAAAAATAGGGGACCAAATAAAGACACAGCCTTTTATATGGTGAATATCAAAATATTTTGCGAAACCCGTTTTTTAGGGGGTCATACAAAATACCCTTAAAGTATAAGGCTGGGAACATTTTTAATTTTGAGACACGCTTATATACTGCATATGCTGAGTCGAAAGCTTTCTCGCATGTTCGGTGATATATGGGAAATATTCGGGCAATGTTAAGAACAATGTAGATTTTTCACAGAACATTTCGAATTTAAAATACAAGGTTTTCCGGTAAATACTGTTAAATTTATTTTGTGTGTTTCGATCTCGACTAAGTCCTTTATCAAACTGATCGACAATATCCGTACAACTGTTATACCCTTTCTTACCTGCTTTCATAGGTATAAATAACAGTTGTAAGGATATTGTCGACCAGTTCTATAAAGGTCTCAGTCAAGTCCGAAACGTCACACAAAATAAATTTAACAGTATTTACCGGAAAACCTTGTATTTTCAACAATGTAGATGTTTTGCAGATTTTTCCACGCTTTTCTCATTGGCTATTTCAAGGTGGTTAGTTGAATTTTTTCTTCGCTTTCGGAGGCTGTTGATTTTCTCACTGAAAATGATCGGGCTGTGAGGTTGAGACACTTTTTGCGATGGTAGCATGTAACAATATGAAAATAAAGAGTTGGTCACCAGTGTTAAAAAATACTAATTTCCAATCAAACGTCGCTTGATTTCTGGGCAACATCTTCGGTTTGAATTTGATTGATTGAAAATTAATAAAAACTTCGTACAGAAACGATCCTGTGCAAAACGTACACCCATTTCTATCACTTTAATCCCGGTAATTTTTTTGTGTATTTTCAGAAAACAGGCTGCCTATATGAACACATTCGATGGGGAGATGCTTTTGTAGTCGTTTATTCGATTTGCGATAAGCCAAGCTTCTCAGAGGCCGAAGACTACTTGGAGCAATTGACGAAATTGAAGTTGCCATCCTACTATACGACCCTTCTATTGGGAAATAAACGAGACTTAGACCACGTGAGGTAGGTTTTAGAAACGAATGAGACCGGTCTAAAGAAAAGATTACGCTTTCCGTTGTAGAAAAGTGTCAGTGAACGAAGGACATGAACTCTCACTGAAATATTCCTGCCAATTTTACGAGGTGTCCGCCGCCGAAAGTTTTGCTGGAGTCTCATTGGCCTTTCAGTCACTTTTGCGCGAAGCAAAATCGATACAATTGCTTAAGGCATTGCCAATTAGGCGGAAACTTGGGGTAAATAGCGTGTCCAAGGTAATTTTTACTAAAAAGAAATTTAATATCCAAGATGATCATATTTCTAGGATAGGATCATTTTCAGATCAAGGCATTGTAAGTGTGTAGACGTCGCAGTTTACTTTTTAAATTTTCCGTTGTTTATTTTTTGTTTTGTTTCACTGATCCATGTCAAGTTCGGTCAATAGTCTTGTCTTCGTTTTTAATTGTTTTGACTTGTAAGCATTTATTTAAGTTCATATTGTCTGAAACAAATTTTATTTATGAGGTCAATGGATTTTTGTGAGACTCCATTAGATCAATTTCACATACAGTTGTCCGTTATGGATATGGGGACAGAGCAAATATCAAAACCCAAACGCTGAGCTGAGTTCGAAACAAATTAAACCGATATTGATACCAAACAAAACGCGGCTTCTTTTTCTTCGATTTGACCGTGAACTACACAATCGAAATGCAAACTATTTAATTTGGTCCATGATCGTCAAAATTTTTAAATTGTTCGATTTGAATTACTTTTTTGTTCTTTTTTTTACAGCTCTACTTTCTGAAAGTGGTCAATAGTTTTTAATAAAACTGTTAAATCACATCTTAAACTTTTGTTAACTTTTAAATTTCATTATCTTTCCCGTACTATATTTGCAGGTATTAGGAAATATTTTCGGTAAAAACAGCAAAGACAGAAAGAAACGACCGTCGTTGAGCATTTGATGCAGTACACTCACTTCAATTACCATTAGGTAAATTAAGTTTTATATGAAATAAATACGAAAGAAAAAGTTCCATAATTAGCTAATTATTACCGTAAGTTTAGAGGTCAATGCAAAAAAAGGTCAAATCATACTTTTTTTTAAGATGTTATTGAAGCCTATTAGTTTACCGAATGGACCGCGTAAGCGACATATAAATTCTAAGATATTAAGTTATAGATACGGATGCGAAATTAAAGTATTAAGATATTTTCTAGATTTGTAAATATGATTGTGATACAACTTGAAATTACCACATGCACAGATTTTCCGATTCCATAAATTTGTGATAAAATAAATTTTATTTAAAAAAAAAATTAAGTGGGTTCATGTTTTATGTTCTTTTAAGTTTGTAGGTGAGAAAGAACTAAAAGTACGGTAAGTTTATAATGTAACCTTCATTTAATGAACAAGATATATCAAATTTATTTATCAACGATCAATGATCAACCGATTAAACATACCTATAAAAAGGCAGTGTAGACGATTCGAATTTTGGAATATTACACTATATTTTACTACACAATTATTTTACACAAGAAGAACCAAGAATTACGTGGCAGCCTCATCATATCTTAGATATGTATATGACGAATTGAGATATGATAACTTATTTAACGAATTACATCCACTTGGGGGTTGAATCCAAAAAAATCGTGAAATTGCGATTTACGCCATTACATGAAATGGCCATACAAGTAATAAACATTTGTATATCTCATAAGAACTAAGGGTGGAAAAACGAATGAAAACATATGCAACCCTTTCACAGTCCTTGGGGATTTACATATTTAAAAATCGTGAAATGGGTTTCTCTGCGGATAGATAAAAAGTCTGAAGAAGTAAAAATCAATCTGATATCTCATCAAATCCAGGTAATGTGAAAACTGTGAAAAGTATGTAAACCCTCTTACAGGGTTAAATATCTAAGATTCTGGAAATTAACTTTTAAGCGATTCTATACGAAGCCTTAAGAAGTAAAAATCAATTCGATGTCTCATCAGATCTAACAAATATGAATGGTTTTGTGAAAATATGTGCAACCCCTTTGCATCACCTTGGGGTTGGATTTCAGTAAATTCTGAAATTGGTTTGTAGGCTCTTATATGAAAATTCTGCTTAAAATGAAGCCAATTTGATATCTAATCAAACGTAAGAGATTTGGCAAAATTATGACTATGAATGCAATTTCTTACATCCACTTGGGGGTCGCATATCTAAAAATCCTGAAAGATGTTTTTAGAGAAATACGTATAACGAAAACCCGAGTAATTAAAAATCAATTCGTTGCCTTATCACTCCTAATAAATCGATATTCGAAAAATACCCACGTAGCAATTTTGTATTTTAATACAAACTCACCCTTAAACTATTTTGCTAGTCTGTTAATGTCAGTCAAGGTTTACATTTTTGTGACTGTAAAATTCACGAACAAACAACGTTTTGAAATTATCTCAATTATTATGTGTTTTATTAAAATAAGAAATTGCTATGTCCCTCATCCCTTAACTTTGTTGCTAGCATAAGCGGTTCCTGAAATCTAGGAACCAAAATTTTTTGTTTAAGACCCTCGCCACCTAGGGGATCACCCAATGTACCCACCAAAAAAGTTCCAACTTAATTTCTCCTGGGGTTTGTGAGCTACGCGTCTTCAAAAGCTTTTGCTTACAGACGGACATTATTTTCTGTCTTAGGTTCTTAGTCCTGTAATGTGAAAATTTCAAATTTCAGGTTAGCACATTTTTTTTTTAATTTCAACATTTCACAATTCTTTATTATTAAAAATAATAAAATAAAAAAAAACAAAAGTAGGTATCTATGCTAGAAAAATGGGTCATGTATTCTAGCTAACACCCACATCATTAATTCTGTAAACATTATTAGTAGGCGATAGTGGATCGTTCAAACATTAGGCACAGTGTTAATTATTTTTAAACGGTGATATTCTAGACAACAACCGTACTAACACCATTTTGCATTACCTGTAAGCGATTAGGGATTGCATGTATCGGAATGGATGGACTAATTGATCCAACATAATTGATTTCATAAGTTAATGTCCGGAATGTATTGTTAAGTCGACAGTTCAGATTCCATGCTTTGCCATTTCGTCGCTGAATCTCCAGTGCGATCCACCTCCATCCATCGATGGATTTGGGATTTACGTCTTGCGAGATTATCCGCAAGAAAACATTGCCAAATTTTATATAATCAGGATTTCGAAACAAAGTTTCCGATTTCTTGAAATCTTTTATAAGTTTTCCCAGAATCTATAAATGTATACCCAAAACAATCGATCAAATTTCGACTTTTGTAAATATTATTTAAAGTTTCATTTCTTTAGTTTGCAAATCCTTACGGTCATTTGCGTAATTGATGTAACTTTTATAATTTTGAGTGAAGCAGAAGAACTGCTTGCGAATTAAGTCAATAAAACTGATGAAACAATTTCGCGGTCATTTGTGAATGGACTTTGGCTGACTTGGCTTTGAGAATTGCCGAAATTCGAAAGTACCGCGATGAAAAGAAAATTGACTGTACAAACAAATTTCAACGCGATCGTATACTCTGCATTCTCCGAAGAAGAAATCATTAATTAAATAAGTATACGAAATGTAATTTAGATATCAAAAAGTAATAACAATGCAAACAATGAGCCGAATTCCTGACGATGTGAAATTCTTTATAAACTTATTGCTCACCTACAACTCTACCTGTACCTGGACTGGCTGGTGATTCGGTTGCGTGTTACGTGCGATATGTAGAGATAGTCAGCCGCGCACTGTGTTGTTACATTGGTACTTGAAGAATTCTGTTCAATGTTTCAAAATTATTACAAGTGTGGCCACCAGGCAAAGTTTACCACATTATTTAACTTTTGCATATCCATTCCACGGCATTCCCAGAGACTTGTGCAGACTATCATGTAGCTATTTAAATTTCATAGACGAAAATTACCAAATAATGTACTCGACTCGGACTGCAGTAGTTGCTGAATCATGACAGTAAATAATTAAACAGTTGCTTCGCTAGAGGTTAAATTGATTTTAAGAGGCTTTTTAAGTCACTGTGCCACTGTACTTTTGATGTAATTAGGAATTTCAAAATAAAAACTGTCAGCTCTTTCGCGTATCCATCTCGAGTCTCGAATTTCGTTGGGTCATTTCGGGGCTACGGCTAGGGGCTATTATGGTCGAGCCGAGTGCGCGGCATGTGGAAACATCCTGAAAATTTTCGGCCATCGGAAAGCTGGCCAAAATCGTTCGACAACAATTTGGAATGCTGATTGACAACAATGTTGAGCTGTTGTTGTACTACTACTCGGTATTCGAGTATTGAATTATGTAAGACGCGCAACACGGTGCGATGTTGAACATATTCGCCACTCGTTAAGCAAAACATGACCACGACCAGATGTTGAACAACGGCGACGTCTAAAACATAACAAGACTTTGGCTGACCTGCACTCGGGACTCGGCCAAAAAAGCCCCCAAAAAATCGTATTGTCAATGACGGACTGGAGGACTGAACTGACCACTGGTCGGAGCCGATTACGCAACGCAATGTTATTGATTATTCGACGAAATATTGACGAATGTCACGAATCACGATTATTAGTTTCGATAACGGCCAACAGATACTCGGACACATGTTTACATCGACTTACCATATTCCTGACCTATGCTATGTAATTATCCACATACTTGGGTGGATGAGTTACCTGGATTTGTGCGTGTTTTCGAATTGCGTCAGAAAATTATCGCTCCGGGCTGTATACTGTTTATTTTTCTAAGACAAATTTGGAATACCTAAATACGAAATTCGTAATACACTCGAATAAAATAGGATTAAGCTAATCTAGAATATGTACTTGAGCCAAGATTATCGTAATTAACGATGTCGATGTGGGTAGATTACAGAAAGTTGAAAAATTGAGGACACATATAGGTTTAGGTTATTCAAGTCGTGAGTCCACTATTAAGGGATTTCCCAAATTTTCGGAAATTTTATTTTATGAAGCAACTACGAAAAAAATCTACTAACAGTCTGTTTGGTCCGCATTTAACGTTGTCATGCGGCGCAGGTTACCATGAGGCAAACCAAAAGTAACCATCGAAATAGGCACCTGATTATTCTTTAGGTTGTCAGTCATACAAATTTTTAGGCAAATACATAGTACGTAAGTATATCTATAGAGAATTGTTAAAGGTGAAAAATTCGTAAGTAAACTCCCTCTCACTTCCTTGCGGATTGAATATTCCAAATTCCTAAAACAATTTTCTAGACGATTTTACGAAAAGCACGAGGAATTAAGACTCGAATCGTATCGCTTCTCGCCGGGTTTGCAACCATTTGGGAAAAAGCCTGAAATTTACTTTCAGAAGTTTATACTAAAAACTCGTAGAAGCAAAATCTAATAGAATAGCCAATCGGACCTAAGAGATATAGTGGAATTCGTAAAACCACCTAAAGCGTTGAATATCGAAAAAATATGGAACAAATTGTTATGTGGATATATACAATGCCGTTTAATGTGTTTCTACATCATCTCATTAGACCTATAAGACGTATCTGAATTTGTAGAAAATACGCTTCTTGGTGATCGTGGTGTTAAATCAATTAAACAAAACCTATCAAAATTTTGAATTTAATTTGTAGGCGTAGAAAGTAAAAACTAATTCCATATCTAATAACACATAAAAAAAATCGGGATTCGTGAAAATGTGAAATCTTTCCAGGGGAAAAATACTGAAATCAGTTTATAGCCGATTTTATGTGTAGCTCATTGAAGGTAAAACAAATCCGATATTACATTAGACCTAATATAAGTCGAATTCGTGAAGACAGATCTGAACGTTTTCACTCTCTTAAGTAAGAATATGTCGGTAAGTCTAAGAACGAAACTATTCAGGGTAACACCTTTTTTGATATTTTTACTATGGACTATTCCTGTAAATCCAACTTTTGTGAAAAAATTAAGTTTGTTAAGATGAACTTGATCAAATAACATATCTATACCAATATTTTCTTCACAGGGTGTAGTCTTGGAAAATGGCTACTAAATGACACTTATCCCGTTTTACTATTCTTTGACTTGTTGTGACTTATGTCGAAATTCGTGAAAATTATATATTCTCATTCATTTTTGTGTTGTAGGATTTTTTTGGTTTTTGCTTAAATCATTTCCTGGTATACAATATCTACATAAACGTTAGTACGTTGAGATTTTGTAGCATGATGTTCGTTCGTAGGATGTCAAAACACCTATTCTATATTCTTAGCTATTCCTATGACCAATTGGATCGTAGGCACAGCTCGTATATAATTTTCTGATATGGTTTTGGAGACTTCATTTACTAAAATATTTGTATCCCCTAGTTCCGTATCTCAATTCCAGATTTTTGGATAGAACCCCTCCCCTCTTCCCGTACTCCACCACTTACAAGTCACCATCTTTTTTTCCAATAGCTCCACTATGTAATTTTCGCATTTCAACTTCCGGGCTTATGCGATTTCTGAGAAATATGTAGATACACATATTTTTCTCTTTTTTCTATTTTCATAGTCACGACCTAAAGGGTTTACCCCAATTTACCCATAAAAAAAAATTAACTTTATCTCAATAGATTTGTGAACTACAGGCCTTAAAACGTACTGCACATATACTTAACTTTTTTGTGGACCCTAATACATATTACAAGTTAATAATATGTCCAGAAACATAACTCCCATAAACCCCCAATAAAACTGCATCTACTACCAACTAGATTAGCTATTAATTTCAAATTCAAATTCATATTTATTTCCACTAATTTAAATTTCTCTTAAACGTTAACATTACTTTTAGCTATTAATTTTATTACGTAGATTTTTAGGTATAAGAAAGCAAATTTGTTCTGGAAACTCCAAGCAATGTCTAGCTATCACTGATTTATAATACATACCTACATTCTTAAAATAATGGGGTCTGGGTGGCTTAGTGGCTAGAGCACTTGCCTTCAGTGCACCTGGTACCAAATTCGAATCTGCTTGGCGACAAGTAATTTTCGATACTGGGATTTGGTGCCGGACTACGAGTTCACTCAGCTGTAAATGAGTATCTGAGTTAAAATCGGGGTGATAATCACGGACGAGCGTGTGGCTGACCAGTTCACCTTCTAGTGTTCCGTTGTTCTAGTAATGAAGTAACTCTAGCATTACTTCAAGGCCTAGGCCCAATTTGAGCTGTTGCGCCATTGCTTATTATATTATGTATATATAAAATAAGTATGCAACACAATAATTAAGAGGAGTATTCTTAATTGTTCATTAAAACCTTAAAAAAAATTTAAATTTTGTTCACTATATGAAAAATACTGTATTATAAATAATACAGTAAAAATTGTTTTCTAGTAAATAAAATGATTTTTTAATCTAAATATTATTTTTAAACATTTTGAAAATTGTAAGGCTTACTGCAAAATTATGTCAACGATTTTTAACCGAAGAAATATTCATGTAAACATAATGTTAATGTCCTTAGAAATTGAGGTGAAAGCATTTTTTCTATTAATAGAATTCGAATGTATGTAGTTTGTGACCTGAAAATTGATGTATAATCATTTTATAAAAAGTAAAACAGCACTTACATATTTCATATAAAATTATAAAAATTCCAAATCACCTTTTGGTACTTAAAAAAAACTCTCTCCTTCATATTCTCACCTGGGCGATAATTATTTAAATTGGAATTCTGAATCTCATCTGGTGTAATGTTTATTTTATGATTTTTTTTTTGTTTTGTTTAATTGGAGAACAGATCTAAACACTTTCGGTTTCAACGAAAATGAAGTGCACGCTTCTCTTACTTTTAAAGTTGGTGAACGTCGAAAACCTAATTTTGCCAGAAGTTAAGTATCTTCCATATATGGCTGAGAATGGACGCAAAGAACACATCTTTGATTAATAGAAAATTTTCTCTTTAAGAAACTTACGATGAAACGAAATTTAAATCAGAGTTTCAGTAAACAGATTTCGTTTAATTTCACATTAGATAAAGTTACATTGACACTTTTTTCTTGGAGCAACATTATTAAATAAGCCCGAATTTATTTTGTTTTGATCGCATATCGTAAGGTTTCAATTTGTTTACTCACGAAGCAGGCGCCATCGAACCCCCTGACCCTAATCCGTGCAATTTGCATATGCCCATTCAGATACTCTTACGATCCTGCACAAGAGCTAATCCAAAGTCGGCGCTATTTTTGCAAGGTTACCAACCATCCCACAACTATAGAGTATCTTACAGATGCGGACGCATGAATCACTTTGAGATTTAACTGAGGAAAGTACGGTGCGCTTCATTTGCAGTCGTAACGCTGACCGTAGCTTAGCGCGCGTTTTTTGACGCCTCAAAAGTCCCACTGATTGATCGTCCCGTTCAAAGCCGAGGAGCGATTTTTATTTTTGTCTTCAAACAAAGTCATCAAAACGTCGCCGTTGATTGATTGCGAAGAAGATTAAGCGAAATTTTCCATAATTTACCTTTATATGAATCGGTAATTGTGTCACGATCAATCGCAAAGAAAGCAAAAATTTTTTGATGTGTACACTTTTGCCGCTAGTTTCCCAGCAAATCGCGCGCGATTTTTGCTGACGATAGACGACGGCTTGAGATTAGATTTAATGCTTTGGATCTTAATCTGATTATCAGATTGCAAGTCGCAAGACTTTTCACTTTCTAACACCACGGTCCACGGCACAATCCCATCCGGTTTTATAACAAGGCAAAACCGTGTGGACCAAAATTGAATTAAAGTTAATAAAAATAGACGCGCTCTAATCACGTTGTCAATCAAGACAATGTCGCACCTTTTAGGGTAAAACTAATATTTTATTGCAATTAATCAGAGCTGACGGGTCTAATTAAATGCCTAAAGTGTCTTAATGTGGGTACAGTAGTAGAGTCGTGTCATTTTTGGCTCAAGCACGCATATAGGTAAAACTTAAGACCACGCAGATTAACTATGAAATTCGAATTGGAAATTATGTAATAACGCGTGTTTAATTCAAATTATTTGATTTAGATAATTATGTAAATTTTTATTGTGTACTGGCGGACCGCACAGGAATATTAGCGTGACATTTCACTTTAAATTATACGCATATGTCATATCCATTCTGTCGCTATAACATTGATTTATATTATCTATGGAATTGGGTCAGAACATTCCCACGCTGAAATCTGTAAGAGGTGACAACTGACAATTTTGCAGACTTTCGAGTGCCCGAGCTGTCGTCCTGCTTGTAATGTACAAATTGAAAACACTTAATCAAAAAGTTACATCCGAGCAAGGACAATGAGCCGATGCAAATATGTATTCATTAAAATTATGCATAGCTGGTCAGAAATGTGAATGTGGTTTTATTACAACGCCCTGACTCCTCGTTGGAAAGAATAAAAAAATAAAAGAATAAAAACCAGTTCGCTATTTCACAAACTTAAGTAATATATTGGACTTCGTGAAAACATACACACACTACTAACACACCTCATTAGGTTTTAATTTTTGCACCATTCCATAAACAGTCTGTCGAAGAAATGAAAACTAACACATATGTATGTCAGAATTCGTGAAAAATTATGCTACCTGCTAGTTTAAAATCAAAACATCCTGATAACAATTTTTATAATTATTATCTGAATAGATCTCGTAAAAGAAAAATTAATTGATATCCTAGAAAACCAATTGATACTTTAAAAGACCTAAGAGAAATGACAAAATTCGTAAAAATATTAAGTAAATTTCTTCCAGAACTTCACGATGAAAACCATAAAAAATTAATTCATCATGAAAATTTTACAAATAAAATTCATCATTAAATGATTAATTTACCCACAATAACATCATTTGAATATTAAATTTGCTTTCTCCAGTTATCGTGCGTTCAGACAGACAAAGCGATAGCAAGCATCTTTGCTGTTTTTCTCATCCGGTTCTATGCTCTAAAAACTGAAATGCTTTCTTATTCTACCTACATAAAATATTATCTGCTCCACATATTACCTGGAAATATCAAAGAGCCACTTAACAATCCGAGAAATGGATCAGCTACATTACGAGTAACTACCTATTTCTGAATTACAAATTTCAACTGCAATAAAATATATAGCAATCTCTTCTGCTGCCAGCACAAGACTCTAAGTTCCTTGCTACGCAATTTTCTATAGGTATACACCGCAACAAATATCGGTTAATTACATGGTAGGTCTATCCATTTAATTCCGGGGCGTGGACGATAAATGGCTTAACAGTGAAGTAATTTGTCACAGTCTTGTAAAATTCCTTAATATTTTCAATTGTTTTTGCGAGATGCGTTCTGAACACTGCTGGAATTCCATGTTATTCGTAGGGTTAACATAAGCCTACAATGTATGTAGGTACAAACGAACATTACCTTGTTCAGGTCGGCATTATCTGATGCACCATACCATTAATTGTATTTCAAGAATTTCGTTCTTTTTCAGATGCATAACTCGTAATAAATATTTATCTTAATTAATTATAACTATGGTAGGAAATTAAATGACTACGTAATGCTAAATATGCGTCATTACTATTAATTCGATATAGTTATTTCACTTTGTTATTTATAACCATAGCATTTAAGATCATAGCATTTTCTTAATTTTGATCAATGGTACATTCTTCTTGAGATTATTGAACTTTGAATATTTTATAACTACAGATTTTTTGTAATTATAATTTTTTTTTTTTCAATTTTATTGATTCGAAAATTTTCGTGTTTTACATTTTTAAATTAAAAAAAAATTTATTTTTATTTTTTATTGTGGCACTACTGTAGCCAGGATCGCCCTTAGACGTAGTAGAATCCCCTTATAATGTACCAATCCATAAACTAGTGTGAAATAAGAATAATTGTAGTTTCAGTTCAAGTAAACAGTAAGACTATTGCCTATTTCGTTTCGTTTCGTTTCTATACATTGAAAATTCGAATCCGGCTCGACGGACCATAAAATAATCAATTCCAACAAAAAAATTTTGATAGATTATTTCCAATCAGAAGTGCAAATAAAAAAAATCAGAAATTAATTATAAATAGGCAAAAATTTTACGATACGATTTCTTCAATATGAACGATATTGGAAATACTTCCGTTACGCCTAACATTTATTACAGGGTTGAATCACAAAAATTATACGATATTGGCAACAAATTCAAAATGTCTACAATCTCGGAAGATAATTCCAACACTTGGCGTAAAATTACACGAGTCAATCGGCAAGTTATTTGCATTTCCCTATTATCAGTAAATAAGTGAAAGTTTCTAGATTACTATGGTGGCAATCTGGCATAAATATAATATTTGCTTTAGTATTTATGGCATCCTATCGGAAATATCGTTGGGTAAATTGCTTCCATCACGATGGAGTATTATTGTAACCTTTCGGGGTTAAGTCGCTTGCACTCTAATTGATTTTTGTTCAAAGTGCACCTGATGGAGAATCTTCTTGTCCAGACTGGACCACTGAACGGGCACCGAGAGTACCTGCTTGGAAACTCTAATAAATCGATGAGGTTACCTGTCAATTTCATTTGCCGTGGACACTTTAATTTGCACAACGGTCTTAGGAGTCGTGCATTATTTTTTAGATGACTTCGTGCGCGATTCTCATATTTAAGCTGCATCGTCTCGACATTGCCAATGTACGCCAATAATGCAATCTTTCGTGATTAGCCGAGCAGTAAAGTTGTCTAGCATCTAGCAATTGAATGGCTTGATGAATTGTTGTCTGCAAGCTAGCCAAGCGGAAAGTGACTAATTTTCACAGATAAACCCTGTGAAACGGGAAATTTTCAATCTTTTATGTATTTTATAAGACAAATTCACTACGCAACTACCAGTCGATTAGTTTATGTTATTAGTGATTTTACAAACTATCAAACAAGAAACCTTGTTTGTATTAATATTAATATTTTCGATAATCGGTGACCACAGAAAAGTTTCGGATCACCATCATCACTCCTCCAAAAAAGGTATTACGTTATTTCGATCACCCAAAACCATTCATTAAAACTAAGTAATTAATTTTATTTTATTCCAACCTCATTGTTTTAAATTCACAAGATTGTTGTAGAGACACACTCCTGATTGATCACAAAATTATTAATGTTAAATGTGCATGTAATCATATGCATCACGATAATAAAGTGGAGTTTGAATTTGAAAAATATTCTCTGTTGCAGTAAGAAAGAGTAACACTAACTTCGAGGCTCATGCAAATTTAAACCTAATTTACTTTAAGGGATCGACCTATTAACACGTTAAATGCTATGGGAATAACCGGTGACCGGCACAGAAATTTTGACCCCTTAAATAGCATTGTCAACATGTTTGACAAAAAGTGTGGCACGCAAAGTGTTAAGGACGCTTCAATCTGTTAAATTATTATCTACTTCTGCATCTTTGCCAAAACTAAGAGTTGAAGTACAATTTCAAATACAGGAATATCAGCATTACATCAAAATATTCGACTTGACTCAACTACAGTTGCTAAGGAACTGATTCTGTATCAAGAATTTTAGAACAATTTAGAACATTTCAGAACATTTTAGAACATCGATTGTACGACCATGTTCCGGGTGGGGTTGAAATGCATGACCTCTGCATTAGTAGAGAAGCGTCTTAATATCATGAAAACAATCTTTCCAGTACCAGATGCTCGTTCTTGGAATAAATTACCTCGGTTAGAGTGCTTATTCCTGTTTCTGAATTTGATAAATCTTTCGAATTGTGGAAATTACTTTCCAAGCTAACGGCATTGAATTGTCAAATATATCTCCAATTCCTACCGTAATAGAGATGCAGTTACTATCTCCCTGTTCCGATAAAATTTTGAAGATACCCGGTACCTCTATACCTTACAGACGTCCCGAGTACCTGTACGTACCGGGATAATAGGCTATGGCATAGATGAAAGAATGCAGAGCGTGCATGGCGAATATCGGTGGCGAATAACAGCGCGAACGCCTGCAATCAGAACATGATCTCTCAATTAATTGAGAAACCTTTGGTTAAACATGCAAATTTATGTAGAACGCGAGGAAGCCCGTGTCTTGGAGCACATGTGGTCTAAGTCTAAGGTCTAGCCGAGGACAGTTATAGACTGGACGCGGCGGCGGTAATTTGCATACGAAGTTGCCGCATTCTGGGAACGTGCAATAAACGCAACGCGCGACCATAGCCACAATACAAAGTAATAGTAAGGTGCTGGTCCGCGCTACAAGAAGTAGAAGTGTAGGCGATGGTACTGTTAGGTAATGATGAATGAATCGGTAAAAGACCTCAGGTAATGGCCTCGACCTATGTGTCTCCATAGTTACGACTTACGTGCTCAATGGCACTTTTCGTGTAATGCTGTCTAATATAACTCGGATATTTTTCAGATTTATTACATTTTATTTATCTTTCCTTATATGATTTCTGGAACGGAGTATTCGAGCCTGAAATACTGTAAGTTCTGTTGCGGAACCGATGATAAAGTACGGTTACTCGGTCATAAGACTAATACTGATTGCATGCATCTTATATTTTGTTCTTGATCACATCCTGATATTCAGACTTTTACAATTCGACTGGGACGTAAGAGTATTGATAAATTGCTACCAAATCGGGAAGAACTTCAAAGGGTTCAAATAGGGTCAATCAAAGTTAAGCTAATAACTTATCTAACTTAAGACCCAAATTTTTTTTTTTGGTCGAAAACTAGCGAATGCAATATCTTATTAGACCTAAAAAATGTCGGAATTCGTGAAAATATACACAGCTACTTTACAATACCTTGGGGATTAAATATGGAAAACTCATGAAAACGATCTTAGGCGTGTATATAAAAAACACACAAAAATAAAATTATTTCGATAACTCTACTGACCTAAAAGATATAACGAAATTTGTGAAAAATAAATGAAAACCCCTTTTCGATATTATGAAATTAATTAAAGCAAGAAAGAAGTTCAATTTTTAATAGGCGTACATAATCGAATCAAAAAAATGTCAGGGAAAAGCATTTTCCTTTCCATATTTTCACGAATTTTCTTATATCTTTTAGGCATGTCCAGTTTTCAAATTAAGTTTACTTCTGCGGACACTTTGTATAAGTGTCTACAAATATTTTTCTAAATTTTTCGATATCCAACCACTAAGGAAGTGTTAAGTGGCTGTGTTTCACGAATTCCGAAATATTTGTTGGGTATAATGCGAAATCCAATTCGCGATTTAAGCATTTTTCTACATTCAACCTCTTGTACTATATATACTTTATATTTTTCTAGTTTTCATGAATTCGCTTTCACTTTAATGGGCTGCTGAATATAAAAAGATCTAAAAATTAATTTTAATTTTGGGTTTGTTTGATTGTTGTCACAGTACCATGATCAACAACAGCAAACATTTTACTGGTGGTTCTCAAAAGATGACGAAAAGTTGAATATTCTGCAAAAAAGCCGTTAGTGAATTTAAGTATGAGTTTACTAATGGTTCACCTAAAATGAAGAAAAATCAAATATTGCGAACTTTCAAAGAGTTGCTTCGCTTTGACGATTTACTTCGAACCATATATTTGCTGGGATCATCAAGGAACTCTCCAGTAACTGAAGTGACAAATATCAGAAGTAGCAATACGAACCATGGTCAGATTAAGATTTTCGACGAAAATACCAATTCAATTTAATTAAAGCTGTAGTATGTAAGTACATACGATTAATGCATCAATCATGACTAAAATAAAACGATTGAAAATTCCTTACAAAGTTTCATGCTTGTTATAGCTCGCTTGCACGCAATTCCATGATTTTATTGCACCTACCCTGGAGTAGTGTCATTAAGGACCGGTGTCTAGTAGAACCACTGTAAGGACCTTGCGTGCTATCGGTGTCATTTATTACAAGACGCTGCCTAGAGAGACACCCAAGTTGAAACCTGAGGTCCCAACACCATCCAGAAAAGAGGCTAGCATAACGCCGAAGAAGGTAACCACTAACCAATGTCACGGTCGGTTAAACGCCGGTTATCTTTAATCTAGCAGATCTTTTTAGTCTGGCTCTTCTCGACTCCTCATGTGAAATTAATGCAGACCGTTGGCCGTTGCTGCGTTGGCACGTCTTGGAGGGCCTGTGCGGCTATTTATTTAAAACTAATGTGCAAATATTTGCCGGGGCCCGGGGAGATATTGTGGCGGCGATATCATAAGTCACCGAACAACACAATATTGACACTGCGATTGTACTTATGCATTATCCGTCATCGACTCTAAATCCTCTTGGATCGCGGATCGCATGCCTCGCTTCAATAAGTTTTTCGCAAATGTCGGACACATTGGCCGCGCGGCTCTACGACATGTTTTCTATGCGCAAATACATTTTACAGGTATTTGCCATTGAATTTTGCCGTACGTGCAGTTAATCTTTGTTCAGTGAAAACTCAATAAATACCTATACGAAAAGTTTTCAATGCATTGAATCCGATTCAGGGTCGTTGCGAGGTAGCAAAAAAAAATAAATAAACACATAAAAATTTCGTGCAAAATTCATTTGCTTCCGCGACATTTTTTGCGATGATGCCGAGGCACTCCTTTAGGACGTAAAGTGGCCGTCTTTTGTCCTCGTCCGACAGCTTTCGAGGCGTGCAAGTCTCACAATTGTGGCACTTGACAATAAATAAACAAGTGCTTTACGTGAAACATTATAATAATAATAAATGTACCTCTCGTCAAGGTCAACGTGCACTGCAATAATAGCAGCGTCTAAGATGGTCGAGGAAATAATCTTTCCTCTGTACCTGCGAGTTTCAAGGATTTCAACTAAGATCTATCCTCGTTCAACAACAACCGAACTAAGTGCATTATTGTCCCGACTTTTCATGCTAATTTTAATCTCGAATTTCGATAATTTCTATTTGTTTTAGATTAGTTTTTAGCAGTCGTGCAGCTCGTTCGACAATTTTCTTACAACGACTAATTCATTTGTGAGTAATTTGCTTCCTGCAGTGTTCGAATTGGGACAAAGTTATAATGCAAAATGGTCAAATCAGCAATTGTGCTAGACCCTGCACTCAGGGACCCGAAAGCAAAAATTTCTAGAATTTCAAAGTCTTTTTATGATACTTAAACGCTTTAAAAAGACTTGAAGGAGCGGCTTATGAAAAGTGTTCAACTTCATAGGCTTTCGAAAAATATGCATTAATGCTTTGAAAAAATAAAGTTTTAAAAATAAAAATTATGTAAAGGCCAAATCGTGTAAGCCTCGAATTCTAATACTGAATTCCTATTTAAATTTTTTGTTGTGGTTAATAAAATTTTGTGCCGGAGAGTGCTCTCTTCCTCGAGGTCTTCCAAACTGATTTTCGCAAAAGTTCGCCTTGGTACTAGCACCTTTTTTCAAGTAGTCGGAATTGTTAACCAAGGATGTCTTTGAAAAGGGTAAGAATTTAACAACAACTGGAATGTAATCCGAAAATTTGTGTTATAATTAAAAAGGTAATTTTTCAAACAAATTTTTCTCGAGACATTATTGTTTTTGTACCCTTTTTCTAGCCACTTCATCAGTTTGTGTTAGTAACATTAATCGTTGTAATAAGAAAATGTTTGAGATCTTATCTCATCTGTAACGAAGATGAGAGCTCAAATTTTATGTATTCTTTGAATTGAAAAGCAGAACCGCTTTTGCCTTGAAGGACTGCTGCATCCCTGCATTCCATATGACATGCAAGCAACCAGTAGAATAAATCAGTGATTCTCAAATGGTTTCCATTATGGACTTGGGGTTTTTTACAGTTAGTTGTTTTTACATTATTTTTCTTATTCTGGCAACTCATCTATTTCTATAGTTAAAATTTCTAACATTATCCATTATCTTCAAAGACAACCTTTTCAGGAAGTCTTCATATTCTCTACTCAGACCTATTTTATTATACCTTACAAAACGACCTATATTCGTCACAATTTTTACATTCTATCATTTTGAAAATAGTCAAACCGAAAATATTTATCACCCGACCTCCTCCAACTTCATTCTCAAAAAGATTAACCCTGATAGGAGTTTAATCCATCAAATGTACTCCAAAAAGGTGGTTACGAGCAGACATACAATTTTTGTTTCACCCAAAGGTTGCATTAGAATGTTTGCCAATTTTTTTTTTATTTGACAAAAAAATTGTTAATTATATTAATCAAATTGGGCAAATAAAATAATTTGTCATAGAAAAATTTGACAACAACTTATATGATTGGACTTGCAAGCCAAAAAAATTAAATATTTTATTCTAAACTGCAAATATTAAAGATTAGATAGTTATCTAAATTTGAAATTTATTATCCTTTGAATAATGAAAAACGCTTGTCCTGTTTAATTTTGCGTCTTATTCGAAATGTTTTTAAAAACATAACTTTTTTTTATAAGTCAAAAAACACGATGAGTACAATGCGTTTAAAAACTGGAACCGTCTTATGGGTAGGATCAGAAGCGAATTTTACTATGAGCAATCGAATTTTATAATAACTTTAAGCGTTTTCAAATTTTTGATAACTGAAATTTGACATCAAAATATTTTATGTAATTGTAAACCGTAAAGAGAACAGAGCCAGGTGCCCCAAGATGGCACCTGGCTTTGATGATGAAAGAGAATAATTTGACGATAACAATATCTAGCAGGTTTTGCCATCAAAAATAGTTAAATATTCAATAGATATTTAATATATAGAAAGTTATTCAAGAAGTACATAGCAATTTTGTATATTAATACAAACGAACTCTTAAGCTTTTTTGTTGGTCTGTTAACACGTTGTATGCTATGCGGGTCACCAGTGACCGGCACAGAAATTTTGATCCTTTAAATAGCATTGTCAAAATTTTTGACAAAAAGTGTGGCACGCAAAGTGTTAATGATAAAAAGTCAGTCAAGGTTTACAGTTTTATCATAGTGAATTTCACCAACGAGCAACGTTTCGAAATTTGATTAATTATTTTGTGTGTTACTGAAATACAAAATGGTTAGGACCCTATTAAAACACCAAGGGTTATTCCAACTTTCCGATGTACAAATTTCGTTCTGCGTTCATCGATCGTTCTCTACGATTATGGAATAATCAACCACCTTTTGTTTTCGCTAGTGCAGCAATTTAAGCGAAACACCCATCGTTATTTTTTTCGTCTAACAATGTTGTACTTATATCCTTCATTGCTTAGAAAGAGTAGGGTCGTTAGACTCTCTGTATTAATAAAAACAAAATGAAGTTGACGGTGGACGAATCAGTGCAGTCCTACTGAAATTATTACTTGAAAGAAACCAGTGTTAATTACGTTCGCTCTGCATAATCTTGAATTGAATATACGGCCGCAGACTTAATCTTTTGCATCAAAAATAATTTGCATTGTAGAATATTCAAATGAGGCCCCACAAAGTCCTGAAGACACTTCTAACTTTCGATCGGCTAAAGTTTGGCATTTACGTCTGCACTCAACTGATGGAAAGGTACTGCCACTTAAACTTAACACTTTCCTACCGAGTAATCTTATGTTGTCGTCATTATGCAACTGAATCTCTACCTACCATTCAATATGCCATGCCCGCGATATCAAAATCAATTCAACATCGGCATTGCTGCTGATTCTTATGCAGCTCGAGTGGCAATTAGAAATCGATAAAGACTTATTAAAAATTCATTAGTCAAGAAATAGGTGCCATTGTATGGATATTGGAGGCAATTCTACACAGTAGTGGCCTAAGCTCGCAGAACCCATCGGATTCGATAGTCGTGAGGCGTATTTCACTTTTAGATCTGGAAAAACGCTCGAGAATGTGGCATTAATTATTTGTTAGCACAAGCTCCGAAGCATTATCAAATGCAAGTATCGAATGAAATGCACTGCATAGTGTTCATGTTCGTCTTTAGTTTCCGTGCCTTCCTGTCCAGTAGTAAGTGTCAAGATAATCATGCAAATAGTAACTGGGAACCTTTAATTAGCCACGATTTGTGCTCCCCGGTGAAAAGATCTTTGTAGCATATAAGAAACATAGAAGTCGATACAGGTAACAGGTACTGTAAAATTAATGGTTGCATCGTTTTGTTGGCACATTTAGAGCACGTGGTTAGAATCTTCAAAATGTTAAGGATCTAGTGAATCTTTGTACGAATTGAAGATTTAAAAGATTCGAAGCTGTTGTCACTTTCTTATGTCGAACATACAAACACGTATTTCCGCATCAGATCATGAACGAAGGAAAATGTTTCAGAAAGACTTCAAAAAAATCATCGTATTCGATTGCAAAATTTTAGAATCTGAACAGCATCGTCTCCTGACACTCATGACTGCAGAAGAAGGTCCTTTTTTTACTATCACGGGTTGTTAATACCACCTTGCAAAGCCGCCGGTAGTCTAATAAAATTGCTCCTAAGAATGAATTAAGTTATAGACCTTTTAGTAAAATCTGGACAATCTGTAGTAGCACCGAAAAACCGACCAAAACTCTTTATCTTCTCGAAGGGAAAAAAATGTTTAAATTTGTCTTAAAGAACGATGCGGAAATATAAGAACGATGAGGAAATAAGAGCAAATACGGTACCTTGTCGGACTTGGGAGATATGACGGAATTCGTTAAAATATAAGCACTCTCTTTTAAATTCAAAACTTGTTTGTTCCATCTTCATACGATAAAGCAATTTTTTTTGTTTTCACTTATGTTACTTTTCTAATGCATCATCGTATATGTACTTCCAAGTTTCATCTTTATAATATAAACTGTTCTTGAGGTAGGAAAAAACACACACACCCCAGTTCCAGTAGCTTCCTCAATGCAAATTTAAAATCTATCTATTAGCGGTTCTTGAAATATAAAAACCAGAATATACAAACATCATCAATGGTTCTTTAAACACACATTGTCAAAAACAAACTGCCCAAACAAATAAAAATATCGGAAAATTCTGAAATTACTTTTCAGTCGATTATAAATACTAAAAGCCCATGGAAAAATATTTCAAATTTTGTCATATCTCCGTAAAAACGTTTACACTCCCATGAGTGATCAAAACCAAGAAAGAAAACTAAAATCGGTTTTTTGAGGCTATTATATAAAAACCTGCAGAAGTAAAGAACAATTTTCTATTAAATCAGATGAAGAAATTCGTAAAATACAATATTTGTGAAAATATATCCAACCCCATTACATCCGTTGATTGTTGAACTTTGGAAAATCGTGAAATTCGTTTTTACCCATTTGGATAATAAAAAGTACAAAATTTTCCTCTCATTAGACCTTGGACTTATTACAAAAATTTCATCCAGTTGTGAGTTAAATATTCTAAACCCTGCTTCTCGATGTTTATCTAGAAACTCCGTGGAAATTAGAACCGATTTGATATCTTATCTGACCTAAGAGATATGACAGAATTCGTGAAAACGTACGCTGCGTCTTTATACCCTCTAAGGTTTGAATACCAAAAATATCAGACATCCTTTTAAGCAAGTACGAATATGTATAAAGAAATACAGTTGAAGTAAAAACCAATTCAATATCTTATCAAACCTGAGAGATAAGACGGAATTCGTGATAACGTGTAGAACACTTTAATGTCATCTTAGTTTTTGAATAGCAAAACTATTTTGAAAACGTTTTTCATTTCAGACCTAAGAGATATGAAGAAATTCGTGAAAATGTACACTTCCCAAATGCTATGACGGCATCTTATTATAAATCGATTCCTCAATAAAATCTTGAACTCAACGTGCTCCAGTTTTGCTAAATATGGGAACTAGTTCAAGGTACAATACTTCCTAGTCTAGCAAGTATCCAATTAAAATTATTCGAAATGATATCTGATATACCTACAAGTAAAATTTTCACCATTATTGCTAAGTAGGTACATGTACTAGAACTTCGCATGTCGATGAAGATCACTCCAAGACCCAACTTCCAACTATATTAAAATGTAGTTCTATTCGAAAAGACAACAATAAAGTTTCACTACTCCGAACTTGATTCGAAAATAAACAGCATTTTGTCGACCTAGAAACCAACATCTGCAACTCTCGTTTACGCTCGTTCATAGAAGAAAATCTGACATTTGCATAAACAGCTAACAACAGGCGCATTAGCCATTAGAGATATCGCCGTTCGCTGGGAATCATCATCATCATTTAGTTTCATGTTCACATTTCCGTTAAAGATTATGCTTCGTCCCTAACTTCTGTTATTAAGATCTAGACTACTTCCTGAACGACAGGTAACGTAGCGCGTTTAAAACGAGCCCACGGGCGATTAGGTAAGACTATGCTCAACTGATCCAAACCTGAGACATACTTGTACATACAGATACTCTGTATGTTGCCTGAAAACCTGCGTCGATCCACCTGACAAGTTCAATTACCTGATCTGCAAACGTAGAAACCATAAAAGTCTTAAAGACTTGTATCGGAAAAACATATGATGTCTAACTGTTTCCCCTTGCTTCAATCCGATCGCGAGTAATTTATATGCATAAATCCATTGCAGACTTGAGCAATGCAGTGCAATGAAATAATTCAACCTGCAAAAAGATTCTCCACGTCCGTTGTCGTCTTGGATCGTCGGAGCGCCCAAACAAGACCAAAATGGCAAAATTCACTCTAGCCTGGCACTTTTGCGAACACGCGAAGGCATTTAAAGAATGGCCGTGATCACGAGCCAAGACACGCTGGGAAAATGCTTGCGAGCATCTACGCGAAAAAAGGCCCGCAAAATAAAAAAAAAAGGTCAACGGATATGTTTTTAACGTACGAGTACGAGTACACTGTAATAGCAACATAATGTTATGCTCGGCTCGTAGCATTCCTCCGGGCACACATTGCGCACATATCGATCGTCAAGATCAAGTGCAATATGCACTTTATATTACGCGTGGTGCTCGTCGTTGGATGCCGTAGTGCGCGCAATGGGGCAAAAAGACCGACGATACCGATCCAACGCTACGCCACTTTGCCCATTCAGTTCGTCTTACCTCAAATATTAAGTTCATTTCTAGATCAGATCGCCAGTAACGAGACCACAAGGAGTTTTTACGAACACTGACCTTCTTCTCTCGCACCGTTCAGCTCGAAGACGATGCTGATTGTTCGATAGGCTCCTATTACCCATCGTCTTGCTCCTTTTTCGACTCCGAGCCACTCGTTATCTTACTAATCCTATTTCTTAGCGATCGATTGCAGAGTTTAAGAAGGTTCGCGTTAAATAGAAAGTGCGAAAATCAATTACCTACTTACAAGGTGGACGTGTGAACTGACTTATTTAGATCACCTGGTCAATGTGCATTCCTACAAATCTGGTACGGTACCTACGAGCATACTACATATCTTAATTTGGCTTCTAACTTCATAAACACTTTCGTTAACCAATTGAATTTTTCTTACGTAACTCATAAGATCAAGATGAGTGCTAGCTCATTGAATTAATTTAAATTTAGACCATACCTACATACGTTTCGCATATTTCGACATGACACACAGCTCTTAAAAGTTGCGAAATATGACAGCCTTTGTTAAGCAAACATTCATTTGCATACGTTTCGTATGTAATTAGTTAAAAATGCACTTGCCAATCGCATGGGGTTAGTGATATCGAAAATAAATCAAGGCTTATTATTTGGTACCAAACTACAAATCGCCAACTATTGACCACTCGAACAATGGGATTGGGAAATTAATAGGAGTGAAGTGTAGTGACGATGAATTATTACTGACAAACGGTGACTGTCTTATTCTTAACCCAGAAAATTATGAAAATGCAACATATTAGATGTATCAGTAGATAATCAAGTTCAATGATACGAAATAAGAAGGTCATATTTTTGAAAAAGGTTGTTGAGGAAGGTAAACGTTTACTTAGTGGTAAGTGCTTAGCTTCCTATTTCTTCGGCCTGCAAATACCACCTGAATCAAACCACCCGTCATACAGAATAAGTTTATGGTACAGCACAATATGGTTTTTTTCCTATTCACCAAACTTGTTTTTTTAAGATTCTTACTCCATCGAAATAGTTCTGAACAACACAAAAAAAAAATTTGATTATTTTATTAAATAAGAGTCTACAATATTGTCCAGGCTTAAATCAATTAATTATATAGGACTTCGACAGAGTGTCACGGATGTGATATCGCAATGGACCAACGATCTGCGGACTAATGACTTTCACTATAACCTAAACTAATCTAACCTAACCCAACCTATTCTAAGACTTAGACTAAGGTTTGGATAGCCTGGACCAAAGCTCCGGCACGGAAATCAATATTTAAATTAAACCAAACATTTTACTTTATTATTTTAACAATAAAGTATTTTTATTTGAACCGCTGTAATATGTAGTTCACAACACAAGATATTCAAGGATAAAGGACAAAATCGTTCTAAATGAAAAACAATTTCCAGGATAATTAGTTTTACGTTTTACTTTATTATTTTAATAACACGGTATTGTTCATAGTTCATAGTTTTTATTCTTTTAATTGATAGATGCATTGCTGACATATAAATACATAGGTATTTAGAGATTAGGCTGATCTAAAACCAACTACAGCTACAACTATAGTTTATTTTGGTAGGTACACTTGGCAGTAAGATTTTGATAAAACTGACTATTGAATTCAAATTTTTTTTTCACGTTTCATCACTAGTAGACACGAACAAAGCAATACAAATTTTCAGTCCGTCTGTCCGCCGTACGTCGACCGACCGCTGTACGTAAAATAGTTTAAGGTTGCTATTAAATTGAATTTTTTTCTATGAATTGACTGGGTATTCCCCTTGACGTGACATTATTTTCAGGGGGTGGGATGTGAGAGGTGAAGTGGGGGAAGCGTTTTAGACGAAAAATGTTGGTTTCTAGATCTCAGCAACCGCTTACTCCAGGAGGTCGAAACTTAGAGTTTATATAGAACCTCGATAGTGAAACAAAAAATTTTATTTCAATTATTTTATTTTTTATTTTCTAAAATAATTTAATATATATAAATATACAAAAAAAACTATTATTAACAGCGCTAGTGACTAAGACGTTCGGTTTAGATTTGTTGCAAGTAACATTTGATGTTCTTAAGTTTCTTTTAAAGTTAAAATTTGTTGTAAGTTACAAATGTTTAATAAATTGTTTGTTTTGATTTCATTAATTAGATATTGCTAGTACTTTTATTTAAATTTATTAAAATCAGGATAGTGTTAATTTATTTGTATCCCTAGTTCTTCATGTACAAACATTACCAAAAGAATCAGAGATGGTAAGGTCCCATTCTTGATGGAAGCCCCTTTATAGCACAATTTATAGAATTATTAGGTTATAACTGAGCTCAAGAAATTGTAGTTTAAACAATAATTTAAACAATAATTAATTTAAACAGGCGATTTCGAATTTCTTCATATTCAAGTTCAGAGGTTAAATAACTTCTACAATCAATGTAAATGGTCCGACTTCAATGTTTTTACGAAAAGACCATTGCTTCTCAGAAATCTTATCATCGTAAATAAACATTATCATTGAAAACAAATTCTGAGAAATGTATTATTCTGATTAGTTAGAAAAACATGAAATAGTCCAGTTCTGGGGAAGCACCTAAATTATACGAGCACTGCTACAATTTATTTACAAAGAACATATTCTCATTTAAGAAGAATACATTTCAATTTCTTCATGGTAAACATATTTTATAATAGAAGATAAAGTTTAAGATTTCGTTTTCAACCTCATATGCCCATTGAAGTTATTCCTGCCCTGACTGAATAGTGAGTGCAATCTATGATTTAAATGTCTATCATAGTGAACAACCAAAATTGGCTTAAAAATAAACTAACAATTCACCATGCTAAATTTTCCTTTAAATTAAATTAAATTAACTTTAGTTCAAGAACATATGTACATATAGAAGAATGTGCGGCAATATAAGGTAAGGGTGTTTCAAATAATTGCATAAAACAACTTCTGATGAATCAATGCAACCCGGTGATAAAACCCCTTCGGATCAAATCCAATTCAGTTTTGATTTTTTTCAAATTTTTTCGGTTTTCAAATTATATTGTTTTTCGGACTTGTTCTTCATAAACTCCGAGAGCAGACTACATATTGCTAAAAGTTCAAGTAGGTACCTAATGGACATTTTTATTTTTTTTTAACTTTTTTGAATGATAGAATTTTCATTAGGTTAAGAGGTAGGCATAGTGAAAACATTTCAAAGGCAGTGCTACACAACAGGCTTCGAAGGGTTAAATTGGCCATGGAGTGAAAAATAAGTATTATACTAACTCGGTGGTGCGGTGTAGAATAGCGATAGTCTTGAAACACAGAAGTACTTAAAAGATTCAAATAAAGATTATTGTTTATACCTACCTTAAGTTCCGAAAGGAGTTACTGCTGTTACGGAATTAAAGATGCCAAATAAGATGCAACCAAACTGCTTGCCCATTTCCAAAATTTCTAGCAAATTTTATAAAACTGTTAATAGTTATCTCGAAGATGATCGAATGAACCTCTCTTGCTTGATGATCCAGTTAGCTGTACGTTCAAGATTCATATTCATGCAAAGATTCAGAAAGCAAGCTGTTCTGCCTACGAGTGCCTACTAGCAATTACATGCAACTTTATACTGTCAGTAACTAAATGATTTCTGACTCAAGGCAGTGAAGATAACGCGCACAGAATCCAAATGACATCACAACTCGAGTAATTGCAACAAGAAGGCTTTTTCGTCTATGGGTCCCGTCATTAGTCGCGCGGCAAACGATGCACATAAGATTCGCGTATCTTAAAGTTATTTGCGTTTGAAATTGTAATCTAAACGAGGCGAGTGGGCTGCGAACATAACTTCGAGCATAATGGCAGTCATTGAGTTTTGCTGCGCTCGGCAAGTGTTGAAAACATTCACAGCTCGTAAAGATCGTGGCTGCATGTGGGTGCTGCAGCCTAAGATCAAACATTTTCAATTACCATACAGACAAATTGCGCACGGTAAAGTACAAAGAAGCCATCCACTTTCCATTCTAGCTACTTGACGGCTGCTGACTATCGAAGCACTTATTGCTTATGGCAAAAGCGGGAACGAACGAAAGTGTTTTTGTAGTTCGCACGTCAACAATCAAGAGTGCAGTTTTGGAGTTGGTTAGTCGTTAAAATTAGATAAGATTTTTTTTACTAGTTTTTTCGTTTTACTTTCAGTTTAAACAACGACGAAACATTTAAAAAAGAAATTGTTTTACGACAGTCAAAAATGAAGAGGTCACTCCATATATTGTACCCCTCTCACGTTCCACCCCCGCGTAACTACGAAAGGGTACGGTATTCATAAGTTATTATGCTGAACTACAGTCATGGCAATCAACCGCAAATTCTGTTTGCCCATCTGAACTCAGATTTCCAAAGAGCGTAAAATCGATCCTCTCCCCTTCGATAGTGTCCGTACAAAAGCTATTAAAATAAGTAGTCGCAATTATTGCCCAACACATTTAATAATAATAATAATAATCAATGGCGCAACAGCCCAAATCGGGTCTAGGCCTTGAAGTAATGCTAGGGTTACTTCATTACGAGACCAACGGAACACTAGGAGGTGAAGTGGTCAGCCACAC
This sequence comes from Beris chalybata, assembly GCA_949128065.1. NCBI lineage: Eukaryota > Metazoa > Arthropoda > Insecta > Diptera > Stratiomyidae > Beris > Beris chalybata. Next base: position 6,122,613 of record OX421894.1, on the reverse strand, counting down.
GCTCATCCGTGATTATTACCCATATTTTAACTCATTTACAGCTGTGTGGACTGGTAGTCCGGCGCCCTCTCCCATTCTCGAAAATTACTTGTCGCCAAGTAGATTCGAACCTGGTACCAGGTGCACCAAAGGCAAGTGCTCTAGCCACTAAGCCACCCAGCTACAACAAATTTAGAACGTTTCAAACTTGAAGATAATTTTGAAGAACTTGAAACCTACTAGCTAAATATGGTTTAATTCGTAAGTGAACCTTTCTCATCCCTTGAAATAACGAAAAACTTCCAACTAATTTTTAGACGTTGAAATAAAAGATCTGAGGATGTAAGAACTAATTCGATATCTCATCAGATTTAAGATATATTTCGGAAATCGGTAAAACGACAATAAACCCTTCAAACTTACGAATAAAAATCATGAAATTCGCTGGAAATATAAAAGTCATGGAAGTCTAAGCGAATTCAAGATGTCGTCAGATCTAAGACATATGACGGGATTCGTTAAAACATATGCAATCCTTGTGGACACGTTTAGGGGTTGTCTGTCGAAAAATCCTAAAAACAATATGCTGGAAAGAATAGTCGAAGAATACTTGCTACGTCAATCTCTGTTCTTTATCAAAATCGACTAGACTAGTTTAATTGCACTACTAAGTCTACGGCCGCTGAACCCATCTTCATTTGCAGTATAATACGATTTTGTAGCGAAGAAGTTGATTAAAAAGGTGAAGAAACATAATACAAATTATGTTTGAGGCAATTATTGTTATTAAATCCGAGTGTTTAATTTTTTATATTCCGAAATCATAGCATTCAGAAGATAGAAAGAAACCGCCCGCTCAAAACATGTAAACATGTCGGCGATCGTTAGCTTTACAAGTCCGATGTTAATTATAGAGAATTGTGCACTTGGTATATATCCTATGGTGATTGATTTCGCTCGGTATGTGTTGCCGTGAAAAATTAATTGCAAACGTCTCAACTGTCTTAAGTCGTTTAAAGCGAAACAAGAGGCTTCCACGCATCAATCCAGGCGCCATTTCTGCAATTTACCTGTCGCTCATAGGAACCGAAAGAAATCTTCTATGGCTAGTAATTGCCTGTAAACCACTGACATTTTGTTCAAATTTCAATTACTTGATCTGAATAGGTAACAATTATAATGCTGTAAACCTTTCGTCTGGTTTTAAGACGAGCACACCTTGTGCATTGTGCCCGAATCATTAGCATCAAGAGATGATCGACGCAAACCACGATTTTTTATGACATACATATCTAGTTTTTAGAATAGTGTTTTTTTCGAATATCAATTCTATGCTCACATTTCAAAAGTATTTGACTAATTTTGTTCAGCTTTGTGGTTCTGACAAATAATCACTATAAACACATCATGGAAAATTTGGCTTGTCGTAGGTAAAATATGTATCGAATGAAATTGATGGAGAGTCACATTAACTGCAAAATTGTCAACAAACAAAAATTTCACCAAATTGGTTGAAATGTTGTATGATCTTCAGTGCCATAGTGACAGCGATTAATCAACAGTAGGGTATTTCGTGTTAAGGTTTCACTCCATTGATGCCGGAAAACAACAAACATTTAATCAAAATTGGTTTTATGGTAGCTTACTATGAAAAATTCCATTAACAAAAAAAGTTATACAGTGCAACCCGGTTATAACGTACCTTGAGGGGACCACAAAAGTAGAACATTATAACCGATAGTACGCTATAAACAACATAAAAACCTTTCATATTTGTGCATGGGGATTGAAAAAAGATACTTTATAAACGAAAGTACGTTATAAAAGTTGCACTGGGTTAAGTGGCGGGTTGCACTGTATTAAGTTCCCTACACTACCGAAAGGAAGTTTACTTTCAACAGTTCGGAAAATTGAAACCAAAAGTGATGGATGGTGTTGGAGGCAAAATAACTTAATTTTTGTTGTTATTGAAATTTACTGACCGAAAATTGAAAATTACATTCAAATTGGCTATTAAATCCCACACAGTAAAAATTGTTTACAACATTTATCGTTGGCGATTTGTTGCCAATCAAAAAAAGGTAAAATTAAAACCGAATTTAATTTTACATTACAATTGCTAATCCACACAGACGCACTCAAGCCCTTCGATACATTTCGAGTAGTTTTTCCTAAGAATTGTATTGTAAGAATTAAAAATTGTAAAACTACAAATTGCAATATATTTTTCAAACTTTGTAATAGTAACATGAGCGCGGCGGTTCTAGCGCTGCAGCTTCTTTTCTTAAACCTAAACCTAATAGTAACATTATAATTCAGAGGCAGTATATTTCATACAGTCGAAGTAAATTCACAATAACTTAAATGTAATAGTCGGTCTTACATAGATTTCTGTCTAAATTTACACTCTGATTTAAATTTACATGCAGATTTTAATGTGATAATTACTGTAAAGATTGCAAAATTTTTTACTGTTCAATGTAAATTTACTTGAAAAGGAGTGGCATATTTGCCAATTATCCAAACAATGTAAAATTCAATGGATTTTTTTTTACTGTGTAGTTAAGATAAAATACACGACACAAAATACACAAGTTCCCAATAACTAATTGAACATCGTGTCAACTGTTATTATCTCGACGTAATGTTTTCGAATAATTTTGATGAGACTGCTTGTCTCATCTAAGAAGAATTCATGAAAATCGATGGAACGAAACTAGGAAATTGCGCAAACTCAATTAAAATCGAAGGCTATCTAATAATAATAGCCTTAACCATTGAGAGACTCCAAGAAACATTATAGAACTCGTTTTAGAACTCAGACGATCAGACAAGAACAAGACTTGAATTGGCATAAATTTAATTTACTTCGTTGTTAGAATCCAACTGATGTCGATTTATAACCTTGGGTAACCTGGAATTCTCATAAAGGAGATGTGTACAGATTTTTAATGACTATTCGGCATTAGTCAAGGATCTGGGAATTCTAAAGGATCAGTGAATATGGAAGGATGCTGTGCCACTTGAAAAATATACCTATATATGCTAAGGGAATTATTTGATACCATCGTGAACACTCACCTCTTAACTAATTGCTACAGCACTCCAATCGTTAATAATCTAAGTACAAGAACTTTCACAGGTGGGAAGAACAATAAAACGGTTCAGAGAAACTCACAGAAAACAAAACTCAACTTTGATCCAAGAAGGATTTAAGACTTGACACTGCTATTTTTTGGGGAATTCAAAAATGGTAAAATTACTCTCAAAACCACTCATAGGTGCTACCTATTTAAAAAAAAAAAATCAAAGCATACCCCCAAAGAAGTTGTGTCCCCTAGAAATTCAAATATTTCCATGTGTCGGAAAGTGGGGCCAATTATCTTTGTAAGAATATAAAAAAAATATTAATGTCGATACTTTTCCAAACATAAAATTAAAGGATATTGATTGATTTCTTTTTAAATTAATCAAGTGAGAGTACTCGTAAAGTAATGTAATTGAAAAACGTCGAAGTAAATCGAGTCCAAAATCGTGGTACCTTCTGGTTTCTGTAATGGCTCAGATGTTTTTACTACGTAGCCCAGTTATTAAACCTCGTCTTCGGCTCTTCCTGCACTATACAGCAAATATGCAGATTTTCGATTTCGTTTACTAACCAACTTACTGACTTTTAAATTTCATCTGGACGTTGGTATCTGCCGTATTTTGAAAATGTAGAAGCCTTAATAATAAAATACGTAAGCCCTCTGCTACGCTGTTACAGCTACAGGGCCTTATGATTTCAATCAATGCATCGGCAATTTACAAGTTTCCAGATGGTAGAGGTCTGCTAAATTGCAAGTTTCATGCAAAAGGAATTTTTGTTACTTTAAACTGTGCATTATTACGGTACTATTCGCGGATAGGTACCTGCAAAGGTATTCGTACGTTAATTTATAGATGAAGTATCTTTAATGTTCGGGTTTCGATTGAATTGATGATGAACTATGAAGCTGCATTATATATAATTACCTAATCGTTACGTGATTGAAAAAAAGTAAACATCCTCAAGATATTGTTTATAAAAATATCGAATTATCATTCCTATCTGTTTAAAATTGATATCTTTATCCGATTACTGTAGAAGCAATCTGCAATTTTAGTTTAATTCAAACGGAAGGTTTGGTATACTTTAAAAAGAGCACGAAGGAAAATAATAATTTTATCTTTATAATAATTTTATTACTATTTAAAAATAATTATTCAAAACAAGAGAAATAAACTTTCGTCGCATAAGATTGATATTAAGGAGCTAAAAACTTTCAAGATAAGCTACATATGGTTTGGCTGTGGAAATGCTAAGACGTATGCCATGAATATCTCAACTGTTCTGAATGATTCCACACACCATCGAATAAACAAATGATGATTTTGAGACACACCACCGTATTCAGTACAAAAGTAATTTTAATTATTAATAATAATAGGCTGATCTCTGGCTATTTATAACACAAGTTTATAATGGAAATTATCAATGAGTAAATATTATTATTATTATTAATAATAATAATTCACACACAATATCACTTGATTGATAAAAGCAACAGAAGACAGTGAAGATTGCTACAATATGCGAATGTGGTACTTAAGTTCGTTTGGGTATGTAAGTACTAGCAGTAGTGTAATTGAATAAGTCCTAGTGATAATAATTGTTATTAATAAGTGAATTTAAACAAAATTATTTACCATTTTCAAAATCGTATTTTTTTTCTCGACCTAATCTTTACCCGCAACTCCGTACGGACTATCAGATGAAAATTGCACGTAACGAGCTTCATAATTCTCTTCACCTTTTGCTGATTTTAACATTACCCGAAGTGCATAGAAATCACGGTAATACATTGATCGGATCGCATGCATTATGCTAACAAAATGACCATATCACCCCCGCAACGTGCATATCGATTAATCAGAGTCCGGACTATTTGATTTCGGGCGATAGGATGTATCGGCCGGTTTCAATGGTCCGGGCCGGAGCCGATCTTCGATATTCGTTCGATTAATCAAAATAATGTTTCTTTTATTTCCGTCCGCAATTAATTCCGCGGTAGGGAAAATTTCGCATTTTGTGCACATTATGCTCAGAATTTTCCGTATCGTTGTTTGTGATTTTTGTTGGTTTTTTCCTCGTTTTTTTTTTTATGGTTGAAATCGCCATGAATGAGAGATGACTTAAACAAATTGCAGATGGCGTTATGCAAATAGCGCACTCACTTCTTGTTTTGTTGATTTCAAAACTTATAAATCATTTATGAGTGCTTGCAATTTGCATCTTGGTTTAATCTTTTGTGTTGGCTCCTCGTTGAAAGTCTAGCAAGGTGCTGAGCTCCATTCGACGGTCGTGTTAAGTCATAGACACGACTCTGGCGCGCAGCTCAATTTACAATTTATTTGTGCCAGACTTTGACTCAAGCCTTGGCGGAGAAGTGCAACAAGCCAAGTGGAAGAGCCTCTGTGAGCAGTCGATTCAATCATAAAATTTGACACGGCTACGAATGACTCGAAATTGAGTTTTCTGCAAAGATGATTGTGATTAATGTTTTTGAATTTCCAATTTTTGATAGATCGATTAAAAGAAACATATAATATAATAGATCGTAGCCGACTTGATTGATCAGCGATGGGTTATTCTGGCCTATTCATCTGCGCAGTTTATTCGAGATTGCATGCGACTCTGCTCTATACATAGATTTTGTAAGAGTGTTACTTACTAATAACAGCGAAAAGGGTAGGTGAAACTTTCAAATCGCATCCTTTTTACTATTTTCATTTCCATTCAGCAGTTGTAGAGTCGAAAACCTTTTCACATTTTTGAACTCTGTATTTCAAAATTCAATCTAAAACAAGTCGCACCACAAGAAGGCATAATAATCGTTGCATAGGTCTTAATTAAAACTTATGGAAGACATTCTACTTGCAGTGACTGGCTACAAAAATCGATAAATCACTCGTATAATAGGTTAACATTGTATGTAAATTACCAATTGAATCTCAATAGTTCTGAATGCTTTCACACACACACAATTGAATAAATTAGTTTTTGGTGCATCACATGTGGTATAAAAAATCAGCTTAAAGTTACATCTCAAACAGTTGATTGGAGTAACATATAATTTACTATACTAAGCCGAAAACCCGAGAAATTCATGGGTTTTTATCTAGAAACTACTACTATACTAGCTAGCGTGCTTGAGAGTTACAAAAAGGAAAAACATATTTCCCCCACCTTTTTTTCAAGAATGGTAAACATGCCAACTTGTTCCACCTTGAGCGATTGAAGAAGTCTAAAGTAGCATAGCCAAATGATTATACACCCAATCATCAAGGGCCTACAGACTAGCAAATGCCATAACTCACTTAGATGATCAACTGTGCGGAGCACTACAATTTTCTGTGATGATGGGATCTCTCCTTTCGATTAGATCTTTCTATAGAACAGCTTATGCTAGAAAGTTGAAACTTTGTCAGTATATATTGGTATATCTATAACAAAAGTAATTTAGATGAAAAAAACGGTTTAAATATTCTTTGGTGTACGGAAGGTCGCCAAAAAAGAAAGATCTGTGAAAACGGAATTTATTTATTTTCATCAGTTTCGTTATATCTTTTAGTTTTTTAAAATTATGAATTCATTTTCATTCAACGAACTTTAAAGTATTATGGAAAATAATGCTGAAAAGATGCAGTTGAGAGTGATCAATACCAACCTGCGCCCACTGATCAGGAACACTGTTTTTTTATTTATTCTGTAAAAATATTAAAAACACTTTTCATAAAATTTCCTTTAATGTCTGAACGATTTCAAGAGCCCGGAAGATGCACAGTAATTTTTCCAAGTGCCTTTGTAAAATCCATTAACACCACGAATTTGTTTAATCCATGCGTCTTTTTGTTTTCAAGTGTAACCAAAAGTGGACACCTCGAAGAAAATTATTAAGGTCGATATAATTGACCGTATACATACCTACAGACGGACTTTGTGTATGTTTGTAAATACTTCACGAACTTCCAGTCCAGTTTCGTGTAGAAGATACAGAGACAAGGAGAACTACATCTTTCTTATAATTTATTTTATGAACATTAATTTAAAAAAAGGTAAAGAACAGAAAGAAACCAAAAGTACTCTTTAAATTTGACCCGGGATAGTAGTTGCTTCTGTTGAAATTTGTCTTTGATACAATACTAACTAAGGAAAGCAACATTAATTGGTAAACCAAGCGTTGACTGCATTAAAACTCATAGGCAAACAAAATTATAACTGGTACATAATAACAATCTTCAATCTGTCACGCCCCACGTTGGGCGCGTTTGCAATATAGGCCAGATTTTAAGTTTTTTTCTTACTGTAACATATCAGTATAGAATCAAAAAATAGAGAACGTTCAGAAATGTATTTATCATAAATTTATAAGCTCTCAAAATGATCAAAAATCTTTTTCACATAAACAGCGATTTCTTCAAATTTAAAATAACAATTTTCTCTAACGTTATTTAATTACTGCTGGAAATTATAAAGCCATTAAGTCAACATGCAGAATACAACTTTAGAATTGTTCGAGTAAATCTAACTTCAATATGCTGATAGTGCAGATATGAAATTTACAATGCTCCAAGATATAAATCGAAATCTTAGCAAACCAAAGGCAGACATATAAAAGCCATGGACAGATTCCGCAATACACTAAGGAAGAAATTCCGCTGGTTGATTTTATAGCGAATATACGGTTTTCTGTGCATTTTTATTATTTCTAACGCAAAATTCACGGACAAGAGTGCATTTATGCAGCGGTAATTAATGTCGCATTACAAGAAGAGATGTTAACATGTCCCTTCCGCTTGAATTCGTCGAGATACCGTGCCGATATGAATCTTGACAACTTGTAACAGTCATTAAGATCTCGACTTAAGATTATGTGTCTATTAGTTCAATCGATACGTCTGCCTTAAGTTCTGATGCAGATGCTGGTGGAAAGATTTGGAAAGATTTTAACTTGAAACATGCCATGCTATTTCATATATGTAATTATTTTTCACATATCAAAATGAACGGTTTGCTAGCAATCGACCGTAATCATATCTCCATATCGAGATGTATTTAAATGCAAAAAAAAAAGGAAAATTGACAGAATATGAATATTGCTGTTTTTAAACTACGCTCTTCTTTTGATTCTTATTAAAATTAATTCGTTACCTGATACTAGTCGAATAGCGTCTTCTTCAGTCCGAGATTAAGTGCAGTTGTCGTCACAAGCTGACAGTGTTGCTAAATTTTATCAAGATCTACCATTTAAGTTTAGCCGATAATCAAATATAGTTGGGGATGAAAAGGGGATTATGTGAAAATCCTACGGAGCAAAAAATATTTTTGCATCGGCTAATGTTAACTTCACAGGCTTCAGTACAATGCTTTTGTACAACATCAACATTCATTTTGTTACCATTCAGTACTAGGATCTGATCTGAGTATGTAATATTAAGAGTACAATAGACCTCAGAACATGATCAGTTTTTACCATTATGATAGTTACCACCCTATGCCCCAAAAGAGGTCATGCAGGAACTGAATGAATGAACGACAGGACGAGGCTCGCACTAGCAAAATAACAAATAGCAAAATAACAAAATAACAAATAGCTGGGCGTTACTCCAAACAAAACCATAAACACGAAATGCTTTCATTTCCTAAATTAAAAGCAAAGTATCTATCTACGTTCCAAGATACAGATACATTTTTTTTTTCTCGCATAGCTAGCAATATTTTGTCCCATATCCAAATAATTGAACATAAAGTGTCTCCACTAACAAGAAAATGCGTCTTGTGTTCAAGAATTGAAACAATCATTAACAACATGCAAAAGAATGGGAACTATCTTCGAAGTCTATCTTAATTGGACAGTGCTAGTCGTATATTTTCCACCTACAAACTGAAACACAAAAACACACTCTAGCCGATGCGAACTAGACGCTAAAGCCGTTTAGGTGTCGGGACAAAGAGCGGCGGTAATGGTACAAATTTGCATAAAGTGCATCGTTAAGTTGTTGCATCGGCTAGTTAACGCCTTATCCAATTCGACTTTGGTGTTTTTTTCAAGCGGCCCCGATAATCACTGATCAATCGTGAATTAAGATCATCATAAAATTCAATTGGTTCCACATATCACTTGTACCGAGCATTTAAAAACATTTAAAACAATATCATACTGCGGTTAGATAGTCGTGTACTGGTTTTCGGTGCCATTTAGAAACATGCAAATTTACTTAGATCGGACCATTTATCCATTGGTAATATGCTTAAAGCGTACAATAGTTGGCGCAGTTATTAAATAACAGTGGTATGTTTTAATGTTTGATCAAATGGCTTAATTAGCTTCCTGGTTGCATAGTGTCTAGGCGGTAGTACAATATTTAACATATTTACAAAAATTCTGTCCGAAATTTCTCGGTATGAATTAATGTTGGTATAATATACTCAATTAAACTCAAATAAAAGTTGGGAAAATTTAAGAAGTGGAGATACGATTTTTTTAGCAATAAGTTCTGGCAAACGAATATATTTAAATTACTGTCATATTATATTATATATATATATTTTACGAACGTCTCTTACTAAAAAGTTGAAAGTTGCATAGATATATTTGTAAATTGATCAGATTTGCAATGATGTACAAAGGAGTATCTCGAATATTAGGCCACACACCACAATAGTCATATGAGATATGATGTTATAATTTTATGATCATATAATGAAGGGCGCCATTTTGATAAAAATTCGAAAGCTTAGCAAATTGGTAGATCTTAAATGTATAAATTTCTGGATACACGCTAGCAAAGTATATTTTATGAGGACTACACGAAAATGTAGGTGGATTTGGTCAAATTCCAATTTGTATATGTTTTTAGCTTATTTCAAATTTTTGTGCAAAAATTAATATGTACCTACCTGCTATGTATTTTAAAGGATTTTCATATGCAAGCTTGAGGCAAACGTGGGCTGCTGTGCTTTTTTTTCTAATTACTTTTTTGGTAAAAAAAAATTAAAATCAAGAAGCTAGGTATTTGAACAATATAGGGCTGAGTATTCGCAGTCGTAAAAGAAGCTGTACGTGGAACGAAAATTGAAGATTTGAAGCACTATTTATTTAAGAAAATTCTTTAAAATTAAAAGAATGAAAATGATAGGAATCTTATACCCAGATTTTCAACAAAATTTGGAATTTGACTTACAAAACAATTTGGTTTTTCTCCTTAAAAAAATAAGTTTCGGTTTCGCCTTTTTCATAAACTTCAATGTTCAATCATTCAGATCTCCTTTGTATCATAAATTTAACATTAAAAAATAGTTATGTCGAATAATTTAATAAATTAAAACAATGGTGAGACACCTGTCGCAATTTCGTTCCTTCACAAATATGCTGAATGACAAGCGTAAGTACTACATAAACTAAAAGTCGAGATAAGCTTAAAATAACAGGTATAACTTGCCGCGCTGATAAAATAACTAGCCGCCAGTTAAGACCTATTAGGAGAAAACGAATTAAATTTATGAAGTTCAATGTATAACACCTGTTCGACTTTAACAGTTTCTTGTAACGACAGTCCATACTAATAGTTTATTGTTTCGTAGCGACCATTGTTTGCGAAAAACTTTCACACCTTACGAACAATAGATCTGGTCGATTTAAAAGGTATTTTATCTTGTCTTTTTTCGCATGCAAATATCAGAACAATGCTCTGAAAAGTATATGTAGCTAATTTCGAAATTTTTCGCCTAACCTTTCAGTGTAATCGGAAAAAAACTTAGCTTCAGCATTTTTCAAAATTAAACTCTCAGGGTTCTGTAAAGTGTTAAAGTTTTCACGAATTCCGACAAATTTGGTAGGCTTAATAAGATCAATTTCCAAATTCTACCCAAAAAAAATTAATTAGGGCTAAGTCTTTTGTTCGATTCTTTTAGTTCTAATTATTTAGTTTTTATGTTTAGATTTATTTTAGTTTTTAGATTCAAGTTTGTTCGGAAATGTTTTATATTCATAATTGTTAAGCTTTTATTTTGATTAATTTTAATTTTTGAATAAGTCCTCAGTAAATATTCGTGTTTTCCTTTGCCAGTCTACTCATTCTTCAGCACAATAGTTGAGGATGTGATAAAGGAGATTTTCTGAGCAGAGGTTTAGGGACTGACCTGAATAATAGAAAGAACAGTCTAATAGAATTAGAATAGCATCTTGCTATTAAAATGTTGTAAATAGTTTAAAAATCAATAAAACAGAATAGAAAGGTTCTACAGAAAAAAAAAACAATGTGTTTTTCAAGTAGATTAAAATTTATAGCAAGTACCAACATGATCGTAAATTTTATAATGGTTATTTATATATTTTGTACAGAAACATTACGTGATTTGCACCAAAGAGACCACAATATCCAATGGAATAACAGTTTTACATGCATAAAATAAAATGAATTTCGCGCTCGAAATAAGCACCCGTCGTACATACTTGAAAGATTCAACCACAGAATTTAAGAAGACTCCTTCAAGATTTGCGGCTTATGTCTGTTCTTTAACGGTTTCCTGTAGGTACTCTAAAGCTACCTGCATGAAACATAAAGCACTTTGATTTGTGCTCCACGTCACTCTACATTTAATGTCTTAAGAAAAGAAAAAACCAATGAATGGACTTGTGCCAAGGCTGAAAGTCTAGTACACGTAGTAGTAGCCTACCAAGTCTTATTCTTCCCCAAGCTCAAGACATGAATGTACCTATGAAGATTTGTAAAGGTAGTTCAACAACAGGTAATTTATTCCCAGCTGCATCAATAATATTGAAGAAAATGCTACCCACTGTGGTGTTTGTAAACAATCAATATTTGAAACAGCGGGTGCCAGTTCAATTATTGTTGAGCAGTTGTTAAACGATCAAGGAGTTATGATTTTAAAGAAAATAAACGCGATCTGTGTGAAACAAGTTTAACGAAAATATGTAGATAGGGTGATGAAATTGTTTTAAGTCGGAATTTGTTTTTTTTTTTTCAGATTTATACTATCTTTGAATCCTTTACATTAAAGTTGTCGTTCGTCTGAATACTTAAATGGTTGGATATACAATTTTTCATGTCTAGTTTAAGCTACTCCTGCGGTAGGAAAAACTACCGCGTACCTACATATTAGCTTCATTAAATAAATTATTCTTTAAATTTGTAATAAATTGAGCCGTTGTATTTGAAAGTGGAATAAGTCCATTTTGAAAAAAATATTTTTTGTGACATTGTAACATTATTCTATACAACACGAAGCAACTTTCTGAGAATCTATTGATGCAATTCTTTCATCACACTTTTAACAAATACAAGTAAATTTTCCTGAAAGATGGCATAAATATTCTTGAACATGTTAAAACGTAAACCGTTAAGCATGCCGATTAAAAACGAAATGGACTTATTCCACTTTCAAAATCAACGGTTTAATTATGAATTTAATTTGTTTACTATCAGTCACAATTAGCGAGCTATCCTTTCTGAACTACCTTATAGTGCCATGGGAGGAGAATGCTTTATAAATTCCAAGCTGATGTCTCTGTCAACTGTAGGTACTTCACTGCAGCTCAAAAAAATTGTTGAACGGTTACCAACGAGCCAGTACATTTGATCTAGTTAATAGATGGCGCTATCGATGGATTCAAACTTTATACACAGTAAGATACTTAGATTTTATGGTTGACACTAATTTTTTGATACAAAACCATACCACAAACAGGTAAGAAAACCAACACAAAAAATTATATTCTTCCATTTTTGCGGTTTGATTCAATTTCATGTTCAACTTATCCAGGTAAAACGTTGTGTGCATAATTTTCTACCTGATGCAAATTTTAACGATTTCATAATTGACAGCGACACTGTTATAAAGGCAATTACCTCGTTTAATGTGGTTGGCTATCACAAGGAAGAGCGATCGTTGTACTAAAAGTTGTAACGATATTATCTAAACGTGGCTGATACATGGACCGATCAAATCGCATCTTTTTGTTATAAAGTTATAAGCAGCGACAATTGGCTCTAATTACTGCAGTTTCTGATTAAACACTTCTCCCGAGTAGAACAGACATAAATTACCATGTCCCCCCTTGTAACATTCAGGGCGATCGTTTAGACAACAGACCTGTAGCCTCCAAGATCGTAAATAAGATAAAACGCAGGCGCGCGTTGTTTAACAAGTTCCTTGTATATTCCCCAGTTTATTTATGTTTAGTATATCGAAGCTACGGATGAACAACGCCATAGTGAATCGCCACGGTTGCTATTATTTATGGACACATTGTGTTCGAACTGCACTATGCCATGCGGTTACTCTACCGGGTAAATTATGGTATTACTATGTTCAACATTGAAAAACATCAGTCTTTGCTTCATTATCTTAGCGGCGCAAACATACTCGTATCTGTACCTAGGCTTAAGCTGATAATAATGAAGAAATTGGAAATAATATCTATTAAAATTAGAAAGTAATTAAACACGTATAAAGCATTCTGAACTCATTTAGGACTATCTCTACCTTATCGGAAAAATGAGAAATTTCTTTGCAAGAATTTTTAGAGATAACCGTCATGGGCTGAAAAATATTTTCTACTGAAACTAATAAGGTTCATTCTATTCTTGCCTTGCTTGACTGAATTTTTTTTATTGAACACATCAATTTATTATTACGTGAAGAATGTTTTGTTAATAATTTTTTTGAATAAATCCTCCTTTTCTTCCAACATTGCTGAAGTGGAGTAAATATGGCTACATCTCACTAAGGCATTAAACATTACCAAATTAAATTAATTGCATTTCTTAGTCGAGATCTACTATGTACGAGTATTAGGCTTTATAAAACATATTTGATATTTTTTATTCTCCGACTTTTCTATATTTTGGTTTTAATTTGAACGTTTAATTGTCGGTGCAATTAAAGGGGTTCATGTAAAATTAACTAAACAATAAAAAAAATTGGGTGAAAATACCTAACCTTAAAGCAGTCAAATATTACGAATTTAATTAACAAATGTTCATTAAATTTAACAAAGTTGCAAGTAGTTCTTTAATCTGTGTTTTTTTGCACAAGCTGGGAAGTAAAATTACAACAACGAATGAAATTCTAATGTGTAAAATTTGTCATAATGTTTCAAATTACGCATTTAAAGTTTATTATAATTTTCTTATGTAGATATTAACTTAAACGCTTCGTTGTTTCACTTGTTTTGCGGTTTTGTGTAAGTCGTGATTAAAATTAAAAAAGAGAATAATATGTGAAGTTTGTAGCTTTAAAACAAATAAATTCAATTTATATAGGTAATAAGCATTTCTTCCATCATAAATTAAAATAATTTTAATTTTTGTTCTTTGCACTGTTTTTAAAAAAGAATACTATTTTTCGATTCCCATTATTTTTTAAGTATAATTATTACTTGTTTTTTTTTTTTTTTTTTTAATGTTCCAGAAATATTATTAAGTTATCTTTTATACTTTCTACCCTTTTTAACCGATATCCAGTCATTTCCAATTGTCGATTGCTGTGAAACCCTTCCCAATACATTTGGGAATTCATTAGTCGACCATTTACTTGAAGTTTATTCATAATAATAATAATAAGAATACATAAACATGTCACATGTATTAATAAACATATTAATATACACTATTAAGTTTCAAAACTAAGTACTTCCCTACTGTCCGACCATTGAAGACACAATCAACATTCTGAGCATATGGCAAACGTATTGGCACACTTAATATCTTCATTTTTCCCATCACTCCTTATTTATTTTCTTTCTTCCTTTCCTGCGTCTTCACTCCATTTTTCCTCATTTCCGCCTACCTTCATTATTTTCTGTCCTTCATCATCATAACTATTCTTTTCTTTTTATTGTACTTTTTTCCTTTTTTCTTTACCACCTTGTCTTTCATCCTTCATTACCTTTCTTTCATCATCATTTTCTTTCTTCTTCAATTATTGCTGTCATCACATCTTTACTTCTTCTTTTGCTGTCCTTCTGCTCTTCCTTTTTTCTGTCGTACCTTCACTACTTCCACTTTTAATTTTTTATACCTTCTTCTTCCATTATCTTCACTCCTCCTTTGCTACTCGAGTTTTCCTTTCACCTCAAATCGTACTATCGGTCATTAAGAAACATGTAAAGCAACATTTGGCTTCCAAGTGTCTTGGACAAATTGAAATTTATGCTATGAGACGGACGTATAACGGCAGTTAAATCTGGTCGCCATAAACTGGTCCGAGTCTCGCTAAAAGGATGATGAATTACACCATAATGCCATTATCTTATTATTAATTCTTAATAGCCGACAGAAGTTGTGTTCGTTTCCAACATCAAACGTAGCCTGGACATTAATGCCAAATAAAATAAAATCATAAAAAAAAGACATTATTAAGTCAAAGACCCCATAAGATACTCGGATTTATTCCCTTCAAATATCACATATTTCTCTTAAAAACAAGAATCTGCATGTAAGCCTCTCAAGTTGTGCATTACTTGATATATTTGGTTAATAAATTAGCGAGTTATTCAGTTCTAGTCAGAAACTGTGAAACTGTAGCCGATATGTGAATACGGTAGAGTGTTCGTCTTGCAGGAGGCACGTCGCGTTATTCGATCGCTTCATATAAGTACGGCCCAGCCACAAAGATAAGTGAAATCTCTAAGCGAAGATCAATTTGTTTTCGCTAGAAGAAGCTGTTTTTGGGATGTGGACAACGCTTTCTCGACAATCGTTTCGAAAGGATTAAATTACACGCATGCGTTTTGATTTGGTAGGCAACTAAAGTAGCTAGAAATCCGGACCGGTTTCTGTGATCTATAGGATAATAGTAAACTTTGTAAAGGCATTACATTAATTCAAGTCACACTGTATCATGTCTTTTCGAAAATGTACAGCGAAAGTAAAAAAAACACCATCGCACACATGGACATACCAAACGTGTGCACTCTGTATAAATAATATTTGAATTTTAACAATATTTTATTCAGTTGTCACAACAAACTCTTCCTCGAATCAACCAGCAGGACCAAACCACCACCTATCAACGTGCAATAAAATGGCATTTGAGCTTCCGAATCCATCAATTACATTCTAATTACCGGATCAGCTCCTTATTAGTTTCACCTAGGCATCGACTCTCTATTTCGATCCGGCTTCCTCGGCGATTACTTAAAACCTCTTTGATCATTTGCTAATTGAATCGACAAGTTTACTGCAAGTTTGTCTTAATTAGAGTCAGGGCCAATTATTTATCGATGTCCACTTTAATCGCGATAATTTGTTAACTCGATGCTCATGTATCGCGCTAAAGGCAAGCCAGTTAAACTACTGGTAAATATCGGAGGAAGCCAATACGAAGTTGAATGATTTTAATAGCCAGTCGGAATCATGGGAAAAACAATTCAATAAAAGAAAAATAGTTTTTGATTGATTTTGAAATTAAAAGTGAAATTGGAAAATATTTTGATATTTATTGGAGAAAAAATATATGAGTAGGTACCTACCTATTATAAAATGTTCATACTTGCTACAATATATTAACTTTTAAAAACGTAATAATAAGCCAAATACATATTTATTTTTAAAATTATGCTCTTATAAATAAAGTGTCTACCTACTCGTAATATTCTGTACTTAAGTATTTCACTTATTCTGGAAATGTGATAAAAGTTAAAAAACAATTATAATAACATATACATTATATTATACAAATAAATATATACCTTACAGTATAGATAAGAACTACAAGTGTAAGAGTAAAAATTCATTAAATATGTAAATAAAAATATAACACAAAAATAGTTTTCACAATATGGAACAACACAAATTTTAAATAATAAAAAGAAGATTTAAGCTTAACCATTCAATTTTATAACACACCATGTATGATCGATTTATCAAGGGATAAAGATAATTTCAGCATGATGGATGATCAATATATTGAAAAAAAAGGCTTCAATATACGTGAATTAATAATAATAATAATTGACTTAATCCCTTCATGCAAAATGGGCAACTCCTTTTGGGTATACTTTCACAGCTTAAAGAACTGGAGACAATATTGTCGTACAGCTCAAAGGGCTTAAAAATTTCGACACAATTTCTTGACGATTATAAAGAGCTAAGAGGTTTCAACTTTCCAGCATAAACCCTCCCTAAGATTCAAAAAACAACTCCCACCGCCGTACCTCTTTGAAAAATGCGACTTTTTCGTTGCATTTTCATACGGCAGGATGCATTTCCTGATCCAAAACATGCATGCAGAAGCAAAAGCGCAAGCTGTCCACAAATTAGTTGCAACCAGACATTTATCCTTCCTAACAAGGCTGGAACAAGTTGAACAATTGTTAGCACTCCTATAATGCCCTTATGGGCATGTTTTAGAGTCAAATATTGTTATTAAGTTGTAATTTACTATTTTACTTTTTTCTTTTCATTTCTCTTTAATTTAAGTTAGTTAGTAAGTTAGGTTTAAGGCCACTGTACAAGGTTTTTCCTTGAATTTATGTAACTAAAATTGTCATAAATGTTTTGCTTTCCTGTGCTAACTAGGTTTAATTTAGCTGTTAAGATATTGAATTATCTGTTCTCTAATTCAGAAATTATAAGGTGTTAAACATAAGTGGATAAACTAAACTAATAAATATTGATTGATTGATTGATCCAAAACATGAGTGAAGAGTAGAGAAAATCAACTAACAGTTCCGGGGTCCGTTTCAAAAAGTTAATTTAATAGTGCGTATCTTTATGGGTCTTTTTTACTCAGTATCTAAGACTAGTACCAAATATACGTTTAGTGAGGCTGGGTATTAACAACACGGTATGTATGTAAAATATTCTCTTAGTCGAGTACTCGCTTTACAGACCAAAATTCCATTTGCCCTATTTCTCAAATTTTTAGATTATGCAGAACTGCATATGTAATTCAATACCGAAGCTGTAATATTTTTCAAGTCATATTCAATCAGCATTATTGTGTCCAGTCATAGGAAATCATTCAAACAGAAAATTCAGTTGCATTCTTAAATGCGCGACTTGATAAAATATTATTATCGTGGGGTCACGTAATAAATCGGAATTAAACGTTGATTTGACAATAGCCTTTTGTTGCAGTTTCGCCATAGAGTCTAGACAAAACTGTCGGCTAAAATCGGATTCAAATTGAATTCTTTTATCAAAAAAGCCGCAAATTCATTACTTATACCTACTTACTGATCAAAGCGCAATAATTAAATAATAAATCAACAAATGAACCTGCCCTCTGACATATTTCATAACTTTAGTGCATTTTCGTTTGCAGTGCATTTAAGAATTGCATAATTTCGACAAAATCCTCCACTTAACTTTCATCTATGCAAGTCTTAAGATTGTACCTGTACCTGTACCGCGTACTGTACCTTGCTTATCAAAAAACTGCTGTTTGTATATTTTCGTTCCGCATGGTTATGAAAGTTGCGAAACTTTATTGTGGGTAACCAATGCCTCGTATCATACACGAGCATATGTACATAGACGATATGAGACCCATTAGCCGGAAAAATGATGTGACAAAAAAAGCTATCCTCTTCGATTCCAGCATTAGCGTCTTACATATTGTAGATGATACTTCTATAAATTATAATCGCCTAATGAAGATTTGAGAAAGCTATTAATAATAAACAGGTGTCAAGTCACCTTCTAACTTTGCTGACAATTTTCTGCTATCCATAGCGTACTTTGACGACCATCAAATGTATGAGCCGCGGACTGAACATGAAAATCGTGAGCTCATTAAAAGCAATCACCTGTACCTTAATACCTTATAATCTCGGCCAGCCGATTATCAAGGAGAGGGTACGTACATATACTAAGATCGCCTATTGAAATAAATATAACGATAGATCGCCGATGACTATAAGACAAAAAGGCGAAATCTAATTGTGTTTGTTCGATGTTATCGATACCGTGCCCGGTGCACTAAAGTGGAAGCTGGGACTCGAGATCGCCGCGAAAGAAGGTTACTGCATGCACTTTCGTTTAACCTGCATTGTATCTAATACCTGGGATTAGAAAATGCCATTCCCACAATGCTTAAACATTTTAGACATCAGACAAGGTGCTTTGCCGTTTTTCTAGAAGCCTTAATCGCTGTATTAAGAAGCTGTTTGCTTACCGCTTCGTCGACGCCATATACCACGAACGATACTATTTCTACTACATATATTTTCCTAATGGCAACTTTTCGCGTATAGTATAAAGTTTCTGACAATCGTTTGAATTGATAGCGATTTTCAATGGTTCTGTAGAAATCCTTCTCCGCTGAATTTATTCCGACGATTTAAACTATCTTGTTATTGTATATTTTAGATACAGATCAAAAGTAAGTACTCTAGGCGAAAAATTGAGACATACAATTAAAAGGCAACACACTGGAGTACAAGACATTTGCCTTACTTTTCAGTACCTACTCCTTTCAGCAATTCTATAAATTTGACCGAGTTTCACGGAATTCAGACCGTGGGATCTTTCGATTTAGATTCGCAGTTATAACAGGAGCAGTAAACCAGAGCAAAAATTTAGATAGTGCGATATTCGGAAAGGGGAAATTCTATCCGCTCCAGGATCTATAATATAGGTGGCTATTACTTTTGAATGAAAGATTAAAATTTGCATGAACATGGAAGGTGTGACTTGAGTAGCCTAGGGTACGCGGATATCATCAGTTTAAATCGTACTCGCGATATACCCCATTCAATTGTCCCAACATCATTGCACCAACGGCACATGTCGTCTAGTCATACCGACTAATAACTAATGCAAAGTTTTAGGGCCGTCTCGACGTCGGTGTAACTACATTTAAGCAACCCCTATCCTTACTCAAAAAAGTCAGTTATTTCAGTAGTTTCTTCGCAAAAACTGTTTGCCAAATATTTCTTTTTGCACAAATTTGCTGCTGCTGTTCAAGTCAACGCGCGGCACATTCGAAAGAGCCCTGAGTAGCTTCCATACAAAAATCTTCGAAAAATAAGTGTGATTTTTATTATCCTTAAAGTATCGTAAAAGCATCGTAAAACATGTAGTTATACTCTACGAACAGTAGACAGGAAAAGTTACCTACTTTTCTTCCTCGGTATCCACGCCGAGGGGTATATTTCTGTTTCTAACAAAAACTATCAATAGCATCATAACATTGCACCGATATCCGTAGTAAGAAATATGTTTGTATGCGCTTTCGATGCATTTTCTACTATCGGAGTGGAGTTCTTGGCATGAATGCATCCAAAGTCGAAGTCATAAGTCGATGCCTTTTGCTCTTTATGATGATTCTATCGCAATAACCACATTAAAGATGAACGGGGTTGAGGAGGTCACTCACAACATTTCTGCTCGTGCTCTGATTTCATGGTTTATCTATTGTACTAAGATGGTACGAGGTTTTCTAGGATGGTTGCCGTTGCTGTGCGCAGGGAAAAACATTTTCTTTGTTTTATTTAATATTAAATTTTATAAAATTTCGTCTAGGAAACACGTAAGAGCATGACTATCCAGCGAAACAATGCAACGATATCGGGAAATGGTAGTTCCGTACAGAGATAAAAGGAACATGAAAATGTTCAATAGAATTCGGCTTCAAGTTAAGATAATGCGCATTGTAACTGCTGTTTTTAAAGTCAGTTCGATGTATAGTGAAGGTATTATGGAATCAATGAATGACTCTTTACCTAGTTTACTTATTTGCTGTGGAAAACATACAATTTTTTTTGATACATCTTTAATAAGTACTAAGCTAATGAATCTGGTCTGATTTCTCTAATCGGAACGAAATCTTATATAACTTAACAATTTTTACTAAACTTATTTCCCTCATAGACGAATGAGTGAAGAAAACTCTTAGTAAGTGATGCACTAAAGATTCGGTGGCGATCTTACTGATTGTTGAGCGGAGGCGGTACTCACGCCAATGCTAATATTATGGAAAATTAATATATTTATAACATTTATACGAACCAAATTTCGGGAATATAATTATGTTCTCAACATGTCCAATAGTCTCGAGAATCAAAATTTGGGAGGGAACGGTTCACAGGTGTAGATTTCTATTCAACCCAACCAAAAAACTGTTGTATTTTTATATATATTAGAAGATAACATACTTTCTAGTACTCAATTGAAAATCTAGTCAAAATATTGCTATCAATCACATCTTCCAGTTTATTTTATAAATTTACATTTGAATAACTTACATAGCTTAGCTTACTTGATTATTAATACTATAGAGAATATATAGAATTTGTACTATATTTTCTATTGACATCAATTAAAGATGTTCTAAAATCTACTAAAGATTGTCAAAAATTGCGCAATTATATCCCAAACGATGTTTAATGTACCATAGAAGTCTGAACGCATTTTCGAGAGCATTTCACAATATGCTCGAATAATATTGCTCATCAGTACTACAACGTCAAGTAGTTGGCGTTAAGCTATTTTTGTCCGGTGCCACGATAGTTTTTCTTCATTTCATCGTCGATGAACGGCAGTGATTTCAAAAAATCGAACATTTGTCTACCTTTTTCGAATTTTTCTTACAGTAATCTTATAATGGACAGTAAGACAGGTTTCGCCGTCAATACAATACTCTTCGAAATCAGCACCTTCTTGAAAGAACATTCCACTTACCATTTCAGAGATGCCTTCACAAAGGCGCAATCATGAATAGGAAAGGAAATTGATGGCGGCGTGAGGCTTTTCACTTTTTGCTCGTGCTCACCTGCAGTTTCCCTTAATCATAATAAAAGTTTAATTAGACGTGTATTGCATTGTAGGATACAACACTAGCGAATCAGTGAAAAATTACTTTCTGAGTTTGCCAGGTAACAAAGTGTAGAGGAGCGATCGGATCCGACTGGCGAGTACATCAACCGCAACGGGGCCCATCATACAATTCTTTTAAAAGTTCTTCTCGAATCTCGACAGATGGATAGACGTGGAAAAAAGCATCAAGTATCTTCCTATCATAGGAAAAAAAAGATAATTGCCTTGTCGTAAATTGCATTCTTTACACATCCTCGTATTCGCTTATAATCCGTGTATTGTGCACGGAATATACCTACGATAGGCTAAAACCGAATACAAGATGTATTGCGAATCACCATGACAATGTGAGGAAAGCGAAAATCGATTTCACGTCTTGTCATTCTCACCAAATACCTGCCGTGCATAGCAAATTACCTGACGTATAATGTTCCCTGCGCTAGAAGGTCAACCATGAATAGGGCAATTTCTCACTAGGCTGCGTAGAAATAGGATTTTCTTCGGAGCCATGCCTGACAGTCAAACATACTCTTTCTTACCCATAGCAACTTCAACTTATTCGTATCTATGGTCCGGACCATGTATCTATATGCGAGTATCTTTCATCGGAAGATTTTCTTAAGATTTTAGTGCTATGCTAACGGGAATTAACGTTCGTAGCCATGAAGGTAATGACTAGCGATTTGTGCCTAAGGACAACTATATTATACTCGAACTAACAACATAACATGCGCATTTCTAGATATCTAATTTCAAAGGTGTAACACTTTAGTGCTCTATGTTAAATTGACCGAAAAGTGCCTGAAGCTATTACCCAAACGAAGCACTCTCAAGAATTGTCGGAATTTCGTAACCATATATCCTGATATTAGTGGGCTATAGACTTTTTTCCTTAGCTTTTCGATTAGCATCCATTGCATTTTTTCCGGTAAATCTTATCATAATCAGCAGCACCAAAAAATGTTAATATTTTTATTAGCAGGATGCTAATTCACTGGTACGTTAACCGGACAATTTGGACGCCTCTATTTTCAAAGAACTTAAAAGTAGATTCAAGAGAGGAAAGAGAGTTGAATTAATATATGATAAAACAAAATTTAAAAAACTGTAAGTGTCCTGGAAAATACCTATTTAAACTTTCAACGATAGTACTTACTTATTTTAGAGTCCAGAGAAGAGGTTAGGCGTGTCTTTTTATCGTCGCTAATTTTGTTTATAAGTTTATAGTAATATTTGCTTCATTATCACAAAAATTTCCGTGATAAAAAGCAAAGAAAGTACCCCAAAATTATTTTTTATATCCCATTACTTTGGCTAAAACTCTACAAATTTCAAAAGAGTTTTCCGAGTTCTTGTTGAGGTCTATAATAAGAAATCACATTGTCCATTTGCATCACTTAGAACAACTCTAATAGACTATAGAAAATTAGTTAGAAACACTGTGCCGTTGTGGTAAACGTGTAAATTCGCATCCTTTTCACCAACTTAACACGCAACATCGATTTGTTGAGACACGACTAAAAACGTAATAAAAATCTATCAAATGTTGCAAAGGTTAAAAGAAGTTCTTTCGCGTCGTGCAATTGTGCTAATTAGTGAACCTCTAAAAGTATTAAATTGCACGGTTCGCGATGGGGAAGAGATCGCAGAACAAGAATCCGCACTGTGTACAAGTTATTTATCGTGATCTTAGCAGCGAAAGGTGTGCCTCTTTATAGTGTTCTTATTTCTCGAAAAATCACCTCTTATTTCAATTTAATGAAATATCAAAATCTGCACTTCTTATAAAGAAATAATTGAAGTTAGCTTGTTGAAGGATATGCACAATCTCCTAGCCTTATACGTTCTGTTCGATTATGATTTTAAATCGTTTTAAACAGCCACAAGTTGCATTTATTTACTTAGCTGACGTAGCAAGGTAAGGAAGGTAAATTGATCTATTGATCATTCTATCGCTTAGGGGATAGTTCAAGGTAGGAACTTCGTATTAAGTACACTAACGGTCATGATTTTAAGATTTATAACACATGACCGTTAATGTCTGAAGTCTGGTCAACTGACTGACTTTCTTTCCTTTTTAAAAACCAACAAAAAAAAGATCTTTGATTTCTCTAGATAGAAGAAGTACCCACATACGAGTACGTGTACTTACTATGACTATGATCGTTAAAATATCCAGATTCCAGACATGTGCAATTACCCAGGTAAAAGTTTTTCGCTCGGTCTGGATACGTAAATTGATTGTTGGACATTTATCAGAAATTGCTGGCAGTGTTTTCCAAATGAAAACTATTTCAATGTGGTAGTATTGCGGATGAGTAATTGCAAAAGTGATATGAGGCGCGCAACTAATTTTACCTGTACACGCAAATTACTTTACCTCCTGCAATGTGCGAAAATTAATCTCTAGCTGAGTGTTTATTTAACCAAAGGGCTATTAGTTGGTTATCTATGTGGGTGCAAAGAAAGAGACTAAGGCAACCATTCGATTAATTATTTATATTCTCTGCGAATATCAAACGGTTATTTTAACATAATAGAAACAATGACAGTATTACGGATTCATTTCAAATTCAAATTCAAATTTCTTTATTGCCAGGAATAATTTTTATGTATTACATGTATGGCTTATTTTAGAGATTAGACGGATTCATTTCAATAATTTGCAGAAGAAAACTTATCTAGGACCTAATTGTGTAGGAAGGAAACTATGCCCGAAAGTTTAAACAAATTTCTACCGACACTCCTTTCAAAAATAACACAACTGCTTAATTTAAGATTATGCAATTAAGCTCCAAAACTTTTTGATAAATTTTCTTGTTTTGAAAATACTGCTAAAATATTTAATTGACAATTCACGACAGTGACTATAAATAAAAATCAAATACAAGACAATACTAATACTATGTATACCTCCTCAATAATACATTTTCAACTCTCCGAGTTAATCGACTTTAGACCGTCACTTCAAATGGGTACATTTTCTTCATTTTCCATTTAATATTTGCACGATGTCTTGAACCAACATTTTGGTGTTGTTGTGAAGGAAGTGATACAGCTGAACTCCATGTAAAATTTTTAAAAAAAATTGCACTCATTAGCGAAGTGAAAATACAAATTTTGACTGTTTTTTTTAAATTTTGAGCCAATCACAATATTTTATTATTAAAAATAATAAAAATTAATAAAACACATCTTGGCACTTATTAGGCGACATTTTCAATTCTAAACCAGTGGACCAAAAGCAATTATTCGTATATCCTAAAGAAGTGTTTCCTTGCATTCGCCCAAACTCACGATGACTCTAAAATGCGTTGTGTTTACTTGCACTTGTAAGCCTTGTTCTTTTTATGCAAATTAGCGAATTTATAACTTTCTTACTTGAACACGATATTGTCATTACAAATTTAACCTTAACCCTTCAACAACTACATTCTTCCAGCATCAGCAACCATCAATACCGAAGCAAATGGAAGAGGATTCAGCACATTAATTTTAACATGAAGTTATTTAATTACTAAAAATTACCCACAGACTTTATTCCACGATTTTATGTTATATGAAAATAATTTTCCTTCGTTTTTGACCATCACCTTCGGCTGTTCGCCGGTTTGTATGCTACGCCCCCTACATTAACGTTTAGAAAACCATAGACGCCGCCGTAATACAAGAAGCGTTTCTTCATTACTTACCTGTCGACTCTAAATGCACCTCCTTCTGATTTATGTCTTCTAATTACAAAAGTGGCGCCAGTAATGAAGCTTTTTATGACGGTTGTACAGAGTACAGTGCACGATTTGTTTTAGATGCAGAATTTATAATGTAATCATTAGCGATTTGTTAAATTATATAATTTATGAATTTTTTCAGATTTATTGTAATTTAACACATTTATTTTTTATTAATTAAAGATATTTAAAGATTTTTGTATTGAAATATTGAATAACATTGCACATAAACAAGAAGGGAGATTGGTTTTTAAAAAAATTATTTATTTATTTATTTTTGCAAGGATATTTGAAAGAGAACTAGTCGAAATAGTGACAGTATTTTTAACATTCAACAAATGTGTATAAAGAAACACTAATGAATTAAAACTTGGAGGTAGCAGTGTTCATTTATTTTAACTACCTTTGTATTGTAGCTACACAAAGAAATTCGTACTTTGAAACTCTACAGCTATGCATATACCAGTTAATACCAGCAACATTCTGAGCACTTTACTGCTAGAGCCGCCATTCCGCAACCCTGTGGCGACTAGAATAACTAAATTAAGGTTTCTTCAGACGCTGTTTATAAATGCTGCGTGCAGCTTTTAATGCATATTGCGACTGTAATTCTTTCTTTAGTATCCTCTCACTTCAATTTTACTTTGGGCAGATGCAAAATACTACCATGGTTCGAATACTACGATTTTAAAGCCATGGTAATCGTATGTATCGATGGAATTAGACTTATTGATGCCAAGCTAATGGGTTCTCGTTTTATACCATACCTAACGAACTGACGAATGCACGAAAAGTAAACGAATTTGTACTTTTTGATTATTGCTTAACAAAAAATGATATACGTATATTTTTTTGCTAGTAAGATTGTTTCCAATACACCACAGTTGTAATCTAGAGTGTAATAATCACAACTTAAGAGTCGGTGTCTAAATACCAATATAGTTATTTGCCACTGTAATGCATATTTTGCAAGAAAAAACATTGCAGAATCATTTCATTTACAAATCCATAGCTTAAGTGTTCAAAATTAATTTCTTTTTCTTTAATATTTTCCAATTATTCATATAAAATAGCCATGATACTTTACGACCATCAAAAATTGCAGCTACCTCGATTACTAGGCGTGCTATATTGTCGTAGTATTTTTTACCGTCATTTAGTTGATTTGAATATTTAACTAATTCGTTTCGCTTTTCAACATGAAAATTAACTAAGGCCGTAAAAAACGTTGATATTAAGAAATGCCATGTAAAATACAATTTGTAACAAAAAGGTGCATATATTACTTAATTATTCTTGAAAAAATAAAATCAATAGTAGCAAAAACGTACGTTTGTTGTGCTAATGTTTGGTCTATGATGTGTGCTGGAATTTTTTAAAACAACGTTCAAATGTCAGTTTGTACATAGATCTGAAAATTGACCAGTTAAATATTTGAAATTAATTTCTATGAGTGTCAATGGCGGGAAGCCTAGAAACTTAAAAAAAAAAATTTTAAGAACTAATAAGTTAGCAAACTGCACTTTATTTCAGGGATAAGTTATGCAAAGTATAACAATTCCTGGCGAAAAACGCAATGAGGTAAGAAAATTTATGTATTTGGTACGGGTTTTTTTGTAATATACTTACAAATATTTTTCTTATTACTTGAGGTCAACTACATATTTATGGCTTTTTCCAGTCGTTCAATGTCAATATTCATTACAAAGTATCAGTTTCAATAGGACCGGAAAAGCATACTTAGGTATTATGCTGCGTAGCCTTAAATTCTTTATTAAGCGACTAGCCCATCAATGAAATTGCTCAAGTTAAATCCACGTAGGTATTTTACTCAATGCTTATAGATGTGAAACATTTTGATAATTTCTAATGTGGTTTTACAATTACAAACTGTAGCTTAAAACTTGCACAACTTTGAAAAGAATACAAACATATCACATCATATAATATCATATCATATCATAGTGGAGAGTTCGAATACTTTGTTTTACTGGAATTAACCGCACTACCAAACTTTAGCTTAATATCCAAATACACCTAAAATTCGAAATGTTCAGACCGAAATTCATAAAAATAAAATCTTACAGGACTTACATTCAAAAGCCACAACAACGAAATTCACACAATTGAAATTCCCAAAAACCAAAATGTCCAAAACCATGATTTCTCAAAATACACTAAACACTAAAACTAAAACCAAATAACTTAATACAATGGCCGCTATTCACAGTCGTCATAAAGTTGGCTTTAAGTTAAAGCTGCCTTTAGTGTCGTATTATTAATAAGACACTAAGGTCATCTTTAACTTCAAGACAACTTTATGACGACTGTGAATAGCGGCTCATATTTTTAAAAACTAAAATCGACAAAACCAAAATGACATAATTCGTTAAACTGAAACACGACCAAAATTCAAAATAGAAAATTCTCAAACCCAAAACAAATCCCCAAATATTCGAAATAAAAAATAGCCAAAACAAAACAAAATTCTTGAAAAAGTTCATTAACCCATGCCATAGTCCCTAGCAAAAATATGACCTGCAATCGTAAATTGTTCATACGTATAGCAGCTTACGACGTTAAAAGCATACGGAACTCCAGTTCCAATTAAATTTTGGTTTATGTCTTAGCTAGTTTTACGACAGCTGGCGACGTCAATCAGAGAGTAAACTTTGAGAATTTTGACGACTATATACAGCGACTATAGAGACATCATAAAAGATTTAAAATATTTAATATGGGTTGCATGATACACCGTGCAGAAAGTCGAAAACTTAGGTGACTATGCGATTGATAATCTAAAGAATAACGAGTAGGCTATTTTGAACGTTATTTTTTAGGTTGGCGGTCACATAGTAACCAACAACTCATCTCAACATTAAACGCAATCCGGAAGTTTTGGTTTCTATTTTCATTAAATTTGTATAATATTTCATGAATATCGTTTTATAAAACGAATTTTATAAATTTAATTAAAATAAATAAAAAAAATTACACTACATATTTAATAAATTATTTACTTGTGCTTATTAAACACGTGGAGATTATACGTAACTTTTTCTTTTGTGCATTCAATAAAGGCTTAACTTTGGGCACTTCGTCACCTCGGGGATTTAAATTAATTGGATTTTAAAATTCGGCGATAATATCAATCACTTGTTAATTTTGTAATGTCGCATTTTCTGTTTAATAATCTTTTAAACGACTGCATGAATTAAATTCGGAACAACTTCGCCTGGTTAGCAGCAAATTGTTGATCAAATTCGATTTTCAACAACTTCTTATTGAGCGATTATCGCCACACACCTAGCTTACTCCCACGACTCACTAATGATTCGAGTTACGCTGTTTCTCATGTGACCGGCATATAAAATTTCAATAGAGCCATTTTCTTAGTAATAATTCCATTATACAATAAACTAACCAAACATCTTAGCCGCTAGATTAATTAATCATCGCGGTGTCTAACGGCGATGCACTTCTTAGCGGCAAACAAATGCAATTGATTCACTTATCATGATAATCAAATTACATTCATTTAAAAGTAATGGCCATGCGATTACTTGCGTTTTGCTTAGTTGTTCACAACACTCGTAACAATTGTAAAGGCTAACTTCGTTATTAAGTTACTGTGACTATTAGTTTTGCGGTATTTTATTGCCAAGATGGAATATATATATTTGCGCGTACTATAAATGATCGCGGGTCAAATGTGACGACTAGAACCTGAGAATTATGAAGAATGGTATTGTTGCATCTAGCGTATTTCGAAGTTTGTTCAAAGGCTTGTTACACGTTTTACAGTACGTTCAACACAGTAAATGAAAACCAGTCCTAGGCACTTAATACCACATGTTTTTCGTCTTCAAGCAAAAATCATTTGATTTTAAAAATAAAAATACTGCAGAGTTTCGAAAGCTTTCACCTCCCTACCTTAAGAAATTTTACTGAAAATATATTTTTAATGTTTCAGAGTTTTGGTTCTTAGCCTATGAATCCTTGGAGGTGTGAGGAGTAAAAGGGTGCGATGTAAGAGATAAGGTGGTCCGGAGAAAATTCTTAAGAATAGCTTAAACTGGGAAATTGAAACTTGGAACTATATAGATACATATGTATGTACATATGTACAAAACAGAAATCCGCAAAAAGTCGTTGCAAAAATTTAAAAAAAAATTGTAAGTAGACCTTTTTCGTTAACGTTTCGATTTATTATGTTAGTTTTAATATTTGTTTTATCAATAATGTTATTAATTACTAGACCAAATTCAATTAGAATTTTATTAGGATGAGATGGATTGGTTTTTTCTCTTAACTATTATTTAGGTTATCAGTCGCATAGTAGCCTAAATAGCATAAAATGCGTTCCGGACTTCTACCGAAAAAATAATAAAGTTGCGCCTAGACTGTTGATAGATTTTTCATAGGAGATACATCTGATACAAATCGTATATAACTATGTTGATATCATACATGTTTTGTAATTAGCCTTTCCTGGAGGGTCAGTTTCTTTATCTTTATTTTTCCAATCCAGATTTATACCATGTATGGTACTAACATGACAATATTCACCGCATTCCAACTACATTATAATAGTCAAAAAGCGAATGATCTATGAAATATGCATATTCTTTAGCTAAGGGGTTATTTTTAATTAAATGTCGTTCGCATATCGGAAAATGCGCGATTTCGCATTTAAGTCGTCTTTAGGCCTTATCTGATCGCTCTCCGTTGATTTATGTTGACAGGAAACTGCAACAAGATTATAAGTAAAACGTTACTTGTATCGTCACCGATTCATTTCGTTTTGAGCAGTTGTCCTCCTTTCGCAAATTAACTTTTTCACGCTTGCGAAATGTTATTACAAATCGCATGGTCATAAATTCATCGGAAAGGTATCGATCGGCATTTTCCAGGTTCACTCCCGATATCAGAGAAAAGATTCAGGCATAATGTTGCTCAGTGTTCGAGAGCATTTATCGCGTTCACGTTTGAATCAATAATATACAGAAAATAAGACAGATAAAGGAAAATAAAAATTGATAACATTCCGAGGAAAAATTAAAAACCATTAAAAATACTCTCGCAAATACGAGATAGCACGATTTTCTCGAACGATTTATAAGATCTCATTAGGAACGATCGTTCCCAATCGGTATAATCGGATTTTTAATTTTAATAAGACTTCGCCTTCTTCTCACCTGGGCTGCGAAAACTGTAATTTGTTAAATCGCAATAAATTATCAGTTTGTAACTTCAGGTGATAATAGACATGATTTCTCTTATATTGCTCGAGTAGAAGGTGAGTGTTGCTATATGATATTTTTCTGTAAGCTCCATCTTAACATAGAGTGCATCAAATGCAAGAATAATTGATCAGAAAGGGGGGAAGAGGAGGAAATAATAAGAAAAAGTTGGAAAAGAGGTATACTGAAGAAAATAAAGAAGAGAAAGAATAGGAAAGTAAAGGAAGAGAAGACAATGTAGAGAAAAAGTAAAAGAAGAAGAGAAATTAAGGAGATGGCGAGGAGTGGAAAGCAGACGAGAGTAAAACAAGAAAAAGAAAGAAGAACATGAGCAGAACGATGCAAAAGAAGAGAAGAGGAGTAAAACTGAGGCGGAGTAGGGATTTGGAGGAAGCAAAGTGCACAAAAGTAGAGGTCAAGGTAAAGCGAAGAACAGCGAAGAACAACGAAGAATAGCGAAGAACAGTACAAGGCAACTAGATGGCAAGATGATACGAAGCACAAAAATAAGAGAAGATGGCAAGCAAAAGTGAAGGAAAACATAATAATAAAGGAAGAAATAAAATACAAGAAGTGAGGGGGAGCAGGAAGTGAAAGAGAAAAAAGAAGAAGAAAGAATTTAAAGAGCGATATCCAACACAATTTCTAAGTAAAAAACATTAGAAAAGTTGGTAGTGAAAAAGAAGAAGAGGATAAAAGAGATAACATTTGAACAACATGACAAAAGAAGAGAAAAACAATGGGCACACCATGAGCAGAAAAGAAGAGGAAAAGAAGAAGTCATGGCAATGGATAAAGTGGCGAAGCCGAGAGAAGAAGAACAAAACTGCCGGTACGTAAAAGAGGAAGAAATAGCAAAGGATACAAAAGGAGATAAGATAATAAAAAAGTAGAACAAAAGGCTGGTGAAAAGTAAAAAAAAATTAAGGTAATAGAAAAAGAAAAAAAGATTTATAAAATAAAGTAATCTATGAGAGACTGTATTGCTTTATTTGCGTAGAATTGGACATAATCTCGCTTCACTATAGTAGAAACTTCTCCGTAGACAAGCTTTGATACACGCACGTAGAAAGCTTTCTCGCACATTCGGTAGTGTGTGTAGAATATTCGAGTGCGCTGAAGAATTTTATTTTTCCTAAATTAATCAATTTTTTATAAATGTTTGATGAAGTACTTCAGGGCTATTAATTACCTGAACCCTTTCGTCGTAAGACGAGGCAATCAGTTTAATTCGATAAAATATAGTAGGTATAAGTACAGATAGTACATATAAGTGAAAAAAATTTGACTTTACTATTTTTAATAATAAAGTATTTGTATCTTTCCAAAAAGCAGAAGATTTTTCATCAGATATGGTTAAACAAAAGACTCAAAAGTACGACAAATTTGTAGTCCAAATAAAGCAATAATATTTTTTATTTAAAAAGTTATACCTATTATAAAACAAATCAGGTAATACTTTTTGTGCCACTTCATAAAGTGAAAAATAGGGGAATTTAACGCTATAAAAATACATTAATTATTCCATGTACCGAAACTCATCTCATTTATTTCTAAAGTTTGATAAAGAAAAAAACCCTTGAAGATTAAATTAATCACACTAATAATATTGTCATCAATTATGACTCAATAGATAAAATCAACTTTAAAAGAAATGCAATGTGGTCAACAAAGTTTTGAAATGGTATAAATAAAAACAGTTTTTTTACATCGTTATCTTATAGTACTGAAGTATTGTATTATTAAGTTAAGAGTGATTGATAAGTTCATATTTTTCGCTGTTAATTTCCGTCAGTTGAAAACATAATCCATTCAGTGAAGGTAGACTAACAAGAGTATTATTCTATGAATTGTGAAATTATTGAAGTAAGTGGTTTAATAATGGATGTGAGTTGTCGTCTTTTAACAAACAACGGAGAGCCTTGCGATTGGAAAGGACCTAGAGAAGAATTACTGCCGCATTGTAAGGCGACTCATAAATACAGCATAAGCGTTAGTTACGGAGGACTGGCATGGTACGTAAGTGCTTTTGTTATAATTAGTAAAATATTGAGTAGTATCGCAATGGTTAACACCCAAATATTATAAAAAGCATGAATCAGGGCTAATAAATAAATTACAATTATTATTACAATTTGAAGTTCCGTAATGTAAATTTCAAAAATTAATTTTTTTTCCAAGTAATTCATTCCTCTCAGTGCAATTATTTTTTTTAACACATAATCTTATCGATATCTAATAAAAATTTATTGCACATTAAAAATTTACAAAAACAATACAGAAATGTACCGCTAATAAATTTTGTCCATTCTTCACGCGATTGTTTTAAGCGTAAACAGTTTGAGAAATTTATCTTGGCACGTGCGATTCAGCTGATATGGGTTTCCGGTGGGAAGTGCTTAATTTTAGTTCCCGAGAATCAAAATTTTATCATTGAATTGGAATTATTTTGAATAAATATCTAAATTGTAATATATACTTCATTTTGCTCGCATAGTTAATAGAATTACGAGTTACAAGAGTGTCGTTTGAGGGTGGCTATAAGTTTTCCACTAGCTTAATAATTTTTTTTCTAATTTAAATTCATTAAATAGTTTTTTTTCAATTCATCTGACTTCCATAGAACAGAGAATTCAAATCCGGCTCGACGGACTAGAAATGTAAAGTTATTTTTCAAAAAATCTGTGTGTGAGACCTATGTCCTATGACCTATGGTTGTAAGGCTATTACTAGACTCAGTTCCTATAAGTTTGATGAAGGATAAGGTCTAAACAAAATTTTAGGAATAACATTTAATGAAGTGGACCAGACCAAACCAAGTAGTTTCAAATAAGTTTCTATTTCTTTCTTAGGAAATATGAGAAAATCTTTTCACCTACCGTAAATCTAATGTGGGATAATCAGGAACACTTTTGGTGTCATCATTGCGACAGAGATGGAATTATGTACTGGACTGCATGCCACATCGAGAGCAGTGAAAATGCACCGCAATATTCCTATGAAATTGAGTGCTACATGACAGGTATGAATTTTAATTATTATCATTTTTGAAAGGCTTTATTTTTTAAGATTTCCGGTTTTATTTAAGGCAATCCAGTGAAAAAAATGATATTACGAGAGGTTTGCATATCACATAAGACCGATTTGGAAAGAATCTTTCTTGCGCGAAGATGTGTAGCCATACCGTACGAAGCGCTTCAATTATATTTTGGACATAATGGTTCTGATATTTTAGATCAAATACGTTTCTCAGCAACAATATTTAGAACATAACGAATATTATGTTTGTTTTGACGTTTTTAGATAGATTTTAAAATTAATTTTATTTTTTTTACCGAAAAGTATTTTAAGTTTCAAGTAAGAATATTATAATTCCATATGTTTATGGAACTTATGATTGCAACAATTAATTAATTTATTACCTCGATATATAAAACTATGAATTTGTTTTTTAAACCTTTTTGGAAAGCCAAATATCAAACTGTTTATCACTAAAGTTATAAATAATATTACTTAATTCTAATTAATTCTTCTAATAATATAATATAAGCGACTAAAAATTAAAAAAAAAGTGTTTGATTCATATGAACATTGTGTATGTTTTGTGATGTCTCCAAAACCTGTAAAAGCAAAAAAATTTATTTTAAATTAATAATATATCTTAGCGAACGATTTATACTAAAAAGTTGAAACTCGGAACTTAGATATATACATGGTGAGAGAGTGTTACAAATATAATTTTAGAGACATGTTCAGTACGGGCAGTAATAATGGTCGATACAAAATGTCTAGATAGAACTTTGCTAAGAAACGAGGCTTAAGAGAGGACACGCGAATTTGAGTGGACAATAGTGTACCAGTTTTAGTAAGTAACCTTGAATTACAATAACCCACGAATAAAGATAAAACTTTGAATATTTTTTGGGAGTAGCATTGGATAACGGAAGGATGATAATGAAAAATTAAAATTATTAACTGAAAAATGGGCTCGGTGATCTAGTATTTTCTCTCGACAGTGTTTTCAATTTATTGTTTAAGCTTGTGAACTTTAAAAGTTATTTAGCTTTTAGCTAAGCAATTTTCTTAAATAGTTCTTTAACAAAGTGTTGCTGAGAAGGGAAAACCCTAAAAAAAATTGTTTTCTTTTTATTCCTTAGAGTCTATTATACTAAGTCTTAGGTCGCAAATTTTTTTAAATTTCAGTTCGATCTCAATGCTTTATTTAAAAAAAAAAAATTATAATTATAAGGTAAAAACGAGCACACATTCGAGTAAGATTCGAGAAAGATACCTACATGTCCGATTTAAAAATATTAAAAACTTAAATCGAAACATAAATATAGTAAAACGCTTGCTAATTAATAATTTGTGTTTCTGATCAATCGGAATCAATAAATTCTCGTATGACATTTTTATAAAAAGCACTTAACGGTCAAAAGTGAAAATAACCGTCCGTGCAATAAGTGCAGTCTGCACACGACTATGTAAGTGCATATGTCTTTTATTCTGTTTAAATGCCATAATATAATTATCTTGATTCATTAGTTCCGTTCCGAAATTAATTTCCGTCGGTTCGCAGCAAAATGAATAAATTGGTTGATTTTTTTTAACTCAACCGTAAACCAGTGAAAACTAGAGCATTCAGAGGGAGGAGGAATTTTCAGGTTCTTAATCCGTTTATTAATTGGACATACGCGGATTAACGACCGTCATAAAAACAATCAAAAAAAATGATTTAGGATATCCTCGTTTTATGACGCCTTCATTTAAAAAAAAAGAAAAGAGAAAAGTGTGTAACTTGGCTAAGGCTAAGTGTGTCCCTTCGGAAGATCGCTTGTCGGCTCCGCATAAACATTGGGCTCATGTTGTATAAATATGTCTCCACCTTTCGTTAATGCAATTAAATAAGCTGTGGAGCCTCTGATTTATGGCTTGTCCACTGCAAAGTGAATTTATTTCATGTTGCACAGCTGGACGATGGACTTTTCTCCACTCTTCCCGTATAGCGGAACCGTTAAGGCGTTTATAACTTAGAATTGACTTTCATTTTTAAATTGACCAGATTTATGAAAGAAAGAAATTGTCTGCTCGACTTTCAAGGATTTATTTGCCGTTGTTCTTGGCGATTTGTTTACACCGTTCAATTGGAAAATACATTTTATGTTAGAGTTCGTAAAAGTGAAACTTATATTGTGCAAGCTTACACGAATTATCTACGTAACCTATTTACCATTTCTAAAATCGTTGGTTATTTGCTTGTGCAAGTAAAACAAAATTAGAACTTGCTCTATCGACGTGTTCACTAGATCTAAATACTCTCGAGAGTAACTCTCGATAGCACTTCTTACTAAGTTTATGTTTGTGAAGTTTCCTTGACATGGGTAAAAAAAAATTTTCAAACGTAGTTGACGAAATCTGTTTAGAGTTCAACTCTTAAGCATTACCTATTTTTAGAACATTTCGATAGACCACACTATCTCACAATAACATTAATGAGTTTTCGTGGCACAAAACAAAATGGATAATATTTTAACTTACCATTTTTTTTTTAATAAGATCCCCTTACGGTTGAATATCTAAAAATCCAGAAATAATTTTTTTTGACCTTAGAAAGTAAAAATCAATTCGATATCTCATCAGATCTAAGAAGTACGTTTTAATTTGGCAAAATATATGGAACCCTTTACACAATCTTAGGGGTTGAATACCATAAAACACTGAAATTGGTTTGTAAGCGACTACATGAAAATTCTGCAGAAGTCAAAGCTAATTTGATAGCTCATTAAACCTAGGAGATATGGCAAAAGTTGTGAAAAGGTATGCAACGCCCTTACACCCACTTGGGATTGAATATCGAAAAATCCTGTCTTACTTACATAAATATAAAAAAGCCAAGTCGATATCTTATCACTGGAAGAAGATATGACAGAATTCGTGAAAATGTGTTTAACCCTTTTATACGCTCTTGGGGGTCCAAAAGGAAGAAATCCTTGAAACGGTTTTAAGCCGATTCTATGACAATCCCGCGGAAGTGAAAAGTTATTTGATACCTTATAATCTAAGTGTTATGGCGGAATTCGAGAAAATGTATTCAACCCCTTTACATTCTTTTAGGGGTCGAAATAAAAAAAAAAAATTTAAACGTTTTCTAGACATTTATGTGAAGAATCCGTAGAATTAAAATTTATTTACTATTTCAAAAGAACTAACGAAACGATACGAAATTGGTGAAAATGAATGCATCCAATTTTCACTGATCATTATTTTTGCCCCTTTACCGTACGCCAATATGTGTATTTGAAAATTTGTTTAATCTTAATTACTTTTTTAGAAAATCTACATATACTGAACTAATCCATTTTATAGATTGGAAAACAACTCCCACCCTCGGAACAAAGTAGTTTTACAACATGCTCCAGCTATCCATCATTACGAGTTTTCAAAATATAAAATTCGGAAGTTTTTCTTTTTCAACCGCTTCAACCCAACCTAACCCTTAAAACATTGTTCTCTTTGTCTTCACTCGAGTGAAGTATTTTTCCGTGTGTTGTAATTTCATACATGGGCATTGTGTTCCAAAATTAGCAAGTTCAGCATACAGCGAGAAGACGGATTACATGAGAAATAAAACGTCTAAGAGTCAGAGCCCGACGTGGTAGTTGATCAGCCTCGTGCCTTGAGTTACCTACCGCAAAATACATAGGATCCTCGCTGCAATCCTAAAAGAATCACGATATCCAGAATACCACCATGTGAAAGGAGGAGATCTGTAGCCCCGTGGGGCTCCTACAGGAACCGATAATTAAGTATACTCGTTCGTACATATGTGCAACATAATATTCCGAGAAAATTTCCGGTTCCATTCTGTGTTCCAATTCTGTAAGTTATATTTTATTACATTCAATTTCGAAACATGCCACTGAAAGCAGTTGCAAATTCTTGTTCCCGAAATCAGTGATAAATACTTAAGACGTCGCATCGTAAGCATCTTCAAATGAAACGGCACCGAATAAAATATATATAAAAAATAAAAATTCAACTGTATCACATAAATTTAGCTTCCAGCCAAATATTTTATTTCTTAATCGTTTAAATAATTCTTTGGGCCATTTCACCGAGGTACAGTATATTTCGGGATTTGAACAGTCTGTATACGAGTAAGTGACGCAACATATAAACCCAGAAATCACTTGGATCGAAGCATTAAGGTGATCAATAAATTCTGATACGCAACCACATTCGTGTTGCGCAGTAGATGTACAAGACAAGCTCACATTAAGATAATTCGCGTTTCTTTATGGCTCTCAGCGTTTATTCCTTTTTATAGGTCTTTGCCTTTGAAGGGCGTTTTTTCGCGTTTCCGATGTATCTCTTACATAAAATACTGAGTGCCATAATACTGCAGTTTTTTTTTTAATGTAACATGCAAGTAATTGTGTTATTAACACTGAGAAACATCTCGAAAGAAATTTCGTATTATATTTTATGACGAAGAATCATATGCAAAAGGTAATATATGAACATAAAATGAGATG
This sequence comes from Beris chalybata, assembly GCA_949128065.1. NCBI lineage: Eukaryota > Metazoa > Arthropoda > Insecta > Diptera > Stratiomyidae > Beris > Beris chalybata. The sequence continues at coordinate 6,084,258 of OX421894.1, read as the reverse complement.
TACCTGAGAAGGAGGAAGGTATCCCAATATGTTCCTCTCATATTACCTCTTAAGATTCCACGAACTCGCTACATTGCATCCCCCGTAGTGTCAAATTCACAGCAAAGCTTATAGTGCTTCGTGTGCTCAAATGAATGAATACCTGGAGCCATAAAAGCAAATTTGATTAAATGTTAGTTGTTTTCCGGCATCAGCGGAGTGAAAACCCTACACGATATCTACGACTGTTGATTAATCGTTTTCCTTGAGGACATAACAATTGGAAAATTTTCACTGGATAGACCAGTTTATAAGACTAGTATACAGTATACTGTATACTAATAGATCCGTCAGAGGGTGTATCATGCCTACTATCCGAAACACCCGTACGGCTTATCCTAGCGAACAACCAAAAATTCCACCAAAATGGTTGAAATATTGGGTGATCTTCAGTGCCACGTACCTTTAGTATAAGGATGCCATGGAAATTTTTCACTTCAATATAATTCGCGATAATGAAATTTGTTTCAACATCGCCTATATTATAATATTCCCAAGTAAAATCACCAGCTGTAAGGGTGTGTGAACGTGACTAATTTATTGATTCAATAAAGCCGGGTGCAGTCCAGTGGTAGTGTACTAGGTCTTGTAAACATTGCTTCGGCGATGTGAAAAAAAATGTTGCAAATGATTGAACAAAATTTTTCAAATGCTTTTGTATGGAGAATATTTCAAATTTGTAGCTTAAAGCGGACGCAATTATTGATCATATTTTGTGACTTTGTACTTCTTGTGTTCAAAACAGTTTTAATTGATTTTATTCAAAGAATATTTTTCTTGTAATGTATAGGTACTAACATGACTTTCACACCATTCGAATAGTGTCTTCATGGATTGCTTCCTTTTGTTTATATTTTACTTATGTCACAACGACACCTCCTCTCCTGATTTGTTAATTGAATTGTTCAATTGGACCAATAAATTTTGAATAATTTCTTGTTCGAAAATAATCAAATGTTACAAATACATAATCCGAAGGACTGACTACGTTGCCGCTTAACCAGGTGGAACTTATAAGTTCCATAAATCGTTCGATATTATCTTTAATTTATAAAAATGTTGAAAGAGCAACTACTTAGGTACCCACGACTATGGAATCTCGGATTCGAACAAATCCTATACGAGTATAGCACATGAACCTTAAGGCCTTAGACAACATAACTCTATTTCAGATGTTTGGCGCCACTATTTTTAAGCTTCCATTTAAACTATAAATAACGCAAGAATAGAGTTCGCGACTAGCTAAGCTGATTCTATGCCCCGGGCTAGGAAAGGGCAAAATCAACGATAAGAACGCTAAAAAACACTGGACCAAAACGGCTCTCTAGCTCTTGGACATTCTTCAGCGCACATACTACGTTAACATTAGAATAACAATCGATGCAAAAATAACACCTTTCCCGGGGTAAGAAAGTGATTTATGTCGAATTGTTCCGCAACGTACTGGCAGTTGGGAAGATCGTAGCTACTCACTGTCGACCCGTTGTACACAAACTATAATACTCGTGGGTAAGTATTATAATTGATCATAATTACATGTAATTATTGTTAAATTATTGTTATTTATTATGTAGTCAGCTATCATCTTGTTTCTGCGCTTGTACCTGATTTATAACTGAGTCCCGATCACTGTGCCGGGGGAGTATCCAATTAATTTTTTTCTCTTTCCCATTTTTCCGACTGTCTGGACCGTACGGAATATGGAGTGCTGAAAAGATCAATATCAATATAAAACCAAAATTTCAGATTGGATTTTATTTACGATAATTTGTTCACACTTACGACTGTAACGGTGGCGGTGGGATTCTACGAAAGTCTGCCAACATTTCTTTTATTTTTGGGTCAAAGTGTGACATCATGCAGTTAAAACCAGACAATGAAGACAATCAAGATCGAGTGAAGGTATAGGTGATATCCTTTAAAAACAAGCCCAGCCTTAGGACGCAATCTAAAAGATTTTTTAATATAGAGTTCACAAATAAATAAATAAAAAAAAATAAAAATAAAAGCCAACAACTAAATAAAATACTTTATTATTAAGAAATAATAAAGTAAAATCTACCAACAGTCTTCGTTGCGAGTGGAAAGATGGGAATGTGCGTTTTCGACGCAAAATTTTGGTTTCTAAAACTTACAACTTATCACATGTTCACGAATTTCGTTATATCTTTTAGGCATGTCAGTTTATAAAACTAATTTTACTTCTGTAGACTCTCTATATTATTATTATGATCTATATTTGCCTTGATTCAGTTTTGACTTAAGCTAATATATTATATTTAAGAGATCATTTCAATTGACTATACAACTTTTGACAATAATTTCAGTATGAGAAATTTTAACTAATAAATCGAAAAGTATGTAAAGGAAAAATGACGAATTACAATTTTTTTTATATCTAATCCTCAACCTAGTGTAAAACTAATAATATAAATATATTTAATTGTTATTAGTTGAATCAATAATAAGTTTTTTCAGCATTTCAATTTTAATGATACATTTTTGATATATAAATTCTACTTTGACTTTAATATGTTCCCTTAGCTAAAGAATGTAATCGATCGGTTTGAAAAATATAGTGGCAAAACCCTCTATATAAGCGCCTAGAAATGTTGGCAACATTTTTTCGATATACCTACAACCTCTAGGGGTGTGACTGTGTATATTTTTACGAATTTCGATATATTTCTTAGATCTATCGAATTCACGTTCACTTCTAAATGATAATGACGATGACCATTGGAAGCAGTACAACGATGTACTTTATTTCAAAAAAACCGGAACAGGTTTTTAACTACCGAAAAAGAGACGATTCAAGGCAGGAAATTGATTCGGTAAAGCCTTATGGAAGGAAGTTTGCTTATAGGATTTGGGTATATAAGAGGAGTATGCCCCATCAACAATTTTTTATGGATTTTTCAATACTGGTCCTTAAGGCGTGAAAAGCATTGTACATATTTCACGAATTCCGCCATATCTCGTAGGACTGATAAGATATCGAATTAGTTAACACTTCTATGGACTTAAGTTCTATACATAAATTTCGGAATTCTTTGCAATTCAACCTATCGGTGTGTGACGAAATCCGTCACATCTTTTATGTATTCTTAAAATTGATTTAAGTTTTAATCAATAGTCGTGACCATATGAGCAAAAGTCTGCAATTAACGAGTACCTACACGGGACATCAAAAATGCTCATACAATTTACAAGTATTGCCAATATCACTGTATCGATGATTACGGACTCGTACATAGGTGTACTTCATATTGCGATGTACATACATATGTCGATATTTTAAAAGTAAGTCCTGCAGATACAAGGAGGGCAATCAAGATCTTGTTTAATCAATTATCCAGAACCTCTCCGTACACATAACAAAAAGAATGTAAGTAAGTAAGTACAACTTACAAGATTCCAATTGAAAAATAAGCGAACTGTCAATATCGAAAACATGTAATTATGAAATTATTAAATTTCATCCATAACACGAAAAATGTTTCCTTCCCGAAAAGGCAATTCTCGACGTACATATATCTTTTCGTGCAGGTTCTATAAAATCTAAAACGACTGCGGTAAGTGATTTGCAAGGTGATGCTTCGTCAGTTCGAAACCTGAAACCTGCAATTTGAATTTCGTGGCTTTATTTTGCTCTCAGGTATAAGTGTAGCTGCCCCGAAATTCCTGCTCTGGCCACAGGTGGAAGTTACCTTTGAATTCCTTTCGAATGAGACTCCTATTGTATATTCCATCAATTGAATTTTTTTTAAGGGCCGTTTGTCGGGGTTTTTTTTTCGCCCTTTGGTTTCAGTCGTGTATCTTTTTGGGTTCTTCTGTCTTAAGATTGACCACTATTTTCGCATTATGTTCAACAGTTTACCACAAAATAAAGATCGGATCCATGATGAAGGTTTTTAATGCGTTTTAAAGAAACTGTGTGTATTAACAGTCTGGTTGAAAATATATATGGGAGGTAAAAGATATGTGGGAATGTATTTAGGTATATACACGTATCTAATATATATTTGGAGATGAAGCGTAGTGCAAGAGAACAGTAAGGAAAAAGGACTGAAACAATGGAGTTGCTGATTTATTAGTTGATTGTCCCGACCAATTAATTAATGCTTAAATGATTGTTGAACTCAGTTGCTTTCATCTCCATAGGCTGCAAAGGACCGCACTCAAGATAATAAACTATTTTTGGCGAATTTTTTTTTTTATTTAGGTCCTCATTAAAACAGAAATCAAATGCATTTTTTTTAAGGTCAAGTCAGCAAAAACTTTTGATCATTGTGGTAGGGCATAATTTGGACAACTTATTATGTCCGAAATGTTAATGTCACGAAGTTGAAACTTAGTGACTGCATGTAGGTTACTAGAGGGATAAACCGAGAAAAAAAAATGTTGAGTGTAGTAAGTTGCTTGTTGAGATTACGATATCTTACGAACCAATTGCGATAGAAAAAAGAAAATCGGTTTCTGTATACCAATATACAAGTAGAAATTGCTGAAAATTGGCTGTGTATGTAGGGGTGAAACTGGATGAGAATGATAAAGAAAAAGCTCCGATTTTTATATTACATTAACGCCTTTTCATGGATAGCAGAACTGAAACTTGGTGCTTAGATACTTTTACCATATAACATACCATAGTCGGTCTATGGTACGGGGCGAGGGTGTTTTTTCTATCTATATAACAGTTCATGCTAAAGTTGAAACTTGGTAAGTATAATAATTATAGATTTAAAAAATTTCAAACAACCACTGGCGTGGGGGTGCTACAAAAATTATCAGTGAAAATGAAATGCTTATAGTTTCACGAATATCGTCACATCTCTTAGGGCTTTTAAGATATTGAATTAATTTTTATTCTACGAGTCCTTCACATAAATGCCTAGAAAGTGTTTTCAGGATTTTTTTTTTTTAAATGGGGATGTAAAGGTGTTGTGTATGTTTTACACGAATTGCGACATATTCTTCAGGTCTGATTAGATATCGAATAACTTTTCACTTCCACAGTTTTATTATTGTATATAATCATGTTAAACACGTTTTCAAGTTTCTCCCCTTTTCAACCCTAAGAAGGTATAAACGGGTTGAACATGTTTTCACGAATTCCGTCATATTTCTTAGGACTGGTAAGACAGGTGATTTTAACTTCTTCGGGCTTTCATTAAATCTATCCAAAAACTAATTTCTGGATTTTTGAATATTCAACCCGCAATGCAGTGTAAAGGGGTTGTACAGATTTTCAAAAAATCCTACATATTTCGTAGATCTGATGAGATATCGAATTGAAGTCTTCTGCCTAGGCTTCCTATATAATCGCCAAAAAGTCAAAAACGCTAAACGAAAAGAGGACACTTGAAGCGATCTACGCAAATCCACTAAGAAAAATTCGAACTTCATAATTCTAAACGGTTAGAAACGTTAAGCTTTCAAACGAGTCTGCACCTGGCGTGCACTTTCTTGTTCATGTTTATTTAAAGTAATGCCAAGTTAAGTTATTATTAATTTTTTTTGCGGGGGTGAAACTGTTTTTGAACGCTTTAAGGGAAGGGTACGGTATTTAAATTCTTTTTTTGGCATATTTTTTTTTTTTAAATTTTTAAATGAATGTAGGTATAACATTGCAAGAATATTGTGTCAATTCCAAGTCAATCGAAGCAAAATTAACGGAGTTATTAGCAGTTTAGAGGTGTACGTTATCTAATGTGACGCCTAGTGTGCAAAACTTTAAAAACGTTTTTCTGAAACTTGTCATTTTTGAAGTCGGTGTGCGCTGTAACTTAAAATCTAATGTAACGATTCTTTTGAAATTTTTTACACTTTTTCTACACATAAATCAGCAGGTTACGCCGTCGAGTTTTTTTCTTTTATATCATTATTTTTTATTTTACAATAAAAAATTTGCCGAATTTTTTAGTGATAATCGGGTTTTTGACTTCAAAATGCTACCAAAAATGAAACAAAAATCGATAAAAAAAAACTCGACCGCGTCAGCTCGAGAAACATCATATCTAATAAACGCATTTGGTTTTTTTTGTTTCGGATGATCCAGTCTCGAGTTGTAGCGCACACCGCGAAACAACTTTTTCGTGAGGTGCCTGCGGGGGTTTGCTGCCAACGGCTTATAAATATTTTGAAATGATTTTTTTTTTTTGTTATACTTCAGATGTTGTATTAACATATAGAAATGAAATGAAATAAACCAGCATTACGATTGTATTGAAAATTTTAAAAAATATGCCTTTTTTCCCACCGAATTGACCAGACCCCTTCCTTAAATTGAAATACGTTCTTTACTTTACGATCTGCATGTGGAACAGTAACGTATATAATTACGCGGAAGTATAGAATTCCCCTATAAGTTACGTTTGCTACTTTCCATTAAATTAAATATGTTACATCTTTTCATACCACCGAATGTAACATATCCAAATTTTTCTTTCCGTAAAGTCAACAAAATTCAAATTTTAACGGATGAGTTGAATAAGTTCAATCCCAGGCACGAACCATACATTTACCCACCACCCTTTGAATAGTGTGGCAGGCTGGCAGCATCTCAAAATCGAAACGTCTTGTATTTTGCTTCGATACCTTGACAGTAGTTTGACGTTTCGCAGCAAAATGTTGTCCTCTCGGGGTGTTTTGCTCGGCCGGGCATTACAACGGATAATTTCACAATCAAAAACTAAATTACCGGAACTAAGAAGTGTTCGGAATAGTCATATGTAAGTTTGCATTCATATTGTCCGGGGGTTCCTTCATATTCGGGCACTTTTTCCTGTTTGAGGTTAGGTAAATTACATAAGTTCGAAGCTGTCTACTTGCAGCCTTCTCGGAAGTTAGATAGAAAACTCAGTTTTTTTTTTAATTATGCGATACTCTTTTGTATATACTGGTCATACGAGCTTGATAAGTTTACTCCACCAGCTTCAAAAACGGCTTACTTCCCATAATTTCAGCTTCATTAATGGGTTCTCACTCGTTCCAAGTCCAAGCTTTTACGTTATTATTTTCGTAAATCTATTCGAGTTCACAGACAAAAGAATATTATCCGGTTAGTAATTCATGTAGTTCACCCTCGTATTCACTGCTGAGTTCTTCATGCAACCCATTACAAATTTGCTTACCATAAAAAAAATTTCTTTAAACAGCAAGTCCTTTTTATATTGGGCACAAATTGATTTATTTTCCAGTACTTTGCTGATGGCACTGAAACAGTTGGTGAGCAGTTGATCTTAAGATCAGCTAGTGATCCAGTGCGTCGGTATAAGACAAAGCATCAGGTTGGACTAAATAAAAAATAAATAACAAACAAACAAACTAAGTATTTTTCTCATTCTTGTTAACATAAAGGAACAAATCAAATTGCTGTTGGTTGGATTGGTCCAGCAATTCACCCAATCTAAATTACATACATTGAAAATCTATGGGCATGATTAAAAGAAGCTGTATTTATGACACTAAAGCCAAGAAATTAAGAGTCGCAAATCGAACATGTAAAGGAAAAATGTAATTGTATACACAGCGACGAAGTTTTCGATATTTGCGATAGTTTGTGACGTAGGATACTCGCGTACGACAAGGATGGTGGACTTGACACAAAATGTTAATATTTTTATTACTCAATATTACAAAACTCCACCTAATGTTCGAGTGTGTATCCTTTGAGTCCTGGCCACGTCGAAGGAAATTTCAAGTACGTTCCAAGGAAAAACGCGGAAAACTGTCCTGAATAAAATGACAGTGATTTTAAAGTGATGCCGGTTCTTCGCTTAGCGCTGTTTATGTGGTGCAACCTTACAGTAAAATCGAAAACTTGGTAATGAAGAAGAGTCAACTTACTGCAAAGATAAAAGAAAGAATATTCAGTAACAATAATGTGTACGGACTACGAAGCTATGCTTCGTTTATATGAAACTATTTATCGGTTGATCTTTTAACTAAGCTCGATTTCATTCTTCTATTGTTTTTTTAGCAATTTACATTGCATTTTTTTTTTTAATTTAAGTTTTCGACTAGTTTTTTTTTAGAAAAAAAGGTTTCAATTTTTTTTTATTAAATTTGGTATACAGGAATCTAGTGTAGTGTCGCACTTCTTCGCTTTGAATCATTTGGTATCACGAATGAATCCACTGACACTACCAATTAGGCTTCTATAGCTCGCGCACGAACTAGTTCGAAAGAACGTTCCCATTAGTGAAATGAAGGAACTAGTTCGCACCATTCTCTCAAGATTTAATCTTTTCTTAACAATTTCTAAGCAGAAAACAATTCCGTTCTGATCATACAATAATTTTCATTACAGAGTTTCTTACCGAAGTGCTCCTCCGCCGGCCTCAAAAATTGTTAAATATGGTGCCGAAGTCGTTGGCGGTCTTATGTGGTGGTGGGTTCTATGGCACTTGTGGCACGAATATGAGCATATAACGGTAAATTTAATTAGCATGAAGACGTACATGTTCACTGTTTAAACTATATTATTATTTTTTTAATATAGGGTGAATTCGAATATCCAGATCCTTCGTCGTGGACAAATGCTGAGCTAGGAATTCCACCCGATGATGCAGAATAAAATTACATAATTTTTGATTTAGTGAAATTAATAAAATCTTGATATCTGAAAACAAAGAAAAAACATAAAAATCTGTGAAGAAGAAAAAAGCAACTCAAACTGCTAATAAATAAATGATCATAGTAAGATGAAGGATTTTTATTTTAATGAAACCATAAATACTCAAGTAATTACAGTAACCTGAAGAAGTAACCACCGTCCTATCTTGACCAATTGCCTAAAGTTGCCATTTTTTACGGTCCCGATGTAAATTAGAGACTGTTTTTATAGTCTGACCAATCAAATTAATTGACCAGTTTTGCACAGTCCCTTGGGTAGTCATTATATAGAGGTTTTACTGTAATTATATTTAAGAACAGTGTTCGAAATATGATTAAATTTGGAATGCAATGTAATAACGCTACTACACATAAAAATCAGCTTGTAATATCTTCTTTTGGGGTCTTATTACTGAATACGATACGTTCAAAATCAATCGTAATTTCCTAAATTCGACATATTGAAATTTAGAATTTACGATTGATTTTGATCGTATCGTATTCAGTAATTTAATTTTTTAATACGAAATACACCACTTCGCCATTTCACACCCAATAAAATCGAATTTGATCTAAAGAAGATATGAGACGTTGAAATACTAAATTTTGCATCTCTTCCCTCACAACATTCAACTTAATTTTAAATAAGTAGTGAACATAGAAAACACTTGATCACTTAAATTTTAAATTATTTCATATTTACGAATTTTCAACATCCAATTTCGAATTCATCATAAAATACCATGAATTTTAAATAAATAGATTGAAGTCTATAAGGCGTAGCAATCGGTTCATCCTTCTCGTGGAATCCCTAACTATCATCAATATTTAATCAGAGCTTCCTTGCTGTCAGGTAACTTCAATTGCATCCTTTTTTTCTTATCCATCCGCAACGAATATTCAAGTAATATAATTTGCTGGCCAATTACTCGATTAAATTATCTGTTATTTGCTTTTTAATGATATCCTACCGACACCAGTTGTCCGTGTCCTGTTCAGAACAGAAATTTCAGTGGGGAAAAAAATCAGTTACAGTTAATTTTTGAATCGAGCCGGATTCGTACAAAGTTTTTGCAATCTGATTAAAGGAAAAGAAATTGGAATTTAATCGAAATGCTAAAGAATTTATTATTCCATAAGGACATTCATAATGATAAGATTTTGGGATTGAGCTTTACTGGACTTAAAATATTTGGATTTGTATGCACGCTTGATCAGCATATTTTTGACTTGCATTTTTTACGCGGAATTATCTTGACCATAAGTTTAACACTTATTAATATTACGCAGGTATTTTTTCTTCTTCTTTTAATTGATTTTAATGTTTCACCACCGGTGCCAAATTGATTTGGTGAATTTTGTTGTGCGCGTTGAATAGTATTTTTAATGGTTTTGTACGAGATTCAACAGTGTAAAAGATCAAGAACAGATTTTATACGTCTTATACCTCACGAACGGCTTGTACTAGAAGTTTTATGCTTGGTACGTACATATTGCCACGCTTCAAGTCCTTAAGCTAATCATAAGGTAGTTTGCGAGGTTAAAAAAATCGAATTCTGCTAAACGCATAAAAATATTTATTTTTAAAACGTGTCACTATAAAACAGCCCTAAGTAATTTCAGTTTCAGTTTTTCGGTGTCAGTGGGTCTCCAAGTTTCAATTCTCTAGTATAAACTGTTCTTGTTTAAAATTATGAAACCCACAATTTTTCGTCTGGAACCCTCTCATACCCTAGACACGAAAAAAAACATTTAAAGAAGCCCATAAAACGTGTTGACTACTGTTAAAATTTTAACTTAATAGCTCTAAGGGTTTGCGAGTTTAATGGCGATTTCATGCGGTGGACAGACGGACAAAACTGGTTTACTTGCAACTAAAAAGTGCAAATACAAAAATTTCAATCGATCATAAAAGTAAAGTAATTAAGTAAAAAAAAAAACAATCTATATAGGTATATAAAAATGGAAAACTGTTTGTCTGTTTGTATTTTTGTCTGTTTGTCCGGTATAGCCTCCTAAACTAGTTAATAATAAAATGAAACAAAAAATAAATAAAAAATTCGACTAAAAATTCTTGAAAATAAATAAAATAAAAATTAAAAAAACATAACGAAATAAATCTTGTAATTAACACGTTGAATGCCATGGGCGTCACCGGTGACCGGCACAGAAATTTTGACCGTTTAAATAGCATTGTCAAAATTTTTGACAAAAAATTTGGCACGCAAAGTGTTAAAAATACACTAAATATTCAAAAAATAAATGGTGGAATGGAAAATTTTGAAAGCAAAATATTCAAAATTACAATAAAAGGATTTAAAGTATTTTAACCGAAAAATAATTATGTTAACGCCATAATCCGTTTTCCTTTTTTCTAAATTAGATAGATTTTATTCAATATAATATACAATTTTCAACAATTTGGGAGATGTAGTGTTTGTAGAGATGAAGCAACTGCTTTTAAAACTTTTCTCTTTTTACTAAATTGATATTTAATTTTTCAGGGAATCTCTTTATTTTACATTCAAGGAGATCTTATGTCCATCGCTCCGGCCATCTCAACTACTCTCCTCTTTTTCACAATTGTTTGTCGTATGTTTTCATTTTTTGCGAACTATAAAGGTAGTGTCAAGAATCAGGCAAAAGACTGCTGATATGAAAAAAAAAAATCTTTCTAGACTTTGGCTATGCGATCAGAAAAATCCATGAAGATTGTTGTGTTTGAGGCCTTGGAAGAATTATTTTGACTTAGAAAAGTCAAAATAATTGAAGGATAGGAATGGTTCGGGACAGAATGGGCCAATTCCGCCTACGTCCGAATTGGTGGCTGAAGTAGAACGGAAGCGACACGCTTGCTGGCGGCCGGGACTAGCTACGGCAGTGTGGGGGTGGTTCTTGTTCTGACTTCAGACCATAAACCCTAGGCCTAGACAACAAAATTTCGTGTCGGCTTACTCCAGGGTGATTAAAATTGGGACTATCTTCCCAATAGGTCGTGAAAGACCAAGAAGCGGTGGAGTTGCGCGACTTCGCGATTTGTCAGGGCGCTTAGGTGTAAGTAGCGCCCTGCTCTGCCCACCCTACCTCAGCCACGACTGTCCTCTAGAACATTTCGCGTCGTGGCCGTTAATCGTCCCGGGTGTGACAAGAAACGTCGGCCGTACGAAAATTCAATCTTGTCCGAATGTCGCGAAGAAGAATATCTGCCGCCCGACGAATTTCTACAAGAAAAGAAGAGAAATAGGGAATTTGAAGAAAGGAAAGATGAAAATTTGAAGAATGAGAAAGATGAAAATTTGAAGAATGAGAAATAGGAAATTAGAAGAATGAGAAATAGGGAATTTGAAGAAAGGAAGGATGAAAATTTGAAGTAGAGAAGTAGGGAATTTGAAGATAGGAGGAATTAGGACGAGAGAGAACCAAAAGGATGAAATAAACAAATGGGGTGAGTTTTGATTTTGTTTCCTTTTTTTTTTATTATATTATATTATATTTTGCATGATTTCCTTTTTTCTTTTTTTTTGGGTTTTCTTTTCCAGCAATTTTGTATGGTCGTTTTTTTTTTTTTTTTAGTGATAATAATCTCCTTAATGATGATTAACGGCTAGAAAGAGCCATTTATAGTGAACCCGAGCGTTTAGCTCCTTAGCCCCGAACCTCAATAAGGGGCCACGACGCGAAATGTTCTAGAGGACAGTCGTGGCTGAGGTAGGGTGGGCAGAGCAGGGCGCTACTTACACCTAAGCGCCCTGACAAATCGCGAAGTCGCGCAACTCCACCGCTTCTTGGTCTTTCACGACCTATTGGGAAGATAGTCCCAATTTTAATCACCCTGGAGTAAGCCGACACGAAATTTTGTTGTCTAGGCCTAGGGTTTATGGTCTGAAGTCAGAACAAGAACCACCCCACACTGCCGTAGCTAGTCCCGGCCGCCAGCAAGCGTGTCGCTTCCGTTCTACTTCAGCCACCAATTCGGACGTAGGCGGAATTGGCCCATTCTGTCCCGAACCATTCCTATCCTTCAATTATTTTGACTTTTCTAAGTCAAAATAATTCTTCCAAGGCCTGAAACACAACAAATGGCGCCCAACGTGGGGCTAGCCACCGCTACGCTTAGTGCACAAAGCGTAGCTCATCAACACGTGCGAGTCAGAAAAATTCCGTACAAAAAAGTTGGTGAGCAAAAGGACAAAAAACTTAGTCGTTTTGCGACAGAATTTTCGCCTGAACGGCAATCAAAGTCCAAGTGTACAAGCTTTTCAGATTTTCAACAGCAGAACATTTCATCGAACCTGTATGGAGGCAATATGGAACGATCCTATTGACGAACCGTTTTGGCAACCTTTAGGCGCCAATTCGGTTCCATAGGAAAGGGAAATATTGTCTGCATACGAGATTGATGTGATGCAAGTTGGATAAACGTATTCTTTCTGATTCTTTCCACTTTTGTTTTGCAAGTACCCTTTTGAGTGCTGGGCATGCCCTGTCTTGGCGGGCGTGTCGTCAGACAATTGGGAAAAATACTTGTAAAATATTGGTGAGTTAGATGATAGGAAATTTCGTCGAAAATTTGTTAAGTACCTTATTTCCTTATCCATCCTTTTAGAGTTCCTTTGTAACGTAGAATATTTTTTGTGAAATAACGTAGAGTTTTTTTGAATACTTAAAATTTTTTTTTTTTAAATCTTTTGACGATAAATTTTTAACTTGGATTTTTTTTTTTTTTTGCGCTTTATTTTGATTTTTTTTCTTGATTGCTATTTTTCCCCATTTTTTTTTTTGTTGAAATTTTATCGCGTTCCGGATTTTCCCGATGGAGCGAGGAAGATCAAGATCGGCTTCGCGATTTGTTCTGCATAGAGGGGAGGGGAAAGGTTGCGACAACGTGAGGGTTCATTTGTTCTAAATTCAAATACGCTCACATACATTAACATACACACAATCATTTATTCTTGGGTTCAAGTTTCATTCTATCGTTCATTCGTTATATTTTTTTTTAAACATACAACCATTTTCGCATTCCATCGTTCATTCAATTTTGTGATAGCGTTCATTCATTCGTTTCGGGTTTGGATATATACATTCCTTCTGACGATCACACGGTCTAAATGCGTTCAAACATTCATTCATATTTTTTTTGAATTCCTTTACCCCGCATATAGTCAGGAATATATTCTTCATTCATTCGTTTTTTTTGTACTCGAACATCCAAAATTCATTCGATTATAGCTAAACTACGCACTCAATCAAACACAGTCGAAAACACAGTAGATTCATAGACACGCAGATATATAATTTTTTTCACTAGTCGTCCACCTCATTGCGCAACATTCATTCATTCCATCCCTCGGTCATTAAACTTAATTCAATTGCTCCATTAGTAATAATATACACAACTTACATTCATTAGCATTCTATCGAACAATTGTACCAATTATTCGATCACAACAACCACATTTACATCTGATCACTCGTTCTCTCAACCAATCACTCGTTCATTCACCTGTCTGCTATGCCACTGCCAAGGTCGCCTTTAAGGCGGAATGAGGAAGATATATGTACGATGTGCCAACATGTCGTGGGGGGCGAAGATGAAGCGCGGACGAAATGTGGGCACACTTTCCACCTGCATTGTGTGGAGGAGTGGGTGCTGAGCCACAAAACGTGTCCCAATTGTCGCCAGGCACTGGAGCCGCAGGACTATTGGACCGTTAGGGGCGTGGAGGGCGCCACAGCGAGAACCGGAGCCGTGACACGCAGCAGAGCGAAGTCAGCGGCCGGCGGACTTTCACCAAGGCGGTTAAATCTTGATTTTCCGCTGGAAACGGTCGGCGGTGGGGTCTTTTACGCCCCTGACGGTTCAATTGGCCAAGAGCAGGGGGTGAACCAGCTCGTAAATCCAATCCCACAATCACCAGAAAGGGTAGTAGGCGAACGACCACGCTGGTCCGATATCCGTGACACAGGTATCCCAGCTACGACGAATCCAGCGCCAGGGCGTACACGTTCGCCAGTGGTACGAACTGAGCTGGGAGTAGATCAGCTGATAGAGTTGATGAGACGGGTTTTTCGGGAAGAGCAGGCGTCTCAGAGACCGGTGGGGGCCCATTATTCGGCAGCAGAGGGAGACTCGCGTGCTGGGAGGGCAGATCAGCGGACCGGAGCGGCCGCGTTGGTCAGCGATCGCGTTAGCCACGGCCCTAATCATCGTGTAAGAAATTCCTACAGCCCATTGAGGCATTGGCGTTTGCGTTTTAACGGGGATAGCCAACTCCTACGTGCAGAGGAGCTGATTTTTCGGGCCGAGACTCTCGCGATGAGCGACTTGCGCGGCAATTTAGATCTGCTGACGCAGGGCTTCCATCTGCTGCTGGATGGTAGGCCCAACAAGTGGTATTGGTTGTGGCGTCGGTCCAATAACAACTCGTCTTGGGATACTCTGAAGGTAGCATTCTTGCAGGTCTGGGGAGAGCGCAGCACGGATTGGGAGCTACGGAAGCAGATGCTTGGTAGACGACAAGCGCCACACGAGCCCTTCATGTCCTTCGAACAAGACATGACGGAGCTTCGTTCACTGCTGAACGCTCCCATGATTGAGTCCGAATTCGTGGCTCTGGTGCGCGGAAATCTGGTGGGCAGCACACAGCAACAGTTGTGCTTCCACTCTGTACACACTATGGACGAGTTACGTCGGCTTGTAGTGCAGGTGGAAGACACGCGAAAAGCCACCAGACCATCCCCTTGGAACCAGGCCAGAGTCCACGAGATACATGAGCCAATCGTGGAAGAACATCAGGATACGACTTCTTCCGTCGATTTGGCCGGACTATCGAACCCCTGGATCTGCTGGAATTGCAGGAAAGAAGGTCACGGCTATCGTGAGTGTGCGGAGCCTGCGAAAGGCATCTTCTGCTATGGATGTGGTCGGGCTGACGTTCTAAAGCCCAACTGCGTCCATTGCAAGGCGGGAAACGGCCGAAGGGACGGAAGGACAGCGGGTCCCTCCCGTCCGAACACTGCATCCCGACAGCAGTAGGAAAATCTGTTCACCACTCCAATTCCACGTCCCAATTTCAATTAGACAGCCCAAATGAAACAACTTTACCCAAATTTTCAACCCCTAACAATACCCTTCCAAATTTTAATACCCTACCTACAACATTCTCTGAACCCAATTCCCATCCTTTTAACGTAAAAGCATCCAAACCCATTTCATCGACGATCAACACTCCGCACGTCAAATTATTAACGAGACCAAGCGATAAGACGGAGCCGGCTGTTTCCCGGCCTGAAGAAGTCCTTATCGCAAAAGAACATCCAAGACGACATTCCCACCATCCTCTCAAGCCATACCACCTTCGGCTAAAGGAATATATGGAGGCTCGAGAGCGAATTTTTGCGCCTACTTCAATCGCAAGTGGTGATCAGGTATCATCACTAACGAGTGGATCCGGTCGCAGTAAATCAATCTTGCGCCTTCGTACATTCTGGAGGATGGTGCGTGAAAAAAAGAAAGCGATCCTCTCTACCATCATTACCAATCCGTTGGACATACGTCCGTACGCCATGGTATCCTTGTACGGAGTGGACGTTGAAGGACTCCTCGATAGTGGGGCGAGCATCAGTTGCCTGGGGGCAAACGCTTTACAACGTCTCCATGATGCACAGGTGAATTATCGACCGGTCTGTCAAGAGGTGAAGACCGCTGATGGTGCTGCACAGAAAGTTTTGGGCACGGTAAACACCGATATTACTTTTCGTGGTATTACCAAACCCATTACCTTGTATATAGTGCCGAGCCTGTCGCAGAAATTGTACCTAGGGGTAGATTTCTGGCGATCATTCCAACTAGCTCCCAGCATTATCAGCGCGGTCGATACTCCCGATACTGCATCGCAACTGATAGCTCCGGATGCCCACCATTTAACGCCCACAGATGTAAAGAGGTTGGAAATGGTAAAGTCCAAATTTCCATCATACGAAGTATACGGACTCGGTGTGACCAACGTCGAACAACACAGTATAGACGTTGGTGATGCAAGTCCCATCAAACAGCGACATTATCCTGTGTCTCCTGCGATCCAAAAACTCTTATATGACGAGATCGATCGCATGAGGGCACTTGGCGTTATAGAGACCAGCCAGAGTGCATGGAGCTCGCCTGTGGTTCTCGTGAGGAAGCCAGGCAAGGTCAGGTTATGTTTGGACTCGCGCAAGGTCAATAGTGTGACGAAGAAGGATGCTTATCCATTACCACACATTGATGGTATCTTAAGTCGTTTGCCGCGAGCCAATTTTATTACTAGCCTGGACCTCAAAGACGCCTTTTGGCAGATTCCTCTCGAGAACAAATCCAGGGAGTATACAGCGTTTACCATTCCTGGCCGGCCTCTATATCACTACACTCGCATGCCTTTTGGGTTATGCAACGCGCCGCAAAGGATGTGTCGTTTGATGGACAAAGTCATCCTACCCGAGCTGAAGGAGCAGGTATTCGTATATTTGGACGATCTGCTGTTAATTTCTGAGGATTTCGATTCACATCTGGTTTTATTGGCAGAAGTCGCAGAATGTTTGCGAAAGGCTGGCCTGACCATTAACGTCAACAAGAGCAAGTTTTGTCTGAAAGAGGTGAAATACCTCGGTTACATCGTTGGAGAAGGAGGCTTGAAAACGGATCCCAACAAAGTTTCAGCCATCGTCGATTACCCTTCGCCTAAGTCCGCACGTCAAGTTCGACGCTTTCTTGGTATGGCAGGCTGGTATCGACGATTCGTTCCCAACTTTGCTGCGACTGTTTCACCGATTTCAGACACTCTAAAGAAGTCCAACCAGTTTGCTTGGACTACAGAGGCACAAACTTCCTTCCTATTAGTGAAAGACTTGTTGACGAGAGCCCCCTTATTAATCAATCCTGATTTTAAGAGGTCTTTCGTAATCCAATGCGACGCCAGTAAATCAGGGGTGGGTAGCGTTCTCTTTCAGGAAAACGACGACGGATCGGAATCTCCAGTGGCGTATATGTCACAGAAGCTCACTTCCGCTCAACGCAACTACAGCGTAACCGAACTCGAGTGTTATGCAGCTGTGTTGAGCGTGAAAAAATTTCGAGCCTATGTAGAAGGGACTGCGTTCAAAATCATTACGGACCACGCAAGTCTCAAATGGCTCATGTCGCAGAAAGACCTACAAGGACGGTTGGCAAGATGGAGTTTAAAACTCCAAGGTTACGACTTCACAATCGAGCACCGAAGAGGGAGCCTGAACGTTGTACCCGACGCTCTCTCTCGTGTATACGAAGAGGGATTAAACGCGCTGATCGATGTGGCACCGATGGTGGATATGGACTCTCCAGAATTCTCTGGCAAAGAATATAAAGAGTTAGTGTCCACCGTCGATGCGAACGCCGATCGGCTTCCTGACGTATGCGTGAGGGATGGTTTCGTGTATAAGCGCACAGAGCCTCACAACGGTGACCCGATTGCTGAAGACAGGGCCTGGAAATTATGGATTCCATCGAGCCTTACGTCAGCTGCGATCGCTCAGGCGCACGAGGCAGACACCACGGTCCATGGTGGTTATGCCAAAACGCTAGAGCGAGTCAGGCGATTTTTGTACTGGCCCGGAATGGCTACACAAGTACGCACCTACGTTCTGGCGTGCGACACTTGCAAAGAGACAAAGTCCCCGAACAGACCTCTACGAGCGCCTATGGGAGAACCGTTCCAGACTGATCAGCCATTCCAACATCTGTACATCGACGTACTTGGACCATATCCACGTACCAAACGGGGTAAGATCGCTATCTTGATCGTCTTGGATCATTTTACCAAATTTCCCCTGTTACATCCTTTGGGGCGGATCACTGCTGAAGAGATCACAAACTACTTGGAGGGGCAGGTCTTCCATACGTTTGGAACACCTGAGACAATCCTCTCCGATAACGGCTCTCAATTTAGGTCGAATGTGTTTAACACCATGCTGAACAAATACGGAGTTAAACACCTGTACACCCCGAGCTACTCACCGCAAGCGAATGCTTCGGAGCGTGTCAATCAGTCCATCCTGGCCGGAATTCGAGCATTCATCACTGATGACCAAACACGATGGGATGAGAGTCTAAGCAAAATTGGATGTGCTCTTCGTAGCTCACTCCACCAAGCCACTGGATTTTCTCCTTATCAGGTTTTGTTTGGGAATCACATGATGTTGCACGGGAAGGACTACGAACTGCTGAAGCATTTGCGAGCGTTGGGAGAGTCAAATGTACAGCTTCGACCTCGAGAGGGAATTCCTATCGTGAGACAACTGGCGCAGACGAAAATAAGGGTCGCACATGAGGACAGCAGCAGGCGTTATAATCTGCGTGCTGCTAAAACACAATTTTGTGTAGGACAGGAGGTATTCCGTAGAAACTTTTCCTTGTCCACAGCCGCGCAGAATTATAATGCCAAGCTGGCGAAGAAGTTCCTCAAGTGCAGAATTCGTCGTGTGCTAGGCAACTCACGATATGAATTGGAGGATCTAGGAGGCAAACGTCTGGGGACTTACCACTCCAAGGATCTGAGGCAGTGATCCGAGGGAGCACACCGATTGCCCGGCACTCAGTCGTGCGCATGAGACCGACCAAAAGCGACGACTTTCTTTAGTCGGTTCGGCGCTGGGAAACCAACGGCGAGCCGCCTATGTTGTTGAGTCGCCGCTGGCTGGTAACACCAATCTCGTTAACATTTCTGTGGATCCACTCGATCCTCGAAAAATGTCATTCGAGTATCGTGTGGATCCACAGAAAGTGGCGACAACCCTGCCACCGAAGAAACGTAGAGGAGGAGACGGTGCAAATGGCGGACATCGAAGTGTAGCGCAGATCGCTGTCGAGTTTTTTCGGGTTAAGTGTCGTGGTGAAAATAAGTCGAACGGCGAAAAGCTTACCTAATTGAAAGCGGCTGGTTTAGAACCGTACCGGAATAGGCGTCATCTTCTGCCATTTTCCTTTTCGTTTTAATTGCAGCAATCGATGGAAGAAAAAAACTTTAAAACAGGCTTAGAAAAAACCACCGCCAAATTATTGAGGTTAGAAATCGGATTGTGTGTTTCGTTTTGATAACGATGGCAGTGGTATTCTAGTATTGCGTCAGACAAATTTGAATTTATTTCGTATTTAACTACCACAGCATCTTGAAAATTCATCAAATAAAACTAAAAGAAATTATAATAAAATTAATTATAACGAGAACCTGACCTCGGAGCGCTCTATGCATCGGACGGTTCGTTTTGTTTACGGTTTTTCTCTTTGCCGTTGGCCCTTTCAATTTTTTTTATTGAGCGACTCGAGAGTTGATCGTTGACTTTGCAGCTGTCAAGTAATACACGATTTAGTTTCGTATAGTTCGCGTTAACAAACTACCGTAAAACATTTCTCGTGGTTAGATTTTTCAAAATGTTTGCTTAATCAAACGTAGTCGTGCTCGTAACGCTTTTCAGTAAAACACCGCATAAGTTCGTACTCGTTGTGCAAAGTTAAACCAAAAACTAAATTGGTGAATTTTTTTTTGTTTCAATTTTTTTCTGTGCTGAACGGATTTTGCGTTTAATCCTCGTCTTTTCGGTGCAAATATTAACATAAGAATCGCTTAGTTGCGGGCTAATGAATTGTGGAAAAAGGTTCGAATAGGAAGAAAACGGCAAACGGTAGACGTCTGGCGTGAAAGTTATTTTTTTGTAATTGACAACACCTTCCCTGCGACGATTGAGTGGTCATTTTGCCGTAAAATCCGAAGAACGTGGGTGGCCAGAGCCACCGAAGAATTTTGAAGGCATCGGATTGCAAACGCTGTTGGTTCGGGTTCAAAAGCTGCAACACTTCGCGTATCAATTAAAAGTGACACGAGAAGCCATCTTCATACTTGTGACAGCCATGTGAAAGATCTGGAAGATAGGAAAAGGGGTTCCAATGAACCGAATGAAAAACAAGTTTCAAAGTGAATGGAAATGTTTTGTGAATGTTTTCGCGAATCGAGCAATTAACTAAAATTTCGTGTTGAGTTAAATACACGCGTCGTGCCCGTTAATCGTCCCGGGTGTGACAAGAAACGTCGGCCGTACGAAAATTCAATCTTGTCCGAATGTCGCGAAGAAGAATATCTGCCGCCCGACGAATTTCTACAAGAAAAGAAGAGAAATAGGGAATTTGAAGAAAGGAAAGATGAAAATTTGAAGAATGAGAAAGATGAAAATTTGAAGAATGAGAAATAGGAAATTAGAAGAATGAGAAATAGGGAATTTGAAGAAAGGAAGGATGAAAATTTGAAGTAGAGAAGTAGGGAATTTGAAGATAGGAGGAATTAGGACGAGAGAGAACCAAAAGGATGAAATAAACAAATGGGGTGAGTTTTGATTTTGTTTCCTTTTTTTTTTATTATATTATATTATATTTTGCATGATTTCCTTTTTTCTTTTTTTTTGGGTTTTCTTTTCCAGCAATTTTGTATGGTCGTTTTTTTTTTTTTTTTAGTGATAATAATCTCCTTAATGATGATTAACGGCTAGAAAGAGCCATTTATAGTGAACCCGAGCGTTTAGCTCCTTAGCCCCGAACCTCAATAAGGGGCCACGACGCGAAATGTTCTAGAGGACAGTCGTGGCTGAGGTAGGGTGGGCAGAGCAGGGCGCTACTTACACCTAAGCGCCCTGACAAATCGCGAAGTCGCGCAACTCCACCGCTTCTTGGTCTTTCACGACCTATTGGGAAGATAGTCCCAATTTTAATCACCCTGGAGTAAGCCGACACGAAATTTTGTTGTCTAGGCCTAGGGTTTATGGTCTGAAGTCAGAACAAGAACCACCCCACACTGCCGTAGCTAGTCCCGGCCGCCAGCAAGCGTGTCGCTTCCGTTCTACTTCAGCCACCAATTCGGACGTAGGCGGAATTGGCCCATTCTGTCCCGAACCATTCCTATCCTTCAATTATTTTGACTTTTCTAAGTCAAAATAATTCTTCCAAGGCCTGAAACACAACAAGATCTCAAAACACTTGTAATCGAAAAAAGATCAACGGAAAACGACATTTTTCAGAAGCATGTAAAGCATTTATATTACGTAAACTTAAGTCTTTGGATACCTTGTTTGAGTAGTGCATCACTGACTGCGGTAACTGCTGTTTACTATAATATTTCAAATTTATATAATGATCAGGTAGGTTTTTTGTTTTAGTTTAAAATGTATCTAACAGTTTCGAAATTTAGCCACAAAATCATACAGAAAACGTCCCGTTCATGTTTAAAGTTATACCGTTTGGAAAATTTTCCGATAATGTTTATATAGCGTATGTTATTCCGGTATACGGAATTGTTATAGCAGCGTCCTTTCTGTGTTTCTGGAATAGTTTCGTTGCGGCTTTGATGGTATACATCATTTTATTCTTGGATATAATAAACGATCGATTGGAAAATATCGAGGTGAATTCTAAATGTTTATAGCCGGATGCCTAGGGGTAGAAACACTTGCAATCGTATCCATCCAAAGGTGTCCTTCGGAAAACAGCATGTAGACGAGTTTTTCCAATAGTTCGACACTAAATAAGAAAGAAATTCCTTGCAATAGTTTCAATTAAAAAAAAACCGACCATACTGTACCTTAATGATTACAAATCACTGATGTTCATCGTGGTTCAACAAATCCCATGGGTGTACACAAAAGGTAGTTTTTGGGACCATGTTCCTCAACTATAATGGTCTGTGCAGCCCTTCAACTACCTTGGGTGTACAACATGGGGGATCCTCAACTACCATGGGGTTTCTTAACTATCTACCAGAGGTATTTGGTTTGGATAAAAAACGATTTTTATTCCTTTGATGTAAAAACAAATATGTGTATTGATAATTTTAAATGAAATAGTTTTTTATTAATTGTAAACATCGATGGATGCGGTGCAAATTTCCATGAATGTAGTGTCAATACTCATGGGTGCTCCTCACAACAACCATGGACGTTTTTACAACGCTTCTTGAAACACCCGTGAGTGTTCTAACGACGACCATGGATGTTTCTCGAAATATGGGTGTACTACCATGGGTACTAATACGGAATTTGTTCGATCAAGGCAATCGCAGTGTTCATAAAATACTTACCGATAACTTGCTTATGATGTTGTCTTTTCACAAATTTCCGTGAGACTGACTTTGCTGTGTTTCTAGCCACAGGAAAATATTCGCCATGAACTCTAAATTCAACTATTTAAAATAACGATAAAAAATATAATTTATTTTAAGGATTTTGTAGTCGCAAACAATGGAAATATAAACGAGCAACGTATGCGAATAATAGGAGCTCTAGTTCGAAGTCATATAATGCTTAAAAAGTACAATCGACCTTTCAATGTGATATTGTTATGTAAAAATATTTTAATATTTTCAATTTCTTTAGATTTGTAACTAAAATAGAAAGCCTTATTGGAGGTACAGTCTTTCTGGACTTTATTGTTTTCTCCGTGCTTTTGTGTTTTCTTTTGTACGTTTCATCGCAAGTAAGTAAAATGATCCAAACTACAATACAGGGAATATACTATAAAAACTCTATTCAATAAATTGTTGCTATTATTGTTCTATAGGTACAAGTAGATCTTGATTTTGTTATAATGCTGTTGTACATTAATGCAATGATATCGGTTTTATGGCTATTTCACTGGCATGGAAACGAAATAACAATCTCGGTAAGCAAGAAAATGAACTCGTAAAAATAAATTTATGATTTTTTTTAATAATAGGGCCACGTGATTAATAACTTTAATACTGAAAATATTTGAGTAATGTAGCGTTCATATCGAAAAACAAATTATATTTTTCAAATCAAGCTGATAGATTTTCAACGAATGAATACGGTGATTACAGAATAAATGGTGGCTTTTGTTTTACGCATCCTTAAAAAAAATGTCTTTCCCTTTTTATTGTGGAATCAGAGGTCTGCAGTAGCGTAGCGATTAGATCAGTAGTACCTACATACATATTCATAATGTCACAGATGAGTGATAATGCTTGGAAAAAGTACAAATGAAGACAGAAACTGTGCTCAGGCGAGCGGCTATAGTTAATTATTATTATTATTTGGAAGCTAACTCTACAAGCAGGCTTACAGAGTTAACTGGGTAGTACTGGCTGCTTAAGGTCTTCGGCTTAGATAGTTAGTTAAATTCACGAAGAAAATATATTAAAACCCGTATTTATAAAGGATTGAACATTTTTAGTCCGTCGAGCCGCTTTGGAGCCAGTGGCACCCTCTTGCACCTCTCTGTTGGCGCCCTTGCATTTAACTGCTGGTTCACGCTTCAGGTTTAAGTTGCGATCGCACTTAAGGGCCTAATAAACCTATTATACAGAATTATTAATAATCCTCGAAATGATGGTTTAAATTAATATACATAGAGGTACATTTATGTATGTTTTAAAAATTTTGTTTTCATTTAGAGCCAAAGGACATCAGGTGCTCTATATTTAAGTGGCTGGTACAACTACCCCAATAAGTTACAACGGCTCTGCCTTATTGCTATGACCGGATCAACTCGACCGATTAAAATAAGAGCATTCTTCATTGATGTTGGAGTGGTCACATTCATGAGTGTAAGCATTTAGATAAACATTGTTTTTTTTATTTATTAATTATTTTGTGTTCTCCAGATACTTCGAGCTTCGTATAGTTACTTTACATTGGTAAAGAATTCAGAAAATTAAACTATGATCGCTGGGATTTCTTATATGGAAAACTGCTTAGTCTTTATTTCGAAATAATAATATTTAAATGTAGAAAAATAAAACAGTTTCTTTATCACGCTCTTAAATTTGTTTTTTTCTTATTTTATGCGGACTCTAATGTTTAAGACTTTGTGTGGTCACTTTATTACAGAATTTACATTAATCGATCTGATGGTATACGGGGTGAATACCAAATATCCTTTATATAAGCAACTAGAAAAACGATTCAATAATAAAATACTTTATTATTAAAAAACAAAATATAAAATTATTGCAAGTCTTCATTGAAATTTCATTCTGTAGTGTTAGTAAACTATGTCTAATATTTGACTATTCTCACTGCCAAATGCAGTCAAATGGTATAATCATCAAATTTTTGTTTGTAAAATTATTTTAGTTGCTTCACACTGAATTTTTGATCAAATGTTTTTTGTCATCTATATGACAGGGTGGCATACAGTGTAATATAAATATAAGAAAGTGTAAAGCTCAATTTTTAACAGTGGATTGATTGGGTGCAACAGGACAGGATCGAAATAGTTGCTAGAGGCAATGGGAAGATTTTGATGGAAGAAATTTTTTTATTTATTTCCAGTACATCACCAATTTCTTCATTGTTTCAATAACGAAATGGCATACAGACAGAATATGCTTTACTGTAAGCTGTACTCTGCATGTTGAGCAATCTAGTGGCTTTTTCCGTTCAAAAAAAAAAGTGTTATATAGCAAAAAGAGGTTTGCCTTGTCTTATTCTGAGGATGGATATGCGTTCTGCTCTAGTCAGCTGGCTGTTGTAAGGTATTCTTGAAGTGGTTGCATAAACTTTGTGGGTTTGGGAATTCTTCCGTCATCCATCACCTCAGCATGACCAGCCCATTGTAACTTTTTAAATTTTTTGAAGATCGATACTTCTGGATTGTCGAAGAAGGCACACAATTCTCTATTGTATCGTATTCTCCAGATCCAGTCTTCCCTCACAGGTCCGAGGATTCTTCTGAAGAGTTTTCTTTCAAAGGCGTTAACTAATTTTTCGGACGCCTGAGTCAATGTTCACGTTTCATTGCCAAAGCATAGCACAGGTCTTATTATTGTTTTGTATAGTTTGAGCTTTGTTTTTCTGTGTTTTTAATTATTGGGAGTAAGTCTTATTTGCCATCATTATTCGTCTTTTAATTTCGATGGGCTTGCTTCCATCCTTCGATATATTTGCCCTGAGATATACAAAGGTGTCTACGTTTTCTAGGTTGAAGTCTCCTAACTCCTACTGTAATATTTTGTCTGATTAGCGTGTTTTTCCTAATTTGTGTCATGGTTTTGGTTTTGTTTTCGTTAATATGTACGTCAACTTGGCCTGCTACCGAGGGAAGGTTAAGAAAGCATTGGTGCCAGGGCTTCACCTTGTTTAAGCCCGTTGTCATTTCTAAAGGTGGAAGTCAGATCATTTTCCACTGTGGCTTATGACAGGCTATATGTCATTTTATTTGCGACAATTCTATAACATCATTTCTCGTGATAAAATTGTGGGCGCTTTTTTTAGAGTTATATTCACTAAAGCCTTATGGGTATTATGAATCACAATGGAAGTGAACTTCGCCGCTCGGTATTCGTTTCCTCTAAGTACATTGTCCTCCTTCGTATGTCTGAAAAGGATCTGTCAAAACTCTACACACGTAACGGTTTTTATTACTTCTGGTAGCTACTTGAACCAAATTCGCCTTGGAAACTCACCACCTAAGCTTTAAGATTCAAACCTGCTGTGAAAGAAAGCTTTATTCAATCCCAAAACCATCTCATGGAAATAGTAACTGCAACGAAGAAATGTTCGAAGAGGAACGTCAAAAACGGCTGATTGACTGTCACTGAAAGAATGTCTCACGGGCCCGCGTGGGGGAATTGTGCAATTTAGTTCAAGTTTACGGGCTGCTCCCACTTTTCGCCAGGTGTTTGCAGGTGCCCCAACAACTCCACGTACGAGATTGCGGTATCCACTGGGTGAAGCGGTACTTCCGACGGCACTTTTCATTCATCTCCACCACCAGACATTTCCATAAACTTGGCGTGTTCGCGGTTCGATTTCCGTCAGTTTCGAAGCACCTCTAGCCCTGTGTACATCGTTGTTCCGCCGTTCTGTGGCTCGAAAGCAATTACCGCTGACATAACCTCCGCCAGAAATTCTTCCGTGTCGTCGTTGTCGTCGCGAATTTCGGCCAATTATTCAATAGTCGAAGTCCAAGTGTTAAGTAATTGAGCGACCGATAGAATAAATTTTCTAGTGCTCGTCGTCGAATCTTGAGATCGCGGTACAGTGCCTTGGCTCGAATACCTCGAAAAGAAAGTTGACAAAAAAAGGTGAAAGTTATTTGATTTTTCGACAACTGATTGTATTGCTGGTGCGAAGACTGCGAGCGAGACATTGTGAACATTCTTCAAGCATTTTCGGTGAAAGCGTAGACCAATTTGCTTGCAACACGTCCGTTGAATTGTAGACGAAACAGCTGCGTTGAGGCGCTAAGCGAATTGGGGCCACTTTCCGAGAGAAGTTTTTCACGACATTCGAACGATTAAGCAAACGGCTTTCTACGCTCGAGCACGGAAAATCGTAAAAGACGTGCGTGCAATTTTTGACCTCGACAGCAGTTGACCCGCTACACCCACAAATTCCATATGAAAGTCATGTGGCCCGAGAATGTCGGCATCATCGGGATCGAAATTCTGTTCCCGTCGCAGTTCGTCGATCAGACCGAGCTGGAAAAATTCGATGGAGCCGCTGCCGGAAAATACACCATTGGCCTGGGTCAAGGGCGTATGGGTTTCTGCTCGGATCGCGAAGATATCAATTCACTATGCTTGAGCGTTGTCAGCAGATTACTGGAGCGCTATCAGGTTAAACATTCACAAATCGGACGTTTGGAAGTTGGAACCGAAACGATCATTGATAAATCGAAGAGTGTAAAGAGTGTTCTGATGCAACTGTTCGTACCGCATGGTGTAACCGACCTTGAAGGAATCGATACAACGAACGCGTGTTATGGAGGAACGGCGGCTGTGTTCAATGCGATTAATTGGGTTGAGTCATCCAGCTGGGACGGACGGTTGGCCTTGGCCGTTTGTGCTGACATTGCTGTCTATGCAAAGGGTAATGCACGTCCAACAGGCGGGGCCGGAGCCGTTGCAATGCTTATCGGACCAAATGCGCCGCTTGTCCTTGATCGAGGACTACGCGCTACGTACATGAAACATGCATACGATTTCTACAAACCGGATTTAAGCTCTGAATATCCAACAGTCGACGGTAAACTCTCAATTCAATGTTATCTGGGTGCCCTGGATCACTGCTATCAACTCTACCGGAAGAAGTTCGAAAAGAAGTTTCCGGACAGTAGCAAAGCCGGCCTTGACACCCTCGATGCGATCGTTTTTCATACACCGTTCTGCAAGCTGGTCCAAAAATCTGTTGCCCGTTTAGTTTTCAACGATTTTCTGCTCACCAGCGAAGAGAAGCGCCTGGTGCGTTTCCCCGGCTTCGAAAAATTCAACAATCTAAAGCTCGAGGACACCTACTTCGATCGCGACGTCGAAAAAGCCTTCATGACAAACTTCAACAACGTTTTCGAATCGAAAACGAAACCGTCGCTGTTCCTTGCCAATCAAGTCGGCAACATGTACACGCCATCGGTGTACTCGGGGCTCGTTTCGCTCCTGGTCAACACCGACATTTCCGATCTGGCCGGAAAACGTGTAGCTCTCTTCTCGTACGGTTCCGGCCTGGCATCGACCATGTACTCAATAGCAGTGACAAACGACGTTAATCATCTCGGACGTCTAATCTCGAATCTAAGCTACGTTAAACCGCAATTAGAAAGCCGACAGAAAATCGCACCGGAGGAATTTTCACGTCTGATGGAAGTTCGCGAGAAGAACAATCATGCAGCACCCTACGAACCAAGCGGCAGCATCGAAGTTCTTTTCCCCGGAACGTACTACCTCAAATCGATCGACGAACTTCACAGGCGATCGTACGAACGAGTGCCTATTACGAACGGTTGCTTATCATAATTACCTGAAGTGAGCCTTTTTACCCCCTCACCCATTCAATCCAAAAACCTTGTAATTTTTAGTTGTGGTCCTCGGTGACAATAATCTTTTAAAAAAAAAAACACAAATTAATTGCATGATTTATTTTCGAGAACGTAGTTAGCTAGCTAAGGAAATTTTTTGTTCGTTGGGAGTTGGTTTTGTGTGCCTGCTCGGCATGAAATCCTCGGTACTATCTAAAACGTTTTATGTATCTAATTTGCGGGGCTATCGTTAGTTTTATTTATAATTGTATTAGGACGGATTCTGTAGACATGTTTTTTGTATTATTGTACAATTCGAAATAAATTATTTACATGTAATCTACAATGTTATGATTTCAATTGGATAACTAGAATATTTCAATCAGACAATCAGAGTTTCCTTCTCACAAGCTGTTAGAACATCAAGAAGGTTCAGAAGGCATAGACTCAAGCTCATACGCATTGGTTCTCTTTTTCTAGCAACTACAACTGTGCCAAGTGCCAGTATAATTACACTCTCATCACAACGAGTTAAGGCAGCTAAGTTTACGAAGAAAACCAATTAATATGAAACTACTAGCAGCATAACGCGGCTACGCTCACGTTTTTTTGGTGCTTTACTTTACTATAGTTACTCCCGTTGCTTCCATTTCTCCCTTTGATCCGGTTGCTCCATTCCCCATCTTCTATCCACCATTCTCCGTTCACAATCGCATGACACATAACTAATATACTGATAATGAACGAACTGCCACTAAATCAATCAAATACACTCACATGTTGAAGTGACTCTCATGCCACCAATTGTAAAATGGTTTCGTTAATGGAGAAACCTTCGCGGGCTTGCACTCAACACATCAACAGTTTGAGTTTGATAAAGGACTCGGTCGAGTCCGAAACGCAAATTCACGTAAATTTTAACAGTACATATTTACCGGAAAACCTGTATTTTCATATCAACAAAGTTTCATCGCAATCGGATGAATAGTATAGGAAAGCAAACAATTATAGCACCAGGGTAATACAAACGCGAAAAAAATTTGAAAAATGTTTAAAAAAAAACACTTGTTTTTAAGTCGATCGGTACCAAACTCGCAAGAACCATGGCGGAGCTTTTCTACATGTTCACTTG
This sequence comes from Beris chalybata, assembly GCA_949128065.1. Classification (NCBI taxonomy): domain Eukaryota; kingdom Metazoa; phylum Arthropoda; class Insecta; order Diptera; family Stratiomyidae; genus Beris; species Beris chalybata. The sequence continues at coordinate 6,054,664 of OX421894.1, read as the reverse complement.
TTTGATCCAAATCGGTTGAGCGGTTTAGGAGTTTATAGGGAACATACATAAATACACACATCCTTTTTTATAAACATACTAGCCGCGTACCGCGGCTACGCTCACGTTGTTCCATCGCCCCTTTACTCCCGATTATCCATTGGTCCTGTTTCTCCCGTTGATACATTACTCCCGTTTCGGGTACAGTTTCTCAGCTTAAGGAACTGGAGACATTAATGCAATTTTTCATTTTTTTCCATCCCTCATCCACCATCCTCCATTCTCTATCCACCATCCTCCATCCAAACTTCATCCACTCAAATGTTGAAATAACTCGCGAACCACCAATTTCGGAAATATATAATTATGTTCTCGAAATGTCCGGTAGTCTCGAGAATGTTGATGCAAAATTTGGAAGGGAACGGTTCACAGGTGTAGATTTCTATACCGCCCGACCATTTATGCGACTTTATTTTATTTATTAGATGTAGATAGCTAAATTTGAATTTTTTTTAAATTGTGTTGATCTCTCTCTCTCTCTCTCTCTCTCTTTAATTCTTGTATTGCGAAGTGTCGGGGAGATTGGCTGCTACTCGTCCCTGAAAGTCGTCCGATGGTGCCGGAACATTTAGGGTGTTTAAACGCTTCCTTTCCTCTACTAATACCCGGTAAGATAACCAAGGTATTAGCAGCTTGCGGCTTCACCCCCTTCGCAGAGGGATCCTTCTTGTATGAGCCTATAGATCAAGTCTGATGGTTTTGTATCTGAATCTGAAGTGATCATTGAAGGAATTTTGTCGGATTACTTGGAGATCCGGACTTAGAGTTTGACCATCTCTTGATTTCGGGCATAATCTCGACAAGGTGGAGTGGAGAAGTCGTCGACATTTAAGCTATAGACAACATTTTCTTAACTTTAATCGATACACAGACCTATATGTATTATCTGGTGATGACAAGCAGCGATTAAGTTGAAGGTGGACGTCGTCGCAGTCACTTGCACGCAAAACAACAACAATTGACATAATGAACCTGTTTTGTCTCACTCACTCAACCACAACAATTTGATATAACGACCCTGTTTTGTCGCAATTCTCACCGTGTTTTTGGCTTCAAAGAGTTTTATACAAAACCGGTGGCTTGTCGTCTCCAAATCGATAGAACTCTTTGGAGACAAGCCAAACTCCACATTAAAGGACCCAATTCTCTCTTACCGCCGCTCAAAAACTTCTTTTTTGGTTTCAAAAAAAAAGTACGGGACGAATTTTTTTTCTCAGAAAACCGTTAATTTTTTTTTCTCAGAGTTCCGATTGACCCTCACCAAACGAGAGTCCTTAAAACTAGAGCTACGTCTATGCGCCCTGCTTTATAACTAACTGAAATGTAAATCGGAATTCAGTATTTCATCTACAAAATAATATGGGCGTGACTGCGGTATTTTTTCTATGGAAAAAACATAAATTTAATAGTGCGACATTCTTTGTGAATAAATAAAATGGAAAACGAATAATTAAAACTCAAATAAATATTAAACAGATCTAAATACATCTGTACAATATTTATTTTTTATTTTTTTTTAATAAAGTAACACGGTTTACTTACTAATATCAACTAATTGCAGCTTCTTAATTTCAAAATTAAAAAGAAAAAATACTTAACTAAACATTTTTCAAACTTGCGGATGCTGACGGCTCGTTATAAACAAAAATTAGTGAAAATAGCATAAACTTTCACAGGCCGCATGATGTTAATACGCAGCCTATAAGTAAAAGCAAACTGTGTAATAATCTTTAATCGAGGTTGTAGCTCCACAGCACGCTAACTTTTCTAAGTTCATCAGCTTTAAAAAAGAATTAAATTGTAGGAAAAAATTATGACGTGGTCATTTCGTATATTATTAAACAATGCAATAAAATCGAAAGATGTTCTCTTCGTGCTAATTAAACGTTAAAGTTGCTCTTATTGCTTAGGATAAATTGCTGAGCAATTATTGAATTTAGCTAAAATTAATAAAGCTGAAAGAATGACTAAATTAATGGTTTTTCTTCGCAATAAAATTATTACTCATTATTTTCAATTTCAGTTGGAAAAAATCGGTTTTTGGTCAATCATCGCAACACGATCGTGCGCACTTTATTTATTTTTGCGCTTAAAGGCTAATAGCGGCTGGTTTCATTCAAACCAGGCGGTTTTACTTGTACAGTACCATTTAAATTTACACGTTAGGTAGGTAAAACGAGTATAGCACAAGCTAAAGTTATATGCACTACTATAAATATTGTATATACGTAGGTATATCAATGGAAAACGTCTTGTTTACATATCCGGTAAATATTTGACTACTCTATGGTTTGGCGAAGAAAACGTGCTTTTGTACTGTTGTTACTATTTGCATATGGGGGCAAAGGTATGCGAGTGTGAGATATTGAAATATTCCGAATGGAAAATAGGGAAACTCCTAAAAATATGTGCCCTTATTGCAAATCAGATAAAAAACATTGCGCAGTCACGATCGGCTCCAAGCCAATCGTATGATACTCTAGATGAATTACTGAACTCCGATTTATATTTTAGTTGGAAATATATCAAAAGAATGAGGAGTGCACAAGCAATTATTACATGACCTTTTACTTACAGGTAGAAACTATTGTATAGTGGCTACTCGATTTTTTGATTTATACATAGTGAGTTCCAAAAAGTAAGTTAGGACATTTTACAGAATTTTTGTATGACGACTACATGAAGGACTTATGGGATATTTTTCATATTAATAGTTTTAGCTGCGACTATTATAAAATCATACAAAATTTCAAAGTCGTAACGTCAAGCGTTTTAAAGTTATCGTTCAATATTGGTGAACACGTGTCTTAAGGACTTTTGTATGACAAAATTGCAAGTTCCTTACTTGAAGTATTCGAGCAATAATTGTGAAAACGTGTTTCAAGGACTCTTGCATGGGAGGTACCCGAAGGAGTGGAAGGATATCGCCCATTAATGAACTTAGCTTTACTTTTTCTGTTTTACAAGTTGTGACAAAATTTCAACTTCCTAGGTAAACGCGTTCGTGAGTTATCGCGCAAGCGGACGGACGGACAGACGGACGGATAGACGGACGGATGGACAGCAAACGGATTTGGGGGTTTTGGCCCAAAATAAACATAAAATAATTATACATATAACTTTTCTTCGTCCGATGCTCGGATCTATGCGTTACAAACTTTTCGGGCTGGATTAAACTTATAATACTCTATTTGATTTCATCTAGAGTATAAAAATTGCTAAAATTTATTTTGGATGTACCATAAACATGGAAGATGTGTTACTGGCATGAGGTACTTACATCTTAATACACCACAATCTAACCAGTAAGCACAATCCAACTAAACTTTGTAGGTATACTCTCTTCTGAGAAAACAACAAACGCAATTGTTCCAATTCCAAGTATTCAATTCACCAAAATTAAACATATGTAAATATCTTTCATGATTATTATAACATACGTTTCGGAGAACTTTATTTTTGTTATTTTTAGATTTTCTGTTCTACGTAATGATTCAAGAGTAATCTTTATAATAATTAAATATGTATGTATGTATGTATTTCGAAACGTTTCAATGACTTCATTGATTTTACAATGATAGCTTCGTTAAAAAATTATTAACTACGCTTATTCGAGGTATTATCCAAAATACTTATCAACAATTAAGAGTGCTTATAAGAACTGTAATTTCGGTAAAGCCTCCAAATATTTGACAATTTTTAAGAACTGCAATTTCGATAAAGCCTCCAAATATTTGACAATTTTTGATGGCAAATGCAATCAGATTGTTTAAGTAATCGTCAAATGTTTCTTTGCGACATTATCGTACGTTAAAAAATGATTGAACTTTTATGTTTTAGTCAATTATTTGACGGGATGGCATACATTGATTCAGCATTCATTATTCACTGGGTAATTTCAACTTTCTAAGTTCAACTGCTGTTGATAATCGAGATATAAACGATTCTACTTTCTGGCCTTGAATACCTAATCGGAATAATAAATACCTGTACCTTAATGAATTGTGCATATTGGATGAAATTCTGTAAAGCTATGTGAGCTATTTAATATTTGAAAAATACACTATGTTTACAAACTAAATAGATGCCGGTATGAAAATATAAAAAATTAAAAATGTTCACGAAGTTTAAAGAGTTACATCGTATCGAGCGCTATGTACTTAGGTTTTAAATCAATATTCATGTCAAAACGTTAAATAAATCTCCTCTTAAATATTGATTTAATTGTTTTAATATTCAAAACACTTCAATGTCATTGCTAATTAAGTATACCACAATCTTTCGACCGTACAAGGTATTAATAAATCGACATTTGGAAACAGTTTGGTCGAAACTTAGCGAAAAAGTATACAACCCCTTTGCACTTCATTGAAGATTAAATAAAAAAAAAGCCGTGAAATCGATTTTTAGGCAATTACGAAGGCTATAGAAGTAAAAATCAGTTTTATATCTATTAATACAAGGTGGAAATTGTATTCGGTATATGTTGTGCCTGTTTATACACCCCTTGGGCATTGCAAACCCAAAAATCCTTAAAATAATTTTTTGGCAGTTATATAAAACTGATTTTTAGGTGATTATATAGGCATATTATGAAAATAAAAACAAATTCGATACAAACCAAAGTGATATGATCAAATCGTTTAAAATCCTTTTACAGGTTGAAAATGGAAATAAAACAATTTGATATCAAATCAGTCCTAAGAGATATGACGAAATTCGTGAAAATGTATGATCCTTCTTCACTGACCATTTCTTAGCCCCACCTCCGTACGCAAATTGATAAATGAAATTTAATAGGTAAGTTATAGCTTGGTTAGTGCATCTGCATTTAACCAACAAGTTTCAAGTAAGTATCATAAGCTGTTTCAGATGTAGACAAAAAAAACACTCCCATCCCCATACCATACCATCCCTTAACTATCTGTAGCAGCTTTCAGTTCGAAGTTCCCGTTATCCACCACTAAACATTTTTTTTTTATTTAAAAGCTAAATTAGTTTGCATTTTAGCTTAAAGATGAACTGAATTTTTTTCCCCTCTTTTTTTGGGATCTACTCGTTCTGAAAATGAAGAGGAAAAAGTTTCAGTGAAAACAATTTGTTTGATACTAAAATTTGAAGACTCCTTGAAAGTATTTCGAACGTCTTGTGCTATGGCATCAGAGATGTTCTACCCCAGAAAATTTGTCATACTTTTTGGGGAAATTCATGAGATCTTTCGGTAGTGAATACTCCACGTCACAGATGAGGACAAGTGTCTAAAATTTTTTTTTGTGGAATTCGGAGGTAAGATATGCGACAGAGGGTGTCCTAGTCCAGAAGAAAATTCACACAAATGAGTAAGGGCCAACCAATACAAAGAAGTTCTACTAGTGCAGGAGCGCAACTTAACAACTTTCTCGTATTTATACTTAGCAAACTCAGTAAATACTTTAAATTAAAAGTTATCCAATGCCCACTTTAAGTATCTTAGTGCTTGAAACTTGATGCATAATGGCATTGTGAACTTGAACTTCACTACCTACTTTATAACTTAACACTGACTTTGCACGCATAAATGAAATTATGGTATAAAGTGCAGATGATTACTTTAAATATTATGAATTATTGTTTGTTTTATTCCCAGAAGTTAACGCCCTTTAATACAACTCTCTCTTGTTTGTTTAACTTTAAATAAATTATTAAATTTGCATAATTGTTTACAAGCATTTCACTCATTCCCATTCTGTATGCGATACCAATGAAACCAGAATAAAACAAGATATCGCTATTAAAAAGAAAATGCAGCCATCTTAAACCGGTTAAGCAAGAAGAAATGCTAAATCAAAACAAATTGATATGCATCTAAAGATTTGATTAGTTTTAATTCTCTTTATAATTTATACGATCGTCTTCAATATAAACAAAAAAAATCGTCGTATCTGTGGAGTTTCTTACCAATTTTTCGGTCAAATGCCTTGACGAAATTTTCATCTTGACCTCTAATTTATTTTCTTGGTTCCATTGCTTATCTTAAAATTTTATAAACTTGTTCCGGCGTTAAGCTAAAAACAGTGATGCCATTAACTCGTAAAAGTAGCTAGACGAAACACTAAAATGGTTTTATTTTTGAGATATGAAGATCTCTTTGTTTAAAAAATTGGTAGCCCCAAAATAAAATTACTGTTTCAATACCCTTCTGCCCATACGGTAGCTCAAGAACGTGTAAATCTCGAAATTTTCAAAGGACTAAGCTTCTTTCAAGTAGTTCCCAACCAAAAATTATTAAATCGGAAGTAACATTATGAGAATGTTTAGTAGCGTGTGGGGGAGTAGGGGAGTGGGGGGGTAAGCAACTTCAGAAGAGGATTAAAATGAAAACAGTACGTTTCTTATATCTCGAGAACCAATAATGATAGAAAACTGAAATTTAGAATGTAACCAGAGGCACTTTCTAATAAATTGTTTTATATACATACATAGATAGTTTATACCATATTATTACGGTAGTGGGAGAGTGTTTTTCCTGCCCATGGAACGGATTATGCTAGCAGGTTGAAACTTGATTGGGTATATGAGCTTGGTACAAAAAAATCGTATTGATTTGCGGATGTGAGTCAAAAACATGGTCATGTGATGTGATTAAGGTAAGTACTCTGATAACTTCCACGATTTTGTAGGCTTTTATTCGAGAATTTTTCTTTAGAAGAAAATGAAATTCAACCAATTTGATTTTTTTTATATGTTATTAAGGGCATATCAATATTCCGTCAAAGTTTAGCTTTTATATTGTTGCGAGCTAGGGGTTCGCCGGGATTTCAAGTGACAGACAATTCGGTTATAATATAAATAAGTGATTTATAAACTCGCACTTTAAATTCAATTCACAAAATTCTTAGTTTTTCGGATGATTTGTGTGCTCGAGTCACGAAAAATTGGGTCCAGCATATTCACTCGTGCCAGCGCTTCCGCGGCTGAGAACGATGTCGTCTTTCATAAATAAATATAATTGCATCGATTGTACTTTCATTTAAAATAAAAATCATTTCCACAACTAGCCCCCAGAAGTCGTCGCTCTTAATGAAAGCCCGTTATCTATCGCTTCCCCTTCCGTCACCATTCATTTTTTCCCCCGCTGATTAAGTTTTTGAAAAATCGGCGCTATTTGGGGACAAATTCGATCGGACGCCGATGGAACATAACGTTTCTTATTATTTCTGGTAGCTTCCTGAACTACATTCGCATTGGAAACTTACCTAAGCTTTAAGATCCAGTATCCAAACCTGCATTCTGAGAAAGCTTTATTATATCTCAAAACTGGAAAATGGAAACAGTAAATCCCAGATGATAATCAATCTTTCGAGTCTAGTGTCTTTATGCTATGAGCCCCAGTTATTGAACAATTGCATATTGCATCATTAGACAGTTGCAGGTATCGTCTGCCGTGGGAATTGGTGCAGAAATCAAGGAATGAGTTTTCTATTACTAGATTTCCGTGCTAATCTAATACATATATAAAATAAAGTCGCATAAATGGTTGGGCGGTATGGAAATTTACACCTGTTAACCGTTCCCTCCCAAATTTTGCATGGACATTCTCAAGACTACCGGACATTTCAAGAACATAATTATATATTCCCGAAATTAGTGGTTCGGGAGATATTTCAACATTTGAGTTTTTTAACAAGTTCAATCAGATGAACCTGACTTAGAATTAAAAATTTACAACAGGCAGTCGTAGCCAAACGGGTAAGGCGTCTGACTAGAATTCAGATGATTCCCTCTGGGAGTGTATGTTCGAGCCCTGCCGATCGCGAACATGTGTGATTTTTTTTTTTTTTTTTCATTTAAAAGTGAAAAATGAAAAATGAAAAATGAAAAATGAAAAATGAAAAATGAAAAATTGCATTAATATCTCCAGTTCTTTGAGCTGAGAAAGTGTACCCGAAACGGGAGTAATGTATCAACGGGAGAAACAGGACCAATGGATAAACGGGAGTAACAGCGGCGATGGAACAACGTTAGCGAGCGTAGTCGCGGTACGCTGCTAGTTCCTCATAAAAGGGTTATTATGATCCTATTGAAGAGGTATTCAATAGGGACATAGCAATTTCGTATTGAAATGAAACACAGAATAACTGAGATAAAATCCGACAATTGCTAGTTTGGTTACTTCCCCATGATAAAAATATAATCCTTGACTGAAGTTTTGATATTGACAGATCAATAAAAAAGTTTAAGGATGCGTGTGTATTAAAATACAAAATTGTTATGTACCTATTAGTCCAGTAATCAGAGACAAAATTTCAGTAAATATCGGAAAAAAACAGAACACGAAATGGTTTGACGTAGTTAGGTTCCAATGATGGAGTAGAATAGGGAATCACAGTTTTACACCAAAATTTTATATGGCGTGTGCCCGAAATATTGAATTTTCTGTTGTGTCGATTTGTAGCCGTATTTTTCATTTCTCGCTAAAAATGGTTAAAACCAAATTTCTAGAGAATTAAATTCTCTATCTTTTTTATCTGAACAACTTTTTTGTAAAATCATTATTTGTTGCAAATAATAAGCGTAAAGTGTAAAAAATTAGGAGATTGTCCCAGTTTTTTAAACTTTTGGACCATTTTTATTAAAAATAGATGACATATTTTCATGGCAAAGTTGTAGAGGACTGAATTCCTACAAGTTTTTGATAAACAAGTTTTTTGTACGACGAAAGGATCACGAGAGGGAGCACGGTAGATTGAATAACCCTTTATTTTATTGTTTTTGGTAGATATCGGAATTTTTATTTCTTGCAAATATTTTAATTTCTTACCAATGTCGCGCGCTTTCATATCACTAACTCTTTCTACTTCCAAGGTATCTTTTCGATCGATTTCGATTTCGTTTCGTTATAGTAAAAAGCTTTTATTCGCGCGCTATCTCAATTTTGTACTAAAATAACGTCCAGCTAGTTTCTTCTTATTTTGGAAGATTCCAAAATTTTACACCTGTGTATACGATATATTTGTCAATAAATTTAGCGCCGGATAGAATAAATTTTCAAGTTCTCGTCGTAGAATCGTCAGATCAGTACAGTACCTTGGTTCGAACACCTCGTTAACGGAGCTCTAGGCAAGCAAGTTACAAGGAAAGAAATAGCTAATTGCTGGTGCCATAGTATTTTCGGTGAAAAATATAGTGTTCGAAACAACTGAGTTGAGTGGGTAACCGAAATATAAACGATTTCTCAGATAACTTTTTCACGAACGATCAATCAAACTGCTTTCTACGCTCGAAGGACGTGCTTGCAATTTTTGACCTCGACAGTTGACCCGCTTCACCCACAAACTCCAAATGAAAGTCATGTGGCCCGAGAATGTCGGCATCGTCGGGATCGAAGTTATGTTCCCGTCGCAGTTCATCGAACAGACTGAGATGGAAAAATTCGATGAAGTTAGTATCGGAAAATACACCATTGGCCTGGGTCAAGAACGTATGGGGCTCTGCTCGGATCGCGAAGATATCAATTCGCTGTGCTTGAGCGTTGTAAGCAGCCTACTGGAGCGCTCTCAGGTCAAACATTCGCAAATCGGACATTTGGAAGTTGGAACCGAAACGATCATTGATAAATCGAAGAGTGTGAAAACCGTCTTGATGCAATTGTTCGAACCGAATGGTGCAACGGATCTTGAAGGAATCGATACAACGAACGCGTGTTATGGAGGAACGGCGGCTGTCTTCAATGCGATTAATTGGGTTGAGTCATCCAGCTGGGACGGACGGTTAGCCCTGGTCGTTTGTGCTGACATTGCTGTCTATGCAAAGGGAAATGCACGTGTAACTGGTGGAGCCGGAGCCGTTGCAATGCTCATCGGACCAAATGCACCACTTGTCCTGGATCGAGGACTACGCGCTTCGTACATGAACCATTCGTACGATTTCTACAAACCGAATTTGAGCTCTGAATATCCAATTGTCGACGGTAAATACTCGATTCAATGCTATCTGAGCGCTATGGATCATTGCTATCAGCTCTACCGAAGGAAGTTCGAAAAAAAGTTTCCAGGCTGCAGTCAAGCCGGTGTCGACATTTTCGATGCGATCGTTTTCCATACACCGTTCTGCAAAATGGTCCAAAAATCCGTTGCCCGTTTAGTTTTCAACGATTTCCTGCTCACCAGCGAAGAAAAACGCCAGGAGCGTTTCCCTGGCTTGGAAAAATTCAACAATCTAAAGCTCGAGGACACCTTCTTCGATCGCGACGTCGAAAAAACCTTCATGACAAACTTCAACAACATTTTCGAATCGAAATCAAAATCTTCGCTGTTCCTTGGCAAACAAGTTGGTAACATGTACACGGCGTCGCTATACTCAGCACTCGTTTCATACCTGATCAACACCGACATTTCCGATCTGGCCGGAAAACGTATAGGTCTCTATTCGTATGGTGCAGGTATGGTATCGACCATGTATTCGATGGTAGTGACAAGCAATGTTAATCATCTCGGACGCCTAGTCTCCAATCTAAGCTACGTTAAACCGCAGTTAGAAAGCCGACAGAAAATCTCACCTGAAGAATATACACGTTTGCTGGAAGTTCGCGAGAAGAACAATCACGTAGCACCCTACAAACCAAGCGGCAGCATCGAAGTTCTTTTCCCCGGAATGTACTATCTCAAATCGATCGACGAACTTCACAGACGGACGTACGAACGAAAGCCTATTACGAAAGGATGCTAATTACCTTAAGTCCTTTTTCCCCTCCCATCACCCAAAAACAATGTAATTTTTAGTTGTGACCCTCGGTGACAGTAATCTTTAAAAAAAAATTAAAGTATGATTTATTTTCGAGAACGTATTTACTATATGTAGTTAGCTAAGGAAATTTTTTGTTCAGTGGGAGTTGGTTTTATGTAGGTAATTTGCGGGGCTTTCGTTGGTTTTATTTATAATTTTATTAGGATGGATTCTGTAGACATGTTTTTGTATTTTTAAATAAATTAATTATTTACATATAATCGCCAGTGTTATAATTTCAATAAGACCTTATTAGAATGTTTATATCGCATTCGTAAATAATACATATTAAATTGTTCTCGGTATGAAGTTAATACGACTGCCGTTTATATCAGCTGAGTTTACTTTGCTTACACCTCACATCACCGCACATACGGGTATTTGAACGATCTACGCGGCCAAAACTATTTTAATGTCTACATCGATTCTAAACGACATTACTAAATAAAAAACAGCTTTCTTGATCAAGACATATTTATTGACAAATTAAGACTTGACAAATTAAGATTTGATAAATTAAGACTCTGCATACATTCGAATAAGTACATACGGTCACAATTTTTACTCCAGAGGTACCTTGTGAACCTAAACCAAAAAAAAAATTGTTTGAAAATGATTTTACCTTCAATTAGATTTTTTGGACATTTTAGTCAAAAAAAATTCAAAGTACCGAAATAATACTTATCCGCGCTTTTCCATCACTTTTACTTCCGAAATGAAGGTAGAATAATAGATATTCACTGTTCAAATTTGTTTCCACATGAACGCCGAGAACAGACACATACACCAAGTGTGTTGATCGAATTTCAACTGAACGTAAACACGCCACGCGCGCACAGAGGAAAGGCGGGAGGGGCTGAGTATTGTTCTTAGACTAGTCTACTAGCTCATGTAGTATTTTGTTTTTAACCATTTCACATTTTGGTAAATTGTCTTTTGGCCGCGTAGATTGTTCAAATACCCCACTGTGCGCCGTGTCGGAAGAACAGTAACCCAACTGCAATTTTGCAAATTTTACAGGAGCGCAAATAAACTACAGTAGAACCTCTGTATAGTGACCACTCAAGGGACTGTTCAAAATTGGTCAGATTATAAAAATAATTTAGTATAGTATAATGTATGTAATTAAAGTCAACATTACCAATATAAAAGGTGTATTTTTTACGCATTTATCCAGAACATAATTTCGATACTAACCTTCGTGCTTCATTTATTTCAGCCTCATGTTGCATTTTGCAACATTTGTTTCTGAATTAGTATATGACGTAGTATTTTATGGTCACATTATTGGATGTACTCCACACGTATGTGTTACGTAAGTATTGGTTAAAAAGGGGTCAATGGTCACAATATGGAAGTGGTCACAATATGGAAGTGGTCACAATATGGAAGTGGTCACAATACAAAACGAAAAGTGTATGGAAAATCAATGATTTACATCGGGACTGTAAAAAAATGGCAGCATTAGGCAAGTGGCCAACATATGAAGATGGTCACTTCTGCAAGTTCTACTGTATTTTTGCAATTCTTGCATAAAATCATTCCCCGTTGTTTTACAAGAACGTGCACTTGATCGACGACTAAAGTGACTATTAAGTTCGTATGGCTTGTTATCAATTGCCAAAAATGACATTGTTCCTCAGAAAAAAAATTAGAATTTTTTGCAAGTTGCGTCACTGTTTTTCCGACACACCGATATGTAAAGTTGGCATGCAGGAGGTCTCCATAAAGAAGAGTGATTTCAAAAAATGGTAAATCGCAGATAAAATTTTTTTTCTCTAAACTAAGGCCCGTTTCGACGATCGTCAGTTAAATTCTAACCGGAACTTTAACTGGAAGTTTTGTATAAAAATGTGTCAGTTAAAGGTCCAGTTAGAGCGTAACTGACGATCGTAGGAACGGGCCTAAGAAAGGGTTTTTTTAGCGGCTGTAGCAAGGTTGAAGAAATTCATCGTGGCTTTAACGAACTCTTGACTGTTCTCTTATGTGCATATATATGGAATTTGTGTTGAAATTTTAACTGCAGGTACACTAGTTGTTCCTCTTTTAGGTTGGCTATTTCTTCTAGAGAGGGTCATGAAGGAGAAGGCGTTCTGAAGTGTCCTTAACCCTTAGAGCGCGAACCGTCAATAAATCGACTCACTATTAATGCGTATAAATTGTTACATTTGATATGTCCCTGACACGTAACAGAAAGAATTACGAAAATCCATATACATTTGGGGAAAAAATTTAAGATTCTATGCACACTTAATTAATAAGGTACTTTTTTCAAAAATCCTTTCGCAATTTATGCAAAATATGTGAAAATTAGCTCAGCACTAAAAGGGTTAAATAAAAATTTTCAGATTTTATATCTTAAAAAGCAGCTAACTTTAGAAATTTTAAATTTGGTATTTGGAATATTACCCTGTGGTTGATATCAAAAAAAATCCTAAATATAGTTTCTAGACGATTAAAAGCCTATAAAAATAAAAGCTGAGGAAGTCAGAACCAATTCTACGACTTATCACTCCTAAGAGATAGAACGCATTTTGTGAACACGAATACAACGCTTTCATATCCTCTCAAAGGTTGGAAAGGATGTAGTGTTTACAATGCCTTTGCAACCTTAGGTGTCGAATTTAAAAACAACCCTAAAAATACTTTCTAGATATGTATCTGAAGAATCCGTTCAAAAAACAGTAATTAAATATATCAAAAGATGTAACGAAATTCGTGAGAATATATGACACGATTTTTTGCAATAATTTTTCAGCTCCCTTTTTATACTCTAGATGAAATCATATAGAGTATTATAAGTTCAATCCAGCCCGAAAAGTTTGTAACGCATAGAACCGAGCCTCGGACGAAAAAAAGTTATATATTATTTTCTGTTTATTTTTGGCCAAAACCCCCAAATCCGTTTGCTGTCCGTCCGTCCGTCTGTCCGTCTGTCCGTCTGTCCGTCCATCCGTCTGTCCGTCTGTCCGTCTGTCCGTCTGTCCGTCTGTCCGTCTGTCCGTCTGTCCGTCTGTCCGTCTGTCCGTCTGTCCGTCCGTCCGTCCGTCCGTTTGCACGATAACTCAAGAACGCGTTGACCTAGGAAGTTGAAATTTTGTCACAACTTGTAAAATGGAAAAAGTAAGGCTAAGTTCGTTAATGGGCGATAACCTCTCACTCCTTCGGGTACCTCCCATACAAGGGTCCTTGAAATACGTTTTCACATTTATTGCTCGAATGCTTCAAGTTAGGAACTTGAAATTTTGTACACTTAAATTTTACAATGTTTGAAGCGAAAGTTCCAAATATGATGCAAATCGAATGAGTCCTTCGTGTAACAGCCTCGAAAAGTCCTTCAAAAATGTATGCTTGTTACTGAATCCACTATAACTCCAGAACGAGTTAAAGCAGGGATTTAAAATTTTACACGAATTAGTTTTATACCAAAACCAAGACGGAGTTCATTAATTAGTGCCATCCGTCGCCTCCTTCGGGTAGCTGTCATACAAAAGTCCTTAAAACACGTGTTCACCAATATTGAACGATAACTTTAGAACGCTTTAAGTTACGACTTTGAAATTTTGTACACTTTAATTTTATATTAGTCGCAGCTGAAACTATTAATATAAACAATATCCCGTAATTCCTTCATGTAGTTGCCATACAAAAATTCTGTAAAATGTCCGAACTTACTTTGTGGAACTCACTATAAATCATGTAGCCACTATACAATAGTTTCTACCTGTAAGTAATAGGTCATGTAATAATTGCTTGTGCACTCCTCATTCTTTTGATATATTTCCAACTAAAATATAAATCGGAGTTCAGTATTTCATCTAGAGTATCATACGATTGGCTTGCAGCCGATTGTGACTGCGTTATGTTTATTAAATGCTTTCATATTACATCTACATATATATTCTGGAAACCCCACCACATGTTATCCCTATTTAAATTATTCATTATTTTTATAACTTGCCACTCCTACTATAGCCCTAACTAAATACATACCAAGTTTCAGCCGTAGAAAACCATAAAGGTTCCCACACACTGACGCGATTTATTCGCTGACGCTGCGATTATTTTGCAGCATTCGCCTTCATTTATTTACATGGTAACTAATGAGAATGACCGCACCGCTGCAAAATAATCGCAAATAATCGCAGCGTCAGCGAATAAATCGCGTCAGTGTGTGGGAACTTTAAATTATAGAAAAAATTATGACCTGGTCATATCGTGTATTGACCAATGCAAAGCCTTTTCGTGCTTACATTTTAAACTTGCTTTAACTTATGAATTCAGCGAAAATATTATATTATAGTTAGAAATTAATAGTTGAAATTTTTTTTAAATTAATGTAAATTAATTAGAAATATTTTTTTTTATCATTTTCAATAATTTCAATTGGAAATAATCTGTGCGCGCTTTATTTATTTATGTGCTTAGATGGTAATTGTGGATGGTTTTATTTACACCAGATGTTTTTACTTGTACAGTACCATTTTAATTTACACTGTACATAAAACGAGTAGCTATAGCACAAGCCAAACAAAAGCTATAATATGCGTTTCGATAAATATTGTACACGTAAATATTTCGAAAAATTAGTTGTTGTCGTTGCCAAGACTATTATAGAAAGCAAGGACACTTATTGGAAAAATTCAAGTGAGGACATTTATAAAAAAAATTTAAATAAGAACCACTCCCCTTTTTATTCATCGTCCAAAATACTGTCGATTAGAAAAGTACAAGCCACCAGGTCGACCATTTCACTTGTTTTGAAGCGAAAAGGTTGGCATGAATGAGCGTGTATGAGAAATCAAAATTCATGCATGGTACGCATGAATGACATGCAAGAATGACCGCCTATGGGACCCTTAAGGTAGGATGATGGTCAGGGTTAGGCAAGTTAGCTTTTGTCATTTATAAATAAGGTGCCATATCAAAATGTTTACCAACAATTTACAAAATTTTGAAACAATACACACAATCAAGTTTACGAACTAAGTATCACGAGGAGTACTTCGGATTCTTCAACTAAAAACAAAAGAAAACAGCCCTTATGTTCTTCAACCACTAAGTGGCTTGAACATACCATCATCATCAATGGCGCGACAGCCCAAATCGGGCCAGGGCCTGCAGGGGCTTGAACATACACTACATGTATACACTACATGTATTGTTCAAGTTTTAGAGTTAGTAATGTAAAAAATCAACTGTTCAAGTTACTGGATGATTCAAGTTTTCATAACATCTTGCCCCCCTGGAAAAAAACAAAAATGACGTCCCTGCATGGAGAATCCAAAGATCGAGTCGATCTTATTCCAATCCGATCTGCATCTACATGACATTTGAATGGATTGAATCTGGATTCATTTCGGATTCAATCCTGCATGGATACGTAGTTTTTATCTGTGAGATATTTGAGATTTAAAAAACATTTCACTTTATTAAGAAAATAATATTTAAGTATACCTAATAACTACATAGTATGAAAAGAAAACAATTTAAAATTTTAACGGAATCCGAAGAGTTACAGCGGACCGAGCGCTGTACAAATATTGATAGAAAAAATTCATAAAAAAACATGGAATAAATCTCTGTTGTATATTGATTTAATTGGTTTACTATTCGAACCAGCGCTGAATTCAATGCCGTTGCTAATAAACGCTGCAATAATTTTAATACGAGGTACAAACAAATTGATATTGAAAAAGTCTGGCAAAAATCTGGACTCCAATTTACAATATTTTTCGGTAGAGGTCCGGAAAGTGCTTAATGCTGGGATGCGGTGTAGGTTTGTTTCTATATGCGATTGACAAACAAAAGGTGCTCGTATACGAGCAATTTTTTCAATCAATTAATTGCCCGACGACCATTGCTAATACACTATATCTACATAGCCTGTTGCTATTGTTGCTGTGTGTTGCTTCGTATTTACGTGATGAATTGACAAATATTGCTGCAAATTGAGCAATTTAAATCGCTCGTGTAAGCCTCCTTCCCACCCACAAAATCTCAACTTAATATCTCAACGTGATTGTAAGCTGCGCGTCTTCAAACGCTTTTGCGTACGGGGTACGGAATCTATGGAGGACTGACGGAATTTTTTTTTTTTGAGTTGTTTTTCGTTTTTTTTTTGGGATTAGGTACTAGTCCTAAAGTCTGAAAGTATACTCGATATTTTAAAAGGAGTGAATTTGAACATCCTTAATTTTGGAAATTTAATATTAATATTACGTTTCAAAAATATGTAAACAATTTTTATGTAGTATAAAAAGTTTTATTTGTATAAAAAATCACATTAAGAACTATGGAACTATTATGGTATCACTGTGAACTTGTAAAATTGCACACCTAAAAAAAATAATTAAAAATAATGTAACACAACAAAATGTTTAAAAAAAAACAGAAAACAAACCTGAAGGATTAACTCTTGTATTAAATAAGTCCTTTGCTTCGACTTTTCTGTTAAGTCCAGTCTTATCGTACAAATCCTATATTATAAAGAAATTAATTTAATTGCACCAACCATAATTTTATTAAAACTTACAGTAACGAAATATCCACTATCGGATGTGAGCCCCATACTGGAGACTGGTGCCGTAATGGCGTACGGTGCTCCATCCGATCGTCGACTTACAAATGCCACGGCATAGGATTTTTTACCATTAAAAACTGGGACTGTAGGTCGAACCCAAATCTAAAAATATCAAAACCATTATTAGAATAAAATAAAAGTTCCATTATCTTAAGGGAAACAGGATGTCTGAAAATAACCTTTAAATAATTGAGAAAATAACCCTTAAACAATTTATGATTGTGAAGACAATAGCAAAACGAAAGGTATTTTGTTTAATTCGGATTATGGAAATCATTAGGTAGTCAATATATAATTCTGATAATGATCTTTAAGGCTTGGACCACTTGGTTCGTATACTTACTTCAATATTATTTTCGTTACTGACACGAATTCCTTGAATTCCTAAAGGATCTTGATTCACAGCAATCACCTCCCTAAAATGTTCAGATGAAGATAGTGCCAATCTTAAAACATATACTAGTTAAATAATTTACTTGTTTTGTAAGATTCCTTTAATATCTGGAGTAATAGTAGCCAAATCTGCCGACATCAAAAGTGGAGCAGCCAATATTGCCCAAATGGCCATTTGAGCTTTGCTTTGATCATAACTTAGTCCAAAGTTACCCAAAATCAACTAAACATTTCGATTTAATAGTTAAAATGGAAAAAATCGGTTAACTTGAATCCTGAACTCACCATATCTGGATCATTCCAATGACCGGGACCAGCATGTGGCTGAATGCGGTTTTGATTCTCTGCAAAGTAATCGGTAATTCCAGTAATCGATTGCCACGAATCATCAATATCGTCCCAGTTGCGCCATAAGTTACAATGCTTCTTAAGTGCTTCATAGTTGGGCTGAATTAATTGCAGTTTGATAATATTTTTTTTATTCATTTCTTAAATGAAAAATTTCTGTTACCATCTTTCCTCCTTCTTCTTGATATACTGGCCAACTGCATGAATAAACCATTGGTCTTCCGGTTGCATTCAGAAGTCTTCCGAACTCCGGATACCCAGTATCCATATCATCGATATCTGCATAACATCCGTCCAATTTTACATAGTCCACGTCCCATTCGGCGAAAGTATTCGCATCGGTTTCCATATGTCCGATAACTCCCGGATATCCGGCGCAAGTATGGGTTCCGTAATCCTCATAAATACCGAATTTCAGTCCTTTTGCGTGAATCTGAAAATCGGTTACAAATTGATGAAGATATTACAATGAATATTTTTCGGAGGATCATACATAATCAGCTAGGGCTTTCATTCCATTGGGGAATCGCTTGCGATCTGCAACCAATTTTCCATTTTTGTCCCTATCCATTTCCATCCAGCAATCATCGATTATAACATATTCGTATCCAGCTGCCGCATATCCTTCGGAAACCATTAGATCTGCAGTCCTCATGAATAAGTTCTGACTGAAAAATAACTCTAATAATGAAACGGGTTCCTTTTCAAATCTGGATAGTCGTTTTCGTACCTTATACACTCGTTGGGGTAATTCTCACAATCAGTAATGCATCGGAATCGTTCCCAATCCATCCAGCCCATCGGAGGAGTAAGAGCAAGCCCATTGTCCAACGATTGGATTTTCACTAGTAAGTTTAGTAGAACCACACCAAAAAATAACTTAAGCATATCGGGAAATGTTTTTCTTTTAAAAGGTCCTGTTTAATATTTTATATTTTTAATATAGTACGCTTTCCGCTAATTCACTTTATAAATTGATTTCTTAATGGACATAGTGGGTTGATTTTATAGGAAAAAAATTAAGGTGAAATAAAACCTTGATACAATTACGCTATCAGTTCACCTACGAAGACGCCGCTAATCAAAAACAATGCAACCATTCAACTATTATTATCGTTTGTTTTCCACAAGGTGTTTTGGTCATTGATTACGCGTCGGAACATTAACATTATAGTGGTCTGTGCCCTGTGTCTTTACCGAGACTACCTTAACTCGGCACTTGAAAGAAGATAATCAGGTATACTTAATGGTTACTTATCAGTTATCACTTATCAGCTCGATTAGTAATTATTGTAGTCTATAAAACATTCCATTCTCCTACTATAACACACCGGAATAAAAAGTGTTTATCATTATCATCAATTGGGTCTGTTAATTGTAGCTAATTTTGAACAGATTTTTTCCCATTGTAATAAAAAAATTGCTTATCTGATCGATTAAATACGGGTCAATGTTATCGAATCATTTGGTAATTTGGGTTTTTATCAGAAGTGGCTAATAATATTTAGGTAATAACTAGGATTACTTTTCAGTTTCAAGGTGGAGATATATTTTGAATCCTTGGTCCGAATACGTATTACTTTATTGACTTATAATTTGATTTTTTAATAATGAAATATTAATATTTGTTTGATGGGGGATGGATAAAGGAATCACAGTAGCTATATATCCTATTCGTTGTAAAAGTTGTTCAGAACTTCCTATATGCCAGGTAATTTCTGAACCACCGAGAATATACCAGAATCAATCAATATCTGTAGAAGAGTAAAACAGCCATTTTGCGTATGGTCAATATGGTCTGTAACAGCAACTGTGATCACGGCACATAAAAGTAAAGTGGAATTATATGCTTTAGGGAATGTGTAGCCACTTTGGAAGTCTTATCTAAGTTCATCAAATTTCTCGGTTAATATTACTGGTTATAGTTTTAAAAGATAGTCTGTCGGTTATTTCCCCACTTACAACGACGAGTTCTAGATTAGAACGATGCAAGGGAAATAAGATCATAAATACTTTATTATTAAAAAATAAAGTCTCAGCACATTTTTACGGCACGTCGTAGTTTTTTACGGCTTTAATTTATTTCGATTATTGGATAAAACCCGTAATGAATAATTAAAGTTCATTAAACTACTTCATAAAAAAAATATAAATCAAAAATTTAAAAAAATCTAAATATATACAATTAAAAATATAAATTTCATATTTTTTTAATAAACAAAATATAATAATTAAATAAATTAACTAAGTTCAAACAAAAGGAATCTTAGAAATAAAATCAAAAATTTTTTTAAATTAATTTTAATGCGATAATATCGAAAGCCCGAGAAACCAATCCGAGTCCGCATCAGACCTAAGAGAAATATGACGGAATTCGTGAAAACGTGTACAATCCTCTCAAATCTTTTTAGAGGATGAAAGTAACTGTTTTTAAGAAATTATATAAAAGGTCTAGAGAAGTAAAATCTTATTCAGGCCTGGCTCTTTAGTGTACTCGTTGGAGGAGTGCAACTCAAAAAAGAGCACAGCGTTATCAGTACCACAGAACGATTTTTGTGTAAATTTATGAATAAGGAAAACTGATTTCCAGATAAGAAAAATCTGCCAACAGTCTGGATGCAACTTTATTATTTTTTGGATAGAAGTCCGGAACGCGTTTAGTGCTGAGATGTGGTGTAGGTTAGTATGCGATTGACAACCTAAAGAATAACCAGGAAGCTATGATGAACTGACATATTTTAGGTTGTCAGTCGTATATAGTAACCTACATACAATATATATATATTAAAAGCGTTCCGGACTTCTATCCAAAAAAAGATAAAGTTGAGCCCAGACAGTTTTTATTAGAAGCCGAAAATCTGTCAGAATGCAGTTACGATTTATCATACAAACCTAATCGATGATACGATAAAATTAAAAACACTATTTATTCCGTTGTGCTGTTGTAGGAGAATGGAATGTTTTATATAGTATACAAAAATAACTAGGTTCTTACCGGGCTGGTATCTAACTGATAAGTGTCCGTTAAGCGTTAAGTATACCTGATTATCTACTTTTAAATACCGAGCTAAGGTAATCTCGGTAAAGCCACACGGAGCAGACACCCTATAAAGTTAATGTTCCAGCACGAAATCAATGACCAAAACACCTTGTGAAATACACAAACGATAATACTAGTAGAATAGTTGCATTGTTTTAGATTAGCGGCGTCTTCATAGGTGAACTGATAGCGTAATTGTATCAAGGTTTAATTCTACCTTAATTTTTTCCTATAAAATCAACCCGCTATGACCATTAAGAAATCAATTTATAAAGTGAATTAGCGTCAAGTGTACTATTGATATAAAACAGGACATTTTAAACGAAAAACATTTCCCAAATGCTTAAGTTATTTTTTGGTGTTGTTCTACTAAACGTACTAGTGAAAATCCAATCATTGGACAATGGGCTTGCTCTTACTCCTCCGATGGGCTGGATGGATTGGCAACGATTCCGATGCATTACTGATTGTGAGAATTACCCCAACGAGTGTATAAGGTACGAAAAGGACTATCCAGATTTGAAAAGGAACTCGTTTCATTAATAGAGTTATTTTTCAGTCAGAACTTATTCGTGAGGACTGCAGATCTAATGGTTTCCGAAGGATATGCGGCAGCTGGATACGAATATATTATAATCGATGATTGCTGGATGGAAATGGATAGGGACAAAAATGGAAAATTGGTTGCAGATCGCAAGCGATTCCCCAACGGAATGAAAGCCCTAGCTGATTATGTATGATTCCCCGAAAAATATTCATTGTAATATCTTCATTAAATTTGAACTGACTTCCAGATTCACGCAAAAGGGCTGAAATTCGGTATTTATGAGGATTACGGAACCCATACTTGTGCTGGATATCCGGGAATTATCGGACATATGGAAACCGATGCGAATACTTTCGCCGAATGGGATGTGGATTATGTGAAATTGGACGGATGTTATGCCGATATCGATGACATGGATACCGGGTATCCAGAGTTCGGAAGACTTTTGAATGCAACCGGAAGACCAATGGTTTATTCATGCAGTTGGCCAGTCTATCAGGAATATGAAGGAAAGATGGTAGGTGATTTTTCTTCTTTCTGAAAATTAACTTAAACAATTTTCAAATTTTTTATTCAGCCCAACTATGAAGCACTTAAACAGCATTGCAATTTGTGGCGTAACTGGGGCGATATTGACGATTCGTGGCAATCGATTACTTCAATTACCGATTACTTTGCAGAGAATCAAAACCGTATTCAGCCGCATGCTGGTCCCGGTCATTGGAATGATCCAGATATGGTCAGTTCAGGATTCAAGTTAACCGATTTTTTCCATTTTAACTATTAAATCGAAATGTTTAGTTGATTTTGGGTAACTTTGGACTAAGTTATGATCAAAGCAAGGCTCAAATGGCCATTTGGGCAATATTGGCTGCTCCACTTTTGATGTCGGCAGATTTGGCTACTATTACTCCAGATATTAAAGGAATCTTACAAAACAAGTAAATTATTTAACTAGTACAATATATATTTTAAGATTGGCACCATCTTCTTCTGAACGTTTTAGGGAGGTGATTGCTGTGAATCAAGATCCTTTAGGAATTCAAGGAATACGTGTCAGTAAGGAAAATAATATTGAAGTAAGTACATGAATTTAGTAATTTTGAACCAATGGAAAAACTCAAAAAATTAAACCCAAATGTGGTGTCTTAGATCCGCGGACTACATGGTCCAGCCTTTTTGGTTTCTTCGCGGTAAACATGGTTTGCAACCATCTCAGAAGACAGGGAAAATTTTCTCTTTCCGGAAAAAAAATCGGAACCATGTAGTACAAACCTTGAAGATCATTAACAAAATTTATAAATTGACTAGTAACTGATTTCCATGTTTCGAATTAAACAAAATGCAGTCTCTTGTTTGGCAATTGTTTTCACAATCCTAAATTATTTAAAGGCAATAATTGTGTTTCAGACCTTTTGTTGCCCTTCAGATAAGACATGGAACTTTTATTTTATTCTAATATTGATTTTGATATTTTTAGATTTGGGTTCGACCTACAGTTCCAGTTTTTAATGGGAAAAAATCCTATGCCGTGGCCTTTGTAAGTCGGCGAACGGATGGAGCACCGTACGCCATTGCGGCACCAGTCTCCAGTATGGGGCTCACATCCGACAATGGATATTTCGTTACTGTAAGTTTGAATAAAATTGCTGTTGGTTCAATTAAATTAATTTCTTTATAATATAGGATTTGTACGATAAGACTGCACTTACCAAAACGGTCGCAGCAAAGGACTTATTCAAAACGAGAGTTAATCCTTCAGGTTTGTTTTCTGTTTTTTTTTTAAAACCTTTGCTGGATTAAACTACTATTTTGTATTTTTTAGGTGTGCAATTTTACAAGTTCACAGTCATGCCATAAGAAATAACTTAATAATAATAATTTAATAGCTTGTAATGTGATTTTTTATACAAATTAAATTTTTTTATACTATATAACAGTTTTTTTTAGATTTTTGTAAGACTTAACACTTTTCCTCATTTTATAAAATATATGGGACCATTTCATTTAGCTTGAAAAAACTGTTCCCTATCGATATTTGAACTGTATAGCCATATAACGTCTCATATAGGAAATTAGAAGCCAATTATAAGGGCCTATCGTTCCTATAACGTTAACAATCTCACTTCCAGCATTACAGCAATACCAACAAGTATTGCATACTTCTTCAATGGTGTAAACATGTTATACTCTGCAATTTTAAAAATTTTGGGCTATCATTTCATCCAGAACTGTCGTTACTTTTTTTTAAAGAAAAAATAAAGTTCAGAATGTCAGGAATTATTCAATTCAACTATTTTCTGCTGAATTTAATTCATGTAATTTTTTTCCTGGTAGTAAACGATCCGAATTTAGTGAACTTGAAACTATTCCCTCGAATTTAATGAATCAAAATTCAATCACTTTTAGTGTTTCAGAAATACATTAACGTTTACGGTTCGTTTACAAATTGCATTAGCGATTCGTAAACGAAGGCTTGTATGATGAAACTAAACTAACTATCAAAAAATAAGCTTCTATGGTATTACCATGAAAAATTCTAGTAAAATACTGTTTAAATTATTTTGTGTGACATTTCGGACTCGACTGATCCCTTCATCAAACAATTATTATCAGCACTTACATAGTTTACGATTCCCTTCTTTTTTTGTAGGAAAAATAATTAATGAAAAAATTCCAATTTTCCAAATATCATTTTAAGTTACCTTTGATAATATTCGGCACTGTGAACGATTACATCGGTGACTCCTTCTTCTTCTTTGAGCACCTCTCATACAAGAGTCCTTAAAACAGGTGTTCATGATTATTGGCCGAATGCTTTTAGTTACGGGGGCCATCATCCTAAAAATTAAAAAAATTTAAAAAAAAAATTGATTTCTTTTGTAAATCCATATAATTTGCTGAATTTAAATCAGTAATTACTTTAAAATAATTCCAATTAGAAATATTTAAATATAAATATATATTAAATAAATATATACGTTGTAAACAATTAGACGAGAGCTTTTAAAAAAATCTAAAATACTTTGGAAGGTGCTGTAATTGTAATAAGTTAAAAAATCGTTTTTTTTTAATAAAATTTTAAAAATATATAACTCAACAACCAAATGATACTTTTTAAAACCCTCTCGTTAAAACAAAGAGAAACATATAACAAACAAATCCCCAAAACCCAAATTCCGTTGAATAAACGGTTTTTGAGAAAAAGGTACATGAAGTGAACATTTTATAATAGATAGAAACTAGTACGATTCTCTTCCTTAAGAATATGAAATTTTGCCGAAATGAACTGCCCAATGCTTGAAGCGTTCCGAATATAATACAAATCGAATGAGTCCTTCGTGTAGCACTCAATAATACCGTCTTACACAATAATCTAAATTTTAATGAATTCTTCTCCGAAGTCTTGCTGCTGTATATCTACCATATTTTCATTATTACCATTGTTAACATAAATGCTATTAGATTTCTAGTCTAGTTTCGTAATAATACCTTTGATTCATTTTTCCATTTGAACGTAACATACTATGAATTTATTAAAAAAAATTTTATAATCCTACTACTGCTAATTTTCCAAAAATGTGCAAACAAGCAAAGCACAACCTAAAGTTTCAAATTTTACTTTCGTTTGTTGAGAAATCGGTAAAATTTCAAATTTAAAACTAACCGCCAAGCACCTCTCTAAAAAGATATAAAAATCAAATTCAATTTTAACGAACTAAATGATATTCGCTTGGGAACTGCTTTTAGTTTAAATTTTTATTAATTTTTTGTAAAAATGGAATTCAGACGCAATTCGAAAAGCAAAAGGAGAACTAGTTTTATTTATCTCAAATGGTACGCTGTTTTATAAAAAAAAACACACTTTAGTTTTTAAGTGTACAGTTAAATCTACATACCACTACCAAAATGAAAATTACATTAATTAATTAAAAGAAAAAATAACCGTCCTCAAAATGCGGTTCTACAAAATTCAAAAACCTAATCCGCTGCATTAATTTCTAGCGAAGACACCCGCCAATTGGAATCTCACTGGAATGTTACGACATCACAAATTCATTTTCGTTCCCCTATCGACCACCAGAGCGGCATCACGTGAATGTTTGATGTGTTAGTGGACTGGTGATTGATTTTAGGCAGAGAAATAATTTGTCTCTGAATTTCTTCACGAAATTTCAGCTAAATTAAAAGTTTTCGTGATAATTCCCGAAATAAGTAGTTTGTCCGAGTTCTGTGTGCTCCATCTAAACAAAGTAAGTGCCCGTCCGAACGGCAAAAACATGTTTTTCACGTTAACAAAGCAGCGTAAAGTTTTCGGGGGTCTGTGAGTGCGAAGGAAAGACGGAAAAAAAAAAGATTTTTACTTTGAAGTTTCGACGCATCGAAGCCGAGTATATTTCCCATTAAATTTTCATTAATGGAACACAAATATAGTAAAATCGATGTGTTTGTTGCGTTTCGAGTAAGAAAAACGTCCACGTTTTAAGTTGCGCCCGATCAGGCGCCGTCTACAAGTGCGGGAGGACCTCACCTCCCGTCGTCCGCCCTAAAATTTCCGCCCATTTCGATTTGTTGTTTCTTCCTGGCTCTCGTATCCTTGACGGTGGCTGACAGAAGCTGATTCGTACGACGCCTGAACGACTGGAGTGCGTGCATCTGCAAAAATTCCACTTGCGAGGAATTTTCGTCGAACTCGTGAGGCGCATTATTATCGTAACTCGCTGTCATGTGACAGCGGACAGAGCAGAGAACAGCTGACTTGCGTCAAAAAAAAAACTTGGTAAATTCGTTCAGCGACCGTTCGGAGCCAGCCTGGCTCCTTGACTCGGCCGATTCGGTTTCTAATTGATTTTCTTGTTTGGAGATTTTAGCGAACATTGCCCAACCCTCGACCTTCCATCCCACACCCTTTGCCAAGGATTAAGGACTGAGTCATTAGCGCGATTTACTCGGTTAGCCATGGGAACGGAATCTGATTTTTATAATTCGACTGATGGTGATTGAGCGAGTGAAGTCAGTGGCAGCTTGAGTTACGGTCAATCGAGTGTTTAGTTTAAATTATTTACTTTTATATTTGTAATTCGATCTTAGGTCTGTAGCCGGTTGTTGTTTTCTAGTGGCTCGATTATTGCTAGCGCCCAATAACTAGAACTTTAAAGTGGTACATAATAGTTTTGTGATGTCTTCGTCCTTCTCGGGCAAGCACTAGTCCTGATTTTCTCTAACGAGCCCATTCGGCATAGGACGAATAGAAGGTCATCCGTGCCGTGCACCTTGGTGCGAGGTATATTTGCATTTCACTCAAGGCCAAGAATTGGTTCACGATTTGAATACTGAAAGGACTTCTTAAACTTCGAAGGCGAACGCATAAATTACCCGAAAACTACGCAACAGAAAGGGTTTACATCGATTTTTTGTTCGCACTTCAAAAACATACGAAGTGAGTACATTTTACATTTTAGTAGCAGCCCTAGGAATCAGAAGTAGCTTTGTTTTTTTATACCGACTTGTAGCCATTGCTGTTTGAACTGTAGGACCATGAGGACCCGCTTCTCTCGAAGCAATTGAAATTAATTATATTAATAATAAAAAAAAAATTGTCCGCGTAGTCATTAGTCATTAATCTACAGGTTAATTACGTAATAAACACCTCCTTGCCGAGGACAGTTAAAGTTTTTTTTTTTCAAATAAAGAAAACCCAATAACAAAATTTTTAAATACTCTACAGAAAATCAAAACAACCTGGAAACAAGTATAATTTTGAAAAATCGTGAAACTACAAATTTTGGATATGCGGCTCTATTCTGAAGCTATGACCTATCGCAGATTTTATGACTGCGCTTGTAATCGAAAAGTTTTTTCGCATTCTGGCGAAGCAGTCACAAGAAAAGTCACAATAATTTCAACACATAACAATGTTGGAGAGAGACATGTGAAAATGATGATGCTGTGTCAGTATCAGTGATCAATTCGGCTTTTGCAAGTGTACATATAATGGAAAGTTGTGTGCCGCAATAAACATCTAAAACCGAAGCAACTCTCAAATGTATTGTCGATTAATAAAAACATATCACTTGCGTTCCTCAAGTTTCGGAGCGTATCTCTTCCTAATGTCCTTAAATCACACAAAATATAAAACAGTCATCTAAATTTACGTTAAATTACCTTTGTTCAGCTTCTTCCAGTAATTACCTCAGCAAATATAACATTCAATTTTTATCAATATTAAGTACTAGCCGCGTACCACGGCTACGCTCTCATTGTTCCATTACCCCTGTTACTCCCGTTTATCCATTGGTCCTGTTTCTCCCGTTGATACATTACTCCCGTTTCGGGTACACTTTCTCAGCTCAAGGAACTTTTATTTTTCACTTTTCATTTTTATTCTTCCCCATCCTCATTCTCTATCCACCATCCTCCATACTTTATCCACTCAAATGTTAATATAACTCGCGAACCACAAATTTTGGGAATATATAATTATGTTTCTATCGCCCCTGTTACTCCCGTCATATGTTCGCAGCCGGTAGTAAAATCGAAACAAATAAATACAAAAAATAAATCACACATGCTTGCGATCGGCAGGATTCGAACCTACGCTTCTAGAGGGAATCATCTGATTTCTAGTCAGACGCCTTACCCGCTCGACTACGACTGTCTGTTGTAAACTTTGAATTCTAAGTCAGGTTCAACTGATTTCACGTATTAAAAAACTCAAATGTTGAAATAACTCGCGAACCACCATTTTCGGGTATATATAATTATGTTCTCAAAATGTCCGATAGTTTCGAGAATGTCCATGCAAAATTTGGGAGGGGACGGTTCACAGGTGTAGATTTCCATCCCGCCCGACCATTTATGCGATTATTATTTATGTATTAGATTGAAACTTCATGAAACGTTGTTGCTAGAATATGAAAAATTACAGATTTTCTAAAATTATGACTCTCCGCTAATAATTGTAAATAAGCCTGTAAGTCCTGCTTTTTTTTACGACCTACAAATGTAGGTTAATCGACAGCCGCACCGAAGTTTCGAGTATTTCGGCTTTCGGGTTGAAGAAGTCGAGGCCAGGTCATTAGATTAATTCGATGTGTTAAAAAAAAATCTTGAATGCACAATAGAACTTAAATCGGATTAGGAGGCCAGGGCAGTTCTCTGTGCATGATGCCAAGAAGTATTTTAACTAGACGTAGACGAAGCTGACTATTGGAACACGTCCTTAATACTTCAGAGTAACCATGTGGGCCTAATGCAATTGATCCTATTAATTAATGACTATGAGTTCGGTTCCTTTCCACTCGAAAATTCTAATGTATGCAAACGATGCAAAAATTGTTCGTGCCGTATGTGACTTGTGTCCGACTCTAGTCAGGGTCCGACTCTATACACTACAATAAGTGATAGATAAACAATTTGTTTAACAGCAAAACCACAACATTATACCGTTGCTCAAAACTAAGCCTTTTTGCTTCATCACATTTAGAAAGTTTCAAAGTACCTCATCCGTTTTAAATGGTTTTTTACGCTGCAAAAAGACAAACCACCGTACAATACACTGTCCGTTCAGTGGTAAGTTCACATGACTGCCACACTCTTCCCATTGGAAATATTCAATAATATATTTATAAGAGCTTCTCATTGCAATCTATTTATAATTTGTAAGTCACGCAATCCTCTGCCTGGAAAGATAAAAGCTCCCAACACATTACTAAGCAAACGTATAATAGTCCAAATCCACAAACGTTGCACATTCGTTCTTTTCCAACGATCCAACCAAACCTATTTTTTCGTTATTCTATCACGTAATGTGCAACGAACACCCGGATAGAAAATATAGCATGCTAGGAATAAAACCGACGGTTTGGATGCATGCAAAGGACAAGTTACCTACTAAACGGCGATTCACAATCTTTAATAAATTAGTAGTGATCAATATATGAAGCGGTATTTCCAGAAATAGTTATCATCATACCTTGAATTAACTAAATTGAATCCGGATTATTGCCGTAGAGGTGTTTTTTTATGTGTGTCCTAATTTTCTTTTCTTTTCTGTTAACAGGAAAAAATCAAATAATCATCTCATGATGTCTGAGTACTGGCTTATTTCGGCTCCTGGTGATAAAACGTGCCAACAAACGTTCGAAACCATGAACAACCTCACCAGCAAACAGAACAGTCTTTGTATAAACTATAAATTTCCTATACCGGACTTAAAGGTAAGCTGAAAATGATCAATAAAAATTTTAGGAAAATCGATTACAAAAACAAATATTTCTTTTTTTTTACTACTATGGAGTTTTTTTCTGATATCAGTGCATGTTTCATTTCAACTAGGATACAGTAATGTCGAGCCTAGGCATCGGATATAGATTGTCACTCGAGTTTTTGCTCTTTTCACTCATATTAAATGAAATTACGTTGTAATTTCTCTATCTAAATAATTAATAGTAGAATTAAAAATACAAGGTTTCCCGGTGAATACAGTTAGTTTGATAAAGGACTCAGTCGAGTCCGAAACGTCACACAAAATAAATTTAACAGTATTCACCAGAAAACCTTGTAAATATTTTCAATTTGAAATGTACTATGAAATATTCATCAAAAGCCAAAATTAATAGTAGGTAAATAATTTTGCGTTATTTTCAATCTTTTTGGTTCATCCTGACTCATTTGGAAGTGTAAGGTTTTATGCTTTCTCTCAATTACCGTATTTACCAAGCCTATATTCTTACCGACGTAAATATAGTTCCCATATTTGGATAGAGGCGTCCACATCTTCTCTGTTCTTATCTGAATAGAGAATGAAGATGAAGCAGAACTTTTCAGGAGATAGGAGACCGACGTCTTGTTTTGTTATACTCGTTAATTTACTTCTACTAACCACAAGAGCTTAACTTCCGAAGCCGCTTTTCTCGCACTTTGAAATAATTTTTTTCGCGAACGTCACATCTTTTATACTTCAACGCCCCGCCCCACCTTTTTTTCATTTATACATGGGGAAAACTATTTTCTTTTTCAAGATATATTTCATCTGTGGAAAAACTCGTTTAATTTTGAAGATTTATCATTAATTTCTAATATCCAGCAATTTTTTTAAGTTCTAAAAATAATCTTTTTAATTGTCTACTACGGACAGATTTACCTGAAAGTCGGGCATTTTTTTATGATAATTGAGTTTGAATGGAATGGATTTCTGTTCAGTAAGGCCCGTTCCTACGATCGTCAGTTACATTGTAACCGGAACTTTAACTGGAAGTTTTGTATGAAAATCTGTCAGTTAAAGTTCCTGTTAGAACGAAACTGACGATCGTATGAACGGGCCCTAGTAAAAAGAATGCTGGTTCTATCACTCAAGGCAACGACTTTAAAATATTATTTCACAATAACATGTTTTTGAATATTGATCGAAACTTAAATTCATTCAACTATTTTCTTTTTGTAGGTGGGTACATTGGATCAATTGGTGGGCCTATCCGATGATCTTGGTAAACTTGATGGGTATGTTGAACAAACAGCTCGTAAGGTTGCCACCTACTTGGGCGAAGTTCTTGAAGATCAACGCGATAAATTGCAAGAAAATTTGCTGGCAAATAACAGTAAGTCGAAATTATTATTTGCTTTTCTTTCTATCGATTTTTTTTTTTGTTATTTAATTACTTATATATTTTATTATCCAACGTAAATCCAAGACTTTTCGATTGGAAATAATTTCTAATTGATTTCTATTTCATTTACAATTAATCATTTCATTTTTTTTAACGAATCTGATATTGATCTATGAAAATATGTAATGTGCGAACATTGAAGAAAAAAAATTAAAATTTTCCAATTAAAGCATTTGAGTAGTTTGGAATGCTAATAGTTTTGTTATTTTTCTCGATTTTAGTTTGATTTTTGATTGTTTTATTTTTTTATTATTTTCTTTCTATCCTATTTCCAAGAAAAAATATTTTTTAAAGCGTGCATAAATTTTCGTATGTCGAGAGTCAGCGTAACACACGAAAACAATTTTTCTCATATTTTTATGAATCTTAATATCGAGCTTTGTATATAAAAGCGACAAAACATTTAAATTATAATGCGGGGTTCGTGTAACTAGGCGCGGGGAATTAAAACCATTATCGTTGTCGGAAACGTAGACATAAAAGTTCAGTTCCAAACTCACTGGCATATTTCATAAATCTTCTATAGTCCATCCTTTACTTTTACTTAGATATTCTCACAATTATGCTAATGAAGAAGT
This sequence comes from Beris chalybata, assembly GCA_949128065.1. Classification (NCBI taxonomy): domain Eukaryota; kingdom Metazoa; phylum Arthropoda; class Insecta; order Diptera; family Stratiomyidae; genus Beris; species Beris chalybata. The sequence goes on along the minus strand of OX421894.1, from coordinate 6,022,704 downwards.
AATGGAATTAGGTCGGACAATATCTTACTGCCAAGATGAGCCTCTTTACATAAATCAGTTTAAAATAACGAATTTATTCCATAGCCTCCTAACTGTACCAAAACTGAAAGTATAATGAAATAAGCAGTTTGATAAAGGACTCAGTCGAGTCCGAAACGTCACTTAAAATAAATTTGAACAGAATTTAACAAAACCTGTATTTTCAATTAAAATGTATCTACTCTGAAAATATTCACCAAAAAATACAATGTATTTCATTATCTTCCTTGTACATTTTGCTTCCTCAAGGTGTGGCAAATCCATTGCCACTATCGTCTCTGAACCAATACTCTCCTGTAAAGTTGATATTTTTTCACTTATTTCCTTTTGCATTTCAAGCGTCGATATGCGCGCTACACTTAAAAATAGTTTTGAAATAACCAGGAAAAATGTAAAAATGAACCTGGAGTTATCAGAAAATTTTGAACTTGATTTTTTGTGGACACCCCCCAGAGGCATGACTAGGTGTGATTCGAATCCACATCAGTATAGACTAGCGAGGTCAGTCACTATGCCGTGACGTGTGTTTGTCTGAAGCATGAAAAACTACCTGAATGTGGAGATGTAGTATCTCATCAAATTATTCGGTCTGCAAAATTTTTAAACCAACGCAACTAGTCGACCGTTCAGATAAATCAAATCGAAGAGGTATTTCCGCTACTGTCTTTTCGAAAATTAGAGATAATTTAAATTGAAAGCGATTCCAGTGCGAACAATTCGAAGTATTGAACCATGGAATACTCCCTAATCTCCCAATCTTCGAATGTCTACTGTAGTTGCTAGACGGAATATTATACGCTAAATCTACAATAAAAACCCTGCATTAAAGAAACCATTGTTTAATAATGTACTGTAAATTTAAATACATAAACTCAAATTCAAAAAAAAAAAAAAATTCTTTTTATTCTCGTGCTTTGTATGTATGATCCAATCAAGGTTTTTTGTTTTATGCGCATGAGAAACAACAATTTTAATTGAAATTTATTTTATTGTAAAACAAAAACAAAAAAAATCTCTTCAAAACATATCGAATTTTATGCACACTTCCTATGTAGATTTAAAAACAAGACAAGAGCTAAGTTATGCTTTTTATTAACAAAAAATTATATTTTTCAGAGATCTTGTAAATTCAAACTTGTAGTCTTAAATTTTATTAAAAAAAAATATAATACCCAAGCATACACATATAAACACATAAAAATACTTTCCAAGTAACAATAATAAACAAAATGAAATAAATTTTTATAAGGTTATCCTTTTATTTCTTTTTTTTTCATTACATATATATTTTCTTTATTAATATAATTTTCATTAATTTAATTTAATTTTTTATTCCTTTTCATTTAACTAATCACCGGCAATATCATGAGTCCCTCGTATATAAAAAAAAAGACTAGTGGCTTCTTACTATACAATATTTTTTTTTTTATATTATTATTATTTTGTTTTTATTTTTCAAAATCAGAATTTGAAATCATTTCCATTGGAAACAAAGTTGTGTCTGAAATAGTTGACCGGAACAAATATTTGCTGAACTGTTTTTCGTCGTCTGTTTGTGACACAACAAAAAAAACGTATCTTTTTAACACGACAAATTTTTTTCGGCATGGTTTCATTGGATACAAAAATAAAAATCGAAATATTTATAAAGCCTGTAGATTTAATTCATAATAATTTTTTTTTTAATTCGTTTTTAAATCTATATTACATCCCTTTTTCATATTATTTCTTAGTTTTTTTCGTTTTTTTATTTCTCCTTCTAATTTTACTAAACTAATTTCATTTAATTGATTTTAATTTGCATCATTGTTCTTTTAATTGCTGCTTTGCGTGTTGTGATTGTGTCATCAAAAACAAAAGAAACAAAAACATATTATTTTTTTTATCGAAAATTCGTTGTAATTCCTCTTGTTTCGTTTCCAATTTCTCGTTTTGCATTTTATTATAGTTTTCATAAACGATTTCGTTATGAAATTTGGTTTTTTTTTTGGAGGAATGTTGAAAACATGTGGAACAAACAATCGATTGAATTTTAAAGAGAGTTTATGTGTAGGCATTATTATTTTGTTTGTATGTATAAAATGTCTGATGATAAAAATAACAGAAGATAGAGTTTATGAAGTATTTTAGTATATTAAGTGTTCGACCTTGAATCCTTGTTATAAATAATAAATATTACCGTTCCATGTATTATTCTAAATATTCAGTGAATATTTTCAGTCGTAAGAATAAGGGTATCTGTACGTTAAGAACTATAAGATTAAAAATATATTAGATCAATTTACAAAAATAAATTTAAATTTGAGCCTATATGACGACTAACGTTGCGCCATCTGAACCTGACCAATAGATATTTGTAACCGTCGAAACATAATTTTAAATTAAGTTTGCTAATTGAAAACGTAAAGAAGAGGAGAAGATTTAATTTAAATTTTCTTGTAATCTTGTTGACAGAAAGACGAAAATACGTAGAGATCTAATCAAAAGCCATTTTTTAAATACATGTATTTTCCTCTCACGTTTAATTCTAATTAAGGTCTTTGTTAAAACTTACAGTACTATTTACGATTTTTTTTTCGCTTTCGCTACTAGGCAAAACTTTTGAAATGTAAGCCATTTAAATTTACACAGAAGCGTTAATTATTCAAAAAATTTAATTTGCAAAGAATGATACATAATAATATTTCTTAAGTAGCAGTACGACAAATACTCTCAGCCTTCAGTTTCAATATTTGAAGAAGTAAAACAAACAATCTGTCGTGTTGATATAAAACTATTTGGAGTGTATGTTTTATTGGAATTTTTAAGGTGATCTGAAATGTAGAAACTCAACATTACGTACCCCAATGCGATGCGATCTAGGACTCATTAAGACACAGATCAGGTAGATATTGTTGAAAAGAAAGGAAACTCTGCGATGATAGACTGGCAAGCTCATACTTGGCACCGAGACTCAGTCTTAATCCCAACTGTGTTTAAACTGTGTTTGAGTTTTTGCCTGAAAATTGAGCGTTTCGAAGTTCGAATCATACGATTGCCGACGCTGTACCTGAAAGATTTATTAAATTGTTTCTATAGCTAATGATACCACCTTGATCAAAAATTTCCCGGAATTTATTAAGAAAATTAAAAATACAAGTTTTTTTTATCTAAATCTATATTGTCCCCTTCAAAGTAATCCCCATCGACTGCAACACACTTATGCCAGCGCCTGATCCAATTCTCGAAACATTTTTTATATTCGGTTTTCGGTATGACCATCAGTGGATTTTTCCATTACTTCCTCTCTGCTGCTGAAACGCGTTCCCCGTAGTGGTTTTTTAACTCGATTGAACAGAGAGAAGTCACAGGGAGCCAAATCAGGTGAATTCGGTGGCTGTTGGATGGTATTTGTTGCTTTTTTCGTCAAAAAATTACGAATAATCATGGCACTGTGCGACGGTGCGTTATCATTGTGCAAAATCCATGAGTTTTCTGCCCACAGTTCTGGTCTCTTTTGGCGAATTACTTCACGCAAACGTCTCATAACGCCCAAATAATACTCTTTGTTTACTGTCTGGCCTTCTGGCAAAAATTTATGATGCACTACACCGTTGTAATCCATGAAAACCGTGAGCATTGCCTTCTTTTTTGACTGACCACTTTTGAAGCGCTCGTGCCACTGGTAAACGACCGTTTTCTTTAGAGAATCGTTGCTGGAACACTTTTCCAACATTTCCAACGTTCGCGCACCATTAAATCCGTTTTTTATGCAAAATTTAATACAAGTTCGTTGTTGCAAATTTAAATCCATTTCTAAAATTGTAAAAAATCGCCAACATACACAGAGATAGATGTTCTCTTGGCTACGTAACTTTTGCAAATGTCAAGCTATGACGCTAAGATTTAGAGGGAATGTCAACAACAGATGTACCAACTTAACAAGAACTCAAATCGGAACAATAAAAGCGCCACACGGTGGTTATTCCGGGAACTTTTTGATCAAGGTGGTATTATTAATATGATATTTTACAAAGTGTCCCAGGTACCTTCAAATTTTATTCTATGTCTATTTTGGACTCATACCTCTCGCTAACTTTATTTTAAATTATTTGGGCTATTATTTACCACCAGAAACACGTATAATGTCGTTTGCGTGGTCAACAGTTACTTCTAGATGGTTTTCAAAGAATAACCACCGTAAATCTATTGGCACACAATTTGTATGATTTTATCAGTGAAAATTTTGTACATGGGCACCATTTAAGTTCACGCGCAAAAGTTTTAATTAATATTCTTTACTTGTTACATATGTTTCTCTATGTAGAATCCTGGATGGTAGACCTGTGCGCCTGTGTGCTACTGCAGATACCGCAAACCTTAGCTTCTTCGCCGTTCCTCCCTTGATTTCCCAAAGTATAGGATAATATCATACCATAAGCGTATTGAAAGCAGTAATTTGAATCTAATTATCTTAGATAAAGTGTATACCGTTTAGTGCTGTCTGATGTAATTTCTCTTTATATGGTCACAAATTTCAAAACCGATTTTGACTGATATTTACTGTCTCGAATGATTTTCATGGCACGTATTTTTTGACCGTTGTACTGTACCGTTATTACAAAATTTCATTCATTTAATTTTGACGTAAATTTATTGTAAATTGATCTAAAATAAAAAAAAGTTATTCAATGCATTACAGGGAACAGTGGTACAATATTTTATGTGGGTCTTAAATTTTATTTTTTTCATCCATTGCATTATATAACTTTTTTCCTGTTCACCAATCATCTCTATTTTTACAGTTCGTGCTCGTCCCTTATAACATTTTATCACAATTTAAGTACTATTTTAAGGTTTTTCGTTTGGTATCGTATTTGATTACAAAATAAATACTTTACTATTAAAAAATAATAAAGTAAATTGAAATTAATATATGAAATTGATAAGTAGATTTACAGAATCAAATTGCTTAACTTCTGGATACCTAAAATCTAAGTTATAATTCGAATGCAAGAAAATTAGCATTTTAGAGCCCAATTCAAGCCTTTTGCTTTTCTCCCGTACTTGTAATTTGCATTGCATGTTGATTGATGGTATAATTTTTAAATCCGATTGAGAGCCTAGTAAAAACATACAATTCAAAACACTAAAAAAAAAATATATACACCAATCTAAACATAGTACAAAGCAACACAATTTGAGATGTATGAAGAAAAAGAGTTGATACGTTATTTTATAATATGGAGCCCCTTATTTATTCTATTATTTAGACACATGAAATAAATGTTGTCATTCGGTGCCGCACGCATTTTGTCTAATTGTTCGCACCGAGTTTGTCCCCTTGTCCATCAAGCAACAGGAATCATTCTATTTCAATTGTTTTAATAGTGAATCCGTTAAAAGAAAAGCTTTTTAGATCGCTTCAATCATCCTTAAACTTTAATTTTGATTTTTTTTTTTTTTTAAATCTTAATTTCTTCTATTTTATTCCTTTATTTATGTTCAATTTGGTTTTAATTTCTTTGAATTTATTTTATTTATTCATTTTTTATACAAAAAAAAAGTAAAAAAAAAACACATTAAGTCGTAAAAAAAAATAATACAAAGTTTATTATAATTGTTCAAATAGAATTTAAAAAAAAAAAAACAACTATTGAAATTAGAATTTTTTTTTATAAGTATGTATTTAAAACAAAAGAAAAATAAAATGCTATATTCAACATATACAAAAGGTCCGGGTCTTCCAGATGAAAATACTCATTCGGAATTAATAGGTCAATCATCGAATTTATCAAATAGCCGAGATACTTGCTCTCCGTGCCAAGGCAGCCTTACGAATTCAACGGGTTCTGAACGAGAATTCGATGCACACTGTGTATGTGATTGTGAAAATTCTAGCAATGAATGTAATGATACGTTTGATTGGTGGTTTCAGAGAAATCGTGGTTCTAATAAAAGCAGGTATAGAAATTTATTTGAGAGAAAACGTTTTGTTTTGGGCAGATTTACTGAGCTTGTACTTTTTTTTTAATAAAACTTAAATATTCGACCATAAACATTTGTACAAAGATTGAGTCAAGTTTTTTTGCGATAAAACTGGCAACTAAAACAATTTGACTATGAATAAAAATATGACGATTACACCTGACTGCATTTGCTAGCGAAAATAGTCAAATACGATATTTGACATAAAATGTGTGTATTAGACTTCATACGAGTACGTATATGACAAGAAAATTCCTTCATTAATTGCTTGGATACTTGCAGTGGCCGAATTGTCTGAATGATTTCAATAACTGAACTAAATAACAGGAGCCTTATTACTGAATACGATACGATCAAAATCAATCATAAATTCCTAAATTCGGCATGCTGAAATTTAGAATTTACGATTGATTTTGATCGTATCGTATTCAGTAATAAGGCTCCTGGTCAATTCCACAGAGACTTTTGAGTAGTAGCCATAATTTGGGATAAATGCAACGTAGAAAAATGAAAATTCATTTTTTGATGCCAGAACTCAGCATACGGGAGTTGTTAATGCTTTAGTCAAACTTTTACTGCCATAAAAGAAATTTATGATTTATTTGTACAAATCTGAGAGACTACTAAGGCTCGTTCCTACGATCGTCAGTAACGTTCTAACTGGAACTTTAACTGACAGATGTTCATACGAAACTTACAGTCAAAGTTCTGGTTAAATTTTAACTGAAGGTCGTAATAACGGCCCTAAGAGTGAACTAGTATTCGCATTACGTTGATTATTAGAATATTTACAAAAAAATTAATCAGCCCAAATCATAACGTTGACAATAGAATTTATTTTGGTAGATAATTTCTCTACGTATTATGAAAATAATAAAAAAGCAATGAAAGCACCAATCAAATCAGTATAATTAATAAAAACCAAAAAAAAAAACATAAAATTTAGAAGTCGTTCGTCGAGTCAATTAAACATGACCAGTGGAGCAAATTCGACCCATAGATCATCTCCCGTCAGTAGTTGTTGTGGCAGTAGTCATGGCCGATCAAGTCCCGAGGTTGAATTAAACGGAGATGGAGTAGGCGAGCCGCCACCAATGCCACTTAGTCCAGGTTAGATCCTGGTTCTGATGTTTATATTTTCATTTTTTCTTTTCATATATAATCAAATATATTCATATTTATTATTTGATTTTCTCTTATAATTTAATTTATAATTTCCAACAAAAAAAAAATGAACAAGTATAATTTAATTTTCTTTTCTTTCATTTAAGTTGATCTGTGAAAAATACATGAGTGGTTTGTTCCGATTAAGTTATTTCTTTTTCCGTTTTCTTTTATTTAATTTGGGGTTTTCTTCAGTTTCATATTCAATTATTTTGATGAAATTTTTTAATTTTCCGTAGATGTTTTTATGCTACCGTAAATATCGTATTTCGCTGTCTTTGATGAAAAAAAAAAAAAAAAAAAAACTAATAAATAAAAATTATATCACTTTACAATCAATATACATATATATATTTATACATATTTTATATTCACTGCAGTGCTTCCTATTGCTCTGTCTATTTATTGTCAATGCCCGCTTTTCTTCTTGATTTCATGCTTTAGACAAATTTAAAAAAAAAAAGTATTTCTCAACATTCGTTCAAGGTATTTATTACTTGATGTGTAAAATCAACAATCCAGATTGTTAAAAGTAGTTAATAAGTTGTTAGTCATATAGCTAAGATGCTATTAATAATTGTTGAATTATTAAAAGGTTAAAAAAAAATATTGGTTAAATTATAAATTCGTCAAAATCATTCAAATCTCCTCTCATTGTGTTTTTTTTTTTATGTTGAGCCAATGAATCAATTATGAATTATATAGAGCCCATCCTACGATGTTCAATTATATTCTAACTGGAACTGTAACTGACCGATTTTCATAAAAAACTTCCGGTTAATGTTTCAGTTAAAATTCAAGTGACGATCGTAATAATGGCACTATGAAATATAGAAATATCTCTTATGACTTTTTAATAAAATGGTCATGTTTTGAGTGTAAGGTGTATTAGTTGCGTGACTAGTCGCCCAAGTTGGTGCCATTATTAATGCGTTCTTAAATTAATACGTTGAGTAATTATGCAGTTCGATTAATACCTCAGACATACGTTCACCAAAATTTGCAATTTGATAATTTCCAATTAGACTAGAAATTATTGTTCTCTCTTTTCTGTAGAGCTGCAGGCTAAATCTTGGCCTCTTCGACGATTTTCCTCCGATAGAGTCCGATCTAAGTTTTCCAATTGAAGCCGATATAATAGCACCGATTTTTCCGGGGATATGTAAATTAGCACATCGTCGTATATATGACTGTATTTGAGATTTGTTCACTATTCCCTCCGGCCCACTGCATTCTATAAATTTCGTAAGAGTTCCGTTTTCAAAATTTCTGAAAGAGGACATACACGGTATTGCATTGTTGTGTAGGCAGCACATATGGATTCTGATTCTTTGTTCACGAGGATTCTAATTGGCTATTCAGCATCACAATTATTTAATTATATTCGCTATTGCACTGATCATATTGAATTAAGTTTGTGTGTTCAAATAATAATAATTTAAAAGAAAAAGAAAACAACGTTATTATTTAATATCTATTTTAAAATAATCATGTTTGATTTATTAATTAAAAACTACCCCTACTAATGTAAATTTTGAAAGAGTTTTTTTAGTAGTTATTTATAAACTGTACTGTAGATTAATTTATAAATATTTTAACTATGAAATAGTTAAATTCTGCGCTCCTTTTAATTGATTCACGAAATTTATTGTTTAGGACAAAAATATATATATTAAATAAAATTTATGCGAATTCGGAATAATATTGTTGTGTTGAAAAGTCATGAAAATGAAAATGGGTTTTCATTCAATTATCATTTCATTTTAGAAGAACTCTATGAACCACGGACACTTATTGAAATAGCATCATTCAATTATAAATCTGGTATGCTTAACCTTACATTTTATCATCGTTTTTAGCTATGCGTTAAATATTTGGCAGTTTTTATTAGTTAATAAACAGAAATATAAAAATAATCGCTATAGATAAGCTTGAAATTTTTAAATGCTAAGCGCTACAAGAAGAGAGCTGTATTATAAATCTTAAAATCGATTTTGATTTAAAATACATACTAACGCGATGATGTACATTGGAATTCTCCTCAAGGAACGATATAAAATCTTGTGATTATGTTTGATAAGCAAAATATTATTGGTGTTGCGTTTATATCAACGGAGAAACGGTGCAATTTTATAAAAGAAATTCAATTCATTTTTTTTATAAGAGTTCATTAATGCCACCATATTTCATCATAGGAAATATACGGAATGTAAGTAGGAGTAATACTGGCAGAATATTAATCGAAACTTTACCGTCGTTATCTACTCTATCTTTATCCATTGTCTGATAGCGGCTTTGTACACAATTCGAAAAAGTGTGAAAATTAAGAGTAGTGTACTTAAGATAGGCTTGTCTGATCTTATTTCTAATTTTTGAGTACCTACGTTCTTTCCCTACTTCCAACAAGAATTATATATATAATATAAAATATTCCGTTCAAATAGATATATAGTAGTACCAAGTTTCAACTTTGTAGGATAGGCCGTTCTTTTTGAAATAAATTTAACACTTAAGGTTGTTGACGTTGCCTTCGAACCAATTTTTTATACTTACCCTTTTTTAGAATTAACTGTTAATAGCTTTGATTTTTCTTAATCCGTAATTTTATTTAAAAACACATTTTCAAGCTTGAAATCACACACACTATTTCTTATTTTCTTAACTCGAAATTATGTTTATGCTTTGAAAATTATTTATTAACATTCGAAGAAATTTATCTTTGTGATTTACGTGATTATTGGTTTTGTTTATTGACATACTTTACTTAAGGAGATGTCCTTGTTGTTTTGAAAGACACATTAAAGAAAGAGTCTGTATGTGGTGTTTTCTGGCACTGTGCAGAACAATTTTCAAAGACGTGTATCAATTTATCCTTTTCACAATGAAGTGAACTTCATGTCCTAATAAGCGTGGCTAGCATAGAGATATATATACTGGAGATGACCAACAGTGGTCGAGTTGAAGGCGGACATCGTCGCATTCACCTGCACGCAAAACAACAACAAATTGACATAAGGCTCCTGTTTTGTCTCACTCACTCACACGCTAAGACAACAACAATTTGATATAACGACCATGTTTTGTCTCCATTCTTATCGTGTTTTTGGCTTCAAAGCGCTTTATACAGAACCGGTGGCTTGTCGTCTCCACTAGCTCTATGGTGGCGAGGATATCAACACTTAAGCCAGTGACGAGATCCACTATTTTATTGATTAATTAAATTTTCCCACGCTGGTTGGAATTCTAAGCAATGTTTATATTTTGGCTATCCATCTTATGTTTCTCGTGAAGTAAATATAAAAATAACTGGATGGCGGGTTTCTTCCTTTTCCAAGACAGTTGGACTTTTACAAAAGTCTTGTTTGCTGGACATGTGCAAAAGAGCACTTAAGACTCCTTGTTGAGTATACCCATGTATGCATGAAAATCTTTGTTTTTTTTTTTTTAAATTTATTTATTTGTTTGATCAGAATTTTTTCCCATGGAGGTGAACAAAATTGTTTACGCAATTTATGACAACCATACCATTTGCATTTATTTTTAATCTTGTCAATTCTCTTTCTTAAGATCCTTTCTTCTGTGAACGTTTGTTTTGTACAATGTTTGTTTTATTGTAATTGTAGTCACTGCGCTGTGCTACCTCACAGTGAATGCTTGTTCTAATGATAAAACTGATATGATTGTAATTTCTCCGAGTTTTTTTTACAGCATACCTCGAGGATTTTATCATGAATCCACCGGCGCGCCATCAATACTGATATCTTACAATTCCCCCCGTACGACTAAATTAGGTTTTAGATGTTAGGTTTTAGATCTAGACTCGACTGATGTAGCATCGAGACATTATATCGATAGCTGTTCACTTCGTTCTTGTACGTGCCATCCTCATAAAATTATTCAATTACCACTTCGGAAAGCTTATAGAAGTAAAAGAATTTTAGCGACAACAGAAGTTCTGTTAGCTAGTTTCCCTAGTTTTCGCAAGCTCCTTTTACTTTAATTTCATCACCCATCAATAATATAGAAAGAGTCAGTCTTGAAGCACTTATGTTTAAATTTGCTAGGTCAGTCGATCAGCTTGAAAACTCTAGCAAGTTGTTTCTGCATTTCCGAAGCTACCCAATTGGAGGGGAATTTCAAAGAGGAACTACTCGGCTAATATATGCATTATATAAATTCACACCATTTCGAATCTTGGTAATGATTTGGTTTATGGTTTTCTACCGAAATTTTCTTCTTGATCACTATTCTGGCATCTAGTACATTTACCTTTATTTTCAATTTGGCATTTCCCTTAACTGAAGAGTGTCTACTTATTGTGGTTGTTGTTTGGTGTGGGGGACGTCTCTACTAAGTAACCGATTATATTTCGTGAAGAGTACTTGTACTCAGTACTCGCAACAACTCTTTTTCCTAAAGCGTAATTGCAGTTTGGGCAAACAGTTTAATGGATTGAATTTAGGATCTTAGTGATCTGATTTTGTTTTTATATTTTATTATCATATAGGTACTGTTGTAATATTACCAACAAATTATATTTTATTTAAGGGAATATGATTACTTTATTATTTTATGAAAAGTAGAGCACACTGTGATATGCTATCAAAAATATACGAACGTTGTTGGATCGTATATTTGTTTATGTTATGAGGTACTTGAAATACAAAATGTTCAGCATGTGCTGTAAATATATAAACCTATTTATTTGTATTCTATTTCATTTAATATTTCTTTCATTAATATTGTAAAACTATTCAAACTTAACTTTATGTAAATGGCTTACTTTTTACCAATAGGCTTTTTCTTATTTAACTAGTAGCTCCTCTTGTGATTTATTCTATTTTTTAGCGATACTTATCGATGGTAATAATTTTCTTAAATTGCAATCCGATAATAAGTAATTTAAATAAATAAATAAATCATTGCTTACTTTCAGTTTTGTATCAATGGTTTGAAATGCGATTTCTTGTTGTCCCCTCTAAAAAAGTAATTAGCTTATAGAATAAAATAACTATTGAAAATTGTTGCATCAGTTCATTTTCTGTAACGTAACGTAATTTAAAAAATTTAATGCTGTGATGTAATTTACATTAGTTTATTTAATGATGTAACTTTTTTTTTACTGATATATGAATAATTAAGTAGGTGTTAGGTTTAAGTAAATTATTTTTAGTATTATTAAATTTTATTAATTAATTAAAAAGAAATTATGAAAATAATTGTTAATTCTTCTTAAAACCAAAAATAACTCAACTCCACAAACTGCACCGACACTTTCACTGTAACACAATGCCAATTTCAAAGGAATATACACCTAGCGAATAGATCACAAATACTTACACCTTTCTTTATTTAGTCTTGGCTTTCGTGATATTTATGTTGCTCACTGCTTTAATTGAAACAAAGCTTAGCACAACAGTATAAGAAAAACATAAAAGCAAGCTTAGCAATCTAGAGTAAAATTGTTTCATTAAATGTGTGTGCTTATTATTATCAAAAATTTCCTATTTATTTACTAATTTTTATTTTAAGATTAATAACTTCTCAAGCTAAAACATAACTTTATTGTATTAAATTAGGTGATCTTCCATCTTATGTAACTCGTTTCCAGTGGGATATGGCCAAATACCCTATTAAGCAATCGTTAAGAAATATTGCCGACATTATTTCCAAACAAGTCGGTCAAATTGATGCCGATTTAAAAACAAAATCATCGGCATACAATAACCTAAAGGGAAATCTTCAAAACTTAGAGAAGAAACAAACGTGAGTCCATAGAAAAATATTAAAAAAAAAAAATTGTGATTAATTTAATTGTGACTGTTTTTCTTCTAGCGGAAGTTTACTAACCCGTAACTTGGCGGATCTGGTTAAAAAGGAACATTTCATTCTTGACTCGGAGTATTTGACTACTCTTTTGGTTATTGTTCCGAAGTAAGTCGTAAAATTTAATCAAATTTGAATTCAATATTAAATAATCAAGATGAAAAATTTATAAAGGCCTATGGCTAATGATTGGCAAATTGGCTATGAAAAAATCACCGATATGATTGTGCCACGCTCGTCAACATTAATTACTCAAGATCAGGATTTCCTACTGTTTAACGTGACCCTGTTCAAAAAGGTCGTTGAAGAATTCAAATTGCACGCACGTGAAAAGAAATTCGTTGTAAGAGACTTCGTCTATAACGAAGAAGAATTGGCTGCTGGTAAGAACGAAATTACCAAATTGGTTACCGACAAGAAGAAACAGTTCGTAAGTTTTAATGTTTCTTCAATACAACGGTCATATTAATGATATGTTTTTTTCTTTTGTACAGGGTCCATTGGTAAGATGGCTCAAAGTCAACTTCAGTGAATGTTTCTGTGCCTGGATTCACGTGAAGGCCTTAAGAGTATTTGTTGAGTCGGTGTTGCGGTAAGTGTTATTTCATGTTTATCTGCAGCAATGCAAATAAGCTTAAATTTATTCGATTGCCTCGATAGTCTAGTGTGTTGGTCTACCACTGAGGTCGTCGTTTTCAGATGTTACCCATTGATGTGCATATGGTAATATGTAAAAAAGATGATAGCTAAAGCAGCTTTAGTGCTTCAGAAGAGGTCATATAGGAAGTAAAGAGCTATTAACTTTTTTCTGCCAATTTCCTTGAATACCAGAAATTCAAAAACAATTCCTACGTACTGTGGTAAAACAATACCAAAGTTCAAACTGAACACCACACTCCCCTATAACATATACTGTAACACAGCACTCCCGTGTGCCATGCCACACGATCTTTAGCAGGTAAACAATGCACCTGACTCAAGGTCGTGTGACAGCATAACCATAGGGAGAAATTGTTGCATTATATGCAAACGTTAGCATAATGTCAAGTTAACTCAGACGCCATACGATCCCTAGACAAATAATGCACTTGCCCAAGGTCGTGCGTCAGCATAACTGCGCGAAGAAATTGCCGCAGGTATGTAGAATTGCTAACGTTAGCCTAAGTGAAAAATAAGCATAGATAGAATAAGCGAATTAGCAATGTAAGCAGTCTACTATTATAAATTAGTTGGTAAGAGATAATAAGTTTCAATTGTCGTTTCACCGTCACAGAACGTCTTTGCACTTTGGAGTATAGCCCACCGGGCTCCTCTAGTATATTTTTGGAGTGTAGCCCATCGGGGGCTCCTCTAGTATATTTTTGGAGTGTAGCCCATCGGGGGCTCCTCTAGTATATTTTGGAGTATAGCCCATTGGACTCCTCTTTCCAAACATAGAGTACAGCCCAAAAGGGCTTCTCTCGTCTATAAAGCAGCCGCCCACGTTGGATCGGACTTCATAGAGTATAGCCCAACAGGCTCCTTTATCTCTTGGAGTATAGCCCAACCGGCTCTAGTTTGAGTACAGCCCAAAAGGGCTTCTCACTTCTTCAAGCTGGCAATCGAATCGTCGAAACTTACCACAGTACGGTTATTTCATCCAGAGCCTTCTTATTAGGTATACGATAAGATTGCGAGTATGCGGGCTATATTCTCTAGAAATTGTTTAAATTCACTAAAACACTGTTCTTTTGTAATTACGTTCGTCAGCTGTTAATTTCGTGAATGGCTCTGATCACCTTAGAGTCCGTTTTCAATCGGGCAGATCGTGGGTACGGTCTATGACACAAAGGGTGAAAGATAGTGTGAAAAAACTCGGGAATAATTTTTTCTTTCGAATCGGTTTGGTTTTTGTCGGTTTTACGCTTAAAAATTGAATTACGTTTATGTGTACGAACAGCTACTTTTACTGTTTTATGCAGATACTAACTTCTACACCATTCTGTACCGAAAATAAAAATGTTTGCAACTTTTTTCAGATACGGACTACCGGTAAACTTCCAAGCTATTCTAATCCAACCCAACAAGAAGAGCCAAAAGAGATTACGGGATGTTCTAAATCAATTATACGGCCATTTGGACGGTTCAGCAACATCATCGGGAGGAGGAGGAAATGCTGACGTAATTATATCCATATACTAAAATTTTTTAACAATCAAAATAAACTTGATTTTTTCAGAGCGTTGACATCCCCGGTCTGGGCTTCGGCCAATCAGAGTATTTCCCCTATGTATACTACAGACTCAATGTAGATATGGTGGAAACAAAAGCTTAAGCTTCGTTACAAAAATACCTATAAAATTTACTTGTTGAAAAAAAAAAAAAGTTTTGATGCTTCAGTCATCCTACTGTTTACATATGCAAGATTCTGTAGATTCTTCATTTTTAATTTTAATTTTGTTATTTCGTTGATTTCTCTTTCGTCGTCCGAGTAATTTCTTATTGTTAATAGTTTACATAATATTTAGTTCGAAAGATAACAGTTAAATGCAGTTTTTTAAGCTTGTGAAAGAGTTACATAGAGCTAAAGCAGCTATAAAGAATGATATTATAATCATATCACACAGTATTTCTTTTTTGTCCGGTTTCTTCGATTATTTCACAGTCCTTACTTTTGATTTTCTGATTTAAATCTAAAAGATAGTTTTCTTTGTACATAGCGTTATCATTATTATTAAAAAAATAAAGGAAGAAAAAAAAAACAATTCAACATTTTACAAACGTTAGAAAACTCAACGACAAATAAATAAAATATTATTTGGCCAACTTTTAAAGTAACGTAGTATGAAATTTCAAAGAAATATTTGATGTTGTTAACGTTTTAGGCCCGTTCTTACGATCGTCAGTAACGTTCTAACTGGAACTTTAACTGACAGATGTTCATACGAAACTTACAGTCAAAGTTCTGGTTAAATTGTAACTGAAGGTCGTAATAACGGCCCTTACTATTCTTCAGTATTGTTTTTTTTTTTTAATAAGCAAATGTTTGCTCTTCATTTCATTTATTAAATAATTTTGGGAACAAATCGAACCAACTTTTAGACTAGCGAAGTTCAGTCAATTATTTGCACAAAAAAAACGAGTTTTCATCTCGAAATATGTTGCCGTATCATTTTATTACGTTTATGTATGTAGTTTTATTGAGAAAAAAAAAAACAATTTGTTTCGTTATATTTCTTTTTTTGTGTTTCGCGAGAAAAATTCCATCGTTGTTATCCCACTTTCTTGTTGATTTAACAATGAAGAGGAAATATTTATTTGAAAAAAAAATAAAATTTTAATATGAATCGAACAATAATTTATGTAAGTTCAACATTGAAATATGTAAAAAAAAACAAAACAGTCCCTTTATGTAAATAATGAAATGAGATAAAAACATTCCAAAAGATGCGTTTTTAAATTGAAATTGTTTTTTCGTAGCAGGTAATCGGACCCCGACTGGGGTTTGTAACGTAAAACTGTACTGCAATAAATTTACTCATCTTATTTCCTTGTATAAAACTATATTTTCGTCATCAATAAAATTGTTATTGAACTTAACTAATAATAAACACTTAAAACCTTATGAAAAGGAATGTATTCCAACTCCTTGGCAAACTTTCGTCGATAGTCCCATAGAAAATGATCCAGCAAAATTGAATTAACATTTCGAATATCGACATTCGAATTGGTCTCCTTGATTTTTTTCAATAGCTCTTTCTTAAGCTCTTCGACTACGTAAATCGATGCGCCGCGAATTTCAACCTCTTCAGGATCGCCGTTTTTCATAAGCTTATCCGCCTTCAATAAATCCATCAAATCCGTCGTATATTCCATCGAACCGTAATGAACTAGAACTTGCGGTACACGATAGTCGGCGAACATTGTAATAGTTTCGATATCATGAAATTCGCCCAAACCTTTTCCGCAATAACAAGCCCAAATGTCGCCGATTAAAATCTGAGCACGTTTGTAAATTGATACACGCTGTCCGTGAAACTCTGCTTCGTCGCGGAAGCAGGGGAATTCGTCGGTGATTAATTTCAGTAGTTTCTGGGCCGACTTATCACATGCTTTTATGCAATTCTCGAATTTTCCATCGTATTTTTCTAAAAGTTTAGATCCTACTTCGTGTAAACAAGACACTCGTTCTTCGAGCAGTGGAGCCTGTGTGATTTCATCGTCCGAGCGAAGAATATGCTTTACTTGATCCAATGTTATTTGGGAGTAGTATGTCGGATTTGTGGTGTCGATTCCGTCGCGCATGGCTCGATTTATTGCAGCGCAGAGAGCAAAATATCCAGTGTAGTTATCAACTCGCCATTTGGTATCGTTGCCTGGAATGTTAAATTTGTTTTATTTATTTTTAATTCTGAAACGTAAAAGGAGATTTCAGAACAAATATATTTCTACTACTTTGTAGCTTGGATGGGACTTTATACACTTTTTAGCGGGAATAAACCTTTGTTGAGATGAGAATGATAATTGAATTGCGGCACAACTTCAGTTTTTTATAAACTAGGTCAGACTGGGGTATTTTAAATTTCATTGATATTATCGTCCTCAGTGCGCAAAAAATACGGGAAGGAAGCAAAGCTTTGCTTGATTTCGATATCAACGATACTATCAATCTTAAGATAAGATCAGTAGACAGATAGAAAAAGGAATAATGCCGTCTACGTGAAACAAGACGTGTGAGAACAAAATCAAAGACAGAGATTGGAGTATGTAATAGGTAATGTACCAGGAAAGGATAAAAATATTGACGTAATCTCAGAGTGCTTTAATATATGTATTTCAGTTCCTGTGCAGCCGCGATGGAGGCAGCGACAGAATGCCTTCACAATGGGGGGAAAGCCTGCAAAGTGAGCCGACGAAAAATGCCATCGTTATGCCGTCAGAACTTCATTATGGTCTATTATTTTGCCGTCTATCAATCACTCGTCATTCTTATGGGACCAAGGATTGAAAGAAAAAATACCGAAGACAATGAGCTGCATTAATGTGAACCTCTACATTGTTTTCAGCTCTGAATGATACCACGACTGAATTTCGAACGGAATTTTTAGAAAAACAGAGAATGTTGAAGATAGGGCTCGCCAGATCTCTTAAATTTAAAAACAGTCTAAATATACCCTCAACTCTCAGTAGCCTAGTGTAAGTATGTTTATCTATCATCCCATACCTATCATTAACCTATCATCGCTGTACCTATGATCCCGTAACCCAAAACCGCTGAAGCCCTTCGAGAAAAAATACCCTTAGATCGGACGGAGGGATGAACGCTGTGTCCTAAATTCGAATGAGAAAGGCCAAAGTTCTATTTGGATTATTATGCCAGAGATATGTACCTAAAGTTCGAATAAATGTACAACGAGCTATCGCCGACAAAAACACGCAGCAGTGTCATTCTGCACGAACCCGTAGTCTGATCCTCTCAAAAGCAACAATTATACATATTGGCTCGGCGGTGCAGAGATAAAGTACGTCCATGTGTTTGAATCCCAATTAATCCTGGGCTCAACAATTGTGGTCTAACTAAGCGCTGTTACAGCAGTATGGCTCGGATGGGGATGTTAGATTGATTAATTTATTGTAAGCATGTTGAATTATTGCAACTCATCCTCTACATCCGGGACAGTTTTGGAAACCTTTATCCCACTGAAACTTGATTGTGTTTTTCTCTGAAAATTAATCCCCCGGTTTTTACATATTCCTTAAACGAATCATCCTTGTCACCACTACGAAAGATCTAGGGGTAAGTAACTTTTGACCCCAAATTAAAGTTTGTGGACCATATCACTGATATTGTAAACAAAGCTTTCCGTCTCTCTGGATTTGTTCTACGTGTATCGTCCTCGTTTAGACGTCTTAGTACCGCTTTGTTGTTATTCTCCTCCCTTGTTCGTAGCGTTTTAGAGTATTGTTCGGTAGTATGGAATTCACATCACAGCTATCTCATCAACTTAGTTGAAAGCGTTCAACGTAGATGTACAAGATCTCTTTTCTATCCTCATCATACTCCATATCTTAACTACAATTCTAGACTGTTATTTCTTCACCTTCATCCTTTACCCACGCGTCGCACTTATCTTGACATTTGTTTTTTTATACAAGCTCGTGAATAATGTTCCCGGAGTTCTCCTAGTCAAAGAATTATCATACAGGACAAGC
This sequence comes from Beris chalybata, assembly GCA_949128065.1. NCBI lineage: Eukaryota > Metazoa > Arthropoda > Insecta > Diptera > Stratiomyidae > Beris > Beris chalybata. Next base: position 6,003,516 of record OX421894.1, on the reverse strand, counting down.
GCAGCTTCAACTAGGAACTGTAACATCTTTCAGCTTCCTTGCGCTTTTTTGGATGTCTATTACTTTTCGCCACTGGTAAGACTGCAGAGAACGCTTGACACTCTCCAACTTGGATCTCTGTCCATTTCGTATAGAACCTTTATCATTAAACTGAAGAACGCGCTCTTTACTAACTATAACTAGTCTTTCTTTTGTCATTTTGAAACTTTCCAAGCTATTGTATTAGTGAAATGTAATATTTTGTCTCAATTGGCTTTTAAAAAATAAATAAATAAATAATATACATACATATGTACTTTCTTACGAATCTAACCTACGACCTACCTGCAGTCCAAAAACAAAAGTTCAATGTATCCACCAAAAATATCCAATTTATAGCAATTGTATCTTCCGGTTTTGGGTGTAATTGACTCTGAGAGAAATTCTTCGGATCAATCGTTCCATCCTGCAGACCGGCAAGGACATCGTTTACGAGCTTATCGATGCCAGCTTTGTGTACCTTCACAAATTTTGCATTTTTGGTTATAAATTCACCGGAATCGCGTGGAGATAATGCCATAGTTTCTCGTTTAAACCTACAAGTGTACAATTCATTAATTTAATTACTAACCAAACGGGAATAGTACCTATGAAAAATATTCAATTACCTCAATAAGCACACACAGAACAAACCACTTTCCTGAGACGTTTACGAATATGAACTGACTGGAGTTTGGAGTCTAGACAGTACTTTTTTTCCCGCCAATTTGATTAGGTACTTATCTCTTTCGCGTGAGGTCAGCTGTTCATCTTTATTAGTGTGAACCGTGAGATGGTGTTTTAATTTGATTATGAATCAATTTCCTAAAATAACTCGAACGCAAAACAAATTTCACAATCAAATGAAATCCTAAACGGCTGATTTATAATGAAAATTTAAAGTTGATGATATCATTCTGCAAAGTTTTATTAAAACAAATACCTGAATAGTACACAGCTAGAGCAAACTTCTCATATATACGACCTGTGCTTCTATATGCAAGCGAAACGTGGACTCTCACCCAAGCGTCTGAAAGATTTTTTTCCCAATTAGTGCAAATACTCACAATTTTCGGGCGGATATCCAACATAGTTGGAAGAACTCCGTACGGATCTAGTGGCTATTCTAGTATTAAGAATTGTAGTTCAATAAAAAAAAGTCTGATCCCCCTCCCTCCCCCCCCCCCCCCAAAACATCTCCGATACCATTTATATCTTAAGAGTGCCCACTTGAGGTTATTAAGAACTATTAGCAGCTTAGATATAAATTAATTTTAGCTTTAGAAATTAAGAGAAAACTGTTCGTCGAATTTGAATAAATGTTATGTGATGTCATTCACTAAGAGGGTATCCCCATTTGTTATTACTTATAATCTTAATGACTGCAGTCTTGATCGTGTTAGTTCCATTATTGATTTGGATGTTACATTTGACCATGAAATTGATTTTACTTTGCATATCAATAAAATTGTGTAAAAGGGTAGTTCTATGTTGGGATTTATTACACGCTTGTCTAAGGAATTTAATAACCCCTTTATTAGACTTAGTCTTTATAACACTTTCGTTAGATCCCACCTTGAATATGCTTCCCAAGTTTGGTCGCCATATTATGATGAGCACATTGGTAGAATTGAGTCGATTCAGCGTAAATTTGTGAGAATTGCTTTATGTCGCCTTAACTGGAATGATAGAGTTCGTCTTCCATCGGCTCCAACTTTTAAACATGTCATCTCTTTCGAAGCGACGTGAGATAGCTGATGTGGTTTTTGCTCATCAACTTCTCACAGGAGTTGTTGATTCTTCTTCACTTTTGGGCCTGATCCAGTTATTTATCGGTAAATTTTTAAAAACCGCTAAGAAGATACGCAGACTCAGTTGACGTAGATCGCTTCTTAGATGCACAAATTGGAGGACGCGGTTGCTGAAACGAGATGATTTCAGACAATGTATCCTGCAGGCCCTGGCCCGATTTGGGATCCCGAAAAAAAAAAAAAAAAATTCAGAAACGATTCCTAGGCGATTGGCGTGCAACGTTTGGGTATTTGCTTTGTGGACATTTAACGTGAATCTACGTTTTTTGGTCATGCGAAACACTTAAATATTTTTGGCCAATTGCATTTTTTTTTTCAATTTTATGAGTCCAAATTTCGAAACAAAAATTTCAATTATAGTCGCATTAAAAGTTTAGTGCTAAGGGAAAAGCGAATGGTTCCTATAAAAAATAATTACGATTCTTTGCACTGAAAAACGTTAATTCAACAAAACAGTTAACAAAACAGAACGTACTGAAAACATGCACATGACATCATAATTAAAACACTGCTGTTTTTTTTTGTCAAATTACTTTAATCGATGTTTTAAAAGAGTCTATAATTTGATTGGCTGAGGTCGGGTTGCTCGGGCTGCCTTATGGTCTTCAAAACGCTTCTTAGATTCGGCACCGGAAACATTACCTTTCAAAGCAAATCTCTGGTTGCGCAAGAATTTGGCATCCATCTGAAATGAGAGAAAACAAAATTGTTAGAAATGAGGAAAAAACGTAAATGTGTAAAATAGTCAGACGCAGAAGCGTTCAAGCAAATTGAGTGGGCTCGGATAAATCACTTGGCTTGCCGGCAAGTAAAATACAAGCTGGCCAAAATTCTAGCTTCATATTGTCTGGGGACAGGAACATGTGAACACAGCGCATATTGATCTTAATGGAACTTTGTCCTTTTGGTAGACATAGAAAGACTTGGAATACCCATGGACTCCGGAACATCAAGTTTGCATATGTAAAAGTCCGACTCGTCCCAGATACCAGTACTTGTGAAAAAACTTCTTGACCGATCTATTGTAACGTGCGATAATACCGTTATGGAGAACTACGACTTCTAATAACTTAGAATCTGGCTAATACGAGGGGACCGCAATGGATGCAAAGTGATCTCTCGCGGACAGTGGCACAGCTCACCCATCTCCACCAAACCCAACCTTCACAAGATCAAATGCGAAAGAGGCCAATGTATTCAGCGGATATTCCACATTGAATCCAGGATAGTACGGACCACGGTGGCTGGACCAGGCTGCCGCAATTAACTTTCAAAACATACTGCCATTTTTGAGGACTATCTGGACGTTCCTTCAATTTCGGTGTGGAGACTTCTTTACCCGAAGGTTTTCATTGGAAACACCGACAAAGTTTTAAGCTAAAAACTAAATTTCCATTTGATGTTGATTCCCACCGATGCAAGAAACCCCGGCAAAGTGTCACCTCTACTCGGGAACATCCGCACAAAAAAGAAATTTACTTACGCCCAAAGTCGATTCATGACGATTACGTTTCGGCTTCTTGATACCATTTCGGTGAGCCTTGCGGTTTTGATTATGATTTGTATGATTCTTAGACTTGGCCATTTTTGTCTACTTGGTCTATCTGAAAACAAGAAAAAGTGTAAACAGATTTTCATCTCAATAAAACCACAAAACATCGATAATTGCAATCCATCGTACAAGCCGACAACATAGCAAAGCTATTACATTCAAAATTCAGTCAGTTTGCAACGATGAAGTGCCGATTTTTCGAGATTTTTTATACGAAAACAATATTTGCAACATTTTACCTTTTGACAGATGAGCGGAAGAAGGAATTGGATTTTTCGATGAGCTCAGGGTTGGGCAAAGTTTCTTTGTATTTTGATTTTAGTTTCCCAGTAGGCAAATTCTTTGACATTCCAATCAGCACGAGTTCAAACCAAATCTTTCGATGAAAAAAATTTAAACAGTATTTTCAGAAAAAAATTAATTACTAATTTTATTTGAAATAGAAATTAAAATTTTAATCATTTGGGCGAAATTTTAAGCGTTGAATTTAATTATCGTGTGAAACGATTGAGCCTGAATGTTAAGGTACATCCATTTGTGTGCGGAGAGTGAGAATCGTTTGTTTTTTGGCATTCTTCTGGACCAAAATGTTATTTTACACAATATTTCAGTGTTTTTTATTAACCATTTTAAAGAATAATTACACCGAACTAAAGTTTCAATATCTCCGCACTTTTTCATGTGACATTTTCTAAATTTGCTGAAAAATGTTGCGCCGAGCTTGTTTAAGATCCCGGTAAAAGGATCAACGATTTTTTTTTTATTTCAAGGACATAGCTAATAGAAAGCTGGAACATGGGTAACGATGTACTCACATAGCGAATCGATACTCCAGCGGAATTCAAGCGGAACTCATTTCTCCTCCGATACTAAAACATGCAGGGCTCTAACAAAACATTTTTGGGACTTTTGAAAATTCGCGAGTTCGGCATTCTACCCATTCCGAATTAGCTTTTAATTTTTAAATTTATTAACTACATTTCATTCGAAATAAAATCCCACTTTTCGTACAGTACTGACGTCACTAACACCGGTTTTTTTTGCGCGCTGTTAACTGTCAACGGTCGCAATCATAACCTAACTTTACTCATTTCTGTTTCTGTGTTTTGTATTGTGTACATCGATCGAGCAACCTACGAGTGGAGAAATTTTCGATTGTCGAAGGCCGGCAAGAACATTTTAAATTTAAATGAAAACCTGAAATAGTGTTGATCTAAATGAATCTCAACTGTGTTATATGTGCGGAATTGTTTAAACAATCGGACGATGCTCACATTACTCCCTGTGGTCATATGTTTCACTTTACATGTCTGATCCAGTGGTTAGAACGGTAAGTGGTAGAGAAAAGTGGTCCCGGAAGAATTTCCGTACGGTTTATATTTTTCTTTGTCCATTGTAGTTCGAAAACGTGTCCGCAATGTCGGAACAAATGCTCGCAACGAAGTATCCATAAAGTCTATTTTAATGTCGGATGTTTGGATGCTAGCCGGGTCGATGTCGCATCGTTGCAGGAACAACTGGACAATTCCGTTCTGCAGGTGAAGGAACGCGAGAAGGAGCTTACAAAGTGCCGGGAAGAAATCGAGGTGCTGAAGAATGGCAGGAAGAAATCAATGTAGGGTGCAACATTCAGTCGTGTAAATTGTTTGTTTGAATTCGACTTTTTCAGGAAAACGATTACCGGACTCGAGAGTGAGATGGCGAAAAAGGAGTTTCTTATATTTTCTTATAATGAGCAGGTACGTGCTTTAATGTTAGACTGTGTTTAGTATTGGAGCATGTTGGATCGCCCTTTATAAGACAAGTTATTAGTTAAGTAAGGTACTGTCCATTGATTGCGCAAAAAGAGAAGCAATACAAAATGTATGTTCCCTATCATAGGATTCCCAAATTGCATGAGACGTTAAAACTGCAAGTCTTAGTGTGAATTTGATGCGACTATTTACCAAAACAGCACAAATCAAATGATCAGGATAGATGCTGTGGAAACAACCAAAAAAACTGCAAATAGGAAAGATTTTTCAGTTAGAAAAGAAGATTGGGAATTTGTATGACCTCTTTTATTACAGTCAGATTTTCCGCTGCAACCCAGCAATGAAAACCCCTTGTACTGAACGGGACTTGCAAGGTAAACCCGTGATGGATCATGGGTACCAATGATCCCTTATTAAGGGCTTCGTTCCGAGTTCGTAGTTAGGTACATGCGGCTGCTTCTAAGAACAACCAACATACTCCTTCCGTTGTTGTTGCTCATTTATTCCGGTTCTACTCGCTAATTGATTCATATCTTGAATCAATGAAGCGTTGGATTCTTGTAACCTTTGTTACGCCAAGATCACTTAGACTTTATCGCTTCTATTCTTCTGAAAAGTTTTCTTATTGATGAAAACTAGCCAATGTTCAGCCCATACCTAAGAAGGATACTCGTGTCAAAACGAATCTCGCAAAATACCGTCCTATTGCCATCAATTCTATTTTGTCAAAAGTGGTGTAAACCGTAAGATCGTGCAATTCAGGAATCATTCAGAAGGCCAAGGACCGATTTGGACCGTAGCGCCATCGGAAATATGACTGACCGTTGGAACGCTTGTATCCATATCGGTGGGAATCAAGTCAATCACTTCATTTAGCGAAAGCAGAGAGACAGAGTCCTACTTTATAAACTCAATGCATTTGGTATTAATGTTATTCGATGGAATAAGAGCTTTCTTTCGGAACGGACTGTCCAGATTGTATTATATGGCTTTTCATCTCCGTTCCCTTTCAACTCCGGCGTCTCTCAAGACTCAGTTTTATCACCTACCTTGTTCATCATTTTCTAACGATCTTCTGTCCACTCAATCCTATTCATAGCTTCGCAGATGGTAGTACACTTGACAACACCTGCAGCTTCAGCTCGATTACAGAGGCGCACCAGTCTTCGGTACTCTTTCAACACAATCAATGGTGTGGTTCTTTAAACTTCAACCTCATGCCAATCCTGGAATGAGGCACGCTAAATCGATGCCTCAAAAACAGAAGCTTGTTATCATTCCCTTAAATAAGACACGTCGGTGCCTGATCTTATTTTTGATGGTTTCACTTTAGACACTTTGGTGGCTTTCCATCTTCTAGGAATGACTGAACACATTTATGATGTAGCTCTTGACATCACCAAGTGCTTAGGACTTCTCCGGAGGTGCTAGACATTTTTCACACCATTAGACCTGGCAAAAATCTTCAAGTCCCATATCAGGCCCCGACTTGATTACAATTCATATTACTGGCCTGGGGCACGAACAACCTATCTCTCTTTGCTCGACCGTATTCAGAGGTCGATGATTCTTTTTTTTTTATCAAAGTTCACGTTCTATCGCGACTACATTGCGCGCGCTCATCATCATCATCTTTTTGGATGAAGCTCACTTCTGGCTCGATGGTTTTGTCAACAAGCAAAATTGCCGCATTTAGTTGAGTGAAGTAATGCACGAGACACAAATTTATCCGAAAAAATTAACTGTTTGGTGCAGTTTTCATGCCGGCGGCGTTATCCGCCCATTTTTCTTTTTTGATGAAAACGGCGCGCCAATAACCGTCGACGGCTTTTGTTACAGGGCCATGATATCGGAGTATTTTTGGGACCAGCTCGACGCTATGGACTTGGACGACATGTGGTTCCAACAGGACGGCGCAACGTGCCATACAGCGTACGACACAATCGAGTTATTGAAGACCAAGTTCGGCGAATGATTTATCTCACGCAATGGTCCTCGCGAATGGCCGCCTCGTTCGTGCGATTAAACACCTTTGGACTTTTTTCTTTGGGGTTACATTAAATCGCTGGTTTATGCCAACAAGTCAGCAACGTTAGATGAACTGCAGGCCAACATCAAACGCGAAATTCCTGGTATTTCGTCCGATTTGTGTGCTCGAGTCATGGAAAATTGGGTCCAGCGTATTCACTCGTACCAGTGCTTCTACGGCGGACATTCGAACAATGTCATTTTTCATAAATAATGGCATCGATTGTACTTTCATTTAAAAAAATCATTTCCATAACAAATCCAGAAGTCTTTTAATTGAAAAAACAAAATGCGTCGCTCTTAATGAAAAACCCTTTAGAACCTTAATTCTTCCAAAAAATTATGTACATCTGATAATAGAATGTCTGTGCTGGCTTGTTCAATAAAGGCTTTAAGGGGATTTTACTGAGAACACTTGCCTGAAAATAATTTAGAAAGAACTGTATGTTTTTTTTTATTGTCTTCCAGTTAAAAGTATTTAAAACCGACAACGCTGTTTTAGAAGAACAAAACAAAGAAATAAAAGAGCTTAAAGAAAAAAATAATCTGTTGATATCAGTTCGAGAAATTTTAACTTCAACAGCTGCCGAAGTTGAAAATATGCTGAAGGAAGAAAATGATATAAAAACTCTTAACGTATGGGTAGCATCATTGAAACGGTAATCTCATTATAATTTTCAAGTTTCGGTTAAGAGCTCGTCACTTTCGTATTTATATTTCTAGGGAGCTTCGGATCAGCGAAACTAAAAAGACTGAACTAAGAGAAATGTTGAAAAAGGCTCAAAACAACTTTCGTCGCGAACAAAAATCAAAAGAGTAATTTAATGTTTTACTTTCGATTTATAATTTCATGAGCATTTTAAATTAACAGGTCGCTTGAAGAGAGGATTTTGCATCTAGAAAGTGAAAATTATCGATTGAAAAATAACGACTTGATAGTAAGTGTCCATAGAAAGTGTAGCTGCGTGTTTAATGTAATCAAAAAAATCTTTGCAGAGAAATTCTTCAGAATCTCAACAGAGAAGTTCTACAGAAGCTCAACTTCCCAATACGACGGATTTGACTAACACTGAGAGTAGCAGTTCGTCGTTAAGAAACTGTCCTATTGACCGAATATCAGGAAAAATAAAAAAATGTATTTCATCGCCAAGCATTGTATGTGAATTTGATCAACTATTACTTAAAATTTGTTTATTCTTCTTTGGTTTATTTCTTGGCGTTGTTCTGCATTTAATTCCAGCTTGGATTGTTTTTTACATTTTATTTAGATTAGAGAATTGATTGATTGTTTTACTAATTTTTGTTAGCTGTTGCACATTTTAAATCTTTATAGATATTTGTAATAAATTATGACATGTACATTTTTTCTTAATGATTTGATCGTTTAGCCAGAACGAGTGAAACTAATCGAAGAATCGAACTCGCCCTATTTAAATATAAAGTCGAGTAGTATCGGCTTAACAAATCTACTGAAACGTACTGATAGTATTCGCACGCGAGAAGAAAGCACGACCAATATTCAACGTGGCAGTATTTTAAGGCAGACAAGTAGTAATATAAGCGACAAGGTATTGTATTTTTTCTACTTCTAATACTTTTGTTTCTAACTGTGTTCGTTTTTCAGTATTCAATATTAAAAAAAGGTCGTTTCGATGACTTATTACGGCCAACATCGTCGTACACAACCAGCTCCAATGTATCGTTTAATGGTGTTGGAGGCTCTGCTAAGACTGATGATTTTCCTTTCATATCCTGGCATAAACACATTACCGAACTGAAAGAAAAATCTTCACTTAGTCAACGAGTAAGAAATGGTAAATTAAAAAAACTTGTGGCAGCTTCGACTTCGGGAAATACTCAAAGTTTAGAAAATTTTATAGTTAAGAAATGAATCAATTTTTGCAACAAAAAAAAAATTATGTAGATATCTAATGAAAAAAGTTATTATTGAATGGCGTGGTATTACTTAAGTATTCTTAGTAGATCGCTTCCTCAGGTTGAGATTTCCGTGCGAACGTCCGTGAAGCGAATATGAAAATTCGACAACGTGCCATGCAGGTGAATAACACTTTGAAGTACAGTAGAAACTTTCTAATAGTGACAACCCAAGGGACTGTGCAAAACTGGTCACTTTATCCGATTGGTCAGATTATAAAAATAATTTAACAAATAAAATCCATTTCTGATTTACATCGGGACCGTAAAAAAATGGCAACTTTAGGCAAGTGGTCACAATAGGAAGATGGTTCAGGATCTACTGTACTTTCAATTTAAAAAAGACCTAAAAGATAAAACTCGAAAGACAACAAACTGTTCTTGGATAGAGAACTAATTCAAGCGGAACTACCGAAAACCATAAGAATGAATTGACCAAATTGGAAGATTGGTTAATAAGAGGTTGCATAAAAAGGAGTTTAATGATAAAACGGATGCTATAACTTATTAATGTTAGAATACGCATAGCTTTTAGAGAACTTTTCTTTAAAGGAAACGCATTAGCAATCAACCTGCAAGAAATCTCTGCAAACGATGGGAAAACAAATATCTACTGGGTACTTCTGACTGCCATTTATGTACTCATGCATCGTCGGTCTAATTAATCCAACTCCAAAAATAGAAGAGCCATCCATTCCAGAATATTGATTTTAAATCTTTTTAATGTAAAAATGTCATGCAATAATCGACAGATTTAAGAGTTGAACTAACTATCTTGCAATAATGGCACTTCAGTCTGATCAAATCTACTCTAAATTTGTTTGCAATTGCCTCCAATGCCTAATTGAACTCGGAAATAAGAACAGAGTTAAACTCATTTGGATTCCGGGACACAGCGGCTATTAAGGTAACGAAATGGCAGACTTAATGGCTAGGAAAGGTTCAGAAGCTGGGACCATACCCATTTTGTGGGATACCCTTAAGCACAGCCAGAATAAACATCCGAATGTGGAAAAGCCGCAAAGTGCCATTCACTGGGACTTGGCACCGGGCAACAGGCACTCAAAGCTTTTTATGCCAAAGCATTCGGAAAAAAGAGCATCTGATAATCTACAACTAAGCAGATATCAGACCCGAACCCTAGTGGGTGCTCTGACTGTGCATTGTCACATCAGGAAGCAGCTCAATAGGATTGGTCTCTCTGTGACCAAAATTTATAGAATATGCAATGACTGAAGACGAAACACCAGGGCATATCCTCTGTGAATGTGAGGGCTTATCTAACAAAAGACTTCGTCACTTCGGTCAGGGTTTCACGGAACCATCGGAATTCCTGACCATTCCTCTTCGCAAAATACTAAGCTTCATTGAAAGCGCAGAAGAGGAATCGTAGCCAATCCGGGGGACGTCACAATGGGCCCAACTGTGGCTTCAGTGACAGAGGTCAACCACACCAACCCCTATTTCCAATATATCTACATATCTATCCATCTTCCTAGCAGGAATTTGTTGAGTAAGGCAGGACTTAAATTACAAGGGTGAGATTTTACTTTCTCGCGCGCAGCAACAAAACTCTGCTTTCAAAGCGAGAAGAGCAACTACACCACTTATAACAGTAGTGCAGCTATTCTGGCTCATGAAAAGTTCAAGGGGGATTTCCATTGTCGTCGCATTTATGCGTCTGGCAGAAAATTCATAGCAATTTGATTTTGCGGCACAGAAAAAAGCTGAACAATGTTCGACTTGTGACGCAGACGCAGAATTGCGACGACAATGGAAATCCCCCTTGAACTCCCCCTTCAATGCTTAAAGCTCCTATAGGAGTATACTCGTCTCTAGAAGTCGCAAAAAAATACGCCTAATATGTAGACTCCTTTTTAGCATACCAAAAATATAGAATTCGCATATGGTTAGAACAAATCGCATAAAAAAATTTCCGAAAGATTGAACACAAAAATAAATGAAAAATACGTTTCAGTGTGATTAACTTTAATCGAGTAAATTATTAAAATTAGCATAAATATAAAAATATGTATAGTTATGTAGGCTTTAAAAGCAGAATTAGTCTGGCAGGCTAAGAAAAATGTTCGATAGTAGCAAAAGTGACCTTTAAAGTATGTCTGAATATTTCATGTTAGGTGCAAATTTCATTATTTTTTTTCTAGTTCGTAATTTTAATCTCCGACTTTCCCGTCCACTCTTCTTTCAAATCAACCTTACATCCTAAGTCACGTAAGGCAGCCTTGAGATCCTGTAGTATGGCCGGATGTTCGATCATAGCTTCATTAAGCATATCTTCGACGCCACATGATAAGAAACTTTCGCATTGATCGCGACATCGAGCAACCATATTACGAATAGCCCATGCTCCATTCCGCTGCAATCGAATAAGTTAACACAGGCAACGGAAAAATTGTATGCATCAATCTTACCTGAACAATTTTACTTTTCGGATGAAGTTTCATTGTTTCTGCGATCGTTTCGGCTGCACCGACCTCGAAAAATGCTACACTGTTGTCCTTTACACGCAGCGTTAAGGTGGAAACGCAGGCTAGCGCAACTTTTGCCAATGTTTCGTTCGACTGAAATTTTTCAAGTAGAGTACTGGGTAAATTAAGGTCTTGAAGACTTATTTGTAACGGAATGAAATATTCTTCGAATTATACATAAACAGTAAATGGTTTTACGTCTTTGCAATGTCTAAGGCGTTTCTGGTGCCTTAAGCTTAAATTGTTTTGTTAGAAGCCCAGTTAAGAATTTTTATGAATTAAAACCTTTCTTGTCGCTTCGCAAAATATTCGTGGCTTACTCTAGTTATGCGTAAATTGATTTAAGTTCTTACCTTATGCACACTAAGAATATTATGTATAACTGGAGCAGCACCTTGCTGAATTATATGCAGCTTAACTCCATCATGACCAGCTAATGCCCGCAATAATTTCAACGATTCACCGCAAATTTTCACCGAATCTGGATATTTTACCTAGTCAAAATTTTACTCATTATTAAAAAAAAAAAAAAAAAAAAAAATTGTTTGCCTTACCAAAATATCAAGAACGAATTTTAAACCGCCGGCTTCTTCAACAGCAAGACAAAATTCGTGACGAACAATCAAACTAGCAATGGTAAGTAGTAAATCACAAATAACATTTTTATCTTCAAACTCTAAAAATTACCCTTGCTTACTTCTTGTACATTTATCGTAAAATATTTAACCAGAAAATTTCAATATCAAACGTACCTGTTAATAGTTTCGTGAGATCCGTTAGAACTGCGCTCGAGAGTATTTTTCCGTGTTCGTGAGCTTGTCCGAATTCAACTCGGATATCATCGTCTAGTACAAGATATCGAAATACGGTGCATACATCGCAAATAATCTGAACAAGACAACAAACACATTATGCCATTTTACAATCGCTAAATTAAAATTCTTCACTGCATCACCTGAGGATTCTTTGAAAAGAGCAACGGCTTCAAATACTTTACAATATCAGCACCGACTATATTTTGCCGATTTATTTCATGCATTATACAACATTTTGCAAGCCACTGTAACACTGCTCTGATCAATTCTGAATCGGATTGAGTATCGAGAATTTGTAAAGCAATGGCTAAATTTTCGGCACCAAAAATATCCGGTTGTTTGGTCGTTAATGCAATTGCCGATTGAAGAGCTTTCAGCGTCAAGTCCTTATTCAGTTCAGAACTTGCTAATTCTTTTTCCAAAAGTGATATGACTATTTCGTGACCAGATAGTTTAGCTGCTAAAACTCTATGGGGAACGGACTGAAATAGAGTAGATATTGTCAAGATTGATTCAGGAAATAAAATGTATTTAATAAAACTCACCTTATTACATTCGGTTTCTAAAATTTCTAGGTTTCTTATCACTTCAGTTATTTCCAGAATTTTTTCGGTGGATATGTGCGCCTTTAGCTTATCAATGCTTTCATTTAATAACGGCTGGCCGGTTTCTTCATTTAAGGATAAGTCTTTGATGATGTTTGCCAAGTTGATACCCTGCAAGTAAAAGATGTTTTCTGTTTGTTTCTGGATTGATTCGATTATGTGTTATGTGGACCCATGGAAATGTATATACTGGAGATGAAAAGCAGCGGTTGAGTTGAAGGCGGACGTCGTTGCATTGACTTGCACGCAAAACAACAACAATTGACATAACGACCCTGTTTTGTCTCACTCACTCTCACGCCAAAATAACAACAACGACCCCGTTTTGTCTCACTTCACACCGTGTTTTTGGCTCGACAGCAGGAATACGGAAAAATCACTTGCGAAATGTCGAGAATCCTAAGATTAAAAGTTCATGGGTAACTCCAGGCGAATCATCAACATCGTCTGCAAGGCCAAATCGCTATAGACGGAAGACAATGCTCTGTGTTTGACGGGATCAAAAGGATATGATCTATTATTAGCTGCTAAAACCTAGTGAAACCGTTAAGACTGAATGTTACCGACAACAAATGATCGATTTAAATGAAGCTTTGAGTAACAAAGAACCAGAATATGAATAACGGGAACACAAAATAATAATAATTGAGTTAATCCCTTCATGCAAAATGGGTAACTCCTTCCAACTCAAAAATTATTTTGCTTCATGACAATGCACCATCACACACGGTTGAAGAAACGATTGAGACGCTTAGTTGGAGCATACTTCCGCTTGCGGCTTACTCGTCAGACTTGGCTCCGTCCGATTACTTTTTATTTGCATTGATCGGACACGCACTTGCTGAGCAGCGCTTCATTTCTAACAAAAATTACTTGATGATTGGTTTGCCTTAAAAAGGCAATTGTTTTTTTGGCGTGGCATCCACAAATTGTCAGAGAAAGGGGAAAAGTGTATGGCTAGCGATGGGTAACACTTCGAATAAAATATTTTGATTTATTTTCATACAATAATCATGTATTTTCTACAACAAAAAATTACGGTTTTATATTTACAGTCCCTGGTCATATTATTAGACGCATTTGAAAATTTTACCCTAAACTGGATTCAGATCCTTCTAAAGCGCTTTATTTGTTGTTTGGGATGCGTAAACCGGTCTACCTAGATTCGTATTTTTGTTATCTATTTGGTATCATCACAAGCGAGTCCTGCGACTGCAACGTTTGTTGCAGTCTCCCCAGGACTAGCTTGTCTATCAATTAAAACAAATGGGGCTACCTAGCTCAGTCTCTGCGTTGGCCCCTTTGTAAACCTTAACTGGCTCCTCCGATAAAAGCAAAACGTTTACTTTGGGCAAGGAATCATCAGAACAATGATTTGAACTTCTGGAAATCGATAAATATATTTTATTTTTATAGTTTTATACTTTATTAACTGCGTTAGGTCGTAACTTAATTAAAATTACGTAAATTTGCATAGTAATGAATATTATTTCTGGTGTGCTTTAGTAATGAAAACACTTTCGAAATTCTTGCCAATAAAGCGCAAAACTTCAGAAGGTGCTGAGAGTTTTCATCCGCACTGCGTGAAACTAATAGTGAATCACCCTACAAAGGTTATGATTCGGTCAGCCATCTCTGCAAAAGGAACTGGACGTCTATACAATAAAACAAGGCCAATACAAAGATGTCCTCCAGACAAAATTGCTTCCTCAGTTGAGCGAGTGGTTTCCGAGTGGAGAAAATTGTATCTTCATGCAGGATGCTGCTCCCTGCCCCACACGGCAAGGTCTGTCAAAACTTTTCTGAGCGAAGAAAATGTTCCTCTTCTGGATTGACCAGGCATGAATCCAATTGGGCACTAATCAAAAGAGAGGTAGCGAAGGGGATCATTACAAAAAAAAAATCGACTGACTGATAGAAAAAATAATAGAAATTTGGAACCATAGTCCGGACCTTCAGGACACTGTCAGCATGCCGAGAAGAATACAGGTTTCATATGCTGCTAAAGGAGGAAATACAAAATATTAAGAATACAAAAAAATCTGCGAGTTTTTTCCCTTGCTTCATTATATCTTTTTTTTTTTTAAATACATGTCCTACAAAATTTTATCGCAGTTACGAGTTTTATTTACCTAACAGCATGCAAAATGTAAAAATATTTATTTTAGTAGAGTCCTTCTACAGAAATTTTTAATTCTACTCCGTAAAGGTAAGATTTTAAAAATTATTTGGGTACGTCTAATAATATGGCCAGGGACTGTACATACCTGGTATAGGATGGCCATTAGACGTGGTAATAAAAATTATTAAGGTTCGATATTTAATTGGAATTAAAGAAAAACACGAAACAATAAGAGCCAGAACCTTAAAAGGTTTCATGTGAAGCGATTCTTATTGAAGCATTATAAAATTTATAGTAGGTATCTGTAATTCAGTACCCGCACTATCGATTTTCAGTCGACCGTCAGTTTAATTGAGGTCGGTCTCTTTTGGATCGTCATTTCTCATCTCCAATATCGTCTTGAAATGGAGTTGGAGTTTTTTTAGGTGCGGACTCGCAGTGCAGGTCGGCTGAGTCGCGCGCCTTCTTCATGTATAGTTTCCAACACTTTTCCGATCTCGGTTTTCTTTTTCGAGCGGAGTGAGACAATAAGTCGGAAGTTTTTGACACTTAGAAATTTGATTCACCTTTAGATCTTTGGTCAATCTAGGACTAAGGACTTGGGGTTACAGTAAATGGCTCGAGCAGTCACTAGGTTTAGGATCCTGTCGAATCAAACTTGGGATTTAGGACAATGAAGAACAAACCAGAATCATCAAACCTCGAAGCTTCGGAAAATGTCGAACGAATGGATTACAGAAGGACATTCTAGTTGGATTTTGAAAAACAAAGCACAAGACAATCGTTCGGGGCAGAAAACCCGTCTAACTAAAGAATTCCAAGGCGCATTTCAAAAGGTAATCGATCGTCGGAAAAGCCCAAAATTAGCGAAATACTACCAAATTTTTCTGATTAAATTACGTGAACCTAGTAGACTACAGGCAATACAAATGATTGCGCCGAATGAAGGGCCGCAGCTTCTGCCTATAGTCACTGGATGAATCATCCAGTGACTATACTTCTGCCCAGCCCCGAAGGTAGAGCACACAAACTAAGATCCAAGGTGCTGGTCCTTCGGACGAATATATTCCTAATGCCCAATAGCCAGAGCTATTTAACTACGAATCCGAACTAATTTACCTGCGCTTCGAACTGCTTGACCGTCTCCTCTTTGGCTTCGTCTGGATTCATCGAGAACTCTATAATATTCTCCTTAACCACTTCGTCGAAAGTCTCTTGTGTTATCACTTTGGCCATCGCTCGCGAAGTAACGATTTCTGTAAGACGAAAACTTGAACAATTATCGACAAAAAAAAGAAGAAAGAAAGTGAGCGCACTGTTGCGTGAATCATTTTTTTTTTTGCACGTAGGCTGAATGAAGTGTTACGAACTTACCTTGTACGGAAGGTTGAATTAAATAACTCGTTCGCTTAAAGCTTAGACGAGGGTCTCGGTTACAGTATATCGAATTTATCGCTGCACTTTAATTAAATTAGATTACGACGGAAATTCTCGGCTTTCTTTGTTTGAAAATCGCCCAGACAGACTTTCTCTTATCGCCGCTACCAACGGAAATTAATTGAATAATAAAATCTACACGCCTAATCGAAACGGATTGCGGCAATATCAATTATTATTTATGTTATAATTGATTAGTATTTTGAAATAGTATTCGATTCGCCCGAACCACGAATTATTTCATTTATTTATATTTTGAAACTTGAGACTTTGACAGTGAAATGCAATCGCGGCAATGGCAGTGACGTGCGGTCGTGTTGGTGAACATTGGAAGCTCTTAAGGGATTGGGTTTTAGTTTTAGGTAAATTTAATTAAATTCTTAAATTTAACTAAATTTTTCAATTGTTTAAAAATGTCAATACAGTTAGTGGAGTAATTATTAAAAGTTTGCGTTCCTATTCGAAATCTGATCGAAAGTACAATATAATTAAATTATTTGAGACCCACCAATTGTAAACTTTACAAAGTCTACACAAAAAAGAATTCCCTTCCCATCCATGTGCGGTTTGACAACTCTCCGGTCTCCACGCCTGTCGTTCGGCTCCGAAATCGCGTTCAGCGGATTGGAACTGTCAAAAGTCCGTGACGTGCTGTCCTCGAAGTCGAACACGCATTGTAGTTTACGTGCCGAGCAATATAAATTTCTTTTTATAAATTTTCGGACGTATCTCTATCGAATTTTCGCAGACGCGATCAATTCTCTTTGCAGGCGGAATTTAAAATAATTCGAATGAATCATGGATGACGATTGGGGTAAGTTGATGGAAATTCGTACGGACACAAAGTGTGATATCATCTCGAAAAGAACGAGGTGGGGATGTCGTCGAGCCGTTGACTTTCACCTTAATAAATTTTTCCTTTCGGTTTTTCTTCGTTTTTTTTTCGCAGAACAATTGGCCGAAAAGGAAGACGTGGTCGTACCGCCGAAGATACCGCACGTGAACAAATGGGATGGCGAAGATGAAGAGGAGGAAGTCAAGGTAAAGTTGAGAATTTCTTCTCGTTTTTTTTTTTTAAGTAGTCGCGGCGCAGAGTAAAATCAATTTTTGTAGACGACGACAAAAAGTTAACCTTAACGTAACGTGGGGATGTAGCAGACTGGGCCCGAATTATAATTTTAGCCTTGTGTGCTCACTTTTTTGGTGTTAATTCAATTTTTAAGTCATTCGTTGGTTTTTTTACGATTGTTTCGTAATTTCAGGAAAATTTCAAATTTTCTATTATTCAAAAGTTGATGAAACCGATTCGGTGGACTCTAAGGGCCGTTTCTACAATCGTCAGTTAAATTCTAACCGAAACTTTAACTACATGTTTTGTGTGAAAATATGTCAGTTAAAGTTCCAGTTAGAATGTAACTGACGATCGTAAGAACGGGCCTAAGATTATTAATCATAAGTCTGCAGTCTCTTAAATTGAATACACGAAGTCCTCGGATGTTGAGGTAATCTGCAGTCCCAATTTCATTTGGAAAAGTGAGTTTATGTAGCGATGCTTCCTTCCCTAAGTACCGAGGTGTTGACAAACTTTCACATTCACTTTCGATGGGGCATGCAATCAACTACCTCTATCCCTTTCCGAGCTCCTTCTGGCGAGCTTGTCTACCATTTCATTTCCAGAGAAGTCACAGTAACATACATCTCAACAAATTTTCAGAGAAAGGTTTGCAAAACTGTGTCCTGTAGTCGGTGCGTTCCACAAACCGATAAGATACTAGTGTGACCGACACTGTCTTCCATGCAAAGGTACACAGACGCAGAGCCTCTTGTGCCGCTTCTGAATTTACCACAATATCTAAAGGGATTGTGTGTACCATAACTGCAGAACCCGGGACGTTACGAAGGGCACAACTAACGCAATTTTTTTGTATGCATTTCATGACGTTCCTATGTATTGATCCGCTTCTGGACTGCGCCATTCGTAGATACACCAATTAGACTCGTGCTGCCCGAATAAATGGTGTTTTTGCGAAAGATTTCACCTTAGTCGTTTTTCACATTTATTTTCAGTCCTGTCTTCTTGCATTTAGAATCCAAAGTCCCGAGCTTTTATGGGCGTGTAGATACACGTGATCCGCATAGTTTCGATGGCTCAGGCCACTAAAAAGACAGCATCCAAGACCATTTTTATCTCTGCGTTTGTAGGCTGTTACCACTGGAAACAAAACTTTCGACCATTGACTGTCCACGATTATTTCGTCGCTAATAAATGGATGAATTATGTGTCATGCTTGTAAACCGCTAAACTTTGAAGCTCGCAGCATTCTCCGAACACCTGCTTTACTGCAAATATTTGTTCAGTTGTAGATCGTCTGGTTCCAAAGCCACTTCATAAGGCTCCGCTGTTTTAGTCAATATACGGTTTAAATCAAGTCATTGTTCGATCGTTTTTGGTAAATATTTTGTACGATGTACACAACAGCGAAATGGTTCTCCTGATTCCCTTTTTTCTGCTCGTAAACTGTATTTTACATATAACGGTAAAATAAATTTATTAAAAAATATTGAATCTATCCGAACCCAGCCAGCTTAACTCTCTTCTGTCAGCCTACGAGTTTTTCATATTGCACATTAAATTGGACTTAATCGAAAATATGAATCTTTATTACAGGATAGTTGGGAAGATGAGGAAGAAAAAAAAGATGAAGAGAAAGCCGAAGCCAAACCAACAAAATTAAAACCGAAAAAATCACTACAGGAAAAAATTAACGAAAAAGAAGTATGTATCTGCGCAAAACTTAAAAAAAAAATCCCATTATCATTAGAAAATTAAATCCGTAGCAACAAAGAATCGAAAATGAACTGCGATTAGAAAAAGAACGAAACGAAAATTTAACGCCGGAAGAAAAATTAGCGGAAAAACTTAGACTTCAAAAAGTTCAAGAGGAGGAAGATTTCAAGGCTGCCATGGACACATTCGGAATTACCGAAACGAGTGGCGGCGGAATCGACGGAATGAATCCAACTACTAAAGAAGAATTTTTAGAATTGTCTCAAGCCATTAGCACAAAAGTAGCAAACTATAAATCGTCCGAAGAATTTCCCGGTTTTATCGAAGAGCTAGTCCGTAATGTATGCGCAAATTGTAAGTATGAGACTTTTGTATTTTATGAAGCAATGCAATATTTCACTTCTTTCCGCAGTATCTACTGTTGACTTACGTAAAATTAAAGTAGTTATTGAGAATTTACATACGGAAAAGCAAAAAATGGAAAAGGAAAAGAGTAAAAAGGCTGGCGCTAAAGGCAAAACGAAAGTCAAGCTGCGTATGGACGAGGAGAATGTTAAAGTGAGTGTCTTGATATTTCTGTAATATCATGCAAAGATTTACTAATCCTTATCTCAATTGCAGTCAAATAACATTGACGATTATGGCTATGACTACGATTACGATGATTTTATGTAACATTGAATTATTACTCAAAATTTTGTTTGGTCTTGTTAAAAAAAAAAAAAAAAATTATGAAAGAAAGGAAACCCGAAGTATGCAATTTTATTCTTTTCTCAAAAGTCATAACTGCGTTATACTACGAAATTATTAATTTGCACAGAATTGTATTGTAAGCCCAAAAATAATCGAACTCCAAACAACTGTCCGAATTTGTGTAAAAGCATTACTAATTGGCATTTCCGGATTGTGTTTTAGTAAGATTTAATAAAAGTTTATTTTTCAATAAATTCACGGTTTTTTTTTTAATGGGTGTAGATTTTTGGGTGCTTTGAAATGAAGATGCAATTTCGTATGTGAGCCAGTCGGTTCGAATAAATATGCAAATCAGTTTGTGGCTTACGGAGTTTGATTGTACGAGTAATTCCGTTGGACAAGATGAAAATAGGGCCTTCAGTAGAAGAAAGCATTTATTGAAAATAAGCAGGCCTACAACACTTTAGACGATAATCTCTCAGATTGAAAAAAATACTCGGTGTAGTTGGTGATTAATTTGGCTTAGTTCAAACTTTTAAGGATGAAACAATGAACTCAGTGTTAAGGGAAAGGTCAGGGGAGTCTCTACGCTCATGTTGTTTTTTGTGAAATCAAATTGACCTTAGGTGTCAATCTTTAAGCAATGAAGAGGTCATATGATCTTCCCTCAATAAATAATATTATTGGCTTTTTCATTTCAATTATGTTGTGAACGGAGGCCTTGGAGTGAAGATTTTGACGTCCGGGAGGGAGTCACCCTTTAATGCGATTGCACAGCTATAACGACATAGGTTGAGGATAAAATGGTATGGTAGGGGATTTAAGGCAGTGGAACAGGAGGGAAACGTCTAAAGTGTCGGTGAACGTTGTTTTTGAACCGCTGAAGGTCATACTTGTTAGGGAAGAGATCAGCTGGCAGTGCGTTCCACATTGCTGTTATTCGGGGGATAAAGGACTGTCTAAATTTCACTGTTCTCCACGAATGGGGCTGAACGGTATACTCGTGGGCGCGTGAAGCTTGGCGAGTGTTACGGGGGGTGACTAAGAGTGGGGGAATAAGTTCTTTACTACATTTACCATGAAAATATCGGTAGTAAATACTGAGTGCTCCGACATTACGGCGATGCTCAAGGGAGTCTATAGAAGCTGAAACGGCTTCGTCTTAGTCGGAACGCATGTTTTTGAATACGATTGAACAAGGCTAAATGGGATTTAGGGGCCCCAGCCCAGATATGCGAATTGTACTCAAGACGTGGTCTGATATATGCCTTGTAGACATCACGGCATTCAAACGCGATTATCTCAAAGCTTACTTTTCAAAGATCGTTCTCAAAATCTTCGGAAAACGGCTGAACCGATTTCTTCCAAAATTTCACACATTATTTGTGGATAGGTTTTCTCCTTCGCTACGTAGGATTTTTTTTAACTTATTTATTTTTTTTATATTTTGCCAGAAAGGTCGATAAATGAGGTTAAAAACTGAAAATAAAGTTCAATCGGCCGCCATTTTGTGAAAAATTTTTTTTTTTTCAAAAACCCCTACGTAGCGTAGGGCATCATACTTTTCATTTCCAGAATCATTTTGAAATTTTTGTTTTGGATCTGCATGTAATCGTGGAAACCGTAGAGCGTGCGAGTGACGGTCATTCTTTACGCTAACCGTGACAGCAGCGCTTCTGGTTGACATATATTTACTTTCGAATAAAATCAATCTGGATAAAATCGAGCAAATGGTTTTTGAGATAATAATTTCTAAAATTCACCTATTTTTTCTGCTTTCTACTCAGATGATCCCCCTTAATAAATTTGTAGCCGTTAAATTAATTTTACCGTCGCACGGCGAAACAAACGCCATGCGCCACAAATATTTTACGTCCGCACTGAACGCACTCCAAACACCGGTAAGCGCACGTGTTTTATTCTGTCAAAGCCAAACTACTGTTGTAAACTGAAACCGAAACAACTTTATTGAATTGAACATGTCCTCGAAAAAAGAATTATTTGAAGGTATTTCCTCGAAAATAATCGTTTAGTTACGCGCATAAATCCTAATTCTATAATTTCAGGAGGCAATGAAACCAGTTCGGACGATGAGAGTTTAACGGAAGATGTGGAACCTGATGCAGACACCACTTCTGATATTTCAACACAATTCGCAAAACAGTATGCCGCTTGTGAAATTGCAGTTTCCCTGTCGAAAAGCTACGTTCTCAATTTATCAAGCAATAAGTAAGAATTGGCAAATCAACATGTTTATGAATAGTAGAGTTAACCGTTTAAATTAGGCAATTTACTAAAGTGGCAGCGGGCGCATCGAATAACATTGTGCAGGTGTTCGATATCGCTGATAATCGCTTGACTAGAACGGCCGAATTCCAAGTTGGATCACCGAACAACAAAAAAGAATCGATCTGTGGTGTGGAATTTTCAAAAGAGAACTCGAATGATCTGTTTATTGGAACCTGTGACGGAAATATTCATCACTATGATTTGAGAAAGGACCAGCGGATCAGTACGTTTAAGGGTAAGTGCTTGAGTTAGACAAGGGAATGCACAGCTTTGTTTTATCAACCCTTTCAGTTTGTGAGGTACGGGAAAATTAAAAAGAAAAGAAAAAACATAACGCAGTCACGATCGGCTGCAAGCCAATCGTATGATACTCTAGATGAAATACTGAACTCCGATTTATATTTTAGTTGGAAATATATCAAAAGAATGAGGAGTGCACAAGCAATTATTACATGACCTTTTACTTACAGGTAGTAACTTTTGTGTAGTGGTCGATTTTTTGATTTATAGTGAGTTCCATAAAGTAAGTTAGGACATTTTACAGAATTTTTGTATGGCAACTACATGAAGGACTTATGGGATATTTTTCATTTTAATAGTTTCAGCTGCGACTATTATAAAATTAATGTTTGTAAAATTTCAAAGTCGTAAATGAAAGCTTTCTAAACTTATCGTGCAATATTGGTGAATATGTTTATTAAGGACTTTTGTATGACAGCTACCCGAAGGAGTCAACCGATGGCGCTAATAATTGAACTCCGTCTTGGTTTTGGTATAAAACTAATTCCTGTAAAATTTTAAATTCCTGCTCTAACTCGTTCTGGAGTTATAGTGAATTCAGTAAAAAGCATACGTTTTTGAAGGACTTTTCTAGGCTGCTACACGAAGGACTCATTCGATTTGCATCATATTCGGAACATTCAATTCAAACATTTTAAACCATCCGTATGCAAAATTTCAAGTTCCTAACTTGAAGCATTCGAGCAATAACTGGGAAAACGTGTTTCAAGGACTCTTGTATGGGAGGTACCCGAAGAAGTGGAAGGATATCGCCCATTAACGAACTTAGCCTTACTTTTTCCATTTTACAAGTTGTGACAAAATTTCAACTTCCTAGGTCAACGCGTTCTTGAGTTATCGTGCTAACGGACGGACGGACGGACGGACGGACGGACAGCAAACGGATTTGGGGGTTTTGGCCAAAAATAAACACAAAATAATATATAACTTTTTTTCGTCCGAGGCTCGGTTCTATGCGTTACAAACTTTTCGGGCTGGATTAAACTTATAATACTCTATATGTTCATCTAGAGTATAAACATAAAGAAAGATGAATTTTTTGCCTACGTCTGAATTGGGGGCTGAAGTTCGAGCCGGAGCGATGCGCTTGCTGGCGGCCGGGACTAGCTACGGCAGTGTGGGGTGGGGGGTTCTTGCTTCATCTTCTCTGTACCTGTCCAGCTCTATTCGCTATGAGGAAAGCGCAACTAGTAGCCTTCTTCAACAGTCTCTTGAAACTTTTTTGCTCCTATCCTCATACCATAACAATAAAAAGCTTAAACAATTTTCCTGATACGAATTTTATATCCCCGACACGGCAAACTCATAATTTTCAATGCAAGTTGTTTCTGAGAATACTATTAAATTTACCACAGACGGGACGGTTGATTTGATTATAATTACGCAAAATTACTCCACACTTTAGAGCAATATTCTCAGATTAAAAATTAAATTTTTTTAGATTCTACCATGGAAAATATGTCCATAACATGCTTTGACACAAATTCAAATGGTCGAATGATATGTGCCGGATCCGAAAAGTTTGTCAACGATGTGTATCTTTCATTTTTCGATATACGACAGAGAAAATCGCTCGGTGGATATACTGACAGTCATAATGAAGATGTTACGGCCGTGAAATTTCATCCAACCGATCCCGATTTGCTAACGACCGGTTCAACGGACGGTCTAATAAACATTTTCGATATTTCGAAAAGCAGCGAAGATGATGCTTTGAGCGTAGTGATAAACACTGAGAGCAGTGTCCAAAACTTACAATGGTAATTTCAATCGCAAACTACGAAAACTGTTTCTAATTCAAGAATTTCATTTATAAAGGCATAAAAATGATAGAATTTCGTGCATAACACATACCGATTTGAAGTTCTTTGAATCGGCGGAAGGCGACTTAATATCGGAATTTTTACGGTCCGACATAACAGATTCTATCAAACGGAAATCCGTTGAAGATTGTAATTTAGTAAATTGTCACGATGCAAATGATGGTTCTACGTTCCTGTTGGCTGGATCGAACTATAAAAAAGGGTAAGTTGAATTTAAATGTGAAAAACAATTCAGTTCGCCAATACCATAAAAATTATTTCCTTCATCTAGCGAAACTTTACGGAGTGTTACAATCGACAAAGATGTCCTAAAACCTCTGGTTGATTACGAGGCGAATAAACAGATTATCAGAAGTAGTGTATATAATCCGGCGGTACAACAATTTAATATAATAAAAAGATATAAAACTAATTTATGACTTTTTTACAGGCTAATATTCTGATAACTGGAGGAGAGGGTGGCATTATTACACTTTGGTCGGATACAATATTGAATTCATCTGCCAGTGAAGCTTTAAAAATAAAATCAAAGACAAGTGTAAAGGGACGAAATAAAAATCCATACTAATAGGAACTGTGATTATCATTTTTATTGGTTTCGTAATTTCAATTAGTTTCTAGAAATTTTTGCTCATATCCATTTTAGTATGGAAAAAACCCAAGGTAGTTGTCAGCTACTACTTGTAGGGAATTTTTTTTCCGATCATCGCGTTGTATTAACTCATAAAAGAGGGTGTGTTTTTACTTTATTATTTTAATAATACAGTGCTGTGATCGATTTTAAAAAAAAAAATTTGCTACCTACCCTTATTTTCACGTTTCATAACCAGTAGACACGAAAAAAGCAATAAAAATGTTCAGTCCGTCTGTCCGCCGTACACAAAATCGTTTGGAGGCCTGTAGCTCCCAAACGCTTTGAGATATTAAATTGAAATTTTTTTTACGAATAGACGGGTAGGCTCTTTGAAGTGACCACATTTTTAGGGGTGGGGTATGAGGGGGAAGCGTTTTAGACGGAAAATTTTGGTTTCTAGATCTCAGTAACCGCTTATGATAGGAAGCTGAAACTTGGAATTTCTATAAAGCTATGATAGTAGACCCATTTGCATAAAAATTGTCAATATTGATCAAGGGGTGTGGGAGTGGGGGAAATATAATGCGTCCGAAAAAAGCCGAGATAGACACTATCTCCCAAACCGTTAATGACACACTATTCAAACTTAAGAAATATTTGTAGTTATACTAGGAGAACAGATTGAAAAAAATGTTGGGTGGGGGCAGTTGCGTATGGGGGGGGGGGGGGGGGGGGGGGGTGTAAAGCTTTAGATTATGATATCTTATGAACCAAATGCTCTATACAAATAAAATTCGGTTTGGGTATAAAGGCGAACAAATAAAAACTGATCAAAGTAAAATTTTTTAAGTGGGAGGTGGAGCATAGAAGTGGAGAGGATAAGAACTTTTCAAAAAAAGCACATTTCATATCTCAAGAACAGAGTAAGATAGATCCTTAAAATTTTTACCAGAAGTAGCGCTAATTAAACCCTAATAGAAAATTTGGGGATGACGTTGTATATCTTAAGAACCTGAAATGATATAAACCTTAAACTTGGTATTTAGGTAGGGCTATAGTAACGGCATGTTGGAAAAATATAATTTTATAAGAAAATATAAGTTTTTTTAGGGGTAGTATGGTACGGCGGTGGGGGATGTTTTTCCTAACCATAGAACGGCTTATGCAAGAAAGTTGAAGCTTGGTGTGTATATGTAAATCAACAAGAAAAGCAAATTTGATGAAAAAAAAATTCGAATATCTATTGGCGTTCAGAAGGGGGGCAAAAATTATGATCAATGAATATTTTTCCATGATTTTCGTCATATCTACTAGGTCTTCCAATATATTGAATTCATTTTTTTTCTATGGATTCGCCATATGAATACCTAGAAAGTGTTTTTAAGATTTTTTGAAAATTGACCCCTAAGGAGGTGTAAAGTTATTATATACTTTTTCATGAATTCTTTCATATCTCTCAGGTCTGATCAGATATCGAATATCATTTAACTTCCACGGGCTTGTTTAATAAACACCTATTTACAAGTTTATCTCCTTTTTCAACCTCTAGACTGCATCCCGGAATATGACACAATTATGTTATTCATATGTTACGCCGTAGTCTAACCACTTTCCGAACTTTTTGTTAGGTTTTCAGTCACATAGTAACCTACGCCGCATATCAGAACTGAGCGCGTACCGAAATTCTGCCGGAAAAATAATAAAGTTGCGCCCAGACTATTGGTAGATTTTTTAAACTCTGGTTATGCCGAAAAAAACCTACCAATGACATTTTTGTTACGAGAAAACTTTATGCAGCGCAAACTAAAACTAGAGGAGAGGCGCTATTCGACCAGAATTTTGCGGTTAAACAAAGGTGAAAATTCAGAGAGGGCAGTGAAAATTGGTGGTCTCTCCATGAAGATTTTTGAGCCATTGCCGTTTGATTCTAGTCAAGAGGTGTAGATGTCTTTTTAAAAAAAATAATGCTCCTCGCCAAGAAGAAAAATATAAATCTAAGGCCCGGTATTCCAATGAAGAGTTAACTTGTAAGTTGTCAGTTAATCAAAACCACTCGAGTTAACTTTATATGGAAATACCAGACCTACGAGTTATCTCTACATTGAAATACCGGATCTAAATCATAATGGGAACAAAACAAGCTGTGGTAAAGCATCACGAATAGTCACATGTCGCATATCAAATTAAAGG
Source organism: Beris chalybata (assembly GCA_949128065.1). Lineage (NCBI taxonomy): Eukaryota > Metazoa > Arthropoda > Insecta > Diptera > Stratiomyidae > Beris > Beris chalybata. Next base: position 5,976,293 of record OX421894.1, on the reverse strand, counting down.
TGAGATGGCCAGCTATTAAAAAAATCCAACAGAATGAAAGTCGGATAAGAAATGAGGCAGTGCTGGCCGAAAATGCGGAGCGCTACAATCAAAAAAATTCGATTTGATTTTATTTTTTGTGTCATTTTATTTCGATAGTCCCAAAGAAACAACAAGCTTTGAACAATTATTGCATTTTTATTAATACACATTTTAAACATTACTATTCTTAATAATTTCATTGAATGTCTCTATAATTAATTTTATCTGTGAAATTTCATCTTTATTAGCTCTACAATTTCGAAAATATCTCCCCACTTTTTCGACATTTTGAGTTGCTTCGGCTAGCAATAAATTTGCGTTATCACGCTTCAATCGTTTCGATGAATTACCGTCGCTCGTACAACTATCATCACGTTCCAATACCTTACCCTTAAAACACGAATGTTTCACATTTAGTTTACACAACGTCAGAAAGTATTCTTGTGCTTGCTTTGAGTTTTGATTCATTCCTCGGTTAGTAATTGATCTTTGGGTCGGTAAATAATACGTACAATAAATTGAAAGTAATTTGTCATCAAGTGTTCTATATGTATTAATGATTTTTGATAGTTTTTCTCTATTTATATTTTTAGCATCGGTGTTGTATATTTTAAGTAATTTCAATATATAGAATTTGATATTTTTGTTCGAGAATTTACCAGAAAAGTCGTGCAAAGAATTTAATATTGATTCTGAATTAATCAATGTCGCAGAAATAAAATTAATTGAAGATATTAAAAGAGAATCGTTACTGAAGTTTCCGTTTGTTAACCGGATCCAAATGTTATTAACATTGTCCGCTAGACCACCATCAATTGGTCGCCCTCGAACGCTCACAAGTTGCAGGAGTTTAGCCTATTAAAAAAAAAATCGTGTAACACCAGCTGATAGTTGAATATTACAAAAAACCCACCACTTCGTAATACGATTCCTTCGAAGGTTCGTTCAACAGAACATTCAAATCGGATTCTAAGTTGGTCACTGACTCTCCAAACATCTTCTCCTGAAGTGTTTTATTACAAATATTTCCGACGCCCAGAACAAATGCTATCTTGAGAATATTCTCGTTAGAATTTGAATATTCTATCCATAAGCATTCCTTTTGCTTTTCAGATAAAATTGAGTAGAAACTTTTAATCAAAACATCAACAAATATTGCCTCGGGTCGAATTGAAAATATCGGACGTATTAAAATAAATTTCAGCCAAAATTTAAAATATTGTAAGCGAATTTCTTCGGTTGCGAACCTGTAAAAAAGCCAAGTTTTGATGGCAACTTTGTAACTGGGATGTGTACATACCGAAAAAGAATACACCAAATATCGTAACTGATTAGACCTAGCATGATATTGTTTTGTAGGATTCCCTGTATAAGTTTTGTTTCAAAATGATGAAGTATTCGTGGACTGTCGCAGGTTGATATCAACATAGCGGCTATTATTGTTACCAAGTTCTCATAATTTTGCCTCTTTAAAACAAGAATATTATCTGAAAGTGATTATGAACATAGATTCCAAAATAAATAAAAAGTCCTTAACAGTAAACAACATTTGAGTAATGTTTCTTAAATATCTGTTGTAGACATCTGATAATTTTTACTAGTTATGAATTGAAGTGCCCATACGATTGATTGTAACAGCCTTTTGTGTATTGTGTATTGTTTTATTCATATAAGCGTCGGAACTAAAACGTAATGATTGAAAAACTTGAGAAAATAAATTTAAAAAAACGCTCACTACGCTGAACACTCCAAAAGTCTTCGAAAAAAAAATTACTTCACGGAAAGAAGAGAGCGCACAAAATGAAAGGAAGGCCAAAGGAAGAAGCAGTGCAGATAAGTCCTAACGAAGAAGCAAGCTAAACTTCATAGACAAAATAAAAGAAAGTGAAGAGACAGTCAGAGACAGAATCTAAGGCAGGTTTCTCCGGCGTACATAGGAAGAATGATTTTTCAGATCGTGTAGTGAACAGGTCAAAGCACTCGTGTCACATAACTAAATGAGGTAGATTTCTCTCGTCTCTTTACAATATTCATTCCTTTCACACCTATTCCTTCGCAGGGATTCGACGATAGGTAACAATCTATACCACTACGTACCAAAGCTTCGAAGAAAAGCTCAAATCGAAAGAAGAGACGACAATAATATTCCAAAATCGTTTGGATAAATCATAGCATAATAGAACGCTATTAATATCTCGATCCGAGCTTGGAAGTGTGGTGGTCGACCTCATGGTGAGAGGAGAAGAATACGGTGTTATTATGGCTAGTCTGGAAAAGGAGTATAGACACTTAACAAAGTTTACGTTTCATTAGCTGGTCATTCTGTCTTAGTCTGTACTCGTTAAAAACAATAAGCGGTCTTTGGACAGCCCAAAAATGGAAAGAAGACTGCGGAATACTAAAAATTGCTTTATCTAAATGCCATGCACCAATTATTTATTTTTTACGGGTCCTACGTATTTCTACTAATCATAAGTTATACATTTAGTAAGAATGAAAGGCAATTAGTGTTTATGTTACTCACATGGTATTTTGTCGAAAATGTTGTCAAACATTGTTCTATTCCCATTTCTTTGAAAATAAAGGTTTGCTATTGATGCATCGTTGCTTTCGATAATTAATTGCATAACTACTAATGATATCGTGCAATATGATTCAAACGTTCGTGAATTGTTAATGTCTGCATCGGACACAACCTGTAACATAAAAATCAAAAATATGATCATAACGTAATACAAATATATTTGTTTTTATTTCGACCCTACCTTAGCGAAAATTTCATTGTTATAAATTTGCGAAATTAGATTTATAACACCAACAGTTAAGTACTGATTAATTTGTTGGACTACTTTCGCTTGAAGCGGGTAATCGGATAAACTGAAAATTAAATAAAAGTAGTATTAGTCAAAAAGAACTGCCGAACTGCAAATACCCGAGAGATTTACCATTACCACCTAACCACCAAAGCACAGATGTAGAGGGGATATAAAGGACTCAAACACTTACCTATTTAATAAAATCGACAATTTAAAAACATGTTCACAACCTTGAAAATATTGATGCTCAAAATCTGTAGCAAACTTTATAATTACTTTCAAATAAAACGAATTGATTTTCAGAATCCTAGTCAATTTCGCATCAGATTGGCTATCATTCTGCAAATATTAAACAAAAATATATATTGAATCCAGCACTAATATCCGATTCTACACCCACTTCGTCGTAGTTTTCTAAAACGGCCGTTACACTTTGTGTTATTTCTTCGCATAAATATTTTACCGGCTGTTCTAACCATGCAAGTCGATCGGTACTCTCTTTCATAAATGCAGAATTTTCTGTTCCCAGCCGTGATATACACTTCCAAATGTCTGCTGTTGATTTTACATCGATTAAGAGAATAAATTCTCCAACACAACATAAGCAATTAATTACTGAAATAAAATTTTATTGTAAAAAGAGTTACGCTGTATAATTAAAAATAAAAATGAATTCATACTCTTTGTTATGGCGTGTGAATCTGTTATACCATTGTTTATAAAATATTGCAAGTTATCGGCGATAATGTTGACGGTTACGCGCTGAAAAGTTTGGCACTCTAACAGAATTTGATTCAAGAGATCGTTTAGTAGCGGTTCAGTTGATTTTAGCATATCTTTACTGAAATATTTTTTGTTTGAATTTTATTAACATAAATCTTTTTGAAATAATTACCTGTTCCTAAAAAACACATAGTTCCTTTCAACTATACGAAGACTTAACTCTACAGCAATGTATACACTACGTATATCTACGAGTTTTGTTAAATCCGTTAAACACACAAGGAAATCTCGATGTTTTGTTATCAAGGTTAATAATTGTTTTAAATTCGTTTCACTTAGAGAATACTCAAGAGTTAATAAAAGCTAAAAAAAATTGTATATGTAAAGAACATCCGAGAAATAGAAGAATTAATTAATTGCATACCTTTGATACATGATCCAGTAAAGCTGCTAAAAATTGATGTAGGTAATTGGTATCGACCTCTTTTAATCGATGTGACGATAATATTTTCGTCAGTCCGTAGTCGAATATGATATTCCCATCGTATTCGCTTTTCGCTAATGCATCGTATGATTTTATTAAGGAAAATCATTAAATAAAAAACCAGAAAAAGAGTAATGAATGGTTTTCGGTAAAGGACTTAGAACCTTTGTATGAAAGCCTCCTTTCAAAAGATTTTTCTAACACTTCATGTTAACAGAATATATAGTTTAATGTAGAAACAAAAACACTCATTGCAGTATTTCTTGTAAGAATGGGATTGCAAATTCAGGACTTATCAATAAGAACTTTCGGAATGCGACATGCTCGAAATTAGCACCCAATTTTACGAAATTCAAATTTGAAAGATGATTCTCGGGTAGAGCTTTGTTTGCTTTTTTGTGGAGCGTACTTGCTGTCTCTCACCATAAAGGACGCTCCGTTTAACCAAATTGCCCTGCTTATTTTTAATCATTTACTTAGCTAAATCAAGATAGGAGGGAAAGCAGCAAATCTTACCATCAACTACACAATCCTTAGAATTTGATTTTATTACTGCGATGTCTTCGCAAATCAAAAAACCAACAACGCCAAAATCTTCTAGATACATTGTAGTTGATTGGACCTTCATTTTTCAGATATTACTTCAACCTTAAGCCCATCAGAGAGAAAGAATTTGAAAGGCTATCTTCACATAGTGCTTTGTTGTGTATTGTTGTGTATTGTTCAATATTCAAAAAAGAAAAAATGTAAAAATCAGTCCTTTGAGAAGTTGTTTGTGCTGCCATCATTGTCCTTGAACAAGCTTACGATGAGGAACCCAGTGAAATTACTAGTCTGGAAATATGAAGCCAGCAGAGCCTCAGCGGTTTCTGTGCCCACGTTTAAAGGGAGACACAGTTAAAAATTTTCAGTAGAACCTTTATATAGTGGCCACCCAAGGAACTTTTCAAAACTGATCACTTTATCCGATTGGTTAGATTAAAAAAATAATTTAACGAATCAAATCCGTTTCTGATTTAGAATGGGAGCTTGAAAAATGGCAACATTAGGAAAGTGGTCAAAATAGGAAGCTGGTTACTTCTACTATACTTGCCTTGCAGTATCCCGATATACTTTGAGACTACAAACACTTGGACCAGTAGCAGTTTATATTTATAGAGTCAGCTCCTGTGCCATTCCTTTTTAGATGTTAGCTAATCAAGGAATGGATGACCCAACTCACTATGTCTGGTAAATTATATTAAGTTCGTCTGTTTTGTTTTCAAAAAGGATATTATACAAACAGTAATGATGTTATTCGTTTTTAGGTTTTTCACTTCCCAATCTGGTAAATTCTTTAATGTATCGAAACGTAAGTTTGTATTCTGCGAACTCATTTCTTTTTATCTATAATTTTATTTCGCTTCACATTCACTGCAATAAATAAATAATAGTGCAACTTGTTGTTTTCTTTTACATACACATTTCAAACTATGAATTTTTGACAGCGAATTAGCTGTCACTTTCGTCATTTGGCGGGTAAAATAGCGTTTCTAAAATTTGGCGCGTAAGATTTGAAAACAATTTCTAGTCTGCAGTGAACTAAATCTATGCAGACCTGCACAGTGTGATCAATTGTATTTCTGGGGTGCAATAGAATAGGATTTTAATGTTATTTCTTTGTGGTCAAGAGCAGATGCTATTTCTGATTACAATTTTGATAGTTTACTCTTCCATTCCGCATAGCGTTGAACCACTTACTTACCTTATTGTGCAATATACTGCAATTGATAATTTCTGAAAATCATTTAGAATTTTTACTTTGCATTGCAATCATGGAGATATAAATAACGGAGAAGGTAACACGCCGATTCTGTATAAAGCACTTTGAAGTTTAATCGAACGTCTTTGTATGGAGCGTTTCATGCTCGGGGTCAGTGAAATACAAGTACATAGTAGCGTACTATTCAAAGGTTGGGCTTTTTTTTCTTTTCAATACCGGAGTTTAACATACATGTGTGCAAGATGCTGATAGTAGCATAGTGAATATCGCCGGTCCTTTGCGAGAAAACCTCCGGCTTCAAAACAGTCGCTGCTCGCCATCTCCACTACATATATCTTCATGATTGCAACATAACTTTTCTTGAAACCCGCTTCAACTTTATACCTACATATAACATACGAACTTCGGGAAAGTTCAACTGCACGATAATTGTGAAAGTTACACTCATATAATCAGTCAGTCAATCATTCGTGCAATCGCTTCTAGCGTAAGAAATTATGTAGTGAGCAAATTACTAAATCATAGTAAGGAACCCAGTTGCGAGCCCTGTGCCCATTTCGAGCCAGTCTTTAATTCCACGAATAGCTAAGAATTCATGACAGTTTTTTCTTCACTACCAATTTTAGCCATTGCTGTTGTGACAATAGAAATAATAGCTAAAATTATTAGTGAAGAAAAAAATTTTATGAATTCTTAGCTATTTGTGAAATTAAAGACGGTGGCTCGGAATAGGCGCAAATCTCGCAACTGGGTACCTTACCCTACTCCAATCAAATATTTTAACAAGAAAATCAATGACTCTTACAACTAATTGTTTCATTTATTTTATTATTACTTTCCTCAAAACTTATTTACACCAATCACTCTTATGAAATTCAACGATAAGCAAATTACTACTGTTACGGACTGACCTTGACATTCAAAAAACTATCATTAATTGTCCGTTCAACTAAATATAATTATAAAATAAAAAAAAAAGAAGAAACGACCGTTCCCATCAAAATCCAAAATTTTTTTCTTTCATTACTTGAATATATCCAGTGCAAAAATAGATTAAAATTTCAATGTACAAATAAAAAAAAATGCTATACGTACATAACGAATTTTATCTTAAATTTTGTTATGAACGCGACGAGTACAAAAAGTTACACACATATTTCGAAACCTGTTGTTTCTTATCGAAAATGGCTTGAACATATTCAACTAGTAAATCAGTTCGTATCGAATCCCAAACAATTTGCCTGTTATAAGGATTTAATCTAGAACGAAAAATTTCAATATAAGTTCGAAAAAGAAAAGGGACAGGAAAAAAAAGACAACAAAACAAATAATGAAAAACGAAAAATGCAACAATAAAATTTTCGTGTAAAAAGCTACTGTTTATGTTTATGATTCTAGTTTTTACGTACGCCATGTTCTACTTAAGCAATATTAACCAATGAAACTTTTTTTTTTTCTTTATATATAAACTGTTAATGTGATAGGCTAACAAGATCCCTTTTTTTTTAGATTTTTTTTTTTTTTTGTTTTAAATAAAAAATTGTATGAACGATATTTTAATATTTGTATCTGTACATGGCTACACCGGCTACTCCGATTAGAATTGACCCCATGAGGTATCCGAGGAGTTTTAACTGTAAAATATATATAAAAAATATTATAGATTTGATGATTCCACTATTCACAGAGAAGTAATTACCTTTGGAATGTCGTTGCTGTCACTATCAGACTTGTTGTTTTTCTGCTCAAGTTTTTTTGCCTGCCCCAACATTTTTTGATACATTTCTTTTTCATTTCGTTCCTCTCTGCGTGACTTTATTATTAGTTTAGCTAGATCCTGTAAAAAGACAACATTTAAAACAATGCTGATATTTGTTGTTATTAGGTTTTCATGGTAAGCTACCATTGAAGCTATTATACATAACAATTGGAAAAACTTCACTGGAGAGGCCAGTTTTCATAAGATTGTGTTGGACTATGTTCGAAGGAGCTGTTTCTGACGAGTCTATGCCTCCCGATGACGAAACAGCTCCTTCGGACCTAGACCAATCTTATGAAAACTGGCCTCTCCAGTGAAGTTGTTCCAATTGTCATGTCCTCAGGGACGGCGATTAATCAACAGTCGGGGATTTCGTATTGGAGTTTCACTACACTGACACCGGAAAAACAGCTCTTAGGCCCGTTCCTGCGATCGTCCGTAGCGTTCTAACTGAAACTTTAGCTGACAGATGTTCATACGAAACTTAAAGTTAAAGTTTCGGTTAAATTTTAAATGAAGGTCGTAATAACGGCCCTAGATTAATGCTGATATAGTTTCTATCAAAATACGAACCTGTTGTATTGATTTGCTATCCGGTTCCAAAGTTGCGGCTCTTTGCAAAAGACTGATTGCTCCTTTTGTATCTCCTTTGGCGTCCAAAATCTGAATATAAATACAAATAACTCCCCGCAACTTATCAATTTAGATAGTAGTGGAACTCACTCTTCCTTTTCTGAACAGTGCTTTTGAATTATTCGGCTGACATCGTAAAACATTTTCAACTGATTTCAAAGCGGCATCATACGCTGAAATTTTAATTTGTGCCATTGCTAAGTTATTGTTCACGACTAATCTGTCCTCGAGTAGTTCTTGTAACTCGCTATTGGATAGCTAAAAAGTCAAATGGTGTGAAAAAGAAGAAAATGAAAAGATGTCGAGTAGATTCTTACGTCAGTTTCATGTCCGGCAGATATACCGCCATCGGTATCATCTAAATATTCCAATGCACGGCGGTAAAGTTGAATTGCAATATTGAACTCATTGCGATTATACCAAAAGTTTGCTCGTTCGCGCTTTCGATTACTGTGAATAATTGTAACCGAATTAGTTATGCAGGAAACCCTATAAATGAAAAAAATACCCAATTTCCTTACGGGCCAAAAATCCTTTGATGTCCTTTTCATCTTCTGGTCTACATTCTAGTAACTCTATGTTATAAATAAGCTGAAATGAAATATAGTCCACTTAAAAATAATAGAAAATGTTTATTCCCAACTTTTTAAAAAGATTTCGAATTAAAGATTGACTTGTTGTTGTACTATCCGTTCAAAGTTGTCCTACCTGAAAGGGAGGATTGGGCCACAAACAAGCCCACTCGAAAACCAGGATCCATAATCTGGTACACAGACGAATCGCCAACACACCCAGAGATAGATGTACTCTTGGCTACGTAACTTTTGCAAATGTCAAGCTATGACGCTAGGATTTAGAAGGAATGTCAACAACAGATGTACCAACTTAACAAAAAAAAACAGAACTTAAATCGGAACCATAAAAGCGCCACACGGTGGTTATTCCGGGAACTTTTTGATCAAGGTGGTATTCTCTCGGACAGCAAGGCTGCAATAATGACACTTCAGTCCGATCAAATCTACTACAAACTTGTTTGGAATTGCCTTCAATGACTGATTGAACTCGGAAATAAGAACAGAATTGACCTCATTTGGATTCCGGGACACAGCGGCTATAAAGGGCTGACTTAATGGCTAGGAAAGGTTCAGAAGATGACTTCATGGAACTATACCCATTTTGTGGGATACCATTAAGCACAGCTAGAATGAACAGCCGAACGTGGCAAAAATCGTAAAAGTGCCATTCACTGCGACTGAACCCTAGTGGGAGACTGGGCATTTTCACATGGATTGGTCTCTCTGAGACTAAAATTTGCAGAATATGCAATGACGAAGACGAAACACCAGAGCATATCCTCTGTGAATGTGAGGGTTTAGCTCACAAAAGACTTCGTCACCTCGGTCAAGGTTTCATGGAACCCTCGGAATTCCAGCCTATTCCTCTTCGCAAAATACTAAGCTTCATTGAAAGCACAAGGATTGAGGAGGAATCATAGTGAAACCGGAGAGACGTCACAATAGGCCCAACTGTGGCTTAAGTGACAGAGTTTAACCATACCAACCCCTATTTCCAATCTATCTATCTATATCAATAAAATGACTACTACTCTCTCTTCCACTGGGCCCCTTTTCACTTTCCAATATATTACCGTTTGCACAAAATGTGTTAGTCTTTCAAGTTTCAATAATTATGGCTTAGGGCTGCTGTTCTGGTTTCCCTCTTATAATAATCAATGGCGCAACAGCCGAAATCAGGCCTAGGCCTTGACGTAATTCCAGAGTTACTTCATTACTAGACCAACGGAACACTAGGAGGTGAAGTGGTCAGCCACGCGCTCGTCTTTGATTATTACCCCGAGTTTAACTCAGGTACAGCTGAACAGATAGTCCGGCACCCAACCCGGGAGTGCTTTAACCTATTTGCCCCATCCCTTTTCATTTCCGATTAATACGAGTATCTAGCCTCTAAATAAAGAAATAATCATTATAGATAAGATTACAAAAGTTACGAAACAAAAACCATACGAGAAAAATTGCACCTTTCCCCAATGATAACGTCACTTTATCGTAACAAAGTTTCGTTTTTTTTTTTTCTTACCTTCGCATTAGGAGGAATCGGGTACAGTGCATCATGTTCGTGTTTTAGTCCAAGCGGTCCGTAAGCAAATCGTGAGTCCACAACAACTTCCGATATTTCACCCAATTTCATCAATGGAATGGCCATATCTAAACCCTGGACAACCTGAAACACGAAAAAACGCATGAACTCCGACAAATAGAAAAATGCAAATCATCGAGTAGTTAAAACTCATCACAGGTCAAACCTCAACATCGCCAACGTGAATTTCAAAGCCGACTTCATTTTCAACGATCGTTCCGTCCTCTAATTTACCGGTGTAATTGATGCGAGCATAGTCGCCCCGTTGCGGTTGAAAGTCCGTATCGGATGACTTTATAATTTTCTTCAGGAGCTGTCCATTACCGATAATATCCAAGACTTCGTCTTCGGTTGCGGGCACCTGTTCCGAACTTGTACCGGGAACAGGCTGATCTTGTTGTTCCACTTGATCGGCCAGGATTTTTCTATCCGCCTCTTTTAAATTCGAAAGGTCCTCGAACGAGCTGTTGCTTGACTTCTCCTGCTCCATAATTTTATTTTACACTCGATATTCTTCGGAATCTGTACTGATTCGAAAAATAAACAGAAAGGGAGAAAGTTGAAAAATCGAATGGGACACTCTCACCAACAAACTACAAGATACACATCGTATCTCGGCAATTAATTAACATATGAATTTAGTAGATTTTCTCTTTTCAGAGTTTTTTCGTTTTTTCTTAAAACGTCAGTCAGTTGTTTTGGTTTGTCCGAATCTATTCGTTATTCGGTTAATAAGATTATTCTAGAACATGATAACAAAAATATGCGAGCAAGAAATTGCGGCCAGTTCCTCTTCCCCCGAAAAATTGATGAATTAAATTACGTATTTGTTTTATTTTATTTCTGTTATTATATATAAATCCGCTAAAAGTGTAGCGGCTATCTTAGAATTAGTTATTAGCAGCAAATTCACCTGAATGTCGTTCGCTTACTTAAAATTTTTCTACTAAACAACATCCAGTGGTAAAAAAGTCTATAGAGAAACAAAAATATTTGACAATTCACTTCGTGGCCAACTTCTGCTCGCACACAGCTGATTGCCTCTTTGCTATAAAGTCAAGTTGTTTTTATGGCACGACAGGAGCAGTGGATTTGATTAAAGGGTGTGCAGCCTACTTCCGGTTGGCAGAGTAGAATAACAATTTTAGTATTATTAATTAAATTTAATATTTGTTGTTTGATTTTTACTTTATTATTTTAATAATACAAAATTGTGATCGATTTTTAAAAAAACAAATTTGTTACCCTTTTTTTTAGACGTTTCATAACTGCATAGAAGACACGAAAAAAGAAATAAAAATTTTCAGTCCGTCTGTCCGCCGTACGCAAAATCGTTTGAAGGCTCTTAGCTCCCAAGCGCTTAGAGATATTAAATTGATTTTTTTTTTAAGAATAGACGGGGTAGGCTCCTTGAAGTGAACAAATTTTTAGTGGTGGGGGTGTGAGGCTGAAGGAGGGGAAGGAGGGGGAAGCGTTTTAGGCGGAAAATTTTGGTTTCTAGATCTCAGCAACCGCTTATGATAGGTTGCTGAAACTTGGAATTTCTATAGAGCTTTTGATAGTAGACCTATTTGCATAAAAATTGTCAATATTGATCAAGGGGTGTGGGAGTGGGGGGGGGGGAAATAATGAGTCCGAAACGCGAAATAGCCGAGATATACACATTCTAAAATCCATATCTCCTAAACCGTTAATAGCACACTATTCAAACTTAAGAAATATTTGCAGTTATACTAGGAGAAAAGATTGAAACCAAATTTTGAGTGGGGCAGTGGCGTATGGAGTGAGGGGAGATAAACTTTAGATTACGATATCTCATGAACCAATTGCTCTAGAAAAATAAAATTCGGTTTGGGTGTAAAGGTCGACAAATGAATATTGATCAAAGTAAGAATTTTTCAAAAAAAAAAGATATTTCATATCTCAAGAATAGTGTAAGAAAGATGCTTAGAATTTTTACCAGAATAGCGCTAATTGAATTTTTTTGGAAATGTGTGTGTAGAGGGTGAGGGTGGGGGAGGGTGAAAAGGAAAAGATTCCGATGCTTATATCTTAAGAATCTATAATGATAGGAAGCTGAAACTTGGTATTTAGATAGAGCTATAGTAGTGGCATGTTGGAAAAATAAACTTTTTTTTAGGGGTAGTACGGTACGGGGGTGGGTGGTGATTTTCCTAACTGTAGAACGGCTTATGCTTGAAAGTTGAAACTCGGTGTGTATCTCTAAATCAACTAGAAAAGTAATTTTGAATAAAAAAAAAAATCGAATATCCATTGGCGTTCGAAAGGGGCGCAAAAAAAAATTATCAGTGGAAATAGAATCATATATTTTTACGATTTTCGTCATATCTACTAGATATTCCCAAATATCGAACTCATTTTTATTTTACGGATCCTTCATATGAATATCTAGAATGTGTTTTCAAGGTTTTTTGAAATTTGACCCCTAAGGGGGTGTAAAGTGGTTGTAGACTTTTTCATGAATTTTGCCGTATCTCTCAGATCTGATCAGATCAGGCCCGTGCGCACGGTGTGGAGGGGTTTGTGCGCATGGGCCTGGATCAGCTTTTCACTTCCACGGGCTTGTTTAATAATCACCTATTCGTAAGTCTTTTCCTTTTGCAACCGCTAGACCGCAAATGACCCAATTATGTAATGGAATATGACCCAATTATGTAATGCATATGTTATTCTAACCGCTTCCCGAACTGGTTAGGTTTTCAGTCACATAGTAACCTACACCGTATCTCAGAATTGAACCCGTTCCGAAATTCTGCGGAAAATAATAAAGTTACGCTCAGATTGTTGGCAAATTTTTTTTAAAGTCTCAAAAAATTGTGTAATTGTATTTTTAATTTTTCTTTTTTTGATTTAATTACACTTTTTACTTATATTATTTATTTAAATTTCTAAAACCCACCGTGTAGGAGTACGATCGTTCCGCGGACTATGTATATGGTTAGACTTTAAAATTTTGCCTATAGTGTAGAATATTTGAATTTAAAAAAAGAAATTTACGGCTTAAATTTATGAAAAAATTATATAGATCTTTCATCTTATAGTTTCGATTTTTACACTTTTAATAAATCGTAAAGATTTGAACCAACTTACCGTTATTTTTAATTTTAATTATTTCTAACTTTTTTGCATGAAAAAAAGAGCCTAGACTACACCTTACCTTTGCTATAAAATAAAAAATGGTGGCTCTTTTTGACAGGCGAGTGTGAATTTTAGCGCACGTGTTTTTTAACTTTGCGGTCTTTACGAACGATTTATTCAGTGTTTGTTGCGTAGTTATCGAATTAATTTCCCAATCAAAATGAATCCCGAAAAACTAAAGAAATTACAAGAACAAGTTCGTATTGGCGGTAAAGGAACACCGCGTCGCAAGAAGAAGATTGTCCATTCAACGCCCGCCACCGATGATAAAAAATTGCAATCGTCGCTTAAAAAGCTCAGCGTTAACACAATTCCAGGCATCGAAGAGGTGAACATAATCAAGAGCGACGGCAGCGTAATTCACTTCAACAATCCAAAAGCGCAGGCTTCGCTACCAACAAACACATTCGCCATCACCGGTCACGGTGAGAATAAATCGATTTCAGAAATGTTGCCGGGCATCCTGACGCAATTGGGGCCCCAAGATATAACACACCTGAAGAAGTTGGCCAGCGAGCTGACAAGCAAAGGTGTACCACCCGCAGTAGACGACGACGTGCCCGATTTAGTCGAAAATTTCGAAGAGGTCGCGATCGGAGCAACTTCAGTAGCGGACTCGAAGAAAATCGAAGAACTTCCAGTCGATTGAAGCTAGAAGAGAGTTTGCCACCCATCACAAACATCCGGGATGTCCACACAATCGTTATATTAAAAAAAAAAATGTTAAAAAATCAATTAAAAAAAAAACACATAAACTAACAAATTTAATTCCGTAATTTTTGTTCCGGTCGTCATGCCGCTAGAGTCGCCGAATCGTTCGACTAAAAAATACTTCGTTTAATTTCCATAAGAAAAAATCCAGAAACTCCGGCAAAGATCCTGCAGCCGGAGTCGCAATCGCAACATTCTTTAGCGTTTAGGCACAGGTTAATGGTTCTCAAATGTTTCCTAGTTTGATATAGAAGTTACAGCAAACATTTCGCCCTATTTTTTTTTGTTTAGATGTTTAGAGAGTATTCAATGCACTTTGTAAAGCGCGGAAGTTGTCGATAAATTTTACAGGGGAAAATATTTACATAATGTAATTAACGAAAATAATGCTATAAAAACTTTATAAATATAAGAATATAAATGAAATTTTGGGTGGCTTCCCGTCGCATTGGATATTTTACAAAATATTGAATTTAGTGTTTATTATACGAAATGAGAAAATAAATTGCATTTTCGAATGTTGAAAAAAAAATTTGGTCGGGCGTTTTTTATTGTCCGAACGAAATGAGTTATTGTCCAAAGTGCGTGAATTTCACGCTCTAATCAGCGATAAGCGACGTTACCAAGCGATCGACCCAAATCCATCGATAGTAAGTGGATTAGCCGGAAGAGATAAGACGGCCGTAAGTTTTTTTTTAAGTTTTGTTATTATTTTAATTACTTAATAACTTTATAGGTGCGCTCGGCTGAGTGGTGCAGTCAGAATTAGTTGTACAATTTGCCAGAGCATCTACTAGAGGTCATTCAACGAGAGAATTTACAGCAGGACAATTGATTTCAAAACTGTAAGCTTGAACTTGTTTCCTTTTGGTAGATAAAGCCTTGATCGTATTTTGAGAAAATTTATAACGAATGAATAATTTGTGACAATCGGAACGATACGCAATGGAGCTAAGCGTAAATTAAAACACGAAGTCCTAGGTCTCTTTTTAAACTTTTCATGTATTCATCATCAATGGTGCGACAGCCCAAATCGGGCCTTGGCCTCTTAAAGGCGTCGCCTCCAATCGTCTCGACTTAAGGACCGCGTCGTTCAGGTGATAATTTTACTTTATTATTTTAATAATAAAGTATTGTTATCGACCTGGACAAACTAAGGTCCTGGGAACTACTAACATAGAATAGGGGAAGATTGCGGTTGCTCATCGGAATATTGACGGGGCACTGCTTGCTAGGGAAGCATGCCATACGGATGAGGATAGCTGACTCTGACGTGTGTGGTTACTGCTTTGACCTATATGCTGACGAGGATATTACCCACATTTTGTACGAATGTCAAGCGATGGCAAGAAGGCGCTTGAAGTGGTTAGGCAGTCTCTTCTTCGATAGCTTGGAAGATCTTATGCTAATAGGGAATGACACGTTGGTCAAGGGGATTTGGGATATTTTGCGTGTGATTAACTGATTAGCTTCACGATTCTATCCGAAGGGATCGCTATGGGCCCTCTTTTGGTGCCTAGTGTGCGCTGCAGCTCAGTGTGACGCCCCTTCCTAAATCTAAAAAAAACTATCTACCTGATATTTCAAAAAAATCGCTGACCTGAAATTTTGTATTTCACCGTTTTAGGACTAATAGACTCCAAAAAAGCAATAAAAGAATATCCGTTTGTCCGCCGTACGCAAAACTGTTTGAAGGCGCGTAGCTCTCAAACCCCTTGAGAGATATTAAGGATCCATGTGCACGTTAAATGAAAATTTGATGATTTACGACTGTTTTCTTACCAAGATTTCACGTTAATGGCAACAAAACAACAAAATAAAATTACACCACTTTATTAGCTAGTATGTAAACTATGTCATCCATAGAGAACAAATTCAAAACTGTATTTGGAGAAACTGTTAGAACAACAATCCTTGAACATTTTTTAAAATGCGTAAATTCGAGTTTTTTAAACGCATATTACCTGTTTCTTGAATAATTAACATATCATTTTTATTAATATAATGCTAGAAAAAATCTTAAAGAAGGTCTTCCATAAATCAAATTTTAAAATTTATTCATTTTCGTTAATAATATATGAAGTCAAACTGAAACAATTTTTCACTATTTTCATGGCAAGAATTACATAAGAAGGGCGGCGTTTAAGATGACAAATTTTGGTTTCTAGATCTCATAAACGGTTTATGATAAACCGCTTATGCTAGGATGATGAAAGTTGGTAGGGACTTATGTAGTAATTATATAGTGGGCTCATTTGCAACAATGGTTGATAGTGGTTAAGGGGTGTGCGAGTGGGGGAAGCACAATGCCCCAAAAACGTTTAAAACCTGGGATTAACACATTCTAAAATCCATGTCTCCTTAACGATTCATGTCAGACGGCTGAATCTTTGTAGTTGTCTTGACAGATACTTGAGAGATAAAAAAAAAGAGTTAAACGTTTAAGGGTTTGTCGAAGTATGGAAGAGGGGGGCACACTTTGTACTACAATATCCCAGAAATATAGAAATTGGTTACTGTATTAATTACCAGTGAAGACTGTACACATAATACTCATCCATTTCATATTTAAAAAAAAATAAAAATCATTGTATAATCTAATATAAAAAAATACAACAGTTTTTTGTTCGTGTTCGATGGAAATCTACATTTGTGAACCGTTCCCTCCCAAATTTTGCATTGACATTCTCGAGACTACCGGACAGGTCGAGAACATAATTATATATTCATGAAATTGGTGGTTCGCGAGTTATTTCAACATTTGAGTGTTTTCATATGATTTAACGGCAGTTTGTTCGTTTTCGGTGTATTAGTTACGCGTTCCTATTACTAAATGGTAAAGTTGGACTATGGATGGTGGACAGAGGATAGTGGATAGAGAATGGGGGAAAAATGAGAAAGGCCGCGATACGCGGCTATATCTTATAAAACCGTAGGATGTGCGCAAATATTAAGAAAATCGATTAAACTATTTAAATTTTAGATTCTTATACGAATTTATAAGAAAATAGCAAACTAATATGCAAAAATAAATGATTACACATTCGCGTCTGTGAGCATCGTTCTTTACATTGCATCTAATAGAACACATTCTTGCGTCTGTTCTGTTCTCATGTGTTTTACCATACAAATTTATAGGAACAATATGAGAAATGAAATCACACCATTTGTTATTTTTCATAATTGAACTTTGCTTTCTATAAGGATGTCGTTGAATTGGTGAATGAATCAGTTTTTGTCAACAAGAAGTCTGTAGCAGATGGAAAATACAGTCAGTAGCGGTTTTTTCCTCGATGAACTGCTAGAATGTCACGAAACATTTCACAAATACACTCTGTTGTGGACTTTCTTTTGACAGTTTGATTAATTTTTGTTGTCTCTCTCAAACCAATGCCCGACCCCGACCCCGAATTGTATGTTAAACTTTCTATCTCTCCTCATGGCGCAGCAAACCGCAAATGCGTTCGCCCCGAACCTGCCGACCTTCTGTTCATGCCTTTAAGCTCAAAGCAACGCAATGCGACACCGTCAAGGCTTGTCATTTCGACTCCAATTCCGGCTGGGACCATTTTGTGTGGTTGTGTCAAATATAAAAAAGTACTTTTGTGGAGGCAAAATATCACGGAGCGAATCGAGATAAAAGTAAAAGAAAAAAGAACCCGGGACCGGTTTGATTACGTGGACGGATGTCAAGCGAAGTGTTCGGTGCGGTGAGTCCAGCTCAGACCTCAGAAAATCTCTTGTGTTTGTGGCATTTTATTTTGAATTCTCGATTCGGTGCTCTTGGCTCGAAGTGATTCGTCGATTTCCATCTCTTGCAGATTGGCCCACGGTTTTCATCGTAATATTTAAAGTGAAGCGGCGCTCGAGCTCGTCGTAATTAGAATCGTGACTTTGTACGGTCGAAGTCTCGTTAAAAAAAATAAAATAGTTTCCGGTGTCGAGATGAAGCTTCTCGTCGTTCTTTGTTTGGCTCTGGTCGCCGGAGCCTCCATTGCGGAAGATTCTAAAGGTCCCAAAGTCACCGATAAGGTAATTTGTGTGTGAGAATTGAAAATTCGCGGTCCGACAATATCACCCCTAATTGGACTTGATTGATTGTTCCGGACGAGTAATTTTCGCTTTAAGGTTAGCTCGAAAGTTTTATTCGGAAATAAGTTTTTTTTTTCGTAATCGCTAGGTTTTCTTTGATATTGAAATCGGAGGAGTGGCTGCTGGACGGATTGAAATTGGATTATTTGGAGCTACAGTTCCAAAAACGGCCAGGAACTTCAAGGAGTTAGCCGAGCGGACTGAAGTTGGCAAAGGGTATGTCCGGTTTGAATTTAATGCTTTGTTAATTGTGTTGCAACGGTTTTGGTGTTTTACAGTTACAAGGGAAGCAAATTCCATCGTGTCATCAAAGACTTTATGATCCAAGGCGGTGACTTCACCCGCGGAGATGGCACTGGCGGTAAAAGCGACTTGCTTTTTCGAGCTACAGCTCAGTTTTTGTACAATTTTCCTTTTACGTTTTTCAGGAGAATCGATTTACGGCGAACGTTTCGAAGACGAAAACTTCAAGCTGAAGCACTACGGTTCCGGCTGGTTGAGCATGGCCAACGCTGGCAAGGACACCAACGGATCACAATTCTTTATCACAGTTAAGCAAACCAGTTGGCTTGATGGTCGACATGTTGTCTTCGGAAAGGTAAACAGTTGCAATTCTATTTTTAGTTGAAAATAATACAATTGATTTACCATTCTCAGATTTTGAGCGGTATGAAAATCGTCAAAGAAATTGAAAAGTTGAGCACAGATGGTCGTGACCGGCCCACAAAAGACGTTGTCATCGTCAATTCTGGCTCGGTGCCAGTACCTGAGCCTTTCTCTGTTGCAAAAGCCGATGCTGTCGATCCATAGATAAATTCAACGTCTCCATTACCGCTACTGAGTGCATCTTATTTTGAGATCAATTTGCGGTTTGCATTTATAAGAAGAGTAGAGTTCAAAAACAAAACAATTTTCAATTTGATTGATTCAATAAAAAAATATGAAAATTTTTTACAAAATCTTCGCGTTTTATTTTGTAGCCTAGTCATCAAAGTTCATTTCGTTATCGTTATCAGCTGCAGAACACAAAACTTTTTAAGAGTACATCAAAACAAACTGATAGCATGAATATAATGGGTGAAAACAATTGAGTTATCTAAACGATGTTATTTTTAGCGGACGGGCTGAAACTATTGTTTCCGACTGGGTTGGAGAGTTTGTGTTTGTACATATTAATTTTAATTGGAAAATTAACAGTATCTATTGTTTTATATCTTGCCACCAATTGCATCGCACATTACACGTAAATGTATTCGGTCTTTTTGCGATCGCATCTTTAACGCAAAAAGTAAATGATTTATTGAAGTTATTACATAGCAAGTACGTCCAGTTCTTGGCTCGTTTTCGCCCCCCCCCCCTATATTCTCCCTCCGGCTCCGAGCAGCTGTGAATTACTAGACCGTTCCTTCATTTCAGTTGTGCTAGGTTATTTGCCGTTTCGTTCGCTCTCTAAAAATTCAAGTCTTCTGTTCAAAATTGTGTACTACTAACTCCAGAAACCGCATTCGGTGAGTCTGTTGGTCACGACGCTATCGCTGTACAGCTGCAGCTGCCAACCGAATGTACCGCCGGCAAAAGCAGCAAAAATCGTGTGTTCGATTGCATTCTAGCGAAGACAGAACCAACACTTTAGTTGCACTACACCACTGACTCCGTCGTCGAATTTTTATAGGTACTTCGATGATGTGACTTCGTCCAATGATCAAAATGTTTTCGGAATTTTTGCACAGCTAATATATTTTGTTTTTGCGAACTAGGTACATATATCGCGATCAGCATATTCTGAATTGTTATACAACAGAAGGAAAAACTCTTTATCATGTTAACCAGTGTAGTTAAAATTTGCAAATCGAATATGATTTGTAAAGCCGTTGCTAAAAAACATGCTATCAAAAAAATTTAATTACTAATTTTGACTGAAATTTGTAGCTTCTATAACTGACAAAAAATAAATTGAAATTAAATTTTTTTTCACTAATTCTTCAAGTGCACCAATTTTCAAAAGGATCGGCGATGATAAGGTCACAAAATTGGTCTTTTTTGCGATTCTTGATGGAATGACTCTTCCATAGAATTTTCATGTTTCAAATCTTTATCATCATAAGACTCCCAACACCAAAAAATGCATTATGAGTAAGACTTACAGATTTTACATACTGTATGACTTCTTCAGTTCCTACGTGGTTCTTTTCAGAGGCACAATCATTTTTTCAAATAACATTCTTCATACTTAAAACTCGGGTGATAAGGCTGTGTATGAATTGCAAGTTCGTATCAAATTTGTTATCGAGACGTGCTTTTCGTGATAATTTGACATCATATTATGATAACCCACTCAATAGATTTTATATTCAGCATTCTCTATTCGTATCTACTTTCTTCTATAATTGAAATATATAGTATGATTTTAGCCCCCCTTCTTAGCTGGTCAAGTTTATGTGATTTGGGTTGTTTTAGGGATGATTAGTAACCCTCCTTCCGTAGGGATCGCAATGGGCCATGCGCGATGGCTCAGCGTTGCGCCCCTTCTACAAACTAAAACTAGCCCCACTTCGCATTTCAATGCAATTTTAATACTTCCTTAGTGGAACGTACGAGTTCTGTTAAAAAAAGCAGTAAGACCGATTTTCTACTTCATAAAATTATTTTTTTTTTAATAAGTATTTACATGGTCTCCTTGCAAGTATGTAGCTCCAGATGCAGCGCACTTTCTGTTCACGGTTAGGTGAAGAATTGCGTGCGAAAATAACTGAATTCAAATCTTGCGCCAAAAAAGGGTACCGGAAATATAAGGACACCAAAATGAAACGGTAGGTGATCCTCCGAAGGAATTATCCGAAGTGAATAATTTAATACAGCTCCAGGTCGGTGAAAACGCTATGCCTACCACCTTGATCAAAAAGTTCCCGGAATAACCACCGTGTGGCGGTTTTATTTTTCCGATTTGAATTCTGTTTGCTTTGTTAAGTTGGTACATCTGACATTTGCAAAAGTTACGTAGCCAAGAGTACATCTATCTCTGTGTGTATTGGTGATTTTTTACAATTTTAGAAATGGATTTAAATTTGCAACAACAAACTTTTATTAAATTTTGCGTAAAAAACGGATTTAATGGTGCGCGAACGTTGGAAATGTTGTTGAAATACAGAAGGGGGGATCTAGTCAAAGTTCTTGAATTAACGCTCAATAGATTTATTAGTACGATTCCCCCCACAAATATCAAAGGACTTTAATTCAGCCGGGGGGAAATTTAGAAACATTGACAAACAATTGTTTAACTTTGTGAATATTATAACAATTGAAGAAAAACGATCGAAAACTAATTCAAAGAACGATTTATTGGTTGTATTAAATAATAAACGTTATTAGATTTTGTTTTTTGTTTAAATATTCGATGATTTTTACAAATAAATAGTTTTATTGCTACCTTAAACATGATCTGACGTATTTACAATGTTTTGATTTGTTCTTTTTTTCCCGCTTTTTAATTGGTAGTCATTAATGAAAATAGATTTTCGTATTGCTATTTATATTATAATGTAATTTATTATTACTTGTTGTTTTTTTTTCATAAAATTTAATCTAAGTGTATATAATTTCGTTAACATCACAATATTAACGAACGTTTTTATCTAATTTACTATTAATGTTAATTTTTTTTTATGTTTTTATTTAAAATTTATTATTTTGTTTGTACTATATATTATTTTTTAATCTTTTTATTTCAATGATATGGGTTTTTTTATTCCTACAACAATTCAGTATTTCTGTATGTGTTTTAGAATATTTACATTATTATTTGAATGAAATTAAATTATGTATGCATGCAGTATAGTTAAGTCGATTACATTTTTGTTTTATTTATGTCTTTAATCCCATGTACCTGTGTAATTGGTTTTTTTTCATGATTAGCTCATCATCCGAATGTGTAAACAAAATAATTATTCTTAGACTGGATTTGTTCTGCATAAGTTGATAAGCGGAACACGGATTGGCAATATTATGTAAATTTGAAAAGCATACATAGTTCAAACGAGTTTTAGGCGAAATCTTGAGATAAGTAGGCCAGGCCCAGTGTATAAGATTCTACGAGGTTTTAAAGAAGACAAGCCGGGATGGTATGGGCAAAATCGATACTAGTTTCATAATCAATATTTTTTTTTCATTTATGTAAAATAATTATATTGTTGGGGTTAACAATCTCTACTTAAGTCTTCATCGAAATACGTAGGCATTTAGCTGAAGAGTTTCCGTTGTGAAAACACGATGTATTTAGGATTTCGAGTGGATTTGCAAATTGGCATGGCAGATGGTACGTAGGTAAACGTATGTGTAGTAGGTGCACACAACAATTAAATGAATGCAAATTACTTATTTCAACTTTTTAACGATTTACAGTTTGTTGGACTTTTTTTTGTTTTCTCAGTTCGATCAAGTACTCATGCTCAAAGAGCTACTTGAATTTTCCCTAAAAGTGGTATGTCTATTTGTTTGTTTCCCAAGTGTTATAATGTGGTCCGTGAATTGCAGCTGCCTCTAATAGTTTTAAAGATGTATACGTAGATGGAAAGTTGAAAGTTAAAAAAAAAAAAACTCTATCGACATTGGTACTGGAAATTTCTATTAAAAGAAGACTAAGCATATTGATAACAATACATCAAAGTACCATTAACATATATTTTTGTTGTTCATCTCCCAACAATCTCTTTTTTCGATTTTTATTAACCCAAACTAGATTAATGTTTAGTTGAATTTTATATTCGAGAACGAAACCATATATATATATAGTTTTGATTTTTTTCCCGCCGGTAACATTTCCCTAAGTACACCGTTCCTAAATGTAATTTCCAATTTTTAAAATTTAGTTTTTTGATTATAATATTACTTTTTTTAGAACCATAACTGTAATATAATTTATTTAATACATAGTTGCGTTATATTCTTTATATTATCGTATTATACGTAAAGATATCTATTTTATTAAATTTTTTAACTAGTTTTAACATTGATTCTATAGCGAATATAAAAAATTTCTGGCAGACTTAAGATTCTCTGTTTACGACGATTATTAATAATAACTTAAAAGGTTTTTTTTCACTTAAAATATTCCAATATTCATTATGTTGAACGACAAATTAGTATTGTATTTGTTTTTGATATTTGCGAGCGTAATTCAATGCAATCCAAAAATAACACAAACATTTTTGATTAGAGCAATTTGTTTTGACTATGTCGCATATTTCTATAAAAAATTATATAGCAGAAGCTAATTAAAGTAGTTTCGATCTAATTTACTTATTTATTGATTACATCGTAAATTAAATATTGCAAATAATATTGACTGATTATGTGACGTAAATAGTAATTAATTCCACATGTACATTTATTGTAGTTAGCACATAAATAATATAATTAATTATGGGAGTGTTAATTTGATTTATTTTGATGTATTAATTTAATAACAAAGAGCAAGAGTTCCTACATTATTCTTCTGAAGTCGTACAGGGCAGCAAATATTAGCATGTCCCATTTTACAGTAAAGTTATTTTGACTGCGTTAGAATACCTCGATTCTCGCATCTAGACCACATGGCATTAAATGGTATCCCCAGGGATCGAAGGTAAATTTTGTTAAATTTAATAAATGTTCAGGATTCCTCCACAGATGGAAGCTATTTTTCTTTCAACTAAAACGCTCGATCGAAATTTGTAGAGTCGGTCAAATAAAACAGGTCAGAGTTCACTACCAGTAATGGTTACAGCTACTCAAGTTATAAACAGCGTAAATTTTCGGTATATTTTGCTAAAGAAATATTTAACTGTAATACAAATCAATTCAATATTCAAGTTTTAAATAGTTTTAGTAGCCAGCCTAGTATAGAGTTCCCGTGTCGCAACACCAAATCCAATTACGAAACAATACTTTTGTGCATGTCATGACCAAACTAGAGGTCTCTACATCCATAAAGAGACACCTGTTGGACACTGGAAGAGTAAGCTATTACTACATTTTCTTTCGGTGCGAGCGACGATCATAACACATCACACAAACTGCCTTACCGAAGCTATCGCTGGCTACTGCCATTAGGAGTATGACTGTTGAAAAATATTCTCTGTATAGACCAATCAGGAAGTTGCATTATACTAAGGCCGAAGGGTATTTTTCCATTAAGATTTTTTTTCCTCAATTTTATGTTAAGCTCGTTTTTGATTTAAAGTTTATGCAATGATCACGCAGACAACTGAAATATGATTAATTGATTATTATGCTAATTCAAAAATTTTATTATAAGCTCTTTCGAAAAGCAGAAAACAATTGCTTTAAACCATAAATTTCCTTACTTTGTGAGCAAGTCTGTTCCAAAATTGTAAAAAAAAAAAAAATATACATATATATAAATTTATATTCGGTTAGTGCCTTATTTTTCAACAATTGCCAAAATAGTTAAACAATTTACAATCATAACTTATAGTTCAACAAATAAAAATCATAAATGTTTAAATTTAATTTGGTTGTCCGTTATAATAAATTTTATGTAGGCCATTTTCTTTTATCTTACAATTACTGTTTTTCTTTTATTTCAATAAACTAATCAATTTATACGTTTTATAAATAATTAGCTAAAATGTAAATAATGTAAATGACCTTGTTATATTTTTAATATTGTCCAAAAATCGCATGCTTATTTTATGTTATCGCTCTTCATTTTGATTTCTTTCCTAATTGATTTATATTCTAGAAATTGCTATTTTTTTCATATTTTTATATTATCTTAAGCATTAGAGAATTGTAGTTTTTAACTACACAACCGTTATGTTTCAATTAAAAAAATTCGAAGAAAAAAAAAATTATGAATAGAAAAATATTGAAAATAACTTTAATAGTGACGACGATAGTGGTGTAAAAAACATTTTATGATTAATTATAGTAGATTTTACTCAGTTATTTCTTAAATAAAACAATAAAAAAAAATATTAATAAATATTGCTAATAATTTGGCAATTTTGTTCTTCGGAAAAACTTTGTATTACGAAAAAATAAAATTATTATTGTATTCTTTATGCAAAATATATAAGTTTTAGTCCGCTATATATAATATGTATACAACATTATATATATCACGTAATTGACGAGTATATGCACGTTTAGATTATAGATAAAATAAAATAAAACTGTATTTATAAAACAGAATAAAATTATATTCTACTATACCATTATCAGAAAAGTCTGAGAGATGTAGACGTAACTTAAAGATTTTAGTTGATTTCAACCAATTTTTTGATTATTATTGCATACGTAATAATAACAAGTACATATAAATATAATACATTTTTCTTAATATGAAATTTTTGATTATAATATCCTAATAGAATTTAAAATTCGTCTATCTAAAATCTAATTTTGAATGTTGTTTTAACTATTGCTCTTTTTTCGGTTCAGATTATTCGAATACTAAGCTAACTAAATTTTTAAATGTTAATCTTTCCGTTTTTAGACACATTCTAAGTACCGAATTAAATTTAGGGTTTTTAATGATTTTGACAAAGAAAATTGTTCGTCTGTGTTTGTCTGTAGAATTGTTTATAAAAGAGTGTAGCTGTGTATGTGATTTGTAGATATTTTATGATTGTCGTTTTTAGATATCTTGATTTTTTTTCTGTTTCCAGTGATTGTAATCATGACATTTTCGTAATAAAGTAATAAAATAACTCAATTTATATGAACTTAGTTAAACTTTAAAGATGTTCCTAAATTTTGTTGGGTTCGCAATATCGGTTTCAAAATATAGTCTTTATATTATAAATTAAATTTTAAAATAATATACTCGTATTTTTCTGAAAAATTTAATAAAATTGAAATATAATTTGAAACCAAGTTCGAAAATGGGAGGAATTACGAATTTCACGAGATTTCCATAATGTTTTTACGATATTGTTGTCGATAGCGGGTTTATAAAAAATTAAATTTTTTAGAAAACGTTTGATTTTGAAAAACCAAATTTTATGTTGTGCGCATTTAAACAGATTTCATTCGTCTTATTATTTGTTTCTTTTAAAATATTATTTTTTTCTCTTTAATTAAATTAAAAAATTATACTCAATCATAATCAAGATCGGAATTGAGGCTAAAGAATATTTTTACTAAGAAGCATAATTAGTGTGTTCAGCATACTACAGTTTTCTTTCTTTCGATGTAAGAGCTATGGAGTAATTAGTTAACTGGCGGTTCAAAATTTGTAACTTGAACCACATTTGGTTCATATTGAATAGATGTTATCATTTAACGTTTCTGCATGGAGTTTGTAGCATTGTGCAACAGTACTTGAAAAAAAGTTAAGATACATCTAAACAAAATTGACACCAAATTTTTTTTTTTATCATTTGGAAATGAAACAGGGATAATATTTTGGATCTTGGCAGAAGAAATCATTGTCGTGTGTAACGTAACTTGTGTTTCAATCATGTTATACGAGTAAACCTTGATTCTCTTAGTCCCGGTAATTTTATTCAAGTTAAGTACCTGTAACTTTCTCGTTATTTTCCCGTTAAATTAAGTAATGGACTGTGAATATCTTCTAAAGGACTTAAAAGGATGAGAAGGCGCTCGGATGATGTTGATAAAGTTTTGTGTGTCTGCTCTTTTTATTTGTTATATTATTAGACTGCAAGAAATTGCTCGCAATTTACAATGTCTAAATTAGTAAAGTTCAAATCTTTAATTCAGCAACGGTTCTTAAAAACTAAGAGCAAACTTGTCTAATATCATTCAACATTGTTTGATCCTTTGAGTTTTCTGGTTTTTAATTTAAGTCTTTAAAATTGATCATGATATCGTGTTATTTGTTTTGTGTGTATTATTTGGCATAAAGTAAAAGTATGAGTTCTTGTTTTTATAATAAAGGATATAAAGTTACATATCATGGTGAATAAAGTAGCATTATTGCGAGGAGACTTGTTTCTTGAATTTTTTTTATTTGTTTCATTATTGCTTCTGTGTCTTTTATTATAAATTGGGTCAAGGTGCTTGGCTATTATTCTTAAAAACTATTATCTATTAAACTAAATAAACTTCGTTTTTTTTTTACACAATATGCACATTTTGGCATGATAATTTACTATTCATTGAATAGTTTTAAATATTTATTTATTACAATATTAATAAATATATTCAAACGGCTACTTAGGCTCAAATTAGAATTTCCATAACTTAACAATAAATTAGTATATATTCAATGATTATTATTTTAACAATAATAATAATGGTTTATCAATATAATGACTATACTCTGATTTAAGCATATAAATTGGTTGTTAATAGATTGTTTCACAGTTGAGGTATATAAGATAATTTTAAAGAAGTAAAACGAGCTATAATCTAATTTTACTAAATCGTATGGATGAGTAGCCGGTACTCAAGTAGAAGATTGTCAACTATACTCTGTCTTAGTGGGGTCCATGCTTAAATCAACATTGTTTGCATCTATAGAGTCGGGTGGTCACCTTCCAGTACTTTGTATTATATCAAAGTCGTCTAGATTTTCAGATTCAGCCGGTAATTGAATAATTTCACATCTATTTTCGGATTCAATTGTTGTAGATGTTGGTTCGTTATATTCATAGAATATATTTGATGTATCGCGAGATACATTGACGTCGATAGGTTCGTCAAAATTAATTATTACATCGTTACAATTATTTGGTGCAGTTTCGGGTTCTATTACGTTGTTGGTTAGGTCTGAAAAATCACCACTGGGTGGTTCTTTCGGACTATCCACCATAATTTGTACAACTGCATGATCGGGTGTTAGTTCAAGCATTGGGATGTCATCAGATCCAGGTGTTATTTTGATTTCTGGTGGCTTTTTCGGTTTATCTATAAAATTAGTTAAATTGATAGATATTAAAATAAAATTAAATTTTTTGTTTGTTGGTTGGTTAAGCTCTCTAATATTTTAACGCGATGATGGTACTTTTCAAGTACGCTTGCCGGCAAGTTGAGCGGTACTAATCAGGTAATGGCCAACGAATATTACGTCGTATTCATCAACATGATGAGATGACTGTCTTAACAAAAAACTTACCTAAAGTACAAATCTCATCGTCATCATTTTTATATTCTTCACTTTCCCGATGTACAAGGACATGAACGAGAGTTGAATTATCAGGCCTTAAATTTGGTCCTGTAGGCGCTTCAGGCGACGGTTTCGTTACAAGTATGCTGACTTCCGATGGTCCATCCGCTAGATAAGAACAACAGGAAAATCAATTAGGAAAATATGTTTTTTAGGACGAAATTGTAACACACATACAGACAAAAGCATTTTTGTTAACTCTTAAAGCGCTTTGTGCTGACAAACCTCGTTCTAATGGTGGCTTTTTGCGTATAAAGCTGGTCGCACGTTTTCGGCTTGATGGCGGTGGCGCTGGTACAGCTGCATTAGAAGACTTATCTTCACTAGTGGTAGTGGTTGGTGTTAAGCCTATATTTTTGTTTTGTTTAGATTACATTGATTTTATGCATAAACTAACTATGGATTGTGAGTGAACTCAAAAAATTACTATTACTTTTTCTTTGCACTGATGGTGATGTTAGACTATCGTCTACAGCGTCTTGATGTCGTAAGAAAAAATTATAAAAACTTCGTCTTCGTGTTGGTTTTCCGGATGGATCCATCATAATGCTACCACTTTAAATTTTTAAAGAGATATTAGAGGATTTGGTTACTCTCGGTATTTTATTGGAAGATAAATTTCGCGAAATCTGTGGTCTTGGTTTGACTGACTTATGATACATGAGTTAGGAATGTAGTCAGAGTGATATTAATAATAACTAAATTACCTTTACTAATTGTCTAATGTCTGTAATGCTACAGTATTTAAGGCTAACCACCTAAGTCTAGTATCAGTAAAAAAAATCTATATGGCAATCCTGGGACTGGCGTTTACTAATAAGCTTGACTTATCCAAGAGTTGGTATGCCAATTCAGTTCTTTATCCAGATCTTGGCATGCAAATCCTGACTCAATTTTCGCCCAGTGTCTCTTATAGTAAACGAAGTTTTCATTTATATGATCAGTACCCAGAAATTTGACGATTTTGAGCATTTGACCAAACTTATTTGCTGGAATAGCATTGTATTGTGGTTGGTTTGCGGTATTGGGATTCTTTCGCTCTTACGGCGTTATGAGTCAGCTTTGTTTTCAGATATTGACCAGATATTGAATCAGCCTTCTTTTTAGGTGGTAGGAAACAACCTGTCCTCGGAAAAGGACCAAAAGACGAGAATTATCTGCAAACAATTGGATCAAAACTGATCTAAACACAGATAGAGTGCCAAGTTCCATTGGCTCATAAAATAAGTTATATTAGACCCTCTCTAAAATTTGTTTAATATGTTAACTTCGAGCAGAAAATCAGATCTATTGGACTATATCGGCTATGAAGGATGCAGAAGAGGTGAGTTAAATTATTAAACTTTCTCCGGGTGAAAATAAATTAAATACTATAGAAAAATATGCTGACTGAAAATTTAAAACCAACCAAAAAATTAGGTCAAACAAATGAAAAATATGTGCAAAATCAAACAAAATATCAGCAATATCAGAAATAATTAAGATTGGGAAAAAATACCACAAGTTGATCAAAAATTAGTGGGTCGACAAATGGAACAAATGGAAATTGTGATTAAAAATTGCAAAAACCAAGCAAAAGGTTAAAAAATGTTAAGATAAAATTATTAAAACTGATGGTGAAATCGAATATAATTGAAGAATTGATCAAAAATTAAATCCAAATTATCTATTATTGTAATTAATTTATATTATCGAGGACAAACACAAAGTTATTTAAGGAAAAGTTCTTATTTTCAGTTTCGAAACCATATACGACGGAATTCAAACATTTAAAAAATACAGAGCCAAATATAAAATCATTGTTAATCATTGAAAAGGATTATTAAATAAATAAAATTATTTAAATTCATTGGTGAAAGTGGTCGTACATTTAAAACAATTATAAAAGAATTGCCTGTCAATTGTCTTGTAGAAATTTTTCTGAGACATTTTTCTATGACCAGTGATTCGTTTAGTTTATGATAACAGGGAAAAGAGATTCCTGTCCCAAAAAAATGTTAGTTGGTGTCTGGGCTTAGCTGGAATTATTTTGAAACTGCTGACGAGGTCAAGGAGAGAGTAGACTTAACATGTTTTGTTTCATAAAAATATAAATTTTTAATTTTTTTTCAGTAAATTTGACTATTATTTTTTAGGGATAAAATTTGTCAAAAACAAGCTAGCACCATAGATGTATACCTATATAAAACAAACTATTCGAATACGTTCTAAGTAGCGTTCTACAACGATATTTTCTTAATTTTTTAAGGTCTCTCTTCCCGTTTTTTAAATCAAAACATTTCAAGGTTGAGAGGGGGATAAGGGATAAGCAATTTTGTTGCTATACTTCAATCTTTGCCTATACCACAGCAAACCTGTTGCACGTACTTATAACATGTGATACGTGCTTACAAGAGTACGTTCAACATGTTGCACGTCCGTATTTTATTGATAAAAATATCTTGGACTAACGGATCCTTAGGTATAAGTTTATTGATTAATTATTCGAATTAAGTTCCTACACTTCTGAAAAATTAATATTGTTATGAATTGTAAAGTTTTTATACAATAGAATAGAATTAATGAAAATTGCGTACGACATTGAGCTACATTTTACACGTAAAACATTTTTATGAACGGTAATATTTAAATTTACAGTGAATTAATCGTGTTGTCAAGATTTTAGTGTGTTTGGTGTGCATACATTTAAACATAAATTGAAATTAATAGAAATTAAAACATTTTCAGTAAATAATTGTATACAGTTATGTACTACCTATACAGTAACTGATTATTACGCATAATTTACGCACTATGACAATATTTTTTTATACTCTACGACAGCTATCTTACCGTCTTGCAGTTGATTTTATATAGTTATCCAAAAGTGCAAATGTTTTTTGTTTGTTTTAATAATACGTACGATCAGTGAATTTAATTTATACCCCAACTCCTTGATTACCTGCATATGGGAATAGGTAACCGGATTCCGACTCTTTTATGGTAGATGCTAAGGCTCTCTCCAAAATAACTTCATAAATGTACATATTCGTATATCCGAATTCATACGAGCTAATTGATCCGTGTAAGCTTAAGCTTCTGTGTGAAGTTTAAAAAATAATTTAATAAGGTTTAAATGTTTTTTTTTTCCATATAAAAGATTTCTGATAAGCTGCTGAAATAATAAAAATAGTATAGGTTCTTTAACGTATGTTAAAAAATGCGGTAACATTTATATTGAAGAATTTAATATTATATTATTTGTCAGACTACTTAACAAAACTTATCGGAACAACGAAAAAAACCTTTTTCTGATTTTTTTCTTTTTCAAATTTCATCCTGCTTTTTTTATACCTATATTTGTATTATACTGTCAAAAATTTGGCAAAAGTGTATTTACAAAAATATCATTCAGTCAAACTTTCTCAGTTAAAATACGCTTTCGCGTGGACTAATAATAGAGAATAAAACAATTTTGCCACAATTTGACTGCATTTGATAGCAACATAGTCAAATATTTAAATGTTTGACAAAATATCATTAAAACGGGGTGGATGTATGGTATGCTGTCCAATAATTAAACAGTATTTTATCAAAAATTAGGTATAACATGAAAATCAAAAATTGTACTATTATTAAATAGAGAGGTAAAATGTTTGACAAAATGGCAAACAACACAGTGACAAATATACAGACTTAAGACGCAATCTTGAGGAGTGTCGTGAACTATAGCATTTAGGAGGGCTTAAGAGTTTTTCTCGCAGGGTTATGTAGATTTGAGTATGCCTTTTTACTCAACAGATGTCCAAAATTGTTAGAGAATACAAAAAAATAAATAATAATAATAAGCAGTTTTATAAAGTTGATACCACGCCTAAACTTCAAAATCTTTAAGAAACATTTGCATTAAAAGAAATTAAAATAGACAAAAGGATCCACTATATCATGTGTTGCATGTACTGGCTGCTGTGTGTTAGTTTTATGAGCGATTTCGCAAGAAATTTATTCTTCCAAATTTTCTTTTTCGTTTTTATCATTTACCGCTTTTCATCATTTTGTGTTTTCATATCTTTCACGAGTTCGTCAGCTCCGGACACCAACATCAGTGGTAAATTTAGCCATGCTCCAGCAAGTTCACTTAGGTCAGATGCATCTGATGCTCTCGAAGATTTTCGCGAAGATGCCCGGCTCGAACAGGCGGTTCCCCTTCGATTTACCTATTGAATAGAATTAAAAAAAAAATCAAAAAAATCCCCTCAGGTGAGCACTTAGCTTTGATGATTATATACCTGCAGGTGTAAGAAGTTCAAGGCCGATAATTTCGCTTGCCATCCACCAGGACTTGAAGTCTGCGTGTAGTCTTCATCGGCCGAGTTTACAGATCGTTCACGTTCCTTCTTCATTCTTGTTTTTTTTTTTATTGATTCAAATAAATGGCAAAATAATAAATGAAATCATTAATTTAGTACCTATCTTTCTTACCTTTGATATTCTCTCCACGTGCTTTGAATTAATTTCGCTGCCTTATCTTGTCGCTTCCATATTCTGGTCGACGATACAATTTCCAATTCTTTACGCGTCGGGAATTGTTTTTTGAATTTCACGTCCATTTGTTCTTGGAGTTGTTTGAAATTATCAGTTTCTTCAACATGTCCGAGAACATGTTTGACCAGGGCGTGTAAAATGTCCAAGCAATGGATTTTATTCCCCCGGGATATTGGAAGATTAAACGATACTAGGGCGACGGTATTTGGCTTAGAGATTCCTAGTGGTGGATCTAGTGATGCTATGAAGTCGGATAGTTGAGCAAAGGGGATGAATTGGGCTGCATGTGGATCGTATCTGAAATTTAGTAGATCAATCGAAATACTGTTCAATTCGGTCAAGGTGGGATTAGATCTTACTTGGACCAGCGAATATAAAACATTTCGAGATCGTCTTCAACAATGCCAATTTCTTCTTCCTGATGCGCTTGATTGAAGTTCTCCAGGATTATAGCAATGTACATGTTGATTACAATCATATAGCTGATTATAATGAAGCTTGTAAAGTATGTGATTGCCAGCAATGGATGTCCACAATCGCCGTTGGCTTGTCTATTGAACGTTGCATCACACTCGGGTGGTTGAATCATAAGCGATTCGAGGACATCGTTCCATCCAGCCGAAGTCATGAGTCGGAACAACAGTTGCATACTTCGTCCGAACGTTTGAAAATTGACCATATCATCTAAGGCACCTTGGAGTCGTACATGTCCGAACAACGACATACCAAGAATTGCGTATATGAAGGTGATTAGTGCTAGTAAGGCGCCTATATTGAATAGTGCAGGTAACGAAACCACTAAGGCGAATAGTAGCTTCCTGATACCCTTGGCAGCTTTTATCAGTCGTAGAATTCGGCCAATACGAAATACTCGTACAACTCGAAGTAGTGTCGGCGATATTGGAAGATCGATCATAATGTCCTCCATTAGAATGCCGAATATCGATGCCAATACCAGAAGAAAGTCGAATACATTCCATGGTACCGTGAAGTAATGATATCGAAGACCTATAATTTTAACTATCGCTTCTAACAGTTGAAATATGGAATAGAAATCAGATTCAGATTTTTGTTGCATAGAAAAAAACTACTGTCTTACCTAAACCGAAGACTGTAGTAAAAAACGCGTTACTAACTTCCAAAATAAAAAATACCGCATGAGGTTGATTGTAGTGTTCAATTCCCATAGTCAACATGTTTAAAAAAATCAGCACAAATATCGCTATTTCAAACCTGTTGAGAATAAATGATTTTGTAATTTTAATAAACTTTTTGATGAGTTGTTTTTTGGCTAAAACAACAAAAGACCAGACAAGCATTGTTTCCATTTCGAAATTAATTTTAAGATTTATTGTTATTTAGCAACATTCGATAGTAATCGCCATGAACTTAAATTGGAAAGATATGATTTTATTTAGTCAGAAACAATAATCGACAATCGAAAATGCTATCAAAAATATTATTTGAAATAATATATTAATTCTTTAAATGTATAGGTAAATTTTTTTTTGAGAATGTCTCAAATTACATTTCTCAAATGAAAAAATAGTAAGAAATTAAATAAAAATTGACGGAGTGTTTGTTTTCTAACTATAGACGGGTAATGCAAAAAAGTTAAAACTTGGTGCGTATATCTCGATCGGTTAGCAAAGTAATTTAGATAAAAAAAAAACAAATATTAATTGTCGCCCGAAAGTGGGTAAAAAAGTGATTAGTGAAAATGGAACGCATATATTTTCACGAAATCCGTCCTATCTCTTAGGTCCTCTAAAATATTGAATTACAGATTCTTCACGTAAATGTCTAGAATGAGTTTTCACATGTTTTTGAAATTCGAATCCTAAGGTTGTGTAAGGAAGTTGAGCTGGAATTAGATGTTTTCTTTTTCAACCCATATGAGGGTACGAAAGAGTTGAACATGTTTTACGAATGCCGTCATATCTCTTAGGAGTTATAAAACATTGAATTGGTTTTTACTTCCTTGGGCTTTGTTTAAATTTATCTAAACACCTCTTTCAGGATTTGTGGATAATCAACCCCCAAATGAGTGTAAGGGATTGCCTGCGTTTTCACAATTTTTGCCATATTTCATATGTGTGTAGAAATACATATTTCTTAGATTTGATGAGATATCGAATCGATTTTTACTTCCTAAGGCTTCCTATATAATCACCAAAAAGTTAATTCCATACATCCTGGACGGATGTTAGGTGGTTGCATAGTTTTCACAGTTTTCGACCAATTTCTTAGGTTTGATAAGATATCAGAATGGTTTTTAATTCCTAGGACTTTTAGTATAATCGCAAACAAACATATTGCAGGATTTTTTGATATTCAATCCCCTTGGGGTGTAAAGGAATTGTATATGTTTTGAGTTTTTGCCTTCCCTTAGTTGTGATGATCTAAACTAGTATTAAGTACTTATTACTTATATAAAAACCCTTTTTGCGATTTTTCGAAATTCAATTTCCATGGAGGTGTGCAAGGGTTGCTAATGCTTTAAGATTGAGTATCCCAAAATAAGTCTTTTATAAGAAACGGAGTGGTGCTACCACCTGTACTAAAATTCAAACTCACCTTCTGGAATTTGAAAGATCATAAAACATAGCTAAGAAGTGGTTTAGAGGCCTTTTGATAACTTTCTGAGGTTTCTTCCGTCCCAATTTCTTCATGGCTGTGTAGTAGTGCTTCTGAGATTCGGTTAAAAACATTTCTAAAACTCCTCCTTCGTACTGAAATACAAAAGTTATTTATGATAATTGTTTGACAATTTTTGCAGGATTCACCTTCTTTTTAAGCATATTAAAATTATCGATGATAACTCCAATGAAGAGATTCAAGGTGAAAAACGAACCACATACGATGAATATTACAAAATATATATACGCGTATAAGTTGGCTTCACGTTGTGGTTGAAGATCAACTCCTCGGGCGTCCACAGCATCGGCCATAACTTCCATCCACCCTTCGAAGGTAGCCACTTGTAATAGCGCCAAGTATCCCATCCCGACATGATCAAATGTTATTTTCGAATTAATCCAGGTGAAATTTTGATAGATGCATTGCCATTTATCGTTAACGTCGGAGACAGGAAGTAGTTCGCCATTATCGTCGACACATTTGAAGAATTTTCCACCGAAAAACTGAACGCCCATGATGGAAAAAATTAGCCAAAAAACCAAACAGACCAGCAATACATTGAAGATGGACGGGATGGCATACATCAAGGCATTCACAACTATTCGCATCCCTTGCCACCTGGAAATCGCTCGTAAAGGTCGTAAGGCTCGAAGCGTTCGCAGTGAACGAAGGACCTTTAAATTTTCATTTTCCTCGATCAGCAACGAAAATACGGAGACCTGGAAGCATTTGAAAAGTTGGACTTTATCGGATCTTTTTATAGGTGCCGAACTTTCGAGAAACATACAAAAACTATAATGAAATCCAGGATTGTCCAGAAGCTTGTAAAATACTTAGAAAACCCCAACGCCAGCCATTTGAGAACCATTTCCACGACGAAGATCAGACAAAAGGAGAAATTTGTCCAGTACAAGACCTTCTTCAGTGTTTTATTGCTGTCCAAGTAGATGTCCTCGAAACAAAGAGTGATGCTGGATGCGAAGATCAACACCAGGACGAACCATTCGAAAGCGGGTGTGTCCACAACGGAAAGAACCGATGTCCTGAGATCTGTCCAGGCTTTAGCCCATTTGGTGTCGATGCAAGTGAACCAGCACGGACATCTGAAATATAAACTGAGAAAAAAAGGACACAGTATAGCTACGCGTTTAACCGGTTTGAATCTCTGCTTGGCAAATCAGTGGAATACTTACTGATCGTAGCATTTTTGTGGGAAGCAATCCTGCGGCACCTTGGGCGTCTTGTTTCGCCCAAAGCTGGGAAAAGACATTGGATCATTGTATGCCCCCTGCGAGTTACGTCTCCCTCCAACGGTTAGATCGTCCACGTAGGAAACCAGACAATGCCAAGGTTTTTCGGTAAGTTTCGCAATAGCCGTTTTCGGTTTTGGACTTTTCACATTTTCCGGTGTTGCGGGTCTTGTTGTTGTTGTTGCGACAATTTCGACGGGTTTCAAACTTCCCGCGTTCGCGTTTGGCTTGATCGGTAGATTAAGTTGTTGTTGCATTTGCTTTCGAACCAGGAGATTTTCGTAGCTGGTTGTACTCTTGAGCGAAAGGCTTTCGACTTTCAAGTCGGCTGTAAGATTTTTCCTGGGCAATTTATCGCTTTCGATTTTGAATGGTGATCGATCCTCTTCGGGATCTTCGTCGACACGATCGATTAGACTGCGTCGCTTGATTCGATCGAAGTTCGTGTAGAATGTCGTTTTGCGGCGAAGATATGGCGAAATATTTTCAAGATCGGAAAATGGTGCTTGAATTTGTTCGCAAATTTTTTTGATCTCGTTCGATATGCTGAAATCATCGTCGATTTTCTTCTGCTTTTCGAGACTTCGTCGTTTTATCGATGCCGAATTTCGTTTGTGATTCGAATGTTCGCGCCGTTGAACAGGATGAGGATTATTCTCGTGATTGGCTATAAAAGTTTCAAAGTCTTTGCTATTGTCATCGATTTGTGGCGACGGTTCAGACAGGGTTGATAGTCGCCGTTCTAAGGAAGTTGTTGATTTCTTAATTTCTTCTAGTTCCTTCTCGAAGCTCATGATAATTGTATCGAATTCGGAGTTCTCGACCAGAGGTGCTTCATCGTGCATATCGTCGCCGCCACTGTTGTAGGATCCGTGCATTTCCGATCTACCGAATATCTTATCAATCGAGCCGCATATACTTCCGCCCCTCCTTTGCTCCAACTGTTGAAAAATTGAATTTGATATGCAGCTTAAATTCGATCTTAAGCTACAACTAGACGCTTTTCGAGCATGCGAGAAGATCGAGCCTTCTTTCTTCGAATCTATTAGCAAACTGTCTGTGTCAGGATCAAGGATCGCGTTTCCATATCCTACGGTATCACTGAAGTAGTTGTTACTATGGTCGACATCGTCTTGTAGGAATTGAAAAAGTTCGCGTTGATCGCAATTCAGGAGCTCATCTCTCAGATTAACCTGATTTAGAAGATCCTCTTGATCGACGGACAGTGTATTTAAAGAATGTCCGCTTGATACCCGCTTCATCGAAGCATTTTCCATATTCTCGACAGATTTACTCTTCGAAGGAATCAAGGACTTCTGACTTGCTTCCGTCGATATCGAAAGTTCATCGATTGATTTCCGGTAGCTGGGCGATCGAGTCAAAAGTGATTTTTGATAATGAAGATAGGATTCGTCGTGGTGATCGGAGTCAGTCGGCTGAAGGATATTATCGCCAGGATCTGTATCTGTCGAGTTAAATTGACCCATGAAGCGGAGCTCAATGGATTCGGTTATGGTCGGTTCATCGCGACTATCATTGTGCTGTGTACCAAACCCGGAAGACACTTGATGAAGTAGTTTTTTCTCATTGTAAGGAAACAAGGTACATTCATACCTAGAAGGAATTATAACGAGTTAAGACCTACATATATAAAACAAAGTACAGCGGCTACAGTACTTTTGATTATTGTCTTCGGAAATGGACCTTTCGTCGACTTTTTCAAGTATTTCCAAGTCCTTGCGGTCGGTGATTGCACAGTACGTTCCGCCTTTTAGCGGAATTTCGAATCCAAAATCCGATCCTGATACAGGACGATTCATGGATTCCTGAAAATATTCGAAATTTATATAATTGGTAATCATATTTTAGGTATATAAGCCAAGAGCATTAATTAACGATAGGTACAACGAAAATACAACATTTTGTAATGGCTCAACTTATGGTAGTACTCCGACTTATTTTGGCAAATGGGATGTGAGTTGGAAGAGTCGGTGAAAGGTGTGCGCGAGTTGACCAACTTTTATAATGCCAAGAGGTCGGCAAAGTTTTCACTTCATCAAACTTTAAGGTGGTGTCTTCTACCAGTCAGAGACTACCTAATCAGAATTATCCACAGAATTTTCAAAGAGTCTCCATATCGTGTAAAAATGAATTATTCCCACCAAATAAAATGAGCGTAAACAAAAACACAGTAAGCTAAAAAGTTGAAATTTGTCGGTATACAAAACTTGATATAACAACAAATTCGTGCTAGCATTTCACAAACATTAAACATTTCTTTTCGGCTTTTATGGTTCTTAGACTGGGATACACACGTTTTAGGCTTTACGTAACAATTTGTAATTTCAATATTAGATTTATTAGAAAGATTGGGCTACAAAATTTTGTTCTAGCTTTCAGCAGTGTATTCGATGGCGTCCCGTCCCGATAACCGATGGAGAGGGTAATATAAATTTATCAGACAGTTCTAAGTTAAAAACCATTCACGATACGAGCTTGAAATTAAAGGACGAAGTTGAGCCATTCAACACCTGTATCTAAAGTGCAACTGCTCTAATCTAACTACTGTGGAAATTTCTTTCAGTCGAGAAATTTTAACATTTTAATTAATCCAATTTTGATTCGATTCTGCAATAAAAATTCTGCCAATCTTCCGAAGGGGAAAGATCTAATAGATATCATTAGCAAGTAAGATGTAGTGAATGCACCAGTGATTCTTACCTGATAGCTAAGTCTGTGCAGCTTTGTTTCTTGTGGAACACTTACTGCTTTCCGTTGAACCTCTCGCACGATTTGCTCCAGTTTCGTACTGCATTGGTTCGCCTTCTTCTCTCTGTTGGCATTTTTCTTATTTCTGATCAAAGATCGAACACGTTCTATGCTCCTGGCAAGCTTTGATTCTTCGCCAACCTCCTGTAAAATTTATTTTCGATTTTAGAAATTACGAAAATATTTAGTTGTAGTATAAGTCTACGTAAGCATCTTGAATTTTAGTTTGTAATTAATTTTACATGTTCATGTTTTGTTCTTTTATAATTTTTTAAATTTGAATTGTTTTCCCGCCTCGAACTGATCTTACAATCAGTACAAAAACGGGTAATACATATAATAGTTCAATGTTTAAATAAAACAATTAAATCAGATAATGGATGAGTTCTGTACAGCCAATCAATAAAATTTGCAGAAGCCAATTGTTTGCATTGCTGAAATATAACCGTAGTATAGTGTAAATTTGTTCTAAAAAATTTCTACAAATAAAAACAATAAAAAACATCAATTTCTAAACATTTACAGATAATCTTTAATATACAGAATATTTAATAATAATTATATTAATTGAAAAAATTACCTTGTTCTTGTATATCTGTTAGTGATGTTGGTGCACAAAGGTGGGTAGGAGTAAGAGATTTTTTCGGTGCAATATGGACACACATAAACACATAGAAAGAATTATGCGACAACAATATTAAAAAAAACACATTTATCATGCTACACTAAAAACATTGATCATCTTAATTTCTTTCTATATTAAAATCGCACAAAGGTAATTCATAAAATACAACTGAAGAACGTTTGTTTCCAGTTAAATAATATATTTTTTTTATTTGTTGTTTTAACTTCTTTCCGGTATTTTTTTCCCAGATTTGAGGAGTTTGTCTTAAAGTGGAATTTAATTAAAATGCTGTACAGGAGTTTAAATTGCTTCTTATTTATATATGGTTAGTTTAAACACGTATTTATATATACTTATATATTTCTTTAAAAAAAAAATTATAATTCAAGTGTATTTATATGCTTTCAAAAATTTTGCATTTTTTTTTTATACACTTCGGAGTACGAAATCAAAAAGGACAAAATTGGTTTGGTATCATAAAAACATTTAAAAATTCATCAAAAATTACACTCGAACATCTAGAAAACATTTTGCAGTAGAAATTTTTTTGCGTAAATAAGAAAAGTGTAGCCAATCGAGTTCGAAATTCATTTAAAAGAAAATCACATTTAAAGCTATAAAAAAAAGTTTTCCATAAAAATTTTTAAGATTAATTTTTTTTTTAAACTTAACTGAAAAAAAAATTTGAGTACTCACTAAATATAAATATTTTAGAAATAAATTACCTCTTTTTTTGACTTGAGCTCTTCCGAATTGAAACTGTTGAGCAACAAGGCCAAGAACAAGTTCAAAACCATAAAATTTCCCATGACTAGGGTTGGAAGAAATATCGCAAAGCATGAAGAAGCTCCGTTCTGTGAAAAGAAATAATATTTTTATTTTTTTTTGTCGATTGAAAGAATTTTTAATAGGCTTGTTTTTTGACGCCCCTCATACAAAGTGTAAGTAACTAAAATGCAGTTCTGTTTTGTGTTTGCTGCACTCAATAATTAGTTGAGAGTTTGATACATAGAATGCGCTGTATGTCAGTTTTATGGCGTACCTGACAGCGAGTGCAGCGCTGGCGTCACTTAAGGCATAAAGATTGATGAGATTACCATGATGGTGTCTGGCAAAAACATTAGTTTTCTACTCCCTGCTGTTCGAACGGATATGGTCGCAACAGGAGTCACTTTACGCGGTTGCAAGGAGGCGATTGAAGTGGTTGTTGAGCAGTCTTTTCTCTGACAATGTAGAAGATCTGAGATAGATAGGGCATGACAAGCTCATTTGGTGCCTAATCTGTGAGTAGGCTCAGCTTTGCGTCCCTTACTAAAACTAACATTCTAGATAGTGGAGCCTTAAACGAAAATATTTTCGAGAGCAAGCTGTAGGATACAGAAGGAGGTGGTTGGAAAAACAATGCATTTGGAGAGCTCGAAAACTCGTATAAACACGTCCATTACAAAACTTATTTGCTCTTCAGCTTTCATACAATCCCACAGTGACTATGATAAGATATTAAATTTATTCTTTCTTGTATTTAGTTCATATTGATTTGCATTTTTCTTTAGTGGCCTCTTAATTTTCTCAGGCTCAATGCCATCTAGGAGTCAAAACCTAAACTTGCTTACCCTTTCAATTGTTCTTTTAAGCCCTGCATAAGGGGGAGGGGCGTAAAAAACATGTCCATTACAAAACTTACTTGCTCTTCAGCTCTCATACAATCCCACAGTGGCTCTATCCACTCACCACATAAAATACGAAAAATCATCATAAAAGAATGAAAAAAATCATTGAAATTCCATCTGAAAAATATTTAAATTGTGCTAATTTTATTGAAACTTAAAATTAGTTTTTTAAGAAAAATCATTGAGAATAATATTAGTCCATTTCATAAGTGTGTGTCCTACAGTGCAAAATTTAATTTAATTTTTTCTTATATGTTACCTTGGCACCGGGTCAGGTTCAAATTTGTCGGGTGTATAATCTCTTGAAAACAATTGCATACCAATCACAGCAAATATATAAATAACGATCACTAATATAAGCGTCAAGTTTCCCAGTGCTCCTATCGTTGAGATAATAATACTCAAGAGCACTTTCATTGTAGTCCATGATTGAGCTAATTTCAGTACGCGAAGCTGAAATTAATAAATTCGGACTTATTAGCAATTATAAGTCAAATTTTTTTAAATAATACCATAAATGCAAGATATTGGGTAAAATGTTCTAGTCTATTCCAACCAAAGCACCTAGCTGCATGGTTCAATACAAGAATGTTGAATGAGGACGAGACAAAACGTCGCGTACAAATGCATGGTCAAAGAATTAATGTAAATCGAGTCAAATTATAAATCTGAATTCAGCAGTTAATAAACTGTTGAACTTTCGTTGTAACGGAATTTCAGAGAGTGTAAGAGTATACGAATAATA
Source organism: Beris chalybata (assembly GCA_949128065.1). Taxonomy (NCBI): domain Eukaryota; kingdom Metazoa; phylum Arthropoda; class Insecta; order Diptera; family Stratiomyidae; genus Beris; species Beris chalybata. Next base: position 5,933,621 of record OX421894.1, on the reverse strand, counting down.
CATAACTACTAAATAATTGTCCGAAATTTGTTTATAGTGAACCGTTTTAAGGAGCTATATTGTAATTTTTTTTTAACTAAGAAGATACTCGTATAAAAATGATAGTCTAAGTAGATAGAAGAACTGTTTTTAAGAAAAACTTGTGTTTAAAATTTGACAAAATTGTCAAAAATTGATGTTCAATTTTGAACAAAATGAATAGGTAAAAATAATAAAAACAATTCTAGAACTTACCAATCTCAATCCACGTAATACACTAAGACCGTCAACTAATTCAAAAATTATATCTAGAAGACTAGCAGAAACGATTATAAGGTCGAAAATATTCCAACCGCAATGAAAATAGTCTTTTGATAATGCCATTAACTTAACTATACATTCAAAGGTGAATATTGACGTAAAAACCTGAAAATATACACAATACTATACCCTGTACGTTAATTTGAAATACTGATTTACCTTATTGCCAATATCTAACGCTTGGCGCACACTCTCACTCATACCGTGATGTTCCATGGCGAGAAACATTGTATTTAAAACTATGCACAACGTAATAGCTAATTCGAAAAGAGGATCCTTAACAACCTGAAAACCGAAAAAAAATGTTGAAAAAAATTCCCATAAGCTAGTGTGTAAAATAGGATTACTTTATATAAACAATTTTGAAACTGCAACCATCCTTCATAGTCTACACAGCAATGAACACATCTATCACAATTTCGATCTGGAAGATCATCTACGATAAAACAAAACGTTTTAAAAGAAACCTTAGACCTGAAACCGTGCTGACATTCATGACAAATTCAACGCTTACCAATAACGACAATTTGGGATGAAAACTCCGGATGAAGAGCATAAACATTATGTTTCTGGATTCGGGCAATATTTCCGTTGCATTTAATAATTCGAACTTCGCGTGGAGAAAGCGCCAGTGTTACTGGTGTTATGTCTCGTTGGAGCTATAAACAAATTTAATTTTTTATATTTATTTCATATTTGCATTGCCGAATGGACGAAGTACAAAAGAAAAACGATGAGAAAGTTTGAATATATTTTAACTACTACGATCTGCATGGTTGGTGCTAGAAGGGTTCAATATGTTTTTATAAGAATTGGATATACCATACGTTGTACTGTTGGCAGCGCCAACCAGAGAGGACTAGAGTAACTATGATGATCACCATGATAAAAATGTAAACCTTGACTGACATCGTTTTGAGATTGAGAAACCAGCAAAACCGTCGTTTAAGGGTGCGTTTTTATTAAAAAACAATTTTTTTATACATATACCTATTGAATATCCCTTTACAACTCTATCTTTTAAGTATCTATTGACTTGAAGTTTACTTTAGACAGATGTCAAATCGTAGCTTACATTCTGTGTATCATTTCAACTTGGTTAGGTTTTAATAACATGTATATTAGCAGCGTATCGATGGCATTACAGGTAAATTTGAACAATTAACTTACCTCAACGGTGGCTGTATGGACCAATTCAGTTCCTGTGTCATGCTCCTCGTGATCATCGACCACTCCCGAGTCGTCTAACGAAGATTCCCGATTTACGCCACCTTCGCTAGCATTTGAACTAGTTTGGCGACTTCCTGGCAATAGTTGTCCCCGATAATTGGCACCTGGAAATAAATCGAAATCAGTTCGACTTTATGCTACCGAAATATCTAACTACATCCATTCTAATGTAATTTAGCATACTAAACATATTTACACACCTAAAGGATGCAAAGTATTAGGATTTTGATTTTGGGCACCTTGAAATGTTATTCCTTTAGTGCGCTGCACAGTTATTGTTTGAGGACGTGCACAACTATGCCTAGGACTAGGACTCGGACTTGGTGTTACCGATCTGCCTTTAGTCTATTCGGAGAAAAACAGATTATGAAGAAGGGATAGTGTTATATTATTTTTTTTTGACTACATATTCCTATTTACTGTCCTCATAGACGACATAACGAATTGAAAAAAGAAATTTAAAAATATTATCGTGTAGGTAAATATTTTAGGGGAGATAAGAAAACAAAGAAACATAAAGAAAAACATGTACAACTATTTTTGAGATAAATTGAATAAAATTGCCATAATTCTACAGGTGGTTGGTGTAGAGATGATGATGAAGGGGTTACATTTGCTGAATTGTTTCGGACGATGACATAATTTGTGGTTGATTTCGCCAAGTGCTTCAAAATGAATGGTTTTGTTGTGTAAGGGGTGAAGAACCGAAACGAAAACGGTCGTTAAAACTCTTAGCCTCTCAAATCTATTTCTTATTTTTTTTACTACATTTTTTTTTAATTTTTTGAAAGCATTTTTAAAATATAAAACACGTATGCAAACCATAGTGAACGCGTGACCTATTGTAAGTGAGGTCAGCGATCGGACGTACTCTGCACAAAATTACTCAAATTTCATATTCTTATTATTGTTAATTGTTAGTGAAATTGTAAAGATATCATAGAATTTCATATGATTGAAAAGCCCGCGAGAAAAAAATAGAAGAAGAAAAATAATAAAAAGTTCTTGACGAGTAGAACGCGTTTCAAGAGTGTAGCCGATTAGTGAAAGAAATTTTTATTGTCGGTACTGGAAAGGCTTTATGGACGTTCGTATCGATAGAAAATTATTAATTAAGTTATTGTATCGATATTGAACCGTATTTGTATCTACTGATATTATTTGTTATTTTTCTGTGGCTTCCGTTAAGAGATTAGCGAAAGGACTACTTTCTGGCTACTTGCAAATTATATTCCAACTATATACGTGTAACTTTTTTATATTTACTTCAAACTGCATACCTTAATACCTAGGAGCGGGTATTATTTATAGTAATCTAAAAACTGAGTAAAACATCTTCTGTTTCTGAAACATTTTAAAAGGAATTTTAGTTCTATTATCTATCTAAAAAAATTGGATCGTCGCTAGTTTTTCTTGGTATTCATTACAACTGATTCTGTCCCCTTCTATTTAAAGTTAAGTCTATCGCGATAGCTAAATTACTTTCGAAGTTATCTACATTTAACTGAAACCATTGCATCACTTCAATAAATTTTTTTAAAAAAAGAAAGTGTCATACAGACACTTCAATTGGTCTACTACTAATTTATTCTATTATTATAGACACTAAATCAACATCGTTTGTCGTTGTCAATTAAAAATTAAATCAAACACCTATCCTTGTTTATATTTTAATTAAAAGTAATTTACTTATCAATATCACTTGATTTTGCCTCAGTGCGAATGTATTAAGATCGCACCTATTTCTTAGGACATTACTTTCTCAATTAACACCTTAAAATCAACTGCAAAGTATCACTAGATGTAAGTCGATTCTGTGCAATCACATCTGAAACAACTGCACACATTTTGTGCAATTGTGACGCGGTAGCCAGATCCTAAAGGAAGATACTCTTACCTATAAGGATCAATCGAAGACTCCCCATCTTTCTTAAGGGAATAAATATGGCCTGTCTAGGGAGTGGTTAAAAGCTAGGAACAACCAACCTTTCAGGTTGTGGTTCTAGAAGCAGTAAGGCTTCTACAGGCTCAAACCAACAATAAATAAGATCACATGCTTCAACAACGAAGATTACAACATGATCTTAATTTTGCTTTTGATACTCATCACTACGAATTGAGAGAAAATACATTTCTACCACCAGTAAAGTGAAAGTTTAATTTTTAAAGTTTTTGGTTTCTGGTCTCAAATGGGACCCCTTCATTTAAAGTTCATCTCAGTAAAAACCAAACCCGATTAAAGGATAAGAAAATCTCTTCGAAACCTACTTGACCATTTCCATTATTATTATTTCCACATTCTTTTCCTTTTTTTCTTCGTCGTGTTTTCTTTTTAGAATAAGAAGCTAAGAGTACGCCCTTTCTCGAGTCGATCTTTTTCTTATAGTGCTTATTTAACTTTTTTACACTTAAAATGGACGGGTCAAAACTAAACGTTGAATCGTCACGATGATCCATTAAGTCTTTTTTTCGTTCCTGTAAAAAATAATCTCAATATTAATATGGGTATGGAGATTAATCGCTGCAGGTGTAGAGTAAATTACCTCGTTTGTTATTTCAGCTTCCTCCTCGTAACTTAAGGCGACTACGGCTAACATCAAATTGATAAGGTAAAATGAACCAAAAAACACAACCACTGTAAAAAATGAAACACTCATTGGACCCGATGTTGCCAGTATCTGCGAAAAGGATAATGCGATTAATCTTGTTTTCCCGATTTTTTATTTTGTTCCAGTTTACGCCTACTGACCATATTATAAACATTTTCCCAATAATCGAGCGTGATCAATTGAAAAGTTGTTAACATCGACCACATAAAATTATCGAAATTTGTGTATCCATGATTTGGATTTTCACCGACACAAAGGCATGTGTGACCTTTGGATAAATATACGAGTATGTTTAAATATAACTGGTATGTACCTGTTAATCGAATTTCATTACCTGAAGGACAGTGTCGGGCGCCAGTGAGATTCCCACACAGCATTGGCATCTCATCGGCATCGTACAGCCAGTTTTCCGTATCATTTATCCAACTGGAAGGTATTTTTTTTTATTTTGTTACTAATTTAGTTTAATTAAGTTATTAATTTTGTTTCCTAGAAGTAAAAACAGTTTATAGACGATAAAGGGGTTAAAATATATCTTCTTCAGCAAAAAAAAACTTGTGTTGTAAAATATGATTTAAAAACTAAAAAAGAGAATGTTTTTCCCAAATTGTTATTTTTACTGCAAACAGATTTTAATTATTTTTTAATAATTGTGCTATTGCAACATTAGCTTTATTATTTAAAAAAAAACATGAATTTTTATCTTGGCCTTTTAAGCGCTAATAAAATGCGTACGTGTATATGAAAGTAAAGCTCTTGCTTTTACGGATATGTAATAATAAAAAAGTTCGTAAAGAAATAGGAATAAGCGCTTCAGAATAACTTCCGAAGCACATAGTTCTCCTCGCTAGCAGCAACTACCATTCCCAACATTGTAATACAAATTCTGATAATTTGTGAAAAATGACGTTACAGTTGTTTTATTACTCAGTTCTCTAGGTTCAATTAGTTTATAATATAAAATTTTCCGGGATATACACACCTTTTCCATTCATCCCTCGTCACATTCACCCAATCATCTGGAAGATTTTTAACGCACTTATTCCTAAGCTCGCCCATGTAAACCTGTGAAACAATAACGAATAAATATATATTTTTTTCATAAAGAAATATTAACAAATTAATGATCTTATTTCGAATTAATTTCAATCACCTGTAGGGCAAATAATGCGAACACCATTAAACAAAATATCGTTAACGTCATAACTTCGGCTAATTGTCTAAACGAATGTAGTAAAGCATTAATAATAGTTTTTAGACCTGCAAGTAAAATAACAAAAGGGACACGTTAGGGTAGTTAACGACTAAATCCCTAGCTTAAATTTACCGGGCATTATGGAGACAGTCTTAAGTGCTCTCAGTACGCGAAATGTTCGCAATCCGGCAAGATTACCGACTTCCATACCGATTGTGGCATATCCGCTTGTTATAACTACGAAATCCAGCCAATTCCAGGGATTCCTTAAGTATGTGTATTTATTTAATAGGAAGCCTTTGGCTATAATTTTTATTATCATTTCTAATGTGTAGATTGCCAGAAAAATATATCTGAAACAAATAAAAAAATAATGATATATATTTGGGTAAATTGATTTTAAAGAGCAATGTCGAAAAACCGTGAATCAATTAAAAGAAATTATTGCGATTTAGTAGACAATTTTATTTATCGATGGTTTTTTGTATTATAAGATCTTTTTATTTATTTTATTAAATTGTAATATTTATTTAATTGTATAATGTTTTATTTAAATTTATTTGGTTTGTTGCAATTTTTTTACATGACGAATGCAAATATTTTTTAATGATATTGTGAGGGAGAGGGAAAATCTCTTATGAGAAACTGATCAGGAGTGAAACTAACAGATATCATGTTTAGTAAGAAATATTGACAATATTTCTGTGAATTTTGTTTTTTGCATTGGCTACTTCTACTTCTTTGAAAATTCGATATGCTAGCTCTCTCACAATTTCAATAAAAAATGTTTGCATTTGTCATGTAAACCAGCCTTAAGTTTGAAGTAGTTGTGTGTTTTATTTCGTTTTTTTGGGTGTAACTTTTCTTAGTTCTACAGTTTATTTTTTAAGTTTTATATTGTTGTAATATTTTTTAGCTATGAGGTCTGATAGTTCTAAGTTTTATCTACCCATTTTAGTTTTTTTGTTTCTGATGCTGAGTTATAGTTTTTATTTAGCTAGAAATAATTTTTGTTAATAATACATAAACATTTATTTAGTTTAGTAACTACATGGAACTGTGTATGTTTCTACCCTGTAATAAGTTAATTGAATAATACTTGTATATATTTATTATTTATATTATTTTAATCAATCACTTTTTTCTTAGATTTTAAAATAATGAAATAAAATAACTCCGCAGTACGTAGAAATTCCAGTCCTTCCAGTTTCAGACTCCTAGCATTAAAAGTTCCTGAAATTTAGAAAACAAAAATTTTCGACTAAAACACACCTCTCACCTTCTCCTTTACATCTTCACCCCTTAATCCAATTTAAACCACAAAAATAGCTCAGTTTTCAGAGTTACTTCTTTGAGGTTTCGCATCAAATCTCCTTATAAATAGAAACATCCAACCGCCATTTTGTCAATCGATACACGCACATGTTTCCGAAATAACGATTTTTGTAAACCGTTTACCAGTCAATTGAAACAATGATTTAATCCCTAATTTCACTACCCTAAAAAAGCAATGGCCGAAAATTATCTCGTAACGGTTAATTCGAGTCATTGCGTAAAGAAGAGAGTTACCACAAACATAAAAAAAACTCTAAAGTTTCGCCATTTTCGGCATAAATTAGCCGTTACTCATAAAAGGGGGGTGGCTTTTATACCCCGCATAGCGCCTAGCCAAATTATTTATTGTTGCTGTTAAACTTGTTGTCTTAAAAAGGCAAAACGGACCTCCTCCCCAACCCACCTCCACAATTATAAAAATTTTACTCATAAAGTTCATTTGATATTTTCAAGTGGTCAGAAAAAAGAAATATAATTTTCCAAAGCCGACATTTTCAGCATTTTTAAACTGACTGAAATCTTGCCACCGCTTTCTCTGTCAGATTCGAGAAAGGAGAAAATTACACTGTGGCCTACTGAAGCCTGCGGAAAAAAGTTCCTGTTGAAGCTGTAAAAGCGTTGAATATAAGGCGAAACTTACGAGTATCTTCAAGTGCTTTCCTTCGAATAATTTACGAGGTCACTGTTTTAACATATTTTTCAATTTACCGCTCGACATTTGCAATTTGCCAACACGAAAACTGTTTAGAAAGTTTTTAGGGCTGCGCAAAGTTTTCTCGTTTACATTTCAATCAGGAGATTATTTAACGAATGTTTTTGGACGGATAATGGCGACGGCGGATACTTTAGAAGAGCCGTTCAAGTAGCATTGCGAAGGAGCGAGTAAATTAACGCCAGATGGTCCGCCGTTTTAAAAGGATCTTTGAAGGAAAATTATGTTTTTTTAAATCGTGTCCGCTTACCCAGGAACGTCATTTGCGGAGGGGCAGGGAGCACCTGTCCTGATTTTGAGAACTGAAGTGAATCGTGAACATTTTTTTTTTTTTCTACAAAATTTAAATGGTGTAACAGCAAGGAAGTTTTTTTTTTTTAAGGATACCGAGCTGGACTTCGGTGGTTAGCCTTTAATACACTGTAGTGTATAGTCCATTCAGCTTAGGAATTGGAGGTCACAAATCGAGCCGGGTACGGCAGTGTACTAGTCGGTGTTAATAATTTTGTTTAGTGCTGTTCGTGGTTGTGATGTGATCTACCAGAAGAGCAATGTTGCCTATTACAAATCAACTCATTAGGTCAGAGTTAAATCCTTTAGTAGTGATCCAGTAAACATTCCGCACTGTTCAAATCAAAAATATATGTAAAATCAAAAGGATAAACAATAAAAGAAACATTAAATGAAAACATCAAAAATCAAATCAAATTTTAGAAGTTTCGTCAACACCATCCCAGAAACTCAGAAGGGAATTTGTTTTATAAATTATTATAAATGGAACGCCTACAACATCCAGTCTATTGTGCTTCATATTTCTTCAAGTAAAGTCATTTATTTTGTTGAAAATCCCATCATTAATACTGTGTAAATTAAGCTCTTTGGCTTAAGGCTATCCCGTAGTTAATTGCATCATTAAATAGTCAGAAATTTAGTGAACAATTTCTTTCCGGCCAGGTTGCCATCGAGCTAAGCCGTGCTAATCAGTAAACATGCTTTCAAATATCCTTAAAATTTTTCATTGCTTTCTTTCTCATTTCTATGAAAACATTTCACTCACAACGTCTGTATTTTTGGGTTAATGTATAGTTCTTCATCAAAATTTTAATAGACACCCAAAACATCAATTAACCTAAATTATTTTGTAAAAGGTTTCTGTGGTACTTACTCGGCTTCCTCAAACGTTTCAGTTCTTGCCAGGAAAACACAGTTGAACAAAATCGTTGCCATTACACAGTAGTCAAAATACTGGTTCGTTGCTATATAAACGCACGCTCGACGAGTTGGGCTCCAAGGATGAAAGCAGAAAAGGCTCTTTGTACCGGTAAATCGATGAATGTAGTTCTTTCGGAATCGTTTCGAAACCACACAGAAAGTCTGCAATAAAAACAGGAAAAAATGAACAATTTATAAGAAATAAGTCAAGCATTTTATGTTACATGTGAAAAAACCATATTTAATTAATCCTGGAAACAATTCACCAATGTGGATATTACCGTATTGTAATAAATTTCGAGAATTTTCTCGTGGACAATTTTTAGTTCAGAAGACAAACAGTCTTCTCAACTCCACTTTGCACGAAATATTAGTTTTCGCAGTTCTTCCTTTTAGGACAAACTATCTTGAGTTCGAAGAAGTGTTCATAACTTTCTACAAATTCAACAACATGCCGTCGCATAATATTTCCAATTTATTTGTAACCCTAAGGAACACTTATACCCAGAAAAACAATTTAAATAATTTTCCAGTGCGCGATTTTTGCCAAGAACGTGTACTTGCATCATATTCATTAAGTACTCTGCTGCAACTTAAGATAGGGCTTTAGTTTCCACTTCTTTCAATAGTTGGAACAAGGCGGTGTATAAGACGTACAAAATACAATTATTTCTACACCAACTTACTCTGTTCTCGTAATTGTAGAGTACACTAAATAACACTATACACTAGAACTAAAGATGCTAGGGTGTACAGGCAGGCTCTAACTGAAACTGTAAAAGCCAAGAATAAAGTTTCAAACTCAATTAATTTATTACATGCATGATGGAGAGTTTGCAGGGCTCCTTTTAAGATACTGCATACGGTAACATATCTTTTGAAACAGGTTGCAATGATATTGTTAGCACGAGGGAACAAAGTTTCACGCCATTCAAAAACTTTCCAAGTACGATAAAATTTATTGTGTGCGAATTATTTCAGCTGGCTTCGGATTTATTTGCTCACTCTGCAACCGACTACAAATAAGTTTTCCAATACAACTCAAGTGTTTCATATAAAGTTTTGTACTAGTTTGCAGGGGTCAATTTGATAAGTCTTTCGGTTCATTATAACCAGAAACTGCCCAACCAATGAAGATATTAAATTACTTCACTCCCATTGGGTCTTACAGAAATAATAGTTTAATACTCGTAACTTTCCAGTTCGTGACAACTGTTTGTCTTATCTCGGAGGAGTTGATTTTTTTTTTTTGTATGACGGAAAGCATTCGACGGAGTCTGACATACTCGTACTATTGAATAATACTATTAATTATGAAGACAGCATTTTTCCATTAGTGGAAGGTGTATCGACACTAATTCAAACAAGGAGCACAATCTTACTTATAATAAGTATTGAAAAGTATCGCAATACTCTACTCACTAATTAACCGAAACTCCAAACTATCAGTACCGAACAAACTGCTAATTTACAAATCTGTCGTGAGACCAATACTTTTATACGGCGCTCCTAGTTAGAACTTCTGTGCTTCATCTCACAAAGAACGCGTGCAAATAATCCAGAACAAATGCCTAAAGATCATTCTAAATAAGCCATGGCACTACAAACTCGCGAACTACATTTTATTGCGCAACTACCAACAATAACTGGAGTAGCTTGTAAACAAAAAGAAAATTTTAAAATCAATTGCGAAAAGTCAAGCAACCCGTTTTATTCTCTCTGTACTGTACAGATAATCCTTTTGTTTATTTACCTTAGTTTAAGTTTAGTTGTAAGTTTTAACACGATAAAATAAGGTCTTTATTTCCCTTTTCCTTATACACTATTATTATTATTATTTCAATCATTATTAATAACAGCTTGTAGCTACATAATATATGTAACTATGGATGTAAAGTTTTCTAACTGACCACCTAACCAACCAATTTACCAGCAGTGTCTAGTTTTAAGTAACTACGTATATATTGTGGAAATAAATTTAATTGTTTGAATTGAATTGGGTTCCTAAATTATTTTTTTATTAATGCACAAACAAATCTACAAACAATTCGCAATTACTAGATTTTGCACTACTTCCCCTTTTAAGGGATGATCTTGCGTAAGGGGTGAGGTTATGTTATGTTATTAATAATAATATAAGAAAAGATATGATATGAATAGCAAAACTGCCCAAACCAGTTTGATATCTTAAAACTTCCTACCCTAACTGGGTCCTAATTTCTAAGGTACTCTTTCTTCAGAATTAAGGATATACCAAACTACTCAAAGGCTATGAAAACTGAAGTTTACAGGACCCCATTATGCTGTGCCTGTTCTTCTTTGTTTTTATTAAAGATGCGTCAAAGTTAGAGTGCACAGTTTTCGACTTCTACAGTTTACAGTATAGTAATGTTTGTCGTTAAAGAAATGTGCTAGGATTAATAATTTTTGAAAAGTTTTTTTTTTAAGTATACTATCTACCACGATTTTTTTAAGTTATCCAAATGATAAGAAAATATATTTCATTGGGCTTTTTTTTGCGGACAATAAAAGGGATTTTTCTTGTTTTTTCCTAGGTGAAATGCAGATCTTATTTTATGCGTTCTCAAAGATAACCAAATTTGAGCACATATTTATACTGGATAAATCATTTAATTTCTTTATGAAACTTTGTTGTATCTTACCGCTCCCGATACAAAAAAGGGTTTCATATTGAAAAATTAAGAAATTGAAAATGTAATATGGCAGTACTATTTTAAATGCACTTTTATCTTACATTCAGTAGAAAGAAGAGTACATGGTTATGATTTTTCATTGAAAATAAGGCGAAAGAATTTGGTATAAGTAATCATAACAGTCACTTTGAAATATTAACCAATCGTTACTGATTCATAAGCTTTTATAAGACAAGCTTAGCGCCATTTCGAAGTCAAAATTTATGTTGCAGTTTGTAGTCCATTTCTGTCTTATACTCTCTGGACTTTAGGTCCAATTACATATTGTACATATTTTTTAATTTGCGTTCTTTAAGACTAAAAGAGATGTCGTGGTCAAACACAAGTCAACAAGGTCCTTTTCGGATCGAGGTAGATATACATTTACTAGTTCTGGTTCTACCTGCCTATTTTACTTCAATACAAACAAAAGCGGCCCTTGTCCTATTAGAAAAAAGCTCCGCAACACTATCAAATTTTCCGGGGATAAGTTGTTAGCCTATCGCCCAATTACCGAACACAAGCCCAATTTTTCATTAATCAAAATTAAGTTCTTTTAGTATCAATTTATATTATGATCAACTTCAATTGTGGTGGATGGTAAAAAATCATATCATATGATTTGTTTTTGCTCCGGAAAGAAAATGGCCAATATGTCTTTCTAGGATATTTTTCACATACCTACTATACCTATATATATATAAATTTTCTCGTTTTCTTTACCTATTGGGAAATTCGCCACCCAACATCAGAACGGAGCCATTTATCTTAGTCGCCGACCATAAAACAAATAAATCAGTCAACGTTCGGTCGACTCTTCTGTTCTAGACAGGCTGATAAAAAATTTATTAACATAATATGTATGCTATTCGGATATCCCTTAAGGAATCAATCATTCTATAAAGGTCCGTTATCGGTTGAAACTTATGAGATAAATTATTCCATCCCCTTTGATATCATGCGGATTTTATTTCAAGTTTAAAACATGTTTTCATTCAAGTGAAGCGAGAATCTATTATTGTAACTGGCCTCCATAAATCTAAAGCTGGAAGGCAGAACATTTGCTGAGATACTTTAAGTTAAGAGAGGTACTATTATGTACCTGTATAACAATAGCAATGTAGTCATATTCGTCATGGATTGAAGACGTAATAATAAGTAAGCTTCTTGAAAGTCGGAGCTAAATGCCTATACGTTAAATTTAAAAAAGTGAAGACTAACCCATGGTTTCTGCATTCTAATTGTTTTCTTTTTAACTTTTTTTTCTTTAAATATTATTAACTTTAAACCATATTTTTCTATAGTATTTCACTACCGTAGAAGATAAACCTTAAACCGAATTTAAATTTTCATTTTGCACGAAAAGAACTTTTCTTCACACTTAGAAATTTCCATTTCAGCGCATAATACAATTTCACTGGGGGTGGTGTAAAATATTAAATCTGTCTTCGGTAACTATATGCGTTGTTTTTGTAATTTAGCGAATTGACGAAGAAGACACGAAGACACTCTTTGAATTTTTATGTTTCTTTAATAGAGCGCACCTGAAAGGAGTCTGCTTTTATGATGAAAACTTTTTTTTTTTTTCATCCCAAGAACAAAACCATGGCACGCGCAATTGATTGCGAAATGAGGACGAACGCGGGCTTAGCTGGGATACCGTAAGGAGTAAAATTGATGCTGAGTGGCGATGTAGAAAAAAAAGGATGTTCACATATTGTATTTAGGTTCGTTGAAAGCGTGAACATTTTGTTGAAAGGCTAGGATTCTGTTCGGAATAATAAGCGCACTGTTTCATTGTTGTCTGCATAAAACTACACGTAATTATTGTGTGAACATAAATCCTAGCACTTAATGGTAACAAAAGGAACCTGCCTGACTCTTCTCAACGTCGGGTATAGTGAAATATCACAAAGACAGACCAAATTCAGCTTAGCTGTGAAGGATTATTCATAAAATCTGTTGCTCGCTCCTGCATAATAATTTACGTTTAGATAGATGTTATTTGTAATGTTGTGCATTACTTAATGTGCTTTTATGCTGAATTAAATGTTGTTCTGTTGGAGTGTTATACAAGACTAGTCATCAGGAATAGCTGCATCATATGGCTTGGAATTGGTGAGATTCTACACCATCTCGCATTTCAAGTATAGTACGAGCAGTTTGCAGAAGTTCAGAAAGTACAACAGTCTGTGTCTCCTTTTAAGATATTTCTGCCAGAGCAGAGACTCTAAAGAACTCTACAAAATAAAAACCTACTACCTATTGAAATGAGAAGGATTAGCTCGTCGGTTCGGTGCCCACGTTGGTCTTTCTGGCACGCTGAATACAAATATACATATTTTTACATTCCAAATTTAATTGAATTCATTGAGCCAGTTTTAGTCGACGATTTGGAGTGTAGCGCCATCGTAAGTAAGTTGGATTTGGAGTAGAGAGTCTATTGCTATTAAATGAGCCAACAGTTCTATTTTTTTTATCGATTAACAATACACAAAACAATTCTTGTCCGCAATAGCAAATACTTCAAACAATTGTTTTCTTATTTTTTGGTGATAGTAAAGGGTTTTCCAATAAGGACTTGACAACTTTGAATTCAATTTGTGAACGCACCCTTTCACTAATCATCGAACTGTCACTGTCAATTTATTCAGTAAACTTAACATTTTTATCATGGTAAAGTACACGAAGGAACAACGTCTGCAAATTAAATTATATTATTTTGAAAAAAAAGTTGTCAAGTCCTTATTGGAAAACCCTTTACATTTAAACTAAAAATACAGGTTTTCGAGTTAAATAATATTCTTATTTATTTTAAGTGACTTGATTTCCTGAGTATAGTATGACTTCTTTTATTATTCCAGATGTTGGTCAGAACAAAGTCGTTGGGGATGGTATTATTATCACGGCACCTCTTTTCAAAGGCTAAGAATATTGTCGATTTTTAATTTAATTTTCTCTAACTTTCTCCTTGAGATAAAGTTTTAACTGAAAATACAGGTTTTCCGGGTTAAATACTGTTCTAATTTATTTAAAGTGACGTTTCGGACTAAAATAAATTAGAATTTAACCCGGAAAACTTGTATTTTCAATTTTTTTCTTATTTAAATTCAATATAACTATACAGCCAGCTATACAAATTTGCATTTTTGAATTTTTCCTGAATCAAAAAAATTTGAACAATAATTCACTCTGTACTAAATAACATATTTAATATATATGTATGTACATATGTAAATATATAGAAATTAAATTTGGTCTTAAGTTAGCACTAAGTTTTAGTCTCGAGTTAGTATTAGTTTTACTTTAGTCATAGTTTTAGTTAATTCATAAGGTTTTTGCTTTCCATTTTCCTTAAAAATTAATCCTAAGAACTTTCATTACTAGCACATGCTAAATGAATGTAACCAATAGTTGAAGAGGCGACAGCCTGACCACTTAAAGTAATGTTAAGGTTTAAGATAAATTTTAATTATTGGAAATAAATATGAATTTGAATTTGAATAATTCACTCTATTTGAACTATTTAAAAAATCTACGCGCCTAACAACCTTTTCATCGACTACTTCGCCACCTGCAGGCCAACACGCAACAACTTCAGCGCACGCTCAAGTTGTCAGCCATGACTAGAAGCGAATTTGGGGTTGCTTCCGTCTTTCATTCTCCGACTGTCTTGAAGTAAAGGTGTTAACAGCGGTGCTGTTAATTCGTTTTTTCAAAAAACAAATTAGACCATGAGAGCTAAGGTAAATTAAATAGAAGTGAAGTTTTTCAATCGAATTGTGCCAAAATAAGTCGTATAAAAGTGAAATTTGTGGCGATTTTTCGAGATTTTCCTCGAAACACGTGTCGCGCTTTTATGCGACTCGCCCATGTTTGCCAGTTTTTTTTCCGTGTTGTGCCGAAATTTTATCTAATTGGATGTTTTCTTTTCGTTTAATTCTAGTGGCGTAAGAAGCGTATGCGAAGGCTGAAGCGTAAACGCAGAAAGATGCGTGCGAGGTCCAAGTAAACTGACCCAGGTAAGAATTTTTGTTTGATTTGGGGCCACGGCCGCCATTGATGTTTCTTTGCGACGTAGGAAAGTTCTAAATTGTCTCGTTTTTTCTTGTTTCAGATTCTCCGGTACAAACAAAATCTTCGAGGGTTGGAAAGATTTATCTCGAAACAGATTCTATGTATTTTGTACTTTGAATAAATTTCATTTCTTGAAGTAAAATTTCTCCGGTGTTAAAATTTTGTAGTGAAGGTTGAAAAAGTGGCGTGGTCGGAGACGGCTATCGATTTTTCTCATTTTCAGCTAGTTCTTGATGTGGTGGAAGGCGGTATTTAGATTGCGTTAGATAAAATGACCACGGGGAGGAAACACGAAGCGTTTTACAGACCAGTACGCCGGAACAATATTTTGAGGTTAGGTTTTTGGAGAAACGTGCTTTGTGGCGTATGCGGCAGAATGGTACGTGGGCAATTGACGATGTGGTCTTGTGATTTCTAACATCAGATCTTCGATATAAGGAATTGAAAGCAAGTAAAGTGATGAGTTCTAACCTTCGAAATAGCGTTTCATGGGCGAAGATTGCGGAAAAGAGATTCTTAGGTTTCAGAAAAAAAACAGCAGTTTATACATTTGGAACCGGTTGCCCTGACTCATCGATGTCTAAATCATAATTGGTCATCCGCGGTGGATAAATTGAGATGAAGCGGCTACAGTTTGTAAAAGAGTGCTGCTGGAGAGGTCCCATTGGGAATGGAAGAAGGAAGTTCCCGTCGCAGATTGCAGTTTGTATTTGATGCACGTACTCCCTTAATTTGCTGCAGGCAGCAGTAAAGAAATGTGCAAGCATCTTATTGGTTTACAATCGTGTCCTACAAGATGCGCTTGAAAACCTTTAACCTCCAGCTTAACAATTCGAAATGAGGACAAAGAAAAAACCAAGAACTTACGGAGTATTCTTCCTGAACAAACAAGGAAGACTGGAAAAAGCTAGAGGCAAGGAAAAGCCACCACTGACTGACACGCACAAGAAGTTTGATGAGGCTGATAAGTTCGTGGATGAAAGGATTGATTCCAGAATATAAGTTGTGTATAGAAAATGAAGCAGTGACCGCTGAGCTGCTTGATTTTACCCCGAGTGAGCCAATCGTGGAATCTTCAGTTTAGTGTGCCTATGCTGTTGTACGCAACACCGTAAATTGTGTTCTTTACGATACCTGGCCTTCAGATTAACAACCGTTTAAGATGGCGCGAAATTTTTCTAGGTCCTGGTCTAGCTCCGATCTGAAACTTCAGCTGTGTTAATTTGGTTTATCCCACATTTCACTACCTACGATCAGCTCAAAATCCTAAAACAAAACGTGATCTCTTGATTGTTCTTTCACGCTCTAGTTCCAATTCTGAATCTGATTCTCTCGGCAATGTCATGTTTTTGATCTAGACCACATCTGTTTTCAACGCCACGTCTATCCGAGTAGGTACAATTCAAAGATCTGTGCTGTGGTCCCAAAAACTCATTTAGCCTTTCTTGATCGTATTCAAACACATGCGTTCCGACTAATTAGAGATGAAGTCATTTCAGCTTCTGTTGACTCAATCGAGCATCGTCAGAATATCGGACTATCCGTAGTTTAGTTACTGCAAGTTAGGTTAGGTTAAGAGAGTTGAACTGCAGCAAAGTAAGCTTCAATCCATCACGAGAGATCACTATGGATTCAATGTGGTTCCCTCGTATGTCGTATAAAACCAGAGTTTTGAGTTATTGATTCAAAATACAAACATGTCCGTTTATAAGAGTTTTCCCACATTGAGAGGCATCCTTTAATGGAATTTTCATTGCATTAATATTTCCATGTAAGTGGTAAGAAACTCTGCAGGCACTGGCCCGATTTGCAGTGTCGCGCCACTTGTGATGATAGTAAGGAACTAAAAGGACTATTACCAAATCCTTCATTCGGAGCTTGACGAGTATACTGTGCAGATACTTTAGTGGGTAGGCAAATTGGGATAGATTTTCATGCTTTGAACATTAGTAATGTTTGTGGAAAATGGTAGCCTTCAACAATTCAAAATCAAGTCCAGTGCCGCTATAAATTCTCCGCCTGTTTCGTCTGAGCTGAAGCAACTGCATTGTGCATTAAAGGGCGACCCTAAGACCTGGACGGGCTTAAGAAAAATATTCACTCAATTTCCGAGCGCATGTACCTACGTATTATTGAAAACTAAAACCAGTATTAGTCAAACGGAAGCTAGGGAAGGCTGAAGGTTAATTCATCGAAATGAAACGAGACTTTCTTTTTGTCAGTTTTCTTTCATTTGAAAATGCGAAGAAGTTCTTTCTGTTGCTTCACCAACCACTCGAGCAATATCAATTTTAATGGTAGTGTGCAGTTGGAAATTTGTATGAAGGAAGTATTTAATTTCAAAAAACAAATTATTGAAGAGATTCAAAACAATTCTGCGAGGATATTATCAACATCACCGGAAGTTGATTTTTTTATTAAAAGAATGATACGTTGCATACTTATTAGAGCAATGTATTGTCGAACAGAACAACATGTTTTCTTTTAACTCTTTCCAGTGACATCTACATTTTGGAAACGAAATCAAGTCAGTCACCGGTGTTTTTGAAGTTTTTCTTTACATTTTTTTCGGTTTATCCCCGAAATAAAACTGTTTAAATACCATTTTATTTGTGCATAGGGCTCAGTGATATGGGTGTCAAATTTAGATAGTAGGTTCTTCCTGAGTGAACTTGGGGTAGTTTCTCAGGTAAAGTGGGTCAACAAAATTCGAATTTATAAAACAAACGCCATTTTTTTAAATTTATCAACAGTTTACACTTTTATTTTCAGTTTAATTCTTCGAGATTTGTTTTTCGCGTCAATTTGGTTTTTTGCCCGCGATCAAACTTGCATTTTTCTTTCGTTCCGCTTGTGTCTTCTTCTTGTTCAAATCTTTTTTTAAGGAAGAGGTCTTTCCCTCTGTTTTAGTTTTTTAACTTTAACGGTGCATTTACACTCAACGTTTGCGACGAGCCTCTATCCCCACCAAAAAATCAATCAATGAAATAGCTCGTGCAGTCGCAAGAGTCTTACATTCAGAACCAGTTTGCAATGGCCTGATGGGGGTAGCTTCTCGCCTCGAGGCGAGCCTTAAGGGTGAGTGTAAGCGCACCATTAGACTACAAATTGGTGATTTTTACCGGAGTGGTGTGAAGAAACCGAAATGTACTGGGTGATTCGGAGCTGCCAGCTTAGACAAAATAACCGTCAGAGGCTACTTGGAATTTTTTTTAGGGGGAACACATTTCAACTTCAATTGAGTCCTGGACTATGATGTTCTTGGTTGCCATTGTCTCGGACTTTAACCTGGAAATAATATCTCATAACCTGCATGCTTATCTAAGCCGCTTCGAAAGAAACACATTTAAGCGATATCCATCCAGAAATTGAGCACGAACTTTTCAGTAGATTCATTTTCATCCAGCCAGACAACCACATTTCATGAACACCGCCGGGCAAAAATAAGCCATTAAAATGTCAATAGACTAAGGACTAACGTATTTTTAAAATCACAACGTTCCTGTTTTTTTTTTTCTTCAACCATACACAACATAAGTTTCAATTCTCATGTTATCTCCAGTCACCTGAGATTCATCTCGCCACATTTTCTACTTATGCCCCACGGGGCTCTTAAAGTTCCCCACATTCCATTCTATTTCCCGTTCTTCATCCATAACCTCGGGATCCCAGCGGTAGTGTCGTTGTCATTGTCCTTTCATTAAGTTGCAGAATGTGAGAAATACACGATTCCTATTTACTGGAGGTACCTTACCTTTGGCTACGGTCATGTACACCTTAGTTAGATCCTTTCGCTTTATGTGTGTCTTTGCACACGGCGAATTCTCCAAAGAGACGTCCCTAACTAAATGTTGAACAAGTATCGTACCGGAATCTGTTTCTAAATTTAAATGCTCAAAGCGTGAAACTTTAAGTGCCTCAAAGGAACTTTCGCTTCTCTAAGTCCTTTTCGGGATTATCCTACATTTGTTTGGAGGGGCCGAAAAAAAACGCAAAGGGTTTAAGTGGGTAAGAACGGGCTAAGTCTTAGACGGGAATTGGTGAGGCTTTGTACTACTCCATGCTCGTGGGATTAGGACCAACCATTACATGACGGACATGGATTTGTTCTTCTTTATTTCGGTGATATTCCACTCACTTATCCCTTTCGCCATCATTATCATTTCCATTTAAACTTGATTTTCTCAAATGCTGTTACAACAGGATCAAAACATCTTGGACTTAAGGATCTTTCTTATGTCAATGTCGAATCGTCAGTCCAGATTTACATTGTTATCATGGTGAATTTCACGAACGAGCAATGTTTGGAAATTATCTCAATTATTCTGTAAATAAATATAAACACAAAATTGTTATGTCCCAATTGAAATCTAGGAGAGATTCTTGGAGCGAGAGAGGGTAGTACGCTTGGTACGCTCAGTTTATACGCTGATTTTTATTTTCGTTTTTCACACATTGAAAGTAGTACAAAACCTTTTTTCTTAGAACCTAAGTATTCGCACAAAGAGTATAATAATACTCAAATGATGAATGGCATACTAAGTGTATTTTTTTTCTTCAAATGGATCAAGATCAAGATCATTCGTTTTACATTGAAATCAACAAGAAAGAGATGATCGAAAATCAAAATGGGATCATCGGTGGATCAATTTTGTGCTCTTAAAGCTTATTTAAATGTCAACTATTTTAACATTTTCACAGATGGCGCCACTAAATTCAATTTTTAGCAGGTACTTGCACCCAACAGGCAGAATATGCTCATTGAAAAGAAGTGGTAACTCAATACATTTTGTACGGAAATGCAAGTCCATGTGGACGATAGAGACAGAATGTACAAAATTATTGAAAAAGTCTTTGTTTATATGACCTTTGTACAGTGCCGTTGCGTCGTATAGTATGCGAAACTTTGCCGCCAGGGCAGCTAACAGTTTATCCGAGGCATTTACAAACACGATTGTTAACCCTGCTAAATTAGCTTTTGGGATGATCTACATCGTTTTTTCAATTTGATCTGATCCAGTTCAAATTGAAAAAACCTACCATAGAAATATGAACCCATTTCTGAAAAATAGCTGCCAAACGTTTGCCAACAAGCGATTCTTGGGTAAATGATTTTTTGAAACTATACAATAAAGCTTTTACACTTTAAATGGATGGAATAAAAAAAAATCACATTTGAAGAGAAATGCAAATCTCATTTAGATTTTGTATCTACTGTACTCATGGCTGTACTATTGTTCGAAACTTGCAGGTTTGTATATTGGATAGAATTTGATTGTAGATCCTTAAATTATTAACTTCAGTATAGAGGGACAGAGCTTTTTATGTTGCACATATTTTTTCCTATGACCTCTGATTGTAGGGTTCTTTCCAGGACTCTTTTGGAACTCTAAGTACATTCAATTTTTTGATGTCTTGAATAACCTTTGTCTTGTAGTCAAATGACTCATGACTGTACAGTATTCGAACCAATGATCTATGTAGCTGTTGCTAGTCAATAGCATGAATAAATTGTTAATTTAAAATATCTGCATGAAATCCAACTTCAAATCTCCCTTCATTCACTCTCTATAGTTTTTAAAGAAACGGATTACACCCATTAAAAAGTGCAATGTATTCGTTGCTTTGTTCCGCGCTGGTTCGTATAAATTATAAAATGTTACTTCCTTTTATTTTCTCATAGGAAAAACTACATCCATTCAGGGAAAATGA
This sequence comes from Beris chalybata, assembly GCA_949128065.1. Classification (NCBI taxonomy): domain Eukaryota; kingdom Metazoa; phylum Arthropoda; class Insecta; order Diptera; family Stratiomyidae; genus Beris; species Beris chalybata. The sequence continues at coordinate 5,912,546 of OX421894.1, read as the reverse complement.
AATGTTGGAAGCAATCTTCAACTAACTTGCACGAACGAACCCTTATGTATATTCATGGGTGCGAATGCTCTTTTAATTTGGGGGTAACATTAGTTTTCATTAATCGAGTCGCTGGCAAAACATTTTAAACCAACAACCGCATAGAGGGCTTATAAAAAAGGCCAACAGTATCTGCATACTCGTTATCCTGCAGAGTGTTCCTGTACTAAATGCTTTTCTGAGCTTTTCCTCGATTTTTTATTCGCTGTAAATGGAGCGGGTATTTTTCCCTACTATCATTAAGTTGCTGTGGGGAGGTTGAAATTAAGCAGCTAGGGGTAGTTTTCATTTTTTTCTTCTTCTGTGTTTGTTCTTAAAGGGCAAATTTTACACTATGGCCTGGGCATCTCGATGCGAGTGTATATGTTTGCGGGTTACTCGCGATACAACCCTGACGTCACTACTTTGTTTGCTTACGAGAGGATTTAGGGGCGCATAGTGTTGGAATTGTCAACAAATGCGCCAGAAGTTCTCATGTCGCAAGGAGTGCGTGCATCACGCGATCCTTGCTGCCGACTTTTCAGTGCTGACCTGTATATTTGCTACGTATAGTCCGAGCTGGAGGGGGGAGGGGGGTACTTTTGTAATGCGACAAATGTACGAGCAATTTTCACGAAAATTACTTTTGATTTAGTGGTCCCGAATGTGCGGAGTAAGGAAACGGAAGGGATGAAAGGTGTTTATTTCGCCTCCTGTTGAATGAGTTCGCCACCCTCGCACTGCGGAAGTTGTTAAACCGTATCGAGCATTAAAAAGAAGGCATGAAATCCTCAATGATAATAAAGCAAATGGGGTTGAAGTGTTCTGTGCTCCACGAAAAGCTGCTACTTTCGGGATAACCATTAAGACAACTATTTTTTTGTTTAAAGTGCTACGCTATAAAATTTGGTTTGGGGTTTTTTTCGTTTCGAAAAGGCCATCACGAAAGAAATTCCGTTTTAGTTCAACGGACTGGAGTCGAGAATGGACAATTAAATTTAAATTAGTTTTTTTAAGGGTCTTTGGCAACGACTGTCTTGAAAGTTTTGTAGATATTCATTGAATAATAAATTGAAGTTACTAGTACTTTAAATTCTGCTATTCCTTAAGTGATCAATTTAATATCTGGATTCTGGATCATGGTAAATCACCAAAGTAAAATTTTCCATTTTCAAGGACTTTCATATGGGAGGTGCAGGAAGGAATCACTCTCACTCTCTTCATTTCTTGCACAATTTACCTACCCTTTTACTTGGAGTCATTTAAAAATTAATAGGTATACTACATATATGCATTTGTAAATTTCATTCCCACCCGGGCAATATTGTTAAGCACGTGTCTTTTTTGGTTAGTAGCTAGCGGAAGGAGTAGAACGGTTTGACTAGTAAACTGGAACTTTGTTTCCAATGGAAACTAATTTGTACAAAATTTCGAATTCGTGGGTGAACGATTACTTGAAATACACCTACGAAGAACTATTGGGATTTTCTTCATAATCATATGCCTTTTGCTCCAACAGTTGAAAGATCATCACATACACAATTTCAAAGTTGGAGCTTAAGGCGTTCCGAAGTTCCTGGCAAATATTCTTGAATACGTGTCTTAAGGACTATTTGTATGGCAGCTATCTGAAGTACGAGTAGTTGGACGATTTTGTTCGACCTTAGCTTTACAATTTCGACCAAACATCCAGATTCAAAACTCCGATGTTCTAGTTAAAGGCCTCGTGCGTACGGACAGATGGACGGACGGACTTACAGACGGACAGCAAGCGGATATGATACAATTTTCAAAAGCCAGTATATTATGTCTGCTGTTTTTTTGGTCCGCTGTACTATATTGTGACTTTTGGCGCTGAGAATTTCAGCGGCGTAAGAGCTTCTGTATTATCCCGATTTAAATCGCATCCCTGACTTTGATCCGAAAGCAATAATGTTGCTCACTGACTGTAAGCAAGTCCTCGCCCCATTATAAGTGCCTAGAAAAAGTTTTCAAAATTGCTCAATCCCTAAGTAGGTGTAAAATGGCTGTGAACATTTTTACGAATTCCGATACATTTCTTAGGTCTAAAGAGATATCGAATTCAAATTCACTACTAAAGGCTTTAAATATAATTGGGGTAAAAAGTGATCTATACATTTTCGAAATAAGGACCCCTGGTTGTGTAATGTATTGTACAAGTTTTAATGACATTTAGATAGATAGAAAGACAAATATATTTCGTGATTATATACAACTTTGTTTTTACAATTTCATAGCTTAATGACATTTAATTCGCACTTCTATGTGGGTTATACTGATATAAAAACTGTTTTCACCATTTTGCGATATTCAACCCCTAAGAAGGTGTGAAATGATTGGCTAGGTATTTACGAATTCCGACATATCATTTAGGTCTGACGAGATCGAATTGTTCTACTAAAGACTAACTGGAAGACAGCTTGGAACATTATTTTCTAGGTTGTCAGTCACATAGTAACCTACTCCCCATCTCAGCATTAAAGGCGTTGCGTTGCTTTTATACCCCAAAAATAATACAGTTGCGCCCAGTTGCGACAGATTTTTATAGATACTATCAGCAATAGTTTCTGCAAATTACATCGGAGTGGAATATTCTCGAATATTTTTACCCACACATACATACTTCATACTTTATTTCACTTATCCAAAGATAATTAAAACTGTTTATTGTTACGTAAAACCCAATGAGCAATAATTCCCCTAACGAGAATAATTAGTTATCTACTTCAAATTAATGAGAATCATAACGTGAATTTCTGGTTCTTCTCTCCTCAAGGATATTACTTAGCAATTTCAACGTCAAATTGCTAACTGAAGCGTAGATGGCAGTGTTCTAATTTCTGCTGTCGTCTGTAGGCCTGTTGAGATCGCTCTTTTGAAATGAGTTATGGTAGCATTTTTCGCATGTTTGCTGTTCCGTTCGGTTCTTCTCTGTTGCTCCTTTAATCGGGAGCTTGAAACGAGATAAGCACTAAGAATCGGAGGACATGTTAAATCTCCAGATAAATGTCAGCCCTACGGGATGCTACATCCATACATAACGTGGTTTAATGGAGACTACATCACCATCGGCAACGCTATCGTTGCGAGTTGTGGTTGAGTATGGTGATTTTTTTTTGTTCACTTTTATTTTGGTATTATTATTCTGAAGGCGTTTATTCGAACGAAATCGCTTGCAACGCTTTTGTACAAAACAGAAATCTGGGTCACGTTCAGACTTCAGATGTTGGCATTTCGTACAGGATGAAATGACTAAAGAAAATGTTAAATGTTTGAGAGATTATTTTTTTTAAAGGAATTTTTCGTTTGTTCGTGCTCTCAGCTATTGTGGCGATCCCGTTTAAACGGATAATTAAAATGTATCAGAAGAAAAGTTTATTGCTTGTACATTTGACCTTACATATCTTATGTTTATTATATTTCACAATGATCATTGCTATATAGGTTTACTAGAAATATTAAACAGCCTTAGAAAATAGCTTGCAAACGTTTGTCAGGTAGCGAGTCTTGGGTAAAAGATGGTTCGCAACTACAATAAAGCTTTCACGTGCTCTGAAGGTTTCGCGCACTAACCAGCTTGGCTTTGATCTTCAAATTTGTTTATGTACTCTTGAAATATGTATATATAAGCCATAAAACAATGGATAGTAAAAATAGCAATTGCTTTTTTTTATGAATACTCAAAAAACGCTCGAAATTCGGGCTTCTAGACTAGAATACCCCTTAAGAACTTTTCAGGATAAATTAAATTTATAATTATTTTTATCTAGACGATTCCAAAGGGTTCGGTGGTCTAATTTAGGAACAGAAGCCACTGCCCATGCCATTGATAGTATGACAAGTGAAAAACTTAGTGAAATGTGAAGGACGTGTCATTCTACTACATACAACTTGAAGCGGTAGGTGTAGTAGTAGTAGGCGCAGTCTGGTGACAATATATAGTATGGATGCTTGATTTTGATAGGTCTTCAGACTAAACATTTCTAATTAATTTTAATTTTTGTTCTTTAAATTAAATGCTCACCATCAATGTTTTGGTCCACTTGTCTTTTCTATATGTAAATTAAAATAGTAGGCTCCTTCAGTAAAACTGCATGCTGTCGACGAGAACTGCATGAACCAAAGTAGTTAAGGAACGATAGCAATTTCCATACAGGTGTATGAGGACAATATTCACACATATGAAAGCGATCTGAAACCACCCACTCTCCATACAAAGCGCAAGGATACAGCAGGTGTTGAATTCGTTCCATGTATTTCTGGTATCGATTTTTTTTTTTGATGTGCTATACTCCGTTGAACTGTAAAAAAGAGTACTTAAGCGTCGTCATGCATCCTACATGCACAGCATCATACGATGAATGGGATTTTAGTTGCGAATAACTTTCACATGAGGAAGTTTCAAAAGGTGCAGAGTGTAGTCGCTGGCTTTGTTTTGATCATATTTTGTACAAGTGCGATATGTAGAATGCAGCTTTCTAGCATATCATCATATACATATGCCATTCATATATGAAACTGCCCAGGTAATTTTGGTTTCTTACGTGTAGTAAAATATAAAAAAAAAATGGAGCTCTATGAATTCTTTATACAGATTCGTCGGCGCGAAATGGAAGCCAAGTCATAATTATTATGAGTTCATCAGTTTGCACAAATTAAAATTCAAATCTTCATTGGAGAATGAGTGAAATAAAATGGAACAGTTGAAATGCGAATTATGAATTCAGGTCATAATCATTTTTAACAAGATGAATTTTAATTCGGCTTGTTTAGAATAATTATTCTTACATATGTACATTATCAATGGAAGCCACATGTATAATATATTCAACGGTGGAGAACAAGTTTCAAACGAAATGTTAATCGCTAATAATAGAAATCAAAGCTTGCATAATCCTTTTTAGAAGTGTTGAAAGTAAAAAATACTGACTTATTTTTTTGGCCTAAGAAATGAGTCGGAATTCGTAAAAATATCTTTAATATTTTTAAACCCGAAGAACAGGTTCAATATTAAATAATTCCTGAAATTCACTTTTCACCAGTTTAATGGAAATCGCCAATAGAAATAAAATCGATATCTCATCAGATCTAAGAGATATAGCGGAATTCGTGCATTTTTTAAGGCAATCAGTTTCAAAACTTAAAAGTATAAAGTTTCAGGGCGGCGAATTTAATTTGTTATTAAAAAGTTGGACGAAACTAAATAGTCGTAGCTGCAAGTTGCAACTTAACGTACTCGTGAAGAAGTATAGCAAATGTAGCTGTAAGCTATCAACACGTTAAACATAATGCACGCAAGATTTTTAAGCCTGAGATTTTTAAAATGCGAATATATTGAATTCTGAGATTTTGTAAATGCGAGATTTTAATTCATGAGATTTCAGGTGCCATGTTTTGAACCCAACTCAATCTTGATGATGTATTTACGAGATTTTAGAGGCGGTATTTTGAACCCAACTCAGCCCACATGATCACACATAAATATATTAATGTTCGTAAATTCTTTACACAGCTTGTAGAAGAAAGTTTAAACTTTTTAAATATTTTTTTTACATACAATATTTTTTTTAAATACAATATTTTTAATTTACTTTTTTTTTTATGTATTATAGTTTTTTGTAAATAATTGGGTAAGTCTGGTGAACATCTAAAAAAACTGAGGCCTTGATAATTTTGCAGGCGCCTTCTTATATACTATATGAACAGGAGTTGGAAAAGCTGGTGTTGTAGGAGGTTTAGGAGTAGGTGCCGTTGGATGGGATGTGGAACGTGAAGTTGTTGCTTCGGTTATTGCTGTAGTTGTCAAAGGCCAATCCGTTGTAAATCCGATGTTTGTAGTTGATGCTGGCGTTAGTGAAGTTTGATACAAAGCAGTAATTTCTTGAATCCATCCGTAATATTTCGATAAGTCGATGTAAATCGACGGTACATTAGAATCACAGTTTAACGGGCTGGTGAAAATACCAGCAAGCCGTGGCTTCAACGGCCAGCCAGTGATAAGGCCGCCTCCTACGTTTCCATGGCAGGGTTCTTGGCCATTACGATTCCAGCCAATAGTACACAGCTGCAAGTATTCGTCAAAGTCTGATCCGTAGCTGTTTCGACACATTCTATTCGATACCAGCTGCATCATTCCGTACAAGAGTTCATCGCTCTGTTTGCTGAATCCGGCCATGACTCCTAGAACGCCGACTGGAATCCTACCGTCGAATAACTCGACAGGCTGAAGTTCCTCCGAGAAGGTCAACTCTAGGGGTAGTCTTATCAGTGCGATGTCGTCATATCCTGTAGGGTAGCGGGTGATATGAGAGTCCTCGATAATTACAGCAAACGAATTTACAGATTTCGAATAAAACTGTCGATGGAAGTAGAGGATGTGGGTGGAGCTGTCCTTGACGCAGCTAGCCGATGTTAGAACCCAGCGATTCGAAAGGATGGATCCACTGCAGTAGGCTGATAGTACGCCACCGCGAGAGTAGTCACCGTTGGCAATTGTTACGTGGAATGGAAAGCGTCGTAGTGTGTCGACTGGATCACCATTATCGATCCTAACTTCCGTTGCAGTCGCTATCGATAGCAAAACTAAGAATACAATGGACTTAGTAAGTTCCATTTTTGATAGGTCTTTAAAACTGTGTAGAATAGCACTAAAGACGGGTATTTATAACAACGCGAAAGTGCATTGTCACTAGCTTAGTCCTTATCTTTCAATCAATCGCTTAAATGTAATTACAATTGTATTACAAGACTTGATATGGCCATTAGGTACTTTGTTATCGATGGTATTTGGGTTCTTCCAAATTTTATTTTTAGAAGTTTGTGGAATACCGTAGACAACTTTTGATACGTAGTCCCACAATAAAAACATAAATTTGTTCTAAGCAGTACAAAGTTCCGCAGGGATAACTAAAAATTCAACTTACTCTTTTGATATCAACAATTGGTCACTAACCTGTAAGTAAAAAAAAAAAATTGTTTAATAATGGAAAAATGCTGTTAATTATATTATAAAGTTTCTTTAAATACTGCATTTTGTAAATGTAGTGCAAAAGAAAAAATATTTTTAAGTAAACTTGAGGAAATTATTATAGCGTAGATATAACTTAACGTGTTCTTCAGTGATAGTGCAATAAGTATAACTTTGCGTTAACAGAATTTGGGATTTGGGATAATTTTCTTTTTTATTGCATGTAGCTTATGAATTCATACTCTTGAACTATCGAGCGATAAGACTGACAAGTGCTCCAATTTTCTAAGGACATTCTATTGTGAACTAATTGAAGAAGCAGAAGGAAGTTCACGATTTCTTTTCTGCTTGAACCCAAGACTTGTTTACATTTTCTGTTTAGCAGTAAAAATCGTCTTCCTAATTGGGACATACCTTTATTATTAACCTTACAATTCGGTACTATTAGAATTGCAAATTTTCATCTTTTAAATTTTTGTTTTTAAATCGTGAACAATAAGATGTGGCACTTAGAACTTATTTCTAGATTTAAATAACGTTTTGTTAAACAAGACTTTATGAGAAAATATCACTCCCTTCCTTCACTTTATTAATTGTAGGTGAGAAGTCGTGGGTGGTACTTTCTGTTTTCACCCGAGTGAAGTTTTTAGTCAGTTATTTATATTCTGTGCATGACCACTGCGGCGTATGATTACATAGTGGAACACTGAAACGTGATGAGTAGTCCGTTGATACATGTGACCCTAACTTCAATTTTAAGGACGGGTTGATCACCGTATTGTGTAAGTTTCTAAAGCCATGTTTCCACTGCCTCGTAATCTCGCGATTAAGAGAACGAGATTAAGCACTCTGGGACTTCATTTGTGGGGGGAGGGGGGAATTTGTTATTTTCATATATTATATATAACAATTTTGGTAAATGCCCTGCCCGTCGCCCTCTCACCACACAAATAACGTCCCTGCGTGCTTAATCTAGTTCTCTTAATCGCGAGATTAAGGTGTAGTGGAAACGTGGTATAAGATTGAAACTTTCTGGAAATTCTCGATCTAAAGGTTAAGTTATTCCGTCTTTTTTTTTTGTGAATTTCCTTGATTGGTAGTTTCTTTGAAAACAACGTTTGACTAGGGCAAAAATTTTATCGTTAAATTGGATTATAATACGCGTTAGCGTTATCATTTATAATTAAATTCCACGTTGGCGTAGAAAAAACATAAAAGATGTGCAATTAGTTACGAAAATGTCTGAAGTTCTTTTCATTGAAATACCATGCACTTTTCATGATAAAAATGTCCAGGCCACATTCTCTGCTCGAAAAATGGTACTTTACTCGAATCGAATTGTTACCCTACGATCTAGCGCTTTATCACGCCCAGACACTAATTGCAAACCTTCTCTGAACAGCGTAATTGAATTTCTATCGACGTTTTTGGTATGGAAAAAAAAGAAGAAAATCGCTGGTAGCTTCTTTCAAGAAGGAAATCCTGCTCGTCTTTGTAGAATTCGATTCAATCAGCAAAAAGAGAGTGTTCGTTAATTACTTGACATAAAAAACTATCGAATGGAGTTCGAATAAGCTTCTCAGATAGTTCAGATAACGTAGGTATGCCCTATCCACAATAAACTCTGTTGGCCAAATGTTGTTGAAAAGAACATTAGCTAAGTCTGAAACTAGTTCCGAAGAATGTTTGTATGTGCAGAAAGTTTTTAGCGATGCTTAGCAGCACGGAGTAACATTTAATCTGTAGTAAGGGAATAACATGAATAGCAGACTAACAAATCCGTCTGAACAAAACTGAAAAGTTATGAAATGTTTTCTTTACTATAATACCGATTCTCCGACCTACTCTGCAATAAGCTGGGTACTCCTATTTACGAGTACACCGAAAAGCCAAAGTGCATTTTAACTAACAAATGACACAATCTTAAAACTTGCTGTTATTTCTCCTGGAAATACATTGCTAATTTATCACCCGATATATGAAAATATCTTTAGACTTGCAAAGACAGAGTTCTGAAAGCCATTTTAAGTTTAAATTTCCAGTCATCTCGTTAGCTCCTAGCTTGAGTTCGGTTACGTTGTGTTTATCATGCCATCACCTTCAAAGTCTTTGCTTCAGACAGACAATTTTCTACCAGGAGCTTACCTGTAGAGCACTTTATGTTCGACTAAGACACTTCGGAATTCGTACATTGATTACACGTACTTATATTTACTTACGATATTAACGTTAAGGTCTATATGTTGGCGATATGTTATCAAGTGATTCACGGCATGACTCTATTAGCAAGTTTTTGAACTTCTTCAGACTTTCAAGGGTATGTAGTTACCTGCAAACGTCGTCGAGCTTGTGAAATAGGGAAATAAGAAGAACAGTTGTTTTGATTGGTTTTAGGACTGCAAACAAATTAGTTTTGGGTTAAGTTATGAGGAGTAAACAAATTTCAAATCTTTAAATTTTCGGTCGATCAGATAGTTTATATTATGAAGGAAATATTCTTAAAGTGATTGAATCGAAAAGAACATGAAAATCATGAATCGAAAAGAACATCAAGCAAAAAAAATTTTCTTAGAAATACGAAAAGGTGGAAAATTTGCGGTCGGAGTTTAAATAAATTGTTGAAAGAGCAGCGATAAAAGCCTTATAATCATATAATTCAAAAATGAAAATTTGGGTTCGTCGCGACAGAATAGTATCGACGGGATAAACACTTTTCATACCTTTATATCTTATTTTCCGATATATTTCAATCCGATAAAGTATTTGTAAGGAATAAGGGAGGAATTTTTTGAACAGATTGTTGCGATACAAATGACGACACTTTCTTGTACTTTTTTTGAAGCACTTGTAGCTTTCAAAAGAATGGCCGGAAAATGCCTTCTTGATTCAATAAATTATGTTTTTTTATAGAAGCTAGACAAAATTTCAAAGTTCTAGCTTAAGGCGCTTCGAAGGTGTTGCATGGTGGATGCTTAAAGCAGTAAGACGATTTTGCCGTTAACGAACTTAGCCCTTCAAATTCGACAAAATATCCGGAATCAAAATTTCGAGATCCTAAGTAAAGGCGTTTTTGATTTATCGTCCATATGGCCAGACAGACAGACGGATGGACCGACGGTCGGATGGACAGCAAGCGGATTTCGGTTTTTTTTGGTTACAAATGAACATAATAATATTATCTAACTTGTTTTTCGTCCGAGAATCGGTTAACTATGCGTTACGAACGCAAGAACAAAGATTCATTCCATCAAAGTACTATAGATGGAACCAATAATAATAGAAGTAAACTAGAAACGATAAAACCATAATTTAAATAAATTCACTCATTGACTAATATATTTTTAGTTCTGACACAGAAGAAGTATATGTTTACAAAACTCTTTCAATTTGTAACACGAACTCAATTTATTTTCAAAAATCTGCTGCACGTCGATGTCAAACTTCCAGCACTAGAAAAAATAATAATGCTAAATGGGTTGCAAACTTTATGAACTGGTAATGGATCTATAAAAAGTGACGCTCCAACTAGATATTGTAATAGAAAATAAACATAACAGTATAATAAATGAAACAATCAGATTTTATAGTCATATTAAGAAATGAAATTTTACATAACAAAATCAGGAAATATTTTGTTTTAATTTTGAAATGTTGTTTTAGTCAACATCAGGTACAGATGTATAAATTGTAGTTGGATCTGTAGCAGGGGGGGTAGGGAAACTTGGGGGAGTGGGATATGTTGTAGTGTCTGTAGCAGGGGAAGTCGGAGGAGAAGTAGGAACATTATATAGGTCTATTCCAGTGACTAGTTCAATCCAGTTTGTATATTTCCTTATATCAATATTTATCTGTAAGTTTCCATTAGGCGTGCTCCTTGATTCATAAACCATTCCGATCAAAACGGGAAAATGCGGCCATCCAGTAACAAGACCTGCTCCTTTGTTAAATCCCAATTCTACGGAATTATTGTAATAGCTCTCCGTACACATGCTTTGGGGATAGTACGTAAATGTGGAACACAATTCGTTGGGTGCCATCTTAAACATTTCATACATTAAACGCGTTTCTGTTCTGTGATCGAAAAGCGGCAGGACGACATAATTCCCTAATGAAGCTGAACCGAACAGCAAAATCGGGTGTACCGTTGGCGTTGGTTTCAATGGAATCGGAAGTTTGATGAGCGCGATATTATCAAATCCCGTAGGAAACCGCTGAATTTCCGAACAGTCCGCTGTCAATGCAAAGGATCCTACCGGATCCATGAGGTACGTTCGATTGAAGTGCACCATTAAATAATCACTGGGGATACAGTTCACCAGGCTGCTAAGCGTAACGATCCATTGGTCCGAAATAATTGAACCACTGCCAAGTTTATACTCGTTCCGATAATTCTGGTGGTAATTGAATTGCGAGAGATAAACCAGCCAAGGAAAGCTGCCAACACCGTTCACCGGAAAGGATCTTTCCTGAGTATTTGCAAGGGTCGCACTAGCAAACGTGAGAAGCACTGCAATAACAAAACTAAGTAATGTCGTCATAATGACTATATGTACAACACTGCGTAAATTCGAGAAAAGTTGCGTCTTTTATACTGCCAAAAAAAAATTAATTAATATGTATTTAACAAATCGCTGCACGGTCATTCTTTTCTAGGTTCGATTAGATAGACTTCATTGGAAATTTCGATAAGATTGGGTTCTAATCTGTTCTAAGTCTCCGGATTTATTTCATATTCAAATAAAGTTATTGATTTAAAAAAAAATACAAAGTTTATACCCTCAACATTTTTTTTTTCACATTTCATGGCTAGTTTACACTGTATCTGTATACGTACTCACATCAAAACTACCGCTAATTAGAGGTTTGCCAGATGAAAAAGTGAAAAACCAGTAAATTTAAATTTTTATCATGTTTATTATCAACATTCGAAAACCGATAAACATTCGAAATGATGTGATTTTATGCTACAAAACTGTAAGTTTCCATAAAAAAATGAAGGAAATACGAAAATTTAATGTTGAAAACGATAATTTAAACTTGCATCCCAAAAAAGAACTAGGTACCTACTAGTTCTACGATGGAGAGAACCGATAACTCTTTCTTTCATTAAATCCATTTTTTTCCACTTAGTGGATCCTTTTTAAATCGCCATCATCTGTTGGGTGGAAGTGTGAGAGGGAAGTAAAGGAAAAATTCCCAAAAAATTTGGTTCCTAAAAATTACGAAAAATGTAGGCTGCGAGATCTCGGCGACCCCTTACGCTAGGAGGTGACACTTGGAATTCATATAGTGAACAAAATTTTGAAATTTCTTTCTATGAAAAATCCATGTAATAAAATTTAATTCATCTAAGATATATGATGAAATTCGTGAAAACACCACACCACTGAGATCGACCGTCATGCTAAAAAATTCTCGATATGGGTGGTGGGGCCTCGCAAAATAATGGTGAGTGAAAATGGTATGCATATATTAGGTGTGTTTTTTTGCGATTTATTCAGATCGAGAGTAGTGATTCAAATTTGTATAGAAAACACCAAGAATACCGTCCTTTTTTTATTTTTTTATTACTTTTTCCTGTAGATAGTAGGCTAGAATATAGATTTTAACCGGAATAGTAGCCCCAGTAAGCTTACTGCGGTAGCTTTTCGCGATAAACTCTCAAATCTAGACTACTATCTACAGGATAAAGCAATAAAAACATGAAAAAACAACAGTATTATCGGTGGTTTCTATACGAATTTGAATCACTACTCTCGATCTGGATAAATCGCAAAAAAAAACACCTATTATCACGAATTTCGTTATATCTCTTAGATCATCTCATATATTGAATTAAATTTTATTATATCGATGTTTCACAGAAAGAAATTTCAAAATTTTGTTGAAGTTGGACCTGTAAAGTGGTTGTCTTTAAGAGGGTATAAAAGGCTGGTTGTTTTCGCGAATTTCGTCTTATTTCTTAGGAGTGATAAGACAGCGAATTGGTTTTTAATTCTTTGGGACTTTCTTACATTTATCTAAAAACTGATTTCATACGACCCCTGGAGAGGGGGGGGGGGGTTGCATACGTGTCCACAGTTATCGTTAAATTATCTCTTAGGTTTAATTAAATATCAAATTTGGAGTGCAGGTAGTAGTCACTGGAGTCTGGACAGTAAGGTGGATGGCTGATCTTTTGGAATCCACATTCGGAGCGCCATTTTCTGTCCGAACACTTTTTCTTGTACAATTTGCGTCGTTTTTTTCTTAGACGACCATTATTCAGTACCACCCATTCCACCCGCTCAACAATTTCTGGTGAGTGACTTCAATTGGTCTTTCACTCCCACTAATCTCTGCCTTATTTAAAAACATTTGACTAGTTATTCACGATGGCTTAGGGGAGCAGCATATAATAAACCATAAACCCCTCACCAACCGACTATGAATTTCAGATGGTGTTCGACTCTGTAGTGTTTAGAAGACAGGAGAGAAACAACGACTGACTGGAAAAAATCTGGTATAGTGTGTGCCGGAATTGTAATTCTTGCCAATATTTTAGTTTCTTTCGAATTCCGCGCGCTTATTTTTCAATGACATCTAGTAGCGAATAGTATAATTCATTTGACTCTACTTCGAAGGCACCTTTTTCAACACAGTACTATACTTAAAGGAGGAAAAGAAACGATCAAATAAAATTATAGTCGAGATGATTTTAAGTTGTCTCTAGCAAATATTTTCGTGAACTTTCACGAAAAGGTGAAGAAAAATCGAATTTTGTGAAAAACCACTGAGAGATGATTCATAAAAAAGTAGCCTTATTTACCATGAAGTAGATTTATAAACTTACTTGGAAGTAAGTACATGCTAAGTTTAAAAACAGCGGAATGTGTTTCCATCCGAAATATATTTATCTAGTTCCTCGAAATCGAATTCGCCTGATGTTCAAAGTCCAAACACTAGCTGTACGTAATACCTACAGACATATTCATTTACAAATCTTAAACGTGAAATATTTATTGATATTCATTCACAAAAAAAATTAAAATCGAAATGAATTAATTGTTGAGTATCTATGCTGGCAACAACAATACATTGCACTATTGCCCACCTTTTTAAAATAGGAAGATATGTAGCTTCAACGTCAATGGGATTTCCGTAAAAGTAGATCAGCTATTTTTAGTAAAAGCTGCATCTGAATTTATGCTGCATTTGGAAATTCCCAATTGAATAAACGGCAAATAAAAGCTACTTAATTCCGTTTCGCAGAAAATATAAACAATCTCGATACCTATAAGTATGTAGTTTTAAGTATTTAATCAATGGAGATATCAACGTAGCTCCCACGAGTCTAGATCGATAAGTCAGTCAAAGATAGCGTTCGTGATAAAGGAGGCGATCTTATAAATGGTCATTTGTGCACGCAGTGGTGAGTCATTTTGCGAAACAATCTTCGACAATGAAGTGTGTGGTGATATTTGCAGTGATTTTGTTTGTTTCGGTAGTTAGCGCCATTATCGATGGCGATACAGTAAAGAGTGTCGAACAGTTTCCGCACCATGTAACAATTCATGCAGTCGACCGATCCGGTAGAGAGCGGTACTGTAGCGGGTCGATTATGACAGACGAATGGATTCTATCGTCGGTGCGATGTGTTGGCGATGGAGTGCAATTTCGTTTGGATTTCCGCCGTTTGAATTTGAATCAAACGGTCGAATCCTTTTCGATTTCAATCGATAATTCGCAAGTTCACGAATTTCCGTCCTTCCGGCACGATCTGGCGCTTATTCAACTTCCGGTAAAATTGCAATTTTCGTCGGTTTTGAAGCCGGTACGTTTGTACACGGATCCGAAGGGATTTTTGGATCACAAGTACGCGGTAATGCCAGGATTTCCGCGTAATCAGGATCGATTAACGTATGGCAGGTTCGAGATTATTACCAACGCCGATTGTAACGCAACTTATGGTGGACTCTTTGACGAAAATCTGCAAATTTGCACTCAGGGCTGGCGAAACAGCACGGAAGTACCGTGCGAAGGTAACGAAGGCGGTGGACTGCTTGTTGATTGGCCGTTCGAGACAACTTTAATTGGAGTATTTTCCACGCCACTTTCCTGTCTGAGTCGCATTCCAGCTATTTATAATAAAGTTCCCAAGTTCATGGGATGGATCACTGAGATGACTGGTTATTCTGATTAATCACTTTAATCTTATCGTTTTCTTACATTATTACAGTAAAGTTTCATAAAATTCCGAAAAATTATAAAGTCTCACACAGATTGTTGGCATTTATAAATGGCAATGTGTTCTCTGTCCAATTCCGTAATAAAATATTCGAATTCCATAGATTTAAAATTCCTTACATTTAAAAATATAAAACGATTTTAAATTTTCTTAAATTTATATTATTCATTAAACAATCACAAGAAAACAAATAAAAAACTATAAAGCAACGTTATTTGGTTCCCAAGACTGTCTCGCACCAAAAAGTTTTGTTTTTTAAATATTCTGCTACATATACATAGGTCTTTGTCTTTGATAATAAGAACACATTTGTTTGACGCCAAATCAATCCTAAATTTGTTTGATATAACGCGTATTTTACTGTATATTAATGATGAACTCTCTCCGTGTAGTCGATTGATGTACCAGGATATGGTCCAGTCGAAGTTGGAAGTGTAGCAGGGGGAGTTGGATGAGTTGTAGTAGTAGGATTTGTTGGTCTGGCGGTGGTGGTTTGTACTCCAGAACTGTCTATTCCAGTAACCAGTCCAATCCACTTTGTATATTTCCTAATATCGACGTGAATCTGTAAACTTAGATTTTCCGAGTTGGTCGACGATACATAGACCATGCCGATTAAATCGGGTTTGTACGGCCATCCAATAACGAGACCTGCTCCTGCGTTATATCCCAATTTTGGGTAAGTATTTTCGTAGTAGCTCTCCGTACACATGCTGTTCAAATAGTAGAAATAGTTGTATGTGTAACACAATTCGTTGGGCGCCACTTGAAGCATGTCATAAGTTAAGGATCCTTTATCGTCGTAAAGCGGCAGGACGGCAAAGGTCCCTACTGAAGCTGAACCGAATAGTGAAATCGGTTTTACCGTTTCCAATGGTCTAAACGGAATCGGAAGTTTGATGAGCGCGATATTATCACTTTCAGTTGGAAACCGATGAATTGACGAACAGTCCGCTGTCATTGCAAAGGATCCTATCGGATCGTCAAGGTACGATCGAGTGAAGTGCACCATTAAATAATCACTGGAGGTACAGCTATTCAGGATGCTGCGCAGCGTGACGATCCATTGGTCCGAAATAATTGAACCGCTTCCAAGGTTAAACTCGTGCCGAATATTTTCGTCCATGTGGTAGACTTTCGTAAGATAAACGTGCCAAGGAAAATTTTCACTGTTCACCGGAAAAAATCTTGCCGGACTATTTGCAAGGGTCGCACTGGCAAAAGTGAGAAGCACTGCAACAACAAAACTAAGTGATGTCCTCATGGTGGCTATACAAAACTGTGTAAGTTTGAAAACAGTTGTGGCTTTTTATACTGCCCAAAACATTAGCTAAGATATGTTTAATTGATCGCTGCAAGGCCTTTCCTTATTAGGTTCGATTAGATTATGAAGTTTCTTTGGAAATTTCGATAAGATAGGGCCCTAATCTGTTTGTAAGAAACCATTTATCCAATTTGAATGAAATTGCGGACTTTTATTTATTACTGCAAGAACAAGAAAATAGAACGGAATAGATTTTTAATATTTTTGCAAAGGTTGCATATATAGCACATCTACACTCAAAGAAAAAATATGATTATGGCAACCATATTTTGGGAGAACCTTACTATGATTGAGGTTATTGTTGCCACATCTATGTTACAACATGTAACATGTTTAGCTCAAACAAAATTATGATTGTGAAAAGCTTGGGGTGTGATTCACGCAACCTTCTTTAATAATATAATGGTTGGGTCAATCATAAAATTTATGTGACATGGTTGCTTGAATCATAGTTCTGAATTCAGAACCTTGGTGTATGATTCACGCAACCTTCTTTTATAATATGATGGTTAGGTCAATCATAAGATACATGTGACGCTGAAAAATAATTCACAAAGAAAACACTTTCAATCATAAATAAATGACTTGAACATCAATTAAACAGTCTCGAACAAAGCACACATGATATTGGAAGAAGCGAACTTACACCGCGAACGACCCTTTTCGTACTGTGAGAGGCATGGTTGTGGGAATTATTTTATCAAATTATATGGTTCCACTGATCATAAAATATTGTTGTCGTGATTATAATACACAATTACATCATGTAACGAGAATGATTGGTACAACCATACTAAATTTCAGTAGGGATATATGTTTAATGCAACCATATTATGTTTTTACGAATTATATGCTATGGCTCGTACCATCATAGCCATGATCACTGGAAACATGTCAGTTTTACAATAGTTAGAAGAACCTTAATATTGTCAATGCAACCTTGGAATAAACATAGTTTTTATTTCAGTGTAATTTTAACAAACAGTAAGGTTCAAGTCAGTCTTATATTACATTATTAAATAATTAGAAATGTTTGATTATCGCCATACAAATATATTTCAGGATTTTTTTGAAATTGATCCGCATACGTTTCAAAAATTCTATATTGTTTTTCGGACTTATTCTATTTGAAGTGATTTTTACTTTCATGGGCTTTTCAGTACAGGCCAAAACATTTCATGCTTTGATGTTTTTTTTTAGTTTTTTCGAACCTTTATCCAAGAAACAAAAGGAACCTGAACTTGTCTGATGTAAATATTATTACTGCCGAGTTAAGGTCCTTTCTTTATCTTTCGTAAAATACTAAGTTCGTGGCATGAACAAAAAGTATTTTTTGTTATTTCTATTCATCCAAAACCTTGTTTTCAACCGGAGCAGTGTTGAAGGCACATGTCTAGAACAGGGAGGTTGCCTATAATAAGCCAATGTTTTTATGTGAACTTCTATTCACAAAAAATTACTACTAGAAAAAATTTAGGGGTTAGATTTGTTTTGTGAACCCTGGACCATTCATAGGGGATCACTTGGCAGAGCGGGGCAGATTTTCATTTGACGTGGCCAAAAATATACCGTAACATTGCCCAAACGTAACCAAGAAACTGGTCAACATTAAGTAAGTAGGTGGGTTTGAAAATTTCTAAAAATGGATTTTTTGTTTTTTGTTTTTTGTCTTATTAATAATACAACATGTCTACAAGATTCTTTCAAAATTTTAAATCGATCCGAGTAAAATTCTAAGAGATGGAGCCTTCGGAAGTTGCGTCCATCGGGCCACGTTAGCCTGGCACTTAAAACTTTAATCGCGTTTTTTTCGAAACTCTATTTTTGAATTCAGTGGACACGATTTCTTGAAAAGTTATGAACCGACCTTGTGCAAATTTTGCACACTTCTTCAGAATAACATTCACCCGTATTGCGAATGTCGCGGTCACGTCACTTCGATGCCGATGCAAAGTGTCACGTCAATCGGAAAAAAGCGATTGTGTAACTCCATCGACGTGACTCAATGGCATTGCCATATTGATATGTATGTATCAGCCGTAAATTGTGAATTTAAGTTCTTGTATGGCTTCGTTTACAACTATGACATTATTTTTCTGCAATACCAAATGCTACATTCAAATTTAAATGCGGATAATGCTTTTTTTCTAAAGTGGAAAAGCAATACATCTTGTTCGGCCCATTTGTGGCTCTCACTTCTGCTTGCATCTCGTGACGGTAGTCCCAATGAATTTTACAGTGCCGAAAATTCGAGCCACATTTCTTTAATGTGTGTCGATCTACACGGCTTTTAATGACAATTACTTGTTGCAAATCCATCAAAATAAGGAAAGAAATATCTTTTTGTCAAATCTATACTTGCATTTTTGCATCGACGTTAATTTTCTTCAGGCGTCATGGACTCGGAATGTCATCGACGAAAAATGACGATCAAAGTGACAACTGTCGATTGCAATCGACGTTCACAATCGTCTTTTCATGCGTCGATATCAAATCGGCATCGAAGTGACGCGACGTGACAATGACAATACGGTCGATTATCTCGTGCTTGAACGAAGGATTTTTTTTAATTTTTATTACAACTTATTTTACGAGGCAAAACATGGTGAAAATTTTCCAAAAAAATGGGATTTTTTGTTCACAACTCCGCCAAAAATTCAAATTAATTTTGTTATTTTTTTCTTCGATCAAGCACGAGCTCTATGCATGTACTAATGGAAAATTTTTGGTTTTTTAATTTTGGATGAACCAGTCACGAGTTATCCTGTCCACGCCGATACGACTTTTTTTTTGAGAGGTCAAGGGAAATGAGGTCCCAACGGGTGAATTTAAAAAATTTTTTAACAAAAATTTTACAAAATACTTATGAAATATGTATCTTTGATGTATTAAATTTTTCAAATGAAATATTTCATTTGATATACTAAAAAAAAAATAGTGAAAATACAATTTTTTTAGGCCTTTGAAACCCACCTAACCACTTAAGGGAAGTATGTACATATATCATATAAAAACAAGGAAATAGAGTGGAATAGCATTTTATTATTTTTGCAAAGGTTGTATATTAACTAACTAATGTAAAAAGTTGCGACCACAAATCATTAAAGATCTACTTATTACTATATATTTAAAACCCATGTATCTTAATCTGATCCTGATATTCATCTCTTAATAGAAGGATTGATAAGTTTCCGAAAAATTAGTACTGGTAGGAACACATCGATGTTAAAATTCCAATACAATTAAAAAGTAATAAAGCAAAATGGAGAGCAAGCTTTATGACTTCATAATCGAACCATAAAATACAAAACACAAAATTGGTAATATAAAATGAATATAAATTTAGTAATTTGAGTACAATTAAAATTTTATTATCAAATAAAAAAATTATATATTATAATACATAACAATGGCAGGAAATATTTTGTATTAATTACGAAATGTTAGTCTAAACGATAGATGTATCAGTAGATGCTTCAGTAGATGGATCAGTCGAAGTTGGATGTGTAGCAGGGGGAGGAGGATATGTAGTAGGATATGTTGGACTGGTGGTGGTGGTTTGTACTCCAGAAGTGTCTATTCCAGTAACTAGTTCAATCCACTTTGTATATTTCCTAATATCGACGTGCAGTTGTAAATTTACATTATTCGAGTTCCTCACCATTCCATAGATCATGCCGACTAAAGTGGGTTTGTTCGGCCATCCAATAACGAGACCTGCACCTTCGTTATTTCCCAATTTTGGGTAAGTATTATCGTAGTAGCTCTCCGTACACATGATATTGAAATAGTAGCCATAGTAGTATGAGGAACACAATTCGTTGGGCGCCACCTTAAACATGTCATATGTTAAAGGTTTCTCATAGTTGTAAAGCGGCAGGACGGCAAATGTCCCTACTGCAGTCGAACCGAATAGTGAAATCGGTTGCAACGGAGATCTACTGAAACTCAATGGAATCGGTAGTTTGATGAGCGCGATATTATCACTTTCTGTTGGAAAGCGCTGAATTTTCGAACAGTCCACTGTCATTGCAAAGGATCCTACCGGATTGTCAAGGTACGATCGATTAAAGTGCACCATTAAATAATCACTGGAGGTACAGTTTATCAGGCTGCGCAGCGTAACGATCCATTGCTCCGAAATAATTGAACCACTTCCAAGTTTATGCTCGTAGCGATAATTTTCGTTGAAATTGAGTTGCGAAAGATGAACAAGCCAAGGAAAATTCTCAATACTGTCCACTGGAAAGAATCTTGCCGGACTATTTGCAAGGGTCGCACTAGCAAAAGTGAGAAGCACTGCAACAACAAAACTAAGTGATGTCCTCATGGTGGCTGACTAAACTGTGTAAATTCGAAAACAGTTGCGGCTTTTTATACCGCCTAAGAAATTAGTTAAGCTATATTATATTTAATTTCTTTACTGGGTGGCATTTCTTTACTAGGTTCGATTAGAAAGACTTCATTGGAAATTTCGATAAGATTGGGTCCTAATCTGTTTGAAGTATCCGGTTATTTATTTAATTGAAAAGATTTCGTCGAATTATAAGGAACGGATGTGAGAATTATAACACGTGACTATCGCAAATTAATATCTTTTTATTGTTTAATGTTGATTATCAGCTTTTTGCACTATCTATGTTCAATGAAAATTCGTTTGCAAGTTCAAATTCAAATTCATATTTATTTCCAATAATTTAAATTGCTCTTAAACGTTAACATTACTTTAAGTGGTCAGGCTGTCGCCTCTTCAACTATTGGTTACATTGGTTTAGCGTGTGCTAGTAAATAAAGTTCTTAGTACCTATTATTTTTTTAGGAAAATTGAAAGCAAAAACCTTATGAATTAACTTAACCTATGACTAAAGAAAAACTAAAACTTAATGCTAACTGAAAACTAAATTTGTATGCAACTTCTGGCATGGAATTTATTTCATTGACTGCATTTTCTAGGGCGTTTCCATGAAGATATTTAGTAAAACGAGATGGTAATCAGTTAAGAAAGAGGTAATAAATACTTCTTAAAAAATTGGATTTACGAAATTTTAAACATTTTGAAAGCTTACTCTTCTAGTAGCCATTTTTTCGAATACAGTTTTGAACTTTCTTTACATAGATGCCATAGGCTAAATACCAACAATTATGTGAATTTACAAACATAAAATAGTTTTTTTTTGCTATTAAAGCGGATTCGTCACATTGTAATAGTCATAAATCGAAAAAAAAGTTATTTAACATGCATTCTACCCTTAAATGACAATAAAATATATAACAGTTCAGGTCAGTCCATCGTTACAATTGACTTAAGTCACTAGATTTCAAGTTGGTGTTGGATTTGGTGATATTTCGAGATTTCTACGAAACTCTATCAAACATTTGAATACTCTCCATTGATTTGAGTGTTTCTTCAAAGAGTAGATTTTGTGAAAAATTGGGTGTTTCTAAAGTTATGGGGCAATTAAATTCAACAAAACTATGTTCCCGATTTGCTTCTTGGAGATCTCCTTCAGGGCGCCGAAGGACGACCTGGGAATGCTGGAGTAGACCCCCCATAAATACCTCTAGCGGAATGTAAGCTGTTTCCATAATAGAGCTGTGAAGACCGACCTTGTTAGTTTGTTAGGCTGCTCTCTTTGCTATGTTGCTATGCCCAGAAACTTTCAGCATGATAACTTTGAGTTGACCTCCAATTTTGACAAGTTCGTTTCGGCACTGTTCTTATGGTTTGGAGTCAATGAGTGAACTGTATGATAGCTTATTACTCGAACTGGATTTTTTTTTTTTGGAAATTGAGCAATTTGAGCAAACACTTCAACTCGTCATATTACTATTGCTGGCGTCCCTCAAAGCCTTCTACTCTATATTATTTCTTAACAAGTTTCTCTATCGTATATTATCAATCTAATCCGTAGCTGTGCCGGTGACAGTTTCTTTTGTTACAGCTTTATGTCTATCATCGAACTAAGTCGAATTCAATGCATCAAAAACGCAATGCTTTTTTTAACTCTTAAAAGGAAAATATGTTAAATATTGTGGCTTGAGCTTAGGCTAGTAACATCTTCCATGTTCTTAGGGGTGTAAAGATTATAACGTTACATCTTTAGTTTTTTTATGATTCGAATTGTTTAAAATTGAGGTTAAAAAAATTGTTTCTATATTTAAATATAGCCACCAACCACCCCCATAAATAAATTTACAAAAAATTTGCACTCCTCTCCTCATGATTTTATCATAGTCATAAATGTATAAGGTACATTTAGTTATGAGCTCGTCCTGAACGGAACTTGCTAATGGTTGTATTTTTTTTCATTTGAATGTCCTTTTTAGTAGTTTTACGTCGAATTTAACTAACTTTATAAAGTTGCAATGTGATATGTTTTATTTATTCGTAATAAAGCGTAAAAACAATTTCTAAATAGTCAACAGTAGCGGTCGGTTTCAAGAATTGTAGGTTGATGATCAAATTATAGGAAATTGAATGTACAAAATACGAGTATGTCGATTGTTTTTTGGTTGTGATTTATGTTTCAGATGTGTGATAGTTTTAGTGTTTTAGTTTTAGTGACACCAAGGTTTCTGCAGATGACCATGATCTGGTTGGAGTTCACATTCATGAGTCTTATTATTTTTGGTTGGTAAGTAAGTATCTACGCTGTTGGAGTAGTTCCCCAAGTTCCTGTAGGGGTCCATGATTCGGTAGGCGTATATGTTCCAGTAGGTGCCCATGTTCCAGTAGTTTCCCATGTTCCTGTAGGTGTCCATGATTCGGTAGGCGTATATGTTCCAGTAGGTGCCCATGTTCCAGTAGTTTCCCATGTTCCTGTAGGTGTCCATGATTCGGTAGGCGTATATGTTCCAGTAGGTACCCATGTTCCAGTAGTTTCCCATGTTCCTGTAGGTGTCCATGATTCGGTAGGCGTATATGTTCCAGTAGGTGCCCATGTTCCAGTAGTTTCCCATGTTCCTGTAGGTGTCCATGATTCGGTAGGCGTATATGTTCCAGTAGGTGCCCATGTTCCAGTAGTTTCCCATGTTCCTGTAGGTGTCCATGATTCGGTAGGCGTATATGTTCCAGTAGGTGCCCATGTTCCAGTAGTTCCCCATGTTCCAGTAGGCGTTTCTGATCCAGTAGTTCCCCACGTGCCTGTAGGCACTTGTGATCCGGTAGGTACCCATGTTCCAGTAGGTCCCCATGTTCCTGTAGGTGTCCATGATTCGGTAGGTGTATATGTTCCAGTAGGTGCCCATGTTCCAGTAGTTTCCCATGTTCGTGTAGGTGTCCATGATTCGGTAGGCGTATATGTTCCAGTAGGTGCCCATGTTCCTGTTGAACTCCACGCCCCGGGTCCTGTAGTTTGTGTCCATGATTCGGTAGGTTTCCATGTTCCTGTAGTTGCTGGTGTTGATTGTGCCCTTAATTTCCAACCATCAATCGCTCTACGTGATAACTTTCGAGTTCCTTGATGGTTTTCTAAAAACGGTTGTTTCGATTTTTCAACAAGCTTGGACAATAGAATGCTATTGTTCTCATTGAGAGCCAAGTTCTTAGCACCAGAGACTCTGCATTCACAAAGGCATGCTGCTAAGGCCAACGACAAAATATGTACTACTATCATTGTGGAACAAACGACAAAACTGAATGAAGTTCATGAAAGTCTTTAGTATTTATACTAAAATATTTGATAAAACTCGACGAGTAAATTGATTCTATTTGCTTTTGATCGACATAGTAACAATAGGTTGATTAACTTATCAAGTTTGTAATTTTTACAATGATTGCCTCTTTTCTGATATCTAGATACTCAAATGCACAGACTGATATGTAGCTCTGGCTCCGAATTAACAACGATGAATGTTTTAACTACATTTTTCGGTAATAAAAAGAAATGAAATGTCATCAAACACTGGAACAATTATTGATTGGCGCGCTAATGATTGATTGCTTAGTTATCAGCATAAGCTTACAACATTTAGTGGTTCGTTAAAAAAAAGCTATGAAGTTTTGAACATTATCAAGAATATATCAATATCCTGTTACATTAATATTTTAGATAGTTTGCGGTAATAGAAAATAGGTGAAGAATAATAAGATTATTTTCAAAAGCGTTTCAAATAGAATGGCATACTGACTCGATTTCCACAAATCATAAGGAGGTAAAGAAGGGCCAAGGACAGATATGTAAAATAAACCAAAGACAAGGTCAACGTCAAGGCCGAGCAGCAGCACACTTCTCATGAGGATAATTTGAACTCGACAGAGAAGAGACAACTGGAAATGGTAAAAAGAACGGTCGACTCAACCACAGAATGAGACCAAATCCTTACCACTGAGTTTAAGCCCACAAAGCGTCACGGACCGAGACTGGTTCTAATGCCAATCGGTAGAGCGTTACTAAGAAATGATTAACAATAGTGAATCAGTCAACATGAAAGGCATACGCAGGATCCTTCTGCTTCAACAACTCCCTCTCAGTTACACTAGATCTAGCCAAATGATATTCTTTAATTAAGTAAAATTATAAAAATTTATTAACATAAATAACATCAATTAGGAACTAAAAAAAATAAATAAATTTAATGATATGAAGCTTATGTACTAGCAGTAACTTTTTTATAAGCAGGAGTGGATAATAATTTAATTAATTTTTCCGTAAGAGGAGTAAGTGGTCCTGTAACGTAAGTCGGTCTTTCAACAGTACTATTTGCAGTAGTTGCAGTATTTACAGTACTCGCAGTTGAGTTGGTTGAAGATGGTATTTCTGATTCTGTGGTGGGTTCTGTTTCTGTAGACGGATCATCAGTAATTACCGTAGTGGTGTCTACAGCAGCAGTTGTAGGCTCTGTTTCTGTGGACGACTCTTCACTCGTAGTGGTTTCTACAGCAGCAGTTGTAGGCTCCGTTTCTGTGGAAGGCTCTTCACTCGTAGTGGTTTCTACAGCAGCAGTTGTAGGCTCTGTTTCTGTGGACGACTCTTCACTCGTAGTGGTTTCTACCGCAGCAGTTGTAGGCTCTGTTTCTGTGGACGACTCTTCACTCGTAGTGGTTTCTACAGCAGCAGTTGTAGGCTCTGTTTCTGTGGACAACTCTTCACTCGTAGTGGTTTCTACAGCAGCAGTTGTAGGCTCTGTTTCTGTGGACGACTCTTCACTCGTAGTGGTTTCTACAGCAGCAGGTGTAGGCTCTGTTTCTGTGGACGACTCTTCACTCGTAGTGGTTTCTACAGCAGCAGTTGTAGGCTCTGTTTCTGTGGACGACTCTTCACTCGTAGTGGTTTCTACAGCAGAAGTTGTAGGCTCTGTATCTGTGGACGACTCTTCACTCGTAGTGGTTTCTACAGCAGCAGTTGTAGGCTCTGTTTCTGTGGACGACTCTTCACTCGTAGTGGTTTCTACAGCAGCAGTTGTAGGCTCTGTTTCTGTGGACGACTCTTCACTCGTAGTGGTTTCTACAGCAGCAGTTGTAGGCTCTGTTTCTGTGGACGACTCTTCACTCGTAGTGGTTTCTACAGCAGCAGTTGTAGGCTCCGTTTCTGTGGACGACTCTTCACTCGTAGTGGTTTCTACAGCAGCAGTTGTAGGCTCTGTTTCTGTGGACGACTCTTCACTCGTAGTGGTTTCTACAGCAGCAGTTGTAGGCTCTGTTTCTGTGGACGACTCTTCACTCGTAGTGGTTTCTACAGCAGCAGTTGTAGGCTCTGTTTCTGTGGACGACTCTTCACTCGTAGTGGTTTCTACAGCAGCAGTTGTAGGCTCCGTTTCTGTGGACGACTCTTCACTCGTAGTGGTTTCTACAGCAGCAGTTGTAGGCTCTGTTTCTGTGGACGACTCTTCACTCGTAGTGGTTTCTACAGCAGCAGTTGTAGGCTCCGTTTCTGTGGACGACTCTTCACTCGTAGTGGTTTCTACAGCAGCAGTTGTAGGCTCTGTTTCTGTGGACGACTCTTCACTCGTAGTGGTTTCTACAGCAGCAGTTGTAGGCTCTGTTTCTGTGGACGACTCTTCACTCGTAGTGGTTTCTACAGCAGCAGTTGTAGGCTCTGTTTCTGTGGACGACTCTTCACTCGTAGTGGTTTCTACAGCAGCAGTTGTAGGCTCTGTTTCTGTGGACGACTCTTCACTCGTAGTGGTTTCTACAGCAGCAGTTGTAGGCTCTGTTTCTGTGGACGACTCTTCACTCGTAGTGGTTTCTACAGCAGCAGTTGTAGGCTCTGTTTCTGTGGACGACTCTTCACTCGTAGTGGTTTCTACAGCAGCAGTTGTAGGCTCTGTTTCTGTGGACGACTCTTCACTCGTAGTGGTTTCTACAGCAGCAGTTGTAGGCTCTGTTTCTGTGGACGACTCTTCACTCGTAGTGGTTTCTACAGCAGCAGTTGTAGGCTCCGTTTCTGTGGAAGGCTCTTCACTCGTAGTGGTTTCTACAGCAGCAGTTGTAGGCTCTGTTTCTGTGGACGACTCTTCACTCGTAGTGGTTTCTACAGCAGCAGTTGTAGGCTCTGTTTCTGTGGACGACTCTTCACTCGTAGTGGTTTCTACAGCAGCAGTTGTAGGCTCCGTTTCTGTGGACGACTCTTCACTCGTAGTGGTTTCTACAGCAGCAGTTGTAGGCTCTGTTTCTGTGGACGACTCTTCACTCGTGGTGGTTTCTACAGCAGCAGTTGTAGGCTCTGTTTCTGTGGACGACTCTTCACTCGTAGTGCTTTCTACAGCAGCAGTTGTAGGCTCTGTTTCTGTGGACGACTCTTCACTCGTAGTGGTTTCTACAGCAGCAGTTGTAGGCTCTGTTTCTGTGGACGACTCTTCACTCGTAGTGGTTTCTACAGCAGCAGTTGTAGGCTCTGTTTCTGTGGACGACTCTTCACTCGTAGTGGTTTCTACAGCAGCAGTTGTAGGCTCTGTTTCTGTGGACGACTCTTCACTCGTAGTGGTTTCTACAGCAGCAGTTGTAGGCTCTGTTTCTGTGGACGACTCTTCACTCGTAGTGGTTTCTACAGCAGCAGTTGTAGGCTCCGTTTCTGTGGACGACTCTTCACTCGTAGTGGTTTCTACAGCAGCAGTTGTAGGCTCTGTTTCTGTGGACGACTCTTCACTCGTAGTGGTTTCTACAGCAGCAGTTGTAGGCTCTGTTTCTGTGGACGACTCTTCACTCGTAGTGGTTTCTACAGCAGCAGTTGTAGGCTCTGTTTCTGTGGACGACTCTTCACTCGTAGTGGTTTCTACAGCAGCAGTTGTAGGCTCCGTTTCTGTGGACGACTCTTCACTCGTAGTGGTTTCTACAGCAGCAGTTGTAGGCTCTGTTTCTGTGGACGACTCTTCACTCGTAGTGGTTTCTACAGCAGCAGTTGTAGGCTCTGTTTCTGTGGACGACTCTTCACTCGTAGTGGTTTCTACAGCAGCAGTTGTAGGCTCTGTTTCTGTGGACGACTCTTCACTCGTAGTGGTTTCTACAGCAGCAGTTGTAGGCTCCGTTTCTGTGGACGACTCTTCACTCGTAGTGGTTTCTACAGCAGCAGTTGTAGGCTCTGTTTCTGTGGACGACTCTTCACTCGTAGTGGTTTCTACAGCAGCAGTTGTAGGCTCCGTTTCTGTGGACGACTCTTCACTCGTAGTGGTTTCTACAGCAGCAGTTGTAGGCTCTGTTTCTGTGGACGACTCTTCACTCGTAGTGGTTTCTACAGCAGCACTTGTAGGCTCTGTTTCTGTGGACGACTCTTCACTCGTAGTGGTTTCTACAGCAGCAGTTGTAGGCTCTGTTTCTGTGGACGACTCTTCACTCGTAGTGGTTTCTACAGCAGCAGTTGTAGGCTCCGTTTCTGTGGACGACTCTTCACTCGTAGTGGTTTCTACAGCAGCAGTTGTAGGCTCTGTTTCTGTGGACGACTCTTCACTCGTAGTGGTTTCTACAGCAGCAGTTGTAGGCTCTGTTTCTGTGGACGACTCTTCACTCGTAGTGGTTTCTACAGCAGCAGTTGTAGGCTCTGTTTCTGTGGACGACTCTTCACTCGTAGTGGTTTCTACAGCAGCAGTTGTAGGCTCTGTTTCTGTGGACGACTCTTCACTCGTAGTGGTTTCTACTGCAGCAGTTGTAGGCTCCGTTTCTGTGGAAGGCTCTTCACTCGTAGTGGTTTCTACAGCAGCAGTTGTAGGCTCCGTTTCTGTGGACGACTCTTCACTCGTAGTGGTTTCTACAGCAGCAGTTGTAGGCTCTGTTTCTGTGGACGACTCTTCACTCGTAGTGGTTTCTACAGCAGCAGTTGTAGGCTCTGTTTCTGTGGACGACTCTTCACTCGTAGTGGTTTCTACAGCAGCAGTTGTAGGCTCCGTTTCTGTGGACGACTCTTGACTCGTAGTGCTTTCTACAGCAGCAGTTGTAGGCTCTGTTTCTGTGGACGACTCTTCACTCGTAGTGGTTTCTACAGCAGCAGTTGTAGGCTCTGTTTCTGTGGACGACTCTTCACTCGTAGTGGTTTCTACAGCAGCAGTTGTAGGCTCTGTTTCTGTGGACGACTCTTCACTCGTAGTGGTTTCTACAGCAGCAGTTGTAGGCTCTGTTTCTGTGGACGACTCTTCACTCGTAGTGGTTTCTACAGCAGCAGTTGTAGGCTCCGTTTCTGTGGACGACTCTTCACTCGTAGTGGTTTCTACAGCAGCAGTTGTAGGCTCTGTTTCTGTGGACGACTCTTCACTCGTAGTGGTTTCTACAGCAGCAGTTGTTGGGTCTGTTTCTGTGGATGACTCTTCACTCGTAGTGGTTTCTAAAGCAGCAGTTGTAGGCTCCGTTTCTGTGGACGACTCTTCACTCGTAGTGGTTTCTACAGCAGCAGTTGTAGGCTCTGTTTCTGTGGACGACTCTTCACTCGTAGTGGTTTCTACAGCAGAAGTTGTAGGCTCTGTTTCTGTGGACGACTCTTGACTCGTAGTGCTTTCTACAGCAGCAGTTGTAGGCTCTGTTTCTGTGGACGACTCTTCACTCGTAGTGGTGTCTACAGCAGCAGTTGTAGGCTCCGTTTCTGTAGACGACTCTTCACTCGTAGTGGTTTCTACCGCAGCAGTTGTAGGCTCTGTTTCTGTGGACGACTCTTCACTCGTAGTGGTTTCTACAGCAGCAGTTGTAGGCTCTGTTTCTGTGGACGACTCTTCACTCGTAGTGGTTTCTACAGCAGCAGTTGTAGACCCTGTTTCTGTGGACGACTCTGCACTCGTAGTGATTTCTACAGCAGCAGTTGTAGGCTCTGTTTCTGTGGACGACTCTTCACTCGTAGTGGTTTCTACAGCAGCAGTTGTAGGCTCCGTTTCTGTGGACGACTCTTCACTCGTAGTGGTTTCTACAGCAGCAGTTGTAGGCTCTGTTTCTGTGGACGACTCTTCACTCGTAGTGGTTTCTACAGCAGCAGTTGTTGGGTCTGTTTCTGTGGATGACTCTTCACTCGTAGTGGTTTCTAAAGCAGCAGTTGTAGGCTCCGTTTCTGTGGACGACTCTTCACTCGTAGTGGTTTCTACAGCAGCAGTTGTAGGCTCTGTTTCTGTGGACGACTCTTCACTCGTAGTGGTTTCTACAGCAGCAGTTGTAGGCTCTGTTTCTGTGGACGACTCTTCACTCGTAGTGGTTTCTACAGCAGCAGTTGTAGGCTCCGTTTCTGTGGACGACTCTTCACTCGTAGTGGTTTCTACAGCAGCAGTTGTAGACTCTGTTTCTGTGGACGACTCTTCACTCGTAGTGGTTTCTACAGCAGCAGTTGTAGACTCTGTTTCTGTGGACGACTCTTCACTCGTAGTGGTTTCTACAGCAGCAGTTGTAGGCTCCGTTTCTGTGGACGACTCTTCACTCGTAGTGGTTTCTACAGCAGCAGTTGTAGGCTCTGTTTCTGTGGACGACTCTTCACTCGTAGTGGTTTCTACAGCAGCAGTTGTAGGCTCCGTTTCTGTGGACGACTCTTCACTCGTAGTGGTTTCTACAGCAGCAGTTGTAGGCTCTGTTTCTGTGGACGACTCTTCACTCGTAGTGGTTTCTACAGCAGCAGTTGTAGGCTCTGTTTCTGTGGACGACTCTTCACTCGTAGTGGTTTCTACAGCAGCAGTTGTAGGCTCTGTTTCTGTGGACGACTCTTCACTCGTAGTGGTTTCTACAGCAGCAGTTGTAGGCTCCGTTTCTGTGGACGACTCTTCACTCGTAGTGGTTTCTACAGCAGCAGTTGTAGGCTCTGTTTCTGTGGACGACTCTTCACTCGTAGTGGTTTCTACAGCAGCAGTTGTAGGCTCCGTTTCTGTGGACGACTCTTCACTCGTAGTGGTTTCTACAGCAGCAGTTGTAGGCTCTGTTTCTGTGGACGACTCTTCACTCGTAGTGGTTTCTACAGCAGCAGTTGTAGGCTCTGTTTCTGTGGACGACTCTTCTGTCGAAGTGGTTTCTACAGCAGCAGTTGTAGGCTCCGTTTCTGTGGACGACTCTTCACTCGTAGTGGTTTCTACAGCAGCAGTTGTAGGCTCCGTTTCTGTGGACGACTCTTCACTCGTAGTGGTTTCTACAGCAGCAGTTGTAGGCTCTGTTTCTGTGGACGACTCTTCACTCGTAGTGGTTTCTACAGCAGCAGTTGTAGGCTCCGTTTCTGTGGACGACTCACCACTCGTAGTGGTTTCTACCGCAGCAGTTGTAGGCTCTGTTTCTGTGGACGACTCTTCCCTCGTAGTGGTTTCTACCGCAGCAGTTGTAGGCTCTGTTTCTGTGGACGACTCTTCACTCGTAGTGGTTTCTACAGCAGCAGTTGTAGGCTCTGTTTCTGTGGACGACTCTTCACTCGTAGTGGTTTCTACAGCAGCAGTTGTAGGCTCCGTTTCTGTGGACGACTCTTCACTCGTAGTGGTTTCTACAGCAGCAGTTGTAGGCTCCGTTTCTGTGGACGACTCTTCACTCGTAGTGGTTTCTACAGCAGCAGTTGTAGACTCTGTTTCTGTGGACGACTCTTCACTCGTAGTGGTTTCTACAGCAGCAGTTGTAGGCTCCGTTTCTGTGGACGACTCACCACTCGTAGTGGTTTCTACCGCAGCAGTTGTAGGCTCTGTTTCTGTGGACGACTCTTCCCTCGTAGTGGTTTCTACCGCAGCAGTTGTAGGCTCTGTTTCTGTGGACGACTCTTCCCTCGTAGTGGTTTCTACCGCAGCAGTTGTAGGCTCTGTTTCTGTGGACGACTCTTCACTCGTAGTGGTTTCTACAGCAGCAGTTGTAGGCTCCGTTTCTGTGGACGACTCTTCACTCGTAGTGGTTTCTACAGCAGCAGTTGTAGGCTCCGTTTCTGTGGACGACTCTTCACTCGTAGTGGTTTCTACAGCAGCAGTTGTAGGCTCTGTTTCTGTGGACGACTCTTCACTCGTAGTGGTTTCTACCGCAGCAGTTGTAGGCTCCGTTTCTGTGGACGACTCTTCACTCGTAGTGGTTTCTACAGCAGCAGTTGTAGGCTCCGTTTCTGTGGACGACTCTTCACTCGTAGTGGTTTCTACAGCAGCAGTTGTAGGCTCTGTTTCTGTGGACGACTCTTCACTCGTAGTGGTTTCTACCGCAGCAGTTGTAGGCTCCGTTTCTGTGGACGACTCTTCACTCGTAGTGGTTTCTACAGCAGCAGTTGTAGGCTCTGTTTCTGTGGACGACTCTTCACTCGTAGTGGTTTCTACAGCAGCAGTTGTAGGCTCTGTTTCTGTGGACGACTCTTCACTCGTAGTGGTTTCTACAGCAGCAGTTGTAGGCTCCGTTTCTGTGGACGACTCTTCACTCGTAGTGGTTTCTACAGCAGCAGTTGTAGGCTCCGTTTCTGTGGACGACTCTTCACTCGTAGTGGTTTCTACAGCAGCAGTTGTAGGCTCTGTTTCTGTGGACGACTCTTCACTCGTAGTGGTTTCTACCGCAGCAGTTGTAGGCTCCGTTTCTGTGGACGACTCTTCACTCGTAGTGGTTTCTACAGCAGCAGTTGTAGGCTCCGTTTCTGTGGACGACTCTTCACTCGTAGTGGTTTCTACAGCAGCAGTTGTAGGCTCTGTTTCTGTGGACGACTCTTCACTCGTAGTGGTTTCTACAGCAGCAGTTGTAGGCTCTGTTTCTGTGGACGACTCTTCACTCGTAGTGGTTTCTACAGCAGCAGTTGTAGGCTCTGTTTCTGTGGACGACTCTTCACTCGTAGTGGTTTCTACAGCAGCAGTTGTAGGCTCTGTTTCTGTGGACGACTCTTCACTCGTAGTGGTTTCTACAGCAGCAGTTGTAGGCTCTGTTTCTGTGGACGACTCTTCACTCGTAGTGGTTTCTACAGCAGCAGTTGTAGGCTCTGTTTCTGTGGATGACTCTTCACTCGTAGTGGTTTCTACAGCAGCAGTTGTAGGCTCCGTTTCTGTGGACGACTCTTCACTCGTAGTGGTTTCTACAGCAGCAGTTGTAGGCTCTGTTTCTGTGGACGACTCTTCACTCGTAGTGGTTTCTACCGCAGCAGTTGTAGGCTCCGTTTCTGTGGACGACTCTTCACTCGTAGTGGTTTCTACAGCAGCAGTTGTAGGCTCTGTTTCTGTGGACGACTCTTCACTCGTAGTGGTTTCTACAGCAGCAGTTGTAGGCTCTGTTTCTGTGGACGACTCTTCACTCGTAGTGGTTTCTACCGCAGCAGTTGTAGGCTCCGTTTCTGTGGACGACTCTTCACTCGTAGTGGTTTCTACAGCAGCAGTTGTAGGCTCCGTTTCTGTGGACGACTCTTCACTCGTAGTGGTTTCTACAGCAGCAGTTGTAGGCTCCGTTTCTGTGGACGACTCTTCACTCGTAGTGGTTTCTACAGCAGCAGTTGTAGGCTCCGTTTCTGTGGACGACTCTTCACTCGTAGTGGTTTCTACAGCAGCAGTTGTAGGCTCTGTTTCTGTGGACGACTCTTCACTCGTAGTGGTTTCTACCGCAGCAGTTGTAGGCTCCGTTTCTGTGGACGACTTGTCACTCGTAGTGGTTTCTACAGCAGCAGTTGTAGGCTCTGTTTCTGTGGACGACTCTTCACTCGTAGTGGTTTCTACAGCAGCAGTTGTAGGCTCCGTTTCTGTGGACGACTCTTCACTAGTAGTGGTTTCTACAGCAGCAGTTGTAGGCTCTGTTTCTGTGGACGACTCTTCACTCGTAGTGGTTTCTACAGCAGCAGTTGTAGGCTCCGTTTCTGTGGACGACTCTTCACTCGTAGTGGTTTCTACAGCAGCAGTTGTAGGCTCCGTTTCTGTGGACGACTCTTCACTCGTAGTGGTTTCTACAGCAGCAGTTGTAGGCTCTGTTTCTGTGGACGACTCTTCACTCGTAGTGGTTTCTACAGCAGCAGTTGTAGGCTCTGTTTCTGTGGACGACTCTTCACTCGTAGTGGTTTCTACAGCAGCAGTTGTAGGCTCTGTTTCTGTGGACGACTCTTCACTCGTAGTGGTTTCTACAGCAGCAGTTGTAGGCTCTGTTTCTGTGGACGACTCTTCACTCGTAGTGGTTTCTACAGCAGCAGTTGTAGGCTCTGTTTCTGTGGACGACTCTTCACTCGTAGTGGTTTCTACAGCAGCAGTTGTAGGCTCTGTTTCTGTGGACGACTCTTCACTCGTAGTGGTTTCTACAGCAGCAGTTGTAGGCTCCGTTTCTGTGGACGACTCTTCACTCGTAGTGGTTTCTACAGCAGCAGTTGTAGGCTCTGTTTCTGTGGACGACTCTTCACTCGTAGTGGTTTCTACAGCAGCAGTTGTAGGCTCCGTTTCTGTGGACGACTCTTCACTCGTAGTGGTTTCTACAGCAGCAGTTGTAGGCTCTGTTTCTGTGGACGACTCTTCACTCGTAGTGGTTTCTACAGCAGCAGTTGTAGGCTCTGTTTCTGTGGACGACTCTTCACTCGTAGTGGTTTCTACAGCAGCAGTTGTAGGCTCTGTTTCTGTGGACGACTCTTCACTCGTAGTGGTTTCTACAGCAGCAGTTGTAGGCTCTGTTTCTGTGGACGACTCTTCACTCGTAGTGGTTTCTACAGCAGCAGTTGTAGGCTCCGTTTCTGTGGACGACTCTTCACTCGTAGTGGTTTCTACAGCAGCAGTTGTAGGCTCTGTTTCTGTGGACGACTCTTCACTCGTAGTGGTTTCTACAGCAGCACTTGTAGGCTCTGTTTCTGTGGACGACTCTTCACTCGTAGTGGTTTCCACAGCAGCAGTTGTAGGCTCCGTTTCTGTGGACGATTCCTCAGTAATTTCGGTACTTTGTTCAGGTTGTGTTTCTTGCTCGGTTGTAGTTTTCTCTGTAGTTGTGGTTGACAGTGGTGGAGTATTATTTATTTCACTTTCTATCCATCTCAAGTATTTCAACGGGTTCATGTATACTGCGGGCTTATCTCCTACACACGTGCTTGGATTTGAGAAGACTCCGACGAGTTCAGGATTCTTTGGCCATCCTGTTATAAGGCCTCCTCCTTCATTATCCTTGCAGGGACGTTGATTTGGATTTGTCCATCCTTTCGTGCATATTTGCATATATTGGTCGAAACTTGTTGGGTACACATCTTCGCACAGTTTGTTTCCTTCTATCCGGAACATTCCGTACTTAAGTTGATTATGTCCTGCCGCGAATCCGGACATAACTGCAAATGTTCCAGCATCCGGCGTCTTTGACGATATCTTTATCGGTTTGATTTCCTCGGTCAGATGTTGTGCATATGGTAAAAGGATCAAGGACAGATCATCGAATCCGGTGGGATACGGAACAACTGCTTCTTCTCTAACTTGCACTTGTTTGGCGTGTTGTGTTTCGTTTAGGAATAATAAGCTGAAGTATAGGTCGATTGTGGCTGCGTTGCTCGTGCAGCTCAAGGATGTCAGGACCCAGCGATCCGCGATAAGAGAACCGCTACATTGTCGTGTTGAGCCGTTTTTAGTTTTTGTTCTTATTGTCACATGTGAAGGAAAACTTCGCGGATTTTCCACTGTATAACCGTTTTGAATGCGCGGCGATATTTCGAGATGTCTACTTTCGACGGAGACTACTACCGCGATGAGAAGGACGTGCCATACCCTCATAGCGAATATTTTTAACTTACTGACATTATTAGAAAACCGAGGCTTTTATAAAGTCTTTTTAATCCGTTTTAATTTGCTTATCGACGACACTATCGCCGATATCTCGACTGTTCAGCTGGCATTGTGTTTGTATCTTTGAAAGGTATTTTTTTTTAACATTTCCTCAATATAATGTTAAGATAGTGTTATCAGATGATAATTGTTTTACAATTAAATAGATCGTGAATTTATTATATTGTTCACTGGGCTCAAATGTAGTTGGTATTATTTAGCTTGTGAGATTTCTTAGCTTTACGAGATTTATATTTACGACTGTGTTTGATACGAATTTTTTATAAATCATTTTACAACTCAGCAAATTACCTTTCAGTTCGAATCATGTAGTCGAGGCTGCACTTTGCATTTAACAGCGGTCTGTTCCAAAATCATTCAACTTTAATATTTTCATTCAAATCTAATTTGCTATCAAATCTTTTATCAGGAATTCCGCAAAATTAGTAAGAGCCTCAAAAATACAGAAATTTTTTAAGATATTAAAGCCATATTTTGACTCCCATCAGATTGCTAGGGATTATTCTGCAAAAATCCCCATTTTCCTGTAATCAAAAACTCATAATCTAACTACTCGCAAAGATTTCATTTTCCTCCGAATTACTGTAATTACCTGTGCAAAAATACCATAATTTAGATGACTAATTTGAGAATTTTGCTTTATCTCGATTGGTGATAATAATTTAAACTTGGCTTAAATTTTGCAAAAGAAACTTTTCTATCTTTAAGCAAAATTCGATTAGCAACCAGTGTTTTATTTCGATCTGATAAGTTGCTCAAGTAGTCTGTTTAAAATTATCAAAGAATGGATAAAGTTCGTTTCCGTTCAGACTATCATTGCGTGGCAAATTGTTTATCAGACCTTAATCGGATTTAGCGGATGTAGATGCGTACCTGTGTATTTGATGCTATGAACCAACTGAATGACTATCTCGAATCCAAATTTTAAGCTTATATTTTATCGGTTCATTGTTTAAGCATTTATCAAGTTGTTTTGAAATTCATAATTGATGTGTGTTCCACCCATCAAGATCTTAACTACGATTTCAGAGAAGATATTTTACGTTGGAAAACAGTTCCGTGTGTGTTTAGAAATCATTCAAGGAAATTGTACGACGGGCCCCTAAACAAAAATTTGAATGGTTAAGTTTGGTAATAGGCATAATTGCTTCACTCCTTAGAGTAGCAGCCATACAAAAGTCGTTAAAACATTTAATCAGAAAAAAAAATATTTGGGGGGGGGGGGGTTCAGACAAATTTACGCGTCGAGTATAAGTTACATTTAGCTATGCGCTTGTAATTACATCGTTTCGGGAGGGGGGGGGGGGTTTGAACCCCCAAAAACCCCGTGCGTTCGTGCCTGGTTTACTGAATAGTTTTCACTAAGAACAGCGATGCACTTGCTCAGACGTCGCATTACGAATCGCTGATAAAGATAAAGGATAGAGAAAAAACACCTTTTGTGTATGTACAAACAGGGGAATTACCTGTTTATATCAACTGAAACAGTGTGTTCTATGTAAGTGTACCGTGTTATACGAGGGGGTTGACGCAACTACAGTACCGTGTTATATCGAAATCGTGTTCTAAGAGTACCGTATTATACGAGCGGTGTCGCAATTTCAGTAACGTGTTATATCGCAATCGTGTTCTAAAAGTACCGTGTTATACGAGGGTTGCCTGTATATTACACAATTATCCAAAACACCAATTGTGATTTAATTATACCTGAACTAAAATTCATTTCCACGAATTTCAACGTGGGTTAACTTTACTTTATATTTCAGGAGCATGCACTGAAGTTCACTTCATATTTAAACTTCACTGGGATATTAATTCTACTCAGATCATTGAATAAATTTGTCGGCCCAATTAAATAGAGCTCTACCGGGCGAATTATATATATGTAGGTAAAGGTATGATTCTTTATTTGATTTGATAAAATGTATGCCTACATACGTTCGAACTCGCGATTGCTTGAGAATAGGTACATAACTTCAGATGAAAGGAAAAAGTTTAGTATTTTAATGAGAAAAGTTTCTGGCAATGTGGTGGCTTCCACACAGAAGTCCTTAAAACACGTAAAGGTTCAACACGTAACGATTACTTATAAAAAATAGATGATTGCGTAATTTTTCTTGAACTTCTTTGCATCGACTTGATATTGTCCATGAATATCGAAGACTCTTCTAACATCTTTCCATCGTTTTTAATCTAAAAAAGACGGTGAATGTTGGCGATATTGTGAGGCTAATACCATAGATACACTGCTTGTATACAAATCATGTTATTAAAATCATGATATGCGATACAAGATACCATGGTACACAGCCTATACATGATATACTTTGGCATTTAGCCAAGATAAAATTTCAAGTGTCTATCAATCGTAGCTTCGACTGCTAGATATTCGTGCCTATGATGTTGAAGCAGGTTGCTTAAAATTTTCTATATAAATGTCCTTAAACAATAATTCCTCAAAAACTTCGGACTCTTATAAGAAAGTTATCATTTTCGGTAATTTTTAGTATGTTTTTGGTATTGAATTTGGTATTGAATTGAAATATATGGTTATTCTCCTTCAAATAGCTACTAAATGATAGTGCTTGAAAAGGGACACTGATATGTGTCCACTTAAATTAAACTTCGATAGGTTTTCCAAGTAATAGCTGCGACCTTGTACTAATTCCAAATTTTAAGGATTACCAATCACACAATAAGCTCTGAAATACATCAAGTGATTTTTTACCATCTACAGGAAACAGAAGTAAATTTCTAAATCGCTAATCAGTTCTCAGTTTGTTCGCAACAAACAACCAATTGTTCTAGTTCTTTGAATTTTCGCCGAACATCAAAAACATTTTCTAATTTCGCTGCAGATTGTTTACAGTATCTCATTTCCACGAATACTGGGATTGGAAAGTTTGACTTAAAAATTAAGTCTTTCATCAAAAAAGGAAATGGATTTCTTACCGATTTGATCGGTAATTAATAAACCTACATGAGGGAGATAAGCAGAATTGGGTGAGATTTGAAAACACATTGGCCTCTACGGAAGTGATAAATTTATTTGATTGTTATTTCCTTTCAATGAACTATACCTGTAAATTAGTTTACGGTGCCACCAGTTCGAATTTTATTCAATCGTTTTGATAAGACGGTTTACTTAAGTTAAGCTAAGATCTTTGGAATCAACTGATTGCAAGTTTTTCTGTTATTGGTTGTCGACGTACAAAAATAATCTATGTCGTCCGGTATGATAAAAATAATCCTTTCATTACGATAATATTAAGTTTTATTCCAATGGATCAATTAAAAAAAATCATAACACTTGCAAGCTTGATTGTCGGGCAAAACCTACTGCTGGTGTTCGATAAGGACAGTAATTATACCAACAAACTGCCTCATGTCGCGAAATATCTTTGGAAATCGTTAAGGTAATTACCCGGACAGATAAGACATTTATGGATTTCGGAGGCCTTATAAAACTGAGGAGCTGTCGGTAATCTTCATCAGTTTAACAGACAAAAATTATGGTTTGCTCGCAATTTTGTACTTTGCTAGGCTTCGTATTTGTTGCCGTCGCGTTGGGCGCTCGTTTGGACATTTCGTCGAGGATCAACAACGGAACGCCGGTGGACACACTTAAACGCTTCCCGTCATTCGTCAGCATTCAAAGCTCAAATCGATCCGAAGAAATTTGCAGCGGAACGATCATAGCGAAACGTTGGATTCTAACCTCAAGTCGATGTGTAGCTGGCGGCCCCCTTTTCGAGATATCCTTTCATCGCTTGTACTCCGACAGTTTCGAAGGATCCTTCAGTGTAATTGTCGATAAGTCGGCAGTGGTTGCTTATCCCACAGGATACGATGATCTCGCGCTAGTCAAGCTACCTATTTCGCTGGAATTCACCACTGAACTCACTGCTGCCAAATATGCAGCCACCAATCTGATTGATAATAGTTTGGCCGTTATGGCAGGATTCGGTAACGGTACCAAGGAGTTGACCTACGGAATGTTCCAGCTTCTATCGCTCAAAGATTGCCAGGTTGCGTTCGGAACGCAATTCGATGAATATTTGCAATTATGTACGAAGTCGTGGGGCTTCGCAGAACAAGTACCTTGCAAGAATAACGAAGGAGGTGGACTTATCATTGGATGGCCGACAAATCCCATACTAGTTGGTGTTTTTACCAAAGCTGATAAGAATTGTGTTGGAGAAACACCAGCACTTTACACCAACGTACTGAAGTATTTGGAATGGATTAATGATGTCCTGAAATATATGTAATTTGGTATTCTGAAGAAGTTTTGTAATGTTATTTTTAAGTTAGGAATTTAAAATATAAAAATAAATTGATATTAAAAAGTGCGAGCAAAATTTTCATACTTAATTCGGTATTGAATCAGTTCTAACTTGTGGTTAGTACTGATCCCAAGACCTAAAACTTCTGATTAAGCGTACATTTTGGTCGGCTCACATACCCCAAGTGGTACATATCATATCGTAGGAACGGGCCTTAAAGTATTAGGAAAGCATAATTTGTTTTTTTCTTCAGAAAACATTTTTCCTAGCCGTATAAAAGCTTTTCATCAAAGCTACATCAGAAATTCGTGTAGTTATATAAATAATGTATTGAAATAAGCTCTGTTCTCTTGCATGTCTCTAAATATGTATATTTTTAACCAAGACCCAAACATTCTTTGCACCCCTTCCGTGAACAAGAAGCCACCAGTCAAACTTAATTCGTTCTATACCAAAGGAAAAAAGGAAAAACCAATTTGAACATTACCTATATAAATAGCCATTGTATAGTGTAACGTCACGCAATTAACGACGTCATTATATCAATCAAAACTTGACATCCACGACTTAAGTAGAACAAAAGGACGAATTTTAGCTGTTTTATGGGTTATTGGAACTGGGGAAGTAATTACATTGATTTCGAAAAATATGACCAATGGTACATCGAAACATGTTGTGGGTCTTATTAGTCTAGCCAAAAGTAGAAGTAGACACCCGTGGTCTATTAAATCTTGGGAAAAAAGGTTAGCTTTTGTGTTGCTGACCTTTATCCCAGAAGGAGCAACTGAAGAATACACAGGTAGTTATCAGAGATAATTGCTGAAAATCTTATCACGTTTAAATGACAGCAGTATCGTATCTTTAGTAGTGAAACAGGTAGGTATTAATATCGCAGCGATATCAGTAATACCTTGTTATTATCGATAGCAATACTTTGTTATGTAATTATTAGCACTTTAGTTTGCTGTTAGGTGATTGACATAAATTCTAAATTTATTGGTCTAAATTATTTTGTTATAAGTAGTTGATCGTTCAATTGACCAGTACCGTGTACATAGACGGTGTGAAATCATTCTTGTGTTTGTAGTTCTTCAGCTTAGTTGCGCTTCGAATTAAATACCAAAAAAAAAAGACACATGATAATTAAATTTTATCACCAAATTTTTTTTGCCTGGTTAATGAATTCAATGCATTTTCTTGCTCCACTTATCATGGCTTTGTAGCGATTTAATGACAAAACGTGTAGCTATTAGCTACATGTTGTATTTCGCAATCGTCAATGAAAATTGTTGCTTCCAAAGTCTTTTATTATTTAGTAGAAAATATTCTCTTGAAATATAAGTTAAAGTATGATATCATTAAACTTTGAGATAATCTAAACAATGAAAAGCAAAAATTTGTCAATGTTTTTTTTTTTTGTAATATGATTGACAATAATTTAGATCATTGACATGTGCATTGCGAAAATAAATATTTGGTAAGAATTCGATAGCTTTAAATGGGTAAAACACAAGGTGTATTGATTGTGTGCCGATAATATCAATAATTTTCGAATTGTTGGCGGTATAATACTTCAAGGATTTTTAAGGTCTCTTTCTTATTGTTCTGAGCAGTTGGGGTAGTCGACTTATAGCTGTCTATAAAATATTTTAGAGGGATATTTTAGTTCACAGTTATTTAACCATTTAACGGGATTGTGGATCAAGTTTGTTTCCAGTATTTTAAATTTTCTGCCCGTGCAGACGAAGATAAATTTATTGCTGTATCTTAAGTATTTTCGACTTTATCTCTTTTTAAGCAGAACTTTTTCACTAATTAAGCAATCTTTTTTTAATAGCGTTCAACTAAGAGGGACAAACCTGTTCCTCCAAAACGCTCCATACCGATAAAACTGATAACTTTTTGGTTCTAATATTTGGACAGATTTGAAATAATTTATCAAAAATATATTACCAGTTATAGTTAGATTCTGCGTTTGTTATTTCTATGCAGAGAACATGTCAGGTGTTCTTTAAACAGTCTTTTGCTTCTACCATGTGTTGGTCCTAATTTTTATAATGCAATTTTTCACTGGAGGATGAAAAAACGTTATTTTGAACAAGCAAAATGCTTCAATTCAGATTCAAATAAAACGATATTTTGAAAAAATGGTTTACACTTTATGAAAAAACGGATTCCTCAAGCGACAAAATGATTTTAGTTAACTGAAAATTACTTTGGAAGGTAGTTATGCTAGTGCATTATATTTACCTTACAATTACAGATGATAAAATACATTGCATAATATGAAGAAGACATTTCTTGACAACGATCTGGTTTTTTAGATAACAACAAACATAAGAAAAGATTTGGTTCAAAGTATAAAAGTCATTCACAATATGAGCTTCTTAAGATAATTTCGAGATTAGACTATGTGCGTCTTTGCAGCTACGGTATTTTCCTCTATTTGGTTGATATGACTTTAATTCTTATAAATTGAAATCGATAGTATTAATTTGGAAAATATTTAAAAAACCTATTGATTTTACTTAACTCATTTTAAACAAAATTTACAGAATTGAAAGAAAGGACTATGAATCACCATAGACCAAATTGTTTAATCACTCCCACATATCGCACTAGGATTCAAATGCACGACAACTCAAGAAAGTCTTGACGTGGAATATTAAAATTTTGGAAAAATATTTGCAGAAATCAATGAAATGAAACAAATAGTGTAACTACTAGCACTAACACACTAATAGTGTAACTACCAAAGTTCCTTAAAAAAAATTCCGTTCAACTTCAGGAATAAGAACATTTTCATATTAAAGTACACCTACACCTACACCTTTTTGACCAATCTTTGCAGCTCTCAAAAATTACCAGCAATTTTTTATAGTTCGTCTTTTATTCACCTGAGTCAGCTTAAATAAAGTAAGCAATTATTTCCACATAATAAACAGTGAATAATAACACAATATAATAACACAATAAACTAATAAAACGGGTGGAATACAACGATTGTTCGCCTCTTCTATATGACTCAATGGACTCAATAAAACTACAAGATATATAGCCGTTTATAGTGGAAAGTTTCACAAATTCACTTCGTAATATAATCGAATATGAGTTTTAATCGATAACACTAAATCCCCATGTAATTAAACTGCAAATTATTGCCAAATGCCATAAATTTGACAAATATTTACGAGCTGCAGGATTCGACCACATAAATTAATGTCAGATTATACGTTGAGACAGGGGATTATTTTGCCCCGAATGTGATAGGCGTCTGTGAGGTTAAGCAAGGATACGAAAAAGGTGAACAGATTTCTCCCTGCGGGCCAATGTTACCTTTAAAATCAATACCAGGTTAGAAACGTTTATGTAAATACACAATTGGTGTCCAATAAATTGCGGGCCAAGATACCTTAACTTTCTTTTGTCTGTTTCCAGTTATCTGGACACGAATGAATTTTTGAATTAGACTTGGACGACACGTTTCACTTTATATAAGTTTAATAGCCGTAGTCCTTTGGTGCTGTTCAACCGCAGGTTAACAA
Organism: Beris chalybata; assembly: GCA_949128065.1. Lineage (NCBI taxonomy): Eukaryota > Metazoa > Arthropoda > Insecta > Diptera > Stratiomyidae > Beris > Beris chalybata. The sequence continues at coordinate 5,869,048 of OX421894.1, read as the reverse complement.
TTTGTTTAATTAGGGGCACATGTGAATAAGGCTTTGCAAATGTCACAAACACTGTTTGAATAAACTAGTTTCAAACCAATTCTAAGTCTGTTAATTCGCTTTTATCATGGTAACGTATAATTCAGTTGGAATCCCTCGAATAGTTCTATAGCACCGCAGGGAATTCTTGTAGAAACCGATTTCATTGTTACATTGGCGATTTTAAAAATTAAACGAAATGAACCATACCGCAAATATACTGTTAGTCAGGGACGTCATTTCAGTTTTTCGTAGGAGAAGGCGCAAGATGTTATGAATGTATATATTTGTATATATATGTTATGTATAATATATGAGAAAACAAAATTCAGGGGGGCCAATGCCCTCCCTGCCCCCCCCCCAAATGACGTCCCATTTTCTCTACCGGAAAAGAATTAAAAAAATGTATGGATTGATTGCGATTTTCCTCACGTTATTTGTTATCTGCCAACAACTCTCTTGAGACCTTGTTCATTAACAAGGTTATAAAATATCGATAAAATCCTTATCTTATTTCGCCCGAAATAAATTCCCTTAGTCGTCGTTTCAATCGATTCTCATTTAACTGATATTATTAAGTGGTCGCAATTGATTTATTTCAATAAAAAAAAGAATTTGGAGAAACTTGGATTAGATGGAAGCCGTTTGGAAAACAAATTTTTCAATCTTGATTAGTCACCTTCCGCTCCAATTAACTGCTATTTTATTACATCATTGAAATCAAATATTTGTTGAAAGGACTGAGTGATGGATTAGCTCATTCGCTAAAATGCAAAATATTCTGTAATTAAAAACCATATAGATACTTTGGCCTGAATGTCATCATAAACTGCTGGCCTAAATTGTCGTTTGAAAATCGCGCACATCAAAGGAATAATTCGAAAGCTGAAAGCCTTTTATGAAATTCATATGTCCTCTGAACTGGAAATATGCATATCCTCGTACTCGTATGCTTTGCAAACAAGGACAACATGTCATCCCGGTACTTTGAACGTCTAACCATAGCATATAAAATTTAACTGGATGTACTTACCTCTTCGTAGATGAATGTATCGATTTCTTCCAGTGGTTTTCCGTACATATTTGACGGAAACGGTTCAAACTTTCGGGGCAAGACATCTCCATCTTCGACGGTGGCCTTGGTCCTTGGGTGGAATCCGTACTCCCGCACCAACTGGATATGCCGGTTTTCATGCTTAATTTGAGACCTTTGAGTGTAGGCAACCACTTGCTGCTTGGCAACTGAAAATACAAAAGAAATTTCACGTGAATTAAAGGTAGATCTTATGTTCGATATCTCTTTTTTGAAGGGGGTGTTACGAAACAATTGTCAATGGATATTTAAGTGGTCTTTGCGATGTTGAAGGACCTATTGTCTTTGAGAGGAAGATGACAGCCAGAAGTGTCCTCGATATAAGTTGTACACTTGAGAAATTCTAAAGTGCATTTTAGCTATAAAATCAATAGATCCTTAATCCTATTTTTTTTTTAATTTTATCGAAATAAAAGATAGAATTACTCGTAGTATGTAAGTGAAGAGAAGTATGTATAACAATTTTCTATTTGTTTCGACGGTAACACACGAACTTAAGAACTACAGAACCGATTTAAATGAAGTTTTAGGTACATGTAGATGGAAACTAACTAGCATTATACGTAGGGTACTTCTTACCTTGGCAATAAAGCATAGTATCTATATTAAGTGTCCGAATTCTTTCCAGATCAACTGTGCATAATTGTGGCTCCGCCTTCAGTGACGGGTGCGTGCCTGCATACCCATACGACATGCAAGTGAGCAAGCAATAAACCAGTGATTCTCAAATGTTTTTCGGTATGTGTTAATTTTTTTTAATCATAGAATATCGGCGAAAAACTACTGGATCGTTAGTCAAGATTTCTTCGGAGCCAGAGCCAGATTGGTTCGAAGAAAACCGATTGAAACCCAAGACAGACAATTTTTTCTTTCTTGGAAACAAGTTGTATTAAATACTTGCATTAATTTGAGTCCTATCAAACTTGGAATGCTATCTAATTTTCTAATTTGTGAATGCCATCCCGAAAAACTGGTCGAAAAATGTGAAAATTGGTGCAAGATTGTTAGCAGAATTTTTGATTTTGTGTTTGAATGTTAATCGTTGCTTCTGGGATTTCCATATAGCCATTCACACATTCACACGTTATTTGGATTTCAATTTCCCAGAAATCAATATGTTGCGAAATTTGCGTGTTTAGGAAGTTTTCTTTGGATTTCAGTTTTTTCCATTCTCTTGGAGAGGATACGGAATAATAAAACCAAACTCAACCAGGACCGTGAACAACACTATGACGGAGTTTTCCCTAAGGGAACGGGATACAATATCAAGCTCTAGATAATCAAAAAAAAACTGTGGAAACATGCAATTTCACATATAAACCTCCTGTCTTAGAGATTAGCTTAGCTGATAAAATTATCCTGGAAGCCATAAAAATGAAGTGAGCTTCTCCTCCACTAAAAACGTTTTCAACTTGGTTATAGCAAATTGTAACCTCTCGCCTGCTAAACCCTAAACGTCTAATAATGAACACACACGCTACCATATAAAAGTGTTTTTCTAAAAATTGTATAGGTACTACTCGTACTAATGGAATTTCATAATGAAAACCCTAGTTCACAATCGTGCCAACTACAAGCTACGTGGGGGATTCAATATCATAAAGACAAGATGATCATTTCAAACTATGCCATATCCTGTACCACCCTTGTGCAAATGCAGTTTAATGGTTCCTGAATCCATTGGCTTGGGGTACATTCCGCAACAATTATTACTGCCACTAGGAAAAAAAATTGATTGAAATGGTGGATCCAAATTGCATTTGACCGAACTCCGGAAAGGGCTTAAATCGAAACTGAACGTGTACAAAAACCGGAGCTATGCAAAACGCTGACAGGAACATTAAAATCATAAAAAATTCATAAATTACTATCATGCTATGGGGTGGGTGGTGTTAGGTGATTTTTTGCTCGACGTCATGTGTGTAATGCGGAAATGGTCATATTATTCTGTCCGCAGGGGAACGGAACGTATAGGTCAGATCTATACTTTGTATACAGAAACATTTGCCACCTATATGAAATAAGTACGGAATACTTATGCAGTGCTGAATAGTAGATGAACTCAAATCGCAATTGGACACATGTACAGATGAGGAAGTTGAAGAAATCGATAGCAATTTATTGGTGCCACAACTCACTACTCACCAACCATCACAAATTGCTTTTGCATAAATCGACGGCTATAACATTCGGTATTTACATTTTTTACGCCAGAGTCATAGCTTTTAAATCACTTCACATTAAAGTGTATTGTTTCTCTTTTGTGTACACGTATGTAACTATCGAAAATTCAAATTCTTATAGGAATATGTACATATGTATTTTCTTTCCTTCAATACTTTATTTTTATCTCATATTACTTGCTACACTTTACTTACTTCATTAATTGCCTGTTGCCATTTTTCATTCTTTTCTTGAACTTAACTATATTCTTTTTATTTCTTTCAATTCATTCTAATACTTACTTGAAAATTTTCTATGTAAACAAATTGTAGAGACTTACCGTCTCATTGTATACATACTTTCCTAAACAATAAACATAAACATATTTAATGCTGCTTTCGGTAATTGCTTAATTAAGCTGGAAAAACGCTACATTGTCATGATAAGTCCAAGCTTGAAATTGTTATACATAATAGTATCACGTTCATAACACTGTCAGACAAAAAAACACTGAAAGCGAGCAGTTGCCTGCGCAGTATTTATCTCTTCAGAAGACCTTATAAATGACTCCCTAGGCAGACCTGAAACGAAACAATTAGAAATGTAAAGACCTTCACTATCTGACCTTTTTAGACATCTAAGGGGGGGGGGGGGTGATCAAAAGAATCTTGATAATGTAACCAAGTATCAAACCGCACAGTGAAATAAATTTTGACAAACTCAGAGTCAAGACTACTAGAGTTTCAACCATCTCGAGATCCTCTGAGAAAATTAGCTTTTCCTACAAATTCACTCAACCTCAGAAATGGATTACTATCCAGCACTATGAGTAATACTTCATTAAAATGAAGACGATTGGTCAGCATCAATCACACAAAGCTATAGTGTAGTACTCATTAAACGCTGAAAGGAATATTGCGATATTCCTGAGACTATTATAGATCTACTTGTAATATTTTAAACCTTTGTATCTTTATCTGATCTTGATCTTCATCTCTTAATAGAAGTATTCATAAGCTTTTGAAGAACGTGGTGCACGTCGATGTTAAGCTTCCAAAACTATTGAAACATAATAAAGTGAAATAGGGAGCTTTATAAACTGGTACTCGGATTATTAAATACAAAACACTAAATTGTTAACATAAAATAAAGTAAACATAGCTTTAGAAATTTGTTTACAATTAAAACTTTATTATAAAATCAAAAAATTAAATAATACTACATTAAAATGGCAGGACGTATTTTATATTAATTTTGAAATATTAATCTAGTAGATAAGGGCTACATTAATTTAGATGGGGAGTGGGCGAGGGATACTGAATTCCAGGAGAGTATATTCCAGTAACTAGTTCAATCCAGTTTGTATATTTCCTTATATCGACGTGCATCTGTAGCTGTACATTAGACGAGAAAATCTTTTTATAGATCATGCCGATTAAAAAAGGCTTGTTAGGCCAGCCGCTAATGAGACCGGCTCCTGCGTTAAATCCCAATTTTAGGTGTTCATTATTGTAGTAGCTCTCCGTACACATGCTGTGAAAATAGTCCGTATACGAGTATGTCGAACAGATTTCGTTGTGCGCCACCTTAAACATGTTATAAGTTAAAGGTTTCTCATAATCGTAAACCGGCAGGACAGCAAAGGTCCCAACTGAAGCTGAACCGAATAGCGAAATTGGTTGTACTGAAGACCATCGGAAACTCAATTTCATCGGAAGATTAATGAGCGCGATATTATCATTTTCCGTTGGAAACCGCTGAATTTTCGAACAGTCCGATGTCATTGCAAAGGATCCCACGGGATCGTCAAGGTACGTTCGATTGAAGTGCATCATTAGATACTCATTATCGGTACAGGACACCAGGGTGTTAAGCGTAACGATCCATTGGTCCGAAATAATTGATCCGCTTCCAAGTTTATCCTCGTACCGATAATCTTCGTAGTATTTGAATTGCGTGAGATAAACAAGCCAAGGAAAACTGTCAACACTGTCCACTGGAAAGAATCTTTCCGGACTATTTGCAAGGGTCGCACTTGCAAAAGTGAGAAGCACTGCGATAATAAAACGAAGTGATGTCCTCATGGTGGCTATACAAAACTGTGTAAATTCGAAAAAATTGCGTCATTTTATACTGCCTAAAAAATTAGTTCAGATATATTTAATTTCTTTACTGGGTGGCATTTCTTTACTAGGTTCGATTAGATAGATTTCATTGGAAATTTTGATAAGATTGGGTCCTAATCTGTTTTAAGTATCCGGCTCTGCATTTAATTGAAAAGATTTTGTCGAATTATAAGGAACGGATGTGAGTAATACATTACCTACTATTGTAAATTAGGTATTATTTTATTATTGTTTCTTGCTATAGATAACCAATAATTACTACTACCATATCTGTAAAAATCTCGAATGAAAAGCGGTTATCGTTTGTAGATTTTGGCATCATGAAAAATTGCATCAGCATACTTTGCTCTCTTGCGGCCTGCCTTTAGTGGACGCACTTCCATAACAATGTATGGCAGGCGGATTTTTGCGATGCGGCCCGTCCGCCCTAGTGGACGCGAACCTTTAGTTGTCAGTCGCATTGTAACCCATTCGCATTAAACGCGTTCCAGACTTATACTTCAAAAATATGATAATTACGCCCAGACCGTTAGGAGATTTTATTTGAATATTACTCCAGAGGCACGAACTTGGTAATTAAAACTTCTTTTAAAAGTATATTTTCAAAAGTTAATAAAAAGCCACGAGGTTGCTATTGTTTTTCTATCTCAGGAGTGGTATCCACTAGAAAGTTGAAACTTAGTACAAATATGTAATTATGTAGTACAGGAAAAATAATTATAAAGACATGTGTTTTATTTGTATTAGAGTGCGGAAGGGACAAATGAAATCGTTTCAGAATTTTACAATATTCAACCTCCAGCGTAATAAAAATGGGTTGAATATGTGTTGAATATGTTATTACGAATTCTTCAAAAATTTCATCAGTCGATGGGTTAACACATTATTGTTTACTTCTAGTGCTCCATAGACACACACTCAAAGAAAAATTTAGGGACTTGTCCATATTGAACCCCTCATAGGATGAAAAGGGGTTGAAAGTGTTTTTAGCCAGAAAACTGAAAAGGGGTTGAATGTGTAGCCAGAAAAATGTCACGAAATTTTTTTCTAAGATTCATTGTTACTTGGAATCGGCGTTTTACATATTCGCCTATCTGATTGTGTTAATATACAGAATAAGCCAGAATAGCTGGTAGTTCGTGAGATGCCATTTCGTCTACGAAAAGTACTATGTGTGTGGTGCGACATTTATATGGATGATATTCTCTAGAGACAGACTCTTTTACTGTAACATGTGATCAATACGACAATGTCCTGAGAAATGTCGATAGTTCGGTTGTTAGCACCAGAATTGGATCGGGGAATATCTTTTCAAAAGTTGATATAGTTGAATTAGTACACATTAAAGTAGATTGGAAGTAATAAGAAACTTTGCTCTCAAATCACTACGATCTTACACATTGGTCTTCAATACACGGCTATTTTCGTGAGTAAAAAAGCTTTTGGATTTTGTTGAGTCGGGTAGACAAGGCATAATTTACCGAAGTTTCACCCCAAAGCCATCACTCCTCCACCCGCCTGGCCATCCTATTTCTGTGTAGTATTCAGAACTGGAGCAATACTTTAATTTCACTTTCTAAGAAATTCATGAGTCCGAGATGAAGACGCAGGCACGCTAGTAGATATCCTTGTAATCAGAAATGAACTCAAGATTAAAGAAAAAGGAAAAGCGAAAATAAAGGACGAGGTTTCGTTGATGGAAAAGATGGAAGACGACGATAAGGAGCCTTTGGCAAACTCATTGTCTGCACAATATTGCCAAGACCGGAGATAGTTAATAAAACATCAGAAGATGGCTCGGTTTTCGGTAGAAGCAGAGAAGGCAAATCAAATCCAAAATAGCTCGTGTTAATGGGAAACGATTTACGTGAACGATTAAAAATGCAGGACAGCACATAAACTATGAATAGAATGGCCAAACAAAGCACCCTGTTCGTATTTGCTATTTATGTTTTCTTATTAATTGAACTGGATATCGTGATTGTACTGAGTTCTACAAGACGTTGTAGGCTTAATTATTTTAGATTTAATTTATTTAGAAGCCAAAAGTTTTGAAAACTTTGTAAAATAAATTTTTATGAGTTTTGGAAGTGGTTAGGAGTTAGGAGTTTATTCTATCGATAAAAAAATGCATGAAGAATGGATGCAGAACGACAAAAAAATCTCCTTACGGCTCATATCTGCATATCTATGGATTGCGTGTGTCACCAATCTGAATTTTTACCAGGAAAAATATAATGAAGAAATAAATTAGTCATAAAAAATGTTTTTTTTTATCAGATTTATTGCCATCAACTTGAAAAATATAATAAAACAATAAGTTGAGAAACCGATTTGCACATTGAACAAGTGTTGGACAGTTAGTTATAAATAATGCCACTATTTTCAATTTAAGAAAATAGAATCAAGTTTTGGTTAACAATTCAATTTATTGAAATTCGTTCGCACTGTGATTAAAGCATAAAATAAAAAAGGATATATCCAGACCATTAATTTTACAAAATATTGCTGCAGAACTAGAACGCTTGAAACCACCCTAGTATGAAAATTGCAATGATGAAGCCAATAATCTTTTTTTATTTATGTTTGTGGCATTATATATTATGCGTTAACTTGAACAAAGGAGCGTTCATAAATTTAAAATTTAATTAATATCAATTGAGCTATTAATGTGCTATCTTGAAGCAAATATTCGAAGGAAAAACGTCTGCAAATTTATTTATAAGCACCTACACGGTACCGAAATCATGGGACATATTTCCTTCCAGTTGATTTACTAGATCTAAAAAACCACAATCAAGAACTTATGACGCATATGATCAAAGTTCATTAGGTTCATTGTTCGCAATATGTATCGACGTATCGTTGGCATTAATCTTTAGCGTAATGCCATTCGCGTAGGATTTATCGATAGTATGAATCTGAAGAGAATACTGATTTAGTAATAAAAAAACGAAGGCAATTGAACAGACTAAGCAAGCCCATATATAACGCAATATACTATATTGATACTCTGTGATTGGTAAAGTTGATGAAACTATCAGCATGCAATTGCATCAAACAAAAGTATCAGGAACAAAAAAGGCTCTTTCGAATCAACCTGGATCTGAAAGAGCAATTTGCTGAGAATTGATTATGCATTTTAAATAAAGTCTATAAAGTGGATCGACTTTAAGCTCAAATATTATACCTTCTTTTGCACAAAGTGCAAAAGATAAATAATCATTGCAATATCCACACGGAAGTCATATTCCATTAAATAAAATTAATCCAGCAGCCCATAAATTTCGAATGATTCTTGTCCGAACGCCCAAGCCTAGCGATGGCCATCCGTTTTATATCAACATTATTATAGCAAAGGATGTATAGGTATAAGGACACCAAGGACGGCAGATATGGGGCAATATCCATAAATAAAGTTCGCGAATGAATAAATCTCGAACGATATTCCGTCCCATTGGGGTGGTTTTATATTGTGACGGTGGTGACTCTGGTCAGTGCAGTGTTTATTCGCACGCACTAATGGAGGGCATAAGGACAACTGAAATTTATTAGCACTCAATCGATAGAACATGACTGCAGCTATAAAGACGCATAACATAAGACGGTTTTATAACTCAATCTGCTAGGGTGATATTCTCATGGGGGATTAAATAGTGCGAAAGGTATTTAGGTAAAATTCATTAAATTGCCAGTTAAGACGTTTGATTTGTTTACGGTATCGTTAATGTTTGATGTAGATTAGCAATTTATTGAAGTAATGGCCGTAATTAACTAACTAACTAGACTATTAGGGGTTTATTTCCTTATATAGTCAAAAGAGCAATACAATACGATTTAGCTTTTTTAAGTTACTAAACAACGTCCTGGTTAATCAGTAAGGGTGTCATGTTCGATTATGACCGAAAATAGGAATTTGAAAGCCAAAAATTGTTATTTTATAATTTCACTTTTTTCTATCTAAATTTATTTTTTTTCACAATTTTTTTTTGAGAGAGGGTATATCCTTTTTGCCGAGCTTCAAACCGATCAATTTGTGCTTCATTTTCAAAAGGGTTTGTTTGAACTAATATTACTAATTAAAATAAGAATATATTCTTCGTTCTAAATGTGTATCGACGAGAATGAAGTTGGCTCATTTTGCAAATTTGTGGAATTTTTTCAGCTCAGTATAGTACCTACGTCTTTATACAAAATTCGACGCCAGATATTTGTAATTTAACGACAAGATGCAACGACACGAACACTATCTTTTAGTTCAAAATTAAACTAACGTGTTTATTGTTTAAAAATGTTAGATAAATTTAAACTACAATTATATAGAAAAAATAGAGTTTACTCACTTTTATCCTCGTTTGGTGACGTGTCATCAGTCATTTTGGAGAGTGATTTATTTTGAATTTTTGTTGAGTATTCCGTAACCCTTATATCTCCAGCATTCTTATGCTCTTAATTTACACCTTTATTTATTTTTATTTAATTTGCTTGATATATTATTTATTTACAAATATTATAATATTATTATTCATTTCATTTTCGCTAATTTTGATTTTAAGAAATATTTTCGTACCACTTAACTACTGAATTGAAAATTTACATTTAATTGAATTATTTTTTTTTTTAATATTATTTTGTTTTGAACGCTCTTAACTTCACTATAATCTAATGAACTCGAATTTATTAAAAATTTATTAAGTTAACTAAAAAAATTTATTTATTATTTTTAATATTAATTTTTTATTAAATTATTTACACTAATTTTGTTTGTATTTATTTATAATATTTATTATATTTACACCAGTTTAATTAAAATTTTAAAACTATTTTCGGAAATATTCGCAATATTAAGAGGATTAAAGCATTAATTATAAATCGATATTTGTTTAATTGAGTTATTATTATTGCATGACGTTATGTTGATTTGGATCAGGATAACTTCGACAGCTGAAAGTAAAGAAGAAGAAACGCTGAATAAAGTAGAACTTGCTGAATATTCGTTTATGTTTGCACAGGACTAAGTTACATCTGATTATGAGGTATAAATAGATATTTGCAAAATAAGATAGAATCGACCCCAAAGATCACTAAGAATTTCGCCCCTTTTACCTTTTGTGCGAAGGACTGATTAGGTGTCATAAAGTGAAGGCTCGTATTATCTAATGCTATCACCATCTCAACCTCATCTGTAGAAAATGTCAAAAAAGAAAATGATATCCGTTTTCGTAGGGTCGTCTGGATCCGAAAGCTTTAGGCATCAAGCGCTAATCTAAATGTCACTCCCGTGTCCTGATACCTTTAAGGTGGAAGGTGCTCGCACACACGGAAGCAAAAATGGCAAAATGAAGTGTAAAAGTGAATGGGAGGATGCGTGAAGATTCCAAAGATAATCACGTTTCGTCTGATTAATGGACAGTCATATTAAGATGGGAGGTGATGCTGGCACCAGTGACTAATAGTTGGACAATTATTTTTGCTAAGATAGCAGTGCCATTCGTTTTAATAATTGACGGACAAGAGAATTGCGGATGACTTTGTCGTACAACTTCGCGTTAGATTGAAATATATGACCATGTAATTTAGCAAATGGACTAAGGTGGCAAAATGCTGTAGTTAATATGAACCCGAAGCTGTGAGAAGGTCGAAAGCAGCACAGGACTCGGAAATGTGAACGAAGTCATCAAATTTGCGATTACTACGGTAGATTTTAATTGGTTAGATTAGTTTATAATGAAATTTTTGATGCCCTACGTTGGGCGCCGTTTGAGGTAGAAGTAGGTTAATGGCGTGAATTGAATTAAAGCGACATTACGAAGAAGTAACTGTAAGATAGACGGCTGAGATCCAACTAGCAACGTGTGAATCATGCAATTCATGCCCTGCGTTGGGCGCCGCTATGAACGTTTTTAAAAGTATGGTGAAACTTTTGAGAAGTTCGATAAAATGCTTTATAGAAATCTAAACAACATACCGCAGCCACAATTGGTGGAAGGCAATCGTATTACCATCAATGAAATACTGAACTCAGATTGTTTTAACATTAAAGTAAAATTTTATTTAGTTCTAGATTGAATTAGAAACAAGTAGAATGTATTTAGAGATTATAGTTAATAATAATTAGGCCCATTGTTACAGAACAAAACGTTTCAATTTTGTGAAAAAACTAGGAAAAAATTGAACAGTTCAAAAAACATTCCTTCATACTTTAACCTAAACTAATTTAATGTGGTCAATAACTTTATTGGCAATGGGAAGCCTACTTCTATTGCAGTTGGAGAGCATGGCATTCCCTGCAAATACAAAGCGTATTTTAGTTGTTTATTGCCGAATAATATTGTTTATTACTAATACGTCCGTTTTCCTTATCAACACTTCTCATCATTGCGCGGTATTTCGGATGAAATATCTCCGTACTTTGTGTTTTAATTCAAAGCAAAGTCTGTCATATTCAGTAAAATAATGACGCCCAGATGAGTAACATATTATTTATGAATATGACTACGCCAGTTAACCAAAACATTAACAAAACATCAACCTTTTCTTCGATACCCGTGCAGAAATAAACTTGGATGGAAATGAATTTGCAGAAAATTTTCGCTGCGAATTATTATCAAAGTCAGAAATCTGTTTACCCAGGAGGGATTTCAGTTCGGGCCCATTAATCACATTTACGGACATAAAGGTCTGCTATTGTTTCCTAATGTGCAAAATAGAATAATGGAGATATCAGGCGAATGTGGTATGAGACGATGGATGTATGTTGAAGAAATTTTGATTATTTGTTAACGAGGAGATACTGAAATGTCGATAAATTCCATGATCTTTTATCCAACTGTAGAAACAGTTTAGTAAATATAATTTGTTAATCTTTTTTTATTGTTTTGATACCTAAAATAAACTGATTTTTCAATCTTACGAACTTTGCATAAGTCTTAAGCATTAGAATATAAATTAGAATATTTAACATTTAAGTTTTATTACATGAAAAATGGAAAAGCTTTATTATACCGAATGGTTTATGGTAAAAAATTAAAACTTTGTTTGCATTGTCGCGAACCAAGGTTTCGCGAGAATTTTGTGTAAACAAACTCGAGTTACTCAATAAAAGAAATTATTTAATTTAAGTATATTGATTACATTTGACATTGCTTAAATTCCGAATTCAATTCTTTTAATTGATACTGTTGATTTCGTAGTTCATATTCGAACAAAAGGTTATTTTGAATAAAGTTCACAAGTATGTCGTGTATTAGAAATTGATATAGAGTTCGAGGCTATGATGCGCTCTCTTTTATCACATGTGTAGATACTTCGTAAAATTTTGAGTACGTTCGATGGTGTGTGGAATATTATTGAAGAGCATAGAACTTCCCAGTTGGACCAAGAGGAGGCTATATAGAAATATCGTATTTTCACACTTTTTCATTCTAAATAGCAAATTGTGAGTGAACAAGCTGTCGGAGTGTATGTACCTACCTACAGATTTACATGAAGTTCTATTCTCGAATGCGTACATTTCTCAGAAAAAGTGTACCCAAGCAAATAATACGATTCCAATACAACTTTGTAGTATTTCACTCAAGAGCAAATACTTGTGAAAAGAGAAAATACTCGTGAAAAGGAAAATCATTTGGTCATCCGAAACTGTAATGAATTCAAAAACCCAACCCTTACTGCCCATAATCAAGCGGTCAGTTAGTTGTTAGTTATTTAGACCTAACTGCGAATCTCATCTCATTTCCACGAAACATTTTCCCACCCACCCCCAAACATCCATTAACTTATTAACCCCCGTAGTTTAATTCATGTTCTTAACTAATTCATGCGGGTAGGTAGCTTCAAGTAGTTGCCTATATGCCTATACACTAAAATTCAGCACATGCGCCCAATTTCTTCGTACATTCGGAAAATTCACAAGGTTTTTATTTGCCGGCTAAGCGGAAAATATGCTCCACTAAAGGTGGCAGCTGCTTAGTGAAATTGACCTTTGTTTTAAATATCCCAGCTTTATTGCTCTCTCCTGTTGTTTTTTTTCGGAAAAAAATTCGTAGGATCTGGGGCTCATAATTGAATAAAGAATGTATAGAATACGATGCCGTAGTCAGCACATTACTGAAAATATTCACTTTACATGTGTAGAATTCCCACGTGCCTATGTCACGAGGCTGGCACAGTCAGGAAAATTTTAAGGGTAGTTTAGTATTTTGGAAGACAGGAAGGACTCGGGGCTATGGAACACAAACGGATAATTTTGTGCGGTTGGGATATGACTATCCTAGGAACCGGGGAAAGTTTTTGGCAAGTTACAGGTAGGCTTAGAAAATGAGAGCCAACTTTGCACGAAAATGTAGGACTTCAACGTGAGATCAGGCTAAAACCACATTTGGAAAGTATAATATTAACAGCATTAAGCAAGTTTAGATAGAGAAGCTATGGGAATATACATGTACATATAAAGCTCAAAGGAAACTATGGAGGTCGTCTAAGGGTGACGGAACGGTTGCTTAACATTGCTAACAACTTCATATTATTTACAAAACAAACAAAACGAATTTCTTGACTGTTCTATTTAAAGTAGCGCTGGAGGTAGTAGAGAGTTTATATGATGGCTACACGAGGATGTTGAAGTTCAAGTTTTAGCTCCATATCCGCCAATCCAGAATTTGAGATTACTAATGCAGTTATGACACTGGCTATTTTTGCGGTTTTAAAGCGGCTAGTAAATCCAAATGGAGAGGGATAGAAGATGTAACATACAATTTAGACTTTGGTGTAAGAGAGAGAGTCCGAGTAGCAACATAGCACAATAGCCGCAACATAGCACGAAAATAGCCGCAACATAGCGCATTCGAGCAGTGTTTCGCAACATTCTAGCACTTAATCCTAAGAAAATCCTGCTACCAAGGGATTTTTGAGCTGCTACAGACTTCTTTTTAACTGTTCGGTACGTATAAATTGTGGAAAGTGCCATGTTATAATATGAAACGCGCTAAAACCGGTATTTTTCTTAACAATTCTGTTGTTAATTTCGTTTACTAGATGCCGCTAGCGTCGGAGAGAGTAGTATCTCTTTCTTTTAATGTTGTTCGCCTTGTCGCACGATGGGGCCTTTGTTGCACTTTTATTGCACTTAAGAAATAGCCACTAAATAACCAGTGTCATAACAGCATTACTAAATTAACGTGTTTTTTGCAGATTTTTTTTAAATTGAACATGTTAGAAAAATATTTGGATGGAAAATGCAGATAAATTTGGCGTAGGATTGTAATTGTCTCCATTTTTGGTTTCAGTAATGTGCAAAATTTAATTCGGTAGTCATCGGTTGATTGAAGTTAAATTTTTTTAGGAACATTTGAATGACAACTACTCGAAGGGGTAAGTACTTTTTTTAGTCTTAATTTCTGTAATTGCAAATAATATACTTAAATTTAAAGTGTTTGAAGTAGGTGCATAGTTCGATTGCTTTCTCCATTTATTGTTTCTATATGACTTTAGCAGCTATAAGCTACCTCAAGTAGTGATGGAATTTTGAGTAACGATTTCCAAATTTGAAATAAGATACCAGAACATTTCTGCCGGCCCTGGCCCGATTTGGGCTGTCGCGCCATTGATGAGGACCAGAACATTTCTCCGGTTGGTTTCATTAAGAAATTGATATTACGTTTAACTTTGGGTTTTAGGCTCGTATTACACTGTATGACCACGCTGTAAAATTGCAGTAGTAAGCAATGCAAAATAGTGAATTTGGCCGATTGAATACTGTGAGATTAATTTGAATTCGCCTACTTCGCATTTCGTATCACTGCAATTTAACCACTTGGTCAAACAGTGTAAAACTAGCTTAACGGCTGAAAAACGAACCGATCGGTTTGATGAAATTTCAAAATTTGGCTTATTTCATGTGATTAAATTTTTCGTAAATTCAATTCGAAGTCGGGGAAAAAAATATATATTTCCACAAAATTCATTGCAAGAAATTTTTTTGCAATCTTTGAAATCAAATAATTTAATATTATAGTTTGAATTTTTGTTCTTTTGAAGTTTCACAAAAAAAACTGATTTTTTTACAGGCTGTAGATAGATGTTAAGCTGAAGATATGACTATCAACTTGCCACAGTAATCCCTGGTGGTATTTGACGCAGATCAAAGGGATGTGCTTGTAGCACGTACATATATGATGTTTCCACATTACACCTGGACATTCGATCTCATTGCATATGTCCTACGCACATGAAGGCCTAAGTGGAAACGCGGTAAGACAAGTACCCAAAATATACCATATGCACGTTTACGTACCGTTTTTAAAAGATATAATTTTATAGTATTTTTGCCTTTCGGACTATAAATATTTTTTTCACCGTACAAAGGTGAAATTTTTTCTGTTGCAGAATAGTTCCTTTTTGTCTGATTTTCATAATTGCTCTACATTTTACGTTAAAACAACTATTTACGTCGTTTTATTTCATCTGTAGTGAAAGCATTAGGTCCACGAAAAATTCAGTTTTCTTTTACTCACAGCGAAAAAATTGTATTATAACTAAAATTAAAATACATGAATAAAATTACATATTTATAATAGGCAAGGTAAGGTGAATATGAAATTAGAAAACTGTCTAAAACAATTACGTACCTAATTAAATTTCACACATGGGATGTTTCGTTCAGAAAAATAATCTGAATTTGCCATAACTTATGTATGTGAAAACCAGGAAAAAGTGAAGGCTACTATAGAGAACTGTAATCCCAATGCTTTCCAGTGATGAGGTTACCCATCTGTGAGTACTAAATTTCCTTTGAACGTATTTTGACGTAGGCGTATATGATCTGAACGTCTGTAGCAATGGAACATACACATATTTGATTATAATAAACATTCCATTAATTGTACTTAATTTTCTGTCTATTTTCTTAGAATTATTTGTAGCTTCTGGTTCTATCAAATTATTGTCGCGGTTTATTCTTGCAGCATGCAAATCTTTTTATAAAAAAATAGAGTTTATCCAACAAATTGCCATACTTTTGTTAGAATGTTTTAAACAACGCACTATTTTCTGAATATTTTTTATTAAATTTAGATTCCATAAAAAATATGATTCAAGATCACCTAGGTGAAACCGCGCGTACACACTCTCTTAATCGAAAAAAAAAAAATCTCCTCTTATTCTTCTTGAACCTTTCGCGTTCAGTGTATGCCAAAGGCTGCGTTAGTTATTTTACAACACTTCCAAAATCTTTTCTTTATTTTTCTGGTGCGTAATACTGCTATCTACATACATGTTTGCCGTACATGTCTTACTGTTTTCGGGGTAAATTTTTTTTAATCTAAAATAGCTTGTTTTCTGAATTACACAATCGTTCAAAAGTAACAAATATATCTTGAGTTTTCACAAAACACAATTTTTAATTTTGTTAATAATTCCTTTACAGAATATATTAAGCCGACAGAAAATAGCTATACATTTTTCTATTCATTTTGATTGGCATCATAAATTAAAAGAAAAATACTGTATTATAAATAATAAAGTAATTCATCGTGATTTTTCTTCCAAATTTTCTCACGATTTTTTTTTTTAAACACTAAATTATCAATTAATTTGATTTTTACTTAATTCACTGATAGCAGTATCTTTTATAGAAAAAATTGGTGTTTTCAAAACCGAAATGTTTTTCACTTCGAAATTTTATTCATAGCAATGAAGTTGTTAGCAATTTTTTTCTTGAAACAATCGACGGCTAGGTGGCGTTGTCACTACAAACGCTTAAAGTGTCCTACGCCAGAGGACTTAAAGAATAGTTCGTGTTATTTCAGCCGGTTTGATCTGTTGTACTATTACTTCTATTTTTCGTTTCAATAAAAATACGGTGTCATTATTTATTTTGAGAAAAAAATAATGGTGAATTGGATGATTAACATAGCTGACATCCACTGGACAGGAACTGTGTGGTGCGAAACGTCCAAACAGGTCACTCCAAGAAGCAAACTTCCGATTTACTCAAATGAGCCGGAATGACTGCTCTAATTACAGGACACGGTAAGCATAAAAAGTACCAGCATATGATTAGAATAATTTCAGATGGTATTTGAAAATTATGTGAAGACGAAGAGGAAACTGCAGAGCACATTCTATGCCATTGAGCAGAACTCGCAAACAGAAGACTCAGACTTATTAGACATTACTTCCAACATCATCATCCAAGAACATATTGAAATTTATTGATATAACCGTTTTGAGTGGGGTTATAAATAAGGGAGGTTAATAACAATATGCCCTGAACCTGCAGTTAATCGGGATTTAGACCGTCCTAGACCATCTAAAAATCTAATACAGTCTCATTAGTTCCTTCATCGTTCGCTAAACGCAGAAACCTAAAACAACAAGATTTGGCAATCCTGAATGCTTATGAATTGGGATGTTTTTCGTTGAAGAAGGAAATAAGATTTTGACCATAGTGGCGCTAGACATCAAAATACGGAAATATAGACTCTGTTGGAAGCATCTTAACAAACATCGCAAAAACTGATAATAACAGTCACTGTTTAAGCTTGATGAAAGAATGAAATTTATACATTCTATTGTGAAAATAAATCTAGAATTAATTAATTGAAAAGTGATATCTCATTACCCAATCTTATTTTTCATTCATGAAATCGCTATTACTGCTACATTTTCAACACAGCCAATGGCATTTTTATATTAGAAATATCAAGTTCCAAATTGATAATGGTTTTCGTTAGTTCCGTAACATAAATCTTGTCAAGCCGCAAGGAAGAACATTTAATACAATTCATATTCTTACCGATAACAATCTTCGAGTTGTTAAGAAGGTTCTTTTCTTTATGTTTACGGCTGCTGCTTTCAGAAAAAATCAGTCCATTAGAAGCAGGATTTATATCACTCTTCTTGTTACTAAAAACAAGTAGTGAATTGCCGCCAGGTATATAGTCCTGTACTGGTCCTGTACCAATTCATGGGCAGTAGGTTGGAAACTCAAAGATAAAAAAAAAGTACGTAAAAAGACTAGTTACTTATCTTCGACTTAATGTTTTTTTTATATTTAAATCCCATCAGTAACTCGACAGGTGCCGTCAGTCCTATTGTTCCATGTTCCAGAGAGGACGAGGGAACTTGATGTTTCTGCCATAATATCTATTCATATTAATTGTATCTAATTTCAATTGCTTTCATTGTTTTATAAGAAATTCGAATTATTATTTCAATTGTCTATTGTATTTATTCTACAGTGCTCATCCAGGAGAGTACAGGATATGTAGTTGGTACATTTGCTTGATCATCCACGATATTATGAGCTGTATCTGTACAACGAGCATCAAAACAATCTACTCCTCTGGCAGGCTATTATTTAAAGCTTATACGAGATAACAATGGAAACCCTTCTATGTGTTTTATTTTCCGTTACCTCGAACAGAAGGTGTATAGCATATGCAATGGCTAAATTAATGGCAATGGGTAGAATCAGAGGCCCCTTAAGATTCATATGACAAAACCTTGTTATTGTGATGGAAAAGTGGATTGGAGGGGGTGGAAACAGGACGACCGAGTACGACCAGATTTCCAAAGACAATGGCAGATGAGATGAAACAATCGGCCTGAAATAAAGTACTATGAAGAATACAAACCTTACTATAAGGATACATCATTACAACCGCTATACTACGATGTCCTTAGGTTATTGCTGAAAGTGAATTGTTAGCTGTTGAACGGACTTTCGGCGAAATCACTTCAAACATGAATTAGTAACATTACTTCACTTTCACTTCCAATGCACGAGATATATACACATTATTATTACTATATTGCACCAAACATGGTTTTAATAAATCACCAACATACACACACACTGCCCTCTATTGGATTCTTTGATTCATTCACTTCGATAATCAGATGCACTAACTTCTGCACGATTTTATAATCACGCCACGCACTCTACTAAACTTTGGAAGATCAAAAAAATTCTCTGGAATATGGTATAGCAGCAGCAACAACTATGACTAGAGAGACGTGGAGAAGAGAAGAGAAAGAGAGCGAGAGAGAAAAAGCTTCGCAAAAGCTTCACTAAAACTACACACTTTAGCCACTCTTTTAACCTAGAATAGGCTTCCGCAGCCTAGCGCCGCTCCGATAATGAAAAAAAACGAGGCCCGAACTATTATCGCTATTGCTTCGAACTGGTACACGCTCCGAAACATTATTTCACTGGAAAACAGGATCTCACTCACATCCGGAAAATGAAGACGGGGAGGTCGCGGGGTTGGTCAGAGAGACGAAGAACAGCGTGAGCAATACCCGTTACAAAAGGATTTTCGCTTTAATTCGCCGCAACTTCAACTTTTAGATGTCTCATTCCACGAATCGGCACAAATCCTTTTTCGTTAGATTCAGGTGAAATAGACACACTTACACACTACACTTGCGAGACAACCGGAAAATGATTTTTTTTTTCGGATTTTTTACGACCAACTTTATCCGGATTAGATCAGATCAATCTTCTGGTGTTTTACATGTAGAAATGAGTGGGTACTTCGCAGACCGTGCAGATTATACTAGGGTACCAGCTTAGTGAGAAGTTAGTCGGCTACTGAACCTCTTCCTTTCGGGATTGACGTAAGCGAAAAAGGATTTTTCGTGTGCAGCAGCGCCTTGCCGCGGAAATTCGCAACATTTACTTTCCACGCGGAGAAGAAAGGACATTTGGGAAGCTTTTCTCGTTTTGGGGAGGGTAGGTTCTCCTAAGAGCGCATGGCTTCTATTCAAATGCGGGGAGAGAGAGTTCACGTTGGTGGCATTTCACATTTATATTATTGTTAATGGTGTTGTTGTTGTCGCCGTCGTCCTGAAAGGAGTCTGACTAGATCGGTGCCTCTACTATTTGAAAAATTGCGGCAGGTACCGTGGGAATTGAGCGACACCTACGTGCACCGTATATTCATTACAAGAACGTGGGAATTTTATGGACACGCTTTATGGACGCCTCATATTGCTATTGGATTTCTGCGACGTATGGTTTGGAAGAAGGATGAAACACGCATTCGACACTACAACTGAATTGGTCTCACAACAAAAGGACCTCTCGAGAATCTCAGAATTTTAAATATTTCTTAGAATCTTTTCCGTTTTTGAATTCAGGTCACGTGTGTTACTTACATGACAATAAAATTTGATTTTTTTCCCATTTTAATTAAAACCTCTTCTATAAAGTATAATACTACAAAAGTGAAAGCAATTTCATTTCATGGCTAGAACGTCCTTAAATCACGCCAGACTTGTAATGTATAATTCTCTTTATGTTTGTTTATTGGAGTAACAAAACAGTGATGGTGGGCGATTGCATATGTCCTTGATAATAATAGATTTAGTCCGTTCATGCAAAATGGGTGATTCCTTTCTAACTCAAGAGTTGGATAAGAAATCCCATTCGGGTACACTTTCTCAGCTTAGAGAACTGGTGAAAAAGCTGTTACTCAGATCAATAAACTGGAAAAGTTTTCACCGTATCAGCATACTTACTCATGCCGACATTGGGCTCAATGTCCAATCAAGTTACCATAACCCGAAGGTCTGTGCAACTCACTGGTTTAAGGGGTCGTACCGAGAAACATAGTTTTCAAATGTTTTAATATATAGAAAAAAAAAAAAAAAATTAATAATAAATATAAAAAAATATAAATGAAAAGGGGAGAGGATTTTGAAAAGTTTTAGAAATAACACGTAATACATGCAACAACACAATCTACAACAATTCCTTAGAATCTTCGATAATGTCGAAAAGAAAAATTATGTTTCCAGGTCGTTTGTAAATGCAACAATTCTTAATACCATTTCTAGTCTTGACATAGAAGATGCTTTTCTGCAAGACGCTTAAACTGAAACATATTCTTTGCCATTTGTATAATAAAAAAACATCAGAAAATACCTACGTTTGCAGATTACGAACAAATAGTTTATTACATTATTAATAATTGTTTAATTGTTTACTTTATTATCGAATCCATCCCACAGGAGTATTGGCCTGCTCGTTTTGATTCTTCAGCCAAATGTAAAGTGGCTGATAATATTCCAAAAGATCGTCGGCATTCAAGTGATCTTCTCCCGTTAAAGGTTTAATTATTTCTTTCCATGGCTTTTTCGATCCCAAAGACATCATTTCACTGTAATATAACGATGCATTAACTAATTTTGAATATAATAATTAGAGTAAAAATATTTCAACAGTCTGGACGTAAGTTTATAATTTTTCGGTGAAATTGTGAATACGGTTAAAATTGTAGTTAAAAAACTTTCGTACTCTGCCAAAAATAAATTTCATTCAAATTTTAATTTAAAAAAATCCCAGCTCCACATTCTAATAGCGCCTCATATTCTCAAATTTTCTTACAGGCATGTCTACCCAGCTTACTATACTATTGGAATTTATGTCATGTCCCGGTACCTCCTGCATGCATAAGAGCTAGGAGTAGCTGCCGAAGCAATTTTTTCAGCTGCCTTTTCATCCTTAACTTCATATTTACCAAGTTTTAACTTTTTACCATCTATTGTTCAAGAGATATCAACATTTGTCGTACTTGTTCATAGCAGTAGGTACAGGCCAGCGTGCTACAATTTGTTGAACTAGAGAGTCATTGGATGTCCTGGAAATAGCTGCTGATATTTTTCACTAGAGTAAGAAAACCTCCGACTATAGACTTTACTTTAGTTGAGCAGTTAATGACTACGGAGCTATCTAGAGGTGTGCACACCAACCACTTTGTAATCGTTCAAACTAAAAAGTTTGTGTGCTCAACGAACCCATTTTGATCCAACAGTTAGGCGCCCAACTATCGGCCAAGAGTTCTATGTTTTCGGAGTCCTGGACCCATCGTGCAGCTCAATTGCTTAATTGCTTGGTAAATTGCTTTCACAAATATTGGCTCTAACTCTTCTAGAGACTTTTCTAGAATCTAACAAGGACTATCCCACAGCGAGAATAAGACAGAACAAGAATTGGGCAGCACAAACAATTTAATTTATTTAAATACAATATTTACCTCATTGCATTTCCAGCCAGTCGATTGCCATTAAAGTCACAATTTTGTAAAGGACTCAGCGAATTTCTTCCATTGTACTGATCGCTGATAGTACATAAATTGCTATAGAATTGATATCCTAAAATTTCTGAAAACACTTTGCTGAAATTTGTTTAAATATTTGAATGGATATAAAATTTATTTAAATTAATTTTAATCTTTACCTCGTTTGTGTATTTTTATTAAGTTCATTGTAAAAATCCGGAGATACGTCGAAATTGGTTTTTGTTCGGAGTGAAGGTGGTTTAATTCCTGCGTATTCTTCCATAAGCTTCCAGTAGGCAGAGTTATAATTTTCGGCAGTTATGTCACCAGTTAACGCACCGGTAATGAATTTTTCGTTTACATAGTGCAAAGGAATAGTCAAAAGTGTTTGGATGCCCTACAAGAGTAAAAAAATGCAAAGAAAATTAAGTGGTTTTTGAGAGGAAAATTTTTTGGGTAGAAGTGAGTTCTTCTCTATTTTGGGTCAGAACTCCGGAGAACAAAAACACAACACACAAAACCCGATCCTGGACTGAGTTGGCATTCTGTATAATCCGGTTTCAAAAGTTTGTGGTCGTGGATTGCACTCTGGACAATATTTGGATATAGGTACAACTATGTTAGGGTTTCCTCAAAGTATTACTGAATCAATCCTCTTCTCAATAGAGGAATCCCCTTCTCAATAGATTCTGTCCCTCCTACACACTTACCAGTTCAAAAAGTCTGTTAACATTCATTTCTGCATCCGAATCATTTTCTGGTAGTAAATTGATAGCCTGCAAATGTTTAGGTGTTGATACCGATAAAATAGCGGCCTTCCCAAGAGCCTTAGTAAATCCTGGACAAGCTTCACCATGCAATTGATACGGCAAATGTTTGCTTTTGCTCAGATATTGGATTCGAGCGAAATCGCCATGTGTCTCAAAGAAGTCCTTTTCAGCGTGATAGTTCGACCAAAATTCGCTATATAAAAGAATTGAATAGTTGTAGAATTCGAATTTAACAAAGCTTTACCTTTCGAGTGGTTCCATGCCTAATGATTCGAAAAATGCAGCTGCAGCCAATGAAATTTTTCGAGAATCATAGCCACCATGAGTGAGAGCAGCCTTAAGATTTGGAAAACTTTTTTCCGGATAAGGTTTGTCCAGGACAGAATTTTCCTTCCAAGCTTGTAAAACCACTTGCTCTAAGAAATGTTGCGGTATTGAACCTCTTTCGGAAATAAATTGTTCACCATATTTTTTTCTTAATCCATGCCGAACATGTGCGTGTAGTTCCGAATAGATTGGCTTTAGTTTGCCAATGACTGTATCCAATTGTAGAATAAAGTTTGGATCATCATAAGACCAATACCAGTCTTCCAAGACTTCTCGACCTGTAAGATATAGTAATCAAGAAAAATGGGAGCTAACTTTTGTTTGAATATTGTTTGGTTTTTGAAACGTTAATTATCAAATTCTTTAAAAAATCTTTTAAAATATAAAATTAAAATAAATATAACTAAAGATTTTTGAATTCCACTAAACTGGAGTGACGCTATAGGACCCTTCAATTTTCAAATATAAGGAAACACCA
The DNA here is from genome assembly GCA_949128065.1 of Beris chalybata. Taxonomy (NCBI): domain Eukaryota; kingdom Metazoa; phylum Arthropoda; class Insecta; order Diptera; family Stratiomyidae; genus Beris; species Beris chalybata. The sequence goes on along the minus strand of OX421894.1, from coordinate 5,845,007 downwards.
ACCTTGAATATGAATCGAGCCATGGCACTATTTCAGGAAGGATCTTCTGACTAAAAGCAATTACACCTGTACTTACCCATTAAAGCCGACGCATTTCGTGCTAACTGTACGAACTCGACAAATCCTTTTTTCCCACCATCGGAACTTTTATTCCGCCATTGTTCCCAGTAGAATTGTAGCTCGTTTGGGTCGGAGCTGTTAATGAAGATGTTTCGTACATCGGTAGAATACGCCATTTGGCAGTCATCTTGATCCTGATATCGACAAAGGATTTCGCTTGAAGGCAGATCCTCTAATTGGCTGATGGTTTTCTGAAATTCCATTCGATTTGCTTCACTTAAGGCATCCGTTGAAGTATTCAGTAGTTTGAGTTGACGCTTTAATTGGGCATTTTCTATTGAGTTTGGATCGGTTTCTTTTATTCGGGCTCGCATTTCAGCGTCAAGAGTATCTGCTTCATGCTTGATCTGAATTGCTTCAATAGCTACTTCTAGCGTTAGAAGACTACTTGATATCTTCGATATTTCAGATATTCTTGCTTCGAAACGCGTTAAGCGGTTACTCGCTTCGGACATGTATTGAGCAATAGATGCCTCATCGTTATTCACGGATTTAGAGCTGCTGAAACTAATCTGTAAAATAGTTAAATTAATTAGTTTTGAAATAAAAAAAGCATATTCTCAGAAATTACCAATAGGAGTGATAGTGGAATCAATTTAAGTAGTACGTACATTGTAAGTACTTACAGTCAAATGCACTAACTTGTTGCACTTGCCAACGCTTCCAACTTCGTATGGAGACTAATGAATTTAAATAATTTCTATCAGCCACTATCAGAATAGAAATATAGTAGATTTAATAAACTAAGAAAATACTTCACTTCGGGTTCGAAGATTATCATTTTTAAATACAGATTAGAGTGCAACACATACCTAATTGTTTACTATCACAACAGTATCAATTATTCCTGGTTCGTACTTAGTTGCTGGCGCTTTAAAGCAAAAAATCAAATGTTTTAGACTGAAATTTTCCAGTTAAATTGGCTTTAAAAATGTATTGCCAAAATAGTTGTTGTATCTCAAGAACCGTAGCAGATATGATCTTGAAAAATCTTACAAGAGTTGGGCAGATTCTTTTTCCCATATTTTCACGAATTTCGTTATCTTTCAGGCAGGTTGAGTTATTAAAACAGTATTTGTTCTTTGCTTTGCGTGTTCTTTATATAAGCTTAAGTAGTGCTTTCCAAATGTTTTGATATCTAACTCCCAAGGAGGTACATATAAAGTGATTGCGCACGTTTTCACGAATCACGATATTTTTCTTGGGTTTATTGAGAATTTGAATCCACTTTCATTTTTAAAGGCTTTAAATGTAAGCCGGAAAAACACGATTTAAGCAATTTTCGATAATGAAGCATCTATATGTGGTGCAAAGTGTTATTGAAGTTTTCACGGATTCCGACAATTCTTTTAGGTTTAATGAAATATCATTCGGTCTTATGTCTATGGGCTTTATTTTTAGTGAGTAAGTAATAAAAAGTATAATATAAAACATATAAATTATATAAGATATATAAAAATGGATTTTTGAGATACTTAAAGAGAACAAATCAGCAGTTATTGATTATTCTACGATAAGAAACGGACCTAAGAGTTTTCAAAGAGGACTCGAATATCAATTTCACGAAATCTTTAACATCTATAAAATTTCATAGAGAAAAAGGTTTACTTCTTATTTCTTATTGGTTCCAGAAATAGGTACCCGACATTTCAATAGAATCGGTCACGAATTTCTTATTTTTTTTGGCAATTCTCGGTGAAACAGCACATTTATTAAATTTCGGGTTCTCAGCTCATACTGGAGGAGTGTAAGAAATTACACTAGAAATCCATTTTGCATATTTCACCAGATTCATGTAAACTGAAGGACTTGATCCTGTGCAACCGCTAGGCTTCGAAAAAACTCCGATGATCGTGGGATTGTGTGGCCAGTCCGCTATAAGTCCAGCTCCTTCGTCACCCTTGCACGGTCTTTGGTTAGGGTTTGTCCAACCGACGGCACATAACTGCGTGTATTCATCGAATCCCGATTGATAGGCAGTCCTGCATGTTTCTACGGGCTTTGTTCCAAAGATGCCGTATTTTAAAGCGGTTTGTCCTGTTGTGAATCCTGGCATAACTGCAAACGTTCCTGTCCTGGGACTCTTCGAAGAGATACTGATGGGTTGGATCACATTGCTAAATTTCAGCTCTGCGGGCAAAAGGATCAGGGAGAGATCGTCGAAATTAGTCGGGAACGGTACAACATCGTTTCCTGACGCCTGCATGTGTATCGCCTTCTGGGTTTCGTTAAGTCTGAGCAAGCCAAAATAGAGGTCGATTGTAGCCGCGTTAGTAGTGCAACTGAGGGCGGTTAGAACCCAACGTGCCGAAAGAACTGATCCACTGCATTGGCGGACTGCTCCACTTTTGGGATTTACTGAGATGTGGACGTGCGACGGGAAGTTACGAGGATTTTCGTCCAAGTACCCACCCTGCATTCGCGATGAAATTTCAAATTGTCTGCATTCTACATTAACTAGAAATGCCACTAACAACGCACTGCTTAGCTTCATTTTAAAAGTTGTTATCAAACTACTAAAAATATTAAATGTGCTTCATATTTATAGCAAGTTTTTAATCCTCTTTATCGAATTCCTTAATCCCACTTAAGATTTTTGCTTAAAATCTCAGCACTGATTTGAGACGATAATGCTATCTAGGAAAAAATAAACAAACCAGATGATTCCGATATTGAATAAATTTAATATATAATCTAATCTTTTCACAATAGCCGTATCTTTGATCATTTTCATTGTATTGCTGTACAACTGAGATCTTAAGTTGTGAGATTCTGAGAAAGGATTAAAAGCAGGAAATTCACTAAGCATCGAAATCTTAACTTCTAATCAATAGTTTCCGGAACTACTAACTTGTAGCTTATTTGATATAGGGATCATAATAGCTTAACTGTAGATTTGACAATTTGAGGGTAATTTGGTCAGTAAATTTGATGGAAAAAATATGAACAAAATCTAAAAATCAATGAGCCTTAAAGTGAGAAACTTTGAGGTATACCATATACTCGCAAATCTGTCGATAATGTTAGTAGTGGAACCAGTGGAAAGGGGAAAAATTAATGAGAACACATATTAGTCCGACCTGAATCTAGACTACTGATCAATAAAAAAAAAACGGTCATAGGTACGTTCTTTGAGATACGATGAGAAAATAACCGCATTTGAAAATAACTTTCTCATTTCCCTAATGTTCTTTGTGATTTACGTAGAAATCGGATACCATGACCGCAACACCGTTGACCATGTTCCTGCACAGTAGAAGATATTTCGAATTAACAGCAGTTTTCCACAGACATAAAACATTCTGGTCAAATTCGAAATATAACATCGGTGTTTTAGAGATATTGAATAGGTTTTCGAAAGTTCTCTCAAGAAACATTGAAATAAATAAACTCTCTATAGAAACAGAAAATTCATAAAATCCTTAAACCGACTGTTAGCAGACTACAGTTACAAACATCTAAAAAGTTTGTGACTAAGTTTTGAGATTAATTTAAGACGATTACAAAAGTAAGATATAATTTGTTATCTCATCAGTCCTAAGAGATGTGACGAAATTCGTCAAAAAATGCCGAAAACACTTTTAGACGACGAGTATATAATCACTTAAAAGTAAAAATGAATTCGATAAGCTATGGCGGAATTCGTAAAAACGTTTACAACTCCTTTACAATAATATTTAAGAAAATTCTAAAAACACGTTTTATCAATTTATATGAAAAACGCATTTTTTAATTCAATATTTTAGAAAACCAAAGAGATATGACGAAATTCGTGAAGAGCTAAGTACCCCATTTTACCCGACTCTATTTTTTCCGCAACTCCATACCATCATCTACATCTACATGTACCACGTTTCAAGTATCCATGGTAAGTCGAAAAAAACACTCACTCTTGTACCATCCAACCCTATTAAAAATTTTATTTAATTTCGAAAGAGCCACTATCTAAGTTTCAGCAATCTATCATTATCGGCGCTCTTTATATAAGAATTGGACTAGTTTTTTTATAGCGTTCCCATCTCCTTTTCTACAACCTCACTACTAGAGAAGTTCCTTCTTATGGTGACCTACCAAGTTTATCCGCCAATAAAATTTTTACTAGCTTTTAAACTACATACTACTTTTAAACAGACCCAACTTTGGTCAAATGATTACCGGGCAGAAATTTATAATTTTAATCAACAGCTTTTTAGACCTTAAACGATTTGTTTATTGTTATCAGGCAAAAACTCAAACAAAAACTGATTCTATCTGGTGGGTCGCAACCTCTACTATCAGTTTGACTTATAAAAATATTATGAAATGTGTAAGAAAAATTAGAATTTAAAAAGAAGTTGACTGGAATATTTGGCCAATTTCATCAGTGCTTAGCATTTTATGTTCATAAAAGTGTTTTTATTTTTTGGATCTTAAGTAAAGTAGTTTTCTGTTATGGCTTCTATTTGGATTATAGCCTTGGTGATTTCACTGAGTTCGGTATGAAATGTTGTAAACTGTTTTGCTTATAATAAATTTCTAACTTCTCGCAGCTAAGCCAAAGCAGTAACGTCGATATTGAAGCAGCTCAGCAATCTGCCGCCAATGAGACGTTCACGAAACTCAATAACGAATATCATAGGTTGGAAGCGAAGCGCAAAGTATTAACATGGGACAGCTTAAATACAACCAGACACGAACTCAATCAATTGAAGTTGGAATATAAAAATCTCTATACTGAAGGACATGAAATCTTGAGAAAATACCCACCTCAGAATATCTCGAGTCCGGTATTGCAGAGAATTTTGAAAGTACTAAATGGCCTGATAATGTTCAAGCTTACCGGCACCGAATTGGAAAATCTGGAAAATGCTATCAATCATATTGAAAATGTTCCACTAGTTCAAAAAGTGTGCTCCTACCAGAACAGGACGAAATGTAACCTGTCCTATTTGCCAAAAATAAGGAGTGCATTCGCACAAAGCTCGGATCCTGATGAGCTGAAGTACTACTGGACGGAGTGGAGAAATGAGATCGGTCCGATATCCAAGGCAGCTCTTGGGGACTACTTGGATGTGTATAAGAAGACTATTGCAGCGAATAGTAAGTAGTTATCCGTTTTCACTTTATTTTAACCGTCACGTATTGTGAGCCTACAACTCTTCCAGACATTACAAATATATTGGAGGCCTATTACTACGAGTACGAGGATGCGAACTTTCTAGCAGAAATAACAACCGCAATTGAAATCCTCCAGCCTCTCTACAAGGAGTTTCATGCTTACGTTCGTCACATCCTTCGTCAGAAGTATGGAGAGAATATTATCTCAAAAAACGGCTTGATTCCACAACACTTACTAGATCAAGTAACATTGCAAGCCTGGAAGAAGGACAGCTTGTTGGAGCAACCGTTCCCGAAAAAGCGTTTGCCAAATTTACGTGCTGAACTCGATGGAAATGAATTCAGTGCTCTGAAAATTGTCCAAGTCGCAGCCGATTTTTTCAAGTCGATTGGGATGATGGAACTGCCTGGGTCAGTGAAATTGTTATTGCACTTTAAAACCGAACTTTAATTTGAATATTTCTATAAGGTCCTTCTGGGAGAACCATGCCAGAGTAAAGTCGAGCAAGGAAGCTGGCCCCGACTGCAAAGCTGATGTTCTCGAATATGGCGTGGACGCTGCTCTTCGATATTGCCCGAAATCGTATTTTAAGCGTTTCCTTCAAATGCATCGTGACATGACGAAAATCCAATACATCCTGTACCGAAATCAACAACCGATTGCATTGAGGGACGAAGCTTGTCCGGGATTCGGTAGTGGAATGGGCGAGGCTGTCCTCTTGTCCGCATCATCCCCTCACTATATCCAAAAAATCGGACTACTATCAAATGCCACCTATGACGACGAGCAAGGATTGAATCGATTATTCCGTCAAGGAGTTAATACGATTCTATCGTTGCCAAGTTATTACGTACACGAGAAGGTCTGGGTTGGCTTGCTCCAAGGAGAAATCAAGCTGGATGTAGTGAACTGTGTCTACTGGGAACTCATGGAACAATTTGGTTTGGAGCCACCTGTTTCCCGAAATAGCTCAAATTTCGATTTACCCTACAAGTTCTTCGAAGGTGTCCTGGAAAACCAACATCACACTAAGTACTCTAACTATGCATGATGTCATTTTAGTTGAAAGGATTCAAATTCCTAAAAAAAAATACTTTAATAATTTCAGAAAAATCTTCTCGGAAATTCTTGGCTACCAACTGTACAGATCTCTATGCGAAAAAAGTGGGCAATTTGCCAGAGGTGATGCCTACCGAACTCTAGAGAATTGCGACTTCTTCGGGAAGCCGGAAGCCGGTTCGGCATTAAGGTAGGCAAGGCACTGAGGATTACGGGTACCGGGACGCGCCATCGTCAATCCACAGAATGAAAAAAGGAAGTCTCATCAAAAGATAATTTTGCAGAGAAATGATGTCTTACGGTGCCAAGAAACCGTGGCGAGAGGTAATCAAATCTTTGACGGGCACAGAGAAATTGAGCGCCGGCGGCCTTATGGAATTCTATGAACCTCTTCGTGGATGGCTGGAGGAGCAGAATTTGAAGAATGACGTTCAAGTTGGTTGGACCAGTTCAACAAGTAGGTCACCCCTTAAGAGTGTCTTTGCAATGTTTCAAAAAAAAAATAATGTTTTTGTTTCAGAATGCCAACGATGAAAGCGAACATCAAACGAATAGAGATCAGGTTTAAATGTTTTGAAAATAAAAAAAAAATTATTAAAAAAGGCGAACTAATCTTTGTTTTCTGCGGTTTTCTGGTGTCAGCCAAGAAAGAGTTAATGCGACAGCGAAGCGGCACAGTTTCACGGTTAAGATAGCACTTGTGAAATTCTGGAATAAAATCCTCTTAAATGCATTAAGGGGTTACTGAAGCAACGGAGTAGTTGGGAACGATATGGGCACAGAAAACACATTTCCACTTGAAACGCATTGTTCTAAATAATTTTGGTCTGAAGGGGCTGATGAAGACTGCCTGTTTTGCTTGCCCTAAAAATGTTAGAAGGAGACTAGGTCATGGGCTTATTAGGTTGACACCGTGACCTAAAAATTTAAATAATATCAGAAAATAGAACAGTTGGATAAGGATGGGTTTAAAGGTTGAAGAAAGTATCTTTTTGACGTGGAAGTAAACCGTTGAGCAAAAGTTAGGATAATAGACACCTGGGGTCATAAGTTATCCGACGAATTGAAATCGTTGGGGACATAAGTGTTTCGAAGACTTAAAATTGTTGGCGAGAAGAAAATCGAACGAAAGGTTCCTTCGAAGTAGAGTGAAATAAATTCTATTCAAGACTAGATGTCAGTTATTTAAAAGCGAGCAGCATTGGCAAGAAGTTAACATGTTTACAAGAAACTACAACTTCGACGCTGAATACAACAAAATATAACACGCGCAAAACTTCCCGACCATAAACGAAATGAGAACGGTTGGAAGTTTCGAATTTTTCGTATGTCGTAAAAGGGCACTCTACCTCTGTACCTCCTGTAACCCAACACCATCTATTGTTGACTAGTGCAGAATATCACAAATTATATCTTTAAGTGCCCATGCACTTGAATTATTTAATTATTTTAATAATAAAGATTTGTTATCGATTTTAAAAAAAAAATTGTTTGAGTGGTGAGGTATAGAATGGCTTGTGCTAGAAATTTAAAACTCGGTGTGTATATATATATGTAAATAAAGAAAAAGTGAAAATTATAGGGATTCCGGTAAATACTGTTAAATTTATTTTGTGTGACGTTTCGGACTCGACTGAGGCATTTATCAAACTCAGTCGAGTCCGAAACATCACACAAAATAAATTTAATAGTATTCACCGGAAAGCCTTGTATTTTCAATTCAAAATGTACTGTGAAAACATTCGTCAAAAACCAAAGAAAAAGTGATTTTGGTAAAAAAAAAATTCAAATATCCATTGGCGTTCAGAAGCGGAAGCGGGAATGCATATTTCCACGATTTTCGTCATATCTACTAGGTCTTCCCAAATTTCGAATTCATTTTTATTCTACGGACTTTTCATATGAATACCCAGAAAGTGTTGTCAAGTTTTTTTGAAATTCGACCCCTAAAGGAGTGTAAAGTGGTTGTATATTTTTCACGAATTCTGCCATATCTCTCAGATGTTATCAGATATCGAATATATTTTCACTTCCACGTGCTTGTTTAATAAGTACCTATTTTTTTTATTTTTCAACCCCTAGACTAGACTGCATCCCAGAACATGACCCAATTATGTAATTCATATGTTATTTGTGGCAGTGGCGTAAGTATTCTAGCGTGACCCCATTCTAATTTTTTGTTAGGTTACAACGTGAATTGAACACGTCCCGAACTTCTACCGAAAAAATAATAAAATTGTGCCCAGACTGTTGGCAGATTTTTGTACTTTATTATTTTTTAATTAAAAAGGCTTTGTGATCGACCTGAAAATTCATGTTTTAATACTAATCCTGATAAAAGGTGGGTAGGTAAATTGTGAGTGCACCTTTTGGGATTGGGTGTCAGATGCGGGAATCGTTTTAGTCAAAAGATGTTGGTTTTTAGATCACAGGTACCGCTTTTGCTAGGAGGGTGAAACAGATACCTATGGTCTAGCAATTTTACATGATCTAATAGCACCCGTAGACCTCTTGCAGAGAAAAATTGTGGTGCGGGTAAAAAAGAAAATATCTTTTATTTATTGAAAAGGATAGGATTCAAAAAATAGAGGAAGAATACATTTGTTTCATTAATAAATAAATTTTTTAAAGTTGAGATTTTCATTGGCGAGTTCACTCCAAGGCCGCGAAAAGAGTTTTGTATGCTTTTACGACATATCACTTGGTTGGAAGAGATATTGCTTTCTATATAATTTTTTGATATTCAACCGCTAAAGGGGTGTTTCAATATTTGATCACCAATGTCTTTATTGACTCTTGTCAGACTTCTTTTTAGGTTGATAGCATACGTTTCATCACCTGGGATAGACTACACCACATGTAATGGTATTGCGAGCAATAAAATCTGATATTTTTTGAATTAATAATATTTAATTGAATTGAAAGATACACAGCCTTGTGGTTAAGAAAATAATGTATGAATAGAAATTCAAATACAATTTAGTATTATTCTCAGTGAATAAGTGATCTCCATTTCGATAAACTAGGAAAGGTGAGCCCCCCGACTTTTATCAGCCAAGTACTAACTAGAAGCGAAACGGAATTGATAGTGGATTTCGTATGTGATTTGAGAGAAAATTTCGTTTTCGCTTCTAGTTAGTACTAGACTTTACATCTCAATTCTTTTAAATTCTCGTCAAATATATGTATACGTAGTTTTGTTGATTGCAGCCTGAAATTTCCTTTTAATTATCACCAATGTAAGTATCACGCCAAAAACGACTCCAGGAACATTCGGACGGAAGTACCGGAGCAACGTCAATATTAGTTAAAGGTGGCGAACGACTGGTGAATGCTTCTCCACCTAAAATTTGAGGTAGGACTGTACGGGCTATCGGTGCTTCATTTAGGCCAGTTTCAGTTTTATATTCCTTGTCATCGAGAATGTCCTGTATGAGTTTATACAAGTCCTTAATTGAGTTTTGCCGATTAACCGAATGGAAACTGGGAGCCGACGTATCCAAAAGATTCTCCCAAATCTCCTGTTCGGCTCTCAGTGAATTCAATTGCAATAATTTCTCTTCCATTAACATAATTTTTAAATGCAAATCCGAAGCAATATGACGCTTATTACGCTGAACTAAAGATTTGCTAAATTTCTTTTCGATTAGCTTCAAGTTTGTCAGCCAATTGTTGGCGACATCAATGCATTCGTTTCTGTAAGAAGAAGAATATGAAATAATATTTTAAAATTTTCAAAAACTCTTTAAACTTACAAATTTTCCTTAGTGCCCTCCATTTTTCGACAAGTTAACTGATTGTCTATGACAAAGGTACCGAGGCTTCTGAATGCCAATATTTAAAATCACTTCAATTTATATTAAAATAAAGGTTCGTAGTCTGATACCTGGATAGAACCACTGCCTTGATAATAAACCATATTGGGATTGCTAAGATTTAGCTCATAATGAGAGTCCTTTGTCTTGGGTTCTTTTTAATAAGATCGATGCATATTTAAACAGACTCAAACAAGTCAACCTACCTATATTGCTTTTATACGAATTCCTTATTTCTTAAAATTTTATGACAGGTAGTGTAAGGATATTTCAAGGAATTTGTTTCTGGCTTTTTAAAGTGGAAGGGTACAAATGTTAAGCAGTTATTCTAGTGTGTATTTAAATTGAGTCATAAATTTCGAAGTTTTCACAGGAACTCTCAACGAACACAAATACAAAGAAATTTGAAACCAACTTTCGTCGTTACGAAATTCCTCCACGTTCCATTTTTTTAAACTTACTCGTTCGTTGGTATTAATATTTCAAGATTTTGGGGAAAAAATGAAAAATCAGTACCAAAGCAGGAAAGAAATTTGTCTTTTAAGACAAAACTTTTCATTTCTTTAGAGTGATGTTCATAGCTCTGAGATTTTCCATTTGCAAAAGTTAAGAATCACAGTTCCTTCTATAGAACTTTGAGAAAATTTCAGCACAAGAAAAACAATTCAAACTATTAGATGGTTTTGGTAATATTTACCTTTAAGAAGTTTGACTTACCAAGGAAAAAAAACTTAGTGATCAGATGTAGTGCGTATGGCAAAAGAACTAAATTTATATGCTCATGCGCTCGATGCTTCATCTATCGCCGACATAGTAGTGTACACAAATTTTTATAAAAATTTTGAAAAGTACAGAGGTCGAGACTTGAGCTCTGTTAATTTTTTCGTCGACTGTGCTTAAGAGATTTAAATAATCACAATTCGTAATTCACAATCATAATCATTAGGCTGAGAGTGTCCTGCCGATCAAACACCATCCCGGAAACAAAAGAGGGAAGCTATTCAGGTGGCATATTCGTTTCGAAAATTGCTGTTGAGGCAATAGTTTTTTTTTTCAGATAAAAAATCTTTAAATCTTTTGATACAAAAACATTTAAAATTTATCTTCAATAGTAACTGTACCCGAATTGTTATTTGTTTGGTAGATCCTACTATAGAAGACTCACTGCTTTTCGAACCACGACCTAAGAGGTCTTTTGTTCCTGGCTCTTAACCACTCCCAGGACTATATATATTTCCTTAAGAAAGGTGCCAACAGTGTGGACATAAGGGAGATGATTTTACTCAGGGAAGTCTTGTCTTTATTCGTGAAAATAAACACACCGAGAGTCTGACTTCTTGATCTGGCAACTGCATCATATAATCACACAGAAAGTGTGCCGTGGTTTCACATGTTGAATCATAGAATCGAAATGTAAATATCAACTCATTCTTTACCTATGATCTTAAGGTGATAATTAAGGAAATAATGTCAGGGAAAATATATTATAACCAGTGTGTTATATCTGCTTAAGAAAAGGAACTCTGACGCTCTCCTACTTGAGAAAGTCCGGAATTTGTTTGACTGTCTAAGTTCTGAAAGTAAGTTTCAATAATCTTCAACCTTCAATTTTCAAGTTTACCTCCGCACAGCTCTATGTCATGTATCTCAGCTTGGAACACTGTGGCTGCTTGTCCGATTGTCATCCCATCCATATTTACAATTTACAATTGGGTTGAAATACGCACGCTCCAGTTCCACTATAGGTTTTAGTGCTGTCCGTTTACCAGACGGAAGCACCTTCCCCAAAATCTGGTAGACCAGATTGCCATGATATACGATCTCTCTGAGTAACCATAAGTCTGTTCTTTTTGCATGAAATTTCTGCACTTTTTTACACTAGATTTTCTAAACAACATTTGACAGAAACTCAAACTCAAACAGTATGCTTGTTCCCCCCGCCACTCCCTTTTACACTTTTCTTCACTGGTTCGAGAGCTAGTGCAGAAAAGTGTACTAAGTGTACACTAAACCTGACAACGTGAACATTTCCATTTTTAAATTCATCATAGAGTACGGAAAATTATAAAAAGGATATTTAAAACGGCTAAAATCAAAAATAGCATTTTAGACTACTTTTAGAATACTTTCGACCATAAATTAGAAAGGTATGAAACAAATTGTTTTATTTTACCATTTAAACAACCTATTTAAAATTTACAAGATGTTCTAACAAACCCTTGTGATAACAGGTATCCGGTTATGGAAATCAATTAAAACTGAGTCGTGTGGGTTTTTTTTTGTATAAATTCCGAAAAACAGGTACTCAGTTCGCATTTAAATCCTGAAGTGTTTCAGAATCGCATCTATTGGAAAAAAATCAATTTTTCAAAAATTAAATAAGAAAGAAAATTTTATAGAAATGAATAACTCAAGCAGAAAAAATTGTTACGATGTTAACTTCCTAAGGAACCTATTTTCTGAGGATAACCCGTCAAATCTACAATTGTAAGCAGTTTTTATTATTTTGTCTACGCTCTTAATAGTATAATTTTCATACTATAATTATTAAACTCACTTACAAATTTTTTTAAATTAGAACCTAGAAGGAATCTAATGTATCTGAATCATTCTTTTCAGGATCGAATCTTACACGGAAAGTATTGCATTTGGAGAACGAAAGATTCGTGAACTCGAATCGAAGAAGAGAAAAATGTATTCGCTTAAAAGAAACGTCTTGGGTTTCATCTGCGATAGTGCGGAACCGAATGCAATCGGAGTTTTTACGTCGGAACAGCTTAATTTATACATTGGGGTCCTGGACAGGAAGATCAAATTGAACGAGAATGAGGTATTCCAGCTACGAGTGGTGAAGGCTGAACATCAGATGTGGCGAGACTTGGTTAACATGGACGACACGGTTTGGCCAAATTTCTTTCCGGCTAATAGTCCCGAAGAATCGTCGCGGATTTCGATTGATGAGGACTTTACAGAATCTATGACATCTGGCGAGGACGAAACATCAGGATACTACTCTCGATCTACAAGCACTCCAATTTCTATGGACGACAAAATTGCGGCTCAAGTTTTGATTCAACAAGCGGAGCATTACGCTGGACGTGCTGATAACACACGACATTATTAACTGATGTGCTATAGGAATTAACTTTAATAGAATAAATAGAAGTTTGCTTAAAGCAAAAATTAATCATAATCTTCCCTTTTATTTAAAAAAAATGCAATTCTGGAAGCACTACGACTGTCTGTCTCAATACAAATCAAAGAATTTGTTCATCATGTCTAATATTGGTCTTAGTATTGCATCGGGGTTGAATATCAAAAGATCCTGAAAGTAGTTTTTAGGTGATTATATAGGTAAAAGCGCTGAGATGTAAGAACCTGTGTTATAAGAAATATGAGAATTTTGTGACACCGTAAACTACTTAAAATTGGTTTTTAGGCATTTACTTTATCTCATTATGAAATATAAACACCGAAATTATATTTTAGGCGAATATTAATCACAACCCTTGCGGTTTAAATATCAGAAAATCCTGTTATTGGTTTGCAGTCTACTATATCAAAAATCATTCCTAAGAGATATGGCGGAATTCGTGAAAACATATCCAGCACTTCCAGGGATTGAAGATGAAAAAGCATGAATCCATAAACAAGTACATGAAGGTAAACAATTTTTACAACGTGTTTTCATCCGCAGGGGTTGAATTTCAATAAATTTTGAAAAAGTTTTCCAGGAATTTATTTAAAGAACTTGTAGAAAGAAACACTCGGTATGTATATGTAAATCCAAAGAAAAATAATATTAATTAAAAAAGAATTTAAATTTTGGCATTCGAAAGAGAGAAAAAAAAAAGTATTCGTGAAAATGAAATATACATTTTCAGGATTTCGGTCATATCTATTAGGTCATTCATTTTTATTCTACGGATTCTTCATAGAAAAATATAGAAACGGTTTTCAAGTTTTATTTTAAATTCGATTCTCGAGGTGTTGAAAAGGTAATTTTTAAGGTTTCTAGTCACATAGTAACCTACATCCCTGAATTAAACGCGTTCCAAACTTCCACCCACAAAATAATAAAGTTGCACCCAGAGACTGTTCGAACATCATTTTTTGTTGATTCTTAACTAATTCCAGCTTCGTTTTCTTTTCTGAATTCATTTTGTCAAATTCTTTCTTTAAGATACTACCTAAATTTAAATAAAACTAGGATCAAAAAATTCAAATATAAATCCACAAGGAAAACTAATGTGCCCAAACATCAATATCGAAAAGTAACAAAATATTTCTGTTCTTAAATTTTCGCCCAGCCCTTTTTAGTTTATGGGATTTTCATTTTTCTTGGCCAATAAAAAAGAAATAAATTGTTATAACCGAAACAGACGTGAAAGACCTAAAACATTATTCTTCCTTCTGCCCAGGAGTTTCGAAATGTGCACACAAACAGTGCCATAACTTGCACTCAAATTCAATATTCTGATTGTCTGAAAACAGAATAATTATATTCTGGAAATTGCCAACAAGAAAAACATCCCCGAAGCGAAAACAAATTTATCAATGTCGCGGCGACATTTTTTCCCATTTTCTGCTCAGAAAGGCCACGGGTGTATACGGAGAAGGTACGCAAATAAACGAGGAGCTAATTCGGCGGAAAAATTATGGACCTTAGTAAAGAGAATCCTAGATTGCAATCTTGAATAAATTTTCATAAATCCGAGAATATACGCGATGTTTTATTATTTGAAGCTCAACATGGCTCTCAATTATTATTGCTCATAAAACGAGAAAAATTTCAGTTTTAATCAACTCTAAGAAGTAAGTGCTTGTACTTGTATTTTTTCGAAAATGAAATACGACCGAGCACTTCAAGTGTAATTCAGGGATTTTTGTTTTACATAAAAAGCATTAAAATTAAATAGAGATACGATGAATTGTGCGTTGAGATTCACCTGCACTTTAAAGAAAAAATCATTAAAATCAAGAGTACTTCACATTGAAAGTAATTAGGTTCTTACATGTGTAGTGATGATTACACGATTATTAAAATATTATGGTCTGATGAATGCATTCATTGTATATTTTTCAATCGAACACAAATTTCTGGTTGCAGTGGTTTGGTTTTAAGCTGTAAGCCCTTTCTCTGAAATATACAAGCATTTTCAGGTACTAAAAATAAATTTGTCTATTTCACTGAACTAAAATCGAAAATCCTGTAATATTAAGTAGTCCCTGTAGGTACGTACTTTTAAATCGATAACAAAATAAATCAGGTAAATCTCATTCAATGTTATTATGTATAATCATTCATTAATTTATAAGCCTTCTTTATGCACAATTTTAGTACTGATCAATGAGTTCACAGTAATAAGGTATGTATTTCTTTTAATATTCACAGTAAAAAAATTTACTACTCTGAAAGCATTAAAAATGTTTTAGCGTAAGCAGAAAAATTAAAAGACCACAAAAAAAAATTAACTCCTCTTAGAGTTAGTGCCTACTCTGAAAGCAGTAAAATTACTATTGTTAAATTTTTTTACGCATAGAACATATTAGTTTTTCCGCACCGTGTGTAATTTTACGCACACTAGAAGTAATTTTACATTTTTTAGAGATTGATTTCTCCACTTATGTGTGAATTTCCGCATTAATAGTAAAAATCACAAGAGTGCCTCAAGAAATTTAACAATAGTAATTTTACTGCTTTCAGAGTAGGCACTAACTCTGAGTGTAGTAAATTTTTTTTGTGGTCTTTTAATTTTTCTGCTTACGCTAAAACATTTTTAATGTTCAATCGGGTGTTCCGCAGAGAAGACATTTAGGGTCACTGTTTTTCTTCATTTATAATAATGTTTGGATGGTTTTTAAATTTTCTGAATGCCTGTTGTTAGCAGATGAAAATTTTTTTTCTTAGTTTTTGAATTTTCTAATGTTTTACTGATCGGTATTATTTAGGAATACATGTTTCGGAAAATCTTAATTTAGATACATACTCCACTTCCCAGAAGGATTATCCATTAAAATATACACCACTAAGATAATTATTCTTCAATGTAGATACTCCAAATTAGAAAACCTTGTTCTTGATCACGAAATTAGGGAATCTTTCTAACTTTCATTTGTCTAACTTTACCTTTCATTTCTACACTACTGTGTATTATAGGTTAAACTACAAGTCCAGTTAGGTAAACTTAAAAAAAAAATAAATGCTGTAACCGGCTATTGGAAAAGGTTTTAAAATATTTTTTAAATTTTTTTTTAAAATTTTGAAAGTTTTTTTAAAAACTTTTCCAACTATTTTGAAATTTTTTGCAACATCTCTCAAATTTTTTTTTTTAATTTGTTTTTTGTAAATACAAGGTTTTCCGGTAAATACTGTTAAATTTATTTTGTGTGACGTTTCGGACTCGACTGAGTCCTTTATCAAAAAATTGTTGATTTTTTTTAAAATTTTTGAAATTTTTGTTCTAAGCAAGCGCGACAAAGTATGGTATACGGACTAGGATGAATAACCTGAGATTTCCCCGTGTTGTTTTACCCAGTTCTTTCAACATAGTTTTAAATAAATTGAACGGCAAAAGGATCTGTAAACGAACTCTAAAGCATATGACATACAAAATTAGAAAGGATTTTATTTTGTATTTTTCAGTATCCGGAAACCAGTCACAAACTCTCGATCGGCGAAGGCTCAACCTGGCTATTTTCTAAGCGAACTGGTCATTGCCTTGGTAGTATTTCGAGGTGAAGAACTTGATGTGAAGGCATCTTTCAACTTCAAAAACTTTTGAATTAGGACAATATATATCATCCGCTTCTTACATCACAATAGAACATACTTTGAAAGCAATCAAGATCTCGAGTATTCTTTTCGAAATTTCAGTATGGTGTGTTCAGATACGACAAATACCCACAAAACGAATTGAATTGCATATCGACCTGGCCTTCACGGTTTTTAAGTATAAAATTTTTATTTTTTACCTTTTCATTCGATATGCATTCCAGGCTTACCTTGTGTTAGATCCAAATCAAGCACTCCTATTTTTGGGGGTACTTGTAATTGCGAAATCGCGTGATTTCATATTCAAACATATCGGGCAGTGCCTATTCTCTTTTAGATTGTTATAGCAACAAAAAGAAAGAAAGTAATTCAGTTTCAAATGGCTCTTTTGCATGTAGAATAATTTCGGATAAACTATGAAAGCAGCCTTTAAAACGGGCCATTGGTATCGGGTAATCACTAAAAGGAAATTAAGGCATTGATATGTTCGCATAGTCAACAATATCGCATTTCGCACAGTAAGCACTTTAATTTCAAAAAATCTATAGTTCTTGATGTTGTGCGCTTAAGGTTATCTTCCTTTGGAATCGTAAAACGTAGACTGATTTCAGAAGTGGTAATATTTTCTACAAAAAATTCGGCCAACAGTCTAGGCGCAACTTTATTATTTTATGGGTAGAAGTCCGAAACGTAATGTAATGCTGAGATGCGGTGTAGTGTATTAGGCGACTGACAACCTGAGGAGTAATTAAGATTCTATTTGGATCGTTATTTTCTAGGTTGCCAGTCGCATAGTAACCTAGACCGCATCTCAGCATTAAACACGTTTCGGACTCCTACCCATAAAATAATAAAGTTGCGCCCAGACTGTAGGCCGATTTTATTTCCCATTGACCGCAAGTATCAGTCTAGCTATGATCACAGCTGGAGAGCCATTGGTACCCCCAATTAATGGTCACAGTTGAAGAACCAGAGAGACAATTTTTTGCTTTTTTTTACTAGTCCTAAAACGTGATTATAAAAAATTTTCAGGATAGCAAATTTTTTGGAAATATCAGGTTGAGGTAAAATTTTTTTTTTAATAGTAAAGTAAAATTAACCCTTCCCATTTTCTAACCCAATCTCTAAAAAATTTAAGACTCGATGATAGCGTACCTTTTGTTGAGTAGAGAATCTCACGTTTGCTCAAAAAAGCTTATTCTCGGACCAACTTAAACTTATAGAAGTAGTCGTTACACTGAACTTCAGAGTATAAAATGTAGTGGTCAATGTGATGTGATGTCTTGTCAGCAACTAGTACAATATTATTTAATTGGAAATTAGTCAGCACTCTAATTATGTTGGATAATATAATCATGTTGTGATGATCAAAGTCTCATTGTAAGTACGTACGATTTACAGAAAATATCAACACATATTGTAAAAAAAAAAGAATCTCTGAAGCAATTATTTTTTAATTTAATTGATAAAACAGTCTGAATTAAAAGTTGTAATTAGTCGCTATAAATCCAGTGTGGAATGTTTACGTCTGATAGACTGAGTCTGAGAAGTTGTTGAAATTTTGCGCAATTGAAATTAGTATCCATCTTCAGTTGTTTCAAAGTGTAATTAATAAATTTCTTATCAAACTGAATTTTAATTGGAAGTATGCGGTAAATTATGAATACGCGGAAGTGCAATCAAGTCACGAGGTTGGTTTCTTATTCAAGTTGCGGTTTTTGGAATTTGGCTATGAGTCTTATACAGTTTTAATTAAAATATGATGTTTGTGTGAGAGAAAAAAAGGAGAAATTCAAAGTGTTGAGAGTATAATTCAAACCCAAAGGTTTGTAATGTTAAATGCCCTCGAGGGTTAGTAGATATAAGCGTGTGTCTATCCTTAAGGTCAAATCACACTCATTATACATGGTAATGCGCTTACCCTTTTCTTTTCAACAATATCCATTCCCATAAATCAAGTGTCCTTCTTAACAACCCCTTGATGGTTGGTCAATTGGCTACTAACCTATCCCCGGATAAAAAAAATCCGTCTGAGGAGCTTTGATAGAAAAGCTCATCACTCAATTTAGACTATTCCGCCATAAAATAAAAATAAATAAAAAATTGAAACATGCACAATCAAAGTAGACTAAAAAATTATATTCAATTATTGTGATAAACTGCCTCGAATTCATTAACGTGTACAGAGCGCAGAAACTAATTTCTGTTTTAAATATTTCAAATTAACTCAATTTTAGTAGTACATTTCCACAAATCCTTGTTGTTGTTTTTAAAATCTTTTATTATTATACTCCGATGAAACACTTTTACTTATGAACATCCTTATCACCAAGTTCTTGCGCACTGAATACTTGAAGTAATATTCGCAATACCACAACAAATCTGATATTATTATTAATCAACGTCTTATCTCGCATACCACTAGGTCACACAAGTTTCTTTATTTTGTTCATTAATGAGTGCTACTAAATAATGTTGAACTTGACACAGTGCTTACCAGTTTTGAAATTTTTAATTATTGAATATTTATGAAATACTGTTTGAATCGTCGGAAAGGGTTGGTTCAAGCGTTAAGTTAGTTCGACAAATTGTTTCTGTCTCCTGTAATATCGAGCAGACGAAATTCAAGCTACTGAAAACTATGATAAATATTTTTTACCACCTTAAACTCTTCTTTTCTTTATTGCGCTACAGTGAAAATATTCGAATATAACTCACCGTTCAGATCGAGTTTGGGACATTAAGGTGTCTTTGTTCGATTTTGATTTTCTGCATTTGAGAACCACTGAATTATTCTTTTGCTCGGTTGCATGTCATATGGGTATGTAGGTGGGCACACGTTTTAAAACGCGAAATGTCTTCAGACAAATCTTTTGGTTCTGAACTTAATTAGCTTTTACAGTGATTCTAAATTCGGATACTAACAATAAGAAGTGGATAGTATTGAATGACTTACATGGTTGTTCCTACTTATAAAAATTAATATATTTTATAAAATGTTATTTCCAGATAACAAACAACATGTTTATAAAATCACTATGTGCTCTAGCGATCTTCTTACAGGTAAGCTTCCCTAAACTAAAAAACGAGTCTCTTAATTTTGAGACGTTTAAAAGATGAACTCAGATAACGGAAAATTTTCATTTTCATTCTTTCAGGTTTCGCACAGCGAAAATTTTACAGTCGCAGAATATGAAGCCCAAGCTGGACAGATACTAACTGAAAGTGATCTCAGGTGCAACACCTTGTTGAAACAAGTGCAAGAATTATCATGGAAAGCGGACAACTCGGGCCATAAGAGGCCTACAAAAGTGAACAACAATAGCTCCAATCCGTTGGAGCGTTTACGAAACTGTACGATCGAGACATGTGAAAAGATGAAAGTAATTCCATACGATAAATTCGAAAATAAAGATCTAGCGCGTCAAGTTAAACTGCTAAGCGATCTACAAATAAACGGTCTCAACGAAGAGGACTTCAACCGAGCTAAGGAAATTTTGAAGATCATTGGTCAATTCGCCACGACAACAAGAGTTTGTTCCTATCGCGATCAAAATAATTGCACTTTTGTCTATTTGCCAAACATAAACGATGGCATAATTCGAACAAGGACTCCCAATGAAATGGAATACTACTGGATCGAATGGCGGTACGGAATCAAGGAGCAAGCCAAGGCCCTTTTTCAGGAATACGTGGAACTTTATAGGAAAGCAGCAGCATTAAATGGTTTTTACCTTGACTGATTTCATCCAGTGATTTTCCTTACGACAAATTGAATTTCAGGTCACATCACTCCGTCACGTACTTGGTATCTGCATTTCGAAGATGAAAATCTCCTGAATGAGTTAAGCTCTGTAATGGAGGAGCTACGGCCACTCTATGCCGAGTTCCATGCCTACGTTCGCTACCAACTTCGTCGAAAATACGGTCAGGATACTCTAGCTAGTGATGGACCAATTCCGGAACATCTAATGGAGCAAGTGCAGGTTCATGCCTGGCGCCAGCATAGTATCTTGGATACGCCACATCCTGAAAAACATTTGCCCAATGTTAAGGATAGCATGATTCGTCTCAAATACAATCCTCGGAAAATTGTTCAAATCTCTGAAGGATTTTATCAGTCACTTGGTTTTGCAGAGCTTGCAAGGTAAAACATTCTTTGAGTTTGGTTCAAAGGTAAGTGATAAAAGGTGAATTTTCAAAAAAAGTTGTACAAACCCATATGCATATGTGCAGTATTTTCCTCGTCAATTCCCTTGTGGGGCAGTAACAGCGCTCTTCTGAGGTACTGATTCTGCTGGTTATATGTGCATGTTTGTTTTAGGTCATGACTAGATGGGATACGAGAGTCCCTAAAGCAAAGCAGTACGAATCTTTAAATTATTTCGTTTAAGCATCGGTTATTATTTTTATTTCAAAGCAAATTTAATTTCAGTGAATTTTGGTCGGACTACACACAAATGATCCCGGAAGATGTAGCTGGACCAGATTGCAAATCCAGAGTATACGACTTGCATCCCGATGTCGCACTGAGATACTGTCCAAAATCGGATTTCCGAACACTGGTACAAATGCATGGAACCATGGCTACCGTTTACTATAACCTTCTTAAGAATCCTCGTCCACTCGGGCTGAATAGAGAAGCGTTTCCAGGATTTGGAAGCGTGATTGGCGAAGCGGTGATTTTATCGGCTTCGAGTCCGCGACACCTGGAAAATATTGGCCTCATAGAAAACTACTCCGTTGATAGCGAGTTAACGTTGAATCGATTGTTCCGATTGGTAAGCATTGGATCCATTGTTTCGCTCAGAAACATTTCCTTATTTCTTCCAATTTGTCCTTTTTGTTGAAAATTTCGGAAAGAAAAAATAGATCTTACAGTCCACGAGGTCAATGTGGCCAATGTCGAGTATTTTATACGAAAAAATTTAAGAGTATCGCAAAGAAATTGTGTTAATGGCTCCACTGATTCTAAAAGTTTGTTTTTTTCGTATGCCATATCTACGGTCCATACAATTCGTGTACTATGGAACGACCACCTGTGTTGAAGGATCATATTTTAGAAAAGGTTTAAAATTTTAAGTGTTACACATTTTCTAGAGGGAAAGAAGCTAGTTGTTGCGTAGATAAAACCTAATTCTATTATCCGATTTTCAGGGCGTGCACACAATGTTCTCCATACCGATGTACTTTGTGAACGAAAAGTTCTGGGTGGATGCACTGGACCATCGAATCAAGGCCGAGGATTACAATTGCGGATACTGGAACATCAAGGAAGAATTCGCTGGCATTGAGCCACCCGAATATCGAACCGAACAGACCTTAGATCCCGGCTACCGATTCTACTCTGGCCTGGACGACACAAAATCCAGCACAATGTAACGCCAGTCGACAACCTCATCTACAATAATAATAAAAGTCAACTAAAATTCGAAAATGCTTTATTACGATTTCAGAAAACTTTTATCCGAACTAATGGGCTATCAAATCTACCGGGGAATTTGCCTGAAAACCGGACGCTATGTTCCCGGAAATGCCAGCTTACCGCTGCATAATTGCGACTTTTATCAAAACAAAGAAGCTGGCGATTTACTTAAGTCGGATCTGAGCAAGTACAATCCTACGGAATAAGTTAAATAAAAAAAAGTTTAATTTCAGGGAATTAATGTCGTTCGGATCAACTAAATCCTGGCGTGATTTACTGGAAATTGCCACGGGCGAAAGAAAACTTTCTGCGAAACCCATTTTTGAGTTCTATGGGCCACTATACGATTGGATGAAGGAGTTCAATAAAATAAATGATAATTCCGTCGGATGGGATGTCACGGAAAGTAGGTTTACTTGTTAATTGTTTGAAGAAAAAAAAATCGATTAACCTTTTTTTTCAGAATGCCAAAAGGAATGATAGCCCCCGATCTGTTCCAACATTTTATGCAAACATAATTATTTTAGGTATAACTTATTGCTTAAGTAATAGTTAATTTGAGAGAAATAAAAACTTTTCATACTTTTATCTTGTTCTATAAACTTTTATGGGACATGTTGTCCGCACCAGTCTTAAATATATTTGCGATCTGTATAAAAGGCAAAAATCTAATATATAGAAATACAACAGTTTTTTGCTTGGGCCGAATGGAAATTTACACCTGTGAACCGTTCCGTCCCAAATTTCTTATGTACATTCTCGCGACTATGGGACAGTTCGAGAACATAATTATATTCCCTAAATTTGGTTCGTATATTTGATATTAACAGTTTAATTTTCCATAAGATTATCATTGGGAGCATCGCGAGAGACGGTAGTAACAGGGGCGATGGAGCAACGTGAGCGTAATGAGCGTAGCGCAGTACGCGGCTAGTTTCAATATAAATTTTTCGTCAAAATAAATATTTTCCAGCCATAAAACTTTACAAACGTTTTTTAGGTATGCGACAGGACTAAGTATTTCAAATATAATTGCTAGGATCCAAGACACGAACCCGACTGCCATGAGAGCTTTCGGTTTCAACGAAATTCATCAGCATATCCTTCACATCAAAAGCTTTTCCAGCACTCATTGCATCTACGATTTCTTCAAAACCATGTACTGAAAAATCATATCGTTAGCAAAATACTTATTATAAAAATGAATTTCCATTTTTTTTAAAGACATTTGATTAGAACTAAATTGAAAAAAATTCAGCTTTGTTTCGCTGGTATTCAAAATTCCCAAATTAAGGAAATTCCACCTAAAATTTCAAAAACAAATTACTGTTTCATACAATTTAAGAACAACGATTAACCTATGGCTGTGCAAAATGGAATCCCCTGCATTAACAACTGCAATTAATATATTTCCTTGTTACTCTAGATATCACCGGTTAAATCGTCGAATAAAACAAATCAATTTTCGGTAATGTTCTTGTAATCTAAGATCTAAGTTCTAGACAAACCTGACAAAGGCTGATAACGGCCCGTCGGAACTTCTGTACGCCGATAAAGAGTTGAATTTTTCTATAAATTCCTAACACCGCCAAAGAAGAAAGCAAACAAAATTGCCTATCATAATGGAAAGTTGTCCGATTATTTGGATTTTCTGGGGTCTTGTCTTCATCTTAATCCGCGGTGCCAGAGCTGTTCCCGAATCCAGAATCATAGACGGGTCTGTTGTGGACACGATTCGAAGATTTCCTCATCATGTTACAATAACTTTAGAAGGTACCTCGGAAGTACAGCACTGCAGTGGATCCATCATTTGCGAACGCTGGATTCTTACATCGATGCATTGCGTTCCAAAGGGCTACAAATTTAGCGTACACTTTCATCAGAAGTACGTTAACGATTCTCGAAACTCCTTTTCGATTTCGTTGGACGAACGCTCGGTGACACCATATCCAACCGGATACGACGACATCGCGCTCATCAAATTGCCCGTATACCTGGAATTCTCCGATGAACTGAAGGCGATCGAAATTGGTGAATCTTCTGGAAGTGGACTGGTTGTGATGCCTGGATTCTCTGCGATTAGAGGTAATATGCTGACCTACGGCATGTTCAGGTTGGTATCAACTGCCGAGTGTAAGAGAAATTACGGCGAGAAGTACGACGAATATCTGCAAATTTGCACCTTGGGATGGAACAATAACAATCAAGTTCCGTGCGAAGGTAATGAAGGTGGTGGCCTTGTTGCGGGATGGCCTCGTAAGCCCACTTTGGTTGGAATCTTCACGTCCCCGATGAATTGCATTTCAAAGATGCCAGCAGTTTACGTCAATTTAGCGAAATACACCAAGTGGATTCAGAACGTAGTGAGCTCTGATTACTGGGGTCCAACTCCAGAGTCGGATTATGAACCTAGTGTTGTTCACAAATACGTTTGGAAATAATTATACATATTCTAGTAAATCTAATAATCACTTTGGGGTACTGTTCATATTGCGTTGTTTTTATTGATTTTCCAAGGAACATTCAGTAGAGAGTTGAAACATTGTGTCGAAATTAGTTTGTTGTCCCTAAAATTCAGAATTGAGTAAAGCATAATATGGATCTTAGAATGTCTAATTCTATCTTTCGTAGTCTTTCGAAGGCACCAAACTCTTACACTTTTCCATCCATATCGAAAAGTTTTTTACAAATGGCTCCACTATCCAAGATCTACGTCAATTCAAAGTATCCTAGACTAAGCGATTCCTCATATCTAAAAATGCATCCCTACCTTCACCAATCAAAAGGTAGCCACTTAAACCAGTCTATCCAGAAAAAAAATTCAATTTAACAGATCAAACGGCTTGGCAGTTACGAGCCCTCGAACTATTCTGCTTACGGCGGACAGACGGACTAAAATTTGTTTTTGCTTTTTTCGTGTCTACAAGTTATGAAACGTGAAAAATATTAAATCGACCACAATACTGTATTATTGAAATAACAAAGTAAACCAGTTTCGTAAATAAAATTGACTCAGTACTGGTGCAAAATTGAAGAAATATAGTAGTTCCGTATGGTGTTACCAGCATAATAATAAGTTCTAAAGTACTGAACTCTATCCGACAAAAGAATTAATTCGAATTCTTAGTTCAGTACTGATACATTGAACTACTTCTGACATCTATCGGAGCTTCTAGTTCTGGACTACTTCTGGACTACTTCTGGACTACTTCTGGACTACTTCCGGTTTTCCGTACCCATTAACATTTTACCTTAGTAACTCAAAATTTCAATTATTTAAAAAAGAAAGATTTAGTTAATAAATAAATATTTAATCAGTTATCCCATGTGCATAAAAGTCAACTTAGTTCATGACTCCGTACAGGAAAACATCTTCATCATAAAAACTCGAAACCGTGTCACATTCTGCAAAATTAATTAGAAATTAAGTCGTTCCACACATAACACGAAACTTACTTAATAATTCGCTCCATCCGACGTTTGCGCCATTTTTCTTATTTTTCTCCACCAACCACGTGTGCAATGGCTCAAAATATTTCAAAATTCCCGAAGCAGTTAAATTACTGTGGCCAAACAACATTTTGAAAATATCTCCCCAGGACTTTTTGGACCCCAGCGACATGATTTCTCTAAAAATTCATTTTTGTTTATGGGTTAATAACTTACACGCTTCTGCTGGAAATAATCGAGCAAACCTTAATTTTTTGCCAATATTTTTATTTCCAAACCAATTGCACTGTTCCAAAGGTTTCTCTTCCAGTTGGCACAACGTCGTGTATAAATGGTGTCCGAATAATTTTGCAAAAATCTTCCTGATGAGACAATAATAAGTTCGATAGTTTCGCGGAAGAAATTTCAACTTACGCTACTGGCCGTTCTTCGAAAGCATCGTAAAAAGGTGTATTCACGTCGAAGTGGACATCAGTGCGGTGTTCAGGTGGCTCGACTCCTGCGTACTTCTGCATCAACGACCAGTAGAAGCAGTTGTACTCGCTTGGCTTAATACTCCCCTCTAGAATACCGATCCATAGCGATTCCTGTACAAAATGCTCAGCTATTGGAAGTAAGGTATCCAAGGCCTTTCGAAGAAGATGCATTGACAAACCATGGATAGCCAAGATCAAACAAAAATTTACCATGTACATCAGCATATTCAGTCGGATTTCTTCGTGGTATTTATAGTCCTTAGGGATACCAATTTTCTGTAAATATTCAAGATTCATTGCGGCCAAGGCCGATGCTTCAGCTATTCCTTTGCCAAATCCTGGACAGGACTCCATATTTAGCCCAACCGGCAGTGGACCCTTATGTAGGGAATATTGTACCAGGGTCATGGCACCGTGCATATTAAGGAAGTTCTTGAAATCAGTTTTTGCACAGTATCTGGATATAACATGGGCATCCAAGTCGAAGAGTTCACTGGTGCACTGTCGTCCCCACTTTTTGCTGATTTTGACTATACTATGGCTACTGAAAAACTTTCTAGAAAAGACCAGAGTTTGCTAAAACACGAATTGAACGCTTCAAGCTAGAACTTACTGCGTCATTGCTATCATATCCATCGATTGTAGGAAATCATCGGCTGCATTTAAATTCTTCTTGAACGAGTTATTCTTAAGAAGCAACAATTCATCGAAATAGGAAGGATTCTGCTCAGAGTATGGAAGGTAGTCCGATTCCAGATCTAGAACTTCGCTTCGGAATTGAACTTGGTTCAGTAAATGCTGAGGTATTAGTGAGTCTTCGAATATTAGCTTTGGATATCTGGCCACTAGTTTACTTCTGATAAATGCATGCAATTGCTTGTAAAGTGGTTGAAGCTCGCGCATTACTTCTTCCAATTGACCGAGAAGGCTGTCGTCCTCGTAATTTTCGTACCACATTTGAGAAGCATTTTCATATTCTAAGGATTAAAATAATTTAAGACTTCGTTCTCCATTATTTTCTAGATGCATGACTAAAAGATGAATTGAATTCTAAAATTTTACATAGACGCAAAGATCAAGTTTTCGCACTAGAGTCCACTTCATCGGGTAGCTACCATACAAAAGGTAGTAAGATACGCGGGAAGTGGATTTGAAGTTAAGTAGATTTTTCCAAATTAGGAAAGTTAGAGTTCGTGAAATTTGAACTAATGAGGTGGGCTTTTAGACTGAAATACGAAAAATTGGGTAAGTTTAAAAGAACAAACAGGAAGAAGTCTCATCGAGCTTCATAGGCGAGATTCCAATGTCTGAGTGTTGAAATCTGAATTTTGAGTAGCCTCCAAATGATGATTTTTTGTACTTACGATTAATTTTCGCTGCGTCTCGATAATATTCCGCAAAACGTTTCAGGTAAACGATAGTCGTTACCGCATCAGATACTTTTCTTCCGGCTTTCCAATAGAACTTCATGTCGTCCGCGTCGTTACTTTCATATGACAAATCCATTAGGAACTGAAAATTCAGCGCGGAACACTCATCAGTTTTGTTTGTTTGTTTGTTACGTAAGCAAACGCCCTTATCATACTGAAAGCTTCTCAGCTTTTCAATAATTGATGTCGCATTTCTGTAGGCATCCTTCTCAAGGGCAAGTAGTCCAATTCTTTGTAACACCTGAACTTGTCGTTTGATAGTCTCATTTTCGAACGACTGATACGGAAGTGTTTTCAACCGACTAATATCCGGAAATGAACCTAACAAAATTTCGGTTTTCTTCTGATTTATGGGATAATCTTGAATTTTCCTTGTCTCCAGCACAAGTGATATCAGGCCCTTGATATTTTCGTTGAAATTTTCATTGGTTACGTTAAGAATTTCGATTGCTTCTAACTCTTCCTGCGATGGTGTACAGTGGATGCCAAGCAGCAAGCTCTGTAGATTTAAATTGTTATAATAATTTCTTCATGTTATATACATAAATTGAATTACCATTAGAAATGTTGCTAGGAAATAAACTCTTCCGAACATTTTTGCTTGATCCGGTTTTCATCTAGAGGATGCAGAAATTTAAAACGGTCAAACTTTTAAATAGGTCAAATTTAAATTCGAGTAATTTTCTACTAAAAAATAAAGCACAAAAAAGTAGGATTCCAGAAATAAAATGTATATTAACAGTGGGTTTGAATCCTATTATACATAGGTTACTACAGGAATGAAAGATACCTGCATAAATAATTGAATATTAATCTGATTTCATAGCTGAACGCATTCTCGAGTTATCGCTAGTTCGAGCAACCAGAAAGGTTTTTTTTGCAAGTGTCCTCTTCCTTTTACCTGTTTCTGTTTAAATACTTTCAAATGGTGGAAATTGCTAAAATTTAGTGTGTCAAATTTGAATTTGCTAACTTTACACGTTCTCTTGTAGTTACTATTTGATAGCGAGTGTTTTCAATACTTTTGTCTGATACAACCACAAGGAACAGATCAAATTTGGGCTGTAATGCATCAAGCCGCCTACGTTCGCTCACGTTCCTATTATTGGCCAGCACTGCCTTATTTTTGACTCGATTTTCATATTGTAGCTATTTTTCTAGATTTTAATAGAATTGCATTCGCAATGTACAATATTTGTAAGAGGCTTACTCAATTCTGACTGACTGCACTTGATTACAAAAAAATATTATTGTAGTTACACTAGTCTCCACAGGCTGGCTGAATGGCGCTGCTGTAAAGTACAAGGTATGGCGTAATTTCCATGCCAGTAAGATCTCTTCATACAATCTAGAATACTAGCAGTGTACCAAGGGTTTTACATAGAATGTAAAGTATTTCGAAAAATGGTGTGACACATAAATATGTGTTAATGATAAAATATTTCAGACTCATATTGTTTTCGAAGACAAATTGCTTCAGAGAAATTAAAACTACTAATTTCTGTTCTCGGTATTAAAAACATTAAGAACTGCAGATTTGTTGATTTGTTTGATTGAATTCAACAATTTTGTTGAAAGTCTCAACTCTACTTTAAGCGCACCTAATCTTCACGGCAAAGGTCAATTGTTCATATGCTTACCTGTTGCAAACAAAATTAAGAGTTTAGGGTTGATTCCAACTAAATTATTTCTCTCAAATATTCAAATTTCCACTTTTAATTTCATGACACCAACGAGAAAAATAAAATAACACTAAACTTTCTTCGAATTTATTTTATTTTCAAAATATTATCAATTTACAATGAGTGTCTTTTGAAGGTTAAATTCAATGATAATGGGATGCTCGAATATTATAAATTATAATTATTTCTTATCTAGTCGTTAGTATTGGAATTGTAACAGTGAACTCGAGTGATAGTGTGCAAAAACATGAAAGATTTTTAGTTCGATAATTGAATTGTGATCGATAGCTTCAAATACGATTCGCACAAAATGTTATCGGTGAAAAATGTCCTTATTTGGTGGATTTTAATGGTTTTTGTACCGCTGCTAGTGACAACAGAAAACGACTCAAGTTCTTCCGAAGAAGTCCCGATTATATCGGAAGCGAAAGCAAGAGAGCTCCTGGACGAAATATCGCCGAAAATTAATTCGGATTTAAAATGGAAATTCGAATTAAAGCTACGCAATCCTGCAACTATGTCGCTCGTCGAGGAAACCGGAACGATTCTAGATGAAATTGAATTTCGCAATCGAATCGATGGCTATAAAAAGGAGTTAACACCGTATCGAAATGTGATCGAAAACGATTGGGATTTGAAAAGGCAATTCGATCTGATGATGGAGTTCAGTTGCGGTGAAAATGGCGAAGAACTGATGGACGTAATTGAAGAGATCCTCGAAGAGTTCGGTTCGATTCAAGACGAAATAACGTTTTGTGTTTTCAAAAATAAGACGGACTGTCAAAGAACGTACAATGGCTTTTTAAGGGATAAAATTTCAAGTATCAGTGACGAGAGTGAACTGAAGTACTATTGGGACGAGTGGAGAACGAAGGCTGGCGCAATTGTTCGACGAAAATATGAAAGATTGGTTAAAGATTACCGGAAGTTGGCTGTTTGCAATGGTACGTAATTATTTTTTAACAAGTAAAACCTGCAGGTTGTTTTAAAAAATTGAGGGTTCGAATCCTACTCATGAGTTGAGTCCTGCGCAAATGTGCGGCATAGCCAAAAAAATTTATTTAAAAATTTTATTTCTTATGAATACTAATTCAAAAGTAGTTTAAAAGTAGTTTAAAAGTAGTTTAAAAGTAAGTTTGTAAGTCGGTATTAAATGCATGCTGCCCGTTTATACACTCTCGAGGTGGCAGCAATGTTGTTTCGATCCATCCGAAGCAGAGCAGACAAACTAGGGTTGGCATAAAAACTACCACTTAACGAAGATATTCGAAGTATATAATTCGAAGATGGTGATTTCTTTGAACAATTTTCAAGGTGTAAGGCCAATAAAGAAGTAAACCTATTTTAGGTTTACCATATATTGCTTAATTCTAAATTGAATGCTCACTTTATCTGGTTAAAGTGGCTCGACGGATCATAAATTGTTCAATCGACCTTAAAAGTTAAAGACACAATTATTTTTTCTAATTTAAAAATTCTACTAGTGACATTTGGTATTTCTTTTAATTAATTCAAAAGTGAAGTGCTGTCAGCTTTACATTATCAAGAGGAAATTTTAATTTAGTTATAATTAGCAATTAAGTAGTTTTTATACAAGCTAGGATAGTAATTTGTTGGGGGACTACTACTGATTTTAATGCTTTAGGTCTATTGCTTACGTTCGTACATGATCTGAGCGAACTCTGTACTCAAGTACTGCGCAAATAATAGTCACATGACTTCACCTTCTAATCCATCTTTCTTACAACCGACACTAGGCTGGCGAGTGCTATTAATGATTTTCATATTTTTCAGGAGTAAACTCAACGCAAATGTACTTGCATCCATTTGAAGACGGCAGCATTATGAACGATATAAGCTCAGCTATTGAAGATTTGGCTCCACTTTACAATCAAGTGCACGCATTCATTCGTCATACTCTGAATATGAAATATAATCTCACACACGAAGCACAGGATCTTATTCGTATTGACCTTTTGGAGAAATTTCTATTGGAGAAGAACATTGAACACCTATCACCCTATGTTCCACAGATTTCAATCCCTGATTCTATTGAAGCTGAAATGATAGCACAAAATTACACAGCTCTGAAATTCTTACATCAAGCTGATGACTTTTTTACTTCAATGAATATGACAAAACAGACCAAGTAAAATTATCTGAGCTAATTATAAATTTAATATCCAGATGACGAATGTGTAGAAATGCAGAAATATATTCGCCCACATCCAACTGTTGAGTCTTGGGAAAATATTGATGGTTTGAACCTATAATAATAATCACACTTAAACCTATAATTTAAAAATAAAAAATCAAATTAAAAACACAATACAAACTTTATTTAACTGAACAAAATTCATTTGATTGAAGTATAAAATATATTGATACTAATGCTAACTATTGCTATACAACAGAAACGATCGAATTTACAACTTCCCGAGGTTCATGTATTAGATATTCTTACTTAACTTAATTCAATACAGAAGGACAATGAATATTTCTGGATCAAACATTTTCGTCATCTGGTTGTTTCAGTGTTTGTGGCATAACTCTTCATATTCAGTTATAATTTTGTTTTTCAGATTTTTCTGGAAGTTTTATGTGCAAAGAAAACCTTCGGATTGCTCGTGTAAACCGGAGGCAATTGCATTGCCAGGCAGGGGTGATGCCGGCCTAAAATATTGTCCGAACTTAAATTTAAATAACTTCATTCTTAGCCACTATGAGATGGCTAGGTTGCAGTACTACGAGAATATGAAAGACTTACCGGTACCGTATCGAATAGGCTTGTGGCCTGGATTTGTCGAGGCAGTCGCTACAGCTGTAAGCTTGTCGGCTTCAACAAGATCTTATCTGGAGAAAGTTGGACTTGTCTCTAATGGGACAGTTGATCAAGAGCAGGATATGCGCTCTTTACTGGACCAGGTATGATTTCTTTATGATAAAGTAACACTAAGTGTTTGGTCCAATTTGATTATTCACTTGAACTACATATTTAGACGCACCTACTTGTTCTTGGTAATAATTTAAGAACTAGCTCCAAAAGCCAGCTTCATCTACGCTATGCTCGTATCACGTAAGCATGGTATTAGATAGTTTAGAAAAATTAAGCTAACCACTCCAAATAATCAGCTTCTTTCTTCATGAATCAGACGTGGCAATATTCATGCAAGTTTGCATGGGAATCCCCTCGAAAAAACTATTCGACAAATTCAAATTCATCAAATTAATTCAAAAAAAACAGAAAAAATTATAGTTTGTCAATTATTATCCTATCATTTATAAGTCTACGCTATATTTAACTCGTCAGCTGCCGTAAAATCGATGACGCTAAGCCAAAACACCAACCGAAATTGAATTTGTACTACAATTTCCTATGAACCGCATCTTAAACCGTTT
The DNA here is from genome assembly GCA_949128065.1 of Beris chalybata. Taxonomy (NCBI): domain Eukaryota; kingdom Metazoa; phylum Arthropoda; class Insecta; order Diptera; family Stratiomyidae; genus Beris; species Beris chalybata. Next base: position 5,812,278 of record OX421894.1, on the reverse strand, counting down.
TAGATAGACGTTTTCGTAATATTTTATATTTATAACTTTAAACGTAAAGACAGTTTTTAAAACATTTGTTTTTTTTCTCATTACAGGCCGTTAATGTTATATTTTCACTTAAAATAAATTACGTTCGGGAAAAGTTTCGTCTCGACGTCCTCGAAGGAAAAGTAGAGAGTGATTCCTACAATACCCACTTCTGGAATCTGATGGATGTTTCTGTTGGCAGTAAACCACCAACTAACCGTAGTATCTACGATTTCGACGCGGCAATTTATTTGCAAGACTTGAAACCAGACGGCATCACGTACTCTTTATAAAATCCAAAATTGTTAGCAAATCTTCACGTTTATTTCTTTCTATGTAGGGAAATTGTTCGGATTACTTTAGGATACCAACTATACGAAGGACTTTGTAAAACTAACAGAAGCTCAACAGATAGTCTTCTTAATATGTGCAATTTTTCGGGAAGTATGCAAGCGGGTAGTGCACTAAAGTAACGATAATTTTATTTGAATTTTCTGTAAAATTTCTCAACCGCTTTTTGTATAATTCCAGGGAAGCTATGGCATTGGGTGCTTCAAAACCGTGGCGAGATGTTCTCGAATCAATTTCTGGAAATAGAAAAATAACGACGTCAGCCATTCTTAATTACTTCGAACCTTTAACTAAGTGGCTAGAACTAGAGAATAAAAAGAATAATGAGACTGTTGGATGGCGTAACAGCACATCGATATAAGTTTGATTTACATCTAAGTAGTTTGGAATTCAACTCTTATATAAATAAAAAAAAATAGCATTGTTGAAAAAAATATTAATATGTAATATAACCTGCAAAATGCATTTATGATCAATATTGCCTATGGCTCTGGAAACGTATTTCTTTACAGAGAAATTTGTCATAAGAAGTAAATGAAAATAAGTAAAAATGGCATAGACAAAAAATGATCGAAATTAAATTGAAACAAAATAAGTTTCTTTCTTTTCAATTTTGTGTTTGAATTTTCACATGATCTTAGAATGGAATCCACCTAATGAACACAAAATACAGATATTCAGAGTGAATTCAGTTCAAATCAAATAAAAAAAAATACACAGCTCTTTCTTGAAAAATTAAAAAAAAAAATGTATGATGAACTGCAGGACAATCGCAACTCTATTGTGTCCTAAGGTCGGCAATACAAAAACATGTCGTAGTTAGTCGCAACTTAAGGGAAAAATATATATTTTAGATATGCTTCACTTCATGATTCACTTATGAGTATTATAGAAGATCGCACAGTAATTCATGAATGACTCGTAAGAGATTCACCTATGAAAATATACTACTTCGCTTAAGTGATTCGTTAGTGATTTACTGAGTACATTCTGCTGATTAAAGTTCAAAGTTTAAAGTTAAAGTTCAGATTTTAGTGGTCTTATTTCAAACAAATCAACACTTTTTTTGATATCTTACTTTAGAAATTATTAACTTTATAGGCTAACTCGTTTTCAAATAATCGTGAAATAGATTAAGTAGAATCTTTAATGATATTTATATGGAATCTATTAAAAAGACTAATTTTGGGAGCTAAATTTATCGCTGAACAATTGTACACTCAACAACACTCAAGTAAGCGTGCATACAAACTTCTCTTCAGTTACGGATCGAGTTATGTCTTATTTTATATTTTGTAGACAAAGTTTATCGAAACATTTTGGTTCTTATTAATACATTTCAGACATTTTATTTATCTTATTTATTTAAATTAAAGACTAATTCAAGAAATTATATTACACCTAGTTACACCTCCTTTTGGCATTCTGAAAATAAACGAAAACTAATTAACAGAACCTATTTAATTAAATTTCGTGAACTCACTATTCGATGGATTCCATCCAATAAATTCGTTATTTAATTTATTTTTCATCTCGAGCCATTGATGAAGAGGACGAAAATATTCCAGCATAGCGTTTGCCGTTAAATTTCGCTGTTTTGTGAAAATTTCAATGACATCAAAGCAAGGTTTCTTCCAGCCTAGTGACATTATTTCACTAAAATAGAAACATTATGAGTTGGTTATTCATCAAAATTATGGTTCACGGATGTACCTCAATAGTTTCCCAGCCTTGGTGCTTTTATAAATATCGCATTCTTTCAGCAACCGATTCGGATCCACTGAATGTCCACTTTTATCACATAATATTTTATATAAATGGAATCCCAAAAATTCCGAAATGAGTTTGCTGTGGATAAAGTTAAAATATTGACCCGATAGTAGTTTTATGGAATTTATTGAACATACGTTGCCAGTGGCATACTGCTTTGGGTAACTTTGAAGAACTGTTTGGAAACATCGAAGTTATCGTCGTCCCTTTGAGAAGGGGCATCGATTCCAGCTAATTCTTCTTGGAGCTTCCAATATACGCAGTTATAGTCATCAGGTTGAACCTTCTCGTCCAGGATGTTCACGAAGAATTTTTCGTATACAAAGTACATGGGCAGCTTGAAAACAGTGTGAACAGCCTGAAAAAAAAATTACTTTTATAATTCGGAAAAAATAACTATCCGACTAAACCTAACTGGAAAAACTATTAGGTATATTATTCAAAAAGTTTTAAAATTAAATTTGTCCACAGGAAACACACGGTCCAGCATTTTTTTAGCTCTAAATTAGATAAACAGCAGCACGGAGTAACATTATGTAGAATAACTGTGTCATGACATATTATTGTACCTACTTCTGTATGACCTTAAGTAGTAATTAAAACCTACCAAAGCTTATATAACCGTAATGACAAAAACCAAGAAGAAAGAGCGGACCATCAACGTCCAAATTTGTACAGACATTTAGAAGGTTACAACATGAAGAAGTTCCGGTCTACTTTGAAATGGTTAAAAATTTGTAGTGCAAATGTTTTTTCTAGTTTTGCTAAAGTTTAAGCATGTGTTTAAGTATTTCTTTATGGGGTACTAGTGCCACTCACACGGAATGGAGAAAATTTGGCGATTGATATACTAAACCTATTAACAATGGGAGAGATAGACTGCTTGTCGGACGAATAGGCATACTTGCGAACCGGTGGACAGATGGACAAAGGAACAGACAGGACTGTCGGATAGATGGCAGGCGAAGAAATGGACAGACGGATAGATGGAGAAACCGAAAAATGAAGAGATTGACAGTCAAACTCCTTAAACTCCTCGGAACAGTGATCACGTATTAGGGCAATTGAGACTCCTGAGACTGGGTATGTCGAATAGTCATGTTGATTCACCCTGCTACGGTACACTGAAACTTTTCAGTTTTTTCGCCTTTTGCCAAACTAAACAAGTTAAACTGACCAAGTCCTTAAATCACTATAATACTCTTTACCATTAATCAACAATTACCATACGAAGTTGTGAATTCATTTCCATATCGTCGTCCTGCACATTACTTCGAACCAGTCCAATTTCTTGCAAGTGCTGAACACTGGACGCCGACAATTTCACCGCCTTTCCAATTATTTTCCAAAGTCCCGGACAGGCTTCCACATTCAGGCCATAGGGCAGGTCCTTGGTGTATTCATGAAATTGGATTTTCGCCATAATTGCATGGTCTTCGAGAAATGCCCGAAAGTCAACCTTCGGACAGTACTTAAGGCCCGCAACTCGACCAAAATCGTAGACGACTGGTCTACAGTTCGGTGTGTTCTTACTTTCCGGCAACGGAAACGAGTTGTTTGACCAAAATGTGCTAAAATTTAAAGCAAACAGAACTATTGAACGGTTTTGTTTGCACGCTACCTTACGTTCGCAAAAAAATTATGTACCTGGTCAATACTGGAAGCCCCAAGGATTGATAAAATCGGTCACTTTCTTCAACAAGTTTCAAGGCGTTGTAGTTCTGGTCAGCCATGCTCTTTTCGATGTTCGGTAACGATTTATTGTTGTCGAAGTCCTCGTAAAATTGGAATTTCTCGTAGCCCTCGAGCCAAATTTTCTCGAGTAGATGTTCAGGAATGGGTCCCTTTGAGGACACAATATTGGTTCCATAGCGTTTTCGTAGAATGTATCTGAGGTAAGCGTGGAGCTGTTTGTAGAATGGTTCCATTTGTCGTATCAGGGATTCCATTTCGTCTAATATGCTCCCATTCTCGTAGTCGTCATACCAAAATTCGGAAGTTTTATTAAAGCCTAAACGAAAATTATAATTTTTAGATATTTGTAAAATACTAATAAATAAGGTAGATGGAGACAAGTATCATTCCATTCCAAATATGGTCGACCAAAGAATTCCCTAAAAGTCCTTTACATTTTCCCCGAATAAATTGGATGAGCATTCCCTAGATGGCCGAAATACAGGAGTACATAATTATACATACTAGCTCAATTATAAGGAAAACGTTTGCATTAGAAGTAGGATTTAGTTTGAACGAGCTCATTACGTTACACAAATTTTGTTATGAATAAAGAATACTAAACAAATTAAAGTGGATGAAGGACTTACCATTCAGGACTGCAGACTTCCTCACAATTTTCATATAGTCCTCGAACGGAATGCTCGCAAAATTATCCAAATGATCACGCCATGAAGTCCAGTAAAACTCCAGCTCCTTCGGATCGTTACTCTTAATAATTGTGTCCCGAACATGCGGTTCATATGATAAATCACACTTAGTTCGATTTTCATACGAACAAATTCCCGGTCGCTTGGCAATTTTATTTATAAACTGCTGAAAACTGATCTTTTTCGCTAAATCTTTATCGTCTAGGAGCCAGTCTTTAAGCTTCATAATCTTACTGATTTGTCGTTTAAGTTCGACATCTTGGAAGTTTTCGATAGACAAAGTCTTAAGATTCTGCACTAATTCAAGCGTGAAGTTCCGAATATTAAAAGTGGCCAATTCGCCGGATTGAATGTCTCCATTGCTCAGATTCTTTAAGTCGATCATAAGAAAGTTCTGTACGAATTCGGCTTGTGTCCAGTATTTTTGTTCGAATTCCTCGATGTATTGTCGGGCTTTGGCTTCGGGATTTTCGATTGTTGCGCCATGGAGTGAGAGGATCTGTAAGTAGAACTTAATTGTAGCTCGAAATAATTTAATTTAATTTTTTTGTGTCATACTGAAAATATTAAAAGTATCAGAAGATTCAGGGCTGAATGGCAAATCATTTTGGAGATAGCCTGAAAATAAAAATATAAAAAGAAATTTAATTAAAATTTTATAATGTTTTTAATAATGTTTATTTTGATTAGATTTCATTTATTCCCATAATCTACATATGTGTTTAGCTTATAATGTAGCTTAAATTCTTCAGTGACCAGACTATGGTCTTTGCATCTTAAATATTATTTGTATTAAAATTTCATTAGTTCAAATGTTAAGAAAACCAGAATTTTTTCTAAAAATCAGAAATTACAAATCAAAACAATACACTGGTCATTCAAAAAATTACAATAAAATAATTTAAAGAAAAATTGTTAATATCTTTTAATTAATTTTAATTTCAATGCGAAATCTTATACTAAAATGAGTTTCTTGAAAAAATCCTTAATACCTTCACAACTCTGTTAATTAGAATTTTCTAGAATTTAACACTAATCTTAATCCGTGAAAAACATTTCTTTCCATTGTTACCCATATCATTGTTACCTATATCGGAGCAAGGCAAGAGAACGTGATAAAGTATTCAACGATAGAAAGAATATTTGGAGTAAAGGAATTGGCTTCTAACCACACCTTTTTCAAATACCGGAGCAGTAAGCTTTTAGTGGTTTCTTTCTATCCTATGGCCGGTTTGGTATACATAATATTATTGCTTATTAATTTCATGTTATTCCGTGCTGAAATTACATCTATCGGCTTGTTCGCCTTATTGTTCTGTTTAGTAACAGGATAAGCGTCTTCATAGTGCGACACTTTGATGATGGCAAACTTGTAACGCTACTTCCAAAAATTTCTTCGATGAACATTTGCATTCACATTTTCCTTCTCATTTCATTCTACTATCAGGGAAAATAAAAACTTAATATTTATTAAATAAAATAGTTACCATGTCAAACTTCTCTCAAAAATGAAAGAAAGAAACAAGTTCAGTTTGGTTCTAAATAAAAATATATATTTTTCGCTTTGTTCTCATAGTTAGGTTATGTTATTCAATCTCCTACATAAAACAAAAACACTAATTAAACTTAATTCTTCTACGTATTTCTATCCTTCACCAGAAGAACTATCTATTCGCTTAGTGAATGGACTGGGTTGAACTAAAAGACAATAGTTTAAACACCAACTCTTTAACGTACTGCATACTGGACACACGAAACAAAATATAAAAAAAAAGAAAACCTTTTTCTGATCTTGGAGATTAATTGTTAATTTCTTCACCATAAATTTTGAAATAATTGTATTAAGATTACATCACAACTTACGTTTTTTATTGCAACAAACACTAAAAATAGGAATTGCAGAAAAATCTGTTTAAACTTGACTACACTCACTTCACTCTTTCGCTAGTTTTATTTTTATTAACTTATCTAGAAAACATCCCAAACGAAGAGATTTGAAAAGTTCTTAACAAATTAAAAAAAAAAATCTTTCAAAATTTAATGACATGCTACCGCGATAGAGACAACTAATAATTGACTTAATTTTTTATGGGAATTTTCGAATTACTCAGAGATTAATTCTTATCAAAAAAATGTGTATTCTTTTCTCGATTTTATAAAATATATTGGGTTGTACTTTGAGATGAACATGTTAATTTTTTTTTTCTAGTTTTGTAAACAAACTTAATCGCAATTTCGATAATTTCTTGAAGTACAATGTTGCCAGCAAATATGCTACTAAAGAAAACTAAAGAACTAAGCATATAAGTAGTTAGTTGATGTGCATATTAATGAAACGTTTTAGAAAGAGTCACAATATTAAACTTATAAGACTGCACAATATTAAGTTACTAGTTCGATTAACTCCCATACAAATGTAGTAAAAAAAATAATTTGAGAATACATTATTTTTGTAACTACAGTTTCTCTTTCTCTTACATTGTAGTTTAGTTTTCTTTGATTTTTTAAACCTTTTCTTTTCCATTGTATATTAGATTTTTTTTTTTAGTCTGAGTGGCTTAGTGGTTAGAGCACTTGCCTTCGGTGCGTCTGGTACCAGGTTCGAATCTGCTTGGTGACAAGTAATTTTCGAAAATAGGATAGGATGCCGGACTACCAGTTCAGTCAGCTGTAAATGAGTACCTGAGTTAAAATCGGGGTAATAATCACGGACGGGCATGTAGTTGACCACTTCACCTCCTAGTGTTCCGTTGGTTTAGTAATGAAGTAACTCTAGCATTACTTTAAGGCCTAAGCCCGATTTGGGCTGTTGCGCCATTGATTATTATTATTATTATATTTTTGGGAGTACCTAATATTCCAAAAAAAAACATTTTTTGTTCGTCTGACCGCAAACTTATTTGAATACTCGTATAGCTTACAGGTTGGAGGTTGTGAAAAAAATGATCTGTACTACATCGATTTCTTCATATCACTCAGGTCTTTAGAAATATCATGTAAATTTTACTTCTACAGGTTCTTCAAATAAGTTCGTTAAGGATTTAAGGATTTTTTGATTTCAACTTTAACGGCCTTTTTATGTGATCCTCAAAATGTCGTTTTCAACATTTTCTGATTTTCAACCTCTACAGGGATCTTATTGCATACGTTTTAACGAAGTCCGTCTTATTAGGTCCGGTAAAACATGTTTAGTATGAAGCAGGTTCTTAGTTCCGACTATCTAAAAAAAAAATTTAATGGTTTTTGAATACTTGAGCCCCGAAAGGATGTTAAAGGATTGTACGTGCACTTTTAGGTCTGAAAATATATCATTTATGTATTAATTTCACAGGCATTTATTCCGATTATCAGAATCTCATGATTTTTTGATGTTTGACTTATATGTGTTGCTTACTTGTATACTTCTTTTATTTTAATATATTTTTGTTTTTATATCAAGAGCTAATAATGAATGATGAAAATTGTACTTTACACGGAACTAAATTTACTTCCTTGTATGGAACATCTAGTGGTATACTTACCACTTCAACTTCGTTTCCAAAATCAAAATTCATATTTCCAGGTAGTGTCGACAACTTTGAAATTTAATTCCCCACTTCATTTGGAAAAAATAAAGCTGAGTCCTTTCTTGCTCCTTAATTTTTTTTCTGTCTCTCTTTCTTTTATACCCTTTTTGTCCTTTTTTTCGTATTTTTTTTCGTATTTTTTTCAACTGTCGTATTTTTGTCAATGGCGCGGTGCACCAGCCCAAATCGGGCCTCTGCCTTGATGTAAAGCTGGAGTTACTTCATTACTAGACCAACGGAACACTAGAAGGTGAAATGATCAGCCACACGCTCGTCCGTGATTATTAACCCGATTTTAACTCAGGTACTCATTTACACCCAATCCCATTCTCGAATATTACTTGTCGCCAAGCAGATTCGAACCTGGTACCAGGTGTACCGAAGGCAAGTGCTGTAGCCACTACGCCACCCAGACTATTACTAACTGGCGCCCATTACTAACAGCAAACTTCAAAAAAATAGCCCTCAAAAATATCGTAGTTCAGGCCATTGCCATCTTCATTTTTAATCCATCACAATCTGAAAACTTCAACAGCTTTAGAGTACCTTCAATCTAAAATTAGTTTCTTCACCAAACACATTAACTTTGGTGTCCACTTTTCAATGCAATTAGAGTACATCTAACCACCAAGATCTACGATAATGTCAAACACCTCTTCATGGACAAATGTAGCAAAAACACAATAATCTATCGTCTCACAAAAAAGTCTGACACAGTGTCCTTCTGCAGGTCATTCAATGAACAATCGCATTAAAAGTATTAAAATGTTTTTGGTATGTATCTATTACACCTCCGGTTACTTGAATTAGTAATTAGGATGGTCAGTTTAGGGTGGTTTTCAATTTTTGCAATCACGCTAGTACATACAAAACAAACCAATTATAAGTACTCGTATGTATAAAATCGCAGAGCAAAGAAGTAAAGACCAATGGCCAATCTCTGGTTCAAGTGTAATAAGATAATAACTCGAAAATCACTCGGTATCACTCCCTTGAAGTGTTGATGTTCTTGCGGGTTATCTCTGCAAATGCAGAAAGACGGTCCCCGTAAAGGCTATCTTACGAATTGGCTGATGTTGGGTCTTGTGATCATTTCCAATTGCCAATACGTACAGTGCGGGATTCGGTCAATAATCAGAGAAGTCAAGCACCTATTCCAGTTTAAGGTGCATAAGATTAGGGAAATTCCAGAGTGCAATATTCATAAAGTGATAATCGTTTCGAATCGCAGTTTAAAATAAAAATATTCAGAAATAATTCTTAAGATTTGTGGCATTTTTTGAGATTTCCATAAATTCAGGTATCATGGTATTATTCTCGTCGCCACCAAAACACACATGGACTGTGCTACTTCTGATCATTTTGAAAGTACTTATTCACATTTCGTACCACAGTGCAACATTGTAGTTTCCGTCTATTCTTTTATTTTGTAGTATCACGAAACTACCACCCAAGATACCGACGAAGACATATCTAACTTCATACGTGATTGCGATAATAAAATTAAGTCGCTAAAGGCATCAATTAAGGTGATCCAGCAAAATTCAGAGGAAAACAAAACGGAATTGATACTCGAATCGAATAAACTATTACACGTTGAACAAGAGCTTAACGACAAGGTATCATTGGTGGCGATAGATAGAGTGAAGGACAATCTTTTGAGACGACAGCTATTAAATCTGAAGCACTCCTACTTGAAGATCGACGATTTGTTGAAATCATTCGTAGATATCTCGAAAAGATCAGAGTTTTCAGTCTTTAAACAATCTATTTGCTTATACGAGGACCACACAAATTGCTCCTCGTCTTATGATAATCAAATTCTAGAGTTTTTAATAGGTGATGAAAATCCTGATGTGCTTACTCACTATTGGACTGCGTGGCATAAAACCTATGCCATAGAGAACGAATGGTTTTTTGATTTCTTTCTCCATTTAGTTGGAAATTCGGAGGATATTAGTAAGTAAATTAATATAGCAGTATTTTAGAGACTGGTTCAAAAATTGCCAAGTTCTAACTCATATCTTTTGAATAGGCTAAATAACATTCACCACCTTTTTAGAAATTTCTCCAACATATCTAATGTCGGTTTTCCACCAAACGGACAAAACCAAAACTCGTGTCAAAAAAAATATCTCTTCAATGAAAACGCAAAGAAATGTTTTTTTCGACACGAGTTTTTGTTTTGTCTGTTTGGTGGAAAACCGGCATAAGACTAGATTAATTCTTTAGACTACGTATATTATAAGTTAATTGTCAAAACTTGAGTGTGTGTACGACCCTGTAGAAATAACTATCTATCTATCGGACATACGATAACTAAATAAAAAAATTAGTCAGGGGGCAGAAATATTGAATCTGACTAACAAATAAGGGCTGTATTCAAGGACTTGGACTTTATTTATTATTAATTATTGGAGTCTGAACTTTCCTCTGTTCAACCATGTAAGCACCTAAATTTTTTTGAAAACAACGTAACAATTATTGCCAGATTACTAGAGAATGCGTGAAGCTAGATTCATAAAGTTTTGACCATATAAATTCACAATTTGAACGTAGAGTAAAATTCGGAATTGCTATTCGAGTAGGTATATGATAGCAATTTTACTTAATTCCAAACAAAAGCTGTGCTCATTTGGAACTTCATTTGAAGTTGCAGTAAACGGAATCAAAGCACCAGACAGTATTAGTTTGAACTGAAAAGTACTAGTACAATGCGAGAAAGATGTTGTACATATTTGTATGTACGTTTATTGATATCGACCGGATTTCTTGTAATTGGTTGTTAAAAAAAATTGCAAATGATAACGTGAACAACCAGCAAGTAGGAAACAACATTATTGACTTTGATCAAATCTTCTGGTATAAATACTAAAGACTTCTAGGAAATTTAATCAGTTTTTTTAGTTTTTGTAAAATGTTAGAGTTAAATTTTATGGTTTTGACAACGGGAATCTATTTTTGCTTGAGCTATGTATCTGGAGCGGTAAATGAGAAAAACAGCATTTTAATAGCAAAGCTTGTTTCGTTCTCGAAAGAGTTATCAGAAGTCGAGCAAAGTCAGGAATCGGTTCCAGGATTACCATGGGCATCTAATGATACAAGGAAAACAACTATACTCTGGCTAGCTACTAGCACGTGGAATCCATGGGAAATATCCCTATTAACCTCGCAAGCATACACTACTTTCTCGGATACTATAGTAGCAGATCGGCCAACCGGAACATGGTCATCAGCTGGAGGAAACACTGCTTCCTGGAATCATACATACGGCATACATAATCCGATTCCTCCTGCGAATCTGGCAGGAAAACTGTTAAATATTGGAACATGGGCACCTGAAGTTGTTTGGACATCGAATGTAACGAGCTCAGGAACAAGCAAACCTAGTGAAATGTTGAAATCTCTTCCAACATGGACACCTTCGATAACATCAGATAATACACGATCATTGAAACAATCTGGAATATGGATGCCTTTAGACATGTTGGAATCAACAGCATCATGGAAACCAAAAGAAACGTATGTGCCATCACTTTCCAACGTAACAGAGAATCCCATAGGAACTTGGCAACCAATTGCAACCTTGCAATCGCCAACCTGGGAACCGCAGAGACATGCCGACCGTCAGCAACATAAGCACTTACTACAACGTGAAATTCCGCAGAAACGTATTGATCTACTGATTAATGAGGACCTATAACAAAAGTATGGAAATCGTCGGGATCATGGCAACCGAAAGGAACATGACCATTCATTGAAGCTTAGAAAACAACAACAAGTCCGTAAAAAATGGTTCTACTACTTTCACTACTTCTGAAGATCCGACTACAGCTACAATATCACTTTTTAGCATAAGCCGTTCATTAGATAAATAAAGGAAAGTTCCACCCAGTTTATCTTTTGTGAAAATTGTAAAATCACAGGATACATAAGATATGTGGTTTCAATATGTTTTTGTATAGTAGAAAACGGCTCATTTAAATCTGTTATGGAAACCAATTAAAACGTGATGCACAAAGAAGCTGTTCCTTGCAGTGAAGTACTTCATTCCGAGTCACTCTCTTCAAGGAAGGAATTTACTGAATTGAACTGATTCTCTCGTTCCGTTGTGTACGGACGTTTTTTTCGGCATTTTTTCGGCTGTTTCCGGCCGGATGAGAGTCGGTAAAAAGGCCGCTGCAAGCTGTAGACGAAGTCGAAAAAAAGAATTCCGGATCGCCGCAAGGAAAGATAAATTCTTGGCTATGAAAAATTTGTACAAATTTTCACATATCTAATATATTGAATTGAATGCCCCAACACATGCGGTATTCCCTTTATCAAAAGTAGTATCGGTGCTCGTTTTAACGAATATGTAGTCCTATTAGAGAGGCTCCTTAAGGCTCCTTTTCCTCGTCTGACTTCCTACTTTCCTTCTTCCTATACCTACCCAGTCCGCTGAGGGTAGACTACGAACTTCTCAAACCGTACTTCTCAGCCCACTACGTGCATAAAATAATTACGATGTCCATCGATACAGGTAGCAACCCACGCCCCTTGCGACGAGTTCCGGACCTGCTTTTATGCCAGATGCACGCTACCTTCAGGCAATCCTTGGGCATAAGTCATCCAATTGTGGCTTTGTCACCAGACGGCAATTGTCTTCGCCGGTCTATATGATCTTGGTCGTCTTTTACAAATGGTGATAGAGATCAACTGCCCCTATTTGTTTCAAGACGGAGTACCAGGTGATATACACTCGTGGCGATGATAATTAATTAGGTTACAATGTTGTGATATTTCAGTTTGATTGGACGGATACCTACCATGATATGATTCAGTTCAGTCAAGGCGCCCCAAATTGTTTGCGGCGTTGTTAAAAACGATCCTGCGCATATTACAAATTATCAAATCAGATACAAGGTTATTGTATTATATTAACGATTAGATTATTAGATATTGAAATATCGGTTTACTTTATTATGACCTCGATAGCATTATCGTCAAATAAATGCTGAGATTTAACGCAGAAATTTATTCTATTAAATTAAGGAATTCGATAAAGAGGATTCAAAATTTGCTATAAATAAGAAGCACATTTAATATTTTTAGTAGTTTGATAATAACTTTTAACATGAAGCTAAACAGTGCGTTGTTAGTGGCATTTCTAGTTTACGTAGAATGCAGACAATTTGAAATTTCGTCGCGAATGCAAGGTGGGTACCCGACCGAAAATCCTCGTAACTTCCCGTCGCACGTTCACATCTCAGTACAACCCAAAACTGGAGCAGTACGTCAATGCAGTGGATCAGTTCTTTCGGCCCGTTGGGTTCTAACCGCCCTCAGTTGCACTACTAACGCGGCTACAATTGACCTCTATTTCGGCTTACTCAGACTTAACGAAACCCAGAAAGCGATACACATGCGGGCGTCAGGAAACGATGTTGTACCGTTCCCGACTAATTTCAACGATCTCTCCCTGATCCTTTTGCCCGCAGAGCTGAAATTTAGCAATGTGATCCAACCCATCAGTATCTCTTCGGAGAGTCCCAGGCCAGGAACGTTTGCAGTAATGGCAGGATTCACAGCAGGACAGACCGCTTTAAAATACGGCATCTTTGGAACGAAGCCAGTAGAAACTTGCAAGACTGCCTATCAATCGGGATTCGACGAATACACACAGTTATGTGCCCTCGGATGGACAAACCCTAACCAAAGACCGTGCAAGGGTGACGAAGGAGGTGGACTCATAGCAGACTGGCCGCACAATCCCACCCTCATCGGGGTTTTTTCAAAGCCAAGCGGTTGCAATGGAATAAGTCCTTCAATTTACATGAATTTGGTGAAATATGCGAAATGGATTTCTATTGAAATTGCCAACACTCCTCCAGTAACAACTGAGAAAAAACCAATATGTAATTACAATTAATGTATCTTAGTTTTAATTATTATATATAAATAAGTTTTACGTATTATATATAAATAAGTTTTAACAATAAATAAAGCAACTTGTAAACATAAAAAATGAAAACAGTTGTTTGGTCCACACCACAATCTTTGAAGATGAAACATTACTTCACCCGCCGTCAAATGCAGTGCCCACATTAAACATTTTTTATTTTAAAATATAAAATATCAAGTAAATTTATTGATTTCAAAGTAATTAATTATTTCCTGGCATTTTCACTTTCCGCCCGAATATTTGCAAAAATGTTTTCAACATGTAATTTTTTGCCAAATATTTAACATGACAAATTTCTAGGTTTCCGCAGTAAAAAAAGTCTCTGATTTAGACTAAATATTGCATATTTGATTGAGAGTGTTCTTTATCTGCCATGGGAAATTTGTCTAGCACCTCTATAATTCTTCATGAAGAAATTGAAATTTTAAATTTATAATTCGGTTGCGGTTGCTGTCGCCAGAAGATCAAATGGGGTGAAGAAAAAATCTATTAGAACGTCTAGTTCCCATTTATGAATTCTTTACAAAATTAGTATACTGTGTTTTTGATAATTCTTAATTTATAATAACAAATTGCGAATTATCATATAATTTAATGAAATATTTTCCAGGATCTCACAGATACCGCCAATATGAGAACTCCGAATTCTCGACTGAACTAGAGAATGTAATTATGAAGTTAAAGCCACTGTACGAAGAGTTACACGCTTACATTCGAATGATAATGCGAGTAGAGTTTGGTGATAAGTTAATATCATTAGAGTCCTCTATACCGGAGCAATTTTTGCCATATGTGCTTGAGAAAATAGAAAAGAGTAACGTTTATGAGAAGGAAATGAACAGGATTGTCAGTGATTCGAATAATTCGGTAATTGAAGCAGCCATATCTGCTGCCAATTCGTTGGGCGACGAAATTAATAGTAACCCTAAGTTGTGTGTTATCTACTTTTTTGATTAGACCTCAGCTAACATTTTTCGGCTTTCAGATATATTCAAGATTTACAATTTCCACACAGATTGTGCACTTATAATAATCGGACAACCGAAAAACACCGAGAATATGTCCAAGCATTTGAGAAACTTTTTACAAATCAATACAAGATGGAAATGGCTAAACTACCTGTAGGTTTGGATGACGAACCCTGTCCAGGATTCAAAGATGCAATTTTCCGAGCAATGACTCTCTCAATTACAACGCCACGTTACTTTGAAAATATTAATTTGATTAAAGATTATGTATACAACGACGGGATGATGTACTATCACCTCCTGCAGACGGTAGGTAACAACTTTTCTGAATCCCTTATTTTTGCAAAATATTTTCTTTTCAGGCACTCAGTAACATAATCCAACTACCAGTGCATTTTGTAAGAGAAAAGTTCATAAGCGGAATTATAGATGGTAAAATCGATCAGAATTTCAGCTGCGAGTTTTGGAAAATGATGAACCAATTTGCAGGAATCAGACCACCAATCAACACACCTATAAACGAATTAGCAACATCATTTTTATTTCATGAATGTTACAAACAAACGAAACTACCAGAAAAGTAATGTGAATCTTAAAGTTCGAATTATGAAAATTATCCAACTAAATCTTCTATTTAAAGGTTATTTAGTGAAATAGTCGGCTTCCAAATCTACAAAGCTTTGTGCCAGAAAAATAATGAGACGTTGCTTCAGAACTGTGACTTCACTAAGAATTCTGAAATTGAAGAATTACTGAAGTATAAGAAATTGCAACTAACAAACCTATAATTTTTTTTTAATGGATTTCTCTTTGAATTTTCAGAAAAGCCATTAGTTTAGGTTCGTCAAAATCATGGAGGGATGTTCTGTACCTTTTGACTGGCGAAAGATCATTGAATGTTGAGCCACTACTGGAGTACTACAATCCATTGTTGATTATGATACAAAATAAAACTAAGTTAGGTGGTTTCGTTCCCGGCTGGGACCTGCGTTATAGTAATTTCATATTTTCGATACGTGCTTCTATTTTTGATATTAATCACATTTCCTTTTCAGAATGTCATGACGGAAATCAATCAATCGTATGATACTCTAGATGAAATACTGAACTCCTATTTATATTTTAGTTGAAAATATATCAAAAGAATGAGGAGTGCACAAACATTTATTACATTTATTACTCGATTTCTTGATTTATAGTGAGTTCCATAAATTAAGTTAGGACATTTTACAGAATTTTTGTACGGCGACTACATGAAGGACTTATGTGATATTTTTCATTGTAATAATTTTAGCTGCAACTATTATAAAATCAACGTATACAAAATTTCAAAGTCGTAATGTAAAGCATTTTAAAGTTGATTAGGAGTTAGTTATTCTTTCCGGTGCCAGTGGAGTGAAACTCCAACACGGAGTCCCCGACTGTGGACTAACCGCCATCCCTGAGGATATGACAAATTTGGAAAGAAACTTCACTGGAGAAGCCAGTTCATCATAAGATTGTGTTGGACTAGGTCCAAGGTTTTAAAGTTATCGTTCAATATTGGTGAACTCGTGTCTTAAGGACTTTTGTATGATAGCTACCCGAAGGAGTCGACGGATGGCGCCAACTAATGAGCTCAGTCTTGCTTTTGATATAAAACTAACTCCTGTAAATTTTTGAAAACTCGTACTGGAGCTATAGTGGATTCTATAACTTGCATATATTTTTGAAGGACTTCTCTAGGCTGCTACACGAAGGACTCATTCGATTTGTATCATATTCGGAACTTTCGATTCAAACATTGTAAACTTTAAGTATGCAAAATTGCAAGTTCCTTACTTGAAGCATTCGAGCAATAATTGTGAAAACGTGTTTCAAGGACTTTTGTATGAGAGGTACCCGAAGGAGTGGAAGGATATCGCCCATTAACAAACTTAGCTTCACTTTTTCTATTTTACAAGTTGTGGCAAAATTTCAACTTCCTAGGTCAACGCGTTCGTGAGTTATCGGACGGACGGACAGACGGACAGACGGACAGCAAACGGATTTGGCGGTTTTGGCCCAAAATAAACATAAAATAATATATAACTTTTCTTCGTCCGAGGCTCTGTTCTATGCGTTATAAACTTTTCGGGCTGGATTAAACTTGTAATGCCGGTTTTCCACCAAACGGATAAAACAAAAACTCGTGTCGAAAAAAATTTATCTTCAATGAAAACGCAAAGAAATATTTTTTTCGACACGAGTTTTTGTTTTTTCCGTTTGGTGGAAAACCGGCATAATACTCTATATGATTTCATCTAGAGTATAAAAATGTAAAATTGTATCGGTAAACTTGTTCGACTCGAAGAAAAATTTTTAAACATCGCACTAAAACATATCACATAAAAATTTATGTTCCTCTCTCACCAAACGATAAACGACTATCTCAATAGAATTATTTCAGCTAACCGATCAAGCGGCGAATGAAATTTCGGTCGATTTCAAACAATTTATATAATAGATAGTATTCCGTGTTCCTTGACTACTGATAGCTATTGCCGATGAATTGTACAGATCAGTATAATAGTCTATGCTCGAGAATAAAAATGTTTGAAGCATGATTTATAGACAGTCAGTATTTATAGTAAATTATCGTATGAATGGTAGGTAGGTCATATAGAAGGTCGCCTCAAATCGCGAAGCACATATGAACTCAACTACATCGAAGCAATTCAATTGTTAAACATGGTTTAGAAGTTATGACATCATTAAGCTTCTTTCATGGCATTTTTTACCCAAGCCAAGGAAAAGCCATACAAGTAGTCACTTTTAGGAGACGGTGTACCTGAACATAATGCTGATAAAAATCTATTCCTCGAAATCTGCGAAGAAATTAGATCGAACGAAGGGAAGACTGTAATATTCCAAATTTGAAAAAAAACCGACTGGAGAGAGAATGCCCAATTAGAACTATCGCGTCATAGAAGAAGTTTCTAGCGATACTAACGAATTCGTACGGACAAAAACTATGCCATTACACCTATTACGAAAAAAATGCGATAAATATTGAGTATAGCACTAGACCTCTTTGATCTCGCTTATTAGAAAATGTTTTGCTGGAAATAACTTGATACTGTTATCAGCTTATGCTGAAATAAGCAAGTTGAATAAAATCTTAAGTGTTTACTAACCAATTCAGTTTTACGCGAAACATAGTGAACTAGTGTCATTCAATTAAGTGTAAAACAAAATACATATTTTTGATAGTTTTTGGAAAAAATCCGATTTGTGTACCTACATGACCTGATATCACGTTGATAATAATTGTGAATTATTAAGTGAGATAGATGTAAATAGATTAACCAAACTATGCACCAATTATCGATACTGTTTACAGTGCTATTATTAGTGAGTACTTACTTTGAAATAATGTTATCCTACTTACTACTTTTGCTTCGCTGTATCTGTATCTAGATTGGTCCGGGAATCTGTGCGATTCAAAGATCTACTAAAGAATTGCAAACCTTAGAAAGTGTTAAGAAACTTACCGACGAGATCAGAACGCACAAAGAAGGCTCTGTAATTAATCTACTGATTCTATCACCGGACAATTTGCTACAGTCGATATTCGAGGCGCAGAAAACGCTAAATTTAACAAGATCGCTAATACGAAAGGTCAAGAATATCTCGTATGAAGATTTCGACGATCAGCTCTTCCGCCGTCGACTTGATCGCATAAAATACTTACCGTATATTCTCGAAGATGATGATTTTCTACGATACTTGGACGCACAGATACATCTTCGCAATACTTTGACGAATCGAAATGTTTGTTCGTTCAAGGATCAAACAAAATGTACGCTTTCTTATGTAACGGATATTAAGGATATCGTGTCTAAATCAAGAAATCGGGAAGAACTTCTCTACTATTGGAAGGAATGGAGAGATAAAAATGAGGAGGAAATAAAAACAAATTTCGGGGAATTCGTTGAAGTAACTAGGAAAATGGCTGTATTGCACGGTAGGATATTCGCAATTTTGTTTTTTAAAAATTGGAATGTTAATATCACATGATATTTGGATTAGTGTCTGAATTTCTACATATCTATGCTATTGCCTAATTCGCGCTTATAATAAGGTCAAACTTGCTTAAGGGGGAAGGCCACTTTAACAATTTGGAAAACATTTTTTTTTTTACTGAATTACCGGATTCTTTTTTTTGATGAAATGATCCCGTGTGTATACACTACATAAATGATTATGAACTTATTTCATGAAAAATATTGGCGAACACTATTGACTTCAAAGAAATTACGATTGGTATTTTCATATTGGCTCAATATGTCGATTGCGCTCTGTATAATTAAATCGGATCAACTTTGTAACATCAGATTTATATCAATATTATTTGAACGTGTTTTTAAATCGAATATCTAACATACTCTTTTGTATGTCCAGAACGTAATCCCGCATCATCCGAAGTCTACTATCTATACGATGACAATAATTTCCACGATGAATTGAAAAATGTGATTAAGGAAGTCGAGCCCCTTTATAAGGAGCTCCATGCTTACGTACGTCGTACTATCAAAAACGTTTTCGGAAATGAAAGTATTTCACCAGAAGGTATCATACCGCACCATCTTTTAGAGCCGGCTTTGCAGTATCTAAGAACCGAAAATACCGAATACAAGCGATTGGATGATTTAATCAAAGAAAAAGAATTGATACCACAAGAAGCACTAAATATCACAGTCGACTTCTTCAAGCACATACAAGTTCCACAATTTACAGAGTATGGTGGTCGTTATAAAACGGAAAATATAGGAATACTAAGAATTTATTTAATTCTCTTTAAGAAAACTTTGGAGCAACTATACTCGAGTAAGACCCATCGGAACCAGTGATGATTTCTGTAAATCTGAAGTAACCGGATTGTTTTTTACACTTTGTCCAAAAGTTGATGGCGAAATATTTTTTGACTTATACAAAAATATAGCGGATACACAGTACCTTCAACATATTGCGAATCTTGAGTACGGATTCAATGAGGACCCATGTCCTGGATTCGCAGAAGCCGTCTCCAAAGCGATCAAATTATCCGCATCTTCCCCAAAATATTTCAAGAAAATCGATTTTCTTAAAGACTTTCAGACCAATGATGATTTTACAACGGGCTTCTTATTGAACAACGTACGTATTAATTTCAATTAAAAATATTTCTGTTTAGTCATTTTGTAATGGTTTAATATTTCCACTCAGGCATTAGACAGCCTATTCAAATTACAAATTCACTTTGTTAATCAAATGTTCAAAGTCGACGTTTTGGACGGAAAAATCAAGCCCACCGAATGGAACTCGGCTTACTGGAAAATCATGAAAAAATACGCAGGAATTTCATCCCCATTTCCGGATCGAAATGAAAATTCCGATTTTGATAATCTTTTTTTCGAAGAGTTTTCCATAGATTCTTCGGTCCGGTGAGTTACGTCTGAGTCTGACGCAAAGGGCACTCAATTAAATCGATGACTATTTTTTTAGAGAAATTTTTTCGGAAATCGCTAGCTATCAAATTTATCAAGCTATGTGCGAAGGAATCGGAGAAGTTTCGGGAACCGGGGAAGGACTCTGGAATTGTGATTTTTCAAATAGTTCGACCGTTGGAAAAGTTTTACGGTAATGGAGTAAATTTTGTTTTTAAATTTAATAAAAACCCGGTTTTTTTTTGCAGAGAAACAATGAGCTTAGGTGCTGAAAAGTCCTGGTTCGATATTTTGGAAGCTTTAGTTGGCGACGTTAATTTAAACGCATCGCCGCTTTTAGTTTATTTCAAACCCCTTGTTACTAAGTTGCAGGAAGAAAATAAAAATAAAGCAGAAATTCCAGGATGGACGCAATAAATTCTACTATATTATTAATTGTTTTTAAATTAACAATAAAATAAAAAAGATTCAGATCAAAAGTACACAATTTAGCCTTGTATTTTAATAATTAAACAAATAGATTTTCTTCAATTTGAATTTTGAATTAATTTCTTATTTTGAAATTTAAATTTAAATCGGAACGATTTTATTTTAAAACTGGATTGGACTAGATCTAAAGGAGCTGTTATGTCATCAGATTGACTGAACAGAGAGTATATCATGCCTACTATCGGAAGCACTTTTGTAGCTGCTGATAATCCTGATAATTTCTTCATATATGTGCGATTTAGAACTGAATATCATTCCCACGAATTATAATTTAGTAAAAATTGCCATAGCACTTTACGATTAAGGTTGATATATGTACTGAAGATCATCGTATATTTCAACCCTTTTGGAACAATGTGGTTGTTCTTTAGGAAACATTAACTATTACACTAAGTATGCGAGATTAAATCGAGCCAGCAGCACTGTTCCGGCTTTCGTGTTGGTATTTCGTACCAGTAAACCCTAGTTTATCGAAACGACTAAAGTGCAGATTCTTTGTAATAGAAATGTGATTGAAAAACTACTGCAGCTATTGAATTTGAAAAATTTTTTCACTTCGTAATGTTCATAATCGCTTGAGTTTGTTGTGATACTCGCCGAATAACATCTTCCCTAGTAGATGACTGCAGTACAATGGAGCAGTTGTCGTCCCAAACTACTCTGCACAGAGCGCACATAGCTCTTAAATACAGCATTTTTCAGTTCTATAATTGGAAAAGCAGTGAGCCGTTAAGGAACGGCATCTATTACTTAAAGCGATCAAATTTTCCAACTGATTTCTTCGGCCCATCCAATTCACCGGTAATTTTGAATATTTGATGCGAACAAATCGTTTCCATTCATAACATCCGTCTCGACTATACTCTGCACATTTCAGTTCTGATCTTTAATTCATATCGTTGCGCGTTACCTAAAACAAACATCGACCAAATTTTGTGGAATTCTTTTCCGGGATTTTTTTTTCTTCCCCGATGCTCTTACAGAATTGTGGTCCCGATTCGAGTGAGCTTTGCTCCTGTTCGCGTCCATTAAATTTTCATGTTGCAATTTCTGTACAGTTCCAGAGGGTAGACAGGACTGGCAGAACCAGGAAGGGGGTGGGTATTGTAGTTCGTAACGGAGCCTGAAAGTATTTCGTTTCTATGTGTTTTTAGTTCATTAGACGCTCGACTGACTCCTCCATAACTTAGAATTTACGGGCCCTTTCGAATAGTAGATAGCGTTTTGCCCGACTTAGCTTCTGGAAACTCTTCACAGCATCCTGTTGACTACTTGGAATATGTTTTTCTGCCAAGATATCAATCAAATCTTTTGATTGATGCGACTGTAATGGGATCCGAGAATGGAAAAAGATTCCATGAATTATAATTTGATTAGGTCAGGTTAGGGCAGATTCTTGTGGATCACTTCACTATAATCTTGTTAGAGTCGAAGTGTAGCGATTGATATCAGGAACAAATATACCTAATAGGTCACAGGATAAACAACAAATTTGTGTACTGATTTTCGGTACAGAGAATACGTAGTAACCTGGGTTTGGTTAAAAAAAATTATTGGAGTGAATGCCGTAAAACTGAATTCAGGCTTTTGCGCCAGAGTGACAAATCACAAAGTAGGTGGAAAGTCACAATTAATTCAAAATTGTGACTCTCCACCTACTTTGTGACTTGTGACTCTGGCGCTGAATAGACCTGAATATCAATATTTATACTGTGCAGCGAATTATTCTGAAACCTAAATATCTGAACTGATTTCATTTTTAGTTTTTAGAAAACACATGTTTGTGCTGCGCAAATACTGTACTAAAACTGTATCAGTACTGATAAGTTCGAAAATATTTTAATTTTTCAGTTAGAACTGAATCAGAATCTTAGCATTTGCGGTATAATCAGTACTGCAAATTCAAACCAGCCAGTGCTGACGTTATTTTTCTAAAAGAATTCAGTTTTTCTCAACATAGCTGTTGAAACTATAAATAGTGTTCTCGGAATATAAAAGCTACAGCAGTTTTATTTCTTCAATATCAAGCACATGGTCCGAGTAAGGTGCTTATTAATTAAAATTGCTATAAGCAATTAAATTTAAGATAGTCCTAAAAGATGAAAAAACAAAGTATTCAAAATACATCTCACTTTTTAAACTCGATCATCTTATATAACAATATTTATTATTAAAAAATCGTTCACGTTGCCAACCTCTAACAAGTACTTAAGGAACGCTAGAGTAGGTACTTCTAGTTTCTTTACAGACCAAACTTACTAAAAACTTTATTTCGGTCGAGTCCTGTATTTCCTGGTACTTTAAGTGCGATAAACTGCTTAGCTCCTTCCGGCACTTCGGTTGCACTAAATTAATAGGAAAACAGTGTGATTCCAGACAATATATCCACCAGCACTCTGCTATAAACATGCAAAAGTTCAGCTGCAACTTCCTGGTTGGTTTTCCTACAGGACACATTTTTTCACTTAGTACGTGAATCCCGACACCCTACAGCCAAAATCTGCCAATAAATCTCTTCCGAGTCAGTTTTAATTTAAACTGAATCAATTCAAGTTTTCGGAACAATGCAAATTGTAACAACTCACGAATGGAATATACGAGGCTAGGTAAGAGCCACAAAAAAATAGTAAAACGGACCCATTTTCAATCTCATAATGAAGAAGAAGGAACTGAGAATTGAAAGTTTTTTGTATAGGCATCTGCCACCAGTTAAAGTTAGCTGCATTGCAGATAGTGTGGTCTCGTACTTTGGAACTGCTGGGATGTTAGTTTCAATGGTGTTCTTGTTCGCAAGACTTGTGCCGTTTTTCTTTCGGATAGTCCGGATTTCAGTTTTCCATAGACTTTTGTGTGGAAAAATTTGATCGCAAAATGTTGCTATATATTACTTTAGTTTATCAAGTGGTCTCACTCTTCAGGACGACGCCACTAGCATTTTAGATGGGTGGAACTGCGAGAGATTTAATACGATATCTCGAAAACCAGGCAGTGGATATAATTATAAATGTGTGCACTAACTTTACTAACGATTTTGTCAGCGTTTTACAAAAAACCTTCTCTAGTTAAAGTAGTGAAGTAAGCAATTTAATGCGAACAAATCCAAACCAAGAAATAAAGGAACGGTTTTTTTTAATAGTCCTCGAAAAATGCGACATTTTACACGGGATAAGACTTAAGACTTTATTCCGCTTCCCACCTACAATTACCATAGGTTATATATACAGAAGTTTCAACTTTTTAGAACTTACCATTCCTCAGGCGGAAATGTACTAACGACTCTTATACGAAACTATGCAGGATAGGCTGGATAGAACTGGTTAACGTCTTTCGTCACAGCATTAAACACTATTATTCTATCTAAAAATAGTAATAATAAAGTTACAAATTTTCCTTTTTGGTCTATGCTCGAGTAGGAGTTAATTTACCCCAACGGTTACTTCCGAGCTACGCCATGCAACCAGGTTGACCCACAAGGTCTGTTACATTTTTATATACTACATAGTTAATTTTTCTTCTATATTTTACTGGATAATACCTTTATTATTCGAAATTGTAAGTTCCATTCACACCTTGCTCTGTCACAATTCACCTTTATTAAAATTTAATGAAAATCCTGTCTACCGCTATCCTTTGTATGGATTTTTTGAATTGAGCCTTAAATTTATCATTTCCTCAGAATTCCATTAAAGTTTTCTTTCAATCTGCTTTTTATGTTCCGCGAGAAAAGAGGTTCAAGTAATTTTTATAGTCCTATAGTATGGCAATATTTTAGAAGAATAAAAGCACAGGTACGAAATTTACGCTGGCAATAAAAGCGGCAATTAAGATTTATCACATTCGTGTTTTTTGGCATAAGCCCGTGATTAGATGGCTGTAGCTTATAATTAGCATTTCTTAGATTACAATTTTCAAGGATCTATTTCACTGTAAGGGCTGATAAACGAAAGGTCAATTAAAATGTGCCTTTCCTCCCCTATTTAACATTACTGCTGGCGGCTTATAACTCCGAAATGTAAACATTCTTGTTTATTAATTGATTGCAGGATTCTCAAGGAAGAATGCCTCCAGGAAACCTGGTTCACGCAGACCGTACCAAGTCAAATACTTGCTCGAATAAATGAACCTTCCTCACCAATTTTCCGACTGAAATCAGTCGGTCGAAAAGTCTAGCGTTCGCCTTGAGTAAGTTTCGACGATTATGGGGCGAAAACAATCGAAAAGTTTTATGAGTCCTGAAAGGGATGTGGGTGGACGACCTTGGTGTGTGCCATAAAGACTGAAAGTCAGTAGGTCTCTGCCTCAGCTATTGATTTCCCTGGTGCTGGTTAGTTGAACTCCATCACGATGGTATTTTGTGTAGTTTAGCCGGTTTCGAAATCAGCGATCACGAGATAGTCTTGAGACATTGTTCAGCTCAGAGGGGGCACATTGGGGGTGGAGATATAGAAGCTAAGATATATATAGTGACGACCTACATTGAAGCTCGAAGTTCAACAAGATATGTGTGTATGTTATGTTGGGTAGTGATACCTATTGATTTACCTTTGAATGGATGTGTGGGAGGTACCTGTTTGACGGAATTGTCCTCCAGGTTATTACGAGTTTGTAAAAATAGTGAACGTTTAGCCCATCGAACGAAAACAGCAGTCGCGTATGCAAGCAAACCGCGATGGCCTTTTGTCACGTGAACATGCTGTAAAAGTATTTTGCGTGTTACACGCACCCCTTCGGCTTGGCACCCACAAGTCATATTTAGTCCGCATAGTCCTCCACTGTCATACGAGTGTTTTACCTGCACAGGTTGATAAATGAATTTCTTCCTGCTTAGTGATTTCTTTTTTGTTTCTTTTGGCTGTGTGTGATGTATTCTGCCACCGGGTGATTCAAAATCAATTGAAGCTCTCTATATAAGCCTTGAACGAAATATACCGACGGATAATAAATGAACTATCGAAAAGGAAAACGACAGTTCTATTCTTTTTAGCTTTGTGAAAATTTATATTGGACAAAATAATCAACCTCTTTGCAAAATATATGGTTCCTATAAAAGTTTTCAGAATTTTAGGAGATATTGAGGTAATATGTTTAAGGAAACTCTTTGTTTTATCCAGCACAAATGGCATAGTTTTAGTCACATCCTCACAACTACTGCAGTTCTGTATAAATTTGGCGGAGCCGGTGGAGGGTCGCACCGAAACATAACCAAAATTTAATGTTTCCATATCCACGGTCCGCTGTTTGATCCAGACGGTAAGAAAATGCTTCTGGTAAATCCAGTGGCGTAGTTTAACCGACGGCACACGTCTCCATGTTGAAATCCCCGAAGGAGCCGTATATTATTTTTATCGGTGCTAGGGGGTAGTGGTAAACACGGAGTGGTTAGAGGGGAGAAAAGAACATATGAACCCAAGCTCACTTTATATGACTTGTAGGATGTTGATGCAAATCCGGATCGACGGTCCAAAATATTCGATTCTTTTCAAAAAGAGGAACTTATTAGTTTTTCATCAAGAATTTAATTGTCAAATGGACAGCCAAAGTGATTCTATACATTAGAAAAGTGAAATTTTAGTTGGAACATTATGAAAAGTAAAATTCAATTTAGTGGAAAATAGTAGTTGTAGTGTGACTGGAAGATCCAATCCCATTTCAATATTTCAGTATTAGTTCAAATACGAATCACCTTCAGCATTGGTAAACTTCAAGTAGGAAATATTATTTTTAAAATTTCCACATTATTGTGCCCCACCCTGTACTTAGAAATCGACGTATATGATGGCAAAATATGCTTCAATTTTATATTAGTGTACGAGTGCGAGCAACAACATATTCTTGATGTCGTGCAAGTTTAAGGGACTTTTCATGCCGAATTCGTAGATATTTTAGATTATTAGCACGCTTTGCTTTAAAAATGGTGGACCTGTACTGGTTGGTTATAATGGAGTACAGAAAGTTTATCACCCTGTTTGCGATCTACTTGTGATTCCTTTAACGGCATCACATCCTTTGCATTGTAAAGAAAAGTCATGAATATTTTTTTTGTTTATGGATTATGTGAGAGTGTTTATATGGTTTTTACTGAATTTGTTTTATTAGTGTTTTTTATATGTTTGTGGTTCTTAGGGCTTAATTAGAATTCAGGTGGTACTTCTTTGTTATAGTCCTTGATATTAAGTTCATCTACCAGAACATTCATAAAAAAACAGCTCGTAAATTGGCATTTTACTAATTTTCAATTAGTCTTTGATTGGCAATTAAAGAGTTCCCCGCACTCGTTTAATAAAGAAGGTGATGTTAATCTTATTTCAAATGATGCATATCTGGAGCATAAAGCAGAACTAAGTTCGAAACAATCGTTTTTTTGGCAATAGAAGAACAGAAGGTCATTTAATCTGTTCATATACAACTGCAAACTAATATGCTAAAAACATAGACTGAATAATTTAAAAATAAAAATATATTATTCTAAATTTACATTCATTCCACTATTTTTTAAATTGTTCAGTACTGTGCCAAAGTTCTGGCCATCATCCAGAAAATTTCACCTGTTACTTGAATATGCCCGAAGCGCTTCAAAGGAGAACTCTTTATTTATCTTGTTGTTTTGCAACTGGTGCAGGTTTTATTGCCACGATGCATTTTAAGTTCCCATAAGGTTTAAAGTTTTAGAAGAGGTGCTTGAAAACAATAAGTTTCATCTCAATTGCACACCTAATTCGTGCAATCTGTTCGAAAATAATCGTTAAATTGGATAAACAGTCGTACCCGGTTGAATTATAAATTGAAGTGATATGTGACATGGGAATATGTAGGTACAGGTATGTGAATATCTACAACAAGTGAAATTAATTCTCAATTTTGTTGGCAGAATCAATTTATAGTACACACACATCGTGCAAATGAAATAACGATGAGACGACAACGAATATGCTGTGATTTCTTTCGAAACTTATCACTGAAAGAAGATTAGCACTTGGGAACAAATTCATCAGTGTATAGCTAACCGTTTCAACAGGAGTGCAGCATTCGAATTTCTTTCTTAGTTGTAGGGATAAGCATTCGATAAAAGTGCACTGATCGATGTGGGAAATCTTCAATCGCTTAAATTCGAATCAGCAAAAAGGACACGTTATGGCAATAAATTTTATTCACTGAAGAGTTTTTATTAAGTTGGTACAAAGTGACACTTACCACTCCTATCAGGACAAGGAGTAATTTTTATGGGAGCCCATAAATGTGGCAAGGATGTCGGAACTTAGGACATTAAAACTACCATCAAACCATCCTGTTTCATTAAGGTGGTCATGAAAGTTAAGCTTACCAGGTAAGATTTGTTGTGAGTTTAGACACCCTGAGTGGATCCTGATTGGCTAGCTCCTCCTTCATAGGAAGTAAGTGTAGATAAGTTCCTTCATTCTGTCCGAGCCGGTTAAAGTTCTCGGCAAAATGTAAGCCTTGACTAGGTAAGTGAGAAAGAGATTTCTTCCTTTTCCAAAACGACAGTGATAAGCCTTTGATTGCTTCCGGTATCCCTCAACCTTATGTAGTAAGATTAATCAATGAAGAATTTGCAATCATTCGAAGTATGTTATCTCAAAAGGTTCAAAAGTCATGATTTTTCTCCACGAAAACCATTAGCACTCGTTTAATCGTTCCTATGATATAATCTTATGAATGGCTAATGCTAGAATGTATAATAGAAACTAGAAATTATAAATATGCTTCGGAGGAGTAATATCACCACAGATAAACATAAATCAATGAAAGGTAAATCAGTTCGAACGTACAGGTGATTGAAAAGTAAAATGCTCCTTTAAATACAGACAATAACATTTTCGGTAACTAATTAAACGAAATTACTTTGATATCGATCGGACAATTTAAACGAGTCGTTATGTTTGAAGAATGGTGCCGAGTAGACTAACTTGTGTACATGATAATGAATAAATCATTAAATTTCTGTTCGTACCGCAACTTGTTCATAACTCGTCTGTAAAATATCAAAGGGTAATAATTATAAAGGATCAAGACTTAAGCATGTAAAACCATCAAAGAGCGGATGGTAATTGTAAGCAATTAATAAACGTCGCTCTGTTCATTCTGCTTTATGTCCTTGTTCAGTCGTATGTCTTCTCGAAATTCGGGTTACTCGTACGCGATAAATTTTCCACAATTTTCGGTGCTTAGAGCCGAACGCGATTAAGGATAATTGGAACACAAATTGCTCACATCTTGGACTCACATGAAGCTTTTATCCTTCAGGCAAGCTTAGCTTGTACATGTGTCATTTAAGCAAGAAGTAAAATGAACAAATGAGGCCGGAAATGAAATTGTTTGGATAAATTAAACCTAGGCTTCTTCTGCTCTCAACTAGATTTAATAGGTATCTACTATGTACATTCATGCCTAAATATCCTTTAAAATCTTTCTAGACAACACAATGTTACGACGGAACAAGTCTAAGGTAATAAACAGACTGCTATTTGGTATACCAACTTTTTATTTTGAACAAATTGTGCAAATTTGTTTTGCAACCGCAGCTAGAGTACTAGCAAGCACCCAGAGGACAAAATTTGATACGAATTGTTTGTCAAATTTTTGTTGTCAAATTTATGGTATCAAATTTTGTTCTCAAATTTTTGATGTCATATTTTAGTCGTCAAACTATTGTTCTTTAAATCTATGTCGATATTTGTTTTTTTGTTCGTTATTTTTTTTTTGTTTGTTAGAGTAGAGGTGCAGGCTATTCAGGGCTATTACAAACAGTAGTATAAATGAAAAGTTTATTTAATTTCAGCAATAATATACACTTTTGTTTGTTTTTTTCTTGGATTAATTAATTAATAAATACTTTTAAGAATGTCAGCCGATGCTTACAATTAAGGAATATAGTTGTTAAGATTTCATTATCTGTTCTCTAAAATAAGAAGTTCTGTGTTTATATTTACAAAAAGACCATGAAATAAAGTTGAATTTGAATTTGAATTTAAACTTTTGTTTAGAAAAGAAATGTTTCACATCAGCCTCTGATATTAATCAGAGGCTGATGTGAAACATTTCTTATGCACTACTGTAGCAATCAAAAGGATTCAAAATATCTTCTGGTTGACCGGGTTTGTTGTACACGCCCACATATTAGGATGGTGATTCCAGGAGCGAGTGGCACCTTGCGGGTTTCATTCATGCCACAAGTTCCACTATACCAGTTCCTAGCTGGCTGCTTTCTGAGAAGCTCTTGTTTCACTGGACGCCTTTCATGGTACTTAAATAACTTCATCTTTAATTCGGCAGTAGGCGTTTTTGCAGCTTGGATAAGGGATCCAAAAAACAAGTCTAACATCTTTTCTTTACCAGAACAGAACAAAAACTTACCCCATTTGACCCAACCAAACCTAGTCGACCTCAACACATGAAAATGTTTCGCTACACTTTCAAAAAGGTTCTCACATTTTCCTTCTAATCGATTTCGTCGAGGTGTTAATTTGTGCAAAAGTCAAGCGAATCTAAACAGCTAAACACACAAATAATATTGTTTCGCTAAGCCCAAGGCGATTCCTTCACCTGGAACACTAAATCTAAACACTCTCCTCCAGCTTTTCTACTCAAATCCGATTATTTACACCCGATTTCATAAGTTGGCCCAAAAAGCCTAAGCACCCGCTCATCAATTATTCATGCTCATAGCCCCAACTAGCACAGGCATAAACCAATTCCATATCGAAATCGTAGCCCTAACCAGAACAATTCGTTTCGAATTGACCTATTAATCTGACACCCCTCGGCCACCCTCTGTGCCCCTCTAGATATATGTAGAAACTTAACTAGGGAGAATCAATTATTGCGGAATATTGTAAATGGGCTTCAAGTTTTTGATTCCCACCGATTGTCGGGAAACCTGGTACTCGTATCCCTGAAAACGATTGTTACTAATTTCCCGAGAATATGCCCGAATATCGATTGAATTTCGATTTCGATATAACGACAGAAATTGGCGGAGCAGATTCGGGGGTGAAAATAAGCGCGCTAATTAACCTTTTTCAAGGCTTGTTGGGGCGATGTTTGATTGTTTCAAATTAACTTATGGAGCAAGTTGTTGGTTGACTTCTGGCTGGTGTGTACACGAGTTGGCTTTAATTGGTTCGATATTTATTTTAATTTGATTGCTTTCAGTGAGATGATTTGAAATAAGCTAATTATTATTGGAAGTTGTTAGCAATAAAGAAGGTATTTTTTTTGGTTTAATACGTATTCAGGAAAAGCGGATCAACTAATGATTCGAACTTGGTAACTTTTATGCAAAACGAAATACTTGTAAGGGATGATGGTGGGAAACATTTTCAATTTTTTTATCTCGCGAACGGCAAATTCGAGAAAGGTGTAAAACGTGTAAATAAAACTTCGTAGTTCCAATTAAAT
The DNA here is from genome assembly GCA_949128065.1 of Beris chalybata. NCBI lineage: Eukaryota > Metazoa > Arthropoda > Insecta > Diptera > Stratiomyidae > Beris > Beris chalybata. The sequence goes on along the minus strand of OX421894.1, from coordinate 5,780,925 downwards.
TATCGTAGAAATCTCTATACACTTCTCGCATGTTCTACGCACTTCCTACATGTTTCACACGCACTGTCGAATGTCTTCAATGCTACAGTACATTAACTCTGAAAGATCATAAAAAAAGCATAAATACTGTCGATGTGACTGGTTTCCATAGGAAGCTTCTTAACATTATAAATCTATAGTGTAGACACTTTTTTGCCTGCGAATCATTTAAAGACGACGGAATCGATCATTGCGCCCAGACACTGCACGATATTGTTCTGCATCACTTTGTCCAATATTTCGTGTGAATCAAAACATATAATTTCTCGTATTTTTAGCACACAACAAACAGTCAAATAAACAAAGCAACAAACATTTCACATAAGTCATTTGATTATTGTTAATCTTATTTCCTTCTTACAACAATATTCTCGGGATAATGTTATCGGATACGACGTATCTGTTAACATCCAACTATAATAACATTCATTTTCCTTTCATACTAGGATTCAGTTTCAAAGCCACTTATTTGTCTTCAGAAGCTTTGTATCATCACTTGTTACATGTCCATAGAAATCTATTTATCTTATTTCCTTTATCATTCTTCTGCTCAAACAACTTATGTGTATATGAAGCGAACTAGCAATATAGCATAATATTGATATTATTATTATCAAATTCATACACGTCCGATGATGATAAATGTTTGAATGGATATTCGAATAGATTAAGATGTTGGCATCTTTCGAGTTGACTTCATTGAAAGTAAGTCTTTTGAACCATTTCATCATATCATCAAATCAATGTATGTTCATTGGAGTGTAATGAAAGGTTAAATTTGAACGTATCTAGAACCAAGAAGATGGAGATATAGTCATTTTTCACCGAATTAACAAGAAACTTCAAATGTGCTTAGAGTTTCAGTTGACTTCTTTTCCGTAATCCATCTTTGATTTAGTTAGAAAGAATGATGTACCTATATGGTTACGTAGTTACTCGTATGTACCAGAGTCTAACTTTATAGAACTTCAATATTCGTACATTCAAAAAATTTTAAATGTAGAAATTCAAAATAATCCTGAAATCAAAAATATAAAATCGAAATGGATACTAAAATTTCGAAAAGAAATCTTAAAATGTCACTGAAAACTACACTTCGAGCTTCTATAAAAGTACGAGTAGAAGACGAAAATTGCTAAAATTACCAACAACTAATACTACTGTTTCCTGGCCTTATTTGTCTTATAAATAAACAAAAAGGTAATTGGGAAAATGAATGTGTGGATGAATGTGAGCTTAATATCTCAAGAAGAAGGAAAACTACTCGTAGAGTTCTGAAAATGAAGTGAAACTCTTAAGACTACTCGCATATGAGTGTGACCATATGTACTACATATAAATACTAACACAGATCCTAAGAGTTCTCATGTTTTAATGATTCTTGAGTCTACAAGAACGAATTCCAATTTAAGGAATAACATCCATTACACATACGTTAAAATATATATTAAATACCTATAACACATTAGTTAAGTAAACTCTACGAAACGACAATTTAGTTAAGTGGACACAAATCTTTCCTAGTAACTACACAACCTGTACAGTATGAATTTAACGACGTGACGGTAATTTTTCAAGAGGATATCCAATTTATCATATGGAACAGGACCGAAATAAAAACTGCAAGGACGTAAAATTTTTCTGGGATCTAGTTCAGCGGAAATAGGTAGCATTAGTTCTCCTACATCCTCGCTTGTTTGTACAAGAAAAATGTGTAGGCACTTAAGATGTCTGGTATCCTCTTTTGCGAATAGGGACCTCGATTATTCATTTATTGAGTTTATTAGTTAGTCTAATCTCTTGAGATTAAACTTAATTTAATTTCTTTATATTGCAGACAGGTCATGTTGGCTAGGCTGGGTTGTCGTGACAAGAAAGTATATTTGAAAATTTTCTCTGCTGATTGGAGACAGATAAATATTTAAAGTGATGGTCAGCGCTTAAAGTAAAGGTTTTTTTGCTTTTGTTGAGTCGTAAGGTGTTACCTGTCAGTAAGACCTACGGCAAACCACTGCTTTCAAAAAAATTTCATTTTCCTAGCGTTTTTCCATCGTCTTCTTATCGTTTTCCTATCATTTTCATATTGTTTTCATATCGTTTTCCTTTCGTTTTCCTCTCGTTTTCTTATCGTTTTCCTATCGTTTTCGAGACCCTTGCCGCTAGCGTTCCTATCGTCTTCCTGTTACTAGTCTTACCAATCGCGTCAATTATTTTGAAAACGAATACGAGTAGGTACAAACGAAACATAAATTCATTCAAATTCATACTATGTACACATTACCAGACGTTTCTCTATCCTCGGGCGACAAGCGGAAATTGGCGACAGCTTGTACTCACTGTGATCATTCATCGTACAATTTGCATAAATTATGCTCAGTAACTTTCTTGGCCTCCATTTCAAGTTTCTTTGTGAACTCTATGCTTTTCACTTCACGTAGATGATTTGTTAACATCATACAGAACCTTCCATCCATTTTACTTTATTATTTCTCCACAAACATTGTATCTGAAGATTCATTGCGTTTTTTTCTTCTTCCGTATTTTTGATTCATGTTTTTACCATAGGGAGTCATTTCCTTGTACGCCTGATAGTACTAAAAGCATCAGTTTCGCATTTATTCATACGAAGTCAAATCTGCTGTAGATTTAGAAACGAGATTCTGTTTTTCAAGGTACATATGTGAATGCTGAGTGAAACCGTATAGTAGGAGTGTTGCAACTACTGATCCTGATATTTAAATTTACTTTCAAGTCATGTTCCATTTCGGAATATTTACCGGTGAAAAACACGAAACTTTTTTCGCTTTCCTAAAAAAAAGGATTGTTTTGGATGGATGTGTTTGAAGTTTATTCGGTTGTAACACATTCGTTATGCAAACGTTTTGAAAAAGAAAAAATTTATACGAATTGTATTTCGCAATTTGTTAATAATAGTTTTCAACTATGACCTTTATTTATTGCAATATTGTTTGAATCTCCAAAAGGAATTTCAATACGTATTCTCTCGCAATTCTGCGATAGTTGTCAATTCTGCTTGTGTAGTCGGCTCTTTAATCAACATTTAGTGCTAACCGGTTAAGCGATGAGTGGAATTTCGGACGGTATCTTTCTCTAGATATGAAACGTAAACTGGAAATACTACTGACATCAATTACAGTTAAAAATATACCTAAATCAAACGTCATACCTAAACTATGTCCAAAACACATAACAAATTTAGTCCAACTATTGGCAGATTGTAACTCAAACCTACACCAGTGAAAGAATTAAATCCAGTGGTAATGAGACTTCATTAACATTGAATTCGGTCAAATTCATCACCTGACGCGTCCATTATTTCGGCACCTTTTTGCCTTTTATCTGGAGGTAGAACCGATTTAGCTCCGCGAATGTCCCTGAGGACTGGTTAAGGGGTATTAGCTGTCCCTTGCGAAATGTGTCAGAACTTTTTCCTCTCATTGTTCCGGAAAGTTTATATTTTATGTCGAGAAATGTTTTTCTTCTAAATCTGTTCTGCTTGTATTTAAAGAATCCTTAAATTCTAACCGAATAGAATAAATAAAGAAAGAAAACAGAGCTCTGTAAATATTTTAATTTGCGCTAATGGATCTATTACTGTCACATTTCATATAATGAACTTCATCCCTTTAAGGAACAAATTTTAATAAAAAAATACAGCCTTTAACTTGATCATAATGGCAAATTCGGAGAAAGAAAAAACGATTCTAAGGAAATGTGCAAACAGAATAATTTCACGACGTTGGTACCAAGAAAAAAAAGACACCAATCTGTCGTACGTTTGTAATATAACCCTGAATATTTCGAAACTCCCCCTTGTTTACATAACACTAAATTTTAAGGAATAACACGTCAAAAAAGCACCAAACTTAAGGGAACTTGATATGGATGTTTCCTTTATCCCCCAAGTACATTTTCGTAGGGTCCTTTAGATTCCTTCCTCGGCCTTCATATGTATAAGCCCATCGGCATACTTTGTACGTTTTGTGATAGGATTAGATTTAGTTCCATACACGGTATGATGAATTTGATATGGGAGTTGGATGAATGAATTACACACTCGTTCATGCTGATTAACCCATTGGGACTTATTAGCTTCCAGAGAAGCAAAGCTGGCAATATGCAAGGAATATTTCACGGTAATGAGGACTAATTAGTGCTTGCCACCAAACGATTTAAATAACTAGAACAACATCGAGTTAGAGAAGTTAAGACAGAGTCATCTTGGAGAATTAGCGGTTGCCTTTATTGCAAATATATTCACTACTTACAACATAAGCGATAATTACGTAGCTTCTTTTTTGAAAAGTTCTATTTTTTTGGTGTTAAATTAATTGGTGAACTAGAAAAGATTGTAACTGACAAGTATCAAAACTATTAAACAAAATTGAGTAGAACGAACATGAAAAAAATTCACTGCAAGGACCAGTTGAGAACTGTGTTGAATTTTGACTACTCCAAAAAAAAAACACAATAAAAATAGTTTCAAAAAAAATAATTCTGATTTTAGATCATGTTCCGATATTTTTATGCAATTATCATTTAAGGACATTGAGAACTAGTTCAACTCATTCCACAAATTTTTAACCCCTATCTAACTTTTCTTATTTCTATAGTATTAAGTTATATTACAATGCACACTTTGAAGTCTAAGCCATCCGAATTTTTCGGAAATCTTGCACATTCTTCCAACTATTCAACAACAAAATAAACTTTCATACATTTCGCCAACACAATAATCTATAGCCTAATAACTCATAAATAATGCTAATATTTTACTATAAGCTTTGCCTAACAAGTAATTAACTTAAATTGATCCAAATCAACGAACCGGTTCTTACCTATTGTGAATACATTTAACCTTCACTATTTTTTTTGCATATCAAATCAGCTGACGAATTTTCCAACAAGAAAATTAATTAAGTAAATTAAATCGGACTTATCACACGTGGTCTGAGAAAAAAATTTAATTAGATCGCTATTACTGCTACTATAACCATAGACAAGAACAAGACAAGACAACGTAGACAACAACAAGAAAAAGAGTGGAAATAAAAATCAAACTGTTGACGTAAAATGAATCATTATTAACAATATTATTTCCGAAAGCTCACATTGTTAAGCCAGTTTGAAATTTATAACTTTTATACTAAGTTCAGACTACGATATTAACGCGTTTAAATCGAGTGAAACGCGTTGAAAACACTTACCGAACTCGTTTATGTGCACACATACTAGCAACAACGCGTTTAACCGAAAATATATGCCACCCTCGCGAAATCGAAGTATGTATTCTTTGGAAGAAACTGTTTAATGCTATAGAAACTCAATTTTGTGCTTGTGCGTCGACTGCATTAGCTCATTACATTTTTTTTCTTCTTTAGAAAGCATAAATTTGCTAATGGAACACAGCTAAATATCTATTTGTAAAAACAGAACACATCAAGCTATCGTATATCAAAATAAAACGATTTGCCTAGTCTGAACACTACTTTCTAAACACGTTTATTTTGCCTCCTTAAACGCGTTTAAAACGCATAATAGTCTGTACAGGGTATTACTGAAGCTATAAAACGATGGTTTCTGTAAAACAATATTATGAATGATAAAAGCTAAAAATCCACGTCACAGGCACAGGCAAGAAACAAAAATTGCTGAAAAACAAAATTTTCAAAAATAGAACCAAAATTTTGAAACGTGAAATGTCGAAAAAATGGGATCACAAAAATCCATTTAAGTAGATAAGCGACCTGTTGACAAGGCTGTCCAGGTCGCAACCACCTTAATAAATTACGTAAACAAAATAATAAATTTTTAAATTTTTAACTAAAATACCTCAATAAATAGTCTCTAACTAAATCCACTGAATCCGCTATTCACAAAAAATTTCCAACAAAAAGAAATTTTATCAAACCTAACCGCAGCTAGAGCGGATTACGTACGCCTCTCTGTATATATCCATACATTAGTATATTTTATATCCATGGATATAAAAGGATTCATTTCCTATTTTGAAGCGCACAATCCTTCGTAATGACAAGACAGAGTTTCGTATTATAAAAGATTGCTCCCTATTACCCCCTCACACTAACAATACAGATCACAATTTCTGACAATGGACCATAAGAAGTAGATTAAAGAGCTGGGAACAAGTCTTAGGCGCTGTAAGAATTTCTACACGACAAAGGACATCAATAATCCCTTACAGCTATGCTGTAATGCTGTGAAATTTTGCTTCTTTGATGTATCAGATAATTCCTTTTGTCATAATGAGTCAAAATAAATGAAATTATGTTTGGCGCAGCATTTGAAAGCAATTAAAATTTGATCAAAGAAGTAGTTTGTTTGATCTAAGAAAGTAAGTAGTTAGGCGTGAACGTGACGAACTGAAAAACGTTGAATAATTTGAATAACAAAGACAATACTTGTGAATAGTTTAGTTATAGCATTATTTGTTTATGTAAGTCTCATGCCACCATCAGTGTACTTAGTACCATGAAATTTACAAAGGTAATTTTTGATAGAATTAAAAGAAAATGTAGTCCACCCCTATTGTTCCTAAGGAACTATAGATTCCTTCTCACTCACATACGACGCTGCCAATGGCTACAAGTTTGGCTCTATATAAACTTTAAGTTTAAACTTTTGACCATAGACAGTTTTGTCAAATTGGCCCCTCCTCATATCCAACAAAAATGTTAAAAGAACTAGAATAGTCAGTTGATGTTGACTTCGTAAATTTCCATACCAAACTATTAAATAGAACGAATGAGGTACACAAATTTTCTTATAAGACATTTTTAGGATGTTAATAAAATATAACGAAGTTACGTCAATTGAACCAGTTATCTTCGAGTAAATCTTAAAATAAAATAATTCTTATTATTTACATTTTTGCTTTACATTTTCAATTTTCTAATCGAACTAATTCCAAATAAATGATCTTAACCAGGAATTAGAATTTCGTCAGAAACTCGTTTACGAACACTAGAGGCTATTTATTACCGGCCGTTAAAAGCGAAAGTACCTACTATCGGTCAGTTAACTTATGGTAAGAAAGTTCTAGTTTTACGTAGTTTAGTAGAACTGGTTCGTCTGAGTTCATTGATGCGTAGCTGGATTTGTTTTGATCTGATATAAAAAGGAACGCGGTTTTTGTTAACGACATCAGTTAATTGTTTCTCATTGACAAAACACAACAAAAATCTTTCAACATGCTTAAGATTGTATGTGGCTTTAAATTTTGATTCTAGATTGCTTCTATTGATTTTTTCTGGCCGTCTTACTCGGAGCTCTTGCTTTGGCTGTCGCAACACCCATTGGTATCGGTGCACCACTTGGAATTGGCATCCATGGTGCTCCACTTGGAATTGGTATCCATGGCGCTCCAATTAGAATTGGTATTCATGGTGCTCCACTTGGAATTGGTATCCATGGTCGTGCATCCTTGATTGGCGCTCCTCTGTTACGTTCGCCGTTGATTGGTGCTCCTCTACACCGTTCGCCATTGATTGGAGCTCCGCTCATACATTCATCCATAATCGGAGCTCCTCTTGGGCTTGGTAGTATCATTGGCGCCCCATTGATAGCTTCACGTCATAAACTTGGTCTCGCTGGTGCATCATTGTTACGTGCTCCCTTGATTGGATCACACATTGGTCTTGGAATCCATGGTGCTCCCTTGCTTCGTTCTTCCGTGATTGGAACACCTCTTGGCTTAGGGATCGGAACTTCACATCTTGGTCTCGGATTGGGTCATGGAATTGCACCATTACGTACCATTTTGTAGATCTGATTGGTCTTAATTAGGTTTAATACGTAAATAAAATGTTTAATTATCAAATAAGGTGGACAAATAAATGAAATTCTTTGATCTAATTGATATATTGAATTATTGGAAAATACCGACGATACTGCAGAAGAAAAACCTTCAATTTAAATTAGTTATAAAAAACTTCACTTTAGCGTAAAAGAAATACGGACAAATTTCTGTTTATTATTATTATTATTTTCATGGCGCTAGCATATGAATATGGTAGCGCATGTATTTGAGTGCCAGGTCTAAGTCAAAGTTCTGTTTTTCTCAATCAAAGTGACATCAGCGCAAGGCTTCACACCCTCCCCTGGAGAGAATGCCATCAATCTCGTTTCGCAATTGTTTATGACATGAGCCCTAACATCTATAAGAATATTTTTTAAATGTCCCAAAATGAAAAATTTTAATTTTTTTTAAAGTTATGGGTAATACCTAAAGGGGGAAAAAATAGCTCCTTTAAAATTGTGAGATGAACACGAAAAACTACTAAAATAATATAGAAATATTAAAAAGGAAAAAACCAGTTTAGGTACAGTGCTTCAGTATTTATTACATCCTTCGGACATTATAGGTAACAGCTATAATAATTATTAAGCGCGGACAGTGGTTCTATCGGTGTACGCAATAGTGACATCTTTGACTCTCATATTTCCAGTAAGGAAGTTCGATAATCGATCAGAACCTGTACGCGGGAGACGATCGAATGGATAACCCATGGCACGACGATCAGGATAAAGACGATCACGAACACCGCAATAAGAGGCAGCATCATTACACGTTCCAACTAAGTCTTGATCAACCTGAAACATTCGAATGAGAGTTAATATCAAGATCTAACCGTTATTTACTCCGCATCCAGGATTTGTTTACCCTATCGTCATCATAGTTGGACACCATCACGAATAGTTCACAACGAAGTCCTTCTGGACGTCCTCTCGGGATAAGCATATGCTCTGGCCAACCACATCCACAGAAGTTGAATTGGGCCTCTTCGGGAGTACCTTCAGCCGGGCGATTATCATCTAAGTTGCGGAATGTCCTTTCGAATGGAATCGTAACGGTCGATTCGTTTGAACGACGACGAACAGTGTTTTGCCCAGGACGTACTGTTAGAAATGGATTGAAACCCGTGTAACCTCCACAATTCTATCAAGACTTACGAGAAACGACGAATTTGTCCAGTTCGATCATGAGAAGACGTTGATCACGGAATAGCATTTCTGTTCCACGTTCATCGAACTTCGGGCCCAGGAAGATTCTTACTGTACCAAAACGGGCTGCACCACCTTCATTGTTAACATTGATGGTGTAAGTAAACGGTGTGTGCTGAAGGTGAGTGAATCTGGCGAAGACATTGCCACGAGGAACGAAGTCCATGCCACGCGACAAGTCAATGTCGGATTGTTGCCAGAATGTCTGGAAAGTATTGTCCATACCGCTTCCTTCTGGTTTGACTGATATGTCGGAAATAGTGATACCCCGATAGTTCAACTATAAAGAGCAAAAATTTCCAAATCAATAATTAGAGATCGAGACAATTAGTGAATCATACCTGAGGCAAAGTGTAAGGTGTTAAGCTTTCCTTGTGCTCTTGGAAGATATCATCAACATATGCATGCCATTTGTAGAAAACGGGATCTCTCATGGCTGTAGCTGAGTCTCCCATTACTCCGAACGATTCCAAATGTCGATGGTCTGGATCGTGAGAGTATGAAATAAAGACGTGTCCCATGTTGTGAAGATCACCATAGAGTTGTCGATTCGGAGACAATATCGATGACTCCATCATGTCACCCAGAGTATCGATTCCTTTTACATCATCGAGTTGGACTCGGTTTCCACTTTCCTAGAAATTAATAAGTATCAAAAGCAAATGTTGCAGTATTTTAACAGTCATTCGTACATCAACAACGAATCCTTGATGTACAACTTCATAGAACCGATCGAGCCATCTCTCCAAATCAGATACGTCCAGTTTGATTTGATCCAATTCTCGATCGAGATCCTTCAAAACAGTGTTGCCCACTCGTGGAGGCCACGCACGACTAGCCACCAACGAATCCATCTTGGGGAAATATGCCTCCGGGATAGGGTCACGCAAATTGTTGAATCGCTTGACACGTGCCAAATTGTTACTGAATCTCTCCAAATTATAACGGGCAATGATTTGTTGATGCATGTAATAGAAAAGTTCACCACGACGATCTTTGGCGACAATTGCACGATTCGAAGCTTCGAATGGATACACCAAGTGCCAATGCCAGTGATGAAGATTGATTCCCATATCTTCACGGAAGTACCACAGTCTAGAGAGAAGGACCTTGTTCATGGAATAAAACCGACATGAGTGAACCTCTTACCTGTGTTCTTCTTCTAAATCGGATGCAGTGTAGTCCCTTGGAACAACAATTGGCATACGAGATCCTTCTGGAACAACGGTGGCCTCTTCTCGGATTTGAGAAAAAACTTTCGAGTCAACATACTTATCGGGGAAGGTTTCAACAAACGATGGTAAATTAAGACCTTTAGTATCTGGACGATGTAATAGTGCAACGGAGAGTGCGTAGTTAAATAAGTAAGGATTGAGACGATCGCGAGCATAAACTGCTACGCTTTGAAGATCGTCAATTGATCGAACACCTATAAAAATAATATAAAGTTAATCAGGACTATTTGAAAAATACCTGGTCTTTCGGAGGAGATCCCTGAACATACCCATGAAAATATCAATGAGACGTCCTGCAATACGCCTATGACGTGGAATGAAAAGTGAAAATTGTGCGTTCCTTTCCAACGACATGGGAATCTTCAAGTCAGGGATTGTGATGTTGTTAACTGGAATTCGCTGTTCGGCCTTTTCACCAAAACGACTTTGAACTTCATTTCCAATTGGCTTGTATCGGTCGGTAAGGAAGTTATCGGGAACATCGAAAACTGACTTATTTCCCTTCTCCATGAAGACAGGCTCCTGTGGACGGTCAAAAAGCAGCAGAAGATTCTTTTTATCGGCCATGTCGAAAATCGGTCAAAATACTTTCACTAAAATAAATTTTAATTTACGTGGTTATTGTTCAGAACAATGGAACACACTAGTGATGTGCATCTAATAGCCTAGTATTTATAGTGTCCATAGTACACTCATGCAATTTTGTGTTGGGTCTTTAGCGGAAATATAACCGCAACTATTGGCTGATAGAACTGATATCAAATGCTGGTTAGTTACTAAGTTAGGTCCGTCCAAAATATTTTGTCCATATTTCTGGCAACCGCTATCTAATGCTATCAGATTTTTTTTTAAGTGCTAATTTATTTTACTTCACGAAGTTTTAAACTTTCTGAATTCTTACGAATGTAATATCATGTCTAGATGCCTCGTTTGTTTGCATTAGAGTATCACACCTTTTTTTATCATCTTTTTACAAAAAAAAAAAGTAATTGGGTTGTTTGGAATTAAGGGATGTTATTTATTTAAACTCGATTGATAGCATGACATGACGTTATAGTATGACACGACGTTATAGTATAGATTGAGCTTAAGGACGGAAAGTTGAGCACCTTCCATAAGTATAACATGAACATGTACTGAATTGCAGTATTGCGAATCCCAAATTAACCACAATTCTTTACTTAGAACTAAAATTTAACAAGTATTTTGAATTTTGAAATTATTTGAAGGGAGTTCAGATTCCCGGACAATTAGTAACACGGAATTATAAATTTCAAATCTGAAGTTACCAATACTGAACGCATTCCACTTTTAGAAGGAGATTTTTGTACTCTATACCAATACCATAGTATGAGTTCTGTATTTCTGAACTCTCATTTGTTTCTTCCCAATTTTCATATCCCACGTGCTAGTAACCACAATGTTAGACTCTAGGATTAAGAATACAAAATCCAGAGTTATAATAGCAATGGCAGAAATCATTGAGACTAAAATGTTAGCCTCATACGTAATATCGGATAGAGAAATTCAAATTTTACGAAGATGCAGAGCTTCGTCGCAAAGCAAAGCCACTTACGGTGCCGAATTACTATATACTTGAATGAATGAGTATAAATGGTCCTGTATGATTCTGCATGTATTCGCAACTCAGCGAAGGATGAATTCGGCTGGAGCTCCGAATGAGTTCCGATGTGTGACCACGGGTGGATACGTTGAGAAGTTGTAAAATATAAACATTACAGAGTTCAGACTGTGAACCTTAGAAATGTCTTAAATAAATCGATTAATTATAATTTCTCGAAATATATCATAAAATAAAACGCGTTTTGTACCCGATATATTTCGAAAGTGTCCATGTCGCATTTCATTCACAGCATTGTTCGCAAACTATCAAAATACAACATTCAAATTAACAACTTTGTTTAACGCTTCGAACTGAAAATGAAAACTAATTTAGGAGACAATAGTTTCATGCTAAATAATGGAATTAAGTTCATAAATCGAATTAATCGTCGATAAACTAAATCTCATCATGTAGTCGTAGGTAAGCCCACAAATAAATTGCTGCTGAAATATTCAAATTGGCAACCATCCAAATTTAATATAATTGAAAGTTGTTATTGTCCAGTTCAATTACGTATCTACTTGGCGTAATGATGTTTTTTTGTTGTTTTTTTTTCAAATAGCTGCCATTTAATCTCAGGGCGTTTTTTCAAAATCAGAAAACGTTGGGGCCCCGCAAATTTAATCTAGTTTCATAAACTTTTCGAATTTTAAGTTTCAGATCACTTGGCAAGGCTGTAGAAGGTACCGCGTTCGTCAACTCACACCAATCGCGGTCTTACATCATAGGAGCTGGAGCCGCCATTTTGCAATATATTCTTTTTTTAAATTCACAATTATTTTTCACTTGTACCTCTATATAACCCATTAATAGTTTTTTCCATATACATTTATTTTATATCCAAAAAAATCCTGAAGTTTAAGAATTTTACTACAACTGTGTAGGTATGGAATGAAAATGGAAAATGTAAAAATTCATTTAATTTTGGATGATGGAAAATGTAAAAATTCATTTAATTTTTTACATTTTCCATTTTCATAAATAAATGCAATGAGCAAAACATGAATTGTAAGTTCTCAAAATTAACTGGTAAAATTCACCTTTGCTTCACATAGTTTCGCAAATATATGTTATTCAAAGAACTACAATTTACAAACATTTCGCAGTATGACTTTTTATCCGTTTTGTATGTCATAGGTATTATCAGTTTCAGTAAGACTCCCGATTGGTCAGCAACAGCTACAGTTCTCTTCCGAAAGTCGTGTTATGAGCGATTATGATAGCCATTACCTCTCGCCGGACTTATGTACACCTCGTATTTTCTTCTGGAATGTTAAGTTCTATATACATATTTGGTAAAACTGAATATTGTTCCAAGCCTTAATTCTCATAATTTATTAAGTATTTATACATATTCACATAGTGTCCTTACTGAGTCGATCTATAGTTTAGATATAACTACCACCATAACCTAACCCACTCTCCTAATTTGAAAATTTTAAAAAGCAGGAAATTCTCTAAAACTATTTTCAATTATTATAACTCATAAGCAGTATCTTATACATATGTATCTGATTTAAATCAAATAATTTTGGCAAGTAGATTTTGAAATTTCGAAAAGCATTTACGAGTACAACGCTCTGAAAAAATTTATTTTACAACGACTATGATGATAGAATTACTAATTTATTTTGGAAGAGACTTTTGAAAAGGAGGAAATTTAAATTGAATGAAGAGTCGAAAGCTTGCATTATCATGCAATTTTAAATTTTGTAATATTTTATACAGGTAGTTGTGGTGACAGATAATTGTTTAGTTTAGTGACTATTATTTGTATTGAAAAAATGTTTACCAAGAGATTTTTTTCTGAATTTAAGCATAGATGGAATTTTCAACAACCACCTATTCATTTAGAGTTATATCATGCACAAAATGATAGGCCCTAGGCCCTATGCCTATAGGCCCTATGTCGATATCCCAAGGTATCGACATAGGGCCTATACCTTACGGAATCTTACACATATGGTATATACAATTTTGGTTTCTTTAAGGTTCTTGAGGCACGTATTACCCATATACATAAATATTATCGACATGAAACTTAAAACGTGTTTTTTATACTAGTTCGAGCCATTACGATGGGTGCTGTGAAAAAAATTTTTGTTATTAACTTAAATTAGGATTTGAACTACCCTTTTTACCTGCGTAGATTTCAAATTCATCAAAATATGGGAAAATTATTAGAACACATAATGAAAATTGTCCAAGCATAATCCAAATCCAAATTTTTAAAAATTAGTTTCAAACAGTACCTAAAAACTAAATCCTTAACCCCAAGATTGATCATATATTCATATTCGAAATTTTATAACTTTCCGATTGAAATATTTTTAATTAGTATACAGTTTTCTTTTCAATCAGGAGACAAAAGACAAAAGAAGATTTAAGAAAGACATAAGAGAAAATTAGATTTATTTGCATTATACTTTATTAAGCGCATTATACTTTATTAAGTGTGTCTATTAATCTAATAGTCTCATATAATTTTTCTTTAAAGCAGACGTGATAAAGTAATCATGTGTGACCGCAACTGGGTACAGATGAGAGTTACAGGGGGCGGAACAATATGTCAAGAAAGCTCTAATTATCTAATAAGAGAGGTGGCCGGTAAAAGAAACATTCAATTACGATATGCTATGAACGTTGAGTAGTTGCTATAAGAAAGTGCTATCATAGATGTAAGATTAAAATGCCAAATTTTCGCTTGAGTATACTCAATGTGGTCTAATGTACATATATATGTATATATATACCTACACTATCAACGTAATCAAGATTTTACCAGCAATAATCTTTTAAAGCTGATAACGAACAACCGAAGACGTCTTAAGTTCGCTACTAGCCTAATATTATAGTTAAATTCAATGAAGAACTTTGCGGTTCTCTTTGCGGTCAAGTCACATAACAATGTTATAAAAAGCCTTTCAATGACAATGAGTTTAGTATACCGATTCTTTAGGTAGTGAGCAATACTAAAGAAAAGTTTATTTTTCTGCTGAACTAGATCGACCTTAAAATGGCTGACAAGAAGAACCTATTACTGCTTTTCGACCGCCCCCAGGAGCCTGTCTTCATGGAGAAAGGAAATAAGTCAGTTTTCGATGTTCCCGATAACTTCCTTACCGACCGATACAAGCGACTTGCAAAAGAAGTTAAAAAACGTTTGGGTGAAAGTGACGAACAGCCAATTCCGGTTAACAACATCACAATCCCTGACTTGAAGATTCCCATGTTGTTGGAAAGACACGCACAATTCTCACTTTTCATTCCACTTCATAGGCGTATTGCAGGGCGTCTCATTGATATTTTCATGGGTATGTTCAGGGATCTCATCCAGAAGACCCGGTATTTTGTAAATAGTTCTTATTAACGTTTCCTTCATTTTATAGGTGCTCACACAATTGATGATCTTCAAAGTGTGGCTGTTTATGCTCGTGATCGTATCAATCCTTACTTATTTAACTACGCACTCTCGGTTGCACTATTACATCGTCCAGATACTAAAGGTCTTCACTTACCATCGTTTGTTGAAACCTTCCCCGACCGATATGTCGACTCAAAAGTATTTGCTCAAATCCGAGAAGAAGCCACCGTTGTTCCCGAAGAATCTCGAATGCCAATTATTGTACCTAGAGACTATACTGCATCTGATTTAGAAGAGGAACACAGGTAAGAGGTTCACGCATGTCGGTTCCATTCCATTATAAAGGTCCTTCTCTCTAGACTGTGGTACTTCCGTGAAGATATGGGAGTCAATCTCCATCACTGGCATTGGCACTTGGTGTATCCACACGAAGCCTCGAATCGTGCAATTGTCGCCAAAGATCGTCGTGGTGAACTCTTCTATTACATGCATCAACAAATCATTGCCCGTTACAATTTGGAGAGATTCAGCAACAATTTGACACGTGTCAAACGATTCAATAATTTGCGTGATCCTATCCCAGAGGCATATTTCCCCAAGATGGATGCGTTGGTGGCAAGTCGTCCGTGGCCTGCTCGAGCGGCCAACACTGTTTTGAAGGATCTTGATCGTGAATTGGATCAAATCAAACTGGACGTGTCTGATTTGGAGAGATGGCTGAATCGGTTCTATGAAGCAATTCATCAAGGTTTCGTTCTTGATGTAAGAATCTCCAGTTCAGCTATCAAACTTCTTTTATTTGTTAAATTATGTTTTCTAGGAAAGCGGAAATCATGTACAACTTGACGAGGTGAAAGGTATTGATACTCTAGGTAACATGATGGAGTCATCGATATTATCTCCGAATCGACAACTCTATGGCGATATTCACAACATGGGACACATCTGTATTTCGTTGTCTCACGATCCAGACCATCGACATTTGGAGTCTTACGGAGTAATGGGGGATACAGCTACTGCCATGAGAGATCCCGTTTTCTACAAGTGGCATGCTTATGTTGATAATATCTTCCAAGAGCACAAGGAATTCTTAAAACCTTACACTTTGTCTCAGGTATGATTCACAATATCTCCCCAATCTCAAGTAGTTGATCTGAAAATTCTTGCTCTTTATAGTTGAACTACCGTGGTGTCACCATTTCCGACATATCAGTCAAACCGGAAGGAAGCGCAGCTGCTAATACTTTCCAGACATTCTGGCAACAATCCGACATTGACTTGTCGCGTGGCATGGACTTCGTTCCTCGTGGCAATGTCTTCGGCAGATTCACTCACCTTCAGCACACACCGTTTACTTACACCATCAATGTTAACAATGAAGATGGTGTAGCTCGGTTCGGCACAGTAAGGGTCTTCTTGGGCCCGAAGTTCAACGAACATGGAATCGAAATGCTATTCCGTGATCAACGTCTTCTCATGATCGAACTGGACAAGTTCGTCGTTTCTCGTAAGTCTTGATAGAATTGTGGAGCTTACACGGGTTTCAATCCATTTCTAACAGTACATCCTGGCCAAAACACTGTTTGTCGTCGTTCAAACGAATCGACCGTAACGATTCCATTCGAAAGGACATTCCGCAACTTGGATGATAATCGCCCGGATGAAGGTCCTCCCGAAAAGGATCAATTCAACTTCTGTGGATGTGGTTGGCCAGAGCATATGCTTATCCCGAGAGGACGTCCAGAAGGACTTCGTTGTGAACTATTCGTGATGGTGTCCAATTATGACGACGATAGGGTAAAAAAACTCCTGGATGAGGAGTAAATAACGGTTAGATCTTGATATTAACTTCCATTCGATTGTTTCAGGTTGATCAAGATTTAGTTGGAACGTGTAATGATGCTGCCTCTTATTGCGGTGTTATTGATCGTCTTTATCCTGATCGTCGTGCTATGGGTTATCCATTTGATCGTCTTCCGCGTGAAGGTTCTGACCGAATGTTAAACTTCGTTACACCAAACATGAAACTCCAAGATGTCACTATTACGTACACTGATATAACTAATATCAGAATCAAAAGTCATGACACACTTCAAAATTTTAATTTTGATCGTACATATTTGCATAGCGCTAAGTTATAGAAAAATGTTTTATATCTCAACTTAAAGTTTTATTCATCACAAATAAAGTATAGTAAATTCATAGAAGTATACACAGTATGTAGTTACCATTTTATAAGAAAAAAATCTGACAACAGTCTTGGCGCAACTTTATTATTTTTCCGGCAGAAGTTCGGAAGGTGTGCAGTTCGGGGTTGCGGTGTATGTTACTATGTGACTGAAAACCTAACAAAAATCAAAAGCAAAAAGCAAAAACAAAAATCGTGAAAATGTATGTATTTTATTTTTAATAATATTTTTTTTTCCTCCCCCTCCTTCCGAACGCCAATGAATACTAAACTTTAGATTATGATATCTCACGAACCAATTGCTCTAGGAAAATAAAATTCGGTTTGGTTATAAAGGTCAACAAATAAAGATTGATCAAAGTAAAAAAGTTTAAGTGGGCGGTGGAGCATAGAAGTGGAGGGAATAAGAATTTTTCAAAAAAAGTACAGTTCATAACTCAAGAACAGTGTAAGATAGATGCTTAGAATTTTTACCAGAAGTAGTGCTAATTGAACCCTAATAGGGAATTTTTTTTTGAGGATGTGGGTGTAGAGGTTGAAGGTAACGGTGGGGGGGGGGGGTAAAAAGGAAAAAGTTCCGATGTTTATATCTTAAAAACCTGTAATGATATAAACCTTAAACTTGGTATTTAGATAAAGCTATAGTAGCGGCATGTTGGAAAAATATAATTTTTCTTAGGGGTAGTATGGTATGGGTGGGGGGTATTTTTCTCAACTATAGAACGTCTTATGCTAGAAAGTAGAAACTTGGTGTGTATATGTAAATCAACTAGAAAAACAACTTTGTTGCAAAAAAAAAATTCGAATATCCATTGGCGTTCAGAAGGGGGGTAAAAACAAAATATCAGTAAATATAAAATTTATATATTTTCACGATTTTCGTCATAGGTCAAGGTCTTCCGAAATATTGAATTCATTTTTATTTTACGGATACTTCATATCGCGCAATAATCATGCAAGAGTTTTAAGAAAGCTGAAATTTACCAAGACATAGTTTTTACAATGAACAACTGAAAAATTATAGTCAGACATCCCTACAGTAGGACCCACCCAGTCAGCATCCCCGCAAAGGTGTCGCAAAAAACGATAACGCGTGAACAACGATTTGCATGGATGGGTATAAAATACTCATAGGTATACCATATGTAAATTTTCTTTATGTTTCAATGCGCTGGTTCATTGAAGTTTTACTTATTTATATAAAAATATAACTCCGTATAGAAAATGTACAATACCTTAAAGTAATACTACTTTATTATATTATAACATAAAAGAAACTTTTATAGTTATTGAACATATGTACGTGCATCTAACCGATATTTTCATAAACTGTATTTAATAGATTTGTACCAAATTTCAGCTTTCTTAAAATTCTTACGTGCACTCCCTTTTACGGGGGTGCTGACTAGGTGGGTCCTACTGTTGGGGTGTCTGACAATTATGTTTTTGTTTGTCATTGTACAAACTACTCCGTGGTGAGTTTTCAGCTTTCTTAGAACTCTTTCATAACACTTGTTTTGATTGTTGCGCGCACAGTAACAGAAATTGCGCGTACCCGACTTTACACCTTTGCGGGGAGGCTGACTGGGTTGGTCCCACTGTTGGGGTTTCTGACCATTGTTTTTCAGATTTTCATTGTAAAAACTAAGTTTTGTTAAATTTTCAGCTTTCTTAAAACTCTTGCATGATTATTGCGCGCATAGTAACTGAAATCTCACTTACCCGATTTAACACCTTTGCGGGGGGGCTGACTGGGTGGGTCCCACTGTTGGGGTGTCTGACCATTGTTTTTCAGTTTTTTATTGTAAAAACTAAGTCCAAATACTAAAATATTAGCTTTCTTGAAACTTTTGCGATTTTTTGTCGCTAGCTCTTGGACTATTAGGCCAATTCTTTTATACGGTCTGTTAATATGGTGGCCAGTACTCAACAAAGTAACTTACAGGATTACAGAGTTCAGACTGTGTACCTTAGAAATGTCTTAAATAAATTGATTAATTATAATTTCTCTAAATATATCACAAAATAAAGCGCGTTTCATACCCGATATATTTCGAAAGTCTCCATGTCGCATTTCGTTCACAACATTGTTCGCAAACTGTTGTTCATGCATTTTAATCAAAATACAACATTCAAATTAACAACTTTGTTTTATGCTTCGAACTGAAAATGAAAACTAATTTAGGAGACAATAGTTTCATGCTAAATAATGGAATTACGTTCATAAATCGAATTAATCGTCAATAAACTAAATCTCATCATGTGGATGTAGGTAAGCCTACAAATGAATTGCTGTTGAAATATTCAAATTTTCAACCATCCAAATTTAATATAATTGAAAGTTGTTATTGTCCAGTTCAATTACGTATCTACTCGGCGTAATGATGTTTCAATTACAGTTTGGAATTTAATGCTGCATTAAGTGTTAATTAAGTTTTTGTCTTAAGGATAATCATAATTTGGTTGTGTCATCATGACTGTTTTGTTTAGTTTTAATCGGGTTTGAGGGAGAATATAGTGGGCCTTAGAACAAACCATTTAATTTTTATATCTCATAAATCGCTTCGGATAATAAGCTAAAGAAATAATAAAAGAAAAAATTTAACGGTCAACTTTCTTCACAAAATGAAGTAACTTTTAATAATTAAGTAAATTAATGTCAATTAGAAATTAGATTAGAATAATAGTATAATAGATTTGAAACTCCGATACTTCAGTAGAAACCTGCTAAGATGTATAACTTCCAGATAAATAAATAAATAAATACACTCTGAAAAAAAGTCCTGTTTCAGATTCTTGAGTGGCATTTAATTTAGATGGATCTTTGAAAAAGGGATCCAACTCTCACATGGCCCTCTCAAAAACGTAATGCTCTAGAGCACAATGTTCATCGGTTGATATCTTATTTAAATATTATATTATTCTCGACAGCGATGATCCTATATTTAGCAACCTTTTCACTGAATAACTTTGATACCCCCGTGGGTATTCTCGAAGTCAAAGAAAGGAAAACGAAACGACAGACCAATTGAATGAAATTTACTTGACAAGATTTTCTTATCAAATACAAAACGATATCTTTGCTGACATAATGCTTTCAAGATTATTAAATTTTTAAGACTAGGTAACATAGAACTCAGCACGAAATTGTGATAAGGATTAGGACTAATGGTATGCAAATAAATTCAGTTTTTACATATTCAAAAGTTTTATCTGCCACAGTTTTATTCTCACTAGGTGATTAAAATAATGAGAATATTTTAATCGCCGTAGATAAATCGAAACTGAATTTTGCGTAACGATATTGGAAATCGCGCTCCTCATTCGCCAACTTTTATATATGAACACTATCTAAAGAATCTTGAATACTATTCACATATTACCTTTAGTCTGTCGGATAGAGTTATTATTATCTAGGAAACAATTTGTTGAAAATTGGTTAAATTCGGCAACATGATAAAAACATATCGTATTCGAAGTTCAGCAAAAACAATTTACGAATTTTCAAAGAGAATTCAGACGCGCTACATGATGTTTCATGTACGAGTACTAACCACCGAGTAATTCACTTACGATCAACCCAGGTGATTCACTTGTGAGTAGCAAAACTGTTACGCTTATTGATTCAGTTAGCTATCATAAGTGTTAATGCCATATACATATATCACCTAGACGAATCATTAGCGTTTCACTTGTGATTCATTAGGTTTCCTGGGTAGGTTATATTCAAGCCAATAATTCTTTTGGGGTTAAGTGAAGGAAAAATCATCACTGCATTTATACAACATGATCTTGGTACTTAATTGAAACCAACAATTTTATTTTATTAAATTAGTTTGAAAATTTTATTATAGTTTTGTTATGGTAAAAGAAGTTTCGTTGGATGAGTAGGTTAACATAGTCACAAGATTTAAGCACGAACAGTAGTTCTATCGGTGTACGCAATAGTGACATCTTGAAGTTTCATGTTTGGTGCAACGAAGTTCGACATTCGGTCAGAACCTGTACGCGGGAGACGATCAAATGGATAACCCATAGCACGACGATCAGGATAAAGACGATCACGAACACCGCAATAAGAAGCAGCATCATTACACGTTCCAACTAAGTCTTGATCAACCTGAAACAATCAAACGGGAGTTTATATCAAGATCTAACCGTTATTTACCATTTATTCGGGAGTTTTCTTACCCTATCGTCATCATAGTTGGACACCATCACGAAAAGCTCACAACGAAGTCCTTCTGGACGTCCTCTCGGAATAAGCATATGCTCGGGCCAGCCACACCCACAAAAGTTGAATAGGGCCTCTTCGGGGGTACCTTCAGCCGGGCGATTATCATCCAAGTTGCGGAATGTCCTGTCGAATGGAATCGTAACGGTCGATTCGTTTGAACGACGACGAACAGTGTTTTGGCCAGGACGTACTGTAAGAAATGGATTGAATTCCGTGTAACCGCCACAATTATATCAAGACTTACGAGAAACGACGAATTTGTCCAGTTCGATCATGAGAAGACGTTGATCACGGAATAGCATTTCTGTTCCACGTTCGTCGAACTTCGGGCCCAGGAAGATCCTCACTGTGCCGAACCGAGCTGCACCACCAGCATTATTAATGTTAATAGTGTAGGTAAATGGTGTATGCTGAAGGTGAGTGAATCTGGCGAAGACATTGCCACGAGGAACGAAGTCCATGCCACGCGACAAGTCAATGTCGGATTGTTGCCAGAATGTCTGGAAAGTATTAGCAGCTGCGCTTCCTTCCGGTTTGACTGATATGTCGGAAATGGTGACACCACGGTAGTTCAACTATAAGCAGCAAGAATTTTCAGATCAACTACTTGAGATTAAGAAAGTACAGCGAAACATACCTGCGGCAAAGTGTAAGGTGTTAAGCTTTCCTTGTGCTCTTGGAAGATATCATCAACATAAGCATGCCACTTGTAGAAAACGGGATCTCTCATGGCAGTCGCCGAATCCCCCATTACTCCGAACGACTCCAAATGTCGATGGTCTGGATCGTGAGAGTACGAGATAAAGACGTGTCCCATGTTATGAAGATCGCCATAGAGTTGTCGGTTCGGAGATAATATCGATGACTCCATCATGTTACCTAGAGTATCAATTCCTTTCACCTCGTCAAGTTGAACTCGATTTCCGCTTTCCTAGAAAACATAATATCACAAATAAAAGAAGTTTGATACCTAGAATGGAGATTCTTACGTCAACAACAAATCCTTGATGAACTGCTTCATAGAACCGATCGAGCCATCTCTCCAAATCAGATACGTCCAGTTTGATTTGATCCAATTCTCGATCGAGATCCTTCAAAACAGTGTTGCCAACTCGTGGAGGCCATGCACGACTTGCAACCAACGAATCCATCTTGGGGAAATATGCCTCTGGGATAGGGTCACGCAAATTGTTGAATCGCTTGACACGTGCCAAATTGTTACTGAATCTCTCCAAATTGTAACGGGCAATGATTTGTTGATGCATGTAATAGAAGAGTTCACCACGACGATCTTTGGCGACAATTGCACGATTCGAAGCTTCGAATGGATACACCAAGTGCCAATGCCAGTGATGAAGATTGATTCCCATATCTTCACGGAAGTACCACAGTCTAGAGAGAAGAACCTTGTTCATGGAATGAAACCGACATGAGTGAACCTCTTACCTGTGTTCTTCTTCTAAATCGGATGCAGTGTAGTCCCTTGGAACAACAATTGGCATTCGAGATCCTTCGGAAACAACGGTGGCTTCTTCTCGGACTTGAGCAAATACTTTTGAGTCGACATATCGGTCGGGGAAGGTTTCAACAAACGATGGTAAGTTAAGACCTTTAGTATCTGGACGATGTAATAGTGCAACCGAGAGTGCGTAGTTAAATAAGTAAGGATTGACACGATCACGAGCATAAACAGCCACACTTTGAAGATCATCAATTGATCGAACACCTATAAAATTAAGGAATCGTTAATAAGAACTATTTACAATACCGGTACCGAACATACCCATGAAAATATCAATGAGACGTCCTGCAATACGCCTATGACGTGGAATGAAAAGCGAAAACTGGGCGTTCCTTTCCAACGACATGGGAATCCTCAAGTCAGGGATTGTGATGTTGTTAACCGGAATTCGTTGTTCAGCCTTTTCACCAAAACGACTTTGAACTTCATTTCCAATTGGCTTGTATCGGTCGGTAAGGAAGTTATCGGGAACATCGAAAACTGTCTTCTTTCCTTTCTCCATGAAGACAGGCTCCTGGGGGCGGTCGAAAAGAAGTAATAGGTTCTTCTTGTCAGCCATTTTAAGGTCGATTTCAGCAGTAAAATAAACTTTTCTTTACTAATGTATTGCTCACTACCTCACGAAGCGGTATACTAAACTCATTGTAACTGAAAGGCCTTTTATATTAGATCAAACTAAACATTGTTATGTGACTTGACCACAAAGAGAACCGCAAAGTTCTTCATTGAATCTAATTATAATATTAGGCTAGTAGCGAACTTAAGACGTCTTGGGTTGTCCGTTATCAGCTTTAAAAGATTACAGCTGGGAAAATCTTGATTACGTTAAACCACATTGAGCTACTCAAGCGAAAATTTGGCAGTTCAATATAGCACCAATGATAGCACTTCTTTGCAACTACGCAACGTTCAAAACATATCGTAATTGAATGTTTCTTTCACCGGCCACCTCTCTTATTCTTGGTATGAACTCCTTTCCATATTTCCGGCTTTGTGTCTTTACAGTTTTTAAAAATTTGATCATTAGAGCTATCTTGACATAGTGTTCCGCCCGCTGCAACTCTAATTCTGTACCCTACTGAAAACCACATTCAATAACAGTTGCAAATTGATAAAGTAGGTTTTCCATCTAAGTAATGTCCTATTTTAGAGTAACGACTAATGGTGATTATTTTGGTTAGTTATCTGTCAAAGGGAGGAGTGCCTGGCTTTACTTTGCTGAGTACCTATGTATGTACGTTCCTGCTCACTGCAATTATGCCTTTCACTTTTCCAGTACATCAATCTCAACTTCTAGAACTTGAGTGAAAGTAGCTCAATCATAAAAAGTTGATGTGTATACTTTAGGAATCTATTCCACAATATTTGTCTAGGCGAACATATGCCAAGAAGTGTTTTCGTAGAAAGTAAGATTAATCCCGCCGAATATGGATTTTTCTGAAACTTCGTTAAGTACAACTTTCTCATCAATCATCCTGCGATGAATTCCATGAATTTTACATTTATTTTACCATATCAGCGAAAAAGGTGTCAAAATTACATCTGAAAGACATCTATTCCTGCTGAATCCTCGCTGAATCTGAAAACGCCATCATTTATTATTGTCAGGACTGCATCAGTTCAAGTGATGTACATGGAATCATTGTGCCCGGTACTTGTACTAAGTGGATGTCGACAACAGTGTTTCGTGTAATTGAACAAGATGGGGATTAATCTATTTTTGTGTGTAGTATCGCAGGAAGCTATCTTCGAGATACAATGCAGTACTAGATGTCAATTGCCTGATATGTTTGGATCTTGTAGCGATGGTTGTTGAACATGAGTTTTATATGCTTGATGTCAGCATGTTCCGTTCAGGTCATCATCAGGAGCAAACTTTTTTTATTTCCAATGTCGTTTCGTGTGTATAATCTGTCCTAAATTTTTGGTTGTAAATCGATTTTAAAGGTACCTTCAAAGTAGTCTTTAAACGATGTAATTTCTGAAGAAAATATTTTCTATCCTTCGGCCCTACAGTAAGAGAGTAAGTGGGGCTACAGACTCGTCCTTTTCAACTCTTAGATACATATGGACTGTACAATACATTGTTGCATAAAGTTCAGATATACCTACATATATATACGAGAATACTGTTACTTTTGGGTTCCTGGTACTTTTAATGTTCTGACATGTTGCCATTCAGCTCGCTGAATATGAAAAGTGTATCAGTTTGTGATGTCCACGGAATTGTCTGTGGAAATAGAGTACCTATTGTATATAAACTGGAGTCATATTAAAATCCCTATACTTTGATGTTGAAAGCTGGAACTTCTACTCTAGATTCTTTGTTGTTAGCCTTACCTTCTGATTTGGGATATTGCGTCATAGAAGAAAATAAATAGGAACAACTATACGTATTAATAGGATTATGATAAAACCGAGACGGAGATTCTTAATCGCAAGAACGAAATAAATATAATAAGTTGAGAGCAAAAACGAAACAAATTAAACCTCTGTTTCTCTATTACTTAAAGTTCAAGTTACTGAGGTCGTGTCAAATAAAGAAAAAATCCTAAGTGGTTAACAAATGCACCAATATTTCTCTTGAACTGTAATGCTCCAAATGGAAACACGCAACATGCACCAACATTTGCTTAGTTTCTGAAAAAAGGAGCAATTTATGGGAACTTACTGCAACATTTTCGGAAACGTATTGCGACTAAAATACTTATGATTGTTACTTTCGTGAACAAATGTACATTGTACACTCGTTCAGTGTTCCTGTAGAATTATCAAAGTTGATAGTTATGTTCTAATACCAGAGTAAAGATTGATTTCGGAGCGGTTTAGTGCAGACCAATTCAAGTAGTCGTTACAAAAAATAGCTCATACATTCAGTATGTATCAGTTCTCCTTATAAGAAACTCCAAGATATCAGTGACGAAATATCAGAGTATCACTTTACACAAATCTGTTTTCTTCTCACGCCCAAAGTGATTGGATTAATTACAAATTGTTCCCTATTTTCCTACATTAAACGTCTTGCCTAATAATAGTATTTGGGTAAAGGTCCTAGCAAAGATTAGGAAGGCAAAAATTTATAAAGCACATAATCCCTCATAGCCTATACACTCTTACATAATATATAGAAACCAGATAACGACACTCTTCATGCGGCATGTTTGTTGCTACGATAAAGAAGTAGGCAGTACACCTCGTGAGCAATTATCGTTGGTCTGTATAATTACGGATTGACCGCAGTTCATTTCTGTGAAGTTCCCATCAGCAGGAAGCACTAATCGCTTAGGGCTTTTCGACGATGTATTTGCCTTGCTGAAAATTTAATTTGGCCGTATGTTGATTGAATAGGCAGTGGACAGATTTCAAGCAAACCGTTTGGTAGAGACAGAAAATAAATTTGAATGGACTACGATTTAAACAAGATTTGAATTAATAGTACTATAAAGTTAATCGATAGTGTCTGTAACAACTTAAACGTTTATTTTTATAACATGCCATGTGCACACTTAAAAAAATTCACCAGTTATGAAAAGAATTAATTATATGCTATGGTCTATGGATACACTAGAACTATGAAAAAATTATTTAATTATTGGAAAAAATACAATACTTTTCAATCAAATTATTTTTGGCATATATTTTTAGGAAACACAAAGAAATGAAAAAAAAAATACCTAAATAGATGTAGGGTTTAAAAGGAAATGAATGTAGAAGGTAACTTTTAAAATTATCTCAGGAACCGCTTATGCTGGAAAATTGAAATTTGGAACTAATATAGAAAAGTTTTCAACTTTGGACCTCTTTTAATCGCAGTACCTTTGTATACACTTCGTCTAATTAAGTTTTTTTTCTCTTCTTTCAACGTAATAGGCTGAGGCTACTTTACTTTACTACTAAACTAAAATTGTGATTTTAGAATATGTTAAAAGAAATTCTAAATCGATAATATTGAGACATGGGTAACTTAAAATTAATATTAATATGTAGCTCTCTACACACAGAAAAGTTTTGTTGTAGGGATCTATCGATCTACTTCTTACAAAATTCAAAGTTGACATATCAAAGACTTCTTGAATTGTAGCTCAGAATTTCAAAATACTGCGCCCTTAATTTTTACCATATATAATATTTTTACCATATATAATATTTATTGTATCAGATGTTGGGGAAAGTACGTCTACAGTACAACTTCATTTTCTTCGTTGCATGCTATAAACTTATAGTTACCTATCTTCTCTAAAAATAAAGATAATCTCTTGAGCTCGTTTTCAAAAGTTGAATTCCCAAAATGAATATATCCGTACCACGTCCATTAAATAATAATAAATTCATACCTTTTGTTTGGACGTGTTATCCTAGACTTGACCGGAAGTCAGTTTTAAATAAAGGAACGAAAAACCCCAAGGGATCTTTGGAACATTTTTACTCAAGTTATGATTTACGACATTTTCCGCAGACAGATTTTCTTGTTTATAGAAAAAGTTTTTTTCTCGCTGGAGAGAAAGACAACCACAAAGTTAGAACCGTGATTTCGAATTTATAAGACAAAGTCGTTTTTGTATGCATTGGGTTTCGTGGTGGAAAAATCCCACGGTGGGATTATTACGGGCTTTCATTGTTGAAGGCTTATTTCGAACAATATGAAAATCAGAATATTGAAGTAGCACAGCATCAGAATCGGAAACCAGAAGAAGATTGAAACTGATCAATGTGGGCAGGCTTTTTATACGGTTCGTTTAAGATACTTTCAAATAAAGAGGGTAACAAAACAGTGTGAATTCAGTATCACCCATCAAGGTTTGCTACGTTCTCAACTGAAATAAGACAAAAATACTATAAGATAAACTAGATCCCAATTCGATGGGATCCGCTTTGAATGGCAGCCAAACGGAAAAAAAAGTAAACGTCATTTATAATAAATATTGAAAGCACTGGATTTCGATCAAGAATTTATGTCTGTTCTGACGAAATCACCTACTCCCAAACAACAGCTAATCGAAAAACCCCATCATCAGCATGACCGTCCGAGATAGAAATTCTTAAATGAAACTCAAGAGTTTCACTTATACCAACTACAACCTACTGCTTCCCCCTTATAGACACCAAGCAAAACAGCACAATCCACATTAAAAGCAACTGGAATTCGAAGCACGTACAAACCATTTGTTCCCGCTATGAGGTCGACTATGTTTGCCCAAACTATGGGTGAAATATCCTGCCCAACTCCTTGAGCCTGGTTCATGTTGCAGCGTCTATACAAACCTGCAAACTACCAAACCCTTAGGCAAATGAAACCTATAAAAACCCATTGGCCAAGGTACTTATTTCCGAATTCAAAGAGTGTTTGTCATCGTAATCCTCTTCCGGTGATGTTCGGGACAAAAAACAGGTCGATTCGCATTAAGCAATGTCCTTGGTCGGTACCTACCACAATATCCTATGTAAATTGCTCCCCAGAACACAAAGATACATTGACTGTAATCCCCGAGAAGGCTGATGTACGGAGGTGGCTTTAATGTCCTGTTGTCCAACCCTCCGTATCCGCTTAATCCGGGTGAACTAAGAGTTTGTCTTTTACTTCGACCAAAAAACCAGGAAGAAATGATGGGATTTCGGAAAGATATCATTCAATTGGTACGTTTATGACTTCCGTACTAAAGTTAGGACATAGGTAACAAGCCCTTGGTCATACGAATATGGGTCAATAGTTCAAATGGTTCCGATGGCATGACTTTACCTGATCCTTTTGTAAAGAACTTAGAAAAGTTTAGTCTCATGTCAACGTTTATAGTGTGATTACATAGCAAGAAAACAAAAGAGGATAATAAGATCATAGTTAATAGCGTCTCACATCCCTGTTTGTACTCTGCAGGAAAAATGTATAGATTTTTTTTGGTGAACGAAGTCTTTGACTAAAAAAGTTGTGTAGGTATTATCTCTTGTTTTTTTGTTTGTTCAGTTCTACCCATCCCTCTGCCCTTCTTTCGAAAGTTTAAGAAAAACTTAGTCCAAGAAGTATATTCGTAAACGGGGAAAAAATCGCGACACTTATTTCGATAGCTGCCATACAAAAGTCCTGAATGCAATTGCTACAATATATAACTTCAGACGCCTTAAGCTAGATCTTGAAATTTTTCTTACTTGTTGTTGGTTAAAGCATAAATTTGACAAACATTTAACTAAAGAAATCGTTCAAAAACTAATCTAATCTAGTTTCGAATAAAAAGTCGAATTCGTCAGTAAGTAGGTACCCACTTGCTTGCCAATTTTTTTTAAATATGGAAGGTTGACTATTAGAGCCTATTTGGAACCTACATTGTTTGGGCCATATGTAAGGAAGACAATAGTTAAGAAAACCAAAATTATGAAATTTGAAGAATTCTAATTTCATCTGGCCCTTAGTATAAACACCATGGGGACCATCCTCTCAGTGATTGCAAAGGATTCGTATAACTTTCAACGAATTCTGCTATATCTCTTAGATTTGATGGTACAAGTATATCGAATTGATTTAGTCTTCCACGACCTATTTTATAAAAACTATTTCATCCTCAAAGGACTGAAGAGGGGTTTAATGTGTTTTGTGGCGTATTACGGAGATTCTATTCTTTATTAACTTAAACGGTTAATAGTTTATTCGACTTTTATCATGGAGATTGATTGATTTTCTTAGACTGTTAGCCATATCGTACTCTGGAACACTGGCTATCTAAACTTTGGATACGTCTCTGAAATATAATGCGCTCAAACTATTGGCAGTTTCTTGATAAAAGAAATTTATTTAAGCTCAATTTTTTTTTATTTCAACAACTTAAAACAATTCTTCATTACTTAATTGTGTAACGTCTTGAATCCAAGCCGAATATTTTATAACATTCATATGAATGGCAGGAACACCGCTCAAACAATTCAGTGGCGTAGAAAAGACGCCGACTAATCTCGGCTCCATCGGCCATCCTGTAATCAAACCGCCACCTTCATTTCCTTGACATGGCACCTGCCCATTATTGTTCCACCCCATAGTACAAATCTGAAGGTATTCGTCAAATAACGAACCGTACGTATTTTTGCAAGACCTTTTCGAAATAAGCGAAAACATTCCATAGGTTAGTTGATCCGCGTCGAATTCGGCAAATCCTGGCATAACAACGAAACTCCTTTGCAACTCAATGTCGTTCCTGAAAAGTTTTATGGCCTTGACTTCTGGCGTATAACTAATGCTGATTGGGAGTTTGATGAGGGCAAGGTCGTCGTATTCAGTGGGATAGCGGAATACAGCCGAATCCGGCACGG
Organism: Beris chalybata; assembly: GCA_949128065.1. Taxonomy (NCBI): domain Eukaryota; kingdom Metazoa; phylum Arthropoda; class Insecta; order Diptera; family Stratiomyidae; genus Beris; species Beris chalybata. The sequence continues at coordinate 5,750,378 of OX421894.1, read as the reverse complement.
ATACCACGAACGAGTCGGCATTTTTGGCCCGGTTAATCTTGTGGAACATAACGTCGAACCATTCGCCCTCGTAGACACACTGAATCGATGTCAAGATCCAATTCGATGCTATTATCGAACCACTGCATTGACGAACCTGCGATATATTCCGGTTAAAATTATGAACGTTAATCGTGACGTGATGCGGGAATCGTCTTAAAGTATCGACAACATTTCCATCTACGATTCGGCCTGATTGCCCCAAGACGGACGAAGACACCGCCAAAATTCCGAAGAGAATTAAAGAAAACGACATTGCGAAAAGTTTAGAACTGCTGCATGTTATCGAAATGCTCAAGTATTTATAGAACGCGCCAAGCTGTTTCTATTTTCTGGGACAAATTTGACGGTGATTCACTGGTAATTTCATTTGATCAATCAGGAAATTGAAACAACTTGAAATGTAATTGCACCCGAGTTATCACGGAATTAAATTGTACATTTTCGATGTTTTACTTAAGACGCAATGGTTGCCGTAAAGCATAAAGAACTTCTTATTAGCCGTGTTAAGGCTAACGAGTTATGATTGGGTTATTCTTATCCAGAACATTTTTGTAATTTCATGAGATAAGTGTATTAGGCGTATTTTCCCGGGAATATCCCATTTGAAGTCGTAGTGATAGCTGACACCCAAGAGCTCATGAACACTTAAAAATTACTTGAAAATAAAACATTTTCTAAATAAGTAGGTACCTCGAGGTGTCAAAACCGGTGTCAAAACAGTCAAATCCATAACTGGGTGCTGACGACAAAGGTATTTGAAAGAAATTGTAAGCTTGATATAGCTGGCATTCAATAATCGCTTGAAGCGACAGGTCGTTCTATGTACGCATTTTTTATGATCCGTCGATCCGGATAAAAAGTTATTTTTCAGCAAACTTACTTATATAAAATTTCAGCAGCCTGGCATGTTCCAGTAATCGGATTTTAGCCATCATTAACCGCAATGGAAAACCGGTTTCATAACAAACCTCGTTCTCTGCGTTACAGTTTTTTGCGGGCTTGAATTAAAACTACTCCTACTAGTCTACTGGTCACAAAAATCTAAAGATGTTTTCTACTGCATAAAAAAAAAATTCAATGCAGTGTAAGAAAAATTATTTGAATTGAACTACTATTGATTTTCTTATCGCAAATTCAGAATCGCAATTATTTCGAAAACTATGTACACAATTCCATTTCACGTATGTACATATGATTACTTTTCTTTATTTTCCCTCAAAACATCCGCAAGCCAACGCAAAGAAACAGGTCGACAGATTTTATTCTAAAACTGCACCGCACACACACATGCACTATAATTTCCACATACTATAGAGAAAACCATAATTGCATTCGTCATTCACCATAAAACCGCGAAAGAAACACTTGGACTGACCCATTTTCCATCGACAGGATCATCGTCACCCGTTCCAGTAGTGTGGTATCCACGAAAAACAGATTTTTCATCAAAGATCAGAAATTAATCCCCGCCATGAGATGCAATTTTCGCGAAAATTTCCCGCATGAAAGCGACGAAATATTCCCACGCATAGGTTTTCGTGTTTTCCGAGGCTCTAAACTCCTTACAGTAGTTACAGGCTCGAACGACAGGACTTCCTTACTTGCAAACGAAACACTGGAATTTTACCGGGCTGAGCTCTAGTTTTATGCGGGCCGCCCGAAGTATAGTAGCGGAAAATTCACGAACTACACAAAGTTGCGGAAACCCCTCGGTTCGGGTGGCGCAGGTCCTTTCGGTGTCCGATTCCCTATTCTACCCCTGATTTCAAGTTCTTCTCCTTGAAGGGAGAGTTTCGTATCACGCTATTCCTCCAGTACCACACCTTTCTTTTCTAGAGAACTTTCACAGCTTTTTCCTCCTGAAACATTTATGAATATTCTCGTCTAGGATTACTATGCGTGCATTCGGAAAATGGATCACCTGAAAAGCGTTAACTCGTCACTAACCTAAAAATCTAAATGTGAAATTTGAATAGAACTACAAGCAGCGTACCTACCACCCCCAGCAATCTGTTCCCTAGAGAAAGCCGTTACACAATATTCTTTTTTTGCCAGCAACTTTTTTCGATAGTCTCGTTAGAAGTTCCAGAAAATGAGCTAGCGACGGTAATTACATGTATAAATGTTGGAAAGTGTACATAATACATAACACGCTATTTAGCGATTAATTCCGCCCCTTTATGATTTTTGTGTTTTTAAATTTGTGTAAATTCCAACAAGCATTTAAGGATGTTTGGCCCTTGGAGCCATTAATATTTATATATAAAATAAACCTGGCGAAAACATGTTTTCAATCTCAATAAAAATGGAAGTGGCGAGGAATAGTTTCGGCAAAGAAATCATTAACAATTCTTTCAAAAGAATATGAAAAGTTTAAAAAGTAGTAACCGATCATTTTCATAATCTCTACTGGAAAATTGTTTTTTGTTTTTCGTGAAAATGGTAAACCACATTTACATTCTGGTGAAGTAGTTATTTAAATTCGAAAATACGAAAGTTATGAAGGTTAACAATGATTTGTCATGCACAGCTACACGTTGGGTTGGATTCAAAATTAATAAATAATATTATTGCTGGCGGGAAACTGGCTGAGAATGATCTCAAAACACTATGTAGTTCAATTGATTAAATATCTACTTCGAAATAGGAAAAAAAGCGGTGTGCCCGAAGGCTCTATCTTCGGACCAGTACTATTCAATATTTTCACTAGAAGTCAACCAAGCTACAAAGAACATTTCAAATGCCGAGAATTCGTCACTGAGGTTCCGAAGAAAATAATATTTAGTGAACTTCAATCTTGATGGCTCCACACATGGTAAACTACCGGATTGGAGACGAAAAGGGCTAATTATTTTTATTTTATAGCAATATAATTTTTGTTTCTTCGCCATCAATTGAATATTAGTTATTGTTTCCACTTTCCATATCATTGTTTTCCTAAAAAAAACCTTGCTTCTGTAGTTTATTACCATGAGTATTCGCAACCGAGTTATAATTTCATATTTGCTAGTTTCTAGCCGGGCTTGAAAATAGGTAGCTACATAGTAAAACTGGAATCAAAATCGAAAAAATTAGATATTGAATATAAAATCTAATCCGAGTCCAGATTTGCAAAAATTTCTATTCTGTTCAACCTTGCCTTTTGGAAGTAATGAACTCAATAGTTCTTCAGTTCATAATTAAAATTATTTCAAATCGTAAGGAACAACTTTTAGAATTTTGGAAATTTTCTCATCAACAATTTTATTTTCTGTTACTAAAGAAAATGTGTTTTTCAAAATATTTGGGTCACCCGGCAGGCATAATTCAATCCACGAGTAAGTTTGATCGAACCACTGTAACAAAAACCAAAAAAACCGTAACTACTGTATTTCGTCTGTACCTTTTCCGATAGTATCAAGTCCAAGCGATTGCAGTTCGATTTCAACCTGTGCCAGCTCAAGTGATGTAGTTTTAACCTATCGAAAATGTCGTGGTCCAGAAATGAGACGGTAGAACTACTAGGATTGTACGGAACGAAAGCGAATCTCTATAACATCTACTTTTCCGACTACTACAACATCGAGTTGCGAATGGAAACGCTAAATCAAATATGTGATCAATTAAAAGTGAACAAGCCGGATGTTACGATTTCACAAATTCAAAAGAGAATGAAATCGCTCCGACGAAAATACAGCCATCAGTTGAATCTTATCGAAAAGGCTAGGGAACAAGGAAGGGAGTACGAGCCAACCTTGTGGTGTTTCGAAAATTTGAAGTTCTTTAATTCGAATTTGTGCAGCCGATCGAGAAATTTAGCCCGGAAAAATTCACAAGCTGTAAGTAGTGCATAGTTTAATTATTTTCGAATCCTGTTGTTCTAATTGTGAATTATTCTGATCACTTTTTATATAGTTGATGTCCTTGAAGCGTCCACGAGAAGATGATGATTATAGAGACGAACCTGATAATTCCGCTAAGGTAAGGTTCTTACTAGCGTCTTGCTTATTTCATATGACTGAGTTAGTCCCAGGGCAAGTGCACACTTTCTCAACAAGAAGAGTCGGAAACAGTGCAGTTTATCAGCCCAACAGCTGGAAAAAAAATTCACTATTTCAACGTTCTCATGCTGTATGCTGACATAGAGCGAAACTTGACTGAAATTAGTTCTTCTCAGTTCGTACAATGAACTGGTATTAGAAGTAGCACAAAATGATACACCTTTCAGACATAGACCACGTCTGGCTAGAAATCTGAGTTTTTGTATGTATGTATTGTATTTGAGGAGGTTTTCGATTTAAAAATGGCCAAACCATCCCTATACTTAAAATAGTTACCATTCAGTAGTCCTTAAAAAAATTGCGTTCCCATACATTCTGCTCCGAGGTTCGTTGAACATCTGTTTACCCTCGGAAGAAACTTTTCTTAAGTTTTTTTAGCAATTGATAAAAATACAAATATCTGTTCTACTTTTCTAGAAACCACGGATCGGCGAATCAACCAGTAGCCAGGACGAAATGGAAAGCTTTTCGGTTGCTGCACTCGAAGGAATGAAGTATTCGCATGATACGTATTCCGACGTTGATGAAGAAGCCGATCCATACTTAAGGAGAATGTTTAAGCGGTTAATATCAAGTTATCCAGATCCGGAAGTTCGAACTCCTTACATATCATTGCTGCAGGTTTGTATCAAACACGGTCTACTGACATCGAAGTTGCTTAATAAAAAACAGCCGAATCAAGTTAGTGCTGGACTGACTTCCGATAGCGATAGCTACTGCACAACTAAATCCGGTAGCCCTTCTTCGAATGATTTTAACAATATTAATGAAAGTAATTTTAACGTTGATGTTAACGTTTTACAAGTGGATGAAAGTGCCGATGTAGAAATCGAACTTTCATCACCCGTCCATGTAAATTATTCGCCGAATACTAGCCCTAAGGAAATTGAACGAGCTTCGGATAGTGAAAGGATTGAGGAAACTGAGTTCAGCGATAATACGAGCTCCACTACGAGTACCAGTACGAACACTGCCAAAACTAATTGGAGTGAAATTATTCCGTATATCGATACTGAAAATGGATACGGTTATCCAAGCGGACAATAACTAAGTAAAGGTTTTTTTGTCATGTTATATTTGATAAAAAAAAAAAATTTAATAGAAAATTAGTTTTAATGAATTGTTTTTTAACATTGAGACAGGATGAACGCTCTAATAAAAATACCGCAATAAATTATTGTTCTGTTTATTTATTACCAATTTTTCTCGTCCTTTAATATATGGGCACCTACAAGAAAAGTATTTCACGTGTTCGTTGTAAATTTTGATAATTTTTGGGATTCGGTACAAATAAACCCTTATATTTTTTATCTGCCGTCGTCCGACTTCAGCGTATTCAATGTATTCAAACGGTTATTTTACAAGTTTGCTTAAAACAAAGTCTATAGGTACAGCAATTCAAAATTTAAACTTATTTTATTCAAGACAATACAAAAACTTAGTAGAAAATTAATAAGACCATGATTGAAGGAATCATTTAATTGAATATTCTTAATTTCATCTTTTATTTATATTTAATTATTTTCTATTTTTATTTATTACATTACTCACAACAGCTGTTGCTTGTCTGAGAATCTTTCTTAAATTTCTAATGCATATTAATGGAGCAAGTTATAACTTTACGTGACTAAAGGAATTATATCAAAATTAGATGTTATTTAAAGTTAATTTTAGCCGAAATCTTCTTAGCTTTGAGTTAACGGTTAACTAAATTTTATTTAAATGTATAACGGCAACACACCGAAACTCTTTTCCCTTTCACCTGAGCCATCTAGCGTACAACACAAAATCTTCTGTTCCCTCATGTAAGCTCTTCCGCAACAACAACGAATCGTCCAATTTTTTTCTGACACTTCTTGTCGTTTGTTTGAAAGTTTCGCCGGTACGTTTCGTTGGTTCGGTTAATTGTGTTTTTTGCTTGCCAATTATGAAATAAATCACGATTACTTCACCGTTCAAAATGAACATAGATGAATATCTGAAAGAAGAGAAGAAGAAACTCGAGATCGAAAAAAACCGCCTGAACAACATCGAAAATGAACGTTCTTCCAGTCGACAAAATGAGGAAATTCCTTCCGCAAACGAAATAAAAATTCCGAATGTAGTAAAAGAATCGGTAGCAGCGGCACCTGAAAACAACGCGCATCAATTAACTTCCGAAACGTATAAGGCTGTCGAAAGTAGCATTGCATGCGGTATAGATTTTCCATGTCCAGTCGTTGACCTACTTAAACTTCGTAACGAGGAGATTTCGTCGGCGAACTCACGAGCCGGTTCCTCCTCGGACGGACGAAAATTGCAACTGCTTCGCTGCAATAGAATCAAGGCAAAATCTTCCACGAAAAGAGCTGCAACTGCGGATTTTTCTGATTCTTCCAATGCCGCAAGTGATTCGATTTTGTCCAAAGTTGAGAAGGAGTGTGCGAATGCACGAAGATCGGGCGGAGCCCGTGTTCGTCGAACACCGGATAAGGTAAGTGGTTCACAGCTTTCCTCATTCACAGCTTTTCCTCATTGCTTGTAACAATTTAAAATCTGTGGAAGTAAAGATTACGTAACAGTTCGTCGCGGCACTTTATTAGATAAATTAATATACTCCCTGTTTCCACATCGCTACCATCAATCTTGTGTTATGCTTGGACACAACAACAATTATAATATTTGCTTCACATTTTCGATTAACAAGGTCGCACGCGGAACTGAATTTCCTCATCGGGTCAACATCCTTCCTTTTGTTAATCGCGAGTCCAATTAAATTTACTTTTTTACATAAGCACCGCTTTTATTATTTAAATCCACGCGGCGATTCGATAATTATTTAGCACTCGATACAACGTAGCATTTGTGCTTTTGAGTTTGTGAAATTCGTGTTGAGCAAACGATGAAGTTTTTTTTAGTTTAAAACGTGGCATTAGTTTGTGAAAGTACCTGGAACTTTTTTTTATCACAGTAATGTTTTTTATGGTTACGTTTTTTTTGGGAAGCGTACCTGGTTTTGGCGGAATTTCACTGGAGCATAGAAACGTGTTCGAGATGGAACAATATTTAGAAAGGAGGCTACAGTGGAATATGAAGACAGACAAGTCTCATTCAAAACAGATCACACATTGAAGCAGAAAAGACTGCTCACAAAAATAAGTAGACAGACAAGCTGAATGCCGTGGGATAGTGCACGAAACAAATGAATTACTGATTGCAATACAGCTATGCAATGAACAAGAAAGTTATGGTATGGTATGGTATGCAATGAACAAGAAAGTTAAGCTTATAAAGAATTTATTAATGAGATAAACTAGTACGAAACAAAAATATAATGATAACAAGCTTAGATATTAATGAAAACTGAAACGGAAATTACTCAAGAACACCCTGAAAAATTTAATGCAAGGATACAAGCCGTATACTAGTCACTACAAGGTTAAAGAAAAAAAATCATGTAAAATCTTCTGTAGCAACCTTCTGGATCTGTGCATACAATCTGCGGAGACGATGTGATGGACGAATATCGTCGATATATTATAGTTTGGATGAACCATCGACATTTTGAGTGAAAAGTCGATCATGTTTGAGTAATCTCAGTTGTTTTTTAAGTGAAACATCTTTAGTGGTGAAAACGACTAATATTCAACACAGAATTAAAATAACACCAAAAAAGCAGAGCCGAAGAAAATACAAAGGAACAACATTAGCAGCTTAAGCCGGGTTGACACGTTACAAGTGGAATCGGAACGAGTCAACTCCGATAGTCGAGTTAACTCCCTCTGACATTTACTTGGACAAGTTGAGCACTGTCGGACTTTACTCGTATAGGATTTTAAGGATTTGAGAACACGATACGAGTAACGTTCGGAGTTCACTCGTAACGTGTCAACTCGGCTTTACTTCGACGTATAATATTATTACTTCTCAGAGCGTATTGTTCTAAACAATCAATTGAATTTAACTTGACAATTTATTCAATTACATGCCAGCGGTGTCAAGAATACTAAATAATAAAAATTATAACAAACTTTTAATAAATCTAATTTTACTTCTACCGTCTGCGAATTGTATGTACTCCTTTTTTTAGGTTTTAGAAAACAACCAAAACTTGATATAAGAGTAACAATGAATTGAACAAAGAGTCAAGTTTGAATAATAGGCTCACTGTTTCTATAACCCCAGAAAGACGCGAAACTAGAGGAAAAAATGCCCCCCCCCCATTCTTTTTTATTTAACACTAGACAGAACAGTATTTAAATTGACTCAACTGGTAGGTGAAATAAACGGTAAAGAGACGTTCCAAAATCTGTAGTTATCCAATGACAATAGCAACTACAATATAGAGAATATTCCTCTATCACAAGCATCTAGGAACTTTAAAGGAAAAATCTTCCTCTCGTATACCTCAGGCAGCATCACTCCTGATACCGCTCCTAACATTATCAATGAACTGACCATGTCCCATAGCGACTACAGAAAAGTAGTTAAAATTATCGTAAGTTTTATACAAGCAATTTTTCTGTGGCATGTCAGAGAAGTGATGAGTGAAACACTGAAAGTACCGCCGACTTGAAACACTGACAAAAATACTAAGAAGGAACAAGTACTTAGATTCCTGCTCAGAATGAGTACTTGGAGGACACAGTTCTAGAGCCGAGATGAGTGAACCCGAATTCATTCGACTGCAGTGCCATTGGCAGATCTGCTTATCACAACATCCTTACTTCATAGCAGTAAATAATGGAAAAAAATGCCGGAACTGCAATTATAGAATGAACCCGTCTACATACAACGCACGGAAGCAATTAGTTGACCTTCGCATGCAATCATTGATTTTTACTGTCAGTTGGAAGTGAAAGCTTTTCGCATGTTTTATATTAATCGTAAAATGAGCTAAAATTAAAGTTCGACTGCCAGAAGAGATATTTCATTTCCAATATACGCACAATCCTTCGTCACTTGTTATAACTACCATCTTATAGTTTGACCTCGCTTTCCCTACGCGTACCATCCCTAATAGCACGAGTCTCCTTCTGTAACTTTAACTTCAGTCGCATGCGATGTATAAATGGATTTTTACTTTACCTAAGTAAAGTTCGACAGGTGTTTTCTTGTAGTCGAGAACGTTAGTGTTCATAAGTTCGCTGTCGTGCAAGGTTCTTGTTTCATTGAAGAAGTCTTGGCATTTATTTTTCAGTTTTACTAGTTGAAACCGCCTGTAATTCAAATGTGAATTTTGTTGCGTGTGTCCTTTCAAAGTGTCGAAAATCCTATCAATCCGTTGTTAATGAACGCACCATAAATTATTCATTGGAATGTGATATTTTCAACTTGAGAGAGAATTAAAACAGAAACTAATGTAAATGAAACTCATCAAGTAAAATGCTATAACGTGAAATGTCAATTCGATTTTTGTTTGCCCATCCACTGTAAGTACAAAAATATATATGGCAATCATGTTTACAAAACTGTTTATACTTTCAATTATATTATAACGCAGTTAAAGCATATGTGTGAGTCCTTCAAAGCGAAGAAGAAACGAACTGTTAATGGATAGTGTGACCGATAACGGACAGCTATTATGTGGAAATGTTCGGAAGAATGGAAAGAAATCAATTATTTCCTTACCTACATGTTACTATGCTATTTGCTATTTCTATAGACGAGTCATGAAGAGTACGGCATACATAATTTAGGGTAAAAAAATGTTATGCGATGCACTTCGGACGGTATTGCAATTTTATGGTCTTAATTTAGAACATATATTGCACCTTATGTGACAAAAAATGACGGAATCTAATGCAACCGACAGTAACGACCCATAGTAGATGGAGGAAACTTCAATAGAATTACTAACGTGATATACAACAATTGATAACGATGAGTCCGTCTCATTTAGCATTTGTATATTTTATTACCATAACTAGGCTGCATTCGTTCTTGATCGATAATTTTTTTTAAGAATAATCTGAGCGGATGTAAGGTATTTCCACGAATCAGTGCAGACAGATCTAAGATTGTCAGCCGAAAAGCAAAATGTAATGCATATCCTTAGTTTAGTACGATCCCCTAAAAACAACCGTTGTTCTTACTAATTCATTGGACAGTAATAAGAATATGCTACGTGATACAGAGACGAAAAAATCTGTTAGTTAAGTTATTTGCAATGCCGTAAACAAAAACCAAAACACAAATCCTACTCAACTCGAATGGAACTAATGCCTCCCTCTTCTAGTGTCCAATAATTTCGTCTACTGTTTTTTCTCTACCGAAATAATTCTATAGTTAATTATGTATTCACCGACAAACGATTCGAATGAGTACTTCTGCTGAAGTACCAAAAGTCAGACTATTGTAAATTTTCATCGAGGAAAACATTTTTGGGAGTCTTTCAAATTCCTAGAAGCTGGAGTTATGAAGTAGCGTATGTATAATTTTGCTTTAAATTTTCTTGTCGGTGTGATTATTTGAGCTGGTTGTCGTCCTTTAATGCGGTAGTTAAAGACAGACGAGACAGCCAACGTTGCTGTTAAAACATTGATTATTAAGCAGGCCAGGGAATGAGAATGAATTCAGGGAAAGAGTCGTACGAAACGAAACTATAACTACAATTAGAATAACAAATAAAGCAATTTAAAATAATACTAGTTGTTAAATTAATGCATGAATGATTAAAACAGACCGAAAATTAGTAACAACAATAGGCCCTACATTATAATTGCAGCAATTAGACTGTACGCGCTTGGACATCGTGTTGAACAAATGGTATTTTTTTTCGCGAAAGTTAAACTGGCTCCAAACCGCAATGAATCGACGTTATAATTATGCCGGGCTCTTGATGAACATCAGACTTTTTGTGCGTTTAATTATTTAACTAGCCAAATTGCTCCGGAACTGGCCAACAGTTTATTTAGGTCTCATTCAGAAATCAATAAGTCCGAAACGTTTGCATGAGGGAGCTTTTCTTTTTATTTCTCACATAATTTGATATTCATAATTTTATTAGATTTCGAGAAGGAAATTTGCATGAAAATTTCTCGAATGTTACAAAAATTAGAGTGTCACGATGATTTAATGAGCTCCCTGGCCTTGTGCTATCGTGTTATATCTCAGTTTCTTATTTCGGTTTTCTTTTAATGAGGCCAAAGACCGGTGAATATTTGGGTTAGTAAAAATTGTAGTCGTCGTGGCGAATGAGAAGAAAACTGATTTTGTTTTTATGGCTGCCTAATAAGTCCGTGCAATTAAGTTCGGTGTTGGCGTGACAGTTTAAAGCCACGAAAAGGAGAAGGAAATCGATGTGGTGAACAAATCACTTCCGTGTTATGATTAGAACTTTTTGAAGTTAGGCGGCGAGGAAGACGAAAATAAAGCAAAGTCTGAGTAAAGGAGCTTGATAACTTTTAGGCTTGATTCTTTGTGTTAATAATCGGCTTGGTACCCTAGAAATGTCTAAGCTTACTCCACCAGAACCAAGCCCTTATAACCCTACAGGTTTGCATTTTGTCAGGCAGTCGAACCGACTAGGAAAAAGTGATGAAGTCAAGATGTGATTTTACCAAAAATCGAACCGGTATGGGTAAAATTCAGGAAAAAACAAATAAATTGCTTTAAATTTTCAGGATGACATGGAAGAATGGGTTTCGGACACTTTTTACTCATACTTTCCGAGCTTCAATATTCTGGACAAAAAACGGGAAAATTTAGCTAAAGATCGGCAACAGGACTATCAAAATTATTTAAAAAAGGTAAACAAACGTCTTAATTCAAAAGCTCATTCTCGTCCTAATCGGAGAATTTCTTTTACAGATATCAGCGCAGGAATCGAAGCCAAAACGCAGTCCATCCAAAAAGGAGGATCTTCCTCAAAAAATTATAAAACCCGATAAGTCTGAAACTGAAATAATCGTAAACAATCCTAGCGTAGCGAACGATGAGAGCATTGAAGCCGACATAACCAGGCCCGGAAGCACCAAACATAAACTACTTCAAGATTTAAAGCACACTACTCTTTCTAACATTGTCAACGGTGATGGAGTATTCGACCGGAATCGAGTTATAGCCGAAGTAAAACCACTTATTTCTATAAATACGAGTAATTTGAAGTTACACAAACGCAATTATTTTTAGAATGAGAATAAAAAGAAATTAGAGTATCAAAAGCAACTCATGACTCAAATCGAAGAGAAACGACAGGAAATTGAAGCGCTGAAAGCTAGAGAAAGACTCGAGGAGGAACTTTTAACTAAGTAAGTAAGTTGCGATTGTTGTAGAAATTCGGTAATTGATTTCGTTTTATTTCAGGAAATTAGAAGAGCAATTGAAGACTATGCAATTGGAGGATGATCTTGAAAAGGAAAGAATCCGAGTGGAAAAGGTAAGATAACAAAATTTTAAAAATCGCATTTTATATATTTTTTAACTGTTTAGGCTCGCGTTGCTAACGAACAGAATCAAGCTTTGCGCTCGAAATTGCTAGCTAAATTAGACAACGACAAAAAGTTGCTTCAAAAGCGCGAAACTCAATCGGAGAACGGAAAAGAAAATATTCCGAACAAAGACAACAAAGTCTACAAATATTTTAGCAATTCGGCTCGTCGCAATGAATACAACAAATACGATTCGCAAAATGTATTCGATACGAACGAATCAGATCCAACACCACCACCACCACAACTGCTACCGATCGAACCAAATATATCGAAACGCCCTCTTCTATCAACTGTCGAGAGTTCTTGCTCGTTTTGCAATACAAAATTGAAAACAACTAAATGTCTGAATTGCGAGTGTAAATTATTCGAAAACGATTCGCAACAATCGCATTCAATGCTCTGCGAAAGTTGTCAGGGAGAATTTTACATTTGTTCGTCGTGCGAACGGAAAAACACTCCCTGTCTATTTTGTCATCGGCGTCGTAGCGTTTGTACCGATTGTATTCGGAATTTCTGCCCATATTGTGGTAACGTAACGCGCAATCCAACTCCGATTGTTACATCGCGAAGTTTTCCGATCGAATCGGGTCGTCGCAGCAAAGCTAGCTCGATTCGATCGTTCAAAGTGCTCGACATAAGCTACGAGGAAAGTGACGACGATTCGTATCAGGATGTAAACTATAAAGTATCGGGACGAAGTTCCAAGCCTTATTCGATGAATATCGAGAAAAATTCCATTTTCCATCCCGACAATAAAATCATCGAACCGAAATACGAAATAAATATCCGAAATGGCGAAGTCGTTTCGCATCAGTTGGCCGAACAAAATGCCGATATGTTTCTAGTCGGGCAAAAAACCAACGAACGATTGTCACGTTACTTGAAGAACTATGGCGATTTAAGCGGTAGAATGTCGAAAACGCAAAGTACACAGACCGGAAAAGATGTTGAACGTGCCGAAACAAGTCCTTCCATGCCGCTACTAAGGCAACCGGCGAAAGTTAAAGTTTTGAAAATCGAAGAGAGACCGAGCACCACGAAACCGGAAAGTGAAAAAATCAAGAGCTTATCACAAAAGTGGGAGGTATGTTTGCATTTAATTTCTATTTTATATTGTAGATGATTGATTTCTTTGACATCCATTTTAATTTACAAAGATACCAGCCGTACAAAAAAACATCATATCAACCAGTCTGCCTAGAGTCTTAACGCAATTAGGGGCTGTTCGAAAGCAACTTCAAATCGAACAGATGGACTTGGACGTAGTCGATAAGAAAAGCCTTAACTAGTTTCAATTTATATAGTTTTCTTGTGATAAATAAGCCGGCCTTTTTACTATAAATTACTACTAAAGTAGGAAAGTTATTTGCGATAAGTTTTTATATTGTTCATAATCTCGAGATTCCATTTTTGTATTGTTACTTAGCTTGCATAGAAAAATACATTAATTTATTATTGAAAGCATTTAAGATTGAGGGTTGGTTTTTATGAAGACAGAAATTTTTTAGGGAAGCTATTGAAGGGATTAGCGTGAATTACTGCGCGTCATTTTACGAAATTAAGGCCCCTTCCTACGATGTTCAGTTACGTTCTAACTGGAACTTTAAGTGACCTAAAGTTCCAGTTAGAGTTTAACTGAAGATCGTAATAATGGTTTGTGATCCTCAAATTACGGACATAGCTTCAGCGCTGATTGGAACCAAAAACAGTGTCTACAGCACATAGTAATTTACATGGCTCTTTTCATCTTTGAATAGACGCTTCAACTGGCCAACTGTTGATGAACGATGAACTTAGGAACCTCCCGACGCAACTCAAATTAATAACGAAAAAAGTCAACTGGCTACGGTTGCCTGTTTCCAATCGCAACATTTTCTTTATTTACACGAAACAGAATCAACAATTTTCCTTAGCCGACAAAAACACCTTCTCCTACTTGGTCGAAACACGAGTTCGCTTATTATACGAAAAGTTCACGCCGTAGTTCTTGACGCGTTCCTTCTTCGGTTTCTCTTCCGAATCGATGAACCACCGCCAGCCGTTCTTTTCGCAATGATCGATTGCCTCGTCCTTCGAGTTGAACTCAATTTGCATGTTGGATAGGGGGTCTCCGCTGAAGGTAAACATGTTAATCGATTTGTTCGAAAATAATTAGAAGCACAACGGCACACTTACGTGGAACACCATCCCATCAACGGGTTCTCCCAACGTTCTCGGGTGTCGAATTCGAGCTCCCAGCGTTGGATGTTGTTAGTACCGCTCTGCATGGCATTCTTCGCCGGGATGTAAATACGGACACGGCGGCTTTTAACGTGCTCCTCGGGAACTCCCGAAATAGGACTAATATCAACCTGTGAAAAATGCGTGAATAAAAACAAATTACCCGGAAGCCGGAACTCGAATGCACGGTACCTTCATTGGAACGGTGATGACTCCGCTTAACTTCTGCTTTTGTTCGTTCTCTTCGGGACGAGCTATTACCGCCGAGGAGTCCTTCAGTGGAGCTTCCCGGGTGGATTTACAGCATACCGAACTGGACGAGAAGAGCGCCTTCGACCTGTCAAAATATCGAGTTGATTATGTCACAATTCCTAAAGGTTAATGGCGTTGTGCGATGTATTCCAATTAAATAAAAGTACACTACCAAGCTGCGCCTTGATTTCTAGGCAGAAATCGTAAAATTGTTGCCATTTTCTCAGTTAATTTAGTAAAAGTTTAAATTTCTACGGGCCGCAGATTTTCGGATTTTGCTTGCCCACTATTTTCTTTTGACAGCTCGCGTAAATTGACAGCTGGCTGTAAAGTAAAATGGACTAGAATATAATTCTTTCTGTACTGGATTATTGGAAAGCCCAACAGTGGGTTCATATAATGCAAATTGCCGATTCCATGGGCGTCCGATCGAATTTAGGGGGGCCCACGGGCATTTTTGCCAATTTTTCAAAAACTCTTCTATCAAGCATCCTCCATCTTCCATCCACTATCCTCTGCCCACCATCCATCATCCAACTTTACCATTTAGTAATAGGAACGCATAACATTAGTACCGAAAAAGAACGAATTATCGCTAAATCATATGAAATATCCTCAAATGTTGAAAAAACTTGGGTACCACCAACTGTTAAATGATTTTTATAACGATCAAACCATCGCGGGCGTAGCCTATGCCGGATAAACAAACAAATAAACATTCATTTTATATATAGAGATTCTTTGTTTTCTCAGCCTCTGATTATCATCATCATCATCAAACGAACCAACCTCCACCACCATCCACCCTCCAACATACTTCATCCACTACCCTCTATCCACCATCCACAGTCCCACTTCACATTTTAGTATTAGGAACGCGTAACTAATACACCGAAAACGAACAAACTGCCGCTAAGTCATATGAAAAAGACTCAAATGTTGAAAAAACTCGCAAACCACCAACTGTTAAATTATTTTTCTAACGCACGAACCACCGTGGGCGTACCCTCAACAAACCACCAAAATTTCATCGCAATCATATGAGTGGTTTAGGAGGCTATACCGGACAAACAAACAGACAAACATCCATATTTATATATATAGATAGATAGAAGATAGATAGTATGAATTCATTTAAAATGGAAGCCGCTCTGCACATTGGATTGGAATCGGTCGTTCCTGAGCGATATATGAACGATTTTGCAGAGTTTATCCATGGAGGATAAGATAAAAAAAATGAAAATTGACATCATTCTTTTTGGGGTAGCAAAAGTTGATTTAAAGTGAAGGACTTCCTTTCGTTCTATGCGTTATAAAATTTTAGCAATGAATTAATTTCTTGTCAGGAATATATAAATAAATAAAGCCAACTTAATAGTGCAAACATTTATTCCTCTACCGTAAAAACTAGACAGTTATGTTTATAATCGAGTACAACTTAAACTAAAACAATATTGATAAGTTTAAAATACCAAAATAATAAAAAATTTCTTTCGATAATTTTCTCTAAAAATTAAGTATATTTTCTACTCTTCGCTTTCTTCGAAAAAGGACGAATCGTACTCATCATTGGACATTGGTATCTCTTTGAATCGTTTGACATCGTTGGAGTTGGGGCTAGTACTCGCTACAACTTCTTCATTGTATTCCGGCAAGGTTAGATCGACCACTTCTTCCATATTTTGCTGGTCACGTGAACGTTTTTCAGAGTTGGCCTTCATTTCGCAAAGGACCCGTGCCGCATCGTATCCATTGAATTCGCCAGTATCCGAATTAGTCGAGGTCTTAGGTTGTGAAGCGGGTGACCATATTTTGTTTGGCTTCAGTTCTTGAGTTTTCGAGCTTTGAGGTTGAGACATGCTGGACGAGGCTACGGGATTGATATGAGCTCTATTCTGTTCTGGTAATGATGTTGCTGGGGATAAACTCGGAACTGATTCCCTTTGACGCTGCTGACGACGTCTGTAAGTACCGGTTACTGCTTGCATTAAGCTGGAATCTGGTCCAAGTGGATTGAATTGTCCTAACATTGCCCGAAAGCTTATGGCAGGAGGCGGTGTTGGCATTGTGCCCCGTCGTAGAAAGTGTCTGAGAGCGTCGCTTTCCACACAGTCGAAAGTAGTTGGTCCTTGGTCTGATAGCATCATTCCAAAAGCACCAATATAATGTGGGGATTGTGATCGGTGTAAGTCGTAAGTCTCGTTTTCAGTTTCCATGTAGTTGGCATTATTGAGTCCAAACTGGGGTTCCGACTGCATCATTCCATAGGGCCCAACGTTATGCGAATGGTGTCTTTGTGTCGCGGATAGTGCTTGCATTAAATTATAATGATTTAGGTCGAAGAAGCCAGCGTTCGGCGAAGGGGAAGGATGTTGTACATGCCGTGGAATTTGTGACGGCCCCGGTATCTGCGAAGGTCCCGGCATCTGCGAAGACCCCGGTATATATGAAGGCCCCTGTGGCATCTGTGAAGGCCCCAGTACATGTGAAGGTCCCGGGATCTGTAGAGCACTCAGTATATGTGAAGACCTCGATATATGTGAAGGCTCCGATACCTGTGAAGGACCAGGTATCTGTAAAGTTCCCGGATAATGTTGCGGTTGTTGAGTCTGTACAGACTGAAAATTCTCTGAGGCCACCATGTTTACGTGACAAGTTTCGCCGAAACTCTTATTGTACTCGATTATACTAGCCCGGGCTTGATTCCTTTCATTATCTTCGTTATAATCGTAGAAATCTTCTTCAGAGTTAAGCCCGTGTCTAGTGAGGAATCTATCTGCAATATAAAATAAATTAGCGTTGTCTTTGAGTGAAATTAAATCGTTTAGTTTTTTTTTTTATTATTTTACATTAATTACCTATCTGCTCCTGGATATGAAGGTCAAGTTCGTTAGACATACTATTTGTACCCAGCAGTACGGATTATCACGTTGTACACTTAAATAATAGGGGACACGGGCACAGACATTTAACGGGTAAATTTAATAGAACAGTTGAAATCTATTCTATATTTAAGCAATACAACGAACGGACGAAAACTGACTGAGCATAAAAATGTTAAAGCTGCTTTAGGATAGCTTCGGTCGAAATTCAATTGTGGGTTCAGTGAACATGTAACAAAATTTACCGCAAAGAGTTAAGTACATAATTCTAAAACACGGCGTTACCGAATTAAAAGAAATTCCGAAATTAGTAGCCCTTTTGATACCAATTGCAGTTTATGAATAAGAGTTTAATAACCAAACAAAAAATGGATAACAAAATATTTCTCTACCCTTTCACCCCAATTCGTCTGTCTCACCAAAAACATGAGAACTATAGAAAGCGCGTTGATCTGAAAAGTTAACTCTAATGAATAAAATGTTTCATTAAAATTTGTAAAGCTAGTTTCGTTTGGGATTTATTCCCTAACAAACTGCGTTAAGTTTCGAACCTAAAAAAATTATAGGATTTTATTTTGTAACCATTTCAAGTCGAAGAACAAAAAGTTGCGATAACTTAGTTACTTTTTTGCATAACTGCGTAAAAAATTCAATCTGCAGACATTAACCATTCAGGAGATATGGAATGTTTGAATTCCCGCTTGCAAGCGTTCCGGACGGATTGTTTTATCCCCCACTCCCAAACCCCTCAACCAATATCGTGCATTTTTTTCAAATTGTTATCATAGTTCTACATAAGGTCCAAGTTTCGTCCTCCCACCATAAGCGGTTCCTGAGGTCTTGAAACCAAAACTTTTCATCTAAAACGATCCCGCATCTTCCCCTCATACCCCCACCACCCAAAAGACACCACTTGGAGTGGTTCACTTAATGTACCCAACAGAAAAATTTTCATTTAATATCTCAACGGGTTTGTGAGCTACGCGCCTTCAAACACTTATGCGGATGGCGTATACGGCGGACAGACGGACATTTTTTATAGTTTTATTGGGGCTTACTAGTTCTAAAACGTGATAGTACAAAATTCCTGGGTAGCATATTTTTTTTAAGTTTCAAGTCGATCACATTATTAAAAAATAACAAAGTAAAGTTCATAAGACAGTTAAATAAATTTCTTTTTTCAATTATCATTTTTATTTTTGATTGAATTTTACACCAATGAGCGAAAACTTACATCTTTTACAATTATATATTCTTATTTCGCTTATTATCGGGACGATATATTGTAAAAATTTTTATCTTACAACCAAATAATTAAATCTCTAAAATCATATTAATAATATTTTATTAAATTTACTAAAAAATATTTCGAAATGAAATAGAAATTCATATATATGATTTTTTCTTACGGTAAATGCTTTTCTTATTCATACTTATAAAAAATACTATAATAACAAAAATACAATTAAATAAAATATTATTTCTAGGCACAACCTACAAACCAAACAATTATTCTCAGGATAACATTTTTTTCTTCCAGTCGTTCTAATAATATTTTATCTAAAACAGTAATTCAACTAATAATTATTATTTTAATTCAAGTTAGTAAAATAATATTAAATAATAATTTAAATGATGTCTTACAGCGAATATTCTATTTTGGATATGTGTGAATTTATATTTTACTAAATGTTTTAGTTTGTGAAATGTTTCGGGTTTTTAAGTCTCTTACAGATTTTTTGTTATTTATTTTATTAATATTTTTAATTGGAAACATTGACTAGTGATTTTCTTTATATTCTTTTTAAACGATTGATTGTTACGATAATTATGCTATTTTTTAGGTTGTTTTAGTAAGAATGAAAATCATTTAATTGATATTATGGCTTAAGAACTTGATTCAGTTTAAGAATAAAAAAATAAAAACTAAAATCGTGGCTTAAAAATTATCTTAGCATTTTAGGGAACTTTCTTTTGGAAACTGGTAAAATGGCAAACTGAGCGAAGGCGTATTTACGGGGTAAAGAGGAGTTAAGGGTGATTGGATGTTGCAAATGGTCAAAACAAAGTTATTGTTGATCTCAAATTTTTCGTTGCTCCCTTTGGCTATGACAAGGCTGACAAAGAGCCTTCCTAGAATAATTACAGAATAAAGGATATATGTTAATGAGATTTGGACGATTAATTTCTAAGAAAACGGTTGTAACTTTTCCTTTGTGCAGATAGTACTAAGTTAGTAGACTTCTACTCACTAAATCGTGATACTTGGTCTAACACAACCCCATCGCCAACTCTCTTCATATTTTAGTAACGTTACTGATCGAGACCAACAATCAAAAAGGACTACTTGTAGGTTGCAAGGTTTGCCAAGTTGCTTACTAAACTAGTTACAAAACTGATAAGAGTATGAAAAATGAATTACTTCTAGAAAAAAACTAGCAGCAAACTTACAAACATAAATTAAATCTTCACAGCAGCATGCAGGGATCCTTAAGTGCGCCGGACGACAATACCGGTACTGCCATTAAAAAAGTCGAAAGACCAGCAGCATAGTTCGACGATGTCAGCGGTAATGCGGAATAAATAGGTGCACTAAGTAAGGCACCCATATGTCCACTACAGACACACATTCCAAGTGCAGTGCATCTGAAATATGGAAGTATTATCTTGAGGTAAGGAACACAAGGAAAGAAAATCTACTTTACCTTAACGATGTCGTATAAGTTTCGATTGTTAAAACAGTCAAGGCAGCTAATCCTGCCAATATAAGTCCTTGTGCTGTTCCACCCGTCCAGATCACGTGCTCGTCTATGAACAAAAATCCAAAAGCGCAGCTTAGCATTGTCGCAAATGAGAAGCATGTAGCTGAAAAAATAATTTCATAAAACAAGGAAAATGTTAAAGAATAGAAGAGTCCTTACTTGCTATCCGACTTCGCCCAAATCGATGAATAGCTTCACCAACAAATGCCAAGCATATGACGCTAGGAACTAAGTTGCCCAAATTCGAACGCCATAGCGCCTCCAGGAATATATTGTATTCGAAATCGCGATCACAATTTCGCGACAATCGAACAATTTCCGTATTTCTCTTTTTACAGTTGACAAAGTGTCGTTCCGTAAGATCAGTGTCGATCAGTCTGTAATCGATAGCAAGATTAAGTTAACAAAAGAATTCATGTCCAACTGGAATCGTTCCGTACTTAACATTATCGAGGACGCAATACGTGAAGCTGGTCCGGCTTGTTTTCACATTAGCAAACTCTGTTTCTCTAAATGTGCAGTTCTCGAAATGTACGTGACTTATAAAGACGCGACGGAATGTACAATTGATAAATTTGCACTGACTAAATACTAAATTGTCCATACTATTATTGAAGATCACGTTCTCATACACTTTATGGGCTTTGAGAAGCTGAAATAATAGATCACGTCTTAGTGTCTAGATCTAAAGCTTTGAAGTCAGTAGCTTACTGTTTGCTGGCTATATCTGTCCTGTTCGATGGTCCTTGAATGACCAGCTATAAAAATCGTCAGCCCATGATAGACAAATATTGCGGCAAACCAGGACGCCAGAAGTAATAGCGTAGTTTTTAAGTGAGCCTTCCTGAAAAGCTGGAAGAAGCTACTGAAGAACTGAAACGTGAAAGATATATTTTAATAATCGAAAAATTCCAAATACCCATAGGCTTACCAAATTCACGCCATGTGCCATTCCAGCTAGGACAGATGATGGTATATGATGCCGCTGAGCTCTTGCCCCGGGCAGTTCAAGTTCGGTAAGGGTGTATCCACCCCGAGCTCTATTGCTCCTATAGATTTTCTGTAAATATGCAATCGAAATGTTTACGACAAAAAACTTTAAATTGTTCGAATTCATTCTATAACCTGATATATAGACAACGCTTCGACCTCCCGTCCGCTTTCAAGCAACCATCTTGGCGACTCGGGCAACCAGAACAATCCCAAAATAGATGCAACCGTTGGCAACGAAATTATCAGCAAGTATCGATGCCAAGCACTAAAATGCTCTTTACTTTCAAGCATAACTTCTTGTCCTGTCTGCGGAACGGTTACAACAGCAATACCGCCTGCAAATATCGCTCCCGCTATTCCCAAGGTTCCAAGCAACGAAAGAATCCTTGTTCGCGCATAGGTTGGCGAAATTTCGCACAGGTAACTTGCACCTGCCGGCAATGCTCCTCCGATTCCAGCCGCTGCACAAAATCTGGCCATCATGAATGGTCCGTAGGTTGGCATAAATGCAGCCACCACTGAAAATACTCCCGAAACAGCCAGACAACTTAGCAAGGTTTTTCTTCGTCCCGTTCGTCCTGCCAATCCACCCCACAATAATGCTCCGCATCCTAATCCCAAGAGTGTTATCGATGCTAGCCAACTTTTTTCGCTCTCCAATATACAGAACTCAAGTTCTGCCGATGGTAAGATATAAAATACTGCGAAAACCTGTATAGCGTGACCGGCCAGCCCTAACCCGATTATAAACGTGGCAAGCAGTTGAAATTTTCCGCAACCAGTCTGTAAAGAAGGAGATTGTATTATTAATTTTAATCACTAAGTAACACCATAATAGTAAAAAAGAAGTCCAATCTAACTAAATTCTCATAGAGGCCGTCTAGTCTAGTTGTAAAAATATCATCTTAATTCATTGTTACAATAACACAAAATCGTTAAAGAGTACAATGCGATAAAAGATCCACTTTAACTGCTGGCATAACTTTGAAGCCTTAAATCAGAGTCCACGTTAACCAAACTAAACGACTGCATTTCTGCATCGGTTCAAAGAATGGATTCGAAAGACACCTTTGGTTTTAATAGACCCTTGCAAGGAAAAGGAAATATAAACTTATTTGGCATCCAATTAGACCTAAGTAATATGGCGAAATACGTGAAAACTTGTACAAGTTCTGTGCAGTGCAGCCCTTAACAGTTGCTTACCATATAGTCGATTAAAGTGTGCATTATGTTGATAACAAATTACTCTGTTTACAACAAACACGGTATCAGTATCACTAGAGTGCAGACTTAGAGGATATTGGTATTTCATGACAAAATAAGATAATCAAAGTTATAGAAATGATATTAAAAGATAATTGAAAAAAAAAACAATATAAGTCTATACAACAGAAGTTGTAAACGGGTCAAGCTTACTATTCAACGTGTATAAAATACCGTAGGTAAAAGATTATTGTCTTCACATAGAAAATAATATATAGTCTATATCACGTAATCTTTTTTAAAGTTTTTAACATAAAATATACTTTCTTAATATGTAAATAAATAGATAAATAAATTACACCTCTTTTTTACACGCATTTTGCGTCAGAGAATAAATTACTATCGACTAAGCAAAGACGACCCGTAGACAATGATGTAGTGTATATGACGTAGACTATACATCGCAACAACACTTATGTATGCTTTTAATCAGGGACGTCATTTGTGGGGGGCAGGAAGGGCATTGCCCCCCCCCCCCTGAATTTTGTTTTCTCATATATTATATATAAAATGTATATAAAAATATATACATTCATAACATCTTGCCCCCCCCTCCCCCTGGAAAAAACTGAAATTACGTCCCTGCTTTTAAATCTAATTTTAAGTAAATTGACAGTAATTATTGTTTATCGTATTCGTATTTACTACACTAACAGAAAGAAGAAAACCCAAACGAAAACTAAGCAGAGCTCTTTGTATACCACATTCCCCATCACATACGGCTATAATGCAATCATCAAACAAACTAGTGGATTACCTATGCTCTTTATGTTCATCAATTATTAAGGCTAAGCCTCTACAAAGTTCAAAGGGCCTACGTCTTACCGATAAACTAGTTTACATGTCACATTTTTCGAACAATATTATCGCCCACACTATTAAATCTGTTCAATGTAAAATGAATTAAGTTCGCACATAATACGTAAAGAGTTTGGAAGTGTTTCAAAGGTTAATTATCTCGTTTTCGGGACAAGCTCATCAATATTATCTACACGTATGAAAACATGGATACCTTAGAGGTAAGGCGTAGAAAATTAAATTAACCAAACTCACCCGTTCTAGTTTACCGACAAAAACACTCAAAGAGAATAAGCATAAATTTCATTAGAATGCTACGATTACGTCACAAGGACCTAATCCAGGACATTGCTTTGCACGATAATGTGATGGGGAAGTACTCGTACATAAAACCGACATAAATTACTAATCCACCTGAAATTTATTTAACATTTTAAAAGATAACTCACGCTAGGGGTTTCTTGAATCGATCGGATATTTTTGTATCATTGCACTGTAGACTTTAATGTAAAGAGAGCGTGTTGAAAGAATTTTAATAATCGCTTGCTATATTTAAATCTTGAAATCTAATTCTAGTACGAAGAAAAATAATCGTTGATTGCCCGAGAAAATAATTAAAATTAAATTTAACTCTATGAAAAAAAAAAAAAATCTAAATCTATTGATAGGTAGCTGCAATAATAATATAGTATGAGCTATCGATTTAAATACCGCACACCTGATAATTTTTATTAAGTAAATAATGAATTTAGGAGATTTATCTTGAGAAGAAGTAATGCGCTGAACTTTTATTTGGGAAAGTTCTATAAAGAATTGACTAGTAAATTTTTCTCGTCTTTAACTGAAATTTTTCAGGGCATTTGTAAGGGCAATGTGGTTCTATTTTTTAACATAGTATTAAATGTTGTAAATTTATAGTGTAAGAATTAAATTTTTTTTATTTAGTTTTGAGGTAACCACTTGTAGGGTAATAAATTATTAGTATTTTATTAACTTTCCGGGCAATCCAATATAAAATAAAAAAAAGTCATAGAAATTTATGCCTACAATTCGCATTTATATACAGTGGATTTAGAAAAAATTCGGACACTTCATGTGAAATTGTATGGGAACTACGCCTATTGTATAAATTAGATATATGTATGATCAAAATCAGTTTAGTAGTTGTCGAGTATAGTTATACACAGTACAGTATAGTACACCTGATGAATCGGCTACTCAACAATTTCTCTTTAATCGAAAAACCAGTTAGAAAAAGTATTACGCATTACGTAGGTGTCGAACGTAAGCTACACATACGATACTTACTTAATTATACGTAATGCAATTAGCAACATAAATTCTACTCACTTGTTTAATAGCATCTGCATGAAATTGGCTCAGCAAAATCTCGTCATTGTAGTCGATTAGTTCACCCGATTCTGATTCGTGACTCTGCGATCCGCGCCCCGATGACCCCGTCTGATTATGTTGACAATTATTGTTGTTATTATTATTAATAATTAAAAGATGATAGGAAACGTTAATATGATCACTTACACCACCAGCACTGCCGCGATCGTTACGATTATTACCGCCACCACCACCACCACCGCCACTACCACCCCCTAAACCAGCTCGATTATTATTACCGGCTCCTCCTCCACCTGAATCGTTTCCGTTCCGTCCGCTTACCGGACCGGAGCTTGAATTTACCGCCGTACTTGTACTATTCATTTGGGCGCCGTACTGTAGCACGGACTGCACACCGTCCGTATACGGCATTAGTCCAGCCGGATAACCACTAAGCGACGGCGATCGCGGATTAACCAGACAAGCCTCTTCCGATTCTTCCGACATTACGAAACGCTTGCAATGTTGCTAATAAGGCGGACGGCAATGACCAATTTAACTGCATCTTTTTTGTTGTTGTTAAATTCGAATTAATTTTTAAAGTTTTATTAAAGTCGGATGTGACACAAAAGTTTATAAAAATCGTAAGTTTGAACGGAAAAACAAAAGGATAAATATCGTGCGCTAAATGTTTTTGCTTAGTGTCTTAACAATTATACGAAAAACATTACAGCCGTTTTTAAACACAACACAAACTTATTTTAGAAATAAACACAACACTTTTTCAAAAAAAAAAAACATGAATTATTTTTTGTGATGTAGTGATTCAATGGAAGCGAATATGCTCGATGATTGTGATGTTTCTGTATGTAGAGCACAAAAAAGTGTGGTTTTGTTAATGAGAGTTTGCCTAAAATAAACACCAATGAAACTATCTACTTTAATAATTAAAACCATTGCTTAGAACAGATCACTTTCAGTTCACCCAAGAAACTCAGAATAGTAACTTAATCCACAACTTTTATTTATTCATACGACTATCTTCCGAAATTACTAATTAATCTTGTCGGTTTGCAACCACAAACCGGCGGCAACTCTAGCGAAACGAGCTGAAGAAATTCGAAACCGAAATGAAACTTACTCGCTTCTTCACCAACCACCCATGCTACTAAAAAAAATCAATTTATCAACTGTATTAAATATTCCGGTCTAGTTTATGGATTTAAGATGCTGCGAGACTGAGTGGCTGCCAAAATATAAATTTTCTGACTACTGCACATATCCTACTCACATATGGGTGCACTTCAGCCTACACGGAATTACCGAGTCTGAAGACAGAATGAAAAGTTCAACGAAATACCTAGCTGTGTGTGTGGGATTTTATTTTTAGTTAATTTGTAAAGAAGTTTCCATACAAAAGTCCTTAAAACATGTGTTCAAGAATATCTGGTGATTGCTTCAATTCAATTTAATTCTCCTTTTACAAGTCCTCCACGCAGCTTCCATACAAACGTTCTTGAAGAAAGTGCGTGCGTTCATCTTTCGATTAATGTTAACTATAGTAATAACAGGTGCACTGCTGTTACCACATAGAAAAGTGAGGTTCAATAATATTTTTGATTTCACTGTAGAACTTGCAGGAGTGACCACCTTCATATGTTGACCACTTGCCTAAACCGGCCATTTTTTTACAGTCCCGATGTAAATCACCGATTTTCCATACACTTTTCGTTTTGTATTGTGACCATTTCCATATTGTGACTATTGACCACTTTTTAGCCAATATTTACGTATCACATACGTGTGGAGTACATCCTATAATGTGACCTTAAAATACTACGTCATATACTAATTCAGACACAAATGTTGCAAAATGCAAAAAGAGGCTGAAATAAATGAAGCACGAAGTTTAGTATCGAGATTATGTTCATGCGTAAAAAATACACCTTTTATATTGGTAATGCTGATTTAAATTACATACATTATACTGTACTAAATTTTTTTTTATAATCTGACCACTTGTTTAAACCAATTTTGCACAGTCCTTTGGGTGGTTACTATATAGAGATTCTACTGTAGTTTACTTTTTTGTTGAGCAGCCAAATCCTGTTAGGTGCGGCTTGAAATCAAAAGAAGAAATGAGCTCAGCTCGCACTAATTTCAATTTTAAACATATATTGCCCAATACAGGGTTGAGTAATCCATCAAAAGCAGTGGTTCCTCGCCGCAGAAAGCTAGTGGTGCTGTGCTTTAAGCTTTTGTTACACTGTATGATCAATGAGAGCTTTCTACAAGCTCGCCATACATTTCACGAAAATATATGCAAAAAACTGGGAAAAAAGCGAACAGTGTAACAAGCTTAAAGCACAGCACCACTAGCTTTTTGCGGCGAGTCGCCACTGATCAAAAGGATATCAGTAGTATGGTTATGGATCGATCGGTTTGCGTGACGTGGAACTCCCTTCTAAATTGTACTCTATTAAAATAAAGAATTGCTCAATTACGAAATTGATTTATGGTAGATTAAAGGAGAATATCTTTGAGCGGCAATTCAAGTAGCAATAAATTTTGATTGGTATAGACGGTGAAAAAATGGACTTTTATAAAAACGATAGAAATTAAATTGTTGATCCCGTTTTTCGTCTAATCATAATTTTTCCCTCTGAATAGTCTAAAAAAAATTTTGGGTGGCGTAACTAATGGTTATTCTAAGAAGATAAGTATTTTGAAAATATTTCACTTTGCCCACATTTCAAAAACGTCTAAGCGTCAGTTATATGCATTTCTAGCGTTTAATAACAAATATTCTTATCATCTTGAGGCAGTATGATAGCTTTGTTCTTCCATCCCTTTTTTTTTCAGATGCTTTCAATTGCTAAATCATTACGTACATAAATCATCAAAAAATATAAAAATCAAATTGTTTATATCTACAAGTCTTATTTATTTTTCCTTTTAAATACCAACTTATTAATGTAAACACAGTCCGTTCTACGACAACCTATTCGAAATTTTCTATTTTATTTGGCAGACATCAGGCACTAAAATACTTTTTCGTATAATATTTTTAGTATTTTGGCAAAGATTTTCAGACGAACGTCGAAACTTTTATTAGAATGAAAGTTTTCGGCGGTGGTTAAAATCTTAAAATCTTGATTTGAACGTAGATAGAAATACTCGATACATTCATTGCATATTCGGTATGTAAGTGAATATACGTATGTAAAAGAAAATAGAAACTGAACAAGTTGCATTTCGAGGAGAAAATCTTTAACATATGTAGGTATACGAGTATGTATAAAATGCTTGATCTAAATCCGTTACATACTGAACATTTTGCGTCCACCCACACTTCACACGTCGTCTGTTCTGTTTACATTCCGTCAATTAAAATGTTTAACGACTGTGTTTAGTGCATACACAACATATGCACTAGTAGCTATCACTAGCTTCTTGATTTCGTTCTCTTATATACGATTGTTGTGCAGTATGCACTATAGAGTAGACTGTAGCCCTAATTCTTGTCTGTTTGCCAGCAGGGGGTACTTTTGGAATTTTCTGAGGGAAGCCGCAACAACTATTTTTATGACGTCGTAACGACTTTTTAGTCGTTTAGTGAAATACTTGGGCCGTCCCATTAATTCAACAAGATGGCATATTATAAGGTCTTTTCGTGATCTCATTTATGATGCATTCAATTACAATACAAAGGGTGGATTTCTGTTCATTGTGTGGCACAAAATAAATTAACTGTTTGGTATTGATACTTAGGACAAACATTTTGTAGTGCACTAAATTAGGTTATCATTTTAAATAATTGTTTTACAGGCACAGGACATAGTGGTGAAAAACCGGATCGATAACTTAATTTTATTTTCCAATATTCGTTCGAGGGTAAATTTATTGCTCCAGCTTAAAAGCTTTCGAAGTTATTTACCTTTAATATTATAAACCAGTCGTAATTAAGCAATTTTTTTTATTATAAAGTGCAACTAGTAAAGAAAACTTGATTATCCTTTCCAATCATTTTCGAATAAAAACTGTTGCTGAAATAAGTAGTCCAGTTAGTAGTCCAAACACTCACTAATTAATCAATCATTTTATCGAATGATGAAAACAAATAGGTGCACTGTCCAAACATTAACATTGAGTGTGCTAATAATTTGTTTAACAAACGTAACAGTGAAGTCCTTCACTAACCACAATAATACGCAACTCTTCACCTTGATGGTAAAAGCTTTTCAATTTACTGCACTCAAAACCAATTTCCGTTAAGCGAAAAGGAAGTTCTCCTCCTTGAGATTTTAGTGATAGGTCTTCTGGAAAAAATACACCCTCACTCACAGCGTGGTTTCCTTATCAATTTTGTCTGGTTTACGAGTGTATAACATAATACTGTAATTGTGCGCAGCTGGAAATTTTTTGTTCAATTCCAGATATCCCATCGACTATTTAAGGATATGTTAGATAATTTAGATTTGAGTTTAATCGAAGCGAAAAAAGGGATTGCGTAATCGATTACGTAAGTTATACATGTTTCTAAATGATTATAAGAAAATTGAGTTTTATCTTCAAATAAAACGTAGATATCTTCCTGACAGAGCTGTAGGTGTGACGAAGGATTTCAACCTACCCTTACAGTACGTAAGCAGCTTTGAGAAAGAGAAGAGAAAAAATTGTTGTAGGAGTACCCATTTTTACCCGAATCGATCAATTCTATATTTGAAGGTAACTTAATAAGAACTCTCATAGCCGACTTAACCAAGTGATTGGATTTGCATAGCATAAAGACTTCTTAAAAGTTCGTCAAACATATGACTCGAAAAATTCAGTGGGATCTCCAGATAAAATAAATAAAAAATTGTCTTTAGAGCAAATAAAACAATTTGGCAAAAATGTTGACAATTTGACAAAAATATTTGATACACAAAGCTCACTGGCACAGAAATAAATATATTTGACGATGTGTAAACACCAATTGAAGAGCATGTTGCTTTAACATGTTTAGCTGCAACCGACAGACTTTATGTCAAAAATTTTGACAATTTTATTTGAAAGTATCAAAAGCCGTTGGACACGCGATAAGCTGATAAGTTATTATTCGAAGTTCACGTTGTAATGGACAAAAACTAATCTAAGTTTCTTGTAACTGTGTGTTAACACAATGCCATTCAATTAGAATATTGGTCTTAATATGCTGTTTACAAACGAATACTGTATTAAAATTGAGCAGAAAGCACTTCAATTTCTCTGATTCGATATACTACGTATGCATATGCATAGTAGTTACATATTCAATTAAACTTAGCGTTCTACGAATATGAATACGAATTGAATAGTCTTATGAAGTAGAAAAAATTATTGTATAAGTAAATTATTTCTGTCAAGTGTGACGTATGATAATATGTAGATACACATAAAAAAAATGTTCACGAATAACAGAAACCGTCACGTTTTCAATACATGATACATGTGAGACAATAAACTTAAGAAAAGTGTTGACTTTCTTTTTGAACGACATGTGCGAACAAATACTTTATTTTGCATTATGTTATTTCTATACGAGTAGGACCGGATTCGGTGATCCTGTGGTATCACAACGGACCTTTTAGGTCTAAGTGTGTCTGTGTTCTCACGGACAGCCACGCGTACCTATTATACTATAGAACATATAATGAAGAACAGAACGCGACTTTGAGCGATTTAGAACGTATTTAAAATTGTGAATTTGAAACTATTTTTGAATGATTACCGTGCACATCAAAAGGTAACATATATTACATAATTCTTTTTCTTGAAAATAACTCAACGGATGATACATGATACATTGATACATGAACCAGGTTTCAATTTTTTAGCATAAGCTGTTGCTCTCACGTAAAACTCAAAACCTTTAAGAAAAAATGTATGATGCTGGTCTTGTTCTTGAAATAATAAAGTATGTAATTGATCAATTGGAATCTATGTAAAACTCTTACCATAGTTACTAATGGAATCATAATTTTGATGTTTATCAGTCTTACTTTGAACAGAGAGCATCATTACTATTATTTACACTACTGTACTTTATTATTGTTTATCACGCACTTAAGGTTCGTTCATTTAAATTTTTCACCATTCACCAACTTTGCAACAGTAATGAAACGGAAAACCAGATATCAATGAAATTTTTCGAAACGAACTACTTTCTCTCGCATTGTAAACTTATCTATCTTTTACGAGCAAACAATTCTTATCAGCTTATTCGTCAGAGCAACAATTAGATTGTAATGTTGGCTGATCACAGATACGAGTTTGGTATTACGTTAAAGTGGAGTATACTCGTAGAAATAAAAGTGATCGCAAACAGGGTAGGGGTAGTATCAGTATTATACAAGATGAAAAAAAATATCAGGGCTAGATTATCTTGATTACAGGCCAGATATTTTATTAATTTCTTCAGTTTCATACAAACTACAAATAGATTCACAAAATGTTAAAAGAAATGTCCTTCCTTATATTCCTTCCAAGCTTCTCCCATCTAGCTCTTAACCCTTCTGCCTTGCTAAATGTTAGTAAGGATGTGGGTATTCAAATAAAAATAAATGTAAGGAGTGGACATTGGACTAAGATACTTTAGAGCATTAAGGAACTTAACTTTCCAGTGCAAATTAAAGGATGTATTCAACTATGATCATAAGCTAGCCCTCTCGTTGGTTCGTACCAGGGATGTTCCGAATAACAGTATTCGTATTTGTTTCAGCGAATATTCGCCAAATTTTTAGTATTCGTAATTGAAACCGTATTCGACAAATTTAACCCAAGTACTCGAATACTATTCGAATACTAAACAAGGTAAAAAATAAATAAAAACTGGTTGTTGTTGGTAAAAAAAATGAAATGCATTCTTTGCTTATTACTGTTTCATCTCTTATCAGTATTTTTTCTTAACATTACAAATTTTTCTTTGGTGAAATCATATCACGAGATAATCATTTTAAAAAGAAATTAAATACCTACTCCTAATCAGAATTTAACAAATTTGAATTTAATAAATAACAATTTTATTGCTTTTCCGCCATGCAGTCTTCTTATACCCTGTACAGACTATGCATTTTAAACGCGTTTAAGTAGGCAAAATACACGTGTTAAAAAACTAGTGTACAGACTAGGCAATTCGTTTTATTTTGATACATGAAAGCTTGATGTTATTTGTTTTGACAAGTAGAAATTCAACTGAAATTATCAAATTTGTGCTTTCTAAATTATCTGAAACAAAAGTGTTTGTATAGAATTGATGAAAAGTGAATTAATTAGCTAATGCAGTCGTTGCACAAATATAAAATTCAGTTTTTACAGTATTAAATTCGTAATTCAATGTTTGCTTTGATTTCCACATGTTTTCGGTTAAACGCGTTGTAGCTACGTCTTTTCGTAAACGAGGTCGGGACGTGTTTTTAACGAGTTTAACTCGATTTTAACGCATTAATCTCGTAGTCTGTACATAGTATAAGGGATCATAGTCCGGCATTACTAAAAAAATGTCCGTTTGCAAATGAAGTCGAGGTTGAGCTGATAGATATTTTCTAGCTTCTTGACAATCTTTTGGTCATTTTAGACACACTACGCAAACTATGAATGCAAAATATTTAAAATTACTAGCACAAAAAACAAAACGTTTCTGCTGTATGTAGGATGACGAAATAAATCAAATGCACGTGTTTAATGGATACAAATTTTATCAATTTATCATACTTAACCGTATAACTCCAGACTGCCGAGAGTCAAGTGTATACTATTCGTATTCGTATTCGTATTTGCGAATACAATGAATGATTATTCGTATTCGTATTCGCAAATACATAATTTAGGTATTCGGAACATCCCTAGTTCGTACACAGAATCATTCCTTGCTGTTGTTGGGTATTACTCGTAATCTGTTTCGAGTTTCGACAATATAAGTATGTCATTCATCGGAGCCATATTGCTCAGACGCTGCAGTTGTTTTTCGCTCATATAAAGAATAGTTTCGTTAAGGTGTCGTAATTATAATGAAGTGAGACTACTGTTTCTTAATTTTGAAGAAGGTACGCATATCTCCAAATAACGAATTTCACCATATTACAACAACATAGCTTTGTTGTCCCTCTTCTTTCGCCGGATCTAACTCCTTAAGGACATCGATAGTATGATTAAACTTGTGCACCCATTTTAAGGGTATACGTTAAAAGCGGCTCCCACAACACCGTTGCGTTTCGTCTATATGCTTTTACCATATAGTGATTTTAATTACCTTCTATTGTACTAACAAATAACCAAAAAGTGAACTGTCTAAGCAACTTCTAAACAAAAGCCTTTAGAACTGGACCTATTATTTATGTGTTTGCATGCAATAAAAGCACATTTACCTAATGATAAAACGAGATTAGTCGTAGACTTAGTAGTTAGTGAATATAGCTCCAATTCCAAAATGTGTAAGAGACTGTTAAAGCAAGCTGTGATTGAAATTATCTGAACCGAAGAAAAACTCGTCGTAGAGGAAGGAAAGAACTGTAAGAAAACTCCTTCGTCTGCTGCGACTCTTCCTAGGATGTTGACGAACTCAACAAATACGAGACACAGACAAACTCACCAACCTGAAGTAATTTTTCATTAAGGTGTAGCGTAATGTCGTTGTTATCGTTGTTCTTGTTTCGAAACGGCTAGATGTCCTGCTGAAAAGGGCTAGTTCTATTCATGTGTAGTTCCCATAGTTAGCATGGCTATGTATTGGCTGAGAATATTCGCTCCTGGATCGATTAACACTTATTTATTTCATTATCGACAACAATAGAGATTAAATCACTGACTTTGCACACAAACAAACCAATCCTTCAACCCACCCAGGTAACACCGAAAATAGCACTAGTTACTGTACCCTACCTACAATTTTCTGTAACACCTTTTTCGACTTGAACCCGATTAACTTTAACAATAAAAAAATAAATAATTTGTTTAATTTTCCGCACTGAACTGCATGAAATTTATCGATTTTCCGCAAACAAAGTTCCACTCTCTGTAGACACAACGCGGCAGTGATATTCCAAGCACTTTGTACTGTAGCTCAATTTCCACACTGAATACTAAAATTTCCCGAACTAGGGTTTTCTTCTCATAATGAAAATGCTTCGCGATACAGGACATGCGCAGTTTGTGGAAGCTCACTTTTAGCCGGCTGTTCGAAGTTTTAGGGAATATTGCACTATTCAAGTTCAAACGTATCATTTTGGTGGGAAATTGGAAAAGGTTAAAACTTCGTTTAATGGATATTTGAGGTTAATAATCAATGGCGCAACAGCCGAAATTGAGCCTAGGCCTTGAAGTAATGCTAGAGTAACTTCATGACTAGACCAACGGAACACTAGGAGGTGAAGTGGTCAGCCTCACGCTCGTCCGTGATTATTACCCCGATTTTAACTCAGGTGCTCATTTACAGCTGGATGAACTGATAGTCCGGCACCCAATCCAATTCTCGAAAATTACTTGGCGCCAAGCAGATTCGAACCTGGTACCAGGTGCGCCGAAAGCATGTGCAGTCTGACTGAAAGAAAGATTTTACATTTGGGTTCCCCACATCTGTACCCAAATTTATATATTTTTAGTGTGGGTGGAACTGAAGATATAATTTTCAATCTTAACTCCGAACCAAACTTTTTTTAAAAAAAAAAAAAACCGTGAATGATGGTGGTAAGTGGACAAATTATTTTACTTTGTATTTAATGATACTTTGTTCTTTTCGATTGAAAACCTAAGGCCTCAGACAGAGTACAAGGCTACTATAAATTTGGCATTGTAGATAAAAACGAACGTAATTTTTCAAAGTATTATTTTATCAAAAATTTAATTTCTTAAAATTATTGAGAAACATAACGATTAGCGAACAAACTGAAAGATTTATGGTTACAACTTAAGTTCTTAGTCAATCCATGCAAAACTAGGCTCGGTTTTTGAATCGTTTGCCTGATTCGACACCGTCGGAATCTCATTATTATTTTGCTTATAAATTCCATCTGTTATAAAGTTATCGGCATATTGTGATTTCTTCGATTTCCTGTTGCGAAATTTGCGCAATAGAATATTTCCCGATGCTGCGCTTTTCTTTTGCAGTGACGATTTTGTAAAAACTCCTGAACCGATATTTCGAGAGGTTTTCTTTGGCGTCATCTTATTCACGTACGAGTTCCATTGATTCAATTTATTTTCAGCAGCTCGTAGTTGTTCCAATCCGCGTTCATGTCCTGGATTCAGGCCAATCGGTTGGATCCCAGCCACTTCACTTAAATCGATTTGTAAGGGTGCAAGGGCTGATATAGCGCGCGATAGGCCAATTTGTGAATGACGGATTCGATGTTCCATTAAGTCGGCACCAAGCAGTTCTTCGTTAGGATCCATACGAATCGGAATCACTTTGTCTATAATCCACAGAAGTAGAACTGTAGAACATACACCCCAGCATGCTAAACATAGAGCAGCAAGCGACTGAAC
This sequence comes from Beris chalybata, assembly GCA_949128065.1. NCBI lineage: Eukaryota > Metazoa > Arthropoda > Insecta > Diptera > Stratiomyidae > Beris > Beris chalybata. The sequence goes on along the minus strand of OX421894.1, from coordinate 5,714,877 downwards.
ACCGAGCAGATACCAACCGCCTCCCTTGAAAAGTCCAGAGCGGCCGTTGGTTGTACCGAGTGGTATTGGATTGTCGGCGAACAGCCCAACAGCTATTACTCCCCAAATACCGCAAACTCCATGGACACTGCTGGCACCAACTGGATCATCCACAGCCATCCTATCGAACAGCGGCATTGTAACGCATGCTAGCAAGGCACCGATCATTCCTATTAGAAGCGCTTCCCAAGCTTTGTACAAGAAGCAACCAGCTGTAATTGATACTAGCGATCCTAGAATTCCATTGATCAAGTCAATTATATCCAAATTACCGTCATTCAAAAAAAACGAATACCTGTGGGAAAACAAGGTCATCTTAATGAACCTTTAAAAAAACACGCATGCTTACATCACGCTGCCAACACCACCTCCAAATGACCCCATCATAGTCATTACAGCAGCACGAGCAGCATACTGCCACTTAGCCCCGCTCACTCCGTACGTGCTTCCAGAATTGAAGGCTAACCAGCCCCACCATAGGACGAATAGCCCCATGCAGGCATTTACTGGATTTCCTAAGGGAAGTGGATGGATTCCTTCCGCATATCGGCCCAGCCTAGGACCCAACATGGCTGCTGAAGCGAATGCTGCTGCTCCTCCTTGACGTTAAATGAAGTATAAATGAAATTAGTAAGATTGGCTGTTAATAGGAAGTTAAACCTATTAGGTGAACAGGTCCACTCCCCGCAATATCCACCGCGCCCAAATTATTCAGGAAGCCATGTTCGCCCCATACCCAACCTGCAGGAATGCAATACACTGCCGTGTTTAGGAGCGAGAATAAGCAATAGGCCTTGAAGTTACATCTGTGCGTGTTATAAGATATGAAAATAGAATAATCAGCCCCCAGCGTAATTTACTTAATCAACAAAATTAGTCGGCACTTAGCTCGGTACTACATACCTTTCAGCCATCGCCCCACTGACTATTGTAGTTGCAGTCGTTGCAAACGACAATTGAAATAGAAACGCTGCAAAAATCTGACCCATCAAAGGATCCCCAACCGGAGGATCCAGCAGGAAGTCTCCAATAGCTATAAAAGGATTCGAAAGGGGTCCGCGTCCAAAAGACATCCCGTACCCGAACAACCAGTATGTTAGTCCGCCCAGGACAATGTCGATAACGTTCTTCATCATAATGTTCACCTCATTCTTGATGGATACACATCCTGATTCCAGCATACCGAATCCTTTGAAAAAAGTGTAACAGAATTTAATACTTCTTCTGTAAAAAGACGGAAAATGTTCCTACCTGTTTGCATAGTGAAGATTATGAAGGACGACGTTAGCACCCAGTTGGTATCCTCCACGCTCAGATCGTACACGCCAGGAATCACATAGCTGCTATTCCGGATCACTCCTTTTAAAGCAGTTGCCTGTGATGCGGTCACATTTGAATTTCCAAAACCGCGTCGCGACATCGTTCGAACTAACCGAACTGATCTCAAAGAAGTAAAACCTTAAACTGATGGAGATTCAGTCCAATTGACAAATAATGAAGGTTTCATGTTCAGGTAAATTTGTAGCAATTACACCCAAGTTTACCGGGAATCACGAAACATATTCTCAGACATACATTCATGTATGTTAACGACCATTCCACTTACCTTCTTGCCACATACTCGTACCTACTAACATATCCAATGCACACAAGTATACGGTCAAAGATCAAAAGCGGATAGAAACGTTCCCAGGTGGAGGTCAAAAGGATTTTAATTATGCACACACTGGACACTTCTGTTCGTCCTTATCCTGAATATCTGCTGGAGTTCCGTTGAGCGTAGGCGAAATTGCACTTGCCTATCGATTCAGTACGCCGCCACTGACCATTCTAAATCAAATCATGCCATGAAGTCTTAAGTTTGCAAGGTCACCATACAATTTGCCACCTTGTCCGGATAAAACGAAAACATCATTAAAAATTCATGAGAAAATAGTTCTGCTTGTAGTGGATTCTATTCAAATATACGACTAACTTTCCCACTATTAGCAAATGTACAGCGATCTGGACGTAAGCATATTTATTTGGTATATAAAAGAAAGTGTAAATTCAACCTGATAAAGACTAAACTCTAGAATAATTTTTATATTAAAGGACGAAACGTGAACAAGAAAAACAAAATTCTGGAAAAATGGTTAGTAACTGAGGTGATATCCCATAAAAAAGTGAACAAGTTGGGTCAGAAAGTATTATCTTATATAAAATATAAAAATAAGAAATAAGTTCTATGAATCAGTAAAAACTCTCCAATGATGAGTTTTAGCGTCATGAAATTTGCACATCTTATTCTCTCTGGCAAATTTGAGTTCGAAAAATGAGCGAGAAAGCGGATTCTGATTTTATCGTAATAAAACGAACCTATCTAAAATTTTACCGAACTATGAAAAAACTGTTTTAAAAAATTTCATAAAATTAAATTGAATTAATTTGAGAGCTGAACATTGGAATATAATTATGTATGATGGCTTTGCAGGCTACGACTAAATACTTTAATATAATTTTGTACCGTTTTTGTATAAGAAGACTGTAAAATAAAGACAAAATTTATTTGATATCTCATTTAATCATGAAGATATACATAGTAGAATTTATGATATTTTCGCCACCCTTAGGTTTGAATACCGAAAATCTTGAATTAAAGCACTTGATGTAACAAGGGGTGAACTCATTTTACTTTATTATTTTTAATAAAGTATTGTTATCGATTTTTTAAAAAAAAAAATTTGCTACCCTGAAAAATTTTTTTTACACGTTTTATGACTAATAAAAGCCAAAGAAGCAAAACAAAATTTCAGTCCGTCTGTGCGCCGTCCGCCGTACGCAAACTCATTTGAGGAATTATAGTTGCCAAGCCCTGTGAGCAATTAAATTGAATTTTTTATCTGAATAGACATGGTGGACCCCTTGAAGTGACATTTTTTTTAGGGGTGAGGGTGTGAGAGGGAAGCGTTTTAGACGAAAAATTTTGGTTTCTAGATCTCAGCAACCACTTATGGTAGGAGGCTGAAACTTAGAGTTTCTATAGAGCCTTAATAGTGGACCCATTTGCCAAAAAATTGCTGATATGTTTGAAGGGGTGTGGGAGTGGAAGGGGAAACAATGCGTCCGAAATGCAAAAAAGTCGAGATCGACACATTCTAAAATCCATATCTATTAAACCGTTAACGGGGGAGGGGGGGGGGGCAAAAAAAATTATCAGTAAATATAAAATTCATATATTTTCACGATTTTCGTTATATCTACTAGGTCTTCCAAAATATTGAATTCATTTTTATTCTACGGATTCTTCATATGAATACCTAGAAAGTATTTTCAAGATTTTTTGAAATTCGACCCCTAAGAAAAGTGGTTGTATACTTTTTCATGAATTCCACCATATCTCTCAGGTCTGATCAGATATCGAATAGCTTTTCACTTCCACATGCTTGTTTAATAATCAACTATTTTTAAGTTTTGTCTTTTTCAACCTCTAGACCGCATCTCGGAATATGACCCAATTATATAATTCATATGTTACACCATATTCTAACCGCTTTTAATTGGCATTAAATAAAGGAAGATTTGTTGCTAGTTTTAAGTTTTAAAAGTGCTTTATTTACGCCAATATCTTAAATCTAACAGTTTTCTCTTAATTTCTAAAGCTAAAATTAATTTATATCTAAGATGCTAATAGTTCTTAATGGCCTCAAGTGGGCACTCTAAGATATAAATGGTATCGGGGATGTTTTGGGGGGATCAGTTTCTCTTTATTGAACTACAATTCTAATACAATCCTTATTATTTGAATACCCACGAAATCCGTACGGAGTTCTGCCAACTACGTTGGGTGTCCGCCCGGAAATCGTGAGTATTTGCACTTATTGGGAAAAAAATCTGGCAAGAAAAAACCCAATATCACTTAACGATCCTACTTACTCTACTTATGACTATTTACACCGTTCCCGGCTACGGACAGCCCAGTCCAGCATACATAGAAGATTTGTTGCTAGGGCTCCATCACATGTGCAGTGTTAGAAGTATGAATATTATTTTACCGAAACAAATATAGTTTCAAACACCCGGGAGGGATGTTTTTAAGTAGATTGATAATACAGTTTCTGAACGTTTTCAATGATGAGTTCATATGTACCGGAAATGGGAATTTAATGTGGATGGAATTGTCGGCGGAAATTAAAACCCGTTGTTTTTTTAGAATTAACGTTTGACGTGAGGCATAAATCAGCTGAATGTTTTTTAAGGACAATTGTCATTAGTCTGGACGTTTGTTTCTGATTGTTTCAACATGGTTTCAACGGTTATTTCACAAGACCATTTCAACGGTTCAATTGCACAGTAGTTTTTTCAAACCACCATTTACTGGAAAGCTCTTTAATCCAACCGCAAGCGGAACAAAAACCACTGGCTCTAAATGTGTGGAATATCAAATACTCGAACCGAACTTCGAGCTCCAGCTGATAGTGACGTTCACGGCATGCTACACAAATGTCATAACTAACCTGACAACGAGAGCAAATAAAGTGAACCTGAACCGAACAGTTTCAAAACGATAAAAAAAATCGTATTTCTAAGTTATGGCAAGCCGCCTGACACACACCCAGCGAGTGCGAACACTTTACAAAACTATTCTACGGCTGCATAGAGGTAGGGCCCTTTTGTCTTCTGTTTTTTCGCAATATCTAAGCGGTGCCAAGTTCTCAGGCCTGCCGGCGGAGTTACGTGACCTAGGCGATAAGTACACAAGAGACGAGTTCCGGCGACACAAGGGCTGCAATCCATCTGAAGCGGTTTTGTTTATGACTGAATGGACGGTAAGAGTTTTTAACTTAATCGAGTACGGAAGCAAGGCTACTTCAGGTCTTATTCCAGAAATACACACTATCTCTGTCCGAGCAACTCGGTCTAAGAGGAAAGCAAAAGGGTCCAGTTGGAGCAGCTATTGCCGAGGAAGAACTTCAACACCTTCGCGACGAACAAGTCGTGCAGCTTTACGAGCTGATGATGGCAGCAAAACAAGAAGAAAGTGAATCTCAGCAGCCGGATATCACCAACAGTCGGCAAAAGTAGCAAATCACCTTCGAACTTTAGTTAGAAAAAATTATTTATTGTATCATGAGTTTGAATTACATGTGCATCGATGTAAAGCTAAGGAAATTTTTCGTAAACCATATATTGATACTGGACACCGTTTTCTTCCTGCACCTCCGTCGGCATGTCCCTGTCATTGTCGATCAATTTAAAAGATTCCGGAATTGGCGGAAAGAATGTATCGCAATCGAACGTAGCTTTGATATTGGTAAAATAAAGGCGATGGCACTTCGGACTCTCCATTGCATCCTTGTAGACAGAGCTGCCGCCCACAATCCAAACATTCTCAATTAGATCCTGCATATCCGGTTGTTCGAGCCGGTCAACTGCATTTTGGAGACTTCTGCAAAGAATCACACCGTCTGGAAGATCCTCTTGCTTTAAATTACGACTGAGAACAATGTTGATCCGTTCCGGTAGTGGACGCTTTGATTCCGGTATTCCAAAGTAAGTTTTACGCCCCATTATTACAACATTTTTCTTGGAAGGGTCTTCAAGTTTTTTTGTCGTTCGCGAGAAATACTTTAACTCACTCCTGAAATAGCAACAAGTTAGTGGCACTGAACACGGCACAGTATATTGCAGGTTACTTTAATTTCCATGGTAAATCACCTTTAATTCCGATTCCCATGTTTTCACAAGCTGCCACAATTAAGCTGAATCGGATGTTCACCATATTCTTTGAAAGGATATTGCAGTGCTCACTTCGGTAGAGTTTGGAATGTTTTGTGCGTTTGATACGAAGTCCACCAACAGTTTGCTGATGAATTGAATTTGGCGGTTTTGTTTTGATATATAAGTGTTTTGAGGTTAGCCAACTGAGGAGTACGTTCAACGAAACAATAAGATTCACTGTTTTCGCAAACAAAAAATTAGAGATTCCAAGAAAAAAACTATTAAATATTATGATTATATTGTGCGGTAAAGGAAATTTAGAAAATATGAAATTTGTACCATAAAAAGACTCTGAGATGGGGAGAGAGAGAAGTGATCTTCGGAGGTCCGAGAAACGTGTAAAGCTTTATCTGTGCAATTATGATTTATCTATAGAAGTGCAACGGCAACGTAATTCAATTAATCAGGTGCTGCGAACCTTTAAGGGCGGGGTAAGGTTTTTAAACTTGTTTTTTCGATTTTTTTTTTGATTTTTTTAAATGAATGTTTACCATTGCAAGAATGATGTGTTTTAATTTCAAGTCGATCGGAGCAAAATTAACGGAGTTATGAGCAGTTTAGAGGTGTACGTTATCGTATGTGTCTATTACCTCGTTCACCTGATCAACAACGTATCGCTACGAAGCACTTCGTTGTACCAGTTGAACACACGAAATATTGCTACGGAGTATTTTTTCTACAACGTTGCAAAACCGCGTAGTGTAGTGTAGTGGATTAGCTAATCCTCTCACGAGAACACTTGTCGTTGCGTTGCGTAGCAGTTTAATAATAGGTAATAGATCGAGATTTTTTCTAGTAACCACTTAAGGGGGGACATCTGAGTAGAAAATTTTTTTTTTCAAATTTTTTTTCCGTTCATTCTGAAGTTTGCAGTCTTAAGAATGTTGTCTGCCAATTTCATATTAAAATTCCAATAATTGTAAAAGTTATGGTCGTTCAAATGCTATTATCTCGAAACATACTTTTCAAAGACAGTTCCGAAAATCTTCGGAAAACGGCTGAACCGATTTCTTCCAAAATTTCACACAATAAATTTTTGGATAGGTTTTCTCCTTCGCTACGTAGGATTTTTTTTTTTAACTTATTTACTTTTTTTATCAAGCCACAAAGGTCGATAATTGAGGTAAAAAACTGTAAAAAAAATCGGCACATAAATATGACTTAAAAAATTTCTTAGATATTAAATTTATAGTTTAAGCATAACAAATTAATACTTTTGAATGAATTAAATCAAAAACTAACATACATATGTAGATACCGAGATTTTTACAACCACTTAAAATAAAATTAATTAAAATTAATTGTGCCCAGGAGAGCCAAAATTCATTAGAGGGGTGGTTAGTGGGGAGTACGGCGTACCCCCATGTACCCCCCAATGAATTTCTGCTCTCCTGTGCTCAAATTTTTCTTTTAAATCTGTTTGCGGATTTGAATTCAATTTTAATTTTAATTTCATTGGTCACTTGTCAAAATCTCGGTATCTATGTTCGCTCTTCATTTAATTCATTCTAAAGAATTAATTTGTTATGCTTAAACTATAAATTTAATAACTAAGACATTTTTTAAGACCTATTTACGAGCTTGATTGAGTATTTTTAGTTTGTCCAATTTTGTTTTTGATATTTATTTTTTTTCGTCAACAAAAACAATAACTTCTAGTTCTAATTCCTGTTCCGACATTTAAAAACTCTTTTATTGGAGCTCTATCTCATCCCAATAGGTCACCTATGTATGTATTCATATGCTAGATATGCTGTCACCGTGGGAAAAAAATAGCTAAAAAAGATTTTGAGTTTTGGCAACTTTTGTTTGACTTAAATACCCATCATCACTTGAAACGTGGAGAAGTGATGAACTTTGTGTCCATTACATCAGCTTTTAAAAAATATTTAATAATAGATAAATTACTGTCATGGCGCATTCTCGTGAGAAAAGAAACAATTCACAGGAAAGCATGTGTAGTGTTTATTATTATTTTCTTGTCTCTTAATCAGTTCAATTTTCTTGTTCTATTTTTAAAAAAATCTCATGATTTTCTCGTGCAAAAATTAATAGATAAAATATGAAAGAAAAGTTTCCAAGACACATCGATCATGGACACAAGACTGTTCGTCGTCAGGTTGTTATTATATGTATATTTTTTTTTTATAAAATCAAAGGTCGAAAGATTTTATTTGAGCAAAGGTCGAGACAACAAAAAAATTTGTAAAAGGAAAAATATTTACGATCTTAAGATTAGCAAATTAGAAGTGAAAGTTATTTAGTATAATAATAAACAATTTTATATAAAGAATTATATAAATAAATAAGATTTTTTTTCTCATTTTGGAATAGAATAAAGGATGAAAGAAAATTGCATTAAAGGTAAGGACTTAGAGGAGCATTCCTGCATATAAAAGTGATCACAACTACTATGCAATAAATGCAGAACTGGTCTAGCTAGGAATCTCAAAAGTAGCATTGAGAAAATCAATCGAGTCCTTTGAATCCCTTCAGGAACATTCATTTTCATTACAAATTTTATTTTAGAGGAGACTGAGAATGCTATGAGATGCAATGTTGAAAGGAAAACAGTTCAAGGAAAAGGGGATTCAACTTAACGCTGTAAATTATCCTTGAACTCTCCAACCTTACAAGTTGAGAGATGTTCAGTTTTTTTTTGTAGATTTGATAGGGTTCCTCCGAGGGTGTCAGTTAGGATAAATTATATTCTGCTGTAACGGCTTTGATATCTATAAATTTTATCCTGGTTATATTTCGATGGTAGACTCCAATCTATTAGACTGTCAGGCCTATTCTGGAACAGTGTCACAAGACATAAAGTATGTGCAGAGTCACAATTTTGAATTAATTATGTTTTTTCGTATTCTGTGATTAGTCTCAATTTTGACGTGTTTTTTGCTTTTTCCACAAACTGAGCGATAAAAATATCAAGGTACACATGTCTCCAACTATGTGGAGAAATTTATTGTGACCTTTCTTGTGACTGCAGCGCCAGAATGCGAAAAAAACTATGTGTTGTGGTACCACTGACGCTGCACAGCAAAAGTAGAAGTAGAAACATCATGCAGCGCTCCGCTGCATGCAGTGCGAGCGTTTGTTTCGTCGCACTTAAACACATGCGTTCTAAATCAGTTTTGACGCGCTGCATGCAGATATATGCACATGTATTTCTGGCTTAATTCAGTAAAAGTCGTCCTTGATAATATAACTACATATTACTATATTTTAATTATGATGTTCTGTTTTGGTTTTTATTTTCTTATATTCTTTGTTAAATACTTTTTTATTATAATAATTATTTTAATTTATTTTCTTGCTATTTAACCAGTTATAGTTTGAGTTGAGATATTTTATTTTGTTTTCTATCTGTACTTCGCTGCTTCTTTTATTTTAACTTATTTTCGATGTACATACATACATTTTTTATTTTGTTAATGAATTTATTGAATAAAATAAATAAATAAAAAAAATTCTAGGTGCAACAGTTTAGAAGTTAAGATTTAATATTTGTACAAAAATCAAATCATTAGCTAATTTTTGTAAGCACCCTGTATCTCACTTGTTTAATTAAGGGAGCCCACCCCAACCCCTTGACAAAAGCCGAACAACAACCATTTAAAATATTTTAACCTAAAGATCACCTTCTGTGTATATACAATTTATAGTTTTTACAAATTAACATGGTGGTATTTTTTAGTTGCTTGTTCTATACTTTAATGGCATGAAAAATACGGTCTTCATCTTCATACAGAGAGTTACTAAATAATTTATTTACAAAATTGTTTCGTTTCAGTCAAATACTTTCAAATTTTTCAAAAATCGTTGCACTTGAATACTTCTCTAAACTCCACGTACAGTCTACGTCACGCCACCACTGCACTTTTAATTTGTTTACAAAAATTTACCTTCGTTTCGCCCGCCGTTCGTCTCGGCAATCCAAGAACATTCTAGCAGCATCGGTATCGGTATTCCAGTAATCGAAACGAATGCGAACGACCGGTCGGAAATTCGAAGGCAAAGTCCAACCACCAACTCTGCAATACAGTAGTGGGATTGTTGTGCTGCTCTGCTAAATACAGTGGACGGGAGCTGAACAGCTGTCAGTGTCAATTTGTGCTCCGTTCAGGGAAGAGGAAAGTAAAAAAATAAAAAACGTCCTGAACGGTATTGGGTACGTCCGTCCGTCGGTCCATCGTTTCGCGTTTATAAAGTAAAAAAAAAAGTTAAATTTTCCTTATTCAAAAATTGTTAATTGTGATTTCTGGGAGATTTTCCAAAGTGAGTGTCAGTTCGTGTGCCACAAGAACGTGACGACAAGATAATTTTTATGTCCGTTCCACGACAAATCTGTTGATTTGGGGACCTGGCCAGGTTTTTTTTTGTCGTTTTGTGCCGTTCATTAGTAAATTGTAAAAATGCGGCTGTTTCCTCCGCGATTCACCAGCATCCAAAAGATGTTGGACTTCTACTCGCAATTCAACCCTTCGCCGTTGTCCATCAAGCAGTTCATTGATTTCGGTAAGTACCGCCTTGCAAACCTTACGGGGGTTTTAATTTTAGATTGGAGCGAACGTCAATAAATAGCGGAACACGGGACGAGAGACGAGACGAAGTAAATGGCGATTGGGAGTGTTTTGGATGTCGCGGCTTTTGGTGCGATTTCATCATCCACAACCCACGTCCGCTTTAGGGATGAAAAGCAGACTCGCAAGGACACCGTAGAGGTCATTTATGAATGACGTGATAGTCGGCGTGTAGTTCACACCTTAGCATTGACAATTCCACGAAGAGCCCTTCAATCAATCTAATTGAAATTATTAGGAACTTCCCGCTCTACTGACCTTCCACACTTATTGTGAGTTCATTTTTGTTGTTGTCATTCACACCACACGCTCGCTATATTCGTTACGCTGCCGACGCTTCTGTTTAGCTTGGGGGCACATTGCTTATACATTTCACAGTGCACTAGCCTGGACGCAGTGCTTCCCAAAGCTATGCTCAGCTGTTTGTTACAGAAAGCTACTGCATTGGCTAGGTCATTGCTCCAAATTGCAAGCAGGTGGTGACTAGCAGTCTCTCAAGGCTAAACGATACAAACCTACAATAAACACCAACATTAATGTAACGGATGAGTTACTTTTGTTTGTTCTCACACAAACAGAAGTTTTGTTTTATAAACAAGGACGCCAACCAGAATTTATGAGCCAGTATTCTATACAATACACGGCCTTGAACTCTGAAGCTCTGTGTTGTGTTGCAGCTCCAAATCAGTTCCCCAGTCGTCCCGGTCACGAAAAATCATCCTCATCCAAATTCCAACGGTTTGGAATTTTTAAAGCGAGAAATACTTTATTTAGTCAGTGACTCAAAATCTCCATTTCATGTTATCTGGATTTACAGATTGACGAATTTATCTTTTGTGGTATAACGTACTGCGTGCTGTTTTCTCCAGCAAAATATACTGCTTAGAGTAGAGTACTTATTCAGAGGTAGTCCAAATTCAATTATGCTTTTTTCCCACAAGTGGCTTGCAAAATAAAACCCGAAAAAACTATGTTCAGACGCTGCAAAGAAGGATTCGTTCAGGAACTCAAGAAAGTATTCAAGTGTTCATAAATTTGTTTACCAGATACCGGACTAGCATGAAAACGTACACAATTATGACAATTAAAACGGTTATACAATTTTCCAATAGCTATTTCTTGTGAAAATACTGTTCTAATCCGGCCACAGATAAAGTCGCAAAGAAGCGGTCTTAAGGATTGCAAAAATATTCGGGCACTGGAAAAAACTAAGCAAACAATTTATAAAAGTACTAGCCGCGTACCGCGGGTACGCTCACGTTGTTCCATCGCCCCTGTTACTCCCGTTTATCCATTGGTCTCTGTTTCAAACTGCCGCTAAATCATTTGAAAAACACTCATGTTGAAATAACTCGCGAACCACCGATTTCGGGAATATATAATTATGTTCTCGACCTGTCCGGTAGTTTCGAGAATGTCCATGCAAAATTTGGGAGGGAACGGTTCCCAGGTGTAGATTTTAATCGCGCCCGACCAAAAAACTGACTTATTTTAACGAGGAGCTTCATAAAAGTAATAGTAATAGACTTTGAAAAGTGCTAAGAAAAGTCTTCGGACCAGTAAGAAACCAATGCTAACGATGAATACGATAAAACAACGAGCAGTTGCGCCAATCCGAAAACTTCAATCTTCATCTAGCTTCGTAAGCGACAGTTAGCAATATATGAATATATAGACGATGTATGACTTAAATGGGCAAAAGGTTTCAATTTTTATCAATTGAAGTATCCTGGAGGTCGTCAGGGCTCTATTAGGATTTCAAGTTTCACCTAAAAGATATTTATATTTAGATCTTGCACAACCCCTCTACTAGAAAAGTGTGCCGACGCCGGCACCGAGTGTGAACAGTTTCTTACTATGCAAATTAGAAGTAAGGATATCGAAAATCGAGCTCAGTTCAAATTCTGAAGAAAGAACCGACAGCGTACAGCCATCTAGTAGAATACACCAAAGATGGTTTTTTTCCATTCGACTTCATAAACTTAAATTCAGATGATGGACAAACATCTATGCATCAGTTTCGTTTTAATGATGACTAATTATTTTGTCCAATTTTTAGATTGCAAGTTGTTTACTACACAGAACAAACGACGAGTTGAGACAATGAAATTAAGTGCAGAAAACGCAATACAAACTTAATTTATTGTTTTTGCATGACGTAACCATTTCAATTAGCCTACACGTTCTAATGGCTAGTAGCTGTAGTATGAAGTTATGTGAGTCATGGAGGAATAACTGCAAGGACCAAAATATGTTGCTAATTGCTTCTAAACATTGGCGTAGATTGAAGTATGAAGAAGTCTCCCTTCGGGCTAGTGTATATCGCAAGAGTGACTGAAAAATTAATTACCTCGCTGTGGCATTGTTTCAGTGTTACGTGTCTAGATACTTAGAATGGTGTCAATACCACACCGTTTGAAGGTGATAAATATCTGTTATGTGCGGTTCTACATTTGTTAATTTGTTCAAATGAAATAAACGAGTAACTGTAATTCTGCCCATTGATATTTACAATCTACTCGTATAAATGCAGTACATATAGTAGTTCTGTTCATCTTCGATATAATTATTCTATTGAATTTTGTGCGAAAGATTTTGTAATATGGAAATTAGAGATGGGTCGGTTATGAGTGAACTGTTCCAAAAGAGCAGTTCATTGAAGTGAACGAGTGAACTAACTCATTCCTTTTGGTGAACTGTAGTTCGTTTCGCCATGTGACACAGCTTGAAAAGAACTAGTTGTTTCGTGAGTGAGGACCTTTTTTTTTAGGTCCTCACAATCGCCATGAACTTGAAAAGAACTAGGTTCTTCGTGACCTTTTTTTTAGTTCCTCACATTCAATCGAACTTGAAAAGAACTAGTTCCTTCGCTGGGTAAGTAATCTTCAAAAGGGAACTCGAATTAGTTCACCTTTATTAACTACTAGCCCGCGTACCGCGGCTGCGCTCGCTATGCTCACGTTGTTCCATCGCCCCCTCGCTACGTTCACGTTGTTCCATCGCCCCCTCGCTACGCTCACGTTGTTCCATCGCCCCCTCGCTACGCTCACGTTGTTCCATCGCCCCTGTTACTCCCGTTTATCCATTGGTCCTGTTTCTCCCGTTAATACATTACTCCCGTTTCGAATACACTTTTTCAGCTCAAGAAACTGGAGACATTAAAGCCATTTTTCATTTTTCACTTTTTACTATTCATTTTTAATTTTTAAGTCTTAATTTTTTATTGTTCATTTTTCATTTTCCACTTTTCATTTTTCATTTCTCATTTTCCATTTTTCATTTCTCATTTTTCACTTTTCATTTTTTAGTTTTCATTTTTTATTTTTCATTTTTCTCTTTTAATTTTTCTCCATCCCCCATCCACCATCCTCCATTCATCCTCCAATCTCTATCCACCATCCTCCATTCATCCTCCAATCTCTATCCACCATCCTTCATGCTTCATCCACTTAAATAGTTCGCGAACCACCAATTTCTGTAATATATAATTATGTTTCATCCCCCTGTTACTCACGTCACGTGTTCGCAGCCGGTAGTAAAATCGAAACACATAATTAAAAAAAAAAAAAATCAAACATATTCGGGGTCGGCTGGATTCGAGCCTACGCTCCCAGATTTCTAGGCAGACGCCTTACCCGCTCGGCTACGACTGCAGTTGTAAAGTTTTATTTTTTTGTCAACTTAATCTGATTTAACTTACTAAAAAGCTCAAATGTTGAAATAACTCGCGAACCACCAATTGCAGGAATATATGAATATGTCCAATACCTGTCCGGTAGTCTCGAGAATGTCCATGCAAAATTTGGGAAGGAACGGTTCACAGGTGTAGATTTCCATCGTAATTTCCATAAAAACTGACTTTATTTTATATATTAGATTATTTATTAATTCAAAATTGTGACTCTCCTCCTTCTTTGTGACTTGTGAATAGGCTGAATCGGCCTGTATATCGTGTTCGCAGCCGAGCAACTATAGATAAAGAAAGAATGAATTTTAAATTAATATTCTATTTTTTTAGCAGAATATATTATTGCAGTGGACCCAGATCCTTAACAGACGACTCGCCTAGTTGATTCACTTACTATGCACCTACATGATTCATTTATGAGTAACAAAAAAGTACGCTCAATGATACAGCTTAACATCGCAAGTGAACATCTACTCCACTTAGGTGAATCGCTATCAATTCACATGTAATCTGCGGTGGGAGGCTGAAGAGTTTAGCCATATCCTGTTCACTTCTATAAATTGAAGTAAAATCCAAAATATAATAAATAGTATTCGATTGTTTTGAAGAAAATTTAAAAAACCCTTACTTATATCTTTATTCGCAAACAGACATAAAACTTTACAAAGTGAATACATTAAAGTTTAATGGCTAGCTAAAGTTATAGTTTTTACGACAATATTTGTTCGCTCCAATGTATTGTTATTAAATGCTGTTAAGATAACAATCTTAACGATCGAAACAGTAAAGGTTAAGGTTTTTATTATGTGGTCATAAGGTTTGACTATTATTACTGACTATTATTATTGTTTAATAAGTTTTATTAATACCTACAGATATGCATTGCCAATTGATTTCATTCTGTATGACCTACATAATACGTGGTGCGGTTAGGGTGTCTAGTTTTTTAATTCAAAAAATAATCGTATGTTCGAATCCCATTCATTCTATGCGATTATCACCTGTGGTATAAAAAAAAAACAAAGGTCAAAATCCGATTTGGACTGTAGCGCCATCGTAAGTAAGTAAGGTATAAAAAAAAACTATAATGGGAATGGCAGTCTTAACTCGACAGAAACCCTTGAAATAATCCCGGAACTGGTGAAACAGGACAAACATTTTTCAAATTAAAAAGTCTGGGACTACTTATAACCGTGGTAGTATTATTTCATTATTTTCTTATGGCTGTGCACATTGATTCTTGGTCGTGGTAAATACCCAGAAGAAAGGCGTAAATTGTGCTAGAAAAAAAAAAATTACTTATAATACGAAAGCTAGAAATAATATTTATGTTCCACGCTTTAAAATTAAAATAATAATTCGAATAATTTTGAATTTAGAATTTTCTAATTTTAGACACTTCTGAAAGCCATTATTCACTTCGTCATCTGATTACCTATATCTGAAAATATACAACGATTACTTGGCAATAAAGTGCTCCACTCCGGAAGCAGAATATTCAGTAGCTAGTTACCTTGATTTGATGGAAAAATGTTTTATTGTTATTCATACTATGAACGGAAGTGAAGGTTTTTAAAGTTCTCTATAAAGAATTTAATATGCTAGCACTTGAGCAGTCGCAATTGCAATTCATTAGTCCCTATGTGCATTACAGCTTTATGAGGTTATCTAATTGAGAACGTTTCGTTGCATAAGATTCTCTCAACTACTCATTTAATCGGAGTCAGCTGATTTCAATTTGAAAACAACTTGGCTACTTGGTCTGGTATATGGAACATTGCCAGCCATAATATAAAATGGTTAACCAAGTGAAAGTAAATCGTTCAGTGTAATAAAGGCGCACTGGTGTAGTCTTCTGATAAATCTGACGCTCAGTCACTGACGTTATACTCAATCTGTTCGATCAGAATGGCGAAGTGCTTGCAATTTTATGAGCTAATTTCACAGTACAATGAGCGGAAAATAATATAAGGCGTTTGGTTTGGTAAAGATAAGTGTCTGTAAAAAAGGAAGATTCTATTGCGAACGAATGATATGGTTCTATGTCTATTTTTAACATCTTAACGTATTCATTCATCATCACGATGATCTGCCATTATGTCAAGCGATGGGGCGGTGATAAAAGCTCGAATCAAATTCAATGCAACTGAAACACATAGCTGTCATCGTTTTCTTAATGATTGATTAAAATATGGAGCTGTAAAGCTAATTGTTATACCCCGAATTAGACACCTGTAGGATACAACTTCATACTGACTAACAGCATCTGAAATAAAGAAAAAATAGAATTTAGTTACACTAGTCACCACAGGCTGGCGGAATGGCGTTGAATGCGTTCGTCGTGGAAGGAATTCACAGCACATTTCATTGACAGTAAGTTTTCATTGAGTGTTTTATTCTCGGAAATCCGTCAAAAATCAGGCAGGTTCACTGATCTATAGCAATTTTTTTTGTTACTTTTCTCTTACTCGTATATCTCCACCTGTTTCATAGGCAATCTTGATCAGTTTCAATTATCTTAAGTCTAAGTATTAAATTATTTAAATTGGATTAGCAATTCTTATCGCGCCCGATAGTCTACTTAGTTCTAGTTACATGAAAAATCAAATCCCTCCATACGTTTCCATTGTAGATAAACTATGTCTGCGTTAACGGCTTTTAAATATAGCAAGGTATTTAAACTGAATAGGTAAATTCATACGAATATACCTCCAAAATAAACTTGGCCTTCGAAATAACCGGTTCCGAAATTTCTATCAAATCAAACTCGATTGAAAGTTCTAAAGTCCGTTCATGTTAATCAGTAAGTTGGTCAACAAACAAAAAACCCCATTATAGTTTATTCGAAATCAACCTGAAATGATGGCACGTTTTAAGGTGATTCAACTATGGATAGCGAATGTGCAGTGCAAATCGTCCCAATAATGTCATAATGTGAAAAAAACAAATCTAAAATGCGAAAAAGACTTGTCTTGTTTGGAAAGATAACGTGTATTTTACCTATTTTATTTTTATTGTTGTCTACGGCAGGGGCTTATAAAATTGGATATGCGGGCTTTGATTGTCCAAATTTAAAAAATTTGTAATTCACTGGAACTGCGATAAGTGAATGCTTTCATAACTGATTTTGGTACCAAAAATGGCATGTTTTTCAGTTGCACTTTTCTAGCATTATTTTGTCCTTTCTGAGCTGTAAGAAGTCTAGCGAACAAAGCTCTGTAGTACACCACATTGTAGCCAACTATTTACGAAAAAATTATAAAACGGTAATACTCGTATTTTTTCGCATTTATGCAGATCAGAGTAAGGTAGCAAACTTACATTAGGCTTGTTTTTTGCTCCTTTATCCAGAACAGGGCAGGTTAGCGAAAAGTCAAAACAAGAACAAAACGAAAATCGAGAAGAGTACCTACACCACCCCAGTGGTATTCTGGATCATGAAAAGCTCAAAGCTTCTACTCTGCTCTACATAAAGTCGCAACAAAAAACCTATTGTTATTTTTATTGTATCTTCTACCCCAGTGAACTCGCTGAGCAGCTGCTCCGGTCAAAATCTATACATAATCTGGTTTGATAAAGGAAATAGTATTTTTAGATAATGACCAATAAAGAATGTAAGATTAAATTTTGTTCACCTATTGTTCATTTGATCGCTAGTTGTTTTGTGGTTTACCCTGAGGAGTCCGACAAAACAGTATTCAGAACTGATCCATAGGATTGTAATACAAATGTGTTAGCTGAAGAAGTTAAAAAAATTTGGGGTTTGAAACATGTCTCCAATAATATTGTTGACAAACAGGAGTAATATCAAAGTTCCTTATCTATTTTCTGAGGATGTTGGATTTTACATTCGTTTTTATTGATAAGATAAACAGAGAAGGACTCCATTGACCATTTTTGTAGTCTACCTACATGAAATCTATTTTTTTGGGTAATTCGCTAAGGTACCAAGTCCTTTATTCAACTCAAGAGACTTGAAATGATGGCACGTACTCCCATCGTGGCATCAAGGCTCCAAAGTACTTCTATTGTGGATTGGTCACAGAAAATCCATGACTACAACAGTTGACAAGCCCTGACTCGTCAAATAAACTCGCAACTCATTGAAATAAACAAGTCTTTGAGCTTATTTTGATAGTTTTATATTTCACTTTTTATCTCTCAACGTTTCCTCACCTCATAAGCACAAAGGCCACTGTCATAAATTTCTCAAAACGAAACGTAAAGGAAATTAATATGATACGCGCTGATAGCGGCACATTATTTATTTAGATTTATCAAATCAAAATAAACTCAACAATCCCCTGGTGTAGTCGAGCGAAAACAACACAATCGAGCTGTTCTAGATTAGATAAAAAATATCGAGCCTTCGAATGTCGTTCCATTTGTAATCTTATGTAATAAAAGCGGAATAAGAATAAATTTGACCATAGAATTATCGCGAATCTGGATTTTAGCAAAAAAAAACACACACTTAAAAAATTTAATCTAAACATGAAGAAACGATTGAACGTGTCATTAAAAGTTGAATTGTAAAAGTTTTCCACTGTTTTTTTTTATTTATTTAATTTTGTTTTCAAATAATTTGTACGAGCCCACAACAAGTGTGATAATATTTTCACGAACTTGTGGCATTTTTTGTACCCGCTTATAATTTATTTTTATCACGCTTTCTCGTTGCTAATCTCATCTCAGTTGAAACGTTGTATTTTTTGTTTGCTATTTCATCCAAAATATTTTTGTTTGAAATTTTAATGTTTACAGAATTTTAAGAAGCAAAATAATACATAGCATTGCCTTGTATAGAAAAATGGGTGTATCAGACTGTTTGAGCGAAACTTGAATGTTAACACTGCACAATCGTCAGCAAAATTTAAACCCATGAAACTCAAACGCAAGTAAACATTTTTAAATAACGAACAGAGCAGCCGCACGTATACTAACCAGTCACAGGAAGGCTTCAAAAATTATTTTTATTTTTTTGATAAAGTCGACTGTAAACGTGTTTCAAAATTTCGTCCCAAAAAATAGTTCCTAATTTACTCTACCATTTCGTTCAACTAATTTTATTAGAAAAAGTTTGTTGTTTTCATATTGATTACTGAAAATACCAAATTAAAGTCCCACGAACATATGCTGTGAAACACGACACATATAAAATGTGAGTAAACAACATCCACATGTTAAATTAAATACAAATAAAAATAGAACGGTTAAAATTGATATTTACTGACATCATTTTTAGAAAATTATTGTCATAAACACCAATTACTGTATGAACCTTAATACATTCTAATAATATTTGTCTCCTTAATTAACGAGTGAGTTGTATCCTTTGGTGAATTGAACTTATTTGTAAACTCCAAACAAAAAAACAGTTTATAAAGTACGTAGAATTAAATGGCTTAAAACAAGCAATCATTAAATTCCGTCGACTTACAGCTGACCAAATAAACTACCTCACGTTCAGATATTTTTTGAAAATTTTTACATTTTTTTTAATTGTTTATGAAGTTCTTAGCTTTACTTCAACAATTCAGTATGTATGGAAAATGGCAAATGTTCGGTTGTGGCTGAGTTTAAAATGCTGTTTAAATTTTTCTTCACAATTTTGAATCATTTTCTAATGTGGACTATCTTCGACAAATGTTAGCAGTTTGTTTAAACACCGCACAGAAAAAAATCTACAGATGACTGAAATAGTCACGCTAGTCACCAAATTTCGACTTTAATTCTCTATAAATTTGGTTCTTACCATTTTTAGCGAGAAAAACAAAATACGGCTACAAATCGACAAAACAGAAAACTCAAAATTTCGGACACACGCCATATCAAATTTTGTTGTAAAACTGTGATTCCCTATTCTACTCCATCATTGGAAGCTAACTACGTCAAAACATTCCGTGTTCTATTTTTTTCCGATATTTACTGAAATTTTGTCTCTGATTACTGGACTACAATTATTTGAAATTCAAATAATCTTTACAGTTGGTAGGCTGGTTGGATTGCTTTCGAATGATGGGGCAAGGTTAAACGTTTTACACAACCAATTTATATCTCAGGAACCGCGTACACTAAGAAATTGAAACATAGAGTTTATATAGAGATATTTTAATGGTTTGAAGTTATGGTTGACAAAAAGCTTGTTCAAATGAACTGTTCACCCCAAAAAGTTTATACCTGGTGATTCGACTTGTAGCTAATCAAGGGAACATGCTGCCATTAAAAATATTGCTTAGACTGAAACCTTTTATTCTGGAATTTCTATAATGGCGTATGCTATGAAATTGAAACTTGATTTTGGTTGACATCTTGGTATTCTCCTAGAAAATTCATAAGATAAATATTTGGTTCAATAGAGCTGAGTAAATGAAAGTCTTGAGCTTAAATTTAACTTATAGCATTTTAATGTTTGAATAATTCTCAGTCTTTAAACACCACATCAGTTATTTTCTCCGTCTGCAGATACGGCCATTTTAAGGCCTTCTGCGATAGTTGAAACAATTTCAATGACCAAGCCATTAAGTTGTACACGTCCAGGTGGCATATTATCTTTCCTCCTGAACAATTTAAAATCGTATTCGCCAACATTTTCTTAAAAATAGAATTTGTTTCTGCCAATTGGATCAGGTGTAAAATTTATATTCCCAAAATTCGATTCAAATATTTTTTTATAGGTTTGGCTTTTATTCTTGTTTAAATCTATTATATAAAAATGGGGTGACTCCACAATAGTTATTTATTCGCCTAATATAAAGCTGGTTTTTTTTCTTAAGTTAATTTACAACTTAATTGTTCCATTATTTGTTTATAACATTACGCTCTAATCAGATCGTAATCGATTGATTGTGATAAAAGTTTAATTAAGCTCTTAGATACAACGTTGGGAAAAAATACTTCAATACGATAATAAATTTTCTAAGATATACTTCTAGAAGATAAATCTAAAAAAAAAACCAGCAGTATACCTTTACGAAAAATTTGTTTAGAGATTATTATTTAATTTATTGACTCAATAATATACACAACTTGTTTTGAAATCAAATATTTGCTGTTTATATTGCACATCAGTGCACTACGTTTGTACGAACGCAGTGGCGTAGATAAAAAGATGAAAAAATGTTATGTTAGAAACATCACCCAAATTAGAATTGTTGGCTGTTTAGCTCCGTTTAATTGATCAGTACAATGAAGCTGAAAGTATTATAGTTTCCTGCAATATGGTTGTACTCACTTCCTGTAATATAGTAAATTTTACTACTACTCAAAAAACAATTTAATTAATACGAGGAATACAAACGTTTAATAATGGGCACAATATCGTGCTATTTGGCAACAAAATCAATTAAGTACACGCTATCAGTAGCTTATCAAGGCTTTTATATACATACATAATTAACAGGCCACTCGAAACTCGATAAATATCAAATTTGATCCGTATTAATATCAAAGAAAGCTTTTAGTGAAACTCAATTGTATCCTTGATAATTTGATGTCATATAAAAACTTATTACATTTTTAAATTGATTGACTTTTATTAATGAGATTTTTTTTGTATATTTTCAGGTTTGAAAGCATGCGAACAAAAATCCTACATATTTTTACGTAAAGAACTACCAGTACGACTAGCAAATATAATGAAAGAAATTGCTTTACTGCCGGATAATTTACTACGTACAACATCGGTTAGTCAAGTCAGTTCGTGGTATGCTAGGAGTTTTGAAGAAGTCATCCAATTTGAGAAAACCGAACCCAGTCCATCAAATTTAGAAAAGTAATTAAAAAAAAAAAATATTCCAAAACAAACGTTTTACTTTATTATTTTTTAATAATAAAGTATTTATATCGCTTTGCATTTATGTCACACTTTCATATTTTATAATTGAAAAGTATGATGGATAGGATAAAAAAAAAGTTCTTACATTTAAAAATATAAAGTTTGTTCCCTGACTGCATATTTTTAAATTTAACAACTTTTTTTTATTCTATCCTTCATAATTTTCATTTTCATAGTTTTCATTGGCCAAATCTTTGATTTTCCCCCTTCTTAAACTGCGTTAGACAAGTATTTAAGATTTGACCCATGAATAAGTTCGGTGTCTTCTAAGAGAAGGCTTCATGATCACAATTCACTAACCGCTTTTAAAATTGAAATATGGCCCCCTATTCAGGACCGAGTCACAAGTCACAAATTAGGTCGAGAGTCTCAATTTTGTATGAATTTTGAATTAATTGAGACTTTTTTGATATTAGACTCTGATCCTGAATAGGGGGCATAATTCGAAATCGAAATTATTACTGTGCATCACTTTAATTGTAATTTCTAAATTTTTTTAGATTCTGCTCTACACTTGTACATATCCGAAACAGACACTCTGATGTTGTACAAACAATGGCACAAGGTGTCTTAGAACTTAAGGAAACACAAGCAGGAACAGTTGAACCGTCGGTGGAATCATCTATACAATATTTTTTGGATAGATTGTATATGTCACGTATTAGTATACGAATGCTGATTAATCAACACAGTATGTATTTTTTGAAGGCTTAAAGTTATCTAAAGACTACTTCCGTCCTTCCTTCTGTTTGATTTTCGACAGGAGAAAAATTGAATACCCTTGATCAAAAAGTTCCCGGAATAACCACCGTGTGGCGCTTTTATTGTTCCGATTTAAGTTCTGTTTTTTTTTTGCTGTTAAGTTGGTACATCTGTTGTTGACATTCCCTCTAAATCTTAGCGTCATAGTTTGACATTTGCAAAAGTTACGTAGCCAAGAGTAACGTACATCTATCTCTGTGTGTGTTGGCGATTTTTTACAATTTTAGAAATGGATTTAAATTTGCAACAACGAACTTGTATTGAATTTTGCGTAAAAAACGGATTTAATGGTGCGCGAACGTTGGAAATGTTGGAAAAGTGTTTCGCCAACGATTGTAAATGGCGTTCACCAAATGAGCCGAGACCAAAAAAACCACGTCGTTTTCAGTCAAAAAAGAAGGCAATGCTCACGGTTTTCATGGATTACAACGGTGTAGTGCATCACGAATTTTTGCCAGAAGGCCAGACAGTAAACAAAGAGTATTATTTGGGCGTTATGAGACGTTTCCAATTCGCCGAAAGAGACCAGAATTGTGGGCATAAAACTCGTGGATTTCGCACCATGATAACGCACCGTCGCACAGTGCCATCATTATTCGTAATTTTACGTAACAAATACCATCCAACAGCCATCGAATTCGCCTGATTTGGCTCCCTGTGACTTCTTTCTGTTCAATCGAGGTAAAAAACCACTACGGGGAACGCGTTTCAGCAGCCGAGAGGAATTAATGGAAAAATCGCAGGGACCACTAATGGTCATACCGAAAACCGAATATAAAAATTGTTTCGAGGATTGGATCAGGCGTTGGCATAAGTGTGTTGCAGTCGATGGGGATTATTTTGAAGGGGAGAATATAGATTTAGATGAATAAACTTGTATTTTTAATTATTTTCTCAATGAATTCCGGGAACTTTTTGATCAAGGTGTATATCTTCGCGCTATTTAATCATAATTAGGTGTAGGTCTAACAAACCCCATGATGACAAACTCTCTTCTTTCCAGCTCAATGCCTTTAAAAGCTATGTATGTACTTAATCGATTTTAATGCGTTGGTATTGGGGCTAACAGAAGCGTTACATCGATTTTATTAGGTACCTAAAAAACGCAAATCATTTTTCAATCTTAGCCAAGAAGGTTAAGTACTTCAACTTCCGCGAATTTTGGTCTAGGTCTATTCAATCTTACTGGTGTTCAAAAGAAACCGAATACGTTTTATTCGTATTGAAGTGTGTCATCGACACGCTGGTATTAATTACTGTTTTAATTAAATCATAAGATCCAATGTAGACCAGAATTTTACCTAACTAATTGTATTCGATGAAATCAATAGACCAATAGAAAAATAAATTTAAATAGGCAGATAATGAAGCTAGTATTATTTCCGCTTCAAATCAATTCATCAGACGTAGTTAGGCTCTATTAAGGTTCTAATAAAATGAACAGACAGTTCACTTGTTCGTTAATTGTTAATGCAACCCATAGCTCCATTGACTAGGTCATATTTACGCAGATGCAATGACAGCACTATAAATTGTGATCTGCATAACTTAACTATATCATACAGAACCTTCCATTCCATTTTTAACTTTTATTAGTGCATATAGATATGAGGTTTTATAAGTATGTATTACACAATAGGTTTTATAGTTCGGTTGTCGTTTTATTTGCACGCTAAATTTTAGTATAAATAATGGAGTTGAAAAACTAATTGTACTTTTAGAAGACCGTTATAAACTTTTAGTATTATGACTTCATAAATATTATTTCAAATACCTAAACATTCAAATGACTCAAGGGTTGTAAAGAAGCAATAAAATGAGGTACTAACCGACACAAATAAATAAATGCCATTGGCATTCCTCGCTAAAAGGAATAAGAATAGTTTAAAATACAAAGACCAAATATCAATTCCAAATCGATTCTTGAAAAAATCCTCTTTAAACCATGTGTACACAAAAAAATTGCTTTCAGTTCGTTGAAGGCTTTGCATTTTAATAAAATATTGAAAGGAAACAGTTCGATAGACTTAATGACTCTGTAAGTATTGTAGTATTGATTTTAATATCCCGTAGTAACGTACGGACAGCTTCGCTAATTTACATCGACCTCCGGATTGGTAGACTAGTGCTCTTGAAATCCATTGCTTTTTTTACCAATAAAAAGCAAATGATACAAAAATCCTCAATATTTGTTTGAAACCCTTACCATATAACAACTTAATGCGAAAACTACTCGACAGATAGAAGCGATTAGGATCGATTAGTTTTCGAATCGACCTAGTACTGTTCCATAACTAATTTTTTATTTTTCATATTCCTTTTAGCAATACTTTTCGGTGAATTTCCACATGAAAATCAAGGACGACACATAGGATGTTTGGATCCAGCTTGTGATATAATTAGTGTTGTGCACGATGCCTATGAAAATGCTCGTTTTCTCTGTGACCAATATTACCTTGCTAGTCCCGAATTAGTTATAAAAGAGCACAACTCGCTCGAAAAGAAGTACCCAATACGAACTATATACGTACCATCGCATTTATATCATATGCTCTTTGAATTATTCAAAAATTCAATGCGTGCCGTAATGGAACATCACGAAGAAGATCATTACGATAAATTACCACCGATACAGGTGATTGTAGTTCAAGGCAAAGAAGACATTTGTGTTAAGGTGAGAATGAAATGCACATGGTTTTTCCAGATTATTTACTAAAATTTTCTCTTGTTTGTTTCTTCTAGATTTCTGACCAAGGTGGTGGCATTCCACGTACACATATTGACCAGCTTTTTAAGTATATGTACAGTACAGCTCCGCAACCATCAAAATCTGATATGCATACAGTTCCTTTAGCCGGATACGGATACGGTTTACCTATTTCACGCCTTTATGCACGATATTTCCATGGCGATTTAGTTTTAATGTCGTGTGATGGTTTTGGAACGGAAGCGGTGATATACTTAAAGGTAAATGTATCACGAAAAATGAAATTAAGTTAAAAATATGATATTAACGATTTTTCAAAAACTTTAGACACTTTCTGACGAAGCAAACGAATTATTGCCGATCTTCAATAAAACAAGCACAAAGTTCTACAAAGCAACCGTTCCAACAGGCGATTGGTCTAGTCAGGTAATCAAGCACACAAGAAATAAAAAACCAATTCTCATCTAAAAATAGGCAGGGGGGTCTTTAGTTTTGTTCCATTTTCTAAACTTATTCAATTTCTATTATTTATATGCCGAGTTTTGCACGGCTATCTTATTTGATATTATTTTTAGTATGTATTTTACTTCATATTATTTTTTTTGTTTCCTATTTAATGTTATCACAGTCTTTTCAAATTATTTTTTACGATCATCACGGCTTGAGTATTTTGTAAAAGTCGAGCATTTCTTTGTTGCAATGCTGAAAATATATTTCTGCAGGGATTGTCTTAAACGGAAATTGTACTATAGTTAGTATATTGTCTGGTTAAAAATGGATTATCTTATAGCTTCTATTTGTATTGTTCTCGTTGCCATGCTTTTATTTCGTAACATGAAAATAAGCTGCCTATTTTTGAAGTATGTTTGTTGTATGCACAATATCATGTATGTATAATAGTTGATTGGTCTTCGCTTTTTATGATTATTGGTGTCGGATAAATGAAATATGCATTCCATCTTTTAGAAATAACCGCACAAGTTTCAACAATTCAAAATACTTCGATCACTTCATTAAAATCCTGTTCTTCTTACTGATTTATTTTGTTGGAATAAAAAACCCGGTTAAAATGTTCTGTAATCCATCAGCAAAAAAAATTAGTCTATCACAGAAACAACATTAGTATTGACGCAATTACTATCAAATGATAACTAATAAATTTCAAAAACTTCCATAGAAACCACCAAATCGTCCGTATATGCTTGCTTTCTGGGATAAGTGGGTAAAATGGGGAAGAAAAATTGCCCGATTTTAAGCTACATACATCATTTGATGATGTACTTACGCAAACTAATTTAAGAGTTGAGAAATAATTTACATATGCAGATAAAATGATGCAGTTTTCCTCAGAACGCGTAAGATTATCAGCATGTTTTGATCCTTGTACTTTTATTTAGAGTAGAGCATGGTTTTTGTTGTTCTGTCTTTTTTCGTTATAGAATTATTAGAATTTCGATAGATTCCTGGCCAAGTAACTCTTCGATGAAGCTATAAACTGCATTTGTATTTATTTCAAAATTTCCTTATTATCATATACACTCAAAATTTAATAAAATCTACATTTTTACTGATATTAATATCTCAATTCCTGACTATATCAGGATTTTATCAATGGATAAATTGGAAAACTGTAGTAGTACAATAACAAGTCCAATACTAACACTTGGTTCACAGTAATATTGAAAAAAAAGCGTGTGATATTTTTTATAGAAATATGTCTTCAAATTTTAAAGTGCTGTGTTAAATATTTCAGCATACTGAAAGTCATCCAAATTACATGCATCAAGCAATTTAATAATCAAATTGCAATTTGAAAAATGCGAAAACATTGGTCCTCAAAAACGAAAAGATTTTGTATGATTCAAAATCTATGGAGGTAATCGTGAAAGTTTGTCAACAAACAGTGCGGTTGATTATTTTGTTTTTGTTTTTAGAGTGAAGATTTTTACAGCCTTACTGAAATTTTTATAATATTATGTGTTGAAATATTTTATTGAAATGTTCGTTTATGTTATATTTGTTTTTTCATAATATACAATACGCGGAAAATTTATAAACAGTTAAAAAAAACTTGGAGAATATACCGGCGGTGCACACTGTGTCCATTGTTGTCCCCTCAATGGACAACAATGAAGTGAATGTGATAACCTAAAAAAAAGGTCCTTGATTCCCTCGCGGATGAACTAGTTCCTTCTTTAAGTGCCTACTTCGCGTGAGTGGAATGATACATGGTGTACGGAAATGTGATGACGAACTACTTCCTACAAACGAACTAGGACCGGAATTCACTGCGAACTAGTTCGTTCATTTCACTTATGGGAACGGTCTTCCGAACTAGGTCGTTCACGAACTACACAATCCTAATTTCGATGTAGTACGACTGCATTGAACCACACTTCTTAAAGTTCAAAATTAAGATAAATATTTTTGTAAATGTCAATAACAATATAAAAAGGCACAACCAATTTTTTATCGAATGAGAAAAGACACTTACCTACACTGCCTGCCGTCCTAAGAAGAAAGGGCGCATCTCCATTTTAGTAGTTTTGAGATATTTAGGTATTACGTTTTTTATTTTTGCCACCTTTAAAAAATGGCTATTTAAGTATTTTAAAAAAACCAATTCAAATTAGACGTCGGGCGTATGAAAATCGACTGTAGGTACATCGGTCCTCTAGTCGTATATGCGCCTTTTTATCTAAGTAAGTGGCAGATACCACTTTTTTGTCTAGTAAACATACTAGACGTGGTAGATGTGACCCATTTGCTTCCTGTTTTTCAGTCCTTTGCAGGAAATCGACCTTTTTAGCTCAGCACAAAAATTATAAACTAATGCACGGTTCCAAATATCTCAATTTTTGACATTTGGCGCTTGTGCCCTTTTTTCTTCGGACGGCAGTAGAGTCCAAGTGCTGTGGAAGATATCATTTCGGTCCATCACACTCTGAAGCGTTCTTATACTCGTGACCTCGTACCAGAATAAACTTAAGTTCACACTATATCCACATCGAAAGACATTAGCTTCGCAAGAGGATACTCGGAAGTAGAAGACAGTCTCTCCGTAAAAGATTCCGCTTCGCATTTAGGCAACCCCTTACTCCCCATTCATTGAATTCGAAATTGGTGGAGGTATGCCAAGAAAAACTATGTAAAAGTACGATCAAAATCAAAAGAGACTTCCAGTCTTCAAAGTATGTACTGAGAGGAGAGAGAGACTATTTTGTTTTACTTTCAGTTCTTATGTTAATTTAACCTTTAATGTTTTATCCACTGCAGCAAGTGATTCTGACTTTTCCTGTTTTGCCTCGAAAGTTAGACTTCGGTGACTTGAACGTTAATGACTTTGAAATTTAAACAAATCATGCAAAATTAGTTGGGTTCTTGGGTTCGACATAGTTCTAGGCTTTTTCTTATACCCGTTTTTCCTAGCTTTTCAACAATATTAAAAAAAAACATTTTTAATTATTGCTTACCTTTCTTCGCTTCTTTTGCTTCTTTCTTTCCATTCTTCTCTCGCCGGCCATGGTACAATCGATACTCTTCTTCCATAAATACTTGACTTCATTGAACATAATTATTGTAGCGTGTGTTTTCTCCCTAGATACTTTTTATACATTTTTATTGATTTTTAATTAGTTGTTATACGTTGTGCTTAATTTCTATACTTTGCATGTTTTTAGTGACTTTGCTTTAAATACTTTACGTTTGCGATTGCTGTGGACACTACAACCCACAATCAATACATTAACAGTTTTCAATTACCTTCACAACATTGCCACATTTTCTTTTTTTGTTTTTGTTTTTGATTTGTTTTCTAACAACAAGCGAAAAAAAACTAGAAATTAATAAAACTTTTTCCGTTTATTTTAATTTTCAGAAATATTATTCAGCAATAAATCGATAGATCGTTTGCATTAGACTAAAAACTTTTAAAATTTTAATTGTTTTACACAAAACTGCTATTATTATGTGATTTTATTTTATTTTTTAAATGATTATGTATATGTATGTTTTTATATAATATAAATATCAGTTTAAAATTAATAATTAATTTAATTAATTATTATTATGTATCGCGTCACAACAACTAAATTCGGTAAGAACGTTGTAAATGAGATAAAAAAATGTGTTTCATTACATTGTTTATACAAATTTTTATCCCACTTGTTAAAACTAAACGAATACATTGTGATTTCTTATTCCATAAGTAAGAGAATGCTAAAGCTATTTAGTTTTAAAATATTTTTTGTCAATTTTATTATTAAATATGAATTAAGCAGTTTTAATATACAGCCCGATGCATTTGTTCAATGTTAATATTTAATTCATTAATTTTTATTAGAATATTTTTTGAATAAAATTAGTTTTTGTTTCCACACTTATTTTCAATTATTACACAATAAATTAGAAAGATTTTTTTGTATGGTAGTGGGTAAGTTTAATTGCAAATTTGTTTATTGTTTTTGGTGAGAGAGCACACTACACAATATAACACGCAAGTAATATATAATTGATACACAAAATTAATGTAATTTTTATTTACATACTTAAACACAACGAAGAGTTATTTTTGCTTAGAAAAAAATGTTAGTCCTAATTTCTCTCTAAGGATTACACAGAACCGTATTGTATTCTACTAGATTTGGCCAGAACAACCGAAGTTCAACCAGCGCATTCCTAGAATAATGTGTCATCTCAAAGTTTGTGATATACTCATTCATTCAGCCGCCCTTTGTTTTTCCCCGCCAATATAAATCTGAATTTTTTTTAAAACTTTTGTTAAATAAAAAATCTGAACTTAACTGGAACTTTAACTGACATACATATTTTCATACAAGACTTGCAGTTAAAGTTCCGGGTAGAATTTAACGGACGGTCGTAGAAACGGGCCTTACAGCAACAAAATAGGAAAATCTGTGCTAGGGTATTTACATGCATATCCGATCATCTAAGTTGCAGAAATCGTCACTTTCCACCGGGTATTGGATCGATGCTTTTCTTAAAGTTCCTTATTTTTTTTTTGCGCAGGCTGGTGCTCTGTCTGTTATGTTTAGTTGCGTGCTGCTTTAAGGCTGGTTTACATGACGAATGCAACTATTTTTTACTGATATTGTGAGGGAGAAGGAAAATCTCCGGGAGTGGAACGAACAGATATCATGTTTAGCAAAAAATATTGACAATATTTCTGTGAATTTTGTTTTTTTGCAGTGGTTTCTTTCTACTCCATTGAAAATTCGATATGCTAGCTCTCTCACAATTTCAATAGAAAATGTTTGCATTTGTCAGGTAAACCAGCCTTTACATGACGAATGCAAAACATTTTTTACTGAGATTGGGAGGGAGCTAGCTTATCGAATTTTAAATGCAGTAGAGAGCAACTACTGCAAAAAATATTGGCACAAACACATTCACACAAATATCGTCAATATTTTTTGCTGGTTATAATATCTGTTCGTTTCACTCCTGATCAATTTCTCGTTAGAGATTTTCTTTCTCCCTTATAATTGTAGTAAAAAATGTGTGCATTCGTCATGTAAACCACCCTTTAATTTATTTTACTTCTCATCTAAAGGCTGGTTTACATGACGAATGCAAACATTTTTTACTGAGATTGTGAGGGAGAAGGAAAATTTCTAACGACAAACTGATCAAGAGTGAAACGAACAGATATTATGTTCAGCAAAAAATATTGACGATATCTCTGTCAATTTTGTTTTTTACAGTGGTTGCTTGGTGGTCTGCTCCATTGAAAATTCGATAAGCTAGCTCTCTCACAATCTCAGTAAAAAAAAATTGCATTCGTCATGTAAACCAGCCTTAACTGATCTAATGGCCTACTTTTTGATGTTATTCCGTGCTGCTATTTTATACTGATTCTCTGCTAATTACCAGGGCTAAGTATTCGAATATTATAAGTAGTAGAACTGTTGCAGCGCATAATCGAGTCATTGTTTATTTATTTATTTATTCTTTCATCATTCTTTCATTGTTGCCAGATATTTGCACTCCGCTTGATCCGTTAAAAAGGCACATGTATTTTGGTAACAGCAATATTTTATTTACAGCTATAAATTTCAAAATTGTAAACAAGTTTACAGTTTTGACCTTGCAATCAATATCAGCAATTTAATTTCTAAGCAAAAAAATTAATTATTTTCGTTGTTAATTTTTTCCAGGGTTCTGCAATGAATGTACGACAAATGAATGCAGTGTTATCGAAGAAATGTAACGATAACAATGGTGACTCAAATGAGGAAGTATCTCGTACAAATTAATTAGAGACTACTACATAACTTGTTAAATTAATAATTTATATGCATAAAGGAATTTTCCTGTCGGTCCTTTTGTGGAAAAAAAAAATAAATCAAACACATAATCACAATACTTGACAAACTCCACTAAAATCAAATAAGGAGCTGAAATTTAGTGTTCATGAAAATGCTTTGCTGTTATTTTTTTCATTTATTTTTTTTAAACACAAAATGTACCACAAATTCAAACTAGAATTTATCATTTTTTTTTTTGTTATCGTCAAAAGAAAATAGAAATTCAGGTGAAAAATTTTAGCTGCAATAATCGGCCATATCAACAATTTTACAGGATAACTTTATCGTTTATTTAATTGATATTTTATTATATAAATAGAGGTTTTTTTTATACATATATAAAACTTTAATTCAATATAATGGAAATAAGAATAAAAAATTGATCTAAAATGAAAATTGTTACAAAAAAAAAAAATACTATTGTTTTTAATTCCTTACACTCTCAGGTTATAGAATATATTTCTGGCTGTCCGATTAAACAAATTCTGACGAATGTGGCAAACCGGCTACGTACGAAATGATCATCATCAATGGCGCGACAGCTCAAATCGGGCCAGGGCCTGCAGGATTCATTGTCTGAAGTCATCTCGGTTCAGCGCCCGCGTTCTCCAGTTTGTGCATCTAAGAAGCGATTTGCAATCTGCGTCAACTGACTGCTCGTATCTTTTTCGCGGTTTTCCCACCGGTCGCTTGCCATGAGCTCTACCTTTCAATGTGGGCTTGGGAATTCTTCTGTCATCCATTCGATCCACATGACCTGCCCATTGCAGCTTACGGAATTTCATAAGAGTCGATGCGGCTGGGTCGTCATAGATGTTATACAAATACAACTCGTTGTTGTACCGAATACGCCATTCAGTGCCTTCTCTTACTGGTCCCAAAATTCTTCGAAGAATTCGTCGTTCAAAAGCGTCTATTGATTTTTCAGACGCTTGGGTGAGAGTCCACGTTTCACTTGCATATAGTAGCACAGGTCTTATTATGGTTTTGTAGTGATGCGAAGTTTGCTCAGCCTGTGCACTTTTTTCGATTTTAAGATCGGGAGAACCGTGAAATATGCCTTATTTGCTAGTGTGATCCGTTGATTTACTTCGTCCCGTTCGTTGCCGTCTCTTACAACTCTTCTATTATCTATACATAATACAATTCAGTTTTTTCAAAAGCAGTTTTTCGAAAATTTTCGACATCACTGGCAAAAGAGATATTGGCCGATATGATGTTGCTTCTGTGCCTTCCTTTGGAATAACAATAACTTCAGCTATCTTCCAATGCCGAGAAAATCGCTGGTATCAGCTCTACTTTCGAGAAAAACACGTTTAAAGTTTTTCTTTAGCACTTTAGTAGAAATTCATGAAATAGGTGCCTAAATGATACGATAGCTCACGTATAAAATAAAAATAAAAAAAAAATCCATTTTTGGATTGAGTTTAATGCAAATAACCTCTTAACACAAAATCAGGTTTTGTCCGTTACAAACGGAAATTATTTCCCATTTTAGGCCACAGCATTAAAAATTGCTTACAACGTTAACTCCCATCATTTTCCACGTTCTGATTAATTTCCATTATTCCTCTTTAAGAGAACTGTTTCAGTCATTTTTCGTTCCAATTATCCAAGTCAAATCTTATCAGAAACGGTCCTGCCACATTGCACCTGTCAAACCATTCGGACTATCCGGAATCCGGCATCGGAATCAACACACACTAACGCATCTTTCCCCTGTACATATACGGGTCGCACTTCGCCGCTTCCGATCAGTTCACTTCGGTTCGTTCCATCTGTCACTCGACTGTCAGACTCCCGTGCCGTGCGCTGTCACACTTCGCACAGCAGAACACCCAAAGTCACACATTTTCCGTTCGTTTTCTCGTGCGTTCTGCGTCCCGCCTGCCGTTCGTTGGTGTTTCCATTTCCATTGATCCATACCATATCCATGTCGTTGTCGTACATGGGCTTTGGCAGTGGCTCCCCGTCGATCCGAAACGGAGCATAGCGAAAAAGTTTTTTAGTTTAGCTTTAGTTTTTGACATACTCGTTTCATTTCCCGTTACAAAAAGTCACGCACCGCACTTAAAAATCATTAAATTATCAATTTTCCAATATCAAAACTAAAAAACAACAGTCTCTTTTCTATACTTTACCATTTAAAACTCGCGAATAGCCAGAATAAAAATTTCAACGCGGATAAAATTTTTTCGAAACGACGACGGGACTTGCTCAAAACTTTTTCTCCTTTCTTTTTCCAAATAAATCGCAACTTACAAGTGAATAAAATTCTTTCAATCTCAAAGTGTTTAATTAAATCAAAAGCAAATAAGTAAATAAGCAACAAAAATCAATTGAATTTCGCAAAACTTCGTCATCTTTTTGTGTGAGTATCGGCGGGCGGCCGCAAGGAACTTAGAAAAATGTCAACAAACTTGCGACAAATTCCGTTGACCTGCAGCGGACACACTCGTCCCGTGGTCCATTTGGATTTTAGCGATGTCACCGAGTCCGGCTACTTCCTAATTTCAGCATGCAAAGGTAAGTGAACGCATCAATTTGTTTTCGTTAATATTAAAAGTGTTAAAATGTCGAAAATTTGCCGCTTGTCGGTCGAGTACGAGTCGGGGCTTTTGGATTGGCGGGACGCGGCGCTTT
The DNA here is from genome assembly GCA_949128065.1 of Beris chalybata. NCBI lineage: Eukaryota > Metazoa > Arthropoda > Insecta > Diptera > Stratiomyidae > Beris > Beris chalybata. The sequence continues at coordinate 5,680,529 of OX421894.1, read as the reverse complement.
CAGCGCGGTACGCGCGTATCTCGCCTCGCACTAGGCAGGCAGGCGGCTTTGTCGAGCGGAGCCTTGACCCACTTCTATCTCGAGGAGACTTCTCCGCTGCCAGCTTCCCCCGCCTGCAACGACAACTAGTCATCTAGCAAAGATAGTCTCGGCCCAATTGAGATTTTCTAGATACGAATCCGAATCCTACTTGCTAAGGTGGTAAGCAATAGTAATGCTGGTGACACTCGCTGAGATTGCAGTTTATGCGGCAACGACTCGATGTGGTCGCTTGGTGTGTGCTCTGGGAAGCACCTTGGGGCCGAACTAGTTAGTTCACGGTCTTAAATTCAAGTTTAGCTCGATATGTTGTGTTCGATCGGCGTCCGACACTACACAGAAACTTAATTCTGTCGTATTTTCTTTAGTCCTGACTTTGAAATTCTACTGTAAGATATCATGCGGTGTATTTCTGTCCGCTTATTGGTTGTAAATTAGCTAGATTTGTCACTAGTGCCAGGCTGTCGGTATTCCAAGTGTATTAAGCGTATTGAATGCAGTTCTTACGTTACATAACTTTATGATGCATCCCCTTGATCAAATCCAGATTATATATAAAATTTTCATGATTTCTTGGTTGTCACAAATCAGGACTTCTGCTAAATTGTCCCTAACCATGGGCTTAGTTTTTAGTTTTATAGCTTCAGCGCTAGTTACCACGAATACTAAGTACTGAAAAGAACAATAGCGATTCCTTCAAAACTACATGGGTAGCTAATCGCCTTCAAAACATCGTACACCTAAAAAATTTACGAACTTGGTATAGCCTATGAAATGCCCACCCAATTATTTCAAGCGCTTCCTCTCAAGTCCATCCCCGGGTTAAGAAAAAAATGTATTTATTATAAATCGCTTTTATTGCCCTGTTTTAAAACGTACTTCTTATTTACTCTATGTTGAAGTGAGTAGAACATGTCTAATGTAACTATGATGAAGTAAGAAATGAAAAAGATAAAAAACAAAGTATAAATTTCAACAATTAAAAATCGTAAGACGATGTTTAAAAAATATAGTTCAGGTCTCAACGCTGAAACAAGTAAAGAATGCATGCATATAAGACGTATCAACGCGGAATAGTGATTCGTATTTATGGAAGCCATAGGCGAAGCAATCATGTTATTATCACTTGTAACCCCTTGAAAACATGCGACGATGGATACTTTCAGAAAGTGAGGTATCAACAATGCCATTACACAGTTTAAAAAAGAGCTCTGATATAAATAAAGGTCTTTCTTTTCAAGGGTTGGGCTACCGTCAATCGAGTGAGACCCCAAAAGAGTAAAAACCTTGTTCCAATCGAAAACAGAAAAGGACGTCTTCAAAAATACAAACTAATGAAATCTGTTCTCATCGATGTCAGGTTAATTTTTGCAAATTTTAAGCTTTATGAACAAAAATCTTGGTAGCAACTTAAAAAACAATGATTTTGAGAAACAAATTAATCTTTAACGGTTCATAGAAGCTAGAAGATAGCTTCGACGTCAAATGTTACTAAAAAAATGTTTATGATAATTTTGTTTTCTAATCTATGCTCAATTTAATAGTCCTTGATCAGTTCCCGAGGTATTTGACAAACATCAGCTCAAATTTTGTGTTCTTTGTTAAGCACACTTTGTAAGCTCTTGATTTTTTTTTTTTTTATCAAAAATAAGTTTTTTCTTTAAAGCACCGAAACAAAGCTATTCCATGTAGTCACAATCAATTAAAATCTATGTCTGGGTCCACATACAAAATATGTTTAATTTAATAAGTAAACGTACATATTGGCATAATACTTCTACGGTATTTTAATTGATTATCAATTTTACTTGGATTTGATTAATTGTGGTAGGTAATCAAAATTATGCTCAGAATGGCTCTTCTCTCCTCGTAGGTTGTTTCTCGGACAGTTGCCTGCCTCGTCCTTTTCTCAGTCTTCAAGAATGCTGCTAAGTAGACAATCAGATGTACAGACTAATATGTACTGGATTTAATTTGGTAGAAATTATTATAATTCCTAAGCACGAAGCACGATTTATCACATAAGAGAAATGAAAATTATACGAGTATATTTTAATTTGATCCAAGATGACATTGGCAAGAGAAGAACCATATGTAATTTAGTCAAATTCATGAGTATAACATTCCAGTACATTTTTTAATGCTAAAATTAAGATCATTTTGAAATAATGTTCGATGATCAATCTATTAAGGGGAGCAATCCCTTTAGACGCCCGAAAATGAGCCGTTTTTCATGAATTTTTTTTATGGTGATAAAATAAACGCATCATTTTAAAAGTTTGACATGATGTTATTAGAACTTTCAAGTGTTGACAAAAAAATTTTATTTTTTTGTTACAAAACAAAATGGCGGCGTTATAGGGTATTTCTTTAGGTGTCTTTTGCGTGACATCTATAACTGCTCCATTTGTCATATTTTTTCTATTGATCTTAAAATGAAAACTAAAATATTTTTGGAATACTAACCGTAGAATGGGAAGGATATAAGTACCTAAAAAATTATAAAAAATACATAAAGCAAAAAAGATATGAGGCTTTTCAATCAAATGTTCATTTTTCGACTATCTTTTTGATAGTTTTTACCCCAAAATAGTGGTTTATTTATGCGACATCCTCAAAATTTTAGGTATATCCTTCCGATATATATGTAGACAAAAAGCTCCAAAAAAATCAGCCAAACCGATCCATAACTTTTTGAGCTACAAAAGGAGCAGTTTTTGAAGATGCAGTTTCGAGATAATCGCGTTTAAAGTTTCTATACGAGAAAACTATAAGTTCTAGTGACTTACCGAATCAGCGATTACAGGCGCATATAAGAAACCTTCAATTTCTAACTCACTCACACCTTTACTTGTATTCCCTAGCATATATCTGTGAATATCATTCCCGTGATATATCTTTTTTTTAGAACATTTTAGAGCTATATTAAATCGCGTTCCTTTAGGATAGTTTGGTATTTTAGTTTCGAAATTCAACCGCCCAAGACATACTTTCGAGCTAAACTGACTCTATTTCATACACAACGTTCGTTACGCTTTATTCTTTCGAAATATGTGAAAAAAAAAAAAATTTAAATTTTAAAACTGTAAAGTGATTGCTCTCCTTATAATAGAAAAGAAAAATATAAGTTTGGCTTAAGGGGTCGGTGAAAATTGTTGGTTCCCATGTATTTATTATGACGAAACGCGTTCCGTTTCGGTACCTGTATCTCAGCTTCCACTGAACTCGATTTTGCACACTTATTATTTAATATATTTAAAAGCTTAAAAATTTAGTAAATTCCAAAATGTTCATTAAAAGGCGAGATATTTAACAAATAAGGAATGTATAAAATTGTGTACTGTTTAATATCTTTGATATTTGAAAAAATACAGTTTTGCATGAGATATGTTCATTTGCTTATGTATGAAGCTAGTGTACTATTAAGTAGTACTATTAACACAAAAATATAAAAAAAAAATAATTAAAACTATACTGGGTGTGGTTACTGAGAAACGTGTACCGAAAGACGAAAAGGTACTACTTTTCAGGAAAGTTAAAATACTAAAAAAAAATACATGCAGTGATATATTCAATTTCCGCTACTTCAGAGCAAAATTTCGGGCACTTCCCGTTACCCTAGTAAAGAACGGTTTTTTGTGTGGTGTGCAGAAACGAGTGTAGAATAAAAATTTGAAATGAAATAATAAATTTTGCACCGATTCCCTTAATGCGGTAAACAACTGGCTTCCTGAATTCTGAAAAATTTCGTTGCACAAATTTAAAATTTGACAAAGATTTCAAATTTAAAAAAATGATACTACGGTAATTTATTGGGAGACTAACGAGAATAGATATTGCAAATGTCTTCGATATTCTGGAAAGAATCTTATCTCAATTTATCCCGAAAATTAAGATAACATTTTCAAGGAACTCTATATTAATTAACACTCTAAATTAATTTGCCCTAACTAAAGTTAAGCTTGCTGTCTAAAAGCCGTTATTACGATCTTCAGTTAAAATTTGACCAGAACTTTGACTGTAAGTTTCGTATGAGCATCTGTCAGTTAAAGTTTCAGTTAGAACGTTACTAACGGTCGTAGGAACGGGCCTAAGTTTGTCCTCATCATGAATGGTGCGACAGCCCAAATCAAAACCTGATCTCCTGAAATCGTCGCCTCCAATCGTCTCGAATCTCGATCCAAAGACCGAGTTCTCCAGCTGCTAATTTTTAAGATGGCTTTGCTATCTTCAACAACTGACTCTTAAGGCCCGTTCCTACGATCGTCAGTAACGTTCTAACTGAGACTTTAACTGACAGATGCTCATACGAAACTTACAGTCAAAGTTCTAGTTAAATTTTAACTGAAGGTCGTAATAACGGCCCTGAATCACCATTCATTTTGTAGTCTAGACGAGAATTCTGAAATTACATTCACTCAACTACAACAAAATAGTGTTGCAGATTTTTGTCAGAGGTTCTATGCCATCCCCAACAAGTGGGCGGAATAATAGGTGTAAGTTTTCATTGAGAATATTCGCTCGATCTCTAATTCATCGCAAACCGTATACTGCGATTAACTTTGTCCATTCGCAAGTCATGCGATTATTGTTCGTTCATTGCAATGCGATAAACACAGGAAGAGTGTCCCAATGCGATCAACGGCATAGTTCATCAGAACGAGAATACTCTTTCGAGTATTCTCAAATTGTCGCATTATTGATATAGTCTCAAAAATCTTGTTGGGATCATTAGATTATGTAGATTTAATTTGAAAAAAATCTTGTGGCAAAGAGTTACATATTTTATGTTAATTTATATTTTAATCGTACTCATTTGTGCATTCTTAATAAATTCTAAGCATCTAAGTACATATTTTATTCTATTGAACCAATTACGTAAGAATTGACTTAAATTTTCCATATTTTCAATACTAATTACGGTAGCATCAATTTTCTTTGTTACTCTCAGACAAAGTCAAAAAGATTTTCACCTTGCACTGCGTGAAAATTTAATTGTAATTTTGTTGTGGAATTTGGTCGATTCTATTAAAACCTTTGTCTTCATCTGGCGCAAGCCGTTGTGCTCGACAATTATCCCGAATTTATTTATTTTCCTTTCCAAGTTAATTTCTATATTTTCCTATTGACCACTGTCTGTCTTTATACCGTGTAAACCATGGACGTTACTACTATATATCGTGCAGTATGTGATGTTTGTTTATAGGTGCACTTCCTGTCGAGAAAATTCACTTGCACGCGTAGCGATCGTTGTTTGTCTTTGATGATGCATTCAATATCCATGAAAGTTTACTGTCTAATATTAGATCTCTAGATACTTGCGTTAATTGAGCTATTTCTGGGTATGTTAATTTCGGTTGCCGAAATTCTTGTTTTGCGTTTCCTAGTGAACAGCGGACTTGCTTGATTCTTAGTTTCTGTATTTTTCTTTTACTCTTTGTTAAACTCAAAAAATATTCAGTACACTGAAATTTTGCATTTTAACGTTGTTGTCCTAAATGAAAATAATAAAATAATTGATCTGTCCGCCAGGCGTTTTAAAGGCCAAGGTTTTTCGGGTGCCGCTTTAAGTTCGAGTTGAGGATTTAAAATTAAAACTTCAAAAACTCTATTGCCATTCTTTAATTGGCTCCACCGATGGTTTCAACTTTTACATCAAATTGCTGGTAATTCGATTCTCTTATAAACAAGATATACTTATTTTGTTGATCTATGACAATTTGTTTTTTAGTGAGGATTTCAGTTCAAAGCAATTTTTACCGCACTGTTTATCCTCGATTATAAAAACTAATTTATAGAACACGACTCCCTGATTATTAAGAGCCCGTTCTGAACGATTCTCGCTGGAAATCGGAACTTCGGCACTTTGATATTTCAAAAACCAGTTGTGAGGTGTGGAACCTTCGAAATTACTTAGTCCAATCTCTACGTCAAGATCGTTACGGGCCTTAGAACTTAATAAAAATCGCCTTAAACTGTGTAGTGATACTTTCGTTTACTTTTTACATAAGGAAGCCAAATATCATTTCCTAGAGTACTGCTGACTAATTCGAGAATATTGTTGTTTTTCACAGACAGTCTTTGAACTATGGATTTTTTTTGCACTCGCGCCATACTCGCTTCCGATAACAATAAATAAACAGTTAGTTACAAAATTACAACCACATTGTTATAAATAAAATGTGAACTACCGTATTATCGGATGCAATATTATATTTGCATTGTTCCTTGAAACTTGACTAACAATTATAAACACTTCCAGGTGTACAGATTAACCAGAAAACTAAACCAAGGCATTAATAACATGTTTTATGTGTTTAATTCAAAATAACGCCGTCATCAATTAAATAATCACTCAACTTACTGAGTACGTCTCTTCAGACTCAAAAACAAAGATCGTACCGATCATACACGAGTCATTTTGCATTGGAGCCCAACTCAATGTCAGACACAAGTTGAAGCTTTCCCAGTTTGATCACTTCCGTCCGAAGCCGTCTAACTGGCAAACAGAAGGCGTCTTGGTGCACTATCAGAACGATCGGTTGATCTGGACAAAGTGACAATTTGGCATTCAATTAGCACCCAATCGCCTACCTATGGATTGACAACGGCATTTTATGACGAGTGGTTCAGGCTCGGGCTCAGGTACATTACGCTGTTGTCTCGTACATAGTAAGTTGTTCGCGTAAGCGATTAGCGCAATTTTTTTTATGCTCATGCATTCGCTGGAAAACTTGAAAGCCGGAAACAACCTTGACTGAGAGACTGGCTCAATGTCGCAAGTTAAATAAATGACTTGACGCTCCGACACTATAATAAAAATTGCGCTGGCCTGTGTGGAAGTTGGATGTACTAGTTTTTAGTTGTTTCGTTTCGAATCCGCTTGAGCTTTCAATCACTTAACATTACACGCTACCACTCTCAGAACTGGGAGTACTTGCACTTTACTTCCGTTTTGAGCTTTGTGTTTTTCTGCGAAATTCTACTCGGGGTATTTCCCCCGACTCCACTATTCGCCCCCGAGTTGTCGCAATGCTCCTTTTAAAACGTTCAGACTTTTGCCATCGGGGCCTTTTTCATTTTAATTTTCTGTGCTTGAAATTCTCTGTCGTTGGAATAATATCAAGGCGAGCTTCTTTGTTGATAATTATTTTAATGGCGTATGTATACTTACGCGATTTATTTTCGTATGTTTGATTACCTTGCAATGACAGACTCGAATCTCCCGAGCGATAAAGAAAATTGTCGGACCCGGCAAACTGATTATCACTGAAAACACTTTTAGCACCTGAACGAACACGGTTTTGTTGTTGTTGTTGTTGTTGTGGACTTTTAGTGAATTGATTTATCGAGCACATCAAATCATTGTCATCCGGTCGTACAATAGTTTTTAGGCGGTAGACCTGAAACTAGTTTACTAGGAATTATTATTAGGACCTTGCTTTGTACTGTACGTGCTCAAATTAAAATCCGACGAAAACCTTGTCTTGAATCTTGAAATTCGGTGTTTTTTTTCGGTTCGACTTTATTGATATTCACGTGTTCCAGTCATTGTTATTACTTATGAGTAAACACAAATAAAACAATTATGGAATACCCGTCCAGAATGCATTTCTGGTGACCTACAGAAGTAAAATCTTTGGAGGTTTGCTGCCAAGCCTGTTTGCGAAATTAAGAAGTATAGAAGAGGAAGGCTAGAACTCGTTAGCTGCAATTTCGAGGGCATACTTTCGAAACGCCCATTTTTAATCAGAGATAGTAGTACAATCAAAACTATAGTTTTTACGATTGCTGGTACAAGGCCCATTTTCTGACAAATCTCTATTTCAGTGGTTACACTTTTCTATTCTCACCTGGCTTTCTTTTGTTGCTGTTGAATTATACAAATATTTTTAATAATATCTTAACTGAGGTCTGGACATGTAATATTTATATTATTTTTCTTGAAATGTTAAAATTTTGTTCAAAATGCCCATCTCTTTTTTAAATTTGTCCACTACCACTGGGATGATAGACTAGGACGCTTACACTACCCTATCAAGGGCGAACAAGAGTCCTACGAACACTTGAAATCGTGTAAGTCCTTAATTCCATAATGTTCAATTATTTTGGCTGCCATGCTGTCAAAATTTGACGACCAACAAAAATTTTGGCAAACAAGTTAAGTCAATTTTTTCGGGATTATTTGGCTGTAATTTAGGGGGTCATTAAAAACATTAATTTGACAAACAAAAGATCGTTGAAAGAAAGAAACTTTGTTAAATATTTGACGATGTGATGTACGTTCGTGGTCAAATTATAAACTTGAAAAATTCAGGGAGTTTTGTTTAACTTGAAATAAACGGGAAAATTGAAGATTATGGATTTTGATTCTGATATAATTTGGTACACACACGGAGTTCTTTGGAGTATTCTTAAACTAAATGTTGGGCTCACCGAGTGGGATCGAGTCGCCAAACTCCATTCCCCTGCCTACCTCCAGTAACTGGACACCTCCATAAGGAGTCAAACGAATTAGGATCGAGATTATCCGAGTAGTGATAGCTTTTTATTACGTGGTTTTCATGGTAAGCTACCATTGAAGCTATCAAGATTAAAGATTAGTTGTTTTTCCAGTATCAGTGGAGTGAGACTCCAACACGAAATCCTCGACTGTTGACTAATCGCTGTCCGTGAGGACATGACTATTGGAAAAACTTCACTGGAGAGGCCAATTTTTATAAGATTGTGTTGGACTCGGTCCGAATGGAGCTGTTTCATCATCGGAAAGTATAGACTCTTCAGAGGGTGCGTTCTAGCCTACTATCCGAAACACCCTGACCGCTGGTGGAATTACTGAGGTACCCATCATGTACCTGCACGATCCCGACTCCGGAGAAAGAAGGAAACTCGAATTTACTGTTGAATTATGGAAAATGGACACTTGGAATATTTAGGGAATTTTGAAAACATTTTTCAAAATATTTATACTTTATCGCAACCTAGACATTAATTTCAACAGATTGCAAAATTAAGGCACACTCATTTAACTGAAAAAATGTTTACTATTTATTAACACTTTCGTAAACAAAGATCTGACCTACCTGGCTACCAAGATATTTTGTACCATTAAGAAAATGAAGCGAATAATCTACAAAAATACACCCACCATCTAAAGATTGAGATAACCGAAGTTTGCGTACGGCAAATAATTTTTATCCTATTAAGTTCTTTCAAAATTGGAGGCTATCAAATTATTGAACTCTTATCTCTATCGTTAAACTTTTTAATTACTTCTATAAAGAACAAAAGTATTCACCAATATTTGGCGTTACATAATTATATTGTTTGTTGCCAATAACGAGATCCTTCTTAACGGCATCTTCGACTGATTACATATGAATGTGACTATTACGATCTCAATAAAATTATCGTTGCAAAAATGGCAAACAAATATGCATATAACTGGAGACATTATTTTGTCACGTTTGGCGTTGAGATGTGTCTTGGAATATTTGTTTTCAACTTATCTTATCGAGATAAGGTAAAACAACAAAGTTGTTGATAGTCGGTATTATTTGGAATATTCTACTACCGAAATTATCGGCCGAATTCACTCTAGACATGTGGCGAATAATTTGGGCTTTGATATTACTTTGGTTGACCACCACTGTCCAACTCTCTGATTCCATAGCACAGGAAATTTGTAGACATACCAGTTAGAGTGAAGATCTTGATTATACAATACAGGGTGTATGCATCTATTAAGACTCTTGTTCTTGTGTGTGACCTCATGTATATAGTACCGAACCGTCTTACTTACTTACGATGGTGCTACAGTCCAAACCTTGGCCTCCTGGATGTGCCACCTCCAGCCTTCTCGGTTCAGTGACCGCGTCCTCCAGTTTCTGCATCTTAGAAGAGAATTGCTGTCTGCGTCAATAGAGTCCTCCCAGCGCTTTCGTTGGCGTAGACCTTATCTTTCCCGTAGCCCCAAAGAAGTCGCAAGGTGTTCGATCACCTCTTCGAGAGATAACGCGGTCCGGAAACTTTTCCAGTAAAAGATGAATGGTTTCGGTGATTGTGTGGCACGTAGCGCCGTCTTGTTGAAAGTAAACGTTGTCCAGATCAATATCATCCAATTCCGGCCATAAAAAATCATGAATCATCTCTCGATGGCGCAATCCAATCACCGTAACTGTTGCTCCAGCCTCATTTTCAAAAAAGTAAGGTCCAATGACCCCCCGGATCATAAACCGCACCAAACAGTCACACGTTGAGGATGGAGAGGCTTTTCAACAACAACTCTTGGGTTTTTCGAGCCCCAAATGCGACAGTTTTGCTTGTTGACGTAGCCACCGAGGTGGAAATGGGCCTCATCAGTCAAGATGATTTTTCGATGGAATTCCGGATCATTTTCATGCATTTCAAGAACCCAATCAGCAAAGTCACGACGTAGTTGATGATCGGCCGGCTAGATTTCTTGTGTTCACTGAACTTTATAAGCCTTAAGACCCAAGTCTTTATGCAAAATACGGTGTAATGACGTTTGTGGAATGCCCAATTCCAAAGAACGACGAGGAATGGACAAACCTGGGTTTTCTTCAACACTTTGGGCTTCAGCAGCAATATTCTCAGTTGTTCTTGAGCGACGTGCACGGGTTTTATTCTTCAAATCACTAAATTGTCCCAACAGCTCGAATTTTTCCACCAATTTCTGTATTGCGGTCCGACAAGGTGCTTGACGACGACCCAAAAATGTTTTAGTTTTACGAACCGTCTCTGCCAAATTTTCACCATTTTTATAGTGAATTTTAATAATTTCAATGCGTTGTTGAAGCGTGTATCGTTCCATTTTTATTCATGGCGTAGTTTCTACTTGTCAAATGTCAAAAAACGACAGCTTCAAAAGTGACATCTACCGAAATAGCGGGCTATTCAAAATAACACCTCTTATTGGATAGCCCTTTATGTACCGAACCGTCGTCTTCATATTTTCATATTAGTTCAATGTACCGAATGTTACCGTTACCGAAGCAGCGAAAGCCTTTGCACTAGTCGCTGCAAAGCCATTCTAAATTCCTACTGTTCTTTGCCCCATGCGGTTGATCATTCTTAATTGTAGTAATACTATTTGGTTTTATTATAACCGCAGCCACTTACAGGAGTGCCTCTTTGTTGTTCTGAAAGCAACCTTCTATGCGACACATTCAACTCTCGTAGCACTGCATTAGCCTTCGATAAGGCTTTGTAGACATTAAACCAACGCCTAAAAATCGGTGTATTTATGCTCTCTCTCCGCTTAAAAAATGTAGGATCACAAGAATCGACCAAAGCCTTCGACTCCGTGCTCCGGTCCCTTCACATTGCAACTAACGTGATCCATTCATCAATATTCCTACTACATCTAGTTTCCCCAGAATGAGAGACCGTCGTATACCGAACCAACGGGTATCGGGAGATGTTCCCATAAATAGCCTTAAAATTAATTTAAAAAAAAGATGACAATGAAAAGCCAAGCTAAAAATTTAAATTTTCAAGAATTTAAATTTTTTTCACGATAACGACAAGAGCACACGTAAAACACTAGAAAGAATCGAACTTGTTGCACTTTCCTGGTTCCACTTTGCCTTGGTATAATCTGCCAGGGCCTGGCCAATAATGAACTTTGTGCGAAGGGCATCATGCTATGTTTTTTGATTTCTTTACTCGTTCAGACGACAATCAAAAACCTTTAAATCGACTTATCCATCGAATCCGGTTTAATTGTCGGTCGAGTTAAGTTCACCTTATTGAGTAGATTTCTTAAGTAACCTGAACGCAAACAGAACGTATTCGGCCGTACACCTGTACTAGCTGACTTTTAGCTTCGGAAATTGTAGTCATATCTCCTCTTATCGGAACCTTGGAAATAAAAGCGTACAAACTTGTTGTTTACTAATCACAACATATTGCACTTTGCCGTTCAGTTTGTCAGTCAGTCAGTCAGCTAGTCACGTATTGTAGTGAATATAAAAAAAGACCCAATCTATGCGATTTTTTCAGAATAATAATGAGAGAATTGTCCTTCCTGATTGTCGCGTTGCGGGACTGTATAGACCAATCAATCCCGGGTCGGGATTATTAATTTCTTTGACCATGGTTAAATTATGACCTTTGCAGTATTGCTATCAACAATTGCTGCCCAGATTTAAATTACAAGCGTTTCCTTCCGCGTATTATGAATATCGGTTACGATTTTTGTTGTTATAAACTAAGAAATTTGCAGACTGCACAAAGTTAAAATCAAATTATATAAAACTTAGTAAATTGTAGTCTCTGCTTTTTTTCAAACGCATTTTCTTTTTTTAGTCGTTTAACGACGATGAGGCAATATTAGATTTTTTTTAAATTTCATTTAGATAAATGTAGTGGGGCTTATATTCTTCAATCCAATAAATGAAGCCAATACTACCACCTTGATCAAAAACTTCCCGGAATAACGACCGTGTGGCGCTTTTATTGTTCCGATTTGAGTTCTGTTCTGTTCTGTTCTGTTATTAAGTTGGTACATCTGTTGTTGACATTCCCTCTAAATCCTAGCGTCATAGTTTGACATTTGCAAAAGTTACGTAGCCAAGAGTACATCTATCTCTGTATGGGTTGGCGATTTTTTACAATTTTAGAAATGGATTTAAATTTGCAACAACAAACTTGTATTAAATTTTGCGTAAAAAACGGATTTAATAGTGCGCGAACGTTGGAAATGTTGGAAAAGTGTTTCGGCAACGATTCTCTAAAGAAAACGGTCGTTTATCAGTGGCACGACCGGTTCAAAAGTGGTCGTGAGTCAATCGAAGATGATGAACGCAGTGGCAGACCATTTTCATGGATTACAACGGTGTAATGCATCATGAATTTTTGCCAGAAGGCCAGACAGTAAACAAAGAGTATTATTTGGGCGTTAAGCAATTCGCCGAAAGAAACCAGAATTGTGGGCAGAAAACTCGTGGATTTTGTACCATGATAACGCACCGTCGCACAGTGCCATCATTATTCGTAATTTTTTGACGAAAAAAAGCAACAAATACCATCCAACAGCCATTACTTACTTTGAAGGGGATAATATAGATTTAGATGAATATGAATATGTATTTTTAATTTTCTCAATAAATTCCGGGAACTTTTTGATCAAGGTGGTATACCAAGCAAAGCTCATGCTCTTATATTATACTTTTACATTTTGGATACAGTTTTGTTAGTATTCTGGATGCAGTATTGCTGGTACAGAAATAACCTAGCAAATGATGTGTTACAAGATACAATTTCCTCAATTGTTCTTCTTTTCTTCGTACTCTGTTCAAAAAATTCTTTGCTTCCAAGTATCTGCGCAATTTCTTGGAAGACACCTCTAAGTACAAATCTTCAACTTTTAAACAAACTGAATATACCTGTGCAGTTTTGTTGGACAGTTTCCTTTGCTACGCGTCCAAGGAAAAACTTGATCCTAGACTGCGATCAAACTCGAATACAATACTAAGCGCCATAGTGACAATGATCTGAAGTCAATAATACTAATCAATAACTTTTTCATTCTATGTAAATTACATTGCAACTACAACATAATAATATTTAAAACAATAGCCATTGTTCTTCTAGACGCGCTCTCACTCAAACTGTTTTATTTGAGTAGTATTCTTTGTATTCCTGTACTCAATTCCACTGTACTACGTACAATAAATATGCAGTGTTAATCAAGTATTGTCAATTGTGAACTATAATTACAGCTTCAAGTATCGTTGAATTCTGTTGAAAATCCCTAAACCAGGACAATTATTTTAGGCCATTTCTACATCAAACATTTGCAAGAGCCCGATGATCGCAAGCCCGTCGATCTTCAACCTTTCGTACGTGACATAGGATCGGTCTAGCGAACGCTAAGCTCCACTTGTGGTTTAACTAGTAACTGGCTACAAAGAAAGTGGTGAGGTTATTTTCTTCTTTAGATCAAATTGGCCTTCAATCGGAGCATAGGACAGCGACAATGTTCCTCTACAACAAGTGAACCTGGTCTTCAGTCGTTATCTGCTGCCTAGATTTTTTTCACTCAACTCAAACCCTTCAGCAAACACTTGAATGTTTTGAGATCCCGTCTTGGAATAGATTTGAAATCCTTCGACTTGACTCAACATCCATCCAAGCTATGAGAGGAACATCTGCCTCTACTCTTCGCGATGTATGTCCAGTGTCCAGTCTTCCTATAGTTACTCTGTTAAAAACTAGGAGAGATAAATAGAAAAGAACACCCCGTCCCTGTAGTCTCGCTATTCGAAGATAGAAAAATGGTAGTTAATGCTTTGAATTGTTTATACTCTAGATGAAATCATAAAGAATATTATAAGTTTGGCCCAGCCGAAAAATATGTAACGCATAGAACCAAGCCTTGGACGAAAATAATTTATATATTACATTTTGTTTATTTGTGGCCAAAAACCTCAAAACCGCTTGACGTCCGTCCGTCCGTCTGTCCGTTAGCACTATAACTCAAGAACGCCTTCACCTAGGCTCTTGAAATTTTGAATCTGGGTGTTTGGTTGAATTTTTAAGGCTAAGTTCGTTAACGGGCGAAATCGTCCTACTCCTTCGAGTAGCTGCCATACAAAATGTCCTTAAAACAGGTGTTCAAGAATATCGGTCGATAACTTCAGAAGAGCTTAACCTAGGTCTTTGAAATTTCGTATGTCTTATTTTTCCAAGAGTTGAAGCTAACTGTATGATTATGAAAAAAATCCTAATAGTCCTTCGAGGGGCTGCCATACAAATATACTGTAAAATGACTTCACTTAATTTACGAGACTCACTATAACTCTAGTAATCGTTTAGCTATGAATTCAGAATTTTGTACAAATTAGTTTTGAGTGAAAACAAAGATCGAGTTTACTAGTCAGCGAAATCCTTTTACTCCTTCTGGTACCTTCCATACAAAAAATCCTTAAGACACGTGTTCAACAATATTTTTCGATAACTTTTGAACGCTTTAAACTACAAATTTGAATTTTTTCACATTAGGAAAAGGAAAAGGATGAATATGTAAGAAATCGAGTGAGTCCTTGCTCCGCCTCCCATATGAAAGTCCTTCAAAAAGGATATTTTTTTTCCAGTTCAAGATATGAAATTAAACAGTGAATATTGTCTTTTAGTTTTGAGTAGCAATTTAATGGGACTCCTTAATGAAGGACATACAACATGCACACACGTAATACTTCTTCATCCCCAACTTCAATATACATCGGAGCTCTGTATCATCTAGACTCTAGAGTATTATACGATTGGCTTGCAGCCGATCGTGACTGCAGTATGTTTTATTACTGTTTTCTCTCACCTTTTCTGGCTGATACACGTTATAGCTACAGGTAGATAGATAAATTTCAACGAAGGCGCGTAGGTCCCTCCAAGCAGATAGCAGCCTTTAAAGCATTAAGTCAATTCAGTTCATCGCTGTCATTCAATCGTCATCTTCTTGACGATTGAATTGTTAACATCACTCCAACTGCTTTATCAAAATTATTGTTTATTCCTCTTGAAGTTAATATTGAAAATTTTTATTTCAGATGGAAGTCCAATGCTTCGACAAGGTGATACTGGCGATTGGGTTGGGACATTCGAAGGTCACAAGGGTGCCGTATGGGGTGTAGCCTTAAACAAAAATGCCACACTAGCTGCTTCCGGGGCAGCAGATTTCTCAGGAAAAGTATGGAACGCTATAACAGGAGCTGAAGCTCATAGTTTTCAACACAAGCATATCGTAAAATCGGTCGCTTTCAATCAAAATAGCGAACTTTTAGTAACCGGAAGTAATGAGAAACTTGTTCGTGTATTTGATTTAAAAAATCCGGAAGCCGAGCCTGAATTGTTTACCGGTCATACGGGAGCGGTTAAACGTGCTCTCTTTTGTAGAGACGATAGATGCATTATAAGCGCTGCCGAAGATAAAACGTTAAGATTGTGGGATCGGACCTCAGGACAAGTGAGTATTTTTCATCGCTTTAAAATCTCCCGATTCAGATTAAATGTTATTTTTCTACTTTTAGGAAGCACAAAAAATCGATTTTCCCCACAATCCGAACAGTCTGGAACTTTCATCGGATAATAATATCCTAACGGTCACGCACGGATCTAGTATTAGTTTTTGGGAAGTCGATACGCTTAAAAAACTAAAAGAGATTAAAGTACCAACCAATGTTGCGTCGGCTAGTCTTCATCCCGACAAGCATATATTCGTGTGCGGCGGAGAAGATTTCAAAATGTACAAATTCGATTATATTACCGGAAACGAAATTGGTAAGTAATTCCCGTCGTTTCAACACTGAAATAAACATAACAAAAAATTTTCCGTTTCTAGAATCGTTTAAAGGTCATTTCGGTCCAGTACATTCGGTGAAATTTAGTCCGGACGGTGAACTTTACGCAAGCGGATCGGAAGATGGAACTCTTAGACTTTGGCAGACAACGGTTGGAAAAACGTACGGCTTATGGAAATGCACGGAACCAGGAGAATTAAACAATTCGATAAGTTCACCACGTGAAGTTCATGCAAATTAGAAAAATGGAAAATATATTTAAAAAACAAAAAAAGTATACACACAGCTCCTTTCTACCTAATTATTCGGATCTTTTTTTTATAATTGTATCTATCGCGCGTTTAGTTAAAATCAGGACAACAAAAAATATTTTTACAGCAAACTCACCCGTATCATTGATTGTGTAGCTATTGATTACCAAAAAATTGTAAATCTTAAATTTATCGATAGTTACGTGAAAAAAAGAAATCATTTTGCCAAAACTATTAGATGAAATTGCTTATAAGAACAAAACAACAAAAACTAATTATGTAAGACTAATAAAAACGAAATTTTTTTTACAATTTTGCTGTCTTTATTTTTATGTTTTACGACCAATGATCAGTAGCTCAGTTCTGTAACTTATGAATGAGAAATTTCTCACCAAAAAGTCAAAATGAGGATGAATTGATGCAGTTTACTCTCTGTATTCTCACCAAATGAGAAAAGAAAGATTGCCAAATGCGTAGTCGAGTACGGTGCTTTCTCATTTGTTGAGAATAGCGAGAGAAAGCTGCATGAATTCGTCCTTATTTTGACTTTTTGGTGAGAAATTTCTCACTCATACGTTATAGAACTGAGCTACAGGTATCAAATTGAATTTTGATTCGAAAAGAACCGCCGAAAAATTGATTTCGGAAATTTTTTTTAATAACATTTGGAAGAGCAATGACCAACTAAGAGGGATCACCTACGACACCAACGCATTGGAGTTAGTAGTGCAGAATAATGAAGCCTTACTAACGGGTGACCTGCTCGATCACTCTTTGTTGCACATCTAAAAACAGTGCATGCATTAAGAAAAGCATAGCCGCGAGTCATAGCTAGCTATTTATATAAAGAGAATTTACAATTTAATTTCTTGAGATTAAAAAAATAAAATCTTATTCACAACACTCTATTTCCCTCAGCAAATGTCTCTGTCGCGTTGATAAAATTAAGTAAAGAAAACTTGTATCAAGGCAATAAGAAACAAAATGTTCTTAGTACTACATATTTCATAAACGTGCGACTAAAATATTTGAGGGTCGTCCGGTATGTGAGCTGTTAACATAGCCTCGGAATAATTAATCTATGTAATACCGCAAAGTACTTGTCTCTGTAAAGTAATAATCCAGCCTATTACCATGGAATGAATGATTTGAGTGGAAACGTTTTGGAGGAGTACTGCTTAGGCGCTAAGGAAGAGCCAGGAAGGAAATGTTTTTTTTCCCAAATCGTCTGGTTACAGGATGCTTACCGTGGAACTAGTAGTGTAGTGAGCATCTTGTCGCAAGAATTTTTTTTATAATAATAATAATAGATTTAGTCCCTTCATGCAAAATGGGCGGTTCCTTCCAAACTCGAGAGTTGTAGAAGAAATCCCCATTAGGGCGCACTTTCTCAGCTTAGAGAACTGGTAAAAATGCTGTCACTCAGCTCAATGAACTGGAAAAAGTTTCACCGTATCAACATACTCATCCATATATGCTAATATTGGGCTCAAAGTCCAATCAAATTACCGTAACCCAAAGATAATCCCCAGTCAGTGGGGTATAAGGGGTCGTACCGAGAAATATCGTTTTCAAATATTTTAATATCGAGAGAAAAAATAAAAAATAAAAGCTATTAATAAATATAAACAAATGTAAATGAAGATCTGGCAGTGTCTTACTTGAATTGGGTCGTTTACGAGTGAACTGTTCCAAAAGAACACTTCATTGAAGTGAGGGAGTGCAGTATCTTACGGGGAGCAATCCCTTTAGAGCATTAAAAATTTTTGAATTTTTTTTTCTTCACATTTTTCGAAAGAATAAAGCTTAACAAACGTTGTGTATGAAATAGAGTCAATTTGGCTCGAAAGTATGTCTTGTGCGGTTGAATTTCGAAACTAAAATACCAAACCATCCGAAAGGAACGCGATTTAATATAGCTCGAAAATTTTCTAAAAAAGGATATATCACGTGAATGAATTTACAGATATATGCTAGAGAATACAAGTGAAGGTGTGAGTGAGTTAGAAATTGAAGGATTCTTATATACGCCTGGAATCGCTGATTCGGTAAGTCACTAAAACTTAAAGTTAACTCGTATTGAAACTTTAAACGCGATTATCTCGAAATTGAATCTTCAAAAACTGCTCCTATTGTAGCTCAAAAACTTATGGTTCGATTTGGCTGATTTTTTTAGAGCTTTCTGTCTACATATATATCGGAAGGATATACCTAAAATTTTGAGGATATCGCATAAATAAACCACTATTTTGGGGTAAAAACTATCAAAAAGATAGTCGAAAAATGAACATTTGATTGAAAAGCCTCATATCTTTTTCGTTTTATATATTTTTTATAATTTTTTAGGTATATCCTTCTCATTCATCGGTTAGTATTCCTAAAATATTTTAGTTTTCAGTTTAAGATCAATAGAAAAAATATGACAAATGGAGCAGTTTTCGATGTCACGCAAAAGATGCCTAAAGGAATATCCTATAGTGCCGCCATTTTGTTTTGTAACAAAAAAATTAATTTTTTGTCAACACTTGAAAGTTCTAATAATATCATGGCAAAATTTTAAAATGATGCGATTATTTTATCACCATAAAAAAAATTCATGAAAAACGGCTCATTTTCGGGCGTCTAAAGGGATTGCTCCCATTAAGGCAAGGTATCAGTTCTCGACGAAAAAAAAATGTTTTTTTCTTTTTCTTTTTAATTTGCATCCTTAACATATTGAGATTACGTGGACAAAAGGATATTTCGATATCAAATGTATTTCACGAGTTACAGGCCGATTTGTGGAACGATCGACTGATATTCAATACGATTTTTCTATAACGTCAAACTTTAAATGCGTTTTTCTCGAAACCACTTCTTCCGGACCGCGGTACGTTCTACAGCTTCAACGAATGAAACGATTTTAATGAATAAAAGCTTAAACGAAAGTAAACTAAATTTGGGGGACCCAACGTCGAGTTTTTTTTATTTTCTTATTCCACTTTTTTTTTTATTTTAGTTTTTAAGCCAAAAAAAGAGTGAAAAAAGTGAACAATTTTTTTTTCAAATAGCTGCCATTTTAGTTTACACAAAATAAAACAAACTTCAGATTTTTCCGATCGGTTAAAGTAGTCAAAAAATTAGTTCAAAGTGAGAAAGAAAGTTTGGTAATATTTTGGTATTACGATTTTAATGTTTTTGCTCTCCTAAACATTTTTTTTATTCAATAAATGTTCCTTCTACTCGAAACTGATAAAAAAATTTTTGTTGTAAGATAGAAACAATATATTTATTTATAATGATCGAAGGACTTTTTTATAAAGTTGATTCTAAATACAAATTTTTATTTTTAAGTTTTAAAAACATGAACAAGTTTTAAACTTTCAAAGCTTATAGGTCGATTAGTTTTTAATATTTTTGAAATTCCTTCATTCAGTAGCATTAGATTTACTAACATAATAAGAGCTTAAAATCGGTTTAGCGATTCCTGAGAAAAAGGTACATGAATTTGTATGAAAAGTTGTCAAGTCAGTAACCCCCTTAAGGAAGGGAAAAATGTGATAAAAACGGAATAGAAGATTGCTTAGGTTGTTGTTCGAATAGTTTTTGAGCCTTCTGCAAGTTCAAACTACCACTTTTTAGTTTGTAAAAAAAATTCAAATTTGAATATTTTCAGCAACCGCTTATCAACAACACTTAACTGTGTCAATTATCCGAACTATTTTCGTTTCCGTTCATTTCTGTTCTGATTTCACAAAATGTGCTGACAAAAGAGCAAAGCCAGCACCATTCCGTGTTCCAGTTCTCAGTAGTTTCATGTTCCAATTGGCTGTCAATTTTGAAACGTCACTTGTATATGGTGGTTCCGGTGGTTCGGACAGGGTCAAAATAATTCTCCTCACTTTTTCCTTAACTAGTAAAATTTTCCCGATTCGACAAAATGTGCAATGTGGAAAGTGTTCAGAAAATAGCCAACTACCTGAATGTACGACCGGGCAAATTAAGCAACAACAAGGAACAGGTTAGTGTCGCCCTAAATCCATTCTAACCTCGCTTCAAAGTGCTTCACTCGTCTTCTGTTACAGGTTGTGTCGCGAACCATCAAAAACCAGACTCAGTCTGGCTTTGCAACAATCCTAACGAATCTGGCCAAAGAAAGCAAAGAGTATCTCGCACTGCACAATGGCATGACGTTGGAAACAAAATGCGAGGTTCAACAGTGGATAGACTACGCTGTTCTGTACGTGGCGCCCGGCTCGAAGGACAAACACGTTGCACAGTGGCTGCTCAAGGACCTAAACAACTACTTCCTGACTCGATCCTATTTCGTTGGATATTCGCTTACTCTGGCCGATTTGGCAGTTTTTTTCGCCATCCACGACCTGATTGTAAGTTCCACTCCGGTGCCGACGCAGTGCACATCTAATCGACTTGAATACATCTTTTCAGAAATCGTTGACGCCAATCGAAAAAGAAAACTACCTGAATTTGTCACGTTGGTTCGATCATTTGCAAAAAAACGAAAAGATCCGACAGGGTGGCGATCTGATTAATTTCACGACAATCTATTTGCATGGCTGGGCAAAGGGCACTCATCTGTAATTCGTTGCGATTGGTTTTAAGGAGCGACGACTGGACATTTAAAGTTTCTATTTCGCGTGCTTGCTGTGTAAATATTGAATTGCTTCGTTTGATTCGAGTTCGGCATTTGCTGCATTTCGAAACGGATACGTTACCCCGTATCCTTAGATTATGATATTTCAGGAGAGTTTCTGTTGGCTGTTCTTTTTTTTACATCCGTGTTTGTGTTCGACTAATAAAATGTTTATTTAAATAAAATTTGGTTTTCCAATCGTATCTTTCCTAAATGCTGCTTAGACTCCGCATAGTGGATTAAAATTGAATCGATGTATCATTCGTCCGAATATTCGTAAAAATTTGAATCGATCGCATTGTGTTTCGAATTTCAAAAAGACAAATTTTATCGTCAGAAATTGAGCCTATTTTTTCTTAACAAATTTATGATCTGATGAAACGCAGGACAGTAGTATAGTTTCTCCAGGAGGTACAATCCTGTACGGCAAACTTTTCTACCCCTGGAACTTAAAACCTTCTTTTATATCGTAAAGTAACATGTATCAACAGTGCTCATCCACAGGATAGGGTCATGTGCTTCTGAACGTACTCGAACTCAAGACTTATTGGCTACTTGAATTTCATTCTCGATTCTTCGTATCCATGTATTTTTGCGATGACCCAGGACACGGTTCTTAGCGAATTCGAGTTGGTTTGATTGATTGTAATTGTCGACTTTTAATCCTCGTCTTTTAAACCGGGTTTTCTTCAACAAGATGATGAAAAGTCGTGAAATAGCTGGATCTTGATTCCAGTTCGTCACATCGAAGAATTTATTTGCCAGTAGTTTCGTTTTAGGTGCACAATATATGCCAAGAAGAATAGTTACCCTGGTTGCACGAAATTATAGGAATTAAATCAATACTACTGTTTGTGCGCTAACGACGAGCATTATTTTTTAAATTGTTAAATAGAGTGTCGACTTACAGATTTTAATTTCTAAAATCCTCAACTATGAAACTTAAAGAAACTGTAAAACTGTGAGAGGTCCGATAAAATTTATTAATTATGTTTCATCTGCAAGCACGAAAATCAATTAGTTGGATTAAGAATCGATTCGATTATGATTTAAATCCCACATGTAATGTGGTTAAATAGAATTAAATATAACATTTTCATGGATTCATAAATGTGAGCAATCAATAGACGCAAATCTAAAGAAATATGAACTTGAAATAGGGGAAGGCTTCCGTTAACCGCCGGAGTGCTGACGCTACACTGCATACTAGAGAAGCACTCCATCCGTATGGGGATTGCTGACTCGGACGCTTAAAGTATTGCCCCGATATATACGCTGAGAAAACATCATCATCATCAATGGCGCGACAGCCCAAATCGGGCCAGGGCGCTGAGAAAACATTACACACATTTTGTGTGAGTATCAAGCGGTTGCAAGAAGGCGCAGGAAGTGGTTGTTTGCCAGTCGTTTCGTTGATAATTAGATGATCTGAGATTGATAGGACATTATAGGGGTGATTCACTACCCATGAAATTTCGAAGGGATCGCTAGGCCAATCATTTCGGTGCTCTGTGTGCGAGCTGGCTCAGAGTTGCGTCCCTTTCTAAAATTAAACTAGACCCATATCGAATTTTCCTTCTGGCGACAAAAATGTGATTTCGTCTTCTTTTTCCTATATTTAACATAATTAAAAATTAGAACAAAAAATAATGAAAAAAGCGAGTTCACCATTTCAACTTTCATCACACATCAACTATCGTGAAGAAGAATCTTTTCTTGGAAATATATTTGATCATTGAACGCTGTGTAGTTCGTATACCAGTTGTTCGCTGCGTACTTGCAATATTGACTACTAGCCGCCCCTGTTACTCCCGTGGATCCATTGGTCCTGTTTTCCCGTCGATTGCTCCCATTTCTCCAGTTACTCCATCCTCTATCCACAGTCCTCCATCTTAAATTCTCCATCCACCATAGCCCATCCTTTATCCTCCCTCCATTTCCTATCCACCATCCACCTTCCTTCATCCTCTATCCTCCATCGGTCCATCCTCTATCCACCATCCTTTAGCATCTACCATACTCTATCTACCATCCTCCACTCTTCATCCTCTATCCACCATCCATCATCCTCATCTTCCATCCTCCATTCTCTATCCACTATGCTCTATTCTTCATCCATCGTCCAACTTTACCATTCAGTAATAAGAACGCATAACTAATACACCGAAAAGGAACGAACTGCCGCTAAATCATATGAAATACACTCAAATGTTGAGATTACTCGCGAGCCAACAACTCTTAAATGAATTTGGCTAACGCAGAAACTATCGCGGACGTACCCTCAATAAATTATCAAAGCTTAATCGCAATCGGATGAGTGGTTTAGGAGCTACACGGGACAACCAAAAAAACATTCATTTTTATATATAGAGATAAAAGGTTTTTCACAATCGCATAAGTCAATTCCTCTAGTTTTCAAACCTTTTTTTTGTTTTTAAATTTGCATTGCTCAGTTAGTTTTCCTACGAATTGTGAACATAAAAGCAAGTGAAACTAAATTATTAAAGACAGATTATGCTCATTACAGTCACATAGATTTTCACCCAAAAAAATGGAGTAGCCATGTTAGTGACACAAAACAAAATCTTTACTGAAACTATAACGGGCGTTACACGGCGCGTTAAGTCGTCCAAGGCATGACAGTCTGTAATAAATTGAAAGGAAATATGTTCAATAGGAATCCTTCAATGAAAAACCAACGAAAAAAAAGAACTTCTTCACTAAACATTTTTATTTCATATATTTTCTAAAAAAATCTATTCAATAGAATCTTAATATAATATATATTTTGAAGTTGATTTTTTTCAATTTTATTTTTTTTTTTTTTTTTCATTCAATAATTTTGTGTTGTTTTTTTAGGTATCTGTTTTACATTTAAACTCACATTCAACTACTTAATAAGATCGGGCTCATGTATACATCCGCTAGTCGTGTTGAGGAAGAGACGGGGGGGGGGGGGGGGGGGGATTGGAAGGAAGTAAATTCAGGATACTTTAGATGACGAAAGGAAAATATGTTTTGTAGAAGAATAGCTTTAGTAGTAGTATTCGTGTGTAATGTGAAATTTGAATTGTTCATCGTCAGCGTCTCAATTTGTTTGTATAGAAATCCGTTTAAGTTTCATTTCAAATACAAGAATAGCATTTCATATTTATTTTGTAAATATCAATTTTTTTTTTCATCGTTTTGGGCATCATAATAATTCATCTACACGTACATTTATTCTATTCTCTATGCTGTAAGTTTTCTTTTCTTTTTTGTTTCTATTTAAGCAATTAGTATATAGACAGAAGTATTATTACACCGTGGTAGTTAATAATGGAAAAAATCTTTATTTTATACCTTTTTTGTTTTGTTTAATAATGTACAAATATTTAAATTGTTTTACTTGAATTTTAGTATCACTTAAATTTCTACAACAGGTTCCGTGCTGCTTTGTTTTATTTTATTTTCTTTGTTAAGAAGTAACAATTATTTTTATCTTTTCAAAAATAAGACAATCGTGTAAAAATTGTATTTAACAATGGAAGTTTCTTTAAAGTATTAATTTAATAAATTTTTTTACTGTTTTATGTTAGAATTTTTTACGGTATTATTCTATCTGGGAAGATTGTTCTCAAATTAATTTTGAAAATAATAAAAAAATTAAGGTGGGAATCTTATTATTTTAAGTGGAGAAGTTTGATATGTACCACTTCTCCACTTATTCTTTGTTAAGTCTTATACAATTCAGCACTTAAATACACTTGAGATCATAAAGTGCTAAAAATAATGGTTTAAAAACTTCACTCCCGATCCATTACCCTAAATCCAATCAATACTCAACTATTGTTTTACGAACCTAAGTTCGTCTTAGCTCTGTAACTTTATTAACAGTAGACACACTAAGCTGTTTCGATGATAGTAAAAATAGGAGTTATTGCCATTTATTCCGAATACTAATATTTTCAATGAGGAAGATTTTATCAGTTTAGTTGACTGTGTCAAATCTGAATCTATCCAGCGAATTGTATTTCGAATAAATCCTCGCCACTGTGCAACAGTAAAGTTTTGCTCTACACTAGGTATACTCTGTCTGAACTAACTTTAACTTAATATATTGTAAAATGTTTATTTGACAACATGGTAGGCAGTCGAGAGTGAAAGAGAAAAGAAACTGGAAAATATCAACCGCCTCCCCTTTTCATTATAAAAAGGTTTGTACAATGAAAGGCGGATGTGCTTTAATTTAATTAATCGAAATATATTTCAAGTATTGAATTTCTTAACTCTGAATTAATTAGTATTTTAATTAATTAATTAATTTTGTTTTAAAATAATACTGGTATTAAATTAGCGGTACCTATTTATGTTTGTGACGCACTTACCACTTACCTGATAAGTCTGCAGCCTCCCAAAAACATTATCATTCGTCAAATTAATTGTTTGTCCCAAATTTAAGTTGCAGCAAGCTTTTTTCTGTTTTACCTTCAGTTCAGAGTGATCCCTATTTTCCAGATTGATAAAAATTAAGATTTTTTTTTTGATTTGATTCAAGAACTAGTCGTACTCACTGGACGTTCAAAGGAAACTATAGAGTTGACCTACCAGTGGGTGTGCGGAAAGAAAGGTACCACCACTCTTAAATACATAGATATGATTCTTTTTTTCTTAAAGTTTAATTCATATAAAAAAATTGACAAAGCCGTTTCTTATAGCCTTCAGAAAATTTAGAACAGTTTTTCTTAAAACCATTGTAAGATATGAGAACATATCAATGAACAATTTTTAAGTTCGACCTTAAGAACTATTCAAAACGGATTTTATAACTTACTGGGTAATGCCTTAAGGAACAGAGGAGAGAAGACAAGTTCAACGTCTGAAAGATGCAGTATCTCCACAATAAACAGGAAGCTTAGTGTTTCAAGGAAGACAGATGGTCAGAGAGGACAACTTAAAAACCAGAACAAAGGCGTAGGTCATCTGTGACAATCAATAGGAAAACGGTAAGGGGCTGTACTTATTTATGGAATCAAAGCCAAGAAATCGAGAGTAGCTGATTGGATATATAAAGGAAGAATGTAATGTTATGAACAGCGATGCTGTCGTCGGTTTTTGCAATAGTTTTAGACGTAGGATAAGAGAAAGGTGGATTTGACCCGAAATATTAATATTGAAATAAAATAAAAAGGGCCTCCTAATTGGTTTTTCTTTTTTACTTTTCCCATTAACAAATATGCGGTACCTTACTTTCTGTCCAACCCTGCACTTTTGCTATCTTCCGTTAGTAATAAAACCAAGCTTCGAGATTTAAAAAATTAAAACTCCTCGTGTCAACTGACCATTTTTCCAGATCTATTGAATTCCTCTGATCATAGGAAGGAAGATAAGCTCAGGAGAGAACTTAAGATTCGTATTATTTGCTCCGAAATCCGCGATTCACAAAACAGTTGATTTGTAATTGAGTTTTACGGATTGTTGATGATTTCTTTCAGTTGCGTGTAAGTATCAAATTGTTGGTATTAAGAAAAAGGAAAAAGGTTATTCTTTATGTATTGAAGAAATAAAGAATTATTTTCGGGTCAATTACGGAATTCGCTCGACCAAAAAACGCACATTCTGCGACTATGAAACTCACCGACGGCCTACTTGTCGAGTTTCACTCGACTTTTAGTCGAGAAAAAAGCGTGAGTAAAGAGAACTGCGCATTATGAGAGCCGATCGAGTGAGTATTTACATGTAAGAAATGTCAAATTCACTCGACTACTGGAAATGAAGTGACTTCCCAATTGTCGAGTTTCATCATACCAACTTTTGCTCGAGTCGAGTTCAAATGTGAGTGAGTTACTCACTCGACTCGAGTTTCGGAATAGGCCCGAAAGATCGGCACAGGAGGTAAGAACTTAAGATTTATTTTCGTATTATGAGTTCTTATTTGCTCCAAACTGTCAACTCACTATCATGGCCAAGCCCCTAATAAATAGAAACAAAAACAATTTTTGTTATGTATTCACTTCAATTTTGCGTTATTTTCAACTTTTACCACATAACAGAACACCAGAGCAAAACAATGCAAATAGAATTTCTATCTCATCCCGACTTTAACCGATTATAGAAAAGAATAAAGTTGCGACTAGTTTTGTTGCATTTTTTTCCGTTTTCTAATCTTCTGTCAAGACATTTAGTCGCACCTTTCTCAAACCTTTACTACCTCAAGGACTCTACCTACTCACGAAAATCTTCAAACTTCTAAGTCTCTAAGGAAGGGTAACAGTTACGATCATCAGTTGAATTTTAACTGTAACGTAAAGGGTAGTTTTGAATAAAAATCTGTCGGTTGAAGTTCCAGTTAGAGCGTCGCAAGGACGTTCCAGATAATAACAGACACGTTAGCACGCCTTAGACAACCGCGAGAAGGCATAAGGATCAGATCGAAAGATCGAAACAAACAAAAATCTCGGCAACAATATTGTTGAAATAATAAAAATAAATGATCAGAAAAATTCCGGAAATTAATTGAACAAGTCCTGCAAAAGGATCGCATTTTATTCTC
This sequence comes from Beris chalybata, assembly GCA_949128065.1. Classification (NCBI taxonomy): domain Eukaryota; kingdom Metazoa; phylum Arthropoda; class Insecta; order Diptera; family Stratiomyidae; genus Beris; species Beris chalybata. The sequence goes on along the minus strand of OX421894.1, from coordinate 5,652,755 downwards.
CCAGAAAATTCTGCAAATAACGGGTCAAGATAAAACTTAACTGCGCCTGAATAAGCAGAAAAAAACTCCCCGAATGGAATAAAAGAAAAAAATTCCAACACAACAGGTTCGTTTTCTCTTCTTTTTTTTTTGCATTCCACATCTAAAGCTGTATTTTGTTTAATTTTAAAGTTTTTTATATGTTTTTTTAAATTCAATTTCATTGCAATTCGATATTTTCACAGAATATAAATTTCAATAGTTCAGTTCCTTTTTTATTTTGCAATTGTCCGTTGTTAACGTACCCACGAACATTAGTTTCATCATCAATAGTTTTGTATTAAGTAAAGCTTGTATTACACTGTTCGACCAAGTGGTCAAATTGCAGTAATATGCAATGCGAAGTAGGCGAATACAAATAAATCTCACAGTCCGATTTATTTGTATTCGCCTACTTCGCATTGCATATTACTGCAATTTGACAGCGTGGTCATACAGTGTAATACAAGCTTAGGTCCTTTCGTTCAATCATTTAAAATTGCGTACGTTTTCTTTATCCCGTTTAATGTTCTTTCATTTGCATTTTGCACTTAAACTAGAGAGTTTTTATAATACTACTAGCACATTAGTAAAATATTAGAATTATAGAAAGAAAAAAATGAAACTATACACTTACTAATTAATTATTTATTATTTATATATTTTATTTACTTTGTATTATATATATATATACTTTGTTGTTTTTTTTATAATTATTTCAAATATGTACACAGAAAATAGAAAATAAAATTAGAATTATGAAAAATAAACTAGAAATAATGATTATAACAAATTATATTATGTATATGTGTTTTTATTTTTTTAAGATTTAAAATTTTGTTTGTTTTCTGTTTCGATTTTCATTGCCTTCATTTCTTTTGCTTATCTTAAATATTTCTATAGTGTAAATTTATGATTTTTATTTTTCATTATATTTGCAAAGTTTCTTTTATATAACTACACATTTGTTTTTCTTTTATACTCTATTATTCTTGCTTTTAATATTTATCATCTTATTCATAAACATAGATTACCCTTAATAGTAGAATTAATTACAGTCAGTTGTTGTTTTTTGTTTGTTCCTTTAACATAATTTTCTTTTATTTTATGGTTTTTTTTTCATTTATTTTCTTATCGCAAATGTTTTATACTTTGCTTTGCTTGACATTTTCTTACATTTTATTCTAAATAACAAGACAATTAAAAACCTTTTAATTTTATATTTTGTTGCCTTTTTTTATATAAATACCTAAGGTGCGCATATCGTATGAAAAAATCAAACTAAAGATATAATAATAAAAATGGTACTAGAGAGATACTTAAAATTTTAATTTAAATTTATTTTAACTTCTAATATTTAATAAAAATATAAAATTAACATAAAAAAAAAAATAAAGAGTTTCTGGTTTTCAAGAAAACAATTTCTTTTATACTTTGTAGTCGTCGGTTCGCGCTCGTTCAAAAGATGAGCGGAATTAAAAACTAATCTTACACGATGAAAATAAAACTGAATTTAAAAGTTAAGTTATAAAAAATATTTATACAATGTTTAAACTTTTCTTTAAAAAAGAAAATTATGTACATATTTGTACAAATTGCTGGTTGAATGAAACGGGAACTTTTTTATAAAATTGATTAAGCTTCCAAATGCTTTTATAGATTTAGTAAAATCTATTTCGCTAAGACGAATCAATAGAATGAGCGATCAAGAGCTCAACATTACGGTTGGCACCCAAGTGACGACAATACTAAGTCACTCGACGCATTCTTTTCATATTATCGAGTCAGGTAGGTTACTTATGAGATTGTTTTGGTGATTATGGTCAAATTTGATAGAATAGAGTATTTAAAATAGTTTCCGGCTGCATTCATGAATAAAATAAAATCAGAGAATCTTTTTCAACCTGTTGTGAACGGAGGCCTTGGAGATTATGACGTTGTTCGAAGTAGCCAGGGTCGATGTGTTCGTACTATGTACTATAGTAATCTGTTGCGCCTGCGGCAGTCGCCATATGATTTGCCAAAATTTTGCCTTTGATACTTATTCGAATTTGAAGCTGAGTTACTGACCAACCGTCAGCAGCTAATCAAGAAGGGGTCATATCGATACATGTTTTGAGGACAGATATGACTGAGGTAGGGTGGGCAGACAGGGCGCTAAAACATCAGAGCGCCCTGACAAATCGCGGAGTCGCGCATTCCAATCGCTTCTTGACTTTTTCAAGTGAAAATAATCATTCCTCGGCCTAAACCACAACAATTTAACTGACGATCGTAGGAACGGGCCATCGTGCATTGCCATTTCGAACGAAATTCACTAACACTAGTAAAGTAATTTTTCAATTTTACGACCGGTTCAGCGGTTGATGTCAATTAGATTTATTTTCTTCTGAAACTGAACAGCTCTTCCTATGAGGATGACCTTACTTCGAGATGCTTCATCCTTTCTAGTAGTCCTTTTTCGTCATTGGTAAGGTTATAAGTAGAATTTGCAACAATCCTTTAGAGTACAAGTGATCCGTTCAGTACACAAAATGACAAAAAGCCGGGTGCGACTCAAGAGAAACGTGAAGCAGGTAGGTTTTGACTCTAAGCACAAAGATTTAGACTGACTTCATTCAACGTGGAAACGAGAACACAATCGAGTCAGAAGCTCAGAAAATTGAGAAAAGTTTTGGAAGCACCTTTTGTCCGATACACAGCAATTAAATGGAAGAGAATTGTTGATTGCATACACCGAAAACTTGACTACTCTCAATACCAACCAACTCTTCGCCAACATTTGATTAGGTATTTTAATCCTAGAATACTACAGGTACGTCGTTTCGACTACTACCGCCACTCAAACTATCCCCAATTCCCTCCACAGAGTCACAAATGTTTGGTTTGCTAGCAGTGCTTCAGTAAGTAATGTAAACTAACTAACTAGTGTCTCTTGATGTACAAGACTTTTTCTAAAAAATGTACATCTGCTGTCTGTAGTGTGAACGGCAATTTGCGTTATGCGAAGTTTGTTTTTCTTTGCAGAAGTAAATATTTCCTTAGATACTTCTATAAGGAAATTTTTTATGTTCACTTATTTATAATTTATTTGTTTTTACAAACTTTGAAACATATTTTCATTGTAATTTTTGAAAATGAATTAAATTGTTCTGATAAAAGAATGGCGTTGTTTTCTTTATTTTTACATTTACTGAAGATGGTAGTCGATTCGACGTACGTGTAGTAATAAGCGTTAAAAAATAGGTGCAGTATTCTAGGGTCATTAACTTATTTTCGTGCGACTATTCTATCTATCAAATACTCAAAATGATAACCAAACAATTAAACTCGTTCAACATTCTACAGAGTCATTTTATTTGAAACTCTGAATACGAACAAGTTGAATATTCCGACTCATCTTTAAAACAATTTATCTCTTTCAGCGACTTGGAACAGCTTTTAATCAACATATTTTCTAAACAATTGCAAATTTCACAACTGCATAAAAAATAGATTTTTGTTCCCGATTTCAATTAAGAATCAAAAATCCGAAAAACGAATACCATTCGGAAATATTCCAATAAATTTTAAAACGCGTTTTTTTTATATATTTTCATCAACGTATTCGATTTACGTTGCTTTTGTTCGAAACAAAACTAAAAAAAAACCGAAATTATTTTCTTTCTTCATTGTCTATAAACGTAACAAAACTATAACTTAAAAATATTATTTTCATCACACTAAAGATCTTATTAGATTTTTTTTAATTTATTTTACTTGAATATTTGTTTGGTTAAATTTTTTTTCGTTTTTTGTTTTACTCTTTTATCTTTCAGCCGTCGTCTACTTAAAAATGTAATAAAAATAAAATTAGCAACAATCAAAAATTAAAAAATGAGAAAAATAAATACCAATAGTAGATTCGTTTTACCCTTACGTTTTGCTTTTCACTTGCTTTTGTGAACGCACACGCTCTAATTTCGTATATTTCGAAGAAACCTCTCAGTCTTTCGCTAGCTTGCTGATATCGAAGGATATACTAAAAACTTTTCCGTAATGTTCGATCGTTCTGTTTTTTCATATATATACATTTATATCACTTTGTTTCTGCACAGTCTCGTTTTAACTGTTTTTTTTTAATCACTTCTCGTCTCGGTTTTTAATAGTTTCTAACACTTAACACACAGCAGTCCGCTTCGAATATTTTTGCTACTTTTTTTTTGGTTAACTACTTCACTTGATATATAAATTATGAATTAATAGATAATTTTTTTTTTTTTCGTAATATAAATGAAAACGTTGCGAATGAATTAATTATTAAAAATAGTAAAAAAAATTTTTTTATATTATATCACTTCATCACTTCAAGTATGAATTCTTATCATTCATTTGTTCTCATTTAGTCGGTGCAGGAGGAAATGGGTTTATCACAGCTACAGCGGCAGCCTGTTGGCTGGCTAATACGGCAGCTGAAAGTCATGAAAAATGAATTGTTAGTTAAGTGATTTTATTGAAAAAAGATGATATTTTGACTACGATATGAAATTGTATTTGTTTGTATTTTTGTTTATCCCTGGCGGTGTAACGAGAATAAATGATAAAGATTTCAAGTTAACCACATCACTTCAGCGCGAAACTAAACGCCTCTCTGCAAAAAGTAGTCGATTCATTGCAGATCCCACTTATAGATCGACTCAAGGAGTAGGGGTCTTACAAGTTCGCGAAAGCATCATTCGCGAACAGGCATTGAAGGGAGTAACCTAATGAACTGCACCAGGTAGGTAACATCTCGGATCATATCACATGAAAATATTTTATCGCTGATGTGCAGGATTAAATAAAATTCTTGAGTACTACTAAAGGTTGTTTGGGAACACTATCTTCGATATTCCTTCGGAGCATAACTGTGAATTTTTCAAAAATATCCGATTCCGAGTTCAGAGGACTGCGTCGTTATCTAATATTTCCGATCTCATACGGTTAGCACCGATGCAATCAAGTCGCGCAAGACCATCTGATTCTATAGCCTCCCTCAATACGTTTCTGAAATAGGAGGATGAAGCAATGTTAAAACCTGAAGAATTGTAATCAACACCGTACCTCCGGCCAGAAGATTGCGTGAGCAGCAACGTGCTGCGTGGAGAGAGTATACTAAGACCACTTCTCATGGCATAGAAGTACTTGGTGGCTATATTGTATTTGTATTCAAAAATTGTCTAATTTGGAACCAATATACCTAACGACTGGTTTCCAGTGGATGCTGAATCATGCTTAACAGGTTGGTTCAAACGCTTTGCAGATAGAATGGTCTTGCTCTTCCTGTGATTAACATTAATCCTCCACAATTTAAACCAGTCATCAAGTTTCATGGCCGCCGTTTGTAATTCCCTAGTAATTACAGAAGAAAGGTAAACCTTTCGCTGGGAAAGATATTTGATAAAAGTCGTTTTTTAATGATCAAAATAATATTTTCATCATTGATATCTCGCGCTCAAAAAAAAAAATTTCTGAAAATATATTTAATAATTCAGTTACTATTCGTGGAGGCCCATCAGTCAGACAGGATTCAATTAGCGCAGAGAGCACCGATTTGCCGGTACAACTCGTGTAACCTGAACATTGAAAGCTTGAACGGAGGAGGCCTTGAAGTGGTTATTTATTTAAGGTTGAGGAAAGAAGGGACATTTCCGTCTACGTCCAAATTGGTGGCTGAAATCAGAACGGAAGCGACACGCTTGCTGGCGGCCGGAACTAGCTACGGCAGTTGCGGCGCTTTACGGAGACCCGGAACCCGATTTATCTTCTTAGACAACGAGTGATAAACCGATAATTAGAATGAAATCAAACATCTACGGAGTTCTCCCCAACCCATTATCATTTATTTGCTATCTGGTATTTTTTTGTTAACAATGTTCAGTCGAAGACCTGTAGATTTTTATCAAGTTAATAAAATAATTCCGTCAAATTAAAGTTAAAAGAGTTTCACAGAGTGTAGTGAGGTAAATTTGACGGAAAAGACTCTTCCTTATTTTCATAGAACAACGAATTTTGAACCGTTTATTCACCAGCTTCCACGAAGTGAATTCATTTAAGGTTCAGAGATTCCCTTATCAACAATTTCATGAAAAACATCGTTACAAACAATTAAAATCAAATAAAAATAACTTAAAAAAATAAAAATAAATTGAAACAAAATAGAATTACATTTTGCTCACCTCCATAGGGCGCCGTATACATTGGATAACCAAGTCCAACATGTGTATGATGATGCGTATGTACATGTCTTTGCGGAGGCGGACTTCGACTATCGGCCGCCACACCGCCAATTCCTGGTTTACCCGATGGATCCTGGCCCGGTTTACCGTCGCCCTTTTGAGCACCCATCGGTACACCACCCGCGCCACCAATACCGGGTGGTATCGATCCAGTCGGTGGTTGAAGATTTAACGGTCCACCGGGTGCAACGGACGGCGGAAGAATTCCTGGACCGCCGCCACCGATATTTGATCCGCTCACCGTATTCGATCCACTTTGTTGCGATACGTTCGGACTAGAAACACTCACCTTAACATTACTGTTCGGGCTCTTTAGGGCACGTTCGCTTAGCTCGTGTATTTTATGACTGCCGTAATATTGCATTGTATTTGCCGCCTGTTGTAGAACGTCTAGGGCTTTCGGCCCCGGATTTCGTGACAGGTCTTCGGGTGCATGAAACCTCGGCAGTGGCAAGTGATACGGTGGCGCATTGTACGGTGCGGTCGACATTAGAACATTCCGATATACGGGATGGCCAGGATCAAAACTGAAACTGGGACTAAGATATTGCGGATGAAGGAAATATTGCGATGTTGGCGGTGGCGGTGGTCCTTGTGTTTCCATGGTCGGTTTCTGACCTTCTTGTTTTATTTTCACTTCCTTCTCTTCTTTGATGTCTTTTATCAGGTTTGTAGCCTTTTGACTCGATGACGTCTGAGAGCCGGAGAGACTAGATTTTCCACTTTTTTGTTGTTGTTGCGAGCTTTGCGATTGTGGGGGCTGTGACTGACTCTGGGGCGATGGAGGTATTTGAGACATTTGCTGACCCGGACCCATTCCAGATGATGGATGCTGCATGGAACCTTGTGAAGGCGACGGAGATTCTTCTTTGATGGATACTGGTGGAACGTTTGATGATGAATTGCTCGATGGATTCGGACGCCGTTGATCGTACATGTAATATCTGAAAAGGTTATTTATTAGTCGTGAAAAGAGGAAAGTTTTATCATTAGCTTACCGTCGAACGTCGTCTTCTCGCGACGACATATGTTGAGGTGGCTGAGATGGTACACCCATACCATGTCTTTGATACATTCCCGGATACGATCCCATTGACTGTACCGATGGTTCCTTCGGGTGCATTGAATGACTGCTTGGCTCGGTTTTGATTTCCTTCACCAACGGCTCACTCTTCATAAGTTTTGATGACATCATCTGCAATAGAAGACATGGAATAAATACAAAACCTGTCCTAACCTCGATAAATCTTTACCTGTCCAGGAAGTTTTCCGTGCTCATTAGGACTTGGACTTTCTTTACTGCGCTCCTCCTTCATTGAATGCGGAGCGTTCAAAACCGGCCCGAGTTTACTCTCTTCGGAAACCATCGAAATGGGGCCATAGCTCGGATCCATATTGTATGGATAGCCCGGCGCCATGTAACTAGGATGAAAACTATTTTTACAATATTATAACGGATTGTCATGATAAAGCATACTTATACGGATAGAAGTGTGGCATTGGCTTGTTGGGATTCTGTGGTCCTGGACCGCCAGGCCCTTGATGCGGCACATTCGACTCTTTTGGTGGCGGTTCGTTCGGCTGAACGGGCTTCGTCATTAGATCTAATGGCGGGTCTTTCGATTTAATGTACTCTGCTGGTGACGATGGCGGTAATGAAGACTGAGGTGCAGGTTGTTTGGGACCTTGGTGTTCCGGTGGCACCATATACTGTTGCTGCGAATAGAATTGATACATACTGTATCCGCCTAGTGCGGCGGCCATTGGTGGCGGTGCTCCTTCTTGGGCCTTTTTCGGGTCCGGATGCTTCACAGACTGCAATTTATCTACAGAAACAAGATGTTTAGAGAATACATTTTTATCAATTACCGTAACTGTCTTACCATTAATCTCAGTATCCACCACTGGCGTGGAATCGTCGGAAATATCACTATATGCAGGACTCTGCACATTATCACGAGAAGTCGAATTATCATAATCGCCCGGTACCGGTGACTTTGAACGATTTTTCTTTTGCTTTCCATATCCTTGTTTGCTACTTGATAGTCCTGCAAATTTCGGGTTTAGTTCTGGTCTACCGCCAGCTATGAGCTTTTGATCGTTACCTTGATGAACTGACGCAGGTGATTGACTATAAGACGGCTGATGTGCCGATTCGGGCGTACTAGGTGGACCAGAATTGGGGGCCATAGCAGCCGTGGGTGTTGGTCTAATTGGGCCTTGGCCAGGAAGAGGATTTGGATTGCTCGTCAAATTGTCCGAAGGCGAACCGAATCGAAGCACTCCGGATTTGACTGTAAAGTAGATTAGATTAGTACAACTTTAACAAAAAACCAATGACTATAATAATTACTTTTGCTTTGTGACTCCAGCCTAGAAGGAGTAGTGGCAATATTGCTGTTAGCAACTGATATTTGTTGCTGCTGCTGTTGTTGTTGCTGCTGCTGCTGTTGCTGCTGTTGTTGTTGCTGTTGTTGCTGCTGCTGCTGTGGTAGAAGTGGAGGTTGACCAGCTTCAGAAATCGTTTGATTATTGGCAGTCATGATGCCACTACCCGGCACAGTACCAACAAGCATTGAATGCTGCTGGTGCTGCGACAGTGCTTGACCCGATACTCCGGCTGTTATACTGCCACCCGGTATAGGATGCTGTGGAATTTGGCTTGGTATTATAGGTGTGGTTTGAACAGACGTTGGTTGCGGTGTTGTCGGAATTGGTGCTGCTTGAATAGCTGATAATAGTCCGCCGCCGGTTGCATTTACAGTTATTGGAGCGGTTTGTTGTATAGGCGTAGACGGCGATACCGATATCAAACTAGGTGACGATACGGTTGGAGCCGTAGCCGCCGCTACTTGCGTTGCACCATTCGAAGAACTACAATTTGTAACGGAAACCTGAGGTTGTGGCGTTGTTGCCGGAGCGGGCGATGGAGTCGTTGGCGGTTGAACACGTGGCGATTCGGGCAATTGTAAAGAATCTTCGTCCATCGAGCCCGAACCGTGCGCATGACTCTGATGATAGCGGAGTCCGTTCGCATGTTTGTATTTTTTGCTACAATCCTGTTCGGGACATTCCAATAATACGGGAGAAATCGCACATGGCGATGCAGTCTTACACTTTTTAGTTGATATTTGAACATTTAATCCTGTTATGGGATTCACCAGGCTTTGGGTTTGCGTTGGCTGACTCGATGATTCTCCGTTTACCGGAGACGGACTTTCGTCCTTTGATTTACGCTTTTCGGGACGTGGAGGTAGAAAAGCCGTCGGCGAAGTCGACGGGGTATTTGAACTTGTCGTACTGCTCGAATTGCTCGACGAGGTGGTGGTGGCTGCTGCAGTCGTTGTTGTGCTCGTCGTGGTCGTAGACGTGGCACCTGTTGTAGAGACACCGCGGCCGCCTCGTCCTTTTGCGCCGCCATTCCGGAGTTTTGAATGAACCTGCAATAAAAACAAACAATTTCAGATACATGGTGATACATGACGCTACGGGCGAATTGAAAGTAAAGTTCATGTCGAAAAATTACTCATGACTCACAGAGCTACGCGTTTCGGTAAAATTACTCAAGTCTGGCGTCAACGCTGCACTTCGGCCTCGTTTGCCTCGTCCCTTTGGGGTCCGAGAGTCCAATTCTTCAGTTGGCGAATCACAGAATCTAATTATCAAATGGAAAGAATTATTGCTTCATATTTTTTCGATAGAAAGGGAGTAACGTACCGTGGTGGAGCCCAGTCGTGCCTCGTACAATCCAACAGGGTTCCCACATACGTTTTACCTCTCCAGGTCACGTTAACTACAAGAACTCCGCCTTCAGTCTCATGCCATACGATACCTTCGAGTGTGACTGAGGTGCCTGGCTCGCAAGGTCCCAAACAGTCCGGTTCCGTAATAGTTCCTACCGATGTACCAACACAGATATCAACCATGTCCTTCGGATCACATTTTGGCCTCTTTGCTGGCGGACTACAACTTCTATCGTCGCAGTTTGTCGCCGATGCGGACACTGATATCGTGTGATGCACCGTGGCTGATATTGAGGATGATTGTGAACTATTCCCGCTAGCAACAGTTTGACTGTTACTATTATGAACCGCTGCCGACGTACTGAGACCCGTTTGATTTTGTTGTTGAACATTTGATATAGACATTGAGGAGGAATTTAAAATTGGCAAAGATTGATGCTGCGGTTGTTGTTGTTGCTGCTGCTGATGACCGTTACCGCCGCTACTCGTTGACGATTGTTTCGAATCTTTTGGAGGACCGGGAGCGTTCGGTGCGCCACTACTCGATGTTTGTGAATTACCTGAACTGTTGTTTGAAGCGAACGGACCGATTGAATTATTTCCCGTATTGCTCATATTGGATGAGGATAGATTCGATGATCCGCTCCCGCTTAGGGAGTTATTTGTGTTTGTTGTTTGAGTCAAACCGGATGCGGCTGATATTCGTTGCGCCAACGGAGTATTAGTTGGATCAATCGAACCGACCGGTGTCCGAATCCGCACACAAGAAACATTTGTGCATGGCGGTTGAACGCCGTTTACTTGCATGTCATGTGAGCAGTTACATGATGATGTGGAACGTTCGCCTGTTGAGGTACTGTTTGTATTTGAGCTGGAGGAACTGTTACTACTGCTACTGCTGTTTCCACTGCCGCCGCTACTGTGTTCGGACTTATCGCGGGAATGTGGAGTCTTGTCTCGCGTCTTATCCCGTCGATGTCCGCTACTGCCTCGTTTCGTAGCCTGTTGAGCTTGCTGAATCGGTTGTACTGCCGGTGTTGGATTTATCTGACTATGCTTCTTACCGCTTGACGACGATGAATTGGACGCAATATTATTATCTTCGACACTCGAAGATGTGCCGTTCTGTTCGGCTTTGACGATTTCGTGCTTGGCCTCGGACGTCTTTGTTCCGGGTTTCGTGCGTTTGATTTTCATTTTAAGACCTTTATCGAGTGTCGCCTGATGATCAATTGACATTTTTGTGGCTGTCTTACCAGCCCCTTGTCCACCACTCGGCTGTGATGACATGCTGGCGGTCGTCAACGACAACTTGTTGTGACGTTCAACTTGCGCAGCTGGATTTATTGTTGTATTCGGTTGAAAGTTTCGTGCTGAAGGATTTGAAGCGGGATGTGATAAAGCCGACGACGATGAAAACCTAGGACGATCTGAGGAAGCTGTCGATTTACTATTGAGCTGAGCCACTAATGCCGGTTGCTGCAATTTAAGATTCGGGGAAGATTTCGATCCGGACTTGGAACTTAGTTTACTACTACTACTACTACTGGCAGACGAAAATTGTGCCGGGGATGTGCTGGATTTTTGCTTTTGCGAATTGTTGGACTGTTGCTTTTGAGGCTGTTGTCCTTGACGTAAAGGTATAGGAACAAATAATGACGACAGAGTTGACTTTGATGAAGATACGGTTGTGGGTGATGATGATGATGAACTTGATGACGATGCTGAGCTTGGAGATTTTTCGTGTGCATTTAAAATTTGATTATTGTTGTTGTTGCTGCTGCTGCCACCACCACTACTATTGCTAACGTTCGATATAGCTGTAGAAAGCTGCTGACTTTGCGTTTGCTGTTGATTTGTGCTTACTGCAGTCGATGACGATTTCTCAATGTCGGCGTCCAAGTCAATTATTAGATCACCGATACCGCCCACGTCCCACTCGTTATCGTCGTATTCAAAGTTCGTGTCTTTCGACTCGCTCGAAGTCGATGCACCCGAAGATGATGACGAAGACGTTGTTGAGGACGATGAAGACGAATCCGACGATGACGATTTCTGTTGCCCTTGACCCTGTTTTTGCTGCTGCTGCTGTTGCTGAACTTGTGTCGCTTGTTGATTAAAACTTAATTTATTATTGTTTAAAGAACCACTACCACTCGAGTGTTTATTGCTTTCCGTTGCTAAGCTGTTAACGGCCACCTGTAACGAGTAATTCGGAAGAAGAAAGAAAATAATCATTAATTTATTGGAACGAACGAGCGCGAAAAATAAATAACGTGTAATGTTATAATTGTGCAATAAACAATTTTGTTACAACAAATTGTTTCGCGCTATACGACCTCTTCGATTGTGTAAATTCGGTTGTTTTTATGACCGGCATGATTACGTACGATCGCAAGCAAATTACAGTGCTGTAGATCCGCGGGAGATACAACAAGAAGATAGGATCGATGAGAATATCTTTCGGGCATGAAGCAGACCAGCGCATTAATTGGCATAAAGATCTACGATTAACCGAAATATTTTACTATAGCCTTGTCACGTTCAGAAGAATCATATATGATGATGAAACTTCTGATGTATGAGTGCTCTGAAGGCAGTTGGAATTTTTTTTTTCTTCTTTTCATCAATCATCGTAATCTGACCGCAATTAAGAGTCAATTCATGTTTTCCCGAGCATATGGCGCATTTATTAACTTGGCCACATGAGACTTTAATGTGATTAGTTGATATACTCGTACAACATAAACGAACTTACACGTTAATTATACTAAAAGATAGATGGATTAAGTTGAGCATCTAATTTTGTGGGACTTAAGCTCAGTGATGAGCAACTCACTTTAAATACTTAAACTGCACAATTATGATTTTTGATTATTTTTATTTTATTATACAAAGTACGAGGAATCTAATCGATTTTAGAGAATTTCATGCTTCTCTTCGCAGCTTCTTTATCAAACTTAAACGTTTAGAGCCATATTTCGTCAGGTCTACAACAGTTGTTAATTGTGTACACGGGAGATTTTTCGTTTGCCACATAATCTTTTTTTTTTTTGTTTTATTTTCACAGAAAAACTAAGTTTTTCAGTCAAATATTTGATAGCATGGCACACAGCTTAATACATATTTAAATCCAATTCAAGTATAAGATAGACCATTATCGGTCAAAATTGGTACAAAATCATGACTGTTGAACCGACGACCTACAACTAACGAAATAATGGTAATTTGACGTTGACGTGCACCGGTTTTTTTGAAGATCTTAGAAAGTATACGATTTAAACAATTATCAAGTTGTCGGGCCACATCAAAACTCTTGTAAATGCGAGAATGACGATGATTCATTACGTAGCAACATATTGTGGAGTAGATAGACTTACAGTCAACGAACGAGACAATAATTATTCAATTCAATTCAAACATAATAAATTTTCATAATACAAACCTTATTCGGGTGGTGGCTACTATTCGCCTCACTGCGTCTCATTGACTCCATGCAGACGAAAAGAATGGGGCAGCCGCTTTAAGCGGGCCCACAATACGCAGCACTTCGTCGTCTAATAGATCAGTATTCGATTTCGACAAAATGATACCGTTCAATAGACAACAATGAATCGATAGTAAGGAAATATTATTATTGCGCGATAATTGAGACGATTTTTGATAACGACAACAATCCAAAGATGATTCTGATTCGGATATAAGAAATTCAATCGAAGACGAACGAGATGATTTGATTGTCGATGATAAGATGGAAGTAGTGGACGACGATGCTTGCGCTGAAGAATGGCAACGGTGGCGGCGGGAGACACAGGGCCCCGGCCCTCGGGCCAAACCGTTCATTTTAAAACTGAAAATAGAAGAGAAAAGAACTTATTAATGTCTGTGTAACTTTAAAATAATAAAATAAATATTGGTTTTACTTTAAGATTGATGTATAAAAAGGACGAACATTTTGCTCTTAGGCAAGTATCCCAAAGACAAAAAAAAACATTATTTCCAGACTTGTGTTACTACAAGTAAAGAATTTACCTCCCATAAATTAGTGTTAGTAGCATCATTGAGTTCAATAAAAAGACGCAGCAGTACACAGGTCCATAATGACATTTCACGCTTAATTGGCTAGTGTCAAACAAGAGAGAGAGAGAGAGGAGATAAAAAAGGACTAAAGAGTGATGTTCGATTTTGGATAGAAGTGAACAACGAACGAGTTGGTTTTTAAAATTACATGTAATAATCACGGACGAGCGTGTGGCTGACCACTTCACCTTCTAGTGTTCCGTTGGTCTCGCAATGAAGTAACTCTAGCATTACTTTAAGGCCTAGGCCCGATTTGGGCTGTTGCGCCATTGATTATTATTATTGATTATTTTGAAATTACCTAGAAAATACATAAACGAAAGACTAAAGCCATTACCCTGTATCGTCCTCAGAACTATTTCTGAACAGTGAAGAATTAGCTGCAACTCCAATCAATTAATCTGCACAACGAATTGAATCGGATGAATAACTTTGTGGACCACAAATTCCATTCCATTTAAATAAAGAAAACTTGTACTGACTGCATTACACATCCTAAACAACTCGTCGTTCGACGCTAATCGTTCATGACGATGATTAAAATTTAATTATCGCTCTCAAGGTGTTTGACGCGCCAAGTCTATTTTATATTCCAACGTTGACGTGAATGAGTAATGAGCAACTTGGCGATTAATTCAAAAATAATAAAAGAAGAAGAAGAAAAAAAAGAAATTAATTTTTTTTTTTATATTACAAACTCCAAACGAAATGCGTCCCAGTCGGTTCTTACTTTTTCCGTTTAAATCACTCAGCGCGAGTTATTATGTGGTTTTAGCTTACCAATTGACTGTAATCAATTTGTTGGATTTTAATTGCCTCGTTAACCCGATTAAGCCCGGGGAGAAAGATTACACAGGGAATTGGGTATCTTATAGCTGCGAAACGAAGATTGTATGGTGTGTGTGTGGTGCATGAAATTGTTTGCTCTATTTCTATTGCGATCGGTTAATTCTAATGTCATGCTCGTATAATATACGTGATATTAAGCAGCTATTTAGTTAGGCCAAGATTGAAATTTCAAATACACTTTTATATCGGGGCATTGTTTTGCGTGCGCAATTTTTTCTTTATACGTACAATAAAAGTGCGTCGATATTATTAAGCAGTATAGATAAAAAATAAAAATAGAAAATGAGCTTTAGATGGAGATGTTCAATTATAATAATACTAGCAGCGTAACGTAGCCACGGAACACATCGCCCCTGTTACTTCCGTCCATTGGTCCTGTTTCTCCCGTTTATACATTACTCCCGTTTCGGGTACACTTTCTCAGCTCAAAGAACTGGAGACATTAATGCCATTTTTAATTTTTAATTTTTCACTTTTCATTTTGCATTTTTCTCCATCCCCCATCCTCCATCCACCATCCTCCCTTCTCTATCTACCATCCTCTATACTCCATCCACCATCCCTAGTCCAATTATCCCTTTTAGCGAGCGCGAAATTAATACACCGAAAATGAACAAACTGGCGCTAAATCATTTGAAAAACACTCAAATGTTGAAATAACTCGGGAACCACCAATTTCAGGAATATATAATTATGTTCCCGACCTGTCCGGTAGTCTCGAGAATTTCCATGCAAAATTTTGGAGGGAAGGGTTCACAGGTGCAGATTTTCATTCCGCCCGACCATTTATGCGACTTTATTTTATATATTAGATAAATAAAACAATTAAAGAAATTTCCCGAGAAGTTCCACCGGAATCTAAAAAAATTTAAACAAAAGCAAGCAAAATCTCCGTCCACTAGACGCAGCCGACTTTGACGAACCATTTGGAATGTTAAGTTACCATTTATAATCCGGGTAATGGATTTATGTTTTTATTGGGCAGGATTAGGAGAAAGTTTGCCTAGGTGCGATAGACTACAAATTAATAATAAGGTCGTAAGTTGGAAGCCATGGACTTATCATCAATAGTAAGGTAAGAGGAAGCAGTTGGCCACAACAACAACCTGCGTCCAAATTAGTGACTGTAGTTCGAGCTGGAGCGACGCTCACGCCGGTGTCCGGTCTAGCTGCGGCTGGGATTGTGGTATGTGGCTCGAAAATCAGACCATAAACCCCAGGCCTGGACAATAAATAATTAGTCGCGACTTACTCTGGGAATGAAAATGTGGGATATCTTTTCCAATAGGTCATGAGAGAGCGCGAAGCAAAAAGGAAAACCAATATATTGTTGTCAAAATAATTCAATCGCATTCAAATGTAACACTATTAGTAACTGATCCCGTAGACAAGTCACGCAACGCTCATATACTACAAGTCTTGAGTCGAGAGATTTCTATGAAGTGTGTAAGACATGTGAGAAGTGTATAGAGCTTTCGATATTGGAAGGATGTAGTTTGTTTTTTGTGGAAACTTCTACTGTCATTGATAGGTGGTTCGGGTTTCGCAGGGTACGCATGCAACATTATGTAAACAACCGAAGCTCGAACGTAAACGTTAGAATATGTCTAAACATGAAAGAGCAAGCTAAAAGTAGAATAGAGAATAGAATCGTCTTCGCCATTGCATATTCTGCAAATTTTAGTCTCAGAGAAACCAATCCTATTGAGATTCTTATTCACGTGATAATGTCCAGTTAGAGCTTCCCCTAGAGTTTGGGTCTAATATTTGCTTAATTTTAGATAATCAGATGTTATTTTTTTTCCGAATTGTTTGGCATAAAAAGCTTTGAGTGCCTGTTGCCCGGTGCTAAGTCCCAATGAATGGCACTTTGCGATTTTTGCCCCATTCGGATGTTCATTCTATACCATTATGAATGATAGAAAGTTGCTTAAAAAGTTGCGATTATTTAAAATACGAAAATATTTAGGAGGTAATGGGGTGCATTTTCTATTTCGGGAACAGAAGAGACTACATTTGATTCAATTTTATTTTTTCATTTAATGGAGATAACGAAACAAAAATTCTATGTACATACTCCGAAAATTATGCCTCATAATCAATTTTTTTTTTTGTATTTTGAAGCTGTGTTCTCATGAAAAAAAAAATAATCTTGGCGTCCATACAGTTGAAAAAACTTTTTGTTTCTAGTTGATGCAAAGAGAAAGCGTTAATTCAGAACAATTTCTCTTTACAACTCACTATCTTATCAGCAAAACAAACGAAATTGATAAGAATAAATTTATTTGAAGAATTATATCTAAATTAAACAAAACTGAACAAGTTTATCAAGTAAATAAACGCGAAGTAAGATAGAATTATCAACATCGGTAATTAATTATAATATTTCTTTATTTATTTTTTTATTAAGCTAAATTATTTGATAATTTGTTTTAGGAACGAGTATGAAATTTTACACATAGAAGTTAACCTTTTTTCTGTTTCTATAAAAGTTGACCTTTTTGCGGCTTTTATAAAATCCCCAAAAAAAAAGAACAAAAAGTCGATATCTCTTAGTTGCTACTGCTCACACCTTGGGGTGAATAACTGTTTCAAACAGGTCCTGGAATCCCTTGAGAAGTCCGGTTTGTCTGGAAAAATTGGCTACCGTTTCGCCTGAAGGAGCGTTTGTTGCAAAACGATTTGAATGGCCTTAGGTGCTCAGTTCTAGGAGCCAGCACTTATTCTTGAGGGACACCAGAAGCAATATATGTAATATTACTTACATATATAGAACGTTTGGAAAGAACTTTCTGAATTTATTTAAGAACTGAGGAACTCAGTTTGAAATTTAATGAAGAAACACTGATGGCAAGTTCTTCCCTAACTTTTTTGACCTTTGCTCCTTGGATACCTACTTCTCTGGTCAAAAAAAAAATATAAAAAATACTTATTAAGGCTGGTTTACATGACGACTGCAAATTTTTTTTATTAAGATTGTGAGGGAGCTAGCTTATCGAATTTTCAATTGAGTAGAAAGGAACCACTGCAAAAAATGACATTCACACAAATATCGTAAATACTTTTTGCTGGATATAATATCTGTTCGTTTCACTCCTGATCAGTTTCTCATTAGAGATTTTCCTTCTCCCTCACAATCTTAGTGAAAATTGTTTGCAGTTACCATGTAAACCGGCCTTTACAATACTTTTCATATCAAGGTTTTCATGACTAATCACAATATTTTCGAAATTTTTTATTTTTCTAAAAAACATGCCAACTTTAATTCAAATTAGCTACAATATAAAGTTGGCATTCTCACAGTGAATGACACTCAGTTAAAAAGACATTTAATTCGCTACGTTTCACCACAAAATGTATAATTGATTTTTACCTGGGGATAGGAGGTTGGTTATTTTTTTAGCCCCTCGGGTGAGATTAAAGGGTAATGGTCCTTAGTCAACTACAATGTATTTCATCCATTTCAAGGCATCTCAAAACTCTCTGTCGCTCTTCCGCTGAATACGACTAGCCCAATGCAATCGACATTCGTGCTCTAACGCTAGGTTCAAGAGTATTGGAACAAACTGGTGCGTTGAAGAGAATGGATAGGGATAGATATTGTTGGGACTCAAGAATTAACACCAAGTTCAGTTCCTGTCCGTTTATGGTAGAAGGAGGCATACGATAGATAGTATCAGCGCTCTCCTGATTTACTAGTTATGCTTATAACATCTTTTAAGAATAAGCCCATGACAAAAGTGGACTCGTTTGCACAGGACAAACTAAACCGCAATGTGTGGGTACTATGAAATGACTGATTAAAGTCTACAAACATCTGATGCACGTCGGTGTTAAAGGCCGAAAATTTGCATGATCAGTTGTAGATCATTCGATTTTTTCCGTATACTGTTTCGCCAGTTCATCACGTCATGTCTTCACGTACATAATAATTTCTTTATAGCGATAGATTATACAACATTACATGTCTGCGGTATCTATACTCTCCCCGTCACAATTTTCAATTTCCTTACAATCCGATCTACCGGAAATCACAGAAATTCTTGTATTATACATCGATAGTTGATTTGCAATATCATTACAGAAGCACTACTGTGTGCAAACGATCTCGATAAAAGCGGAGCATAATCGTGCAGTGCACACAGTTCATATCTATTTGCTGATTACTTGCCAACGAACAAAACTGATCGGTCCGACAAGACGAAGCCGGTAAAAGTCAGACCCAGAAGACCTAATTACAAAATCACGATCAGTAGCTGCCGCTTGAGAAAATCTTCAAGTCGTTTCTGCCAACGTAATTATAATTAGACGCAGACAGGAGCATCGTCTTAGTTCGCGGCAGTAGGTAGTGTGCCAGAATACTGCCTGTTTCTTTGATAGATTCCCCAGCCTATTTCGAGTTGTCACCTCGCAACACTTCTTAATCTTGCATTTAACATAACGAGCGCTTAAGAAAGACAATAAGAAGAAGTGCTTCGCGTACACTGGGCGAGGAGATTTCCTGCTTTTCTAATAAAGTTGTTTCGCATTAAATTTTAATTTGATTTGAATTTTTATTTGCTTTGACTACCGACGATCGCGACTTAGCCAGGGCATCTTAAAGACTTTCGTCTCGCGATCATCCGAAATCCGGTTCTTCAAGTTTCAAGTACCACCAATCCGGCCAAAAACTGCACAAGCTGTGAAAACTTATTCCTCTTTGCCAAAGCCAATTATTAAATCGGTTAGGAGCTTGGATAGCCGCGCAGATCGTTTCGAAAAAACGCGTTCTCTACCTTGGCACACCATATGCCATATACCTGTACCTGTATCGATCGACCATATACACGGTTCAGAGCTCGCGGGGCATATGTAGTCACTACCTGTACGATTACACCAACAACTTGTGATCGATTGTTCAGGCCGATCCGGGGAACTCTGGCTTGGTATCGAGAGGAGTACCGAGATCGGGCAGAGCCGCGATCGTACGGAATTGAGTGTGTGGTTTTCTTTCTACCTTTGTGGTGATCTTGGGCGAGGTACTAAGAGACTTGGGCGGCACAGGGTGGCGGGGCGAAGATAACAGCAGGCATTTCTTAATTGAATTTAAACTCTCGGGCGAATTGAATTTCAATCAGACGCTAAATTCGATTCAATTTGACATCGTGATCAGTGGTTAAGAGCAAGATTTACGATTTTGTGTTTTTCTCGTTGTTGTTGTTGTTGTTATTGCCTCTTTGTACTAAATGAAATGTTTAGATCTTGAGATCGTTGATTGATTTATTTCTTGGCCTCAACATGAACTCGATTTGAACTTTAATGTACTCGATCGATTTTCTTTATTTCTCGATTTTTGTTGCTTTAATTAATTCGCCGATTTACCGGTTAGCGTTTGAAAATTGTCGATTTTCTTGTAGGCGTATTTTTTTCACGGGGAAAATTTTTGTAATTTGCGCGATTTCGATTATGAAAAATGATTGGGCAGATGCCGAATCCAAGCACGTTAATTTGATCGATTCGTACGCTGGTGCGTTCTGATAGGTTCTTTATAAAGCGAAATTTTGGACCAAAGGGGGGCCAATTCTCGAGTTACCTCCTGTGGATCAAATCACACCGATATTCAGAGGATGAAAAAAAAGCAATGGTTAGTAAACACACAACGAAAAACAAAAAGCCTCAAGGCAGTAGCAGGAAATTATTCCTCTTGATTGTTAGTAGGGGACTGTAGCGAAGGGTTCTAGTACTCATAATTTTGATGCCTACCTACACCTTTTAATACTCTTACGAAGGAACAATGAATCTTACGAAGGAACAATGAATCTTACGAAGGAACAATGAATCGAGAGTGCTCTCTCGTGATGGTATGTGGCACAGTGCTACAGCTCACTCTTCTCAACCTAAACTAACCTACTACAGACAGTGCAACCCGGTTATAACGTACCTTGAGAGGATCACAAAAGTAGAACGTTATTACCGATAGTACGTTATAACCAACATAAGACCCTTTCACATTCGTGAATGGGGATTGAAAAAAGGCACGTTATAACCGAAAGCATGTTATAAAAGTGCACTTTATAAGCGGGTTACACTGTACTCTCTTTTGACAATGAAGCTTGATGGACAAACTTTTTTGACGAGTTTACTACTAAGCATTCTCCTTGTGTGTCTACATATAACCACAAAGTTACATCTTTTTAGCAGTAGGCGTTAAGGCTCCATGTGCCTGTTAAATGCGATTTTGATGATTTATGACTGTTTTCTTACCAATATTTCACGTTAATGGCAACAAAAAAACAAAATAAAATTACACCACTTTATTAGCTGGTATGTAAACTAGGTCATCCATAGAGAAAAAATTCAAAACTGTATTTGGAAAAAATGCTATTAGTACAACAACCCTTCTACATTTTTTAAAATGCGTAAATTCGAGTTTTTTAAACGCATATTACCTATTTCTTGAATAATTAACATGTCATTTTCATTAGTATAATGTTAGAAAAAATCTTAAAGAAGATCTTCTATAAATCAAATTTTAAAAAATTTTCGTTTTTGTTAATAATATATGAAGTAAAACTGTAGCAATTTTTCACGATTTTCATGGCAAGAATTACATAAGACCGCATTTCTTTAAAAAGTATTATAGATAGTATAATTAATTGGTATTTCTAGAAGATAAATCAATGAAAAAATTATTGATTTTTAATAGTTATGCCTTTCAAATAATTTGAAAACATATAACACTATTTTTTTCTGTAAATTCAAAATTAGTTCGCTGATAGACAGCGAACGATGCAGGCGTATTGTCCACGCCAAATTACACGAACGAAAAACGATTTCAATCGATTAAAATCCTCTCCAGAAAGAAAAATCAAACAGGGGCAAAAAATGGTCGTACCGGACTCATGGGGCCTTAAGGATATATAAAAATCGAAAACTCTTGATTCCAGCCCGATAGTTATCTCAACATTTTGGTCCTCCTTTTCCCTCTACTTTGAGCGCTACTCCAACACTCGGAAAATGTATTTTTGCGTTCCTCTAGCTTGCGAGAATCTAGATATATTTTTTTTTTTAACACTTTCAACTTCCTAGCATGAGCCGTTCTTGATATAAATTTCTATGAAAATTACGAGAAGTAGAGATGACTCGATCACGAGTGAATTACTTCAAAACACACTTCACTACATTGCACTGAAGTGAGTAAGGCCTGTTTCTATACGATCGTCAGGTAAATTCTAACTGGTAGTTTAACTGCAATTTTTTTATGAAAATATGTCAGTTAAAACGTAACTGACGATCGTAGGAACGAGCCTCAGTGAAGAAGCTCAGTAATTTCGATGAACTGCAGTTCAATTCGAAAGGTTATTAAACTGAATTAACTAGTTGCGGAGTACTTTACTCAAGTGAACTGTTTTGCCCATCTCAAACGAATAGTGGTGACGCAAAGAATTGAACTTGGCGCAACTTTTACGATATGCTATTCAACGCATTATTTGCGTTATTAGAACTACAACCATTCAATGCATAAAGGCAGGTTGTGTGCTTAGAATAAAACAAAACAGTTCTGGACTCTCAAAACGACTCGACGTCGGGGTCACCAACTGTGTTTTTGTAGTAATTCTCAAGACATGTAAAAGATCGTGGATTAAATCAAATCTCGAACTATTCAAAACGAAAGCGATGATAGCATGTCAATTATTTTTTTTTTTTTTTTTTTTTTTTTTCAAAATATGATCTTGTGGATAATCCTACTTTTTGGGATTATCATTTTACAAGTACAAAACAAAAGCATTATCACAACAGTGTGACTGTACCCCACATAGACAAAAAAAAAAAAATCTTGAACGGTTGACTTTCCGTATTGTAATTTCCCTTGTCTGTCGCTAAATCTATTTAACTTAATCGATTTAAAAATCAATAAATCGTATCAATTACAAAAAAAAAAAAAAAATTATTATTCCGGAAACCCGACTATCTGCACTTGTTGCCATTCCGCTTTTGAATGGTTTGGAAGCACATGGCCGTCAAGCATATCAACGAACCGAAACCACCATAAAATTAGGAGTTAATCTTTTTAACTCGATAAAAGTCATGTGTTGAACAAATTTTGCATACATAATTTATGAGAATGAATAATTGATTGAATCGAAAAGTTGTGTAGCGACTACGATATACAAGAATAGCAAAAAAAAAAAGTTAGAGACTAGCTGACCAATCCAGACGGAAACCCGACAGCATAAAACCAGGTGACTACCAAAGGTATTTATGTGCATTAAACTTGGCAAGTGATTAATAGTGTCGTTCTATCATTGAAAGGAGTTAGTGTTAGGGCATTTAGGGGCAGATCTGGATATTACCCTGATTTGGGTCATTACCATCATCCCGTTTACTCTCCAAGCTCCTCAACATAGTTGCTTTTCCGGGGACAAGATGTTAGCATATCACCCAACCTTCAATGGTCGTAAAATTCAAATCGATTGATCTTAATTCATTGCCCCAAATATGTCTAATCAATTCCATGCCAGTTACATGATCCGGACATAAAAAAAAAGGTGAACAACATTGTCACCTACTTCCGTTACCCCTGTGCGCCGTGTAATTATGTCGTCAATAATTTTTCCGTAATAACAAACATCAAACGATTGTAGCAACCAGCTACGAAACATGTTTCCGAGCAAATTAAAAATTATTACTACTTATTTTCGTAATGTTATTGCGTGCCAGTTTACATTTACGCATAATTACTTCCATTGATTTATGCCAAAATAAATGTTTATGCCTGAGAAAAGCGAAAGAAACAAGAAAAATATATGCCCGTCATTTTCTTGGTTCAACAATATTTTTTTTATTCAATCTTTCTTCTTTTTTTACCGAAATCTGTACAATGAACTGAGCTCAGTTTTACTACACGTGTCCGTACCTCCAGATTCGTTTTTCGACGACTATATACGATGAAGATTAGATTTTACCTGAAAGATATGTTTATTTATCCGATGATTGATTGCGCTATTTGCCGTTTACCTGGGCTTATTTAAAGGTTAAATAGTGAAATTCTCTTAAAATAGAACGATAATGTCTTATAATTAAATAGTGTGTACGTAAGGCGTTTTCCCGAATAAATATTTGCTTTGGGGTGTATGAGCAAAATTTTTGGAACTCTTTAGAACATTTAATGAGATATGTATGCGTGGATTGAATGTTTACCGAAAGTATTAAATACTGAATCAACTGCCTATCTTACCGGTGTATCTATTGTCTTTTGGATCGATCAAATTATAATTTTCTTCGAGATACACGTATTGATATTGTACAATTGGAATCAAATAAAAGCTAAGTGAAACGAAAATTTCGCACCATCGATTTAGATACCTTTAAGATCGTTGGTACAGAATTTTTGAGTGCAGGTCTAGAACGGGTATAGCTTTTGATAACATATTTCCTGACTGCTGATCTACAAGATCATTGGTACGAAATTTGCTGATGCAGAGTTTGAAGGGATTCTTAAAATGCAATACATAGATAGACAAATTCCGTACTACTATTTATAATCAACCCACCAACCTTTAAGATCGCTGGTACATAGCAAACTTCTGGATGCAGGCCCATAAAAGGTTTAATCTTTGATAACATGAGTGGGATCTATATCTAGGTAAAGATTAATTCCACCTACAGATTTCGTACCAACGACAACTTGTAATTTTTTTCTCGGCTCAGGCCTTGAATGGATTTAACTTCTGTTAACATAAATGGAAAGAATACAGTGCTTGAGCGACTGATAAATTTCGTACTATATGCCTATCTACAAAATCGCTGGTACGAAATTTTTTGGTGCACGCATTGAAGAGTTTCATATATGTTAAAATAAGTAGAATGTATGTTCAGAGAAAAAAGAGGCTACGTGCACCGACAAATCCACCGATAGACTGCCTATCGAGAATATGCTGCGCTGGTGCGAAATTTGTAACTATTGTAATTACTGATTTTTTCGTATAAATAAAACTCATTTTTTTAAATATAGGGCCAACCAATAAGAACGATAGGATTTAAAATTGAAAAAAAAGCACAGTAAATTCGATCAAAAGAGTTGCGAAATGGTTTTATTAGATGATACGTGTTATGCCATTTCTGATAACAGAATGTCGTTTAAGGGGGGATTCCTATTTAGGAAGCCTAAAAAAAGCGTTTATGGGGGAATTTTTTTAGGACCGAAAAAAAAGCAAGTCTAGTGACCTTTTTACACTGTTTTATTACATATTTACACTAGCGAAAAAAAATTTGTTGAGCTACAAATATTGACAAACAGTAGTTTTGTA
Organism: Beris chalybata; assembly: GCA_949128065.1. NCBI lineage: Eukaryota > Metazoa > Arthropoda > Insecta > Diptera > Stratiomyidae > Beris > Beris chalybata. Next base: position 5,627,519 of record OX421894.1, on the reverse strand, counting down.
TGCACATTTGTGCAATTGCAGTTTCTAGTCGGTGGACACGATGGAGCTCGTAATTTTCGTCTGAAACCAAAAAACCAAACAGCATTTCAATTAGTATATATTTTTCTAATAGATGAACCAAGAAAAACCCAAAAAATTTTGAAATTGGAAATTTTTTCGCAGGTTTTAACACAATAATCACTGTAACTCGCTAAAAAAATTCATTTCAACTCGCTAAAAAAGTTGTTTACAAATTTTTTTTTTTCATTAACTTTTTTGGTTCATCTACTAGAGGATACAAAACTGAAGCTAACAAGCTTTGGATCGTGTTGATTGGTCGTCTCGTTTTCTTGCAATCCTGCCCACCGAAAAAAGAAATCTCGAGAAAACTCGCTTTAAAGTTAACGGCAGCTGCCCGAGCGCTAGTATATCTGCTCGACACCTCACTGCGTTTAGTGCTGTATCTTTGAAAATATTGCGAATCAGCATTTATAACTTTGCACACATATTCTTAGATACATTAGGAATCGATTTAAGCAATAAAAAAAAAATCGATTTTTTGACCCTTCTAAGTAGGAATTAGGAATAAAGGACCACCACGATTTTTCTTGCACTGATTGATCCGGTGACGCCAATTTTTGATGACTCTATGCAGAATTTCGGATGGTATAGTCGCAATAGTGCTGCGAATGTTGGCTTCGGACTCATTAAGATTCTTGGGTTTGTTGGTGTAAACCTGTGATTTAATATAACCCCAGAGAAAATAGTATAGTGGTGTTAAATCACAAGATCTTGGTGCCCAGAGTTGTGAGGATCATTTCGTGAAATAACTGATTTACCAAATTGTTCACGCAATAACTTACTATCGTGTAGAGTAAATTCAGTCTCCTACCTTTGAATTGGCTACGAATGGCGACCATATTTTGCACGAAATGCTCTTTGAGTAGCAACAAAACTCCTAGAGTTTTGATAGAATATTTTAATAATTTCCAAACGCTGGGGCAACGTGAAACGATTCATGATGCAATAGCAAACCTTTTGCTGTTATGACACTGGCTTTTTTTGCGGCCTTAAAGCGGCTAGTAAGTCCAAATAGAGAGGGATGGAAAATGTAACATACAATTTAGACTTTGGTGTGAGAGAGACAGTCCGTATAGCTATAAAGTGAGTACTGTCAAAAACTAGCCGCTGCGTAGCGCATTCCAGCAGTAGTTCGCAACATTCTAGCACTTAATCCAAGAAAAATCCTACTACCAGTGGATTTTTGAGCTGCTACAGACTTGTTTTTTACAGTTCGGTACGTATAAATTATGAAAAGTCCCATGTTATGTTATGAGACGCGCTAAAATCGATCTTTTTCTTAACAATGCAGTTGTTAATGTTGTTTACTAGATGCCACTAGCGTCGGAAAAAGTGTCTTTTAATGTTGTTCGCCTTGTCGCACGATGGAGCCTTTGTTGCACTTTTGAAATAGCCACTAAATAGCCAGTGTCATAACAGCGTTACTGATGACAACTGACAGCAGATCTCAAATTTTGAAATTTAAATATGGCCACCATCAGCTTTTTGTTTTTAAATTTTATTTAAAAAAAAAAATTTTAAAATTTTTTTTTTTTATTTTTTAAAATTTTTTAAAATTTTTTTTCGAAATTTTTTTATATTTCTTTTTTAAAATAATTTTTTTTTAAATATTTTAAAATTTTTTTTTTGAAATTTTTTGAAATTTTTTTTTTTTAAATTTTTTGAAATTTTTTTTTTTTGAAATTTTTTTTTTTTAAATTTTTTTAAATTTTTTTTTTTAAATTTTTTTAAATTTCTTGAAATTTTTTTTTTTAAATTTTTTGATATTTTTTAATTTTTTGAAATTTTTTTTTTTTAAATTTTTTTTTTTTTAAATTTTTTTTTTTAAAAGTTTTTGAAATTTTTTGAAATTTTTTGAAATTTTTTTTTTTTTAAATTTTTTGAAATTTTTTTTTTTTTTTAAATTTTTTTAAAATTTTTTTTTTTCTTGTTTCTAAAGGAACGGAACTAAAGACTTGCAGCAAACAAATGTCAAAAGGAAAAAATTATATCATTGACAGAAGCCATTATAAGATATGCTCAAAGTCATCTATGTATGTGTGAAATCAGCAATTACTTAGTTGCCAACCCAATAGATAGTTTCGCGAGGATAATACAGGTAGCAGGTCTATGGTAGTGGAGTCATTTCCACATACCTATATATGTATGGTCAAAATAGATGGAGGGGTGAGGAAGTGAATTTTCAACCACTCGAAAGCTGAAATCGAGAAATATACAATTTTGGTAGTTTTTTTTTAGGTTTGAAACGCAATCGGGAAAGGAGCTGTTTCAGCTCCTTCGAGCCAAGTTTAACATTGTTTCAAGCTGATGTTTCTTTCCTGTGCAGGTTTTCCAAATGTCCAGCCGGTTGTAGTCCAGTTGAGGTGAGTGTTCTTTTATATGTCTTGTAAACATTGCTTCGGCGATGTCGTGGGTTCAATTCCCACATTACGCATAAATTACTTATAATTAATTTTTCAGTTGCTATTGGCTTTGAAATTATTATCAGGTCCGGGTTTCATGGACCATCGGAAAATACTAGGCGTCATTGAAAGCGCAGAGATTGAAGAGGAATAACAATCGATCAGGGGGGACGTCACAATAGGCCTAACCCAAATTTCCAATCTATCTATCTACTTCATACTCGTATGTATTGATGACCGCTTTTCATCAAATTTATTTCATCAATTTGATGCAAAATACATTATCCGGATGTAACTTGCATCATGTTTTTGAATTCGTACCAAAGATGGAAACCATAAGATTGTAACCCAATAGCTCAAAAGGTTTCGAATTTGCGAACCTTCAAATGAGTTTGCGTACGGCAGATCGATGTCGTACATTTTTTTAAGTCAACTTTTAAGAAGAGAAGTTTTGATTTTAATCTACTCAATGATACAAATTGAATCGATTGTATAAACGTAATAATCAATCAGTTTTGAAGGCGGCTACATCGGCTTAATTCTGGGTTGTTGTTCAGCATTGTGCTACCTAGGCACTCTGACTCAAGACACAAATTTCACTTTTCTTTCTTTTTCGCAGATTTTACCGCGACTATTTGCTCGACAAATACATGAAAAAGACATTAATGAAACATGAACAGTTCCCAATCTTAGGAAGATCACACCCCGTGAAATTATCGATGGAAAAAACCCATTCAAAACTGAATGGCATCTACATAAACAGCCCCAATGATGATGATGATGATGATCATGATGATGGTCATCTCTATCATCTTATTTCGATCTGAAGAAAACTACCGCCGATCAAAAGACGGAGGGACTGAAACGAAACGAAAAGAAACGATGCCAAGCACGGATTGAGATAAGCCAAGCAGAACGGCCATTTGGCCTTTAATCGCTGATTCTAGCTGGCGATGAACGAGGAGAAGAGTCTTTTGTACCGCATTCGGGCAAGCCTAGCCCCTAGCCTACCACCAAACATCACAGACCGCATATCATCCGGCCACATCTCCCGTTTATGTGAATTTAATTTTCATTTCATCCGCAGCGTTTTAACTCTCTGTGACCAAGAGATCCACGGAGTTGAAGTTATGCGGATAGCTTGTACTGTATATAGGGGCTGGCGTTTGCTAGCTAGCTGGGCTGGCTGATACTCACTCAAGCATAATTGCATATTTTTATGTTTTATTTATGAGCCCAAGCCACCACGTCTTTTGTTCGTTTTCTTGTGTCTTATACGTTCGGGCCAGTAACCGCGACTCGACGAGTTCCGTGCCGGCAACGAGCGACCTCTGCTCGTCAAACCTCGGATTCGAAGGGAAGGGAGGGGGGAGAACCTCTACAACTGGAAGATTCCCAGTTCAGTGAATTTCTTTGTATAGGCCTCATCTTCTTTCTTTGAATATTTGCCAACAGCTCGCTTGGTCACTGTCTTTGCATCTTCTCGAGCCTCGTTGGTATTACAGAAGCAACTATCGACCCCTGCGTCGCGCCACATTTCACATGTAGCTGGCACTTTTGCATTCAACCAAATGGCAATTGGCGGTTTTCCGTCCCAAGACCATAGGAAAACGTTTCATTTCCTTTATTTTCCGATTTACGCTCATTTCACGCTTGCTTCATTGAAATTTACGGGCGGTCTGTGCCCAACATTGCAAATTTCTGGCAGGTAACGTCTAATCCCACAGCCACATTTGTTGTTTTTGTTCAGGAAACGTGTTTTCTTGTCCACAAGCCCATTTACTCGTTCCGCACTTCATTTTCGTTACTTGAACCGAAATCGATTTGTTGCTGGAAAATTGTGGTGTAAGAGGAGTCAAAGACAAGATGGTACTTAGTCGAAAAATGGCACTTTGCAATAACAATGAGCACGAACTGGGAAGAGCCACGCTAAAATGCCAACAAGCGAGGCCTGGCGTGGACACAAGATCAATTTGATAGTGTGCGGAACTGCCAGGGTATCGCGTAAATTGGGTGAGAACATTTTCAAATCAGCGAATTTTATTGTCGCGGACATTAAATGCGATGCCCAAGATAATAAAAAAGTTCCCTGAAGCGAACTTGGCTTGATTGCAGTGGAGCGTATCGACGACATCGCAAGCACGGTATTTTCTTGTTAAAATTTAATTGGTTTTATTTTTATACTAACGTGAAATTAAGGTGGTCGTAAATTTCGGAAGCTACTAATGGATTTTTAGGAAGGCCTTTGAAATTACTGACATTATGTCACCACTGACTCTGGGATTTCGATGGATCATCCATTCCTGTACACGCACTGCCAATAAAAATAGCAATCTGTCTAATAACACCTTCAATAGCGCTGAAGTAAACTCATATCACTAAATCAGCCACCTCCGTGCTTTATGAGTCAGCTGGTTCAAGTCACTGAAGGGAAATTGGTTTTTGAATGTGCTAACATTCTGACCCCGGAAAATATTACCAATTTACGTGAATTCGAGAGAAAACTTGAATCGGACGGATGGCGTTGCGAAACGATTGCAGCAATATTATCTCATCAAAGAGGCCTTGACTAAACTTACACAAGTCTGTAGCGACATAGATGAAAAAGAATAAATATTTTGACGAGGTACATACTTATGCCATAAATATTTTATGGGCGAAGACAGAAATAGTGCTTTAAGTTGATAAGTACAATTTCTCGATGGAGCTACGGCGCCTCCAATGATTGTTCTCCTGAGGTCACCAATTTAATGCCTCCACGGTATAAAGCACACTCGTATAGGACGTGAAAAGTTGACTCTTCTGCTTCTGGGTCACCGCAGCTACGATAAAGATCATTTGGCTCGGCACCCAATCGTCTAGCGATCAGGCAGTGTCCTGTGAACACTTCAATTAGTTAATATCCTACTGTGTGTCGACCGAATGAAGAGCTCCACGACTGTGAGCTAGCATCTTCCTGATCAGGAGCAAGATAAGCAGCTTGCTTTAATGATCTAGAGCTGTGATTAGATTTGACCATCTATTACCTGCACACTGCAATAATAGTGAGCCGATAGACTGTTTTAGGGATCCTATGGGAAAAGCAGCTTGCTGGTCTTCCACTAATGAGCTTAGGCAGGAGCCTGTTCTAGCGAGTGTATAAGCTAGCCACAATGACCTGGCACAGAACATTCCAAAACTAAAACCGATTTAAGGGATAATGTAGTCCGTTTCTCGATTAATATCACACTCCAAGTCATAGAGTTACCAGAATCCTTTTGATGTACATGTTCATTGGCAGCAGCTACTAGTAAAAAGCTGCGAATCTTTAAGTAGTAATTTTTTCGTCTTTCGACTGTATATAGTATATGATAGAGAAAAAGGTAATTTAGATTGTTCTTAAGATTTATTTCACAAAGGTCCAAATACAATGTGCGTCCGTCCACGTATAACGCCGAACAAAAAGTGTCCGTTTCCTCGTCGTTCCTCCTCCCTCCTGCCTGCGCCATACGCGCGTCTCGCGATGCATCCGTGCTAGAGCGTTGCGTCGATCGTTGTTGCCGAATTTCCGCTATCATACATGTATCAGTTTTGAGTATCAGGTATTCTGTTTCAGTTATAAAGTATCAGATTGATACACCTACCTCGTCATGCGGGTAAGGCAAATGAACTCACGAGTGTAAATACTCTCAGCTACTCTCACGTGTAAGCGATTGCATTGTTGTTATTCCATACTCAAGTCTATTACCCAATATCAATTCCAAACATTGCGTCACCAAAAGCAATTTTAACTTCTTTATTTCGGAAACTTCCATTACTTCTACGAAATGTAATTCCCAAGCCCAAAAATATCTTTTCCTGACTTTCTTTACTTTCTTTCACAACAAACACTTGCCCGGTCATTCATCTTCTTGCCATACAAAAGTCATAAATAATAAGATAAAATACGACGAAGAAGATGATGGAGGAAAAAACAGTCGAATTCGTGCAAACATAACCTAATTGAGCGCGGACGAGCTTTTCCACTTTATTGAAGTTCAAACGGAGTAGGTACCGACAACAATTGAAGCAACTTCTGGGTTTCCTGTTTGCTTCTCCACTTCATTGCCGCTTGCCACTCGCCCCAGTCTCTTTATATCTTGCCATGTACCACACAGTGGTAATTCGCAAAAATGTCAGTGAACTTAATTTGACAGCTTCGTTATCGCATAGCATCGACGCCACCGCCGCCTGGTATGCCAAAGCCGATAGACGACGACGACACGTTTGCCTGCCTTTACCTGGGGAGCTCTCGAGAGCACTTCGGAATATAATCCCCGCACACACGCACAAGCTTTTTACACCTGGAGGCAATTTTCTCCGTTTACACACCTTTTTGCCGTCTCATCATGTACCGTTTGTGAGTTTTCTCTCGACTTAAAGTCGATGCCGCTGTTAAAATTTCTTTGTTTTGAAGGCCAGCAGCCCATGGCCGGAGCAAAAAGACGCGCAAGTAGCGACAAAAAATGGCTTCTTGACGACGGTGACGGATGACGTCCTATTAAACCGTAGCACGGGTTGGCGAGATCTCTTCAGAGGTCATTTCTTTCTGTCGAGATATCAAAGTAATTGACCGTGATTCAACACAATTTACAGTTTGCTCGCGGGCCTCGCTACGAACGCTACAAACAATTGGAGATAATTTCCTGATGGTTTTGACTGATTAATCAATTATTATTCTTCTTTTTTTTTGAAGACGGAGTGCGGAGAAGTTTTAGTGAAATGAAACCACCAATTTGTAGTAATCAAATTCTTTTCAGAACTATTTCACGACGTACCTACGCCTATTTGATTCGCAAACGGGTTAAAGGTATATCTGAAAGGAGATTAACGGGTAATGGCGATTATTTGTACAATGTCAAACGGTTTTCAGTAGGCGATCGGTTGCAACAATCGATCAAGATTGAGATCAACGATTTATGGGAGCGCACTGGACAGATCAATCACCGATCTTCGTTCGAATGGCCAACAGATGGCGTGTATTCTGAGAGGTTTGGATTAAGTTGGCCGCATTCACACGATCCAGGGCTGAAACTGGTCTTAGCCCTTAAGAATCAAAATTAGTGATTTTCAGAATTGTCGCTGTGAACTTATGCACAAAACAAATCTAAAGGCTGTGTTTGTCACATGCAGGATCCAGTCAAAAAGTTCTGAGAATGGTGAAGTTTATTACTAACAAAAACCTGTCTCAATAGTACGAATACGACTTTCATTACGTTGGAGTCAGAATTCATCTTCTTAGAGTCCTCGTTAAGCGAACCTAATTTGAAGAAGTCTCAATTTATGTAGTCTTTAAATTCCTTACAAGCAGATGGCAGCAGTAGACAAGGATGCTTTCTCGCACGGTACTGTTCATAGATGGCGCAGTCATTTCAAACAATCAAAGTGCTAATAAAAAATGTCCATCGCAAATGATGACCGAAAAAAGACAAAGGAATACAGATTAGTTGCTTTACTTGACATATAGATGGCGCTTTTAATAACGACCAAAAGAGGTACTCCTAACAATGGAACTGAAAACTGTAAGCCGAGATTTGTAAAAGGTTTGGTTTATTGCTAAAGAATGTGATTATTAAGTCAACCACCCAAATATTGAGTCGTTGAAGCGAACCCTTGTCCGTGCAGTGGACAATTTCCCCATGCATGAAGTGCGTCTCGCGATCGATGAGTGGCCAGATAGTCTCAAGTCGTGCTGGAAGGCAAATGGAAGTCATTTTCGAATAAGTTGTTTGAAGCCATTGAATAACCCAATAAAAAGAAAAAAAAGTTTTGAAAAATATTAATTCGTTTTCATTTGGCGTCGATTTTTCTGTGTACCAATATTTATGACTTGACTAGGTATACGCCAATGCATGAATACAAACGAACAAGAAGAACTACGAACTAGTTCGTTCGTTTTACTTATGAGAACGCTCTTCAGAACTAGTTCGTTTTCGAACTATACACAAGTCTAGAGTATATCCAACGTCAGCAGCTGCAAAATGCTTGGAGTAAACTTATACGCATCCATGCGTTCGAACGCCATTGTCCATGACAAATTTCGTATGTGGTCGCTCGATCTATTTTATCCTTCCTGTTTAGCGTACAAAGAATAGGTTTTACATTAATAGATGATGATTCAATCACTGATACTACTCACTTGAACAGGGTCGTAATATAAAAGATGTTCAGTTCTCTGTTGTCGGTGATGCATTAGGGACTGCTCCGAACAACCAATTTATGTACTGCACGAATTGAATTCCCCCGAAAAACTCAGTCCATTGTAGAACTCTCTTTCGACGATGGTTTAAATACAATTCGTGCTGTATCATCCCAATGGCATGAATGGATAATCAACTTCACAATTCAACTGAGCTTTAAGGGCCAGCGAATACTGGAGCTGGACAACTTTTTAATCGCATCGAGCTGCGCACACTCATCTCTGCCCGACTAAACTATTTGCTCGAACTCGTCGGCCGTAAGTTTCAGTCAATTGTTACCAGACGAATTCATTTACATGTTACACACAAGGCACAATCAAATGCAGAGAGAAAGCCGGTTGTAGATTTTTAATCTGATCCATGTGCGCATTTCCATTGCCTAGTCTAGTTGAACAGTTTAGTCGCGCTTCCAAATAGCTACATAGCCATTCAACTAAACTGTCGCCCGATTAAAAATCTTCAGAGTACTCTTAGTGAAGTTTCATCGTTATTTGTTGTTCAACTCTCTCACACCTATCTCCTAATCCATTCACACCTTCCGTCCCTATAATCCCTTTGAAATTCAGGATGTAATAAAAGAAACCTCTCCCCATTTGCCATAACATCCATTCACTTTATTTCAACTCAATCCCGTTGGCAGATCAAATACCACGAAATTATTATGTTTATATTCAATAAAAATTGATAAATAATTGCTTATTTACAAACATCACGTAAACATCCTCGAAATTAATCATAACATTCTACAACAAAGTTATTCTTTCTATAAAGCTCTAAAAATAGCTGGTTTTGTGCGCTATCTCTGAAATATGTTGGGGCCAATTAATTAACAATTCAGCAAGATTCGCTTGAACTTTTACTGAAACATTAAATACTGCCTCGATAAACGACTGAACGAAAAAAAATAAATAAAAGTGGAGCGCCAAAAGAAAAAAGATTGAACAACCATATCATCAACGCCCACTCATTCCAATCATCTCATAATTCTCGCTAAAGAATGTCGGATATTTTCGAATTATCTTAAGAATCTCGACGCTATACCCCAATCGAGCGACGACTCTACAAAATATAAGAAACGAGTGAAGTCGTAAAAATCTTCTCAAGAACTTTGGAAATCAAGTGAATGGATGGCGGAGGCAGCAAAATGGTACCAGTTGGCTTTGTCTACTTCCTCCATCATCGCAAGAGTATTTGGACGCTGAAGACGTCGTCTTCGTGGCGTGGCGAGGGCGAGGGCACAAATAGAACCTCGAGGAGCACTCAGGCACGATGGGAAACAAATTTATCTTGTTGGTGTTGTTGTTGTTACGGAGACGTTGGGGGCTTTTTGATTCTGTTCCCAGCACCGCTACCTCCTCTGCTTCTGATTTCCTTTTATCCCAGTCTATTCTTATTGCTCCACGTATACAGTGCCTTCGACTTAAATCTTTGGGAGCATAAAACACATGTTTAATGCTTGAGAAAACAAATCTCTGGTGACATACGGTCGTTTATTTCTGCTGTAGCTCGTACAGCACTTTAGAAGCACTTTCCATGCCATATTCTGTTCGGGAGAGCTCCAAGGACTTTATGCAACATATTCAACGGAAAGGGAAGAAAATACCATTTCTTTTTGTTGCTGCCGCTCGAAGCTTTTCCATATTTTCACCGACTAAGTCATTTGGCTTGGTAACTCAAAAAGTTACTGTTCAAAACATAGTTGTCGTTGTTGTACTAGACGTCGAAGTTTGTAGAAGCCGTACTAGGAGTTATCTATAGATCGGAAAATGGCACGGTTCGTTGGTCCATGCACGCTGATAAATTATCTGATTAATTTTCTGTAGTACCGGGAGTTTAGAGAATAATTTCCATTTAGTTACACTCGTGAAGGATAAAGGGGAACCCTTCACAAACTGTTCATAACTTTGACATAATGGAAATTTGTGGAGGACGCAACATGAAGCGACATGGCTCCAACGTCAATTTCCTCAGTACTGTGTTATTTCACACCGAAGTGTACAGGACTGAAGATTAAGACGACAAAATACTGCACTCGAAGCAGACAAAATGATCCCTCAGAGTATTTGTATTCTTATCAGTAATGAGCTGAATTATGACGGTTCAGACAAATCGAACGACAGTGTAAACATTTTGAAATGTCGAGTTTTCTCCGGTTTTTAAGAATAGATTTTATTTTGAATATCGCAAACTGGAAGGCCGCGTTCTGCCAAACGTGTGGCCAACATATTATTTTAAATTCTCGTCAAATGAAATTTGAGGTTACCCAATAAGAGTGTAAGAAACCAGATGGCATTACCATTTCTGCACTGAGTAATCCTTAGCGCCGTAGATAAGAAGCATTTGACTTGCTAGGTACAGAGCCTTTCTTCGTACTTGAGCTATAGGTTAAGCAGCGACCACCAAAGCGATGCGGGTTAAAAAAAGCCTGTCAAAATTTGGTTGCCAAAGAATTTGTGCTTAGCTTTTGAGTGTGGGTGAAAGTTCCCATTCAGAAAGAAGTCGAGCCTAAATTTGTTAATCACCGCCTTTGCCATCCTGCAATTCGAGTTTAACTATTGTAAATATGTAATTTTTTTTTTTGGTGGATTTTCTTTGTCTACAGTACCTTTAGAAAAGTTGTTATTTTATTATAAGTCCCACCCCATTCCGTTGAAGCGTACCTTTAAGGTATGCATTCACTAAGCGAATTTCTGCTCACACAGCATTGCACCAAGCTCATTCCACCAAAGTGGACGCAGCGCACTTGACAGGTTCGCCATTTTTCTATCACCATCCTCTAGTGGACGCTTACCATTAAAGCACATGAGAGGACACGACGGAACATTTTCTTCTCGAGTGTCCAGCTTACTTTTTTGCAAGAATGCATGTATACGGCGTCGATGTTATGAGGATGGAGGAACTTCGTTCTCGCTCTCTACCTGAGCTTTTGGAATTCGTAAGGAGGACGAAAAAGTTCGGGTCGACAATAGGAATTCGAGTATAATGGGCCATGGTGGCCTGAATGCTCAAGATTCGCTTCTTTTCAGCGTACCTTCCCCACACCAAATAAAACACAATACAACAACGTAATAGGACTGCGGCTCTTCGGAAGGGTTTTGAAGAGGATCAAACGTTTCCTAGCCTATACACCAGCAGAGGTCAACTGCTGTTACTTCCCTGTTCGTTAGAAGGAATTAAAAGCGGTTGCTGCCCTATTCATCACCAGGGGTCAGCAACTGCGGCTGCTCTATGCACCAGAAGAGGTCAGGCGTTGAACGCGATTCAGAAAACCTTTCAGTTACAATCGATTAGAGAGATTCAATTGAACAATGCCATTACGTTGAAATTTCTTCCAACATTTAAACAGGACAGTTATTTGCTGTAACAATATGCAAACATAGAAAACAACACGACTGATGATACGAGGAGGAAATAAAATAGTAAGAGAAATTTTTTTTTTTTAACGAAAACAATAGACCCCCGTCTCGACATCATTTCATAGTGTACTATACTTGCGCGTTCTGATCCGCGTCCGGAGATAAGTGCCTTTGTCCTAGACTAGAAAACATGTTTATGTAATGTTTTAATTGAATTTATTGCTATTTCGCGACTATAAAATATTCACGTTAGCATTCAATTCCAACGAATCTGTCCCAAGATGTTTTGAATAGATAGGCGAATCAGACGAACTAGAAGCCAATAAAGCGCAAAGAAATCATTGGCAGATCTTCAATGTAAGTGATATTCCGAAGTGTAGTAATTTTTTTTTTTTTTCGTGAATAAAATTTCACAACCTAATGGCATCAGAGATCTACGAACGATTTAAGTAAAAATCATTTGAAATATCGTTTGATTCGGTCTTATAAATTACGACTTTGTTACGCTGAAAATAAAACGTTTTTTTGCTCGAAATGACGTTAAAATTCAGCCGCTTGCTGCAGGTATTCTGGATCATTTCATTTGGTTCACTGGATATAAATGCAGTATCTACTGAGTCAGTTGAAACATGGACTTCATTCTTTGGTTGGATCATGACCTTAAGTCTGCTCTCGGCTATATGAAAAATGCCCATTTGTTAACAATAAAACTGGACCAATGTTTTGATTTACATACAGTAAATCATGCAAAAAGACACTGTCTGCAGTGAGGTATTGACGAACTAGTTCCTAAGTTTAAACCAAATTTTTGGTTTAAACCTCGACTCTGAACCGGTCCTTAGTTCAAAAAATTGCCAAACAGCAGTTTAGTAGTGAACACCAATGAAGACTTCGAATAGAAGAATGGTGAGAAGAATCATAGGGTTTTATTCCATGAAAGACAGAACATTCTCTATTACATGTCCTACATAATTCAACTACTTTCTAAACGCTACGATCTACAAACATCTGTTGTATTTCAAAACGACTCGATTTACTAAAAACTGTTTATAATTTCCGGATAAGTTTATTATCGAACAGAAGTGCAATTTTTCAAACGACATTTGTATGGCTACCCGGAAAAATACGTTCCTTTCATTCATTTTTATTCCAGTATCTTTTGTGATTATTTCAACAGACTTCTATAGAAGTTAGTCGAAGGAACAATATCTATTTTGCTTTTTTACTCGAAAATGTCAACTAGTTGCAGTACAGCGCATTGCGGATTATGAAAACACAATTTTTTTAACGACTTTTGTATGGAAATAACATAATCATAATCATAAACATTTCCCCAACCTGCTACTGTTGGTAAAGTAAAGTAAAAGCGTAGTGTTCTACAGGTAAGGGGTGAAAAGAAAAGGAAACACTAAAAATAATCTCTAGACTTCAACTTTTCGAAATTAACATCATGATAATGGATGCCTTTTTAATCTATAGTTGCAGTAATTCTCTACATATTTCCATGACGATTGTTCGCAGTTACTTGCTAATTGATCTCCTCTACGGTCCTTTTCTGTACCAATATTTCGCGAATTGTAACAATTCGATGTCACTGAATTAAAACTGAGAGAGATAAATCTATTGGTCAATGAAATATTATGTTCTATCATATCAAAAACAAATAAACAATTTAAACAAATAATTCCAATTAACAAGAAATTGCCGCTATCTTATCTCAATCTAATAGCAAAAAAAAATCATACTGAAATACAGCTTGTTTGCCACTACAAGAAAAGTGAGATAAAGTCACATATTGTATTGCAAAAACAGTGAGACAACCAATCTCCCTCCCATCCCTCTGACTGCCGCAACTCCATCTTCCGGATCTCAAAAATAAACTTTCGTGATTTTCATTTAACTATCAATTTAGTTTAATTTTGCGACTATGCCCCTTACGACTAGGTCACAGATTGATAAAGTTATAACTTGTATTTTATTTTTATTAATTTCATAGTTAGGCTTTTTCAGTTTCTGTTTTATTGCTTTGGAAATTTATTGCCACGATAACATTTATTCTTAATCCCAATACCCCCACCAACGAGATAAAAAGCTTCTAATGGAGTGAAGACATAAAAAAAAGGTTTTTTTTTCCGTTGATAACTTGATCCGATACGTAAGCCGTTAAATGACATTAAATAACTTAAGACTCAGTTTAATTGTTTTTAATTTGTTCGTGAAGACGAGAGTGAAGAAAAATATGCGCTATGTTAATTTTTCGGTTGTAAATGAAATGAAATTCAAATGTATTTTTTTCGAATGACGAAATCGAATGCGTCAGACTTCGAAGTCTGTTGATTGTTTTTTTGCGGTTTGAAGTACACACAAGAACGGAGTCGAATTTTAGAAAATTGTATAATGCAGAAAAGAAAACAATTACCACTTAGGCACACGAAGAACAGTTGTTGTAGGAAATTCCACAGTAATACAATCGCTGTATTAGTACAAAACTAACAAAATGCAGAATAGACAAAATGGTTTTTTTCACTCGTGTATGGGAACAGGTTGGCAACAGCGATTAGAACATGGTAATCAAGGTTAATAAATGCTTCACGATTGCAAAAAAAAACTAACATTTTATTGCAAACCAATGACGGGTGATCGCTTTGCAAACGAATGGAACAATTCAATGCCTCAAAAAATGGCCAGCTTGCGTTTTTTCCAGGCCGCAATGTTATCGTGTTGTGAAGCAAAGGCTTTGACCACATATTTCAAAAACTTTTGTATGGAAGTGCCACCAATGAAGACAGTGATTTGTCCCCACAACACACCCAATTTCACTTTTTAAAGCTGATGGTCTTTGTAACTAGTGCTTAAGTATAACTGTGTATATTTATATGCCTTTCATTAAAATATAATAATAATAATAATAATTCACTTTTTATCCTAAAAAAAAATCGCTTATGAAACTTTAACTTTGAAGCAATTTACAATACAAAGAACCATTTTTCTAAAGACCTTTCTATGGTAAATACACGAAGCTAGATATTTTTGGTTCCATTTTTATTTCAAACAGCTGATAAAAAATAGTCTATAAAATTTCAAGGAATATGGACTATATGTTAATTGTCTTGTACATTGGAAGCGGATTTTAGGTTTCCGGTCAGCACCAAACACAGAATAATACGATTATTTGCAGAACGTATAAACCTACTTAACGCACAAATCAGGACAACTGCTCTCTTTTTCCTTACAATACCGAAACATGCAGGCAGACCTCTACAGTAACATTTTCAGTACTGGCTGAATTTTGTTATCCACAATTGACAGAATATCGAATGTCAGTACGCAATCTGTACTAAAATTTAATACCATCATCAGCTACTGAATTTTGTTAACAGTAATTTCTTCGACATAGGTATAAATCTAGAATTTTAACTCATCCATTTCTTATTATATCTGTCAAACTTTTGAGAATATTGCGAATAACTAATTGCCGTTTTTAAATTATTTCTTCAATTTTAAGTCTAAAAACTTAACTCCAAGTCCCTAACCTACTCTGCACTGGATAAGAACGCAGAAGAACTTACGTCAATTCAAGAAACTATTAGCCCTAAATATTCTAAGTAGTAAGAAATAAATCAAGGTTAATACAGACAAATTGAAATAACAACTTGACCGCTAATTAAAGAATAATAAACCACTTACAACTTGTTAGTGCTAACAGAAAATCCAAAATTTCGCAAGGTAGTTATGCAACTTACCTGTAAAGAAAAGAAAAACATCAAATTAATAATCACGTTATTATAAAGTTACAATATTAAGTGGTAATTAAATATTTACAACTTCATTTGCCGTAAGCAAGCTCATAGCACTGGAACGTATGTCTTCTATCGACTATCCCATTTAGTAAATACCACCAACAGAGTAGACATAAGATTTGCATCTTATTAAATTCGAGCTGTTTAATTTAATTTTGATATTCGACGAAGCAGACTCGGGAAGGTGCAGGTTGTAGAGGATAGATACCTTTGCTCTTTAGATATTTCGCTAACGCTATCTAGTAACAAAACACTTAAATGTATCCCCAAGAGAAATCGACATTAACATTCTCAACCGTCCTAATGATCCGAAGATACTAAACGAATTTCCATCGACATCAAACGATAGAGCCAAGCGTCGACTATATTAGGACCAGGGGATAATGGCATTTACGTTTGATGTTGTGCGATGTAATTAACTTGCTTAACATTTTCGGAAATTAATTGAGATTTTGGAAATGTTTTCGGTAGCGGTACACTAAAGGGAGGTGGTCTTTCTTAAGACAGAACTGTAATGGTAAAATAGAGTTTCCCAGATGTTTCATACCTTTTTGGAGAATAATATTTGCATTTTGTGTTGACCTCAGTAGCCTAGTGGCAAATACAAGACAATCAAAACAGAAATCGAATCCTATCTATCCTTGAGCCTATATTTTGCCAAAATATGCCTTCTGATAAGTGGCTAACTTTCGGACCAAGTTAATCAATTTGAATTTTTTTCGAGCATCTTCAAATATGACAACTAGTGGCAAATATGACAAATAGTGCCAAATATGACAAATAAGGGCAAATATGACAAATAGGGGTAAATATGACAAATAGGTGCAAATACGACCAAAAGGGGAAATATGACGAATAGGAGCAAAAATGATAATTAGTGCCAATCGGGGCGATAGCGAAGTTTATAGTCTGAAGTAGTAAGCTTGGCTGTTCCGAATATTTTACAGAAAAATAATGCCGGAATTGAAAAGTGTGCTATTGAAACTTTATTAAAACAGGTCTAATCTGTCAAAATAACTGGTCTAGTCAGTCAAATAACCGTCTTCGACTATTTTTTTCTCGTTTTTCGATAAGGTCTTACTCAAGCTTCATGGACTACTGGCAATCTATTCTTCAAAATTCGAAGATGTTTCTAAAGTAATGGACAAGGGTAGTAGGCTAAAAACTAGATTTTGGGTATAACAACCAACGTCGTTCGTTTTGAGACAATCTATCCCAACCTATAGTCATAATTTAATACTTCATCAGTTAAAAACAAGATGCAAAAGACCAAAGAAAAATTGGGATACGTCTAGAAGACAACAAGGTTGCACTAACTACTACTAATAAAATTTCGTCGGTTGTTTCTTGTGTACATAATTTAAAAAAATTAATTAACTGAATCAATAAAATTTGTTAATTTAGCCGAAAACAAACGTCAAGAACGACGTAATACCAATATTTCTTCTCAGACAACACTTGAGCACTGAAAAAAAATGTATGACTGACATATTGTAAACATATAAAGATAGGTATTGTTTCGCGGTATTATACGCTCGAGTGGCTTTCAGCCCCGGTCTCCTCTACACCATGTTTTACAGCCAATTTAAAGACATTTCAGAAGAAAAGTTCATGACCATTTGTCAGGGAATCTTGGAAATTGATAAAACTCAAAAAAAAAAAAATATACACTTTTTGAAATTCGGCTCGATAAAATTGTGTCCCCGAGAAAAATTCAGAAAATTCTTTTCTTATTAGATACACGTCCCTTAGGCCTTAGTTCTGAGCAAGCCGTATTTGCAAATAATGTTTTAAGTTAAGAGCACGATATTATGCACAGGGTAGAGACAATTTAGACAAAGGAATGACAAATTCAAAAATGTATAAACCGAAATTGCAAGAAAAAGCAAAACTGAATTTTTCATCGTTTCAAATTTACTGAATTATTGTACTTATGTCTTAGGTTAAGTTATGTTGGGTGGGTAGCTATTGGCAAAGATAGCTAGCACATAGTCCGTTGTGATCTCACCCCAACTAGCACACTACCCTATACAAGGCCTTATCGAAGCTATTTACGTACCTCGATAAAGCTACAATAAGGTCTTACCAAACTAATCTGTCGCACATTTCCCAATGTTTCAACAGCAAAAGCCAAGCGCCAACAGGTATAAGGTAAATTTTTTACTTTTGTTTTCTTCCAATTACGAATTTATTTTCCTGTAAATTATTATTTTTTGTTTAAAAAATTTGAATTGATTTTACTTAAAACCAACATTTTTGGGTTCGAACCAAGGCCCCGTCACACATTAGTCCGCTTGCAAACCTCCGCTCGCAAATCTTACGGAAGCTTTAAGTTACAAGTCCACAAACATCCGTAGGACTGTTGGTATTTACTTCCAAAGGGTCTTATCGAAGCTATTGCTTTGCCTTATCGAAGTTAAAAGTTCACAGCCTGCGCTCAACAGTTTTACCGAAGTTATAGCCTCCAAAAAGTCAAAATGCAATGTTTGTTTGCTAGTTGGGACTACACCATGACAATATGAGCCTATTTTGCTCACGGTTTTTTAACAACGTCGCCTACTTGTCTAATTTTGCAGAACAAACTGAGCCTAATTGGCCAAATACAAGAAACAAAGAAATTTACGTACGAGGGTAAGGACAAAATTCACTACTACCAAGTTTCAGTCACTGACACTACACTATCAATTAAAATACAATTTTCGTTTAAAATAGCGATTTGGAACCACAGTAAGGCGCTAATCACAGTTAGATTTTCTTTTGTCAAATTTAGAAAACAGCCGGGAAGATGACATCAAGTTTAAGGTGCGTAAAAATAATTAAATAATTTAACCTAGTTACTTAGTTAAGCCGCAAAAGAATTCAATTTTGACTACATTCGACTAAAAATAAATGAGTAGCAATCAATAGTTACAAATTATACGAACAAGTTGCAAATACAGTTGCACATTTTCCACTTTTTTTTTTTGGAAGTTACTCATCTCAAATTCATAATATAAACTAGTGGCCCCAAAAGACATTTCTTGGTTAGTTGGATTTTAATTTTACTATATCATTTATTTTCCTTTCAAATATTCCTTGGACCATGCAAAATCTCAATAGTGTATAATCATTTATGTAGCGCTCCGAAACAGAACAGAAATTTAAAGAAAGAAATAATCTAGGCCCAACATGGCTGCCTTGAGGAACCCCGCAGTAATACCAAAAAGAAAACCGAAAATCTTAGTTAGTTAGAAGCAGTTGTAAAAAAAAAACAGTTTTCTAAGGTCCAATAAATCCGCCCGTAATCCGCTCAATGCGAATTTCATCACAAAGGCTGCCACTTCATACAGGTACAATGTGCTAATTAAATTCATATGTTATCGAATAATCTCAACTGCATTCCATTTTATTTATTTATAAATTCGAGTGACGACCATCAAAAATTTTACAATGTGCCCGCTGAACAAGTGTAAATTGCTTTGGATTAGATTTTATGGAATGGCTTTATAATTTTTTTTTTTTGTTGTTTGTGTGTTCCCATGCCGCAGTACCCCAATATGCCATAAAAAAAAGTTTAACTCGTTTCTATAATACTATTTTTAAACTTTTATTTATTTATTTTTTTTTGCTTTTTTTTAATTCGCATTATTTTATGAGAGTTTTATTGCCTCGATAAACATTAGTGCCTCATTTAAATTGCAATTTAGTTCGAATATATTTTTTCTGTTTTTTGTCTTTGGGATTATTTTCAATCCGCTCGACTCGACACAAAAGGCAGGTTTTCTTTGTGTACGTCGTCGGGTATTTTACACTTTTTTTTGCATTGGGTTCGGGTGCCGGGTTAGCTTACAAGTTTTTGCCACTTACCGCAGTTCAATTAGTTAAATCGTAACATCGTTCATTCGAAACGAAGCGCACTAAGATGGAGAAGTGATGTGATGTAGCCGGCGTCCATGTTTGTAACCGAAGACGGGCATTTTGTAACCGGTTATTTTATCGTTGGAGGTAGCAGCAAAAGGCAGAGGCAGGCAAGACGGCAGGCAGGCAGACAGGCAGCATCATCAGAAGCATCCGGAGCTTGTTCGAAATTGGGAAGACATAAAATAAATCGTAGCCGCCAAGCCAAGGCAGCTCCGTTCGTTTCCATCTTTGTTTCGATTCGAATGACATGACTTTGGTGTGGAAGAAGAGTTTTCTGTGTTTAGACATTTTGATGACATTTTGTTTACAATTGCCGTGGATTCCTCCCCGTTGAGATTTATGGAGAGCAAAGACAAGATGTTGATGGTAATCGCACCCAAGTGGAATGTTTGTTCCGAGATCAACATGGACGTTGTGATTTTCATTCTATTTAATTTCGAGTTATAGTTGTTTTAATAAATCGTTGCTGTGGTCCAAAGTGGACTTACTTACGATGGCGCTACAGTCCAAATCCGACCTTGGCCTCCAAAGTGGACAGTGGATATGAAATTTGAATTTCGTCAAATCTTTAAACGTGTATTTACAATTACCGTACCAGATTCTGTCGTCAAATGGACTGACTCACCTATCGGAACCTGTGCAGTCAGGGTGTTCAAGCTGACAACAAAGGCGGTGCCTAGGGGCGCAACATGATGTCTGTGGTTATGTCCAAGTTGCAAAATTTTCTATTGCACTACAAAAACACAATGCGCAACTTTAGTCGGAGTTTTGACGGATCATTGCTTGATCACGTAAAGAATGAGTTTGGTCACGATCGCTGAAGGAACTGTAAGCAACCTGAAGAAATGACGAATCTAGAGGACCTATTGAACAATTATCGGGAACTTACTAGGAGACGATTGCAGTCTTTTCGAGCACACAAGACTTCTTTTCATCTTAAGGGATAGGCTACAGCATCACGTTAACGTTAAGGCAGTCAGGCTTCTTGATACTCATAATCAAATAAGAACGCTGAATAGAACCAAACCTCTTGATTTGGTGTATTTGTATTGTATTACTGTATTACATGTCAGATTTATATGTAGAGCATAAGTATATGACCTACTAATTTGAATAGTGTTCAGAATTTAGACGAAAATTAATGGTTAGTCCTCAGACTAGTTTAATTCACAAAGGGAGGTGTTTTTAGTGGGGGTGGATCCCTCACTACTAAGATGTTTCGCGCGAATATCTTAGTATCTTCAAGATTTTCATCATCCAGCGCCAAAAAAAACAATCTTAAGAGAGTCACGAATGACAACATACTTAAATTTGTTGCAGAACCAGACTTTTGAATTTAACGAAGAACTATCTGACGGCCGTACGAGTAGAACTATTATATGCACATTAGGTCCTCTAAAAGCCATAGTCCACCACTGAAGCCTAGCCTACGATAAATTCCATCGATCGTCTTAAGAGACTCGACTCTTAAAGTATGGAGTCCGTAAAAAGACTTAGTTTCACATACAGTAGAACATGCAGTGACTACCTTCATATGTTGACCACCTGCCTAAAGTGGCCATTTTTTTTACAGTCCCGACGTAAATCACCGATTTGCCATACACTTTTCGCTTTGTATTGTGACCGTTTCCATATTGTGACCATTGACCACTTTTTAGCTAAAATTTACGTATCACATACGTGTGGAGTACATCCGATAAGGTGACCCATAAAATACTACTTCATATACTAATTCAGACACAAATGTTGCAAAATGCGAAATGAGGCCGAAATGAATGAAGCACGAAGCTTAGTATCGAGATTATATAAATAAATGCGTAAAAAAATACACCATTTATATTGGTAATGCTGATTTAAATTACATATATTATACTGTACTGAATTATTTTTTTAATCTGACAACTCGTTTAAAGTGACCAATTTTGCACAGTCCCTTGGGTGGTCACTATACAGAAGTTCTACTGTATTTCAATACCAAGGGAATATAAACCCTCTGAATATGACAATGAGCGGTAGATGGTAGAGCATTGGATACGAAAAATAACGATTAACATTTCGTTTAAAACTAGTTTGGCATTTGCTTGAAAAAACAAATCATGAGACTATCGACTGATAAAGGAAGAACTACTTAGATTTGAGAGTCCGACCGAAGGATGTTGTGAGGACGTACTAAACAGAGTATCTAGGTGAATACATATCCACAACGAATTAAATTGGCCAGTTCGGAGCAAGTGGACATTGAAGCCGCTGATACCCACGTACATATCCAACCTTAATTCGATTCACCAAGCCGGTTATTCACTTGGCTCGACGATCTTAACAGGAATTTTCGCGTGATTGATGTCAAAGTGCCACCGATTCACTCGTCCTAAGAACAGAGCTAGAGGAGAGTAGGCCAGAAGCAGCTCCCAGATTACCACTGTCATACTCTTAATTTGATTACTACCGTAAAGCCGGCCTCCAACAGAACATTATTTAATTAAAGATGACACAAAATACTAACCGAATGGGTTGATGCTATCATACAGCCGAGCATAGGAAGTAATAACCATCCATTATAAAAGCCATGCATAAATTTAGAAAGCCAACGTTCCAAAGTTTGTTTATCGAGCGAGAACAAAGCCTGTAGGGAGTGACGCGAAGGCCCCTCAAACTGTCATATTTCATCCCTCTCCAAATACCCACCACTGTGTGTCTTGTCAGTGTGTAAATTCAAATTTTTGGATTATGAATGCCCACATCATCGTGCCGCCAAACATAAGCTTGTCGCTTTTTATCGCAAAGGTCTCGGTCCACCCTCAACTTCACGTTATGCTCGTTTTCTATCGGTGGTTTTTCCTTTGAAGGGCGCACACACTCGCTGAACAATATGTGCAAGTACTATATAACATATACTCGGTGTGGTTTGTACGGTTGCCACATAGCGTGGCTTGGCCTGGCGTTACACAACATAATTTGATATGCCATCAAGATATTTATTCCACGAGGAGCCGGGGTATTGGTGGCACATGAGACTGGAATTAAGTTTATTACCGGGCGGACGGACGCTATGATTACCCATTGCCCGCTGGCTCGTTCGCTTGTCATAATATCGAGAACTCGGCACGGTCTAGTGCTGTGGGTCTGTCTTAGCGCTATGGCGGCAAATTGATTTGGACAGAGATGTCTTGGATTAAATGATAAAATTTATATCGAAACGATAATGGGAATGTTATGTTGTCAAGTGGTGTGTCAAAGCTGACGTTTCACCATTGGTTCGAGCCTCCTGCTATCGATTAACAAATTATCGAAGTATTAGCGCTGTGAAATGTTTCTGGCGATTGCAAAGTGAGTAGATTACTTTGCTATTGTTCTGCAGTTGGGTGACGTAATTGATAGCGCGCTTTTCCGGATGTGGAGAACATATTTGTGCCACCTGGTCGGGAGCAGGTGGGAGGTGTGAATATTGTCACATTAAGACAGTATATACCTTCACAAATGATCGAATCCATCATCAGGAAGATTATCCAGCAACCATCAGTGAGATCTTCCTTCCACGATTGGCAAAATCTTTTGGATCTTGGGTGATACTTGGCTTTCCATGATCAATGATATCGCAGAGATCGGAATGTTTTAACATGCCCAAAACACATAAGACTATTCCTCTTTTGCGGACGGAGGTGCTCCTTAAAGAAACCATTCATAGCACTGTGAGGTCTTGACTTTCTGGAAAAATATTCATTCCTCTTAGGCTCCTAATACAGGAGTTCTGCTGTGGTGTATTAGTCCCACCAAGTTTAAATTATTACCAAAACCTGGGTTTCTGTTCCAATCACCCTTCCTTCACCTGTGGCTAGCTCTGGTTTTAACTCCACGGTTTCAAACAATCCTTCATACTCAAGGATCATACCAAAGACACATGGGGAAAGCATACCGCCTTATTTAAAGGAGGAAACAGAAAGAAAAGACAACGAAAGACTGAAAGAAAACTAAGAAATGAAGCAAAAGGAAACAACAGAAGAGAATTGAAAGAAAAAAGAAAATAAAGGAAGGGTAAAACAGAAACAAAGCTGAAAAAGGCAAAAGAAGAGGAATAAAAAAGAATTAAGAAAAAAAATTAAAAAATAGAAAAAAAAATGAGGAAAGGGAGAGGAGAAAAAGAAAATAAAGAAAAAAAAGGCAAAAAAAGGGGGAAAAATAGGAAAAACAAAAATTCAGTAAAATTAAAAAAAGGAAAAACAATAATTTAGTAAAAAAAATAAGAAAAAAAAAAATATATATATAAAAAAAAAGAAACAATATAAAAAAAGAAACAATATAAAAAAAGAAACAATACAAAAAAAGAAACAATAAAAAAAAATAGAAACAAGAAATAAAATAAAAAACTAAAAAAAAAATTGACATAAAAGGTAAAAATAAAACAAAAAAGATAAAAATAAAACAAAAAAGATAAAAATAAAACAAAAAAGATAAAAATAAAATAAAACAAAAAAGGTAAAAATAAAACAAAAATTATAAAAAAACGACAAGTATGATAAAAACAAAATAAAATCAAAACAAAGAGATTAAGAAAGAAAAGAGAGAAAAAATTAAGGAAAAGAAGGAAAAGAAGGAATTACAGCAACTTCAACTTCACTTATTCTTAAAGGCCTTAAATCTTTTTGAGCACGTTAGAGCTATACGCATGTCGACATATTAACCACAGCCCAAAGCTAAGCGGCTAATGATACCTTACTTAAATATAATACGAACACGAGATTGTAAAGCGATAGACCGACTTGGAACACCTAAAGATACTCATACGGTGATTGTAGTCATGATCTAGTCTATCTGTTCTGGTTTAAACGCGAGACTCAAAGTGCGTAATGGCAGATTAAGCAATAAAACTTGAAATATCACCTTGAACTCCAATTAAATACGCAATCCAAATTAACGATAATTAAGTAAAAAAAAATAATAATTTCTGCAAACACTAAGCATTAATGTGTGTGCATGCATTTCTCAATTATTGCTAACTTGCGGACATAATTCAAAATTTTTTATCGCACCACTAAACGAACACATCGCCACGGTATTGGGGGCTCGATTATTGTTTGCTTTTCTTCGGTGCTATTTTTACACACCAGTGCTAAGATTGGTGGAAACCGGATTTCATAAATACATTTGCTTGTATTACGTGTCGATTGAGTGCTGTACATTAGCCCGACAGGTAAGAAACTGTGCACGTAGTGATTTTATGACCAATTGCCCTCGGCTCTAAACTCTGGACTAAATACATTTACTCCTGGTTATTACCTGGTTACTCTACGTTATTACCCGGTTTTTCAACGTTATTATCTGATTAATTCCACAAAATCACAGAGCAGACCGAGGCATGCCCATTGCCAGTTTTTATATCCGCAAGACGAGGAGGGCAGCGCTTTGAGATGCAAGATGGAAACATCACCTGAGCAGGGTCGGGAGACCGCCTGACAAAAACACCGACCTAATTCATGACACAGTGCACACGGAACATAAATACTTCTTAATTAGGCTTCATTTATTTAATTGTGAATTTATAAGCTGTGAATTAATGAATAATTCAGGACTCATAATGGCTAGCCAGAGCGGCAGCTTCGGCATGTTTTAAAGTGCGAGTATGTTGCAGCAGAAGCAACTATCGCGCGACCTTAGCTCACGCAATCCATTTATTATTTTTTTTCCATTGTTGTTTCAGGCCTACATAGTATAATCCACATATCATCGTATTTAATAGCTGTTACGAGCGTGTATCTCTTTGTGACTAGCGCCTCGACTTGAGGGAGACGAGTTCGTTTATTTGCATAGGAAAATCATTGATTTTCCTTGGATTTTTTTCCATCCAAGAAAATCGTGAAAATCGCCCTTTGGTGGCACAAGTGGCCAGTCGACCAAATCATCTATCTACTTGCGTACCAGATCCGGCAGATGGAGTTGTATGTCGGTAGAAAAAAATCTTTTTCTTACGAGATAAAAGAAATGAGAAAAACATTTACGAAAATTCTTCACATACAGACACAAAAGAAAAGAAAAGAAGGCAAAAATTTACGATCGTTTAATTTTTGTAATGCTTTAATATGGGGATTAGTGGAGTTTAGTAGCGATTCGATGATGGAGTGGAGAAATGAAAATTATGAATATATTTAGAAGCGTTAGTCGTCGTCGTCGTTGTTGTTGTTCTTTCTTTGTTTGAATTTAATTGAGTTTTATAAATGTATAAAAAAAAAGATGGGAGCCCCGAGTCAGAATTAATGGGCTAATGGTTTAAGCGTTAAATTATGGAAAAATTTAAGCTGTTATGCAAAGTGGGCATTATATCGGCGCATAGCATTTGCGCTGTGTTTATGTATCAGAGGTAAAAACACGGAAAATGTTGATAGGTTGCTGGCATAATGAGACGTAATTTGTTGTTTTTTACTTTGCCTAATCTCCCCAACCGTAATAAACTTGCCAAACACTCTTACCGTTTCGCAGTGTGAAACAACCTGTATATATTTTTTAATTAAATATTTTTTGATTTGATTATTCTTTTTGTTTTTCTCTTCAATTTCATTTTTTATTCATTTTGAGTTTTTTTTTTTTTTGTTATTATAATTTTATTTATAATTTTTTTATATTATTTTAAATTTGGGTGGTATCATTAAAAGATGCCACCATAAGAAATAAGTAAATATATATTTTTTATTATTATAATTTCTTTTTATTTTATTTTAATTTCATTTATTTTTATTTTATTTTTATTTTATTTTTATTTTATTTTTATTTTATTTTTATTTTATTTTTATTTTATTTTTATTTTCTTTTACTATTCTTTTTATATTATTTTTTTACATTATTTTTTTACATTATTTTTTTATATTATTTTTTATATGCCTATGTTTATTTTCTGTTCTTTTCCTTTATTTTTTTAATGTATTTTTTTTATTATTATTATATTCTATTATTTACTATTAAGATTAAGTAAGAAATAATATTAGATGTTAAAATAAGTGTATTTTGAAGAGTGCTAATTATAAACATTTTTAATGTGTAAATTCAAAAGAATATCCAGTGTATTTGCCGCTTTCGAAGTTAAAAACTTGAAAATTACATTCAAATTGACTATTACATCCCAATGTAAAATAACATAAAAAGTTGTCGCATATTTGACTACTATACAAGAGATGTAAAATTCAATGGATTTTTTTTACTGTTTTTACTATACACTACTAATTTGTTTCTATAAAATACTACAAATTTACTCGTAATACCGCAGAAATAAATAATTAAGACATAATAGCTGTCAACTCACCAAAATATTCAATCCCGTTATATAAATAAAACAGTTCAAACCCGAAAATAAATCTAATTTGAAAGCATTAATTAGTTAGCACAACATGTGCATAATGTACCCAACAAATTATTATCACCACTTAAATCAATGCGCCAATAAGTCTCTCTGTGACATGATTTATTTTCAGTTCTGCACTTGTTTCTATTATGTTTAGCACACCCCCTGGCCCCACCCTCTCTTTGCTAAAAAACAGGAACATACACATTTACAATATATGAGAACTTTTGTATAGCCCATGCCTGAAACATGTTCGAATTTGTTGCCAACAATTTTGTCAAGCATGAAATTTTTCACATTTTCAATTCACCAAGTTGAAAATTCGGTTGACATCGTCGCAATCTAAGTTCCTGTCAATTTTCTTTAATTTAAAAATATATACGAACTCCTTACGAAAGTTTTGGTAAATTTAGCAATTCGTTTGCAACGGTCGAGTTGGATCTGAAAGAAACATTGTTCCAATTTAATTGGTGTTTATAAGATTAACATGCGATTTGAACAAATTGTATTTGTAGAAGAATATTTTATTTTCTTCTAATGAGCAAGGGTGTCAAATTAGACACTGATTTCCTCGATGATTTTCCTTAAATCCCAAGGCCATCAGAATTACATGGAGCTAATCATCACTTCAAGCTCCAAAGCAGTAGCAAGAGGAAGACTACCGACAGTGGCTTAAAGAGGCCCATAGACGTGCATGCATGCATCCTATTTCAAACCCGAGTACCTCATTACGATTCAGATGAGTTTTATCGTACGCTGCTAGAACATCTTTAAAATTTGGTGCACGTCAACCTTAAATTCCCACCAATTTGAATAGATCACACATAAAAATATCAAATTATTCAAGTTTTATATCTCGAGTGCGTTTCAAATTGAAAAATTTCAATTATTCCAATAAGATAAGAAATTATCACGGACAAACAACTAACATTGTCTCGAGGTTGTCCAAAATCGAAAAGTGGAACAAATCTCGTTGCTAATGGCCAAGCCACGCTTAGTACAAAAGACTTATTCGAGCTGCTATTTACTGATAAAGACTACCCATTATTAAAAATGCCTCGACATAAATTGCACTTTACTAAAAATAGCGATAACAATTTTTGGTCGAGTCATAAAATCAGTTTTGCCTACTCGAATGCGATTATTTTTAGAAAAACAAATAAATTTTAAAATCTAGAGAAAATAAAATAGAAAAAATTTCATACTTGAAATTCTTATCGCGTAAGAAAAGTTTTAAATTATATCCTCGTAATCTGACGGCGATTAAAGTGACAACCTAATTCGTCTGTTTTTTTATAATACATTTTTTTTTTTAAATCAAAATTAGGCCCAAAATCAAGAAATTTGTTCGATTGACTCGAACAGAGTTAATTAATTGAATTCCTTTTGAAACTATCGAAATCGATTATTTATGTCACACTATTACCCCCGATTCGATAGAATCTAATTTTATGTGATAACCATAAGCTCAAACTCAATAAAACACACGTTCGATTAAGATTGTCAAATACAGGCTTTTTTTCGGGTATCATAAAATTTCGATGGT
Source organism: Beris chalybata (assembly GCA_949128065.1). Lineage (NCBI taxonomy): Eukaryota > Metazoa > Arthropoda > Insecta > Diptera > Stratiomyidae > Beris > Beris chalybata. The sequence continues at coordinate 5,598,910 of OX421894.1, read as the reverse complement.
TCGATAATCAATCAAGCAAACACTTGACAAGCCTAAGAAATTAATCAAAACGAATGGAATATATCGCAATCTCTCCGCCCCCTTCGGACACCGTTCCTCGTAGGCAAGTAGGCCAACTACTTTACCCCCTGTAATTAATGCTTTGGACGAGCTTCTTATGTTGTCACGATAAGACGTATGCGTTTTTCTTGTGTACGACGTTGAAATACCTTTTTGGTCATTTATTTTTACGGTGGAGCCCGGGGGGTTGATCGTTGCAGCCGGCAAAGTTTCACAAGTAATTCGAAACATTAAAAGTGTTCTTGGGTCGTATACAAGAGTAGTTCTTTTTTCGTTTCGTCTCGTTGTCGTACAAAGGGACTTTGAGAGACGAGCAAAAGAAGGAAAAGATAAAGTACTTTAGGACTTTCGACGAGGAGGTAACAAGCCCAAGATGTACAGCACAAAGCCACCATCAGCATCAGCAGCAGCAGCAGCATGAAACGTTCCTAAGGAAACTTTACCCTCTCGTCATAAACTTAAGAGCCGACCGCAAGAGGAATCCACCCGAACCAGAAAAGAAACCAAGACGAAAAGAACGTTCCACGGTCTTTTTCATTTTCAACATTGGCTCGTTCTGGAAGTTCCATAAAAGAAATCCAAAGAACCATAAAGGAGGGTATTCTTAACACATCGAGCGAAGCGGCAAGCGGGAACGAACAAGAGGAGCACCTCGAGTACTTTATTCACTTAACCCACATGCAATTCCATCACCCCAATTCTATCCCGCTGGGCTGTACTACCAACCTACACCGACCCCCCCCCCCCAACCAAAGCCCGGTACATCTTTGCTCCCAATACTTAGGTCACAATGTTCTACTCTAGTGGTCACATATTCCAACGCCATATGTTACACATATAGAAAACGTGATTGTGCTCCTTCTCTATATGGTGGGGAGGGGGGCTGGAGGATGGGAAGGAGCTAAGGCCTGGCTCTATCGACCCGGCAGCCCCATGTTTTTGTACAGCGCTATGTTAACATTCCGTCTTCGCCGTCTATATCTTGTTATTAACCGTGTAATAGCCTCGAAAGCCATAAACATGAATGTTATAAGGACTTAGGGATTACGTCCAAAGATGGATATGCAACGTAAAGGTGTACTTCAACTGAACTTGGCTGCATATAAAGCCAATGTGCAGTTTCAGTGCATTCAGACGGTATTTGATATGTAGGTACCTACTCTCCTCGACTGAATGTACATCCTCCAGCCCATGAACAATCGCTTGAAACATGTCTTGGGGTCGTATGCGGTGCGATTGGAGGAACTTAAGCGTAGCACTTATATTGTTCCGAATCCGAATTCAGTATTCTCCATTATTGTTGGATTACATAATTAGAGGAATTTCAATCGGGGGAGATTGGGAAGATTTTACCTTAAGCAAGTAGAATTAGTGTGGGCGCGATACGTACAAATGCAAATTACAACATATTTACATGAGTAATGGACTTAAAGAAGGTATCTCTTAAAGGTAATAGTTGCAGTCTTGACCAAAATGGTAGTGTATGATGCATGGGTGCTAGCCACAGGCATGTTCTAACGTTGCTTCCTCAGATAACCGTTCCCACGCTACTTTCCTCACTGGACCACGAAACTAATCTTAAGCCGTCCTCTGTAGGTCTTGCACAGACGAGTCGTCGTCTTCGTACAGTTCAGTTTGGCCTTAGTATGGCACAATTTAGTCTTGATTTTGGACTTCAGTCGAATGTTGGACTACATACTCAATAAATCTTGCAAAGTCGAGCCTTGCAACTATTTTTTCCAGAATGGGATTTTTACATGGTAAAGCTTTTTGTGTGCAACACCAACAAAATCTAAAACCCCTACTCGATAGTTTAAATTGAGGACATGGCAGTTGAAAAACCATTACTATTACGTACCTAGAATTTACGATGGATCATAACGAAGTTACCACCAATGAAAACTTACCTGAAAAGAGAAGAAAATATATTTTAATGAACACATTCAAAATATTCGGTATTATTATTATTATTAAATTGTCGAAATGCAAATTAAAAAGTGTTTTTCGGTTGTCGGTCTATTGCCAAACCTGAGGAAGAATTTAGGTAGGAAAAATGTTTAAGTTTTGACGGCACATAAAAGGCCTAAAGATCAGGATCGCATCTTATGGAGAGGCACTTGCTACCCAAAGTCATCAAAAGCCACATAGTGAGTAACCCATCAAAGGAAATTTATCCTTGGCGCCGAAGCTGACTCCAAGTGACGAAAGAAGAAAAAACAATCAAAGAAAAAAAAAACAATCAAAGAAGAAAAAACAATAAAAAGAGAAAATAAAAAGAACAAAAAACAAAAATAAGAAAGAAGAAAGAAAGCTGGAAAAAATATAATAAAAAGGAACAAAAACATGAAGAGGTACAAAAAAGAAGAAGAACAAAAAATGAAGAAAAAAAAGAAGAAGAACAAAAGATGAAGAAAAAAAAGAACAAAAAAAGAAAAAGAACAGAAGAACAAAAAAAGAAGAAGAACAAAAAAAAAAAAAGAACAGAAGAACAAAAAAAAGAAGAAAACAAGAAGAAGAAAAAAAGAAGAAGAAGAAAAAAAGAAGAAGAAGAAAAAAAGAAGAAGAAGAAAAAAAGAAGAAGAAGAAAAAAAGAAGAAGAAGAAAAAAAGAAGAAGAAGAAGAAAAGAAGAAGAACAAAAAAAGAAGAACAAAAATTAAAGAAAAGAGAAAAACAAAAAAAGAAGAACAAAAAAAAAAACAAAAACAGAACAAAAAAAAAAAAAACAAAAAAAGAAGAACAAAAAAAAAACAAAAAAAGAAGAACAAAAATAAACAAAAAAAGAAGAACAAAAAAAGAAGAACAAAAAAAGAAGAACAAAAATAGAAGAAGAACAAAAATAGAAGAAGAACAAAAATAGAAGAAGAACAAAAATAGAAGAAGAACAAAAATAGAAGAAGAACAAAAATAGAAGAAGAACAAAAATAGAAGAAGAACAAAAATAGAAGAAGAACAAAAATAGAAGAAGAACAAAAATAGAAGAAGAACAAAAATAGAAGAACAAAAAAAGAAAAGAAGAAGAACAAAAAAAGAAAAGAAGAACAAAAAAAGAAGAAGAACAAAATAAGAAGAAGAACAAAATAAGAAGAAGGAAAAAAAAAGAAGAACAAAAAAAGAAGAAGAACAGAAAAAGAAGAAAAAACAAAAAAAGAAGAACAAAAAAAGAACAAAAAAGGAAGAAGAACAAAATAAGAAGAAGAGCAAACAAAGAAGAAGAAGAGCAAAAAAGAAGAGGTACAAAAAGAAGACGAATAAAAAGAATGAAGGGGAGCCAAAATAGAAGAGCCAGACAAATGGAAAAATAAGATAAATAAATTAAGCAACAGAAAAAGAAAAAGATTTAATACCCTCTAGAACAGCGCAAATGGATAACAAAAAATTGAGATAAAAAGAGAAAAGAAAAAAAGGGGTAAATGAAAATTAAAAGTGGAAAGCAGGGAGAAAAAATAACAAAAAAAAAACCAAAAGAAAATAATAACTAACAACTAAAAAAGGAAACAATCGAAAAGTAAAAAAGAAAGAAAAAGAAGGGGGAAAAGTTGAAAGAAAAGCAAGGGGGGGAAGGCAAGAAAAGGCAGGAAAGGGGAAAACCAAAGACGAAGTAAAAAGAGTGGTACAAAAGGAGAATAAAAGAAACGAGATACAAATAAAGGAGAAAATGAACATATAAGTAGCAAGACAAAATAGATACAAAACGAAAAACAAAAAGAATGTTTATCGCGAAAAGTTGCCCCAGTAAGCGGTAGTTATTCCGGTTTAAATCTATATTCTAGCCTGCTATCTACAGAAAAAGGCATTAAAAAAACAACAGTATTCTTTGTGTTTTCCATACAAATTTTAATCACTACTCTGGATCTGGAGAAATGCTCAAAAAACACACCTAATATTGTACATTTGTAACGCTAACTTATTAAGCGGTGAATGGAAATGCGTGTACTGCTGCAGCTATTTACACAACTTGAATTGATATTTCCAGTATACAGCGAACGTTTCTGGTTTGAGCTGTTACCAATTACGAGTTCTATGTTAGGCGTTGGCCTGATGATTTACACCTTGACGTTTTCGATAAAAAAGTGGTTAAATAATAGACCAATTAATTAAAAGAAACTGCCCACTTGGTTTCGAGCTCTGAATGGGCATTAATTCAGCGGATCGGAAAACAAAACAATCAAAATTCTTCTCAGCAAAAACTTACATACTTCCTAATATCGCAAGAAACCTGCTGAACTTGAGCCGATAGTTCGAATATCTTTTAAAAGTTGTCGAAATTCCAAAATCTAACAACTGCTTCCAAGTTGATTTCACTAGGTTTTCGTATCTATTGCACTTTACCCAACTTAATCAATTATCATAACAATCAAATTAGAGATGTCAAATAAAAATACCCCGCCGAGTTATGTCCACTATTATCGATTCCGCTAATCTTCAGTGTGATTTTAATTACGACACTACAAGGTTGGATTTTCGGATCATCTAGGCTAATTCCCACCATATTTCAAGGCTCCATAAACCGAATGTTTTTCTTCATGTTTTCTTTTTTCCATTGTCGTCAAATAAAAGCCAATAATAAAAAAAACTCGTTATAATGCGCCTCATCAATATTAATAAATCGAAATATTGTTCACCACCAAACACCAAACATCTTTTCTTATATGTCTCCTCTTCAAACATTTTTTTTTAAACAGTCTTTCCCTCCGTCCATGAAATATACGAACACAAACTAAATACAAATGTTTGACGAATTTTTTTGTTTGCTTTACCAAGTTCCCCAAAAAAAAATGAGAAAATTGGGTAGTAAATAAAATATAAAAGCACAGAAAAAAATAGTCACGAATGTCCGATGACAAACTTCAAGAAGTCGAGAAAAAAAAAAAACAAAAACTTGGCATGGCAAATTATTTATCAAGACAATATAATAAAAAGTGGAGAATTTTTCGCGTTCTAGACATAAATTCGATCGCGTGATTTACATTCATAAATATCTTGGCAATTTAGTAGGCATATAGATGAAAGACGGCAGTTTTCAAGTTAAAGACTTCTTGCCATAAAAATGTTTAGAGCCCACCTCGGTTCCCACTAGGGGGGCTTTTAAAATTCAATTTCATCGGTTTTATTTTTAATTTGTGATAACCCCTCGAACAATATTATGACATTAGGAAATAGCCCCACCATTCGACAGTATTGTTGTACGTGATTTGGAAACAAAGGCGCATTAAATCGTATTGTTGTACGGCACACAACAGTAGTAAAACGTGTTTGCAGTTTTTTAATATCGACACTTTTATTGGTATAAGGGCGAGTGGATATAATTGAATGAGTGACACAATAACTTAGGCCCCTCATGACTAGATGGCTAAATACTTAGCGCTACTTACTACTAGGTGGCCTTAAGAGGGATGTGGGCACAATATCTTTAAAGTTTTTCTGTGTTAACTACCTACCATTGGTTTTTCTCCGTAGTTTTCACCACGGGCAGGTAAATCCATTGAATTCGCAATGGTAGTTAAGGCCATGGGTGCTGTGTTCGATAGTGTGCCAAACAAATAAAAATTATCATCTTAAGAGGGTTCTGCGGAAAGATTTTACCAACTCTTCGAGAAAAGGCATGGGCGTAAAGATCATTGTTAAAACTGTCATAATTTATGCAAGGTTCAGAGAAAAAAACGCTACAGGTCAAGCGATGATGTGCAACAAATCGGTTTAGGCGCACAAATGACAAGATCTTAACGAAAGAGCAGAGAAATAAAAAATACTAAGGAAAGAAGAAGAAAAGCAAACAAAGATTTAAAAAGACAAAGAAATATTATGTAATAAGAATAAAAACTCAAACCTAAGGCAGAGGCGAGAGAAACATGAATCAAAAGAAACCAAAAGCATGAGAAAATGAAAGAACGTGATAAATGAAAGAACGTGATAAAAGAAGAAAGGAAAATAGAAAAGAATATGAAAAACATAAAAAAACGAGAATATGAAGGAAGAAAATAAAAAAAAATTTAAAATAAAATGTTAAATAAAAACTGTTTAAAGATAATGAAAAAGAAAGACAGTGAAAGAGACAAATAAAATAAGGGAAGAATATAAAAAAAAAACAAAATTAACAATAAAATGGAAACAAATATTTTTTTTACGTAAATTATATTTTTTTTAATTAAGGAAAAATAGGTAAAATTTAAAAAAAAAAGGAAAAGGAAGAAAAATCAGAAAATGGGAGGAACAAAATGAACGAAGAAAATAGAAGAGAGAACTGTGAAACCTTAAAGAGAACTAAAATCAAAAATGTTCTTCTTTTTTATGACAAGGAAGCAAAATAAGAAAAAAGAAAACAAGAATAAAAACGAAAAAAAGTCCAACAAAAAAATTTTATGTAAAAAGAAGTTATAGAGTAAAAACAGAAAATGATAGAGTAAAAAAAATAAAGAATAAATTATAAAATTAATGAAATAAACAAAATTATAAAGTTAAAAGAAAAAATTAAAAAAATGTAAAGTTAAAAGAAAACAGAAAAAAAATTAAAAAGTTAAAATAAATAAAAAAATTGTAAAGTTAAAAGAATAAATAAAAAAAAAATATAAAGTTAAAAAAAAAAAAATAAAAAAAAAATATAAAGTTAAAAAAAAAAATAAAAAAAATTATAAAGTTAAAAGAAAAATTAAAAAAAATTATAAAGTTAAAAGAAAAAAGAAAAAAAATTATAAAGTTAAAAGAAAAAATAAGAAAAATTATAAAAGAAAAAATAAAGAAAATTATAAAAGAAAATATAAAAAAAATTATAAAAGAAAATATAAAAAAAATTATAAAGTTGAAAAAACAAAAAAAAATTATGGAGATAAAAAAAAATTAAAGTCGAAAAAAGGAAAAATAAAGAAATATTAAGGAAAAATAAAGAAAAATTAAGGAAAAATAAAGAAAAATTAAGGAAAAATAAAGAAAAAATAAAAATAATAAATAAATAAAATAAAGGAAAACTAAAGAAAAAAAGGAAAAATAAAGAAAAAAAAAACAAAAATTAAGGAAAAAAGAATAAAGTTGTCCCAGCAAAACAAAAAAAATAAAAAATGATAAAAAAAAACTGATAGAATGTAAGATGAGAGGAAAAAGATGTAAAAAAGAGAAAAGAAAATAACAGAAAAAAATTAAAGTTAAATGTATGAAATAAGTATACCTATTAAGATAAAAAAAACAACAAAACTATACAAGGGGAATTGTGACCAGAGGACGATAAGAGGCGAATAATAAAACGAATCTAAGGAGAAAATGAAAAGGGAAAGAAAAAATGAAAGACGAACTAAAAAATTATAAGAGGAAGGAGAAAATGAAAACAAAGAAATAAGAAGGAAAACAGAAAAATTAGATGGATGAAAGAATGTGAAGAAGCGAAATGAGAGAGATACGGGAACAAGAAATTGATGAGAACGGAATAATTAGAAAAAAGTTTAAGAGAGAGAAAAAAGAAGGAAACTAACTATAATAATTAAAAGAATGTTGAAGAGAAATTCGAAAATTGAGCAAGAAAAAAAAAACTAAGGATCATAAATTAAGAAAAACAGAAAAAAAATATTAGTGAAAAAAAATATAGCACGCAATCGACACTAAATCGATCCAATTAGCAAATCTACAAAAACTACCAAAGAAACACACAATCTGTTCTAGTCGGGCTGAGTAGATTACACACATGTCATCAGATATAACAAATCACTTTATAATTTCCGAAACATGACTCAATGACTTAAAATCAAAGTTTCAAGATTACGACCAAAGAATTTTTCTTACTCCCCATATGCTACTTGCGGGCGACGGCATATACGAATTGATCAGATTTCTCGCACACAAATCTCCTCTTCACTTTTCCGACTTTTCGTGCACAAAGTTATCTTAAAGAGCTCCCGCAGATCACCGTCCCAGATTAGATTAATATCTCATCGTGTACCGCCTAATTACTCTCTACGCGAAGGAGCAAAAATTATCAGAAATCTTGAAATGTCGGCAAAATAGTTTGTTTGAAGATAGAAAGAGGAAGAGCGAGAGGGAGAGAGAGAGAGAGAGAAAGAAACAGAACGTTTAATATTGACATGGCGAGTTGGACTTTTTTTTCCATTATTTCGCTTTCTAGATAATTTATAACCTTGTAATTGACTGTTTATGACACTTAACAGTACACAATTATTGCCGATTTCTTATCTTGTGGGACTCGTACAATTTCTAAGCGATAGTTCCCGGGCTGTTGTAGGTAGTACCTTACGGGGTTTTTTTTCCACCCGACCGTCATGTCATAACACTTGTTTTACAACGAAAGCGCAATGTTATTGATCAGCCAATTAAACGAAAAAATTCCAATCTTATAGATTTTAGTTGTGAAATTAAAAGCAGCAGAAGCACTGGTGGCCGTTCGATAGAACCTTGTGGGAATCCACTTGATTTCGCTGTACGTGATACGGTGCAATTAAATTATATCGTTTGTTCTTTTGGTATAGAATTTACAATTAAAATATAATAAGGAAGGGGAATATGTACTGCAGTCGACAACCTAGAACAGAACAGAAAAAAAAAGAAGGCACACGTGAGGCCCATACATGACCACAAATTACCTTTGTCACGCAACAATAACTTCATATAGGGAAAACGGGAAATCAACGATAAACCAGACCATTAGATCGACATGAAAATTGTGTGTTCGACCGGGGGAAGGGAATCGGGGTCACCAATCTGATACGCTACCATGGAAAATAATTTCATTAGAGAGCTGTGACTACACGAATCGGGAATTAGTAATTTGTAGCTGGTGTGGAGAGACGGTGGCAAGTATGTATGTTGTACGAAATTCCTAAGCGACATAAAAACCCGCAACAAACCACAGCCACTACTAACTATTTTCCATTTTCCCGGATGAGTGAATTTGTCTGCTTTTCATCGTTCGCTAAATACTAAAAGTTTGCATGAATGTGCTCGGTGTGTGTGGGAAAATTATCTCGTCGTTATTTTGAAATCTCATCACAATTTACTTTTCGAATATTCAATGCGGGGTTCTTGCCTGCTTGCCAGCGAGCTGGGCCCTCTGATTTGTGTTAATTGAATATATTTTTGCCGCTTTTGAAACTCAGTGAGGCGAGTATCGGAGCGGGCGGCGAGCGGTGAGGTCGTGAAAACGACTCGTTTTGGCAACGAATTCTATGATAATTGGATGAATATTATGATGATGAATGCAGATTTTAAAATTTACGACGCAATGAATTTCACTCTCACACCGATGAGGAAGCACCATTTTTTTAATTTTCCATTGAAAATGTATTTGCGATGCGCGCAGCAGCAGCTTCGACTGCGACCTCATACAAATGAAATTTTAAATGTTTCGTTTTTTATTGCTGCAATTCATTTCAATTTGCCGTCGCACCGAACGACTTAAATGGACGGGGTCTTGATTTTGTTGCTGTAACACCACCCCGTGGGCGCAGATCTGATTGAGTTATTTTACATAATTCTTGGTCAATGCGAGAAATTTAGTGATGTCTTCGTGTAGTTGTCACGTTTACTACTTTAGAAGGAAAAACGCGCGGTGGTAATAATTTCAAATTTGTCGGAATGACTTCAGAAGATTTAGCTTGAGTGTTTCAAGGGAAAACTCCTTGGTGAAAGTCGGCGATATTGACGTGAAACAAATCACCTACTGAATCCTATTGCTCAGAACGAGAAATTTACAACAGAAGAGTTTAAACTTCGTCGTTTATGGCGTTGTATTAGGGCTTTTAATGACGTTATGTGGGTAGGTAAAGTGAACAAAAAATGAGGTAGAAACATAAAAAACAAGCCCAAAAACCCAGACATTTCAACCAACTTTCTGGATACAACTTTATTAGTTTTCTACTTTTGAGTTAAGAACCGAACGAGGGGGAAAAGGGAAAAGCAAAAAAAAGGAGAATGAGAAAAAAAAGTGAAGGGGGGGGGGGGAGGTAAGGGGGGAAAGAAAAAAAGGTAAGGAAGGAAAGAGAAAAAATGTAAGGAAGGAAAGAGAAAAAAGGTAAGGAAGGAAAGAGAAAAAAGGTAAGGGGGGAAGACAAAAAAGGTAACGGGGTGGGGGGAGGAGAAAAAAAGAAGAGATATAAAAATATAAAAAAGAAGAGAAATAATATATAAAAAATAAAAAAGAGAAGAAAAAGAAAAAAGAAAAGAAATAAAAAAAAACAGAGAAAGAAGAATTAAAGAAAAGGAGAAATAAAAAAAGAAGTAAGAAAAGAGAAATGAAAAAAGAAGAAGTAAAAAAGAGAAATGAAAATAAGAAGTAATAAAATAAATTGAAAAAAGAGAAATAATAAAAGAGGAAATAAAAAAATTAAAAAAAGAGAAATAAGAAAATAAAATAAGAAGTGAAATAAAAAATAAGAAAAAGAAGAAAAATAAAAGAAGAAATAAAATTTAAGGAAAAGAAAAAACAGGAAAACACTCTAAAAATAGGTAATAAAACGGAAAAGAACATAAAATTGAAGAGAAAAGAAAAAGGAAAAAAGAGAAAAAACAAGAAAAAAAGAGAAAAAAACAAGATAAAAATAGAGAAAAAACAAGAGAAAAAAAAAGAAATAGTAAAAAAAACAAGAAAAGAAAAAAAAAGTAAGATAGATAAATAAATTGATGGAAAAAAACTAAGTGAGAAAGGATAGATAATAAGCTATACAATATAAAAAAGAGGTTAAAAGAGAAGAGAACATCAAAAAGAAGGCCGAGAAAAAAATATAGAAACACTAAAAAAAGTTCGAGAATAAAGAGAAGCAAAAACAAAGGGGCAAGAACGAAGAGAAGCAAAATCGGAAGAGCGAGAATAGGGAGAAGAAAGAACAAAAGGGAAAAAAACAAAGAGAAGCAAAACAAAAGAGCGCGAACAAAAGAGAATCAAAAACAAAAGAGCAAGATCAACAAAAAAACAAAAAGAAAAGACAAAGCAGAAAGATTAACCAAAAAAGAAGGGCAAAAATGAAGAGAAGTTAAAACAGAATGAGGTGAATCAAAAAATTATTAAAATCAGGGTGAGAATGAAAAGAAGAAATTTGGTTATTAAATTGAGCAACGAAAAATTGAAGAAAAATTCTAAAAAAAAAAAAACTGAAAATAAAAATTTATTTTTAATTTTAATTTTTTCGATTTGACTAATTTTTACTATTTCAATCTGTTGGTCATTGCAATGTGGGCGATCGGAATGTTTTTCTCCTCTATTGGGTGGTTTTGTTTTATTTTGAGTTGTACAGGTTGCCACGATAGCATGTATTAATATGAAAAGAGGCGGAAAACCTTTTAAAGTAACGTTTCTTTTTTTTCAGTTAACATTTTTGATTACGAATCACATCAATTTATAGAGACGAATATACTAATTCGCCGACTAGAAAAGACGCCCCTCAACTAGTTTCCAACCGATCCTAAGCAAGTAAGGGTACAAGTAAACAACACAAGTTAATCGAACTTTGACTTGCTCCGAAAGTATGAATATTTCGTGACTCAAATGACACGTCCTACTCATCAGAAGGTATATTATGCTAATTTTTTAAAGTGTTAAAATGTTTTTAGTATTTTTGGCAACATTCGCAATGTAGAATCATCGATTGGAATACATACAACATCGCAAACCGCTTACCTATGGAATACAGGTCGGTCGTGCACTAAATACAATAAAATGTAATTTCATCAAGGTCGCCAGCAACCTGAAATGGCAAGATCACTGATCTACACACCGAACGAGAGACTTACAGCCTGCCGATTATAACATTGGAATAATAAATCACCTTTACATTATTTAATCGGATTGGCTTAATCTTAATGGCTTCATTAGCGAAACACCTCCCACTTAAACGAGATTTAGTAAGGCATTTTTGAAGCAGTTTTTTTTTACAAATGCTAAATTCGTCCCTTTTGAATTTGACCGTTTTTCTTCGACAAAGGGTAGTATAATTAATTGCCTTTCGTTCTGCTTACTCCCCGAAAATTTCCGCAAAGAACGTAAAAAGAAATACAGGCTAAGTGATGGAAAAAGTGAAAATGATAAAAAATGTAAATTAAGATGAAAACTCGTCACATCTCATTTACATTTCACTATTACCGTCGTCGTTACCTCAAAAGACTGCTGCTTTTTTTTTCTTTTGCTTGAACTTCAAACGCTTCTGAAAACATTCCCATACCCACGTTTTGTGCGCAATGTTGTTGATGATGATGATGACGTTGGTGGTGGCGATATTCTTCGGTAAATTCACACGAAACGCTCGAGGCGTTTAAGCTATGAAAGCTTCGAAAATGAGCACGAGCATCAGCCGGTAAATAGGAATTTTCCCACAAGATTTTCGTCTTGGACTGTTGGCAAAATGAAAGATTGGCTCATGTCGGAAAGGAAGTTGTTTTTTTTCGGGTAGATCTACAATCCGCAAAATCTCTGAAGAAGGACACTAGCTTGTATTTCGAGTTTCACGTTTCACTTCCATTTATTATCGGTTGCTTTTCATTATAGCTCTTCCGATAAAATGAACGAGATTCAATCGAATGAAAAATGTCTGGAATTCGATTTATGATATTACCTAGCAAGCAACTGGTTACCTAGTTGTTAATTGGATTTATCTGCTAGTTTGTGTTTCACGTTCATTGGATTGGTGGAAGTATCAAGAACTCCAGTTCCTCGGCGCCTTCCTACTGTGTGATAGAGTAACATTGATGACATAAAATTTGTACAGTCTATTTTCTATTTAATTTCTGGGTCAACATGCAACATCACTACACAGTTCTTCTTCACGAAGTAAGCCTACCTACTAGAGATTATCGTTCCTTACTCAAGATATGACACATAAGAAAACTGAAGGAAAAGGGTGGCAGACAGTGGGAAAGAGTGTAAGTGAGGGAGAAATCAGGGGCAAAAATAACAAAACAGATGCAGCTAATCAGACAATATTTAAACCTAATCGAAATTCCTATCACATGACTTAAGTTTGTAACAGGCTGTAAGTATGCCACTTTGTCAAATATTTAACTAGTTTCGCTGGCAAACATTGTAAAATAGTTTGATCGTCAAACCATTTGATATATACACAAGGACGGAAAAAATTCAACTTAATTTTTTTGCCAAATTTTTCCGGTCTATTATTGGAGAACACGGCTAATAAAAGCGTTTAAAAAATGACGAAATATTTTTCATAAATTTCAACATAATTATGTGACATAAATGTTATCAAAAGGTCAAGAAAAATCCATTTAAATTGAATTAACCTGAGACTGAAAATCAATTCTTTAGCTATGCGTAACGTCCTATCATTTACGAATGTAAATTCGCTTGATATTATGTGAATCACTTTTTAATCGTTATCTGGATTCATTAATGAATCAGTACTGTACTAATACTGTGAAGAGTGAATTTGAGTAGCACGTGAATTCACTTTCGAATCATTTTCGAATAAAAATTTGATGAGATCTAAGCAAAAAAAAAAGTTTTAAGCTGTTTTGTTGACTTTTACTAGAAACATAACGCAGTCACGATCGGCTGCAAGCCAATCGTATGATACTCTAGATGAAATACTGAACTCCGATTTATATTTTAGTTGGAAATATATCAAAAGAATGACGAGTGCACAAGCAATTATTACATGACCTATTACTTACAGGTAGAAACTTTTGTATAGTGGTCGATTTTTTGATTTATAGTGAGTTCCATAAAGTAAGTTAGGACATTTTACAGAATTTTTGTATGGCAACTACATGAAGGACTCATGGGATATTTTTCATATTAATAGTTTCAGCTGCGACTATTATAAAATTAATGTGTATAAAATTTCAAAGTCGTAAATTAAAGCGTTCTAAAAATATCGTGCAATATTGGTGAATATGTTTATTAAGGACTTTTGTATGACAGCTACCCGAAGGAGTCAACGGATGGCTCTAATTAATGAACTCCGTCTTGGTTTTGGTATAAAACTAATTCCTGTAAAATTTTAAATTCCTGCCTTAACTCGTTCTGGAGTTATAGTGAATTCAGTAAAAAGCATACATTTTTGAAGGACTTTTCTAGGCTGCTACACGAAGGACTCATTCGATTTGCATCATATTCGGAACATTCGATTTAAAAATTTTAAGCCTTATGTATGCAAAATTTCAAGTTCCTTACATTTACATTTACATTTTGCATTCGAGCAATAACTGGGAAAACGTGTTTCAAGGACTCTTGTATGGGAGGTACCCGAAGGACTGGAAGGATATCGCCCATTAACGAACTTAGCCTTACTTTTTCCATTTTACAATATGTGACCAAATTTCAACTTCCTAGGTCAACGCGTTCTTGAGTTATCGTGCTAACGGACGGACGGACGGATGGACGGACGGACGGACAGCAAACGGATTTGGGGGTTTTGGCCAAAAATAATCACAAAATAATATATAACTTTTTTTCGTCCGAGGCTCGGTTCTATGCGTTACAAACTTTTCGGGCTGGATTAAACTTATAATACTCTATATGTTCATCTAGAGTATAAAAATTAAGAATGCGGATGCAAAGGCTCCAAAATGAATCACTTACAAGTAAAAACTCAGAACGCACAACGATTCACCTAGTCGTTAGTGAAAACTTCGTCTAAGTGAATCGTTAGTGAAAACTTCGTCTAAGTGAATCGTTGTTTTGCTGAGTAATATTCTAGATAATTGTTGTGTTGTGTGTTAGCAGAAAAGACGTACAGTTTACAATTTAGCGTTTTGGAGTTCCAACTAAGTTCTATGTATTTATAAGTTGAACGTTCGACAATTATTCAACACAAAATGGACAAAGAAAGAAAAAATTTAGCTAAAAATTCTTATAAATATTCAAAACATCAGAGTGGAGAGACCAAATATTTTGGACGACCACCATGTTTAAATTTATGACCGACAAACAACCCGATGAAAAAAAATGTTGTAAACTTAAGCAAGACAAATTAGCTGCTAACTCAACGATAAATTATGTCAACTGAACGTGGTTCGGTGTACGCATAAATCGAAGCAATTTCCGCGACAATTTCGAATCTAAACTTGCGAAGATTCCGAACATTATTAAAATGCGATGGATTCAGCGATAATTCATTAATAGTCTGCTGAGGTTCGTGTTTTTTTGCTCTGACTCCATACATGTCTTGAAAATTCCTAAGCTCGAAGGGAATGCGTGCGAAGACGTGTAGAGTATAAAACCAGAAATCTTAAGCATTTACCACCAAGACATTAGCTTAAGAAGTTGAGGTGCGGAACTCTAAGCCCTGCCGATATAAGAAGCAGGCTACAGTATCCAAAAGAACGCTCAGGCTTTGTGTGTTTTATCGCTGGATATCGGATTTATCTTGTTGGGTACCGGATTTTCTGGTTAACATTTCATCTTGGCTGGCATAGGCCTCCACTCAATTAATCTCAAGCTGGTCCGCGCTCTATCTGAAACCATTACCAATAATCGCAAGATGCAATGGACAGAGGAGCGCTCCATTGAATATTTTAAACGGAGGAACAACTTCGTGGCTGATCTGGTGGCACTTAACGAGCGAAATTCAAGACGCCGACCAAGTGGAAGTGTCGCTTCGTCGGAATACGTCTTGTGCCACATGAGCACATAAGATTGGACTTGTTTCATTTTTATTTGTTTTGTTCTGTTTTTTTGTTTGTCGTGGGCGGATGTAGCGCAATACGAGTCTCAAGACCAAATTTCCTCCTTCCTTTTAAGATACATGTCGTGGGGTTTTAATTTCTTTCACTCACAGCCCCATATACAACACATGACAAATTGATCGCTGTCAATAAAAAGTTGATGTAGAACGTTATAAAAGCGATCGGATAATTGCGCTACGTTTAGACAGACCTTTATTATTAGATCTGAGAGAGGAAATCGCGCGAATGAAGCCATTAAGCTTTTTTTAATGGGAGGTGATGAGATTTTAATGGACAATTATCGCTTTGTTCGATCTTGTGGTATGAAAAGAGATCGATGCTCTACCTGTTCTATACCTACCGATGTTCTACGGTCACGTGTAGAGAGAATTTAAGGTCTAGAAAGATTGAAATCAGGAACAAAGAAGAAACAAAGGTGTAACCAATGCAATGTTGTTAGTATTAGGACGATAGTATTCTTAGTAGAAACCCCTAATATTTTTCTAAACTACTATCTTCATTTTCTGTATGACCCCAAATCGGAGCATAGGGCAACAATGCTGCGATCCTGTATTACATGATTTACTTGTCACCAGGCTTATTCACTCTTAGAATGTTCCTTTGTCCAAAGAAGCAGGTTCGAAATTACTAATCTCTGATGTGTGAAACGCTTGTTCAACGCTTTTATATTTTGTTAATAACATTGGTTTGCAATTGACATCATTATTTGATCTCCCTCAACATCATATCGTAGATACTCGATGAGAAAGACGCTTCTATTAGGTTTAAGATTGTCGGGACAAGTGCAGCTGCACATTGCTTTAGTACAATCGTAAGCATCTTATCTGACCCAGTCGCTGATCCCTCTGTTTGGTATACACTTTGCTCAGTAATTTCGATAGTGTCTAATGATGCTTCGATTCAACGAGTCTCTGTTAGGTCGGGAATGTTTCTATCTGGTTTCATCATAAAGGTCGTTTCAAGCTATTGCGCAAAATTATCTGCAATATCAAGTCTATTGCAATTATTTCAGTAATTTATGATCTATTCAAGGGCCTATTATTAACATTCCTTTCGTTTTTAATCGGGGCATATTGATTCATTGTATCAAAGACAGTTTGATCAAAAAGCACCCACTGAACTACTTCCGGAACTGTTCATTTCCCTCGTTCCGATCTACAATATGAGGACCTAAAAAAAGGTCCGCACAGTTCCGTGAAGTAGATACGGAACTGATTGTTCCTTCGATTCGACAGTTTTTTTTTTGTTACGTTTCCAATGGAACTGCAGTTCACCAAAAGGAGTGAGTTACTTCACTCACTCACTTCATTGAAGTGTTCTTTTGGAATAGCTCACTCCTGAACGACTATCCCTATCCCTACTATCAAGTGGGGGTCACTCTCACGTTCGTCACGAGTTTTGCTCGCACTTTACACAGAGATTTTCTGCATCAACGATGAATTTGTTTATGACACTATCATTGGAAATTCAAGCATTTTATGGTTTCTCTTGTGGATGGAAAAGAGCTCCTTCTATCTCCTGGTCGCAATGGATTACCCAACGAAAAGATATTACATATATCGTTCTATTTCACCTTCACGTTGAATCTCCAGCTACTCTAGTTCAGATCTTTTTATAATTGTTGTAATTGTTGTTCATTGAAGTGAATGAGTGAACTAACTCACTCCTTTTAGTGAACTGTAGTTCGTTTCGCCACGTGATACAGCTTGAAAAGATTTAGTTCTTTCCTGAGAGAGGACCATTTTTTTTAGGTCCTCACATTGAATCGGAACTTGAAAAGAACTAGTTCCTTCTTCAGTGAGGACCATTTTTTTAGGTCCTCACATTCAATCCAAACTTGAAAGCAACTAGTTCCTTCGCCGGGATCTTCAAAAGGAACTCGAACTAGTTCACTGAACTAGTTCATTTCAGTGAGTGAGTCCGAGTTCACTAAAAGGAACTGCTTTGCCCATCTCTAGCTGAGTGTAAAGGAGCGTGCAAAGTTGAAAGATGACGCTAGGCTACGTTATTCAATTAAGTGACAAACCACAAAATACGTGCGAACGAAGACCCCTAGGATATGCCAATAGAATTCAGTTAAATTTTTTTCTCCAAGAAGTTTTCTTCTTGTCTTCCCGCAGAAGAAAAAAACCTTTTGTCCTTTTTTCTGTACCATCATCCCGATGTTCCTCCTGTTGACACTTAACAAAGATTACCATCAGACCAACCGTTCACAAAACGCATAGGTCGTATATTGTACAACAGGAAAAAAAAAAAAAAACACGAGAAACTTGAAAAGCGAATAATATAATCTAAAGGACGTGTGAGAGCATTTAAACTTGAGAAGAGTTGAGCAACGATAGCGACTTCATGTACAATCGAAAAAAAAAAGAAATCCGTAATGG
Source organism: Beris chalybata (assembly GCA_949128065.1). Classification (NCBI taxonomy): domain Eukaryota; kingdom Metazoa; phylum Arthropoda; class Insecta; order Diptera; family Stratiomyidae; genus Beris; species Beris chalybata. Next base: position 5,580,835 of record OX421894.1, on the reverse strand, counting down.
TGGAAATTAGTTCTACATGACGGGATAATGTCGTTTCAAACATAGCAGCCGCCATTATTATTCTTGCATATCCGGTGCTGTGCGCATGATTCGGGAAATATGCTACACTATGTTCGGGCTTTGCACCCTCCTAATGTATATCATTCCGGGCAAAAGGGACGGAGGGAGGCATAAAAGGACGAAAAGCCATTCAACCATTTACTGGTGTTGTGTCCTTAAACACTTTGTCGTTGTTTTGGCAATCGTCCAATCATAAATTTTATTAAATCTGAATGTGAAATCTTATGGTGTGGTTTCTGAAAGGATTTTCACAGACATGAAATGAATTTCGAGTGTATTTAGGACGTTGGCTTGTTTAAGGACTGATGGACAAAACGTTAAAACTTTAATGCTAATTGGTTTTTCTGAAAATGTCGCATGCTTTCGGAACGAAAATGGAGGAGGAACCAGATTAATTTATATGAAGCTGTCAGGAAAGCATATGGTTATGCGGAAAAAAAAGGACACACGGTTAGTTTCAAAGTGATACTAAGCAATTGGATACAAAAAGTTGATACATTTCGCCGGGAAACGGTAGTCAAATTTTAAATTCTTGGAAGAAGCGCTCTAGAATAATAATCCATCAATTTAATCTATAGTATATAAATTAAGCAGGAGATCGTTTTAAGCATCATAATCGTTGGTGAGATCTTTCATTATAATGACGATGAAAGCGAGTGACTCGCTTGACCAAAGAAAGACAAGGCCCGAATTATCTGGCATATTGATAGAGGTACCTACATCAAATGAGCTTCCAAAGCAAAGTGATCTCAACTAGAGATGGGTCGTTCATGAGCGAACTGTTCCAAAAGAGCAATTCATTGAAGTGAGTGAGGGAACTAACTCACTTCTTTTGGTGAACTGTAGTTCGTTTCGCCACGAGATAGAGCTTGAAAAGAACTTTTTTTTAGGTCCTCATTCACTATGAACTTGAAAAAAACTAGTTCCTTCGTGAGTGAGGACCTTTTTTTTTTTAGGTCCTCAGATTCAATCCGAACTTGAAAAGAACTAGTACCGTCGTGCGTGAGGACTTACTTTTTTTTAAGGTCCTCACATTCACTATCAACTTGAAAAGAACTATTTCCTTCACCGGGTAAGCGATCTTCAAAAGGAACTCGAACTAGTTCATTTCGGTAAGTGTGAGTCGGAGTTCACTCACTTACTAAAAGGAACTGCTTTGCCCATCTCTAATCTCAACCCTTACCGCATTAATCACTGACACATTGGATTGTTATTGACCAGGATTCAAGAATTATCCAAATACGACAACCAGATCCAGGGGTTGAACAATCGCGATACTCCGGCTGGAGTACATTAATGTCTTTCCACAGATAACCTCTACATTGGAAGACTAGTGCTCTGAGAAGTAAGGCTTCATAACGCTTACATACTAAACTTACGATCGATTTTATTGAAGTCAGTCGTAAAAACTTACCTGGAAAGAAAAGAAAACAGATTTTTAGTAAAGAAACAAAAATCAAACGCAAAATTTATTTCAGGATTTGTAGTCTTATCCAATTTACTCTTAAAAAACAAAACTCGATTTAACTCCAATTTTAGATCACTTCCCTTAAAATAGAATACGCCCAACATGAAACGAATCAACCACAACTCCTGATAAATTGAACGTTTCGATTTGTTTCATTCTGAACAACACAATCAACGAAACAAGTACGTGTAATTCAATCGACAAATTATGTACATATCAAGTAAGTAGTAAGGATCTATAATAAGAACCCTACTTCTTTCCCAATATTCAGTCGAGTGATTCACTGAACAAACAGCAGTTACTTATACTCGGGTGAACCTTTCAAAACCCATCGGGGGTCCGTTTTCTCAATAGGTCGCATATTACATTGTAGAGTATTATTATCGTATTATGACTTTACTATATAGACACGATTGTCAAGAAGACTCCGTTTGACGTCGTGGCAAAAGGGACGAGGGATTACTGATACAGAGAAACTCTTAATCTAATGTTCAACGAACTAAAAATTATCACATTTGTTTTCAATGACGTGCATTTGATAGCGTTATGAATGAAAATATCGGTTTTTATTATGTAAGCATGCCGCAGAAGACAAAATAGACTCATTGGGTTTTGATATTGTTGGAATTGTTGCAAGACTGGCCCATTCCTGCACTAAGTTCATATCGAGTTGCTGCCTTCTATCTTTACTTTCCTTGGGACGAAGAACTCACCAGTTCTTTTGCAAAAATTGTCGAATTTGAATACCATGAAATGGGCAGTGCGATTTATTATTGCGTGATATACTGCTGGAATTGACGCAATTATGATATCAGCAGTGTATCACAGGTGTGACATTCGAAAAAGACGCAATACTTCTGTTAAACAGAATAAAAGAACATTTTAGACCGTAAATTTTGATTAGCATGTTTTTATAATTAGACTAAATATTATCTAATTAAAATTCATCATTAATTTTGTTTTCTATAATACAAAAAAGAACAACAAAAGAAAAGTCAGGAAAAAAAATTGAAACAAAAAAAAAAACCCATTAAAATGAAATAAAAAAAGAATAATAAATACATAAAAGCAAGACAAAAACAATAAAATCAAGACAAAAAATAATAATAACAAAAAAAAAATTAATTAAAGCAAGAAAAAACACACTGTTTTTTTTACTGTAAGCCAACAAACATTGTTTGTTTTCTGATTGTTTCTTTCGTTTTTTTTTTCTTCTTTATTCTAAGATTCTGGTTTCTTTTATCGCCCCTTTTAGTAATTGATTCTATTATTTGTTTCCTTAGTTTTTCTCTTCGATTAATTTTATGCCTATTTAATTTCTTTTTCTGTATTTTCTCCTTTTTGTCTAGTTATCTTTTCACAGCTTTTGGTTTTTTGTTTTCTTTGTTGATTTAACGTTTTCTTTGTTGATTTAACGTTTTCTTTGTTTCTGTATTTTGTTATATTGCTCATCTTTGGAAATTTTTTAACCTTGTACAGTGAAACCTGCCTAAAACGGAATGCTGTAATACACACCTTTCGTTTTACACAGTATTGTTTCTTGTGGTACACAGCCTTTCGTTCCGTTTTACACAATATTGTTTCTTGATCTTCGTTTCCAGTTTTTTTTCCGTTATGGCAGGTTTCCGTTTTATACAGACTCCGTCTTAGACAGGTTCTACTGTATTAGTAATTGTCCTTATTTTTATTCCATTTGCTGTGTATTTTTCTTTCGTTTCTTCTTTCGATTTTTTGTTCATTGCTTTTCGGTGCCTTCTTCTATCATTGGTTTTTTTATCGCTAGTTTACTATTTCATTTTATCTTAGTACTTTCATCTTTGTTTGCTGCTGCAATGTTTGTTGCCTTCGATTCTTTGGCAATTGGTTTTTATTGTCATCTTTGTGACCTTGTTTTAGCTCGTATATATTTTATAATGGTTTTTTGGCTATTTTCTTATGTCTATTTCGTTAATTTCTAATTAATTGTTGATACCGCTTTTCAACCGGTTTCATTTAGCTTCGATTATAATATACAATATTTGCAGAGTCGTGTTTTTTTCCCAAGTCTGGTGTTTTACATTGTTTGTTTGTTTTGTTTTGGTATATTAGAGACTAGTTGACTGTTCATTGGTTTGTTTAGTTCTCGTTATTTTGCCTTGTACCAACAATTCGTCTTATTATTTTTTTCTCAATTTTGACAACTTCGTTATAAGGCTTGGTATTTTATTGTTTTGTTATGTCTTATTTATTCCTTTTTTTTATCATGTTTGTTTTTGTTTCTCCTATGTTTGTCTTTGTTGTGTTATTTGTTTGCTGCGTCCTTCATTAGGTTTAATCTAATGTGGTTTTTGTTTGTTATTTGTGTCTTAACTGATTATTATTGCGCAAGGCTTGGTCATTTTTTTTGTTTGTTGTTATATTTGTTTTATTTTTGTTTCTTCGTCGTTTTGTTTTAATTTTCTCCATTTCTTGTTACCTTCTTTGGTTTTATGGGGTGCGGTTTTGAACGGATTTTTCGTCTAGTAATACCTTCTTTGGTTTTGGTTCATCCCGTTTTTTCTTACATTTTGTAATTTAAAGGTGGACTCATAGAGGTTTATTTTAGTGTAAGAATGAAGAGATGATAGTCCACACTAGCAGACTATCAGTTACAAGTACAGGAAATATAACCTCTATCAAAAAAAACCCCTTACTCTATCGAAATGCCAAGATCTTACAATACACCGGCTTTATTCATCAAATAGCTGTGCCGATTTTGCTCTAATATCCGTCACACACATTACTTAATTCGCACTTTTCCGAACCTATTTCTTTTCCAATTCTTAATACTTTTACGATCATAATTATGCCCCTTATCTCATTGTCGATTAGCTTAAACCTGATACTCATTCCCCTGCCCCCGGCCAGTAACATTACACACAATGGCTATAATAATTACTGGCAAGCAAATTTACCACAATGAGTACAGATTGTGTACTGCGAGTACTGTACTGTAACGATACTTTTGCATGGGAAATGCCGAGCAATAATTCATCGGGAGTGCGGGGTCACATCATTAGCAACGTTATAGCAGCGCGCAAAGCGTTAAAACATTTTTTTTCTTCTTTACCATTTTCCATGTATTACTTTGTAATGCTGCTGCTGGGGTGCTATTTTTACGGTGTAACTTTCACAGCAATCATTTATTAATAAATTTTTTTTTATGCTTTTGTTGCTGTGTTGTTTTTATGATTTGCTTGTAATAATTTCCAATCGAGATTTGTTGGCTGGCTGATTTTTATCGCTATAAGTAGCTGTCGACTTTGCAAAAAATTAAATTACGCGAAAAACTATATATACATATATAAAACTTAATCGAATGTACAATAATTAGAGCTCAGTAGAGAGGTGCGCAGAAAAAAAATTGATTATTTGACCATGGGTTTAAGTTTGCGTATTTTATTCACATCACGGCTTTAGAAGCTTATTAAAGCCAACAAAAAGGTTTAAAGCCGCTTTTTTTACTGTCTCAATTTTTTCTTATATTTTTTTTTTTCGTTTTGCTCTCAAGTCAAACACATTCTCGAATTACAAAGTTCATTTTGCGATTTAGCCTTTTTCTTGGACGCGTTGTTTTCTTTACTCTTCTTAGGAGTCTTTGATGGTTTCGTTCAAGCCACTTACCAAAGTCGTGTTTTTACTGCCGGGGCCCCACATGAAAAAAAAACAACAATGGCACCAACAACAAAATCCATCGTCGAAACCATGACGAAGCAAACAAACAACACTCAACTTTAGCAAAGTTGGCAAAGTGAATACGCTCATAAAAAATTAAGAGAGGGAAAAAAAGTGATTTACAAAAAACGAATACACCAACCACAACACAGCCGATTCGAAACAGTCCGAATTGAAATTTGCCAAATTCTCTCGCCATTACGATTAATTAATTCGAGATGAGGTGATAGGAGGATCAATGCTATTTGCTATGTATTCAACTTTGTAATTAATTTAGTACTCGGGGGAATGTTTGAAATATTTTTCATCTTTGCGCTTCATTGGGTCATCGATTAGGAGATCAATCGACAAATTAAGCATGGGTTTTAATCGGCTCGAAGAATTGTATGCTAATTAGACGTTCTTGTTGTTTATATTGTCATCTAAAAATAATTTATTCGACCGATGAAGTTTTTCTTAGTATTTGATCAAATGAATACATTTGAGTTCTGGGTAATTAAAAACTGTTCCAATCTATCCGTTAAATTAGTACCTCCACAGTTTTAATTAACCTGCGCTTTTGGCAGCAATGCACAATGCACACACTATCTTATAGACAGGTATTTATCACCCACTGGACGAATTTTATGTTTTTGGAATAATTTGACATACAAAATGAGTTGTCGCAATGGAATACAAATTTGAGCGCATTCGTCTTGTTTTCTGCGATGAAGTTTGTCCAAATGGGTGGGTGCTCCACATCCGTTTGCCATTCAGGCTACATCAAAAATATCATACCGCTTGTCTGTGCTGCTTAATTTATTCGTATACCTCCTAGAATGTCAGTATCCGTACTTTTTTTATTTTATTATTTATTTTTAATAATACAGTATTCTTATCGATTTTAAAAAAAAAATTTGGTACCCTCAAATTTTTTTTTCCACGTTTCATGAATAGTAGTCTGTCTGTCCGCCGTACGTTGACAGGTATACGCAAAATCGTTTGAAGGCTCGTAGCTCCCAAACCCATTGAGCTATTAAATTAAAATTTATTTTATTAATGGACTGGGTAGGTCCCTTGAACTGACATTCTCTTTCAGAAGTGGGGGTGTGAGGGGAAAGTGCGGAAAGCGTTTTAGACCGAAAACTTTGGTTTGTAGATCTCAGCAACCGCTTATGCTAGGAGGCTGAAATTTGGAATTTATATACATAGAACTTTGATAGTGGCCCCATTTGTTTTTCGATATGGGTGAAGGGGTGCGCGAGTGGGGATGGGGGAGGGGATGGGGGAGGGAATAATACGTCCGAAGCTCAAAAAAGCCGAGGTCGATACATTCAAAAATCCATATCTCCTAAACAGTTAATGTCACAAAATTGAAATTTAATGAGTACCTGCAGATACATTAGGAAAAAAAATCGGAAATTTTTTTTTTGAGTTCGGTCAGTGGCGTACGGGGGTGGGGGGTGAACAATTTTAGGTTACGATATATCGCGAACCAATTGCACTAGAAAAATAAAATTCGGTTTGTGAGTGAAGGTTGGCAAATGGAGTTTGGTGAAAGTAAAATTTTTTAAGTGAGCGGTGGAGCATGAAAGTAGAGAAGTCAAGAACAGTGTAAGATAAATTCTTAAAATTTTTACCAAACGTAGGGCTATTAGAACTCTAGCATGAGGGTGTGGGTGTAGAGGGTGAGAGTGAAAAGCAACTGATTTTTATATCTCGAGAACCTATAACGACATAAAGCTAAGACTTAGTATTTAGACAGAGCTATAGTAGTGGCATATTGGAAAAATATCATTTTGTATAGGGGTAATATGGTACGGAGGTGGGTGGTGTTTTTCCTAACTATAGAACGGCTTATGCTAGAAAGTAGAAACTTGGTGTGTATATGTAAATCAACTAGAAAAACAACTTTGTTGCAAAAAAAAAATTCGAATATCCATTGGCGTTCAGAAGGGGGGTAAAAACAAAACCGCGGTAAAAACAAAACCGCGGTAAAACAGAGCCAAGAATATGGGCAATCAACGAAAATCTGGTGCACGTCAATGTTGAATTGTCAGAACATCTTCAATACAAATTTTTCAGTGAATATAGTTGCTGAGTTTGCAGTTTTGAATACTACTTGATGTTCTCTGACGGTTTTGTCCAACAAAGTCTGCTCCTTAGAACACATTTTCTTGTTGTTGTGTTTTCTAAGATTCTTCTATAAAACGTCATGAGTACGATGTCAAATCCTTTCGATCGAAGGAATGACATAGTAATCTTTGACTTCCAAGCCTAATAAGATTGAACAATTCAAATCCAACCTTAATTATTTCCCATCGACATTCCTTCCGGACAAAGTTCGCTCAATTCTTCATCATTTTGCTGCTCAAGGGTTTATACTACTCCAAGCGCACTAACGTCAACCTCTTGTGACTCGTTCATTCAATAGTTCAGCTACACTCTCCCATGTCACTTGCTAAACTAATTAACGAAGTCAATTATCCACACATCGAGTGTACTTGGTAATTGGGAATACCTTCAAACGTTGAGCAATTTCACACCTGCAAAAAGACAAATCGTTTAACAAGGTTTTCTGTGAAAGCAAGCAATATCGGTTTTTTTTCCACTCTACGAAACTTTTTTAAACGTCGCGACTAATGATTTTAAATCAGTTACAGTTTCCGTACATTATGTAAATGCATAGCTTCTAAACGCTTTCCACCTGATTACCTTTCCACCTACGCAATCAATTTTGCAGCTCTCAAGGTTTATTTCGGATCTGAAAGAATACAGTGGCATAAGGTGAGATTTTGCGATGGGGGGACTAAACAATAGACGTGTTCCGTTTCAACGTCAAGTTTATTAAACTGTTTCGAATGCGATTAGCTACGACAGCAATATTTACATATCGTGTGGTGGTTGGTGTTTTTTTTTCTGCCAATTAATTACATTTATTGAAAATTTAATTGTGCCGCCATCAATCACACCTTGAGCTACTTTACAGGAGATAGGCGAAGAAAAAAAAACGCGTTGTCGTGCCGTAATGATGCTCTAGTAGAATGCGCACAGCTTGGAAAATCGCCGCACTATCAATTACACACACACAAATCCAAATACCAGCAGGTAATTAATCACTCGAAAGAATTCAATCGATCTTCTGCTCTAGTTTTATGGCGATCCGGCGAGTTCTATTGAAGCAAAGCAAAACGTGAAGCGGATGATTTTATAGAGCCTGCAAGCAAACGACGTGCAATCGGTTTTTTTTTTCTTGTAAGATGTTCGCGGGATTTGTTTCTCAGAAGATCGCCTTCTTAGCCGGAGCTCTTGGATTTGGGCTCTTTGAGGAGAATCCACCGTTTTTTTTAATGGGGAGTCCGGGGGAGTTTTTTTTTCACCCCAATGTATAAACAAGTTCCGTCTCCTTTCGATGCGATTTAGGAGAAACCACTAGGCACTCGACTCGACTCGAAACGATTTCTATCTTCTGCGTCGGGCTTCAAAGAATGCATGAATCTATTTAAGTGATTTTGTGCTCATGAATAATTATGAGGACAGCAGAGGCAAGGCAAGGCAATCGTGAGATGGGCGATAAAGCCGCTGGGATTTCTGAGTTTGGGTGTCTTTTTTTTTGCTTTTTTGTTGGTAGGCTCTTAATGGGATTTAAAGTTTAATTACAACAAACAGAGGCAACCAGCAGAGTTCTATTAGTCGTTTGTCGTTGTCAGTCCGATGTGAGATAACTTTCGAAATAAAACGTAATTTTCGAAAGAACAAAAAAAAAACGAGATTCTGAATGGTTATGACATGCAAGATAATGAAGTTAAATCGTGGCTGGTTAGACTGGCTGGTGTTTGGAATTAATTGGGGTAACATTAGTAATGTGAATTCGAAGTGTTGAGATTTTTTCCCGAGTTCTGTAGCCATGTAAGAAATGGCCAAACCTTCTTGCTTACCCTTGAACAACGTTGTCCAAGCTGAATTTAACTCTATGTCATCCTGGGTCCTGGGAACCTTGCGATTATTCAACACTTAAGATATTGCCCCAGCGAGTCACTTCACCACTTCTGGTCCTAGCTTTCGGCAATGACTTTTCCTGGCATATATCCAAACGCTACACTTAATTTTATAGTCAAGTTTTTCCCAATGGATTTATGATTTCTGTTTTTCTGTACCCAAAAAGGAAATCACCCGTCATACAGCACCTCGTTATAGCACAATTTCCTGATTGTTGCTGTTGACAAACACTTTGAGACTTTGAGCTACGATTATGATGAAAATGAAGCGAATCACAGTTATTATTAGCATGTGGTCATTTCTAGCGTGATTCCAATTCTATAACAGGTCCAAGCATTTTTATTATAAATTCATAAGCAGCACACATTTCTAATAAACGCAGTAGCTGCCTAGAATCAAATGAGTATATCTCAAAGACAGTTATATATGGTCCGTCGAGCCGGAAGAGGACAAAGGTCCCTATGAGTTGTCCCAAGGGAGAATGGATCTAAAATTCCTCTTATCAAGTTTCGGCGTAAAATTTACTTAAGCTCGCTCGGTCTGCCTTCTGTGCCGATCGTTCCAAAGCAGTTGCTTTTAGTGAGTGAGTGAACTCCGACTCACTCACTAAAAGGAACTAGTTCGAGTTCCTTTTGAAGATCATTTCCCCGGCAAAGAAGAAGTCTTAGTTCTTTTCAAGTTCAGTGTGAATGTGAGGACGTAAAAAACAAGGTCATCACTCATGAAGGAACCATTTTTTTTTCAAGTTCAGAGTCAATGTGAAGACCTAAAAAAATAATAACAAAAGGTCCTCACTCAGGGAAGGAACTGCTTCTTTTTAAGTTCAGAGTCAATGTGATGACCTAAAAATAAAATAAAAGCTGCTCACTCACGACAAAACTAGATGTTTTCAAGCTGTATCACGTGGCGAAACGAACTACAGTTCACCAAAAGGAGTCAGTTAGTTCACTCACTCACTTCAATGAACTGCTCTTTTGGAACAATTCATTCATGAACGGCCCATCTCTAATTCAAACCCACTATCTGCAAAATTCTTTTACATTCGCATGCAGATCTAGATTTAGGAAAATGCGTTTCATAGTCTGTCTTCAAAGCAGCTTAGCTTTAATTTTCTGCCCAAATATTTCAGCCTGAAATACATTCGACCTGTTTGGGAGCCTGAAAGACTTCACGATGTCCAGGTTCGTTCCATTTTCCATCTTAGAGTCATCAGTATAGATGGCACAAATATCAGGAGTGATGATCCCAGATCCCCACTATATTCTGATGGGAATATCCTCAACATAGGATGATTGGTGACTCAATCAGTCTGATAGCATCATCAACTGGCTTCAATATAAAGTCCTTTTACTACAGTACACAAATGCCTGCTACTGTAATTTGAACTCCGCTAGTCTAGCAATTCGAGGGTCATAAATTCGAAAAGGATTATTTATAATAATCGTGATCAAGGTTGATAAAATTTTTTTTTTTTTAGGGGTTGGAAGTTGCTATAGATAATACTTTGCGGGAAGTTTGGTGAGCCTCGACACTACAATGACCAGTCATCGAAGGGAGTACTTAGAAGCCCAGGGTGTACTCAACTTCCATGTATCTAAATTGCAAAAAGAGCAGAAGTCGATATCATTGTCTAATTACGGCGATACGTACTAAAAGAAGATGTTAAGATAATCTCGAAACAATGGTTAACAAATTAGTCACATCGCCACGGTATTATCTACATTGGCTACACACACGACACATTTATCAATGATATGTCACACTTTTCACAATAAAATGCACGACACGTTCCCAATTCTGTTATCGTGTCTCCTTGAAAGGGAATTACCCCGTAAAAAGCATACGAAAAAAAGGGAGTCGAAAGATGCGTGTAATGATAGCGCGCTGAGAATAAGTGCAGACAGTAAGTCAAAACAGCGACGACAAACATGAATTTTCGGAACAGATAACGTACGGCTCCAGCATTCAAAAAAAAGAAGAAGTAACCGAAATAGAATATCCCACTTCCCCCCAACTTCTTCCTGATATAAATTAGACTTTATTTAATCCAACGTTGCTTCTTTTTCGGTTGAATGTTGTGTTCGCTGACAAAATGATTTACTTTGTCTTGTTCTTTTTTTTTCTTCTCTCCCGCCATTGGACCCAAAGTAGTTTCTTCTTCGGCTTTTCTCCAAGATGTTAGCAAAACAGAGTGGCAGACGTTGTTGTTTCTACTTGGGTTCCTTACTGCTTTATTGCCCTCGACTATTTGGTTGGGATCTTCGAGTGGCCTCTCGAGTCCATGATTTGTGCTTTTTGTTGGATCGAAAAGAACATGGTAAGATTTTTTTTCTTTTCTTGAACTTAGAACTATCTATAGATTTTCGAAAGATGATAATTATCACGGATAAGTCAATTGTTTATGTGATGGAAGAATATACATCGAAAGAGCAATCACAGCACGCCTAGACTCAGCTGGATACCTACAAATAGATAGACATTCTGTCGAAGGTTCAGCACTCAAGTTTTATTTTCCATGTGAATCTTTTCTGTTATAAAATTAGATTTGTCTTCATCCAAGCATCGGTGGGAGTAGAGGGAAGACACACAAGTTTTTGTGTACGTGTACATCGAATTAGTGCCCCAATACTCTATCCTTGATTTACTGAGTTTTTAGGTCATAACATCCTGCGATTTAAACTGGATGCTCAACACCCCAAGGCCGCACTGCTTCGAACGACAACGGTCCTTGAGGCCTTGGCTATTGAATACATGTCCTAATGGGCCGGAACAAAATGAAAGGATGAATAAAATGAGAGCTGGGGCGATAAAAGTAATTTCAAAGAGATCAAGGTAGAGATACGTGGAGAGAGAGGTTGCAAAAGTTGTCCATCCAGGAAAGGTCAATTCCAGTTTAGCACACTGACAAACTTTCAACCCACAGGCTTCCAGAGTCAAACGTTCGACTACCCCGAATCAAATCACGCAATTGTAGGTACTTACCAGAACAACAAAGTCACTCGTCTCGCACATATCCAACAATTGCTCATTACAAAGAACTCAGCATGTAGAATGTATGTAGGTCTTAAAGTGTGCTACAAAAAAATGTCAATTTACTTAAGAATCATTACTAGTCGCTTTGCATTTTGTTGTAGACGTTCCTATTGAAACAACTCCCTGTAAAATAGTGAGATCTTAATTCAAATATCCCGTTTCCTCCTGCCCTCTCCGCCATACAAGTTATGTCTTTAAATTCACGACGTAGAGTTTTGGCGTGTAGTCAAAGTCGAACCCCTACTTGCAACCCCTGTCTGCATAAGTAACAAACGGAAGGGAAAAACTAATTTCGTTCAGAAAGAGCGAGTACAAAATGTTGGATTTTATAATTTTCTCCTGTCTTGTGTTTCGTCCTTTTTTGTTCTTCTTCTGCATGTTATTTTCCCGAAAGCCGTACATTTCGTATTCAAAGTGAGTATCCTTGAAGAGTACCCGTTTATTCCTTCTTCCCTGTTTTATTTATTCTTTTTTTTGCGTATTTGTAGACTCTCACTGTGTATAAATTTAGCTATTTTCTACAGTCTTAGTATTTTGCTTCGTTGTATCTACATCCTTTCGCCAAATGGAAAAAGGAAACAAGGACGAAGGTGCTTATTTCATGTGTTTCCTTTTTTCGAGACAAAAAAAATGGTAAAATATATTCACCCCTTGGTAGAGATTGGAGTTTTTCGTACCGGTAATTTTTTTTCCATTTTATTTTTGTATCTAAGCTTTTTCTTTCCTACCCTTGGATTCTCAATAGGGGACCAATAGGGAATTGATTTAATGAAGAATCTGTTTGGCTCTAATTTTTAATTAAATGTGTTTAAAGAACGGAAGTCTGTCGACTCTTGCAAACCGACTTGTAGTTCCTATTTCTTGATCAGTAATTTATTCGCTGGACACAAAAATAGGAAGAATATAATTATTCTTTTTTGACTTCTTCGTGAAAAAAAAGAATTGAGAAAAGTGAAAAAAAGAGAAGTATTTAACAAATCTAGGCAAATAAATTGTAACAAAGAGAATAAAAGAGCAGCGTAAAGTAAAGATTACAAAGAGGAAATAAACAAAGCGGAGGAAAAGAATGCAAAGTTACGAAAAAAATAACAAATACAAAATAATATAAAGACAAATGAGAGAAAATAAAGAAATAAGAGTAAAGAACAAAAAACGGAGTGCGAAAAAATAAATTTGAAAGAAAGAAGAAAATACAACAAAAAAAGTAAAGCCGAAAGGATAGCGAACAACAAAAGAATAGAAGACCAACAGGTAAAGAGGGAAAAGTAAAATAAAAATAGAAACAAAAAACAAAATCAAATAGATACAGAAGAAAAATACAAGGAAAAAAAAGTACTGAAAGAAAAAGAGAAATAGAACAGAGCATAAAAAAACTGTATAAGAAAAGAATGAGCAAAGCAAAACAGTGAAAAAAATAATATAAAAACAAACAATATAAAAACAAACAATATAAAAACAAACAATATAAAAACAAATAATATTAAAACAAATAATAAAGAACAATAAGAGAAATACAAATAATTAAAAAAGGAAGAAATAAAAAAACAAACAAACAAAATGGAATGAAAACAAAATTAAAAATAAAAAAAATCGGAAATAAAAAATATTAAGAAATAAAAATAAAATTAGAAATAAAAAAAAAGCTAGACAAAAAAAAAAATGAAGAAATAAAACAAAAAAAAGGCAAAAATAAAAAAATTAAAACAAAACAGAAGTAGAAAAAAAAATAAAAGAAAGAGATAAATAAACTGAGATAAAAACTGAGTTAAAGCAAAAAATAAATAGAAAAAGAAAGCACTTAAAACAACCAAAGAGAAAATATAAAGAAAAAAACAAAGAATGTCTAAAAAAATAAGAAAAAAGACAGTTATGAGAATGAATTATATAACAGAGAACAAAAAGGTCAATTTAAAAAGGATTGAAATTAAAAAAAAAAAAAACATTTAAAAAAGGATGAAAATTAAAAAACATTTAAAAAAGGATGAAAATTAAAAAACATTTAAAAAAGGATGAAAATTAAAAAACATTTAAAAAAGAATGAACATTAAAAAAAGGTAAAAAGAAGAAATTAAGTGTAAAACTAATAAGAATAGTAAATAAATAACAAAAATAATAAATAATAAAAATAAATAAATAAAAATTAAAAAAAATTTAAAAAAAAAAATATAAAGGAAAGAAAAAGTAAGAACAAAATATAGAAAGTAAATGAAGTTAATAAATAAAGTTATAAAATAAAGTATGTACTAAATCGCACAAGGAATATAAAAAAATGGTATTCGGAAAAAAACAAATACGGAAAGAAAAATAAGAAGAAAAAAAGAAGACAATAAAAAAAACAAATCCAATGAAGACAACAAAACTAATACAGTGCAACCCGGTTATAACGTACCTTGAGGGACTACAATAGTAGAACGTTATAACCGATAGTACGTTATAACCAACGTAAGAACCTTTCACATTTGTGAATAGGGATTGAAAATGGTGCGTTATAACCAAAAGTACGTTATAAAAGTGCACTTTATAAGCGGGTTGCACTGTATTTACATTTGTAGCTCAGAAGCGTTTCTGTAAAAACCTGGCTAAGACAGTTGATAATCAAGGGACCAATAGAAGAAACGTGAAATAAATTTAGCTTACACTCAATTACTTAGATTAGACACTGACCGCCGAACTATCTTAAAATAGCATAAGGTAGGTTGTTATTGATATAATGGGCGACAAGCTACAGTTATCAAAAAGAAATGTACAATTACATACTTATTTGTTGTTCAAGCGCGGAACCGTCTTGTCTTACAAGCTGAAAGGCGCTGGTTGAAGGAATGCCGATTGTAGTGTGTCTTGAAAATACCTTTATGCCGTACACTAAAAGCAAATTTAACAACCTAGGTTTCGACACCCTAAAAACAGCCCGTACAATAAGCGATCTGACAATCGTTAGTTTTCATCCAACTTTCCACCATCTAGTTCCTTCACTCTTTGATTGCCTTTTGTAATAAAGGTGCAAGATAAGTAAGTGACATAAGCATCACACGAATTAGATGTTTTAATCGTGTAATGCCAAGCCACTGGTTACTGTCTCCAGTATCATTTTCCGATCATGAGTAAAATTCCAACTCCTTACCTCTGGATTGATGGAGTAGCACGCTTACCACTAACTCCCCAAGATATTCGCTCGACAACTCGACAATATTCCGAACATTACAAAATAACTTCCCAATACTTTTTTTTTTATGCGCCCATTAAATCAATATCACCGACCCGCCATGGAAATTGGTTTCGTTGGTTCGTACGGATGATTTACGAGGCCATTACAACACTGTGCGGAAAGGGGGGACGACGAGGAAAAAGTACCAGCAAGAAAAGCAATTTCTTCATTTTTCTTTTCCCCGTATCCAAATAAAGAAAATCAAGCGACTGTAGCGTTTGTAAGACGTCGGTATCTCTTGGCACATAAAACTATTCCGGATAAGTGCTGTACTGTTCCATCGATTTCGAATGCAGGAGGGTTCAATTGAATTATAATAGCAAGTCGTTGATCAGAATTCGGAGAAAAGCCAAGGCGCTTCTATCAAGTGAAGAATGTTGTTGACAAGGAAGTCACTTTAAAAATACGACCAACTGGTAAATAAGTTCGCCAAGTAATTTTCTGGGTGCACCAAAAGAAGAATGTGTGTAAAGTGAATCTGGTACTAACATACACTTGATGCATCTTTTTGCATGACATGCGTCAGCGCTTAAGCCAAAGAGCTATACCCTGAAGTATGCAATTTGGGCAGTACATTTCTGTCACGACGTAGGCACGGGTTAAGACTTCTATAAAGGGTTAAAAGGGGTTCAACATGTTTTTTTCCATTCCTTAACATTTGTTAAGCCTAATGAGTTCAAATTTATTCTCAATTCTGCAGTCTACTTATAAAAAATGTTTGGAAATTATTTTGCTCGTTAAACCGCTAAAAGGTTGAAAAGGGTTTAAGCAATGTTTTCTCAAATTTCCAAACACCCTTTAGACTGACTTAGTAATTTTGTTTTCCTTTCTGCAAGCGAGTTACCAAACAATACAAATTATTTCCTGAATTTTTTTTGATTTTCAACCCCAAGGGGATGAAAAGGGGTTGAAAATGTTTCACACATATCTGGATTCACATTGGTTTTTATTGGACAGGTCACTCTTTAAGAAACGCCTAAAAGGTTATTTCGCGATTTTTCGATATTCAACCCTCAAAGTGATGAAAAGAGGTTCAGTATATTTCCACGACCTTTTCAATGCTGAGACTGGTTCCACACACGTATTGCAAGATAGAAATCACCAAACTGACTAATAAAGCTGAATCTATTGCTAAGCAGGATGCAGGCGACTCCATTGAATTGCATGTGACTTGAAAAGCCGTCTAGACAACGCAACCCCTGTTGCAACAGTTCATAGAAGTCCTGTAAATCACTTCTCACTGGTACGGTGCTCAAAAAGGGTTAACCTTTTTAGCTTCGATAAAATAAACCTGAAAAATCAACGATATGCTAAGCCCAGGCAACACACAATTCATAATTTAATTTACGATCCTCACTCGTCATACATCCACGTCAGAAATATGAAACTGTTGCGGAAGAATTTCATGTAGCCTATACCAGATAATATCAACCAGAAAACTTTAATACCACACACCGCACACAGAGGCTGGCAATAAAAGTGAAATTGAATAAAGTAGCGATAGGAACGTGTGGACATACAGGGGAGTCATAGAAGGCAACGTCGAGTATTAATAAAAAAAAAGGCCCTGGGGGAATGAAATAGTGGAAAAATTGTGTGTTAACTTCATTCAGATGGGTGCATATGGTTATAGTTGCGCAGCAATAAAAGTTAATCAGGCGAGGCAGCATCGACAAATTCAGTTAACCGCAAAACCCTCAAACACGATGGACTCTCTGAAACTGGAAAAGCCGCCATCTAGTCAACTCCAAGCCGAATAGCTTGTGTGGAGAAGCGTTTAACTTAAGCTTAGCATGACCGAAAGACGGCAGTGCCTCGGCTTGTTCGCTACCATGTTCAATGCATGGCGTTTGTAATGAGCTGTAGAGTACATAAATCGACATCAGGAACGAATAAGACGAATCTGTAAAACAACTTGATAACTGCA
Source organism: Beris chalybata (assembly GCA_949128065.1). Taxonomy (NCBI): domain Eukaryota; kingdom Metazoa; phylum Arthropoda; class Insecta; order Diptera; family Stratiomyidae; genus Beris; species Beris chalybata. The sequence continues at coordinate 5,563,471 of OX421894.1, read as the reverse complement.
CGCTACTAAGTAGTTGCTTTCATAATGTCGAGATTTATGTTCTTTCGCAGCTGAACCTGTCGGACGGATGCATATTCGGATTCGCCAGATGTAGTGTGAATCAAAATAGATGGCAAGTACACAGAGTTGAGATTCGACGACGGAAAAAAATGTCAAGGAGGACGTCGAGCTCCTCCACACCGTCTGAAGCTTAGAGAAGGTCTAGTGTTCGGACCTCTTAATTACAACCAAAGGGTACTGAAGAATTTTTTGGAAAAAAAAAACGGTTAACTGCTATTGACAGTGCAAACGGTTGAAAAATTAACCTTGGGAGTACGTACCATACCATCAAAGAGTTTTATTGAATGATCACTCAAGGTCCAATATAAACCTTAAGGTTGTATCTAAGCAGAAAAGAAAGGAAAGGAATGGAAACGTTCAGAAGCTAACTTCATGGGACCATATCAATTCTGTGCGATACCATTAAGCACAGCCAGAATGAACATCCGAATGTGGCAAAAATCGCAAAGTGCCATTCACTAGGACTTTACACCGGGCAACAGGCACTCAAAGCTTTTTATGCCAAAACATCCAAAAAAAAGGACATCTGATTATCTTAAATTAAGTAGATATCAGACCCGAATCCTAGTGGAAGCTCTAATAGGTCATTGCCACATGAGGAAGCATCTTAATAGGATTGGTCTCTCTGAGACTAAAATTTGCAGAATATGCAATGACGAAGACGAAACACCAGAGCGTGAGCGTGAGACAAAACCGGTACGATATGTCAATTTCTTGTTGTTTTGCGTCCAAGTGAATGCGGCGACGTCTGCCTTCAACTCAACCGCTGCTTGTCATCTCCAGTATACCATATATACCTCTATGCTCTAAAGGCTAGTTGAGACAACTCATATACAAGGATTTGAAGAAGTGCAAATGGAGTAACTGTTGGGACTGTAATTGAAAATATCTCAGCTTAAAAGAAAGAGCACCTCCTGAAGGATGATTTCTACCAGAAAGCATTCAGATTCAGAAGGTTGAGAATTGATTCGGACTGTCGCGCCATTATGATCTTGTCTGCTTCTCTTGTCTTACTTGGCGCTACAGTCCAAATCAGACCCTGGCCTCCTGAAAGTGCCGCTTCCAGCCTTCTCGGTTCGGTGACTTCGTCCTCCAGTTTCTGAATCTTAGCAGTGATTTGCTGTCTGCGTCAATAAAGTCCTTCCAGCGCTTTCGTGGTTTTCCAACTGTTTTTTGTCCATAAACTTTTCCCTTTAGTGTGCGTTTGGGGATTCTTCCATCATCCATCCGCTTCACATGCATGACCAGCCCATTAAAATTTTATGAGGATCAATACTTCTGGATTATCGAAGATAATACAATTCTCTATTGTATCGTATTCTCCAGATCGAGTCTTCCCTCGTAGGTCCGATGATTCTTCTGAGAACTTTTCTTTCATAGGCATTAACTAATTTTTCGGACGCCTGAATCAATGTTTCGGTGCCATAACATAGCACAGGTTTTATAATTGTTTTGTATAGTTTAAGCTTTGTTTTTCTGTTCACATTTTTGTTTTTAATTATTGGAAGTACCGAAAAATACGTCTTATTTGCCATCAGTATTCTTCTTTTAATTTCGATGTGTTCGCTTCCATCATTCCCGAGATATACGAAGTTGTCTATGTTTTCTAGAATGAAGTCGCCTACTGTAATGTTTTGTCTGATTGGCGTGCTTTTCCTAGTTTGTGTCATAATTTTGGTTTTGTTTTCGTTAATACGCAGTCCAACTTCCCTTGCTACCGAATCAAGGTTTACAAATATTTCTTTGACACTCTCCAGGGATCTTGCAAGTATATTTATGTCGTCGGTACAAGTTCTGTGGATTTGAAGCATAGTGTTCCGTTGATATCAACGGGCAGTGTTCGAACAACATATTCGAGTGTTAAATTGAAAAGCATTGGTGCCAGGTCCAGCTCCTTGTTTAAGCCTTTATATTTTCATAACTGTAAAGGCTGGTTTACATGACGAATGCAAACATTTTTTACTGAGATTGTGAGGGAGCCAGCTTATCGAATTTTCAATGGAGCAGAAAGCAACCACTGCAAAAACAAAATTGACAGAAATATCGCCAATATTGCTGAACATAATATCTGTTCGTTTCACTCTTGATCAGTTTGTCGTTAGAAATTCGCTGGTTTCAAGTAAACCAGCCTTTACAATCATGAAAATATATATAGGTATTTTGGACTTTTTATTATTCCCTGAAATTCCTGATAATTCCAGATTCCAGAAAAGTGTAGCAACCCTGCCTAGGTACAACAAAGGTCACGGAAAGGGTAGGACTGTCTAGCACCATTAGTACGAGGAGGTGTTAGGACGATCCTTTAGTCGTGTCCATCACTTGGAAGCACGTTCCGACTAGACAAAGTCGATGGAATGTAAATCGGACTCACTGTCCGAAAATTTCATGAACAAGAAAATAAAGGTCGAACCTTTTTCTTCTACCTCAAGTACACACCGGCCAGCGTATAATTTAATTAGCCAACAATCAAAATGTGAAGTGCCGACCGACCCTGCAGCATTCCTCCCATTGGAATCGCCAAAAAGGCAGCCAATTAAACGACATCGTCACATTTCACAATTTCATAGCTTCTCAACTGCTCAAGTGCCCCATCGCTCAAAAATCTGGCACATGGGCAAGAGGACGTCCACGCTGACGACGGGGACAAAGTCCCAGTCACACCAAAAAAAAAACAACTTCATCGAGATCCCGACAAGAACCTTTCATCTGGGAGCCATTTTTCGAGTCATCCAAGCGCATCCACACAAAATTGACAGTGTAACCGAGCCGGAGTGTCCATGTGTACACAAAACACACACTCGCCCATTTGCCGCCCTTCTATCGTCGTCCCGTTCATTCCTTCGCGATCTAAACCCTATCGGAAGCGAGACAAAAACATTGCGAGCGAAAAAAAAAAAAAAAAAAAAAACTGTCATAAAAAAAACAGTGGTGTGTACTTACATTGTAAAAAATTGAATCAAAAAAGTTAAACTGATCCGAACGAAGTATCCACAGAAAAATGCAACAAAAACAAAAACGGAAGATGAGAAAAAATTCGCAGGCGAATTTGCCGCCGTTCACTGTTCTTGCGATGCGTCGTCGATTTAATCCAACATTCTGCCGTAGAAATTCCCGCTGCGGGGGTGAAGGAGAGAAGAGAAAAAAACAACAATAAAAACGGGGTAAATTTTCAGTAAACCGAGCAATCGGATGCCGGAAATTTCGTTAAAATCGGAACGGAGGTGTTTAGCGCGAATTCGGGGCAGCTAATTGCTCCGGGTTCGTTAGACGCGTCGTGTAAAATGGTTTAGGGGTTTATGGGGGTGTTCCCGGACGCCCGGAAAATCATTCAAATTTCGGCTAGATTGCCGTCAACGCGCCACGGAGGGTGTGTGTGTGCCCAAATAGCACCAACACACTCTTCAATCGCGTTCAAAAAAAATTTAATACACCGTCCACGCACACATCTACGAATATGTCCACCGTCGCCGCCGTACAAAAACGACAGCTGAATTTTTTTTTTCGTCGTCGTCGCTTTTATTTTCCTTTTTCGCGACGTAAGCTGCCCTTCGTTGCGAACAGATACCGGAAGATAAGCTGCGGGGGGGACGGGGTGGAAGACTAATCCGTTTGCGGTCGTATTCTGACCGGATCCCGGCGGATAATCCAAGAAAATCACACGACAAAACCACTGAAAATTTCTCACATTTCCCCCGGGGCACACAATGGCTCGCGGGTTTAATTACCTTCGATTTACGATGGCACGAACAATTTTCCAAAGGAAATAATAAAAGAAACAACCACCGCGCCCGAAACAAGAAGCCGCGCGCGCTCCACTAAAACGAGGCTGACCCCGTACGAAACGCGAAACAGGGGGAGGACGTTAAACCGCCCCCAGGGTTGTAAGTTTAACGCGAACTGATCGGAAATCCGCAGGATCACACGAACTGGGCGAACTCCGGGAGAAAATCTTCAAAACATTTCCAACCCTCCCGGGAAGGGCGAAAAAAACCCCGAAAACTGCGCGTTTCCACCCGCACTCAGTACACACAGGACGCGAGCACCAACAATTTTTTTCCCCCGAACGGGACACAAACGGGACGGCACACGGCGTTCGATTTTAATTTCTTTCGAATTTCAGAGCCTCCGCCACATTTCACACATTTTTCCGTTGCTGCGACGAACACTTCGGAAGGCACGGCGCGCCGCCAATATTTTCTTCTTCTTTTACACTGCGGTCCCGAACCGTAAGAAATTATCCACTCGAGGGGGGCCGCTGCTACGCACTTTTATCTTGCCGCTTAATCGAAATAGCGTACCTATGAAAATCTCGTAACTGTTTCGATTTTCCTCCGGATTTTTTTATTTAATTTTCACTACGAAAAAGACTCCGCGGGGTGGACACTGAAAATTTTTCGGATAAAGTCCTCCCGTGTCGACACAAAGTGACGCGAACTCGAGACGTTTAGTGGCCCGTTCCCGACGAGTTTCGGCCGTTCCGCATTTGGGTGAATGGTCGCGAAAGAGACGGCCCGTACGATGCACGCATACTAGCGTTCCGTTTGTAAATAGCTTCGAGAAAAGCAGTAGTGGCTCTCAAACATTTCGTTAACGCGATGGGAAAATCGCACCAGGCGAACGGAACAAATGTGGCGATTTTTGAGTGCAGCTGCGAACGAATGCGAACGGAACGAGGATAATTTTCCGAAATGAATGAGTTGAGTACGGAGTATCTGGAACAGAATGGAAATGGAGCGGAGTGAAAACAACAACAAACGCTTGTCAGCCATGTTGGATTTACTGTGCGTCTCTTTCTAGTCAATGAACTGAATGCGATTACCATTTCACTTGATAGTACTTTGAAGAACGTACTATTAAGTCAGTGGATCTCAAACAGTGGACAAAAAGTAAACATGGCAGAAGACGGACGTTGGAAGTACGAGCACAGAATTTATAGTTCGAAAATAAATTTTATAAGAAGTTGACGTATTTAACGCGGAACGGTCCACAAGAATTTTTTAAATATCTATAAAATTCAGAGAAGGCGTTTTTGATTAATAGGAAGACTCTTCTTTGAGATCTTCGAGGATTTGAGGGCATTAGGGTATGACCGATTGGTCAGGTTCTGTAAGGAATTAGAATGTTTTTGGTAAAATTGCCCTTGAGGATCGCAATGGACCCATATGGCGCCTAGAAAAGACTGAAATGACGGCCCTGATCACCACCCCTTATACCATAGCATACCATACCATACATTCATTTCGAACTTGAAAGGAACTAGTTAGATCCTCCAATTCATTCCGAGTGGAGACATTTTCTAGGTCCTCACAACTCCGACCTTCAAAGGAACTAGTTCCTTCGTGAGTGAACTGCGAACAACAAGAATGAACTAGTTCGCAAAGGCTGAGGAACTAGTTCGATCGCGATCACTAGAACTAGAATGCGCAAGCCTATTTCATATGGGAGGTGGAGCAAGGACTCACTCGATTACTTACATATTCATCTTTTTCCTTGGAAACATTAAGAAATTAATGTGTACAAAATTTCAACTTCGTAGCTTGAAGCGTTCAAAAGTTATCGGAAAATATTGTTGAACAGGTGCCTTAAGGATTTTTTGTTTGGAAGATACCAGAAGGAGTAAAAGGATTTCGCTGACTCGTAAACTCGAACTTTGTTTTCACTCAAAACTAATTTGTACAAAATTCTGAATTCATAGCTAAACGATTACTGGAGTTATAGAGAGTTTCGTGAATTGAATGAAGATATTTTAACAGGATGTTTGTATGGCAGCCCCTCGAAGGACTAATAGGATTTTCTTCATTATCATACATTCAGCTCCAAATGTTGGAGAATTAACATATCGAAAATATTGAAGTCGTACCTTGAATTCATTATGAAGCTATCGGCCAATATTCTTGAACTCGTGTTTTAAGGATATTTTATATGGCAGCTACCAGAAGGAGTTAAAAGATTTCGCTAACTAATATACTTGATCTTTGTCTTCACTCAAAACTAATTTGTACAAAATTCCGAATTCGTAGCTAAAAGATTACTTGAGTTATAGTCAGTTTCGTAAATTAATGAAGACATTTTGAAAGGATGTTTGCATGGCAGCTACACGAAGGACTAATAGGATTTTCTGCACAATCGTGCGTTTAGCTCCAACTATTGAAAAATTAACACATACAAAATTTCCAATTCGTAGCTTAGACCCTTATGAAGTTATTGGCCAATATTCTTGAACACGTGTTTTAAGGATATTTTGTTTGGCAGCTACTCGAAGAGTAGGGCGATTTTTTCCCGTTAACGAACATAGCCTTACAAATTCAACCAAACACCCATATTAAAAATTTCAAGATCCTAGGTCAAGGCGTTCTTGAGTTATCGTGCTAACGGACAGACAGACGAACGGACAGACTTCTTTTTTTAGGGGAAGCAAGGTACTTGAGTGTGGGATGGTTTTTCATATCTCAGAAGCGGCTTATGCTAGAAAGTTGAAACTTGGTATTTATATGTGGCACATCTGCTGCCACTAGAATAATTAAAATTAAAAAAAAAAAAAACGGCCAACAGTCTGGGTGCAACTTTATTATTTCATGGATTGAACTCCAAAACTTGTTTAATGCTGAGATGCGTTGTGGGTGGTTATGGGACTTAGACAACGTAAGGAATAGCCTGGAGTCTTTATGGAACCTTATTTTCTACGATTCAGGATTCCCTTGGTCCTGATTTTTTCCGATAGTCCGATTCTTGTTTATATTATGTGCATGATACCGCATTTTAGGTCAGACCATAATCACTTGGTTACTGGCGACAGGTTGACCTACTTCGCACACACAAACTTTGACTGAAAAGACGAACTCAACTCAATTAAATGCATCGAAATTTGTATTATTTGGATGAGTTGAGAAGAGACCAGGGAAGGATTGATGCTAGGAAGCACGGAAATCATTTTAACCGACTTTGCAAACCTCAAATTAATCTTCTCTTTTTCAACAGATGGGTGATTGCAGGGAATTCGTTTTATGAAAACGAGCGAGTTTGAGTGCTGTGCAGGATAACGTGGTTGTGTATCTATCACTATGCACGTCAGCTTTTATCGCTGTTTTTCAATCAGCTTTGGCTAGATTGTCAACTTTGATTATAATCACCACCTTCGGTATGTGCATGTGATTTAAATCGAGCGTGGGAAGGAATTGCAAATAACATTTAAATCTCTGTCGTTCTGTAGGTCCCTGCTCCACAGTTGACACGCAACATCTTGATGGAATTAAATCGAGCGTTTGAAAGCAGTCAAAACAATATCTAAATCTCTGCCATTCTGTAGGTCCTTGTACACGGTTGATATGCAGGTCCACGTCGAATGCAACATCTTTTTGTCTCTAGATAATAAAAAAAACTGACATCTGAGGATATGTGCTTCCAACCAAAGGTGCATTTACCGAGCGTTCTCAAAAGCGTCATTGTAGCGTTAAATCTGTCCCCATCCAAGACTCAATTAACTACTCTCTACTATCAGACTTCATAATTATTAGTCCATTATGAAATTGGACTCGATGTTTTGTTCTATTTTAATTCGCTGTCACCTACTGGCTGTAATTGCCGGATTCTGTGCAGTATACAAAAGCCATAAACAACTCACCAACAGCATCAGCATCAGCGATATTCTAGATGAGATCTGGTTCCGCCATGTTCTCCAAATCGATAATAAAATACCGAAAAAAAACAAGCGTCCAGATTGGAGGGATTTGTATTAGTTTCTTGCGGCGTGCACGTACGAGAAAAAAAAATAAAGGTCCGGCTGGAAATGTGTGCGTGCGGTTGCATGTCAATTAACCCGCCGCTGTAGACTCGCGGCCCTCTTGTACGGTTTTTTTTCCGCTTCTAGTTGTTTTTGTAATTCCCGGCCTGCCATAATTGCCACTTGAGTTGTCTAATTGTCGGACATGGACAACGAGTTTGTCTGATTCACATTCCGGTCGAGAGGGGACCGATACAGCGAGCGATACACAAAAAGCCTAACCACCGCAGTTATTGAGTGTGATGGATTGTCAAGGAGCAGGACGACTGCAAGTTGTCCGCATCATTTGTTCGTTCGGAGGACAAGCATCAAGGTTGCGCTTGCTTGTGATGTGATGATACAAAGAGCAAATAAATCGCTGACAGCAATAAAAAAGCAACGGTACACTTAGAAGGATAAAAATGCAAGAAAATCCCAGAGACAAGGTAATGTAATTTGGAATTCTCTTTCAACTTCCTTCTGAAGGCATCAATACGATTTGTTCCTGTTTTGAGGCAAATAAGCAAGAACGAGACGGACATCTCGACCCAGAGAAGTTAGGTCCTGGTTACACTTTACTACGAGATTTTCTCTAATCTACAGAACGAAGGAGACTCATGAGATTTGGGTACCAAAGATGGAATCTTGCAGTACTTCCCAAACTGGAAACAACATCCAAGTGTGGTTGTTTGTCCTTGGTCGGTCGGAGAATTCGGATAAGCGAAGCGTTTTGTATCAATATTGTGGCTATTCAAGTCACATGTGGAAGCGTTTTTATTGATTCCACCAGAAAATTCGTGTTAACAGGCAACGGAGGGAAAGAAGAATGAAAATGAGTAATGAGCTTGAATTGTTCCGGCTCCAAATTTTGTTACACAGCAAGAAGCACAAGGAAAAAGTTTGTTTCTCTTCCTTGGGGTCAACCCATCACGATTAGGAGATAAGTGACCCAAAATGGTAATACCCTAGACACACGGCCACCTAAATTGGTAACTTAATGATATCTAATCAGACTTAAATTGGCAATTATAAAGTTGCTTACAAACAGCCCTTGATGAATATATGCCATTTTACAGTTTCGAAATGAAAAATTTATGAAATGTTTTCTTGCCATATTTCTAGCAGAAGAAGCTCGTCATTTGCGTCCAAGCTCGTATCGTTTTGACATAATTTAAAACAATTGACATTTGAATTATTCATTTGGTATGTCTTCTTCTTTACAGTACCTACGTGTTAAAAGTTTCCGTGAAAAGTAAACTCTAGCATGTTTTTCGTCATTGAATTCCCAATTCAAATTTAACATTTAGACGAGACCATTTATTGTTTGGGCATTTAAAGGCCATTATGATGAATTTTCATGTGACAGACAGTATGATAAATGTGTCTAGGGTATATGGTATGATTTTTTTGCCTACTTATTGATGAGTGCAGTTCCAAGCATAACTGTATGAATAGCTTATTCTGTTTTCCACTGCACCTTTTCGTGTATGGTCTAAGAAACCAATATTCCTGAAAGTTCTGTTCCATGCCGGATGACATGAAACCATAATTGAAACATCTAGCTCCTTAGTCCACTTTCATCGTCAAGACTCAATTTTGGGCATCCAGATACTCTTTAATGTTTTTTCTCCTTCGCAAAGAATACCAAAACCCTGTCTAGATTTGGGCCTTCATATCTTCTTCACGGTTAAGTTTCTCTCGTGGCACAGTTGCCCATTACGATGTGCTATTGTCCGGATCAATGTTCATATGGCCAATTCGCCGCATACCCATTTTTTGATTCTTTCTAAAAGTCCGAAAACAAGGCCTAGACCTTCCAGCTTCCAAGCAAAAGGTAGAAGATGTATATGCTATGAATATTTGTCAGAGCTAGAATCAACCTGCAGAGCTAAGGATTATCAAAGGCTGTCCTTGGCATCACAAAAGGACAAGACAGCAGTGAAAAGCCAACTGGTAATTACGAGACAGTCTTCAAGGATGTGCCACGATCCTCAATATTGAAAGCCTTAATTTAATTAGCCTTTTGTTCCAATTTCCTAATGCTCTTGACCTTAATAGGATTTTCCTCTGACAAGGATCCTTTGCTTCTACTTCCTAATTACCGCTGCCATCAGTGACAAGGCAGAAAAAAAAATGCCTTAAGTGATATGCCGCTTGGCAATACGAGGATATCTTTTGAGTTTGCAATTTTCCCACGCATGAGGAAAACTTTTCCACTGAAAGTGCATCATCATCACCGTCGTCGTTGTCGTGAACAACAACAAAAGACGGCATACAGAGCGTGTTCTTGAGCGAAGAAAAAAGATTTCCGGACCGATGTTAAGTAGGTCACCGATAAGTACAAACCTTTCAGGCAAAAAGCTGAGACTCGAACCAATTGAAGCTAATAGGCTCATAAAATGCTCATTAAAACATTTTTTTAGTAGGCTTGTTAGTCTCCCGGCGACGTAGTCGCGAAATGAAATACTGAAATTTCAAAAATTCTAAAATGAATGGTTGTACTACTTCTTTGATGGAACATCACCTGAAGTGAATTTTTCGTTGAGCCACCCCCGTTGGCTTGGTGGATTCTGAGTGGCCCTCATCGCTTTTGAATGAAATAAATGGAAAATCTCCACGAACGGAAGGATAATAACAAGCATTTTTCATGTTAGGATTTTTTTACGAGTAGTTTAATTAAATGCCATTCAATATTTTACCTTTTCAATGCCAGGCTTCAAGTAGTCGGACCAACGGTCTGCTTTTTGTATGTAGACCAGTCAGATGTCCTTTCATTGCGCGAATCCATGCAATGGCTGACCTGGAAAGAAAAGAATGGTAACTATTAAATAGATTTAATTATCTGTTCTCTAAATCATAAATTATAAGGCGGTAAACATAAGTAGATAAACTAATAAATATTGATTGAATTGAATTAAATAGATTTAAAATTACAATTTAAAAAAATTGGTTAGTTTTTCGCTTCTATCTTCTATCCTCGTCCACAGTGAAAATTCAGTATTTTCCAAAGAAAAGTGGGGATGTAAAGCGAACTTGGAACTATCATTCCAAAGGGGTTTTGAGCGATGCGTCATTTTAGTACGGCGGACAGACGGACAAGTTTAAATAAACAGCACTTTAAAGCAAAACCCAATTTAGCATCTTATTGTTTCTAAGATAAATGGCAGAATTCGTAAAAAAAAATAGTGAAACCATTTTTCAGGTGGAATAACGAAAAATTTCGATTCAGATTTTTGTTCGTTTCGATTTTTATACCAGTCGAAATAAAACCAATGCGATATCTCAACGAGCCGAAAAGATATGAGGAAATTCGTGAAAGCGTATTTAACACCTTTCTACCCAATCGAAGGGTTGAAGAATGGAAAATTGTGCACTTGTATAAAGGCCTCGTGACTAGTGTTCAATTTACGTGAAAGTAAAAATCAATTCAATATCCCATTGGACCTAAGAGATATGACGAAATTCGTGAAAGCAAATTTTAACCACTTCCAACCCCCTTACTGAGTGAATATTGGAAGTCTTCAATTAATTTTCAATCATTTGTATAAGAAGGTAGTATTTAATTGTAGATACCAATTCGATATTACATACATTAGGCCAAAAATTACGACTGAATTCGTGAAAACATATTGAACTTCTTTTAAACCCCTAAAGAATGAAAATAGCTTTAACCTAGTTTTTAGTCGTTAGGTGAGGATAAAACAGAATAAGGACAAACGTTTGGTCGCTTCACGAAAGGGCTAGAACTTTGAAATAGGGAAATCATAATAGTCTAAGCAATTTTGAACCGATAGCTTTTCTGTAAATCAGAGCAAGTACAAACTTCACTTTATTTAAAACTGGAAACTAATTCGTTTTAAATTTCGACTATTAAGATCAACAGTTTTTAGGGTTCTCAAAAAGAATCCCCGTACCATTACAAATCCTACCTAACAACCGTATTCTAAATTTAAACATCCAAGGCCTAAGTGCTGTTAAGTTATCGTAAGTTCGGACAAACGTACGCGAAATTGCTTTTGTTTTTGGCCACATTTAGAAAAAAATATTTAACTGTTTCTTCCATACGAGGCTACGTTCCAGGCGTTACAAACAATAGCGCTTGGGTTAAAATCTAAACTCTGCAGATTTCATCTATAGAGTAGAAAAGTCAAAACGATAATGAGCTGAACCGCAAAGATTTGGCATATTCATGAAAACATATTCAACCCCTTTTCACATCCTTGGGGTTGAATAATGAAAAATCACAGTTTTCGGGGCGTTTACATGAATACCTTGTAAGAGTAAAATTTCAATCAATATCTTGGAAGAGCTAAGAGATATGGCGGAATTCAGGTATTCATATTCGTAAATTCAACTCTTTTCTAGCACCCGGGGTTGAATGTCCAAAAACCCAAAAATCAACCAAGAAAGGTTCAAAAACAAATTTATAAAGAAAGTTAAATGAAGTTAAGCTGAAATTTGAACTATAAAATTCTTGAAATAAAAATTTTGGAATATGGACCCATTCGTGCTCAAGGATTAGGGAAAAAACCGAAAAATTCAACTTTTTATATACCTCACACTCCATAAAATAAGGAAGCGATCTTTGCCCTTGTTGCCACGATGCCGGCAACTTTTTTTCAGTGGGTTAATTGAAAACGAACCTTTTCGACAGGTAAACGGTTTGGGTCAAAAAGATTTCGGTTTTGTAAATGATTCGGGCTGTCTAATTTATGCTTTATGTCACAACAGTTTAATGTAGTTGCACTTATTCTTCCACTTCAGTTTACATCAATGGGACACTTAATGTTTTTCATTCAAATTTCCGCAGAACACACAAAGTCGTTTAAAAGTCTTCTAATCTGCTAATGGCCATAATCCCACGGTACGAGATAAAACCCAAGATCCACAATAGTCTGTAGAGTGGGTGCAAAAACAAACCATTGAATTAGTACCGTGCTTGATGTCAGAAAGATTGTATTGAAAGAAAGATCAAGATGTAAGCAAATTACTTTCTTCATTAAATACGACATCCCGGGCACACTTAATGGCCAACGCTGGAAGATAATGTCGAACCATTAAGCTCTTAATGAGGCAATTGCGAATTGTAGGGTACCGGCTGCGCCACTTCCAACGGCTCAAACGTTAACAGACAATGTGCTCGTTTATTTTCGCAGCAATGAGCTTTATCGCTTCGCATCGGACTATTAACAATGTTGTCCGTCGTTGTTTTTTTTCTTTCTTCGGAATCTGCTTTGCCTTTAACCTTTTAATCCGTATCGCGTTTAGATCGGAACATATGTCCGCACCTCAAAAGTATCCCCTTCGTCGTCACGTCAAGGTTATAAATCTTTCGTGTCAAAAGTATCGGAAACCCATAGGTACCTATTACATTTTTTTTTCCACCCCGGAGAAGATTACCTTTATCGATTCCGGGACAAATGGCGAGGACATGGGACACACATCTTTTGTATTATATAAAGGAATTCCTACCTGAGTACATCACCTCGTATACAAAAAATATCCTGGAGGAATCTAATGAAAAACAAATTCCAATTTCGGGTTGGCTAAAAAAAAAGTTGATGAAAAAGGTAAACCGGAAGGGTGGTGATTGTCACCAACCAGATGAACAGATCAAGACCATTTGCCGTGTAATTGATTCAAACTCGTTTCGTTATTTCCAGGGGAGCTCTCGGGGACGCCAAGAAGAGATCCTTTTGAAAAAATTTCATCGTAATTTTCAAGTGTTTTCATTTACTGAAGTGCCTGTCATGGGAAACAAGCACACAGCCTCTTTGATGCAACAGTTTATTGGTTTAGGACTCCATTTTGGTTTCCAATTCATTTCCTCTTCAGTTGGATCGGGTTGCAGTTGAACGGCTGCTCGATAGATAGACTTTGATTCCACCGTTGATACCGAATTAATTACATCAATGAATTCATCTCGAGTGTATGGGGAAATTCATTCGTGCGGAAATTAACTGGTTGATGACTGAATAAAGCAGGAACGGTGTATCGTCAGATGATAGCAAATGTAACATCCTTGAGCTTTCATATAAATCCTGTCCTTGAGGTATAAAGCTAAAGTATTCTGTGAAGGGCAAATGAATATATTCATGCAATTTGCGATAGCTTCCATACGAAAATCATTAAAAAAGTGGTCAAACCGTCGCCAATTAGAAGAAAGGAAGTTAGATTCCTTGGAGTAATGGAACCGGATGTTTTAGCACTCTCTGCAGAAAGACAGAGTAAATACTCTGTTCCCTATAACCGCATATTGATCTAGTTCTGATCTCAATAAAAATGTTGGTCGCTCTTCCACAGTTTTCTGTCTGGTCTAGAGATGGGCAAAACAGTTCCTTTCATTGAACTGCTTCGCTCCGATGAAGGAACGAGTTCAGTTCCGGAGCTCTTCGTTCTATCGTTCCTTCATTTTCGTTCCATCGTTCACTTGCGAACTAATTCGTTCTTTTAGTTCATTCATAGTTGAACTTGAGAGGAGAACCAAAAAAACAAGAAAAGGTCACTACATCTAGAAGAGTGTGACCCAAAAAAAAAAAAGATCGGTATAGTTTTTTGTCTCGTGTTCAATGGAACTGCAGTTCACCAAAAGTAGTGGGTTATATAAATCATTCACTAGAATGAAGTGTTCTTTTGGAACAGTTCACTCGTGAACGACCCATCTCTAGCCTGCTCTACTCAACGGAGTCTAGGAATTCATCAATAATCAATGGCGCCACAGCCCAAATGCGGCGCATGTTTTTTTTTGGTCACCACAATCACGGAGGAACTAACTGTGAACTGGAACTAGTTCACTGAACTAGTTCCTTCAAGTGAGTTGGAGTTAACTCACTCACTAAAAGGAACTGCTTTGCCCATCTCTACTTGCTAGTGATTTCTAACATAATCTTTGGTTTTGGTGTGGTTCGGTCATAAATTGGGATCGCAGGGTGTTCCCCGCGAGCAAGGACTTCTCGTGAAATGCTGCTAGAACCGCAACTTTTTCTACGAAACAACGTGAGAGAAATTACGATCGACTTCTTAACTGTGGTAACTAAATAACATTAAAAATGAATCGACACTATTAATCTTAAAGTAATGACAAAAATTCCTAAAAACAAATTCGGCAAACATTGGCATTTGCTCACGAGTCACCTACACGTTGTGCCTACAGAATACAAATGGCTTTTTATTCGCCGCTCACCTCAATCATCTACCTGAACACTTTTTCTCAATTGCCATACGAATTTCGTGACAAAATATTTCACAGACACTCGGACAGGACACATGTTTTTGACCGGTCGCAGCAATAACCAATAGAAAGATAAAAATATTGCGATTGCAAATCATTCGGCGACTCGCTTTTATCGTATTGATCCACGCGTTACGGCAGAAGGCGAACGCGATGCGGTTCGAATATTAACTATATACGAATGGCCGGTCATGGTCCTCCCTATCATCCAGTAAAACCGGTGACTGGGTGAGGTGACTGTAAGTTGGTAAGGTGAGGTGACTGTTGCGGTTGTGCTTAACATACCGACGACGCGACGCTCCACATGAAGTGGTTACGGCGGGGCCTTCATCAAAACGTGAATAAATTACACGAAACTCAAGTGTGAAATTATTAATCAATCGATGAATTTGTCGGATTAATTATGTGGGTCGAGAGACTGGTTCGGTACGCTAATGAGCTGGCCTTGTGGGCAGCCCCCGAACAATGGAAGATGAGTTGTGAAAAAAAGAGTAATGTACGATAATTGTCCACGGATTTGGTTCGAATAAATTGTTAAATTTCCTGTTTTTAACGTTGGCGGGGCGGATCTGAGAAATAGATCAAGGTAGTACTGTTGTAAAGGAGCATCGCTTTATGCGTCTGCTACAAGATACTAAGATACAAGATACAAGATACAAGATACAAGACACAAGATACAAGATACAAGATACAATGCCCGGATGGATTGATTCAGGTCGAAAAAAAGGACGATGATTCCTTATGGCGAAAAGTAGTTTCATACTGTTACATGTACCCTATGGTAACCAACACAACTCAGTTTCTAGTAGGAAGGCCGCGCCTATCAATATCTATCTGCTATACAGGACATTTCTGTATATTTCTCGAATACTCTTCTTCGTATTCTTTCTCCAGCTATCTAGAACGTTTCACACACACACATACCACCGAATATTCAGAAAAGCTCTCGACTCGACACAGGCAGTATGTAAGCACGTCAAAATTTTGAAGCCAAGCACAGTTTTTACTACACAGCGATACGACGATCAATTTTTCGTGTAAAGCGATTATTGAATGTGAATAAAAAAAGGTTCTTTGGTGCTTTAGTTGAAATCCCAGTGAACCCCTAGCTCGCAACTCAAAACAAATTTTGAATTTAATTAAATTCTTCAAATTATCAATATGGACAAGGAGCTAGAACTGTATCACTTGAAGGCACTGCTACCTACTAATCGCTAGTACGTACTGACCCTGAGTCTACAATTTTTGAAGCAATTAATTTCCCGTCGATTATTGCCGAAACTAGTGAAGCGATTAATGGAGCAATACAGGGCAATATCATGCTAGTTGCGGCAATATTTCAGCAATGTGTTCACAGATTGCTGGTATTGTTCTAGCTATATCTAATTTAAATATTTCCATGTTTTATTTTAAGTTTTTGATTTCTTTGTTAAGTTTGCTTTCATGTTATAGACTGAATTGCTCTTGTGAGCCCTTACTAAGTTCAGAAGATTGGAGATTCGAGTATAATGGGCCACGGTGGCCTGAATGCTCAAGATGCACAACACAACAACAAGCCCTTATTGCTGAATTGCTAAATATTAGTCAATATCGCTTAATACAATTCAGGAACGAGTTGATGTAAAGTTTATCCACATCGCCTGTTACGATTATTGATGTGTGTTGCTTCATATTTTCGTGACGTTAAAATTGACGAATATTGCTGCAAATTGAGCAATTTTAATCAAGATCAAAGCAAAAAAAAACCTTATTCCTACCTGTTGACAATCGACGCTCACTTATGTCGAGCTATGCGTTTTCTGGCACTATTGCTCTCAAAATTGACATGACATGAGCAATGTTGACGGCAATATTGCCATATGAGTTTGATGCAATTACACTGTCAATTTGTGTATGGCAATTTTGCCGATGACAATGACATTGCCATTGCCAGATAAATTGCCAGCGTAGACGCAGGGTCACTCGCCGCCAATTCATGCCGAAAGAAACGTCAGTTAATATGCCTGCTACAAGATGCTAATTCAATACCCTGATTCGCAGAACTAAACGCTGAATTTTATTAGATGGAACTTTATATTTCTATTGATGATTTTTGCTGTTGTTTGGTGTGGGGAAATCTACTGATGGTAGTCGGATAAAAGGGGGACGATTCTCTACAGCGAAAAGCCGTTTTATACGTGCTCTAGAAGCAGTTTCGAAATGAAGTTTTGACAGAGCTACCAAGATCCATAATGAAATTCATCAACTAATCAAAATGGACAAATTTTATTCCGATTAAATTACGTGTTTGACGATGTACAACGCTGTCTGGCTGGGTAGTCCAAACAGATTTCCTGTTATTCAACATCCAACACTATGGATGCTACCTAGAGTCTACTTCTGGCATAACCAGAAAACATATCCATAGACCTGACTATATGTAGGTACATCAAAAAAAAAAAAAAATTTCATATAGGAATGTCTGCTATCCGAACCGAAAGGTAACCTCATCTTCCCATTCGCAATGTTTTGTCAGATTTGCTTCTGGTTGGTGGTTTGAGGAATTGTATGTTTGCCATCATCATCATCAGACCATCGTACCGAGTATCTTTCTCTCCGGCTTTCAAGGTTTATCCGATCCCGTTGGCTTTGTTGTCTTTTTTGTCTTCTGTTAATTGAATTCGTGAAGTTTCAAGAGGTAAAGTAATTACGAAGTTGTATGGTAAATGTATAAAGTTTGTCAGGAGTTTTGCTGGTCCGATGCATTTCGCGATGTGTGCAATGTTTCCAGCAATTATGGTATTTTTGAACAAAAGAAAAAAATTTATAATAAAGCAATTAGCGCATCATCATTCTGTTCTTAGCAGTAAGTTTTTCTGTTTTGAAATAATCCTTTTTAGTCTAAGTTCATTCAAAACCTTGCCCGAAGTCGTGACTGTTGTATGGTACAAGTTTTTGGTGAAGAGATCACTTCTACAAGTTAAACTTCTTCGAGGGGATTGTCTTAGACTTGCGCCTATGCTAGGAATTATAACCTGGAACTTATGTACATACATAGAGACGTACATATAATAGTGAAGTCAAATGGGGCGTAGGGAGTGTTCTCTCCACCTCTATATCGAATTGGTTCTTACTCCTACGGGATATTAATTCAAACGCATAAAAGTTAATTTTGAAATTTTTCGACGTTAGCTGCCCAAAGATGTGGAAAGGGGCTAAATACATTTTCCCGAATTCCGCCATATCTCTTAGATTTGATGAAATATCGCATCAGTTTTTCTTCTTCGCTCTTTTTATTATTATTATTATATTTCATTAATAAGTACATACATAAATATACAATATTAGTGCTTCAGTCTTGTGACTTGGACCATCGACTTAAGTATATCTAGTCATTTAATTCTGTTAAATTAATTTAATTGTATTGGTATCTTTAAGTATTTTTATTATTTTATAACATTTTTCTAAAATATAAGGTGCCTACAAAGCAGTTCAAGAAGTTTCCAACTTTCAAGAATGGGTCAATAAAATTAGAAAATTCTTAACGATTTCCGTCATATCTTTTAAACTTGACAAGGTTTCGCATTGTTTTCAATTTCAACGCACTTTAAACAAAGCCTAAAAATTATTGGTAGTTTTTTCTATATTCAACCCCAGAGCGGTGAAAACTCACTCACTTTTCACATTTACGAGCTCTTTGTTAAAAGGTCTAAAAATGAGTTTATTTTTTTTTTTTCGATATTCAACCCCAAGGGCTGAAAGAAGTTGAATATGTTTTCCATTCCATTCGATGATGGATCTATTGATCTTTACTTACATAATTACAACCAATAACTATAACCGATAATTGTCTTTCAGAATTTTTTGATATATTCAACCCCAAGAAGGTGAAAAGGGGTTGAACTTGTTTTCACGAATTTTGCAGTATTTTTACATAGATCTGAAGAAATATCGAATTAGTTCAACAGCTACGGTCTCAGTTTAAGGATTTTTGAGCCTCAAGAAGAGGTTTTTTTGAGGTAACTTAGAAATACTGGAATCAGGCAGTGGTGTACATTATTTGGTGATCTTGAGAGGCATACAGTTTCAAAGACCTGCTCCTAATCAAAATATTGCCACCAGCACCTGAGATCGTAGAAGAATTTAGGAGTCGGAAATTACCAAACTCTGGTTATTAACAAATAAAATAAATAACAAAGGTCCCAGATGGCTACCTTGAGGTACTCCTGAAGTAATTTAAAACGCCGCGCTTAAGAAAAGCGTGAGCAATATGGAGGAAGAGCTATGCGTGATTCGAACCCATGACCCCTGAATTGGTAAACTAGTACGACCACGCTAACAAGGCCCATTAACATGAAATAAAACTTAATACGAAATTCAATAAAACATTCCGTTTAATTGTTTAATGTCATTTTCGGAATCCAAAACTGCTTTAGCTCGCTCCGGACAATGTAATCGAAGCATGTACATTTGTTTCATGTAATTCATCGATATATTGTTCAATAGCACGAACATCACAATAAAAGAGCCATTAAAATGAAAAAAACCATAGGCAATTTATGCTCATCTATTCCTCGATTATTGTCGATAGTTAGAAATCGATTTCGATAGAGAATCTGCCGACGTTATTTTACAATGACCACGAGCAACTATATGGCATATCATGTCCCAGTCTATTATTGCTAATCTTTTTGTTTACAACGAACTTATATCGAAGCGGCTTAGCAAAGACTCATATTATTATTTTGTTCGTATCTGGTGCATTTATCGACAGGCGACAGGTTACAAGTTCGCCGAGACACTTTTAATATTTGCAAAGTGGTTTTAAAATGCAAATTAGCGAAATATGCAAGCTATTTGAGCGTACAAGGACGCAAAGGTAGACTCGAGAACATACGAACTCTAATGGGACATGGTCTTCATTTTGACGTACGAGAAGTGTCAATTGCGTCCAGTTTTCTTCGAAAAGGCTGTCTACACCCACAGATGCGGGTCTCCATTTCTTAAGATTCGTCATGATTACGATGAAGATAAACGAGATGTGCCTCCATTAGAGGTAGAAGAAGCGGTTTTTTTCCTCCTCTTCTGCGGTTACCTATAACCTCTGATTCCATTCTTTTATTTATTCTTGTCTCGATTGTGTTAAGATTTCACGAACATCGAGCGCAATACCCTATAGTCGATTTCTGGTTATTTTCTTATACTCGTCTCGAGTGGCCCCTTGAAAGCGAACATTTTCTTCTGGGAGTTTTGTTTACTTTTTGATGCTTTTTATGCTGAATTGTTGGATTGGATTTTTTACGTAGTTGGGGTCATGTTCCGTAGCTATGACGAGCTGACGCGGCAACAAAAATGTGTTGATTTTGGTTGAATTAAATGTTATTTGTCCAATGGTTAATTGCTTCATGGAATAAAATCACTCAGTGACTTCTAAAAAATGTCTGCTATTATCTGCCAGTCTTTCTTGATGAGGTCATCAATAGAGACAAAGATCAAGGGTTGAAGTCTCAGAACAACGAAGCAGCAGATTACCCACCCAATCGATGTCCTAATGATTTTCAATTACACTATGATGTCCTATGCCAGTTAGTCCTTACTGATATTGTCACAGTTTAGACCAAGAAATTGTAACATTTTTATTTAACGAGGGTCACTTTATAGCACACTAAATTTTTAACTGTTACCGAGCTTTCGCTTATTACCAGGAAAATGGCGTCCATGTAGTTTTTGTAGGTAGTGATATGGCACATAAAAAAGTAAAATTCGAAAACATTTCAATCTACATATGTATATAGGTAGGTACATAAAAGAGGATGTATGTATGTATGTTCCCTATGAACTGCTATACCGCTGAACGGATTTTGATAAAATTTTCAGAGATCGTGTAGAATAGTCCCGGGATGGTTCCTGTGAAGTTTGGTCCCGATCAACCAAAAAACAATTGTTTTTCTGATTTTTTTCAAATTTTGTCGCGATCAGGGTACTAACCTGGTGCTCTAATTCTTTGTTTGTTTGTCCCGTACGCTTTCCTATACCATTCATCAGATTACGATGAAACTTCGCTGGTATATAGAACACATGCCCGCGAAGGTTTCTGCGTTAACAAAATCATTTTACAATTGGTGGTACGAGAGTTAATTCAACATTTGTGTTCGTTCCTTTTTGGTGTAGTAGTTATGCGTTCCCATTACTAAATGGTAAAGTTGGACGATGGATAGTGGATGAAGGACGAAGGATAGAAGATAAAGGATGGTGGATAGAGGATGGAGTATAGATGATGCAGAAACGGGTGCAACGGAAAAAAATGGGAGCAACAGGAGAAATGGGATCAACGGGTGCAACGGATGCAACGGGAGAAGTTGAATTAAAGACAGGATTGGGAGCGACTGAAGCAACGAGAGAATCGGAAGCGGATAGTCATTCAAAAAAATACATTGATAAAAAAAAATTTAGGGTAGCATAAATTTGATTTTGAAGAAAATTTCCCAAGATCTGGTAGCTACACTATCGTCACTTACATCAAATGAAAGGTAATTCAATTCACTAAAAAACAAGTTGCCACATGTGTAATTGTTATCATTAGCTTTAAATATATAACAATTTTGTCAGGTCTAATGAAGGCCACAACCTTATTCTCATTGTATTTTTGTGCAGTCCTTTCAGCAGTTGTCATTAGCTTCCTGATGAGGGCACATGATTCAATTTCCCGAGCATATTGTCATCTGTCTTCGCTTGATATGTAAATCGAAGGTTATCACCTACAAAAATACAAGGGTACAAACTCACTGACTTAATGATTGATAATGGAAATAAATCAACCCCTCGTCTAATGAAATAAGTTTCGTTTCATTTATGAATTTTGTCCCGACCTAAATGCCAAGCCACAGTCACATTAATAATTCGGAATGATACAAGTGTCCTTGTTTATCGACGACATTATATATGGAAACTGCTGCATCAGGAACATTTGTCTAGTCCCTAAGTTGGAAGTTGCTACGAGAGCAGTCAGACAATGATACTGTTGGATATCTTTAAAGCTCTATAATGTCCTTATAGACACTCCTGTTATGAATATAGTGAACGTTAAGAAAAATGCAACACTGCATTCGTAATGATGTATGCAGTCATGGGTCGGTGAACGTGGGGGCGCACGATTCTGGCAAGGATAGTCCTTACGAAGTGTACAACTATTGTCTGCCTGGTCGTATATATAGTACATCTCTGTACGGAATAGATGAAGTACAGATTCCTCCCAAACGAACAGTACGTAACGCTTTGTATAGTTATCTAGAGAAACGATAGGACGATAGGTCCTTCGGGACTTTATTGTAGACTCCTACGATGAACATTGGTGAAACGGGCACATAGCTAGCTATACGCTTACGTTCGAATGCCTAAAGGTTGGTTTCCTGGATTCGAGCATTGTGCAATGTGGTTGCTTTAGGAAGTGATTTTATTCCCTGTATATTGTCTAGATTTTTTTCGGGATGCTTTTGTTGCTACCTTTTTGCCGTCGTCTACGTTGTCCTCATTTGTTGTATCTCTTCCCGAGTTTATCTCATGGTATCTTCTATTATTTTTTTTTAAGCTTACGTGAACCAGATTAGGTTTGCTCCGGAATTGAAAGCATTCAGCGAAATGGATAAGATTGAAAATGAGTCTTTCTCTGGATCTCTCTACACGGAAAACTTTTCCTCTGAAGTTCTTAACATTTTATGCTTTTCACACGACCAAATGAATTCCGGAATTTAAAATGAAATGTTTTCTACAGCTTTTGTTCCCAGTTGGAGAGAAAAAATAAACATGAGAATTGCTTAACGAGATGAAAAAGGATTTCGCATTATTAGAGACGTCCTTGAAGATAAAACTTAATTACGATTAGTAGCAAACATTCCAGTTTCTGAAGGACTCTTGAAAGCCTGTATATCTACAACCTACCAAAAACAGAAGCAAACACATAATTGTATAACAGACTGTACAATTAAAAGGATGTGTAGTCCATAGTTATAGGCAGTTCCGGCGACTTTAAAGTCTAGTTTTCTAAGATGTTTGTATGGCAACTACTCGTAAGATTGTCTTTATTGGACTTGTTTGAATTTTGCAACTGATTTTCCTAAACAAAAGATAAATCTATAACTTATTGTTCATAAGATAACTTACCATACTACCGACTAATATAGTAGGTCGGCTGGGAGTTGCATTGTAGCCGTCGCAAGGCCGGTGCAAATTTATACCGATGTCGAGGAAATCTTTAAATCATACACCCATTTGGTCGGTAAGACGTTGGGGCGACGTTAGGACGACGTCGGCGCGACTGGGTGACTGATACGTGTTAATTGGGCGACGTATGTAACATAACTGGACAACATACTCATACTGTCGCAGCATACAGCTTTCTGTATCCAGTGATTGTCCAGTTTTATTTTTCAGAAGACTATTGATTACGCCCATGACCTGGATTCGAACCGCCGACCTATGAATTGCTAAATTAGTGCGCTAACCACAAAGCTAACGAGGTTCAAATATCAATAAAATGACGATAACAATTTCAATTTTCTATCAATTTTAGCTTTCCATTGTACACGAAATTGGTCCCATAAAAACATGTAATTCATGGAACTATTTTATCGACATTGACATCATTATATCATCACTTAAACCTACTCAATGCAGCTACGACCATATTATAGACACTCCCCCGAGTCCGATGACAGATTTAAATGGAAAAAGTTTTTCAGTTGAAACTCCTGCGTACTCCCCGAATGTGGGTGAGTGGGGGTGGGTGGTTGTATGTAGTTCCTGTCGGATCCGTTGTTGCAATAAATCGCAGAGGTTTCTCCCCCACACGATTTTATCCTCGCAGGGCTTGGATATACAAAATCCGATTTCCATATTTAAGTACCAAAGTGGGGAGCGGCGGCCCCTTCACCATTGAATCGATTTACCGACCCGTTTTCACCCTATGTTATCCTTATTTCGACATTCGAAATGATTCTATACGCTTTATGGAGCTAGGAAGGATCTTCGTACGAGCGGAATATGTTGGAAGGACTGTGATATGGATGGCACTCGTAAAATGGGATGGAGGGTTGCTGTCGAGTTCCGATGTGGGTATGAATTAGCTCAGCCGAGCGGAAGGTATGTGGTTCATGTATTGTACGTTTTCGCATTCACATCCCTAATCCCGATGCGAAGGGCGGGGTGACGGTGACTACTATATGTCTCCCATCCATGCTCACCGGTGACTAATTTATCATTTTGTAATTGGTTTTTCGATACACATTATGAATTTTAAACGTATTTATACTGGGAAATAACACGCCAAAATGGATCATATGCACGCACGCAATCATCTATCAGTACACGTATGAATTTTGAAGGGCTGCGGTAGGTGGCCCTGAGGAGGGGTTGAGGGGTGTACTGTGCGGTCATAGTCGACATTAATGAGTTTCGAGGACCTTGTTCGGTAGAATGTGTGTGGTCGACTTCAACGCTCCCAATATTGTTGCTTTCGAAGGACGCTTTTTACGAATTTCCAAGCATATGCTTAATTGGAATTTTATCGAAATTAATAAAGTTGATATTGCCCGATTGGGTTTTATTGACTTTTATTTTGGTTGTCTGTAAATTGGTTGATTTTTTTTAATAATTCATTGAAGTATGACTATCAGTTTGTGTATAAAAATAAGGGCTACGTGTTTTTTTACCCTCAGCCAGATGTGGTTGGTCTTTAAAGACCACTCTGCACAAATGAGAAGCTACTCGGCTAATGTTAAAGCGACCTTAAGAAACTGAGTATAAGGAGGTGAAAAACTTTCACTAAAAAACTCTGTTAGAGAACTATGTTGTGGTTATGAACCGATATCTGTGTGATTCGGAGTCATCAGATGACGTACTAAACAGCCACAGTATGTCCTGGCAATCGAGCTAGAAGAAGTAATGCTGTGCCTCAAAGAGCGTACCCCCAAACAAGTCAAATCAGAACAGAAGAAGTATTTTACGTTTAAGAGCCATAGATATCACATCCAGTAAAACATTGGTTCAGTTTAGTTTAAATGAAATAATTACCTTAAAAAACAATGATAAACTTTATTAGGACCTTGATATAGCATTGTGTTCGTATAGTTATAACAGTTCATGACGTCATACATAGCAAATTCCTAATCCAATTTAATTTTGGTTTGTGTCTTGGCTTAGCTTGATTAGTTTTACAACAGCTGACGAAGTTAAAGAGAGAGTAAAGTTAATACAAATTTTACTGCATAAACATAGACAACATTTTTTTTTTTTTTTTTTATAATTTAACAATTGTTCTATGGACATTTAAATTAAATTTTGCTAAAATCGAAAAAAAAAAATTTTGCACAAAATTTTACTAGAGTTCCATTAAGACTGTATTACACTGTAAACCTAATGTTACACTTTTTGACCATATGGTCCAATTGGGATAATAAGCAATGAGAAATAGCGAAGTCCAATTGTTCCCGTAATATCAGCTCTGTCAAATACACTGTCAAACCGTGTAATACTAGCTTAAACAATCATCTCAAATATTTGGCTATTCTCGCGGGAAAGTGCAGTCAGAAAGTGTAATCGCAAAATTTTTGTTTGCTACATTATTTTATTTTATTTGACGGAAAAAAATTTAATTGCACTTTTCGTCAAATATTTGACAGCAAAAGAACAAACACAAAATTTTATACGACAAAAGAAAAAATGGTGAATCTCAAAAATTGGGGTTTAAAAAATGGTGAATTTTGAAAATGGCGGTTTTCGAAAAAGGCTGCTTTTATTCAAGTCTTCTCCAGCCTTGGGTTGGATATTAAATAATCATAAGAAAAAATTTGGTTTTTCAAATGCCATGTCCTCCTCAATGGCAGTATTCAGGACAGCGATTAATCACAGTCTACCTTTCGTGTTGGTGTTTTGCAACAGAAACTCCTCTGACGTCAAAACCAACAACAACTTCTTAAAATTAGCTTCTATGGTAGCTTCACCATGAAAAAATTTCATTCACAAGAAAACCTACTTTTAACTATTTCTAAATGAAGCCCGTGGAATTGAACCAATTCGATATTTCATTAGACCTAATAAATATGACGGAATTCGTTAAAATATATTTGACCAAACTTTCATCAAACTCTTTTTATGTCGTACGACACCGAAACTAAATTTTTTGACTAAAATTTCTTTTGACATTATATACAATGGCCGCTATTCACAGTCGTCATAAATTTGGCTTTAAGTTAAAGCTGACTTTAGTGTCTTATTAATAATACGACACTAAAGTCAGCTTTAACTTAAAGCCAACTTTATTACGACTGTGAATAGCGGCCTTTATTTTTAGAACGTACTATTACAATAGTCCTATGTTACAAATTGCTAGTAAGTTTCAGCTTTTTATTGTTAGCTGGTTTGAATATATAAAAATTACAATACATTGCTTTCAACCCACGGATCTACCTGCTGTGAAAATTCAATAGCTTGCTTGAATTAAACTCTTGATAGAATACCATCAATCTCGGTCGGTATCGGCTTTCAGTACTGAATACCTTCAGAAAAAAACCCATATTTCTGATTTTTTTTAACTTTTCGGTTCAGTAAATTTTTTTTATAAATACTGTATCATATTATATTAAGTAAATTCCTGATAACAGAGTCCAGTCAGTACTCAGTATGTTCTGATAGAGTTCCGTATCTTCAGTAGAAGAAAGAAGTTACACTCAATTCCGCTGGAGTACCGATTTCTTAAAAGGTTTCGAGAGAAATAGTTATAGAAGTAAGTGTTTCTATCTTTAAATGTCTCAAATTCCAGTAGTGAATTGTGAGACAGAAACAAGAAGATTTTATGGCTGGTGAGAACAATTCGCAGTAGCTGAACTTTATAGATACAAATTCTATTTGAAGAAAAATGTAAAAAATAATTAACTGGAAGCTATTCCTTGATTGATGTGTTGTAAATAAACTACATTAAAATGTGATAAACTCATTAGAGCGCATTATGTCCACTACGTTTACTCGTTAGCGATTACTACCGAATGATAGCGAGTATGTTTCATGACACGTAACGTGTTTCGAAACGTTACGCTTCATTTAAGAACAGAATGTGAATTGCTCTATAAAACAAAAGCCTTATTACACCCACTCAACAGGGGGACAAAATCGCACACCGACCATAAAAACCACCCCCAAAAAAATAGTGGATGATGATAAGTCTTACCTTTTTGTATACATATATGTACTTTATGTAGATAACTACATTAATTAGGCATACTGACTCTGATAAGTGACAACGTTCATTTATCAAGGAGCAGCTGCCGTCACATTTGATTAGGCAATTCCTCACTGAACCTGTCACTCTCCATATTTAATTTCATGACTAATTAACACCTTGCTACGTACGTCGACGTTCTACCTTTATCCTATGGCATTCCGAAATTAACAGCCACATTTTATTGTGTTTGTTTCTTTTTTTTTAACGTCGATAATATAATTGGGAAGACAAAAATATCGGAAAAAAACAAAGTTTTTTTAGCCGAACATTAATTCCACAGTCGGTTATTTTTCCCATTAGGCACTGAGCCTAGAATTTTCATTTAATCATGGCGTTTCCGTAATAAATAGACCTACAACAAAAATAAATCAATAAATCGTTGTGTAGTCGTTTCGGTGAAGAAGGAAGGTTCTCGATTCTCCTCTACAAGAAGGTAGCTGAAAGTCTTTTGAATTCGAAGGATCTAATTACTAAAACCGGGGGTAGAGAGCAAAAAAACTTAGGGTGAACAGTAGTCACCTGAATACAGGAGCCCATATTCTATCGACTTCCCGGGGGTAAATAAGGTTCGAGCGACTACTAAAAGGATCCTATCGTTTGGAAGTTCTAGTTAAAGCCCGAGCCTGAAGCATCTGGGGACTGTTTTGACCTACAGTAAAATCATAATCAGTAGTGTTTAATATTAAATTCTCATTAGGGTAAATTTAATTAACGAGTTAGATTTGGTCGTTGGGTAAAATATTCTTGAATCTAGTTGATAAGGAAACGAACAAGAGATTTCAGGACATTTGTCTGGCTCTAAATTGATTAAGTTTTGTTGTGTTCTCAAGTAGAACATAATCCGATAAGGACAGGAATGGAAAGATTGGAGTATTGTGTACGCATCGGTACTCCAGCGGAACTTGAACTGGTGCCTTGTGGAGTCTAGCAAGTTTTGACTATAGATTTATCATCATAAACGAGCAGGATAAAAGGTTTGTGGTCAAACCCCTACGCAAGAAGAAAACACAGGACGCCCAGGACAACATGAGCAAAATTTGTTCTACACACTCCGGGACCAGGTTAACCCAATCAGCAAGCATCTGTTCGATATAATGAACAACCTCGAAAATGTCATCCGTTGACAATGTCACAATTTGTAATAATTCGCACCTAGTTCACCAAGAGATAGGACATCACGAGTACCTAGAATATTATTCTCGTACATCGGGCACGTATCATTCACTCCCCCCGACTTCTACACGGTGACTTTCAACCGAAGTTGTTGCTTGAATGATGACAAATGGTAGTATGTCCTTTGGCTCACTACGTGCCTACACAGTGCAGCACAGTTTAGGCTTGGGCATGTTGGGCGTAGCGGCCATGTCACCTATCTTGAACCGAATCTGACATAGCTGGGAACATATGTAACACATATGCCATGCCATCCGTAGACTCCTTGTACGAAATCCTCCTCTGGAACGTATTATGGTTGTATTCTCATTTTTTTTTTTTGTATGTTGCTCCATTGCCCCAACCTAAAGGATAACGAAGGGACCCATTTGTCTTGTACGCAGTGTACAAAAGTCCCATATCGCTTAATGATCATGTCGTAAACATAATAAGGACTGGAAATGTTTAAGCACACACTTCTCTATCGTGTGTGACGATTTTTCTCATATGCATAATGGCCTCGTAAAAAAAATTGTCTTGTTTTCTTCCCTCTAAGGAAAATTGTTTTTACCCAGGACTGCTTAAGCTACCCTAGTGCCAAATATTTTTTAATGGCTGTTCAGTTTGAATACGTAGGAAATGAAAAGATACAAGTGCAGTTAAAATGAGGATATTAAGAATAAAAACAAGTAGTCCTTAGGATGCTGAGTTAAAGAGTTCACAAAGCGGCTTTTATCCAGGCTGCTGTATTCTTGAGTTTGATTGGACGATTAATTTTGATATTATTCGAGTGTAGCATATACAACGTGATGCACAAGAAAAATTAGAACAATGTTGTTATCGCGCCAACACTATCCCAAAATCTCAAAACTCAAATTGTGTCACATTGTAGCTGGAAATAAAAAGTTAAATCAATTTCAAAGTACGTATAAAGAAGGCCCTTAAAGACGTTGAGAATAATTTTTGTTAATGAAGTCTACAGTCGGCATTACTATAACATAAATTGTCACGGGCCGCCATCAAAGTCTTCACTTTAGTGCACTAAATTGAATTTAAATCTGAATCAACACACATGCAGCTTGGCCTAACTTTGAAATTGCTCCTCCACTTAAGAGTATTTATTGCGATTAAAAAATGATTCACCTAATCTGAATAAAAGCGAATGTCCATAACCCATTTAGTGAACGTTAAGCGAATCGTTTCTAAATCATGTTAAAGATACGTAAGTCCTATCGATTTTGAGTCTCAAGTGAATACGATTTCGAATAATCGAATGAATTATGAGTGAACCTATTTTCCATAGAATAACATCCTGCTTATTTACATCTTGCTTGGATTTGCCACCAACACTTGTTATTAATTCCTTATTATTCCCACGCAGAAACATTTTCTTTGGATTCCACGAAAATATCAGCTCTTTATGGTTCATTCGTTTTTCGATTTTCCTCCACCTTCGATAAATCCACACAAAAATAATCTTCTTATTTCAAATAGAATAACATACTGCTTATTTACATCTTTTCCTTGAAATTGCCACCAACACTTGTTGTTATTGATTCCTTATAATTCCCTCGCAAACATATTTTTTCTGGATTCCACGAAAATATCAGCAATTTATGGTTCATTCATTTTTCGATTTTTTGTCACCTTTGATAAATCCAGATAAGAATAATCTTTCTATCATATTTTTCTTACAACATTAGATTTGCCTTAACCTCAGGTGAAAGGTCACCTAAATATTTTTTTGCGAATACAAAATGCACAACGATTCACCTTAAAGTCATAGGTGAACATGTAAATTCTCCTATGTGAATCGTTAGTGATTCAGTTCCGGTTTCTTTGGTTTGTTTCGAAATGACAGAACAAATTACAGGCTTTTTTAATTATGTATTGATTATTCAGTGATGTTTGAACTACTGGACTTGTTCGAATAAGAAAACCAAGACGGAAATATCGAATCAAGAACCGATGGGTCATTTCAATGGTCACGATAGTTCTTTGAATTCTGAAATGTGCGAGATATATGTCTGTACTATAGAGAGCCATAAAATACCTTTCAGAATGGTCAGAAAATAAGATAAAATGATTTTATTGCTGCTAACATTCACACCATCCAATTTTGATCGAAATTAAAAAAAAAATTCTATTTATGTCGAAATACTAAGCGTCAATAAAGTTTTTACGAAAAACACTTTCGGATGACCGACGAAATATAGGAATAATACTTTAAAGATTTTACGATCTTATGTAGATGAAATCATTTCCAAAAGTTTATATCCACTCATTGAAACTTGTTCCATGCGTAGTCTCTTGTTTTTATTACGAAAACTTTATTAATTAATAAGAGACTATCCATTTTGTCCACTGTATAAAAAAATATTAGCAACATCCTGGATAAGGTGTCCAAAAATATGAATATGTAAGGAGAGCGCATTTAAAGTTGTTTTAAAGTATACACTAAAGTACACGACCATTTTTTGAAGCAATTAATTGCCCGACGACTATTGCCAAAAATAGTGGAGCAATTAATACAGGGCAATATCATGCTAGTTGCGGCAATATTTCGGCAATGTGGCAATGTTTGTTTGGTGTTTTTCGGCCTATAGTTGCAGTATTTCAACTGACTTGGAAAATTCATTTCACTTAAGGTACGAGTTGATGAAAAATTTATCCACATCATCTGTTGCAATTGTTGCTGTGTCTTGTTTGTCCATGTTTTCGTGACGTTAAAATTGACATACATTGCTCTAAATTGAGCAATTTTAATCGCTCGTGTAATACCTAAATGCATATACTCGTATATGTATGTAAATTGTACAAATTTGAAAAAATATGACTTTGGTGACATAACATTTTTGAACAATAAATTTCAGTATTCACTCATGGCTACAATAAATAGGGTATCTAGATGGCTCCAATGAAAACACTATTTTTTCAAACCTCTGGTCCTACTCAATGCTGACAGACACACCCTCAAAAAATCGTGGGACCGCCAAAAAATGTAGGCCCACCTTTTTTTTCTTCTACGCTATTTTTATAAACAAATTTATTTAAAAAACAATTTAACCATAAAAAGGAAATTATTAAACACACTAGTTATCTGCTTTTTTTAGAAACCCAGGCGTCAGCATTTTGTTAAAAAAAAATTAAATTATATTTGAAAAATTAAATTTAAATTTAAAAAATTAAATTATGTTAAATTATATTTCATTAAATTGTTTTGTTAATATTATAAAAACACATTTTGTTAAATTACATCCAAGAATAAATTTTCATAGTATGTAATTTAAAAGTTATGCAAATTTAAATAAAGAGCCTTGTCAAATCTTCTATAAACAAAGATTTGTTGAATTTTTTGATCTGAAAGTTAAGTTACCATTTTTATTTAAAATGCATTTTTTTGACACTGGTGTTGTTTGTTTAATAAAAGAGAATGTTTCTTAAAACCGCCACGCAAATTGTATTGTAAGAAATACAAAATATAAAAATTAATTAGTTGCACGATAATTAAACGACTTATGCTAAAAAATTGAAACCTGGTGCATATATTGAAAAAGACCAGGAGTTTTCATTAGGACCTCAAAATGTAAGACTCCTAAGACTACCTATTGAAGTGGCTATGACCATTTGAGGGAATTTTTTTTTAATTTTATGATATCAAGAACGGCTTATGCTTGAAATTAAAACTTTTATGTATATAGCTACTCTATTTTTGGTGGAGTCGCTCTCTAGAGGTTTAGAAGTTATTATGAAAGAATGCAAGTGATCCAAAAACGTTTGAACAGGGAGACCTTCATATTTGATTTGCGCTGGACGTAATCTTCTCAACTGGAGAAGACGCTACTCAAAGTGAACCTAAGCCATAGAGCATAGAGAGTGTAAAGAGATAAACAATTCACTGAATGACCTTTTGGAATAACAGTATCCTTGCACTTGGCATCCAATTTTACAGAAATTATCTGGATTTTATATGTAAATATATTACCGATTCGTTTTACGGCAAAACGACGTAGATTTTGCCGTAAAACGAACTAAAGGTGTTTCATATACACGTTTAATTGCCGCCACGTTCAACTTACCAATGATATTCCGACGTGAGTGCGAGCTGAAATAGAAGAAAATTATTCATTAGATAGATCGTAAAGAAAGGTATCTATAAATTAAGTACCTGCATCACAGTGCCCGGTATGCAGTATAATTGCTAAATTAACTACATTATCAGTTTATTGGCACTAAACTGAAGATAATTTGTTCGATCATCAGTTCTCTGACACTCTGTGGCATGACTAAGATTTCTTTTACGTATCTCGAATAGCTGATATTACTGCAGGTGGCTATCTCTTTGGTAGTTAAAATAGCAGTAGCCGTTTATATCCATCATCAAGTTTTTCTTGTCTTTAATGAATAGACATAAAGTTTTATATTTTCTGAAGAGGCATAAAATTCTGCGGGCAAAGGTATTATCGCAATTCTGGTCGATGGAGTCTAGTGAAACCGCAGCTATTCCAAGTTCGGAACGTATATGAAACGAACACACATTTAAGAAGCACAAAGGCCATCATTTATCGAATCCGAATTTTCTATTCTCCTTGAAATCCATCATTTCCATTTATGGAATTGTCAATAAGATCTGTGTGTGTACGTCTTCGTCTTATATGGCTTTCGATATAGGATACATGGCAGCATGTGCCATGTTCTCGGATGCCGACAAAACTAATTACAAAACGTCCAACAAAAGATCAAAGCCATGGGGAGTTGTGTCAACATCAGACCGAGGTTAACATGGAACACAGACCGTTCACACAGGTAACTTCCATTTCACTAAGAGTTATGCGATATATCGCAAGGTATACAGTATCTTGTGCTTCTTCTATTGTGCCTAGATAGTGAAATTGAGCATTAAGGGTTAAGACAGACCAACTGGAGATAGAAGTGATTGGCTTGGTAGTTACTCTGACAGCTGCCAATTTGTGGAAAAATAGGCAACATTAGAATTTTGAATCCACCTTCTTTCAGAGGACCAAAAAATTCTGACCTATCTTTTGATTACCCAAACCACCCAATTTTTATAGATCAATTCAGTACTCCCATAAAATTCGCTCCTACTATCGATGACCCCAAAGTAATCCGAATATCTTGAAGGACCATCCGTTCAATAGTAGAAACTCGAAAGGAACAGCTTGCCCATCAGTTCGATTCTTCCAGTTCATTGGTCAAATGTATTTTGAAGATGGTTCCGATAAAGGCAACAAGCCTCGATTTGAAAACCTCGAAGCTGATGTGCAACCAGATGAATAGTCTGCATCCATATGCACAACTCACAAAGTACCTTACCTATACGAGGTCTATCTAACTATGTTGAGGTCAAAAGTCTTATGCATATATGAAACAAGATTTTTGTTGTACTTATGCACTTGCACGAATGATTGTCTTTCTGCTGTTCTATTACATCGGAATACTTGGGCCATTCTCTCTGCTTCGATGGAGCTACACTTGAGAAGAGTAATTTTCAATTTGAATTGCATCTCGAAGAAGTCTTTCAAAGACGACGACGACGAACCAGGCGAAAAACAAAGAAAACGCCAGGAAGAAGTTATTGGCGAAACGATAGTTATGTAGATAGTACGAGTACTTCTCGACTGACTATATAACATCGTAGATATCGACAATGAAGATGCTATAGAACTGATAGCTTCACTTCGGTAGCATGGCCAAGATATGGTGGGCATCGTGTCGCCAAGGATAAGTAGAATGCAGAATTTTTGCATTACTTTCGGTCGAGTGTTAAATTGCGAGAAGTTTAATTTAAAATTGAAAGTTTTAAGTGTATTCCCGTGGACTTTGAAAGATTTTCCTCCAAGTTTTTGCGGATAACAAAAATCATTGCTATACACTTTTAGAATCTTCATAAATTCCAAATATATGCGAGGTTCAGGTGTGGAGCAGACGTCGCCGGAAATCCACAATTCGAAAAAGTTCGACTGGATTCCTAAAGAGACGTGATACATTGTAGTATCATGCAAAATAAATTCCAATGGACGTTGTACCGTTTCTTTGGCAGATAAGATAGCATCATTTTTCAGCGCAAAACGCAATATACGTCACAATACTTCACTGGAGGGAAGGAAAAAGCTCTCTAATTACTGACGCAAAATACGACACTTTGGTTGCGGCAAAAGCTCTCCATTTACAGACGTAAAATACGACAAAATACTTCACTTGGGTTACGACAAAAAGCTCTCTCTTTTTTTTACTTTTTAATGGATGAGTTTTTTCTTACTGGCGAAGATGGTATTGCCAAAAGTAAAAATTTAGTGTGCATCTCAGCATTAAAAGCGTTCGGGACTTCAATTGAAATAATAATAATAAAGTTTCGCCTATTTCATTTTATTTAATTTAATTTCAAATTTAGTTTATTATAAAATTTTAGTTAATTCTTTCAATTAAAAAAATATTAAAATTAATAATATAATAATTATTAATCAATAAGAGGTCATCAGTAAAACACACGCTTATTTCTCAGAGTTTAAGGAAGGAAAGTTGTTCAAATAAATAAAAAAGATTATTCTGAAAAATAAATCGATTTAGAAAAAAATAGACAACATGCTTAAGCACTACGAAATTGCCAAATTATTCGTAATTCGTTGCATAATTCAGTTCCTAAAGTTCCTATTGTAATGTAAATCTCACTATCATCGCCCGGACAAGAAAAGATCAAGGACTCCAAAAACTAGCAAAATTACCCGATAAAAACCAAATGGCATCCGTTTAAGATGACTGAGAGCACAAAAGGATGAACTCGATCCTAAAAGAAGATTACAATCGAGAATTCTGTTGATAGTAAACAGGACGAAATTTCAATTGTTCCATGGTTATGGATAAGGACGGAAAGTATCAGCTGTTTTCTGGCAACGATATAGGGGACAACAGAATAGGATAGAGGCAGATGTGTCAATCATTAAGAGGTATTCCGTTGTTTCCATTACTTCAGCCAAATCCCCTAGTTTTTGCGAAATTCAATAGGACTCGTCTATGAATGATTCTGAATGTGATTATCCCTCGTAGAAAAAAGGACCCGTCAGACCGACGACCAGCAGCAAATTTCAGGAAAATAGGCCAAGGGTGTGTGTAATAGAGTGCCATTACAATTAGCTTCGAGTTTTTTCCTTCGAACTATGCAGAGGACAATCGAACAAAATCCACACATCCAGCCAGGATTATAGCCAGAAAGGCCGGGATAAAGTATACTTACATATGCCTCTTTCTGTACACTCTTATACCTTTACACCTTTTCAACTATATTTTCCGTTTTAAGTGGATCGATTTAATGAATTGCGAACCGACTTTAGAGAAAGTAATGAGGGATCACTGCACGGCAAATTGAATGGGGATTCTTTTCTTTAGAATTTAAATCGTGTTAAATGGGAAGTGTGCATAATTTACAAAAAATGCGAACTGCGTACTGAATGCGATGTGGTTTCAATAGGAATAAAGAAATAAGATTGTGTACCAAGAAATTGTTGTGAACAGTTATAGTTAGACAGAAGTTCTGAGAGTTAAATATCAACGTGCACCAAATTTTTGTAGATAGTTAAACGGAAAAGGAGCACATCTTCGTCGAGCATAACTTGGTGAGAAATTCATTCGAAAAGACCATAATTTACGTGGAAAAAAATCTAACTAAAAATATTTTAATATTTTAATATTTATTTCATTTTAATATTTATTTAAAAAAAAAGGATTTCATTTAAATTATTATAACAAAAAAATTAAAATAATATTATATTTAATGTTTATTGAGAAAAAATTAAATTTGAAAAATTAAGAAAAATTGTATACAATACAAAAAAATTAAATTAAATTAAATATTACTATTTTAACAAATTATGTCAAATAAACAAAAAACAAAAAAAACTAAAGGAATTGAATTTAAAATTTTAAAGAAAGGTTTTTATATATAAAAAACCTCAAATCAAATAAATAATAGATTTGTTTCAATACTTTTTTTTAAAACAGTCAGAGCTCTATCGTCACTCTATAAATCGAATTTTTCACATCTCATGAAATCTTGAATTATAATTATTCTCTAAGTCGAACTCTCTTGAACTCTCAGTTTGTTTGAGCACCATTATAATTTTATTTCAAGAGGTTCGTCTGAATTTACAAAAACTAAAAATTGATAGGGTAATAAAATTACTTTGTAGACTCGATTTACTGAAAGGTAATATAATAACCTAGGTAGGAAAAATTACAGAATATTAACTTTGTTTGGCAAAGGACCGCTGTATAAGACTTTATAAATTAACATTATTCTTTTCACTGTATTATTTTTGGATAACAAAATGAAAATTCAAAAAATTTTGGAACTTCAAAAATTTTGTATTTTTAGGTTTTAGGGTCAAAATTAATTAATTAATTAATTTTTAGGGTTAAAAAGAATTAGAAAAATCTAGTTGATTTAGTTTTTTGAGTTTTACTCGATTAGTTTTAAAAATTTTGTGTTTCTAACCTTTTTTTATCTCATTGTACGTTTTTTTTAAATTTTTATGAAAAAATCAATTTTCCGAAAAACCGTTCTCTCGAATAGTCGCATATCAAATGAAAGTTGAGACTACAGCCTGCTCAAAAAATTAAACAGAATTAAAATCAGGTCAAAAATGAGACTGTGCCCGCCGAAAATTTGGACCGCTTGAACCAGAAAATCCGATTTGATTTTGTTTTTTGCGTTTTCCTCGCCCGTTGCGACAATTTTGAA
This sequence comes from Beris chalybata, assembly GCA_949128065.1. Classification (NCBI taxonomy): domain Eukaryota; kingdom Metazoa; phylum Arthropoda; class Insecta; order Diptera; family Stratiomyidae; genus Beris; species Beris chalybata. The sequence goes on along the minus strand of OX421894.1, from coordinate 5,526,261 downwards.
TCCCATTTTGATTTTTCTTTCTTGAGCGGATTTAAATCGATTGAAATCGTTTTTCGTTCGTGTAATTTGGCGTGGAAAATACGTCTGCATCGTTCGCTGTCTATCAGCGAACTAATTTAGAATTTACAGAAAAAAAAAATAGTATTATAGGTTTTCAAATTATTTGAAACGCATAACTATTAAAAATCAATAATTTTTTTATTCATTGATTTATCTTCTAGATATAATATTACTATCTATACTAATTTTCAATGAAATAGGGCTTTTTTATGTAATTTCTCGCATGAAAATCGTGGAAAATTACTTCAGTTTGACTTCATATATTATTAACAAAAATGAAAATTTTTTAAAATTTGATCTATACAGGACCTTCTTTAAGATTTTTTCTAACATTATACTAATGAAAATGACATGTTAATTATTCAAGAAATAGGTAATTTGCGTTCAAAAACCTCGAATTTACGCATTTTAAAAAATGTTCAAGTGTTGTTGTTCTAATAGCATTTTTTCCAAATACAGTTTTGAATTTTTTCTCAATGGAAGACATAGTTTACATACCAGCTAATAAAGTGGTGAAATTTTATTTTGTTTTTTGGTTGTCATTAACGTGAAATATTGGTAAGAAAACAGTCATAAATCATCAAAATTGTATTTAACGTGCACATGGAGCCTTAAGTCAAAGTGTGATTAATCACGACCCTAGCTACTCTTTCGTAAAATTGCAGAATATTCGATTTGTTCAATAAAATTCATTATGCTTAGGTATTTCCCTGAATAACATGTTGTTTATCTGTGACTTCTAAGTCTGAGTTTGCATAAACGAGTGCCCTGTCCAAATAGCTGAACGAGCAAGCAAAATTAACTGCATTCTTGATGAAATCTGATAGTGTAACGATGCTAAATTCCTCCAATTTCTTAATGTTACTACACTACTAAGCCCCGGTATTGGCGCCAAATACCTATATGTAGACACGTTCACAATTTTCTTAATCGCGATTCGACTAACCCTTAACATTTCCTTCTAATTTACGTTTCATGAATTAGTCATTCTCTTGATTGGTCGTATACCAACTTGCTATCAGGAAATGCACGAACTCTACGTAGAAGTAGAGTAGCCTAGCGAGTACAGAGTGCGGTAGACTATACTCTACCCTGTTATGCATACAGTGTTCCATGTTAATGCCATTGCAAATTTATTGATTATCTTCCGGAGATAAACGTTCGCTCCGACATACAACCCCCTGGCTACGATAAATGGGATAGGGCAGCATTGACTTTCGGAATAATTTGCATAGCAAACATCTAGTGGTCAGTTCATGAGGTACACTTGCCTAATCATTACAGGCATGGCAAACAGGCAAAACATTTATATACTATGTGAGCTGGCTGTTATCGATGTGCGAATTTACACAAGTGACCCTTAAGCAAATATGGGAACGAGAGTTTAATTAATATCTCCGTATGAGTAGCATATTCGCGGATTTAATAAAATGTGCTTTCCGCACTTCAAACTTAACGAGAAGCCACAAACTCCACTGTTGGATTTTGAGTAGTGTGCTGGTTTCAAACCTCTCATCCTTCCAATAAACCCTCGTCATAAGCTTTTATCTGGTGGTGATCTACCAACCCGAAGGTGGTCAGCGTATAGGGCCATTGGTTGAAACCCTTTTTCAAAGCTACCGGCTGCGCCAGTTCAGGAATGTTATTCCTGTTATTGCAACCAAGTTTATGTAATATGACGATAAAGACAAAACCTATCTGATTGGTTAGCACTCTTACTAGAAGAGAACGACAAGAGTACATATCCACAGAAGTATATCGACTGAAAATATATTCACCGCTTAATCGGTTACTCACATAAAGGTGTACAATACCATCAAACCCTCCACGAACCGAACAAATTTAAGGGTCACCTTCAAATCTATGATTGGTACGTTTCGAAACAAAGTCGATATGGATCGAATCTGGCCCCTAAATAAGAGAAAAAGGAAAAGTAAACGTCTCTTCCCGATTATAACTGCCATCATTTTATAATTCCCATTATACCAAATTCGACCAATAAATTGTTCAATGGCTTCTTATCGAACAAAAAGGGAATGAAGACATTCCACTTAAGTCAAGCACATCATTCGACGGGAGGTCCTGGCGTAAATATTGATTTGACTTGTCGAAAACTTTTATAACCGGATACCAATGATTCGAAGATTTCCATATAATTCCGATATCCATGACCGAAATTCGAGGAAAAATGAGCTCCTTCAAGTGGAAATCGAAGAGCTTCAAAAAGCATCACAAAACGGAATCGATAAGGTTAGAGAGCGGGGCATTTCTATAGAATTTAGGGGATGAGAAAGGCACTAAGGGAGCTATAAACTCGATGTCTTGTGATTTTCAACGAGGAAATTTATGAGACACGTGTAGAGAGGTTTTCGTGTATAGCGTAATGTGTGCTATGCATCCGTGTGAATAGGCACCCGAGATGACAACGAAATATCGCTCGTATTGCTTTCCTTTATTGTCCAATATCGCCTCGGGAAGGAACAAAACAAATTTATATGTCGATATAAAGGTTGCCTCTCCAATAGCGCCGCTCCTTCCTTCAGTTCAATGATAAGGATTTGTCGGCACATCGAAAGGAAAATTTTCCCATTCAGAGTTCTGGAGGCGCCACAACGCAGCGGAGAAAGGAGGCTATGCGTTTTTTTTTTTCGTTGCTGTATTTCCCACTAGAAGGTCGGAGGAAGCTGCAGGATATCTTCTTCGCTTTATCTTTATTTATTTTTTTTTATATATTTTTTTTTCCTAGTTCTTAAGTCTTTCTATAAATAACGATTCAGGAGTTGAGAACTTCAAACAAGATGACTCCATCTTCCTGTTTCGTTGTAGCGCAATCGGGAAAAGATGTTGTAGCAAGTTGTAGCTCTTAGCTTGTTGGGCGCGCTTTGAATTATTTATGCTTCGCTTAAAGTTCTCTCCTTGTTCCGTGCCTGGGATGTGTATACTATGAAACGAATAGGAAGTACTTTAACTTTAATAAGCCAAGGAAGGATGCGGTATTGATGGGAAGAAGATAGCAAGGTGAATAAAAGCCTAAGAAAGCATTAAAAAAAAATTATTTCAGTTAAACTTTGTTCTAGGCTAAAAGTTATTGTTACAGATCGATATCGAAAAGTCGTAAAAGATGAGCTGTGGCGTCACGAAATTTGTACAGATTATTTTCTTCGACATTTTTACAACAAACTAGTTTCATTTTGCTATGATTTTTGGAGAAGAACTTTGCCTGGTAGAAGTATGAGTATTGCACATCGTTGGCGAATTTAAACGAGAAATTAAAAGCGATTCGCCTTTCTATATCGTAAACGATTCGCCGATGCACATCCCTAGTCAGTCGTAAAGGTTCTTGGGATAGCCTAAATTTTGAATATATGCCAAAAAAACACAGTGCGACAAATAAGTTTCGAGACTGGCCATAGAAAACATCATTAAAAGAAAAAATCTGAATATTTTTCATTTTTCTTATTCAAAATATTCTCCTCCAGTTTCAATACACTTATTACAGCGATTCAACAGTGATTCAAATGCGTGTTCTAGCTTATTTTGTGGAATTGCCTCCAGTGCTCGTGTTAAAGCTGTTTTGATGGCCGAAATATCATTAGAAAATATTCTTTCAACTTCAATTTCAATTTTACGAATAAAGAGAAATTGCATGGAGCCAAATCAGGTGAATACGACGGATGATTCAACACAGAGACTTGATTCTGAGTCGAAAGTTGACGCTGTAACTCGATGCCTTATCGTGTTCACTGGATCACGATATTCGGGTCGAATACGACGGACTCTTAACATGACACACTTCAGAACTTCGAGACAAAATGAGCCAGTAATTGTTTAGCCAGTTGGAATGAATTCCATGTGGACAATTCCTTCGCTATCGAAGAATGTAATGAGCATTGTTTTGATTTTTTATGAAATTTTCAACATTGACAAAAAAGATGTTTTGGGAGAACTGTTATAACTTTGCTATCTATCGACCGATTTAAATGAAATTGGTATTACCGGAAAGAGGAGTGTCACAGCTTACAAACGCCGGTTTGTACACAGTCTCGCAACTTATATGAAGCACTGTGTACAAGATTAATATATTTTGATTAGTTTACGTTCACATAACTGCTCTTTTTCATTTACAATGTCTTGACGAAGATATGTTTCGATATGACGAACCGCACTCGAAGCATAAGCGAATCGTAATTTATGTGGTCAGCATTATACAAATATTCATCATCTCAGTACAGTCCGACTTGGTGTAGTTAAGCCTAATGATGGGAGAGTTGAATATCGCACAACCATTGATGTTTCTCTTGAAAGCATAGCAAAGATTTAGGTAAGCGTTTACCAAAAGTGAACACAATCTTGTGAAAAAAGAGATATTCAAAGCGAATTCACTAAAGGTGCAAACAAATCAAATCCGGACCTTCGAAAGAATTAGATTTAGCCCAATTTCGACTTAATCCGAACGTTAAGAAAGACTTACTACAGAAATGATGCTAAGAAGAGTAACCTAGCATACCACGAGACAAATATTTGCCATTAGCGAGCTTCTAGTGAAGGTTTTTCTTTGCCTTTTACGAATTACAGCTGAACATCAGGGTAACATTTCCTGATCTTCACTTCAGACTTAAAATCGATTTATAAATCGTTTAACGTTTGCCGAAGTGAATATTTAGTGAGTAATTGCCTTATGCAGATTTTGTGAAGATTAAGTGAATCGTTTTTAATCTTAATTAAGATTCGAGAGTGGATGTACATTATAGAGTCTTTTGACCAGTAATCAGGTGTAGACATGAACACGATATTGTTTCTTAATTTTTGTAAACCTACAATATTTTTGTAGATTAGTCGTAAGGACACAGTAAATTTACATGTTAGTAGATCCACATCAATTTGCTGTGTATAATACAACATTTTTGTAGTAATACATATTGCCATAGCAACAACTGCAATACCTCGCCTCTCAATTTTTTGTGACAGGTATCTCCTTTAGTTTCTTGCTCACTGATCCCTTTCGAGTCGCAGGAGAATTCGATTTGATGATTAACTTTTGAATCATTTTCGAATCATTTTCAAATGAAAATGTTTACTTGGACATTACTTCTCTTCAACCCAATTGTAGTTTGTCCATATTTGTAAATTTATTGTTAGAATGGCTACCCTATTTGTCAATATGTTAAGTGGGTCCTGCTTGTATAGTGTAACAGAAATGTTTAGATAGTTTTTCGCTGAATTCTATATAAGTGTGTATTTTTGCAGTCCAAAAAGGGACATTTTACAGTAATTTCGCTTCATAATAATCAATGGCGCAACAGCCCAAAGTGGGCCTAGGCCTTGAAGTAATGCTAGCTAGAGTTACTTCATTACTAGACCAAAGGAACACTAGGAGGTGAAGTTGTCAGCCACACGCGCGTCCGTGATTATTAATTACCTCGATTTTAGCCCATGTACTCATTTACAGCTGAGTGAACTGGTAGTCCAGCACCCAATCCAATTCTCGAAAATTACTTGTCGCCAAGCAGATTTGAACCTAACACCAGGTGCACCGAAGGCAAGTGCTGTAGCCACTAAGCCACCCAGACTACTCGCTTCATGTGCAATCCAAACTTAGATACCATCCTAATAAACCTCTGAATTTATGGACTGACTCCATTTTTCCTCAAGACAACGGATTGAACAGACTTCATTATCAAATATTGAATGTGAACTCGATCGGATAATAGATTGAAATTCCCAATCTTATAAAACCAAGCTTTCCGCAAAATAAGTAGTCACTCATTTAACAGGTTAATTCGTTCGGTCATTATCTTGATGAAATTTCGTCGCTCTCATGTTTAAAAATGGTTTCCAGCAAAAACATGATTAATTAATCAAACAAATTTCCGTTAATCTCTGTAAAAATGCCATTGGCGAGTTAAAATAGACGAGCGAAAAAGCATCCCTTGTGGCTGAAAATAATTCTCTTCGAAACGCGGCCTTCATCCCCAATTTTGCACCTTCTCAACTTGCTTCCTAGTTCCCGTCGCATGTACGAGTGAATTGTGGGCAGGGGGATGGAGATTTCCAACAGGAAAATTCATTAATGCCAGAATGAAATGTGTAATTTGGGCTTTTAATTACATCCCCGTTGAAGTGGACGGAGGGTTGGGGTATCCTTCAAAATATGAAAATTCCCGGTTCCGGGGGCGGATTACGGAGCAACGTTCCGTTTATTTAATTTTTATGAAAAGGGTAAATAGGTGCTTCGCGCTAGCTATGCTCGCGATGCTTCTGCATTGGTTCTTTGGTCACAGTTTTAAGTAGTAGCAGTTTGACGGGCGAAGATGCTTTTCAGTAGTTAGAAGGACTTGCCAGTATACTAAGGTACACAATTACCTTAATTGCTGGAGGGGTAGTCTTGTTCATATTCGGTCGTGCATTAAGGAAATTAAACATTAATGAGAGAAATTTTGAAGGGGCCCAGGGAGTGAATAGGAAGCGATCCAATGGGACGGACAATAGATACAAAAGGAACTACGAAATGTTTTTAAGGATTAATGGGTGACAAATCGATGGCTCAATAACACTTATAACTTTCTGACTACGTACTTCGTTACAAAGACGAGGCTACAAAACTTTGTCGGTCGACATGGAACAGTCGGTATCAATGCCAGCTTCTCATCCCTTCGATGCTATAAACCAGAAGCTTTTCTGATGATATCCTGCAGCTGTAAACCCGACAGCAATACTCTGTTTGCTGGAGAAGGTATGTGTGAACCTTATGGGATAGGCGTAGCTATTCCTGATGCTCTGTATTACTGCTGTGTGTCTGTATTTTCGCAATGAACCAACGTTATTTGGGATTTGCTTGGTTTAGAGAAATGCTGATGGAATTTTTTTTTTGCCCGCTTTTCATCCCTCCGCCCTTCTCATTTCAGGAATACACGTTCGCTGTACACGATGGGGTACTTTTACTGTAGATTCTTCGCCAGCAGGATATTATTCTGATGGAGTGGCGGCGTAAGAGGGTGCTAATGTGAATATGTTTTTATGATTAAGGACTTATCTACTTTCAATGAATATGTTATTGCTCCTTTACCAGCTTATATGTGGTGTAAGCTTCTATCTGCATTCAGTGGAGTGAATTTAAATAAACTTGATTTTGATTTATGGTGCGTTTTAGTATGGCGTGATTGAAGTGCTTTCGATTAGGTACACACATTCTACGACGTTGATTTTTAATCAATAAAATAAGTTATTACTTTAACAATTAATTTGTTCACGTTTTACGCGTCACGTAAAATGTAACCACAAGTACGTATCCTGATAATCCTTCAGCCAATCACTGAGCCTCCTTGAAAGAGCGCGCCACAGTTGATCTTAAGACACTATGGGCTCCAGTCTTGCAGTCTCCACCCAACTGAAATCTTTAAAGCCACAGATCCAATGCCTTGAATTAGGTTCGATTCGGTTTTCAATCCACCAGCTCTAAGGGCGTTTCAGAGGTCCATAGCACGCTATCTTATGAGTCATGGTATTCCGATAATGAAACAGCATCTGAAGACCTGGTGTCGGTGCTTCACCTGGCTGGCGGCTCCCTGTTTTTGGAATTAAGTGTGTAGCGAGTTAAGTATTGGTTTGAGACGTCCAGGAAGTATATAGATTCACATATCGTCCAGTGTAACCTTGTAACCAGTATTATATATAGAACATCCCGGTCTTACTTCACTAACTCCTCTCTGTGGTTGAAAAGCACCTCAAAAATACTTTAAATTGAAGCTCTGCCAGATATGCAATTTTAGTTTAAGGGAGTCATCCCTTGTGACGGTTTCCAAAAATCGATTTTTTGGTTTTAGCATAAATTACATCCAAATATAGTGTAGAATATGTGGGGGGAGTGATATTCCGATATTCGGAGCCGTTCGGAAGTTAAAGGCCGTTATATTCTCTAAGCTCCTTTGTCCCTTCATATATAATGAAAAGTTTAATCGCGTTTTTCTCAAAACGGTAGTTTTGAAATCGGTAGACACGATATCTCGAAATCTATCCAATGGATTTCTTTGAAATTTGGTAAACTTATTCAGTACTAATATATACAGTCTCCAAACTAGGATAATTGTGATTCATCAAACGGTTTTTTTTTTGCGACCTGAAGAAGTCGTAAAAACGCACCAAAATTGACGATAAAAAGTTCAACAAGCTGCCAAAAATTAACGGTTCAATATTGTTTGATAATCCTAGTTCCAAGACTAGTTCAAACTTCACAGATTAAAATTCCGTTTGATTTTTATATTTGAAATAAGCAGAACGCCCGCAATCGTGTCTACCGCAAACAAGGTTTTTTTTAAAAATGGGTGGCTAAGTTGGCGTATACCTCAGCATTGATCGACAATTTGGGGCTGAAAAAATTCTAAAGTGTGCTCACCATGTGCATAAATATATGGTTAAAATTTCACAGTTCTATCAATATTAAGTTCGTCAGAACAAATTTTCAAAAATGGCGTAAAAAAGAGCGTGCACACGGGATGACCCCCTTAAGCACTTATGAAGTTACATCCGTGTAATCCAAACCATACTTCTCCAATTGAGCAATTCCTTTTTTTTAATAAAGTGTAGCCAAGAATTAAAAAGTATTCCTTTCAAAACGTGGCATAATAATAGAATAGTTTTCCTGGTCCTAGATTTTGGTATGTCCTGTTAATAGTAGTAGATTAGAGTTGAGATCACGAACCCAACAGTTGCAAAGGTTAAAATTAAATTTTTTTTTGATTTGGCGTGGTTCTCAGTTGCAACAATCTCGTGTAAAAGGCTCGAGGGAGCGTTGTGCAAACAGTAGACTATCGTGAAACTTTTCCTAAAAAATAATTTCCTGACAGCAACTCAACATCTCATCAAAACACTATAATTTGAGTTGTCCAACTAACTTAGTGAACACGAAGGTGTAGTGTTCGTACCGTGATACCTGTAATAAGCTGCGTCAACGAAAAACCTGTGTTAATTTATTAACTCTTGAGATCTCCAACAAGACACAACCGCGACTGTAGGTAGCGTCGAGGAATTTTCCGAGCAGCCAAACCGAATAACGTCAAAAGAGAAGTGTCGAAAGCAGTTAAATAGCAGACAAGCACACGTTAATTGAATATCAGGCGAGGTAATTTAAGTTTTTATTGAATACCTCGAAGGCATATCGATCACAAGTCGATGAAGAGACAGACCCAAGATGTTCGTGATTAGCATATGAAATGCGCTTATCGACCAGGAGACCAGAAGAAGGAGGGAGAGCGGGAAGGTCGCGGGGGGGAAGCACCGTGCACTCGATCAATTCAACATAGCCATCAATCATTAAGATGTGATTTCACACAAGAGTTTCCACTTGGAATAGCAAAATCAAAGACACTCGAGTTCTACATGGGTTCGCGAGTTTCTCCGAGTTTCGAGGAGCGTCGAAACCATGTCGGCTACTTTTAGAGTTTCGATCCGACTTATGGGATAAATTACGCGAGTAATCACTCGAAATGGAAAAGCTGAAAAAGCATTTGCTGCGACAGATTACCCCACATGCCACATCTGCAAAAGCGATGAGAACCACTTGAAACGGGTTAGCGAGGAAGCGATGATGCCCAAGGAGGAAGCTAGTATACGTATAACGTGCTGGTAGCGTCTTACCGATGCGATGACAACGAAACAAATTGATTAACGACAACCGTTTAGGATCCATTTAAAATGGTAAATTTGTTAGCCACCAGAACTGATTCAGTACTTCATCTTGATACTTGTGTTTAAGTGGCGGTATACAAAGTGAACACAAGTCAATTACCTGGATACTGTTTTTGTTTTTGCTTGCGACTCGAATTGGAAGAGAACAATTGACTTTAATTGTTCAATCTGGAGCTCTTCATTTCGTATTCGGTTTTTTTCTTCTTCTAATTTTGTTCTAATGTAAGACCTGTAGGCTGCTACCACCCTCCAAAAGTTGTATGATGACTTGCATATACCAAATTTTAGCTTTCTAATTCAAGACGTTTCCAAGACGTAAAAGTTGTCGGTCAAGGTATTGGATAATAAAGTATTGTGATCGCCCTGAAATAAACATATTTTCTTCCCTCGAATTTCGAATTTTCACGTTTCTGTAGTACCCAAAAAAGTCCGTCTGTCCGCCCCCTATACCGCTAGCACCTTAACTCGAAAACCCTTAGAAACATCTTCTTCAAATTTTCACAAAACGTAGACTGTATGATGTGGAAAAGGAACGGGTGGAGTGAGGCAGTGGCGGCTCGCCGCATAAAGCTAGTGAGGCTGAGCTTTAAGCTTGTGTTACACTGTATGATCACGCTGTCAAATTGCAGTAATATGCAATGCGAAGTAGGCGAATATAAATAAAACTCACAACAGTGTAACACAAGCTTAAAGCTCAGCCTCACTAGCTTTATGCGGCGAGCCGTCACTTGAGTGAGGGTGAGTTGAAAGAGCGTTTAAGACGAAAAAAATATTTTTTTTGGCTAGTGTAGTTCGGAAGAGAGTTCCCATAACTAAAATGAACGCAGTAATGCATTGCCGTATACTTCTAATGTTGGCTGGCTTGTACGGCATTTTGTCAAATTTTCAGTCAAATTTTGTTAGCCAAAATAGACCTTCTTGACGAGAACAAATAAAATGTGGCAAAGAAAACACTGCGTAAAGTCTTTTAACTTCACGTTTCTCAAATATTTGACAAAAATTCAGTCAAATTTTTAAAACAATTTGACATATAGAAATTTGACGATTACACTACAGCGAAACTAGTCAAACATTTAGCTGTAGAGCTAGGAAGCCCCAAAGAAAATGTCGGTTTGTCTATGACGAATTGTAGGTCACGAAGACATTACGATATTAAGTTTATATTTTTACCGTAGAGACATTTCGATAGACTCCTGCAAATGTGGGTAAGAGGGGAAGGTAGAGAATATGTGTAGCTCAGGAATCGGTTATAGTAGGGAGTTGAATCTTAAAATTTATACGGAAATATGATCGCGGCCAATCAAACATACATATTAAATTCTCATATAGATTAGAACAACGGAACCACACTCTATATACCATATACTGTTACTCAAAGCCGCCCAAAACTGTCAAATTTAATAGAATAATAATCTATATGGTTTTTAGGGACAATTTGTTTTTGGAAAATTACTTAACCCGTATAAGTTAGTAAAAGAGTTCGACTCAACATCTATTAGAACAGGTTAACTTGTTTAACTAGCTCTACAACGTGTTCTCTGCTGCTGGCCTATAGGATTTAACCCAGTATGCAATTTAGATTATTATCATTAAATTTAATCATGATTACCATCTGATAGTAATATACAATTTGCATTATAAACACGAATAACTACTAACATGCAATTTGCAATGATAGTTTTTATTTGAAAGAGTCGAACGGTGTTAAGTGACAATAAATTGTTATACGATGGCGATTAAGCTCAATGAAAATAATAAATAAAGATACCATAAATAATAGTGATATTAACTAGTACTTGGAACCGTTACGTTGTGCATGTAACTGTAATCAATTAACCAATAGTTACAATTACGTGCAGCACCGTAAGTAGTTAAATAAAAATAAGTTTAGATTACAAAACAAAAAATTATTTTTATATCCAGATTTGATTATTTTGCTGGCCAGTGCAGAGCAGAGTAGGGTAGAGTAGACAGCATGCAAAAGAACGCAGAATCTTTTAATTGTCACATCTAGATAGCGCTTAGGTTATGGTAGGTACGAGTGGTTGTACCGGGAGCGGATTCACACCGCTGGAGTTAGTCATGTAGCTCGCGTATGTTTTTCATGTCGTTACCCTGTTCTGCACTGGATAAGGACACAGAAGAGTTGATGTATTTTTAAATCAACTGATATTTTCTTACGTCTACTGCAGTGCAGTTACATGTAGATGGTGTTGATCATATGATTTGAAATTTTTTTTTAGATAGAGTTTGTTAATTACTTTCTAGGCTCCACATAGTTCAGATACATGTACCAGAACTACATCAGTCAAAGAACTACAGTTAAAATGTAGTTAAAATTTATACAATTCTATAATTATTTCGACACAAATTACTCTATATGAAACTGCAATATTTCCTGAAATAGTCATACACGAAAATGTAATCGATGCAAGAACTATTTCAACTGACTGAATACTAAATCCAATCCTCTCCGTCGCCTTGATAATTAAACGAGTTATGATCATGTACTGAACCAAATAATTGATTGGCAACAACAAAGAATTAGTTCTGAAATCGTGTTGGGAATGGTAACTTTCGACACTGAATCAATTTTGTAATTACTTCCGAGGCAAATTTAAGTACACTACTTACTACTTATTTTCCATGAATAATCGATTACATGTTATCAATGAAAGAACTACTTACAGGGTAATGTAAAGTGGAAATGACTAGCCACCTTCTATGGCATTACCGTGTTAATGCAATGAATCTAATTCAACTCGGAACTAGTACCGCTAACAAACCATTAAAAAATTCCAGAATCGCTTTTCCTTTTTGAAGCAGCCTAAGGTTTTAATAAGTGCTTTCGAAAACATTCATTAGATAAGATCTGAACACGTAACTCAGTCATTCTTCAATGAATAGCAAAATCAAGAAGAATAGAATCGATTTTGTCGGAGTCTTCAGAATAGTAGGACCGATTTAGTGGTGGTCTTTAAACGAGTGAACCAGCAGCTTCCTTCGAACGAACAATTTTATGAGCAAATGCATTAAATTGAAATTGTGCTGAAAACATAAGTACAAATTGCTCGGACTACCTACACTTGCACTTTGCTTTTACTGCAGACACAGAGCTGAGTGGATCTCGTCACTCTGCACACAGATTTAAAAGCTTTATGGGTTTATGTCGTGCCAAGCGTGTGGCGTAATTAGAACAGAATAAATAATTGATAACGACACAGAGTATTTGATATATCATTCATTTATCATTCTGTAGAATTGTGTGTCGAATTTTGAAATAGGCTAAGACTAAATGAGACTGAGAAATATAATGATTGTACCACACTATAAAACTAATAGCTTGGTGTTATATTGGTTTCATTTTTCCACTCCATGGCTTGATTCTGCTCGTAGATTAAACATAATTGGAGCTCTCTGCCACCCTACAGCATTTAGCAGTCCTTGAATAAGGTGCTAATTTCTTCTCTTAAATCTGATTTGATCCCAAGAACAGAAGGCAGTGCAATTTCTCAGCTGAATGATTTTCCTTAATACCTTCCTTCCTTCCTTCTAATCTTTGAATATTGTGTTTAACTGTATCAAAATCCTTAATTAGGTCAATAAGCACCGTTGCAGCAGCATGCTCCTTTAGGTAGTCCTTCATCTATATATTCATCATCAATGGCGCGTCAGCCCAAATCGGGCCAGGGCTCCAAATTATTTATTGCATAGCGTCAATCAGTGATGTAGTTGTATTACTCTTCTCTAGGAATCCGCATTGATCTTTATCTAAGGCAAATTTTTCCTTTATAAATTTCAATATTCTAAAACTACTGGTTTTCCGAGCTTAATACTGTTAATTTGGTTCTTTCTAACTTCTTCGTTTCCTTGAGATAATGCTCCCCGTACATCTCCCTAATTTTTACATAACTACATATTTTCCGGGTTTAATACTGTTAATTCGACACCACAATTATGGTTTATTTCGGCTCCATTTGGGTGAAAAATGAATGTGTGAAATGCAGCATATGAGATAAACTCTGTAGAGAATGTGTCATATATCAGGACCACGAATTTTGAACTGATTGGAATTTCAGTGATTACTTTTCGTTCAATGCAAGATCGTATTCAAATAACTTCTGGTTGAAGAAGGGTGTTTACCCCCACCAGCCCCAGCAATTAGCTTACGCCTACTTCAAAACTACCCAAGCACTCAAACCTCCATTAAACTTCAAGTTTCCACGGTCCCATGTCCTGCTCATCGGAACGTGACAGCTCCCCAATCGTCCTACATCCCTCCAAAACACTTACCGTAATAAAAGCCAATGACATCACCGGTCGATGCAGTGCCACTTACCGTGGACGAAGATTAATTAACTGTCGTTCTCACAAAATTCATTCCGGGGCGCTGTAATTTCATTACCCGAAAAATTCATAAACGAGAAAAACGAAAATAAACAAAACCCACGGCAAAAAAAACCAAGTCCGCTCAATTGACACCTGCACGCACACACGGCACCGTCTAGTTACCACTACAAACGCACATTTATGTAATCGCAGCGCGGCAAATCCTAAACACCGGGCCACTGCACCGTGTCCGTACACGACTAGTGCCACACACCCACACACTACTCCCGCCGCGATTTCAATCCATTAAACCAACTTCCCATTATTCGAATTTTATGGCGTTTCGGTTGTCGTCACGCGCTTCTTAACGCCACGACTTGATGCAATTGTTTCACAATTCGATTGCGGAATAGCCGCACAACGTTTTTGTTTCGGTTTTCTGTCAGTTCGAACGGCTTCGTTCCCGGAAAATTCTATTCTTTCGACGAAAATTTCTTGCGGTTTTTTGACAGCTCTTGTACACGGCGCACACAGAGAACGGAGATTGACTTTTGTGTGTGAAGCGTGCCGTTGAGGGAGCATGCAACACTAGGATGGACTGGGGCTGCACGATGTTGGGAAATTCGTTCGATGGCGGAAACGATTTGAATTTGAAATTGTGAATGAGGCGGGAATTGTAACGATAAATCAAATAAGTTTGTTTTTTTGTAATAACAGTTACAATCAATTGCTACTGATTCTGTTGTTTTTTGTGTAAGTAAATCGAAACGTTTGTAATCCGTAGTACCACGTGGTTCGATAGGAAGCACACATTTTCGCAAGTCTAATTCAGTGACGGATCCAGACCTTGCTGTTGTGGCAGCGGAATTTTGTTTTGTTTGGCTATTTTATTTGATCTTAGTTCTGTGTGAATTTAGCCCTTTTTTTACAAGCCCGCCATTTTGCGAAAAATTGATGCAAAGCTAAAAACGTACGTACTTTACTAGCAAGTCTTATGAAGATTAAGATCCCGTTTTTTAGTTTGGTTTCAGATAGCACGAGTTCTTAGAATCACCGTCGCCCGTAGAGGCCCTCTTGAAAAAGGTGATACCGAAGATTGGCCCAGTAGCCGCCATTTTGTATCAAAATGTCAATATAATTTTTTTTTTATACACTCAAACACATGTTTAATAAAATCTGAAAGAGAGAATTTCGATTCCTTTTTCCTTACTCCCAGAATTAATTGTCAAAGTTAGGCCTTTTTTGAGCGCTCTACACTGACCTAACCCCTTAATCAATTCGTGTTTCAATCATGTACCCCAAAACTGGAGAAGAAGTAGCTTCCCACGGATCTGAACCTATAGCTGGCAGGCTGGGGACACTTACAAAGTAGATGCCTAATGCTATGTTTCCACTGCCCTGTAACCTCGCGATTAAGAGTACTGGATTAAAAACTGTTTCCATTGCATTCCTAGATTAAATTTGAAAGTTGAAACGAAACATCTGTTGTGTACTGTCAATATTTTTATTAGTCGACGACAGTTCGAAATGGAGTCTATGTGCAAAAATGTTTCCGTTCAACAATTAAATACTGTAAATGACAAAAGTTGAGTGAAAGACATACTTACGCTTAACAATTTTCTTTTTTTATAACTGACATTTCACATTTGACATCTCCAAGTGTGACATTTGTCAAAATATGGTTTGCTGAATTTCTCTGCCTTTGGCTGAATTGCAATTTACTGGGTTGACACTAAAAAATTACAAGATTAGAAACTAGATTATTTTTTAATCTCGCGGTTTGGTAATCTCAATCTCGTATGAGTAATCTACTAGATTAGCGTATAGATTTGCTTAATCGCGTGATTACCAGGCAGTGGAAACATGGCATAACACTCACTTCTTTTCTTCATTTCTGCAGAAGTAAAAGTAACAACCATTCCATTCAATATTTATTTAAAAAATAACTAATAGAGTTACGTTATAGGCAAAGGTAGGCTTTGACTAGATGCTTGGTTTATTTACCTGTCGATTCAATCCATGCTTACTCAATAACAAGGATGCAAACGTTCCTTAAGTTGATAAAAAAAAATTATTATCATAAATTTTGTTGAAAATGAAAACATCTGTTCTGCATAGAGACTCGAAAGCCTCTTCCTAATTTCTATTTTTGACCACTCTCGAAGTGAAACTGACTTTTGCCGTTCCGCCGCGTGGATTATCCTTTGCCGCCATTCTTTTAAATTTAAAAAATTCGAACAATGGCTTATGCTGTAAAATTGAAATTTGATACTTACATTTCATTCTCGACCACCTCCAGCTGTCGATGGGCTTAAGATGCCCACCGATAAGGAACATATTCCTTAATAAATGGAAACCCTAAGATCAAGTTCAAGTTCGAGGCTCTCCGCTAGCTAGTCGAGTTAATAACCACCAGTCGGAAGTCGGAACTGACCAAGTAGCACTAAGTAGACATAAAGTGCTCTAGAACAAACCCATATAACAAAATCCCTTCGAAGTACTTATTAGCCCCGACACCACAAGGATTTCATGGTCGCTCCTAGGCACCCTCAACCCCATCACTTCGCTTCAATTGGGTGTGAAAATCAAAAAGCATAGCGCATATGGACCAACAATATTTCTTTGTTTTTCTATTTTCTAATTAAATTGGAAATTCGAGGGAAGAATTTTTTTCGGGACTTACTCAGAGAGGGTCGATTAAAAGACTTGGTTTTTTTTTCAACTTTTGGAAAGGAAAAAAAATGTATCCAATTACTCTAATAGTTCTTCCCTGTAGGCAACCGAATCACCCTAAAATCAGGCACTACAAAATTCCAAAAATTTTCCACATGCACTTCACAGAAGAATCCTTACCCTTCGCTCGTCGTGCTAAAGTTTTCAGTAAAGCAAGCAAGGAGCAAAGCAGAACCCCTTGTTTCCTTTGCCGTGTGTCCCTCGGTGCGCATAGTATCGATTTTATGCTGCCTTGTAGTATGTGTGCCAGATCTACGGGTGTGTGTTAAAAAAATAACATTTCATCCCTTCGACCACCCACCGAGTGGAGGCTAAAATAAAAGGAGGCGCATATATCCTGTTCCCGAGGTATAACGACAGGATGGACTACAGCGAGGGTGGATGGAAAACACTGCAGGACGTCCACAACCACCATTCTATATCTCGGCTCAGCATCCCCTACTCCCTCCCTGGAACCCGCGCTCTTTTAAGCGAGATACTAGAAACACAGGAATCGTCCCTTCCCGCTGGGGTTGAGAAAGGGCGCCAGGCAGCAACACGAAATAATTAACACATAAACTCGGAAAAATTATAGACTTGTGGTGCCGAGAGGGTGGAATTGTTTTCAATTGTTCCACACTTTATTTTCGTCGGCTTTTTTGTTTTCATCCGTTTGCATTTTCGTCGTAGGACATTTTTGGATTTCTTTTCGAAACCAACAAGTACGGAAAGGTCCTTTTTTCCTGCTGCTGTTGTTGTTGTTCCGCTTTGTAAGTGAGTTGAATTTGCGGGCAGCAAAAGACGCTTAACAATTCAAAAATTTCTTCAGGATATGAGATTAGTGAAGGAGCTTTTTGAGTTGACTGGCATGATAAGGAGTTGTACTATTTTTTGGTGAATGATCCTGTCTGAAATTGTTGAATGATGAGGATAGTAATATAACTTCCGCTATTCGAACCTTGGAAGCTTCCAAGATCATCGAGACAATAAAGAACTAGCAGTTCTATCTAATGGTAGAGAACTTAATAGATATAAGGAAGGATGCGACTCTCTTGGCTTCCTTCCTCTTTTTAACAAAAAGTAGCTTAGTTTGATTCTTCCTCTAGGAAAATGGAAGCAACATATTTTCCGCACCAGTTTGGACTTGGCCCACTATTTATTTATTTATTTATCAAACAAAATATACCTACACTACCCCTACTTAAAGTTTTTTGAATTTGCCGCACCCAAGCCTCCGTTCAAACAAAATAGCACCAACGTGAGATTAGCCCAGAGACCTGTCAATAGATATTACCAGGTCCCTGGATTAGCCTAACGATCGCGTAGTTAATGACGCGTGATGTGATAATAACACTGACATTTCGTTGACAGAGTTAAGCAGACTGCAATACATGTTTGTGATTGGTGAAGAGAAGACAATACTGAACTTTTTTAAAGGAATCCTTTTGCTTCTTTCTAACTAAAATTTATTGTTATTCTTGTTCACAGGTACTAGTCTTTTCCTTTTGTTTCGTCCCACATTTTTAGGTTTTTTCACAATTTTCCTGGTTAGTGATACCTTTCAAGTTGGTCTAAGTAAATCGAGAACAACGAACTCATCCACTATAAAATCATGGAAAGCGATGCCTAGATTCAGCTTAGTATATTCTTCCGATTCCTGTTTTAGTTTTCGAAGAATTCGTTAACAATAAAACCAAATAAAACTCCGAGATAAACAATTGGAAAGAGTTAATCAAAAATTGAACTTGGTCAACTTGCAACCTTGTTCCAAGTTATGTAATGAAAACAATACACTTTCCATTTAGTCGTCCTTGTTTTACCGGATAACTACCGTCGTCTAATCTTCTATAAACAAAATTTCTCTGTTCGATTCCTGCTCCATCGATTCTTCCATTACATTGCAGTTTTTGAATGTCCTCTATAGCACTTCAGTTGATATTATTTAATCAATCGTATTTTCCACGGACGTCATGATCCCATCATTCCATCTGAGCTCTCTATTAAAGCACTGCGACAATGTTGATTTCATCTAGGATAAGTTATTAGCCCATCGCCCAACCTCTGAGAGGGAAACTTACTCTACCCAAATAGCTGCTATAAATAATTCAATTTATGTTCGAGGAGTCGCAACTACCTTCGAAGCACCTACCTTGAAAAGGTGCTAAAACAACATCAGCTACATCTGTTGAACGGTATAGAGTCTTGCATCGATAAACTGTTACAGCTTCCTGGCCTTCCACCTCATCCCGCTAAATTGTACGCTTCCACGGCACGAAGGACATAGCCAACTTAAGTGGATTGATGGCATAAAGGATACTCGATAGGGAGATAGAAGGGCAAAAACCGTCACGAACTTCTCGTATTGAAACTTTCCAATTCATTGGTCGCTTCGCAATTTCGTCCTTCCATCCCCCGGTCATCCTCCTCGAAGTTGCGCATTGTTGATTGATCGCGATTTTTATTCGATTCCCTCATACCCTTAATTTCGTCCTGCGTTCCTATGCTGGCCATGTTTTCGACGTTCTCGTTGGGATACGGCCAGAGATAATTGGAGTGGAGTAAGTCATGGTGCAAGGATTCCGGGATAGTCGACAATAACTAGAAATATATACACTTGGAGCGAACGGAGAGAGATTTATTGAATTTGATGCGTGTGTCCTGGTTCGTACGATTCATGCAAGGAACCATGAAAATGTCTGACGCTACGAACAGCCCTTGTGGCCATTTATAGTTGTTCCTGTGGCGGTCGATCCGTAAGGACATGTAATGAGGGTGTTGGTTCGTTCTTAGGGCTGCTATTGTAACGATTAACAGCCTGCTGTGGGCCGAAGCGAATTACCTTATCGTGGGGACTATACATGGAATTACTATTTGCTTCATGATTTGCCGCCATTGTAAAGGGTTTTCCCGAGCTACTAATTAATTGTGTATGGTTCATTACTTCGTGCCGAGCTTCCTGTTGGTTCTGTTGCTGGAAGACTAGGGTAATTTGTCATCCGTCGTATTGTACTTTGTCTTTTTGGCAAGAGGTCAAAGTGTGAGTCTATTGTAGACAATTACGACTAGATGGTCATATTCCCATTTTAATTGGCGACGTAATGGTTTGGCAACGAAGGTCTTGAGTCTGTGAACGGTAGATTTGACCTTAGGCAAGGCAATAGGAAAGGAGTATCGCAGGAGCTGCAAGGGTTCAGATTGTATTTCGAGGTGGGCTTCCGTATGGCAGAGCTGCGAATTAGAACAGTTGGTACAGGAATATGACTGTCTGAAGGAGTTTCACCAGCGGAGTGATAAGTCTTCTAATTCTTGATCAACATTGCTCGAAGGGACACAAGACAAAAAGGATACGCTTCGTAAGGAACAGAAACAGTGCCTATTGCGGGAAGAATGAAATTGTTTCAGATATCATCGTCCTGCAAAGAGGTGTTCAATAGTATTGTGTGTCCTCTTTGCTGATCTAGCAGTACAGTTCAAGAATGGGAGGAGCTACGAAGTTCAAATCAAAAGTTTCCAACAAAACCGAAAAGGAGTGATGATCTGTACGAAAGTGGTGAACCGAAATTTGGACCATCCAATGGATCCAAGAGTAGACCAGTGAAAGTGTACCCCGAAAATGAAAAGAACCAAAGACCCTCGAGAGGCAAACCGAAAAAGGAGGAGGACTACAAGTTCTGAACAAGAACTATCCGTGCTACATGGGCAGCACTTGTATTTATCTGTGCTCGTCACGAACCAAACACGCTTGAAGAAGGATTTCTTTGACTGGAAAAATCTAGAATAGAGTAGCTTTTCCTTTGATATAATTCCAACTGCAATGCTACGATCACATTCAATCTCTTATAGTTCCTTGCTTTTGGTTACATCCACGACGATTTATCTTATTATTCTCGTTTGGCAAGCCATCAAAGCAACCCCCTACCCTTCTAAGCCTATTGGAATCTTTTCTAACCCGCTTAACTCGCTCAAAATTTATCTACTCATCTCCAACAATAAGAACGGCACGACTGAGCAATTTAACCAGTACAAAATATCAAAAACAGAGCCGACAACATGTGCACGACGGTCGTTCCTTAAGCAACCCCCTTCTTGCAAACCCCTTCTTCTTCCTGTTCAACCGAATTCAATTCCGAGCCAAGACAATAGCGCTGAAAATCCTTTTGCCTTACGGTATCTTTTTCGTCGCTCTACTCAGCAGTTCCCAAATGATTCCATCAACCACTTTGCTTATGAATAAGACACCCTCGCGGTATCATCCCTATCGTACCGTTGTCGGTTACGAAGAAAGTCGGGGAAACATCACAGAATGGTCTACGGGGCGGCATGGAAAATTACAAGGGTGTGGCAGAAGATCGATATCTCGAGAAGTGAACTCGTCAGAAGAGGGACGGGTGGGAACCAAGAGAGAAAAAGAATCCTTCGATTTGATTCCACTTTCAGGAATCTTTCGAGATGACGGAAACCACCCGCAAAACCCTTTCCCCAAAGATTTCAAGAATTCTGTTATAAGGAAGCCGACAATGAATCCGATTGCACAGACGGTAGCCGCTAGCATTGCAAAGCCAAAGAAATGAAAAACTTTCCGACAGTTACGTCGTCCGGGACTTGTATAAATTTCGCAAAAGAAGGATCAAGGACCAGAAAGGAAAGTTGAAACCTCTCCAGAAATAGTTTCGGAAGCAACGTGTATAGCGGACGACTAAGGACCGATCTATTTGCCGAGTAAGCGAAGGACATCTCGTCGAAAGGAAACTCGACCCCTCCCCCCAACAGCAACAACAATACGGTGCAGGATGGAAAAAAAGAACGAGGAACAAATGTGTGGAAAACTGCTATCCAACGAATCGGGCGGACAACACATAAAAAAAACTTTCCACTGCAATAAATTTGTCTCGAAGTCGAGGCATTCGAAAAAGAATCGTGCAAAGTGGTCTCGTCCTTTTTGGTAACTTGAGAAATTTTCTACACCCTCCCCCCCCCCCAACCTTCACCGCTTTCAATCTAGAAACAGGAAGCTTCACTCTTCGTTTTGTTGGGGATGAACGACTTTACTCACAAAGTATTTCCCGTTGTCGTCTTTATGAACTGAAAATGTATTTCACTCGCAACGTTTCCAATTCCGTTGAATTCAATAAACGATAGAATGGAGTTATCGTGAAGTTGTTGTTGGGCTGACGGTGGGGGTGGCGGGAGACCGAGAAACAACCCTCCAGACCGAGTTGCTTTCGGTGTTAAAGGATATGTTTTCAAGGTGTACGGCAACACCATTGTCAGGTTGTCTACAATAGCCCACTGCTCAAATAGACTCCCTCCAACTCTTCCATTATTTCCGAGTCTGCTGCTACAACTATACTGTTGTTGTTGTTGGTAATTGTTTAGATATGTAAAGTGCAGGCTACGGACACAACACAGTACAACCCTTTACTGCTCACTAAGTTTTACTGCTCATTACGCTTTTATGGCACCGGTATGCTACAGGGAGCAGTCAGGAAAGGATATGTCGCATGCAAGAACCGAGGAGCTGTTAGGTTAAGGGTTCGTTGCCTTTTTTTTTTTATTCATACACCAGTTTATTTTTACATTTTGCGTTTTCCGTGGCCGACATGCGACGCTTGATTATACGATTTACGTGCTTATCGAAAGCTTTAGTGGCTTAGTAGTTGATAAGAAGGATTTGAAAGTAGATTTACATAGTTGGGGTTTTTTCTACGCAGCTTACCCTTTCACCGTCAGACTTAAAGGATGTTGTTGTTGACGTAAATTAAGTCCACATTAAAAGGTAATTACATAAAAACAAAGTTGTTAATTTCAATTTTGCTCACGTGTATATTTTTGCATATTTACTGAGAGTAGGTATTTACTATCGAGTGTTACTTGCTTGTTGAATTTAAGGCTAAGTTAGTGCGTACACAGCAAACAACTTGATAAAGATTCACCGCAAGTGAATTGATTCAATCCGATGTCTTATGAAACCCAAGAGAAATGTCGGAATTCATTAAAATGTTTAGAACATCTTCCCACACTCTTGCACGGTTTAAATTCAAAAATGCCCGGCATTGATTTTTAGGCTATTGAAGCATGTGGAAGTAAGAGATATAGGAAGTAAGAGATATAGCGAAAATAGTGAAAACATTACGATTCTTTGTTACCGCGTTGGGGAATTTAATCATGTAAAAAGCTCTTGGGCGCTGCATTTGAATCACTTTATATTATTTTATTTTAATTTTTTGATAGTTTGTAAATAGTAATAGCAATGTTTTTAAGGAAGTTAAATGTACCTAGATTAAATTTCATCGGATGCGGAGGGATTCCTCCAAGCACCGCGACCATTGGTCTATTGTGCGATACCTCATTGATCTTTCTCCAGTTTCAACCTAGAGGTCCGCACTTAGCTTTATTTCTCTAAGGAATTTATAATTTATAAATATACCTAAAAATTTTATATAATTCAATATAATATCAATATAATTCGTTCATGAGTGAACGAACTGACTCCTTTTGGTGAACTCTAGTTCCTTTCGCCACGTGACACACCTTGAAAAGGAATGAGTTGCTTCCGTGGAGAAGTGAGGACCTTTTTTTTTATGTCCTCACATTCACTCCGAACTTGAAAAGGAACTAGTTCTTGGCTGGGAAAGTGATGACATTTTTTTTTAGGTCATCACATTCACTCTGAACTTCCGAACTACTGGCTCTTCGCCGGGGAAGTGAGGACCTTTTTTTGTTTAGTCATCACATTTACACTTTGAGTAAGTGAACTAAATCCTTTTGCTGAACTCCACTTCCTCATCACATTCACTCTGAGCTTCAAAACGAGCTGTTACTAGTTCACTGAACTAGTTCCTTCATGTTGTTGAGTCGGATTTAACTCACTCACTAAAACGAACTGCTTTGCCCATCTCTAATTCAGACGAACTGTTTCATACATTCTCTTTAATTCCACCCTTAATTTGTAGATCAAAAATTCCGCACTCTAAAAGCAATCCCAACTTACCGCCTCTGTTTGCAGATTAATATGATTTGTACGCCGACAACAAGCTGCCAAGTCTTAGAACTTACGCTAGACAAAATCTTGCCTACTGTTACAGTTCCAAGTTGATAATTTCTATCATAACCAACCCACCAGATCTAGAATTGAATCGCTGAGCTCGAGAGACACCATCAGCATATAATTGTATCAGTGACAAGTAGCAGTACAAGCACCAACTTCAATCACAACCACCCATCACAAATCGATAGTATTCAATTCGAAAGCCACCACCACCAAATTTATAAACATTCCAGGTAATATAAAAACAACGTTTTTATTTCATATTTTATCGAATTTTATTTGTTGCATTGTTTCTTCTCGTTATTTTAACGATTTTACTATAACCGAAACATCTTTTCATTGAATTTATAAAATAAAATTATCGGTTTTATATAAATTGAGTGAATTTAAAATATGTGTGCCCCCGGCAAAGAACAATCATTACAAATTATCTGTGTGTTTGGAAACGTCTCAAACACGTTACAAAAACGAAAATGTACAAGTTTAGATCAAATAAACAAAAGAATATTTTTGGTATTTTCTTTTACATTTTGTACTTTGTTTTTATCGAAACCGGCGAATTTTTTGATTGGTCTTTGCCCGGAGTTTTTGCTATTCGTTTTCATCTTCTATTTAAATATAAAGTTTTGTACATAGTCAGTCCAATCGAATTAAACATCTAACTTAAAAGGATAGGGTACATAAAAAAAAAAATATTAAATACGGTTCATTCATTTAAAAAACTGTCGACTCATAGCATAGAGAGAATGATCAGAAACGATCTCCGGGAAAATATAATAATAGATTACTTATAAGTTACGTTATATTACTACAATTACAGTTAGAAAAAATTGAGAATTTAAAATTAAAGACGCAAGTAAATTGTTTTTCTTTGCCATTTCTTTTTTGTTAAAAATAATTATTGATTTTTATCGTTATTTGGTCGTACTATGTTTACATTGGAATGGTTACCGTTGGCCGATAAATACCGCTGTACAGAAGCCAAGGCAGCGTTCGTTTGTTCAGAACGATTTAAAGCAATCGGATTGATTTGATAGTTGGTTGTGCTACTCTCTAGAGGATTTGGTGGTAGTGGGCAGTATGGTAAAGTTGTTGACGAAACACCTAAATATGATTTACTTTGAATGAATCAAACTGTAATTGCAAAATTTATTAAACTAAGAAAAAACTTACCAGCTGCAGTATGTAGTTGGCCGTTTTCGACTGGACTTGATGGCGGCGACGGCGAATCAAGGGATATTATCGAGTCTGGAAATAAGGAATGAGAAGGTATAAGAAGTCTGTAATCGTGTTTCGTGTTAACAAGTTCACGCAATATAACATTCAACATTGAACAAATTGCACAAAAGAAAATCCGAGGTAAAAATCGATTAAATAAACGGAAATATATTTGGTAAGATTTCACAAATCTTCTTCTATAGAATTACAACATAATTGGCCACCTTGTTCATTTTTCTCAAACTGATTTTATACCTCGACCTGTTTCCGAACACAATTCTTACTTACACGCCGAAATTTAAACACACTTATTTTATCTTCATGACTTGAACTGCCAAGTCGCAGGTAGCGCGATATTTTCCCGCCGATTCAGACACATCTAATAAAGGTACTGTTTATATAGACTAGGTTAGGGCTATGGCTTCACATATACAACACAGGGTTCACAACGATAGTTTATGCCCTAAGAAGGCCACAGAAGACGTAGACATTTTTTACTGGAAATGTTCATGCTTAGAAAATTAAGTGCTTAGAGCTTTCCCTATTTCTACAGACTTTAATTTGTTTACAGTTTCGGAACGAAACAAATGGCTCAATTGAAGCTTAGTAAGAGAAGAAACTAATTCAAGCCCATATTGACTATCTACCCTACTGTTCGAAAAAAAGAAAATAGGGGAAGATCCACTGAAATGTATTTCTAAAATTCGAAGCACTTGCTAATCATATCGGTCTAACCTTTAAATTAAGATAACATAAAACTAAGAGAAAACATTTATCGAATCATAAACAGTTTTTGAAGCTAGAAGTATTCAACCACCGTTCTTAACACTTTCGCTTATTATCACGCACTGTTTTTTGACCTACCGCTTTTGGCACCTTTGAATAGCATTGTCAAAATTTTTGGCAGTCAAAATATTAAGTTCAATAAAAATATAAGCTGATTTATTCAGTTTCTTCAAGCGATGGCTCCATCAAGCCTAAATGGCTAAAGTGGCATAATTTTGAGGTGGTGTGTCTCAGAGTAGAAAAGTAATGAATAAGAAATTGCAACGATCGAAAGTGCTATAATTTCTTTTATATCATGAAATACAGAGGAGACGTTTCATGATATAAATAAACAAGCTGACTGTTTCGAATCCAAGCTAAACTTGGAGCTTCGACTTGAAATTTAGTTTAACTTTCTAAAAAAAAGATCTCAGGTATGAATATGAACAAAATCAAGCTTGTCCTTCGTTTAGCCACTGTAGATAATTTGATTGAATTCGTTCGAATAATTTAGTAAAGAAACTCATTTTAATGATTACTTACAACTTTTTGAACTCTACAGGCCCAGTCCGATAGAGCTATATATATACTGGAGATGACAAGCAGCGATTGAGTTGAAGGCGAACGTCGTACCGTTCACTTGCACACATAACAACAACAAATAGACATAACGACCCTGTCTTGTCTCACTCACTCACACGCTAAAACAACAACAATGACCCTGTTCTGGTTTCACTTTTCTGGCTTCAAAGAGCTTTATACAAAACCGGTGGCTTGTCGTCTCCAGTAGCTCTTTTCCCGGCTCATATTAATTTTCTTCTTCGACTGTCCCACCCCCACGCGACTCATTGGATTGATATTAGAAATGTTGTGTGACTTGCTTAAGACGTTGGGTTGCCACCAGTTTATCGCATCTGACGCTAGAAAATATTATTTAAAAAAAAAAGTTTGCTATTGTTTCGATACTTTACTTGGTTTTGTTCTTTTTGTAAAGTATCGAAGACGATTAACAGCTTATCTTAGATTTTCAGTTTGGGATTGGTTTGGTCATTGCTTTCACTACGGTACGAGCTTGTTTTCTGCTTAATAGTGCATTTAAAGGAGATTCATACTCTTAGTTACTCTTGAGTTCATCATCATGTAATATTAAATATTTTTCACTTAATACGGATGATATTGTAAACGATATCATCGCTGAGTTATTCGTAGGCGTGGCATACAATAGAACTGACACCGTGAGCGGTATCTTCCTTTCAAATTAATTTTCCCTTGGAACTAGTATTGACGAGTGCCCTCGAGAACATCCACTAATTTCTAGCCTCCTCTATGTGGGTGGTTCAAGTTATGGTTTCGATTTCATTCCTGGTTACGAATCTCATTAGGAAAAAAAACCCGCCCGCTTAAATCAATATCAGGGTACAAGTTGCCAAATCGACTTACTGATTCTATCTACATGGTCACCATTCTCAATATTTTCCGACACCAAAGTTAGTCCAAAAATGACTGGATCCATATAAAACCGTACATTTTCAGATCTATATCAAGAGAAAAATATTAACGGGTGATACGCGCCGTTGGTTTCTTCTTTTTCACTTCACCAAGTCCGTCTGGATTCAAACAATCGAAGGGCTTTTAGTTTGTTCTTATTCTAACTCTTTACTTAAATTAAAAAAAAAATTAGTCGTCATGAAAAAAAGTTCAAATGGAAAACAATACAATTTCGCACGTACAATTTTTCGTGTATACATGCAAAATACATAATTCCAATATATTAACATAAAATATAAACAAACTGTCAAGAAACCATTTCGTGCAACAGAAAAAATATAACTTGAGACATAATCGAAAACAGGAAACAACAATTTAGCTAGTCTTAATCGTCTGAAGAGAATATCACAACCAACTCACAATAATAAAACACAATCTTTTCTTTTTGGTTTTATGAGAAATTCATCTTCAACTTTATTTCCATTTTCTTATAAATTATTTATATACATATTCCACAGAAAGACAAATTATAATTATTATTTTTTTTTTCTAATATAGGAAAAAAGAGATTCACAAATGGAATACAAAAAAAAAAAAAAAAAATTGCTCAAATTATTTACTTCTTCTTTATTATTTCTTCTGCTATGTTTACATTTTAATTCATTTTCTTTTTATCAATTTTATAAAATACAAAATAAAACGGAAATGTGACTTTATGTCGAATTATAAATAAGAAATGATTTCTTTTCAGTTGTTGCGGATATATCTTATGCTTTTGGAGTTCTCGGTCAATTCAATTCTAGGAAATTTTAATTTATTTTTCAGAACATACAGAAAGTCATAGTGAAAAAAAAAATAGTTAAACGTCGATTTTTAAAATGTTTAGGTGTGCTGGCAAAGGAAAGAAGACTAGTTTCATCACAAGAAAGGGAACAAGTTCCTTCAGTGTACCGTGCATTACAATGTCTCCGCTACGGAGACTGTAGCGAACAACAAGGTGAAGTACAGTGAGATAACCATTTGAAATTAGTTCACAGGACGAATAGTAAGGGATGTTGTTTTTTTTTGCAGTCAATTTTGAGTTTGACGATTTTCGCGATTTCATCTTTTTCACCGCAGTTGCGAATTCATCCAGTACTTTAGTAAAGATACCTTCATACTCTTCAGACACTTAAACAATATTACGTCTTTAAATTTATGTGTTTCATATTTATCAGATCAACTGCAATTTTTTCTGATGAGGTTTAAAAATCTCGGCGAAATTCAAATTTGATTAGGAAGACGAGAACGTCGTTAAACGGTAACTGCTTGTCGAGCATGGGACTTTCTCTGGGATTAATTTCTGTGGATACCACCTTCAATTAAGGTGTGTTGAATACATTTATCAATTTGGGCCCAGCTCTTCTATTGCTAACTAATGATTCTGTAAAATACCGTTACTTAACTCATGGAGATGACTGATTTATTATTTCGATTTACTCAATATTGCTGGCGAAAAAAGCACTGAGTTTATCTATGATTCACTTCACAAGTACTTCAAAGAAAAGATCAACGACGGCATCAAGAAAATGCGAAGAGGATGTGCGATGACACATCCACAGCCTGGAGTAACGAGGAAAAACTAATAAAATTGAATGAGGGAACAAATTTTGGCGCCAGGAAAAGACTGAAAACCCAATTTCTGGAACACTGTAACAAAAACCAACATTGTGCGTCTCGCAAGCATAAAAAAAATTATCCCAAATAAGAAATAAATATTTAACAACTTCGTCTATGGCAGAATAGCTCAAATAAAGCCTTGATCTCTTCGATTACATTTGAGAGAGACGATTCGATTCGATTTCAGTATTCTGTAGAAGCGCTGCAACATATGTCTTGTAGATATGTTGGCAATCAAACTTCGAGGCGTAGTTTGAAAAGGGAGTGAGTTTGACAACCCTGTAATGGTAAACTATGAGAGAGAAAAAAAACAACAGACGAAGTGTACTTCTTAGTTGAAATAAATTACATTGCCAACGTCTTAGGCCCGTTCCTACGATCGTCAGTTACGTTCTGACTGAAACTTTAACTGACAGATGCTCATACGAAACTTACAGTCAAGTTCTGATTAAATTTTAACTGAAGGTCGTAATAACGGCCCTAAGAGTTAATAGTAAAAAAATTAAACTTATTGAACAAAACAAACTTCTCGAAGTATTTTATGATTTTTTTAGTAAGGAGATATTTTTTTAAAAAAAATTATCTATGATAGCTACGCATCTCTACACCCAACTATAAATTCCCTCACTATGACCAACTGTACATTTAAATGTTACTAGACACTACATTAATATTATAATCTAGTAATTAAAATCTCCATTTATTTACTTATTTATTATTTACAAATCAAAATCAAAATTTAACTTTTTTCCTCAATAACCTCCAACCATTCCATTCCATTATCACTCTCTTCATTAGTATCTACATCTATTTATTATGTAGGATCAACATTCGACATTTTTGTTGTAATTTAAAAACAATTTAATAGTTTTTTTTTTCAATATAATTGGCGTAATAAGACGATATATAAATACATAAATATAGGTTCGTAGTAAGCGTGAAAAAAACGGAAACGTTTATATTTATTATATTTCTTTAGAATCTTAAATTTGTTAATATGTATATTTTTTTGTTATTAAAATTGTTATTAATGTCAACAAAGATTTTATAAAAAAAAATAACATACATACTCAAGTATAAATAAAGTGAACGTAAAAACAATATTAAAGAAAATTAAAATAAATTAAAAAACGTAATTGTAAATTCATAAATTATATAGGTATGTGGATGAAAGGGATAAAAATCACATGTTTTTGCGAATTCTTATTTCTCGGTTTAGTTTGGCTAAAAGAAATACAATGAGCGAATATAAAAAAATAGAATTTAGAAGAGTGAAGTGGGTTAAAAATTAAAAGAAATGATGTTGCTATTTATATCACGTGTAAATTAAATAAATTTATTCTATTTCAGTTAAATGCAAGAACTAGGAACCTGCTTGAGCAGTTTTCAGCACTTTTTTTTAACGATACGTAATTTGGGAGACCTAACTACCATGTCGAACGCCAATCGATTACAAACCAAGGCTTTGTCCCTCAAAATGGAAATAAACTCATATATTGGAAAAGATGTATTTTGTTAAACAGGTAAAACGGACCACATTAACCCATGTGCGAAATGACGGAGGCCAACCAGAGTTGCGTGCACTGCCCAGAATTGGCGTGGCATTGTCCGCCGTCCGCCGTTTTGGTACTAGGTTAGGTTAGGTTGAGAAGGGTGGCCACAGTCCATCACGAGAGATCATTGTGATCCCCTCGTAGGGGCTCTAGACTACTGATTCCAAATATTGCTCTTCCTTATGAAGAGAGCAGTTCTCCATAAAGGAATCATTGCAAGTTCTGATAGGTTGGACAAGGAGAATTTCTCCAAGTACCGATACCTTGTGCATACCAGACTCTCGCATTCACACATCAGATGCTCTAAAGTCGGTTCTCATCACCACAGCGACACAGGTCAGCCATTGGTGTTCCTAGTCTTTCCCCATGTGTCCCAAACCCCTATGAGTTGTCTGCAAATGTCCCTGTGGCCAGAGAAAAAATGAAGCTGGTGTTCTTCCTATCGAGTTTCGGCCAGCAAATTCTCCATCTGTCTGAGCGCTTCAATGTACTAACAAACCACCAGACCAGTGTCAAAATCAATTTTGATTCGGCTTTAAACTTATCACGAGAATGTTGCAGATTAGCCTCTAGGGGGTAAGGTAGCGGAGCGAACTTAAGGCTGGTTTACATGACGAATGCAAACATTTTTTACTGAGATTGTGACGGAGCTCGCTTATCTAATTTTCAATGGATTAGAAAGCAACCACTGCACAAAAAATTGGCACACAAATATCGTCAAATTTTTTTTAAAATTTAAAAAAAAAAAATTTTAAAAATTTTAATTTTTTTTTTAAAATTTCAAATTTTTTTAAAATTTCTAAAAAATTTTTGAAATTTTTTTTAAAAATTTTTGAAATTTTTTTTAAAAATTTTTAAAATTTTAGAAAGCAACCACTGCACAAAAAATTGGCACACAAATATCGTTAAAATTTTTTTAAAATTTCAAAAAAATTTTTTAAAAATTTTCAAATTTTTTTTAAAATTTCGAAAAAATTTCCAAAAATTTTTGAAATTTTTTCAAATTTTTTTAAATTTTTCCAAAACATTTTTTTTTTTCAAAAAAATTTGTTAAAATTTTTTTTTGAAAATTTGTTTTTTTTTTAAAAAAAAAATTTTTACGCCTCAGTATCGGGGCAGAGTTTCACCAAGAGTAGGACCGATGTGATCAAATCGACATTAGGGGTCTGTTCTTTTTGCATGCACTTTCTACACTTTTTGCACTAACTATTCGTGAAAACATTTGACGTCACAGCAATGGCACAAACTCAAACAGTATGCTTGTTCCCCCCCCCCCCCCCTTTTCACCCTTTACAACTTTTCTGCACTTGCTCGAGAGCTAGTATGCAAAAAAGTGTAAAAAGCGTATGCACACTATGTCTAGGCACATACTGGACCCGAAACATTAGCCAGTAGTGGCAACTCTGCCACTAATACTAAGCCTGTGCTATGCCGTTCTACTTTTCGTATATGGGATATTGTGTGGCGGATTTGAGCTATATTTTTTGTTTGTTCCCGAGAGTTATCACAGAATTAGTGGTGAGCTCGGGACAACGAATCTAATAAAATTCGGACAAGGCCCCTCGGCCCGTTCGCCGTTTATTGGTGCATAGTGCAAAGGAGTTGAAATTGCTGTTTTCGCCGGGAAAACTAGCAAATGGCGGTATTGAGACCACCTTCGTGCGTGGTGAAACCGTAATAGTTTATGCTCTTGAGCGAATTAGACATGAGTGCCAATGCTTAGGAAGTAATGTCTATGAAGACTGAATCTTCTGTGTGAGTTCTTAGCAGTCGCATAAACAGTGCACAGCAGTTCTTCAAACAATCTGTAAATATCGTCTGATATCAGATTCTTTTTAACCTTCCAGTGTCCTGTAATTAGCACGCTTCTTGAACAGCTTGGACTGTCCACACCCCACCATTCCGGGACAGAAGTCCAGTGAAAATCAGTTTGGATGTTAAATACATCAGCCTTTCTTTTGTCGCAATTGCTGGCATTCCACAGAAAGCCACTGGTAATGTAAATTTTTTTCAGCAGACTATCATGATGATTACTTTGACTTGCTAAAGTGAAAATAACCGAAGGACAGTTCTGGAAGCAAAGGCCAGTTCCGCCTACGTCAGAATTGGTGGCTGGAGTCAGAACAGAAGTGGTCCCCGCCTGCTGTTTCTTGTTCCGATTTCAGACCATAAACCCATGGCCAGCATTTTTAATTGGACTATCGGTTCTTTTCTATACAAATAAATATATTTCAACATCATTACCTTCAATTTTGGATTAGTGTAAAAGTGAAAATCAAAGAAATGCGAAAGAATGAAATTACCTAACTTAAAATCTATAAAAAAAAATCTAACTAAAATCGATCTTAACGTTCTATGCTAACTAAAATAAAATCTAAATAAATATTTAAAGAATAATAAATAAAATCAAATTGATTTTGTAATAGTTCAACACATTGAAATATAATTATTGCCCAACGTACCATTTTGTTTCGGCTTTACTACCGCCACATTGCTCTTTTGTTGACCATTCGCGACAGCCATTGGTTTTGGTGCAGCTTTACGTTTCAATGGTAAATCATCATCCGAATCACTTAAAGTCAGATCAACCTGTAAGAAACGCTATTTGATATGAAGATGCTTGTATTTAATATCGTGTATTTCGAGATCTTACTGTATCATTGCTAGTCGTTGATGTTGGTTCATTATTCGATGGTGCAGCTATTGCAGCTTGTAACGGTGTAGGGCTCTGTGGTTTTACTATTAGTTTTTCTTCGGGTTCTGTTGTGATTAATTCTAAAAGACACGAGAAAACAATTACATTGATTTTTAAGTGGGAAGTGCGACGTTAAGGTCCTGAAGCTCAAATTGTATCTAGCAGAGGCGTACCTCCGTTGTTAGAAATTTAAAATGATAAACGGGTTAAAGAGCATACAATAAAAAACAAAGATACAAGCGATTAGAACTTACCCAAATCGTCGGATATAACTTCGACCTTTTGAACTTTTTTATTGGGCGTATCTAGTACTTGAGCTTCATTACGCATCACATGTGTACTCCATGAACCATCTTTGTGCAATTGAATCTCATTATCGTCGCCGGATAAGAGTGAGGATACTAGAACCTCTTGAAAATATCTATCCAATAAGAAATTAAAAATCAAATTAACTCCCAACTATACACAAAAGTAACAAGATTTCGATTTACTTACCCATCAATCACAAGATTTTCATAAATAGCTGGTTTATCACAGACCGGACAGTTCCATGTCGGCTTCCGTTCGTTCATTTGGAGATATAATGATGCATCGAAGCATTGTAAATGAGAGCATGTTGAAGCCCTGCAAAAAAACAAACAGCATGAACAGAAGATGATTTAAAAGCGAACGACAATCGGCTTACCTGCACGGTATTGACATTCTCATTTTTCCGAGCGGACACATCAGTGATACCTTAAGCATTGTTGTAGCGATCTCGCAATCAGCGTCTTCATTTAATTTCTCTTTGACTATTTTTTTTCAATTGAAATCAATTAAACCGTTGTTTTTTTTTTGTAAATAATTTCGAACATACTTAAACCTCTCGTATAATCAGCTGGTTTGATTCCTTTCGTTTTCATTCGTCGTAATAGTTCGGCTGACGTAAGCTTTCGTACTAAATACGCAGCAATAACATAGCCACGCGAAAAATCTTGAACCCATTGCACAGAAATACTGTTTGTAACAGTCGGCGATAATTTTACATTGGTGGTAATATTTACAGGGCGAGGTGGTCGCTTTGGTTCGACATTCGGACGATTTGTTGGAATTGGATTCTAAACGACGAGGATCAAAGTAATTAAAATAAAAAAAAAATCGAAATTTTTTTCTTACTGGAAGTGGGCATAGTTTGCTATTAACTTTAACAATAACATTGGGCGGAAAACAATCCTCCTGGTCGCACGACGTTTCTAAAAGACAAAATCTCAATTGTACTTGAATTGTGTGCTCGATTTTCGATCCGTTTCGTATGTCACGATTGCTAGCAATATCTGTGGCTTGTTGTGGTGTCAACGTAAAGTGATGCACGGTCTCTTGTAGACGTTGTGCGTTCACAGGTACAAGCGATCTTGGCTGTATTAATGTTGCCAAAATATCGTAAAAAGCCAGTTTTTTCAGTTTAACATCGGGATTTATAGGGTAGTTTGATGTCATGCTTCCAGAAAATGGCAGAACCATTTGATTTGTAACTAGTGCCGTTGTTGCCTGAACTGGTAATTGGATTTGTGGTTGATACATTCTCTTTGCCTCAGTTGGACCGAAATCAAGTGGTGAATTGCGATCTTCTGCGGAACTGGTAATAAATGCACTACGTAATTATTGTATTAATTTTGTTTCGAATGCGTCGTGTACCGGTTGATTTCGACTTACCACGATTTATATATTTCACGGACTCGTGGAGCTACGTCTCGAAAGTTCAATTCAAGTAATTCTATTACACGCATCTGTAACTCACTTTTACGGCCTTGACTATTGACTGCTGTACGCATGTACGCATTTAGAAGTGTTAGAATCCGTTGCAGCTCAAAGACACGAAAACACATTACCATGTTCTGAAAAAGAAAGATTTCGTATTTGAGACTAGCAATTCGATATCGCACCGTCTTTAATTTTTACATAAAAAAAAAGCTTTTGATAAGCAGATCGACGTTATGTTATAAAAAAAATGAATTTTTTATTGAAACGAGAAATGAATAGTTACAGTAAAGCCCTCCTTACACGGTGATAGTTTTGCGATAGTTGATGTCATGATAAATACTATCAATACAATAATGTAAACTTCTCGATAGTTACTGTAGCGCAATCATGATAGCACAGACTGTACTTACAGTATATCTTAACAGGAACTGAGTGAAGCTATTTTACCGCATAAACATCAATATTTCACCTATAGTCTTGCTTCCGCTTTACCTTCAGTGTCAAAAGAACTATGACGCAGTTTCGTTTTTGCTTATTTCTCTCGGCCCATTTCATTTACTTATATTCTTATTCGTACTATCGCACTAGTACGTTTTAACGAGATAGTTGATAGCACTATCTTCGAAGCGTTCAAGCAAAGAATAAGTCCTAACTGCTAAAATATAAACGAATTTAAATTGATCACAACTACGTTAAAGAGGAGAGTGGAATCTCTGGGAGTACTATACAACAGAGCAAACGTAAGACCGAAATTTTTACGAATGATCGAAGAATTCGAAAAGAAGAAGGATACGAACGACGAATTTTGAATGTCCTTTCACAGAACAAATCAAATCGGTAACGTTCAAGCAACTCTTGATGTCGATTAGAGTACAACTGATCGAATGATCGAAAGGACGGAAATGTTCAGAAAAAAGTGGCTAAGAAAGCTTCGGAGGATGGAAAAGAAAATGAGGAAAAAACACAAATTGATGAACAAAATTCAGTTGAAACTAAATGAAACAAACCGGAAAAAATAAATAAATGGAATAAAATACAGAAAGTTTTTTTAACGCAATTAACAAAATTCAAATTTATTTTATTTTCATTGTGTTCTATTATTTATTGTTTGTGATGTAGTGAAACAAACCCGAAAAGAGTACTTAAGTAAGTATTTAACAAAGGGGCCCTTTCAGCTGATTGAAACTGATTTTAATCCCTGCTTAAGTGGATTAAAACACAAACTACTTCTCCGCTT
Organism: Beris chalybata; assembly: GCA_949128065.1. NCBI lineage: Eukaryota > Metazoa > Arthropoda > Insecta > Diptera > Stratiomyidae > Beris > Beris chalybata. Next base: position 5,490,073 of record OX421894.1, on the reverse strand, counting down.
TGTGTTTTCTTTTAAACAGATTTATCATTGACTCCAGCGGCAACCAGTTCTACTTGAACGAACTTAAAACCCGTCTTCTGGTTAGGAAGGTTGCTGACTCATCCAACCTTTCCTGCCCGCTTACGGATTATTGCTTCTCCGTAGGGCTTCTGGGCGCAACACCGTTCTACTCGAGATTCAGCTTTCCATAATGATACCGCACCGTTTGGCAACATAAACAATGTAACTATTGCCTAATTTCACTGTTGTACTATCTCGCCGTGTATACAGCAGACTGTCCCCTATGATACTCTCACACTAACGGTCTATGCTCTCGTGAAAGCAAGCCCACAGCGTACTATCGGGGCTTTACTTGGGTACTCCTGTATAACTAGTGGCAACGGATACAGCGATCGTTTGAAAAAGACTAACCACATCAGAAGTAGCGAGATTTCTTCTAATTTTTTTTTACTGCACAAATTCCTTTACAGTTTACCAGATTTATTCTAAAGCAGGAAATCGAGTTGTCGGAGAGCGAAGGATGAAGACAAGGACGAAATGAAGCCTAAACGGATTATGCAACGACCGAAGGTAGTTTGGTACGTACGACTGCTTGTAACACAATGCAACAAGTTTCGATACACTTAGGCCCGATCCTCAGTGACGTTCGAACTGGAACTTTAACCGACATACCACCTTGTGGCGCTTTTATTGTTCCGATTTGAGTTCTATTTTTTTTTTGTTAAGTTGGTACATCTGTTGTTGACATTCCCTCTAAACATTAGCGTCATAGCTTGACATTTGCAAAAGTTACGTAGCCAAGAGTACATCTATCTCTGTGTGTTGGCGATTTTTTACAATTTTAGAAATGGATTTAAATTTGCAACAACGAACTTGTATTAAAGTTTTGCTTAAAAAACGGATGTAAAGGTCCGCGAATGTTGGAAATGTTGGAAAAGTGTTTCGGCAACGGTTTTCTAAAGAAAACGGTCAATTTTAGCCATTGCTGTTGTGACAATAGAAACAGCTAAAATTATTAGTGAAGAAAAAACTGTTATGAAATCTTAGCTATTAGTGGAATTTAAGACGGTGGCTCGGAATAGGCGCAGGGCTCGCAACTGGGTACCTTACCCTACTATATTTTATTTGCTAGCATGATCCGTCGTTTGATTTCGTCCGTTTCGTTGCCGTCCTTTATTAGATTAGTCTCAAGATATATAAAGTTGTCCACACTCTCCAAATAATACTCCGCAATCGTTACATTCTGTCTGACTTTCTTTCTTGTTTGCGTCATTATTTTTGTTTTACTTTCGTTTATGCGTAACCTGACTTCTTTTGCGGCGGAGTCAAGAAGGACAAATACCTCCTTAGCACTAGGAAAGAATCTTGAGAGGATGTTTATATCGTCAGCGTATGCTACTAGTTGGGGGGACTTGAATAGTAGTGTCCCATTGGAGTTGACTGTCGGAAGACACATTTTAGTGCCAGGTTGAAAAGATCTTACTGTTCTCCAATCGCCTTAAGAGAAGATCGACGTTCTGAGGTGAACCTAGATGTTGTAGAGACCAATTCCAAATGATTAAATGCCTCTATCCTTTAGTAGAAAAAACTATAGCCAAGGTCTGCTGGATTTTAGCAGGCAATGTTTCATTTGGTCCCACAGAATTAAATGCTTTTAGCGCCCAAAGAAGTGTGGTCTATGTTATAAGAACGTTGGGGTTGTACGGTCCATATTTTCGTACAGTCTTAACTAGCTCCGTCGAAACTTGCGAGCTACCTGAGTCTTCGTACATGATATAGTCCAAGATCCGTCTGTTTGTGAGAAGCCAACTAATTTGTATTGTTGGGAAGATATAAAATCATTGCGATGTTGTTCCAGAGTTCACTCTAAAACTTCCAGAACCAAAATGCCAGCACTACTTTTCTATTTTGTAGGATTTGCAGTATTGTCCGCCCCTTGGTCCCCGAGAAGAAATAAGAAAATTGTGAAGAATGTGTTTAGTAATTGTTATGGCTCATCAATAGTTTTAACGTGGCTGAAGATCTTTTTAAGCGCCTCGAGCATTTATACAGACTGTGTCCATGTCTCTGTAGTTCGATAACAGCTTGACTAGAAAAAAAAGCATTGTCAACAGGCTCCATACCAGACTGAAGGAGTCAGGACAAATCCTTGACACACGGAGCTAGTCTGAAGTTGGCACATCCTTTGTATCAATTTAAGACAATCGTTAGACAACGACCGCACCGTTAGAAGGTGATAAGAATAAAAAATCCAAGTTCGGTCAATGCCCCCGGCAGTCACAGACTCAATTCAACCGACCAAAAATTTCACTAACATCGCCGCCTGGCTTCACAGCCGCCATTTATCAAGCAAACAGCCGTTTCTTGCGTCTGTAAAACAAATTCTTCGACGATTTCCCCGCACTCTGCCCGTACAGTTCGGACCCTTTGTTACCGTTGCATTGACCGATTTTCAAGAAACAATTGCCACAAGTCCCGAACAAGTGTGACAAGTAAATCGAAACCATTTTATTTTTCATCACGTTCCCAACAAGACGGAAACTAGTCGAAATACAGACGATTAACTCTTCTGGAAATTTATATGGAGCACCTCGTTCCCATTTCTGACATTTATCCTGCGGGTTTCGATGTCAGCTCGGCGACACGGTGCCCGCAAATTCACACGAAATTCGATCAAGCATACCTTCGAGATGACGGCGAAAAGATTCCATAGCTACCATTCGACGGTTTAAGCACTTCACTAACTCGGCGATTTGCACAAAATCCGACAGGAAAATTGAACTTTTTAAGCGAAATTCTCCGTTTTGATTTTGTCGGTGAAGTTTCCAGTTGCAAACACGTCGGGTTTCAAACAAACATGGCGCGGGCGACGGACAGTTTTTTTTCCGATTTGCTTAATGAGAAGGGAATACAAAATTTCCCGCGACCTTTTATTTTGTCGCCTACTGTACGAATATGGGGAATTTTTTCGCCGGTTTCCCATATACAGTACGGGTTGGAAGTAATTGTACAGACTTGGTTTTTGGCTTGCCGTTAAATTGTAATTAATTTTTTTTGATCGAATAGTCTGCAAACATACCAGCATAAAGAATTAGATCGAAGCTGTCAAGATAATTTAATCTAAACCCTGCACTGCTATGAAATTGTAAAAACAAAGTTGTATATAGTCACGAAATATATTTGTCTATCTATCTATCTAAGCTACCTTTGGTCGCGTTTACGTGCAGACCACCTAAACTGGAGCCAGCACATCTATGATGTCGCAATTGATGCTTTTAAACGCCTTGGTATTCTACGGAAGTGTAAGAAATACTTTTCAGCGTCCGATTTAGCTACAATCTACAAGGCATATATCAGACCACGTCTTGAGTACAATTCGCATATCTGGACTTTTAGTTCACTAGTTCGCAGGAGTTCAGTTATGAGAAAGGCAGTAAAGTTTTGGAACGACTCGTAGACTCAATGTGATGAACAAAAAAACGTCAAAACAAAAATAAAAGGTAATCAGTCTAGAATTATATTGTACAACTGTTATCCAAACGGCAATGAATGAATACAAACGAACTAGGAGCGGGATTGACTCCGAACTAGTTCGTGCATTTCATTTCTGCGAACGCTCTTCTGAACTAGTTCGTTCGCGAACTACACAAGCCTACAAAGTATGCAAGGTGCTTTATAAAAGTGGCTACCACCCCTGGTTTCTAAGAAGCCTGACCTGTCGTTTAATCAGGAACCACGAGGTGAGGAGAGCCCATGATAGGTTACTATCATCTCCTTGCATTGGTGGGGCCCTTTTGGGAGAAATGTGGTGGTTGTGGTTATGTCCAAAGTACATTGTGTTCTAGAAAGCAGCAGTTTTATGGGATTAGAAATGATTTAGCCTGAAAAATGGATATTTATTCTTTTTTTGGCAACTTGGTTTTTTTTTTTTTAAAAAAAACTGGTTTCTTAACAAGGAGGGACCATTGTGAAAAATGGGTGGTCGTACTTTTTACTACCACTGAGCTGTAGGTCTTCTAGGGAAGACTAGGACGTTATTGACATGGAGTAGGGGAAGCCTGAGGCTACTCGTCGGAGTAATAACAGGGCACTGCTTGCTAGGGAAGCATGCTATGCGTATGGGGATCGCTAACTCTTAACGTGTGTAGGTGTATAGCTGAGGAGGACATCATCCACATTTTGTGTGAGTGTCAGGCGGTTGCAAAGTTTCGACTGAGATGGCTTGGCAATCTTTGGCAATTTGGAGGGCATAGCAGAAGGCAGGATACGCTTGTCAGGTTCTTCAGGGATCTTGGTTTGTGTAGGGGATGTTTGGTAACCTACGAGTTTCTGAAGGGATCGCTTTGGCCCCTTTTAGTGACTTATGTGCGCGATGGCTAAGCGCTTCGCCCTTTCCTAAAACTAATACTTACTCTACCTCTACCTGGAAAGAATAAAACTAATTTACAATATAACAAACATTAATTTTAAATCCTAAACCAATTTGATCTAAAACCAATAAATACACAAATTGAAACACGATTCCATAAGACTTTTATCCCAGGACTGAGCGACTTAAAAGAGATCCTGTCCTCGAACGAATTTGAAAATTAAATGCGTTACAGACGAACATACAAGTTACAAATAATATACATAATATTTGTATTCAAAAAACTTGCATCTTCAATGTAGAAATTTACAGAATTTATGCAAATACAAACGACCTGGAAAGATATTTATTTTCGGGAGCTTCACATATTGAAAACTGGATTCTTTGTCAATCGGTTCTGATTGAGGATTCAAAGATATGGTTTTGGCATGTGTTTATATAGCGCAAGACAAGCTCAACTTTAAAGGACAACGAACTCAAATTTGTCCAATGTTTTCTAGGCATTTTAGGAATATTCTCGACTAGACTTTGTCCACAAATGACGGTTTTTGATAGACGACTGAATGATCTATATTGAGTTTTAGAGCATAGAATAAAATTCAAGGATTGATCGCTCAGGATCTTAAGTCTTCTGCAGGATCACACAGAAGAAGAAAGAAGAACTCATGAGGGCATTCACATTGCCTCAATTGCTCATATTGTGCCAAAAGACTGCAGTTCTTTTCCAAAAACATAGACGGAATTAGAAATCCAGTCGAGCTGTAGGAGCCGTGACCTTATTGAAACTGGGATTCTCAATACTGATGCACCATTTGAAGCGGCACCAACAGTGAACAGATCTAGTGATTCTTACCATCCTATGGCGCTACGGCCCAAATCGAGTTTTGGATCCTGCAATATTTTTCTGAAAAGATTTTAATCATCCCTTCGTTCGATTTGAGCCTTTTCTCTTAAGACTCCTCAACGAAGTTTCTTTTTTCGGGATACAGAATTAGTCTATCACCCAGGGAGCACTGGGAATGGTATGACAGGACAATTAGGGCTGAATATTATTAAAAAGAAAAGAGGATACAAGGAATACCGCATAAGTGACTACTGCTACTACGCTGACTCTAGGCTACGGATCCGAGATTACTTTCAGCTAAATTCACCGGAAACCTGTCCACATATTTCAGCTACCAACTGTACCCTAGGTTTTTAATCCCAAAAATTTCCCACTCACTGGGAACCCGCCATTCGATAGAGCAGCTGACGAAAAAAAAAACTATTTGGAGTTTTGCGAAGCGCCACAAAACTTCCATCCGAAAGGACTCCACATATTCGGAAAACAGTGAAATCACTTGACATGAAGCCATCGACTTACCCGAACTTCGCTAAATTCCGCACGCGACGTCGGTATTGTATCGCCGGACTTGGCAACGGGTGCATTTTCCGCCTGCGTTTGCGATCGAGTTTTCCGCATTGATGCAAATAAATCGGTTCACTTCAATTAAGAAACGTTCACTGTACACAGGATTCGTCGATTATTGAACAAAGTTCTAGCTATTTGTCGATTTAACTGACCAAATTGAATAAAATTCTTCCGTTGGTTTTCGAGCCAAGTTTTAGGGAAAAAATGTTTTGGACATTTTCTGACAGTCAGACCCAGTGCGACAACTTGATGGCGGAAATGCGCGATAAAGGGAAGAAACAAGAAAGGGTCGAAAATGATGCAAATTTAAAGGGAAATTTTCGGAAAAAATACTGGTCTGGGGAATATTATGTTGTAGTTATAACGGACTTCCTGTTTTTGATTTTGAATACTTTAACTTACACCAGCTTAAGAAAACTCAGAGTTTATACAGGGAATATTGAAGTAAATTTAGAAGAGTGCTGGGGATAAGTATGTAGTTGTGTGTACGTTTGAACTATAACGAAGGCGTGGACCATTCTGTGGGTTATACCTTGGACTCCTTCCTGAGTGGCCATTACGTCGTCCCGGTACATAAATCATCTAACATTCTAACCACATCACATAAAATATATCTTAGTGCCCATTGTGGCCATTAAGAATGGTAGCAGCTTAGATATAGACTAATTTTAGCTTTAGGATTAAGATAAAAAATCTGTTAGCATTAAGAATTTACGGCAAATAAAGCAGGTTTTAAAACCTAAAACCTATGCCGTGACCGGACCAAACGAACCTGCGGAACAATCGGTTGGAAAAAAGTAACGGACGGAATCAATCGACGAATCATGCTAGCAAATAAAACGTATTATTCGATACTTTCAATATCGAAACCCAAGAAAGGGCACAGAAACCATAAGCTAAGAATATATAAAACTAATATCCGACCTATGCTCTGTTATAGGAACGAGACGTGGACACCAACGCGGACTTCCGAAAAAGCAGTTAACGCATTCGAATAAAAGATCTTCTGAAGAATTTTGGGACCTGTGAAAGAAGAAACGGACTGGCGAAAAGGATACAGCCATGAGTTGTATCAACTCTACGAAAAGCAAGAAGCTTCAACGTTCATCAAGCTACGTAAATTAAAGAGCTTAAGGAGGAACATCCGAGTAGAATATTTTTTTTTGTAGTCTGAAGAATGTTGTCTGTAAATTTCATATTGAAATTCCAACAATTGTGAAAGTTATGGGCACGGAATGGGACTCACGGAAATTCTCTATATATAGTGTCATTCAAAAGTTATTATCTCGAAACATACTATTCAAAGACGGTTCATAAAATGTTCGGAAAACGGGTGAACCGATTGCTTAAAAAATTGCACAAATTATTTTTGGATAGGTTTTCTACTTCGCTACGTAGGATTTCTTTTTACGTATTAACGAAAACAAAACCAAAATCAAGTCACAAACTAGGAAAAACACGCCAATCAGACAAAATATTATAGTAGGAGACTTCAACCTAGAAAACGTAGACAACTTTGTATATCTCGGGACAAATAGGTATATAGAAGGATGGAAGCGAACCCACCGAAATTAAAAGAAGAATAATGATGGCGAATAAGACGTATTATTCGGTACTTCCAGTAATTAAAAACAAAAATGTGCACAGAAAAACCAAGCTTAAACTATACAAAACAATAACAAGACGTGTTCTATGCTATGGCAGCGAAACGTGGACATTGACTCAGGCGTCCGAAAAATTAGTTAACGTCTTTGAAAGAAATGTGTTCAGAAGAATGATCTGTTAGGAAAGACTCGATCTGGAGAATACAATACAATAGAGAATTGTATGCCATTTTCGATAAGCCAGAAGTATCGATCCTCGTAAAATTCAAAAAGCTACAATGGGCTAGTCATGTGGAGCGAATAGATGGTGGAAGAATCCCCAAACGCACACTGAAGGTAAAAGTTTATGGACAAAGACCAGTTGGAAAACCACGACTATATTGACGCAGGCAGCAAATCACTTCTAAAATGCAGAAACCTAGGAGGACGCGGTCACTGAACCGAGAAGGCTGAAGGCGGCACATCCAGGAGGCCAAGGTCCGATTTGGACTGCAGTGCCATCGTAAGTACTATTTTTCCTGAAACCTGGTCACACCCTACATCAATAGACGCTCCGTAGACAAAAAATATATTCGTTTCTAAATATACTACAGTTCTATTTTCAACACATCACAAGCATTTAGCACAACCACTTGTTAATGGAAGAACTTCTGTTAAGCGATGAAAACAATCTCTTTCTTAGGCTCTTCGATACTTCACCCCGAAAAATGTCCTGATGATAAAGATTAAGATAATCTTAAAATTCAACGAGTAGTCAGACTAAAGATTGGCACCGAAACGAACCTATCAGAAGTTGTACTCTTAAATACAAGACAGAATATCTGTATTTAATTCGAAAATGTATAAATACAACACGCGAAAGGGATCTCGAATCTTGATAAAATCTGTTGAGCGTAAAAGAATACATTATTCGTGGCGTAGATTTAATTTCGGTTGATTCAAGCGGAGTAAAAAACACTGTCGCCGAAATATATATAAAACGCAACGAGAGTATTTTTAGATTAATTTCGGCTAAAGGTAACTGAATTTAGTAGAGTGCAACAACGGGTCGATCAAATTGGAAGTGAACTTTTTAATCAAATTTAAAGAAAAATCACAGCTCTTTCCACCCCGAGTGATATTAGAATTTTATGTGAATTTTCTATTTTTATATGAAGAACGTGTTCTGAATCGAACTGAAAATTGGTGGGTTTTCGTTCATAAATGTGACTTTGGAGCACGTGTTTTTATTTCGGGGATCATCAAACTCTAACGATAAAGTGAGTGCGAGAAACTAAAATAATGAAATTATAATCAAATTTAAGAGAAACAGTTTGAGAGATATACACTGCGCGTTACTTGAATATTGACCAACAATTTTTGTATTTCGTTGTCGAGATTTTGTACTTTGAGATTTTTGGTTTCGAGTTTTTAAAAGTTTCCATTTTCGGGATCTTGTACTTCGTGATAAAATTTTTTTTTGCAGCTCATCATCGGAAGCTGTTAACATAATGTACGTGAACTGTTACAACAATTAAATTACATTCAAACGTTTCAGAACATTAATTTTACAGGAACATGGAAAATATGAAAAAATCTAATGAAAATATTCGGCAAAGAACCGTTCGAAACGAATCCGTTGAAGAAAATATCGAAAATCGGGAAAATTTAACTGGAATTTTCGGAACATATTTGAATATGTTTAAGGCAACACTTGGAACTGGAATGCTATCGATGCCGATGGCCTTTAAAAATACTGGTGTGTATATCGGACCACCTCTACTACTATTTGTGGGTATGCTGATTATGTGGTGCGGCTATGTTTTGGTATTATAGATAACATTTTAATTTAATAAAGTTCTAAAAAAGATCTACTAGCCAAATGCAAGAGATTCGAAGACTATTCACAGATTTAAGATGTTGAGTATTTTTCGAAAAATAAATTCGTTATCAAGACTTATTTTTTTGAAATAGGAAATATAAATATTAATGGATTTTTCATGATAAGCTACCATAGAAGCAATTATGATTAAATATTAGTTGTCTTCTGGCGTCAGTAAAACACGGAATCTCTGACTGTTGATTAATCGCTATCCTTGATGACATACCAGACCTTCACTGGATAGGCTAGTTTATAAGACTGTGTTGGACTAGGTCCCAATGATCTGTTTCGTCATCGGATGACATAGATTCTCCAACTGTAAGGGTGTTTCGGAGAGTAGGCATGATACACCCTCTGAAGAGTCTATGCCATCCAATAACGAAACAACTCCTTCGGACCTAGTCCAAAACAGTCTTATAAACTGGCCTATCCAGTGAAGGTTTTCCAAATCATCATGTCCTCAGGGACAGCGATTACTCAACACTCGGGGATTTCGTGTAGGGGTTTCACTCCACTGACGCCAGAAAACAACTAACATCTAATCAAATATAAATATATTTTTTCAAACAGTTCGCTTAAATTTCAAGCAAAATAATTCGATTAACTTAATAGAACAAATCACTTTATTCAAATCGTTTAATTCATTCCACATTTGTCCATGTTTTCGCGGTTCCATGCACCACAGCTTCGCTAGATTTCGGTCACGGTCTTTCGTTATTAATGTAATTCATTCGGTTGTCGCTTTATCATAAACTGAACTGTCGCTTGAGAACTGTTATGCGAACCCGGGCTGAACCTTTTCATTCCTCCTCGATATCTCAAGTACATTCGATGGCTAGGGTGTCGTATATACGAAGAAAGTATAGAACTAACTACGTTGGTCTGTGTTCTGCATTCAAATTAAGAAATGATCAAACATTTTGTTGACGAATATTGTTTTCATTAATATTATGTACAATTAATAGCTCTCTATTAATAAAAGTACTGATAACGAACTGATCAGCATAATGAAATCTATGAATAGATCTACAAACTTCCATTTGAATAGTATTTCTTTTGAATTATTTATCAATTTATTTATTTTTAGATAAAAAACATAAGAAAAATCGGTGCTAGAGAAAGGAACCCGAAAATTACATATCCGGATGCTATGAGAATTGCCATGGAAAAAGGACCAAGCTGGTCAAAGGTGCTGGCTCCTAGTGCACCGTAAAGTTTGAATAATTTCAAAAATCTTGGCAATTATTTTTTTCAATAATTTCCAGGGCAATAATTAACACGTTTAATATTTTGTGCCAATACTTAACAATGGCATCGTATATTCTATTTATGGCGAATGTCTCGAAACATGTAATGTTCATCGTTTGTGTCCTTTAGCAGCTGAATTTCAGTAAAATAAAAATTCGCTTTCAGATGTGTGATCATTACTGGATGTCGTTCCATATACGAGTTCATATATTAATAGTCGTTGTGCCACTGTTGATTTTGAATTGTTTTCTGCGAGATCTTCGATTGCTCGGTTATTTCTCAATGTTGGGAAATATTGCACAATTTGCGGGAATAATAATATCGTATTATTACTTGTATGGAGGTTTTAAGGTAAGTATTGTTTTAATAATAAATAATCAATGGCGCAACAGCACAAATCGGGCCCAAGGTCTTGAAGTAATGCTAGAGTTACTTCATTACGAGACCAACGGAATACCAGGAGGTAAAGTGGTCAGCCACACGCTCGTCCGTGATTATTACCTCGATTTTAACTCAGGTACTCATTTACAGCTGAATGAACTGGTAGTCCGGCACTCAATCCCATTCTCGAAAATTATTTGTCGCCAAGCAGATACAAACCTGGTACCAGGTGCGCCGAATGCTCTAGCCACTAAGCCACCCAGACTAGCATTGTCTTATTTTTCATTAACTTGCACTTGCTTCTCATGACGATTCTCACCGAGAAAGAAGCGAAAACAGTTCTGATTCTCCTTAAAGTCCGACGTTTAAAAGGGCATCAACTTATTCGGTTTAAGAAAACCAAACAAACTGATCGATCTACCTGGCATTTTTATGTTGCTTGATATCTGTCGCATCGCCGGATGTATTCGTGATCAGATTCTATGAAACTCTTAAAGGAGCAGTAATAGTTATCTGCTAAGTTCTTCCTTAAATAAAATATTGTTAGATAATGATACCGATAAAAAAAATTGACTTTCTTACGTAGTGTAAGTGTACTGGATAGCATCGAGTCTATATCTGCCCTGAGATATCCGATTCGATTGTTCCTTTTCTTGGTTTTCTAGGCCGGTCCATCACCAATCGAATTCCTTGCTCTGACTTCCTCAAGGTGTATCCGATTCATTGCGATAATTCAGTCTTGGAATATCTCTTGATCCATTCTTCATCCAAAGATTTCGAATGTTTTAGTAGTGACGACAGATTCTTCGGTGTTTCCACTGCCCTCTGAGCTCCTCCAATCCATTTAACGTTTTCTATTCCATTTCAGGACTTTGATAAATTAGTAAAGGTAGCCGTGTGGGATGAAATAGCCCAAGGATTTGGTATTGCGGTCTACTCATATACGTCGGCAGGAGTACTCCTTTCGCTTGCATATAATATGAAGAAACCAGAATGGTTTATAAAACCATGTGGAGTATTAAATACGGGCACAATTTTCACAGTCACACTTTACATATCGATCGGTCTAATTGGATACGCAAAGTTTCAGGAGAATATCGCGGGAACATTCATACGAAATTTTCCGAACGAGCCGTAAGTTTTCCATTGCTGATTAACGTAAATATTAAACTAAATTATTCCACAGCTTGGCGTCGGTGGCTGTAATGAGTTTCGGTGCCGGAGTATTTCTCGGCTTCTTCATCCACATTTACCCCATAGTTGAGATCGTACTGACTTGGTACCAGAAAAGATATACGGAGCGATCTAATTTGCCGGTTTCGCCGATCAGACTACTATATGTCGACGTTTTAACACGCTCCATAACTGTTTTGGCTGGCGCGTCATTTGTTTTAGTTTTTACTGAAATTAATCTTCTAGTTAGCCTTATTGGGTCGGCGTGCATGTGCAGTATAAACATCATATTTCCCTGCATCCTGGAGTATATAATGGCGGCCACTAAAGAGCCAAGTAGTAAAAGGTAAATCTGCGGGTTTTTAAGTCTTTTGAATTAAATAATTACGGACATTTTGAACCTTTATAGACGACAAATCATAGCGGCTACAGTTGGTATCATATCTACAGTTTTCTGTTTGCTAGGTGTCGGAATTTGTATTCTTCAGATGTGTAATAAAGCGTTTGGCAACCAAGAGTAGCTTTAAATTAAGAGTTTTCTTTAATTAAATTACGAACCGAATCTAATGGAAATTTTTATTGCAATTTATTTCAATAAAAATTCTCGATAAAAATTCTCGAAAAAGATGAGGAGGTATCGGGAAAAATTTTCAAACTCAGAGCTTTTGAGCCACGAATTTAACACAGTTTATTCTGTTTTGAATTTCGAGGTTGAATTGAGATTTCTATTGTAATAAAATGGTTTATTCATTCGCATTGTAAGTTTCTTGATCTCGTACAAAACTCTACAATTGAAGAACATTTAAAATTGATTAAGTTTGATATTATAATTTTTTTTACTTACGGATTTCCGCTACTAGTAAAAGCGGTCGCTATCGTTGTCCTTTTCCCAAAGTTATAGTGGAACTGGACTTGATTTATTTTTGTTACAAGCCATTACAAGCCCTAATGAGAATTGTTGAAGATCTGGCGAAAAACTGAATCTTAGAAATAGTTTTAGAAGGTAATAGGCTTTTAAAGGAAAACATTTCGCTACGAATAATACAAATTTTTTTATATTTGAAATTAAAATAAAGCAAATGGTATTGTAATAACTTTCGAAAAACTATAATCAGACAAAATCTAGTTCTGTCATCAATCAACATTCCTTTTCATCGACTAACATGCATGTTGTAGCTTAATAGTTTGTAGACATTTCTTAATTTGTGCGGCCGAATTCAGTCTCGATTGGATGCCTAAATCGAAAGCAGTTCGTAAAATTTCCGGCGAAAATTCCTGTAGACAGAGTACAATTTCGATGAGGCTTTCGAGTGCCGAGGCAGCAACCATTGAATTCGGATCACATAAAGATTGGATATACGCATTAACCGCAGTCTTATTAATATCCCGATTGCCCGGATTATGTCGCAAGTGTCGCACGAGTAGAGTGTGCGCTATCGATCGAACCAAAGCACTTGGCGAAAATATCAGCTCTAAGAGACGATCGAAAAGTCCGTCCAGGAAACCGGATCGTTTAAATGTAATACTCTCGATCTCTTTGAGCGGTTGAAGAACCGTTTCTTCAGCACTTGATCGCTGTATGATATCAATTAAGGACTTGAAGTGTGGCGAAATTTGCAATTGTTTCGAGAGCGGACCGCCCACAGCAAACGAGGCTGCGCCTCTACTATCGACATCGAGTTGAGATAGGGCACTGGTTGTTGACTCCTCGACTTCAATCGGATGTTGTGATTGTTCATCGATTTCGAATTCTTGTTTTGTTTCGTCCTCGCTCAGTTCGGGACTGACTGTTTTGTGTTTGAGCAACGATAGTCCTTGAACGAGTTGATGCAATGGCATATAGTTGCGATATTTCGAAACAAGTTCTTGCAGTAGTCCCGTGTATTTTTCGATAAAAGCCAGAGCTGACGATGGATTCGCATTGATGTAGGCCTGGAGGAATTCTACCAATCGAAACATAATGGCGTAAACTTCTTTGGCGCGAATATGATGCCGAAGAAGCGTGAAATAACAATCCAATGCGTTCTGAAGACCTTGACTGTAAGCATCGTCGAATACTAGCGGTTGCAGTAGCTCTAAAACACCCAAAACCTGATGGAATCGAGACAAGTGATACTCGGATCGAAGAATACCAAGCGACATATGAGCCTTGCCTTGAAGTAATGACGCCAGAACCGACAATTGCCGAAGAAATAGCGACGGGTGAGTTGCAGCCAGTTTTCGAATCACCAGTTCAGAATCGCTCGAAAGTACTTGATCTTTGTGGGTTTGTAGGCCGGCAATTGTTGTTATTATATAGTTCGCAATCTTGTCAGCCTTGCATCCTTTGAAATTCTGAATATTCGAGTTGAAAACATCGTCCAATTCGTCGTCGATGAATTTCATAATGGGCACCATCAGGTAAAGCTGTTGAAAGTATTTGAACTTAAGCGCATCGGGACACGAATACATTTTGACAAAGTCGATCAGTTTTCGAAGATGAAATGCATTCGGATTGACAATTTTCAAAAGCAAATCGACTCTCGAGTTGAGCTTGTCGGCATTGTAGTCGGACTGATTGGATTCGGCTAGGCTTTCATTCAGAGTGTACTCTGTGAATACGTTCACTTGATTCAAGTTCAAATTGAGAACATATTCGGATTGTTCGTGTTTTGGAGTTGCTTTGTCGCGTCCTTGCCATAGTTTTGGATTTTGAATGAGAGCTTCAATAAAGTTTAAAACAGACGCACAGTCGTAGTTTGGTTTATAGCTGCCAAGCAAGTAGGTAACTGTTTCGAAAATAGTAGCCCAGTTGGCTTGATGACAGAGCAATGAAAGCATGTAGAAACGAAACTCGTTCAGGTTCGAGCTGAACAGCAGATCCATTTGAAGCTGCGTGTTGACCGTTACAAGTTCGGAGTCAATTTCAGCGAGCCAATCGATCAGAATGCCTTTCTTGTCGAGACCAACGGCAGCGCTAGTTTCCTGTTTGATACCACCAGATTTTGTGTTTAGAAACGAAACAATTGCATCTACTAGATTTCCGGTGTCGCTGTGATTAATCATATCGTTAACGAACTTTCGTCCTTGGGTTTCGAGTTCGGTACCGTTCGCCGAAAGCAGAAGTTGCGTCAGGTCTTGTTTTTCGACTTTAGCTGTCTGCTCTTCGAGAATTTGCTTCATGAAACTCTTGCGTTTGTTGAGCAGGATCTGCAGGAGTGTGGGCGTGTTCAAATTGTTAATGAGCTTATCCATCACTCGAAGCATAAGTTTCAAGTTCTTATTCTCGGGAGTGAAGAGCGTACGAAATAAGGTGCACGCATGTGCTTTAGGGAAAATATTGTCGAAGTAGTGCAACTGATGATGTTCTTTCATTAGCTGCAGCAGAGCCTTTTCAACGGCATGATCGTATTGATCGGCCGCTTTTTGACGAGTTGAGGAATTGTTCGTACGCCGAATAAATTTCTGAATGGATTTTCGAAACTGCGAGCTGTTTACGTTCGGATTGCGTGCGATCATGTCTATGATGTCACGATTGTCTGGCTTTTCCGACGTTAAGATCGTTTGGAACTGATCTAAATTAACTGTTTCCAACACTTGAACCGGAGCTTGCGGCGATTCAGGTACACCCTCACCTTCCGAATGAAGATTCAACGCTTGAACTGTTATATGACCGTTCTTGGCACCCCGAGCCTGTTGAATTTCAATCAAATGACCGAGATAAGCCTTGTTCATGATCGCATTCTTTACGGCTTCGAATTTTTCGATAACGGCATGATCTAAAAGTGCGAGCAACTTGGACATTGAGGTAATTGGTGTTCCGAAATTTTGCACAAACAGAACAATTTGATCGGGTGTTAAATCGTACATGGCAGCGTCGACGAGAAGCTCAACCGAGCTCCGAATCATTTTCAGTTTCAGCCAATCGGGAAGCAATTGTACCGGTGTATTTGTTTCGATTGTGAAAGCCTGCGGAATGTACCGGCTCGATGGGAACCAATAGTCTAAAATTGGAATCGAATTGGGCAAGGCGATCGACGAGTGTGTCAGAAGAATGACAAAGGCATGAATGATGTTCAAGTGGATCGGCAGTTGTACACCGTCCTCGAAATGGACCATTAGTAAGTCGGGATACTCGGCCCATTCGTATGGCGTTTTGTGTTCGCGCAATTTGATCAGGTAATTATTGAACATTACGAACAGACAATTGAGCGTTTGCAGGCGATTGTCGTTCAACGCTTCGTTTACAAGCAACGAAGTTGTCGACGGTATGGGAATGATCTGTTGAAAAATCGTCGTACGTTCGACAATTAACTGCGACATGTCCATAACGTGCTCGAGCATATCCGGCACAGCATCATGAAGGGTATGGGCCGCAATGAATTGAATATAAATCATAACTAGCTCGGGATTGTTCTCAATCTGGCAGGCAGCTCGAAGTTGAGCGATAATCGATGGTCGAGCACTCGGAAAATGTGGGATCTGTGGAAGATATCGTAATAGCCAATCGCTTATGGGATCCTCCTCTTCGTTGGGCTTGTGAAATATTTGAAGTAGAAGCTTCAGACCATTAATTGCTAAAATTCGCGACTGCTTAACAGTCGAGGCCAATCGTCGCAAGAAATAGTCGAGTACTTCACAAGCCATTTGGGTTTCGTACGATTCATCTTGCAGCAATTTTCGCAGATAGTCCAAGAGTTCGACGTCGCGATTATTGTCGGTGTTCATGTTGGCGGAATTCGACAGAAGAAATTCGCAAAGGCACTGAACCGGTAGATGATTAAAGTCGCCTTCACTGTTCTGCACTAGATCGGCTAGCCACGGCATCGCTTGTGTTGTGCCCTGTCGTTGAATTATGTCCAAGAGTAGATCGGGCTTACGGCTTCGACAAAGTAAATGACCGAGCTTATGGCTCGCATTCAACAGTTGCAATTGGTCCAAGATTAGATTCGGTGGTCGCCGCGGTACTCCCATTGGATCCATAAGCATCAGTTGCGATAGAAGCAAGGAGTTCTGTTCGGTTATTACTACCTTAGAGGTAGCGGCAGCAAGATGAGTCTCAAATTCTAGAATTTGTGTTCGTTCTAAGGCCGCGACCTAAAGAAGGAAACCGTTAATTTTTAATCTCTAAGTTTCTATCGAGTTTCTTACCTGTAGCTCTTCTTCGGCAATCCGAACATCATGGAATTGATTCGTAATACACATTTCCATCAGGGTTCTTAACATCGGATACCGTTCCCAGCAGAACGAACCGAACGTACTGGGATTATGTGCGGACAACATCAACAGAATATTCCACGCTTTCCAATACAACGCTGAAATAGCCAGCTTCGGCGGTTCGTAGCCAACGGGCAGTTGAATATTTTCCGGATGATGATACTCGGCCATACTAAACAGAAATTCGATTATCTCCAGCTTGCTGGCCTCAATCGCTGGATATTCGGTAGCGCGGAGGCTCGATGCTCTTCGTATTGTTTGTTCGACCACTTCAACCGTATCGGGAACACTAAACGGAATTTCTTTTGCAATCCCAATCAGAATTATCCGAATTATCGAGTCCTCGTGAACTGGAGTCTCCGACGCGAGACGCATCAAAAGTGCACGTTCTGGTTCCGGTGGCCATTGATCGCTCTTCGAATACTGTTCGGGCGCGTCGAGCAAAAGGATCTTGTGCAAGGCGTGACTGTATTCGGTAGCCTGCGGAGTAAAAAGAACAGGCACAATACTATGCATCCACGTCAGAACGTCTAATTGTATTTGGGAAATTTGCGCGTAGAACGACATCATGAGCATCGGTGAACTTTTCATGTCGCGACCGGCCCGAAGCGAAACATTCGCTTCGCGAACTTGTGGCGAAACGGTTAGGAACATACAGAGGCATATTAAGTCGACCATCGAGAGAAATATTCGATCTTTGAATTCGGATTGTTGGATTTGATTGGTTAGTTCCGGACGACTGGTAAGGAATGCCTTGCAAAATTCGACCAGGTTGATGTCGTAGCGTAGCATTTTGACGAGTTCGCGAAGAAATACGCGCATTGTGCGCAGGCAGTCTTCGCGCTGGAGAAGAAATTCTTGATAGATTTCTGCTAAGTGTCGGGCTGATTCTTCCGGTTTTGTTTGGAACATGTTTGCTAGAGATAGAGACGAAATATTTAAAATTTAATTAGAAACTGGAGAGAACACGAATCATTGATTTATCTAAAGTCAGAACCAGAGAGGGACCTAGACCTTTAGATCGGGGTACTAACAAGCAATGCTAGATAAATTTTGGAGGATTCAATAACGCAATTATTGTAGGTACTTTTCCACAAACTCGACTGTTCCTTTAACACCTCTCGAACTACTCTCTACTCTCAATACGTCCCAAGTAGTAATTTTGTCCATAACACGTAACGTACCACCTTGATCAATAAGTTCCCGGAATAACCACCGTATTGCGCTTTTATTGTTCCGATTTGAGTTCTGTTTTTTTTTTGTTAAGTTGGTACATCTGTTGTTTACATTCCCTCTAAATCTTAGCGTCATAGCTGGACATTTTCAAAACTTAAGTAGCCAAGAGTACATCTATTTTTATGTATGTTGGCGATTTTTTTCAATTTTAGAAATGGATTTGCAACAACGAACTTGTTAAGAGTTAGTTGTTTTTTCCGGTGTCAGTGGAGTGAAGCTCCAATACGAAATCTCCGACTGTTGATTAATCGTAGTCCCCGAGGACAATGACAAATTTGGAAAGAGCTTTCACTGGAGAGGCCAGTTTATCATAAGATTTGTGTTGGACTAGGTCCGAAGGAGCTGTTTCGTCATCGGAAGGCAGAAGACTCTTCAGAGGGTGTATTCTGGCCTACTTTCCGAAACACCCTGACAGCTGGTGGAATTGCTGAGGAAATTTCTATATAGCGATATCACATTCAAATTTCATTACTGCAAATAATGTACTCGCTAAGTAAGCGCTATGACATCTTATACTGAAGCCCGGTGGTGAAGCAGAGTAACTTTGACTCGACTTCCTACATAGGCTAGCTCCTCTCGACACTGTTCGACGAGTTTAGAAGAGGTGGTAGCCGAATCTAAGGCCTTGATTGCGGCTTGACAGTCAGTGAGGATAACAACATTTTGTTTTGGCGTAGCGTCTTGTTGCGACAGGCCTCCTGGGACCCCTGTATCTACGCCTGGAAAATGCTGGCGTAGTCCAGTAAGTGGCAATATTTAGTATTTGTATGAAAAAATCTGCCAACAATCTGGGCGTAACTTTATTATTTTTCCGGCAGAAGTTAGGGACGCGTTCAAATCTGGTTTGGGAGCTACGGGCCTTCAAACTATTTTTGAGTACGGCATACGGCGTACAGACGGACATTTTTTTTTATTGCTTTTTTGGGGTCTACTAGTCCTAAAACGTGAAAATACAAAATTTCAAATTTTTTTGAAATTTCAGGTCGATCACAATACTTTAATAAATAATAATAAAGTAAAACTATCGCTTCGACTCCGCAGTTCATCTTTGGCCGTATGACTGTGTAGAGCCGGATGCTACTTTAAAAGATTTGTCTCGGCAAGGTTGTTCCGACCAGAGAAGCCCGCAAACTGGAGCCATTTCGTAATGAAGCCCATTAGCCAGCCAAGACTAGAATTAAAAACAAAAAAATAATCAGACTTACCCAACATTCCCATGTTATTTGGATTCCTCGCATTCGACAGTTCGTTCTGGACGACGTACTTCAGCGTGATGTACAAAATATCCGGCTGCAGGTTGAGCATCTCCTTCAGACACGACATGTAAATATTGATCAGCGGTTTCGTCTTCAATCGCATCTTGACCAGATTGGCAAGAACTTCATGATCCCTCGAACTGTGTCCCGTCACGTTGTAGCAAATGTAGGTGAGAAGTTCCTGTGCCGGTTTCATCAATTTGCCGTTGTGAATCCAAAGTTCCAATCGCGTTACCGAAAGCGCTCGGACTTCACAGATCCCGGACGTGGTCGAGAGGAACTTTAGGAAATTTCGGGTGGAGCAGTCTTGTTGCTGTCGTCGATTCAGTTGCTCCTTGACTGTGTCCAACACGTATTTTTCGACAATGTGCAGGTTGCTTGCGTAGCGGTCCTGTACGGGACAGTCGAGGACCAAATCGCCCGTTCGTAGCGAATCGCCATGCATGGAATTGTCGCCGGAATCGTCGTCTATGCTGAGCGAGTCGCGACCTGATTGCAGTAGACTGTTAAGCTCCGGCTGGAGCATTGATTTCGGCGGCACTCTCGTCCCGAACGCCGTGCAAATATTCTCAACGAACGGCGCACAGTCGACATTGTCCACCCAAACGCGTTCGTTCGCTGCATCGTCGATGTAAATACGAACGAATACTTCCGGCCACGATTTCTTGTCGTGATAGCCGCGTGCGAGTAAATTTGCCGCGAGGATATGAGCCGTTGGATTGTTGCGTCCCTTGAAGGCGTGCTGGTTGTCGCGCTTCAGAATCGAAATTAGCGCACCGGTTACAATGTCGTTGCAGAAGAGTGTCGGCCGGAGTTTCGCCAGGTACATCAAGGACAGCGTCAGGACCGAGTCGGACTTGTTGCGCGACGACAGCAACTTTGCCGCACCGCACAGAATACCAACGACCGTATCGGAGTCCTGGTGATCGATTGCCGCGAGGATTGACGATACAAAATCCGATGGCTCGCACTCGACGGCCATCTGTTCCCACTGTTCGAGGACCGAGCTGGAGCTGCTGCTTCCTTCGCCGGAAAGTCGCGGTACCGATCCGATGCTGCTGCCGAGTTTCGGCTTTTTCGAGACCGCACTAATCGGCGCTGAAGATTCCCGCTTGCGGTCCGAAACCGACTTTACCGAGGACATCACTTTGTTCTTGTCGTCGCGCGTTGACGACGATTTTGTTCCGAGTGCGTACAATTCACTGCCGGCATGCGGAACACCCATTTTGCTTTTGGATGATCGCGAGCCTCCGGGAGGCTTATTTCGGTCCATTTTTTTTAAACTCAATGAATTAAATGCCGCGTTGAGTTGTTTCGAGTTGAATTTTATGACTTTTTGTGATGACAGCTGATTGTTGTCAAAGCGACAGTGGCGGCCGCGGAAGGAATTTAGGGAGTAATTTCGCGGTGGATGAAATAAAAAACTTTAAATTGAAGTTTATGGTGTAGCAGGGAGTTGCTGTTAAGGTCACGTTAAGTAGGAAAGTTGCTAAAAATATTTTTCTCAGTCTTTTTTGAAAATGCATCCAAAAAAATAATTTTTTCGCTAAAACTCAGCGAAACTTTGAGCGCCGTGCTTTGACGTTCGTATGGCAATGCTGCGGTCATTTAAACTGTCAAGCTAGCGTCTATCGCCTAGCGCTAGTTTGTGGCGGCGTTCCACAGATTTGACAGTTTCTTATTTCATAAGATTGTTTGTTAGGCGGCGCAATTTGAGAATTTTGATCGCGATGGAGACGGACCTGGCCAAGTATTCGACTGCTGAGGTAGAGGACGGCGAGGTAAGTCAAACGAAACATTTTCCGGCCTTTTTCCGTATCGATTTCCTTTCGAAACAACATTTCAGTTATCGGACAGCGATGGAGGCTATACGCCGCTCCAAAGACCCGGCACGAAGCCCCACTGTTCGATGGACCACCAACCAACAGCCAGTTATACGTCCGCCTTGAAAATGGACGAAGTCGAGGACAACACGTTCGAATCGGACATAAGTTCGGACGAGTCTTCGTCGGGATCGGACGACGTCGTCAAGGCACTTACTCGCGACTCGTCGAAACGATCGAATTCGAAAAAGAAGCGTCCTACAGCCCAGCTACGCGCGAAACCCGGTGCCGCGAAAGCACACATGCAACAGTCCACGCGCCCGAAGAAGTACAACGTTTGGGCCGAGGGTTTGCAGGAGGAGTCACTGATGGAAAATATGCGCGGCTTCGATGTCGCCAAGGACCGTAAGAACGATCGAAGCGTCGAGACGTACGACTATGAGCTGAAGTACCGGCTGAACGGGGAGAACCGGTTGAAGCGTCGCATATCCAGTTCGGAAACGGACTTTTCGGCCGACCAAGGATACGGCAAGCGATCCAGACAGGACGGCCGGAGCATTAAAGATCGTTTGGGTCGGCGCAGCAGTTCCGGCAGTGTTCACAATGCGCCGCGCGATATTCTGGATTTGGGGGCGACAGACGACGATAGCCGCGAGGATGTCGGTCGCGAAATTGCCAATAAATTGTACGAGGAGAAGGACGATCTGATGAGTGAGTTTGAGCGTTTAGCAGATGGGATTTTTTCGTAGCGGATTTAATTTGTGTTCTTTTTGATTGTAGTTCGTGTTGCCGAGGTCTTGGGCAATAAGATGGCCATGGAGCTGTTCAAGGAAACACAGCGTATTGAGAAGGACGGGGGGATGATGATTATGGTAAGTAAGACGTTGTAATTGCAGCCGTAGTCGAATTGCATCTTTAAAACAAATTTTTACCAAGTATCAGCGCACAGATTTATCTTTGTTTATTACTTGTTATCGCGTGCGAACTGAAACTTGATCCGTCCTGGCCAGTCCTGGCCATGGGGTCGTCTCATTGTCATAAATTGTGCGGTGCTTGCAGTTTTGATTCGATGGTAGTTTCTGTTTTTGTTAGCAGTTTTCAGATAATTTCCAGAGAATACGAAATATCTGTAACTGTATGGACTACATGCCTGATGAGATGAATTTTGAGAAAAAACGCAGAAAAGCAGAAAATACGAAGCCACAACGGATTAAGTGAAGAGGACGTTTCCAATTGCACGGATGCTTCGAAATTTGACTCTGGCGCTGTTCTTTCCTATAAGCAGCTGAGGGGAGTACTGCCGGGGGTCTGCAGTGTACTCCAAGCAGAGATTCTGGCATTCTTTTTAGTGTGCGAGATATGCAATCACAATATTTCATTCACCATGGACATCAAGGCGATTATCAAGTCATTGGAAAATGGTTGGGAAGCGCTCAAGGGATTGCATACACCTGGAACCCTAAAACTACGCTACTTTTTTCATGCATAAGACTGAAGCCAATTGAACAACCATGATTTGGTTGTGAACTGCATATTGCGGGACTCATTTTAATGTATGTCTGTTTTTTGTTCAAAAAGCAAAACCAATTTTGGACAAAGCTGTCCGAATATTTGGCAATTTTTTTTCGTTTTCGTTAAAAGAGCCAAAGAGTTATTTCGAATCGACAGATTAGTTATATGATCTTTTGTTGCCGTGCGTGATTGTTTATTGTTTATTAATTCCAGAACGGAAGACGCCGCCGAACACCTGGTGGTGTATATCTGTTTCTATTAAAACAAGACGATAAAATATCAGCTGACGACAAGAAGGCAATATTTCACGAGGAAGTGAAGAAAGTCAACAAGAATCGTCAAGCTCAACAGGCCTGTAAACGCGATCAAAAAGTCGAAGAGCTGAAGAAACGCTTGAACATCCAAGACAAAGAACTGAAACCAATGGCAGCTAGTCATTCAGATATCGTGACTGCTATGTCACATTTAAAGCCCGATACCAACGGAACTTGTAAGTCTATTCAATTACGGCGTACTCCTATGATTTTTCTCCAATTATTTAATTTTACAGTATCGAATCCACCGCCATCGCCAGTAACAAATAGCGGCCAAGAGAACAGTCCCGATTATAGTTCGCTTGCAATCAATCATGTCAATGATAATAGTCCCGAGAAAGCCATACTGCGTACTTTGGACGATCTCGAGGATGATAGTCTTACTGCCTATGACGATGACTTTTTGGACATGCACTGCGATGACATGGACTTGTTCTAGTGCAGGAAACCGAGCCGCATCGTTACCGAACAACTCATTTTGTAAATATTATTTGCATAATTTTTTTTTTAGTAGTTTAGACTATTAAGTTTAATTTTTTTTTTTCGTTTAATTTTTTATAAACAAACGACATAAATATTTTCATTGTATTCGAAAAAGTGTTTTCATTTATGTAGAGGATAGTGTTGTGCCCAACTAAATAGCAGCATCCGACGTTTTGCATCTCCTATCGAAATTATTAATTGTAGTCAGACCAGTCGTTCTTCTCCTGATGCGTCCAAATAATTACAATTTAGCAGCTCAACCATAGACAGATCAAATTACAATGCTCGGCCTAAGCTACGGTATTTTGACCAGGGGACTCCACCGGCTTCGCCTGTACTACTGTATCGTAACATATCGCGTGCCATAGCTACTGGAAATGGTTGAGTTGATACTTTGTGTTTTTTTCTTCGTGATAAAATTGCAAAAAATACAAAACGACCCACAAATGGGCGCTTTGCACTTTTTCGAGGTTGCACCATTTGGAGGTCGCCAAAAACTGCCAATTCTATTGATAAGCGATTTCCTACTACTTGCACTTTTTCATAATCCAACCAGGGAATTCTGTTTGAGTAAAAACCGAAATTAGAAGTTTTTTTTTTAACAAGCAGCAGAAACACGGTATTTTCTATCAGTAAGGTAAACGCCCACTTAATCACCAAAAAATAACCTTTTATTTTTCCAGCTTACTTTAAAACTGTGGGTAAATCTACCTCCTCTTTTGGTGACGATTACTGTAAGATATTATCATCGCCACTGTCATTTTTGTTGTCGACTGTGGAGACAATTTTTTTGACGATAATCAAAGTCGACTGTAATTCGTAATGAAATAAAAAATTCAATTTCCCAGTCGAAATTAAAGAGTCAATGATTTCAAACGTTAAATAAAACGTCTGCCAACAATCTGGGCGCAATTTTATTATTTTTCCGTCAGAAGTTTGGAACGCGTTCAACTCTGAGATGCGGAGTAAGTTACTATGTGACTGAAAACCTAACAAAAAGTTCGTGAAGCGGTTAGAATAACATATGCATTCCATATCATTTCATTCCATTCCATGTCATATTCCAATACATAATTGGGTCATTTGCGGTCTAGGGGTTGCAGAAGGAAAACACAATACAAATAGATGATTATTAAATAAGCCCGTTGGAGTGAAAACACTATTCGATATCTGATCAGATTTGAGAGATGTGGCAAAATTCATGAAAAAGTATACAACCACTTTACATCCCCTTAGGCGTCGAATTTCAAAAAGTCTTGAAAACGCATTCTCGATATTCATATGAAGAATCCGTAGAGTAAAAATGAGTTCGATATTTGGGAAGACCTATTAGATATGACGAAAATCGTGAAAATATATGCATTCTATTTTCACTGATAATTTTTTTTGCCCTCCTTCCGAACGCCAATATTCAAATTTTTTTTTATCAAAATTACTTTTCTAGTTTAATTACATATACACACCGAGTTTCAACTTTCTACCATAAGCCGTTCTATAGTTGGGAAAAACACCCCCAATCCCGTACCGTACTACCCCTAAAAAAAATTATATTTTTTCAACATGCCACTACTATAGCTCTATCAAAATATCAAGTTTCAGCTTTATATCATTATAAGTTCTAAAGATATACACATTAAAACCTTTTCCTTTTCACCCTCCTCCACCCTTACCCTCTACACACACACCTCCAAATTTTTTTTCCCTGCTAGGGCTCTATTGGGCCTACTTGTGTTAAAAAATTTAAGCATCTATCTTACACTGTTCTTAGGATATGAAACGTGATTTTTTTGAAAAATTCTTATCCCCTCCACTTTTATGCCCCACTGCCCCCTTAAAAAATCTTACTTTGAGCAATCTTTATTTATCGATATTTATACTCAAACCGAATTTGATTTTTCTAGAGCAATGTTCGTGAGATATCGTAATCTAAAGTTTTTCACCCCCCCCCCCCCCCCCCTGTACGCCACTACCCCCTCCCAAATATTAATTTTTAGTCTTTTCTCCTTATATAGCTACTGATATTTGTTATACATATTTTAATTTTGTGCTATTAACGGTTTAGGAGATATGGATTTTAGAATATGTCGATCTCTGTATTTTTGCGTATCGGACGCATTATTTTTCCCCCTACTCCCAAACCCCTTCACCTATATCAGCAATTTTCTTGCAAATGGGTTCACTATAGAATGCCTCTGGAAACTCCAAGTTTCAGCCACCTAACATAAGCGGTTGCTGAGATCTAGAAATCAAAATTTTTCGTCTAAAATGCTCCCCTCTCCTCCCCCTCATACCTACACCCCTCTAAACGATACCAGTCGTAGAGGTTCACACAATCTACCCACCATAAAAATTTCATGATAATACCTCAACGGGCTTGGGAGCTACGTGCCTTCAAACTATTTTGCGTACGGCGTACAGACGGACATTATTTTTTTTTGCTTTTTTGGGGTTTACTTGTCCTAAAACATGAAAATACAAAATTTCAGGGTACCACATTTTTTTTATTAAAATAATAAAGTAAAAATATTAATTTTTAATCAACTCTAATTAATAAAAATAATATCAGTTTAATCGTTTAATTCAATTACTATAATTTTATGCTAAAGTATGAATGGTTAATCAATAACGATTACCAAAATTAAATATCTTAAATTATAAAAACCAGAACTAATTCATTATTTTACGTTTTAATAATTTATATTATGTTCAAGAATTTTATAATTAAAAGTTCGAACACAGTTTTCAAGTTGGCTTAATTTTGGTTTGACTTACACTAGCCACGGTAGCGTTCTGTTCCAGTTATGATCCTCGTCTTGCGGTTTTAAATAGTGTAGAAGACTCTTCTAGTGAATTTAGTTTTAATCTTTGACAGACTATTTGAACCCATTTAATACCTATCCAAAAATGTTCTTCCACATCTAGATATTCTGAATGACTTAGGTATGTACGACGCTAACTAATAATCATTGAATAATTCTAAATTAAAAATAATTGCTACTTTATTTTACTATAAAATTACAACAAAATGTACGTACATATTCACATATAAACCTTTTATTTTATTACTAAATAAATAGACAACCTCTCTCCATACTTTTTAATTAATGAACCTACAACTTGAAATAGTTTTTTAAAAAAATATATATGCCTACAAAAAAGCAGGTTACGCCGTAAAGATATTGATTTATAGTTTAGTTAATTTCGATTCGCGTAATATTATATCACTCAGTCATAAAACTAGCGCCTCTGCGACTTGTAGTTTGAATCTTTCACTGCAAGCTGGTATCACATCCAATGCAATTTTCTCCACATATTACAAATTTATGACTAAACAGCTAACAAAATTTTTGTTGTTTTCTTTTTTTTTATTTGAACTTCACATAATATTTTATAATTAAAATTTAATTTAATTTAATGCAAATCGCATATCGCGTGAGCTGTAGATTAAATGGTTTGATTTGGAAATTAGGCAAACAAGCAGTTTTATTTATTTATTTTATTTTTTTTCTTAATGCAGTGAATTGGTTAAGTTATTACCTAGTTATCGTTAAATTATTGATAAATTGATACAGTACAGGGTGTTCGATTCAAGACATAGGGTTTGGTCCTGTGGTACTTTTACTTTACTTCAATATTTTTCAAAAACAATTAGGAAATTTGATTTTAACGTTTCGGTTTAGTGAATTGATGGACGATTCCTAGTTCTTTTAGATGAATTAAATGAATGAAAACTATTTCTCTGTCCGATCTCTGGGCGCAACCAATCGACTACATCGCTAAACTAAATAGTTTTTATTTGTCATATTTTACTTTATTATTTTTTAATAATAAAGTATTTTATGTTATAATTAATTTTTCATGAATTTATATTACGCAGGAATTGCTTAGGCTACAAAGTTGAAAGTTGTAATTTATATAGAGATATAGTAGTGTTGCCATTGTGAAAGTTTTCCATAAAAATAACGTGATACAGAAGAGGGTGAAACATTTTATGTTGAGAGCTCGAAGGATGATTTCGACTTCAAAGCAAACCATCGGCAATCTCACAGGTTGTTCAGTTCAATTGGAGGTATTGATAAACAACACCTCTAATACTTACATTTTTTCGGGTTTTGAAAATTGAATTATAGTCGTAAACTACCAATAACAAGAAATGCATTTCAGTTGAAATTAAACCGGTCATTTAATTCAAATTTTGATTAATTTAGTGACAGTGAAAAGCACTTAATCATCTCAAGCTACGATTCCGGTAATAAATAACGAATTTTTCTTAATCCGATAAAATCGACTAATGATATCTAATCTTTACGCCAATTGTATAAAATGAAAATGTCTCGCATCTCACCTTGAGCGAACAATTTGACTTCATTAATATGCGCTTGTAGTAACATTAACTCACCGATTACTCGCTAAGAAACCAAAAGATAAATAGTGAAGCTAGCAAGAAACTAACCGGTAGAGGTATACCTGCCCGCAATACAATGATTAGCCAAACTCCATACATAATACTTAGTTAAGTTCAATGGAATACAGCCAATACATCCGAGATTTATTACTCGGGGCTAATGGTACTTCCGACCTTAGCCATTTGTGCGTTCATTTCTTAAGAAAAGAATAACAAAAATATATGTATGACTTTGCGCGTAATACAGTGTAATTTGAATGCAACTCGTCATCGAGGGGATTCCCGGAATCGACGATAATATTCGTTATGTTATTGAGCGAGATTGATGAACAACAACAAAATGTGTATATATGATATTTAAAATTATATATTTCATACGAACAAGTTGTAAGTAAATAGGCTACAAGTATTTTTTATGATTATTATGATTCGACTAGCCTTGCTGCGTAACATGAGGTCTGCCGATGATCTCGAACTTTAATTAAAGAAATGAATAAATGAAAAACGAAAAAAAAAATTGTTTATTTCATATTTTGGATATTAATTTATGGCCTTGTATACTATTAACGAAAACTATCCAATTGAGCTGCAGTTAATCAACTCTCTTGATGCATTCCGGTTAGAAATTAGTATGCACGGTTAAGGTAATTATTTGATTTTTTTTTATTAATATTTTTATTCATAAATATTCGCCCTCTATGCAAATCAAAATTTAAGAAAAAAAAAAATGTATGTTATGTAATAGTTATTAACCTATTTGACCGAGATAATATTTGAAATCAAATGTTTAATTGATTTTGAAATATTAATATTATATCATCGATTATATTCACGAATTAAAGTTAATGTGGATCTCAGAATCACATGAATTTTCCAGCGTTTTTGGTACACAATTTTTCGAGAAATTTAAGAAATTTCCATTGTAAGGAAGTCTTCAAAAATGCAGATTTTCAACGATTTTAATGAATTTGACTCGATATTCTCAGAAGAAGGAAATTATATTTTTTCAAGTACAAAAATGTTCAAAAGAATCGGCGATTGTAAGGTCATAACTTTGGCAATTCTGGAAGGAATGACCCTATACTCGGCTTTTCGTTGACCTTTAATACTTTTTTATGATTTTGCTGTTTTTAATTTTCTCAAGTACAGGAAATGTTTTTTTTTAGATTCAAAATTTTTTCGGATTGTACAAAATATTCAAGTTTTTTTCTTCTTCAAAACAGTGAACGAAGAACAGCGACCGGAGAAGACGTTACTCGGGTAATGCTGGTATGAAATGCGAAACCCAAGCCTTTACGAGTACGACAAGGTGAAAAACTTTCACTGGAAAATTCACTTAAATAAAATTGGTTTAGTTCGGGTACTTTTAATTTGCTGAACTATACACGTTTGTAATTAAACAATTTTATAAATTCTTTAAATTTTTTGAAATTAATAAAACAAATGCGACAGAGTAATTTATTTTCCGTTTCACTATAGGCACCCACTCTTGACACATTAGCATTGTTAATCACGGTCGTAACCGGCATGTAACGATCTGGTAAGATCTTAATTCGTCGAATAAGTGAAGATATGAAGCTAATTGCTACTAAATGCACAATGCGAATTTGTGCACGGTTGATACGAATAAAAAAAAACGTTCTGGTCAGATAAAGCAGTTAGTTATATAATTTCTTTACATTTTCACCCGATGGCGATATATCAAGGTGTACGTAGTTTTTATTTGCGCCCTATTGACCTGATATGCATAATTCCATTTCGTAGTTAACTTACCTGTTGTACTTATACCAGCAAAATTGCTTTATCGTCATTGGCCGCACACTTTGTCAAAATATCGGAGTTTTTTTTTCCTGAAAATTTTCTATTTGCATATCTTATTTGCGGCGGTAATTCGATGAGAGCGATGTACTTTTGTATGTGCAATAATTGGAAGCGAAATATAGCGACGACTGGAACAATTTTATGTAAATATTTTTGCTGTCCAAATACCAACACTGTGTATTCGTTGGAAGAGGACAATGCGTGATTGTTGTGCCGACATTTGGAATTGCAACAGTTTGTGTACGTTGAGGTAATAATGCAAAGTCGAAGAAATCAGTAATTGGCTTTGTTTACTCAGAGTGTAGCAACAAGAGCAAGTGTGACCTTCATTTTTGAATATAAATTTTAAAAATTGTTGATAATAGTATCACTTACTCGGTTGTGATGTTGGGTGGTTGTTGATAGGAGTCTTCTCTTCTTCGTAATCATCTTCATCTACTTTTACTTCATTATATCTTCTTCTTCTTTCCTCCATCAACATCTTCGTTATAATCATCTTTTTTTTCTTTTTTTCTACTTGTTCTCATTTTTCTTCTTCTTCGGCATTATCTTCTACTTCATACTCTTTTACTTCATCATCATCTTTTATTTTTTATTTCTGCTTCTCTCATTTTTTCTTCATAGATTCGGGACCTTTGTTCTTTTCTTGTCCATGTGCACAGTCGTCTGCATTTATTCTTCTTTTATATAGTTCTTTTTTCCTCAGTCCGCTTCAGAGTCTAAAACATATTTACTACCACAATGCAAAACTACGAAATTAAGGATGTAGTGAAGTATGGGATAATGTCCTAGTTTCAACTTTACTTTATACTATAAGCGCTTCATTAGATATAAAAATCAAACTTTTTTCTCGAGGCCCTAGTATTAAAAATTCGGAAATATTGATTCAATTTTCCTGATCCTTTCTCTCTTATGCTGAGTTATTTTAAATTCATCTCCATATATATTTATAAGTTCAAAGTTTCAACTTTTTCGTGTAACATGGTCCTGAAATTCACAAGTTATATCAATTTTTTAACTGAAAATTTTATTTTATTTTATTTGATAGATAAATTTATTCACTAGTTTCGATTAAAATTGTTTATTTATTTATGCTTTGTTTTAGAGACCAAATAAATAATTCATGTCATGGCTATTAATTGCGTTTTAGGACTCTAAATACTCCAAGTAGTTATTATGGAGAGGGCCTGGATGAACTGAGTTTCATTTTATGCTCTTCAAAGGTTTTTCAAACATTGTAATTGCGAAATTTGAAAAAGTTTCAAAAGAGAAGAGAAACTTCTCAATCGAATTTAAATAATTAATTATGAAACAATCAGTTTTTGGCGCTTACAATTATCATTAATTAATAAGTAGAAAAATTTAGAACCGAAATTTAAATAAATTCATTTACAAAGACGAATTCTGTCGTAACTATCATTCGATGCGTGAAAAATAGCTTTTAATTTCCAATGTTTGTATGTTTAATTTTTTCTGTTTATTAAGTCATGAAATAAAATGGTAAAAACATCATTGTATCGTTTCGTATTCACCAAATAATTAAACTCAAGATCACACCACACTCTATGGTTTTTGCACTCTTAGTTTTTATATCATATCGCATGCGATAATGTTGCTATCTACTATGCAATTTTTTGTTTTGATCTTATAGCAGTCAGGAGTAATTAACCTTGCAGGCGCAATTCTTTTATATGGAAAGTTTTCAGGTTCAGCTCGAATGCCAGGAAAAAGTTGGAAGTGAAAATAAAGTTTTTTTTATTGGTTGTGAGGTTTTGGCAAAAAGGTCAATAGAGTTGGGTCCCAGTTCAAGAGTATGTATAAGTTGTCTCTTTTTTTTTTAAACGTACCTACACATTACAATGACTTTGATTTCTTATCTTTATTGATCTTTAGATTTAATTATATGCATATTAACAAATAATTATCTATATATGTATGAGATTGGGAATACTATTCTGAGCAAATGCTAACTTAAATTGGACCATATGGAGAGTATCTTATTTGTGCCCTGAAAAGTCTTATTAGAAAGAATTTACAGTCGTACATAAATGAGCTTTGTCCTTTTAATCAGGAAAAACCAAACATATGATATTGTAGTCCAGCTTCTGTAATACATTTACATATACGTGCTAAGATCTAACTTTCCAGAATAAGTCGTTTCGGAGATACTGAAGACTACCACTGAGCTCCGTACCTTGCTATACCTATTGCTATTAAAATAAAATTTCCAGCGGTCCTCTATAAAGGCTCTATATAGTCGTAAATTTTTAGCTTTCCATTCTATGCGGTTTTTTAATAATAAAAGCCAGAATTTTTTCTTTCCTCCCACTCCCACCATGACCTCTTACACCCTCACCCAACAATTTTTCTCTGCTAGAGACTGTTGGGCCTAAGTTCTGTAAAATTTTATGATGACATCTGGTACAAAGAAGTACTTAAAAATTGCAGGATATATGACAGAATTCGTGAAAATATGTTTTTCATCCTGTTGGGGTTGAATTTAAAAAAAACCCAAGACCTTTTTTTCGTATTTGTACGAAGAGTATAAAAAAATATTCGATACCACTTTAATCCTAAGAAACATAATGAAATTCGTGAACAATTTAATTAAAAAAATTTTGAAAAATATTTTTTTGTTGTATATTTTATATTTATGTGTATAAAAAAAAGGTCGTAAAATTTAAAATCAACTTAATATCTCATCGGTTCTTAAAAATATACGAAATATGGTGAGATTGAATTTTCAACTTCCTTCCATCGTTTCCGGGTTGAATGTAGAAAATTCAGAAATTGTTTTTTTTTACTTTTACGTTCACTATTTGTACATAGATATCTCATCGACATTAAGGCGCAACTCGTAAAAATATATTTAACCCCTTTTCATCACCTTAGGAGTTGAATAGTCAAATATTCCAAAAATTGTTTTTGCATTTGTATAAAAATCACTGAGATGTATAATCCAAGTAGATGATGAGATCAGATTCGCAATAAATAAAAATCGATCAATATTTTCTGCTCATATGTAGCTTAATTAATTGGTTAATAGAACAATTAAAAATCTTCATTACACTTCATTAAAGAAGAATTGCTTAAGTGACGACATTGCTTTTGTTCAATGTGAATTATGACTGAATTTAAGCTAATGGAAAAGATTTAAACAATTTTCTTTTTTGTTTCAAAATTTCAAAATTCGCTTAAAACAAACCAATTATAGAAAAAGCTGGATCAATGCAAAAAAAAAATTAAATTCATGTTTCTATGTAAATGAAAGTGTTCTTGAGATAAAGTGCATAATTTCTGTCCCAATCCTTCTTTCTGCAATTTGCCAATTTATTTTTTTCTCATAAAATTTCACTCAAAGAGCTAACCTTGGTTCACTTGACTTTGAATTCAGGCAGTTAGACTATCGATCAATTTCATTATAAACCTTTTTTTTGTATGATTAATCAAATTGGATGTGAGAAAAATGTTCAATAAAAACAATAGTAAACCGATGTCGGTAGCTGATAGACGTACGAGGTTCAATAAAACCCAACTTATAGGAAATTGTATCATCTACAAATTCGAACTAACTTACTTACGCCAAAGAGTGGCGCTGAAATGAGATATTTTCAAAAATCACTGGAGGCAACATTTTTTTTCATTACGACTTAAAAATGATAAAAAATAAATTGTCAAGTAAAAAACTATCTGTGACTGCAAGCTACAGATTATTTTTAATTTATTGGCTGGTTTTAATTTCATCTAATCCTATTATTTCTATCAATGTAAAAAAATCAACCAACAGTCGAGAGCATTGGGAGTATTAATTTATTTCCAATATGATCCACCGAAAACTACCTTCAATATTCCGATTAAATTAATTTTCGACTTAGACATTTAATAATTCATCTCTCCCACTTATTTGTGTATGTATTTATTGCAGTAATCAGATTAAAAGATCTTCAATTAACTTACTTGATTTTCAAAATGCAATTTATCCCATTTAGCATACTTACATTCTCGTACGAAATATTTTTTTTAATCTAAGTACATCTATAAAATCTTAACTTTCAAAATATCACAGACATGATCAGTTACAATCGTTTTGTGAAAGGGGGTTTTTACGTTCATATCATTAAACTAGCTAGCAAAAATCAATCCAAAAAGACATTTCTTACGTCGTTTCAATAACATTCTTCATAAATCGGAGTAGAAAAAAAAAACTTAATTCAATTGAATTAAAAATTCGAACCAGGTAATACAAAGAACACTTGAAATTACGCCTCAAGGTAAATCCTGCATCTTAATGCCAATAGATACGATTTTCGGTTGTCGAGAAATAAAAAAAAGAAAAACATTCATTGTGATGCAACGCGCTTCTAAATCATTTAAATATTTAAATACGAAATTATATTCAGGTAACTGAAACTTTACATATAAGCAATGATAATGTCAGGTAATTCGTCAAGAAAAGAGATTGATAAAGATAAACTTTTTTAATCGCTTGACTTACCAGCTTAATTTATTTTCATCTATTGTTATGAAAATTTGAATTTGAATTGAACAATGTAACTATTTGGGGCAGTGGTGTCTTTATCATCCATTGAATATAGAATCAGAAAAATTTACTCAACATTAAGACGATGTAATTTTCATCGAGTTCAAGGGCAATCAAACATAAATCGTGTCTTTAATTTCACTTTCTAGCCGCTATTTATAACGATCGAAGCGGAAGATTGGTATAAACTTTAACTTGACTCATGATCCTATTAGAATACAAATCACTTCGGTTATGCTATGAGTTTCGATAGATTTCATTATGTTTCGTGAACTCAAATTTTAAGACTATACATATTGATTTTTCGCGTACCTGTATTATTATGTAAGAATGCTTTTTTTAAGGTGCGTGTCACGAAACAGACTCGACTGGTTCTTAAACTAACTTAGACTTTAAACTTTTTTTTTCATGTAATTTATCGGAGTTTTGACCTCTTATTTGTCGGATAGTCGATCCAATTTTGCCAGACTAGAAAACGTGTTACTACTATAACGATTTTATAATACCGTACCTACATTCAAAGAAACATTTATGAAAAACATCATGTGATTGAAATTTTGAAAATTATTAAAATTTGAAGAGTTCTTGAAGTATTTCATAATTTTAATTTATAATAAGTTTTTTGTACTGACATTGCTGACCTATATTTGTCCCGATTTTAATTTTCTAGAATATGTTTTCTGTTTTTACGCTCCATTTACACAATTACTCTTACCAAAATTTTTAGATATTTTTAAAATGTTCTCCATGATATTGATTGTCCCTGGTCTTTATGACCAGCCTGAAATTATAAAAAAATATTGATTTTTTCACTTTTCATGGCTAAAAGACAAAAAAAAAATAGCAAAGAAGTCCGTCTGTCCACCGAATCCGCAGTCTGCAAACGCCTGTGAAGATTAATAGATCAAAAACTTCTTGAGATATTAAGTTAAAATTTGTTTGGTGGGCAGACTGGAAAAGCCATGAATTCTTACACGTATTTTGTTTTTGTTTTTGTTTTAAGGGTGTGATAAATATATCCAAATTCTCATTTTAGAATTTTTGGATAAACAATCCCAAAGTGGGTGCAACAAAAATTTTAAATTTTTTGTAATGAATGTATTGGTTAGTTTTTTTTAAGATGTAATCATGTTAAAGTTGCTAAAATTAGTCATTTGTTTATTTATTGATTTATTGACTATTCTGACCTTAGCTACAACATTAATGTATACATGCATGACTGATATGTGCGGATATAGAACTTATCGTGTAATCTGAAACGTATAAGTATCTTAAGTTGCAATTGGAAATACCCCACAGTAAAATGTTTACAATATTAAACTGTGACGGTTGACTTGCGTGTGTGCTGTATTCTTGAAATATTTATATTATTAACGCTTAGCATCTCTTTATAATGACGTACACAAGTACTTTTTTCTATTTACCTTAGTTTGTCATCTTCGTTTACAATTCATCAAAAAACTTATATTAACGTACCACAAACTATTTTACATTGCTTAGAACATATGTCAACAATATTAATTGCCAATAACAACAGACTAGAAAGATGTGGTTTATTTGTGGAATTTTTTTCCGGCGAATCTGTGCTGAACTATACACGTGCTGCATATAGAAAACGTATACCTGCCTACGTATGTAATCAAAATTAAAAATAATATCAGTACTTAAATGAGGTAAATGTCACCTTTTACAGAACTTGCCAGAAAGACTAATACAATTATGGTGACTGATGTGATTTGGGAACCATATGTTTATTTAAAAGATTATGTTATGATATTACCTGTATAATTTCGGAAATTTAATAAAGTACCTACCACTTACTTATTTTGATGAGAACTATAAATTTAGTAAACAACCTGATGATATTTTAGCAACAGGTTGGATAAATGTCAATTTTTTTTTTTAAATTTGTTAAATAAAGAGTCATGATGGGCTAGACAAGATATACCTGAACCTTTAACCTTTTGCCCTTTTTGTATTAAAAGAATTTGTGTACATAGAATTATAAGTCGACTCTACTGAATGTAAAATTTTCGAGTGGGGTGATGAAGAGCGGAGGGAGTGGAGGGAGAGCAATTTTTAAAAAAAATAAATTTGTATATCTCAAGAACCATATCAGATATGATCTTGAAAATTGTACAGTAGGTAGTACTAGTGGACCTCTGCCGGGACCATTAGTGTGAGTGTAAGGTGGTGTGGGTGTATGGTGGGAGGGGATGGAAATGAAAAAATTCAGATTTTTTTTTCTCGAAAGTTCCAAAAGATAGAAAGCTAAAAATTGGCATCTATATAGAGCTACTATAGAGGCATCCCAGAAAAATTAAATTGTTGATAGCGGTAGCAAGGTACAAAGCTGGAGGGCTGTTTTTTATATCTCAGAAACGGCTTATGCTAGAAAGTTGATACTTAAAACCCATATGTAGATGTACCACTGTATAAATTATTGATAAGATGTGTCGGATCTCTAAGACTTCAAAACTAGGGAAATCGCAATTTCAATAAAAATGGGACTGAGGACCTTTTAGCATGAACCCATTCATGTTTACTCCCCAATCTTTAAATTTACCTGTTCAGTGTCCACCTACTGTATTGAGGCATTGAATAAAATAAAGAAAAATGTTAATTTTGGAGGTCAAGTACATGACGATGATAACATATTTGTCGGTGCATTGAGTAAAAACTGATATAAAGTAGTCTGGTCAGGCCCGTGCGCAGGAAAGTATCATGGGGGGGGGGGGGTTTATCAAGTTCCCCCATACTAAATGTGATGACCTAAAAAAAAAAAAAAGCTCCTCACTTCCCTATGAAAATAGGCCAATGGGGGGGGGGGGGGGGGGTTTGAACCCCCAAAAACCCCCCCCCCCCCCCCGTGCGCACGGGCCTGAGTCTGATATCAGGTTAAGTTCGAATCATGACTACACGAAAATTCATGGAAATGTGTCGGTTTGTTTTTGCTCTAATCCCGATGGAAAAAACTTTTAAAGGGCTTTTTTTAGAACAAAGAAGATATTCTACAAGTCAAAGCTAATGGAAAATCTATGAAAGTAAGAATGTTTGCATAATGTTGGCGGGCGATATATTTAACCAAAATCACACTAATATGGATCAAAACCGCTTTTTTATGCTATAGTCATTATAGAGTAGATAACGCTAATGATAACTATTTTAAATCAGGCTTTATAAAATATAAACAAATCAAACATATTTTAAGTCGATCATATAATGAGTCACTAGAATTTCTGAGATATATTTCTAATTCAAATTGGATTTATTATAAATATTTCTAATTAGCTTCTTGCTACAAAAACAACAAAAATTCTTAGAAACATTAAGTTTTTACTACACTTAAACGAATTATAGGTAAGTTTCCGTGAACCTATTAACACCAAAGATCAACGGAAATAAATTAAAATCCGAATGCAAATAGGAAAGTTTCTTTTCGTCTTCTAACATGACGTCAATAATGCGATAATAATTCTTGTTTGTTGCTATTACTCGTAAAATGTACAAAGTACTTAATGTGTCGAGAAAAATAAGTGTAAGTAAGTATAAAAAAAAAAAAAAATTTTTGTAACGACAGTTTTTATTTGTTTATCGTCATATAGTCGTATATTTTTATAGAAAAAACAATCAGAAATATAAGAATAAATATAAGCAAATTTTCAAGACATGCACACTTATACGTTTCGAGAAGATTTCGGGAACATAAACTGAACCTACAGAGTAAAGACCATGCGTCTTTTTAGTAATATTTCATAGAAGGGGATCCAGTCGCGATTTTCACTATAAAAGACCACTTGGGCAGTCTGTTAATCATCAGTCAGTTCTCTATATCCAATCGTAGTGAAACCACTGCAATCAACTTTGGTGAGTGGTTTTTTTCTTCACAATTATACTCTATTTTCGTTTCTTTGAAAAATCTCAAAACGTACTAAGAGATAAGTGAAAAAGAAATTATAAAGAAATTTCAAAGAATTTATGATAAGTGGAGATTTCTTAGTGTTTTCAATCGTGTTTTCAATCGTGTTTTCAAAGTTATCGATATCGGCAATCAGCGGAGAAAGAAATAATGAATTTAAAAAGAAAATCAAGTTTCTGGCTTAAGTCTTTTGTTTTGCCTTGGCCAAGATTTAATTGAATCGTTTGTGTTTTGATATGTTTAGTGCTAAAAGGTTTTTTTTTTTTAATTTAGAGTATAAAATATGAATTGGTTTTGCGATAAGAAGAATTCAGTTTTATTGAGCCTAGTGAAGCAAGCTTCTTTTACGTTTAAATTTTTACAAAATTCAAATTCAAATCTTTTGCATACGAGAATTCTTATACTCTGTATGCTTTGGTGTTTAATAAGGAAGGGATAGGTTGTGTGGTATTAAGAAAAGTGGGAAATTTGAATTAACAATAAATAGAATTTAGTTTAGAATTTAGTTGAAGGGAAGTTACGTCAATAATAATAGTTTTTTTTCCTTAATTTCTTTAGAACAAAATGAAATTCACCGTTGCTGTATTGTTGGCCCTTGTTGCCGTTTGCCTCGCTCAGGATACTAAATACACAACCAAATACGACAATTTGGATGTCGATGAAATCCTTAAGTCTGATCGTCTCTTCACAAACTACTACAAATGTCTTTTGGATAAGGGCAAGTGCAGTCCCGAAGCTCGTGAATTGAAACGTTTACTTCCCGATGCCCTTCAAACTGAATGCTCCAAGTGTAGTGAAAAACAACGCGCTGGAACCGATAAGGTCATTCGTTACCTGATCGAGGAAAAGCAAGCTGAATGGAAAGAACTTTCCGCTATCTACGATCCAAAGGACATCTACATCACAAAATATCGTGCTGACGCCCAAAAGCGTGGAATTAAAGTTTAAGTGATTGAATGAGATTAAGAAAAAAACAATAACATCACACACCACCACCATGTAGATATTAAAATTTCTTTTTGAAGATTAATCTTACAAGAAACTTCGAGCTGTGCAGTCCTTAAAAATCAACTTAAAAAAAAATAATTAAGTCTTCAACAACAAGAATATTATCAAAATTCTTTCGGGTCTATCTTTAACAACTATTCCAATCGCCTTAAGAAGAAAGTGATCTTTTGTAACTTTAATTCTAATCAAAATGATTTTTTTTCTTATTTTATTTTATTACTAGATGTGTAAAAGATAAATTCCTTTTTTATATGAAAATACGAGAAAAAAAAATTAAATCCTAACTTATACTTGTTTTTATTATCAACTTATTTAAATCGGGAAGTTATCGATAGCGAAATTTCGCTGGTTATATAAAAAAGTGTTTGTTCGTTATAATTTCGATCAAGGAAAAAAAACGAGCACCTTCGATATTTCATAATTCGTATGCAGATTTGAATAAAAAAATTTTTTTTTTTTTGAACGTCGTCCAAGACGACACTTGAGGATTTTTGAGTCAATCACCTTAGGCTATAAGTCTGCACAAAAATGTTAGGTAATCGATAAGATGTTGCTTCATAAGTCGTACGACAAATTCACTTTTTTTCACATGGTGTGACGATATTTTCTTACGATGTTCAAGACTTTGGGAATTTTTCGTGTCGAAGAAGAAAAATAAACACGAAAAAAAAATAATAAACTAAAATGGTGACACAGAATTCGATTAACGCTCTGCAATGTTATAACTACGTGATTACGGGCTTAAGGTAAAGACATTCAACACTCTCGATGAACTTTCGCTGTATGTTTATTTTATAATCGAAGTCGGTTTTACTTGGAGTGTTGCACTCTACAAGATATTGAAAAGCCAAGCTGATTTGTTTAAGTATAAAGCTGTAATGTACTTACTGCGTACATAGTCTACTTGTTATTGCAGCTGGTTATGCATTCGAGGTGAGGTTTTTGAAGGTTTTCTTTACTTTTTGGTGTTGCTAGTTTCCATGGAATTCGATTTTCACACTGAACGGTGAATTTCTAGTTATCAATATCATTTGGAATTTTTGTATTACTCGATTTGATGCTTTAGTTTTTCCAGCGCTGTTCCTTGGAAAAACTAAAATACAACCAGATGAGGAAACAGCTCATTTAGGACCAAATCCAACATCATTTTCATTCCGATTTTCATTCTTATAAGTTACACAGTATGTTAATTTGTTAATGTTGATAGATTTTACGTGAAAGGGCTTTACACGAAAAATAACGGTTGGCAATTCAAATTAGAAATCTACATTTCATGTGCAATTCCAGAACATTAGTAGAACTTAAAAAATTCTAAGGTTTTTTTCAATTTCCTTCCCAACAACTACCGAGTGAAGTACTCGATAACATTTTTTTAATTAGTATTGATTGATCATGGGGTATGAGGATATGGAATCATTAAGCAGACTAGGCTTTGACTTTCAGAAATTAAGAAAAAAGTTTATTTTTGCTGTTTTAGTAGACAATCTAAATGCCAAAAATTTTAATAATTAAATAATAGAGTTGTATCCATAAATTTCTTATTTTTTAGCGAAAGGTTAAAATGCAAGACTTACAAGAATTAACATTTTAAATTTTACATTGTTTGAAGGGTTTGGTTTAAAGAAAATAAAACATGTGTCAAATAAATTAAAACATAACAAAACATAAAATAGTATATTTTATGTCCTGGAACACAAAATATTTGGACATTGCTCTGCAATTTCAAAAAGTTTTCTATACAATTTTTTGCTTTATGTTTAATGTCAAGTAAACTATTAAAAAAATATATTTTAATTTTTTGTATCAATTTAATTGAGATTTTGAGGTATTTTAGGGTCATATTCAGTAAATATCTTGTTTTCGATTTGTGTTCTGATTTGATGGAAAGCGTATTTTCTATCTAAGGAACGGCTTACGGTACAAAGTTGAAATCTTGAACGTGTATAATATATCTATCTATTTAAAAAGATAGTAATATACCATTGATTTTCGCAGGTTGGGGTTTGACACTAGAATGATATAGTCGTATGTTATTAGAACCTATCTAAGCAGGGATATAATTTTAGTTTATCAAGGCGAAAGGGTGAGGGACAGATTTTTTTACTAGTGTTTTACCAGATGTGTGATGTATGCACATGACTTCGAGCGATTTAAGAAGCTGGTATATTTTTTAGACTTCCATCAAGATAGTTAAAAT
Organism: Beris chalybata; assembly: GCA_949128065.1. Taxonomy (NCBI): domain Eukaryota; kingdom Metazoa; phylum Arthropoda; class Insecta; order Diptera; family Stratiomyidae; genus Beris; species Beris chalybata. The sequence continues at coordinate 5,448,316 of OX421894.1, read as the reverse complement.
TAAAAGGTTATGGTGTCATTCAATTTTTAAAATTAAGAAAGAAAGCCTTCTGCAGGCCCGTGCGCAGGATGGTATAAAGGGGGGGGGGGGGGGGTTTAGCAAGTTCCCACCATACTGGATGTAATGACCTAAAAAAAAAAGGTACTCTCTTCCCACTGAAAAATAGGCCAATGGGGGGTGGTTGCACTGGTATGGCCTTCTGTAAGATATAACCTGGAAATTTTTGAGGTATTTGCAACCTGTACAGCACTTTTAGAAGTGCAATGTTTGAGAGCAGATGTATGAAGGGCGGGGTTAAAACAAGGTGTGAATGAAATAATTTCAATTTTATTATTTGAAAAGGATTTATTATTCTCTTATTATGCAACTACTTAATTTATTGTAAACGGGAGTACGTTTGAGACATCAAGGTGACACTTTCTTCAAACAATTAATAAAATCATATCTTGTTTTCATCGTTGCAAATAGAATTACAAATGTGTACTGTAGGTGCAGTAAAATTGAATTTTAGATGATCATTATTCAACGCGAATGCTTTAGCTTATTTTTTTGACGAATTGTAAATATGATACACTGAGACATATGAGTCACTTATGTAGATGATTCACTTATGGTTCACCTACTATATTCACTAATAATTAACCATCAATGGCGCGACAGCTCAAATCGCGCTCTGGCCTCCTGAATTCGCCGCCTTTCGTTCCAAAAGCCGCTTCCTTCAGCTGCTAATTTTTAAGGTTTTGCTGTCATCATCAATAAAGTCTTCGCATCGTTTACGTGGCTTGACTACTGGTCTGTTATCACTCGCTTTGCCTTTAAGAGCATGGTTAGGGATTCTTCTATCTTCCATTCGCGTAACACTAACACTTATCAAAGCGACATACTCAATGATTCACATAAGAGTCATAAATGAGTTCACCTGTGAACCTTTACTCGCCTAGGTGAATCTTTAGTGATTAAATTGCGATTCAGTTGTTGATTTGCTATGCAATATCGAACAACAACAGGAGTACATAGATGCAGTGAAATTTTTCCAGTTCATGCAACTGAGTAACTGTGTTCTTGTTATTATAAACATTTCTCTCCTCACATTAATTATACTGCAAAATTGAAGGTGCCGGTTTTGTTTATACCAAGAGTGTTTTTGTTTCTATTCTTTGGCTTGTTTAATCTATTTCCTTTCTCAAAACTTCTACTTTAGCTATGCTAAAAATGTAAATATATAAAAATTTTAAAGATTGGTTGTCCTGAAACTTTCAACATTTCTTCCGTTACCACTGGATTCTGTAAACACTACTGTCTAATTAAAAAAAAATACTATACCGTCGAAATTTCAGTTTCTAGCAAAATGAGCTCATAAATGTTAACAAATACATAGATATTTACATCCTCTAATGAGTTATATAACACTCGGACCAAGATCAACTCAATTTCCACTGACCTTTTCATGAGTGAAAGTTTTTCACCTAGCCATACTCAACGGCCTATTTTTTGTTCGACACTAACTGAGTAGCGTCTTCTTCAGTCTGGGATTATTCTCGGCAATACGTAGTTTGAGTTTTCGTTTGAAGTGGATTTCATCGACAAAACGCACTACAATTGCAGTTGTATTTCATACTTTGCAATACAGAAATTGAATTACGAAACAAAACATTTAATTGCTTTTAACAATTACTGCGTGATTCAAATAAAATTTTTCCGCTGTCGTAATAAAGCGAACAACTTAAAGAAAAACAACCACACAGGTGCACACTCGAATAGAATACCTAAGAGAACTTTGGATGAAAAGCCACTTGAACTATGATTCCTCTGTTTATTTGCAATTATTTTAATTCCTACACGGTGCTAATAGAAACTAGTTAATGTACGCATAAGGTAGAATAAAAGTGGCTAAGTGCCACCTTTCGGAAATTTTTGATTCCGCATTTTCACACTAATTTCTGTCTTTCAAGTACTTCTCGCGATACTGTCCACTTGGGTCATAGATTTTTTCCAAACGAGCCCAATCATCGGCGTTGTTGTCGATTAAATGATTGACCACCTTTTCAGCGCCGGCCTTCTGTTTTTCGGAACATTTCGAACATTCGGTAGCGAGAGCATCGGGAAGTAACTCTGGAAAAATCAAACGATATTCCAAGATAAGCAATGAAATTAAAATCGATCTAATTTACCTTTTAGTTGTTTTGCATCGGGAGTACACGGACCCTTATCCTCCAGGCAATTAATGTAATTTTTCAACAGTCTTTCACTTTGAATAACTTCATCGAGATCGATGTCGTCGTACTGGGTGGTATATTGGGGAGCACCCAAGCAAACCACCACTAGGAGCGATCCCACAATACACAATTCTTTTAACAGCATTCTAAACAATTCACACTGAACTAAACTGCAATATTGCAGCCCTTTTATATATAAAATCGGAATAAATAATAATAGTTTTCACCTCAAATTAACAAAATTACTTACATTAATTTTCCAAGCAATTGCTTATAAGAAATATATTAAAATAATTGAACGCCGAGTTCAATGCGTGTATTTGCATTAGAAAAAAACGCGATATTCATAATTCTTTGTTATTTCAAATAATTTAATACTTAAATTCTTTTAATAATATTTTGTATTACGAGATAGATAAACTGATAACTTTAATAGTTGCATGCAAAGCAAAACTCTTAGTTGCACGGATTTGCTCCCCGGCCAGGGTCAACAAGATTTTCCAGCAGTTTTACTGGATGATTGAATCATCTAAACAAAACAATTTGCTTGTTCATCAAACGCGTTTAGTTCATAAAAATATCGAGAAAAATGTAGACGTTCGAAAACTAGTATAGTTTCAATTGCATACTTCTGACGCACTAAAAATATTCCGATTAGGAAATAATATCTACTTGCGTCTGTTCTATATTGCGGCATTTCTCCGCTACAGACTGTTTTCTGTTCTATTCCAACTCTATTTACTACCAAGACTAAATTTTTGGATACCTGAAAAGAAACATAAAAATTATGGGTGCTATTCACAGTCGTCATAAAGTTGGCTTTAAGTTAACGCTGACTTTAGTGTCTTATTAACAATACGACACTAAAGTCAGCTTTAACTCAAAGCCAACTTTATGACGACTGTGAATAGCGACCTATGTTTTTAAAAATTAAAACAGTGCTAATTTCCTTTGTTCCTGGCAGAGCCAAGGAGAAGTTATAACATTGAAAGTGTTCCGGACTTCAACCTTAAGGGAAGATATGATTCGATAAAACCCTTTAAGGCTTAAAAAAACTAAAAAACTAAAATCTATTTTTCCAGTTCCAATCGTTATAAAGCACTTGAAAGTAAAAAGCCATTCGATATCTCATCAGAGCTAAGAAATGTGTCAGATATCGTAAAAACGTTCACAATCACTTTGCACCGCCTTAGCGGTTAAATATAGCCCAATCCAAAAAATTTAAATATTTGTCGGAATTCGTACTCTTTGATTGAATATCGAAAAATGTTTAAATTAGTTCCTAGGCTAATAAAACCCATACAAGAAATCGTATTTGATATATAGTATCATATAACTTAAGAGATATGTCGGAATTCGTGAGAACACTTATAACCACTTTACACTCTCCCGTAAGTGTAAGAAATGAAAAAATCGGGAAGACGAATTCTAGGCGCTTATATGATGAGCTAGTAGAAGTAAAATTAGTTCAACATCTCGACCGAAATTCGATATTTGACGAGTACCTTAAGGGGGCTCATATGAGTAGAAAGCTGAAAAATTAGGTGAATTTTAGAAATTATTATCTCAAAAACTATTTGCACGATTTTATCCAGATTGGTCTTATTCAAAATTATATATGTTGAGGTACATTAGTAATTTTTTTTTATAAATATATATCAACCAGGGGCGCTGCTGTCAGGGTCGGCACAAAGAATGTCCGTCACTCGCACGCTCTGCGGTTCCCACGATTACATGCAAGCGGTTGATCCAAAATAAAAATTTCAAAAAGATTCTGAAAGTGTAAAGTATGATGCCCTGCGCCACGTAGGAGTTTTTTGAAGAAAAAAAATTTCACAAAATGGCGGCCGATTGAACTTTATTTTCAGTTCTTATCCTCGATTATCGACCTTTCTGGCTTGATAAAAAAAAAGGAGATAAGTTAAAAAAAAAAATCCTACGTGGCGCAGGGCAGAACCTATTTAAGAATAATGTGTGAAATTTTGGAAGTAATCGGTTCAGCCGTTTTCCGAAGATTTTGGGAACGGACTTTGAAAAGTATGTTTCGAGATAATCGCGTTTAAATGACGTGCTATATAGAGAATTCACGAAGGGCCCCTCCTGGTTAGTTGCCCATAACTTCCACAATTATTGGAATTTCAATATGAAATTTACAGACAACATTCTTAAGACTATAAACATTAAGATGAGCGAAATTTTTTTTTTTAAAAACCAAAGTTTTTTACTCATATGAGCTCCCTTAAGATCAGTAGGTATTGTCATTGAATTTCAAAAGCTATTTGGACTCTGATGAATTAAATACTTGAGTTCTTTGGAAGGAAGGTACTTTTCAACACTAGCACTCTAAATGATTAAAGTAAATCTCAACGAATTTGACTTTTAGATCCGATTGTGGTTTGAATTTACCTAGATCTATTATTTGTATGCTATACATACAGCACCTAACTCCACGTAACTAGCTCGAACTCACACCTACTTATGTATATTGATCAAAAATGAAAATCTAAAAAGTATTTAAGCTGATGGATTTACAGAGGAAAGGAAGTTAGTCTAAGATCCCAGTGATCATCCATGTAGACTATATATCGAAAACAATAAATTAGTTTAAAAAATCTTATACACGCAACAGTCGGATTTTTGAAATTATAACATTTACAAATAATAAGTATGTGACCAAAACCTATTTTTTAAATTAAGTTGCTACGTACTCATTACCCTTACATAGTGTGTATTTACTTGTTATTATTTTACTGTGACAAAGAACCATTCACACCGGACCCTCAATTTTTGATTTGCAATTGCAATTGAACTTAATTAAACACTTAAACTAAAGCCTGTCACACGAAAGTCGCGTTAATCGATTTTGCATCAGTAGCTATTGGCAATTTAAGCGATTATAACGTCTTCCGATAACGATACCAAATCAGTTTCTTTACTTTGTTGTTTTTTTAGAATTTCTTTCTAATTATTGTATGATTACGTGATATTAAAACAAGTTACTAACAAAAAATGAACTTTTGGCTGATATTCTTGTGTATTCTTGCCAATTTCGTGATAATTGTCGAGAAAGAACGTATCGTGGCGGCCTATCCTCACGTTTGCGATCAACATTTGGAAAATTTAAGTGACTCGGTGCTTTTTTAATAGCAGGTGACTTGCACTTCTGAGGTCTAATTACATTTCAGTCCCAGGTAGCTACTATTTTTGTTACGTTTGAATAACTTTTTTCTTGATTTTTTTTTCTTTTTTTTAGATAGTTGAAACAACTAGTTGCCATGAACATGAACTTGATCTTGACATAAAGTTAATTGAAATTTTATTTTTTTTTGGTCACCGGTGTTTATTTGTAAACGTTTTCAAACATACTGTGCTTTCAAAAATAGATCAAATGGCATTTCAAAAATTTTGTGTTTTCTTATAAAAAAATTTCGAAAATTTGTGCAAAATAAAAAGAAACATATTTTGCAATAATTGTAATTGATATTTTAGCATAAATTTGTAAGTAGCTTCTGTTTTAATATCCATTAAAACATGGTAGCTAAATAAACATAATATTATTTAGTTTTTATATTGACCAGCATTACACCCATGACGTTTATAGAACTGTAGACGAAAAACAACTTTCTTTATAGTATTCTATCGGAAAAAATGACGGCTTCCAGTTGAGAATTTGATTGGTGGATATATTTTTACGAATTTCGTCAATGCGTTGTGTAGGGTTTTACAATTTCCGCTCTTAGGTCTGATGAGATGTTGATTAATTTTTATTGCGACGAACTTTTTACCTAATCGCCTTAAAATCAATTGCTGATTTTGTTGTGGCTCTATACTTAAGTATTATATTCATTACTTAGATACTTACTTACTTATATGGCGAAATTAATTTTTTCTATATTCCAACCCGGGCTGTTTATTTATATATTCACGAATTTTGCCATTTTCATTTTAGGTCTTACAAGATACTGAACAGACTTTTATTTCTACGTATTTTTATGTAATTGTTATGTTTGTTATGTAATTCTCTAAAAATTGATTTCAGGCTTTTTCGGTTCATAATACCTACTATCGTAAAAGTGGCTTTATATATTTCACGAATTCTGTTATATCTCTTTGATCTGATGAGATATCGAATTTGTCTTTATTTTCACTGATTTTCTATAATTCTGGCGTTGATAAGGTTCTCAATTTCGCTTGAGAAATCTGTGCACTGATAAATAAAGAAAATAGCAAAGGCCCAAGAATAAAACCTTGAGATACTTCAGATTTTGCAAATTGTATCTTGGATTGGACGGGGAAAAAATATTATAGATTTACGTAGCGTGCAAAGGAGAGAGAAAATATTTATCCATTTCCTCGATTTCGAGATATAAAAGATCCTTGAATACAAAATAAAGACAGAAAAGATTAAAACATAAAACCATAAATTAGTTTAAAAGAATATTAATTTTTTTATAAGGTAAAGTATTCCCGTAAATTAAAAATCCTTCCTTCCCATTTCCTTAAAATAGTCATTAATCTCCACATACATATAACCTTTATTAATTTTCGATAGTGAGAATATGGGTGTCCTTTTGGGGGAGGAAAAAATTTAATGTTGGTTAATAAATGATAATATTTCAGTGTAAAAATTTTAAAATAAAAGCGGAAAAAATAGTAACGAAAAAGAAGATGACTAAAAGCTTTTAATAAACTTTTCAACGATAGTGTAACTAAACAATATGAGCGACTATCAACGGGCTGATATAAATACAATAATTCGTCATAGTTAAAAAGTACGCCAATATTTAGGCTTTTTGAAAATTTCAAATTATAATTTTATTTAAAAATTTTGCTATAGAAGTATTTTGTATTGTATGTGATAAATTAAAGTAATTCTTGTAGTCTCATCCTCGATATAACGCCGATAACCTAGCAAAAAGTGAAACGTTCTTTAGGGCCCATCAGGATTGATGCAGTTTTATTACTATCCGTTTAACTTTCTTGTACACAATAGTGTCAAGTTCGCAGTAAATTTATTAAAATTAAAATATGGATATGTTTGGCTTTCCCCAAATCATTTACGAGATAAAACTAAACGCTATAGTGACTTAAAATATTATTCAAACTTTCAGCTTATCGGACTATAGCTTCGTACATTTAAAACATTAAACTTTTAAACCGGATTTAATCTACAAAATTGCATTCGTTTTTATACTCCTCGTTTTCGGTCATATCAACATAAATATAAAGAGGCTGTACTATTCGAAATGTAGACAAAACCAGTTTAAAATATATCGCTTTTAAAATATCACGAAAAACTAACCGACCAACAAAACTATAAATAAAAGTATGAACAATTTATCTAGATGATGTTAAACAGCTCCTTATTGCAACAATAATAAAATTATTCCTTGTGAAAAAAAATTCAGTTGTAAAAACGCACTTAATTCAAGGCAATAATTATTAAGATAAACAGTGTATTGAAATGTCCTTAATGTTTCGCAGTATATTTTTTTTTATTTTAGAAAGGTTGACATTTAACATTGAATAATAAAAATTGTTGTAATAGAAAATGAAAATTTAATGGCATATATGTATTGTTAGTAACATTTTGAGTTGCAACAAATTATAATTATTCATAACTTTTGCATTGCCTTTTTTTTCAATGTTCGATCGAATTGTATTCATAAGCAGTTTTAAATGAATTCTGTTTACTTGAAAGTTCACCATGCATCTGCTCAAAATTTTTAATTAGATCATAAATTAAACATCACTTTTATGCAACCGAATTTTAATTTTGTAATTTATAGTTTTAACAAGAGGAGAGAAAAATATTTTTGGGTTGTTGTTTGCGACTAATCACACTTAATTGACGATCTCTCCGATGATTAGGAAAAATTAATTGACTTTTTTGAATTAATCTTTTGCAGTATTATAAATTACGAGTTTTGTAATAATTCTGCTGTTCGAAGACATTTTTATGAAGAAGAATTACAGACTATAAAATTACATTCTACGAATATATTAGTCAAATTGCGTTTCCAATCTCTTTTCATCTTCCACGGAAAAGGTGGCTTGAATTACTATTTTTTGATTTTTATATCTCAAATTTAGTACATGCTAAAACCTTAAAATTCGTGATACTCGCAAATATACAAAAAAAAAATTAAAATATATTTTTCGGCAAGAGTAAAACAAAACAAATTGTTTTGTTTTCATGATCAGCCTCTTGATCTTTTATGTATAGCATTCCTTTCTATACGTTGCTGCCAAGTTTCAACTTTATAGTACAAGTTGTTTTTGAAAATATTTTCTGTTATAATAGTTTGAAATTTTTTCATTAACTTTCAGGTCCATTTTTTATTAATATGATAGAAAAATGATAAAATAAAATGAAATGTAAATAAACTCTTTCATTTAGAATCTCATCTTTACATTCCTTCAGTATATTATAAATGAGTTTCAAGATGCTTCGAAGTAAACGTGTCAGAGATGATATTTTTTATTATGAACAATTTATTTTGTTTTTATAGTTTTTTTCCTATAAGCTCAAAAAATGAATGAATCGAACCCTGAAAACCTCGTTTCCTAATTGACTTGAAGTACAAATCGTAATAAATTTTCTTGGTTCTTTAGATTGTTTTTCCGTCATTACACTATCATCTCATCGAAGAATACTATATGCGATGCCTCACTGAATATTATCATTCACTACTCGTATGTTCCGCACTAACCTAAATAATAAATTACACAAATGAATTGCAGATAGTTGCATACTGTTTAATACGAAGTTAATTTAGAATGTTATTAAGCGCCAAGCTGTGCAATTTCATTGCTGGACATAAATCTTGAACAGCCTCAATCCTCAGTCAGTCCTCCAAACAGAAAGAACAAAGATCATGTAATTCTTTAACGCTATTAAACGAATCGAAGCTATAAAGAAAGATCACATGATAGTAAGCTAAAGATAACCTTTTCATTTACAGATTTCTAAATGCAACAATTATGGTAGAAACGTATGTGAATTGTGACTTGAAAAAATAAAAATAATGGACAAAAAAGCTGATCGAATTGCACAATAGGTAATTTACATAAATACCAGTCATGTAAAGTGATAACTAAGTCCATACTTTGAAGGTCAAATTTATTACTACAATGGTCTCATCAGGTGTTATGCAAGTGCTGATGACCAAATTGACATCCACGCATATGCATACCTGAAGTCATAACGATGTTCGTATAAATTTGACGAAAAATGATATATTTTGACCTATGGAACTATCCACGAAAGGGTTACCATGTGGCTAAAAAGTTAAATATCAAGGACAGGCATACAACTTCTTTTGTGGTCTTGTGGAAATATCGATGGAACAGTTATAAAAATTCTTGCAATAACTATTGATCGTTTGTTTCCTATAGATTAATTATGTAGTTACTTAAGGTAAGAGATTAGGACATTCAGTAGTCAAATGATAGATACGTTATTCTACCAACCAAGAGGTCGCTGTTGATCAAAAAAGATTTTATCTTTAATCTGGACATCCATTTTAATTTTCGTTTGGTCCGAGATGGTTGTTAGCCTAACATAAATCTACTCTCAAAAAGCTGAAACTTCTTACAAATAAATTTCTTTGGATTTTGTACGTTCCTCTGGTTCGTTAAAATTGTTGGTATTAGTTATTCTCGTAAAATAAAAACTATTCTCCTCCAATATCTCACTAATAAATTAAAATTTTTATTTTTTATATTTTGGTATTAGCTGTTGAAGGAATTCGATTAAAATATACTTTTACTTTATTATTTTAATAATACAGTATTTTCAAAATCTTTCGTTTTCTAAAAATCTGGATACATTTTTTTCTTAATATTTTACCACTATGCAATTTGTTTTTAAAATAATAAGTTAAATCTAAGCTCAGTAAGGATTTGGTTAAGTAAGTTGTCAATCACACAAAATGTCATCATACGTTCGAAAGAAGAGTTCAAAATCAAAATTCGATAAATATTTTATGGTAAGTGAACTTGACTGAACTACTAACCATTAAATGAAGTAGCTACTAAAATAAAGTGGAATTAAGACTTCCGTGTTATCATCTTCTCTAATTCGATAGTAGGCTCTATGACTTCTTGCCATTTTTTCAGAATATAAATGACATTAAGTACAATTCGATCACACTATATTTAAGTGACTGTCGCACCTTTCGTAGCATTTCCAAGGCCTTTGACATTTTTGCGAACACTATCTAGTTATTTAATAATATATTAATCAATTTAATGACATTATTTCCAGCTTGTTATTGCTGTGTTCCTGGAAGCAAATAACTTTTTTTTTTTACTGATAAACCAATCAATTCGGCAGTTGCTATAACTTCCGAAGTGTCGAATTTAGAATAATTTCGACTAACATCCGCCATGAATTGGATTTTAATTGCAAATCAGGTACTGAGCTTAAATTATTATTTTGAACTTTTCAAATTGCATTATAACAACGACTCGAAAATCAAGGCTCTTCGAATCAATAAACAGTTTCGATTTGAACTATACGGAAATACGTGAACTTATCGGATCATATCTTAGACTTTTAAAATACGAAATTGGTAGTCACTTGTTATAAATGCCGATGTAATTTCTTACTTACAATAATTTTAGTAGACGATAAGTTGGTTAATTGATTTTAAGAATAGATGATGCTACCTCATAAGCATTTTTTCAGTGATATATTCAATTTTTGTACTGGCTTGAAAAAAAACTGAGAGTCATTTCAATTATTGACTTCTTAGACGAATTTTCTTCCTGGTGAAGCGAGTACCATATTAATACTTAATATAATGAACGTTAGATCAATATTTCTAAAAAAAATTTAATCAATTGATCATTGATTGAAATAAAAGTTTCAATGATTCTTTCCGTGATATTTAATTTTTCTAGAATTAATTTGTTGGAGGATATTTAAGTATAGGGAAGTTAATTACAGAGCTTCATAGCTAATTTGATGTTTTCAGTTGGGCTTATCTAAAATATGGCAGAAAAAAATGTTTTAATTTTAAAGTTCAGAAACAAATCCTTTTCCCAACCGGTTAAAGTTTTTGTTTTTGAAATTTCAAAGCATTGGGGTAAAATAACGAAATAATCCCTTTATGGTTAAATATATAAAAATGAGAATTGGATGTTCTGAAAGCCTCTTGAAGTAATAAACAATTCGATATTTCATCAAACCCAAGAGATATGTCGGAATTCGTAAAAACGTTCACAATCATTTTACACCCGCTTAGTGGTTGAATATCACAGATTTCTGAAATCAATTTCTTGGCCACAGATGAAAAAACAAAATCGGGTTTGCATTATACCTAAAAGATTTGTCGGAATTCGTAAAAACTTACACAACTGCTACACCGCTCTTAAGTATTGAATATTTGATAATGCTTCAATCAGTTTTTAGACGGTTAAATTAAAAACTCTTGAAAATAAAAGTGAATTCGAAATCTCATTAGATCTAAGAATTATGTCGGAATTCGTGCAAACGTATATAGCTAATTTGCATTACTTTTTGGGTTGAATATCGAAAAATCTGGAAAACTATTTTTAGGTTTGCAGAAGTAAAATTAATTCGATACCTCCACCTAAAAGATATCACGAAATTCGTGAAAATTTATTCAACCCCTTTCCCGGAAATTTTTAAAAATAAAAAAAATATATTTTTTTTGAAAAAAAAAATTTTAAACAATTTTTTAAAAAAAAATTTATTTTTGTGTGTAATAAAAGTTTTAATGATTGAAAAAAATATTTTCTTAGTACCTAAATATAGTCTCAGATTTCCAGCATAAGCCGCTCCAGAAAAAAAAAACCGTAGAAAATTATTTTTAACAGTATCCTGGTATTAGGATTGTCTTGGGGGTATAGTTACTTTTCTTTTAGGCCAATGGGAGTCTCAGAGTGTCTAGTACGTAGTCTCAAACTTGTTAGCCAACAATTAAAAAAAGATAAGTAAAAGAAGCATAAACATGGTCAAACGATTTGCTCATGTAAGTTATGAAGGTCAGTTAATCTGATTAAATAAAAAAACAGATTATCTTGAGCTATTTATATGTTTTTCTAATCACCAAACCATCAATGTTGCCAATCTCATTGTACAACAATTTGTTATGTTAGGCGCCTGCTATAATTAATTTATCACCAGTTTCATTGAAACAAATTTTATGTACAACATATTAAACTGAAATATCTTTTTCTAATCGCAATCTCTGTCCTTAAGATTAAACGCCTACAACTTCATTAATTGTTGCCCATTTGAAGAAACACAGGAACTGTGTCGTTCGATGCTGATTCATTTGATTTGTCATGTTTAAGAGCGCGACAAAAAAAGTGTCGAGTCCTTGGCAGAAATGTGAATTTTGAAGGATCTGGCGCCTCTCCGAAAGCGGATTAATTTAGCGGTTATTATTTTGGAACAGATTTAAACAAAAACAAACCAAAATTTATAATTCCGGTTAACATTACGGAGAAAGGTGTCGGCTCCACCTGCTTGTTACCTTCGCCTTTTAGTAAAGCCCGCGACTATTGTTCACCTTTAACGTAAGTAACGTTAGCAGCTTGTTGTGTGGAAATTTTAATGATCGACCGTTTTTAATGAGCGCCGGCCGGCTTAGCTACTTGAATAGCCGACACAGTTTTCATATGTTACGTCTTATGAACAACATGGTTAAGACACGAAGCGAACAGCCTTTGTGATGTGTCGTCGATTTGTTGTTAAAACTAATAAATCTACAACACTGCCATAACTCCTAAGGTCTTCTAAACGGATGTACATACATAGCTGCATATTCATTTAGTTGTTTTCTTAGAGCTATGTCGAGTGAAAGAAGTAAGTAATAAATTGCACCTGGTACCTTGGAGTATACTAGGTGGGTGCTATACTAAAGCTAGTAATTGAAAGACCTTACGCTGCCGCTTTCAGGGACTCGTCATAATCGTTAAGCGGACTGCACAGGAGCAGTGTTGATAAATTCATCCTTGCAATGCAAAAACTTCTTCAGAGCAATTGTGTGCTAATTTAGAGTATTCGTATGTAAAATGGGTTCGGCATATTTTTATAAGCGTTTCATTGTTTTTTGACCTTCACGACTTAAATTGCTGCTTGAATAGTTTAGCTCGCTTTAGCCAAAATTTATCCGAATATATTTGACTAATTTTGACTGTATGAACTCAGCGTCCCACTCAATGGAGCCACCGAAGGAAGCCCATTTCTCCGTATCTTAATCTTTCGATTCCAGAGACGTGACGCCCCGTGAGTCACATTTACCTTAATTCACAGCGAAAACGAAAGTATAGTTTATGGCCAATAAAATAACTCTTGATTTTCACACCTTTTGGAAGGTGTATTTGAGATAGTGCCTTTGTAAATATATTTGAAATAACCGTGACTATAACAGTAACAACCGTAAGAAATGATGTGAAGTACTCGAGTTTTTGCGTGTTATATGGATCAAAAGTTTGTCCCTGGACTACAATATCCCATAAAAATTAATTTAATTTATTTAATTATCTAAAGGACCATGAGATTACGTGGGTTAAAGTGGATTATTTGAAATTTCAATATGAAATCTCTCGCACATTCATTAGCGTTAATGGGTTAGTGTATCACCTCTGTTTTTTGTGTAAATATTTGTATTAAAAGCACACATTTTTTGATGATACTATAGAAGTTACTGATTAATTATATTTCTAATAAAAATATAATAGTTTAGTTTGTAAAATAAAGTGGTGCAATTTTGTTTTTATTTTTGTTAAATTTTACAGAACTTACTTTAAATCCGGCTCGACGGATCAAAATTTATTCCATTATTTACAGTTAGGTTGGTTGGTAACAATTTGAAAATAGTCGGAAATTTTACGAAAGTACAGCACTCCTTTTATGTTTTATAAAATGTTGTCTGCAAGATTTGGAGCTACGAGTTTTAAAAATTATGGTGACGATATGCAAAAACCAGTATAAAATGAAATTAATGGTACTAATTAAAAGTTCTTCACGTGTTAAAATAAAACAACCTTTCTATTATGTACTTAATAATTCTGACTATCTATAAAAAACAAGAATCATCTTCGGTATCACACGATCTTACTAAACATGTTACTTTAGATTATCATCTGCAAATGCATTAGACGGTTCGGTTTTTTTCCTAATTTATAATGAAAAAGTCTAATGGCGGCAACATTGAAATAGCTAATCTGAAATATTAGCTTTTAAAAAATCAATTAATTACCAGATGCAAAATACTACCACTTTTTACACCATAAGGTACGGAGTATTAAAATCGTATGGCAGTCTCCCGTGAATATCTATTGAATTAAGATCGAGGGAATTTGAATTGATCTTGAACCACTTTATGATAGGGGCAAGTACAAATATGACAACTATGAAATTTGTTAGACTTGAAAACTGCTCTATTTATAAGAAAGTGTACAATGTGTACTGTGAAAGGCAGCACTTGGCGCGTGGAATGATTGTGTAAAAGCAAAAAAAAAATATTCAAGTTCAATTATTGTATACCTTGCAACTTACTAATCTTGCTAAAGAGTTGTAAATTTTTAAGAAAAAAGTATTTAGGATTGAAAAAAGGCAGGGTCATTAATAGATTCTATTGATGTTTTAAGGTTATCCTTCCTGATTTGTAAATTTATTGATACTTATCATTTACAGTGACATTCAGTTAGAAATGTTGAACGACATGTGATAGTCGGCCAATAAATAATAACAATCGGCGAATAATTTAAATAAATTGAAATCGATAATAACTTTGGTATATTTGCTAGCCTCTAATATCGTCTTTTCTAATCGTCCTCTTCGAACTAATCTTAGGTTTTATTTTGATTGAGAGATTGGTAAAGTATCACTTACTAATTCCACTAGGTTGGTGACATACAGTGATCGTATAAAATCACTATTTGTTGTGTTGTTTGTTGTTTGATAGTTCACCACTCAGGAGACAGATCAATGGCAAGTGAACTAGAGGCTCACGACCATGGATAAGTTTTCTTAAAGATTTTTGATGGAGTGTGGCATTCTATAAAATAATCGCTTGCAAGAAAAGTAATACAATATACTAAGTAAGAATACTTTAGTTCGTCTCCATGAGGTTAGGTAGATGCCCCAAATTTTTAATGCTGTCTGTACTTAACTTTACGTGTTTTTAAAGAGCTGTCAAAGTCAAGGAGAGAGTAGACATTTTTGTTGAATAATAAAGGACGAAACTATAATGTTTCTGACGAAATAGTTATTTGCTAAAATTTAGAATATGTTTTACATTTACTTAGTGCAATTTTAAAGATAAAACCATCAACACAAATACTAAAAATAAATGCAGTAGAAAAAAAAAAATCTTTTTATCAATTTTCTAAAAGTGGTTTACAATGCAACAAAATTGGATTCACTTTAAGAGTATGAGCAGATAGGGTTACACGATCGTCTTTAAGAATCAACCTAAACTACCAAACTATGACTACTGGCACAAATATGAAAATCGTAAAATTCAGTAAAATAAAAACGTGTTACACTTCCTTAACGTTTTCAAAACCTTAACAAATATGTTCTAAAGTAGGTTAACCGTAAAGACAGGTGAAGTGCAATGATCTGCATTTATTGCCTATCATATTGAAACGCAGATTTATCTAAAAATCAAGGTAAGATACTACAGATTGCAGTAACCTCAATCGTCTAGAATAAATGGCCTTCAGTCTATAAGTTCAGCGACTGGGGCCATCAACATTTTACAATTTAACACCTGAAATCACAAATGTATGTTTAATAGTCTCGGAACGGTATCAATAGGCACGTAACAATATTCTAGTAAAAGTTAAAATTTAAAATATTTGACAAAACATAAAATGGATAAAAACAAGATAATCTCTTTAGCAAGTTTAAAATTAATCGTTATAATACTGAAGGCTTTCGTAGTTCAGAAGAATTATCATAAAAATGGATAAACCCGGTTTTTAAACGTTATGAAAAAAATCTTCAAGGATAATTCAAGGCCACATTGCTTTCTTTTGTCTTATTTTATTGATTAATTAAAGGAGCAAGATAATATTATTGATTCAGTTGATTGAAATATAATTGTTGTGATTTATGGCTCAGAACAGGTTAGATTAGGTGTGATCAAATTAACCTGCCATAGGTTATACCACCGAAATTAACTTCGGAGTTACCAGAATTACCCAACCAACCGGATAGTCTACAATAACAGAAATATTTAAAAATATTTTTGTGACTAAATAATAAATAAATTTAATTTTTGAATTCAGACAGAAAATAAAATTCTTAAATTTGGGTTTTTAATTCTTTTGTTACTCTTGAATGTGGAAATTAAATTTTGTTGGTTGCAATTTTTGGTTTTAAATTTATTTTGATCACAAAATTGCAACTATTATATTATCACTATATTCTGTACCTAATAAGGCACGTGTTTTTGGTACTATTACTTCAGAAATTTAACTCAGTTTTGAATATGTGTAAGTCTAAAACCCTTCTATACATTTTTTTCACTGAGAATTTTTCTATCCTAAATAATGTAAATTTATGTTTTGAATTGCTTTCGATAATCACTAATATAATACTTTATTATTAAAATATTAGTAATAAAGTAAAATTAACATATACGACGTTTAAATTTAAAAAAAAAATTGATAAAGCCTATTGAATAAAATTTAGATTTAAATTGGATCTGAAATCCGATACAGAGATTAGTAAGCCGATTTGAATAATATCGTGCTGAGATTAGAGGTTTGTTTAATTTCTGATACGAGCTAATCGATTTTTTATTCATTTATGTATAATCTAATCTGAAAGTAAACATTAATTTCGACACATAATTTATTTTTGAGTCCTTTGATTAAGGTGGCTGTTGATGTTTAACGGAATATTTTGGGACTTATCTTATACATTCAATTCCGCACAGCTTCAAAGTTAAATCAAAAATATTTGTTTATTTTTATCAATGAATTATTTCATAATTAACAATATGCATGTTAAATAATGTGTATAAAAATATTCGAACGTAAAACAACTATTTCTTACCGTTAATAGACTTCCGAATAAAAATCATCTTAAAGGTCATTTTTACGACTGATATATACGTAGACAAATCGAAAGGTGGTCACCTCCATAAATTAGCCCAATTTAAAAGTAACGAATGTTTTAAAATTGAATGTAGACTCCAGTTGATGCATTTTTTTTTAAATTTTTTCTTAATAATTTAATCCCTAAGATACATGAAAGACAAAACGACTAATTAACGTGTTTGAAAAACCGTTAATACCACAGAGAATTTAAATACTACATTTAATTGAATTTCTTTTGAATTAATTTATTTATGTTTAAGATGAAAGCTGTCTTAAATGGAGTGCAAAATTAGTTCATGTTTATTTTTTGTTGAGAATACATTATTATTGCATGGAATTACTGTTTAAACGCGTTATTGGATTTTCCGTTAATTAACGCATATGTATATCTGTAGTCACACAGAATAACAAGGTAAGACGAAGAATGGTAAAATGGGATAAGTGCACTGCGGTAATCTCCTAAAACTTATACCTAAGCACTGTGAAAAAGTTATTGTTATTTATGTTATTCGATCACATTGATGTCAAAAAAATTAATTTTTCCACAAAAACTGGATTTACAGGAAAAGTAAAAATAGCAAAAAAGGGCTGGTATGAATAGAATTAATCGGAATAAAAAGATGGTATCAATATGGTTGATATCTTATCGATAAGAAGGTCAAATTATAAATAGATGTTATCTTCAAACAATTTTTTTAAATTAATATGCTGTTTCCTATTTTTACTTGTAGATTATCTACTGGGTTAGAGGCTAACCATCAAACGCTAACTTGTAGGATATTATACTTGCATGTGAAGATGGTATTGCAGATAATATGATAAACTGGGAGTTCATTTTGTTTAATGTCTCTCAATATGTGGCTTAATCTGCAGCTTACAGTATAAAGTTGAAACATGCTCTCTGTTTACAGCTCAATTACTTCATTATTTTAATAAAAAAGTATTTAAACAAAATTATTTCCTTGAAATTTTTTTGAACGGTTTATCCGTTCGTAACCGCACTCATACTTTTAATGTTAAGTTCCTGGAAGCTACAACCCTTTAAAGGAGTTTGCGAGTTGGAGACAGACGGAAAAACAATTACTTTTTCATGATTAGGGACGTCATATACAAACCTTTTTTGTCCGTCTTACCATCGTCTACAACCGTACATTTTTGAATTGTGAGTAGGTGAGTGTGAAACGCCAAATATTCTGAATCGAGAGAGATAAAACTTTGAAACTTGTGTTTTTTTACGTGTATATTAGAGCACGTTCTAAAAATATATAATAATTTTTAGATCAAACATCGAAGTAGAAATTTTTTTTTTTTTTGAAATTTTTTTTTGCTTATCTTAGTTTGTAAGTTTCATATTGAAATTCCAATAATTGCGAAAACTATGGGAAATTAAACGCTTGCTACTCGGTTTTTCCCCCTTAAGCAACACGGTAACACGTATTGCAGGTAGGAGATGTTTTTTCTATCTTAGCAACGGATTATTCTACAAAATTGAAACTTAGTTTTATCCTGAAAAAGAGTAAAGTTGCGTCTAGATTTTTGCCAGATTTTTTTCAACTTAATGAACATATTTACCCTGACGATTCTAACTTAAGCTTATAAACTACTATTAAAAAAATTATTGACTGAATTAGGTACGAATATAAAACTTTTTTTCTAATAAAGCCACGGCTTATACTAAAAAGTTAAAATTGAATTATATAGGTAGATAATATACCCTCATTTTAAAAATAATTATTTACTATTTTTAAATAACAAAATATTGTAATCATTCAGAAATTTAAATTGCAATTCGATTTAATATCTACTCTATAATCGAACCACGCTTTTGGAGCACCTCCAATTAGAGTCATAGACGAGCGGTCCTATTGAAATAGGGGACCACATATAATTGGACCAGTATTGATAGCTCCAAATCATTGTCGAATTTAATAGGCTTCATTGTGAAAGGGATGTATTATAACAAATTATGGACATATTTTGAATTTTTATTTTTTTTAATAATCGCCCTTTCTGATAAAGTAAAATTAGTCACAAATTGAAGGTGATTTATATTCTGAAAAATTAATCATAGATTTCCTAGTCCAATTTATATTTTTGTGTGGATTTAATCATTCAGGAGCTCTATGAAAAAAAACTTAATAAAAACTAAATAGTATCTAACTATTGCTAAACCAAATATCAAGAGCATATCATTATAAAACATGATATCGATATGTACATTATAACTTTCCCAAAAATAAACAAATACGAGAGAACGTCCTTGCTTAAAACTTTACAGAACATTTCTTTTCGATTAATCTCCAAATCAAACACACCTTCCGCATCTCCTCGAAACCTCCATAATTATTAACGTCTCTGTTTGATCTAATCCGATACATATCCATATCATAATCGCCTCTTGACTGATCTCACGGTCATCTACTTAGGCTTGGCTTACCAGTCACATTATTAAATCCATCTAATGCTCACACCAAGTACACACGCTGCAATTACTTATCGAATCACAGACAATGAAAAAAAAAATCATTTTAAACGCATTTACCAAAAAATACAGTACAAGTACGCGCAACAATTGCATTGTACTGAAAATTAGCTCCCCGCGGATCGTGGCACGGAATCTCACCTGCATTAAAACCGATTTTTATACACCTTCCACCAATAATAAAGAGTTATACAACGTAAAGTATGGTCTCAGTTGAAAACGTGAACGGATAGTGAACGGAAGGTCGGTCGCTCGAAGAAAACACCTGAAGATTTATTTGTAGATCTATCGAGACGCGAATTGTGAACGAGTTGAAATCCATGATATTTACCTGGTTTCGAATCGGTTTTTTTTTTTTGAAAACGGATTAACAACTTGATTTTGAAATATATACAAAGAGTGTGCGCTACATTGGAAAATCGATCAATCAATTTGGATTAATAAACTGATCGTGAAACATATGATCTTCAGTGTTCTGGGTTAGTTGTGATTTTATGAATTTTATTTAGTTCTGAATGAAATGGACTCGAGTTGGTGAATTCCTTCTAATTGATTAATTAATAGTTAACCTGGTGTAAATCTGACCCGGTTGCATTTTGCATACCTTCAATCCAAACTTTTTTTCTACTGATTTGTATACAAAATAATTTGTAGCAATTATCTGTCGCACTTGAAGCAACTACGACCTTGCCTTACTAAGCGTATAGTTTAAAAAAATTATTGAAAAGCTATCGACTAGCTTCGATCAAAAAGTGGACAAATAAAACACTCGCAATTTCTTGATCAACGCGGTGAATGTCTTTGTTTTTTATTATTATTATTTTTGTATTGGTTTCGCTTCATTTGCAGTTTAATACGTTTGAGGTCAGTACAAATGTTGTCTTTCGGGTTAGTTACCGATCTCACGGTCAATCTTAAAAGCAATTTTTCCCGTCTCAATATGTTCAATTTTCAACTATTTCGGTATTTAGTGCAAATAGTTGTTCTAGGAGTCTGAGAATTTCAAACAAAATCACTCTTTACACAGTAATTTGTTAGTAAAATTTGGCCACCAAAAAAAAATATCTGATTTCAAATGTTAATAATAAAGTACTTATGACTACAACAAAAATGAAGATGCGTGTCTGTGATTGTTGCTATATTTGGCGATTCAGTCGCAGCATTTGACCTTAGTTAGCGCTAATTCAATCCAACGACAATACAACAAAATACCTGCCAATAATTTAAACAATAGCAAATTGTATGTGTGCAATAGCAACAAATTTTCTGAACTATGTCGCAATATGTTTGCTGAGCCAAGAAGCCGTAATACAATCGGCTCGTGCGCTTTTTTCCGTCAAAATTCGGTCAAAATATTTTTTTCTATATGACCCAGTTTTGACCGTGTTTGCCCTTCCTGAAAATGAATTTTTGCTCCCACAATTTATACCCGGCATGCAGCATCATAATTTGCATTGCAATTAATTTTGGTGATTTTTTCATAATCGTGAGCTCATACAGGTACACCCACGCATTCAATGGTAAATAGTTTTTTTTTACTTCTTCACTAATTTTATTAATGTCGCAAATCCATGAGTTTGCTTAGATTGAGCGATTGTCGTTTTGGATTTAATGTCGTAATTTATTTTTATAGTGTGTGTTTTTGGCATTTTTATCCGATGCCGGTAGGGTTTCCAACTTTTTTTGCCATAAAATTATGCCGATTTGAAACGCGAAAGACATGATAACTTGATATAATTGCATTGTATAGTTTTTTTTGTAGTCATTTAAAGTTAATTTAGCAAAAGAGTTTAGTAGGGTACTTAACGTAAAAGCACGTTCGGTTTTTAGTGAACTGAAAAAATTGTCACGTTAAAATCTGGATGGAAAATTGGGCAGCGAAAGACTCAACGGATATTTTGAAGCTCTTTGAAATATTTTCCCTTTAGAGTCACTTTTATAAAAAGATCATGCAAACCAAAAATCGACCATCACTTACCAACTAGTCAAGACACGAACCCACAAGTTTTCATATCGAACGGAATTTCATTCATAGCAAAAACTTTTTGGAATTTTTCGCGCTAACAATTTTGTTGCGCGCATAATTTGAAATTGAACAGAAGAGCATTATTCAGTGCAAAGTGATTTGTGTTTTGTATGATTCAAGCATCAATTCGCTTGCAAATAAAAAATAAAATATAAAATAAAAAAATAAAATATAGTAATTTTCATTTAAAGGTACTGACTGATTGGCTGTATCAAATGAAAATTTCAGCAGATAATAAGGCTTTTATTTGTCTCACTGTTTAAGAGCACGTCTAGCTTTAGACCACTTACTCAAAAATTTGACAAGGTATATTTTTATACCGTCTTTGAAAACGCTTATTAATTGGGATTTTTTTTGTGTTGGGATAGGTCATTAGATTTCTCAAAAATTGTGCATGCAATTCACTTTCACAAGTAATGCGTTGAGCAAGTTAAATTGCTCTAGTAAAATGTCTTCATTTGTTGGGAATATGTGAACTAAGAAAAAAAATTTGATGCATTACATTCATGAGAAATGTTTCGTGTTTGGTTCCATGACTTGCAGAAAGGCCATTAAAAATTAGTCAACCCTTTTGAAATTTTTTATCATAAGAAAAATTATAGAAAGACTGAGCCGATTTTGTTGAATGCTCCGTGATGTAATTGATTTTTATTCAACAGTAAAAGAAGTTTTAGTATTTTTGTAATCGTTAAATTTTTCAAATTTTTTTAATATTTTTTGTACTCTGTAATTTGTGCTCTGTAGATTGTTAGATTATTAGACTGTATATCAACTCTTTCAAAAATCATTGGGGACAATATCGTCCGATTCGCTAGTCTTAAGTTATATTATCTGTAAACTAAACTTTACACAATTTCAACACTTCCATGTCATCAAACTTTTTAAATTTTTTAATTCTTATTTTATCATTTCAAGAATCTGTCGTACTACTAGGTCCAATGGGACAGTGAATTGCGTTTTACATTTACAATGCTTGGACAGCGACTCATTAGTTAAAGGGGTTAATAGTAAAATAAACTCTTATAAATACCGAAAAGAAATCGGATTTTGTGATTGTCAATATTTTAGCCCAAAAGGGTTCAAAGTGTTGGCATCTATACAAACATCTAAAACGGATTTAAAAACTGTTTGCTATTCCACCAAAACAAAAGTCAAAAGAGGGTTCGATTCATTTTCTTTTTTAAGATCTGGTGGAATATCGAATAAACTTTTAGTTGAAGGAACTTTTTAACTAAAAACATTGGCCGCTATTCACAGCCGTCATAAAGTAGGCTTTAAGTTAGAGCTGACTTTAGTTTCATATAAATTATACGACACTAAAGTCAGCTTTAACTCAAAGCCAACTTTATTACGACTGTGAATAGCGGCCAATATTTTCAGCTTATTCAATATTCGACCCAAAAAGGGGTTGAAAGGGGTTGAGAGGGGTTGAAAGGGGTTGAAATTGGTTGAATGAGGTTGAAAGAGGTATAAAGAGGTTGAGTGGGGTTGAGTGGTTATAGGTATTTTCACAAAATTCATTTATCTACATATGTCTTACCAATGCTCCCTTTCTCCATCGTCTCGTTCACATTGCAAATATTTATTTCGTACTGCTAATTGCCCCAATTAAATTCTCACCGCTACGGAATGCGTACCTACTACTGTAAAACTAGCTATGCTAATTCGTCTAAAAATTATACAGGTAATTCTCAATATATTTATCACCTTCTGAATCGCGTGTCAAGCCACTTAAAGTCCGATTTGAGTTGTTGCTGTTATTATGTTCTACTTTTTGAAAAAGTTTCTTCCGGACAGGCGGAACTTTCTTATCGCACGTCGATCATCGGTTTCGCTTTCCGCTCATTTTAATGTTATTTTTACGGGCACCCATAAAAAACCGAAACGACGTGTAATTTTTCGGTCACTAAATTCTGTGAGTTCATCTGATCAAAATATTGGCCTTAAGACGCATTGATTCCTCATAAAATTACGTCTTAAGACGTTCTTTCGCAGAAAAAAGACTGGTTGAAGAAAAAATACTTGAGATTGGAGTAATCGCAGATTATCTGTTTTGATCACTAACCTGAAGGCCTTTAAGCATTTGCGATTCATTGCAATTTTTCTTAAGAGCATGTCTTAGCCGATGCATCCAGTCTACGTCAGCCGATTTTAATTGTAGTGACGCTCTATTTTATTAAGCCTGATTTTTACAGCGCTATAAAGAAGATGATTAACCGAACTAATTTATGACTGAGATTAATGAACAATTCAGAATCACGTTTTGTGTTGGATGAAGAAAAAAAATTGGTCAAGGAACTATGCACATCTTGAAGGTGATATAGTCGTGTAGTTGCACAATAAGCCAAATTATGGAGCCCTATAAAGCCCTACCTTACTATTATAAATATTTCCCTAATTTAATGATACCTACACAATTTCGGTGACAAAAGGCATACACCATTATCATGCAATCTCGATTATAGAAAAAAACATTTTTTTTGATAGTGAAATTATAATCCAAAGTCATCCAAATTCGAGCCCTTGAAATTGTATCGTCTGTACATTCTTCGGGTATTATTCGATTTTGAATGGCTGTTTGTAAAATATCTTACACACTCAGCGGGGAGGAAAAAAAATAGTAATTATTTTACACTTGATCTTGGAAGTATTAAAATCAGCGCTAGCTGACAAGTTACCTTGACCATGCTTTACATTTGGACCCCACGAATAAAGTCGATTTCCTTGGCTACTTTGTCCGGCATCACGACCGTTTTATGGCGATCAATTTGAAAATATTTTTTTTTTCATCTTCACTTCCATTCGGATTTAATCGTTCTTGATATTTATACGTAGATTTTTATTAATTTTTTTCGTGATATTAACCAAGCTATCAGTAAAATACTGGTTTGAGCAATTCATAGATCAAATATAGAAATTAAAAGACTGGCGTATCGCTATCTGGCCTTCTACATCTAAAAGCATAGAGAATTTGCTTATTTAGTTCGATTTTCAATAAATTATAATATAATTTTTAAAACTGGTCTTGTAGATGACGTTAAAAACAATATTGATGCAAAAAAACGAAATTTCATCTTTTCGTTTCATTTGAACGTTATTAAAAGTTGTTTGTTATTTTCCCTACCTGATGAGTGGTATCGAGTACTTTGAAGACGATTTGAGTATTTTTTTTTTCATTATTTAATGGACTCATGTTATTCCACATCATGAATGCATGGATTTTGGCCTTGTAGATTGGTTATTGATCAACTTAACACCTTGTGAATTATATTCTAGAACAAAGCAAAGCACATTGGTCAATTCCATATTTTGTCTGCGAGAGACATTCATAGATGACCTCTTGAAGTGACTAAGCTTCGTATTGTAAATATTAATGAGCTTAACGTTGCCTCAAAAAATGTTAGTAGTCTATTGAAGGAGATATGAAATTCAATAGCTCAAATTCTAAGATTCTCAAAATTATTTTAGTCTCTTTGAAGGATTTAAAATTCTTTAAAAATCTTTGGTGTTCCTTTCACACCTTACCTCAAAAAATTTGTGTATCGTTCAACCCATTATAATTTATTCAACCAGAAAGCCTTAATTTTATTCGAATTGGTTGCAATTGATTTCGATAGTGTGCAAAATTTTGTGATTTCTTCGACTAACACTTTCATGTTCCCATGTTCACAAATTGTAGGCTATAACTTAAGTGTGCTTCAGGCTGGGAAATTAAATTTGACGTATTATTTGAAAGTTCTTTAAATATTTTTGCATTAATTTGTAGGAACCGGCTTTAAGTCAAGAAATTGGTCAGACCGGAACTGCATTTTTTTTTAAATCAGTCTTGAATAAGGAGTATCAGTTGACTTGGTATTTAAATAGCTAATGTCCATAATCATAACACGTAATTTCGACTAATAGAACTAATTACAACATTTTGAGGTCTGATAGTATAGGAAGAATACAAGATTTAATGAAGGTTGACCTATCCCTCGTTTAATTCCAATATAAAAGACCATAAACACGCAGTTTCAATTAATTGAGAACAACCCTACAATTAGATTTTTTTGTAGTCTGAAAGTATTCAGGCAAAAAAAAAAAATAATTTAATACAAATGTCTTGACAAAAAATGTAGGTACAGGCGGTGATTCGTTATTTTAAGGAGTGAAATAAAGAGAGTAGTTGAATTAAGGAGGTTCCTCCAGAACGAATTAAGCCTTAAATAAATATTTAAAGAACTGTTACCTCGTTAGGAAAACTGGTAGTGAAGGTTTTTAGATAATTAGAGTATGCATTTTCTTAGAGCATAGGTCGAATTTTATTATTATTTTTTTAGTTAATATTATATAGTAAAGAACACGGGAGATACATTTTTTACCACTCTGCAATCAACTCTCCAATAATCGTAAATCCTAAACTGCAAAACAGAATAAATTAAAGTAAATTTCGTGTAGCTATCATACAAATGTCCATCAAAAAGGTTGTTACAATTTTTTCGTGATGTACTGAAAACTCGACACAACATTCAGATATGGAATTTAAATGCTATAGTATCTAGTTATACCTATATAATAAAATTAATATTAATCTAATTAAATAAATCGTAGTTCCGTATATCACGCCATTACTCATTAGTTTGTTGGTGTGTTTCTTAATTTTCTTAATGATTAAAATTCAGTAATCAAATAAGCAGAGATAAATTTTTTGTCAGATTTCGATTTATATAAGAATAAAAGAAGAAAAGTGATTAAAAAAAGTTTTACAGATTTTCTAAAACTTTTATTTTAAACGTTTAAGCTCTTTTTTTGTTGATACATATCAAAAAATTTTGTTTAATGTGTACGTGGATACAGCTGCAGCTATTTAGGTAATTTGAATGAATTATTCATTTGATATTAGAATTGATGCGTACACTAGTTCGTATGACTGAATATAACGGTTTGGCGGTGTGCAGAGAGTTATGCGGACCGCAGTGCAATATTCTAGTTAAATAGTCGTGGACCGGATTTCCATATTTGTACTACATTTATATAGTGGGTATAAAGCGTAGAAACACTGGAAAACTTGAAAAAATTGATATTGGCTTAGAAAATAAAAATTGATATTTGCGTAGATTTCTTCGATCATCAACAAAATTATATCTGCAAATTTAATTAAAAAGTCAAAGGATATGTAAATTTAATTTGTACACATATGATATTTTCTTTAAAAATCAAACGTATGTAAATTTATACTAGATGGCTAGATATCACCATATAAATTATTTAATAAATAACCGTAATGACTTTGAGACGTAAATTTCAATATAAAATTTTGTTTAACTTGATTTCGATAAAAATTGTTTTACATTGATAACGAAGCAAAGAGTTATGGAGAATATTTTTTATATTGACCTTTATAAAGTTACTCAGTATAATATTTTGAAATATAGATTGATCTTCGAAATTATAGGTTCGTAGAAAACTAGATAAAAAAGAAACTGTTTTTCCAAATAAAAGTCATGCAATTTTTTTTAAATAAAAATATACAGACCTATTCAGGACCACAGTCACAACTCAAAAAAATCACAATTAATTCAAAATTCAAACAAAATTGTGACTCTCGACCTACTTTGTGACTTGTGACTCGGTTCTGAATAGGCCTGATAGTTTGATTTCGGATTCGGATGGAACTAAACTCGTTAGAATGTATTTTTCTTATTTCTCTAATTGAATATTGTTTTGTTATTAGTGTCTATTTCAAACGCAATTATTTTGAACTTACTACGACGGTTCCTTTCCGATCGAGGACATATTATTTTCTGCGTTGTACGAAAATTGTCATTATTCTGAATTTCGAGTCATCGTCTACAGGAACTGGATATTTTTTAAACTAGTAAAATGTAATGAAAAAGACTTCAGCGTTTTAAGAATTTTTGCGTTTCTTTTTTATTGATATATTTAACACGTTTTAATCAACTGGAAACTCGTCTTCTAACTTCATTCGTTCTAATTGCCTAGACAAGCTGAATATAAATTAGACTTTATACCTCATTTCATTCAATTAATTCCATAGAAAACAGATTCATAAATTAACTATAATATACAATATGTCAATATATTTATTCAAAATTAGTCTAAAAATACTTTACTTAAGTAACAATTTAAAGCAGACGTCTATAAACCTGTTAGATTTGCCTCAACAAACTCCGTAATTACCTTCGCTTAAATTCATATCAAAAACAACAACACTTGAATCTACCTGTTGGTAAATTTAATACCTTTCCATGAACTGTAATGGCAATTATCGATCGACAATGTAATGTATGGAACTTAATTAATCATGAAGTTCTTGCAGCAACGTGAACCACGCGACATATGCAGAACATACATTAAATAAATATAATTTCAATGGGATTTTAAGTAATTCGCACAGAGTACAATACGATTTTAAAACAAAAAAAATTTAAATTATTAAAATGAAATTTTTAATTTTTAATTAAATTTATTATTTATCATTTATTTATAAGACCGATTACAGATGGTTCTTTTATAGTGCAGATGTTTGTCTAAATGAGTTGCAGTTCTTGACTAATAGAAAAAAATGCTAAAAATAAATAGAAATAAAAATTTTATTCGAAATTTATTTAATTGATGAAATTTTAATTCATTTGTGCGGAGCATTTATTTGAACTCCTCAAATCAGAAACGCTGAAAATGTATATGTCTCAAAGGTGATTGATCAGCCAGACCCTTAAATCATTGATCATCTAGAATGGGGTGGATAAAACAGAATTGAATTCAATGCCTCTAATTCAGCCTAGACTACTGCTATCTGCCTGAAAACACGCTTACTGAACTCCTACTTTTGTCATCAAACATCATCATACAAAAGTATATGTATATAAAGTATATTTGACAACTTTCATCTTTTGGGCATGTGACCTGCAGTAAATAGCGCAATGAAGTCAACATAACTTCAGTAGAGCCGTAGATTCTTCTAAATGACTTTGATTTATTCAAAGTTGTAGAAAGTGTTTTACCGCAGCCGTTTTTGTTACCATTTATGAAGCCTTTCTTTATATGCGCATCATATCATATCTTACGCATCTTTACCGTACAACTATGTATGTCAAACTAGTGGAATATTAAACGGTGAACAACTGAATCTCAGTCGGCTCCATAAAAAGTTTCTTAAAAATATTGATGAACTTTATCTTTGTGGTAATGATTGTGCATCATATAGGTATTCAAGAAATAGTGTTCGATAAATTCCTATTCTTTAAAATATTAAGTTAGTTTTATATGAGAGGTAGTACTACTACTGATCGTTTGTGAAATGAAAGTACTTGCTGACAACTTTGTTCGCATTCCATAGTACGTATGGCAAAGTTCAGATTAGCTGTGATCTTCCTGAATCTTTCAAGAAAATTTTATTTTAGGCTAGGTACACAGATTTGCTGGGGCTTTCATGTAAAAATTATAAACCTGTTAAAAATTTATATTTTTTGGATAGTCACGTTTGTTGGAAACATGTTCTACCAAAGAATAAGACGCAACATTACGTAATTGCCTTAGTACTTTATGAAGTAAATATTGTTAGTTTTTTCCTAAGACGATGATATTTCCAAGCACGTACTCCCTGTGTTAATATTGCATGAAAGAAACAAAAATACCACCCGATAATCTGAAAAAGAAAAACATTTCTAAGTAAAAACAGTCGTCAAAAGAATTATAAACCTCAAAAGGATAAGCAATTTAAATTATTTATCAATTGCGCCGCTAGACTCTAAGAAGTTTGTTTACAGCAACATAAAAATTGCCTCAAAAAAATTAAACTCATTACTCAACAGAATTAAGCTGATTGTTAATTTTTTTGAATGAGCTCAGCTAAAGTATGAAATTGTTTCGTAAACATTAAACTTGAACAAGGTCAGCTGCATCAAAACAAGAAGAACTTTGTTAAAATTGAATTTTAAAGAGGCCCTATGATTTTTTGATTAGAATAATGTCAATTCACCTGATTTACTGAGGTCAACCGGCAAGTATTTAGCCTCATTTTTTTCAAATATAATTTAATAGCTATCAGTCACAGCGCGAAAAGGTAATTATTTTCTTAAGTGCCGTCGTCGGTGACTTTATAGGAGAGATATTTTATGCGATACAAAGTTTTGCTTAACCAGCAATTTAAAGGTTTCATTGATGAAGTGAACAATGAGTTTTTGCTATGGGCGATACCTTGAACTTGGTCGTAAAGGTATCTCTAACTTTTTTTTTATAACTACCTCAGCCTATTTGACAATCTTGTAATGTAAAGATGAATCGATAAGTGATACCGACAATGCCATTCATTGAAAAAGAGATGAGTAAAATCTATTAAAACTTTTGATTGCGAAAATTGATTTTAGTGAATATGCGAAGCTTGTAAAAACTCACCATTAAGCGAATAATTATACAAAATGTGTTCGGTTAATTTTCCGCTTTCAATTGAGGTCGCAAGGTCAGAAAGATTCAGTTATTAATGGTGGTTAGAAAAATTCGTCTAGAGTGGCGCGTGCTATCTTATATCGAAGAAATGAAGGTCTTAAGTAGCATTACCAAACTGCTTTTTGTCTCAGCTTTCCGGAAGGAAATTATACCGGTTTTCGGTCGTCTGAGCGTTGTTTTCAGTTAATGACCTTTTTGTGATTCCATACACCTGACACTTTTTACTGCAATTTTGACATGAATTTGCGGCAAATTTTGACCGTCAAATTTAACAGTTTTGTTGTTAATCAATCGAAATTTAACATCTTGACAGTCAGTTTGTTTTGATTTTGAACATTTTATTGTTATTATTATTTTTTATTTTTTAGATATTTACACCGAGTGAAAGGATTTTTTTGCATTTCCAATTTTATTAAATGGGCTTAC
Organism: Beris chalybata; assembly: GCA_949128065.1. Classification (NCBI taxonomy): domain Eukaryota; kingdom Metazoa; phylum Arthropoda; class Insecta; order Diptera; family Stratiomyidae; genus Beris; species Beris chalybata. Next base: position 5,417,625 of record OX421894.1, on the reverse strand, counting down.
ATTGCTGATAATATCAAAAATGAACCGAATTATTTTGGCATTTGGAGTGTTTGTTGCAGCTGTAAAATACTGCGATGGACAATTGGGCGGACAAAATCTCTATACAAAAAGGTAAGTGTTGAACGTTATTTGAGTTGCTTTAGTTAATAACTTTTTAAATTCATGGCAAGGTTGTAGCAGAAGCGTAGTAAATAAGATTTCGAATAAAGAAAGAAAAGTAGTCTAATTCTAAAATGAACCCTGCAAGTGGTTCATTGGAACGAAAATACCTTGCATCAAGATCTTTATCCGTCTATTGTTTACACAAAAACCTAAACATTTTCGATGTGAGTTTAAGTATAAACCGAAAATACAGGCCATGATCTGAATAATTTCTCATGTTTGATTTAATTTGTTATAACTCTTATTGATTGTAATTTTTAAATATCGAGTTTAATCAATTATTGGGTTAAGGTGTTTAATATATACGAAAAGGAACAGTTTGTTTTTGCTGTTGCAATAATAGGAAACATATCTGTTAACATTTCTGGTAAATATAATCTATCTAAAGAGCAATATCCATAACTGAAAAAATCTTCATATTGTTAGAAAATGATGCGATTGTTATTGTTGTTGAAACATAGTATTTAAAGTTTTTATTTGTTAGTAAATTGTTTGTTCAATGTAATCCATGACATAGTTAAAATTAATTCACGATCTCTCTTGAAGAGAAGAAAAATAAATTAATGAATTCATATGCAATACAGATAATACTTTTGCATTCAAACTTTTCTATCCATTAGAGCAGAGTTGAGAATGTTACTAGTTGCTGATGTATGTAGGTAATAATGTATTCTCAAAGCTATAGAACAAAACTGGATTTATATGACCGATAATGTAAAAGCCACATTCCTGTAAAATATCTACTGCTCTTTGTTGCTTGCTTAGGAATTGTGAAAGGCTTTATTATTTTGCGGTTAAGACTGTCATGATAAAAAGTTTGCTATTTATTTTGTTGACGCCGCAAGCTTTGTCGCGCTATTACATGAAAAGGATAAACAGAAGATATGATTTATACAATTTTACACAATTTTCCACCTGCCCTCCCATTAACAAACTAAGGTTAACAGAGTATCTTAAAGTATATTCCTGAAAGATACAGTACCCTAACAAGATTTTGGAACCCCTTGACCATACGCCTAAAGTTCGATTTTTTATCAGACCTATGTGATATAAGTCGGAATTCGCAAAAACATACACAGTTAGTAGGTGTAAAGGAGTTCAATATTTTTCACCTCCTGAAGTGTTAAATATCCAAAAATTTTAAAAATGAATTCTCGACATACTATACATAAAGATCTAAAAAATTAATATTAATTCGATATATCTATATACCTAAGGCAAAATTCGATATATCTACAAACCTAAGAGATATAACGAAATTCGTGAAAAGTGTATCACCATTCCTTTGCATTTTCTTTTTTAGGTTATAATAAATGATCCCTCAGTTACACGCAATTTAAATTATGTGCTTCATTCATTTTTTGACAAACTACATTTCCGATATGCACATTCAAATTTTTTTCTGGTTTACCTTCAACTTAAATCTAATTTGAATTTCCTCGTAACTCAATGATGATTCATTAGAAGAAAAATTGTTTATATTTTCATTATTTCTGTCAAAATAAATTTCGTTTTGCAAACATTATTTTCTGCTTACTAATATTTTTTGCAAACATGCATCCAGAGTTGAAATAACGCAAAAGAATATTTCAAGTTTGATTAGATATAATACATAGGTGTATGTATCTAATGGTGATTTCTTTTCTGAAAAAAATGTGACCCGTTTAGACGCAAAATTATTGCAGTTCTGCCCTCTTTTTTGACAGTTCCGTCCGACAGGTCAATTGACAATAGAACGCTTTCAGGTCAAAAAGCTATTATGAAAATTTGAATATATTTACACTACACTCCGTATGATTTCTAATTACTGTATGACCCGTTTGACAGTTTAATTTATGCTTTTAAATCGGTTGCCGCTGTTGTCGTAGGATATTTTTTTCTTATGTTGTCGCACATTTGAGGTTAAAGGAGTTGCACCGCCGAAATTTTCGGGGCAAGAAATGCGAGTTTTCAGGGCAATTTTAGCCACGGACTCAAACCCCTTTTTCTAGCAGGTCAAAAAAAATTTCAGAATAGAACAGCGGAACTGCTAGAACAAACATTGAGGGCAGAAACGGGTCACATTTTTTGCAGAAAAGAAATCACTATAAATGTCTCTACCCGCATTATAAAATGTGTATATTAATGTTAATATAATATGTATTATTATGAATACGATCATATTTGTGGAATCAATTCGAATCTCTTCATATTTTATATTTTTTGTCATCCAAATGATCTGATGGCACTTGCTATCGACTGTTGAAATTTGTTTTTATCTTTTACTTGAGTTTTGTAATCGCCGTGCAATTTTTAAAAAATATAAAAAGTTGTGATTTTTTTATACTTACAACTTTTGTATACTACTATAGCTTTTTTTAATTTTTAAGAAAAACACTCCACGAAAAAAAATCAAAAAATCGAAAATTCTTACAAACTGCATGAAGTTGAAAAGACCCCAAAAATTTTAATGATATATTAAGAGCTGATTGATGTTTGTTCTAAAGAACCCACAACTAAATTGTGATCGACCTGATATTTTTCCAAAAAATTTAATATCCTGAAATGCGACGTAACCATTGTTACATTTCTACTTTTACCGCATCTCGGACTATGCATTAAAATAGTAATTTGATGTAATTTTCACTTTTGTTGTCTCCAACTTTAACCGCTTTAAAAAGTAAAAAAAAAAATTTGTTCTTATTACACAGATTCAATCAATTTCATTGTCTATCGAACAATGTTTGATTTATTGAGATCGTGAAAGTATAAATTTCGAAATTAATATAATTTAAATCAAACAGAATGCGTCGAAAAAAAGCACAAATTTCAACAAATTAAGGAAGCACCCTGTAGCAAGCTCAAAAGAAATTTAGAGGTGAAACTTAAAAAAAAAAAATCCCTTCACATTGATTAAAAATTTTAGTTACTAGACTTTATTTTCGATAAATATTTTTTCTTGGCTTAGAATGACTATAAAAGCTATTTGAAAACAGCAACCCCCTTTAAAAAATACCGTCACTGCATAAGAATCTGTACCACAATAATAAAGACCTCAGACTTTAAATAGGTTTCTATTAAATTCATTAAAATATCTTTTAAGTCTAAAAAGGAAAAATAAACCACTTTTATAATTTGCCGGTACTATATTTTTTGAAGGTATATCCAGAAAATATACGGAAGGTTTATTCAACTGAATGGTAATTAGTTGTATTAATAACTTAACCCTTAAGTGCCCAGTTGAAATTTTTCAAAGTACTTAGGCTGGACCCTGAAAACCATCTGACTATAAATAAAAAAAATTCCATCAAATTAATGATGACATTAATGTTTTTCTATAAATATAAATGTGTATAATTTTCATGAACTATGATAAATTGGTGCTCGATTTATTAACTAGTTCTATTATTACAGAAAAAAAACTAAATTAGTAGATATTAATTTTTAATTATTTTACTTGGATAGGATATGGTGAAATGACATACTCCGGCTCAGGTTGTTACATTAAATTTAATTTTGTTGAATTAAAATTCAAAGGCTATAATTATGCGCTTGTGAAATATTGACCTCAAATATTTCCTTATTTCAAATCAATGAAAAGTACTATATAATCTGCATTTGCTGCATTTTAAAGAGCTTGGTCCAGAGAATAATCTTAAGAAAAATTTTAACATTTCGTACAGCCTTCAAACAGATAGCAAATTCTTAAATTTAAATTAAATACAGGAATTATCTAGTGGATGTCCGTGAAACGAAGTTGAAGTTTTTTTTTTGTAAGTAATATTAACTTATTATATTTTTACACTTGTCCATCAGGAACAGGTATATCATCAATAATTATAGCATTTTTGCTAGGAACAGACAAATTTTACAGAAGTTTTGTTGTGGATATTTTTTTACTCATTTCTAATTTCAAATCAGTTAAACAACGAAGGTCAAACTACGTGTAAAAACGTTTTGTATAAGAACGTGAACATCGCGATTCAACGACATTCTAATCGAATTACGAACCCAATCTGAAATTGTAAAACTAATCGACCATATAAATTACGTGCCGGACATTACCTTCAAAAAAATACGTTTTCTGTTCTATGAATTTCCTTTCGTATTCCATTAGTTCCATAGTTTCCTGGAAACATTTTCCGGAGGCAATCAAGTTCCTAAGTCGATCTCGACAGATTCGTAAGTATGTGAAATCGGAAACCGTAAAATGTGAAATGAAATGAAAAATTTTGATTTGTACTATCAAAGAAAATACAACTAGAAATGGTATAGTCTGGGTCATCGGAACAAATTAATAATGTTTGACGTATTTTTTGGGGTATTGCATATCACGCCTAATAAATATTAACTTAACTTGGCCAAGGTTAGTTAATTCAGTTTCCAGATATGTAAATACCGAGTGGGATGCTACTTTCGAAAAGAATTCGCATCACAAAAGATAGAGTCGAATTAAAAATGAAATTACAACTTGTTGAAGAAATTTTTAAAAATTGACTCAAAACTACACAGTTGAAACGGAAATGCAACCTGAGATGTGTCCATGCAGGTAAATGCGAAGCGTGCACGTTTACCTGCCTCAAGCGACTGAAATCTTGGCTGCCGGCTATACACTCGAACGAACACCAAGGTAAATATTAATCACCTGGCTTAACGAGAAGCTTGTGTATGAACAGAGATTAATAATCTTTACAAAAGTTGTACGGATTCTACGATTGTTATTATTAATATGAAACAAGCTTGTTAGTAATAATTTATTATCTACTGGATTAGTGTTGACTAAATCGTGTTCGAAAATAATTCGATTATATACGGAAGATTCAGTACCTTGGTAAAATTTAAAATTATTGTTTTATGACTGTTTGTAAATATGCAATTATATTAAATTAATCAAACTGGCATTAAAAATCAATTAATTATGGAGTCGTAGACCACAAATGCGAAAAAATAAAATCAATCTGTCCACCGTATACACTGGCTCCATGTGTCGTAGCCTAACAAGTAGAGAGTTACACAACTAATTAGTCCATATCAGGTCTAAACTTTTTCGAGATGGAGGTGTGATTTTTTTTTTGCGAAACCCAGGAACCGCTTATACTAGGAAGTTGAAACTTGAAATTTTTCGAGATACATGCTAGTGTAGTCAAATGACTACAAAAAACGGTCAATGTCAGGCAAAAGAAAGACAAAATAATAGAGAAACTGCAACTGTGATATATTCTGAAAATAATGTTTATTTACAGGATACATTTGTTTTGTGTAGCTGTAGCAAAAAGAGTTCAATATTAAATATTAAAATGTTATTTCATTTAATATTTCAAGGATTTCTATTTCTAAATTTATCTTTTTGGTAAGCTATATCTAATATGTATATATTTGGACCAACTTGAATAATATATTGCTCTGAGATTGTCAGGTATTTCCGAATATTTTTGGTTGATACATGGTCCAAATAATTTGGATTACAAATTAATGATAAACAGGTTTTTAGATTCAGTGTATGGAGCTGTACATAAATTTCGTAATAAGACTGGACTTAAGTAAAATGCAACGTTTTTTGACCAGATCCTCCAATGTCAAGAAGTGTATTAAAATGCGTGTCAATATCTCAAGAATTATATCAAAAACAAAATTGGATAACAAAAACACGATGTCTGGAATAAAATATTTCGTGGAAAACTAAGTAGTGATTTATGAATCTCAAAAGCAATTGGTGATGCTGCGAGTAATGGTTCTTCATCTTCTTTTGCTGGAGATCAATTGGAATTGAAGCGACAACAGTCCTTGAAGGCTGGATATTTCTGAATATTGCATTTATTGGAAAAAGAAAACACCGGAAAATTGTTGCTTCGAATAGCAGGAAGTTTCGATATCAATGAGTATTTTTAATAGGACCGGCCTAATCTTATAGTAATCTATTTTTAGTACGAGCGGTCCGGTTTAATTTTAATAGTAGGCCATAATAAGAGCATACAAATTAATTGATATTGTACATTATGTCCCTTCTGAACACTGCACAAGATTAAAATAGTTTCAATATCAAGTGCACACTGACTATTGAATAATTTTTTTTTTATTAATTGGCGTCAGACCAAACATTGGCTCGATTTTCTAGGATGAATTTAAAATAAACATAGCTATATGTTGGTATGGTGCTCGGTCCAATTTGGAAGTGGTCCAAATATTGAGTTGTAATGTACAAACCAATTGCTAGGTGGTTCAATTATACAGTGTCTCCATTGGAAATTTTCACTGTATAAATTAATATCTATTTGACTAATTTAATTTTTATACTCTAGATGAAATCATATAGAGTATTATAAGTTTAATCCAGCCCGAAAAGTTTGTAACGCATAGAACCGAGGCTCGGGCGAAGAAAAGTTATATATATTATTTTATGTTTATTTTGGACCAAAACCCCCAAATCCATTTGCTGTCCGTCCGTCTGTCCGTCCGTCTGTCCATCTATCCGTCTGCCCGTCCGTCCGTTTGCACGATAACTTACGAACGCGTTGATCTAGGTAGCTGAAATTTTGTCACAACTTGTAAAATAGAAAAAGTAAAGCAAAGTTCGTTAATGGGCGATATCCTTTCCCTCCTTCGGGTACCTCCCATACAAGAGTCCTTGGAACACGTTTCCACAATTATTGCTCGAATGCTTCAAGTTAGGAACTTGCAATTTTGCATACTTAAAGTTTACAGTGTTTGAAGCGAAAGTTCAGAATATGATACAAATCGAATGAGTCCTTCGTGTAGCAGTCTAGAGAATCCACTATAGCTCCAGTACGAGTTAAAGCAGGGATTCAAAATTTTACAGGCATTAGTTTTATATCAAAAGCAAGACTGAGTTCATTAGTTGGCGCCATCCGTCGACTCCTTCGGGTAGCTGTCATACAAAAGTCCTTAAGACACGTGTTAACCAATATTGAACGATAAGTTTAAAACGCTTTACGTTACGACTTTGAAATTTTGTATACGTTGATTTTATAATAGTCGCAGCTAAAACTATTAATATGAAAAATATCCCATAAGTCCTTCATGTAGTCGCCATACAAAAATTCTGTAAAATGTCCTAACTTAATTTATGGAACTCACTACAAATCAAGAAGTAAAAAGTCATGTAATAAATGTTTGTGCACTCCTCATTCTTTTATATATTTTCAACTAAAATATTAATAGGAGTTCAGTATTTCATCTAGAGTATATTTTGTTTGTATTTATACAAACAAATTATTTCTTTATTATAAGAATATAATAAATTAAAATTTACTTTCTAAATAGTCTCGTTCTTTGCAGTGGCAGTGGTGTACCTACCTACCTACGTACCTACCTAAATCATAGTGTGTAGGACACTAATATTCTCTGTATTTCACAAAGATCATATCCTGCAAATAAATATAGTAAAATTAAGATACATAACTTCCTCATAGTTTAAGTTAAATTCATACTCATCATATCCGTGTTAAATAATAGAAAATATCACATTGAATAATAATTCTTCACTTCATAAGTTAAACAGATCCACGGAGGCATTGATCTTAAAATTAGGGTACCAATCTGCATTATATAGTAACCGACATTCATAAGAGTAAATTGCTGTACGGACAATTTCCAATTCACACTTTATGTATGTAACTTAAGCATTAATTTCAGATTTACACTATTGTTGTCTACTGCAAGATACGTGTACATATGAAATAAAGTATAATACCGACTTGGTTAAATTAAAAACCGCAACAAATGGTGTGAAATTTACAGAAAAAAATATTGCCAATGAACTACGTAATTTCTATCTATGCAATTCTATTCTTGCAACTTTATCTGTGTTTTAAATTTGTTCACTTAACTTGATCTTCAATTAATTGCATCTGCTATGACTCGTACTATTTTCTATTAATTTAAATAAAACCTGATTGTTTCGAATGTTTTAACTAATTGAATTTAAAAAAAAACACATATTTACAGATACGAACGCTTAGATATCGACACAATTTTGGCCAGTCCTCGGCTTGTAACAAACTATGTTGAATGTTTGCTCAATCGAAAGCCCTGCCCACCTGAAGGAAAGGATCTAAAACGTAAGTAAAACTACGAGTACTTGAAAAATTATACATACAGATACCGAGCTAAAAACCTATTAGTACTAAGTATCTTCGGGTATCTTTAACTTGGTCACGATGTCAGGTTTTTTTTGGCAAATAAATTTTGCAACTTCCATGTGATTTGTAATTCGGATTTCGCATCATGAACTTTTGAACAATTTTTTTTTACTGTGAGAAATTTCGATCGCACATTACAGATCGACGCTATTATGGCCAGACATAAATATCGAATTCAATTATCACAATAATGTTTGGAAGTTGAAATACTTATGTTGTTTTTTTTTTGGGAGGTTTTATTTCATATCGCCTCTTAATAAATTTGATTGTGAAATCTGATGAATCAAGTGTGAGTCTGAGGTCATCAAAATATTGTAGATTCATAAGGTGAACGTATAGTATCAATGGGCAGATTCTCCACGTCCATAATCTTCGAAATCTATTTGTTAATAATTTTATTTTTTGTTCACATTTTTATATGAGAAATTCAGTCTAAGATTTGTGAAGTGCGGTTGATTTATATTCGCGCTGGTCGAAATATAGTTGTTAAATTGGGACATAATTAATTTATTAAGGTGCATCACGAGTTATTTTTTGGTGAGTGGGCAGCTAAAGTTACACAATTATTCAATATCTCTTTACTTTTTCATTTTAAGATTTTGTGTGCAGTTAGTTTTTAGCGAGGTCGTTAGTTAATTTATTCTAAGATTTCATTTAAATTTTTTTCACTAGTTCAGATTTCATAGTGCGATGGAAAAAAATATTTTTTGGATTGGGCATTTTTTCACAAGATTTTACTTCGATAATAATATTTTGTTTTGAAACATTTCGAATGCTTATGACGGTGACACTTTTAACTTCTACTACCTATAAAACGAGAAAAGCGACAACTAAGTATTTCTAAATGTTTTTAAGCTTCTGGTTGATTATTAAAATAATAAAGTAAAAACAAGCCTTTTTTATTAAGTGACCTGTCCTCTATTCTTATAACAGCAATTACAATTTAAATATGAGTTCTAAAATATTACTTAATCGAGAAGCAGAAAAGTCTTCATCCGCCCGGAGAGTGTTTTGAATTTTTCTTTATTATTTCATTTTTAAATCATAAAGTCTTGTTATCAACATAAATCGCTACAGCGAGTAGCGTAAAAAAATTATGTAACATAGCCAGCACATATCTTTTGTACGTATACATGAAGAGTTTATAGAACCGCTGAATGTATTCTAGATGCATCCCGATTTTCCTTGAATTATTACACAATAAGGTAGAAAATTACATCAATTTTGCTGCATAAAAAGTTTAAATATAGACGTCATAATTATATTACACCATTAATAAAGTAAATTAAAAAACTGTGTAGTATTTCGCCAGAATAACAAAGAAAGTTCGCGAAAATTCATTTCATTCCATTTCACGTCGTAAAATCACCGAAATATTTTTGTGAAATATTTGTCAATTAGTTTTGGAATCAGTAATCGTAATATATTTTTTTTGCCATTATCAACTCAATTTAATACAGTGCATATATTGTGAATTTGCGTTTTTAGATTATCATTTTACTGTTACTTTTATAATAAAATTGTAATTTTACACAAAAAGTATGTAGTAATTATGCCACCGTTGTTTATTGATTACGCAGATAATTAGCAATGATTATATCACTGATGTGTATTGGTTACGCACTTGTTTTGTAATACTAATTTTTCTAACGGACGTAGAGTATTGTTGCCTATTATTAAGTTCTTCGACAATAATTTAAATGGAGTAATAAAAAGATTACTGCGTAGATTTTGCTCCGATACTATAGTTCGTCGCTCGAATCCAATGAACTTTTGGACGAATCGGTTAAGGTTAATTTTTTAAAACCACATATCTTTTGTAAAGATTTGGATAATGTTTTTCCGTATACCTTCTTAGATTCTTGGATGTTGTAATTAACTACTGTATTTCATCATTTTTATTGATACGGTTCTTTAAAAGATATTTTCAACGTTTACCATAATAAAGTCGTTTCCTCATTATTTTTTATTAATTATAAAAGTATTTCATTTTGTATTCAAAGACCCTTCTGCCGACAGATTTTGCTGCCTGCTTAACATGCTGTTTGAACAGTGCCGAACATTATACTTTTATTTATATTAATTAATTTGCATATTTATTAAGTTCTGCGAAAGGGCAGAAGCTGTCAAGCTGAATTCGGACTTTGGGCATATCGTAAACTCTTTTCAGTACTGAATATTTTCTTTTCCTGTAGAGACAATTTCGATACTGAATTAGAATTGGTTCAGTACTTGCAAGCTAGTTCTGTATTTTAGTGCCGATGTAGAACTGTAAATATTGATACTAACTAATTTTGAAGAGAATTAATCAATTTTCGGTTCCATATCATGCGCTGTAATTATGCTTAGTATACACATACCCTAAGGAGGGTATGTCTTACATATTAGGCCCTGTGGCCTAAATGCGTTCATTACAAACCCCAGAACCTTTTTTGAAGATGCTGTCGATTAAGATCGATCAAGTCTTTTTGCCAATTATTAACTGAAAAAAATATTTTAAATAAAAAAACTTATACAATTTCACTCATAAAAAAAATAACCACAAAGATTTAGGGTAAATGACCCGCTAAACATTTTGTTTTTCACGTTAACCTTAAACTTTTTTTTACTACACTACAAAGAAGTAATCGTCATAATTAAGGTAAGATACAACAGGTATACATGAATTTCCGTTTTAACGAGGTAATACTATTAAAAATTCCTCACTATAAAATTCGACATAACACAAACTGCAATACAGTAAATTAAGAAGTTATGACGGTCAACTTATGTCTAACATTTTTTTCTGTTTTCAAAGTGGTTTGAGCCTCAAGTTATGATCTTGTTTATAATCTATCACTCAGGTGAGCCACCTACGTGGTTCATTTATTCCCAAAAAAAGTACGGTGATTTGGACTACTTATAGTTGCGTGCTTAATAATATCTGCCGCATTTGACGAATTTTTTCGCTCTTAATTAGAGAGGAACTATCACGCAAGATTTTGAACTTGACCTTAACGCCTATTCGTCAGTAAAATATCTATGAAAGTACCTCCAACATATTCAATTGAAGATGATTTGTATGAAGTATTTATGATTATAATTATAGTGGAATATAAGGTATACGAGCAGGTACATTACACTTCCTGGTGACAAGTGTGTTAACAATTGCCGGAATTTTTGTTAAATTTTATGACAAAAAAATCGCCGGGATGGAACCCAATTTGAATTATTTTTTACCGGCTTTTTAATGGTACACGGGTAGTTCTGTACAATTTTGTGTTTCTGAATGTGAAAAGAGCACTTTACTCATCACTTTTTTGTTAGAAATATGCAAACTTTTGGTTTATGCGTTCTACTATATAATTAAAAAGACATATGCCGTGGTTCACAAATTAATTAAATTTAAAGCAGGTCGAGTGAGTTACTAGCTAAACTAGTTGACTTTAATGATTTCATACTGCCACTATATTTTCATTTGCAGTTTTATGTAACTAGCAGGCTGTTTAATTATCCAGTGGTTTTTTCCAAGTAGGAAATTTATTAATAATTGATATAATTATAGCAAATAATTGTTGATTTGTTTTCAATGAGTATAATGGCTATTTCATTTTCATGATATCTAGGTTTATTAGTGACATTTAAATCATTGTTATTTAATTTATTTTCATTGTGGTTACACCAAATTATAGGTTGGTTTTAATTTACCAACTTTTATGCATTATAATTTCTTGCATGATGGCTTCCACTTGAGTTTAATAAAATTTCCAGAACTACAGAATGTAATAACTCTTTAACAATTAAAACAAATTAATTTATTTACACTGGTTAAGCCCAAATATTAAATTCCGCGAGATTAAAATTCAAATTAAATAAATTGAATTAATTTTTTTTTATTATTTATTTTAAATTATAAGTTTAAATAAATTTGTAGAAATGTTATTGAGGATTAAGGCAGTGTCAGCTTTTTATGGTAAAGTTTTTATAAACACAGTTGGAATTGGGACGTTATTTGTAGCGGGATGGAATATAATATCGAGTCTTTTAAGTAGCTAAGGCACAAAAAAAATATTTTTACTGTTAAAAAAAATTTAAATGACACAGCAAGTTTCTTTATAATTTCAAAAATTATTTCTGAGTTTTCCTAAATTTTTTAATACCTCTATTTTTGAATTTTTTGTGGTTCGAATAAATTTTTACAGGACTTTTAAACCAGTTTGTTATTATTTTAATTACAATTTAATTCCAAGTATCAATTTCCTAACATAAACATTTCAAGATAGACCCAAATATTGTCTAAAAGTTAAAAAATTTCGTTTTTATAGCCTTCGAGCCTTCAACTGCGTTTCCATAATTGACATATAGATGGAGTCTTTTGCCTTTTGGGGGTCTACTAGTCTTGAAGCGTGAAAATTTGACGGTTGAATTTTTTTTATGTTTTGGGTCGATCATAATATGATCAAATTTCGATAACTTGATTATTGACAACTCAAAGTAATAATAATAGTTTAAAGATATGGCAGACAGACGGACTTTTTTTTCATTTCGGACTCTATTTTTCCTGAAACGTGAAAATAGTTTTGTCTCTAGAAAATATAATAATAAATAACATGTAGCCAGGTGAGTTACTAAATTTATGTTTTGAAAATGAAAAAAAAAATGTTTTCATAATCTAACTTAAAATTATATAAAACTACTTCAGATTAAGGCTAAAATACGGTACTATTGAAATTCCCAAGCGAAGTAAGCGAAAGTCAATATCATAGGCGAATATACGCTCTGTGACTTAACTGAAATTAACGTACTTCTAAGTCTTCCTAATCGTATTAAGGAGCAATAAATCAAATCTCAGGTAGATCAAATTTTGGGTCCCCTTGCCAGAGGATTTCATCACTAAGTGACTTGAATAATTTATCACATTCGGAACTAAGAAATCGAAAGCATATCAACATTGTGCCAAAAATTCCGCTGCTTAGGGCAAACGAGTACCTGACTCACGTCCTTCGATATCTTAATGATCGTATCAATTAAGACGGTCATTTCTTTGTAGAATCGGTCGTGATACCAATGCTAAATTTTTATTTAGCGGGTGTCATCATCTGATTCATGGCAATTTCTTTGGCGTCACCTTCGATTTAGTAAAGAGGTACTACATACGTAGCTCGTAGGTATCCCATATCTCATATCCGTTTGCACGTAGCACAATCAAAAACCACACACTGAATATGTGCGACGTGATAAAACTGCTAACGATTTTTTTCTGTTCGTCGACGGAACAATGTGTTCGCACTGTGACCTATGCTCGATGGAGCTGTGAAACATTCCCCTAATAAATTACCGATTAGGAAATCTTTTAAAACCGCCCCCAAGGTGCTGACCGCCGCGATTTCAACAATCAGAGCCAACAAATTGGCACATTTCTCATGAAATGCTCGTCCGTTACGATTAGACGCAGTCAATTTATTTCGCTTTCTTATGAGCGGCCAGCAAGCGGGCAACAGGCGGGCTTTAGCTTGCCTAGGTTGTTGCGGTGCAATAACATGTTAATTAGCCAAAGATGGAAAATAATCCAGCAGAAATCGCGTATTCTGTCGACCATTGACACTAATCCCTCAGCCAAAACGACGAGCACTTTACACCAGCCTTGACTTGTATAATTTCTCCCTGGCTTTAAGTATTAGGTACGCTAAAACATCTGGGCGGGATGCCAGCCAAGTTTTGCGGAATATTTGCCAAACTTTTATGCAAAATTACAATTTAGATGCCAATTGATCGACCCTGATACTTACCAAACCGTTCGGAGCTGAAGAGATGATTAGCTGGGCTCACGTTTCCAGGTGCCCATACCCACAGTTACCTGGCTCAATCATTTTCGTGCAAACGGTTTTTTTGGTACCTATCAATTTTTTCTTGGATTGAATATTGTCAAGTCAGTGACTGAGTTAAGTGGACGGAATTACAACCGGCTTAATAAGGAACCAAATCGTTTGTAAATTATTCGATAGCTGAAAATAGTAGCGTTCTATTTTTTAAAGGAAACGGCTAATTGAAGATCGCTTTGTACAGTTTCAAGTGCTTTAGTCTAGTCAGATTTTATCTTTAGATACTTTACTCTTTGTTGGATATTGACCCAAATGAGAATTTAAAATAAGGTGAACAATAGACTTTTTTATTGGAATACTATTCATTAATAAAGAGGCATTCCTGAATTTAATTTGATGAAATTAAAACGTTCTTAAAAGCTATCGTTAGTATTTTTAGATATTTTAATTATGAATTTGATTATTACGAATTTGATGGTTTAGAGCAGTGGTTCTTCAACTGAGTAATTTTCCTTGTTTGGCAAAGGAGTTCTGGTACGGGACTCCACTGCATTATTGATTGCAGTGTTGGTTCGGATACCTATGCTCATCTAAAAAAAGGAATTCAAGTAAAAAAAACACGATTTTTTGCCTTACAGATGTCGGTCAAAAAAATGGTCGATGAAAAGGATCTGTTCATATCTTTTAGATCTTTTAATATATTGAGTTAATTATATAGCAACTTCAAGAATTTTTCTCAGATTTTTTGATATTTAACACCTAAGTAGGAGTAAGAGGGTCGTGTATGTTTTCATGAATTCTGACATATCTCTTAGGTCTAGTAAGATATCGAATTCATTTTTATACCCGCGAGTTTTTTAAAAACCTGCCATTTTACATTTTTTTTTATAAATTTATTTTTTAATATTGTCTGTCCAGTGTAGAAATCATTTTCATTATATTTTCAACATGGCGATGGTGCCGCCTTCTTTACTCCGTTGGAGATACCTGATAGTTGATAAAGTGATATATTAATTAATTAGTACTACCAGTGAGTTTACAGTTGACTACTGAGTTGACTACTGAGTTGCCTACAATACAAACAGTGAGTTGTTGCCTGTAATACTAACAGTAGCTAACAATTAGGTGGAATGGCAAATTAACCACGAAGTATTAGAGAATCAAATTATTATTAAAAAAATCAACAAAACGTTTTTGGCAGCCAGATGACTCGTTTCGGCATCTAATGTAATAAAGGCATTTATAAAAGCGATGATCAATTTCGTACTTGAACACAGTTAGTACATTGGGCTCGAGCTATAATTTGAATGACCGATTTGTTGGTTTTTTACAATATAATATTTGACTGAGTTGATGTATATAAAAATCCCCCTGTGATATAGAATTTCCACCATTTACCTATGACACAAAATAACAAAGAGAGATAGTAAAATATATGTAAGTTTCATTAAAATTTATAAACCGACCAGAATGGAATGTTTTTTAAGCAAACTATTATGAAAAATGCAATTAAATAAATCAGCATAAAAAAGCAACAAACTGCTTCTAAAACACTTCAAAAAGCTGCGCTCATCACATTAACAAAGAATACAGGAAATGATAATATTATTATATTTTTTGTACGGGTCAACAAAGAAGAATCTCATTATTTTAAAGCTTCTTCATTTTTGCGAAAATTTCCTGGATTTTTTCGCTATTAAACGCCATGATTTTCAGCAAATTAAATAATTTTGAGTATAGAGTGAATATTTGATTGATTTCATATTATTTGCACATCGTCAATAGTTCAAGATGATTAGTTAGAAGATTATCTTCCTGCCATAGAAGAAACTACTTGTTTATTGTTTAATTTGCCACCGCTATTATTCTTAACCGGATTTTTTCAATTCATTTGAAAATTTGAATGCTTATTCGATTCTTGTTCGGTGTGGTTGAGCGTATCATTTGAAGATTGAGGCGTAGAATGTGTTTTTCCAGAATTTTATATGAAGTAGCTGGTTAACTTTGTTAACTTTGTAGTTTGAATCAATTTTAAGAGCAATTTAAATCAATGATTTTTACAGTTTGGGGCTCAAGTATTTGTAACTTGTTGAGACAAATTTATTAAGAAGTATTATATAAAAAGTCTAATAATAGTCTCTTATTAATATTTGTCTGGTACTTATCATATCATCATCATATACATATATGTATGTCATATTTAAATTTTCATATTAAAAGTTAAGTTACATCAACTCAAACACATAAGTACATGGCTATTCAGATAGTGTGATATGTCGTCCTATGAGTAAAATGCGTTATCAGGAAATAGATTACCACAGGACCTACTTAAACTATATGAAGTATACAATTTAAGCTATTCTAGAGAGTGCCGATAAAGAAATTTTTGAAAAAAACCCACTATTCATTAAGGGTTATTCAATAGCTACATAACAATTTTTTATTTTAATACAAACATATCCTTAAAAATTTTTACTGGTCTTTTAATGTCAAAACGTCAGCAACATTTGGAAATTATCTCAATTATTTTGTGTGCTATTTAAATACAAAATTGAGGAGAAAAGAGAGTGTAGGTACAACTTATTCTGTAGTATTTTCCCGGAATTTTTCTATAGGCTGAAGGCTATTGTCAGGTGTCGTCTTATATTTGAAAATTTTATTGGAAAAAATTTTAAAAAATTTTATTGGTATCCTAAAGAAGTCTTGTGAAGTGCTGAAAAAATATTGAATAAATTAATACACAGCTCATAATTTTATCAAGAACGCCTTGCATATTATAAAGAAATATTAAACACCGCTTTTTGATTTTTGGTAAGTAGGCACCATATCCTAAGTGTTTTGTAATAGGACTTTGCAAAAACCGTTTACTGAGCTATTATAAATACCAAGGTTGGTTAAGGGTTTAAAAATTCATCGATCAATTTTAACAATCTTAGAGCAATTTTTGTCGTTAAATCAAACGGTGACAAGCAAAGGTTCTACAATTTCCAAGTATGACGTTGTTTACCGTCTTATTTTAAACTTAATATTCATATCGCGGCTAATGTTTATCAATTCTGCAAAATATCGTTTAAATTCATCACCGCGAAAACACGCTGGTTCTGCTCATCAATATTCAGATGATACTACCAATATTGTAGTTGTCTCTATTATATCTACCGATTCCGATGAATTTTGCTTCGACTTGGCGTTTAAAGAAGCGTGCCGTTCAGCAACTTAATACATAATTTCTGCGCAAAAAATTTAAAGGTATTTTTTTCTTCTCTCTCAAACAACTTCAGGTATTCTCCCGGAAGCGTTGCGAACGAAATGTGGTCGTTGCTGGCCAAGTCAAAAGGAAGGCGCAATTAAGGTGATAACGAAGCTGTACTACGATTATCCTAAGCAATATCTTGCGTTGAGGGAACGATGGGATCCCACAGGAGAGTATCATCGTCGCTTCGAAGAATACCTTAGAGATCATCAGTTCAATGTGATCAGTGGAAACGGTCTTGAGGCAGATATCAATCGAGGTGAGTGATTCAGATTAAAAGATCAAGTGATTTAATCAGGAAGATTGATTCCAGGTGAACAAAGTGAAATTACGGTTCGAGTAAGCCGACCGAATGGCCAGGAGCCAACGAAACGTTTGGAGCCGGTGACCCCACAAGTTCAAGCCACTACATCGAGAGTAAAAAAAAAAATATATTTGCTTGCTTAGTGTTTTATAGCCTTGGGTGTTTGGTATTTTTTACTATTTATTTGTTTTATTAGTACCTTTTATAAAATGCTAATTTGAACAAGGTGTTGTGGATGTAAGCTTCACTTTCGTTTGGAAATATTCCCGAGGTAGAGAAAGATTTTGGCTTTGCTTGCTCGCTTAAATATTGCTTCGAGGTGTGTTTTTTTCCTACTAACATAAGTAACTAATTTATAAATTAAACCATTTAGATATGACGATAAAATAACAAAGTAGTGATGTGACAGTTAAACAGTAGTTCTTTTGTGGTATAAATAGTATTTGATTGATCAATGCAGTAACATTGACATCTATTTCAAAGTAGCTTTGAATTGGCTTTGCGATTTCTTTTGAATCTATTATCACAGTCAATAATCCGCTTTAGTGTTTTCTTTGTGTCTTTTCTTTATTTTAACTAGATATTTAAGTATCTATGACAGTCCGTTACATCGAACGTGATAGACATCATTAAGAGCTATTTTATAACAAATGCTCGGACAAATTTTTTATGATAAATATAGAGTTTAGTGTTCATGGACTTTTAAGAATAGTCAGCATCGTCTACGTCTAGTTATAAGCGTTTTTGCTAACTTGCATTACTTCGTCTACGGCTAGTTATAACAATGGAAAATTGGAAAATATCCTAATTAAAATTGGGTTGGTGTCTTGGCTTCGATTGACTAGTTTTAAGACACCTGACTAAGTCAAGGAGAGAGTAGATTCATAGAATTTTTGTTGATCTACTGTGAGGAAATTTGCTTCATAATATTTTAACTTTGACTTTGACTCTGTACCATGAAGTTAACACTTACTTTTGCATGGAATAGCTCAGCCTATGTTATGTTACGTAACTGCAGTAAAGACGTAAACGTTTCTGACTATTGGAATAGGTCTGTAGAGTAAAAGTTTTGAACTAGATATTAAAATATCAAAATACAAAATTGACAATTGTTGTGAACGGAGGCCTTGGAGTGATTATTTTGACTTGCAAAAGTCAAAACAATCGAAGGGAAGGTTGAGGATCGGGAAAGAGGGGTCCAATTCCGCCTACGTCCGAATTGGTGGCTGAAACGCAAACTGGAGCGACGTGCTTGCTGGCTTCCGGGCTAGCTGCGGCTGTGGGGGGGTACGTTGTTCGCGTTTCAGGCCATAAAACCCTTGGCCTGTACAACAAAAATTTCACGCCGACTTATCCGGGTGATAAAATTGGGATAAGATTCCCAATCGGTCGTGAGAGACCGAGAACATTCCTAACAACTCGACAGGCGCCGGTATTGTGCGCCGTCTAGCCCACCCTACCATAGCCATATCTGTCCTGAAATAAAATTGCCGATATGGCCCCTAGAGAGAGGTATGAGTGGGGCGGAAGGCCTTCAACCGAGAAGATCCATCTTAATAGGCTCCTTATTCAGCCATTTTCAGAGAAACCACGAATTATGTACAAATCAATGAGGAAAACAACAAATCATAACCAAAACAAACCATATAATAACAATTACCTCTTGTTTCTGCATGTAAATAATTAGGTTGACGTTTCTAATTTAATTTATTAACAAATTTTTATATATCAGTCCAAGTCAGTTTCTGTCTCGTTTAAGTCATGCATGTTTTATATTTTTATTTTAATTTATTTTTAATTGAACTATGAATTTACCTATGTTATTTTTAGGTTATTTTGTTATTCGTTTACTTTTATATAATTTACTATTTTTCAATTGATATTTACTTATATTATTTTAAATTTAATTATAATTTGTTTAGTTTTATTTTTATTTAATTTTTCAATCTAATTTAATTTATTATGTTTTACTTTACATGTAATAATTTATCTCAGTTTATTTATTTTATATTTGTTGCATATATGTTGATGACCTTATTTACGCAGTTTATTTTTATATGTGGCCAAAGACTTCTTTGCGTCACTTTAGTTAATTTTTAATTTAGATTTCCCTTTAAATTGAATTCATTTTCAATTTTAATTAATTATTTGTTTTTACTCATTTTACTTTTAATTTATGTGCTGGTTCTGACTTTCTTTTTAATTCTTTTTAATCTTGTATTTAGCCGAAAACTTTTACGAGGCACTCATTCGAAACTCGCGTTCTATCGTCACAGAAACAGATTTTGTGATATTTTCAATCGGGAAATTCCTTCGGTCCGCCACTTTTCAGGACACTTATCTATTCCTTTTCTTTTCCGCCCGTGCGCAATAAACTTAACTTAACTCTAAAACTACTTCATTTTCTTTCTCTTCGCGCACTTCAATTCCTACTTTTTTCTCGCCAAAAACTCCAACCTCCATTTCTTCTTCGAGCTGTCACCCTTCTTTTTTCTCAAAAAAACCCATCCACTGCACTCAAATTTTTTTTGTGTGGATCTCGTGTGGATCCCAATAATGCCAACCTTTTGCCGATCCACACAGGTTCACCCACAGATGACACTACAACATAGCCTGATCGCCGTTGTCTACAACGCCGAACAGGCTAAAAAAAAAAGGCAGCTGTGAGCTCCGTCTGCGTCTCATGCTCACGACTGCAGCGACCGGGCACTGTCAGAGTTTGTCACTCGCTCCAGTCACTGACGAAGGTCCTTGGAGTGGTACACTCCCACACGTTTGCCTCCGAGATCTTCTAGCTCATATCGCGAGTTGCCCAGCACACGACGAATCCTGCACTTCAAGAACTTTTTGGCCAGTTTGGCGTTATAATTGTGTGCAGCTGTGGACAGGGAAAAGTTTCTTCTGTACACTTCCTGTCCTTCTCTAAATTGAGTTTGAGCCGTACGCATATTATAACGCCTACTGCTGTTCTCATGTGCGACTTGAATATTCGCCTGTGCCAGTTGCCTCACGATAGGAGTACCTTCTCTGGGACCCAATTGCAAGTCTGCCTCACCTAACGCTTTCAAACGATGCAACAGAGCGTAGTCATCCCCATGCGACATCATGTGGGATCCAAACAAAACCTGATAGGGCGAAAACTTAGTGGCTTGGTGAATTGAACTCCTAAGAGAAAATGCTATTTTGCTTAAGTTTTCGTCCCATCGAGTCTGGTCCTCCACGATGAACGCACGGAGTCCAGCTAAAACAGACCGGTTGACTCGCTCTGAAGCATTCGCTTGAGGCGAGTATTTTGGGGTATATAGGTGTTTAACCCCATACTTAGAAAGCATGGAGTTAAATGTCGCTGACTTGAACTGAGACCCATTGTCGGAGAGAATTGTCTCGGGGGTACCAAACATATGGAAGACATCCCTCTCCAAAAACGTCGTAATCTCACCCGCCGTAATTCTTCTTAGGGGATGAAGGATAGGAAATTTGGACAGATGGTCCAGGACAACAAGGATAGCAATTTTCCCACTTTTGGTCCTAGGGTATGGTCCTAATACATCAATGTATAGATGTTGAAAGGGCTTCTGCGTTCTGAAGGCATCTCCCATTGCAGCTCTAAGCGGACGATTCGGGGACTTCGTTTCTTTACAAGTCTGACACGAAAGAACGAAATCGCGGACTTGTGTAGATATACCGGGCCAATATAAGTAACGTCTAATGCGCTCTAGCGTTTTAGCGAACCCACCGTGAACCATGGTATCCGCTTCATGTGCCTGAGCAATCGCAGTAAGCGCCAAGCTCGATGGAATCCAAAGTTTCCAGGCACGATCCTCTGTGATTGGGTCACCATTATAGGCCTCTGTACGCTTGTACACGAAACCATCTCTAACGCATACGTCAGGAAGCCGAGAGGCGTTTGCCTCCACAGTTGACTTCAGATCCTGATATTCCGGATTCTGAAACTCTGACGAGCTTAAGTCAACCATGGGTGCAACGTCAATCAGCGCGTTTAATCCGTCCTCGTATACGCGAGAGAGAGCGTCTGGTACAATATTCAGGCTCCCACGACGATGTTCAATCACGAAGTCGAAACCTTGCAACTTCAAACTCCAGCGAGCCAAACGTCCACTGAGATCCTTTTGAGACATCAGCCATTTAAGACTTGCATGATCCGTGATAATCTTAAACGATGTCCCTTCCACGTACGCTCTGAATTTTTTCACGCTCAACACAGCGGCGTAGCATTCAAGCTCGGTAACACTGTAATTGCGTTGAGCGGAATTGAGCTTCTGGGACATAAACGCAATCGGAGATTCCGATCCATCATCATTCTCCTGGAAAATAACACTCCCCACTCCAGATTTACTAGCATCACATTGTATCACGAAGGGTCGAGTGAAGTCTGGATTTACCAATACAGGGGCTGCGGTTAACTTGGCCTTCACAGACTGAAATGCAGTTTCTGCTTCAGAAGTCCAAGTAAATCGTTCGGCCTTTTTCAGCGTGTCTGAGATCGGTGACACCACAGCTGCAAAGTTGAGTATGAAGCGTCGATACCAACCAGCCATACCAAGAAAGCGTCGAACCTGACGTGCGGATTTTGGTGAAGGGTAATCGACTATAGCCGAGACTTTTTCTGGGTCTGTCTTCAGGCCTCCATCTCCAACAATGTATCCAAGATACTTCACCTCCCTCAGACAAAACTTACTTTTTCCCACATTGATTGTAAGTCCAGCCTTCACCAGACATTCGGCAACTTCCGCCAACAAAACCAAATGGGAATTGAAATCTTCCGAGATCAACAATAAATCGTCCAAGTAAACAAATACTTGGTCCTTCAGTTCGGGTAAGATAACACGATCCATCAAACGGCACATGCGTTGGGGTGCATTGCACAATCCAAATGGCATCCGGGTAAAATGATAGAGGGGTCGTCCGGGAATGGTAAACGCCGTCATTTCACGAGACTTAGTCTCGAGAGGAATCTGCCAAAAGGCGTCCTTCAGGTCAAGACTGGTTATGAAGTTGGCTCGTGGTAATCGACTAAGAATTCCGTCGATATGTGGAAGTGGATATGCATCCTTTTTCGTCACACTATTTACCTTTCGAGAATCCAAACATAACCGGACTTTCCCTGGTTTCCTCACGAGTACTACCGGCGAACTCCATGCACTCAAACTAGTCTCTATCACTCCCATTGCCAGCATACGATCGACCTCGCCATACATGAGGTTTTGAATCGCAGGCGATACTGGGTAGTGTCGTTGTTTGATAGGGCGCGCTTCTCCTACGTCGATTTCGTGTTCGAGAACGTTTGTCCTTCCCAAACCATGAAGTTCGAAAGAAGGGAACTTGGACTTAACGTTCTCTAGACGTTCAACATCTTTACTCGTTAAAGAGTGCATCGCAGTAGCATTATGTTGCGAAGAGGTGGTTTGTGTGTTGACACAACTGATGATGGATGGAGCAAGATTAAAAGCTCGCCAGAAATCTACCCCAAGATATAACTCCTGAGACAAACTTGGCACGATGTAAAGGGTAATAGGTTGTGTAACTCCACGAAATTTAATTTCGGTCGTCACACTTCCCACCACCCTCTGTGAAGCACCATCAGCTGTCTTCACCTCATGAAAAATCGGCTTCCAATGCACTTGCGCACGCTCAAGGCGTTCTAATGCATTGGCTCCTAGGCAACTAATGCTCGCACCACTGTCTAAAAGACCTTTAACGTTTACACTGAAAAGGGAGACCATAGCATAGGGACGTACGTCAAAAGGTTCAGAGATAATAGTCGACATTACTGCCTTCTTTCTCTCACGAACTTTACGCCAAAATGCGCGTAAACGTAAAATTGCTTTTTTAGGAGTTGGAACAGGGGAAGGTTGAAATGTGGAACACGAAGAAATAGCAATAAGGGGGGATTTTGAATCGTTAAAAATCCTGTCGCGTGCCTCCATGTACTCCTTCAGTCTTACATGGTAAGGCTTCCGAGGTACAGGTGCTTTGCGAACAGAAGGTAAGGGATGGGAAAGAATTACGACTGAATGAGACTCAGTCGTGGCAGTTGTCGAATCCGATGGTATTGTCAGGTCCGGTGTATTTGACCTGACTGGTGATGTTTCGTCATCACCACAAGTTGCGGAGATCGAAAAGTCTCCTACGTTTTGGGTGGCTGCTGTGGGTTGCTCCGAAAAGGACGGGAATTAGAACGTTCCGTTCCGGAGTTTTCCCGATTGCAACGAGCACAATGCGGTCGCAAAACGTCTTTCGTTCCGCAGCCATAGCAGAAAATACCCCTGGGTGCTTCTTCACATAGTCGGTAACTGTGACCTAAACGCTCACAGTTCCAACATTTTAGTGGAGCCCCAGTTGTAATTCCTGCCATGGTTTCGGAACCATCGCGCTCGTCACAAACCTCTGTAGGAGGCTCCACGACCTCAGCAACTCGGGTATGACTCGAGTAGCCGTATCGGGTAGATCGTCTTATGTCCTCGACTCTGGACACGATTTGTCGGAGATGGTCAAGAGACCAAATTTGTTGCAGGCAAATTTGTTGCTGCGTGTTCGGCAACAAATTTCCCCGCACCAGCTCCACGAACTCTCCGTCGTGCATCGGATTCGACAGCAGATTCCGGAGCTCACACAAGTCCTGCTCGAACATCTGATAGGACTCGCTTGGGACCTGACGTCTGGCTAACATTTGCCGTCTGATATCCCAATCACTTGCTCGCACACCCCACGTCTGCAAAAATGCAGGTTTCAGAACCGCCCAAGTTGGTCTTGGATTGGACCTGTGCCAGGTCCAGTACCAACTGTTTGGACGACCATCTAGCAGCATGTAGAAACTTCGTGCGAGCAAGTCCATATCCGCGCTCAGCTCGCTGGTCGCAAGAGCCTCGGCGCGATAGATTAGTTCTTCCGCTCGCAACACTTTAGCGTCTCCATTGAATTTTAATCGCCATGTCCGTATGGGACTTGCAGTGTTGCGGCGTCTATTGTTTTGTCCGGTGCTCCTTCGATCAGCGAACTGAGCGGCCGGATAATGTGGAAGCTGAGCCCCCGGATATTGTTGTGGTTGAACGACCGAATATTGAGGCGGCTGAGCCACTGGATTTTGTGGTGGCTGAGCCCTCTCAGGTGCTCGAGCAGTACTCGTCGATCTGGAGGTGCGATCCGTCGATCTTGAACGATCGCTGTGTGAATCTCGAAATTGATGAGATCGCTCCTCCCTCAGCAACGTACGAATCAGTTGAGTGATCTCATCAACTCCAAGATTCACACGTGCCTGCGCTGTCGTCCTCGGTATCTGTGGTAGTGGTCGATTCAAAGGTTTTGTTGGTATATTCGAGGGTGGTAATGGCAAAGTCGACGTTGGTAAACCCCTGCCATGGTCGGTGACCACTGTTCCGTCCGGAGCGTAGAAGGCTCGACCTCCGCCCAGCTCTTGTGGAGGATCTAAATTTAACTCCCTAAGGAGAGAAACCCCATCTCTTTGCAGCTGTGGGACCGTCAACTGAGCCCTGCTTCTTGTCAACGGACCAGGGGCGGCTGTCGCTCCCTCCACTCCACGGACAGACCAGTAGTCCGACTTGTCCAGATCATTCCTACAAGTGGGACAAATCTCTTTTTCCTTCAACCACTCCTCTATACAGAGTTCATGGTAACGGTGTCCACATTTAGTGATCACCTCATCAAGTGGTCTCACCCAATCCTGACATATAGTACACAGAATATCACCTCTCCTTTCTGGTGTTCGTGAAAGTGGCATATTGAAAAAAAAAAACGATGTAAGAAAATTTACTCTAATAAGTAATATAAACTACCCAAACTAAATATTAATAGGAAACTAAAACTAAATAATGAACCTTCAAAATATATATGCCTAATAATAAATAAACGAGAAATTCAATACAAAAAAAAAAAAATAATTATCTAATAACTATCTATATAATAAATTAAACTACCACACCCAGAAAAAACTAAACTAACTAAACCTACTAAATTTAATCTAATAATATAACACTAAATCTAAGAAAAATTACCTAACAAAAAAAACCACCTAAGTCTAAAAAAATTTAAACCTAGAAAATTACTATAACTTAACAGGAAAATTACTAAAAGAAAATATAATAAAGCTTAAATTTTAATAGTGATAAATATGTATGTATAAGTAATAAATAATAAAAAAACTAACTAGTCCTACAAAACAATGCAAATGGAAACCAAGATATGCTATTAGAACAAAACAAAAAAAAATTATACTAAAGCAAGAATTGAAAAAAAAAAATATAATATACAAAATAATTCCTAGCTAATAATACCATGAAAAGAAAAAAAAAATTAATAAATAGCTAAGCAAACGAAAAATATATAACCTAACATGCGAATTAACAAAAAAAAACTACAAATGAAAGATCTACATAGTTTTACGTATAGTATAAAAAAAAATCATTCAAACTAAGGATCTAAAATACGTACCCAATATAAAGCTAATCAACAAAAAACAAACAAAAAAAAAAAAAAAAAAAGATGATTCATGAAAGAAGCGAAGGAATCAAATTTGCACTTAAAGCAATCAAATTAAAGCGAATATCAAATAAAATTTGATAGCAAAAGAAACAATAAGAAAAAAAAACATGCCAAATATAACATCCGATTCTTCGAAATCAAAAAAAAAAATCAATACAAAAAAAAATCGGATGCTAAACCAATATTCTAGCAAATAGCAAAACAAAAAAAAAAAACAAAGCCAAGCCAAATGCAAAAATCAAAATGATAAATCAAAATTTCAAGAGCAAACAATTTTCATTATAGCGAAAATCAAAATCAAAACGTGATGGATCTTCTCGCTATCAACCTCCCAAACCTCATCCTCTCTCCTGCTAGGTCGAGTTGAAAGGCAAATCTCAGCCTCTCCAACTTCAAGGGAAAATTGGAAATGAGAAAAATAAAAAAAAAATGGGATAATACAAAAGCAAAATAAAATAAAATGCTAAGATAAAAAAATTGGAAAATTGTCCTAAGACTTAAAAATTAAAAAAAAATATACTACATGATTTTAATTTAATTTTACGTTATAGGAACTTTAAAAGGATGGAATAAGGAAATAAGGAACTCTTTTGAAGACTTCAGTATTGACTTCTCCTCACCAATCCAAAACATATATTGCAGGTAGTCTGCCCAATCGTCTGACGACTTGCCCGCTAAGTCAAGACAAGCCCAGCTTTCAAAAGGGTACCTACAATACATCAGTTTGATGGGTCTTGAAAACCCTACTTAACCCATAACAAGTCCAACTCGAACCCACAGATAGAAAAGGCTTCCCCTTCCTATGGAATTCTGATGGCGCCTAAAGGTTGCCAACAGAAGACAATCAATATGAAGGTTTCACAATGTCCAGCTGTAAATTCGACCCACGCTAGAAATAAGTGAAGTAACAAAAGAGCTTGTTCACTGAACTTGTAGGTGCCGTGCAAGCGTTATTTTGTGTCGCTATCAGACAAAGTTTAAGTCCATTCGATGTGACAATTTTTATGCGGCATTTTTCCGACTCTCGCATATTGTTCCATCACGCGTTGTGAACTACGCGCCGGTTTGGCTAGCCCCACGTTGGGCGCCATTTTGTTGTGAACGGAGGCCTTGGAGTGATTATTTTGACTTGCAAAAGTCAAAACAATCGAAGGGAAGGTTGAGGATCGGGAAAGAGGGGTCCAATTCCGCCTACGTCCGAATTGGTGGCTGAAACGCAAACTGGAGCGACGTGCTTGCTGGCTTCCGGGCTAGCTGCGGCTGTGGGGGGGTACGTTGTTCGCGTTTCAGGCCATAAAACCCTTGGCCTGTACAACAAAAA
Source organism: Beris chalybata (assembly GCA_949128065.1). Lineage (NCBI taxonomy): Eukaryota > Metazoa > Arthropoda > Insecta > Diptera > Stratiomyidae > Beris > Beris chalybata. The sequence goes on along the minus strand of OX421894.1, from coordinate 5,390,126 downwards.
TTTCACGCCGACTTATCCGGGTGATAAAATTGGGATAAGATTCCCAATCGGTCGTGAGAGACCGAGAACATTCCTAACAACTCGACAGGCGCCGGTATTGTGCGCCGTCTAGCCCACCCTACCATAGCCATATCTGTCCTGAAATAAAATTGCCGATATGGCCCCTAGAGAGAGGTATGAGTGGGGCGGAAGGCCTTCAACCGAGAAGATCCATCTTAATAGGCTCCTTATTCAGCCATTTTCAGAGAAACCACGAATTATGTACAAATCAATGAGGAAAACAACAAATCATAACCAAAACAAACCATATAATAACAATTACCTCTTGTTTCTGCATGTAAATAATTAGGTTGACGTTTCTAATTTAATTTATTAACAAATTTTTATATATCAGTCCAAGTCAGTTTCTGTCTCGTTTAAGTCATGCATGTTTTATATTTTTATTTTAATTTATTTTTAATTGAACTATGAATTTACCTATGTTATTTTTAGGTTATTTTGTTATTCGTTTACTTTTATATAATTTACTATTTTTCAATTGATATTTACTTATATTATTTTAAATTTAATTATAATTTGTTTAGTTTTATTTTTATTTAATTTTTCAATCTAATTTAATTTATTATGTTTTACTTTACATGTAATAATTTATCTCAGTTTATTTATTTTATATTTGTTGCATATATGTTGATGACCTTATTTACGCAGTTTATTTTTATATGTGGCCAAAGACTTCTTTGCGTCACTTTAGTTAATTTTTAATTTAGATTTCCCTTTAAATTGAATTCATTTTCAATTTTAATTAATTATTTGTTTTTACTCATTTTACTTTTAATTTATGTGCTGGTTCTGACTTTCTTTTTAATTCTTTTTAATCTTGTATTTAGCCGAAAACTTTTACGAGGCACTCATTCGAAACTCGCGTTCTATCGTCACAGAAACAGATTTTGTGATATTTTCAATCGGGAAATTCCTTCGGTCCGCCACTTTTCAGGACACTTATCTATTCCTTTTCTTTTCCGCCCGTGCGCAATAAACTTAACTTAACTCTAAAACTACTTCATTTTCTTTCTCTTCGCGCACTTCAATTCCTACTTTTTTCTCGCCAAAAACTCCAACCTCCATTTCTTCTTCGAGCTGTCACCCTTCTTTTTTCTCAAAAAAACCCATCCACTGCACTCAAATTTTTTTTGTGTGGATCTCGTGTGGATCCCAATAATGCCAACCTTTTGCCGATCCACACAGGTTCACCCACAGATGACACTACACAATAATGAAATTAAATTAACCTAAAGAAGCCAATGTAGTCTGGGTAGCTTAGTGACTAGATCACTTGCCTTCGGTGCATCTGATACCAGGTTTCGAATCTGCTTCGCGACAAGTAATTTTCGGGAATGGGATTGGATGCCGGACTACCAGTTCACGGAGCTGTAAATGAGTACCTGAGTTAAAATCGGGGTAATAATCACGGACGAGCGTGTAGCTGATCACTTCATCTCCTAGTGTTCCGTTGGTCTCGTAATGAAGTAACTCTTGCATTACTTCAATGCCTAGACCCAATTTGGGCTGTTGCGCCATTGATTATTATTATTATTAAAGTAGCCAATGGTTTTTTTTTTTGTTTTCTGAAAGGTTTAATAACCTGAAATAAGTTATACCTAATGTAATATCGGTATATAGAGCTAAAAAGTCCTGTTTCTGCAAAACTCTTCATTAGAATCCTTACACTTAGTCGAAGCGTCTTTAGAGCACACTGGATCTCAGTTTTAAATTGTTTTTTTTTTTTTTACAAAGTCTTATCACTAGCCCTGCTGTACTTAGACTTTGTTGAGGTTATTTCGATATTAAAAAGTAAAAAAGTTTAGTAGGAATCAAGGACTCAAATCGGTGTTAATTATTTAATTAACAAAGTGAATAAGTAATGCTTTCACCGCTTCAAATGATTAATTTTTGATCTTGAAGAAAACGTGTTGAACATTTTTAATGAGTCTGCATGTTTTTGATCACATCACTTTAAATGTCTTACAGACGAAAACCAGACAAAAAAACTATCTACCTTATATTTTCCTTGTCTCGATTTAAGCTATAGCTCATATCGATTTCAATTCTTATGGATCCAACTACTACCAATTAAATATCATGTAAATATCGAGTGAATACTATGTAAATATCTTAGTCCGTAATTATATTGCTGCTTAGACGATTACGAAAGGAAGAATGCAAATTTTAGCTTTAGAGTAAGCGCATACACGTCCAAACTGTAAATACGTTAAATATTTTAATACAACCGTGGAAAGTGGTCTACGCTACGTTTTATTTTTACACAAACTAATCGGTTTTCTAGTAAAAATGTAAAACTTCATGTAAATATTGTGTAAAAAAACAGAATTTCTTGTAAATAGTCACGCAATCACGACTAAAAATCAACTTGTTAAACGGCAGCTTTAACTTTAATACCGGTTTGCAGCAAAACACCATCATCACAGCTTAATTGTGTTTTCTGAAGTTGATTTAAAAATTCAAATTAAGGAATAGATTTCGTAAAAAAAAACAACCTTTTTATTCTCTTTTCTTGGTGTTTTCAGGCTACACGATCCGATACAATCGAAACCGCGATTTCAACAGAACAACCTGAAGCTTTCAACTCTGACCCGGTTGTAACTAGACCATTTCCACTTTTTGGAATTGTTCAGCGCGTCTTAATGCCTCATTGGATTAGGCGACGAGTTATCCTTTTCGGATAAATTTATTGTGAAATTTTGGGGGAAAAAAGATTGTCGATATTTCGTCTTTTAATCGGGAAATACGTAGTACACCTCGATATTAGAATAGTTTTATTATTATTTTATAAATTTAAAAATATATTTACCGTATTCTCATATTAATAACAAATATAGCAATAAATCAGATGTTAGAGGCTAGATAATCTTTAAAAATGAAAAAATTTCGATAACCAACAAAGTGCTCATCTATGTATGATACGCCTTCGGAAATATTTCGAAATATTTGAATCTTGATCAATTTTTTTTTTAATATCTATCTAAATTAAAATTTGTTTTCCTATAAAAATGCAAAAAAGATAGAATTTCATGATTTCATCTATAGTGGAATGACTTTTTTTTAAACAAAAAACTATTTAACTCTATTCTGCTCTAACAAATTATTCTTATTGTTGTTAGTACTTCGAATTCATAAAAGCATTTGATTAGTTTATTACAGTGGAATTTAAGCGAACGCAACGCGAGGACATGAAGCGGTGCGTCGCGATGATAGCAGATTAAAATCCACGTTAGTGAGAGCAAGAACTTATCGCACTGCTTTAATCGCGTCTCTTTTATACTCTTTTTCCTAATTACATTGCACGTGCAATGTGATTTTTTACACTTGCGTCGGTTATATTTAGAAATTTTTTACAACAAAAATGCAACAACAACAAAAACGAAAATCAATTCAGCGTAGTCACTATTACCAATGTCGCGATATGATCGCGCTTTGCGATAGAGTTGTCGCGTATTGCTCTCACAGTGCTTCACCTTAAGGGCCCTTACTTAAATCGCGTTAGATAATTACCTAAGTATATTTTATCTTAGTTGTTTATTAGTCTCTAATATTCTTTGGTTGTTTTTAGAATAGTTTGGTTTAATTAAATTATTTATTTTTAAACGTCGTGCAAAGTTAACTCACTAGAAGATTATATTTATTTTATTGTGGACAAAACGAACGTCTACTGATTGGACCAACTTACAAAAAACTTTCGATCTTTTGTGTTAACAATTTGCTCTACTTGCTGGTTAAATAATGAAAACTGTCGCGTCTATACCATAGGCTATAACTACTTTACTCACATTTACCTCGAACTTCGAAGCTTCTTGTTTTCTACGTACAATACTTGGAAAATTGTCAAAAATTATTTTTTTCTCGGAAATTATCTAAAGGTACGTGATAATGATCTAACACAACGACCGACTCGTGAAGATGGTAACACTATTCCAGTACAACGAGATGAACAACCCTCGTTTATAGCCAATCGATTTGCTGATGATCCATCGGATTCTCAAGGCGCTGTAATTTTTATACAAAAAATATTTATAAAATTGAAAAATATATTTTTAATCATTTTTTTTTTTCTTTATGTAGACTACACGACGAAATCCACCACAATCGGTTGTACCATCAATTGCAACAACACCAAGACCACCGCAATCGACAACGGTCAACTATCGAATCGTTAGTAACATTAAAACAGTCGTCTCAACATTTCTACAAAGTTTCCTAACCAATTAATTCGTACTCTTCAATTTAGGGTGGACAGGATCCGAACTATACGTCAGTAACATCTTTTAGCACCCGGAATCCCATCCTGAATCTAATTAATCGTCTTACACTTAAGTTCACCAACACCGCCGAATTCTTTGCTGGAATGCTTCGAAACACAGTAAAGGTAACATTGGGACCCTATTAAGGAGTTCAAACTGCATGTACGATCCAGAAAGTCCGATCCTTTTTACTTTCGCACGTTCAAAAAACCTATTGTCCAAATTTCTTATACTTGTCGATTATTTGGCTTCGTAGTCCTCTTGACTTAGCATGTTTTTTTTTTCTTTTCTCTTCCATTTTTGTTCTATTTCAGCCGACCACGAATCAACTATTCTTCCAAAAGTACCCCTCTTCCGAGGTAATTACCACTGGTACCAGTTGGAATAAGTACTATCCCTCGCAAACTTTCCGATCTGGTCAAGAGGTTCTTAGCTGGAGAAATTGATGGTATAATAGTTGACCTGTTTCGAATTTTTTAAATATTAATAATTTTCCTTTTGGACCTACTCACCCTCAATCCCTAATCGTACTCGGATTAAATTTTAATTTCAATTTGCAGAGCACCTGAAATTTGCCGTTTTAGGCTTATTCCTTAATTCGTGTTTGTATCGTGGTTCGTAAGCCTTTATAAGTGTTAAGTCATTAAGCTAAGATTTTCTACTTATTGTGTTGTAACCTTAAGTTTTAATAAGTTTTCAAGAGGATATTAAATGTAAATAAGAATAATTATTAAATTTTATACGAAATTGAAAGTTGAAATTAAAATTGAGAGAACGCAAAAATAATGCTATATTTTTGGGTGATATTATATAATTAGCTTTGCTACAATTTTGCACTTTAATGTATCTGTATTTAGATTTAATTTTTTAATTATTTGTATTTGAAATAAATAAATAAATTGCGAATAACCTGTTTTATTATGAAATAAGTGTAATATGAAGTGAAATCTGTATAATCGGACCATTTAGATATTCCACATGAATTTTAGATAATCTAAGCTGTATCTAAGAAAGGTTGGATCAATTTCAGGGAGTATAAACATACAAAGTTTGTTTATCGACAAGAGACGGATGTTGGCTTTTTTTTAAAAGAAAGTATTAAATTGAGGCTGTACAAACTATTAAATTTATAACTTTATGTAAAAACTATGTAGTTTCATCATTAAGTAAATATCTTACTAAGTTATTTTATTTATTTCTGTCACTGATTGAACCGCACTCACCTCCCAAAAATGAATTTAAGCCGACGACGAAATTACTTCAGAAGGAAATAAATAAAATTAGCTACGCACTACCTGCAGAAAATGATTAAGATTAATTTAATAATGAATGAAATTAGAGAAAAGTTTAGCCAATATCTAAACCAAAAAGTTCCATATACAACGAAAAATACGATAATCTCTGGCATTCATTTACGATATTTACAGTGAGTTCTTCAGTTCAATCAATGTGTGTTGCTGTATGTGAATCAACTTACCACAGTTCCCGATGGGTTTATATAAAATATAATAGGTATGTTTTCCACTCATTTAACCAGATCAGAGCAGGTTAGAAAATGTATATACAAAATAACAACAACATTGCTGTTTTTATGACTTGTTTATAACTTTATTTCATAGATAGCAGCCTAGATTAAAGAATTTAATACGAATAGCTGCCTCTGTGAGCTCCCATTATGTACTGAATTTATATTACTTGTATGGATGCTACCAACTGTAATAAATTTATCAGGAAAATAAAATCAATTTCATGACAGAAGAAGTACCATTGTTGCCCAAGTAAAAAAATCCCAAAAAACAATTTTGGGTTAAAAATTTTAAAATAAACTTTTTTGGCATAACCTAACCATTTGGAGTTATTTATTTAAATTTTTTCTTTCATAATTTATATCTATTTATTGCAAGTAAGTCAAAGATATTTATGTTTTTACAATCATAAAATTAGAGAGTTTAAGACTTATCTAAAATAATAACTTTAATTAAATTACGTGTCTGTCCTGTTCAAATTATTGAATGCTAGTTAATTTAAAGGCTATAAAAATACATTAAATTCAATTCAATTTAAAATAACAAATTACAATTCAATTGTAACTGTAACTGTAAATGCATGGAATAAATTTTGGAATATATATTAACAAAAATATGGGTAAGTAATTGTGCACGAAATTCAGGGATTTTTTTTTTTAATTTAAAACAATTATTCGGAAATTGTTTTGACACTACCTTCACAAGATTGTTCAACTAATAAAATTTGAAATCAACAAATGATTTCCATAAAAACTTTCGAAAGAAGCTTCAATAGCTGAAATTAAAGTTTTTAAAATTCTTTAATTTAGGAAAACCAATTTTTTTCTAAAATATGTTTATGCTGCAAGTATTTGTAGTTCGTGGTTGTTTTTAGAGAAAAAAATAAGTTTTGTAGTTACTTATGTAAAATAGCATGAGTTTTTTTTTAAAAAAATATAAAGTAAGACGTACCTATCTGTAACTAGTTGTATCACATAAAAAAAAACCATAGCTTAATTGAAGTTTCTATATTTAATTGAAAAACTAACTTTAAAATTTATTGAATTTTTGGTTCGATTTTAGTTAGTCGTTGACAGTCTGAATCACGATTCATTGCGACCTCAGGTAAGATATTGTGTGTATATGTATTAAAGTGCTTTTTTCTACGTTGCCAAAAAAAGCATTTGTTCTTTATAAATCGATATATTATATAATATTACATTAATTTATTTTTAGTTTTATAATTTTTATTTGAATATATATATGTACATATATTTCATAACATAATTTTAATTTGTTATATTTTAGTGGGCAATTAACAATTTATCTACAACTACATACCACTATTTAAAAATTTTAATTTCAAATTTCATTAATTTTTTTTATATATAATTTAAGTTTGAATTTCTAAAATCGACTCTGCCATTTTAACTTAATTTATTTATTAGTTGTTTGTCTTAATTTTATTTTTCCATCACTATTTTACTTTGCTGTAGTATTATTTTTTTTATTTTTATGTAGGTACTTGTTTTTTTTTAGATACAGTACAGATTTTTTGTTTTTGTTTTTTGTTAAATTTTTTCATATTGAATCTACATTTTGTAAATTAATTATGTTTTAATCTCATTGAATATATTTGTAAAAATATATGTTTATTAATTTTATTTATTTATTTTGAGTCACAAATGATTTTTTTTTAAATTTATAATAACTTATTTACATGATTTACATTAAGTTACTGGCCAAATTTTTTATTACATATTATGTTTTGAACATGTATAAGTAGGTATTTATTTGAGTAATTAAAAAATGATTAAATTACTAAATTTTAAATTAAATTAATTAGTAGTCATGCGACTGATTATTTTTATAAGCTTATTGTGATTATAAACCGCCTAGACCTATGAGGTCTATGCTGTTTTTTGTGATGTTGTAATTTCATCTAGCTGTCTTTTCGAGTACACATTGAATGTACATGAGGAAGCCGGTCTTGACTGAGACTACTCTAACTGCAAAAAAAACTTGTAAAACAATTAAAACTAAAACATCACAACCCCAACTAGTTATCACTCATTAGACTAATGTACTAGCCTTCAGTATCAATTAAATTTTATATTGCAATAAAATCCATACAAGTTGTTAACTAAACATTTACCGAAAATAACAAACAACTTAAGACTACCATATCAAGTTTGGTCGCTTCTAATAATAAGTGAGTTTTCAATCGAACATTAATTCTTGATAACTAAAAAACCGATCCCACCACGTGATAGCTTCTTGGAATGGTAGTCAAATGGGGAGCCCACCTATAAAGAAAACAGGTGCAAAAAAATTCACCACAAGTCACCAAATATAAGACGATCGAGACGAAGATTTCGTACAAGTTCTTGTTCAGAGAAGTGAGAGTGCATAACAACCAAGTGCTTGGTGAACATCGTGTCAGTTAAAAGAAAAGTATGTAACTCTAGTCGGTTAGTGGATTAATCGACTTAAAATTGCAAGTGAAATATCTAAATTATAGTTACATTACATTACGTTAGTCGAGTTCCTTAAATTGCATAATTGTGCAGAAAAGTTTCAGTTTTTGCTATCGACTTTTTATAAAATTGGAAAAAACTAGCAAAAATACAGAAAAAAAAAGAATTAAATAAAATTTCAAGAAATAGTTACAATAAATAAAGTTACTTGATTTGAATTGCAACCAACTCAATAAATTATTAAAACTTTTCAATTTTTAAAATTTGCTTAGCATTCCATTGTGACAAAACACAAGTTCAACATTAGGCGTGTTTTTTGTGCTTTTCATTCAGAGCTTAACATAATAGGGTCGACAATTAACAAACTTCGAACTTTTCCCAAAAATAGTGAAAAATAGTTTAGCTAGTTCAGAGCAATTTGTAAAAAATTGTCATAGTGAGCTTACAGGGGTGAAACATGTTCGTCAAATGATCTACTGTAGCCTACTATCTTTAGTAAAATGGCGCAAAAACACGTCTATTATAAATTCTTTAAGTCGTAAAAAATAGTTATATATTCAGTTCCTGTATTACCAGTTCTGTGATATCTTTGTGTCAATAACAACATTTCTAGTAAAAAAAAACATCTAGTGGTTCCAATATTATATTTTTTATAGACCATGGGTAATCTGAGCATAGAGAATAAAATCGATATAACAAATTTTTGATTTTGTCGCTCAGTGAACAACCGGTAAAAAAAAACGAATCTTTACCATTTCCAATTTGGGGAAAATGTACCCACCACTTTAACATAGTTTGAAAAGTGCGCCCCATGAACGCCTTCCGATAACTAAAGTTCCTGAATGGAGCAAACATCGGACCTTTTTTAATCATATTAATTTTTACGACTATGTAATATTGACAATTTACTTATAGGTACCTAATTAGATTTCAGTTGCCTAACCACCGACTTTATGCTAACAAGAAAGAAGAAATTGATTTGAAGTACATACATATGTACTTCTAAATGCATCCAGTGAATTTTAAATAGAAAGACATACCTTTTTGCTACTGATGTTACATGGCGTGTATATTTCTTCTTCTTGACAGATTCATTGAAATAACGTTTATAGAAATTTTTAAGGCCATGCATATTTTTCGGCATTTCTTTCCTAATGCCGAGCCATAAGGCTGATTGGACGTATTATAAACAAATCATAAATGGGTATTAACGATTAATGGGTTTAAGAGAGTCTTAGATATAATAGCTAGATACCAGTCCTTTCAGCTGTTTGATTGTGTCTAACTATCTGTCCATTCCAAATATCACTGAAAGTCGGTTTTATATAAAAATTTAATTGAGAAGATCCTTGATTTCCAATTTCTTCTATTTCTATGTATAATTTGATGAAGGTACATCATTCTCATAATTCGTTCTTCTAATTAGATTCTCTTTAGCACACTATTAAATAGCATCAAAAAAATTTATAAATTTCTCAGGACTTAATTTAGCTCAGCATACCGAACAAAGACATCGAAAAACAAAATACTTTCGATACAAAAGAAGGAAATCGATACTACTTTTTCTTTTCAGAAGTTTCAATTTGATCCAACTATCGGGACAATGAAGGGCACTGTGATATTGTGTCTTACCTTATGCTGTGCGATTAGCACTTTGGGTCAACAATACACTGGCCGATTCGACAGTATTAACGTGGACAATGTCTTGACGAACGATCGAATCCTTCAGAACTATATGAAATGCCTGCTAGGCACTGGACCATGTACACAAGAAGGACGAGAACTAAAGAGTGAGTATTTCAACTTTTGTATATTGTTTTTTTATTTCACATTTTTAATTTATAGCCTGGTTTACTTCTAAAAACCTGAGTAATGAACAATTGGAAAAGCTACAAATGCTTGTATAATTATTTTTAAAATGATAGTGAAATAAATGCGCAGATTCTTTTCTTTATGTCCTTCAAACTGTTATCTACTTTTTTTCTTCCAATAATTTTTCTTCCTTAATTTTTCACACCCTTATTCCTTGGCAATTCAGCCCCTGATCGAAATGTCTAGATTTATGTTACTACCCTACAGGTTTTCCCCAAAAACAAGGTTACATAGGTACTAAAACTTTAACATGTGAGAAGATGGAGTAGTAGATTTTGCTTACTAGCAAACGTTGTTCATATTTTGAGTAAAAGCTCTGCTCCCTGGCACAATGGTTTCTTGTGTTATACTCGGTTCACTCGGATGAATGCACAATTTTTTAAAGCACTTTTGTATGGATGTATTACAAAATTATCTGAATTTCTTTCTTCTCCACCCACACAAACCAAAATAAAATTGATAATGCACACTGGACTGACACACTGAAATAAATTTGTGCAATAAGTCCGTAAAAACGTAGTCAGCGAATCTAATGTTGAGCTATGTATGTGCTGGCCATAGTGCGATCAAAATTAAAAGATATTTATAGATCTTTAATTACAAGAGACATGAGAGAGACAATGCTTTCTTGAGTTCATTTAAGTTTTAGTATTTCGCGCTATATTCTTTGGATTTTAGTAGACATTATGAAGAATATTTAAAAAATAATCTATTCTTATTGTTGCTTCAGATAGCATGCTTAGATTGTACTGCTTTCTACTGCATTCTACTGATTCTTCTCCCTTGTTTTTAATTCATAAATTCAATGTTTTGACTTTTTTAATTTAACAATTTATAGAATTTTAAGTATAATTTTAAAATTTTCGTATTATTTCTTATCGAATTTTTGATTTTCTAATACTAATGTCGAGTTCATCTCTTTTGGAAATTTAAGGATTGATGTTTATTACGTTTCACTATTTTTAGATTTTGTTTTCCCCCATATGTATGTACCTCCCATGTACCCCCCCCCCCCCCCCCCCCCCAATGAAATTATGTTCTTCTGGGGTCAAATTTTTTTTTTTAAATCTGTTTGCGGATTTGAATTCAATTTTATTTTTAACTCAAAAGTACGTTGGGGATACGTGAAGGGTACATTCGTACCCTCCTCATACGTTCGTACCCCACACGTACCCTCCCAATGAAATTCTGCTCTCCTGGGCTCAAATTTTTTTTTAATCTGTCTGTGGATTTGAACTTAATTTTAATTGTAATTTAAGTGGTCACTTGTAAAAATCTAAGCCTATGAGCTCAAAAGTACATTCGTACCCCCCCCCCCCCCCCCCGTACTCTCCTAAACGTTCGTAGCCCACACGTACCCTACCAATGAAATTCCGCTCTCCTGGGCTCAAATTTTTTTTTGAAATTTGTCCGCGGATTTGAATTCAATTTTAATTTTAATTTAAGTGGTCACTTGTAATCTGAGCCTATGAGCTCAAACAAATTCTGTAAATTTACTTAAATTTTTTAGTTAAATGAATTCCGTACTACCCAAAAAATAATAAAATTGCTGCTTGACTGCTGCAAGACTTGTTTGTTTTTACTTTAATCGCAGATTTGGATACTTACCAAATGTTCTTTGATCCAAGAATGTTCTGAAAATTAAGTTTCTTATCTTCAGTTTAAAAGTCAATTGTTGTTAGCAGAACAGCATGCATCTTATGATAATTTTCATTTTTAACCTGTCCAAACTTAGAAAAATGATTGATATTATGTGATTGTTCCGAACGTGTGCTAAAAATAAGCTTCAATAAATTAATAATTAAATAATATTTCAATCGCTTACTGTACGCTCGCTGCCTACTAATAGGCTTCAAAACGGCAACAATATAATTCACTGTGCAAATTGTTTAAGCGGCAATAATCTAAAACCCAAAACAACATCGTACCACGCCGACTGGTTTTAATATTGTTGTGGTCTCGCCATTATAGAAACTTCCTTCTGGTAGATTGTTGCTTTACTCGAAAACAACAAGCAGAATCAGCCCGAGGCCAATCTGTGCCGAATGTTGTCATGCCCGTTTTCCTGGCTATTATTGCGTACTAATGATAATACCAAATACCTGGAAGGCTTCCTGTTGGGTGGGTTCCAGATCTGATAAATACCGTCAGGGACGACAATGGTATCGGGTCCACCCAGGCGGAAGTTCTTCAAGACTAGTTTCTCCGGACAAGAGCAGAGCTATCGACCTTACAACATTGCGAAAAAGGATTACCTCGACCCTTCAGCACATTTTTCGCTTTAATTGAATCGGTTCTTCTCTTCTCGGAGCTTATCACCTTCTTATTTCATTTTTCATCGGGCTGGACGACAGTCAACCCTGGCATTAACCTAATTAGTGACTTCTTTATTATTTTCAAGCAAGAAGACAAATCGCCCAACGGAGAGGAGAAGGGCTTAAAGATGAGAGTTGTATGGTAACGATTAAATTCACTTAAAGAGTTGTTCAAGTGAATTGTTCGAGAAGGCCTTTTTCTTGTCGAAAATGTGTATGTTGATAGTTGTTCACGCATCAAGAGACACACGGTCAAGTATCTACTAAGGAAGAACATGCATGTTACGTGCATGCACAGGTTCTTGTATTTCCCAAGAGGCTTCAACAAGTACAACATATTACGCAATTGATATACCTACCCGCCCGTAGTAGTCCATATACTGTACACACTAGCTCTACTTGGGAGTGCCTTATATTGTACGGAACATAAACCTCTGGCTTGACTAAGAAAACTGGATTCCCAGTTGCTATTTAGTAGCCCCCTCGGTGGATTAGTGTGGATTTTTGTGATCAATGATGTATAAGAGGATTAGAGCACTTTGAAGAGTTACAAGCAACTATCTGGTTGATAGGTGTGAACATCTATTCCATTGGAACTAGATTAGGTACATACGTGATTTCAAATCGATCTTAGCGATTCGTTTTAGGGGATTTATTAACCGAAACTTGTGTAACATTGAATTACATATTTCGAGTATATGTACTTAATAAAAGTAGTAAACTCAAAATTCAAGAAAAATATCGTTTTCTGATAGTCGATGTTCATTTGTATATTAGGCCTTAATCGATTTCGGTCTGGTGTCCCCGATAACCGATGTTTTCTTTAATTTATAGCAATGCTTCCACATCGTTGAAAACTTTGCTTCAGGCAATCTGAAGATTGCGCCTCTATCCATTCCATTCCGGTGACCCCGAAAACCGACTTTCAATTATCTATTGTTTTTTTAAATTTATTGAGCAACTGTCGTTGAAAATGTTGATGCAGGTTCAGTCGTAATGATGATAACGTTATTATTGACCCTACATCTATTTCGTTCTGGTGACCCCGATATTGGTTTCTCCTTTCAAATAATCAGAGGAAAAATCTGCATTTTAAATTAGTTGCAGGTGTTAACATGAATATGAGGAAACGACTAACACAGAGAGTACATAAAATGATAGTTTCAAATTTGACACCCTACAATTCCTGTTCAAGCAAAGTCAAAGACACCCTTTGAGTGTTTACCATACAATGGTCCTTAAAAATATAGGTTATTGTTCCCTAAAATCTTATCGATGGTTTTCAAATAAAAATTCAATTTTCTTTTCTTCAATGTGAAAGTGTGGTCAAATTTTAGCAGTAGCTAATGCAGTTACAGTTTCAGTACACAGTCATCTAAATTGTCTAATTTTTCTTAATATCGATTTAATCATTTTTTCGTTTTCTCATTTAGAACTTCTACCCGAAGCATTGGAAACAAACTGCGTCAAATGTACACCAGTTCAACAGAAAAATCTTGTTAAAATATTAAAGTTTTTCGAAGCACATGATAGCAAAGATTGGAAAAAATTATCGGCTCGTTACGATCCAAAGGGAACTTACATAACAAACTTTAGACGAACCCACTCCTAAGTTCACTAATTTTCTAAACTTCAAAATTTGTACAGAAAACAAATTAAGGAAATAAATTGTTAACTTAAATATTTTTTTTTTTTTGGCACTACTTGAATAGCTTGTGACCTTCACATATACTTGAGGTAAGTTTTTATTTTGTTGAATCTTAAAAATTAAATTAAATTTACATAACAACCGAGTTTTAAGTATGCAGTTTATTTTGTTTCGATTACAGCTTAGGAGTGAATATAAAGTGGATAAATAATAAGCCATCAAGTTATAATACGAGATTCGGCGGAATTAACGACTGGAAATTAACAAGAAATTTTTAAGAGTTTTTTAGAAATCAATTAGAGAGGAGATGAGATTTGTAGAAAATTAATCGATCAGAATTTTTGTTTTTGTCGAGAACCGGTGTGTTCTTATTTGTTTATTTATTTGTACCAATAAATTATGTGTAAGTACGACTAGGTATCTCATATTTTCAGAACCGACTAGAAAATAGTTGATACAACTATCGAACTGTACTGACCTTAATAATGGTATCTTAACACGTTGAATGCCATGGGGGTCACCGGTAACCGCCATAGAAATTTTGACCCTTTAAATAGCACTGTCAAAATTTTTGACAAAAAGCGTGGCACGTAAAGTGTTAATAATGCATATCATATTGGGTCATTTAATCCACACTATCGTTATCTTTTATTCAAATCGTTTTTCTATCTCGCCAGTCTAATTCTTTTTCCTACCATCATGAATTCTCTCTCGCTCTTATTATTAGAGCTTTTCTCCTAGTTAAGACTTGTATGTACTGCTGCGGCTAATTTTACAGTTGTTGAGTTGAGTATAAAAACTCGCGGTGCGAATTAATTTATTTACCTTTTTTTGTTTTGTGTCATTAATTAAATATTTCAATACATAATGTTGGTGGGTAGGTATTGGGAGAAATAAAAAATATATTTGTACTAAATTGAAACATGGTGATTCGAAAGTTTTAAGATGAGAAATTTAATTTTGTGTCTGCATTTCATGATATGTTTTTGAATTTTTGATCCCTACATTATACGACTGTCTACTGACTTCGAGAGTTAAACGAAGAATTTAAAAGAATTCACGCGGAAAAAATTCTTGCAGTGGTTATGAAGGTTTTTTTCCGTTCGATCACTATACTTTCTTTTATACTCGGCTTCTTAGCAAAGTTTCTACTATCCAATCAGATCATTTCTTTTTTGATTTATCGTCTGGCTTCGACCTCACATCATTTGTCTTCACTGAAGATATTCCAAAGTTTGCTCTTCCACAAGTTTTTCATTATTAGCTTCCTTATACACAAAACTCCAGTCCGAAGCACTTTAGAAGGTAACTTTTCTATTGAAATTCGAAAAGTTTTCCATTATTATATTCTTCTTGGAGATTCTCTTCACGTCGAACTTGTTGCTTGCGATATGTGGCTGTGAAAAGTTTTCGAAAGTTCTTTTCGGAAAAACAACTCAAAGAAGTAAGTAATATCGTTTTCCGATTAAAGTTGCTATCTGAAAAACTTTTCATCGTATCGGTTCGTCGTAATCGAAATGTGTTCCAGCGTTCTTACTCTAACTGACATAACCAGCAGATTGAAAGTTTCCCAAAAGTTGAAGGGATATTAGAATATCAAAGTATTTTAATCGGTTTGCCTATGATTGATGTCAGTTTCAGTGCGATTAGCTTAGTTCGGTATAGAAAGTACACGGTGGTGCAAAATGCATTAAACTATTAAAAAATGTTATAACTTTACCAGCTGGCAACTTATTTTTACATGCAACCCTAGCAATCCGCACAATCAGTTTCTAATGAAATAAACAGTAACCTCTGCCAACACCTAACTAGAAAGCGGAGAAAAATATCCGATTGGCTACCTAGCAATACCCAATGAGAAAGCTCTCGACTCGACGCATGCAGTTTATAAGCACGTCAAAGTTTGCAGCCAGAAACATATTTTACTATTGGTAATCCTTTTGATTTTAAACGAACTGTGTTTTGCTGGAAATTCCGGTGAAGCCTTAGGTCGCAACATTATCTATATACATAATTGGGGTTTTGATAGTTCAGTAGCGTTTACATCAAACAAAATAAAGGAGTACAAGAAATTTAAAATAATAAAAAATCAGGCGGAAACCAAGAGCCTGAACCGATACCATAAGTACGATTTCAAGATAGCAATCCGAATCCGAAAGGAAAAAAAAAGGTCTATAATGTTGACAAAGGCGTCACACCATGAAATTTGCCAGAACTCAATGCCATTGATCACGAATCATTTGGAATGCAGCCAGGTATTCAATATGCAAAAAAAATTCAAGTCAAACATTTGCATTTTACATTGCAGAAAGTCCTACTTGCCATTGCAATTGCATCTACCGGGCATTTGAGTGTGTAAATTTTTCTTTCGGATAGAGAAGCAGTATGTAAATTCTTCAGCCTTTTGGATACAACAAGCTAGGAACACGAAGGTTTGTTCTTTTGTTGTTGTTTTCTTCTTAAAAGGGTAGTAGGGTCTCGTGCTCGGTTAACTGGAAAATTCAAAAAATTACCTTGTGCATTTCTGATCCGATTTCGAGGAATCGAGGATGGTTCTAAAATTAAAGCATATACGAAATATCCTTTGGCTTGTTCACTTCAATTTTTTTTTTTTTTTCATTTTTTCATGTAAAAGTTTCATTTTAAGCACTTTTACACGTAATTACTGGTATTAGTAAATTATTCATGTACTCTTTAACTGAAACATACAATTTACATGAAAAGCGTTGTAAAATTACGCAATATTTCGTGTAAAATTAACTACTATATTTATATATGAATTGAAAACTACGATCTTTTTCATGTAAACCAAGTTGGACGCTTCGTTTGATTTTGTTATCTTCTGATATGAAAATGAAACGACTTCCGTGTTGCAGTGGCTACTCGCGCCAAACCAACTCATCAAAACCAGAATAAATCACAAATTCGACTCTTCCCTACAGCCAAGCTTAAAAAATTAGATATGCTATTTCTGACTAGCCTGATATTGAGCTCTATCTAGATTCCAGAAATAGCAGAGTGGATTGAAATGCCCACCCCGAGATAAGAGATTTACATTCAAGACGATGGTGAGCATCGATTTTCCGTAAATTCTTACAACTTCGAGAAACATACCTAATTGCGTGCCAATAAGTAATAAAAGTTCTTAAACATTGTTTCGTAGTAGAGAAAAAAACCTTGACGAATCTATCTCCAAATTACACCAACTGCGTGCTCCTTTACCCAAACAGATTGATAATCTCGTACACACTTTTTATATTGTACAGATGTTTGTTTCTATTTCGATTTAAGAAAATCAGATTGAGAATAGACAAACACGGGCTTAGTACAATCTTTTCAAAACAAAAATTGTCTCAATCTGAAAATATTCGTGAAGAATAAATATAAGTACATCTGTGACAATCTAACCTAATTCTGTCGTCGATATTATGTTCTTATGTAGCTCTAATACACTTTTATTGTCATAGAACAGTGTGTCATTACCATATTTCACTGTTGTACGCTTTCCTCGCCCAAGTACGGAGGATCCGGAAAGAACATTTGTGGCACACTGATACAAGAAAAAGTTTCACTTTATCTCCACTTTTAAGACCATTGTCACAAAAATGTTTTCCATGTTTCAAGTTTTTGTCGTGCAGAATAGCAATTTATTCTGTATCTAATTTCCTCATACACCGAAAAGATACGGTCAACTTTTAGGTGATTCGCATGGAAGCCGGTCGCAAATTAGGCGACTGTTGGAATATTATGGCAGTCACCTAGAAAAATATTGGAGCTTATTCATATAATTTTTGTAAGTGAGAAAAAAGGACGAGGACAATCGTACAAAGCTCATTGCGTCCGGATTGTTCTGCCATTCCAGGCGACCACTTTTGTGAATATGAACAAAACAATTGTTTTTGTTTTCAGAATTGAATTTAACTGACACATATGGTATACGGTATGTACACATGTTTCCGTCTACCATAAGAGAAGAACTTTAGTAATAGGATTTAATATGTTTGATCCAAAAAATACTATTGAGTTAGATTCAATGGCGCAAACTTATACGGCAAGTAGGCAAAAAATTAAAACGTATTTCTCTAGAGAGGTATCCGGAAATGTACCTTCACTTCTAATGTGTGTTGTAGAAAAATTTCTTCACAATTTCAGGGAGTGATGCATTTTATAGGATGATGTTAAACAAATATATTAATTGTGGTTGAAAAAGTGAACTGGGTACACAGACATCTGGATCCCTTTAGGAGTTCAGCGTTTTTACCGAAAAGTGATTTTCGTTGGAGTTTTCACTTTCGGTTCTATATCTCATCGTTTAGTCATAGCAAACAATCAAAACATCTAAATGCTTCCGAAAATAAAATCAATCAAAGTAAATAAAAAAAAAATTAACACAAAAATAGCAAATATAATTGTTTATTCTAAAATGACCTTATTAATGATCTTCTTTATTCCTCTTTTCGAAACTCCATAATATTTACCTTAAAGTATTATATAATCTTTTTTTTTCATATCTGCATCTATTAGTGAGTTGGCGGCAAATGCAAAAGAACACTATATAACAAAGCTCAACTCGTTTAAAATGAAAAATGATGTATTTTTTCGATAAAACGTTGAATTATTTATTTGTTTAAGAAATTAGCGCAGAAAAAAAGAATGAAACCCGAATGAATCAAAAAATGGAAGGCAACGAGTTCATTGAAAAAAATAAAAATTGTGTTAGTAACTTTTTTCTGTTACGTAAAGTTCTAATGTTTTTTCGTTAAAAACACGAGAATCAGTATTTTCGAATATCAAACCTCATTTATTAAATCGAAAAAAGCGCATAGGCTGAGCAAACTTCGAATATACAAAACCATAATAAGACCTGTGCTACTATATGCAAGTGAAACGTGGACTCTCACCCAAGCGTCTGAAAAATCAATAGACGCTTTTGAACGACGAATTCTTCGAAGAATTTTGGGACCAGTAAGAGAAGGCACTGAATGGCGTATTCGGTACAACAACGAGTTGTATAACATCTATGACGACCCAGCCGCATCGACTCTTATGAAATTCCGTAAGCTGCAATGGGCAGGTCATGTGGATCGAATGGATGACAGAAGAATTCCCAAGCGCACATTGAAAGGTAGAGCTCATGGCAAGCGACCGGTGGAAAAACCGCGAAAAAGATACGAGGACTCAGTTGACGCAGATTGCTAATCGATTCTTAGATGCACAAACTGGAGGACGCGGGCGCTGAACCGAGATAACTTCAGACAATGTATCCTGCATGCCCTGGCCCAATTTGGGCTGTCGCGCCATTGATGATGATCATCATTTAAAAGCCGGGTGTAGTCCAGTGGTAGCGTACTAGGCTTGTAAACGCGATATCGTGGGTTCAATTACCACTCTATACATAAGTTATTTATAAGAATTTTTTCAGTTGTTATTGGCTTTGAAATTATTAAAATAAATAGTGAACTGTGCAGAATGTTTAATAGGATCATTACTAAAGGATTTAACACTGAGCAGATGAGTTTAGTTTACATTCTTATCAGATTCACTAACACCATCAGAGATACCAGACAGTAGTTGATTTGTTATAGGCAACATTGCTGTTCTGGTAGATCACATCAAAGCCAAACAGCACTCAAAATTATTAACACCAACTAGTACAGTGCCATACCCGGCCCGATTTCTGACCTCCCATCCCTAAGCTGAAAGGGCTATACACTACAGTGTATTAAAGGCTAACCACCTAAGTCCAGATCAGTATCCTTAAAAAAAAAAAAAAATAATTTTATTTGGATCTTAAATAGGGAAATTAAAAAAAAAGTACATTAAACTTGCTTACATTTTTAGTGTATTTTTTAACCCCTCTGTCTTAGATATTTTTTAATGCTTATTTTACATATGGTCACTCGAAAACAGTAAAAGACATGCAGAGGGTTATTCAACAGGTACATAACAATTTGGTATTTTAATATAAACGGATCCGTAAACCTTTATTTTTGGTCCGCTAATGTCAAAACGTCAGTCAAGGTTTACATTTTTATCAACATGATACAGTTTAGGGTCATTTTAAAACTTTTCAAAAATTTAAAATTGTTTTTGATATGATATTCTTAAATATCAGAAGTAATAGATATTATATTAATATTATTGCTGAATATTTGAACTATTTTAATATAAAAATTTTACCTATTAATTACGCCAAAGTAGTGTAACGAACCCGGTTAATAGAAGTCTGTAAATTTCAAAACTAAAACTTTCTGATCTGAAATATATGAAAATACAAGAATACTAAATTGAAAAATTATGATGAATTGAACTTTTTAATAAAAATCAATTCGCGAAAGGAATGATAAATTTATAGTTGTATATTTGTACCAAATTTACGTTGAGTGTAAATTTACATTAGTAACAGTGTAAAAAAACATTTAAATATTGATTATGATATTCTTAAATATAAGGAATAATATTATTTTAATATTACTGCTGAATATTTGCAATATTATCGTAATACATAGATTTCAGCCAACTATTACACGAAAATATTGTAACGAATCCGATTGATACGAGTCTGTAAAATTAACTTATATCGGAGACTAAGACTTTCTGAAATGCTAAATTGCTAAATTATGATTATTTTTAATTATAAATCAGTTCGAGAAAGGACTGATGAGATTATTATAGCGTTGAAATATTCCATAAGGACTTGCAATAAATTTACGTTGTGTGTAAATTTACATTAGTGATAGTGTAATAAAAATGTAAATTTAATAAATTCTAAAATTCATTATCAAAACGAGAAATAAATGAAAAGCGTATCTTTTTGATTCAAATAAATAAATTTTTTACTAACCGTTCCAAGGTATACTAACCCTTACACTACGAAAATTTATCTATTTTGAAGAAAATACCCTTTTCCACTTCTCCAGAAAATAAAACTTATATAACTTTACCAAAAGAGCAATCTCTTTCCCTCCAGTAGTTAGCCATTATATATCATTCGGAACTTTCCGTCACGAAAAGTTTTGAATTCATCATCGACAATTCTGTTTTTTCCTCGTTTATTCCGGATTCACAGCTCTTCGAAAGGACGAAGTATTTTCCTTATTCCCAACACTTTTCCAAAGGAATGCTACTACAATATCAGTGGCGAACTCCTCGACAACTGGCCCAATTCTTCGTTTTATTGAAACCGAAACTTTTCCCTTTTGTGGAAAATTTTTCTTGGTGAAACGAATGACAAAGTCTGGCAAAGACATGGCCAGGACCAGCATAACTCTGAATATTTCCCTCTGATATCAAGTTTGAAAAGAAGTGAACGGAAATAAAGTTTACCAGCGACTTTCGGACAATTTGCGAAATGGAAATCAAATTGCAGGATGAAAATAACCGATGTAACAGCTTTCCGGAAGGGAAAATTTAAAGTTTCCAAGAACATCCCGGACGGAAAAGAAAATATCTTTTTCGTATCCTTTTAAATCGAATGGCACGTAAATGTTTGTTTATCGTCTAGATTACCGGGATTCAAGTCCCGAATTCAAGTTTAAAATGCAATTTTCATGAGAATTTTCCGGACGATATTCTTGCATAGGAAATTATCATGAATCGATGATATCGCATTTGAGTTAACCCAAAAACCACACGGTTCCATTAATCAAATCCGACGTAGATCGATTCGTCTTCCATAAACTTCACATATGGAAAGGCGTCCCTAGGATTCGGAATGGATTGATGGGATATTGGGATCAATTTCCTTGCTTGTTAAAATTCCCAAATGGCATCCATATTTGGGAGATGTAATGGAAATTTTTGTAAAGTGATTCATTCTGGGCGAATCCTTAAAGCAGACGAACATATTTTCACAGATATGTACGCACTTGAACGAGACATAGACAAACAGCAATTTCGGAAATCCTACATATAAATTCCATTTAATTACAGAGAATGGAGCCAAAGGATCTTTTCGTCTGCCATAAATCTGAGTCGGCTCAAGTTTTTTTTCACCATCTTTGGTAAATTCGGGAGAAACATAAATTCGACATTGTTCTTAGAAGCGTCAAAGTAAACACATTAAGAGATTGATTACACCAGAAATTATTTAATTCGGTAAGGATACGAGAATTTTGTGTAGGATTAGTTCGTGTTTTGTTAATAAAAACGTCATTTATTTAGCAGTATATTTCGGTTAAATTGAAAACAGATAACAGATAAATTAAAAGATGTTGATTGATAAATTGATCGAATGAAAAATATATTTGTACAAACATATCGGCTACGAGTCTCGAATTCACCAGGGACTCAAAAATTGACACACTACGTGTACGCAATGCGCTTTCAACTATGAATCTTTAATGCATAAAAATATGATTCACTTTGATTAACAGTAACTGAATCATTTCTAAATCACATGAGAGATTGGTAAATGAATGTGAATAATGAATAATTGAATTCTCGGTTGAAGAATCAAATGAATTTTTAGTGAGTTGTGAAAGTCTCTAGATGAAAGATATAACCATCTTTGATGATAAGATAATCAAGGCGAGTCAAATTGCGGAGCGTTTTTCGATGCGAAAAATCCTGATCTGGAATTTATAACTCTACCGGCTAGAGCAATGATATTCCTTTTAGGATTGCATTAGTCGAAATCAATTGAGTTCCATTCCACTATGACCCGACGCCGATGACTGATACAGTGTCGATTGGTTGGTATGGCATAAATCATTTCAGAATTGGATTCATATTATCAATACTGGACAAGTACATATAAATGATATTCGGCAGGTTGCTGATTGAATTCGGAAATAGTTGATTCGTTTACAACATAAAGAGATTAGGCAGCTTACAATTCTATAGAACACATTTAACGACCGCCTCAACATCATTTAAAAGTGGTCCTGTCCTTACACGGTTTTTTTTCTACTATCAGTCAGTATTAGCAATGTTGGCGATACTGGAACCTGGATATTGCCATTAGATAGAGAGACTAACGTACTAACCTCTATTTCTCTGAATTGAAATATCAGTACATTTCAATGTCAGAACCACTGCAGGATTTATCTGTGCAAGACATTTAAAGTTATTACTAGCATGTGACCCTTCTCAAAGCAACCACATACGTAATATTCCATGACCAATTACTTTGGTCAATGTGACTGACATTTCTTTGAATTTTACTGGACTCGTTCCGAGAGTCCTGGGGCGTAACTGATAAATAGATTGAAAAGTAGAGGAAAGATACCTCTTCAGAATGTCCACCCCATAGCCCGTAAGCAGGGTAAATTAAATCCAAACTTATCCCGCTGTGAATCAGAGTCCAATTCACCCTGTAGTTTCTCGTATTCGACCTTTGAATTTTTCATTGCTGCCATAGACCAATGAATTTGTAATGCGGGATTCCTTCGGGGCAGAGTGCGATCATGCTGTTAGTGTGCTAAAATCCATTTGTTTCACACAAGGACTCACATTCTGGTGTCCTGGCATGTCGTACAGTGGAACGAACGTTGGCTGTTGAGTGCTCCTATTCGAAAAAGCGATGGAAAATGTTTTCAGCATCTGCTTCACATATCAAAGCTCAAGTATTTCATTGACAGCTTCTGGACAATATAATTAATCGAAAGTCCCCATATTTGATGCTTCGATAAAGCACTAATTCGGGACAGGCGAGAAGGACATTGGAAACCGTCATCAATTTGATTTATTTGGCATTGCGTGTTTGGACTATCAAGTAATATGAATTTTAGGAAAACTGATGATTGGTTGTCTCATAGTTTATTCGATTTATTTGCAATTTGCCATTGAATGGTGTTCATAAATGCCACCGATGGCAGGTGATATGAGAATGTTTGGGCATAGGTGTGTCTGGAGAGTTAGGTCCAGTATCCTGTTAAATTGATACTTTTTAGAACGAATTAGAGATAAAATGATAATAAATTTAGACATGAAGCTCTAAAGTAGGTACCACCTTGGGTTGGGAAAATCAGAATTGAATGCGACGACATGAAACACCGTGGGAGCCTTCCTAAGTTGAGTCTTTTCAATTAATGAGGTACGTGAAAATTAAATTATGTGGCATTTCCCAAGGCGTTCTCTCATTTTATTTTTAATTCTAATTTCAGGGGGGGGAGTATACGCGATAGTTCCATAGTTAGGTTGTAACCGGAAACTCGTAAAATTGGTTCTAATTCACAACTTCTGTTATAGAAGGAGTCAAACGATTCCAGCCAGCCTTGTACTACCTTGTACACCTTAACCGCCGAACGGCTTATGCTAGAAAGTTGAAAAAATTATTGCAAATTATACAGGAACATCACAATTGAGCCGTTCACTACAAGCTCGATATGTGCCACGAGTTCCAGAAGTGTTTAGAAAAACTATGTGCCTTGACCGTACATTTCCTTTCAGAAAGGAGTCTAATATGAAAACAAACTTCAATCATCTAAAAATGACTCTGCCATTTTAATGGATTTTTTTCGTGTTTAATCCTTTTGCCATCTCACTGAATCCATTGTTCTTCATGGGAAAAAAAACTCGTACGTTATCTGGCGTCTAATAGTCCGAACTCAGGCAATTAATTTCGTCATTTCCGACAAAAGTGCTATGTTTTTGTTCAAACCATACCAACCGCAATGTAAGCTATAAAACCAGCGAAGAAAAAAATAAGCGGAAATGCCAACGTGGAATGAAAATGAATTCCGTCCGGGAAAGTCGGTGGTGGAAAAATGGCACGTAATGAAAATTCGTGGTCTGATAAAGCAAGAACGACAAAAGGCACTTCCGTCATGATTAGACCGTGCTTACTTCACCTTTGCACGATAA
The DNA here is from genome assembly GCA_949128065.1 of Beris chalybata. Lineage (NCBI taxonomy): Eukaryota > Metazoa > Arthropoda > Insecta > Diptera > Stratiomyidae > Beris > Beris chalybata. The sequence goes on along the minus strand of OX421894.1, from coordinate 5,365,187 downwards.
GCGAAAAATTGACTCGGCGTGACTGCTGTGTGTATACGTAAATTAAGGGTAGGTTTTTACAGGATATGTTATTGCCCTCGTATACTTCCGAGTATACGCCACACAAACCATTAATGAGGATGTTAAAAGTAACAAAGGATATAGCGAAAGGAAATAAAGCATTTGTAACCTTTGCCAAATCGATATTTGATTCTGATTGAGTAAAGTAAATCTCCAAATGATAACCTACGCAAAAGAATACTGCTTTCATATTCTCGAACATTTAGGGTAGATATAATTGCACAAAAAAAAACATTTCAAATGTTTTTCTCTCCAAGAACACATTTCGTTTTACCTTGTGAATTGAAAATTGTCGATTTTGACGTCAAACAAAATCAGGAAAGGGAAGGTAGAGATTTATTTACAAGAAAGCAACCAGAAGATTGTTAGCAACGTAGTTTTCTTTAGGAAGGAAATAACGAAGAATTATAAACAGAATTTTCATCGTTTGAATAAGGAACACGATAGGTAAAAACCAATTCAAAGTGTTATTTAATCTAAGAAATTTTGTTCAAATTTTTTTTAACACCACTACCGTTTGTATGCCAATTTTATATTGTTCACGTATCACACATATATGTATCAAGTTTCAACTTTCTAACATACGCCTTTTCAGAGTAAGAAAATTTTTTTAAATTACCATATTTTTAACATCAAATTTTCCTTATACTTTTTGCTCCTTCTGTGAAATTTCATATATCACACATATGTATATATATATATATATATATATATATAATATATATACATAATATATATATATATTGAGTTTCGACTTTGTAACCTACACCATTTCAGAGTGAAAAACATTTTTTTTTAATTACCATTTTTAACATCCAATTTTCCTTATACTTTTTGCTACTTTATAAATTGCACGAATTAAAGGTTGATCCTTAAGTTCAGTTCATATTCTGGATAACAGTTTTCTGTTCTTGTGTACTCTACAGTCTTTAATAGTACAAGTTTCCTCCAATTACCATATATGAATAAAAAAATGTATGTCAAATATAAATATTACCAACAATACTACAAATCAAAGGTCACAGGAATAAAATGAACTTCTTGGATGTTCGTTCCTTCCAATTAGTGGACCTCGGCACCCTGAATCTCAATGGACTGAAGCTTGTTATGATTAATAAGCAACCGAGCTCTCATTATATCTAAGTTTCTCACTTAAGTGATTTCGAGTAAATAATTTCTGCCACAACCGCAACAAGCAGAAGCTAATTGGAAACTGAAAGGACTCCATCGAATAAAATAGTCCTGAAGGCTTCAGTCAAGTCAGACTCTTCTCAATTTAATCTCAATCCCAAGCCATGTCGACTACGTAACGAGTGTATGGACGAACCTTCTTAATCGTTATATACGACATAAGTGGATGTGAGGTATAATAATTCAGAATACGATGAGCTTGAGGGTTTCTTTCGGTAAATAAATTACATTAATTGGGGGTAGGTGTTAATTGCCATCTGGATATTTACGTATTTACGTAGATCTCGCAAAGTGATGATGGGAATAATGTTATTCGAATAGTGAAGTTGAATCGTAGCGTCCAGAGTATATTTCGGATATGTTTTCGAAATTGTTGGTAAAAGTACTGCACAGGATAAAGAAGCACAAGTAATAAAAGCATATTAATTCGAAAATAATTTAAAATTAAAAAGTTTCATATAAATAATTTTCACAGAAGTAATTAGTAAAACTGTATGTAACCCTGAGGACGTACTGTCGGACGAGTAATTACTATTTCAAAGCAAGGAGACGTCTGTCTAGTTAAATATCTGTTGATGAGGACCACAGAGAAATACACGAAATAATAAGAATTATAAAGTCTAGCAAAGACTTTCGAAAAGTCAGTAAAAAACTAAAAGAATTCCTTCGGTATAGCACGTCGGAACTCGAAATTCATTTCATCTGTGTTTCGGAAACATGCAAAATCTAATCGGATTGATTGACTTCGACTTAGATTCCTTAGAAGTTTATTACATACTCGTAGACTTTAATTCGAAACTCTTGAAATTTAACAATTTTTGAAGTTGAATAATCGATATTAGTTAGTTTGAATAAATTGCTTTTAAGTGCTAGATCCCAGAATTAGTACAGGACTGAAAAATCAAAACTAAATGTTGAAATAAAAAATCAATTTTTTATTTAGGTACTACTCGCATAGAATATTTAACTCTGTATTGACATCGACAAAGTATCCGTATTAAACATTAATTTATGGTTATTCAGCGATTTTGTATTGTCGAAATTTAAATTCGTACTCTGAATTTTAGGGTCTCTAGACTCTGTACCCTTGCCATTTATCTACCAAGCAGATGCCATGTTTAGATGTGACACTCATTTGATATAGTACCTGTACAGACATCCTTTATAAAGGTTTTACTACAGTCATCCCGAACATTTAGAAAACAACATGACATTCGAATTGTGATGGGAACAGAAGCGCAACTGTATTGTCAAAATTGAAAAGGGAAAACGCCAATTTGTCCCTAACAACATTTTAACATTATTAAGTTCTGATTGTCAGTACTGATTTTCGGTGCTGACAGCTATCGGAGCTTTCATTTTTGGCCTCGGTTTACAGTGCGGTTAAAGGGACACTTACTTGTAAAAAATTCCATACAAGAGTTTTTCAAATAAATTTGAAATGCAAAAAAAATTTGCGATTCCTTTTTTCCTTTCCAAGATTGGTTTTTGCCGCACCGTACGCCATACGAATTTCGTGCTTAATATTTCGAGAATGTGGCTTTTATTGCACGAGCAGATTTGCAGTATCGATTAAAGCAAAAAATGAAGAAAAGGATTTATATCTTATACAGATTATATCTGATTAGGAGTTAGTTATTCTTTCCGGTGTCAGTGGAGTGAAACTCCAACACGGAGTCCCCGACTGTGGACTAACCGCCATCCCTGAGGATATGACAAATTTGGAAAGAAACTTCACTGGAGAAGCCAGTTCATCATAAGATTGTGTTGGACTAGGTCCGAAGGAGCTGTTTCGTCATCGGAGGGCATAGACTCTTCAGAAGGTGTATTCTTGCCTACTAACCGAAACACCTTGACAGCTGGTGGGATTGCTGAGGTAAATTCTATATAGCCACATCCCATTCCAAATTTATTACCGAGAAGAATTTAATGGTCAAGAAGGGCGTCCTCTACCTTAGACTAAAGGCGTGTACTTTGAGAAGCTTTTCTCTTGATTTCTGCTATTCTCTGGTTGTAACCCTGGATATGGTCAGCGTTTTTATGGCTGTGAAATTTACAAATGGTTGTAACCTTGGATCTGATCTACGAAGAACAAATCCTGTCCGCCGCAACTTATTTTTTTTTTTTAACCAATATTTGTTGTTATTAGAATTTTCGTGGTAAGCTACCAAAGAAGCCATTATGATTAGGAGTTAGTTATTCTTTCCGGTGTCAGTGGAGTGAAACTCTTATATCTATAGTGCAATTGGAAAACTACAGTATTGCGTACAAAAATTGAAGCAGCGGAATGAGACTAGAAATTACTAACATATGTACTAATTGTTCACGATATTAAGCTGGTTTTGAAATGCATATTGAAAACAAAAATCCTGATTAAAAGCAAGCACGGTATCTACTGAAAATTATAAAACAGCTTTTTGAAAAATGGAGTAAGAAGTTTAAGCTTGGTATATAAAGAGTTATTCAATAAGTACATAATATTTTTGTATTTTAATACAAACGCATCCGTAAACTTTTTATTAGTTTGCCAATATCAAAACGTCAGTCAAGGCTTACATTTTTATGGTGGTGAAGTTTGCGAACGAGCAACGTTTGAAAATCATCTGAATTATTCTGTATTTTGTTTAAATACAAAACTGTTATGTCTCTATAAGTATAGCCATTTACAAATAAATGCAATGGAAGAATATTAACAACAATTATTTTTATAGGCAAAATGGAATACCGAAAACTATGACCGATGGCGATAGTGCTGTTAAGTTTCCATCCAAGAAAAACAAAATCCTAAGTTTTTACTGCAGAGATAATCAGTTCCAACTAAAACCCCGGCATAATTTCATTAGTTGCATCCACATCCCGGTAATAAATTAAGTGCCTTCTAATATAATTTAATTTCATATTAAGACCTGGCCCAAACCTGCTAATTTAACATATTACGAGAATTTGTGTTTCTTCGAAATTAATTACTATGTACTATATCTATATGTCGGACATTTTGTATTTACCTTGGTAATGTAGTGGTACTTTATCGATCAAATTATCGATGATTGTGAGTTTAAATACTGCCCTAAAGCAAAGAGCTGAGATATAATCAAAATAAATTACACACTTGTTTGTAGGATACATACAATGTATCACAGATACGTTACGATTCCAGTACAGCAAATGCCATCCTGAAAAGGATTTAAAATTATATAATAATTTCAATATTTTTAAAAGCGTAATGAGATTTTCCATTAAGTTCTTCATGTTTTTAATTCCTCCTGTTGGAATGTTTGTTGTATTCTGATTCATATTGTATTTTTTGTATAAAAAATTTTATTCGAATTATTTTTAATATCAAATAACAATATTCAAAGCTTGTTCAATGGATGTCCTGACGTGTATTTCGCACTAAATGCAACTACAGGTTATACAACATCGCCTCGGGATATTTCCACATCGCTGAATATATACAAACACTGGAAAAATGTTTACAATTAATTTTTAAGGGCACTTATACAGAAGCTCTCCATTTTTGAATGATTGAATCGTTATAAGTCATCATTTTCAGCTATGATGTTGAAAATCAGAAAGTTTAAAGATAATTTTATGGAAACTACTGGGGAAACCAACATTCATAAAATATTAGATGAATTTTTATCACTCAGACATCAAGCTACTGCCCCTTTTGTAGAAAACATTGAAAATTTGGCAATTAAAGATTTGACAAACAAATTAAGTGAAATTTTTCAGACAATACAATCATTGTGTAAGACAAATAAACAAATTTGACAAAAAAGAGGTTAGGTTACTAACTTCACTACTGCATATACCAGCAAAAATAGCCAAATATTTTGCATACAATCACAGATTAACAATTGCTCGTACGAACCATTCTGGAGTTATGAATTTAGGTATATCTTGATATGTCATTGATATCAGTCTCATATCTCTACATAAATTTCAACTTTGGCATTCCTGCCTGAAGCGGTTATGCATATACCGATATGAACTATTAGTTTTTATCTCTTATTACTTCAGTTCCTCGTTTAATTAAGCGAGCTGCAAAACCTGATATCTTTTTCCTCATCTATGCAAAGTAAACGTAACATACTTACTGAAAAAACTATTCATATATGTATGACAAAAAAATTTGAAACAAATACTGAACAACATATGAGACAATTCCCAGAACACCCAGGGCTCAAAACTCAGTTAGTTTTTTGTTTTCACCCTCAATTAACCGAGTTCTGTACAACAATATGTGCACACATCGCTTCCCCAAATTGTACTCTGAATTTATCACCAACCGCAAACAACAACCGACTTAAGCACGGAAGCTTATCACAAGGAAGCACTCGTGAAAATGCAAACAATTTTTCCACAATTCAGAAACTTCGTTTTACTCGTATAGTGGTAAAACTTATTCGTTCGCTTTCCGGACCTAAGACCACACAAATATTGAGGAAATGGAAAATTTCATTTAAATCATAGAAAAAATCTTTATGAGGGAAAATAGAGCTAAAGTGGGAGCAATAAAATCCCAACGTCCTAGGGAAAGATAAAAAAAAGCACGAATTATGTCCGGGTCGGAAGGAACTTTGTTTCGTAAAGTTACCGCTTAAAGTTTATTGTTTATGATCCTGCTGGGACTGGTGCTGTTTCCGTGAAATATTCGAGAGTATACTGAATTTGCTGTTCATAATAACAACAAATTGAATACACAGAAAAAATCCATAAAATACAATTGATAAAATATTGAACAGCTATTAAAATTGAATCTGGAAATAATAAGAAAGTTGGGAATTCATGTATATCGGAGGGGTGTGGAGAAGGGGGAATTAAAAGAAAGTTATTTTCGTAAAATGCATCAAAAACTGTCATAAAAGAATTATCAATTTTCCGAGCAATTATCAAATACATTAGATATATAAAAAAAAATCTTCGGGGTCACCAATTTCTTCAATAAAATGTTTTCTTTCAGCGCAGATGCAGTACGGACATCAGTGGGTGATTGGAGAATTCAGTTAGTCTACAAAATTTTCGCAAGTACTTCTGCATGTTTTAATACTCGAAAGTACGAAGTGTTCCGCTCGAGTTCGCCTGGAGTACCGAATTACTCTATGTTACGTGGAATCCACTTATACGGATTTGCGATACACGTCGTTGGTTATAAGTCAGTACTCAGATTTAATTATCCACATCATAGAGCTATAACTAACGGAGATCGCAAAGCGCCGTTTCTGTATAAAGCACTTTGAAGCATTTTGATGCCAAATTGAACATTTTTGTATGGAGCGTTTCATGCCCGGTGGCAGTGAAATGCAAATAGTAGCGAAGTATTTAAAGGTTGGGCTTTTTTTTCAATACCGGAGTATAACAGACATGTGAGTAAGATGCTGATAGTAGTATAGTGAATATCGCCGGTCCTTTGCGAGAAAACCTCCGGCTTCAAAAAAGTCGCTGCACGCTATCTCCATTATACATATAGCTCTATGATCCACATCCATATCACCCCTATCTAAAATCACGCGGTAAGAACATTAAGCTCTACGTCCATGAAAACCCACCACGGAAGAATTCAGCTTATGATGGTATTTTTTTCCTGACTTCTCATTTCATTTTACAATTTTCTCTTACGCTAGTTCATCTAAAATGTACCACAAACGGCTCATAATAACGAAAATATGAAAAATTGCATAATACACAAGAAAATCTTAAATAGCCGTAAATCAAATTTAATAGCGGACATTATAGGGTTGAAAAGCTACCAGGGAACGAACACAAAAGCGCTGGTTTCCCCAACAAATTCACACAGTGTAAAGTCATCCTGTACATAGAATATTATTACAAAATGAGATTTCGTAATTTAGTTAAAAGGAATCCCATTTCCACTACGTTTTCAGCATTTCGATGCCATGAAATTTTCCTTCTTTTAAAACTTGGTGCTCTATGCTTTAATGAACCGGAATTCAATTTATCTTGGGAGTTTTAAGTATTTAAGTTTTAATAAACTGAATGACTTGAAGAAAATTTCATTGAATGTTGGAGAACAAGTATTCCAATAAATCCTAGTCAAACTTAAACGGAACAAACTCCTGAAGACCCTATATAGGCTTATTGACGACAGAAGAACAATTTCGTAATTCGAAGGGATGAGATTGAAATTCAATTTATAAAGTTCTTATTTGATTTATTGGGCTCTAGTTCAAAGTAATTTTTTTCCGGTAGAAACTTTATTTAAGCTGAAAAATAAATTCTAATTTGAAATGATTTTCCAAATTCTTACAAATTTTCCATGACACAGGTTTAATTTCATTAACTCACGGTAAAGATTTATTTCTTATTGCTAAAATAAAAAAAAAAATTTTTATCAAAAATATCCAACCACAGGATCTTTCTTTCAGCCATGCATGAAATTTACTCCTCCATCAACACGGTTAGTCTGCCCTAAATATGTAAAAAAAAGTACCACCTAACTTACCCTCGCGTACCCCCCAACGTACCCATCCAGACTACCGCTCGCAAAAACATAGTTTTTTTGTTTTAGTACACAATCTCCATTTCAGTGTTTCTCAATAAGCGGTTTGTAAGACTGAGCAAAAAACGGGCAACTTTCAATCATGAGCCTTTTTAACTTGACTCTGACTTCGAACTATCATACCGAGTGTACACCATGTATTTATAGCTTGATCACAAATTCAGAAGTTTTTCACAACATTCTGTGACAAAAAATGGATAGCGAACAGAATTTGAGAATCATTGTTTTACTCCTTTCGCTTGCATGCTATACGGGTATGCAGGTGTGCATCTGTTTCGGAACGCGGAACTGGATTTAGGCTCTGTAGCTCTAGAAGGAATATAAATACTTTATGGCGGATTCTATATTATATTAGTTTTACACAGTTTGTCAATGCTTCGACAAATTTTTCAGTTCCTCAATTGTTTAAACTTCTAGTCCATAAACGGCTGATTTAGAAACGAACGTTAAATTTACAGCAGATCAATTGTATGGAAAAATACCCTCTTTGTGTGATCATTAATCTATCCTCATACCCTTAAACCTCGTATCCAGGATATACCTTCAATCCCATATGGAACCCGACACGAATATTTATCGAGCGCAGGTGTCCTTTGTGTCGCACAAAGTTCGCTAATACCTAATCCTTAATATCTTCACGTGGAATGCATAGTAATTCTAAGGTACACCTAAAGTTTCAAAACATAAATCGATGCATGCATGCAAACAAAATCCTCTGATGTGTAAAGTCTATGCAATTCTCACCCCCACATTCTCGTCGACAAACTGACTTTAACCCGAGCAGTGTGTTTAAACTTTACAAATCTAATTACCCCAGTAGGAGTCAAGTTTTCCACATACCTACCTACGGTTGTTTTCACCAAGGTGATATTTAGGAGTCGTTAGAGCGGGTACTTCAAACTAACAACGTAGGTACAAACATTTTTAAGTCATAGGGATGAAGTAAATTTACGAGTGTTTTACCTGCACGGATGGAGAATTTTCTTAACCTTAGTTTGCAAAATTATTCAACTTAATTTCTATGAAGCGTGAATTAATGCCGACGATGAAGTACTCGTGTAGATGTAAGTACGGATATAATTCGTGTGGGATTATGTGGTGCATAAATAATCAGTCAGATTTTATTTCTAAATTTACTGTAGAATTTAATGAATGTAAAGTGGATTTATTCTCCACGCTTAAGCCGGATAAGCGCTGCGATTATCTTTAATTAAAGTGAAATCGAAAATGTAGAATTTAATGGCTTTTAAAATACTGCTAGAACCAGCTTAAGTTTCACTAATAGCATGGAAAGTTTAATGCTGAATAAACATTGATGTTCAATAGAAGCGCGGTTGAATGAAGTCACCCTACCTAAATTTCATATTAATAATTAATTGAATATGAAATATACACAGAGCAACCTAAATTACCAATAATTAGTAATTAGGGCAGATAATGGCCATTGGAGTAAATGGTAAAGAAGCTGAAGGGGCATTAAAGGTTCACCGTGTGGAGCTTGAACGTATTCCTGTATCAACTTGTGGAGCAAAATGAATAGTAAGCTTACAATTGAAAATTCTTACCATAATTCTCAATTAAATCGATATTTTTATTGAATTGAACTTAAATATAATCGACCATTCCACACACACGTCGAATGAAAAAAGGATGTTACGGTGAGGCACATTGTAGTATAAAAACAAAGTTTAAAATCACATACTAAATACGTTCTTGATAAAGTGATTTCCAAGTATTGATGAGTGACCATGTATTGCAGCAGTGAGTACGACTAGCGGCCAAAGGAGTATAACAGAGACACATTGCTGGTTGTAATAATTAAATTAAATTATTTCAATAAAGTGAATTGAATTGCTTTACTTAAAATTTCAGCGTGATTATAGCCCCCAACCATCTGATGAGAGATACAGAAGTAATTATCTACTAATTTTTCACAGGTTCAACCCTATTATTTCACATAATTAACCCCATCTATTTTTCCTTAAATTAAAACAAAATTAAAATTCAGTCTCTGTAAAAGAGATGGTGTAAGGTAGTTGGTAAAGATAGGATATACATAGCTAATCAGGGACAAAAGGGTCATAATTATTTTTCGCACAAAAAAGTTTTTTTAAAAAAAAACCTTCGGATTACTGCAGACTTAAATAAGAAGTTACTTACTTCTTTTAATTATAATTTATATTAAGATAACTCAGGAATATTATTCGTTTTTTTTTCTTCTAAGGTTCTAATTTCATTCCTACAGTATTCAGTACGGAAAAGACCGGATTTATTTCGATTTCATTTCAGCATTTTTCTTGATTCTTATTGAATTAAATTTTTCAATACTGCACGGCCAACTAAAAGGAATTCCGGGTATGTTCATGCCTGGTGGCAGATAATGACCGATGGAGGAACACTATTGAAAGCCAATACCATCGTCGCTTATTCAGTTTATCATGTTCTTGAGAGGTTCATCATTCTCGATAGCTACTTAATCTTACGCTCCTGCTTTTACGTACTTTTTATATCTAAGAAAATGTGAAAGACGTTGGCTTAACATTTTCCGAAGGAGAGCAAGTATGAATTTCAAAGAAAATCAATTTCATTGAAAATTTCTTATTTATTTTAAAATTACTGGACAATGAAAACCCTTTTCAAACTGATGTTTATATTTGCCTTATTTTTACAACATTTACTACTCGACTTTTATTTGTCGAGCATAAGAGAAAAAGTTGTGTATACTTTAAAATTCTGATATGAATTTCCATTCGTCTAATGTTTTCTGAAGAACAAAATACGCGCAAACCTTGAAATACGATTCCACAGAACTAGGACACCCATTTAATACCTGTCCTTCCATTCTCCAATGGGGTGCAAAAATATGCACCCCCTATTCGGTACCAGCCTACATCATCCGCAAACATTGCTATTCAGCGCAACTTTACATTGCAAATTTAATAAAAAATTTTCCATTTCATTAAGCGATAATTACCCACTTTCCCGGCTTCGTTGTGATGTAGAGCTTTTCACCAACTACGGCGGGGCAGTAAGCATCCTGTCTCGACTCTGGACATACTCTCGCCTTAATGATCGGTAAGTAAAAGTCGACTTGTTATTTCCGCGGGCGTTAATTAAAGTTTATGGAAGCGGATTTTGTTGTACTGTCTGTCAGCCTTAAATAATTGAATTTTACGCTGGTAGTGGCAAGGCGCAGTAAACGGCTTCTTGGAAGTAAAGAATTAAGATCTCGTTCGAAGGAAGGGAGCTTGCTTTCAGACTATTCGAAGTCAACTCTTGTTTATCCTTAAGCGGACAGACCATTTAATTAGAAATAAAAATGACTTTTATGTCTATGGTGTAGTAGTTACTGAACTAGGAATATCATTAAAGCGAATGTACTACATTACAATTCAATTCAACGATTGAAATGGTCTAGCGTTTTTCTTTACATTACATTTTTGCACCATACCTTACAGAAACTTTATCTTGAAAATAATAATAATAAGAATAATAATCAATGGCGCAACAGCCCAAATCGGGCCTGGACCTTGAAGTAATGCTAGAGTTACTTCATTACTAGACCAACGGAACACTAGGAGGTGAATGCGCCCATCCGTGATTGTTACCCCACCCAGACTACTATCTTAAAATAATTGATACTTAGATTTTATACCTACACAATGTCACATGTAGTACTGAAATCCGGTACTGAAAACCAGAACTTTGAAGTTCCAATTGCTGTTGGGCCTGCTCCAGAAAAGTACAGATAATGTATTAACGAATCAATTTAGAGTTTGAATTCTGATTTCAGAATATATCAGCATATTATTACAAATGCAATATCTAATGCAATACGGCAATACTATTTTGAATTCCACACCACTACTGAATGAATTTAATTGTTCAGAACTGTTCTTTTTCTTCGCCTTCACTTTTCGTTTTCAATAGGCAACTATAGCTTTTTTCAACAAGATTAGTTACAGTATTCGCTGTAATTAAACCCTTTTTGTTTTTAACTACAATATTAAGGTACAAATACAATATTACTCAAACAGATTCGAACCATCAGTCAGCATGGGAAAAAAGACGTCCATTTTGCTGAATATCTCATTTTGTTAGAATAAATTGCTGAAACCGAGACAAACTCTAAACCACTGTCGCCTACATTCCCAATTGTTAAAATTGGCACGAGCTTAATTACAACCAATTACAGGCGTCTTCCGTTTATTGTGGAGTAGCAGATTTACCGGCAAGCTGACTTACCTTTAATGTTCCTAAGTAATTGGATTTCACTATTGTGCCTGGCGACAAAATCAAAATCACCACAATCTAATTAAGCTTAGCGTTTATGTTTGGTCGACGTTATTAACCACGGAATCACTTCTTACAGGTACCTATTCGTTGTTACGGCAATTAATATTACATATTATTGTGTTTTGCAGGTGTATATTATATTGTTGTAGCATGTTTCGCCAACCGAAAACGTAATGAAAAACGTTATTAATTGTGGACTGATTTTAGGATTAGAAGTCTTGTGGTGGTATTTCGGGAGAAGTTAACTTTCTTACCTTTCACTTCCTCCACAGCTGCCCAAAAATGTCATGAGATATTTATTGTTATAAATAAAGTATTCCAATATTATTATTATCATTATGATCAAGTTTTCACTTCAACTTACAATCAAGTAAGTCAAATATTTATATGGGAACAATTTGATGAGGCTAATTAAAAAGCAAATTCAAATGTAATGAGAAATTCATTTGGCGGAATAATTTAATGCTTTCATTGACGCACATTCCAATTTCAATGCTATTCAATAATTTTAATTAAAAATTTAATTTCGAACCATAAAGGACTCTTCTCATATCCAAAGGCAATGGTGAAAACTAACGCTCTATCGATTTCATCGTATTTATTACAGTGCAGACCAGTATATGAATCCACATTTGCCTCAAGCACTAGTCAGAATTTGTTCAATTTTACAAATATTCATCAATAAATGATTAGTCTCGAATCCTTCGTCCTTCATATGAGTACATGTGTTCCGGTCATGTAGAATGTATGTTCTGGTATCGTTTACACTTGAATATCTCAAAGGGATGTGGTTCTCGCTTGAATTTCATATCACACATAATAATGAAGATGTGCACTGCGGTTCCAGAACAAATTGAATTTACCATGTCTTCGGCTTGTCGTAGACGACCTCGACTCGACAGCAACTGATACAAGACCATTAGTTGACGACGACATCGAATATCCTGAAGGAGAATTGTTACTGACACCAAGCTGGAAGGAAGACATTAATCGAGTAGAAACTAATAAATATTGAAATAGCCAGTAGGGTATTACGAATTTATCGGAAGCAATGGCATCGAAATGATGTCATTTTTCACACGGAGCTCCTGCTTAAAAGAAAGATTTGTAAAGTGAATTTAAGATGTTATTGCGAGTTTGTTGCCGCCTAGAATTTATGATTGGGAATTTCGACAGAAACGACAGGATTTCGTATCGATTCTAGATGTTGATGGGACGGAAAAGTTTCGTTTAATCCCTTACTTTGCACTCTACGAATTCGATTTATTGCTATGTCCCGGGTATAAATCGAAAAACACGGGTTCGGTCTGAATTTGGCGGAAAATTTATTATACTGAAGAGTATGTGGAAAAATAGTTGGTTTTATTAACATTTCAAGTCGAATAACCATTAATTTTGCTTAAAGAGGAATTTTTACGTGTAAGAAATTTATATGTATTTAATTGTAGAGTCACAGCCTTGGCCTCCTAATACTCTACAACAATAACGCTTGTAATCATCAATGGCGCGACAGCCCAAGTCGGGCCCTGCTGGCCTCGTGTAGTTTCTCAGATGATGCGTTTTCTGCGCATGGCCCAACCACCGACTTGAAGAGCCAGTCCTACTTATTTATTACACTCTGGTAGAAAAAGGGTGGGTGTTTTCATCTGACTATAACATGATGGATTTCTCCCAGCTAGTCCAACTATGCTATACTTTTTGTCTACCATCAACCAACCACTTACCACTCACACTTAAAATTACATTTCTACTATACTATTCTGGTGTATTACAAGCCATCACAATGTTTCAACTTTGTAGTGTAGCTTGTTCTTTCCCACACTCGTTCAGCTTAGTTTTTGTTTGAAACGTTCGCCCACCTCCTCCACACATCAGCAAAAAAAGGGTATGAATTAAATTTATTTAATAGTTTGGAAAATCAGAGCCTTCAAATTAATTTGCGTGCGGTGGACAGACGGACTTTTTTTTTTTTTTTGATATTTCTGTTATAGCAATGTACAAAATATGAATCGCGGTTTGCTACTTAATGAAAACTTATAACAGGTCAACCAAGAGTATTGTTTATTTAAGCAATCGTAGCACTTATTAAAAAAGATTATGATAAAAAGTATTAATTAACTATTTGAAAATCGAATTAAATTATATTCGTGATAACTGATTGTCAAGAAGTTGTTCTGGAGATTTTCAATTTCTGGAGATTTTCAATTTTCAACCCAAATATTGAAAAAAGTTTGAACTCTTGGGTGATTTTGTAGGGGGTTAACAAGGCAAGGCTCATTAGTTTTAATTAAACAAATAATTCATTGTTTCAGAGCTGTATTTATTTTACGGACTTTCGTCTTAGATCTAGATGTGCTCAATCAACTCAATGCTTTCATAGAGGACTTTAGTCCCGAACCTATTCATTCAGCTCCTGCTGTTATCTGCTTAAATTGGCAATACCGACACATTCGTTTTCGAGTTCCAATATCTGTTTTCGACTGTTTAGCTATCCTTCAAAGGATTTTCGAGATAGATAATGTCTCCTCGAAGATGTATACCGATCAGATATCTACCCACTATTCTGCAGTTTTTTGGTAGACAAGTTACCTTTCTTATGGGGGAGAAACAATCAATACTACAGACCAATTGAAACTTTTATTCTTTAGATGGCATTGAAGTACGTCCTTAAATTTCCTGAGAAGATTTTCAGTAGTTGATAGTATCACATGTTAAGTTTTTTGTTTCCAACAACTTTAGTGCTACGGTATTTCATATACCCAACCTCTCAGGATGATCCAGCTATAAAGAAGAACCCTAATTTCATAAGGGCAGCATAGTTCGCGGTATTTACTTTTCAACTTTTCGCAGTGTACAATGGCTGTATGGTACTACTAAAGCTTAGTGACCTAGAAAGGCTCACATCTGATGGATAGCCTCATTCCGCGGTTGAATAAGGCCTCATATGTCTACCCACAACACATTGCTGTGGTTTCCCTTTTTTCATTCTTCGGGGATAAATACAAAAACCCAGTGGCCACAATGATGCCGGATGAGAAATACTCGAGATAATGGACGAGCAAATATTTATTGTGGCCATGTCGGCCTGGCGAAAAGGATGAGGGTTGGTACTTTTTTTTGTAGTCCTAGAGTACGTATCACCCCCTACCCCCGCAATCTTGAATAAAGTATCTTGTCCTGTTCGGATGATCTACTCTTGCGACTCGTTTCTCATTCAGTCTAGGCACTTCCGAAAAATGGGAAATTTTTTTCGTTACTTCGATATAATAATACTCCGTAATGAGGTAATCTAATTCGAAAAACTTGTAGATAAGATTTATGTCGATGGCGTCTACATCGGGAAGATGTTTATGAAGCAAGGAAAATGGAAGGGACGCGCTCAAAAGATTGTGTTTGACTTTATGCCCCGTTTAATATTACTCCCCGAAATTTCGGGCGAGATAAGATTATCGAGAATGCTTAAATGGCGTAGAAAACGTTTTCGAATTTCAACTGTACTATGCGTTTAAATTTGTTCAGTTGAGTTTCATGCTCCCCTGGTCGAAAAGGTTGCTATCGCCGGGAACGGATTCTGTCGGAAAATTTAAACAGCCGGAGCGCTGAGATTAGAAAAATTGAAAGGCCGGAACAAATAAAGAAGCGGCTTAAGGATTCAAGGAGCTTTTGTAGATACCGACACAAAGTAGACATTAAGGAGGTTTCTTGTCATCCTCTTTGGCCGCATATACTAGGATAAAGGAGGCTGAATAAGACCAGAAAATTCTAGTATGTTGGAAAGGCAAAAATCGAAACGATTTTCGGGATTAACGTCCAGTGTCATATATGTCTACGTTCGTATGACGGGTATTCTTTTTCAAATGGAAAAAATATATTTAAAGAAGGAATTCATAGTTAAGGTAAAGGAATTTATAGTTAAGGTAAAACGCTTATTTCGATTTTTTCGGAGTAACTGGAAAATCAATGGAATGGACAATATTTTGGTTTTTCTGATTTCCCTAAAAATATAGCGTTCCAAATAGCCTCCTGGTTATTATTTCGGCTAGTAACCTACACTGCAGCTCAGGATCAAATGCGTTCTGGACTTCTTCCCATAAATAATAAAGTTGCACCCACGTTTTTGGCATATTCTTTTTTTATTACCTTACTTTTTTTTCAATTTCAGAAAAACATTGGAGATAAAATTTAATTACATATTGTTGAATATTACAAAAGTTTGAATTTTATATCTAAGTGATATGTCGGAATTCGTAAAAACGCACACAATCAATTAACACTCTCTCGGTGGTTGAAAATCGCAAAATCCCGAAATGAATTTCTAGATCATCAGCCCACAGAAGTGAAAGCGAGTCCGATCTCTTTAAACCTAAAAGATTTGTCAGAATTCGTGAAAACCCCACTTGGGGTTTGAATATCGAAAAATTATTAAATCGGTTTTCTTATTTAAAGCTTTCAGAAGCGAAAGCGAACTCGAAATCTTATTAGACCTAAGAAATATATCGGAATTTGTGAAAATGTACTCAATCACTTTACACCACCTTAGGGGCTGGACATCGAAAATTTTGGTAAGAGTTTTCTATGTTCTTATAGGAGCATACAAGTGCTCGGAAAAGTAAAATTAATTTGATAACTCAGTATGACTAAAATATATCACGAAATTCGTGAAAAATGTGTTTTGTGTCTTTGTACTCTAGTGAAAATTTTAATTTAGTTTGAATTAAGATTTAAATTGAACTTGATTATTGAGAGGATTCAGATAGAAATTCAGTAAAAGAATTCCCAGATTTTCTAGTGGGTGAAATTCAAGTGGTGTGTAACTTGAATCTAGTTGAACAAATTTTATATATGGAGAAATATGGATATATGGAGAAATGAGTAATAGCCCCGAACTACTTCAGATATACCGAACTTAGCAATTTTCTTGTAAACATGCATTGAGTTGAAACCTTTTGGGAAGGTTGGGGCTTCAGTAAATATTCCCGTATTTTATCTCTGCCCAGCAGCTTATGAATCTCAGAAAGACCTTTTCTGACATTTTCATAATTTATTTAAGCATAGGAAATATAATAGCAGTTAATTGTTTCTATCTTTGGTACGGCTCACCTTAGAAAATTGAAATTTGAAACTTCATAGACAATTAAGAAAAACGCAAATAAATAAAATATTTTTTAAAATAAATTTTATTGAATGGAATTAATAATAATTATTGGACCTTAAATTAACGTTAAAAAAGACTTTTTCAAGAGATCCCTAAAATACACAAAACATAATAATAATATTTTCATTATATCAAAATTAAAATGATATGCTGCACCGAATTCGTATTGCGCAATAATTACTGCTATTATCATCGTTATTTGTATTATTATTATTATAATTATTATGAAACATTCTCAAAAGTATACAAGTTATAATTTTTTGCTTTTGCGATATGGTTCTAGTATTTTTTGATGCGTGTAAATTCTTGACGGATTAGTTTTGAAAAAATAAAATAATTGGAGTATTATGAAATGTGAGTGTATAATTCGTTGATTCAAACTATTTGGAATCTTAGACTCCGCGATATTTTCGAATTAGCATTGCCCAAACATCAGGATATCGTGTTTGTAAGAAACTCGTTAGCTTTTGGGCATTCTGCGCTTGTTGAGGTGAACAATTTCTGCAATTACGAAGGATGACTTCAGGTAGAGCAGCTGAAAATAGAAGAGAAATTTCTGGTAAGTAAAATTCACTGGTAGACTTATTATTGAAAAGATGTTCAGAAGTTCAGTAGTACGTCTAACTTTGGCGAAAACTTTCCCAATAAGTGTAATTAATTTTAGTTATAGCTAGTTGATTATAGCGATATGAAACCCATGAATTTTGTAAGGTATGAAGCGGTATGTAACGCGAGGCAAAGTCTTGCAAATTTGTCGAGTTGGAGTGGAAGCAGCAACTTTATTACTCAAGAAACGTCTGCTGGAGTAATAATTATAATTAGTGCAGTTCTTGAATTGAAACACATCACTAACATGTTAGAGTGATATTAGGAAATTTGATTGGTTTTCGAAATTAATTAATTCTGAATTCAGCTATGATATTGTATCTAAGAAATTTAGTATATGTAGATGAACAATTTTGGTCTCTATTTCTTAAAAACGGCTTCAGCTAGGAAGTTGAAACTTGGAACTCATGCAGATAATTAACAGTACAACTATTTCAGAAATGGCCTCTGTAGTATGGGAGCCGGGTAAAGTATGTAACGGAAATATTTTGATTTTCATATTTCCTGAGCGATGCTTCCCGCGAAGTAGAAAGTAATTAATTCTATGACGTACATCCTAGGACTGATACTAAAAATTAAAATGAAGCACTTTAACTTTCAAACTGAATACCATTTCAATAGCTATACCTATTGAAGTCTAAAATCACGGATTTAATAAGAAACATCTTCTAGAAGTTGTTTGTCCAGGCAGAAGGTTTACTCTGCCAAACTATGGTCGTAAATATTGATCTATTAAATTTTGTTAGAAATTCCCATTTACTTCCGATCCCCATTGAAATCCTGTCAATTTCGTTCGCATTTATGAACTGAACGTCCTCGTGTAAAATTTTCTTTGATCTAAAATCCTCTTTTCAGAAACCATCAAAACGAGTAGGTAGTAGGTCCCGTCCCAGTATCAAAAGGTTCAGAAAATTGAAACATCATTCAACAACTTCGCATTTCCTTCATCATGAAGGGATGAAAATATTCCAAGGTGGTCTAATCGTAGGCACCCTTAAGACAAAAATTTTACCTTTTTTTTGTTGGGAAATTCCCACAAATAAATTTCAACTTGTTTCGGGTGCCGAACGAATGTTTCGTGAAGGACAAGAATGTTGAGCGGATAATTCCTTCATTCGGAATCCTTTCCCTTTCGCAGATTTCCTCCGGTCTATCGTCGATATAAGTGAGAAGTAGCGATGATGATATCAGGTGAATGGATCCTGCACGTTTCCATTGCCATGGAGAGAAATTACTAGACAAGGACATACAATTTCTATGAGTTTCTTGCCGTATTCAGCCTAAAGGAAACGTGTGCTCCATATTATTTTGCACTGACTAGGCATTCCGAAGAAAAGGATCTGTCCTTTTCAAATTAGAAAAAGTGACACTTGTCCCAGAAATCCAGTGAGGCATCATCGACATTTCACTTAAGTGAAAGACGGAAGAGGGTTCCAAATTTTTGGGGTGAGGGTGTTGTGTAAATATTTTTGTTATACACCCTCAACGTAATCTTTTATGCTATTGTTGAACTGTTTGAGAATATTAATTTTGTGTAGTTTTCTTGAATGAAAATTCCAGGCAAAATATGAAGTCGTTTTGCGTATTCCCCCCGTGGAAGCAATGAAATTCGAGACAAGGTGGTACGCGATTGTCTTAAGGATATACCATTTATTTTATACTTCTCGTGATTGTGGCATCATTAATTCGATTAAATTATCTTAAATTGAAATGCTAATTAAAATGGCTGGAGGGTGGATCAATTAATGAATATTCTTTGTCCAACACCAGGATTGGTGGCTTTCAATTTACCCCAAATCCCCAAGCGATAATTAATTCTACCATTAAGCCGCAAAAGGCCTTTTTACCATTTCTTAAGATATGCTAGAAAAAAACAAATTTTATGGATAAAAATTTCAGTTTGTTTCGAAGTTTGGAGGTTTATTAATTTTCGGTGGGCTTACTTCGAAATCCCTAAAAAACTTCTATAAGACGAAGAACATCAGTGATTTTTTTTGCCTTTCGACCGAACGAAGGGAATTTGACTCGATTGCCAACATGCTGAAGTCCTTAGAAAGTTTCAGGAAACGCCGAAACTTCCTTCCCCATTCTATCGAATAGAAATTAAATGAAATTCCAGTCTTGGTGGGTAGCGCAACCCCGAGGTACCACCCCCGTCATGATGGAGCTCATCTTTTCGACTCAACTCGTTATTGGATTCAATTTTCAGGTTGAACTCGTTCGTATAATTTTGCTAGGTCGTACGTTCAGCGTCGTCCTTGTCTTATCGTTGTCTGACTACGACTTTAAAACATTCCATTTTTGCCGTGGCGGGTAGTCGTCTCCTGTTCTACGAGTTGCAAATTTAATCAAAACTCACTACGGTGAAGTACATGTGATTCAAATTAGGCTACGGAGCAGTCTGTTTACACTTGGAAGAGCACCTTCCTGAGAAATGAGTTAAGTTATTTAGGGGAGGCTGTGGAAGCTGGGGGAGGCTGGGTGATGGCGGGTTGTTATGAAGGTGAAAATGTTACAGTCCGGTTACGTGAATGAAAAGTTCGCTACGGAAAAGTTTACCTGATGGAATAAATATTTGTGCTGGTGAAACATTTTTTTTGGGGGGAAGTCGAAATGGGATAATCAGTGGAGAATGACGAGAATGGTTTTTAAAATGTTTACTGTATGTGAAATTGAGTCATGTTTACTTGGATCTACGCACATATCACTTACATTATGCTCACACCCACGCTGAGGTACCTGTAGTCAATTTTGAGGGTATCATATTCAGTAATTCATCTCAAATGCCGCAAAAGAGTCAAGATTTGACTTCTGTGGTGGATTAATTTAATTGCTAACATTTTAAACAGCAAGTGGGTTGAACTTACATACTTTCGACTTCTGGTTGAGATAATGTTACCCGTAGGTGCGGTTAACATAAGCCTTTGTTTCTTTGATGTAGAAAATTAGAGGGTGTAGCTCGAGAAGGTCAAAGGTATTATAAATCCTTCAACAAAAAATGTTTATATATATCAGAATAGCCTTTATGAACTGGCTTCGTAGGTAATTTGTTTAGGGTCCCAATCTCGAATCAGACAGTATTACATTTTGACTTTAACCGCGTCCTATACTATGACCCAGAACATGATTGATACTTTTACTGATATTTACTTGATATAAACTAAAGTTTTTTTTAGAGTTCTACTGTATCATAAAGCGGGCTCGTATGTGCGGTGAATGGTGATTTCAATATCAAACCACTTTCGGTAGTTTATCAAAATATATCTATTGAATTTGTCGAAAAAAACGTCTCCTCTCATTGAAAATTGTCTTTAAAAATCTTGTCCAAATTCACAACGAAAAGATACATTTTATTTTTAATATATTGTTACATGCAACTCTTTCCATAGTATGAAAGCAACGCCTCCTAATATCCAACACGGAAACTTTTGAATACATCTTCAAAGTTGTTCCTCACACTTTTCTCGCATGTTCCTTAATCCTCGGGAACATTCCAAACACCAATGAATATTCCGGAAATCTTTCAACTCAACACATGCAGTATAAAAGTATGACAGAGCTTGCAGCGAAAATCGGTTTGTAAAGCGATTTTGACTGGCAGTGCAGCGCATGATCAAGTTCTATTTAAAATCTAACAGTGTCGCCGATAGTGCGATTACTAGTGATTAATTTATTTATTGATTTTAAACAATTTTGCGGTGAACCACTAGCTCGCAACAATAGGTACTCAGTTCCACAAATCTTTTGTTTAACTGATTGCTCGACAATTTGAAAACACGTTAAGATACGAACGTAACAATTTCTTTTCATCGGTTCTATATTAGTTGAAAAAACAATTTAACATTGAATGTAAAAATCTGAGGGTTTAAATGTTCTACAGCTTAACAAAAGAAGATGTGAGATCTGAGGTCGGGGTATTAAATCGCATCTAGTCATGGGTACCCAAACATTCGGTTTCGAATCCCACTTAGTCGTGGGTGGTTGTATTTTATTACTATTAACAGCAATTCAAATATGAATCCTAATATTTTATCGAGACTGGATGAGACATGCTACGTAAATAAAAGTCAATGAAAATATTAATCGTTGAAGGTTAAGGTTTGTTTATTGATCGCATTAAATCAACATTTTTTTTAATATCACTCGATAAAGCCAATAACATTCTTCCAGTCTCCAATGGCAAAGAAATAACTACCCTCCTTCTAATAAATGGGAATTTCCTTACTCAGGGCTGTTTGCGTTCTTAGTATCCTCGAAATGAAATTACTATTCTTAAATGTACCAAAATAGCTCAGAGTGTGTAATATCATGTGGAATTTGGTAAGAGCGTACTCACTTTTTATTGGTACAATCACCTCTTACAATATTCAACCATTTGTGACTGGCAAACAAAATGGGATACCATTGCCAAATATTCCAAACTAAGCATTAGTAGTGCCTACATAACGAACATTACCAACCTTCCTTGAACAGTTTTATTTTACTGTTTACCCACAATCTGCACTACATTTTAATAAAATACTCTTCGCCTAGCTGGAAAATTCCCCAGAGTATAAATACGTTGTAGTAGCACTTTAAAATGTGTATAAAATGGAAACAAGGATAACTTTCATGCCAAAGTCTTATTCTCTCGGAATGGTAATCGAGACTTAAAGTGCTTCCATTTCAACTAAAACGACATAATTGAAGCGCTCCTTACCCTTGAAGACTATAAATATTCGTCTCGAAGATATCCTGGCAAAACCTAGAACGTATCTACATAGTAACAGAACTCGATTAAAACTATTGACTCGAGTATATTTCAAGGAACTCAACAGTTGAAAAACAACATCCCCTCGGCGATATTAAGTAAAGTGACTGTGCAAATATTCGCGAATAAATGACTTAGCAAGGAGCAGCTCCCTTTCGAAAACTAGAAAACAACCTTCAATTAACGTAAACGAAATGTCAGCAATACTGGCAAATTAAAGTCCCTTACTCTTATAGTGATTAAGACGGCTGGAAGTTGAATGTTGTTTTCTGTTGAAGGGTTGGTTCGAGGTTGATACAACGGAAAGGAGCTGAACTAAGTTAGTGCCTTAGTTCTTGAATCGATATGGATGCAATGTTTATTATCTGGGCTCGGCATAAGGGGGCTTAACTGGTCTTAACGGCTGACAAGTTCTAAAAAGTGCTTTAGTAGTTCGGTAGAACACATACGCTTATTTAACACCATTCATTTGGAGAGTTGAGGACATTTCGCTTAAAACTTTAATTGTACCGCCGACGCTTCTAAGGGAAATGATGGCTCTGGAGATGTCATATCTGCTTGCGACGATACAATGGAACATTTTCTTCTCGAGCGTTCAGCACACTTTTTTGCGAGAATGCACGTATACGGCGCTGATGTTATGAGAATGGAGCAACTCCGTTCTCACTCCCTACCGGAGCTTTTGAAATTCGTGAGGAGGACTTGGATTCGAGTATAATGGGGTATGGTAGACTGAATGCTCAAAATGCGCTGCTTTTCGTGTCTTCCCTACTCCACACAATAACTATCACTGCAATAGATTCATGCCAAGTCCTAACTTGAAGGATAATCTACAAATTTGGCTGGGTTCCACAATTGTTGGCATTTGTATAATAATCAAAACAATGGCAAAAAATATTTTTGTAGCAGTTCAGCGAAAGGTTAAACAAATCTGATATTGCAAAAAAAAATTATTTAGAGTTGTCCTAAAAATCGAATCTCCAGATGTTCGTGATCCCAGTTCAGTTAAGAATATCTTACATGACATATAAACGATGCGTTTAACTTTTATGAAGTGAGTGCTTTTGTACATTCGCTTTAGTGAAGATTACATGAAATGATTATAAAATCATAACAAAAATTCAAATTTAAATTCGCTCCTGAGCAGTTAGTTTTATTTGATGATTTACTTATGAAATCATTTTTTTCCCGTTAAAGTATTAAGTAGGTGTTTAAATGAAATTGTGAAGGACGCGTGATACGGCTTCAAACGAGTGTGATTTCACAATCTTTGAATATCGCTTATCAATTATGAATACATGAAGCATCATATGTTTTAAATTTATTGCAAACACATGTCTTACAATACATTTGCAGAAGGAAACAATACAACCTTTAATTGAGCCGTTTATTTTGAAAGTGGGGCAATGATAATAATAGATAAAACTTACTATGATCTTTCTATCTGTAAACAATTTGTAGTCAAGAAAATAAATAAATGGACTTGCCCCACTTTCAAAATAAACGGCTCAATAGGATTTATTTTCGCAGTGTGATATTTACCAAGTAACTACCTTAAAACTGTCAAATCTCATGTCAATATCACCATGTTAATTTAAAACTATTTTTCAAAACTAATTCTGTTTCAAGAACTTGATGAAATCTTGAATTTCGGAGCGTTACCTATTTAGCGTGTAGCGTTTATGTATTTCATATTTAAAATTAGGTCTCTTAGTTTTTAAAATTGAAAACATAATATGTCAAAGTTCAAGTAAATTTTTTTAAATATTTTACGTAAAAGTTTTCATTATTTAAAAAATAAAATCTACTTTAATTTTTGGATTGAAAAGAAAATTTCATAAACTTTAAAAATTTAAAAAAAATAGTGAAAAGACTGCTAAGTTCAAAATACGTTTCTTCTATTCAAGAAATTGAAAATATCATTTTTAAACTTAAAGTAAAATTAAAAAAAAAAATTTAAAAAATTGTTGTCAAAAATTATTGGCATTATTGAAATAAATATAATTTTTTGATTTTCAGGATACATTGCCGTTTCTGCCCTATACGAAACAAGTGTATTGTTTAAGTACAATCGAGAGTGATCCACAATTAATTAAAGCCAAAAACCTATGATCCAGACGAAGCCCTTAATTGGTTATCAGAGTCACGTCCAAACCGTTCGACATGAAAAATCTCGTTATCCTGATGAACAATATGAGGCTTCGTGCTGCCATAAAAACCAAATAGAATGTACAATAAGGCGCTTGATTAAATCATTTCCGCAGTGACATCGTGTGGAACGAATCTGGCCACGAAGCTCGGCACATCCTTTACTGATTCCGACCGCCAATTAATTGCCACCCATTCGTCGACCAGAACAACACTTGTATGAACAGGTGTAAATTCATTCGGTTACCGCAAACTTTCACGACAAAATTCAATTAAGTCCGAGTCTTTGACTATGTAGTCAGGGAAATGGGGGTGCTTTTAATTTGGATGAGTCACGTCCTGGCTGCTGCCGTACAAAGCCAATTTAATGCTGTCCGTAATAAGATAAGGTTTTAGCCAAGACGGAAGCCTTTTTTCTGCCCAATCGACTTCTTTCCGTTGTCGAAAAGATGCCATGCAAATAGGCTTCGCACCATAACAAGATGAAAATTTCAAAATTACGTTGCAAGGATATGTGTGTGGGGAGCTCTCTTGCTTCTTGCCGTATTATTGAAGGATATCTTGAGACACGGAAACAGTGCTTTCCGGTAGCATAAATAAATACCGAACAGCCACCGGTTGGGCCCGTACTTGGAAATATTCCCGGTGGGCTATAAAGCTTACACCCTCATAAATTCTTAAGATTACAGGACGCCTTAAACAAGAGGAGAAAAATCCGACTCAGAAGTTAAGACATCAGGGTATTTTTGGAACGATGCGACTTTCTGCGCAAACATTTTTAAAGTCAAACGATAAAAAATCAAAAAGTTAAATAGAAATCATGAAGAGGATTAGAGGACAAACATAAACATGAGCTAGATATAAGCAAGGTAAGGTAGATTTTGTTATTTCAACGTTGGTTTAAAAATAAAGTCATGGCGTAACGCAACAACGTAGGTATATGATATAAAAACAACGAATTGATTCACGGAGTAATAGCAGTCTTCTTTTCTGAAAATTGATTCCGATCCACAATTTTCATTTGATTCTAAACTTTCAATGCTCGTTTCGAGCGGAAAAATAATTCTTAAAGCCAAGGATAATTCTTAAAGCGTTGCATCGGAAAAATTATTTTTAGACAGTGAAACTTAAAAAAAAAATACAAGGAGAAAAAACTGAACAAAATTGTTTTCTGTAAAGAAAAACAATTCAACTATAGAATGTCTTTACAGTGAAAAATTGCACTTGAAACTTCCTAGGCGAAATGAAAGTGAATTATTCCATTCTAATAAACTTAGCAGTGAAGAAAAGTCGAAAACTTTTCGCATTTGAAATGTTTGAGTAACTTTCTAATTGGTTCGTGTTCGGAATTTAAAAATCGAAACTGCGGAAAAACATTAAATTACGATTTGAGTTCCTCGTACAGAAAAATCCCTGCTCGTTTTGTTAATGAGCGCTTTAAGTGCTCTTATGGTTAAGCATTTTTTTCCAGGACGTACGTACTAGAAAAGAAAAACATTTTTCATATCTCAAAACTTGGACCAGATTTTCAAGCAGTAGTAGAAGTGCAGCCTGCTCTAGATGACATCGTTTAAGCTCGCTATCATGTAGTTGCTTGAGTACCATACGTTTAAGTGATGCAGTAAAAACCCTTAAAGAGCCCCATTGATCTTATGGTCGTCATTTTCAACGTGAATTCACGTTTAATGGCTTTCCTTAAAAACACAATTTTTCAAAATGGTTCGTCTTATTTTTGGAGCATTATAAATACAAACTTTGAACAACAAATTAAGTAGATGAGCTTCCTCCAAAAAAATGGAAGGAAATGAAAACCCTGTAGTTGTACCTAATATTTTTATTGCAGCCTAATTACACAATATTTTTTCTTTCTTTGAAAATTAACATACAATTTTTTGGGAATTATTTTTTGGAAAAACGATGGCCTAGTTTCATGAATAGGTTGCTGTTATTGACTTAGAGAAAAGAATCGATTTTAGTCATACAGGATGTGGAACGCTTCTCAAATTCCTTTTAAAGCTTGGTATACTCGTACTCGTAGATATGTTTAAAAAGGTTAAAAAAATTAAAAAGGTGTAATGTACCTACGCTTAACTAATATTTTGTTAATTAATTATTGTTAAATGTTTTATTGTTTCTTTTGAAAGTGCAATCTTACTTGAAAATTTAAAAATTGTTTAAAGCCCCATGAGTCCGGTACGACAATTTTTTATCCCTGTTTGATTTTTCTTTCTTGAGAGGATTTTAATCGATTGAAATCGTTTTTCGTTCGTGTAATTTGGCGTGGACAATACGTCTGCATCGTTCACTGTCTATCAGCGAACTAATTTTGATTTTACAGGAAAAAATAGTGTTATAGGTTTTCAAATTATTTGAAACGCATAACTATTAAAAATCAATAATTTTTTCATTGATTTATCTTCTAGAAGTACCAATTAATTATACTATCTGTGATACTTTTCAATGAAATGTGGTCGGTCTTCTTATGAAATTTTTGCCGTGAAAATAGTGAAAAATTGCTTCAGTTTGACTTCATATATTATGTATTAACAAAAACGATATTTTTTTTATATTTGATCTATACAGGACCTTCTTTAAGATTTTTTCTAGCATTGTATTAATGAAAATGAAATTATTCGAGAAATAGGTAGTATGCGTTTAAGAAACTCGAATTTACGCATTTTAAAAAATGTTCAATGGTTGTTGTTCTAATAGCATTTTTTCCAAATAAAGTTTTGAATTTATTCTCTATACACGATCAAGTTTACGTACCAGCTAATAAAGTGGTGTAATTTTATTCTGTTTTTTTGTTTCCATTAACGTGAAATATTGGCAAGAAAACAGTCATAAATCATCAAAATCGCAATTAACGTACACAATTACGTTTGATTTTTTATTACTGCTTTTATGGTATTTTTTGACTTAACACCTTAGTCATTTTTTTGACTTTACTGAAACCTTTTGCTAATAAGTTTATACAAAATTAATATTCAATTAAATTTTGTTGATAAAATGAAACCTGTATTAAAATTCACTGCTCCCTTCTGAAATAAGTTCCGAACTAAAGATCGCCTCAGCGCACTACAGGCTTTGTTACTGAGTCCTCAAGATTGCATAATACATCACTTTTTTTACTTTTACTTTGATTGCGAAGGGATATGCAAATTCTCCACACCTTAATACTTACCTTGCAAATAATATCCGAAACCAGCATGAAAGCATTATGAGCCCACAACAACTCTACTTACAGAACCGAAGCCGAGTTAACATATGTAGTGTAGCAACTAGGTATAACACAAAGACTGAATGTGTAAAATCATTCCGACTATGCTCCTATTCTTGAGCAACAATATATGTGCACATATCGACAATTGAAAGCGAAAGGGGTTAAACAACAACTCCCTTAAGTGATTTAACACAGAAAAACTCAACAATTCAAATGGTGAATATAATTCAATTTAAAAAAAAATGCTTATGCCGTTCAAGCCTGCCTACTTTATTATTAAAACGAAATAAAGTAAAAATGAACACACGTCCTTTTATGTTACAAACCCCCTTTAGCAAGAAAACAAATATGTAAGCACTAACTTCTTAGAAACAAATCCTAAATAGGTATAAAAAATGCGGAAATGAGTTGTTTTTATTCTAAACATGAAAAATGTTCTTTACCTTCATATGTAGCTTAGTAAAAAATACTTTAATTTCGTTTAAAGCCTTGAAAAATGATCCACGCATTTCGGTGAAGTATACATTCTAACATCATTATTTATTTACGGCAAACTTTTCGGTACAAATTCCTATTGATTCCGATTGAACAAAAACCCGAGAATTGGAGCACGTCCTAGTTACGAAGACTTTTCGAGAAGTTTAACTTTCGAATTAGAGTAGTAGGATAGAATGTTGCAGACTCATGAAGCAACGTCTTTAATTGATACCACGGCAATGGTTTTTCTCGGTATGGAAAATATGAACAGGACGAGAATATTTGTACAGTTGTTATTTTAATCCTGATTTTACGTACTATTAGTAAATAAGGAAATATAATTGCGTTCAGCTAAAGTTCCCGCAATACTCATTAAATACTATAAATATGTACAGACTAGTCTAAAACAGTTTATGAATGCATTCCATTTTCGCTTATCTGGATATGTTAAACCTGCTTATCTCAACTTCAACATCTTTATACTATAAATAATACGATACCATGTTATAAGTGTAGCATGCAGTAGAACTAGTGTATGTACGAACATTCTTGAATAGAAATTTTACACCGAAGATATATGGTCGATTTAAATTGAACCCTGATATTTAGTCGGAAAAATTTCATGAGTTTTAAGCACTTTCCATAGTTTAAGTTTTTATTTTGTCAACTCCTGTTATGCAGCTCTAATTAAACGATAAAAAATTAAAGTTAAGATGCCATGAATAAGGACAACTTTCGTAAAAAAGGAAACACTTTCGTCCGCTAGACTCCTCAAGATAAGTGCAATGAACGGAATGTTGGTTAAACTTTTAAGAATTCGGATACAAAGGATTTTGTTTAATAAGTACCATTCGAAAGATAACAAAGTGGTAGTTCAGGCTTTGAATTGGAATGATAGAAAACCTTGGAATTATTAATCAAAAGGGTATAAATAAAAATTATGAAGAATTCTCTTTAGTATGAGAAACGCCTAATGGTCACAAAACATGTAATATAATCCTGTGTAACCGGCGGTATGCCCCAATAAAAATCAGAGCTTACTTACTAAGCTGTTGACCAATGAGATTACATATATGAAAGCACGAATAAACTGTATAGTGGATAGTGGAGAAATGAAATGAAGTCACGTTTTTAAGCATGTTGATCGACGTTTTATTTCGATTTGAAAAAATCATGATTAAAGCCTTGTATGACTATAGTATTGGACCGTTGGCCTGAGATACGTAAATCTGAGAGTGAAGTAATATTACACATCATGTGTTCCTTTAACTAAAGGACAAATCATAATGGGCTTATGTAAGAGCAATTAATTTCTAAAATTGTACGAAAGGCTCGCTTAACTTTGGCCTCCAACTTAAGTAATTTGACAAAGGTTGATACACAAGGTACAACCAATTAAATTTCCTTTTAAAATAAATTTTTTTCAATTTATTTCAACATTATTTTATAATACTAATAAACTATTATAAATATTATTTTTTCTTTATAAAATACTAAAACAGCTTGCTGATGCAAAACGAACAATCAACATTTAAAATAAAGTATGTACATAATAAAATCAAATCAATTTTGACTACTAATGACATCAACACGTTACAAAGGTTTAGTTTCATTAGCACTAACCCGTAATGTACTTTCATACTAAGCTGAAATGAAAAAAAGTGAAAAGGTGATTTCGAATTCACATTGAACTGTTCACACTGTTTATTATGTAGATTTAATTTGGCAGGTACAACTCATGAAAAGTGGAAATTGGTATAGTACAGAAAAAGTTAGCTTAGTTTATGTTTATCTGAATAGGAATAGGTTCTATGTAATATGAACCAATATTTTACGTCTACATGTCCACACTTTCAAAATAGCTAATTGAAAATGATAATGTTAAAAACGTGCCGAATGCTGATGACAATATTTTGCTGAAATTAATATTCACAATAACTGGTTGGTTTGTTTCATATTTGAAATGATATTGACGTAATTGCGAACCGGAAAATCTATGGATAAAATTTGAGTCTGGGTCAGTGGTGTACGATAGTAGGGGTTGAAAAAAAATTAGTGATTCCCTTTCTACAAAAACAAACTTATATCACGTTTTATGACCAATTACAGTATAGTAGTTGGGCTGACAAATAGGTGAAATAGATTATATGATGTACATATAAATACCAACATTGCACTGAAGATTGCTGCGGTCCTGAGAGTAGCTGTGCATCGTTTTCGATGAAGTTTCTACATCAACATGCCAACATCTAAGATTTTAGCGATATTATTTCTCTCCGTATTACAAGGATCCTTTTGCACCATGACGCCGTCCTAATTGTAATTCTACCGTCAGCTAGCTCTCAGCTGAAACTTCATTTACGTCGACACGATTTTTGCGACAAACTCAAGCACACAACAATTTTCTTCTGTGCAATTTGAATACAAAAGGCAGCACTCTCAAGTGAATAAAAAGGTTTCTAGTGATGGCGGGAGTAGGGATGCTACTACCACCCCACCCCAGTGACTCGGTTCTGAGTCCTCTGAATAATATATTCAAGAGTCCTCTTCAAAGCGACATCAGGGACGATACTTAGTCATTTTTCACTACATGTTAAAGTCAGCTCGTTGTCATCGTCGGAAATTCGACGAAATAACATTTAGGTAAATTTCAGGATCTTGCAATTGACCGCTATTCTGAGGTTTTGGTGGGATCCAATTCACATTAATGACAACCGGAAAACTTAAGGGAAGTTTCCATTTACTTAATGGTACTTTAAATACTCTGTGGTTGTTTTTAATGCAACGCAACATGGTCAAAGTTTCATTGTAATTGTATGATCTGATTTACATCAGAAATAATGAACTTATCACTCATTAAGTTTAATGGTGTAATTATTTCCAATAATTGTACTAAAAACCGCAATAAAAGCAGAGAATAATTGAGTCATAGCCAAGTACACACAGAATCCACAATTATCTGTGAAGAACTCGACGATTGCAAGGACCTGCAGTCGTAGAGGCACTACCCGAATTAGATTGGATGGACCTGAAATGACAATAAATGGGGTAAAATATGCTCCCCGGGGATGTTCTTCGAAAGAAATCAAAGCGAAAATGTTGCCATAAAAAAACCAATTTCCTTACTGAAACAACTTACTCCCGCGGGGTGAGATTTAGTTTCCAATTTCTTTAAGTTTCGATAGAAAGAAGAATGACAAGAATTTTCTGAAATTAGATGTGATGCTATGCCAGATCAATTCTTTGCGTTCCAAATCAAACCGTATAAAAATCAATTTATTTTTTATTTTTTTTATTCAATTTTTGTTCAAATTCGTTTTTCGACGATATTTGAATTTGGGGTTGAGGGTGAAGGTGGATGTATGTTTGCACAGATTACTGTCGAAGAACAGAGCAGATTTTATTTAAAAAGGTATGGGATGTAAATCACTGCAGGGATTTGTTTATCGAAAATGAGAGCTTTCAGCGATCACTTGAGGGATTTCGGATTGTTTCCGGAAAATTCTAAGAAGCTGTTAACAAGAAAGCTGGTTTTAAAATAAAGGTTTATCGAACCTGGTAAATTTCATTTGACAGTAAAAATTGAAAGTACAGTAAAAGACAAGTAAAGTATCATCCAAACTTAGTTGTTCTTATCTGAATACCGAATGTAACACGAACTAATATTTCACGTTTACATTCCCCACGCTTCCAAAACTAACGATAACTTTTATTGTTCTAGGGTAAAATTTACCAGAAATATGAACTATCAATGAGGACTCGAACACCATTTTTGCGAAAACTTTAACATACTATAACTAACCAAAAAAATGAGATAGAACCAAAAAAAAATGAAATTCTATTTTTTTTTTCAAATATTTTTAAAAGAATCGGCGATGGTAAGGTCACAACTTTGGCGATTTTTGATGGAATGACCTAATATGTACTTACATAACACTTACTAAAAACAGGCATCGGCGTCATATGGTAGATTGCGCAAAATAGCCATAAATATCGGAAGGTGGAGAATCTATTATAGATTTTATTGTTTCTGTACATTTAACTCAAAAACTTTTGTCCCTATTTTAATAAAATATTTACCACTCATTTTCTCGGAATTTCAGGTGCTAATTTTTTTCTGCTAAGATTGAAGTAAAAATTTTTAACTAACAAAATTTGATGAATATCAGTATTTCAATAAAAAGCAATATGAGTGGTATCAGGTTATTTTTTATTGGCGTCAAAAATAGAGAATTTACAAAGAGAAAAAAAATTTCAAAAATATTTTTTTCAGTTTGAGACCAATTGAAAAATGTATTATATATCGAATGTTGTAGGAATAGTTATTTCCAACTCATATTACGTTTTAAGTGTTTTCATGCTGTCAAATACTTGACAATTTTCCCTGGCAAATACTGCCAGATGGTGTATTTGTCAAATGTTGTTTGTAACATTTTTTTTCATTCCTCTACACAAAGTCATTTTGATGGAGAAATTTGACGCAACTTTTCGTTTAAAAAAAAGGCGAAAAAATAAAATCATCTTCAAGTAATTTTCACAAGAAACATCAACCCAATGAAAGTTTGCTGGAGGTGGAAAATTATTATGTTCCATAAATTGATCGGATTCTACAGAATATAAATGTTGATAGGTACATAAAAATCGTACCTATCAACATTTATATTCTGTAGAATCCGATCAATTTATGGAACATAATAATTTACGCGCTTTAAAACATTTCACGATTCATTCCATAATCACGATGTTCTATTTTTTGATGGGTAAATTTTTAGTATCCCATTTTCTTTATATCCCACTGGATGATGCAGATTTTTAATACGAATATAAACGAGTTTCATAAATCGACAATTGAATTTCTACTTTTATTGAAAAAAGGACATAAATTAAAGCCATAATTTGTATGCATTGCTTGGAGTGGAAAATAGGAGGTAAAAGAAGGCGCCATTTGGCGAAGTACCTTCTATTTTGGTATTATGTTTTATAACATGAGTA
This sequence comes from Beris chalybata, assembly GCA_949128065.1. NCBI lineage: Eukaryota > Metazoa > Arthropoda > Insecta > Diptera > Stratiomyidae > Beris > Beris chalybata. Next base: position 5,331,766 of record OX421894.1, on the reverse strand, counting down.
CTTCGGTACTCAACTAAACAGTATCTAGTACAACATACAATAATTATCTAACAACTTTTTTTTAATTTATTTTATCTTTACAATTTCATAATTTAGCTGACATTGAAAGAAGTTTAATTACTTTTATGAGAACTTAATTAAATATGAAAACCGAAGTTTTAATGAACACAAAATTTACTTTGAAGTCAAAATATTGACCATAATGAAAACAGTTTCTCTCAGGATGGAATAGTTAGACGAATATTCCATACTACGAGCAAATGCTCGTGTGTATCAGCTCCATATGCATTATGAGAAGGTATAGCAAACAGCCGCCAAACTAATTATTAGTTATGATTCCCTCTGGCTAATTATTATAAAATTTTATTCTAGGAAAGAGTAGTTATTATGGTTTGAATAATCAATGAATAAACATTGGAAATGTAGTTATCCCATGGAAAGTTGTTCGATGAATATTAAATATTTATTCGAAATCTAATAAAATTCCGTGAATTTTATCAACTCATCTTTCAATTGCTCACTCACCATGTGATAAAAATTTAAACTACCGTATGCCAAAAGTATCCAAGTTGGTCGCGTCTGCGAGAATCTCGCAGATATCTCAAAGATATGGCGGCCTGTCTGCGAGATTCTTCGAGACGACTTATGGGAAAAATACACGGTATCGAGACAAATGCTCCCCGAATCTCGAAGACATGTCTGCGAATGTCTCGATAGAAAAATGGCTTTGGCAATAGCGCCATCTGTTTGATGATAGCGTTTTGTGATAAAAGTTCGTACTCGTATGAATATTTCGCGGAGATTGTCATCGGCTGGAAATAAGAAAGGGGGTTATGAAATGAAACGTGCAGGCAGGGGCGAAGTTACCTTACTGCAATATAATAAATATAAAAAACTATTAACGTAGTGACACATTTCCAATCACTTCACATCGCACTTGTGTCGTTTTATTGTAACCGCACTTGAACTATAACTTTTGGCGTATTTAATTTTTATCGTGTAAGTCGCGGATGACATTTGCTGCGCTTGGAGTGATGCGGCTGTTTTTTGCCTTACGAATAGATCGTGGTGGGAGCACATGTTACATGGCTATTTCTTTCTATCTAGTGATGAAGAAAGATAAGCAATATGATTCCTAGGCTCAAACCATCGAGATTACGTCTCTTAAGAGACAAGCGACCAACTGTATTCGTCGAAAATGAATCTTCATCTCACAATCCGCAAACTCCGACATTGGCTGCATGATGTAGAAAAAAATATGCTGTTTCCTTCTATTAGATTTTCGGAGTTCTTTTATTCTATGAAGAACTTGTTCTTCTCTGAAAGGTTTTCTAGTTTTAGTACGTTGGAAGAAGGGTTATAGTAAAGAAAAACTGGTCTACTTTCGATTTATTGAGATCATATGGAATTTACTTGATGAATTCACTATGAGCTCACGAAAATAGCATTATTCGATATCATGAATTTTAATAACATGTGAGATCATCCCGACGACAAATTTTCATTCAAAATTGTGAATTTCAATTGTGAATTTGAACTGACAAATTACTGATTCCGTATCGAACTCGCAATCACTTGGTGAATCATTTCTTAGGACATTTCTCCAATCTACGACAATGTGGTCTAACTAAACCTCTCAACTTTTTTGACCTTTTCCGGGACGTCTACCACCACCCCTCAATATGGCACCCGGTCTTCTTATGTAGCCTGATGAGGAAATTTCACACACTGGTTGCCGGCGAACTATCCCGTGCTAACTGTTCTCTGATGCCTTCAAGAGCCCCACTTAAGACATTGTCATTTTTTGAACATAAATCGTAAAGATCAGTTTGACCTTAATACAAATTATCATATTCATAATCCAAGTGTGATAAGTTCATAAATTTGTAAGGGGATTACCGGATAACATTTTCAATAAATTTCAGTTCAGTACTAAATTGAGTTTAACTTGGTTCAAATTAGATTCTCGTTTCTACTGAACTTTGAATTCAAAGGAAACTTTGTATACTGATGAGACCCGATATTAAATTATTGTATTGGGACTACGAACATGCACGACGAAGTTTACGTTCAATTATTTAATTTATCTATCGTTCGCATACAGACTTTATTCCTCGACATTTCAATTATTTCCAAAATTTAAAACTTTTGATGTCCTTGTGTTGATTGAATTGCGTTTAGAACTTCAGACTGGAGAATATTGCACAAACTCGATTGCATCACTACTGTCCTGGACCATTGAATTTCTGAATAAAATTTCTACTGGTTCCTACGGATCAACTAACCTTTCAGCTGTCTTCCCAGTTGATCACATGGACTCTTCTCGAGGACACACATTATTTGTCTGCTGACAATCACCTGGTTGTTAAGGAGTCGCGTAATATTCTTATCATCACCTGCGATTGATGGCGCAACTAGCAAAATTGCAAACACTGTAAAACTAAATCCGACGGACACCTTCATCGACATGTTTCCTTCTCCGCAATTTGCCGCCGTCAAGGATCAATTTGTGACAGACTACACTTTTTTATTACTACGTTAAGAAGTACTTCCCGTTCACAAGCGTACACAAAAAAACTCGCGACGAAATGCAAAAATTTCTTTCGTTATTCGTAAAATACGAAAGACTTCTTCAAGTACTTTTGAATGTTTCGTGTTCGGGCTCTGATAGCGTCTAACTTACTTCAAGGATCAACTACAACTGTTTGCCAAAAAGGATAACATTCGGATTGGGCCTGTACGATGTCGTCCTCGTTCCTACCACAACCTCGCCACGGTTGGTACGAAAATCTTTTCCATGTGCGATATTTTGATCCTGCGCCGGCCGGGCATAACCCACCACCCGCCAAAAAAGGACTCAGACTCCCGGCCACATGCTGTCTGCTTTTGCAGTACTCGTCTGATTTTTCTCACGAATTCTTTTCGTCCGTTTTGGCTTGAGGGAATATCCTTGATGAGAATCACTCGACGAACGTATGTGAAATTCTCGGATGTGTACAGAACATACTTAGGCCACATATCGTTTCGACGTCCCGACGAACGTATCAATTGTTTCTGTTCGATTGGATTGACGAAGGAGGTTAAGGAAGTGTCAGACGGAATTGAAATTTCTTGGAATCCTGACTGTAGAGAGATATAACAGCAACAGCAAAAAAACAAATAAAATTTCCAAGACAATTTTCGTATGCCGATACTCAATAAATGTCTTCGTTGCACGTCATGTTGAGCAGGATATGATTTATGAATGGCGTTATTAAGGCAAGGTAAACACCGAGGTAAATACTAAATAACGTGGCGCCCATCACAAATCATCATAGCAATTGGTGGTCCGTATAATGTTGTTTCTTGAACGTTCATAGGTCGCACTGAAGTGGGAACTTGAAGACAATTTTCCGGTAATATATTCGGGCCTCACTCAATTAATAAGTCGGCACAAGCCTATTGAACAAATTGCTTTATAATTTAATAAAAGATTATTGTATCGTCTTTAGTTTTTAAAAATAATGGCTACTCTGTTCTGTTTCTTTAGAGGAACTACGCACATTATTGGAGCTATCATTTTGTCAAATTTGAAGTCAATCTATTTCTAAAATTGACGTTCGTAGTAACAGTATACCGGGAAAATAAACATGAAATTATACCTACCTACGTACAGTCTTTTTTCTGTCACGATTCAGAACACATTTCTGTTTTTCTCCAAAAGTAAATTTCATTTCGATTCCAACTTTATGTATCACATCTGTTTCAAAGCCTGTACATATGCTACAAATCCCATGGGATTAGAAGAAGTAGAATCGTTCTATTGGCAGATAATCCATATAAGAGTTTAAGGAACTTATAAGTTAACATCATGGTTGGAAGGAAAAATTTTAAGCTAAGGAGAGAAAAATCAACAGTCAATTTTGTACCATTAGAATGCGTGTTTGGGCGATATACTAAAAACCTACCCCCTAAACAACTATGTTAGGAAGCGTCTCATTGAAATTCATAAAATTACTGTAATATTTCAAATTCGATCGAAGAAATATTAACCCTGATTTTAGATGTCGCGCCGAAAGAAAACAATTCGCTAGTTCCGAATAAAATGCTGTTCAAGTATAAAATAGGAATCACCAACACGAATCAGAAAATTTTGTAAACCAATTTTATATATGGTTTTCCACAAAAATATGGTATGATAGGTCAACCCCATCTAAAGTTTTCTTAATAATAAAATTCAAAAATAGTGCATTTTACGATTCAGGGTTAGTAGAACCAAAAACCACATAGAAAAATCCGTCTGTCCGCATTATCACTAACCCGTTCAGATAAAAGGTTAATTTTTTTTAAGAGTGGTTTAGTTACAAATTGTGAGCTTTTGGGGAGCATTTTAAAAGAAAAATATCAAAATAGTTAAAACGTTTGCAAAAAGGGGGCAATATACCTCACACTGAAACCAGCGATCGAGATGCTCAAAAATTCATATCTCCAGAACGGTTCATGCCACAAAATTGAAACTCAAGAATTAGAGGCGTATGCTCAACAGGATTTTTAAAATACGAGGTGGCGTGGGGAGATGAGGGATGTAATATGTTTGGGCTACGATATCTTCCTCACCAATCACGTCAACAAAATTAAATTTCTTTCGATAAGTAAAATATTTGAAATATAAAATTTGAGGAGTAGTGGTTCAAATAACAATTGGAAATGAAGATCAAGTCTTATGTCTCACGAACCCGATCATATGACCTTGAACAGTATAAAACATAAAATATAAAAAAATAGTAGAAACAATTTTTTGACTTTCTGAGATATTCAAGGGTAAATTGAGAAGCACTGATATTCTTCGAATTTTTTTACCCCGATCCCATTGAGATCCCAAGTTGATTTTTTGATATGTTTTGAAAAACAGTATAATACACAAAATATAAAAAAAAATAAAAGAAAAAAAATTGCTATTTTGAAATATTCAAGGATAAAGGACAAAATCTTTATCCCTGAAAAAAAGTTTTAAGGATAAATTTGATTAGTATTTTTATTATTTTGCGACAACCTTCCCCTTTAAAATAAGACCTACTTTATTATTCTATAATAAAAATTAACAGAGATATGAATTTTCAAAGTTGGACACCATTTTTGCCAAATCTTCAACATACTAAAACTAACAAAAAAAATGAGATAGAAAAAAAACTGTAAGTATATTTTTCTTTCCACTAATTCTTCAAGTACATAAATTTTCAAAAGAATCGGCTATGGTGAGGTCCCAAAATTGTCCTTTTTTTACGATTCTTGATGGAATGACCCTAATAACAAAGAGGTAGATATATCTGTACCTCAGAGGTAAACTGTCGTAAGTAACATTTTGTAAAATGTTCAGTAGACCATTTTATAACTATACATTTCCTCTATCAACACAAGGCAGATACGATAAATACTCATTGATTATTTTGGCTTCCTTTAGCTCTGCGGATGCGATGATTTACCCCTTTAAAATATACATCCCAACAATGCAATTACATTAATAATCCCAAAATCGAAAATTTGGTAGTTACGACAGTTTACCTCTGAGGTACAGATATTTTCACGAATTTCGTCATATCTTTTATGTGTGTTGAGATATCGTATTAATTTTACTCCGGCGAGTTCCCCAAATTAGCATTACAATTTGTTTTCCGAACTTTTTTCGAATCCAACTCCTTGTTGAAGAAGTTTTATACCTTTCACGAATTCCGACATATCTTTTAGGTATAAGGATTTATTGAGTTCACTTTTACTTCTATGGAGTTTTTGAATTTTGTGATATTCTGAAATCTGATGAAGTATTAAATTAGTAGTGTTTACTTTAACGAGTTTTCTAAATAGCAGCCTAACAATCGGTTTCAGATTTTTTCGATATCCTCTAAGGAGTTATGTCAATATTTTACAACCTATGTTTTTATTGTCATTTAATATTTGGATGATTAAATCAAAAATCTCATTTAGTCTGGGCGCAATTTTATAGTTTTGAATGTGTAGTATTCCATTGTATTATTAAAAGATGCTGCTGATGCAGTTAGCCCCTTATTATTTAAAAACTGAGATAATTCAGTACTTTATTAGACTGCAGTGGTATTAAAATAAACGTTTTTATATTTACGTCGCAACTAAGCTGAATATGACACCAATTAGATATATTCATATCCTCTCTTTATGTCTATGTACAACAGTTGAATTATATATATTCCACTTTTAACACTAAAATTATCATTCTTACTTTGTTTTGCATTTAATCCCAATTCCAATTTTGCGAAAATTTTTTTGTGACTATTGTGAAAGGCACAACTACGCTCTGAAATGCATATCATATATCCCTTCAACTTCAACTCTTTGTGTACGAAAATAAATTCAATGTTGAATACTAAATCCCTCAAACAGTCCGTCCTAATAAACCCTGAACGTTATCGTTATGCGTTGGATATTCGGTCATGGTTCTGGGATCTATAAAGTGAAAATACTTGCAAATTATGCATGAGGCTTTCTGCTACGCACGCATCCTACTTATCATAAAATTGTACAAATTTATATTATGCTCGTCGTGAGGGCAATTTTACTCATGCGATGCCCATCATTTGACGGCTTTGGATCGGAATTATCGTTTCGATTCCGGCCATCAAAATTCTGTTGTAAACTACGGAAAACCGAACGTGGGATTTTATTACCGCACTCTCAGTTGGAAAATGCGAAACAAATGTGAAAAAACGGATCCGAAAAGGGTTTTTCCCCGAAAATTATGCTGGTCGTGATGGCATTATCCCCTAAGCGTCGAACCTTTCATCGACTTTTAGGGTTTGTTGATTTTCCTGCTTCTGACCGCGTATTTCCCTTTTAAATCGAAAATGGCAAAAACAGGACCGGTTTTAAGGACGAAACCCTTTTCGGTTTTCGCATAGTAAAAGGTGGACAGATTTTCGGATTTTACCATTCACAAATGCACAACTGATGTCAATTGTATTTGTTATCACGAACACGATAACGATACGATTCGATGGTAGTAACGGAAGTATCTTATCCGGATAAAAGAGATTTGGTAACTTCGGGGCTAAACACTTTTTGGTATTGGAAACACATTTTCTTTATTGCATTTACTTCCGTGTTGGTATTTAAGAGACGCAGTAAACCAATTTCTTTTACATAAAAATGTTTGTGCTCTTTTGTGTGGTGGTAGGTACCTACTGTTCGAAATAAAAAATACTGAATTACAGGAAATTTTATTATTCCATGGAAATTAGATTCTTTGTGTTTTGAAGCTGCAAAAGTGAAGAATTGAAATCGTGGAATATAAAAGGCGCCCAAAGTGGTGGGGCTTAAGTTTTCAAACATCCATTCACTTGCTGTTGGGTCGAAAAGAACACCTTCCTTCCCATTCAAAGTTTTACTTGTTTTCTGTTCATGTCTACTTGTTTTGGCTTCTTCGATTTATCAGGTGATGAGAGATTTTTATTCTGGCGAACTTCGCATTGGGCAAAGTAAAATCTTCCCCAGAAGAATTGGGTGTATGGAATGGCTTTTCCTCGGATCTTCAAGGCTATTAGAAATATTCCGTAAGCTTATAGAACCAGGTCAAGCGAGTTTGACCAGGAAAGATGCTTGCCTCTCCGAGCACTTACTATTGTTACACTAAACAAATGTTGTAACCCAGCAAACTTTACTATTCCCGCCATATCATCTCCTGATGTAATCCTAGACACTTTTGTCTTATTTTAATTTCAATCCACTGTACATGTTCGCGTAAGTACTTGATACGTTCCCTATTTTTATGTTAAGTGTTTCGTATGAAAGCATTTCATTCTACAGAGCTCGCTGCTGGATTAAGGATAATGCAAAGTATTACGCCAGCCGTACAACCGTTGGTATTATATGAACGCTCCGTTTGGATTTGAAATTTGCAGAGCTCTTGGGTTTGCAAAGTACAAAAGTATTTTAACGTTTCGCTGGTTCTGCAATAAGGTTTTTATTGTCACTGATTTTTTTTGCACTTTTAACATAATTCTACTCGAGTATAATTTTGAATCGACTGGTAAAATGAGAGCAGTACGTTATATATAAAAGCATGAATTTGCGTCGATCTGCACGTTTGAGTCTCAGTGTTATATGAAAACTCCCGCTGTTGAGTCTCGATAGCAGATAATCTCGACATAAATTACACAACTTTTTAAGCAAGAATGTACGTAGTTATGCGAAGCTTAGGTAGATACTGTTTATTTTCTATCATTTACGTCGGTTTTGTACCTTACGATAAGCCTTTAAGACGTCTACGCATGTAATGAATGTAGTGCAGTTTGCAGTGCTCTTCAGCATAAATCTGGTTCACAACAAATGTGCGTTCAAAACCAAGGTGCGTTCAGAATCAATGTGGATAAGTGGATACCTCCGATTATCCTTGACTCCTCGACTCCCCGACTTGTATGCTTATGGCTTGATAAAGCATGGATACCTGCTTCAAGCAGCTGCAATTTGATGTGACCATTGATGCAGGTAGTCTGGGTGGCTTAGTGGCTAGAGCACTTGCCTTCGGTGCACCTGGTACACCTAGTTCGAATCTGCTTGGCGACAAGTAATTTTCGAGAATGGGATTGGGTGCTGGACTACCAGTTCACTCAGCTGTAAATGAGTACCTGAGTTAAAATCGGGGTAATAATCACGGACGAGCGTGTTGCTGACCACTTCACCTCCTAGTGTTCCGTTGGTCTCGCAATGAACTAACTCTAGCTTTACTTCAAGGCCCGATTTGGGCTGTTGCGCCATTGATTATTATTCTTATTGATTAAGGATTAAGCTTGCTACAGAATCTTCTTGACAAGAGTCACCATATTTTCAAATTTTAGCCAATGATCTCAACTATGAACTTTAAGAGACTTGGAAGAAATTGCTACATAAATTGTCTGAAATGTGAATCAATTTCCAGTTGTATACTCTTCTTTTGCAATTAAGTTGAGCGTCCAGCACTATTACAAAAGCCAAAACATACACATAACATGGGATCCGTATGGGCTACATTAACTATGAATTCAGAAAAACCAGGGTGTCAAAATAGAGGCTTGTGTAGTACCAGGTTCCATTCGTTTCAGCATTTAGTAACGATCTCAAACAAATACATTAACCAGCTTAACCTTAGTAGTAATTTCTGAACCTCTAGTATATAACTATCGCTCATTGACAAAACCTAGTATTGTAATTTTTTTCCAGATTTATCAGTTTTGAAATCGTACTATATTTTTCGGAAGTAAGTTCTCAACTTACACACGATTCTATGCAGTCCCATTTTGAGCATTTTTTTCTGCCTAAGTAAAGAAGAGATTAAATTAATTTGGCGATGATTCGACTGTTCAACTTCTGGCAACTAATATGTATACGTCTCGATTCCCTGAAGTGCAAAAGTAAAAAATGTATTTGATAATCACCGAACCGTGGAACACGTAGTGCGTTTCTTCGAAGGACTTGCACAATAGTATGGTTATCAAATTTGACAAATTTATTTGTTTTCTTCCTGGAAATGATCAGTAAATTTTTTTGAGAACGAAAATTCGTTCTTCATTGATTTGAATTCGTTGAATTTCATGATGGCGCTAGCCATACAAGCCCAACAATATATAGCCCAACAAATATTCACACATATCGCTATGTGACTAAATGCACTTGTTTTACTCTCCTGGACAAAATAATTAATTTGACAAAAAATACGAGATATCTGAGAAAAGGTATAAAATACATTTGAACGAAGCGCTCTGTAAAGAATCATCAACATTTTTAGCATTAACATATAATGTTAACATTTTTTTTTTCGAAAAAGCTCTTTTTAATTTTTCGAAACGATTTTAAGAAATTACTACACCACTATGTGAGCCGAAAACTGGATTTTATTTATTAAATAAAATTCCTTTAGTATACAAAAGATACTTTACTACTGGCTGACTACTTCAACTCCTAGTGTTCCGTTGGTCTAGTAATTAAGTAAAATCTAGCATTACTTCAAGGTCCTACGCCCATTTTGGGCTATTGCGCCATTGATTTTTATTTTACATATCTTTAAGAAGTGATATAGAACTAAATCACATTTACCTGAAAACACGCAACAGAAATAATTTTGTGTAATAAATCTTGAAACAAATGTTCACTCAACTGTATGGCAAAATAAGAAAAAATAATTATCACATAATTTAACGATTATCAACCGATTTTTCAGACCAATCTTTTACAGTCGAATCGGTCCACTTTTTAAAAAAAAAATCTGAACTGCAATACCGACTGCGAGTAAAATGTCGCCACTATCGCTACCGAGAACCTTTCCCGAGCACTTTGACAAGCAGCTGTTCGAAAGGAATTTGACATTTCAGCTGTTCGTAAGAATTTTGTTGTGCAAAAAAGTGAAAATAGGCCAAGTGAAAAATAATTTTCCGACTTCGACAGCATGAAAAGAGTTTTAATTTTAAAGTCCGAGTCGGATAGTTCGGACGTCTACGCCAGTCTTCTGGAAGAGAACAATTTCCGGGCGATTTTCGTTCCTACATTGGGATTCGGCTTCAAAAATTTGGATGACCTAAAAACGAAAATTCTCGCTCCCGAAAAATACTGCGGCCTCATATTCTCAAGTCCACGATGTGTCGATGCAGTCCAAGGTGCACTCGATGGCACAGCGATGCCCGACGGCTGGAAATCGTTATCGAATTACTGCGTCGGCGAAGTCACCCACAACTACGTCAAGTCGAATTTGGACGAGCTGCACACGTTCGGCAAGGAAACCGGCAACGCGAATAACCTCGCCGACTACATCAAGGAACACTTCGAAGGTAACAAGTCACTGCCGTTTCTATTTCCATGTGGGAACCTGCGCACCGATACTTTGCTTGTCAAGCTGTTCGATGCCGGCTTTCTGCTCGATCCGTGCGAAGTTTACGAAACCATCCCGCATCCTGAGCTGGGCGAGAATCTTACGACGGCTTTGAGTCAAGAAAATGTCGAATTTATTGCGTTTTTCAGTCCGTCCGGCGTGAATTGTTGTCACGACTTCTTCATCAAGAACAACATCAATCTGGGCGACAAGAAGTTAATCGCGATTGGTCCGAGTACACGAAAATCGATGGAAAATAAAGGAATGCCGGTCTATCGGACCGCCGAGAAACCGTCGGTCGAGTATCTGATCAAAGTTCTTCTTAATCCCGACGGTGCTATTAAAACGCAGTTATCGCTCGAGGACGAAGCGTTAAACTAAAGACTGTTTTGGGTTTTGTTTGCATATTTATTTTATTGTTATTGCTAAAAAAACTTGTTATCACAAAAATGGTAAATGAATTTCATGGACGTCCTTCGTCTGCATTGGCAACCTCCCTACGAATTCGAATCGTCCTTTGTGGTTCCCATCACGTACGACTCCTGCTGGTGTGACCTGCAAGTGGAACAGAACCCGAGATGAGTCTCGTTCCGAATATTCGGCTTTCTATTGCGCATTTTCATTTTTTAATGTTTGTTTTTAGTTAGTTTAGTCCTAGATTGAATTTTTCGTTTGAAGTAGAAAATTATTACGGGCCGAGGTAATGGGTTTCTACCACCCTCGCTCTTCACTGCTTTTATTTTTCTTTTAATAAACATAAACTTTGGCTTGCTATTGAGAACGTGGGACTTTCAGTTTCAGTGTTTGTGTTGTCTTGTTTTTTTGTTATCTTTTTTTCAGTTGAATTCACACAAATTTCGGGTTGCTAATGCGCACTAAGTATTTGAAATGGAAACTGTTTTCAAATGAATTTCTCCATATTGGATTTGAATTAAAGTAAATAAATTTTTTACAAAAAAAGATTTGCTTCTAAACTGTTCTTTGTGTATTTCTTATTTCCAAAAATGTAGTTTATTACCAACTTCTTCCACAGCAACATGAAATCAACGTAATTTCGTCGACTTTACGGGAATACAAAAGAACACGGATAAGTGCAACACGCTTAATTGCAAATTGTGCTTATGTGAACTAAAATTTCATGCACCGAAATTTTTTAGGAATTTTTCATTGTAAGTGGGATGAGTACAACACGGAATGGAAATTGAATTTATTGTTATCGAACATTTACATAGAATTTGACACGGCTAAGTGCACATGCAAAACCTATTTTTCTTTCTTTTTTAGCATCCACAATTCGATCCATTTACCATTTCCGTAAAAATGGATCACCGAATATCACGCGTTTTAGATTCTCGTCCCTCGAATGCGTGGAATTATAAAATTGGCTTGTATACACTGTCTGCTGAAATGCCGTACATTAGTAAGTGGAGTTGGCAAAATATCTATACTAAAAGGTTGTATTGCTGCAGATCTGTTTAATGCGGATGAATCAGTCCTATACAGTTTATAAAGCCCCTCCCCTCGGAATTCTTGCTTTTGGAGGAGATTCTGTTAAAGGTGGAAAGGCCCAGAATATACGATCTTTATGATCGCAATTATTTCTAACAAGTATCAGTACATCGAACAAAGAGCGACGACACGACACATTATCTTCTCGAGTGTCCAGCTTACTCTTTTGCAAGAATGCATGTATACGGCGTCGATGTTATGAGGATGGAGGAACTCCGTTCTCGCTTGCTACCTGAGCTTTTGAAATTCGTGAGGAGGACGAAAAAGTTCGAGTAGAGACTGAGGATTCGAGTATAATGGGCCTGGTGGCCTGAATGCCCATACCAAACAACAACAACATCAAACAAGCATATTAATATCATTGGACGCTTCAAGGGGCCATGTACTATTTTAAGAGTAAAGCAAGACTTGGACCAACATAATTGCAAATTTTGACTCGGAAATGAAAAGCATATATTCAAATAATCAGGAAGCAAATTCTGACCATGGAACAAAGATGTTTCCTAAGCTTTAGAAAATGTTTAAACGTTTTATTGGTAATAAAGGTTACTAAGAATCTTGGTGGTTAGTTTCACTAACAATAATTAAAAATTGTTTTCGCAAAGCTGGATTTGCTCACCAATCTTTGTGGGAAGTGCATCATGATGAAGAGGAAATCATTGAATCTCCTATACCCGAGAATCAGTTTAATAAACTTCTTGACTTACATACATATTTGGCTCTTAATTTATTTTTTGATCATAGCATTGGTTACAAAAAAAAAAATCTGCCAACAGTCTGGGAGCAACTTTATTATTTTTCCGGCAGAAGTTCAGAACGCGTTCAATTCGGGGATGCGGTGTATGTTACTATGTGACTGAAAACCTAACAAAAAGTTCGGGAAGCGGTTAGAAAAGGGTGTAACATATGAGTTGAAAAAAACAAAACTTAAAAATAGGTGAACAAGCCTGGGGAAGTGAAAAGATATTCGATATCTGATCAGACCTGAGAAACATGGTGGAATTCATGAAAAAATATACAACCAGTTTACACCCTATTAGGGGTCGAATTTCAAAAAATCTTGAAAACACATTCTAGGTATTCATATGAAGAATCCTTAGAATAAAAATGAATTCAATATTTTAAAAGACCTCGTAGATATGACGAAAATCGTGAAAATATATGCATTTTATATTAACTGATATTTTTTTTTGCCCCCCCCCCCCCTTCTGAACGCCAATGAGTATTCGAATTTTTTTTTATCAGAATTACTTTTCTAGTTAATTTACATATACGTAACGAGTTTCAACTTCCAAGCATAAGCCGTTCTAAAGTTAGGAAAAACACCCCCCACCACCGTACCATACTACCCCTAAAAAAATTTATTTTTAAATACCAAGTTTCAGCTTCCTATCATAGATTTTTAAGATATAAGCATAGCAACTTTTTCTTTCTCACCCTTCCCCACCCTCACCCTCTAAACCCACACTCCAAACTTTTTTTCCCTACTAGGGTTCTATTAGGCCTACTTCTGGTAAAAATTTGAAGCATCCATCTTACACTGTTATTGAGATATGAAACGTGTTGTTTTTGAAAAGTTCTTATCCCCTCCACTTACGTACTCCCCCGCCCCCTTCAAAGATTTTACTTTGAGCAATTTTTATTTATCAGGCTTTATATTCAAACCGAATTTTGTTTTTCTGGTGCCATTGGTTTGGGAGATATCGTAATGTTAAGTATTTTAGCCCCCACCCCCGTACGCCACTACCCCTACCCAAAAATTTTGTTTCAATCTACTCTCTAAGTATAACTACAAATATTTGTAAAGTTTTAATTGCTTGATATTAACGGTTTAAGAGATATGGATTTTAGAATGTGTCGATCTCGACTTTTTTGCGTTTCGGTCGCATTGCTTCTCCCTCCACTCCCACACCCCTTCACCCATATCATCAATTTTTTTGCAAATGGGTCCACTATCAAAGCTCTATAGAAATTCTAAGTTTCCGCCTCCTAACATAAGCGGTTGCTGAGATCTAGAAACCAAAATTTTTCGTCTAAAACGCTTCCCCCACCTTCCCCCTCACACCCCCACCCCTGAAAATAATGTCAATTCAAGGGGTCTACCCAGTCTATCCCTAGAAAAAAATTTAATTTAATAGCACCACTGGTTTGAGCGCTACGAGCCTTCAAAGGATTTTGGGCGGTCGACGTACGTCGTACGGGGGACAGACGGAGTGAAAATTTTTATTGCTTTTTTCGTGTCTTCTAGTACACAAAAAAATTTTGAAGCAGCAAATTTTTTTTTAAATAATAAAGTAAAAGATCTGGATAATATGTGTTATGTGTTAAGAGATTAAATTATAATTATTTTTACTTGAATCGAATGGAAGCAGATGATTTTGAGAAAAACCTAATACGGTGTTTAGGAAGCGTTACTACTTTCGGTGTTCTTGTTTGGAAGTACTTGGCTTAAAAGTGTACTGGGGTTCTTAAAAAATTAATGCAATCATGCCAAGGGCTATGATAATAATCAATGGCGCAACAGCCCAAATTGAGACTAGGTCTTGAAGTAATGGTATACGCTAGAGTTACTTTATTACCAGACGGAACACTAGTAGGTAAAGTGGTCAACCACATGTTCGTCCGTGATTATTACCCCGATTTTAATACAGGTACTCATTTACAGCTGATTGAACTGGTAGTCCAGCACCCAATCCCATTCTCGAAAATTACTTGTCGCCAAACAAATTCGAAAGGAAGTGATCTAGCCACTAAGCCACCCAGACTACTAGGGGGTCTATTATGACGCAATCCCTTATTTACACCGAAATCGACCAAGTTTTGAATTTATTCGTTTTCCAATGAGCTTCCTAACTCCCTAGCTCGGTTGGCAATCCATTCGGTTTCGTGTTTAACAAATTTATGACTTATTTCGTATTTCTAGCAACTCACTATCATCGGAAAACTCTAATAAAAAGCAATAAAGTCAATTTTTTTAAATTTGGAATCAATCGAATGAAATTGGCACCAGTTCAAAAGCGAAATGATATTCCACTTTGTGTTAAGGCCCTATGAGTCCGGTACAACAATGTTTTATCCCAGTTTGGTTTTTCTTTCTTGAGAGGATTTTAATCGATTGTAATCGTTTTTCGTTCGTGTAATTTGGCGTGGACAATACGTCTACATTGTTCACTGTCTATCAGCGAACTAATTTTGAAATTACAGAATAAATAGTGTTATAGGTTCTCGAATTATTTGAAACGCATAACTATTAAAAATCAATAATTTTTTTATTGATTTATCTTCTAGAAGTACCAATTAATTATACTATCTATAATACTTTTCAATGAAATCCGGTCGTCTTCTGTAAATCTTGCCAAGAAAATCGTGAAAAATTGCTTCAGTTTGACTTCATATATTATAACCAAAATTTAAAATTTGATCTATGGAAGATCTTCTTTAAGATTTTTTCTAGCGTTATATTAATGAAAATGGCATGTTAATTATTCAAGAAATAGGTAATATACGTTTAAAAACTCGAATTTACGCATTTTAAAAAATGTTCAAGGGTTGTTCTAATACCAAATAATGTTTTGAATTTTTTTCTCTATGGAAGACCTAGTTTACATACCAGCTAATAAAGTGGTGTAGTTTTATTCTGTTTTTTTGTTGCCATTAACGTGAAATATTAGCAAGAAAACAGTCATAAAACGCATTTAACGTGCACAAGATAGTCTCCGTTGGCTGTATTCAGCCCCATTCCCCAGCAGTGTACTTTTAATTCTACAAATTTCATTTCCTAAATATTACGGAAAATAAACCCTATCGTTTTTCATCGGAACTCACCTATTTTTATCATCAGGATCCATATGCATGATCGAGCTGTCCATTTCTGGAATTAAACTCGATAAGAAAAGTAAAGTAAAGCTTTCTTCAAATCCACAAACCAAACGAACTTTTTCTCCTGAGTCCTGGAAACAAACTGGGATCCGTCTCAATAAAATGTTCAGTCAAATCTCGCGGTCGATTCTCATAAACATCACCGCCATATAGGAAACTACTTCCAGGCGAATAGGCACTGGTGCTGGTGGGAAACAGAGTAGGAACCACCTGATGAGGTGACGGGAACATGGTAATATCAATATCCTGTGACTTCTTCAAAATATTCTGATTATCCTCATCAGCATGCGGCCATTTCACATAGTCTCTGAGAACTCGGAGTCGCGATATAATCACAAGAATCAACATAAATACCAGAACTGCAGCGATTGCCATTCCGGCCCAGAAAAAAATTAAACCATTCGTTTCAGGTGTTTTATACTCGAGGAAGTTGTTCGCCTTGAATGCAGCTTGACCAAATTCATCCCATATTAGTTTCAGACTCTTTCCGGAAAACTCTTTTGGAACTTCAAGCTGTTCGCCGTATAGCGGATCTTCTGTCGTTACAATACTAGAATCAGAATACAGCCTAATTGCAAAAGTGATTTCGACGCAATTTAAATTATTTGGCCAAAGATTCGGACATTTAACTATCGAAATAAACTTTACGTTGCTAGACTGGCATTCTTCCAAAGTTAAGTTGTGTGTTGAGGTGTAATTGTTTGCCGCTTCACACAGGATTATTCGCATCAAGTTCCATGTTTCGTTGTTCTGTTTCTGTTCCGGTACGGACAAAAGGATCGAAAAGGTATTGAGGTCGTCAGGTGCAATGGTTACATCTTCTTGTGGTTTTGTGGATGGCTCACGAATTTCACCATATGGAATGTAGGTAAGAAGGAAACCGGAACGTAAGTGACCAGGAACGCTGTTGGAATCAAACTCTATTTGCAACTTGGGTGAATGCAACGATCGAAGCTGAAGAGGAGCCTTTAACTTCCCCGTTAAGATTAGTCCATAGTCTTCGGCAGGCTCAGCTTCGCCTAGATGAATCTTTAAATAGTCCGTCTTTGGATCGATATCGAGGAAGTGAAGAACCAATTCAATCCCGGTCGAGTTTTCAACTACAATACTTTAAAATCGAAGACTTAAAAATTAGCATAAATCCTGAAATACTCCGTAAAAAAACTTACTTCCAACTTTCGTGGCCCTTCGCTGGATACGGTTTTGGATAATTTTTTGAAGTTATTTCAACCGAATTTGGGGTTTGATTTTTGAACGAAGCGTAGTCATCTTTATTGTAACTTATATTGAGATTTTGGAGTTTTTCTTGTAATCGCCCAAGTGTACTCAATTGCGGTTGAGGGGTTTCAATATGCAAGTGTGCCAATGTTACATTCTTCGGTGGTATCTCTGTTGTCGCAGTTCCATTTTGTCCATTTGTTCTGGTAACAGCTGAAATTAGTTTAGTAATGATGTTTTTATTTTCACTAATAAAAGGATATTTTTGCTTTACTACGTGCTACGCTGAAAAATCGAAGAAACACTGTTGTTACTACAAAGTCTCTGCCAGTTATTATTTGGATTTTTTATTTTCACATTTGATAAATTACTTTATTATTTTTTAATAATTGAAGTATTTTACTATTGGTTGGAGATGGTGGTAAGGTTCTTGTTCCCAAACTACTATTCGCTGTGCCACTGGTTGGACTGAAGAAAATCAGTCAATCAAAGGCTTTTGGTCTGAATCGTCCATTTTTAGTAATATTCTTCTCATATTACAAATGATGGCGTCCATCAAAATTCGGTTTTTTACCCTGGCTCTTTTTTTTTAAATATTTGTGTCTCATGATCTCATCTATGAGTTTTCATTTGGACCCTAAAATTTACAATCTCTAAAGTTAACAAAGGTTGCCAAACATAGGTCGATTGATTTTTTCAAAAAGGAGTTGGACATTTTTCTTTTATCCAAAAATGTCGCGGACTTGCGAAAAGTGACCTCTCTACATGTAACGACCTCTCGATATAGTAACCAGCACTACTTAAAGTATACAACTCCAAATAGCAACCTTATGGAAACAAATAGTGACCATATTACATAAAGTTCTGGGAATCCCCGGACAATGTTTGTAGCTACCTTGAGTTGGATTTGATACTTTAAAACTCTTAAGTGCACAAAAAAATGCAGTTATCATTGCATTGCATTGTGGTGGTGTTCATCTAGCTCTTACAAAAATCAAAAACAAAAAAATTGTATAAATGACTCAAGCATTCAGTGCAGAAAAAAAGAAAATTTAAGAAAACCCAAATAAAATTTCGTTTCTACATGCTTTTTGATAAAAACGGTTCCTATTTTTGTTTTGTGTTAATTTAAGTATAACAAAAACTAGAAATATCCATAAATTGCTTTTTATAATGTGCAACTACTGGAAATTCAATTGATAGCCATATCGATGTAAGGAACAAAATGTGTTAAAAATAATTGTTTACTATATGTACACTTTTGAAAATGTATAATAACTAACCGTTAAGCCCTACAACCATTAGGTCACCATATCACGATTCTACTTTTCTTTAAAATTTCCTTGATTACCCCCAACTATAATTTGAAAAAATAAGCTACTTTAAAGTTGAATGTATGTATAAGGTTCCAATAGATAGTCCTGTTACGTTAAAATACAAGCTTTTGTTAGGTTTCGCCAAGTTGCATGCAAATAACACATAAATCTAGTCTTTTTTCTATCAAAAAAAAAAATGTTTATGTCACCTCTCTCAATGACTTCGTCAGCTTTCGTAAAACACGTCACTCTAAGTCAAGATACCAACCAACATTTAATTGGAAAAGCACTTTTCAATGGCATAAATTTTTTAAGTAGATATACTACAGGCCTATTCAGGACCGAGTCACAAGTCACAAAGTAGGTCTAGAGTCACAATTTTGTATAAATTTTGAATTAATTGTGACTTTCCACCTACTTTGTGACTTATGACTCTGATCCTGAATAGGCCTGATTGACGAAGCTTACTATTGGAACAGTCCCAACAAATCAAAACGTTTGAAAATTAAATATTCCGAAAAAAATTTGTCATTCACGTAAGATCGTACTATCAGTTGAAAGTTGATTTTGTATGCTTAATAACTGTTTTTTTAAACAAAAATGCATTTTAAAAAATCGGAAACTATTAGTCCAAACAAGGTTTTAACTTAACGACTTAGAAAAAATGCTGCAAGAAGTAATTTGTAATAATTTGAAAATTTTTGAAGATCTGTTGTGCTTTAAGTTAAAATATTGTAACCCTGGTATATTTTCCAGTTTTAGTTACAAAATTGAATTCTAAACTCGGGAATGAACAATGGGTTGTACTCGTACTATAATACTTCACTTGTAAACATTATCTTATTTTCCTGGATATGACCGATTAGATTAAAGCCTATCGTTGTCAATGGCAATAATATATTAATATATTGTGTAAATACTGCAGTTTGATATAACTATTTTAATTATTAATTGCCGGCAAGATACTAACTTTTAATTATTATCTATTGAAGTCATCGTGAAACAGATGAAATTTCATTTAAAAACAAATCAAATCAATAAATTAACTCAAAGCTAATGAATTCGTGGTTATACTCGTATGTATGCTGATTTCAAAACAAAACAGGAAACGAAAAGGACCAATATTGGTTTTATCTACATAATTAGCTTGTTGCACTGAATTATTTAATTTACATTACATTAAACTTAGTACTGTCGACTCTCACGTATTTTACAATAAGTGTTAAGTACCCGTTCCACATACGAATATTAACTTCTGACACAATTCACAAACATATGCCTAATACCTTGCCGAATAGATATGATATGAAAAGTCAATTGCCGAACATCCATTAAGTTAATTGGGTTCTATTAAGTATGCATCCAAAATAATCACAT
The DNA here is from genome assembly GCA_949128065.1 of Beris chalybata. Classification (NCBI taxonomy): domain Eukaryota; kingdom Metazoa; phylum Arthropoda; class Insecta; order Diptera; family Stratiomyidae; genus Beris; species Beris chalybata. The sequence continues at coordinate 5,311,621 of OX421894.1, read as the reverse complement.
TACATATAGTTATCTACCATAGTAGCACCGACTCACTTTCCACCATTAGCAAACCAAATTTTGCGGCACACCAACTAAACTTCGAAAATTAGCTCAGTCTATTATACGCACCAAGAAGGACGAGGGCGAGTAATCCAGCCTTAAACCTCATAATAACGTGATCGCGTTACCACTTTATGTCCTTTATAATTGAACACAATCAGCCAGTAAATATTTCAGTCTTAAACTACAATTAGCACAAATAATTCACTAATTGACTTGAGCGAATATTTTGATGACATGAATTGCGTTATCTCAGACGAAGCGTTGATAAGATTTAAACATGGAAAATGATAAGATAGCGACGGTATTCTCGATACGCTTTACCTGTTCAGTTTACTTAGCAAGCCAAATATCAACAGGTTGCTTCTTTGCTTATAATTTCCCCCGAAGTCCTGAAGATGAAATGACTATAAAATTTTAAGATGGAATGTCATAAAATTTTTATTATCGCTGGCAGTAACGAAGCTTAATTTCTAGAACGGAGAATACTAAAACGTTGTGTAATTAGTTTAGGTGTAGAAATGGGCTATTTCGAAGTAAGTATGATCCTTAATTGCCTTCAGGTTGGTCAGTTTTATGCGACATGTAATTGCTGTCGAAGGGAAAAGGATTTTGTACGTATAAAATAGCTATTTGTTCCCAATTCATTAGAAGGATATATAATATAAGATATCGCTCGGTTTTATTAGGCCGATTTTTCATCGAATTGTAATATCCAATTAAGTTTGACTAAATCGAAATTAGATTGTCTATGAACAATACAAACTAAAGCAAACTTGACAAACAAATCTAAAACTTAAAATAAATCTTGGAAATATTTTAATTGCAAACCATTACTTGAATCTTGATAAATAAATTCAAAACTCAAAACAAAAATTGATAACTGAATCACCGAACGAGAACAAGTGCTCAGAATTTTCCAAGCTAGTGGAAATACAGCAACTATAGAGGAAGCAATACCAGCAATCTGAGAAAACATTGCCACATTGCCGAAATACTGCCCCAACTAGCATGATATTGCCTTGTATTGCTCTATTAATCGCTCCATTAGTTTTGGCAACAGTCGTCGGGCAATCAATTGCTCGTGTAAGAACACCTTAAAGGAGTCTGTCGAAACAAGTGTAGCGGCAACAAACTCTCAATTGGGTTGAACTTCATCTGCAATTAGAAAATTGGAGACGGCAGTATTTGAGAAAGGAAAATATATTGTTATATTTTCCAATATTTATAGGTCCTTTTTGGTCGTTATATTTTTATTTTTCGTTTATTTAAACTTTAATTTGTACCTATATCTATTTTTATCACTCTTTATGTAGGTTCGTACATTGTTGTGATTGATTGGGGATTGTACCAATCGGAGTCCAATGGCAGTACACAACAATGTAAGTGTGATATTAAATTTTTGTTCGTTGAGTTCAGAAAATGTGCAATCTCTAGTTCTTTGGGTTAAGAAAATGTGACCAAGTCACGGAGTTAAATCACATTTTAAGAACTCAATTGAGCAAAACTGACTCAAGCACTCACCTGTGCAGGATTTAAGCAAAGCCTAAGATAATCTTGTCCTTACCAACTGTTTCAAATTTTGTACTAAATAAGAAATAATATAGTAAATTAAAGGATTCCCGTACATTATTCACTAATGAAGAATACCGAACTACAATTCAATACAGATTCGATCTACATGTTACAATGTCCCGGACACTGAACTCTAAGTGCACAACAGAACGAGATTGTGGCAAATCGATTTTCTGCATAAGATTGGAATTAATTGGATTCTTTATTGCCGGTGCAAAAGAGTGCCCTGAATTTCTGATACGATTCGTCGCGCCAATTTCTTCCCGATAATTTTATCAAGCAACATATCAAGAAATAGAAAAAACAGGAAAAACCTGCGATCCTCAAGCCAGCAGTGCGACAAAAGTTGCTAGCTAGCTTCTCGAAGGTTTCGCAATCGTCTGTAAATTTTTCTTAGAAGGTAGCAAGAAGACAACTAACTCCCTTGCCTAAGTAACAACTCCCTACATTATTCATGAAATATGTGCTCTGTAAGACAATTCTCGGACTCGGCTAGAAATCGGCAAACGTCCGGTTCGTTTGCAATTTTAATATTTACGAAAGATTTCTTAACTATACATAAAAGACTAACTAACTCATCGCAACTGCTCTGGGAGTGCAGAAATCTGCCTCGCTATCGATTCCTTACATCGAATAGCTAGGTCCAGGGAGACGACCTCAGCAAATATTCAATTTGAAGAGGAAGCCGAGCAAAAGGAAACAGCTTCTGTTTGATGTTTGCCGAAAAATTTATGGCAAATGCCCCATCCATTTAAGCTTCATCAGCATTTTCAATATTTTGTCGAGATTTGTCGGCGAATTCCCTCAAGACCACAAACTCAACTCAACGCTCAAAGGTTGATTGCATGATTTCAACATTCGTAAGGAGATTATAATGCACCGGTGACTGGAACAGGTAGCAACAACTCAATTAATTCAAGTCTCCAGTGCAATGCAAATAGGATCAACGATTATACACCTGTTGCATTGCACCGAAAAAAAAAGACAAATCGAAAAGAAGGTGCATAAGATGAAATCAATTCACTGAAAAGACCTCGTCGGACGTTGCTGTACTATAGTCTGGCGACCAAGACAACTTCTTAGAAAACTATTTACGATGCAAAATCGATTCACATCTGGAAACTGTTAATTAATCGTTAACTGATTTTCGTTTAATTAAAATCGACTGCAGATCTTGAGGTCTAACAGCCATTAACGTGAGCTTGAGTTTTAAGGTTTGTTTTAGTACATTTTATAGTCACGTTCGGTTTGTTCTTGGCTATCAGGAAAATTGAAGGAGTCGGAAAGCAGTGCATTAACTTGTAGTTCTACGTTCCGTGCATTAAACAAAAATCTGTTGTTTTTTGTGCAATAAGACATTTCAGACCTCATACAGCAGCACAATTTGTAAATACCCCATGAATAGTACAATAAACCAACATCGTTTATTATAATTTGTAGAAATATTGCTGTATATTAGGGACCTAGAATCAAAACTCCATGCTACTGTGAAACACACTAGTAACAAATGTACCCCCTGCAGGGAGACTCTGACCAGATAGCACCCCAGAGCTATCCGAGTTGCGTTACTACTGGCAATCAGAGTCACTTATCACTACAGATAGTAGTGGTCACTAGTCTTAGTATACCTACATTAGAATATAAAAATCAGTGGTTTAGTTTACACCGTATGTGTCAATACCTACTTCGAAGATTCCAACCACACACGACAGGTTTTTAGTTACCCCTGACAATGTTTACACTCAGGGATACAGAATCTGCTAATATTATAGATCTAACTTTATTATATCTGACTCGGACTGGGACAGAAATTATTACGTAACTGTGAAGTGACTCTCGCTTCTCACAAAATTCGTACTACTAAAAACAGTATAGAAAAGTGTAGAAAAAAAAATTTAATATTCTCTTCTGTTTCCGTACTTCACTCATCACAATTTATTTGGGATGTAACCTTGTTTAAACTTACTTTCAAGTTTCTAAAATCAATAGTTCTTCATAATAAAACAGTTTTTAGTAAAACCAAAATATAGCCAAGAAACAACCCGTTAAACTAATGATCAATATTCGATGTCGGACCTAACAGATATTGTAGACTTCTTAAAAACATTTTCTACCTATTTTCATTTTCTTTGGAGTTGAATATCGAAAAATTTCGAAAATAGTAGATATTTATAGTGTTTCAACAGACAGTTTGTACAATTAAGAACAAATTCAACATCTTATATGTGCACATAGCTAGTTTTTGTAGAATTCGTGCATTTATGTAGTTTAAACTCCTTTCAACCTCTCGAGGTTGAATATCGAAAAATTTCAAAACTCTTTTTTACTCGTTTGTATTAACAACTCGTTGAAGTGAAACGCATTACAATATCTGATCCACTCCTAGAGATATGGTGAAATTCGTGTATATTCAACCCCTGGTCACACGATTGGGGGTGAAAATTCTAAAAATCACGAGAAAAGTTTTAAATTTTAGCTGTTTGTGTAAACACTGAGAAAATTCTTAAAATAATTTATACCGCAGTAAGTGTTAAAGATAAACTTCCCCAGTTGAAATATATTCTCTCAAAATTAACCCCTTAAATTCATCTACTTCAGTGTAATTACAAAGTGTTATACCTGCACTAATGTGATCCGTCTCCAGTTTAATACAGTAATCAAAACTCTGACATGTAACTATTCCGTATACTGATGTCTGAAATATTTTACACCTGGAGGAAAAAAAAAATTCCAAAATCAAATTTACACATTTACCAGGAACTGGACAACATATGGTAATTACTGGGAATTACCAAAACATGCTTTACACCTGCTACGATCCAGGGGTTAACGTATGCCTTAATCACAGTTGTGACATTTTTGATTACAGCAGGTGCTAGCATGTGACCTATGGAGAGTTCAGAATCCACTAGGCAACGTTCATGGTGAATAGCATACATGTAAGCCATCAGAACCAAGATTTAATCTTAGGGTTTCAGGTGATAAAGGGAGCAATATGGCACCCAAAATAAACGTATTGGGAAATATGGAAATATTTCAATTTTTGGCCAACCGATGGGACATGGAGATACCGGAATTATTTGGGGCTGTTCTCATCTTTGAATGTTATCACTACGTGGAAATTGAGAAGAACTCAGGAAAAGTTCAGAAAACCATTTCGTTTCAACAATCTTGTCCGATTGTGGTGAAGGATAAAATAGGGTATTAAAGTGGAAGAATTCCCCAATTCCATGTCCTTCTCACAGCTATTGAATGTAAATTTGTTTCACTTTTGCTTTACGACTCGGGTCTACTTTTGTGCAAAATCCTATCCGGGAATTAATCTGTGATGGAAATAGGTAGGTTGACCAATCGTGCGGGTCTAATTGGTTGCATGGTTTTGTTGAAACCAAATGGCCATACTGTCCTTACTACATTTTACGATGTTTCTGAGTTAATGGAAAATGGATCTGTGAAATATTACTCCTGGCTATTCGGTAGGAGAACCTATGGTTTTGGGATTGGATCCTTGAAAAGAAATAGATATTTTTGGGTATGAACTTTCTTAGAAATAAAAGTTTTTTATTAGGTGCCATTGTGAGAAAGAAATATCCAATAAAATTTTTTATTAAGAAATGTACAATCGGGCCGCTACTTTATTATTTTTCAGGACAAAGTTCGAGAAGTAATAAAGTCGAGGTGCGATAGAAGTGTCTAAGCTACTGACAAGTTTTAAGTGCCAATTGGGTCATAGTTGAGAACGGGGATAAGGTCGAAATAAGGCATAAGTTGTTTCAGGGCAAGGAGGTAGTTTAGAAAATTAGTTATGTCAATAGAACAGCTCCTTGTAACATATTAATTGGTGAATTAAATTAATCTACGTACTATACTTTTCAAAAATTCAATAAAACTAGTCTCAATAATTTTTATATTCCCATTAAATTTCGACTTCATAACAATAAAAATGGAGAAATTTTCCAAAGACCGGTATGGAATTTTTGTTCTTTTCTTTCTTTAGACATTCATACATATCTGTATCTACTAAGTTTTAACTTTTCAATATAAGGCGCTCCTGGATTACAAAGAAAACCTTGTGATGTAACTGTAGGGCTTTTGATTTAATTTAAGGAAAGGCTGAGAGTCGAAAGTTTAAACTGAGTAAAAGTGCTAATAACCTAAGACTGTGTTTTGTCAAGCTAACATTTTGTTAAAAAAACATCAAGTACTGACCTTACAAAATCGAATGTCTTCACGAACATGGATATAACATTCCATAAAACATTTGCAACATGAAGGCAATTAGGCGACCCCTTTCTTTAACACAAAATTTCAATGTACACGGTTGATTACCATAACGCCTTACTTAAAATCTTTATAGGCGCGCTAGTGACTTGCACTTAAGACCTATATAATTATACGATTTTATATTGAGCTTAAAAGTTTATAATGCTCTCAAAACATTCCAATCCGAGTTTATTTGTTTGTAGAATTCGATCAGCCGTAAATACAACAACTGTCTCCTCTTTACCACGACCTTCACTTTTAAATTTGTTTTCATTGATTTATAGCTACTTCAGATTTTTCGACTATTGAAGTCTACATAAGTTTTTCACGCCCACACTAAACACCTTGTAATTTTGTGTTGTACAATAGTCAATCAATTTAATTTATTTATATTTTTTTTATTTATTTATTTATCGAACATTGATTGCATTATGTAGGATGCGAGTAGTACCGGCTAGAGTACAACAAGGTTTTGGTTGGGCTTAAAATAATGAAGAAAAATTGAGTTCGTTGGCACGATAAACTTTTAATAATAGGTCATCAGATTGTTGTGGATACTTATTTTTTTTGTTTAAAATACAATAACCGACACTTATTTCATTCTTTGCCCATTTATAATAAGAGAAAAATGAATAAAAATGACTTTAAATTGAAGCTACGCGAAAGCTGGACTAAGCTAAGATCAATTAGAAAATTAAATTACCCATAAGAAATCCTATGGTACAAATCTATAATTAAGTCATGGAGTGGGATGGTCTTTTAATTTCAGTAATAATAGTAGCGAATTTTAGTAGATGTCATGCGCAACCGGCTTTATTATTCTGAATAAAATAACATTATACTGGGTGGGCAAAAAGTTAATTACCTCTTTAATAGAAAAATGGGCAAATTTAAATACCCACTCCTTACCATTAGCTGACATTTTTAAGACCGTTTCGCGTTATATGCATAGGTAGTTAATTAAGTTTTATGGGGTATTTCAGCAGGAAAATACCAGACAACTCACTTTAAAGCTTATAAATTTATTTAATTGGAGATACATATAAAAAAATTATTGCTTTTAGTTTAAATAAAGAAATATTGTGATGCACCAGAAATTTTAAAATTTTCGATTTTCGTATTTTAGAGGGGAAATATCCGGCCTCCGCCGTATACATCGTACGCAAACGTGTTTGACGTGCCAATACTCTAGAAACCCCAAGATGGGATTTATATCTTAAATATAGTTGAAACGGGTGATCCTTAATTGGTATACAACTTTTTGTAGGTGGGGTTACAAGAGTGCGGAAGAGGAAAGGATTTAAAGCGAACAATTGAGAATTAGGAGAAATAGGCTTGAAAAAAGGCTTCATATTTCAGTAACCTTTAACAAATCAGATTCAAATTATTACTGAAGGTCGCAACCCCCTTCAAGTTTAATGGGATTTGTTAAGAGGAATTAATATAAGGGGATGGTTTGAATAAAAAGTTCCAGATTTGTATAACCCAAAAGCAGGTCATCCTACAAATTTTAAATTTTGTACTTAGACTTCGGTAGTATATAGGCGAATATTCTGAATATTTATTTTTTTAAGAGGGAAGTGTTTCATATCCCAACAAAAAAAAAACGTATTTGAAATGTTCATCCAGTTTTCTAATTAAACTCAAACAATATCTGTTTATAATAATTCAATGGGCGTTAACAGATCAAAGTTGTAGGTAAGTTGTAATAATTACAGCACTATAGGCAATGAGGAGAAAACAATAGGAATATGTAGGTATATAATAATTCGCCAAGGAAAAGTACAAAAATAAACCTTTGTCTAATTAAAAATATTAGATAAACAAATTTTGAAATTTTTTTTTCGGTACTTCGTGTTTTAAGGGTAGCAGTGGCGTTGGCACCTTTATTTAACCACGAAATCACCGCTTCCCGGAATTTATTCTAAAGAAATAATAAAGTTTTGCGCAGACTAATGAAGGTTTTTTTTTCCAAATTTTGACGGAAATATATCACAAACTTTTATTTTGTAAAATTACGAAATAATTTTTTTTTAATTATTGATAGATTTTTAATCTGAAGCATTTTTAAAATATTTTAGTGTGCACCTATGGCAGTATGTACTCAACTCAAGGGTATTTAAAAAACTTATTAGATAATATTTATTTAATAATTTTGATTTTTGATTTAATAATTTTGATTTTGATGTTTATTTACCTAATTGTCCTTACAATACTAAAAATTCAGCTAAGTACTAGAAGTATTTCTTGTACATCTCAAGTTCATAATTATAAAATTAAATTAAATGTAAATATAAATTGAATCAAATATTTTCAAAAAAAATACCACAAATCTGAATTTCATTAAATTGATTCCTGGAATTCATCTTTAAATTTACGTACACCTTTCGTCGTACTTTAGGGCTTACCACCTACAATAAACCCTAAATTGGGGTTCGTCTTTTCCTTAAGTGCAATTGAACCTCGTCAATTTGATCGGACCATTTCGGCATTCGGTCAACAGGAAACCACCATCACCCAACATTTCTTTCCTACTCCAATTTAACCGACGTCGTGTAGTCAGAGTATCACAATTCCCCAAACCCAATTACTTTGTATCGAATCGAGATCTAATTTCATTATCTCCGGAGTACACCTGAATTTCAAACATTGCCGTAACGAAAGGAAAAGGTCGACCCAGCCCAACCCTATGCTCTTGTAAAATTCCGAAAAACTTTATCTCGAAGTACGTACAAAACAAAGTACAAACACAAACAACTTGACTTATTTGAAAAGTTCGTGGACTCAGTTAAATTGCGCTAATGCGATTTCAATAATTTTTAATGGTATCGCACTGAAGGTCTACTCCAAATCTTTTAAGTAGGTACCACCGCAACTTCGATTATGTGATACCGCGATAATCCGGTTACATTACACGACAGTAATGTGCAGTTAAATAAATCACAAGCAAGACTTATAATCTTGAAGATTATAATTTTGCTTTCAGCCCCGCCTTGATGTAAGCTTCCGGCCGACTGCGATCTGACGCATTAATTGCCTGGATAATCCCCCACCAGGTACGGGTACTTTACGTTCATGTGAGGTAACCTTTCGTGTCAACTTTTGCTCCGGTACCTGCATCAAGCTTGGTTCTGCTGCTTAACTGTTTACCTGTGTTGCAGTAAACTCAGGTATAGTTATGGAGGGAAGGTGCATCTCTAAAATGAAAGTTGGGACCGGAAATGTTCGACTCGAAATGTTGAAAAAAAAATAAACAGCCCCCACTCACATTCAACAATTTTTGCAAAGATACGTATAAGCAAAAAACGGTTATCATAATTTGCGTTAAACATGTATCAGACTTATAATAATATTTGCGCTCAGAATGACTATTTTTATCGGGGTTACAACAAAAATAACAGTGCGAATTGATTCGATACGATACGATCAGGAGATCCGATTTTGATTCGATATATATTCCAGCAGGCAAACCTATTCCGATTCGAATAGGCGACTCAATATCGAATCACCTTTGCCATTATTTGTTGGCATTTACCGAAAATAATGCGATTATCTACAGTCTACCTGATAGCTTAATTAGGTATTGGAATTATAATTTACTAGTTGTGAGTTACCTGCACCTTTTGAATTCAGGACCACTTTGAAAATTACTGTTATCCCTAGAAGGGAATAGGTAGGCAGTGAACGTATGAGGAGTCGAAAACAATGGCCATTGTTTCATACTGCAGCATGAACATACTATGCTTTATATTCGCTGCTATTGAGAACAATCGCACAGAAAAGAAGTCGGGCAGGTCTATATTCCTTGAAGTACCTGTTCACACTATCCGACCGTCAATAGGGCAACTTTGACGCAAAGAACTTCATTGAATAGCGAAATTAGAGCACAAATCTTATGTTACCGAGGAGCGTCATAACACCGCATTTCATATTCAAAGCCAACACCATTCCTCAGACTTGGCACATCCGAACCACTTAATCCCGAAGACTTTGCCACAAGACTTTTAAGTGCTTGCCGTCTATAAATCTCGCTATCAATACTTTAAGTGGGACCTGGCCAGGGTACTAGGTGCGAAGAGGGAGGCACTGACAGTAATCGGCTTAAGGAATTGCGTACCTACCTTCGTACGTGCACTGGGTTTTTTTTTACTGACGACATGTGCCACATTTCCACACCATTTCGATTTATTTACAAAGCATGCGTCCAGTCGGATTATGTCCCGAAAAATATAAATAACATTGAAATCCAGGAATTTCCTTGCTGTAAGCCCTAAGCGGATTAGCTGGCATTTTTTTTAAATCCTGAAAATTATTTCTTGACGTTCGAACACCAGTCCAAATAAACTTCTTTGCGCCTTCGCTAAATCATCAGCTCTATCTTGTCTGGATGCAAATTATGCGCATTACAAGTGAACTTGAACTTGTACATTTTTCAAATCCTCAACGGAAAATAGTACAAATCGGATTTGCTCGCATTTTGTACCCATTCGTCTTGCTTTCAATTAAACAATTAACTGGAGAATTGCGTTAATTAATTGAATTCGTTATGGAATCGAAGCAAGTGTCCCATTTTAAGTATTAGAACCTGTCCGACATGCTGTGCGACTCGACGCCTCCCTGCAACCTTCTTTCACATTTTCTTCGGAAAAATTTCACGTCCGTCGATAATTAATTCGATCAATTAACATTTCTTGTTGTATTTGATGTGATTTGTTCTTAATTGATCGATTCCAAGACATTTCATGGGAATAAAACGTCTTGGAAACGACCACCGACCGGCAGGTGCCATCGCCTTGAGTACACCAGAAGAACTATACTAGTCGAGTGGTAATTTGAAGTGAGCCTTTGTGATTTAAGCAGTCTCCGTCCGTCGCTTCCATCTCACAAATTGATTTACCGAAAATGTCTTAGAAGTATTTTTATTGCTTAAATGTATTACAATTTACGTCTATTATGGGCTTTCATTCTTTTTTGCGCGTAGGTTGACGTGACTCTAAGGAAGAAGAAAAAAAGTGCCAAAGTAAAGTCGGTTTCTCCGTTCGTAAGTCTATTAAAAAGAAAATTTAATTATGGGTTCAATGTGGGACCTTTTGATTGAGAACCTTAGAATTTTCGACGACAGGACATCTGTACTAATGGATTTTTTTTAAATACGTACGTAGGTACTGGTCTATTTATAATTTTCCTCTAATAGCCCAGTCCTATAGCTACTGTATACAAAATCTACTGTATACAACCGATGCTGAAAGGCTAAGAAATTTGAAAGAAAATCATCGCAATCATATTGAAAACGAAGTAAATGAACCTAGGTATGATAGTACGTCTGTCTAAAGTAAATTTCATATGAATTAATACCAAAAAAAATGCATTTCAGTAGCAATATGCATTATTAGCGTTTCGCAATAAGCGCCATAATTAAAAACCTAATTTAGTTACTCTAGTTATCACATGCTGGCGGAATGGCACTGCGAGCAGTAGAATGCATGGTAACGAACAAAATTAAATTTCGAATGAAATGTGCAATAAAAATAACAATTAAAAATTCTATTCAATATCGGTAAAAATTATTCTTTTTAAATTTTATTTACAAATTTCAAAATATTTTTTATGTGTTTAACTTTAATTGTTTTTTGGAACTTGTAAATTTTTGCTAATTTTTTAAATATTTAGTGGAGTGCTCCAAAGACTTATTTATTTATTCTGCGCCACTATAGTTCGATAATTAAATTTGCAGAGTTTCATCTTATTGGCGTATGTAGCTCCAGATATATAAATCAATAATTTTCATCTACCTGCCACACTAAAAGCCCTGTTGGAAGGTGATTGGATTAAAAATAATAGGTAACTACTCTACAAATTTAATAAGGAGCATAAAAACAAACCTTTTTTTTCAAAACTGGTTTTCTAGCATTTCGCAAATTTTAAATTTTCACGGAAATCATGCTTGCAATGGAAATCCATTAGCCGATATCCATTAATCTCTGTACTTCCTTTCGGTAATAAATCAAAATGTGCACCCGCTTCGAGTATTATGCGCTATCAATAGGAAAATTGTGTGCACGCAAAATCAACACACATACTTTATTGCAATATAAAACTTCTGCCCAGGGAGCCTCTTCATATTCAAGCGCTCAACTTTGATTTATTTCGCTAGAAGTACCTTTAGGCATTTATGGCGTATCGTGCACAAAATTTATAACATTTTCTACATCAAATCTGAGCAATTAATTATTAGCGCACTGAAATATGAAAACGATTTGTTTTCTTTAGAATAAATCTAAGGATCAAAACTCTGCGGGCTTTTCAATATTTTGAAGTGATAGATCACATATCTGTATCTAATATAGCTACAAACATTTTTCCATTCACTTTGACCGCACATTTTTTTCATGTTTGAACAAAACGTTTTAAAATTCACTTTTTGTTCACATTTAAGTGAAGCATTTCATTGTCTTTTAATTTTGTGAACGAACTCTACGATCCAAAAGAACTAAGTGCTAGAATTTCCGGATCATAAACAGAATAAAAATTAAGACGACAAAATATTTCACTTGAATCCAGATAAAAAGCTTTTCTGAACTTTGGAAACTTTCAATAGTGAAAAGTTTTGCTCGAATTTGAAGCAATCATCTTCGAAATGCGCGTTTCAAATTTTATTTTATGTTCTACTGATTTGTCGTTTGTGTAATAAAACATTGCTGAAATCGAATCCAAAACTCTTTTCTTTAAAAAAAATGTTTCCAGCCAATGAAGAATCAATTATAGAGGTTTATTTATGAAATAAAATGAAATGAATAGATTTATCGTTCTACCATCTCGCTATAATGGACTTATCTAAATCAGTCGTCGTCTAATGAAGGCAAAATAATGGAAATGGTTTTTGTCTGCTCTGTACAGGTAGCAGCTACTTACAGGATATTATCTTTATTTCTATAGGTACCGAATTCACCTTTTATAGTCGTTTTACAGAGCGCTGAAAAGCTTGGCGAGATGAAGATGCCTGAAGTGGAGACGTTCCGAACAAAACTTCAATATAACTATATCATGCGGGTCAGATTTTGATATAATTGTGACAGAGCAGACAATTGATTGATCGCTTCATTGACTTTACAAAAATAAATTCCCACAAATTATGATTGATGTCTTTTTCTGTTTAAGTGCTATCGAGATATAAACGTTTATTGGATGTTTTGAAAAGAAAACATTGAAGCATTGAAGTTAATTTAAGAGCTGAGTTTATAGTGATGAGTGAACTTCTTACAATAATTCTACATGTGGCGTTCTTTAATATCAACGTTAAAACAAATTAAAAAGTTTTGTTGAGCTAGTGATTTAAGTGGTTACTACTTATTAAATCACTAAAAGAAGAAAACAATAAATTATAAAAAAAAAATTATTTTGCTCCTTAAAAAAATCAATGAAACCAACAGTTCATTGAAAATCAAATCTTTATCTGTGAGCCAAAATATAGTAAAAGATTTTAAACATTTTTACAGTAGACCTAACTAACTTTCATTCTTTTTACTTCTATACTCATTGGGACATCCTTGTTCTACGATGTAATTGACATCAAATCGGGCCTTTGGCCTCTTTGATAATATTTTTCTAATCAAAATTGTAACATAACAGTGGACCCTTCACTCGATCTACGATTTTTCTGTCAAGATCCTCAATATGGTTCTTCTTTACCGGGACTAACAAACATACTGCTCAAATATTTGGAATTCAAGGATAGGTAATTTTTCAATCTTAAATAATTTTAATAAAGTAAAAGTGTCCTAGAACTCTAAAAGCCACAGGAAACTGACGAACAGCCAATAAACGCGTTGTCAAAATTAGAAAATATTTCGAGTGAATTTTTCACGAAATTTGTTTTCCTTCAGCATAAGCCTGCCCGTAACTTTTAATGACACTCGATCCCAACTAAGTGCATCTTGAGCACATTTGCCGACTTCGATTAAAACCAACACGAAACTTAATTTCCAGGTCGATTTCAATGTATCGTCCTACTCGATATGACAAACTCTTGACTCTCGCATTTCAGTAGAGACTGCAACGCATTCAGACGACACCTGTACGCCATTGCACCTTTAATTAAAAACGACATTGAAAACATATCTGCCAGTTTCAAGATGCTCGGGATCGAAAACGTAAAATATGTTCCAGTTCATAATCACTATATGAGTATGAGGCTCTGTTTTTTTTATGTTAAAGACAGTGTAACATCACGTACGAAAATGTTTCGGAACCTTTAATTAATTCCGAATATGCCAAAGATGATATTTGATTGGTTGCACGCAAAACTCAATAGTTTGTTCGTGAACCGGTCGATTGGCATCTTTTCTGTAAAATGAATGCAATGCACATTACACTTCAATGTTCATACGAACAAGAAGAAGTATACACCTTCCAGGTAAATACTATATAGGAGCGTCGTCGGTGAGATCCATATCAAAGACATGAGTCTTGAGGTTTACAAGGCTTGTTCTAAATGACAGAGTCACTTTTCATTTAAAACGAAATAATTAAATGATAATCAAGCGCTGTAAAAGATACAACTATTTAATAAGATGCAGTAGACACGATTGTGTAGAAAAAATTTAAGTAAATTGATGTTTCAGTACGTAGTTATGTTAGTTTGTTCGGAACAACTGGTATCGTACCGAAAAGAATATGGTCGATCAAAACCCATTCAAGAATGTTCCTTTCGAATTAAATTAGGATCTTAATGATTTTTTTTTTAAAAAATCAATATTAATATTTATTATTACATGTAATATTTATTATTAAAAAAAAATTATATATATAAAACTAACACTCTAAGAGCGGGGCTAAAACGGCGCAAAAAAATATTTTCACAGGAGTATTCATTTTCGATTTTTAGGTGTACCATAAAGCGTTCTGTTCTGAGAGTCGTATGTGAATCATGTAGGTTGATCGTAAGTGAATCGTTTATGTGACTCGTATGTGAAATATCTCAGTATACCGTATACATATACAAAGGATATACAAAGGATTTATCCTGATCACCAAATAATTTATATTAAGCGTAACCATATTGTTATTACTAAGGAAATAAATAATGAATTTGAATTTGAATTTAATTTGTTTTTGTATGTACATAGGTATGATTCAGATGAACAGTGTTTATTATTAAATGGAATACTCGTAACTTAGGTTTTGTTATTACATACAACTACTATCTAATCTCATAATTTCAAAGCTCTCATCCCTTGTGCCTATTAATCTTTTGTATAGTGTGTGGCATATCTCCCAAGCAGATAAAACCATTAAAAATGAATAATACACTCGGTCGAACATTCTTCATCACAACCCATTGATAGTATATTCAGGGAACTGAAGTTGTCATTAATCAAATCTGGTGACATCAATGGCCCTATTCTAGTAGATTTCGTACAGGCACACATTCGAATATCGTCTTCATCGGATTAGAACATAGTTGAAGTACAATGATATGGATAAATGATCACAATTTCGAGCGTTTTACTGTCCGAAATGTGAATCAGCACAATTCTGAACCAACAACACTACATCTTAAGAAAATAATTTCATTTCCATAAAATTAACGAATCTCTTCTCTAACAGCTACCCCACAGAGAGCATCGTGTACCGAAAATGTCGATCATATCCAGTTTACCTGAAAGGTATCAATAAATTACACCATGTCGGACAGGAAATATTAACAGCTTCGGTCTAGGAAGGTAAGCGTAGAAGGTACGAAGGTTTACAACATCCAAAGACGAAAAAACCTGAGCTGATGGTGAACCAGTTAAAAGACTAATGAATACTGCTTCCCGCGCTGCACTTTATCATGTGCTTCGTTGACCATTTGTTGCTTCGATGGTCGAGGACCTGATGGCTGATGGCATTAAGCCCGGCTTCATTTCGAACCACACATACGCACGACGAACGCACCAGCCGATTAATAGATTAATTTAATTGCCAAGTTGCGTGGCCTAAGTCTAACGAATTTCTAATTTATGATTTCGGGGTTGAACTTCTGCAGATTGCCACATAAAAGGTAACTACTTAAGGTTGAGCGAAAAAAGAGTCACTAAGCGCATATTTCAGCGTATTATTTACAGGCTTGAAAAAACTGCTCCTTGAACGCAGGCTTGAGGCCAGACGGAGTAGCGTGTTGAGGTCGCGTGATTATCGGGAATTAAACGTGAAGATCGCGTGAATGTAAATATTTCATCATTGCTATTGTGTGGTGAATATGGCGATCGAAAGAATTCGTTTCGAAAGGAAAATGCCATTCTTTCGTTGCGATAATAATTTATCCGTTTTTAATATTAGGTCATCACAAATTGGCTATAAATAAGATTTAGAATATTTTGATTTAGGTACCTACATAACATTCTAGTTAAGGTCCCATGTGCACGTTAAATGCGATTTTGTTGATTTATGACTGTTTTCATGCCAATTTTTCACGTTAACAGCAACTAAAAAACAAAATAAAATTACACCACTTTATTAGCTCGTATGTAAACTAGGTCGCCCATAGAGAAAAAACACAAAACTTTGTTTGGAAAAATTGCTATTAGAACAACAGCCCTTGAACATTTTTTAAAATGCGTAAATCCGAGTTTTTTAAGCGCATTTATTACCTATTTCTTGTATAATTAACACGTCATTTTCATTATAGAAAATTTTCATGCTAGAAAAAATATTAAAGAATAGATCAAATTTTAAAAAAATTTCATTTTTGTTAATAATATATGAGGTTCAGGAATTGCACATTTAATACGAAAATATTAGCATTTTAGGCATACAAACTATATTCTAAAAATAAAACTTTTTTTAACAACCGAAAAGGAAGGAAGGATTATTCAAGTTGCGCCCAAACTGTTAGCAACATTTTTATTTTATTTATTGCTCCTCATACTATCTGAATTTTCAATGGAGTTTCTGCTAGGCAGCAAGACAATTGCCCAATCACCGAAGGAAGAACTTTCCTTTTATTTGATACACTCTATTGTTCAAATCCGAAGAATTCTTCCGGGAAAACGGTCCAATAAGTTGGGTCTCTTGTACGTCCCACATGGAAGACAATGTATTTCATCTTAGTGCCCCACGAATATCGTATTAAATTTCCTTAGGTGCACATTCCAAGTCATTAAGCGGCTGCAGAGTTTTGTCTGGTACACCCACCCGCGTTCGCTGTCTCAAGAAACCTAACGATTTGCGACAAAATATCTCAATCACCGTTCACATTGCACATCATAAACTCGAACGACTAGCATAAAATGCACGAAACAAATAATAAGAATCACGCCGAGATGGTTACCGGTCAGCATACAGTTTGCCGTCAAATGGGCCATTTAAGAAGCAGCCTGGATATACAGGTAATGGATGCGGATAGCGCCGTGGGTGCGTAGGTGCAGATTACAGGTAGACTCAAATGAGCGCAAAGTGTCTTGGTCGCGGATTGCTTCATTGCACTCCTTGTATGTCAGCGTCAGCTTCCTATATGATCGCCAGCCGGGGTGTTCTTCTAGCTCCAGCTAGAAACGATCTAGCCGAGCGGCTTGTAATTGTTTCGTGAAAATGTCTGCCAGGATGATGGTGCGGTCAGTACGGACCGGACAGACAGTTTGCGTAGGCTGGCCAAATGAATTATTGATTGCACCGTCAAGGAAATGGAATTAGTTGTCCAGAATAAGATATGCGATCATGTTCGATGTCGTGTTCCTTAAAGACATACGTTCAGTTTGTGGTGATGTATTCGATTCATTTTAGCCGCTGCAGGAAGCCAAGGAGCCGTGCTCGGACTCGGACTGAACACGAACGATATTAATGCGAAAATGTCGAGCAGGTATTATAAATTGGGGCTTATTGTAATGTTGATTAGTTCAATGCTTATTTATGATTTTTACTTTTAGAACAGAGTCAGGTGATTATTTCGCTACAGGCATGAGGTGTCAGGAAATCGTCCATCTAATCTCTTCTGCATTTGGAGAACTTAACTGACTCAAAAAATTTTGAACCCATATTTTAAAAACTTTAAACAACCAAAATTTTGAAGATGAAAGATTTTCAGAGGGTCATTTCGATTAGAGACGGGCAAAGCAGTTCCTTTTAGTGAGTGAGCTAACTCCGACTCACACTTACTGAAATAAACTAGTTCAGTGAACTAGTTCGAGTTCCTTGTCCTCACTCACGAAGGAACTAGTTCGTTTCAAGTTCAGATTGAATGTGAGGACCTAAAAAAACACATTGCACATCCTCACTCACGAAGGAACTAGTTCTTTCCAAGTTCGGATTGAATGTGAGCACCTAAAAAAAAGAAAAGAAAAGGTCGTCACTCACGAAAGAAAGAAGAAAGAACTAGTTCTTTTCAAGCTGTGTCACGTGGCGAAACGAACTACAGTTCATCAAAAGGAGTGAGTTACTTCACTCCCTCACTTCAATGAACTGCTCTTTTGGAACAGTTCACTCATGAACGACCCATCTCTAATTTCGATGTGTACATACTAGGGTTTGGATCGTCTGGAAAAGCCCAACAATTTTTTGTTTTGAGATGTTTTTCAAGGCCAAAGTACAAAAAAATCATCATATTCATTGCACATTATACATATTGTTACATGCCGCCCAGGCAACAACATCTGATTAGCCAATAACCATTGAGAATCGGAAAAGATCAAAATTCTTCTCGAACACTTTTCCTCTTCTCAGATTGTTCTTAACATTTCCCGAGTATTTCACAGACACACGATCGAAGACTTGGGAACGATCTTCGCGACTACACACATGAAGTATATAAGCACGGTAAAATTTGTAGTCAAAGACAGTTTTTAAAACGTTGATGCGAAACGACAGTCAGTTATGCGAAAGTTTTTGTGGAACCATTTGAATTGGTAGCAGATATAAAGCAGAAATCAAGTTGTATATAAAATCAGGAAGCGTTGCCAGTAGTGTAATTATTGAATGAAAATAATAAAACGTTATTATTCGTATCGATTTTAAAGGAATTGTGTATCCCGGCTAACTCTTACCTTGCAATATGTAGCTACACTAGGATAGTGAAGTCAGCCGCATTAGAAACTTTCTTACTGCTCGGTTTCTTATGCACTTGAAGGAAGAACCAAAAACTTGCCACTTGCGCAGCTCCTTGTAATGACCAACTTTTAACTTTATGTCACTTTGAATTAAAAAAAAAGCATTGTTTTGAGATAAAAAGGAACTCGATGTCTCCTCGTGTCTCGTATGGCCTAAGAGATATGGCAGAATTCGTGAAAGCACATACTACTCTTTACACTCTGTAAAAATTCCTTGAACTAATTTCTTGATTCCAACATACTGGCCTTGTTAAATAGCGAAAATATATGACATACTTTTTTAGACAATTGTACATAAAACCAGTATAAACTGATTCGATGCATCAAACCTGCGAGATTTGATAGAATCCATAAAAACTTGTTCAACCACTTTTCACCACTCAAAATACTAAAAGCGAAGAAAGCGTAAATCGGAATATTTTGTTTATCAAGGATCTACGACCAATGTCTTGGAAAATTAAAAAGGAATAATAATTCAATAGCAATTTAAATTTTTTTTTACGTTTCATTTAAAATTTTTTAGCACTTTTCTTCCTGCACGTACAAACTGCCCTACTACTGCAATAGCCTCCGCTACGGCCCATCGCGATGCAACGCACGGCGCAAAGAGAATGTTCGGCTCCTGTGAAACTCAAGACATCGCAAATAACACGTTTGTTGCGTATGTGCTCAGAACTTTCCAGTTGAGCAATAGAAACTGCGCACAGAATAGTTACGAAGAAAGCAATTAGAGTGAATTTCATTTTGACTCAGGAAACGTTTCTGAATCAAATGATGGAAGTTATGGAAAATCGCACCCCTTTTATATGTTGGGTCTTCAGTACTAGTAGTACAAGTATTATGATAATAAGTGTAAATATTTTCGCTTTGGATTGTGGATACAGGTGCGAATTGGCAGTTCTTAGTAAAATTACTCAAACTGTTCGCGTGTTGTTTTGTTAAATAGACTGTACGTCACTTTCAATAAATATTATGCGGTACGTAGCTTAGCTCCATAAAAGGCAATACACCCCAACTAGCAAACTAACTTCCATAAGGCCTTATCGAAGCTATTTTCATACCTCGATACAGCTTCGATAAGTCTTACGAACTAATCTGCCGCACATATCCCCATGTTTCCCTACTTCTGGTAAAAATTTGAGGCATCTATTACTTTATTATTTTAATAATACAGTATTGTGATCGTCCGCCGTACGCAAAATCGTTTGAAGGCTCGTAGCTCCCAAACGCTTTGAGATATTAAATTGAATTATTTGTTAAGTTTTATTTGCTTGCCATTAACGGTTTAGGAGATATGGATTTTAAAATGTATCCATCTCGGTTTTATTGCGTTTCGGACGCATTATTTACCCCTCCACTCCCACACCCCTTCACCCATATCAGCAATTTTTTTGCAAATGGGTCCACTATCGAAGAACTGTAGAAATTCCAAGTTTCAACCTCCTAACATAAGCGGTTGCTGAGATCTAGAAACCAAAATTTTTCGTCTAAAACGCTTCCCCACCTTCCCCCTCAAAAAAAGATCACTTCAAGGGGTCTACCCTGTCTATTCAGAAAAAAAATTCAATTTGATAGCTCATTTTGCTTACGGCGGACAGACGGACTAAGCATTTATTTTTTATTTTTTGGTGCTTATCTAATATATAGTATAAAATAAAGTCAGTTTTTATGGAAGTTACGATTAAAATCTACACCTGTGAACCGTTCCCTCCCAAATTTTGCATGGACATTCTCAAGACTACCGGACAGGTAGTGAACATAATTATATATTCCCGAAATTGGTGGTTCGCGAGTTATTTCAACATTTGAGCTTTTTAGTAAGTTGAATCAGATGAACTTGACATAAAAATAAAAGTTTACAACTGCAGTCGTAGCCGAGCGGGTAAGGCGTCTGACTAGCAATCTGGGAGCGTAGGTTCGAATCCTGCCAACCGCGAACATGTTTGATTTTTTTTTGTTTTAAATTATGTGTTTCGATTTTACTACCGGCTACGAACACGTGACGTGAGTAACAGGGGCGATGAAACATAATTATATATTAAAGACATTGGTGGTACGCGAGTTTTTTCAACATTTGAGTTTTTTAGTAAGTTGAGTCAGATGAACTTGACTTAAAAATTGAAATTTAGAACTGGCAGTCGTAGCCGAGTGGGTAAGGCGTCTGACTAGAAATCAGATGATGATAGGTTCGAATCCTTCCGACCGCGAACATGTGTGATTTTTTTTTTTAATTTAATATGGAGGATGGTGGATAGAGAATGGAGGATGGTAGATGGAGGATGGTGGGTGGAGGACGGTGGATGGGGGATGGAGAAATATGAAAAATTAAAAATTAAAAGTAAAAAGTGAAAAATGAAAAATGGTCTTAATGTCCCCAGTTTCTTGAGCTATATAAAAATGAAACAGTTTTTTGGTCGGCCATAACATTAGCATTTACGTGAGTAGTGCCACCGCTCAACGGGAGAGACGGAGGTAACAGAAGGCGATGGAAAAAACGTGAGCATAGCGAGCGTAGTCGCGGTACGCGGCTAGTTAGTTATAAAACGTAAATTTCTAATTTTTTTTTTTTTTTTAAAAAAAATCGATAATAATACTTTATTATTAATATAATAAAGTAAAACACTAGAACAAAAATTTCTACTTTAAGTGCAAAGAAGAAAACTGAATTAAATTTATAAATTGTAGTTCACGTAAAGTTGAAATGGTTTATAAGTAAAGGAAAAAAAATTGGAAGGGGAATCATTTGAGTCGAAATTTTTTTTTTTTTTTAAAAATTTCTTCACTTATCTTAAAGTTTGTAGTCTTAAGAATATTGTGTGTAAATTTCATATTGAAATTCTAATAATTGTGGAAGTTATGGGTAATTAACCGGGATGGGCCCTTCGTGAATTCTCTATATAGCACGTCATTCAAACGCGATTATCTCGAAACACACTTTTCAAAGGCGGTTCCCAAAATCGTCGGAAAACGGCTGAACCGATTACTTCCAAAATTTCACACAATATTCTTGAATAGATTTTCCCCTTCGCTACGTAGGATTTTTTTTTACTTATTTACTTTTTTTAATATCAAGCCAGAAAGGTCGATAATTGAGGTTAAAACCTAAAAATAAAGTTCAATCGGACGCCCTTTTGTAAAAAATTTTTTTTTCAAAAACCTCTACGTAGCGAAGGGCATCATACTTTACACTTTCAGAATCATTTTGAAATTTTTATTTTGGATCAACCGCTTGCATGTAGTCGTGGGAACCGCAGAGTTTGCGAGCGACGGACATTCTTTATGCCGACCCTGACAGCAGCGCCCCTGGCTGATAAATATATATATATTTATTAGCGTACCTCAACATATATACTTTCGAATAAAACCAATCTGGATAAAATCGAACAAATAGTTTCTGAGATAATAATTTCTAAAATTCACCTAATTTTAAGCTTTCTACTCATATGAGCCCCCTTAAGTTAATTGAATTATTTGATTAGCTGCTGCTCTCTCGTTGGGGCCGTTGCGTTGGCATGATGTCTTCAGTATACTAGTATTACTCATTGAGCTATTACGAGAGAAAACAAATTTGCCTGCTGGAATTTTCTGTTCATTTTCATTCATTTTTATAACACACTAGACTTGTCTGGTTCCCGAAGAGGTTTTCGTGTCTCACCCGCGAAAAAAACCACAAAGCTCTCACCAAGTTCTTTCTCGTACACGCAGATGCCGCCAATAAAGTAGCCATGTTCCAAATCTTATTTTCGCCCGATGATTTATTTGGTTTATTGTTATTATTTTTATTGTAATAATTATTTTTGTTATTATTGTTACACAAATTCCAAATATTCTGGTAACATGCCCTATGGAGCGGAGCGGTCGCGTCAAGAAGGGTCGGAGGAAATATCATAAAGAAATGATCACTGTGCGATTACACCACAACACAGTGTGGATTTGAGACCATTTGCATGCCGATAAAGCAGAATATCAAATCTATTAGAAAAACCTCAGCCAAAGCTGCATTCGTAACATGTTTCGGGTCCAGTATGTAATATCGATTTGGTGGTTTGTCAGTACCAAAACAATACCGATTGATAAGTCTTAGCGGACAATGCGATGCTAATTCTGGTCAGTGTCCGCAACTCTGGTTGGACTCCGGCATTTCGCACATGGGATATTGTTGAAGACGTGTCTTAAGTACTTTAAGCTGTTCCAAAAAAACATAAATTTTCATTCATTTTCTTGTACTTTAAATGACCTTATTTTACGCGCTGTTAAAAACCTGCCTTTCAGTTATTCACAAAGCTTAAAAACTCACCGACTGCATAAATGCCCGAAGGAACCCAAAGTGCATAACATACACCATTGTAATTAAACCTGAATGAGGAAAATTGCTTTCATCTTACATTTCCATAACCGTACAAAGGACGGATTATCGCATTACACCGACCGGAATTTATCGTATCCTAGCTTATTTATTAATAAATTTCATATCTTTCGAAATCTCTGCAAAGCACCTGAGTTCGTATAATACAAAGTAGGTAAGAGTATACCTTCATCTGTAAGATGTTCAGTTCCGATTTGTTGCAGTCCATCAGATCTGATTCGTAATCTCATTAATATTTTACTGTTTCCATTCACTAGTTGAAGATACCCGTGGCGACATGAACACTAATTCGTTGCAGTTTTCATATTGCAGCCAGCCCACCCAATTAAATTGTAGAGGTGCAACAGTCATCACCTTGACAGCTCACGAAAGGCTCAAGACTTCTCGGCAAAAGGTGCTGAAACGCTCCGGTAGAGTCGAAGAAAGATTGCACCAATTATCTGACTGTGCAATGGACCATTTGTTTTTACGTTCAGTATGAAAATTGTGCTTACTTAATTCAAAAAGATTTTCTTAAAATATGTCTTAATATAGGAAGAATTGCTATTAGGAGCTTATCTTTGTGTGTTGAGTAGGTACTAGACTGCACTGCTAATTGGATTAGTCGTTACAGCAGTAGTATAATAGTGAAAATTATATTTTCCGTACTCAAGAGTTATGACTTTAAATCTCGAGGATCCTGTGACATATATTATAAGTTTTACTCCCGTTTACAGGATACTAAAAGAATGTACGTATTATTAACCACGAAAACAGCATTTTCTTATAAATTGCTCTTTATATTTATTGGCTGATAGCATTTGAGATAAATAAAGAAAGTTAGTCTATCTAGTCATCGCAGGCTGGCGGAATGGCGCTGCTGGTAGTAAAATATACGGTATACTAGAAAAGTTTATCGAAATTTACTATGAAAACGGTAGAGCTAAAATTATCACAAAAAGAAGACTTCTAACTAAATAAAATACCCTAAACCTTAAAATCTACATCAAAATTTAGTGAAGAATTCAATAAAAAATTACAAAAAGCATACCCCAATTTTTTTCTTGTGATCATCCATGCCTTAAAAACCTTGTGAGTTCCATTGAACTTCTATATATTTCATAACGGTGTGAAAAATTTCTATAATTTATTCGAGCAATGAAAAGAACTCATCTAAGCCATCGAAATTTCAAATAGGTAGGTACTGCTCATATTGCTGTCCAATTAGAAACAAATTCTCAATGTAATATTTACGCGCACTACTGGCAATTACTGAAAAGTCAGCAGGTGAGATCATTTTACCCGTTCACCTGTGAACAATCAATTTTCTAGCCCCATAGCACAATGCCAGAGAGGCGGGCATATCGAACACATTTACCTGTGCAGCCCATGTTATTGATTTTGGAAGGCTGGATCCAAGTGAGCTATCAATTAACGAAAGTGTGTCAGGTGATCATGAGATCGGGCCGTATGAAAACCGCATCATGTGAGGACCAAGAGTACCGCCACCCGAATGCCACCCAGTCATATAATTATTACCTGACTCCTTCGTCACTACGTCTAATTATAATAGGTGAAGGTTTTGTTCGTTGTTTAATTCAGAGACAACTGGAAAGATAAAAATCGTCGAACAATTCTGCAGGTAACTTATTAGATTCGTGTACCAATCCATCAGCAGTCCAACGAAGAGATTTCCTTTAAGATATCGCGAGAATTACGCATGCAACAAAGTAATTAAAATGTAATATGATCTGCCTTGTGGGCATAGCGTGTCATAAGCCGTGATTAGATACAAGCAGCAAAACTCTAAGAAACTTGTTTCTTATGGAGCCATTCGTTTCCAAAAAGGACTCGTTCCCACACAATTGACGAGTCATTGATGTAATTTATGGACGGACAGAAATCAGTTTCAGCTTTAGTTTCGCTTGTTAGTCCGCTCGTCCGGACAACTTTGTTACTGGCGAACATTGGACAGTAAAAATCATTTCTTCACGTTAAAATGTCCACAAGGCACCAATCTTTGACGGTTAAAGGGAAAAACTGGAACCGTCTTGGCCTTCCCACAATTGTGTGGATTGCTTTGGACAACTTAATACGGTGCGGCGACTCGTCTCTGGACTGGTGGGTCTTGATGGCTAGTGCTCGTTAGGTGGACACCCAGATTCATGGATTGTTCTTATGAACGTATGACCGTAATGGCATGTGATTCTTGGCATCAAATAAATTGGATAGACATGGACATGTGGCCAACTACGAGATAGATACCTTTCATGAATACGACTTTATAGTTTAGGAAGTGGATAAAGTTGTTTTTAGACACTCAGAAATGCTTGTTAGAACGAAGTGTACAGTGAAATGGGACGGAAATTATACACTCGTTCTGTTTAGTTTATATTTCACTCATGCCGTTTACAAAGATATTAACCATCCATAAATCAAATATAATGTTTATCACAAAATTATTCAGGATGACCTAAACTTGAATACTACTCAATACAAGAACCCTAATGGTGACCCCGACGATATTCTTGACTTTGAGTAATTTCCAATTCAGTATTTTAGTACTTGTTCATGTTCTCGCCACCAGATTTTACAAAAGTTTCAGTAATAAAGCTTGAGCCTACTTTGCTGGATGGTTACCGAGCCTCTACCATTTTCAAGTCAATTTTTCAACTATTTTTTGCAAAGTAAACTCACCAAACTAAACCAAAGTAGGAACCGCTTTCAGAAACACATCTAAAGAGTTCTAGTGAAACAGTCACTACTAAAGTACAACTTATTGCTGTATATTTTTCACTGTCACTCACTGTATCCATAGTTGAATCCTTTCGTTATCTGGCAGACATCTAGTAATGATGTCAGAAATGTTAACGTCACCGTTCATCAAATTAATACGGTCTGGAGACTTGTTCTGTCCGTCTTTGAACGTATGTAAAACGGTTGATGATTGAAAAGCCATCATTTGTTATTTCACCTTATGATATGGAAGTGGAATATCAACGAATAAGGTGAACCGTGCAACTTAAAGAAGTATCAAGTTATGGAACTTGTCTATGCGCTTTTTGACTGATATACTCGTATATAGGATATTAAATATTAAACACTTAACAAAGAAATTATTAAAATAATTAAATTTTTCAATCCGCTAGGCTTTGCAAAAACTTTAAATTTAGAACGATATTTCATTCCTGAAGTTCTCTAAAACAAACGGAAGCACCACTTTTTTAAGGACGTTCATATGGAAGCTACAGAAAAGAGTATCTTGAATTCACCCTTTTTCTCGTTGTAGTACTTTTAATTGTGATCAATGAAACTACGTATAATACTTTAAGGACTTTTTTTTTTGGAAACCTCTACAAAGTAAATTTTTTTGGCTAATTTCAAGACCACGTGGAATTAGAAGAAATCCTTGATCCTTGAGTGACTGCTATTAAGTTTAGGCAAGAGGATTAGAAGCTTCTCCAATAAAATATGCCCATGAAATTCAGTAAATAAAAAAGATAGGATCGCTATCCTTAAATGAATTTATACAAAGCATCAGGATTTAATAAAGTCATTGAGCCTGTAGTTATTTTAAAGTGTCCATCATCATGTTAAAACAGAATGTGCATTATATTGAATTATCTCATTATAAGCCACATTAACATCACTCCTTCAATTTCATCAACGTACCTCCCATTTACGATTTACCATTTGATAGATTTATTGTCGCAATATCCGACATTAAACCGCATTATCATTCACGGGTCATTACTTCGGATTGCTTTTACATCTTGGAGATTTTCTTTCGTCAACTCCTTACCAATCATCTCGAAAGATGCAGCGGAAATTCAAACTATTTTCGAACTCTTCTACACTTTAGTTCCCATCGAAAGACAGGTGAAAAACCAAAAAAAAAGCCCCAACCAGGTACGCACTTTCAGTGCAATTTAGTCCACAACGATTAGTACTCAAGCTGCAGCTCATTCTTTGCATGTTAGCCATAGCTCAGATGGCAGATGTCTTACTTGAAGTTGACGCAACCGGGAGCTCGACGGAGCACTGTAAAAGGCAACTACACTAAGTGTTATGAGACCAGTACCAATTAATTACGAGGACTGGTTCGAGGGTACTTAGCGGCACATCTTTGCACAAAACTTCGTCTGCGAATCGAGCCATGGCAGAATGCCTATCATCGACGACATCGTAATCTTGGAAAAACTCAAGAAACCAATTTTCCGGTTCGGATTCGTTCAATTTGTACAAAATAATGAATGCATGCAAGCCTCTTAGAAAGTGGCATTCCTTCGATCGTCTTACATTTGATCTGTAAGGGACTCGTTTCGTATTGTCCGAGTTTTTGCCCGGTAAGGAAATGGAACGTGTCTCTAATTTCCATATTATCACATCGGCCACTAGTAAGTGAATTAAATGCAACGCCAAGTGTGGAGATCTGAACAGGAGCATAGACCACTTCGGCTGCATAACAATGAACTTACACGTGCAGTTAACGATATACTTGAAGATGCTGGGCAAATGTATAAAAGTAGATAAGAAGATACTCCAACTTTTGTAAAGGAACTGAGCTACAACTTTGGCTTGTTGTCTAGAGCAGACTTTATTGGACTTGACTTTCGGTTCAGAACTTAGTTTGAGATTTCAAGTTCCTTATCGCTAATAGCAAGAACAAGACTTTTAACTAAATTTCAAACATCTCATGAACTTAGTTATGGAAATATGAAAAGCATGCATGGAACTAAAAGAGTTTCTTGTTAATCCCAAGAACCAAATTCGTTGACTATGATTGAGAGGTTACTTTACTTTGTATACTATTTTGAATTAAATCCATTGCGATCTATTCCTATCTACAGATCACCAATTTGATACCCAACCGAAAGGCACTATCTTAAAGACATTTTAAAGACCCCATCTACATATTTTCAAACCTTTCACTACAAACCTCCAACCTTACCTTCTTAGCTACAATCTATAGACTACCAACCACTGACCCCTCTTCCTACATAGAGACCTGCATCTATTGACTTGATGTCACCTAAGGCTTCATCCACCTTCAAACTAGAATTGGCAGGTATACCCTGTCCTCATAATAATAATAATCAATGACGCAACAGCCCAAATCGAACCTAGTCCTTGAAGTAATGCTAGAGTTACTTCTTCATTACGAGAACAACGGAATACTAGGAGGTGAAGTGGTCAGCGACACGCTCTTCCGTGATTATTATCCCGATTTTTCTGAGTGAACTGGAAGTCCGGCACCCAATCCCTGCCTTGAAAATTACTTGTCGCCAAGTAGATTCGAACCTAGTACCAGGCAAGTGCAAGTGCATTTTATTTAACTTGAGAAAAATTCAGAGAAAACACCGTTAAAAGGTAGCTATTTTGCGATGAAAGGCTTGTAAGATAATAATAATAAACAATTTGTAAGACCATGAACTTTTAGTTAATTAAATAGAAAATATTATGGCATACATTAGCCATGATTAATTTATGTTTCTATACAAAAGATAACTTAACCTGCTGGACAATTTAAATTATTCTCCATATTCTTCAACCCTTTTACTCTCGACGTGATCATCCCGGATAAATACCGATTATTCTGTAATCATTTGCATATGAGACTCGTCTTGGCCTTGCATTCTTCGGAACATACAATGCGGAAAATATCATCATTTCTTTCATCGATCACATGCAACGTAATTTTACACAATTTAATTTATAAGCATTATTCAATAAATTAACAATTCCATCGATGATTAGAATGTTGTACACTAGTCAGCAGGATTCACTCCGCTTCAAACGCTACAATCTTTCAGGTATTTATCCCCGTAAGACTAGACTAGACTAGACTAAGACTAAGAATATCTTTTTGAATTTCGATATTATCGCAGGTGATTATTGCTGGCTAGTTCTGTACGCCGATCGGCCGGCCAGTCGAATGGGTCATTAATTAAATGATCCCGAACTGGAATTCGCGATCGGTCAGTCAACTGATCGGATAAATGATAGAACTTGTTCGTCTGGATCAGGCTATAAACTTAGCTATTAAGATCTATTGATATGAACTGACTGACTGTTTTGCCAGACGAGGAGAATCTGTTTGCAGTGTAAGAAAATTAGATCAATCGATCGATTGATCGTGATGTCTTGAGGTGTAGTTTGTTGTTATTTTTTTGTTTGGTCGATGTTCTTTCAATGTCCAGCGCTCATAATATGTACAGGCTATTGGATTAAAGTTATGTTAGACCTCGTGCCCCCGGTTAAGCCCAGAAATGGATTTCAAAGAATGCGATCATAATTATTGTCATGATTTGTAACGACCGGTAGCTTGCGGCCACCAGCCATTGATCGGTTTTATTATTTCATGTGAATGGCTGTTGCCATGGATTGGTAGAACCAATGTTTTAATTAGAGTTCGCAGCAAGAATGATTCGTAACTGACAACGAGATGATTTATAATCGAGAATATTATGTGGATTATTCGAATTTTTTTCAAATAGATATTCTATTCAATTCGATGGAAGACAAGCTGGCCTTGTTTTCCTTTTTTCATAGGATATCAATCAAACAGCATTTTTCCAGCCTATGGCTTTGCTGTTTAGTTCAGTTTATAATCAATTTATTAGTTCCAATCAATTGAGTTGAAGATCATTCCGAAACAGATTTTCTTAAGAAAGTGGTTCATGTTTTGTTTTATATTAGTAATTAAATTTTGTACTTTCGCATTCTGGGTGCCAGTAAAGATTATTTCAGCTCGAGTAAAACACTATAGGGGAAGATGGGTCAAAGGTTTGTACCGAGATTCTGTAAAATGGGTAATAGTTATAAAATCCTTTTAACAAAAAATCGATAGCTTAGAATGTCTTATATTCTTGAAATTAAATAATTGCTGCTGATAAAAAAAAAGATATCTACTCCTTTCTATACATACTTCAAAGTGCCCACTTTGCCCCACTACTGGGGTAAAACACTGCCATAGATTTTTTTTTTCATCATTGATTCTCACGTTCTTCAGATTAATTCAGGGTCTCAGTCCATCAAAGGGATGATCCATCATTATGGTTTTCTTATGCAAGAGCCATTATTTGATCACTTCAAGCTGATGTTTGATGGGTACTTGATCAAAAATCTGTACATTTAATCCAGCAGTTAATGGCGACCTTCTTCTTACCGATCTGATTAAGAAACTAACAAATTGGATTTGTTTTAATTAAAATTTAAATTGACTGAGGCTGACCCGCCAAAGGTGTTGACTTGTTTTTCTTAAGTAATCTTGAAGCCATTATCAAATATTTACAATCAAAATGAATATGCCATTTAAACTGTTATAATTACATGGGTACTAAGCGATGATTGACCAAAAAAATATTTAAATGTTAATAACATTCATATGTCATTCAAAATTCGAACTGAATACACTCTCCGACAGATGGTAGTCAATGTGTCGTGTTTCTTTTAAAACTGAAATGTTAAGGTGGCTGTCCAAACATTTTTCATTACATAAAAACCACAACGCAAGTGCTCACATGAGAAAGTCAAAACGATCGCAACCGCGGATAAAAAATGCCGGCCCATCGATCAGAAATAATTGCAATGTAATGCCTTTTATTCGGGACTTATCTTTTTATTGCGCGATCGATAAGATCGCGATTGCGATCGCGGCAAGCAAACGTTTACCGGCCAAATTTAGTGAAACGTCGATCAGCCCCGTTCGACGATCGGGGTGAAAATAGTCATGAAATTATCGTAAAGTTAGGATCGTTTGAATGGAAACAGCAGCAATAGCAACAGCGCCCATAACAACTGACGCGGTAACTCCGGGCATAAAATATGGTCATGCGATCATTATCCCATGTTGGGCGCCAAACTGCGTTTGTCTATCGGGGCGGAAAAAAAAGGAACACGGAAAAAGTGTGCGGCTCGGCTACGGCCTAAACGATCTCTGGAGGGCCCCATTTATGGCATGCCGCAATTTTAATTGAAATATCAGGAATAAGTGAAATCGTGCCGCCCATAAGATTGTGCCCCCCGGGAAAATTCTGTGTATTGGGAATAGCGTCGCCTTCGCTTGTCCGGCTTTTCAAATGCCTTTAAAATGTCACGAGACCCGCGACAATTTTGCACATAAACGGTCCTTGCCGATCGTTAAAAATTCCTCGATTTATTAAGGAATTTTATGGCCGGCAATTATGTGTTGGCATTTACAAGCCAGGGAAATTGATCATCTGCCAAAGGTAATTACAGTGTTATGCGCGAGAGGATCGTGCAAGAAGTCTTCCGTTCATTGAATAAGTCTGGATATACGACATCCAGTTATGTCTGCATATAAGTTCAGTCACACACCCTGTATGAAATCTTCCAGACAGCATAATGGAGGATCTGCATTCTTCACCACATACTTCTTACAGCAAGGTAAGTATTAAATTGAAGCAGTTTCACCTACACCTATACAAGACTTGAGAAAATGATGCATTATTGTATTATTTAATTATGGTGGATATTCAGTCTGCCGTCTTCTAATATTAAATTATGTTTTTCAGCAGCTAATGGAGATAGACATATGTAGATTCCTTAGCTAAGCAAATCTCTAAATCAATCGTAATCGATCGAAAATGATCGTAGCCAATCGGAATGGAGAATTCGCGATGCACCACATGTGTAGTTCAAAAGCACAGTACAAACGCGAAAACAATATCAGTTGAAGCGATAGACGACTTGATTGAAAGAATTTACGATGTGAATTGCAAGCGTTACATTGATTCAATCGAAAATATTAAAAGTTCTATTAAACTGAGAAATCAGCGATGTATACATATATGATTTACACATTATTTTTTATGTTAAATTTTGAAACGTTAGTGAGTAGGAGAGTACAATGGTGTGCATAGAAGTGTTTGGCGTAAGCCTGCATGGAGCCGCCATTAGCACAGATCTTGGTGGTATGTAGTAGTAAATTTGTATAGTTTTATGAATATGCGTCGGTATTTCATGTTTTTTTCGACGTCCTGTAAATTTCAAATTTAGGATAATGGAACAAAATGACATCCCTGCATCGAAACCTCTCCTCAAAACGCCACTAACAATCTTGTAGTTTATCTATGTTGCACCTCCGCCATTGGGCTGTTGCGCCATTGATTATTATTATCTCCACCATTCGACGCATAGTGAGCTGTTTCCGCTTCAGTTTTCTTTGGCTATTTAAAATGCTTTTTTCTTAATTTGCCAAATATGGCGTTTTTTGTCGTTCTTTTTCCTGACTTTACTACGTTGTCGTCTGTCGTTTTGTAAAAACCGACTTATAAATTTTTATTAACTCTCCGTAATTGTAACGACTTGAACAGATCTTCACCTAATGCTATTTCAATAAGTCCATCGGGGACTTTGTCAATCGGAGGCAGTAGTTGCGCGTAAGATCCAACGCTTGACTAAATGATCTCGATGTACCAAATTTGGCGCATTAATAAATGATCGATATCAACGGATATGGTCAGTCTTGAGATTCATAGTGTCCACTATCGTATAAACTGTCCAAGAAAATGGATTTTCTGGCAAGCAAGAAATTAACTGTGCAACGATCGAGCGGTCAAGACACACACGGGTGAATTAGCGTCATTATCTGGGACCCGATTTGGTGTCAGCAAAACTTCACCTGGACGCTATGGAAGCCTCAGTGTGCCTCAATATGTGTTCTTGTGCACTTGTGGCATTTGTGGCACGTAATATGTGAGAAAAATTCCACTATGCCACCTTAGGATGCAGTTTTCTATATGGCTTTTCCATTGAAAGTCCACTTTACGTGGCGCGTCCGTCGCGTTAAATTGCATATTTCCATTCTCCGTCAATATTAATCTGTTGCATGCGAAAGGTTTTATGTGAATATGCAACTGATGATAAATCGGGATCGTTGCCATAAATCTAATTGAACAGGTCCGATAGTAGTCAGGTGCGATGGCATAGGTTGGATTTTGTGTGAGGTCCTCAAGCTGATTATCGGACCAGGTCACTGTGGTCATCGTGGCAAGATCTCCTGCATTCAGGGATATACCAGGTAAGCGACATGTTTAGCGAACATCATTTACCCGACACGCGTGGTTATTCAATTAGAAGTTGACGCAAATGGGAATAAATTGAATTTTTAATAAGGAAAAGTGTTTGCGTAAACATTGAATCAGGAATTACATTTGTTTCCAGTATTATAAATTTTCTGTCAAATGTTAACATAGGCTTGAGTGGTCAGGTTGTTGCCACTTCAACTGTTGATAAAATATGGGGTTTTGATTAGATACCTACTCGTATATAAACTGCTGTTTAACACTTTGCGTGTCACACTTTTTGTCAAAAATTTTTACAATGCTATTTAAAGGTTCAAAATTTCTGTGCCGGTCTCCGGTGACCCCCATGGCATTCAACGTGTTAATAAGCTGGTACTGGAAGTAATGCAGTGACACGGAAAGTATCTTTTTTTTTTTTAAATGTAAGTTTTACGGAAGACGTGGCAATATCTGCAAACTTCGGATTCAGATTTCTGCACGAATACTCTTTTTCTCAATATTCCTGCAGTCCTTTCAAACATTCAACACACCAAAACTCTAACCATCGAACATTATTTGATCCGTCGAGCCAATTCAGTCATGAGTCACAGATTTCAAAATAGGAGAACCCCTTTTTATTTGAAATTTTTTTTTTTTTTATAACATATTATATTTTTTGGATTGGTGGAACACGAGTAGGTACACCTCAAGGAGAGCTCTTGCTTATACATAGTTGCAGATTGCGGATTTCTTGAAAAGAAGTAGATGGAAAATCTCAAATTAAGAAACAACCACATACTAGTTTCCGCGTATGCATATTCCATGGGAATAGTATGCAGGCTTGCTAATTGTCTTAGGACAAATTGCTGCAAATACTTCTGATGTGTTTTTTTACATAAGGTCATCAATTAGCTAGTTAGCAATAGTCTGACCCCGGATCAAAGATATAGGTACATAGCCGATATCCGAACTGATAAAAATAACTCTGAAGTCGTTGGTCCTATCGTCCTATCGCAGATCTAGCGCCCAGCACAAACGTCGATTGTACTATTTCTGATCGAAAAAAGAGAATAAATCTGTAGCCCTTACACAGGCTGTTATTCATCTTGCGTGACGTCCAACATACAAAGCGTGCTAGGAGCTCCAGAGCCAGCCTAACTCAGGCTCTTAAATTAAGAACATGTCAGGTATGCGAATAATTAATAGTCGATTGCATCTGTTTCCTCCTTCGCAATACCTGGAACTGGACCCCGTTCGTGGAAAAATTGATATCTTGGGCCGTTTGTTTTGACAGAACTTTGTGTTCGTGTTTATGGACAAAGACGACGGATCGGAATGGGCATACGACACACGATTTGCGCATGCCTTGTCCACTCAGTCTCAGTGTAGTATCAAAGCCGAGACTTGGATACATGTTGCAGGTTCCAGCACCTTAAACGTATTTCGTTTATTTTTCGTCTTATGTCCCGTCTCAATATGAGATCCCAAGAAATATGCGTGAGCACGTGACAAATTGATTCTTCTGATCGCGCTCGATTATTTATTCATGCGCTACGATCCAGCCACGATCCATACGAAATGTCACGGATTGGATCAGATCGAATTTAATTTAACCCATTTTCGATGCGAAAAACCGCCAGATAATTGGCGTTCGTCGGAATTGCTTCGAAATCAACGGAGCACGATCGAGCGGGGCAAAGGTGTGCCTATTCTTCGTGGGTGTTGCGAATAAAACTGTCGATTAGATTGTACGCAATTGTCGGTAATTCGAGCGTATAAGGCTGCGATAGTTGAGCGAGAGCAGCGCTCTTGGCTTGATTGCGGTTTGATATGCAAATCGACGTATCACCGGTGTCAACGTTTCTTGTCCAGATTTCGTGTTATGAATGGTACGCAAGAAGTAACAATTTCTCAAGTACATCGGATGGCACTTAAGTTGTCGCCAACTGGGTATCTATCATCCCGCACACTTTGATAGAAAAAAAGAATTAATAAAAAAATAAGATCGAAGCTGAAAGGCCGCCAGGTATCATACCTGTACCTCTACCCTAAGACGAAACCTGGCAAGCGCCCATAGTTGTGTAATTTATTTCACTTGCGATAAGAAACTTGGCCAACAGCTTGATCTAGTGCTCGCTCTCAGCTACTATTTATCATTATGAAGTGGATTAATACAGTCAAAAAGGTGAAAAAGTGTCGTTGCGTATCGCGACGGAATGGATGTTAGTTGATACGAAAAGTAGCTGGTAGACGTAAACGAAACAGAAGTGGCCTTATGAAAGGGTTTCGATCGGACCGGACACTATTACCGCCTCTGCCCAGAAGCAAGTGTGCCAAATCGATCGCAATCTTTACATTGAGTCTGGAATACGCAGCAGTATCATTGCGTAAGTGTACACAAAAAATAAATAATTATAACTGGAATTTATGCCAATCACCTGCAGGCAAATCATCTTTCTATTTTTATCTCGATCACTTATACGATCCTACACAAGAAAAACCTTGGATGTAGGTCAATTTCAAAATGGTACTGGTTGTAACCAAGCTGATTCTTGGTTTTCTTTAAATCCTTAGAACAGTTTATACTAGAAAGCTGAGACTTGATATATACTCGAACAAGTGCGTTCAGCATAAAAGTAATATATGGAAGTGGTGTCAGGAGGTGCAGCAACAAAATTATCAATGAAAATTTTGTACTTTTTCATACGAATTTCGTCATATCTCTTAGTTCTTATGATATGAGCAGTTGATTTTGAAAGTGGAATAAGTCCATTTCGTTTTTAAAACGACATGCTTAACGGTTTACGTTTTAACATGTTTAAAAATATTTATGCCATCTTTCAGGAAAATTTACTTGTATTTGTTAAAAGTGTGATGAAATAATTGCATCAATAGATTCTCAGAAAGTTGCTTCATGTTGCATAGAATAATCTTACAATGTCACAAAAAATATTTTTTTCAAAATGGCCTTATTTCACTTTCAAATACAACGGCTCATATATCGAATGAGTGTGACTTTGTTTTCAGCTTCATCGGCCTTTTTACTAAAACTAAATGAAAAATGAATTTCAATTTTTTTATATACAACTGCAAAGGGTTTTCACGAGGAATCCTTTTTTTATTAAAGGATTTTAAAATAAATACAGGGATTTGTAAGCATTGACCGCTAAGGAAATGAAAAGTAATTGACTCACGAATTCTTTCAATATCTCTCAGGTGTAATGAGATACTGAATTCGGGTTCATATTTTCTTGTACGCCCAGAAATCATCATTT
This sequence comes from Beris chalybata, assembly GCA_949128065.1. Lineage (NCBI taxonomy): Eukaryota > Metazoa > Arthropoda > Insecta > Diptera > Stratiomyidae > Beris > Beris chalybata. The sequence goes on along the minus strand of OX421894.1, from coordinate 5,275,011 downwards.
CAATATTCCCAAAAGCGGTCAAATATTTTTTTTCACGAATTTCACCATATCTCTTAGGTTCGATGAGATATTGAATCAGCTTTCACTTAAACGAAACTACTCCCGTGAAGATTTATATGAAATTAGACTGTTGAATTTTTCCGGTCAACCAGAAGTAAGCCTTAACCGCATTCTGGACTTCCACCAAAAAATCGTAAAGTTGCAAATAGGCTATTGGTATTGGTATTATTTTCATGATGATTATGTAAATTTTCATTGGTTTACCTTTATGGTTCATCGTAGCAGGGTTGTTTTTCACTTTCAAGTTTTAAATAAACTTGTGTCATAATGATAATGTCTTCTCATTGAAATATGTATCATAAGGCTCCGCAATCTATTTTTGCCTAGGGCCTCGAGCCTCTGGAACAATAAGCAAAAAAATTCAATTTTCTGGCATTAAAACCTAAGGAAATAAAAAAACGGAACGTATTAGAGAAGGTGCCATGCAGTCTTTGATTTTTCAGGTACTAAGACTACACCTAAAAATACAAATTTTTAAAGTATCAAATTTTTGCGTTATTTTCATTAGTCCACTTTATTTTATTACTAAAATAACAAAATGAAATATTCGAAATCACTTTATGTAATTGATTATTTAAACGTAAAATCTTATGATTATCACTCAGCCAGAGAAGAATACCATCAAGACAAAAAATACCAACCTTGACTATAAAATGCCAACATTTCGAACGTGCGTAAATCTACTTACTGCACTCGAAGTGTACACAAAAAGAAGCAGCAAAATTCCTCGGAGAAATTGTTCAACATCTCGAATATAACAAAACATCATGTTCGAATGTGCCACACTATCAAAATTAAATGGACAAAAGATTCCACTTGATTTCGCCAGCCAGCCTAACTTTAGCGGACAGCGTGTCATGTTCACGCAAAGGTACTCACACTCACCTTTTTAATGAATAGCGCAAACCGCGATCAGTCCAAGCTGCATCCACTAAATGGACCGTTTTACATACGATCGTCATGATCGAACCGTCCAAGCGTTAGGATACCTGCCAGGTGAAATCACCTTGATCGCGGATCCGGCTGTCTGAACGACTCCGGTAGATAGTCGGGAGCCAATAGGTGGTCAATCAAACGCACTCGGATCGCACTGACGATCGCCATAGTTACACGATTGCATAGTTCAGACGGTTTCGATAGGTACGTAGACAGCAGAACACCTTAAGCTCTTCATAAGTCGGTAATCAGAAAAGGTACAAAGAAAAGCCGCGTAAAACCGTCAACATCCCGACCCCCAAACAACAAGTGTCTTTCTGTTTCACCTGTGGATCACCTGCGACAATCGTCGTTTGGGAGTTTCGCTTTCAGTTTAAAATCTTTGCTCGAGCGCGCCAAATGTCTTCTTCTTCTGCCCGTGTTTCGGTATCTTCACGATTTTTAGTTTTTCGCCGTTGATCAAATCTTCGCGAGTTTTAACCATCTTACGATTTTTGGTTTTTTCTTCAGACCTTTTAGCTCGCGATCTTCGACAAGATCCTATTGCGCGAGTGAAGAAGACTTTGTGTGTGCAGCGCGATCGATCGATCCGTCGATGCGCATTCAAGTGAAATTTGAGTTAAATTTGTTTGAGTGATATTTTGGTGCAGTGATATTCAAACGAAAGAGCCACGATCTTTTCAGGCTTAGTGCAATTTAATTACGATTTTTTTGTTTGATGATTGTGCAGATTTAGTGTTATTGTTGTTGTGATTGATGGATTACCTGACCGTCGACAATAATAAATAAATTCATTTTACTTTTGCTTTTATTTGGATTTTTCGGTTTGTGTTTGTCTACTAAATTCTTGGTGTTTTGTTGATTGTTTTATTAGGCATCCGGTTGAAATATAATTATTATTTAGTGACAAGCAAAAATTTTTAAATGGTTGAGAAATTTTAAATGCGCTGTGGCGCTATTAACGTATAATTTAAAACCCGATTTATTAAAAAAAAAAATTGTAGTTCTAAGCTATGTTAATAGCGAGAATATCGCCTTGTCCAATTTAGAAGAAATTTGTGGATAAAATCAAAAATTTATTTCGATTCAAAATTAACAGAAAATTTTGATAGTTCTTGCTAGCAACTACAACATTGTGTGTTATTCAACAGTGTTATAATACATCTATGTTTTTTGATTTGTTATAATTAGGTTTCTGGGCTTGTGGGAAATATATATGTATAGTCGAATTTAATAAGAATGATGGGTGTGATTATCACGTGTGAAAACGTTATCATAGTAGGGTCTACTGGAAATGTGGGAATTTTTTTTATAAAATAGAACCTTCAAAACAGGCATATAGAGCTATTCCAGGGAAGTGAGGATAATTTAAAAAAAAAATGGATTTAATAAAAGTAGAATAGATCTGAGAATGTAACATTTAACGATCAACAACAAATTAATATCCTTAATGATATAGAAAGTTATTGTTGAGTTTTGACAGACGGATTTGGTTAAAGCTAAATCAATTTAAACAGCTGAAGTGGAGTACAAGTATCTAGAAGGATAAGCTAGTTAAGCTAAACTGAATATTCATATTTTCTGGTGTGGACTCCCAGCAAACAATAAAAAATTTAAAATCAAATAAGTGAATATATTAAATCCAGGGCCTTACTAAGAAAACATTTTTATTCAAAAATTATTCTAAAGTAAATAACCAAAGCGTTTTAACTCTTTAAAAGAGAATTTACGCCCAACCCAATTTTGAATTCACAAGTTGTACGTAATGCACGATCATTTTTGAATCATTATTACGATCAAAAAATGGTTCACCTAAAAAAAGGCGAAGGTACATATATAAGGCTTTATACTGACTTTAGTGAACGTTGCGCGAATTGTTTGCAAATCATGTAAACTTCGTGTGAGATCTTGAAAATTTGAAATGGTCATTAGCCGTACAGTGATATTTTTGAATAATAGTGAGTTACGCCAGCTTAAAGTCTCATTACGTAACTGCGTAATAATAAGTCTTAATTTAACCGCACCCCAAACTTTGACGAAATAGAAATAAAATTCTACACCGGCTTTAGGCAAATACTTTATTTTTTGTAATACTTTACTTCAATTTTTTAATTGGGTACATGCTATGTAGTATTCATTTTCGTATTTTTTATCAGATTATTTCTGGACTAGACGAGACTAGATATGAAGTGCGGTTAAATAAAATTTATTTATTTTATTTTTAATTTACTGCCCTTCTCAAATAATGTATATCTGGAAAATTGTTCTACTAGACCTACTCGTGTGTTTCAACTTTGTTCTATATGCCGCTTGTGAGATATACAAAACACTAGTATTTTACAACCCACTTCTCGTACGCCACTGATGCTTATAACACTTCAATTTTCTCCATATAAGTTATTTTTATTTTTTAATAATAAAATATGCTAATTGATATAATTGATAACGATTGTTAAGGACTAGCAGGGAAGTCCAAAAACTCTGACTTTGAGAATTGATGGAAAGGCTATTTTAAAGGGAAAGTAATTACGTTTCTTTGAACTACGCTTATGCTAAGGAGTTGAAATTATAATTTATATTTGTTTGCATATTAGGAGAGTGATATTTAATATACAAATTTTTGGGAGATTGTAACATGCGCAACTTTGGATTAGGATATTTTAAGTATGTATATGAATGGAGTAGGTCGAATATTAAGTTTCAGACGGGAGCAAATTTTGGTTTTTAGATTCAAGTGGTTGGACTTTTCTCAAGGTTTTTTCCATGAAAATAATTCAAAACTGTCTAGCTTTGTGTCCATTTAAAATCATAAAGAATACCATATTTATTTTTAAAAAAAGATTTGTTTTGAAAACATCACCGTATAAAAATACTTTAATTTACAAGTGGGTACATTTTAATTCTAGCGAAGCTGGATGAAATGTAGCCTATCCTCAGACCAGTCATATTTAGTGTTAAGTAAGATCAAGTAGAACACAATGGAATATAACTGATAAGGCTCGCTGAAATTTGGTAATTTTTTCAGACAAAGTTTATTCAAATATTTGAATCCGATTTTATATTTTATTATTTTTTAATAAAACATACATATGATGATGAAAAAATTTGCTATCCAGAAAATTTGTTAAAAGTGTTTGAAAGCGCGTTGATCATAAGTCTGTTGAGATATTAAGCTGAAATTGAGACAGATTGGGTGAACTACTACAGTCTTTGGGGATGGGGGATATGAAGGTGGAGGAGGGTAGTGTTTTAGATAAATAAATGTGGCTTAAGCAGGAGGCTGCAACTTCGAATTTATGTAGAACTAGGATGGTGCACCCATTTTATTTATGCTAAGGAATAACTTTTATAACATTCTGTTTTAGGTTATAAATTACATAAGAGCCTACACCGTACCGCAGCATCAAGCATGTTTCGGGTTTCAACTCAAAAAATTATAATGTTGCGCCCAGACTGTTGGCAGATTTTTTTCAAAACATTTGCCGAGTTTGTTTTTTGCTCCACTGGCCTCTTTATAGCATAAAATTGACAGAAGAAAAATTCTGTTGCACTTTCAACCAAAGAACAGATCCAGTCCTAATTATAAATGATCACCTAATCGACTTTATCAAACGCAATTGTAATCGAAGTATTATTGAGATTGGAATTTCGAATATAACTCGAATCTAGGAAGATGGTAGACTAGACTTCCTATTTGCAGGATATTTAAAAACGAGTTTGAATCGATATTTCATAAGCCACCATTCTATAAGTACAACACCTCATAAAATAATCAATTTCGCAATTATATTGTATTACCTTCATATCTCGAAGGAACATAATGCCGTGGATAAAAAAATATATCTACTAAAGAAATAACTTTGGGATGTGGGGTTTTTTGTTTAGGTATTCAAGAAAAATCGATGTAATGGGACGATGAGGTTTAAAAAAAAAAATATATATTAAAACATGCATAATAACGAAAACAGCGATTAATCAACAGTCGGGGATTTAGTATTGGAGTTTCACTCCACTGACATCGGAAAACAACTAACATTTAATCTGAATAGTTTCAATGGTAGCTTACCATGAAAACCAAGTAATAAAAAGTATAATATTTTGTATAGAAGAGATTGCAGTAGGTTTTCTTATTTTGGTTGAGCTACTCTAATATTCTAATCCGCATTTGTTATAAAGTACAAAGTCTAGCTAAACACCAAGAATTAAATAAGCTTTTCGCAAATATTAAGTCCATTAAAAGCTCAAACATAATTCTAAATTCTTAATAGCCGTAGAAATGTACAAGTAGTTGAACAATTAATCGCAAACAAGAGTAACGGAAAATGGAATCGCCTGAAAATAAACGTCGGAACTCGCTAACTGACTCCAGCAGTCTTTCAGATCCACCCACACCACCCAGTCGCACGTCGAAGCGAGTTTCATTCTCCGATGACCTTCCCGTACAATCGGCAAAACCAACGACCCAAGAACAAGATATTTCCGAAGAACAACCCTTTTGCCTTCCCATCGAGCACGTCCTTCAGCGAGCATCAAACTACCTCGAAACCCTGCATCGAATGCAAAATCACGAACCCACAACTAAAGATGAAGTCGACCAACATCCGAAAGGATCCTTATCTTCACCACCATTTCCGCATCCTCGTCGAATATCGATTCCTGTCGACGACGCTCGCAAGGACTTCTCATGGCCAGAAAGTCCAGGAAATGAGACTCCGACACTACCGTCGTCGGAAACTGCGTCCAACAATTCGATATCGTTGGACATTGAGCCGATCGTCGAAAATCGACTTGTTTCACCGGAACCGCCGGAAGTACTGAATCCAGTCTTCGGGGAAATCCCCGAGGAAAATCATCGTCTCAATCGTCAGAAGATAAACAACGAAAACTGCAGCTTCATGGAGCTGGAAGTGAAACGTGAAAAACTCCGATGGCTCTTGATATCCGAGTGTAGCGTCTTTCTCGGTGAAGGGAAACATACGCGTGAAGGAATCGGAAAGGTTTTTGCCCAGCAGGTAAGTCTCCTTGCATCCTACTCTTGGTAACTAAATCTAAGATTTACATAAGATTATTATTGTTTTCGCCTTAGGCGCGCTTAATATGAGGTCAGTCGATTTTATTATCAAGTACATACACGACTTTTGCAAACAAAACTAAAACAAAGCGCGAAATATGAAACAAGCCAGTAGCTGGCCGCCGTAGAAAAAGTCCGCTGGGACTGACCATGTCCCAAATATCGCTAAACTGTCCGTTAACCGTGTCACAATGAATATGTTATAAACAACCACCTCTCTATACCTATGATACCTTTTTCTTACTATTTTTTTTTTTGCTTCTTTCAATGGGTAGAACTTCTATATGAATTGTGTGTGTTATCACCTTGGAGCGCCGTGTTTCAAATCAATTTTTCCATTCCTTCGAAAGTGCCCGCCTTCAATGTTCGAGCAATCATGCGTTTTACCTGTGGATCGCTGGTGGTGTACCATGGTGTACCCACACAACCTGTCTTATGATAATTAGGGTATTTATATAACCGATAATTGGATAATAAACCGAATCAAATGAAATTTAATAAGAGGGAACCTTTGCGAGGAGGTTCGCGGTCGATCAGTTTAGTGATAAGCGTTTCATAGCGGATAATTATCACCTTAGGATTAAAATGGATTTGGTGAGTTTGCATAATTTTGTTTTTAGTCGGACTACCTATCTATAAAAATAAAAAAATGGAATCATACCACAATGAAACTCAAGATCAGTTGACCAGTTTTTTTTAACGGTCAACATTTGAATTAGTAAAATATTTCCATTAACAAGACTGCAAAAACTATAATCCAAATGGCAACCATTAATCATTGGTTTCGCGTTGATCTGTTGATCGTCATTGATTGAAATTCGTTCGATCGATTCAGTTGCTTTTTTTCGTATTTTCAACTTTTTTATTCTTGCAAATATGCGCGATTTCTGATTAATGCCGCAAGCAATTAGCCAATGACCTCAAGCTGTAAATCATCTAAACTTGCTAGATTCGGTCTAAAATCAAATTACAAAGTGTTTATTGCAACCGGGGTATTGATCGTATAATGTAATTAGTATTGGGCCTATATGTAGAGTCAACTGCCGAGCCGAGCGATACGTGCGTATGACGATCGGTAAAATTATACGCTTTTAATAGTATAAAAGTGAAAAACTGGAACACAGCGTGTTGCCTGGCGTATTACAACAAAATATTTTCAGAAATATATTGCACTAAAGTATAAATAAATGGAAATTTCAATAGTACGTAGAATATATAACACTTACTCTTTTTAGGATTACAAATAAGTAGTTATGAGTAGCCATTGTCGGGTATTTACCTGATAAGTATATACGTAAGTGGGTTAGATTTAATTGTATCCTTAGAAAGGAGCAAGAAGGGCATCTGTATGCCACCTACTCGAAAAATATTCCATGTATTATAAAATTAAAAAAGTAGTTTTCTCCATCAAATGTGGCTCATCTACATTGCAATTTAGATTTATTATACATTTTTACTCACTCCTTCGCTGGTTCAAATTCGGCTCGCACTCAAAAGGTGACCAATTGAAGGGGTTCACTCAGTCTACCAATGAAAAAAAAATCAACTTAATAACTCAAAGGGTTTGAGAGCTATCAGCTTTTTTGAGTTTATTAGTCATTAAACGTGTAAAAAAAATTTCGGGGTAGGAATTTTTTTTAAAAAAATCGATAATAATAAAATAATAAAGTAAAAAAGGAAAACAGAAATTTTTTCCCAAAATTTAATTTCCGCAAGTACTTACGGTTTATTTTCGTTATATTTTTATACACTTATTTCTGCAAAGTTAAAATATTCATCACATGACTTCAAGTCTAAGACATAGTTTCGTGCCATTTTTCAAAATATTATATGTCACCCTTGCTGAGGTGTAGTTCTGGATGATGGCCTGAATAGTTCATCTACTAAAATTTAATACCTCATCAGACCCAAGAGCTATAAACATAGTTCTAAATACTTTATTATTCAAAAACTAGCAGCGTATCGCGGCTACGCTTGCTGTGCTCACGTTGTTTCATCGCCCCCTGATACCTCCGTCTCTCCCGTTGAGCGGTGGCACTACTCACGCAAATGCTAATGTTATGGCCGACCAAAAAACTGTCTCATTTTTATATATTAGATAGCCACGTTCATCTGATTCAACTTACTAAAAAGCTCAAATGTTGAAATAACTCGCGAACCACCAATTTCGGGAATATATAATTATGTTCACTACCTGTCCGGTAGTCTCGAAAATGTCCATGCAAAATTTGGGAGGGAACGGTTCACAGGTGTAGATTTTAATAGTAATTTCCATAAAAACAGACTTTATTAATAATAAAGTAAATAAATAAATAAATAAAGTAAATAATAAAGTAATAATAAAGTAAAACTAGGTATTTTTTTATCTTCTCACATCGTCCAGACGCAATACTAATGCTTCTAAAAATTGGTATGTGTTAGGAATGATTCCTGAGGTATAAATTTCAACTTCTCATTTTAAAAAGATTTTGAGATATACGACACTGACAAAAATTATATATTCAGTATTCACACCTTGCTCAAATATATACAAGATCCAAATTTCATCTTTCCTTAGTAATTGACCACAAGATATCGTATATTAAAGCTGTTTACTCTACACAGCTGCAAGTGAACTCTCCTGCCCACATAAAAAAATTATTTTTTGTACCATGGCAAGTATTCCCTCAAATAGATAGCGAGCTTCAACTTTGTGGTATGAGCTGTTCAGGAGATGTGAATCTTAGAATTTCACAAATAATAAAAATGTCAAAGTCACAAAAATAATTTACAAAAACTATGCTTCGTAGTTGAACAATTTTTTATACGTTTTTTATGCGAAACCATAGTAACATTCTATGCTCGAGAATGTATAAATCAATATTTTGGTATTTCACGTACCGAACGGATGTGACCAATTTTTCTGCCTATTTTTTAATTATTCCTCAGTTAGTATATTAAAATTCAACGGACGATATTCAAAAAAAATGTAAGAGATTTTGAAAATATATCTTTTGAAACATCCAGGGATTTTGTAGAACAAAATTTCAAAGCAATGGATTTATTTAAAATAAAACCGATTGTAGCCTGATAACTCACTAAACAAAATAAGCAATTTCATTTGTGCTTGAGTACAATACTGCGAACATTAGCCAACTTGAAAAATGATCCAAATCTACTAACAAAGAGTGTAGTACTGGTACTCACATGTGTTGTGGTCAAACTATTGTATATCGATTAAATGGTCCATTGCAACACGAGCTGTTAGTAAGGAACGGCTTATTGTGCGTTCACTTTTGACGCTTAAAATAAATTAATGATGCAGAAATATCTCGAAAAGGTTAAAATTATTTCCTTTTCTTTTTCTTTTGTTGTTTTTACATAGTGAAAGTAACAGTGTCCCTCGCATAAGTTCAATGCAACATTGTCGTATCGAATCGCAGTATGACTCAGAAACAATCACTTCGTTTGCAGATTGTGCAGTGACGAGTAAATTTCCGTTTTTAAAATTTTCCCGACATCAACCGACATTTCGGCTCAGACGGCAAGTGTCTCGATCACAAATTAAGAAATAAAAAAAAAATAATAAGTAAATTATTATTGATGGAAATTATGTTCGAATCTGTGCACAAAATAATTCGCCACCGTCTGACATACTTTTCGAATTATGTTTATCCATTAAAATGTTATATTGGTTTAAGGCCTAACATTTAGCAAGTTGACGCCTCTTTGACATTGTGCCCCACCGTTCACAGTAGGTGAATGGTCCGTCGAACGACTTGTTCGCGGTGCAATCGACGCAACTTGACGACTGGTCAGCCTCAGCAATTGCGTCGTCGTTACCTGTGGCTTGAGTCGTGCGTAGGAAGGCCTTTTAGTGTAAGTAGCCAAGTAAAGTGGCTATTTCAATTGCTCGCTAAACCACACCACGCAATCCAGTAATTTGGGTACTTCGGGGTACTCGTTCGAAGCGCGCAACAAACACCTCGCAAAATTCACACTCAATTTCCGTGGGTTTTCACGGTTTTCCAGTCAAATTAATATTCGAAATTTTGACCTTTTTTGCAGTAACAAAGGTAACTAATAACCCGAACAGGTATACACACACTTCATGAATTTTAAGTGATTTATTGGTTCGAAGGAATTCAAGCTGCTGGCTGGCATTCAATTTCGAATATGGAGCGTTTGGTTTTAATTAAATTCCAATACGTTTTCATGCAATTGCCTGTGATTTATATCCTTTTATGGCCTACAATTGCATTTCCAACCCGTTTTACCAAATATTTTATGAATATGTATAGTACCCACATACTGGATTTTGTTGGCGATTTCGAATGTAATCTGATTTGGTTTTCTGTGGTGTTTTTTTTTAAATAAATAAAACTGAATTATTCAGTATTTTTTTATGGCTTGTTATTCAGAACAATATTGTTTCGATTATACAAAAGTTTTTAATTGCATATAACTGCATATTGTTCAACATATGACTAAACATAAATCTTGCACATAGTATCAAATCCGTAGGTATATTAAATTTGAAAAAGAATCTATTTTAGCCCAAAGTAAAATAACTGCATATATTAATTTGAACCATTTAATTAAGACATTTTTGGAACAAACAAATAGACAATAGACGCGTATTATGTATTTCATTAATTTGAATTTATGCAAACAACACGCATTTATGTAGAGCTACAATGGCTCTAGAAAAAATTTGAACATTTTAACAAGAGGGGTTTCATAAGCTAGCCTTGGATATAGAAGCATACATATCCGGGCCAGCTTTATCTTAAAGTATTATTCACCATTATTTATAATAAAATATAATCACACTAGATTGTTGTGCTATCACAACAATTACACAATCATGTATTCATCATTACAGGCTAGAAACTTGTTTGTAATTGATGTATCCGGAAGATTATCACAAACTCGTGAGTTTTTGATTACATGCAGTCTCGATTCTATTTCTAGCAGACTAATAACTCAATTATTTCAGGCTAAGTATATTCTGAATTATTATTTCAGATCGGTGCAACAATTATGAATGTGAAGCCATTTTTTACCACCATTCCGTAATTGGCTCGAATAAAACTGTAAGGTGAAGAAAATTGTTATCTTTATTGATGATTTAATTCGTCATATTAGGACTTTCGCACAAAAACTCTTTCTTCAGATGCATATCAATTTCAACCGATCAATTACAAGAAGTAGTTTCTGTTGAAGTTTTCCATCGCGGTCGAATCAACTTTACATTTAGTGTTGTGCGTATAGCAGCATTTTACGGTACAGAAATCAGATTGTATCCCTGCAATCAACCAATTGTGTAACAATCGATAAAAGTACCACCATCTATGGGGTTTTTCGATAAAACAGCCCTCTCCGCAGCCGATATCAATCAAGCCTAATGGAATCGATTACCGGCAGAACAAATACCTTGAAATCCCTAGCGGTTCCAAGTTCACGTATGGCCACTATGTAGAAAAGTTTCCGATGTTTCCTATGGCATCATGTAACCATCATATTATCGAAGTCCCTTGAAATTAAATCAGATGTCGACAAGAACAGCTCCCACGACAACTAAGCTACGCGGAAGGAATCTCAATGGCGTTCAAGTGATATTATGAATACGTTCTACGTTTCTTATACGTGCTGATAGCTTGATGGACACGACTCGTTTTCTTGTTTTCCTTCGCAAAAAGGGCTCCATCGACTTGGACATACCTTGAAAATGTTATCTCACGACTTAGCTGGCTATAAGTGCTCTTCCAGCGATGTATTCTGTATTGTTTGTTTCTTTGCTTTTTTTGAGCCTATTCCGAGCCCATACATCTATGATGGCACATCTTGGAAAATAGGCAGATATTGAATACGAACGTGAAAGACTGGTAGCTGAGAGTCAGGTACTGGCCATCAATTTGGTGCAATCATGGATGAAATTAATCTTCCACTTACCTACGCTTGGCTTATAGGATCGGAACAATGGTCCATATAATAGGAATAAGATGTTTGAACTCCAATATATCGAGAACCGTCTTGGCTATATGCTAGACAAACCATGAGATTTATTCGACTGGAATTATTGATGTCGAAAGAATGCCCCTTGAATTGTCTGATATTGGGAGTAATCGAGATTTATATACAAGATATCTGCCAGACAAATGGAAGCCTACGGATCGATAAATTTCATATCAATTTTATATCGAATGCATTCGAAATGCACAAAGCAAAGTATCCGAATCGATAAAATTAATGGATCAGATCGGAAAGAACGAGATCGGCGTTTAATAAGAACTTACGAGCAGCGCTTCGACAACCTATCGCCGGAACATCTTTGCAAAGTATTCGTCGAAAGATACGAAAGTGTCGTCAATAAAAATCCACTTGGACATGACATACCTACCTATCGCGCTTGGCCGAATGCCTTAATGTTTTGCTGCAAAGATGTTGCAGCCTTCGGCCCACTATAATTATGTTATTTCAATATATTCCGTGTGTGGCGTTCGTACGAGCCTGTTCCTGAATCCGAACAGACGCAAGAACGGCTAGTGTCACTTTAAATTAGCCATCAATTAAAACCGGGATGTTTCTGAGCGAACACGAGACCTAGAGGATATCGAAGAACCGGAATTCCGAACGACTAAAAGACAGCCTCGTTAGGGTATAAATTTAGAGCATATAATTTAGCTATCTTATAGGTGGCAGAACGGAGTACGAGTTCTTCGAAGGATGGCACCAATTTTAAGGCAATTGGATGCGACTCTTCATCCCGATAAACATTGAATCGAGCAAATAATACGATAGAACAGAAACTCAATCTTTCAAGATTTCTCAGTTTCATTTTTGTGTTATAGTATTTCCATAATATGCAAATGTTGTGCAAATAGTAGAAGCGAGACTATCTGAAATCATGGAACATCTGCCAAAAGTCATGGAATCTCGTTATATCTTTAGTTAGAGCTCTGTAGGTCTTCCGTAGCATTTCTTAAGCCAGAGTGCATCTGCTAAAGTAATTTGCCCAAGCCATCTTCGTTTTCTTATAGCCTCAGTAAAGATCTGATAGTTTTTCTTTTGCCCCGATCGAAAATACTCGTCTGGAAATTTAATGAAAGGAATAAACTTCTTAATTAACGATTTAGAGTCCTTAGTGTTTGTAGCTAGATAAAAAAAAACTCTTGCTGAACTTGTTTTTGCTTATGTTAAAAACGAAAAATAGATACGTTTATGGATCGGCTCATAAGTCAACGTAAATTTTCCTAGAGTAATTTAAATGTAAGTTTATTAGGTGACGCAGAGTTAACAACATAGCATTTTTTATTCCCGCCGGCATGCGATCGTTGAAAATGTTTAAAAACTGCTTCACCGATTTCTTTAAAAAGATTTTTTCCGAATGTTTGAGTCCACATTTTGAGTAGAATTATGGTAAACATGGACGAGCAATAACGTCTAAGTGAAGGAGGATGATAGCATCACCACCCCTTATACCATACCATACCATGGCAAACATTCTAACACTTCAAAGGTGAGAAATTCCTTTTTGAGAAACCTTTAAAAACGCGACTATCTCATTGCAAATTTTTACTGTCAGATTTTCTAAAAAGTGAAAACCGTTAACGGTTTTCAAAAATTTAAAATTGGGGAAATCTGAATCCACTTTACCATTGCTGAATTTCTGAATTTTCTGAATATTAGGTTGGTTCATTTTACCTACAAATATGCGTACAATACCTTGTAATCGACCTCTTCACGGGTTACCCTTTTTATAACGATAACTATAGGTACGCACCCACGTAATCTTTCTAACATTCGGCGGTAATTCTTTTCCGCTTAATATAGGTAACTTTAGAGATATCTCAGATCCATTCTGGTCTTTAGCGGAAGCTTTAATGCATCGATTGCTAACGACAGCATTACGCCTTCACCCAACTTAAATTGGGCGCAACTTTTCAAGCAGGTATGACGAAGACAATTTATAACTAAGGACATACTTTAGCCATACGAGATACGAAATAAGTATTTATCTTATTCATTACTCAGATACATTAAGATACGAGTATGTAAACCGTGAAAAATATGAAATTATGAAATTGACATTGAATAACCAGAACGTAATTTGTAGTAGAGATCTGCCACCCTCCCACATTGGCTATATACTATAGGTAGGTTTAATATCTACATGGCTTATTGCTACTCGCGTGCCGTCAACTGAAGGAATATCTCAATTTTTCCTCGCAACCCAGCCTAATCCTACAGCATTCGCACACCTCTCATTCTAATGTCCTCCACGTCAGAATAATTACTCCACGATTCGCATTACCATAAATCACTGTAATCGTCTCATTACCTTCAATCTGTAAGACTAATGACAAACATACGTTTCGCACTATACTGTAATTGATTGAGTAGAAATCGATACAGAATACGACACCGATGACACTGGCATACAATTTGTCCTGATGGTGTATTGCGTATGAAAAATGGTATTCTTAAGATACAAACTCTAGCTAAACTAGCTACGCATATAAGATATAAGATATACCTACACAAGAATAGGCCGGTTACAGGTGCAATTTTTACCTAGTTACGTTCCCACTTGATTGCAAACTAACTTTTATTGTCTTGTCTTCCCCGCCAAAATGCGAAATAATCCCCACGAATTTAAACTTCAATTAGACGACCGCCATATCATTCATTGCGTTACGGCGCAACCTGTTCCAATCAGAACCAACAATCACTTTCGACGCATTTGATACTGGTCAGGTTCGATCGCGGATAGATGGAGGGATCGGCCGCTTACCTCCATCCAACGCTCACCTGGCCAATTTATCTAATTTCTGGGTCAGATTTTGCATGAAAACGGACTTGAGGCGAACCAATCGGCATGTGCCGTACGCGATTTTATGTAATGCAAGTAGTGGGACTGAATCTGCATATGGTGGTAATGGATTACGTGATAGACATACGCGTGTACACTGTTGCGAAAAATCATAGAATCATCGATTAAATTCACACCAAACTCGACTTGAATGTTCAGAAACTTTTTATAAAAATGCAATTTTCCAACACGCTCTTAAAATACCCAATTTAAGACAATCAATAAGTTTCAAGAAGAAAATCGAGACTGTTGCTCTCTTGAAAGTTAAGACTTGAGCAATATTCCAAGATCTTCGATGGACTTTTAAATTAAGAGATGCCATTAGACTAAGAGTTTATACCAAAGAAAACTAATTACCTAGGTATCAGTTCAATCTCCAACATCCTTAAGATGAAGTAATCTCATGGTCTCTTCAACTTCCATAGCATATTTTCATTTACCTTGTAAGATATCAAATTTTTAGTTATCTAACAAATTTAATGAACTTTTTGTAAAACGTTTAGGATGAAATATTTTACAGCGAGACTACAATGTATGTAATAACAATTTGAAATAAGTAGATCATATTTAAATATTCAGATATTATTAAAATGGTTAAGTAATATTCAGTGTACTCAGGAAAGATTATAATATTTTTAATCCGTACCAGTTGCACAGTAAAAACATAATTTATTATTTATTAGTCAATAATAATATTGTGAAATTAAAACCAGATTAGGATTTTTTTTTTTTTGTAATAGTAAAATTACAACTTTCAAAGGTATTATTACACCGTATACCACGCTGCCAAATATTTGACTATTTTCCCTGTCAAACACTGTCATACAGATAGTATTTATAATAGCCAAATTTTGGCAAATGTTGACGAAAACCCTTTCGTCAAATTTTGTTAGTAAAATATTTGACCCAACTACTATGTAGTTGCTTAAGTTAAAGAGGTAATGTACATGAAGTCAATAGGAATACGTGAGATTTTTGTGGTTCATTCGAGACAACAATTCATTTAGTGATTTTCGTTACATAAAAGCAGTTTTGAAACGAATAAATTTGACTCCCACATTGGGCGCCATTTTAAACGTCGGTCTGTAAAGAATGCGAAACCTAATTGATGAATGTCTTCCTATGTTATACAACATATGTGTTGATCCTTGAACTAGCTCATAATAGCTTGTACAAAGTTTCTCGATAATATTATGATTAAATAGGAATCTTGAGTAACATAAGTGGCATAAACTTTCCATTTGCTATCAATTGTTGAAGGCTAGTCATCGTCATAACTTAAATTTTCATTTCGATGTCTGACTACTTTATTGTTCTGGAAATACAACGTAAATAAGCAAAATTATAATTTCATATAGCCATGAATCCAGCATAGACTATTTTTTTTTTATATTTGACACACTATGTCAAAAAACGGATACAACAATTTTTTTTGGAAGTAGCAAAGTATCTATTACAGCAGCAATATGATCTTGTCACTTTCTCAATCGGTTCAATCTCTAGAACTAAGATCACGCCAAAAATGTCTCCCATATACCATAATATTGTCCTTCCTACAAAAAATTACCTGTTCTTGTTTACGGATATTGTCAGCGAGTTTCCGTTCAAAAAAATAGAAGATTGATTGATATCTACTAAAAAAAATAATTTAGAAAAAAGTTAAATATTTTTACTTGTATTTTATAGTTCAAGTAATTTATTAACATGCATACAAATAAACATATTACGTAGTATGTGATGGAAGTGATAAGATACCTATTAACTAGAAAGTTTGGATATTATTTTTGTAAATATTTATTAGAAGAGAAATACGCTTGGAGTATTTATAATAATTTTCGCTGGAAAACTAGTATTTTACTACAGTTTCAAAACATGTTCGATTAATCTGCTCAATTTTAGGCGATTTTAATTCAAACACCATTCCACATTTCTTCCAAACTTATGCTTACCGTATTATATTCGTATAAATACTAAAATTCGGTTACGGAGCTTATGGATAAAATCAGGTTCAGAGGTATCAATTTTCATTATTTTCATAAAATTAGTAGGTACATTATATTGCTAATTTATTTGCACAACTATTTCTCAACTTGACCACTTGGTTTACTTAAACATATGTAGATAAAAATAAATAAAAATTGTTATGGTGTATAACCACATACCTATGTAGCTAATTTTTTGCACTGCTCATATGTAGATTTAAGTACAGTAAAATCCACAGGTGGGTATTTCACGCAGCAATACCTTTCAATGTCAGATACCATCAATTATGAAAATATTAAGCATTTTAAAACCGAACAAAATCGAAGATGCTCACGTCTTTTGAAACAAAGAGAAGGTCAAGAATATCCGGCTTCGTGACAGCCAATAGCCCTTTTTGTAATATCGGGCTATTTATTGAGAACTTATTAAAATCAAAATCTTCAATCACAGCAACATCTGCATTTAGGTTTCAAAGTCCATTTATCCAGGTAATTAATGTAGGATTTAAAGAGAGTGAAATTCATCTTGTGTGTAAAACAACAACAGAAATACTGATTCGTGCCGTAGAAATCATTGAATCCAATTATTAAGCATTTTTTCAAAGCTATTTACACATGTTCTCTGAAGTGGGCATGTTCTTGGATGGTGTAGACTTGTTGAAAGTTGCGTTAAGTGGGTATCTCATGTTAAAAGTATGGTCGTTACTTCAGAATAGATACACGATACCCTTAACGAACTTCAAAACTATATATAAATGAAACGAGGTCGAGATGTAGTAGGTGCAGTTTTTTGAACTGGCAGAAAAAATTTAAATAAATATAAATAAAACCTCTTTTGCTTTAATCTGGCGAGGGATCTAATTTGCAATTACAGACTATTTCTAGAAAATGTTAATTTTTTTTAAAACAACAAAAGATTTTTCAAAATTCTATCGATCTCACTGATCGCTCACATGCCTTTTCACGTAGATGAATTTATTTATGTATAACAAATGTTGTTATAATTGTCTACAATTTTCAGAGATCAGATTTTGCACCTTTTCATCTTACGATTTGGCTTGTTCCTGAGATTAATCGCTTGTTTCTTGTTATTAAATTGAACTCTACGAATTAAAAATTACATCCATTCATCTTTTTTTGGTTACAAAGTTACGAACATATTCTAAGCTTCAAGAAATTATACAAGAAAGAACAATTTAATGGTTTTTCTTTTAGAATTAAAAAAAAAGCGGAATGAAGATTCACTGAAAACTACATCAAGCTTCAGCGGTGAGACAATGCGACTGACTTCCAAAAAATTAACTTTCCAAAGAGCCTCCTGGTTATTCTTTAGGTTCTCAGCACCTTCTCATAATTGAACGAATTTCGGGCATCTACTCAAAAAATAATAAAGTTGCGCCAAAACTGATGACAGATTTTTTATTTATTTATTTACGTATTTTATTCAATAGAAAATTGAATAGAAGTAAAACCGAAATAAATTTCATTAAACCTAAAAGATTTTTGGAATTCGTAGAAACATGAACAATACCTTACACAGGAACAAAAATCATTCAATTTAATTTAAAAGTTAATGAAGACATACTACAGAAATGTATTATATTGCAAAATGCTTAAGTTGTTTTTTTATCCTTTCCATTTATAGTTTTTACATGTGAATGTGTCGATATCTCATTAGACCCAAGAAATATATCGGAATTTGTAAAAATTAAGCAAACTACTTTATACCCTTTTAGGAGTTGGATATCCAAAACAGAGACGAACATGTTGAAATAAATAAAAATCTACAAGAGAATAAATTTGATCGTCTTATTTACAGCAGAAAAATTGTGGTTTTGTACTTTTTTGATTCAATAAAAAATGTTTAAGGCTACTCTCTCCTTGACTTCATCAGCTGTCTCAAAACAAATCAAGCTAAGCTAAGACACATACCGAAATCGAACAGGAAATTGCAATGTTTGGCATCATAAAATATTATAACTAGACAAAACATACTATTGGAACATAATCTTAATACTAGTTTTAAAAAAAGGTTGAAAAACTAAATAAAAAATGAATTTAAAGTGACTTACAAAATCCAATTCCATTCCGAGCGATTTTATTCCACACAAAGTCCTGGCATTTACTTGAATCACAGCACTTTGCCAATAATACGAAATCGATCTTCTGCCATATCTAACATGTCATAAGTTTTAAGTGTATATCAGTTACACGATACGATCGAGAAGTTTTTCTTATTTTCACATTCAATTTTTCCATTTCGTTTCCATCACGTCTTTTTCAAACGATAACCGCACTAAAGTGATATCATATACCCGGACAGGAGAAGATAACTACAAAATTGATGCATGTGCACCTGCCCGAATAGGCCGTGTGATATCTCTTCTAGAATATGGAGAACATCTTCCCATTACACTACAAGAAGACGTCCAGCCGTAAGTAGGCAGAGTATAGAGATAAATGCGTCTTTCCTTGGATTCAGCTAGTAATTTTTTTTTCCGCACTTCTTACAAGAGTAATAAATGCGTTAGACAACACGATACGCCGTGTAGTTGAATAAATTGTGACCAAGTATTTTTCTCGATTCGTCGATGTTCAATACACTTCCTTCGATACCCGATCATCCATTTATTTATGAATGTAATATTTTCGCACCTATATAGCTCCTTATCGGCACATAAAGTTCTTTCTGAATACACCATAATAAATGAATTATATCGCTCTGTCTTGTTCGAGTACGAACGGAATATTAGATAGCTATTTGCAGAACACATACGAGTACATACCGCCCGACGTATGAGGCTCTAAAGGCTGTGATTTTATATTTTATGTCTAGAAAAGATTCCTCCAAAGAAAACATTACCGAACACAACCATTTATAAGCTACAAAATTGCCTATCATCAATTTATATTTGAATCTAACAGAGCCATTAGCCTAGAAACAGGCTCCGACGCCAGGATGTTTAGGAATCAGTATCATAAAAATACTTTGATAGATGGAAATGGGTCCATAAAGAGCCGATGAATAGCAGCTGTGGGATATAAAAACTGACTCGGTAAAACTAATTATTGTTTAAAAAAAACAGAATAAATTTTGATTTATAGGTTTATAGCAAAAGGTGCCAAAAAAACGGCTACTCGTTCTATCTATTGCTCAAGTAGCATTTCTCTTCTTTCATGAGAGTTTAAATGGTATCACGTTGTTTGTGGTTGGCACCCGATTCAGCGATGAAATATATTTCGGTCGATACATACCATATACGTGTGTAAAACTGCAGCTATTTATTTAATACGAATCGGGGTGGCTGTTGTGGCAATTTTCCATTTTACACTATTAAAAAAAAAGATTTATTTGAAGTGCACTATTGGTTCAGGAGTTTATTTAAAAACTATTTAAGAAATTCAAATTTATTCCAGCCTACAACAGGTTTCCATCAATGCTTAACTCTACCCACCTGTATGACTTTTATAATAGAGAGTAGTGAATTTGATTTCTCCGAAATTGACACAATAGCGACCCAGAGCTCAATCATAAATCTCGCATAGCCCAGAATCAGAATATCCAATAATTCAAATCCAATTCCATCTGTAAGATCTGAAAACAACATTAAAAACGGACATAGACACCAGATTCGAAACTGACTAATGAGTCTAAGATCGGTGCATATCCCCCCAACTGTTCCGTTCAAAATATGAATTATAATCGAGTACTTCGATATCAGAGTCTCGTAATTTGCCTTTACCGCATAAAACGTTAATTGCAACGCACCACCGTCTTAATAATTTTCTGGCCTAGCAAATTGTCAGGCTTTCATTTACAGCTCGCATAGCAACTTCTCATTTTTTTTTCGCATTGCGATATGCAAGTGCGTTGCAATTTGCATCTTATGGTGGGATGTATCGTTCGCAATTTATGATCGATCCCGCATTAATTACTCTTGCATCGAGATGATATCGTAATGTGGTTATGAATCCAAACTATAAAATGTTGTAATTATATATCTTATAGATCAGAGAGTTACGACAAGATGCTGTTTTCATATGTGCATGTGAAGTTCGAGTTAGTTGATCTCGTACGGTGGGCACTAAAGAAATTCGACTTAAGTGCAGTATAAAACTGTCATTTGAGCTTAAGACGATCGAGTCGAAAAAAAACTCTAAATGTGGTTTTATTTATTTTGAAATTTGCAATCGAAAAAACCATCATCAACCATTGAACTCAAGACTTTGACTGGGTCAAATATACACTTATCGAAATTTAAGCTGTGATTAATTGAGGTAACATCATAGAAAACAAGTAGTGGTACTTATGAATTGAATTTAGGCAATGAATACACTTGAGGATGTAAAGATCATGATCTATGAATAAACATCAATTTAAATTGGACACATATTTCAGATCTCTGTAAAAGGAAATGAGACAAGCATTAACGAATTTGAAACATATTATAGTATGTAGCTACAAGCTTCGTATTATTAAAATTGGAAACATTTCTCCGTTTGTTTCTTTCTTGAGAGATGCAGTAGAAAACACTGAACCACTTTTGATTAAATTTTGAAAACATAGACCAATTTGCAGTCTCATTAATATCGTCTTGATTTCTTTAGAATCAATTCAAATACATTGGAATTAGAGCTTTATGCAGCCAGATTGAGCCATTCTACCGATTTATTCATATTAAGATTGCAAGAATTAAAGTTTGGAACTGTTAGTTATGTTTTTGACGAAACAAATGCTCTGTACTTGAACGTAGTCCCTACTATTTAATTCTTCAGTTACAGTCCAAACAATAGTAGAACCTGAAGAACTCACCACCTTATCATCTTGACCACTTGTCCAAAGCTGCAATTTTTTTACAGTCCCGATTTAAATCAGGAACGAATTTTATTTGTTAAATTATTTTCATAATCTGACCAATCGAATAAAGTGGCCAATTTTGTACAGTCCCTTCGGTGGTCACTATATAGAGGTTCTATAAAAATTGATATCTATGTTTTAAGAAGTAGTGTTGAATTATGTTTCAAGTTTGTATTTTAAATGTACCCAAAGTAAACAATATTTTTTTAACTTTGAAAATAGTAGCACGTTGCATTTTTTAGTGCGTCTTCACCATAATAAATAATACTATTAATAATCTTCAAATCCATTGGGTTAATAAATTTTTGTTTAACTGCTTTAATTTTTTAAAATGGCAACACTTAAGACTAGATGCAGTGTTACGAATACAAATTTATGTATTACCTGGCCCATGATAACTTTGGAGCATGGGTGTACTTACAGTACATTCTACATGAGCTTCTTTTCTACCGTAAGTGTTTGATTTTTATAATCCACTAAATTCATTTTCTTTGATGAAAAAAAAAACAAATAAAACTGTTATTTATTTTAAATAATATTTTAATAATAATATATTATTATTTATTTTCTAGGGGTGGGTGCATACATGCTTGCGTCCCCATGACCTATGGGTATGACGTTTAAATCTCTGGGTGTTCTTTTGATTTTCTCAAAACACCCATAAATATGTGTGGGTGTTTCTTGAAACGGAACTAAATATGGGTGTATTAAAATGGATGTTAGAAAAACACCCATTGGTTTTGTTAGACCAGGGTAGAAAGGTTTTTTTTTGCCTATTCATTTATCCACACTTTTTTTTTAAAAAAAAAAAAGAACTAAATTAAATTAATGTATTATTTGTAGTAAATCGTTGTGATTGATTACTAATTAATTACTACTAACTAATTTTTCATTTCCTAAATGTCTTCACACCTTCAAATCAATCGTGTTGATCCACATAAGAAATATTTTAGACCCAGGTGCAAAATTCATCAGTTGTATTCTGAATTCTGATCATTAGTGTATGCCTATGATTGGCTTGCAAAGACTCTCGTCAAAATTGCTAAAAAAAAAACCATGACAGAAGTCTTGTCATCGATTTTCTTAATGAGACGGTCTTATGGCCCAAACAGAACTTCAACTTCGAAGTCCCTGTCTTTTTAGAACACACAGGATTATATGGTGATGCCCACACACAGCACCGACTTCGACTTCGACTTCGGTATAGGAGGCAAATGGCAAAATCGAAGTCGAAGTCCGTGTTCTGTTTGGGCCATTAATGTTAAGACTGGCAATTAAAACTGGCAATTTTTCAAATATACATAGGTAGATATTACATACTTCTAAATCAGGAATATAAATAGTAACTTACATTCATATGATCAAAATTCAACCAAACTAACGAAGTCTTTTAACAATCCTCATAAATAATTGATGTATCGATCACCGTAAAGGTTCCTCAAAATCTTTTTTGAGTCATTAATCTCCTTTGCAATTGGTGTTAATTACATTTGTGGGTTGCGGCATTCTCAATCGTGTAATTATACCGAAGAATGGTAATGACCTTTTTCGAAGGTTGCTGCAAATAATCACTTCTACGATCTTTTCGGATAATTAAAGCCTTCACACATATTCGAGCCGCGGAACCGTGCAAAATGCTACCCCACACTATCAAGATGTTCATAGACCTTGATTTCTTTTGTTCAAAACTTATTCTCATCCATTTTCCATACAAACCATAGGAGTCATATTATGTATCGTGATTTCACCGAGAATAAAATTTACCATGCTCGGTGCCCCGTTTTGAAATGTTTATGGCCATGTGAGTCTCGACTCGCGGACCCGCCACCTGCCTAAGCCGAACGCCGAAAGACACCTTTCCGATTCGAACCAATCGATAAACTGGAAAATTCACAATTATTAATCATTTTCGTGTGAGCCAAGTATGGCGGCACGGTATTCGGAAAATATAGTTCAGGTCTTAAGACAAGAAAAACGTAAGACGTATAACTGAGACCAAATCGCGATACGAGCCGGTCGATATACTTGAAATGTGCAACTTTCGATGCGCGCTGCAACCAGTGAAAGGAGCAAGGAGGCGTATTTTCATTTTGATCGCGGCGAATAAGAACCGAGTCATTACTTTTAATTTATCTCACCTCACAAGGTATAATGGGTCTGTGCTAGTCATTTGCGACTAATATAGCGCTAGTTCATTTGTAACGATTTGCACATAGTCACGCGTGTTCGGGCTCAATGAAAATCTTATGGGACGACTTTGCGCCGCGAATATCACGGCATGTGAGGGCAAATAATGTCAACTGAACACACGGTAGATATCATGTTACCGGGAGACTTTACCAGTCATTTTAGCGATAATATGAGATTAGAACGAAGACGAAGTTGAAATGTTTTCAAGATTACCTGAAGATAGAAGCCGAGCTTGCCATTAATATTCATAAGTTGATTAATGTATGCATAAGTAATTTAGTGTTGTCTTATTTCAAATTACAATAATTGCTACCTCATCGGAATATCCGGACAGGTTTTTAGATTGTTTGAAAGGTATGCACAAATCGATGTTCATAAATGTCAACTACCTATCGTAAGATTGATAATAATTTCTTCTTGTCGTCATTTTCAAACTGGACCAAGGGGACATATACGGCATACGAGTACCACACGTTACCAATCAATTAGAAGCACGGAATATTTAAAATGAAAAAATTAAAATTTTAATCATCAAAATTATAATGTTTAAAATTTTAATATATGCACACTCACTTCTCAAGTTATTGCTGATTAGTTTTGGTTCAAGATCTAATATCGAAGTTGTTCCAAATAAAAAAAAAATCTGAACAGGATAAAAAAAATCGTATCTGAGCACCTCCTAATATTAATGAGTCAAAATTTTGTGGAAAATCATTGTTTAACACCTTTTCCCCATTGTTTTACACATATAAAAAAACTTTTTAATATCCTATTATTTACCATTTCTGACAACTCAGCTCGCAAGCAACCGTTTTGTTTAAAAGACAAAAATAAATAATTAAATGTTTAAATAATCACAATATCATTTATCACGAAATTTCAGATTTTTGAACAGTATTGCACTATCAGCAGTCTTTCAAGTGACTAAGAAAATTTAAGGTTTCAACATTTAAAAAATGCCTTTCAGAAGTCAAACATTTCGTAAAACGTATCTATTTGGAAAGTTAATTTTTAAAAGAGCTTACCTCAAAACAACTACACAGTAATAAATTTCGACTCTGACTGTTTTAAGCCACTTTATTTACACCTCTTTCCATTTCTTTTAAAACAATGATTGCAGAAAATTGAGATTAATTCCAATAAACCAAAAGTTCTAAGGTTCCTTCAGTTCAGTCGGAGTATTAATTTCTGAAGAAATTAATCTTAATAGCTTCAATGGTAGTACCGTACCATGAAAACCAAGTAATCAAATTGATATCGCTTTCTCAGTTCTGCTTCGGTACCGAAAAGGGAAATTTGTTCAGACCGAGCTGATAAATGCAGAAGTAATTACGACCCAGTATTCAATATTTAAACTTGATTTATAAAAAATAAAAATTTAGTATACCATGGTCCACAAAAATGTTAATACGTAAACATATCTAAAATGTATCTCTGTCCGTATTTAAAATACTTTTTGATATCCTAAGATACACTAAATGGGCACTTTTACCCCTCTAGGTTTGGTGTGGGATAAGCTAAAAATCATGCTTTGTAAGGATGTTGCTTAGAGCAAAAGAAATTGACGAACGACGAGCATGTCCCAAATTTAAAAAAGCATAGTTTTTGAAGTCTGGATCAGGGAAGAAGAGTGGGAAAGCGCAGATATAGTTAATATTATCAAAAAAAAAAAAAAATAGAGTAAACTTCTAAAAAAAAAACACTACATTATACCGAAAACTGATTTATCTATTTTAATTTTTGCTTTTCAGGAATTTCTTCAAAACTTCTTTCGTCTCTTCGACTTAGACGGACACGGTTTCCTAGCACACGATAAATGGGTCGAACATATCAAAGGCCGACTAACGTAAGTTTTTCTTTTCTGATTTAATAGATAAAAATGAAATGAAATACGCGACAGTATTTAACCTTCATTAAAGCAAATAAGAGGTTTCATTCGTAAATTTATTCCTATCTTTAACATACACTTCTGAAAAGATATCAGATTTTTAGTTTAGGTACGCGCCAAAGTTGCTGTTCATTTTATCACCATCAGCATCTCGAAGACGATAAGAAAATTACCAGCAACTTGACCATCCGATCGGGTTATCTTATCGTCAGTCCTAACCGCGGGCCTACTAGTAAATTTCTAACGCACCGTGGACCTTGCTGCGGTCAAGATGCCCAGGGATGATCGTGGAGACTACAAGAAATCCAACCGATAAAAATCCCAATACAGAATTTCTCAAGATCTTTATCTTGACTAGTCTTGTATCTATCAGTGGCAACTGCGGTAATCGTCGAGCACTAGGCCTAAAACATATTTTTCTCATCCCAGCTTGT
Organism: Beris chalybata; assembly: GCA_949128065.1. NCBI lineage: Eukaryota > Metazoa > Arthropoda > Insecta > Diptera > Stratiomyidae > Beris > Beris chalybata. Next base: position 5,248,738 of record OX421894.1, on the reverse strand, counting down.
TTCAGGCTCGCACATACGAACTACTTTCGAATGTCGTTTTATTTTAAGGTTGCAGATAGGAACATGTTGCATGGTAGGTGGACATGGATTGCAACAAGTGCAAGAGCCAAGAATGTTAACAACGTGCAACTACTATTTTACCTTGTGGTGTTGTTTACCGGATCGGTATACAAGCACTTAACATCAGGTAGGAAGTTGGAAATGTGATGCTGTAAATTCAGGTGTAATGCATCAGATCAGACAGACGTGTGAATTTCGAAAGAATATTAATCACATACTGATCCAGAGTTAGTTCTCCCGTGAAATACTCAAATTCTTTGTAGGTATACTGAAAAATCGAGTTACAACGAATCGGAATCGGTCAATTAGTTCGATGCGTTGAATTCGAAAATGTGTTGCCATTTAGACGACACTATTGCTCCAACTGAACACGTTATTCCAAATTTGGAAGCAAATTGGAAACCATATCGGGCTATAAAAGTGTTATGAAGTAGTTTCGCAAAAGGTTACATACTTATGAAGATCGCAAATCTGCTGGATTCGAAATATTATATACGTACTCGTATATCGTAAAATAACTACAAGCTAGTAGAAAATTAGCGAGTAATTATTAGCTGAGTAGTGAACATTTAATTCATTAAGGTGGGTATCTTGTTAATTGAATTAAACACTTTCTTCATTTTACCGATCGCAGCTAATAAGCGTGGTTTCGCGCGAGAATTATTTACTTTTTGCGCTATTATTGCACACATTAAGCGACAAATTAGCAGTTTCTACTTTCAAATCGTTTCATGCTACCAAACGCCTTGATATTTAGCCGTATTGATCTTTGGGATTTGTTAAGTTTTTATTAAATTAGTATCGGCTTTGTACGCGTTACGAATTAAAAATCAATTAAAATTATGTCTCAAAGTAGTATTACTTTTTTGTTCATCCACACTCGTACCTAATGCCAATGGAGCCAAGAGTACAAGACAACTAATAGGGTACAAGAAAATTAATGCGACACCGTGATGCCAAACACTCGACAGACACTAGTGTAAGTGGCGGATTAGTGGAAATGATGGATTAGTGGAAGCGACAGACTACAGTATACACATGCGAAAAAAGAACAATTACACAACATTTTATTTAGGTACATTAGAAACAGTAGATGGGTAGATACGTTCGTTATAGACAACGGACTATTGGATTCGAAATCAAGAGAATCAGAGGATTAGAGAGAGATTTTTGAAACAGGCTGATGGTAACCACCGGCCGAATGATGAGCGCCAGGCTTTGCAAGATAAACTCCGATCGGCCGAAAGGTTAACTATAATGTATTAACATAATCAATACATTTGTTTTGATCCTAGTCTCGAACCGCAACGACGAACTTATTGGACTAAAATATAAACATTTATTCTTTTCATAAGAAGCCATACCAACTCCTGCGAGTTCCAATAAGCAAATTTTTTCCCATGATAAAATCCGTTATACTACTATATTTAATGCTACCGAGCGAAAAATCTTTTTCTTTATTTTAAAATGTAAATTTTCCCACGCGTTCTCTAGTTATTATGCAAATAGATGGATAAACCGACAAAGGCATGCCAATTTCAATACTAATATACAAAAAGTGAATTATAAATTATTTTCATTCGTTCTGTACTACGTTTTATAGTAAAACTTTTGATAAAAAAAAACATCTAAACTTCTAAATAATAATAATTTATCATTAAAAATTAATAAAGTAAAATTTGCCTAATAATATTGAGACCCAAAACATAAAATTTTGTATTAATTAAGTTTAATGTTTTTTTTTTTAATTATCTCTTTGCAGCGAAGACAAACAAATCGACTTTGCAGAACAATTAGAGTCCGTAGCTTACGTAATATGCGGTGATAGTAAAATTACTTATAAGGAATTTTACCAGATATGGAATGCACCTGGAGTAAGTAAAACTTTATTATTAAGTGTAATGTAGTTTTGAGAAGGGTTTAAAAAATTCCTGGATGAATATTTAAAATCACATAGGGTGCTATTTACAGTCGTCATAAAGTTGGCTTTATGTTAAAGCTAACTTTAGTGTCGTATTATTAATATGACACTAAAGTCAGCTCTAGCTTAAAGCCAACTTTATGACGACTGTGAATAGCGGCCATAATATTTAAATAAAATCAAGTCCTGTGACTACTGTTTGTAGATCTAGTAGATTATTAAGAATAAGGGCGTAGGGATAACAAAAACGAAAATATGGATTATTTTTCAGGCGCACAGACATAATATTATGTCTAAGACCTAGTGTTGTTTCCATAATAATGCCGGTTTGATATTAGACGATTTTTTTAAGAAAATAATGACGTTGGCGTTGATTTTATTCTCGCAACGTTCTCCTCCATAAATACTATTAACACTTTGAATGATTTTTAGTTTAAAAACAGTTGACGATTTAATACCAGACAACTGGTTTCATCTTAGTATAGACTTCTCGATTTAATAATAAAATATTGTTTCGTTGGAAGAAATTGATGGAATATTTATTTATAGTTAGCTTGAATCTGATGATTTAGGTTAATCACTCTGAAGACATGGATTTAAAATACCAGTTTGAATTACACACATTTCAATTTTCGTATTTATAGGGAAGACTCGCTTCTATAGTTAGTATCTGCATAGATTGATTGTATAATAAAAATCGCAATAAATACCACCATATTCAAGACTAATTCGAGTTTCTTGCAAAAACACTGGTTTCCATTTTAGTATTCAGGTTATTTCGATAATAAATAATGTTAAAAGTCAGTTTTTCGAAATAAGTATCTACGTATTATTATTTGTAGTTTTTAAATATCGAATCAACTTACAATTTTAGATTATCTAATAGAATTTGTTTATATGTATATATACCTATAACCAAAATATTTTGCACATGAAAAAATTAAAACAATTTTGAACGAACTAAATTGGTAATTTCTAAAATGAAATTTTAGCGTTTCAAACTGTATAAAATAATAATAAAAATTAGAGTCAAACTTTGCTATACCTATTTTTTTATTTTCAAAAATGATTGTCTTACATTGTATTTTTCTTTCAGATATTAGACAAATTATATCGCTTGATCGATGTAGATGCGACTAATCAAATATCAACAAACCAAATAACGGAATTCGTAGCTAATTTAACAAATTCAAGGTATGTACATGAATACTTTATTACTTTTTAAATAATAAAGTTAAATTTTAAAAATAGCGAGGTTTGTAACTCGCCCCTTCAAAATTTTAAGGTTTCTTTATTCAATTTATTTAAACAAAATTATTAACGAATTATGATTGAGTTAATGAGTTTTCGGTCCGTGTTTTAGACCACTATTTTAGATCACTATAAAAGGTTAAAGTATTAAGAACTCTATAAGCTTTGACAATGTACACTAGGTATGATAAAAAAAAAATCAAGAAGGTGTCAATAAAATTCTAAACCCCTACATTTTGTATTGAACTGATTTATTGCTCTACATAGAAAATACTCTGTATTAATAATGATGGCAATAAAAGCCGGCTACTGCTCTTTAATTTAATTTCGCCACGGAAGCTTATCATCCCAATAACCAACATGTTGTACTGCACTGCTTCCTTACGAATCTTAAGTAAAGTACGTCCGCTCTACATAGTTCAATGTAGTACGACAAGATCGCATTCTAATTCCAAATGGGTTTATGCAATTCAATTCCATTCCCTTTGCTGTACATTGCAATCGACTGAATAAAAGACTAAATAAAAGTCGACCCCGTCGATAACTATGTTAATTACAAATCGAAATCCATTAGCGGCGATCTTGAGATCAAACATTCGCAAATTGATCGCGATTTGTTGTTCCGCGTCTTAAATGCTCTTTTTAATCAATCAACAACGAACTCTGTCCTTATAATTGAATTTAATTTTGGATTTTATTCAATGAATATGGAAAATGGAGAGTTAGGTATCAAAGGGATATTACAAGGCTATTCCAAAATATAGGTGTACTTCTCAAAAGAAAAGAAAATAAGATTGGTAGTGTTATATGAAGGGTAAATCGTTTCATTGGTGCTTGCAAAAAAAAACTGTGGTTTTTCATATAAAAGTGAGAAAAGTGCAAAGAGATATTGTCTTGTTTCATGTCTCATATTAACGATTTGTGCTTGAAAGTTGAAACTTGGTATGTAGTATATATATATATATATATATATATATACATAAAATATATTTAAAAAAAAAAGCTGATGGTCTCTGTAACTAGTGCTTAAGACTAACTGTGTGTATTTACTATATGCCTTTTATAAAAATATGAGAGTAATAATATATTTTAAAAGTAAATATTTCAACTTTCTTAATATTGTAAAAACTTTTACAGCAGCCCTACTTTAAACCCATCCCAAACTTGAATCTGTTGGCTGATTTCAGATACATAATCATATTTATTACCTACATGGTGGCCTAGCTGCTCATTTCTACAGCTAAGATATTTTTTTTATACTCTAGTTTAATTCTAGCGATACTATCGAGTAATTTTATAGAATTTCGAAATTTATCGGCACTTCTTCCATGATAATTTATATCCATATATTAGCATCAAAATCAAACAGTTGTTGGCTTCAACTCAACTATACCCTGCTATGCAGGAAAAAAAATGTAAACATTAATCGGATCAGCCCACACAGTACCTGACAGGTATACAAATAATTACATACTTCACACGATTAAGGCATGCGAGTTCGTAAATCTTGACTAGGTATCTGGAACCTGAGTTTAATTTCAATTGCTCAAGTGCATTTAATCAAGTCGATGTTATTCATCTGGCGAGTATTGGGACGTTTCGAATATAAAAAAAAAATTAATGTAATAACTCTTGACGGGAATGAAGTGATGATAGAATTCAACGACCTTAACATGATTTAGTGTCTCTGTCGATGAAATTTGCATAGATATCCTACAGCTATCCATGCTCTATTTCAAACTTTTTTTTAAAAAAAAATATACCTATATCAAATCGAATAAGTCCTTTACTTTTAAGTCTATTGTGACCATTTGAAATGAAAATAGCTTGAAACTTACAAAATCTTATATCTTTGAGAGAAACATCAAGTAGGACTTGGTGCACTACTTGTATTTGAATCGCTCTGATAGATATAACAGATGCTGGTGAAAAAACCCCTTGTCGTTAATGTTTTAGATAGAGGGACCAAGCTGCTTTTTCATTTCTAGAACAGCTTATCCTGAAAAGTTTAAAATATTTATAATGGATTACAAGTGTCGTAGCTTCCAAAAGGACATTTTTCAGAAGTTAAAAATTTGACAAACAAGTTTTTAAGTTGTTCCAACATTTTTGACCGATTTTTATTTTTAAGCACTTCAGTAGATATATATAGTAATTTGTATTATAATTCTTTATAGAGCACGAACTGGTTTCGATAAAAGTTCTCTGGAACGTTTGGAAATTCTCTTTAGACGTACCGTTGGAAATGAAAAGGAAATCCGACGAGAAGAATTCAAGAAGATCGTCATATCAAAAAATGTAAATCGATCGAATCAATCAAAAACATTAAAAACACCTAGTTATGCCCTACGCGGGAAAACCTTTTTTCTTTACAGCCTTTTTTCACCGAACGAGTTTTTCAAATATTCGACAATGACAATTCTGGAACGATCTCATTGCAAGAGTTCATTGATGCAATGCATCAATTTGCCGGACAATCAGCCGAAGATAAGATCAAATTCTTGTTCAAAGTCTATGATATTGACGGTAAATTAATACCACCTAATAATAGCAAATAAATTACCAAAGGCATAAAAACAATTATAAATTCAACTGTAATTTATACAGGCGACGGACTTATCCAGCATCTTGAACTGCAACATGTCATACGGGCCTGTATGGAAGAAAACGGTATGCAATTCTCCGAAGATCAGGTAAGTTTTTTTATTTTTCTTCTTTGCAATTATATTTCAATATTTTATCATTAATTTCCATTGGTAATTCGATCTTCGAGATTATCTGAAAATATCACGAAACAAATTTCTTGTCTGTCGTCTTATCACCGATGAAATGATCTTCCACACGATCGCGATCGATACAGTTTTCAAGTGAGAAAGGGATGAAATACGTTCTTTAGGTGGTATAATTTCTGCAGAAGATAAATTTAAGAAACTCATTTGCATATCTGGTACTGTGCAATTTGTCGATGGTAAAGTTATTAACTGCATTGAATCCTTGGCTCGATCGTATCAACTGATCATTACGTGTGAAGATCTAGATCTGGTACAAATATGGTTTTATGGGTGAATGTGATTCTTATATACTGATATATTTTATTAGTTTAAGATAACTGTTTTTCAGGGCATATAAAATGGGCTTAAAATATATCCTAGCTATCTAGATGATACAAACTCCCTTAAATCAGTTGTAATGCAGAGGTGCGAAAACCTCTAACAGTTTGATATAAATGGGAAAAAATAATTAAGAAAACTTGTCCGAATTTTCAGAGAGCAGATATAACTAAAAAGTTATTTGGGCGACTATTTGGTCACGAATTTAACATCTTATATGGATAACTTTTCAGTTCAATAGCAATTTATGACTTCTTGGTGACTCAAAAGTTTCTTGCAGGTAAAAAATGTGAATTAGAAATTTTTCCGGCACATAGTAAATTTTTATTTTGGATAAATTTCATTAATTTTAATTTTAGAAAATATAGCTGCACATTTGTTTGTTATTTGAAGATTAATTTACTTAGCACCCAATTACCATTCAAACTAAGATTATAATTACAATTCCATTGAATAACTGATTTGTTATAAATTAAGTTGGAAGTTGCATAGATATCACGAAGCCGTCTTCTCTTGATAAGTCGGATCTGAGTCGGATAGGGTCACTGCGAGCGATATCGACATTGAGATGACCTTTATTCTACAAATTGGACGGCAAGACGTCGTTTAGACGTCGCTATGATGTTGAGATGGCTAGCAATGGTTGTTTTGGGTCAAGTAACAGGCACATTTACCTTGAATGGCTTCTATTTTTCATTTACGAATCTTGTGTCCAGAATTTTATTCGATTTCGGCGTAGGTTCCGAGACTTAGTTGTGCCCATTTCTGACCATTAAGGTCATCTCCGGTATCTTGCACTTAGTTCTATATCAGTATTTTCAGCTTACGCGACTTAGGGGTGACACCGAAGGGATTAGCACTGACCAAATATATTCCAAATTGCGGTTAGCCTTAAGACAATAAATTTCTTGAACCAGGTCCTCTAGTAACTCAATCAATCTCAATAATTCTTATTATTTTCTACAACAATTCCGAGAAAGATCTCGCTGACTGATGAAATTTCTAATCCAGGTCGAAGATTTAACAATGGCAATGTTTGAGGATGCCGATCCTTTTAACCGAGGTGCCATCACTTACGAAGCATTAAAGGGACAGCTGGAAAAGCACGGTGGTCTTCTAGAGAATTTGAGCATAAGGTACAACAATGCTTGAATTGTTATAATAAATAATTTTTCACCATACCTTAATCATTCATTTCAGCATAGATCGATGGTTAGTTCCGGCTGTTGAGGAACCTCCAAAGAAGAAGCGATCCCTGATGCCTCATCAATTCTCGCCGGCCTACATGAGGAACAACTACGATTTTTTGTTCTATTTGGCCGCCTTCTCTATAGTCAACATTAGTTTGTTTATATCTAGAGCAATTCAGTACAGGGAGAGTAATGGATTTGTGATTCTGGCCCGAGCTTGTGGTAACTTTACTTAGAGTTCCTGTCGCATATCCTAAATGTATTAATTTTTGATGTTTAGGACAATGTTTAAATTTCAACTGTGCTTGGGTCCTAGTTATGATGCTTCGACAATCAATAACTTATTTGCGAACCCGAGGTTTCAGCTCGATCCTGCCGCTCGATCACCACATCTACCTCCATAAACTGACTGGGATTATGATAGCGATTTACAGCTTGGTGCATACAATAATGCACCTATTCAACTTTTGTCTTCTAGTTGTTAACGATCCTGTGGTAAACGCGAAAAACTATACCATAGGTGAATGGTTGTTCACATCACGCCCTGGCTTATTTGGACTTGTGCCAGGATGCGCCAATCCGACTGGAATAGCATTGTTCGTGATCCTCCTGATCATGTTCATATGCTCGCAGCCTTTTGTTCGACGAAAAGGGAGCTTTGAGGTATTCTATTGGACTCATTTGCTCTACATTCCATTCTGGATCCTGGTTATATTTCATGGTCCGAATTTCTGGAAATGGTTTATTATTCCGGGACTTATTTTCGCTGTCGAAAGGATTCTTCGGATAGTTTGGATGCAAACGCAATACGGTAAAACTTATATCAGTTCTGGTCTTTTGTTGCCGTCTAGAGTAACACATTTGGTTATCAAGCGGCCAACACATTTCTCTTTTCGTCCTGGCGACTATGTTTTCGTCAATATTCCGGCTATCGCGAAATATGAATGGCATCCTTTCACGTTGAGTAGCGCCCCGGAACAGGAAGATTACATGTGGTTGCATATACGAGGTGTCGGCGAATGGACTAATAGTCTCTACAGCTACTTTGAAAGGGAACACGAACGACTGCATAACGGAGAAATTCCACCGCATAGGCCATCTATTCAGAATAGCGCTACGCAAAAAAATCACGCCCCGCAAAGTGAATTCAAAGGAAAGAATATAGTCAGGATGACCCATAGCACAAGCTTCGATTCACATCTTGTCAAATTAAACGGCTCCGATGGTAAAATTTCGGATTTACAATCCAATCCGATTGTACCACAAAGGCCACCAAGACATAATCCCGGAACCTCTAAACTGGCCATCGATGGCTTCACAGCAAGCAAAGCAAACGAACGACAATCTTCCGATAATCGAGCAATTAAAAACATCAAAGCCTCCCTACAAAGGACCTTCTCACGCAAAGACAATACCGAAAAGAATTCCGGATTTAATAACGATGCCTTTCTTCCGGATGAGTCCGATCCAGGCTCAAATTCGGAACCAAAACGAAAACTCACGCCCGAAAGCAAGCTTCCTCTGATGTTATTAGGGAAAGCCCCGCTGGAGAAGAGTTTATCAATGCCCGATATTCAAACCAGAACTAAGAATCGAAAGCGTTTAATGGCGTACGAGTCCTTTTTGATTAGATTCGAATCAATTCTTAAACAGTTTTCTTCTCCAGATTGCGAGAATATGCCCGGTCCGAATCAGAACGTACATTCGACGAAGGACAAATGCGAAAGGCTCGTCATCGAACCCTCGGAATGGCCTATTTGAGTCCGCAGAATAAATCATTGGCGCAAAGTTTCAGGTATATGCGAAATAAACCAACTATAATTGCGTTTAAGACACCCAGTCTGGAGAATTGCGAACCCAGAGCATCTTCGCAGTCGATGAGTAAATTACGAATAATTACTATTGAATATCAGGATAGGTCCTTCATCATTTTTTTCTTATTATTTTTTTCAGTCGTTTCGCCTGGAATGTACACACAAAAAGAAGCCGAAGAAGGCAAAATTATAAGAAAAGAAACAGGTAAGCTCCTTTTCATAAGCCTGAAGCAATTTTAGTTTTAATATCCAGCTAGAGCTTGGATTATTGTCTCACGATGTATTGAACTAACGGGTTTGGCCAGGTTTTTAAGAGCTTGTCTATGGAAGCTATTTTCATAATCCCTAAACTAAGTAAACTGAGAAAAATTTTAATTTAGACCACATTTTTTGGTGAATATTTTCACAGTACATTTTAGATTGAAAATACAGGTTTTCCGGTAAATACTATTAAAATAGACTACATGTTAATTTTTTTTAGATGTGACACCTTCTACTTCAACTCAACGTGGAATTAATTATCCTGTTGGGAAACCATTAGAAGTAAGTAGTCTATAGAATATTGATCTCGACTTCATGTCTATAAACTCACAACTTATTGATCGAAAATTCACTCACCCCCAGATTTACATTGACGGGCCGTACGGTGCCCCATCCAGTCACATATTTGGTGCTCAGCATGCAGTCCTTATAGCGACCGGGATTGGTGTAACACCGTTCGCTTCGATCCTTCAATCGATTATGCATCGCTATTGGAAGGCTCGACATTCATGTCCTCGTTGCCAATTCGAATGGGCCAGTGATATACCGAAAGCTGTAATGAATCTGAGAAAAGTCGACTTCTTCTGGATAAATCGCGATCAACGATCGTTTGAATGGTTTGTGAATCTGCTATCGCAGTTGGAAATTGAACAAGCCGAGCTTGGTGGTGCGCTGGAAAGGTATTGAAGCCATTAGCATTCTCTGAACAATTACGTGTTATTAAATTAATTCCAGATTTTTGGATATGCACATGTACATTACGAGTGCCCTTCAGAAAACTGATATGAAAGCTGTTGGACTGCAATTAGCTCTGGATTTGCTTCACGAAAAGGTAAACAATTATTGGATTAATTTTACTTTGTTTGAATGTTTCAGAGAGCAACAATGGGTCTACCTAATAAATTGTTGCACCATTTTATTCTAACAAAATTACAATTAAAAACTCAATTTTGTTTTTTATACAGGAAAAACGTGATTTAATCACTGGCTTGAAGACGCGAACAAACGCAGGACGTCCAAACTGGGATAAAGTATTCAAGCAAATTACAGCTCAAAAGAAAGGCAAAGTGACCGTTTTCTATTGTGGACCACCGCAGCTAGCAAAAACGCTACGATATAAATGCGATCAGTATGGATTTTCATTCAGGAAAGAAATTTTCTAAAGCGAGAAACATTTCGTTAAAAATAATATAATTACAAATGGTTACCAATAATTATTTATCTCAGTCCTGATTGTTAAATTGTTTTAGGATCATCCCGATTTTTGTTTTTTTTTTGTTTGTGTAAATATAAGTCATATATCCTAAGCTCTCTATTTGGGATTACGGTAACATCTTTTTCTATTTATTGCAAAATTTTGTACGGATTTTTCGCTAATTTTAGGACCTCTTCTAATTTTTAAGCTGTGTAATGATTATCGCTTTTTATTTTTGTAAATAAAATGTTTATTAATTTGTTTTAATTCTGAATTTATCTTACTTTAATCAATCAATTTTTAGCAACCTATAACTAAATAAAGCGGGAAAGATGCCTCAACAGCAGATGTTTCAACAGCAACCTCACAATGAAAAAATCATGAGATCAAGGCAGCAATACAACAGAACAATTTTTTCATCACTCGCAGTAATAAAAATATATTCAAAAGGCATCCAACAGCTTGAATATTATGGACAAGAGTTCCCATTCATATAAAATATAAAGCACTTACCGCTATTTCTGCATGGCCATATGGACAAGGTCCATCGATATTTGTCGGGGAATACACACCTAAACCGCAGAAGCAACAAAGACGTCGTGAGTTCGAGTCCTATGTTGTTGATCCACAATTTTTCATGTTTAGGAAAAAAAATCGAAGCCCGTAACTGAATTTTTCGCGGCGCAATATAATATTCGACTAGAGAAGACGCATCTAGACTATATCGAAAGAATTCAAAGTCACAAATAAAAGAAATTAACGATTTTCATTTCCAAAGTTTGAAAATATAATCCGACGTTACTTCTTATACAAATACTAAAAGCACATTAAAATTAATATTAACATATAAATCCCATTGTCGATTTTAAAAATCAATCGTCACCTTAAAATCTAATTATGTTGCCAGATGGCAAAGTTCATGGTCTGTTCTTGTCGCTTTCGGTCTACTCGAATCCACTCGTCAAAAACATTATCAACATTGTAAAAGGTTTCAAGCTCGGCGATGGCAGCCTCTTCCATTTGCGTTAGTACTAACGATTTCGATTTCATTTTATCGAAATAGTCACGTTGTTTTCGTTCGTCCTGGAGAATTTTTGAAAATGACGAATTCCCACCACTGCGACTAGTACTGGCGCTCGTCGAAGGCGAACTGGTAACTGGATATGATTTATGGCGGCTAGTATTCGGCGAACCGATGAAGGATTTTTCCTGTGCTAGTTGAACTTTTTCAGGCGATGACTTCGCGAGAGTATCGGGCGATTTCATAATGTCGGCAAATGAAGAATTTTCGTATGATGATGGTGTTTGTACCGTGCCCCATGGATTCGATTTTTGTGGAATCGGAATGGGACTTGTGTTTTGTGGACATTCTGGTTTCGAATCGGAGGATAGTCGTTTGCGTTGTTTTTGCGAAAGTTTTTCACCTTTTAGGTGTGTAAAGTCACCCAAATTAAAATTTGATCGGTTCGCGGTGGGAGGTGTTACTTCTTCAACGACCGCAGTTTGGATTTTATCGGGAGTTTTCAACATTTTATTCAGATTTGTGTATTGGTCTTTGGCCTTAGCTTCGTCTTTCAGTACCTCGTTCGACTTTATTGCAGCCAGAGCCGTTTTCATTCGACCCTCTTTCTTGTTGTCTTGGACTTTCATCCACGTTTTTGCTTCCGAATGAATTTTATCCGAAACTTGTACAGCTTCTGCTGTAATTTCGGATATTTTCGAAGCAGTATTGTCAGTTTTAACTGGCGACACTTCAAACGACAACTCCTTCATAAACGATATTGCCTCCTTTTCGTAATTCCTTTTACTAATTGCCGACCTATTCGCCTTCACTTTTGATTTTCCTTTTGCTTTCGAATCATTTTCGTTCATTTTGAAGTCCAAATCTACACTGAAATCGGATACGAAATCGATAAGTGCATCATCAAGTACAGCCTCCGAGTTCGGTGTAATAAGACGGAAATCGAATTTATGCTTGTAAATCTGCCGATAGTGAGCATTTATACGCGCCAACGCGACTGTTTCGCAACCTTCTAAACTTCGTTGTTCCAGTATCCGCGATAAATTCTGTGTAATAAAATCCAAACATCCTTTTTCCAGGACTTCGCAATTATAAGCACACGCAAAATCTAACATTTCGCCACACTTTCGTATCGACAGACGTTCCAGGACTAAACTCTCGCAAAGTCGTCTCAAACGATTCACGAAAAACTGATCACAGATTACAATCATATTGTAGAGGAAATTCTCCGAATGTTTTTCTTTTCTAAATGCTTCTGCGTCTCCGGTATAAAGAAAATCGATCAACGGCCTCATATAATCCAACGGTACGGTAGACAAATTGACGCTTTTCGTTTCCGACCAACTGTTATTAAACATCAAATTGAAGTACTCTAATCGAGCGACTAAGACGCATTTATGAACGTCGAGTACTTGCTCGCCAGCGCAAATAATCTTCACGTCATGCAAATCAGTCAGAGCCGTTCTTCTCAATTTCGGATATTTTGATTTCGGTCGCAAGGTAACGCCGTCAGCTAAACTAAAAAACAATCGTGTTGTTGTAGCTATACAAAAACGAAAAATATACAACCAACCTTTTCAGCGAGTTAACTAAATCGTTCAGTTCGAACTTTAGAGCAAATGTAAGAAACAGATTGCAAACATCCCAACGTTCTCCTTGAAAATCTGGACCAATTGACTGTTGAATTTCATCCAAATCTAAATCAAAAGCTTTAAAACAGATCAAGCAAAAAAAATGTGATGCGGCCAAGTTACCTTCTTCGACCAGATAGTAATTCGTATAAATATGCTTGAGAATAATTTCAAACATTTTCCCCGTAAGTCCCTGGTAGTTTAAGTAAACCGTCTTATCGTTTAAATCTTGCACAGCCTTCATCAAACCCTTGGATCGCGAAAAAATTATAAACCTATGCGCCGGGAATATTTCATTGTCCAGATGAAAAACGATATCGTGTACAGCGTCGAATTCGCTAACTTCGTGTAGTAACGTCTTAAACGTGTTCTCTTCGGGCATTAATTTCGGAATAATGTAGTACTTCCTTGAGCTCTCTTGCAGTACGGCAAACGATTCAAAATCATCGTCGCAGAAAATATCAACGGCTCGATCGACATTCGGAACGCGTTTCAATTCAATTCGAACTCGAGTCTTCGAGCAGATTTCTTTTTTGTTGTACGTGTCCTGATACTCGCTAATTTCGATCGTATTGATAGCGAATTTCGACGCTTTACCCGTATACAAGTCACCTTTGGATAGAATCAACAGTTGATTGGATCGGAGAAGAATCTTATCGACAGGTAAATGCCTTGTTTGCAGGTACATACATCTGGAAGGAGAAATATGATGTTAATGTCAGGAATCTATTTCAAGTAGAAATCAGCTTACCTAACATACTGTTGGCTATCTTCATACCAAATATAAATGCAGTTCGTCACAGTTAACACCAACAATTTTAAAACGTTGTCTCCATCATTTTTTCCGTCCTTTTTCACAACTCCACCCGTTAATGAAACGCAAAGAAGAGGCTCTAAACTGGGAACCAATAAAAAGAAAATTATACGCTAAAGACAACCTTTCGTAAACTTAATAATAAAAAGTTAACAGTAAAAAGTAAACATAATAATAAAAAGTTAACAGTTGTTGTGACCAACCTCGATGCCTTGAATTGGAGGATCTAGTGTTAGAATATAGTATCCCTAGCTTCGAAGCAGCAATTAATTTAATCCAGAACCTGGTGGCGTATTGTGAAGTGAAATTAGGAGCACATTGCTGATCAAAACAAAAATTCAGAACGAAACCTACGATCGATTGATTCAGTCCGCAGAAAAATTTGGTTCAAGGTATGATCTTCTCTTCAGATTTTTTTCCTACTTTAGCTCAATACACAAAAGTCTACCGGACTAGATATGATTACCCAAAACAAAGTGCTGGAATCCACGCCTCCATAAATTCGGTTTTTATCGAACGCTTGCTTTTTTGACATTACAGCGTTAGATGAAGTCTTAACGTCAGTCTCTTGGTTAAAATTAAACGGTCTTCAGCTTTAATTCATTCAAAAAAGAGTTAATAAATTTCTGTGCAGATGTTCTATTCCCAAAATTATTTCTATGCAAACGACTAAGCAAACTCGAGTATTTAGCTCTTATCTACTTTTCATAAACAAACGTTTTTGTTGTCATCAACAAGAGCGACAAGCTGTACATTAAAGCACGTTTCCTCGATCAATACTCAAACTGAGCGTTTACACGAAACTGGAATACTTGACTCATTGCCCGTTCAGCATAGCGAACATCACGAAAAAATTTAAATAGGTAAGGGATAAGATAACAAGATATTATTTGACTGTTTCAATTTCCTTTCAGGCTCCTTTCAATGTTTTTTGATTTCCATTTACTCTATTTGATGATAGTATAAATGGAACCAACCAAAAGAAGGAACAATAACTAATTAAATGGGCATTTTCCTCTAACAAACAAATTGATCTCAATCTCTGTTCCGAATGTTTTCCGACTTACCTGGGCGTTTTAATTGATTTCATCTTAAAATTATGATAAATGAAAATCAACTTGCAAGCAGTGTAGCATACAATAGCCGAATTATTCGACTCGACAAGTTCAATTTTCTTTTTTTCGGGCAGTGAAAGCTGTAAAAAAAACATTCGAAATTAAAATTTTAAACACCGTTTACACGAAAATATACCAATCGGGGCAGCAGGACATGACTGATATCTGCTTTGAGTCCAAACTGACCTTTATTGGCTCCCCAAATATAAATCTCTTCGCTACTGAATGCAACCGAATGAAATTCGTTTGCAATGACGCCAGTCAACCCTTCGATACCGAACTGTTTAAACGACACAATCTCTTTCAAAACAATCGAATTTTCTGGAGCTGTTCGAATGCCGAGCTGTTGATCGCCGTTAAGACCGCACGAAAAAATCGATCCTTTATTGGTTAAAATCAACGAATGATTTTTCGAACAGCTAACACAAATCGCACGCTCTTCTGAATCCCTTGTTGGAAGCCTAAGGCGTTTTGGGAGGGGCAAACTGTTTTCGTTTCCGGTACCTAATTATTAATAAAATTGGTTTAACTGTGTTTAGCATAAAAAAAAGGATTTTCCCCTTACCTAATCTGCCTCCTTTTCCGTGGCCAACAGAAAATACATCGCCTTTAATGTCCAAGAACAAACTATGATAGATGCTCATCGATAACGTCTTTATGAAGATATCTTGCTTGCGAAAGAAATCAACTGATTGAGGTGATGTTGTACCCTGATCGTTACCAACGCCCAGATTGTAGTTCTTATTTGTGCCCCAGACAAGAATTTCATTTATCGGAGGGCTAAAAAACATACACTTTATAAATTACAATGCTAACAATTTTCATCAATAAATTGTCGGTTACATTTCTTGTAGATATTCCAATTCGCCTGGCTTGCAAATATGTTGCAGTGGAGTGCGAAAATCATCGTCAGTCATCTCCAAATTAGCTCCGTACCGAAGAAGTAAAACAGCGCAGTCAATACAGCCATAGAACAAGGCTCGATGAAGTGCCGTGTTTCCTGACTCTTCGTCTTTGCTGTTGATGAGAGCACCCTGTGAAGTAAAGGATTATGATTTTAGAAAATTAAAAAAAGACGCACGAATCGCGCTCAGACCTAAGGCGATAAATATCAAGCGCCCAGTCAAGTCTCGAAGACGCGCAAATCAACACTTCTCAAACTCTAACCGGGAAATGAATCCAATTTTTTTTTATCCCAAAATATGAGTTTTGTTTTGTCCAAGCCTAGGACTTTTGGCCTGGTTATCGACAAAAGCAACGTCCACAACCGTAGCCAGCCCGAAAGACAGCGAGCTCGGTGCTTACCAGTCAACCATCAATCCCGACGTCGAAGGAACTGATCCACTGTAGGCTAGTACCTTATCTTCCAACCAAAATAGTCACTTCTTGGCCTTCATCCACAACATAAAAAAGGTAAAATAAGGTGAGAAAGGGAAACGAGAAATAAGATTTTATATTGGAAGTTCAAAGAGATAGGTTTTCTTGATTTTGAATCGTTCGCCTCGTCGTAAACCGTAAAAATACAGAAGAATGAAACTTTTGAGTTGCACGCAAGAAAAAAACTAGCAAATAGGCCTTTTCGAGGTGGTGCGGCTGCCTGGAACTACAGAGGAACTGATGGCACTATAAAGCTTACTTTTTTCACTCGACATACACATGACGATAGATATTAACTGGTCAGTCTTCTCGAAGAGCTGCTGTAAAAGCCGGGAGTTCTGCTTTTTGTAACGAAAGGACTTCGTTCGATTCCCGAGCAGCTTCTGCGAACTAACAATCACACAAGCGCTCGGAAGGAAGGATTATACAGGTTCCATTGTGTTCCGCAAAGACAACAGTCGGCTTTTGGGAACTGATAATCACACGTGCATGAGATGGATCCCTTCCCTTGGAGCACGCGTATCTAAAAGTAGACTGAGCTAGCCAATTTGTCTACGAATCCCCAATGGAGGTTAGGGAGCCTATGTTGGTTAACATCAGCTCCTAGCGTATATGAGACCCTCCAGGGAAGTGGTAGACACTGTGGTTATTCTCAAGCGCGAATACTTCTTTGAAATTAACGAGAACATCGTGTTCTCGTTAATTTCACAAAACAGTAGAAATTTATGGTGGGCTTAATAGAAGGACCCTACTTATCGTTGCTTCAGCTAATCTAAGGTGTTCTAAGAAGACCGTGGAGTTAAGCCCTCACGACACTCTCGTAGATGAACAGTGTTTCATATATTAACAAATTAAACTTGATAAAACCAAACTCACATGATTAAGCAGCCACTCGACGAGAGCGTACCGATCAACCGACGACGCCAAATGAATCGCCGATCTTCCCTGAAACGAACCAAACTTTAAGAGTACCGTCTACGAAAAACGGAAACACAATTCTTACGTCCAAGTCTAGAACTTCTGCAAAATTTCGACAAGTTTTCGCCACATACGCGGCCAACTTATCGTCCGGGATACTCCGTTTTGTAATCGCCGCCGTAATTCCTTGTCCATGTTCACGCCACTTACATTTCTTCGTGCAATCGTAGCTGTAGCTATCAATGGTTAACATCAGCAGACCCCTGATTCTCGAAGTTGAGTTCTCGCTTCGTTCGATTTTATTTTCCGGTTTAATGCCAATTGCGGAAGAATGTCGAACGACTTGTGGCTTTCGGCCCGATTTAAGACACGAATTTTTTAATCACTCAACGTTCACTGACGGATTTTCACACGACGAATGGACGGGCTCAAGTGTTGGCAATTTGTTGATATCACACTATTTCACAAAGTTGATTAAACGAACACAACAAAATCGTCGACAAGCAAAAAAGGCAAAAGCCCGACTGACAGATCTATCGCTGATGCGGCTGGGAGAAATGTCAGGTAGCTGTGACGTAACGTAGGGAAAATAGTCAATTTCCGTCCACAGCGGTTATTGTTAGCGGTAATGCAGTTCAATGGTTTGAAAGATTTCGAAATATTTTTAAAGGAAGTTATTAAATTAAACTGTTCTTAGTTGTTTTTAATACACAGCAGTCTCATCATTGTATAAAGAATCGTAAAGTTCACAAAAATATGGTCCAATTTTTTTATTTGAATTTAGTTTTTGATCGGGTTTGATAAAGAGCCCTAATGTCGGTGTTACCATGTGCCTCTTTAGCTCAGTGGCAGAGCACTGGTCTTGTAAACCAGGGGTCGTGAGTTCAATCCTCACAGGAGGCATGAGACATCTCTTTTTGCCCACTCTTCCTATTTTGTTGTAACTTCCTCAGCTTATCAGGTGAAATGTTCCAATATCATTCCCTTTTTAATGTATAAGATAATGATCCCTCCTACTTTAAAAGGCGCTAATTCTTACTCAATGCTAAAGGTAGCAATCAACATTTTCACTTTCATGTTTTGTTTGGTTGCGTCCTTGATAACGGAGTTCCCGTTTTGAAAAGGACACAGTCGAATCTTGAAAGCACTTTTTCTCCGAAACACTTATTGTTATAGCTTGATGGATACACTGCTAAAACAAGACACGGAGTAACAGTACCAGTGCTTTACTGCTTACCAAGCCTAACATTTTAATTAAACGCATAAAGCTATGCAGGCACGACGAGCAAGATGAAACATACTTCGGGATTTCATTTTAATATTATCAAGATTTATGGCCATGCATTTCAGGCAAAACAAGCATAAAAATCTGGTGCATATCGCCCTATGCTCGTGATGCAATTCTACCGATACCGTCCAGATGGATATTATTATTATTTTTTCTTAAATAAAAAGAAATTGCGAGTGGTGCATTTCTAATACCATTCTATCCTACTCCTTAGGTTGTCAGTATGCGTATACGACCGACAAACGAACATTTTTCTGCTTTTTGGGGTTTACTACTTCTAAAACGTAAAATTACTAAATTTCAGGGTAGCAATTTTTTTTAAGTTTCAGTTCGATTACAAAACTTTATTATTAAAAAATTATAAAGTAATAAGTAAAACAATAAATTGTCTCCTACCCTTTTTTACTTTTCTTATTAACAAATAAGTGCTCCGTCCACCTTGCATGTTAAAGTTTCATAGAATATACAACTTGAAGAAATAATGTCTAATTAATACTTAAATATTGAAAGATTTTGTGTAGTCCTCCTTTCTTCGGAAATGATTAACAAAGGACAATTTCAACAGGTTTCGGTTCATACGATATTTTTCGGTCTACAAAAAATTCAATGTAAATAAAATGCAAAGTTAGAAACATTATAAATCAATTTCTTACTCTTAATATATCCGTCGAAATGCCAGCTTCATGTACATTAAGTTCGAGTGGTCTCATCGGTTTCACTTTTCTCCCTTTCAGTACGGCAACTAATTTCTCATATACGCAATTTGACAAATTCCATTTCGAAACGTTAACTTTTTCCAGATTGATACCGAATTTGATAAAATCAATTAATACGATCTCTTTCAAGGCACTTGCTCCAGGACAAATAAATTCCCGTAATTCCGTACAGTTTTGTGCGATTTCCAAAAGAAATTTGTGATCAACGTACGTGTTCTGGAGATCGAAGGTATGAAAGAAGGACAATTTTTGTATGTTTCGAAACTGTAGAATTCGATCTTTTGTAATTTGCGACATTTCTTTCCCATAAATTGATAATGATTCCAATGAATCACGTTTATGAACAACTAAATCGGCCAATAGGTTGGTATCGGTTTTATGCATAATTTCTACATGTTTTAAATTTTTAATCTGTGCGACTAATTCCGAACCAGTTCCTTGATCAGTGTCGCTCACAACTATTCTTTCCAACTGAGACTGTGTATCGACCAGAGCTTGATAAGCTTCTGCAGTGAGCAAATTGCACCCCACGATATTCAGTGTTTTTAATTGGACACTGTTGCATAAATCCACGAAAGGCTCCGATAAAATTCCTGTCCCTTTTAATGTTAGATCAATTAAACTTTTGATTTTGTTCAAATGTTTTCCGGTGAATTTGTAGTTGTCCGACAAATTTAAACTTTTCAGTTGCGTTAAACGACTAATTTGTCTATACAATTTATCAGTTATATAAAAGCATTGTATTAAACTGACCTTCTTAAGATTTCCGTTGGCACGAAATATTCGTGAGTACGGACCAAAAGGCATTTCGGTCATCATTCTGAATTCGATATCTTCCAAATTGTTGCAATAGGTTGGAAGTAGTTCGATATAATTGATATAATCTTCAATCGGATATTCACATACAATTCGTCTTATATGCTGTCCGGATCTTGAAAAGAATTCAGTCATTTCGGGAACGGTAATTTTCGTAATGACATCATTGTAATAGAACATTTCCCCAAATTGCAATAGGTATTCATAATGCGCACGAAAACGTTGGCAAGTTAATGAAAATCGTATCTTTTCCAAACTATTAAGGTAAGGTATAATCTGCAGCAGACAGTCATCGTTGAGATCCAATAAATTTAAACCTGTAGCAAGGTTTTATTAATATTTTTAAAACATAGTTTTTTTTATCATCTTACTAAATTCAAATGCAGCCTCTGGTTGATGCCACATATCTGCCCATTCCACTTGAATTTCGTTGGAAAAGCTCGAATGATTCGGTTGCCATAATGCTCTGAAAGAAAATTGCAAATGATCACTTTATAATAAGTACAGAAATTGATATATGTATGATAAAAAAAAAAATTGCCAGCAACAGATGCGCGTAATAATTAACTTTGCTTCATCGAACTTGTATTTTGTAAACGCTTCCCAAGTATTTTTTTAGAAGTATCAAGCCATAACTTTGTCTTTCCACCTGGTCAAGGTCAAGTGACTTAAATAAAACCTTATTGTCTTTATTAGCCCTAATAAAACAGCATCTCAAACTTCAACGTTAAGAATACGTTGTTCACATTTCAGACAATTAACCCTTGACCTGTACAGCAAAAAGTTCAACCCCAATTACCGGGATCATATAGTTGGGATGAGCGGTTGTCCCATTTCAAGACCTTGACTCAAATGGTATAGGTTTTTCAAACGACCGGAACGCACTTTTTCTGAGACTATTCGATTACGGTTTGTAAACACATTTACGTACCCACAAAACCTAATCGAGGACAGTCACACCACACTTATCGAGGACAGTCACACCACACTAATCTAGGAGAATCACACCACATTTGATCGTCTGTGACTCAAATGGTATAGGGTTTGTAAGGTTATAAAGCAAACTAAACCTAATCGAAGACAGTCCTGCTCGTGACTCAAATGATGTAGGGTTTGTAAATACGCTTCCGGTACCGCTATCTTGACGCAATTGCGCCTCTTGCAACAAGTAATCTATTGCCAATTATCGGAAGGAACTACGTTACTTTCGGTCAATTGAATTCACATCAACACTACGCATCCGCATAGTAGTTATTGTGTATTATCTCAGAAAATGGTTGAGAAAATGCCAATATCGCGGCTTTTCTTTGATGGGAGCTTATAAGACAGTTTCCTTTAATTTTCGGCAACATAATAAAGAGGTGGCACTAAAGACCTACTCTTCTCGATGTCTTAAAAAAACATTAGCAAATAATATCCGTTTTAACTACTGCACCAAATGTCTGGGAAAAAAATTCTTACTGAGCAGCATCTCCAGCATTTTTAAAGGTTACAAATGCACTGTAATTGCCAACAGTTTCAGAAAATATCACCGATGTAATTTCACCGAAAGTTAGAAAGTAATCTTTCACATCTTTTCTTGTCTTCTGAAAAGCGAAAATCACGCACTGAATTATTTAAATCTTAGTACGGTAGGTTTTTATCATTTACCTCGGAAATTATATTCTTAACATATAGCGTGAACACAATAAGTCCATCATTTGTGTAGCAAACTAAAACGAACAGTAAATGAGGAAAAAATATTTATATATATTATTTTTTTATGAAATAGTCGAAATAATTACCAGTTTCATCATTTGACGACATTTTGTTGCGAACAGCCTTAAGAACAGATTATCAAATTTAAATTCACTTTTATCTATAATTTTATTAATGAAGCACTAGGAATTAAAAAAAAAATTAAATTGGCCAATAATTAACGAACTCCCATCTGACCAGGTATTTTTATCACTGAAACAAATCCAGTTCGCTGTGATATTATATGTCATTCACCACATGGCTTAAAGTACTATCAATTTTTTTTTGTGATATAATTTAATGTAGATAACGACCGAATGTGAAATAAAAAATTATTTGATAAATGTTATCGATCTTCGTAATTAGAAGCTCTAGTCCTAGGCTACCTAAGTACTCGCCGAAGTAATTCGTTGAGGCATCATCCGTAAAATGGACCGGATTAAATCAATGTAAGAAAAATAATAGATAGTCACATTCGACAGGAAAGATTTATTGTTATTTATTAAAATTTTCAGCCTAATCCAAACGAATTGACTAAATAATGTTTGACTTTAGCACTATCTTAACGAATCTGATTCTGTTCCATATAAAAATGCCTAGAGTACTGTGAGATATTAAATGGTTGAAATCTAAATGTTGACGAATCTTCAAAAATAGTGAGGTATTTTTGAAAAGTAATTTTTTATTGACTGATTTAATCCCATGTTATGGGTTCACTTTCTTAGACCGAAGAACTGGAGACAGTACAGTTTCACAGCTCAACGAACTAGAAAACATTCACCATATCAACATACTTGTTCTGTATGTTGACATTGGGCTCAGCTCATCTTAATGATGTGTTAGATGTAAACTCCCACTAGTATTTGGAACTAGAATTTTTTGTGATTAATATACAGTAGGCAAATTGATAGTCCAAGCAACGAGCCTTGTGGATTACTGATGACCACTTGCATAGTGCGTCTCATGGGTTCTTACTACATTGTATGGTCGCTAAACTAGTTTCTAATTAAATAATTTTTAATTAATATTTTTAGCACATCCTAAAAATTGAAAACATGAAAAAGATTATTTATCTATTCTCCCGGAACTGTGATCACCTCAAATAGATATAATGAAAACTGATAAAAACACCGATATCCATTATTCGGAATTTTGTCCCCCACGCAGTTTGTCTTTATTGTAACAGGCCATAACAATATTGAATAATATTAATGAATGTTAAGAGTTTGTTGTTCTTTCCGGTGTCAGTGGAGTGAAGCTCCAATACGAAATCCCCGACTGTTGATTAATCGTAGTCCCTGAGGACAATGACAAATTTGGAAAGAACTTTCACTGGAGAGGCCAGTTTATCATAAGATTTGTGTCCAAAATAGTCTTCTGCCTTCCGAATGACGAAACAGCTCCTTCGGACCTAGTCCAACACAAATCTTATGCTAAACTGGCCTCTCCAGTGAAAGTTCTTTCCAAATTTGTCATTGTCCTCAGGGACTACGATTAATCAACAGTCGGGGATTTCGTATTGGAGCTTCACTCCACTGACACCGGAAAGAACAACAAACTCTTAACATTTAATAGCTTCAATGGTAGCTTGACCATGAAAAACTGGTAACATAATATTAATGAAGTTAAAGAACTAAAATTACATAAAATGTTTATTTAAAGTATTTATTTATATATTATTTAAAGTATTTATTTTATTGAGCTGTGTTATCTCAATAAAATAATCTTTTTTTAATTTCTTAGTAATTATGTAATTAAATTAGTACCTAATGTGATACGTTCTTCTTTCATGTATAAGAAGTGAATATATTAGTTATTAATATTTATGCCAAAAAAGAAGTGAGATAGAAATCAAAAACAATAATTAAATTGAAATTTATAAAAAAAAAGTATTTGCTTTAGAAAATTAAAATAAAATAATTTTTGAGAAAAAAAATTCTAAATCTATATGCTATAGTTAGTCTTGACTACAAGTGGCCTCAATCAAAAATTAAGAGCCTACGTACCAGTGGTGCCGTTAAATGAACATCAGCTTTGCGAAAAGTCACCCCAATTATATGGGAAATCATCAACAAACGACAATTTCAACAGGTTTCGGTTCATACGATATTTTTCGGTCTACAAAAAATTCAATGTAAATAAAATGCTAAGTTAGAAGCATCATAAATTAATTTCTTACTCTTAATATGCCATTATGAATTCTAGCTTCATGTACATTAAGTTCGACTGGTCTCATTGGTTTCACTTTCCTCCCTTTCAGTACGGTAACTAATTTATCATATACGCCTTTTGATAAATTCCATTTCGAAACGTTAACTTTTTCCAGATTGACACCGAATTTCATCAAATCTATTAATACGCTCTCTTTCAAGGCACTTGGTCCAGGACAAATAAATTCCCGTAATTCCGTACAGTTTTGTGCGATTTTCAAAATAAATTGATCATCAACGTACTTGTTCGGGGGATAGGAGGCATTACGTAAGGACAATTTTTGTAGTTTACGAAACTTTAGAATTCGATCTTTTGTAATTTGAGACATTTTGTAAGCGGTTATCGATAATGATTCCAACGAATCACGCTTATGAAGAATTAATTCGGCCAATAGGTTCTTATCGTCGCTAAGCCAAATTTTTATATGTTTCAAATTTTTAATTTGTGCAACTAGTTCCGAACCAGTTCCGCTTCGCTCACATTCGCTCACAGATATTCTTTCCAACTGAGTTTGTGTATCGACCAGAGCTTGATAAGCTTCTGTAGTTAGCTGATCGCACCCCGTGATATTCAGTGTTTTTAATTGCACTTCTTTGCATAAATCCACGAAAGACTCCGTTGAAATGTGAGTCGTTTGTAATGTTAGATCAATTAAACTTTTCATTTTGTCCAAATGTTTTCCGGTAAAACGGAAGGTCTCCATTAAATTTAAACTTGTGAGTTGCGTTAAACGACTGATTTCTTCAAAAACTGCATCAGATAAATAGTCATAGCTACAATCTATTAAATTGACCTTCTTGAGATTTCCGTTGGCACGAAATATTCGTGAGTAATGTCCAAAGTGCATATCATACATACTTCTGAATTCGATTTCTTCCAAATTATTGCAATAGGTTGGAAGTAGTTCAATAAATCTAATATCAATCGGAAATCCACATATAATTCGTTTTATGTGTTGTCCGGATCTTGAGAGGAATTCAATAGTTTCCGGAACGTCGTCTTTCAAAGTGGCGTCAATGTAATTGCATATTTCTCCAAATTGCAATAGGGTTTCATAAAGCGCACGAAAACGTTGGCAAGTTAATGAAAATCGTACCTTTTCCAAGGAGTCAAGGTAAGGTATAATCTGCAGCAGACAGTCATCGTTGAGATCCAATAAATTTAAATCTGTGGTAAAGGTTAGTAAAGGATTCTATTAATATTTTTGGTAAATAGGATTATTTATAGCCTTACTAAATTCAAATGCAGCTTCCGGTTGATGCCACATATCTGCCCATTCGACTTGGATTTCTTTGGAAAAACACCAATGATTTGGTTGCCGTAATGCTCTGAAAGAATATTGCAAATGATCACTACTTTATAAGTACAGATATTGAAATGACATAATAAAATGAACTTGCAACAGGTACGCGTAATAATTCACTTTGTTTCACCGAACTGGAATTTTGTGAACGCTTCGCAAGTATTTTGTAATTTTTGTTTTTCGGCAACTTAATAACGAGGTGGCGATAGGAACCCGATCCTTTCGGTGTCAGCTATCCGCCTCAACCACTGCACTGGAGATCACCAGCTCAATATAACGACTATATTGCAACAATTAAGCAAACAGACGTCACCACAAACTGTTTGTAAAAAAATTATTACCTAGCGGCATCTCCAGCATTTTTAAAGGTTACAAATGCACTGTAATTGCCAACAGTTTCAGAAAATATCACCGATGTAATTTCACCGAAAGTTAGAAAGTAATCTTTCACATCTTTTGCCTTCTGAAAAGCGAAAATCACGCACTGAATTATTTAAATCTTAGTACGGTAGGTTTTTATCATTTACCTCGGGAATTATATTCTTAACATACAGCGTAAACACAATAAGTCCATCATTTGTGTAGCAAACTAAAACAAACAGTAAACGAGAATTAGCGTCAAAACTATCTACATATGTATGTATATTATTTTTAATGAAATATTCGAAATAGTTACCTATTTCATCATTTGACGACATTTTGTTGCGAACAGCCTCAAGAACAGATTATCAGATTTAAATTCCCTTTTATCTATAATTTTATTAACGAAGCACTAGGAATCACATACAAAAAAATAAATGAAAATAGCCAATTTTTAACGGACTCACATCTGCTGACTGACCAGGGGTGTGTTCAAGATTTCTGCTATAGCTGCTTTTAGCTGCTATTAGCTGCTTTTTTGTGTTCAATGCAACCAAAAAGCTGCTTTCTCGTGCTTGCTATTTGACACTAGATCTGTTCAAGATTTTTAAAAAGCTGCTTCCATAGCTGCTTTTTCTTGCTCGCACTCCCGAGTGTAGCTAGAAAGCGGCTATTGCAATATTTATATGTGTGTGTAGCTGTCACTTTCGTCGAAACGTTATTTTCAGTCTTTTAAAAATGGAAGAAACTCTATCATTAGCATTAGAAATTAACGAAAAATTTAAGGAAACATTAGAAGCAGTTAATGCGGTAAGTATTCAAAGTTATTCAAACAAATGTCTTATATGCCACGCCAACTTGCGTATGTGCTTGTCGAACAGCTGTTATTAGCTATACAAGCTGCTTTTGGCTGTTCAAGACCCGAAGAAGCTATTTCATGCTATGGCTGAAATTGACAGCTGCTACAGTCTTGCTATGCTATGCTTTCGAAGCAGCTATAGCAGAAATCTTGAACAGAGCCCAAGTATTTTTATCACTGAAACAAACTTAGATCGACAGAAGCCCAGCAAAAAGTCGTACTCACCAGTGACTTAAGTAAATTCTGTGCCGGCTTTGTCACCATTCCACTACCGCATTGATAATTCTTTCAGCGCTCAGTAGCGTTGCCAACCGTACAGGGAAACCTCTGCAAGTGCAGGATTTAGATGCCGCGTACAGTTATTTGGAACCAAAAAACCGGTTCGTTCGTTCGTGAGTAGTGGTATTATGGTTTGCCTCTCTTGGCTTCCAACAGGCAGATCGTACCTGTAGAAAACTTATCGAAATTCTACATATATATATATAAATATATATATATATATATATTCTACCATGTGTAAGAAAAGGACAACGAACGTAGAAATAGGTCTGTTCTGTTTGCATGCACTTTCTACACTTA
Source organism: Beris chalybata (assembly GCA_949128065.1). Lineage (NCBI taxonomy): Eukaryota > Metazoa > Arthropoda > Insecta > Diptera > Stratiomyidae > Beris > Beris chalybata. The sequence goes on along the minus strand of OX421894.1, from coordinate 5,221,191 downwards.
GTAGGCGATGCGATTTTTTGGGGTAGAATCTGCTACCTTTCTCAAAAAAGGAGGTAGTACAAACCCAATTTTAATAATAGTACAATAAATAAGCTTAACATATAGAATTGTAAAATAATAATGGATTACATTCTTTTCAATTTGACTTTCTAGAATTATCGCAAAATCGTATTGTTTTATGATTTGAAATAGTAGTGCAGTAAATTTTAATGTTAAAAAAGGTAGTAAATCCGCTAAACATAACCGTCGAATGGTCGTGAAATTTCTATACATTTTCAGCGTACACACACGGTGTGACAAATAAAGAGCCGTACAGAATGAACCTCTGTCAAGTCAAATAAAATCTTGATTGCGACGCATTCCGTGGTTAACCATTTGACTCTTCATGGCGATACGAATTTCATCGCCAATCGTATTTGTACTGATTTTATCACATGTATTGCTTTTCAGAAAGTTTCAGAATATCCCAAGGCTTGACGAGCTCATAGAAATATATACATATACTTGAGATGACAAGCAGCGATTGAGTTGAAGGCGGATGTCGTACCTTTCACTTGCATAAAAAACAGCAACAAATTGACACAACGATCCTGTTTTGTCGCACTCACTCGCGCAATCAAAACAAAAATTACAAAAAAATTCTAAGAATGTAAAGTATGATGCACCTCGTTACGTAGGGTTTAAAAAAATTTAAATTTCACGAAATGGCGTCCGATTGAACTTTATTTTCAGTATTTAACCTCAATTGTTAACCTTTCTGGCTCAATAGAAAAAAATTGAATGAGTAAAAAAAAAATCCTACGTAGCGAAGTAGAAAACCTATCCGAAAATATTGTATGAAATTTTGAGGACCGTCTTTGAAATGTATTCCATATTTCGAGATGATCGCGTTTGAATGACGCTTTATATAGAGAATTCACGAAGGGTCCATTCCGGTTAATTAATTGCCCATAACTTTCTCATTTATTGGATTTTCAATATGAAATGACCACAAACTTTAGATGAGCTACAATCTTTAGATTGGCTACAAGATAATCGTATGATACTCTAGATGAAGTACTGAACTCCGATTTATAATGTAGTTAGGGATTAAGTAAAATATAGAGTTTGTATGCAATTTGTCGCGTATTAAGGACTTTTATTTGGTTGTACTCGAAACAAAATGACAATATCAACAATTCAATTTTATATCTGAAACTATGTGAGTTACCGAATATAAAATTCTCCCTATTCAAGGACTTTCACATGGGAGGTGCAGGATGAACTCACTCGATTTCTAGCATATTTATCCATTCACCTGGGACGATTTCAAAATTAATGCTTTTTGGTGGCCTGGGACAAGTATTGCGTTGTAAAGTTAGCGAAAGAATACTTATACATAAATACAATTCAAACTATAGGATTACAACACCATTCACCACAAGGATTAAAGTACTATCAATTTTTCTGTGATATAATTTAACGTATGTAGATAACGACCGAATCTGAAATAAAAAATAATTTGATAAGTGTTATCGAGTTTTGTAACAGGCCATCACAATAGTGAATAATATTAAAGAAGTTAAAGAACTAAAATTCCATAAAACGTTTATTTAAAGTATGTATACATAACACAGCTCAAAAAAATAACCTTTTTTTTAATTTTTTAGTATTATGTAATTCAATTAGTACGTACTGTGATACGTGTTTTTTTCATGTAGAAGGAGGTATTTAATATATTTATTAATACTTATGTCATTCTAGATTAAATTGAAATTTATAAAAAAAAAATTGTTTTAGAAAGTAAAATAATTTTTAAGGAAACAATTTATAAAGCTCATATGCTATAGTCTTGACTACAGGTGGCCTCAATCAAAAATTAAAATCCTACGTACCAGTGGTACCGTTGAATGAACATCAGCTTCACGATTGTATTAAAAGTCACCCTCCTTTCTTCGGAAATGATTAACAAAGGACAATTTCAACAGGTTTCGGTTCATATAATATTTTTCGGTCTACAAAAAAATCCAATGTAAATATAATGCTAAGTTAAAAACATTATAAATCAATTTCTTACTCTTAAAAAAACCTTCGAAATGCCAGCTTCATGTACATTAAGTTCGAGTGGTCTCATCGGTTTCACTTTTCTCCCTTTCAGTATGGCAACTAATTTCTCATATACGTCATTTGACAAATTCCATTTCGAAACATTAACTTTTTCCAGATTGATACCGAATTTGATAAAATCAATTAATACGATCTCTTTCAAGGCACTTGCTCCAGGACAAATAAATTCCCGTAATTCCGTACAGTTTTGTACTATTTTCAAAAGAAATTTATCATCAACGTACGTGTTCTCGAGATCGAAGGTATAGAAGAAGGATAATTTTTGTAGTTTACGAAACTGTAGAATTCGATCTTTTGTAATCTGAGACATTTCGTAACCGTGTATCGATAATGATTCCAACGAATCGCGTTTATGAACAACTAATTCGGCCAATAGGTTTTTATCGGCATTATGCATAATTTCTACATGTTTCAAATTTTTTATTTGAGCGACTAATTCCGAACCAGTTCCTTGATCAGTGTCGCTAACAACTATTCTTTCCAAATGAGTTTGTGTATCGACAAGAGCTTGATAAGCTTCTTCAGTTAGCGCATTGCACAGCATGATATTCAGTGTTTTTAATTGTACACTGTTGCATAAATCCACAAAAGGTTGTGTTAATATTGCTGTTTCTGTTAATATTAGTTCAATTAAAGTTTTGATTTTGTTCAAATGTTTTCCGGTAAATTTGTAATTGCCCGACAAATTTAAACTTTTCAGCTCCGTTAGACGACTAATTTGTGCACATAATCTATCAGTTATGTAATAGCACTGTACTAAACTGACCTTCTTGAGATTTCCGTTTGCGCGAAATATTCGGGAGTACGGTCTAAAAGGAATTTTCGTCAGCATTTTAAATTCGATATCTTCCAAATTATTGCAATAGGTTGGAAGTAGTTCAATATAATTAATATAATCTTCAATCGGATATTCACATAGAATTCGTTTTATATGTTGTCCGGATCTTGAAAGGAATTCAGTGGTTTCAGGAACGTCTATATTCGTAATGACATCATTGTAATTGAATATTTCTCCAAACTGCAAGAGAGTTTCATAATGCGCACGAAAACGTTGACAAGTTAATGAAAATCGTATTTTTTCCGAGCAATTAAGGTACGATATAATATGAATCAGGCAGTCATCGTTCAGATCCAATAAATTTAAGCCTGTTGAAATGGTTCGAATAGTATTAAAAAAATAAGTTTTAATTATCATTTTACTGAATTCAAATGCAGCCTCTGGTTGATGCCACATATCTGCCGGTTTCACTTGGATTTCTTTGGAAAAGCTCCAATGATTTGGCTGCCATAATGCTCTGAAATGAAATTGGAAATAGTCAGTACTCCTTCAGAAATCCTCCTACAGAAATTAATATTATTGAAAATACTTCATTATTAAACTATGTATTCGTATATAGTTAAAATTACTACAATACTACAACTTCAATCCTCTCTTGTCATACACCCCCCCCCCCCCCCCCCCCCAGAACTGTTCTGTAACAACGTTGCCCTAGTATTTTCTAGAAGTATCCAGCCATAACTTTATTTTTCTACCTACCCATGATAAGGTGGCTTAAATGACCACAACAACTTTCGATCTTAGGCATAGTGAAGTTACGTTACAAATTGTATCCAGCTTTTTGACAATGTTTTTGTGAAAATATTTTAGTATGAAAAAAATTACTTACCTTGCGGCATAAGCAGCATTTTTAAAGGTTACAAATGCACTGTAATTGCCAACAGTTTCAGAAAATATCACCGATGTAATTTCACCAAATGTGAGAAAGTAATCTTTTACATCTTTTGTCGTTTTCTAAAAAGCGAAAGCCTTGCATAAAATTGTTTTCAATCTTAACGAGTAAATTTTTATTATTATATTATTTATATAAATTTAATTAATAACAATCTATACCTCGAAGATGATATTCTTAACATAGAGCGTGAAAACAATAAGTCCATCACTTGTATAACAAACTGAAACAAACAATAAATCAAAATTGGAGTAACAAGGTTTCAAAATATGTTGTCGAAATAATTACCTGTTTCATTATTGAACGACATTTTTGTGCGTCACAGTCTAAAACTGATTATTTGACCCCACTTTCTTTTATATTTTATCTAAATTTTATTAATGAAGAGCTAGAAATTACAAAATAGAAAGCGTAAAATAAAAACGAAAATAAGTTGACGAGAGCGATTACAAGAAAATACTCCCACCTGACCATATTTTCTTTTCATTGTTATCGCTAAGATTAGTAAAATTCGTTGTTATATAATCTTGTATTAATTTTTAGGTGATATTATTTAATGCAGATAAAAACCGAAAGTGAAATAAAAAATTCATACAGTGGTTGGGGTTATAGAATTTCGAAGTTAAAAGCTCTCCTACTTAGCTACCAATATTTATCGAAACTATTTCTTCAGTACGATTACTGTTAAAGCCATCCCAGATAAATGCCAGGAGTACTATTGTGTTATTATATACATGGGATATTCAAAGTTATTTTAATCAGTACATACTACTTTTTTTGGTGAAGTGAATTTGGAACAGAAGAGAATATGTGCTAGCCAGTCTTACCAGTAAACTGAGAAAACCAACGCCGTTAACATGGCATTTGAACTGAGGAAGTTACCTCTATTGAAGGTAACGAATCCTTCGAAACGCTATAGTCGACTTCCTATGTCTAAAATATGATAAACTTTTAATCACTAGGCACTGCCATGTAAGTATCATTCTGTCAGGTTTTATGGCCAATTAATTGTGTATTTACACTGCGATTTAAAATCTCAGGAAAATTAATTCGAAAAAGATTTCAAGAACTGATTATGATTCAACATTTTGTACATTGACTCGATTGAAAGTTTTATACCTATAGATTCAAATCCATTTATAATGGGCCCCAGCCCGCCCATTATCGTGGCGATCAACCTGGCTATGCCGTACCGTCGCCTCCGTTTTTCCCTAGTATCTAGTATACGAAATCAAATTCAGATTTAACAGAATATACTAATACTGATGTGCTCCGAAGGCTTCACTTTCAGGACCTCAGTGAGATTCAATTTTACTCCTGGATTGATATTAATAATGGTTTCAACAATTGGTAGATACTCTGTACTATCAAAAAAAACGAGCTGAATCCCCAGAAGAAAATAGTTGTCATGATAGAAGAAAAATAGAGTTTGATTTCAATATTCTTCTAAAATCGAATAATAGTGAAAAATTCAAATTTAAAATTACCTATGAAAAGAGAGAGTTCTTTCCAGACAAGAGAATTACGGATGCGTACAGAGCCAAAAATCAATCAAAAAAAAAAAAAAAAAAAACTGTACAAATATGTTAAAGACCAATCGAAACATTGTTGGAAGGATCAAACCTTAAGCAAATTCCCAGGACCCAGGACCATTGAGAGATTTTCGATCCATAGGTGTTCTTCAATTTGATATCTTGTAATAAAATCAAAATTATTAATAAAAGCAAAAAATTTAAACAGAATGGTTTTCCACAAAATATACATATATATTTAAAGTACGTACATAAATTAGTTTAACAAAATTACTTTTCTTTAAATTCAACATTTATAAACATACACATGGTACATGTACATCTAGAAATATTTCAATGTACATACATAATATTTTTTTTATTATTATTATTTCTATAATTTTCATATATTATTTTAATTTCATATTTTTTACTTTATTTCATTTCATTTAATTTTTTTTTTATTTTCTAATATAATTCTGAAGTACATATATTCATCGAAAATACTTTTGAATGATAGTGTGCACGTACAGAAATGTTTTGTATAATAGATTTTATGAATTTCTGGTCCATTAGGTTATTCGGCATTGTTAGTGTTCGATATGAAAATGAACTTTTTCTTTTAATATCGTAAATAGTGCCAAGAACTCCATATTTGGTGACTCCCGATTGTAGTTAAGAATAGCAAACTTATCACGCTTAGCACACTTCAAAAGGTTCTCAAAAATTTATATGCGCTAATTCCTACCACTGCGAAGAATTGCCACTAAAAAATTAATAAATATTTTAATATCAAAGAAAGAAATAAAAGAGAACCAAAGTTTTTTCATCACTTAAAATTTATCACTACATGAATGGCAGAGCAGGGAAGATTCCGAAAAAAAGGCGCAAACAGCCAACATCAGCGGAAAACAGACATTCGTAACCAGGATCTTTCTCTGGACTTCTAGAAGCATTTTAGGTAAAACCTGGATGCTGGAACCTCACATTATTCACTGGATGTATACGATTACACCAGCAATCTCATATATGTCGTTATATCATGGTGGCGCCAAACTTAACATGTAACTAAGTAAGCAGGAAAGGATAGCCCATACAAATGTTCTTAACCCAATACGACCCACTCCTACTGTAGCACTGGAAGTTATCCTTAACCGTTCACGTATGCTTGTACAAAAAGAAGAACCCAGTTCATAGCGTACCGACTTTAAAGAAAATAGCCTCTCCAAATCTTATGCGCAAAAGAAGCTGAAGTTCAAGTTAATAGAACCAGTGTCATTCTAAGAAATACCAAACAGCTACAGTAGAAGAATCTGTCATCCTGTAATTCACTGGACGACAATGGGACGTACACTCGCAATTGTTTTCGGAAGGTTACTTCGAGAAACAATCGTCTCAAATTGATCTGAACACTTTCAGTAAGGGAAATCTCAGATATAACAAAAGGACCAGAAGAAACGTTATCAAAGAGTCAAAAGCCAGATTCAGGATATTGAACCAAAGAAGAGCGTATACAAGTTAAGCTTGTCCATTTCAAGACCCTATTCTCATTTATATTTACTTACGTGGCTTCAATTTGAATAATTTGTGCAAGAAAACGCAATCATAAATTGCAAATAATACAGAAAAGTTTCTCAAAAGATTTTTATGGACAAACCTTGGCACTTTTCGAACTGACTTATTAATTAATTTGGCAAAAATCTATATTTAGCAGTAGTGGTCAAGATTTTGCTGAAAATCTAAACATTAATTTCCAATAACTAAATATCAGTTTGTTAACAACCTTCTGATCATTTCTATCTAACTACTATTTACAATAATCATAATTTTTATACTTGTACTCTATTTTAATTTTCTTTTATCATTACAATAATAAAGTAGATATTTTTGTTTGTTGTTAAATTGTTGTTTCATTAGGTAGCTTTAGCTTCATACAAAGGTTTTATGCTATCAATTATTTTTCTTCAAGATTGCCTTATATTTAACATTTTCTTTTATTTATCTTAACAGCCATTACTTATTACAACATGCCACAAATATTGATGTTGATTTTGTCAATAAATTTAAGTCACAATATGTTAAAACTTGGTTTACATTAAAGTTTAATTTGAAAACCTTAGCTGGAACAATGAAATCCATTTTGTGGGACCTTTATAGAAAAATTAGTTTTTTGAATCTAATGTAATACCTGTTATGGTTAAGCGAAAAAAATCAAAGCTCGCTTGAAGACTAAGGCCCGTCCCTACGGTCGTCAGTTAAATTCTAGCCGAAACATTAACTGCAATTTTTGTATGAAAATATGCCTGTTAGAACATAACTGTCGATCGTAGAAACGGGCCTAAGTTCGAAAAGTCACTGAAACACCTCCATTTCTGATAAATTTTAATCCGAGACTAGTTCAATCAGGAAAAAAGTATCAGTAAATACTTGGGATTTGCCCGTTATAATGTCCATTACTTGGAAGAGTCTAGAGAGGCCCTCACACAAACCTCTCAGCTGGGACCGATACCCGATACCCTTGGATACCGCCATTGAGGGCATGCATGACAATTGAAAATTCTCCATGGAGTAGGCCAGTTTCAATGCTACGGGCTGTCCTTAAAAACATTCAAGAAATCAGGGCACGAGAAAGGAGAGAGAAAGGCTTCTTATGAAGGTCTAGTTCCACAGTATGCAAATTCAGACAACATTAACAATGAAATACGTTCATATCGATTAAAATCTACAGTTAATTCAAATTTAGAACACCCAATATTTATGAGTTATGTTAATCCATAGTTTTCTTTTTAATATTATGGTGACAATTTATGATCTGCATTAATCGCTACAAATTTATTATATTCTTGATGTTGGTTGTGGGTGTATTTTACGTTAATTTTATTGTTTCTATAATTTTCGTTTTATGTTTTAATTTATTTCCATTTTTGTTTAAAATAATTTAATTTTTATTTAAATGGTGAAGTACATTATAACATCCAAGTTAGTATTACACATGAAGAAATGCTTTATATATAAGCGATCAGATGTTTTTTCTGGTCCATTCGTTTAGCGGACACAATACTTAAGAGCATTAATGCGGCAATGGAGCAAAAATTCTTACGTAAATTAAAGAAAATATACAAAAATGTTAATTCAATTAAATACTACGTGATGTTTGGTTTTATTATTTTGTAAGTAGTGCCAAGAACTGTATGATGCGATCATCACATTACTCCAATATTGATTTTTTTCTCCATGAAAGAGGAGTTGGATCATCTCATGTTCCGAAAAATAATTTATTTTAGCTAGTTTTATATACATCAGTGTTACTCTTTCTTATTTTTTAATTTGAGTTTTTCAGTTTCATTTAATTAAAATTAAAATGAGTGCTATGCTGTATCCGTTCTTCGAGACTCCCTCCAAATAGTACCCTGTTGTTTGCCTGATATCTAATGAAATATTTTAGGTAATTAGAATGTACCTAAATATTTTTTTTATGAAATTAGTTTATAAAAAGAGCACAAATAAAATGTAAGTGAGACGTACGCACATATTTAATATTTTTTCTATACCCTACACTTACCCTTCGATGGCGAATTGGGGTCTTAGGAATCAAAATTTTGATTTTAGTGAATACATCAAGTAACGTTTTATTGCGGTGTACATGCAATGAGTGTATAATCTACAAAATATGGTAGACTTTAAATCTTCTTTAAAATGCACTATCGTTACTATAGATTATACAGATGAGGCTCTAGAAGAGAGTCAGTTGAAACTCGGAGTTTCTTGAAAAATTCAACCTCTGGAAAATCAATTCTCCTGTTTAAGAGGAGGCATTATTCAAGCCAACCATATTATATTGGACCTTTCAATTCACAATGGTCCTGAATAGAAACATAGGAATAGGAACATCTGAATCTGTCAAGAAAGTGAATTTGGATAAGAAGTCAGAGCTTCTAGAGTATGGTCTTCGTAACTCATAAATGTGGAAGTCAAAATTTTGTAAGGAATCAAAACGACAGGTGGAAAAACAAAGTACTCTTTTAAAAGTTTATTTAAGTATATTTAAAAAGGTGTTTATCTCGTTAAGATTTCTTGAAGGGAGGAATCTGAAGTTTAGTCCAACCAGACATAACTTAAAGACTGTCTTAAAGGATGTTACATTTATTTCACAAGAAGTAGAAAAGCCAGAATCTGAATCTGGACAAGATACGCACTTCGTTAAAAAGTCGGCTTGAAGAAAATAAAGAAGCTTAATCATATTTACGCCTGATTCTTGAGCTCAAGTGATTAGTCGAACTGGCTTCAGTGAATGGAAGCGACATCTCACACCTGAACAGAGGATCAAAATGGGTATTTTCTTTGGCCTAAGTGCTGATATTCACGCCACGCATCGGTACATTAATTCCGTTAATTGAATATTAATAAATTGAGATAAAAATATCTAGAAGAATAAAATAGAGACAGAATAGGAAATGAGCGATCAGATGACTGAATATAAATTAACTCTTTGGTTGCCTCAGTAATATTTTAAAGCACTGCCTAATAAATTTATCGGTCGCAGTTTGTGTTTAGAAATAATACATCGAATACAAATTAAATGAAATAAAATTATAACTAAACAAAATTTTAAGTAATAGTATTCACAACAAAAATGGAATGAAACATAATATTTCAATAAGCTAAAATAAAATATGAAAATTGACTATAGTAAAAATAAAATGTTCAATGAACTAATAAAATAAAAAATATTCTTAAAAAATAAAATGCGTAAATTCGAATGAAATTAAAATTAAGAAAATCGATGATCTGTTGAAAAAATAGCACTAACATTGGTTTGTTAGAAATGATATAATTTAAAATTAAATGAATACAATAGAAAATAGAATAATTAATAAAAAAAATATTAAATATAAAATAAAAATAAATTATATAGTCTAATAAATTAAAGTAAAAAGTAATAGGTAATACACGTATTAAAACCTGTAAAATTTAACTAAAATAATAAATAAATAAAAGTTAAGCTGAAGCATAACATGATTCTACTCTTTCCTGTACACCCAATTTTCCTTCCTTATATACATTACCCATTTCAAAAAAATCTTGTTCCAAATTATTCTTTCTACAAGCTTCGTTACCGAGGATGGTAGCCTCCAACCTTCCATCAAGGGATAAATCAATGTTGCGTAGCGACCCATGGTCGTCATTGGCACGGGAAAGGGAATATGGACGGAATTCCTCTAAATCTGAGAAAGGTTCTACGTCCTTGGACTGGGTGTGGAGACACCCCCAAACAACGACCCTCATGCGCATAATTATGAAGTTGCAAAAATCTTGTAATTAACAAAATTAAAAGGAGATCCCAGCTACAAAGAAGCTTTTATAGAAAACTCAAATCGGTCGAAGGAGCGACCGTAATATTCCAAACTCGGGCATAAAATTATCATCGAAGAGGCCCGATTCGGGTTAGATTAATGTTATACATATAAGATTGAATTAAGACTAGAGCTTCTCTTCTAATTTTTGAAGAGCATTATTTTTTCAGTCTTGAGTATGCCTCTTGAAGAACGTGACGACAAATAAAGTTTTAATTTAACATCACTGGAATAAGCCCACTGACATCGAATTACGAATAATCAAACATCACAGCTAGCTACCGTTTCGAGATATGCTGCAATCGGATCATTCTAAATCTAGTACCTTATCAATCATCCCTGAGTTACTTTGACTTCTTTAAAATCAAAACAGAGTATTCTACTACGGGTGATCGTTCATATCAAATTTACAAAATATTGGTATATATTTAAAAAATGTTACATACCGTCAAATGTGCACAATGACCGATTTAGTCCCCTTCTTTTCTTCGAAAATGATTAATAAAGGACAATTTCAAAAAATGTCGGTTCTGCAGATATTTCTCACTCTAGAAACAAATAGTTTATACTTAACAAAAATCAACTTTTATACCATAAAAGAAAACTTACTTTTAATATATCTTTTGAAATTCCAGCCCGATATGCACAAAGTTCTACTGGTCTAAGCGGTTTTATTTTTCGCCGTTTCAGTACAGCAACTAAATTCTCATACACCGAATCCGATAATTTCCATTCGGAAACGTTCAGTTTCTCTAAATTTTCACTATATTTGACAAATTTGATTAATACACCCTCGCTCAACGAGGTACCTCCCGGACAAACAAATTCGCGCAATTCCGTACAGTTTTCGGCAATTTTCAAAAGAAATGCCGGATCGACATATTCATTTTCGACGCCGAATATACAGAAGAGTGATAGTTTTCGAAGTTTTCGAAACTTTAGTATTCGTTCTTGGGTAATTTCGGACATTTTAAACCCCTGTACCGACAATGATTCGAGCGTCTCGCCTTTATATACAGCCAATTCGGATAGTAAGTCGGTATCGGCATTGTACATTATTTCCATGTGTTTCAAATTTTTTATTTGTGCAACTATTTTCACTCGTCCTTTGTCGTTATCGCTAACAACTAATCTTTCCAATTGCGTCTGAGTATCGACAATGGCTTGATAGGCTTCTTTAGTTAGCCAATTGCACAGTACAATATTCAAAGTTTTCAATTGCACTTCGTTGCACAGCTCGACGAAGGGTTGAGTTTTAATTGCAGTTCCGGTAAGCGTTAGTTCAACTAAATTTTTGTTTTTGTCCAAATGTTTACCGGTGAATTTGTAATTGCCCGATAAATTTAAACTCTCCAGTTGCGGTAAATGACCGATTTGTAAGCAAACCTCATCAGTAATGTAGAAGCATCTCGTGAAGTCAACCTTTTTCAGGTTTTTGTTCGTCCGCAATATTCGTGAGTAGTGTTCGAATGGAATTTTCGTCAACATTCTGAATTCGATATCTTCTAAATTATGACAGTAGAATGGAAGTATTTCGATATAATCAACATAATTTTGAATCGGATATTCGCAGAGCAATCGTTTTATATAACGTCCGGATCTTGCAAGGAAGGCTGCTAATTCGTAAATATCGATGTTCTTAATGACATCATTGTAATTGAATATTTCTCCCAATTGTAAGAGCTTCTCATAGTGTACACGAAAACGGTAGCAAGTAAATGAAAGTCGTATCTTTGATGAAGAATCTAAGTACGACATGAGGTGCAGAAGACAGTCATCATTCAAATCGTATAAATATGATCCTGTCGAAGAGAGTTTGGGCTAGAATTATAAAAATTTATTTCAATAATATTGAGAACTTACCAAATTCAAATGCACATGGGGGTTGCATCCATGTAGCTGTTAGTTTAACTCCAACATATTCTGCAAAGCTGTTATGATATTTATAAAAAAATGCTCTGTAATGTAAAATAAAATAAATATGTTTAGACAAATATTTGGACAGAACACACTGAAATACATTGGAGTATCTGAAAGTGTGATTAAAGCGACAAGAAATTGCTCGAAAGGGAAGGGTTAATAACAATAAAAACGACTTTAATCGATCTATTGCAGCTTCCTAGCTTCCTGTCTCGATAACGTGAATACGAATTTCCATATCGTTCCAGTTATAATCTTTTCAGTCTTCAGCATTTAAGCAAGTTTACAGAGATATCCTTAGCTAAGTGGTGTTATAGACGATTAAGACAAAAGTTGTTAGAGTATCAGGTATTAAAATTTTTAACATTTTACGTAATCATTCGGCGGAAGCTAGGTCACTGTTTGGCAAGGAATCAATGATTCCTCATTATGAGCCTGAATCAATGCAGGAGTCGACTTAGTGTCTGCCCCTACGAAATTCACCATCGACTGGGAAGGTCGCAGCAAACAAATTAGGATACAGAGAGCCCCAAAAGGATTGAACCAAAGTTGTATTAATCCAGACTCTAGAGCGACCTGTCCACATAAACAACATTGTCGTGAAATAAATATAAGCCACGTTGAGCGAAATGACTCAACACGAAATGCGCAAAAATACGAAATGAATCGTTTTAAAATATGACTCTTTTGGATGGGAAGGGTTTTTTGAAAGATATAATAAAAGCGATAAAATTACTAATTTCATTTGTCAGATTTTGGAAACTTAACAGCTACATCTTTGGTCAATAATTAATTACATTTTAAATAACTTCCACTAGAGTATGATTAACATAACATAAATAATTGAAAATTGAAAGAATTAGTCAAACCGATTGAGGTATTTGCGACAATGAAATATGCAAGTAGAAACTAGACTATTCGGAATATTCGTTACGGGCTTTGCTATGATTTCCGATACAGGTAAATTAGAACTAGTTATACAAAATTTGAACAGAAAACTAAATTACTCACTTGGCTGCATCTTCGGGCCTCTTGTAGTACACGTCTGCGGTTTTAGTTACACCCAATCCTTCATAGTACGAAACGGATGCAAGTGCACCAAATTTTAAAAAGTGTTTTTGTAATTCTTCAAGATTCTTCTGCAAAACAACATAATGAGAATTTAGGAACTAAATTCAAGAATAATTTAATTATATACTTCAAGTGGTATGTTCGCAACATGAAGAATATATATAGGTACTCCGTCTATGGTATAGCAAACTAGAACGAAAAGTTAATTAGAATAACGCCAACAGTATTTTTAAATAGTCAAGCAATTACTTCTTTTGTCTTTAGTTGACATGGTATGCAGTACTGCCCCCAGGCAACTGACTAGCAGATCTACTAACACTAACTTATAATTAAAAACTTTTCACTATTTTTATGCCTAAAAGGTTTAAAAATTACAAAAAAGAATGTTTTTTAACAAGAAAATAAGATCACTATTTCCACAAGGTTGTTTTTCTTGTTTTCGCGACTTTATTAATTTAATAATAAACCTGAAATTTAATAAAAAAAACTTTCACTGAATTTTTCTTGTGTTATACATTTTCACATGTCACGACCCTGAAAAATAAACATAAAAATTGTCCTTTTGTTCGTCCTCGATATTTTTGATGTAGCAGCATTTCTCCGGAACCGTTGAAGAAATAATCTGTAAGTAGACAGAAAGCTCCTCCCACAGTAAGATCACACTCCGTCTTTCGTGTGGAAGAGAGTGTTTGGAAAGGTTTATTTAATCTATTTTTGTCAGGAACAGTTTATGTTAGAAAGTTGAAACTTCCAGTTAGACAGTGGATCACGGGAATGGGGACAGGCAAATTATCATGTGCATGTTGAAAAAGAAAAAGTCTAGAAAAACTGACGAGGAAAATAAATTAGTTAAATTTTTGACAACCGAAAAAATGTTGTTTAATATTTTTTTAATGTCAGTGATGACTGACTCAAATTTACACCTATACATGTGCATACATCGTTTCAAAGTCGAACTCGAAATATTTTAATTGAATTTCTCTTTAAATACTAAAAACAAAACACAATTAAATTATTTTTAAAAATTAAACAAAATGAAATTTATTTATGTCTTATAAATACAAAATCAAAAACTTAATTTATTCCTTAAAATACACAAAACAAATAAATAATAAATTCGTACTTATAATTAAGTCAAAGCAATTTAGAATCCTAAATAAAAAAAAATTATTATCAAAACGTTATTTTATTTACTGCTTCAGACATCTTTTCAACGAAATTTTTGACGCATTTTTGGATTAGTAATTTTATTTTTTTTCTGCAACAAATTGTCCCACGATTGTTCAATAATATGTTTAATTCTGGCCCTCTGAGAAAGTGTTTCGATAACATGAGCCTGTTTTATAATAGCATTTTCCAGATAAGAATGAAAGATATCTTTAATCTCCTATTCTTAAACACAGTATCTCAAAATGTTCTGCTCTCGGGGGTTGGGCGAGTATTGATTCGAAAGTGGCTAAAAATATTATTGGGAACCTGAGCTTCAAAAAAGTGATAAGGACTGAGTTGAAAACCTAAATTCTACTATAGTTTTAAGTATTTATAATGGGCCCCAACACGCCCATTATCGTGACGACCAACCTGGTTAAGCCTTACCATCGTCTCCGTAATTGCTATCACTTAAATAAATAAAATCTGATTCAATTTGAAAATGTGTAGGTCTTAAGTTGAGGGTGCTAATATTAACGATGGTATTGGGGAATATCTTACTTGATACACTGATTACATCAAAGAGCCTTTATGTAGTAAAAATTGATATTTACGAGAGAAGGTCCAAAGGTGAGCGGAATGAAAGTGACTAAAGCTCTTCAGCATGAATATGTGACCTTATCATCAAATTGTTTTTGGCACCGTAAAAACTAAAAACTATACTCGGGAAATAGAAGCTGAATCGTTGTCATACCTACGTACAAGCGCACTACGTAAAAGGACAATCATTCTGAGCAAACCCGTCTTTTTATAATACATACAAATTTGAAAAAGTTCTGTTGAATCTATTAAAAAATAAATATATATAAAATTTCTAATTACTTTATTTACAACCCAACATGCAGAGCCGCGGGTTATTATTAAATAATAATAAAGAAGTGAAACAATACATTTTCATAGAATATTATGTACATTATATTTCCAGTACAAAGTTAGTTGTAAAAATATATTTTCCTTTAAATGGAATATTTATCATAAGATGGCTAAAAAATTCCTGAAGTTACTCTCGTTATTTTATTTGGTGTTAGTTTTATTAGTATGCTTTCCTGAAAGAGTTGAGAGATAAAACATCTCATAATACTAATAATATTTATATTCTTATGTTATTTCTTACGTTTTAGTTTTAGTTCAATGAATTTAAAATGCAAACGGGAATCATGCTGTGTCCATTGTTGTGATCCATTCTCCAAATAATATTCTGTCGATTGTATGATACCTATCGAAATTATATCGATTATTAGATAAGAATTTTTTTTGTAATTTAAAATTAAAATTAAATTGCATCCCAAGAGAATTTTTACAATTTCGAATATTTTTAAGCGACCTATACAAGCTGTGGGAGCCTAGTGGTAAAGTACTTGTCCAACTAACATCAGAGGTCTTAAATCTATTTGCGAACAGTATACGCGAAAATTTGCAACAAGACAACTACTAAAAAAAATTGTGCATGTAATTTTAGCCAAGGATACACCTTCCAAGCTCAAAGTGTGTAAGCGCTTGTGATTACGAACTGCGTAAAAAAATTATATGAGACGATGTCAAAACCGGTTTCAGCCTGAAGAAAAAATGGTCGAGTGCTGGAAGCCATTTTATTTAAATGGTCAACTTACGATGATTCTCCGTTCAGATTTGGAACTTAAAGGTCGTCCCTTGGGCCAATCCGATGTTTTTGAAGTACCAATGTCAATGTACTATTTTCTTCGAAGATACACACAACCTATTACCTATTGCTATAGCAAGATCAGTCTAATTAGCAAGTATTGATCCATGAGGTATCGTAGAAAAATATCAGCTGAAGTTACAACCAAATTGTTCTATAGAACAACATTTTAATCAGCATCTACACAAATATGAAATCATCGTTGACTCGTTTCAAAACAGTATCAAATTCGTCGATAATACTGTCAATATTTTCCTCATTAAACCAAATTTGAGTGCGTTATGCCACTAGGCTAACGAGGCTATCGATTGCATAATGTGACACAATGCATTCCATACCGTTGTATGTAATAAAATTAAATTATCATACTACCATCAATTCGCATTAATAAGAAAGGGGACTATTTCGGATAATAGAATATTTGGCTGATTTAGGAACTAATTAGAATTTGCTACATACCAACATCGGGTCATTGTATCAGTCACCCTCTCTTTTTCGGAAATGATTAACAAACGATAATTTCAACAGATTTCGATTTTGACGGTATTTCTCGGCCTAAAAAATAAAAAATAAAGTTCAAGAACATTTCTAAAATATAAAATAATTTCTCACATTTAATATGTCCTCCGAAATACCAGCTCCATATACACAAAGTTCAATAGGTTTCATTGGTTTCACAGTTCTCTCTTTTAATACAGCAACTAATGTCTCGTACACACTATCCGATAAATTCCATCCGGAAACGTTTAGCTTTTCCAAATTCTTACCGAATTTCATAAAATCGATTAAGACGTTGTCTTGCAAAGTGGTTCCACCATCACAAATAAACTCCCGCAATTCTGTATAGTTTTGTGCAATTTTCAAAAGAAAGTTCGGATCAACGTATTCACTACCGATATCGAAAAGAGAAAATAATGACAATTTTTGTATTTTTCGAAATTGAAGAATTCGATTTTGTGTAGTTTCGGACATTCTAAAGCCTTGTACCGTTAGTGACTCTAACGAATCGCGTTTATGCGTAACCAATTCGGCAAATAAATCCGAATTGGCATTATACATAATTTTCATATGTTTTAAATTTTTAATTTGTGCAACCGTTTTTATTCTTCCCTTTTCATAATCGCTTACAACTATTCGTTCCAATTGAGTTTGATTATCGACAATAGCTTGATAGGCTTCCTCAGTTAGAAAATTACACTGCACAATATTTAAGCTTTTCAATTGTAGCTCGTTGCATAATTGGATGAAAGGGTTGGGTTTAATGGCAGTACCATTCAACGTTAGTTCAACTAAACTTTTAATGTTATCCAAATGTTTTCCTGTGAAGTGATAATTACCGGATAAATTCAAACTTTCCAGTTTCTTTAAACGACTGATCTGTGCACATACTCTATCAGTTATTGCATCGCAATGTGTTAAATTGATCTTCTTAAGATTTTCATTGGCACGAAAGATACGTGAGTACGGTTTAAAAGGAATCTTGTACAACATTCTGAATTCGATATCTTCCAAGTTACTACAATAGGTTGGCAACAATTCGAGATAAGTAACATAATTTTGAACCGGATATTCGCACAGCAATCGTTTTATATGTTGTCCGGATCTTGAAAGGAATTCTGTAGCATCAAGCAGCTCTACATTCGAAATGATATCATTGTAATTAAGTAATTCGCCTAATTCCAAGAGTGTGTCATAGTGTTCGCGAAAACGCTGACAAGTAAACGAGAGTCGTAGCTTCGCAGCAGAATCCAAGAAAGTCATGATGTGCAACAGGCAGTCGTCATTTAAATCTAATAAATATGAACCTGTTGAAGTGGTCGTATTGCATTAGAATTGAATAGAATTGCATTTAATGCATAAGAAAAGTATAATAATTACTGAATTCAAACGCAGATTCTGGTTGGTGCCATATGTCCGCCGGCTGAACTTGTATTTCTTTTGAAAAGCTCCAATGATTTGGTTGACACATTGCTCTGAAATGTAAAAGATACTGTTCTGTGAAATAACGAATATGTACCTACAAGTTCGTGTATAATATTCGTAAGACTAGTTACTTGGAAAACTAGCAACTTTATTATCACTACTTTTTTATGTTCATTTATGTTCAACTGATTATAACATTCGACGTGTGGAAGAGAGTGCCGAGAAAGGTCACAGGCCATTAAGATGGACTATTCAACATACCACACACAGATGTGGATCCAGTAAAGTGGCACAACAGAACAGTTATGGAACTTTTCATTAGGAGTTCAATCAGAGACGTTGTATAGAGTACTGCAAAACTAATTAACAACTTTTTAGATGTTTTTTTTCGTTAGGAACTTAATGTCGACCCGAAACTCTGTGATTTTAAGTATTTACGTTGATATTTGCATCTTTATTAACCCCACTCATTCCACATATTTCTTAACTTCCAACCGCAGTGTAGCTTCATACCACGTTACGGCCCTGTTCCTTTTAATAAGAACACCCGATCCCTATGCATTGCGAAGTGAAGTGGTTTATCGGATAATTTTTTTTAAGTATTTATTATTTGATTGCATTATGATACTGAAAAATGTATTTCTTACTTAGCGGCATCTTCGGCCCTTTCAAAGTTCACATAAGCACAAGAACTAGCATCAGCTTCAGAGTACACGGAAGTAACTTCACCAAATGTCTGGAAATAGTCTTTCACATCTTTCGTCGTCATCTGTAAAACGAGATTCGGCATTAATTTTTTAATCATTCGAAATGAAGACCAATTGCATACTTCGCTTGATAAATCCGTCACAAAAAGTGTAAATACGACGATTCCTTCACTTGTATAGCAAACTAAAAGTAGTTGATTAGAATTATCTCAATAATATTTTAAATGAGAAAAAAGAACAATTACCTGTTTTATCATTTAACGACATTTTGCCTCAATGAGATTTAATAACACTTTTTCAATTTCTTATAATAAGTTAATTAATTTCAAATACAAATGGTCTAAAAGATGTAAAATAGAGTGTGTAAGAAAAACTGGTAGTAGCCACGTTATTTTGTTTCCCGTTATCTCTAAAATCGAAAGCAAACGTATATCGTCAGAAGTAGCACAACAAATGAACTAATATCTACTGATATGATTCAGAAATAAAAAGATCGAATGTGATAAAATAGATAATTTGATGAGTGGTTTGGATTTAAAATTAAAAGCTTTGCACGTAAAGTATATGTAGAATTATTAGAAGACGCTCAGTTTTTCGATATGACTCAACTTCGACATCATTACAGAATTATTTATTAAAATTTTTATTTGATTCTAAATGAACTATATAATTAAATTAAATTTTCAAGTTTTTATTAGACTTTACTGCTGTGTAGTGCAAACATGAGTACTTCTACTAAGATTCCAGCTAATCGTTTGCTTTCTTTAATTTTTAAATTAACATAATTAATCTTAACTCATCCACAAAAACTGGTTTTAAGACTATTTATGCCGAACGGCTTAGTGTAAAATTGAAACAAAGAGAAGGAAACATGAACTAGAAAATTAAATGCAATTGGCTGTTCTTGAAAATTAATTCTAAACATTGACTTCGACTTGAATCGAATTTTTCAGTATCAGGTGGGACCGACTTTCTGGAGATGCAGTTCAAAATTAAAAAAAAATGTTTTTCCACAACAAAGTAAATAGATTTAACTCCCTCTGTCCGATAATAAGAGTTCCATTTGAAAACTTTGGGACTAGAAAAATGGAAAAAACGGATCAAGTCTTCTTTAATAAACATATCGAAGGTGAAGAACAGCAACCTCCTAAATCTATATTAAGTTCATACTGATAGAAGGTTGGTATTCTTCACGGTCAATATGTTCATTGTCAAAAAGTTTAATTCCGTCAAAATGATTTATTTAAGTAATTATGTAAAAAATAAGACGTCTTGGATATTTAGCAATGGATAGTAAAACTTTTGTTTTGTTTGTTTTTAATGTCCTTCTATCTCTAACATTGATCCTTAGTCTCGAATAACATTGTGAAATTAAAATGAGACTCTTACTTGCGGAAAATTTTTCGTGTGCAATGGGACTCTTATATTCGGACGGAGGGAGTATTTTTTTAATAATAAAGTATTTATAATGGGCCCCAACCCGCCCATTATCGTGGCGATCAACCTGAATATGTCTTACTATCGCCTCCATACAAGCTGGCAATGTACAAAATAACATCGACATTCACTCGCTTAAAGAAAAGTGAGCAACAAAACATCAAAGCCGGATGGTTCCTTATTAATCAAGGGATGCGCGTGACTGATAAGTCCCAGCAATAACATAATAATAATTCATGTTATAAATAAGTCATAAAAGACTATTTCTAATAGTCTTTTATGACTTATTTTTAGGAAAAAAAAAAGAAAATTTATTATTTCTTTCATTAGCAATATGACATAGAGATCAATGCGTCGTAAATATTAAAAAGCCCGTCGAATTAATGGTTAGTTGTACAATTTTGTCCGTCTCTCTCACCAGTCAATTATTCTCTTTAACTAACCTGCGATTACCTTCATTTCCAAAAAATTAACAAGGAACTCGACAAACACATTCTTATACCATACCATAATTTACTTGGTATAGTTCCATTTGTTTAATTTGAAATAAACTGTCTGCACACGGAACGCTGCGGAATCTACACCACGATTACGTAGGGCGCGAATTTGTAACACACATTTTTTTTTATTAATAATAACAAGTAACAATCTTTTGCCATTGCCCAATTTTACTTATACTTTGGTAGAACCGAAAGCCAAAAGAATTTTCTACCTTCTTCTGTCTGTATTAAGTTTCTAGACATGAAAATTAGCAAAGTTGATGTTTTGAAATTTCGTTAATAGCGCTTTATGCAAGGCTCGGAAGTTTGGAGGACTTTTGAACGGGTAGACACCGGTCCAAGCCAGATGTTAAGCCTAGTGTAGCAAAAAAAAATCTTTCACTGTTTTTTCGGTAAGAAACAAAATTCATTGTGTTCATTGCTCAACTTGGAAGAAAGTATTGCCTGTCGCTATTACGTCAATTTAAAAATTCCTGGCACCACATATTATAGCACAGGAACTGATATTACCAATGAAGGCATAGATCATAAAAAGTACTTCTCTACCAGAAGCGGTTCTTGAAGACTGCCTTTACTAATCGCATCTTCAGAAAAAACGCATTGGGTACCGGCTAGACTATCATTTTTAATTTTCAGATTCACCTGAAAATTAAAAACTTCTTCACAGTTAACGAATTTAAAAACTGTACTAATATTCAAGCTTAACTAGAATAACATATTTATCAAAAGTAAGTTATCGAAGTAATAAATGAGCGAACTTGAATGCAGCACTAGAAAAACATGGAGACAAGAGAATATTTTTATTTTATGTTACCAGTCAATATCATGGCTACATACCGAGGCATAAGGCACTTTATGGGGTATTGTTGCGGTTTATAAAAAACTTTTTTAATTTATTTCTACCACATGATAACTGTATTTGAAATTCTTCGAATAAATTCTTTTAAATTTGTTCTGTTCGCAGCAAGTGTATGTGTGTGCCTCTCTTAATATTAAAAGATGGTAACTACTACGCTTACCTGGATTCCTGTTATTAAAACAAACCAAATAGTTGTGAATAGTGCGGCCAGTTATACTTTTCTCCACGTTTGTGCTAAACTTCATTCTATAGACTTTGAAACTATATTTAGTCCTGGTGAATAGAAAATTTTGGAATTAAATTAACAATATTTCATGTGAATAGCAAAAGGTTTATTTAGCCTTCGGTCATGTTCGTTTATTTTACCTAAATTCACCCCAGACATTATTGGAATAATATCTAAACTCTTTGTCTAGATACACAAAGAGTTTAGATAACTCAAATCATAAAATACAAAATCTTTCATTACCGTCTATTTTTAAAAAACCAAAATTTTTTTTCTTATAAAATTACAAAAGAAATTAGTTGTAGAAAAAAGCGTTGATGACCACAAATAGCTACATTAAGAATAAATGCAAAATTCATACAAAATGCAATTCATAAAGAAAGATAAAAATAAAATTTAAAATTTTGTGTCGTCTTTCCTATCAATTATTGTTGATGTTGTTGTTTTTTTTTTTAACGAACTTTTGATTAGTTCCTCGAGTTTTATCTTAATCAAAGTATCGAAAAAGATGTTCTTCAAACGGTTTGGCAGTGGTTCCAAACTGAGTTACGGCTACTTACTTCGTGGTCCAATCGCGTCTCTTCCATCAAAAGATAATTTCAACAGGTTTCGATTTTGACGGTATATCTCGGTCTACAAAATCAAAAATAAAATTTAAGTAAAACATTTTCAACAATAGAAAACAATTTCTTACATTTAATATGTCCTTCGAAATTCCAGCTCCATGTACACAAAGTTCTATTGGTTGCATTGGCTTCACAGTTCTCTCGTTTAATACAGCAACTAATTTCTCGTAGACACTATCCGATAATTTCCATTTGGAAACGTTCATTTTTTCCAAATTCTTACCAAATTGCATAAAATCGATTAATACGTTCTCTTTCAAATCATCGCTACCTGGGCAAATAAATTCCCGCAATTCTGTATAGTTTTGTGCAATTTTCAAAAGAAAGTTTGGATCAACGTATAATAATAATAATGATAATTTTCGTATATTTCGAAACTGAAGAATTAGATTTCGTGTAGTTTCGGACGTTTCACAGCCATGCAACGTTAGTGACTCTAGCGAATCGCGCTTATGCGTAACTAATTCCGCATATAAATTCGAATTGTCATCATTATTGTAATCATAGTAAATTTCTATATGTTTCAAATTTTTAATTTGTGCAACCGTTTCTCTTCTTCTTCCTCTTCGTTCTCTTGCATGCTCGCTTACAACTATTCTTTGCAATTGAGTTTGAGTATCGACAATAGCTTGATAGGCTTCTTTAGTTAAATAACGACAGTTCGCAATATTTAAGCTTTTCAATTGTAGTTTGTTGCATAATTGGATGAAAGGTTTTGGCTGAATTTGAGTACCATTCAACGTAAGTTCAACTAAACTTTCGATTTTATCCAAATGTTCTCCGGTGATATAATTACCGGACAAATTCAAATTTTCCAGTTGCTTTAAACGACTGATCTCTGCACATACGCTGTCAGTTATTAACCTACGGCCACATGATAAATCGATCTTCTTAAGATTTTCATTGGCGCGGAAGATACGTGAGTACGATTTAAAAGGAATATTGTAAAACATTCTGAATTTAATATCTTCCAAGTTGTTACAATAGGTTGGCAACAATTCGAGATAAGTAACATAATTTTGAACCGGATATTCGCACAGCAATCGTTTTATATGTTGTCCGGATCTTGAAAGAAATTCTGTAGCCTCAGGCAGTTCTACATTTGAAATGAAATCATTGTAATTGAGTATTTCGCCTAATTCCAAGAGGGTTTCATAATGTTCACGAAAACGCTGACAAGTAAACGAGAGTCGTAGCTTCGTAGCAGAATCCAAGTAAGTCATGATGTGCAACATACAATCTTCATTTAAATCTAATAAATATGAACCTGTTGAAATAGTCGTATTGGATTAGAATAGAATAGAATTGCATTAAATATAAAAAAAGGATAATAATTACTTACTGAATTCAAATGCAGATTCTGGTTGATGCCATATACCTGCCTCAAAAACGTGTATATCTTTCGAAAAGCTGCAATGATTTGGTTGACACAACGCTCTGAAATGTATAATATAATCGACTAAAATTTGTGAGTAATTTGAAAAATTAGTAAAGGGTGGTCCAACCAAAACGCACGATATTAATTGTAAATAAAACAAAAAGTTTTCAGAGAATTATCTTAATATTTTTTATTATGAAGGATCTATGACAATTATGTGTGAAACAAAATATCGCCCAACGCTCGCCACGGCTACGGTGTGACGTTAAGGTGTGAACATCGTGCATTATGGTTGGACCACCCTTTATATTCTTTTTTTCGCTTTTGCAATTCCTGGTATTAGTTTTTAGAGATAAACTGGAAAATTTACAAAGAAGCGATATATGTACTGCTGTGCATCGTCTTAACATTTTCGAAATTAAGTTTGTTAATGACGTATCAATCATTTCGACTAAACGTACTTATAGACCCCTTTTATGCCTGAACAGCTCAAAGGACGCATTTAATATTATGTTTTCATCAACATGTGATAAATGATCTGTCGAGAATTGGAAAAACACGGTCGATTGTAACTTAAAATCGTATTCCGACGTGTAGAAAACGTGAGAGCTGAGGAAGACTGTTGGACCATACCGATTCGAAAAATGTTCACGAGCTAATGAAATGAAATGAAATTTTATGATTTTTATTGTCAACAGATAATACAATACTAGAGCCAACAAGGGTTATTTAATACAACCACCACAATAATCTTAATTTTACATGAAACGAAACGATACCACCGGCTGCGCCAATGATGTTGTGCGTTTAGCCACAATAAGACATACTTCTGACTAAACTATGACCATAGTTATTGGAATAGTCGATGCCAAGTGAAGAAGTGAACCTGAAAAGGAAATCTAACACGCGAACTACCAGGCGAAACAACCTAGTGTCTACAGGATGCCGCACAGTGGGGTATTTGAACAATCTACGCGGCCAAAAGTCAATTTACCAAAATGTGAAACGGTTAAAAACAAAAGACGTCATGAGCTAGTATACATGTCTAAGAAGAATACTCAGCTCCTCCTGCCTTTCCTCTGCGCACGCGTCGCGTGTTTACGTTCAGTTGAAAGTCGATGAACCCACTTGGTGTATGTGTCTGTTCTCGGCGTTCATTTTGGAAGGAAATTTTAACAGTGAATATTTATTATTCTACGTTCATTCCGGAAGTAAAAGTGATGGATACTGATACAGCAGGTAATAACTCACTAACTATATTAGGATTAACATTATTTTTAGCGTTCTACAGTTTAGATTTAGTGTTTTGAAAGGCACACGTTTTGTGGAGAATTTTTTAGCTATTTTTTTGTTTGTTTATGAATGTATTTGTTATACTTCCAAGTTAGATCCTGCTATAATTCTTAATAAAGTCGAAGGTTTGAAGCTTTCAGTAGTAATTCATAAAAAAAATTAGCCGCGGATAAGTATTATTTCGGTGCTTAGAATTTTTTTTGACTAAAATGTTCAAAAAATCTAATTGAAGTTAAAAGCATTTTTAAAAAAATGTCTTTTTGGTTTAGATTCACAAGATACCTCTGGAGTAAAAATTGTGACCGTAAATACTTATTCGACCGTATGCACAATCTTAATTTGTCAAATCTTAATTTGTCAAGTCTTAATTTATCAAAAAGTTTTGTCAATAAATATGTCTTGATCAATAACAGAAAGCTGTTTTTTACTTAGTAATGTCGTTTAGAATCGATGTAAACATCAAAATAATTTTGGCCGCGTAGATCGTTCAAATACCCCTATGTGCGCCGGTTAGTTTTGGGATTCAAATATTATCTTTTCGACTATACTGAAACTCTTTTATTTAATACTTTTGTAACTTTAAATTTTGTTTGACTTTTGAACGAATCAAAAAGTCACTGAAAGATTGAGATTGTATTGTTCGCGTCATCCTTTTATGTAAATAAACTTTAATATTGTTGTATTCGCAATATTTTTTTACCATATAAAAATAACTTACATTAGAAAATTATGTGTGCAAAACATGTATGTGTGGACAGATATTTTGAACGTTAGGAATTTTCTCTGTACCTAAAACGTTCCATGGGGAATTAATAGATTTTGATAAAAAGAAGTCTAAGAACCTTTTGACAACATAATGATTACTCAAGAAGAGGCCCAAAAATTCATTTAAAGTGAACAAGTTTGTTTATCGGATAATGTTTTTAAAATATTACATCCCGATTAACCGATGTCCGTTTGTCCGATGTTTCGATTAACCGAGGTAGTCTAGGCTTCCGATGTTTTCGGTTTACTGAGCTTATTACCTCGAATAATATTTATTTCTCCAATTTTCTTATGTGTATGTGTTTTGCACAATTTTATTGTCCTGTATAAAATTTCAGCATTACGCACATTTTGATTTTCATAAAAAATTACGTCCTACTAAGGCTTTGGGAGAATATTTAATTATCCGAGATTTAAGGTTATCCAATGTGGGTCTACTCCCGATTACATCGGTTAATCGGGATTCTACTGTATTTATTATTTCATTATGATATTGAAAAATATATTTCTTACTTAGCTGCATCTTCGGCCCTTTCAAAGGTCACATAAGCACAGAATCCACGATAATATTTTCCTTTAAACTCCACGAAAGTAATTTCACCGAATGTTTGGAAATAGTCTTTCACATCTTTCGTCGTCATCTGTAAAACGAGATTCGGCATTAATTTTGTAATCTCTAGACATGAAGTACAATTATATACTTCGTTTGATGAGTTCGTTACAAAAAGCGTAAACACAATGAGACCATCCTTGGTATAGCAAACTGAAAGGAAAAGTTGACTAGAATTATCTCGATAAGGCTTTTGGCTTAAAAAAACACTACCTCTTTCGTTATCTACTGACATTTTGATGTAATTCTGCCTCAGGCAGATTTTATAGCACTTTTTATAAATCTCTGATTATTACAAGTTTAATTCAGCCCAAAAGTTTGTAACGAAGAGAACTGGACCTCGGACAAAAAAAAGGTAAACGTTAGATTGCTTTAATTTGTTATAAGATCAACATCAACATTGCAGTCGCATGTAATCTTACTTTGCAAGTAATCTAAATAATTTTAACGATGGAAGAAACATGAAATACAAAGATTATAAGAAAGAAAATAATAGACTATTTACAGCATCTTCTGAACCCAACCCAGATTAAATTCTACGGTTGCAAATAATATTCTGGAAAAGATGATCTTAGAAAATTGGCTTCGAATCGAACATGTTTTGTCAATATCGGGACCGTGGAAGTCCAAGCACCAGAAATGCTCAAATTATATTTTTTAAAGTCGAATTCGAAATGAATAAAAAACCTCTAGCTCTGTAAATAGTTTTAAATATTACTTTATTATTTTTTAAGTCATTAAGTATTTATAATGGGCCCCTACCACGCCCATTATCGTGGCGATCAACCTGAATATGCCGTCGCCTCCGATAAGCTCGCAAAATGAAAAAAGAGAGACTTTCTCTTGCTTAAAGAAAATGGAGTAACAACAAGTTAAAGCCTAATGCATGTTTGTTTATTAATTAAGAAGCGTATATGGGCCTAAGGAAGAAATTCATCAAAAAAATAGTATACTATAAATTATTTAGAAATATAAATGCATGTGATGTGACATCTAAACTCGCGTCAAATTTATCGTCGATTCGTCAATATTTTGGAGTCGCTCTCGCCAATTTACTCCAAATCTTATTCAACCTGCATCTGGAGCCAACTAGCATTTATTGAGACTGCAAATTTCACAACTATAAGTAGAAGCTTCAATTTTATGGTATCAGTTCCAATAAACTGTCTCTCTCCTTAGGCTCCTTATAAGGAACCGTTGATACACTTTTTGTTTTATTTCTAAAGCCACATACCAATTGTATTTTAAATCCATCGATTAAATTATTTGAAATTTGTTCTGTTCGCAACAAGTCAAGAGTGTGTGTGTGTCTTAATATGACATAAAGAATGATAATTACTACGCTTACCTGATTCCTGTTCCGGCTTCGAAACTATATTTAGTCCTGGTGAATAGAAAATTTTGGAATTAAATTAACAATATTTCATATGAATAACAAAAGGTTTACTTACCCTTCGGCCATGTTCGTTTATTTTACCTAAATTCACACCAGACATTATTAGAATAATATCTAAACTCTTTGTGTATCTAAACCGAATTTAAATCATAAAATACAAAATCTTTCATTACCGTCTATTTTTAATAAACCAAAATTTTTTTTCTTATAAAATTAGAAAAGAAATAAATGGTAAAAAAAATCGTTGATAACCACACATAGCTACATTAAGTATAAATGCTAAATTTGTCATAATCGAAGAGAAATAACAAAAAAAAAAATTTGAAAATTTTGTGTCGTTTTTCCTATTTGTTATTATTGTTTTTTTAACGATTATTTGATTAGTTGGTCGAGTTTCATCTTAATCACAGTATCGAAAAAAATTCAATCGGTTTGGCAGTGGTAACTAAACTGATGTGCGGCTAATTTTTTCGTTGTCAAATTGCGTCTCC
Source organism: Beris chalybata (assembly GCA_949128065.1). Taxonomy (NCBI): domain Eukaryota; kingdom Metazoa; phylum Arthropoda; class Insecta; order Diptera; family Stratiomyidae; genus Beris; species Beris chalybata. The sequence continues at coordinate 5,192,419 of OX421894.1, read as the reverse complement.
TCAATCATTCTGAAGTGTTATTGAAGTTAAATTTAATTAACGAATCCATTACGAATATTTTTTTCGACATTACATGCAATGGCTAACCTTCATGCAACTGCCTGATTTTAACTTGTTTGCTTTTCCGTATACGTCGACTACTGCGTGTAATGCACCTTTTGATGATTCACGGAGTTTGTGATAAAACGCATTTCCCTTGATTATGGGCGTCGGAATGAAAACGACTCCGATATGGGAGCCTTTGTCGGTTAGTAAGAGTTCGGATCTTTCTCCATCATGACTTGTTGGTTTGAGTGCGCTGCAAGGAATGTCCTCGAGATGTTCTATCATTTATTCCTTTCTAACGACTTAACGATTAACTGTGATATGTATGAAATGCCAATAGTCAATAGTCAATTATAGTTGATTGTAGTACATAATATCTTCGATCTGAACGTGAACCAATTGAAATAAAAAGTCAATCAATGATAAATGCGAGTAGGACTTAAAGTAAAACATTGAGTTGTTTTTCAGGAATGACTTATGCTTGAAAGTTAACTTATTTTTAAAGTATTTGGCACCATGAAACATGCGGTCGACGAGTAATGCATATGCCCAAAAAGAATATACATATCACCATTAGGTACGTTGGTTCTAAGAATGGAGTCGAAAATAGTGTAGCAACCATTCTTACTCTGAAAGCGGGCTACAGTCTCATTACATAAAAACCGATCTCTGATAGTATTATTGTCGGTAGATTCAGAACTCATCTCAAGCGAGAAGAAATTGAAATTAAAATGAGATGAAGGAGTGTGCAACGTGAAGCCAAATAGGAGAAAATCAAAACCGGGGGATATGTCAAGCGCGGATATTTGAAGACACATGGAAAATTACTGAAAATCGATGATGACTCGAAAAACAGCTTTATTTAATTAAAATTGCTACATACCAACATTCATTGTATCAGTCACCCTCTCTTTTTCGGAAACGATTAACAAAGGATAATTTCAACAGGTTTCGATTTTGACGGTACATCTCGCTCTACAAATTGAAAAAAAAATTTAAGTACAACATTTCCAACAATAGAAAACAATTTCATACATTTAATATGTCCGTCGAAATTCCAGCTCCATGTACACAAAGTTCTATTGGTTTCATCGGTTTCACAGGTCTCTCTTTTAATACAGCCACTAATATCTCGTACACACTATCCGATAAATTCCATTCGGAAACGTTTAGCTTTTCCAAATTCTTACCAAATTTCATAAAATCGATTAATACGTTCTCGTGCAAAGTGGTTCCACCTGGGCAAATAAACTCCCGCAATTCTGTATAGTTTTGTGCAATTTTCAAAAGAAAGTTCGGATCAACGTATTCATTATGGATATCGAAAATACAAAATAATGATAATTTTCGTATTTTTCGAAACTGAAGAATTCGATTTTGTGTAATTTCGGACATTCTAAAGCCATGCACCGACAGCGACTCTAGTGAATCGCGCTTATGCTTAACTAGTTCGGCATATAAATCCGAATTGTTATTATACATAATTTCCATATGTTTCAAATTTTTAATTTGTGCAACCGTTTCTATTCCTCCTCTTCCATACTCGCTTACAACTATTCTTTCCAATTGAGTTTGAGTATCAACAATTGCTTGATGAGCTTCTTTAGTTAGCAAATTGCACTGCACAATATTTAAGCTTTTCAATTGTAACCCATTACATAATTGGATGAAAGGTTTTGGCTTGATACCAGTACCATTCAACGTTAGTTCAACTAAACTTTTGATTTTATCCAAATGTTTTCCGGTGAAGCTATAATTGCCGGACAAATTCAAATATTCCAGTTGCTTTAAACGACTGATCTGTGCACATACCCTGTTAGTTATTGCCTTGCAATGTGTTAAATCGATCTTCTTAAGATTTTTATTGGCGCGTAAGATACGTGAGTACGGTTTAAAAGGAATCTTGTACAACATTCTGAATTCGATATCTTCCAAGTTACTACAATAGGTTGGCAACAATTCGATGTAACTAACATAATTTAGAGCAGTATATTCGCATTGTATTCGTTTTATATGTTGTCCGGATCTTGAAAGAAATTCTGTAGCCTCAGGCAGTTCCACATTCGAAATGATATCATTGTAATTGAGTGCTTCGCCTAATTCCAAGAGGGTTTCATAATGTTCACGAAAACGCTGGCAAGTAAATGAGAGTCGTAGCTTCGAAGCAGAAGCCAAGTAAGTCATGATGTGCAACAGACAGTCGTCATTTAAATCTAATAAATATGAACCTGTTGAAGTGGTCGTATTGCATTAGAATAGAATAGACTTGCATTAAATATAAGCAAAGAATAATAATTACTTACTGAATTCAAATGCAGATTCTGGTTGATGCCATATATTGGCCGCCCGAACTTTTATTTCTTTCGAAAAGCTCCAATGATTTTGTTGACACATTGCTCTGAAATTTTAAATATTAATGTTTTGTAAAATAACTAATACGTATCTAAATTTTGGACGAAAGGTACGCGTATAATACTCGTAAGCTTGGTCGCTTGGAAAACGAACAACTTAATTTTCACTATATTATTCTGTAAATTTGATTTTGATAATAACATTCAACGTATGGTAGAGACCGCGGAGAAAGATCAATAAACCTTTTTCTTCAAAAATTAAAATGGACCATTTAACCACTCGGAGATTCTAGTAAAATGACACCATATAACAATTGCGATACTTTTTTCCTTTTTTAAATGGATTAACTGCATTTGGACGTATTTTGCAATAGGAGTTCAATCAAGGAGGTTATCTAAAGTACTGAAAAACTGATTCGCAGCTATTCTAGAAAAACTTTTTTTCGTTAAGAACTTAATGTCGACTCGGAAACTCTCTGATTTTAAGAATTTACGTTGATATTTACTGCTTTATTAACCCCACTCATTCCACAATTTTTTTAACTTGCGACCGACGTGTAGGTTTATACCACGCTCCTTTAAATAACCACATCCTTATGCATTGTGAAGTGAAGTAGTTTATCGGATAATGTTTTTAAATTATTTATCATTTTATTATAATACTGAAAAATGTATTTCTTACTTAGCGGCATCTTCGGCCCTTTCAAAATTCACATAAGCACAAGAACTACCATCAGCTTCAGAGTACACGGAAGTAACTTCACCAAATGTCTGGAAATAGTCTTTCACATCTTTCGTCGTCATCTGTAAAACGAGATTCAGTATTAATTTTTTAATCATTCGAAATGAAGACCAATTGCATACTTCGCTTGATAAATCCGTCACAAAAAGTGTAAATACGACGATTCCTTCACTTGTATAGCAAACTAAAAGTAATTGATTAGAATTATCTCAATAATGTTTTAAATGAAAAAAAAAGCACAATTACCTGTTTTATCATTTAACGACATTTTGCCTCAATGAGATTTAATAGCACTTTTTCAATTTCTTATAAGAAGTTAATTAATTTCAAATGCAAATGGTCTAAAAGATGTAAAATATAGTGTAAGACAAACTGGTAATATCCTCGTTATTTTGTTTCACGTTATCTCTAAAATCGAAAGCAAAAAAAAAAAATTACAGCGACTTGAATCGTGTTTTTGTGGGACTAGAAAAATAGAAAAATCGGATCAAGTCTTCTTTCATAAACATATTGATGGTGAAGAATAGCAACCTCCTAAATCTATATGAAGTTCATACAGACTTAGGAGGTTGGTATTCTTCACGATCGATATGTTCATTGTCAAAATGTTTAATTCCCTCAAATTGGTTTATATAAATAATTATGTAAGTCATAAAGTTTTAGTTTTTTAGCAATGGTTAGTAAAACTTTTAATTTTTTTTTTAATATCCTTCAACATTGATCCTTAATCAGTAACACTGCGAAATACAAATAGGACTCTTATTTGTGCAATAATTTTCGTGTTATATTCGGACGGAGAGAGTATTTTTTTAATAATAAAGTATTTATAATAGGCCCCAACCCGCCCATTATCGTGGCGATCAACCTGAATATATCTTACTATCGCCTCCATACAAGCTGGCAATGTACAAAATAACATCGACATTCACTCGCTTAAAGAAAAGGGAGCAGCAAAAAATTAAAGCCGGATGGTTCCTTATTAATCAAGGGATGCGAGTGACCGATAAGACTGAGCAATAACATAATAGTTGATGTTTAAAATAAGTCATGAAAGACTATTAGAAATGCTAGGAAAAAAAAGAAAATTTATTATTTCTTTCATTAGCAATATGACATAGAGATCAATGTGTCGTAAATATTAAAAAGCCCGTCGAATTAATGGTTAGTTGCACAATTTTTTCAGTCTCTCTCACCGGTCAATTATTGTCTTTCACTAACCTGCGATTACCTTCATTTCAAAAAAATTAACAAGTAACTCGACAAACACATTCTTATACCATACTCTAATTTACTTTGTACATATATTTCCATTTGTTTAAACTGTCTGCACACGGAACGCTGCGGAATCTACACCCCGATTACGTAGGGCGACCTATGTCTGTAACAAACATTTTTTTTTTATTAATAATAACAAGAAACAATCTTTTGCCATTGTCCAATTTTACTTGTACTTTGGTAGAACCGAAAGCCGAAAGAATTATCTACCTTTTTCTGTAAAAACTGTCTGTATTAACCTTCTACTGCATGAATTATGATCAATGTGAAAAAAAAAATTAAAAAATGTCTTAAAAAGGCTCTTAGTGGCTTAAAAAAAAGGCATTCTCATAAAAAAAACTAAAGTTTTTGGTGTTAGATTAGAAAAAAATGAACGCCATATATGGCTTCGTATGCGTTATGGGTTCTCTAGATGGTGCGACATTGTTATCGAAGCTATCTGTAAGTGTTGCTATACTTACAGAAAGTAAATTGATACAAAAAGATTTCCATGTGAGAAATATATATGAAAAGGATATATGAAAAGGATATATGAAAAGGATTTATGAAAAGGAGGAAATTGGGTACAAATTGTAAATTAGTAAGAAAAGTTTATAAAATATAACGTCGCCATACACAATGAAATTATCCTAGGCTGATGGTGTCAAGGGTAAAATCAAATGCACTGCGCGGATCCATTTCTAAGATATTCACAACTACTTGTTAACCCACACGAAACCATATATGGATCGGCATTTAACATGAAAATGTTGCTCTAAAGAGGAGCAGTCCCATTACAGTTTTAAAATTTTTAGAATTTTTTTTTTTCACATACCTTTTTCGAAAGAATAAAGCGTAATGACCGTTTTATATGAAAAAGAGTCAGTTCAGCTCGAAAGTATGTCTTGTGTGGTTGAATTTTGAAACTGAAATACCAAACTATCCTAAAGGAACGCGATTTAATATACCTCGAAAATGTTTTAAAAAAGGATATATGACGGGAATGAATTCACAGATATATGCTAAACTGAGTGAGTTAGAAGTTCAAGGTTTCTTATATGCGCCTGTAATCGCTGATTCGGTAAGTCACTAAAACTTATACTTAGTTTTCTCGTATTGAAACGCTAAACGCTATTATCTCGAAACTGCATCTTTAAAAACTGCTCCTATTGTAGCTCAAAAAGTTATGTATCGATTTTGCTGATTTTTTTGGAGCTTTCTGGTTATAAATATATCGGAAGGATAGACCTAAAATTTTGAGGATATCGCGTAAATAAACCACTATTTTGGGATAAAAACTGTCAAAAAAATAGTCGAAAAATGTACATTTGATTGGAAAGCCTCATATCTTTTTTGTTTTATATTTTTCTTATAATTTTTTAGGTATATCCTTCCCATTCATCGGTTAGAATTCCAAAAATATTTTAGTTTTGAGTTTAAGATTAATAGAAAAAATATGACGAATGAAGCAGCTTTCGATGTCATGCGAAAGACGCCTAAAGGAATACCCTATAACGCCTATAAATAATATCATGTCAAAATTTTAAAATGATGCGATTATTTTATCACCATAAAAAAATTTATAAAAAATGGCTCGTTTTCGGGCGTTTAAAGGGACTGCTCCCCTTAATGCATACGAAGCCATATATGGCTTTTGTGAAACTACCATCGAAATCACTGTTTTAATTAATTATATTTTAAAATAGTTAGCATTTGAATTAAGACTATAAATGTCGCAACGAAAAAATATTTTTTCCACTTGTGTATTTACTTCGTAAATACTTTTAATTTATATTTGAATTTCACACTTTTCGATCCCACGTAACACGTCTTGCAATCACAACGAAAGTAAGCGTTATGAAAGGCTTGAAAAGAACAACACAAAATGAAAATGGCATTATTTCAGAGATAAGGGTTTTGAATGAAAATGATTTGGGTCATTTGTAGTTTTATTTGAAGTGAAAAAAGGATTTTGAAGTTGTAAAGCCATATATGGCTTCGTATGCATTAGAGGGTTAAGTTTCTAGACATGAAAATTAGCAAAGTTGATGTTTTGATATTTCGTTAATAGTGATTTATGCAAGACTCGGAAGTTTGGAGGACTTTTGGAGGACTTTTCTCATAGTGAAGGGTTTCGTGCATCCCCTAATTGTGCCGAAAATCTGGCCAAGCCAGATGTTAAGCATAGCCAGAAAAATCTTTCACTGTTTTTCGGTAAGAATCAAAATTCATTGTGTTCATGCTCATGCTCAACTTGGAAGAAAGTATTGCCTGTCGCTATTACGTCAATTTAAAAATTCCTGGCACCACATATTATACCAATGAAGGCTTAGATCATAAAAAGTACTTGTCCACCATAAGCGGTTCTTGAAGACTCCCTTTACTAATCGCATTTTCAGAAAAAAACGGCATTGGGCACCGGCTAGACCAACATTTTTAATTTTCAGATTCAACTGAAAATTAAAAACTTCTTAACAGTTAACGAATTTAAAATCGTCACTTTTTCACTTTCGCTTCTTTAGCTTCAGACTTAACTAGAATAACATATTTTTCAAAAGGATTTCAATAAATTGCAGAGTAGACCTACACATCGAAGCAATTAATGAGCGAACTTGAATGCAGCACTAGAAAAACGCGGAGACAAGAGAATATTTTTATTTTATGTTATGTTATGTCAATATAATGGTCAATGTCAATATAATGGTCAGTGTCAATATAATAACTACATTTCGAAGCATAAGGCACTTTATGGGGTATTGTTGCGGTTTATAAGAAACTTTTTTAATTTATTTCTACCACATGATAATTGTATTTGAAATCCATCGATTAAATTATTTGAAATTTGTTCTATTCGCAACAAGTGTCTGTGTGTCTCTCTCTCTATTAAAGGATGGTAACTACTAGAGCTTACCTGATTCCTGTTATTAAAACAAACCAAATATTTGGGAATAGTGCGGCTCCAGACTTGTTCGAAATTTCATTCTATAGGCTTCGAAACTATATTTAGTCCTGGTGAATAGAAAATTTTGGAATTAAATTAACAATATATCATATGAATAACAAAAGGTTTACTTACCCTTCGGCCATGTTCGTTTATTTGACCTAAATTCACCCCAGACATTATTGGAATAATATCTAAACTCTTTGTGTATCTAGAGCGAACTCAAATCATAAAATACAAAATCTTTCATTACCGTCTATTTTAAAAATCAAAATTTTTTTTCTTATAAAATTAAAATAGAAATAAATGGTAGAAAAAATCGTTGATAACCACACATAGCTACATTAAGTATAAATGCTAAATTTGTCATAATCGAAGAGAAATAACAAAAAAAAAAAAATTGAAAATTTTGTGTCGGTTTTCCTATTAGTTATTGTTCTTGTTTTTTAACGATTATTTGATTAGTTGGTCGAGTTTCATCTTAATCACAGTATCGAAAAAAATTCAATCGGTTTGGCAGTGGTACTAAACTGATTTGCGGCTAATTGCTTCGTGGTCAAATTGCGTCTCCTCAATCATTCTGAAATGTTATTGAAGTTAAATTTAATTAACTAATCCATTACGAATATTTTTTTTGATATTACCTATATGCAATGACTAACCTTCATGCTTTTAACTTGTTTGCTGTTCCGTATACGTCGACTACTGCGTGTAATGCTACTTTTGATGATTCACGGAGTTTGTGATAAAACGCATTTATCTTGATTATGGGCGTCGGAATGAAAACGACTCCGATATGGGAGCCTTTGTCGGTTAGTAAGAGTTCGGATCTTTCTCCATCATGACTTGTTGGTTTGAGTGCGCTGCAAGGTATGTCCTCGAGATGTTCTATCATTTATTCCTTTCTAACGACTTAACGATTAACTGTGATATGTATGAAATGCCAATAGTCAATAGTCAATTATAGTTGATTGTAGTACATAATATCTTCGATCTGAACGTGAACCAATTGAAATAAAAAGTCAATCGATGATAAATGCGAGTAGGACTTAAAGTAAAACATTGAGTTGTTTTTCAGGAATGACTTATGCTTGAAAGTTAACTTATTTTTAAAGTATTTGGCACCATGAAACATGCGGTCGACGAGTAATGCAGATGCCCAAAAAGAATATACATACTTAATCACCATTAGGTACGTTGGTTCTAAGAATGGAGTCGAAAATAGTGTAGCAACCATTCTTACTCTGAAAGCGGGCTACAGTCTCATTACATAAAAACCGATCTCTGATAGTATTATTGTCGGTAGATTCAGAACTCATCTCAAGCGAGAAGAAATTGAAATGAGATGAAGGAGTGTGCAACGTGAAGCCAAATAGAAAAAAATCAAAAGCGTGGGATATGTCAAGCGCGGATATTTGAAGACACATGGAAAATTACTGAAAATCGATGATGACTCGAAAAACAGCTTTATTTAATTAAAATTGCTACATACCAACATTCATTGTATCAGTCACCCTCTCTTTTTCGGAAACGATTAACAAAGGATAATTTCAACAGGTTTCGATTTTGACGGTACATCTCGCTCTACAAATTGAAAAAAAAATTTAAGTACAACATTTCCAACAATAGAAAACAATTTCATACATTTAATATGTCCGTCGAAATTCCAGCTCCATGTACACAAAGTTCTATTGGTTTCATCGGTTTCACAGTTCTCTCTTTTAATACAGCCACTAATATCTCATACACACTATCCGATAAATTCCATTCGGAAACGTTCAGCTTTTCCAAATTCTTACCAAATTTCATAAAATCGATTAATACGTTCTCGTGCAAAGTGGTTCCACCTGGGCAAATAAACTCCCGCAATTCTGTATAGTTTTGTGCAATTTTCAAAAGAAAGTTCGGATCAACGTATTCATTATGGATATCGAAGATACAAAATAATGATAATTTTCGTATTTTTCGAAACTGAAGAATTCGATTTTGTGTAATTTCGGACATTCTAAAGCCATGCACCGATAGCGACTCTAGTGAATCGCGCTTATGCTTAACTAGTTCGGCATATAAATCCGAATTGTTATTATACATAATTTCCATATGTTTCAAATTTTTAATTTGTGCAACCGTTTCTATTCCTCCTCTTCCATACTCGCTTACAACTATTCTTTCCAATTGAGTTTGAGTATCAACAATTGCTTGATGAGCTTCTTTAGTTAGAAAATTGCATTGCACAATATTTAAGCTTTTCAATCGTAGCCCATTACATAATTGGATGAAAGGTTTTGGCTTGATACCAGTACCCTTCAACGTTAGTTCAACTAAACTTTTGATTTTATCCAAATAGTTTCCGGTGAAGCTATAATTGCCGGACAAATTCAAATTTTCCAGTTGCTTTAAGCGACTGATTTGTGCACATACTCTGTCAGTTATTGCATCGCAATGTGTTAAATCGATCTTCTTAAGATTTTTATTGGCGCGTAAGATACGTGAGTACGGTTTAAAAGGAATCTTGTACAACATTCTGAATTCGATATCTTCCAAGTTACTACAATAGGTTGGCAACAATTCGATGTAACTAACATAATTTAGAGCAGTATATTCGCATTGTATTCGTTTTATATGTTGTCCGGATCTTGAAAGAAATTCTGTAGCCTCAGGCAGTTCCACATTCGAAATGATATCATTGTAATTGAGTGTTTCGCCTAATTCCAAGAGGGTTTCATAATGTTCACGAAAACGCTGGCAAGTAAATGAGAGTCGTAGCTTCGAAGCAGAATCCAAGTAAGTCATGATGTGCAACAGACAGTCGTCATTTAAATCTAATAAATATGAACCTGTTGAAGTGGTCGAATTGCATTTGAATAGAATAGACTCGAATAAAATAATAATTACTTACTGAATTCAAATGCAGATTCTGGTTGATGCCATATATCAGCCGCCCGAACTTGTATATCTTTCGAAAAGCTCCAATGATTTGGTTGACACATTGCTCTGAAATTTAAAAGATTATTGTTTTGTAAAATAACTTATATGTATCTAAATTTTGGACTACAGGTACGCGTATAATATTCGTAGGCCTGGTCACGAGGAAAACTAACTTAATTTTCACAATTTTTTAATGTTAATTTGTAACTGATAATAACATTCAACGTATGGAAGAGTACGCGGAGAAAGCACATTGGACCTTTTTCTTCAAAAATTAAAAATAGACTGTTCAACATACCATTCGGAGATTTCAGTAAAACTACACCATAGAAAAATTGTGGTATTTTTTTTAAATACATTAACTGAATTTGAACGTACTTTTCAATAGAAGGTCAATCAAAGACGTTATCTAAGGTACTGCAAAGCTGATTCACAGCTCTTCTAGAACAACTTTATAGGTGTTTTTTTCATTAAGAATATAATGTCGACTCGAAACTCTCTGATTTTAAGAATTTACGTAGATTTTTACTGCTTTCGACCGCCGTGTATGTAAGTTCAAACCACAGTACTTTAAATAAAAACACCCGAAGTGGTTTATCGGATAATGTTTTTAAAATATTTATTATTTTATTATAATACTGAAAAATTTATTTCTTACTCAGCGGCATCTTCGGCCCTTTCAAAGTTCACATAAGCACAAGAACTACCATCAGCTTCAGAGTACACGGAAGTAACTTCACCAAATGTCTGGAAATAGTCTTTCACATCTTTCGTCGTCATCTGCAAAACGAGATTCGGTATTAATTTTTTAATCTTTCGAAATGAAAAACCAATTGCATACTTCGCTTGATAAATCCGTCACAAAAAGTGTAAATACGACGATTCCTTCACTTGTATAGCAAACTAAAAGTAATTGATTAGAATTATCTCAATAATGTTTTAAATGAAAAAAAGCACAATTACCTGTTTTATCATTTAACGACATTTTGCCTCAATGAGATTTAATAGCACTTTTTCAATTTCTTATAAGAAGTTAATTAATTTCAAATGCAAATGGTCTAAAAGATGTAAAATAGAGTTTGTAAGAAAAACTAGTAGTATTCGCTTTATTTTGTTCTCGTTATCTCAAAAATCGAAAGCAAAAGAAAAAAAAATTGACTTCGACTTGAATCGTGTTTTTGTGGGACTAGAAAAATGGAAAAATCGGATCAAGTCTTTTATGATAAACAAATCGAAGGTGAAGAATAGCAACCTCCTAAATCAATATGAAGTTCATACAGACTTAGGAGGTTGGTATTCTTCACGATCGATACATTCATTGTCAGCTTGTTTATTTCACTCAAATTGGTTTATATATGTAAATAATTATGTAAGTCATAAAGTATTAGTTTTTTTGCGATCGTTAGTAAAACTTTTTTTTTATGTCCTTTAACATTGATCCTTAGTCCCGAACACTGTTAAATTAAAATAAGACTATTATTTGTGCAATAATTTTCGTGTGCGATGGGACTCTTATATTCGATGGAGAGAGTATTTTTTTAATAATAAAGTATTTATAATGGGCCCCAACCCACCCATTATCGTGGCGATCAACCCGAATATGCTTTACCGTCGCCTCCGACAAACTCGCAATATGAAAAAACACAGACTTTATTTTGCTTAAAGGAAATGGAGTAACAACAAATTATTAATGTGTTGTGACATCTAAACTCGCGTCAAATTTATCGTCGTTTCGTCAATATTTTGGAGTCGCTCTCGCCAATTTACTCAAAATCTTATTCAAACTGCATCTGGTCCAGACGCCAACTAGCATTTATTGAGACTGCAAATTTCACAACCATAAGTAGTAGCTTCAATTGTATGGTATCAGTTCCAATATACTGTCTCCCTCCTTAGGCACCTTATAAAGAACCGTTGATACACTTTTTACTTTATTTCTAAGGCCACATGCCATATTTTAAATCCATCGATTAAATTGTTTCAAATTTGTTCTGTTCGCAACAAGTCAAGAGTGTGTGAGTGTGTGTGTCTTAATATAACATAATGAATGGTAATTACTAGGTACGCTTACCTGATTCCTGTTATTAAAACAAACCAAATAGTTGGGAATAGTGCGGCTCCACACTTGTGCGAATTTTACTCTATAGGCTTCGAAACTATATTTAGTCCTGGTGAATAGAAAATTTTGGAATTAAATAAACAATATTTCATGTGAATAACAAAAGGTTTATTTACCCTTCGGCCATGTTCGTTTATTTTACCTAAATTCACCCCAGACATGATTGGAATAAAATCTAAACTCTTTGTGTATCTAGACCGAGTTCAAATCATAAAATACAAAATATTTCATTACCGTCTATTTTTAAAAAACAAACAATTTTTTTCTTAAAAATAAACAAAAGAAATAAATTGTAGAAAAAATCGGTGATGACCACACTGTAGCTATGTGTGGTCATCACCGATTTTTTAAGTAAATATAAATGCAAAATTTGTCATCATCGAAGAGGGATAAAAAAAAGTTTTGTGTCGGTTTTCCAATTAGTTATTGTTCTTGTTTTTTATCGATTATTTGAGTAGTTGGTCGAGTTTCATCTTCATCACAGTATCGAAAAAAAATCATCGGTTGGGCAGTGGTAACTAAACTGATGTGCGGCTAATTGCTTCGTGGTCAAATTGCTTCTCCTCAATCATTCTGAAATGTTATTAAAGTTAAATTTTATTAACTAATCCATTACGAATTTTATTTTGATATTACCTATATGCATGCTTTTAACTTGTTTGCTGTTCCGTATACGTCGACTACTGCGTGTAATGCTACTTTTGATGATTCACGGAGTTTGTGATAAAACGCATTTCCCTTGATTATGGGCGTCGGAATGAAAACGACTCCGATATGGGAGCCTTTGTCGGTTAGTAAGAGTTCGGATCTTTCTCCATCATGACTTGTTGGTTTGAGTGCGCTGCAAGGTATGTCCTCGAGATGTTCTATCATTTATTCCTTTCGAACGAAATTAAGTGTAATATGTATGAAATGCCAATAGTCAATATAAATTATAGGTCATTGTACATATCTTCGATCTGAACGTGAACCAATTGAAATAAAAAGTCAATCGATGATAAATGCGAGTAGGACTTAAAGTGAAAGATTGTGTTGTTTTTCAGGAATGAATTATGCTTGAAAGTTAAACTATTTTGAAAGAAGTTGGCACAATGAAACATGCGGTTGATGAGTAATGCAGATGCCCAAAAATAATATACATACATATATCACCATTAAGTACGTTGGTTCTAAGTCAAAAAGAGTCAAAAATAGTGTAGCAACCATTCTTACTCTGAAAGCGGAAAACAGTTTCTTTACATGAAAACCAATCTCTGATAGTATTATTGTCTGTAGGTTCAGAACTCATCTCAAGTGAGAAGACATTTAAATTGAAATGAGATGAAGGAGTGTGCAACGTGAAGCCAAATAGGAGAAAACCAAAAGCGTGGGATATGTCAAGCGCGGATATTTGAAGACACATGGAAAATTACTGAGAATCGGAGATGACTAAAAAAAGAGCGTTATTTAATTAAAATTGCTACATACCAACATTCATTGTATCAGTCACCCTCTCTTTTTCGGAAATGATTAACAAAAGATAATTTCAACAGATTTCGATTTTGACGGTATTTCCCGGACTACAAAATCAAAAATAAAATTTAAGTACAACATTTCCAACAATAGAAAACAATTTCTTACGTTTAAAATGTCCTTTGAAATTCCAGCTCCATGTACACAAAGTTCTATTGGTTTCATTGGTTTCACAGTTCTCTTTTTTAATACAGCAACTAATTTCTCGTACACACTATCCGATAAATTCCATTCGGAAACGTTCAGCTTTTCCAAATTCTTACCAAATTTCATAAAATCGATTAATACGTTCTCGTGCAAAGTGGTTCCACCTGGGCAAATAAACTCCCGCAATTCTGTATAGTTTTGTGCAATTTCCAAAAGAAAGTTCGGATCAACGTATTCACTATCGATATCGAAGATACAAAATAATGATAATTTTCGTATTTTTCGAAACTGAAGAATTCGATTTTGAGTAATTTCGGACATTCTATAGCCATGCACAGATAGCGACTCTAGTGAATCCCGCTTATGCGTAACCAATTCCGCATATAAATCCGAATTGGCATTATACATAATTTCCATATGTTTCAAATTTTTAATTTGTGCAACTGTTTCTATTCCTCCTCTTCCATACTCGCTTACAACTATTCTATCCAATTGAGTTTGAGTATCGACAATAGCTTGATAGGCTTCTTTAGTTAGACGATTACAACCCACAATACCCAAGCTTTTCAATTGCAACCCATTACATAATTGGATGAAAGGTTTTGGCTTGATACCAGTACCGTTCAACGTTAGTTCAACTAAACTTTTGATTTTATCCAAATGTTTTCCCGTGAAGCTATAATTACCGGACAAATTCAAAATTTCCAGTTTCTTTAAACGACTGATCTGTGCACATACTCTATCAGTTATTGCATCGCAATGTGTTAAATCGATCTTCTTAAGATTTTCATTGGCGCGGAAGATACGAGAATACGGTTTAAAAGGAATCTTGTACAACATTCTGAACTCGATATCTTCCAAGTTACTACAATAAGTTGGCAACAATTCGATGTAACTAACATAATTTAGAGCTGTATATTCGCATTGTATTCGTTTCATATGTTGTCCGGATCTTGAAAGAAATTCTGTAGTCTCAGGCAGTTCTACATTCGAAATGATATCATTGTAATTTAGTATTTCGCCTAATTCCAAGAGAGTTTCATAATGTTCACGAAAACGCTGACAAGTAAACGAGAGTCGTAGCTTCGTAGCAGAATCCAAGTAAGTCATGATGTGCAACATACAATCTTCATTTAAATCTAATAAATATGAACCTGTTGAAATAGTCGTATTGGATTAGAATAGAATAGAATTGCATTAAATATAAAAAAAGGATAATAATTACTTACTGAATTCAAATGCAGATTCTGGTTGATGACATATATCGGCCGCCAGAACTTTTATATCTTTCGAAAAGCTCCAATGATTTTGTAGACACATTGCTCTGAAGTATTAAAGATTATTGTTTAGTAAAATAACTAATATGTATCTAAATTTTGGACTGAAGGTAAGGTTGGAAAACGAACAACTTAATTTTTCACTATATTATTCTGTTGATTTGATTCTGATAATAACATTCAACGTATGGAAGAGAGCGCGGAGAAAGATCGATAAGCCTTTTTCTTCAAAAATTAAAATGGACCATTTAACCACTCGGAGATTCCAGTAAAATGACACCATATAACAATTGTGATACTTTTATCCTTTTTTTTAAATGCATTAACTGCATTTGGACGTATTTTTATACTCTAGATGAACATATAGAGTATTATAAGTTTAATCCAGCCCAAAAAGTTTGTAACGCATAGAACCGAGCCTCGGACGAAAAAAATTTATATATTATTTTATGTTTATTTTTGGCCAAAACCCCCAAATCCGTTTGCTGTCCGTCCGTCCGTCCGTCCGTCCGTTAGCACGATAACTCAAGAACGCGTTGACCTAGGAAGTTGAAATTTTGTCACAACTTGTAAAATGGAAAAAGTAAGGCTAAGTTCGTTAATGGGCGATATCCGTTCACTCCTTCGGGTACCTCCCATACAAGAGTCCTTAAAACACGTTTTCACAATTATTGCTCGAGTGCTTCAAGTTAGGAACTTGAAATTTTGCATACTTAAGGTTTACAATGTTTGAATCGAAAGTTCCGAATATGATGCAAATCGAATGAGTCCTTCGTGTAGCAGCCTAGAAAAGTCCTTCAAAAATGTATGCATGTTACTGAATCCACTATAACTCCAGAACGAATTAAAGCAGGAATTTAAAATTTTACAAGAATTAGTTTTATACCAAAACCAAAACGGAGTTCATTAATTAGCGCCATCTGTTGACTCCTTCGGGTAGCTGTCATACAAAAGTCCTTAATAAACATGTTCACCAATATTGAACGATAACTGTAGAACGCTTTAAGTTACGACTTTGAAATTTTATACACATTAATTTTATAAAACTCGCAGCTGAAACTATTAATATGAAAAATATCCCATAAGCCCTTCATGTAGTTGCCATACAAAAATTCTGTAAAATGTCCTAACTTACTTTATGGAACTCACTATAAATCAAAAAATCGAGTAGCCACTATACAATAATTTCTACCTGTAAGTTAAAGGTCATGTAATAATTGCTTGTGCTCTCCTCATTCTTTTGATATATTTCCAACTAAAATATAAATCGGAGTTCAGTATTTCATCTAGAGTATCATACGATTGGCTTGAAGCCGATCGAGACTGCGTTATGTTTCAAGAGGAGTTCAATCAAGGACGTTATCTAAAGTACTCAGAAACTGATTCGCAGCTCTTCTAGAAAAACTTTTTAGTGTTTTTTTTCGTTGAGAACTTAATGTCGACCCGAAACTCTATGATTTTAAGTATTTCCGTTGATATTTACTGCTCTATTAACCCCACTCATTCCACGTTTTTTTTTTAACTTGCGACCGACGTGTAGGTTCATACCACGGTACTTTAAAAAAGAGAACCAGATCCTTATGCATTGGGGAGTGAAGTGGTTTTATCGGATAATGTTTTTAAAATATTTAGCATTTTATCATAATAATACTGAAAAATATATTTCTTACTTAGCGGCATCTTCGGCCCTTTCAAAGTTCACATAAGCACAAGAACTACCATCAGCTCCAGAGTACACGGAAGTAACTTCACCGAATGTTTGGAAATAGTCTTTCACATCTTTCGTCGTCTTCTGTAAAACGAGATTGTGCATTATTATTTTAATCTTTCGAAATGAAGACCAATTGCATACTTCGCTTGATAAATCCGTCACAAAAAGTGTATATACGACGATTCCATCATTTGTAGAGCAAACTAAAAGTAATTGATTAGAATTATTTCAATTATGTTTAAAATGAGAAAAACGTATAATTACCTGCTTTATCATTTAACGACATTTTGTTGCAATTTTACCACAATGAGATTTAATAGCACTTTTTCAATTTCTTATAAGACGTTAATTAATTTCAAATGCAAATGGTCTAAAAGATGTGAAATAGAGTTTGTAATAAAAATTGGTAATAGCCTCGTGATTTCGTTTCGCGTTATCTCTAAAATCGAAAGCAAGAGAAAAAAATTGTCTTCGACTTGAATTGTGTTTTTGTGGGACTAGTAAAATAGAAAAATCGGATCAAGTATTTTATGATAAACAAATCGAAGGTGAAGAACAGCAACCTTCTAAATCTATATGAAGTTCATACAGATTTAGGAGGTTGGTATTCTTCACGATCGATATGTTCACTGTCAAAATGTTTAATTCCCTCAAATTGTTTTATATATGGAAATAATTATGTAAGTCATAAAGTATTAGTATTTTTGCAATGGTTAGTAAAACTTTTTTTTTATGTCCTTTAACATTGATCCTTAGTCCCGAACAACACTGTTAAATTAAAATAAGACTTTTATTTGTGCAATAATTTTCGTGTGCGATGGGACTCTTATATTCGATGGAGAGAGTATTTTTTTAATAATAAAGTATTTATAATGGGCCCCAACCCGCCCATTATCGTGGCGATCAACCTGAATATGTCTTACTATCGCCTCCATACAAGCTGGAAATATACAAAATAACACCGAAATTCACTCGCTACAGGAGGCCAAGGTCCGGTTTGGACTGTAGCGCCATCGTAAGTAAGTAAGTATTCACTGGCTTAAGGGGTCTTCCTACCATGACCGCTCGAAAAATGGGTGTTTTTTTAAAAAATTCACAACTTCGAAAGTACAAAAAAAGTATAAAAGTACATTTTTTTTAATTTTTGGACACAAGGTACATTACAATTTGAGGAACCTTTGACATAATTTTTAATAAAAAATAAAAAAAAAAATGGCGGTGCTGTGCACATTTCCCCGGAGGCGCCCCGCACAAGAGGAGGGATATGAAGTCATCGTTTTCTCCATTAATATGCATCAGAAAAAAAAAAGAAAAAAATTGGCTTGTTCGTGGGTAGTGTAGCTAGAATGTAGCGTAGCGATTTTTTTTGTAATTTTGGTGAGCCGAAGTAAAAAAAATTGCATTTTTTCCTAATAAAAACTTCGAAAAACGTCAATAAAAAAAAAAATAATGTAGCAATCTTAAAAATCCTACGCTACACTTTCCGTAATACTGCTAAAAGTATTGTGTTAAAATTTTAGAGCCATCGGCCAACTAGTTTACGAGATATCGTGTTACGAGTTCTGAAAAGAGTAGTTTCGAGATAAATGCAAAAGAAAGTAAGCTTATTTGCTGTATCGCAAGGGTTTTCGTCGGTTGTCGTGCAGAAAATGTAGCTGTAAATTCGGCAATTTTGCGATTTTCAATACGGCTTAAAATGTGCGTAACATTTAAAAGTTTTTTTAAAAAAAATAAAAAAAAAAAATTTAAAAAAAAAATGTCCATGGTAGGAAGACGCCTTAAAGAAAAGTGAGTAACAACACATCAGAGCCGGATGGTTCCTTATTAATCAAGGGGTGCACGTGACTGATAAGTCTGAGCAATAACATAATAATTCATGTTAAAAATAAGTCATAAAAGACTATTAGAAATGCTAAGAAAAAAAGAAAATTTATTATTTCTTTCATTAGCAATATGATATAGAGATCAATGTGTCGTAAATATTAAAAAGCCCGTCGAATTAATGGTTAGTTGCAAAATTTTTGCAGTCTCTCACACCAGTCAATTATTGTCTTTCACTAACCAGCGATTACCTTCATTTACAAAAAATTAACAAGGAACTCGACAAACACATTTTTATACCATACTCTAATTACTTTGTATAGTTCCATTTGTTTAATTTGAAATAAACTGTCTGCACACGGAACGCTGCGGCATGTACACCACGATTACGTAGGGCGCGAGTTTGTAACACAGATTTTTTTTTTATTAATAATAACAAGTAACAGTCTTTTGCCATTGCTGAATTTTACTTGTACTTTGGTAGAACCAAAAGCCGAAAGAATTGTCTACCTTTTTCTGTAAAAACTGTCTGTATTAAGTTTCTAGACATGAAAATTAGCAAAGTTGATGTTTTGATATTTCGTTAATAGCGATTGATGCAAGACTCGGAAGTTTGGAGGAGTTTTGAACGGGTAGACACAGGTCCAAGCCAGATGTTAAGCCTAGTGTAGCAAAAAAAATCTTTCACTGTTTTTTCGGTAAGAAACAAAATTCATTGTGTTCATTGCTCAACTTGGAAGAAAGTATTGCCTGTCGCTATTACGTCAATTTAAAAATTCCTGGCACCACATATTATAGCACAGGAACTGATATTACCAATGAAGGCTTAGATCATAAAAAGTACTTCTCCACCAGAAGCGGTTCTTGAAGACTGCCTTTACTAATCGCATCTTTAGAAAAAACGCATTGGGTACCGGCTAGACCATCATTTTTAATTTTCAGATTCACCTGAAAATTAAAAACTTCTTCACAGTTAACGTATTTAAAAACTTTACTAGAATTTTAACTAGAATAACATATTTATCAAAAGTAAGTTATCGAAGTAATTAATGAGCGAACTTGAATGCAGCACTAGAAAGAATATTTTTATTTTATGTTATCAGTCAATATAATGGCTACATACCGAGGCATAAGGCACTTTATGGGGTATTGTTGCGGTTTATAAAAAACTTTTTTAATTTATTTCTACCACATGATAACTGTATTTGAAATTCATCGAATAAATTCTTTTAAATTTGTTCTGTTCACAGCAAGTGTATGTGTGTGCCTCTCTTAATATTAAAGGATGGTAACTACTACGCTTACCTAGATTCCTGTTACAAAAACAAACCAAATAGTTGTGAATAGTGCGGCCAGTTACACTTTTCTCCACGTTTGTGCGAAACTTCATTCTATAGGCTTTGAAACTATATTTAGTCCTGGTGAATAGAAAATTTTGGAATTGAATTAACGATATTTCATGTGAATTACAAAAGGTTTATTTACCCTTCGGCCATGTTCGTCTATTTTACCTAAATTCACCCCAGACATTATTGGAATAGTATCTAAACTCTTTGTACTATATATCTAGACCGAATTCAAATCATAAAATACAAAATCTTTCATTACCGTCTATTTATAAAAAAACAAAATTTTTTTTTCTTATAAAATTACAAAAGAAATAAATTGTAGAAAAAATCATTGATGACCACACATTATGTATAAATGCAAAATTTGTCATAATCAAAGAGAGATAAAAAAAAAATTTAAGATTTAGTGTCGTCTTTTCTATCAGTTATTGTTGATGTTGTTTTTTAACGAACTTTTGATTAGTTCCTCGAGTTTCATCTTAAGCACAGTATCGAAAAAGATGATTTCAGTTGAACCCAATGTATGTTTTGTAGTTGTTCTCAAGAAAAGATAATTTCAACAGATTTCGATTTTGACGGTATATCTCGGTCTACAAAATCAAAAATAAAATTTAAGTACAACATTTCCAACAATAGAAAACAATTTCTTACATTTAATATGTCCTTCGAAATACCAGCTCCATATACACAAAGTTCAAGTTCTATTGGTTTCATTGGTTTCACAGTTCTCTCTTTTAATACAGCAACTAATTTCTCGTACACACTATCCGATAAATTCCATTTGGAAACGTTCAGCTTTTCCAAATTCTTAGATAATTTCATAAAATCAATTAATACGTTCTCTTTCAAATCATTGCTACCTGGGCAAATAAATTCCCGCAATTCTGTATAGTTTTGTGCAATTTTCAAAAGAAAGTTTGGATCAACGCATTCATAACCCATTTTGAATAATGACAATTTTCGTATTTTTCGAAACTGAAGAATGAGATTTTGTGTAGTTTCGGACGTTTTACAGCCATGCAACGTTAGTGACTCCAGCGAATCGCGCTTATGCGTAACTAATTCCGCATATAAATTCGAATTGTCATTATTGTAAATTTCTATATGTTTCAAATTTTTAATTTGTGCAACCGTTTCTATTCGTCTATCTGGATACTCGCTTACAACTATTCTTTCCAATTGAGTTTGAGTATCGACAATAGCTTGATAGGCTTCTTTAGTTAAATAATGACAGTTCGCAATATTTAAGCTTTTCAATTGTAACCCATTACATAATTGGATGAAAGGTTTTAGCTTGACTTCAGTATTCCTTAACGTTAGTTCAACTAAACTTTTGATTTTATCCAAATGTTTACCGGTGAAGCGAGAATTACCGGACAAATTCAAATTTTCCAGTTTCTTTAAAAGACTGATCTGTTCACATACTCTATCAGGTATTGCACCGGAATGTGTAAAATTGATTTTCTTAAGATTTTCATTGGCGCAGAAGATACGTGAGTACAGATTATAATAAGTAGTCTCGGGCAATGTGACATCTTCCAAATTATTACAATAGGTTGGCAACAATTCGAGATCATAAACAGTACTATAATTTTCTATATATTCGCATCCCATTCGTTTTATATGTTGCCCGGATCTTGAAAAGAATGCTATAGTCTCAAAAGAATTTAAATTCGAAAAGATATCATCGTAATAGAGTATTTCGCCTAATTCCAAGAGGGTTTCATAATGTTCACGAAAACGCTGACAAGTTAACGAGAGTCGTATCTTCGTAGCACAGTCCAAGTAAGTTATGATGTGCAACAGACAGTCGTCATTTAAATCTAATAAATATGAACCTGTTGAAGTGGTCGTATTGCATTAGAATAGAATAGACTTGCATTAAATATAAGCAAAGAATAATAATTACTTACTGGATTCAAATGTAGATTCGGGTTGATGACATAGATCAGCCGCAACCGCCCGAACTTTTTTATCTTTCACCATATGATATCGTTGACACAACGCTCTGAAATGTATAAGATACTTGACTAATATTTGTGGGTTTAGAAATTAGTAAATCTTTTTTCCTCTTTTGCAATTCCTGGTATTAGTTTTTGAGATAAACTGGAAAATTTACAAAGGAGCGATATACTGCTGTGCAAGGTCTTAACATTTTCGAAATTTACTTTGTTAATGACGGATCAATCATTTCGACTAAACGTACTTATATACCCTTTTTATGCCTGAACAGCTCAAAGGACGCATTTAATTATATATATTTAAAAAAAGTGCCTTATGATAGATAACAAGCCAATTATCCTAGAGAAAGCTTAAACAACATGCTTGAACGTACCCGTCCGAAAATGGATACTACTACATACGCGATGACACAGAAAATTAATCATATTTAATTTTTGTTTTAAAAAAAAATAATACGTTCCGGAAAAGTTGGGCGTAAAGCAAAACGCCATATAACGAATCAATTATTAAAAGTAATAAATAAACCGAATCTCTTGGAGCATTGTCCGAAATCAGGCCGTAAAATGAAACAATTCGGGTCGTAAAACTAAAAAGTGGCAAAATTAAAAAAGGCCGTTATAGCGAAAAGCTGTAAAAAAGAGCAGCCGTATGGCGAGGTATGAGTGTATGTATTACCTTTTTGACAATACTGAAACTCTTTTATTTTATATTAATAATACTTTTGTAACTTTACTTATTTGAAATTTTGTCAGTGAAAGATTTAGATTTTATTGTTCGCATGAATAAGTTGTTTTATCGGATAATGTTTTTAAAATATTATATTTATTACTAGCCGCACACCGCGGCTACGTTTACGTTTCTTTGGTGCTATACTATTGTTTCTATCGTAACTCCCGTTGCTCTTATTCCTCCCGTTACGTCCGTTGCTCCCATTTCTCCCGTTGCTGCCCATTGCTTCCATTACTTCCGTTCTATTCTCCATCCTCTATCCACCATCCTTCATCCTCCATCTTCTATTCATCATCTATCATCCTCCATCCTTCATCTACTATCCAACATTCATCACCCAACTTTACCATTTAGTAATGAGAACGCATAACTACTACACCGAAAACGAAAGAACTGCCGCTAAATCATATGAAATACTCTCAAATATTGAAATAACTCTCGTACCACAAGTTGTAAAATGATTTTGTTAACGCTGAAACTTTCGCGGGTATGGCTTGAATATATCAGCGAAGTCTCATCGTAATCGGATGAATGGTATAGGAAAACGCAAACAAACAATTAGAGCACCAGGGTACTAAAATCGAGAAAAAAATTTAAAAATTTAAAAAAAAACATTTGTTTTTCATTCGATCTGAACCAAACTTCACAGAAACCATCCCGGGGCTACTCTACACGTTCCCTGAAAATTACATCAAAATCAGTTCAGCGGCTTAGGAGTTTATAGGGATCATACATACATACATACATACATCCTCTTTTATATACATATTTAGATGTAGATTTCATTATGATATTGAAAAATATATTTCTTACTTAGCGGCATCTTCGGCCCTTTCAAAAGTCACATAAGCATTCTCATCATCAGAATAATCACCATCAGAATCAAGTTGTAGAGCTTTTAAAGTCCACGGAAATAACTTCACCGAATGTTTGGAAATAGTCTTTCACATCTTTCGTCGTCATCTGTAAAACGAGATTCGGCATTAATTTTGTAATCTCTAGACATGAAGTACAATTATTTACTTCGTTTGATGAGCCCGTTACAAAAAGCGTAAGCACAATGAGACCTTCCTTGGTATAGCAAACTAAAAGAAAAAGTTGACTAGAATTATCTCGATAAGGCTTTTGGCTTAAAAAAACACTACCTCTTTCGTTATCTACTGACATTTTGATGTAATTCTGCCTCAAGCAGATTTTATAGCACTTTTTATAAATCTCTGATTATTACAAGTTTAATTCAGCCCAAAAGTTTGTAACGAAGAGAACTGGACCTCGGACAAAAAAAAAGTTATACGTTAGATTGTTTTAATTTGTTACACGATCAACATCAACATTGCAATCGCATGTACTCTTACTTTGCATGTGGTCTAAATAATTTTAACGATAGAAGAAACATGAAATACAAAGATTACAAGCAATACCTACGTTAAACAATCAAAAGCTTCAGGTTTTACATTCACAACAAAATTGTTGTTTGATTGAAAATTTAATCGGTTAGTCTCTGTATGCGGAACCAAAAACAACATAAATGAAAGGTTTTCTCTTTAATTAAATCGCACTGTTTTTAATTTATATAAACAAAAAAACAAAACAGAATCTTCTGAACTCAACCCCAGTATCGTAACCAGCGAGACCCATTGGACAAATAAATTCTACGGTTGCATTTAATATTCTGGAAAAGATCTTAGAATTGTCTTCGAATCGAACATGTTTTGTCAATATCGGGACCGTGGAAGTCCAAGCACCGGAAATGCACAAATTATATTTTTTAAAGTCGAATTCGAAATGAATAAAAAACCTAGAGCTCTGTAAATAGTTTTAAATATTACTTTATTTTTTTTTTTTAATAATAAAGTATTTATAATGGGCCCCTACCTCGCCCATTATCGTGGCGATCAACCTGAATATGCCTTACCGTCGCCTCCGACAAGCTCACAAAATGAAAAAACACAGACTTTATCTTGATTAAAGGAAATGGAGTAACAACAAATTATGGAGTAACAACAATATAAAGCCTAACGCATGTTTGTTTATTAATTAACAAGCGCATATGGGCATTATTATTAATAAGGAAAAAATTCAACAAAAAAATAGAATACAGTGCGACCCGGTTATAACGTACCTTGAGGGGACCACAAAAGTAGAACGTTATAACCAACATAAGAACCTATCACATTTGTGAATGGGAATTGAAAAAAGGTACGTTATAACCTAAAGTACGTTATAAAAGTGCACTTTATAAGCGGGTTGCACTGTACTATAAATTATTTAGAAATATAAATGCATGTGTTGTGACATCTAAACTCGCGTCAAATTTGTCGTCGCTTCGTCAATATTTTGGAGTCGCTCTCGCCAATTTACTCCAAATCTTATTCAACCTGCATTTGGTCCAGACGCCAACAAGCATTTATTGAGACTGCAAACTTCACAACCATAAGTAGTAGCTTCAATTTTATGGTATCAGTTCCAATATACTGTCTTCCTCCTCAGGCACCTTATGAGGTACTGTTCATACACTTTTTATTTTATTTCTAAAGCCACATGCCAATTGTGTTTTAAATCCATCGATTAAATTGTTTGAAATTTATACTGTTCGCAATAAGTTAAGAGCGTGTGAGTGTGTGTCTTAATATAGCATTAAAGAAAGGTAATTACTACGCTTACCTGATTCCTGTTATTAAAACAAACCAAATAGTTGTGAATAGCCCGAGCATTTATACTTGTCTCCAGACTTGTGCGAGATTTCACTCGGTTTCGAAACTTCCTTGGTCCTGGTGAATAGAAAATTTGGGAATTAAATGAATTCACTTCATGTGAATAAAAAAGAGGGGTATTTATAATACCATTCACGTTCATTTTCATATTACCTTAATTCACCTCAGACATAATCTAAACTCTTTTGTATCTAGACCGAAATAAAATCATAAAAAACAAATTCTTTCATTACCGTCTTAATATTACTTTAATATTATTCTATTATCCATATTTTTTGGAAACGAAATTTGTTCTTTCTTATAAACTTACAAAAGAAATAAATTGTAGAAACTTAAATTTAACAATGCAACGAATGCAAATGAATAAATCGAACGGAATTTCTTCTATATAATTTTTGTATGTACTGTAATGGAATGAGCTTATGATCATCGTTCGTTATCCGGTTATCTTCGATGGTTAAACATAGCTACAAGTATGTATAAATGCTAAATTGTCATAATCAAAGAGAAAAATAAAAAAAATTACAATATTAAAAACTTTGTGTCATATTTCTTATCAGTTATTGTTCTGTTTCTTTCTTTTTTTTAAACGTATTATTTTGTTAGTTCGACGAGTTTTTTTTTATTCGCAGTATCGGAAGAGAAAGTTCTTCAAGCGGTTTGGCAATGGTAGCAAACTAATTTGCGATCGATTTATTCGTGATAAGATCGCGTCTCCGCAAGCATTTTGTAATGTTGTCACTGAAATTAAATTTAATCGATTACGCATCTTTTTACATTTTCATGCAATGAAACTAACCTCCATACAATTGGATGATTTTAACTTGTTTTGTTGTTCCGTATACGTCGACTACTGCGTGTAATGCTCCTTTTTTGTACGGTATATCACGTGTACAAGGTCCCTGATCCTCGCCGTTTATGATAAAATGCATTTCTGCCAAGTCCTCTTCATGGGGCGTTGGAATGAAAACTACTCCGATACGAGAGCCCTTGTCGGTAAGTAAGATTTCGGACCCTTCTCCGTTGTGGCTTGTCGGTTTGAGCGCGCTACGTGGAATAAGTCCTCGAGATGTTCTAACATTTATTCCTTCACCAACGACACTAACTGTAAGGTGAAAAAAGGAACTTTAATCAAAATTATCGTCGGAAGTGGGAAGAATTTCAATAACAGAGCGGAAATGAAACTCTACGTGACTTGAACAAGTTGAAGCAAATCGGAAATTTCAGTTGGTATTTTAGTAGATATAGAGGTTTTCTTTAAGACGCCGCTCATCTTAACGATGTGTTGACATGTCATCGCAAATTGACTTTTTTAACGAACACTGGAAGTTTTGAAAGGTCTGGATCCCGGAAGTGAGAAATTACCAATGGTTTGGCGACCCCATCGTCCATGCCGATAGAATTCCAAGGTAGCAAAATTGTTGCGCCGAGTTCGAGTTATCGAAGTTTGGTAAGCTTCTATTATACATTTCGTATTAAATATCGGTGTACCACTTCCAATTTTTGTCGCCAGAGCACACGGTTCCATCTCTCAATTTTTTATTTTTTTAAATTTTTTTTTTTTTTGTTATAAAATTTTTTTTTTGTTTTAAAATTTTTTTTTTGGTTTTACATTTTTTTTTAATTTAAAATTTTTTTTTCTAATTGTAAACTATTTTTTTTTTTTTTTAAATTTTAAAATTTATTTTTCTCATTTTTTAATTTTTTTTTAAAATTTTTTTTTAATTTTTTTTTTAAATTTTTTTTTTAATCTTTTTTTATAAGTAATTTTTTTTTATAAAAAAATAGAAAAAAAAACATTGAGAGTCCCGTGAAGCTGACCATGCCAACAAAAGTGCCCTCACGGTAGTCACCGTAAATCAAGTAATTTTTATCAGAAATCAAAAAACCAAGATTTTCCTGTTAGTATGTGAATATGGCTTGTGCTTGAACGAAGGATTTTTTTAAAAATTGAAAATTGAATTTTTGGTAGCGTTTTTTACGAAAAATGACATTTTTTCCATAAATTCTGGCCATATTTGGCTTATTAAAATGAGTTGTAAATGAAGGAAAAAAAATCCTTCGTTCAAGCACAAGCCAATCATGTCTAAGAGCAGTGTGCAAAATTTCAAGCCGATCGGTATATTAGACTCTGAGAAATTTTGACTACCGGCTTCAAAAAAGTGGTTTTGAGAAAAACGCGTTTACAGTTTTAAAGAGAAATAAAACAGAGAAAACGGAATACATGGAATCATCGATTCCAAGCCCATAAAGTGAAGGTTCTGCTGCAGCTGCAAGGACCAATTCATCCTTTTTTTCCTGTCTGAGTCAAATTCTGGAAGCTCGGGTCTGAGCTTCCAGTTGTTTGTAGGCATACCTGAGATGCTCGGTGGCCGGGTTCGGGTTGCCGGTAAAGACATGTTTAATAGGTACAAGGCGCTTAAAATCTCTCTCACCCCTACAGTTTTGCTCCGATCGACTTGAAATTTTGAGACAACATTCTTGACATGATGTATACTATTCTACACATTTTTTTTTTTTTTTTTTTTTTTTTAAATGATTTTTTTGAAGTGTCAAGACCCGCATAAGCCCTTAAGGACATGGAGCTGCTGTTTGTTTGTCTTATCAGGCATTTTTTTCTCCTGAGCAAGACAACACTCTATTCATCAGAATGCACCTTAACTGATAAAAAGTAGGTTTTTAATTTTGATTGAATTAAAAAAATAGTGGTACACCATTTACTCCATGCTCCAGGTCTTAATGTGTAACACAAAGATATATACATATACTGGAGATGAAGAGAAGCGATTGAGTTGACGTCGTACCATTTACTTGCACGCAAAACAACAACCAATTGACATAACGACGCTGTTTTGTCTCACTTCTCTGGCTTCAAAGAGATTTATACGAAACAGGTGGCGTCTTCAGTAGCTCTTAGATGTGTAAGTAGAAAGATCAAAATAATAATTAAATACATTATGACATTCATCAGGAACAGATGATGCTTTCAAGTGCTCCACGACCTTGGCTTTTGTATATTTTTCGTCTTTGCCACTTTCGCCACCACCAAGTCCCATAGTGACTATTAATCAAGCGACATAAACGCCACTGTGTAGTTGTCGTTTGGTAAAATATAGCAACTAAAAAATTCCAGTATTCTCAAATTTTACTGATAATTCCAATTCCGAAAACAAATCCCTAACTTTTCCAGGTTTGTGGCCACCCTATTGAATAAAGAAATAAGAGAAATAAGGGTTGGCACCATATTCACTGACGTTCTAGCGATTTTGCGTATCACCGGTACTTCCGATAGACTAGAGCAACGCAAATACAAAACTATAGAACGAACGAACTTCCTCGAACCTTGCCGGATAGTGGGGACATTTGGTCCTATGTCACCTGCGAAATCTAAGGGGATGGATGAATGACGGTATTAAAGTGAATAAGCAGACAAGAACGACCAAGGAGCGATCGTAAATACGAAACAAAAAGGAAAATTTCAAATAATTTTTAAATTCTCTCATGTCACGTTTATTCGTTTTGTTTTTTATATCTGTTGCATGTGCGCACCCACGACGAAGCTCCCACCCCACACCTACGTGGATTATGAGATTTTCACGGCCATCGAAATTTTTAACGTTTCAACGTGTCTCCGTTTTTATACAATTGAAGTATGCTTGAGGGAAAAAATCTGGAGATGATTCCTGCAAACGGCTTCAGAGCACAGCTAACATGAAATTGACTAAATGGGCTCAAACACTCAACTCAAACGCAGTCAAACTGTTTGCAGCCTGGACACAGTTATATGTAGGTAACGAGTCAGTTGACCCGTTAGCAACAGGTCACTGGAAATTCATAGAACTGCAATTTTGTTGCTACAAGTTGAAACGGATTAACATCCCAGCTATTCTCGACTGGATAAAAACAGCGGGGTGTTTGCTATCTCATTTATTTTTGGAAGGTCACTCCATGAAACGAGCCCCGGTTTTTCTCAGAATGAACGGGAATTAGGTTCACTGTGTAACGGGGAATTAGGTTCACAGTATAAAGGAACATTGAAAAAGAATGTTAGCTGTTGTTTCGAGGTGAGAGCACGTTCTATGCTATTGTGAAGAACTGGCACATTACTTCGTTAAACCAGTGGAAACCATGTCGAAGATACGCAAGGGAGGAGGATTATCACAAAAATCCAATGTCCTTGAGTACCTTAAATAAATTTACCGTGACGGAAATTGCGGAGGATCGGTTACACTTTCAACAAGCCGAACAATTTCAAACAGACTTTGACGAATAAGAAAATTCACAGAGCGGACACGTTCTAGCCAAAGAGAAAGGCTTAAACTCACGATAACGGTTCGTTCAGGAGCTCTCACTTCTGCTGCACAGTTTTCATCGAGGAACTCACGTGAACTGCAGAAAAAAATGTATTTTAAATGTGAGTGCACTTTTTCGAGAGTTGTAATGCGCGTAGTGGCGAAGAACATCACAAGTTACTTGATAAAATTACCTTAAAATTTTTCCGACCACCAAACCAACGTTGTATCCAGGTATAGAGCAATCGGTTCCGTTTCTGCCCACTCTCGTCTAGGACCGAACTACGCACTATCTAAATTGCCATCGTTAATCTCGAATCATCCCAAGGACTTCGCACACAACAAACACAAGCTGATAAAGACTTGACGTTTCCGTTTAGTCGCGGTGATGCGCCGTTCAAAATCTGGTCCGCTTTCGTTGCAATTGAAATAAATCGTGGGCCACGTGCATGCGTTCTTTAAAAAATTAATTGCAAGTTACCCTTTCCTTTTTAGCAAAACAGTTACGCAGGCTATAACTGTTTTCAAGGTCTCGGTCCTACGGTGCACACCGTCACAGTTTACCGCTACCCCGGGCAAAACGGAAATCCCAACCCCACTGGCCCCGTACCCAACTGGAAAATCATTTCCTACTTACCGCCGTCGTTGATTCCCGATTCACTTGAATCGCTGTACACCGATGACCTTCTGGCGGATCCCCGGCCAGCCCGTTCCGGTGTCGAGTTCCGCGCGAACTTCGTAATCGGATAGACCCAACTGGTGCCCATGTTTGTTAGATCGGGAAGCGCGAATTGTGGCAGTCCATCGCGCGACCTTGCCACCGTGCCGGGATCGAGCAGGGTTAGACCGAGCCGCATGTGTCCCGACCAGCCCCGTTCGTTTTTCTCGATCTCGAGCAGGAAAATTTCACCGGGTAAAAGCGGCTTTTCCGAGAAGGTGAGCGCGTTCGCGAAACTTGTCTTGCGAAATGCAACCGTGTTTTCCTCGTACAAAACAATGTTGACGCCGTGATACGGATGAAAACGCGATAACATTTTACGCGAACAACTGGCCATGATGCCGCGCCTTCCGACTCTACGAACTCAATGGCAGCTTTTTGCGAATAATTTCCAACTTTTCGTTTTTCTTTTCTCACCAATTTACCGTACGGATTGTCGCTGGCGATTTTCAACTTTTTTCGTTTGACGTTTGCCAATGAACTCCATGTTTTTGGTGTTGTGTGGATTGCTCTCGACCTTGAATTACGAACTGTATTATCTTTTCTGTTGCTTGTTTTTCGGAGTGTTGATTTTGACATATCTCCGATTTTCTTTTTCACTTCAAAAGCCTATAACCTCTTCGACGATCAGAAAAGTATTCTTGCTTGAGTAATTTTTTGTGAACATTAACTTAACTTCATATAAATTCTAGGATGCGAGTTCCGACGGCAATTTTATTAAGCGCTCGATCTCCACAAAAGGAATATGCCGTCCCGTTTCAGGAACTTCTTCCGCTGCGGCTCAAGAATCGTGTTAGCGGGAAGTCGGACTCGCAATCGGATGTGGCCTGCCTGCACGAAATGTCGGTCCTGTTTGCCTGTCTGAAGGACAACGATTTTGCCGAGTCGCTGTGCAATAAGGAAATAGGAAATTTCAACAAGTGCTATAAACTTTTCCTGGATAAGAATTTTCAGGCAAAAACGGCAGAGAATCAGGGAGTCCTGACACCCGGCAAGGACTTGAATTACAAGCAACTGAACAAGTATATGAGGCGGTACCCGAATCCCTAGAGTTGAGTTTGTTCTTTAGTTTAAATTAAAATATTTGTAGAGACCGAAGTTATTTTATTATTAATTGAATATCTTCCAGTTACCAAAGCAGAATAGTATCAGGAATTAAGTTCGCTCAGGACAGATACAAATCCTAAAGCACTAAAAACAAGCATCTCCCCTTAGCATTGCCCTAAATCTTGCTTGAAAGCAGCACTGATTTCACCCATTTAAGAAAGTTTTTCGGCTGTGATTCGACGATTTTCAACAAGCCTTCGATACAGTAAATAACGAAGAATGAAGAAAGCTAGAGTTCGGGGAAAGGCAAAAGAGTATTTTTAGTTGTAGCACAATATGTTGCTGAAAATCTCGACGAACTAAGCTTACTTGGGACAGTTACTTCCACAAGGTTTAATTCTTTGACCTGATTTATATCTGCTGTATTCACAACCATCAGTTCACAGGAATTAAAGCAAAATATATAACTTATGACATTAATGTTGTACAAAAGTAAAAGTTCAGAGCAACTGGGTTTGATAAACTCCGATCTAAGAGTGCTCAAAAGCTAGCTTTTAGCAATATGCTAATATTGAAGACTTCAAAAATAAACTGGTCATTAGTTTGTTGTGTTTTAGGCCGAGGTATGAATATTTCGACTTGAAAAAGTCAAAATATTCGAAGGATGGGTATGCCTCGGGATACAGTGGGCCAATTCCGCCTACGTCCGAATCGGTGGCTGAATCTGAGCTGGAGCGACTCGCTTGCTGGCGGCCGGGACTAACTACGGCAGTGTGGGGTGGTTCTCGCTCTGGACTCAGACCATAAACCCTAGACCTGAACAACAAAATTATTCGCCCCGACTTACTCAGGGAATAGTAAAATTGGGATTATTTTCCCAACAGGTCGACGGTAAACCACAACAGGTTTCTAGCGAGAAATAGACGGAATTAAATTGTCGAGAGCACATGAAACAAAATATTTAGTACTGGCCAATTGACGATGACTGACTTGGACTGCAAACTAAAATTAGAAACAAAACTCCCCCCTCCCCGGTTTTTAGTATTAAAACGTAACCTACTTTTCCCAACAAACAATTTGCAATATTATTGTGAAAAAATTGGACGATGTGACAAACAACTGTGTTTCAAGCTGAGGTACATGCCATAGAGCTGTGCGCACGTAAACTTCTTCTGAATAAAAGAAAAGGCGCTACAGTTATTATCTTATCTGACAGCCAAGCCGGATTGCTGGCGCTGAATCTTATTGTTTCCGCTCTAGGTTTCTGTGGGACTGTCACACTCTTTTTAAAGAGCTGGCATATCATAATAGTCTAACCCTGATGTGGGTGCCAGTACATGAGGGTATTCCGGGTAATGAATCGGCTAGCGAGGAGCCAACTCACCAATGATTGACCCGGAACCGTTCTGTGGAGTAGGTAAAAGATAAAGGCTTAATTAAGGATGGCATTTTAAAGTGGGTAAATCTTCAGGTGGAAGATTATAGCAACTCACATTCAGGACTTAGACAGTCAACGGAAACTTCTGACTTTCTCAAGTAGAATAGCGTCGGAATTCATTTCCTTTTAATTAGGTATAACGCACGGGTTATAATGGGATATTTCTCCGGACATTATTTCCTTAATTAGCACCTTAATATCATCGGTAAAGTATCACTAGATACATCTCGATTCTGTAATATCACATCTGAAACAACGGCACACATTCTATGCGATTATAATGCAGTGGCCAGTTCAAGAAGGCAGATTCTCGGTGGTTTTACTCCCACCTATGAAGACCTTTCGAAGACTCTCCTGAGTATAATCATCTCCTTTCTTAAACGAACCGATATGGCCTACAGAGTGGTTAAGAGCCAGGTAAAAAAGACCTCTTAGGTCATGGTTCGAGAAGCAGTCAGGCTTCTACATGCTCTACCAAACAAATAATAATAATATGGTGTTATATTCACGTTATTTTCGGGGACCTTGGAGTTTATCTACGTTTAGCTTTCTTTTAATCTGAAGAGCTTGTGGTCTTCGTCAACTGCATTGACTGTGTTCAGATGATGATCGTATAATCCGCGGCGTAGTGACAGACTGGAAGTTTTATTATTTGTTGCAGGCAAGTAAAGGGTTTTTCAATAGGAACGACGCATTTTGTTTGATATTTCTCGAATAGGAGTGAAGTTGGCTTTGTAATTCTTTCACATTTTGTAACGTCAGTCTATGCGATTTAAAGGTAGGCGTCCACTAGAGGCGGGCCGCATCGCAACGGTGCTGGACCAATTTTTGTTTTTTGTTGGATCATGAGACGGAAAATCTCGAGCCCATCTGTTTCGCTGCATCCACTATGAAGAGACGAGGTGGGACGAGCCGGGGCGACATTCTGCTCGACAAGAAATCCGCTCGCAAAGCGATCCCGACAACAAAATCCGTCGTGGACCGATGCGACCCGCCTTTAACCCAGTTCGACGCTATGGACTTGGACGATATGTGATTCCAACAGGACGGCGCAACGTGCCATACAGCGTACGACACAATCGAGTTATTGCAGACCCAATTTCGGCAAGCGAGTTATCTCACGCAACGGTCCTCGCGAATGGACGCCTCGTTCGTGCGATGTAACTCCTTTAGACTTTTTTTTGGGGTTACATTAAATCGCTGGTTTATGCCAACAAGCCAGCAACGTTAGAAGAGCTGCAGGTCAACATCGAACGAGAAATTCCTGGTATTTCGATCGATTTATGTGCTCGTGTCAAGGAAAATTGGGGCCAGCGTATTCACTCGTGCCAGCGCTTCCGTGGCGAACATTTAAACGATGTCGTCTTTCATAAATAATCGCATCGATTGTACTTTCATTTAAAATAAAAATCATTTCCATAACTAACCCAGAAGTCTTTTAATTGCAAAAACAAAATGCTTCGCTCTTAATGAAAAACCGTATAGATTCAAAAGGATCTGCTAAAGGTTTTGTTTTTTTTTAAAGAAAAACCATAAGGCAGTAAAGTGTTGTTGTTGTTTTCCTATACCGCAAACCTGCAGTGCAACTATTTAATACAGAATTATGTTATCTAATAACTATCAATCTAATCGGAAAAAATCCCGCTTCAATTCAGTCACGTAAAAATCAAACAAAACAAAAATTCTTAGGGATTAGAACATATATATATATTTGTTTTTAGATACTAACAGAATGTTTGAAAACAACTAAATTATACTCTTTATTTTGTATCAATATTTGGAATAGATGAGGATTGATTTGTGACAATTAACTTTCTTTTCTCTCTCTCCCTCTCTCTGTTTTTAATGTGGAACATTCCCACTTATCAGACTACAATTCGATTATTTATCGAGTTAATTACAAGGCACAAATCTTTGGAATATAAGTAAAATATAAGCTAGTGAATAGTCTAAAATTAATAGGTGATGAATAAATGGTACAGTATATTGTAAAAATTAAAATAAATACAGGTATAATGAGTCTAAAAATATAGTTAAACAAACAAAAAAGAAATTTCCTCAAAAACATTAAATTCGTTTCTCGCTTCTTGTCTCGCCTTCATCAGTAAATAGTATGTTTTGATGTTGTTTTTGTCTCTCTATTTGCTTAATTTTTGCACTCAGTGAAATTATCTAGGAGTGAGTATTATTGTCGCAACGGTATTATACACTATAGCTACGACCGTCATTCAATCATGCGACATTATTGAAAGATAATCTAATAGTAAAAATATTCTTTTCATTTTTTCTTTTGTATTTGATTTATAATTAACTATTGGATTACTCTGAAATTTCTATTGATCGACTAGACTTCTTTGTAGCACGGCCTGTAAGTCGTCATCGAAATCATCAGTTTTCGAATAATCGGCTGCAAATTTATCCGATACTTTTGCACCGACATCGTTCGTTACTTTCGTCTTCAAATCGTTCTTAACGACTGTCGAGACTTTTGTATTATTGAGATGCTGATCACTTTGAGCAAAAATATCTTCGAAACGATCAAATTCGGCAAAATTTCCATTCGATTTTTTCGCATTATCATTACGTTCCGCCGCACTTGGCTTAAAGAAGTCATCATCTTCGAAATTGTCATTGAATGCATCGAAAATTTTTGAAGATTTTGTCGTTGTTGTTGTCGTTGTTTCTGTTAAATTTTTTTCGCCTTTTAAATCACCGCCAAACGCATCGAATATTGCCGTATGATTTGCTTTGAAATTCTTCTGATCGACACTTTTAAAATTGTCGTTAAATGCATCGAAAAAATCAGCGGATTTATCGGTTTTGTCGATATCGTTGTCGAATGAATCGAACATTGCGAAATTATTGTCGATCGGGAGTTGTGGTGCAGGTATATTCGGCGACGGTAGATTATTCTGATTTCTATTCGAATTTAGTTCAAAGTTATTAACCATATCGTTGAATGCGTTAAAATTGTTTGCTATTGGATTATCGCCTTTAGTCGAACTATCTGAAAATACATCTAGACGGGAGAAAAAACATTTTTTTTTGTTGTACTTTTCCAATTAAGACTCAAAAACACGTCACTTTACCGAAAAAAAACCGTGCTATTAAACCTTACCTTCAGAACTTTCTTCACCGTCTTCATCGTCAGCGAAAGGATCTTTAATACTAAAAGGATCTTCGTATCGATAATCTTTGAACGGATCTTCGGAGAAATCTGTTAATCCGGCACCAGTTGTTGCTGATGTTTGTTTTCTGGTATCTTTAGCAATTGTATGTGATGTCGTTTGCGTGATGGGATGTTGAATTTTCGGGACTGTTGACAGTGGATTTGATGGTGGTGATATAGTAGGAAGCTAAAGAAATTAAACATACATAAAATAAAATCAAAATAAAGACGTAAGAAACTAGAAGAAAAAAATAAATAATAACAAATTGCAAGTTTTTGGATTGTTTAGTTTTAAAAAAAAAGCGTTGCGTGCAATTTCAAAAAATTAGCTTTGTTAAGTTTAAATAATATCGGAATTGTAATGATGGCAGAATCATTCCAGCTATCGCGTCCTGCCTATTGTTCGAGAAAGGCTGAAGACTATTACATATGCGAACATCAAGGGAAGTGTTACGTGCACGAATGAGGCAAATTCTTCATCACACCTCTCGTGAAAGTGTGTGATATACGCAGCGTATTAATGTGGTGATCGAATGCGAGTAATGGCAATGGTTTCTTCAATCAGACGACGTGAAAATAGATGAAATCAATTTCATGTTATGTGATGATTGTACTCAAATATTTTAGAAGACCTTTTTCAGCTGGAGTGAAACACTTCATTCGTTAGTACGTCGTTTCTCGGGGAGTCGTAAATCGCTGGAGCCTTTTTAAGTCATGTAATTTTTCATCGATTCATTTTTCGAACGGAATTTACCAGGTGTATAAGCTTAAAACGATCGTTGACACATACATGGCGTTAGTGAGCGCGTGTTAAGCAACCTAGTGACGCCAATTTTTTATTTTATTTAAGGGTTAGTTAGTTGTTAACATAAATCAGTGCACATCGTCACAAATTTCATTCAATAACATACGTTTGTTCTGTGCTGATCATGTCTAGATTTTTGCCAGAGAACGATCATACCATTTGTAGGAAGCTCTGCTTTTTTGCTTCCATTTGAAGAAAACGGCTGAGGAATCGCATAAAATGCTTGTGGAGGCCTGTGGTAACAATGTTTTAGCGGAATCAACGTGCAGGGCTTGGTTTCGTCGATTCAAAGACGATGATTTTGACCTGAGCGACAAGAAGCGCCTTTGGTGGGATCAGCAGGGTATCGTCTACTATGAGCTTTAAAAACCTGATGAAACTGTCGATGCCCACAGCTACCACCAACTATTAAACAAATTGCATTATGCTCTACGTGAAAAAAAGGACGGAATACCAACAAAGACATGACAAGGTGATTTTCCACCACGACAACGCACTATCGCACACGTCGAAACTGTTCCGCAACTATTTGAACACACTCAACTGGGAGGTGCTACACCCCACCCTGATTATTCACCAGACCTGGCGCCTTCTGACTACTTGTTTTCGTCGAAGGGCCACGCGCTCGCTGAGCAGTACTTCTGTTCGTACGAAGACGTCCGAAAATCGCTTGATGATTGGTTTGCTTCGAAAGAGAAAGAATTTTTTTTGGCGTGGTATTCACAAATTCTTCTAGAGATGGGAGAAATGTGTAGCTAGGGTGAGTAAATCGAATAAATTTATTTTTGTTTTCTTTGAAAAAAAAAAACATTTACTTTTCCAACTAAAAAACGATTGTTTTAAGCTTATACACCTGGTAAGCACATTTTGACCAAAATACCCTTCCAAGACTCCTTCTCCATAGACTATATACAATACGTCCTTTACCACGTCGGCCACAAATGGGAATATTATTTCCCGAATACACCCCAACAAAAACCTGCTTAAAAAACTAAAAAATCGGACAATGGTCTGGGCGCAACTTTATTATTTTTCCGGCAGAAGTTCGGAACGCGTTCAATTCTAAGATGCGGTGTCGGTTACTATGTGACTGAAAAACTAACAAAAAGTTCGGAAGCGGTTAGAGTAGGGCGTAATATGAATACCATGATTGGATCATACTCCGGGATGAGGTCTAGGGTGGAAAAAGGAAGAAATAGGTGATTATTAAACCAGTCCGTGGAAGTGAAATGATATTCGATATTTGATCAGACCTGAGAGATATGGAAGAATTTAAAAAAAGTATACAATCACTTTACACCCCCTTAGGGGTAAATTTTCAAAAAATCTTGAAAACACTTTCTAGGTATTCATATAAAGAATCCGTAGAATAAAAATGAATTCAATATTTTGGAAGACCTAGTAGATATGACGAAAATCGTGAAAATATATGCATTCTATTTTGACTGAACATTTTTTTTGCCCCCCACTTCCGACATTTTTTTAATCCAATTTACTTCTCTAGTTGATTTACATATACACACCGAGTTTCAACTTTCTAGCATAAGCCGTTCCATAGTTAGGAAAAACACCCCCACCCCCGTACCGTACTACCCCTATAAAAAATTATATTTTTCCAACGTGCCACTACTACAGCTCTATCTAAATACCAAGTTTCAGCTTTTTATCATTATAGGTTCTTGAGATATAAACATCGAAACCTTTTCCTTTTCACTCTCACCCTCTACACACACATCTCCGAAAATTTTTTTGCTAGGGTTCTATTGGGCCTACGTCTGGTAAAAAATTTGAGCATCTATCTTATACTGTTCTTGAGATATGAAACGTGATTTTTTTGAAAATTTCTTATGCCCCCCACTTCAATGTTCCAAAAAATAATAAAGTAAAATTACGAGCTTTGTTCGCATTATAATAGCTCATCTAAACAGAACTGAAAATTGCAAACGAATATTCCGTACGCACCATATGAATAAAATAAGTTAAATCATGCAAGTATAAAAATAAATAAATTAAAAAAAAATATATCAAATTACAAATAAAGGAAATATAAATTAACGGACAGATCAAGGAATAGATGTATTTTCTGTTTGTGTTTTGTCACACGAAAAAAAACGCCTCCAAATTTAACATACATTTCGCTTAGTTTAGTTAGCATTATTACATTCAACTTGATATATTTTTTAATCGTTAGCATAACTAGTTATTTTTTTAATTTATTTAATTATTTTGTTTAAACCATGCTGTTAGATATTTACTGTTTTTCTCTTACATTTAAAAAAGTTAACCAAAAGAAAAACGCTTTATTACGATGAACGAACTAATTTTTATAGAGGGTCGGTGCAAGCTCTTACAATATACTTTTGAGATAATTTTAATGAATTAATTTGCGATTTTATTTTCATTCTGTCGACTTATTCACTGAAAGAATAACAAAGAGAGAAAATGAAATGATTGTAGTTTGTTATGGTCGAAATTAGAAGAAGGTTTTTGACAACAGAAAATTTTGATTGGTAAAAACAAAAGATAATACTCCGAATAGGTACTTGTGTCGTATCGTATAGAGCAAAATGAACGAAAAAAAAAGGATTTGGTTAGTAACAAAATAGTCATCAGAAAAAAAATTCGATTTATTCAAAAACAAAAAAACAGAAAATCAGTTCTCAATTAATTAAAAGAACATTGAAATAAATTACTAATTCGGTGAGTTAGTATTGAAGTTAGTTGGCGAAATAAAATAATCAAAAAGCTCAAATTAAGCGTTTAGAGGAGACATGGATCTACCATCTCCATAAGTTATTTTTATTAGTACCAACCTTATTGTCGAAATCTGCGAAATCGGCAAATCCACCGGATGAACCAAAACCGTCCGATGATGGTGGTGCTGGTCGTGTCGGTCCCTGGATGGTGAATAGAACAGAATTAAGTTTATAAAAATTTTACAAAAAATAATTAAATTGACGAAACATCGCCTTGAATTCATGATTAGGGGGAGGATAAATAATGACCCCATCTGGGGCAACGGATAGCAGCAGCGCTCCTCTTAGTTACTGTTATCGCTAGGAATATAATAGGTTTTTTACTTGGACCACAAGCGATGAAACCATACAAAAACGCGTTCACTCCACCTAATTTTGTTTACACAGCCGTGCCGTTCGTAATTTTATGAAATGGCCTCGCTCTCTTTTCGAAAGAAAACTAAGTTGGTCTTTGTGTAAAGAATAAAAAGCGTGATGCTTAAAACACAGTCTACATGTCGACTAACATACCGATGAACTGATTCCTCTTAGTGAAATGAAAAACAAAAATTACAAACCTGAAGTGGTCGTGGCGGAGCCGGTCTTGGAGGTGGTTGTTTAGCTTTCTTTGGCGGTAAAGCAGGACTTGGTGATTCCGGTCTAGGTGGTGGTCCAGACTTTTGTCCGCTACTTGGACTGAGAACATGTCCTGCACCAGTTGGTGCGTGCAGTATAGCAAACGGATCGCTTCCGAAATCGTCCTTACCCGGCTGAAACAGTACAGATTTCACTACTTGAGGTCCACAAATAATCAACCCCTTCACTTACCTCAGGCGTTATTGCATTGGCTTTCTTATCGCCAAACGGATCGGCAGCATTTGCACTAAACGGATCTTTGGTATGACTTGCTGGGAATCTGGACGAGCCAAAAGCATCATCGAAACCGGAAATAGGTGCATTTGAAAAGCTATCATCGAAAACGGTTGCTGTTCGAGCTCCATTAGTATTTGTAAACGGATCGGACGATCCGAATCCATTTGTGGTTTTACTAAACGAATCCGTTGCACCGAAACTATCGTCAGTTTGATGAAACGGATCGGGTTTCGATTGTTCTAATTGCTTTTCGAGTGTGTATTTCGCTTCAGTAAAGTCGGGTTCGATTTTAAGCGAATAGTCCGAAACGAGAACGGCATCGTTCGCTTCGATGGCTGCCTTGCATAAGAGTAGGGCATCATTCATTTGTCGTTGAGTTTCAAGCAATTGTGTAACCATTGCTCTAACCTAAATAGATCGAAATGAAATGGAAAATATGACAAAGTTTTTCGGCTTAAACAAGCAGTACCTGGCTGATTTGCAAATTTGTATCCTGTAATTGTTTTGTTAAATTGTCAAGTTCTTTGCGATTCGATTCATATTCTTTTTCGAGAGATGTTTCTTCGTCCTTCAGTTTCTGTAACTCAGATTTTTTCGAATTCAAGTCCCCTTCTTGCTCGTTAATGGTTGCTTCCTGCTTCTGACATTGTTCCCTAATTTTGTTGACCTACGATCGATAAGAATTCCATTTCAGTTAAGAAATAATTGGCTTGATTTTTGACACAAATTTAATAGTTAAAGTACCGATCACAACACCACTTCTACAAGCTACATTTATGAAAGCATAAAATAAAACGAACACAAACAAATGAAAAAAAGGACAGAAAAAAAACGGAGTTGTTACCAACCTGTGTTCTTGTTACTTCAATTTGAACATTAACATTACTAAGTGCATCGTTCACTTCAATTTTCTATTAGTTTAGGATCAATATGGAATAATGTTTGAGACCCGAATTGCATAAAATGTACAAAGGTTTCAAAAAAATGAAATCAATGAAATTAAAAGAAATAAATATTAGCCAAAAGGAAAAAAATATATTGTTAAAAATTATGTGTAGAAAACTATCGCTGAAAGATAGCTTTTTCAGGTATTTAAAACGTCTACGAGTTTACTTAAAAGACTACGGATGCAAATATTTCGCTTTCAATCATGCAAAACTCCAGTTAAAAATAATATAATAAAAGAATCATGCTTAGAAAATTAACACCGCCTTAATAACCTCACAAAAAAAAACTAAAGTTGATCTAAATCAAAAAATTGAATTAAAAACAAAGCAAATGCATGCAAGAAAACTTCAAATTCCGTTTGTAAATTGTACCTGTGTCTTTAAATCGTCCAAACGTTTCTGTGCCTCGCCCTTTTGATTCTCCAATTGTTTTAGAGTTGCCGCCAAAGTATCAAGTTCGCTCTGAACGTTATAAAAAAAAGAAAAACAGGTTAAACTATTTCCTTATGAAAATTCAAAACGATCAGCTCTCACCTGTAAGCTTCGAACTTCTCCCGATTTAATTCGAATGTCGGCTTCTTTTTGCGCTATATCAGTTTCCAGAACACGCCTCTCTCGTGCCAGCTCTTCAATTTCTTTCGAAATCATTTCCAATTCAGGATTAGAATAAGTCGGCTGAGGTTCCTGTAGAATATAAAGAAGACATTTGTTTTTTTCTTTTTCATGTTCTCTAAGAGGATACTGACTGGTTGCGCTGTTACAATATCAGCTCCGGCTGATCCTCGTAGACTTGGTGGAATCATGTTCGGAGTCAAGGCATCTGGTGGTTCGATTCCGTTCTTCTTACGCTCCACCATCCACATGGCCAATGCAAATTGTTCTACGGTTAGTTTTCCCGATTGGTTTGTGTCACAAAGTGCCCTGGAAATGCGGTATATGTTTTAATAGGCACTTGGGCGGTATGATTTCAGGTTTTTGAACTTGGTAGATGTGGTTGCTGGTTGTTTGGTATGTTTTCAATATCTTGTTTACCTCATTGAGTAAGCCAGCAAGTTCGGTTTTGTTATCTACTTCAACCACCCTTTTTCTTTGTTCATTTCAATATTCAAATCCACATCGACATATCAAGCTCGATACTAATATTTTTGACTTTATGTCTTATTCAAACCAAAGACAAAGCAACCAACAACAATGTGTCCTGCATGTTTGAAAAAAGGGAAATAGGTCTGATCTAGCTTGTAAGTTATAATTGCATTTCTTTAAGTACGGAGGAAACTTTAAAGCACTTTTCGAAGCTGGACTGTTTGCAAGATAGTGTTGTTCAAGTTACTTGAGTGACATACATTTAGAGGAAAATCTTCACAATTGGAGATAGAGGCCGATCGAGCAGGAACTTCAATCTAGCATCTTGCAACTAGATTAAAAAAAATGCGCAATATATCAAGGACTTAACTGGAACAAATGCAAATTTGACCATCCACAAACAGTTGAACAGTTTTATGAAAACATATTTCAGTTTATGCACTTTTAAAGGCTGGCCTTGTGTCAGACGAAGTGTTGCAAAATTAACTTACAAAGTGAAATTCCCGAAATATCAATAAGTTGGTTAAATTTTTACTCGCAAAGTTTCGCGCTTGATTAACGCATTTCCCTGTTTCTACTGCTGTACAAACACCGTCTTTCTGTGGTGGGGGTCACCACAAAAATCATATAATTGAAATGTTCATCCCGTAGTTTCTATGCATACCTTTAAAAAAATAATTTCAAGACTTCACACCCAATTAAAATAACCTTCGCTGATTGAAAATCAATCAAAGTAAACAGTTTGATTAAATAAAATCTCATTATTGTTACTTAATTTCCACCGTAATCGGTTGGTCGTCTTATTTTATTTAAACTTAATATCGCACAGAGTCTTAGTCTACATGAGAGGTTTTCCAAATCGGCTTGTAATTAGTATTAAAGCGTTTGTAATTATTACTATTATTATTGTTTACAACTATCATATCTGACGGTTCCGAAAGTGTACTAAAACGTCGATTTTCCGAATTATTTATATTTATTGTCGATGCTGTTGTCAAGTTTCGTAATCGTCCGTGAAACATTACATCGGATATGAGCTTTTCCGATATGATTCGTTGAGTTTCGTTCATATTCTTCAGTTGAAATGCAATTCGTTTTCCAAAAATTTCAAGCTCATCGTCATTTGACTGATATTCGGTAACTCCTTTACGACTAGCTACAAGTAATTGTGATACTGTCGGTTCTGAATATGGGCATATTTTGTTCTTCTCGGATGAAGTGTCCGACATACTAGACGAGCTTATTAAGTGTTCAATGCTGTCTGTCGATAGATCGTTCTGAAAAAAAAAAAAAAAAATAAATTTCATGACATCGGATATTGGTGTAAAGATTAAACTATTTTACCTGTAGGCAAATCGATTCGACTTCATTGTCTTCGGGTGTTTTGTCATCGGTTTCCAGCGCTGAGTGACCCTCCCTACCGACAATATCGACCGTTAAAAACTGCACGTGTTTAAAATCTCACAAAGTTAGAACTGCTTTTCGTAACACTTCCATAAAACTAAACTAAAACTTCAATATTCGATTTTACAGCGCCAACTTAATTTCAAGCCGCGCACATATGACAGTTCGTCGTGAGAAATGCCTCGATTTTGCCTCGATTAGTGACGTCATGACTCGGTCTCCATACAAAATCGTCACTCATCGAGAGGAAATCGAGGCATTTTCGCACGAAGAAATATCAGTTGCGCGGCTATTATCCAGGGGGCATTGGATTTTAATATAGAAGTTAAAAATATTTTTGTAACCGATCCGATTATCTAGATACATTCGTTGAACACTAAGTTCTTAAACATTCAAAGAATGACCTTGCATACATTACTATTTTTTCTGTTGTATATTCTGGATCATTCTGGGCTGTGCAATTTTGCATTTCCTAAATTGACTGGACGTACAAATCAAAAGTAAAGAAATGGTAAAGAGTGACAAGATATACCATCCCAAAAAAAATATGAAATTGTACACAGCCAGAGTAAAATGAGACTCATAACTGCATGGTTAACATCAGACTAAAATATTCTTCATTCATCAGGAACTGCGTGCTGTGTACGTACCAACGAAGTGTATCAGATACTCATTGGTTTCTTGATGAAACGCAGGGACGCAGGCGAACTGAACCTAAACTGAAGTGAGGAGACACAAAAACACCTAAAATCAATATTGTAATACAGTTACTCATAAAAAGAAGAACATCGAAGCAAATTGACTCGATTCTT
Organism: Beris chalybata; assembly: GCA_949128065.1. Taxonomy (NCBI): domain Eukaryota; kingdom Metazoa; phylum Arthropoda; class Insecta; order Diptera; family Stratiomyidae; genus Beris; species Beris chalybata. The sequence continues at coordinate 5,147,494 of OX421894.1, read as the reverse complement.
AATAAGCTAATTTTATTGCCTGTTTGAACAACCATAAAATAGACTTTAACTCAGTAACTGAAAGACGTCGGGAACTAAAAGTGAAGAACAGTTTTGAAAATAGTTCACAAGTTGTGCACCATATTCAATTAAATATAGAGAAAAAGCTAGTCAAGTGCAGTATTGTAACTACAACTGCAAGTTCGAGCATAGTTCACGATAAAACTATACAGCAGTAAAATTCACAGTGCATGATACACGCAACTAAAATAAAACTAGGGGCAGAAAAGCCACACTAAGGCCTGGACTACATGATCGTTTTTTTTTCCACTCCGGAAAAAAACAAATTTCGTAGACCTTCGACTACACGGCGTACGGGACAAAAAGTTTTCAGTCTACGATGAGCAGACGTGGCGTGATGAGTGCACAGCTACTGGAGTGTCAAAATTACACCGAAAAAATTTCCCGACTCGTGTTTGAAGTCGAGCTCATACAACTCTTTATGTTCGGATCGGTCGAAAAATTCCTGATCAACCGTCCGGAGAAATCAGTGCATGCTCAGGTTTTTTTTCCGGACGCACGTTGTTCCGGAGTCATGTATTTTCCATTCTAATAATAATAATAATAATAATTTTACGGAACAAAAAATAAAGAAAGAAAAACTAGCGAAGCAGGCTACCAGACACCGACTAATTTACAGATAAACTGGCTAAAACTGGAGTTTGAAAATCAATGTGACACCGGATATACAGAGCAGGAAGCAACAACCTTCGTAGCTGTTAACATCGGCTCTACCTTTTGAGGCTGAAGCAATGTCCAGAATCTTCGCACAAATGCGCTTAATCTGTTAATATTTTACCCGAAGGAGGGAAGGAGGGCAACGCTACGTAGCCTTAACACTCTACGGACGTGAAATATCCTGACTAAGACCTCATCCCGGCATTTCACGTCGTGTCATATTCACACTGTCCACATCACTTATTTATTTTTCCTTCTTTCAAACAAATGAACCGGATGATACAAGAGTGAATTTTTAGTTCAAGGCAATTGATCTTAGGAAACCAGAAAACCGAAGCTCAATTTACAGCGATATTTTGAATTTAAATTACCAAAAAGAATCAGCTGGATTGAAACAACCATTCCCCGTGTCCTTGAAAGAGAATCAATTTCAAATTGAAGTTGTATCATTAAAAAACTTGAGCTAACGTAAGTCAGTCGGACCCACCTGATTGTTTGAAAAACTGTTGTGAACGGAGGCCTTGGAGTGAATATTTTGACTTTTTCAATTTGAGTGAATATTTTGCCTTGAAAAAGTCAAAATTTTCGTAGGGAAAGGTAAGGTTCGGGAAGCAGTGGGCCAATTCCGCCTACGTCCGAATTGGTGGCTGACGTTCGAGCTGGAGCGACGCGCTTGTTGGCGGCCGGGACTAGCTACGGCAGTGAGGAGGGGTTCTTGCTCGAACTATCAGACCGTAAACCCTAGACCTGTACAACAAAATGGACCCTCTCGGGTAAGTTTTCCTGACCCTGAACCTCTAAATGGGGCCACGACGCAATTTTAAGGAATGTCGTGGCTGAGGCAGGGTTGGCAGACAGGGCGGTTCAACATCAGAACGCCATGACAAGTCAAACACAAGCGTTTCGAATTAAAGTGAAAACTGAATAAAATTCGAACTCGTGATGTGATTAAATTCTTTTTTTTAAAAGAGAAACTACCAAAGAAGATTATTGCGCTACATTAGGTACTACACACCTTTCTTATGACACCTTCATTTGGGTGAACGAATTAAAGCTGAGATGGTCAAGATTCGAAAATAAACCATGTTCTGCGGATTCAAAAATCTCCAATCAAGTGACATTTACACGATATCGTTTACTCACTCCGGTGAAGTAACGAAATCTGATGAAAATATCTTCCGAATACTTGCAACTGTTCAAGGAGAATAAACCTGACCAAAACTTGGATTCAGTACTGTACACCACAAACGAAACAATCAAATCAAGAGGAGACTTCAGCGATGTCAGTATTTTGGGATGTGGATGGAATAATATTCGAAAAGCGAGATCAATAGCTGACTTGTACTACGCATTCGTTTTAGACAAACCTAAGCCTCTCATTGCAGAGAAACATCCTGAAATTGCATTCAACCTGTGCTGTGAAGCGATCCAGGTAGTCAACCTTGAAGGAAATCACAGTGAAGGAATCTATAATCTGAAGACCAGGGCAAAGCAAGTCCACTCTTAGTAATAAAAAGGGAATCCGTTTCGAGTTTACTACCATTTTCGTTGCTCTTCTTCTTTACGAAAGAAATCATTTGGCACGTGCTTGCTGCTCCACCTTACGAATTAAAATAACTATACACCCTGTGGAAGTGGGCAAGCATTAATGGCCGGAAGATACCTACTAGTGAAGTATATAGACTAATTTTAAACAGTGATTCCTTCAAAAGAAAAGTGAAACAAAATGAAATAAAAAAAAACTCTTACCAGATATGTGCCAGGCAATTCTGTGGAACTCCCGACTGCAAGAAGACATTTTTAACTTCCAGTCCAGACACCAAGCCGTCCTTGTCGCGATCACTGTCGCGGAAAAGCCCCTCATAACGGATTCGCTCGGACGGTGAAACCACCCAATCGGTGACCGGAGCTGGAGCCATCAGTGGAGCTGCGGCAGTTATCGGAACAATCGGTTCGGTCGAAATAAGCGGCATAGCTGGAACCGCTGGAGGAAAACGAGACGGCTGCGGGGCAGTCATGACAGCCGGTAGCGGTGGAACCGGGGGTGGTGCGATGTCTTTCGGGAAGTTCGCTACGAACCCGGCATCACCAAATCCATCGTTGATTGGAGCCGGTGCGGCATCGACTTTTGGTTTTTGCAATTCAACAGGAAGTGTTGCTGGCACGGCGCGTTTGTCCAGAGCCTGATAAACGAGATGCATGGCTACTATGAACTCGTGTTTGTCCAAGTTTCCGTCTTTATCCTGATCGGCCAGGTCCCAAATCTTCCCGAGAGTTTCAAGCGGCAGTTTCGAATCCATTAAAACTCCTTTCACTTTATTCCCGGCAATTAATCCGCTTACGGGTTGCAACGACTCGAACAGTTGTTCGTATTTTAGTTTGTCCATTGTCTTCATGGTCCAATCGTTGTTGGCCACTGGCACTGATTGAATTGTTTGCGGCATAATTTTCGGAAGTTCACCCTATAAACGAAAGAAAAAATCGATATCACATGTCGCGCAGGAGCCGAACTAAATCACAAATACTCACGACTTTTGGTGGATTCGGCGGTTCGAGTAGAATGTTACGCATGTTGATATCGTTTCCGGCTTGCGCCAGAGCGACCAATTTTAGCGATACAAAAAATCCAGCCTTGTCCAGACATCCACGACCTTTCGGGTCGGACAAGTCCCAGATTCGACTCAACACGACGTCGCTTAGTCCCGATTTTTTCAGGAATTTTGCGGCATCCATCGCTTCAATGGTGCCTTGACCCTTTGGGTCAACCTGTAATCAGCCGAAAAAATTTTATTAGTCATTAAATCGAAAATTACAAGGAAAAGGCCCACCTGTTTGTAGTACGCCTCGTAAATGGCATTGTGCTTTCCAGAAACCTGTCGGTAAAGAGAATATACAACCGTTATAACTTTATACACAGCAGTAATTGAAAGAAATGTGCCGATGCAAAATTGGCAAATTGACACAAAGTAATCACTTAACGTTCGCGAGCAACGAACTAGAACTTTTTTTTCTCGCTGCTGGACAAATCGAAACTATGGGTGCCACCCTCCTGCATGAAAAGTACACGAGCTTACACAGTGGCTAGCAAACACTTCACGCGGATTTTATGTTTCAAAACAGACCAATAGTTGTCGGCATTAATCGTGATAAGAACTGGATGATTTTCTATCGAATAAAAACGGAAAAATTAAATAAATTACCTGCGTTGGACTTGGTAGCGTAGCCATGTTTGGTTCTTAACAATCAACGAGGAAGTGCCGTTGTATGGATGGAACTCTTTTTTGGACTGTCATGTCTCATGTCATCGTGTGGTTTTGTGTAAATACCGAACGCAGGATTCAAACGGACACGTTTAAATTTTAAAAGAATAACGAACTTAAGAAATTACGATCAGAGCCCGAAAAAAGTTAATTTAATAAAAATTAATTACGGATAAACAGAATAGCTCATGACATATTAGTAAATGTATACAACACGAGAGAATAAGAAATAAAGTTACAAAATCGTTAAACCGACAAAAGACAATCACTTAAAAAAAAAAAAGTTTATATTCGAAAGGCAATCCACGAAAGTTATAGAGCTACCTCTACATGAAGCAATGGAAGAAAAGAGCAGGCACGCATCAAATAATATTGACACTAATAGAAACATTAATTAATTATGGATAGAAGTCTTAATTTAACCACATTAAAGCCAACTTCGCGGCGCATAGTTTCCTAAACGTATTTTGCATTTCGATGCACGACGCTCATACATTCTTTCTTTTTTTTAGGAAATTCCTATCATTTGTTCTATTTTAAGGACTAAATTTAGTTTACCTTTTACCACTACCTGACCGACAATAAGGCGATCTGAATTCTTTCTTTTCCAGATGTTCTGTAGACGTATTTTCTGTTATACACTAATAACTCTACATTAGGTCTTTTCAGAAACCTTTTACAGTCTCTTTTTTAAGCCATATGACGACATAACTAGTTGAATTCTTGGAAAAAAGGATCCATTCTTTCGTCAGTTTACATTTTTCATTCGGACTTTTGGCCCAGTTTTTTAACACAAATACTAAAAAAAACTATAAAATTAACGAAGAGTTCATGTCCAGAAAATAATATTCTTTCACAATAAAACCGAAAAAAGCATTAGGAAAGAAAAAAACGTTGGTATTGGCTTTGTTTTTCATTTATTAATTTGCTCATATAGTGAATTTAGGGATAATTTGTGCTAGGCATGTTTATTATGAATATTCTAACTTTTTCAAGTAGTAACTTATTTATATCTTCAGCGATGATACATTTCGTTTTGTTAGGTCACTGTTTTTTTTCGAGCTGCCCTTATACCAGTTCGCTACACTGACTGGGCTGCACCTCGGACACATTCAGCTGAGCCCAATGTTAGCGTGAGTATGTGATGCGGTTAATTTTTTACAGCTTCTTCTTGTCGAACAGTTTTGGTAGGAATTTGAACATCTGTCCGAAATCTCAACGAACGACATTCGATGATAGGCAACTAGTTCCACGTGCTCAGATTACATCCATACACGTTCGGAATATTGGCAAAGCAAATTTCGTGGGGATCCGTGAATTTTTAACAGTTTAAAACAAAGAGCTTATATCGCAGAGCGATTTAGAGAAATGCCTTTTTATCACCAAAACCATTTCAGTTCATGTTTGGCGAGTGGAACACGCGTGATTCACTCGATTATGTGTCTCGCCACCGCGGTTGAAAGGTTGTGCTCCATAATATAGACTCGACGCACATAGTTTTGTATCAGGCCAGATTCCTACTTGTATCTCAAACCTCACCCCTACTTCCCTTTCTTTATGTCTTCCAATGACCACCTTATGAAAAGAGTAATGTAATTCCTTAGCAAGTATTCACAGGTAGACTAATTTGCAATCTCTTACCTATCAAGTTCTGGTCTCGAAAAACGTTTTATCCCACCTTTGCCAACTTCTACTTCCTCACGGCACTGAAAAAATAATAAATAACTGCATAGCTGTTTACTGTTCTTTATGTACAAAGACTCGGACTGAATTGAAAATAAGAAATATGCCAACCAGACAAATAAATATAGTAATAATAAATAGAACAAATCACTCACCACTAAACGGCCTGCTGTTTTCTTTTCCGGAAAAAATTCGCGATTGATCCCTGTACAATACCAAATTTATCTGCAGACTTTAATGTTCTAGAAATCCACTGCGGTAATTTTGTTTTCACACGATCAGTAGTATAACGTTCATCCAACAAAATAACGGTAGCATAGTCGTTAATATGACGAACTGAACGACCTGTATTTTTAATATTAATTAATAACATTCCTTTAATACTGAAAACATGCGCGTACCTATGCATTGATTCACAGCCTTCATACATAAATTGTCGTAGTATTCAGAGCCAGTTCCTTGACCGAAAGTTGTTTCCAAATAGTTTATTTTCTCTTGTAGTTCGGGACTATTCTTGTTTGGATACGGCATGCCGACAACAACAACACACCTGCCTAAATCATCCGTAAAATTCAAACCCTCGCTTAACTTACCGCCGACTACACTGAAAAGGATTGCTCCGTTCCGTTCGCGATCTTCAATTGCTTTAGCATATTCCGATAAGACTTTCTCAATCGATTGACCCGTACGCGGCTCTTTGAAGACATGTTTTTTCCGTTCGATTCTTGATAGATGGCCGGTTGTGTTCAAATGCTGATAGACAAGATCTAAATAATCGTACGATCCGAAAAAGCAAACAATTCCGGCTGGAATAACTTGGCAAAGATTTACTAAAGTCATGCCTAACTCAGTGAGCTGTAATTATTTTAGCGGAAAAATGTTTTCACTGGCGAAAATTTAGAAATCAAAGAGAACTAACCATTTCGATACTGTTACGATTCGAGAAGTTAAAGCAAAATCTTTTACCAGTCGGACCCTTTTGAAGAGCAAACGGAAGAACTGAGTCTGGCGGCACTACATGTCCGTAGAAATATTGTTTTACGCGATCTGGACAATGTTTGAAAAGTTGATCAGTTAGTTCGGCGGTTGGTTGCATTGTTCCACCCGCGATAATTATCTGCAATAGTACGGTCGAGAAAAAAGCGATAAGACTTCTGAAGCAAAGTAAATGAAATATTTTAAAGATATCGACGCGCTGACTAGAAAACTTCAGAATAATCCCCCAAGTATTACTCCTGATTAAATGCGTAAGCAGGAAACGAATTTACTTTACTTACTTTATCCTAGTCAACCTTCAGGATTTTTTAGGGCAATTTTTTAAAGGTAATTTTATCGTCTGAATTACTTAAAAAGTATCTACCGAAATTAGAAGGAACAAGATACAACTTACCGCTCTACATTTCTTCACCAACTCATCAAAGTGGCCACCAGGATCGAGCAGCATGAATTTCATGCCAGCCTTTTTCGGATCCGAATGAAATTTCATTAAAACCCGTCCATCATCACAGCATTCGGTCAGTGACTCAAGAAAATTCAACAGTGGCCGAATAACCGATGGCGTTGATTTTCGTACCACTTTCACGGCTTCCTTGGTATCTTCAACGACTGGCGACTGCTTCGCTATCTTCTTATTCTCTTTACCATCTTTTTCGAGTTTTTTCAACAACTCCCCGACTCCGGTTCGACCTTTCTCCAACTCCGACGGTTTCTTTTCGTCACCGCGTTGTGCACAGCCGTGAACTTTTTGCGCCAAACGTGTTGCATCGCAAAATTCTAAAATTTGAAATAAGTTTATATTGGAGAATTCGCCCTCGGACATCAGTTGGTGTGTCTGCAGCATTCGGGAGTGATCTTTTGTCGGTGCTCCCGGTGGAGCGGTGGTCATTTTCACCAGCCGTTTTGTCACGAAAATCAATTGATTGATCTTCAGTAGATTTTTCGTGCTAAATCGCGAAGAGTATTTTATTTTGTACGCTTGTAATTGTTCGTGGGCGGCCGAAAGCTGCTCCAAGCTGATTTCAGTGCTGTAAATCGCCGAAATTGTGTCGAGCAAGTTGTGTGCCTCGTCGATTATTACAATGCTGTTTTGCAGATCGATGCCGGAATGTATGCGGGACTTGCGATGCAAGAGCATTTGGTAGGGCAACATTATTAGCTGAGCGTCCTTCGATGCAAGTCGACCGGAGTAGTAGGGACAAGCATTGGTTTTTTCGCCGGCCGAAATCAAATCCTCGATATCGACTAGTTCGGCGAGTGCCACGTCACGTAGTTCTTCGACTGCTGTTTGTGTTTTACAGGGACAGCTCGTGTTCTGTTTGGTTCGACTTTTTTTCTTGGCTTGACCTCGGCTATCAGTAGACGTGACTTTAGATTGCGACTTTTGCATGTCGAGGCAGTGCTCGTTGATTAGTGCCGATGATGTTAACTTCTTCACGACGGGGTTTATGCAAAGATTTTGACGCGACGCCAGCGTTACGCAGCGTATATCCTTGCCGTACTCTGTTTTTTGAATTTCCCGAACTATTTGCGACAGTTGCGAATGAGTTCGGCTGCAGAAAAAAATCTGAAAAATAGACCCACTGTAAAAAAAAAACGCAACTGAATTTGATAGATAAGTTACCTTCACGTCTTTATACTGATGTTGTGCTTCATCTCGATCGCTTTCGTCCCGCTCATCCTCATCAAAGTCATCGATAAGTAAATCGTCTTCCTCCGGCAAGGACTCCTTCGCACCGATTCCAACTTCCTGCTTGCGTTGCTTGGCTCCAGTTGCGGTTTTCGCCTTCTTTCTTCGTTCCTTCAATTCCACAATTCGAGCTTCATATTCCTGAATCAACGTCCTAGACTTTTTCAGCTCGGCGACTTCACTCTTCTTCTGCATGGAACCGAACTGAACTTCGATCCAATCGGTCGTCCTGACACTTTTTAACTCTAACTCCGCGACCTGCTCTTCTACACGTTCAATTTCCCGGTCCAATTCGACCTTGAGAATATCGTCATGATCCCGTAGCCACTTCAAGGCTCCACATGTAAGTGTAAGGGACTTGCCAGTTCCCGTGGGGCTCTCGAAGATGCCGATCTGCCTGCGCTCGATTACTTCGTACAGCGATTGCATCAGGCTCTGTTGGATTTCATACGGAACAAATGGGAAATTAAATTCCGTGGGTGTAGGCAAAGCACTTTTGCGCGAATACATTTCAAAAATTAACGGACACCTAGAAAACTAAAAGCAAGCAACAGGGTGTTTTTCTTTTCCCCGAATTTCGAAATCTGGTAAAACACAACCAAAACAAGAAAACACTTTCAGGCGTCACTGTTTCAATTAGGCGCAATATGTAAGCACACACAGCCGTTACAAAACATTTAATAAAACGGTAAATGACGAAAATAAACAAACCAAAACACAAAATCACTTTGCAGACTTTACTCTCGCCTCTGACGTTATTTCGCGCCTTTCCAACGATCAAGTTGTGCCAGTACTGCCACATTGTCACATTACATTTGAATTTTGCTGAACACGAGTACGTTCAATGAAGTGAAGTTGTAACAGCCGTTACTTTTAATCACAATACAATTTCTTTAGTTTTGTATTTTTTATAATTTTGGGCTAAATAAAAAAATTGGCTAACAGTATGGTCTCAACTTTATTAATTTTCGGGAACAGTATATGATAGTGTATGATAGTACAGTATATGATAATTGATTTTTTTGAAAAATTCGTATTCCCTCACTTCCATGTGCTCCATCTCCGCCCTAAAAAATTCTATTTACACCAAACCCCATTCGTTGTATACCTACAGGAAAAAAGTTTGCTATAAAAGTGTTCTATTCAACTTGTAACGCTGCATTCTTTATTGCAGGATATAATTTAATTTGGATTACATATTCGAATGAATTCCTTTACAATTCAGTTATATTTTTAGATCATGGTTATAATAAAATAGTCATAGTAATAGAAAAAACGTTGACTATTTAAACTTAAATTAATCTCATATACAGCTATAAAACAAATAAATTCATTGAAGAGTTCGGAAATGCAGATTTTGATTTTTAAATGAATATTTCAGTTATAATAAGGTTAAACCATGAATTATAAAGATGAATTGATCTTCTCTAATCAATCATGACTTTAATAAATCAGTTAAAAATATTCACTACGTTTCCCAACGTAGAGCCTTTTATCTTAATATTAAGAGTCCGAGAGAGATTTTGATGAAATTATAGAAATTATCACCATGCACAGAATTTTGATTGAAATTGTGATATAATAACTGAATGTATTATCAATAAATTTATTCCTTATATATACATAATTATTGCAGTTATTCTTCAATAAACTATAAGCCTTTGTTTTCAAATTGGGTTAGTGTGAATTACTCGTAGCTCTTAAATTCATAAACTAGAGAAACTTCAATAGGGAAGGAACTCTACTTATTCCGATGTCTGTCTACACATGTACCAATTTAAATCGAAATCAGTTAAGTAGAAGAAGATCACATCAAGCTAGTTTTACATACGTTGAGTTTCACCTTAAATAAATAATTTAAATAAAATGATAACTTAAATTGAACATCTTTTTAAGGGGGCTCATATGAGTAGAAAGCTGAAAAATTAGGTGAATTTTAGAAATTATTATCTGAAAAACTATTTGCTCGATTTTATTCAGATTGGTTTTATTCGAAAGTATATATGTTGAGGTACGTCAATAATTTTTTATAAATATACATCAACCACGGGCGCTGCTGTTAGGGTCGGAACAAACAATGTCCGTCGCTCGCATGCTCTGCGGTTCCCACGATTACATGCAGGCGGTTGATCCCAAATAAAAATTTCAAAATGATTCTGATATTGAAAAGTATGATGCCCTTCGCTACGTAGGGGTTTTTGGGGGAAAAAAATTTTCACAAAATGGCGGCCGATTGAACTTTATTTTCAGTTCTTAACCTCAAGTATCGACCTCTCTTGCTTGATAAAAAAAAAGTAAATAAGATAAAAAAAAAATCCTACGTAGCGAAGGGGAGTACCTACTCAAGAATAATGTGTGAAATTTTGGAAGTAATCGGTTCAGCCGTTTTCCGCAGATTTTGGGAACCGCCTTTGAAAAGTATGTTTCGAGATAATCGCGTTTGAATTATGTACGTGCTATATAGAGAATTCACGAAGGGCCCATCCCGGTTAATTGCCCATAACTTCCACAATTATTGAAATTTCAATATGAAATTTACAGACAACATTCGTAAGACTATAAACTTTAAGATGAGCAAAAAAAATACAAATACAAAAATTGTCTACTCATATGAGCCCCCTTAATAAAAACTGTGATTATTACCAGCTAAGGCAAACAAACCCCCTACCCAATGCTCAATAAAAACGCAAGAATAATTTTCTAATCATGAGAATTAAGCGGCTTTATACTGCAAATTATACGTTTGTTGCTATCTCTCGAAAGCTTTCTATTAAATCGTAACCGTATCAAACGAGTTTTGAATTTACTTCAGTTTTCAGTATTGTCTGCGACTAGCAGGAGTGAAATTGTTAAGTTTTCTGTGCTCTTGAGAGGTATTATAAATTTGCTTTATTTTAATCTTAGAATGATAAAATTATTTTGAATTGTTGCTATCAAATATAACTCGTTTTATGGTATAGTGTAGCATCAGTTATTTGCGCTTAACAAGGCTTTGATAATGTTATCACTATCGCGTTTTCTTAGGTCAATTGAAACCAAGATTTGGTTGAGATTCATTATTCATATCATCCGCTTTGGTAGCTTGAATTTTGACTTTTGAAATCGAACACGAAGTATAAATTTTGAATTGTTTAATGGAATGGCGATAAAAGTGCCGGTATTACATAATAATACATTTAACAACAATTATTACTGAAAATATTTGTGTCTTATCTTGCTAAAAATACTTGAAAATGAAAATGTATGAGAAAATGTAATTTGAATATTAGATTGACCGATTAATTATATTTTGTAATACAGTATGTACTATCTTATGATGTCTAATCAGTAGAGGAATTGGTATTGATTATTCGCATTACTGTGACATTAATTCATGATCCCTAATTACTACCAGCAGCTATGTGGTTATATTTAATTGCACCGCTACGCACTTCTGGATGACTAATATCGCTAAGTGTTCTAATCAGTGTTTGTTGATGTCAAGGTAGACTGGAGTGTAGAATTAATACTCAGTAATATGAAATCGAGAGTCAGAAAGTGTATCGTATTGATTTTTTAAATAAACTTTAAGGGGTCATATACGTTTAGGAGGCAAAAAATTGTCTTTTTAACGATTTTTTTTTTTTAAACGAAATGAAGACATAATACTCTACATATATAACATACGTTTGTTAAGGTATCTTCCATTTCAAAATTTTTTGTTGAAAAATAATATTTATTAAGTAATATGTAATATATGTAATTTGAAAAATCTGTTTTTAAAACATGACGTTGCGGTGATCACGACAAGTCGTTGTCATTTTATCTGAAATCAAAAATCTCAAAATATTTCATTAATAGATAACCATGGCTAGTGATTGAACAAAGCGATCTGCAAAATATTCATTTTTAACAAAATAGTGGCATTTTGAAAAAAACGTCTTTTTAACTAAAAATCGTACTTTATTCTTGAATAAAACAAAAAGTTTTCATTAAAAAAAATTCTTCGTTCAATCGCGAGATACATAGGTATGCATGTGTAAAATAAGTACACAAAATTTCAAAAAGATCGATTTTAAAATTTTTGAGATATTGCGATCACCGACTGTGAAAAAGAGATTTTGTAAAAAACGCGTTTCAAGTTTAAGTTTATGGTTTCGGGGCAATTATACGGTCGCGTGTAAAGTCACACAATAGTCTTTAACTCTGGAAATATTTCACGGATTCTTATGAAATTTTTACACAACATTCTAAAAAGTATGTACTTTTAGAAAACATAAGTTTTGAAAAAAAAATGCTAAACGTAGGTATATGACCCCTTAAGGCTTCGGGTCGAAAGGATCCCATGTAAGCCAATTGACTTTGAGCTTAGTGTTCTTTGCTGTAATAACTTAGTAAATCATAGATAGTACTTTTGAATAAAAAAAATACTTTCTTTTCCAGAAATTCAAAAATGGTGAAACCAATTTTATACTATGCTACGCTTAGTCCACCGTCGAGAGCTGTCCTCTTAACAGCAAAGGCAATTGGATTGGATCTTGAACTTCGGTAAGTAGCTAAAACAAAAATAGTTGAAAGCGTTTAAAAAAAAAATTCTTTTCAGTCCCATTTCTCTCTTTAAAGGAGAGCACATGACGCCCGAATTCGTTAAAATGAATCCCCAGCACACTATTCCACTTCTGAATGACAATGGCATCTATGTTTTCGATAGTCATGCAATTTGTGCATATATAGTCGATAAATACGCCAAGAACGATCAACTATATCCGAAGGATTTGGCTAAACGTGCCGATGTCGAAGCGCGTCTATACTTCGATACAGGATATCTTTTCGCACGGCTTCGATTCCTTTTCGAACCGATTTTGTATCATGGATCGCCCGATGTACCGGCCGATAAAGTCGCCTATGTTCAAAAGGCTTACGACATTATGGAAGAGTTCCTGAAGGATCGTCCATATTTGTGTGGCGATAATATAACCATTGGTGATTTTTGCTGTGTTGCTACTATTTCGTCAGGTGATGACCTCGTTCCTTTGGATGAAACTAAACACGCCAAAGTCTTGGGTTGGATGAAACGATTGGCTAAACTGCCATATTACCAGAGCATTAACCAAGACGGAGCAGACGAAGTGAAACAAATTTTCCGTGAAAAACTCGCTGAAAATAAATCGAAAGCTTAAGTGATGTTTAATAAAGTTGTTAAACTGCATTGGAAAATTATCTTTCTCTTTTTGAAATACATTGTTAATAAAAACATATTCCGAGAAACTTTTAGTTGTTGTTAAGAAGACATACGAGTATATCAACTTAATTTACGAGTCTATTATATCGCCATATCTTTAATTGATTTCTATAAATAGAAGAAGTATATACGCGCATATCGACCGAAATCGCTTAATTGGTTAGGAAAAGCAGTCCACTCTTATCAGAGATAAGAAAATATTTCTAAGCTATTTAAAATATTTCTAATCTCAACGCAAAGCAAATTAAATATATCAGTAAAGTGTTCAAAAAAACATTTTATATGTTTATTTATTTAATTAACTTTTCTTTCGTGATTTTTCCATTTATTTATTATTTCCAATTTAATTCTCTTTTGTAGCCTTGTCACCTTCGCAACATTCTCGAATACGTAACACTAGTTCATCGTCACCTTACTCATTGACTTCTACGTTATCTGGAAGTGATTTTATACGTTCAAGCCGAGCACAAATTCTCGGATATCTGTAAAATAGATTTAAAATAAAGATACATTGTAAACATGAACAATGGAACCAATAGCAGAATTTAAGGAAAATACAATTATTTAATAAGTTACCGATGTATACCTCATACGTACTCGTATATGCATCAATTATTGCCGTTTATACAGAGGCAACTAAAATACGTAATTGTGATGGATATGCTTTATAGATTCTAGAAATATTTATTTTGATTTCAACCTGGATTTGAACATGAAATCTTGTTCTGACTCAATATAATTATTTACTTTATTTAGTTCGCGTGAACTTGGGACTAGAGATAATAAACTAGTTTAAAATATTGAACTTACATTTCACTTTCAATTGGAATCATCCGTTGCAATGTTATCAGTGTTGGATGAATCGAAAAATCGGCCAAAGTCATTGTATCTCCAACTGTATGTAAATTAGTGTCATTGCATCTACTATATGGTATTTCTATATGAAGAAAAATTATGTTATTAATTAAATTAGCTTATTACTTCCAACAGTGAACAACCCCACCTCAATCTACCCACTAAAAAAATTTAATCTTAATATCTCAACGAAATTTTGAGTCCTAACACATTAATTATAGCGTACGGCATACGGTGCGGTGTATACGACGGACAGACGAACTTTTTTTTTACAGAAAACGTAAAAATTTAAAATTTAAGAAATTCAATGATATTATCTAATTCCATAATAATTAAGTAAAATCTTAATACACAACAACTGTTAATTTACAGAGTTTTCAAGTTGGGTTAGTGTGAATTAGCTCATTTATAAACTAGAGAAACTTCAGTAGGGAAGAGACTGTACTTTTTTAATGCCGAATGGATGTCCGTCTACATGAATAATTTTGTAATCATGAGAATAAGGTGGCCTTATACATATGTTACTACAAAATAATCGTTTGTACCTATCTCTCGAAAACTTTCTATTAAATCGTAACCGTATCAAACGAATTTTAATTTACTTCAGTTTTCAGTATTGTCTACGACTAGCAGGAGTGAAATTGTTTTCTGTGCCCTTAACTTCAGAGGTAAATTTGCTTTATTTTATTGTTAGAATGATAAAATTGTTTTGAATGGTTGCTACGAAATATAATTCGATTTAAAGTAGTAAAGTTATTTGCGCTTAACAAGGCTCTGATAATGTTATCAGTATTACGTTTTCTTAGGTCAATATTATTATAAGACCAAGATTTGGTTGAGATTCGTACCATCCGCGTTGGTAGCCTAAATCTTGACTTCCGAATCGAACACCAAGTAAAAATTTCAAATCGTTTAATGAAATGGCGATTAAAGTGCCGGTATTACATAATAATAATTTTAACAACAATTATTACGGAATATATTTGTGTCTTATCTTGCTAAAAATACTTGAAAATGTAAATGTATGAGAGAATATAATTTGAATATTAGATTGACCGATTATTATATTTTGTAATACAGTATGTACTATCTTATGATGTCTAATCAATACTATAGAGGTATTAGTATTGATTATTCGGATTTCTGTGACAATAATTCATGATCCCTATGTGGTTATAGTTAATTGCACCGTCAAGTATACCTACTTCTGGATGACTAATATCGCTAAGTGTTTGTTGATCTCAAGGAAGACTGGGGTGTAGAATCAATAATATGAAATCGAGAGGCAGAAAGTACATCGTATTGTTTTTTTTAATAAACTTTAAAGCTTTAGATAGGACACAAAAGTGGTCTAGAAATATAATAGAGGAAGAAATGCTGGTATTGCTATCGTTACATCGTCACTCTACGTAAGGCAGCATTGATAATCATGACAAAGAACATAACATTGACAGAAAATTTAACTCCACCTGTATTCCAGTTGAACTATTTTCCTCTCCTAAACTAGGTACTAAAACTTTATAACTATGGTATGTAACAAACAGAATATTTATAGCACTGACTAAATTCAACTATACTTAAATCGCTCAGTACTGAACAGAGATATTTCAGTATTATGAATTTAGAACTGCATGGCTTCCGTGATAAGGGTGAAAGCTTATAAATAAATAAATTACTCTACTTTGGAGCAACAATAACTTGCAAATTCCAAACTGTAATTTCCTTATTACTTTATTCCATTACATTGATGAACTTGCTTATAGGGCGATACTCTCCTACGTTAATATTTGCTCAGAAAATTTAATATTCAACTTTCTTCTCTATCTCTAATAAAAAAAAAAAAAATTTATTACATTTTAAATATAAAGACTTTCGACAAGAATTTAGATTTGTTTACTGTTAGAATCGCAATATATTCCAGATTTAGATTATATGTGCAAGAGAGGATTATAGTTCAAAGCGTTAATCTACATGAAGTTCAACATTTAAAAATGATTTTGTATACTATATTTTGATCAATCATGTGGCTTGCTTAAAACGAACTAAAATCTAGTACACGCTAATGCTTAACTCCCGGATTTTTTGGAGCTTTTATTTTTTTTTTTAATATTAAAATTAGTTCTGGATTGAAAATATAGAACTTTTAATAAATAAATACTTTTTTCCAGAAATTTAAAAATGATGAAACCGATTTTATACTATGCTACGCTTAGTCCACCGGCGAGAGCTGTCCTCTTAACAGCAAAGGCAATTGGATTGGATTTTGAACTTCGGTAAGTAGCTAAAACGAAAATATTTGGAAATGTTTAAAAACAAAAATTCTTTTTCAGTCCCATTTCTCTCTTCAAAGGAGAGCACATGACGCCCGAATTCGTTAAAATGAATCCCCAGCACACTATTCCACTTCTGGATGACAATGGCATCTATGTTTTCGATAGTCATGCAATTTGTGCATATATAGTCGATAAATACGCCAAGGACGATCAACTTTATCCAAAGGATTTGGCTAAACGTGCCGATGTCGAAACGCGCCTATACTTCGATACAGGATATCTTTTTGCGCGGCTTCGATTCATTTTCGAACCGATTTTGAATTATGGTGCGCCCGATGTACCGGCCGAAAAAGTTGCCTATGTTCAAAAAGCTTACGACATTATGGAAGAGTTCCTGAAGGATCGTCCATATTTATGTGGCGATAATATTACCATTGGTGATTTTTGCTGTATTGCTAGTATTTCGTCAGGTGATGACCTCGCTCCTTTGGATGAAACTAAACACGCCAAGGTTTTGGATTGGATGAAAAGATTGGCTGAACTGCCATATTACCAGAGCGTTAACCAAGACGGCGCTGATGAATTGAAAAACATATTGCGCGATAAACTAGCTGAAAACGAATTAAAAGCTTAAGGATGTAATCCAGTATGCAGGCTATTTTTTATGCAACTGTGCAATTATTACCACATATTTATGCACATGTTGAGCACTCTTTACAATTTTTTAAGCCCGAAATTGTTGCTCATTGTTGAGCAACATAGCCACTAATTTTCAAAAAACCTTGAACAGTTAATTTTTGGCAACTTGTTGAACTTGTTATCGTCAATTTTGGTGTGTTTTTACGACTTCTTCAGGTCGCCAAAAAAAATGGCTTGATGAATCACAATTGTCCTAGTTTGCAAACTGTCTACATGAATACTGAATAAGTTTATCAAATTTCAAAAAAAATCCGTTCCATAGATTTCGAAATATCGTGTCTACCGATTTGAAAAAAAAAACCGTTTTGAACTCGACTAAACTTATCGTTATATTCGAAACAACACATGAGTTTAGAGAATATAACGGTCTGTAACTTCCGAACGGCTTCGAATATCGGAATATCACTTCACCCACATGTTCTACACTATATTTGAATGTAATTTATGTAAAAAAAAAAAAAAAATTGGAAACCGATGTATAATAAAGTTGTTAAACTGCATTGGAAAATTATCTGTCTCTTTTTGAAATACATTGTTATTGAAGACTTATTCCGAGAAACTTTTAGTTGGTGTTAAAAAGACATACACATACGAGTATATCAACTAAATTTACGAGTCTATTACTCGTATATCGTCATATCTTTAATTGATTTCCATAAATAGCAGAGATAACTATAAGAAAATATTTTTTAGCTATTTACAATATTTCTAATCTCAACGAAAATGAAATTAAATATATCAGTAAAGTGTTCAAAAAAACATTTTATATGTTTATTTATTTAATTAACTTTTCTTTCGTGATTTTTCCATTGAATTTAATTCTCTTTTGCAGCCTTGTTACGTTCGCAACATTCTCGAATACGTTCCACTAGTTCATCGGCACCTTTCTCATTAACTTCTACGTTATCTGGAAGTGATTTCATACGTTCAAGCCAAGCACAAATTCTCGGATATCTGTAAAATAAATTTAAAATAAAGATACATTTTAAACACCAATAACACCAATATTTAACCAATAACAGTATTTAAGAAAAATCTAATTATTTAATAAGTTACTGATGTATACCTCATCGCATACGTATTTAGGTATATGCACCAATTATTGTTTATGCAGAGGCAACTAAAATACGTAATTTTGATGGATATGCTTTATAGATTCCAGAAATATTTTGAATTAAACATGGATTTGAGCATGAAATCTGGCTCCGACTCGACATAATTATTTAGTTATTTTTAGTTCGCGTGAGCATGGGACTTGAGACAATAAACTAGATTAAAATATTGAACTTACTTTTCATTTTCAATTGGAACCATCCGTTGCAATGTTATCAGTGTTGGATGAATCGAAACATCGGCCAAGGTCATTGTATCTCCAACTGCGTATCCCTTCTCAAGAAACGTTTCCAAAAATTCATAAGCATTATGCGCAATTTTAATACTATGCGGATGATATTCCGGTTCGCCACCGAATATATTCCGAGCAACAAAATCTTTGATGACTTGAAACAGGACACCATCATCGAAGTACATACGCTGATCCACACGCGCTCTTTTCATCAAATCTTTCGGATACAGAGTATCATCCTTGGCATATTTTGACACCATATACGCCATAATAGCGTGGCTGTAATGAAAATGATAAAATTAGATAATTTAAATTCAATTTTTAGTTGACAACATTGTACAAGACTCAGTAGCAGGGGATAAATTCAAACTTGCATACTCGAATCACGAAAAACAGCAGTTGCATATATCAAAGTTACAAGTTTCGATTCTCTTGCATAGACCGTTCTTGAGGTACAAAAATTGGAGCTCCACAGTAAAACCGCCATACTCAAAGATTATGAATACATTGTGGAAATGAGAAGATCATATGTTCATGGATTTTTAGAACATTGATCAACATTTCCCAATCAAATAGTGTGATCCTTTGCGGTTTCGTAATTGTTTCTTGCAAATATTCCATTGGTAGTAAAGGGTTTTCCAATAAGGACTTGACAACTTTGAATTCAATTTGTGAACGCACCCTTTCACTAATCATCAAACTGTCACTGTCAATTTATTCAGTAAACTAAACATTTTTATCATGGTAAAGTACACGAAGGAATAACGTCTGCAAATTAAATTATATTATTTTGAAAAAAAGTTGACAAGTCCTTATTGGAAAACCCTTTATATGTATGTGTAATATTTGTTGGATTGTAGGACAAGAAATTCCATGGGTAATGCTTCGTAACTGAAAAATAAATTAGTTCCAAAAATTTGGTTTATCTTTCAAAAAACTTTAAAATACAAAAATTCAAGGTGACAATGGTAGTTGATCACAATTCACAATACCTGCATATTGCATAGCAACAATAATATTCATAATATGGTAAAAGATCATAAAGAATCCGCACAATTCACTGCAGTACCTAATTGTTCAGAGTTGGAATGTAATGTAATAAATATTCTAAACATGATTACTAGATAGCGTGCTATTGCTTGAATCGAATGCTTTCAATATGAAGACATTCTTGATATTTACTTGATAGATAGATAATACAGAAAAGAATTAGTATCACATATGTACATACGATCTATGACTACTGGCGTTAATATAGTTATAAATATGCAAAATGAATATCAAAACGTACCTGTCCCAAATTGCCTCGCCATTATCAACCAAAACCGGTACTGTATGTTGGGGGTTTATCTATAACGCATAAATAAAAAATAAAAAAATCCACAAATTCGTTATTAGTTACTCCCTGCTTCTGTACGTACTTTAAGAAAATCCGCACTGAAATGCTCTCTCTTCGAATAATCTACAAATCTATAAAATAATAAAAGAAAAAGAAGTTTGTAAGAAGCTGCGCAGATAACATCGAAAACTGTTTCGTCAACTATTAACATTACCTGAGTTCTATATCAAGACCTATCAGTTTTGCAGCAATCATACACGACCTTGAGGGCGGGCTAAACAACGCGTAATACAAAATTGGCTTACTCATTTTGTCAAGAACTTAGTGTTACTATTACAGGTCACTATCGAATCGAAACTATCACAAATGAATTGCCCCGTACACTAAGTTATTAAAGCAGCTGCACTATCTGTAAGAAAACGAAACCTGAAACACTTCGCTAGCTCGAATAATTATAATAAATTTTTGAAAAGCTTATCAAGTTCTAAAGATTGCAAATTTCTAGCTAAATTTAGTAACATGAAATTTAAATTTGCACATAGTACCTCATTTCAGTTAAATTATGCGCTCTCTGAGATTATTTTTTTTTTTAAAAGCATTTAGCTTGAAACACCGACGAAAGCTTTTTTATGATCATTTTGATTTACATACATATATGGTATGTACTTATAATTACCGATGTTTTTATTAGTAGTATTAGCCTGTGTGTTTTGAGCACATACTCGCACATAGCCTGTCTTTCGTTATTGATATCGATTTATTAGGCATTTTTCCATCAGATTTCGTAGATTTATAAGATCAATCTGGGAAATCTGATGGAAAAAGGTATCCACCATATAGTGAACAGATTATGTAATTGCATTAATTGCTTATCATACAATCAGTTATTTTTTCCTTCTTATCGTTCTATTTATTTGTTGCTATTGTTGATTTTATTTTTATTATATTTTTGTTCATTCCTTATCTACATCATAGAATTAAAAGTTTTTGATTTGTTAATGATTATATTTAACATTCGCATATTTCAGTAATTGCTGCATCATCATGATTTTCTGAATTATTGTTTATTTATGTGAATGATAATGATTTTGTGGTTTTAAGCAATTCATAGTTACTAGCGAAATTCTTATCAATTTTTCTAATACTTATTGCCGAATTTCACCATTTGAAGTCAAGATAAGAAATTCGGTTTTGAAAATTCATCGTGATCCGAAACAAAAATAATTATGAAAGACTTAAAACCCAATTTGATTTTGGACACCCTATGATAGGGTAGTATATGTATAACAGTGCTCTTTCACAAGTTACTTTTCGGCTCCTGCCAGGACTTCTGTACTCCCCTTTCCGCGAGTTCTGAAGAAATCTCGACAGAGGTGTGCAATATATTGCCTAAGTAGTATTTTTTGATCGAAAACTTTTAAGGAACATTCATTGAAAATTGAATAAGTATTGGGTGTCTCATTTCAAACCCTAGCATCTAAGTATTTTTTAAAAAATTTTGAAGATGTGCCCAAAATATTCCGATTAGACGATCTGATAACTTAAGGACATTTGTATGGAATTATAAAGACATCGTAAGCCAATTACTTACGCATACCTCGGGGACTATGTTGTTCCCAAAAGATATGGTCTTAAAAAAAAAATTATTAGAAGCAGCAATAGTGCCAAAAATTATTAGAAGCAGCAATAGTGCCTCGTAAAAGAAATGCATCAACTGGATAAATGAATGTATGACATAAACCAAACGAAGTTTAGAAGTGAGTCCTCTCCCAGATAAGATTTTATCATTTTATAATAATTATTATAATCATTTTCGTCCGTGTTAGATCGTTTAAAAATGACACACTATTCTGATTGCTCTTTTCGATTTTATTTAAATATTTAATGAGCAATTCAGTTCACTATGAACTAATAACTTTTTATTATTAGCGCTGACATGCAACCGATTAACTTCAATTCATTTGGCTTAGAGTTACCTCAGTGAATAGTGCGTTCGTGTGAAAATATGAAGTTAAAACTAAACGATCCAAAGGAGCAATCGGTTAATATAATAGTGGATGACGATTTTCTAAGAAAGGAATTTTGTCACGAAGTTCGAAGATCGGAAAAAATTCCTAGGCGACAGTCTAGTCGATTTTTTAATCGGAAACGAATAGAAAACAGAAAGAAACAAAAACCAATAATAGCCGTTAAGACTGACCATCAGGATTTTGAAATCGATTTCAAAAGTGATCTCTTCAGAACTATTGACTTGGCTATGGAAGTATAAGTGCCTTAAAAAAACTACTTAGCTTGTTTTTTTTTAAACTAGAAATATCTTTAGTTGCATCTTAATTTGGTCGATATTTCCGGAATGACGATTTCTGGATTTCAATTTCAACTTCTAATGATTATACTAGAGGCGTTCGTTTCAATCATATTCAACTGCTATTATATTTTATCAATATTTTTCACACCGTCAAGTACTGATGTGTAAAATTACAATGTAGCATATTTACATAAATTATTTTAGATTTCAGATTGCCCCCAGCAGAAGCAGCTTTATTTTTAATTTATCAACTTCTTGAACCAGTAATGAATATCATTGCATTAGCAATGACGTGTATGGTTACTATAAAAGCGGTAATTTAATATAATCATGAAAAGCACCTTGTTATGATCCAAAGTTATACTCTAAGATTCAAACCCACAATATGAACTATTTCCTTAATTTCTCAAGCTCTGGGTTGATAAAGTCAGTGCTCTTCGGGATTGAGGATTGGATAACAAGCTATTCCCGGAAAAAATTACAGGTGCAGCAAGAGTCTAGATAGAAAGCTTAGATTTATAGGCAACTTATCGATGAAGCGAAGTAGCGATTTGGGCTTAGCGTCGTGGAAAAGAAGTGCATTGTTAGTGCCTTGCAAGGATTTTATTAAATTCTGGAAAATTTGCTTTAAATTTTGTTTTTGCAAATAAGTGTAAATATTATTAATTAACATTTCGAGAGAGAATAAAATATAATGCATGGAATTTCATCAATTAAATGTAAAATAAATTTTTATATCGTTTCAGTCTAAAGCAACGCAGCGTATTATCAGCCAATTGATTTTGTTCACCAAAGATGAAAAATTGAGAAACAGAGTTAATAAAACTAAATGTTTTCAAAGTTAATAAATGAATTTATAAAAATTTGGTATTCTACTTTCAGTTGCTGCAATTTTCAATTCAAGTTCAATCGAATGCACCAGTTTTTAATGTTATGGGACTTTTCAACATTGACGGAACGTTGATTTTTTCAGTAAATTTCCTAGTCTGAATATGAATATTTTATATGATTTATTGTTATTTTAGATTATTGCTTCAACAACTACATATTTGGTTATACTTATCCAATATTCTGATAAATAATATTATAATATTTGGATATTCAATTAGTAGAACTTTTTTTAAACTTATTGATGTATAAAGAACAATAAAAATAAATATATTTACCATATACGTATTAATAAAGTTAGACGTTTAAATAAATACTTACTTCAGTTGTTCAAAGATTTTTTTCTGTATTCAAATTATCGTATTAACCTAGACATTTCTAATAAAAAATACTTTTTTACAAGGTTGAATTCCTCCTCCTCCTTCCTAAAGCTTAGTACTGTGTTCAGCGAAAAGTCACCTTCGAAGTGGAGTGAAATATTCTACACACTTCGCTACTAGATGTCATTGATAAAAAAGCGCGCAAAATTTGAAAATATTAAAATATTGTCAAGTAATTACTATTCCGGCACATAACACAACAAAATATTGCTCACACAAAATTTCCCGAGCACAAACTACCTGAATTGACAGCGAAACTATTGAAAATTTTGAATCGTCAAATATTTCGCTTGCCAAAAAGCCTCCCGTACCATTAAAAACGAAACGAAATCGCCACGAGCGCCATCTGTTAGTGACTACGGCAAATGTCCATTCCGTCCACGAACACAGTACTGCAAAACGAACGAAATATTTCGTCGGTGAAATGTCAACGAAAATTTCATTTTTTTTATATGAACTTTGACAGTTCGTTTCGTTTCGCTGGGATCACAGTACTAGGCTTAAATTGGGAATGAACATCTTCATTGAAAATTTAAGGAGAGTTCGTTTTTTAAACTTGAAAATAATTTTTCTAATATTAAAAAAAATAAATAGGCACTAAACTTAACTTAAGGATAAAGAACTAAAAAAAAAATAAATCAAAAACTTAAAACAACTAAATAAAACCTAAAATATAAACTTAAATATAATATATGAAATTAATAAACATTAAAAAAAAGTTTTTAAAAATAAAAAAGCTAGACTAGAAACTAACAAAATAAATTGTAGAAAATATATAAAATTTAATTGTAAAACATTAAAATTTATGGATGAGAACTCAAGGATAAATAAATGATTCGATAAACATATAAATAAATTAAAACTTAAAACAAAATATGTATACAAAAATTTACTAAAACAGTTGAAATTAAAATTTAATAATAAAATAATTAAAATTTAGTAAAAATTATAAAACTTAAAATAAGACAAACTTCAACCTATCGTCTTTAAAGTAAAATTATAAATTTAAACCCAAAAGAAAAATAATTAAAATTAAAATTTAGGGAATACAACTTAAATTTGATAAATAAAATCAAAGGATTTTCTTTTTGCAAAATAAATATTTGAAGATCTTAGTTGTTCTTGCAACATGCACATCAGAATAATTTCCTTTACGACCTCATATTACACAAAAATATTTATAAATACGGCGAACAGACGGACTTTTTTTTTATTGCGATTTATGATTAAAAGAAATTCCAGAAATTTGTTTTTAAATGATTCTCAATGAAGGAAGCCAGAATATATCTTCATTTTCATTTTTGGATATTGTAGTATTATGGGTTAAAATATTTCTTATTAAAAGTAGTACCTACCTCTTATTAGAAGTAGTACCTGTCTTCTCCACGGTATCTTTTCCAATCGCAAGTGTGATAAGCCTATAACTATGTAGCATTTGAATGAATATGGGTCATCACTTAAAATTTAAAAAAAAATCTCAATCAATTCCTGGCAACACAAAAGTAAAGAGTCAAAATGACTGTACATTTTCTGACCGGAACTTTATGCTGCAGAGTCGATAGTAGGAGTGTGAACATTGCATAGATACGTTAATCATGCAATTAGTAATATTAATGTAATCAAGACATGTATCAATTTTATCATTATACTCTCTACTAATACTACGAAAATCAATCGGCAGTATATAAGACGTATAAAGTTCTAACATTTATTATTCAAAAGTTAGTTATCTTTAGTATTCAAACAATACCGTGTTTGCTTCGGTAGCGTCATATTTAAAAATCTCTTCGATTTTAATTAAGTAAAATAATTATTATTTTCAAAATGGTCAAACCAATTTTATATGGAAATAAAATAAGCACAGCAGTTCGTGGTGTGGTTCTTGTAGCAGAGGCAATCAATCTGGATATGGAATACAAGGATGTCGATTTGTTTAAAGGTGAACAGTTAACCAGTGATTTTCAAAAAATGAACCCACAAGGTACTATCCCTACTTTGGATGATAATGGCATCTACCTGTGGGATAGTCATGCAATTATAACATACTTGGTTCAAAAGTACGGTAAAAATGACGCGCTATATCCTAAGGATTTAGTTAAAAGAGCTCGAATCGATCAGCGACTTCATTTCGAAAATGGAATCTTATTCAACCGCCTGAGGAATATAGGGGTAAGAGTTTTGCAATGTTTATAATTATAATTTAATTAACATTTTTTTATTTCGCAGGTGGGTATTTTCTTCACAGATAGTCCCATCATTCCACAGGATAAAATCGATGAGGTGTATAACGCTTTTGAATTGTTGGAAAAATTCCTGAAGGACGATCTGTATCTGGTCGGTGATGAACTTACAGTGGCAGATTTATCCTGTGGAGCCACTGTGTCCTCTTTGGTGGAAATTGTACCCACGGATCTTGCTAAATATCCCAAGTTACAAGCTTGGTTAAAGCGAATCTCGAAATTGCCGTACTATGAAAAAGCGAATAGCATCGATAACGCCAAATATATTGCAATGCTCAAAAACGAATTGTCCAAAAAACCACAATCGAAATGAACAGAGCTTAATTTTAAATTAATAAAGTTTAATTAGAAAAATTAATAAAAGTGTGTTTCTATATAGTTTCTGTAGTTTTCAGGACTAGATATTGTTTCTCAAAATTTTGATTTGACGAAGATTGGTAATTTTTTTTTTACTTTATTGAATTCGAGTTAAAAAGATTTTCTATCAATGCTCGGAATATTACCAAAATAAAAGCGTGAAAGCCGAAACAATTGCGAGTTTTTCTGTGTATTGACGTTAAATGCTGTATATGTACCGAGTTTCAACTTTCTAGCTTAAGCCACTCCAAAGATATAAATAATATTCTAGAAAGACCTGGATAGCATTAAGAGAGGCACCCAGACGTTCTTATCGGTGGACGATAAGCTCGAGGCGTGCTTTTCCTTCTACCTCAAGCTCTTTAGGGAGAGAGCCTCTCCAGACCCACATTTGTTCGTCCGGACTAAAACCTCGAGAGAAGCCTTTTCCTTGGGCCACCAAGGAAGGCTCCCTATTGTGTACCTTCTCCGCTAACAACAAGGCACGCTGCCAATAGTCATACAGTCTGCCTATGTGTCAGATTAACTGGTAAATAAAATACTACCCAGTAAATATGTATATAACACCATGTAAATGTCTTAATTTTTCTCTCATTCATGTACCCCTAATTTTTAATAGTAACTTTAATCAGAAACCGAACGAAAACAATTTCATGCAATCGGGCACTTACAAATCTATCTAGAACCTAATACAAGATATACATCAATTATTTTCCCTGCGAAATGCAAATTCAGCATCCTACTAATGTACAAATGCAATTTTCTATTATATGTAAATACGAGACACTATGTAATTATGTAAAAATCTTCCTATAAGCATTTAATATCTAATCCTGTAAATATGTAAATATATAATTATAGTCTTGTACAGTGAAAAATAACACTAACAAATGAATTCTATGGACTGAATAATAACATTTATATGTACATCTAATTATATTATAAAATATCATAAGTCTGCTAGTACTTACCATGTACATTATATTAATAAACTTTTTCTGTGATCATTGAATACTAAATGCAAATGTAACCTGTAACTTTGTAACCATACTATTATGTAAGCAAGTAATCATAACAAGTCATAGTACATAACCTTGTAATTGCCACGCAAGTCTATCTAGCACTTACGATGCATAAACTTAGCCTGTAAAAAAAAATAATTTTGAATCCATCAATTAAATAATAGCATTAATAAGTAAATACACATATACGGAATATTCTGTCAATATTTAAACATCATTCCGCAAAATATAAATACAGTTCAACCCGCTTATAAAGTTCACTTTTATAACGTACTTTCGGTTATAAAGTACCTTTTTTCAATCCCCAAGCACAAATGTAAAAGGTTTTAATGTTGGCTATAACGTACTATCGGTTATAACCGGGTTGCACTGTATAATACTCAGTAAAGCATAAAGTGAACAATAATCATGGCCATTTCATCCTATAGCTATTAATTTAAAACTGAATAAAAGCAACTTATCATGTAATTAAGCCCTCCATAAGTATATCTAGTACTTATGATAAATTCGAATTCTATTACAAGAGGGACCAAAAGAAAACCAAAAGGTTCCCATAACTTAGTTTTAGTTCAGTTTTAAGTTAGTATAGTAGATAAATTTACGTTAAGTATCAAATCATACGAGCGATTGGCACTTACTTACTTTCAATTTAACACACATCTGCATTCTTGGCCAAGGTCGGAATTTAAACAAAGCTTCTTGGCAAAAAGATCGCTGTCAACTTTTTTCATGTTCATGTAATTAAGTCTCAATAAAAATTTCTGAATCTGAATCTGAATCTGAATCTGAAAAAATTTCTACCGGCTATGCGATTACACCCTTTCTCAACTTATATACTTATGTATAACCTTAAATATAATATATGAAATTTATAAACATTAAAAAAAATCTTTAAAAATAAAAAAAGCTAGACCAGAAACAAAAAATCTGACAACAGTCTGGGCGCAAGTTTATTATTTTTCAGGCAGAAGTTCGGAACGCGTTCAATTCGGGGATGCGGTGTATGTTACTATGTAACTGGAAACCTAAAATAAAGTTCGGGACACGGTTAGAATAGAGTGTAATATATGAATTATATAATTGGGTCATATTCCAGGATGCGGTCTAGAGGCTGAAAAAGAAAAAAACTTAAAAATAGGTGATTATTAAACAAGCCCGTGGAAGTGAAAAGATATTCGATATCTGATCAGACCTAAGAGATATGGTGGAATTTATGAAAAAGTATACAACCACTTTACACCCCCTTAGGGGTCGAATTTCACAAAATCTTGAAAACACTTTCTAGGTATTCATATGAAGAATCCGGAGAATAAAAATGAATTCAATATTTGGAAAGACCTAGTAAATATGACAAAAATCGTGAAAATATATGTATTTTATTTTTACTTATAATTTTTTTGCCCCCCCTTCCGACCGCCAATGAATATTCGAATTTTTTATTATCATATTTACTTTTCTAGTTGATTTATAAATACGTACCGAGTTTCAACTTTCTAGCATAAGCCGTTATATTCGATATCGGATAAGACCTGAGAGATATGGTGGTATTTATGAAAAAGAATACAACCACTTTACCACTTTTCTTAGGGGTCAAATTTCAAAAAATCTTGAAAACACTTTCTAGGTATTCATATGAAGAATCCGTAGAATAAAAATTTAATTTAATATTTGGAAAAAACCTAGTAAATATGACGAAAATCGTGAAAATATGTGCATTTTATTTTTACTGATAATTTTTTTTGCCCCCACCTTTCGAACGCCAATGAATATTCGATTTTTTTTTATCAGGATTACTTTTTTAGTTGATTTACATATACGTACCGAGTTTCAACTTTCTAGCATAAGCGGTTCTAAAGTTAGGAAAAACGCTCCCCACCCCCGTACCATTCTACCCCTAAAAAAATTATATTTTTCCACCATGCAACAACTATAGCTCTATTTATATACCAAGTCTCAGCTTTATATCATTATAGGTTCTTAAGATATAAGCATCGGAGCTTTTTCCTTCTCAACCTTCCCCACCCTTACCCTCAACACCCACCCCTCCAAATTTTTTTCCCCTACTAGGGTTCTTTTGGGCCTACTATTGTTAAAAATTTGAATCATCTATCTTACACTGTTATTGAGATATGAAAAATTGAGATTTGAAAAATTCTACTAAAATATCCCCTTTAAAAATTTTTACTTTGAGCAATCTTTATTTATCAAGCTTTATACTCAAACCAAATTTTATTTTTCTGGTGCAATTGGTTTGTGAGATATCGTAATCTGAAGTTTTTAACCCCCCACCCCCATACGCCACTACCCCCACCCGAAAATTTTATTTCAGTCTACTCTCCTAGTGTCGATCTCCACTTTTTTGCGTTTCGGTCACATTATTTCCCCCTCCACTCCCACACCCCTTCACCGATATTATCAATTTTTCTTGCAAATGGGTCTATTATCAAAGTTCTATAGGAATTCCAAGTTTCAGCTGCCTAACATAAGCGGTTGCTGAGATCTAGAAACCAAAATTTTTCGTCTAAAACGCTTCTCCCAACTTCCCCTTCACACCCTCACCCCTCAAAAAAATTTCACTTCAAGGAGTCTACCACGTCTATTCATAAAAAAAATTTAATTTAATAGCTCAACTGGTTTGAGAGCTACAAGCCTTCAAACGATTTGGGGCGGTCGACGTACGGCGTATGGCGGACAGACGGACTGAAAATTTTTATTGCTTTTTTCGTGTCTACTAGTCATGAAACGTGAAAGAAAAAAAATTTGAGGGTACAAATTTGTTTTTTTTAAAAATCGATAACAATACTGTATTGTAAATAATAAAGTAACAATATAGATTGTAGAAAATATATAAAATTTAATCGTAAAATATTAAAATTTATGGATGAGGTACCTTGATAAATAAATAATTCGATAAATAGGTATATAAATAAATTAAAACTTAATACAAAATATGTATACAAAAATTTATAAAAACGTCAGTTGAAATTAAAATTTAATAATAAAATTATTAAAATTTAGTAAAGTTCTAAAACTTAAAATAAGACAAACTTCAATTTATCGTCTTTAAAGTAAAACTAGAAACTTAAACCCTAAAGAAAAATAATTAAAACTAGAACTTAGGGAATACAACTTAAATTTGATAAATAAAATCAAAAGAATTTCTTTATGCAAAATAAATATATGAAGATCTTAGTTCTTCTTGCAATATGCACATCGGAATTTTTTCTTAACGGCCTCATATTACACAAAATTTTTTATAAATACGGTGAACAGACGGATATTTTTTTTTATTTTCTAGGTTTACCAGTCCTAAAACGTTAAAATGCAAAATTTCAGGGTAACAAATTTATTTGAAATTTCAGGTCGATCACAATACTTTATTATGAAAAAATAATAAAATAAAATATAGAAAATTTATGATTAAAAGAAATTTCAAATAATTTTTTTTAAGTGATTCTCAATCAAGGAAGCCAGAATATATCTTCATTTTCATTTTTGGATATTGTGTTATGGGTTAAAATATTCCTTATTAAAAGTAGTACCTACCTCTTATTGGAAGTAGTACCTGTCATCTCCACGGTATCTTTTCCAATCGCAAGTGTGATAAGCCTATGACTATGTAGCTTTTCAACATGGGTCATCACTTAAAATTTAAAAAAATCTCAATCAATTCCTGGCAACACAAAAGTTAAAAGTCAAAATGACTGTTCAATTTTTGACCGGCACCTTATGCTGCAGAGCTGATAGTAGGAGTGTGAATATTGTATAGATACTTTTATCATGCATTAGGTAATATTAATGTAATCAATACATGTTCTCAATTTTATCAATACTCTCTACTAATACTACGAAAATCAATCGGCAGTATATAAGACGTATAAAATCCAAACATTTATTATTTAAAAATTAGTTGACTTTCAGTATTCAAGCAATACCGTGTTTGCTTTGAATATTTCTTCGAATTAAATTAAGTAAAATAATTATTATTTTCAAAATGGTAAAACCAATTTTATACGGGAACAAAATAAGTTCAGCAGTTCGCGGTGTGGTTCTGGTAGCCGAGGCAATCAATCTGAATATGGAATACAAGGATGTCGATTTGTTTAACGGTGAACAGTTAACCAGTGATTTTCAAAAAATGAACCCACAAGGTACTATCCCTACTTTGGATGATAATGGCATCTACCTGTGGGATAGTCATGCAATTATAACATACTTGGTTCAAAAGTACGGTAAAAATGACGCGTTATATCCTAAGGATTTAGTTAAAAGAGCTCGAATCGATCAGCGACTTCATTTCGAAAATGGAATCTTGTACAATCGGCTGAGGAATATAGCGGTAAGAGTTTGCAATGTCGTTAAAACAAAAATGTATTATAATTAAAACGATTTTTTTTATTTCCGCAGGTGGGTATTTTCTTCACAGATAGTCCCATCATTCCACAGGATAAAATCGATGAGGTTTATAACGCTTATGAATTATTGGAAAAATTCCTGAAGGACGATCTGTATCTGGTCGGTAATGAACTTACAGTAGCAGATTTATCATGCGGAGCAACTGTATCCTCTTTGGTGGAAATTGTACCCACGGATTTTGCTAAATATCCCAAGTTACAATCTTGGTTAAAGCGAATCTCGAAATTGCCGTACTATGAAAAAGCGAATAGTATCGATAACGCCAAATATGTTGCAATGCTCAAAGACTTATTGTCCAAAAAACCACAATCGAAATGAACAGAGATTAATTTAATAATAAATTAATAAACTTTAATTTGAAAAATTAATTAAAGAGTGTTTCTGTTTAGTTTCTTTAGTTTCCAGGATTAGGTATTATTTATGAAAGTTTCTCACATTTTTCATTTGACAAAGATGAGTAAATTCTTTAAATACTTTATTGAATTCGAGTTAAAAAGATTGTCTATCAATGCTCGAAGTATTACCGACATAAAAGGGAGAAAGCAGAAACAATGGCGAGGTCTTCAGTGTATTGTCGTCAAATGCTGTATATGTACTGAGTTTCAACTTCCCAGCTTAAGCCGCTCCAAAGATATAAATAATATTCCACCGGGTATATTCTATTATACCCTACTATACTTTGGTATGTTTAGGTTGAAAATTGACGATTTCAACATCTGTTTTAGTAAATTGCAGAGAGTTCAGTTTTTCATCAAATTTCATCAATTGAGTTTGTGTTGAATTGAAAGGATATTAAAAATTCATCTTCCCATATTTTTTTAATTTTGTTGAATCAACGACTGATTTTGCACTCGTTAATATTAAATAAATTCTTACGAAAAGGTTGTATTTAGTCAAAAGTTGGGATTGTAATCCTTGTATTGAAGTAAGAACCCGAAATACTTTATGAAATTATAGGCTTCCAATAACAAAAAAAAAAAAGATTTCTGTAAGCGCAAATTGTTGAATAATCGTAGCTCAGAAGTAACATACTTTCACTTGTACGGTGACTACTTTTCGTCAGTTAGTTGATTTTGTTCCTTTTTAATTTCGTAGGTGTGTAATGAAACTATTGACTGCATGACAAAAAACTTACATATTCTTATCATCGTACTACTTGCACAAATACGTGGAAATGCGCCTTATAAACTAAATTGCAATTTGTGTTATTTAATTTTTTAAGTACCTTTTATTTTAATTTTTTACTTTTTTTATCACAAGAATTGGGAATTTCGATCGGCAACTAATTTGAACTTAATTTCGGTTGAACATGTTTCGGATTTCGATTGAACTTATGCTAATACTCGTATGTACTCAATGATATCACCTAGAAAAGGCATAAAAATAAAAAAAAAACTAGTACGTGTGGCAGTGCAGACTGAAATCTTTTATTAAAATAGTTAATTTACTTTAATGTTATGAAATATGTAATAGACCCAATGACTATGCTTTTTCGGACCCGGCATACTTCATGGTACAAATGGGGTCTGTACACGTCATACGCGGTATATTATCAAATTAGTCCCATATTTTTATATCATGTGAATAGTATAGGTACTCTCTAATCTACAGATATACAGAGATACCATTCATATATATGTATTCGTATGTAAGACATACTCTCTCATACTATACTTAACCTACCCAACAAATATTTTTAAATTGCGTTCTTAGTAAGGTTTCATAATTCAAACTTGTCGTGTTGTTTTTAAAAAAATATATTTATTAAAATTTTATTTTTTTATTTTTATTTTTGTTATCCATTTATTGAATTATTATATTCTGATCATGGGCAAACCAATTTTATACGGAATGAGAATAAGTTCAGCGGTTCGTGGTGTTCTCCTCGTGGCAAAAGCAATTGATCTGGAATTAGAATACAAGGAGATCGATTTGTTTAAAGGCGACCATTTAAAGGACGATTTTAAGAAAATGAATCCACAGCATACTGTTCCCACTTTAGACGACAACGGTATATACTTGTGGGACAGTCATTCAATTATAACATACTTAGTTCAAAAGTACGATAAAAACGACACACTCTATCCCAAGGACTTAGTCAAAAGAGCTCGAATAGATCAGAGACTTCATTTCGATACTGGTATCTTGTACAATCGGCTTAGAAATATACTGGTGAGAACTTTCATTGTTGTTAAAGAAATAACTTTTATTTATTTAAATAATTATTTATAGACTGGCATTTATCAAGGGGTTTATCAAATCATACCACAAGATAAAATCGATGATATATATAACGCCTATGATTTGCTTGAAAAATTCCTGAAGGACGATCTGTATCTGGTCGGTAATGAACTTACAGTGGCAGATTTATCCTGTGGCGCCACTGTGTCCTCTATAGTGGAAATTGTACCCACGGATTTTGCAAAATATCCCAAGTTACAAGCTTGGTTAAAGCGAATCTCGAAACTGCCGTATTATGAAGAAGCGAACGGTGTTGACAACGTGAAATATATTGCAATGCTCAAAGATTTGATGTCCAAGAACCCGCTACCAAAGTGAACTAGTTTTCAAAATACTTTTACCTAAATAATCTTTAGATAAATCAATCAGAATTATTTAATCCCCTTTTGGTAATGGAAAGAACAAATTCAAGGAAAATTATTTTATTAAATAAAAACCGTGGAAAGCAAACAAATTTGATTTTTATTTCCTTAAAAGGAAGGATAAAAGGCTGTTAGTAGCGAATATCGGTACTTTATCTGTACTGAAATTTATAACTTTATATTAGTTTCCTAAAATGTATTACATTTTTTACAATTGATAATATATTGTTCTCGTTTTAGAGAAAAAATATTTTTTCTCAAACATTTATTCTGGTTATTATGTTAATATTACTTTTCGGTACTGAAACATAGCATTAACTTAGAACCCGCTTGTAAGTACTGAATTCCGATGCAGTATCAATAAAATGCTATATGAAAAAAAAAAAATTATTTTCAATTTTATTGCCGATGGTATTCCGTATTCAAAATAGTCACAGATTCGCAAGAGTCCGAACTTAGTTTGACGGCATTCAATCTGTAGTTTTTCAGAATTCATGTTTGGTGATTGGATTTATTATCCGAGCACCCCTTGTTCTTATATAGTTCGAATAATTGAAATTTCGACTGTATACTTGAGTTCTTTTAGTACTCGTATCTTCTATATGCAACATCATTCAATTATCACTATTAAACGTGAGCTGGTAACACAAATAGAACTCCTATATATTAAATTGGCAATTAGAGTAACACAATGTTATTATGGACCAATAGATTACTATAGGCATATTCTTCTCTCAGTACTAATACTCATATTTCTTATCTACATACATAAATAGCACACAAAGCGATTTTTATAATTTTGAAGGCCCGGCTTTGAATAGAATGTGGTGCGTGTACGTTAATATCATCGTGTGTAGTATTCGTATGTTATCTAAACAAATTCTCTCATACGAGTTTAAGTGATATCATCATATGGCTATAAAGATATTAAATTAACTAATACTATGAAAATCTGTAAATTTTTAGGCAGCTAAAATAATTCCAATTTGATGAAATCAGTTTAGTTGAATTTAATTTTAGAGTTGAAACTTATTGTACAGTCGCGTTCGCGGTATATTTAATTCATTATTATTTTGCTTGTTCGTGTTAAATTCATTAATTAAACTATTTTATCGCAATGGCCAAACCAATTCTATTCGGAATGATAGGGTGTCCGGGAGTTCGTGCTATTTTTCTAGTGGCAAAAGCAATTGATCTGGAATTGGAATACAAGAAGATCGATTTGTTTTTGAGCGAACAATTAAGCGATGACTTTCAGAGAATGAACCCACAAGGTACGGTGCCAACCTTAGACGATAACGGTACATACCTTTGGGATAGTCATGCAATTATAACATACCTGGTCCAAAAGTATGGCAAAAATGACGCTCTATATCCAAGAGATTTGGTTAGAAGAGCTCGAATTGATCAGCGACTTCACTTCGATAGTGGCATCTTATATATTCGGCTTAGGAATATAACGGTAAGAAAGTTGCTTTATATAGTTGAAGTAAAATAAAAATTATTAATATTTTCTTTAGATGGACATTTACTTTACCGATATTCCAATCATACCCCAATATAAGATCGATGAGGTCTACAAAGCCTATGAATTGTTGGAGAAATTTCTGAACGACGATCTGTATATGGTCGGTAATGAACTTACAGTGGCAGATTTCTCATGTGCAGCAACTGCAACTTCTTTGCTCGGTGTTGCACCTGTAAGCTCTGATAAATATCCCAAGATGCACGCATGGTTGGAACGGATCTCAAAATTGCCGTATTACGAAGAAGCAAATGGCATTGGTAACAATCAATACATTGCAATGCTCAAAGATTTATTGTCGAAGAAACCTCAACCAACTTAAGTTTTTTTTTTAAATTTTGCCCAGCTTGTAATTTGATAATTAAATCTGTAATACCTAGTACAGATTTAATTCTCATTACCTATAAAATGTTTTTGTTTTTATTTAGCTTGAAACGAATTTTTTATTTTGTTATATATATTAAATATTAAAATATACTGTATTCAACCTGAAATTTAAAAAAAAAAAATGTTTTATATTTTCCCTATTTAGTGATACTAGAGCATGAATCAAAGAATAATAGATTGGGACACACGCACCTATTGTGACGTCACTAAGAGCGTTCTACTATGGTTGCATTCTCCACTATATGCCACTCTACGAGATATATCGTCTTAGCAACCGTCTGTTATTTATTAATTTATATGAAAATGAACGCTCTTGATGAGGTGATGCGCAGAACTTTAACCATTTTCTTCGCTAACTGTCGCAATCTCTTTTTCTTTGATTCATGATACTAGAGCACAAAAAGGGAAAAAAATCCGTCTGTCCCTAGTAAAAAAAATCATATATTTATATATTCATAATACATAATATTCAATGGATCTTTAATTTATTGGCTTTTAAATTTCCGATACATAAAACCATCTCCTTCTAATTCATCAAAACAAAATACTTTTATTGCAATTTAAAACTAAAAAATATTAAACAATGGCAACAAATAAAAATATTAATCGCACTCGCTAAATCATAATCTGAATTAAATTTAAGAATACCGAAATTTTGGATTTTGTTAATTTTTGTAATTAAAAAACAACATCAGCGTCACTAAGTGACGCTCCGTTCGAGATCGTATTGGCCAAAACAATTTCCCTAGAGCGTTGTAATTGCACCAGATCACGTATTAGCGATTGTTTTTCACGCTCCAGTATCGCAATACGTTCGCTTTTCTGACCGACCTGATCGGTCAGTTGGCGATTTTGTGCCTTCAAATGGTTCACCGAGTCACTGGTCTGTCGTAGGACATGTTGAGATTGTCGATGATGAACAGCTAAATTCATATGAAGCGGGAATCCACCGCGTTCCCAACTATCGGCCAATGCGGATAAGTGGCGATTGATTTCGACAACACGAGCTCGTTGAAAATCTAGGCGTTCCTGATGAGACTCGGACCATTGTTCCTTGAAGGATGAAACAAATAATTGATATTAATTTTGAGATGCAGTATTAGGAAGGATAATCGTTAAGGACCTAGAGTTTAGCATCGACACACTGATTTTGAATTTTTGTTCAGTGAGTGGCAATGTTGAAAGATCTAGTGAACAGAAAGACTAAATGTATTGACTTCGTCAGCTGTCGTAAAACTAGTCACGCTAAGCCAAGACACCAACCAAAATTAAGTTGGGACACGAATTTGTTATGAAAATAATAGAATAAGGTGACTGTGGTTTGACTGTTTCTTCTAAAACCAATTTAGAGACAGCAAAAGGTTCCAAAATTTGAATTCACGGGAGTGATTAGGACCTGATTCAAATGTTTGCTCTTCGTACGATCGGTCCTTTTTTATAAAAGCAATGAAGGTTGAGGAAGAATTTTATATCTTAAAGGAAGGAGTGAATCCAGATACTTACAGTATGAGATCCAACACGTCCGAGATATTTAATTTTGTCCTGGACATTCGCGATTTGTTTCAGGTACCATTCCCTAGCCTGGTCAACAGCAGAAAGTCCTTGCAGTAGTACGTCTTTCTCTTCCTCGAACTGTTTCAGACGCTTGAGCATGTTGTAGTCGATTCCATTCTGTAGTGTGTGTCGTCTAGGTTCCCGTCTTTTACTGGTAACTTTTTTCTGGAAGACGTTACCGGATGATTGAGACGGCTGAATGGAACTGGCCGGATCAGTAGTACCGCCATCGGCTGTTCCACGTGTTGTTAAACGATTACCGGGATTCAGAGGGAAACTCTTTCGCTTGTCCTTTAGGTCCATCTCGTTCATAAGGATACCCATTTGCCAGTTTTGCAGGGCATGTCGAATTTCGGCCTTGTCCAAGCCATTGTTGGTCGACGTTACTATGGCACTCCGGGGCGGTTTTGGTGGCGGACCGTACATGTCGGGTATAATTATAGCGTCCGAGATCATATCTAGTTCGCTGTCCGGACTTAATTGGGGCAAGCTGAGTGTCCGTTGCGCCTGCATGGCATTGTTGGGCCGGACAGCAGCTGTATTATTCGCTGTCCACTGGCCATTTGGAATCGGGTTCTCGATGTCGAGCAAGGGTGCCGATGGAGGTCTGGGCGGTTTCGGGGTCACATCTTTGACATTCTTCTCGATCGAAATGCTATGGCGACCTTTACGTTCGGCCTGATTTCGTAGTAGGCATATTTTCAAACCAGCACAGAAACGTTCGAACGATAGAAGGCCACTGGCAGGTGTGACCTTCTGCAAGCTATCGATAACGCCGTGGGGCAAACCTTTGCTGCCGTCATCTTGCCAACCTTTTTCGATATCGGTCAGCTTAACAAAGCCCGTTCGTTTATCGTCCATTATATCGAAAAGTGTTTTCATCGAGCCCACAAATTGTTTGGGCAGTGAGTTGAGGGCACCACCATTTGTTGGATTGAGGTTGCCACCAACGCTTCCACCACCGCCTCCGCTAATGGCCATTGGATGGCCATTCGGACGGTGCATTTTACCACCAACAATTTTAATAATTCACTTTTGTTGTATCGCTTATCACATCATTACACAAGGCACTCGAAGAAAACACTACAATTATTACAGGTACAACTAAGTTAACGCGCGGAATAGACGATGGCACAGTAACTTTTGGTGACATTTACCCCGACGCCTAGTTCGAAAGAACATCGGAAAACATACACCTCCGCTATCCGCTACGACGTTATTTACCTTGCGACGGATTGATACGTTTACCTGCGTGTATTCTCACTCATCGATCATGAGCCAGGTAAAAATACCTGGAAGTTACTACTCTTTGGCTGATCTCTTCGCGAAGGCTCTCTGTTTGGTTTTGCTTGGATGCTGGAATGGGTAAATATCACCTCTTTTGATCTTTAATATAAGAGAAGTGAGGTATAGCCGAGCAGTTTACCTGGTGCAGTACTTTTATTCATAATCACCTGTGCGCTTTGTTATGGAGCTGTTAATGTTAGCTCTGTAATATGGTATTCCACGCCGTTATCATCACTAAAGATGCAGATAGCTTTACTTCCTTTTGTAATTAGACACGAAATTCACCACAAATTAACAAATTCAAAAGATTAAAGCCAGAAACTTTATTTCATTCTGAACAAGAGTGAAGGGATTTCTTAACATTGCATTGGATATGATTGCGATCGACTTGAACTTAAAATATTAGTGTAATTAAGGAATTTTTGGCTTTCAAAGTTGTGGAACCACTAAAATATATAAATCAACCAACAGTAAAATTTGGAAAACCCAGAAATGTGAGATATCAAAAAAGGCAGGCATAAGAAATGAAGCAATTTAAAAATACCGAAATACAAAATACAGATATTGAAAAATCTTTGAAAGCCAAAGTAGAGGAAAAATAAATGGCTGAATTGGTTTAAATTGAGGATCTGGCGTTCCCAAATATTCTAAAAACAGTAGCCGTTCATAAATAAATGGAATGCACGAGAACTCTCTGAGCTCCGATGAATTAAATTTAAAAACGAATTGAATTAGTGGAACACAAATTTCATTCAATAATAACAAAATAAAAATTATTTAAAAAATGTTTTATTTTGTCTTCTTAATATTGTTCGCATTAATTTATTAATTATTATACAATCAAAATATTCACTTTTTTTAATTAAATGTTTTAATTTGTGATGGGATTTTAATATGTTTTCGTTTACTTATCACTAGTTTTGTTTTAATCATTCTACAATTTGTAAATATTGTTTGCCATTGTATACAAAGTAATCTGCTCTCCACAGACACACATTTCTATCAGTCCTAATTATTAATTAATCATTTAAAGTATTGAATAAAAATAAAACAATTTTTTTAGAGTTTATCTGATCAACAAAATTATACGAATATTTAAAAAAATGTTGAGTCTTTTTTTTAATTATTGGGAACTAAATTATTTGAGGTTGTATAAGACTTAATAAAATTTTAAATATTTACCTACGCGTTTATGTTAAAACTGGTGCAACTCGATTTGAAAATAATAAAAAATTATAATATCGGAAGTTACACAGCATAATTGGAAGAGGCCTATAAAA
The DNA here is from genome assembly GCA_949128065.1 of Beris chalybata. Classification (NCBI taxonomy): domain Eukaryota; kingdom Metazoa; phylum Arthropoda; class Insecta; order Diptera; family Stratiomyidae; genus Beris; species Beris chalybata. The sequence goes on along the minus strand of OX421894.1, from coordinate 5,107,169 downwards.
TATTATAAATATAATAGTTGCTAATAATACTACGTAAAAATATAGTGTAGTAGATATACATACATGATTATTACAATTTTATATTTAATAAACAAACAAAAAAAAAATTGAAACCCCTTCAATCGAACGTTGTCCAATTCAATTTGTTCTGCGATTGATTTAAACCATTGCCGTTGGTCAAATGGAATTTATCGAGTCCGTATTGACGGAGTAGTTCGTTTTCGGCATCATCGCCATCCGTTTTGGACGCTTGTGTCTTTTTTCGATGTTGCGGAGAAAAGTACGGATACAAGGGATTGCTTATGCTAAATGCAGTATTGTTACTAGTTGACGGTAACGTTGTTGATTTGAGGTTGTTGAAACCTGATGCTACCGATAGGCCTGGAATTGGTTTGGCATTTTGATTAAGCGGATCAAAATCGGATAGTTCGAAACTGGTATTTGTTTCGTCCAACGAGATTAGGTCTTTTGATGCTTGATGTTCCAATTTTGATTGCTAAAAATATAAAGAAATTAATTAGATTTTGTTTGGATTAGTTGGAGGTTTTTTTGGCGGGCACTTGATATTTATTTTGGTTGCTGATTGAACAAGTTTTTAATAGAAGGATATTAGTCTAGGCGGTCAAGAGATTAAAGAGCTATAATTTTTGTAATTAAAATAAATTATAACATTTTATATAGTCTAGACATGCGACAAGTGTACTGTGCATTTTTCTGGAACGGATTTTTATTTTTACAGAAATCAGAGCGAGAATGAATAGCAATATTTCCGCCTCTTGGGAATGGGGTTCACATATGAACCAAAGAATGTATTCACATTGTTGCGTGATCTATAAAATTCTTAAAAGACTTTCATTTGAAGTGGAATAGAAAAAATAAGTACTTCGTTAGTTTCGGAATAAGAATTGTGAGAAAGTAGGATCTGTTCTGATGAGTTGCATTAATCAGGACGATTAGCAGGTCGTCAAAAAGTTATCCTGATCTTGAGGATACTCTGAATGGCATTAAATTAAGAATAAAGTGGATGTTGGTCCTACGAAAGCATTGCTCCGATATGACCTTGGTTGAGGATGTATTTCAGTGATAGATCCTATTGTGAATATTGGAAACGTGAGACATCAATGCCTTGAGCTTAGAGCAGAGAAGTTAATTAAATGTCAGTTTTCTAGTTTCACGATTCAATCCGCAAATAAGATCGTCTGGATTGGTGGCATGAGCTTATAAATTAAAAGAGAAATAATTAGATAAATTATTCAAGTGCCCGTCATATTTTCGTATTTACTATTAGACCCAAAGAAGCATAGCTCCCAAAACCAAAGTACTGAACAAAAAAAAAATCCAACAAATATGTTAACAACGATTTACACAGTAAAATGAGAAATTGATTAAAAAATTGAAAAGGATATCGAAGAAATTAAATTAAATATAAAAAATGTAAGCATACTCCCTGTTACCTCTTTAAGTTTTTGTCGTGGCGCTGGAATTGGTACTTGACAATTTACCGGAGTTTTGAGCCTATTATCACTTGTTGTTGTTGCCGCTGGCGTGGATATTGTGCGCTTATTTACAAAGTTATTCTCAAAAGCAAATGATGATGACATATTATTGTTAGCTACGATTTTATTACTTTTGCTATCGGTGAATTCTTGCAGTCGTGACGACTGAGCGAGTTTACTGAGATTTCCACAACTACCGTTGGTACGTTTCGGCGGAATTGGTGGCGAGGGCATATCGGGCGGTGAATCAAATATCGAATTATTGGCAAAAATTGGCGAGGTATCGGACGACGTTATAGGAATACTCGATATTTCCTTTTCGCTATCGACATCATCGATAATGAACAAATTGCCGAGCGAAACGTCCGATTTTAGATTATTCGTGTCGAGTGTATTGTTGTGAGCTGGTGTTGTGGCTGGTGCTCCTAGACGCGCCGATCGATAACTCGAATAGTCCAAACTATTGCTCGGTTTCAACTATATTTAGAAAATGTTCAACAACAAGAATGAAGAGAGATATGATTGGTAAATGAAAAATGATTACATGTATAAATAAATGAGACCTTAAATGACTAAAAGTAGTTCCTTAAAATTACTTTATAACTTTTATAACCTTAACCGGACAGAGAAAACGAAACCGATTGAATAAGGACAACGTAAGATTTGTAAATTTCATGCTAAGTGCAACTAAATCTCTTCACCGCAATTCTAAATAATTTTCTACCTAGGTATTTAATTCCATGCATTTATTAAATTGATAGCATATCTGTATTTTCCAGAACTAAGACAATATTGTGCTTAATAACCACCACATAGAGATACACCGTGTTGGCCACTGATAATAGAATGACTCAATTGTTAAACATTTGCTGAGGACTCCGATTAAAACTTTGGGCACCCATCTGACGTTGCCACCAAAACCAATGGACAAAGATTGCCGTTGGAGAAGTAGCTTCTATACATGGGGTGGACCTTGGGAGTTCTCTCCACATGATAGGATGCCTTAGCTTCATTAGAGCATAAGTTCATCTGAACAAAGATTGGCTCGTATATTCTTGAAAACAACGCAAATATTCCATAATTTTACACAAAGAGAATGCGCGCTGGATGAAATAAGGGAGGCAATTCAATACATAATTTTGTCCAGTGTTAAAGAGGAATTTACATATAGGTATGTGGAACGCGGTAAAAGACATGATCATCCTAAAAAACAAGATAAATTCAAAAACTGATGCCGGAATTTTGAGATATGTAAAAATACTTTTAAAGCAGATATGTTTTTAGATCCAACAATACATAACTAGATGGGTACAAATCAGAATTGGAGAGACTTACAAACGATTTTAAAAAAAATTTCGAAGGCATACTTATTCTTAAAGAAATGGACAACGCTTCGAAAAAACAAACAGTGGCTTCCAATACAATTGTTCAAGAACGAAGAAAATGCCATAACTACTACAAATTGACAACCAGTCCTGCAGTAATTGGCTACAACGATATCGCCTTAAAAAGTCATCGAAAAATACCAAGAAGAATGCACAAGTCAACCCCAATTGCTCAATTTCTATAACTAAGCACATATTTGAGAAGCCTGCCGAAATTCAACATTCACGTGCACCTGATTTTCATTTATTCCCAAAAAAGTTTTGAGACTAAAAAAGTTGACGATAATCATCACAAAGTCTCAGATACTGTCGAATTAAGCAAAAGCAATTAAGAATATGATCTAATTTACTCTTCAACATTTTCTTGCCCTACGCTCCAAATTTAGGGATACCTGAGTTTCTGGTTGGATTGGATTACCTTCAGCATGATTGACATTCAAATGATGAGAATCGACACCTTGGCGAAGCTGGCTTGAAGGGCCAAAAGGGAGCGAGGATTGAGAACTCGTCAAAATTGGGTAAAAGTTTATGTATTTTGGAAGCATAACGAATTCGCGTCTCATGGTTTAGGGCATGTATTAATAATTTTAGTTTATTTTTGTAAAGATCGTATTAGCCTGCCAAATATTTGACCGTAAAAATTGTGTAGAATTTTTCGGACAAAACAGACCTTCTTTAGGGAAAAAAAACAATTTTTTTGGGACAGGAATATATTTATTTTTTAAGATCTAGGTGAAGCTTAGAATTGGAAGATATCAAATAAAAGTGAAAAGCGAAGTTTCTGATGTGTTTTCATTATTTTTTTGGAGGCTGAGAACATATCAGTCTCAAAAAAAAAAGCTTCGAATTTATTGTACCCTTCACGCTTTGATATTTGCAAAGAAAAAAAAACATATTATTCTGAGATTTCCGGATTGGAATCGTGGACTAAGTCTTAATAAACTCGGATCAAAAGCGATTTGATTGAGACTTTTAGAACAATAGAGACGAGGACGAATGGACAGTAAGTTCAAGGAATCGTGCGACATCTTCGATTATCTACCTTTCGTATCGAGTTAAAGGATGACGTAAAATACAGGGAACGGTTTATGAGGACGTGCTGATCTTGTATATCGAAAGAATTAGGTAAAACCTGTGTCAGATTACAGCGAGGAGCTACTATTTTCGAATAACTGAGACTGTATGGAAGGAGAGTCGTTGAGGAATAAGAAGTCCTAAGCCCGACTTAGGTTGAGAAGAAAAAGTTTTTGGCTATAAAAATTTACAAAAATATTAAAATGGAATTCGGTTTTCGGTTCATGAAAGAATATTCGCTGCGATATTATAAATTCGCGATTGGCTTTCATTGCAAACCGTGTTTCACTCACATGGATCGATTCAGTGATGTTATTTTATTTCGTAAATATAAAATGGTTGTGTTAATGTATGAAATGATGCAAACATAGATTAACGAATTACCAATGAAAAACGTGCAACAGAAATAAAAATAACTAGATTAGTGATTTGATCAGATTTGCGCAACATAAAAATCAAAAGGATTACCGAAACCAAAACGCTTTAAAAAAAAAAGAAGAGTTAGACAAAAAATGAACAGGCAAATTAGCAAGAACCAGCACGAACAAGAAACCAACAATTGAAAAAACAAAAATAAATTACGTAACGAGATTTTGGGTACTTACAGTCCGATCGACAACTGGCGACTTAAATAATGGATGATTCTGTAATTCCTGAGAGATATTCATATCAGAAGAGCATAGCGAACTCGCCGGACTTACAGGAGGACTTTTGTTCATTGGACTACTACAACTACTTAAATTGATATTATTATTATTGATCATCACATTTTGATTTGCGTAGCTATTAAACCCATTCATTGTTTGCGAATTTGATGTTTGCATATACGAAGAATACGGTTTACGGACAGCGGCACGACTAAGATCCGGATTGGCATTACGTTTTGAAAATACTGGAGAATTTGGTGCCGAGTGATGATGATGACCGGCTGTTGTGCCATTTGATGACGATTGTGATATGTGAAATTGCGTTTTTGGTGGTGTTATATCACGAAATTTTGATTTAAGATCTTTATAGGCAGTCTTAACACCCCGACTTCCTTCCTTTACCTGAACAAAAAATTACAACAAAATTTATCAACAGAATGTTACAAGGATAATGCAAATAATATCGAAGCGAGTCTTTGCTTTTTTCTTTTAAACAAACAACAATAGCTAACAAATAATATTGGATTGTTGCAAAATGAGACATAAAAGATCTTTTTTTTAAGCAAGACTATCGAATCAGCTTCAAGTTTTGTGAGTAATTATCTTTCTACGTTAATTGTTAATAAAAACGGCAGCACGAATCTCGAACCCATTGCATCGTAGAGGAAAATTTCTCAACTGCATTTTGCAACAATCAACAACAAAACAAAGCCGATTTGAAACACTTTTTTTTTAATAACAAAGATTTAATTGAAACTGGAAACAAATTCGTTTCCGTTAAATTCAAAATAAATAAGCAAACCACTCACCGATTTAACCGCAGACTTCACTGCCGGATTAGTCTGCAAAATACCACCCCAAATTGGCAACGATATAAGAGATGTAAGTAAACACACAAAAAAAAAATGAACAAAATATTATCTAAAAAAGCTGATGATTATTTGAATGTAAATTAATTTTAATTTTTTTTAATTGACTGTATGTGAGTGCTTCTATGAAACGGAAATTCGTATAGTGAAGGTCTATCGTTGATTAGGTCGCATTTAGCGTTAATGAGCATTGTTACAGATGTTATTAAGTTATTTAAGTTGCACTATTCGAAATTTATTTGTAGCCCTATGTAAGAATATTTTATGGGCTGTAGCACTTAGAGGTATTTTTTAAATGCTGAGAATGATGTGATGTTATTCTACAAAGTTAAATGAAGACAGTTTTAAGTTTAGACTAAGTTTCTTTCTTGGTAGGCTAGTGCTATACTTGTCTATCAATAACGAAGCAATAGTTTAATCAAACTTAGGCTTGTGACTTACTCCTGATGATCTAATGTGAAATGTGTAAGGGTTAAAAACTGATTAAAACACCTGTAAAAATGTAAGCCCCTTTTCGAGATCATTAAATAATTTCCGAACCGTAAAGTAACCTTTTTTAAAGTGGAAGAAAAATACTTTGGAACTTGTTTATAAACATTTAAACCCCTTTCACACATTTTATGATGAATATCAACTAATATCATGAAATCAGTTTTTTAGGCGACTATTTAAGTAGTTTGTATAAATAAAAAGCAATTTTATATCTGATCAGAACTAAGAAATATTGAGGAGGTCACGAAAACTCACTTGGTTAAAAGTCTTCTCAGGGGCAGAATATCGAAAAATTATGCGTATCCAACAGAAGTAAAAGACATATTAAAAAATTTTGAGAAAAAATATTCAACCCCTCAATTTACGTCTTGAGTGTCGAAAATTGATAAATGTCGAAAACGTTAGTTAGGTATTAATAAATGTTAATGAATTCGCAAAAACATATTGAGCCCCTTTTCAAGCCCTTCGTGGTTTAATAACGAAAAATGTATTTTAGCTGTTTCCATAAGTAGCATGCAGAATCAAAAATCAGTTCGTCATATCATTGGGCTCAATAGATATAGACGACTGAATAAAAACATATTGAAACACTTTTCACTCCTAAGGTGATAAAATAGCAAAAAACCACTTCTTATGCCGTGTTTATTTTCAATGGACAAAAAGCTATAGTCTAATCGAAGAACAAGAGGTTATTAAATTAAAAGCAATACTGAGCGTAATAAGATATCTACACAGTATCTCAATTTCACTGCGTGGTTTTGAACCTATTACCTATTACTTTTAACGACATCGCAGATCAGAAAAAAGCGAAATTGAAGTTGATTGCTTCACATAAAAAATTTAAAACGCTTTAAACGGATGATACTCAAAAAAATGTTTTTTTTTTTTGGTAATGTTTTCACGTGATGAAAAACTTGTGTTTTCTTGAAATAGAATTGACCAGAACTAGGGCGAAAATTGTAATGTAAAGGCACATCACCAGTGAACCGATATGGAACTGAAAAAATATAATACAGGTTGACAGGTTTCATAATAAATTATCAATTTCCCACCATACTGCACGGGCCTGCAGGTTGGATAATTCGTAATGGCAGACCAGTAATTGCCTGAATACAAAACGACTACTGAGCCACCTTGCGCGAACTCAATGATAGGAATGGATTTTTTCTCCTTTCCAACTAACAGATGAATGAAATATTGCAGCACGGAGTGACAGAAAAAAACATAAAAATGAACCGCAGCACTGAATATCAGAAAAAAATAAAAATGTATCGAACCACATGAGATGTGTTCTTATCTATTAGAGATAGTACCTGAACCTGAGCCAAGTCCGTTATTTGGTTAACCAGCAAGAGAATTCACGGTCGAACGAAGGGTGATTTTGTGTAACCAATGCGATTGTACCAAGTTACGTTACTGAAGAGTTAAGAGACCAAAATACGGACGGTCCAATGTTAAAGATGGTCATCAATTTAATTAAAAAAAATTTGATCCCAGTCCCAATAGTCGAATGTTTGTCTGACAATAATTTTCTCGATTCTTGCACTCGTTAAATACATTTATTCTAACGCGGCTGATTATTCATAATTTTTGTCGGCTTGTACAGAAATTGAAGATATTAGTTTTTCACCGAACCACTCCAAGTCTGGAGCAAACCAATTAAAAATCTAATAATCTATTGCATCAATGAATAAATAAAAATATTAAGTTATCCTTTACTTATTCTTTAGCTACCCATCACCACAACAACTTTAAATAATTTCCTACATTAAATTTTGATCAAACGAATCGAATGAAATTTTAGGTGAATGAATGCAATAAATAATTATAAATCTAAAAATTGTATAGTTACTTAGGAAAATTAAAATACGTTCTGTCTATGCATGTTTGTATTATTTTGTAATTAAAATAAAAAAATTATAAAGCTTAATAGGAATTGAGAGCGGGTTTTCTTTCAATAAAATGACTCAATACGTAAGCGTTTTACGTCTAAATTTTAGCTGAAAATATAAAAAGAAGAGAAAAAAAAACGAAATTAAAATTTAATTCATCGAAATGCTAACAGAAAGCAGCTGGCATTGGCAAGCTAGTGCTGATCATAATATATATATATATAAATCGTATATTATATATAGTGTGTGAAAGAACGTCACTAAAACAATCCAGAGGTGTGTTATTATTTTGGCATAATCTAGATAACAATTAAAATATTAACACCACAACCACAAAAATAACATACAGAACGTAGTTTAATGATCAAAACGTTTAACTCCGGGCAAAACTCTGTGAAAGCTTATGGCAGTGACTTTTAACTTATCGTCGCGTGTATTCAAAAATTAAGGGACGTAAATTTCTAGACGTTGTTCAAAACTATTCCATAACTTTTAAGCATCATTCCAAACTTTTACAGTTATTCGACTGATTGTGAGACAAAGAAAAAGAGTTGTGTTCATTAAATACATTATTGTTATACGCAAAGGATTAATTTACTAATTTTATTTAAAAGTTTTTCCAAATAAAGACTGTGTCATTACAACGACAACACTTAGTAGATAGAGCGGAAAAATTAAATTAAAATTCATTCAAATATCAAGGAATATCATAATCTAAAAAATAACCTCATCAATTCTTATTTTTCGATTCAAAGTAGAACCGAATAGCCTTTTTTCGTTTGATCTCTAATACAACCTCTAAAGTGGTGGAATTTTGTATTTATGTTTTTTAGTTGATTGTATTTTGTAATTACCTTCTTGGATTATGTTTAAAAAAAAAATTTAAGTAAGATGAGAACTAAGAGCAGATACAAGTGTTAATCAAATTTGAACTCTTACATCTTTTTGCATTTCGGTTTCAGTGGAAAATTATTCGTAGCATAAAGCAGGATCTCATCTCGCCAGAAATTACTAATACCTTCCCATCAGCCAAAGTACCAAAATATGACCACAACGTGATAATTTAAGGGCGACGTCTCTGAAGCCGTCGCGTTTTTTTTACTTCGATAATGTCCGAATGATTTTTTTGTTTTAATTGTGATTGAGACACACAAGAAAAAAGAACTTTCCTAGAGTTGAAGCTATTGTTCAGGATTGTGTTTTGTGTATGAACTCCGCTGCTGATCTACGATTCAATCAGGGTTACACCGAAACTTAAGAAAAATGTTTTTTAACAAGGTTGTTGCTAATTAATCCATCGAGAATAGTACAAACACGCCCTTAAGGCTCAATGTGTACGTTAAATGCAATTTTGATGATTTATGAGTGTTTTCTTACCAATATTTCACGTTAATGGCAACAAAAAAACAAAATAAAATTACACCACTTTTTTAGCTGGTATGTAAACTAGGTCATCCATAGAGAAAAAATTCAAAAATGTATTTGGAAAAAATGCTATTAGAACAACAACCCTTGAACATTTTTTAAAATGCGGAAATTCGAGTTTTTTAAACGCATATTGCCTATTTCTTGAAAAATTAACACGTCATTTTCATTAATATAATGCTAGAAAAATTTTTAAACAAGGTCTTCCATAGATAAAATTTTAAATTTTGTTAATAATATATATGAAGTTAAACTGAAGCAATTTTTCACGATTTTCATGGAAAGAATTACATAAGAAGACCACATTTCTTTGAAAAGTTTTATAGATAGTATTATTAATTGGTGTTTCTAGAAGATAAATCAATGAAAAAGTTATTGATTTTTAATAGTTATGCGTTTCAAATAATTTAAAAACCTATAACACTATTTTTTTCTGTAAAATCAAAATAAGTTCGCTGATAGACAGCGAACGATGCAGACGTATTGTCCTCGCCAAATTACACGAATGGAAAAAGACTTCAATCGATTAAAATCCTCTCAAGAAGGAAAAATCAAACAGGGATAAAAAATGGACGTACCGGACTTATGGGACCTTAAGTTTCACAACTACCATCTGAACTATTAAATGTAAGTTTTGAAATAAAAAAAATTAACTCTTCTAATTACCATCCAAACAAAATGAACATTGCCTGCCTTCAACCCACCTGGAAAAAGGAATAAAATAGTTTTCGGCGAAGAACTCGATTCTTTTCAATTTAGTTCAGTTTTTCTGATTTTTTAAAAGTTGTAATAACATTTCCACACAACAAGCGATAAACGTAGGGCTAGTTACAATAGTCGAAGTTGGTATAGCTGTGCCGTGATCAGATTGGTTGAAAAATTGTGGTTACTTTATGTTTAAATAAGATTTTCTCTTCATAATGCAACCATCTGTTCAATCTTTTCCTCCTACAAGAAATCTGGAATCCTTTAACAGTAAAAAAATGAAGAGACACTTTTATGTATTTTCCAATAGGTTCCGAACTGGATTAGAAATGAGTAGCAATTACATTTCACTATAGAAACAAACCGAACGACCCCGATATTATCTACTCTGGGAGATTACAAGAATTCATTCCTGGAGGAAATTGATCTAGACCACCAATTCACACGTCACTGATGCGTTAAGATAAATAGCTAAATAACTCTAAAAATAGAAAATGTTTCGACAAACATTTAAATGATATTTGAGATAGTAAAATTTGGATACATAAAAATATCTTGATATTAAAAATTTAACTCTTCAAACCACTGCACCACCTCAAACAGTTTTTAAATAAATTTAAGAGTAATTTTATTTTTCCTACTTCACCTCAATCCAGATAAACATTTACGCTGATGTTTACCATACAAAGCATAGAGAAATACTATTAACTTTAATATTAAAAATCTAAGCAAATATGTTGGACCCTGCACCAGAATATTTAACTTTTTTTTCATTATTTACAGCTACACGTAAAGCAAAAGCAGTATCAACGTCTAGATTCCTTTTTAATGTTTTGTCAAATCTTTTTTATTGAGATCTAATGTTTACTCTTTAATGAATCGAAGAAAATCTATTTAAAGTTACTAGTTAACTTTATTTAAAATGTAATGAGAAAAATTCGTTTCAAACTAATTTCGTGCTTACCACACAAAAATTAAGATGATACGTCCTTTTCATCGTCAATATCTTTTAATATCCCAAAATTTTAATAACGTTTTCAAATTAGAATTAAAAAGCGAATATATATAGTAAGGAAAATCGAAAAGAATTTCAAAACACATTAAAACTTAAATTAAACTAAAAGAAACTGAAAACAAATTGAAAATAATTCCCGGTAATATATGCTTACCTTGTCCTTAACATTTCGTAAAAATTCTCGATAATTTTTCCCCTTCTTGCCCATCTTATCCGTATAGCGAAGCGTTTCCATTTCAAATTCATCGGATATTCCCTGTCCCGAATTCAAAATGTCCAATCGTTCGTCGATAAATTGCTGAAATATTTGCAATTCCATCATACGTGTAAGAAATCCACGTAAATGTTGCGGTCGCGAATCAATAAACGTATCACGATCCCATGTAATTTTTTGTCCTTGGGAATATTTTGCAGCGTCCCTATAACCTCCGATTAATTGCACTAAAACACGTAAAAATATTTTCGATATTCGATCGCCGATATGCTCGTTCGAATTATTCAGGTGCTTTTTCATTTGTGACACCAATTCGGGCGGCATTTGTCGTACATCGTCGAACGGTGTTTGAAATGTATTATTATCACAGTTTAAAATGACCACGTCACCCAATTCGTCGACAGTCATCTGCGAAAAGTAGTAATGATGATTATTAAGTAATGCTGGATTTAGCGCGCACTACTTACTGTACGTAACACGGCTTCGGGAACTCCTATTAAATATGGCATGGGAGCGCATAGGAAGTCTTTCATTTTCATTGGTAGAATTGGAATAAATATATGCTGCCAGACCATTGGATACAGAAAAGCATTGGCCGCTTGAATACAGGACGATAGCCGATCGAGGCGGCGCGATGTGAATATTATTCGACGTTCGGACAACATCGCCGCAAATACTGCTATCATGCTCTTTGGTTCCACGAAATTATAGTAGAGATTTAAATTATGCTGGAATGGATAAATGAAATGAAACTGATGTGAGGGAGCCAGCTTATCGAATTTACCATGGAGTAGAAAGCAACCACTGCAAAAAATATTGGCACAAACACATTCACACAAATATCGTCAATTCTTTTTGCTGGATATAATATCTGTTCGTTTCACTCCTGATCAATTTCTCGTTAGAGATTTTCCTTCTCCCTCTTAATCTAAGTAAAAATTGTTTGCATTCGTCTTGTTAACCAGCCTTTAGTGGTATTTTCTTTAGAGTTGGTTTTACGATTAATTGGTTTTATAAGACCCAGTATATTGTCAAAAGGGGAGGGGTTTGAATATGAACTTCATGAATACTAAGACAATTATCTACGAGATTTAAATCCAGTCCCTGTCCGAATGAGTAAGAGTAACAGTCAGTACTGTACTTTTCCTTCAATTCCTTTGAACTTTTCTGTCAAAAATAGTGTCTCCGTTGACAACCCTTGTTGCCAAGCTGGAAATGTTCTTTTGCTTAAATGGTTATTTATGGCACAGCTAAGAGAGCTGGTAGTGCTTCAGATCATTTTTACTTTATTATTTTTAATAATAAAGTTTTGTGATCGACCTGAAATTTCAAAAAAATTTGCTACCCTGAAACTTTGTTTTTTCACGACCCCAAAAAAGCAATAAAAAAAAATGTCCGTCTGTACGCCGTATGCCGTACGCAAAATAGTTTGAAGGCCCCTAGCTCCCGAACCCTTTAAGCTACTAAATTAAAAAAAAAATTATGAATAGATTGGGTTGGCACCTTGAAGTGACCATATTTTGAAGTGTGGGGGTGTCAGGGAGGAGGTGGGGGAAGCGTTTTAGACCGAAAATTTTGGTTTCTAGATCTCAGCAACCCTTAAAGCTAGGAAGCTGAAATTCAGAATTTGTATAGAACTTTGATAGTGGACTCATTTGGAAAAAAAAGGTACCGATATTGGTGAAGGGGTTTGAGAGTGGGGGAAAAAATAATGAGTCCGAAACGTTCCTAACTATGGAACGGCTTATGCTAGAAAGGTGAAACTCGGTGTGTATATGTAAATCAACTAGAAAAGTAATTTGGATTAAAAAAAAATTCGAATATCCATTGGTGTTCGGAAGTGGGGGCAAAAAAATGTTCAGTAAAAATAGAATACATATATATTTTCACGATTTTCGTCATATCTACTAGGTCTTCCAAAATATTGAATTCACTTTTATTCTTCGGACTCTTCATATGAACACCTAGAAAGTGTTTTCAAGATTTTTTGAAAATTGACCCCAAGGGGGTGTAAAGTAATTGTATACTTTTTCATAAATTCTTCCATATTTCTCGGGTCTGATCAGATATCGAATATCATTTCACTTCCACTGACATGTTTTATAATCACCTATTTTTAAGTTTTTTCCCTTTTCAACCCCTAGACCGCATCCCCGGGTATGACCCAATCATGGTATTCATATATTACGCCCTACTCTAAGCATTTCCGAACTTTTTGTTTGTTTTTCAGTCACATAGTAACCTACACCGCATCTTAGAATTAAACGCGTTCCGAACTTTAGCCGGAAAAATAATTAAATTGCGCCCAGACCATTGGCAGATTTTTTGTTATGCCATCGAAACCAGGGGTACGTTCTTTATTTTATGAAATCTGCTGAAGGAGAAACGTTGCTGTTGATGACACAGAACAAAATTACCCTCAACAGATCAATAAATAAAGAGGAAACGAGGAAGTAGATGCGATTAGAGAACCTTGATACTTGCATGAAATCAATACTCATTCATTTTGTTTACTAAACAAAAACAAATCAAAATAGCTGCACTCTTTTTCACCGACTCGATTAATTAATCGCAAAAGCAAAGAAAAATCAACAAAAACGTTTGCAATCAATTGATAAACCCCTTCGAAGAAATCATTAACATGCTCGGAGCTCGATTAACTTAAACGGCACATAAACAATCGTCAGCGTAACGAGAAAACCGATTTGCAATGATGCAAAGCGTTCTTCAACTCCGCGCCGAACAAACAAAAAGTTTAAAAGAGCGACCTTCACACACAGCTGAAGTAAAGACGAGCGACGTTCGACGTTAGTGCCCCGTGTGTAAAAAAACAGGCAGAGGCGATTATGTGGGGGTCCACGAACGGCATGTACGTGATGAATGATCTCGACCACTGGACGCATTAACAGATCGCACGAGTGTACTTACGTTTTCCGGAATACTGGGCAGTTCGAACTGCGAGGGGCGTTGAAATATGAAGTGCTGGAACCAAGGAATCATTAGAGTTTCAATTCAAAGTCACCAGGAGCGATGTAACTTACGTTTTGTCCGGCGTTGTAGAATAGTTTTAAGCTGCTGCCACGCTCTGGAACTCCTTTATTATAGGCTTCCGACAAAAACGATTCGAACTCGCCATTCTTAGTCCTTCGCAGCTCGCTCAGCACGGCCAGCAGCTTCAGGAAGGTATCGTGCCACGGCAGGTACGTAACGATGACCATAGCCGTTTTGGTTTTCGGATCGTGCCTGCAGAATCCGAACCGGAACTTGGAATCGTCGCTGGTCCACACGAACGAGTACGACTGCACCGAAACACTGCAAAAAAAAAAATGTTGTGTTTTTTCCCCGTGCATTAGTCACACACCGGAAGCACTTTAAATTTGCCAATTCTACTCACTTCTCGAATTCGCACGGATACACAAAGTCCGGAATTCTACCGATGACCTGATTATCCCGAAACGATTCCGGAAAACATTCGGATAACGTGCCCGTTACCTTTGTTCCGTCCGCGGCCTGGGTAAGTTCGCACCAAAACTCGAACAGCTTGTGTACATCCTCCCTGGCGAGTACCGAGAAAACAAAAAAACAATTAAAAATTTCCACACGGAAGTAAAACCGATTACACTTTTACTTTATTCGTGAACTCATTGCAATTTGGCTGGTGTTTTTGATACGCGAAAACTTTTTTTTTCCCTATCGACTCGTCAACATTTTGCGCTGCGTGAAGAAATGTAAAAAAAACTTTTTTTCGCGAAGGTGTCTTACTGCCTGCCCGCCGCCGATTGTCCGAAGCTCCGTCTGTCTGTTTTTGATTTTGGCGATTCGGTGAAAGGCACACGATTACGCGATTTATCGCGGTTATAAAATGTCAACGAGCGCGCGATGCAATTCGTCCGAAAAAGGTCGAACGAAAAGTTTTTCTGGTTTTGTTACAAAATCAGCGGAGGTGAAGCTCGGCCTGTGGACCTCGTTTTTTTTCGCGAGCGACTGCAATCGAATGACACACACCAAATTTCATACGAAATGTCAAAAGGAACGAAACGTCAGAGCGACTGATGGTGAATTCGTCGAGTGTTCGGGAACTGTGCGTTGCTGTTGTGTTTGTTTTGGAGAAAGAATTCAGTTGAATCGTGGCGCGAATTGGGAAAATTTGGCAATATTTTCATAATGTGGGAGGGCAAATGGGATTGCGAAAATTCTTTGGTAATATTTAAATTAAAAAAAGCCCCTGGAGAAGAAAAAATCCTGTCAAAAGTATTTACTTAAATTCTAGTACGTTCGCTGCTGAAGTAGTGTGTTCACTACAAATTTATTTTTACTTGAAAGAAAAAGCAGCTTAATTAATCAAATTAGCAATAAACTGAAAAGAAACGATGTGCCAAGAGTTGCAAACATTTCACTGCGCTGTTTTATGTGTAAAAATTTAAAAGAAACGCAAAAACTGTGTCCCAAAAATCCAAATTCCATCCATCCAAATTCCCCTAGTACTTTGCAGCCTGCGCCCACAAATCCAACTCTACTACAATTCCAGCTGCGCTTTCGCAAACATTCACGGCGAATTCAATCAGCTGTTTCACTGCCACAACGAATGTCATAACAACAATAAGCTGTCAAACAGGTCCGATCTACTTTTGTGCGCGCCTCGAACCTCAATCAATCATCGCCTTTTAATTTGTGGTCGCTCTTTTTGTAATCTCGTTAAAATTCTGCCCCATTTAATTCGACACTATCGCAACTTGTGAATCACCTGACCGATCCGCAGGCGCTTGAAAAGATTGCGGACAATTTGAATAAAGCACACGCTTGAGAAGACGACAAAGCGCGCGATCTGAAATTTGAAATCATCGCGTAACTTTTCTGGTTTTATTTGTAAGTTTTTTTTTTTATAGTTTTCGGTTAATTTTTTCTGTGGTTTTATTGCGGCATTTCGATTGCGTTGATAACCGATTTCGCGTGACTGAAGCGACAGGTGTGAAAGTTGATACACTTGTGGAAGATGTAAAGTAGTAAACGGCGGGAAAATTTAAAAGAGTGGGTGGCTGCTCTTTTAATGTCTTAACTCTGTTTTTGAAATTTCAAATTAACTCACTGGTTAACCAAAATTTGATTTGCTCCCCTTCCCCTTGGTCAGGACCGGATTTCGCTCCACAGCAAAGCAGTTCGAAAAAGTTTTTTCTATTTCAAACAATTTTAACTGCAATAAATTATAAACAGGAAGCGAAAGAATTCACTGCGCAGGAGCTCACGAAGGTCATGAGGCTGAGAATAGTTCAAAAATTTTCCTCTTTTACGATAAGAATTCATTCTACGTGAATCCTGGAGCTATCATGAAGCCCAAAGCCCAAATCGTGCACTGCCTTCCTGAGGCGACCTCCAGTCGTCTCGTGCCAAAGACCGCGTCCTCCAGCTGCTAATTTTGAAGATGGCTTTGCTGTCTTCATTAACCGAGTCTTCCCATCGATTGCGTGGTTTGCCTACTGGCCTCTTACCACTCGCTTTGCCTTTAAGAGCACGATTGGGGATTCTTCTTTCTACTACCCGATCTACATGGTCAGCGCACTGTAGTGATGAACGTCGAAGCTTTTGTCTCCCTGAAGAGTTGATACAGCTCATGGTTGTATCTTATTCGCCAGTCCGTTCCTTCCTTTAAGGGTCGCAGGTCAGAAGACCTTTCTTTCGAATGTGTTCACTGCTTTTTCTAAAGTTCGCGTTAATGTCTACGTTTCGCTGTCATAACAGAGTCACGATTGGCACCGCGGAGGGTTCGTAAATCAAGTATACTAGACTTTGCCCTTTCCTCAATTAATGCGTGGTTTATTTGGAACTACTTTGGCCTGGAACTATCAGCAATCAATCAAGCGGTTGCAAGACTCACAAAAACTGTCATTTGTTACCATCTCATGCCTTCAACAAAACCTAAATTACGCTTACCGTTAAGCAGCATGTAAACATAGAACACGTGCTTTTCTCTGCTCCCACGTTTGTGTTAGCGAAGTTATCACCTGAGATGAAGTACTACCAGTCGCCATGAGATAGGCATTAACATTTGTGGTGGAGAACACGACCAGAACGTGAAAGAGTTACTTTCTTAGCTTTCAATCTTCATATGCTTAACACTAACTGAAACTCACCTATACTAAAAATTTCAGATTCATTTCAAATCATGATCATTCGCAAAAATATCCTTCCACATACCCTGCCCGACATAACAGCGACCCTCTTCCTATCGATTTGCATTCCGCTCACCTTTTGGTTTGAAATATTCGTCGTAGTGCCCGAATTTCATACGGTTGGATCCCTGCCGTACGTGCTAACGTTCATCGCTGCAGTATTTCTTGTCCTCAATGTAAACACAAATATGCTGGCTGTAATGCTGGTCGATACAAGTATAAAAGGTTTGTAAACGCACTCCTCTCCGATCAGCGGCACCCAATAAATTGTTTTGTTCCAGGTCGACTCTTGAGCGTCCCCGAAGATCCCGACAAGCAGAAACTCTGGCGACTTTGTGCTGTCTGCGAGACTCTGGCACCGCCTCGATCATGGCATTGCAGCAACTGCAGAACGTGCGTCTTGAAACGTGATCATCATTGCGTTTTTACCGGCTGCTGTGTCGGTCACAACAATCATCGCTTCTTCATGATGCTCGTGCTGTTCATGTTCATCGGTTCGACCTATGCCAGTGTCTACAATAATATCTTCATCTGGTATAACCATGCCGATTTGTATGCCAATTGGATGACCGTTTTCAAGATGGCCATGCCGCTTATGATGGTCGTCATCGAGACTTCGTCGGGCAATACGCATCTTCTTCTCTACGAGCTGAATATGATAGCGGTGGCTATTTCGGGAATGCTGCTAATCTATCACGGACGAATTGTACTTAGGGGAGGCGTTGTACATGAACGGAAAATGCCACAATACGATCTGGGCTGGAAGGAAAATTTGAAAATGGTATTCGGCGAACGATGGTATTTGGTGTGGATTTCTCCGTTCGTTTCGAGTCGGTTGCCTCATGACGGGATTCATTGGGAGGATTTACGCGTTGATTCGGTAAAGAATAGGTAGGTGATCGCGTTTAGTCGTATTTTTAAGCTAGATTACTATTTTAATGTTTATAATGTTTGTGATTTAATAACCGTCTGAACCGTGTTACTTTTTTATGTCTCGTAAGATATTTTTTGTCTATTTGAAAGCCCGTTGTTTTTAATTATTTTTAAATGGGAAAGCTCTGGCTTTCTCAAGATGTGATCGTTTGTTTTATTGCCACTTTCATCTCGGAATCTCAAGGCCTATCTTAGACTGACCAGTCATCGACCGAAGATCATATTGTGCTTCTTCGATTTTCCCATTCCACCAGCAATGGAACGGATTGCTGTCGTTGGTCTGGTGATTTTTATGCAGGTAGAACCACTGTTAGGGTAGCAAAGAAAAGTGTTAAGGAAACCCCGTCAGTATTCCGACGGGGGCACTGCTTGCCATCGCCATACGGAGACTGAATTAGACGCACTTAATCAATGCACCTGGAGAAAGAAATTGCAAATCCAGCGTCGTGTTGCGGAACCAATTAATTTCGACTGATTGTTCCATGAAAACGAACTCGTCATTTTGTTAGACTGGGATTCCCTGTCAATTTCCATTCTCACACCATACGATACCTGAAAAGACTGGCCAGCAATTTAAAATGAAAACGAACCCGATTTTGCCTAAAATTACACATTTATTCTTTCTAAAACAAAACAACTCTCAAAGCACCGTCTAATTTTTCAAAGATTCGTCGCCAACAAGATTTTTCAGCTTCGCCAAATGTCCTTCGCTCAGCGTAAAGCCCGCTTTGATTGTTCGCGCCAGTCCCGGACTATCCAAACCGTTTTCCACGCAATACTCCAAACAGTCGACGGCATCGCTCGGACTCTTCTCGGCGATACAAAGCTCAACGTATTCGACCATTGCTGCGTGCGGTGGAGTCCCGGCGATCTGATGCTGACTCTGATCTAATTTCTTAAAAACAACTTTGGCTTTCTCGAAGTCACCGCCTCGGCTAATCACAGCCAAAATACTGCCTAGCATTTGTCCGGTGAAGGCGATCCTTTGGATTCGCGATTCCGACTGTTCGTCGACTTTAGTGTACATGTCCCATGCAATCGACGTGAACCGTTCGTCCAGGTCCTTTTGGCTTTCGATCTCTTTGCTGGGACGATTTTCGGTCATGATCTTGAGCACTAAGCTGAGCAGACTTTCGCGGTTCGTGTGATCGAAGATGACCATATCGGACCACATGCGAGGCACCAACTCCAGTGCTCCGTTCGTGTCGACCGCTCGCACGATTTCCTCCATAATTCCGGGCTCGGGCGTGTAAATGTTTGGTACAAGGAGGTCGTACGTTTCCATGAAAACTTCGAGCGGTTCGGTTTGACAGAGCAGGGCGAACAGGTGGCGATAGTAAATCGATTCTTTGTACGAGTCGCCGATCAGGTCGTAGTTGTTGCCGTGGTGGAGTAGCTTGTCGACTCGTTTCGCAATGAATTTGTCGTGGAGGTGATTGCGTGCTACGTCCATGGCGGTGACAAAGAAGTACGTGTCCTTGGGATCTTGGATTGTAAACTCTTGTCCGTCGAGTTGATTAAGGATATCTACGATAATGTGCGATACAGGCCCTCGCTCGCGGCAAAAGACCACGAGAACGTAGTACCAGCTTGCGAGTGATGGCACGACTTCGAGCGATTTGAACTCGCCGAGAACCTTGAGCGCAGCGTTCCGTGCCATGCGGTAGTTCCCCATACTGGCGATTGTGGATAGTACAGCGTTCAAGGTACCCAAGTTCGGACGTATGCCCAATTCGTTCATTTTAGCGAGCAACTCTTGGCACAGCTCCCATCGAAGTTCGGCCGCCTCCCTCAGGAAGTTACAAACCGAGATGACGGCATTGAAAGTTTCCGTGTCGAGTTCGATTTGCTTTTCGTACGCCTCGAGGAAGAGGGCGTGTGCCCGTTCCGCTTGAAAATATTTGCACATTCCGCGAATGATTGCGGCATAAGTCTGTGACGATTTCGGTTCGAGTTCGTCGAATAATTGCTCGGCTAGTTCGCCGTCCTTCCAAGTTTTGCGCTGACGTTCGCGACTTTGAGTGCTTTGCTGGAACCAGCGCTCTTCGATTAATTCGTCGGGCATCGGTTCCGTGTGGTTGTAGAAGCAGAGTAATTCCAAAAGAGCTTGTTTCAGGCTGGTGGGCACATCAATACCCTTGGACTGCATCAGCGTGTACACGAAGGTAGCGTCCGTGACCTCGGAATCGCGGATTAGCCCTTCCAGACATTTCTCGTCCACTTCGGACTCCTCGGTGAAGACCATTTTCGGCATGAACGCCTTGACCGGCGGAGCGGCTTCCGAATGCTACAAAAAACGAGTTGGTTGTTAGTAGTTCTTTGCGAGTGTACCGGCCGGACTTACCTGAAAGAAGTCCCGGTGCTGCTGTCGTATCCACTGTGCCGCCTTACGACCAGACTCTTGAGCCATCGCGTATGTCCGTTTTTGGAGGTTAGACTGTGGAATTAGGAACGGATCGTCGTGATATTTGTAGTGAGCCGCCGTCGGGTCCTGCCCAACAGTTTTAGCAAGGGCATTCAGAATATCGGTGGGACTACGGTTGATCCTTTTGGGAATTTCGATGCGTTCCGGTTCCGGCTGACTCGAATTGTTGCGGCAAACGACCAAAACAGTTGAGAGTTGGGCGCGAATCGCTTTCAATTGTGCCTGACGCAATGCAAGCATTTTGTCGTGTGATTATTTTTGATTCTATGAAAAGTTAAACTTATTTTCGCGAGTATCACACCGCTGGACTGGTACTGTGCGGGTGTTTGTTATGACAGCGGACAGCTTGCGAAATTCTAGGTTATGTGTTGAACTGCTGAAAAACTTTGGTATGGCAGCGTCGATGAAAAGACGGTACGGCAGTTCGGCTCATAATTTAAATTTTTTTTCAGTTGATTTAACGACCTGCACCGTTTTTTGCAACATTTAATAAAATTAATCGGAAGATGTTTTTAACCGAGTGGAAGAAAGACCAAAGAAAAATGCTAAATTCACGCTGAGACGTATTCAACTGTTCGAGCATAAGAAAACAGACGATTCTTCACAACTCCTTGGCTTCGCTGCTTGTCTTATGCGCCGCTGCTGTCGTCTTGGTCTTTCCTGCTTGCGTTTTGTGCATCGTCTTGAGTTTAAATTCCATGTTCTATGTCAAGTTTTGTGAGCGGAAATTTGTGTGCAAATTGTGTGCGGTGGATGCGCTGCACTCCTTCCTAAAACGGGAAATAATGTCCCCGAAGTCCCACGAAAAAACCCGATGGAGTAGTGTCGCATGGCACGGCGAAAAGAAACCCGTCTTCTAAACATACTAATTTATTACTAACTTAATAGAAAAGCGACAGGGCATGGCATTGACGAAGCATTTGCTCAGTATTCCGTTGCATCCATCGGATGGCAGAAAACAGGAGTAACATTTTCTGTTTCTATTCATTTTCTTTTCTAGCTGCCGTGTGAAATAGCGATATGTTCTTGCAGCCGGCCTAAATAGAGTGCTATTTGAATTCACCAACCAGTTTTTGTAGCTTTGATTTTTTCAATTTTCTTCAGCCTGACTCAGATGGTTTTTTTCCAAGTGCGCTTTCAATTTCGTCTGCTGCGCATAGCTCTGTCCGCAAACGTTACACACATACGGTTTCGTGCCGGTATGTACCAGCATATGGGCCGTTAAATTACCCTTGACCCTAAACGAGTGACCACAAATCTTACAAACATGTGGCCGTTGATCGGAATGCGTGAGCAAATGTTCGCGGACATGTCCGTACTGATTGAAAGTTTTGCCACAAACTCTACAGGCGAATGGCCGTTCGCCGGTATGCGTAAACTTGTGCATTTTCAATCCGGATAATTGGGAAAATGATTTCGAGCAACGGTCGCATTCAAAGGGTCGTTCGCCGGTATGCGTGCGGATGTGAACTTGAAGGTGAAAATTCGTGTAGAACTTTTTGCCGCATGTGTTGCAGAGGAAGTTCTTATCGCGGTTCCGCAAATTGCGACGATTGTTCTCGTGAATGTTGTCGATGTGGCGATACATGCCCTGTTTCGAGGCAAATTGCATGCTACAGATGCGACATTTGAAGGGTTTGTGCGAGGCGATACTGTGCTCGTGTTTCAGGTGGTCTCGATGGAGGGCGAGCGAGGTTGTTTGTTTGCCGCACACTTCACATTCGTGGATGTACTCCTCGTCGTTGGTCGTTTTTCGATGTAATTGCAGGTGCTCGAAGAGAGTCGGTGAGTCGTCGAACGATTCGTGGCATTGTTCGCAGCTAAGCGGACTATTGGTCTTGTGGGTGGCTATGTGACGATTTAGGTTCGACTTGTGGGCAAACTCTCGATGGCAAATCGGGCATTTCGACTTGTGTTGAGTGTGGTACTTTAGGTGACGGTCGAAAGAAGATTCGCGACTAAATACTTTAGGACACTTTGTGCATTGAAAGCAAGACGTGGTTGTAGGCTTTTCCGAGTCGCACGCATTAAACACAATCTCGTCGTTTTCCGAATCGTCGACTGACTTCATTACAAGTAGCTGGAACTCCGATTCCAAATCATCGCCATCTAGCTTTGTATTGCCGTAGTCTTCTAGTTGTCCTGGCGCTTGGCATTCTTTCAGATTGCCAAAGATCTGTTGACTTTCACCTTTAGAACACAACACCTCACCGATTACAGCCCTTAGCGCTGAATCTGATTGCAAGCACTTTCTCCTTATGCCCTGAGCTTTCACCAACATTTCGGCACATTCGTAGCAAAGGGTTTCCGTCAGCCCTTCGTCTTTAATTATCTAAAAATCAGATCCAATAGTGAACTTACTACCAAGACAATGCAAAAGGTTTACCTCAAGCCCTGCGATATCTTGGACAATTGTTGGCAAAAATTCACCTTGATATTCTGCAAATATCGACTGTCCTTGAAAGTTTTCAGTTAAACAAATCCTGCAGGAGATTTTATTTTCGTGGCAATTCATGATTCAAACAAACCCCAAAGTATTTTTGTAACTTTCGACCGAGAACTTAAGTAAACAAAGAGAAATGTCAGTCCTAAAGACAATCAGCTGACTGACAACAGTTGACATGCGTGCCTTCAATGCTGTAAGTCATGGAATGAAGAGAACTGACGTTAACGACCGTTAGACCGGAAGTTTTGGACAACTAGGCTTTTTCTTACTCTTTCATCAAACTCGGTCGCGTTTGAAACGATAAACAACGTTTTAGAGTTTAAGATAAATGACAAGAAGAGGACGAGAATTCTAAAGAAATTCGACATCCAGACGATGTTCTCTACTGCAACCGATGAATTTTGGAAAAGAAAGAATTATACTTAGCCCATGGTTTTGTTGGCTTGCACCCGCTGCCCGCAAGATCGCCCGATTTAATCGCTAACACTTTGTAGGTTATCTGATATTGAAATAACGGAAAATTGTTTTGACTATCAGTTAACCAAAATCACTCGAGTTAACTTTATATTGAAATACCGGAACTTAGACTTCTTTCTTTGGGGTTTATTGAAATCGAGTATCTATTAGAACAAGCCACAGATTCTGGAAGCTCTCAAAGAGTATATTGGACAAGAGTCTGAGAACTTATCGCTCGAAGCTCTTTCCAAACTATTGAAAATGAGGTAAAAAAGAGCCCAAATGGTCATGAACAATGGCGACACCTATTTGACCGATATCATCTTCAAAAGTAATGGAAAACAAATTTAACGTTCAAAAAAACATTAAAAAATTGCTTTTTTTTTTCAAATTATAAAAATGAAACGAATTTTAAAGATATAGCAAAACAGCATCGGGTGTGTATTCTTGAACCAAATGTGAACTGAACACCATTGGGTCGTTCTGAAAATACTTAGAAAACTTCCATAATATGTTCATAACGCATAAGAACTAAGTGGTATTACTTAAATAACAAAAGGACTGCTGTAATAGAAACCACGTATAAGAAAATCTGCTCACAGTCTGGTCGTAACTTTATTATTTTTTTTGGGTAGAAGTCCGGAACGCGTTTAATGTTGGGATGCGGTGTAGGTGACTATGTGACTGACAACCTAAAAAAATAATAGTGTTTCAAGTAGCCTCTTCGTTATTCATCTTGTAAGCCAATGAAAGGCTGAATGTTGTTTGTTTTAATTACTCCTGTTCTACATTACATAAACCGAAGTACTAAGTAAATTTTATTTTTCTAGGAAGCCTCTACAGTGGATCTATAGCTTCACCATTAACTCAAATTTCTGTTCTCCAAGCATCCCGTTTAGATGCTCCTAGACTCCTGACTCCTGACTTATTTTTATTGTAAAATAAGACAACTAATTTAAATTTTATTTGCCTTGGTTTTATTTTTTTAATTAGCACAATCAAATCCCTTTTTCATGTATCAAGAAAAAACACCAGAATATCAACTCGAGAAAAAGGACATCCCCTCTTCTACCGATCTAGTCGTCTTACCCGAGTTGGTCGCGTCTGCGAGAATCTCGCAAATTTCTCGGAGACATTTCGACTTGTCTGCGAGATTCTTTGAGACGGCTTATGGACAAAATACACGGTATCGAGACAAATGCTCCCGACATCTCAAAGACATGTCTGCAAATGTCGATTGCAAATTTTTGTTTATCGTAGCGCCATCTGTTTGATGATAGCGTGTTGTGATAAAAGCTCGTACTTGGAGATTGACAATTGACATTGGCTGGAAATGAGAAAGGGGGTTATAAAATGAAACGTGCAGGCAGGGGCGAATTTACCTTATTGTAATATAATAAATATGAAACACTAATAACGTAGTGACACATTCCATGATTTCCAATCACTTCAATTTCGTGAAACTGTACGTACAATTTCGCCCTTAAAAAAAATTCTTAAATTTCACAACTTCAATATTACTATTTGTCCATTATACTACAGAAAGCGTTACACAATATATCATTTAAACAATTTAAATAAATTATTATAATAGGTTGTCACTAAACTTACACTAAATGAAGTAAATTTATATTTTAAATATTAGCATCGAATCCTTAAAATTTCAACCAGTTCTACGCCGGCTACGTCTTGGTCGCTTACGACGTGATCTACTCCTGCTCGGTTGGCGCCGACGACTCTTACTCCTCCGCTTTCGACGTGATCGCGCCACCATTTTTGGCTGATATTTGCCAAAGCATGAAGGACAACCGGAAGCCCTGTCTACTGGTACTCCCTGAAACGTAAGCCAAAATACATTATAATCCTAAAAAGCAAAAATTTTCGTCCTTACTATTTCATCGGAACTAACGTCAGAGTCATCATATTCATCATTCAAGTTTCGATTCGAAACGTTTTCTTCTTGAGCTCGATTCCTGGTACCGTGACCATTTTCCTCGCTGCTTGACGGACATTCGTCGTTTCGTTCGTCCACGGCCAGATATTGTACTTCAGGGGTACCAAAAGGCGGATTTGCATTGGGATTGAATTTCAAACGAAACAAATCGTCGCTAACGGCTATAAGACCAAAATCTACAGCAACCTGAAGGCTCCTTTTCACGTCCTCCGCAACATTTTCTATGGACTGATCGTTTGCTTTCAAGTCGTCCTCAACTTGATGGACAATACTATCGAAATTGTCCTCTACGATTAGGGATACGAAATTTTAAAATTTCAAAAATTTTCTATTATGATATTGAAAGAGAAAAAAACTTACGAAAATTCGGAGTTTGCGAAAGCGCATTGATAATGTGCGGCAATAATATCCGATTCATCGAACTCATAATTTGGCAGATATTTCGGAATAATTGCTCCTTTTGCTGAAACTAAGCTAAACAGAAATTTAACAAAATATAATTTTTAGACAAAAAAGTAATGGAACTTATCGAAATGTCGTTCGCACTTGTTTTCGTAAGGCCTGAATATTTTCCAGGAGTACTTGATAGTTGTGTAGTTTCGAAACACGTAGGCCTGAAATATAATAGCAAGTAGTTTATGATTACTCTAATTTAGAGATGGCAAAACAGTTCATTTCGGTGACCTTCACTCCAAGTCACTCACTTTAAAGAACGAGTTCAGTGAAGTAGTTCAATTGAAGTGTTCTTTAGTATACTCGCACTTCAGTAGTCATTAGTCACTCACTCAGTCACTCCACTAGTCATAGTCATTACTCGTGAAGTACTTCTTCTTTCCTTCCTTCAGTAGACACTAGTTTTAGTACTACGATTTCAATACCATGGTTTGTACATGTAGCTATGTATCAATAGTATAATACTACAGGAGATATAATCGAGAAAGGGAAAACAATTTTTAAATCAATAAAAATGTTTTTTTTTCAACGATTCAAGTCAGATCATTAAATGTATCTTAAGATTTGCGCAGTGCAATTACATAAACATACAATTAAAATCTAAAAATTTTTAATTACTCTATTTCAAACCTTAATAACATTTTTCTTTTGCTAAAAAAGGCACTGAAAAGGGACAAGCTAATTTAATTAAAACGTGATTTGACCATTTTCATACTAATAATAATCTGGAAAAATCACAGAATATTTTATATGTCAGAAACAAAAGGTTCATTCAATTAATCAAATAAATATGCTGTACCCCCGGATGAAAATTCATCCCTTAACCGCAATCTAAACCCAAAGTTTTCCCAACAAGTTGACATCATTTAAATGTCCTGACATGAATTTTAATAGGTCATTTTCTCTATATTTCGTTTTCCTAATTTTGCTGTGCCCGAGAGATGTAACTGTGAAAATAAGGTAACTAAATTATTGAGCTTTAATCAGCCCGAGTGGAATTATCTAGGAGAATATTTGAATTTTACATTAAGAAATGGGTTCCGAAGTTAACTAATTAAAAATGTTTTGTTAATTATCTAGGATTTTTAGGGGTTTTCCTTTGAATTCTTCAGATTGTAGTTCGGTTCGGTTGGATATTGTGGGCTTCAATTGGTATTTTTGCACTTCATTAATTTTAAATTGAACCCTCTGACCGTACCCAAATCGAATATTATACGCCATTGTTTTAATCGAGAAACCAGCAACTACGAAAAAGGTTCCAATTTCGTATCGCCAGGTTTGATATTTTACAGCAAGAGCCGTGTTGGTTTTGGGGATTGGGTGATTAAAGTTTAAGGTTCTGTCTAAATTCGCTTTCTTTAGATATCGAATTATTTTTAAAATCGAATTATGTTTAATTATGTGATGACTAGTCAACTATGTCCTTTTTAAAGCGATGCCAATACATACGTAACCCGCTGGTTGCATCGTTCCTCTAGATCATGCCTTACATTGCATATTCTTTTTCTCACTATATCCTGCAGTTTGTCACACATAATTATAGCCCAGTATCCATGTAAATTACTTGGTAATCCTTTAGTTCTAAGTTAGTTTTAAGAAGCTTAAGTTTTCACCGGCAAGGTTTTTGCTCTTTACTTTTCCTTGGCAAATTATAATACATAATTCAATTATTTCTTTTCCTCATTGCCTAAGTGCCATAAATTTTACAACTTAGCTGTTAAGATGATAAGTCTAATCTCTAAAACATTATTGTTCTGTTAATGCATTTTGAATTATTATAAATAAATATTATTTGAGTTTGAGTTTGAGTTTGACTAGTCAATAAAAATTAGTTGATTAAATGTTAGTTGTTTTCCGGCATCAGTGGAGCGAAACCCCAACACGAAATCCCCGACTCGTTGTCCTTCAGGTTTGAAAAAGTTTCAATTTATAAAAAATAAAAATTGTTGGTTACTATTCTGACTGAAAATCATAAAAAATAACAAAGAAATCCTAAACGAGGCACAATTTTCAAATATGTAATTCTTTTTGCATGTGATGACTGTTCGGTAATTTACCATGGCAAGTAATCTTATGCAAACTTTCATGAAAGTAATTATTTAAATTGAAATAATATTACTTTACACTGCACAAGAACTATTAAGTTTTTGCGCGATAGTTAACTCCAAATAGCATGCGACGTTATTACTTTAAATAGGCTTCTTAAATGCAAAAAGGCCTAGGCTAAAGTCATTATTGTTACTCATTTTACAACAAGTCATAATACACTAATTCCTCACAAAGTACACCTATTTTAGCTCATAAAGGAGTAATGTTGCACTTGTAAAGGTAGCACTTATTATCGAGATTGAAACTAGAATCACGCTTTTCCAGTGAAAATAATTACAAGAGTCACAACATATTGCCGTCAAAAGTGTGTTGTAATTTACGAAAAACTATTCGAAAAGTTATTGTTCTATCAATAGCGGATTTAACAACAATATTTTTAATTTATTACAAAATTCAAGTTGTTGAAGTAATGTTTTTCTTATGTTGAAAGATGAGATTCGAAGACTTGTTAAAAAATGATGGAAATGGAAAGAATAGAATGCTTCATAAAATCATTGGTCACGCTACCAAAACAATGAGGGTATTCGTTGGTCAACGTTTGATTGACAAAGGTTTTCCAAAATGAAGAAGTTTGATCAAATTTGTTTTGTTCTTTTCTTTTGAAATGTGATCCAATTATCTCATGACATTGCATTGCTAATCATTGCATGTTTTAGAGTCAACTGATTGAACGGTGAATAAGATCTCATGAGATATGTGCGTGTGTACTGTTGTGGGCTGTGAAAATAGTGATCGCTGTGTATTAGGCTTGTGTAGTTCGTGAACGAAATAGTTCGGAAGATCGTTCCCATAAGTAAAATGAACGAACTAGTTCGCAGTGAACTCTGGTCCTAGTTCGTTTGTAGGAAGTACCTACATAGTTCGTTATCACATTTGCATACCACGTATCATTCCGCGAAGTTGGAACTGATAGAAGGAAGTAGTTCAGTTCGCGAGGGAAGTGAGGACCTTATTTTTTAGGACATCACATTCAGTGTGTTCTTTCGGTTTTTTTTAGGTCCTCACATTTACTCTGAACTGCGAACTACAAGAACGAACTACTGTGTATATTGTATGAGCCAACTATTATTTCCTGTTGGTAGAAAGCTGTGAATCATCATCATCAATGGCGCGACAGCCCAAATCGGGCCAGGGCCTGCAGGATACATTGTCTGAAGTCATCTCGGTTCAGCGCCCGCGTCCTCCAGTTTGTGCATCTAAGAAGCGATTTGCAATCTGCGTCAACTGAAAGCTGTGAATAGTAGTGTGGAATTCTATTATCGAGAATATTAGTGGTTGTACTACATTTTCTTTATTATCTGAACTACAGTACAGCTAGGATGCTTATATAATCATCATGTCTTCCTACGTGAGATAATCTTCAGACAATTCTAAATGTTAATCCATCGGATAATACAAATAATCTTATTTTCTTTTTTTGACTAATTATTTCGTTCTTTACGGCTCGTGTATTATATTCGTAATATAATTCGTGACATTTATGCCGTACCTGAAATATGCCCACATATCCCATTTAAAATTTTGTCACGCTCCACCAAGTTACAAGTAATGTTTTACAGGATCTTAGGGGAAACCCATCATATACCAAAACTCTTACACAAAAACAAAAGAAAAGTCCTTGAGGAGATGTTAGAAGGGAGAATTGCTTCTACAGGTTTCCTTTTGTTTATCGCACGCAAAACAAAATAAAAAAAACAACAGCTTCCTTCAACCCACTGTAACGTGTGATGTGATGATGTATAAAGAAGCCGACATTTATGAGATCGTAAACCACCTGTCTTAGATATGACAGGTGTGTATTCCGGAATATTGTTACAGGAAAGGAATTTTGATGGCATTGTGAACATGTTATTATGAAGTCACGGACTCCTTAATAGAAGCACATATTTACCGAGGTTAAAAAGTTATTTGCACCAAGTTCGCAATAGAACGAAAACCAATTTTGCGTAGGGACTATGGTGAGTTTATGATTTTGAATTTTTATTTATTTTGAACAATAGACGGCTTTATTGACAAGGCCATCATTTTTTAAGCAAAGTATCATAATTTCGTCTTAATCTGTTAATTTTAGAGTAACAATGAAATAACCTCAACCTCATCCCAAACTTTTCACTCAGGAAGTAATAAAGTTAGACACGCATTGTTGCAGGATTCTTGTACTGCTTGTTGCTAGTCAGCTTAACAACATTGTTGCAGAAAGCAAAGACTGAAATACACTACACTGGCATTTTAGTGAAATCTAAATAAATTTGCAAACACGATTCGCAAAGCTATCGACACGTGTAGTACCAAACTTTTGCTTTTTCTTATCTTCTCAATAGATTTTCTTCGTTTCTCCCTCCTACTACAAATTTTAGCTTAACTTAAATTAATTTTCTTTATTTATAATTAATATAATGGTATCGGATTAAACTTATGAGTCTATTAAATTTACTTTATTACTGTTTATTTCGTTTGATATCGTAATTCGTTTAATTCGGTAGTTACTGACTCAGACACCATTACCTATTTTTATACAACACTTTTTCATTATTATCTAATGAATTTATTTAAGAGGTCTGTAAAAGACAGAACGCCTTCAAATACACTTTACACTATCCATCGAAAAGAAAAATGGTATAATTCAATTATAATCCTAATTGAAATCTATAGAGTTAAGCACTCAAGAAACTCTTGTAATTATTGTAAATTCCTCGATATAAGTGAACACTTTCCATCCATTAACAAACGATAGAAATAGGTCTAAGGAATGTACCTACCTAAAACCTACCTAGGGAATATTAGAAAATAACTGTGAAAGTCAATAACATTGATTGGCCCTTGAACTAAAAGGTTAGAGCATCAGAAATGTTTTTGCTGTCACGAGAGACAATGGAGAAAGTTTTTGCTGTATACACGGAAACTTTTGACGAAGGATAAAGTTTTTGGGGTCGAAATCGAATAAACTTTTCTCGCTTTAATTAACTTTAACCGATTTGAAGACGCCATTGCCATCAACGACAAGTATTTATTAGAGTTTCCCGGATAGGAAAGAGGACACGATTCGTGTTCGGAATGGGCAACTGTAGGAGGAAGTGAAGTGTTAAAATTTGAAGGTTATTTTATGGAACTAACACGTTTTCGAAAATAAATAAATAATTTTTTTTAAATAATTAACAGCAAATAGTTATACCGCAGTCAATTGTGCGTATAATTAATTATAAGGACAGCAATTATGTTCCTCTCTTATAAACGCAGTGAAATATCCAAAATCAAAAAAAAAATTCAAGGGTTGCATTAAAATAAATATATTTGGGGCCTGTAGTGGAACTGTTTTTTTGTTGATAAGGTTAATAACAGCTTTTTTATAAAATAAAAAAATAAAAAAGGTAGGTATGTTTCAGCTTAGTTTCAAAGTTGTAAAAATAAAACTCAAACATTTTAGGAAAAACTACAAAAATTAAAAATAAAATTGCCAGAACTTTTACACATTCCAAAAGCTAATAGCCCCACAAATGTATGTAGTATAGTTTTACATTTTTTTCTTCAAATTTGCAGCTCCTTAAATTTTGTATCGTCAAATCGATTGATATTTAAAATTCAAAAATCGTAAGCAAACACAAAATTGCCAAAACTAAGTAAAATTGAACCAAAAATTTGAATTAAAATATAAATTGGATTTTCGGATTGGACTATGAAAAATTGAAAATGATTTGCGTAATTCAATTCATTAAATCGAGGAACTTCATAAAATAGAAAATGAAACGGAATCGTAGAAAATTCATCTTTTGGAATTTAAAAAGTGATTGAAAAAATGTTTTCAAATAATATTATAATAATACCTTTTTTTAGTGGAATAAAAACAACGAATCCTAAAAATCTATTATATTATTTTCCATCATTTTTTGAAAATGATTAAAAAAATTCCTAATGTTCCAAAAGGACCGACTTTGAACATTTTGGTAATGATGTGAAATAAAAATTTTTGTTATTTTAAATCATTGTAGAAGACAGATTTTTTTTTTATTTATTTTTCCAAAGTAATAAAAAAATTCAGTCTACATAATTAATTAATCGTTCTACTTTCCGTTAAAATTGTAGTGCATTTATAATTTATTTACATATTTTAGCAATCAACCCTCTTTAAATTTTCTCATATCGGGAACTAACCTGTAACTAGTCGATACCGATAAGCATAAGGTACAAATGTATATAATTAAAAGCTCGAAATCAATCTATGCTGATGGAATTTATCGTTGCCCACGTAAAGAGAAAATTAAAAATTAAATGCCTGGGTGTTTCTGAATGCAATAGAAATATTTTAATTTCCATTTGATTTCCCGTAGTGCGTACAGTCGACGTTAATAAAAAATGCAATAATAAATTCCGTTTTGTTTCAATTGCATAATATTGCAAATTGATAGGATATTTCATAAAACTGTTTTGTATCCCTGGTTTGACGAAGAGGAGAATTTTATGATTACTCCAGCATTTAAATAGCCGTGTAATAAGCTAGATTATAACCGAAGTGAGTAATTAGAAACAAATTAAATTGTGTAATAAGTACCTATATCATTTTTCTTCTTCTTACAATCCAGCCCCAATCCCCTAATTTTCCTGCCACTTGCAAAGTATCACAAATATTTCAAACGGATACAGTCTCTGATATTAAATTTTGTAAATCTCATTAACACAATTAAAATACTCCCTCGAGAATATTATGAACAAAGTTCATATTTCGAACATTTAAGGGTGTAGCGGTGGGGTCTAAGTTATATAAAACCGACTTATAGATGTTTAATATTATTCGAAAAACGAAAGATTCGGGACAAACTGCTACTGGCAAAAAAAAAATCGAGCCAGGAAAACCCTGGAGGAGATGCTTTGTAGATTTTCAGAATCCATGAGTTTTCGGAAAACCAAATTGGAAAATTGCAATACACAGGTAAAGGTAAAAATAACCCAGCCAAAGGCAACAAACGTAGGGAGTTTTCACGCAAATTTCTAAGAATCAGCCACAAAACTTGATGAGAAGGTGAAATTATAAACGAAATAATTGTTCGCTGAAATTTCCAATTAAGACATTCATTGTAGAAATGTACTCAGTTCGTTTTTTTGATATTTAATTAAAATTTTCTTTATTATTTTCGTTCTGTTGCAAATGTTGCTTATTCGGCAAATGATCAGAAATCATTCGCAAGTGTAATAACATTTTGAATCTTTAAATACTTTAAACAATACGAGTAATAAATAATAAATAATGATTGTTCTCTCTGTCGGTTTTGCCATTTTTCATCAATTCTTTTGTCCGTCTGTCCATCTGTCCGTCTGTCTGCCGGTCCGCTTGTACGTTCATGTGCTGTAACTGTTTGCTCGTCCGTTTGCCCGTCTGTTCATCTGTCTGTCCATTTGTTCGTCTGTCCATCTGTCCGTCTGTCCGTCTACCTGTCTATACGTCTGTACATCGATCTACTACGATAAGATTCAGAGGCTTTGCGTACAATGAAAGATGGGATAACATTTGTTTAACCGGTTCAGACCAACTACAATATCTACTTAATTAAACAAAAAACATGAAAATAAACATTTATAAACACAATTCATTGAAAACGCAATTTAAATTCAAACCATGTCTCACATTTTCGACGAAATTAAATTCTATGACATTGTCAAATTTATTACAAAATACCTTAAATTATAAATTTCCTTACCTTCTTATGATCTAAGACAGAAAGTCTCTGTGTTAGCATTTCCATAGTGTATAAAAGAAGAGGCATCATAAACACATTTATTTTAACTTTGAATTTACTTTCTCCTACACGAGCGACCTTCATGCGAAGGACCTGGTAGTAATGTCGGCGTTTCTTCTGAAGCTTGTTTACCTTTGCGAAGTTCCCGTTAATATTGCCCCGAGGAGGACAATTACTTCTTTAGGTTCAAACAACACCGTATCGTTTTCTAGCCGGTTGCCATTGTTATTTTTAGGGTGTTTTAAAGGAGGTCGTTAGGCTTAATTTCAATTCAAGGATGTGGTAAGTATGTACACTTCTTAAGGGTTAATAGTGATATTTGATATTTGATAAAATTTCATACGTACTTGCATCTGTTTTGAACAGAGACGTGATTTCAGTAGGAAAAGCATTGGTAATCTTGAACGAAACAGGCTAAATTCATTTCTTTGATCGTATGAGATACTTTAATATTTTTGATGCTAATGATTCATAAATAAAACAAATATGTAGTACGAGTAGAAACTTCTGACAGAAAAGATCAAAAATGTATTCCTTGAATCACAGTAGTGAAGTATAAGAAGCTGTCTGCAAAGGTCATCCGCATAAGCCAAAGTTGATTATACTTTGACTTTGGCCCATGAAAACATTGCTCCGGCGATGTCGTGGGTTCAATTCCCGCTCAACACATAATTTATTTATGTGAACTTTTCAATTTCTTTCATTTCACTTTTCAAAAAAATTGCGTTGAGTACAAAGTCTTATATTAAATACCTTTTAAGAAATCACTATATTTCACAATATTGCGAAATTTGTTTATGTTAATGTTCCAACTCATCAATATTCCTCGGAACAAAATCACTTTGATTTTATTTTGTAGATTTTTGAATTATTGAAAACTGTGAGTCCCAAAGTTGTATTGGATTGGACAGAGCCCAAAAATTCCAAAATTGTCTAAGCTTATACATATACTGAAATTTTCAGACTCATATTTAACAGTTATTAAAATTTGAATTTTGAATTTTGCATTTTGAATTTTGTATTTTGAATTTTGAATTTTGAATTTAGAATTTTGAATTTTGATTTTTTAAATTTTGAATTTTGAATTTTGAATTTTCCAGGGACTATTCTCGTGGTTAACTTTCATCCTTATAGTAAACCCTTAACATCAGTTTACAAATGATTGTTGGGAATGAGATTTTTGAATGGACATCCATGAAAAGCTATCTTCAACTTGACGTAAAAAATAGAATTCCTCTGTGATCATTTGCTAGAAGTCCTTTTCTAGTCTACCGAGACCGACTCCATTATGAAACATATTTTCGTTAAAAAATTCTTTAAAAATTGCAATCTCATATCCTCAAGGAAAATTTTTTGATTATTTCTTCAGGGTCTTCTACCCCAAACTCCACATATTTTTCCAACACAACTTGGGGTTTACATTTGAAGAAAATATGTCTTAATTGTTTACAAGTGTATTTCGATAGGAAACAAACATGAAATAGGGCTTTAAAAAAAATTTATTAAAAATCCTTCGAATACGTGAAATCATACGATACGATCCACGTGCAATAGAATCCCATTAAACCACTCAACGAAAACACACAGCACATCCTTGATATCTTGTTCAGAGTGCGTACGATAAAATACGTCCTACGTAGCGCGACGAGTACGCGGATAAATTTTCGTGTGTTGTCATCTCCAGGAGAGTACCTGAGGCTGTTTAAACAACTAGACAGCCTCATATTCGCCATAAAAAATACGCCGATTCGCTATTATTCAGGGATTTTTAAAGCAAGATGAAATTCGATATAAGTGATGAGTCCTGGAACCTGGTTGAAGGGAAGTCAAACCCACCACACTCCTCACTTCAGTTTGCGAATTCCGCTATAATCCTGTTTGAAATTTCTTTCAGATCTCATAAAAACACAATTTCATGAAGTTTGAATGGGGGCCAAGAAGGGGCACTTTTTGGTGGCAGAAGTGGGACTAAAATAAATGTAATATAAGGTGACTATACTGAAAATTCTTTATTTTTTTCTAATTTCGCTTTAATTCGGGTTTTCAGTGGAAATATTCAGGAACAGAGATACCCCGGAGTGTATTAGGGCATTATGATACGTTACCTTGAAATTTCACCGCCTAATGTGAGCCATTTAATAGAGCAATTTGCCTCGAATTAGATGCCTAGTAAATAAATGATGAGTATCATATTATGCCATCACGGCAAGGTGGCGAGCACGACTGCAATTCAATTTCGACTTTATTTGCGATAGTATTTACGGCCAGTTTTAATGAGACATTCTTGCTTCAGTTGTCCTTTCGTGTTTCCGTCATCAACAGTTTGTCAGAAGCGAGATTTTACTAAGCGCATTAGTTTAATTCGTACTTAAAGCAGTGCAACATCCATAATTTTGTAATGTGATTCGATTATGTAGGATTAAGGAAAATCATTAAAATCTTTGGCGACAAAGAAGTCATAAAATGTTCAGAACATTTCGATAGAGTGACGACTGTATCTCATTAATCCAAATATAATTTTATTGCTTTTAGCCATCTCGATTTTTTGCCGTCTTATACACGGTCCAGGTAACAGCCGGAGTGCTTGAATGCATCCAAAATGGAGCGCATGGGTTCATCTCAAATTTACCTGGAGCAGTGAGTGGTAATGTGGAACAGCATCTTAATACACAGCCCACCCTTACGAATTTTGTTCCTGATATGAAATATGAAACCTGGATATAATTGTATAAAATAGGCGAAAAATTGTAAAGAGGATAGGAAATTATGCGTACACGACAGTTGAAACCTGGTTCTTATCTGGAACTTTTCTAGTGTCTTGAATTAACGCTGCTAGTGGGTGGGTGAACTTCATTTGGTAGATTTCCATCAGTAAAAAAGGAAATTACCTCCAGGATAAATCACGCTGGCTAAACCCCTCGCAAGCATTCCTATGCTGCAAAGCTCGTTAATCCTGGCAAATCTCATTTTCAAAATAAATTATCAACAAGTTGTGTTAAATGAAACACAGTACAGAGTTTAATAGTATTTAATACTCGTTACCAGGTTCATACGGCAATCTAAAGCGTGTAGGAAGTGATGATTTCAAGTTTAAATTTTGGCCATAATGTCGGAAGTTTGTCGTTCTTCGAATAAATACAGACCCCAAACTGATACTTAACGGCCTGTCAACTGGCAGCATTAAGTGTCTTAGTACCTCTGCCGAAAAGGATACACAATGTTAAGTCTAAGTCGTTTTGATATATGACTCTATTCTCTGAAATGATAAGCGCCAAGGACATTTTACAGCATGAAAGAGACTCAGTATTAGAAGAATAAAGTTTCGTTATACAATAAGGATCCTTGATACGGTACATGTTCACAACAAATACACTGATAAAAAGGAGTATTATGTGAAAAGTTTCTGCAGCGAACTTTCAACGAAATGGAAGGAACCAAACTTTATGATAGGAAATTTTTTATACGGGTTTTATCAGTTTCAATTTAAGATATCGTTTCAAAGTGCTGCTGTAGGATTGGAGACCTTGGTGTCCTGGTTGAGAAAAATTTACGATTTGATTGTAATTGGAGATAAACGAACCATTCCACTATTAGTTCTGAGTTTTTTGTTAAAATTTGCTCTAATTGGCAAATTGTTAAAAAAAACTTGACTGTGATGTTCAGTTGGAGAAAATCACTTACGAATATGACTTCTGTACGGATCGGATAAAACTTAGGACTTAATATCTAACTTATGTACTATAGAGAAGTTAACCTCTGTGGAGTCAAATGCAGCATCCGCAAGGCAATGTTGTCTATAAAATTTTTGAGGAGTAGACACCCTCAAAATTGAGGCTCTAGATTTAAAAAATAACAACAACACAACGCTGGGAGAATATCAAGACATCAATCAGACACAGCGGGAAAACAGATGAACAAGGCCTGTTGCGCTTATAGATACACATGTATGTGATGAGACGAGAAATTTTCAGCATTATGGCTTATGTGTGTGAAACAAGCAGGAGCTACGCAGAACATATGAGAAGTTTATTAAGCTTTCTTCTCTATTCTAATTGAATATTATGAGGTTTTAGTTTTCTCTGGAACCTTCAATGTTATTAATAAGTGCTTCGGGTTGTCAGCGCAAAAGCTGGCTACGGGAGTGTCTGCTCTAACGAATTAAAAAAACCAGGGAATCGCTTCATTATCCGAGGAACCAATACTCACAAAACTTGCACCATTTTGGGTCTCTGTAACTTCCTTGTCAATGAAGGACTGAATCATTGGATATGATTTGAATTTAAAGACCTGATCGACAAAAGGGTACGTCCCATCGAAATTTAATATTATTTGTTTGTATTATCTCTTTTTAATTACAATTAAATAACGCTGTTAATTATTGTATACGTATATGCCATATATATTATACAATTCCAATTAGTCCTTGTTGTTTGATACGATAAGCTGATACTCAGCTCGCTTCCACTTTCAACCGGCCTTTAATCATTTCGCTTGCTTTTTACCTGGCCGAAGAGCCGAAATTTCTTCAACATCCGACGAAATTAATATTCTGCAACATTTCAGCTATGTATTTTGCTTGACGTCTGGCTCAACATAAATTTTAATAAATTTTACACGTCATAGCTTCTACACGTATACACAACTGGCAACTGGGTCAATTCAGCCCCAGGGAGTACTTCGGATGTGCACCTTGTGCGAAAGTTTCTTTAAGATGGAGGCCGAGTATGAGGGTGTGCCTGTTCGCGTAATACGCTATCATATCAAATGGGCATGAATCACGAAGCATCTCATTGATAAAGTTAAGTCTTAAACAGTAAGCAAGAAGCATACTGCAGAACAAATATTTTCGCATGTACGCTTGCTTATCGTCACGGACAAGCTGTTTATAAACTTGCGGAACGGCACTAATAATACGTTCCGCACATTTGTGCTTCTTCAGGCTCGGTGCCAGATAAGACGCTTTCCATGTAAGATGCAACAAGCTAATTTCGACTGATTTATTGTCCCACGCAGATTTGGAGTCAAAGCCAGTAACATCTTATCAGAGATAATGATACGTGACACGCAATATACTAGTTTACCAGTACCAGGTCTTGGATAATGGGTTTATATTCTGTTTCCAGCGCCGGACTGGATTCGGGACTCCCAAGACCATAGTGAAGTCAACAAGTTCTATCTATCACTTGAAGGACGTGTATCTGAAGGTGAAGCTTACTTCTACTGAAAATCAACCTTCACACATCAAGCCATCCATTCCACCATGAAACCCGGGAAAGTATTGAATCTCTTCATAACTTCTGAACAAGGTGGATCGGTCTATGTCGAGAAACAATTGTAGAAACATTTTCTTAGAAACCCGGGCTCCTATGTTACTGTGACTGTGATATGGCCTTCCCCCCCCCCCCAAAAAAATATCAGAAATGTACTATAATTCAAAACTATTGGCAAGGAACCAGTCTTCTTTTCAGTATACACCGGAAATATCTCAGGTAAGTAGACTGTTTTAATTAGTGGAGAATCCACCTGGACAATTTTTTTTGGAAATTCCTAGAACGTCTAGCGTTTCAGAAAGGGGATGAGATCGCTTGATAGTTCTGGTAGAATTTATACACGACCGACAGATAGCTGCTCCTCGGGGTTAATAATGGAAGCGGATAAAATAAATGATGTCACGAATCCACAAATTTCCTGCTACAGTGTTGTTTCCTCAAACCAGAATTGCGTCTATCTAAGCAGTACGTAGCCAGAATAATGGCCAAGTTTAGTTCCTTCCGAACGAATTACTGCAAACGTAATCAGCATAAGAATGGGATTATGTCGGAGCACAGACGTAATTAATTAGTCGGCAAGGGACATTATGTCCCCGAATGGGGTATTAAGCCGGAAATGGTTAAGTGGATTCGGATCAAAACCTCATTCGGTGATAATTGGTTCGATTCAGGCGAAATTTATTCAAATCGTGGAATTATGCAGATAGATTTTCCGAACGAGGCAATTCCGGAGACAAACAATTTCTAGGTAAAATGTGTATGTTTTGTAGTTTGGACAATAAATAAAGTGCCTTGTGGGAATGAAATATGTCTGAATATCGATTTAACCTAAAAGAGAACATTTTATGGAACAAATTTTCTGTACTAAATACCTACATACTTGTATAGTACATATAAAGTGTCGAGCTAGGAGTTAGCCGGGATTTCAAGTAAAACAATTCATTTGAAATCAATGGAAATAACAATGAGTTATTATTCGGATTCATTATAACTGCACTACCAGCAACGTTACCCGATTTTATATACAACTTGTTCACAGCTCGATTGATACCAATCGAATTTGCTTAGCAAATACTTTCGCGTAGCTACTGAACTCGCTGTAAACTCTGTCGTGTTGAGTCGAGAGGTTTCCCGAATATTCGGTGGGGTGTGTGGAATGTTTAAGAGGGCTGGAGAACATGCCAGGAGTGATACGAAAAGAGGAGTGTTGAGAAGGATACAGAAGTTTCTCCGATGTATATTCGGAGGCTTGGCTTTCTAAATGGAAACAAAAAGTAAAAAAGTATTATGATCGATCAGAAATTATAAAAAGAAATTGATAACTTT
Source organism: Beris chalybata (assembly GCA_949128065.1). Lineage (NCBI taxonomy): Eukaryota > Metazoa > Arthropoda > Insecta > Diptera > Stratiomyidae > Beris > Beris chalybata. Next base: position 5,066,687 of record OX421894.1, on the reverse strand, counting down.
AAATTTAGTAACTCTCGTACTTTCGAATAGTCAGAAGTGGTATGTAGGTTTTTCTGTCTTTAAGTATTTTTCATAATCAAGTTTGAAGAATTTTTCAGTAAACCAACATAACCTAAAAAATTATAAAGTATTTATAACTTTCTAGCGAAAAATTTGGCAAAATTCGTGAAAACGTATAGAATTCCTTTATATCATTTTAGCCGTTGAATATCAAAAAATCCTAAAATGATTTATGTGCGACTATAGAAAAAACAATTTAATATCGCATAAGGCCTAAGAGATATGACGAAACTTGTAAAAAATGCATAGAAGCGTTCAGCGATCAGAAGAATTCTTAGATCGTTTTTAGGCGATTATCTACAAACTCCGTAGATGAAAAAAAATTAAGTTTTGCTACACGTACCCAACTACTTTAAACCTCCTGGGATGTTGAATGCCTAAAAATCCTGAAAGCACTTATTAGAGAACACACAACTAAAATTATAAGAAATATGACGAAATTCGTGAAAATGTACACATATTCTCTTCACTGACAACTTGTAATGCCTCACCAATGCAAATCTAAGTTTTTTTTTAAATTTCAATCTATCACAAAATAATCCAAGAGAAATTACTTTGACTATTTTAATACATTATTGTAAACATTCAGCGATTTTGTAATTAACTTTGAACCGTGTAGTGTTGTTATCGCCCCACCTGAAAAAAGAACTAAACAAGGTGCAGTTGAGCAGGTAAACAGTTCAGCTAATTGAAGTCTTTGAGAGCTTTGTTGCAGTCTTCTTATCAAATTGAATCAGCAATTTTCAAGTGCTTCTTGAACGTGAACTTTTTAATCAAGCTTTACATTTTCGTCAATGTTGTAATGTTGCATCTTATTTGCGTGATTATAGTTAGAAAATCCGAGCAGGTAAATTCATTTAGCAAAAGACTATCCCACAACCAGATATTCGAAAGTGTTAGTAGAATGAGATTGCAATCGATAATAAAATGTTGAGGGTGAATTTCCATTTAAAATTGCGCCCCACATTGAACTGATTGCGATCATTAAAACTTTTTGATACCGACATAATGCCGATAGTCTAAATTAAAACCATTAAAATTAATTGACCTCGATAAATTTAGTCATGCGTCGTCCTGTGGGAAATCAGACCAAATGACATGAGTTTGTTTAAAAAATTTAATTTCATTCCTTCCGGCAGTAGCAGTATGCTTTTTTCCCCAGAGGTTGTTTCTGTTGTATCATAGATGGAGATTACCATACACACGATACACTATCAATAGCATTGGTGATTGCTAAAAGGCTCTAAGATTTGTTAGTCTGGACTTAAAAAAGGAAAATTTCTTGAAAATCGATTCAGTTTGAAGTTCCTAGTAACACAATGACCAACTCAATTTCTTTGTTGCTTGTCAGCACGTCTCCACCTCTCAATTTTACTTTATTATTTAGTTTCAAACTGAACGTCCTGAATAGTAAAAGGGGTCACAAATGCCACTTTATCTAATAGGAAAAAAAAAAAAACTTCAAGGCCAACATCTCGAAAATAACATCGACTTTTTTTCCTGTCAGAAACACATCTTTCACTTCTGGCATTTTCCCATGCAATTGAATTTTCCGGAAATTTGTCCTTCTCAAAGGCACTACTCGACAGTACAGAGTTAAAAAAAAGTTTTATTTATTTTTGCGAGCCATGTAACTTCATAAGGACGCTAAAAATACTTTTCTTACTTTATCGTATTTTTTTTCCTCTCAACTTTTTATTCTTTGAGTGTCAGAATCGTAGCTCACATGGTTGGATTATTTTTGGATTAAATATTAATTTTCTATATACCGAGCTCCGAGCACTAAACTATTTTAAAGCGGATTTGTGTAGTTGGTATAGTCCCAAATTTTATACAGGATGGATGTATCACGATTCGCGGAGCAAACTGCGACTCCGACCACTATCTCGTAAAAGTGAAATATCGATGTCGAGTGGCATTATGCGGGTACTCCAAAAAGGGCAGGACACCCAAATTTGACATCGATAAACTAAAGGACGAGACTGTCGCGTCAGCCTATAAGTCAGCGCTACAAAATCACTTTGAAACATCACGAACTGAAGAAGTGACAACCATCGACCAAGAGTGGACACAGTTGAGAGATGGAATCAGAACGACAGCAGAAAAGATCATTGGATTAAAATCTCAGCAGAAACATAATGACTGGTTCGATGATGAGTGTAGTGACGCAATAACGAAAAAGAATGAAGCTCACAAGGCGTACATTGAAAGACCGACGAGAGCCAAAAAAGAAGGATACGACGAGCTTAGGCGATTATCAAACAAAATCTGCAGACGAAAGAAACGAAAACACAACAATGACATAATTATAAACCTAAATACTGACATGAAGTCACATAATCTACGATCCGCATATACTGCCGTCAAACAAATAAGACAAGGCTATAAGCCACGAACAAACCTCTGTAAAGACAAGGAAGGAAATATCCTTAGTGACGCAGAACAAATTAAACAAAGATGGGTTGAATACTTTAAAAAGCTGCTGAACCCTAACAGAGTGACGACCACCGACCCAATTATAACATCAAGTGCACCATCGGATGAGCAGACATCAACTACGGTACCCACTATCGGAGAAGTGGAAGCAGCCCTGCGCGACCAAAAAATACATAAATCACCCGGAGTTGATGCAATACCAGCAGAGCTCCTAAAGGGAGGCGGTCCATACCTCGCCAACCTCCTACACAAAATCGTGACAAAAATTTGGATGGAAGAAAAAATACCCGTCGACTGGCGCCAAAGCATTATATGTCCAATCTACAAGAAAGGAGATAAATTGCGATGTGAAAATTACAGAGGCATATCATTGTTGTGTACGTCCTACAAAATACTGACGAAAGTAATTCATAATCGATTAAAGCCTTATACAGAAAGTATTATCGGCGAATACCAAGGTGGTTTCAGAACCGGACGATCTACTATTGACCAGATATTCTCAGTCAAACAAGTGCTAGAAAAATGCTGGGAGTATAACATTGACGTGCACCAGATCTTCGTGGACTTCAAACAGGCATACGATAGTATAGATCGTAATGTACTATATAAAATAATGCTCGACTTTGGAATCCCATCAAAACTCGTCCGATTAACAAAAATGACCATGACTGACACTGAATCCCAAGTAAGGATACAAAACGAGCTAACCCAAAGCTTCCGGACAGAATCCGGCCTGAAGCAGGGAGATGGACTCGCTCCCATGCTCTTCAACCTTGCCCTGGAATATGTCATCAGAAAGGTACCCGTTGATACCAGAAGTACCCTACTAATCAAGTCCACTCAACTAGTGGTGTACGCGGATGACGTAAACATCATGGCCAGATCTGTTCCAGACGCAAAGGAAGTCTTCCACTGTCTAGACTCAGCAGCAAAGGATGTCGGGCTAAGGGTCAATGAGAATAAGACCAAGTTCATGACCCAAACAAGAAGAAACGCGCCAACTAGACAAAATATGACCTTGGGGGACTACAATCTGGAGAATGTCGATCATTTCTCATACTTGGGATCACACCTTGTAAGAGACGGCAACGAACGGGACGAAGTAAATCAACGGATCACACTAGCAAATAAGGCATATTTCTCGGTTCTCCCGATTTTAAAATCGAAAAAAGTGCACAGGCTGAGCAAACTTCGCATATACAAGACCATAATAAGACCTGTGCTACTATATGCAAGTGAAACGTGGACTCTCACCCAAGCGTCTGAAAAATCAATAGACGCTTTTGAACGACGAATTCTTCGAAGAATTTTGGGACCAGTAAGAGAAGGCACTGAATGGCGTATTCGGTACAACAACGAGTTGTATAACATCTATGACGACCCAGCCGCATCGACTCTTATAAAATTCCGTAAGCTGCAATGGGCAGGTCATGTGGAGCGAATGGATGACGGAAGAATTCCCAAGCGCACATTGAAAGGTAGAGCCCATGGCAAGCGACCGGTGGGAAAACCGCGAAAAAGATACGAGGATTCAGTTGACGCAGATTGCAAATCGCTTCTTAGATGCACAAACTGGAGGACGCGGGCGCTGAACCGAGATGACTTCAGACAATGTATCCTGCAGGCCCTGGCCCGATTTGGGCTGTCGCGCCATTGATGATGATGGATGTATCACGTACCTATAAACTAGCAATCAGGATAAAGGGAAACTTTCAGAGAAAGGGCATAGGGAAAATGTCGGACACAGCTTACTAGTTGAAAAGGGATAATCGCTGAATAGGTAGCAATTATCCATGAATATGTTATTTGGCTAAATTTACGTAATGTAAAATTTCTATTCCAGAAATAGTGCTGTATAGTAGCAATCATGTTATTTTGAAGTCATATTGTTACATGGCCCGCTGGCAATACACGCAATTGTTTCTAGTGAGAAATACCTAACTGAAGGATGGACAAAAACATCTGACTCGCTTTGGGAGATCTCCAAACCTCCTGAATACTCTTGTTCTCACTCTTTCTCCAGCCCCATCGAACATTCCGCAGAACATTACCACAGATCGAAGCAATGCGATGGTCAGTCTGTATGCGAAGTTTCTGTAAAGCGGTTTTCATTGGGAAGCAACTATAGAGCGTGATAACATCGGGAAGCATTGCCATTTAGTGCGACTACATTTAAGGCGAATAATAAATTATTGTTTCCGTTGATTTTAAACGAATTGTGTTTTACTTGAAGTCTCAGTGGATTCCTAGCTCGCAACAATATTATTCTACATATAATACAATAATTAATATTAATAAATTTGGTAAGCAATTAGAAAGAGAGAGTTATATGCCGTATTTCGATAAAGACATTATTTTAGGTTATTCAAATTACTGCATATTTTTAAACATGCCGTGCATGACATAGGGATGAGTAAACACGTTCTCATGACTCACTCTCAATGTATTCCAAATTTGTACACACGGAAAAGTCCTGAATAATAGTTCATCTTAAATTCGCTATGGTCTACCTTGACTATTATTAACAAGGTAATTGAAGACTCTGTTTGTACACTATTCCGACAACAAATTAGTTTATGTCAAAGAAAATCTTGGTACATACAATCTAATTGTTCTAACTATTCAACAAAAACTACTGGCTTGGCTGCAACAGTTTCGGAACATCTCATTATGAACTTCAGTTTGAAATTCGTGCTAAAGTCGAAACTCTCTAATAGCTTTTCCAGGTAAATGACTTCGGCAGACATGGAGTAATTGGATGATTTCGTGTAAATAAAGGGCAAGAACGGGTTGAAAGAATTTGGAAAGAGTCTAATCCTGTGCAGCACGTTCGTATACCCATCCAATGTTACTATATATCGTATCCTTTTCTTCTATCCACTGTTGTAGCGTTGTAAAAATGAGTCTTGTAAAGTATTTCAGCAGAAGCACATTCTCGTATTTCGAAACTGGGAAGATTCGCCGGGAATGGGGAATGAATATCTTGTGTAAAGTACTTGAAATTTGTTAACAACGTGAACTTCAATGGCGGAAAATTTAATGAAAGGACTGCTACAACTGAAACTGATGCTTCGGCTTCCGTTAAAACCAAAGCTGTTCTACAGACAGGTCCTTAATCCGATGATGTCTACAACGAAGAATATCCTAGAAATTGAGTTGCCTTATTCATCGTACAGCGTTTATTCAGTTAAGCAATTTTCCAGTCGTACTTCGAGCAATTAAGTGATTTTTGTTTTGCAGGATGGAGAGCTATGGAGAGCGCAATTTCCCACGATACGAACACTAGAAAATTTTCCGAACCATTAGTGTGCTAATTCTTGCAGTATGTCAAGTTTTACGATCGTTTAATTGAGTACGTAGCGCCCATGACTAATTGCATTACACAACCACACATTCCAATTAAGCGATATATCGAATTCGAGATAAAATGCTAAATGGATCGACAGCCACAGACTACGTTCTGCTATTTTTCTTGTTTCGTTGTTAGGAGCAAAGGAAAATGGACTGTTCTAATCAATTTAATGTAATATACATACTCGTACGTACTGTATCTTTTCTCAATCTTTCAGTTCCACACATTCGGAAAACTTGAACACTTGAAGTGGTTCGAAATAACTACTCAAAAAAAGAACATTATACTCATAGTGTTTTGAACTTCATTCTCGAAACCGTCACATACTGCTGCTCGAACATTTATACTTTAAGAATCTTGAAATTTGAACGCTGAAGTCTTGGTTTTGCTAACGTTAGTTCTTTAGGTCTATAGCGGTTATATAAAAACCTATTATAGTCATATATCCCATTAGACTTAAGAGATATAACGAAATTCATGAAAATATTTTCAACTTACTTTCTTTTCGTACTTGCAGGTGAATATCCGAAAATATCAAAAAATTTCCAAACAGTTTAAAAACCTTAAAAAATACTTTATAGAAGTAAAATCAAATCCGATATCTTACCTTTTTTGATATTTCATTATAATAACGGAATTCGTGAAAAAATTTTACATGCATGTGAGCAAATATGGCATGGAAAACTATAAAACTGACAAACTATATACAGTGCAACCCGGTTATAACGTACCTTGAGGGGACCACAACATAAAAACCTTTCAAATCTGTGAATGGGGATTGAAAAAAGGTACGTTATAGCCGAAAGTAGGTTATAAAGTGCACTTTATAAGCGGGTTGCACTGTATATGGTACATGAATACTTAAAAAAAAATAAGGCGGACATTGAAGGTAATCTGAATAAACTACAGAAAAACATAGCAAAACGAAAGTGTGACAGGTGAAAAACTTTTACTGGGGATGCCAATTAGTATTATTTGGAACTTTTTTTGAATTTTTTATTTTTTGCTATTCGCGAATATCAATAATAAAATATGGGTTGGACATAAAATACAAAGTTTCGCCGAGACAGGATTTCTAGTACTCAAACAGTCTTCATTGCTAAAAATCAAAATTTCATTTGAAGAATTTCGATATATACGGTAAGATGTTTTATTTCTTCTTGAAAAATAACGTAAACCATTAAAATGCCGTCTCAGTTGATTCTAAGCAGAACCATGTTCTAGACACAATGGAAATAAAGCGGCCGTTAAACGTACAGAAGTTAATTTAATATTCTCTACATTTGCCTTGTCGAAAGAAAACCTTCAAGACTCGAATCTAATTCCATGCAGACTGTACGATGTTCGTACTTGTACCTGGGGCGGTATTGTAATCGGATTGAAGATCACTTTAAATTGCCAAGCGATAGTCAGAGAGTCAGACCCATCTGACTTGTTGTTGTTGTTGCTTCTTTCTTCAGTTTTAATAACATTCAAACAAATCGAATCGACAGTTCCAGTAGAGATGCTGTTTGCTTAAGCTGTGCTGTAGGCCTGGTTGTAGGGTAGTTAAGATAAGCAAAAAATAGTTGAATTGCAGCCATCGTGAAGTGAGGTTACTTCAGGGGTATTTAGTGGTTATCGTTATCCTGACCGAGCAAAAAAAAAAATGATTCGTGCGATTATGAAGCCCATTCTGTTCTATGATAATCGGAGTCCACCGGTCCGGAGTTGCCTGATGTTAATTAAATGTCTCGGAATCGACGTTGAGCTGAAGGAAATTGATTTATTTAAGCAGGCTCATCTTAGTCCGGATTTTCTTAAGGTATGTTTTGCTTTAAGCCTACATAATTTTAAATTTTATTGAACTTTAAGGTAAATCCATTGCACACGGTACCGGCTTTAAAAGATGGCGACTTAACATTAACCGATAGTCACGCTATTTTGATACATCTGGCTAGCAAATACGGCACTGACTCGAATATTTATCCAAAAGATGATGTGACCAGAATGAAAGTTATCAATCGATTGTTCTTCGAGTGTGCAATTCTCTTCCGACGTGATAGCGATATGATGGTTAGTTGAAATATTATCATAGAACATGTTTTCTTTGAATAGATAACTTAGCCCATACTAGTTCCAACTATGAGTACTTATGTTGCTGTTTTATTACTTGTACGAGTAGCTACTTTACATATGTTCATAAATTTTAGACTGAGATATTTCGTACAGCTGCGAAAGAAGTCGGACACTACGAGAAGAAAATACACGAAACTTATGGATTCCTTGAACAATATTTAACCGAAAGCGAATATGTTGCTTGCGACAACGTGAGTATTAAATGCCGTCAATTGATTGTTGGGATTTATTTTATGTTATTTGCAATTCAATGCTGCCGTATGTTTCAGATGACAATAGCCGATTTTTCAATAGTTACTACACTGAGCACGGTGAATCTCATATTTCCAGTAACCGCTGGCAATTGGCCCCGTTTGAATGCTTGGTTTGCCGCAATGAAAACGTTACCTTATTATTCGACAACTAATGAAGTTGGTTTGGATAGACTTAAGCAAGCATTGAACGATTTTGCAGGTTTCGAGTTACCCAGAAACGTTTCTGAAGATCTGTAAGGCACGATAATTCTAAGGTGCGATGTTAGAGCAAACATATCAATTTTCTGTAAATTTGCTAATAAGAACTTAAAAATAAACGGCTAAGTGTAAAAAACAAAATTTGATTTATTACTTCGTATGGTTAAACTTTGATTTTTATCTTCAATAATCCAGTGGTAAGTGTGGTAGAGTTTCTATCCATACAACAAAAGCAACATAGCCCCGCACATACTCTGGAATTGGTCATATATAAAATATACATATCCTTATAAACATTCTGTTATAAGAAATCAAATTTTAAAATACTTATACGGCGGACTATTGAACTAGAGGTACATATATATAACTGGCGGATTACAGTGCTTCAATTATGTCTTTGTTTAGCCAATTATAGAGTGACAGACTATTAAGTTTGCCCTGTGTATAAATTAACTCATATACCTTTCTTATTTTTCATCTAATTTGCTTACAGTGTAGTAAAGAAATAATTAATTAAACGTGGCTTTTACATCGCATTAATACCATTTCGTATTAGAAAAATTAAAACAAACTGAAAATCATCATTTCGATAATAAATCATCATTTCGAATATATTTATTTTTTATAATTTTCGATGTTTTTTAATTACACATGTTATCAGAAAAATGGAAAAATATGTACAAGTGTCGCATGCATGAAAAATATTTTTTACACTTTCAAATAAGGTTGATAAACATACAGTTTGATTGCTTATTGTGATTGAGATTTTTCCAAAGTAGAGAGATTGTTTTTAAATCATATTTTTTCCAAAAAAAGAAAGTAGAAAATATATTTAAAAATCAAAATTTGATTTGACAGTAAGCCACGAAAACGACTACATTTTTCGAAAGCAAATGAATTTGTAACTGAAATTGATCCACTTCTGAATCATTAGATACTTCGTTTCAAAAATGTTTCACCTAATCTTCTCAAAATCGAAAGGCTTGTATTCACACTTTGGTGAACATTAAGTGAATCGTTTCTAAATCATGACTGCGATTCCTAAAGAAATGTAGCTCTTTCTACAGAATTGACTTTTAGAGTCATCTGAACTCGATTTTGAAGAATTAGATGGATTAGTAGTGAATCAATTTCGGATAGAAAAACATTTCGTTGTTGTTAAACTTTGCTTGCATTTACATTGAAATAAAGTCACAGGTCGTATTATGAACGTTTCTTAATTTCCACTTACACTTCTTTTCATTGAATTCCATGAAAAAAAAAAGGTTTTTGTTTTTGATTTTTCCTCACCTTTGGTGAAATCATTAAAACGATCTCAGTATTTTTTTTCACAACATTCAATTTTTCTTTGCCGTTAGTGAGCGTTTATTAAAATGTATGCTTGGAAGACAATTCAAAACAATTATTTAGTTATGTATGTGAATAGTCCCGATTATCCCTTTATTTGATTCGTATTGAAAATTTGATTTTCGTAGTGGCCTTGTGTCTATGACCACACATCATTGATATGTTTCATTTCAATATTTGTGATTTTATTTTTATAGGCTAATAGAAACTCTTATTAAATTGGAAAATTCGTTATTTGAAACAGTCTTCCTCAATCCTCAATACCGATTTAATTTGATGCAATGTTTATTTAAAGTTTTCTTTTCACATGTTTTTGGAGTGCTCAAAATTATTATGAACGACCTATTCAGCTCCAACTTAGCTCGTATTACGGTCCTGAAAAAGGATTTTCTCTCATCGATCTTCAGTAAATTCACATGGAAGAAAAAAGGACCACAGTGTTTTATTGATGACATGTCGAAACATTGACAGTTTTTTTCTGCTGATATTGATACTATATTCTTGATATAGAGATATGGCTATATGCATTGCTAGTCATGGCTTTTCAATTTTGTCTTCATCCATTAGCTGTGTCAATTTACATCTCACCAGCTCACATTATGTTGATGAATTATCGAACCACCACCCAAAAAGAATTAATTCCCACTATGTCTCTTGTTGTGATGCCTGAAGTAATGATCAATCATTTTTCATGGGGTTAATAAAAATTTGCTTTCTTGTAGCTCAGCTTTGGTTGATTTGTGTGGAAGTGTTTTTGGTAGTCAGCTAATCCTGGTTTATTATTTGCACCAAGTACCCATTTCAGTTCCGGTCCAGAGTTTAAATCAACCCTCGAAATATATTGCCACTGATCCAATCCGTCCGAAATTTATTCATGTCAATGTTACGATATCCGTTTCGCTCCATTCACTTATTAAAATGCAATCACGGCTCACGCCTAACAGAATCAGCCTCAAAATGGCCAATCTGTTCCAATACTTCCGACTTACAAAGCTCTACGTTATGACTGTGAAATGATAATCGTTATAAATTTCCGGCATTTCCCCATCATCGTCCCAGCTTTACGGTAATAAATGGAAAATTTATCACGTTTAGCATTTCGAGGCCGAAACAAAATGCTGATGTCTTCTATAAGTTGGTGAGCCTGTTAAGGATTCTATTCCTTGCGTTGATGGAAGTCGAGCCAACAAGTTGCCAATCTTGTAGTCTAATGGACTTGGCAAAGGAAGTGAATGGAAGCGGATCTGTTGCTTTGGTGCGGGGGTGGAATAGACGAGTCTATACTAGGACCTGTCGTCGTTTGTAGTGAAAGTTATACGGCGGGAGTTGAAAAGATCGCAGGGTAATACAAAAAGAAAACAACGATAAGAACAAGGACATCCTGTCACTTGAGTGCTGAATAATTTCATTAAGTTGAAATTCCTTTAAGGACTTCGATGAGAAAATGTTCACGAAATAAATTTTCATTAAACAAAAAGCAGAGAGTATGACGTACAAATTTTTTTATTAACAATATTAAGCGGGGAGAAGAATCGATGTCTGACGATGGCAATAAATTTATAAAATTGAAATTTGTTATTATTTTAATTAAAATTTTCAATATTTGAAAAATTCTGCTTCGAGGAAGCCTCACAGTTCCCACTCTGCCGTAATCCTTAAAAATTATTTCATTTATGATAAATAAGTATAGAGACTGAGCGTTTTCATGCAACTTTAGTAGTTTGTACATATACTCGATATTTAAATTTTTCACTTTATTATTTTTTAATAATATTATTGATTGCTGTTTTTGAGACATGAAATTCACATTTCTTTTCATTGATTCATCACTAGCACTACCAATAATTTTTCTCTGCTAAAAGTCTACTAGTCCTAACTGGAGCCTTAGGTTCATTATTACGATCTTTAGTTAAACTCAAACAGGAACATTAACTGAAAGTTAGTTACAACGTAACTGAACATCGTAGGAAGGATTTAATGCCTACTCTGAAAGCAGTAAAATTGCTATTGTCAAATTGTTTCGTGATCTCTTGTGATTTTTAACACTTACCCTGCAACAAATCACTATTGACGCGGAAATTCACACATAAGTGTGGAAAATATTTAATTTTACTGATGGTGTAGAAAGAAAAAATGTACTATGTGTAAAATTACAAACGGTGTTTAAACACGGAAGGTATTGCCAAGTTATCTGTTTTGGGTGATGTAAACAGTTTTTGAGATTTTGAAATCTGGTTGTCAAAAACTGGCGATGTAATTCAGCTATGAAACAATCTACATATAATATAACAATCTATAGGTAGAATAATCTAGAACATTTTGGAATATTCACTTGACTATTGCATAATCACCCTTAGCAGCTGCACGTAATCACCGTGTACTTATCGCCACATTCAACGTAAGCCACCATGCACCTGACCATCCACCTAATCAGATTTGTAGTTAAGCATACTGTTAACAAAAAAGTATTAAAGAAATTTGATAAGGGAAACATAATGTAATATTCCTGTTTCATTAAATTAACATACTTTAAGAACAATAATTTAAAAAAAAAACTGATTAAATTTTATTAAAAAAATCTATGTATTAATAAAAAATGACCCCTACGGTTTGATTTTTCATCCTTAGCAGCTGGACTTTATCCATACATGATTTATGAAACATATAAACAATAACATACGCTTAGGCACACCAATTTGCGGTTAAGCAAAATATTTGATAAACAAATAAATTTATAGAAATATTATACACATAATATCGCAATAAGCGTGCGAAATATCCGCCAAATAATCGGCGTAAGTTCTCATTGAGAATATTCTCTAGATTTCAAATTTAACCCATATCTTTGCGATTAACTTTGTCGAATCGCAAGAATATTCCACTGTGAACCTCTATGCGATAAACGCAAGAATTCATCAATGCGGTTATTGGAAATTCATCGCATCATTTGTCAGTCGCAGATATAAGGAAAATTACGTACAACCTCATTTGGGGGTTGAATATTCAAAAATTCTAAAATTAGTTTTTTTAGATAAATATAAAAAAAATCGAGGAAGAAAAAACCAGTTGGGTATCTTATCTTTTCTGAGGGATATGTCGGAATTCGTGAAAAAGTGTGCAACCCTTTTATACTCTCTTAGGGGTTGAAAAGGAAAAAATCCTGAAAACAGGTTTCAGTTGATAATAAAATAAGCCAGTGGAATTGAAATGTTATTTCAATCAGACCTGAGGGATATGACGGGATTCGTTAAAATGGATACAATTCCTTTATTCTCCCGTAGGGTCCAAACGAATCCTATAATCCTTGTATTGCACTGAGTATTGACTGCAGTAAAATAAAAATTTTTCAAAAAAAACTAAGGAAAAATTTTTGGTGAAATAAACCTGGAAAACAAGCAATGCACGATTTCACAATTTTACTATATTTTCCAGCGTCAAAGAGTCAAAGTGGCATACATTCGTAGTTAAAAATAAGAGGTTCAATTTATCGAAAGCTTTGCTGATAAAGGGTAGGGACATAACAATTTTGTATTTAAATGAAATACATAATAATTCGGATAATTTTCAAACTTTAGCAATTATTTTTCTATAGCATCTTTTTGAAGATCAAAATCAACGTATGAGCCTATTTAAATTTAGCTCACACTTCCTTGAGCTATCGCGCGTACAGGTCGGCAGACAACCAGTTTAAGGGCTCTTCGCTATCATTGAGCAAGCAATAAACGATACGTTTTGTGTCACAATGATTTGATTGACCTCCTGAATTCATCGAAATAAATCAATAACGCTTGAAATCGGACGAAATTCAATTACATTGTGAATCTCAAGAAACCACTTTCTCAATAAAATTTAAGATAAGTGGATTTATCGAAGGCTCTGTCTAATATTCATGGGGTAAGGACGCACTGAGTAGGTGGACTCGTTGGAGGTAGTATCGAATTGGCACATTACCTGAACTAATTGCATAACATTTCCAGACATAAAGCGGTTTCCATTTCACTTCACCTAAGAACTCCATTAGGATAATAGTAAGAAACATTTGGCTTGTCTTGAGTGACATCTTGCCTATGGCCGTACTAATTAACTGAGAGATTCGTGCGGCATGCACTAAGTGCTATTCCGATTACCTTCGATCGACGGGCAACCAGATGTGGCTTCCCGACATCAGGAACTTGGACGGCTTGATGGAATTTCTTGAAGACGCCAGGCTAGGCTAGCTATGGCTAACGAACGTGTTCTATCGAAGGATTATACACGCTGCGATGTATATATATCCCGTTGAGGGTTCTACTTGAATTGCTGATCCAACAAAGAATTCCGAAGCCTATTTACTTAAGATTTACTGCACTAATCAGTGTAATGTGCACAGCGTTACTCGTATGTTATACACACTGAGTAGCAGCGTTCCAATGCAATAAATGTCACAACTTTTAAAAAAAAATTTAAGTTATGGAGCTCCGAGCACGGTATCTTCAGATACCGGATACCACAGATTCCTGTATTGTCGGTTCCAATTGCAATGTCATTCTGCAAAGAAGTTGTTTGGAGGAGTTGAGGAGCTTGCTGGTTCCACTATCCAATGTTTGTTTTGTACGCCGTAAATTTAAGCAAGTGAGTGATAATCCATAGTCTGTCTTACCTGCATGGTAAGTGCGAATTACGTGCTTGCTTCTATGGGAACATTGGCGACACAGCAAATTGCATTTATTCCATTTTGAGATGAAAACTGTCGGCGTAATTAATCCTCGCACTTCAAACTAATACGAAGCCAGCGCTGCATGCTAACAGCTCATTAGTCCAGATATGAGCAGTTTGTTACTGAATTCTGACAAATCGCTGCATAATTAATACTTTTCCCGCTCGCGGGATGATTTATTGGACGGATTACGTTGCCTCAACTAATGTAATAAATTTGTCGAGAATTAGAGGCAATCGTGGGATGGACGACGGTGTCGTTTGTTGTGTTTATAAGTAAGTTGATACAAGTACCGACTACTATAAGATAGTTGATGTGATAATTCCATATTTGAACTAAAAACATTCCGAAGTTTGATTTTACTGCAATGTTCTCACACCGTTCATAAAATATTGCTTCTAATACTGAAATATGATTAGCATGACTTATTTTTATTAGGCAAAGGTAGTTGATTCAAGAAACCAATAAACAAAATAGTATCTATTAATGACTCAATCACTTATAGTGCGTAATTTATGGTATTCGGAGGCCATAAGAGTGACTGGTCGTAACAAAAAACAGATGGAATTAGTTTTATTATTAGTTTGAGCTATTCATCGATCGAAATGGTTACTAACGATAAAAAAATCGATAGAAGACTGTAGAAACTTGTAGCTTCCTGAATGGCTTTAATTAATACTCTAATGGATTAAAAAATTCTATTATAAACCAAGCTTTGATAAATTTTTTCAAAGCTTGAGATGCACTAATTATCACAGTGAAATAATTTGCGTGATTCGCGTGATATTTTATCATTCCAGAGATTGTGGGTTTAAATTCTTTCAGAATATTGAAATTTCTCAAACAGATTATCAATTCTAAGCAATCGTAATTTTCTTATTCATCGAATACAGTAATAGTTTTTTGCTGCACTCCAGCGGAATTTGGGAGAAACTGCCCGTTCCTACTACATTCAGAAGTCAAAGTGAAAAAAATAAATAGTAAAAGGCTTCTTTTAGGTTGTAGAAATATCACTCATATTTACAGAAAAAAAAAAATTTTTTTACATTTTATTCATTGACAAATTTTTGATCCCACTTTGTCTCAACGCACTTTAAGCTCATAAGCTGCCGTAAAATTAGTCAAACTAAGCCAAGACACCAACCAAAATTTAATTTAGATTATTAAGTTTTCTTTTGACAATTTGAAATTTTCTAAGCTGTTGTATTAGTGAAATTTAATATTTTGTCTCAAGGGCTTTTAAAAATAAATAAATAAATATTCATCAAAATATACGTAGACGAGCCTGACTATTGAAAAAGGTCCATAATATCAAAATAAAATAAAAGTTATTATAAATGAAATAAAAATCTTTTTAACCCGGCGAGAATGTGGTGAGAAAAAGTTACATGGACTATGTGGCAGGGTATGACATACCCGCGTGTATAACCGCTTACTCTAAAGCTTAAATAACAGATTACAATAAATTAAATGTGTTTTTATTGTAAAATGAAATGTTATAGTTTAATTTAAATGAAACCCCTGTGGCAGTTGAACACATTTCTTTTATTATAATTGAAAATACAAAATAATTGAACTTTTTAAACAAAAATATTTAATCTTACAAAAAAGTTACAAATTAATTAAAAAAAAACAGTCTTCATGAAAAAAAAGCTTCAAGATCCTTTAGAGTATTATATTTAGAATAAAATAAACGAGAAAAAACTTAAAATCATTTTTTTTATATATAAAATTTTTATGGAAATGTATTTATAACGCCAGCTATGTGGCAGGGTATTACGTACCCAAGCGTTGCTACCAAGCGTGTAACTCGGGGGCAGGCGACTGGAATACTACGATCACGCTATTATCGTGATCCATGACTCTTTAACTCCAGCTACTAAAAGCTAGAAACCATTTGAGTAGCTGAATAAAAAAATATACGCATAAATGCAATACACAGGGTATGTCATACCCTGCCACATTCTCGCCGGGTTAATGATACATATTTAATAAAAATACAAAACATATTTTCGGCATATACGGACAAACATTTTAATTTATTAGATATTAATAATATATTTGAATTTTTTTAGAGGAAAATATTTCGTTTTTAATGGAATTCCGGAGAATTTGGTTAACGAAGTTGTTTCAATTGCCTTTCTATAATTTTACTTTATTATTTTAATAATAAAGTATTTTATATTAAAATTAATATCGTTAATTAAATAATTGTTTTCTTCAAAAAGGTAAAATAAAACTTGAATACAACTAAGTTTCAGAAGCACTGTTTTAATTTTGGAATATGTCGTAAATTACAAGGTTTAAGGGCCGTTATTACGATCTTCAGTTAAACTTTGAATGAACATCTGTCAGTTAAAGTTCCATTTAGTATGTAACTGACGATCGTAGGAACGGGCTTAAAATTAGTAACTAAAGAGGTAGTTGCTATTTCCATTATTTTTTACTACAGGCCGTTTTTTGTTAACATTATATCAGGTTTTCTAGTGACTAGCTATGATGCTTAATACTTAATAGGTAGATATAGATGAATTTTATTTTTAATATAACTGGCATCATTACCTCATCAAATATTCCTGAAGTTTAAAACCAATATTTTTTTTAAAAAAGTTTCTGATTTTTTTTTTAAAATAACCCTCTTTGTAATAGCAGAGACACCGATCACCATACCATTATCATAAGTATATGTATGTTCATACAAAAACCGTACTCGACCACAATTTATAATTATTATTTTGAGAATACTGAATCAGATTTTTTCAAGTATATCTCATACACACTATCGAATGTACTCGAAATCTCGCAACGCATTATACATGGATATAAAAGTGATTTAAAAGCATTTTACTTTCGACTAGTATTGATAAAGCGACATATGAGGGATGGAATTCTTTGATGGTCAGAGAAGAACCCAACCGCATTACGAAGTGTAATATATGGTATACCTAATAGTGATTTGATTAAAAGTTTTCCGAATTATTTTGCTTGAAAGCTTTTGCGTCGTAACAATTTTATTGTCTATCGCATATTTTGGGACAATGATTGAGATTCAAAGTCGGGACGCAACCGCAGATCTTAGGTAGATTTCAGTTTAATGCTTGAAATTTAGTACTGAGTACACTATAATATTCGCAACACCAAGCCTACATATTTGCGTTGGTTCATCCCACATTTCAACTACGAAACCACTCAACAAACAAACAAGTTCAATGATTATTTGTACTTTAAGATTTAGGTATTATGAATTGCCGTAAAATATCAAATATTTGTCGCTTTAACCACATGATTATAACGTGTACTTACATTTCACAGATAATTTGCATCCATGATGTGTAAGTTATATAATTTCCTTTCCTTCATTCCTATAATTTCAGCTCGACCGGATTATTTATGATGTGTGTAGCTGGTGAAAATCCGAATTTATTTGCCGCTCGTAAATTTCACCCATGGCTGAATTATCCCGCCCGTTCGGACTACTTGATGGACATCCAACACGCTAAATCTCATGACTCGAGATTTTCACAAAAGCAAATCCAGACGTTAAATTGCTTATCATTCAAAATAAATCACTTTCTTCAGTTCGGTTTGCATATGAGGAAAATCGGTGTAAGTTCGAGTGGCGGACATCCAAAGGAATTTTCCTAAGTATTTTAATGGATCGATTATTGATCAACGTCAAAATTAATGACCAAATGGATTTTATGGAGTCCATGACGAGCACCATATTCAATTTGTAGCAAGCTGTTCGGCTTCATCTAGATGCTGGACACAATATCGAACCACTCGTCCTTCGATCGATGCGGGTTGAACGGATTTTAGAAGGAAATTTGATTGAACTGTGTCCAGGTGACTCGTGTAATGTGGCTTGTGTTCGAGGTGACTTGACGATAACATGGACATAGAAGAGCCTGGAAGCTTCGGATCAGCTTTGATTTGCAGTCAAGTTCGCTATTTTGCAACAAATTCCCTTGTTGATTTTGTTTCACTTGTATTAGGTTAATTACTGTGTCTACGGATAAATTATCTCGTTTTAACTAATGACTTAAAATTATGTCTGTTTTGGCACTCGTGCATTTTAGTTTATGTTCAGGGCGACATTATTTCCGTTTTATCTTCAAATTCATTGCGAAGCAAAATGATTTTATGGCAATTTCAGATGTTTTATGGCTTGTGCAGTTTTATATGCTTGGGTGTTCACTTTACGAGTTCATTAACTGTGGAGAAAGGAACGTAAAACACGAGTATAACCATGTCGAAGACGTGAAGAGTCACTTTCTTTAGTATAATAACATATTTAAGAATTTATGTTTAATTAAAAGAATTATTAAATTGTATCACCTACTAATAAATTTAAAAGATGTAAAGAGAAGTGGCTTCTCATTTACTTTTCCCTCAATTTGAAACTCTTTGAACAGCGAGTTTTCAAATTTCTGTTTTAAAAAAACGGAATCATCAGTTTTGAAAAATACAACACGATCCATACATGCAATCAGTTTTTAAAAATCGTGTTGGGTTTTGCAAAAAAAAAAATATTTTTAATTAAAAAAAATAAAAATATTATGAAAAATTACTTTATTGTATATACTGTTAATAGGAAAAAAAATTTAAAATATGCTGAACTTAAAATTTTTTAAATTTTCAGTTCTTATTTAGGAAGTCGGTATAACTCAAGAAATCGTAAAACTCTTTCAAAACATTGGACTACTTGAGAAGACTTCATGTCAGCCATTTGATAGGTATTCAGCACATAATAATTATTCAATGACATAGGCATGACGTGAATTAAGCAAATCCATACAAAAGTCGATTCATCTTTTGGATCACACTATCATAGGAAAACCATTCAGCTAGAAAGTTGGAATACTAATGTTCAGTGTTGCTTCTGTTTTGCACCACACAATTATAGTAGGAATTAATCACAACCGTTCTCCACCATCTACAAGAAGGCATTGCATTCTTATCCAGAGCAGAGCAGGTTCAAGTTGTACAAAACAACAACAAACCGAGCAGAATGAATACTTCCGGTAAAATGCAAAGTTTAACATATAGAGTGCTTAAGACACTTCTTCAATAGTTTTCACTCCAATATCTCAGGTTAAATTTTATTACCATACCAAAAAATAGACAAATTAAATTTTTATTGCCACTGGTTTCTGTACCGTTTACAAACTATCGTTCAATTAAGAATCTATAGGAAAAATATAAATTTGAAATGTACTATGGTTCGGTTAGGTAATAGTGCCATCCAAACTCTGGATTGAATCTTAAACCTTTCGGTTGGTCCATTACGATACTCCTGAAAACTTAATGAAGTACCATATATAGTTATAGTAGTACCTATTACTACAGGGAAAAGCTAGTCGAAGAAACCACAGGTGCGAAAAGGTGTACTATGTAGGTTCCGAAACTCAGTACCGACTCAATTCTGCAAAATAACTATTTTCAGTACTGGTTAAATTCTTTCAGTTGCAACAAATTTACTACATAAAATGTTCTGTACGTTTCGGTTTTCTTAAAGAATTTTCGGTTGAGTTTCGCTGGAATTCTATTTTGTGACCTAGGTTATTTCGGTACTAAAGATCTTCAAGGTCTCTGTTTACAACAACTATTAAAAAATAGACTCTTCTCAAATTCTAGGCTACTCTAAATAGATAAGTTTTTGCTATGTAACTACAACCCCAATATTTTTTCTAACTCCTTCCACTTAAATATTTGCTTCCAATATCCTAAGATAAGCATAAAAACTAAGATAAAATAACCGACTACCGCGTCTTGGAATACAAAACAAACTAACCGACCACAAGACTTTAATTCGGTACTTGATTTTTCTCGTATTTGTAGTTTACGCTACCTCAAATAACATCTTACATCTCCAAATATTGTTCCATTCTGGCCTTATTAAAAACAACAAGCGATATGATTTTTTCACGTATGGCCCATGGTAGAATTGTTTCAAGGTAGAAGAAAACTTATAAGACATATCCAAAGTCACCTACTCCAGTCGAAGTCATTGGACTTAGTTGGCACCTACGACGAGTAAGTAAGTTCGAGTGTAGTTTCAACCCGATCTGAGCCACATTCGATTCGATGTACCGCCAGATCCAGTTCAGCGATTTTTTTCTTTTCTTCGTCTTAAAATTCGAGAATATTTAAAAATAGCGCGCTTTCTGCTTCCTACCTTGGGATGCTAGCAGCAATATGCGTCCACCTTTAGAATCGGCAACTCTTTGAAGCGGCAGAATCGCACCTATGCGAAATGACCTCTAATAGCATCCGACCTAGTTAAAGCGGAATGCAGGATTTAGTACCATAAACTTAAGCGAAAATAACCAAGAAAATAAAAACAACTTGTCCATGAGAAAATCGCTACAAGCTAATCGAAGTTTTGATCGGGGGTAACCCAGTGCTTTAGTTTCTTGTGGTCATTGTGGGGGTCTTAAACTTATCCAGCCCGACTTGCCTCTGGCTAGAAATTCGTTATCAGATAACTTTGACCATACGACGACGTCTTAGAAGAAAAAAAATATAATGCTAGCGGCTATTTCAGCTTTCTTTTCGCTCGGTTCTTGAGGTTTTGTAACGTCTCCGGTTCGAGAAATTTTTGATTGTAGTACTAGAGCGCGCATGGGCATCACCACCCGCGCTATTCGGATTATTCGTTTTCGAAGCTTTTACATGGTGAAGCTTGGCGAAGTTTTCACGGTTTTTCGACTACTTCCTAGCTTCATCAGATTCATTTTGGATCCCATCCACCAGTACTTTCCTCCAAGAATACTTTCCGTGAAAGACACTATCCAGTCAGTTGTCGCTTAGCTTTCTATCGGTTTATAGGTGTTTAATTAGTCTTCGCGGAATTAAGTAGTTTCAAGCCGGTTCAAGATTGCCTAGGTGGATCAGTTATTTGGCCTCATAAGATAAGTCGGTATCTAGCTTGCGGATTTTACGAGGATGCAGGTTCGCGAATTTGCTAAGTGAAAGTTAGAGTGTACAACTAAATATCCAGCTAAATTATAAGATCTGGTTAGTGGTGCAAGTGCATATCGAAATTCGAAGAAAATGTGCATTATGCAAAATAGTGTCGCAATATCTAGAATACCAGAATTTGGATAAGTGTGACAACAGCCAACTGCGTCTTGGATAGCTCTTCCTCGCAGACTTTAAGGAGACCAAAGTAAGTGCAAATCGTAAGAAACAAACATCTCAAGGACTGCTATCGCGATATGTACGAACATACATAATAACTGTAGTTTCAGAACTCGTAGAAAAATATATTTGTAAAAGTTTTTTATGATTCTCTTAAAAATTTGAGCAATTGAACAAAAAACCAATTGCAACTAGAAAAAACCACAACTCAAGGAAAAAGGATTGTAATCAATAACGTTTGAAAAATAACCAATCTCAGAACTTATCCATTAAGAATTTGCACCACTGAAAAATACGCTAAGTGCAATCCAAAAATAAACTTCTCAAGGAGGAGTAATTGTAATCAAGACATGTAACCAATCTGAAGATTAGTGCATTAATATTTATAAGTCTTTGATGGTTCCATTACGAATTTGTAAACTAAAGGAAAATCTCAAGGGGAATTGCATTCAAGATAGTCGTTAGTCACTGGAAAAATCAGCCATTGTCTGAACTCAATTCTTTTATTTTTCATGACAAAGTTCGGAGATGCTTCTGATATCCTCAACAAGCGTTTGGGTCATATTTCGTCAAAGTCAAAATGTAGCACTAGTTAATCCTAGATAAGTAGGTTATCTGGAAAGTTACTTTTGTCACGAGATATTTCCTCCTTAGTGTTAAAAATAAAGAAAAAGCGGAGTAGAAATAAATAGTGGGAATAAAAACAGATTCGATGGGAGGGATATGGCAAAATATATATGATATGGCAAAATTCCGATTCGCTAGGAACCAAGGAATATGGCAAAATTCGTGAAAATATCTGTTATCTCTTTATATTTTCTTAAGGGTTGATAATTATATTGATTGTATAAAAAAACTTGAAATTAATTTTTAACTGATTATACAAATTAAGCCCATGGATGTTAAAACAAAAATATCTAAATAGACCTAAGAGATATGACAGAATTCGTGAAAATCTTAACTCTTTTAAGCTATACATCCCAGTCGGCGTGAAATTGATTTTTAGTCGATTATATAAAAAAGCCCTTTCGATTGATTATACAAATAATTCTAGGTATTTATCTGAAAAGCTATTGAAGTAAAATAACATCAAGATCTCACAACAACAAAGTGAAATAACGTAAACATGCACCCCTTTCAACTGTCATCTGAGAGCCTAGCACATCTTTATACACATTACAAGTTAAAGATTTCTACCAAAAGTCGTTCTTGAGATAGAAAAAAATACACACCCCCTCCTCCTCATTCTACCCCTAACCCTCTCACCTAACACCGCATTCACATCCACATAAAAAGGGCACATCCAGCAGCGCGTATCCTACCCCAACTATATGAAAATTTCATGCACATATCTCCAGCGATTTTTGAGTTATGGTTGGTCGTTTGCGAACGGCGGACAAACAGACATTTTTTTACATTTGGAGCATTGAGTTGTTCCTCCTTCCCCCTCCTCTTTCTTTAACCATCCTTCTCCATTCACAAAAGCTCTCTACAATCAGATCAGTAACAATAACAATTTGAAGTTCATATCTCCGGGAGTTCTTGAGTTATGGCGTGGCAAACGCAGTTGTGAACAGCATATTCGGTGGGCGAACTGATATTTTTTGTTTTGCATTTGAATTTTGTAATAATTGAAAAAAGAAGAATTTTTTTTGAAGAAATAATTTTTTTTTATCTCAGGTGAATTACAATATTTTATTATAAAAAAAAAACTGAAGCGAAATTTGTTCAAAAATTGGATATTTAAAAGCCTTTTATGCTCCCATTACAAAATTTACACCATCCAACAAAAAAAACAACATCATTGTTTTTTACCAAAACTTCATCGTCAGCCTGATTTTTTATTGCATTTCCCCAGACCCATTAGGACTGTTAAGGGCTAACTTGTAATGGACACGAATTGTCGTCCAATATGCTTACCTGGGCTCGGCTTTCAAAAATATGTCCTGTCTGAATATTTACCATGTCAACTCCTCAAGGGTGCAATAAACGCTTCTAGTGGCAGAGATCATAAAAAAAATAAGCAGAACTTTATATGATGGAGTCCAAGTCGATAAGCCATGGGATGTAATTTTTGGGGAAAAAAGGTCATAAAATGGAACCTTTTTATGAGTGAGCCAAAAAAAACAACGGCACCACATCTTTTGGCTTTTTCCCCAATTCACACAGAATTAAGGATACTAGGATTATAAAAGCCAAAAAAAACGTAGCCAATGCTCGACGACAATTTGATGTATAAGAGCATTTCTCTTCCACTAAACTTAATTTTATGACCTTTAGATACGTTTTCTTCATAAATTCTTTTTCGTTAGGACAATTGAAGACAAACGAGCCTTGGTTTATTGCTCCGTTAAAGAAGTCCTTTGAATAATTTCCTATCCTCCGTTCTAATGTCTCATTAAAGAGGTTTTCGTTTAGTCGAACCGACGTGAAATTTTTGTGTGCCCAATAAACAGGCCGTAAATCTGCCCAACAAATTTTCATTACACAATCGCTTGATTGTGATTATAAGCGTGCCACACATTTAGTTAATGGCTGCACTTAAATTTTCTGATTCGAGGGGAGTATTTTTGCAAATCTAATGTCGACATTACTGAGATCTTGTAATTAATCAATCGGAGTGAATGATTTTGTTTACTCAATTGTTGATTGCGCTTCATATGCAAAAGTTGATAGACTGAAGATTTACGTACGGCTTTGAAGATTTTCGTTACTTTTACTTCTACTTATCTAACGGCTACTGGAGAATGTCTTAACTAACGAACAAGAACCAGGACTTTCACTACAACAACATCATAAATATTTACAGCATCATTATAGCTTCTGCTCTTATAATCCAATGGATTGTGCAATCAAATTCACTTGCCTCTTAGTGCAGCGGAAAATGTTGAATGTAAATGAATCATTTCGCAATAGATGACTAGGGTCGAAATCAATAGCTTACTTGATTCTGCTGATGCTTTTACTGGTTCCATGAGGTGTGATTCTGTGCTTCAGTCATTAATTGCCAGACAGACTTTATCATGTCATTGGTAATATCGTTTTGAATCGAATCGTTTTACTATGCAGTCAAGTGATGAACAAAATGTGTCAAGATCTCATAGTCGACACTTGCACACAGAAGTCTTGAACTTATAAGTTGTATGGACTTGGTATTGTTGTTGCACCTCCCACAAGAAAGTGCAGAGAATGCTATACTGATGCCGAGGCCACTATCACTACCCAATTCTGCACTATTCTATAATTTTGAAACTAACATTCTCAAAACGAAAGTTTTGAAGAGGAACCGCTTTCCGCAAAAATGTTTTGTGTACTGATTTTGCAGACATTTAAATTACATAGTAAATTCAGTTCTGAAAAATGCCGGGATGAGTACCGTCATATTGAATACGGACTTTGACAAATGGTAATCACTTTTCAGTACTGAATACGAAGAAAGAAGTGCTCTAAAAATATAATTATTGATAGCGGTAGTAAGTTAAGGGGGTGAGGGTTTTTTTCTCAACCACGGCTTAAGTTAGAAAATTAAAATTTGGTCTGTATATGTAAATATGCTAGCACCAATTTTCAAAACAATTTCAGATTTTAGAAGAGAAAAAAAAATTAATTTGTGATGAATTTGGTGGTGGAGTGGAGGTGTGAATAGACAGGGTCGTGAATGGTGATAGTCGGTTATTCATAAGATTAATTTCGTCATACTACTAAGGTTTGTCAAGGTATCAAATTCTATTTCGGGATTTTTTAAAATTCAATCAATAAGGGGCATAAAGTAGTTGTGTACGTTTTTACGAATTCCGACGTATTGCTTAGGTCGAATTTATATCGAATTTTTCCTAGATTGACATATGAACAAATAATTGCCTAAAACCGATATAACTCGAACTCGATAAAACCCCCAAGGTAAGGTGCTTACTAAAATAATAGAGTAATTTGTAAATCACCACTTTTATGGAGAATTAAACCCAATTAAATTGGAAAATAAATATTGTGTACCCTTTCGTTAAGGTTAGAAAAGTTCACGACATCTAAATTCAAAATGAAAAAATAATTTAAGTCTGATTTTCTTTTCTTGGCGCCTCAGAAACTACCCTTAAATGTTTGAGAAAATGCGTTTCTGTGTCACAACAAATACGTCTATATACGAGTATATTGAACACAACAACTGAAATTTTAAAACTAAAGTTTCAGTCAAGTTAAAAGTGGAAACACATCGATTTCTTTATAAAATGGAATAACTTCTGCACTACACTTCACATTATACCAAGTTCTGTGTATCTTTTTTAAAATCTTGAGTAGACGGTAACTACGCATTTAGGTTTAAAAAACGTACAAATCAACAAGCTATTCAAATGCTAATCGATACAGAAATCCATTATACTGAATCACTTGAAATACTTGAATTCTATTTACTCATACATAAGCTGAAAATAACGAATTGTTAATCTTTGAATCTTAAACGTCGTCTTCCCTAAACTAATAGACGCTAGGCCATGTTATTCGATGATATTAAAAAGTCAAATTTAATATTAAGTCCGATCGATATTGATCTATGTATGCAAACATTCGAAGACATCAATCGAATGCTTCTTTAATTATTACTTTCAATCGATAAATAAACTAGTGGAAGTGTTACTTTCGCGGATTAAAAATCAACAACCGACCCAACCCTAAAATAAAGTTTGAATTTTTTATGTGTAGAAACTAAGTAACAATTTTTTTTTTAATATCTGTCTATCAGTGCGATCTTAATACCGCCTCAAGGGTGAGCCTCTACGATTTGGAACAGTACGGTGTAACACTTATATCGAGCGTTACTTAATTGATACTTGAATTATTTTATGAATGACTATGACTGCGTTTTTACAATCTCAACACTAAGCTTGATTTTATTAGCAAGTGGTTACTATCAGCAAGTTGTGATATTGGGGATTAAGAATAGGAGTTTTATAGCAACTTTCTGCATTATTGTAGAAAGTTGGGATCATTGCGTCAATTGAATGTGGAGGTGGCTTAGTTCGAATTTCGACGGTACTGCAATTTATGCAATAATAATGAGACGAATTTAGATAAATTGTTGTAACATATCTCGAAAACTTGATACAGTGCTAGTTTCTATCGCTCATTACAAATTACTTCTGAGGTTTTGGAACGGTGTTCGCGTTAGAACAAATTCTTGGAGTGATGACAACCATAAGAAATGGAAATAAAATCAAGAAGAATTAGTATCTTATCGTATCAGTCATCTTATAGCTGAGGCGCAAACCGAACTAGAGCATGGTTATTGATACGTAATCAAACAAAAATCGTACTCAGACTAGGTAAACAGGACTGCAAATAGGTTTTGTGATGATTCAATGTGAACTTTACTTTACTTTGGTTACTTTACAATTTTTCAAAGCCGAAATCGGCTTATTTTGGGAACACATTGAGAATGCTGTGGTTAACGAAATACATAGACATCTCACATTTTTTAAAACGTTTGCGGTTTAGCTTGAAAACGCTTTCAACCCCTTTCAGATGTAATTGATATTCCGTCGAAGTTTTTGGTCATGTTTATATTCACAACGTTCCAACTTCAATTTTTTTCTCCATAAATTGAATGTAAATTTCTGTTGGTTAATGTAGCCTTTTTTTAAAGTCTTAATGTGTTTCTTGGCTTCATATCATTCGTTTCTGGACACATATTCTAAAAATGTTCTGTCAGCTTTTAAAATCCTTTAAAGAGCCAAGCGTCGTTCTCGTGTGTACAAACAAAGATTGGTTCGAACTTTACGTAAATTTTACAATTTCTATGCTAGATTAAATCCGGACAGTTTTATCTGGGATTATTACTAGAGTATGACCCGATAGTCATCTTGCAATTCCTTCAATGCCAAGTTTTTATAATAAATTTTTTTGGGTCCGTATTATAATCCAAAAAGGGTCGAGTCAGTAGTTTTCTCTGGAACTTTATTGTTTTTAAGAAGATTGTTTTATTGTGTTATATCACCATTAAGCGTGTGGTAAAATTTCGGTAAGCCGTTGAGAGACGAAATAGAAAAACATTCATTTGTCGCCAAAAAATTGTAAAAAAAAATACCCTGGTGGGCTTTATGAACTCATCTATTGAAATTCATCACGACATCTCTGATGAACTTCTCATGGTGTACCGGAATAAGTTCCCGTATTTACATACTTCTAAACCGATGTATTCCCTGATGGGAACTTCGATGAAATTGTTGATGAAATACTACCGGCATTTCATGATGAATTTCATCACACATTTCATAATGAAATTGATTATTAAATATTTGATGGGATTTTTAAAATGTTTTATAAGCGAAATTCATTATTGATAAAATATACTACTCTCTAAGACAAGGTGTACATAATTATTATTATTAATTAACTTTAATTAATTAAAAATATGAAATATTGGAATTAGAATAATTCTTAAAAATAAAAAAAATAATTACAGTCTCGAGAGTTTTTTGTCACACCAACACCGTCTCAAAAAAAATTTTTTCAGTCACATTATACCATGCAAAGAAACTTACTATACCAAACTTTAGGGAATGCATCGATGTAAAAAAAACAAATCTTTGAGTTTATTAGTTGTAAATAAGTCTGCTAAATTATTTATTTGACTTTCTGGTTACAAAATATAACTTAGAAGTTATTTTAGAAACTTTTTGTTTATAAATATGGCTCAAGAGTTATATCAGTAAATTTGTCATAAGGATATGACATACCTATTTATTATTAGTATGACGGTTTTGTTATATTTATTATATAAATTTTAGTTTAGGAAATATGACGTTTCAATATTTTGACGTACATTATCCACCAGACTTCCGCTGTCTGCTTGTTGTCGATGTAAAGTTATTATTGAATAGGAGAACCATATGATGGTATCGATGTTTGCCAACAAAATTTTTTAATTATAACTATATAGAGATCTTTAAATAAAAACTTTTTTGCTTAACTTTCAAATAATTATTAATTTTATTGTTCTACAACTGTGGACTACGGAAACAGTTTCTGCTTTAAAAGTGTCATGGAATCGTGATATTCACAGAAAACTTTGTTTTGAGCAACAATATGCTTTTGGTAGTTGGAAGCTTAAGGTTTTTAAGAATTGTTAGGTCATAAGACAAAAGCCAAAAGAAGTTAGAATGCAAAAGTCGAATAGGGACCGTCTCAATTGCTAACGTCTTGCATTTAGTCAGTGCGACGTCGTCAAGACGATTGAGGGCCGACCACTAGGTCATGTTAGTTGGGCTACTGGAGCAACTAAGTCTTTTTTCGTTCTTTGTTACATTATGGGTTAATATGCGGTTGAAGACGCAACCAAATTTAGGCTTGCCGATGAAAAACTACTTATATTTGTATCTGAGTCTCGCTAAATACTTTTAATTAGATCTTGATAAATTAATGCTCCTACGAATAACTAGCTGCAACGCGAACAAACAACCACATAAAATGCCTAAATAACGATTCGCAATGCGTGGTAATTATCATAAATAATTTTCGTAAATTTCCGTTGATACCGAAAAAAATTATGACCATAGAGCGGCCTGTAATACTATGTGCAATGGCAGTTATAGCGTGACCGTCCTACCTTGAATCAATAAACTATGCTCTAAAAGCATGTGTGTAACTCGCAATTCATTCACAAATTACCAACCTCTGTACATTTTACGGATAACTTATTAGCGCTTAGATAGTGCGCTAATAGAATAATTCGTATCCAGGGAGTGAGTGTGCCAGCAAAAATTGAATTGATCGAAAAAGTGTGAAAATCGTTGGTATAACAATAGCCTCACAATTAAGAATTCCAGTGCTTTGATCGGTGCCAAAAAATGTAATTTATGTCATTGCCCAAAGGTATTTAATATGCAGTTCGCTGTACAAATTACATTGTACGTAACGTTCGCGTTAGCGTGCTTTGAAGAACGAATTGAAGAAATGTCGTAAATTGCAGCCATGTTTTAACATTGCAAAAAAATTCAAAAAGAATTTTACAAAAAAGAAAAATGTTTTTAAGTTAATGCACTTTACATGAACGATGATAAATTGTCGTTTATTTTGCCCGAAATGGGCAAATAAGACAATAATGGCAATTTAATTGCTATCCTCTCTTGAATTAATGGCTGGCTATTATATGAACGAGTGAAATATTTTGCGTTCGTACATAAATGCAATTTTTTTTATTATTAAAGTTGCGATGCTTATGGTTGGCACAAATGCCTCAATTGTCGGAGGATGGGATGATCTGAAAATACCGATAATAATAAAAATGATAAAATCGCACAATTGACCAGCCTGCCGGCAATTGAATTAAAAAAAAACCGTCTTCTTTGACTTGGAGAAAACATTTATTTTTTATCAAAATATCAGAAAATTATAATGCGGAATTGCCACACGCTCTTACAGCTTAATAAAATATTGAACTCGGAATTAAAAGAGATTTGTTTTTGTAGAAGTCCATCAAAACAGCAGAGAAGCTTTCTTTTCTTCTTTTTTAATTTTGATCGCACTATGCATCGTAGAGAATAGGACATGCAATAAGAATTATATGACCCCTTATCCAATGTAACCAATAGTTGAAGAGGCGACAGCCTGACCCCTTAAAGTAATGTTAATGTTTAAGAGAAATTTAAATTATTGGAAATAAATATGAATTTGAATTTGAATTTGTTTTGCAAAGAGTTTTGAACCGATTCTGGATCAAATTCATGAGGATCGATTCTATGACTAATCAAGAGAATCGACCCTCAGCAGAGTCGAATCGAAATGATGATGCACGTTCAATTATCGGTTAGAACGTCAGAAATTCGAAGATTTATT
This sequence comes from Beris chalybata, assembly GCA_949128065.1. Lineage (NCBI taxonomy): Eukaryota > Metazoa > Arthropoda > Insecta > Diptera > Stratiomyidae > Beris > Beris chalybata. The sequence goes on along the minus strand of OX421894.1, from coordinate 5,036,254 downwards.
CAGTTGTCACAAGTTCATCAAATGTAGCTAATAGTGCATTGAATAAAGAAATTGTTTATCAGAAATGAGTACAAGAAATAAATTCGTTAGTTCAGCTTTCTTTCTGATGGAATTCAGTACTGAAAATTGGTGCTGTCTCATTCGACTCCAATATAACAACATTAGGTACTTCTGTGGTTTTTAATTGAATTTGCTGCACTGTAACAAAATGTTGTGCTTTGAGAGACAGCGGCATTTAGGGATTCTTATTACTTATGTTGTTATGTTTTCCAATTGGTTAAATCGAACCATAATTGAATTGCTAAACCGTACGGAATAGTTAAAATGACAGCAATGACACATCTACTAATAAATTTCAAAACTATCGGAGAAACTGTAGAAACTCCGTTTAATAATAGCAAAAAAGAAACATGTCTTCGAAATAACGAATATCCCTTATTCTTTTATTGAAAACTATTCGCATGGGAAACTTTTGTGGTGGCATGAGATTCGAGAATATAAACTAGGAAAGTTTTCTGATTTCAAAAGTTTTCAAACTTTTCATATAGAACTTAGGCTGAATTCTAAGGTGAATATGAGGTAGTTCTGCGGAATAATGAACTTTAAAATTACAATATCTTTGATAAGTTAACTGAATTGTAATGCAGGTAAAATTGGTTTGATTCTGTTTAGAAACTTCTAAGAACTTTGTTCTACCGGGTAGAAATATTTATATGTTGAGCATTGGAAATAGGTTTTTAAAATCTTGAATGGCGTATGGTGCAGTTTTGGTAGTTTTGGAATGTGAATTGGTATATTAAATTGAATTTCTATTGAAACTAAACGTGTTTTTTTTCATTTGCATTTGGTTACCTCAGATTGAAAAAAACAATTGAGATAAGCTCAGAATATTGTAGATGGCGCGTTTGGTATGCCGACGACTTGTTTGATATTTGATTTAATTGAACAGAGCCATCTGCATGTCGAAATTTTAATGAAGAACAGATTAACTCATAAGATCTCGATATTCTATCCAAATTACTATCTTCATACATTGGACCATATCCCATTGCTGATGTGGTGAAAAAACACAACATTTAATTGGTTGTAAAAAAAGGACACTATTAGATAACTTATGTAGGGGTTATTAGTTTTACTAATTTGAATAAGCTCATTATAGACAAATTTCACACAATCCTTGTTTGAAGGTAGTAGAACATACCGACGTTTATGTTGTTCTTAGATGCGAAGTGATTTATGTCGTACACTATCAAGTGCTATTGCGGTATTAAGTGCAACATCAACTTGTCCTTTATCATAAAGAAATAGCACATTCTACCATTAGATTAAATGGACCATGGAATTACTTGTTAAAAGGACAGAGCAAAATCTCGTCAGGCTATCACCAAGCAATTTGTACCCTTCTAAACGGATCTAAATGATGTGATTAACAGCAGTTGCTATTGCCCTTCAAACCACCGATAAAATTTATTTATCTGGGTTTAATTTGGGGGGTTAATAAACACATAAAGCTTAACACAAAGCTTAAGATTTCTTACATTAGAAATTGGCGTTGGAATTGGAGTCCTTGAAGCCTATTGTGAGAAATTTAACTTTTCATTGACTAGCAGAAAAAGATAAACAGTGCTTGATGGCACAATTTTTTTATAACAATTTTTGAAAATGTAGCCTAAGAATTCGACCATGGTTTGCCTCTCAATGTAATTTTATACTTTAAAAATTTATCAAAATATTAAATTTTATTTTAGGATACATGTAGTCAATTCAATCTTCTAATATTCCAACAGAACATTGTTTAAGCCCGCGTTCCAGTATCGAAAAGGTTGAGAAATAAATATAACTTTTTTCATCAGGCCTACGCTCTATACATCAGAAACTTTTTAGACTGTGTTGAAATTTCTGCAGAGTATAAAGATAAACTTAAATTATCATTTGAATGATTTATTTGTGTTTTTATCCTTCGGTCTCAGTTCTGAAAATCGTAGAGTTCTGATTACGTTTACGAATAATAATTTGCGGATAAATATTTACCTTTAAATCGAATTTCTCCAGAAGTCCTTCCCGCATTTGCTAAACATAATTAGGTATAAGCGTTTAGCATTTATAACGAAATTATAAACACATCGCAAGCAGATCCCTTATCACGTTGAGTGTGTCCACCGTATCACTTGCTCCACTAAAATCCTTTTCAGCATTAATTTTCGTGAGACCATAAATTTTCCGTTGAAAATTCCATCTCCCAATCTCATACCTTGAATGTCGGTGGTTTTTCACTGAAAATGGTACACGAACTACACATGCTAATCTTGTTATTGTTCGTGCGATTTTTGTGGCTAGACTATAGTCTGAAATAGGATGCTTTTTCATTTTATACACTCGTACGTTAATTACTTAATCGATTTTAACTAAACTTTTATTTATGAACTTTTTGCGCAAAAATCCTGTCGTTTTACTGAAAATGCGGTCAATTTAACACGATTCCCGCAGAGAAAAATGTTCGTACGGGGTAAATTAACAGTGTGGATTAATTGAGGGGAAAAAAGTTAAAATTTTAATGGATTTAAAGTTTTATATGGGCTGTGATATCCAATTAAAGAATTAAATTAAAATAAATTGTACTTTTCCAATGGATTGGAAGCATTTCAATGAAATGTTGTACACACACAAATAAATCTTTTCATAATTAAATTTTTAAATTCTGAACGGAATGGACAGCCAATTGAAACTCTTATTGATCATATTATCATTTATTTTTAAATAAAAAAAATCTGCCAATATTCTGGGCGAAATTGCACCATTTTTCGGACCAACATCCACGTAGCGGTTAGTGTAGACTGTAGAGGTAGAACAGAAGACGAAATTCGAAAAGTCGTGAAATTTGTTTTGAAGCGTTTAAATTAGAAATCTGTAGAAGTAAAAACTAATTTCAAATCTTATAAGACATCAAAATTTTGTGAAAACTTGCAGACCCCTAACACTCCATGCCGTTTGAATATTGCAATATCATGAAAATAAATTTCGGGTAATACATCATATCTAAGAGATATAAAGAAATTTATTAAAACAAATGGAAACTCTTTACATCTCTTTGAGATTAAATTTTGTAAAATTGGGAAATTTTGTTTTAGTATAATAGTAGTTTTGCGCGTAGAAATAAAATCAATTTTGAAATCTTTTCAGAACTACGTGGTCAAATGTGTGAAAACATATAGAACGGGTGTTGAGAATACAAAAATTCTGAAAATTGTATTTGGGCGATTATATACAGATCCCATGAAAGCTAAATTAATTTCATGTCTCTTCATATCTAGGTCATGTCGGAATTCGTGAAAATTAATAACCAATTCGATATCTTATTAGATTTAAGAGATATGACGGAATTCGTAAAAATATTTAAACTCCTTTTACATCAACTCGGGAGTTAAACTAAACCAATTTCTACTCAAGCTATAGTTGAAAAGTAAAAATTCTGAAAAGCATTTTTGGCGTATATTTAGAAACCCCGTGGATTTAAAAAGTTATTCGATATCTGATCAAAAGGAATATAGTAGCATCCTTGGAAATTTACACTTCCTTGCGGGTTAAATTAAAAAATATTAAATGTGGTTACAAGTCTACCTGAAGAATTTGTAGAAGTAAAAATGTTTTAATTTTTTTAAAAGACAAAAGAGACAAAATTCGAAAATAGCCCATTTTCATGGACCTCTGTACGCCAATGGATATATTATATTTTTTGGTTTTTTAATTTTCATTACTCTTGTAATAGTTGTAGTAGATTAAGTTTTAAATTTGGAGCATATGCCGTTCCAGAAGAAAACAATTAAAAGGAAAACAATCGAAAAGTAAGTCGATTACATCTCTTTATTTCTTTTAAGTGAAAAAAGCCATGATTTGTAAAGAGGATGACTTCGTCAAATTTGTGTAAAAAGATATTTTAAAAATGATAATCAATAAAAAAAGAAGTTTTATTTCAAAATTTAACATCTTTCATCGATCACCATTTGTCGGCTTCATTTTTTTGCACTTAAATTATTAAGAACCAATTTTTTAAAAAAATTACTTTCGATAAATTTTTAAAAATACAGAAAATGTTGAAAAGTGTCTCTGAATCCAGTTGCTATTAAAATTTTGATTTGACCTCATAAAGAAGCAATAGGAAATTATGAAATTTATTTGGAAGGTTGTGCTATACTGCCAAAATATTTTTTGCTTGCCAAGTGCCAAATTTTGGTACTATTCGATTTCAATCATTTTTTACGTTGAACTTGAAATACGCAATGATCATACTTTTTCGTATGAGCTTCATTAAAAATGTGTTTTGAAAGATTTTCTTTTTGCCAATTTCATTGTATTCAAATGACCACAATTTTGCACCTTCTTTTCAGCAATCGAATTTTTGTACCTCTTAAAATACAACATCCGAAATATACCTGAACACGTCGCAAGATTCCATGTGAACTTTTCTCGTTGTATGTAATATAAAAAAAATTTCGTTTAACGGTTGACTGACTTTACAATCGTCGGTCCTTGCCACTTTTCCGAGGGACTGCCTTCACAATTAACAATTGTCCAGGTGTAAAATTCCGCAAATAGAGAATTCGTTTAAGTGAACTTAAGTTTGAATGATGTCCGCAAAAAGAGCCCTTTGTTTTTGCCCGATGGTAAAAGTTTTTATGAACGTACTGGAATGTAATTGGGCGTGCAACCTTATTTCGGAGAAGGTCATAACATGGGGCACTTAAGAAGGAGTTATGCTTTGTAATTGAATTCCTTTGACGGAGGCCACCGCCGTTATGCATACAATCGTTCGGATGGATTTCATGTGAAATAAGAACATCTCCTTTTAGAACCACAGCGTGACACCTTGACATAGCTGACGCTGAATGTGTCTTGACGGCCATGTCCACAATATCGTGTTTTCTTGCGACTTGTGGAGCGTCCTCCTTCCCGATATGATCAAGCGAAATTCGAAACATAAGAAACGTTTTATTAGGTCATCGATTTTCCGTCGGTTGTATGTTCGCTTTGTGAACGGGAGTGACTGGTAGTACCCAAAATACCCAATTTGCAGCCAGATAATCCTGGAGGCATAAGCTTGAAAATTTTGCGACCTTTCTCGTTGGAAGTGACCATCTGGAATTTGATGCGCCTGCAGCTATTTACCGGACGATGTTGTGGTTTTTGTGAATGTTGTCCTTGGTTACTCGAAAGCTGAAAGTGAACAGGGAGTGTAGGGGAGAAGTGGCTGTGCACGTTTGTGCCCTACAGTCAATTTACACAGAATTGATGTGCTCCAAAGCCCAAACGGAGGCTGCTAAGGCCTGTGGGAAAGGCGACAATTACTATGTAAATCAGGTCTTAAATTCTGGGAAAGACAACGGCGGGAATCATTTCACTTGGTCGCAGTGTCAAACGAAATTATTCAATTCTGGGTTCGGTCTTTTAATGGATTTTGTGAGCCAGATGAGGAGTCTCCCACACCGCCCATTCAAGATCCCATGACGTGATTGGCAATGATTGTCACAATGGTTTTTTGGGGGCGTCGGAGAAACGTAAGACGACGACAACGACAACGATCTTGAAGATTATCTCGAGGCGACCGATTAAATTAAACGGAACCTCATGTTGAGCCGAGGAAACCGTTTATAGCGTGTCATAAAATTTTGATTGAAGGTGATGATACTCGCTAGGGGTGTCCGGGAATAACATAATTGACGGGACGGATAGGTCACACTAAGTGAGATGAGTGATGGTCGAAACTATGTTTATGGGATTAGAGACGAAGATGAATGGGTCTGCACATATGTTGAAAGATGGACATTGTCGGAGATAATGAGGTATGCGTTGGAATCCGTCTGAAACTTAAAAGAGAAGAACTTGAATTTGTCTTTTGGAAAACAGGCCATTCTATCCATGGCGCAAACACGTCCTTGATGTCACATCTTTCAAGAATTCTTTAAGATACTTGGCTGTCCCATCACAAAACGTAGTAAGTGCTTTTTATACAGAAAATTTTAAAAAAGTACCTGAAAACGTTCTATTAGTAAGCTCCCGTAAAAAAAATTGTTTATCACAATATGTTAGGAGTCCGCAAGTGAACTGAACACTTCATTGAAGTGAGTGAAGTAACTCACTCTTTTTGATGAACTGCAGTTCCATTGGACACGTAACAAAAAATTTTACCGATGATTTTTTTGGTCATCATCTTCTCCCCTCAAGTTGAGCTATGAATGAACTAAAAGAACAAACTAGTTCGGGAGGAAACGAAGGAACGGAAGCAAAGGAACAAAAACGAAGGAACGATGAAAAGAAGAGTTCCGGAACTACTTCCCTGAACTCGTTCCTTAAAGTGAGTGACTCGGAGTGACGTACTTCACTGAAAGTAACTGCTTTGCCTATCTCTATTTCCAAACAGCACTTAGTTGGTTTTGAAATGAAACTGTCGTACTACCACTTATTTTCATTCCACCCTGGATTGGTGCTAATATTTAAAAAATGTAACTACAAGGAAGGAGTTTGGCTTGACCTGGTTTTATACAAGTCGGGTCAGGTTAAAAACTTGAAAATACACTTAAAATAAAATTTTTATTTTTCTCATAAATATTTTGTTAGTCAGTTCAATTGTTGAAACTTTTAGTATTTGTACATAAAACACTCAATTTTTGGACTGTGGTTTTTATCTCAGAACGGCTTTTAGTAGAAAGTTGAAACCTAGTACATGTATGTAGTCGTAGATACTAATAGAGTATAATAATTAAAGTAAGAATAACAGTGGTTCACATTTTTTTTTGAAATTCAATTCCCTCGGGTGTAAGCCATTGCGGTCTTTTTCTCGAATTCCGAAAAATCTTTTAGGTTTAACTAGACCGAATTATGAAATTTTAAATTTTTTATGTTTTAGGAATAGTATTTTCAGAAAAATTAATAAAATGACGAAAGTATATCCAGATTTTAATATAATAGTTAATGTACACAAATGCGTTGACCCACTTAATATTGATAAATTTTAATGTTCAAATTTTACAGTCGGCAAATTGCATGTATTCTTGAAGTGGTGGATTGTAAAAGAAGAAATTTGGAATTCGAACAGATGTAGATTATACAAAATTTTCGGCATTAAGAATGATAGAAAATTGTGTAGATTTTTATATCTTCTGAAGAGTTTATGTCACAAAGCTGGAACTTTTATATTATATTCACGCATTTGGAGAATGGAAAATAATCATACGTAAATCATTGGTTTTGTGTTGTCACACCAACCACCTATTACAGATTGTTCCACTTTTTAAAATCTAATTTGAATTTTTTATCTTCAATTCAATAATTCCCTTATTAACCTATTCATTCGACTACGCCTCTTATACTCATATTCTGATATAATTAATTCGCCACCCAGCAGAGCTGCTGCTCTTAAGCGTAAAATCCGAAGAAATATTACGTTTAATTTACCAGAACACAAGAAAATGAAAAATCTTTTAATTTAATTTAATTATACCACTTAACTTTATCTTAATGTGTACATAGTCTGCGGATAAGAAACGAGAGTATTTACCGTCCACCGCACGCATTCTTACGTATATAAATGCGTGCTTGAAAATAATTGAAAGTAAAGCACTTATAAATAATTTATCTAAAAAAAAAAAAAACGATTTTCTGTTAACACACAATTCCAGTAATGTTAAATTAAGGACGTTACAGGCAATTAATGATGTGATGAGTAGCTAATTAAACCGAGGATGTCTAATTATAAAACTGAGCAATAGCTCCTACGACTTACCGTTTATTTGTTCTATTCGCAAAAACTGCTGCTTTTTAAAATGCAAAATTTCGTAAAAATATTCACCCAGCTTTCGGCTTTTATCTCCTTTTGTAATTTGAGGATCACTTAATCGAAATTATCGTTCTAATTAAGACTGAAAAAAAATTGATAATAAATTGCCCAGATAATGTAGACATCGAATGCTTGAAAACACACATGTTTACGCTAATCTAAAAATAATCGACAATTTTTTTGGTTTTTATTTTATTTATCATTGAGAATTAATGAGATTCGAAATGAGAGAAAAAAATTCTATCAATGAAGATTAACTGCTGAGAAAAAAAAAACGAACTGTTTAGTGTTCTATTAAAAGACAGGCAGTTGATTTCAATCAACGTACGAAGATCAATTTCACCTGAAATTCATTCATCACTTATCAACATTCCGAGTCAAAATGTTGACATTAAATTTACAGAATGGCATGAACCAGAAATAATTTGCTGCTGTTGAAATAATTCCATCAGCAACTTGTTTGATTTGATAAACATTTTTCTTTTAAATAAGTTAGGGAGGGAATTTGTTATTCTGTATGTTATGATTTATAGTTGTCGTAGTTGTTTCGTAGGTCGAATGATAAAAAAATTATATTTCGGAATTTACGAGTTCTTCAATGTTTTGATGTTAAAAGAAAGTCTTGTAGAAAGTAGTAAAATTTATTTGAGAACGGCAAGTTTCTGATGTCTATATATATGTTGCAAGACGGTCAGAAAAAAGAGAAAAAGATCGACCCAATTCAATGGCATTTCCTTATGATTTTTTTTTTAAATGAAGTTGTAATAAGAGTAGAGCTTGTACAGCATAATCGTCATAAATTTTTTCAGTTATAAATTCCAGTGAAAAGAGTTTAATCTGACGAAAAATTTGTGAAACTAGAAAGTGGTCCAGATATCAAAGTTCCTGTTATATCAAAGCGTCGGATATGTGGTCCTATTTTCTTCTTTATGAGTCGTTTACGAACTCTTAAAAATATGATATTCTCCACCTGTTTTTTTTATTCTTTTATACCTAATTAACCCCAAGTTTCATTTTTGCATCATAAGTTGTTCGTGAGACAATTGGTTCACCACAAATTCGTCTGGTTTTCACAAGACCTAATAAACGATTAAATCAATTAGTATAAAATATTTCATCATAAATATTTAAAAAAATGTATAAATAATAAAAAAAAGAATGGGAGTAGCATTGGCAGTAGTATACACAGGAGAGTCAAACATAATATGTCACAAAGAAATGAAGATAAGAAATTGAAACGTTTCTTGAGGGTTTAGGTGTAGGCAAAAAATGTACCTAGATACATAGGTATATGAAATATGGGAAAAAACTGTTGCATTGAAAATTTAAAAAAAATCACTTAGTATCTCTAGATTGAAATTTTATTTCTCGATGATTTAACTAGCCCATATAATAACAATCTTTTAGATTATAACGTCTTCTGTCGGTTACAGCACTTTAACTCCCACGTTATCTAGGACAGAAATTGAGTGTTATTTCGCTCGGCGCTTAGTGAAAAGCAATTGAGAAACACTGGTATACTCGTTTCATTTCATGTATTTTTCATTCTATGGGGTATGCAGGCGTGCATGCGACTGGGAAGGTGGACCTTCTTATCTTCGGATAGAACAAACTGCTTTTTTTTGTGACTAACTCAAATAATTGACGTGTTTATGATTTTGCTATAGATAATGGCTGCATTTACAGTCGTCAAAAAGTTGGCTTGAAGTTAGAGCTGACTTTAGTGTCATATTAATAATACGACACTTAAGTCAGCTTTAACTTAAAGCCAACTTTATGCCGACTGTGAATAGCGGCCATTATCCTTAAAGTCGGAATATTTCTCGGTATTTTTATCAAGAGGATTAAAGTATTTTTTCTAGATATTCAATTGGGTGCCATTCAGGTTACTATGTTCATATGTTTCGGAAATGTTTTGAAATCATAAAAGAACTGATGGAAAAGCCACTTATCTTACAATTTGTCACTCAAAATACATTACAAGTCAGAGAGATTTCAAATGTATCTCACCTTCAAAAGCAGGTATCATCAGAGAATTCCGTTCGCGTTATAAAAGAGTTTTCAGAGTTGTGATCTTTTCAGTAATAGTTTTCATTTGATTTTTCACTCTTCCGGTGAACTAAATTCAATTTGAAATCTGTGAAAGATTTAGTAGGTGCAATATTCCATCTGTCAAGTATACAAGTTCGAAAGTGCCCGAAACTAATAACCTGCAATGCACATTTGTATGCGGATGCTGTACTTTCCTCCCTCATTCTAGCAGCAATTTATTTGTCCAAAGGACTCGTTGGCATATGGGATTTTTCACTTTTCACTTCTAGCAGACAAAAAGGAGTTACTAATTAGCATTTTAAGGCTTGCAGTATCCTCTGTACTGGAAGGCTGCGTTTGGTCAAAGGACAAATTACCACGATTCTTTCTCTCAACCAATCCGTTGTTCTTTCATCGTGACCGAACACATGCTGCATTTTAATTTAAATGCCTGCAGTCGTATGATTTATATGCGGAAAGCATTTATCCTACATTTTTTTTAATGAAAGAAATAACTAAATTTGCAAGCCTTATGTGGTACCCAAGGCACTGAAATTATTCGAAACATAAATTTTAGATTGTAGTTGATTCATAGCGATATTCGAGTTAATTGGATGTAACAGTGGATAGTAGACACAGTCGTCAAGCTACTAAAAATGAAAGCTGAAATAAAATCTACTATTTCTAAGCTTAATTTCTTAGACAATACCATTGTTTAACTTAAAATTCTTTATTTCGAGTTGTCAAAATTTTTCCGAAAATTTGACCTTAAAAATATCATTTTCTTTTACGAAATGTTTTAAATACAGTATTCATTGCAATGAACATAACTTGTCTCTTCTATAAAAATAACAATTTAAAATTCGAATTTCCAATCGATAATAAGCTAAATTGTATGTAATTGCTTATCGCAAGTTATGCTGTCATTCAAAGGCAAATGAACCGAACTAAAACCCCAACAAAATGTTGGCAGAAATAATTTTGTTGTGCGATTTTATTCTATTATCGGTTGCCAAATCAAATAAACATCGAAGAGAAAAAAAATTAGCTAAGAAATAAGAAGAAATTTGCTGGATTAGACTTTCATCATCGTTTGGTGCGAATTGAAAATAAATTGTAGCTAATGTGGTGCTAAATAGCAATTTCAACTAATTGGAAATTTGGTCAGGAAAAAAAACCCAATTCGATTAAAGTTGCCCGAAGAAAAGACTATCAAAACATGGCTGTGATTATAATTAGCAGGCCAATGTATCCACAGTTGCCACAATAATTTTACATTTTAATGTTAATCTGGTTGGCTTTGGAATTAATCCATAAGATTATTAGAACACATGCAAGTTATTTTTAAAAAGCGTGGTTTCTTCCCGCAATATTTTCATATATTATGGAATTTGTAAATTTTATCGATTAAGAAGATGAGCAGTGGGTAGGTACACAATTAAAGCAAACAACTTTTTATGGAGGATAACAATTTATAGTTTTATTATTCAGGAATAGATTCACTTACCACGTGTGTATACATGCGTATATAATTTATTCCTTTTCCTCTAGGAAATGTAGGGTAGAGTTTTGTCTATCGATTTGTGTCTTTTTTTTAATTTTATTTACATATTTGTTTTGACACACTCGTGATGTCGAGTGGAGAAGACGCTATTCTAATAGTAAAAATCGGTGCTAAGCTGTTGATAGTATCGACAGGCGAACAATTTTCATACTGAAATACGCGACAAATATGAATTCAAAATGCGTTTTTCAAAAAATTAGTTGAAGGTAACTATGTTTCCTATAATTATGCACGATAACTCATGAATCAGGCAGATTTTTCATTTATTACAATAATAAACGTTTTTTTGTTGAAATACACTCTTTGAAATGGATTTTGTTTTGATAGTAGAACGTCTATAAAAATTTAATTTTGTTTGCTTAATTTTTATTTTTGAAACAAAATCAAAATTAAATAGAAATTAAGAGCGTAAATATTTTTTTATTATTAATAAAATGTTTATTGGAATTTTAGGCACAATCCTTTTACAATTTTTTTTTTTGCTTTATTATTATTTTAAAATATTATAGAAAGTGAAGAACTAAAAATTTTAAAATTAAATTCGGACATGTAGTCTTTTGTTTTGAAAGAACTGAGTTTTGTGGATTGGTCAAAGCCACAGAAATACATCGGTATTTGAGAAAAAAATGAATTGAAATTTGCATTTAAAGAATAAATGATTAATTGTTTAGTTTAAAAAGAAAAATCAACATGGACAATAGTAAAAGGTAAAGAGAAATAATATTATTATATAGTCTGAGTTTAATAATTATGTTATATAATGTACGATTGCAATATTACTTACTTCTAGGCCGATTCATTAAAATAAAGACTGTGAAATTTAAGATCATGAATATATCCTTTACCATTCACATTAGAAAAACATATTCAGCAGAAAAACCCTTTAAAATCAATTTTTCTTCAATTTCTCTTACACTAAATTTTCCGATTAGGGCAAATTAAAAGAGATATTTGAAAAACTTTATTGATTTTTGAGCCACTCTCGTTGACTCTAGTCAAAAAAATAATAGCTTACATTAAAACATATTTCGTACTTTATTCAAAAACGAAAATTTAGCCAGTTTCCCATGTCGTTTGAAAAGAACCAGTTTTTTGAATATCTGCATGTAGAAAATATTTTCTCTTCTAGACTCGTGAAGAAGACATCGAATTTTTTCTACATTTTTTCTGTCATGGAAGTTTATATAGTGTATAATCTATAACACAATTGTCATATTAATGAGACCTACGATAATAATTTTTAAAATAAATATACATAATTTCAAAGTGTAGAAATAATTTTGTTAGCTTAAATCGTAGCAAATTTCATTTCTATTCGCACTTAATGCTACAAGGTACAGATATATGTATGTAGGTATGTTTGGACTACGGTAATTGATTCGGTTTTCTGAGTTAATTTGAATGAAGATATCTTGGCAAGAATGTGGCAACTCGGTACTGATAAAATTAAAATATTACTGAAGTCCTGAATGATTTATGAAGTAACTAGTTGCAATTTCCAGATATTACAACTTGATTTTACAGCATAAGGTAGAAGTAGAAAGTCATAACAATTTGATGTAGAAGTTGTTTACGTGCTGAAAAAAATGGTAATAATCGACGAACGTATTAGTTTCATTTATGTAAACTATTCGCATTTATGTAAGGAACAATGGCTCTAGAAAATACTCATACATTTAATGTCGGGTTATATGTGAGCGAATGAAGGACGATATATAGTTGCTCATTATTTCCTTTTGGTACATGTCTGCCTAAATGTGTATACATTATAAATCAAGCCGGGTAGAACATCCGTAGAAATAGAAAACCTTTTTAAATTTTATTTATATGAAGAAGAGGATTAGTGATTTTAATAAATATAGCTACATTCCGTATTCCTCATCGAAGAGTCTACATAAAAATCTCTTAAAAGCCTAAGCTTAAACAAATTTATAAAGACATTATAATAACATCTTTGAATCAATCCTAAGATAAAAGAAAATTCTACAGAAATTTCCAACTCAAGTTCTTACAATCATTGTTTTTCCTTTTGTTTCAGTAATCAAACCACAAGCCTCTACAAAGGAATTGGCTGCTGTAGATATACAAAATATATACGTTATATTTAAATTTTATACTACCATGACCACGACAAGTCAGCCGATAACGTCGGTAGAGCCTACACAGGATCCATTATACCAACGTCGGATGGATTGCTATCAAAAGCTTAACAGCAGTTTATCAACCGAGAAGCCAGGTAAACGGGCAAATCGTCTTGTAAATCACCAGTTGTTTAGTGGTGGCTTTGAAAGGCCAAACAAGGTCCTGGCCTTGCCGGCCAATAATTTCTAAGCACACAAATCACACCGAAGCTATTATTTGGGATCCTTAAGAAATCTCTTGTTTTCACGTCTTTAGGCGAGTATTGTCCGGGCACCTGGGACGGATGGACCTGTTGGCCAGATACTGCTGCCGGAACTTCCGAATACGCACCATGTCCGGATTGGGTGACTGGATTTGATCCGACCAGTAAGTAGCAATTCATTTTCATTTCGGGTGCGGGTGATTATTGTGTCCTTTCGATGACGCTTCTAAATTACCTTAAGCGACGACTGGATGACAGTTCCTAACGTATGAGAAATTCTATGCAATTAGGAGCTGTGACCATTAAAAGTACATATGTGTGTAATTTTGTGCGATTGTTACGGTTCAATTAGTTGTCTCCGGTAATGTTAGCTTTGATTATGTTTACTATTTATAGGATATGCGCACAAGGATTGTGGAACGAATGGCGAGTGGTTCAGGCATCCGTTAACCAACAAGACGTGGTCAAATTACACAACGTGTATTAATATAGACGACATGGAGGTTAGTAGTGTCCATTAAAAGCTTGTGCCTTATCGTCACCTAAACTCGGTTCAATGGTTTTGTGTCCTTTCAGTGGAGAGGGAAAATAAATTTAATCTACGAGACGGGATACTGTATATCACTTATCGCAATTCTCCTGTCCTTAGCTATTCTAGGATACTTCAGGTGAGTACACTTTATCTTATTGTCCACTCCACAGATAGAAACCAAGACGTGTATAGTACGGTGTGGTCTTAATTTGAAAGCATTCGCATCAGATTGTCTGTTTTATCGGGGGGTTGATGAATGCTTTGAATGCTGACTAAATGGCAGATGGACGAAAATGTAAAAGGGGGTGTTTTTCTAAGGACGCTCGTTCGACACATAATTTCAATTCTGGAGAAGTCGTTGTTGACTTTTGTGGTGACAAACTACCACAAAAGTTACATTGTGGTTGTGGAACGAAGCCGATAAGGAGAAATGAGAATTCCGAGAACGTACTTCGTTAGAAACATTAAATTTTTCCCGACAGTTTAAATTTCCTTTTCATTTCGATAAGAAAGTGGTCGGTGGTAGAGTTCCACTTGTTGCTGAAATGCCGGCGATTTAAACTTACTTTGAAGATTTTCATCGGGATAAATCCATTCGAAATGTTTAGGAAATCGAAAAAAGTCTTTTGACTTCTGATTTTATTCCGGGTACTATGAATTTTCACGGAAATTTAATTTCAGTTCGGTGGGTTTTTTGATGTCCGATTGAAAGGTTTGTTTTTTTTTTTCGATTTTATTGTGCAGTGCTTATCCACTGAAATATTTTACGTATCGGACTTTTTTTTAGATCTTCTTCCAGAGAATTTTTCTTTTGAGTGCGTACGCCAATCTTTAGTTTATAAATACCTCCTCCTCTACCGAGATAAATATGGGCTAACACGAAGGAATGAAGCAATAAGACAACTAAGACCAATCGTCAAATTGTCGTGGCCTTAGTTCTCATAAAAAATTTTAATTTTTCATGTATCAGGAACGGCCTCCTGTAGGAAGTTGAAACTTGCAACTTACATATATATACGCATTGCAATTAAGAACCTGTTGAAGAATGCAGTAGGGAGATACAAACTGTTTAGATTGATTTAGAGAAGTAGTTGATCTTTCCGATTTTCACGTATCGGAAACACTTAAATATAAAAAGAGTGAAATTGAAATTTTAAAAATAAAATGTTCGTACAGTACAATCGATTAGCCCACATTTAACTCAGTAGAGGAGGAGGTATTTCTAAACTAAAGAAGTAGATTGGCTTACGCACTCAAAAGAAAAATTTTCTGGAAGAAGATCTAAAAAAATTCCGATACGTAAAATATTTCAGTAGATAAGCACTGCACAATAAAATCGAAAATAAACAAACCTTTCAATCGGACATCAAAACCCTTAAACTTGGAATATAACGAATAAATTTAGGGACGTAGTAGTTCAAGAAATGTGGTTTAATACCACGTATCTCGCAAAACGTATTTAATATCTTCAGATTTCTTAAAAATTTGTGTTTAAAATGTATACAGAAGATTCGAAAGAGTCCTCTCTTAAAAAAAATGCTTGAATTCTGAATTTTATTTTCTCAAAACCAACTTATGCTAGAAAGTTAAAATTTTAAAATTTCCTTTTAAATTTTAATTTATTTATTTAAATTTTCTCGGTAAGTACATTGGGTAGATTTTTTTCAGTAAATTGTTTTTTAATTTTTAGCTTTATTAATTTTTGTGTTGACTATATAGGGTTTAAGTATAAGGACACAAAAGCTCTTTCTGAGTTCTATTAATTGGGAATGTTTTGATGATATGAAATGAAGTAAGAGAAATTTAATAAGCAATTAATAATATTTGAATTGTTGCTAAAGAAGATTGTGAATATAATAATTTCGGTACTAATTGGCGTTACTCGTGCGGTTAATTTTATAATTTTAAATTCAATAGATTGGACATTAGCATAAAGTCAAGGAGTGTACTACCAATCAAGTGGAATATTTTATTAATCATATTATAACACGTGTTTTATTTAGGGCCTATTCCAATAGTGAGCTTAGTTGCCGTTTAAATACTAAGATGTGCGACCAAATTTACAATTTTCTATTTGTTTGATTTGTCCATTACTTTAAGTGTACTTATTACAATTTTGATCTCACCTTGCTACTTAAAAAATGATGAAACGTTAGCTCATACAATTTTCAGAATTTCTTACTTACTGTAAAAACTTGAGGAACATATCCCCAAGGATACCAAGTACTTTGTAATATATATTATTGGTATGTCGAAATGTATCTATTGTTACTCCAATTGCACTGTCATGTAGGCGTATACATTCCCGCAACATATAATACTATTAATAATGCAAGACAACATGGCGATAGAAACATGAAATTGAACCCTCGACATATCCTCAAATCTACATGAATGATTTCTGATTTATTAATGCTCACTAATGTATCTATAAAATTACCAAGGCATATAGAACTGGACATTGTTAAAGCTTGGTTGCCCTTTTCTGGCCAGTAAATATTTGGGAGGGAACTTCAAAAGAAATGTGATATTGATGTATGGCAGTACATTAAGCCTCATTTGGGCAATGAATTCGGTTTCCTTGATAAGATCGACCTTGTTAATTTCCTTTTGACGTCAAAACATTTACTTGCCGGTACACTTTGCTAATCTACCTTGTCTTTGATGTCCTTATGAACACATTATGAACACGTCACCAGAATTTTTGCTGGATGGGAAACTTTGTAAGAATTTTTCAACTTCAGGAAAACTGCTGTCAATGAAAATTGTGTTAGGAAAAATATTGTCTTATTGACAAATTTATTGACTGTTGGCCTAGTATATTTTTGGTGTTTATAAGCACATACGTTAATAGCGCGATTGTTGCTAATTGAACGGAATTTAAAATGATGTGTACTTAATTTTGCAGGTATGGTGGGGAAGTGTAGAAAATAGAGTTGGTTCAAAGAATGTATTGAGATAAGACTTACACTTTATGGATAGGCTTCACAGCCTTTACTTTAGCAGTATACAATATCGGTATTGAATCACAACCTACTAATCTACGCTTTTTGACTCAAACAAATTATTTGATGAAAATATCGCAAGGGCTTGTAAGTTCTAGGATTCAGAATTTAAAATTCGGAGCTTAAGTCTACCTTCTGACAATATAAAATTATCGACATGGAAGTTGAGAAAACGGAATATAAAATACAGTTTAATGCATGTAGCATGCATATTGTATAAATAGTAATTAAAGTCGGAAGAATTATTTTGTTCAATAAAAAAAATTATTACAATTCGAGAACTATTGTGATTGCAACCAATGAGATAGAATCGCCGACAAACACTCCTCTTTATTTTCGAGTTTGTTCTTAATGTATACAGAAACTCTCGTAAGGATCTTTAGATATGTAGATAGATAGATGTTTATTTCGTTCCAAATAAATGTTTATAAAAGTAATTGTACAATGTTTCTGATGAGTTGGTGCTTAGTTCGAATATCTTTTCAGCCATAGAAATTCAATGTTTTTCTTTTGTGCATAAATTAATAAAACTGTTTGTGTTTGATATTTAATTTTCATAAGGAAAATTGGAACAACAAAAACCTTATTGATTGCCTTAAGGTCAAAATACACTATCATTCTTGCATGTCATTCTTGAATGAATATTTGAATTTTTCTCGAAAATCTCTCGTGTATGGGTCTGCATGATGGCATGAACTCTAGCATTACTTCAAATATTCATGCAAGAATGACATGCAAGAATGACATGCAAGAATGATATTCTATGTTGGTTTCCCTTTAAACTTAAACTAGAATAAAACTAAACTAAGTTGACTAGGTAAAGGTCTTTAATATCATGCTTTGATTTGATTTCACTAGAATTCGTTGATAATGTTTCTAGCTATCGCGGAACAAACATTCAGACAAACCGAAAATCATCTTCAAATTTATTTATAAAAATTGGATTGCTCTTCACCTGTTGAATCTATCGCAAATAATATCTGTACCTTGGTGTAAACCATCGCCAGCATCGCCACTATACCCTACTAATGAATGCAGCGTGAGATTAAAAGTGTATAATTTGCTGTATAACGAAGTATGATAGTTACATTAGAATGTAGAGATAGCGGTGATAGAGGAAGTGATTTTAACTCTGGTTGAACCTGGTATAATATACAGACTTATTCCAGTTTTGCATATGCAAAGTGATGGAAATGTTCCGTCCTCTAGTTGCTTAATTATTTACAACAAGACGAAATGAAAGATTCAGTTCGGGTTCTGACTTGCTGCCATACAAAATTACACAGATGAAATGCGTGGTTAGCTAAATATTTTACTAAGTATCTTAAGTATGTATCTAAGTAATTCAGTACTCATGACGAATATTATCTAATTAGGGGAATAAGAAACAAATTAATTACTTCAACCATCTTCGTTTGATTCGATTTATGTACCATATCATCACAAATATCTTCCCATGAGTCTAACATTTCACCCTGTTTGATAAATTCCAGACCACATTTCAACAAATGTTCTTCCTAATTCCTTTACTAATTCTTGATCAGAAGAAAATCGCTTGATTAGTATTTGCCCGATTGCTTGTTTGATTGTACTATAGATAGATACTTTAACGCTGTTTGCTATCTTTTACCTGACGGAATCAAAGTGCTACGCAAACGGATCAAGACTAATGAAACGTGGAAAAACTCCTACGTAAATAAACCGTTCCGGCCTTGGACAATTGGTTCAGTACACCAGAACAAGAATTTTTTAATTAAAAGCCGCCCGGAATAGCATCAAAAAATAATTTATCTGAAAATGAACGCAAGCAGGGGTGTAAGATGGAGTAGGTGCATTAGTCTTAATGTTTGCATGTTTGTTTGTTAGCCAACATTTGGCAAAGTGATTTGCCTTAAGTGGTTCCAGCAAGTGCGGTACTTACCAGAAACGGTTTTAGACCGAGATAAATATCGACGAGAAAGGCGAAGAAGGACGATTTTTTCCCTAACTTTTTATCGCAAACATGATTTCGATTTAGCTCGAATTAAATTCCTAAGCTCCAAGAAAGAAATGTTCAGACTCGAGTGTGTAATTGAACTTATCAAAGATTTATTGGTATTAAAGAAAAAGTAGAGTCTTTTTTCCAGTTTACGATAAGACCGGGGAAGTTGTTGGTCTACCAACAGGTGTGTACTCCGGGAGGGTGGAAAAGTTTGGCTAAGCAATTTCGCTATTTTATGGGGACATGGCCAATCGAACTTCGAGGGAAAAGTCTTGGAAAAAGTTTTACTTGAAGATACGAAGCGAAAATGATATTGTGGGTCAGCTTGACGTCCATGTAGTTCCCAGACGTGACATGATTTCGTACAAAGGCGGAACTTTGATGAGATACTACCGAAGTTACACCTGTCGATTTTCGGGTCAATCACTCAATTCGTGAGGCGTGGAAGATGTGTACCATGTGTAATTTTGTATTATATGATTTTGGAAATAGGGAAGTATACTACTCTTTTAGGACAATTTAGAAGTTGTAGAGTGTATGTCAAGGAGTGTCTGCAAGTCGAACAATGTATGTCGAGTAGTAGTCTCGCAAATATTGAGTCCTTTTATATTATCCAATTTCATGATGTATGATCAGGTATTAGAACTTGGTATCTCCTACCCACCACATATAATGACAATAATTAAATTCAGAAAATTCCATAGGTGTCTATTTTGAACACAATATTTTCTTAAAGCTATACTACTATATATAGCGATGAGAGTCCTATCTTGCATAAATTCTTAACATAAGCCAGCGAAAAATAAATTAATTAGGACCTTATGAAAAGGATCCTTTTCCATAAAATACAATTATCGTATAATATAGGGTATATTTTTTTCCTATCATGATATCCTGGTTTTATAAACAATTCTTATCTAACCTTAGCCACAATTTTTATCCCAACAGATCCTTGAAATGCGCCAGGATTACGCTGCATATGAACTTGTTCGCATCGTTTGCAGCCAACAACTCACTATGGCTCCTTTGGTACAAAGTAATGAGCGATCCGAGCGTAACAAACGAGGTATGAAGAATGCCAGTGCTGAATCTAAGGATTTAGGATTTGATGTCCTTTGTTTCAAAACAGATCGAATCTAGAAGATTTTCTATACTTCCAGCCAGGCTGTGTAGCGCTGCACTTAATCCTTTACTACTTCCTTTTGACGAACTATGCCTGGATGCTTTGCGAAGGATTCTACTTACACACTGTCCTAGTTTCGGCTTTCATTTCTGAACAGAAATTAGTTAAAGGGTTGATTGGATTCGGGTGGAGTTCACCGGCTCTGGTTATTTTCATCTATGGCCTTTCGAGAGGACTGAGTAGCGGTCAGGATGGAACAATGCAGTAAGTCAGAGGGATTGGTGCCGTTGATTGAGTTTTCAATTGTATTAAAAATGCTTTTCAAATTTCAGATGCTGGATGAACGAGAGTCCTTTTATGACCATTCTTCAGGTGGCTGTGTGTACTTCGCTGCTCCTGAATCTGGTCTTCCTTTGCAATATTGTTCGGGTTTTATTGCTGAAATTAAAAGCGCCGGCTGGCCCACAAGGAAGTGGCCCATCGAGGACAATTGTTCAGGCTGTCAGGTATGTCGAAATTGTATGAACTAAATTCGTCTGTTGTCGTATGGTTACCTTAAGCGCTTAATCCATTTACTATCTAATTATTTTTAATATGTTTTCTTCCCGTGTTTTACAGAGCAACTCTTTTACTTGTTCCCCTCCTGGGACTACAGTATATCCTTACACCGTTTCGTCCAGAAAGCGGACACCCTTGGGAGTATGCTTACGAAGTCCTGTCGGCATTTACAGCATCTTTTCAGGTAATTTTTGTTGTTATTTTTACGTGAGGAAAGGTGGTGCTGTGGGGTGTTCCTGTGAACCTTTTTTTTTTTCTCTATATCCCTTATTTCTTTTTATGTTCTCCTCTTTCCAGTCGAACAAGAAATTTCCTTGCCAAGGACACCCAATTATGTTAATAGAAAGCACAAGTTCTACACGAAAGAAAATGGACGGTCTTTCACAAGGGGAAAAATGTGGTTAGATTATTGCCCTTATTAGACAAGGACGCGTAGAGATTGGAATTTTTTGGGGAGTTCGTTTGAGACTAATGAACAGGTTGGCAGTTTTTTGTTTTAATGAATTAAGGGAAATATATTTATGGTTTGGCTATGACCCTTCTCGGTATACTACGTAATTTTGTTACCTTCTTAATTGCATCATTTTTTGGGAGTAGTAAAATTGCGATTCATTAAACAGTCGGAAGTGTAATTAAAAAAAGGATAGGATCGGTGAGGATTATTCTAAAGTTATTTGCTTTGTAATGAATGAACTGCTTTAGAATAACTTGATTATGAAAAAAGGTGTATTGAAACTCTTCTTCCCATAAAACGACTGTTTTAATATTTTCGATTTTCACAAGATTATTTAGTTCCTATACTGTAATTGGAAGATAAATAAAATACCACACCTGATTATAGAACATTGTTCAATATACATTATATTTTATTGATACGTGAAATTTTACTTCTGACACCAATTGCTACAATTTACTTAAACCAATTTTAGTACCTACCTCTCTAATTTTGTAGCTACTGTTTTATTATCCCAGCTTTATTTTTTGAAAATAATTCAGTATTTTATATTGTCTAGACTATGAGGGAATACTGTAGTTTGGTTTTTCAATACATTTGCCACGCTTTATTCGAATCTTTTATACAAACATAATAAACTGAGAAATACTTTAAAATTTTTTTGATGCGTGCATTATTCATGAGCCTTCTACGATAATAGATCAGAACAGATACATAGGTATACCTTCCTCATATGAGTTTATTGAATTTTGATTTTACATTATTCGATTTTTTTCCCCAAGTTTATCACAACAAAACATGTTTTTATGCATACATTCTCCGAGGTTTGATGTAATGTGATCGGACATACATTGATATTTCTCGGAAAAAAGGAAAACATTGACTTGATTGGAAATGTTGTCGATATTGCGAAAATATTTATGAAAAATTTGTAGTATCTACGAGCATATGATACATTGGAGTGGGTTTTTGTAAATTTGCTTTTAGGTTATTACAGTCGTAATGGAGATTGAGGGTTTGGCTGCACTTAGGGGGCAAAACCATATTCAGTTGCGGTATGCCAATGTTTTTGGGATAAAATTAAATTAGTTCTTCAATCATTCGAATCGAGATACGAACAACTCGTTAATTTGAAAAAATGCAACGCAACAAAACTGGAGAAGTCTTAGCCCCAATTTTGGAGCCCTCTTCGATTTAAGTATCTTTCAGCTAAACACCACTCTTTAATGTTGTTTCTGCCAAACCCCTCGAATGGCCATTTCAATTTCAATTCACTTTTCAGTCAACCTTGTGACTTCGCTGGTACCCCATATTTAGATCAAATTGCTTAGAAAGCTCAAACGCGACCATTTCTGGATGGGGTAGTACGAAGACAATAATAACCGAAGTGGTAGCCACGTTTCTCCCTGCTTGTTGTCTTATGTCTCCTATCGTCAACGAGAAGCATTTTCATCCCCGAATAAATTAGCTGTATTTGTTGACTCAGGACCTCTTTTTGGGCGGCTTCATCGTTCACGAGCCACCAGTTGATTTCTATCTTTCCGCGGGGAATATCCCATACCCACAACGAATTTCGTTTCCCGGATGAAACAGAGCCGATGCCGAGGGGACAAACTTTATGGTTTCAAAGAAAAATAAATTAGACGGGAAGCTTAAGTACATGACAGTAGACCTTTAATAAAGGTGTCCATAGGATGGCCGTATACTTAATTGAATTCTTTTTTCAGGCGCGATACGACACAGTAAAATATTTCATCCGGTTATCCTTTTCTGTATTATAAAATTTTTAGGATAGAACGGGCTTATTGTTGGATTACTTTAATAAGAATTAAACTAAGAAAAATGAATTTTTGAATATCAATGAAGAAAACAAAGTTTGATATTTTTTAGAAGTCTCCTCGTCAATAAAAAATCTGCCAACAGTCTGGGCGCAACTGTATTATTTTTCCGGCAGAAGTTCAGAACGCGTTCAATTCGGGGATGCGGTGTATGTTACTATGTGACTGAAAACCTAACAAAAAGTTCCGGAAGCGGTTAGAAAAGGGTGTAACATATGAATTAAATAATTGGGTCATATTCCGGGATGCGGTCTAGAGGTTGAAAAAAACAAAACTTAAAAATAGGTGATTATTAAACAAGCCTGGGGAAGTGAAAAGATATTCGATATCTGATCAGACCTGAGAAACATGGTGGAATTCATGAAAAAGTATACAACCAGTTTACACCCTCTTAGGGGTCGAATTTCAAAAAATCTTGAAAACACTTTCTAGGTATTCACATGAAGAATCCGTAGGAAAAAAATGAATTCAATATTTTGAAAGACCTAGTAGATATGACGAAAATCGTGAAAATATGTGCATTTTATACTACCCGATATTTTTTTTTGCCCCCCCCCTCTTCTGAACGCCAATGAATATTCAAATTTTTTTTTATCAGAATTACTTTTCTAGTTAATTTACATATACGTACCGAGTTTCAACTTAACAGCATAAGCCGTTCTAAAGTTAGGAAAAACACCCCCCACCACCGTACCATACTACCCCTAAAAAAAATGTATTTTTCCACCATGCCACTACTATAGCTCTATCTAAATACCAAGTTTCAGCTTCCTATCATTATAGATTCTTAAGATATAAGCATCGGAACTTTTTCTTTCTCACCCTTCCCCACCCTCACCCACTACACCCACGCCCCCAAACTTTTTTTCCCTACTAGGGTTCTATTAGGCCTACTTCTGGTAAAAATTTGAAGCAACCATCTTACACTGTTATTGAGATATGAAACGTGTTATTTTTGAAAAATTCTTATCCCCTCCACTTACGTACTCCCCCGCCCCCTTCAAAGATTTTACTTTGAGCAATCTTTATTTATCAAGCTTTGTATCCAAACCGAATTTTGTTTTTCTGGTGCCACTGGTTTGGGAGATATTGTAATGTTAAGTATTTCAACCCCCACCCCCGTACGTCACTACCCCCACCCAAAAATTTTGTTTCAGTCTATTCTCCTAGTATAACTACAGATATTTGTTAAGTTTTAATTGCTTGCTATTAACGGTTTAGGAGATATGGATTTTAGAATGTGTCAATCTCGACTTTTTTGCGTTTCGGACGCATTGCTTCCCCTTCCACTCCCACACCCCTTCACCCATATCTGTTTTTTTTTTTGCAAATGGGTCCATTATCAAAGCTCTATAGAAATTCTAAGTTTCAGCCTCCTAACACAAGCGGTTCCTGAGATCTAGAAACCTAAATTTTTCGTCTAAAACGCTTACCCCGCCTTCCCCCTTACACCTCCTCCCCTGAAAATAATGTCAATTCAAGGGGTCCACCAAGTAATAGCTCCACTGGTTTGAGAGCTACGAGCCTTCAAAGATTTTGGGGCGGTCGACGTACGGCGTACGGGGTACGGCGTACAGCGTACGGCGTACGGCGTACGGGGTACGGCGTACAGACGGAGTGAAAATTTTTATTGCTTTTTTCGCGTCTACTAGTCATGAAACGTGGACAAAAAAATTTTGAGGGCAGCAAATTTTTTTTTTTTAAAAATCGATAACAATACTGTATTATAAATAATACAGTAAAATTGGTTTGGTCTTCATTTTCTATATTTTTTATGTGGCTCACTTAGAAATTGTTATCACAACTATTGTCCAATTAATTTTGGATGAATGTTTTCACAGTACATTTCGAATTGAAAATACAAAGTTTTCCGGTTTATTTTACAATGTATTGTCCAATTACTTCAAAATGTTTCATGCTACGAATTTACAATATCTTTTTTAAAGACTTAAAGTCCCTCAAGTAGCTACCACAGAAAAGTCATAAAAAAATGTGTGCTCTTATCAGTTGGAACGCACACTAACTAAGGAATGACATAGGTAATCTGGAAGTTAAAATAAAAAAAACCTAAAAAAAAAAAAATTGTTTAAAGAGAAAAGTTAAGTTCGTTTTCCTTCCTTTCAAATTAAACCAACTTCAGAATTCTTTAATCAAAAAAAAATTTAGCTTTAATTAGAAATATGAGAAATTAATTTATAATCCCGTTGAATTTCCTTGGAATATTGGCTAGACTATACTCTTTGTCTACCGTTTGTCCTTGGGTCTATTTACCGGCCTGTCTCTGAATTTTGGTATGTCTTTATTGGAGTATTTGTCTGCCTTCCCATTTGATTTAAAAATTAATTTCGATGAGAGTTTTCCAATGAAAAGACATCCTCGTTTAATTTTTCGATTTTTTTTTTAAATTTATTTTTATGCAATCCACAATGTTACCTTTCAATGTACAGTACAAATTTTGAAGCTAGATCGTGTATCACTTTGAAGTTAAGAATTTGTTTCTACTCCATCCTTTTTTACTTTATTCTTCTTAAAAAGTACTTTATTGTTATTAAAAACAATTTATTATCATAAAAACAGTTAAATTGCGCTCTAACTAACGACTCCGATAAATTTGTTCGGTTCTTGTTACCTTTTTTTCAAACCTTTTCCAAAACTTCTTTGGATTTGTTCAATTTTCTTCTTGTTATTTAAATAAATAAATAATTTAAATTAATCGGGTTCATTGAATAAAAATTAGGAATCATTACTTATTTCTATATGCCATACGATTAGTGCAAATATTTTTAAATGTTCAAATGTTTTGTTGGATTATTGTTATTTCTATTGTTCTCACAGTTGGCAACATTTTGTTGATGAATGTCTTCATTATTTTATAACAACATTTTTTTTTTTTTTTAATATTGAAGGTGGGGATGAGGATGGAAGTCAAAACAATCTGATTTTTATCTCAAGAACGTTAGAAATGAGGCGAAAAAAAACATTGTCAGTGAGAAAAGGATGTACTCAGTTGCACGAATTTCGTCATATCTTTTAAGTAAGCCGAGATATCGATTTTTTGAATTCTACAGGCTCTTCATATAAGCGATTAGAAATTTTTTTTCAAAATTTTCCGATATTTGAAGATGAAATAGTCGTAGGGTTTGTTTTCACGAATTTCGACATATCTCTTAGGTCTAATAAGATATATTGTAGAATACGTTATTACTTCTAATTAATTTTAGCATCTTTCGATATTCAACCGCCGTCAAGGGAGTTCAATGTGATTGTGAACCTTTTCAAAGATTATGTTAGAAAATTGAGCAATGAATTATTCCATTTCTACATATATTCGTTACGAACTAATTAAAATTTTATTAAATAAAAATTCATAAAATTTTCTTTTATTTACAGGGTCTCTGTGTGGCGACATTATTCTGTTTCTGCAATGGTGAAGTGATAGCACAAGTGAAACGAAAGTGGAGAACAGTGTTCTTAAGTAGTCGACCGCGATCCAATTCGTATACTGCAACTCAAGTTTCGGTAAGGCTTATTCCATATTTTTACTATGAAAGATGGAACCTACTTCCGTCATACTAACTTCAGCTCGTTTTAAACTATAAAAGCATGAAGTTGTAATTATGCTCTAAAGCCACCAGCAACTTGTAATCCTTATCCTGTTTGTGTGCAAAGGAATTTTTAATCGCTAGCTACTTTTAATTTATCACTACTTACTTTTAAATACAGACATGCAATTAAAACAGTTCTGGAACGTAGAGGTTTAAAATTTCTTAATTTTTTTACTAACAGGAAGACGACGAAGGTTCTATAACGCTTCTAGACGCTTAGATGGAAACACTGTAAATACGTAGTATAGAAAAAGATATGTGGAGGATAATTCTCTAAGAAAAATAAAAAAAAAAATAAGTAATAATGCAATGCTTTCTGTGGAATAAGTGGGTGTGACCATTAACCGATTGAGTAGTTTCAATGCATGAATCAATGATACTTATACGAACTGTACCTCACCAGGACTGTATATTTCTCTAATATTTATATGAAGGAAAATTTAATGGCCTGAAATGAAATAATGCAGTAAAAGAGCCCACGTATAGTTTCGTATTTTCGAGTATTAGTGAGCTGGCTATTGAAAATGTAGACAGTCTGAAATTTTAGCAACCCCATTGCGAAGATTAATTATCTTATCAAAATGACTTCAGTATTTAAAAAGTTTCTTAATTGAACATCTCCCAAACGTTTTAAGCTAAAAAGTATAAACTTGTCGCAACAACAATAACTTTTTGAACCAACATTTTTCCACTTTGATAATAAGGTACTTGATGTCCGAAAAATGATTTAAGTACCCAAACTGAGAGAAAATTAAAGTCTTCAGACAATTTTGCAGGAACATCTTTATCATCTCTATCAAATTTATCTGGAAATCTTTTAGGCGAAATTTAGCAGAAAACACAAAACTTTTATTTCATATTGAGCATGTTCGTAACTGCTGAAATGTGTCCCTTGGGCGAACAAAGTTACGCAAAAACCGATGTAAGAAAGGCGATTTTCGCCCTTCCATTGTAGTGTATATGATTTAATTGTAACAAACATTTGGTTATCATAACAAACTTGTTGAAATTGATTTAGAAGTCAAACTTTTGCGATTTGTATATAAAATAGCAATGTGGAGAAATTTTTTTAAAGTTTTTTTTTTTATTTTGTGAAAAGTCTCGGGACGAGATTTCTGTTGAAAACTTTGTATCCCAAGAGTGGATGATACAGGAAAATTGAACGTAATAAAATGGTCAGAAAAATAGGGCCAATCGAAACTGTTTGGTTAGGCAATTTTGATCGGATGATCCGCAAGTTGGATGCAAAGCTGAGGTCTTGGGTATCAACAACCCGCATTCGAGTGCCATATTATAAAAATATGTATAGCTACTTTTTTCTGATATCTCTAAGGCAGATTCATAATAAGCTTCTTAAATTATATTTTTCCAGAAACTTTAAAGCCGGAAAAATAGGGTGTAGATGCTTAAGCTGGCTTATGCAGTACAGTCCTTTATAGAGAAGTAACAACTAAAAAAATTTTCGTTTTAAATTTTTGGTCAAATTAACTATGACTATGAATTTTTCCATAAAACCGAAAATAAAAAAGTTACTAAAATTTTTAGTCCCTTCTGACTTATAGATTTTTTCATGTAGAATGTTACAATAACTCATTCTGAAGTTAAATCAAAATTAAAAACAAGTAGATAATAGAGTTAATGAAATTTTAATTTAACAATGGTAATTGGTCATTGGCATATAAGTATGGAAAAGAATATCACTCAAATACTTACCACAGCTCCTTTAGCACTTTTTGACCCGTTTGTTCAATTTTTTGATGACATCACGGCATAATTGATCCAATTAGACCAATATAACACTATTTTGCAGCTATTCCTAATTTTTAAATTTCAGTACTAAGGTCAATGGTCAAGTAATTTTATAATGTCCGCAAGGAAAATTTATGATAAGTTCTTATTCCCAGTAAAAGTGATTCAGCTGAGTATCATCTCTAAGCGCATTGTATCTGAACATTACGCCACGTTGTTGCATTCGCTGCATTATTTTCACTTTAAATAATCGTAGATAACGTCAACTGAAAGTGTTTGTTAAAACGTTCTGTATTAATCCCTGTAGGAAAATTTTTCTTTAGAATTTTCAAATGTCGCGTTAAATCCGCTTCTGGTGGTTGAGATATGTGGAAGATACCCTTGCCTAGTACGCCGAATGTTTCACGAAATTCGCACAGAAAACATTTACGGGTGCGTTTAGCTACTGTGGTGTTATAAATATGAAAACGGGGTAGCCGTCCCTATAGTATCTACTGGGCTTAGTTTTATATCTCTATGGCTTTGTCTGTTTGCTGTAAGAATATGATGTGTATGGGCTTAAGCATCCTTCCGGCTGCATAATAAAGTTTTTCGCTCAAGGGTACGCTGTGGCATATGGACAAAAGACATGGATTCGCTCACGGTTTTATAAAGTACTATTCTCATCATGGCCACGTGTGGCGTATGCTTTATTAAAGTTTATTACACAAGGCGTTAAGGTCCTTAGACGACTTTATTGCACCTAATGAAAAGGAACGGAACCATATTGTCGGTAGTGAGGAAAATGGTTGAATTTTATGGTTTTTCCGGCGTTTTTTGTCTTATGGAAATCGTCTTCGTATCCACTTTCATTGTTGGTCTTCGAGGTCGACATCGAGGGTTGAAAAAAATTTTCTATGGAAATCATTTTCGGGCGACAATACTACTGTAGAAGAAAATCACTGAGAGCAATTTATTGCGGATTATGATATCGAACAAAAAATGATATTTGTTCATGGGATCCAAAGAAAAGGCACTTGCAAAAATAGAAAGGATCAACAAATTTATTAGACTGTGAACTTGTCTAAAAGTAATAAATGTTGTTGATAACTGCGAGAGAAGTGTTCTATCCGAAACAGATTTCATAATAATTTATTTTATTCTTTAAAATCGAATCGGTTCTGAAGCTGTTAAAAAAAAAGTTTAGATACGGTTTCTACAGAACGAAATAGTGTAGTTGCTAGTCTTGCTTTTATACGAAATCGTGCAGTAGTGAATCAGACGGTCTTTACTTAATGTGGCTATCACGTAAAACCTGACATAAGGTTTTTTGTCGGTGTCAGAGAAAAACCGAATACGTGGTCCTCAACTGAAGGAGACGTCTCAAAACTGGTGACTAGCCAATTTGCGAAGTGAAAAACTTTCAGTGCAAAGACTAATAGAACTAGTATTTCCTTACATTTTCTTTGATCCCATCCCGCATGATCCTTACATATTTGTATTGTCTTTATCGCTTACTTTCTAACATAATATTTAAGGCATTATAAATTTCATATCAGCCGCTACGTTTACAGTTCGTACGATGTGGTCCGCCAGTTCCTGGCGAGGAGAAAGTGTGACTAAACGAGAACGCATCATCGTCATCATCATCGCGACGTAATTCCAGCGCAGCATCGTCTAGAAGTAGTAACACAAAGACTGGCAGTAGTTTAGGAGCAAGGATGTTACGTCGCAAGACGATCGACAATTCGAAAATTCGCCAGCCTCTGATTGAAGAAGTGGTCCTTGTCGAATCGACCGCATTTTCGAAAAATAGCCTAGAATCGCAACAGCCCTTAGCAAATACTACGAGTAGTATAAAAAATGGAGTTACAGTGACTACAACAACTACTGCAAACAACTACGAAACGAATCTGGTAGTCGATGAAGCTCTATAGAAAAAGTATCGCAAATCTGGCCTTGAATTTAGCACAAATTAGCAGAAGATGTCTAATTAGTTCTAAAATCAGTACTAAATACATTCAGTTCCTAATTAGCGAGCATTGCGACTTAGAACATAAAAAGGCCTCGTAGTTTTTTAAGTCTAAATTTTCTACTTTTATTTTAAGCGACTGAAACTCTACAAATTTTTTTTACGTTCTATTTTTATATTTTAGCCTAAAAATTAAAAAAACAAAACTGCTATATAAGTGTGTAGATATCGCTTTTTGCATACCTGTAACTTCCATAATTCAAGTCGCGATCACACTAGTTGGCATTTTTAGCTATTAGTCGAGTCAAAGTACTAAACATTATTATTTTCCGTTTATTGATAATATTAAATACTACGGGTTCAGAATAAATTTAAGATCAATAATTTCGAATGTTTTGTATGTGTGTTTGTGTATTATTGACGATGTGGTATAGAAACGCTACAATAGAAACGGTCAGGTAATATCATCGAACTTTTAACATTAAGTAGATTTTTTTTTTTGATTGGTCGAAGACAAGCGAATGTGAAATTAAGATTGAAATAGCTAAAAATTTTAAATAAAAAAAAATTCTATTTACAAAAAATGATACTTAAGATAGAATTCTATAAGCTCTGTGAGCCTTTAGAGAGTTACAGATTTTTTTTATGTTATCCTTTCTTTTTTACCAAAACAAAGTATTGTAATAACAGTTTCATAACATGCTTTTACCTGAGTGTCTATACAAAATGTATAAACTATTTTCGTTTTAATATACTACAAATAAAAATACCTGAATGTTATACCTATGTATGTATATGATATGAGAAAAATAAAATATAAAATAAATTAAAAGCAAAATGTTGGAAAAAAAACTTACGAAATCTACAACACACATATTATTTTATTGTTATGAAAATATACATTAAAATGTCCGTGTTGAAACCGCTACAGAGTTTAATTTTAATGTGTAAAACTATCCATTATAATGTTGTAAATATACACCTGTATTTTTGTTATACATTCATTTTTTTTTTTTTTTAAGCAAAATTAAATACGAAGAGTTATAAGATAATAAATTGGCTAAAAGGTAATATAAAAAATGTTATAATTTTGTTTATAAAGATAAGAAATATATTATTGCAACGGCAATTGAGTGTATGCTACTGGCTACAGTACCTACTTACTTTACAACATTTGAATACGATATCAGGGTAAGTTAATATTTTTGTAGATTATTTATGGTTAAAATTAAACTTATAAAGATTCATAATAGTGATTATGAAATTTTTTTTAACCTGCGTAGTAAAAATTATGAAAATTTTGTTGTCTTTCCCAGTGTTATAGTATTTTTGTCGTATCTTCGCTCCGGCTGCAGTTGTAGTCCCTGTATTGGAACAACGATGGCAATCCTAGAAGAAAGCATTTTCATGACTTAGTTAGCATTCAAAAGTGTTGTTAATTATCAGATCACGATTGTATTTTCTTTCAATGGGTCTTAAGGAGCTTTACTAGATTCTATGGAATGTTATTTATTATTCAATTAATTTTCCATTGTTAGACTGCCAACGTGCACTCTTTTTGTTCAATTTAAATCCGAGGGAAATTTTTAAGGTTAGTGAGTAGGTAGTAACCGTTGGTATTGTTGAAAATAAGAAGCTTAAATCGCTGAAGTATGTTCGTACTTTCTTAGATACTCATATCATACATTGTTTCCATTCTGCAAGACCAGTTGTTATAAATGTGAATGATAATAACAGCATTACCGTACTCGTTTTCAAATTATAAAAGATTCGAATTAATTTCCATTGTAAAAGACGACATCATTTGTAAACAGAATCCTCTCAGATCGTCGGAATCTTAACGTTCGAAACGTACGGGGTTGTTAATAACACGATTCTCCACTCGATGAATTTCCCAGCTACAATTTACAATTTTCCTCGATGGAAAGAAAAGAAATCGGATTCGACAGGGTGTGTTCACGACTGTTCGGGAATTATTACTGTCTGTGTCTGTCTACGCGAGCTGATTGATATCAGTAAAGCTGTCAAGTTCGTTGAATACAAATTGCCAAGTTACATGTGTCCTATTCCCTTATCGCACAGTTTCACAGTTGTCCTTTAATGAAGCCTGAAGGGATTTGCTGTATGTTGCGTTCATGTTCACTTCCTAGAATCGTATGATTTATGATGATTTTCTACGGTTTGAAAAAAAAAAAATTTGATACAATTAATTTGGAAATGAAAGTCGGTTTGGGAATCGAATGATAGCGATCGAGTTTGAATTGAAGTAGTTAATAAGTTTACTTCAAATATCATTCAATATTTTTGTCTACTAGGTGACAAAAAAAGATTTCTTTTTATACAGGGAGGATTTCAAGTTAAAATATTATACATTTCGATAAAATACAAATCGCTTTATAACTACCTATTTCAGTTGAAAAATAATTTCACTTGACAATGCTGCGTATTCAAATACTTAAAAATACAAATTCAGTCATTCATTGATTTTAATCGATTTGGACGTGATCAAAAAACTTTATTTAAATTATTTAGTCCATGATTTACTCACTTTCAAAAAGCTGAAAATCGATTCTTAAATTAACTTAATATCTTCGCCAATTGTTCGTAAATAAAATTCCAAATAAATTCACGAGCAAAGAGCCAAAGCAATAAGACGCCGTAAGTTCTGTTTCCGCAGTAATAAAACACGTCTTAAGAATAGTTCATTTTCCTTCTGATGTTTATTGTCGACAGATCTTCTCGGAAATTTAATCGATAAATGAAAAACAACAACGGGGAAAAAAAACTTAAACCATCATCCATCGTTAAGATAATTTGTATGCCCCAAAAATAAGGGAAAACATTTTGTTGGTGTATACGACTAAGTACAAAGAGTACCTGCCCTGCGAACATAAATATTCATTACCTAGAGTTAAGTTAGTCTAACGCATAGAATTTAACTATAAGAAAATAGGTTGCAGCTTTTCAAGTTTTCGCTCGTCAAGAACGACGACGGTGTTATGATTTTTGTACGTTTAAGGTGAAATCTTTAATTTTATGCTGGCAGATTAAGGCTATTTTCATATACTACGACAAGATAGAGAAAATCTGGAACCTTACCGATCAAATGAAATGGTTTTATTACGTTAACAAAACCTGGCGAAAACGGTCAAGGTTCCTATATTGTTTTAGTGCCTTTTTATGGGTCAGTCCAACTTAACGCCCAAACTGTGCCAATTTGTTTGAGTGTAAAAGAGAGTAAAAAAATTAACAATCCTGCTCTAATTTAATTAACAGGTTGGCAAAACTTCAGAAGCTGGTATTATATTGTCATATATTTTATTACCAAATAATACACCTGAATGTTTAAAACAACTTTGTGGAAAGTTTAAGATAAGAAAGTAATAGGCAGATAATCTGGGTGCTACCAACATTCTATTTATATAATTAATAAAATATACACATATTAATTAAATTTATTATTGCATTAATTAGAATATTATTATAATTTGTTACTTAAAGCATCGCATAGTCTTTATATGCTTTGTTTCTTCTACAAATTTTAGATTTAGTAGTGGGCAGTTTTACATACATATTATTTGATTATAATTACTTATACACAATTGAGTTCAGACGACCGGCACCTTTTTATCTAAAGGGGTCGTATGATGATTACTGCTTGTAAAAAATCCAAATGTCAGGATTTTCTTTATTTATTTAATTTAGATAAACCACAAGAAGACTGGTATAAAAACAATATGTTTTAATTTTAATAAATCTAAACGAAAAAACTTATAATCAAATATAAAATTGATTAGATAAAATATAGTAAAAATAATTGAGTCAAATAAAGTGACAACAAATTTTAAAGAAGAAATACTCTCAAATGATTAAACATTTTATTTTCAAGAACTCTTAATGTGGTATTTTGCGGCCAATGTGATCAAAGGAGAGCATACCAATATCATAGATAATAATATTTTTTTATAAATAATAATACGTGACCTCAAGAAGATATTTGATTTATTTCGTGGCAAACGGAATGAAAATAAATTGCTTTCATATACGACATTTATAAGGGTTTCTCAAAAAAAGGTTGTATATATTTTCATAAATTTTGTCGCACAGGTTTGATGAGATATCAAATAGATTTTTACTTCTATTAAATTAATTTCAACAATATTTGGGACTCAGCTTCCCATGCGATAAAAAGGGGACGCATAGATATTTCAGTTTCAATGAGTTATTGAATTGATTTTTACTTCTATAGCCCTTTCATTTAAAAGCGGAAAATCAATTCTAGGATTTTTCGTTATTTAAGCCCTAAAGGGGTAAAGGGAAGTTTTCATGAATCCTGCTGATGAGATATTGAATTGATTTTTCCCTTTTTTTTAAATTTATAACGACATTATTTAATCAGTTTATTTATTCGTTAAAATCCATAATGTAGATGGTCGGTCTGCAAACTTGTGAATAGGTACTGCCGCTATTTATTGCTAAGATCGACTCGTAACCAAGGTATGGGGTAGGTTTTTTTTTTGTATCTCAAGAAGGGCTTATGTTCAGATTTCGCTTTGTACAGGATTGACTCAAAATTGTTTTCCGCCAAAAGAATTTTACACTTTCACGAATTTCTTAATATCTTTTAGGTTGCCCAAGTATAGTTTAACTTTCTGGGAGCTGTTCATATAAGAATAACTAGGTAGAAACAGTTTTTCCAATTTTTGATATTCCTTAAGAAGGTGTAAAGTGTTGTGTATGTTGTCAATTCCGACATATAGATTAAGATCGCATTAACTTCTAAAAGGCTTAAATACAGACATCAAAAACCAATTTAAACATTTTTCGACATTCAGCAGCCAAGGGGGTTAAATGGGTTGTGTAATTCTGACGAGGGCAATAAAATTATGTTTCTTTAAAATTTTTAGTCAAACACAGTTTTTTTACAATTGGAATTGTTCAGATTTTGAAGGAAAGAAGCTAAAAACCGCAATATAAAATACAAAATTGTTGTTAGAAGTGGTAATTCGCTCTTGAATTTTCACACAATTATCACGGCTGATCATACAA
This sequence comes from Beris chalybata, assembly GCA_949128065.1. Lineage (NCBI taxonomy): Eukaryota > Metazoa > Arthropoda > Insecta > Diptera > Stratiomyidae > Beris > Beris chalybata. Next base: position 5,000,639 of record OX421894.1, on the reverse strand, counting down.
TGACTCAAGAATATTTCTATGAAAGGAGTAGAAGTATTTTGAAGATTTATGTAGTAACTCATCAGCGTGCGAGCCAGCTGTTCATCGATACTTTCATAATTTTTGACAAAGGAACCATAGTCTTGTACGACACAAATCTGGCCTATATACATAGATTCAATTATTGGGTGTGAAACGAACGGTTACAATAAATAGTTTATTATATTTGATACGAACCATAGTATATTCCATCTAAAAATACATCTTAATTATGTTTAATTCTATAAACTAAACACGCCACGTCCAATGTCTATTAAATTGACTCGAAACTTCTAAGTTATCCATTACGGCCGTCTACCAAATTAAGATCAAATTTCCTATCATCTCGAATTGATTTCACAATGTCACCACTAAATAGTAGAGGAGTGCAAATCCATTAGAGCTATCTATTTTAAGGACGAAAATTAAGTGAAAACGAGAGTCAGGATATTTTTCTTTGTTTTATTTCTGGTTCTGTAGGGTAAATGTACGATTTCTCATAAAGCTTCGTGTACATCAGTACCATAAAACAGAGCAAGGTATTTGTAGTATGTTCTAAAAGAGGTCAGCAATCAGATGATAAATTGTCATCAGGAGTATAAATAAAACACGTAGAAAAAATATTGATTAAACATTTTGTTTAAATATTAAATGGATAGCGGATATATGTAGATGCACATCCTTATTCCTTATTTGCATATCGATGAAGTAGAAAATTTAATACGTAACAGATTTGAGTTTTACCATGTCGAAGGACTTTAAATATTTTCCGATACCGCTCCAACTTCATTGTTCGTAATCGTGGAATTACCATCGAAATATCCTCTGATAGAGTAGCCACATAATTAAGTATCGTAAGTTTTGGGAAGGATAAGATACTTTGAAGTGTGGAAATCCCAAGCAATAACACATATGAGAATTGCGTATGACCCAAAGTAACACAACATAGTCACTAATACCACATGGATTGGGTAGCGTGACTTATTGTAATGACTCTTGACTGTCACAATAACCCGAAATGACAACGTTGTGCCGACCCTTAAGCGACCTCTATGAACAAATTTTGGGAATCGCCACGACGTCATATCGAGTTGCATAATAGAGTAAATGACACTTTAAACTACGACCTTTGAACGATGTGCACAAATGTTTCCTACTGATGATTGTGACTTTCAGCACTTCTCTCTGTTGATGAAGTGCTTAAGCAATTTTCGTTATGATCTCTTGATACGTTTAACTAAGATTGCTACAATGGGAGTAAGAAATGCTTTGATAAGTTTTAGCAACGTTCTTGCAAATTAAAATAGCGATAGTGATTTTCAAATCATATATGCAGTTATTAAGTAGTTATTTAACTCGATACAGGACGTAAGTATATACGTCGTATATTGGTCAGTACAACAACTATAGTCGGTAAAGAGTCGTAAGAAAGTTGTTAAGACTTCAAAATGTAACTATACCTAGTAATGACTTCATACCGTCAATTAATCGGTAACGTCAATACTCCTTATTTAATTCCGCTTGGAGCTTTCTGGCTTAATAGTAGTAAAAAGGACGTCGTTACGACTACCTCAATACTTTACTGGGACATTGTGCTCCTTGCCGAACATAGTAATTGACCATAAAATTGCATTTCGTCAACTTCCGTGTCATAATATCATCAAGTTCATGGTATTAACCTCTATTCGCTTCACTCTTACTTGGCGGTTTGCATGATTTTATAGTCTTTGCATAACTAAATATTCCATTTTGTGTTTCATGATAAGATTGCTAGACGGAAATCATTTAAATGCTGAATTTAATTGGGTCCTACTTTGAAAAATCCACTGAAATTACCGAAACTGCAAAATGAAGCACTATCATACAGCCCTTGATACGTAAAATTAGAATTCAAGTCAAAACAAATTTAATTTCAGCAAAATGCAAGCAAGCAGACAACAAACAGCACCCTGTGCATTTAAAATTGCGAGGATGTTCCGAAATGTTTGTCGTTAGATGATAACATTTCAGGACGTTCCCATAAAACGCCATGAGCCATGCTTAAATTGGAATTGCGGTTTAATGCTCAATAAACTGTGTAATGACTGAGCGCAGTCAGGCAGCCCGCATTGTCAAGGACTCGCCGCTAAATGACGAGTATACAAGTAGATCCTTGCATCTGTGCGTACAGTGCTTGAGTAAGGAAATTTTACACTTCCCGCTTGTAACGACTTCAAATAGTCATAAATTGTCACCACAAAGACTCCAATAAATTTTCCGGAAATCCCCCAGAGTTAAAGTTATATGTACACCACTAATATGATTGGTTCCAAAATAAAGTAAAAACATGTCCTGACAAATTACTTTGGACATAAAAAAGAATTGCCTACTTCTTGTTCTACGTCCTGTACACGAAGTCATACCAACGCAGGCAATAGAGATATTAAGATAAAATTTGTTCCATGACTTCAGCGGAAGTTGAGCCATTTCTTAGAGAAGTTTTGTCAACGTCATGAGTTTCATCTTATCGCTGGAAAATATTTTTAGACGGTTATCTTTAAATTGCAGCATTTACCTCAGGCCCTGGGCGGTTGGGAGAAATTGCGGAAGTTCTTTTCCTACATTCCGGGGACAACACTTTCGATTACGATATCACAGCGAAGGAACAACTTGCGGGCGTCAAACTAATTTTAAAAGTTAAAAAAAAATATGGTTTCAAAATTTTTTTTCCTTTAAGATTCCTAATCAGAATTTCGTTTTCTTGAAGACAACCACTTTATTTGTATAGCTCTTATTCTTGTATAGTTCTCTCGTTATGAGGATCGAAAGTAATTTTTATGACAAAACGTATCGCAGGGGCTCAGAAAAATATAAAAGAAGTATTACCTACGAATGCTACTTAAAACGGTCTTATATTTGTACAGGGAAAATACTGCTACATATTAACTTCTTTAAATTGATGTTGTTCGGAATTGCTCTTTTGTATTTCTTTGAATCCTACCCAATGACCCTTAAGTTTTCGAACTGCTTTTATTTTTATCAAGGTGCAAAAAATTCTTACGAAATAAGCGGACAGATGAAAATATGATTTGCAAATTTAAATTCTTTAGCTGTAGTGCTAGCGCAGTTTTAAGTCAATATCATAATTTAATTGTTACCCTTAGCTTTATTTTGAGTCTTATTATTTCAGAATTTTTCGATATTCAACCCTTAGCCACCGTATTCAATTAATTACTTCCTTGTCTCGAAACAAATAGTGCCATGACTTTGATTTTGACCACGTTTTAGAATACTCAAAATTGAGTGAGCATTTTAAGGTGTTAGCACCATCACTTAAACCACTTCTTTTTCCATAATACCATATTTTTGAGTTAAAACGGTTCTGAAATAAACAAATAATTTTTCAACAACAAAGCCAAGAATGTAGTATAAACGTTATTGTGTCAATATCAGAACACGCTAAGGATACAACATTCTAGCTCACAATCCTTTATTTCCTTCAGTTTCACATGGTGTTAAAGGCGAAGTTTTTGTCTCTCTATTGCTGGTACTATACGCCACATATTTGCTTTGTAGAACAGGCGAAGCGTACAATTTATGGTCTAAGTGAAGACACAATTTATGGGGGACTTTCTATGTTCGGTCACAGGCCACGATATAAATTAAACAAATATGCACTTTCCACTTGCCAATATTAAACGTATGGTCAGGACATTTTTCTAAAAGACAAATGTTTTTTTTTTATCACTGGAAAATCAGAAGCAGTACGAAAAGCGTGCAGTGACTTTCCAGATATACCCAACAGATGATGAGAAAATATGTCAGCATATTTGAGGTGAAGAAAATGCTGCCTGATTTTATGGAAATACGGACTAGAGAAAGTCATGTGGCTTCAGAAACACCTGCTAAGAAAAATCGATATGAGTTGAAAAGATGATATAACCTCTCTAAGTGCCAGGCATTACGCGTTTGAAGAATTTAATCAAAATTTCATGAAGACTGTAGAAGTTCAAGACTGTTGTTATGAAATTTATAGGTATACGTACGAAATAAAATTGAGGCACACATGGATTAATAATTAAAAAAATGTGTATCTTCTAGGACGCATAATATATTCATTTTGTTTATAACTATAAATTATAATCATACCGGTCTTACAAAAACATTTCGTTCCAGCTAAATAGCTGTCAAAGACAAAGACAATTTTTTAGCGATGCTGATTCCGCCAAAAATCTAGTGCACGTTGATGTTAAGCTCTCAGAAGTATGTACTTTCAAAACCTGATACCTATACTAAAAAGATTTATTTAGGCATAGCGCAGATCCTCTGGTTCGAAGGACAACTTATGGTTATTTTCGTCTGAATAGTGAAGCCAAAATTTGAATTTCTCTTGAAAATATATTTTAAGGTAGGCTATCACGGAAAAAAATTACTTTCTTTTTAACCAAATAAACTGAAATTGAAGAAAATTGTTTTTTTTTTTTAAATTCAATCTTAACAAAAATATTTTTAATAATTTGCCACTTAAACTGAAAGGATTCAAAAGAATCCATCACAAAAGATTTGAATGTAATGTGGGTAACTTTGTCCTAAACATCGTTTTCCCAGTTTATTGTATTCCGGAAAAAAGAATAAAATAGTCAACTATTCCCGAATGGGAAATCAACAACTGAAAGAAACCTGACGCGAAATTCTACATCATTCTATTCTTGCATTCAACAGGTGAACGGAGAAATGTATAAAAATTTCCATTGTTGCTTTTCTTTTCTGCCTGCGCTCCATTATTCTTTCATATTCAAATTTAGTAACTTTCATATCCCTCAAATCAGAAATTGTGATAAATTATTAATGTCCTTCGTTTCTTGCTAAGAAAATTTATGTACACACCATTCGACTCTCAAAAATGATGAAGAATGTTTTAAGGTAGATAAAAATATATGACATAGTTTAATTTTGACCTAATCCCTGTAAGTTCTGGAGGAAGATGGGATATTAAAGCTGTAAAAAAAAATCTCTTCGAAGAATTTACTGAATCTTGTTTGGATTTAAGTTGGTCCCAAACCAACAAACAATGGTAATCTCAGTAAATACAAAATGCCCAAAATAGAGCTGGAGGTGATTTTCTTTTCGGACCTGAATAAACAGTCAAACAAGGCGAGATAGGATTTTGGCCCCGTTATGAGTACATTGTATTTTGTATGCCCAATATAAGGATAATATAATGGCCCGCACAATGGATCCTTGTATTGTGGAAATGACCAAAAATATCTAACGTATTTATGGAGTCATAGCGAGCGTAACTGGAAATAAGATTTTCGGATTGAGTTGATTGTGTTTTATTGATTTGCCATCGTTTTTGATTTGAACGGTTGAGAATATTTTATTCAGTTATGTGATTGAAATTGCCCGAGGAAAACTTTCCGTACAGACATCTTTCAAATTGCATTATCGCAATTTATAAAACTACCTACATTGAAAATACGTGAAATATAGTGCCGCAAACACTATTCATCCGAGGACAATAATATGTTTTGTCTGACTTGGTTAGTACCTTAAAATGGTCACCAAGGGGCAATCACCCTTTGGATAAAAGTTTGAACAGAGCTGAAAGATAACCCAAATTTCCTAAAAATCAAAAAAAAGTTTTTGAGATTTAAGTATCACATTCATTTCCAAGTTATGAACAGATTTTTCAAGAATAATCAAATAGTGACAATCTTCTATGTTGGATGAAACTCGGATCTTGTAAAAAAAGTGGGTAATCACCAAAGCCGGGAGAATATTATAAGGTATAGGTATTCTAAGGCTCATACTTTATTCACTAGATCAGAGTAGCAAATTAGATGTTTACCACCTACGACTTAGCAATAATTCCAAGATAGAAAAAGTTGTTCCTGCAATCAGGAAATGCTTGAAGGAGTGCTCAAAATTGTGCAAAACAGACAACTAAATGTTTTTTGGTAAAACTCTTTTCAATTTTACATTTAAGTAGATTTTTGACAAATTCCGAAATTTGAATTTCGATTTGGGTGTAATTTTTGGCAAGCTTATAGTTTACAGTTATCAATTTTACTTTATTATTTTAACAATAAAGTATTTATATGTAGAATTAGTTAAATATTTGGCGATTTTTGAAAATTCTCAATTTTTTGATTTGTTTGAAATTTTAGCAAATTGGTTTGGAACTTAAATTTTCTTTGATTTTCGAATTTTATCGAAATATAAACTACACAAACTTTTAGGAATTGTACGGAATTTGAATTAAATTTAGTTTTCGATTTGTATAGTTCGTTAATTTAAGAACAGAAATTTTGAATTGTCAAATACTTTTTTGGTAGGTATCTCGAGTTTTAAATTTTTAGTGGAGTCCTTTTTCTTGAACTGTGCTAATATTTCGAGTTGTTAGTAGTTTTAGAAGTTTTTTCGGAATTTTGCGATTTTTTTGCTTGACTAGAAATACTCCTGTAACTTGGAAATAAACTGCAAAATTTTTCTTCGTAATATTCAACAAATCACTCACATCTCAGTTTTTAAACTTATTGAGTTCAACTTTCTTTAGTCCAAAATGTTCCCTTTTTCATTAGCGGAAAACTACATTTTTGCATTAAACCAGTTATTTTCTGAGTAGCTAATTGAATCTGTGGTACCGAGTCTTCGTGCAAGAGAATGAGAATTGCTAAATGCATTGCATCCACGCTTATATTTTACGTTTCGGAATTGAAGTGGAAGTAATTAGCACAGCATGGAATTACTAATTTCCGGGGTAGCATACTCTCATGTATTCCAAAAGCATCCAAGTTCCAAGTTACGTACTTGTACGCACGTATTTGCAATTTTTTCTCTACTAAACCGGAATTACGTATTCAATTCGAATGCAAAAAGTGTAACAAATTGTGTTCTTTCTGTTTTTGATTCAAATTCGAAAAAAATAAATGAATGTATAATAATTATATGCGAAGGACATAATCTAAAGAAATGCGTTCTTTTGTTTAAAGCCTAGTAAATTCCTTGATCGAATAGGAACGCGGTAGTATCAAGCATATGGTTTGTACCTGGATATTTCTACATATTCAAACAAGGAACTCACCTGTTCTCTTGTCTAAATAGGCGTTCTAAAGGATAGCATGACTTCCTTACGAAATTCGGGTACGTTTATACTTTTCAAGTTTTAGGAAGCTATATTGAAGTACTTGAAAAGAACGAGCAAAATTGAGAAGGTTGGGTAGATGTTTTTCATATATTCCACTGCATTTTGGCATACTCAAGGTATGTTTAATCTTTTTGAGTGAATCACTTTTAAAAATTACTTTATAATTTTTTCCCTAGAATTTTAAGATGCAAAACATAAAGCTTGATATCTATGTACAAGGAAAAGAAAAAGAAGATGCTGTGTGTGTTGTATATCGCTACTTGGATTTAATACACAGATGCTTTATTTTAACTGAATTTATAATCTCTTAAACGACACATTAACTGATTTTTCTTGCAAATGTGTTTGATCGTTTTAATTCAACGGTTTTTTAAGATTTATATTCAGCCACTTAACATCACCATGAACCGCGATTTCTCTGAATACAATACCTTTTGGTTTTTTTCATAGGTGCACGCCTGCATTCCATTCGAGCAAAAGAATAAAACAGTTTTCTCAATGGCAATTAACCTCTGAATCATTCAGGTTAACATTCAAATCATCGTGAAAACCGTTGAACATTTGATTGGTTTGACGTTAAATTCTGGTAACTAAAAATTCGTTTTTTATCCTCTGATAAATTTAGTAATGGCGCAAAAAAAAAAAACATAACTGATCCATTCTTTAGACTGATTACATAATTTTATAAGAAGAAAATTTGCTTAAAAAAAATTAATACAGTTTTTGTTTAACCAGATCCAATTCTCCGTGAACCCTACTGAAAACTGCAGTCTCTCTTATGAGATTTGTTATTTCCAAATGCTACAAAGGTTGCTGAATTGATTTCTACACAAGGTTTAAGTTTACTAGAAGTACTTGAAAGACAGTTTTTTACTATTTCACTAGCATACATTACTTATTCCAAAAAACGCTGGCAGCCCGAAAGTAACCTACCAAAATAATGGCACAGTACTGCATAATAGCGTCCATGAATAACTCTGATAAGGATAATGCCATGCTAACACGAACCACTTCCGTACTTTTCCTTTCAAGGATTGGTGTAATGTCGAGATTTTTATGTGTCTAATTTTTCCGTGTGTCTCCTCACAAGCACGAAAGCTGTTGCTCTTTTTACGCTATCTTGAATCTAGTTCCTGTTTCCTCATATGTGCTTGAACTGGCCACAACAAGGATTCGTATAAGAAATATGTTACACCCCCCCATATAAAGGGCAAAAACTTAATCGAACGCCTTATGCCAAATTTTAGTACCTTTTTATAAGAAAAATCTAGTCATGTCCCGAGGGTGGCTTTAACGGGCACCATATGTTATCTGCTGATAAGTTGTGTAGGCTTCGGGAAAAGACACTGAAAACTCTCACACATCCTTCAATTGAATCACAAAAGGAGTTCGGTTTCATCCACCTGCGGAGTGTTTTCTTCTGTGTGTAATACACCTGATAAATTTTTTTCCATTTCGTATGAAAGCAAATATCCTTTATTGGTGATATCAGCACAGCCGATGAGTTTCTTACAGGCGACCTACTAGACTATGAGGTGAAAAATTGCTTGGATGGAATACTTGATAAGCTTTGTATGGGTGTAATGAAGTCCTTTCCGCTCGAAGGTGATATTTTCTTTGTAATTTATACTTTAAGCATTGAGATTTCTATTATGTTGGTTTTTGCCTTCTGAGCCTGTTCATTCGAACAGAATGATTTTCTTTCAAAGCCCAAGGTACTATAAATTTTCCAAATGCTGGCATTGAAAAGCCCCTAAGTCATGCCCATAATCACACTGAACACAACAGAATATTGGATTTATTTGCATAGTACTTCTGATAAATCTGCCACATTCATTCGGATTTCATGATAAACATTTGATTTATGTTCAACCTTTGATAAAAAACAAAATATGAGCCAAAATGATTTTGTTAGATTTATTGGATAATATTGTGAAACTATTGTAGCTTTGGGCTTGATTGATTTTGTTCGTATTTGTTAATTTTTAATGAAAGTCGATACAAAATACTCGAATCCATTTCGAAGGATTCCCACAGAATTTTATTTGTACAATTAGTCGGATTAAATTAATTTACTATGAATGTGCCAATTCAATTATCGATTTGAACGAATTTGTACAATATCATATTTGAATTTCTGTAATTAATTTTCGGAACAACTTTCCTGTTTAGTTAATTAAATCGAGATTTCAGGTTGGCAATGATCTCTGACTAGTTGAAAGAACTTGTCCTAAAAATTTAGGGTGTATTTAGAAAGGATTTTTTTTAAAAAAAAAAGTGTTTCTTCAATAGTTTCACACTTTCAATGATGAATGCACGTTGGTGGATTCAACCAGTTACAGTGAGCCCTAATCGCATCGTTTTGATAAACTATTTTCTAATTTTTGATTTATGTGTGTAATTGCGTCAGTTGTATTTTGGATTTTTATAAAAAAAAGTATTCTGGTAATATTATTTGGTAGTTGCGGAAGCGACTTAGCACCCTAACTATTACTCGTGTTGCGATATGGTGCGCGCATTGAGATTGGTTTATCGCGCACGGTGCATGTAACGCCCTCACTGTAATTTAAACTTTAAGTCGAAAAGCTCCTTCTATCTTTTTTTTGTAATATCTCATTTTCATAAAACAATTGATTGCAAAATTCGACATATAGAATTCGAGTTCAAAAAGTTCGAAAAGTTCCATTATACAAACAAAAGTGTGATCGAAATAGAAACTTCCGTGATACCTAAAAAGTTTCTCAGTTTTTTTAGAATCCCCGTTTTTTAGTTTATCGAAAAAGCTGAAATATATAAATACTCATTGATAGAAGTATTAAAGATAAAGTCCTGTACACCCTCTTTAAAGCGAAGTTGGTTGCGAGCTTCCCTTTTCGATCTATAAACTGTGCGCAATTACTTTGATCTCTCCAAAATACACTTCATAAGTCCTTACATATATGCACTCATGAATTCTTTTCTTCCTGAAAACTCCACTCTTCAAATTTTCAATTTCAATCAAATCACAAATTTATGACCGCACCTATTTCCGCTATAAAAGTATTTTGATATCGGAATCATGAATAAGTCAAAGGACTTCACCCCACATGACCAGTTTTGCATTAAAAATGAACAGGATTGCATTTTTCGCATCATGTCACTTGCTTTACGTATGTGATACCAATAAAAATCTGGATGGAATGCAATTCACTACATTCCTTCCTCGTCCTGTTTTCCATCGTTGAGCAAAAATAACTTTGTTGCATTCAACAAATACAAGCCCCTTTTGAAAAGGAATAAATTAACCATAAAATTGCATGAAATAAGCTCGTATCCAGAATATAGTAGTTTTTTGGGGTTGGGGTGATATAGAAAAATTTCAAACAATGCCTTCCACCCACCGTTAGCTGTATTGCGCAGCAGGTCTTTGGTCCTTAAAAGACATTACCATCGCGTCCCTCTAGGTGCCCAGTTTAGGTCACGAGTAAGGCACCATGACCTAGTTGTCTTTATTCAGCCTCCACTACAAGAGGACATCTGCCTAACTAATCCAGCTTCTCATTCAATCGCTTCCTGATTTTATCGATCAAAAACAAACTCCAATTCCAATTCAACTCCTTAAAGTATTTATTTCAATTTGAAAAAACACGGTCCAAAGTTATGATTCTATTTGGGGTAGATATCCTTCGATAATGATATCATGATTTTGAAGTCATAGATTCTTCAAATGTTTTTCTCTGGCGAGGTTAGTGACTGCTTTTCCCTCGTTCCTTGAAAAAATTGTATGAGATTCTGCTCTATGCTCCTCGTCATTTTTTTTTCCGTTTCACAAAAGTTCATTTAAGTTGATTCAAATCCCGACAGACACAAGGATCCTTCCTTAAAATGACAGAAAGGAGCTAAACCATTTATAAAATTCATCTTATAAATCGGGAAGCTTGTTGGGATTTATAGGTACTCTTCGTTCTGTTCATATTCGGGACGTGTCCTTATATTCGTATATTCCCGTTTTGAAGAAAAAATTATTAAAAGGACGAAAAATGGGGTTCTGAAGCTGATTACATCATTTCACGACCTTTATACTTTTCATCTTGGCTTCAGAACACCCAAACAACGGAAAAACGCAAACCATTTCGAAAGATTCGGGAAGATATTAATAATTTTCAAGGAGTCATAATTGTAAAAAAAAATCTTTTACAGCTCAAATAGATGAGGATGGGGATGATGATGATCCTTTGGAACAGATGTTAAGATAATTCGACCGATTTTTATTTTTTTTGTATTGTTCGTTTAATTGGGGATTTAAAATGCCTACCAAATTTAATAATTATTTTGGACTAACTAATTTTGAGAGAAAAAATAAAATATAAATATAAATATAAAGTTGAAAAGTCTACCTATCACAAGTATTACCAAACCCAAAATAGGATTGGATCAAAATACTGCTATTATTTTTGTAGGCTACATATAAATTCTGCTGGCCCTGGCCCGATTTGGGCTGTCGTGCCATTGATGATGACATATAAATTCCTGAAATAAGCAAGATTTTTTGTTATTAAACCAACAAAAAAATTAATAGGGTTTAAATATGACTTAGGCATTTCCCAAAATCTCTTAAAATTAATAACAAATCGAGTTAGTTTCCACCTGTAGAGGCAACCTTTCCAGATAGCTAAGAGGAGTTTTCCAGATCAGATCAATGTCTTTGACAGGCTTGTTATGGAAACGCCTAAAGATTTGGAGGTTTTCTCGACATTCAACCCGCGATAGGTTAAAAAGTAATTAAGTTTGTGTTTACGAACGTCTCAATATTTCTTAGATCCAATTAGATTTCGAATTCGGTTTTGCACCTTGTAAAAATGCCTAAAAAGTATTTTCAGGATTTTTCCATATTAAACGACGAATGCGATAAAATGAGATTAATTGTGTTTTCACAAAATCCTTAATATCTCTCAGATGTGACCAGATATAAAACAGTTTTTTATTTCTAAAGGTAAACGCCTCAAAACAAATTTCTGGATCTTGTGATACGAAATTTGAAAGCCATTAAAGGAAGTTTTCTCGAGCACTTCAATATCCTTCAGGTCCGATAAAAAAAATCGTTTTTCTTGTACGGAATGTTTATAAAAACGCCTAAATATACTTTTCTGCATTTTTCCATTCAACCCGCACTGAAGGGATGTTTTTACGATTTCCTCAATTTCCGATTAGATACAGGAGTGGTTTTGACTCCAAATGGCAAAATTTATACCAACGCCTAAAAATTTACTCCAGGATTTTTTGATTTCTGAATGCCTCTCTAACAAGAGCCCTTTGCGGAAGTGGTGTCAAATAATGAGGTATTACTGACGGGTAAGATTACATAGCTGAATAATTGCATCATTGCAAGGATATATTGCAAGCAATAAAAAGAAATTTCCGGGCTTAAATGATGACAATATTAACTATCGCCCATGATAAGGAAAAAGGTTAACTACAGGCAGTTACCTGCTTCATAACGAATTAATGGTACATTCATATATTATCAACGTGCGAAAATATATGATCTGTAATATAATAACAGACGCTACACATCACTTTTATTACAGTCGTACCCTTTCTTTCTATATTTATGGCGTCATTAATGTTTGACCCTTGAACATACCCTCAAGAGTATTATCAACAGATAGCCCAGGATTTCGCTATTATCCTTTCATTTTCCGAAAAAAAAAATTTTTTTTGTTGGTGTGGTTGATTAATATTTCGGTTGACTTTCAGACAGATTTGGATTATTTCCATTCATCACTCAGAAAAAAGCTTCCTTTTCGGGTACGTATTTTGTGCAATCTGAAATTCCGTTGAGATTAAATTAATCTATAAATACAACTTTGTCTTTTAAAAGATAAGAAAATGTTAGAGCAATTAGAATGTTGTGATAACTAGAAATTAATGGTCGAGACCATTTCGCATAAATTTCAAAGTACGACTGAAAAGGAACCGCTTTTCATGGTACAAGCTCCCCTCACGGAACTACGCTTTTATACGCGTTCCATTAAGCGAACGGACAATTTAAATATTTATCCGAGACACAAGGACAGCTTGCAGTTCTCTTGTATTTTGTCCTTTTTTGTGCTCTGTCCATTTGCCAGATGAAAGCTTCTACTTTATCAGCAACTTGACCTCATTTTTTCATTACTATTTTTGTCCTGAAATGTAGTAGTACATTGCATGCGTTATTTTAGAGAATCCTCTAGTCCGGGACACGGGATCTTTCCGGTCGGTGGAGCTGCTATTTAAAATTTCAATGAATTGCGTGGAGAGTATGTCGACGGACCGGAAGGGGTAGTTTCGGTTTACATTGAAAACAGCAACAGGAACGGAAGTACGTTGTGATTTTCTGGCATTACTGAGCGCTGTACCAGAAACAGGACTATGCACTAACTAAATTTATCAACAGGAGTCATAGATGCCAGGGATTTCATTGCTGTTGCTTCGTTCTACAAACGTTTTCATGTGCTTCCGGCTGCAATATTTTAAAGGGAAAGTTTTTTTTTCCTTGAAGGTTTAAGGCACTTCCGGGATTCATTTGGATTAGGGTTATTTCAGTAAGTGCAGGATTTATAAGATTCTATAGAGCGGATATGCTACTTAATGAAATTTATCTAATGAAAAAAGACTAGAAGTGAAATTTACTAGTCGCTGTTTTTACTTTAGATATAGAATTTAAACTATCTTAATTCCATTAATCCAAGAATGTGTTGTGTGTAGTTCGGAAAACATTAAAATTTTGAAAAAAAAAATGGATTAAGAGTAGAGACTCTATCACCATCTGCTATAATACGAGCATAGTTGTCATGATGTCCTCTTTCAATATCGCAAAATGTTTCCTATATTATTCTTCGCAGTGCTACGTGACGCCTTATCACTTAGAGCACTAATTTATATATTAATAGAAAAAGTTGAACTATAGCGTCCAAATAGTTCATGTCAAATCAGAAATAGAAATCATTATCATCATGTTCATCATCCATCACATTTAAAACATTCGAACTTACCACTGCCATGTTCAATGTTACTTAAGTGTATTCTTTCATTTACTTCGTTAGCCGACGTAAAACTAGGTAACCAACTTGACACCAACCAAATAGTATATTATTACATAGTATCACTTTTTTGTACATTATTTGAATCTTCATGTAAAAAAATTAAGTGGTATCTTATGTTACTAATTTTGCCCTTACGGATATAGTAAGGAATCGAGCTAAAAAAATACACTTTGAAAGTATTCGGCCAAAACTAACTAACTAACAAAATTACGATTAAATAAAAAATTTACAAGTCAAATAGCATGTGAAATCAATTGAAGTTATGATAATGCATAACCTATAAATTTAATTTATTACATTATATTATAGTATTTGCCCAAACTCGCTTATAATTCCTTACTAATAAACATTGAAAAATACAAAAATCACTTTCACATGCTCTCCAACATTACATTACAATTTTTTTTAAAGATAATATTGTCCGGTGTTCTAATGATAAACGGACGACTTTGTGACCTTTTATTTATGTTTCCATCCCCCAGGAGCATCTTAGGTATTTAATTACAAGTTAAGGAAAAGTTCCAAAGTTTTATTGGTTTTATGTCGTCTAGGTCCCGACCGATGGAGAACTGTTGTTGAACTTCTTTCATTCAACTAACCACCAACTGCCTTTTATGGCTGGTGAACAAGAACTCACACTAAAGCCTATTAGCAACAACCAATTTAACAGGCATCAATAGAGATTAAACAGGATATTAAGCAATCGGTGTCGTTCCGAAATGGCTGATGAATTGAAATAACATTGCGGATTTAATATTGCAGATGTTTAGAACACATGCCACATTTGATGATTAAGACAACACTTTGAAGAGTAATTTACGTAAATTCGTACCATCGAGTATAAGATTGAGCAGGATTGTTTGCTTAGTAAAATAGGAATAACATGGCAATGGTCGGGTCGGATGGTTCCAAGGGACGAATTAAAAATACAATATTTTTAATTTTAAGAACTTTTTGGTTGTTTTTCGGGGAAACTGGCATCGATCGCTGGCCAGCTACTACCACAGTTCTGTGCAGTCTCGATTTACTTTTAATAAATTTAAGAATTCAGCATTATATTCAAACAAATCATTCTTCTGAAACATACGAGTATATGCATTGCGTTCATTTGCCCAGAATAACTTAATGTTTTCCTCCCTGAATTTTATTTTTTGCAAGAAAATTGGAAAAGGGTTTGATGTTGACTTTCCTTTACAATAAACTTAGGTTCAAAGTGATGTTCTTGTTAGTTAAAATAACTATCCCTGCATCGGTACCAAGTTATAGGTAAAAGTTTCAACAGAAAATTGATAAGGACGTATCGTCCGAACTAAATTATAAACTCAAACTAAGTTCATCGAAATTTGAATTCAACACCCCTTTGGCCATTAAGAACAACTATCAAGACTCAAGTCAAACACACATTACACTTTTGCCATGCCACTTATTCAGGAAACAAGAACTGCTCGTAAGTTGGTCGTTATTTTGAATCAAATAACAGTGATTTATATAAACGATAGAAAACATAGTTTGCAGAACTTCAAATAAGTTTACACACGTTACACACTGAAGAATCAAATATCTCCTTACTGTCCTTTTTCAAAGAAGAAAATAATATCTGCCAACTTTTGGGACGTAACACCATTATTATTTCATATTGGACATGGACGTTGTTGTGAGCTCACAGGCTATTATTGTTGATATTACGCTGGGGCGAGACTATAAATTTTAAAAGTTGTTGCTAAGAAATTCTTGACATAGAAAAAATACCATAATATTCTTTTAACTATTCTTTTAATTTGTAGTTTTAATTGAAAATAAAAAGAAAAATGAATCCGGCGTACGACTAAAAATATTCGTACCGACAGACGAACTTTTTTTAAATATTATCTATCAATCAAAATTCAAATCTCTAGAAATTTTCCCTTACGATAGGTATTCTTAAAAATGTTATTATTAACGATTTCAACCAATTTTCTAAAAACTGAAAATTTGACAAAAAGCAGAAAAATGAAAATTCGTATGACAACTGGGAATGGAAAGAAGACACATTTTGTAATGGTGCAGAACTGAAATTCACAATTCATTCATAAGTAGAACAAAGTACAAAATATTGCATCGAACGTATAAGAAAAAGCAGGGAAACATGATGTGGATGCGTTTCAAACCCACAATCTTTGAATTAATTTTGAGTCATCTCTCTGGATGTGTGTCTTCTTAACGATGAGATCTGGAAATCTGAATTTTTTCCAAATAATTTCAAGATTTGGAATTCATGTTGAATTATCGTTGTCAGTACTGAATTTCAGAATTCTATCTGGATCCTTGGATGTGTGTCTTCTTAACGATGAGATCTGGAAATTTGAACTCTTTTCTAATAATTTCAAGATTTGGAATCCATGCTAGATTGTCATTGTCTGTACTGAATTTCAGAATTCTATCTGACAACTATCAAAGCTTACAGTTCTGACTGATAGAAGTCATTGAAAGTAACTATTTTTTTTCATTAAAACGACTTCAAATAGCAATAAAAACAAATTTCACTGACACATTTAATATAAATCATTTGTGCACGCTTTCAACTTCTACTGCGATACTGTCTGGTAATTGATGTCACAGATTCACAGTATCAAATCCAATCGAAAACATCTGTCGACGCTCAATTGTATTCACTTTGGTGGAGATGTAAGGATACCTGTCCCCACTTTAAGTACACTTCGTTGTATGTACACATTGTCACCAGATATGCATACGAATTGGCGCTTACACCTTCAACGTTACCGAATAGAAAACAAAAATCCTTTTTTTCCATTTCACTGAAGAACCCTTAAATGTTTCAAATTCAGATGTGGTTGCTGGTTGTTACACGTAAATCATTCCACTTAGGGTTGGCTCTCCATTCGAGGTTAATGTTGTTCCGCATGGGAGCTCACAAATCTGAATAAATTCTTTGAATCTGATTCAAGCGGACTATATACACATGCTTGCGGATGATTGTTTCTATTATAGCTGTAGGTTAGGTGGAAAGTGGTACGGTATCAAAGGATTTCGAGAGTATTCAAGTGGCGCTTAGGTTTAAATACTCTTGATAGTGTGTGCCATTCAACCGACTGATGTAAGGATTCCTTAATTAACTAGGTAACACGAAGACTGAGACCGATCATATCAGTTCGGTTTCATCCCCCTTTTATTTTCTGCTGGGTGACTGAAGTATCGTCAATAAAAAAATTTCTCAATTTAGTTCATTATAAAACTAAAGTAACTAATTATTGCTATTATGAAAAAAAAAAAATAATGTGACACTCTTACATTTTGTTTAAATTTCAAAGAAAACGACGTAGGTATATAATTGAATTCATGTAAAAATGTCTTACAAGGATCAACATAATTATGTTAGAAATTAATTACAGGCAGCTCGACTGTCTGGTCCCAGTGAATGCGACATTATCTCTGTATGAATGTCACATTTTACCCATCCCCTTATCCTTTTTTTACTCCCAAGGGACTAAACGTTTCCTAATTCAGACAACGAAAAAATTAACCTTATTTTCCAAGAAGTGAATTTTGCTGCGTGGTCTTGCTAATTACAAGGCGGCATTTTCTGTATGTAATTCCTATTGAGTTACGATACCTCCAGAAAAATAAATTTCTTTAGTTCATGTCCTGAATTTCGAATGAATAGTTCGATATAAGCATCGATTTCGGCACATCATGCGGTAATCGGCTTATGGTGGCGTACTCTGAATTAAAATCTGCTTTAATTTGCGAGCTCCTAAAAAAACACCCCTAATTCTGACAAAATTAGCAATATACGCTTTAGATTCTGCCGTCAAACAATTCAGTTGAGTGCGCTTATTTGTATTCCAGGTGATGAGATTATTCTGGGCATAATTTTCAGTACAGATTCGGGGATTCACAAAAATTTCTGGAAAGAAAGTCGATGTGAAAGAAGATGTTTTTGCTCTGTATGATTCTACTTGTGAAGAGCAGGGAGGAATTCATAAGTTTGAAGATGAGCGTAATATGCCTACGACTCGTCTTGGATTATATAATTATAAGACGAACGAAGGTATTTTCCCATTTCATCTCAGAACATCGTCGGAATGTTAAGTCTGATTTCCCTGGAGTACGATAAGTCAGTAGGTGCTTACAATTGAAATGAGATTTACCTTAACGATAGTGAGCACAGATTGCTGTGAAGGTAATAACATGTGATTGATGGAAAATTAATTATTTAATCGGAAAGCTACCTGAAAGAGGCACGAATTCCTTACAGAGAGCGTTTCAATAAGACAGAAAGTAAAATGCGAGATAGTGTGTCGATTGGTTCTTACTTTTATACAATACAAGCGTATAATGCACGTTACGTTCTACGATAAATATGGCAATATTATTTATTTGCAAGCATCTAGAAGAATTTTCCTATGAAATGGATCCAAAATTTACTATAATCGGAAAAACAAAATAGCTAATCTAGAAAAATCAACTCTGTATGAACAGTTAAAAAAATTTAAGTAATAATAATCCAATAAGTGATCCGTCGATCCGGATCAAGAACACTTCCATCCCTATTCCAAATTTAGAAAGTTTATTGAATTATTGTCTATAACAAATGCACGTTTCTGAATTATTACATTTTTACACTGATGATACTTCAATAAATAAATGTCACAACTTTTTTTCAAGAAAGACATAAAACAAATAAAGTCAAAGAAAATTTTACTTTAATTCAAAACTTCATAAATTTCGTTTTAATTAAATTTCAAATAGTTTCATTAATAACTTTAGAATAATAAAATAAATTTCAATTTGTTCAGTTCATTACTAACTGATTGCACAAGTGGTACTCTGACTTCCTAGACATGACTAATTCCCCACATATTCCAGAAGTTTCACTGTAATAATCAGTTATCTAAATGTCTAGATAATGGTCAATAAACAATTTAAGTTAAATCTGCAAATAATGAAAAAGCCTGGAATTAGTACCAATAATTCAACGTAATCAAAATATTCATCGCTTATCGAATAAAGTTATTAATGTAACAATGCGGTGAATTTTCACTGGACACGTAACTGATTTATGTCCGTGTATCCTGACAACCAGCGCCGATAATTTTGCATGAAAATACAAAGCAGTCGTCATTGGAGGGTGTCTACCCCCCATCAAGATTAGGGCTTCTCTACTTAGGGCAAAAAGGTGGATGGATATTTTCTTGGTTTAATATTGACCCGAATGGAAATTGGAGCTGATAGGAAAATAACCGAAGAGTAAATATGTCCAGGGTGTGACACAAGGAGTCGCTACTCGAAAAATGATAGACTCATTTCCGAGTTGAAATTCCAATTATTATTATGACGGGTTTAAGTGAATATTGGGTGTCCTTTTACGTCTATTTAATATATTTACAAACTGTTACGATACACACGTATTTAATGACTTTTGTTTATTGACTAATGGTTAGATTAGTTGGGCTGGTCCTTTCAAAATAACGAGAAAGTCCTAAACTGTGTTAATTTTGTTGGTAGAAAAGACATTAGATAATGATTGGGAATGTTGCACATTAATTTAAGCATGCCGGTTGGATAATATCATCGCAATAAAGGTTATCTAATTATTTCGAATTAATATTGGGTTTTGTTCTGTCCTTGAAATGAAATATTTCTGAGAATTTTTTAGGTATTGTGGAAAATAAATATAAGTTTTAAATGATCAGGAAAACGTTCGAAAGCGGACTAGAATCCTGTAACAGAAGGGTATTTGGATTGAAAGTAGCAGTTTCCATGAATGCATGCCACTTAAACAATTCGCAATTGCTACAAGGATTTATTTCACACATTGTATTTGGGTTATCGCAATTAGTTGATAGTTTTTGGACGTCGTTAAACAAACATTGCGAAGAAGATATCAAGAAAATATTGCCAAATTTAAATATAAAAATAAACATAAAAAATAGGAAAGATTCTTTATTATTGTGCAATTTATGATTTTAACTTCTATTTTATGTATTCTTGAGAATCAATACAATAATTCGAACTTTTCTACTTTATGTCATGTGTCGACGTAAACTTCTTAATGAAATGATTGAGGCTGAGATGTGTTCATGCAGATAATCAAAACATATTTGTGCACATGTCAGTCTAGTTCTTTCGAATTGCTATCGTATTTTGTTGCTTACAAACAAATAGCACCATTAAAAAATAAATAAAAGAAATGGAAAAAACAGTGAATTTTTTGTTTTTAATAATATGTATTTATACAACGCGTAAATAATTCATTCACGTATGAACGATCAAAAAAATTTAACTCATGTGAAATCATATATTTCCCCTAGATGATACGTTAGTGATTCACTTACGATGCTTTTAGCTGGCTGAATTAATGCAGTGACTGAAAACGATAGAGTAAAGTGAACCAAAGTCGTCTTGCCCTTAAACGGAAGTTCCTCTAGTCAAATAATCAACACTGCCATAGAGATCCTATAAAAAGGACTTAAGGAAAAAATTTGGTTTCACCGAAATGGGTTAGAAAAATTGTTCTGAAAATTCTGTTCGTGTTAGAATGAAGTTTTTTTTAACCCCGTACAGCCAGAACTGACCTAGATTTTTCTGAAAATCGTTAAACAGATCGCGTAATGCATCACAAAATTGTACAAAAAAGGACTTCTACATTATTATCCTATTCACACCGAGCAACTCTTCTTGTCTATTTTGCAATTTCTCGAAACATTGAGCCCATCGAAAACGTTTCGCTAATGGACGTTAGATTTTACGACTAAGTTTGAAAACGTGACATTATCGAAACCAGACACACACATGAGTTTCATGTTATGAAACGATTTTCCTAATTTAAAATGATGGCTGCATTAAACTATAGTATAGCAGGAAACAGTGTTAAATACAAAGAGCAGAGGATCGATTATATTACGAATGAAAAAACATTTAATTTTATATACTCTACATACACGCCAGATGGGGTTATGCATAAAATCATCAATAATAAATTGAGGATACGTTGAATGCTGTGTGTATCAGTAGAAGGCTTCTATGGTAAGTATTTTTGAATAAATTTCCCGGAAAAATTGAGTCCTGGCATATTTCAGAAAAAACACAAATGTAATAACAGAGGACAGAGAGACACATGGAGTTATGGCCAGGTTTCATAGGTGATACATTTGCATACACCCTATTCCCAGTATAAGCCCCGTTTTCGTGAGCAGAATTTTAATTGTTTCCAAACAAAAACGTTTTTATTTTTTAGATTATGCGAAACGCAATGGGTGAACGAGTTCGAACATAATTCCAAGTTATTTTTGCACGATGTGTACGTACGTACTTCTAGATGGAGGATTTCTTCATAAGATCATTTTCTTACGGCAAACTGAAGTAAACAGAAACGATTCTTTTCAATTTTCCTTGGCGCATTCTTGGGGCTATAATTCAAATTAGGGTCGCATTGAGAAAGGGTGGAACCTTCGTTTACTTTAGTCTGGTGACTGTTTGCATTTTTGAAATATTGAAAATGGTTCAGAGGACTGCCAGAGCTTGGGAAGATTCTACGTGATGTGACATAAAATTTTTGTTCCATCAATCGGGATATTGCCGTGAAAGTAAAACCTTAAATTTACTCTATTGAGTAAATGCTGCTTAAATATTTTTTTTTGGCGTTTAAGGCAAAATACTTTTAAATATTATAATTTTTTGGATTTTTGTAGATATTGTATAAAAAGTAAATTTTTTTTTATTATATTCCAGGAAAAAAATTGGTTTGTGGTAATTGAATTTAAATTTCTGTATCAGGAGTTCAGTATACTTAGCAAAAGTTTGTCAATATTACTCAAAAAAGGGCATGGTTTGATTATTGCAATACGTCCGTTGTATCTACCATATTATAATTTTTGTCCAAAGTAAACACACAGCTAATAATCTTTCAGCTTTTAATTTTTTAAAAATTTATTATGCTTAAAAGTTAAAACTTTTTTTTAATAAGGCGATCAGTGTACTTGTGAACAAAAGTTAAGTAACAAATTTTATCTAAAATTTCGCTCTTCTGTAAGCTTTTAATGAAGAACAGGCCTGTGCGCACGGGAGGGGGGGGGGTTGGAGGTTCAAACCCCCCCATTGGCCTATTTTCATAGGGAAGTCAGGACCTTTTTTGTTTTTTTTTAGGTCATCACATTTAGTATGGTGGGAACTTGATAAAACCCCCCCATCATACAATCCTGCGCACGGGCCTGATGAAGAATTAAACAAGTTGCCTCCAGATTGTTGACTGATTAACTTCTTAATACCTTGAGGGATTCACGGAACTTATCATGTGATTATTCAATTTTAAATTTCCATAAAATTGGTTCAGTTGCTTGACTTAGAGACTATGCAAATTTCAAAGACTTTCAAAAAAATTGCCTTAACTCGTGCAACACTTCTAAGTTTACTAGCATTGTAAATTCCATGAAATCCTTCGATAACGGCTTAAAGTATTATACTAAGAACAAATTGTTTATCTATGAAGGTCGATTATTCGCCAACAACTCGATTATAATCGGCTTGAGTCAAGTTCTTTCAATGAAATTACCGTGTAACCTTGCTAACTTTATAAGATGTAGTACGACAGCAGGCAATAAAGGACTGCACGAGCTTAGAATCAAGAGGTCCCGTGAATCCTGGAATAACAAGCAAAGTATTTGGAGAAAGTAAATCTTAACTCACAGGACTGTAATGCCGCACGACTTCAAATTGCGAATTAATTGCAGTTTAGAACTTTTGAAATTGATTTCGAAGTTCAACGCCAAGTTGAAGGCTGTCCCTGTTGGTTCCTTAAACAAGCAATGTGGGTATTTAGTGAGGCTGAGCTAAGGATTGTTGTATCCTTAAATCTATCCAAAGAGCTGTTATGTTCTAAGTGATAGATATACTGTATCTGGGGGTAGATATTTTTCAATAAGATGAAAAAGTTAGCCCTACGGTTCATTCATCCTGGTTTCAAGTCTGGCCGACTCGGTGTCTACATACTACCACATAATCCCTGGGATTTAACCTGTGAACGTAGCGAAAAAAAAAACAAAATACTCTAAAATATTCAGCGAATGAGAAACACGCAATGTAGTCCCGAAGACAATATCCTTCGAGGGTGGGTTACACCCCGTAAAAGGTATATGGAAAATCCATCTGAAATGAAATTCGAAAACATCGTGAAGAAGCTGTCGAATGTGATTTGTTCTGGTTTTATTATATTTTTGTGGATGGGTCCATTTGAACAGTTGCTACCAAGGGTAAGAACTCATGTCGAAAACATACACATAATATTCGGCCTTCACGTATAACAAACCTGTCGTCTTTTTGGCAGCAGAATATTAAGAAAGGTTTCGGTTTTCTGGTTATTGCATCTCTTCTGGTTATGATGGACCGACATTAATCTCCAACGTTCGGATTATCCTTGAGTTATTTGCGTGAAGGAAACTTCGAAAATAACTAAACGTTTCCAATATCGAGGTAAATGTTTGACACGGTTTAGATTAAAAGTCATTGCTTATAAAAACGATCACACCTTTCTTTGCGTAAAAACAGAAAATTATTTTGCAAATTTGTTTGTCCTTCGTGTGCTTCTACCATCCGATCGTCAGTTGCAATTTCAAATGGATTTTCATATTTTTCACCTCAAATAGAAATCGAGAGCTTTCACAAATAGAAACTGAATACTGAATGCTACTGAATATTTTCCTTTAGCACTTAGTATTTGTTTACAATTGGCCATATTTGCGCTTTACACACCCGCTATGAAAACATTTGGCACTAAATGTTTCGCAAATATTGAATTAAAGCCCCAAATTGGAGTATTAAGCTACGAAATGGTTTTCAGGTCTGTCGAGAACGTTAATGGGACTGTTGAAATGCAAATATGTAATATAATACGTGGAATATTTTTACTAAATTCTTGCAATATACTTTAAAATATTGTCAGTTTTAAATATTTTGAATATTATTATTGATTATTTATCTCCAATTCCGTCATCTCTTCATGAAAATGCATGCCACCCCATTACACTTCCTTGTGCATTGAATTAAAAAAGAACACAAAATAAATTTTAAGCTATTACAAAAGAAGTCCGTACTAAGATATAAACAAATTTGATATCTTATTAAAACTAAGACCTGTGGCGAAAATTGTGAAAACAGAAGCAACCATTTTACACCCCATGAGCGTTAATATCCAAAAATCGGGAAATTTATTTATTTAATTAAAATAAAAATCAGTGAAACTTAGAAGCAATTCCATATTTTATAAAACTTAAGAAATATGACGAAATTCGTGAATAGTTGTTCAATCCACTTACACCTTTTTAGTGGATGCATAGCAAAAATCATGAAATTCTGTTTATAGACGATTATATAAAAAGCAGTAGGAAGTAGAAACTTATATAATATCTAATCAGATCTGAAGGATATGGCGGAATTCGTGAAAAAGTATAAAGCCTCTTTAAGCCCTCGAAGGGTTGCATTAAAAAATACTGAAAAGAGTTGCTGTGCATTTATTTATCTGAAAAAGTCAAATTAATTGTAATTAATTAATATACGAGTATTAGACGCAGGAGATATTACAAAATTCGTGACTATGTGTGAACCCATTACTGACACATTTGATTTTTTTTTTTGATAATGTACAACACATGAAATGTTGAAGAAATATGTCCTAGAACGAAGGCGTGACAAATTCGTACTCTTTACTATTTATAGTTCAACGAATAGGCTTAAAACTTTAATTTTAACAATATATGTATAAGGCGACCATAAAAATTAACTGTTCATAAGTTATAGCAAATTAATTACGCCCTATGTTAAAGTGTTTTTAGTAGATGTTGTGTAACTTCTGAAAAATAGCATTGTAGGAGCTTTTCTCTCAACTTGAGTTCAACCGTATCCCAAACATTTGCAAACAATTTCGACCAAAAGAGTTGTTTGGATGTTTACTTGACCGTCTACAAAATTCGAAAAATAAAATAACCGAAGCATTTCACTTTAAATCACATCAAATTGTTCAAATCGTACATTTTGTGGCGTTAACTTATTTTTCCAATCGAAACTCACGTATTAAAGTTCAGCACTAATCCTCGACTGCATGTGATAAATGTGTGTCTCTCACTGGCAATAAAACAAGTTAGTTCGAACATAAATTCGATGCTCTGCACCTGGATAAAATGCCAAGACTAGATACAATTTATCAAGTTGAATAGCAAAAAAAATGAAATTTGTATATGGTTGAATGGCGGAGATTTAAAAGTCCAAAGCTCAAAAAAAATTAAATTTAAATTTTTAGTGAGAGCGATTTCATTGACAAGTCTAAATATTGTTTAGAAAATTATAAAAAAAACAGCAGTAGTGACTGTGAAGAAGCACGGTTTTATTAAGACATTATTGAAATTTAAATATCATAAATTTTGTTTATAAAAATTTTCTTTTCAAAACTTTTACATTAATTAACTTCTAGCTCTAGTTATACTTAAAAACAAAATTGTACTAAATTTTAAATCAATCTTTTGCAAAAAATCAAAACTTTTCAAACACATTTTTAAGATTTTTAATTTAAGCCCCACGTTGGGCGCAAATATCCGCTGCGACTAGCAGTAGTAGGTTTTGGAAATTTCCTAAGACTTTTGGTCGGAAAATTGTCAAAAAAGATTTTTGGAGAAATAATAATTTTCAATATCTTTGGGATTTTTTAATTCGTATCTGTGCAACAATTAATATCTGAAATTTTTTTTTTCCTTAATGACTCCTGTTGTACATCTATCATCACTCCCAACCAGGCCCCCGTGCCCAGGATTGTGGTGAGGGGGGGTCGGGTTTGAACCTCCAAACCCCCACGTGCGCACGGGCCTGCTCCCATCTACCCTCCGGACGCAGGTTGGAATTGCGATTAAACTAAACTAAGCATTATCAACCACAGGCTAGCTTCGTGAAAACTGAGTTAAAAATGTTTCGAATAATATTACGGAGAAGGGCTTAAACCACAGAACCAGATTCGAAGATTCCAGTTACCTTATTCGAATTTCTCTTACAATACATAGTTCATAGATTTAAGAAAATATTTCCAATTCAGTACTTTCAAGTTACTGCCACATTGCAACGAGTAGAGACTTATTAAAGCAATGAAAATGAAAAATTTCCTTTTTGTAGGCGTCTACACGAAAAAGGAACTCGTTGATTAAAGTTCCGCGTACATCCCTTTTTCCGGCTCATTCAAGTATGAAAATTTAATAAGAATTTTCATTTCTGTACCAATTTAAATTTTCATGATATTCTTCGAATGAACAATGACTTTGAGTTCTGTAAAATTTTTTACTCAATTTTCGGATGTGTATAACTGAGCTGAATAGAAACTGTAAAGCTGTTGTCTGTTTTAGGCGAACAGAACTACTGTTAGAGGTGAATTCCTGACGATTCCTTAAAGGCAATAGTTTCCGCTACAATAAATCGCCAAGAAAGCAATAACGCAAGGCTAAGCTACGACAGACTCTAAGCTTAACGAATCCGTAGCATAGTACTGAAATTTGCATAATTTGCGCGACAATGCAATGAACAGGTTGAAGAGAAAATTCCCCGGTGAAATGCAGGTTACCGTGTGATGTGAACCGCACAGAATGCATCATAGGTTTTTTGTGGAAAATTGCATTTGAATGCATCATTCGAGGAAATATGGTGGAAATGGTTTTCTCGAATACATGTACAGAATTATTTACGCGAAATATATTGATAAATGGAAATGGAAGAATGTTTAAACTCGAATTGAATATTCGATTAGAATAACCTACGGGAAAACACGTTTCACCTACGGCCAATTAAGGGAAGTTCTTAGTTTTGTCTATTTTATAGAACATAGCGTTATTATTTGTATACATTAGATGTATACAAATAATAACGCTATGTGGATGTACTTATAGTCATTATACATGCCATCGTTCTAAGAATAAGCTCTGAGTTTGAGAATGTTGAACAACATTCGATTTTCTTGATTATTAGATTAGGAAAATATTATATACAAGATTATAAAAATTCTTCAACCCCTTTAAAATAAAGGTATTATATGGATTATACCGCAAAATTTCTGAGCAGCCGAGATTCGTAGAATTTTATTATAAAATTTATGGATCAGCCGCCATACTCTCTACGTTTACCTGCAGAATACGCGACCCAGAAACATAAAAATGCTTTCAATATCTATTACCATATTCTAGCGACAACTATCACAACATGGCAAGGCAAATGACGTAGAATCGATAAAAGATAAAAATATCTTCAGATGAATGTTCCGCGTATATTTATAGTCCTTTATAGGTAAATTAAGTTTTCTCGAACGTTTAGAGGTACTATAGAATATAAGATATTCACATGTCTCAGAGGAAATAGGAGAATCCTGATTGGTCCCTCCTGGCAGAAGCTGGAAAATTGTAAAAAAAGTTAGGGTATTAAAGAAATAAGCGTTTTTTCTCGATCAACCTTCTTCGACGAACGGAGGTCGCAGATGTTCGCACCAACTATAATTCACTTAGGATCCGAAAAATTCTTCATATTGAACTCCTTACGATCGGTAACTAATAAAAACGGAAGCTTAGATAATGAGATATCCAATTTTCTCCATTGAATATTAACCCCGTGATGTTAACGACTATTTAAATATTAAAAGCCGAATCGAATGTAAAAGTATTAAATTATGCAATCCGGATAATTCCCTGAAGATGGAACCCGTGTCTTTCATTCGTAATTGCCATTACAGATATGTAACACGTATCGTTGTCGATAACTGATGTTGTCGAAAACTTTAATGAGATAAACTTTCGAATTACCTGGTTCAGGTGTAGTTCACAATTTCGTGTGACACAGAGCTACAGGTGAAATGGCACCATAAACCGGATGATATCAGACTATCTTAAGATTTACCCTTTGGGGAAGCTCATCCTGAAGAACTTTAACAACTTTTTGCTTGTTTCGTGTTATGGTGAATTTAATTTGAATAAGCATGTGACGTACCTTGGTATTTAATTTTATAATTTAGAGAAAATTGTATGCTTGGTAGTACTTGTCTTGTAGGTATTCGACTTGGACTATGGAAAAGTTTGCAACCGTCAACATTTCTTTATAATTGCAAGAGAGTCAGTCGGGTATGACAGAAATTCGCTATACGGCTTCCATGCTCTAA
This sequence comes from Beris chalybata, assembly GCA_949128065.1. Taxonomy (NCBI): domain Eukaryota; kingdom Metazoa; phylum Arthropoda; class Insecta; order Diptera; family Stratiomyidae; genus Beris; species Beris chalybata. The sequence goes on along the minus strand of OX421894.1, from coordinate 4,972,258 downwards.
AAAAAACATTTCGGTATACTTTTCTGGTTTTTTAAAAAAAAAAACGAAATAAAGAAGTTCTGTTGCAATCCGAAATTTTAAAATTCTGATATTTGCCTCTTCTCTCACTTTTAAAAACAGCAATAAGAATCGCAGTGATAAATGACTGTGAATATTGGACTAGAAGTAAATAGCGAAACCGCGAAGGATTTCCAAGTGTAACAATAATTGAATGCGTTTTAGATAAAGATTCTTGAGTTGTTATTAATTCGATGTAATGACAGTGGGCAACTCCTTCCCAAAAGTAAAATAACGATTCTATCCTCTCCACAAAATGCTTAATGCCGAAAGATTATAGGTATTATTTTTACTAACTGCCCAGAGTGTGCGAAAATTCGAAATTTCTAAACAGGCAAAATTTCGAATTGATTAAAATATTTTTTATTAAAAAAGATAAAATTAAAATAACATGAAACTCTTGGGCGAATCTTATATAGAAATAAATAATCTCATCTGTAGAAAAGTTTCACTTTTCTCATAAAGAACTATAAAGAAAACCCGAAAAATTAAAAACCAATTGAACATCTTATCACTCCTAAGGTATATAACGGAATTCATGAAAATATTGTAAACGCATAATTATAATTTTTATTTAATTTTTATTATTTTAAATAATTTAAAATCTTGATAATGGGCTTTAGGCGTTTATGTGGAAAAGAAAAGCTATTTGACATTAAATTAAATCTTGAAAATATGACTGAATTCGTGAAAATAAATATAATGTAATCCCTTCAATTCCTCTTAAGGGTCGAATTTCAAAAATCCTTAACTAGGAACTTATATGAAGAAACCATGGAATAAAATGTAATTCAATATTTCAGACGACCTAAGAGATATGACGAAATTCGTGAACGTATAGGCACATCATTTTTTTATTGATAGTTTGTTTGCCACTCTTGTGTGCGTCAATGGATTCTAGCAGATCTATATCTACTCAAGAAGTTTCTACTTTTTAGTATAAGCCATTCTGTAGATAACACCCCCTCCCCCATAACATGCCACAACTATAGCTCTATCTATATGCTAAGTTTCAGTTATTCATCTTTATGGGTTCTCAACATATAAAAATCAAAACTCTTTCTTTTTCACCCGCAACATTTTGCTTAAGAGATATGGAAACAGAAATCTCAATTTGAGCTTTTGAGCGTTTCGGAAGCATACTACACCTACTCCAGCACCACTCCACCCATATTGAAAACTATTTTTAATATGGGTCCGCTATTCAATATAAATTTCATGTTTCAGCCTTCTAGCGTAAGCAGTTGCTAACATGTTGAAACCAAAATCTTTCGTCTAAAAAAAATCAACGTAAGAGCTGAAAGGATTTAGGAGCTATTAGCCTTAAAACGGTTCTGCGTACCGCGGCGGATGGCGGACAGACGGCCTGAATTTTTTCTACTAGTCATAAAATGAGACTACTAGTCATAAAATGTGACTACTAGTCATAAAATGTGACAATAAAATTTTTGGGGTAGCAATTTTTTTAAATCGAAATAATAAATTAAAAATTCAAGTGCATATCATTCCATTTTCGCCTTTGATTTATTTAATACAAAATTTAAAAGAAGAACTTGTTACCCAACGATGACATACTGCTCTTTATGAAAACGTAAAGTAACTTACCTATAATCGGACTGAGTGAAAATATTATGTATTGGTATTTATTTGCATGATTCTATGTGTAGAACACGTTTCAACGTTGAAATTTTATTTTTTTATTTAATTAATAATTCACACCTGTCGCGTTTGCGATTGACCCACGTCCTCCTTGACCCTCGACCTACACACACCATACTTATGAAGTTTTTCTAAATTTCGACCCCCGGCAAGAATTCAAATGGACGCCGGTGAATAGCCGGTACTCAAACCTGTTTCTGCAAAGACAAGAATCCAAATTCATCGAAAACATCTTAAATGGAACAATATGTACTAGAGCTGTGCATCTGCATGTAAATCTCATTTTTGAAAAAAGAAAAATTTCGTAACGAAGGAAAGTAACAGTCAAAATTTTTTTTTAATATGTTTGTATGCTGACAAAGCATTCAAAAAACTCAGTTTTTATACTCTAGATGAAATCATATAGAGTATTATAAGTTTAATCCAGCCCGAAAAGTTTGTAACGCATAGAACCGAGCCTCGGACGAAAAAAAGAAATATGTATATTATTTTGTGTTTATTTTGGACAAAAAACCCCAAATTCGTTTGCTTAATAACTCAAGAAAGGGTTGGCCTAGGAAGTTGAAATTTGGTCACCATCTGTAAAATGGAAAAAGTAAGGCTAAGTTCGTTAATGGGCGATATCCTTTCACTCCCTCGGGTTCTTCCCATACACGAGTCCTTAAAAAACGTAATCACAATTGAGCCGTCTTTTTTGAAAGTGGAATAAGTCCATCGGACAAAAAAAAACTGAATTTTGAATTATTGTTTTTTTTAATAAAGTCAATGCCATTAAAAATATGGACTTATGTTCATTTTTGCTTTTATTTCTTATAAATTGTTATTTTTGAAAGTGGAATAAGTCCATTTGGACCTAAAAAATCGTTTGTTTTCTGTAACAATTTTTACAATTATTATTGCATAATAAAATTTAACAGGTTTATAGTGTTAATACATCACTCGAATTGTATTAATTATTTTTTAATTATTTCAAACGTAAAGCCATAAATATTCCAATGTATGAAAAAATGGACTTATTCCACTTTCACAATACAACGGCTCAATTATTGCTCGAATACTTCAATTTAGGAACTTGAAATTTTGCATACTTAAAGGTTATAATGTTTGAAGCGAAAATTGTGAATATGAAGCAAATCAAATGAGTTCTTCGTGTAGCAGGCTATAAAAGTTCTTCAAAAATGTATGCAAGTCACAGAATCTACTATAACTGCAGTGTGAGTTAAAGCAGGGATTCAAAATTTTACAGGAAGTAGTTTTATATTAAAACCAGGCCCGTGCGCAGGAAAGTCTGAGGGGGTTTTATCAAGTTCCCCCATACTAAATGTGATGACCTAAAAAAAAAATAAAAAAAAGGTCCTCACTTCCCTATGAAAATAGGCCAATGGGGGGGGGGGGTTTGAACCCCCCCCCCCCGTGCGCACGGGCCTGATTAAAACCAAGGATGAGTTCATTAATTGGTGCCATCCGTCGACTCTTTCGGGTCGCTGTCTACAAAAAAGGAGCATTACACGCAGTAGTCGACGTATACGGAACAACATAACAAGTTAAAATCAACCAATTGTATGGAGGTTATTTTCTTTGCATAAAAATGTAAAAAATTAGTTAGAAGAACTTCAAATGCCAATAAAATGAAACTCGACGAACTAACAAAATAATGCGTTAAAAATGCAGGAAACAAAGCAATAACTGATAGGAAATATGACACGGAGTTTTTAATAATGTAATTTTTTTTTTATTTTTCACTTTGATAACGACAATTTAGCATTTATACATAATTGTAGCTATGTTTAGTCATCGAAGATAACGAACGTTGATCATAAGTTCATCCCATTACAGTACATAAAAAATTATATAAAAGAATTTCCGTTCGAGTTGTTCATTTGCATTCGTTGCATTGTGAAATTAAAGCTTCCACAATTTATTTCTTTTGTAAGTTTATAAGAAAAAACAGATTTCGTTTCCAAAAAAAATTTGGATAATAGAATAATATTAAAGTAATATTAAGACGGTAATGAAAGAATTTGTTTCTTATGATTTTATTTCGGTATAGATACACAAGAGTTTAGATTATGTCTGAGGTGAATTAAGTTAAGATGAAAATGAACGTGAATTAAACCTCTTTTTTATTCACATGAAGTCAAATTATTTAATTCCAAAATTTTCTATTCACCAGGACCAAAAAAGTTTCGAAACCTAGTGAAATCTCGCACAAGTCTGGAGACAAGTATAAATGCTCGCGCTATTCACAACTATTTGGTTTGTTTTAATAACACGAATCAGGTAAGCGTAGTAATTACCATTCTTTAATGCTATATTAAGACATACACACTCACACACTCGTGACTTGTTGCGAACAGAACAATTTTCAAACAATTTAATCGATGGATTTTAAATACAATTGGCATGTGGCTTTAGAAAAAAAATAATAAAAAGTGTGTCAACGGTTCCTTATGGGTGCCTAAGGAAGGAGACAATATATTGGAATTGTAATTACTGCTTATGGTTGTGCAATTTGCAGTCCCTATAAATGTAGGACTTTAAGTTTAACGAAATAAAGTATTGATCAAACGTGGCAATGGCATTACTGTCCGAAACTATCTCTAACTATTCATCTCAGTTTTGATTTTTTTATAAACCCTTACATTTAATATAGAAAGAAATTTGAGGAGTTTAAATGTTTCGGAAACAGGTGAAAGTTGTCCCGATCGCATTTGTACTGTTAATGCTGTGTTCCATCATAGGTGATAGCACAAGAACTGGATATGAGGATGAATGTTCCACCTACCTTCGAACTGCTGGCTAGATCGAATCAATATAACGTGCTAGTTGGCGTCTGGACCAGATGCACGTTGAATAAAATTTGAAGTAAATTTACGAGAGCGACTCCAAAATATTGACGAAACGACGATAAATTTGACGCGAGTTTAGATGTCTCATCACATTCATTTATATTTCTAAATAATTTATGGTATACTATTTTTTGTTGAATTTCTTTCTCATTAATAATAAGGCCCATATGCGCTTCTTAATTAATAAACAAATATGCATTAGGCTTTAAACAACAATTTACAATTATTTAGACCACATGCAAAGTAAGATTACATGCGATTGCAATGTTGATGTTGATTTTATAACAATGTAAAGTATAACTTTTTTTTTGTCTGAGGTCCAGTTCTCTTCATTACAAACTTTTGGGCTGAATTAAACTTGTAATAATCAGAGATTTATAAAAAGTGCTATAAAATCTGCTTGAATCAGAATTACATCACAATGTCAGTAGATAACGAAAGGGGTAGTGTTTTTTTAAGCCAAAAACCTTATTAAGATAACTATAGTCAGCTTTTCCTTTCAGTTTGCTATACCAAGGATGGTCTCATTGTGTTTACGCTTTCTATAACGGATTTATCAAACAAGGTAAATAATTGTACTTCATGTCTAGAGATTACTAAATTAATGCCGAATCTCGTTTTACAGATGATGAACGATGTGAAAGTTGTGAAAGACTATTTCCAAACATTCGGTGAAGTTACTTCCGTATACTTTCAAATTTCTAGATATTATGATTCTGATTGTGATTCTGATGGTGATTCTTGTCATAATGTTTCTTATGCTTATGTGACCTTTGCAAGGGCCGAAGATGCCGCTAAGTAAGAAACATATATTTCAATATCATAATGAAATAATAAATACATATAATATTTTAAAAACATTATCCGATAAACAAATTTGTTTCACTTTAAATGAATTTTTGGGCCTCTTCCTGGGTAATCATTATGTTGTCAAAAGTTTCTTAGACTTCTTTTTATCAAAATCTATTAAGTCCCCATGGACCATTTTAAGTATAGGGAAAATTCCTATCGTTCAAAATATCTGTTTCATATTTCCACACATATTTTGCACACATAATTTTCAAATGTTAGTTATCGTTATAAGGTAAAAAAAAATATTGCGAATATAACAATATTAAAGTTTATATACATAAAAAGGTGACGCGAACAATAAAATCTCAATCTTTCAGTGACTTTTTGACTCTTTCAAGAGAGAAAAAAAAAATTTTAAATAGTCAAGTTACAAAAGTATTAATAATATAATATAAAAGAGTTTCAGTATTATCAAAAAGGTAATATTTGATTCCCCCTGGCATCTCAAAACTAACTGGCGTCCTTTAGACACTAGGTTGTTTCGCTACCTGGCAGTTCGCGTGTTAGATTTCCTTTTCAGGTTAATTTCTTCCCAGAACCTTTTCAGGGTCTGGCATCGACTATTCGAAAAGACCATAGCTTAGCCAGAAGTATGTATCAGTCTGATTGTGGCTTATCTCACATCAACATTGGCGCAACCGGTGGTCTCGTTTCGCTTCATCTAAAATAAAGATTATTGTGGTGATTGTATTAAATAACCCTTGTCAGATTGTATTATCTGTTGACAATAAAAATCATAAAATTAGCTTTGAAATTTTTCATAAGAAGTAATTTTCGTCACTGGTCACGCGACAGACAAATTAAATTAACATGTATAAATAATGGACATTCATTTAAAAGCAAGTATTAAGTTTAGTTATTTAAAAACTTGCGTGATAACTTATTGTCGTTTATTTATATTACTTACTTTTACTTATTTCAGTTAATTTTTTTAAACAAAAATTAATATGATGAATTTTGTGTATTGAATATGAAAACTCATATCGCATAAGTGGTGTCCGTTTTCGGACGTGTACGTTGAAGCATGTTTTTAAGCTTGCTTTAGGATAATTCGCTTGTTGTCATATATTTCTTTGAAATATTTCAAAAGAAACGGACACGCGCACCACTGAAAATAATGGTAGTTTTGAAGAGATCCAGGAGATCAGAAATAATTTCTCCATAGTTAGATGGAGCTCTGTCTTACTGGAACCACATTTGGAGACTATCTTCATTAGCCCGTGAACATTTTTCGAATTGATATGGTCCAACGGTCTTCCTCAGCTCTCACGTTTTCTACACATCGGAATACAATTTTAAGTTATAATCGACCGTGCTTTTCCAATTCTCGGCAGATCATTTATCACATGTTGATGTAAACATAAAATTAAATGTAAGGGTTTACATATAAGCACGTTTAGTCGAAATGATTGACACGACATTAACAAAGCTAATTTCGAAAATGTTAAGACGTTGCACAGCAGTATATCGCTTCTTTGTAAATTTTCCAGTTTATCTCTAAATCGAATACCAGGAATTGCAACGGAAAAAAGAATTTACTAGTTTTAGTCAATTATCTTATACATTTCAGAGCAATGAGTCAACCAAATCATTGGAGCTTTTCGAAAAAAAATAATAGTTCGTGCGGCCGATATATGGCATCAACCAGAATCTGCATTTGAATTCAGTAAGTAATTATTATCCTTTTTGTATATTTAATGCAAGTCTATTCTATTCTAATGCAATACGACCACTTCAACAGGTTCATATTTATTAGATTTAAATGACGACTGTCTGTTGCACATCATGACTTACTTGGACTGTGCTACGAAGATACGACTCTCGTTAACTTGTCAGCGTTTTCGTGAACATTATGAAACCCTCTTGGAATTAGGCGAAATATTCGTTTGCGATAATAACTTTTCGCAGTTTCAATTCCTTTCAAGATCCGGGCAACATATAAAACGAATGATTTGCCTATATCAAGATAATTGTCCTTTTTCTGATCTCGAGCTATTGCCAATCTCTTGTAATAATTTGGAAGAAATTACATTGCCCAACACTTCTTATAAACTGTACACTCATATCTTCCGCGCCAACGAAAATCTTAAGAAGATCGATTTATCACATTGCGGTAAGACTGACGCAGTATGTAAAACGATCAGTCGGTTAAAGAAACTGGAAAATTTGGATTTGTCCGGTAATTATCGCATCACCGGAAAACATTTGCATAAAATCACAAGTTTAGTTGAACTAAATTTGAAGAATACTCAAATCAAGCGAAAACCTTTCATCCAATTATGCAACAAGCTTCAATTGCAAAGCTTAAATATTGCGGGTTATAATTGGCTAACTAAAGAAGCCTTTCAAGCTATTGTCGATACTCAAACTGAATTGGAAAGAATAGTTGTAAGCGATGATGGTGAAGATGGAATAGAAACGGTTGCACAAATTAAAAATTTGAAACATATAGGAATTATATATCCTTGCAATTCGAATTTATTGGCCGAATTGGTTACGCATAAGCGCGATTCGCTAGAGTCACTAATGTTGCGTATGAGGTATGGCTGTGGAATGCCTGAAACTACAAAAACTCTAATTTTTCAATTTCGAAAAATACGAAAATTTTCATTAAAACTCGAAGCTGAGTGCATTGATCCAAACTTCCTTTTGAAAATTGCACAAAACTATGCGGAATTGCGGGAGTTTTATTGCCCAGGTAGCCACACTTTGGACGAGAACGTATTAATCGATTTTATGAAATTTGGTAAGAATTTGGAAAAGCTGAACCTTTAGAATCGGATAGTGTGTACGAGAAATTGGTTTCTGTATTAAAAGAGAGAACTGTGAGACCGATGAAACCAGTAGAACTTAATGTACTTGGAGTTGGAATTTCGAAGGACATAGTAAATGTAAGAAATTGTTTTCTATTGCTAAAAATATTGTACCTACATTTTATTTTTGATTTTGTAGACCGAGATATACCGTCAAAATCGAAATCTGTTGATAGTATCTTTTCGTTGTTACCCACACCTATATCTACCGTGATTAAGAAAAAATTCGACGATCTAATCAAAAGTTCTTTAAAAAAAAACAACATCAACAATAACTGATAGGAAAGGCGACACAAAATTTAAAATTGTTTTTTATTATTTTTCTTCGATTATGAAAATTTTTGCATTTATACTTAATATAATTTGTGTAGTCATAAACGATTTTTTCTACAATTTATTTCTTTTGTAATTTTATTCTTTATTCTTTTATATTTTATTTAAAAAAAAAAAAAAATGACGGTAATGAAAGATTTTGTATTTTATGATTTGAGTTGGGGCTAGATACACAAAAGAGTTTTGAAATTGTTCCAATATTGTCTGGGGTGTATTTAGGTAAAATAAACGAACTTGGCCGAAGGGTAAATAAACCTTTTGTAATTCACATGAAATATTGTTAATTTAATTTCAAAATTTTCTATTCACCAGGACTAAATAGTTTCGAAGCCTAAAGAATAAAAGCGTCGTGAAAAGTGTAACTGGCCGCACTATTACCAACTATTGGTTAATTACCCTTTAAAATATTATGACACACACATAAACTTGCTGTGAACAGAACAAATTTAAAAGAATTTATTCGATGGATATCAAATAAATGAAAAAAGTTTCTTATTAACCGCAACAATACCCCATAGGGTACCTTATGACCGGAAATGTAGGTATTACATTGACTGGTAACATAAAATAGAAATATTCTCTTGTTTCCATGTCTTTCTAGTGCTGCATTCAAGTTCGCTCATTAATTACTTCGATGTGTAGGTCTACTCTGCAATTTATTGAAATCCTTTTGATAAATATGTTATTCTAGTTAAGCCTGAATATTTGTAAAGTTATTAAATTCGTTAACTGTGTAGAAGTTTTTAATTTTTAGTTGAATCTGAAAATTGAAAATGCTTTTAAATTGGAAATTACACACAGAAGTTCAAGATGGAAGAATACTTTTTACTTTTTTTTCCTTAAAACGCTACGATAATTCTGTGGTTTTAAATTAATTCTACGGTCTTTTTTCCCAACATATCATGTCTGATTAGAGTATAACTTTCCTTTATTTATCACAAAATCATAAAATCTTATAATTAAAACTGAAGCCATATTTCTTCGCTAGTTGCAAGTGGTTCTTGTCGCTGTGGAACAGCAAAATCAGCGGACCAAAGCTTTTAGCTGGAAAGAAAGAAATTTTTATTTTGAATTAGTTTTTCTTAAATCGACAAAAGTAGCCCCTCAGAAAATTCGGTCGGACGCGCCGGTGAAACACTTAACCAATATGTTCCACAGCTGTATGAGATATTGGTTTATGTATTAGATAGAATATAGATTTAACACACTGGCAGCCCGAAAAATGTGCATTTACTTACAAGTGATTTGAGTACTAGGTACAATAGTTCCACAAAATAGTGAAGCTCTGATCCCGGAGCTCTCGACTCGTGCCTCGGGAATCGACAAGTAGTCATCGAAACGCTGTGCCATATCCATTTGGCTACGGCATGCCCCGTCGAAAGGTAGCGAATCGGTTTCCGACATTTTAAAGTAGTTCGTCGTTAATCTTTGAAAAGGGAACAATTAGAATATAGGCGGTGAAATGGACAAAGCCTTGACTTACTGTAAACTTTGTGTTGCTGATGTTCGACGAAAGCAAATGGCATAGTCCAAACTTCCGGGATAGAAGCCGTCTCCGCTGTTATAATTGAACGAAGATAGTTCACCCTGGGTATGTGGATAGTACTGGAGACATCCGGTAGGTGCTATCCAAAATCCGTCGTTGAAAAACGTTCTCGGCTTTATAATGGAACTGAAGAAGCTCTTGGACGATAAGCTGCGCAATGGTGACCCCAGCGAGCATTCTAGTTGCGTTACGCGTATATCCCATCGTGGTGGCATTAAGCTTCTGTTCGCTGAACGGTCCTTTATGAACATCCTTAAGACGATTTCCTTCTGGCCTGCCGTTCTGTTGAAAGGCAGGTAAACGTGTTGCTGTTTGTCATTGCCGCAGAACTTGTAAGGACCAATTTGCAGGTAGTCGTCGACACACTCCTCGTAAGCTGATCCATCGGTTGATGTTGTCGTAGTCGGTGGAGCTAAATCGATATCGAAATCAACGCGAAGCTAGAGAAGGAAAGGTCATGCTAGTATCGAGTGAATCCAACTATTTACTAAGCCACGAACCTGACAAACAAACCAACTGTGCGCCTTAAACGTATACGAACAATCCTCCTTCTGGGTTGGCCAAGCCAGCGTTGTCTGCTTATAGAATGACTTGCCGTCGCAGCTCACCTTAGCTCTGGACCCGAAATCTGGTCCCTTAGTGCTACATCTCCTAATCAGGAGCACTAAGACAGTAAGTACTAAACCCTTAATGTACATCGCCGTACCGAGTAATGAACACTATTCTGAGTTCTCAAGACAGTGTGCCACTTTATATAGCCCAGCATATTGCTCTAATTTCTACGATAGCATACGATTGTTTGGATAAAAAATCACAACAAAACTCCATGTACTTTTGCATTATCAAAAATGATTACATGTGTTTTCCGATCGCAATTAATAAATTGGAGCAATTACTTGCACTGAAATCGCTAAGACACATACACGGTAGTTGGCGTTGAATTCGGGGTAGCTGACTTTTATTCTATTAGCTTCATTGAACTTTACCTTGTTCGAACGATAAAAAATTGATATGTTCCTGTTGTTATCTGAAGGTGTTTATGGGGCTCTTCATTACATTAATTGGCCACAACACGAGTCTTTATCGCAATAATTGCCTAATCAAAATCAAAATCTTGGAAACAAGAGCTCATAGGATATCCCCAGAAATGTGTCACAGTTTTGTTCTTGAATTTTGGTAACTATTTTCGGTTTTACACTTATGTACATAGGAAGGTCACAATTGCTGATTAGTCCCACAGTAGTCACTTCTTCTCAACCAAAGTTGGTCCTTAAGCTCCTTGATAATCATTATCGAATCTTCCAAAAAAAAATTCCATTTATTGCCAAATCCGATTCTTTTTATAATTATTTAATGGTATATAAAATTTAAAACTTTAAAACAACGATTTTACTTAATGAAAATAACACAGTATTTATATTGAATTCTGCTCTATTTTTAAATTACGAATTTTCAATCGCGAATTTCAGCAGTTAAATTTTTAATTAACCCAAATTTTGGCAGATTTTGGAACCAAGATTTTTTTTCTAAATTTTATGTACTACGTTTGACAAATTTCTGTTTGATATATGCAGAGTTCGGTCGGTTAGAAGAGCACAATTTTGGATTCATACCAAATGTTGGTTATTTTTATGAAGAGGAATTTTTATGTATTTTTGAATTTTGATTTATAAACGATTTGTGGAAGAAGTTCAGTTTTTTCGATTTTTTAAGTTCATAGATTTTAGAGCAGAATTTTGGTTTCATTGGAACTTTGGAACCAATTTTTGGGTAGCATTTACATCGATTTCCAGATTTTAAACTTTCAGTCGATTTGAGGAGTTCAGTTTTGAATTTTGAAAAAAAAAAAAAAAAAATTGGTGCGAACTAAAATCGAGCTTAAGTCGATTTCTTGAATTCGTTAAATTTAGGTAGATGTTGAATTTTGAATTTTGTAGACTTTTCGTTGTTTTAATTTTAATTGTTTATTATTGTGAGTAAATTTCAATTTATTTTTTGTTTCAAACAGAAATTTTTTTTTAAAACGCGTTGATTATTAGAAATTATTAGGATTCGGAATTATTTTCAATTTTTTAATTTCGGGTTGTATTGACTTTCTGGAGTAATTTGAATTTCAGTCGATTTTTAATAGAGTTGTTCCTACAAAAGCGAATTATGTGGGTTACATTTTGAATTGTGGAGATTTGTACTAATTTTTGAACTTTTGGTATTTAACGTTTAATAGATTTGTTAATTGCGATTTTGAGAGCTAAATTTTGAATTGTGTAAAATTTTGGCAATATTTTGAAGTCAGCGTTTCTGTTCGATTTTAAATTTTTTTAACTTGTTAGATTTGTTGAGTTTAGAAAGTTTATTTTGAGGAGATGCATTTTTGTAAAAATTGAAATTGTTACAATTAGGTTATTCTTCGGATTTGGATTCAATTTGTCGATTTTAGAAGATAAATTTAGATATATACAAAACTTTAATAAATTTAATTAGTGGTATGTAGATATGTAATAGATTACTAGAGAGTTGAATTTTCAGTGGGTTTGTAAAGTTTATCGATTGTTGAACGTTTTATTTGAATAGTGTTGATTTTTACCAAATTTCTGTATGATGAATTTTGATCGTTATTGGATTTTTGAATTTCAAGTCAATTTGTAGAGTCTTTTGTAGTAATGATTTCGACTTGAGTAGTTTTAATTTGGTTTTTACTGACCACGTGTGTGTAGTTCTATGAATATTGTCACCACTTCGAGAAAAATACACTGGCACTTTAAAAAAAACTCAAACTGTTGATTAATTTGTGAACTATCTGTGAAAATTTGTTGATCGAAGTTCGATGTCGAAAAACCTCAGGATTATTTAGCTAATTAGTTCATATTTAAGTCTTAGGTTAGTTCTAGTTTAAGAATATTCTTAAGTTGGTAGGTTTTTCACTTTGCTGTATTTCCTTAATCTTATATACTAATTACACTAACTCCACCGTCTTACGATCAAATATGAAAAACATTAGTTGAAATGGGTACAAATACTCAATTGCTCTAAAGTAACTTTATAAGAAACACTAGATTTTATACATATGTACATATTAGGCAAAATAAAAAAAATTTGAATTTTAATTTGAATCTGAGAAAATGGATTAAAATTTGTTTAAATAAAATATACCCTTGATCTACAATATAGTATATAATATATATTCTTAAATTTAATTAACGATATTGTAACTAATACTAAACGCCCGTGGATGGAGAGCAGGTTGTCCTTGGCCTTCTCCCATTATAATATCACCACTATTAAATACAATTGCAAAAGATCCTGGCATTGTTGCTAAATGAAGAAAATAAAAGTTACAGTATTTTTTAATAAGAGAGAAATTTGTAAGTTGGTACTCACACTCCAATATGGTTTTTTCTAAAATATCGCCACAGTAATGCGTTCCTGTAATATCGGCACCTACAATACGTGAAAAAGGTACGAACAAATAATCGTTGGAGTAACCAGGTGTGTTATCGTCATAACACATTTCGTTCGTCTTTTCTAAATCGTGATGGTGACTTAAACGAAATACTGATGTTGCAAATCTGCAAAATTCAAAAAAGGTTTGAAAAATATGTCGCTTGAATGAATCAACTAGAACTGAGTCAATTTAATGTAAATAATTCGACAAAAAATTAAACAATAAAAAAATTATCATCCTATAAATAATGCAGATATCAATTTTCAAGCTAAAACAAGGTGACAAAGAAGCAACGTAACTTTCACTTTAAAAATTGGTCTAGTCTTGATTGTGTTTATCTGGCACGACAATTACGTCTTTGAAATATTTCTATGAACTCGATATCTCATTTCCTCCACAATTCGAATTTTCTGATGATAAGAAGTGCAATAAAATGCGTCTAGGCTTTTTTCTCAAAATTATGGAATTAATTTTATTCTTCTAAATAAAAAATTAACTTACTGAATTGCACGCGATCTTCGAGATCTTCGGAAGCATATTGCATATCGCATATTAGGAAGATACGGACCGTTTCCCATGTTGTAGTTAAATGACTGAAATCTTCCGGATGGTTCGGTGTAATACTGAAGACATCCATTCGGCGCAATGAATTCTGCATCATTGTACCAATTGGGCGGTACACCTTCATCGAAGTCGTTGTTTTCGTCCTCAATCAAATTGCGAATTGGATTTTTTATCGGTGGGCATTCTAATTGCGTGACTTTAATATGCCACGTAGCATACCCCAAACCACGCTCTACCTCAATGATCTCATTTTCATCGGCCGAAGATCCAAATGGTAAGTAAACTGGTAGACGAGAAAGTGTTGTTAATATAAATTTTGATTAGGTTCAAATAAAGAAAGGAAAAAATTCATTTTATATTTTGGTACAATGTGATGTGGTTTTTCAGTACTGAAAATGTCGATTCAATAAGAATTATCAAAAACGCAATGACTATCGCTCGATCTTATCAAATAGTATCCGAGCTTCGACAAACTGATATTTTTTTAAAGTATTGAACATCGTCGAAAAGAAACTGAAATTTGCAAATTTATTTTTTAATATTTTTCTGCAGATTTTTTTTCTATCAATACTGTATCGGAACTGGTTCAGTAATAACAAACTAATTCTTTGGAAATTCTGTGTTTCAACTCACGTGTAGTGTTATTATAATAATTACACACTTAAAAACTACGTCCTGTTTACTAGTACATAAAAAAGGATTCAATGTTTCAAACATTGGCTCTATGTATATTACCCAGTATCAAGTATGTAATCGGATTTGACTTGTACTTGATTTAAAAGATATGTCATATATGTTTACTTGCCAGAAAAAGTTCGTCTGTGGATTTTGAATGTCAGTACTCTATCAGAACTAGTATATATCAGAAGCCTCGAAATCCCTGAATCGATAAACGACTCCATAATGTTAAGAGTTTGTTGTTCTTTCCAGTGTCAGTGGAGTGAAGCTCCAATACGAAATCCCCGACTGTTGATTGACCGTAGAACTTGACGAATTTTTGGAAAGAACTTTCACTGGAGAGGCCAGTTTATCATAAGATTTTGTGTTGGACTAGGTCCGAAGGAGCTGTTTCGTCATCGGAATGCAGAAGACTCTTCAGAGGGTGTATTCTAGCCAACTTCCGAAACACCCTGACAGCTGGTGGAATTGCTGAGGCAAATTCTATATAACCACATCGTAATCCAAGTTCATTTCCACGAATAATGTAATCGGGAACTCGCCGGACATAATATTGACATATATAATTACTTTTTATTAAGTTGTTGTTAAAAATTACAAATGTAAAAAGAAATAAAAATTAGATAAGAAGTTGATACATATTGTTAAAAAAATGCAATACTGTAGAGTCGATACACAGTGTAATAGACAATGAAAAAATTGACCTACGTCTTAAAGTTTCCATTTAAAAACTTTAGACCGATTTATATTTAGAACTCAGTCTCCACTAGCTTCCTTAACTCATATATATAGTATGTATATGGAGTCACAAAGTTCCAACTTTCTTGCATGAGCCGTTTCTGTGACGCAGAAATTTTTAGTTCTTACTTTCACCTATTATTCTTAATTATAAGTTTACCTTAATAAAGTGCTGCAAAATATTTTATTAAAAAGCCCTTCACGTAAATGTCAGTCTTATTTTTTTCCGGAAAAATAGACAGGAAAAAATGTGGAAAACAAAAATTTGACGATTAACTAATTTGTTTTTTTTAATTTACGAGTTCTTACCATGTTGATTCACATTTATACCACAAAATTTATACGATCCGATTTTCACATAGTTTTCCGTGCAAGCTGGGAGTAGTCCCGGAGGATTCAATTGATTCGAAGGTTGTGGAAAGTTTATAGTAAAATCTACACGGAGCTGACATACGCCAGGAGCAAATGGCCTTATCGTATATTTGCAGTAATTGTTTAGAGAAAATGAAGTACGTATGTTGGAAACTTTTTCATTTGAACTGCCATCGCAACTAATGTCACCTGAAATTAATCCTAGTTCACAAAATATCCGAAAGTACGAAAATAAAACAAGGTAAAAGAAAACTACCAGACTTTGGTTTTATCACACTATCACTTGAGGTACTTTGAACAATTAAAAATATTGCTAGAGCGATTGAAAGAAAGTTAAAAGTCATGGTCACTAGAACTGCGCCGGACAACAATTCCTTTATTAACAGATTTCTATAAAACACTGATCACTTATAGAAAGAGGCCAAAGAATTTATTAAAATTTAATTTAGCACAGATAACTTATCACTGAGTAGTGACCTGCCCTTATCGCCGAAAAGGAAGCTGAAATCGGTATCGGTCAGTTACCGATATAAACAACAAAAATTAAATTGCTGTTGGCTGAATTTTATCTCGTGCACTTACTGTTGGAGTTAAAAGTGTGTCGGCACAAGCTGCGATTAGAATTGATATACCCTGGTGAACAACCAAGTCGACAAATTGGTTGAAATATGAGGTTGCATACTTTAATCATGAGGCACTACGGGAAATTGTACTACATTACAATTCGTGACAATGAATTTCGTTTCTATAATATATATCCCAAATATAGAGAAATCACCCATCACCAGCAGCTGTAATGATGTTTCGGATAGTTGGCATTACACCCATCCTCTGATAAGTCAATGAAAGCCGATGACGAAACGGCTTTCTTGATACTAGTCCAAAAAACTGTCCTCTCTAATGAAGGCTATTCAATTGTCATGTCCTCAGTTGCAGACAGCAATCGATCCCGGTTAAGATTTTCCCACGAGAAATTCCTCTGACTCAAAAAAAAAAATCAATAAAAAATTAGCTTCTTTGGTACCTTTACCATAAAAAATATTCGATTCCCAAAAAAGTGCAGGTTTAGTTGGAGATAGTAAAGTAAACCCACAATTCTCGAACGATTTAACTGAATTTGATTCCCAAAATACCACAAAAATTACCTTTACTAACAGATAAATAACAACAACTACTACTACTTCGACCATATAAACTAATTAATGTTGTTAGTACCCACCCACTGACCGATTTGGTGAATATTCATAGCAAGTGAATTTTGCACGTAATAACCGGTTGAAAAATAGGTAGGTCAACAAATCACTAGTGTTAATTGTATGTGAAGAAAATTGAAGTTTAAATAAAGAATATGAAACGCATATGCAAAAATCTTTTTTTAGATGCGCCACCTAGATGACTCACTTACTAGTAACCAAAAAGAATGCTCAATAATTCATCTAAGAGCTATGTTTGAATTTAAATCTCTTGTGAAAATAAGCTTCACCTAAATGAATCGTTAGCGATTCACTTGCGATGTATTCGAAATGTTTAGTAGTTATTCTTAAAAACTCGATCGAAATGTGTTACTATTGCTAAGTTCTAACATCTATCGAATACTAGATCGGTTATTAAAACAGGGCGATGTAAGCCGTGAAGATCATATGATTAAGAGCTTGAGGGAATGAAAATATCAATTAAAATTTCTATAGATGGTACATCATGGAAATTTTTAGAAAATAACCCATTTCCGTTTTTTATGTTATTTTTTCACCATTAGATAGCTAATTCTTGGAGCTCAAAAAAAAAAAAAACTTTGTTTGTTTTTCATTACGGAATATTCGATTTAGAGTTGTTTTCATAATATATGTGGGGAAAAATTTTAATTTATGTTCTTATCTTTAACTATGAATCTTAATAACGTGCGAAAATTGATACTATGGATTTAAGACTTTTTTAGTTTGTTAAGAGTTATTTAATCTTGTAGTCAAGTTAACAATAATTTCTATTATCCAAACTGATTAGGACGCAATTTTCACTAGCTTAATATTTCTTATCATAAGTCGTAAATAATTGGTGAATTTCTCTGTACGGAACTAGATTTGTTTGTTTTCCGATTTTAAATCTTTTACTTCAGCATTGTACTCACAAACTGCAATTATTAATTTACAATAATATAAAAATCTAATAGACAATAATTTCGAGGGAAATTACAGCACTTTCGGAACAATAAACGGAGTTGCTTTCTAATAAGAAAGACGATGTATTGGAAAAATTACACCCTGAGCATTATTCGATTTATTACCCGTCCGATTTTGAGGTCCATTTAAAGACAAACTCTTTAAGCTGGGCTAACGAAAAATAATGTGGCAATATCCATAGAGATAAAGTATAACTAACGGAGATCGCAAAACGCCGTTTCTGTAAGCACTTTGAAGCATTTTGATGCAATTATGAACATTTTTGTATGGAGCGTTTCATGTCCGGTGGCAGCGAAATGCAAATAGTAGCGTTTTCGTTTCAATACCGGAGTATAACATACATGTGAGTAAGATGCTTATAGTAGCATAGTGAAGATCGCCGGTTTCTTTGCGAAAAATCGTGCGGCTTCAAAACAGTCGCTGCACGCCATCTCCACTATATACATATAGCTCTATGGTAACATCCTAAACTTTAACAGAAAACATTAAAATATTGCGATTAAGAGTTAAAAGTGTTTTTTTCAACTTCATTCATTGAAAAAAATGATATTTACGATTTCATTAGAAATTTGATAGATTTCTATTTGCCGTTTATCTTAATGGATGCGAACCAAACTGGCGATAGCAATTTTATTTTTACAATTATTGTTTTTAATTGTTGTTTGTTCCACTCTTGTAATCTTAGAAATTTTAAAGAACCTAGTACTGATTATAATATCAAAAATAATAATGCTATTTCTTCATACATGTTCCAAATACATGCAATAAAAAAAATAGCTGGATGCCTTTGAACCACGCCTTTTTTCTATATCAATTAATTAATATTAATGATTTATTGAAATACACTTATGAGCTGTGGCATTTTGAACATAGGTGCTAAGTGGTTCTTATGCTTATGCTCAATGTTTGCACAATATTTAGACCCCTATCTAGAGTAAGATTTTCATACTACGTAAGTAATGGCTGAAAAAGTGATTGTCCTAGAAAATAGAATTGGTAAAAAAGAAATCAAATGAAATATGAGCTCTTGTGGTATTTGACCCTGATTAGTCATCAACTCTAGTTGAACCACATCATAGTGTAACCACTTGAAAACAAATGGAAATTTTGGTGAAGAGGTACGGGAGTAAAAGGATAACAATGTGCTCAAAACGGTCGAATGTTCCAATCCAGAAATTTTGAAATTCATATCTTTCGAACCGTAAAACTTTCTAATTGTTTGGCGAAATATGTTTATTAGAAGATTATAGTAAAAATAACTTTTTTAGAGGGGCAGTGTCGTGCGAATAAATGCGGGGGAGATGGTAGTGATCAACTTTGGAAATCTTGCAAAATTTTGAGAGCGAAAAGTAACAATTAATTTTTTTCTATTGAGAACTTATGCTAGAAAGTTAAAACATGGTGGGAAAAGGAATATTTACAAATTTCGTTTCGTTTTTGAAAAATATCTGGAAACTATTTTCAGGATTTTGTTTGATTTGACTTCTAAGACGGTATAAGGGGGTTGTATGCATTTTCAAAAATTTCAGTCTGACGAAAATACTTAAAAACAAATTTCAGAAGTTTTTTATATGCAACCCCTTGGTGGGTGTAAAAGGTCTATTACGTTTTCACGTCTATTTTTTCGATTTAGACTTAGTTCACATGGCTGAAACTAAAAACTACCTACCTATTAGTTTACCAAAACAGTGAAGAAATGCTTGATTGAGCTAGTATTTAATGCTGATTGGGTGGTTCCCACTGTTGGGGTGTCTGACCATTCAGTTTTTCATTGCAAAAACTACGTCTTGGCAAATTTTCAGCTTAAATTTTTTGATTTTCTTGACATCTTTGACAGGTCACCAAAGCCAGGTATCCCGACGTCAGCCCTGCTGACTCTAGTATATTTACATATACCCTAAATGTAACCAAATACTAAAATATTAGCTTTCTTAAAACTGTTGCGATTTTTTGTCGCGAGCTCTTAGACTATAAGCTTTCAATCTACTGTCACCCGGAAGCACACATTCCGAAAACTATCGGAATCAAATGTGATTGTTCTCGTTAAATGCATCTCGTTAAGTGCATCACACATATCGTTTGTACAGCTCCTCAGGCCTCAAGACTCTATGAAGGGGGGGGGGGGGGGGTTCAGACTGAATGTGATAGTTAAAAAAAAAAAAGGTCCTCAGTTCCCTCGCGAAAATCATATAAAAATTGGGCAATTGGGGGAGGAGTGGGGTTTGAACTCCCAAAACCCCCCGTGCGCACGGGCCTGCTGCTCCTAGATCCACAACCATGAAAAAACTGCAACCAATTAATATTTTTAAAACTTACAAGATTCTTTAACTGTGGACAAAATAATTTAGTTTTTTTTTTCAGAAAAATCGCTCAAACGTAAATTGCGTCTCTGATGGAGACATTTATTCCTTCTTTTTCGGTTCCAACTGCGGCATTCTCACGGATGCTGGAACCAAATTTTCAGCAAGTTTTTAAATAATCTCTGACTGTAATATCCTGGTGGTATTACAGTCCTCAACAATACTAAATATCTCATTCAAAAAACTAGCACGACTAGAAGCTGTTCTTTGAACTGATCGATGATCTGAAGAACTTCACAACATTTCTCTAAAGCATTCTTCGCTCATCGAAAGAAAAATTTTTTTTGGTACACGTATTACGTCATCAAATTCAAATCAATCGTTTTTAGCACCAACATTTGCTATCACATTCCTCACAAACAGGGAGTACGGATTTTAAGGTCTTGTTTGACGAATTTGTTAGCGTGAAAATGAAATAATCGATAAGATCTTTTTTTTAATTTCGAAATATATTCGGAACAGGCGACAGATGTACCGTATCTCCAGCAGTTCTATTTTCTTGCATTGTTTAAGAAACTAAGTACATATTTATTTAGTTTATATTGAAATTGTCGAAGCTTAAAAGAAAATTTTTGTTGGCTATAACCAGTGCGATGAACTCGAATGATGCTAAAAAATTAGAATTTTAGATTATCTATTAGATCTATTAGATTATCTATTATATGCGCGGGAGAGTTGCATACTATAAAAGGCAAACCCTGCAAATGGTTGCAATTTAGTTTAAAGTTAGCAAGCTTATTGATCAGTATGAAATCGTTCGAGTTCTTAGCAATAGCTACGGTGCTGATTGTTCTAGTGGTTAGTGTTGCCTGCAGTGATAAGGACAGTGATAGTGCAAATAGTACTAATGCTGCAGCTTCGAACGTCACTTCAAGTCGCGATTCCAGGTTATACTTGAATAACCGGGTGAATAACCGATATAATAACCGGGTAACAAATCATCGACAAAATTTACCACTGAATTCACGGTGTGTAACGCAGCTAGGAACATCTGGGACGTGTCTGCGGCACAGTGAATGTTCGCGTAGTAATGGCGTTTCATCAGGATTTTGTTCGGCAACTGCAGTTTGTTGTTCACGTAATTGAAATTAATTTGAATGTCGTTGTAGTAGGCAGACCTAGAAAGAAAGAAAAGACTCATAAAATTCACCTTTCCAAAATAGTCAATTAAACTACGATATCAGATATTTAACCAGTATATATCTTCGTTTCTTTTTCTGCATTGTTTGCTTCTCCATGAGATCTCTACTTCTTCATTTAGCAAAAAGACACTCGAACTTTTCATTTAAAATTGTTTGATATGAAATTCAGGCACGGATATTCCATTAATTTGTATCAAAGATTGTTCAATTAACTGATCTTAAAAAAGACGCAATAGGACCATTTTGTGTGAACTAGAACTAGTAAATAGGCTCCACAAAGAGATCTCCTGAGAAGAAGTAATACTACACGCACTTAAGAACCGCAATATAAATTACAAGCAATTAATAGCTGGGAAGGTTTTCTCCAGGCACCATCCAAGAAAATTTCCTGATTTCCATCATCTGTCCCCTAAATTCATGAAAATACCTGTCACCTTAAATTTTGTCCGAAAAATATTCGGTTGTCTCTCTTGTTGACCTCAACATCTGTCGTAAAACTAGCCAAGATATCAACCAAATTCAATTGAGGCAGGACTCTCTCATTGCTCACATCACAGATAAAGGAGCAGTTTCGTCACCGTATGGCATTGACTCATTAGAGATCAGATTGTGTATCATGCCTACAATCCGAAACACCATTAAAGCTGCTGGTATCGCTGAGAATTTCTCCATACATGCGATTTAGAACTGAATTAATTTTCACGAATTATAAAATAACGAAATTATTAAGGTTGGTATATGCGCTGAAGACCATCTTATATTTCAACCAATTTGGCGAAATTTGGTTGTTCACTGGGGTATTTTAATGTGATCGTTTTATTATAGTTAGAAGGGATTTATTGTGGTCAATGTAACTATACGAAAAATTGTTCTTTCGGAATGGTGACCGAAGTTTTCCACTTCATTTCTACTATTAAGTAAACTATTTAAGAAATTATCTTCCAATGTTCGGAATTATTGTGAAAAATATTGCGGTCGAATGGTGTGGAACTGTTTCGATATTTACATAGTTCTTAAGAGCATCTTAAGCTAGAAAACTAAGACTTGGCACGTCCATATATAATTAGAAAATATGCTACGTACCTTAGAAATGCTATAAATATTCCTTGTATTAACTCTGTGAAGCGCTATCATCCGATTGAGCTAGTATTCCTGTTTTGTCCGCCTTTCTTGGTTGCCTACTTCACTATGACAAAATTTCAACTGAAGTACTAAAATAATAAGAAATATTTTCATTTTTTGATTTTAATAGTTACACTGGATTGTGGTGAGACAACGAGCGCAAAAAGGGTTGTAATAGACAGCACTAATGCAGTTTTGACCACGGACAATACGTGCACATACACTCTGAGACCATACAGTAAATATGTTTGCCAGTTACGCGTAGATTTCACAACAAATTTGCCTCAACCGGTTCCTGTTAGCGGTAATGGTCTTCTAGAATGTACGCATGGACTTACAATTGGACTATATAAATTTTGCGGTCAAAACGATAATCAACATAGTAAGTAATTTTGAATTTTATTCCAATCCACACAGTTCAGGAAAAAAACAAAAAAAAAAAAAAATCTAGTACGCTGAGCAAACCAAAGACTGGATTTTGTATAATCTTTAGATTTCGACCAGATTTTATAAATATTACTTAAGCATATTATTTAAATTTTCAGTTTACATACCGTTCGGTACTGGCTTTGATACCTACGAGGATATCGTTCTTCAAACAGGAACTGGCTCTTCGTGGGACATAGTTGTGACCCAAATCGAATGCCCATATGCGGATATTAAAAATACTTTCGGATCTACTCTCGGATCCACATTTGGATCTACATTCGGATCCACGCTTGGAGTGACTCTTGGAACCACGCTCAATACGCTCGACTCACATAAAAAATTCGACACATCTTTAATTGCACCCGTAGGATGTCTGCAGTACTTCACCAACTCCTCAGGCATCATCAGATCTTTTAACTTCAACAATGGCAATGGTCCTTATCCTCCAAATCTCTCTTACTCGATTTGCATTAAGCGACCGATAAACGCTGAAAGTCTGGAGTAAGTGATAGCTTCTTAAGCCCTCCAAGATCTTATTTATTAAGTTGAATTGATTGGTTGCAGGCTACGTGGAAAAGATTTTAGTTTAGATTATAATCCAATGGCGGTCACTGATACAAGCATGGCTTTAGATGAAATTTGTATAGCAGACCCCACCATGACCCCTGGTTTGCAGGGCAGCAATGATTACCTACTGGTCCCATTCGCGACAACCTCGAAAGGACTGTCGGCTTATCGGTACTGTGGCACCAGTTTGCAAGACCAGACTTTAATTAGTGAGTAGAAGATATTCAATCAAATGGCTTTATCAAAAAACTAATGTTTAACATGTCTTTCTTCTAGCTAATATGCCAGGACCATTCGTCCTTTATTTCAATAGTGGACAGTATCCTGGTGAACTTAAGGGTCCAGGAGAGTTGCGAGTATTTGAATTGCATTACAGATTTGTTCGGTAGGTTCCACTAAAATCTAGATAAAGTCATACATAGGTGTCCACCTCAGATTGTGTCTACTTAAGTAGGGAAAATTAATATTTGATTGTTTGATTGTATTTCTTCTAATCAAAATTTAAAATAATAAATGTAACAGATACAAACGGTTTATTCGAATTTATAAATTGATATCGATAATGCGATATTAAGATGATTTTTGATTCGCTTCTAATTTAATAATCTAGACTGGTATCGATTTATTTCTGAACCATAAAATTGATATAAACTTAGAATCGTAATGTAGTTCAAAAAGTTCGCATCGAAACCGCCCAAAATCACTGAACAAAAACAATTGAAGTATCCGAAATTCGATTGGCCAGCATGTTATTTAAAAACAAAAATGCAAAAATTTGTTTGCGCTTATGTCGAAAAAAATCTGCCAACAGTCTGGTCGCAACTTTATTATTTATTCTATAAAAGTTCAGAACGCGTTCAATTCAGAGATGCGGTGTAGGTTACTATGTGACTGAAAACCTTTCAAAAAGTTCGGGAAGCGGTTAGAATAAGGTCGTGCTCGAATACTTACGCCGCTGCCAAAAGTAACATATGAATTACATAATTTCGTCATATTCCGGGATGCGGCTTAGGGGGTTGAAAAAGGAAAAAACTTCAAAATAGGTGATTACTAAACAAGCCCGTGGAGGTGAAAAGATATTCGATATCTGATCAGACCTAAGAGATATGGCAGAATTCATGAAAAAGTTTACAACCATTTTACACCTCCTTAGGGCTAGAATTTCAAAAAATCTTGAAAATACTTCTTATTCATATGAAGAATCTGTAGAGTAAAAATCAATTCAATATTTTGGAAGACCTAGTGGATATGACGAAAATCGTGAAAATATATGCATTCCATTTTCACTCATTATTTTTTTTTTGCCCCCCTTCCCCTTTGAATATTCTCAACTTTCTAGCATAAGCTGTTCTATAGTAAGGAAAAACACCCCCACCCCCGTACCACACTAGCCCTAAAAAAATATATATTTTTCCAACATGCTGCTATCTACAATTGTTATATCTAAATTCCAAGTTTCCGCTTCTTTTTTTTTAAGGATACTGAACTGGACTTAGGTGGTTAGCCTTTAATATACTGTAGTGTACAATTCAGTCGGCTTAAGGATGGGAGGTCAGAAATCGGGCCGGGTATGGCAGTGTACTAGTTATTAACACCAACTAGTGTACTAGTTGGTGATAATAATTTTTTTTATTTTTTAGTGCTGTTCGGCTATGATGTGATCTACCAGAACAGCAATGTGCTTTATATCATTATCGGTTCTTGAGATATAAAAATTGAAATATTTCCTTTTCACCCTCCCCACCCCCTCCCTCTAAACCCACCCTCCCAAAAAAAAATCCTGCTAGGGGTTTATTTGGTCTACTTCTGGTAAAAATTCTAAGCATCTAGCAGACACCGTTCCTGAGATATGTTTTTCCAATTAGTACCACCTACCTTCATCCAACGTAAAAATGGCTGGTTGTCTTGTTTTTATTTACTTATATTTCAGATTTGCTAGGTAGTAGTAGCTAACTAACAAAATAAAGCAAAAAAATTAAATCAAATTCGAGTAATTGCTAAATAGTTCAGTGATTAGATGTTAATCTTTACAGCTGCAATTGAAAATTTTGCATTCTATTTGCAAAAACTTACGTTAATCTGACACAGCAAAATGTTCAAGGTAAAATTTTGTTAACAAAAAACCTTTGCTTGAAAGAATCCTAATAACTAACTAAAGTTGTCAATTAATTAAAGTAAATTTGACTTAACTACTTTCCACTGAGGATGTCTGCATCTGAAATAGCTTTTAATAAAATGTAAAATAATATTAAACATATTTGAATGTATGATCTGGCGATCATCGAACTTTACAACATTTTTCTAAACCAATCAAATATTGACACACTTCGATCATCAAAAAAAAAAAAAAAATCGTTGGTACAAGTATTATGTACCTAGATCAAATTCAAATCAATCGTTTTTAGCACCAACATTTCCCATCACATTCCCCACAAACAGGGAGTACGGATTTTGGGGTCTTATTTGACGAATTTGTTAGCGTGAAAGTGAAATAATCGGTAAGAACTATTTTCAATTTCGAAATATCTTCGGAACAGTTACGAGTGAAGATTTGCGGGGGACGGGGATGTAGTTAGGTGGATTTTTAAGCGAAAGATGTACCGTAACTCCAACAGTTCTATTTTCTTACATTGACTAAGAAACTAAGTACATATTTATTTAGTTTAGATTTGAAATTGTCGAAGCTTACAAGAAAATTTTGGTTGGCTATAACCAGTCCGATGAACTCGAATGACGCGAGAAAATTAGAATCGATAGTAGTGAAAATAGCTGAAATTGATTTTTTCTATTATCTGCGAAGGAGAGTTGGATACTATAAAAGGGGAACCCTGCAAATGGCTACAATTTAGTTTCAAGTTAACAATCTTATTGGTCGGTATGAAATCGTTCGAGTTCTTAGCAATAGCTACGGTGCTGATTGTTCTAGTGGTTAGTGTTGCCTGCAGTGATAAGGACAGTGATAGTGCGAATAGTACTAATGCTGCTGCTTCGAACGTCACTTCAAGTCGCGATTCCAGGTTATACTTGAATAACCGGGTTAATAACCGATATAATAACCGGGTAACAAATCGTCGACAAAATTTACCACTGAATTCACGGTGTGTAACGCAGCTAGGAACATCCGGGACGTGTCTGCGGCACAGTGAATGTTCACGTAGTGATGGCGTTTCATCAGGATTTTGTTCAGCAACTGCAGTTTGTTGTTCACGTAATTAAAATTAATTTGATCGTCGTTGTAGTAGGCATACCTAGAAAGCGAGAATAGACTCATAAAATTCACCTTACCAAAATAGTCAACTAAACTATGATACTAGGTATCTAACCAGTATATCTGCATGGGTACGCAGTTACCTACACAGTGATCCATTTTCAAAGAAATCTTTTCAATATTCTTCGTTTTTTCATCTGCATTGTTTGATTCTCCATGAGATCTTTACTTCTTTTTTTACTTCTTCATTAGCGAAAAGGTCATCGAACGTTACATTTAAGATTGTTTAGAAACAAAATTCAGGAATGTATTATGCTGCTCGTATTAATTTGTATTTAAGATTGTTCAGTTATTTGATCAAAAAGAAGCGATAAGATTACTTAGAGTGAACTAGAACTAGTAAATAGGCTCTACAACCAGATCTCCTGAGAAGGAGAAATCCTAGCTCACGCACTTAAGGACCACGATATAAATTACAAGCAATCAGTAGCTGGGAAGTTATTCTTCAGGAACCATCCAAGAAAATTTCCTGACTACGAAACCAATTCTTTACCAAATCCATCCCCTAAATTCGGGAAAATATTTGTCCTTATCTCATTTCGTATCAATCTAAATAAAAGATACAAATCATCACTTAACAAATGTTTTGCAAGAAAAATGCCTCTAACACTAAGAACCTCACTTTTAATACATATTTTCGTCTAAGTTGACGATACGATATTACTTTCATATTGTAAGGGGCCGTACACATACTACGTCACGCAAATTTTGACTATCTTGGAGCCCCCCCTCCCCCGTTGTCTCACTTTGTCGCAAAATGTCATCCTCCCCCCCCCCCCTCCGCTGTGACGTCACAAGGTTTAGTATGTTTCAAAAATAAACACTTCTTTTATTTAAAATAAATGAAAAAAAAAATTCATAATTAATAGGTGAATTTTTTTGCGAACTTATCTAGATCAGAGCAGGTTAGAAAATTTACATACAAAATAATTTTTATGCCTTTTTTGTAACTTCATCCATATAGTTGACTAGATTAGAGAATTTAACGCAAATAGCTACTTCAGAGTTCAGTTAACTGCAAAAGGATAAAACAAAAGAATATTGGTTTGTTGTGACTCATGATTGAGATTTTGTTACATATAAATATATGGTATATTGCAGGGTTGCCAGTAAATTATTATGATATTTATTTGAAAAGTTCCGTTCCGATTTTGTTACGTCACATCTTTCCCCTATGTCACACTTTGTCACATTTTTGCAACCACCCCCTACCCCGTTTCGTGTGACGTAGTATGTGAACGGTCCCTAATAGTTTAGAAGAAAAGTTCAGATACTAAGCATATTACTTCGTGTTGTCGACACCATAGTGGAAATTTCCCAAATAAACATATTTTATTACAGTCCTTATTTTACCAAAAAAAAATTGAATTTTGTCCGAAAAACATTCGGTTGTCGCTCTTGTTATTCTCAACATCTGTCGTAAAAGTAGCCAAGATACCAACCAAATTCAATTGAGGCAGGACTCTCCCATTGCTCACATCTCAGATAGAGGAGCATAGGAACAGTTTTGTCACCGGATGGCATTGACTTATGGTGTATCATGCCTAACATCCGAAACACCCTTACAGCTGCTGGTATTTCTGAGAATTTATCCGTTCATGTGATATAAAACTAAAATTAATTTTCACGAATTATAAACTGAAGAAATTTTCCATAGCACTTTTATGATTATGGTTTGGTGTATGAACTGAAGATCATCTTATATTTCAACCAATTTGTCGGCTTTTGGTCGTTCACTGGGGTATATTAATTCTAAACGTTTCATTATATTTAGTTAGAAGAACTTTGTTACATGGTCCATATAATTAAATGAAAAATTGTTGTTTCGGGATGGTGACTGAAGGTTTTCACTTAATTCTAGCCATAAGAAATGATCTTCCAACGTCCGGAAATATTGTGTAAAATAGTGCAATCGAATGGTGCGGAACTATTTCAATATTTAGTCCAGCTTAAGCTAGAAAATTAAGACTTGGCACGTCTGTATAATTAGCAAATATAATAGGTACCTTATAAATTCTATAAATATTCCTTGATTGAGCTAAAATTCCTGTTCTGTCCACCTTTGTTGGATGCCTACTCGGCTCATTATGACAAAATTTCAACTGAAGTACTAAAACAATAAGAAATATTTTCATTTTTTGATTTTAATAGTTACACTGGATTGTGGTGAGACAACGAGCGCAAAAAGGGTTGTGATAGACAGCACTAATGCAGTTTTGACCACGGACAATACGTGCACATACACTGTGAGACCATATAGTAAATATGTTTGCCAGTTACGCGTAGATTTCACTACAAATTTGCCACAACCGGTTCCTATTAGCAATGGTCTTCTAGAATGTACACAAGGACTTACAATTGGAATATATAAATTTTGCGGTCAAAACGATAACCAACATAGTAAGTGATTTTGAAATGTATTCCAACACATAGAGTTCAGAAAAATCAGCAAAACTCTAGTACTGAGCAAACCTTCTCAAGTCTGGACTTTCTATTGTATAATCTTCAGATTTCAACCAGATTTTATAAACTTTACTTAAGCATATTATTTAAATTTTCAGTTTACTTACCGTTCGGTACTGGTTTTGATACCTACGAGGATATCGTTCTTCAAACAGGAACTGGCTCTTCGTGGGACATAGTTGTGACCCAAATCGAATGCCCTTACGTGGATATTGCACCTACTTCTGCTCTCGGATCCACATTTGGATCCACATTTGGATCCACACTTGGATCCACATTTGGTTCCACATTTGGATCTACGCTTGAAAACACCCTCAATAGGCTCGACTCGCATAAAAAATTCGACACATCTTTAATTGCACCCGTAGGATGTACGCAATACTTCACCAACTTCACGGGTACCATCACATCTTTTAATTTCAACAATGGCAATGGTCCTTATCCTCCAAATCTCTCTTACGCGATTTGCATTAAGCGACCGATAAACGCGGATGGTCTGGAGTAAGTGATAGCTTCTTAAGCCCTCCGAGATCTTATTTATTAACTTTAAATTGAATTGGTTGCAGGCTACGTGCAACTGTTTTTAGTTTAGATCATAATTTACCTTCGACTGCTGGTGATCCGTCTATGGCTAAAGATGAGTTTTGTGTAGATGACATCAACAACACCCCTTCTCCGTTCGGCAGCAATGATTATCTACTGGTCCCATTCGTGACAACCTCGAGCGGTCTCTTGGCTTATCGGTACTGTGGCACCAGTTTGCAAGAAGAGGCTGTAGTTAGTGAGTAGAAAATGTTCAATCAAATGCGTTTAGAAAAACTAATGTGTAACATGTCTTTCTTCTAGCTACTATGCCAGGACCATTCATCCTTTATTTCAATAGTGGACAGCGTAGTGGTCAATTTCAGCCAGCAGATCTTCGAGCATTTGAATTGAAGTACAGATTTGTTCGATAGTTTTCACTATATTCGAGTTAAAGTTAAGGTATCTACCTCAGATTGTGTGTTAAGTAAAGAAAATTAATATTTATAGTTTGATTGTATTTTTTCTGATCAAAATTAAAAATAATAAAAGTAACAGATACAAACGATTTATTGGAATTTATAAATTTATACATATCGATAATGCGATATTAACATGATTTTTGATTCGTTCTAATTTAATAATCTATATGACTCGTATCGAATAATTTCTGAACCATCAAACCATCAAACTGATATGAACTAAGAATCGTGGTAAATTAATAGTTCGAAAAGTTTGGACGAAAACCGCCCAAATTCTCTGAACAAAAACAAATTCGATTGGCCAGTATTTTATTTAATGCTTTTATCCCAGGAAAAAAATTTAGAGATTTAACAACTTGGTGTACTTTCTGAATAAAGTACGTAATTTAAATTGCTAAATTACACATACTATCGACCGAAAATCCAATAGAGGATTGAATGAGGGAGAGGGGGGAGGTTTCATAAAAAATTATCAAGGTTTTATAATAAATGTATTATGTACATATGTGATGTGATGAGCTAAAAAAAGAGCCCTCACTTCCATCGTGAGAACTAGTCCCTTGCGTTCCCGCCAGACTGAATGTGATGAGTTAAAAAAAAGTTCCTCACTTCCCTCGCGAACTACACAACCCTATTTCAAATCTATTCCGTACCAAAAAAAATCAATACGAAAATGAAGCAATGGGTGATTAACGTTTTTATTTTGTAACCTAATTGTATCGAGAACATTGCGCCAGAGTTGCGGCACTCTCCTACAATTAATTCTATAAGCTATTACTCGTATTACGCTGTTTGCTACTTTGTCAAATAATTGATTATTTTGAGTGTAAAATGCCATCCGATACTGTGATCGTCAGACTACTTTTATAACTTGCATGTTTTACATCAAGGCATGCCAAATGTACTACTACTTAAGCAAGGGGTTATATACAGTTGTGCCGCGCGAAACTATGAAATTATCTCGATTTTTTTTTGACACCATATATATTTATTGAAAATCTTTTTTCAACGTCGATTTACATGTTTTGAAGTACTTGTTCAAATTTTTTCATATAAAAATGTTAAAAAATAAAAGAACTATAGGTGAATTGCGGGAGTGTCTTTTTTTAAAGTAACTTGCGGTGGTCATCATATCTCCAGAACGGTTCATCTCATTTAAAAAAAAAATTTCGTTAGGACATGATATTGTCTAGTCGCTGACCGAAGGATTTGTAAAAATATTGATTTAAAAAAAAAATGGTGACGGTTTTAACAAAAA
Source organism: Beris chalybata (assembly GCA_949128065.1). NCBI lineage: Eukaryota > Metazoa > Arthropoda > Insecta > Diptera > Stratiomyidae > Beris > Beris chalybata. Next base: position 4,940,565 of record OX421894.1, on the reverse strand, counting down.
GTGTACTTTTTCAAGGTGTAAATAAATTTTTTCGTCCATCACAACTGTATGTATATAGCCCCTGCATATAATCTCTGCCCCGTACCAGCCTCCAAGCAAAGAGGGTACTACATTAAGAAATATGAAATTTCTTATATGGCGTAAAAACAGGTTAAGTTAAGTAATCGTCGTTGATTAAGTGGCAACACCACTGTAACAGTCTAGAAAAAGGGTCTTTTTCAATAATATTTTTTAAATTGAAGGAAAGGAAATAGACAAATAATATTTTAGGAAGTTAATAACCTTACATTTAAGTATACAATAAAAAAATTTAGTGAAAAATTTTACAAAATGGCGGCACTAAAGCCATTCTCCCGAGGCATGTTATATTTTAGCTTACGTAAATTTGAACCTAGCACAAAGAAAAAATAATCAGTTATATGCTAATAACTATTTTGAAATCAACGTATTGAAAATCCCGTACGTGTTTCTCTTCGAAATATTATTTTGAAGGTATGATAAAAAATTGGAATGAAAAGAATGAAAATTGTTCGAGTTATGCTGCGTGCCGATTTCGAAAGTTGAGTTTCGAAAAAAACGCTTTGTTTTTGAAATGTGTTACAGTCATGAACAAATAAATAATTCTACTTTTAAAAATTTTCACCATTAATCTACAACTCCCGGACCATAAAGCTGTCCTTCTAAGTTAGAATATTCCTGTTCAATCTCTTTCCTCGACGATTTAATGGTGGAGCGCACATATTTTGCCGCATCTGCCAATGGCAATGTCAGCTTACTGGATTCGCTTAACATTAGATTCGAAACACAAATTGTGGCATTAGACGCCAATATCCACATCCAGAACCTTCGTAATCCGTAGTATGTTAGTCAGTCCATCATAAAATTTTTATCTTTTTGTACATGAACTGACGCTGTTCTAACGAAATTCTGTGTGAAAATACATTCAAAGGAACCCAAAAACTTTCTCGCGATATCTATTAGTGTTATCCAGAAGTTAGAAACCAACAGGTAAATAATCATTAGGCAGTATTTTCTCTGATGGATAGCTGATGCGACACAGGTAGTCGTTTCGAAGCAGCCTGACGCGCTCGGTAAAGAGCTTGAAATTCCAGGATAAAATTCATTTTCATGTTTTAAAATTTTTCCCCCATATTCTCCAAGGTTCAAAAAAAATTTTAAGCAAAGAAAAAAAATTGATTTTTAAAAAATTTTACAGTGGTGTAACCCCTTAAAAGAAATTCGGTACTCGAAAAAGCCAACCGGTAAGCGAATCTAATTTTATCTCATATCTACAAATTAGAGTTGGATTATATAAAAGCTGAACCCAGCAGTTTGTTATATTTTAGTTTAAAGGTAACGAGCTTATTGACTGGTATGAAATCCTTTGCGTTAATAGTAACAACTGCAGTGCTGGTGTTTCTAGTGGTCAGTGATACTCTGAAAAGTGCTAATGCCGCTGCTGCGAATGTTAGATCAGGTAAGTAATCTTGATTTTAATAACTAGCTCGGGAACCTGGCTAACAGCCAGGTACCAAATCGTAAAATTTATCACTTAATTCACCAAGTGTTTCGTAGTTTGGAACATACTATATGTATGTACTATATCTCCATTAAAGCAAACCTTTGCGCAAACGAGACATTAATTTAGGACTTTTTGGCTAGTTCACATATTCAAGGATTTAATTTAAATTTGTAGAATTATATTATTCGGTGTTAGACTAGTTTTTGATGAACTCCAACTAGATTAAAGGCCACACTAATATCAAGCAGTTATAAACTGAAGACCGGTTGAAAATTGGTTATTTATTTATTTCGAAAGTGCTTTTAAGTAAAATTCTTAAAGAACAGAATTACTAATGGTGTTTTACGTGACATCAGCACGAATCAAATACTATAGTATTTGTAACATGGGGAGTTATTCTTTGGTGACTTTCAACGAATATTCGACAACCAAATGGATTCAAAAATGTACTAGACCGTTGAAATTCATTTAGTTTAGGTCGATCACAATAGGTACCTTAATATTAAAATATTAATTTTTAATGATATAACTACCGTAGTTGCATTCTAAAATAATGTTTAATTAAGTATAATAGGCAGGGCGTACTTTGCAGTAATATTTATTTATTTATTTACTGACGTCTATTGTACAGATAAACTTATCCAATTACACAATAGAAAATACAGAAAAAAAAAAAGGAAACATCAAATAAAAAGAAATATAAATGATAAATAAATGCAAAATTAAAGAGAGAGAATATAAGAAATAATAAATGAAAAATGAAAAAGTAATAACAAAATTTAGTTTAAGAAAAATAGTAATTTAAGCTTTGACTTGAAAAGATGATACGATGTGTTCAGAGGACCAATCTTGAGGTCATCGTGATTTCTTTGTAAGCGAATAATCGGTGAAAAGAAGTATACATTTGTACGCGCCAAAGGAGGGGCAAATATGGAGTCTGACCTGCTAGGACGCAATGGTTGACGTAGCACCAAGTCTAAACTTAAGGCTGAGTCCCCATCACCGTTGTAGATTTTGAAAAGCACACATTCGTCTATGTACAGTCTGCGTTGTTCAAGGGATGGGAGCCCGAGGAGTAAAAGACGTTCACTGTAGGGACAATAGGGAATCCTATATTTGTAAAGGAGAGAACGAGTAAACTTACGTTGAACAGATTCAAGAGCAATAATATGACAATGGGGACCAAATAGCAGAGCAATATTCCAAGCCACTCCGCACTAGAGTCACGAAGAGCTTGATGCAAGTTTGAATGTTAGAGAACATGTATGATGATCTCAGGATTAGGCCTGATAATTTCGATGCAGTACTTATTAGATTTCGAAAGTGAAGGTCAAACTTTAGTCTAGTGTCAAAGGTAACACCCAGGTCTCGAATGTGGTAATATAGGTGGATAAAGAAGGGTTTTTGACCAAACTTTGTTCAAATCTATTTTAGTTTTCATCAATGGTGGCTGTTCTAAGAGACCTTTACACCCTGTCTCAAATTCAAGTTCAAACGCTTATTTCAAGGTTTAGTTCAATGTATATTACATTAATAAATTATTTTGAAGATTAGATAAATATCTTTACAACTATTTTAAGTGTTGCACATGGTTTGAGTAAAATTGGTTACTATTCGAAGATTACGTTCCTTTCTATTGAACGTGACGAAATATGGATTTGCAATTAAATTGGGGCTGATATTCGATCAACGCGAGTTAAAAACAATAGTACAGCCAATAGTATCTTTATAAAATAAATAGGTAGTAAGCAACATCGTTCTCGATTGTATATTCAATCGTAAATAAAGTTTGTATTTCTCCTCTGCCATTATTTTTTGCCAACTTCGATCGAATTTGTCATTCAATGTGCGAAAGCTTTGTTTTAGTTTGAAATCGTCGTTTTCACAACACTTGCTACCTGGCAAATGTTTGTCAGTTGATTTTAAAATTTGTCATCTGGTTATTTATTTTATTGGTAAAAGTTTGATCACAGACAATATTATTCTCAGATTCTCTTTTTCACCTTAAATCTGGAACGGGCGCACATACCTCCACTAGCAAATAGGTCAGATGAGAGTTGTAGGAAAAAATAATTTAAGGTATAGTAAATGAAAAATTCAAATTTGAAGTATGTACATACCAATTGCTATAAGAAACAAGTACAAAAACCATCAACTGTGAATTTATCGATATTAGGATAGCTGCCTTTGATAAATCACTGGGGCAAAACTTGTTCTATGCTGACCTACTATGTATAATCTGGATAGATTCGCAATAAAACCAGTCATACACTTAGGATCAGAGACATTCGATTTTCGGACTTAAAGTATAAAAATAAAAAAAATTGGGGATTGTAATTTTCTATAAACTTTCACGTTGATTACAATAAATTTACATAAAAAAATAATTCAATATAATAGCAATAATTTTTTCTTTTTATCTAACAGTTCCACTGAATTGTGGTCAATCAACCAGTGCCAAAAACATAATATTTGATAGTAAAAATGAGGTTTTGACCACGGACAATACATGCACATACACTGTGACACCTTATAGTAAATACGTTTGCCAGTTACGCATAGATTTCACAACAAATTTGCCCCAACCGGTTCCTTCTGCCGGCAGTGATCTTCTAGAATGTACGCAAGGACTAACAATTGGACTACATAAATTTTGTGGTCAAAACAATAAACAACATAGTAAGTACCTAATTGCGAACCATAATCTAATAAAACAAGACAATAATTATAAGCCTAATAATTTATAAGTTTGTTTGAAGCAGCAAAACTCTAGAACGCTGAGTTCTGGCGTCCTAAAGCCTGCAAAGCTTATGCTTGTCTCGAAGCTTAAAGTCAAAAAAATATAGTTTCATTGAACGTGGCGTTTTCCGCGCTAGTTCGTAAATTTTTTATACCATAGCTCTTAATTAATATGTGCAATAATATTATAATATTCTTAAATAAAATAAAAATAGGAGTAATAATATTATAATAAAATATTATCTACTAAAAATTATTTTTGAAATTTTCAGTTTATTTACCATTCGGTACTGGCATTGATGCCACCCTAGAAGAAATTTTTCTGCAATCAGAGCTTAGCTCATCGTGGGAAATATCAGTAACGCAAATCGAATGCCCTTCGGAGGACATTGGAACCTGTTTTGACACTGCTTCACTTGCGCCCGAAGGATGTCTGCAGTACTTCACCAACACCACGGGCACCATCAGATCTTTTAACTTCAACAACGGCAATGGTCCTTATCCTCCAAATCTCTCTTACTCGATTTGCATTAAGCGACCGATAAACGCTGATGCTCTGCAGTAAGTGATAGCTTCTTAAGCCCTCCGAGATATTATTTATTAACTTTAAATTGATTGGTTGCAGGCTACATGGAAATGTTTTTAGTTTAGATCATAATTTACCTTCGGCTGCTGGTGATTCGTCTATGGCTAGAGATGAGTTTTGTGTAGTTGACATCAATACCCCTTCTATAATGGGCAGCAATGATTATCTACTGGTCCCATTCGTGACAACCTCGAGTGGTCTCTTTGCTTATCGGTACTGTGGCACCAGTTTGCAAGGCCAGACTGTAGATAGTGTGTAGAAAATGTTCAATCAAATGCGTTAAGAAAAACTAATGTGTAACATGTCTTTCTTCTAGCTAATATGCCAGGACCAGTCATCCTTTATTTCAATAGTGGACAGCGTGGTGGTCAATTTCAGCCAGCAGATCTTCGAGCATTTGAATTGGAGTACAGATTTGTTCGTTAGGTTTCACTATATTCTAGTTAAAGTTAAGGTATCTACCTCAGATTGTGTGTACTTGAGTAAGGAAAAATAAATATGTATAGTTTGATTGTATTTCTTCTGATTAAAATTAAAAACAATAAAAGTTACAGATACAAACTATTTATTGGAATTTATAAATTGATATCGATAATGCGATATTAACATGATTTTTGATTCGCTTCTAATTTAATAATCTATATAACTCGTATCGAATAATTTCTGATATGAATTAAAATTCATATGAATTAAGAATCGTTGTAAAGTAATAGTTTGCACCAAAACCGCCCAAAATCTCTGAACAAAAGCAATTGAAGTAGCCGAAATTGGATTGAACAGCATTTTATTTCAAACCAAAAATGCAAAAATTTAATGCGTTTATCTCGAAAAAATATTTAGAAATTTAACAACTTGATGTACTTTACGAAACCTACGAATTTTCTGTATGAAGTATGTAATCTAAATTGCTGATTTACACCGACTACCGACCGAAAATCCACTGTACGTTATTAGTGAATAACGTATTTCTTTTTGTAAGTTAATTGTGGTAAGTATCGAGAACAAGTAGCCAGAGTTGCCGCACTCTCCTACAATTAACTCGATAAGCTATTACTCGTATTACACTGTTTGTTACTTTGTCAAATATTTGATTGTTTTGAGTGTAAGATGCCATCCGATTCTGTGATCGTCAAAATTTAAGAAATAGTGTAATATTTAAAAGAGACTACTTTTATAAGTTGCATGTTTCACTTCTAAAGGCTCGTGTCCACTAGCAAGCAAAACTTGTTAGAGTTGCTCTATGACATTTATTGCTGCATGTGTACACGGTTCCGAGAGCGCATTTGCCCAAGTTTTTGCTCTAGCCAGCAAACGCTTGCCTTTTCAAGAGTTGAGATCTCGCAAGAAAGTTCCGATCGGTTCCGAAATTTTTCAGCAAGTCAGTACAATTGCGTTGGATGTGAGGTTAAGTTCAGTTTTAGGAGTCGTAGTTCCACAGTTTACGTGCGAAATATGAACGGAAAATCCAAGTGGAGTTCCGAGTACACGTTTTTGCTCATTTCCAATGTGGAACTTTATCCAGAGTTGTGGTATTTTTCTTTTTCGTTTTGACAGTTCAACGAAACTTTGATGATGAAGTGTATACGGAAGAGCAAGTTTTACTTGCAAGATTTTTGTAGAGCTACTTGCTAGAGTAAAATTGCTGCAATTTGACAGATAGTGTACACATCGCACCAAATTACTCTAGCAAGAAATGTCGCAAGTTACTTGCCAATGTACACGAGCCTTAAGACTGCGAAATATAACCCTACAAATGTTTTTATTGAGAGTACTGATAGAGATATAAATAACGTAGACGACAAGACGTATAAAGCACACTTTGAAGCCTTTTGTTGCAAAATTTAACGTTTTTGTATGGAGCGTTTCATGCAAGGCGGCAGTGAAATGTATTCAAAGGTTGGGCTTTTTTTTCTTTTCAACACCGGAGTGTAACATACATGTGGTGAGTAAGATGCTGATAGTAGAATAGTGAACATCGCCTGTCCTTTGCGAGAAATCTTCCGTCTTCAAAACAGTCGCTGGTCGTCATCTCCACTACATATATCTCTATGAGAGTAGTGTACATATATTTAAGTATATTCACTGAAAGTTTCATGTCAATCCGACAAATATTCTCGAAGTTAAGGCCGTGACACATTAGATTAGAAGCAGAAAGCAGCGGCAGCGGCAGATTTTTTTTTAGTAAGAACAGGATCATATGGCGCTTGTTTAAATTAAAGCAGCGTTAGAAGCAGAGACGAAAGCAGTGCTGCTTTTTCGTTCTAAATTCTAAGATTCTGCCGCTGCTTTGGAATTAAAATATTTTCGTCCACTCAAACGAAAGACTAAAATACTTGTGTGAGACTGCTTACAGTTATCATGGACACATTATTCCGTGCTTCCACCTTCGATGGCAGTTAGCATGGACAAATTCTTCTGCTTTTATTTAAAGCAGAGCAAAAAGCAGCACTGCCGTCGCGGCTGCTTTTAATGTGTCACGGCCTGTACACTCACATTTTTAAAGATGTCTAGAAGCGTTTGAAAGAGTTTTTGAAACTTTGAACGCGTTTTTCTCAAAACTGTGTTTATAGAGTCGGTAACCAGACCACGATTTCTCGGAAACGGCAAAACCGATAAGTCTGAAATTTTTACACAAGCCTTATAAAGACATTTTTTAGTGATTAATGGAAGGTTTTTTTTCGCCGTTGAAAATTTTCCATTTTATAACAAATTTAAGGCCGACATTGTTTTCGAAAATCGAATTTTTGAGAAGCCGCCATTTTGTTAAAAATTAATATTTTGCGTAATGCGTTCTAGATAATACAATCTTTTTAGTTTTTTTTTTATTTAAGATGATTCTTATTTATAGGAGTTCCCGGTAATCAGCTGTAGCAGTTTTAAAAATCAATATTTTTTGAAATAAAAAATACCAGAATAAAGTTAAAAGTTACCATAATATATATACACATGACAGCTTGACGTAATTTTTTCTGACAAGTAGATATTCAGCTTTGTTTCATTACCAAATTTATGGTTTCTAAACTGTTAAAAACAAATGTTTTTGCATTGCAGTAATAAAAAGTGAATTTCTTAGCTAATGCAGTCGTTGCACAAGCACAAAATTGAGTTTCTACAGCATTACAAAGTTTCTTCGAAAGTTTACTTCGATTTCCGCGAGAGTCGCAGTGCATGTTTTCGGTTTTTTTTTTAAGGATACTGAACTGGACTTATAGGTGGTTAGCCTTTAATACACTGTAGTGTACAATCCAGTCAGCTTAGGGATGGGAGGTCAGATATCGGTTAGACGCATCGTAGCTACGTGTTTTCGTAAACGCCTTCGGAAAGTGTTTTCAGTGCATTTAACTCGATTTAAACGCGTCAATCTCGTTTTCTGAACATATCATAAGTCAAGTAATCGTCGTTGATTAAAAGAAATTCGGTACTCGAAAAATCCAACCGGTAGTAGGGAAAATTTTCAATTTAAGTGTTATCTCTTATCTATAAATTAGAGTTGGATTCTATAAAAGCTGAACGAACCCCGCAATTTATTAATTTCAGTTTAAAGGTAACGAGCTTCTTGACCGGTATGAAATCCTTTGCGTTAATAGTAACAACTGCAGTGGTTTTTCTAGTGGTCAGTGATACTGATAATAGTGTTAACGCCGCTGCTGCGAATGTCAGATCAGGTAAGTTATCTTGATTTTAATAACTTGCTCGGAAACCTGGCTAAGAGCCAGGTACCAAATCGTAAAATGTATCACTTAATTCACCAAGTCTTTCATAGTTTGGAACATATCTCCGTTAAAGCAAACCCTTGCGCAAACGAGACTTTAATTTAGGACTTTTTCGGCTACCGTACGCAAGTATTTAAGGATTTAATTTAAATTTGTAGAATTATATTAGTCGGTGTTAGACTAGTTTTTGATGAACTCCAACTAGATTAAAGGCCCCACTAATTTCAAGCAGCTCTAATCTGAAGACCGGTTGAAAATTGGTTATTTATTTATTTCGAATGTGATTTTAAGTAAAATTCTTAAAGGACCGGATTACAACTAATGGTATTTTACTTGACTTCAGCACGAATCATGTATTATTCAAATACTATTTATAATATTTGTAACATGAATTCATTGATGACTTTCAACGAATATTCGATAACCAAATGAATTAAAAAATGTACTAGACCGTTACAATTCATTTAGTTTAGACCGATCACAATATTATTAATATTAATATATTAATTTTCATAATAAAACTACCGTAGTTGCATTCTAAAATAATTGTTAATTAAGTTTAATAGGCGGGGCGAACTTTGCAGAAATATAGATGGATAAAGAAGGTCTTACTGACCACAAACTTTGTCCAAATTTATTTTAGTTTTTATCAATGGTGCTCATGCTGTTCTAAGAGACCTTTCTACTATATTTCAAATTTAAATTCAAATTAAAACGCTTATTTCAAGGTTTAGTTCAATGTATATTACGTTAATAAATTACTCTGAAGATTAGATAAATATCTTTACAACTATTTTAAGTGTTGATCACATCGCTTGAGTAAAAGTAGAAGATTACACTCTTCTACAGAGGTATTAAACGTGGCGAAGATTTACAATTGAATTCTATCTGATGTTCGATCAAAGCTAGTTGTGTACAATAAATATTACAGCCAATAGTATCATTATAAAATATATATAAGTTAGCAATATCGTTCTCGATTGTATATTCAATCGTAAATAAAGTTTGCATTTCGCCTCTGCTATGATTTTTTGCCAAATTCGATAGAATTTGTCATTCGATGTGCGGAAGCTTTGTTTTAGTTTGAAATCGTCGTTTTCACAACACTTGCTACCTGGCAAATGTTTGTCAGTTGATTTTAAAATTTGTCATCTGGTTATTTATTTTATTGATATGCGTTTGACCATAGACAATATTATTGACAGATTCTATTTTTCACTTTCAACCCGCTCGTTCCCACTCTCTACATACCTCCGCTCACAAATAGATCAGGTGAGGGTGGTAGGAAAAATTCATTTAAAGTTTAGTAAATGAAAAATGGAATACGGGAAAAGAAATTAAAACCTTTGGTGATTTGAAGTACATACTAATTGATACAACAAACTAGTACAAAAACCATCAACTGTTAATTTATCGAGGTTAGGACAGCTGCTGATAAATCAAAAATCTGGGGTGCTCGATACTGACCTACTATAATTTGGATAGAGTCGCAATTAAGTGCACATGTCATACACTTAGAATCATAGACTTTCAATTTTGGAACCCTACCTCTAAAGCGTAAAAATAAAAAAAAAATTGGAGATTTTAATTTGTTATATAGTTAAAATGCATCAATTAGGTTTTTTTACTTGCCATTTTCCTGTAAATATTTCTTCTCGTAGGTTTCAAAATTATTTAGTAAAATAACTCGATACATTATATTCTCAAAAGTTGTATAGTTTGTAAAACTGAACTCTTAAGCAAAATCATTATGTAAAAACGAACTTTATCTATGGCAATAAACAAACATGATTTTTAATTTGTTATAAATACTCAAGTTAATTACAATAATAATTTTATTAATAATTTTTAATACAAAAAAAAGCTCAATAAAATTTTAATATTTTTTTCATTTTTTTAACAGTTCCACTGAATTGTGGTCAGTCAACTAGCGCCAAAAACATTATATTTGATAGTAAAAATGAAGTTTTGACCACGTACAATACATGCACATACACTGTGACACCTTATAGTAAATACGTTTGCCAGTTACGCATAGATTTCACAACAAATTTGCCCCAACCGGTTCCTTCTACCGGCAGTGGTCTTTTAGAATGTACGCAAGGACTAACAATTGGACTATATAAATTTTGTGGTCAAAACAATAAACAACATAGTAAGTACCTAATTGCGAACCATAATCTAATAAAACAAGACAATAATTATAAGCCTATTAATTTATAAGTTTGTTTGAAGCAGCAAAATACTAGAACACGGAGTTCTGGCGTCCTAAGAAATGCAAAGCTTTTTCTTGTCTCAAAGCTTAAAGTCGAGAAAATATTGTTTCATTGAGCGTGGCGTTTGCAGCGGAAGTTTGTAAATTTTTTCTACCATAGCTCTTAACTAATATGCGCAATAATATTGAAATATTCTTAAATAAAATAAAAATAGTAATAACATTATAACAAAATATTAATAAAAACTATTTTTGAAATTTTCAGTTTATTTACCGTTCGGTACTGGCATTGATGCCTCTCTGGAAATCGTTCTACAATCAAATCGCAAGTCATCATGGGAAATATCAGTAACGCAAATCGAATGTCCCTCGGAGGACATTGGAACCAGTTTTGATTCTGCTTTAATGGCGCCCATAGGATGCCTGCAGTACTTCACCAGCTCCACGAATATCATCAGATCTTTTAACTTCAACAACGGCAATGGTCCTTATCCTCCAAATCTCTCATACGCGATTTGTATTAAGCGAACGATAATTACATCTGGTTTGCTGTAAGTGATTGCACAGACAATATAATACGATTGCCATACTAGAAATGTGTGCCATTTTTGAAACTTAGCTGGCAAACATTTTCCAGCTAGCGAATTTTGTTTAGGTGGTTGTTTGAAACAGTACAATGAATTTTTTACGGTTTCAATTAAATTTGGAAATTAAAAAAAAAAATTAACTACTCGAGAAATAGTAGCTTCATTTGCGGTTGAATACTTCAAATATGCGATGTCATTTTACTAAATTGTAATTGTTGTATTTGATACAATTTCGTGGTTAGTCTTCACTCCATCAAGTTAAATGTAGATGGATGAAGCTTTTCCATATGGGACACATTTCCATATTGACATTGCCATCTGTGCATTGTATTGTCTGTGGCGTTTGTTTGAGCCATTCAACGCCTTCTTTATTAACTAAAAATTTATTGCAGGCTACGTGGAAATGTTTTTAGTTTAGATCATAATTTACCTTCGGCTGCTGGTGATTCGTCTATGGCTAAAGATGAGTTTTGTGTAGTTGACACCGGTACCCCTGGTGTAATGGGCAGTAATGATTATCTACTGGTACCATTCGTGACAACCTCGAGCGGTGTATCGGCTTATCGATACTGTGGCACCAGTTTGCGAGACCAAACTTTAGTTAGTGAGTAGAAGATATTCAATCAAATGGCTTTATCTAAAACCTAATGTGTAACATGTCTTTCTTCTAGCTACTATGCCAGGACCATTCGTCTTTTATTTCAATAGTGGACAGCATGTTGGTGCATTAGGGTCAGCAGATCTTCGAGCATTTGAATTGGAGTACAGATTTGTTTAATTGTACTTTTCAAATTGATGTAAAAAAATAAAGCTACATAAGCAACTTAATGAAATTAATTATTTCACTATTGTTAATAGCAAGGAAACTTTACTTTGTTATTTGAAGAATAAAGTACTGAGTTCGACTTAAAAAAAATGTTTACGACTCTGAAAAAATTGTTTTTTAATTTAAGACTAGTGGAACTATAATAATGGCTATCCATCTGTCCTCCAAGTGTAATTATTCGTGGCAATACTAAATAAACAATACAATATACAATACTTAAAATAAAATGTTTAAAATAAGTTAAAAATTTCTACCTGTAATAAACACAATATTTGTGAGCAGTGAATGTGATTTGCAAGAAAATATTTTTTTAAATTCAAATTCATATCTCAAGATCAATTTTATGAATTTATCTAGAGAGTAGCACCTAGAAGAAAAGACAGTGTCACATCTATTACAATGGAATTACATCAATCGAAATAGGAGAAAATTGAGCTTTCGAAATTTGTGATCAAGAATCACAGTTTAAAGAATAAATTGTTTCACGAACACCACCCCAATGTTGGATAAAAGAAAAATAGTGGTGAACAACAAAGTACGCAAAGCACAACTGACCAGAACCATTGTAAAATTGAATCAAGCTTTATTGGAAGCAGCATTGCAAAATATAACTTAAATAAACACGTAGGTTCTTTTTTTGTACAATTCACCAATTTATTGATACCTTTCAAATACTATAACAAATCTTAAACAATACTGTAACTAATTCTGAATGCACGTTCTCTCGGTTCAGCCGGACCAGCAGGTTGAAAAACGTTTCCGCTATTGAAAATAACCATAAATGGACCAGGAGGTGTAGCTAAAAATAAATTTAAAATTTGATAAACTTTGATCAAAATTCCATTTCAAATTCGGTCGCAAACAATTTTACCAATTAAATTTTGATTTTCTAGAATACTTCCACAGTATCGAGTTGCGGAAATTCCTGTTTGTGCAATCATAGAAATTGGGACAAATAGGTAATCATTCGAAATAATCTGAGTTTGTCCGGATTCATCGAAACAGGTTCCGTCAACTGGCTGTGCTGGATCTGGCACAGTGTTATCAACATTCGAACTCAGTATAAAACGTTGTGCTATAAATCTAAAGCGGAAAAATTAGCTTGCTTTTAAATGATGAAATAATTAATTTTTTTGTTTTTGCTTATGTTTATTTTTAAATTCTAAACTACTTTCATGGGTTAATCAACTGTACGCGTACTCTAGGAATTAGGAACTTCATCAAAATATTCAAAATTTGAGTTTTCTACATAAACGCATTCTCGAGTTAACGTGGTTTTGAAAAGACGAACTACTCACAATCGCATTTGGAGTTTTCGTTCAAAACTGGAAGTCGAAAACCAAAATTTTGGAAGTCAAAATGTCGGAACATATCGAAATTTTCAATTCGCTTGGGGAAGCATCATACAATTTCGCAAACATATTACGAACTGTATCAAAAGACCTCGGTAGTCTAGAAAGATTGTGGGTTCGACTCACATTAAAGTTTGTATGTCACTGTTTGCCACTATGTCAAATACTTGAATATTCTCGATAGCAAATCAAATCAGATCAGAGATAGTGTAATCAAGATCTTGTCTTTAAAACATTTTTTATCCGCACTATACTAAGGGCCATTATTACGATCGTCAGCTAAACTTTAACCGAAACTTTAACTGGAAGTTTTGTATGAAAATCTGTCAGTTAAAGTTCCAGTTAGAACTGAACTGAACGGGCCTAAGTCTATTTCGACGGTTAAAATTTGACAGAACTATTCGTCAAATATTTGACAGCATAGCATACAGTGCAATATAAAGTTAAGTATGGTGATTTTTGATTCGTGCTCTGTCTAAAATAGGTGAGTTTTCTGGCTCTCTTTAGTGTTTTAAAAAACTATTACGATTCTCCTTTAACGATTGACCGGAAGACACATAAATTAAACAGGATGAATTCACAGTATCCAGCATTTTTCAACGGAAACAAGAAACTAAGTGTGGGTCCTAATGCAGTTAGTACTATTTTATATACTCACTGTATACTTGATGCAGTGGCCGGTCGTCTAAAGCAAATCGCGTACTGCATATTTGGCGGATACGGGCCGTTTCCGGCGTTATAATTGAACGACTCAAATGTTCCAGTTGAATTTATGAAATACTGGAGACAACCGTTTGGAGCGATTACGTCCGCAGGTCTTTTCTTCAGCAACTTCTTCAAATCCAAGAACTGACCATTAGCTTGATTTCCAAAGGGGGCCGTATTGGTATTATCCGAATTAGTGGGTAGGCACTCCAACTGTGTGACTGTGATTTTCCAAGTAGCAGCTGCTGCAGTTCCGGGTACAACAGTTATTAACTGATTTGCGAGTCCAGTAAAGGGGATGTAAACTAAAAAATATGAATTAGACTCATTGCATCTTGTGCACTTGAACCTCGTAAGCACTTACTGTGCTGATTTGTATTAGTTCCACAAAATCTGTAATTATTTATTGCCAAATAGCTGTCCGTACAAACAGGCATTGCATCTGGTCCTGGAGGTGTGACCGCAGCTCCTAAGGTCGTAGTAAAATCGATTCGAAGTTGACAAACATTTTGGCTAAATGGCGTAATAGTGTACTGGCACGACGTTGCTGTCTGGCCATTCTGCTCCATGATCACTTTTTTAGCATTAGACGATCCCCCGCACTGCAGTGAAACTAAAAAAATAATTTCCTTGTTATTTAAGGGTTGGGAATTCCGTCATCATTCTCTTACTGGAACAACAAACAAACACCGGTGCACAGAACCCGGACGGTACTCCCAAACTACGCGAACACTCATTCGACTTCATACAAACGCCGGCTGTATTAAGTTGTGTCGTACAGTCCGAGTACAGAGCCTGGTTTTGCCGTCTATTCGGCAAAAAATTATTAAAATTATTGAAATTGTTGAAATTATTGAAATTATTGTTAAAATTTCGTTCCTGACGCGCCAAACTCAAATTAAATTCGTCACTCTGTGAACTTGCAGAGCCAACAATAAAAACGAAAATCGCGAACAATTCACTCAATTTTAACGCACCCATTCTGTTCCACAAGGTAAAAACACAAGAACTGATTTTCCTTATTTTTCGCTCCCGGTTTTATAGGCGGTTTTCAGCTACTCGAATGGCTTACAGGCCCAGGTTCATTGAACTTCTAAAATTTATAACAAATATGTTCGATTTTTTTCAACTAATTCCACTAATCCGTACTTAACATATCTTAAGATCTGCAAATATTTGACTTAATTTCTAAGTACTTGTGATCGGAAACGTACTAGCTTCGATCGTCTTTTTTGGTACTTTACTCCTGTACGTTTGTCGGTATCAAATTATTAGAATAGATAAACAATTCGAACTTACTCCGTTCTCTGTTTAAATATTGCAATTTTGTCAACAATATTGTAAATATTTGTGCGGAATTGGCCAATCACTTAGTCGCGTTATCTGATTTTGAGAAATTATTAACAAGATGAGAACATGATGAAGATAGCATCCACTTCATAAATTTCGGGCTGAATTTTTTCTCAAATGCTTAAGTTCGACAATATTTGAAGAAGTAGAAGAGCATATCTATTTGACGCACTCATATGATTCAATGATTGTTTTGAAGTACCACTATAAAACGGAAGCATAAATCGAATGTAACCGCTCAAGTATAAGGGTTTTAGCGTAGGTGCTTTTGTCTGATTTTTGAAACGGTTGGTACCTATATTTTTTTAGATAAATTATTTTCAATTCACAAATTTTTGTATAAAAGTCTAATGTGGCAGAAATCATCACTTACTTGTTGGATTAGTCCACCTCATATTAAGAACAAATTCTTTATATGTCCATAAGTTCATCACAAGTTCATGTTCATAAGTTACTCCGGTTTTAACATCGGAGACTAGGCTCCAATTCCTAACTCTGATGACATAATTTTTAATTTTTTTTAAATATATTTGACATGTTTGGAAATTAGGTAGCTTGGCCAGTGTAGCCATTTTTATCACTTCCTTGCTGACAAATATTGCTTCATAATCACTTAATTGGTAAACGCAACTAGTCACCATTTCAAATCAACTCCTTGGAATAGCTACCATACAAATTTGATTCAAAAATAAACTGAAGATAAACTGAAGATAGCTTAAAAACTTGAGAAGAGGAAGATAAATTTGAATGTAATTTAATAAATTACTCTTTTAATACAGTCAACTGTAATTGCACGTTGTTCTTGTAGTTGAATGAACTTCGCTAAACTTTATAATGTCTCAGTATTTCAACAAATTTAAGGGTCACCAAAATGAAACTCCTTTCACTGCAAATCGCCTTAATTTCTTAAACTTGTTTCCGCATTCTACAATTAGGCCAATAGTAAAAGTCGCGTACGAAAAGTAGAACCATCGTTTCAACTAAGAAACTTTTGCTAATGTGCCGCTTAGGGGCTAATTAGCACGTTTCTATCATACCGCCGCGCCATTTAGAACATTCATTAATTTAATTTAATTTAATTATTTTCGGAAACATACGTGGGTAACTTTTATAAAAGCCCAAAAGTCTTTCGAATTTTGGTCAGTCTCGAAACAGTTTACCTTGGGCGAAAGTGATATGGATTCTTGCTTAATATCAAAACTTATTACACGTCTAGTTCTAATTACCATTGTGTTACAAGGAGTAATTTGCAATGGTACTGTGACTGTGAGCTCCCCAGAACGACAAGAACGAACCGAAAGATTTAATAGTCCGTGTACAACGGAAAATAGTCGTCCAGGGACCTGTATGAAACGTTCGGATTGTCTTCGTAATAATGGCGTTGCGAACGGATTTTGCGGCACTTATGGAATTTGTTGTGAAAGTAAGATTTTAAGCTTTGCTTTGAAAAAACCAACTAAGAACATTTGTTTTTCTCTGATTTCCGCTAGCATCTATACGATGTGGAGGAATATCGACAGCGAAGCGAACTATAATTACAACTCCTGCAATTATACCGCAGACCTGCAGCTACCACTTTCAGCCATACAGACGAAATGTTTGCCAGCTACGAATCGATTTCAGTATGACTCTGGCACAACCGAGAACTGTGACAGGAACGACTCCTCCAACTTATAATTGCGATAGTAGCTACTTTATGGTTGGTGATCTGAAAATCTGTGGAATAAATCGAAATCAACATTGTTAGTGCTAGTCAAGTAATGTGATCAGTAGTGGATCAGTGGTGATCAGTGATGGATCAGTGGTGATCAGTCTGATCATATTCGCCATAAAAGTACACTAACCAACTGTATTTTCAGTATATCTTCCATTTAATCCGACCAACGGCTTCACCGATGCCACCATTACAATTGTTCCGGGGACAGAGGTCCTGCCCTTTTGGAATATTGTCGTCACACAATTGGAATGTGCTTTGGAAAAAACTGCCAGATCAATCGAAGACGATGAAACGTTTGAGACCTATCTGTTGAGAACTACTAACACAAATGCTGACAGGACGACTATAAAGTATCCTAATCCCGATCTCGACTTAATCGCTCCGAATGGATGTCACCAGTATTTTACGAATCGCAGCGGTGTTTTCGAATCATTTAATTTCAATAATGGAGTCGGACCTTATCCCCCGAATTTGAAGTATTCGATTTGCTTTAGGAGGCTCCCGATGGATACGTCTATTCAGTGAGTATTGGTTTTTCTAATCAGGATGAAGTGTGTAGAGCTTGGTTCAGTTAAATCCTGAAAAAGGAGATTGTTGATGGCGACAACCGACTTGCTGTCCGTCTATCTATCAGTCCAAACGTGTCATGCTTTCTATCTACATATCAGCCCAAACGTGTCATGAACGACTCCACCTACTAACATAAAAATTGGTTACAATTCATTAAATAGCATCTGTATAATTCGTTAATGGCTGAAATCGTCCTACTCCTTCCAGTAGCAGCCATATAAAAGACTTTAAAGCATATTTTCAATAACATAAGCTGCTAACTTCAGAACACTATAAGCTAGAAACTTGAAATACATACATATACGAGTATTACAGCGGAATTAGTACAAGAAAATGTGAGTTCTTCGAGTAGCAGGCATACAAGTTTTTAAGAAAAATGTGTAAATGTATCTTTCGGAACCCACCTGGAGAAATCGCTAAGCTTGGTAGTCGGAATTCGTTCCTACAGATGTAAAATACATAACTTGAAAATAAATTATTTAATTTTAATATTTCCCATAGAGATATATATATGTATATATTATAATGAAGACGACAAGATGCTATTTTTGTATGAAGCACTTTGAACAATTTTGATGCAAAATTGATCGGTTTTGTATAGAGCGTTTGATGGCAAGTGACCGTGAAATGTAAATAGTAGCCTAGCATTCAAATGTTTGGCGTTTCTTGTGTTCAAGACTGGAGTATAACAAAAATGTGAGTAAGATGCTAATAGTAGCATAGAATTTATTGCCGGTCCATTGCGAGGAATCGTCCGGCTTCATAACAGCCGCAGCTCGTCATCTCCAGTACATACATATATCTCTATGCTATTTCCCAACCTAACGATAGTCTATAAAAAAGGCAGGCCATTTTCGAAGTGCTTATTCTGCTTTATCTCTAACTACAGCCCAAGTCGGGCTCTGGCCTCGTGAAGTCATCGCCTCTAAAGCCGGCTACAGACTTCTCCTGCTTTTCTCGGTTTTCACATTTAGCGAGTTTTTCGTCTCGAAACACAAGAACCTCGCGAGGACACGAGACAACATTGTACACACTATTCGCAAGTTCTCCGTTTTTGTTTTTTAAATTTAACACTTCGCTGTCCGTCCAACTCATTTCAAATATGTTTTTGAACTTAACCTGCAAATGCAAAATGTCAACACTCCACGAAATATAAGAAGCTTGCGAGAAAATCACGAAAAAATCGTCTCGCACATTTTTCGCCACTTTCTCAAGCAAAACCCTTTGATGCCGTTAAAAAGCCGCCTCCAGTAGAGAAAACTCACGAATTGAGAAACGCGAATAACGAAACGCGAATAACGAAACGCGAATAACGAAACGCGAAAAACTCATGAAAAACATCTACACACTATTCACGAGAAAGACGCGAATGACGCGAAATAAGCGAAACGCGATAAGTCTGTAGCCGGCTTAATAGCCTCAATCCAAAGACCGTGTCCTCCAGCTGCTAAAATCTTTATCTCTAAATACAGTATAAATCGCAATTCAGTATTTCATATCTAGTTGATTTTACGCCTTTTGTGGCTGTGTTTGTAGTTTGAACTTAAGCTCTTAACGCTCAGAGACATAT
Source organism: Beris chalybata (assembly GCA_949128065.1). Taxonomy (NCBI): domain Eukaryota; kingdom Metazoa; phylum Arthropoda; class Insecta; order Diptera; family Stratiomyidae; genus Beris; species Beris chalybata. The sequence goes on along the minus strand of OX421894.1, from coordinate 4,921,113 downwards.
TAGCTGTGTTTTTTATTCCCGGTTAACCATAAAGCTCGACAAAATTGCACGGCAAAACAACAACAGTGCGGTTACCGTAGCTGCATTGTTGTTGTTTTGCCGTGCAATTTTGTCGAGCTTTATGGTTAACCGGGAATAAAAAACACAGCTATTCTTGCGCACACAAAAATTTAATATGTGCATCAGAAAGTTTTTTTCTAGCTAGTGGTCGTCGTGCGAAAAGGTCTATATTTATTTTAACCAGACTGTAGTATTATTGAAATTTAATAACATATTTTAAGTGTAATAACATTTTTCTTTAGATTCACTGGTAACACTTTCCAGCTGGGCAGGATTTCTACCCCTAGTTTGGACAGTGGCTGCATCGGAGCTGAAACTGCATCGAGGGATTATCTCGTGGTACCAGAATCGCAGTTAACGCCTAATACATTTGCAACGCGATATTGTGGAACTAGTCTGAACAATCAAAATCTGCTTTGTAAGTTCTGAGTGGTCATACGAATGAATAGTTGATTACGTTCAAGTTTATTGCAATTAGCTGTTTATAATCAATACGATTATAATGAAATTTTTATTTTTATTAATTATATATTTTTTAGATACTCCGGCGGGACCATTTGTAATCAGTTTCTATAGTGATGGTAAATTCGCGACACCAACTGAAAATCCAGCATCTCGAGAAATCGGATTTAGAATCTCGTACGTCATTCAATAATGAGTAAACACTTTGTTAAGTTATTTATTTATGATATAGGATATTTATATCTCATAACACGCACTTCATCTCGTAATAAAACTTATTTCAGATTAAATCCATTTTTTTTTTATTTCATATATGGTATGAGTAGATATTAAAATGAGAACTGAGTCAAACTTCAATATATGAGTAGAAACTGAGATCCTAGGCAAAATGTGGTAAGAGCCTACGAAATAGATGCCAAAAAATACAGCCACATTCAGCTGATTTGGCCGACAAGCGAGTGAAAAATGTATCCAGGTACCGGGAATATAATACCAACATAGTTTTCGAATGCCACCAGTTTTCAAAATTAGCTAACAAATGTTTGTCAGCTAGAGAGTCTTGGGTAAAATATGGTTTGCAACTTCGATAAATATTTCACGTTTTCAATAATATATGGAATAATTCTCACAAAAAACCACAAAGTTTGAGAAATTCAAGTGCACTGTGACTCAACATTGGGAAGTACATAAGAATAGAAAGGAGTATGCTCTGAATTGTTAAGATAAACGTGAGCTAGATCTTCGAAATGATTTATCAATTTCGTCATAATGCTCTAATCAAACTACAACTTTCAGTGCATTGTGATTGAGTGATTTCCCACTGTCGCATGTTCCGCAGTTGCCGATGTATATAGTGCCAGATTCTAAAACCGGCTACAAACTTATCGCGTTTCGCCTATTTCGCGTCATTCGCGTCATTCGCGTCTTTCTCGTGAATAGTGTGTAGAGGTTTCTCGTGAGTTTCTCACGTTTCGTTGTTCGCGATTCGTACGTTCTCTCTGCCGAAGGGGGCTTTTTCTCGACACCAAAGGGTCTTGCTTCACGAGAATGTGACAAAAAATACGCAAGATGATTTTTCGAGACCTTCTCGTAAGTTTTATGGTTTTTCGTGTTGTGTTTCGTGAAAAAAGACGACAATACAAGAAAAGCAGTAGAAGTCAGTAGCCGGCTTAAAGATATTCGAACTCCGTTTTTGTTTTTCTAAATAAATTTCAATTTACTAGCGTAAACGGTTCCTAAGATATGGTAATCATATAAAATAGACACCTTTTCCTCCCGCTTATACGCCAGCCCCCAAAAAGTTAAATGATGATAAGTACTATCTTTTGCGAACAATTTAAGACCATATTTGGGGTTTTGGAGCTGTGTCATGACTCAAAAATAGATTTTTTTTTTTTAGTTTTTTGGCCCTACTTCCCAAAAACGTGGAAATGCAAAAATTGAGGGTTGTACATTTTTTTAATAACTAATAATATTAACCTCATCTTGAAAATTGCTGTGTCTTGTGATCTACAGTATTCAGCAATCTTAAAGGTAAGTTGTTTACTATTTTCCATGGTTAACTTTTGTTTAAGAACAAATCCGATTAGAAACAGATTTTATCTAACTTTCGATAAACTAATTAAACCGGTATGAGGGGCGTTGATCCGCCATGTAAGTTAGAACAGGAATTGAAAATCTTCCGCATTAGAAGACCTAAAGAACTTAAAAAAAAGACCAAGAGAGAACACATGTGAATGCATTTGAATTTTCTTCGGACATGCAGTTAAGGTCGATTACCTGCCCAGAAACATCAACAGATCTTGCCCAAAAGAAGGTCAGCTGACCGATCATCGACCTTTTCTAACTCTAAGAAGTCGTTCTGGATGAGCCCTTTGTCTACGACCTATAAAACAGGCGCGGATTGACGACATGCATTCAGTAGATCGTTGATTTTTTGGAAGGTTGCAATGGCATCCGCCGTAATTTGGATATTGTCAGTGGTTGTAGTTGTTGTGACGAATGCAGGTGAACTCGACTTACCGAGTGGACGAATTTTGGGATTCGAGTACTTAGGAAAGTCAAAATCTGAGTCGGAATGCATTTCGGAGAATAAACGTCCAGGAACTTGTTTGTCCCAAATCGATTGCAACGAGTATGGCGGAATCCCATCAGGACAGTGTATTGATAAGGATGTTTGCTGCGAAAGTAAGTAGCACTGTGCATTAGGGAAGAAAGTAATTAAGTCTTGAACAACTACTTTGCAGTTAACATGAAGTGCGGCAAGGTTTCCCGTGCCAAGAAAACCGTCATTCGTAATCCATCGCCAATACCGAGACAATGTGCCTATCACTTCAGACCCTACAGTAAATACGTTTGCCAATTGAAAATCACCTTCAGTACAAAGTTGGGAACACCAACGGTTCCACCAGCGGATATCACAGGCGAATTTGTTAACTGCGACACCAGCTACTTGAAGGTCGGCAACTTAAGGATCTGCGGCGTTAATAGCAATCAGCATAGTGAGCAGTGACCTTAGTTATTCGCTTTCGGGAAGAGTTTTCATAAAATCCTTTTTACCCTCTTGCAGTTTACTTGCCATTTGCAGCTGCGGGAAATATCGATGCAGAACATCAACTGTTAATTGTCTATGAAAATGCCGAATTCGCAGCCACCGACTACTGGGACATTGTCGTCACACAAATCGAATGCCCTCCGAAAAATAATGACGACTATAAGAAGGATCAATTGTGGGATTGGAAAGGACCGAAATTCCGTCAATATGACAACGATCTGATTGCTCCAGATGGATGTCTGCAGTACTTCACCGAACGTAGGGGTGTAATTGAATCATTCAACTCTAATAATGGCCGAGGACCGTATTTTGGAAATTTGACCTATGCTATTTGCTTCAAGAAACGCGAAAATGACCGAGGAATTCTGTAAGACTCTTTTCAGTTTGTCCAGTAGTGCAGCAAAATTAACTTTCTCTTCTCCACTTCCAATAGTTTTGAGGCGACAAAATTCAATTTGACTTCGAACGGATACATTGGTACAACAACCGATTTAAATTGCTACGATCCATCAAATCCGTTAACGACACGAGACTATCTCCTTATTCCGGATTCGAGACTCACTACCCCCGATGGCCCGCCCGCGATAACAATAGACGCCAGCAGATATTGCGGAACAGTTCTACAAGATCGTCGAGTATCCTGTAAATATTCACTTTCCCCAACTGGTTACCATTTTTTGATTTTTCAATTTTTTTACACTTTTTATAGACACACCACCGGGTCCTTTTGTTATTAGCGTATACTCCGACAGTAAGTACACAACTACTGGTGGCCGAAATGAGGCTGGCTTTGTTATCAACTACCTTATCCAGTAAAATTCAAAGCAACTACTTTTCCACCATCACAAAATTTATTCTTTCCTTCTGGGCCTATGTTTAAATAAGAAAACAATAAAAAAAATCTCAAAATAGTATTGACACAATTTTGTTATGTTTTCGATCAAAGATTGAAATATGGTAAAAATGGAAGTTCAAAGAAATCATTAACTGTCGGTTCGCATCAAGTCTTTTAGAGTTGTTAAAAATGCGAAAAGTTCTATGCCAATAATATTGGTACTTTGTATCTCACCTGAACCTCGCATTGACTTCTCCTTCCCTCCAGAAATCGTTAAAGTATCGCTGTACTTTTCATATATATTGTAGTTGTACGTTTCAACTTTGTAGCTCGAACCATTTCTGTGCTCAAATCTCAACAAAGAGAAACCACTAAGAAACTTGAATCACAAATTATCGAAATCAGAACACACACTTACGTGTTTGTTTTGTGGGAGGGAGGAGCATTTATTCGTTTCTAGCGAGGAGCGCGACGCCTTTGTTGGAAATATCGCGTCGCTCGTGCTTTACCGCGACAGTTGGTTATAGTAAGCATGTTGAATCGCTTACAAACCCTTAAAAAAAACTTTAAAATTTTAGATATGTCTAATAGGATTTTATTTTAGTTTTTTTTAAATTACAAGATCATCTTTTGGCAGAGTATGCGTGGCGCAGGAACGGCTTGTGCTCGAAAGTTGAAACTTGGTACTTGGAAGAACCTGCTACAGAAGTAATTTAAAAAATAAAGGAGTTGAGGTTTATATTAGCGTACGAGATGCGGCAAAAAAATTTACGTAAAAGGGCTTTTCCACATTTTACGAATTCCGTAATATATTTTAGGTCTTTTAGGTTAGCTTTTCATATAAGAGCGTAGAAACTATTTTCTTAATTTTGTGATAAACGTTGTCTCAAATTCTATTATAGCTGCTAAAGAGTTAAGGATGTTGTGTAAGTTTTGACGAATTCCGGCAAAAGTTGGACTTTATAAATAATAGTCTAAGAATTCATTTCGGGAATTTGAGAAATTCAACCCCTTTGGAGGTTTGAAATAATTGAGTACATTTTCACGAATTCTAACATTTAGTACTTCTATAGATTTCTAGGTAGGGGAAAATGGGGCAAAGTGAACCCCTAAGGTTTGTACTAAGATGCTGTAAAATGGGTAATAGTTATAAAATCCTTTTCACGCAAAACCGATAGCATAGGATGATAACTTAGTCATATCTACTATCTACTCATTTTCATACATACCATACTTCAAAGTGCCCACTTTGTCCCACTACTGGAAAAATTTATTTATAATAAATTTCAACTTCCTGCATCAAAATGTTCCTGAGTTTGAAAAAAAACGAATTTAGATATTTTGGGATATTTGAACACTCAGCTGTAAATGAGTACCTGAGTTAAAATCGGGGTAATAATCACGGACGAACGTGTGCCTGACCACTTCGCCACCCGTTGGTCTCGCAATGAAATAGCTCTAGCATTACTTCAAAGCCTAGGCCCGATTTGGGCTGTTGCGCCATTGATTATTATTATTATAAAAGTTTTAACTGCTACTAACAACACCTACGTTAAATTAAAAGGAAAACAGTCGTTTTTGCTACCGTGTCTGTTTCTAAATTCAATTTAATAAATCGTCTTTAAATACTGTTGTATCAAGTTTCTCGGAAACGACAATCCAATCTATCGGCTCTCGATGTATATTTCCATCGGGTCGGAACTAATTGAACAAGGATCTACTTAATTATCGTCTTTAAACAGTAAACACTATGCAAACTGCCGAAAACTCCAAATAAAGCTCATTTCGTTGTTGACATTATGCTAATAGATTGAACCGTTTCCAAATAAATTGGTAGTCTGGTCCCCATTTTGGCTGAGCTCATCATAGCTAAACTGATGAGTCCTTAACTGTGACATCGTCAATAAAACCACAGAGTGATAAAATCCCAAATTGAAGGACTAACCTCAAAATTAAACCGACCGATCAACAAGAGGGTGACCCGGACGCGAAGGGCATATTGAAAGTAATTTGCCTGACAAAGTTAACGTTTCGTGCATCCTAACCTACATATCGATGCGTGGAAACGTAATCCTTTTTCCAGGTCGTGCCGTACCGAAGAAACTGTGCCCCCTCGGATCCTTCTTTCGCCGAACAAGGCCTTTTCAAATTTACTTTCAGGAATTGTAAATTCGATCCACACACGTTTGTAGTTACTATAGCGTTCGGAAAGCATTAAAGATGGCTGCACGTAGAGGGCGAGAGGAAACGGGACAAGGGCCCTGTGAAAATTTATAGACGGCAAACAAATTTCGGGAAAACTTGACAGCCGAACCATTTCCAAGGAGGCGGGAGACCGAAAACCCTGTTAGGCACGAGTGCTTCACGAGGTGGTACGAACAGGACAGACATATGAGACTCAACACTTTACAATCTCCACTAGGCCATCATTTTATGAAATTGCTGGCAGCACTCACACATGCATCCAGTTATCGCATCCCCTAACCATGCCATCGACAAGTTCTCCACTATCGGTTTCACCAGAACATCCTACACAAGCAATCCTCATTGAAATTAATTATTAAATCCAATCCACCCCCGTCGGACCGTACCACCCTTCCCGTAATACTCCGTCCCATTCCAGCCCATCAACAACATTGTCGAGAGTAATGGACTCGATCTCCCTCAGGGGAGCAATCATGGAATAGGCTAAACGGATGGGGATGGGGGTGTGTTAGAGTTTATGTCGAAATGAGGGCAGATAAGCGCACCGTGGCAGTTTAGAAGCTTTTCGTCGAGCTTTTGAATCTCTCGTTCGCCAGGAAGCTGTTCCTCAATGTCACCCTCCTTTGCCGCGCGGAACGCAGCCATAGGAACTAATTGTGTGCGAAAAAGTGGCATGTTTCGGAGGCTTTGGGGGATTTGTACCTGGTTTGACATTCGTTCCAGAGCTTTGCTTTCATCCCTTAATGACGTGACCGAAATGGAGGGCAATAGACCAGAAACTTGACTTCTGATTACTACCGAACGGAATTGCAATCTTGGGTCCGGCTTTTTTTTCTGGTTTCGACTTTCGGTTATTTATTGGTGTTACCTGATTTGGTTTAAATATTGGTTCTTGAGGTAAGTATAGAGTACAGCGTAGAGGGTAAATCTGGGAGAAAAGACGTTAATTTCAAAGATTTTCATCTCTTTCAATTTTGAAGTTTGCTGGGCGGATAGTTTGGAAGTAGTTTGCACTTGGATTTTTCAAATAACTTTGTTTTTCATTTAGAAATCGATTGTGCGATATGCTGAAAATTTTTTCACTAAAAATAAAACTATGTTGATGAGCTTCGCGGTAAAATCTCAAATCGGACGAAGGGACGAGAGTAATGTAGCCAATTTGATTAGAGAAATATTTTATCAATGAAACCCGCTTTGGGCTGTCGTGCCTTAAAATAAGAAGGAATCGTTTGGAAGAGCACTCTGGCTCCTAATCTGGGCCCAAAGCAAGGAAGTTTTTGAGTCGAGATCCTGTTATTATGGTGACTTCTGCAATATTAAAATATTTATTGAAAATTCTGTTTTTGTGCACGGTGAACTTGAACCTTCTTTGTACACTGCACTAGGTTGCAGTGTCATGGTGCATTTATACCGAACGTTTGTCGTCGCGACTTTACCTCCACCAGACCGTTGCGTAATAATTCAACAAGGGGAAGCATTTGGTAAATCTAAAAATCTATTAGAAATTATTATGCTTTCTCATTAGCTAATTAAATTTTATTTTCCTGGTATAATTGATTCAGAAGATATTCCTTATTATCCCTTAAAACAACTACAGAGTTCCCATCTTCTGATATCAACCGTTCTGGAGATATGTATTTTAGAATGTTTCAACCCCAGTTTTCAAACGCTTTGTACAGATTGCTTTTGCTTCCACTCCCACGCCCCTCAGCCCTTCTCGCAAATTTTTGCAAATAGGTGCACTATCATAGTTCTAAATAAGTTCCAAGCTTCAGCCTCCGAGTGTAAGTGGTTCCTGAGATCTAAAAGCAAATTAAATATAATCAACTATTTACCACATATACCCATAACACATCTATCAATACAATTCCAAACTTTGTTCAGAATTCAATTCCTATTCTACTCTGGTAACTCTTATCAGATCTCGCTTCCTTTGCTAAAAAGTTCTCTGCTGCAGCCAAGCATTTTTGCTAATACCCGTGGAAGCAAATTCTTTCTTGCTTCCAACCTACTATTTTCGAAAATTTGTTTTCATGACGCCACAGTGGGCTTACTACGGAATGAAATGACCGGTCATAGATGCAACTTTCGAATTGCTTCCATGAGTCTTGTTCTTGATTTCTTTTCACTTGCATTTATCAATTCGCGAGGATTGTCATGCGAACATTTATTTAGACTGTCTCAAAGAAATGGCTTGAAATACAATGCTTCCATTGCTTCCATGGACGCCACGCCACTGGTTTTCGTCCAAAAAGACGAACACTGTTGGACTTTGATTTTCCAGCAGATTGCACTGTTTTATGATTCAGTTTCATAGAATTAATGTACATACATATGTATGTATACCGTTCAAACATACAGACTATTGACGAATTTGTACGTCGCAGTGATCATATCTGGCATATTGCTTTTTCTGTGAACAAATGAAAAAATCTTTTCACTTTTCCGTACAGCTCACATAATTATCTAAAAACTTGATCGAAATCTGGCATATTGCTCAGAAGTTGTAATCGAATTATTATACAATTGGCTTATCTCAACATTAAGTTATACCACGTTCCACCCGCATCGTTTCAAACAAAATACTTGAAAAATGTTTAACGCTGACTCAACATAGCCGTGAAAAAGATTCGCAAATCATTCGACTACCGGAAAAGTTGCGTTCCAGAACATTCGTAGAAATCCGAAAAATAGCGATAATAGCTACGCACGAGCAAGGGAAAAGAAAAACAGCCAATTCACAGACGATCGATCTTTCTTAATCAATCATCCCCTTTCGAGCATACGAGCAACCATGCGTTCCGTATTGTTCTAATTAAAAAGATGTCTCCGCCAGAACCCTGATGTCATTTCGACGAGGCTCCTTAAAGCTGGCCGAACAAAGCATTTCTCGGTCGGTTTTATATTTTCCAGAAAAAAAAACATAACAAAAAAAAAACCAATAAATGTCCTAAAAAGAATTTTCGAAACAAAAGTGCGGAAAATTAATTCGACCCTTCACGAAGAAGAAAAGACTATGCAGCCTTGGCTTCTTACGCGGAACTTCTTACTTTATAGGAGTACGAGCGAGTGGGAATGGTACGTACCACAGAAGCCTCTTAGTACACATCCTCCAGTTCTATTTGCTTTTTGTATCAGTCATTCAATGCGCTTGATATGGCTAGATGCAAGGATATGTGTCAAAAGTGTCCTTGAATCCACCTCCACAGGTATTTTGCACTCTACTATGCATTTCTTATGGAGTAGGTGGTTACTTGGTACCCCCATCATACTCTTTCGCCGCGGCTCCCTAACCACACAACGTCAAACACCAATCTCTTGCATAATCCTCAATCTTGAAGATGCTTTTAAGATGCCGATGTAAATGTCCTTTTTGTTTTCACGTTTCGTATGTGCTTGTGCGGGATTTTAAGCGTTCTTCCGGATTGTGTGCTGACGCTGAAGAGAGAATGTAAAAAGGATATCCGGGATTTGAAGACTCGACACAGTTCAGTTTGAGGACTGTTTACAGATTTTCCAGAATTTTGAACGGCACTGAAAAAAGATGGAATTTTACGAGTTTATATTATTTGGGGTATTTCTATTTAGTTGCTGAGCATGTAGGTGGATTTTCTGGAAAAGTTTTATAGAAGTTCGGGGTTTCTGATCTAAGTGAATTATCAGACATCAGAGTTTAGCTTTACAGCTCTATGCAAATTCAAGTTATAGTCTTTTAGGAAAATTATAACATCCATTTTATGAAGGATGATTGTATGAGCCATATTTAAGAACCTGGAGCTGTGGTCTATCCAGTAAGAATAATTTGTCGTTGACTAAATTTTCGATACCAATGTTTTCGTGTTTCGTATGGACTGCATCCGTTTCGTTCACCCTTAGAAACTACCATACTACGGTACTGGTAATTCTAGTAGTTATATTTCTTGTACCATTCTTGGAATGCCTAGGCCTAGGACGTCAATGAAAAACAAAATCATGAACAGTTAGGGAAGGGTTCATTCATTCGGGGATTCTGTGTCCTATTCTCCAGGTGAGGAAGAAAATGCCATGTCGAAGTACCAACGCATTAGTTTGTGCAATAGTTTTGTGCCTACTCTATATTCCTGATGGTAAAAAAAACACCCAACACCCAACACCCATGCTGATACTCTCCGCTATATAAGTGTTTCGAGAAACACCCATGGTGATATACTCATGTTTATGGGTGTATCGAAAAACACCTATTGTTGTCAAAAGAACAACCAGGGGTGTTGCGTCAAACTCCCAAGGATGTACACGCCGCAGCCATGGGTGTCTATGGCTCAACCGTGCGTCTAAGAAACTAATAATAACATATTTTATTTAAGATTAACGTTTTACTTGTTTGTCTTGATTTTTCAGTAAGGAAAATATAATATTGATCCTTGTCCAAATCGAACACGCATGGCAATTGGGAAACCACCATGGGTGAACACTCTAAACCGAGGGTACTTGAATCACAATCGTACTGTACACCTGTGGAATTGTCCAAAAACTACCATTTTTAGCTCCCATGGGATTTGTTAGATCACTGGTCACAATTTAAAAAGTTTCTCATCTTTAGATTCCGTTCAAGCAGGTAGTTAATGAGTTCACTCAGCCTCTGCTATTTGTGGCATCAATTAAAGACAGTAGAAGAGGGACTGCTTTCTTAGGTCGAGATCTGTAAGTTCCCATCTGCACAGCGATAATTTTAATTTGGACTTGTGACTATTTAAAAAAGTTAGCCCGCGTATAAACTTCAATTTTAGTCACTGTAATTTTTCTGCACCGCGGATATATTGGCCTTTCTGGCCAGGGTTTTTGTCACAGCTACCCAGCTCTTTTGCCAGTTATCCAAAACACAAATGTTATGTTCTGTGAAATATTGTCCTGATTAAATACGTAAAGGACCGATTTAATACTAATTTATGCTGTAATGAAGATCGTAAGTAGAACTTCTAAAACACCCATCTACCAAACCCTAGTTAGAGCAGTTTATGACGCCAAACATAAAATATTCTTGTCCCAACTCAATTTTGGTTGGTGTCTTAGCTTAGTTTCACAGTTTTAAGCCAGCTGACGAAGACAAGGATAGAGTAGACTTAACATCATTTCTTAATAAACTTTTTTTCATTGTTCTACTGTAATTATGACGAAAAATATTTTTCAATGTACAACATTAGATGAAATTTGCCAAAGTGTGGAGGAGTTATATAATATCAACTGTGAGGCTTCGAGGATAGAATCACGAAGTAGTTTGTCTTAAACTAGTAAAGCTAACATAGACGAAACGAACTATTCGAATACATCCCAAGTCTAGTATTCTTTTGGAGTGGTAAACAATTTTTAAACAACAGGTGCCTGTTTTGCTTTCTTCAAATATCTCTTAAGAATCTCCTTTCAATCCCCAATAAGCCATCCCATAGCATATAAATTTGGTAATCCATTTGAAACTTGATATTTGCTTAGTGAATCCATTCGTTACGAAAATCCGCAGTAATATGCCATGAACACAAATCTAAATCAGTCGAAAGATGGGAAACGCTGGATTTCGAAATCTGTATCTGAATTGGAATCAGGATCTGAAGACGACGATAAGGACATTACACAGGATATGCGAGCCGAGAGTTCACTGGGAACGCAGTAAATCACTTGGCGAACTAATGCACTGTCATTGCTATACGGATTGCGTAATGAAGAGATGGGCGAACGAAGTGGATCGAACGTTAAAGTCCAGCAAGAACCTGTACAGTTTCTATAAGGACATTCTGTTAAATATGCACACCCCAATTGCAAAGAGCTCGGCTATCCACACATTACGTATTGTCCAGTTCAGTTTACTCTCTGTCCAAACATCATGGCCGAAGGATTCTATGTTGTTGTCCTATCCAATGTTTAGGGAGTCAGTAATTCTGTGAACAAATCCGAGAACAGGGTGTTGCAGGAGTGCGGGTATTTTGTGTGGGAACTCCCGATTATAATATTTACATGTGGCCACAATTTATGTGGAACTCTAAAAGGCCACTCGAAACCAAAAACCTCCAAACTCCCTTGAATGGCGAAAGGATATTCAACCGGGGGTGTTAGTTGCGAGTGAGCAAGGGAGCTAGGCCACAGGGGTTGCGGTCCATGTTAAGCAAAGGTACCGAAGTGCCAGGGTCCTCACTTCAAGTACTGCGATACTATTTTTTGGGGCCACTCCAAAATAGCCCGGAACTACATCGAGAGCACTGTGTGTGCAGGGTGGGGGTGCGGGCCCGATATGTTACAGGACCTCGTTGATGGCCTGCATTTTGGTCATTTTGCAAAACCTCCACATAGTGACACACATCTACATCTTGTATTTGCAATGCTACGGACATTGTCCTCCAGGGGTTGCAATGAGGTCGATCCGGGTTTGAGTAAATGTTTCTAGTTGAAATCGTTTCAGCTAATACCACAACTGCCGGAACAGGAGCAACGGGGATACGAGCGGTACATGGACGTGTTGAGATAATCGACAAAGTGGTTTAGCTGGTGTTGAATGGATCGTCGACAACGTTATGCCTGATCTATTGGCTGTTTTAAGATTGTCACGAATGTTGATAACATTACCTTTAAAAGGGGAGTGTTAACGCTTCAAGGATGCTCCGAAAGACGTACGACCAGGATACATAAATTTTGTCTGGAGTGTTGTTGTTAAGCTCCTTAAAAGTTTGCCCAACTAATTCTCTCGGAATATTGGATATTTTCTAGCATGTTCTTTGCAAATTGTTTCTAAACAATTCGAGGAAAGCTGAAAGTTGAGCATAGCAGAGTGTGCCGAATTGCAATGCACAAAATGTTTGGTCGAGTGTGCAGAATCTTTGGATTTATTGTCGAAATTTTAAGCTACGTCGTCGTTGGCTATATCTTTGTGTTCTGCAGAATGTTCAAATTGTACTGAATGAAGGAAAATAAAGTTCCAATCTCAGTCGTAATTCCCAGCTATTTTCGTAATTATTGCAGCTACGAAGATTCACATAGTATGTATGTAGTAAATTTTTGTAGCGCATTGTGATATGTTTGAAATTATTAGAATCGATAAGGTTAACTTTGTTCTAATTTTAATTGGTAGAAAATAATTGATGGAAAAGCTTCAATGTTCAGATTTGTGTGAATTGGTCTGATTGATGCGAGCACAGAAGATTACACATGCTTAAAATCTTAGCGTTGTTTAATATTCAAATGGTCTACAAATGATGTATTGGCTAGACTCTAGCCAATACAATGCTAGAGTAAAGACAACGGATATTTGTGTCAGTGTGTTTCCAGTTATTCTACCAGAAAAGAGTGAACTTTTTTGGGCAACTTTGGTGTTCAGGTGAAACATATGGTATCATCATTATAGTCTTACAAGAGCAGTCTTAACATCCCTTCCATTTCGCCCCATGTCGGTGTGCTACGCTTCTACTCAAAAAAAGGAAAAATTACCATGGAAAGTTCTCGACTCAACACATACCGTATATAAGCACGACAGAGAGAGAGACATTTGCAGCCAGACACAGTTTCTTTTTACTTCGGTGAAGCGAGAAGACGATAAGCTTCTATGTGAAAGTATTCGTAAAGCGATTTGGATTGGCAGCAATCGTTTGTGCGGAATGTTCGGGAAATGATCAGAATTATCCGAGACGGTGAAAAATATTCAAGCAGAACCATATGTGGTCAACTCAATGTTAGATTGTAGTGATATAGAAATGTGGATCCATTAGAGTCTCCTTCTTTATATCTACGTGTAATGGGGCCATGTTTCCCATGGCTTCCATTGCAGCTGCCAGAAATTATTGAGGTCCCAGTAATACTAAGAACAACACTCTTCTGAATTTTTTGCAGGGTCCTCCTGCCCTGTATGTTGTTGAACCTTTATTCACCATTCCGTTCATTGGTTGTATAGTTACCACGATTATTGGTCTAAGATCTCAGGTGGTTCCACAAGTCAGAAAATAGAGACAAAGCTTAATCAATAGATTTTATTTTTGAATCCTGTTTTTTGAATCTTAAACAGTTTATTGAAACCAATATTTTAAAAATTAATTGCTAAAACTTTTACGCTACTTGATATGCCTACGTCTGTTAAAACTTATCCTTGGGAATGAGGAGATTCGAATGAGATTCCTATGATTAATTGTTCTCGAAATAAAAAAAACTTAAATTAGCTGTATCTGATATCTAGAACTGTTTAAAATAAGATTTTAGACGTCTGATTTCAATGTTGTTCCAAACATAGATTATATTGGGCAAAACTCTAAAGCCGGCTACAGACTTGTCCTGCTTTTCTTGTTTTTCGCATTCACGAAACACATGAAACTTGCGAGAACACGAGAAAGAGTTGTACACATAATTCGCATGTTTCGCGTATTCATAGTTTCTCTACATTTCGTGAAGTATTTTCGTAGAAAACCAGCCGAGTAGAACATCTATTTCGTTATTGACATTAACCACGAAAAACCAAAAAGTCACGAGAAAGTCACGAAAAATCGTCTCATTTTTCGTCAGTTTCTCATCAAGCAAAACCCTTTGATGTCGTGAAAAAACCACCTCCAGCAGAGAAAACGCACGAATCGCGAACAACGAAACGCGAAAAACGCTAATGACGCGAAATAGGCGAAACGCGATAAGTCTGTAGCAGGCTTAATAAATTTCAGTAAAAAAAACAGATCCCAAACAATCTAACCAGCTTTAAAACGCAAACTCACCCATGTATGTATTATATTAAAAAGTAATTCTCGTTAGGATGTAGGTTTATGGCATCCCCTAAAACATCTCAAGGGGACATACTTAATAAATTCGTGAACAGATTTGTTAATCACTGCGTAAAATTTTGATGAGCCACCCTCCGAAATTGTTCGTCCTGCAAACTTCTCTCTCGGCCCATTTTGCATCTCAATACCACACGTCACAATCCCATTCTAGCTATTTCCCAAAGGTTTGCTTGACACTACGATAGGATTATAATTACATAATCATCAACATTATCACAGGTACATAAACATACAAACTCGATAAAAACCACAAGCACAAGGAAATCCTCAAAGGATCCCCCCTTAAACATTTCGGTTCTGATGTAACGGATTTCGAAGGATTTTCGGTTCGGGGAAGATTCACGTCGAGAAATTAAGTCTTGCACGTATCCTGTCGACTTCCATTCTAGTGTCCTGTTATCCTGGTAGCATTTAAGGATATTCATCCAGTCGATGTTCTCTCCACGCGCTCTTAAAGCGAACAAAGGACATGTACCGAGTCGAGTACCGACTTCCAGGCTTGCTGTCGAGAGCTAGAGCAGGAAATTGGAAAAATGTTTGTCCTTTTTTAGCCAGGTATCAATAAATGTTTGGTTATGTAATGTGCTTTGGATTTTTTAAGATAATCGCTTTTCTTGAAGCAGGATGTGATCTATATCCTGGATTGCCAGTTAAATTATTCTGTCCGGTGATTTTTTGACTCTTTTTGAATGCTAGAACCGGGAAGGCTCTGTTCCCTTCAGAACATAGATAAAGGCAAAGAAGAAGAGACTGGGATGGTAAGAGAATGAAATCTGGAATCAGTTTTCGACTTATTCGTATTCATCAGGAGATTAGGACAACGTGAAGCGACAGTGAATAAAATTCAGATGCCTTGTTCAGTCTTTTATGAAGAGCAACCTTTGATAGAGCAGCATTCGTTCCTTCTGCATGCCATTTTAATTTCAGAAGGACTAGTTTTCACCGAATTTGTTGAATTGAATAAATTCTACCCAGTTGTAATGGGACAATGGCTTATTGTTGTTTTCCGAAAAGTTTTTGCGTACCTTCCCGTAAAGTCCTCAAAAAAACTACAAACTTTTTTCTACCAAAATATGAACAAAAATGCAGTCAAAACAAGCCAAAAGTTTTCGATTTTTTTCCCCAACTACAAGAACAAGCTGGTCCAAAAACCTCGACCTGGAATGTTTTTTTTCGACAAATCGAATAAAGTACAAACACTTTGAAAACTTTCGTAGTATTGGCAACTCGTTTCGAGCAACTTCTACAAGTTATTCAACTGCAAGGAAGGGCTTGAAACTAGCCCGACTCCCTTGCTGCTTGGAGGGTTGGTCGAGGTGGCTTAACTGGTCGAAATCGCATATCTTTGCCGTGTAGTTTGGTCGACTTATTCGGTTAGTAGACGCCATTAACATACCACCCCTTTGCTTAACATTTGCGGAATCAACATTATGTCATTTGAGCGACAAAGGCGGTGAAATGCACAGTTTGTTGTTGGATTTGTCTCAGCCGTAAAAGGGTCCTGGAGAGGTGGTTTTCGAGTTCAAAAAAAATTTCAAGTAGTTCAGCTCAGTTGCGAGGACATTTTTTTCTGATAATTAAGCCAGCGAAAACGCAGCATTTGGCAACGAAAGGATCACAATGATAATGAAATTCTGGCCTTAACGCTAGAGCAGAATTTTCATTACAAATTGAAAATTTTCTCGTCGTTTAGTGGATGAACTTAAATGAAGTTTCCTTCCCTTTGTCGCGATAAGTGTTTGCGGTCAAATTGAGTTTAATGAGGTCGAAATATGTTTAATGCCTTTTTTGCCTTCCGGTGCAATGAGGTGCTGAATTGAACGAGGTGAGCGCTATTCAAGGAATTTTAGTCGAGGGTTATTTTGTATTTTTTGTAATTGAATAGTTAGGGAAGCTGTAAATGAAAAAGGAACCGGAGGACAAGTAATGAAATGGAAAAAAGCGTATGAAAATTAATGAAAAGTTGTACCCCACTTCATAGGATATAGTGGAACATTATCCACTACTTTTAGGTATTGTGATACATGAACTCAATGTGAAAATGCCTTCAACCCTTTTATACTCGTGTGAAAACGTTTTTTATGTGATTTTATTAATCAATCACGTGGTAGTGCAAAGTTATTCGATACGTCCTCCTTACACCCTCTAAGGAGTTAAAGTTTAAAAAAATCCGGAAAACGCTTTTTAGGTATTTAAGTGCAGAACCTCTAAAATAAAAATTAATTCAATATCTTAAAAGACCTAAGAGATATGACGAAATTGGTGAAAATATAAGCATATGGTATCTTTTCCATTGTCAATTTTTTTGCTCTTCTTCTCTACACCAATGGATAATTAAAGACTAATTTCGCATTTATCTAATCGCCTCGCTTTGGTAGACTATTTTATAATTTTGTCGAGCGATTTTTTTTTTCAATAATAGACGGCGAACTGCTGAATGAACGCATGAAAAATTGTGAAGAAAATCGCTGATCTTTAATCTATAGTATGTTCAAAAATAATCAAAAAGTCACAACTTTGTGGCATAAGCCGTTCATAAGATACGAATGTTGGAATGTCTCTGATCCAGTTTTCGGGTGCACCGTTTGGCCCCACTTCAGTAGGTACCCCTCCATCTAAGTCGGCAATTTTTTGAAAATGGCTCCACTATCATCAATCTATTTAAGTTCTAAGTTTCAACTTCCTATTATAAAAGTTGCATGGTAGGCAACTACCAATTCATTTTCTGTGAAAACTAAAGATCCAACTTTTATATTAAATTTATTTTTCTAGTACCTTCGTATTTAAAGGTAAACCGATGTACAAGAAAAAAAAACATAATTCCGATTTAGTCAGCGTGTTTCCTATTATTTTTCCATCCCTTTGTCTTATCTTGTAAAATAACCGAACAATTCCTTCCGTCGGGTGCAATAAGAAAGGTGTGGGCGCATGTTGTTGTCGTTTAAACAATCTTCGACTGCAAAGAAGAAAGCCAACAGATTTCCAATAACAAGCGAAAAGCATAGACCTTCTGATTTAGAGCCACAAATATTCGATGAAAAATCACACAGAAAGTGCGGAACGTTCAAAGGTAAAAGGAAGTCCTTTGCAGGTTGGACCGTGGGTACAGCCGAAGAGACAAGTTAGTAACATGAAAAACACAGAAAAAGAAGGAAAGTGAATATCCTGAATATTGCACCATCAACAGAAACGAACAAAACATCAAGAACAACAAAAACCAACAATCAAACTAGACAAATATTTGTCTAGTCGCTTCGTAATATTGTTTTGGTTTTTATAACATTGGAGATATTTGCTGTAGGGGATTAGAATGAAAGGGGTTCCATTCAGAAATATAAGAATGAATTGATGTATAAGTTTTTTTTTTATTATAATTAACACTGATCTATATTTCCCAGGTGGGGCATGTAGGGTATGAGGAGGTACTGATTTGAACCAGGATGCTATTTGGTCAGACATTTTCTAGGCTCGGGGAAAAAAAAAATAGATTTTGTCTGATTTCTCCTTTATTAATTTTTTATAATAAAGTATTTTGAGCGATCTGAAATTTTAAAAAAATTGTCTACCCGGACATATTTGTATTCCAACCACCCCCAAAAAAGCTTTTGTCCGCCATAGACGCCGTACACAAAAGCGTTCGACTGCACGTATCTCACGAACGTGTTGATATATTAAGTTCAAATTTTGGAACGAACCTTTTTGATTGTTACCTTTCGATGGGGTTGGTGTGAGGGGGAAAATGCGGAGCGTTTTAGATGACAAACTTTGGATTACAATATTTGTTGAACCAATTGTAGGTACCAGAAAGTTTTTTGTAGGTAAGTTTACAAGTGGAGTCTACTTAATGCAAAATTTCGGTGGGGGTATGTGAAGGAGCATGGAGTGGGGATAGCAATTTAAAACAAAAAATTATACACCTACGTGAAGAACCGTAATAAGTATGATCTTCAAAATTTTAGAAGAGTTAAGCTTCTAGCTTGAAAAAAAATGTTGGGGTGTGTGTCAAGAGGAGATCGTGGGAGGGGGTGGAAAGAAAAAAAATCTTATTTTTATTTATCCCAACCCTAAAGGTAGCAAGAAAAGCTGAGGACTATGTATATTGAGCCAATACAGAGGCATACTTGAAAAATATTTTAATTTTTAATAGGGGTACTATGGTACCAATGTAGGGATGGTTTGGATCTCAGAACTGACTTACGCTAGAAAGATGTAACTCAAATGGTATAAGTAATTGTACTGCAGAAGTAATTAAAGTCATAAAAAAGTTCAGATTCCATTGGTGGTTTCTATTGGTGTACGGAGGTTGGGACCAAAAATTTTTGGTAAGAACAATTAATATTTTTTTAACTTTTACACATTTTCAAGAACTTTGTTAAGTCCTCTGTGCAGTTTATTGATAAAATTAATTTTACTTCTACGGGCTCTTTATTTAACCGACTGGAAAGGTTTTTCCAATTTTTTTGATATCACCCCTATAAGGTGGAATATTTTCACGAATTCCGATATATTTCTTAAGTCTAATGAGATTCGCTTTCACTTCTAGCTAAAGGCTTAAAATAGTATAATAATGAAAAAGTGGTATTAGAACTTTTAAATATCTTACTTATGTTTTGGGTATTGTTTAAGTTTTCACGAATTCCGACAGATCTTAGGCCCAATGAGATCGGATTCGCTATCACTTATATACATATATCATATAAATTCAATTTCAGTATTTTGCGGTACTTAACCCCGAGAGGGTGTACTATGATTGAGGCTAATTGGAACGTTATTTTTAGGTTGTCACATATGGTAATAAAATTCACCACACCTCGGCATAATATGACAAAATTGGATGATGCTATGATATACGACTATAACGTGAGATCCCATTGTTGTGGAATAGTTTGTTGGTGCCCTAGAAAGAAAATTAGAAGAAAGTTAATCGTTCGCTCAACCGTACTATTTTTTATCTGTAGTACCTACATACATACCTATAAGCAAAAAACACATATTTGTAAGTAATTTGTTTCAGCCAGCCTTCTGGAAATCGTAGCCATAATGTAGTTATTTTTTTCAATGATAAGTTTCAGCATAAAACAAGTAGTGGGGGTTGTGGGAAAAAAAGACGAGAAAAAGTTTGAAATGTCCTCGCTTTCGGTATATGGGCTTTTAACGAGTTCCTTCAGTCTCCACTTAAAATAAGAAGAGTTGTGAAAATTGTCGTAAGCGCATTTCCATTAAGCTTGCCGCTACTTGACAACTTCATGTACTCTGGCATATGTTGAAAACATAGAAGAACTTAAAGTCCGTATCGAAACTCTTCCACTTAGCAATAGCTGCGTATATGCAGATACTTTGCGAACATTTCTACTTTTTAGCTATCCACTTAAATCGACTTTAATGACGCCACCAGAATCGCTGCATTAAAAATTCTGCGTCGATACGAGGAGTATATCGCGTACATCAAGCGTACGTACAAAGCGTACACAGCTACAGAACTTCTTATAGACTTTGGCTGTTAAGCAACTAAACAAAAAAAAAGGCAACGTTAAAAGGAACCTTCGCTTCCGAGTCATTTACTCGAAATGAACGTTTTCCAATTGGTTTTTCCTTTTTTTTTTCTTCGTCCTGAACGATATAAAAGCCTAAACCCCTTCCTTTTTTGTTTATGATGGGTGTTGTTGCACATAAAGTGGTTTGTATGTGCGGTTTTTACGACGGTGACTCTTTTTTTTTACTAGAGCATCAAATAAATTCCCGTCTTCACATTCGATATTAAAAACTTGTTATTGCTAAGAGATCGGATAAAAATGGGGTTCCACATTCAATTATTTAAATGGTTCGTTCGATTCCCTTCGAAATTTTACTTGCAAATTTATATGGCCCGTTCAGTTCGGGGAATACTTTAATTGTACTGAATCTCCCAAAAAAGTTTGGAAGTGTAGGCACACGATGTAACTGCACGCTAGCGAAATAAATAATTTGCTGAAAGATAATAAATTATTGATAATACATATATCTACGAAATACGCAGAGAGCCAACTAAGCCCAATCACTTAATATAAAAAATATTGCCTACAATCTACACCCAGAACTTAAACTTTTAATCTATCACTACGCCACATATGTAGACTTGGAGAAGCAGAATTAATTTAAGATATGTATAAGATGAAGGCAGCTAGCAAATAAAAATACGTTATTATTAAAATAATAAAGTAACCGTGTGATCAGCACAAATTTAGTCTTTTTTGTGTGTTAATCTAAAAACTATACTCTAAATTTTACCTCCACATTTTATCATTTATTAAGAAAAGTCTAAAAAATCGATTTTTTTATTAATAAGTAATTTTAAAAAAAAAAATAATAACACTAAATGCAATGATTTAGAGTTTTGAACTTATTAAAAATCACTCGCAGTCAAACAATAATAATATTTTTTTTTAATTAAAAATTGCATGTTCTTAAGATTACATTAAATTAAAATACCTATACAATACCTACAACCTAAATAAATCGAACCACCACTGCCAAAACACTCACAAATAGATTTTTACCATACAAAAAGCCGTTCAATAAAAGTATTTTTTCATATCATAACGACATTTAAATAAATTTAAATTAAATTATTTTAATTAGTCTTTAACATTATGATTTAAAAATTTAATTCTTTATGAATAATGTTCCATCTATTTTTTTCAAGACAGTGTATTTATAAATACATTAAACAAAATTGAAACTTATACAATGTTCAGACTACGAGATTAATGCGTTTAAATCGAGCTAAACGAGTTGATAACACTTTCCGAGCTGGTTTACAAAAACACGTAGCAACAACGCGTTTAACCGAAAACATGTACATACTTAGGTACTGCGATCCTCGCGGAAATTGAAGTAAATTTTTAGTGAATCTACAATATTTACTTACTTACTTACGATGGCGCTACAGTCCGAATCGGACCTTGGTCTCCTGGATGTGCCGCCCCCAGCCTTCTCGATTCAGTGATCACGTCCTCCAGTTTCTACATCTTAGAAGTGATTTGCTGTCTGCGTCAATAGACTCCTCCCAGCGCTTTAGTGGTTTATACTATACTATTTATATATACTATAATATTTAATGCTGTTAAAACTCAATTGTACGGTTGTGGAAAGACAGCATTAGTTAATAAGAAAATAAGACAACCACACCATTTGTAAAATGAGACAAGCTGCCTTGAAATATCACATGTCTTCTTATTTCTCAGACTCGTGATAAAAATTCCCCTCTATCTACGCCACTGGGAACTACCAGTGGCATTGACTGTTTCTTTTTTGATAGATTAATATAAGTATTATATATATAAGAATATTTTGATCAATTTCTAAAACACTTATCTAACAGTTAAAAATTTTTATTTAAAAACTTTACTTTAATTTTTAACTTATCGATACTTTCAATTTTAAAAATTTTCTGTAGAAAGTAATACCTTTTTTCAGGAGGCCAGGGTCCGATTTGGACTGTAGCGCCATCGTAATAATAATAATAATACTTTTTTAAGCGGCTATGGAATTTTTGATTACATAGCTACCACAGAAACAAACTTGAATAATTCTTTGATTATTTTTCCAATGAACGGCATAAAACATATTTTTATTAATAAAATATGTTTTTCTATTTACACTTCAATATAAATTTTTACGAGCTCAATGGATGCAAAGGATTTATCCTGATCACTAAATAATTTATAATAAACAATATTGTTTTTACTAAGGAATTAAATAAAGGATTTGAATTTGAAAATATGTTTTGATACATCCCTCTGTTGAGAAAATAAGAGCCTAAAAACTTTTAAGAAATTGAATTTTAAAAACCTTTTAATTAAAGGGAAAACTTTAATAAAATTTAATTTCCCTAATTCACTCGCATAAAATTTGAATTTGGAAGGAAATTAGAAAAAGCCCTGGGCTACAAAAGTATCGAAAAAAGTAACGAAAAATTGTGAACTCAGGAAAATGTTTTGTTGAACTGAAATCCCAAAAGTCTGAAATTAATAATTTCCGAAATTCTCAGTGCTTGGTTTATTAAAATAAATAAAATTTTAGGTGTTATCTCGAATTGGAAAACTGAAAATAAAACAAAAATTTTCCACGAATAATAACGATGGATAGAAAATGATTGGAATTGGCTCACCTGAGCTATGCAACGTGTATAGTGGTGAATATTGTTGTTAAACGTACGGCCAAACAGTACGGCGAAAATGTTGCAAATACCTAGAACGTTGCCGACATCAATGAAAATTGTGTTGTGGCCATTAATTAAATTTCCCAGCAATTTCAAACCCTCGACTGTAGCAAAGGTACACCACGATATTGTCGTAGTAGTTGCATTGGTTTTTGGTCGATGCCAGGCTACCGGGAGTGCTTTACTGAAATAAACAAGGCACTGGATCCATAAGCGTAGCTAAGCTAAATACGAAGGGTAGTTACACTGCGGGTAGTTTTTGTCTATAGCTTTTATATTTCAGTTTGGGATATTTGTGCAGTTTCTGGTATGGAAGTTCACATCAGACCCTGGTACTTGGGCGGTCCCTTTGTGGACGCCATTCATCATTTATTAAAATTCGGGCTAATGTTGAACGCTTAGTGCTTGTAATGCGAAGAAGGTATTTCACTTTGTCCCTCTAGAAACAGGTAAATATAGTATAACATAGAATTAACTTGTACACGGTGGCATTTCGGTAGGGGTTAACGCCGTGGAATAGAGACGAGAGCAGCCCAAAACCGCGAAAATCACTTTGCTCGTTCCTCGGAAAATCATTCAAGTGGAGTTGGCAATCTGCCATCGCTATCAATCACCACTTTGTGTATCAACTACTTGCTCACATAAAACCCAATTTGGATAGTGGGGTAGTAGTCGGGGTGGCTACAATTCACTGAATCCATTGGACATTTTCGATATCCGCATACACTAGGATGCGAGCTCGTTCCTGCAAATTATGGAGATCTGTCGAGTGGAATTAAAATGAAATCACTACTGACGTGCCAATGACAAGCGATGATTCCTCTCTAATTTGCATTTGAGATCGATTTATTGGCCATTTGTTCCAGGATCTGGCACCTGAACTCTACCAGTTTTTAGTCGAGCCCGTGTCATGTGGATAACCGAATTCATCTCCGATGGTAACAATCAATTTTCCGAATTTAACCAAACTGACAATAAATAAATTGTATTAGTATCTATCATATGTCCGAGCTACTTGCTAAGTGTAGGGTATCATGTAGGTCACTGCGAATAATAGTGCGGCTCAACAGGAATGAGTTGTTGATTATAGCATCAATACAGGAAGTAATTGTATGTAATTTCAAATTTAATAATGATTTCAGTTAGAAATTTGAAATAGCTTATAATAGCGACACAGCGAAGCAATAATGCCTACAATGAAAATCAGACAGCAAAGAAAAGATGATAAGCTTATGTTCTCTCCTACATACAGTGTTTCAACTTTCTAACATATGCTATTCACAGCGTTTGATTTAGAACTCTACACCGGCTTGCAGTTCGAATCCTGAGAAGCTCGTATCCTAAACCGTTCGGCAGGTGATAAGCACAAACGTTTCGCACTTCTTTATGGGAATAAATATTGTTCCCTGAAAAGTTACAAAAAAAAATAATATCCGATATAACTTTAAAAAACTACAGATTTAAAAATTCTCTAATTTTTTACCCCACAGCAGCTTCCATAAATACTGACTCACTTATGATAACTAGCAAAGTGATATGTTAAAATCAGTTTCCATACCTACAGAACTAATGCTGAGACTCCGTATTTAGATAGAGCTATAGTAGTGACATATTAGAAAAATAAAATTGTATAATTGTTTATTGGTATGGTGCGGTGTGGGGGGTGTTTTACCTAAGTATTGAACGGTTTATACTAGGAAGCTGAAACTCGGTTTGTATGTGTAAATCAACTACAAAAGTAATTTTGATTAAAAAAAAATTAAATAACCATTGGCGTTCGGCGGGGGCAAAGTAAATGATCAGTGAAAATATAATTTAGGTATATCTTTTTACGATTTTCGTCATATCTACTAGGTCTTCCCAAATATTGAATTCATTTTTATTCTACGGATTCTTCATATACCTAGAAAGTGTTTTCAAGATTTTTTGATATTCAACCCCAAAGGGGGTGTGAAAAGATTGTATCCTTTTTTATGAATTCTGCCATATCTCTCAGGTCTGATCTGATATCGAAAATCTTTTCACTTCCACGCGCTTGTTTAATAATAACCTATTTTCAGTTTTTTCCTTTTTCAACCCCTAGACCATATCCCGGAAAATTATCCAATTATACAATTCATACGTACTTTGTGGCAGTGGTGTAAGTATTTTAGTGCGACCGTCTTTAAAAGGCTTCTCGAACTTTTACCTCCTCATGCCAGAATTGAAAACGTTCCGAACTTCTACCAAAAAAATAATAAAGTTGAGCCCAGACTGTTGGCAGATTTTTATAAACGTTGTTCACAATGTATTTGATCATATGAACAAGGTTGCTGGCAGGTTTACTACTAACTTAAATACTTGGAATACCTTTTGTCCTTTTTTTCTCTGCTGATATTGTTCTCTTTATAAGTGACAATTTTGCCCGGAATACCTGGACAGATTTTCCAGAAATTTCACAGTGTTAGTTTGGATCCAATTATCAGCCTAATTATTATATATCCTGTCCTATATATCCTATATATCCCTGTAATTTATCTCTTCTACATTTTTGGCACTTTGCGTTATCACTTGAATCCTTCTTGGCTCCTTCTTGTATTCATGGTCGTTACGAAAAACATTTTCACTTGGTAGCTAAAAATGAATTAGAGCTTCCCGCGATGTTTTCCCTGACATTTTCTTGTCCAAATCCTAGGTAAGTTGAAGCGCGGGCCATTGTAAACTCCAAAAACTGATATTTAATTGCAAACTTGACTGAAGTGTTCAGCCTTTCAGCGTTTACCAACCCCCCGGCATAGGCAGAGTCATCCTTTACGGACTTGATGTTCGTTCGTCCTTTTTTTGCGGTGGAGATTTCTTCATTTGTGTGGCCTGAGAGCGTTATCCTAGAGGAGCGAAGCGCGCTGATGATACGCTGGAAGGATGAGTGCCTGCTTAAATGTGGACGTTTGCATGTTTGCTGCGGGGATACAGCGATGGAGCGTTATATTTCCGCACGAATAACACTGTGAAATGAAAATGTCAAATTAGTTTTTTTTTTCTCGGAAATTTTTCTGAATATTAATTTTTCCCTTGGCCGCCTCACCTCAGCGCGCCTGATGCGATCCTGAATCCCTACGGATATCCCATATCATCATCATCCACAATCCTGGGCAAGGACGGCGAAGGAGACAGAGTGCTGTTTGTCAGTTTTTTTTCCCTGTCGCTCTTGTCGCGTTCCGTACTACAATTGGCCGTGCTGCGATGTGATGAAAGGACTCGAGGAAACAATGAGTTTTGCGGTTCATATACTCCCGGTCCTGGCATTCAGTTTCATGACGTGGTGGCTGCAATAGTACCATTGCTCGCTTATCGCAGTAGTGGGCGGCTAGAATACGAGCCTTCGATAATTTTCATTTTTTCTACGTTTTTTTCAAGTTCTACGATACTAAGGGTGGGGAGTGGGTTGGAAGAAGTGTGTGCATTATCCACGGTACACATTCGAAGTGAGATTAAAAGTACCGGGGAAACTACGGGCTGGTGGCGGGAAGGACACGACATACTCATCTTGGATTATGGGTGGCAGGAGAATGGAAATATCTGTTGATTGCAGCGTACAATGAAAATAGACGCCCTTGAGCTTAGCGAGAGAGTGTAAATTGCCTGAAAATGATGACAAGTTGGAATAGAAGAAAGACGACTAGGGCCCAATGTGGGAATACGATGGAAATTCAATGAGAAATCAAAATTAATTTTAAATTCTTTGGGGGCGAGTGCGGGGGAGTGTATCTTACTCAGCAAATTGGAGGTTGAAGAATAAAGTCAGGGAGGGGTGTGGTACAGTTGCGCTAATAATAATCATACTACGTTTCACGTCGCGATTACATAGACTAAAAAATTCTCATTAAATGAGTGTCATATATAAGAATCAAACAAGCAACAATTTTATTAGTATTCAGCATATGTTATATGTATGTATGTACATCGGTTTACCAGCAAATTACTTAGGTTTTGTCAATTTCAATAAAAAGATAGATGACGAAAAATCGTCATAGCTCTTTAGGGGTTGAATATCCGAGTTTTGGCGACTATATATAGAAAGATCGTAAAAGCAAAAAACAATTGGATATCTCATCAGGTATCAGTGATATGGCGATATTCGTAAACGTGTACACTATTGTTTTACACCCTTTTACTGGTGCAATATTGGAAAACCCCGAAAAAAAGTTTTTGGTCATTATATATAAAGCCCGTAGAAGTAAATTCGATATCATTAAACCAAAAACCACTAGGTGTTTTACTTATATCGAAAACTACCTAAATCTGTTTTTTTTTTTTCGATTAAATTTAAGGTCTTTACACGTGAAATCGATTTTTATATAAATCTTTTAACCCAAGAAATACTTCGGAATTCGGTAAAATATACAAAACCACTTCAAACCCTCTTCGGGGTTGAATATCAAAAATTTGGGAAATTAGTTAGAGTAAGCAGAAGTCTTTTATTTTGAAATTGAAAATTTGAAAACTCAACCTGCTCTTTTCACTGATACTTTTTATGCTCAACCTTTGTCCGCAGATAAAAATCTGATTTCTGATTTGCTCTAATTACTACTGCAATAAATTATATACGTATTAAGTTACAAGTTTTTAGCATAAACAATTTCTAAGAACAAAAACCACGCCCTGCATAATTCTTATTTTATTTTTCTAACACCTGTAATAGTCGTTAAATGTAGTCGTCGATTTTTTGTTTTCTATCTTTTGCAATTTTTTAGAAATAAAATTCTTTTCTTCCCATTTCCAAAAGTGCTCTTATTTTCGTGATAACTATAATTGTTTTTTGAGATAAAGTAGTCCAAAGTTGTTTACCGCCCACTCCTACATCCTACAAACCACCTCTAACTTGCCCCTTTAAAATTTTAGTCTCCATCTCTTAATACAAACTCAATGTTTCAACCATCCGACATCAACCGTTCAGAAGATATGAATCTTACAATGATTCAATCCCAGCTTTCAACCGTTTCGGGAGCATTGCTTTCCCTATTCTCATAATTAATAATTTGATAATTTTTCCAAATGGTACCACTATTAAAGTTCCATTTAAGCTCCTAGTACAAACGCTCCTCCCACCTTTTTTTCGCGAGAGGTACCACTCGTAGGAGTTCACTCAATCTACTCACCAAAAAAATTTCAACTAAATATCTAAGGTTTGTTAGCTATATTTTTTGAGTATGCCGTACCTTATCTACGGTGGACATACGGACATATTTTTCCTTTTTTGGCTTTACTAGCTAGTCTAAACGTCTAAATACAAAATTTAAAGGAAGGAAATTTTTTCTAATTTTCAGGTCGATCATCACTAAAAAATATCTAACATAATAAGTTAAATCAATTCTCGTCATCTCTACACCTGTGCCTACTCGGGTTGATGATATTACTAAATGAGAAAAAGTTGAATTGATCTAGTCTTCTAGCTTCCATTGATAACCAGTTCTAGTCCGGCTCGACGGACCAAATAATTTTAAAATTCTTGGAAAATTTAGTTATTGCAAGAACGTAGAAAAAAATAGTGTAATTTTTATAATAGTGGTCTATTTGTTTCTAAACTGATAAAGGATAAATTGAGTTTTACCTAATTCTAAATCTCTTAGGACCGATGAATTATCGAGTTCCACAGGCTTTCTTTACGAACGCCTAAAAAAATTTCGAAAACTCTTTTTTGGTATTCGCGTTCTGCTAGAACTTATACCGAACTCGATATTTCATCGATCCTAAGAGAAACAGAATTCGTTAAAACGTATTGTTATATGCTACCCTACAAACCCTCACAACCCTATCAATTCCCAGTGAAAACAAACAGAAACCTCAACTTCTGCAATTTTCGATATTTCTTTCGAGCACTTTTTCCCTTCTCGGATTGTTCTTGACATTTCCACATACTATACACCACCGAATATGCGAGAAAGCTCTCGACTCAACACACGCAGTAGATAAGCGTGTCTCAAAGCTTGCATACAAGCAGTTTGTACTACGATGATGCGAGACGACGGTCAGTTCTACGCTAAAGTATTTCGACTATTATTGAATGTGAATAAGAAAACGTTATCATTTTTCTCGAATTTAAGTGAATATTGTCTTACTTGAAATCCAGAGGAACCTCAAGTACTTTGCCCTTGGCACTGAAGCTACTTTCATCGTGTCTCTGTCACAGAATAAATTTGGAACCTAAATTGAATGCTTCTAGTTGCAGTTGCTTGGATTTACTTCAATGTTGCTCCTCATTATACAGAACGAATCTAATTCGATTAATTTATCGATTGACAAACGAGAATGACGAGCTTTCGACTTAATTTCATAATGCACACGACTTACAGATTTAATGCAAAATATCTCAATTAATTAATAATTCGTTTTGGTAAATTGACGATTCGATGGCGTCAAGTTAAAGTAGGTACATTTCGCTTCCGGCTGCCGATGCCATTGATTTGCATTTTTAAGTGTATAAGGCACAAATTACAGGCACTAGTCTCATGTCGCTCCAGTCGCTATGAATGTGAAAATCATTGAAAGAGCGCACCCGGAAAGCCGGAAGGTTCACTCACATCCATTACAACCCCTCGGCTCTGACTATTACGACTGCATGGCAGATGGACTGTATAGAACGCTAGGGTACATTCGGCCAGCGTCACTGAGTTGTTTCCAGCAATAAGCAATATGACAGGCTAACGTGGAAGTAGGTTCTCGGCTCTACCGGACGGATATAGTGCTTCTGTGGTACTGCTCGAGCCAATGGGCTAAAATCGACCAAACTTTTCATTTACGTCCATTTCCCATTTTAAGTAAATATGCAATATCCTGCCAGCGCGCTTCACTTGCATATATCTTGCTGTTGTACTCGTATGGCACATGTGGAGACGGGACGATGTACTTTATGGCAGAATCGCATTCAAACGCCACCATATCTCTCCAAACTTTATCTCTCCACTCGCCCCCGACGTATCATCCTCAGCCCTGTTTGCCCGTTTCCCATATTGTTACGCTATGCAGAAACGCTTGAGTATGATAGCTGGGTCCGATACTGTAGGGATAGCTACCCTTTGTAATTCGCATGGCCCTTATCCTCATTCAGAGAATGGAATTCACATTTCACATGGTCCAACCACTCCCTGGACAAGCTACCATATTCGCTTCTCCTGATATGGCGAAACTTTGGTTTTGTTCATAAAACATATAATACTCGTACCTGAGCATTGGTGCATTGAAACCTTGACTGGGAACGTGTGGTTTGGCCATGGACAAACAGAAAAATTAAGGAATTATTGTAATCATTCCGATAATCAAGTGCGAATGTAAGTTACTATATTGTTGCTACATCAACTACGTCCCACCTAAATAAATTTTAATGTGTGAGTTATTGATCTTTTTTCTTTGGCACTCTAAAATTAATTTATCTTAATACAAAATTGTGCGGGACTTCAAATCAAACACAATTCGTTTACAATTCATAGAAAAAACAACGCTTTATTACTCACATGCAATAATCGCACTACCGGCAACGCTGCCCGATTTTATATACTACATACTTGATCTCTGCTCGTTCACTGCTACCAATTCAAATCGCTTTACAAATTCTTTCATGTTGAACTGACTCACTTCACCGCAGTAAAAACTGTATCTGGCTGCAAATTCTGTTGTGCTTATATACTGCATCTGTTGAGTTGAAAGCTTAACTATGTACATATTCGGAGGTAAGTGTTGAATGTTCGGGAAATATTAAGAATAATCCGAGAAGGATAAAAATCTTCGATTTGAATGTCGAACTAAGAAGTTTGCAGATTTTTTACGCCTTTTTCATTGAGGTCGAATATTTTTCTACACTTTCCTGTTAGGTACTGGCACGTTGTTCTTTTTCTCACTGGATCGAGCTGAGTAGGTTTTCTACTATTTTGTCAAAAACTTGATTACAAAATTTTTAGATGTTTTACTTCTAAATGATGTTATTTCGAATTCTGCAATCTCCTAGTCTCGATTAGATATCCCATTAATTTTTACTTCTGTAGGCTTTTGATGTTGATTTTATGCATTTTTAGATATTAAGCCCCGAAGTGGTCAAAAAAGACTCACTCACGAATTCTTCATATTTGTATGGCCTAAAAACTAAAAATGATACTGCAATGATGTTTTTATTGAAAGGGAATATAAAAGATATAAAGTCGGTAAAGAAAATGTAACGAAGAGTGTTGGAGACATAAGGAATAGTTTGCATATGACATACGGAACCCGGCGGTCAGACGGACATTCTTTGTTGTTCCTTTGGCGTCCCTAAAATCTAAAAAAAATTAAATTTGATGGTTTTGGTATTCCGAAATATGAACGTCCTGTAGTTTTCGAGATTCTGGAGCTTTTAAAATACTGTGCTACTTTTATCGCGACTAAAAAGTGTCGAATGGATGTTAAGGTGACGAAAATTGTACAGATCGTAAATAAGAACCAATTTTGTAAGGTCGATTATCGGTAGGTTTCCACGAAAGATTAACACAATTATTAGCCGAACTAAATTTTATATTCCTGGCCATCGCCATTAATAAAAGTCACGGCACGCAACGAAGTCAAAGTTACATGACGAAAAAACGAGAGGAAAAATTCCAAATCGCCTTAATTACGAAGAAATGATCGTCCGGGAAACATTTTCACTACACACCCTCATATGAAGTCCAAATATCCTTCTATGGCGAGTATCCAGACAAGGCCTGGCTAGTTTCTGTGGTGGAGCTCCTTGAGTATCATCCCTATATACCAGTCTCACGTACCCATCCTTTTACCCTGTCATGTTTGTATAGTATAGACAAGATATCTCGTCAAACATTGCTCGCTCCAGACTCGGACGTCGAGAAGGATACAGACGGGACTAAATGGAAAACTTAATTCCTCATTACAAAGAAAATTCCTCGGAAACTAACGAAGTTGGGTCGATATACAACACAGGATAAGCAGGAAGTGTCTTACTAAAGCACTTTCCTTGATTCGGTTATCATGTCATTGGACGAGGTTAGTTGTGGCTTTCGAAAGAATTGTACATCCCCTCGATTCACACCAGTCACACCCATCACCGCCGACAATCCACCCTTGACCGCTCCACACATGGTCGAACATATCGGGAAAGAGTAAAAATTAACTGGCCGAAGCCTTTGCCTTACTAACATGTTGTATTTTGCGATCCATATACGTGGTTAGCCGCAAAGTGGACGTACACATGTGGACAGACAGGGGGTGGACAGCCTTGGCTTGGGTCAGATTAAGGCCGAACTTACGACGGATGAGTGGGTGGCCGGCGTACATACATATATCGGTCAATAAAGAAAAAATTAGGAAAACGCATTAACGCAGAGCAGTACAAGAATATCCTTTTTATGATTTTTTTTTCTCTCATGCTGTTATGGTCGTTGATTTGGGCTTTGATGTTGATATGTTGAGGGCCGAAAAGTTTCACATGCGGCGGCCGTTGAAATCTTTGCTAAGTACTTTTCAGACACACATCGGTACCCACAACAGACCACTATAATGGACAAAGCACTGTGTCATTTATGTCAGGTCCGAAGTTGTTCCCGGATGGCATGGGAATAATTAGCACTTGGATTTTTTGTGTCAATTTTAGCGTTGCGGGAGTCGGTTTCTATGTGGCGGATTTAATTCGAAATATAAAATTTTTGCATTGTATTGTCAGTTCGAGTGATTACGGGGGTAATTTTTCAACAACACTCGTGTGGAAGCTATTCAAAAGAATAAGGGTATTTATTACCCGTTTGAGTAGGTGTTGTGTGGAATAGTTTAAGATTCTGGATTTATGGTTTATCTTATAGTCGTGCAGTAACTACCTATGTACATATATCCATATATTTTAGAGACTTTTGGCTATAGGAGACACAGAGTAACAGAATTTTGCTAATTGAGTATGGAACCGCTTTTTTGGTTCAAACATCAAGTAACTATGTATATACATTAGTGCTCCATTCCTCAACATCATCAAATGTAGCCACCAATTTTTTAAGAACTTTTATGCGGTAGCTACACCCAAAAATAAGTAGTTTGGTTTTTCCCCTAACGATAAAGAAGGGTGAATCATGTCGTGTAAAATTGTAGGTTCCTAGATTTACAAGTTCTTGGTAAATTTCCCAATGAGGTTACTCACACGAACTTTTATATGCAAACTTTCGAAAGAAGTAGACAATTTTGCTGACTAACAAATACGATTTTACTTTTCTCTGGAAAATATTTCAACCTTAAACGTTTTCTTCAGTTTTTGAATATAAATGAAGAAATTTTTCGAAAGACTATTGTATGGATTATATTAAA
This sequence comes from Beris chalybata, assembly GCA_949128065.1. Taxonomy (NCBI): domain Eukaryota; kingdom Metazoa; phylum Arthropoda; class Insecta; order Diptera; family Stratiomyidae; genus Beris; species Beris chalybata. The sequence continues at coordinate 4,887,709 of OX421894.1, read as the reverse complement.
CAATATCTTAATTTTCTTTAAATGCAGAACTTCACCTGAAATAAAGCTTTGATTCTTATTTGTGTGACATTTAGGCTTCATCATACTTTATCAGTTCGATATATAGGACTCAGTCACAATTAGCTTATTTTTGAAAATTTTAACTAAGCAAATTCAGGACCGAGCACAAGTCACAAAGTAGGCAGAGAGTCTCAATTTTGTATGAATTTTGAATTAATTGAGACTTTTTTGATATGAGACTCTGATCCTGAATAAGGGGGTATATCTCATTCCTAGAACGAGTCACTTAATTTTTTCTGGAACCTATGCTCTCGTATAATAGGTTTATATGCGCACCAAATTTCAACTTCATACCATTAGCTATTACGTAGAATCTTCTTGTAACTGAAACTGGGAGAACATTTAGTTCTAATGGTAATTAGTTAGAAATACCCAAACACCTCATACATGAAAGTATTCTGGATCTTATCTTGACCAAGGATACGAACAATACTTCTTCTTCAAAACCTCCGAGCTCGATGAGACATAAGGGGTCCACTACACAAAGTAAATTCGATTCCATGTTTATATTCTATAAACTTCTGGACAACTTCTGGGTATGTCGTCGCCGAATTACCTGCTACAGGTTTTATGGAGTAATTAAGATTTATCCACTGTACAATTTTTGTAATAGTTTTGATTTACTTCCGAATCATGTCGAAACAGCACTCTAAATCTTACGATCACCATCTAAATTGGCCTATCAAAAGCAAAACTGCAAGCATTTCGAATAAAATACAACGTTCGGCAAATTACTTGGTCTGGCTCCCGAAACTCTTTAAATGGCATGTTTACGAGGTTCAATTTTTAATCGAAAAACCATTTCTTTTCACTGGTTTTATATCACAGTAGCTATGGGCATACAAAGGGCATTTTCTCATATGTGCTGCCGGTAGGGAATTTATCTCTACGAGTTCGAAGTCGAATTGTAGCGCTCCTTGCAACGAGTAGCGCAGCAACTTCTTCCATCAGGCAGAAGAAATCGCAAGCAATCAAAATAATTCAAGCGAGTGTTTTTATACCCTTTACTATGTTGGCCGAGTCCTAGGTACACGTACATCTGAGGAGCGAATAGTTTAAGGACCGAACATAGCAAATCCTTACACAAGTAAATAAGAACTTTGGCTGATGGAGAAGGTTCTTTGCTGCAGACGGACTCGTCGGAGGCCCCAGACGAATACCATCCACAAGGATAAGTAGCTTCTAGGACACCCCGGCTTCATACCTCTTCGACGGGAATTGCTTAAAATGTGTCCGATCGAGAGTTATGAAATATCCGTGATATGAGAAGTTAAGCATTTTTCTATCTCGAGATGATTTCAAACTGAGAAACTCCAGTGGCATATGAAGCCGCTGGGATTAAGGAGGAATTGTTGATACACGAGATGAAGATTTGATTTCGACTATTTCCCTTTGGTAGTAAAATCAAACATGTTCCTATACAAAGTTGCCGTCTGGGGAACAGAACCTGATATGTGCGTATTATTTTCTTTATTACATAAGCATTTTTTGACGATCATCCAGAGATTTTGATGAAACTTCAGTAGCAGTGATTTCTTAACATCGACCGACATTTAAGCAATACTGCAATTTTTTTAATCCATTAATAAGAACAAAACATAAAACAAAAAAAACACATTAATCCTCTTTTTTTGGGAAGATTAAATTTGCAACAATTTTAAAAAGAAATTTCGTTGAAAATTTTTTTTTCCAAAATAGGTGAATACGAGTCTAAAATGTTTTCAGGGAAAATCCGCTGTATTACTTCTGCGGACTATTTAAAAAAGGGCTAAGACTAGATTTATAAATATTTAACTATCAAAGCGGCAAAAAGAGCTTGAATATATTTTCACAAATACCGTGATTTTTTTTAGGGGTGATGAAGCCTCGAACTGATTTCCACTAGAAAGAAAGGATTGGTAAAAAAATACTTTTAGGTTTTTTGGTTATCACTTTACGGGATGACAAAAATATACGAAATTATATTAACATAAAAATCACAATTGCAATAACGAAACAAATGCTCATGTACCTCGACTTTATGCATATTTTAAGTGTTGATTGAAGAATAGTCATACGTGTTATCGAGTCCATCCATGATGAAAACTACTCCCAAAAGTAGACTACGACCTCATACAATAAAAAAAAAACAATATGATGAATGCCATGCTAGCAATGTGTAGAAGCCCTAAGAAATTAGCTAGCAAATGTTTGTAACCTAGCGAGTCTTGGATAAGAGATGGCTTGAAATTTTTTTCAATTTAATCAATATTTATTTTTTTATACCATTTAATAAATTAAAATGTAGAGAACGTAGAAATTAATATCATAACAACTAAATTAAAGCTAATTAAATATACATATATATATAGAAATATAGAGGAACACCGCTTTTTCACATGGCAAAGTTTTCCCTATGGCCACTCCTCATCTGGTTATTATAAATATCGCTTTTCCAGAAAATTTATTTGAAATAAATTTTAAAGGACATAGGACATTGATCCAAGTTCCGAACTTTAAATTTAATTTATATACGAGTTAGTTTTCTGAATAACCGCAAAAGAGTAAAATTATTTACTTTACAGAACCGATGTAGGGGCATGTTCTAAATTTAAAATTCTTAAAGGATGTAACCAGCTATGCGGCTGAGGTTATTTTCTTCACCTCTAAGTAGAAATTTGGTATGCATATGTGTAAGTAGAAAAATACTTAAAGCGAAAACAGATTTGCATTGGCAAAAAAATACCATGTGGTGTACATATATATTTTTACGAATTTCGTCATATCTGTTAGGTCTATCGAAATAGGGAATTAAAATTATATTTTGGACTATAAACTCCTACAGACGGTTTTCTGAATTACTTGATATTCAAGTGATCACACATTTCGACATATTTCTTAGATCTAATTAGAATTTGAATTCGTTTTGACTTCTAAAGACTTTAAAAATAGTCGCGAAAATGCTAATTTAAGCATTTCTCGAAATGAACACCAAGGGGTTTAAGTTGTTCAAGTTTTCATGCATTTTGACTTATGTTTATTTAGATATGGAAATCGGTGTTGCTTTTCTGGGTTTTATATGTAATCTTATAAAAAGTTTTCTTTTTCTAATTTATGACTTATGTTTGCAACCCCTTGCAAATACAAAACTCAGATTACAGCCTCTAGCCCATCGATACTGATTCTTACTATTTTTGAAATAAATGTTATCCACCTGGGTTGAAGTATTTTGTTGTTTTTTAATTTTGTTCCACATTTCGAACGGTTGCCAAAGGAAGAATGGTTCTTCAGTGTACGACTATAAAATCCATTTGCCTAATAAATCGCATCAACATAAGTATCACTTCATTGTTTGCTATGTCACTACATCAAGGAATTGGGACTTCAGCCGTTACATAAAATCAAACAGCTAATATACTGATATAGTCCCTACAGTACCACCGACATCAATTCAAAAACCGCAAGAATACCTGTAAAGCTAAGAATTTGTCATATTTGGTGACAGTTTCTTCTCAATTCCTAACGTTGCAAGAATACAAGCAAAGAAGTGTTCAACGAAGATAAAGTGCGTCATCGTAATTTCGAGTTATTGTTGTTGCTGGTATCAACGGATTCAAGTAAACATTATTATCTCGGAGCAACAATATCACATATCATCCGAAGCACTTTGTTGCTCCACATTTGAGAAAACATCGCACTAGCGAACGATGATGACGATCATCAAGGGCCCTATATTCTCCCCATATGAAAGCATATAGCCTACCCACTTTCACACATACTCGGCAATCGATTTTGATATGACTTTGCATGGAAAACTAACGTATTGTTCGGTAAAGACCCTTTCTTTCGGTCCATGCATTTCACTCTTGCGTGGAGTTGGAAGGAGATTCGGGGGGATGCAAACTTCCTTTAGCCTTAGAATTTTCCAGGTATAGGATTATAGAGGGAAAAAATCGTCTGGCTTCATGTACTTTGCCGTACGACAGAAAAGTACACAAGATACGAACGTCCTTTACCATCTGAAATATTTGTTTAAACCAGAAAACACCCTATTTTGACTGGGATTTCTCCCCAGCATTGTAAATATAGAACTCATTACAAAGATCAATTTTAAAATTTTCATCGCAAAAAATCATTTGGGTACACATTTTCATTTTCCCATGTCCTGAACTTTTAGGTTTAATTTAGAATCAGCACATCCCTGCGCATTAGTTTGAACAATCAAAAAAATTGATTGCATCGTTACAACTACAGAAATCGGCGAGCATCGAGTGTTCGCAATGTCATTATTGTATGGTATACAACAGCATTCATCTCATCAGACTACATTCTTAGTAATTCTTTAATTTCTTTTTGGTCAATTGGAGTATAATTTCAAATTTTTTAAACTTTGTAAAATTTTAAGAATTAGTTTCATTGCTTTATGTTTGATGAACGGAACACAAACTCTAACAAATTGTTTTTCAATGTTAATAAATGGTAAAAAAAAAACTATTAATTTCAATCGGTGACTCCTAAGAACTCTAAACTAAACTATGTATACTGAACTGTGTGTTGAACAAGTTAGTTGTTTTTCTTTGCCCTATTATCGATCTGCCTCCATTTTCTGTATGATATAATATTATTAACAACAAATACCTACCCAATTTCTAAATATTTCCAAATTTCTAAACATTTTCTAACATTAATTAATTAATCGGTATTTTACAACAAAATAATATAAATTGGCTGTTTACAATAATTCAATCTATTCAATAGAAAAGGCCACGAGTGGATGGATGAAGCGATGCACGCCTAAATACCATTTTTTATGGAACATGGATTCATCCAAAACTAAACCAAGCAATATACACTACGAGACCAAATGTATAAAGAATGATTTATGTGACGATAATTGGCTAACAAAATTATTTGTACACTTTGAAATCATCATTACCTTAAATAAGCTTGGGAATTCAGCATTTTCGCTAACATAGACCAACACTTTTTAAACCTGATGCGTAAATTGAAAATAGTTTTTTTCTTAGGTTGAAATTATTTTGCCGAAAGGCATCTGTACTACTACCTGGAGAGCATCTAGAGAGCAAAAATGACAAAACTCTGATCAGTAAAGGATATCTGTTCAAATACCTTCCGAACTGAACAGATTATCCTAAAGTTTTCCACACTACACATCAGCTTGAAAAATTAAACGGAACTAATCTTATTAACCGCAACAACGAAGAATAGAACGAAGGACGTAAGTTCAAACACATGACACAAATTTCAGTCTTCCATTTCTCCTGATATCCTGTAAAAAGTTCATGGAAACTTCCCAAATCATATTTTCCGATTCGCTCGACACCACAAATGTTTTGAGCAGTTTAAGATTCTCCGGCTCTAATCCGCTTCGGAATTAAAGTGAACTTTAGCTTGCATTTTATTTCACCCCTAGGACATAGCAAACTGCACCCTTCTGCACCCTCTCCGACATCCTAGACTCAATCCTAAATCAAGCAATTAAAGAACATTTGCTCCCTTAGCTCGGGATAGCTTTGCTCGTATTCGGAAACGTTGTGCGAAAAACACAAAAAGTTTCAATACGAGAGGCGGTCCGCGTTTGGAATGGGACCATGCTTCATGGACTCCTCATTGAATTTGCTACTCCTTTTTTATTTCAATTTCTTCGAGAGCCAAAGTTCCGTGCGATAGGAAGGAAAGGACTTCTCGTCCATGTAGGATTCAGGTGGTAGGACTTACGGTAGAGTAGTGTATAGATAGAAACTACGACAAGTTCTAGTTGGTGCAACCTTTAGCCTGGACCAGATAATGGAATTAGAGTTAGACAGGGTTTTTGCAGGTTAGATTTTTTGCTGGCTTCACAATCAGGTCCTGAGCTCGTTTCTTTTGCCAGTAGAACACACCAATGCTTTATAGATAAAATGTGGCTTCGTGTGCTATTGGGGTTGGACTCCTTGGAGTTGATATGTGTATGTGATACTGAATGGGTTTGTTTTCCAGGAATTTATTTATCTTCTGGCCAAATTATTTGCCTGGCATATAGCCGGGACCATTGTCGACAATCGTTTCCCAATGGAGTTTCTCGTGGTTTTTGTCCTCCGCATTTTTTTTCGTAATTTTTTCCGAAGTAAATTCTTAGTCTTTTGTTCAGGTTATTATTTGCGATTGACGATGCTTTTAGTTGAGTGTGCCTTTAAACGTATCTTCATGCATTCGGAGCTTCGTATCCGTACATGAAAAAATACTATAACTAAATCTATATCCATTTTTAGGTAGGATCCTAATCATTAAACTTGTATAATTTGCTGATATTTCTTGTGCCCAGATATAACTATTTAAAAACTATTAATTTTTTTCATTAATTTATCTTCTAGATACACCAATTAACTATACCATCTATGATACTTTAAAATGAAATGCGGATTTCTTATGTAAGTTCTCCCTTGAAAATCGCAAAAAATTACCTTAGTTTGACTTCATATATTATTAACAAAAATGAGAATTTTTTGAAATTTGATTCATGGAAGATATTCTTTAAGATTTTTTCTCCCATTATATTAATGAAAATGACATGTTAATCATTCGAGAAATAGGTAATAAATGCACACAAAGAACTCGGATTTACGCATTTTAAAAAATGTTTAAGGGTTGTTCCTCTAGTAGCTATTTTTTCAAATACAATTTTGAATTTTTTCTTAATGGGCGACCTAGTTTACGTATTAGCTAATAAAGTAATATTATTTTATTTTATTTTTTATTGCTGGTAAAGTGAAAAATTCACATGAAAACAGCAATAAATCAACAAAATCGCAGTTAACATGCACATGGGGCCTTAATTAAGTATAATTATAATCTTTTGAAGCTTCTGCTTATCTTTATCGGTTTGAAGTAGATACCAACAGAAAGTTAATAACTAGCAACCATTTAGGGCCGTTGTTACGACCTTCAATTAAAATTTAACCAGAACTTTGACTGTAAGTTTCGTACGAACATCTGTCAGTTAAAGTTCCAGTTAGAACGTTACTGACGATCATAGGAACGGGCTTAAAAGTTTGTAAGCACACAAAAAAAATAATTAAAAATTCATTTAAATCTGGATTAAAAGCGTTTTGCTAGTTAAAAATATAATATATTATATTTCATTATAAAGTTAAAAGTTATGTAATTAAATTTTACACTAGGAGAAGCACACTGAGTCTAACATAGCTTGCAATGAAACCAGAATAAAGCAAAGACTGCTAAGGAATTGTTATCCTAACGGTCTCCTGAGAGAAAGTGCCTATGTGCTTACACCTTTCTTTGGAAACATTCTTTCACCGTCGTCTTATAAAGGAAGGTGCCGCCTGACAGGCACAATTTCTAGGTCGAGTGCACCAAACACCTGAATAAAATAAAATCATCCTTTATGTATGAGAATGATGCATGTTGATGTGATGCACTTTATTAAAATATAAGAGTTGCTCAATTAGTGAAATCGCATGAATTAAGGGGGGAATACTTCTAAAGTGCTTAAGATAGAGCCTTAAATATAAATCCATATGAAAGGTAAAATAAGACAAGAAATTATGTTAACAGTCCAGTTTTTCAATTATATGAATTTTTTCGGTGATATGCAACAAAAACAACCTAAATTCGTTTTATTAAAGAATAAACAAGAATTCGGCGTAAGTTTAAAAATGAAACTATTCAGGGCAGTACTTTCTTGCTATTTTTACTGTTGAGCTATTCTTGTAAATCCAGTTTTTGTGGAAAAATTAAAGAAGTTGACATCGAATAACATACATATAACAATAACTTCTTTACAGTGCGTGTAAGTCTTGTGAGGTGACCACAATACACTTATCCCATATTATTATTTTTCGACTTACCTAGTTATTTCCTGTGACCACCGAATTGTATCCTAAAGAAAATTATTTTACCATGTACTTAAGTAGAATGGAAAGAAAAATGTTGGAAAAAAAGGAAATGACTCTAAAACAGTTTCAAAATGGACAAATGCGATTATTTGCCATTTAACCGTGTCATTTGAACTATTCAAATTACCGGCAAAAATGGTTTTAATCACCATTCACCATAACAGTCGGAAATTGGTTAACTTTTTTATTAATGATAGCCTAGCCAACAAGAAACAGTCACGCCTTTATTCGGCATGAATTCCATTTTACGTTGAAAACGCGAAAGTTTTATTGTGGTTTCAAACCATTTATTACCCATGACTCACTAGCTGACAAACGTTTGGCAGCAAATTTTCAAAACTGTAAATACATTCGTCATCTTGGTATTATATTAACTGTTCCATGACGTAGACGTTAGACTTGACAACGATGCGTACTTCACGAAACAATACCATCATTATCTAACTATTTTCTTGTGGAGGAAATTTATCGAAATTTATGAAAAAAAAAAACAGAAATAAAAATTTTAAGATTAGCAGTTTAATATATTACTTAAAAGGAAGTAAACTTACAGTGTGCCCCGATAAGTGACCAACTAAAATTTTGAACCGCAAGGTAAAGTGTGCCACTTAAAAATTTCTAGTTCGCAATAGCGCAATCTCTGGTGGTGCTTTGACACGAGCGATTCAAATTGCTCAATTTGCAGCAATTCCAGACAATTTTGACGTCACGAAAACATACAGCAACATCGGCAATTGACGATATGGAGCAATTGTTGGTCAATTCGTTGCTCAGCAGTGACTCGCGATATGGAGCAATACTCAGCAATTTAGCAATGACATCATACACGGATATTTCAGTACATGCAATAGTCATGAATGAAGACGACATTTTAGCAGCTCCGTCTGCATTAATTATTATTAATAAAAAAAAAATCCACAAACAATACCGGCCACGAACAGCGTCAATAAAACTTATTGTTTTATCGTTGCTCCAAGCAATCTTTTACACGAAACTTGAAAAAAGCAAAAACTCAACATAAGATTTGACACACGATGATAATTGCTCGGAATTTTCTAAATTAGTGGAAATATAGCAATTCTAGGGCGAGGAATTGCAGCAATATGTGAAAGCATTGCCAAATTGCTGCAATATTGTCGCAACTAGCACGATGTTGCCCGGTATTGCAGCATTAATCGTTCTAAACTAGTTTTGGCAACAGTCGCCGGGCAATTAATTGCTGGAAAAATTGTTCAAGTACGAGCTCCATTAGCAAAATAAATTATAAGATAAAGCTTCATAAATTGATCACAAAATTTTAAAGTATTAGTAAATAGCTTCTATATTAGCAGCAATAATTTAATATCACGAATATATGACTAAGTTAACATCCTAAGCTATGGATTTTGCGTAAAAAATATACAATTTTATATAGTTATAAAAAAAAAATTTTTACTAACCCATTTTACAGAATCTCGGTACAAACCTTAGGGGCGCTGACTTTGCCCCACCTTCCTCTACATCGAAAGCACTAATTGATGTCAAATGAAACAATTTTGTATATAGTATAATATTTTATTTATTTGTTTTTAATGGATCTCAGTAAAGCGAACTTAACTTAGCTATTTCTATTTAGAGAGTCTGTCATACTTCTGAAGAAACTATTTTATGTAAATATTCTCTACCTTAACATACTTATCCATTTTTTTTCAAAACAATTTATTTAATTTATATATTTCACTTACAATTATGTCAATGTTAGTTTTAAAAGGCATACAATTGTTGTAGGCGTGCAATCCGAGTTACAAATATAATAATAGTTATTAAATCTATGTATTATACTAATGTAAACATTTGTAATAAAACAAATTTGAATTTATTCTTTGAAAATTTAGTTAACGTTTGCCAAATATTTAAGAAAGTAGCTTTCAAATGGCTTAACTTTGGGTAGTATGTACCTACACTCTCAAGTGCAATATCTTCACTTTTCCATTTCTACAGTTCTTGCTGTATTTCTGTTCGCAAAAGATAAGATCCGAAAAAATACGGTGTATTAAGAAATTATTAATATAATAATAATAAAAAAAAAACATTATAGCTTAGTTAAATTTCAAAAAATTATTTAAAAAAAACATTATAACTTAACCAAAATTTTTTGAAATTTTCGTAATTTGATTTGATGGATTTTTTTTTTTTTATTCTTGTTATAATGAGTACCGACTATGAACTACAGAAAATCTTAATTATTATCAATTAACTTTTAAAAAACGTCAAAATGAATATTGAACTGAATTCAAGTTTTGGCCAGTCAGTAGGTATGAATTTTAATTATTGACACCATTAAAAAGTCAACCTATTTTTGGAATTGATAGTTTTTTATTGAAAGCAATTTGATTTATCAATACATAATCGCAGTAGTATTTAACAGCGAATTTTTGTTTTCCAGTACCTAAGCTGAACTGTACAAAGTAAGACTTTCTTGACATATTGACTTTTGTGAGTTTAACATTGATATATCGATGGTGCTTTGTAGGAAGACCCAATCTGCATTCACCGAAAATGATTGTAAAACTTGTAAAAGTGATAAACAGCTCTTACTTAGTAGCACTGTTATGCTATTCAATTCTTCTCTTCCTTTCGGGTATTCGAAATGACAGACCAAAGAAAGTAAAGACTTCATTTTGTGAAATGAAACTTTATTCTCTAATAGTCTTTAGACCTAAGAGATATGTCGGAATTCGTGAATTAATTGGATATCACGACATACCCAAGACCCAAATTAGTAAAAATGACACACCCTTACAGTGTAAATGATTTCATTCCCAAATTTGCAAAACCAATGCAAATATGATTTTTTTTTTCGAGTACTTTTTGTTAATGGATTTTTGAGTTCAGTAGATACCAATAAAACATAATTCTACAAAATCCGAAAAATCATAAGGCTTCGCTAATTTTTGGATAACATTGGAATTGATTTACTATTCCGCTGATATTTCTGTAAAAATATAAAAAAATAGTGTTATAAAAAATATTAAAGAAATATTTCAAGAATTCAAATTGCTCACACAAATCTTGGAAAAACTCCGCTTACAATCGCTGATCTAGCAAATATTTGCTTAGTGCTATCAAACAGAATTAGCACTATGACACTCATGCTCAGAAGTTTACATAATTCAGCAAAAAAAAACAAGAACTACAAAACCCTAAATAAACTTTATACGATAAGATTGGCAGTAAAAGAAATAAATATTAAAATATTATACAAGTATATTGTACAGTAGTCGTGGACAAATTTCGCTGATACAATGGTGACACGGGCCCTTATCAGTTCTCCGTCCAGTTGCTAAGAAAAAACACGGGGCGCAAGAATGATAAGGGTTCGAATACACCGGTGCTCCCTGGATTTCAAAATCGTTTGCTATCCAACTCAATAAATGTCACAAGCAAATTTTTTTTTTATTGACGATTAATGGAGCACCAATCTCTTTTTTTTACAATTTTATGAAACACTTTTACAGGACACGATCTGAAGCGAGTCTGAAAATAAAGTTATTTTTATCTATAATTCAGCCGATAGTAATTTTATCAAATAATTAAGTAAATAGTCAAAGGTGTGGCGTGGTGTACGGTCTGATAGAACAGTTTTTTTTATTTCATTACATGTATTAGCAAAAATTGTAATTTGCAACAACAAACCTTCACGAATACATTGGCGACTATTTGGCGATGTACTGGTGGATCTGAAAAAAATGCGGTAATATCAGAGGGGTTACTCCAAGCATGAGGGTTTAACTCAGTCGGTAATCTTCAGTGCTCTACTTACCGTCTATATAAGTCCATCAATCAAATAGAAATAAATAGATGATTGACGAAAAATAATATTTTCCACGTCTTATACTTAATTCGAAAAACGGGCAACCACCAGTCAAGTGCCGTACCGACAGCAGCAACTCTAACCGGATGATTTCGCCTTGGTTTGCCTCGGATTCGTTCGTTGAATGGTCTAGGAATCTGAAAAGCAAGACTTTGTATAATGTCGTCCCTATAGATACTGAAAGAATAAGCTATAAATATATAAGTACTTGAATTTACAAAAGTACAATATAATTATTTTGTTTTAGCTTGCCCAACATATTCAAGCCATAACCTTGTGCAGGTATGAACCCTGGCTTTCTCTTTATTAATATTAAGATTTTGTGACATAATTTTTTTTTAACCGCTTTTAAATTGATTAGTAACTTCCTTTTTTTTACAAAGCCAGACGCAAGGTAAGTAAATTTTACGAAACCTTTTAAGGGTTAACAATGTGCCCTTCTTTGAGTAGAAAACCAGACCTCCTCCACCTTTTTCAACCCCGCACAATCAGCACTAATAAATTTGATCCTAATTACTGTTTATCACCAAATAGGTAGGTACATCTTGTCACCCTGTCATTCGAGAAAGTTTTTAATTTTCATAGCACCTCATCTATCAAGACAAACTCCTTTCGGAAAGACAAGTAAGCTGTAATTGATTCACTCTTTAAAGACACAGCAAGGATGTGCTGCAGTTCAGGAAACGTCGTGACACCGATACGCCAAATTTTACTCAAGTTATTAAAATTCCTTTCGTAACAATCTCTTCTTATGCCATAAGTCTATTGTTGTGAATTGAGAGATGAACTAGACGTCGGTGATTAATCATAGCCGCAAGGATAATGTGACAGGTATTTGGGGGAGGTGATATACAAGACAAGACTCTAGGCTAAGACTTCTTATAAAACTTGATTAATGCCTTCCAGGTGAACTACCGGATTTACATGTAATACATTATAGGGATACAGGGCTTGATACGGATACCGATTTGAAAAAAATATGCCCTTTGTTTGTAGATAAGTTTGGTGAAGGAAAGAGAAAAGTAGCACTTTTTGTATCCTTTCACGTTATATCGTAAATTAATTGTCTACTTCCCTAATGTCTACGTCTACTATATACACGTGCCAACTTTGGTTATTTCGTGAGATTGCGTAATCCAAAATATAGGTATGTCTCTATCACTGCATGCCACTGCCGACTTTAATTTAAAACAATTTTTGTTTTATATACTTACCGAATTTATTTATTTAGAAAACAATTCCATCTATATTCCCAGTCTAGAGCTACTGCATCCCTTAACAAAAAATCTGCCAACAATCTGGGCGTAACTTTATTATTTTTCCGGCAGAAGTAAGGAACGCGTTCAATTCTGAAATGCGGTGTAGGCTACTACGTGAGTGAAAACCTATCAAAAAGAACAAGATCATGGAAGTAAAAATCTGATTGGATCTGAGAGATATGGAATAGTTTATGAAAAAGTACACAATCACTTTACACCCCCTTAGGGGTCAATTTTCAGAAAATCTTGAAAACACTGTCTTGGTATTCATATGGAGAATACATAGAATAAAATTATATTCATTATTTGGGACGAGGTAGTAGATATGTCGAAAATCGTGGGAAAATATGCATTCTATTTTCACAGATAATTTTTTTTGCCCCCCTTCTGAACGCCAATAGATATTCGTTTTTTTTATTCAAAATTATTTTTTTAGTTGATTTAGATATACACACCGAGTTTCAACATTGTAGCTTAAGCCGTTCTATACATAGGAAAAATACCTACCACTTGTACCACACTACCCTTAGGGGTCGAATTTCAAAAAACCTTGAAAACGCTTTCTAGGTATTCATACGAAGAATCCGTAGAATAAAAATGAATTCAATATTTGGAAAGACCTAGTAGATATGACGAAAATCGTGAAAATATATGCATTTTATATTTATTATTTTTACAAATTTTTTTTTGCCCCCACCCCCCTTCTGAACGCCAATGAATATTGAAATTTTTTTTTATCACAATTACTTTTCTAGTTGATTTACATATACACACCGAGTTTCAACATTGTAGCTTAAGCCGTTCCATATATAAGAAAAACACCCCCACTTGTACCATACTACCCTTAGGGGTCGAATTTCAAAAAACCTTGAAAACACTTTCTAGGTATTCATACGAAGAATCCGTAGAATAAAAATGAATTCAATATTTGGAAAGACCTAGTAGATATGACGAAAATCGTGAAAATATTTGCATTATATATTTATTATATTTCCAAATATTTTTTTTTGCCCCCCCCCCTTCTGAACGCCAATGAATATTCAAATTTTTTCTTATCACAATTACTTTTTTAGTTGATTTACATATACACACCGAGTTTCAACATTGTAGCTTAAGCCGTTCCATATATAAGAAAAACACCCCCACTTGTACCACACTACCCTTAGGGGTCGAATTTCAAAAAACCTTGAAAACACTTTCTAGGTATTCATACGAAGAATCCGTAGAATAAAAATGAATTCAATATTTGGAAAGACCTAGTAGATATGACGAAAATCGTGAAAATATTTGCATTATATATTTATTATATTTCCAAATATTTTTTTTTGCCCCCCCCCCTTCTGAACGCCAATGAATATTCAAATTTTTTCTTATCACAATTACTTTTTTAGTTGATTTACATATACACACCGAGTTTCAACATTGTAGCTTAAGCCGTCCCATATATAGGAAAAACACCTTCACTTGTACCACACTACCCTTAGGGGTCGAATTTCAAAAAACCGTGAAAACACATTCTAGGTATTCATACGAAGAATCCGTAGAATAAAAATGAATTCAATATTTGGAAAGACCTAGTAGATATGACGAAAATCGTGAAAATATATGCATTTTATATCTATTATATTTACAAATATTTTTTTTTGCCCCCCTTTCTAAACGCCAATGAATATTAAAATTTTTTTTTTCACAATTACTTTTCTAGTTGATTTACATATACACACCGAGTTTCAACTTTCTAGCATAAACCGTTTAATAGTTAGGAAAAACACCCCCTACCCCCGTAGCATACTACCCCTAAAAAAAAAATTATTTTTCCAACATTCCGCTACTATAGCTCTATCTAAATACCAAGTTTAAGGCTTATATCCTTACAGGTTCTCAAGATATAAGCATCGGAACTTTTTCCTTTTCACCCTCCCCCACCCTCCCCCTCTACACCCACAACCCCAAAACTTTTTTCCCTACTAGGGTTTAATTAGCGCTACTTCTGGTAAAAATTCTAAGCATCTATCTTAAACTGTTCTTGAGATATGAAATGTGTTTGATTTGAAAAATTCTCATCCCCTCCACTTCTATGCTCCACCTCCCACTTAAAAAATTTTACTTTGATCAATCTTTTTTTGTCAACCTTTACACCCAAACCAAATTTTATTTTTCTAGAGCAATTGGTTCATGAGATATCGTAATCTTAAGTTTTTCACCCCCCACCCCCATACACCACTTCCCCCACCCAAAATTTTTCTTCATTCTGTTCTCCTAGTATAACTACAAATATTTGTTAAGTTTGAATAGTGTGCCATTACCGGTTTAGGAGATATGGATTTTAGAATGTGTCTATCTCACCTTTTTTGGGTTTCGGACGCATTACATTTCCTCCCACTCCCACACCCCTTGATCAATATTGACAATTTTTCTGCAAATGGGTCTACTATCAGAGCTCTATAGAAATTCCAAGTTTCAGCTTCCTTACATAAGGGGTTACTGAGATCTGGAAACCAAAATTTTCGGTCTAAAACACTTCCCCCTCCTTCCCCCTCACACCCCCACCCCTAAAAATTTGATCACTTCAAGGCGCAAAAATTTCAATATAATATCTCAAAGCGTTTGGCAGCTACGAGCCTCCAAACGATCTTGCGTACGGCGGACGCCGTACGGCGTACGGCGTTCGGCGTACGGCGGACAGACGGACTGAAAATTTTTATTGCTTTTTTCGCGTTTACTAGTTATGAAACGTGAAAATAAAAATTTTGAGGGTAGCAAATTTTTTTTTTTAAAAAATCAATCACAATACTTAATTATTAAAATAATAAAGTAAAATGGGAATACTCCGATATATTTTCATTCCAAAAATATTAAGTTTGGTTGGTTTACTTCAGAATCTTCCCTTGACTGAAATGAACTATATGGTGTAACACCTGCTAATACATTGCTACACCCACAACATGATTCTCAAACCATCTCCCCGCAACACAGGTAAAGGATCACAATCTAACTCTTAGTTGGCACTGCTACGTCGCACTGGCGGCGTCTTAATAACGTCATCCCGACTAATTAGGGGATTTATTTAGAGTCGTTCCGTTGGTTTCACATTTATACCCCTATCGAGTGTCCCTATTCAACGACCCTATAGTTATATTAATATTAACATCCATTATTATTGCAATTCCGTATGGATACAGCCAATGTAAGTCCCCATGACGTTATTTTAATAACTATAAAGTTATAGGATACAGAAGAATAATTAAAAAGGTTATTTTTGTTACTTTTTTATTATTTTTGGTTAATTGAAGATTTTTCTGGGATCAAAAAGATGAAACCAGTTAGAAATTTGTTAACTAAGACGTCGCACTGACTGTCGTCGTACTGACCGACGTTCTTACTGAACTTTTCAAAAAGTTGAATTGAACATTACAAGTCGAACCGTCGCTGATAAGGGGTATAAAACGTAGGTTCAAAGAAAATATTGGCATAGTCTCAGGGTATTGTGATGGCACAGTGGGTATTCCTGCTTCTTAGTTTACATTCAACAGCACCATCTGGATGTCAAAATTCAAATGAAGAACAGATTAATTCAGACGATTGCAATATCCTCCTCATACCGTCAGTCATAGTCAATAGCCTGATCTGGTGAAGAAACATGGTAGGAAATTTTAGTTACTTTACTACTTTGTTAGTTTGGTAAAGTTTTTATTTAAAAGGACAAATCTCTGTACACTCCCTTAGGTTCATAAAAATTGAAAATGTGAATTTTCACATCATATTTTTTGAAGTAAACAATGAGTTGCTGTGGTAAACTTTCAGAATAGCTCCAATTATAATACTCTATATAAATATAAACATTACCCCCGAAATTTCAACTTTTTAGCATAAGGCATACATAACATGCGGGCTATGCTAAATTGAAAGCTCCAAGCTGGCAACGTTGTAAAAATGAAATAAACGAACCATTTGTAAGACTGCCTTTGGCACAAACTCGTGACTTCTTCTATTCTTTAAACAAATCAAAACTCATCACAAGGCACAAATCAATAAAAATGGAGACCAACCTACCTACACGAAATCTAAACGAATGCGATTTTCAAATCAAGCAAAACGGATCAGTTCATCCAGTCCACTGAGCACAAAGTTAAGTGCCAACGTTCACAAAGGAACATTGGAATTTTAGCAACCCCAAAAATCAACCCCTTTAAACTATAGAAGCTCGTTCCCGGTGCATATAGTGGGCAACCAATGTTCTCTTCGTAAGTACGTCACCGTGTGTGTTACGTATTGGTTGGTTGGACCGTATGCAAAATCCAGACCTCAGTTTACACAGGAACGTTACCGGTCCTCATATGGATTTTCGTTATCCCTTTATTCGGTCGACATGAAGAAAAAAAAAAAGCCAGCCGGTCAGGATTTTAATTCTCGCATACTCGGGACTCCTGTGTAGTGGAGTGTGCGAGAATGCCCAAGGATTTTTGTGTGTTCGCAGTGAAGTCATTCAGAAATTCCGCTGCAACAACTAGAGAAAAAAAAACCAGGGGGTAATGTGAAAAAGTTTGCCAAATGAAATCCGAACTGGCCAAACGAAGAAGTTGTTTTTTTGGACTAAACTCGAAAACTCCATCCAAACTGCTGGTATTCCACCACCACACTATCAAAATTCTAATAAAATTTATAGTCTATCTTTGCCGCAATACTCGCGGAGAAATCTGTAAAAGTTTTATGATACCACACTGTGGTTTAATTTAAGGTATAGCGAAGGAACGCGTGTTTTGGAAGCATTTTGGTACGAAACAAAATCAATGCAGTAGACTGCAGTAGTTCCGACTTACATTGAGTGCAGGAAGATACAATAATAACAATAATCAATGGCGCAACAGCCCAAATCGAATTTAGAGCTTGAAGTAATGCTAGAGTTACTTCATTACGAGACCAACGGAACACTAGGAGATGAAGTGGTCAGTTACACGCTTGTCCGTGATTATAACCCCGAACATACAATAAGATAGAAACAATTTTCGAAAATCGAAATCGATGGGGTTTTGATGACAGAATCACACAATTAAAATGCGAACACCTACATACATTTAAATCTTGGATTGAGACAACCGATTTAAGTCCGAACGAATACAAATTAGTGGGTATATTAAATACGACTTTTAAATTTTGGGTCTTCAAGAAGTAGTTACTAAAAATGAATTTTTGTCGCACAAGAAAAAGTTAAACAAAAAAAAAAAGAGACAAACAAGAGCATTATGTGAAAACTAGTCATGGCCTGGTAGACTACAACGTCAAAAAATAAATTTACATTACTTTGAATAGTGAAACGGGCAAAGGGTCGTTCTGTATTCGAAATGACGCACAAATATCGCCAAGGTGGAATAGGAAATCTTAACGCCGCTGTAATGCCAAATGTGTCCGGACTATACAAAAAAAGATTACCTCTTGCCAGTATGACCTCAACTTCCTAAAGTGATTCCACCGTGTTCCAGGTTCTCAGCTTATTATGATATGGAAATTCGACATTCGGGCATAAAATTAGCATTTCGGTCGTGTGGAATTATTCAGCTGTCGTCCCGATTTGTTTGTACTAAAGGTAACCATTTTACGGAATCGTTTAACCCTGGCATACCAAATAACCAATTAGGTCAACGGAATTTCGATGACTGATTATCGGCACTAATCCGCGTACTAGTGAAAAGTATTCCCAAGGTATTCCTGGCTGGACGAATCGAAGCAGATCGCGACGATTCAGACTCAGAGCAAGACGAATCGCTTCGAATTTCTTATGTTTATCTAATCTGCACAAAACTGATCGTGGCACACATGTCGGCCACAATAGCTATGACACTAAAACGGCACTGTGTAAAATGCGCCTTCGAAATACACACTACAATTACCATACCGGTCGGTCTTTTGTGCCCTTAGTCCCTTTTCAAAGAAGAATAATAGCCGAAACGAAGTAAGATCGCAGCTGATCCTCACAGCTATTCTAAGCCGTTGAAGAGGATGCGCATTGTATTCGGGAGGTACCTGGAGAAAGGGCCAGAACCTAGAACCCATGTGCGCATTTGAAAATGACTAGGTCTTGATGGTACTGTGAAGATGAAAGGTATAGCTAATACTTTTGGTTGGCGGATGAATCTCGTTCGACCAGCATCTTGTCGAACTAACTCTTATGAATTACTTGATGACGCCATTCAGATCAGTTTGAAGAGCACGTGTTCGTTATTTCCTTCATTTCGACAGTCGGAATTCCATGTGGTGAGTTTCATTTCATATGAATGCCAGATGTCACCAACATGGATTCTATTACAAATTTGTTCATTTTTTTCCATCTCTTGCTATTTTGTAGCAAGTGAAAATAACCTTTGTATAGAATTTCCAGGCCTTGCGGATATTGTGGTTCCAGAGAAATGATGGGTTTAGCTGGAATAATACTTTTCGATGATTTGTTTGTTGATTGTTGGGCTGCTGTTACGACATTTTTATGAAACGCATCTGTCTGTCTTGGTAGTAAAGAAGCCAATTTTAGCTATTAGACGGATGAAAAGATGTGACCATAACAGGCATGGTAAACTGATGACATTGTCAGACGTATTCTTGCAACTTACAGCTTTCTTTAAGCTGGAAATGTATGAATAAGATGAGCCCAAAAACGGGGACTTCTATGCCATTTCAAATCAGAAATAATAAAGCTGAATATTGTTCCTAATACCCAAAATTCAATTACGAACGCCAATCGTAAATCTCAATATGGGCCAAGTTCGAATTTTCATAGAGTACGTTTACATTCATCATATTCGGTCATAGAGTATGCGTATATTTTGTAAATCTCACACTGAAGGCACAGGAATAATGGCTTCAGGCTACCAATGCCATGGCATGTCTGAAAGTGATTCCAAACATAAATTAACACTGTAATCCTGAAACAGTACAAATGTCGCAATAGGAGAGCTATTTCTACCCCATGCTTTAGAGTGTTTAACACATGAACTGCAGAAAATTCACGAAGATATTATTATATATTAAAATATTTTTTTGACGCGAAAAAACGTTCAAAGCCAACCTCATCTTACATAAACGTATCTATTTCAGCTTGTGTGAGCATACAAAGGAGTTGTTAATATCAATATTTTATTGGTTGCCCCCAATGTTACCATTTTTTTTTTAACTCTTAATTTTTTCAAGGGGTTGGGTTAGAACTTTCCAGATCGAGATAAGGGAATCTATAAAAAAAACTCTAGATATAGGAATATGATGTGATTGTTTGTGTGGAACATCACTCCCAACACATCCATTAATATTAATATCGATTCAATAAAAAAAAATTGTATTCTTGACTACAAAAAAAAAATTTAGCCTGGCGTTATGCATGCATATATCGAAAACCCGTACGTAATATTGTAGCTGTCCATCCGGCTCTTGTGAATTTTAATATATGACCGTAATATAATTTCGGTGGAAGATCCCTTTATATTTTATTGTTGTTTAAAGGATACAATCAAAAATTTAATATATTCGACGTATTATCCTTTTTTTGCTCGTCCTTCGATGAATAAATCGTTCACGGAATATATTTTGGATTCATTAATAATTTAGTTATTTCTACATTGTTGTTAATTATTGAAATGGGAATCTTATATTTTATCATGAGATGTTACTACTCACCAAAGTTAAACGTGAGAGAGTAGGTCAATTGGAACCGAGATCTGTAAAAATAATAGAAATACTACGTTATATATTCTTCAATATGCAAATCAGTTAAAGGAAAAATTGAAAAATTATTGAAGATTACAAAACGCAAATACAACCGCAACCCTTCGATTCACGTTTCACGTACGAATCACTTACGCTCAATGTTTCACCTATGAATCAGAAATTAATTCACTCGTCAACATCTTCTTAACATACATAAATAAATCATTAATGATTCACTAGTGATGTTTTTAATTTTCCGGGCTACTATCCATTTTAAATACCAACTCAATTATTCCAGCACCAGAAAATAAAGATATTTGATAGTTACGCTGAAACTTTTAGATACAAAAATTTCAGTACGCCACAGAAGAAATAAATCTACACGAAAATTAACGCTGTCAAGACGAAGGGTATACTTCTACTAAATAGCTTATTACTTTCGAAACAAGTCCAAAACAGTTGCACATAACTTTACTAGTGGAAGTACACTGTCATACTCTCAAATGTTAATTCTTGAGCGACAAGAACTCGTCCAGCAAAAACTTGACAAATTTTTCTACGAGAAAATATTCACCTTATTACAGTTTTAGTCTTTTTCTTTTTCAGATATGTAAATGTATATTCGCCTGAATTTCTCTAAGATAAAAAAATTTCGAGAACCAGAAAATGCTTTCTAATATTCAGCTGAACTTAATTAAAGGAAAAATAAATTCACAAGTGATAGACCATGAGATTTGAACATAGCATCATTAGTGAATCACTAACGATTCATCCAGGTGGGAAATATGGTAGAACACTTAGCGCTCTTTCTTGTTACTCGTCAGTGACTCACATAGGTCCTTGCAGTAGAACAAATCTAATAATTTCGTGCTAAATTTATTTTCGATTCACCTGTAATGAATTTTGTTCGTCTATAACGTATGATAAATACGGTGCATAGTGATGATTCACGCACAAAAAAATATATGATTCAT
Source organism: Beris chalybata (assembly GCA_949128065.1). NCBI lineage: Eukaryota > Metazoa > Arthropoda > Insecta > Diptera > Stratiomyidae > Beris > Beris chalybata. The sequence goes on along the minus strand of OX421894.1, from coordinate 4,865,979 downwards.
TGACGGTCCATCTCGCGAATCACTTACAAATTACTAAACCAAACACTCAATGATTCATCGACTGTCATAAGCAGATACATCTGTGACGATATACTTACTTCATATAGATGAACCAGTGGTGATTCACTTGCGATGCTTTAAGTTTGCTTTTCAATTTATAATTTTATATGGATGAGATGTCGCGAATTAAGGGCAGTTCTTATTCAGGCACCTGAGGTTTTTAGAATAAGAATTTCTGAAAAAGAGCAGCCCGCATACAACAAATAGGTTCGCTTTTTTGTAAAAACCACTCATTGCTAATATTTTCACGTGGCTTTACTAAATTTCGAAGACAATGAAGGCATAGAAATGCCGCTCCGTTAAATAACAACGAACAAAACCCAATTATCCTTCGCGACCTACTATTCTCGAAACAATATACCCACGTTGATGTTGAGCCTTCTAATCTTTTTGACGACAGTCTCAATCCTTTAATCTATCCTTAAGCCGCTTCTAGCATTTCTCACTTTTCTAATTTGTATTCGTTTCATAATCACATCACTCACGAGGCGTCATTAAAAGTCGTTCCTTTTATGCATTTAGCTCTTTGCCACCATTAGTGCATAGCGAAATTATCTCTAGTATTCAACTTTAGTATGTTAATCATATACACAAGGCTGGTTGGATGTATGAGTGCAAAGTGCAAGCAAAAGGATCGGCATAATTCTAAAGGCATCCTGGTGGAGCTAAGCCCCGGGTGGAAAAACTATACGCTAGCAACAATACTGGTGGGTCCTTAGAGTTGGCTCTGTCGTGCTCTTTTTTGCATTAAAAAGCAGGAACTTAACGCCTAATGTCAGCCTCAGTCTGAATCTGTGCAGGTCCTTTGAATCTATTTGCGTTCCCTCCCTTCCTCTTTTAAAGGTGACTATTCCTTTGAATGTTGTCATTAAGCCACGAGATCTCGAAGTCATGACACTACGATGATGAAAAATTGCGAAGAGGACAACTCGTTTAAAAGCGACGCTCACACTCGGCATCTATAACAGCAGGGTAAACTAATTTTCACCATATAATTATGTCTGTACAGGATACATGACATGTTTTCCTTGTTTGTGCGAATTACGTCCCTATACATAAAGTACACAACCATTCCCATATATGAGTATCTAGATACACTTAGGACGGTTTGATGTCACCAAGAATACCAAGGACCTTCAGGATGTGCAGGCGAAAAAGGAGGAAAAAATAACTTTAAATTATCGCAAACTTACAGACGCCGAGAAACTAAATTTAGCTAATGTAGGAGTTCTTTTTCTACCCCTACGGGTTTCGCCATACAGCGGAAATGACAGTATTCGTTGCACAGTGAACTGTAATTTGCCGTCAAGGTGGGGTTGGGGTTGTAATCTTGTCCGGGAACGATACCAAAAGAACTTCTTCTGATTTGTTTGTTTCCATTCTCAATTAGAAGGGGTGCGGTGCTCAAATTTGTGGGCTATGGAAACAGCGTACTAATTTTATATATGGTCGTAGTTTGTTTGTGAAACGACTTCTATTTGTGGCATGCAATTTCCTTAAAATCTTTTCGAATAGAACAACTCAGAGGAAGCTAGCAACAAAAATTAAAAGGAAAGGGCAGCGTATAAAGTAGGATGCTGGTATCAATTGTAAGGCTATCGGAAGCATGCACAAGCAGTTTGTTGGTCTGTTTCGAATAGTCCCAAGGATTTTTTGTTAGTAAGGTTACTTCCGATAAACTGAACAATTGAAATCTGGCTTTGAGAGCACCACATAATTAAATTCTCCAATATTATTGGACGAAGTCTTATCTTCCCAACAATGGATAAATCGATAGGAGGTCGGCCAGAGTATTTTCCAAGTTCCCAGAAGGCAGCAGAAGAAAATTAAACCGTACCAATATGCTTACATGAGCAGACAGGCGTCTTTGAATCCAGAGCTTTCAAGGATAAGGAGGACAGAAATGTACGGATTACATATTGCCGGATCGGTATTCCATAGGTAGAGCTAACTTGCATACCACATCGGTACTCCATCGGAATTCGAGCGGAACTCTTTTCATCTTCGAAAGATTGAAAAAAGTAAAGGTCAAATGAAACATTTTGCTGCAATCAGGAAGTGAATTAAAATGGAGCTACTTTAACTGTACTGAAATTTAGTAATGTACAGAAGAAATCTTTATCGGTATCTACTCTTTTTTTTATACAATAATGATTTAGAAATATATATTTGTATTTTCAATTTCTTTTACCTTGTTATCTCGAAAGGCCGAAGTAGATTTAGGGACCTCGCCCAGATAAGAAAACTAATGAAAATTTGCATAGTTCCAAACCATTCCCACCGTTGGTACAGTACTGACTTTAAGAATTCGCAAACGTAAACAGTTTATAACAAGAAATAAAGAGAACCACTAAATTCAAACCAGTCTTTAGCAGTTTAAATAACTTGGAAAATCTTGGAAAAACAGTTTCCGACTTAACAATAGTGAACGTATCTTTATACTAGACCTCGAGAATCATTATTTTGTATATATTTTACAACATTAACTGTACGTATGAAACGAGCTTCAGAGCTCATTCAGTTCCGTTGCAGTACTGATTGCTCAAGTAATCAGTATCACTTCACCAGTTCTACTCTGTACTGAAAGATAGAACGGTTTGATTGTACCGACATATGTACTGAACCAATTACAATGCCGTAGAATTGCTTCATAGAAAAAATATTATATAAACAAGTTAGTGAAAGATTCGGAAAATTCTTTCCGACGGTATTCAGTACTGAAAACAGATACCGAGTTGTTAAGATCCGAATTCAATTTAACACCGTTTATTCAACTAATTTTTCAAACTTAATTCGTATGCAATTAAAGTATTCAGTACGTTGTTACGGCAATAGTGAAATACGCCTGTAAAGGACTTTTGTATGGAACTGCATGATGGAGTATGTCGATTACGTCTGTTTTTGACTACAACTGAAGAAAAGCACACTTATTCCTACAGCAAATAGATTTTATCTGGAGTATAAAAATTCATCAGCTTACTACGAGTATGCATACGTTTGGCTGTACCTACAATAATTTGATTAACAGCCATAACCATGGGATAAATGATGAACAGATGAGATCGTTTCTCACCACACGAAACCCACTAACAATATCCCGACACTATAAACCAAACTAATGTAAGCTCATGAATTGGCTCCTCTATGGAGTTGCAACTATGTGTGCGTGCCTGGCATGCAGAACAATCCTGAGGTTCCAGCGTATGTAGAGACCGCTTCTAAATAAATTGGCGTTGATTAAAGACAATAAACAGAATCAGTCGACTCATCCCGCCATCGTACCGCACCACCGCCCGGCGTTTTTCATGTGGCAGTATTACGAAAAAGTACTTCGTACTGCACATGACCATATGAACGCTATATGTACACATCCATACGTTGGCCTGGCACTTCGCTACATCCAGTTGATAGTTGGAACATCCGCAAGGCAAATTAAGGGCAAACATACCAGCAAATGTCCACAGAGTAGACTGTCACCAAGTGACTTCATGCATTCGCCTATAGCGTCCGTCTCCTCCCGGATTAGAAGTAATAGCCAGCGGGAAGATCAACTTAAATTCCATTCAATGATTGCTTTCAAGCAGAATACCCCGTATCTGCATATGAGCCCCATATGTGTTAATATCATAAGGACCAGAGTAGAGTGCTGAGAGCGCTAGCGTCCGTCCCCAGCATAGGAAGTGGCAGCTGATAAGGGTACAGAAGAAAAAAACGCCGAGCAATCTCACTCCCTTCCCATTTGAAATGACCCAGTAAAAACCGACAAAAAGCAACAACTATACATGAACCGCGCAATGAACTGCTATAAACTGGCAAAGACCATCGATCCGGCTCTGTACTTGAGAGTTTCAGTCGAAAAGATAGTGGAGCAGTCAAGCCAAGCAAACGATATGCGCGCCAGCAAGATTTTGATAAGAAACCAACACGCCTGCGAACGACTTAGTCAATTCCAGAGTGTGGCATTACAGTGGCTCATGTGTCATAAAAAGATAGACCCATCAAGATAACTCCGTTAACATTTTACAGAAGAAAAAAAAGTAATACTTACGTGGGGACTAGACTTTTGCCTACCGTAGAAGCCATCCGAAATGAACGAAGGATCCTCCAGATAACGCATCTCCAACAGACTCCACACAAGACAGTAAATTCCAGATCTAATTGCTATCCATGACAAGCTATTGCTGAGTCATCGATGACCTAGCAAGTATTCTATTTTATTTCGAACGCTTTACAGAAAAACTCGCACCTTGAACAGAATTTTATCACTAGCCGAATGAAAAACCACACTTTGTCCGAAATCCTAACTGAAACTAAACTTGAAATGAAAATTTACTGTCGAGTTTCGAATATGTGCCATGTGCGCGAGTTACAATTGTGCGCATACTCGATCGGCTTGAAAACTCGCACACTCGACTTCGACTTACTCAAGACGTTTCGGAAAACTAAAAAAACTGAAATACTGAGAGTGTCGTTCGAAGACGTGTGACTGTGACTGTGATCTGTGATACGGGCGACTTAAGGGTCACCAAAAATTTAAATGGGAAATGGCCGTTTTATACGGTGTCGCTGCGATAACAATCTTGAGTAGGGGTTGGTCGATTTCGAAAAAAAACATGAGTTTTGGATAAGAGCTCTTGAAATCGGAACCGATAGTAGGTATCAGCGGCTGATAATGTTTAGAGCACGTGTATATGTGGAAGTGGTACTGCCATATCTGGAGCTGAAAGATGATAGGAAGATCCGTCACTTGCAAAGGCAGGAAAGAACTCTTGTCTGTCTGTCCCTTTGAATGTTCGTACAACCGTTGTCACAAAACCTTTGCGCTTTCGAGTTCGGGGCATCGAACCTTTACCCTTTAAGCAGTGGCGTCAATAGAGGTCGGGCATCCTACAGGGAGTCAACATGATGTTCGGCCCGTACAAGCAACCAACCTCCAACGCTCCTAATTAGACTACAAGGAGGAGTAGTCTTTATTTTCACGAATTTTGTTATATTTAGGTGTGATGAGTTATTGAATGCTATGTTATTGCTTTTGGATACTGCTCAATGGTAGAACTATACGTTTGCGAAATAATCCGCCAACTTCCCTTTTTCTTAGCGAATATAGGTAATAGGCAGAAGTTCAAGCGAAACACTAATCTGTTGTAAAAGGAGGCCTTGAAGTGGTTATATTTAAAACAGGGTTGAGGATCGGGAAACAGGGGTCCAATTCCGCCTATGTCCGAATTGGTGGCTGAAACACAAACTGGAGCGAGGTACTTGCTGGCTTCCGGGCTAGCTGCGGCTGTGGGTGGGGGTACGTTGTTCGCATTTCAGACCATAAAACCCACGGCCTGTACAACAAAAATTTCACGCCGACTTACCCGGGAGATGATTCAACTTTAATGTCGATATTCAACCCCTCGACAGTGACAGAGTTTTCAATAAGGGATGCTAGTGTAACGGGATGGCGCACGTTTTTATACAGCAAATGAAATCAGATCAGCTAGAAGTTTAAATAATTTTAACATCCTTATCAGTAGATAAGTCATCCCATTTCCGGATTGTCCTAGATCGTACCGCCAGCAGGAAGCTAACTGAAATTGTTGCCAAATTAGTCAAAACTTCGACTTCCCAACTCAACATTTTCTCCTGAAATTGTGCAGTGTACTTTACTAATAATAACTCAACAATGGAATATAACTGAACGCAGCCAAACATATGGGAACGCAAAATTCTCTCAATGCCTTCTTTATGACCGCAATAAATTGGTTGGGCTTAACTCGTTGACTTCTACGAATTTCATTTGAAATAGAAATACAACCCTTTTTCAAAGAAAACCCGAAATTAAAGGCAAGGCACTGCTCCTTTTTTTCTCGCTTACTTGTTGGTTCTAATGACGGCTGATGTCATCCATTTTTCCAAATAAAGAGACTCTCCATGTGCACGTCACTTATAAAAGCGACTACCGAAAAAAAAAATTGTTTTCTGCCTTCACCGTGAATGACGACATGCAGCACTTTTACATAAGGCAAGGACTCTTCACCCTAAACCTCCAGGGGTGCAAAAAATGCAGACGTCCCTGGGTTTTTCACAGACTCGTCCTTGTGCCCGCGATGGCCTGAGTCGACGTAATTTCAAGTGCGTTCCATCAGGCTGTTGCATTATTCCGGGGGACCGTAAATTGCCCGGCCCCGCAAACAGCGGGTAGTAAGTTTCCAGGACTTTTGTAATGTGTGTGCAGCAAGCACTGTTTCCGGGGGAGAGATGCTGGCCAAGGACCTTCCGCACTTCTTCCATGATTTATTGATTTTCATCGCGAGCAACGAGGCAAAGTAATACGGTGCGTTTCTTCCATGTTCTCCTGGTCTCGATTTGAACGGGGATGGACAGAGGAGTGCGGTGGTACTCGTTATTACAAAGTGCTTTTCTATTGTAAGGGTCGTCGTAGTCATTCATTGGCCTTTCCAGCAATAAACCTGGTACTTAATTTCAACATACGCAGCATCTTCGTCTTGCTGGCGTTATTTTTGTTCGGTCGTTCCGTTCGTTCGCCAGCCAATTCCTCTCAATTAATTTGTCTAGCATTCCTCAATATCAAGGCAATCCGGACTATAAACAGTGCTCGATTTTTGGGTCGATGTGTTTATAGTTTCGTCTTAGAGATGATCGCAACAGCTTAAAAGTAAACATAGTTCGCAGGCGGGATGTGATGAAAGGCGTTTCTCATTTGCATGGGGCTTAATGTTTGGGGCACTACTGTGCTTCGCTCGATGTCTCCCTTCGTAGCCAGCAGTGTGTAGTTTTTGGACGCTGGCCGATAAGGCACATATGGAAACACTTGTTGAGTTGACGACGTCATAGCGGCTGAGCGGATGTAGCAGCCGCCTTTCCCGTTCCGTTTATCAAAACGAGGCTTAGATAAGAAAATAGCAATTTCCACTGATAGTCATGAATAAATACTAACCCGTCGCCGAAATTCACTTCGACTTATTTTACACTCACTTTACTGTTCGCACTTTTTCGACAAACCGGAATTTCCATAACGCACAGGATAAGGGGCGAACCGCGAGCCCTAGACTCGCCACCCACGATAACTTCGCCGCGTCTGACCGCGTGATAACGAACCGAAAATTTAATCGATCGCGACACAACCGTTATCTCACCTCTCTCCACGGCACTGTGTAAAGTTGTTGTTTTTTTTCTACGCCTTCCGTAGCGTACGGAACAAGCCGCAATAGGCCAGTGCACACTCCAAGTCTTTCGGGCGAATGGTAGCCAAAGTATCGTCGTTGTTCCCTGCAGGTCAGCGAGAAAAACGCGATAGGATAGTGTTAGTGGACACGAACACTAACGTAAAATTCGGTACAGCAACAGCATCTTTTTTTACGGGGCATCATCATCATCGCATCAACCCCTGCACCCTGTTCCCATGAACTCACCGTATCGCTTCACCCCCCGGTCCTTATCGCTTGGTTTCGCTGTATGCGGTACTGGTGATGCTGAACAATAAAGAGCAAGAGCGACACTTGCGTGCAAAATTTTCTTCATTGCTTTCATCGTTCGGGTGAACTCGTGACCCGATAGAGAGCCACTTCGTCAGATTCCTCTCGCTGTATCACGAACAAGAGATTCGAAATTCGAATACGAGAAGACATGCGTTTTGCACAATTCGGCAGATGACGAAATCTGCAATTTGCATGTGTGGCGCTGCCGTCTACGGATGGACCTTTACCGGGTAGTTTCAATGGAGCGGAGTGTTGCCATATGGCCTTCTTATTGTGTAAAGCTTATCAAATAATTGCATTTTTTTCAAACGGATGATACTAGAAACTGAAAACTGATCCAATAACATTCTTGGCATAAGTCAATTCCAGAACACAAATTTCGAAAACCACATCGAAAAGTTTGTAGTTGTCAGTCGCATAGTAACCTACACCGAATTTTTTAAATCGTTATCCATATTACCTATAAAGTCCATTGAAGTAAATGCGAATTTGAACTCATTGAACCCATAAGACTTTCGGAATTCGTGAAAACTTGAACAATACCTTACACCCCCAGGGATTTAACATCGAAAATACTTAAATCGATTTTTTCGTCGATTATATCATTTTAAAAGCCGGGAATTTCATGCGTGAAATTGCTAACTTATTAGACCTAAGATATATTTCGGAATTCGTGAAAAAGTTCAATGCTACCACATCGTATCAAAATATTTAGAAAAGTTTCTGTTACGTACGTACTGCTCCATCATTATAGAAAAATTCATAAATTAATTTTTAGTCGATTATAAATTTAGTACACCCGTGAAAGTAAAAATCAGTTCTATATATCACCAAACTGAAGAGATATGGTGTAATTCGTAAAAATGTATTGAACCTCTTACAGCCACTAAGCGGATGAATATTAAAAAACCGTGAAAACAAATTTCCAGGTTTTTTTGGAGGAGCTCGGAGAAGTAAGATTAATTCTATACTTCGAACAACCCAAGGGAAATTGCAAAATTCGTGAAAATATATGGATACCTCCTCTATACTCCAACGGAAGCCTTTAGACGAAGATTCTTCAATTACTTTTCTAGTAATTTGACTTGTACACAACGTGATTTAGTTATTTATTTAAAGAATAAACATGTGAAAACGAACTAAACATATTACTTTTTGCATAAATCGCTCCAGCAATAAAATAATTTCAACCCCTGTACTGAGATACCTTTATCTAGATTTATATTTTTAGAACGTACCAAGAGCCTAAATAAGTAAAATTTTTTGGTAGTCCATCTTTAGTGGTTTTCGACAGAGAATAGAATATTTTGCTTTTCACCATCCCACCACTACCCCTAATAATTTTTAAATTCTAAATTTTTTGTCAATATCAATTTTTTTTAGTTATTATTGAGATTGATCTCAAAATTAATTGTTGAACCCAACTTTTGAATTATCATTGTGTAGTGTAACTGTTTTTTTTTACAATTATTGCTTTCAAGAGTCGCTCTATTCTCTTTCTTCCCTGAAATGTCCTTTCATAAAATTTAATTTACAGCACAAAACACCACCTGCAAATATGGAATTTTCTCTGACCAAAACGGCGGGATGACCTATGGTTGCCGTAAGAACATCAACGATAGTTGCATGGAGCACCCCTAAATAAATATATGTATATAAAATATACCGTATTATAATTTTATAACAATGATGATTATAGTATAAATATTTGGAGGAGATCAGATAATAAATCTTTACAGCCTGAGTAATAGTAAGTGGCATGTAGCCGTATAATATGATTGTGTAATTAGTATTTATGGTTTGAGGAAAATGGGTATATAAAATTAATTATGATATATTTATATTAAAAAAAAAATATTTTTAATTAAATAAACTGTATAGTAGCTTTCCTGGTATTTAAGAATAAATGTCCATTCCAAAATGAAACCACTAATTCCGGTAAAAGGCTTTTTATGAATATGAACAACTTGGCTGTTACTTTATCCAATAAACACCTTTAAATCTAAATCCCTAGCTTAATTTTCATGTATATTTTTCACTAAGTTCAAGTTTGATACCAACAAATGTTGATAAAAAGGACCAGCCCCCTTTTTCTACGTGATATGCACATTATTATGGCACTTACAATACAAAACGAATCTGATTTTTTTGTTTTATATTTGCTGACGATTTGTCAGTCATATTTGATCCTTCTGTGCTAGAATATGATTTAAAATAAAAATATTTTGATTGTATTTTTAGGGGATTTGTACAAAAGTCCTTGAAGAATTTAGAATTTAATTTAAAAATAATTTGATTGTATTTTCAGGTTAAATTCGCGGAAAACTACAACTAGGTACTCGAAAATGCTTTGTGCTGTAAACTTAAAATTTTTATATGATTGATTTAAGAACAAATAAAAGAGGAGTTTTTCAGTTATTATTCGGAAATAGTGGGAAGCGATTGAGCGATTGAGGTCACTCTCTCTCACTGTAACTCCACCGTTATACCCTGTACAGACTATGCGTTTTAAACGCGTTTAAGTAGGCAAAATTAACGAGTTTAAAAAGTAGTGCTCACAATCGGCAACTCGTTTTATTTTGATACATGATAGCTTAATGTGATCTGTTTTCACAAGTAGATATTCAACTTTGTGTCATTTCCAAATTTTTGCTTTCCATATTTTTGAAATAGAAATGTTTGTATAGCAGTAATAAAAAGTGAATTGATTTACTAATGCAGTCGTTGGACAAGCACAAAATTGAGTTTCTACAACATTAAATGGTTTCTTCCAAAGTTTACTTCTATTTTCGCGAGGGTTGCAGTTCATGCTTTCGGTTAAAGACGTTGTAGCTACGTGTTTTCGTAAACGAAGTATTTTCAACGGATTTAACTCGATTTAAACGCATTAATCTCGTAGTCTGAACATATTATTAGTCCAATCGAGAGTATTTCGCTGGAATCTTTTCAACGTAGTTTCTTGTACGGAGACAGGTTGTTAGTCAATCAACCAACCCCCGTGAAAAGCATATAATGAGTATAAATGGATAATAAGGAAGTGTATCTTTGTATTATCTGTAATAATTTTGTTATAATTGTAATTTTGATAGACTTGAATAGCGACTTGGTAAGATTATGATGATATTTGATGGCACGCATCGTAGTATTTATTAAAATCCTTCAACTAAATCATGTCTGAGAGCACACATTCCATTACATCAATACATCCATTACATTTCCCGTTATGAAAAGCTCGTTTAATTCACAACCTCGAAAACCAAAGGGAATATTTTCCTACGTGCTGTTCTCCGAAAACTTTTCTTGTATGGAGATTAAGCGTTCTCCTGGGGGGGGGGGGGGCGTATGTTTGCCGAACAAACAGAAGTACAACATTGGCAAAAGTTCATGTGGGCACCAATACCTATGGCTTTTTTTCCGTCCATTGTTTGCATTTATGTGAAAGGATCTGTAGGACGACGGCATTCGAAGGCTCCTATCTCGGTGTATTTCAGCGTAAGTTTTGTTTACCAAAAGGCCAAAAGGTGTTCATCTGATAGTCCTTGTAGCAGTATCCCGTCGCGTCGTTAAGGTTAATTCATGCCAAAGGAACAGGCTGGCCTGACCTAATTGCTTTTAAGTATCGTCCCATGTAAACCGAAATGTGGATTTTATCTTGGTCAGGTGAAAATGAGCTTAGTCTATATCTAATATGTACATCATTAACCGCATTTCACTATGTGATGGGAGCGAAAAAAAAGGATTGGCACAGATTCTGCTTATCTGCGACGAAGGATCAAGGGCTACGAAAGAGTTTTCCTGTGGAAACTCAAGCTGGATCCAAGTTCCATTTACACAGCATACGTAATTTTCATGTTTTTGTTTTCCATTTCGAACCAATCAAATTTTATGGGTCTGATGACACATTCCCATTAATTCGTTATTAGAACGAATGCACAGCGTGCAATGGAACAGAAATGATTGAAAGTAATTACGAAGTCAGAGAAGCCATCTCGTCTACATGAACGTACGGCCGGATTGTCATATGGGATTTGGGCCAATTGTCAATTATGTTGTCCCAACCAAATGTAATTATGGGCATGTGTTGCTCGATTCGAATCAACTTTGCCTATGGATTGACTATCTCAGATAAATATATCGCCTGATAAGGTTTAATGAATTTGAAGGAGACGCGAGATGGTTTTTTTTAATTCCAGAGCCAACATAATTTTCGTTTTCATTTAAGGAAAAAAATGTTTAGAGATTACGTGACCAACAAGTGGAGGAAACAATTCACACATTCCACTTAAAACCACATTTAAAAGATTAATTAATGGAATCTTGATAGCGTCCGGAAGTGTACAGCCATTTCTAGATGTAATATGAGAAATTTAATAGGTACATGGTTATAAGTTTAATCTAGCTTGAAAGTGGAGTGTATAGAACGGAACTTTGAACAAAAAAATAGTTATAAATTTCAAATCAGTTGCAATAATTAACTTCGTCTAAATATAGTTTACGATAACACGGAGATTAAGGTGTAGTTGTTTGCCAATATTCTTGGACACATATCTTTAGGACTTTTTTATGGCTGCTATATAAAAGATTACGAAGATTTTACGCATTAACGACCTTAGCCTCACAAATAACAAAGAAATCTGAAATCGACTTTTGGAAAATCACATAGTAATTCCGGGGTCCTTGGTGAATCTCTCGGGATGCCGGCAAGCAAGAATCCTCCAAACGTCAGTGAAAACTTTTTCTTTACATATAGACAAAAAGTTTCAAGTTGCTGGCATATTCCGTTCCTGCGATAGGGAAAACACATCCAGATCCGAACCCTGCTACTACCATAAAAAAAAATTTATGGTGGCTTCATTCCATCGCCAAATTTAAATTTCTGTCTCTAGTAATTCTCATGAAATAAAAATCACAATTTGTTTCTTTCCATCTTACACTTACACTCTATGCCCCAAACCACCGACATTTTGGTTTTTCTCTGCTACGTGTCTACTAAGCACGTTTTAGGACTAAAAAGTATTTAAATGTTCTTGTCCGTCTTACCGCCGTACGCAAAACGACTTTGTTAACTCGTATGTCAAATCTTAGTGGGTTGTTTCAAGTTTTGCCATTTGCCTGAAATGATAGTTGGGAAAGCGATTCTTAAGAATGGGCATTGTTGAAACGTATGAAAAATTGGGAGGGAAGAATCTACATTTGCAACCACTTTAAGCTTGAGCTTTATTTGAACATACATACTACCTACAACCTTGATTACTACTAGACTAGTGAGTGAGCTAACAATGGATACATTTATGTTTGCCGCGTTTCCGTGACTTTTTCCTTTTCGTTTCCTCAATAAATTTTTCTCGACCAGCATCAATTGACAACAACAGGGCACTTATCACCTCCCCGCTCCCCACACTAGGTCGTTACCATTGTCGCCCCCGATATCTAGAAATTGAAGCAATCAGCATTCTATCCAACGTTTTGTATGCTCAGTGATATGCTGGCTCCGATATAACTTGCCACATGGTGCGATACGAGTATGTGGGAACGTATGACTTAATCTTTTCATAAAACTCTCCCGGAAGTTTTCATAACAGGAACAGAATCGAATTGTCGACTATCACCCCGAGCCGATAAGAAGGCACAATCCCAGGTTAACACTCCCGCCCAGTTGTAACGGTTGCTTCTGAAAGACGAAGCAAAGTGCCCGGAAAGATAAATATTTAACCGTTTTATAAGTCAGATAAAATGGATAAGAGATAAGATTATCCAGGCGTAAGTATCAGAAAAAAAAACTTGGCCCTAAGTCCGGCATATGCATTTCGACGAAGGCAGATAGACGCGATAGACAATGAGCTGTTTGTTCAGACTTGATACTAGCCACACTTGAGGAAAATATTGATGATGATGGGGATGTAGAAGTTAGCTTTGATCGTAAATTAGTTCAAGGGATTAAGGCTAAGAAGTAATTTATTTCTGCTACAAGTTTGAGAGTGGCTTTTTGAGGGGTTTATTTGGAGTATGTGGAAACGTTCAGCCATCAACCGCATCTGCTTTGATATAGCGTAACTGGTATTTTAATAAGATGGTGTGACTCACTTAATCTACAAGTTGCGTAAACAAACTTGGTTTTATTTTACCATAACTAAGCTGAAGTTGTTTCCTATCGGAATAAGCAAATCCGGCAGAATTTAGCCTTCTATTTATTTAGTGGTTTTTCTCTGCTACGTGTCTACTGAGCACGTTTTAGGACTAAAAAGTCTTTAAATGTTCTTGTCCGTCTTACCGCCGTATGCAAAACGACTTTGTTAACTCGTACCTATGTCAAATCCTAAATGTAGAGGTGTGCCGTTCACAAGTAAACTGCTTTAAAGGAAAACTTCTTTGAAGTGAGTACGTGAAGTAATTCACTGATTTTGGTGAACTGCAGTTCAATTTGAAAAAAAGAATGAAAATAAAGAAAGAACTTACAGAGTCGACTGATCGAACACAGTGAGACGAGAGAAGAACAACCAATCCTCCATATCCTCCATAGGAAATACACACAATAAAGGAACAACTTGATTCTAGTAAAAAGAAAGCTCTTCCTTTTTACCATCACATTATTATTGCATATGTATATGCGTGGGTTTTATTATAGTTCTTCCTATTTTCTAATCCACAAGCAGAATTGAACTACTGACTGAGACAACTGTGCCAACTGAACGGTTGGTTGGAGTAGCCAACCACCAAGAACCACTGTTCGACTGACTGACTAGTGATTGAGTATTGAATGACTGGATAGACATGCCGACCCACAAGTATTATACAACTGACTTCCTAGTGAGTGACTACTAAATATTAGGCTTATGTAGTTCGCGAACAAACTAGTTCGGAAGAGCGTTCCCATAACTGAAATGAACGAACTAGTGAACTAAAAGAAGAAGCTAGTTCGCGACGAATCGAAAAGCGGAAATGATCGCTCGCTACGGTGAACTAAAATGCACAAGCCTGTCAGCATCGCTCTTATTCCTATTTCCCATCCCACGCCACAAGCACAACTGAATGACTGACTGAAGTGACTACTGATCGGCTGGTTAGAAGAGAAAGGAGAATAGTAATAGTAAGAATGACTAGTGAATGACTAGTTCGACAGTACTTCACTCAAATGAACTCTTTTACTCATCTCTGTTTGGACAGTTAAGATATAGTTTGTAGTGCTTATTTGATTGTGATTTGTAATAGCTTCGTTGTAGATGAAAATTAAGATGTGCTCTAACTTAACACGATGACCTGCAACTTTCATCTCACCGTCATATGAAAAAAAAACATTAAGTAGTTATTCTTCTTCTTTAGATACTTCTAGTGCCACTTTAAAAATAAAGAGCAAATAAAATCCATGAAAAAATCACTTTCTTAGTGAAAAAAACATGAAACTCCAGAAAATAGCATACGGTTCTGTTCCCATCCGATTTGAAATTTATCTCGCCCTCCAGATGAGTTTTGCTCTACAAATCTTAGCCTGACCTCCTTTTAACAAAATTGTTCATAGATGAATGCCGCAAGGCCATACAATTTATCCACATTATGTTACTTAGAACTTTTCAGGATTTTCTTCAACTCCAAGGATTCTTCGGAATGAAATATAAAAAAGTCTCCTTCTCTCAACGGGCGAAAAAAATCCTTCTTAGAAATTTCAAAAGCACGCCGAGCTGAGATAGCTTAACTGCCAACAACAGACCAGCCAGTAAAAGTCCTTTCAGCAGATATATCATAAAAAAATATATAAAATAAAATAAAAAAACAGGAGCAAACGTTCCGAGCAAGCAGATGTGCCTGCTTAAAGTTCGGCCATGTTGACTACGAATATATGCAACCGGCTACCGTACCCAAAAGATAACCACACTAAAGCCTCAAAATACGAAAAAACGAACAACGACAAGGGAAGAAATTGGCACTCACCCAAACAGGACTCTAAGTATGCTCCATAGCTGCAAATATTCTCGGTTTAAAAAAGGACACGGATTTTTTCTTGCCAACTGCTACTAGGAGTGGGTGGCCAAAAAAAATTAAAACAATCTTGAAAACTGGTTGTCGCGTAATTAAATTAGGTACCCATCAGTTCAACGAACAAGTTGAAACCGGGGGTGAAAAAAAGGACCCTACATTCTGAAGTGGGTGGTCACTGGGCAAACTTTACCATGTCCTTTTCGAAATGCTCCTTGTGAAAATTATCCGGAAAGAATTTTTTCCGCTCTCTCTCGCGAACCTCTTGAAGTAGGACCAAGTTGTAATTTAGGTGGTAATTTCTGTCGTAAATTTTACAGAATGGATGTAACAAATTTGTTTGTACTTTATGCCCTTGACTGTTATTTGTGACGAAAGAAGGACATGAAACTGATAGCACAGATTTCAGGCAAACAACCACTCGAAAAAACGTTAACACTTCGTAAAAACGCTTCCAACTCCATTGGCGAATACAATAACGATAAATTTGTTGCCGGCAGATGAGCATCTACTGAATTTATAGATAAAATTTTCTTCATAAAATGTAGGGAAATTCAGGACGTTATTTGAAAACATAATTTTGTCACTGAAATGGCTCCTTGTAAGACACAACTTTTAAATATTTTACAGTAGCTGTTCATACAAACAAAAAGCTAGCCCGATTTGGGCTGTCGCGCCATTGATGATGATGGAACCCTTTTAATACCTAATCGAAAATATGGAAAAATTCGTGAAAACATACACAATTCTATTACTAGCGTATGAATATCGATTATTTAAAATAACACGTGGACACCTATTGCACCCTCCACGGAGTTGAGTATCAAACAATTCTAAAATCAATGCTTAGGAGGTTTTATAGAAAGCCTATTGAAGTAAAAATAAATTTGATGTCTCATCATACCTAAAAGATATATCGAAATTCGTGAAAAGATAAGGCACCTATTTAGACTCTCTGGGGTGGAATATGACTCAAACTCAAACAATATTTATTTGTTATTATTCAAAATGCATTAACAGAGGAAGTCTTAGAGATTAGAAAATAGAGAATTCACATTAGATTGAGGGTGAAAAAAAATTGGATTTTTAATTTTCAAGAACGGCCGTTCTCTACGAATTTCGTCATATCTTTTGGGTTTATCGCTGTATCGCATTAATTTTACAATTTTACTTTCTCGGCCTCTTTATTTAGGCGCCTAAAAATGGTTTATATCTTTTTTGTAATATCGAATTCGCTTTGATTTCTAAGGTCATTAAAAATATTTATAAACGAATTAATTTATGTATTTTTTGGTTGTTCTAGTTTTCACTAACTTCAATAAATATTTTAAGTCTAATGAGATACAAAATTGACTTTTACTTCTTTAGGTTTTTGCGCGACATTGAACCACTAAGGGCCGTTATTACGAGCTTCAGTTAAAATTTAACCAGAACTTTGACTGTAAGTTTCGTATGAGCATCTGTCAGTTAAAGTTTCAGTTAGAACGTTACTGACGATCGTAGGAACGGGCCTAAGGGTATGTAAAATGCCTAGGACTTTACGAATCCCGACATATCTTTTAGGTTTTATGAGATATCAAATTCTTTTTAGTGAAATGGGCTTTCTAGCCTGAAAATCGGATATTCAATGCCTAACAGGTGATGTTGATATTCTATCCACTGTTTTTATTGCAATTAAAAAAGGTAAAACTATAAATAAAAAGTATAGCTGCAGCCTAGGCGCAACTTTATTATGTTTTTTGGATAGAAATCTAGAACGTGTTCCTAAAGTGTGAAAGCAAAACTTGAGGTCAGTAAAATATAATAAAAATATAATTCTTTACCATTCCTAGCATTTTTCTGTATTTTTTTAAAAATTCCTAAAATACAGATTTATTGAATTGTAAACTTGTTTGCGTATGGCTGTTAACTTAATTTTACTTGTGAAGACTTTATAGATATAATACAACAAACAAAGTAGTTATGTTATGAATGACTGATGTAATATTAAAATGGATGGACCATATTCGACACTACTTGAGAGTTTTAGTACCTGCACTAGATTTGATATTATACCGAATTATGATAAAATATATAAAATATAACTTAATTAATTAAATCTCCCATATCCAATAAATGCAAATATAATCCTAGGTATCTACAATCATTTGATTTATAATTTGTAAGCCTATTTCTCCATATCAGATATGTATTTTTCTCGTCGAATTTTTCGCCATTTATTCATATGTTCGTATCTCTTCTATAATACTATAGCGTACGTATTGCACTATTCCAAAAAGAAATCGTTTCTCCTTGCCGGTGTACTTTCCCATCTACGCTATCATTCGTATTATAGCTTTCTAATCATAAAGAAGACACCCCCAAAACACCCCGAAAAACCTCCCCCGTTAGAATACAAACATTTGTACGCTCTGCTTTGCATGAATAATAGACACATTGATGGCATGTTTGGGCATGTGAGATAATCCGGGGCTCTTTTCGAAAACTTCCTTCTCCCGCATTATGAATAGAACGAACATGTTCGCTATATGTGGCCTCGTCCTTGCCAGCTATCGAGAAATCCGAGGGGTTGCCAAAGAAAATGACGACGAACGAAGAGAAAGACGGTGTAGATGGAAGTTCATCCCCGGTATCAAGACATAAAAGACACCACCCTCGTATCATGCCGAAACTTACATGAGAGATGTGTTTTACAGGGTGACTGTAAACGCGTATACCTACGTCTATATATAGTACGATGCGATCTAGGGATGGATGGGGATGAATGGTAAACTTTCTTGTTTTATTTTCGTTCTTTTCCTCTTTTTTTAAGTCTTGCCAGCACTTATTGGAACTAACTTGTAATGAAGATATAAATTTTATCTCTCCTCGTTGGAGGTCTTAATTAAAACCTGAAAGAGGCAACCGGCTCGGAACAGGGAAACATCCCCTAGACGAATGGATGGTACTTACTTACTTTTTTGTGCCGACTGCAAAGACTTTTGGCAATGGTTTGCTCGGTAATTTGTTCAACCATCAATAAAATGTTCCCAGAACGTGGTTTCGGGAGAAGCACTTTAAGGAATTCACGTGACCTCTATAGCCAGAACGAAACCTATGTCGTGACTTGTATATAGAAAATTTCGAATGCCTGGCTGGGTTTTGTTTCACAAATAAATTGTCATTGGGCGTAGACAGAAAATTAAATAAAAATAAAAAAAGGGGTTGAAATGGTAGCTGGATCCGAGCCTTATTTTGGCTCTGACTTGGGTATGTATACAACAGGGTGTCGTTATCCTTTCAATTACTGCCATTTGACACTGTTCCATTTTTTTTAAGCAAGCTTGAATTCTGCAAATGAATGCAGTAGAGAACACGTTGAATCTACGGATATTGCCGTCAGCACAACATTTTCCGCTCTTTTCCGGAAAATTTTAATTACGATCAACTTGGCATTAATGTCGCACTAACACATACCCCTATACTTACACTGGCGCATCTACATTATCATTTTGAAATCCGAATCTGATACTCTTCCTGGAAAGGACGTAGTATCTAACTCACCAACTGCAGAACTTTGTACGTGCAATTTCGTCCTTCGAGGATTTCTACATTGAAGCAGCCCGCTGTAGAAAGTGGGTTAGTTAGTGAACCCTGTCGGCATCATTTTCGGGTGATAATTTCCATAAAACGTGAGATGTTGACTTTTTCACTTTGTTTAGTCCTTAATGAGGTACCTTTAATATCGCTCTTGGATTCAGACATTTCGCCATGATTACTTTTTACTTTAAATGTAACTTTTTCAGAATAATTTTCCGTAATTACATATTGCAAAAATAAAGTTTTATATTTTGTACGTATCGGAGAGTGTAGATTTGTGTCCGCCATAAGCAAACACCTATTTGCCAGTCACCTCCCATCTGCCTTTCGGAAATGCGTTTGAAAGCTGATAGCTCACAAACTCTTTGAGCTGTTAAGTTCAATTTTTTTTGGTGGGTAGATTTGGTGAACCTTTTTAACTGAGTTTGTGGATTTGGGCGTGAGACTTGAAACTCCCTTTGAACCATTAACTTTGAATTATATAGAGGATAGATTGGATAAAGAAATAGACCACTGGTATTCATCTGAGTAGTGTAAAACAAAACAATCTATTTCTGAATTAATTTTTTTAAGATTCGAGCACACATTTCTCTCTAAAAATAAAGACTTTGTAGTCTACGGGTGAAACGGGGAAACAATAGTTAAAATTATAATTCATTAAATTTGAGAGAATTTAACCTTCTAAAAAACAGGATAAAACAGCTCAGCATTGAAAGTATTGCAAGCGTCAACTTTAAAGCCAGTCAGAATAAATATGTTTTTTATATGCAAACATGAAAAATGAATTATATGCAGATAATGTTTGCCATCTACAGGTCAGATTTATTAAAGTCTTTATCGTAGAATGTTTAGAAACATTTTAATCGATAACAAGATGTATCGTCGGTAAATATTACCTTTTGATATTTTGTCTTGAAGGCTGCAGCGGCTCACCTATCCACTACAAAGAAAAGAAGCTACTCTCTTTTGAATTTCCAAACCAATACTGCTTTTGATCTCAAAGGAAATGGAAACTTCTCTTACTATTTACAAAAATATTTTATCGTAACAACATTGCTTATAAGGAGAAGGAATGTATTATCCAATATTAAACTTATTAATATTAAGAAGACATAATGTTACTAATGTATTTACCTGTAATGTGTGTTTGAAATTTGACACTTTATCTGAAAGTAAAAAAATCAATTGGGTATTGAAGATATTTAGATTTGTTGGATTCAATATTTTCCTTGAAAGATAAATCTACTACTTAGTTACCTAATACAAGAATTGTTAATTAAATTATTTCAGAAAAGGACCTATTCATTTTATTCAAAGTTCTTATGTGTTTTTCATGAAATTTTCAGACTATTGCTTGTGTATATTAAATCCAACCCAACACAAAATAGCTGCAAATACCAAACCCGATTGTAGTTCTATTCAATCGCGCGATATCGAGTAATCTGAACTTTTGATAAGCATTTGTAGAGTTAAATTCCTTAGTGGACAAAGTTTCAAAAGTAGAGTACCCCAATGTGTGATTAAATATGATTTGAATTCTTTATATTTCATCACATACAAATAATTTTCAGCAGAAAGACGATATTTATCGATTATCCTATTTCTACGATAAACTGTTCCCGAGATATTCAAATAAAGAGTTTTGTCCTTGCCACTTGTTCAATGAAACCAGAAAGCCTATCAAATGCTGAAGTCCTTGATAAATTTAAAACACAGTACTAACTCGAAGAAATTAATTTTCCATCCCGATTTTGCTTTTTACACTTTAACATTAGTTTACCTTCGAAAAAACAAACACAAATAATCAGTCCGTCCGCCGTTAGCAAAATATCAGACACAACAGTTTTTGAAGGCTCCTAGCTCACAAACCCTTTGAGCAATTAATATAAAAAAACTACTACCCCGAAATTTAGCATTTTCTCGTTTTAGTACTTTTAAAACTCAAAAAAAAAAACAAGCAAAAATATCCGTCTGTCCGCCGTAAACGCCGTACGCAAAATCATTTAAAGGCGCGAAGCTCACAAGCCCGTTGAAGTATAAAGTCATTATTTTTATGGTGGATAGAGTGGTATTTCTTTAGAGGGTGGAGACTGAGTGGGAAGGAGGTAGCCTTCACCGCATCTCAGCATCTCGGCATTACAGATATTTCGGCCTCCAACCCAGGAAATTCAGGAGGCCAGGGCCCATTTTTGGCAGTCCATTGATGATGGACCCAAACAAATAATAAACTTGCGCCCAGACTGTTGACAGATTTTGGTATTTTTCAAACTCTTCGCTTGTGATACAGAATACTAATTTGATAAATATACTAAAGTATGTTAAAGCTAGAGAAAACCCAGTGAAACATTTCGACTTTAACCGAGTTCTGGACTACGTTCCAAAAAATAATAAAGTTTTACCCAGTTCGGGTATAAGCAAAGATGAATTTTATTTATTTACTGTATGCACTATGCCTAAATATAATATCTATTAATATTATTCATCACAACTTAACATAAGCTGGCTGATCCAAAAAATGGTTCCACTTACTATTCAGCTAAATACACAATAATTTACTTTTGTTTGATTAAAAAATATTATATTTCATTGAAATGTTAACCATGTTAATCCTACAACAATAATTTTTTATTTAAATGGGCATAATCGTCTTCAATCTTAAGCAAGGATTAACAGGATTTCTGGCAAACTACGTACATTGAATCTAATTTGGTTGAACAACTTTTAAGAATGTTTAATACAAATTTCAACATAGCTCTTCAAAACCTTACATTTATCACTTATCTTATCACACTATACACCAAAATTACATCAATTTCTCTATACACTTTTCAGATTCTCCACTAAGTCCGAATTAATTAAGTATAAAAGAGTTTCGTCCGAAATATCCTATCGAATTAAATCTTTATTATCTTTTCTCGAAACCATTCATTTTTAATCTATCTCAAACATCCTTTTAATCTGTTCTATGACTACAACGACCAAAAATAGACACGTCTTTCGGCATTAATCTTTTGCAGAATATCGTCTATTCTTGGCATAGTGCGGAGTGTGGATTGGGCTTGTGGAAAAATCTCGGAAAATCTATAGGCTCTAGGCTGCAAGTAAAGACACTGATTCCGACCACACTAGCAACTATACAAGTTACACGTCTTCCTTAACTCACCCGGGCCCCACGTTCCAATGGCGTCCGGCTCATCGTCCTTTTTCCTCTGAACTCAATCTAAATTGCAACCCTTAAGTGTAAATTTTAATGAAATTCGGCATTGCCCATAAAACTTGAAGCTATTAAATCTGGCGTTCGCCCAAAAACTATGGCCACTGCTGCAAGGATACGAACGTTGGAGGTGTATTTTAGTGGTGCGATGACGAGGGTTCTTCTTGGGGGTGGATTGCTATATGTGAAGTTAGTCAGAGCCCAGGCACTATAAAGCCTTGGTGATGGCGGTGCTCGAGCTCATTATTATTAAACACTAAAAGAAGGTTCGGAGTGTATGGTGGGGGCGGTTTTTCGTAAATTTTCCCGCTTCAGAAATACTTCAGGTAAATGTAGTGTATAGTATGTAGTAGGTTGCTATTGAGGTGTATGGCCGCGGGAACCAAGGGATGAATCTTAAGACTTTTACGACGACGCGACGTGTGTACACAAAAAAAAAACAAAGCTTTTCTTTCTAACGTGTTCACCGAATTTATTGTTCCAGTCAGTTCAAGGTTTTATGTAGTCCTTTGTAATATTTCGCGAGTAGAATCCTGAAGAGAACGCTCCCAGCAACATTCCACCTCGCTAGGTATAGTGAACTTAAGAAATGTTTAATAATACTGTGCATTAGGACAGACAATGGATTCTTTGTCGAATGCTACTTATGGCGTACGGTTTAGTGCTATTTATTGTTTTCAGTCCTTGGAATTTCTGGTTAACTTTACATTGCGATATGTTGCAGAAGGATTCCAGCTCGGGGCTATGCGTTTCGCAGAATAATGGAAAATAGTAATTTTATGGTGTGTTCTTCTATCTACAATGAACTTCTACCATATACAACAGCAAAAAGAAAAACGGAAATTGATAATTTTTCCGCCCTTTATATTCATGTTCAAGACATGACTGCATCTGCACTAAGCTTAGCCAACACTTCATAACCATTCACCGTACTTTAAAACAACCCCATCTAGCGATAGTAATTCACCCCAAAACGAGGCGAAAAAACCATTACGCCCGATATTCGAACAAATAAGGAAGTTGTGATAAAGTTTGACATGAGATTGTCCCCGAGTGCCACACAACTTAATCTTACCTCGGGAGTCCTTTTTTTCATCCCTCCATTTGCGTATCCGCCTCAAGGCGATATCTACTCAATAGAAAAGAAGAAAAGGGCGCTAATATTCCTTTAGTGCTTCTATCAAAATATCACAAAAAGGGAGTGAAAAAAATGTTCGGGTCATGATCTCGACCAGAAAATAACACAGGAACTGGTCGGGTTTCTTATTGATCCTTCGTACAGCGAATATCCTTCGAGTAGGTCGTCCTAGTAAATATCTTCAGTACGGTGCCCAGCCACCCACAATGGCTAAATGGGTCGAAATATATCACGCCCTCTGTTGTGGAGATTTTTCTCTCGTCTTACGCCGTATACACCGTACACAGACCTACATCCTTCTATCACAAAAGCCCAAGGATCCTTACGACTTAGTCAAAAAAAAAAACGTATGGTAAAGACTGTTTTGTGCTAGCATAAAATTCAAATTGTGTGTCGAATCGGAGTGTTGGGTTGACACTTTAGCACAGAGCTCGGTATCTTCTCCCGACATGCAAATACGTACACGAACCCATTGTCCGTGTAGTTGTGTGGGTGGAGATGTGTGAAAATGTTGATGGGAAATTTATTCATGAGTTGACTTCCTAGTATCCGACGCAACATATTTCCTTTGATATTCTTCGGATTTTGTGTCTTCTTGTTGGAATCTCGCATTATTCTACTCTAGGATACGCACAGAAGAAGTTTACAAATGTTTCGAGAATAATGCAAATTTGTAAGATACTTTGAGAGAACGGAAATTTTCAACACTGACATGTTAATGTCGAGCGCGAGACTTCTTATGTAATTAGTGGTGCCAGATTGAGATCTGTCCCTTTAATGGAGTTGAGATTGAGAAAATTAGATGAGAACATGTTGTTTCGTTGTGGCATATTTTCAATGTGAATGCTTGTACAAATGTTTGTTTGAGAACGAGCTTATTTGAACAATAGATACATTTATGGAGTTTCAATGGAATTCAACGTTATAGGGATTAGGAATTAGGTATACGTTGTTTCCATATGTGGGAAAGGAGTAAAGTAGAAAAACAAATTACCACTCTGTCACGACAGAACGCAATGGTACGATACTCCAGATAGAAAACAGAACTCCGATTTTTAGTGAAATTAGAAATAATCGCAATAAAAACAAAGGGGAAAATATCGGCATAAATAGACAATAGTTCTGAAACCCACCTTTAGGCCATTATATAGAAAGACCTAAGAGATATATTGGAATTCGTAAAAACATGAACAATCACTTAACACCCTGTTAGGGGCTTCGAATATCGCAGAATACAGGAATGATGTATATAATTTTATGAAATCCACATAAATAAAAGTGAAATTTATTTCAGATTATACCTAAAAGATTTGTTGAAATTCGTGACACCTGCTTGGAGTTCAATATCGAAAAATGATTAAAACATACGATTGTTTAATTTAATTTAAATTAAAGCCATTGAACATTTTTGCCACACCTGGAACAAACGGTCATTGAAATACGCGCATACTGATCATATAAAAATTGCAAATAAAAGACGGTAGATTCACATATATCCTAAACTCAAGCATAACACGAAGTGGACGAATAGACCGAAAGTCAAATATATCAGAATTCCGATAATTTTTTCATAATCAAAATATTTGTTAACATGTAGAACAGCGGAAAACAAAACACAGCCCCAGAGTGGAAAAATACGAATAATATAAAGTATTAATTAAAACTGAATAAAACCGAAAATTGTAATCAACAAAACATTCACGAGGGAAAATTCATCGGCCCGAACACTGGTAGTTTCCACCCTTACTCCCAAACGATCAATGGATTAAATGGGACCCATGCAGTTTTAAATATACACTAACCCAGTCATTCCCCACTGCCAAACAACATGACCAGCATCAACTGTCCCGTCAAGCGTTTCCGTTTCCCGCTTACCAACTGAAAAATTTTATTTTCTTGGAAGTGAAGTTGAGCGTGATATGTGAAAATCGATCGATAAGTGATAATTTTCCGATTACTAGTAAAGAGTTTTTGCATATTTTTGTGCGCACAAAAAAAAAATGGGAAAAGTAGGAAAAGTCTAATCGTCGAGGACTAAGCCCTGCCAATAAATTCCTCCTCTTGTCAAGTGGATACGCTCGGAATATAGGAGCTGTTGTGCTAATAAGGGTGGTACTATAGGCTCGGTACAAGGCCTAGGGAAGGCCATTCGCCGCAAAAAGGCAATGTGATTATCCACATTGCTGGAAGTTGGGGACGATTGGTGGGTGTCTGCTATATCCACGCTCCATGGGAGGCTGGATGGATGGCTGGATAACATCACCAACTACCCACCTCCCCCCTGTATAGTGCAATTAATTCGTACAAACACGAGTAAGGAAGCCTTGCATACGGGTATCTAGCGGATACAAACATACGGAAGGGATGAGCGCGACTACCTAGGGAGCGCGCACCAGGCACTAGGAACGATTGTCGAGAAACAAATATTTGGCCACTTTAGATAGGGAATTGTGGTGGAAATTAAAAGCTATGCGAACGCGATATAATTGCCAGGCACGCCATTTTTTACAAAATAGCAGACAATGGAACGTTACAAGAGATTTTTCGCTCTTACCGAACATTATCAGCAGGATATAGTGAAGGCTCTGTGTTAAGCCTGGATTAAAAATCGACGGAAAATTAAATAGAATTATCGCGGGGAGAGGGTGGCGTATATTGTGTGAACAGGACAACGGACATTAATGACTATGCGATGTTCTGCCATGTTTCATGCGGAACCCAGTTTAATGTCAAAACATGTGCGAAGTGACAAAATATTTGTAATCCAAGCGGTCGTAAACAAGCAAATTACAAGATAATAATTAGTAAGCAGGATGTGCTGGATTGCATTATATCCGAAAGAGTTTGATTTAAATTTAAAAGTTTAAAAAGTCCTGTTCAAGCAATCTATAACTAAGATTCCTCCTACCCAATATAAAACCCAGATTTCTAACTTTTCTGCCCTGCAGATTGATTAAGAATCACTAAGGATTCATATAGCTATGACTTATGATTTTTTTAAGAATCACTAAGCATTATTTTTTGTTGCTCGTAAATGAATCGTTTAGGTGAACCGTAACTGAATCATTTAGGTGGCCAAGATATGAATCATGTAAGAATTCGTCTAAAATCAATCATATATAGTTAAATTTTTCTTCACCTACAGTGAATATTAATGATACGGAGATACCAAATTTTAATTTCGATTCATTTGCAGCGAATATTCATTTGGCTGCAAACACATTTTTGCCATAAATCCACAAAAAAACTCCGAATTTCTTTACAAACAAAAACATTCTCAAAACAAAAATTTCCATTTCTAACCATTGAATAGAAAATGAAGTGGAAAATGTCAAAAAGTTGAGTTCATATTTTAGGGGTGAAGTAAAACGCGGCAGCTCGTTAATGTGAACCCCTTTAGTCATAAGATAAATTGCCGGCTAAATAAGAATTTTTTTTTGTGTTTTACAGCAGCAAGATAAATGGACAGAAAAGAAAGGAAAATTAAATAAAACAACCTCGTTGTAATAATTGTCGCTGTCACAATACTTAGGAATTAATTATGGAGAATAAAAGAATCCGCGCGTATAAAAAAGAAGTAAAAAGGATGCAGAAGTTTAAGTATTCTTGTTCATTATTTTATTTTAAGGGTGCAAGGTTGTGCCTTAGAAATTAAGAACTGTCCAGTAAAATTGGGTTGAAGAAAAGAACTGTGGAAACGAACTCTAAAACTGTATTCGAACCAGATGACTGGAAAATTGTTGTATTGAATGTTTGAAACACAATAAATAAGAAAATTTTCTTTCTTCGCAATATTATCCCTATAGAAGTGAGATATGTTGTTTTCTTTGAAAGCATAACCAAATTTTTGCTGCAACCTAAACCATCCACAAAAATTACAAAGTACCTCTGAATCCAACTACAACGGCCCAACTTTTGGCAGTTCAACCAAAAAAGTATGGTAACTTCATGAAGACGTGCACCTAATTTTTGATGATACTGATTCAGTGTTTTTAAACCGAAACCCCAAAGAGAGACACTTCGACATTACTCGCCCTTCTGGAAAATAAAAGTCATCACGCCCAAATTTCAAGCAAGTTATGTATCTGAAAAAATCAAAAAAAAAATCCCTTTTTGATCCAATCTATCCAATGCATCTTCGTAGACCAATTTTTTCGAACCCTTGGGCGGTCCAAGGTAGGTGTATCAGATCAGTAAAATCTTAATGAAGATCAATGAAAAAAAGCCTTAAGTAAACTGGACGAGAAATCCTTTGGATAGGGTCAGATCAGCACAATTTACTAGTATAAGCTGACTAGATGAATAAGCTTGGCCACACCCATTGAATTTACAAAAGCTAAGGTTAAAAGGAGGAAACATTGCAAATGGAACTTATCAATGTACATAAGAGGGCTAGGATTACTACTTATGGACTACTCACTTATGAAGACTGAACATGGCTCTAAACTGCTTTACCGGCACACACCTCAGAAATTATGAAAGACCCTATCCTACTATGCTTTTAAGGATTTTAAGTTGGAATCTTGAGGATACGTCCATCAAGAAGGGCGCAGAAAAAATGATGTCTATTGGGCAGATATCAGATCAGAGCCTTAATGAATATCTTTTCCGGTTACTCTGATATCAGTTAGCAAACGCATGGAATTGGACTGTATTAGGTGAATGCAGCTAAGTCCACTATTTTCGAAATCGTAGTCTAACGCTTCGATCCTTCGACTGGGACTGCAATGCAAGCGTGCGCAATAACAGGACATCTTCAGAACAACCTTTCACTGCACTATGACGTCTTACAGCTGCAGTATCATGTCGGACATGCGCTAGTCTTCCAAATTTAGAGATCGTGGATTTGAGCCACACCCAAACGCTGGTCGGCAGCAGCAGTCAAGGCTCGGTATAAGCACATTTTGTGTCCATGGTCATATAAAGGATTGCGCAGCAATGCTGTAGCGCACAATTGTTGTTAGCGTACTGGGTGAAATTGAGGAAAATCAAGAATTACCTGATTCAAAGTAAATTTTGAACATCTTATTAGATTTTAACATGCTTGAGTTTAATTTTTCTTACAACATTTTCCCGTTACAACATCGAGACGATTTAGAAGGATTTATAGAAATCTCGATGTCTTGGCAAAAAAGGCGTCTAAAAATTCGTAAGCCATGGGTTTGAATTTTACCTATTAAAAATTATGTGAAACAGAAACAGGGCCCACTGTGAGATATAATGAAATTATTTAATCAGGTAATGGCGGAAAAATCTTTTCAAACGTCTAACAGCACTTTTAACGACGCCTAAAAACGACTAAAACGCCCCCATAAACGGCTAAACACCCGCATAAACGCCTAAAATAATAAAATAACTACCAATGAACTAGTTATACGAAACAGTTTAGTTGGGAAACCAGACTCAACTCTCAAAAGTTCCTCTTCTCCTGTGTTTAGTATCGAACCTAAATCAGAGTAATTTGAAAACCCCGCAAAATATTGTATAAAACAATAATAAAAGAACAACCATATTTGTATGTACCTTTTTGAATATGATTTTATAATGGGTCTGAATCCCAGAGAGGAACTGTTGTAACGATTCGCGAAAATATTGCTGA
Organism: Beris chalybata; assembly: GCA_949128065.1. Taxonomy (NCBI): domain Eukaryota; kingdom Metazoa; phylum Arthropoda; class Insecta; order Diptera; family Stratiomyidae; genus Beris; species Beris chalybata. The sequence goes on along the minus strand of OX421894.1, from coordinate 4,836,931 downwards.
AAAGCATTGATGGCAATTAATGAATTTTGATCTTTCAACAAAAGAGCTCTATGTTCGACCATATTTTAGTAAAATGATTTTTGAGGAGTTTCTGTATAGGGAAAGTCATGACTAGTCTAAAGTAAGTTGATTGTAGAAGTTATTGAAAGTTCTGGATACTAATAACAGCAACTTACATGGTACCAAAAACTAATGGGTACCAGAACTAATATAGCGAGTTAAGCCTCTTCGTTTAAAAAGGATTCAGCCAAGTAGCTGGTGGAAAAGTACACCTTTCATTTGGAATAATTTCAAGGATTTCAAGGCATCCATGAATTTTTAAAACTCATAGTCTCAACTGCAAAATATTTTTGAAGTACTTTTGCATTCAAAAGTCAAAGTTTTATGGTAGCTTTTTGTTGAATTCGGTTGTTACTATTTTTTTAGAATTGATTTGTAATAAAAAAAATACCGTCTAAAACTTATAGTAATTAATGAATAATTAAGAGATTCTAACAACTTCGTTGCTAAAAACAGAAAGCACTATAAATTTAACAAGACCATTTTCTTTTTTTTCCTCACTCGAAACACTTAAGACCGTCTACTTTTCCTCTTCTAAACTTTAAATTACACCGCGAAAAAAACCCCACGCCACCAACCACAGCCAATGCATTAAAATGTTAAGAAAACCTTCCTCCGAGCTATCCGTCCAGAAACGAATAAAATAAAATGCCCAAAATCTTAACTTACAAAAAAAAAATCACGATATTTTCTTCGTTTCGCATTTCTGCAAAATTTCTCCCGTATATTTTCTTTCCTCGACCGTAGAAAGTTTTTAAGTGTTACAGTACAATGCAATTTTACCATAACCTAGCGCTCGTCCTTAACCGAAGTAATGGCAAAAAACTGGAAAAATAAAGTGAACAAAGAACAAAAAAACACCACCGAACCACAGACTCCTTCGAAACCGGGAAAATCAAGATAGTCGTACAGATGTGCTAAGAAGGATGCAAGGGAGGATTCAACCTATCCTTCCCAACCCGGACTATTTCTGCACACGGGGGTTGAAAGGACGACGACTATGGATAGTGAACCTCCAACGAGTTTAGTGGTGACTTAAAAAGAAATTTCCTGTTGCAAGTCCTTAAGCAAAATGGTAAACAACATCATCGGGATGCCGATGCCAGGAGAAAGGATAGTTGAAGAGAGTCGACCACTCCTCTAAGAATAAAAACCCCGTGAGGTAAGGATACAACCACAGGACTTGAAATTTATAGAAGGATTCCACAGTTTCTTCTGATGCTCTTATTCTGGAGAGAATATTTTTCCGTATCCTTGTTTGGAGGAGGACGATGGGGGAGTAATGGCTGTCTCGTTGTTGTTGTTTTTTAAGGTCCGCATAATAAAAGCTGTGCTCCTGTTGCTCAAGTTCACAAGTGCCAGGGTAGAACCACTACTTGTATGAATCGGCTGCCATAAAAGGACTAGTCTGCCTTTGTATTCCCAACAAACACACATAGAGAATACAAAGAGAGTCCTTGTCTCATGAGAGGGACATTCGACTAAAATCCAATAAATTTGAATAATAACTCGGCCATTATATTAGTTGTATGCTGAAACGTGACCACGTAACGATATATGAAATCGTGAAAGGATATTATACATGGTGAGGACAAAAGGACACTATCGTTTTGTGTGTCTCGTCCTTTAATTGAATAAGTGGTAACTGCGTAATTCAATTTGCAGAAATGCTACTATACTAACTTTATTATCACCTGGTATGATGACCATGGTAAAACAAAATTGAATTGAATTGACAAAAAAATCATTCTTAATAAGTAGACATAAAAAAGGATATGTGAACAACTTACCACTGTTTTAAAATTATTGAAAATTTGTTATTTAAAATTTACTTCACACTGTTCACTACGTTCATTTCGGGAAAAAACCATGGCTGACATTTGATGAAAATGGGCGCGAACTAGCATATGGTGTAGTAGTTGCAGCCAAATTGAATTTTCCGGTCTTTATGTAATTCATTGTGGTAATCTGTTCACATTACTTCAATTATAATTAAATAAGTTTATTGTCAGTTACATGCTGAGACATTAATTGAAGAGCACAGGTGAATAAACACTGAAGAGAGGTGATGTCGTCTGCTCGAACTTTGTTTGTATTAGTTGATGCTCGATGCTAATTAAATTTTTTTAAATTATCTTTTGTCTATTGATCACTTTACAATTTCTCTATTTTAATCACATCAAAGCACAGCACAAAAACAAAGTTACAGAACAAATTTGTACCTAGTGTTTCTCAAAAGCCAACTTGAAATGTATAAAAATCGCCAGGATAATGACACAGGACACCAAATAGACAGGACGCAAGAGATCCGACTTTGAGGGATACTCTCATGTTGCGGGGGTTTTTATACGACGACATTGAGATGAATTTTCCAAAGTGGCGTGGGGGGAGACCGAACAGTTTTGGGACATTCCCCCAACTCGCTTATGGCCAATGGAAATATTCTTTTTGCTCTCCGAGAATATATCCGTTTGTGAAGTTTTGTCCGAAACAAGGGGCTGCTTCGGTGGCTGTGTGCCAACTTATTCTGGAATTGTCTGGAACGGAATATTCCCCGCTTGTCGTATAGCATCGAATAGAGGCTGCGTCCCAAAATGTATCCTGCAAAAATTCTTCAAATCCCCCCCTGTTTTTGCCAAGGATGCAACCCCTCGGTGCTTTTTTCGCTGGATGAATACCGAACATTATTGAACGGGCCGTAGTATACGGAATACGGTAGGTACGTAGGAGAGCTAACGATATTTCGTGGAAATGCTTTTGTCTGTAGCCAACCACCTTATCCGTGAATAAAGGAAATGTCATCAATTTTGTATAGACGTAGGGAAAACATTTTCTCGTTGAACAAATTGAAAATATTTCTTATGGTTTTTTTACTTGTACGTATCCTTTTCGTTACTGTTCTTGCTCACTTCGCCTCCTTTTGCAACTTTTCTCCGTTTTACAGGTCCGATTGTTAGATGGCGCTGTGCCTAGTTTTTCTCATTTATTCGATTTCGGACCGAAATACAAGTGGAAAATTATTCCCTGTCTTTCTTACCTTATCATCGTCGCCCCTTTTGATGTCCTTCGCTGCCTAAGGTTTCAGGTGTAATTTTCTGGACAGGGGTAGAGGGTGAGAATATGCATGTAGCTTGCTTGTGGCTGCTGACTTTCTCTGTGCTGCCGATACTCTCTTTGAGAAACTACTCTTCTTGGACTAAGCCATGTACGTGCAAAGTGGATGCCACTTAATCGCCTTAGTATCTCTGTTGGTTTTCCTAATTAAATTAATTAAATGGCCCTAAGCTTTGATAATTTCTGGATACAAATTATTTTTTAAGGATGCTTCTGGCCTATTGTTTTGAACTTTGTTCGCGTTTTTTACGTTATAATGATTATAACGTTATAAATAATTTCAAAAATATACTACGATCGATTAAAAAAAAGTAGGACCCAAGATAGATAGATTGGAAATAGGGTTTGATGTGATTAACCTCTGGCACTGAAGCCACGGTTGGGCCGTCCCCAGATTGGTTAGGATTCCCTTTCAATTCCTGCGCTTTCAATGAACTTAGTATTTTTCCAAGAGGAATGGTCAGGAAATCCGATGGTTTCATGAAATCCGAACCGAAGTGTCGAAGTTTTTTGTAAGCTAAGCCCTCACATTCACAGAGGATGCGCTCTGGTGTTTCGTCTTCGTCATCGCATATTCTGCAAATTTTGGTCTCAGAGAAACCAATCCTATTGAAATGCTTCCTCATGTGACAATGCCCAGTCAGAGGTCCCACTAGGGTTCGGGTCTGATATCTGCTTAGGTTTAGGCAATCAGATGTTCTTTTTTCCGAATGTTTTGGCGCAAAAAGCTTTCAGTGCTTGTTTCCGGTGACAAGTCCCAGTGAATGGCACTTTGCGATTTTTGCCACATTCGGATGTTCATTCTGGCTGTGCATGCAAAATGGGTATGGTCCCATGAAGTTAGCTTCTGAGTCTTTCCTAGCCATTAAGTCGGCCATAATGGAAATGAGGTCAACTCTGTTCTTATTTCCGAGTTCAATTAGGCATTGAAGACAATTCCAAACAAGTAGACCCGAAGAAAGGAAAAAAGGATACCTTTAGTGAGGGCATGGAATTAGCAAGACGTGTTTTCTTCTTATTATTTGCACTCTATTAAAAAAGAAGAATTTCTTAATTGTTCGAAACTGCTTTAGCAAGAGCAATAAATTTGTCATAAGCTTAAACTTCGACAAAAAAATTATATGCAATATTTTCCTAAAATCTTCAAACGTTTTAGTGCTAATAAATTTAAGGCAATTATTTTAATACTCGTAGCGTTAATAGAATTAGACAAAGAACAGGAAAAAACGGAAAAAAATTATATGTTTTGCTCTTAAGTCCTTCAACATGTTTGCGCTTTTAACTTTATAACAACACCCTATGTGACCTCAACGACGACAATTTGCTGCCTAGTGCACGCGTACAATATCTTCTCCATTCTAAACATCCTTAAGAACGTTGTACCAACAGCTAAATCGAAGGATATCTGATTTTCTGCTCAAACCTCCTTCACAACGCTAACAAAAAGATTCAATTCGGATCTGTCAAGTACCAATTGCGACATTATTTGCGATTATCTACTCCTCGCGTGAACGAGTCTTACTCGAGCCTAAAAGAAATCCTTAGAAGCCTTCTCTACCACATTTTTGCGATGGTCGTCTTCAGTCCTATCGAAAGCATCCTCTCGATTCCTTGCGATAAGGAGTAAGTCGAGAGCAACCTAATCAGGCGGAAAATCTGGTAATTAAAGGAGGCTCTCGAGATCACTCGCTGAAAGACGACAACATTTGGTTTTCATTTTCCTTTTTTCGTTTGTTGAAATTTCTGATAAGAGCTCGGTCATTTCTGTAGTGGACCCCGGACCACCGCAGGAATCATTGAATCGAAATCAAAAAGGATAATTGAAACGAGTGAAAGGAATCGGTCGCATATATGGGCGAAACGACTGCAAGGATGACATGTAATTTCCTGGTTTTATTTTCTATTTAAATGAGAAAGAATATAAAAAGGCAAAAAATTTGAATAAATTCGTTATTATTTTTTTTTTCACTCCACTTCCGTGTTTATCCGTAGCTGGCGGGCATATAAATTTTGATATCGCTGTACTAGAATCCGGTAACGTAAAAAAGCCTAGTATAGGGATGTTTATCGAATGCAAGGTGTTTCCCAGGGGATGGTGAAAGTTTTATGGAAACTGAGCGGCTGCGAGAGGCTGAGGGGTTGTGAGTTAAGTGCGAAAACACGAACTCTCAGCTCCTCTGACAAACAAGATGGAAAGTAGACGACTACAGCCGTAACAGCAATAAATGCCAACTGCCATTGCAATATGTCATATATCAATGGCCAAGGAGTCAACCTCTGACGGCAACCGCAACCATCGTTCGGTTACATGTTGCACCCAAACCACCAGTTTGGTGGTTCAGGTATCGCACCCGTCTTATCTGCTCAACCTTTCTCACGGACTTTTCTTCGGATTTTTTTCCCTGTTTTTCGTTGAATTGGGGCTTCAGAGGGATATGGAATAGTGAGTTCTCGTGGTCCCAGGTCTCAGCCTCTTCATATGGGTATGTAATTTCATATATATGCGGGAAACCCATGGACTCCATTTCGTCGGCTCTTCACCTACGAAAAGTCCATTTCATTCGACGACAGAATGAAAGAATTTCGTCCTCAATACCGAGAGAATGGTGGTGTCCTTCGGTTCTACTGTTGGCCTTTCGGCAACTTATTTCTACCATTCCGATTCGACGTTCACATGGTGTGTAGTAGGTATGGGGATTTTCGGCATATCTATCCATATCCCGGTCCCAAAACACTCGATTACCTTCTTTACGATGCCACTGGAATCAACGTGTAGGTATATACATAAAAGGACATTCAGGATGTCAAACTTGTCTCCGTATAATGTTGGTATATTTGCGACTCTCATAAAATTGATCCAGTCTAATGAAATTCGAAATCCCTACACCAGATTGCATACGTTTCGTATGGCGGTGTTAGGAGCTGTTTTCGGGTGCGACATTGCATTAGACCAGGTTCCTTTTTGGCTTCGATTTTTATATCCTTTCATCGGAATATCTTTGCCGGGGATAATGCAGAAATGCACAGGGACTCGACCAATTTTGGATTTCTTACTATCGAGACTTTAGTCCGTTGTTTCTTATTCGATTTTCTAGTCGTTGCCGAAGGTATGCTGGAAGTCCTTACTTAATTGACTTCTGAGAGTACTAGAATCCCAAGTGGTCCAGGATCTGACTGATGACGCAGCATTGCGATTCGTTTCCCGTTTTCAAATTATGCAACCCAAACCACTTGCTCAAGCTTACACCACTCTCATTTCCATCTAGTACTTAACCAACCACATACTAATCTGAACCAGAAATCACAAGTTCCCATCTTAAAAATTTTATGCTGTTCCACACCTCTAGCACATTCATATGCAAAGCAGCTGCGGTTTAGTCGATTCGAAGGCACTCAAATTGCCATTTAAGCGAGTTTATTACGGAAATAAATTCCTCCTGCGGCCATGCATACGTACAAAGCTTATTACAGGATTACAATAAGGACACTTTCACATATTCAATAGCCGACGTCGACGGGTTTTGTCAACAATTTTTACCATAGAGTTAGCTCAAATCGACAAACGATGTTCACCGCGGAAAAAAAACATTGTCGGAATGTCGCATTAATTCAAAAAAAAATCGAACTCAAGTGTATCGAAAGTCGTGACTTTTTGTGAGGACTTGGAGGTATTAGACCATTTCCCAGAAGCTAAAGTGCCAACGCTTCTGGCATAAAGTTAGAGCTATTTAAAAGAATAGCCTTTGAGTCGTGGCATTTACCAACAGTCTTCGCGACAGGGTACCCTAAGATAACTTTCAAAAAAGCATTCTAATTAATATTTGTATACCTCTATACATTCAGCAATAACTATACAAAATTTCAACTTTCTGGCTTAAGTTGTTTCAAGATTTTTCTAATTTTGAATAAATTGGATTATTTATTGATAAATTCTACCGCTTTTTTCACACCCTTGTACTCAACTATTTAACATTACTTAACACTATTTTAACAGCAACCTTTTCAGATGGGCCCTTCATGGTCTGCTCCATCGATGAATAAAACTTTTACATACAAAAAAATAAAGAAATTTACAAGAAATTATTAATGTGAACATACTGTACTATATGGGCGAAAATAAAATTCTTCTAGAACTTGTACCTACTATTTTTTTAACACAAAAAAAGACTTCAAATTTCACCTCCTGCATTGTAGTCAGCTAAAGCATTGAAAGCAGTCACCGCATTAAAAGTCTAGAGTCCTTGTCGTCCTTAATCTGGATATGTCACCAAATGAATATTTTAATCTTTCGCCCTTGCATATTATTAGCAGTCGAAATTCCACGCTTCGACCCTCACCTTTCCGCCGTCTACATCCCTTATTCGCGGTAAGTACATTTATGAAAATGAGCTAGCAACTTGCCTTACCTGGCTCTCGTTTCCTTCCAACATCCTGCTAATATTTTACAGCAGAAAAATATAACAAATAACTATATTGACATTTTAGCTCTGTAGTTATGCTCCGCTTTTCCTTCGGGGTTTTTTTTTTATAATTCGTTACCTAGAAAATAATGGAAAAATGAAACATGGAAAAATTAGAGAAAATTTTTATTTTCCTGCACAATGGCGAAAAAATTTTGTCTGCTACCTCTGCCGGGTACAACAAATAGAGTCGAAAAAAAAACGAAATTCATAAAAAATAAGGTTGAATTTGGGGTTGGTTTGCTAAAGGGTTGGTACGGGATGGTGGTGCTTCTAGACTCCGAGCTCTTGTTCATTCAGCGTGGGCTTTAGGATCGCTCAAGTGCACTGTTGAATAAAATGTCGACTTGCTATCGAATAATGTCAGCAGAAAATCGCTCGGATTTATTAATTTGTGCATGGCGGTAAGGCGGATTTGATAGGAAAATAAATATTGTTGAGTTTTTCCATTATTTTGTTATTTTTTTCCGTCCCCGAAAATTTTCTGATGTTGCTTGAAAGTTAGTTGCTGGTAATTTGATGTCTTTGTAAGAGAGTCAGTAATTGGAGCACTACGCGGATATTGTTATCATACAGTCTATATGTCCGAATGCTTGAACCATCAAAGCCTCTAAGTGGATCACGGAATATATCTTTTGACTCAACCTCAAAATTTCAATCTGGATTTCGCCAAATCTCCAGATTTCTACTGAAGCCGGTGTGAATAGCTTTTCAATTTATGTTTAACCACGCTCTTCAATTTATAATCAATTACTTGGAAAGCTACTTAAATCGAAAATTATGTAATTATCAAAAGATTTTTGTTTTTCCAAATATAAGGGTTTTTTTAAGACATCACTCACACGCACATTTATTCACGAAACACGCGAATTCAAGACACATTTTTATTTAAAAAAAAACTCTTCAAAAAGGAGTTTACTTGCGACTCGAAATCAACTTTTGCTTATGAATCTTAATTACGATTTCAAAATGATTCAGTTAATCTTCACAAAAGTCAACGTACTCATTTTAATGAAAGTTTAGTGAATCATTTCCAAATCACGTGTAAAATGCGTAAGTCAAATTGCTAGAAAATTTAGTTTATGCTCTCAGATGAAGTCAATTTCGAAGATTAAGATGAATTCAATCGATTTTCGATAGAAAAACATACCACAGTTTTAAGACTTTGAAAAGAAATGAAATTAATAAAGTGAAAAATACGATAGAATAATTTAAAAAAAATGTGAAGCATAAGTGTTATTAAGTTAACTTAAAGACTCAAAGCTAGTAGTACCTCGGTGTAAGCTGTGACGAACAAAGGATCTGTTCAATTCAATTTTTGCAAAACCTCGTGCATTGGAAAAGTTTTTCTTCAGAGTTAGTAATATTTAGGTATGCCTCCTACTACATTACATTTTTAACAAATTAAGATTAAATACCTTTTGAAATTCAAAATTGGTTAGTAGAGGTATTTACGGATTAGGCTTGTGTAGTTCGTGAACGAACTAGTTCGGAAGAGCGTTCCCATAACTGAAATGAACGAACTAGTTCGTAGTGAGTTCCGGTCATATTTCGTTTGTAGAAAATAGTTCCTCATCACATTTATGATTTCACTCTCGTGAACTGAAAACTAAAAGAGGCACGACGGAAGTGAGTTAGTTTAGGTCAGTCCCGCGAACTGCAAACTTTAAAAAAGTAACTAGTTCAGTTAACGAGTGAAGTGAGGATTTCTTTTTTTTTGTGATCACATTCAGTCTCGCGAACTGCGAACTTAAAAAAAGGAACTACTACTTCGCAAAGGAGTTAATTTTTTTTCATAGTTCATCACATTCAGTCTTGCGAACTTAAAAAATGGAACAAGTTCGTTCACGACGTCTTTCTCATTTCCTCGCGAACGAACTTGTTTTTTGGTTCTTAGGTCATCTCATTCAGTCTCGCGAACTACGAACTTAATAAAAGGAACTAGTTCGTTCGCGTGGAAATTTTAGGTCATCACATTCGCGAACTACGAACTTAAATAATGGACCTATTTTGTTCGCGATGGAAGTGAGGACCTTTTCTTCAGGTCATCCCATTTCCCTACACCATTTATCGTTTCTTTCTCGAGAACTGCGAACTACAATACCGAACTAGTTCGCGAGGGCTCGGAAACTACTTCGTTTGTTCGTTTGCGATCACTAAGGTGAACTAGAATGAGCAAGGTTAATACGAATGCTGCTCCCACCCAGGCCTCCGTGAACAATTGGTCAAAACTTTTTAAATGGAGACTAGATTCTTTGGAGGATGATCCGCGGAGCGGAAGATCAATTAAAATCAGTTCGCAAGAAATTTCTGATCAAGTGGAACAGCTGGTACTGTATGATGTTTGTTTGACTTAAAGTGACTACTCTGCGTCGCCGTCGTTCAATTGAAGCTCCTTGGAAGTATCGGTAGTTGCCTGCAGTCCCTCAGAACTTCTTGGTCTTGTTAGGTCACACTATAGCCAATTTGGGTTGAAGTATGTGCACTTGCGATATTTTGAGCAGGATGATCCAACAAATTACTTCAGCAATTAAAATCAAACGACAGAGTCAAGAACTAAATCGCATTCTGAAGGACCCATAAATCTGCAAGAACTAAATAGCCCAACAACCTAATTGCGATGAAAACAATCTTTGCTACGAAAGAATCAAAAAAATGTTTATTTAAAAAAAAAATTTAAATCAATTCCGATTCGTAATCTTTCCGTGTTTCATGCTTCCTCCGAACGACAAAACTATTTCAAGATTGAGAAGACTGCATAAAACTCGAATTGGATAACATGCCTGACGTGATTGGACTTTTATGTCCATCTCATCTCCGGGCCATCCTTTAACATAAGTCTTGAGGAAAAGTCCAGTTGAATGGTCACACCACCCCGCCACAATTTCTTCTTAATGGAAACTTGAAGTCGTTTCTGCTTTCCGTCCTTGTAGAAAACATGCTTTCGCCTTTTTTTCGGAACATGTTCTCGGAACATCTAAACATATCGGCAAATTGGAGTTATACTTGTTTGCCACCACACGTAACTTTATATTTATGAGGAAACATAACCTCGAAAACGTAAAGACATAAGTTTCATTGAATGATGCTACCACTTTTCGTTATTGGATCCATCTACATATCTACTTAGTCTCCTTGGCCACCTTTAAGGGTTTCACACGGACGCCCAACTCCACCCTGTCGGCGGGAGAGAAGGTCGGCTATCATCGGTAAGAAATAAAAAAATAAAAAATTGGAAATAAATAAAAGTGGGTACGTACGAGCGGGTGTGATAGTGGGCGACATGTGGGGTGGTTCGGAGCAGATGTGTGATTTCCTGGGTACCACCTTTGCCATTACTCGAATTTATAGCACTCGCTAGTGCCAATAGTTGTAGCGAATCACCCGACCACCAAGGCCTGTAAGCTACCCCGGTGAAATTAAGATCAATTTTTACTCGATAAATTATCGGAAAGATGAGTTAGTACTCCCTTCAATGCCCATGTGAGATTAACCGCGGGGGAGGAGGAACTTAAAGGGTTGCCATATTTGCGTTCCACATCACGGTAATGGATGGAAAAATTATGTCACCCTCACGCATATAAATTTAATGTTCCACGCATTTCGCTCCTTTTTTTTTCATTTTGCCGGATCTTGTGAACATCGGGTTGACTTTGTCGATACGAAGGGTTTCCACGAAGATTTCGGATACACTTTCGTTATTTATGAGGATTTTTTCCTTTGCTCTTTCCGTGGCCATTAAATTGATACCTGTTGTAACCCGTTACTATTCGAAATTACCGCAGAAAAGGTTCACCCCCGAAACGCTTTCTGGTTCTTGGGGCGACTTATTGCCACAGAAATTTTACGACTTCGACATTTATTTCTGTTTTTATGTCTCCATTTCGATGGTACACATACGAAGAGCAATTTTGATGTTTAATTAAAAAAAAGGACATGGAAACTGGCTGTTTTCTTGTGGACGGTATGTCACCTGAGAGCCATCGAGTAAATCCCATTATAACATCCTTGGAAGAACCGGCCTCGTGAAGTCTATTAACAAATTCAAATAGCGTTCGATCCTTATCAGTTTCGGTCCTAATATAAATCCGGGATAAGCCGCAATAGGAGAGTTCGTTGGAATTTTCTGTGCTTGTTTTATTATTAAAATTTATAATACACAAAAGACTTGAATGATTTTATTCGGTATACCTAGAAGGTTTTCTTACCCGGCCTTTATTCCGGACTTCATCACTAAATTCCCATCTAAACAAATCCTTGGGAACAGCCACCCTTCGCATCCTTCGCGTCGGCCTTGACACAAGCTCGACATATATGGAGTCCGTTGTGTTATTGAGTCCAAAACTGAACTTTTACCTTATTGGAGAAGGTGCACATCTTTTTGCATCAGGATAACAAGGGATAGACATCTTGAAAGGATATTTTCTTGGAGGTGAGATCCCGATCATTTTCTTAGTGTTGGAATCAACACTATGTGGTCGATGAAGACGTGGAAGCGAACACTGAGATCCCTTTGCATGCGAATTCTTGGATGACTTCAAGAGGCGAAGAAAATAGCATCCCGCCTGATGTGAACAAGGATATCCCGGGAAAGGGAAGCTTTTCCACTAGAACACGGGCGTGACTCCTAATTCTTATTTATCCCACTCTAGGGGTTCAGGTTGGGATAAATTATAACAGGATGTGTCATGCGGGAAGTTAGTGGTATGGAGCGATACGATTGTGTGGTTTATAGATTAGTTCTTCGAAATACTATACCAAAGTTGAATTATTATGACAGAACATGAAGTTAATGCTTCTATGGATTTTTTTATAATAAAATTTGATGTATACTTTGTAGTGACATCTATGGGCATTATTTGGTTTAATTGTGGCATTATCATCTGCATTACCATCATCTGCATCACCGAAAAACAGCTGAAGAGTTGTCAGGATGAAAATGGTGTGTGCAGAGAAAGAGGATCGTCGCAATACATGTAATTAAATTGAACTTTTTCATTTTACATCTTCGTCGCGATAAAAATAATGCCAGCGAAATCATTCGACAAAAACTTCGACGAAGCAATTTTCCATAGATGTCAACTGATATTCTGGTGCCAAAATGTCACAAGAACAGTTCTCTGAAAAAGTCAAAAACCGAGCAAAACGTTTAATTAAATTAAATTAAATTAATTTACATACAAACTTGACAGAAACATACCAAACTAAGAGAAAAGATACGCATAAGATACAATGAAATGGTGAAAGAGTTTAAATGAAAGTTAAAAAAGGGAATATAAAAAATAGAAGTTGCTACAAAATTACCAAATTATAAAAGTCGCCATTCATAAATTATTGCCTTACGGTTCGGTTTTTACGGTTCTTGTAAATTACGATATTTCTATAATTTTTTTTTCATTGGAAAAACACTAAATTTAACTTTTTTTTACGAACCTGCAGCATCATTAGATATAAAATAGGATATTACTATGTTTAAAAAATCAACAAACGAAACTCGTTTTATAGGCGTTTTTGCATATATTTCTTTAGAATTTCGTTGATTGAATCAGACTATCAATTTTTTTTTCTCATATCTAAAGGATAACATGTTCGCAATGATTGTTAGCTTTTCATCTCGCCATATACTCTCCAGGATAAATGAAGTAGGTATGAAGTGAGCTCCTCAATTCCTGAATGATATGGGATCCTTTTGGCCACAACTAGTTGGCAGTAGTATCGGAAATATCATCATCCGGAAACATTTTGACATGGGCTGAACATTCGGACAATCTCCGCTATTGGAAACACACTCAAGCCGTGTATGGCATATACAAAATTCAGATCTATGCCTATTGTGTCCCATTTCTAATGGAACCGTATTTAGTCCTTTTTGGAATTGAATTTTTGTGGCTATGGCGTTTATTCTGTTCCAGTATGTAGCGGTCAGCTTTTCATTACGAAGTAGGTACTTTGCGAAAAATATTTCGATCTTTTTCGTTACCGTGTGACCAGGGTGTATGTGGGAGAGTTGGATTCCTTTCGACCATAACGTAGTTATGGGTATTTTGGTTGACTACATACTAAGCAGGGAGTCCTAACAGGACGATACCTTGATAGTTGGCGGTACGTATTTGAAACATTGTCGACATGAGGCTTTATCGTGCTTCCTTCGTTTCGTTTCCGTCTTCTCATCGCTATCTCATATCGCTTGACGTGAAACTCATTGTTCGAACCGAACAGGATTCTCTACTGTCTATAGGAACAGTTGTCTACAGGTGAAAAGTTGAGTGAAATATAATACCTACGCTAGGTACATATGTAGCGTATGTGCAAAATGCTCTTTACGTTGCGGAAAATATTCACATCTCTATTCCGTTTGCGTGGCTCGATGTAGAGTAGTTCGTACTATAACGGCTTTCCTGTACCAACGTTTGGGTAAAAAAAAATACAGGACAGGAGTCCTGAAATCCTACGACTCGTTCGAAACAACTAGGAAGCATAATATTGGCCATAGGAGAGCTCCCTCCCTACACGAAATCTTTTATTCGCCGTAGAACGTCTTTTGATTAGATGTAGCGCGTAGTAATCGAATTACAGGTGTGATCCTTGACACCTACTGGACATTCGTTAAAAATTTACCGAAATTGTTTTGGGTTCGAAAATGAGTCTGCAGGAATTTTCGCAAATTTTTCTTTATTAATTTTTTAAAGGAAAACCCCTTTTCGAATCGTCCGAATGAAGAACTAGATGTGGACACAGCAAGAGTGGAACAGGGACACATCCTATTGGGCGACGCATCAATTTATATGTGCTCTGAATTGAATATCTCCCTGTGGAGCATGTCGATTGAAATTTATGAAAATGTTCACTCAACGAATGTTCGATGGGGGGTTGGTGTTGCCCCGGGCTTCAAACTGCTCGAAGGGATAAGATCGGAAAGTTTATAGGTATGAGCTAGGTGTGGGTAAGTGTATATTATGGCTAATATTGTGGGTAAACGACTTGAGGTTACGACCATAGACGTAATGCTGTTGCAAATGTTTCTACATTTCATAATGTGCAAAAAAAAAACAGAAAAAAAATATTGTTATTGCGGGCACTTAGGTAAATGGCAATTAGTATGACGGATCCCCTAATTGCGTGAACATCCAGAACAAATTAGATCGGAAGTAATTTAATTAGCTTTAAAAGGTTCTAGGGGGGACTTCAATCAATATACCTTTTATTTTAATCGGTGTTGGCGTAGGACTTCTACCGCGTCAGAAACAAGGAGCAATTTCATATCTCCACAAGACCTATGACATGTAACGAAATTCGTGAAACGTGTATGCTACAAGCCGTTGACACCTGCTTCGGGGTTGTATATAAAAAAAACTGAAATTCGTTCCCCGGTGATGTAAAAAGCAATTCAATATTTGACCTCAGATATGTGGCGGAAATCGTCAGAACATATAAAACCCCGCGTTATCGCCTTAAAGGTTGAATACAAGAAAAAGTTTATTTGGTTTTGTCCAAGGAGCTGGTGGAAATAAAATTACTTCAACATCTCACAAATGATAGGATATATGACGAAATTCGTGAACTATATTTGATCTACATTTTCCTTCCCACCTCCACCTGCTGTAACCTTTCAATCCACTTCCACAGCAAAGAATCTGCTAATTTATAATGTTCGAAACGTTTTTCCGTTTCGGTTCTTTAAAGGGAAACAGTTGACGTTATCGAATTCATCAAGAAACCTTTTCCCGAACTTCCTTACAGAAAGATGTATCCAAACTAACCACTCAAATCCTTGACAACAGTACTGCGGTATGTAGCATTGCGAAACGTACATGGTATGCAATATGTTTTGTTCATGACCAAAATCTAAAATGACGTCATGTTCAGGCCAACAATAAATCAAAATTTTACCCCGAACTGACAAAGGCAAGGACTTGTTTATGGGTCCAGTGAACCACACACGTATCTCACCTACACTCTCGTAACTATTGACTAAATAGCCATATACCTAGCCGTGTGTTTATTGCTGCTAAATTGTGAACATACTGTCCTGCATTCATGCGTGTATCTCTGTTTAGATGCAATTTCGGACGTCGGGTGAACAGCAGAAGCAGTAACACTGGCACCAACCCTTAACAACAATAGCACCGAGAGTCATGGCATCGGGCACCCCCATACTTACGACTCTAGGATCAACGACGAGGGAACGGAGAGTAAATTATAGCTGCGTAATTGATTCGCCTAAGTAAATGTCCTCTAAATAGTTTAAGGGTCTATTTAATCATTAAATATCAATCAAGGCATTGTTAGTGATGAGATGCTGCCCAAAAGAACAGGGCTTGTAGGGGATGTAAATTTACGTAAGTATTGAGGTATTTGAACAAATTGTATTTAAATGCTGTGGCTTGAATCAGAGGAAATAGGAAATTTCTGACTAGGGTCTATCTATGCAAATTTTCAGATTCATTGTGAAGAAGTTTCGTAATAGATTTCTTTTTAGATTCTATCATTAAAGGACATTAAGGACGCTATACCCAATACAAACAGGATTCTTTCAATCTTTCCCGTTTATAATCTAGGAACTAGAAAAGTTAAAAGTAAAAAGTATAATCACAGTAATTCTGGAATATTATTTTATTAGATAATATTGTAACTGCTTTTTGGCATCAACTCATTTATCAATATCTCTCACGGCTAGATCAAGAAGAAAACAAATATTTATGAGACTAGTTTTTTTACTTCGCAACATTTTGCTCCGTATGCAGATTTTTTTAACGAGGGGTACTTTATTGCATATTTGTAACTGTTAAACTGTTTTCGCTTATTACCAGCAATATGATAAATCGTAAGTCGTAGATAATAATATGGCGCATGGAAAAATGACATTAATATGATATTTTAATAATGGTTTTTTTTTTAATTCCATTGATCAAAAAATTTTAAGACGCAGTACCAAAAATTTATATTTTGAAGCAAATTTTCCAATAAATCATAGAAGACGGAGTTTTTGAGTACAGTTTCAAAAAAAAGTCGGGTACGGCGGAACATAAAATATTTTGGAATGTGAAATCATTTGTATTAGACAATATAAAAGCTCGTTCATTATTGTATGATAAAGTTGAAAAACGCGCTGTGCTAATAAATGCCTATAAACATTCTGGGCATACCCATACTTATTCAATTATTATTATTTCGTCCCCACTATGAGCACAAACAAATCGAATGTTGACAAATCGTTCAGCAATGCTACACCGATTTCCATTATTAAAAGAGTATTAAAATCACATTTATCTAACTAGGTGTTATTAGTCTCTTTGTTGTATAATAATGGACTAGAATTTCCGAAACACGTATCATAGACAGCTAAAGGCGGTTTTTTTCTCGCATGATTTACTTTATTTTTATAGACTATATTTTTTTTTATACTTTAGAGCGGGCTAATGAACATGGTAATACACCCGTATTTATGGGTGTTTTGAGAAACGCCAATAGTTGATGTACGAACAACGATAGGTGTTGAGTGGATCACTCATAGGTGGTAGCGTGATAAATGTTTTTTTGTTACTTATCGAAAGCAAACACCCATGGTAGTTGAAAAACTCGCATGGTGATACAAACTGTAAACCCATAGTATAGAATTCACCCATTGGATTGTTCTAAGAACTACCATGGTTGTACACAATTTTTGCACCCCCTTGGGGTCTGTTAGACCATTTGTTAGATTTTTTGGAACGAAGCCACAGATCTATGGTGTTTTACAAATAATTCAAAAACATTAACCCACTTTAAATTCCCTCCCTTACTACGTATTTTGCAAATTTCAAATATATTTTTAAGCAGTAAAAATAAAAATAATGTCTTGTTGCTAGTTAGTTTATTGCACAAAAGTATAAATGGCTTACAAAAGGAAAATATTTCTCGTTTTCATATCTATTCAAAGTTACAAAGCTGCTAATAATAGACACTGGTCACTTTTTCGTAGCTCTTATACACACATTTAAAACGATTTCAAATCCTAATCCAAGAACGGTTTACGTTAAAAAGTAAAAAGTTGATATGTACCTATATAGAATTGTACTACTGGAATATTTTGATTAAAAAAGTGGCAAGGTTAGGCATCTCAAACTCTAAATATAGGTCCGAAGGACCTAGTTCAATACAGTCTCATAAACTGGCCTATCCAGTGAAGGCTTAAAAATTGTCATGTCCTCAAAGACAGCAACTAATAAACAGTTAGGGATGTCGTGTTGGGGTTTCACTCCACTGACGCCGGAAAACAACTGACATTTAATCAAAATTGCTGCTATGGTAGCTTACCATGAAAAATTTAATAATTAAAGTTTAACATTTTATTTTTATTTCCCCAAAATTTCAAATATAATTTAAATTAGTGTCTATTTATTACAAAGTGGTACATTTTCAAGTATAATTTATTACAAAACCCTTTTACATTACTTACATTAATTTTTTTAAATCCCACACTAACATTTTCCTTTTTCAATTTTTAATTTCAGCATGAAACGTGCAATTTCTACAGCATTTTTCTTCCTTGGTTCATCGATATAAAACGAATTATTTGCCACAAAGTAGGTGTTTGCTTTGTAGAATAAATTTGCCGGTAGCATATTCATATTCACAACTAAGCCCTTTCGGTAAAATCTTTCAATTGGTATGGGACAACTATATTCACGATTAATTACAAGCCGATAAATATGTAGAATAAAAAGTGTAAAATAATGTTTAAAAGGGTTCTTATCGTTATCGCACAAATTTACAATTCTTCTACTTATTAAATTCTTTCGTTCTTTACGTTTACGATCGATTTGAATTTGAAACAGTTCCATACGAAAAAACAATTTGTTTATCTTTTGTTGAAAATCGATGTCATAATCAAAAGTTTGATTCTTAATTGCAAAACTTAACTTAAGGAATTTCGAATCCGACCAGTGAGATGATTGATCAAAAAGAATAATTTTATAACATTTCTGTAAAGGGAGTTATTTGTTTACTATTTGATTTAATTTGTAATCATTAATAAGCAATACCTGAGAATCAGTAAGTACCAAATAAATGCTAATGCAAACAAATGTGGTTAGTATCACGTCTGGTCTCATGGCTTTCTTTTAAAATTTAAACATTCTAATGGTGTATGATGAGAACTATATTTTTATAGGTATTTATTATAATCACTATTTTTATGGAACTACGTATTACTTGCAGCAACGAACCGTGAGTAATTTCACATCCCATTAATTGAGCCATTGATTTTGAAAGTGGAATAAGACTAATTTCGTTTTTAAATCGACATGCTTAACGGTTTACGTTTTAACATGCTTAAAAATATTTATGCCATCTTTCAGGAAAATTTACTTGTATTTGTTAAAAGTGTGATGAAATAATTGCATCAATAGATTCTAAGAAAGTTGCTCGTGTTGTATAGAATAATGTTACAATGTCACAAAAATTTTTTTTTTTAAAATGGACTTATTCCACTTTAAACTACAACGGCTCAATTGTAAGAATATTAAATGCCCATTAATAACAACTTTAGGCATATTCGTTTTGAGAAAAAATGGGAAATTGGAGTACAAAACATTTGATATATTTTAGGCGATAATTCGAGATTATTTGGCGATTACACAAAAAGCCCGCGGAAGTAAAAACGAACTTGATATCTCATCAGACCGAATAGATATTGCAAGATTTGGGGAAAAGTACCTATCCAATAATCAGTCCTAAAGAATATGGCACAATTTTTGGAAATGTATGCAACCTCTTTACACCACCGTACGAGGTGAATATAAAAAATCCTGATAGTCATTTCCCTGAAGAACACAAAGAATTAAAACTATTTTATATTTGAAAAGACCTAAGAGATATGACGGAATTTGTGAATTCATTGAAATTATTTACACTGAAAAAATTTTTTTGTCCCACTTCATCACACCAATAAATATATGAAATTTTTTTTTCCTACTTTTTATTATTTCTTTAGTAGTACGTTTTCATTAACGGTTCAAGTTTCAAGTTTGTAGCATAAGCCGTTCAAAAGATTAGACCAAGACTACTATTCCCGTACCGTTCTTCCACTATTCAAATTTTTATAGAACGTTACGATTCTTGCGATCTAAAAATTTTAATGTTCAGCTCTTCACCAGCTATTACCATCATCCCCCTATACCCCACCACTGAAAATGTTTTCCTGTTCGGGCTCTGTCAGGACTATCACCCATATAAGTTCTATGATCCTATCTCAAAAAGTTCATGACATATGGGACATGATTTTTTAGAAAAATTCTACTCATCCCCGTTTCCAAGCACTGTCCCCTCAAAAACATTTCATATTCAGCAAAGTCTTCTTTTATCTTTATAAAAACGATCCATTTATCATGTACTGGTTACGTAAGATATTGTAATCTAAAGTTTGGCACCCCAAGCCCCATGTGCTACCGACCCCATGATCAATACATTTCCAATCTGTTCTGAAGTTTCAACTTTCTTGCGTTGACCATATAGAAGATATGGATTTTAGATTGTCTTGACTTCGACTTCTGATCGTTTCAGTAGCATTAGTTTTAGCCCACCCTAACTCCTCTAAAACGATACTGTTTATTTTCTTTCAAGATAGGGTCTCTATTAAAGTTCCATACTATTCCAAGTTTCAGCTTCCTAGCCTAAGCGGTTCCAGAAATACAGAAATAAGCTGGATGAAAGAATCTTCAAATATAGAAGAAACAAAATTATGAACTAGCGCTCTTTTTTGAAGCAACACCGAAGCGCTTAACCACCATAACTCATCACTATATCCAATCATCAATAGACGGCATAACTTCAAGTACATACAGATTTAATTCAGACTACTAAAGTAAAATAAGATTTAAAGACCATTGCCCGGACACTAAGTGAAATATCTCAGTAAGACATAAACTTTATGCGATGTGGCTCCTAAATTACATAAATAAGACCAAATTCTTAAAGTCTACTGCAACAAATGAAGAAAAAACAAATTGCACCGAACTGCAACGAAGCACTTCCATACCCAAGTCGAGTAGTATACCTCTTAATATCCTCCCGACTAAACGACCCTGCAGTTTTGATAGCATCCAGTAGATATGCATCGTATCCAGCTCACACCGGTTCAAGAACTTAGTGAAATAAATATTTGATGAGATCTAAAAAGGACCAAAGTACGAAGCCACAACCAAAAGCAGATATGTGATGCTCTGCAACCGAACTATAGCCCACTCAAATCGCTCCTAGATCCTGGCTCCTGGATGCATTCAGGGAATGGTTCCGAGCGTACCGGCGTTTCAAGGTGGTGCAGATTCCTTAATAAATAATGACATAACGTGCACGGTGCCCGCTTTCAAACATTTAACTCCCATTTAGCTGGTAGCGTCTGGATCGGTACTGTTTCGTCGTCGCGGCGTCAAAACTAGCGTGAGCATACCTTGCGCCACGTTCGGATACAACGCTACAATCCGGAAAATTGCCAGTGATGCAGGAAGCTGTAAAGTCGCTGGGGTTGGCGTGTGCCGCCACTGTATTTCTCCAAGGTGCTCGGTAAAGTCGGATCCAGTAAAATGCATACGGCATAGTTCAGCTCATAAAACATCCTGTTGCAATTTTACGGCATTGCCACCCGAGGTCCGATCCAGGGGTTAGTCTTGGGGTTGGTCCAATGGCCACGCTACAACATACTGTGTGTACGCTACTTTCACGAATTTATTTTTAAGAATTTCTTTTTCGTCGTTTACCGCCATAAAATTTATTTTCACTTAAAAAAATGTTTTATTCGTAGCCTTCCTTATGTTTCTTGAGCACTTTGGGCTACAAGGAGTGGTTTAGTGCTTCTTCATGCGAATGCTGTTTGAGAGCTGCCGAGCCAGCTCCACGCTCTTCATTGCCGGCAGGAGCAATGTAAATGACGCCTTAATTGTTTATGGGGCGACAATATTGTTATGGACATCCTAAAGGTTGCCGGCTTTGCCCAAACTGCCTATGAGGGCTCCATTAGACCCAACTACATACAGTTTCACTTTGGAAGTAGTAATAATGCTCGAGGACCTTATACTGGCAAGGACCTTATACTGGCGAACAAGGCGCAACTATTATGTCAGCCATTTTTCTAGTTTACGTTATTCCGACGTGTTTTCAATAGTTTTAGCTCCACTAAACTCCCTTTTCGCCAAGTTTAATCGACGTTACTAATGGAACTGTGAGCTGTTAGTTTGAGATTGTTGGGCTCTTAGCAGTTTCTAAAAATTATGAATTAAATGAACGTGACATGACGATAATAGTTTTGCTTCGAAGTAGGAAGCTGGCTGTTGTATCGCAATTAGTTTTTTCTGGATGAAATCGTTTCTGGAATCGCATAACATGTGAATGACATGGACTTATTTTAGAACTTGAGGCAGTCAAGTTGCAGAAATTGAACGACTGTTCATATGGAATAACATAGTCAAATAAATACTTGAATATGGAGGACACATGTGCATCGAAAGTGCTTGAAATACATATATGGTCATAGACTACTCATAAGCTAGAGTACTTGCCCGTGCAAAAAATAATAAGGTTGAGCCCATACTTTCGGCAGTTTTTTTTTACTTACGTTTTTTTTTTTCAATTTCAAATATCGATATAGCTTTTTAGGGGTTAAATATCACAAAAACAAATCGGCAAATTTGAGGCAGAAAAACAATTCGATATCTTATCAGACCTAGGAATTCGTACAAATCGACACAATAATTGTAAAACCTCTTAGGGAATCGTGAAATTATTTTTTACATATTTATATATAAAGCCCTTCAAAGTAAAAGAGAATTAATTCTCATTAAAACCAAAAGATTTGTCAGAATTTGTAAAAACCTGAACAATATAACTTATACTCCAGTGGATTAACATCGAAAAATTCTTAAATCGGGTTTAAAGTCTTCAGAAGTGAATGAGAATTCGATATATAATTAGACCTAAGAAATATATCGAAATTCGTGAAAAAGTACGCAACCACTTTAACCCACCACAGAGATATCAAAAAATTTTATAGTGAAAATAGTGAAATTTTTTTTAACTAAATTTATTGCCTTAACATATAACGAAATTTGTGAAAAATAAAAAAAAAATCGTTTCAAGGACATTTTGTTTACTTAAGTAACAAACATGTCCTTTAATGTTTCACGAATTTCGTTATATATTTTAGCCAATAATATCTGTTAAAATTTTTTTTTCACTATAATTAAATATTTTATATGCTAATAAATATCTACACTGCACATATGTATATACTCAGCTTCAGCGTTCTACACAAGCTGTTTCTAAGATAAAAAAAAATGAAAAGCCACGAATACCTTCATATCTCTTGGGTCTTATGAGATATCGAATTAGTTTGAATATTCAACCCCCGTGCAGGTGTAAAGACATTGAATACGTTTTCACGAATTCCATCATATCTTTTAACTTCGATCATTTATCAAACTCTACGGACTTCTACGGTTGTATAGCTTAAAAACAATTTAATGATTTTTGACATCTCAAAAATGATTGAAAAAAAGAGGATGGATGCTAGAGTGTTATACATACTAAGGGATCATGTTCAGTAATGTATCATTATTATAATAATTGTTGGTTGTTTCCCTGTGTCACTTGAGACACACGAATATTATTGCCCTTGAAGAAACCTTCACTGAAGAGGACAGTTTGAAAACTATGATGTACTAGATCTGAAGAAACGCTTTCATCATTTTTGAATCATCGGAGGGTGAATCATGCAATTATCGCAAGCATCCTGATTTCAGCTGATTCCTCCATATACCAAAATGTTTTACTGCGAATTAAAGCAAGCTAAAGTTTTTCATAGTACCTTAAGATTCATGTCGTTATTATACCTATATGGGTGCTAATTACATCGGACTGTAATGCCATAGATGGTTCATAAGAGTCCTATTCGTAAATGATTTTCCAATTTTCCACTTAAATCAACACTCGTTTATAAGAAATCCGATTTAAGATAATCCCTGGCAACCATAAAAACTTCCATCTTCAAATCGGAGGATTCAAGTAATAAGATAATCAACAGATTATACATAGCGTACATTTAAAAGAATCTCCTTAAAATTACGACAGATGCTCCGTAAAATCCGACCGCCCTCTCTATTCACATTTTATACGATTTTTCTCAGTAATTATAACGACACGGTGGTTGCCGAAGAGTTCGAGAAAGGGGAATGGCGGTGGGATTAATTTCGCATAACTTTGAATGAAAAGTCATTTTAACTTGCGATGAAATCAAGTCGGGTAGGAAAAATCCATTAAATGCTCGTAACTCAGAGTATTCCTGAATTTCCCACTCCACTTCCAATCGTTTTCGCCATATAAAAGACCGTGCAAAACGTACAAAGACGCAAAGAAAAATCCCACCACTATAGCAACAATAATAATGGAAAGGGAAAGAAAGAAAAATCATTGAAGGCCTTTTTTGGCATGGGGCAAATAGTCCCCAAATCGCCAACCACTACATCATAAAAACGAAGAAAATGGAAAGGAAATGGGCGAACGTTATAAGGCGCTCTGCTCCGGTGATGATGAAAAATAGGACACCGTAAAAAAAGGGAGATGCTTGTAATATACACGCCACTTCCTACCTACCTGTGAGGATGTGGGTTTGATTACTTAGGGGTTAAGTGTAAAAACTGTGCTCTATTTTCCCGAGAATAAGGGAAACGAAGGAGAGATAGTGGTACCAAATGAGCGCCCGTTATATTTTTATGTACGAATTTTCCTCTAAAATACCACAAAATATGGCAGTAATTAGGAAATGTGAACGTTTGTCGCGCTAAAGTGTTAAAATTGTACACTGCATTAGTAGTTTGCTAGAAGGTATTTTCCTTGTTCAAATTATCTTAAAACAGACAAATATATCGCCCTTCCACTCTCTCGGCGAGACAAACGAGTACGAGGTAGACAGAACGCTCACCCCGTGTCACCTCAACGTGTATCGTCTTATTATCAATCCTTCGTTCGACCTAGTTTTCGTCTAAGCTATGCAACGCTTTCGATTTTCGCGTAACAGATAGTTTACCTATTGTCCAAACTCCAAGTGAATTCAGCTCTATTAGCTAGCACCAACACAGTATGGAGAAGACCTTCTAATTCCCATAAAGATTGCTCTGACTGCATATGTAAAGGCTCGGAAGATTTCCTTCTCCAGTGTCCAGCTTACTCTTTTGCAAGAATGCACGTATACGGCGTTGATGTTATGAGCGTGGAAGAACTCCTTTTTCGCTATCTACCTAAGCTCTTGAAATTCGTGAGAAGATCGAAAAATTTCGGGTAGAGACTGGGCGATTCAAGTGTAATGGGCCATGTTGACCTGAATGCTCAAGATGCACTGCTTTGCTGCGTGTCTTCCCCCCACATCAAAAAACAACAATTTTCATACTGATCCTGGAGAAGGCTCACTTTGCCACTCTACATCGGTTCAGCGAATTCAAAGCAGTGTTCTCAAGCTAAGAGAGAACGCTATTACAACGACAACTCCAATTTTAAGGTTCAACAGGATTTGTGGTGGTTTGGAGTCGTTAGTCACATCCAGAACTTACATCAGCCTAAATATCAAAAGAATCACCAAGCGCTATAATAGAACCTACTTCAATTTGAAATTGACCCAAACTTCTGTTCTGTAGATTCCGAAAATCTTAAAACTGGCTATACTGCTTGAAGGCGTCGAAATATGAAGGTTTGGCCCCTTAGAGAAAAATCCTTAGAAGCCTAAGTTCTTGTAGAAAGTTTCAAGGCTCCAAATAATAAACTGCGAGGTCATCAGAAAATGACAAGACAGGATGGTGGAAGTATAGGTATGCCAGGTTAAATGCCATCGCTGGTTCCGCTGTCCCAACAGTCACCTGAGGAAGTTGCAAAACTTTACATTTTTGCTTCAATGTATTCGCCTTGAAGATACAAAGAAAGCATTAACAAGAAATGTTTAACAAAAAATTATTCTAAGGCAGCAATGTTCCTTCTACGGATTTCGGCCCTTGCTTTCCGTTAGGACTGAATTTTCCGTTTCAAGGATTACTTGGAAGACGCACATTATGAATAGCAATTCAGATTCTGTTCCAATAAGTTTTACTTAGGCTTCTTGACGTTTTGATTTTGCCCAGTGCCCCAGCAAAGAACATGTATTCCGAATAATTAATAATTGAATAATAATGTGGGTGCCAGGAAACGGAGATATTCCTAGAAACGAACCAACCGACGAGCTTGCCAGTCGTGGAATCATTTCTCCAATGATTAGGCTGAAAGCATTCTAAAGTGGGTAGGTGTTCAGATCATTCCCAGAACTTATACAACCGAAGAAATTCCTGATTTTTCTCCAGTAAGAAGGCGTCGGAATTCTTTTCTCTTAAAAGGAACGAATTTCTAATAGAACTACCTGTTTGTAGCATTAAAGACGTTAAATATGTGAAGGACTCTTGGTATGTCTTTTTCTATCCATCGGAATATATTTAAAAAAGATGCAACGAAATGAATACTTTTAAATAAAGCTAAGAAGTGGTAAAACCCACTATTCGTTTACTAGCACTCGCTGACGACCACAACTAGCTAGAAAAATAAATAAAATCAAATCAAATATTAAATCATTCAAGACTTCATTCTACTTCGATGTACTATTACAATTTTGTCCAATTCTCCTACTTTTCACAATCGTATTCGCCTTTCAATAGTCTCAGTCTTGCAAAAACAATATCCCAGTCCATATAAGCGCCGATAATGTGCCTTACATTATTGTCCTTATCATCGTATCCAGTTCGACCGTGAGCAAGCCTCAAATTATTAAATGTAAGCAATTGTCCTTCGTGTAATTTGAAGCTGCAAGTCTCTTCCTTAAGGATATTCTCGAATTTCGAATAGGCCTCGTACCACGGAATCACATCTTCCAAATTCACCGTAAAATGGCTATCACGTTGTGGAATACTTCGATTTATTCGCGTGTAACGTCCCTCACTATCGACGCTGAAAAAATACAACAAATTCAATTTGACTCCACGATAAGAAAACGACATGTCGTATCCTTACGTTATCACAGGTGTTCTAAAGATGCAGTGAAACGCTTCACCATTTTCTTCACTCCCGATATCATTCCAATCTACAGGAATTTTTCGAAGAACTTCAAAGCTTTTTGGGTCCTCCTTCCGAAGACGATCGGCTGCATAGAATCCATCGGCAATTATACTGTATCCTCCCAAGGATTTCGATTGGACCAAACAGTGAAGAAGATTCAAGCCAGGTTTGTATTCGTAGTAGGGAAGATCTGTGTGTAGTGGCAGCGGACTCGAAAGGTAGGCGTAATTTGTTGCACCTGGCTTCGCCTTGACTGTGAATTCTTCTCTGAAATTTGAAGAAATCGACTTTTGACGAAAAATTGAATATATTGCACTTTCTGGCAATCTCTACCCGTAGTGAGTTTTTTTGATGAAACCAACTCGTTTTGCGATTTTTCGAACAGATCCTTCCTTTTTTGGTACATTTTCGATCATGGCAACTCCGTGGATTGCTAAAGCTTCAATCCAATTTTTAAGACCTGTAAATTAAATAAACAGCAAGTTGGCTATCACGGGCAAACTGGCATCCTATTGATACACACCAGCATACCAATGTGACGAAAGAACAAGGCAGTGGTTCTCAAAATAGTTTTGAAGGGATCTCGGTATAGTGAAAATGAATTGAAAACTGTAGGTTGCTGCCTTTTTTTTAAAAATAAGGTTAGTAGGAAGTTAATCAATGCCTCGATCAGAACGTCTTCATTACGAGTCTGATTGATATATTTTCATAATACATACTACGAATAGATACAAACCTTCTCTTGTTCCAATAATATCGTTAAATTCAAAATTCTGAAGGATTTTCTCGTAGTCATCCTTGCCCCATAAGCTTTGTTTTAACTGATAAAATTCGTTAATATATTTCTTCTGATTTTTCGAAGAAAATTCACGATCCTTAAGCCATTTCAGGTCGTACACCGAGGTATGTTTGTCACTCCATTCGATTTCAACGGTTTCATTTATGGCTTTTACCTAAAGTTTAAATATTAGCAATAAGATGTATCAAAAAACAAGCAAAATCCAAGTCCTTACTTTATTAGCCTTCACGCTCGCATTGAACTGATAAGTTCTACTTTGTGTAGTTTGATGAAAGCAATCCGAACATCGGCAATTATCCCGGAGCCAAATTTGTGGAAACTTCATCGATTTTTTGGAATCATTGACGGCAATGTATTGATTTTCAGCCGAGGCTGTTAACAAATTCCGAAACTTTTGCAATTCTGGCCACAATCGTTTTGAAACATTTCGCGCAAACATCTTGAAGACACTGCGGCTATAAGACGAATAAAGTTAGCTCCAAGTGAACGAACGATTCACGATATCTTCATTGTTTTGATTCAAAAGATGAGTTGTGATTGATAATGTAATCGAAAAGCAAATGGCCTGGTGCGATGCTCTTTAATCATTTACGTGATACGATGAGTTTGGGAAATGTTGATTTAACTTTTCAGTAAAGTCTTAAAAAAGACTAATGCTATTTAAAATGAAAATCAATTCTCAATTAAGCACGCGTTAGACTTAGATTGAACTCTTAAGTCGACGAGCGATAAGTCATCAGACTATCCCAACATTTCATACGCTTATTAAAGTTCAACTTGTCAATTTTGATAAGAAATTTGCCGATGTAGAAGCTATGAAATAGAAAGTGAACTTCACTGCATTTTCAAATATGATTATCTATTAATGACGCACATAGACGATTAATATAAAGATTAATATATCAAAATTAAAGTTCAATTATTCCAGACGACTTATAAAACGGACGTACTTTTGCAACCAACTGCGACCACATATATCTTATTTGTCCGTTTCCTAAAACCAACGATAATCTGAAATCGTTTTTTCAAAATTTGTAATTTTCTACAAAAGCTATATATATTTTCTAAGTTTCAATTTTCTTTCATAAGCCATACACAAAATCAACTCTCCAACCTCGTACCCCAATCAATTGCTCTATTCAATAACCACAAGTTCTCGTGTAAGTGGTCACAGAAATAAAATCTATTTTATTTATTCCTGGAATTAAGTTTCAAATTTCACCGATCTGTCTACCACCGTATCCGATTTACAGAAACCAACAGCTTTGAAGACTCATATTTTCAAGATCCATAAAAAATTGTAAGCAATGTCTTCAAAGTTTCTTCAGCTTAGCCTAACCAGTTAAGCGGTCAATAAAATTTCGGTCGATTCGGTTAAAACTATTTTAACAAATTGAGGTTGTTGAGAACAAATATAGCTACTGAGAAATTCTTTCGCCTTTTCGCACACGAAACTAAGCAACAATATCAGACACAGACACAAATTACAAATTCAAAAACCGTTCATAAATTTTGAAACGATTTAATTCACTGTTGATTTTATTCAATTATCGATTATTGTAAGATTCAATTCTTAGTCTAATTTCTTTTATCGGATTTCAGTAATCGCAATCTCGCACAGACAATATCCCAGTCCATATAAGCACCAATAATATATCTAATATTAACATCGTTATCATCGTAACCAGTTCTGCCATGTATAAGTCGAAGATTATTAAAAGTGAACAATTGTCCTTCAAGTAGTTTAAAACTGTACGTTTCTTCCTTAAGGATTCTTAGAAATATTGAGTAAGCCTCGTACCAACAAATCACATCTTCCAATTTCACCGTGAAATGACTGTCACGTTGTGGGATATTGTGATTTATTCTGGTATAGCGTCCATCACGATCCAAACTGAAAACAGGAATAGGAGCAGATTGCTAACAACAATTTCTTAACAATATTTAAATTCACGAAACACACTTTATAACCGGCATCCGTAAAATACAATGAAACGGTCCACAGTTTTGTTCACACCCGATATCACTCCAATCGACAGGAACTTCCTTGAGAATTTCGAAGCTTGCAAGATCTTCTTTTCTAAGACGTTCGGCTGCATAAAATCCATCGACTATAAGACTTTGTCCTCCAACCGATTCGGACTGTGTGTAGCAGTGCAGAAAATTTAAGCCGGGTTTGTAATCATAGAATGGCATATCGGTGTGCAAGGGTAGGTCACTCGAAAGATATGCATAGTTTTTGGCATCAGGCTTTGCACTCACAATGAACTCATCTCTAAAAGTGTTGAGAAAAAATTGGTTTTGAATTCAAGCACAATTTGAAAACCGTAAAAACCAACCCGTAGTGGGTCTTTTTTATGAATCCTATCCGTTCAGAGAGCTTTCGAACAGATCCCTTATCCTTTGGTACATTTTCCAGCATTGCAACCCCATTTTGGGCCAATGTTTCAATCCAACTTCTAAGTGCTAAAAATTAGGACAAATCTGGTTACCTTTCTAAAAAAATTATTTTTTTTAAATCTCTGTACCGTCCTCAGTATTAATCACGTCGTTATACTTAAAAGTTTTCAGAATATTTTCATATTCATCTTTGCTCCACAGGCACTGCTCCAATCTGTAAAACTCCTCGGTATATTTCTTCTGGTTTTTCGAACTGAATTCACGTTCGTTCAGCCACTTGAGGTCATATACGGAGGTATGTTGGTCATTCCATTCAATTTCAATCCTTTCATCTATGGCCTTTACCTGAAATTTTTTTAATATCCATAAAATATATCAGGTGTATAGATTGTCCAAGTTCTTACCTCGTTGGCCTTGACGTTCAAATCGAACTGAAATTTTCTACTTTGCGTATTGTTATGGAAACAATACGAACACCGGCAATTATCCCTAAGCCAAATTTGAGGAAATTTCATCAACCTCTTCGAATCCTGTACGGTTATGTACTGATCCTCCGCCGAAGCAGTTAACAAATTTCGGAACTGCTGGAATCTGGACCACGTCCGTCTTGAAAAATTTCGTGTAAACATCTCGGTACAACAGTTGCTAATTTAATGGCTCAAAGAAACACGAGCTAATTGCAGCACCGACCAAATCTAAATGAAATTCTTAACGTTCATAAGATTATTGTTCGACTTCGAAGTCTGAATATTGGAGACCATGAAGAAATGGTGTGATCTTCTCGGTCAATGAAAAAGTGGTATGATGGTGACTATTGAAAAAATGAGTTTCATCGAGCAAATCTTATAATTTTTCGCGACAGTGAAGTCAGCAGAATCGTCTGAGCTACCATATAGGAACGTAAGTAGGTACATTTGTATAAATGATTGTATTATTGTGTCGGAAGATACTAAGACTTCTTCATGTCTGATACAATTTACGACTTGAGAACAATATTTCCCCTTTCAATCATCCATCCGCTCTTAATTCTCTAAGACACTAAGAAGAAAAAATTTCAGTTGATTCCTGTTATAGGGCCATTATAAAGGTGTACTATAAAATTTGTTTATACTCGTAGGTGCACCAAGGAGCGGGGGTTGTTGGTGTATATCTGAGCTGGCTTAAGCTAGAAAGTAGAAACTTTGTAAATAAATGTAAATGTACTGAGACAGTAATATACAAACAAATAGCGACGAACATTTTAGGTCTAATTTGATATCAAAGAGGTACTTACTTCAATCGACTCATTTTCACACAAAAATTAAAAAAAAAATAAAAAATTAATAACAATCGTTGGTCAGCATGAGCTGAACCAGTGAAGGCAGTAGTTTCCGGTTAAGATGCTTTGAATAAAATTGCCGAAAATAATTTTCAAAGCCTGCAACAAGAGTTGAAGTTGAAGGGTTGTTAAATGAGTCCAACCCACTGGAAACTGCTAGCAGCATTTTGGAGCGAAATATTAGAAATCATAGAAAACACTTGTATACACAGTACGACAAATAAGTTTCAAGATTGGCCATGGAAAACCTCATTAAAAGAAAAAATCTGTATATATAAAAATATTTTTATTAAAAATATTCTCCTCCAGTTTCAATACACTTACTACAGTGATTCAAATGCATGTTCTAGTTAATTTTGTGGAATTGGCTCTAGTGCTCGTGTTAAAGCTGTTCTGATAGTCGAAATGTCATTAAAAACACATTCTTTTAACTTCAATTTCAATATTGGGAATAGTGAGAAATCGCATGGAACCAAACCAGGTGAATACGGCGTATGATTCAACACACAGACTTGATTCTGAGCGGAAAATTGACGAACAATGAGTGAGGTGTGACTCGGTGCATTAACGTGTTCACTGAATCACGATATTCGGGTCGACGGATTCTGGTCATCGCACGGTTCAAAACTTTGGCCAGTTGGAATGAATTCTCTGTAGACAATTCCTTTGCTATCAAAGAATGTAATGAGCATTGTTTTGAATTTTGATGGAATTTTTAACATCAAACAAAAAAGTTGTTTTGGGAGAATTGTCATAGCTTTGTTATTTATCAACCGATTTAAATTAAGCTAGTATTACCGGGAAGAGTGTCACAGCTTTCAAACGCCGGTCTGCATACATGGATGGTCCTACGAGTTACTCAGATATAGTTCGAGTTCCGGAACTTATTTGTCAAATATGTACATCAAAAAGTTAATACTACAATTGAAAGCATTAATTGCTTACATGCTTCTTTAGAAAAATTTGTACAGCCGGAAACAAATACAAATACGGAATCATTTAACACTTACAAATCCGAATGTATAAAATTGTCAAGTTCTAAAACTGTAACATTTTGTATTTGGTGCTCGCACTAGTCATTCTATTTACTTATGACGAGGGGGGCATTTTTTTAGTAGCCGAATTCAGGATGTTACGGATTAACATTGCTATGGAGAAATTTTTCCTCCTTTTTGAATTATGGCATTATCTGACAGCCTCTTTTTGAACCTTTTGAACATTCCTTATCTCTCCACCGATAATAAGCTTAAGACTAAACTGTTCGAACCTGCCACCTTTATTTTGGATGACTGGAAGACTACAGGAAGAATTTCAGCATTCAATGCTCGAGCTAGTCGGTAAAAAACTACATAGTTCTCAGTTCGAAAACGAAAATATGAAACACCTACTACTTCGTTACAAATTCAAAAATATTTTCAATCGATCTACTTCACTGGTGATTTTATTCAATTAACGATGGTTCTAAAATCCAATTCTTTTCATTTTAATTTTAAAATTTTTTTAAATCGGGTTCTAGGAAATTTGACTTTAAGCGAACAGAAGTTACAATCAATTTGGTATTTCATCAAAAACCTAAAAGATATGACAAAATTCGTGACCGCATATTCAATATCTTTTCATGCAATTTTTTTAATTGTAATTTTTTTTTTTCGACAGTCACGTAATAATTTGCATTGTTTATCTCGGTACCAGATTATAACCCAAAAACGGTGGCCAGTTTTTTTCGGGTCGAACGACTTGGACAAAATCCAAAATTGCATGTATCGCATTCAGTCCCGTGCGCACCGGGGGGGGGGGGGGGGGGGGGGACAACTCCCCCCCCCCCTTATAGGCATATTTTCATAGGGAAGTGAACACTTTTTTTTTTAGGTCATCACATTTAGTATGGGGGGACTTGATAAAACCCCCCCCCCCCACCATACATTCCTGCGCACGGGCCTGATCGCATCCAATTAAATTTTTTACTCCTTTGCTGAAAAACAGACGCCAAGAATTGTTTCATATACTTAAGAAAGGAAAGGGTAACCGAAGTCGGCTGCAATGAAAATTTTAGTTTTGAAGCGATCTACTTCACTAGATTTTGATTATATTCAATTTTTGATTATTGTAAAATCCAATTATAAGTCTAATTTCTTTCACCGGATTTCAGTAATCGCAATTTCGCATAGACAATATCCCAGTCCATGAAAGCGCCAATAACATATCTAATATTAACATCGTTATCATCGTAACCAGTTCTGCCATGTATAAGCCGAAGATTGTTAAATGTGAACAATTGTCCTTCACGTAGCTTAAAGCTGTATGTTTCTTCCTTAAGGATTCTTAGAAATTTGGAGTAGGCCTCATACCAACCAGTCACATCTTCCAGTTTCACCGTGAAATGACTATCACGTTGTGGGTTATTGTGATTTATTCTAGTAAAGCGTCCATCACGATCCGAACTGAAAACAGGAGCAGTTCCTTAACAACAATTACTTCACAATATTTAAATTCACGAAACTCACTTTATAACCGGCATCCGTAAAATACAATGAAACGGTCCACAATTTTGTTCACACCCAATATCACTCCAATCGACAGGAACTTCCTTGAGAATTTCGAAGCTTACAAGATCTTCTTTTCTAAGACGTTCGGCTGCATAAAATCCATCGACTATAAGACTTTTTCCTCCAATCGATTCGGACTGTGTGTAGCAGTGCAGGAAATTTAAGCCGGGTTTGTATTCGTAGTAAGGCATATCGGTGTGCAAAGGTAGGTCACCCGAAAGATATGCAAAGTTTTTGGGATCAGGTTTGGCGGTCACCATGAACTCATCTCTAAAAATGTTGAGAAAAAATTGGTTTTAAATATTTGCAAAATCTTAAGCCGTAAAAACCAACCCATAGTGGGTCCTTTTTATGAATCCTATCCGTTCAGAGAGCTTTCGAACAGATCCCTTATCCTTTGGCACATTTTCCAGCATTGCAACCCCATTTTGGGCCTACGTTTCAATCCAACTTCTAAGAGCTAAAAATTAGGACAAATCTGGTTACTTTCTTAAAAAATGAATTTTTTCTTTAAATCTCTATACCGTCATCAGTATTAATCACGTCGTTATACTTAAAAGTTTTCAGAATATTTTCATATTCATCTTTGCTCCACAGGTGCTGCTCCAATCTGTAAAACTCCTCGGTATATTTCTTTTGGTTTCTCGAACAGAATTCGCGTTCGTTCAGCCACTTGAGGTCAAATACGGAGGTATGTTGGTCATTCCATTCAATTTCAATCCTTTCATTTACAGCTTTTACCTGAATTCTTTTTAGTATCCTTAAAATGTATCAGGTGTATATATTGTCCAAGTTCTTACCTCGTTGGCTTTCACTTTCAAATCAAACTGAAATTGCCTACTTTGCGTATCTTTGTGGAAACAATCCGAACACCGGCAATTATCCCTAAGCCAAATTTGAGGAAATTTCATCGACTTCTTTGAATCCTTGACGGTTATGTAGTGGTCCTCAGCCGAAGCTGTTAACAAATTTCGGAACTGCTGGAATGTTGACCACGTTCGTCTTGAAAAATTTCGTTTGAACATCTCGGCACAACAGTTGCTAATTTAATGAATTTAATTCAAAGTCGCACGAGCTAATTGCACCACTGACCAAATCTAAATATACTCCTTAGCGTTCATAAGATTATCTTTTGAAGTGACTATATTGGAAACCTTGAAAAAATTGTTATTGAAAAAGTGATATGATGCTGAAAAAAATTAGAAAGTTAACAGATGCGTGTTAGCTATTGATACCATATAAGAATACAAGTACATTTATAGTATAAATGATTTTATTACCTACACATTATTTTCCGGTGACGGAAGATAGTAAGACTTCTTCATGTCTGATAACAAACTATAATTTGGAAACAGGTTGCACTAAGGTACGATATCTGAAGAATGGCTTCATCGGTTCATTTCATAATAATGTGTCGCAATATTTGGCAATTGTGCATGTGGCGAAACACAACTCACATGTATCGCATCCGATTAAATTTTTTCCTCCTTTGCTGAAATACAGAAGAACTTCAGGAATTGTTTCATATATGGTACTTAATGCTGTAAAAAGGAAAGGGTAATCGAGCAGGCTGCAATGAACCGTCTTGAATTTGACTTCCTTCTACTGAATTATAACTTACATTTACATCATAAAAACTCACCCCCCAGTAGCCAAAAACAAGTACCTTCATATCAATATCATAGCATAAATAATTTATTGTTGACTTGCATCACTGGAGTACCGCATTCTCCCAATTCAAACGAAGACGACATTATACGAATTCTTACCGGCCAGTAATATTGCAAAAGATTCTTTTGCAGCTTCGGCAGTCCTTACGAGTCCTGGTTCCCTCACATGAGCCCAATATTACGTGTATGATGCCACGAATTCAAGAAGGCGGCTTCAAATTACTAGAGTTCATTTTTTTCCAGCAACTCCTTCAAGGATACCACCAAGAACGACAGTAACACAAAAATGACACACTATTACTCCTGTATCTTTCGAAATGTTACTTTTTCACCCTTTTTGCCAGGGCCTCCCAAATACCATTCAATTGTGGTACGACGTTGAATAAGATGGAAGCCAGTTGCTTGTTTGGCGCTAAAGGACATATCCTTGGCCATATCAACTTCGACCATAAGATGAGCACGGACTAGAGTAATGAGGTTACACGAGAGGTGATGTACCCAAGGGTGCTATTTACGAAGGTTTTCGCTTTCGTATTATATTGATGAGTTGGGGGGGGGGGGAGGAATTATACCCCTGTTTTTCGTCCTTCGCTTGGCACTAACAGTTCCTTCTTTTTTCCGAAATATATAAAGACAGCGTGGAAAGAAACGAGCACCAACCGAAAACAGCAAGGAGTTGACAGGCTCGAGAATGTGAATATTGAATTAGGTCTCGCCTACCATTTCTTTCCCTGACTACATTCCCGACGACTAACAATGTCGATTCGATCTTTAGCAATTTGTTATAAAGTCATGCGACCCTTCTACCTATTCAAGGACGATTACATTTAACAAAACGTATAGTGGTAAGGATATGCCGCTCGGATTCAGAAAAGAAAATCCTCACGAAAAACGACGAGGAAAGGATCTCCCTCAAATTTACTTACCGCCAAACAAGTACGTAACGTAGGGATCGATGTATCAAAGGACGTATTGATGGTATTGTGTTGTACGAGACGTGCATGTCTCATTGATTTATGATTGCTATGTGATACATGCCATTTAACATTTTGATTTAAGTGATTGGGTGCCGTAGGCTTTAGAGTTCGACAGCGGGAAATGAGGTCATTTGAATTGTGAAATTGAAGTATCGGTTCGTATTCGTCGATATCTGCAATTAACGAGCACGTTTCAGATCAATTCCATCCTGTTCACACCTTTGTTCATTTGAATACTAGTATAATGACGAGCCAAGGAGGTGTCTAGGTTTCATTTTATCCGACAAAAACCATAGGGTTTCCATTGTTGCTCTGGTCAAAGTTCTTCAAGAAATCCTATCCCCTACCCAAAAGAAAGGCAAGCCTCCATGGAAACTGCTGTGTAGTGTACTACTGAAGGAGAGATCAGTGAGAAGTCGAGGCAATGGCAATGACTTAAAAAGCCTGAGATAATTAGGAACTTGCAAGTATTTAATCTTGAGAAGAAAGACAGTGATGTGTTCTAAACAGAGTTATACACAATTTGTTTTATTTATACTGGATCCTATCAGAATTATGTTTGTCAGCAAAACAGTACTGTAAAAAGTTATAACAAATTCAGTACTGTGACTAGACTTTGATAAAATCGAAATTTGCGCTATTTTGGAGCTTATCACAAATTTGTGCCACTAATAAATTGAAACCATGGAATTTCTTGTCATTTTTGCTTGGGTCTTTATCTTTATAGTGACTCTTAAAAAATTGGAATACTTAAAATCAGTACTGTATCAGTTCTGCAACAAGATCTTTTGCAAACAACGATTAAAACTTCTTATCACTAATTTCGAATTAAAAGTACAAAGCAGGTGTTCAGAATTTACTTTATTTTATTTATTCATGATTTATTGGTCCCCATCGTTGTTCATAGACAAAATCCAATAAATATAACACAACAATTACCAATATTTGAAATTCAGAAA
This sequence comes from Beris chalybata, assembly GCA_949128065.1. Classification (NCBI taxonomy): domain Eukaryota; kingdom Metazoa; phylum Arthropoda; class Insecta; order Diptera; family Stratiomyidae; genus Beris; species Beris chalybata. The sequence goes on along the minus strand of OX421894.1, from coordinate 4,799,530 downwards.
TCATTGTCCAAATTAAATGCACTAAATGTTTAAAAAGCAAGTACCTACTTATTTCATTAATTTTAATCTTAACATACTCTGATTCTTGTGTAGACACATTTAAACAAATTGCAAGCAAAAACCACATTAAGGAAAAAAAATTATTTTCATTAGATATCATAATTTATAAAACAGAACACTGAAGCGTAACCAATTTAGTAGATACTAATTAAAGATTAGCAAAAATTACGTATTAGAAATGCTGCCCTGGTGATATGCATGTTTTACAACTGGGAGAGTTAAATTGCTACACCAGAAAACCGTTGAGGTTAACTTATTTCTATGAAAAACCTGCAAACCTAGCCTGTGCTCTATAAATCACTTATCAACGTGGTTTATCAATTTCCGTAAGATCTTCTGACATAAGAAATTCTTTCATAGCAAAAAGCATTTGAGAATCTCTGCTTTATTCCTTTCCTTGGCTGCACGCTTTATGGGTATGCAGGTGAACTGTACAACCCTTTAGAATGTCGTAGCGGATTGGCATAAGTATATGAATGTTTTCATGAATTCATTTTTAAACGGACTCAATCAGAATTTTCACTCACATGTAAAGATAAGAATAAATAAGTCTAAGCAACAGTTGGAAAATATCTCAGATACGCTTGTCAACAAAAGTAAGACATGTTACCATTTTTATGACATTAGTAGCCGTTAAGTTCTTTTAGTGCAATGTTCCTAATTACTTCACCATCTACCTTCAGTCTACATCTTTTGATCCTTTGGACCACAATCAATGTAAGTACTTAATTCAATTCTGACTCTTCTATGAAATTATTCATCGGTATCGTAAACAACCCCCGAAACAGACTGAAAACATTTTCATAATTATTACCCCGAAGTCGTAAAGTTGCTCGTCCGAAATCCCGCAATGCATTTAACTCGCCCGTTTTGCCGACAGTTCGCCGACAATCCTGTACTACCGCGTGCAAGGATCCCAAGTAATTTTCCTGTTTTTCGCCCATAAAAAGGAGTATTCCTTAAACGTAATATCTCGAGATAATAATTTTATTACGTCCCGAACAAGACAGGAATGCAAATTTGTTTATCATACCCATCGGAATCGGGGGCGGACAGATCTTGGGTATATTCCCACAGGTTGCTTCCGCCCGGATTCCGAAGGACGTAAAGCCAAGAAATTGCACGGCTGAGAAAATGTACCGGGGAAGGTGCAAAAGAAAGAAAAAGATACAGCACGTTCGCGTTGTGCAGAGTCTGCTTGCTCTCCGAAGGTTCTTACTGTAGTTAAGAAGAATTGGGAAAAAAACCGGGATCGACTTGAACCCAAGTACCAAAAGCGTCGTCTTAAGATAATCTGATGTCCTCCGCCATTCTCAGTCTTCATACGGCAAAAAATGTGTAACTTCACCGATTTTCTTCAATGGATTTTTGCAATCAAGTTTCGTTATTTATTTTTATTTTTCATCATTTTTTTCGCAACAGTACCGACTTAAGACAGTCGTTATTAGGCGACTTCACTTAGTAGTCAGGCTTTTCCGTTCCGGAAAATAACACGCACACATACAACAAGGATCGGTATTTACGTGAGGATTCCCGGAATAACCAGAAACGCAGATGGTTTCGGGAAATATTAATTTAGAGTTTGAGATAAACGCTTATCCTCTTATAGCTCTGAGTAGCAGGCTCGTGCTCCTTTCTGTTTTTTGAGAGATGTTTCCTTAAGTTTATATCACATAACTGAATAAATATGTAAATAATCTGGATTTATCGGATTTTGAGTACTAAGAAGTTTTCCATGGAAAAATTAACATCAGGGTCTTCCTCTAGTCTGAAGGAATCTTCATTATTTGCGGTGCATTTCAAACAATTTGTTTTTTATGGAAATTTACATTGACTTCTTAGCCACCTGGCAATAGTGTGAATGAAACAGATTTTTATTTTTTGGTCAACGATTGGAATCGTAATGTGAAAGCTGTAGATCACTACAATCCTAGAAAAATCGAACTTGTTACATATACCCGCATTTTGAAATACCGCATCACAAAAACCCAAATTCGAAATACCGTTTTTCCAATCTCCCACATCCTTAAAGAAAAGATCAAGCTTAAAACAAAAAATAATTAGCTACTAAAGAAACGAAATACAAAAAAAGTAAAATAAATTTTACATATTATTACGAGCCAGGGGTTTGCCGGAATTTCAAGTAAAACCACAATTCGATTTATGTCAATTTTAATCGCATTCAATTATTCTTACACTTGAAGATTCCTCGCACTATTATCCACTACACGGTCGCTCTTATCAATGACGCTTTTCGATAGAACTGATATTCGTCTCACGGTCGCAGTAAAAAGTGCTTCCGTGCACAAAGTCCTGCTGCGCTTATAAAGCTTTATATTTTAAGTTTAAAATATGCGTGAAGTACGAAAAACTTTCTAGGGTATTCTGATTGTCATCGATACGTGCTGAGCTATGAATGCAACAATATTCTGTAAAAAAAATTAAAGTAAACAAAAAATTCTCTGAAAAGTTTAGGAACAACTGGATCAATAATTATTACATCGACTAATAAAAATATTTAAAGCGTAACAATCAAACAATATTCAACAAGAAATGTAGTGGTGTGCTCGATAAAATGCAACTTTTAACACAAAGAATGCGCTACCTGACGTTTGATCACTAGTTTTCTTTCTAGGGTCCGTTCTTACGATCGTCACTGACGTTCTAACTGGAACTTTAACTGACATATTTTCATACAAAACTTCCAGTTAGAATTTAACTGACGATGGTAGGAAGGAACCTAAGTCTAAGATCTAAAATGTAATTATAATTTGAAACCGAATTGTTTCAGTTGCGCGGATTGCATAATTGGAAGCAACAACTTATTCCAGTAATAGTATTTAGTATTTTACTATATATTATAGTATGAAAGCCATCTGGATGTAAGAAAAAGAACCTACTGTTTTGCTTTGCTCTGTTCTGCTCTGTTTTGTTCTTTTCTGCTCTGTTTTGCTCTGTTCTGCTCTATTCTGCTCTGTTCTGCTCTGCTCTACTTTGCTCTGCTGTGTTCTACACTAGAACGCAGAAGAACGTATCTACGCGATTAATGCGATGATTAGAAATTTTGATTTTTTTTCCTTTTGGGATTGTCTACTTTATTGTAAGATGAAGATGTAGAGGAGTGCAGTTACTACCCTATGTCCCATAGCGCGTCACACAAGAACTAAAGATATGGAGAAAGCGAATAGATATTCAGGCATCAATTTACGATAATACTTCAGATGTTAAACTTTTTGTAATTATACCATAGTCCATTATGGTTTGAACTGTACGCTAAAGTAAAATGCTTGATAATTACGTCAAGAGTCACCAATATTAAACCGGAAACTACGGATATGTTTGTCTTCTTTTTATCGCCTGATATTTCAACAAAACCTTTAAGGGATGGATTAAAAAAATAATTAAACAATGCATTTTGCTCGAAAAAGAACCCCTACTTGCTCACTGTTTCTACCAAATAACCACTGTTCTGTCCGACAGCTATTAAATATGTGACTGAGGTAAAACAAATGGAACCTTCTGCAATAACTCTTTGACCATTCGGTCCACATTTTAAATAATTCATAAAGTCTGGAGAGAAAAAAAATTAGGGAAAAAACAAAAGAAAATACACGAAAAATTCCTTTTCGCATGCAAAGGTCTTATTTGGTATGTGCCAAGAAAATGATATCGTCCACCAACCGAAAGAACAAGGAGTGTAGTAGCATCGCTTTTACTATTGACCACCACCTTTCTTCGGAGGTAAAAAACCAAGAAGCAGGAGTTCTAGAAATCCATTCAAATACCTTTTTGGATATCTGTTTGCGTGCGTGTTTGTGTATGTGTACTGCCATAACTACATGTACGTGCCGCACGGATATTCTCTTAAGGTCCAAGGATACTAGAATACAGTATCATTCCACTGCAGTTGGAGGGCGATATCTTGCGGAGCCGACAGAATATCACCGATACGTTGTCGGTCCCGTCCACAACCGCACTGGAAATGCTTTTGGTTGCTTATCAAAAATTAACGAAAGTGGTTTGGTCGCTAGATGGGGCTGGGTTTCGACCGCTTCTTACTTCATTGAATGCTATTCTCGTCCATCCAATAATTTTCCTTACTATCTACCGAGCCACTATCCTAGAGGTAGAAGGATACCATCACTAAACTTGTGGCGAACGCTTCGAAGCCATCGTCCAATTTTTATTTAGTTTGCTCTCTACTTGGTTGTGATCCTTTTTTCTGCCATCTTTCCTACATGTACTACACTACTACGTGTAAATTACATGTATACTACTCACCTGTATTGCCTGTAACAAGGACGAAAGATATAGAGGAATAGAAAGAGGTGTCCTGACCAAACATCAAGTGTAGATACACGTCCGTATATAAAGTCGACATCACCGATGGTTACTTCAAGAACACTTCCCATTAGAATATACTTCAACTCCTTCTCCGCCCCCCTATGGACAATGGAACGGGACAATAAAGAGTGGATTAACATTGCATTCGTTATGGCTACGGACACAATTAGAAGGACATGTGTTAAAGGCCTTTCATTGGGTCACAGTTTTTATGGTTTTATCTCAATCTTGGGAGATAATTGGTACCCGGTTAGTGGAGGTAATTTATGGGACTAAAGGTGAACTAAGTAAAGACGCACAAGATCAGATAGACTTTTTGAAAAATTCCCTCATTGAGTTTACTATTTACATTTTCTGTAATGGCGTAAAAGCTCAAATTTGGTGTAATTATGCCGTCACTAGTCACGATCCATCTTAAGGGAGGAAAATACCTGTCTAAACGAAATTCCCTGTATGACTTCATTTAGGAGATGCGGATACTTCTCCATACTAGACAATAAAAATACCGGCTCTTTCGTACTCTCTTCCTGTACACTCTTCTGGAACTTAACAAGGAGGCAGGACAAATTGAGCGCTTCAAGGAGATCCCAGCTTTCCTTTCCCGATCATAGGATACCTTGCTCAAAAGAGTTAATCTTTTCTTGCAACTCCTAATTGTTCATAAATTCATACATTCTCTCATTTACTGGAAAGTACCATTTTCCCTTTCGATGAGTGACTCATGAGTTTGTTGAATTTTTTCATGTTGAATTTCATCAGGGATTTCATGAAATGAAATAAATAGACACTGTTGCGAGGAACGTGTTCGCTGGTATTTAAAGTAAAATACAATTCATTTAAAATCAATAGAAACAACAATGACTTATTATCCGCATTCAATAATCGCATTACCAGCAACGCTGCCCAACTTTTAAATACATCTGCTCGATAGATACTACAACTTTTTCAAGAACTTTGGTTATCCTTTTTGGCACTCCTTGATTTGTGAAAGATTTTCAATCCCTTCGAAATCCAATCTGCTGGATTTCACCTCGGGACACCTCTGTCCGCAAAATCAGAGAAAAGCATAAAAGCTGCTTGTAATTTTATCATTGGCATACTATTTATTACGAATCGTTAATTTAATCTTTTCGTTGAAATATCCACCTATGTCGCAGGTTCCATACAATTCCACAAGGTTTTCGGAAGAATTGTTGTTTTTTCGTCGGTCCTTATATTCCCATCTTAAGCCCTACAAATACGAGAGCAGAGATTTGTATCAGCATAAAAAACAGACGTATAATAACTTGAGCAAACAAATACTACACCGAAGAACGGTGGGTTCTCATTTTCCATACAGAAAAAAACCCTTTCCTATAATCCCTTCGAATCCATATTTGCGAGGGTGTTTGCTTATGCTCCACGTATTTAGCGATGGTTCATAAAGTTGAGCCTTTTAAAGAGCAAGGTAAATGTCGTAAGATGTCATCCCCACGTAGATTTTTTTTTCTTTTCCTGCCAGCAAATACATTCAACTTGGCTCCAGGATATCCTACTATATAACCTGGGGAGGGTAGCAAAAAAAATAATAATAAAAATAACAAAAAAAATAAAATGAAGAAGCAACAACTGCAATAGCCTTTCATTGCTTTCATATTTTCACATTAACAAGGAGTGGAAATGAAAAGGATATTCGGGACGAAAAGGCAAGGAAGAATGGGAATATGAAAGTCAGAAACATGCATAGGTACCTTTTTTTTCCTTATTATCCTGTTTATTCTTGGAACTAGTGAGGGTGCTTTTTAAGGCGATTTCGCTATGCTTATGTAACAATAGTATTATTCCGATGGGGTGGATGGAACGGGATTATCTTGGACAGATAATCCAGAAAGTGGCCGATTATTTCGGAGCTCAGATGCATATTTCAAGTTCCACTTGAAAATCGGAAATCGGCATCTTGCATATACCATCGGAACAAGGTAAATATCGAACAATATCTTCGAATAATGGAAAATGCTAAAACCGTCTTATAGGCGAATTGAAGGACTTCATTGTTCCAATGATTGATCGGAGCAATCAATTTGCTGTCCTAGCATTTTTTTTAAAAAAAACTATTTACCCAATTCGAAATTGATAGGAAGGTTCAGTGTCAGGTTTCTTCGGTAATCATGTTCCTCAAATGCAAGTAAGGCGGCACATAAAATATTGAGGAACATGGAAAAATATGCTGATCGGATTACAAGAACTTGAAGAATAGCTCAACCAGCCATATGAAAAATGTTTTTAGACGATATATGGTAATAACATTTTCTATGCATTAGTAATGCAAACGTAACGAATTCGGTCGATTTATTTTGAATAGTGTTGTTGTTCTGTTTACTGTTCAGCCTTTCAGATGAAAAGTTTGGCTTACGATATTTAAAGCGCTCTTTTGCTTGAACACCTAAGCCCTTCAGGGATGATTCAGGCCAAGGCCGTAACTAGGGCGAGGGACTTCGAAAAGTTTCGCCCCCAAAATTCCCAATAAATTCAAAGTACTCAAAATCAACCTCCTTTTTTCGGCTATTGAATTGAGAAATACACGTAACATATAGAGATAGAGCTGTAGATAGTAGTGCCATGTTAGAAAAATATAATTTTTTTAGGTGTAGTTCGGTACGGGGGTGGGGTTTCCCCCCCCCCCCCCAAACTATAGAACAGCTTATGCTAGAAAGTTGAAACTTGGTAGGTATATGTAAATCGACTATAAAAGTAATTGCGATTAAAAAAAAATCTAATATCCATTGGCGTTCGGAAGGGGCAAAACAAATTATTAGTGAAAATATAATGCATATATTTTCACGATTTTCATCAAATCTACTAGGTCTTCCCAAATATTGAATTCATTTCTATTCTACGGATTCTTCATATGAATACCTATAAAATGTTGGCAACTTTAATAACCACCTTAGTAAGATTAATTAGTGACTAAACGCGCCACTATGTAGATCCTTTCGCGTGCCAGTAAGGGTTGTTTTTGTGTTATCAAATGCAGGATGAATATAGAATTGCCAGTGTTGTTTCTCATTTATTTGTAATTAACAATACCAGGATTATAATCAGTGTAATGACAACACGGTGTTCACAAATCAAACGAAAATCGAAAATCATCCGTTCGATATTGTTCCGAGATAAGCAAGAAGGATTTTGCCATTATTTTAAAATGAAAAAGCTGGACTCCACCCACAATGTGGTTTGTTTTTTTTTTAAACTGAAACTTATATAGTGTGCGATGATTTTTCCGACAATACTAATCCATTGTATTTTCCTCGAGTTTTCCAGCGAACAATGTACCTACTGAGCAGTCATATATCCATACAAAACTAAAATGTATAATCTAAAAAAAAACAAATCATGAGTGACAAATCAAAGCGAAAGTCCAGCCGTATAAAATTCACAGGACATTTTTTTTTCTCTACTGAACACTAGGTCCTTTTATTGTAGGCTCCGGTATTGTACAATAAAAATGGAGTCTCTGTGTGCATTTAGAGGCAGAGTCTGGCCACAAAGGAGCAGCAATCCGCTTGATGAGTTTAGGAATGTTTCGTAGACAAAGCGGTGGCAGCGTTCGCCTTCAACGCCCGACTGGAAGCATCCCGATGACGCCCGTTTTTCCTGTTTAATCACTCAAAAATGTCACCGATCTGTCTTCCTTGTGGGCTTTTTTCGATTCCTTCTGTTCCCTCGGTTGGGCGACTATTTTTTTTTCTTTCGCCCGCTAAACATTATCCTTACCTTCTGTTAGTGTGCATTTCTTCCCATATTTTCTGTTTGTTGGCTTCTTGTATGGAAACTTAGTTGTTGCCTTCGATTTCCTATCTCATTCCTATCTCATTCCTTGATACTTGTTCGTAGGTTTTATTGTAAAGTTTTCTTTTTTTTCGGAAGAGTTATTAAGGCGTTAAAATCCTAGCTCTGATGTCGGTGCGAGAATTCCAGGAAAATTATTTCTTAACTTGAAGGCATTGCTTTCTACCGTATCAATTGTGGTGCAATTGTTGTCGCTCTATTTTATCACTAACTATACATTTTGCTCCTCTTGGAATCATCTATGCATTGTGCTTGTTTTGTTATACAGTAAAACCTCTGAAAGGCGGAACCTTAGGGGACTAAATTTTTTTCCGGCTTTCGCAAGTTTTCCGCCTTTCAGAGGACTGAATATAAAATATACTAATGATGTCCAACAAATGATTAGATTAGAATAAAAAAGTATGTAGTATGATTTACATCATGCTTATTCAAATATTTTTTTTACAAGTTCAGTTACTTACATGCATTTACATATGTATATACCAAGAAGAAAGAAAATTAAGAAAAGAAAATTCACTTTTTAATAAAAATATCCAGAGTTAATTGTTTGGTTTGTTTAGATTTTTTTTACAGAGTTATTAAAACATATTTCTAAATCTGCAGCTTTATCATAGAATTCTTGGTCCCCATTCGCTTTTCCGAATTCTTTTAAAGCATGTGTATAGTCTGCAACCTGTGTTTTATTTAGAGATTCAACTCCATCTGTTTCCATGTCAAAATCATCATGATCAGTATCATCGGAATATTCGGTACTCAAATCCATAATATCGCCAAGGTTAATTTCATTATTTTCCGTGACAGTTTCGTTATCACAGTCGATGTATGATGCAGCACTTACCTTATCGTCATCACTATAAATTACATCAATCATATTCTGAATCTCCGTGATTTCAGGGTTATTCACAATTTCAATTTCCATATTTTCCTCATTTTCAAAAATAAATCCACAATTTTTAAAACATTTTTTTACGGTTTCTTGTCTGACCATTTTCAATGATCGGTTAACAAACGTGATTGCATCAAGAACGTCAATTTTCACAGCAATATCAGATGCCAGCTTGTACGAGTCAATATTTGCGATCACTTTTTGAAGCAAAAGCTTTCTGTAATTTACTTTGATATTTTGAATAATGCCGTTATCTAAGGGTTGTAAAACTGATGTAGTGCGTGGTGGTAGAAATATTAACTTAATGTTTGATAAGTGATGTATCCGATGACAAGTAGCGTTGTCAACGAATAAAAGAATTTTGCGGTTTTGTTTTCTCATAGTATTGTTGAGCATGTTTAAAAATTCTTCAAAAATAGCTCCTGTCATCCAAGCTTTTTTGTTGCATTTCCATTCTAGAGGAAGTTGATTAATTTTAATCCCCTTGAAGCACCGTGGTTTTTGGCTCTTTCCAATGACCCATGGTTTCCAAAATGTACCGTCTGCAAAAGTAGTGAAAAGGATGGAAAGTCTTTCTTTCGAAAACCGACCCCGGGAACATTTTTCACCCTTGATTTTCATAGTTCTTGTAGGCATAGCTCTGTAAAACAAGGCTGTTTCATCAGCATTTGCAATATCTTTAGGATCATAATCTCGAATGATCTCTTTTAATTTTGTGAACCAATCTTGAACAACCCCGCTATCCACTTCGTTCGACTCCCCACAAGACACATTGCAAGAGATGTTATTGTTCTTTTTAAAGCTTCGGAGCCACCCGTTAGATGCACTGAATCCATCAATTTTCAAAAGTTTTGCTGTTTCTTTAGCCTTTGCTTGCAATATTGGTCCGGAAATGGGAATATTTTTAGCAGAAGCTTGAAGAAACCACTCAAAAACTGTTTTATTAATTTGAGCATAGTTACCATCCCTCTTTTTTTTTACATTTACATTGCTGGAGCACATATATTTTTCTTTGATTTGATCCTTATCTCTCATAATTTTATAGATTTGAGTTTTTCCGCAGTTAAACTTTGTTACAACTTCTGCAATGGTTCTTTTGTTTCTTTCTATCATGTTGATAACTTCAATCTTTTCTTTTAGAGATAAATTTCTTACTCTCTAAGACATAACTGTAAAGAAATAAATTCTTATTAACCGAAAGGGGATTAAAATGGGTGTGTATAAGGCGTTTACCTCTTTGAGTTAATACTCCAAAAAAAAAGAAAAAAAGATTAGGAACTTATTAACTGCGCTCAAAATCTAAGAGTGCACAATGAACAAAAATTAATTTTTTTTTATAACTAAACTGATTTTCTTATACCTTTGGAGACCACCAAACTTGACAAATTTAATCTCAATATGAGAAAAACCTCGATCGACTTGTTCGAAATCCGATTTAAGACATACTGTTAGGCCTTCACATTCGCTTTCCTCGGACTAGAGTAGGTACTTAAAGCAAAAAGAACAACAGAAGAACCAGAAAATTTAGAAAACTCACCGCCAACTTAAACTCAGGCCGCGCACATATGACAGTTCGTCATGAGAAATACCTCGATTTTGCCTCGATTGGTGACGTCATGGCTCGATCTCCATACAAAATCTTCACTCATCGAGGGGAAATCGAGGCATTTTCGCTCTTCGAAAATTCAGTTGCGCGGCTTTTATCCAGAGGGCAATGGAAAACTGCGATTAGGCGTATGATTCTTGGAATATATTCCGGCTCTCGCGTCTGCATTTCCGCGTATTTGAGTTTCAATGTTCACATTTTTTCTTTTCCGTCCGCGTTTCGCAGGTTTTCGGCTTTCAGAGGTTCTACTGTAATCGTTCTACTGTAATCGTTCTGCCGGGAAAATTTCCGCTATTGGAAGGTTTCCGCCTTATGCGGGTTCCGCCTTTCGGAGGTTTTACTGTAGTACTTTCGAAGTTGACGTTCATTCAACGAATTGTAGTTGATACCTCTTGTAATAATTCTTCAGAAAAATAACAACGATTTGATATCTATTCATTTTTTGTATTCTCTAAATTTAAATATTTGCATTCTGGGCATAATTCAATTTTATATAACAATTTCATTCAGTAGAAACCTAAAATCTTTTTTTTTAAAACACTTGATTCAAATAAAATCTTAAGATGGTGGTAAGTGCATGATAAATACGCCTTTGTTTATTTAATGCTATACTTAAGTGATGATTCCGCATCGATAGCAAAAATAAAAGAAAGTAAAATGTTACCACTATATGGGCTCATACATATAGTGGGGCGTCTATGTTACAAAGAAATCAAAACTACATTAGGAAAAATGACTATTCGAACTATAAGCCTTACACCTTTTTAAAAATGCATCAACCTAATTTTTTTAAGAGAATTTATTGGAAATTGCAACCGATCTTCGTATAGCTGCCATAGTAATGTCGTTTAAGGGGCTATACGCAGAAGGTCGAAAAAAGCTGTTTTTCAAATATTTTTCCTGTAAAACAATTTCAATTTATTAACATAAAAATTTATTTATATATGTATAATAGTAACTTTTAACTTTATTTTGGTATTTTTTTTTAATAATGATTTTTAAAACTGCTATAGTTGATTGCCGAGAACCCCATTAAAAAAAAGTATTTTGCGGTGATCTCGATATCTCTAGATAGAATCAACTAAAACAATAAAACAAAAAAGGTTTCTATAGTATAATGTAATATCTAGAAATTAATGGAAGGAATACTCAAAATACAAATGTTTAACAAAATGGTGGCTTTTAAAGCTAAAACTTCGATTTTCGAGGAAAATTTCGTTCCTAAATTATTTATAAAATGGAAAATATTTATCAGAGAGGAAAAACCTTCAATTGGTATCTAAAAAATACAGTTATAAAGATTGTGTAAAAATTTCATACCTATCGGTTTTGCCGTTTACGAGAAATCGAGATCACCGACTTTATAAACACAGTTTTGAGAAAAACGCATTCAAAGTTTCAAAAACTCTTTCAAGTGTAACTTCGAGAATATTTGTCGGATTGACATGAAACTTTCTATGAATATATGTAGGTTACTACTTAAATATATGAATATACCTACATTACGAAAATGGAAAAAAAAAAGTTATTTGGAGAGTTGTGACTTTGGAAAGTTGAACCTAGTTCAATTCTCAAAAACATAGGACACATCAAATTTCAAATATGAAGTATGGCAAAGTATTATAAGCTGTTAATTCCTGCCTCACTTTGTGGCATTTTCCCAAGCCAATTGAAATATTGAGAAGTTTTCTCTCAAGATCTGTTTGTTATACACCTCAATATTGCAGTCTTTATGAAATTTTCTTTAATCTTAAAAAAAAACTATTTTATCATCATTAACACCGTCTCTCAGGTCACGACACTCACATTAATTTCATACCAGTGGAATCACTACGCTTTTCTGTATCTAGTTGTCATTAAAAAATATAATACTTGAGTTTTTTTTTTTTGATAAAAAAAAGCGAATTCATTTTATTTCTGAATAGACACGAAAAAAAATGAATCAGGAACAAAAAATGAACAGGAAAATTAAAAATAAAACCGGCCTGGGTAATTATTGGCCTCAGGTGCATAAAATGAATGAGCACGTATAATTGGAAGCCTCCGTATATTTTCTTCGTGTATACTTCGCGTTTTTTTATTAGTTCTACAATACGGTAGATGGAGTTGGTGTACTGCTATCGCTCGCTTCGTGGCATTCGGGTGCAATATTAATTTTCGGAGTGTTGTAGTAAAAAAAATATCAACAACAACAAAACAACTCGACTACAGGAAGACTTTTAGGTACTCCTTGTATGAAATACGAAAATAAAACTCAGCCTTGAGTATTTCTACTGTCAGCGATATTTTTTTTATACTTAGAGAAATGTTATTGCTTGCAGTTTTATAGCACGATTTTCTTTAGAGAATTTTGATAAAGCTTTTATTACAGTATAATCAACACCTGTATGAAATCTGTAGGGATTTTTATTAATTATAGGAATAAGTTTTCTATGTCTGCAAGTTAAAAGAGATTATTTGAATTTTATTATCTTATTTAATGTCTCATTGTTCTAATAATGAGATCAATAAATCTGAAATACACACCTATAATAGCGCAGCCAAAAACTTTTCTACGAGGGACTATTTGATTATGAAGTGGAGCTATTTAGTGCGTCACTTGATCACTTCCAGTTACGCACAGAAAACTGAGTACAACTAGTGCTGGCTTTCAACTTTTCAGAGAATAAGTCCTGAAATTAGCGAACTGTTTGTGCTACAAAGTTGAAAGTTTGAAGTTTTTTTTGCAGAATAGAATTTTGGCCAACATGCCCAGTAGCGTGCAGGAATAATCCAAGACAAGGCTCTTAGATCACTGAAAATAGGACAGCAATAGTTGTTCAATAGCATAAAAAGTAATAAGACATATTTTGTATATTCTCTAATCCTAACTCCATATACATACCGCTAAATTAGTATAAAAAAATACTCCATATAACGGCGTGCCAAGTATCAACTTTTTTGTATCATCCGTACGTGTGATCCAGCATGTATTCGTCAAAACTACAAGACCAAAGAAACACTAGAAGCTGAGGTGGTTAGCTACACGCTCGTCCGTGATTATTACCCCGATTTTAACTATTTGAAAATGTTAGGCAATAGAATAATAAAAATAAAGACTATGACTGCCATTTAAATTAATTGTTGCGAGTTCGTCTGTTACATTCAATCAATGAACGATCTTCCAAAACACTCAAATTTTAAAGTAAACATTTTCTTATTAAAATTTCCTATCTTGAAAACGGTTATACATCAAGGAAATTCTTTGGTATGCAATTTGTTATATTTCCCAATCTTCTTTTGCCGTTTAGCGATTCAAAGGGAGGCCTCCTTAACGAATCCAAAGAGTCTATAATTGCGTACAAAAATGATTTATTATCTCGAAATTGTGTTGCGCGTGTACGCTATTCGAAAAAATGCCATGGGAAACTCTACCATTTGCTTTTTAAGTGTTTCACCCCTAACCCCTCCCGCCCACTACATACACACACACACACTCGTACACTGCAGTAACGCGAAGAAAGAAATTTACGATTATTATTGCTATTGTTATTTCCTGACAATTTTCTAATTGAAAATTAATTTCGCATTGCGTTTTAGATGGGCCACCCCAACGAGCCTGCACCTTCACATTTCTGGAAAATATTGTGGGTCGAACTCCTGCAAAAGCGACGACCTCCACCTTTCGGTAACAACTGTACAAATAAGAAGTACTTAAAACGGAAGACATTTAGTCAACTAGAAGTCTACTAACTTATCGTACGACCGATACACTCGGTCGTACGGAATAATTTTAAGCGATATAATAAAAAGGATATAAATATAAATCAAACTCTGACTAGGGCATTAGGCCACAAAAGTTCATAGTAGCCCCTTTTGTATAGGACTTTCTGAAGGGGGATAGGGGCTGGGAAAGGACGCCACTGTAGAAAAGTTTCCTCGAATTAATTTATTGACTGAATACGGAGATGGAGATGGAGAAGGCGTGTTTAAGGAATTTAATTTATTTGCATAAAATTTAGATGTAGGTACAGATGTTTGGAATTTAAGTTCTACTTAGAAAAATGTACGGATGCTTGTATTTGGAGTTGCGAGCGCGATGAAAGTACTATGTAAGTAGACTATTTAAAGATAATTTCTCATAATTTTTACGTTCGATTTTTTTCTTCAAATTTGTCATCATCTGTAGAAGTTGCATCCATGAATAATTGCGCTAGAACCGGAAACACCAGCTGATGTTATGTAGTGCCTTTCTGTTCAGGCAAATGTGTCTGCTTTTCTAACCTAGTTCTCTATGTCACGCTCATTGTCAAATAAAGGTGTTAGTAATTACCGGCTAAATAACAGGTTAATTAACCAAAAACTGATCAAGATTAGGATATCCGAATTCTGACTAGAGAATATCATAGCTCTTTTCGAATGAACGTAACGTAACACGTTTAATACTGACAGGCCAGCACCCCTAAATTTTATGACTACATTTCTACTCAATTTTTAAGATTATAAGTGGTACCTACTGTTTTTGAGTTTTTTTTTGGAAAAAACGGACAGAAGTCTTTTTTTTGCGTTCTTAAGACTTGCTAGTCCTAGAACGTAAAAATATGATATTCGAGGGTAGCACAATTTTTTTTTAAATTTCGAATCTATTATTTAAAAATTGTATAGTAAAAAAAAATGATCTGTTTGCTCACTTTGCAGCACTCACATTACATTACCATCAGAAAGGTTAGGTTTGACCTCCAGCTGATTGCAAAGAACATTAAAATATGATATTACAGTTGTAGTGATTTAAAAGTGAAAATTAATACCGCGGCTTAAATTCTCTTCCTGTGAAATGATTGATTGAGAATGTTAAGGAAATGTGGTGTTGATAAATTTTGAAAACAAAAATTAGAAGTCATTTGCTAGGTCCTGGGAGAGAAGATAAATTCCCCAAAGATGGATTATCAATGTTCTGAACTACTGAATTGTGGGAAAAAAATTTGAATTAGTTATTATTGATATGTGTCTTAGGATCAGCCTGTTACGTTACATAAAAACTTAGAATTGAGACTTAGCTCAAGACTACGTATAGTAGAAACTTAGGTGGTTTTCTCACTATGCCTGATGCAATGATTGAGATACTAGACTACATTTTCTCAAAATTTCATGTCTCCTACGACATGAACAACGTAGACAATATTATATGTACTTTTAAACATTGCAGGGTTTTCCAATACAAAAGAATGCTATCGCAATATTAAGACAAATTTAAATGTCCAGCTTCTTTTTTTCAAATAAAAATAATTCGGATGAGTGCTTGGACAATACTTCAAAGAAAGGCTCATTGTTTATGGTTTTTTCGCCCAAGACCATAATGGACATTTGTGTCTGTTTTGTTTCGTTTTCGATCCTTTTTCCATAGTGAAACTCCTTCTTTTTTTTCATTTTCCACACTACAGCCAAAAATGAAAAATAACTCCCAAGACAGCAAATGAAAAACCGAGCGAAAAAAGTGGCCAAAAAAAGAACTATGTAGCTAAAAAGAACGTAGATTTGTTTTTCTCTTAGTTTTGTTCATCTTTTCGGACAGTGGAAAATAATTCGTCATGATGTACACCCACTATGCAACCAAAGAAGGGAAAAAACTTTCAAAATGAGCTCTCACCATTTTCCCATTGATGCAGATGAAAAGCGTTTGCATGGAAAGGCAACAAAAAATAAAGTAAAAAATGGGGGATCTCTTTTCAAAAATGAAAGGAATGTGTTTACCCTAATGCAAATTCCGGATGCAGTTTAAGGGCTCGCTTTAGGGTGCTTTACACAAAATTAACTGTCAAGAGTTTTAATTCTGTCTGTGTGCGGCGAAGGCCTCATCGCGCGGTTAAGGCATTAATTTAGCCCGAGAAAATTGGACGCAAAACGGAAGTTTCTTTGCAGATTATTCGCACTAAGTAATACTCGCTTTTTTATTTTTATTATTTTTTTTATTCCTTCGTCAAGGATATAGTCACGCTATACGCGAAGGACTACAACAGGCGCACTATATACGGGGAGTAGCCAAGATGTTACTTCATTGTGCACTTTAATATTGTGAAAGCATTTTTCAAGTAGGTGCAGTCTAGTTGTGCTATTGTTGAAATTCGCATCCTTTGTTTTAATGAAAAATGAGACGATGTAGTTCAGTTTGAAAAGTTTCAATGATGCGGTGGTGAATGATTGAGATGAAGACAGCGTGAAATGAATTACGGGATTACAATATTATCATGAACAATGTTGATTTCATTTCTATATGAAGGATAGAGATTAATGAGAACAGCACTTATAGGAACTTGCCAACATCCCCAGGATATTGATCAGTGAAACTAGCAGGATCGCCGTGTAAAAAAATTTGATCAATCAAACTGAAAAGATGACCATAAACTAGAGATGTGCAAAGCAGTTCTGTTCAGTGAAGTACTTCACTCCGAGTCACACACTTTAGGGAACCAGCTCAGTGAAGTATTTCCATAGAACTGTTCTCCATCGTTCGCTCGCGAACTAGTTCGTTCTTTTAGTTCATTACTTCCGACAACGACTACTCATCACTATGAGTAGTCATAGTTGCTCATCACTATGAGTAGTCGTTGTCGGAAGACAGTCGACTAACAAAAAACGGCCAGTACGGAAAAGAATCCTGATATTTTTTAACGAATTTCGTCATATATCTTCGGTTTTCGAGTTCCTCAAAAAAAGCTCAAAATATGATTTTCAGTATTTTTAGATATTAAACCGCTAAGGACGAGTAAGAGTGTTATACACGTTTTCACGAACTTCGCCATATGTTGTAAAGTTCTGATTAATATTATATACATTTTTGGTTTACCGGCTTTTGTTTATTTTAATTTTTGTATGAACACCTACTGAATGTTGAAAGCTGTATCTTACAAGGAAATTACTTTTCCAAAAAACCTCCTTGTCTGAAAATAGCCTGTGCGCATTTCGACTTTAATCTCGTCCCGGACTATGGTCAAAAGTTGAAACTAGTTTTTTTTTGGTACTCAGTATCAGCATTACCATTGTGAATGATTGACCTAAGCTGCTTCCTAAATTTTTTCCGCAAAAAAAATTTCTGCACCTGTCTTCTACGTTAAAATATGTGATCCATGAAATATATTTCATGGTGTTAAGTTCCTCTATTTGATTTGTAGTTATTCCTAACTTATCCTATGAATACATTGGCCTAAAAGGACACGCGGTTTTCCACATACCGAATATATGTCCCATGTAGGTTTAGCTAAGGTATTCTAACTACACTTACGACTATTATGACGCCATTACCTTGCCAAGAACTTTCCTCGTAGTTTTACTGTATTATTTATAATACAGTATTGTTATCGATTTTTAAAAAAAAAAAATTTGCTGCCCTCAAAATTTTTTTGTCCACGTTTCATGACTAGTAGACGCGAAAAAAGCAATAAAAATTTTCACTCCGTCTGTACGCCGTACGCCGTACGGCGACCGCCCCAAAATCTTTGAAGGCTCGTAGCTTTCAAACCAGTGGAGCTATTAAATTAAAATTTTTTCTAAGAATAGATTTGGTGGACCCCTTGAATTGACATTATTTTCAGGGGAGGAGGTGTAAGGGGGAAGGCGGGGTAAGCGTTTTAGACGAAAAATTTCGGTTTCTAGATCTCAGGAACCGCTTGTGTTAGGAGGCTGAAACTTAGAATTTCTATAGAGCTTTGATAATGGACCCATTTGCAAAAAAAAAAACAGATATGGGTGAAGGGGTGTGGGAGTGGAAGGGGAAGCAATGCGTCCGAAACGCAAAAAAGTCGAGATCGACACATTCTAAAATCCATATCTCCTAAACCGTTAATAGCAAGCAATTAAAACTTAACAAATATCTGTAGTTATACTAGGAGAATAGACTGAAACAAAATTTTTGGGTGGGGGTAGTGACGTACGGGGGTGGGGGTTGATATGCTTAACATTACAATATCTCCCAAACCAGTGGCACCAGAAAAACTAAATTCGGTTTGGATACAAAGCTTGATAAATAAAGATTGCTCAAAGTAAAATCTTTGAAGGGGGCGGGGGAGTACGTAAGTGGAGGGGATAAGAATTTTTCAAAAATAACACGTTTCATATCTCAATAACAGTGTAAGATGGATGCTTCAAATTTTTACCAGAAGTAGGCCTAATAGAACCCTAGTAGGGAAAAAAAGTTTGTGGGGTGTGGGGTGTGGGGGTAGAGGGTGAGGGTGGGGAAGGGTGAGAAAGAAAAAGTTCCGATGCTTATATCTTAAGAATCTATAATGATAGGAAGCTGAAACTTGGTATTTAGATAGAGCTATAGTAGTGGCATGGTGGAAAAATAAATTTTTTTTTAGGGGCAGTATGGTACGGTGGTGGGGGGTGTTTTTCCTAACTTTAGAACGGCTTATGCTGTTAAGTTGAAACTCAGTACGTTTATGTAAATTAACTAGAAAAGTAATTCTGATAAAAAAAAATTTGAATATTCATTGGCGTTCAGAAGGGGGGGGGGGGCAAAAAAAAATATCGGTTAGTATAAAATGCACATATTTTCACGATTTTCGTCATATCTACTAGGTCTTTCGAAATATTGAATTCATTTTTTTTCTACGGATTCTTCATGTGAATACCTAGAAAGTGTTTTCAAGATTTTTTGAAATTCGACCCCTAAGAGGGTGTAAACTGGTTGTATACTTTTTCATGAATTCCACCATGTTTCTCAGGTCTGATCAGATATCGAATATCTTTTCACTTCCCCAGGCTTGTTTAATAATCACCTATTTTTAAGTTTTGTTTTTTTCAACCTCTAGACCGCATCCCGGAATATGACCCAATTATTTAATTCATATGTTACACCCTTTTCTAACCGCTTCCCGAACTTTTTGTTAGGTTTTCAGTCACATAGTAACATACACCGCATCCCCGAATTGAACGCGTTCTGAACTTCTGCCGGAAAAATAATACAGTTGCGCCCAGACTGTTGGCAGATTTTTTACTTTTACAGTGCATAAATAGGAAATACCGTGTTCTTGTCGTGCAGAAAATGTAAACTTCGGGATTATATTCTTTAAAAGTCCACCTAAATGAGATCAGGTGTATGCGAACAAAAAACCAATTGAAAATGTTCCGTTTCATGTTTTTCCCATCTCGTTTTTAGTACGACCCGAAGACTATCCTTGTAGTGTAGCCTCAGGTTCCCTGTTATTATTTAGTGCTCAATTAGGTTGTTCAGTGCTCGAATCCACCACTACCTAACTTCCTCCAAACACACCACTTAATTATCTTCGTGGGAGTCCACCCTCTATCCAAGAGGCTCAACTAAATAAACTTGGTGCTCGTGGAAAATTCTTGGTTGGAACAATAGTCCACTTTGGACGCGATTGTGCCTCCCAAGAGGTAGATCCTGGCCAGATAGCCAACTGCTTCCTCCTTTTTTTTCCTGGATTTGTTCCAACGAGTTCCTGGTTATGGTTGGTGTCGCTTCGCCCTCCATTACCATAAGGGTGTATTGTAGGTGTATTGTCGCCGCGTTTATCGCAGTGACTAACCGAAACTCCTAATTGCTCGCTTTTATTATTTTGTCGGACAAACTCAGCCCCAAAAGTGCTCTCACTACATTCCGCGGAATGAAATTTATTAAGTGCGATTAGGAAGCGTAAAATATTGTCCTCGTTTCGTGATTTATTGGCCTCCAGTGCGTATAGAATTATGCATGGTGCTCTCCTTAATGTGCCTTGGGCTCGGGCGAACGCAAAGTGTGGACTGACTTAAATGGGCAAAGTTACAGACGTGACAAATTATCTACAGATTTTGGCTTATGAGCGACTTGATTGATATTCGTTCTCTCGATTTTGAGTAATAGGATTGCAATTATGTTGGAGCGGATGAAAGGACGATGGTGATTGAAGGAAAACTATTGAGAAATTCAAGTCACAACTTGGGTTGTAGCGCCATAGAATTTCATTGCAACTGGGAAATGTAGACATTAAGTGGAAAGGCATACACTTAATTAGCTGTGAAGGAACAAACGAGTTGAAAATTTGCACAGTAATATCCATAAAAAGAGCAAGAACACGACCAAATACTGCACTCGACAAAAACAAACTCGACCCCGCGATATTCGAAGTATAAACACACACTCCTGAACGTTTGCTATCACCAGAGATATTTGACATGAACCTTATAAGGCTATTTCACCGGTATATCCCACCCAAAAGGAAGTTAAAAGCAGCATGGAAATATTGAAAAATTGTCCTGGCTGATATCTTAGTAGAAAACAACTTCCTTAAAAATTTTCTAAGATTCAAATAGAGTGTAGGTATTCATTTGGGAGTTCATTAGCGACTGTGTGAGCCAATTTGATCTTTAAACAATCATCGTACAACCGAACAAGTTTAAAATCACGACAAACATAAAGATACCGAGTAAATCCAAATTGCATAATAAAACATTTTCGAAATGAATCCTTTTGCACTCGAAACTTGCATTAGCGCTTTTGCTTGTTAGTGTTCTTAAACGGAATGGTGTTCTGATTGCATCTTAATATGATGCAGAATCGTCTGTATACCACCACCCACTTCTATGCTTTTTACGTTTGTCTTATGAGATCACAACCTTGTGTATACCATACAAAAGTCCTTTCACCGCTCACTCTCTAATGGACCTTAATGCATGCGTCATCAATCCGAATCAGAACAAGGATCAATGACAAGTGATGCTTCAGCACTCTTTATCCCGGAACTTAATTCTTGTTTGGTGTTGGTAAGCAATTATATTTGCAGTGAAGCCTTTTTGTCTACTGTACATCTCACGATACAATGTCAGATGGGAAAAAAAAAGGAAATTCGCAGAGTCGATTCGAAAATTGCACCCGGTATATGGCAAGAATCGGGATAAAAAATCGAATCAAGGGATGGAATGGGTAAGGACGAAGAGTGGTAAAAGTAATTATATGCAAAATCGATTAAAGCACTTCGCTGCGATAAACGCTTAAAGGATGGCGTTGACTGATGCCGTTTTAAACGCAATTATCAACTTGCAAATCTTAGGGAGGAGTAATTTTTCACTGTATAAAGAAGGTGGTACGGAAGTGCAGGGGTTGTTTTTAAGAAGTTCAATTTTCGTTAGTACGCCCATTATACATATACATATATTGTATTACGAAACTTTTCTAAAACCTATCTTCAAGCTCAACTCTGTATACTACGTGATGACAATTAGAATATTTTTTGTTCATTAAAAGTCATACATAGAAAAATATTGATTGCCGAAGCAATCGAGAATTAGGCCCTATATCGAAGTACCTAATTGCATACTTATCATGGGGTCCTATTTCAATATCTTGGATTGCTTGACTTATGACTAGTTGACCATACCTTTTTTTTAAATTTCGTATGTCAGTTAGGTGTAGAAGTACCAAGATTTTATTTAGGTTTATTCCCGACTTTTTAAATGATGAAAAGTAGAGAACATTTTTCAATTCAGAAATTTGCGTCCTATTTGTTAATTTTGGGCCCAAGAGAAAAGGAGCTTTGTGTATTCACAATTTCTCATAGGAGTGGATTGTTTTTTACTCATTTAATATAAAATTTAGACCAAAATGGTAGTCTGAATTTTTGAGAGCGAATGTACCTATATACAAATTTTTAGAAGACATGTTTGTAGAAGTTTTTCATTCGATGCTCGAGAATGTTGCGCTTCACGCTTCGAACGACGTTTATAACAACTTGCAATTTTTCCTCAGGAAAAACCGGAGTTACCCAGAAGTTATAAATAACCCGAAGTGAATAGTAGGTACGGCCCTGGATAAGTTTTTTTTAAAGTGAGCAATATTCGATGTTTGAGAATGTTATGCATCTTGGTCGAGGTTTGTTGTTGTTTACATCTCGACTGACCGTTACTTCCTAAAGCAGATACAGACATTGCATCTTGGGTATAAAAGTTACAAGCTTTAAATCGAAGAGTTGTTTATTCGATGCCCGAGAATGTTCCGCGGCAAACTTCATGTGTTTGTGCTTCACGCATTAAACGGTTTGTATATATAATAACTTGCAATATTCGATGCCCGAGAATGTCATAGTAAGACTATATGCGTTAGCAATTTAGACAGACATCCAACGGTTTTTTATAGAGTGCTAAATATTCGATATTCGAAAATAGTAATTGTGAGGTCAGTTGGTCTTTATACTAACGTAAGGCCGTTACTTCCTTATTTTGCTGAAAGTTATTAAATCAAAAGTCAACTTCGATATCATCTTGTAGTGAAAATAATGAAAACAATTATTTTTCTCTTAGCATTGGTTAAAAACGTTATAGCTACACATTTCATAGGCAACATGAAGAACAAGCTTTCCTGTAGAATTCTTTAAGAACTATTGACACGACTCAATTTAAAATCCTTGAATGTCTCATAATAAACGCTAAACATTTTTCACCTCTCATAAAGACTGAAGTACCGTACCCAAAAAGAGTTATATCTTCTCGTAATAAGACGAGTCAGTTCTAATTACTCAAGCCCCGTAAATCCTTTTCCAATGAAAACTTCATATATGCACGTATGTGGGTACGTACAGCGAGCGTACTACTACCCGTATATAAGCGTCGAATTAGTGAAAATTCGTCGTGAAAGTCATGTGTCTACCGATTTGAGAGTACGCTGGCTTCCCAGCTTATATGCAAATTTACGTTCATTAAAATTTCCTTTCCCGAAAAATTTCAACTCGTTTTTCTCTCAACCCCATTAAAGACGACTCGTCTGATCGTTTTAAAATCCTTGACGTAAACTAAATTTGCCTGTGTTAGCGCTTATTAAATTTCAGGCTAGGGGGATACATTGGAAAAAAGGTGTGTGATTTTACTTTTTGACGAAGGGTTGTAAAATGGGGGTGGAGGCTTATTAAGAAGATGGCTCTCTCTCTGTTCCGATAATAGAGCATTGAACTTTTAATAGTGTCTGCCTATCTGTTCGTATAGCTACACGTACTAACTTAATAATTTCAACCACAAGAGATTCATTTGTGGAAACAACCACCTCTAGTACCTACCAAATCACAAAGTTTGCCTCTTAGTATATCCAACTTCCTTCTAAGAACATGGACTGCTTCGTAGCAGTTTATGCCTCCTGATATGAGTTACAGAGCTACCACACTCTACAACTCATATCTTTTAGACCAAGGTTGACTTGCGGAAATACCCTTCACACTCAACTAATTTACTGTAATTCTCAAATTAATTATAATTTTTTTTGGCCGGAGATTATTGTACAGCTTCAGAGCAATCTGAGGATACCATTGCATCCCACTCCGACTGAAGGGCGCTACTCGACTAGTATCAACGGAATGCTTAGCTATTGAGTATAACATGATAACAAAAAGGTCCCATAAGACCTAAGTAATATGTCGGAATTCGTAAGAACGTACAAAATCAATTTATAGCTTTTAGAGGCTGATTTTGATTAATCATGAAACTAATGTTTAGATCATTATACTCGTAGAGAAAGTGCACCTAAAAGATTTGTCGGAATTAGTGAAAACTTCAATAATACCTTCCCTCCCACCCACAGGGGATTTAATATCGAAAAATGCTTCAAGTTTCAACCTTGGTTCCCCGGATCTCGGTTAGGTGGGTGGTCCTGGCGTCTCGAGTCGACAGGTTGGGCGTATATCCCTAAAATTGGGACAGGCGTACAGGAAGGAGAAAAGGCTGAGTCTAACAGGAGAAATAAAAACATTAAAAGTAAACAAAATTTCAACTCAGTATCTCAACAGCATTGTGAGCTAAGCGATTTCAAACGCTTTTGCGTACGGCTTCTACGGCGGAAAGACGTATATTTTTTTTCTTATTTTTGGGTTTTCTAAAATTTAAAACTACAAAAATTCAGGGTACCTTCATTTTTTTGGAAATTTCAGTTCGAATGCAATACTTTACTATTCAAAAAAAATATTTTTAGTGAAACTTACAGTGCAAAGATCAGAAAAATGTGTTCATGTTTCTCTTCATGTTTCTACACCGCTACTGTAATTGATGAAACATATACTCTAAAAATACTCCATCAAAAACTAATTACCCCTTATTTTTCCTAGCTCAGAACTATATAAAATCTGTAAAATTTATAATACTGGGCAAGTTGGTGTATAAAATTAGCATCGACATTGTAATCCTTCTCGGTTTTCAAAAGTTCTAAAAGTTCTAAAAGTTCTCGCCCCTTTCTACCCTTCGCTCGTAAAATTACGACAAGTATAAAAGTCGAATTTGTTTTGGAGGCTCACACATTCTGAAACACATTAACGCCATAAAGAAATCTTAGGAAATTAAAGCATTTCACTTTGCTAGTACCGCCACGCCGCTAAGTTAAAAAAGCATTAAATTCTATCGTGTGCCTCCACGGTTTCCGAGGCTATGCAGGCATTATGTCGGCGTTCTCTGTGCCTTTTCGGAAAAAAAAGGATATGTAGAATGCGGCAAGTAATTGCTGTAATATGTGCAAAAGCCATTAGTGTCACACATTTTACTTAATCTTTATATACTGGGTTGGAAGGGTTGGACTTAAATACCAAGCCACCAAGAAGTCTCTATGCTCCGTTCGGTTTGGCGAAAATTTTAACTTACAGCTGGGTAAAACAGAGGCAGTTGGCGGAAAAAAAATTGGAAAGTCTTGGGAAATCTTAAAAACTTTAGTGATTCTATAAGAAAATTGAAAAGGACATGAATTGTAGTGGGGTTTTGCGAAAATGTGCATTGATTTTGTTTTCAGTACTTCTTTTGTGTAAAAAATAATACGCAAAATAATTATTAGGAAAAAAAATCTATTATCGATTCAACTTTATTATTTTTCCGACTAAATTGCACACGATAATTTTCCAACCTTTTAGGGGTTGAATATAATACAAAAACTAATTTTGAGTTCATTAAAGTGCATAGAAGTAATGCGATCTTATTAACCCAAAAATATTTGTCGGAGTTCGTGAAAACTTCAACAGTGGTTCATTCCATCAAGAATCGCCAAAAATGTTCAAATTTGTGACCTTACCATCGACGATTCATTTGAAAATTTATGTTCTCGAAAAATCACATCGAAAAGTGCTTACATTCTTCGAATAAATTTAAAGCCTACAAATGAAAGTGAATTCGAAATCTCATTAGGCCCAAGAAATAAATTAAAATTCGTGAAAATGTGCACAAGAAATTTTAAAAAAAAATTTTAGGCGCCTTTGTAAAAAGCGTGTATTAATTTGATAACTTGACATGCCTAAAAGATATAACGAAATTCGTAAAAATGTGGAAAGAAACCCATTTTTACAGACATTTTCTTATCATTTTATCTTATCATTTTATTTTTAAAAAATAATCAAGTAAAAGTTATAGGGGAAAGTGAGATGAGAAAAATTCTTAAGTGAAACGAGAAGTAACTATGCGAAATATTTTATCGTATTTTCAGAAGGTCTGTAGATCAATAAGCTGATGTTCTAGCTTCGTCCACTAAAAATATGATTTTGTGTGATGTTTATCCAAATCCTGCAAAAAAAGCATTTTAGTGTCCTCCTCCTCAGTAATAATCCCAAAATTTTCCATAAATGGCAGCTACGAACAAGCACCGTATTTACAATCCACTGACGACTAATTCATAAACCTATTTGAAAATCGATAAAACGATTATGGTTAAATGATAATTACACTTCAAGTGAACACTGAGGCACCCAATCGATGTTGAACTCCATCAGATACTCCATTATACAGAAAATGCTCTTATAGGACGAAGCCAACAGATAGCCCATTAAAAGAAGCTACCCCTCTTTAGAAAGCAGCTTCAGCTTGCATATCGCAGCCAATACTAAATATTTACAAAATCTTCAAAACCCGGCATAATCATTGATTATTTTCACTCCTTGAGCCCAGGCAGAAGCAGGTCCTTGTAAATTCTGAAGATGGTTGGTGGTAACGTTTTCTGGCGGATCTACTTATAAGGACAACATATAATTATAATTAATTATGCATTCTTCTTGCCTTGAAGACAAAGTTCGTTTTCGGGGTTAAGTGCATATCGCACTAATCGTATTTTGTTTCAAGTGTGCTATAAGAATTGATGATGGTGTACACCGACATGTTTGCCATCGTAAACGGGCGCAATGCCATAAATTCGAAGTATCCAGCCAGGAGTTCATCATAAGTTTTTTTCCCCGATAATCCTTTCTTGTGTTGTATTAACCTTTTGTCTTCAACAGGAAATCTTGGCTTTCGAGAGTTTGGACAATTTTATCGAAAATGTCGAACACGCTGCTCCGGACCTGACTTGGATTCGAACAGTTAGTGGTCATGCTTTGGACGACAGCTTGCTAAATCGCAAGTCAAAGCGAAGTGCTGATAGTATTAACAACTTACTGGCTACGTTTAATGTCCTTAGTTCCTACGCGGAAGAGGAAGAATTCCCAGGTATTTCGGATGAAATAGAAAGCGGCGATGCTTGGTACAGCAGCTTTCGTAGTAGAGAGTGCAAGAATGGAAAATGTGCTAGTTCCAAACTGCGTTCGACCAAGAAAGTCAAACGGAAGAAGAAAAAAAAACGTAATAAAAGTAAAGCTAAGCAAAACGGTTACGCCTCGGAATCGAACATAAAGCCGAAACAATCAGATTCCCACTATCAACTACAGAATTTCATCCCCTTGAGATTCAACCCGATGATTCAATCACCGCCAGATACATCAAACCAAAGATCAGATCCTGACTACCAGGACTATGAAGTCAATTTTGGCCAACAGAAAACCGATTCAAACACCTTCAATCAAAACCGCATGGTAAATTCGAACAACCAATGGGCAAACCCAATAGACTCCTATCAACAGCAGCGCCAACAACCAACCTACTACAATCCATCGCCAAAATTCCAATCAACCTATCATCAAGGAAGTGTGGTAAATCAGGACGAACATTCTTCAAACGTTGATCGAATACAAACACAAGACTCTGACTCCTTGCAATCTAACCACATCGAACTTAAGGATCAAATCGAGCAAACCAAAAACGATCTTTCGCACGAAGCCGACTATAAACTATCGAAAATCGAACAGGACGCCATGGGCAAAAGAGCGAACATATCGTGGCCGATGCATCATCCCGACTTGGAAATGTCCTTGCTAATGCAGAACTACCAACAACCGGTATCGCACCACCAGGGTTCGAAGGCTGACGAAAAAACTGAACTAAAGCCGGAAGATTCCCGTCAGCAACGTAGCTTGGACGCTATAAATGAAATCAAGCTAAAGGTTAGCAATCGGATGATTTCACGAGGATTGGGAGCATCGCTTCCTAGTGATGCCTTGGAAAATCGGAAATTCATTACAATCGGCGATATTTTGGCAGACAAGTCGGCTGAGGAAACAGCTCAGCCAATCCGAGATTTTAAACCGGGTAATTGGAAGCGTTCGTTAGACGGTCATCCATTGGGTTCGGAGGATTACTACTCGACTGGACGTCGAATATTAGAGCTGAACGAGTTGGGTACTTCTTCAGCCGATACAGGAAGACTCAAGAGGAGCGGTAGCCATGAGGGACAAGGAGGTAAACTTAAACCAAAATCTCAAGGTTTGTACTGTGCAACTTTTTAGCATACCCCATTCTTGAAATTAAGAAAAAAATCGGCCAACTTTATTATTTTTCGGGTTGAAGTCCGAAACGGTGTTTAATGCTGACATGTGGTGTAGGTTACTATGCGACTGACAATCTAAAAAATACCGTTCCAAATAATATCCTCCTGATTATTCCTTATAGTTGTCAGTTCCATCACACTGCATCACAGCTTTAAATACGCTTCGGACTTCAACCATTGATGAATGAAATTCCTTCATTGCTTTTAGTAGGTTCCACACGAAGTTCACCTGTTAGCACTAGTTCGACTCTATAGCCTTAATACTGCATTCATCCACTCTAGCTGAGAAGCGTCTCCTCCTATAGTTAAAAGCCACCAATGCCTTCATCGCTCTCTGTTAATCCTCTAGTGATACAACAAATTTTTTCAGAATCCTTGAACCTAGCGCACGTGAAACTCTTTAAGAATCGGCATCATCAAATCCCATTCCATCAAATAAATCGCATTTGTAGAAGTATCAGTGATCCATCGAATGACAACACTCTCACAAACATTGGTCAAGGCATTATTAACAAAAACTATCGCGAGGACCAAAACTTAAATGATTTATCGCTCTTTGATAAGGGTCAGGAACGCATTGATAAATCGATTAAAAACGCAACATACTTACAACCACCGATGGAATCAATCAATCAAAATGACCTGCAGCAAGTATCGCTTCCATCGTTGTCCTCATCATCGTCCTCACCATCAAATAATGGAAGCGAAACAGTTAAAATCAAAATTGGGCTCACCATAAATGCAACTGTTTCCGGAAATTGTACGAAAAATTTAGCGATGGGATTGAAAAATCCCAAGACTGTGGTAGTGACCCGTGCGGAAAATGATCGAAGCGGAATAACTCTAGAAAAGCGTGGCATAATTTTCGCTCATATGCCGTCGGCAATGAAGAAACGAACTAATGATGACGTCAGGTAAACAAAACTTTGTGCGAGATGGGTTGCGAAAACTTCTTTCGAGTATTCTTAAAATGTCCTGATTTTTCAGAGATAGTCTGATGAAAACGAATAAAGATGCTCCACTCGATGACCTAGTGACCGGAAAACTACCATCTCAAGTTGTTAATGCTGTTTTCCAGTTTGCCAAGAACAATGCGGTTCTTCACACTCAAATATGGCCGGCACTGAAGAATCGCAAATCTACCACATCTGCAGAACTTCGGGATTTCGGTGTCATTAGAAATGAGGTAAGCCGCTTAAAGGATATGTATTCATATTTTCTTCAATTTTTTTTTAATTTCCTCTCCCTTTTTCCTTAAACCGTCACACTTTTATACACTTCCATTGATGGTAATAAGCGCTCCATAATTCCTCATTTTCTTTTCGTCCTTCCAAAAAAATTTTAATATCGATATTATCATTAATCATTCGTGAAACTTAAATCAATGAGTGACAGGATAAAGCATCCTGTTCCGTGGAGTTTTATCTGAAATTCCATTACAGCTTTTGGAAACGTAAGACTTTTCTTATTTTCTCTTAATTCAACAAAAATAAGACTTAAAGATTAATAGCCTGTGGACGAGCTTTTAAAATTAAACAAATTCTGTTGGTGTTTTTTGCAATTCAGTACTTTTGCTCGATTAAATTCAAGAGGGGTTCTTTTCAGTGGAAATCAGTTTAATTAACACATTTGGTCTATTACCTGGCGTCTATTACACTTTTGTTACTACAACTATCTTCATACATCGCAACCCAGGTTTAAAGTAAGAACCTCTAAAAGGGGAATCACCAAACCGCACTTTGTATTGAATCCTTTTTAAAATCCTCAATCAATTTCAGAACAATGCCGATCAAATCCAACACACTGAACAAATGCTGCGACAAGTCATGGAAACGTTGAATGCGATTATCGAGCAACAAGTACGTTCCAGGACTTGTATTCCGCTTCGTCCCGACTTGCAAATTTTCTACGATCAAATATTGACCTCGCGATCGGAAAATGAGAAAACTCTTCGATCGTATCGAAAGCGAAAAAGTCGCGAACATCACCTACACACGAATCATATCCTTAAACGAAGTGCCTTGGACGAACCGAAAATTCGTAAAAAGAACAGCATTGTAAAGAAGCTACTGAATCAGTACGACTATCTGTCGGCCGACGATCAAGACAAGGTCAAAGAAATCAAGGACTTCCTTCAGATGCACTTGGTTTACCTGAAGGAACTCGAAACGGACGATCAGCGAGTTAAGCGTAAGAAACGCAATGCCGATTTAGTTGCAGCGAAGAAAGCTAAACGATCCAAGGCTGGACATAGTAACAAGTTCTTGAAATTATTAAAAGCAGCCGAATTTATTCGTAAAAGTTCGTCTCATACTGAAGAAAACGGGGAGTATGACTCCTTTCTGGACTACGAGTATTTTTAATTGGATTTTTTATTTATTTTTTACACTTTTATTTATTGGTCTTATTTTCTTGTTTTGCCTTAAATTCAATTACTGCAAGTAAGTTTTACGTTTATTTGAATATATATTACACTTATTTTTAATTATTCATTTTATTTTCAATATTCTGAATTTCAAACAACTTATTTCCTGTCTTCCCTACGCCCTTCGGCAAACCAACTAAAGAAAATCAGCTTTTCATGTACTATGTTAAGAAGAAAGTTTAAAGCTATTCGTTTCACTGCGAAACAATTTTTTTCAAATATTAAATCACAAAAAGCGTTTACACCTCCCTTAAGAGATTTGCTTGATGTTTACAAATTTAGGAGCTGTATGTGCATATGTATATTGTGTCAAAATTTTCGGTACAGATTTGTCAAAATCTCAAAATTTCGCAAATTCCAGCTTGTGATGTAAGTCAGCTATTAAGCAAGGAAACAGCGACCTGCTACCTGTAGATGAAATAAGCTGTGCAAATTTCATACTCCCGTAGAGAAATAATCAACAATTCCTGAATTTCGAATAATAAACAGAGTCCTGGATACGTTGTATCCAGGTGCCATTTCCATTTCAATTTGATGTTTACCGAATTACAAATGTGTTTACTACGCCTCCTGTTACCCACATCCTTGGAACCAACCATAGCAACCTCATCTTTGTTTGTGTTCAACATCGCACAAACTCCGTTTCGACTCTGGTGCCTCCTTACTAATCCTTAATTTGTCAATTTTCGAGGGACACGGTAAATTGGTTTTATGCCGTGACAAAATACCATCATCCCTTTAATGGGGTCGTGTGGTTGATTTGATTACTCAGTAGGTTCTAGTCGTAGTGTCTGTTTTCTCCCATTGTCACGTGATGTACAACATCCGGCTGAATTAATATCTTAGTAGAACCAAGGAAGTAGTTAATATTATCAATGTACATATCTTGTGTATTTTTTTAAGAGAATGGCAATTTGTGATGCCCTGGCATCACATTACAGTAAAATGTTGAACATTGTTGAAAAAAGGCAATCTCTGTTTTTAACAAATGTTAATTCTTGTTTAAGGCTTTCAAAGCTCACCAAAATCCCTTCACGCATCGCCGACTGGAGAAGACACTTCTTGACGATTTCAAAACTGAAACAATTGATTACACTGAGTGTAGTAGAAGGACCATTTTGCCAAATGTTTTAGCATGATTTGATATCAGATAAATACAATCTTCCCGAATAAAACTGAACGCTACATTGGCTAAGGCTCATTAAAGCAAAATTAAGCATTGCGATCATATCAGTCGAAGAACTTCTCTGCAATGTCCAGTTTGAGAACTGTGTTGGCCTTTTGTTCGAAAAATAAAGTTGATATTATTTTTTGAAACAAAAGAATTGTGTCCACTTTAATCGAAGTGCATTTAATCCATATTCTGTATAATTTAAGTTTTTGTAATCAGTCTGAAGATACGCATGTCCTTTAAATCCTTATAATATAAATTGCTTTCACACGTTGTTTAATCCCGTAGAAAATATAATGGAAAACTGATATTGAGGAAAGCCGTTTCCTTTCATGAATGATTTCTTCAACAATCCTGTCAGTTCTACACAAAAATATCACAGACAATATGGCTCAAATTTTTTTGATCAATGCCAAATGCGACACCACGAAAATGGAAATGGTGTTAAAACCTATTTTCTTACTATAAATTGTACTACTTGTCTATTACTCATAATTAGGATTAAGTTAAAATTTAAAAAACACACTTTTTTAAATACAACAAACAAACGAACAAAAAAATAGTCACCTACACTCAAAACTTTAAATAATGAAAATAAACTAAAAAATACAATAAAATAAAATCTACAACTAAATACATCTTCACTTCGCAAAGCAAAGATGTAAAGACTATTGTCTGATCTCTGGCTATCTATAACAAAAGTTTATAATCGAAATTATCAATGAATAGATACTATTATTATTATTATTAAATACATCTTAAAAATAAATAAATTTCTTAACTTAACAAATGGTATAAATAAATTTAAACAAAAAACAATTTTAAATAAAACCGGCCTAGATAAAGTACGGAAGTAACTGAAATATTATTGCAATACAAAAACATTAATTGAAAATAAAGCTTAATTTTTTAAAAAAAACCCCCAACTACTGAAACCAGACTTGAAAAATTTGAAGTAAATAAAACTTACTATTAAAAAACATACGACAAAAAAATACAATTAAAACCGTACTAATAAATAATATTTACACCAAAAAAATTAGAACTCACTAAAATTTAAAACCAAATAAATCCTACAAAAAAAATTAAGTGTGTAAATAAATAAAAAAATACGCCACAAGCAGTGGGATTCATCAAATCTACACTTTCCAAATTTTAACTGCCAATGTTCAAAGTGTTTGCAATACGAGCCTTCAAATGTATTTGTTTAGGGCGGAAAGACGGACTATAAAATTTTATTTTTTTTTTCTGGAAAGCCCGCCTAAACCAAGAATAACTAATTTTTTGTTTAACTATTTTTTAATTTTTTTATTTTAAAGTGCAATTATTATATGTAAGTTTCAAGTTTCACAAAACTTTTACCTTTCAAGCTTAAATTTCCATAAATTTATTCCTCTCACTTCTGTGGATACAAATTACAAAAATTTCATTCAATCATAACAACGACATTCTAAAGCAATATTTTTCTTAAAAATATGAAATATGGTAGTCCCGGAACTTTTTCGGATTTGATTCAAGAAATATTATTCTTGGGTTTTTCGGATCTACAATCCCTTAATCTTAAATCGCAAAATTTCATTTTTTATGACCTTAATTTCTTCCCAGACTTAATTCAAAACTTTATAAATTGAAATTTTGGTAAAAGTGTAAAAAATGATTTCATTGCTTATTATCAGAATTAAACCTGCTCTTGTTACCACACAGAAATATCATAAAGCACTAATTTTACAAAACAAAAAAATTTAAATCAAATTTAGATACTTCTTAAGGTGTGAAATTAAATTTTAGGTCAAGTGCATAGTCATAAATGTGGGAAGCTTGTTTTTTTTTCAATAAAGAGAACAATTGTACTCGTTTACATTTTGAAGCACAGTCCAGTCAACAAAAATGTTATATTCCCTCGCCACTAAAAACTTAATTACACCTTGGCTAAATTAGTAGGTGTGTATTTTTTACACCTTTTATGTCAAATTACCGAAAAATAATTCTTTTTATGGATGATGTTGAAAAGCAATGATAGAATTCGAAAAGCATTACTTTTATGTCTTCTGTACATTTGAAATAAACACATAATACCTTTTGAAAAAAATATTAAATGTAATTCATAGAAAAGTTAAAATTTTTCATTAAATTTGTGCACGAATTCATAAAATTAATGTAAGTAGAAATTCAAAATGACATGAATGCATTCTTTGTATTAATGGACGAATTTATTGTAATTGTTTACGTATACTCTTTTATTTATTACTTTAATAAATAAATTCATGAATATGATGAACGAGTTTTATTTATTCATATCATTGATGAACGTAGTAATTTTTTATTACAAATTTGGTGCACGAGTCGTTGAAAGAAGAGTAGCCAAATTAATGAGGCGAGCAATTTATAGAGTTGGTGGACCTTATTCATAGTACGTGTATCGCGTCGCGAAATCTCCAGTATATTCTGTTTATTCGTAAAATGTACATGATCTAACTATATTGTTCTTATTGTAGATATAAATCCGTAAATTTCTCTGCACTGTTTAATTTCGCTATTAATTTAGTCATTCATCTTACAGCATATAGTAAATAAGTTATCTTAATAGCTGATGGTCTCTGTAACTAGTTCTGTAAAATAACTATGTATATTTGTATAATTTTTATTAATAAATTATAATAATAATGTTTTGATGAGATAGTACAGAGTTTATGGGTTCAAATCTTACATAGGCTTATCACTCATTGCCTGGACAATCTACTTTTTCTGGATTGTTAAATTATGACCATCAGAGGTCATTAGTCAAAGAGGAGATGGATTTAGCGACAAATTACTTTCGAACAGAGGCAACCAAATGTCTGACGATAGCCCTCATTTGATGTAAAAATGACAAGTACCTATTCATTGTATCTATTAATGAATGGTTTCAACATATGTATTTTATATACAACATATGTCGCAGTTATTCTTATTAAAAACTTTGATGAAAATATTTA
The DNA here is from genome assembly GCA_949128065.1 of Beris chalybata. NCBI lineage: Eukaryota > Metazoa > Arthropoda > Insecta > Diptera > Stratiomyidae > Beris > Beris chalybata. Next base: position 4,764,618 of record OX421894.1, on the reverse strand, counting down.
TAAATATTATTGACACGTTCATTTTAACAAGTTAATTCATAATATTAATGAACTATTGGAAAAAAAATCACGAAAGTTATGAACGAAAATTTAGAAGAATAAATAACTATGTATGCCACTGGCCGGAAATATGATGGGGCTGGATTTTTAACTGGGATCCAGAAATAAATAATAATAAAAATAATAACTATGTATGCCTATCAAATTACAGTTTGAAGTTTACTTATTTTTATATGGCAAAATAGACTTATATGGCAAAATAGACTATTGTTATGATAAAAAAATCAATTCTCTGCTGTTGTTGCTAAAGTAATTTTTTTTATGTTTACCAGTAAATCGATAAATTGAATTAAATTAACATAACATAAATTATTTCAATTTTTAAAAATAGTTCGTACAATTATCTACAATTTCTGTGATCAGATTTTACATCTTTGCATCTGTAGTTACAATTTCGATTTTATTAAAATTAATTTTTTGTTTATTATATTTATTTTATTATTCGCCAAGCTTCACGCGCCCACGAGTATACCGTTGAGCCCCATTCGTGGAGAACAGTGAAATTTAGGCAGTCCTTTATCCCCCGAAAAACAGTAATGTGGAACGCATTGCCAGCTGATCTCTTCCCTAATAAGTATGACTTTCAGCGGTTCAAAAACAACGTCCACCAACACTTAAGATGTTTCCCTCCTGTTCCACCGTCCTAAATCCCCTACCATACCTTTTTATCCTCAACCTATGTCGTTATAGCTGTGCAATCACATTAAAGGGTGACCCCCTAAGTTATAACGATGGCCGTAAAAAAAAAAAATTTAAATTCAATCCAAGGAAAAATTGTAATGGATTAAATTAGAGGTAGACTATCGTCAAGATGAAAATATTGACTGGCTTTGTAATATGACAAATCTACTTTCTTGGAGAAATTTTTGAATAAATACTTACACATTATTAATAACAAAGTCGAAGGTCAGAGTTTCTAGCGCTGTTAATAATTTTTGTATATTTATAAATATTTAATTATTCTTAAAAATAAAAAAAATAAAAATAAAACAAATAAAAATAAAAATAATTATTAATAACATTGTTTGAATTTTCCTGACTTGCCATTACCTTGGACTAATTTCCAGAGCCCGTTGCGTGTTTATCTCAACAGTTGCTTAAAAACAAAAATGTAAGGTTTTCATCAATGATTTTCAATTTTTTTTTAGATAAGATTAGCTAAAAAGTGCCAAGGATTTGAAATTATACTCCAAAGGAACATAAAGAGGCAAAAAAATACAATAAAAGACCAACGTTTTAATTCATCTTGCTTATAATTTCACACAATATAATCGTTCATACAAATACAATAAAAAATATATAAAAAAAAATACTTTTTTGAACACAATACAAAACACATGCGGACAATTTTTCAATAAATACCTAGAATTATCACAATAACATATTTGTTGTTTTTCTTCATTCTTTTTTTGTTTTTAGGACAAAATTAAACTTAACTTAAGCCTGACACATTTCATAATCGAAGTGCATTTAATCCATATTCTGTATAATTTAAGTTTTTGTAATCAGTCTGAAGATACGCATGTCCTTTAAATCCTTATAATATAAATTGCTTTCACACGTTGTTTAATCCCGTAGAAAATATAATGGAAAACTGATATTGAGGAAAGCCGTTTCCTTTCATGAATGATTTCTTCAACAATCCTGTCAGTTCTACACAAAAATATCACAGACAATATGGCTCAAATTTTTTTGATCAATGCCAAATGCGACACCACGAAAATGGAAATGGTGTTAAAACCTATTTTCTTACTATAAATTGTACTACTTGTCTATTACTCATAATTAGGATTAAGTTAAAATTTAAAAAACACACTTTTTTAAATACAACAAACAAACGAACAAAAAAATAGTCACCTACACTCAAAACTTTAAATAATGAAAATAAACTAAAAAATACAATAAAATAAAATCTACAACTAAATACATCTTCACTTCGCAAAGCAAAGATGTAAAGACTATTGTCTGATCTCTGGCTATCTATAACAAAAGTTTATAATCGAAATTATCAATGAATAGATACTATTATTATTATTATTAAATACATCTTAAAAATAAATAAATTTCTTAACTTAACAAATGGTATAAATAAATTTAAACAAAAAACAATTTTAAATAAAACCGGCCTAGATAAAGTACGGAAGTAACTGAAATATTATTGCAATACAAAAACATTAATTGAAAATAAAGCTTAATTTTTTAAAAAAAACCCCCAACTACTGAAACCAGACTTGAAAAATTTGAAGTAAATAAAACTTACTATTAAAAAACATACGACAAAAAAATACAATTAAAACCGTACTAATAAATAATATTTACACCAAAAAAATTAGAACTCACTAAAATTTAAAACCAAATAAATCCTACAAAAAAAATTAAGTGTGTAAATAAATAAAAAAATACGCCACAAGCAGTGGGATTCATCAAATCTACACTTTCCAAATTTTAACTGCCAATGTTCAAAGTGTTTGCAATACGAGCCTTCAAATGTATTTGTTTAGGGCGGAAAGACGGACTATAAAATTTTATTTTTTTTTTCTGGAAAGCCCGCCTAAACCAAGAATAACTAATTTTTTGTTTAACTATTTTTTAATTTTTTTATTTTAAAGTGCAATTATTATATGTAAGTTTCAAGTTTCACAAAACTTTTACCTTTCAAGCTTAAATTTCCATAAATTTATTCCTCTCACTTCTGTGGATACAAATTACAAAAATTTCATTCAATCATAACAACGACATTCTAAAGCAATATTTTTCTTAAAAATATGAAATATGGTAGTCCCGGAACTTTTTCGGATTTGATTCAAGAAATATTATTCTTGGGTTTTTCGGATCTACAATCCCTTAATCTTAAATCGCAAAATTTCATTTTTTATGACCTTAATTTCTTCCCAGACTTAATTCAAAACTTTATAAATTGAAATTTTGGTAAAAGTGTAAAAAATGATTTCATTGCTTATTATCAGAATTAAACCTGCTCTTGTTACCACACAGAAATATCATAAAGCACTAATTTTACAAAACAAAAAAATTTAAATCAAATTTAGATACTTCTTAAGGTGTGAAATTAAATTTTAGGTCAAGTGCATAGTCATAAATGTGGGAAGCTTGTTTTTTTTTCAATAAAGAGAACAATTGTACTCGTTTACATTTTGAAGCACAGTCCAGTCAACAAAAATGTTATATTCCCTCGCCACTAAAAACTTAATTACACCTTGGCTAAATTAGTAGGTGTGTATTTTTTACACCTTTTATGTCAAATTACCGAAAAATAATTCTTTTTATGGATGATGTTGAAAAGCAATGATAGAATTCGAAAAGCATTACTTTTATGTCTTCTGTACATTTGAAATAAACACATAATACCTTTTGAAAAAAATATTAAATGTAATTCATAGAAAAGTTAAAATTTTTCATTAAATTTGTGCACGAATTCATAAAATTAATGTAAGTAGAAATTCAAAATGACATGAATGCATTCTTTGTATTAATGGACGAATTTATTGTAATTGTTTACGTATACTCTTTTATTTATTACTTTAATAAATAAATTCATGAATATGATGAACGAGTTTTATTTATTCATATCATTGATGAACGTAGTAATTTTTTATTACAAATTTGGTGCACGAGTCGTTGAAAGAAGAGTAGCCAAATTAATGAGGCGAGCAATTTATAGAGTTGGTGGACCTTATTCATAGTACGTGTATCGCGTCGCGAAATCTCCAGTATATTCTGTTTATTCGTAAAATGTACATGATCTAACTATATTGTTCTTATTGTAGATATAAATCCGTAAATTTCTCTGCACTGTTTAATTTCGCTATTAATTTAGTCATTCATCTTACAGCATATAGTAAATAAGTTATCTTAATAGCTGATGGTCTCTGTAACTAGTTCTGTAAAATAACTATGTATATTTGTATAATTTTTATTAATAAATTATAATAATAATGTTTTGATGAGATAGTACAGAGTTTATGGGTTCAAATCTTACATAGGCTTATCACTCATTGCCTGGACAATCTACTTTTTCTGGATTGTTAAATTATGACCATCAGAGGTCATTAGTCAAAGAGGAGATGGATTTAGCGACAAATTACTTTCGAACAGAGGCAACCAAATGTCTGACGATAGCCCTCATTTGATGTAAAAATGACAAGTACCTATTCATTGTATCTATTAATGAATGGTTTCAACATATGTATTTTATATACAACATATGTCGCAGTTATTCTTATTAAAAACTTTGATGAAAATATTTATAAATATTATTGACACGTTCATTTTAACAAGTTAATTCATAATATTAATGAACTATTGGAAAAAAAATCACGAAAGTTATGAACGAAAATTTAGAAGAATAAATAACTATGTATGCCACTGGCCGGAAATATGATGGGGCTGGATTTTTAACTGGGATCCAGAAATAAATAATAATAAAAATAATAACTATGTATGCCTATCAAATTACAGTTTGAAGTTTACTTATTTTTATATGGCAAAATAGACTTATATGGCAAAATAGACTATTGTTATGATAAAAAAATCAATTCTCTGCTGTTGTTGCTAAAGTAATTTTTTTTATGTTTACCAGTAAATCGATAAATTGAATTAAATTAACATAACATAAATTATTTCAATTTTTAAAAATAGTTCGTACAATTATCTACAATTTCTGTGATCAGATTTTACATCTTTGCATCTGTAGTTACAATTTCGATTTTATTAAAATTAATTTTTTGTTTATTATATTTATTTTATTATTCGCCAAGCTTCACGCGCCCACGAGTATACCGTTGAGCCCCATTCGTGGAGAACAGTGAAATTTAGGCAGTCCTTTATCCCCCGAAAAACAGTAATGTGGAACGCATTGCCAGCTGATCTCTTCCCTAATAAGTATGACTTTCAGCGGTTCAAAAACAACGTCCACCAACACTTAAGATGTTTCCCTCCTGTTCCACCGTCCTAAATCCCCTACCATACCTTTTTATCCTCAACCTATGTCGTTATAGCTGTGCAATCACATTAAAGGGTGACCCCCTAAGTTATAACGATGGCCGTAAAAAAAAAAAATTTAAATTCAATCCAAGGAAAAATTGTAATGGATTAAATTAGAGGTAGACTATCGTCAAGATGAAAATATTGACTGGCTTTGTAATATGACAAATCTACTTTCTTGGAGAAATTTTTGAATAAATACTTACACATTATTAATAACAAAGTCGAAGGTCAGAGTTTCTAGCGCTGTTAATAATTTTTGTATATTTATAAATATTTAATTATTCTTAAAAATAAAAAAAATAAAAATAAAACAAATAAAAATAAAAATAATTATTAATAACATTGTTTGAATTTTCCTGACTTGCCATTACCTTGGACTAATTTCCAGAGCCCGTTGCGTGTTTATCTCAACAGTTGCTTAAAAACAAAAATGTAAGGTTTTCATCAATGATTTTCAATTTTTTTTTAGATAAGATTAGCTAAAAAGTGCCAAGGATTTGAAATTATACTCCAAAGGAACATAAAGAGGCAAAAAAATACAATAAAAGACCAACGTTTTAATTCATCTTGCTTATAATTTCACACAATATAATCGTTCATACAAATACAATAAAAAATATATAAAAAAAAATACTTTTTTGAACACAATACAAAACACATGCGGACAATTTTTCAATAAATACCTAGAATTATCACAATAACATATTTGTTGTTTTTCTTCATTCTTTTTTTGTTTTTAGGACAAAATTAAACTTAACTTAAGCCTTACACATTTCCATACAAAGTTTTTGTGTGGGGAAATTGTTCGCGTTTCCGTCACATCCGCCAAATTTGAATTCGAGACATTCCTTCGTTTCGGGATCGTAGCTCCATCGCGGAATCAGAGCTCTACAGACTCCCTTCCTGATCGGCATCTTGCACCTTTCTTCGGCCCGTTGGGAGATCGGTCGACCGGAAACACCTTGTACAGGTACTCCAACGGCAGCTTCTATGATATCGGCCACCGCTTATAGAATTTATCGTAGTTCAGTTCGTCGTATAAGTCGATTGGTTGGGCCTCTGTAAGTCGAAGGATACCGACAAACGACACGATCACCGCCAACGAAATTGCAATTTGAATTTTCATTTCGAAATTTAATTCTTTTTCTTATCACTTTCTTATGAATTCACTTTAAAAAAATATTTCAGTTCTTTTCGCCTTTTTTTTAGCGTTTTTACGTTTTCACCTGTTCGGCTCTTTGATGCTCGGATCACTTCACGGTTTTTCTGTTACTGATCGCATTCGACCTGGGCTACTTGGTTTTATATGTGCACACGGTAATTTCGAGATCGATCGGGAAATCCAGTGAGGAGGTCGTCGAATGCGCACGGTTTACTTTGGCGGCGGTGAAATTGTTTACCTTGATGTGATCGTGTGCTCAGGTATCTCGATCCATTTACGCGGTTAATTCAAACAGGTATCGGTCGAACGGTGCTCATAAGGTTTCAATGCATCGGAATCGTGTGTAAGATGTAAGCGAAGAATCCAGGATTTAATGAATTTAATGACTGTACAAGCGTGAAGACACTTTGGCGCCACTTTTCCATTCGGAAAGATGCTTCCAGATCGATCGATTGATCTTTTGATTATCTTATGAATTATCTGGCATTTATCGCGGTTTTTTTTCGTTTCGATTTTCAACGTTGCGAAAGTTGTTGACAATTTTGAATATAGACGAGTTTTTTGGAATTTTATGTGAAATTGTAATAAAATCATGAATATATTTCAGAATAGCTAAATAAATACGCCAATCATTTCTTTAAATCTCTTTACGTCACTATGAAATTCGATAATGTTATGTCGCTATTATATTATTAAATAAATTATTAATATTTGTTGGAGCGAAGGTTAGAGGTTGTGATCAATGGAACCGACCGCCACATTAAGATTAGATCAAATGTAACAAACACACCGCAGTCACAATAGACTCTAGCCAATCATGTGATGATATGCTGAACTCCTATTCCACATGAAGTACCTAATACATAGTTTCGTTATTATATTTATTCTCAAAAGAATTTAATTTTTCACACCCGCCTAACGCTTTCTCAAGTTATTGTGTACTCACTCAAAGATACTATTGTAGGTAGTTCCTGAGTACAATTGTTTTAGTTAACAACAAACTCCGCTTCATAGTAGAACACTCTCGAATGAACATTCGTTCCAAGGCTGTAGTGCGTGATTTTTTCAAGGACTGATACCTATATAGTACTATATATGATAACTATTCGAAACGATGTCATGATTTTGTTCGCATTTTCAAATTTTCACTTAAACAAATGGAAAATGAAAAATTATTGTGTTTTTGGAAAGTTATACAGCCACTATCTAAAAATACTAAAATTGACTTTTTGGCGCTTAGGTATATAGGAAATCTTAGGAAGTAAAAATGATTTCGATATACTACAAAACTAAGCAATATGTGGCAATCTGTGAAAACATATGCAACCTGCTGAATATCCAAAAATCCAGAAAAGTGTTAATAGATAAATATGAAGACCAGACGAGAAAAAAAAACCAAATCATTTTCTTATCACTTTTAAAATAAATTACGGAATTCTACCACCCTGAAATCCCCTTAGGGGTAGAATTTTAAAAAATCCTGAAAACACTTTCTAGGTATTCATATGAAGAATCCGTAGAATAAAAACAAATTCAATATATGCGAAAACCTAGTAGATATGACGAAAATCGTAAAAATATATGCATTCTATTTTCACTGATCATATTTTTCGACCCCCTTCGAAACACTAATGGTTATTTAAAAAATTTGTATCTAAATTACTTTTCTAGTTGATTTACATATACCTACATATCGTGTTTCAACTTTGTAGCATAAGTCTATAGTTAGGAAACCGCCCCCCACCTTCGTACCATACTACCCCTATAAAAAATATATTTTTTCCAACATGTCACTATTATAGCTCTATCTAAATATCAGTATTTTAGATTTTTATCATTATAGGTTCTTGAGATATAGGAATCTTTTCACCCTCACCCTCAAAATATGTATTTGTGCTAGGGATATATTAGGCCTACTTCTAGTAAAAAATTTAAGCATCTATCTTACACTGTTCTTGAGACGGTGACCTTAAAAAAAACCAAAAACTAGAATAATAACCCCTTCAATGATAAAAAACCGATTTAAGTGTTATTAACGTTTCCCAAGTTTAAGATGTAAATAGCTGAAAATTAAAAGAAACGTACTCAAAAACTGTACGAAAACGGCCATACCTATATAATATTTGTATGGGTGTGTTAATAGCATTCGAAAGTATAAATATCGATTTAATCTTAAACCCAAACTAAGTTATGTCGTTTTAAATAACAAGGAAATCGAGTTGTTCGCTCACAAAAGAAGAAAGCAGTCTCGATAGAATCAACAATAACATGGAATTAAGGAGATGCTTTCAGTATTATTACAGTCAGTATTTCTCGGTAGTCTTTATAAAGGTTCTATATCTCAAAACGTTCAATTCGCAGCCAGTCAGTCCACACATGTACTTCTGTACATTGTACAAAATATCACATTACACTTCTGAAACCACCCTTCTTTTGAAATTCAAACGAAGGGGTGGCATCAGAACACTAAGAAATCTTCGAGCCTTGCAAAGCACTAAATTACGATTTTCAGCTATTAAGGCTCGGCTTGGAGTTGTATGTATGTGGCGGTGGTCGGGGGTGGGTATTCTTCTGGCTGAAATAATTGAATTTTATTCGATCGGAATAATCATATTGCAATAGGGGGTAAACTTTGTCGCCATTCGACGTTCGGCTTCGAACCTTTCTCAAGGGTAGAAACTCAAAACTTCCCCGTACTTTAACGATTTGTGTGAAGTTAATTTCAATTGAAGTAAGAAGAAATCAGGCACCTGTTGCGCCTATTCAACGAAAGAAACAAGGTAGATATACGGAATAGTTGGTTTTCATTCGATCCCTTTCGGCAACTGAGTTTCCCGATTTTATGATATCGTGTACGTGTCTCAGCTCGGAATCTGATTGAAACTTTGCCGTTTCTATCAAGGAACATATCGACCGAATGTGTGCGATCTGCGACTTACTTTGCCTTTCGGCAAATGTACGTACCGAGTACATAAAGTTTGTAAGTTACCGATTGTGTTTATACACTGATTAGACGTTTTCAGAGTCGAACAAAAGTCACTTACGATAGTTGTTAATAGAATTTCAAATTTATGGAGTAAGATGTGTTTGGAACTACTAAAAATAAAAAATAGTTGCTTCAACTTTTTCCTTACTGATTTGCGGATAATATTGTTGTAATACTACGTGTGGTTTGATAATAATTTTTGGTTTGTCGGGATGTTGGTTCCACGACAGCTTAAAAACCGTTTAACCGATTTGGATTACTTTTTTCACTATCTATGTAGAGCGCGATTTTCAAAAAAGCTTAAATGTTGTAACATGCTTTAACAAGGATGAGTTTATCATTTTAATTTCTTATTTAAATAATAAAGTATTTTTACAGATCAAAACCATCAAAATCACAATTTCAATTTCATCGGAAAGTGAAGGTAGGTATTTAGCCATCATTTAGTAAATTTTTGAATGAAAATTATCTTCTCTTTTTAATTTTATCCTTTTTTTCAGTTCTTTGATTTTTTGGAAGAACATTTTCTTTATTTTTGCATTTCATATTTTTAGTTTGGCAGGTTGAGTTTTGGCAATTTTTGAATTTCGGATTTCTTGTCGTCGATTTGACGAGGGTAAATTATATTTGTGCATAATTTTAGCAACTCTTTCTTTGAAAGTGGAGTATTCATCTTTTTGAATTTGAAATTTTTGACCATTTTGTATAGAGTGCGTCGATTTGAGGAGTTTAATTTTGATTTTTTTTTTAAATGTTCTACTTTCCAGTATAGTATTTTAAAGTTAGACGATTAGAACTCTTACGCAAATTTTTGAAACTGTAACTTTATTCGATTTACGAGTTTTACATCATTTCAGTTGTTTTAATGAGGTTCGATTATTTTTAATCAGTAATCATTTTGCTGTATACGAAAGAGACATTGTGAAAAAATGTTTCGCAGCGATACTGAAAATATAAGTAAGTGGGAAATCCCTCAAGTCTCGCAGTGTCTAAAAACAAAACTTACCAAATACGTACAAGATTTTAATATGCAGAAGAAACACAGTTATTGTTCATAATATTGGCACAGAGTACGCTGTATAATTCTTAAGTGATGTGTACTTTAAATATGCAGGGGATTCCACATGATAAACGTAGTGATATTGTGATTGGCGAATTGAATGTGATTAACTTCTTAACGATCTTGAGGAACGTGCTCCTTCCGTCCAATGCAAAGCTACTATTTCATTAGCATAAATTTATTTTCGGGAACATATTATAAGCCTATCTCCCAGCTAAGTTGGTCTAGTAATGAAGTAACCTAAGGCCTAGACCCGATTTGGGCTGTTGCGCCATTGATTATTATCTCCCAACCACCTAGTTTAAAGGTTTTAGCCTAAATACGCACATACATAGCTATGTATTAGTCCATGCTCCAGTTCGGTTGCAGTCTCAAGTCGATAATGATGGTGTTATGCTGTGGTGATGTTACTCCGTGCTGATACACCATCCTGGATATACTTCCGCTTCTTTCAATGCAGAAAAAGATTGAAAATGGTTGGTCTTTAAAAGTATATTGGCTGTATATTCACAGTAACGAACAGCCGATTAGAAAGCAGCATACACCGGTAGCTTAACTTGTAATCAAGTTGCGGTCAAATGCCTCATTTCAAATTATTTTTTCCGCCATTTCACTATGACACTATGCCGGTCCGTGGCAACAGAAATGTCGCGACACTTGCGTAACGAGCCAAGGTTCAATGATTTCACTCGATGCATTCATTAAAAGTTTTTATTGCGACGAGTGAAACCGATAAACAAATTTGCGAATGCAATCAACAGTCTCAGGTGGAAATCGAACCATGCGGTCGATTTACCTGTACAGTGCGTGAATATTTTCATATTTATATGACCTGACGAAGCCGAAAACAACCAAACACAAACATGGTGCAAGCAATCTCTGATGACGATGAACTGGCAGGTGATAGGCATATAGGTGTGACGATGGTGTCCTCATTTGAGTTTATCAAGCGGTGGAATTCCCGTCTTTTTACGACTGCTGCTGGTATTTTGGTACTGGAAATTGTCATTTATGCCGGACATGGCACTCTACCAATCGATCTGATTATGGCCCAGCAGAATGGTAATTAAGTGGGCAAATGTATCGCATACATTTTACGGAGAATTAGTTTTACATAAGTGACTAAGTGGCTAACAAATGGTTCACCTCAACCAGGTTTTTTGTTGTTCTAGTATGACCTCTTGTTGGACATAGAACACAAACATCGTCCTTGCCAAGCCAATTATGCAAAAATCTATGCTGTTTGAGACGAGTTGTTAGACCATGGAGGGTAGTAGTAAGACTAACTAACAAACTCGCTATTACCCATGATCGCATCTTGTGAAGAAGCACTGGAGCTGTCCTATGGTCCCGATTGAGGGTCACACAGAAACTGCAGAGATGAAGAAACAAACTCGTTCTTATTTTCAACTCAACACTATAATTTGAACTAAATTTCGACTTCTTGGTAAAGTTATAACATGCGCTCATGATGTGAAAACACAAATTTTTCAAAGACTTTTGTATGGAAACCGCACACTCAGTTTGGTCCAGAAAAAAAATTAAAAAAATATTTAAATCAAAATTTAACACATTTGTATGTAAGCTACAAGAAGTAGGACAACAAATTTCGGGTTCAACTTAAATCGTAAGTGATAATTTTTTTGATGTTTATTTTTCTTGGAATGTGACAAAATTTTAACATATATTTTTTCATTCCATTTCTTGTCTTTTCAATGAAAAATTTATTTAAAGATTTTTGGTACTTTCCTTTTAATTTTAGCAACCTCAATATTGACAAAGTAATCGCGTAAAATGAACTCAGTCAAATCAGTGTACTAATTTTGTTGTTTTTTGTACGGTACCTAATTGAAGGTTACCTGTAAGTCTTAAACACATTCTTTCATTACATTATAATCGTAGATTTTAGAGACTCAAGTACCGGTAATCAAGTACCGGTCTTTTTTTCTAGTATACAGTCGAAATTCACATATCAATTCAGGTAGATTAGATCCGTCGATCCGGATATATTTATTTCTGTAGTTTTCGATATTTACACTCTTCTTTAAATAAATTCCTGAAAATATTAATCTAAAAATTGTACAGAGAAATTACATATTATTTCTCTATTAGTCTAAAAGATGTAAAAATTACGCAATACAGAATCTGCCGAATAGTTGATGTTTTTTGAAGATTTGACGGTTGCAAAAAGGACTCATTTGATTTGATAAAAACGTGTCCCATTTCAAATTCTTTGCTAAAAATGCATTCGTTTTTATGGAAGCAACGAATAGCACGATTTGGCCCAATAACTAACTTCACGTCCTAGTTTAATCTGGTTTCGAGTTATCCTACATTTGGATAGAGAAAGATAGACTCGGATCTAGATTTCATTTAGATCCTTGAATATGAAGTATCACCTAAATATGAACTGATATTCGGCATGTCCACCAAAACTGGTACACATGTTTCTCAAGCATGCATTTTTCCATAACGTAACTACTTTAATTTATTATCCGAAAACATATTTCCCTCAACCACATGGTGACTTATTAGAACGGAATTTCTATAATTCTTCACACACCTACGAGAATCACCGGGGAATTTCCCCATTTCTAACAAACAGGCAAAACAATTTTCCCTAATCTGGAAGACCACCCACCAAATCTCACCGGGGAGTTACCAATACTTGAAGAGTGTGGTGATCCGGTTCCGGAGAATTTTTCAGTTTTCACACGTATTTCGATTAAATTCTCATTCCGTCGTAATTTTTGTATAGTAAAGGTACTAAGTGGAAAGACGGAAGGAATCATCCCATATATGAAAGTAACATAAAATGTATTCCCCTATGATCGGGACGGGTCGTTCTCATTCTTCTTGGACTCGAACCCGGAGAAGAAAAAAACCCCGGGATGTGTCCGTTGTAAACTACTAATGTCGATGGGATCCTGATGGGAATGAGCCTCGACGTATGTTTCTCAACATTAAAACCAAAAACCCGTTCCGTACTCGTATTTTTCGAACGAAACTTTACGAAAGACGTCTTGTAAGTCTCGTCCAAGGATGTCTATAAGGACACATTTATCTTTACATGAAAAAGTTTATCACATATCGGCAACGAGTATTTCGTCCTTAACTCGTCCTCTCGAAAACAAGAAAGACATTTTATGTTGGACATGCATGAAGATAAAATGCAGCCGATCTGGAAGAAAATTCATAGCTCTTCATTTCATAAGTGAAAAGTTTTATTGTCACTTTTCAAAGAATATCAAATAAATCTTGAAATGAAAGGATTGATTTGGGCTTCTGTTTTTGGTTAGAGGTTCGGGTAGTCTAGAAGACACTTATTTTCACTGTACCTACTATTTTTTTGAGACGACTTAACTAAGTAGTCCAAAAGATTTCAGCCCCCCTTCTTTTCAGTTGAAAACAATTTTACTCCCCAAGTCTATCTCGGTAGATTAGGCCCGTCGATCCGGATGATTTGGCGATTTGTTCCAAATATAAACACATTTTCTGAATAAAATCATAAAATCTTCATTTCAAAAATGTTGTACCTAATTTTCTTCCTACAAATGAAGTAAAGTTAAAAAAAATACCCATTATACGGAAAAAAAAATTAAAGATTTATTTTAAAAATTTAATACACCTGAATTGAATAATGCTTCTGTGTTCGATTTTCAAGTAAGCTCGATTCTTTACAAATTTTGCATCCCACAGCGACGGTAAAAGCTTTTGATGTAAATGAAACCCCGGAATTAAAAAAAATCGTTTTCTCTCGTTTCATTATTTTTTCCTAATTATCAAACAACGAGAAGGGTATCTATATATTATATTTAACGAAAAAAACCCTACCACTTCTAATCGGGAAACTTTTGACTTCATAAGTAGACAGTTAAAAGAGCAATTTTTTTTTTAAAAACCTAATATTTCAAAAAACCGTTGTATCTACCTAATTTTTTTTATAAACTTTTGTTTCATTTATAGAATAACAATTGTATAACAATTTGCTAAGTAAGAAAGGTGCGCTCAGACTGCCGTTATTTTTGCATACAATGATTTTGCTTTTATTATTACAGATAATTGCGATAAATCAAATATTAGATAATTTGTCTTCTATGAATTTTTGGATAGGTAAGTTTTATTGATTTAAACAACGCAAATATGATACCTGCTTGAACCAATGTCAACAATGTCCAGCGACAAAATCTTCTACGCTTTATTTACTGCCTTCATCGTCGTAATTATCAAAGTATTACTAGTTAAGTTAATATTTGTGATGACTTCTTTACAATTCGTGGTGTAGAAATTTCGCGGTATAACGACTGAAATCATGCAGCGCTGAAATAATGTTTTTCTGTTTTTTTTATGTACAGTAGTGAAAATGAAAGCAGCAGAAGCACTTCTTGCGACAACCGGCGAAAAAATCATAAAATTAAAATATGCATGAATGCATGAATATCGATAGGACTATTAAATAATAGAAGCTTGGAGCCGAAAAGAGGTGACAAGTTAACTGACCCGAAACTTTTCACGTAAGCGATTTAGTAAACGTGATGATTTAAAATTTACGATAAGTTTATTATTTGGACAGGTGTACGATTAGTGATAATTTAGATACCGGTCAGTACAATTGTTTTATATAATTTATACCATTAATATTTATTATTTATTTCGTTTATTGCTTACATTATTAGATATTAAAATAATATCGCATTTAAAATATTTAGTATAACTTGTAATTAACTTATATACATTTTTAATATTCCGCACGAGAGTAGCTGAGAGTAACTGAGAGTAGTGGCTGAGAGCAGCTGAGAGTACAACTCTATGAGGTCCTACAAAAAGTAGAAACGACTCGAAATGGACTCTCACTTTTTTTAATGGAAACTAATTGTTGAAGTATTATTAATTATAACTAAAGGATCCGAGTATCTAGAAAGTTGAAACTCCTAACTCTGCTTCAGTTGTAGTGGTTTCCGTGAAGTGAAAGAAAAAATATGACTTTTGTTTGGTAGTTACAGTAGCTGCTCATCAAAAATTGTCCATAGTCAGAACAGAACTGTACCTTGGACTATAAGAGAAATAGCCTATGCCAAATTTCTAATTCTTTGCTTGAACGGTTTAGAAGTTAATGGTTAATATTCACAATCACTTGTTTTAAGGACTTTTAATTTAACGAATTTTCATAAAGTTAGTCTTAGAAATTCTATGGAGACTAGGTCAACATCTTCTTGAGTTATCAATCGTTCGAACAGACAGCAAGTGGATTTAGGGTTTGGTCATGAATTGCACAACAAAGTAATTTGTCAAATTGCCTTTGCCCGATTTGAACCATAATACCTATTTTTCTTAATGTGAAACTAGTCTTCAGTATTGGGTGGAGGGCTGGAAAATCTTTGCAAAGTTAAAAGTTGCACATACTCACAGCCAAGAAAATAATTTTGAGTTGTGGAGACGTTCAGAAGAGGAGGCGCTTCTTAATAATCTTAGCTTATGTAGACTAATCTCAGGAAAAGTTTACGATAGAAAATTGAAATCTGGTAAGTATATATGCGATTGTTAGAAATAAATACCTGGATATGAAGCGGTCATGTAGGAACAGAGGAAGACTAGACTAAATATAATCCGGAACTGTGTATGGGAAATGCTATTCACGGAGGACTACTGACCAGTCCAAGATATCATATTAATATTCAGGGACAAACATTGTAATCTTTCGAAAATATCTTCAGGAAGCTGGAGCAAAACATCTCCTAACATCCCCTGGACTGAATTCCGCAAGGCATATAATGGATAAATAAATAAGAATAAGTCGCGGCGGCGGGTATTGGTAGATATCCCGTCGGGGGAGCAACAAAAATTAAAGAAAATATGTTAATCAAACGGCATCTATCTTATAATACCATAATCATAGCCTGTTTTGAAATTACATATATAATTCGATTGCATTCAACCAATTTAGAAGCTTTCAAGTGCACGCTTTCGATATTTTTCGATGTTTTTATTCGCCCTTCTCATTCTTCTAACAAACTATTACACCATGCAAAAAGTAATTTCGAACAAACTCGTAAGATTAGCTCTCAATAGCGAATCGATTGAGGGAGGGTGTTTGCAAGGAACCCTAAACGGCTGGAATCGAACAGTCATCGAATATCATGTACAGTAAATGCAGAAGCTTGAACAGTGCTTTGCCATTTATCAATCAATTGACCGCATCAAATGTAGCTGAAAATTGACCACAAAGAAATCCGGCTCCTGTACAGTAAGGAAAGGACAAGCTGTAAACAATTTGAAATAGAAGGAAGTAAAGAACTTTCGAAAGGACGAAATCGCCGAACATGAATCGAACCGTACGTATCCGATATTTGAAGTCAAAATTCTGGAGAAAAAAAAATTTCGAGGAAAAAATACAAGATTTAAGAAGATTAAGCTTACAGAATTCTTTACAAGTTATCGTACCATTTTTGAAATGGATCGAAGCCGATGTGAAAACGGGGACCGTAGAATCTAATAAATCGATAGAACCAGGGGGTCCTACAGCTATCAGACTGGAAAATTCTAAAATAGCAATTAGTTGAGTGATAAAAGGACTACTAAACGAACTTCTTGGCATCAGATCCGGCACCTCATACTTTTAACTAAAATCTGGGTAACCGAAAAAAATTCAGCAACTGCAAGATAGAGCGTCAATGAGAAGTGTGAACGAGAAATTTCTTCTGGAACAACCTTTCATGGTCTTGATGGACGGTGTTCTTACAAATAAACCCAAACACTGCTTAAAACTGTAATAAATTTTAATGTTTACTAAAAATTAGTATCCGTTTTATAGTCATATACAAAAACAATGAGATAGGATGACTAAAGAAGACTGTATCCTCTGCGAAATTTGTTTAAACGATACCCAACATGTATTCATACGATATCTTGTTCACTGTTAAAGGTTTTTCAGTCTGTTTCAATATATACTGCCACTGGTACATCTTTAAGACAAAAGCAATAGTTTTCGATCAAATAGTTCAGAACAGTTTACAAACAAGCGTTTCATTCAGGATTTTCCACCGGGCACGCTCTTAATGTTTTAAACATAAACTGTGTCCAGATCTGTGAAAGATGTGGTTGTCTCCAAAGACTGCTCCAAAGACACCCGTAGTTTGATAAGTTTCTAAGCATAGCACACCTTTCTTTACCCAGTCAAAATACCATGAATTATTTTAGTTATATAAACTTTTCTGTTTTATTTACTTTTAATATATTATTTTTATCATATCATTATTAATTAGTATCGTTCTATAGGAAATCTAATTTCATATAGTTGTGTAACATTTTTTACATTCATCTTTCACACCTTTTCTGTTTTTTCTGTTTAACATCAAATTTTAGTTTTTTTTTTTGTTCTATGATAGTAGAATGTTTGTTGTAGTTTTTTTTACATTTTAGTTCTTGTATAACAAAATAAATATTGTAGCTAAATATTTTTGTATGGCTTAAATACAGGGCACAGCGTTCATTAAAGAAAAGTAAATATGTCATAATTTTTCCAGCCAGTGGAAAAGAAAACGCCGATCTAAATTTAGATAGAAAGTGAAACCGATATTTAACGGAAAACAAAAAGACTACCGACGTCATTTATAATGTAACTTTTGCTAATTAAAACACCGAGAAATAAATTCAAAAATTTTGTAAAGGTAAACAGTACGACGAAACAAAACAATACAGATAAAATACGTTTATATTAAAGAACGAAAGGCATCATTGTCCGCGCGCACATAAATTGTAGTCAGTCACGTTACATACAAAAGAAAAAATTTAAAAAAAAATATTTCGAAATAATAAACGGAAGGGAAGAGATTTTACTAAATATCTAAAAAAAAAAATAGCTGATTGAAAATTAAGATGACAAAAAAATTCGAATATTGCAATTTGTCCAATTTATTAGCAACTAATTTCGGTTGTGATGCCTTTAAAACTCTCCGAACTGAAGTGAACGCATCCGTACTTACAAACCAGCGTCCAAACGTACGGAATGAAAAATTCTTCGGGCGCATCCTCTTCGACGTATTTGAACTTTAAGTCGGGGAATTTCTGAAAAGCAAAAAGACAAGTTCAGTTCGATGAGTTTGTATTGTAAAATTAGAAGGAAAAAAATATGAATTAAAATTTAGAAATGCCTAACTGACGCAGATTTGTAACAAGGATATAATCTCATCCCCAATTTTTTTCAATGATGTGTAGTAGCGCCCATCTCAGCGTACTGCTATTATAATCCATTCAAGTAGTAGCAGAAAGGCGCAACAGATCGATGACAAAGAGAAAGTAGTAAGTCAGACGAAACTGTAGCGATTAATAAAGGTTCACTTTCATTGGGAGTACAACCTGATATAGACAACAGTAAAAAGGACAAAATTTAGCGACAAATCAAAAAGACTGCTGAAATTAACAGGCTCATTGAACGATGAACTAATCAAGGAGGAAGACTTGGTTCAAAATGTCCAACGAAATCCAATCTGGTAACGCTTCAATTATCTAGACACGTTGAAAACGTGGAACGCAAAGGGCAAACCACATGGAACTCGACCAACATGAAAACCACGCAAAGGACGGTAGGACCCAATCGACATAGAAAAAAAAACCCGTACTGATAAATGCCAATTGGAATCGCTAGAGCAAGAGGACTGAGACGCTATGAAGGCAGAGGAGATTTAAACCAAAAAAAAAGTTTCGGGACTCTGACTTAGAACAAATAAAGAAAAAGCATACAAATATTTTCTTTTAGTAAAAGCTATTCATCGAGCACTTAAGTTCGAGTGATAGCTCGTGCTCTCCTCCAGCTCGAGTCGTAGCAACCATTTTAGTTCAAGAGACACAAGCCGAGTGCGAAGAAAAAAATAATTAAAAGCAGCGCTGTTTCTACTCCTGCCCTAAGAAGGGTGTAGGAACAGACAAGAAAAAAACTTTTCATGAAAAACCCCGTCTACAAGAACCACCTATTTTTCGGCATTTTTTGCGATAAGTAAGGCTTAACTATTTTTTTTTTTTAAATATCAACACTTACCCGTAACCGATCACTAGACCACTGACTTGCACCCTTCGAAATCACCTCGAGCACTTCAGTAACGCCAAGTTCACCCCTCTGATCTTGTACGCGTTGTAATCGCGATGAAAAAAATCCAACAACCTAAAAAAGAAACGGACAAATCAAAACAACTCAACTTCACATCCGCACATACACTAACTTACCATATCAATATTCTGAATAATATCCTGAAAGGCATGATGACTACGAAATCCTTCAAACACTTCCCGCTTATACAGTAACGTATAAACCAAATTCGGACAATAGACTAGTTGATTCGATAGACATGAATTTAAAATTTCCAAAACCATTCGAAGAACTTCTTCAAGTACATTCAAATCCTGCAACATATCTTCGGATGTTGTAGCAACATCTACACTAACCGAACCGTTGGCAGGCTCCTTGATTTGAGCATCGAGTCGCGTATGCTTTTTGGCTAACGTTTCGAATAAACTGATCAATCGTTGAGCAACATACGGATGGAGGGATCGAAATTGGCCGGACATGTTAGCCAAAGCAGCAAGACAGTTCGTGTGAAGATATTTATCGCGCATTTTCAACATATTATACTGGATAGTTCGTATTACGACAAGAATTAAAAGGCCACCGAGAGATATTTCCGAAATTGATCGCTCCGTATACCACGTTATGTTCTTCAAGATCTGCAATAAATGATGAAAAAAAAATTAATTTGCTTCTCTAGTTTGCAACTATTCCTGGCACTTACAATTTGATGAACGCTCTTATTGAATCCATCATCTTCGCTAAGAATCAATAAAACAATCAACGACATGTAAATGTGATGCGACGTACTATCGGGCGCATTGTATAAAGTTTGTAAAATTGGAATAACTAGTTGCTGAAGATTTGTCTGCGACATAACAAATTTATAGAACCGTTGATTTCGATGCAGCAGCAAATAAAGTAGAAGAGTGGCTTGATCGATCGTTACAATCCGACAGAGCGTATTATACAGTCCATTGAAGTCGATTTTAAATGTCGAACCATCGTTTGGCGAGTCGGTCGAATCGGAACAGCCAAAAATACTCGTCCGATACGAGTTCTCTCTGGTAGTGCAATGATTCGTTAAGATTAACAAGAGTAGAAGACTTTGATTCGCTAACGGATAATGGTCGCGAAATTGTTGTGGCAGATCGGCCGTAACGGTGCTACTTAAAACATCTTGAGTTTTTCGAAACGTAAAAATCGAGAGCAACGATTCGGCAATACCGAAAACAAACGATCCGCCCGATGTTGAACCGAACATTGTTTGCGGAACCTGATACATTCGCGATACGAAGTGCAGAAGAGCACTGGTAAGAACATTGGCATTTTGACATTTGTAAATCGTCCTGAAATGGGAAAATGAATTTAAAAAGTTCAAAAAAACTATGAAAATTGATTTACTTGAATATTGTGGACTTGTCAGACGGCTGCTGCGAAAGTAGATGAACGGAAAGAAGAGTTATGATCGTATTTACGGCTTCCAGGTGCAAGTGATATGTGAATTCTCTGTGTTAATATAGTCGAAACAAAAGTTTTAATACCAATTTTCAACGCATCATTTACAACTTACTTCACTGGAATAATAGCAATCAGATTGACTATGGCCTCGAAGAATGCTTCAAACTTTGTCCCGTCGACTATCGCAACTGGTTGCGATTTGACGCTGCCGTCGCGATCGTTATCTCCTTCGACTGAAACAATGGCATTTGAAACTGTTTCGCTTTCGGACGTCTCCAAATCTTCCAAATTCGGAATGGCTTCGAAATGCTGCAAGAGCTGATACTCGGATCCAGTTTCAATCATGTACTTTATAAGCGATCGAATAATAAATAGACCATTGAAGGCTTGCCATATGTGCATAGTACTACAATATTTGTTTTTAATAAATATTTAAACGTTAAGTACAGCATAAAAAATACCTTTCTTGATCGGAGAGCGACAAGAGTTCAGTGACTTTGCTCAGGAAAACGACAATCAGTGATCCGAAATTTCCAGTTTTTAAGTTGTGGCTTAAGAAACTTTGACATAGCGCCTCCAAACGTGAGTCTAAGCTGAGTTGGTCTTGGCTACATGTAAATTTAAATTTAAGTTGATAATTTTCAAAATACTAAGAATGATTCGTATTGAAATTGGTATGATAGGAATCGCGTTGAAGAAACGATGAGTGTTGTAGTTTTTAGCTTTTTGAGTCTCTAAACCGACCTCTAATAAGTCGGAAGGCATGTGCGTCGTTAGCTTCTTACATGACGCAACCGTTGCCAAAAAGGCTCAGATTGACTTGACACAGTGGATTCACAACGGACCCAAACATCGATCATTGCGAATAAGCACCAACCAAACCTAAGCCCGTGACGCAAATCTAAATGTTGGCTATTTTCCGGTTTTCTTTCATGTTCATATTCAGCGCCACCAGATAAAATTATTTTGCTTCTAAACGTGAATTTATTTGGATTAAATTGGCTCTTACCGGATAAAATTTGCTTTTATTCTGTTTTCGAAAAGTTTCGTTTGTTACATAAGATAAAAACGCACTCTGCCTTCAACATAACGTTTTTAACAGCTTAGAGTTTGCACAGAATGCCGAATTGTTTGTTTTTGCCCTGGAATGCTCCGACAATACGATCGCTATCATAGCGGTACAAAATGTAGAAAAAAAAAATACAATTCAAAACGCTCTGTCCGGATGGTATCAGCTACATGTTTGCTTATCAGGCCATTAACTTTATGAATTTTTTGTGAATGAATCAAAAAACACTAGCAATTTGGGCGGTCACGTACGGTTCTGAATACAGTCAAATCGTCAGTTTGGAGATATCCTCTCTAGTAGCAGAAGAAGAAGAAGCTCGTGAGATAATGACGCAAAAGTAGTAATCATCAGTCGGATTAGTAGAAAATAAGACTTGAGTTTGGAGCCATAAAACTCAAGTTTGAAAAAAATAGAGCAGGAAATGATTCGATTGATAAAAAAATACATTGCTAAAAATACGTTACTGATGAAAAATACATAAAACATGCACCAACATCTAAAGCAGCTTCTGAACGGATATTTCTGATCAAAAACGATCACCAAGAGTCAGCAATGACTTGGGGGATGTCTCCTATCATGAGATCGCAGTACAGGGGTCGTATGCTGTATTCCGTCGCTCGTCGTTCGCTGCCAACGACGAGCGACGTTGTCAGTATTTTGGTATGATGTAAGCCGACGCGTCGTCGTTTGGGACATTCCAACGACGCACATTGCATGCGCGAACGACATAGTTACGGATTGCAAAACTGGACGACGCGACGTTCGTTGACGCCCGTCGATGCGAACGTCGCAACGTTCGTTACAGCATACGGCCCCTGATTTAACAAGAATCCCTCCTGCAGGCTGCGGTGAAGCTACTCAGCCATACCCTCATTCAAAACCAACCGTTGACCTTTCATCAAGATTTTGGGACTGCCTATACTGCCAAAAACACCCGGAGCTGGCTACCGAAAAAAATTCCTAACCATCGGGGATAGGGCCTTCGAATTCTTTTTAGGTGCATCAACTCGTATGTCAAGAAAAATATTTTTCAACATAGTCTCCTTTTAGCTCGATACACTAAAGCCTATCAGCATATCAGTGCTGCATGCGGTAGCATTTCCCACATACGATTTGCATGCTCCATGATTCAATCAACGCATTGCAGTAAATGTTTTGGCATACTGTAACTTAAATTTTGCTTTCTGTGCAAAGTTTGTACAGCGCTGCGTAAGGCCAGCCAATAGTAAAATAAAAAACAGACTAATCTAATTGAATTTTTCTGGAGGGAAGAGTAGAAAATTTTAAAATTCAAATTTTCTCCTCTTCCCTTTTGCGACCAGAGTAACATTAATATTATTTGAATTTGAGGTAACATGCAGTAATGAATTGTATTGGATCATGGACAAAATTGCACTGCCCTTCAATGCAGTACTGCAGTGATGACATCAGTGTTCGTGGTAAATCTCTTTCCATCAAGCCATTCTTTTCAAGTCTGGAAGCAACAAAAAAAATCGCAGGAGGCGAAATCTGGAGAATACGGTGAGTGAGGGAGCAATTCGTAGCGTAATTCAAACAATTTTGCCATTGCAACAGCGGACGTGTGAGCCGGAGCGTTGTCGTGATTAAACAAAACTTTTTTCTTCGCCAAATAAGGCCGTTTTTCCTGAATTTCAGCATTCAATCGATCCAATAACTCAACATAATATGCTCCCTTCATTCTTTTCCCCTTCTACAAGTAGTCGATAAATGTTATCCCATTAGAATCCCAAAAAACTGTCGCCATAACCTTTCCAGCCGATTGAACGGTTTTTGCCTTCTTCGGTGCGCTTGAACCGGCTTCCATCCATTGTTTTAACTGTTGTTTTTTTTCTGGAGTGTAGTGATGGAGCCATGATGAATCAACAGTTACGAATCAACGAAGAAATTAATTTGAAGTACGTTCAAACAGTTGTAAACCGCGCTGTGAAGTTATCAAACGATTTCGTTTATGGTCGATTGTGAGCAAACGCGGCTTTCATCTTGTGGATAGTTTTCTCAAGTCCAAGAAATGTTTCAAAATATTCCAAACGCGTTCAGATGAGATGTTTACTACCTTAGCTATCTCACGCACTTTCACTCTACCATCTCCACGATATCATGGATTTCTTCGATCATTCGTGGCGTGGTAACTTCATTTGAACGTCATGAGCTTGTTATGGTTTCTGCGGTCGTACGACCACACTTGAATTCGGAAAACCAGTTGTAAATCATTCGGATCGATGGTGCAGAGTTCCTATAATGTTTATCTAATTTTTCTTCGGTTACTTTAGCTGTTTTTCACTTTAAAAAGTTATTTTTGATCAACACACGGAATTCGTTTTTATACATTTTTAAAAATTACTAGAAGCTGACTTGCTTTGACTGCTGGTTCATAAAAACAAAAAGAGGTATCAGGCTTAACCTTTGCAGGTAATCTATTTAAGGACTAAACTAAAAAGATTTAGCGAAAATACCAGCGCCAGTGATGCGGTAACTCTAGGGGAGGGTTCCAATATAAGACTTTACTTTTTCATAAAGCGTGCAGGATCGTTATTGCTCTAGCTTTGGTTCCGTTTCTGGCATTTCCGATCAAATTGGAGACCGGTTTTTAGAGAATGAGACCACCTTATAATTCTGCCTTGAGTTATAGTCTACTTCTAAGATAAGCCGGACAGGCTGTGCACGTATACTCTAATTCCAATTTACAGGGTGAACTTAATTAGGAAAGAACAGTGCGTTTCAAAACAAATATGTAAGAGAAATAGGCTAAAAAAACACATTGGAAGAACGGTAAAGTTTGTAAAATCCCGGAAATGCAAAGACAAGCCATCTATTGAATAAATTAGCAAGGTTCTAACATCGAGCCACATCACTAGAAGCTTAGATTGAGCTTAAGATAAGCCGAACAAAGTCGGTTCTTCCGATCGATGTTTCTTCAGAGAAGCCGACGACACCAGCAGTTTGCTTGCTATTGTAATTTTATCAAATCGAGGCGCGTACAGAACCTTGCCAGTGCCAGCCAGTTGACACAATTGTTCGATAAACAAGCAAATGTGTACGCGTGTCGACTGGCAAGCAATCGACGAGTTAGAACAATCTGTGGCGCGAATTTTTCTTTAAGAATAGAAAACCAAAACAAAATCCCGAAATCGTAACTAAAACCTGCTGCCTCCAGGAACAAATAAAAACCCTATGAAAACATTTCGCCGTTGCAACCATACTAGCAAGCAGACGGAAATCATATTTGTTTATTACGGCGGCCAGCAACGACAACGCGTAAAAGTTCAACGAACCACGTTAATTACCTGCTTGTCGGCACCGCAATATGATACTGAAGAAACTCGGTCCAGAACTGTTCGTCGTTCAACGGAATATGATCCTTGCTGACGAATTTCCGCAGGTAATCATTTTCCGCCAGGTCGACGTTTCGACTCACGTTTATTCCCATTTTTCGTTCACGTGAATTTTTCGCATTTACACGGCCGCGACCGAAACAAGCGCGCAATTAACCCGACGAATTTTCTCTTTATTGCGTGTCGACGGACCGTTCGTTCGGGTCGCAATTGTTATGCCGTTTACTTTTCGAATTTCACGACTCTACCGATTTCGGTGACGAGTTGGAAATTTCAAAACGAAAATAATAAATTGGCCCGGGTTTGTGACAGGACGGAGTTACGACGGAAATGTCAGTTTTGGCAGTTGTTTGACAGGTGACAGGTCGACAAAAATGACGTTACCGGTGTGAAGTTGAATGCGTTTGGGTTTTGTAGTTGCAGCGGTGATCAGGTTTTTAAATCGGGTTTTTCCCCGGGTCGTTGTTATCCCACAGGATTCGGCTTTTATATTTTGATAATCCGTTTGTTTTTCTTTTTAAATTTTTGTTCCATATAAATTATTGCAATGTAGTTTCTGTTGCAACTAAAAATATTGGCATCATCCGCCGTATCGTACTATTTCCTGTTTACCTTGGCTGCCCACTCGAATTCACGTTACCGGTGAATTTTCTGATTTTTAATTAATGAAACTTACAATAAACTTCAAACCTTTGAGTCATCCAAGTACCTACCTGCGAATTATATTTTGTCTACTAACGCGAAATTAAATCTGCTGGTTTTTACCTTAAATGGTGAAACGACTTTGCAGCTGGCTGGAAGATTTCCAAAGCATTGTACAAAAGTTGAAAGATTTTGAGCAAATTTTAATTTAATTGGTTGATATCTTAGTGAATTTTACACAGGTTCTTCGAAATAAAACGTTCTTAACGTCGTCTCGTAGTTTTCTGCTCGACTATTTTTATGCTAGCGAGAAGACTTTGTGATTCTTCCAGGTTCGTATGGTTTTAAAATCTGTAGTAGCATTGTTTGAATCTAATAGCCTGAAACCCATTTCATAGCTAAGGGGCAGGCGACATAGTTTGTTGTTAAAATATGAACTAATAACTTTGTGTGGTAAAAATGCGTGGGTTAATGTAAAAATGCGTCACACTTTCCAATGAAAGTTTTTCACCTCGTAATCGTAATGGGTTTGTTCGTCTCCGATCGGTGATAGTAACACACTGGGAAAATAATACTAATAATAATAAAATACATCTTATACGTTATAATAACAAGAACCTTTTGTTTTCAGAATTACCGGGAATTAAGCATCAGAACGCTAAAGGACAACGGCAGCGATGTCCGGCCGAATATTATAGCCAATATGAAACAGATCTTAGACCTTAACGATTACTGCCTGCTGCATATTTGCTCCTTCCTCGACACTTTCGAAATAATCCAATTTTCGACGTTGTGCAGTCGTTTGCAGTACATCGCGGACAATGTCCTGAAAAATATAAAGGATATTGAATTCAATGATAAAACCGAAAGAAAACTACCAATCGAACTGGTGAAGCAAGTCTTTACTCGAATTGGACCATACATAAAACGTGTTCGTTTGCTCGAAGTAAATCTCTCGGAGTTTCTTCACGAGTACGTGGACATTCTTCCGTCGTCCTTTCAAAACCTCGAAGAGCTCGACTTAGAATGCATCGATCAAATTTCCGTTCTGACCTATCAGAAAGTCTTCACGTCTTGTAGGAAAATCGAAAAGCTGAAAATAATCGAAGGAAACATAACGGATTCAATATGCTCGTTAATAGCGAAACTGCCGAACTTACGATGCCTGGATCTAACTCAAAACCACCTAATAACAGGAAAGCATTTGAAAAACTTAACAAAATTAACCGATTTGAAAATCGGCTACTGTCGAAAGATCGAAACGAAACATTTCATCGAGATCTGCAACGCTTCGAAACTGAAAACGTTGGACATACGACTTTGCAAGCTGCTCATGAACGAAGCATTCGAGAAGCTAGTCGAAACCCAAACCGAGCTCGAATACATCGAAGTCAGCTATTATCTGAACGGCGAAGCTACGATCATTGCCCAATTGGCGAATCTGAAACAGATCGGGATTTATTTCCAGGTCGACACACAACCGGAACAATTACTCGCCGAATTAGTTCGCTTTAAGAAGAACACGCTCGAATCATTGGAAATCTATTGGGACGATTTGACTAACAAATCGAATAGAGAGAGAATTTTCGAATTTAGACGACTTCGAAAGTTGTTTTTGCTAGAGGCGAGCCATTTGTCTGGTAGCGATTTGAGGAGAATGGCGAAAAATTTTCCGGAATTGATGATTTTTCAGTGCTACGGATCGTTTCGGTTGAAATTGAAAGGACTCGTTGATTTCGTGAAGCGATCGAGGAACTTGAAGGCTTTGGATATTTCATATTGCAGTCAATTCGATGCTACTTTGTATTTCGAACTGTTGGAAGTTATGAAGGAGAAAGAAGTTGTGCCGCTTGTAGTCTACGCTGATTCCACCAACATTCCTGTCGATATCTTGACGGTAAGGACTTGCTATATCTTTTTCAAAGGATTTGTCGTAAACTGGTTTACTCTTTTAACAGACAGACGTTTATAGCCGAAATAGGAAGTGGTTGCAAGTACGGTTTACGAATTTCTCATCACATGTTTAATATTTTCGTAGAGATGTAACAATTTAGTGTGAACTAACTCTTTTACTGGAATCAGTTTTTGCAAGATTTCGTAAAAAACGTGGTGTCTAATAGTAAGATGGAATATTTAAAAATTGTTCAAATGCTCATTTCTCTACTACTTTCTTTTTTAACACAGCAGTATTTCTGTTTTGAGCTTGGAACGAACCGCAAACGTTTACTGGAATATAATCTTATAAGAAGTTTGGCTTCAAGTTATTTGATTCTGTTGGTATTCGTCAGCAAAATAATTTCATCCTTTTTGGTTTGCCGAATCAATAAATTTTTAGATCATTCTCTCACGACTGGTTGAAAATTTTCGCATTTTTTTGTTTGCCTAGGTACAGGTTGGCGTGCTAGTTTTCCCACAGTTGCAAGGCTGGATGGGCGAACCAAAACTACCTGTTGAAAATTATGTGAAACTTTTCCTTCATCCATTTAATTATTTTGGAAAAAGTCGAAGCGTTCATTCAAAGACCTACGTTTACACCTCAATCCTTAAATACTTTTTTTTTTACTTTATTTTTAATTCGGATTGCTACATACAATAATAGTTTTTGAAAAATACTTCAAAAACAAAACCTAATCCTTTGACGTAGAATATTCAAATTTATTGTATTTTCGTTTGTAAGTCTTGTAAGAAAAAAAGTCTAAATTATGGGTAAATATGGAATAGTGGACAAAAATTCAGAATGTCCTAAGCCGCAAAAAACAACTCAAGGAAAAAGAAGTTCACGGCAGAACAGTTCAAGTCGTAAAAGAGGGGGTCAGGAATCCGGCCCTGGCGAAAACAATCAGAACGGTGGTGGCACAACCGAACAAGAACCAGTGCAAGTTATGCCGCGAAAAAATACCAAAGTAACGCGCAATCCGTTCCTAAACTACGTTCGTCATATTCGTATGGAACGAGATTTTCGCAATATGAAAACTCTTTTGAAGGAAGCAGGTTGCGAATGGAGTAACATGTCCAACGAAGACAAACAACAATATTACGAGGAGGCTCATAGTATCGAAGCACCAGTGCATCCACCGCCGTTCTATAAATTGGGCGAACATAGGCTGGGACCATCATTTCGGAAGAACCTGGCACAATTTAAAACTCTTGTCGACAATGCTGTTGAAAGCAATTTAAAAAAGTTGCGTGAAAATACCGACAAATAGGATAGATAGCTTTGTTACTGTGTGCAATAAAATATATATTTCAAAAACCGCTATTGTAATGTGCGATGTAAAATAGAAGAATGTTTTTTTGTTTTGTTTTGTAAGCTCCGATGAACTAATTCTGCATATGCTAGGAGAACAATTGATTTCACATACGAACCATCCGATTGATAAAGGAAATATAAAGTCATTTCTGCACATCGTATTCTCGTTGCGTATCAGCGGACACGACAAACGGATCTTTGTTCTTTATCAAAATGTACTACAAAGAAACTTGTAATCGCGTATCGTGAATTTTGAAATACAACGCACCTTTAATACAAGAATGATACGCAATTGTGATATTGATACACAGAAATGTAACAAGTGGATACCGGCCATTAGATTTCAGTGGACGGACGGACGAAGGAGGACTTGAAGACACTTGTTTGCCGTGTAAATTTCATCGCAGAGGAATCATCAGCTTCTTTACACAGTTGCCATGAAAGTAACGATAAAAGAGATCCTACATTACACCGACATTCGAGCATCAGCATCGTCTATTTACTTCAATCCAAACTCAAGCCAGTGTTCGCGATCACATTAAGATTTCGACTTCTAATCGATGCAGTGTTAATAACTCAAGCCGAATAGACAATACAAACACAGAATTATTTTTTTTTTTGTTTTCTTCACATTAAGATCTCATCACATTGATTTCATTCGATTTTTTATTTCTTTCATTTATAATCTATACGTATCACATGCAAAATGTAACAATTAAAATATATTTTCTTCCTTTCAAAATTAAAGAAAAAAAAAACGGAAAAAAATACTTACTACATAATAAACATTTAAATAATGATTTTATATCAATCGAACTTGCAATAATTGCATTACTATTTCGTCTGCTCTTTTGTTTAAACGTGTGTGTGTGTTTCTTTTGGCATTTATACAAATTTAGTCATATCTAGGGACAATGTCCTTGGCGTTTATTTATTATGTTCGTCGCATATAGCACGTATAAAATAAATTGTAAAAATAAGAAAATCAACAATGCAATGACTCTAAAATAATACAGTTTTGTTTAAAAAACAAAAAAAAACTTATAAAGCTCAATTTATGGCATCTCTGTACTGTCTTATTGCTCTCTTACAATCGTTTAAGAAAAATTTTTTTAACTCTTTATTTTTACAATTTATTTGTCTCACTTCCTTCCTCACAGATCAATCTTTTTTCCTTTTACAATCCGCAGTAATCGAATTTGAAAAAAATATTCAAATTGCCAATTGTTTTCGTACGTAGCTAATATTTTTGAATTAGAAAATAAAAATAAATACATAAATCTTAGCTACGTCTTAATTGTTACCTCAACATTCAGTTCTCAGACTAACATACACATATCACTTTCCTATCAATAAAAAAAAATCAAAAAAAAACCTAAGCAATGAAATATTTTTTTTCAATTAAAGAAAAATTAGAAGAGTTAATTAACAAACGCTTAATGTTTTAAATTTCGCGTTGCTGCCTGCGGACTGTTGTTGAGCATCTGTTTCAAACTGAATGATGAAACGGCAATGCCGAATGCCGCTAACATAGCTGCAGAACGGCCAACTGTTCGACTCGGCGCTGAAGATGTTGTTACTTCAGGTACCTGCAACAAATGATTTAATTTTTATTTAATATAATAAGTAAACAAATTGTTTTTAATATAATAGATAAAAAAATAAAGTTTCGCCACAGACAAGCGGTTATTAAAGAAAATGACAATACAAAATTCGCTTCAGATCCTTTCGGCGTAAAGCGCATCATTTCGGACAAATCAAATCAGCAAGACGTTTTTTGAGAAAACGAAAGATGTGAACGTTTCAAAAATGATGCCAAGTTTAAGCATGAATTATAAAAAATTGAAAAGTAAGATTTCAAAAAAGATCGATAAAGTTTCGTACTTTGTTAAAGTAGTTACTAATAGAAACGCACTGCCACCATCAAATTGCGCAAGAGCTTTTAATACAACAACATTTAATACCAAAATGATTTGAACAGTATTACTCTCAGCACCCAAAAAATACACTTTACTTTTTAGGTCCTTTTACAATTTTTTCTATTTTTCCGACTCTTCCGGAAAATTTCCTTCTGCGAAATACTTCCGGCATACCACCTTGATCAAAAAGTTCCCGGAATAACCACCGTGTGGCGCTTTTATAGTTCCGATTTGAGTTCTGTTTTTTGTTAAGTTGGTACATCTGTTGTTGACATTCCCTCTAAATCTTAGCGTCAAAGCTTGACATTTGCAAAAGTTACGTAGCCAAGAGAACATCTATCTCTGTGTGTTGGCGATTTTTTACAATTTTAGAAATGGATTTAAATTTGCAACAACGAACTTGTATTAAATTTTGCGTAAAAAACGGATTTAATGGTGCGCGAACGTTGGAAATGTTGGAAAAGTGTTTCGGCAACGATTCTCTAAAGAAAACGGTCGTTTATCAGTGGCACGAGCGGTTTAAAAGTGGTCAAACAAGGTAATGCTCACGGTTTTCATGGATTACAACGGTGTAGTGCATCATGAACTTTTGCCAGAAGGCCAGACAGTAAACAAAGAGTATTATTTGGGAGTTATGAGACGTTTGCGTGAAGCAATTCGCCGAAAGAGACCAGAATTGTGGACAGAAAACTCGTGGATTTAGAGCTTGCAATGAAGCGTTGGATTCTAGCGAACTCCATTCCGGTAAGATCACCAAGAAAGTTTAAAAAGCTTTCCCTCTAGCTGATAAGAGCTGGACAGGTACAGAAAAGGTGAAGGATTTTCTCCTCCTCATTATCATCCATGCAGCTTCTACAGAAGTCGTTTGAGAAGAGGCCGAGTCTTTTAGCAGCGGTCAATCATAAGAACCTGTTAAATTTTTGATCACAAACATGTATTTGTTTAAAATTTTATACGGCAAAAAATGAAGCACATTAATTGGGGTTTCAACAACTTAATAAAGTGCAAACTTCCCACTACACTACCTTCCCGGTGTGCACGTAATTTACACCGGGGTCTTAATAAATCCAGAACAATAAACGATCAAGAAATTTTAGTTAAAAATAGCTTCAAATAAAATTTCTCTAGCACAATCTCAAGACAACAATCTGCGTTAAATCTTATTATTGTATTCTACTCGACCTTCATATAAACGTTAGACGCACGAAGTTTTTCAAAAAGTTGAACGACCCCCGAAAAGCATTGAATGTCGACCTTAGAAAGCTAGTTTTTACGTACTATTATAAAAATGCTAAGACAATAATCATTTTCGAGTTTCATGACCATTTCCTGAAGTAATTCTATAAATTTTGATAACATTTGCATGCGATCAATAAACCTCTCTCGAATCAAATGCACAAGAACAAGTACACGACAGCATTTAGAAAATATGCGAGGCTAAACCTGGTTGTTGACTTATCACGTTCGGCCTCCAAAATACTTGGACGTCATAGACGTATATCTTCAGATAATATAATGAAATTTATTGTTCAAATCATCTTCATTTCATGGCTCAGCAGTTCCCAGTTTTAATCTTATCCCTTTAGAAAATTCAGTTGCCCGATCCAAGGTTTCCAGAACAATCTGTTCCGACTAT
Source organism: Beris chalybata (assembly GCA_949128065.1). Taxonomy (NCBI): domain Eukaryota; kingdom Metazoa; phylum Arthropoda; class Insecta; order Diptera; family Stratiomyidae; genus Beris; species Beris chalybata. Next base: position 4,731,958 of record OX421894.1, on the reverse strand, counting down.
CGCTCAACCTGGGGTTATGGACAATCTAACAATCCAGGGATCGTGTGTTCAAATTCTATTCAAAAATGAGCTTTGATTCACCGAGCTATAGTATAATACTAATACTTGGAAAAAGCGTTATGACCTATGCCCCAAAACTAATCACACCAGAATTGAAAAATGGTGCCGATAATATTTAAAGTAAACAGGAAATTCAATTGCATAAAATGCATTAAGATCTCTGTTCCGCTTCCAATTTTTCACACCACTTTGTCAATATTTAAATAATTGTTATCGATGATAACTCGATGCGAAGAAATTAAATCAACACGAAATATTAACATCGTCCTAACAATAAATGGGGTTAATTGAATATCGTGCAGTGAGCTGTGAATTCATTTGACCGAAATGAAACGCAAATAAAATTCAACACTTTATTATTAATTTTATTTTCTGTAGACACATTTCTCTAGCAATCGATCATAAAAATGATAAGCGTAATCAAGAGATTCTTTGTTCCGATAAGACTACAATATCTCAGGGTCGGCTCAGTTTTTATTTGAAACAGGTTAATGCTCATAAAACCAAGATTAACTAGAAACGGCTGTGGAAGTCGTTAAAAAAATACTACGTAAAAATTCTTTAAATGCTTTTGGTTATGTAAGGCGAACTCGATAATTTTAGTTCGGCGACTAAGGCTTAGTGCCAAAATTTCGGCGACTACCGGTCGAAAAAAAAAACACGTATGACTCGTTTAGGTGGTTGCTGATTGCTAGTTCTATTTTTATGCAAATGGATATTATTTCTAGTTGTTCGATTTATTGGTCGTCTTTACTTCAGACAACAAAAAAAAATATCAATGCATTCAAAATTAGTGCAAGTGAAATGAAAACAAAATTGTTTGTACAGTACACGGAAATAGATTTTTGTAAAATGTAATTTCGACAAGAGTTGGAGTTGATAGAACCGAAAAAAATCGCAAAAATGTTGCATAACTTTGAATAGGATGGAAGAAGAATATTTCCCAGTTACCGACACACAATTAAAACCGGGCTACATGCTACGCCTTGCTCTGGAACTCATGTAGTACTTCAATAAGTTGATTTATATCAGTTTCGGAAGACGGGGCCAATTCTTTCAGGAGCAGAAAAAAGTGTAGCATGTAGTCCACTGGTCTAAGGGAAAATACCAGCAGTTCATGGACATTGTTCAACAGTTCGGGAATAAGAAAATGAGTGGAATTCCAACCACGTGGAATTCCGACGTCCTTTGGGTTATAACCGGATTCTACTCTTCGTTTCAAAGAAGCGACATTATAATTTGAACTGGATTCGGCTAACTCAACAATCTCGTTGTGTACGATTATCATAAATTTTTTGTTGACATGATTCTAAGCTTCACAGTCCAATTCCAACCGAGAATGATAACAAATAATGTAATTGGATTTAGATCAATAGCACAGCTAATTACGTTTGATCAACTCAGTTGAATCAATACAAAAAATCCTCTCAAAATCAGAAATAGTCGTTGCAAAATGTCGAATGCAGCCTACGGTCCAACACCGAAAAAAAAACCAAACGAACGAGTATATCACATGATAACTTTCACTTGGTCATTGTTGACCATGAATCTTATTTAGAGGGCGTTTCAACGATTATGTACTTTGTAAAGCAGCACGGCATTTTCTTTCTTCTATAGTCAAAATCAAAATAGGCATTTCGTTGGCGAAAAATGTTGTGGATAACTTCGAGTGGCGTGAAATGTCCAATTAGTTACAATGTTTAAGTAATGATTGGGCAATAATTTATTATATTTATAGAATCGAATCTGCCGAGATGGTAAAATGTCTCAATTATAGGAAACATATTCTCAAGGTAGGAGTCAATGATGACCAGATCTGTGAGCACACTTTGGAATCTTTTGACCATTCAATCTCTTGGTTGCGGCGGGTCCTGAGGAATAAAAGCCATCAAGAAGTTAGGACTGATCATCGCGACTGACTAGTTTATACCTCGATGTAGTTTCAAGGCAAAATAGTTACTAAAAAATCTTATGAAATCTTAAGGACCTGTAATTTTTTTACAATAATTACTTTGTGATTTTTGCCAAAGCTGGCGAAACTTGAACCAGTTTTTGGTAATTCAGACACAAGTTTGAAAAAACAGAAACGCAAGTAGCTTCTTTATAGATGTGAGATTTCTTCTGATTAATCGGTGACTAAGTAATTTATCTTATCAGTAGCCGAAACGTTATAAATTTCAAACTCATTTATTCCTGTCGTAGTGCCAAATTTATATATCGTATTCAGTTCTGCTTCGGTACTGAAACACCGAATTGTTTCAGAATAAGCTTGTAAGTAGGTACTGAACTAATTTGTGGTTTGTGTCCATTTTACAGAAAAGTCAACAAATTAACATTCCTACATTCCCAAGCAAATTATCGTAAATATGCAAATTAAATAATTAGACCTTAATTTACTTTGTAAGTTAAGACCATTTGTTCCAATATTGACCTGAGGAGCAGAACTGCGCCATTGGGCTTTGGGCGTATTGGGCTTTTTCAACTATAGTCAAGGCATTGGGTCGCATTGACTTAGCTTGGAAATTTCAGTTGAATCCACGATATGTTTCAGTATTTGGAGACGCGGTTTATTATCATCGAAAAGCAAAAACAGATTTAGGAAAACAGTTGACAAACAAAAACAGTGGACTTTAAAATCTATTTAAGGTACAACAACCAGATAATAAATAAACAAAGTATCGAAAATTTCGACTTATTTTACGCATTGGTAGAAATATCAATAAAAAAAATTTCCGAAAGAAAGAATTACAAACAAACAAAATTTCTGTTTATTTTCGAGAGTTTTAACGGGGACAAACCTTGGCTGAGTTTTATTTTTGCAAACAACTCAAAAGAGTAAGTGAACGTCCTCTAAAAAATTAGATACGAGCGTGTTGAATGAGGCATAAGCTGAAGCTAGCTATTTGTCGATTTGTCGCTTTGATCACATGCAGTTAATAAGCAACATTCAATTTACTAATAACAGCAATATTTCTTTTTTTATAACAGTTGCAGTGTGGAGAAAGAGATTGAGAAAGAGATAAGTATTACAAGGTTTCTTCTTGAAATTTAATAACAAGAGAGTGTTCGGTTATGCAGGCGCGTTTCACAAAATTGAAACAGACCCACTTTCAGCGCCACCCAAAAATAATTCTAGATAAGAAAAACCCAAGAGGAAATGCCGAAAGTATATTGCTCTCGATTTTTAAAGCCGTTTATATTTAGAGTGCGAAATCTTTTGTAGATTGTTTTTGATGCAGGGAATCAAATAGGTTTTAGATTGCACAAAGTCCAGTAATACTGAGTACACTGTCCGCTTGACCTATAAGAATTAAAGATTACACTGAAATCATTTTGCTGCAGAAGACGCAAATTCTTAGCTTTTTTTTAGACTATGTACCACGACATCACCGCATGAACACGTTCGTCACAGTCGTAAAATATACGAAACGAGTTTTTTTTATCATCATCAAAATTGTGCGATAATGTCAAATATGCGGAGCTATAACGTTCTTTGGCCCATTGAATCATTCTGTCTACGAGTGCTACGCAAAAAAAATTTCATTGTAAAAAAAAAATCAAATTATAAATAGAGCCCCACGCTTATACAGAGATAGCCATGTAAATTAAGAACAAAAAAAAATGGATTCAAGCTTTTCAGAAATTTTATTGTTTCTGTAGAATTGATTATTGCATAATTGATAACGAAAAAAGAAATTTTAGTCGTTCTGTGATAAGCTAATCGAATTAGATGATAGTGGAACTATCAGAATTGTGCGCATTTATCAAGACGGATGGATGTTGGGGGAATTATAAATGGCTGGAATTTTATTGTTTACATCGTACCACCATTCTGGAAACGACGATTGTTACTTAAGTTCAACTCTTCGATTAATTAAATGCATTTGGCCTCCGTTATCAATTTATTTGTTTACATACTACAACAGCCGAATCGATTAAGAGAGAATCTTTTTTTTTTCTAATTTACAAATCGAAAACGGAGCTGGCAATTTTGTCTTTTTGAAATTTTAAGGACACGATTCAAGAACTCAATGGTTTTACTGAAAAATTTTCCATCTCGTTGACATGGTACTTCATCTTAATTTAAAACCCATGCCTTAACTTTGCACAAACTTCATTAGTATCTGACTAGGCGCGGCAGATTTAATCCGGATATGGGTTCTTCTCAGATTCAATTTGCATTCTGCCTCGATTGAGATCTGCCATCACTTGCGTGATTATCAGACTGATCAATTTCTACATAATTTATCCGTCGAAACGCGTTTAAGATTTTTTTTTTGTCGCTTGCACAGCCAAGATCATTTTCATAATAGGTACATATTCCCATTTTTTGAAGAAACAAAATTTCCAATGTTGCTATCACTCAGGTTTTTAGTTTTCAGTTTCTATTGAGACTATTGCGCGTGCTCTGCGTCAAGAGAAGACGCTACTCGGCTAATATAAAAGTAATTGTAAACCATTGAGAAAAAAGTTAGCTGTTTGAAAAAAGCTGATAATGTTGGACTTGATCGAAAAGTAAACAATGTATTTTATAGAAGATAATTCAGAGACCTCGATGGCGCAGTGGCAAACGTGCTAGACTACAAGCACTGAGGTTGTGGAAAGCATTTGAATACGAAATATGATTTTTGCTCTTTAGAAATAACTCGTCCTTAACTTCTACTGGAGAGGACATTGGTTTTTAAGGAGTACACATCTGTTTTTACCTTAAACTTTTTGTATTCAATGAAGGATTTTTCTTTATAATACACATTCGATAAGTAACTGCCGATTTTTTCATATAAATAAGAAAACATTTTTTAAATACATAGAGTGAACTTTAATCAATGATATATTTTTTCTAGCAACTTCATAATTCCACGTTCGTAGAACTTTTGATCTTTATCGGCAAAAAATGGACGAATGCCGACCGCCACGGTCAACAGTAACCGTCAACCCTTGCACTCACAACCGTCAACTGCCGAGCATTCGCAAACATGAGTAACTGCCAGCAGTTACTGCTGTCCGCGACCGATTGCAGTACCAGCCAGACTGTACCTTTAAGTGGGTATTATGAGACTCGACACGAATAAAATCACTTCAATTGCAATAGTCGACTGAAAAATTATTTTAATCCGAGTTTTTTCACTCAATTCTTCTATCGACTCAAAGTCGACTGATTGACTCGGTGTTTCGTGATTCCAGAATGTCAACTACACTGCCTTATAAAGTGCAGTTTTATAACATACTTTCGAATATAACTTACCTTATGTCAATCCCCATCAACAAATGTGAAAGGTTCTTACGTTGGTTATAACGTTCTACTTTTGTGCTCCCCTCAAGGTACATTATAACTGGGTTGCACTGTTTTTGTTTGAGTCGAGTGTCATAATTGGCCAGCAAATGAGGTTAACTTTGTTCTGGCTTCATTAGATCAATCAGGCACTGAAGGCAATCCCAAACTAGTTTGGAGTGAATTTAAACTATATGTAGAACCAACCGTAGGGCGGTTGATAAGTCCGCGGCCTAAGACATTAAATGAAAGATGAAGTGTATTTAATTTTTATTTTTCAACATAATCTCCCTCGAGTAAAATACATTTTTCACAACTGTCGTATAATGCTTTTAAGCCGCTCCACGAATACTATTTTTCTTTGCCCTCAAAATGGTCTTCTACATTTCATTGTCATCGGCAAATCTACAACCTCACAGCTCCATTTTTAAATTGGAAAAAAAGGAAATAGTAGCTAGGTGTGGACTGTAGGATGGGCGGCCAATTTTCGTGAAGCCCGTGTCTTTCAGTGCCTGCTTCGAAACTCACCGCTGTCTGTCGAACGGCGTCAGCATTTTTGGTACCCAATGCGCGCTCATTTTTCTAATATTCAAATGTTTGTGCAAAATTTCTACAATCCATTCTGTACTAATCTGCAAATCTTCTGCTACTTGCCACAATTTTATTCTTGGATCGGCCAGTACTAATTTACCAACTTTTTTTAACCTTTTCCTCGTTCACTCCCGTCACACGACGTCCTGGGCGTCACAGCTCTCACGTCCTTGTCCAAATAAGCAAGTCCACTTTTTGATCATGATATACCAAGGCGCAGATTCCTTAAGAACTTATGACATCTCTTCAAAAATTCCTCTTTTTACGAAGTACTTTATCAGGGCGCGGTGTTAAAAATTGGTATGGAATGCAACGAATCGGCTGACATGATAATGTTTGTTATTTAACAGCTAATTTGTTTGTATCGCTAGTAAGAGATATTTGTTGAGCTCCGCGGAAGGAGTTGAACAAGCGGTTTCGCGCTATGTCTCAGTCTTTTGAACTGAAGTGTTCGTATGTAGTGATCCTTGTAGGATGTTTCTGTAGTTAGCATCTTAAAAATTGCTGGGTTAAGAAGCACATCTGAGACAGCTGTGCGAGTGGTTTACATACATCGCTCCAGTTGTATACAGGCATTAAAACCGATGTACAGTCGAATCATCGATAACTCCTTCCTTCGTTTGTCACAAAAATAGTTCCGAGTTTTCAAATTGTTTGACCCCTTTATTCTTGCTTCGACTTTTTAAAACTTCGAGTTATCAACATTCGATCTATCGAAGTTTTACTGGGTTTTACTTTATCATAACCTGCTGGGGAAGCATCGTGACCAGACCACTGATAGAAATACAAAGACATTTCGTGTCCATTAATTTACATTTTAAGAGAATAACTCAATTTAAAAAAAAAAAAAAAGTCGCAACGATCCAATGAGGAAGAGTCGCAGTTTGTTTCAGCACGCGTAATTTCCTTATTGCCCAGCTAATCGCCCAATTAGTCATTGGGGTTATTGCGAAGTATTCTGGGGAATTCCGTCTCTGTGACTGCCAGGTCTGAGATTACGCCCGCGCTTTCTAAATTGAACTGACTTCCGCTGTTTTGGATTCACGCACTGAAAGTTCATAGCGATGATTTTTTACTGTTCTTTGGAAAGTCCTTGCATTCTCACTGAGTTTGCGCGCAAACCGTCCGGTTAAAGGATACTTCCGGGAAACACATAGCGCTCCAAACTAACGGAACCGACGACACTACAAAAGCACTCGCGCACGTTTTATTTTAATTACGCAAAAGACACTGCTCCAAACCTGGGAATTGGGAAGGCACTCTGCAATCTTCCCTTAAAATTTAATCAAAACAAAATTCCACCTACCTGTCCAAAGCTAAGACGAAGGGCGTACAGTGCAACGTTTGTGGTCTTCATTTCTTCGTGGCAAATTAAGTCAAAACTTTACCAGGATGTGTTTAAAATAAAATCGGTGAGCTGCAACGGAAAAAACAGAAGAGTTACGATCCGAATAAATAGAGCGATGCAGTTTTTTGCGACAGAATTCCTTATGTAATCCATGCGCAAGATTTTACGCGTGCAATGCAAAATCTGTGCGACAGGTGACCGGAGCGAGACAAAAAACGAAACATCTGAAGCACAAAGGGTTCGCGGAAAGTTGTCAAGGCCGACATTTTTGCGGTTTCTTACCTGCGATTTTTATCCTTAAAAATTCCGGCGCAATGTTAAAGCGGATGGTAGTTTCAACAGTTTTTATTCGAGATGTTTTTCGTTTGAATTTACCGAAGCAATTGAGGAGCACAGTGCACGCTTCGTGTTCCGTGTCCGACAAGGCTACTTTTAGAAAGAGTGAAACGGGGAGATCGCAAATGTGACATTAGACAGCTTAGGCTGCGTTCGGTAATCGAGTGATTGGTATAAAAATTTGTGCAGTAGTAGAGTTAAAATTTGAATTTAATTTGAATTTTACAAAGAAAAGGACTCGATTGCAGGGGACTCCGCTGTGCTAACGATGGAGAACGTCCTTTGCATTAGTGTAGTATAATTAACCCAAGTAGATACAAGGAATATAAATGCTGAGTACGAATAATTGTGGCACTACCACCAATAGAGAGGGGAAACAAAGTTCCGTTAAACATAAGATCCCTGTGCTTGACATATGTGACATATGCCACCGTACTTTCTTTTACTGCGAAACAAGTGCAAACTGAAAATGAATTTTGGCGAAATTTTACTAAATAGCGTAAAAAAATTCGATGCTCTCTATAACAAAAAGCACGAATCTTATCACAGCAAGGACAAAAAGGAGGAATGTTGGTTTGAAGTGAGCGTATACACGGGAAAATCGGGTAAGTAAAAGTCGAAAATCTTGGGTGTGCGAAAAATTTAAATAAAACCGCTTTCAGTCGAAGAATGCAAGAACCGATGGAAAAGCTTACGCGAGCGATTTTCACGAGAGCTCCGCCGGCGCGAAATTCTTCCGGGAAGTGGAGCAATACATCAACACGCCGATTGGGAATATTTCGAACAGATGCTCTTCTTGAAGGACTTTGTACAGCCGCGACAGTAAGTTAAAAAAACAGCGTTCTAAACTTTGCGAACTTTCCGAGACAATCTGCTTCTGATTTTCAGAACAAAATGTCCGGAAGCCGTGAAATCAAACTGGACACCTGAACGAATAAAGGAAATGAAGGCAGACGATGTTGCATTAATAAGCGACGAAGAAATGTTGGCTTCTCCGCCGCCCAAAAGAAAGAAGACGAACTCGTTCGATAAAGTTTGTAGTAAATTTATCAAAGTTTTGGATAACGTTCAGCACGGAAGCTGCGCCAGCACGGAGGACGCTAGCGACGAACATTTTATGCGTCTTATTATGTCGTACCTGAAAGCGATGCCCGACAGAGTCAAGGACGTAGCCAGGGAACGGATTTTTTCGACTGTTATCGGTCTGAAGCTGGAGTTCGCAGAGGCAGCAGAAGTGAATCAATATGTTGCTGAACGAGTGAATTAAATTTTGTTTTATGATTTAATTAAGGGTTTTTTTTTCGAAAACAAGAAGTGGTTTTTTGTTAATTTTTTGTTCAGTTTGTAGTGTCAGCACAAGTGACGCTGACTCCTTCATCTTAACTTGGTAAGGAGTGACTTGGTTGTGAATGAACGGATGAACGTTACCTTGACCACTCCAAGCTGAAATAATTTTCCAAAGACTTGGTTTCAAAATGAATTCGCGTCTTGGTTGATATATATAAAAAGAATATTTTTTTTAAATAAATATAAACTAATATAAGTGAAAAGAAGAGAACTATTATTATTATTAGATTTGTTCCTTTTGCCCGGTGTAAGTTGCACTTTGTTGCACTCGATTTTCTAAACAGCCTTTAACGTCAAATCAATGACACAAACTCAAACTCAAATAGTGTTCTTGTTCCTTCCCCGCCACTCCCTTTTACACTTTCCTGCACTAGCTCGAGAGCCACTGCAAAAAGTGTAGAAGGTGTACACTACACCCGTCAAATAGAACAGACCCAATATAAAGTTAAAGTGATCAAATTTGAAAAATCCCGCCAACTTCAACATTTTTCGACCAGCCCGTAGTTACCCTGAAAATTGCGCATGCACTGTCACTTGTCACCCCACACTTCAGTCGAATCGTGAATTTTTTTATATTTTCAAGAAAAGTAAAAGATGGAATTATCACCGGACGCCAAGGAGCGATTGGAAATCGTTTTCGACATTACGAAAACCGTATTCCATTGGGGATTCATTCCGGCCGTAATTTACCTCGGTGAGTTCTTTCCCTTCTCGCCCGAAGCAAAAAAAATTGCTCGCCATCTAACCTCAAATTGGTACATTGCAGGCTTTAAAAAGGGCCCTGAAGCGGGCATGCCGCCCCTTTCGCTGATGAGTCTGCTGTGGCAGTAAGGATACGATCGCTTTGATTTAATTTAGTTTGTAGGACGAAATTCGCGGTGCATGAATTACGAAAAATGAAATAAATGCGGACAACTTCCATGTTCAAATCGAGTTTTATTCAGACTGTTCGTCGGCTTTGACCGGGGCGAGTTTCTTTCGCGACAGGATGGTTCCGGGCGGTGGCATCGGGTAGTCGGGATGACGATTTCGCAGATGGCTTCGAAGGACATGCGGTTGCGTGAAGGTCTTCTCGCATACGAAGCAGGCATAGTCGCGTGCACCAGTGTGAGTCTTCTGATGATTGCGGAGCGCCTTGCGCGTTCCGAACGCTTTGCTGCAAATCTCGCAGACTTCGTTCTTTTCTTTCGTGTGCGTGACGAGGTGGTCGCGAAGTTCGGACGTTGTGTTGAATTTTTTCGCACAGTGCGAACATTCGTGCGGTAGCTCGCCGGTATGGTAGCGAACGTGGCGCAACATATTGCTGCTGTGCGCGAACTTCTTACCGCAAACCGAACACTCGTAGTTCATTTCGCCGGTGTGTTTCGTCCAGACGTGACATCTTTTGCTGTTCCAGTGGACGAACTTCTTGCCGCAGTGCTCGCATTCGTAGCGATCGTCGCCCGTATGGATGCGAACATGCTTTCGAAGGTTCTCGATGAGCGTGAAGGATCGGCCGCATTCGTCGCATGTGTGCTCCTTGGATTTGCGGTGGCAGAGCTGATGTTTCTCGAGATTGTGCCGTATGACCATTTTGCCGCATAGCGAGCACACTGTTCGTTCGCGATGAATGGTCCGGTAATGGTGTTGATATTCCTTGTTCGAGTTGAAAGTAATCGCGCACTTGAGACAGGTGGGCTTGTGGGCAACGTTCGTTTCCGATTCATCGGGGTCCGGAAGATCTTGCGGCTGGTCGTCTTCGGTCGAGAACGCGTCGTCTTGGTATTCTTCGAGGCACACCTCTACGATCAGCTGTCTCTTCAGGAACGTCTTCTCGGCCTCGCTACATTGTCGTTTGAACAAATACGCAGCAATCAGGCTCGTCTCGCAGTCGGCGCACAATAGCTCCGGCAGGTTGTTCACATTCGTGTCGTCGGATCCCATCAGGTAGTTTATCAACTGGCCGAAGTTGTGGTCAGCGTCCCACTTATCCTCGACGTTCTTCATGTCATCCGTCCTTTCTTGCAGGCATCCACGGCAACAAATTGCAGGATGAGGCTCCATTGGAGTTGTAATTATTTTCGTCGGGATCCTGCCCTGAGGTAAACAAAAACTGACGTTTGATGAATTGGCCAGCGTTGCCAGAGAAATAATGGAGCTTTTGCCCCACTAGCCCCAATTCTTGAATTCGTGCGGTGAGTTTCTAAGATTAGTCGATGCTCGCACCAGTTAAGACACAATTTTTGCTTTCAAATCTCAAAGCCAAGGAATGGTATCAAAGCATAAGAACGGCAATAATTTGTTGCATCGTTATTTTTGGACGTGTGAAGAAACGGGAAAGCTAAAAATCTAAATTTCTACGACCATGCATTCGTCAGACCCCAAATATTTCTCGGCAAGGATGAACGCCAACGGTATACCGCAGACTGTACTGTTTCCAGTTCTTCTGAACCCAAACACAAAAGTAAATCAGACTGATGAAAAAAAATTCAAACTGTTTGTTTTGCATTTAATGGAGCCAATTGGTGAGATCGAAAAGACTTTCTCCAGGCATCTGCGTGAGATTATGTTCCTCTTCCCGACAGACAAAGAAGAAATATCAAATACTGAAAGAACATATCCCAGCCACCGAAAGCTGGTCAACGAATGATCTAAAGAGCCCTCAAAGCAGTAAATAATCATCTCAGTTCTGGTACCATCTTAAGAACATCTTCAACCCATCCAATGCACAAAAGGGACTCAGTCAGTTTCGTTGGTAAAATTTGGAATAACCCCAGACACTACTGCAAAGACTTAAATTGGATCGGATACCTTTGCTCCGCGGTCAGCAGGAAATCTGCGACATCGACTACCGATCAACTTTGTCCAACTCGGGTCAACTGCAGAGAATTGTTCGATGTAGATCAGCTATTATCGGGTTGATGTAAAATAATTGACTTAGCGATAATTTCTGATCGATTTTTCCAAGTCCAGGAAACGGCCAGTCTTATTACGACTCCCGAGAAAACTAGTAGCCTCCGCGGTCTCAAATCGGTACTACAAAGTGTACTTAATTAGTTAAGTGTAAGGAAATGTAATACGAGTAATGTGTAGCAAGTGTGTTAAGTATAAAATAAAATAAATAAATGGTACAGTAAGTAATTATTCAAAGTTCGTGACTTTTATTGTGGACGGTTGACCACCTTAGATGAGTGTCGAGTGAGTGAGTGAATGTTCGCGTTTTTTCAAAGGACGAAAAGCGAACTCTAGAAAGGAGCCACGACCCAAATATATCCTTTAGTAGCATACAAATTTCACCTTCTGTTGACTTCAAGTTACTAGGCGTAAAAATCAACAACCAACAAAAATGAAGCCAACGCATCTTTGAAGTCGTAATTGATGCTTCCAAGCACCTTGGTATTCTACGAAACTGGAAGAAACTCTTGCTCAATGAACCGAGAAACCTATGCTATACAGACATGCTGGCACACTTACGACTTAAAACTTTGGAGTAACGACTAATGCGAGGTGACCTTATAGAGACCTTCAAAATTTTAAACAGTCAGTTCAGCTGCTGAACTACAGAATCTATTCACGCGCAACAGGACGCCGCAGCTTAGAAGACATTTCGGGCTCCAACATCGGATTTCTTCCGTTCCGGCTATTTGGAGATGAAGCTGTTTCAGCTTCTATAGAGTCTCTCGAGCATCGGAGTTTTTTGTACTTGCTATCGATATTTCCTTGGTAAATGAAGTAAGGAACGTGAAGGAGTCGCCCCTAGAAACACTCGTCACGCTGGACATGCACACAAGTGGTCAGCACCACCTTAAACGCGTCTTACGAGCCATCTATTAACGAGTCCGTTAAGGACAAGATTTAATACTGAAGACGACATTTCTGTCTGAGCAAAGTTTTCGTGGCAGTTGGAATCCTTGGATATCACTGCACGTAACTTCCAACTGGAGCGATATTAAAGAGTCTAAGTTGTTTACCATAGAAAAGAAAAACGAAATTCAAGGAAGGATAAAACTGTTGTTGTTGGCAGGTGTCAAGGAGGCGCTTAAGGTGGTTGGGCATTTTTTTCTATGACAATCTAGAGGACCTGAGGTCTATAAGGCATGAAGCCGCAGTATCTCTACAATTTTCCAAATTAATATCTAAATCAGATAAAAGCTTTAAAATACAATCTTCCATTTCTGCGTTCTTGTGGGGTTTTTTCTAAAAAAATTAAAACATTACAAATAAAAAAATGCCGCCCGAAAGACTTGCGCCCCCGGTCTATAGCCTATTTAGCCCTGTGTTTAGGGTAATCCTAGTGGTAGGCCAGCATCACGTTTTTTGAAAGAATGAAAGTATAACTCGATACTTGGCATAAATAAGGTACTTAAAGGCTGGTTTACATGACGAATGCAATCATTTTTTACTGAGATTGTGAGGGAGAAGGAAAATTTCTAACGACAAACTGATCAAGAGTGAAACAACCAGATATTATGTTCAGCAAAAAATATTGACGATATTTCTGTCAATTTTGTTTTTTGCAGTTGTTGCCTTCTGCTGTATTGAAAATTCGATAAGCTAGCTCCCTCACAATCTCAGTAAAAAATGTTTGCATTCGTCATGGAACCCTGCCTTAAGACTCAAATAATGCGGGGAAGGAGCAGCCACTAGGGGATTGTAATAGGTTCTTTGTTAAAATCAATAAATCGAACTACTTTTAGAATGTTGTATGCAGAAGCGGAAAGGAAGTGGAGTCATAGTTGAAAACTGTTAACTTAGGAGGCTCTTGACTTCTGAGCTCCACCAGTAGCTAGATAATCAAATAAATATTTTCCACGTCCTCTCATTCCCAACTGAGAACAACTGCGCATAAAGCTAAATATAAAATATATTTAAATTCTTTTCTAAAAACCATAAAACAATAATTGCACTAAAATTCCTCCTGAACATCGTCTTAAACTTTCTTCCCGTTGATTTTGGCCAGCTTGTTGCGTTGCAAATTGCTGAAAAACAACAGGCCGGCGGCTCTTTCGATCGTTTCGGGACGTACCTGAAATACGCTGAGCGGCGTTTCATTGTCAATCTTCTGATTGGGCATCACGTACGCTTCCATCTCGAGCTGTTGACTTGCCGTTTCGGCAACTATTACCTTGTAGAAGTGTGTCGGCACGGCAACTGTATTCGCTCCGATTACTTCGTAACGTACGTACATTTTACCGTCGGCTTCTTTGCGCGGCAAGTACAACGGCCCGGTACAAACGTACACGTTCGGATGATCCTTGGTCAACTTGCGTACGTAACGTTCCAAACGATTCCACGAATCACGATTGAAACCTTCGCCAACCTGTGGCGCCATGTTACTCAAGAAGAACGTTTCGTCGCAATGTTTCTGCTCGACACGATGATTTCCGGCGGCAGCAAGATGACCACGATCGTATCCGGAACGCTTGTAGTCCGCATTATCGGCACGGAAGAAAGCGTGAACGTTCGGATCCGGGGTGAAATTGCATTTGGCCCGGTCGACGTTGTTGTTGGCGCGAACGGATTCGGGCGTTAGGTGCTCGAACACCCAGTGCGGGACACGATTGCGACGATCGTACGATATCACGAAGTCCGAGTAGGAAATGATTTGATCGAGGCCGGGATAGCCGTGCTTCATTATCTGCGACGATCGACTCGGTTTCCGGTATTCGACGGGAGGTGAACTTCCGGAAGTGACTAGGGTGGCTGCCGAGACGGTACCGAAAATTGGCAAGCCTGGTCTTGATGAAATCTAGGACTGTTTTGTTACTGTACTTGTGTTAATTAAACTCAATTTTGGCTTACATTGCTATGGAAGCGTTGTGCTGCACATGATAGCTCCGAGTCGTCGGACCTGGTTATGTCTTCGAGTAGTTCCTTTTTTCCGTAATAATTGCCCGCGTAATATGAGGCGCCTGCTATTGCCGAGATGGTCAAGGCTTTGGAGATGAAATTTTTATTCATCTTTAAACTTAAGGAAGTTAAAAAATTAAAAGAAAAATATTTCTATAAACTTTCCATTTGGTCTAGTAGCCGGTGTTTCCCTCGAAAATAGACAGATTGAGGTTATATTACCTTTGACGTAAGAATTAGTCCAGTTGATAGAAAGTGGGTGCAACATATGCTGCTTTAAGGTGCGCGTCTTGGTCTGTGAATTTTCCACCCGAGATAAAAAGCAGTAAAAAAAAACCAAGCAGGGAGGAAAAAGAGCCAGAGGGTCGCACAAGAAATAAATGGAGACGAACGATCTTCGAAAATAAGACGTGACCATACTGTTGCTGTTTCATGGTGCCTATTAACTACCTTTTCCCTCAATTAAATAATCCAAAGACACGCTAAACTCACAGTTCGCACATTTTGTAACGGTCGAATGATTTCTTTCGAAAATATCGTCGCAGTTTACTGCTGCGTGTACTAGAATCGCTCAACTCGAAAAATTTTCCACCATCCGCCACTCAATGGCGTCAAGTTGTCAGCCCTCGAATTCAAAAACCAAACACTGACGTCATTTCTATTTCGTTTTCTCAAAAAACAAAAATTAACCTTGTCGCGTTCGTAGTGTTAGTGGCGCTGTATGGCAAATCGCCGGATGAAGATTTATCGCCAGATGCCATGCTTGGCCGTTGGAGGGAGCGAGTCAACAAGAGGTGTTGGCACGCATATTTTGCGACAGTGTGCTGTCTGTGTGGTCGCCAGTTGAAGAGGAGAACGAAACCCGTCGTCAATCAGTTGGAGAAGAATTTCAAAACGTGAAAGGTGAAAACCGAAAACTTGTGTTGACAGAGTTTTTTTTTTTAATTTGTGAAAAACTTGACAATTTTTGTGTTTTGAAGAGTTGAATCCGTTTTGGGGTTCGACCGTGTGCAGTTTGACGTACAGAAAAGGTAAAGAAATAAGTGGATTTGGAAGTTGCGACGCCCGGAAGCATTTTGCCTTCTTTCCATCGTGATGGGGCCGCGGGCTAACGGTCTGCTAGGGCTTGGCGAAGGTTTCTGGGCCGTGCGTTTATTACGGGATTCGGAACCTAGGGCTAAATTGCGGCCGATAAAAATAATTTGGCCGGGTTTTGTTGAAATTCGCGATTTCGAACGCGCCGTGCAGAGGGGCTTATGCAATTGCGATTTAGTCTCGATTGTTTAGCTTCCCCTGGCCGCACTCCGATTTGATTTTGTGTACTTTTTGCGGTTTTTCAACTCGGAGCACACGGGGGGCCTCTGGCGCCGCGATTTCTAGCGCTCGATGTAGAACGCGCGAAAATAAATTCCAATTTGCATAAGGCGGCGCTTGTGCGACTCGTGAGAGTGACGAAGATGTGAAAAGTACACAGAGTGTGCCTCCGTTCGTTGCTGCCGTTCGAATTGAAAACATTGTCGAGCCCCGAGCGTGTTATTATCCGCCCGGGCGCCGCAAATCGGTCGCTTTCCATTTGCAAGTAATTCGAGATTTGCTGCAGTTTATCGAATGTCATCTTGAGACGGTCTTTTGCTCTGAATTTCGCTCGATTGTATTGAACACGACGAGTTTGTGCTGATTTGATTCGCTTATTTTTATCTCGGTTTCTTTTCCGTTTCGTTTTAGTTGCTCCGCCAGCGTTCACTGCAATGGAGACGATTACACCGCCCGAGACGAGGGGACGATCGCGTTCAAAAACGCCATTTTTGCGATCGAGTTGTGATCGTGAGGCGTGCACAAAACTAGGCGAAGGTCACGTTCACGAGAGGAAGCTGAAGAAGAGTCCGCAAATTCAGTAAGTTAAGCCTCCTTGTAGATTTCTAAGTTGCAGTACTTTGCGGGTGACCGACTTGCGATACCGGTTGAGTCAGTTTGCTATCGCTGCCTAGTCGGCCTTTTCCACATTGAAACTTCGGATCGAAGATAAAGTGCCGAATTCCGTAGAAGAACCTTATCGCTCCAATAAAAAGCATTACAAACTAAAATTGCTATCACAAAATGGAAGAGTGGAGGTGTACACCGACGCAATCAAGTTTGTTTTATTGATGGGATTCATTAGCCCTTACGCACCTGAACACAGCTCTGCGGAGAAGAGATGGAATAGTTGCTTTGGTATGGGGTGATTGATTGGTAAAACAATGACTCATTGGCTTACCGAATCACTCAACTTATCGCCGAAATTATCTGACCCTTGGTCGCTGTGTGAAACTGAGCAAAACAATTTATTGGTCGTTTGTCGACTCAATGTAAATTTCTTGGTTTGTCTCTAAAAACTAAATTGACCATTTGAGTCACCGATGGAGAAAATCATCCTCGATGTGTGTGCAAGGCGTGTGGTAAACGGGGTGATATATTTCCACTTGATTATGTACAGCTGCTAAACAAACTAAAGGACCTACAAAACGATGCAAATAAAGGGTTTTTCAATAAGAGCGCTCCAACGGTTTGAGATTTCAACGATTTTTTTTTTTATTATTTTGTTCAAACATATACATTAATGTATGAAATTCAATTTCCTTCACATGACCACCACGGGCACGATTACAGAAGTTCAATCGCTGAACGCAATTTCCGAGCACTTTATCGCATAATTCGACCGATACAGCAGCAATTTCGCGTTCAATATTTGCTCTGGGCTCTTCTAACGTCGTCGACTTATTGGTGTAGATCAATGACTTAATATGGCCCCAAAGAAAATAGTCCAAAGGTGTCAAATAGCACGATCTTGGCGGCCATTCAACTGGTCCATTTCTGAAAATAACACGCTCATCAAATTTGCTCTTCAATAAAGTGATTGTAATGTGTGCTGTGTGGCTTGTGGCACCGTCCTGTTGAAACCACATATGGTCCAAGTCCAGACCATTCAATTGATGCCAAAAAAAATCAGTTATCATGCTGCGATAGCGATTTCCATTCATAGTAACGTGACGGTCAGCATCATCAACAAAAAAATATGGCCCAATGACGCCGCCGGCATGAAGTCCGCACCAAACAGTTATTTTTTGGGGATGCAATGGAGGCTCATGGAGTATATGTTGATTTCTGCCCGCCCAATAACGCATAATTTGCCCGTTGACAAAGCCATTGAGCCAAAAATGAGCTTCGCCGCTGAAGATGATTAATGCTCTTAAAGTTGCAACGACCGAACGATTAATTAGATAGAAAATTTTGATAATTTGCAAACGCTGTTCAAGTGTGTATTGGTCCATGATGAAATGTATACTAATGAAGTTTATAAATGTCAAGAGAATGAAATGTGGCGTCGTTTGCCGTCCCTATTGGAAAAAAGTTAGAGCGCACCTATGTACTGTACAAAG
The DNA here is from genome assembly GCA_949128065.1 of Beris chalybata. Classification (NCBI taxonomy): domain Eukaryota; kingdom Metazoa; phylum Arthropoda; class Insecta; order Diptera; family Stratiomyidae; genus Beris; species Beris chalybata. Next base: position 4,713,759 of record OX421894.1, on the reverse strand, counting down.
GGGTGAAGCATGCTCGCTGAGTGGGAAGCAAAGACCATTTTATCCGGCGTGAAAAATGCTGTGGAATATGTAGAACACGGAAAACCATTAATGCTCGAATAACATCGCGACTACCTTAAATTTATGAAAGCTGAAAACCGAAATCGATGCCAATGCTAAATTACTTTTGGAATAAATGCACAGCTGAAACGATCTGTAAGACGCTAGAAAGAAAATACGAATGATGAAGAGGCTGCCGTTAAAATGCGGGCTATGGGGCTTATTGTTCAAAATTAGGAAACAATTGGCGAAGGGGAGTATCGCCACCTACCACCCAATCATAGATTTTAATGAAACTTGCTTGGTATGAGATGCGTAAAAAACGTTTAAACAACTTTTGGTTTCAACAGGACGGCGCACCATGCCACACTGCAGTTCTTACAACGTGTCAAAAAAAATGCCATATTGACTGGCCATCAAGATCACCAGATCTGACCGATCCGGACTTCTTTCTGTGGGCTTTTTTGAAAAGTAAAGTGTACGCCAGCAAATCGAAGACAATTGACGAACGCAAGAGCATTATTCGTGCAGAGATTCTGGAAAAAGGCATGAAGAATGTTGCAAAAAGAGCCAACTTAATAATCGCAAATGACTGCAATCATTTAATTGACATCATATTCAAAAAGTGATCCAGAAAAATTGTATTGAACCAATCTTAAAAAAAAATTGGAAATTCATCTATGTTTACAAAAGCTATTCAACATTTATATACCGAAGGTACAGATGGCGCCCCCCTTTACTAGGCTACGCAAAAGCGTGGCATACGAGAACCTGCAGTTCGAACAAGGCCATGCCAGAATACAGAAAAATAACTGCGGCACCACCTGACTCAGCAGTAAGTCACAGCTGCAAAAGACTGTCCACTGGGTGAAATATCACGCATCTTCTCGTACTTAGTAGGAGAAGACCTTTCAAGATCTAACACGGTACAGGGTTACGCTGCCGACTTTGTTTGTGTTCCTCGTTAGAGGCAATTTTGATGAAAGTCATTATGGCTGCTAAATAATATTCTTCCACCGGTTTTGGTCTACCAAGTTGGTTTCCGAAGAGGTTCTTGTGCTGTCCATACAAACGTACGCAGTCCGTTGAATGGAAGGAGTCGCCATAACTTTACATTATCACTTTTAATAACTAGTCTGAAGTAATGGAGAAGTCAGCTATATGCCCTCTGGGCCTGACCGAAATTTTGAAAGGTTCGCATTTTCAATCGGGCCACATCTGAAATAAATATAAATCGATAGCTCTTATCAATGGAACTCAAGCGTGACCCAGCTATCGGTGTGTTTTTTAAATTACCGGTTTTTTTTTGCTCCTGGCAACACTAATGTCATTCTAACTTTGACAGAAGTTCAGTATCATATCTCCGCTGAACGAAATGAGTCGATTTACGCTTGAACAACGCTGGAAAATATTGAAAATTTATTTCCAAAACGAAGACTATTGGACCGAAATAGCAAGAAAATGTCGTACGAGAATGTGCACCTTCAGTTGTCGCCACATGTTAATATCTTTTTTGTGGCCATATCTTGAAGATATTGATTTGGACGATCTTTGGTTTCAACAAGACGGTGCTCCGTGCCACACAGCGGGCCAAACGATAGCCGAAGTGCGTGAAAAATTCGATGGTCGCATTATCAGTCGAAATGGCGATGTCAATTGGACCGAGAGAATGGCCTACTGTAAGGTCAGCCGCGGCAGCCATTTGAATGAAATAATTTTCCATAATTAACCGGAAGGATTGTACTTTTAAATAAAAAAAAAATTTGGAAAAATATTAAACTGTTTTTTTTTTTTATTTCATTTTTAAATCAAAACTTTTAGTTGTGTCACGCTATATAGCGTGCTTTTATGATATTCTTCAGAATCTTTTTCTAATCATGTGACTGAAAGACGTTTTACAGTTTCTTTCGAATTGCAAAACACAGCAGAACATATTTATACGTGTAAGATACAAACAACGTAAAATAATTTATAATTAGAAATATTTTTTGGTATTACATTAATTCGTCTTGGAATGCTTGCTCTCTGCCTTCATTGCTTTTTGAACAGTTGCATGTCAGCCATGCCGAAGAAATTGCAAATTTGTTTTCTTTTTATTTCTCTTTTGCAGTGATTCTATCTACAATCGTATTAATTATTATGATTCATTTTATGATTATTCTACAATAAACTAATTTATCTTGACGTAATTAAGAAGGCTGTGTCGGAGTGCCGAGGTCTTACAATAGCCGTGTAGATCCATAAGGCTTTTTTTTTGTGTTGCAAGCCATAGGTGTACGACTACGACTTGTCTAAACAAGAGTAGATCAGAGAAGGCTCTGATACATTTTCCAAGTGCTTGGACTTGAATTACACTACAAGGCACGGAGACAGCTTCATTGTTTTTGCTGCCATGCCAAAGAAAGGCTGTAAAAAAGAAATAAACTCTTCTATGTATGTCGTACTCGAAGACGCGAAAAAAATTAAAAAATGTTCCCGTCATACCGAAGGTGATGGGTTTGGTTTTCTGCATGCGCGTCGCGTGAACCTTTCGTCGGGTGTGCACTATAAGACCCCATACACGACATTTCGATCGTCCGATTTACCTCAAAATTTTAATCAGTACAGTTTGTTCTTTTGTGTAGGGAAAATCGAAATGCGAGATTTACCAGAACAACTGAATTCGATGCTATTTTGTCGACGATTGCATAAAATTGTGATTAAACTTTTAGATTTACTTGCTGTCTGTAGACGCATAATTTCATCGGCTTAAATTTTCAATTTCGGTGACGATGTTGAAGATACGATCATCTTCCTTGGTTCTGTTGTGTTTTATAATTTATTTTTTTATTCTAAATCAAAAGTTTTACTTTTTCTTTTTCCTACATGTTTTCAGTGAAATTACATTTCGGTAATAATTTTATTTTCACGAACGAATCGATCGATTCCATTGCACAAAGTTTAAAATGTTCTTCACTTCCCTAAATTTCAGAACAATTATCGAAGAGGCATCGGAACAAAGTACGCCTCAAAATCGTAAAACTCATTCTTCACAAACGAAATCTTCGAAAATTGTGACATCGGATTATTCGAGTGACGATGTCAGTCCAGATTCGGCCCGCTCACAATCGAATATGCAAACGGTAACTGTAACCACAACGACAGAAACCATCACCAAGGGTGGACAGACGACGGGCAGCATTAGAAGCACATCTGGTCGTCATATTTCGCAAATGTTGTCGCCGGGCGACCTAACCAAGTCCAAAGAAATGAGTCAAAATGAAATAAACAATGCGTTCGAAGCATCACACATCCAAACAAGCACACCAATTGCAATTAACAATTCGAAAAAAATCAAATTCGTCGCATTGAGCACAAACGGTCAAGCGGCCGATCACATGAGCTACAAAGAGTACAGAGCTGCTGGCGAATATTGGAAGTATGACGAACGTTTTAAGATTATCCGAACCCCAATTAATTTTTATTTTTTCCAGTAAATTCCCAAAAACGGACTACACATATTCGCGTTTGTCGCCGCATCGTAGAGAAGTGGCACCGGGTGTCGTTGCCATGCCGAATATGTCGCGAAAAAGTCTTGAACAACATCACGAACGTATCAACGTAATGATTCAACAAAATCCGATGCAAGAATCGTTTATTCGGCAACGATATGAGACTACACGCCATACAAGTGATTCGGCGAAATTGATACGAAAAGAAATGCAATACGACTCGCAGGATGAAGTCGATTTAACGGAATTTGAGAGTTACAAGCAAAGTCGTCGGTACTTACAGAACAACGCCTATGCAATGCGTCGCCAAGAATCGATAATAACGAGACTACTTACGACCCTTGTTACTATATTTCATCGAGTGACAAGCGTTTTTAGGAGCAGCGAAGAGAATTTGTATTATACGAGGATGGAAGCGAAGCAAGGTTTGTTGGATTTTTTTTTTGTAGTCTTGATAACTTTTGTTTTAATCCAACGTTGAGATATTTGTTGTGGTCCATCTTATCCTCCAAAGCAGTTCACAATTTGTAATTAAACTATTTGAGGACTAGGCGATAGGAATAGCATTTAAATTGTTGCAATGAATCGTTAAGATAAATTTTAGCATGACTGTCGCTGAGTTTTGAATAATTAAGACTCATCAGAAAATCCCTAGTTTATTCAGAAGTCTGCCAAGTTAAATTGCTTTGCCACTGTCTCGAAATTAGATAGCTACGGTACGCTATTCTGCATGTTACCAAAATACTCAATGTCAGCTTGAACGACTCTTGCAGAAATCTATTTTGATATTTACGTTGCGCTAAAGAATAAATTACTACTTCTTTGCAGGCTTTTTCGGTCGTATGACATCAACCATATCATCAGCTATTGTAAGCATATTCAGCCCGTTGTACATGTTAATATCATCAGTTTTATACTTGGATACATGGTTGTTACGTTCAGCATCACCGGATAGTCGAGGAAAAAAACGCTTTTTACTCATTTTACTTCTGCTATTGCCCTTACTACTGTTGGCCGGTAAGTACATTTTTCGTTTATTTTTAATCCGATTGCCGCACGTTTTATGACGTCCCGAAGAACCGAATAATATTGTGAAAATGTTTTTTTACAGGACTCCAATACTATTTGAATCCTAATTATTCCTTTCCTCCGCTCCACTTTCAAATTCCAACCAGTTTTGAACACTTAAAATCGAATACAATTGAACAGTTTGATACAATTAAAGAAAACGCATTTGATAAAATTGACGATATTAAGTCGCTATCTGAAGATTATTTTATTTACTTAAAATCAATGTCACAGAATGTAATTCAAGGGACATATAAAATTTGGATTGAAAATTTTAATAGTATTAATTAAGAAAGTAGGGAACAAAACGAACAATATAATCTCAGATTTTTTTATATATTTAAGACTTGTTAGGTTTACCTTTTGTTTAAAAAAAATAATTTCAATCTTGTTTGTGTTCAACAAAAGCAAATATTAATGGCAATATATACATTTTTTAAAGATAATTTATTTATATAATTAAAAAGAAAACTAAATTTAATTTAAAGAATTAGCTGAGCTAGTTCCACCACCCACACGTTGCTATGATTGGTTCCAAGTGTCAATATCATTCCTTTTTTTATTCTAGTAGTAGTAGTGATTTAAAGTGATTTATTAGGTAAACTACAACCAAAAAGCATCGCAAATAAGTTACTAACGATTCGTCTGGATGGGTTCACATCTGAATTCATTTACGATTCTGAGATGAATCATTAGCTGTGTTTTTTTTCAACTGGATCAAGATCATTCGTTTTACATTAGGTGTGTTTTTTTGCGATTTATCCAGATCGAGAGTAGTGATTCAAATTCGTATTGAAAACACCAAGAATACTGTTGTTTTTTTTTATTTTTTCTATTGCTTTTTTCTGTAGATAGTAGGCTACATTAGAGAGTTTATCGCGAAAAGCTGCGCCAGTAAGCTTATAAGTTGGATCAATTTTCTGGCGGTTGATCCAAAACAAAAATTTCAATATGATTCTGAAAATGTAAAGTATGATGCTTTTCGCTACGTAGGAGTTTTTGAAGTTTTGAGTTTTTTTACAAAATGGCGACCGATTGAACTTTATTTTCAGTTTTTAACCTCAATTATCGACCTTTCTGGCTTGGTAAAAAAATCCTACGTAGCGAAGGAGAAAACCTATCCAAAAATAATGTGTGCAATTTTGGAAGTAAACGGTTCTGCGGTTTTCCGAAGATTTTGGGAACCGTCTTTGAAAAGTATGTTTCGAGATAATCGCGTTTGAATGATGTTCTATGTAGGGAATTCACGGAGGGCCCATTCCGGTTAATTGCCGATAACTTTCACAATTATTGGAATCATAATATGAAATTTGCAGACAACATTCTAAAGATTGCAAGCTTCAAGATGAGCGAACTACTCAGATATTCCCCCTTAAACAAAAATTTCAATTTAATAGCTCACATGGCTTGGAAGCTATAAGCCCTCAAACGATTTGGCGAACGGTACACAGACGGACTGCAATTTATTTTTTGCTTTTTTGGTGTTTTTTAGAGTAGCAATTTTATTTTATTTTCAAAAAATCTCATTCTTGAATACTACCTTGATCAAAAAGTTCCCGGAATAACCACCGTGGGGCGATGTTCCGATTTGAGTTCTGTTTTTTTTTGTTAAGTTGGTACATCTGTTGTTGACATTCCCTCTAAACCTTAGCGTCATAGCTTGACATTGCTTTTTTCGTCAAAAAATTACGAAAAATCCACGAGTTTTCTTCAATTCTGATCTCTTTCGGCGAATTGCTTCACGCAAACGCCCAAATAATACTCTTTGTTTACTGTTTGGCCTTCTGGCCAAAATTCGCAAAATTAAATACAAGTTCGTTGTTGCAAATTTAAATTCATTTCTAAAATTGTAAAAAATCGCCAACATACACAGATTGGCTACGTAACTTTTGCAAATGTCAAGAAATGACGCTAAGATTTAGAGAACAACAGATGTACTAACTTAACAAAAAAAAAAACAGGACTCAAATTGGAACATCTTCACACGGTGGTTATTCCTTGAATTTTTTGATTGGGGTGTATACAGTAGAACTTGCAGAAGTGACCACCTTCATATGTTGACCACTTGCCTAAAGTAGCCATCTTTTTACAGTCCCGATGTATGTAAATAACCGGTTTTCCATACACTTTTCGTTTTGTATTATAACCACTTGTTTAAAGTGACCAGTCCCTTGGGTGGTCACTACACAGAGGTTCTACTGTACTGACAATTTAGGGTTTCCCCCAAATTGGAATTGATACGTACCTATATATTGAAAGCGAGGTATTGTGATTGCAACTCAGCCTTAACAAAATATTATTATTGAGGTCAATGCCACACAAGATGATTGATGGCGTCTTTACAATTGGTATTCGTTAAATGTGAAGCTAATAAACTTTAAAAAAAATTGTTGATATTGGCACTTGTAAACGAAATATAAATGTGTGTTTAAAAAAATACTTAAGGCCAGGTATGAGTTAAAAGGCCCTAAAAATGCCTCAATTTCAGGATTTTTTTGATATAAAATAAATATACCTACATGGAAAAAACTATTGACGCTTTTATAGAGGTACAAGTGAAGAATAATAGTCAATTTTTTTTATATAAAAATATTAAAAAATTGCTGCGTCAGCTCCCATGATGTGTATGGCCGCGATCGGCGTAAGTTGATGCACGCAGTATCTTCTACAGCCTTGCCAAGTGATCTGAAACCAAAAAACCAAACATTTTATGAAAACAGATTAAATTTGCGAGGCCCCATTGTTTTCAGATTTTAATAAAACGCCCTGAGGCTAAAATGGCAACTATTTAAAAAAAAAACAGTTTTTTCAATCTTTTTTTTGCTTTAAAACTCAAATAAACAAAGAACTCGACATTGGGCCCCACCCAAATTAAGTTTACTTTCTTTTAAAATTTTTACTCATTAAAATCGGTTCATTCATTGAAACTGTAAAACGAACGTACCGCGCTCCGGAAAAAGTAGTTTCGAGAAAAAAGCGTTTAAAGTTTGACGTTATAAAAAAAATCGTATTGAATATCGGCCGACCGTTCCACAAATCGGTATGTAACTCGTGAAATACATTTAATATCGAAATATCCCTTTGTCCACGTATTTTCAATATATTAAGGATGGAAATTAATAATAAAAAAAAATCATTTTTTTATCGTCATGAACGTTAACATGGAAAATACTTAATATTTGTTCAGTATAAGTTCAAAACAATCTGTCTTACTGTTACATTAATATTTGCATCTCATTTGTGTTTTATATTGTAAAAAAATTTTATTTGTTTCTAACAAAATTCGTTACCAAATTATTAACACTAGTTGTAAGGATCCAAGTTCAAACTTCTTGTATTAGAACCTAAGAAAAACAAACAAAATATTCAATACATGCCCATATTATTTAAAAAAAAAAAAGTTCAAATATCAAGCCACGACATAAATTAGTTTTATCAATCCCACTGATTTTTTTTTTACTAGAATCCCAGACAAATATCCCATTCATTTTACCGAATCCACTCAACAACAATCATCAATTTGTTTGTACGACATTTTGTACAACATATTTGGACGACAAAGGAGAAGGATAGAGTTTTTTTTTATTGTTTATATATTTCATTTATTTAAGCCAGAAATACTATGTAATGTTATAAAATGCAAATATCAAAATAATCGCAAAAAAAAATATGTATGAACTGATTTTTTAATGTTACAGAAACTATGAAAAAAAAGAAAAAATTTATATATTTTGACAAAGTAATAAAAATATATTTTTCTGATTAATTTTAAAAACTAGCTGTTTGAATTATTAAAAGCTAAAGTAAACAAGTGAAAAGATGAGGTAAGTTAATTCAGAGGTAACGTCGAGCTCATACTCTCTATCCTTCTTCATTTGTGTCGATTTTGATTGTATAAATCTTTTAGAATAAATTTAATTTAATGTTTTTTCTGTTTAATTTTCGATTGTATTAAGAATTTTTTGGCTTATTTCAAAATTACCGTCACGGTTCATTAAAATAGTAACACAAATGAAGAAAGCGTTAGGAGTAAAAAGCTCAAGTGACTAATGAATGGAAGTATAATAAGTAACTGCCTCACGTATCCTTCAGATTTCAGGGCTGATCTGAAATATCAACAAAATAATCGCTTTTTAACTAGTTAGTAACTTGAAATTTTTCCTCCAACAAAAAAGCTTTCGTTTGATCAGCGGTGAAATGTTGAGTACAATCTGTCAACGTTTCTAGATGCTAAGAGAGCCCGTTATAATGTTAAGGCTGACACGAGTTATTAAAAGCGAATTGGATAGAATAGGTAGGTGTTGACTCATTTATGTACTGTGCGTATCGATGCTGGGTGAAAGAGTTATAAACGCCTCATTCGAGAAGGAAAACTTGACTGGGTTCTGTACTATCTCCCGTGCTATGGGTCATGGCCAATGAGATTCGATAGACATCAAGTTTGTTCACTATATAAATGACATCGCTTTGTTGGAGAGAAGCAAGTCCTTGACTACGACCTTATTTTTACGAGGAAAGTGAACTGAGCATTTAGACACAATGCGGATTTACCCCACCGAAAGTGTTACAAAGTGAAGGGCATACTCTTCGCCTTTTTATTTTTTTTGAGAACAAGTTTCTGCCAATAGTTCAGAACCAACAGCTGGCTAGATAAGGACATTCATAAAGTATGTGTCTACCGCTCACTTCTGCGTGTGTCTTCCAATGAGACGGTTTCACGTTATAACTGCCGTAATGTTAACCGTCTCCATGCGACTTCCTTTCAGGAGATCGGCAGCTCTTCTGGGATGTATATGGTCACAGATTAGCACAAGTGAATCATAGGAATGTACTGTGACTCCCGGTCTTTTCCAGAAATTTCGATTCGAAGTGCGATGCGAACGTGCTGGCGCTCCTGAAAGGTGAATTTTCTTTTCCAAACTGTTCGTTGCCGTCTAATGGTAGACAGTATTTTAGTTACGATGATAATAACCGTGTAATTTCCTTCCGTATATTGCTATTATGAACATTACTCACAGTACAAATTACCGAACACATTTCAATTTTCTCCGGTGTAGGCATAAAGCCTATAAGTTTGTAGGTTAATGAGGCGTACTAAATTCATTTTTTGGTATCTCACTTCGTTTTTGAAGTCATGCTCATTAATCGGTAGTCAAAAGCCAATTCTAACGCTAATAGCCTATAAAAACGACCCTTAAAAGGATTTTATTTTTCTTTATTTCTTTTTAACTTTACAACTTTAATCTACCACCGCTCAATTTAATGTAAATTTATGATTATTTTCAGCCTGGTGTTTTATGGAACAGCATGAACGGAACACAATAATTTTACGCGCACAGAATTTAATTCCAATATCGTTAATTGGATTTCGTAGCATATTTCCTGCCAACTGGAGGGATATTTTCAAATTGGATTTGCAGTCGTTAACAGCGCCAATTTTGTCCTTATCGTCATCATCGTTGTCGCGTTCGAATCAGCCGCCGAACTACGAAAGTATAACTAATAACTTTCAGAAATCCCTTACGTCGGACGAGTACAATAGTCTCGTTAATCACATAAATAATTACGTGCTGAAATTAGTCGACGAGAAATTAGTCAATGAACGTGAAAGATCCTTGGAACGTGAATCGAAAATATCGAAAGAAATGTCGATACTTATAGCAACTACCGTTCGCGAGAATATAATTGCTCAAGCAGCTATAGCAGCAGCACCAAGTATTAGTCAGCCTTATGAGTTAAGCGATATCGATATCTCAAGGATTGTGGAGCTCGTTAGGGTGCAGTTAGGCTCCATTGATTCATCAACGAAGTCATTTACCCTGTCCCAGGAAAACTTGGAAGCCATCTCTAAGCTCATCAAACACAACATTGAGGTGAATAATCAAAACTTTAACATTATCGAGCGTCTCGATATCGACGAGGTTCTCTTCCGAATCTTAAGCTCACCGAAACTTGGCGAATTTGTTAGTACCCGGATTTTGGATGCTTCTGAGAAAGATTTATTGGATCGGCAACAGTTGGTGATTGATGGGCTTCAGAACGACATACAATTAATTAAATCCGAATTGGCAGGTAGTGTGATAGAGAATCAGGCTCTTCATCATTCAATTGGTGCATTAATTGCCAATCAGGACGATCTCTTAAAACGATTCGGAAGCTTCCAAGTCGACACGAACGGACGATTCGATAATCTTCTTTCGGAAATTGATGCAAAAATCGCATCACTTGATTCGAAACAATTCGCTCTAATTAATAAGCAAATTAAATTGGCTCTGGTCGAAATTCTTGGCTATAAGAACGGGAAAAACATTGAAGAAATCGATTTACAAAACTGGGTCCGTAATATGTTCGTGGCGAAGGAATTCCTCGAGGAAAGATTATCGGCAATAAGCGTTGAAACAAACCAACAATTGAAGGATGAACTAGACCGTTCCGGAATGGTATTGATGAAAGATATTTCCGAAAAGATGAAAATTGAAATATTGAAAATAATCGAATTAAAAGAGCAAGAAAAATTGCTGGGTGTTAGTAGACAGAATGGTGGAGAGGCCGGACTGAACGAAGAAGAGATTCGAACTATAGTTCGTGATGCGTTGGCTGTGTATGATGCCGATAAAACGGGCCTGGTAGATTATGCTTTAGAATCGGCTGGCGGACAAGTCATATCGACTCGTTGTACCGAAAACTATCACACTAAATCCGCACAAATATCAATTTTCGGCATTCCGCTTTGGTATCCGAGCAATACACCAAGGATTGCGATATCTCCGGCTGTACAGCCCGGCGAGTGTTGGGCATTTCAGGGATTTCCTGGCTTTCTTGGTAAGGGAATTGTTTGAATGCTTTGTATTTTCAGTTATGATTGTATTTTTTTTTTTTTTTTTCGTTTTGCAGTGCTGAAGCTGAACAGTATGGTGATGGTGACTGGCTTCACAATTGAACATGTTCCAAAGAGTTTAACACCGAATGGAAAAATTGATTCGGCACCGAAAAATTTTTCAGTCTGGGTAGGTTATAGATTATTGTTAAATTATTCTTTAGCAGTCAGCCTAGTAGTGGCTTTAGTCACCTTACAATGAGGTCATGGGCTTATATTAGAAGAGCTCGAAGCGGCTTGTCAAAATAGAAGGAGCCTCACCACAAGTTGTGAATTTCGAAACGAAAACGATTTGGTAAGCTGCAAGCGTACCTTTTCAGTTCTTCAGCCCTAGCCCCCTAATGGTAACACAATTTCATAAATTTATTAGTTTCATTTATCATTTTAACAACCAACTTTCGACAACAACGAAATTCAATGTAAATTTATGCATTCCGTCCGGCGGAGCGTATTCCCCACAATACTTTTATAGCTTTTTCAGTTTGTTTGATGGGGATTTCTACGAAAAACGTATATTCACTTTGTAATGATTAGAATATAATAATATATATGCTTGTTTTTACTTTCGAAACTTTTCTGCAGCTCTCAAAATTTTATGAGTACAAATCTTTTACATTTACACGAAATGAAACGAATATAAACACACTACAAACGAATATTTCAAAACTGTTTCTCTTGAAACTTTAATATTGATTAAAAGTTTTCATGGTGGAAAATATGAATGGAAAATTTAACCTAATTAATCTGCGAAAAGAAATGTACTTACTTTTCAACTTTCCGCTTCAAAAGAGCTCTTCGTCGGAATTGTAATGGAAATTTAATTGTAAAATTGTTTCAGTTTTTACTTCAGACTTTCATAAGTCTGATTTCCATTCACTGAAAGCTGATAGAAAATAATATTTTCGTCACACCTGTAAATAAGAGACGATTGAAAAGTGCTGTTCGAATATTTAATGACGAATAATTTGATATTCGCGCCGTGTCGACGAACCGTTCCATTTTCCTTTTTGCGCTTTTTAAAATAAAATTTCCATAAAATTATGTTCATTTACAATTTCTTCTGCAGGGACTTATAAATGAAAACGACCAGGAACCGACATTGCTTGGTGAGTACGAATATGTTGATGACGAAATTGCTTTGCAATATTTTCCAGTTAAGAATCGAGATGTGAAACGGCCGTTCGATATTGTTGAACTGCGAATTGAAAGTAATCACGGTAATAGGGGCTATACTTGTCTATATCGGTTTAGGGTGCATGGAACACCTTCAGTGTGAAATGAATTTTTAAATATGAATATAAATTTTATTTATAACTGCACATTTAAGTCACTACACTACACGTTTGTGGTGGAGAAAATAATTTAGTTTTTAGTAAACGTTGTTTTTTCTTATTGATTTAAGTTTATAAGGATTTCTAAAGTGCCTTTTCGGCATCAGGACTAGATTATAAGACTATACCGACATAACAGTCTTACGTTCTGTTTTAATATTGTCCCCATGTACTTTAATCCACAGCATCTTACATTTTGATAGTATTTCATGCTTTGTCTAAAAACTTCTTCCGTTCTTCCTTCTTTAGGTAAACATTCTCGAGTTGTAAACATTTTTCAAAAGACCTTTGATCAAATAGAACTGACGCAAAAACTACTACCCTAAAAAATAAGGCTATAATTATTGAAAATTGCTTTCAATCAAATCTTTTCAGAAAGAAAAGGTCAAACAAATTAAGTATACAAAGATTTGCTCATTTCACTATTTGACTGCTGTTAAAAGCGAAAGTAGACAAATGTTTGACAAAGTGGCATGTAGTCTTAATTTGATTGAATATTTGGTCAAATATTTGACAGTTTAATACAAGCTTAACACTTTGCGTGCCACTCTTTTTGTCAAAAATTTTGAAAATGCTATTTAAAGGGTTAAATTTTCTGTGCCGGTCACCGGGGACCCCCATGGCATTTAACGTGTTAATAAAGGCTTAAGAGGTTCGTGTTATATTTTTTTCCGAGTAAACCGTGAATTATGACGAAATGTAAAAATCGTCAAGCTCGGAATGGACAAAAGATAGGACGAGTACGTAGGCTACATGTTTAGTCAAATTTTGAAAGATTTATTTGGACACGCTTCCCTTTATTGCTACATAGAACTATGCATGTTTTTCACAATAGCATTGTTCTGCAGTTCCTTCTTTTACACAATAGCATTGTTCTGCGGTTTCTTCTTTTTCATCACATAATCTGCAGTTGTCGTTTGAAATCAGTCCAATCGCGTCCAAATTATTTTTTAGCTTACAGAGTGTCCTGTAAGTACTACGGTCATGCGCTGAACCTGCTTTCGGTTCTATGTAGTCCCCTACAAATTTTTTTTGCTAAAGATAAAAAGCCGCGACTTCCACTCACTAAACTTGACCTTTTTAATTATTTGATCTCAGTAATTTTTGATGTAGGACTACAATAAGCCATTCCTCCGTTATTTAAAAAAAAAATTGTCGCACTGCCGATTCTGACCTCCTTCCTTTTCAACAACTGTCCTAAAGCTTGCAACTTCCAGGAAGACTTTAATAAAAAAAAGAATTGCTATTAACCAAATACACATTTTCATTCTTACTTATAATTATCAATGCCGCGATATTACGTCCGCTTCTAACACAGAACTGATAGAACTTAAAAATGAACTGCACTCTTTTTTGTGTAGCATAATTTTTTTTTGTTGTATTTTTGTATTGCACCTTTTCTACTTTTTTTTATCCGTATATAATTGCGAATTATGAAATTATAAAAATTAGTTTTTAATATTTCTAATCTTGTCACAAGCAATCCATGATTCCTACAAATATAAAAAGAAGCAAAAGGCCTGCCAATATTGCAATAATTATAAATATTAAACTATAAGAAGTTGATGATATAATAAGGTATGAAGTTAGTAGTAATTTTCCAGTGAAATTATTAAAAAGGTACGCAAATCTGTAGATGTTTCGATTGGTTCTGTTGTCCGCTATGAAATTCAATACTAATCTTTTCAAAGTACGTTGGAAATAGACGTACGTGCTCTTCGAAGTGCCTACTTTAAAAAAATAAATTACTAAATAAATAAGCGTAAAATATATCAAAGTTGCCCCCCATTCTCCAAATTCCTAGTTGTTTTCTTTACAAGTGTGTACCTAATCATCGGAAAATTTTACTGTCTACTTTATAATAAAGCAGATATTGCAAATAGTACAAAATAAGATTAGGATTATAATTGTAAAACTAACAGCATTTTAATTTGTTAAATTAATTTCGTGTCTTGTATTTTTATGTTAAGACGAGGTTTTAGGTTTCTGTCTACTTAAAATAAAGTATTTAAAACAAATAAAATTTTTTTTTATGAAAGTGTTCTTATATAGTCATAAATCTACTTATAAAATTGGTTTGTTCGATAGTTAATCTTAATTAAAAACAAAATCCATCAAAAATTGTATATTTCGTTTAAGTTATATTTGTAAGAATAACATTGTACTATATTTTGCTTGGAAAAGCCTTTTAACATGTCCTTCCTTTGTTTACTTGATTAGTTCGTTTTTGTAAAATAAATTAAAAAAAATTAAAAATAATAATTTCTGTAGTTGAGGTTACCAAAATGTAATTTTTAAGTTAATTTACTACAATATATCATGATGCCTTTTTTGTAAATAAACTGTTTTTAAATAATGTAATTGTTAAGAGTAACAATAAATATAAAATTTTTGTGTTTAATATAAACGTTTTATTTGAATTTGAAGTTTATTTCAGTAGGGTTACACTATTTTGAAAGTTTGTGTTAACAGTTAGCAACTGATACTAACGTTTTAAAATGTTTGACAAAAAATTGTTTCTAATTAAAAACACGGTACTGAAGAGCTGATTTCATCCGTACTCAATCATTTTTATTTCCAGCGCCTTCAACAGCAAACAACTTTTGGTTTAGTTTTTAGCTTTTCATTACTTCTTGAGCAATCCTGAATAATTATTGTCTTCACGCTTAATTATCGCTGCATGTCTTATTACATGGACAATTCTTTGTGATTACCCCAAGAATGTTTATTTTGATCATTAGACAACGTTTCTTCACCTAAAACTGAGACATTTAAACTTGTACTACTCGATAGATTTCATCCAGAGTATCAAGAAACAATCCAATTACTTTTTTTGCCAATTGAATACTTTCTGTCGAATTGTAGCACTTCTAAAAATTACCATTCAGTACCACCCTCACAGTTGTACATATAAAATAAAGAATTCTTGAGCTTTTCGAGCCAATGAACCGCAATACTCCGATAATAGTCGAATTACAAACTAAGTGCTCCCACGTTAAGAAAAGAAAGTTTAGCGAAAATATCCACCAGAAGGAAATAAGAGCCATTCGAAAACTTCAATGGAAGCAATAGGACGCAAATCAACGAACGCAAAAAGGAAATACTTATAGACGAAATAAGACTGGATGTTGGGCAATGCTCGACGATATTGCGTTCTTATTCACGAGGAAAACTAAAAGGAAGGGCTTCAATCAAGATATACAGTACAGCCGGATTCAAGGCGTTACCTCTGGGTTGGTAAAATGATTTATGATAGCGAAATCACCTCGTTACGCTCCCTTTCAGTGAATTTCATTTGCCATGGATTGATTCACAGTCACACTATTTGATTGAGAGAATAAAATCGCTCTTGTTGTAGCCTCTATAATTAACTCATTTACTACGTAATGAAAGTAATTCTCTCTTATTTAATAGATAAGGGCAAAAATCACTTGGCACTCTTTAGGATATCTTGCATAATAAAGGCATATCCCCGAATATTAGGCTGAATTTGGGTAGACTTGAATTGGTACTTAGCTTTAATAAAAAGGGACACACTTATGTTCTGCTCACTATTGTTTTTTTAAACGCCAACTACAATTTAAATCGGATTACCTTCTCAAAATTCACTGATGCATGATATTCGATAATATTTCGAGTTCTTGCCTTGGGAAAAAAAACTCCAATCATTACTACAACCTTTCAGAGCTAAATACCTGTAAGGAAAACGCAATTAACATTTTCTTAATTATCAACAGTAACATAAAATCATGTAATTATAATTGCGAGAGTCAAGTCAAGTGTAAAAAAGGTTCCACGAATTCTTAATAAGATTTTCATAATTAAACCGAATGTAATTACAATTTCATAATGTGGTCCGGTAGGTATTTCAGATATTAGTTACAAATTAAAATGGATCGAATCATCTAGCACTCGGTTTCAATGTGTAGTACCTACTTTAAAATTTATGTGGAAAAAGGTCGGTCTCTAAATTTTCTTGACGACTTCCATCCGTACGAATATCCTTTGAATTTCCCAGTTTGCTTAATGTTTGTCAACACATTAAAATCGACAACTTGTTGCATAGAAGTTTTCCCTGTAATCCTTCGGAAACTTCTGAATTGAATTACTAATTTTAGTTCAATAGCGGACAACATGAAGGAAGGTATTTTGTTCTCAACAGAAAGTATTTAAGGTTTTGGGTTTAACTAATTTACCCTTGTAAGTGGTGGATGCAAACAAGGTTGGCCAGAACGAACGACAAACATTGTATGCCTTCCTGCACAAGGGTTTCTGTTTAAGAACTTTCCTTCTAATTCATAGTGTACTGCGCTCCTTGAGTTGTACTCCTGCTATTTACAGTATATCTTTTTTGCGAAAACAATCCCATGTCAGGGGTGTGAGTCGAACGACGTACGACCTCTAAATTGATAGACTGCCACCATTAGACTGATTATATCCTGATAATTCTAACAATAGTGTTCAAAGTCATCCGGAAAAGTTTTAAGAGGTATCCCAACTTCAGTTTGCCCGATAAGCTGCGAAGTTTGTTTTAGGCGGTGTGACTAAAGTTTTCTCCATAAAAGTAAGACGTGGGCTCAAAATAATCGGATTAACTAACATAGTAATCAACCTAGCCACATAAGTAAGTGCTTAACTACTTCGTAGAAACTTCGATAAGGACATGTCAGCCTAACCTTTTGCGTGAGTGGGTCCTTATCGGATAAAGATTAGGTATACAAAGGTAAAGTTAGTTTGGTTGAGGAACTAATTATAAGGGATGAGACAAAGAATTATTTTATACTTTCTAAGCAAAGCCGGTATAAAAGTATTAATGCTCATACTCACTATATGAAATCTACGAGGTGTGTAAGTCTTGAACCAAGACAAAAAATTTCGTATTTCTGAACAAGCCTTGGATAGAATTCTAATTTTTATTCACTGGGAGCCGAAACTCTCAAATCTGGTTATCGACATAAAATTTAAAAATCGATGATAGTGTATGATACTATGATGTTGAGGCAGCACCGTCCCTAAATTTTGGGAGTGCGAAATATTAATAAATTTTCTTTTCCCTCCTTATTAAGCCAGGAATTGAGAATAATTGTGCAAGAGATGTACAACAAAGTGTGTATTTTCATCATCATCAATGGCGCGACAGCCCAAATCGAGCCAGGGCCTGCAGGATACATTGTCTGAAGTCATCTCGGTTCAGCGCCCGCGTCCTCCAATTTGTGCATCTAAGAAGCGATTTGCTTGTGTATTTTACTTTGTTTAAAATGTTATTGTCATTTATATTTTTAATCATATTGTTGTACCCTAGCTTGCCGGGATTTGTAAAAACACAATTCGATTAAAATTAGTTAAATAAAAATAAAATCGCAATAATTTTACAAATATTTATCCAGTGTAATTGACCGTCGAGCAAGTCTAGCAGTAGAAGCACTGATCCCGAGTACAAGTGTATGCCGCTTATATACTGCATGCGGTGAGTCTAGAATTTCTGGATTAAGATGGGAAACCAATGAATATTCCTTAAGGACTCTTACCCTCTTAATTGTTGTCTGTAATAATTGGGATGACAATTTCAAATAAGACATCTATTTATAACCACAATGTCGGACTTTATTGGACAGTCCTTTATGTACAAAAGTGAACTCGTCAAAAAAGTCAAAGATTTATTTAAACAAAAAACTTTAATTTAGTTTCATCAAAGCGGATCTAAACTGAATTCAGACAGTCAGGAAAAAACTCTGAAAATATCAAACAAAACTGGAAATTGTGAGATAAGAAAAAATGTAAAAAGTGCTGCGAGAAAATTGAAAGGAGGATGAAACGCTCACGAAAAGATATATCAAAGTAATGCATGAAAAGTATTTTAAAAGTTTTCGCTTGAAGCAATTTTCATTGCGCAAAGAAAATTTCTGAAAGACGAACGAATCAGTGAAAGAGTATTAGCCTGTAACAAGGACAATTACCATATGTTTGTTCATGTATGGCGCATCCTTTCGGAAATATTTTAACTTTGTGAATTTGTCTCAAGAATTAATATTCTAATGAATCAAGAATTTCGTTTTTATACACGTAGAACTCAAGTTAGGCAGGTACAAAAAATATTTTTTGTTTTAAAACCGAATTTCAACTATAAATAAAAGTACAGATGTAGTTAAGACTAACCAGAAATATGTCATACTCTTTGGGTATCTGCTATACAAATGCATTTGAGGAAAGGGTCCGTCAATTCACCAACAGTGTACGATACATGATACAAAAATACAAAAACTTCTTGAGCAAGAGAAGTTTTAATTTGATATGTCGAGTAGTTTCCACACAGAAGTACTTAAAGGATGTGGTCAACGTCAACTTAAGCCTTCATTCATGTTATCTTATCACATTATTTATTTTTATTTTTTATCATATTATTATTGAACAAATCTCGCAACTAATTCAACTACTTTCCAAACAAATAAAATTAGTAAATTAAGTTTCTGTTTTCTTATATGAAATTTTTTTTATTTAAATTATGTACCGACTCTTAAATCTTTTAAAGTGAAAATAAAATGCAAAAGCTCAACATTTATTTTTATTGGCGTAAATAAACATCAATCGAATTTTACAATATCGAAATTAGTAATTCAAACCCGGAGCTAAAATTACCATAACATTTATTTTTTAATGAAGTCTTATTATTATGCGGTCTAATTTTCCGCCAGATATCTACTTGGAAGCCTATTTTAAGTAATTAACTAATGAAGCATAAACAAGAAAATATAAGGAAAGAAAATTACAGTAGCTACTGCAGTATACCGACCCAAAGGGAGTTGAAAAACAACTTTGTTGAAACGAAATATAAAAAAACTTTTTATTCAAGTAGGGATCTATTTAATATTCGTTATGAAAAAAAAATACTGTTGTACAAAGAAAAGAGGCACATATCGCATATTTCAACCCTCTTGAATTAAAGTACTGAAAGAAATCTTTTCACAGAAATCCTTTCCTGTAATTACTAAAAGTTAATTTTTCTTAGTGCTTAAGCTCATCAAAAAATTTAAAAATTTAGTATGATGCAAACATACGCGTTGACTAGTTCAAAATAAATAGAATAAAATAAATAAATACAATAAAATAAATAAATAGAATAAAATGTCAACTTTCCCGTCCGGAAAACTGAGTTTATTAAGAAGAGTTCAGTTCGGGATCCTTGGAAAAATGTGAATGCTTCCATCTCTCAGAATTATTAAAGTTGACTTCTTGTTTTTCGATGCAGTTTTCAGAAAAAGTTTTGGGTTGAACTTGATTTAAAACTAAGTTATTTTGTCAATCGAAGGTACTTTTCAAGGAGCCTTAAAAGAATGTAGAGAAAAATGGGAAAATTTTTAATACTTCTGTTGCTGGAAAATTGAGGAATTCTACACTATTGGAATTTTCATTCAAATACAATATACCTACCTATTCTATGACAAATAAACTCCATATGCAATAATTCTGATATGACTTCTGTGTTCTATTATAATTGTGGAAAACGTCGAATCACACTCATGACAGTATTGCGCCCGACTGTGGGTACATCGGTAATAAGCTATAAAATAATATGTTGATATGCTTCGAGATACAACTCAAATCTGAGAAATGGAGAAGATTATCGAAAATCCCATTGCCCGAGTCGGGATAAAAGAACTTGTATATATATTCTACTTTCGATAAAATTTTTACACCCAATGAAAGAAATTTATAATTCATCCAAAGGAAAGAAAAGTTGTGCTGGATATCTTCCTTAGTTCGATAGAACCTCCATTGCTGACCTGGTGCTTTTGGTTTCGATTAGATTGACTTGGTAATATTTCAATCTTGTCTTCGGGCATCAATGGCCCCTTCCAGTCGTTAGTATTCTACACTGCTTCTTCAACAAATCGCAAGGTACTATCGCTGTACGATAAAATGATCTAAGATACAAGTGTAACTACTATCGTAAACATATGAAGTAAAATAGGGCCCTGGACTAAAACGATTTAAACCTGAAGAAAAAACCTTTACAGTCCATTTAATCGGAACGCATTTCGTCCCAGTAAGGGAATT
Source organism: Beris chalybata (assembly GCA_949128065.1). Lineage (NCBI taxonomy): Eukaryota > Metazoa > Arthropoda > Insecta > Diptera > Stratiomyidae > Beris > Beris chalybata. The sequence continues at coordinate 4,692,898 of OX421894.1, read as the reverse complement.
ATTGTAAGCTGAATTTTTATTTTATTTCTAGAACCCTATCCCTATCTGAAATCCTATAGGATACTTTTATGTTTATGTCGTTGGATTGCTCACGTTTAACTTACAGAGCAACGTTTCAATACCCGATTGGCCTCATGATGCCTCTTCGACGGAAAGCCTTGCATCCAAACGAACATTTTATTTTATTATACCATAAACCATGCAAAATTTATATTGCTATGGGTGCAGTATCTATTCCGATTCTATGCCCCGTAGGTTATCCTAATTCAAAGGTATCAGTATAAGATAGATAGAGCCGTTCTGTGGTTTATTCTCTACCCTAAATTTCTACAACGTTAATGTTATATGACATCGTAATGGTTCAAAAGGCCCAGTCCCAAGGTAACAATTTTGCAGATTCTCCGGGTGAATACTTTATGGAACTAGTGAATATTTTATTATTGGTAAAAGGAAAGATGCCCTATAGAATTAGTTTTCGTAAAGGTATCTAAAAGTCTATTATATTAATGTAGCTATGAATTTGACCTGATACTGGCCACAACACCACAAAACCACTAGAGTACTATTTTTCGTTTTTATCTTCTTCAATAAGATGTTGGCAGGATTAAATCTGATGGTGAAACAGTGTTCGAATGTATAATAAAATTTTTGATTCGTAAAAAGAAAACATTTTAAACTTTGATTGTCAATAAACAGATAATATCACTGCGCGATGCTAAGTTTTATATAACTGCACCACTTAACAGTTAAGCGGTAAATCAAATTTCTGTCGATTTGTACGTGTACCTACATTTCCCCGTTTAGTTCTCTAGTGCATTCTGGACAAGGCTGTACAGACGAAAGACTAGTGAAATTTCAACCTGGCGATTGAAGTGCCAGTGAAACAATTTGAAGAATCTGAGGTTGATAGGGCATAACGGACTGGTCAAGTTTATCAGGGATCTGGGATATTTACGAGGTGATAAGTTTTCTTCGAGGTTCCCAAGGATCCGAAGGATGACTTGTGACTACTGAACGACTTGTGAAATGAATATTTCAATTGAAATCCTTCACTGAACGAATTTTTTAAAGTGAATGACTATTTGTGAAGTAATTCATTTAAATAAGCTGTTTAGTCCATCTCTATTCTCTAGTTCAGTCAGGATAGACCAGTGAATTGGATTGTTGTACATTTAAAAAAGTGTAGGTACTGGACATGTGTTGCTCAAAAACGTTTACTTCCGATTTTCAATTAACCGATGAAATATCGATATGAAAAACAACAATATTTTGCTTGAGTTTTTCCAAGTCAAACATTTTATGGATGTAGTATGAGCATATAATGATTATAGGACGAATTTTCCATTGTTTGCTTTTACGATAATATTAAAAAATAAAATGAAAAAAATTAATTTACATTATACAACATCGAGTTCCGGTACGTTGAACATCGTTTACTTTATTTTATAGGGAAAATATGGTGTTTAATTGGTTGTTTAATGCATAAAAACATCATGAAAAAATTAATTTCGAATATCCAGGAAGATGGGGACAACCCACTTTAAACGCAGGCTGTAAATTTATAAAGTCGTGTAAAAGCTAGCGAACATGTTCATTCCCTGAAAATTGGACAGGATGAGGAAACTCAGAATTTTATCTAAAGAACCTTATTCACGATGCAAACATAACCCGCTCTGATCAGTAGAAGGGTTCAACAAGTAATTTTATTTTAAATTTCAAGTACGACTTTTATCCTGTAAAGTTGAAAATTTAGTCTTGTATCTAGTGACTAAAAAAAAATGTCCAATAGTCTGGGCCAAACTTAATTATTTTTTTAGTGTTGGTTGATGTATCGGCAATAAAAAAAATTAACTTGAATATAGACTCTTCGGTATTACATAGGCATTGAGTTTTTTTTAAACTACTAATTATCTAGCTATCCTGAAAATGGAGAATCATTCTTCGAACTTCATGATGAATGATCCTATTGCTTGTGCTATTAGAAACTTTAACCTGCATTCAGATTGCTACATCAGCTCTGTAAGTAGAACTACATACAAGGGCAAAATAATGACTAAGCTTAAGACACTATCTGCGAGTTAATATTTAAGAAACTTTTAAAAATTTTAGGTCTAAGTTATTTATTCTTTGTGCTGTTTTCTTGTTGTATTATTGAGTTGTAATATTCGTTTTAAGAGTAGAATTTAAGAATTTTTGTTTATATATATTGTAAAATAGACTTTAATTGTCTACAAATAAATAAATAAAAAAATAATTCAATATCTTATCTTAATTAAGTGCCCGTGAGCTATAATCCAAAATCGAAAATTTCACCTATTTTGCTTTGGTTTCATTTCGTTTGTATTGAACATATTAGACTATGTCTCGTCGGACCTAGAAGATAGGGCGGAATTCGTGAGTCAACTCCTTTTTATCATCTTAATGGTTGAATACTGAAGAATTCAAAAATTTATTTTAGGCGATTATATAAAGAAATAAAAATTAATTCGACATTTCATCAGAACTAAGAGATTTGACAATATTGGTCCAAAATAAGCTGTTCTTTGTATTTGTAAAGCGATTCCGATTAAAAGCCGCAATCGAGTTGAATACGAAATCGGGCACTGTTTCCGATACTGCGGCTATTATGCGAATAATAAACCATTGTTATTTCTATTGGTTTTGAACGAATTGTGTTTTTCTTCAAAATCCCGGCAAACAATATTTATAAGATCCTATCTGCATTCAAGTTGTTGAGATTAAAACATTACATCAGGTCTAATATAAAATACTTCTGACTCCGTTCGTAATGATATCTTTAGTAGTTAAAAAATAATTTATTTGCCATTAAATGAGGATAATAGAAAAAACCTCCCTAATGTCATTTTCATCATCTCGAAGTACGAATCCATTATGTACTTAATTTATAAATAGCTTAAAATGGGACTTATAATTTTTTCCACTTAACGAAAACCTTTTAAAGTTACCGATGAAATTTCGATACGTATACAGACGGTATCAATCTTCTTGAGAAAATTTCGAAGGGCTTTCTGATAAGAAGGAGCATAAAATGAAAAAAAATCTGAAAATCACCGTGACATGATAAAAAAAAGTTTGCTGATATGGTAAATTAAGACAAATCCTTTTTTTTTGTATGTTTACTTAAAAAGAATGTCATCATGTTGGGGAAAGAACTTTAACATTATTAAGTCGTGACTGATCTTAAACAGTTGCTCAATTTCTATAAACAACAAATGTCTTCTTCCATGACGCGATAGTCCAATTCTGCGATAATATTTATTTCTATCCAATTTAGGGATCTACGGTTACATCCCAAATTTTACCTCAAAGTTGCTAAAAACTTGATTTTCCGGGGATAGCTTGTTAGCCTATCCCAAGTTCGGTGTATGAAGTTGATAATTAGGAATAGCTAAAAGCCGTGGCTCGTGGGATTCGATTGTTGTAATATAAATCGGATGAGTACCACCCCACTATACCTAAACATATGAATGAAATCAAAACGAAATATTGAAATAGGTTTATTAAACATAGTTATACAACAATTCAACTCAAAGTACTAACATTTTATTCAAATCTCGCACAGGACTTTAATATGATAATCTACTAATTAACCAACTCAAGCGTAACAGTGCTAATAAATAAAAAATTATATAAACATAGTTTCCAGTCCATAAGCAATTTAAACTAAAATTCCATTTTCATTTAATAGCAGGAAAGTTTGAAATTCCAAGACAAGATAAGAAAATTTAAATTCTCAAGAAATCCTGGTGCATCGTTGGCTTGCTTCGGTAGACTTCGAGCAAGGAGGTATGTACCTATTGCGAAATGCATAGAAACTCACCGCTACGTCTTATGCGATATCTCGGAACGTAAATTGTACCGCCTGGAGCATGCTTCCTACACTTTGATCATAATGCCCGGACGTTTCTTCCTCTTCGTGGGTGGTGGTAGGAAACTTTTCAAGAATTCAACAGTCGCTTGTATTGTATCCACACTAACATTTCCGATGATGGCACGGTCCAGAACAACTATTTCACTCGCAGGATTCCCGGAAAATTGTCGCACTCCACAAGTACAAGTACACGGAGTTGGGGTTGTCTCCTCGCCACTCTCGCCAGGATCAAAAGTTTCCACTTCCTGTTTGGTTGTTGTCGTTGTTGGTGGTGATGGAGCTACTAGGGGTGATATGAAATTTAAATGCACTATTATGAAGCTTAGTTCGAAAAAGTATTTTAATTCTGGCAATGAAATTCTAAATGTACATTAAGGTTCGCTAGCCTAAACTGATCGCGATCCACTGCATAATCTTTCCTCGCTTCACCAATGATTTTCATTTCCGAAAAACACACCTACCTCCTTCAAACAAATTCTTACCATCATCTAAAAAACTGGATTCTTAACAAATTTTTTTTTACTATAATAAAACATTATCACCTTCAATTCAAGGCTTATATTAATTTATCTCTACTATGTAGTTACTTCAAAAATTATTCACATTTAACTTGACCCACTTCTTCATTTAAGTAAGTTCTAGGGCGGCTAGAATCTCGTGGCTTCCTGATCTACGCACTATTATTAAGACATCATTAATATTGTGTTGAGAAAAATGGTGTTGTTATCAAAATTGAAGAATAAGTTCAAGTTTGAGTGATGTACAGGCATCAAACATTTGTCTGATCATAGTTATTCCACCATATTCGCACTTTATTAAAAAAAAGAATTTCGAAATTTCGAAAATGGTGATTAAATGTTAGTTGTTTTCCGGTGTCAGTAGAGTGAAACTCCAACACTCCAACTGACTGTTGATTAATCGCTGTCCTTGAGGACATGACAATTGAAAAACCCTCACTGGTTAGGCCAGTTTTATAAGATGTTATTGGACTAGGTCCGAAGGAGAAGTTGTTTATTTACCCGATATGGAACACTTTCGGGTAAATGCACTTTTGGTTATACTCTTGGGGTATTTATAAAATTTTACTTCAAACTTAACTTAATAAATCATCATCTTTAGTAGATTCTTACCTGTTGGTGAAAAGGGTCGATAACAATGCACGACTGTAAACCATTCATGGCAATAGTTCTTGATATAATCGTCGTCCTGAAGAAATAGCGAATGACTCATCTGATTGACCTTTACCTGTAGTAAAGGTGGAATAAATGGCCATTTGCCTTTTGCAGCAAAGAAGCACATAATATCTGAAAAAAAATTAGAGAATGAAAAAATATGGGATAAATTTTTCAGTGCAATTCTCAACGTCAAAATACTCACAAGGGATGTTGAACAAGTGGAAAAAACTCCTGGTTGGTAATAAGCGATCCTTTGAAATGATACCTCGCCCTGTTTGATGAAATTCAAATTGATCTCCTTTATCGACGTTGTCAGCGTCGAAAATGCCTGCAGACATGGGTGCAGATATCCTTGAAGTCAGAACAAGGATGTGGATAACTGCAACGACCAGACAGCTCATTGTTGAACTGTACGAGACCTTAAAATACGTTAATTGAAAGCGTTCCTGGCAGAGACAAACCCTTTTATAGTGTCGTGTCACCTAGTAGTCCCAGAGCTGTAGTATCGATTCCACTGCTAATGACCGCAAATAAAACGTAAAGGTACCCGGTCACTTTAATTACGAAATTGCATTTTAATGACAATCATAGAATTTACCGGGTGCAATGCTCCTTTGAGGCCTCATTGGCAAGCGGGTTTTTATTACACGCAATAATGTTTGAATGTACTATATATCCACGTGTAGGTGTGTTATTAGTAAATTGCGAAACAAACTACTGGCACGCAGGACGATGCAGCAGGGACTGATTTCCGACAAGCTTCGCGGAATATACCTGTTCACGATGGCTCCTATCTATTAGAACTTATTTTGGTTTAATTGTGATGGGTTTGAAAAAGCAATTGTTACAGTGACTACATTTTAGAGGGTGTTATGGCCAGAACGTGGGTGGTAAGAGGGTGTATCAGTAATAAAGTATATCAGAAAATAGTTTCGTTTGAAGCCCCAACGAAGGGGACTATACTTTCCAAAACTTTAGTGAAATTATGACCGCTTTCTAAATCGAATTTCTACCAGTTAGGTACGTGATATAAACTCGGTGTACGCTGAAGCGGCCAAACACATAGACCACCAATGGGCCGGGCCCTTGGTGATCCCAAGTGTACGGAAAAAAGAAACTCGTTGTTACAATTTTTTCAGAAGCCAGAAATATTTCCTTGTCCCAAATGCTTGGCAGTCCTAGTAAGGGGCCTTAAAGGGTTTCAATTCATTACGGCGACTTAAGAATTCCCGAACAATTCCTTAGATTTGAGCTAAACACTTACGCAGGCACTTTTGAGTGTAGGAGAATAAGGATTAAAGTGAAAAAATTGAGATTTCATATTTCCATGACAACTGAAGCTAGGAATCTGAACCATTGAAGATGCACAGAAATATGCATTGCCATTGGAGCTTTGAAATGACATAGTGTTCACATTGCATGAATATTTGAAGCGAATTGGAATAACGAATGTGCATTCGAACGTTACTACAGCTTCCAGCTGTAAGGAATCTTTTTGAAGTACCTAGGTACCTGCTAAGTAGATTCAACATAATTCTGATAACAAATTCATTTCAATCATTCGCATCTCTCAATCGAATCAATCCATTTAACAATACCGTGTAGATACTATTGTATATTTCAAGGAGCACATCGAGTAGAAAGATACCGACTCGTATCACAGGTAGAATTAATTCCTAACTACTTGTTGTAGCACTGCATACATCAAAATCGAATTGTGAGAAAAGTGAACTGAGTGAATATTGCAGTTCGGGATAATCCCTACCAAGTGCTAAGATAAAATGACATAGTGGTAAGATGGAATAGTATATGCTATTTGAATAACAGAGCTCACTTTCGATGCTTACGCAGTTCCTTCACACCTTCGATTACGTTTCTAGTGGCGTGTCTTTGTCCTTATTGACAAAAAGCTGTTTTCTTAGCTACAAAATACGGAAAAGCACGTACGATAGAGATGTCTGCACGCATTAATAGATGTAGAGGTACATTCATTGAAGATCTGGCAACGCTATGGAGTAATCTGCACGAAACGAACTGCTCAGACCTACAGGATCTAGAATCACGTCGTCCTTTTTTATTACTAAACTTTAAATATTTATGTCCATTTGTTCGCCGTACTGAAACGTGTTTTACATACTTTAATATAGGTATGCCAGATAACTCGAAAAACTCATAAAGGTCACAAAGGTATCATCATGTAATTTTCATAGTAGTCCTAAGTTCCGCCATATCATCAAACTGCGGAGGAGTTACGAAATTCAAATAGGAGGAGGAAGACGTAAGAATTAGTGGAGGTTAAAAAATCAAGAGACAGTTGAGGTTACGCAATTCATGAGACAAGAAATTAAAATTTAATGGTCGGTAGTTGGTTATTTATAAGACAAATTTTGAAGCTAATCGGTTATATCGCTATAGGTCTAGCACCAGGGGCCAACTTGTATTGATAACAATTTATATTTTTCACAACAATCCGCAGTGAGAAACTCAGTAATGGCCTTCTAAGGTGTTATACAGACTTCAAATTTAGAAAATTGGAATTACCGACCAAATTACTGGTCCTGTATAGTGAAATTTTCAGTATCGGGTGTGTTAGGGGGGATTAGGTGGGAGTATTAGACGCTTAGGCTTGGAAGTTGAAACTTTTAGTTTATATCTATATAATCCTAAATATGTAGATATTCAAAAGAAATATATAGGTAGCCTAAAATGAATGTGTTCTCCAATAGATCAACTGGACATATTTTTTAATGGCACCTGTTGATGTATTTCGTACTCAAAAAATTTGGCATCACAAATTGTTTCAACTATTTTATGTGTCTTCTTTTCATAAGAATTAAATTAAATTATTTGGGGTTCAGTTCAGCTCGACCGATTTTATATAGTGATGGCACTTACAACAATATTTGATACGAAAAAACAAAATTTAATTAAATAATTTTCAATTGAATTATTGTGGTTTTCAATTTTTAATTATGATTTAATCATCCCTTCACTATTAAAAAAAGAAAATGCAAATCGTTGAAAACTGATAAGTGTTAAAAAAAATTTCGACAGTTTGTGGTTACATACATCCATCGTCCCTGAAGCTATTCTCAATTTCTATTACCAAACGAATAGCTCTCTCGTGTCCTGGCTGAAGGATACTGCACCATATGGGCACAAATATAATTGAAATCAATTATATTTCGCGTTACACAAGGTACACCATAGGTTCGATAGACTGACAAAAAAAAAGTTTTAATCGAAACAATGTTTATCGCATGTATAGTATGCTCCAATTTCAATCTGCAAACAAGCACTCGAAAACGAATATCGATTGGGCTATGGCGTTTATTTTAGCTTAATAGGATTCCTGAAAACTGGCTTGTATTTATTGTCACTCATGGTAGAAAATCAATTTTCAAATAAAGGTTTTCATTTTCGATGGTTTTTCAAGTCCAAGCATGGGGAATAATTGAACACACCGCGAGTCCTGTAGCAACGCTTTGAAGAATTCGATTTTACAACCGCAAATTTTCGATAAAACCAGTTGCACTACTCTAATAATTCTATAAATTGAACATTGCCATTAATCCAAACATTTAAATGCGATGACAACATTTAAGACTATTTATAAAAGAGTAAATTGCTCATATTTATTTGCTTTTTGAAGTTTTGCCCTCATACAAGAAACAATGTATTAATTTAGTATGTAAATATTAGCTACACGCTCCTAATTATAATTAAGTTGAAAAGGCAATTTTGTCTGACTACTGTATTTGGTACATATACGTATAATATTGAAATAAGTCGATGTATATAAATATTTGCAATAAATTATCCATCTATCTATCTATCTATTTGCTTTATTTTAATTATGTTAATAAGCAATTTATTTTATATATTCGCATATCACAATTATAATGCCGATGAACTCGTTAATGAGCTCGACATTGTTCCAAGTCTCTATAGCGTTTCACGCGTTCTTTCTGTAAGATACAATTTTTGAATCACAATATGGAATTTACCTGCTTCTCATCTTTTTGGCGAAAATTTTGGAATCAATTTAACTGAAATATTTATCAGTCATCCTAGAGCTTGGGGTCGAATCACACTTATGAAAAGGTCATACGCTTTCTTTCATACTCAGTTTTTCTTATAACTTTGTAATATCTATTCCTAAAAATTCATTTTCAACAATGCCTTTTATTTGCTTATTGGGCGGTATCCTGTCCCCAGAAAGAAACACAATGTTCAAGTCCTTGAATACTATTTCCAAAATGCAAAACAATCTATAACATTTTTACAATGGGTACATCGAAAAAACCCTTTTGTGGATTGGGTTGAAGACTGTTCCAGACAATTTATTTTGGTTCCTATATCTAAGGAACCCCCAAAGGAAGAATTTATATCGATTCATCGTAGTAGAACCCTTACAAAATATATGCTAGAAGCAAGATCTTTCGATTTTCTAAAAGGTTTGCGCCAAAATTTGAAACTTGGTTATTGTTTCTACCTTATATGGTAGAAAAAATTATAATGGAATTAAGACATAGTTTAAATGTGTAGTTCGAGAATTAAAAAACTCAATCAAAATTACTTCTTTGTATATGTATATCTCACAAACAGTTAATGCTAGAAAGTTGAAACTTTCGTTCTATATGGAGCCTGGCTACAAAATGCGGATATATCGTTTATAACAGAAACAGGCCATGGGCAAAAATAAAACAAAATTTTCCGTTAAAAACGCTTTGGGACATATCACACCATGAAAACGGCACAATAACCTATTTCAATAATTCGATAGGATGATCATTTTGTGTTGGTTTTTTTCCTTCGTTATAATCTTGCCTACAGTTTTTTTTTCCAAGAACAAGAGAGTATTTAACTGCTTATCTATTTAATCTGAGGGATAAATCCCTTATCAGAATTTTTCTCAAAAAACCATAAGAACTTCATATCCTCCAAAATCTGTACAGGTATTTACTCAATATGGGTATCATTCTGTAATTTATGTTTACCATAGCACATATTCCCCTAAATGTTAATTTTTAACTCATCATCCGAAATAATTTTCAAAGAATGTTTTTCGGGAAATTAGCTCGGTTAACATCAAACAATTAAATGATTCGAATATCATGAACACCGAAAATTAAATGATATCATCAGTACAAAAATAATGATTTTCATCCCGGACCGACTTCATCTCTATCCCTGATTTAATTAACGACATTCTGGATGTGTTATATATCAAAACAAAACCACCGCCATTTGACATAATGTTCCTTTATCTGTGAGGGACGACTGGTAAGAGAAGATAATCGAGCAACTAAACAGTTCAATTGAAGGACGACTCCGCAAAACTGATTATCTAACTGACGTATTTCAGTAGTTTTGAAGAAAATCATCATCACTTTCTTAACGAAATTATTGATGAAAGAAACGATGAAATTGATCGTACAATTCCTGATCATTAATTTCTTTATACGAGTATCAGTAGGACTACAAATTCATCTTAGTAAATGCTCAATGCAACTAATTGGGGGATGAAATGAAGTAAAATGTAATTTAGTATGTGATAGGATTAAGGATTTTTCCTACAAAACTTCCTCCCTAGAAATTTGATTCCTTTTGTGGTAGTATCACCAGACTCTAGCTGTTCCTTTTGGTTCGTGAAACTCCGCGAATATTCAAAGGCGTAATCAGAATTCGCGTGAATTCACTGAGTTGTTCACATTTTAATTGTAATTTACATTCCCTTAGCACTCGAGTACACCATTCTAACACGGCTGCTCCTTTATAAATTGATTGCTACAAAATATTGCTAAGCTGTGCCAACATCATGCTTATATGGTTCCCATAAATATCCCAGTAAATCATTATAATGGAGTGTATATTTTAGCACTGGGATAGAATAGATTTGCTTCGGTGGGTTGTTTGTGGTTTCTTAAAGATTTTGAATACTTAACGCACTACAGTATCTCAGCAGGGAATACAGTTATTATTGTTTCGTTTGTGAAACAAATGGATGTAAATCTTGTAGCGAATTGTTAGACAACATTTTCATCTATTGTTGCGAAAGTCCTTTGTGGTTTACAAGGTTTAATGTAGGTTCCTTTTTCGGAATTATAATCGGCTGTTTGATACTAATTTGGGTCTGCTTTCCTTTGTCAGGAAAATCTGTGCATAATTCCAGAAACCATACTCAGTTCGTATCCATTCTAGTGAGAAATTCAATTAGTTAATAAGCTCAATTGATTAATGAAACCTAATTTTGTCACTTATCAACTTGATCTCTATAGGGACCGATTTTGCATCGTCAGAAATTAGTGAGGAAAGTTTTGTGACAAATAAATAGAACATAATCGGCTATCAGACATCAAAACTTAACTGAAATTTGTTTTGGGGATATACTGTGGCTCATCCCTTGAGCGAGGTGTGAGGGGGAGATTGGAGAAGCATTTTAAACGGAAACTTTTGTTTTCTGAATGTCAGGATCCGCTTAAACTAGAGGGTTGAAACTTGGAATTCATATAGAGCTTTGAGTAAAGAAATGGAGGGGGGGGGGCATGAAATTTTCAAAAAAAATCAATAGATGCTTAGAACTCTTACGAGAAGTATGGGTGAAGATGGGGGAGTATAAAGAAAACAAGGTCCGATGTTTATACCTCGAGATCACATAATGATGGATAGCTGAAACTCGGTATTTAGATAGAGCTATTATGGTAGTGGTATATTGAATCTCAATAGACTCACTGAGTGAATCGAAATTCTAGACCGTCCTCCACTTGACACAGTAACATATTGTACAAATAGGTATGTATAAGTTTTTTTTGGGGTATTATGCTACGCAGTGTTTTTCCTATCTAAACAACGGCTTATATTAAAAAGTTGAAACCGGGTGAGTATATATATTACTTAGGTATACTAGAAAAGTAATTCAGAGATAAATTTTTTCTTAAGGAGTCTCCTAAACGTTTGGAAATAGAAATAGCCAAATACGCATTTAGCGCCATTATTCTCAAAATTAACCACCTCACAATCCCATCTTCTGATTTGAAGGAAATAATAAAATGTAACAACCTCATCTGCGAAAAGGTTGAATTAATGGAATTATAATGCAAACAACTCTTAGGTTTATGGGTATCAAATTTTTTTCGTGTTATCAGCAGGTCCTTCATCGTTAAATGTATTTTTTTCCGTCTTCAATCATAGGCTTTAGGGGTTAAAATACACGACGGTTATCGAACACTCTTCATCACTTTCGGGTGGTACGTATATGGGTTTATGTATTCTTCACAAAAGGCCATATTCCAATCAGGACTTCGTATGGTCGTAAACTTTCCCAGTAAACTTGTTTTGTAAGTGAAGGCCTCTTATCTCAAGTACAAGGCTACATTTTGTGTTTGTCATGGAGCTTTTCAGTTGTTGAAAAAAAGTCATCAGTCGACATTTACCCCGGTTTTGATATTTTTTTTAAGGGCAGATAACGAACATATGGATGTGAGATGTAGTTGTACGAAACACTTTACCCGCATAAGCGTGATGAAGTTTTCTTTTGAAATATAAAACGCTTAGATGAAGTTTAGACGAACAATATCTGTATGATGTGGGTCAGTCGTATGTAATTTCGAATATCTGGCCGTGTCAGGGTTTGTGGTGGCTATGACATTTTCTTGTTTATTCAGTAAAGTTTTTATTTCATATGTTTTACTTAAATTTGATCGATATCAGTGTTGCTATCATGCTTTGGTATCGGAAAAGTAAATAGATAATTGGGCGCCCAATGTGGGTCTACTTAAATATCCATTTTGTATTATTGCAATACCATTCAGTTTTTTCTTTTAAATATTCTCGAATCAACTATAGAGATTGATTTTTCATGGATTTTTAGCCAATATACTGCGAATTGTCGTTTAAATAAGCCCCACGTTGAGCGCTATTTGTACGTGCTGTTTTTAAGATTCATCATTCAAATTTGTACCAATCATTATTAAAAAAAGGTTTCCATTTCATCGAGTTTGTTCAAAAAACCAGTCAACTCTGAAAGAGAAGAGTTTGTGAAGTAATGAAAAATTTTTGTTGTCTGCCTCAGGCTCTTGTCTTGAATGAATCTTATGAAACTAACTGTACAGATTTCATCTAAAGTATAATTGCATTCTCAAGTTTACTATCACGTCGTCGATGGATTGATTGAGCTGGTTCTACTTGTAACCAACCCATAAAAAAAATTTTCATTTCTTTTATAGCGCACTTAATATCTTCCAGTGGAATTAAAAAAAAACGCTTTATAGCCTATAAAATATTTCTAAGTGATCAATTTGCTACTGCAATCGTGGCCAACAGGTTGATGCCGTCGGGCACGTTTTAACCAGAACCCAATACTTCGTTGATACATAAAGTAATAGCGAGCCAATTTGGCTCAGTTGCTTGTGAAAAACGAAAATTTATCAAACCATGTTGCCAGCCTCCAAGTAAAATCCTATCTTCCCACTTACGATCCTTTTCGTTATTATGGTTTTTGTTCGGTGAAGTTTTACCAGAAGTAGGTACGCTGGTTAATCCCAAGCCATTAAGAATTTATTGTCTGTGAGCAACCATTTCTATCGTCCTGGTCGTAAATTTCCCTTTATAACCAGCTCCGGCAATCATTGAATTGAACATAGTTCAGATTTAACGGATTACGTATCCGATTGAAACGGATGACGAAGTTTGGTTTTCGAGTGATTACGAAAGGTCGGAAAATAGTAGATCCGTAAATTTTAGTTACGTGTACGGTTTGTACTAGTTGTACGAGATTAGTGTCAAATTCTATTGAAGGTATATCCTTGCAATAAATGCCATTACTACGCAACATAACTTCGTTCAACAGTTTGAACTCATCGACCACGAGTCTTCAGATCCAATGCGACTTCCACGGCTTATCCAATCTTAGTGAATGTTCTCGATTGCTCGTTTCTATCTTCCACGTTTCTCCTTTCGTCCCAGAATCTCAATCCATATTCCAGCTGACCAAAGATTACCTGAGTAACTGACGCGACAGTACTGCAAATCTGAATAAAATATGAACTCAAATCAGACATATTTTTGATAAAAGTCATTTTAAATTTCATTTGAATAAATTAGAAAACAAGATATGGAATTCGACAACAGCTCAAGGTCCCGAATACAGAATAAGTGCAGATTTTATAAATTCAGAATTGAATGGAAATTGAATTCGAGATTCTATAAGAGATGCGAACAAAAAAAACTTTTACTTTAAAATATATAATGAAATACATTTTTTTATTTTTAATCATTTCAATACTGAAAAAGTACTTGTTTAAAAATATTCACAAAACTATTATTTGTGCTGTTTAGATACTAACTTTCAAATTTTTGACTGATTTTCTATGAAAAAAAAACATCGAATGAGTACTATATACATATATTCCGAAAATCAGTACCGACACAATACTGAAAAAAAAAACTCTTTATTCTTTAAGTTGCAACTTATTTAATACTTAAACTGTGTTCTACATGTTAAAGTACGCCGTGGTTTGGTAAGGTAAGGAGAAAAATCAATCTAAGTTTTCCAACAAGAATGAAGAAAGTCCTAATTAATTTATATCCAAAAACTGGGTTAATTCCTTGGCTTCTTTTCGTTAACTTACTTTGTGGATTAATCAAATCGAGCTCGGCAGGGAGTACTTGTTCTGAAAATGAAACAAATTAATTTTCATCATTAGTATGCCCCAGGAGGCCAATTCCAATGAAAACCAACCAAAGATTCTGCTATCCTTTCGACTCAAATAATACAAAATCGTATTCTACCATTCCGCAAAAGTATCTCGTTCTATAGAAAAGTACAAGGTTTATTTTTCTTTACGCGAAAGGATTCATCAAGTCGAATATTTTGTAGCTTCATAAATTCAGTTACTGCAGAGAGTTTCCATCTAGCATTCTAGATACCTATATGTGCAAAGTTGGGTTATTACCTTTTCGTTATTCCGGTCAGGATATCAAGTTTACGATTTATCGATTTTTTACATTGCGAAATGGTTCACGGTACAGTCAAATCTGTTCTATGAAGGGCTTCTTTTCGCCTTGTCGAACTCTAGATTACTGGACGGCTATAGGGTTTAAGGAGATTATTGAGAATGAATGCGTGTATAAGACACTATACAACAGGTTGCCAGGATGTCCTGTGGAGGATAAGTAATACGATTTTTTTTCGGCAGCACGAAGAAAAGGATGCGGTTCAATGGATTCGATTATCAGAAATATTCTTCGAGTCAATAAGCATAATTTCAGCAAGTCCATATAGTATTGAGAATTTAACCATGTCAGATGAAAATAAACATAAAAAAAATCCTTTCTTTCCTCCTTAATACCTTTATAAATATTGGTATTATGCAGTGCAAAAAAGATTAGATTTATCAAATGTGGTTAGACTTATGCACTTTATTGTTGTGTGAGGTGGAAAGGATTTTGTAATTAAAAAATAACATGACCTGGTAGCCGTTCTCGGAGGAGATCGTCAGTTCTTGTGTCGACCTCTACCATATATGTGGTCATCGTAGGATGTTGAAGACATTATCCTTGATTATTTTGACAATGAAACTGAAATTTCATTCGCCTGCTTAATGGCCGACTATCCAACGATGGCCTAAGGGTGGACTTGATTTCCTAAAAATGTCTTACTAAAAACGCATTTATAACCAAAATATTTATTTATATAATTTAAAAACCTAAAAATAATGGACCAAAAAATAAAATAAAATAAATTTATGCTAGAGTCCAGCATAGATAAAGTTCTCCACTAAATTCAAACAGAATTTTCCTCTAATCCTTGCTGTAAAAAGCGACCATCAATGTAGCAAAATCCAAAAATTTCCAGGATGAAAGCATGTAATAGAAGAATATGTCGTCGCAGTCATTAGTAAGTTCATATGTAAATTAACGAACTATTTGTACCTTGCGAAACACAAGAATTGAACTAAAATTTACCTGCATGAGGGGACTAATTGCCCGGGGCATACCGTGCAGGTGTAACGTTCCATTGGATCCACGTTGCTGTTGTCCGAATGCCGGAGGACATAGAAGGGTTGTTGTCGTGCCAGACGATGCACATGATTCCCGCTTGCCGTACGCCGTCGTAAGTGGGCTGTGTAATAATTGAGGATGGTGCATAATTATTAGGGTTAAATTGTTTCCCGATGGTAAGGACTCTGTGTGTCATAAAGCAAACATAGCATGCAAATGTGTAGACTAGACACTAAGGACTATTAAAGTGACGGTGTTTGACGCGAACTGTGCAATGCTAATGACCTGAATGTGTGACTGTTTTTGGTTTAATTGGGTGTTTTGTCAAATGAAAGTACCAACATCAAAGACGAAAGTAATGTTTGTTTAGGTGCTTTGATTTACGTGTATCACAACGGTTATTCTACAAGAAAACATTAATTTAGATTTAGCTTTAGTGTTGAAAATCCATTGAATCTCTCTATCATTTCTTATTAAATACAATGTACCTACATATAAATAAACTATGTTTCAACACTATCTATTTTGTGAGACTAGTATTATCTTCTTAACTATCTGTTTTGTTAGCCTAGTATTAAGTAAGTTTAAGGAACTACAAAGGTTTTTATAATTTACGCCCAAGTCTTGAGCCGACCTTGTCATCTCTTTGTGGGTTATATTTATAAAGTATAATTATAAACCTAAACGCCATAGAAATTCATATCTCAATTCTTTTAGCAAATTTTATTGCTTTTTTTATGATTTCATCTCCTCAGGTGTCGAAAAGTTGTACAATTGGTTGTTAGTCTTTGGACGTAAAACGTATTTCGATATTTCATCTGACCTAAGAAATATGGGAGAATTCGTGAAGCACTTATGCATATGGGTAGGAGTTGTGTATTGAAACGCACCGGTATGATTAGAAAATTGAATATGATTCAAATTTCTTGACGATCCGCAAAAGTAAAATTAGTTTCATATTTAAAAAGAGATTTGGTGGAATTCGTGAAAATTCTTTACGCTACATTTTTTGCCCACCCCCGTACGCCACTACTCTTATAATATTGTTTTATTTAATATACTTTGCTGGTACACTTATAGCATATGCCGTACCTGAGATATAGAGATAATGTTTTTAGAGCATTATCTTAATCCAATACTGCAGTCACGATCGGCTGCAAGCCAATCGTATAATACTCTAGATGATACAGAACTCCGATGGATATTGAAGTTGGAGATGAAAATTTCAAATTTGTAGTTTGAAGCGTTCAAAAGTTGTCGAAAAATATTGTTGAACACGTGTCTTAAGGATTTTTTGTATGGAAGGTACCAGAAGGAGTAAAAGGATTTAGCTGACTAGTAAACTCGTACTTTGTTTTCACTTAAAACAAAATTCTGTACAAAATTCTGAATTCATATCTAAACGATTACTTGAGTTATAGTGAGTTTCGTAAATTAAGTGAAGTAATTTTTACAGGATATTTGTATGGCAGCCCTTCGAAGGACTGTTGGGATTTTCTTCATAATCATACAGTTAGCTCCAACTCTTGGAAAAATAACACGTGCGAAATTTCAAAGACCTAGGTTAAGCCCTTCTGAAGTTATCGACCAATATTCTTGAACACGTGTCTTAATGACACTTTGTATGGCAGCTACCCGAAGGAGTAGGACGATTTTGCCCGTTAACGAACTTAGCCTTACAAATTCAACCAAACACCCAGATTCAAAATTTCGATATCCTAGGTCAAGGCGTTCTTGAGTTATCGTGTTCACGGGCAGAAAGACGGACGGACGGATGGACGGACGGACGTCAAGCGGATTTGAGGTTTTTGGCCACAAATAAACAAAAAATATTATATAACTTTTTTTTCGTCCGGGGCTTGGTTCTATGCGTTACATAATTTTCGGCTGGATCAAACTTATAATACTCTATATGATTTCATCTAGAGAATAAAAATTAAAAATTTTTTTTTTTTTAGTTTATTAAGCATAACTTCTGTACAAAATTAAAGTAAGATCTTACAGCTCAAAAGGTTTGGAAGCTTCAAACCTATAAATGCGTTTTCATACGGCCGTCGCGGCGGTCAGAATTAAAACTTTGTCTGTTCGGTATCTCATACCTAAAATTAAATCGATCACTATACTTTAATATTTGAATAATGAAGTTAAATATAAAATGTTCACTCCTTAGAGCGATTTATACCATCAGATACCGAGCATACTGAAATGCATGTTGGTGCCTTCTTTATTGAATCCATCACCACACACGCTATGGTCGGCTGTAAAATAAAGTGCATTATGTTTTTAAATGCATAGCCCATAAAAGGGTTCTTTGATAAAAATCTACATTGCTACGAGTAGCCTACTAAGTTACTTACTACAGTGTTCAAGAGGAGTCCACACGTAATAAGGTAGGAGTATTGAAATCAACAGGAAAGGAAACTTAATAGGTACATGAGTTTTTAAAGAGTTATTATAAGTTTACACCTACAAGAACAAACAGATGTGATGTTTAATGCAATTTCTACCTGGATTTGTAAAAATGTAAGCCTTGACTGACGTTTTGACATTGAGAGAATAGCAAAGTTTAAGGGTGCGTTTGTACTAAAATACAAAATAGCTATGCACCTATTGAATAACCCTTTATTTGACATAGTGCTATTTTATCTGCTCCACCTAACTCAGTCTGCGTTATGATTATTAAATTTAGCTCAATAAAACCACATTTTCACGGATTTTGTCATATTTCTTAGGTCTGTCAAGGTATGGAATTAATTTTATTTTTGCATGCACTCAGACACATTCTTCCAATTTTTGCTGTTCAAGGGACGTAAAGTACTTGTGCACATTTTCACGAATTCCGACATATTTCTTAGGTCTAATAAGATATCGAAATCGCTATAACTTCTAAGTGAGTTTGTGTTTTTGCATTCAAGAATTCTGACAAATATTTTAGGTACAATGCGATATCGAATTTTCGTTTACTTCTTATAGCTATATATGATTAAAATTATAAACAATGATTTCAGGATATTGCGATATTCAGCCCCTAAGGAGGTGTAAAATGGTTGAGACCATTTGCACGAATGCCGGTATATCTTTTAGGATGTATGAGATATAAATATGATTGTTACCTTGATGAACTTTCTATACAATTGCGTAAATATCGGTTTTAATTTTTTTTTATATTCAACCAATTAAGGGTTATGTTGATATCTAATCCTTCTAATTCTCTATGCTTTAATTGAAATTATCCCCATTGTTATATTTTTGATTATTATAATTGTTTGGGTAGTTAAGTCCGGAGCACGTTTAATATAAAGATACGGTGTAGGTTATTATGTAACGGATTATTTGATTGATTATTTAGAACGAGGAGGCTCTATGAAACGTTAGTCGATTTAATAAATGGCACGACGAAGACAGAATTATAATTCATTTTTAATAAAATATGCTCGCACATGGAAAATGGTACGAGAGAAAAGGATATGATATCATTCCAGAGTTATACAGTATTTCTATGAGCTTAAAAATTGAAAACTTATGAACTGTTACAACTACTAGACTGGTCAACCGAATCAATTATTACACTAATTCGATGCAGATATTGAAAAACCGATGTTTCGATATAATTGATTTTAAAAAATTAAGAATAAAACTGTTCTTGTAAGAAGACGTCAGAGTTCCTTTCTTTGTAAAATATAAACTAAATTCAATAATGGAATGGAATAAATAAGAATTAGCAATTTTTAAGGATTTCTTTTCGTATTTTTCCATCATGGGTAATATGAACAATTTTTTTACTTTTCTTAATTAGCAAGCGTGTACTGTACCTGTGAATTAGAGTTCCTATCTCATGTCTTCAAGTAATTTTGTAGAAAAGTGCGATTAAAAATACACTAGTTTTTTAAATTTTAAAAAATTGAATCTTTATAGCTGAAAGTCAAAAATATTTTCAAAGAAGTCCCGAACAAACTCTAAAGAAAAACATTAAGAAATTAATTGTACTAAAAATGCATTCAATTAAGAAAAAGAAACCAATAAACATCAGATTTATTATGGCCAATTTTATTACACATTCTCTGGGAACACAACATTTATCCGATAAACTAATCGGTTAATTTATAAACAAAACTCTCAAGTATTGCCCGAGTTGAAATTGCCCGATTTTGCACTAGAGCACCGTTGCTGATTAGCTGCGTCTAATCTCAAAACCAATGGCCTACATTACGACACGAGTATTAGGTACAGAGAGACTCTCAACTACTTCTATTGAAGAACATACACACAAGTTTCCGTCATGCTACAACGAGACGCAACTAAATTTAAATGAAGATTGATAGTGTCAGATGTTACATACCGTATGCTCTCAGTCCTGGACCTGGGTGAATAGTCCTTTGATTGACTAAACCCTTTCGTTGTGTACCTGAAATTTTCATACACGTACATTTATTTATACTAAATTCATTCTGTGAGTAACATCTCTATTCGAGAACATGCGTATTTAAGGACACGGCAAAATACTCATATGTGAAACTATTTACACTACACATTTATACACGTTTGATATGGGAATTATGAACCGGGTCTATATGGGCATGCAAATTTCCAGATCAAACTAATGAAAAATACAAAAAGGACATCGTACAAGGACTCGGCAAGGACAACATAGAAAATTAGATGGACACAAAGTGCTCGAAATTTCATTAGTCGGACTGTAGTGGACCAAGCTCATAGTTCTAGGTTCATGCCAGTGATGTAATTACTATGTAGTTGCAATGCCGTGGGAGTGGCAATCAAAAGGCGACTAATTTATCAGTTTGTGTGGTGTAGGTTGGTCATAAATAGCAGGATCACGATACCTACGAGCATTTGTCAGAGACGTCGTACGAAGAGATTTGGGTTACGATAGATAACATAAATTTGTCTTGGACGTAAGGTAGGTATTGTTCTATTTCGTGGTATTTCATTTCAAAAAAACAGTGTGATTTAAATTAGAAAAGCTAAGAGTTTTGTTGTTCTATAAAGTAAATTGAGAAGCACTGATGTTCTTCGATTTTTTAAACCCGATCCCAATGAGATCAAAAGTTGATTTTTTGATCTGTTTTGAAAAACAGTATAATACAAAAAATATAAAAAAAAAGAAAATAAAAAAGTTGACTTCTTGAGATATTCAAGGATTAAGGACAAAATCATTATCCTTGGAAAAAAAATTTAAGGATAAATTTGATGGGTATTTTTCTTATTTTGCGACAACCTTCCCCTTTAAAATAAGTCCTATTTTATTTTTCTATGATAAAAATTAACAGAGATATGAATTTTCAAAGAGGACTTCGACACCATTTTTGCGAAAACTTGAACATACTATAACTAACAAAAAAAAAGAGATAGAAAAAAGAATTTAAATTATATTTTATTTCTACAAATTTTCAAAAGAATCGACGATGGTATGGTCACAACTTTTGCGATTCTTGATGGAAGGATCCCAAAATAATGTAATCTAATCCAAGCGAAAAATTCAAAGTTTGAATGATGGTTCAACAGTTGTGAAGTATATCTAACAGTTACGCCATCTGATATTATAAGATAGAAAATGATAAACTTTATTAGGATATGTGACCGGTTATCTTTGCTACGGAAATATCCGGTACACATCACGCTTGCGGCTAATTAAAGAACATAGATTCTTTCCATTATATAGTACTCGGTTAATGGAGTTGGCATCATCCGAGCACAACCAACTAGTTACACTAAACCGCGTTAATAATAGAACCATTAGCTGGAAGGTGTAGTCCTTAAAAAACAAAAAACCATGACTTCATGCAATAACGATTTCAACAAGAAGAGAATTTCAAAACAGTTCTGGACAAACACCGACACTACGTAGCACATGAGCAAGCATTAGCACTAATATAGCAATTTACCGCACATTTCCTATGAAAATGTCCGTGCTGTACAACAACAAAAATGCACAGCACAATCTCCAGAAGCGAAACTAAAATTGCAACAAAACCACCAAAATTTATCTTACCTTCGGCTCTGGCGAAGCTGCCCTAACCGGATATTGCGTTCATCTTGCCATCGAACGATGTGGTGACGAAGAGCTGTTCGAACTTCAGAGTTTAGGAAACAGTAGAACAGCGAAACGGAAAAGCCCTGAAACAAAAAGGAAATGGCTTCGAGTTAGGAAATAATGTCCTGTCCGTGGCACTAGACTATAAAATTATTGATGGCCATAGCTTACCTGTGTGCTCAGAAGAAAGGACCTTGCAACTGCAAAAATATAGCTACCTACGCCTTCATTTGGTCCTGCCAAAACGACAAGATACGTGATACCGAAAAGCGGTATAAGAACCAGAAGAGCCTTCGCCGCCTTGCGATACTGTCGGGTCTCAACCGTATTTGCTGACCGGAGTTTCGTTATCAGGACCTGTGAAAGGAAGAGATAGATAAATTAATGAAATTATGGGAATTATTGGTTTTCAGGAAGTTAGATTTCAACGGCAAAGATTTTTTTAAATTTTATTTCCAAGGTGGGATAGTTCCGGAAGAATACTTAAATCGTGCTTATTATCCTGATTCAGCATCCAAATTTTGGGCAACTATTCGCGTACTCGAGACTCTTTCTTAAATAGCACTATAAACTTTAGAATTTTATTATTTATCAGCCGATATTTTAGATGTTATTATATTTATCATTGCCTTTTTGTATAATTGGAATATTTACACTTTCTGTTCATTGAATTCTTAAATAAATAAATAAATAAATGTTATACATGACGTCAATCATAAAACTTTCTAACAGAAAAATAAGCTTCATTCACTTATCCTTTAACCTCATCAACAGTTTAACAATCTCCACCCATGACTCTCAAACTGTAGTTTGTAGTCTCAAACTGTAGTTTGCAGTGTCAAACTGTAGTTTGCAGTTTCAAACAGTAGGTTGCTGTAACCAATGTAAGTCAAAGTAAATAAACTAATTATGGGAATGAATCGTAGGGTCTGATTCAAGGATCTATAAAGAATCTATATATATTTCCAGATTTTCTCTTATTATCGAACTGAAGGACGCGGTCGCTGAATTATGCTGACTGTAGATGAAGCCTTCTAGAGGTTGTGGTGCCATAGAAGATTTTACGTATTGGCTTAAAATAGGTAAGGAGTTATTCAAGAAATTGCTGTTTAATAGCGAATATTAAAAAAATTCCCCGATTGAGCAAAAAGTTGTACTTCACTAGAATTAGGTCAAATTTCTAATAAATACAACTTTTTTTTTGTTGTCTTAAGTCGGAGCTTTAGCACTATGGAAACTTTTTGCAGATCAATGAAATACTTTGTATCATAGAAACGAAAGCCGTTTTTCTTCGAACTCGAACTTATTTAATAGGGACTACCCCATTAACTTAAAGTATTAACGAAGCACTTACATCAGTTAAGCCTTATCAGCTCTTATCACTATACTCACCCACATAATCCTTAACAAGAAGACGAGATTAATAATGAGAACAGCACACGCAGGTCCCTGGAATATCCAATCAACCGTTTTCTCATGCATCCACGGGCACTCAATGTCTAGCTAAGTCATTAGAATTATCGAACTTTTAGCAGGTGTCATCCCCAGGATATTCGGTTTTATCTTATTAAAGTTACCTTATCCGCTGCGCCCGCCGTAGCGGTTAATCCTTTTGCAATTACCCAAATGAACACAAACACAGCAGGTCCACCTGGAAATAAATAACACAAGAGTCATACAGAAAATGTGGAGCCACCCAGCTACTGCTACTTGGCCCTAATAAGGGTTGTTCTTACCCCAGCCAATTATGGCGTAGATAGTGAACCGAATGTTGTCGCCGGAGAACGTTTTCACCACCAGCATATATAAATACAAACCTACAAATAAGCAACAGAACATGAACAAACATTTGCCATGCGATGTACCCGAACTAATGATACAGTGCACTGCACCGCACGAGTACAGGATACGGGTGGATCTTACCTTCGACAAGCATCCAAAAGAAGTTCGTTAAACTGAAATAGTGGAACATTGTGACGAGGATAATGCAGCCACCCAGGCCGGTTCGGATGGATATCTGTGAAAAACAGATGATAAATGAGTGAATTTCGTGTGGAATACGAACGAGTTGCCGTCATTTCAACCGCATTATTTACAGAATCCGAACAGGAAACCCGGGATGACGTCCCATTTACCTGTATTCCGTGCCATCAGGATTATTAGCTAAAGACCCAGATTCGACTCACCTGAACTGAAAGTGTGAGGATCCACAGCAGGCCTGACATGATGTACGTTATGAATAAATTCGCATGGATTGTATTTCGCAGGCATCGCAGTTCCCTGGGGGATGGAACAAATAGGGTATGAAATTTGTGTTAAACGGGGCTGGAATTGTATCATCAGTCAGAATTCATCAGGAGAAGGGTTCAAGTGGATGCTAGTTACCGAACTCGATACCAACTCACATCCACCATTTAAAAATAATTGCGAGTAATTCAAATCGGTCATACAGTCAAATTAGGCTAAGTACTCACTTGAAGTAGGAGAAGACTAAAACGGCTAGCGTTAGCGATACCAGGCTAAGCGTATATCCAATGTAGTAGATGAAGGTCGGCAATTCGATGTTTGGTGCAAATTCGGGAACAACGGACGGTTCCGGCAAGTGTAGGCATAAATCGTAGTTGGTGTAGTTGTCCCACATCGCGTCCGGGTTGCAGTATCGCGTTGCATTTTCTGGAATTTCAATTTGGTTGTGAACGCGATGATTAATTGAATTTTCAGGGCACAGGGTTAATGTTGTTATACAATAGTTATTACGAAGCTGAGGGTATTTTAAGTGGCAGCTATGCAAGTTATTATCCAGCCAGGGATGGTCGAATAAATCGCGAAGAAAATTGCGGAGTCATTTTAAAACGTACCACAGTCATGTGAAGGAGTGGCCAATCGAATAATATTCCAAATGAAATACTGAACTTTGATTTATATTGAGTTGGGTTAAAATCAAATGAGGAGTACCTACGAACATGTAATAAATCATTAATAATATATTAATGGAGAAAATGTTGGTATCAAATACATAAATCAATAGAGTTGGTAAATTAAGAAATTTGATTTTGGCCATATTCAACGGCCAATGAAACTGCCGTCAACAATCAAAA
This sequence comes from Beris chalybata, assembly GCA_949128065.1. Taxonomy (NCBI): domain Eukaryota; kingdom Metazoa; phylum Arthropoda; class Insecta; order Diptera; family Stratiomyidae; genus Beris; species Beris chalybata. The sequence continues at coordinate 4,667,677 of OX421894.1, read as the reverse complement.
TGGCTTGAGATCGAGTATAATATACTTTATTATTAAAATAATAAAGTAAAAGTTAATAGATCACATGTTGAGGATGGTCATCGTTGCTATTAAGTTTATTAAAAATAAAAAAATATGTCCAGAGTCTGGGTCCAACCAACACTGCTTCTCAGCATAAAACATGTTCTGGACTTCTACCCAAGAAATTATAAATAAGGACGAACTTCAATTTAAGAAATTTTAAAATATAAAAAAATTAACTTACGTGTACTATCATAATGGACGCCTTGTAACTCTTTCAAACATGGCAAAAACGCTAAAGTTGCTCTCGGTGTTCTGGGCCAGCATAAAATCGAATCGAAAGAAATTGAACAATATTCCCCAGTATCCTCATGCTCATCGTTGTGCTTCTCCAGAAGGCATCTCAATTCAATACTCTGATTGATCGATGCTAAGATATCTGGATGGACGATCGTCGGAAATTCCTCGAGCTGTGCCACTGTGCTTCTCTGCAATGGAACAACAATACCGACTTTAAATTAATCCATTGCGGTTTTTGTTAAACTAACTCTCGTGCGATAACTCAAATTCATATCCTTGGATGAAACGATTTCACCACAGTGTACTACACACATTCCCTAGTCTCTGTTACTTCATTGGTTTTTATTCAACTCCTTCCGGTCCTGTTTACCCATAACTATACAAAGTACAAACAATATTACATTGACATATTCTCGGTATAGCGAGCGAATCCCTGCCAGTTATGTGGGGAACCACGAGGGAGGTTAACCGTGATGCGAAAATGTGGACAAAATAATGAGATTCCTGCAAAGAGGGATTGTGGAATTGTTTACCGATTGGGTAGCTGGATGATACTTGGAGCTATTTGTTCACTTCCATCAATTTCACTGTTTGTTAATGTTTGTTCGCACAAGCTGCCGCGCTTATTGACTTAACGTTCAATTCAATAAAGTTTCAATTATTATTTTATTTCAGAACTCAGTGAGGACACAAAATGTTGGCAAGGACACGAACATCTAATGCAGTAAAAGTTTAGCAATTTAGTTACAACTAACTGTATGCAATGAAGTCAATGTTCATCTTGAAATTCCAGATCAATACTGAAACTGTATCAAAAAAAAACCTTGTAATAGTCTGGCAGTAATGGTAATATTTTCCAGCTAATTGTTTAAGTTGGAAGCTTGTAAGTCGATCACGTAGAAAAATACTAAATTTGGAGTTTTGACCACCAATTTTTTTATTTTAGATGGAAGATATATGTTGAGTTTGATAAAATTTATAACCTTATAATTCAATTAACATTGGATATGCCTAAAGTGGTGCATTTTCAGATAATTTCCAAAATATGAATACAGTCCATAGAGCTACTTGATACTTTCATATCTCAGAAACAACGTATGCTAAAAAGTTGAAACTTAGTACGTATATATGTAGAAGTACTACAGGAGTAATTAAAACAAAAAAAAGTTCAACATTTTAGTGATGTACAGAGCTGGAGTAATGATGTGTAGGTCACTATGCGACTGATAACCTAAAGAATAAATAGGAGTGTATTTGGAACGTTATTTTTTAGGTTATCAGTCACATAGTGACCTACACCGCATTTCAGTTTTAAACACGTTTTGGACTTCTACCCAAAAAATAATAATTTTGCGCCCAGACTGTTGGCCGATTTCAACCATGTGCCGCGTGTTAGATCGAATTGAAAGGTTATTTTCACAGTCATACTGCTCCAACCCACATGAGTTAAAAATTAGATTATTTTAAACTTCCAGTTTAAATTCATTCAAATTCATTTTCCAGTTTAAATTTAACAATTCTTTGGAAAATGTTTCACTTCCTTATGATTTCCATAAGAATTCAGTATTTCCTCTATTGGCTACAGGTCTTACGATATGTTCTTTCACTTGGGTGACCCCGATCTTTGAACTTAACACTGTTAGACAAGTTCCTCTCATCCGAACTAATAATAGGCCGTCTTCAGCATCAAACATCGTAAAACGATACCCTTGCAATATTCTTATCCCTAATCCTTGTAGCCTGCCAGAACAGCCTTTACGAATTTTAAATAAGCCCCTATCGAATTACCGACGGTTGGATAGTATCCACCTCCACCCCGACCGCATTAACATGTTAGCACATAAACTGAGGGATTTCCACAGAAAAAGGACTCTCAGAAACATGAATCCAATTTTGCTAACAAAAAGGGACCGTTACAGTAATGTGAACCTTTTCCACATATGAATCCTTCTGAAAGATTAGTGGTATCAAGTTATGAAGTGGACATGGTCCAGAGTCGTTAAAAGGACACATTCGGTTAGTTCTAGCTTTGTAACCAGCAACTTTCCGTCGTTGTGGCACAATTGATTTTTCTCCTTTTGAAAAACGAAGTTCTTAGTAGCTTCCATCGCTTGGATGTTCATTCAACAATGCACTTTTCACTCTACAGATTTCAAAACAGGGAAAGTATCGTCAGACAAAATCCCCACTCGACCAATAAAACTTTAACAAAGTTTTCAACACAAGGGAGGAAAACGAAAATGGATCGAAAATAGTTTCCAACCTGAGAGAATTCGAAACAAGTCGGAAAATTGTTTGACCGAAAGTCCTGAATATGGTCAGGAGAGGAATACGTTTGATAGCTGGGAAAAGTTTTCCTGTTGATCTACTTCTATTGAAAAAATGTTGACAGGACTAGCGAAATGTATAGGTCTAGTGGCGAGTTTTTCTATTCAGAGTAATTGGAGCGGAAATTTGTAAAAGTCGAACGAAGAAAAATCCATTTACTTGTCTGTCAGCGGAGGAATTTCCGGTTCCCATAAGATTAAGCCGTACGAAGAAGTAGGAAGACATGACATTCCGTTCAGTGATTTATACTCGACCATTTTTAGTGGTTGGTTAGCTACAATTTTAAAATATGTATATTAAATTCAATCCTTTGCGGAAATCAGATCGGAATTCGTTAGGAATCTACCCTACAAATTTAAAAATCCCCTCTAAGCTTATCGTATATAACACGGATCAGTCGTCCCGATGTCATGCCGACGTGGGTAAAATAACCATTATTTCGTCGCACCGACGTGGTCCTAACCACTTTAGATTTTGATATTTTCCCGACGTCGGCATAGCTATGCACTGTGGTCTTGGCGACCACCATACGACTCATAATCGACTTGTCAAAAAAGACGATAGTTGATTATTTGTGGAACTTTTGCGTACAAATAGTAGTTACAACAATACTCTGGAGGTATATGCTCACAACATTTTATATACTTTTAAAAGAACTGAGATATTTGGTCGCTAATATATTTGTTAAGAAAAAAATAGTATTGTCTGTCCACAATTATAGAAGCCATTTTTCTAAGTTTCTAAAGAAAACTCGCTTGAATAACTTTTTATATATAAATATGACCAAAAAGTCGCAGACATAACTCATAAATTTTATATTGTTCCAGAAAGTTACTGAAATAACTTTTAAGTCACAAAGTCATTCAAATAAGTGTTTAATGTTGTTTGCCACGTTCGAGGTTAATTTAAAAAAAACAAGTTCAACCAACTCGATAAATTGGTTACCTGACTAGTTTGGTCGTATATACGCTGTGCACAATTTACACACTAGTTGGAGTCTCAAAAAACTGCTCTAACTCCTTTTAGGTAACCATAAAACAGTTGAAAACATACTTAAAATTGGACGACACATCCAATTTTCTCTGAGGCTAATTTAATTTTCTTGTTTTTCAAAAAAATATAAAATAAATCTATTTCAGCAGAATCTCGCAGCGAACAAACATCCTCTTATTCAGGTGTAAAAATCTATATAGCTATACCAACGTGTATACCTTCATACTCGGGATAAAACGAAAAGGATCCCATAGTCCTTTCCGGCTCTAAAATCAACACTCTCTGGAGATATACTTTTTTTAGGACAACATCCAAACCATTAATTGAGGATAACGTTTGAAAAGGACATCCGTCATCAAAACAAGAACCATATCTGTTGGCACCTAAATATACCGCTCTTAGCCCCGATTCCATAGAAAGGAGGACGAATTCTTGCTGATACTGTACTACATCACCATTGTTGGTGATATACCGTCGTATATAAGATCAGGATACGTTGTAATTGTATCAGAAAAGTACGGTGAGTTTTGACGAAAGTTTCAACAAAGCAGCGAAAACCTACCTTAATTTTCGTAATGGTTTCCCTTTCGTGGAGAAAGCATTTGCCAGCGTTGAATTTTAGCCGAAAGGGATTCGAATTATAGCGGGTTGTCATCTTTTCGCTTTCATCTCTGGCAGTTGCTTTATTTTAATAATTTCAACGTATGCTAACATGTTTCGAGCCTATCGTCCTGACCAGTATTTTGTCAGGACCTGAAACGCACCTATTTATACATCGTCAGGGTTTCTTAAATAGCCCGTGCTCGGGCATATTTACCTTTTTATGTTGCAAAAGACGGAGGAACTGTGTTAAACTTGGAAAATAACAAGAACCCTTTTTTCGCGGGCAGAACAGGACTAGAAGCGACACCTGAATCCTTGTCAAGATTTTACTCCTTGTCGACAGGAATACAGAAACAGAGATTTTAATTAATGAAGCAGTCAGGCACTCTTTTAGGACCATCATTAGGTTTAATTAATGAATGACTGAGTTTTTGTACTGTTTTCGAAATGGAGTTTTAAGCAGCGGACGGGAATGGCAAGAACAACAGATTATTATAAGTGAAGGAAGCTTGGAAATTATTAAGGTCTATCATGTTGCGTATCGGGTCAGTTGAGTAAGCTGTTAGTTAATTAAAAGACACGGGATCAAGTACTTCCTCTCTTTTCGAGTAGATTTAGGAGGCCGTAAAACTGAGTGGTTTTTGATCTTAAGTGAGTTCAGAAATAGCGGCCTATTTAAATTTATTTAACATTTTCCAGCTATTTGTGTTCGTAACTGTCTTTTACCGAAAAATTGTTTTTTGATTGAATTGATGGGTACCGTAACATGGAGCCAACTCCCTTTTAATACATATTGTTACATGCTATCCTGGCAACATGCGAAACTCGATCAGTTTCAAAAGAGAAAACCCCCAGCCCGGAAAGCGGAGCAAAACATCTGATTGGCTACAATATCCAATGCGAAGAGCGTGGATAATTATACAAACTTCTCGGATTCTTGTTAACATTTCACAAAAGCTCTCGACTTCAGACATGCAGTATATGAAGAGGACAGAGTTTGCAGCCAAAAACAGTCTCTACTGCGGTAAAGCGAGATGGTAACCATTTTCCACGCGAAAGTATTTGAATTGGTATAAATTTTTCGATTTTTAAAATTCCATCGCAATGAGAAGGTAATTATTTTTTCCGAATAATTGAGGGTTCTATTTGCAACCAAACTAGTCGTAAGGGATTACAATTTTTTTTTAACTTATTTATTTTTCAGATAATTTTCATCGGGACTTTTTATTACGGTCTTTCGTTTCGCTTCACCGTAGTAAAAATCTGTAGCGGTTGAAAGCTCTGTCGTCCTTACATATATACTGCATGTGTTGTGTCGTGAGCTTTCCTGCATATTTGATGGGCTGGCGAAAAAGTGAGATGAATGGTACATGAGAAGAATGCAGAGTTTTCCACGACTTTCTCATTGAGTATTGAAACTGTAAATTGATGGAGTTGTGTGGGTTTCCAGGGTAGCATGTAACAGTATACATTGCCACATCGGCGCTGTTGTATTCTTAACACTTTTTGTTATTATTTTTTTTATCGTGTTACATACATAAATCAGGTGTTCAAGAATTTTTGCAATTATTCTTCATTATTAAGGAGTTATCCTTCTGTTCTATATTCCATACCATTGAACACAACTGAGATGAGGTATACATAAGTTAATTGTTATATATGATTGTCCCTAATTTTTACGATTTTCCTTTATAGTCACTAACTTAACGCAAAATATGACAAATTGCTATTTATCTCACTTCAGCCGATGCTACCAAGGAATTAGCATAATAATTGGAAAACGTATTCTTCAAAAAAAAAAAAACAGAAAAGAAAAAACCATAATCGACTCATCACTTATAATACCGCGCGAATCCTGAGCAAACCAATTTGCAATCTGATATCCTTTAGACCTGCAGCTCACCCACCCTTCATCAGAATACGACTATCATTGTTGTCATCTCCAGGTTATTGATGACACCTTCATGATCGATATCTCGTTTGCGGTCCTTGTACGCTCCCATCGCTCGTATCTGAAGCGGCAATTCACTTAAATTGATGTCTTTGGCCCAACAGGACCATTGTCTGTAGCGTAATGCTTTCTCATCTACGTTTAGGGTAAATGACGGGTTCTTCCACTCGAATTAGGAGTATGCGAGTTCGCCAGTGCTGATTCCGTTTGATGGGGTTTCAGGTCAAAGTTTCCAGGGACACAAACAAAGCTATTGATATCGGAGTTTCAGAGAACTTGCCACCCCCCAAAACTATTCGGAATACTTTGATTTCTCCCGTTCGTGAACAACTTCAACACTTGATTGCTAACCAGATGGACAGCATGGATTTGTGATAGAAAATTGCGAATCGGACGAGGTTTGAATGGATATCGGGAAAAAATATGACCGTCGAAATAAAAATACATTGTTGCAATAAAATCCTGGACATTTATGGATGTTTGGGATATCTCTCGAAGCACACGTTCACAACTCATCATCCACCCCCTAAATATCATTTGTGTTGGAATTACTGAATATTTTTTTAGAGATATAAGACGTGGACAGCTCCACTCCTACGACACACTCCTTTCATATTAAACAGATCACCCTACTAGAGTTATATATACGTACTACGTTTCAACTTTGTATCATATGCCGTTTGTGTGCTTCAGAAAATATAAGTTTTGGACTGATTCAAATGGATGCTTTAAAATAGATGATACATTTTTTTTTCTAATTTTTATACTGTCGTCGTATTAAATTCTTTCGGCATTTCGAGAACTTTTAATGACGATATTTTTTCGAAGTTTTTGTAGATATTTTTATTTTTCAATATTTTACTTTATTTGTTAAGATTTTACTATCCCCTTTATTTTTGGAACTTTTAGGAAAAATGATGATTTCGTCATCTTGCTTGAATGATATTCGTGACTTCTGCTATATTCTTTAAGTCTTGTTGCTCCCCTATTTTAATATCACCGATTTCTTTACTTTATTTTATAAACGGGGGTTATTATAAGTCATAAATAATAATATAAATTATTATAATCGAATACTTACAAAAAACGAAATCCGCAATAGCATTTTAATAGCCGCTATTTTAAGTATACCTACCTACTATACATAGCAAACTAAATCGTGTAACTAAACGATCAATCTCAACTGTTTCCTTTCAACAAAACGAAGCAACAATGTATCGCGTCTATTTATGGCTGTTTGTATGATCGCAACTTGTTTGAAAAATCATCCCACTAATCTTGTTGAAATGAAAACAATTTATCATAAAATGGATCTACTTTAATAAGAGTCGTTTGAAAAGTATTGAGTTTAGGCAATAAGTTGCGAGATAAGTGCTTGTAATTTTAAATATTAAATCGGATACAATGTTATACAAAGCAGATGTGACGTGATTGCTGGATTTACGATTTGATTTACAATTTTGAAATAAATTCATTCACTCTTCAAACAATGCGCGCCTGAAATTTGATTTATGACCCATCGATAGACGATCTAAGGCATTTCGTTTGACTGGTGAGAAAAATTATTGGTATGATCTTAAGATGTATATGGATGCCATAGTCCAGTCACTAGGGTAATAATTAGCGATGGGGACAGGGCCAACCTCTCTGCGTGTCACTCATTAGGGGCCCCAGCTGATTTCCATTCTTTATTTTATTTAAAACTAAATAATCTAAATACAAACTGAACTAAACTGAACTGCTATTCCATTTTCCTTTCGGATGGACACTTCTGATCAGATAATCAGTAGAAATTAAGCTTTAAAACCGATCTAGTAAATTGAAGCATATTTTTACGAAACTTTTAATATGATTTATGTATAAATGATTCAATTAACTTTCACCACAGAGGGTATGTAGTGAGTTATGAAGTTCATAGAGATAAAGTGCAAATTTTATTTTTGGTCAATTTTAGTTCGCAATTCAATTTGCTTTGGGTGAATTAATTCGCTTTGGATATTTACATTCACATCATTTTCGAATAAAAATGTTTGATGGTTTCACTTTTATTCTTAAAATATTCATGCGAGTAGTGCAAAAATCTTTAATTTGCCAAATCTCTCTACTTCATGTAAATTGATAATTACCGAATGTACCTATGAGCTTTTTAAATTCACCGATTCCAAATTGAAGAGCATTTATTTTCCAAATAACAGAACGCAGAAGTAAAACAATTACCAAGTTCAATTTGAATATGTTCCAGTTAAAATAATAGTTTACAAAGGCTTCTGTTTAACTCCGTACATTTCGTGCATCAACCTTTTAAAGCAAAAATAATTGTACATTGTTGCTAAAGTTCTAAGTGAAATTCTATTAGAGTCCACAGATTTGATCTGAATTTATTTGAAAATTGAATCAAACTAAAATCCGGTTAATTTCTTGTAAACTTTCAGAAACCTGAAAATAGTACTAACTTCTATAACTACATAAATGCTATGGTATCAAAGTTTCAGCACAGTTTACCTTCCCATGAAATAAATCGTTTGAATCTTTTACTAATGGAGTGTAGTGATAAAGTAAACTAATTTCGTTTTCAATGGAAGTAACCCTTCTTCCGATACAAACTTCGACAAATTAGATTCTAATTCAATTGATTCACAAAGAGTTTCTGTCAGAGTATCGCTATTGCGTCCAATAAGAGGGATTCACATACCTAGTTCTAATGCGTGTAGGTTTAACCATAGTAGAAACGTCTGCTTCCCACTTTAATTTAGTTCGCAGTTCTGAGAGATGTCCCAATTGGGGTGACCTATTTATTTCGTTTCTAAATATATCGAAAGATAGGGTATTTTTCGTGTTCTACGTATAAGTACGTCTTATCATTTAACTGACCAAGTCAGTGACGTTGAAAAAATTAGCAAAAAGTGAGTCTATTTTGTTTATGTTTAGGGTATAATTGTGGTTCCTTCTGAATTTCGGCTCCTGATTTATGAACCAAAACTTTTGTCTTTTGCGCGAAAAATACTAAACAATACAAATTTTTGTTTTGTGCTTTGAACATAAAAATATCTCTTTTTCCGTCCTTATCATTCTTCCATGAACGGCTTTTGGCAAAAAAATGTGTTCCAAGTGATTTTCATTTTTCTTACATTAGTGTAAGTAGTATTTTCAAAAATATTTCAAAAGGCATGTTCTCTTATGACTTTGGTTAAATCCGTTTTATAGAGATTCGGTGGTTACAGTGTTTCATGGAACAAAAGACGTCATATATTCAAATAATAAATATTTGATGTAGACTTGATCACTTCTGTGGCATCCCAAATGTTGACCCAAAAAATAAGTTTGGTTAGCCAAATGTGCTCCATATATGTAGACAAAAAATTAGAAGTTCACCGGGATTTCAAGTAAAAACCAATTCTATTAAAATTAATAAAAATACGCTTTTTAAACCGCCCTCAATAATACCATTATTGCCAACACTTCCCGATTTTATTTACTATTCAATCGCTAAGCTTTGGTCGCTTTCGAACTGACAATCCCGGAATGAGTAGACTAACGTAGTACTGTCTAAGTGACATACATATGTCAAAATATCAGCTTTTAAAAACGAGTAAAACAAAAAGGGCTGGTAAATTAAATCGACTTACCCATGTTCAAATACTCCATTTCCTACACTAGGCTAAATTGTATGTTTGCTTGAAAAATATGTACATTGCTCCGTATATTTTTGCATGCCATTACGTAATCTATGCACAAAGTATCCACAGTTCATCAAAGTCTAAATATAGACTAGTATATGACACGTAGACAGAGTAATTAAACGCTTTATTACCCTTATGGGGAAGTTAACTACTTTACGTATTTTTGTACATCAAACATTAACCGCATGCTATAACGTCTCCATCGTAAAAATAACGTATACCTAGATCTTGCACTTTTGCTCCGTATGCAAACTTATCAGCAGCATTGCTTAAGTTCTAAAGTCTGAAGCATCAGTAGGACATTGTCACCGATAATTAGCTATTTGACGTCATTTGAAACTTTTCAAATTACACCAGATTCATCTCAAGAATTCGCTTGTTCCATAATAGTAGCGTCGTGCGAAAATGTTGGTCGGGAAATTCTTTCGGAAGGAAATTAATAGTGTGTCACCGTGATTTACAGCCTTCTTTTCTTTGGAATTAATTTCCAAGCGCTCGAAGACATTATTCTGTAATGTTGTGCAATGTTTCCTACGAGTACGAGTACATTAAAGAAATGAAGCTGGCACGGTAATGAACTTAACAGAAAATTCTAGAAAGTTTGAAGCAAACCTTTATTTTGGTAATGTAAACTTTAATGATGCTTAAATCTAGGGAGTTCTTTTAATTTCTGTAGGAACCGTCTAATTTCACAATCTGTATTTTCTATCGGTTCGGGAGAAGGAGGAATGCCAGTGAGTAATACGAAAAGCTTAAATATTTCGTCCTGCTTATGTCGGACCAAGACAATTTGATCTGGTGAAACTCTTCTATTGTCTTGAAAAATGCGCTATTGATATTTTTTAAGCAGAGTGACTATTTAGTCGGAGCTATTCAGAGCAGATTGGTGTGCGCACTTCCACGTGGCTGTATCGCCATCAGTAGGGAACTCTATACACGCTTACACACCCGTCATAGAGGTTTTGGCAGAGGTGTCAAAATTTGCCCTTTTTGTACCTGAAAAATTCAGCAAGGTCGCAATGTTTAATTACTGAGATGATGTTGTGATGGGAGCTATCAAATATATAATTTAATCAGTCGGCCAACTAAAAGTGAAGCTTCATGGGGAAAACTACGATTGTACTGAATTTTCCCAAATCTGATTGAAGAAATATTATCAAACAAACCAAGGCCCGATTTGGGATGTCACGCCAAATAAGAAGAAATAAGAAGAGTAAGGAAGGGCAATCAAAATTTCAAAATTTGATTCCCGAAATTGCTTAGTATGTTTATACTTATTAAGAGTGAAGTAAATTTGGTTCACATTAGTCCATTTACAGAACCAAATTCCCTACAAATGTAACATTTGACAACCAAATCCACGTTTTGAAAATATGTTGTCTTCATTCCCCGTTATTTTTTAAGAACAAATTTAATTTTTGTTTTTATTATAAATAGCCTGAAATAGTCCCAAAAACAGCTCTTTTTTCAATTAAATATTATTAAATATATTTTAAATATCTATGTAGATCACATCTCCCCTCCCCTAAGTTCCTGGATATGTTGATGACTTAACGTGGTTCTATCATAATAAAAATTCAATTGCGCCATGTGATCAGTTCAGAATTTACTTTGGATTTATGCATTTTGAACACCATGTGTGTGATAAAAGGAATAGCGTTTTGATGGTGGTTTGCCACAGCACAAATCTTCAAAATATTAAAGGTTCGTTTTCTAACCTACCAAAACAATGTAAACAACATTTAAAAAGTGCATTCCTAAAATACGATAAAAATATTAAAAAAAAACCTAAGCCAAAGAAATATATCGGAATTCGTGAATATGTACACGATCCCTTTACACCCCCTTAGGAGTTAGATATCCAAGTATTTGAAAAAATCTTTCTGGGTGGTTATTGAAAAAGCCTGCAAAAGTAAAATTAATTTGATAGCTTGACATGTCTAAAAGATTTGATGAAATTCGTGAAAATGTGCGGAAAAACCCTTTCACGAGCATTTCTTTATACGCAAATGAAAATCTGACATTTTTGTTGCTTTAATTACTCTAGTGGCATATCTACATCTGGGTAGGTAGTGTGTTTCAACTTTCTAGCATAAGCCGTTTCTGAGATATAAAAAACCACCCCCACCCCCGTTCCTTGCTACACTACAAAGATCTTATTTTTCTGTTGTAGCTCCATATAGTCGTAAGTTTTTAGATTTTAGTTTTTCAAACGCTTTTGAGTACGGCGATCAGACCAGACCAGACCAATATTTGTTTTGCGTTGTTGGTGTTTAGGTACTAGTCCTAAAACATAAAAATACTAAACTTCAGGGTATCAAATTGTTTTTTAAATTTCAAGTAGATCTCAATACTTTAATATTAAGAAATAATAAAGTAAAAAGTGGCGAAATGTCTAAACATTTAATAAAAATTTTGAATTCGCTCAATTATTCATAGTGCACGATATCTAATGACTCTCAAAAAACCCTCATCAAAACTCCAAATAAGAACATCATTCCCATAGGTACAATACACAAAGGGAACAATAAAGTCATTATAATAACAAACACAGCAAATTACATTGAAAATTATGCATAAACCTTTTACAGCAAAAAAAAAAAAATACACCGAAAGCTCCCCTTATTCCAGCTGAGATGCGATCAGCATTTTCTTCGTTATCCTGAACGGCAGCTATGAATATGATAAAAGTCTCATCCTTTTTATAATTCGACTACGGTGAAAAATGTTGGCTATAGAAAAGATTCTGCGATGACTCGCCGAAACTATTCGTGGCAGGATTTCGCATACCGCCAGCATCCTTGCGCCTTTGTTCGTCCTCGTAGCAAACAAGTACTTTACTAGACAAAATGAACAACCTACAATAAAGCAATTTGCCTGATTGTTGTTTGGACCCCGTGAAAAATTCATCCCTTCGGAAAATGTGCAGCAAAATTTCATGTTTAGGTCGCCGTTTCAGGAACCTTCATAGAAAAAGATTACACTATGCATAATCCCAAGATGGAATGGGCTGTCCTTCCAAGGTTCTTCGAAAGAACAATGCGAGTCATCTTTGGATACTGGGAGTTGATACGCTGGAGGTGTCCCCGAAGCAATTCGGGCAACGAACGAAGCGAACCACTTGGCCGATTAGAATGAGAATCAGGATCACAGCTCCCAAGGGACGACCTAAGCAGCATTACACCCATATAAGAAACATTGAGCATCTTTTCGAATATTATCTTAGTCGGAATTTCTGATTTCGAAACCAGGGGATTAGTTTCCATTGGTATTGGGTCGGTGATTTTCTACATGATCGGAAATATCCGATTTTGGGTATTTTAAATTATAACTGAAATTGGTAATCGAAAGTCGCATGGTGGTCATGATTCCTTCGGTGGGTGGAGATAATGCTGTCGAATTAGAGATTCCACTCAAACACACATCCATACAACTTCACTATTTATTTTCACATACTTTCTTTTTAGCAACTAACTGCTAACACTGCCACATAGAAAATATTATTGAATTTTTTTTTTTATTTCACTATCACTTCCGGCACTGTGAATCCTGATGTGGTGAAATGACCACACGATAAATAAACCGCGCGCAATAAAAGGATATTCGGTTCCGTTCAGGGCGGTAATCCTAATGCCTTGACGATAGATGATCGACTGATTGTAACGTCTTTTACCGGTCGGTCATCCCAAAAAATCTCCAGTCCAATTTTGAACCTTCCACGAACGAAGCTTTCGTATCCTGTGAAAATTCGTGGTGAAGATTGCTTTTAAAGTCATATCCTTGTATGTTGAGTGAAATTTTCGAGTGGTTTTTCCCCGAGGTATTTACAACCGGACGGTTCCGACTTGAAATTCGAAAGCTTTTTCAATTTTTCAATTGAAAAAGTGAAAGGACCTAGTGAGGTGTCTGCTACGACAGGTGGAGGTATTTATTATTTTCTGGGGGAAACTTATGGTAGGTACCGAAGACGCAATGAAATTGGATCCGATTTATTACGTTCATATGGTCTCGCTCTAGGTAAGAAAAACGGTTCAATTATAGATTCGATGATTTGATTGATTGATGTCGCTGTTTTTGAATTTGTAGAGAGTAACGATGTGGGGTGTAGTAGCTAGGGAAACGTTTAATGGTATTTTTTTGGGGGATTAAATTTAAGGGAGGGTTTAATCGAACGACTTCCGTAACGCTCTGCTATATATTCAGATATTATGAGCGATTAAGGTCGCGTCATTAAGCTTAACGTTTTTTTTATAGTGTGACACTTCACCGCAGTTTAGAACTGGGCCACTCGACGATTCTCCTCCCATTATCTCAACAAAATCCTTCTCTAGTTTCGTTGAATTTTGCTGGCACTGAGATAAATGTCCCCAACTTAGTCAAATAAAGATTTTATTTAGTGGGTTTTCTATTCGAATTGCTGTTCCAATTAAGTTTATAGCGTAATCTTTTGACTAAGGTAAGAAATGTAGTATGTACTCAACTTGTAAATCAGAAACCACTAAAATTGTAAAGGATTAGCAAATTCAAATATACCGCCGCATTATGTTCAACATGTGAACTTCAATCCCCAAGCTAACAGACTGACGATGTACTAAACCTGAAAGAAATCAAATAAGATATTCTACTGATCCGAAAATCCGTGCTTGTAGATTTATGTGAGGAAGACTAATGGAATCATCAATCTTTTCTACATAATGTTCTTTTCTAAATTTTAAACTTGAATTATTCGTTTTTCGTTCCTCGTTTCCTTTATATAATAAAAAAAAATTACAAAGAGTTAATACCACTTTGGCCAAACTATTCGTAACGTAATAACTCATTGCTCTTCCATCTTCCTCAATCCTTTGAGAGTCGCGTGGGCTAAAAGGGCTTTCAACAAAATAAGGACACAAATTTTTAAATGAACTTCGTATTTTCAGTACCTACTGCTTTTTATAAAACCAATTGAAACACAAATTCCTGTAATTATTTATTTATGCAATCCTCGTCTTTCAATTCTGCGTAAATGAGATTTAGTTACTCCCGGCGAGGATTTTGTATACAGCCAAGGTTGATGGCTGTTTGACGAGCTTCACTTGATTTACTTTTAGGACAATTTTTCGATTAAGCGATTTTTAAAGACTTATTGCCTTCGATCGAAGACAACGTACTTTATTCAGTGCTCGTCTTTGGCTTTTGCTTAAGCAAGATTGAGCTGGAGTTCAATAAATAAGGTTCCCTATTCGTTACTTTGTGTGCACTTTAAAATATTTAAGTTCACGTGATATCCGTCTAGAGAAGTCAAACCACTCCGCTAATATTAAAACAATTAAAAGACAATGGGGAGGAAAACTATCTAAAGCTAAATGTCCTAGAAATGTTTTGATAATAGCTGAGAAGCACCTCCTTCAGACGGAGATTTGGTGCAGTGATCTTCATAGACACTGAAAACAAGAATCTGAAATTTTGTTGTTCAAAACAAGTTGATGATCTGTTGGTTTTAAGTACACACATATTGGGAAAAATCTACCAACGGTCAACTGCCACCACATACTCCTGCCACGAAATATTCAGGAACTGAACTACAATACTGCAAACCGGAACTAAGACAGAATTGCAAGATTCGTACGTTGACAGGTGGAGTCCTAGAAATCGGTACTCTAATAATGTAAGTACCTACTTTAAACCAAAGCCGAATCTTGAAATTTTTCGGAGAAGGTTCTGATTTGCAGAACTCATCCTTAAGAGGACTAGCACTGCGGAAGTTAAAGTTCCAGTTCTGCACCAGTACTTCATAAATTCCAACTTTTCGAAGCAAACGTTTTAGTTCTGTACCAATACCAACTCTGCTCTTATTTTTGTTATTACGCAGTTTTTTCTTAAATTAATTAAATTTCTTAAATTAGTTAAAAAAAATTGTTTTTATTTTCTAAATTTAAATTTCAGTTTTAATTTGCAGCGCAGGGATCGAGTACTTAAGAGTAATTCGTTGTTAAAAATTTAATAATGAACTCAGGTGCAATATAGATTACAGGTATTAAAAAATTTGATGGAATTGCAAAACTGTATCGGGATTGGGATCCAGAACATGGTTCTTCACAGAATCCCGTATGAATGACTTTTAATGAACTTATCAGTTACCAAAATGTTCAGAGAGGATTCGGTATGTTTCCGAAGCTTAACAGGCGATAAATTCTATTGCAGATTGGTATGAGCTCCAATGTGTTGTACCGATGGTAGTTTGGTGGCTTCCGACATTTCAGTCCCGGAATTCCCTTCTCTATCGTGTTCGAGTTCATCAAATTCCAAAGCCTTTCTTTTCTTGCCTAGGCGTACTCTAAGGATAGAAGTTGGACGTACCCAACTAAAATTTAAGCAAAACTCCATTTATTTTAACTTTTCGCATACGTCTACCAACGAATAAATTTCCTACTTAATTCTACAATATTCATTATTCATTTTATTTATGTTAAACGCACAGAAGTTTTATCTTCCTCTCGATGTTTGCTAAAAAAAAAAGTCATATAAACTTCTGTCGTGTAATTGAATTCCATTCTGCTCCCAAATGCTGGTTGTGGACGCCTACATAATGCATTCAGAGCAGCTGTTAGGAACAACCAATTTTCATGACCTTATTCCTGGAAAACAACCTAAATGTTACCACCCTCATACAGTTTTGTTATCGACCAGAATAACATTGGTACCTTGTTCCTATGGCAAAAATAATTTTCCACTCGGAAATCGTTCCCTGGATGGTAGTTTCGACAACACTCAGTGGAAAATCTTGGGCATCAATGACACCACCCCTTTTCAATTTTTCACGTGGTATGAGTAAAACTGTTGTTTCTGATCCTTTTCATTATACCAGGGAATGTGCTCATTGAATTCATCTGTAGGTTTTCTTCACTCGAATATTGAAAAAGTAACTTTTTTCGGTGTCCTGGGGTTCGCAGGATTGACTCCTTCAGATTCCTCAGAAGTTCACCTTTTCAGAGGGTGTGTACGTACTTTGGTTTTTTCATGTTTCGAGTAGATGTGGAGTGCAAATTCTAATAAATCCTGTTGGCAAGGATCTCGGTATTACCCCAAAGTACATCGTCACAGAAACGGTACGAGTCCTCTAACTTTAGCTAGGTTAGATTGAGTTATCCCCTTGAATCTCCAGCGGTATAAGCAGGAAAACGCAACGTGACTTCATTTATTTTATCCGGCATTGAATGATTGGTTTTCATTTTTGTACGAACCTTTTTTAGGTCAATACCAGGTTTACGTTCTCTTCTCTGGAAACGAATAATTTCTGGTTTTTTACTAAGCTTGGATAAGACATATCGAATTTATACCAGGTGTTTGAAAGAAGGTGCTAAAGAATAATGAGTATTAAAAAGTGTAGTCGTGGGTCAAAAGGCAAAGAACATCCAGCAACAGGAACAGAGCCTCTATAGTTGGGTAAATACAGGAATTGACTAGCATAAATACAGTAAAAACGACGAAATATCAAAAATCAAAAAAAAAATTATTGATCCCTCAACAAATTTACTAAATTCACTAAAATCGAATGCTCCTAAAACTGTGCGGAATGTGCCTACTTTTGAAAGTCGTTAACATGATTTAAAAAAGAGTGGTTTACCATTCACTTGAGTGAATACGCGCCTGTGTATACACATTCGCTCTTGAGAAGATTAGCTGAATTATTTGCATACTATATTTAAGAATCGTTAACATGATTTAGATTTGTTCAGCATTCACTTAAGTGAATACGCTCCTGATGTAGATACAGATTCACTTTTGAGAAGATTAGGTGAATTATTTTTTAATCGTAAAAAATATTAATAAGCTGAGTGTAGTCAATTTTGTTCCACTTTCGAAAAGTCGCATATCTCTTTTGTAATTTTTCATATAAAATATATAATATATTCGATTTGATTCATTTTTTCACAATAAATGTGAGTGTACGATATAAATCTTTTAATTTTGAATAAGAAATTGAAGAAATTTAAGATTTCAGAATTAAATTTTTTTCCAAATTTAGACCTCGATTCCATTTTTAAAGACTTTAGTCAGTCGCGCGCTGCATAATTTCTCCACTAATAAAAATCGAAATGCAGTATTTCATCTTCTGAATACTGTTACTGCGTATTGTTTTAATTAAATAATGCCATTATTAATCCTGATTCTGTTAAGACTTTAACGTACGTTAGTAAAACTTGAAATTGCATTTAGTAATTCCAGTAAGTTACATTAACACAATTACGTCGAAATTACAGCTTCATAATTTTGATGTATAAGTCCTTTGAAGGAAATTTCCAGTTTCGGCCTCAGCTTTTCAGGACATTGCCACGAATAATTTCATTATTTTGTTAAAGTTTTCTGACTGAAATTGACTTCAAAAGGACTGGTAGAATGCGTGCGTAATTAGAGTTGAGTGCCATCTAACATATCTGCGTTCAGCTTCAGTGTTAACTACACCATCAAAAATTCCATCAAAATTGATTCTGACGGGGTCGATTACAAAATCCCTTGGAATATACTCGTACAACGTCTTGGAAAAAAATGTGTCCCTTCGATTTCTGAACACGTTCGTGTAATCGAGACTCATGTTGCCTAATAATATCAGTGTTGAGAAATGAGCTCTCGAGAGGAATTAGAAGGACGTGCGTAATGCGTATATTAGTTGGTGTCGACGTTTCTAATTAAGTAATTTCTTTCTACTTCGTAATAGAGGGCGGCCAATTTGAACGTAAATTGCTGGGACGTGCGACTCGTCTCCCGGAATTGAGGACAGAGGGCTAGGTTACCGTCGAACTGAAAGAGATCCTACGCAGGGAGAAGGATTCTATTGTGATTTTTTGCATAATATGCCCCAGTCACGTGCTATCAGGACGACTCCTTTCGAAAACTGTATGCAAAACAGCATGTCCTAACATTACCCCAACCCGCACGTATTGAGGCTATGGGAGTCATGTGATTGGCATTTCGAAGGAAGTCATTTTTCTCTTTTGTTATCTGTAGGACTGTCGGTGATACGAGTATCGAATATTTTGCCCTGCACCCTAAGAGGAGGTCATTTGCATTGCAAAATCATTGTAAATTTAGATCGGCTTGTTACCGGTGATTGATTCCTTGGACGTTGGATGCGAGAAACAAATTGGTATGGACAGTATCAGGTATAGAATCAACTTAGCTAGAAGATCGGACCTATGAGAAATTTCATACTTCCTGAAATATACTATGGTGCTACTAACCTTTCAGGATATCTACGGTTCCTTCCTCTTAATTCGACACAAAAGGTTCTCCAGCTCCTTACCACATATAGAGGTAAGAAGTCAACGAGCGGCTTTAAAGCGTATATTCATTAGAAATGTGAATATCACAGAAATTAAAATTGCTCAGGACAAACGAGTCATGAATAGTGTCTTAAATTTCTCAGGATATAATTACAAAATGACTACCACTTGGAAGTTACAAGAGGGTATCACTCATTAGCGAGAACATTCCCTGCTAATTTGTCTCATGAGCAAAGGGTTACTACATAAGTATGATAACACCCTCTTATAACGTACCTACATAAACCATCATACGTCGCTATATTCCTCCACAAAATTGTTCATCTCTAACTCGTCTCTATATATGCTAATAGTCCTTTTTACTTGAAAATAGAAAACTCATATGACTCTGGAACAAAGGTTAAATTTAATTAGCTGCGAAAATTCCTTGAAAGGAATTGTTAGTATATACCTATATATGTACCAACATGCAGGGTTGCTTCAAGGTAGCAAGAACGGTGGTGCCTCGTTACCTAAAAATCATGGAAATCTGTTGTGGTAGATAGTAACGATTCACGTGTTCCTTCCACGCGTTTCCATCGTTTCGCTTGTTTCTGGGAAAACTTTTCCAATTAGAAGCGCATTCGAATCTGCTGCCTACCGTTTTCTCAGGTGAAACTGTCGGAGGAGAATGCTCCGCCGAGTTGCCTTAAGGTAAAACCAAAATGAATATCGTTTTTCACTGAACGAATTTTCTGCGCCATTTAGTTTTAAATGCTTTTCGCAGAATTTCATTAAATTGTTGTGGAAAAGTTTCTGAAACACGTGTAACAACGTAAGCGCATTAATATGGCAAATGTGAAAAGTGCAATTTTATATCCTGCACGCAAAATAGAACGGACAGAGTACCATACTCTTCCTTAGTGACTTAGCATCGTCCCGGAAACGTGCAGAGAAAAGTTTCCAGTAGGTGTGGTACGAGCCAGACTAATGGTGAAACATTTTTATCAGATTTATAGTTTAGAAAACATTTAGCATTGAGTAGAAGGATCTGTTGCATATTTCCCTGAAAAAGTTAACAACTTAGCGATTTAAGTCAGTAGTTGTGATAATTTCGCCTGCAAATTCCATAGAAAAAGTGGTTAGTTCCTTTCAGTCAACTACTTTTCTGGGTGAGTTTAGTATTCTATCCTGGAACCCATTTGATACATGGCACTCTCACCATCTATGCTCATTAGTTCAGATGTAACTCGTCACTATCTTTTCAATTTTTACAAAACGGAATAAAAGGAGTTTTCTGGTATTATTAGGCATATAAGCATTACAATGTTGTTTTTAAATTTTCTATATTTATTCTAAAGAAAGTGTCGATTAATTTCTATTGTTCTTATGACATCAATATATTTATGACTTTAATACAGTTGATTTTGGTTACTTCTATAGAATCCGCCCGGCTATTATCCTCCCAACCGCCATTCCAAAAGTACATTATTCTTTCTTTTGTCCTTGTCACGTAATGATATTTTCGGTAATGCCCGCCGGATGCCACGCAGTAAATTCTCGACTCTTAAATTTATCTATCCCCTTTGTAGACTTGAGATTTTATTCGTACGTTGAACAACGAGTTTGCCATTCCTCACCATAAATAATATCGCGAATGAAGACTTAACGCTGGCAACAAATCGTACATTTATGTCGTTCATTGCGAGTTATCTCGACGTGGCACGCATTAAAAGTGCCCCCGAATCGAATAGAAAAACCACCAAAAGTGAAGATACTGAGAAAAGGGTTGTATTCTTGAAATCGGAACAAGCGTAATCATATTTTTTGGTTTTGTTAGAATATTCTAAAAAGCTGTAGCCCGTGTCCCCTAAGTTACATTCCATAACTCTGTAGCTTTCCAGTAAAACTGATTGTCTCAATTTTGCAGTAAAACTGATCATGTGTACAAGCCTTGCTGCGCTTACATACTGCATGTACTACCTCGTGAGCTCTCGAGCATATTCGGTAGTGTATGGGGAAGATACATAAAGTTCGTAGAGCTTTCTGCACTGTTGTAAATAGATATGTATTTGAACATTGAATTTCCTCTGGAAATTTGGATGCCATTGATAAGTTCAGTCAGGGTGCAACAAAATGTGTCCTAAAATTAAACAAACTTAAAACTAAATCAGATTATAACCAAACAAATTAATAATATTTGAAGCTGAGCACAACAGTGACTGACGACACGCAGACCAACAGTTTTGAAAATATATTTTTGCATAGAGAAAAAATATTGTATTACAGTAGATTTAATTGAGATGGAGGGAAAATTTGTTCAATATTTCAGAAGACCTAAGAGATATGACGAAATTCGTGAAAAATATGCAATTTGTTAATACATAATTTGTTTGCCTCCCTCCGTACGCCAATGAAAATGTGATTTCATTTCATCTAAATTAAGGTTCAAGCTTCTAGCATAATCCGTTCCAGAGATAGGAAAAATACACCCACCCCCGTACCATACTCCCCATATTGAAAATAGAAAATCTTAAATTTGTCGCCACCCCAAACTGCCTTCTAAACTTATGCATCGTACACCCCTGCATTCATACCGATTTTTTGAGTCAACTAGTCCTAAACTTAAAGCAAAATTTCAGGGTAGTGAACATTTTTGTGATTTCAAATCGATCACAATTCTTTTCTTATTTTCAAAACACTATAAATAAAATATTTAAGAACACTTCGATTCGATTTCGTCGTGAAAAACTTGTGAAATGTAAAGACGAGAATGAAATGAGGAATGGCACTTAGACTAACAAAATTATTTGTACTCTTAAAAATTGTTTATTAAACAAAAAGTATTTTGGTAATGGCATTAAATGCAAGGGATATCCTGTGGTTAGTGATTATTGGTGAAAAGATATTTGTAGTACTTTTCATGTGTTTTATATTTCTGCTAGCACCATATGCCCTAAACTCCAATGTAGGCATATTAATTAGTATTATTTTTATTTACAGGCAATTGTTGTAATTTCTTTAATCCTGGAATGTTTGAATATGTCTTCAAAAAGTCTTTTACTTGATTTTGTTCAGAAGATAATTAGTTTTAATACATTTGTCTAAGCATTGTCCGAAAACGCGATTAAAGGTAGTTAGTGTGAGTGAGTTTTTACATTCGAGTTAGTATTAAACCTCGTTAGGTCCTTCCAGTCTTTCAACCGTACTATGTACCCACTTAGTTCAAAGTTTCAAAGGATTTAATAGCATTAGGCTGGACGAGATAAGACTAAAAGCTGTTTGTCCTAGTAGACCTCTTTGTTATGCATATCGTACAGTTTGTATGCGCACTGTTATCCTTCCTCGTTAAGAGGAAAAGTTAAGTTAATTTGCGCCTTGCTCCGATATATTCGCCAGTTTTATAAAGGATTCCCACTATTCGCATTGTGGTCGTGTCCGTTCATTCCAATGGAAAAGTGAAGCCTCGGCATAGATAACACATGTCAACTGTTAGTTGTTGTCGTTAGGCACATAGTCTTTCTCGTCGTCGGGGTCCTTATCCGACATTCGCACATCTTAGGCATTTGATTAAACGAAGGATCAAAGTAATGTCGAGATTTTCTGTTGTCCTGGTGAATAAAGTCTGTTTTGTTTGGATCAAGTACTATTCAGGTCCTTGCCGATCACGTTTCCCGTTCTTGCAAAACTAAAGCTCGTAAGTCGGATTTAAGTCCTGCGATGAAGGACCCATCACTTTTCTTTGAGGTGATGTGTACAACAATCGTATGAATGAATTTTTCGATTTTATTTCACGCTGATGTTGTAAGCAATACGTGCCGATGTCAGTTTAGGTGGATTAAGGATACGTTCCTATATTACGGTGTCAGTCAGTCGCTAGTCAGGTGAAGTTTTTGTCTTGAATTGACACGGGTTATCGGCTCTATCTTCGTCTGTAGGTCGGGGGTATTGTTCTGCTTCGTATCCTTGATTCCCGATAAAAGCAAATTCGAGTATTGTTGAATCTGATATCCACCTGGAAACATTAAACCAGTCCTCCAGCTTTCACGATGTAAACAACATTCGCAATTTATTCGTAGATCCGGGTGTAAACTTGTTGTTGTGTATTTAAAAGGTACAAGGTTGTGCGAATTCTCTTTCAAAATCTGACATTATAAAATTTACATTTTACTGTTCCTATACAGATGACTAACCAGGGATTACTTCTAATGAATTCCGAAGGTATGGCCCACGTCCGCCTTAGCCGAAGAGTTCTGTGTATCTAAACATCGCATCGGTCGGGCACACGTTTTTATTCACTTTGTAATTCGAGAATGACGAGTCCCCAGGCACAGGTGGAACACAAGGTAAAGCTTGTAATTCGATTAAGGATAGGACGGGCGGCAACATAATTAGTTTTTAATTTAGTCCGTATGCCGCCCGACCACGGTTTACTTTGATGTGCCCTCACCCCGAAAACCGTTGAACGAATGGAAGATAGGACAAGTCCTTTATTTCACTCAAAATAATTCAATTTTTTTGGCGCTCGCTCCTTGCTGTTTCTGACAGGACACCAAGCTTTTTAGGGTAGGCTGGCCGACTGAGTTCTGATTTACAGTGGGAAATTAATTGTGTCTGCCCCCCCGAGGGAACTACATCAGGATTTCTTTTTTGAAAGGACTGTTGTTAACAACTATCCTGCGTCGATTTGATGTTGTTTATGGTGTTTTATAAATTACTATAATATAATGACTTGTCCAGTTTGCCTTTAGCTGTCTCTGATGCGTACAGTAGCCATCAGTTTCCGTCTGGGACATTGTATTTAAAGTATAATCTTTCACTACGGGGGATAAGTCCAGGAGCTATCCACAAACAACAACTAATTGAAACAAACGAGTCCTTCGCACTTTAAAGTAAATGCCCCAGAAATTAGCGATGTGTTAAAGCTTAAACATATTAAGGTATATGAAATTGTGTCCATGTTACTGGATACTGAATACTGAATACCCACCGGGACAGTATCACTGGTTGACTCTGGTAATGTTGACTGAAGTCGATTAGAATGTCCGCATATTGTTAGGGGTTTCCCATAGTTTTATTTGACTTGTTCAGCCAAGACCTTATTATTATTGCATTTCCAGCAATTTGAAGATGATGACTAGAATCTACATCCTAGTTCCAGAACAAACTGTCAATAAATTTCAACATCCTGCTGAATAGGTCTTCCTCTGGTGGTTATCCCGACTGTTTTCTCCGCCTCCCATCGGTCCGTATGTCCCTCTGTTCGTCAGTCCGTCTGTCCATCTGACCGTTTATCCACATGCGTTTGTTTGTAGGCCTGTCAATCTTCCTTTGCTGTTCTTGTGACCGTCTGTCTGTCCGTCACTTTCAGGTTCAGCAAGGATCTGATTTCTTCAGAAGAGGAATTTTGGCCGTCTGGAAACCACCTCTTTAATTATAAATTATTTTTCGATACAGGTCATGACAAGCGAGAGCTTCTAGTGTGTGTTATTCAGCCCCTAGTCGAAATGTTGAAAAATGCAAAATTTTATTGCTCTCATCATGACCAGAACGTAACACAAGCCGTTCTATTTCGGGTATTGCCAGACAAAACTGAATTACTATCGATTGTATCCATATTCGTTGAATTCCCGAATATTTTCGTCCTTTTTACGTAATTCGTGCGATGGGTGAAAATCTATAGACCTGTCGTCCACTACCCTGTTGAAGTACACGCACGACGACTGAGGATGTTTTTTTGTATCAATATTCCTATAACGAAATTTCCAAAAATAGAATAAAAACTTGACAACATAATCAGTTCTTTGGAATTGTCCGGCTCAATTGCCAGCCGGCTCGTTTCGACTATAAGAAGTTCGAAAAAGCTAAACTAATCAATTGCTATTTTTTGTACCACCTATAAACTTGACCCTGTCCCAGCTCCGATAGCTCACCTCCGTGCTCCTTATCTGTAAAAGAACAATCTATCTCACAAATGACCAGAGACATTACTTTCCTTTTATTTATTTGCCTCGTCAGATAAACATTTTGCCCATAAAAAAGATGCAAAGAAAAAAAAAGTCCTAGAAGGCATCCCTCTCACCTCTTCTACTAGATTTTCACATAGACTTCTGTAACTTCAACGAGTAGGACCTTCCGATTTAGCTCCATCTTCTAAGCGTCGATCGTGTGTTTAGCGAGTATTCTCTGAACTGAAGGGCATGCGGCTATTTTTCGCAATATTCCTCCAAAGATTATGGTCAAATCCATTAAGGGTTTATTGAAATGGGAATCCGCCTTACGCTTGCCAAAAAGCTGATCCTTTTAGTGGGTTTCTTCGACTGGTCACTATAGAGGAGAGTGCTGTTATTTCCTTTGTAGGACTTTCGTACAATTATGAAAGCTGTTTGAGGATTTTCATTTTATCCTTAGCAATTTTTCTGTTGATGTCTCTTTTATAATGATGAATTTGTGCGAGCAAATAATAAATTGCCATAATGACCTTAACAGTGAATGTGTGTAGCTTTTATAGTTCGTGAGAGAAATTGACTGAGCAACCTTGTGGGAATATCGCAGACAACTTCAAGGACGATTTATACTGCTTACAGCTTGCAACAAAGATAGCTGTGGCATAGAGGTTGCATAGAAATATCGAAAGGTTCGAAAGCAATAAAAGACTCATAAAACAAGGAACAATTGGACAGTGCTTAAGCGTTTTGATCCTGGACTGGTGCCAAGTAAAATGGAACTGTACACTTCTGAAGTGAGAACATAAGTAGTTCAGCAAGTCTAAAAAACAAGGACAAATTCTTGGATGACCTCCAACTGCGCCATAGGGTAGCATCAGTCTACGAAGGTGGCAAAAGTGGTTCTTATCTGCACCTATAATTTGAAATTAGTACCTAGTATAACATTTTTTATTTATTTAATAATGTTCCTTTATTATTAATAATAAAGGACATTCTTCGCTCGGCCATGCACTAAAAGGCAATTGGAACTTCGTTTATATCTTACTAGTATAATAAAGTGAGAACATTTTTTTTTCCCACAAAATGAGGTTCTGTTACTACTTCTGGCTTCTATACACCGATAGTTCAAATCCGGATCGACGGACCAGACATTGTTATGAGTTTTTTGCTGGATGGAAACGGTTGCTACAATATCTGAGTTTTTGGATGGTATAATCTCGTTTCTATAAGATCTATTGCGATCATCATGTACTTGAGTGTGGCTTGTACATAGCTATCCAACATTCTGTGCTCGACAATACGCAGAATCAATGTTTTAATGCTCTTCGATCAAACGGTTGTGAAAAATTCCGATGGTTTTGTGGAGCTATTATATATTAATTTATTATTAAAAAAAACATCATTTCAAGAATTTGAATCAAATCCTGACAAGCGCTACGCAATAACAAATTTATGTAGCATTCTGTTGCTGTACATCCAAACAGAATAACATTAAAGACTTTTCCAGACACATATTCAATAATGAATACGAAAAACCTTTCAATGTCGCTACAAGTAGAAACATTGACATGTTGAAAAACATTTTTTTCGGGATATTCAAAATGCCTACAAAATATTCAGACGTAAATCTAGAAGAGAAAAACATTTTCATTTGGAGGCTCCTGCTGAAAGATATCCGGACTGACATTATTGCGAAATGATGTATGAATGCGAGCTACGGAATTTGCTTCTAGAGAACATTCGACATGGCACCTATGCGAATCATCAAATTTCGGGGCCATAAATAATTTATGACCTGACAAGAGCACATGTCATCAAGAAAACAAAGAATTCGGTTACCATAAATCATAATCTTCATGTGAGGTTTATTTAAAATGTAAATTTGTAACATATCAAGATTTGCTGCTCCTTTTTTTTCAAATTGAAAGTGACGGCCATTCCGTCTGCCATATCTTTTATGCTCTTTTATGTCCTCCTTGTTGTCGTTTTTATCCCGAAACCATTGTCGCAACACCATGTTTATACTCTAGTTTTCTTGGTTTACTTTTTCTCAGAATTGTTCGAATATCCTGTTTCCAAGCCCTCGGGAATTTTTCGGCTATCCCGGGGGAAAGAAAAGCTGAACACAACAGGGAGTGGAGAAAATAAGAATCAAAATGGACACGAAATACAAATCCATCAGTCATGGAAGCTTTAATAAGTTTTTGTTATGTTCATGAATGGTAAACGCTCGTCATCGTAAAAAATTGCCAGGAAAAGGAAATTAATTCATACCGAAGAATGTTGAATTGGATGAAAGGAAAGCAAGGGAACACTTTTTTGTGTGAAGAAATTTTTTCGAAAATTTCATGTTTTAATGTTAGATGGTATTTGAATATTAAAAGAAAAATATTTCCCGCTGTTATTTTTGTGGACTTAATCGAAAATAATGAAAAATAAAAAAGGTAGAGTTAATTGCTTGATTAATTGCTCAAGGATTTCAGAGCCTGTTATTTGGTTGTGGTGGAAATTTGATGATATGATGAAAACGGACTACAGGCTTAAGGTAATAATAAAAAATATAATAATGAAAACAAAAATAGATTAATAAATAAAATGGATAAGTAAAAGAAATATTAAAATTAGTAAAAGAAATAAAGTAGATAAAAGAAATAAAATAGTAATTCAGAAATAAATACCTAGGTATACCTACATATCTACCTATATAAGAGAATATGTCTGTATGTATGTGCCTATGTTCCCTATTAACTCCTAAACCCCTCAACCGATTTCGATAAAATTTTCAGGGAATTTGTAGAATAGTCCCAGAATGTCTGTAAAGTTCGGTACCGATCGAATAAAAAACAATTGGTTTATATGACATTTTTAAATTTGTTCGCGATTTTAGTACCCTGGTGCTCTAATACGCTTTCCTATACCATTTATTCGATTGCGACGAAACTTCGCTGATATATAAAGCGCACGACCGCGAAGGTTTCTGCGTTAACAAAATCATTTTACAATTGGTGGTACGAGAGGTATTTTAACATTTGAGTGTACTTCATATACAGGGTGGGCCAAAAGTCACCATGGGGTTTAAATTGATCTGATTTAAATTTTTTTTTTTTCAGATTATATAAATAACACCTGGAGAATAAATAATGGAGAGATTCACAACTGAACAAAGAACCAGAATAATAGAATTTTATTATTTAAATCAGCGATCAATTTAAGCCCCATGGTGACTTTTAGCCCACCCTGTAGTTTAGCGACAGTTCATTCGTTTTCTGTGTAGTAGCTATGCGCTCCTATTACTATTACGTTTGAAAAAAAATTTAAATCAGTCTTTAGGCAACTATGTTACATATAAAGGGTGGAAATGATGAATCTAATTTGATATATCATTAAATTCATGCAATGCTCTGGGGGTTGGATATCCAAAAGTCCAACAATTTATTTTTAAGCGATTATATAGAAAAAATCAAGCATTAAAAACCGATTTGTTATCCATAATTTGATCTGATAGATTTCGGAATAAAAGGTGTATTTCAAACAGTTCAGAAATTAGTTTGTACGCGATTATTGAATTATGCGTTCTAAGTTACAGTTTCTATTAAAAAAAAAAAAAAAAAATTATTTAATGATGGAAAAGAGAAATATTTATTAAATAATAATAGTAAATATCTAATAGTATATAGTAAACATACATACCTTTTGTTTTCTGCTTAATCAAAAACTCTATGTTTCTTTATTATTCCCAAAATAAGTCACATGGTGAAAATAGATAGATGATAAAAAATCAAGAACTTATACGAAAGAATAAACAACAAATTAACAAAAGGAAAACTTCTAAGAAAAGTTGTTGAACTTTTCTTTGCGAAATTAGCAATTTGTAAACAATGAAGAGCACCCTATTCTATCAACTCGAATAATGACCACTATTGCATTAATTTACTCGAAGACAACGAGAATGAATTCAAAGCAAACTGGACGGTCCAATTTATTCTCATCATCAAAGAAACCAGGTGAAGTAACATAAATTTTAATGGGAATAGTAAATCAAAGTAGAAAAGTTGCGTAAACTGGCAATGAACCAGGTAATGAAAGCT
The DNA here is from genome assembly GCA_949128065.1 of Beris chalybata. Lineage (NCBI taxonomy): Eukaryota > Metazoa > Arthropoda > Insecta > Diptera > Stratiomyidae > Beris > Beris chalybata. The sequence continues at coordinate 4,638,544 of OX421894.1, read as the reverse complement.
CCACCTAAAGACAATCTTTGTCGTCCGTAATTTGCCAATTAGGAAATTTACTTTCCCGTAAAATCGTATGCTGAATTTCCATGTAAATAATGTAATTCTGCTGTAATTGGGTCTGCCCACGACTGTCCTTTTATTTATGCTTTTCTATTTGCTGTTTAATTAACAACATGCAAAATATTCGTCCATACAGTGCTTGTATGTTTGAAAAGATTCAGAAATTCTGATCAAAAATTTATTTCCGTAAATTTTGTGCTATTTTCATAATATGTACGTACCTATAATATATGAATATTTTGGGCTGCTTTTGAACTTTTCATCCACTTTCCAGAGCTCCATCCCATCAGTTATTTAAAGGATTCGCTCCCGTAAAATCACAATCAAATGATGGCATCGACTGAAAAGTAAAGATGCCTCCTTTTGTCGCATAAATGAGTCCTGGATAAGTTTATCGGGAATTTCACGCACGATACACTCAACGGTTTTCACAACTTCCTTCCGGAGTTAAGTGCTCGAATAAGAAAATATGTATCACATTTTGTTGACTGCGATTTGAAATCGTTTTGTTCGCAACTGCTAACGCATATTTTCTTTTAGTGAATTGTAAGAAAAATATGGCTTTTCGTTTTGCTTCAAGAGAGGAATTTATTTTTATGCTGAGATGCCTACCAAGAAGTCGAAAAAAAACTGAAATATTTATGAGTATCTAATGTGAGGGATAAAATCAAAAAGGTTATCGCCATTTGCCGTGCCATTTAGAATGTTTTTGGTTGAACTAACCCTTTTTTCGTGGGCGGCGTAAGTGAATTGGTTTGATTTTACACGGGAAATTACCGGAATATTTAGTCGTTAGTGCTACAAATGCATACGAAAGTACTTGCGGAATTTGAAAATTTTACATTGTGAAGAGCCCTTTTAGGACTGTATGATAAATTTTGCGTTTAAAAAATTCATAAAAGGAAACTTTTTTAAGCAAATTTGTTCAGAGCTTTTGTATGAATCCTACATGAAGGACACGCAAGAATAATTAGTGCTAAGTTCATATCTGTGAGCAAGAAAAAAATCCTTATATCCTCTGCCTTTCGTGATATTCCAATTTCAGTTCAAAATAAAAGCATTTAATACCTATTTATATGTTTTGTTCAATATTTTGTGTACAGAGTCCATATAATAGCTTTCACTCCCACACATTGATATTGCTTACATTGTACTCATATTTGCTGCAAATATTTGGCGTTTCCTTACGTAGATCCTACTAACAAATAGCTAGCTGTTTTGATTGTTTTTAACTTGAGTAAATGGTACAAAAGGTCAATAAAAGCAATTTCATTTCGATATGAGGGAGCAACCTTTTCGCCTTTATTTTCGAAATGGTCAACAACGAAGACCTTCAGCTTTGCGATATAGAAAACAATTTGCTCGGTTTTGACTTTGTTTCCGTCTTGGAGATGAGATAGCAAAGAGCACTGTAATACAGCACTTGGAACAATCGAACAACCCTTAAAAGGTGTCGAGGTTTTTGTTTGTCTTTTCAATTTTAGCGAAATTGGCATCGAAACTGAGTTACAACTGAAGTGAAGATATACACATATCTTCGAATTTCTACAACTTCTGCAGTTTTATAACATTCATCAAGTTCGTGCTTGCGTTTTGGGCTCGAAACACAATACTGGAATATTCATTCACTGTTATAATTTAAGCAGAAATAATCACGGACGAGCGTGTGGCTGACCACTTCACCTCCTAGTATTCCGTAGATCTATAGTAGTGAAGTAACTCTAGCATTATTTTAAGGACTAGGCTCGATTTGGGCTGTTGCACCATTGTTTATTATTTTCATCTATAGGTCTATAGGAATGCAGCTCTAATAGGGACGAACGTTAATTTATAAATGGTATTTTGGATCTTAAGGTTTTTTTTTAATCCTTTCAGCTTATTTGAAATGCTGTACTGGAACTTCGTTGCAAGAGGTCATAATCTCTGAATCCCAGCTAATCATGATCTTATTATCTTTACTATCACAAGTTGTTGGCCCTTGCCCAAGAAGGAGTCTGGAAGAAGCTGAATTACACAAAGATTTAATCGGACTTGTTTTGTTTTCGTCTGCATACTGAAGGGCTTTATTGAAATATAAGAGCATTACAGTGACTTGGCTTATCTTCGGCTTTATTCTTCTCGTTCATATTTTCATTAAAAAGCCAAATCCTCGAAAAGCCTTGAGATGAATTTTCCTAGTAATTTTTTTTTGGAAAATATTACACTGCTCACTGTAAATCCTTAAAGGATTCCCGTCAAAATAACAACAGACATAACTTCGTGGTAAATTCCAGGAAAGAAATTGAATCGATCTTTGAAGGTTAATATATGGCGTGTATGGTAATGTATTGTTCCGGAACCAGGACATTTAGGATATCTACTGAGGACTTGGACTGTGCTAAAAGAAATTACTTAATTCGGAAAAGCTATTCAAAGTATCTATTTTTCTTTGAGCGTATTTCAAGCGTGAAAGTATCCCGTAGAATCTACGTTCAAAGTCTACCCTTCGATTTCAATCCTGTCAATTCCTAAGATTCGTATTATCGTCGTTGTATCAACTTCAATTTCATTTCGAACTCTTTGTAGCTTCAGCCGTTCTGAAATTTTCTCTCATTCACATCCACGGTATTCGATTGGAAGTTCTTATAGAGCTGAGAGGATTTCAAATGGAAAAAGGACTCCTTACCGCAAAGTACTTTACATGGAAATGAAAAAGGCCACAGTAGGGAGCGACTCACAATACCGCAGACTGTAGCCCATCGACCATAAACCCCTATCCTTTCGAGTATTTTTTTTCTCGTACATGATACAGTCTCGAAAGGGTTCAAACGTCCAGAAGCTTCGACAACCTTGGGAATTCGATACCCAAATAGTTGCTACGGTCATCAAGCTTGGCATCACTAAATCGGAAACACAAGAAGAGTTTTCAAGATTCTTTCGAGATATTGGAATGTCGTTGGTACATTATCATGAGGCTTAGCATACGTTCGATATTCGAAGGAGGTTGCTAGTTTGTTTTGAAATTGCCCTGTAAGATTTTTTTTCGGCTGGTTTACTTGCGGAGTTGGTACTAAATTTGTTTTCAATTGCACCAACCAGGCATTGTTCGCATTCACCTTTATAATTTCGAGATATGTGGCGACATATTGTAGCGTTAGATTAAGGGCGGATAATTTGAAACAAGCACAACTACGAAATACCTTAAAAAAAATCTTAGAGGGATGCATTCCAGCTAACTCATATTGCGTCTATTTTAAGTTAGTCATTGGAATTGGAACCACCTTTTGGAAAAATTAAAAAAAACATCCTTCACCTGAATCCATAAAGCAACCCCTCAATATGGACTCCTTGCAAATGATTTATTATTGCCTTTGCGAAAGTTTAAGATTAAAGGTTGAACCTTTCTTCGTGAAAACAAATACTTTTCAAAAAAAAATATTTAGGTTACTTGTTAATTAGCACTGACTTACAGGCTTCTCTCTGACTTGTTAGGTATATGATGAGGTAGAAAGATAATTGAATTCGTGGGCATATTTAACTCACACAAGTGATTTTTCTCAGCGATGTTTATTTCGATTAATTCAGTACTTTTATTTCATTGAACCGTTAATACTTGGGTACAAAGAACGCACCTTAGAAGGACGAACTGGGGTCAATTTCAATCGATTCAGCTGAGAAAATAAGAAGGGAAAAAATTTATAAATTAAAAGAAAAAAAAAGTAACTTCATAAGACTTTCGAATGGAAAAAGTTTAATAAATTCAAAATCGTTATTGATTTTGATTTATTTACCGCAAAAAGCAAATCGCTTTGCGTAGACGCCACAAAATCATATTAAGAACTTGAAGCTGTCCAAACCATCATGTCTATCATATTTATTATCATTAAAAACATATCAAACTTTAACTTTATTTAAGTATTTTTTTTTTCGGTAGAAGATTCAATAGAAGTAAAAACGAATTCGATCTCATTGACCCTAAAAGACTTTGGAATTTGTGAAAACTTGAACAATACCTTACACCCCTAAGGAATTTAACATCGAAAAATTCTCAACTCAAATCGTTTTTTTCATTTATAATTATAGCCATTTAAAATGAAAGTTAATTCGATATCCCATTAGACCTAAGAACATAAGAATATATCGGGATTCGTTAAAATGTACTAAACCACTTAACACCCACCCTCTTTGAGGTTGGATACAGAAAAATTTGGAAAAATGTTTATAGAAATCTAAATAAACAACCCTTATAGGTAAAATTAATTTGATAATTAATTTGATAGCTAGACATGTCTCATTCGTGAAAATGTGGAAAAAAAATCTTTTCACGAATATTTTAACTCTACCTCTGGACGCCAATAAAAATCAGATTTTTAATTTTTAGCTTTCTATCCTTTGCAGTTTTTGAGAAATAGAAAAACAAATTTTTTACCAACCCCTCCCACCATGTTATACCAGAACCCTTTATTATTAAGAAATAATAAAATAAAACATGAAAAACAAGACTTTGGGTACCAACGTTTATTTTACCTGTGTACAACTTAAAGGCCAGAAAAATCAGCAAATATCTTTATAAAAAAAAGCAGCGTGTGCAGCACCGTGCACATGATAGAAGTGAAACTTCTTAAAAAATAAAGAAAAAGAATAAGAGAGATTTAATGTGAGAGACAGAGAGATAGGAGTAGTATTCCAAATAAATTTTCTGAGTTTTTCAATAAGGGTACACAGAGGGGGGGGGGGGGGGGGTATACAGTGGGAGGGAGAAGGGTTGAAGTTAGGAGAAAGGGTCGTAAGAAGAAAAGTAAGGGGTGACGGAAATCAGTTGTTTAAAAAGGGATAGGTGAAGAGGCGGAAGAGAAAGAAGTAGTATTTCAAATTCCATAGGTGTAGTCAGAAAGGAATACCACTCTCTCGCCGTGTCGCTTTTTCGTACCATCGTTTCACCGAGTTTCGTTTCATCGTTTTGTCTCTACATAATATCTTTCTTCTCTATCGTGTAACGAAATGTGCTTAAACGTGACGCGACCTTGAAATTTCACTCGCCGCAAGATCAAAAGGCATCTATTATCATCTTAGTAGCTTTTAGCGGATTCTTCAACAAGAATCTAGAAATTCTCCTCAAGTTACTTACTTACTTCTTCGGTGCAAGATTCCAACCGAGTGAATTCTAAGAAGCTTCGATGCTAAATCCAACTGCCACTTATGACTCTGAAGCGTGGTGAATTTCCAGTAAGCAGACTCCGACTTTGAGTGAAATTTCTGTTAGAGAAACTTTTTTTATCAGATTGTTAGCCTAGCTTAACTAACTGACAATCAGTACGGCTTATGCCTTAGAGTGGAATATCACTATCGTATTATCGTGACCGAACTATCTTAGTGAAGTATGTTTTGAAAGTTTGGCGCGCAATTTCGAAAAAAGAAAAACCGGAAAAAAAGGTTTTGCTCGCTTATATGGTTGCTTGGGGATGAAAACTTTACGCCCAATCGGTTGTAAAGTGGTTTTTCGCATAGTGTGATTCTTTGGAGTTGACTCTAAGAAAGTTTTGGTGTAGTGGTGGAGGTTGTGGCTGGTGGTGAACATAGTAGATACCGAGATGGATTAGGAGTGGCTGCATAAGTGCGGTGTTAGCCTATCGATTAGTGACCGGTTAGACCTCTTCAGAAGGACGACAGCCAACTTTGTGATAATGTGACTCAGGGAGAAGGATATATTCAATGCTAGCAAGTGTACGAGTATAGAGATACGCAGTGTGAATAGGCAGAAGGCGTCACAGCTCAATTATCATTTGCTAACCACATGGGACTGATGGTTTATGTCGTGACTAGAAGTCTGTATGATTAGTGCGATGTTGTAGCATACGAGGAATTTCTTATTTTTTTTTTCTAACAGTTGATTTATCATTGTTCCATCTTCCAGGCTCTACAAGCATCTAACATATCGTTCTTGTGTCCGAGCTTGGTTATAAATTGAGATTCTACTATTTTTCTACAAATAACTAGGTACTCTAAATGAAATGAATTGCTGGAGAAATTAGATTTATGTGTGTAGTTCAACGTTTTTTGTAACACGCATTGTCTATCCCTAACGTTTGCTCACAACGAGTTTCTTCAGATCTCGTCTAGTAAATTATTCTACTATGAAGTGAAATATAAAGGAAAACAACAGGCTCCTTCTTTCGGCTTGCAAGAAATTTTTTCTTCTCAAGTATTTATACATAATTTATTTTATTGCTGAAATTGCGAAATTTCGCAGACATTTGGGTATAAATTTTTAATTGGTCTCCCAATGGCTAAATGCGTAACAAAGAAAAATAAAATTTAATAAATTAAATCACTTCAGTCCCAGTTATAGCGAATTTGGCTGAAGGATTTGAAGTGTAACCACAAACTTGAAGAACTTTTGTATGCGAGATAAGCGTACGTGTCGAGGAACTTTATTCAGTAAAGATGTTTTTCAACTTAGATATTTTTATAACTATTTCGTTCGTTGAGAGTATAATGGTGGTGGTGTATTTTTCTATTTCAGGAACGACTTAGCCTAGATAGTTTAAACTTAGTGCATACATATATGCGGATATCGCACACAAGTAACTCAGTTCAACAAAATTTTCGGAATTGCTTTGGGTTGTGAATCTGATGGATCTGAATATTGTCTATGGAATTTTATCATGGATTTCCTGTCCTTAAACGTCTATAAATTGTATTAGTTTAGTAGCAAAATTCTTACCCCTCCACTATAGTTTTGTCATACAGGAAAAAATTGTTGGTGTACTTTTGTTATAGATACAAGTATTTACTTTTTGAACACATATTTTCAGTTCTGCAAGTGAAGTATGACTCTAAGTACGAACATCTATTATCTCAAATAATAATTTCTAAATGGTTGCAATGTTATTACAATAAATGTTGATAATAAACCAAGTTCTTTTAGTCTTCCACTAAACTGGCAGCATTTTTTCCATGTAAGTATATATAACTAAAATAATTCAGGGTAGTCGCCTTTACCAAGGTGCAAGGAACACCAGCTTTTTATACATAAACACAATTAAATTAATTTTTAAAACAATTCCGGCTTTTAAAAATAGAACAGGGTGTTACGAGACGGTCCCTTTATTGTAGTATCCTGCAAATATAGTACCTACACATCGCTTGATCCTTGTCTGCAAACAGAAAGCTCCTGGTTCAACCAGTTATACGAAATGTAAGTGATGTTTGTACTTAGGTTTTCTGTTTTATTTGAACAATCAAAGAGTATAGCACGTAACATTTGTGCATGTTTGTTGTAACAAAAACATGACTTTCTTATTGTTCGTAGCTTAGCACAATATAAAAACAAAATACAACTCAGTGTTTAAGCGAGTGATATCAAAAGGCAAAGACGAAATTATTCTTTCCCTTTTAACTGTAATCTACACGTGGTAATGACTGAACTTTTTGCACGCCATCCTTGAACAGAATAAGCCATACCTACACTTTTAATAGAACCTTGGAAAAGGCGGCAATTACGTAACAAAAAAAAAATACTTAGTTCACAATGAAATTCAGTTCTCCAGTGAGATCCACTAAATCTAATGTAAGTGTATCTGAAAAGGACGTACATTACACAAATACAATCGAAGAAACTATGTAGATATGTTGCGACGCGCTACATGTAGTACAAAAACTCAAAATTAGAACTCATATGTAGCTGCGACGCGATACCTATAAATAGCGCGTGGTAATTTATAAATCAAATAAAAAAATCGTAGGAAAGGTCGTGCACGGACGCCGAAAGACAACCCAAAATTTATGCAATTAATTAGGCACTTATCGTAATTATATAAATTAAACAGCTAAACCACTAAAATAATGTGCTGCTTTTTTTAAATATTCTTGAAACAACAATTATTTTCAGAGCATATAGGTACCTACATACGTATATATGCCCAATTTCATAAAAAGCTTAATCGAATAATGTTAATGAATTAAATTGCTTCAAAAGGACTGTCTGGCCACACATTAATTAAACAGTTCAGATCAATGAGACAGATGAATATGATATTATTGCAGAGCAGCCATTTAAAAACAAAAATGTTTTTTTTTTGTGTTATATGAAATCACGTGGCTATATAATATCATTGCCATATGTTTTCAATAACCAAACAATGACACACATTAATATGAAAATGAGTCCTTATTTAAATGGTTATTCATAATTCAGCATTATCAAAATAGAACCTTGATGCCGATATAGTGATAAAGTGAAACGGTTTTTATTTTCTTCTAAAACAAATTAATTGCTCATAAATGTTAATAATTTCCCATGCAGATTAAATTGCAAAATATTTTTTTATAATGTAACCAACACTTTGAGTGAAAATTCGATGTAACAATTTGTTGAAGATTTGAAAAAAATTCGACACAAAACACCAGTTATAACCAGCCTCACTCGCCTGTCAAATCGCACTCGTAAATATGGGTGAATAAATGACAGAATAAGCGCCAACAGTTGTGTGATAGCGGAAATTACAAGTAGCAACCGCGGCATCTCTCCGGGAATGGCATCTCACCCACATTACAAGGGCTGGAAAACCCTTCTTGTGCTAGATATTTTAGATACATTTTCGTATCTCATACATAATTCAAAATGTAATAACATCTGACACGAAATTCACATTGCTAGACATATCTTTCGAGTTCATGTGCATACTTGACACTTTCTTGTTGCCAGTAAAATGTCCTTTTCGGATCCTAAATTCCAAAGATTCATGGAACTCCTTTGGAGTAGCTTCTGAGTTATATAAAAGCTAGATATGTACTTTCGAATTTATACTTCATTTTAACTTACTTACTTTTTAACTTTTTAATACGACTTCGCCGGCTTGATTACTATCGTGTTCAAAGAACTACTGCGTACATCATCATGTAAAATTACCACTTTTTTATTAGAAACTCAAAGACAAACAGCCTTCTTTTCTCGGATAAATTTTTACAATTTAAAATTCTGAAAGACGCACATCCATAATTCATTTTGCAATACTTTCTCCAGTAAATTACAACTTCTTCATCCTTCAGTAATGGGGTTGTTCGGTCGAGCAAGACACCATAAAGGAGCCAAGAGTATTATTGTACATCTATTATTTCATCCTCGCGTACATGGAATAAAATTTAATCCTGAAACTCCGTTAATACAACCAATCCCTTTCCAACGGTGTCATAATGTTTCTAAGCCGTAGCAAGGAGCCACTCCAGTTGTGTCACAAACCGATGCATTTTCATATTTCATATTCTGTCCGTTGCATCGTACGACTTAGAAGTAGAGACCTGTATGGAAACCCTCTCAGCATAGAATGTAAGTTTTGCGATTTAATGGAGTTGTTATACTCCTCATCTGGATTTCAACTAGTTCAAAACTTCTGGTATTTTTGATAAGTGGTAGCTGAGAAGCACTACAGAGCCACTTTATGAATTTAAATTTAAAATTGAGGATATAAGAAGGATCAAGGATACTAGTGGCCAAGGACACTGGCGTAAATAAAACAAAGACCAGGGAACAGAGGTCTAAAGCATACAACACTCGTAGTCAAAGTCAAGGACTACGGGAAATTTGTTGAAGGAACTCGTTTCCACTTAACATTTCATGGAACGAGTTTAATGAATAATATACATCTCTATGAGACACGTGTATAACTTACTGTCCTCTGTAATGTAACTCTGGGGAACATCCGTACAGCATATTTGAGATGAATTTTTAATGTGTCACCATTAAAGATGAATAGTTTACGAATAAAACAATGAACCATTTATTAAAAATTTATAGCAATTTGAGGAAATCTGGATTTCACCAGAAAATCAATCTCACGACATAAAATCAATTCAATACAGGATCAAGGCAACAACATCAAGCGTTTCATGACATATTTTTGGCAATAATTTCCTAGGATGTCCTAAACATACGACCATATCCTCTGAAAGTTAGTTTCTAACTTTTAGAGCCGTTATTACGACCTTCAGTTAAAACTTAACCGGAACTTTAACTGTAAGTTTCGTATGAACATCTGTCAATTAAAGTTCCAGTTAGAACGTTACTAACGATCGTAGGAACGGGCCTTAGTCTTTATTTTTAATTAATAATTTTAAAATTATTATTATCACAGGCCTTTAAGGATACTTTGTCCCAAAAAAAGTCGAAATAATCGATGGATGGTTTAAGGATATAGAAAAGAAAACTAGTATCGTGAGAAAGTTCGACTATGACTCCGGAATAGCTGTGACAGAAACTGGATTAAAACCTAAAAAACAAATTCACACCTGGGTGCCAAAATTTTGATAACATTGTTTCAAAAATTTCAAATAAGAGAATTTACTCAAGAAAAACAGAAATTGCACTACTCAAGTCGCTGAATTATTTTTGTAATTCTTGGCAGTTTAATATCATACCATTCTATTTAATAATTATTACACTTCACGTTACAATACCGTAGTTCGGTCAAGCATACGGTAGCTGGTAGTGAGTGGAACTATCATGTTAAGTGTTATTCCCAAAGACTGATCTTGTTATGCCTGCCACTTTCGAACCGTGTTCATGTATAAGTTTCAACTATCTAGCCTAAACAGTTCCTGTGATTGGGAAATTTTTCGACTAAAATGTCACACGCTCAAAAAATTAACTCAGTTAAACATTGTGAGTATTGGAAAAAAAATCCCCAGTTGGGCATGTGAGTTATTAGACTCCAAAGCTGTGTCCGTACGGCGAACACAAGCAAAATTTAATTTTAATTTTAGTTTAAGACCTGCAATTTTTTTTAAATTCAGTTCAAGAAAATTTTGAAGTAATTTATTTCAAGCTGTATATTTAAAAAAAATGATAATTATAGGCTTTTTTGTCAAGACTACAAAATTCGAGAATGGATTTTTTTATGGTAGAGATACGACACGTAAAAAAACGCCTAACCGCAAAATACAAGCAAAACATATTCGAATTGACTAGAAAATATGGGTATCATAACATTTGACGAATATTTCCAAGCTAGTCACGTCTTTCATATATTTCTAAAGTAAGCGTTTTATGCGACGTATATCGTCCGAAAAATTGATACGCTCAGGCCATTTTGTTCTAAAATTGAACAATTCTATCATACAAAGTTTATGATGTGTTTAAAAAAAACTAACACGCAATTATGAAAAGATCTGTGCGTATGATGACATTGAATATTACCACAACTTAATCCAAACTCCTTAAAAAGGATTTCCACTTAATCCAATTTAAAGTTCATCCTTTTCTATTAAGCTTCTCGACTTTGCCACCGGAAAACTTCCTATCCCCTTTAACTACAGATTTATATAGTCCATCCAACTTTCTGAACCTTACCTGTCGTCCTAGTTTAATCAGTCAGGACTTGCAGGACTTGTTGGCATTTTTAATGCATGTCAGCTCCATTATGGCCACAAATGAAGACAAATGGCTGTAAAACTATTGCAAAATGGCAGAGGTGAGTTTCCAGCACCAGACCTAAAGGACATGGGTGCAATTCAGTCCGATCCTTTTATCGACTATTGTCCTGTAAACAAGCGTGTGTAGCCTTTTTCAACTTCCTTCGAGCTCGTTCCATTAGCACACGCTACGGCGAGATTCTTTCTTGTCTCTTGTCAGCCATTAAAGGATTCAGACGTGCTAAAGGAAAATGTGGATGATTAATGGACGATATCAGGCGGTGAGTCGTCCTTGTGAAGCGTCTGTGGCAAACAATAACAAAACGATTGTCATACCAATGAAATTCACCGACAATTTTCATTTTAGAGTGGTTGCCCATTAAAAGTTTTTAACGCCTTAATGAGTAAGCGTTTTAATTTCTCCGGAGGTTAGGCACGAGTTTTAAATTCTCGTATTTTTTTTAGTACTACGAAGAGGAGTTTGGTTATTAATTCCGGAATTACCAAAGGGAATAATAAAATCCTTGTATTTAACAGTAAATGGAGAAAGAAAGAAATTTATAAAATGAGTGGAGAAGACGTCCTGCTAATACGGCAGGTCCTATCCACTCTCTGAGTACGCCCACGAATTTAATAGAAGTGTTCTAAAATTTGAAGTTAAATATAAGTAAATATGAATCAACTCCTCAATCTTTTATTATCTGCGATTTAAAAATAAAAGTTAGGTTTAAATTTTTTATATCCATTTAATTCAACTTTATTTCATGGTCTCTCTGTATAAACACAGAACTTCTTATTTTAGAGAACAGATAATGAAATTTTAACAACTATATTCCTTAATTGTAAGCATCGGCTGACAATCTTAAAAGTTTGAAGTATTTATTAATTAGTTAATCCATTTCAACTATCACGTGATTTGAAGGGTTTTGGTTAGAGACTTTTTCGATATCCAAAAATTATCAAATTCGTTGCGGTGACTACAGGTGGGTTATTTACTTTAAAAGTAACTCGTTCTGCCAAATTTTCGTTCCAGTAACCTAATTATCAAATGCGTACATCTGCCAAAATTAATAGAATCCAAGTCAATCAAATTCCACGGCCAGGAAGCATTTTTTCAATAAATTCTCGTCTTTACATTCAATTGTTGTTCTTTCTGGCATATTTCCAAATGCGAAGAAATTCCGATTAAATCGAACGGACAGCGATGCTACATGTGGGAAACAGAACAAAATACTACAAGGTGAACTCTCATCTCCCTGGGAAACCACTTGATGCTAACATTGTCCACTATCCAGAATCTGAATACGTATGAGTCAGGGTGGGTAGAATCTGTAGATTCATATGTGTAGCACCATAGGACTCCAAGTTTGTCGTACGAGCACTTAAAGAGTTGTGCATCTCCCTCACAAGACTTTGATTGAATGAAGGAGTATGTCTTCGCAGTAAATCACCACTAATTGCGTAAATTGAATTAATCCGAACCCACTATTGTAGTTGTACAACAAATACGGAATGGACGAATGTCAGATCCATAGGTTCTTGTTCAAGTATAGCGTGGATACTTGAACTACATGACTACTGAGTGTATGCTCCCAACAAAAATTATCTGGAACAAGAAGCTTATTGGTAGGTTTAAGTGGTCGTAACTGCCCAAGATGGATCAGTTGACCCCTTTTGTCTTACGGCACTAAGCCCATTCTCAACTATAGTTTCTCTCACGTTACTTCCCAATACGAGCTAAAAAGTTGTGCCAACTCATGGAAAATAAAATACAACAGTCATGGATACCACCAGACGGTTGTATGATGCCTACTTCATGCAACAAAAAAATTGATGACGAGAAGATAAGGACTTTTATACGGCAACTATTCGACAAAGACGAATAATTACTTCCAATTTTAATTATATATCTGGAACTTTTGGGCAATTACATAATGTTTTGTTTTATGTTACTTTCTCATCACATTAAAGTTCATATGGATATGTGTTTTGATTTGACCTCGTGTTATAAGGAATATTATATAGGAACCATGTCAAGGAGCTCATTGATTTTTTAACACCCCGCATTTATTTTTTTTTCTGAATCATAATAAGTTTTGTCTTTAGAGCGCAACGCGTTTTCGACAGGGACGTCATTTCAGTTTTTTCTAGGTGGGGCAAGATGTTATGAATGTAAATATTTTTATTTATATGTTATATATCAATCAATACTCCCAATGCCAATGCCAATGCCAATGCCAATGCCAATGCCAATGCCAATGCCAATGCCAATGCCAATGCCAATGCCAATGCCAATGCCAATGCCAATGCCAATGCCAATGCCAATGCCAATGCCAATGCCAATGCCAATGCCAATGCCAATGCCAATGCCAATGCCAATGCCAATGCCAATGCCAATGCCAATGCCAATGCCAATGCCAATGCCAATGCCAATGCCAATGCCAATGCCAATGCCAATGCCAATGCCAATGCCAATGCCAATGCCAATGCCAATGCCAATGCCAATGCCAATGCCAATGCCAGTGCCAATGCCAATGCCAATGCCAATGCCAATGCCAATGCCAATGCCAATGCCAATGCCAATGCCAATGCCAATGCCAATGCCAATGCCAATGCCAATGCCAATGCCAATGCCAATGCCAATGCCAATGCCAATGCCAATGCCAATGCCAATGCCAATGCCAATGCCAATGCCAATGCCAATGCCAATGCCAATGCCCTCCCTGACCCCCCCCCCCCCACAAATGACGTCCCTGGTTCTCGAGATTGAACAAATTTAAGAACATATTGTTTAAGCAACTTCGTATGGTAGGTTCCCGAAGGAGTACTGATTTTACTTATTTTCAAAATTATAGCGTCATAAATTTTAAATTACATACTAGATTTTTGAGATTTCTCAAAACTACTACTTCTAAACTACCACGACAAGTTACTGGAATAATTAAATCTCAAGTTTCACAATTTAAGGGCTTAACCGCTTTTGCACAAATGTTTAAGGATCGTGGTTTCTTTTATCACTAAAACTGATATTAATTTTACTTTATTTTTTATTACTGCCTTTTCGTTTTCTTGACGTCAGTTTATGTCGGGACAACCGCGAATTTTATGATATCAACCGTACGTGATTTCGTTACAACAAAGTTATTTCGTAAAGCAGTAAAAGCCGGAGGGAGCTACCCAATTCATTGTTTTATTCGGAATTCTTAAAGGACGTCCTTGCGAATAAGTCAGAAATCATTTAGAGTAGGCGAAGATGTCCGCGATTTCGTCGAAAGATTCTCCAAGTATAGGATTTCGCTGGTTGTTTTATGGCAGATTAAGAAGCTTATCAACGATCTGGATGAAGAATGAATGACTTTAGCGGAATATGAAATGAATTATGGCATTGGAGTTTTGTATTGTATCGATAAAGAGCCGAATCCTGTATTTTATTGTCGTAATTTTTTCATCTTCAATTTATGATTCCAGTAAATACTTTTTTTTAAGATGTTGAATTTTTTCTAGAAAAACACCTTTTTAGATTTTCCCACGCATATTTCATATTTTATAGAACGAAAAT
Organism: Beris chalybata; assembly: GCA_949128065.1. Classification (NCBI taxonomy): domain Eukaryota; kingdom Metazoa; phylum Arthropoda; class Insecta; order Diptera; family Stratiomyidae; genus Beris; species Beris chalybata. The sequence continues at coordinate 4,623,543 of OX421894.1, read as the reverse complement.
AGAATCTTAATATTTCCTCATAAAAAAAGTCCGTCGGGCCACCGTCTATGCTCAGAACTTACAAACTCGTTCAAGTATTAAGTTAATTCTTATTTTGTTTATTTTTTTTATAACTTTAACTGACTAATTCAAAAGACAACAAAAATGTCCGTCTGTCCACCGTAAATGACATACGCGTTCAAAGACGCTTAACTCACAAACTTGTTGAGAAACTAAGTTTAAAGTTTTTTTGGTGGGTAGATTGAGTACACCTCTTTAGGTCATGACGTTTTGGGGTGTGAACTGTGCGTGACGTCTTAGAAGAATAATTTCGGTTTCTAGATCTTAGAAACTGCTTATGCTGAAACTTAAAACTTATGAGGAGTTATGCTAGTGAAGACATTAACCAAAATTTTTTCTAATTTCAGAATTTTGCGATATTTCACCACTAAAAGGATGAGAAAAAAATATTTGAGTACGTTTCAACGGATTCCTACTTATCGCTTAGGTCTGATAAAATATCGAAGTGTTTTTTATTTTAATGGCCTCTCAATGTAATCGCCTAAAAATTAGTTTCGAATCTTTTTGATGTTCAACCTCGTTTTGATAAATAGGCTTTTAATATAAATACATTTATTATTAAAAAATAATAAAGTAAAAGCAGAAGTTGCAATTATAATTCGTTTATCTGAAGCAGTAAAATGATTCAAAACCTGAGGTGGTATCATGATCAAATTTGCAAGACTTGAAAATTGTTGATTCAAAATTTCTTGTAGAAATATTTTCCCTTCATTTTATCAACAGCAGCAAAAAACAAATTCAGCTCGAGAGTATCTTATTCGCAAGAAAACTCATGGAACACATTAAACCAATTTTCAATCATAAAATATTTATCTTCCTTATAATATACTCGTTCATTGTCTGTGTGTTTTGTTTTTAACTTTAGTATGTTGTATAGAAAAGTACATGTACCATATTGACGAGATACATAATACTCGGGGTATCTTTAGTACGAGTACCTACTTGAAATAAAAGGTCAAAAAAGTTGTTTACCGACGAACTTTTATACAATAAATGTGTGAGTTGTTTCCTTTTATATGCTCTGCAACTTGATAGCCCTTGGCTATACACCAGAAAATTTCCAAATATTTTCTTCGTTATGTTCTGATTATTTTCGTTTTCGAGCAATTTTCCGACCACTTAAATGAGTAAATATAAAAAAATCTTGTAATGATGGAATAGTATAATAAACAGTACTTCATATTGCATCAATTGGAGATGATCAAGGCATTGCTTCCAATAATAGGAAATTTCGCAATATTTTTATAGTTAATTCAGAATAATTTTGGTGGCACCTATACATGGGGTTGCAGATAAAAAGAAGTGTCCAAGTAAAAATACGAATGGTCTTAATACTCAAATCAATGATATACACTTCTATCATAGAAATTTTATCGACTATCTTACTAGCCACATTTTAAGAAAGAGTCCTGTCGATCATTTTGGTACATATATGGGATCATAGATAAGTGATAAGTATCAAAAAAAAAAATACAGACGCTGTTTGTTGTGGAATGTCTTGCAAATGGATTTATAGAAAATTGGGATTACATAATATGATATTCAATATTTCAGGTATTCCCAAATATCTACTATTCAGTTACCGTTTACAAAGAACGACAAATGAATATTCATTCTCATCAGATTGATATTAAATATATAGGTATGTAATTAATTAGTAGTACCAATGATATTACAAATATCCTGGGTAATATAATATGTTGAGTGTTTCATGAAAATGTATGCCCAATGGGGACAAGAACAACACAATTTTTACGTATAATAAATATAACAAATGAGAGGAAGCAATATGTTTCCCTGGATATGTTATTGCGATATTGGATAATGTGTACATATGTTGTTAGAAGCAATCGATGAGGGCATCGAATAAAAAATAACAAGTAAATATTATCCGTAATATTGAATGTTCCATCTCCAGGATTCTGATTATTTAAGAACAACATATGAAGAACACAATCCAAATAAATGTCTTTATTTCCAATTTCGAAATTCAGATGGCGCTGTCAGGCCAAATATGGCTTGGACTACCGCAATTCACTGCCGTAACATTTTACGCTATTAATCACAGGCTGGCGGAATGGCGCTGCTACCAGTAAAATTAGTATAGCGAATACTTGGTGCGTTTGACTCGTATATGCATAGTATTCGCTGATGCACTGCTAGTGATTGGTATTATGAATAAATTGCAGTAGTGTATCATAGGTATATACGTATCAAGCATTGCATTATTAAATTTTTATTATGTTCATGCTCCGAAAAAATTGGCATCTGCCTGTATTAACTGCAACGACCATTAACAAACTTTTACTTCTAGCGGAATGAATACATTTTTTATAAATAAATGTAAATGAACTTACTGAAGCATATGATCTTCCGAACAATATTGACTTAACATATTATTGTATAATATCCATATTTTGATAAATTAAGAAAAAATATTATCAAAAATAGAAGTCGATGCTGAAAATACTTTCAAGGTCGATGTTTGTCGCTCAAATCAATTATTCCCGTGTAAATATTTTGGATATTTAAGAGTAGAATGTAATTCTTAAGTGTAAAAAAAGACGAATCAAAGAAGATGTGCAAATTTAAATTGATACGACTAAGCACAATGAAATTAATCGGAAGCTTCTTTTCAAGTAATAAGCAATAACAGATCATTGAATGCATACCTATGCGATAATAAAATCGATATCAACACATTAGCTAATATCTAATTAAAAGAATCCGATTTAATTGATTTGTTGAAGTACTCTCAATAATTACCTTTTTTTTATAAAGTAGAAATGTAGAAAAAAATCAAATTGTATTTTCTCGTTTTATGAGTAGCAACTTAATGAATTGTCGCGTGACTGATAAATCCTTTATGACTTGACGTGCAAATTAGACTGCCATTTCACTTGTTTGGTTATATATTGAGAATAGAACAAAAAGTATTAAGGAAGGGTGCATTTTGCATCCAACTTGCTATGAAAACGAGTTCATTAAAAAAAAATCTTGGTTAAAGCATGGTATAATAGTATAATATACATAGTTGAAACACTAAAACGATTTATAGATATTTCGTTATATCAATTCTTTGGCACTATGAACGATTATTTAAATACGTGATGCTCATGTTCCCATAATATTCAACCTTAATGAACCCAAAGTCTTGAACGAGTTTTGCATGGATACGTATTGAAGTTAGCCACCAATATTTGATACAGTAGAGTGATAAAGACAGTCAAGTTCAGTCGATTTCGTATCAACGGAATTAATTCTTACGTGCAGTCACATCGATTACAATACTCATAAATATGTTTAATTGTGTATGTAAATTGAACAAGCCTATCAGTCAATAATCTAGTCCATGCATTTCCTATTTCCCATTAAACAAAAAAAAACTTCAGTAAATCGTTGAAATAAAGCAAAATAATAACAAGAGTTCAATGCTTGTAATCAATGCAAAATAGCATACAGCCACTTTGCATAGCACTTGTTAAGATAGAGGAAGTGCAACTTGACCACAAAACCTATCGCAATTCACCAGTCATTTAGTTGTTTACAATCTGAAATTCTTCGATCAAGATACGATCAACATTCTAGTCACATTAATTAAAATGAAATGCTTGAATTATTCTCAGTACTTAAATAGCTCGCGATTGATGAACATTTGTGTAATATGTTTATACTGCATTAATTTAAGTGCCAGTGGGATTATTCTGGATAAATTTAATATTATAAATAAAAGACTGCATTGGTATCAGGCTGTGGATGGAAAATTATGGTAAGCCTTAAACACTATTACTTAATTATTCCAGTACGCTGGAACGTCGCTTGGCTAGTAGTGACATGCGCTTCAGTCTACTAATACGGAGGTGTGGCACTGAATCACATCCATTGCAATTTGGTTGGTGAAATGGTTGGCATCTTACAGTAGAAGGAAGTAGGGATGAACCTGAACACTTTTCATAGTACTCCCGCACAAGTATCTTCCACCCGAAGGTTCTTAAAAAAGTTATGTACTATCTTCCAGAATCTACTTGTATCTACTATAATTCAAGATCGTTCAGCATGTAATCTAAAAATGTGTTACAATTTTTAAATCTTTTGGACATGACATGAATGTAGCGCCCGTAGCTACCATTCAAGTGTCTTTGAAAAATTTGTACATTCATCCAGAACGTAAGATTGTTCAAATTGTGAGACGACATTTTTCAGGAATTTATTTTCGAGCGGAAAGTAATTGTTATGTCTTTAGTGAGCAAAGATCTTCTAATTGTCTATCGGTCAGACAGCATCAAAATCAATTTAGTTATTCTAATCCTCAAAGACTGGTGCTGCTAACTTCATAATTAACTGTACTGACGATAATATAATAATAATTATATCACACCCGAAACTTTGTCCCAAGGAATAATGAACTTATGTTCCAAAAAAATGCTTACACATACTAAATTGAAGCTGAAATTAGCTGCTCCTCATTCATGCCAATAAATAATTCATGAATGTCACTTTCAAATATTTCAACTATTGAATTGAGTAGTTGGAATATGGTTGTCCATAATACGCACCTACTTGCTAAAATATTATAATCAAAAAATAAAAAAAAATAAATGAAAATTATTTTATTTAGTTTTTAATGCACTTTATACACATGTCGTGCCTTGTAAAAAAATATGGTTAAGTCCGGAATGATAAATATAATACAATATGAAGAAAACATTAGTTTATTTTCGTAGAAAATTAATTCAATTCCATTTTAATCATGAGATGAATTAATTTTGTTGTCATAAAATATTAAAAGCAGTATTTTGCTTAAACAAGTTTTCGGAAATTTTGGCAAAAGAATTTATTTAACTATTAACATGACATCCATTATTCAGTAGTTGCGAAGTGGAACATAAGAACAGAATTTTTTTTTAAATTATCTCGACATTAAGTTAATTTTTGCAGTTATTGTATATTATTCATGTTAAATCTTACCAACTTGCCTAAACATCATAAATTTCAGAAATGCAAATTAAAAAACAAATAAGTACGTAAGGAAAATGAAGTGTCTGCGTGCTGTTATTTTTTAAAGATAAAACATATGATTTACTGAAAATTCATCTTTATCTTGATTTTATCACCTAAAAACCGACAAAATTCGTCGGTCATAATATTTTGATAATCTTTTCGATATTTGCCAAATAAAAGACGACAAACACATGGCAGTACACAGCCTTTATTCGCCATGACGAAGGTTCTATCACGTATGGCATGTGTGTAAAATCTATTGGCAAGGTCATAAATGACATCGGGTAAATTCACAAGATATGATGATTTTTCATTTAAAATTGCTTACTTTAAAATCAAAAGAAGCCATCTTTACGGTTTTGTGAGTAATTTGGAATTTATAGCAAAATTTAGCATTAAGCGTGACGAACAAATTATGAAGAATACAATATCTACTTAAATTACTTCTGTTCATATGTAAATATATACTATGCCAAGCTTTAACTTTCCAGCATAAGCCGTTCTTGAGATACAAAAAACCTTGCTTCTCCTCAATATGTTTTTAGAGCGCCTATTTTGTTCTTAGCGGTTAGCGGTTCTCGAGAAATACTTTATAAATTTTTTGCGCTCCACTCTTTTGTACTCTCAAGAAACAAACCCACCTCCTGTGCCCTACTGCCATATCAAATTGCCCTATCAGGGGTATACTGGGTATAACTGGATAGACAAAAGATTGGACTGAGAAGTGTAGAGTTGTCGAGCGAAGGGTTAACTTCTTTACAACCGAGTATCATTTCAATTAATAACCAAAGGTATAGTTTTCCTATTTTGAAACAAGAACGATGAATGATCGAGGACAACCAATCATACCTTAGGGAGTTTAAGTCCACAAGTAAAACCATTCATGCATAACACAACGTAATAAAAACTTCATAAACTCTCGCCCAATCCATCACACTTAGCACATTTTCGACAAGTTAACTATGTTGTTCAATAAACTTACATCAATTTATTATAATTATCACTCAGAAGTAGATAGTAAAAAAGTTGATATCCAAACTGATATGTCAGTCTAGACATAAAATTTTCTCTAAACAAATAAAAACATTGTATTATTCATTAATAACAATAACTTTCTGTTTTATTTTAAACATTCGGTTTTCGTGTATTTCGGTGGTGATCTATCTTCGTCGTTTAGTAGTGTAATATGTGCGTTCACTGATATACGAGTACGTTATACACTCTCCATTCATACATCATACGTGCAAACAGAATTAGACTTTATTGCCCATCTCTTAATTATTATCAAGAACTCGCGATCAACGTCTTAAACAGTTTAATCGAAGCCAGTGCCGCGAACAGAGGGATTAACTACTGCGTGCGGAATATCGAGTTACGAGTATATTTAGAAAAATATAAAACGGAATTGTTTAAAAAATTAACAAATAGTGAATAATCAATCTTACATTAACTCGTCTAATGGAGACACCTGTGATTACTAGTTGTGATAAAAATAGTTTAACTACTTTGAAAAGTGTACAGATTTCAAAGTTTTCGCCAATAATCTGTTCAAGTGAAAGTGATGTGAAAAGGTTGAACAGCTTCCTTCAAGAAGTTTCCGGGTGGAGCAAGAAGGAGTGAAAGAAGAACTTATAAGTGGTGACAAATTAGTGGTGTTGGGGCTGCATACAAATTTATCATGCTGGAGACGACCCTTGTCGAGGACATTCACATCCCTACGGAACTTTTAAGTACGGTGAACAACAGTGCTGAGCTAGACTGCTTGCTGAAATCATCCTTTGATTCGAAATACGTAAGTATCTACTTCCTTATTCTGATAATATTGTGCGAAACAGTATTATTTAAGATAAGTACTGTTAACTTAACTTCAAAGTAAGCTTGTACATAGGTACTAAAATAATTCTTAGTAGTACCTAGTAGATATTAAGTATTTGATAATCTCCTTAATCTTCAATAGGCCTGCAGAACATGTTTGTCTATCGTCTTTAGTTTTCCTTTAGGGACTTAATCATTCCTTAATCCAATCTAAACTTTTTTTAACGAGGGTCCGCAATGATATGCCTGTCATCGAACCGCCGAGGTCCCAAGAGATATGTAGTAGGGAACAGAAATTTTTGAGTGAAATTTGAGTATTGTTGAAAAGTAAGAAATAGGACTGGATATTAGAAAAACACTGCAAATAAATGAAAACCAGGAAATTTATGGAACCTCTCCTTTTTAAAGGCATTATTACACTAGTTGCTGTGACTGATTTTCCTTTGGGGTTGTATCGCAAAACGCTTTGATATTTTTAGTAACACAATTTTGTTTTCTGTCATAACACGTAATAAACGTAAAACGTACATTTAAGTTGTTTAGAAGTCGATTATATAGGAGTTTAGCAAATTACAACAGCAGTGTAATACATCAAAAACCTGTTGGAATATCATCATAAAAGTTTCGCAGTAGTGTGTTTCGGATGGAGGGCTTAAAGTATAAGCTGAACTTAGGAAGTTTTATGAAAATTTGCTACAGAAGTGGAAGTCGACACAAAATGTTTAAACCTTTATTATCCATAAATGCTAAATGAAGCATTGAACAATGTTAGTGTATGTGGGTAAAATAATGGGTTATGTCCACAAAATCTCAAAAATAAAATTTGTCGTTTTAACATCAAAATCTCGCGAATTAAAATTGGGTCCAATTTAAAAAGAAGTGATATTATAAAGTGTAATACAAATTCAAATATGTTTTTAGTGAAAAAAATTCATGTTTATGTACTGATGTTTTCGTGATTAAATTATTTCAATGTATTGATAATGTGCAGCTGCAACCAATTGTTGTTTAATTATTCGACAGAAGTCTAATTGTATTTATTTGTTTATTTTTCCCAATTTCCTTTTTATTTTTTATTTTTTGCTTCAATCAGTTTCCTTTTTTTTCTTCGATTTTCTTTTCCGTTTCTCTTTGCTTTTTATCAATTATTTATTTCCATTAATAAACATGGTTTAGGTATTTTTGGTATTTAGGGAGGGTTATACTATGGTGAGTGTTATTCTATGTTAGATACTGGTTATGCCTTCTTCTCATTCTAAGTACCTGTATTTTTCATCTTCTACCATTCTTTCTAATGTTTTCTTCTTCCATTTCCTTCTTTTTTGTTGGTTCTTTATTTACCATTTCTTTTAATTTCTTTCTTTTCTAATTTTTTTCTTTTACTTCCCTCCTTTCTTTGTTTTTTTTTTCAATGTTAACTTTCTCTCCATAACCCCTTTTTTATTTCATTTCATTTCGTTTCTTTCGTTTCTTTTATTATCTACATATACGACCTAGAAACGACCTCATGATCTGCAGTGGTCTACACCGCTTCTTTTTAATAGAACCGAATCACTTTAGTCAGTTACGAGTGAGTGATGTATCGTCTCGCAAAATAATTTTTCATAGAAAATTGATAGTAAATTGCGTATTTAAGTTTTCTGTACAATATTAATTTAAAGTGGGACAGAGTAGTTAAAATATTTAATAAAGTAATGAGCAAAACCATTGTTGAAAACCATGTTCATTACTTTACCTTGGATTTTGTATTGCAAGTCAGTCCCTATGCCAAGATGTACTCATGGGGATGGGAATAATATTTTTTAGATTAGCGTAACCTCGGTATTTGTGTCTAAAAGGACCGAGGAGTTCGTGAATTTCCAGTGTAAGTGAATGGTAAAACTCAAATGTAGGACACGTCGATCTAATTAATTTTAATGAGGAAAAAAATTAATTTATAATTAACACCTTAATCCGTTATAATATCGAAGTACATGTCACGATGTTGTCTTTCATAGATAGGTCTTGATTTTTATCTTGCATGCAATACTCCTTTAAACAATCGACATTCAATTGTAATTTGCCATGAAAGTTTTGAACTGTGAACTGCAGTGCAACACAAAAATTTGAATATAATCAAAATAATTATATTTACTATCAACATCGATAATTGGAAAAGTGGACGGTGTATTCTTCTTAGCGATATTATCTAAACTTATCACAATTATTAGTAATTATTATTCTAAAATTTATTTATAGCTCCATCATGTTTTTATATTACTGTAAAGGTCTTATTAAATATCTCGCTGGCATGGCGTAAGATTATGGCAGTTAGGTCTCAGCTTCTAGTAATTATGTATAAAAAAACATCAGCAGATTTCTCCAAACATCAGTAGGAACTCAGTTCCATTTTAACTAAATAATCTTTACTGCCAAAACCTTTGAACTTTGTTTGTAAATAAAGTTTTCTTATCCAGTTCGATGCACCTCAAATCAATGAAAATAGTTTTTGTAAGTCTTCGTCTGCATTTTTACCCCAGAGGAACTAATTAAAAATGAATAATGGAACTCAATATAAGAATGGAACTCAATATAAGAAACTTTTCTTTCAAAGAAAATACAGACTTTTTCCAAGCACAAATGTCATTAAATAATAAAAATATTGTATTCTCGAACCAATAGACTCAGCGCTATCTACACACATCAATCGAGTAAACTGAGTTTCCTTTACATTTTCAAAGAGTCAGTAGTCGATTGAAATTATTATTTTATTTAATTGATTATAGGTATCTATTGTTTAGTACCGTATAAACAATTCAATTCGAATCACTAAAACTTCGAAATTGAGTCAAAAACAATGAGTTAACCGGTATGATATTGCCACCTATACCGATAATAAATTGTAAAGACAATACAATATCTAATCACTTTCTCGAAAGAAAATTGAATCACCTACTAGATCCGAAAATAGTTTGTATGCGTGGGCCGAAATAAATTTTCCTGATCGAAACATATAAAGATTTAAAAAAAAGATAATAAAAATAAATTTAATAATAAATAAATATCTTATTTAATTATTATTAAAGTTGTAATTTGCATATGCATTCGTGTGCTACACGAAAGTAACATAGACTATGCGCGAGTGCACCGGCGGATGGAAACAGAGCATTACACCTGGAATATTTCACTACATACTACATACCATATATAGTTTTTATGGTGTTATTTATGCTAAAGCCGTTATTTTTAGTATGCAATTGATTCCAAGCTACATATGAGTTTAAAGTTTAGAGAAATATTCCACTAAAATCTTTCACCCATTATATTAAATGGCTCGATATCAATTTGCAGGAAGCCGAAAGACGTTATCTCCAGTTGGAGAGTGCGTGAGACAGGCGAGTGGCTCGCTTTCTAAATCAATAGAACGGAAATGATAGATTTCTTGTTTATAGTCCTTGAGACATATATCATCAAAATTAATCTTAAGTCAATAACTGCAATTTGATTTCAAACTTCTCAGATAATATTTATTGCAATGATACTCATAACTGCACCCATGGCACATGTCACGACTTTCTACGATTTCATAATAATGAATCCAAACCATAAAATTCTATGACCTAAGGGCAGATTAAATTCCCGATAAGAAAGTGTAAACGATTTTATATTTTTATTTGCAATGTTGTGCATACATCATAAAAATTTGGCATATTTTTAAAAAAAAAAAAATAATTATTGTTATCTTGCAACATTGTTGATATCATGTGACGACACAAAGTCAAGGTAAGCGTAGGTACACAAAATAATCGCAATTAACGATGGGATTGCTAATCAGCGTTTAGTGCAAACCGGCCTTAAAGCACTTTCCTTTTCGACATTAAACTTTATGACTAATTATCCCCTGCCATATCCCCCTGCCTCCCAACCGTACATTTCCAAGTATTTAATGGATATCGATTGCAACGTGGGAATGTTATAATTCTAATCCATCTGCTATAGAGATGCTATCGTGTTATCTTTCACTGTATTTCGTTTATCGTTGAATTGCGAATCTACGAATATCTGCAATAGTTATCGAGCTACTTTTATAGATTTTTGCAATTAAAGTGCACGCGTTCATGAAGTTTGTTTGGATAATTCACCCAGATCACAGGTACCACAGACATATAGTATATCTCTATGGCTGGTACCAACAATAGATAGCACTACGCAGCGATGCTCTATACGCTACTTCCAGAGTAACCCATCTAATCTAGCTTTACTCGATTAGACTGCTTCTATTTCACAGGCTTATTATATATATACAAATACCTAAAAAGTGATATTGTGATTTTATGATATTCAGCCCCAATCTGGTTAAAAGGGGTTCAAAACGCCTACATTTTTTTTTACATAATTTTCGATATCTAAGCAAATAAGTGAAAAGTTAAGTTTAAGTTTATTTTCTCGGTTAGAAATCAAATTTATTTGTCTACAGTTTGCACAACAAAATGCCAAAATTCAAAATTCAAAATATCAAAATTAAAACCAAAACAAAAATCTCGAAGATAAAAATATTTGAAAATCAAAATCCCGATAATCTAAACGCTGAAACATTAAATTTTGACACGACATTTTGACATGATTTGAGGAAAGGAAGAGTGCTCCGTAGATATATGAATCCATCAGCAAGAAGAGACACTTTCTAAAAAAGATTCTCGGATCCAATTGCATAGTGGAAAAAAATTATTATCGGTAGATCAAAGAGCGTAGGTATGCCACTAATTACGATCCTTTTAATGAAAAGGTACATGGTATAATATTATCACAGCGGGTTTGTCTTCACACTCACAGTATATTATGATTACAAAATGTCTATCTAGTTGCTATAGTACTTTCATTTTTCTTTGCCGCACCTTAATTAATGGGCTCTTCTTTCTTTTACTTTTTTATCTTGTTCAATCTGAACTGAATTTCGTTATAATTCCTACGGTCCACTTTTATATCTTGTGTTGACACAAAGATAAGCAGCGATTACGATTATTTACATTTCATTCTTTATATTTTTTTACCCTCAAAACAATATTTATTTCTACATATATAGCACAATTAAGACATGCTTGTACGTAGGTTTTTTTGTCCAAAAATTCACATGACAAGTTTTGTTTAAAATTCGTATGACGGTCAATTTAAAGCAACTACAACGCGGCAAATTTTTCTCCAAAATACGTACTTTTTCAAATATTGCAAATTTAAGATGCTAAGGACAATTTCCTTGAAGTGGTCTGTTTTCATAATATCAAAGGAATCCGCTTATATTCAAATTACCTCACTGAAACCTTACACCTCCATTATGTCAAGTGCTTCTAAATCGTTTTACTTTGATAATATTTTCTTTCCTTTTCTTTGAATTGATATCTTAACACCTAGTCTTTTCTGTTGCATACTATCATTTTTGGGATCGTGTTGCTCGTCTTTAAGAATTGAAAAGTTAAATTTGGAGAATATCAATGAGATGAATGTAACTGAGTGGAAAATTTTGAGAGACATTGAAAGTCCAATGAAAATATCAAGGGAATAAATTTAAATATTAGAATCGAATAAATTTTTCACGGAACTAATATTTATTCATATAAATTTCATTTATAGGGATAATAACAGGATATTTCTTTTTCTTAAATTTATTCAAACAGGAAACGGTTGGTGGATGTCCTCTTTTTTATGATTCTGTACTTTGTTGGCCAAGGACTCTTCCTGGCTCGTTTGCTGTTCTGCCCTGTTTCGAGGAGTTTAAGGGTGTCCAATATGACAGTACTCGTAAGTATTACTTATTCTATTGCAAGTTCGTAGTACCCACCAATTAAAATTTTTATACATTAAGATATCGGGAACGGTTTACACTAGAAAGTTGAAATTTCATGTAGATATATTGGAGGAATATTCCAAGACTTCATTTCTGAGAGGATGGAATTAAAGAAGTTTAATATATTGTATGTATGTTATATGACACGTGGTCCGCCTTTCCCATCTCTGGAACGGGATTAATTGAATCTTAAACTTTGTTGGATATATACAGATGTAGTAGTAATGTAATTATTAAGGTAAAATAGTTCATATTTATTTATATGTATATGAATAGTGAATTTGGATTGCGATTATTTTTACGAATTTCATCATATCTCTTGGGTATTTTGAAAAAATAAATTATGTAATTATAGTTGTAAGTGATCTTTGGATAAAATCCTAAAGGGAAGTACATGTCACGATTTCCGCCACATATCTTAAATCTAAAAACATGCTTCAAAAGGATTTTTATTTAATCGAAAAAATTCGTTTAGATTCTGTTACTTTTTAATGATGGTGTAAAAGGATTCTAAACTTTCTCTAGAGTTCTATCATATTTCAGGTATTGAATTCTACAGGCTTTATATATACATAATTGGTGAAAAATTAATTTCAGGATTTTTCGGATTTCAACGAAAAAGATGTGAAAGGGGATTGCATCAGATAAGTTGAATCCAAGCACCTTGAAGCGATTAGCGTTGAATAAATGTTCGCACTCAAAGGAGAGAGAGTCTTTGTCGAGAGGTAAAAGACAGCTTTGCATTTTTGATGCATTGAATTCGACCTTATTCTTCCAGAAATTTGGATACCCGGCTTGATAGCTCTTCCAAGTAGTCATTGAAAAGTCAAAACTTTATCTGTACTTACCATTTCATACTTCAACTCTTTATCCAAGATCTAGTTAAATAGTCATGAATAGGACACACCTCAAAGATTCCACTATCTTTCACCGGTTTCCACTTGACCAACTTATAACAGAATACTTCATTTAGGATCAGCAACCAATAAGTTCTAAAGCTCGCGTTTTAAATTACATACCTATAAGACTTATTGATTGATATCTGCCGGCAATTTGATAAGCTTGTTTGATGAGGTGCTAGTAGGAAAAAACAATTTTAAAATATATTTGGTATGTCTTCTACTTAAAGTAATTCTTTTCCTAGCGAATTTCGTAAATAAATTGATCTCAAGTTTTGCAGATTATTTGAAAGTCAAAAGTTACAATGCAACTGATATCTGGGTGTGGTCTGAATAGACTTACCTTTTTTTACTATGGCGCTACAGCCCGAATGGAGTGATATCATCCTTCGTGTTAATTATGTAACAGCTTCTTAATAATGAAAATATGTAGTTTGTAGAAAATAAAAAAATCGAATGAGTTGTGATGCAGAAGTCTTTTAGCTGGAAGATAATTTAATTCGCTATATTTAGCATTAACATTATTTTTTTCTAACTACAAATCCGAATCATTGTTATTCAAAATTTTCACACCATTGAGATATTCATAGGTACAATAATACATTTTCATCGTCATAAAACAGACGGCTTTTTTCAAAGAAATTTCTTTTAGGGTACTACTAAATACTTTTATTAAGACACCAACGTGCCGATTAACAGCAAACACTGCTATTAATAAAGAAAACAAACACACGGATATAAGTGTAAGATTATAAGCTTTTATTTTCGTTGCTATGAATTTCCAAATAAAATAATTAATTGCAGAAATTATTCAAATTTCGATTAGTATTATTTTTAAAAATCGTCAGTTGAAAAAAAAAAAAATTCGTAAGAAATGTTTCCAATAGTGGTTTGTAGAAATACATCAATAGCAAATTACTTCGGAATATTTCAGTCCGATAAAATTCACAGGAACAAGTTTTACTATAAGCAACCGTATCAAGATAACCAAAAAATGCCTTCTGCTGAGTAAAATGTCTGCTATTGTACGAAACTATTTACATAATAGTCCGAAACGCCTTTCTAGAAAGTTGTTCGCTCGGTACTCAACTGTCTTTGCCACACATTGCAAGATCCTCAAATGTATCACTTACTCTTGAATGTTGAAATTAGGCTCATACAAGTAGCTGAATTAAAAAAAAATCAGGTTTCCATTGACGTAAGTAGGACAAAAATGTCAGTGGAATTGGAATGCGTACATTTTCACAAATTTTGTCAAATCTCGTAGATCTGCTCAGATTTCGGATTAACTTTACCTCTGCGGGTTTGCGGTCAGAAATAGCCACTCAAAAAAAAGTTGTACCTACATAAACACAAGTTTTCACGAATTCCGACATATCGCTTAGTTCAGAAATGTTCTTTTTAACTTCGATGTGCTCTTTGTATCATCAAAAATCGGGTGTAAGGTGTAGTTTTTTTCACGAATTCCACCATATATCTTAGGTCGCATCAGGTTACCAAGTACTTAAGTATCTTTTCACGAATTATGTATATCTCAAGTTCCATGAAAGTGGTTTATACTTCTAGTGGCTGTGATGTTAATCGGCTGAAAATCGATCTCAGACTATAAGTATAGTCTATGAAACTAACTACTTCAGTGAGGATCTACATAAAAACCAGAAGAATAGCCGGAAATGCATTCGAACGCATTCTAACTTTCTATCTTAGTAATATTAAAGTTGGTCTCGAGTATTTCTTCTACTCCAAACTTGATTTAATTTCCAAACTCGCAATGGCTAGTCTGAAATAATCACTGTTGCTATAGGCACTACAAGTGGTGTTAAAGGTATAATATTAAAAAAAAATTTAAAAATTCTTTAACATAGATGTGAATAACATCGAACGCTACTTCTAGGACTTCATACCTTCATACATATTTCGGATTCTGTATAAATTTCCATATCAAAAGCAATCAATTCAACAGCGGCTGAAATTCTCACATTGCACGGGTTTCCAAGTTTTCATAGCTGTGGAAAATCGAAACAATGGACTAAATGCCGGCACTTTAGACGGTAAACTAATCATTGAAAAGAAAGCCCTGAGCAATTTGTGGTTTTCAATTATTGTAAACTCTGTCTTCCCTGTTGATTTTCCCGGAAAATCAAGGTGTTTTGTAGTAAAACGACAGACGCACGAATACATAGAACGATTTACTTTAAGATATTAAGCCAAAAGCGATTTCAATTAAATTATTGAATAAGGTGTTGTGATTTATTGCCTATTTATAGAGCGCATATTTTATGTGTACGAACACTTGTTTCGACCGATTAAATTATAATGAAAATATTAAGTCAATTGAAAATGGAAAATTATTCCCTTAGCTGGTTATACATACGTTTTATTTATGTACATATAAAAACTTGTAGTTAAGTAATATATGTAAATAAAATTCTGAATAGCCAAGTAGATACGGCTCTAAGGTATAAATACAGTTGAAAAAGACGAAAAAGGCAGTTCTATTGTCACTGAATTCGCACAGAGCCTATCCACATTGAATTAATAGCTGGTTTGAATATGGAAGCTATTGAATGTATTACTTCTTTCCTGCATTGAGAAATACCTTCTTCAACCGATTGCCATTATTTCTAAAATTCCATGCGACAACATCTCTTGAGATACAATTTATTGTTCTTTAATTTTTTAATTTTGGAAGATATCAACTTTTGAAACCGAACTTCGAACTCCCAAAAACTTCAACGTTAATAGAAGTCATCCTGGTCTACCACTTATAAATATCTGACGGCCATACCTACAAGGGTTCTCAAAATATTTAGGAGCAAAATACAACATCAGATCAAACTATTTATTATGAGCGAACTTAAGATGAAAGTTGGTTGCTAATGTAACCTCGACTGAATGGCGGTTATTTTGTGGGTATTTGTGACCAATGTACCCTACCATTAGCAAATAGGCTTGGTACGTAGGGGGTAACGCTGGTTACCAATGTAGCCTCCCAAGGACTAAATTTAGTGGTTGAATGAAGGGGATGGCTGGTAATGAAACAATTTTTTGTTAATGAAAGTGTTCAATAATATCTGAACTTGTCTATTTCAAAATATGTTTCAGCATATTTTCGAAAGAGCACATGTTGAGGTCTGTAAGTGACTTTACGTCCCTTACAAGTAATCGAATATAGCTTGAGGCGACTTTGTATAGTGCTCCTGTCTCCCAGGTCTTATGACATCAACTACTAGCTGATATAGCATTATCCTCTGCACCGTATTCTACATCATCGTATTCTCACTATTTAAGCACATACTCCTGTTCTCTTCCTTGTCGTGATAATCTATGAAACTGGGGAGATCTCGGATTACTTCGATAAGACATTTTTTTATTAGCAAATACGACTTGGAAGTAACAATCGATATAAAGATACATTTATTAATCTCCGGTAGTGCTACAACGGTATGTTTGTTAAAGTTCCATTTAGAAGAATTCGATAATCTGACTTGAAACTGCTTCAGATCTCTAGTTCTAGATATTCTAATTTTTTAGGTAATCACCTAGAAGTGAACCGCAAATAAATCACTTATTCCGATTGTAATTTAATCGTTTAGGTGTGCTGCTAGTGAATTTTAAAAACTCTTTATCCGATTTGTTGAATATAACACTATGAATTTAAATGTTTTTTTTATCAAAACGGATCGGATTTTAAGTCAACATATATAATAATCTCATTCTTATTTTTTTTTTTCAGAAAATGCCACTCGTTTCTGCCATTTGAACGGAACGTGGGATAACTACTCCAACTATGATCAGTGCCATCATGTTGCCAAACCGTCAACAGTTCCAGATTTTTCACCCAGTATCGAACTACCAACCCTAGTCTATTGTTCCGGTTATTTTCTTAGTTTATTAGGTTTAACGTTAGCACTTGTCGTTTTCATCTACTTCAAGTAAGTACCTACTTGAAAAAAATTTTCGATATCACACAATTTTAGAGTTTTTCCCTGTAGAGACTTGAAATGCCTTCGGAACACTATCCATGCGAATTTATTTTTAACGTACATACTGTCGGCGTTACTATGGATCCTGACGTTATTTTTACAAGTGGTACGTTTAGTGCAGTGTCTTATTGAAAATTCTTACTAAATCTTAAGATCCATTTCAGTTAATCGATGATCCAAGCGCAGCTAGTTGCATCCTTTTAGTTATATTATTTCATTATTTTAATTTGACCAACTTTTTTTGGATGTTGGTCGAAGGTAAGTAAAGTTTCTGTGATCGATAGAATTTATTAAAAAATTTGGTAATGTTATTTTTTTTTTTCAGGACTGTATTTATATACGCTTGTAGTTCAGACTTTTTCCAGTGATAATATAAAATTTTGGATCTATGCTTTTATTGGTTGGGGTAAGTTTAACGAAATTAACAATCAATTTATAAATTAGACAAAGCTCTCTTCTACTCCATTTTCAGGCTGCCCAGCATTAATAATTTTGGCATGGTCTATTGCAAAAATATTTTCAACGCCACTGGAATCCGAACGATTCAATGGGGTACGTATTATCGATGTCGAATTCAATGCATCGAAAAAACTTAAGATTCCGATTTCTAGCTCGAAATTGAATGTTCGTGGATGCGTGAAGCCCATATAGACTGGATATTTCAAGGACCCACCTGTCTGGTGCTAATCCTAAACTTAATTTTTCTAGTAAGGATTATGTGGGTACGTTATATGTTCAGAACAGATTTTATTCCTGACCATTTTGCCTTTCTTTCTTTTTTTCTTTTTTTTCTGACTGTGTGTTCGTCATAGATTTATGTTTTATCATTGAAGGTACTTATAACGAAATTGCGTTCGGCTAACACGCTCGAAACACGCCAATATCGTAAGGCTTCAAAGGCTCTTCTTGTACTAATACCGCTTTTTGGAATCACGTATTTATTGGTGCTGACGGGCCCGGAATATGGGCTTGAACGGCACATGTTTGATGTGATTCGAGCGTTTTTAATTAGTACCCAGGTTTGATTTGATAAAGAAAAAAATTTCTTCAAAATTCAACTTTTTATGCTTAAACTAATGATTTTTAACAGGGATTCTCGGTTTCACTATTTTATTGCTTTTTGAATTCCGAAGTTCGCCTCGCTCTTCGCCATAGGATGGAACGATGGCGAGATGAACGAAATATAAGCAGTGGCCAATCAACTAGGAATCGAAGGTAAATACAAAATCTTATTAAATAAGTTTTGAACAAATATAGTTACCCATTTATCATTTAAAACTGAACACTAATATTTAGATCTAGCCGTGCAGACATTACCTCTATCACAAAGTCAAAAATCTTGAAAAGCGTCCCTTTTGGAATAGTCAAGAAAATCATTAACAAACCTAAATAATATTAAAATTAAAATCGATCGTAATTCGTTCAAAAATAGCTAAATATAAAATAATTCTTTACCTACATCTTTCTCTTTTGCTGGATATATTGAAACTGGAACGATGACGCCGTCAGTAAATTCAGGTTTTACTAAATACTTATAAAAGAATTTTAACAATATAAGAATAAGAAGAAAAGGGACATTTAATCCGAACCTCAATAAGTTACCACTTCAAGGTGTGCACACAATTAACAACTAACAGACGGATTTACAACTTTATTATTATTTTTTTTTAACTTTCAACTACATTGGGGTGTGAGTGAAGAAGGGGGTGGGAAGCAAAGAAAAGTTGATAATTTATAGCTATGAAGATTCACCGTAGAGACATTCTAGAAAAAAATGGTGATAGCGGAGGAGGGTACTGTAGGAAGTCATTTTTGGTATTACAAGAACGGCTAGAAAGTTGAAACTTCATTAATCCATTTTTGTGTACTAAATTAGTAATTTAAGTAATAAAAAAGTTCAGATTGCATAGGCGTACAGAGATTAGGTTACTATATTTTCACGAATTTTGTCATATTTGTTAAGTCTGTTGAGATTTATAATTGAACTTCTTCGTTCTCTTAATATAAGCGCAAGCGCCTAAGAACTGTTTTCCAGATTTTTGAAGGAGTGTGGCTTCACGAATTTCGACATATTTCTTAGGTCTGAAGAGACATCGAATTCACTCTTATTTCTAGGGGTTTTAAATATAATCTCAAAAAATGCATTTCAGTATTTTTGATATTTAACCCACAAGGGGGTGTAAGGGTGTTAGTTTCATGAATTCCGACAAAGATCTCTTGTTTAAATTCATTTTAGGATCTTGCGATATTCAAGCGCTAATGGGGTGTAAAATGATTGCGTACATTTTTACCAATTCTGTCATATCTCTTAGGTCTGAGATGACGAATTGTTTTTTTTACTTTAGTGGGCTTTTAAAGTAATCTTCTAGAAATCGATTCCACAGCTTGTTGACATTAGACCCCTGTAGGGCTTATGTGAATATTTGAATATTTATTTTTATTGAAATTGGAGAAAAAGTATATAAATGAATGATTTACCAACAGTCTGGATACAACTTCATTAGTTTTTGAGTAGAAGTCCGGTTCGCAATTAATTTATGTTACTATGTGACTGAGAATCTTAAAGAAATGAGGATACTGTTTGAACGCAATTTTGTACACCACATCTCACCATATTATAAGTCGCGTCTTGGTCGCATTTCCACCTTCTGGAAGTGAAAATGAAAACTTAATTATAATCACTGCATATTTCCGACAATATTACCTACCAAAAATCAAAATGAATATCGCATCGCATCGGTTGTCTTCGGTTCCGCTATATTATTATAATTAATAGTTCGTACATCAATTAAGAACATCGTACATTAATGTTTGATCAAAAATTCTACTTCAGCTACCGAACACCTTCAACTTTACTCACCTCGTTCTCAAGACGTTATACTTGAGACACCACAAAATTAACGTAAAATATTAAAATGTAATTGTTTCTTATAGCTATATAAAGAGCACACCTTTGGCTATAGGTATATAAGCTCGAAAAGTTCTCAGCTTTGCCCGTTCTCTTGTAGAAAACTTACGACCTACTCGAACCCATCCGCCTTATATTTTGTTCGCTCGAAACACATTTTCATTTAAATTGAATTTCCTTTTGGCTGCCAGAAGGTAGTGGAATTAATTGAAAATTTCCTCTTTATACTCAACAGGTACCGGTTCTCAAAGGACTACTCGCCACGATCGAGGACCGAAAGCTTACGGTAAGCAAAAAAGAAGATGATTTCCTTTCATTTTCGCGTATTGCTCGCTTCTTCTACTTTTTCCTTGTATCTCCTTGAGGGAAATCATTTTCACCAGTTTTTTTGTAAATCCATTAGCTATTTAATGAGTCGATAAAACAATGGAAGAAAGCATGAGTTAATCCCCTTTCATACCGTTCATTTTCTGATTTTTTTTACGATTTCCAATTTATCCTTGTTATCTTTATTATTTTTTTCTTTTTTCTGTTTACTTTTTCTTGCAGCCTAACCACGTCCTTCAGTCCAGCGCCGACCAACAACGAATGAATTTTCTGCATGGGAAACTTTTCATTTTTCCGTCCACCTTTTTTTATTGCATGAATACTGCTTTCTTTTCTCCATACTCTTGTGAAAAATTTCATCTGAATGCACAATTATTAACATTGGACTGTTTCGAGGAAATTTCAAATCGAAAAAAGGATGAAGGCGTAACAAGTGGTGAAAATTCGTTGAAGTCTGAAAAGCATGAACATACCGTAGCTCTAGTCGATATCTCAGTAGAAAGTAGAATAATATTGTTTTGATTTTTTGTTTATAAATCAATGATTCTGGTAAAACACCGCGCTTTGTTCTATTTTTCAGAACGGAGGAATGCACAGTTTTCATTAAAGGTTAACGAGAATACCAAGATACGAGTCCTTGAGGAGATGTTGTTTTTCTATGTGACCAATTTTTCCGGTGCCTATAAAGTATATTAAACTTAAATTATTACAACCATTCGATCATTACATCAAAATTTATAATTGATGCTCAAATGTTTTTCAAGTAGTTTGAACTGAGTATCACAGAGTCCAGGGTGGAATACAAAACCTACCCTGTTCCCAAAATTAAATTTTCTAGTAGTTAATCGTTCATAAACTAGTAACTAGGTATATAGTGAATATAAATTCATTATATAGATACTTCACCTAACTTTCAATTTTTCTTCACGTTCTAATTTTCTTGTCCACACTAACAAAGTTAGTTTGCTCATTTTAAATTGCATCTTTATTTTGGAATCAAGATATAAGAGAATATTCGCTTCAAAAGTCATGAAATGCCTACTACCTTCTCTGCTTTCCATTTTAATGAAATTTCTAGACCTAATTTCTTTTTTAATTTTCCAACCCTTTTCCGCGTTTTCTACCCAATTGTTTAACGGTGCTAGTCACCTGAAACGAAAAAATTGATTTTGTTTGTTATTATTCTACATTTAATTCTACGCAATATTTCATTTTAAATGTAGAATAATTTTTAACCGCAAATTTTTCCGATCAGTAAAAGCCCCAAAAAAATTTGTTAGCGACGTAAATTAATAAACAAGTCGTTTTTTAGTTGATTAAATTTTTCCTTATTCAAACAATATTCCGTAACTTTAAAAAGTTTCACATTATTTTGTTGTCTAGTGTATGCTAAACACAATATTATAGTTCCAAAGGCTCCTGCCTACTCTCTAAAATAATTACCAACTGTGTCTATATAAGTATTATTGAAATGAATGAAGTATGAACTATAACAAACAAGTTAGGGTGGGAATGAAATGGCTAACAAAATTATTTGCACACTTTGCAAATATGATTATCTCTAAAAAATAATTTACGGCAGTCTTACAATTATTATGCATTTCATTATTTTTATTATTTTTTCGGACTCGACTGAGTCCTTTATCAAACGAGTGGTACAATAAAAGACTCGGTCGTGTCCGAAACGCCACAAACGTCTGTATTTGCAGTTAAAAATTTACGGTGAAAACATTCATCAAAAAAAAAATATTATCTCAACGTGAAATTTTTTCCATTTCTGGCTATGTATACCTTTAATATCGTCCTTAAGACGTTTTCCCCATTTTTATATAAGACTGTTTTGAACAATTTCAATTCGTAAGTGTCTTGTAACTTAATACCTGAACATCTTCCACAGAAAGTATATAAACCAATTAGGATACACTGTAAAACATTTAATTAACTTATTAAATTTAAATGGGTAACTGTAAAGTAAATATTGTAATTATTATAATTTAAAAATTGTCTTATCCTCTTCTTATATGAATTCTAGCTTCGCATCTTTCTTACTATCCTTTTGCATCCTCAATGATTTCAACAATATTTCCTTCGAACTATTCATAAACGAACGGTGAGATAATAAAGTATTAATAATTTAAAAAAAAAAATAATCGAAATTATGTTATTATTGTTTTAAAAATTTAAACAACATTTCCTCAGACGAAGAAGTTAAAACATAGAATTTATATTTAATTTCGTGAATGTACCTAAACATCAAATCAACTAAATATTTTAAAAATATTATTCCGTAAGAACAAACCAAATATCGCATTATGCGCGTATTATAGAAATAAAAATTAATTAAATCGTAAAATTAAGTCTTACATTGTTATGTATTTCACTTAAGATATTAAATTTCAATTTTTATGAAATTTTTTAATTATAATCTTTTAAACATTTATCTACTGTGTACAACATTAAACAAAATCAAAAATAAATCTAAACACGAAATTAATGTGATTGTAAGAGCTTGGATTTTTATTGTATGTTTTTTTGGTTAATTTTTGGTTTTAGTTTTTCAGTAATATTTATATTGTCAGTTTTTTTCTCAAGCAATTATTTCGATAGTACATACTTAGCAAAAAGCATCTGGGAAAAATACAAACTGACGCCTCGTTGTTGGGCGGAGTTAATAAATTTTCTTTCAAACCACATCTCATACATCAGGAGCCTTTCAAGCTACGAAATAAAACTCGTATTTTTTTAATTTAAGAGAGTGGGACAGTCGTGAAGTGTGGAGACGAAAATATTCGGATTGGTATATTCCAGAATCCCTAATAATAAAAAAAATGTGGCAACACTCTATTTGCTCGTTTTGCTGGTAAGGAATAATAATCAATGGCGCAACAGCCTAAATCGGGCCTAGGCCTTAAAGTAATGCTAAACTTACTTCATTGCGAGACCAGCGGAACATTAGGAGGTGAAGCGGTCAGCTACACGCTCGTCCGTGATTAATACCCCGATTTTAACTCAGGTATTCATTTACATCTGAGTGAACTGGTAGTCCGGCACCCAATACCATTTTTGAAAATTACTTGTCACCAAGCAGATTCGAAACTGGTACCAGGTGCACCGAAGACCAGTGTCTAGCTAGACCAGTCTAGCCACCAAGCCACCCAGACTACTTGGTAAGGAATAATTGTCCAAAATTTCATACGAGAGGTTCTGAGAAAATGGGCGATAGAATTTACACTAAAAGCCGTTGCGATATGCTCCCCTCAACGTTAAATTTGATACAAGAAGAGAGAAAAGAGTTTATTTTTCACAGGAAAAAATATTCTATACATCGATGTTTTTTCCCTTTCATCAGCCGACTGTAAAGTAAATGGAATTATGTTTTACTTGAAAACGAGGCAACATTATTTTTCAATTATAATATTACCTTGAATTTGCACCTCATACGTGTGTCAAATAAAAATTTTAATATGGTGGTAAATACGATCTTATGCATTCATACAATACACTCTGTAATAGTGTTTCTTACGAATTCTGGACAGAGTTCGTCGTCGAAATCGCAATTGTGTTCAACACGTTTAAGTAGGTCTTTAAAATTGCAAAGTTTATTGAATATTGTCATATATCACTATTTATAATAATCGACACTAGGCAGATCAGAACTAACTCCTTCATTTGCTGAAATGCGACAACGCTTATCAGCTCTTCCGTGTTCCGCTACAAGAATCCAAACTAGCCATCTACCGGTTCCTAGAGGAGCCATCTATTTCCTACGAATACGCGACCAACTTCTCGCGCAACTTTCGCCGACAAGACTTGAAATTTCGCCGTGCCGTCGTCGTCCACGACATTTAATACTTGGAAGTCGGTACGTACACAATTTTCTAGTCGTCTTAGAAAAGGTTTTTTAAGAAAATTTCCTCACATCTCCATAACTTCAAGTTAAAAAATCCCAATCAAGTGCATCCCAAACTAACCGTCTAGCCCGTCGCTTACTAACCAAAATCCCGAAATGGGAAAAGTGCGTCGTCCTCGTCGTGTGTTGGCCTGAGAGCGAACAAAATCGGAGTTTTCAAATGCACAGGCGACCACACAAAAATTTTCTCATCGTCGTCGGATTTTTTTTTTTGATTTTGTCGCTGCCGTCTTAAACGAAACCGAATAAAAAAAAGAAGAAGAAAAGAAATCGTGTGCTTCGTACTGAAATTGTACAATAATCGAAATTTTAACGTTTTTGTGCGTATGTCGAGAGTGAGTGGGTGATTGTGTTTGAAACGACCAGAAAAAAAAAGAAAAGAAAAATTAAAAGCGGAAGCAGTTTTCCGCGGAAAAAAATCACTCGCAAGTCGCATCGCGGAAAAACGACAATTTCCGCCGCAAGCTGCTACTGCCCAGCACGGGGCGACTGGCCGGCACTTTTCCAACCATCCCCCGTTTCCACTCCTCCTTCCTGTTGATTCCCTCGCGTTTATTAGTTCTTAGTGTTCTGCTCATTCAAAACGAAAGGCGACTTATTTTCATCATTTTTTCCCCCATTTCTTTGGCTTTTTCAGATCAAAAGACACGCCAAGTTAGTCAAACTGGAGTGTTTAACAGGACGAAATTAAGGCCGGATCTCTTGGATTGCAGTACAGTAAGTAGTCGAATTGTTTTATTTAATTTTAGTTTAAGCTTTTCCGTTCGCTCGACAATCAAATTTCGTTGATCTTCTTTGAAAAAACGCGGAGAAAAATGAAAGTGCAGCAGAAAGGAATTTCTTATGGCCGGAAAGTTGCCCATCGTCACAGCGAAATGTCAAAATATGATCTGTTATCCTTGTCTAGCCAGTGGTATTTTACTATGCCGACCTGTTGTCGTCTCGCTCTAGCGACACGTCTGCAAATGGCAGCCCACCGACACTCACACTCGTCTGTATCGCTTATTCGATGACAGTTCCGTCATATTTGCACTCCCCAAACGAGCTTGCCATTTACCTGGCGCTTGAATTGCGCTAGCCGCGAAGAAAATAAAATTGTTTTTTTGCCCAGTTTGTTAAATCGCTGCGGCTCAGGTAATTTACATTCCGGCGTAATTGCCGGCGGCCCGGTTTACCAGGGTGTGTGTGCGTTCTTCTTATCTGTACACCGCCGAGCAGCGAGCACCCACAGCAAATCGACGGCGGGTCTTCTTTCGGCCTGCGTTTGTGTGGGTCGAACTGCTGTTGTGCCACGTGTTAATGATGGACAACTTTTTCGAGCAGCGGCCGAGCGAGAATTGCGACAATCTTCAATGCGGAACTTCTTGTTCGCCGTCTCGAAATGTCTCGGCCTTATCGAGTTTTTATGAATGCAAAAATTAACAAGAAGCGAAAAAAATAAGCTGGCCAATCTCGGCGGCTACCTTCGAATCGCACCTGACGATACGCTCCCAGGTTACCTGAGAAATTTTCTAACGAAATAAAATTTCATTTTCCCCCCGGTCGCCATCCAATTTGCATGCATGAAATTCGAGTTTTCTGTTTTCTAGCGGCACCGGTATTTCCGATTTCATACGAGTTTTGTTGTGTGGCCTGGTGACGGAGCTAGCTGCGCGCATAGCTCGAAATATTCCAATCCAAGACCGCCGTTCCGTACTTGCTCCCCGCGCGTATCTTTCTTTGCTAGCGGCTTATTGTGTGTGACGCTCGTGTGGCGCTGTTATCTTTGCATTTCTCTGCCCGGTTTCTTCACGAAACGAAGACGACGACGTACTGTGTTTCGGCTTCGAGTCGAGATCATCAGCGCTAAATAAGATAACGGTTGATATGGTCGTTGGAATCTGGTCTTCGCGTATAAATAAAGTAACTCTAAAATTACATTCGATGAAACTGAACGTTGGGAAGTTGCAACGATCGTAGAAGTAAGTCAGTTGGGAGTTGCACTTAAAGCTGACCTTCTAACGACTACGATCTTCCATTCAGTTTGAGATTAAGAGAAATTCTTCTGGAAACTTTTAGCTCTCCGTTGCAAATCCTATAGAACGTTTACGATAGATTAATTGAAGGGTATGAAACTTGAAATGTAATATACGTTCAAGGCCCGACGATACCGTCAGCCACCATGAATTGCAATTCGCCAGCACATTGATTGCGACAAATAATTGCCTCTCCATCGATCTGAAAACGATTTGCCTAAGGAAAATATTGCATCTCTTTAGCGAATTGTAACGACAAATTGAAAATGAATAGTCGTTGTATTCCGTAAACGATTTGCTGATGAATTACAAATTACAACGATTCGTTGTTGCACAATGCAAACAAGTCGCCATTGTAATACATCGAATCGTAGCAATAAACCTAAGATGAGTTCGAACTCCTTGAGTGCCCTGCGTACTAAAAATATGTTGATATAAGATGCACCAAAAGAAAGACTGTTGGATTGGATTAACATTCAAGCTGACCTCCACAGGACATGAACTGTAGAGTGCTAGACAATCGAAACTGTTCTTGGAAGAAGGAGAACCTCCTGAGCACATTTTATGCCATTGTAAAGAACTCGTACACAAAAGATTCAGTCTTTTTGGACTCGGAAATTACTTCCTGACTTCATCGAAACTAATGTCGTCTAACTTATCCAACAGCATACACAAATTTATTGATATAACCGTCATGGCTATAATAAGGAAGGATAATTACAACAAGGTCGCAGTAACTGTGAATTCAGACCGTCATCCATCAAACATATACAATCTACAAGTAAATTATAAATTGGTTTTAATTCTGGCGTAGAAGTTATTCGATGTAATGAACTGCATTCGAAGTGCTGACATTTTACAACTTTTCATCATCTCGGTGAAGAAAATGCGATTCCTCTACAGGTCGAATTTGGAGAAAATAGCTTGTATTGAAAATAAACAAAAGATATATATATTAGGTTGCTGCAGATGAAATGTCGTTTTTGGTAGTGCAATTTCAAACAACTGTAACTTTTTTAAAACTCAATTTTATTAATCAAAACAGGAATCAGCGCATGCAATACACTTCTCCCAACGAGATACAAGTGCATTTATGTTAGTTTCGTAGAAGTCCGACTTTCTAGAACGAAAAAGTCCTCGAAGGCACTTTTGAAGCAAGTGGTAGTCGGTTGAAGAAAGGTCTGGTGAGTATGGTGGATGAGGAAGAGGCTCATACAGCAACTTGTTTAATTTTTGAGCCGTTGTTCTTGAAACATGACGCCATATTTTCCTCAATAATCTCATGCGTAAGCCACTTATTAAGCTTTTTGATTTTACCAAGCTGTTGCAAGTGCCAGAAAACTGTCGAATGGTGTTCGTCCAATTTCAGTTTGGAGTGAGTCAGATTCCACTAATAAATTCAGCTCGTCCTTTCCGACCGAAGGTCCTGGGAACCACGTGGCTCACTTTGAAGGGTCATATCTCCTGATTGGAATTTTTCGAACCATCGCTATGTGATTCGTTTGTTTATCGCATCAGTTCCAAATGCCCTGTTGATGTTTTCGGTTGCCTCCGTTGCGCTGTGACCAAGTTAAAAATCATAAAGGAAAAGTTTGGCTCGAATCCATTTTTTTTTTTCTTTTTTCTTCTATCCGATCTCAATGAAGTCCAAAACCGAAATGACTCCATGAGTAAATGTTGGGGTATTTATACTTTAGTACACAATACAACTTATGACACCTGGCGCAGTTTGAGAGTCGAAAATCACAACTGACTTCACTTTATAGAGAAAAACGACATTTCATTTGCAGCAACCTAATAGTTGGTGTTCTGACCGGACATTGTCTTATGGGCCAGTATGATATAAGACTCGGACTCGTTTTAAGGAGGAAACAGTTCTCCTTCTCTGCATCACCTCTTTTCGGTACGAGTAGTTCATTTCGGAGCCTCTTTTTTGAATGGGTTCTAGGTCTTTAGATCAGTAGTTACTAGAATTCAACGCCTCATTGAAAACACAAGAGTGTTTAGCGGGTAGGACCAGATTTTATGATGGTGGTAACACAATGGATCTTTTTGGACCAAGTGTATCTCAACTTGTTACAGACAACCTTGCTTACCTGTACCTACCTCAATAATACCATAACACGAGTGGCACTATCTTTCACTTGGTGCCGTAACACCACATATTTCGAGGGACACAGAATTTTTTAAATTTATCGATGCACCTTTCAATGGCGCGTCATCCCCATTCGACACTTGACCTTAATGATAAAACGACCCCATTCACACGATTATAACATGAAATTCATTAGATAGATAGATATTTATTACTTAAATTTAGGTACAGATCGATATTTCAGTTGAATTTCAATTTAGGGCTTAGACGTAATGTCCTTACAGCTTTGGTGAAAACAGTAAACTCTAAGCAGATAATAATCATATGTACACATAAAAATTAAATGAATACATAATACAATAGTTTTAAGGGAAAAGAAAGAAAAAAACCCTTCTTGATAAATTATAAAATTAAGTAGCTTCATGTATACAAAAAATTTCTCGGAACTTCTAATCAACGGATGGTAGGAAGCTGAGAAACGGATAAAGCTGTGAAGTTTATAATTTTTCAGCATGATTTTTGTTATAGCAAGTTCAGTTAAAGCGAAAAGAATAATTCACTACATAGTTCGCACATTATTCTCTCTTTTATGTGGTTGAAATTTGAGCTATACTAAATTTTCTGTTATCAACTCAAGAATGCTAAGTTCATTAACGAAAAATCTTCGTATTTCATTGGGTAGCTACCATACCAAAGTTCATAAAATTCCAGTTCATGAAAATAGCTAGATTTCAGACCAATGGTCACTGATAATTTCAGCCCAGTTCAGGTTTGGTATTTAACGCAGATACAAATTCACAAGGACATTAATCTGGGTCATTCGTAAAGCCTCCACATAAATGTACGATTAGGTCGAGTTCGTTAGGTAGTTTTCCACTCCTTCAGGGTACCTACTCTCTACTCTCGTAACACATTTATTGCTCGGTTACCAAATTTGTATTTTATTCTTTTGAATAGTATACTTTTTCAGTAGTAACATTTAGGCCCGTTCCTACGACCGTCAGTAACGTTCTAACTGGAACTTTAACTGACAGATTTTCATGCAAAACTTGCAGTTAAAGTTCCAGTTAAAATTTAACTGACGATCGTAGGAACGGGCCTAAGTTAACTTAGTTACCTTGCAAAAACCCTAAAAAAATAAGTTTTTAAATTTGCCGGCGAGAAACTATTGAGCAATGAAGCTATAATTTTATTATGACTAAAGCATTAATTCGGGCAATCAAACTTCTGAATACGTTAAGATAGGCCTTAAAAATTTCATGGCGCCATAATTCTCCGATTGATAAGTCTTGCTGATTTGTGTATTAAATGCAATTTTTCGTGTTATTATATAAACAATCGTCGAAAATGTTAAGTGGCCAATGAGAAATACCATTCGAAATTTAATCAGTAATCTGTTAACATATCTCTAGATAATGTTATCATGATGTACACACATATGAATTGTTCCTATTTGAAAACTTGAACGCACGAGTAATACGCATGACCGATGCGATACAAAAATTGGCTGTTGGTGAAAAACGAAACATTGTTGTAAATCGCAAATATAATTATTAAATGCATGATTAAGTCTTGCCTACCGAGGCTAAAAGCGATAGTTTTTCCGTAATGTTGTTGTTAAATTGAGAGCTGTGTGACGATAGGCTTTTTGAAAATTACTTGCGTACGGAGATTAGAAGTTAACGCCGCAAATTTATTACTGATTTGATTATCGCAGTATGAGGCCGGAAATTTGTTTTTTTTTCTACTCATATTTTGACACGGCGCGACCGCACATTGGTTACATTTTCTGTCTCAGCACGTTGACGCTGCTTATGTTATCACTTTTTGTATTTTAAGTTCGATATGATAAGAGACTGGCTCATATTAATTAATTTTCGGAAATATAATTGAATTGGATGAATGTGGCAGCGAATTGGTTTTCTTGATTGCGATGACCTTTAGAATTTTTCACATTATAACAATTCACCTATCGTATATTTGTCGAATGAACAAAGCGACCATTTATCTATGAGGGACTTACTAAAAGTAAATTTACCTTTTCAGTGGTACTGTAACGACTTGGAACGAATAAGGACTTTTCTTCTTCTTAAGTAATGCAAGCAGCAGTGATGGAGGAATCAAATCAAAGTAGGAATTTTGCAGTGAATTGGGTGTGTGTGAACGACAGTGCTGATTTATTTTTATGTTCTAGTTATTGACAACGTTCAGGCTAACGACACCGCATCGGCCTACAACAGCTACGATGATCTTTTCCCAGCTTTACCGGAGAGTACCACACCTTCGCTAAGCAACGCCCCACCAAGAAGTATGCGAGTTGGAAGCTCGGTCGTGACACAGGTAAATCTCAACTTAGACGGCTCGCAATTTATTGAAATTTGTCTAAGAATGAAATTTTCTTTTCAGGTTTTTCATGTTCCCTGTGAAGAGCGTAAGGCTTCTGATTCGGAGAAATTCGGTGAAGGTGAGTCCCTACGTATTTGCCAACAGATAATGAAAGAAACCGGTGCCCATATTGAAATTTCAAGTGGCAAAGATCAATCGTTAACTTTCTTGGTAAAAGGGAAAACTGGTGAAGTTTTGGATGCTCGCCGTAAAATTTTGGTACATTTCCAAACGCAGGCAAGCAAACAAATCGAAGTTCCCAAGGAACATCATCGTGTTATTTTGGGCAAGAAGGGCGAACGCTTGAAGGATTTGGAAAAGATAACGGCCACCAAAATCAATGTTCCCAATATAAACGAAGAGAGTGATACAATCACCATCTCGGGAACAAAGGAAGGCATCGAGAAAGCCGAACACGAAATCCGTACAATGTCCGACGAGCAATTGAAAAAGGCATTTGAACGGATTTTAATTCCGAAAATCTATCATCCATTTATCCAAGGCCCGTTCAACGAAAATCTGAACAAGCTCACGGAAGCGACCGGTGCCAAGATCAATATTCCACCGCAAACTGTCTTCAAAGACGAAATCACTATTACGGGCGAAAAGGAAGCTGTACTTTCCGCCAAACGTAAAATCGAAGAGATTTGCAAAGAAATGGAAAAGAAGTGCTCAACTGTAAGCGTAGAGGTATTGAAAGCTCAACACCGTTACATTATCGGGCAGCGTGGCTCCACGATTCAAGAAATTCTCGCCGTGACGGGAGTATCTGTTGAAATGCCGCCATCCGATACAAGTTCGGAAACAATAACTCTACGTGGTCCCCAAAGTGCATTGGGCAATGCATTAAATGTTGTTTATCAGAAGGCGAACTCTATCAAATTCGTGATAATCATCGTGCCCAGCTGGATACACAAGTACATCATCGGTAAACGAGGTGCCAATATGAAAGAATTCGAACAGGAGTATCCCAACGTGAACGTTAACTGTTTGAATAATGAGATCAAGCTCGAAGGACCGCCAGAAACTGTTGAAAAAGCTCAAGCCTATCTCGAAAGCGTTGTCAACGACTACACGACCAACTACACGTTTATCGTAATGAAAGCGAATCCAAGCCTTTATAAGCACATTATTGGCAAGGGTGGTGCCAATATCAATCGTCTCAAAGACGATCTAAAAGTTGCGATCAGCATCGAAGAGAAGGAAGGACAGAACAATATTCGTATCGAGGGTCCGAAAGAAGGTGTTGCTCAAGCCCAAGCCGAATTGCAGGAACAAATCGATAAACTTGAGAACGAAAAGGCAAAAGATGTGATCATCGATCGTCGCCTCTATCGTCAAATAATCGGCGCCAAGGGAGAAAAAATTCGGGAAATCAAAGATCGTTACAAACAAGTTCAAATCACAATTCCCGGTCAAAATGAAAATCACGATATTGTTAAGTTGCGCGGCCCGAAAGAAGATGTCGACAAATGTCACAAGGACCTATTAAAAATCGTCAAAGAAATTCAAGAATCATCGCATCGCATTGACGTGCCCATTTTCAAGCAATTCCATAAATTCATTATTGGTAAAGGCGGTGCCAATATCAAGAAAATTCGTGACGAAACCCAAACGAAAATCGATTTGCCCGCTGAAGGTGACACGAACGAAATGATTGTTATAACCGGTAAAAAAGAGAACGTTATCGAGGCAAAAGAACGTATACAGAAAATTCAAAATGAATTGTCCGATATTATCACCGAGGAGGTACAAATTTCGCCGAAATATTACAATTCGATTATTGGTACGGGCGGCAAATTGATTTCATCGATAATGGAAGAATGCGGTGGAGTCTCAATTAAGTTTCCGTCTACGGAATCGAAGAGCGATAAGGTAAGATATTGTTTTTGTTATAATTTTTTTGTTTTCAAATTAAAAACACCAAACGCGTTTTACCTTAAGTGTATTTCATGGAAAACTACACGCTATGATTTTTTTGTCTAGAGAAAAGTGTGGAGAAAATTACAGCAGTTCTAATGAGATAGACGCGTGCAAGTTTACATGAAATTTCTTTTCAGAGCTTCTAGGAATTAGCACAACTATCTGTCTGAAACAATAAGCATTTTCAAGTTCTCGAAAGTATTTGTTGAGACTTAGCTTTCACCATAGGCATGTCAGTCTAACCTTCTAGTCTAGGAATCTACTCAAGATCCTTTTTGACATTTTTTGATTTTCTTTGGCTTCAAAATTTCTCGAGGTTACAGCTCCCAACCTAAAGTGGCACCTAAATAGTTGTTGATCGCCTGAATGACTTCTTCTTTGTGCTCAAATTTTTTGTCTAGCTAGGAACATTTTCATTCCCGATCTGCATAAGCCAAATCTTTTCAGAATCACTTGAAACGCTTGAACGCAACTGCCAAACAATCAACTGGTGTCAGAATGACTCGGTAACTAGAGTTTCAATCTAGCTTCAAAATCATATCAGATGACGCACGAACTTCGCGTCACCTTCCATCTGCTCTAAGAGGCAAAAAACAATTTTTCTTACTCGCGTCGAATTCCTATCTTATGCAATACATTTGCAATGCTTTTTTCTACATTATTTCATTCTTTTTTATAGGTTACAATTCGCGGACCTAAAGACGACGTAGAGAAGGCTAAATCCCAGCTCCTCGAATTGGCCAACGAGCGTCAAGCGACCTCATTTACCGCCGAAGTACGTGCCAAACAGCAACATCATCGATTCTTGATTGGCAAGAATGGCGCTTCGATTCGTAAGATTCGTGACGCAACCGGTGCTCGCATTATTTTCCCCGGAAACGATGATGAAGACAAAGAAGTGATTACAATCATAGGCAAAGAGGAGAACGTTCGGGCAGCCAAGGAACAACTCGAGGGCATCATAAAAGACATTGATATGGTTACCGAAGGTGAAATTGTCGTCGATTCGAAACATCATAAGCATTTTGTCGCGAAACGTGGCGATATTTTGCATCGCATTTCGGAAGAATGTGGTGGC
Organism: Beris chalybata; assembly: GCA_949128065.1. NCBI lineage: Eukaryota > Metazoa > Arthropoda > Insecta > Diptera > Stratiomyidae > Beris > Beris chalybata. The sequence continues at coordinate 4,589,320 of OX421894.1, read as the reverse complement.
GTTATGATATCGTTTCCACGTTCCGGCGTCGATAGCGATCGTGTTACATTGAAAGGTGCAAAAGATTGTATCGAAGCGGCTAAGCTTCGAATTTCGGAGATCGTTATGGATCTTGAGGCACAAATTACAATCGAATGTATCATTCCTCAGCAACATCATCGTACTATTATGGGATCGCGTGGTAATAAGATCCAGGCCGTTACATCCGAATTCGATGTACAAATAAAGTTCCCAGATCGCGATGCGACCGAACAATGTGACGATATGGTAAACGGAGACGACGAAGCTATCCGACAATGCGATATTATTCGTATTACCGGTCGTCCAGAGAAGTGCGAGGCCGCCAAACAAGCACTTATCGACCTTATTCCTATTACGGCTGAAGTTGAAGTTCCGTTCGATTTGCACAGATCAATTATCGGACAGAAAGGCGCTAATGTTCGTGAATTTATGAACCGATACAACGTACATGTGGAACTATCGCCGCCTGAACTTAAATTGGACGTAATCAAAATCAAGGGAACCCCGGCTAATGTCGAAGAAGCTAAGGAAGCCTTGTTCAAGCAAGTCGAAACGTTTGAACTCGACCGTAAAGATCGCGAATTGCGCTCGTTCGAATTGAAAATCGACGTTGATCCAAAATATCATCCGAAAATTATCGGTCGTCGTGGTACTGTTGTTAACAAAATTCGCGAAGACTTCAACGTGAACATTTCGTTTCCGCGACGTGACGATGCCGACGAACGTACCATAACAATTACCGGCTACGAACAAAATACCCACGAGGCACGCGAAGAAATCATGAAAATGGTCGGCGAATTGAACGATCAAATCGAAGAAGTTATTGACGTCGATCAGCGCGTACATCCGCGCCTGATCGGACAACGTGGTCGTAGTATTCGTAAAATTATGGAAGATTTTAAAGTTGATATTAAATTCCCGAAACCGGGCGACGAAAATCTGAACGCCGTAACGATAATCGGTCTCGATGATGCCGTTCAAGAAGCCAAGGATCACATTTTGAATTTGGAAGAGGAATTTCTTCAGGATGTAGTCGACACTGTGCCATCAAATACCAGCGATTTAGGTTCGGTATTTCAGCAAGCATTTAAGAAGACCGGAAAGAGCGGATTCGTTGTTCAGGGAGCGCCCTGGGAATCGGGACGAGGACGTGGTGGTGGTGGCCACGGAGGACGCGGCGGTGCCGGCTCGAATGCTCCAAATACTCAGTCCCAGGAAGATTTTCCCGACTTTGGTCTCTCGAATAACGTGAACAACGATAACGCGCCAATTTCATCGGCCTGGGGACCAAGACGTTAAAGCGGCTTAGGGAATGTGTGTGTTTCCAAGAGGACGGGGCTGGCAGAGAAAGAATTCAAAGCAAGCAAATCGCAATCGATTTGCTCCGTAACGTTTAAATCTATGTAATTTTTTTTTCTTCTGCTTTCAGCCGCCACCTCTTAAAATCTTGATTATAATTATTCTTTTTTTTTACTTATTTAGAGTTCAGTGCAATTATTATAACTTTTTTCTCTGCAAAAAAAAGAACAGAGCGCACTTTGTCGCTTGAAAATAATTTACACATATTTATATAATTTTCTCTTCAATTTATTAATTTAAAATTGAACAATAAAATTTTATTAATTCGAAAAAAACAACAATTAAATCAAGTCAAAAATAATGTCAATTAAAAATTGTTTAAATATTATTGTTGATAAATTTTTTTTTGTTTTTTTTTTATGTAATAGTTCAAATTTTTGTCTGCTCTCGAATATCCTTGCTAAGATTGAGGTGGAAAAAAAAACGATTGTAAACAAAAATATCATAATACAGTAATATGGTATGCCCTTGCCAAGTTATGTTAAACAGGTAAAATGTGTTTATTTTAGCCGAAACGAAAATTATATCTAGTTCGCAATATTCGTAGTAGAGAGTAACAAAAAAGAAATTCAACTGATACGAAGACAGTAGTTAGCGGATATGTTGTTACGATTTAATTTTTTTTTTTTATAGTTTTCACACATCAAACATTATGTTATTCCTCTTTATTTTAATTGTAATGAAAATTTACTAAAGAAAGCTTATTGTTTATTGTTGCCGGTAGAACTATAATTATTTTACTCTAAAAATAAAAAACGGTCCTAAAATTAAACTTGTACATTGACCGGGTATTTTTTTTGTGGATTTGGGGGTTTATTTAGAAGAATATTGTTACTAAAAATTTATATATAGTTTTTTTCGTTCTTTCGTTTGCTTTCTTGTGTAATTCATAGTAATTTTTTTATTAACTGATCTTTTGCTGATTCAACGGAAAGATCGGTGCATCGATTTTTATAAACATAAATATATTTTAAACTTATACATTTTTTTTTTTACTCAAGAGATCTTCCAAATTTGACTGCAAAGTAAAGAGAAAAAAAAACTTAACATTTGTTTCTTTAGATAATACATTTTTTTACTTATAAATAAATTTATTCCATAAACACTTGCCGATACGATTAATCATTTTCACAAAACAATTTTATACGGAGCTTTTTATACAGGAAACGGCATAAGCTGGTACATTTCCTTTGTAGTGTTTGTACTGCCGGGATCAGACAGCAAAATGAAATAGCAGGAACAAAAACACATTATTAACGAAGGTACAAGGCTTTGTGATCGAGATTTTTATTTAAAATATGTTTTTTAGTGTCTTCTCCTCTGATAGGTGGCAAGGAAGAGCTTGTCTTCAAGCTCATCGTGGTTGCCGAAGACTTTGAATCCGTCATTGAATTCACTCCAAAAATTGTGCACAATCTTTGAGGATCCTTGATAGTCTGATGGCAAGAGTACACAAGATAGTTTCGAAGAATTCCATCAAATCATTCAGCCGTTGTTAAAAGACTTATTTATTGTTGCTATGTTGCCTTTTCGACTACCCTTGATTGGAACTGATCTTAGACAACGCGTTTATGACAACATGTCGACGTGGTTGTTCAATTTCCGAAATCTGGTAACCAAAATTTATATTTTAGCTATCTTGATTCCATAACATTTTTGCTAAAAACCTTCCTCTCGTTGTCCTGATGAAGAACCCATGACTTGTTTTCAGACAATTGATGTCGCCGTTTTCTTAAGGTCAGCGTCCACTAGGGCGGACGAGCCGCAACAGAGCGAAGTACATAGAAAAAAAATTGCTCGCCACACCGTTGCGATGCGGCCCGCCTCTAGTGGACGCCTAGCTTTACTCGTTCATGAAGTGTAGTTAGGAAGGATCTTAACACATCCGTGCCTATTTGTTTTATTAAAACGATTCGCCGATCTACCTGAAACTTTCAACTTGTTCGGACTATTACTATCTAGGAAGCGTTTTCAGTGGTGATGAAAAGAATGTGGAAACTGATCAATAATAGACTTATTAAAAAAAATATTAAAGGCTCGAAATATTTTGGCCAAACGACAACTGTATAGTCCGTTATGGGTCAGAACAACGCATTTTCATTCTCTTGATGAGATTCTGCAAGGTTCGTAGTGCACCTAAAAAACTACGGACTAAATAAGTTCAGATCTTTATCAGTCGTTGAAGGTTGAAGCCCAGGGATTTAGCTTGTTTGTGAGGGGGGGGGGGTGTCATGCTTGCTCTCCTGTGCCACCTTCTGAATCCCAGGAATTCGTGAGTTCGAATCTAATTTAAAATTGAAAGCGAGTAAAAAATTTATAATGAATCTGAATTGCACAAAAGTTGAGCAACATTTGTTTTCAAAATAGTAATTTTTTCATTTCAGTTTTCTTTTTATTTATTGCTTAAATACAAGCGCGAAAAGTTCCCCTTGCTGCACCTGTAAAGGTTCACGTACATTTTATTAGTTATAAACTATCGTTTACAATAAACAATTGTATGTTTTCTTCAATATTAAATAAACCTCCTAATTTCTTAATAATTACTACTCTAGTATATCTAACTGTAAAATTAGTCTATTACATGGATCAAAATGTATTTTATAACAAATCAGTAGGATTTGATTTGAAATGAATACAACGTAATTAAAGAAATATAAAATAAAATAATACTATAAACTGTAAGTATCTAAATCAATGAGAAATAGGAAAAAAAAAAAAAAAAAAAAAACGAATAATGGCAAACGTATAAAAGGACTATGAGCTTGATAAAAATGATTTCGGATAAATTTGCTAGCGGGATTTTAATTAAAATTCAAAACAATTCGATTTTTATGAACAAAAAAAAATTGTAAAACATTTTCTTTCCATGTTCAAAAAAATTTGAAAAAAAAAAAAAACAATTGAACAAATCGGAAAGAATTATTCGATTTATCAAAGAAATAAAAATTTTAATTGATTCCTTCCTCACTGCTGCTGTAATTATATGAAAAAAATAAAAATAAAATAAAGACCCTAAGCTGATCAATGGACTCATTCTTTTGGAATTGAACTTAAAACGGAAAAAAACTATTAGAACATTTACTAAAAAAAATAATTTAAAATAACCAATTTCAATTGGAAAAGTTGACGTTAATATTTGAAATATTTATTATTTCAAATGTGTTTGCTTTCATCTATAAGATATTTTTATAATGCTATTTTATTTTGATTTTATTATGCAATTGGATATTTTGCAACATTTATTTGATTTAATTTAAATTCTTTAGCTTTGATAGCTTTGTTTTCACTATATTTTGTTATTTTCCTACTATATTTGGCCTAAAAAGTAATTTGAAAACAACAAGAAAATGACTACACCGTCTTAATATAATAATAATTTATTAGATTTCAAACTTTTGCTAATAAAGAGTAGAAGAAAGTGAATTTAACTTAAATATTTCTGGTATTTCACATCGTAATTTAGTTATTCATATTTTGATTTTATGATACTACCTACTTTAAAAAAATGTTAAAACCGAATTCTGCATAAGGAGATCCAATTCTGATGGACGATGAGCTCAATTTAATTAAACTATCGTCTAGAATCGACGATCAATAATTCCAAGGCGGTAAATTAAAGTTCGCTTCCTACGCAACTGCGACTCAGAATTTGGAGGATAGGGTTCCAATTTGTTGACGAATACAGTAAAAATCTAGTACAGGTCTCGATGAGCTATTTTGTCTCCTGTAAAACTGCCTGTGCATGATGTGTACTCCTCGCAGTTTCCCCAAGTATTGCTACGATAGTTCGGCTTTGTGGTGTCATAGGTTCGAAATGCGCGTCCTAGTCCCTCACCCTCAGAGAAGAAGTAAGAATATAAATGAGGGTTCCCAGTAGATCATGAAGGTCTTGCGCGCCTAAACCTAAGCTATGGTGTCCTTGTCATGCGTTATGCATGACTGCAAGGTCTTTGAAATGATCCTACGATCAACTCATCTAGCGCGCCTAAACCTAAGCTATGGTATCCTTGTCATGCGTTATGCATGACTGCAAGGTCTTTGAAATGATCCTACGATCGTCAGTTAAATTCTAATCGGAACTTTAACTGTAAGTTTTGTATGAAAATATGTCAGTTAAAGTTCCAGTTAGAACGTTTCTAACGATTGTAGGAACGGGCCTGAATCTGATCCAAAAATATATACGAATCTAATAATTTTCAAAATTGACTTCGTATTTATGTTTTGCTGAAGGTTTGTCATGTTATTTTTGTAATCCGTGTTACTTTTATACACACATTTAAACTTTTGATTATTTTAATTATATTCTTTTAACTTATATTTCCAAATTTTATTTAATTTTTCTAAAATTTTCCACTTATCTCCCTATGCAAACTGTTTTTCATTAAAAAGTATCTGAACATTGAAATTGAAGAAAAAGAGCTGTGTAAAATGACTGAAACATTTTTGTAAAAAAAAAAACGTGTATAATTGCTCTCCTCGGCTTCCTTCGTAGGATTTCATCCGTGAGGTCTACTTTGGGATAACTCGACCGTTCAAATCCAGGACGAATCTTACCGAAAACTCCAGTTTTCCTATATTCAGGGGCGGTTTGTTTTGGTAGCAGAACCAAGAGAGGTGGCGTGGATCAATACCAAGTCAAAAAACACTTTCCTTGGATTACTTCATCTGGGTCTAAGTCCAGTTTTTAATTTTATTTCCTTTTTATAATTGAAGTAGTTACTTAAACATTTCTGATTATAGTCAAAGTAATGGAAAATAAAACTTAATGTCTCCGGCATCACCAAGTCAAGGGGCACAGCTGCTCCTCCCTTGGTATGCATGCATAGGCGTTATTTAAATTAATACTAAACTTTCTGAAAGAACCAACTATTAATATAACACTGTACTCGTGCCAAATTTTTTTAACATGTGCATAGCTTCTACTCAAATTTAATAACAAAATAGTTTGAAATGTTTTTCAAATTTAATTCTATACTAAACTCAAATTGTCATTGTTGTAGATATCGATAAATAGTTTCAAGCTAACAGGCAAAAACATTAAAACAAAACATACCAAGTACCATTAGTAATAATTATTAAAACAATTCAATTTGTTTTTAGTCATAGTGAAAACAAAAAGCAAAGCATTTAAGAAATAAAAAAAAAACCTTTATACAAAAAATTTAAGAAATATAAATTTTCAAAATCAACACAGAAATATAAATTGCCTTAAAAAAATATTATACATTAAAATACTAAATTAAATTAGTCTACATTTATTTTTTTTAAAGATAATAAAATATATTTCTAGTGCTGTATAATTTCTGTTCTGTCCGAGTGATAGAAATTATTTGTTTTGTTATTTAAAATTAAAATTACTAAAAAAATACGAGAAGAAAAAACACCATTTAACTAACGGTTTTTTGTTGAAAATTTATAACAAGAAAAAGGTGAGAGATGAAGAAAAGAATTGTTTGTTATTTGCCATTTTTATATAAATAATTCCAAAACTGTATACATAAACTACACACACACACACTCTTACAGTATACTATATACTTAATCTTTTTTAATTTTATTAAAACAAATTTCTAATAATCGAAACGAAAATGTAAAAATTATTTGACTGATTTTTCTTGCGAAACATGAAAAGAAACCAAGAGATTCAATTTTACTCTAATAATAATTCATAAAATGAATTTTTTTGTTGTTTTTTTGGAAGAACTAAAACAATAAAGAATAATTATGTGAAGAAAATTTTGATTCAATTAAAATTAAATAAAGATAACATCAAATGAAACGAATAAAAACTAATTTTAAAATATTAAAAAAAAACTATTGTATTAACCAATATACTAATGTAAATCACATAATATTAATATTATGCGTATGTATTTAATATTTACCTAAAACAGAACAAGCAAAAAAAAAAACAAGAAATGTTAAGTTTCTGGATATTTTCATTTAGAACTTATTTTTTTATATGCATATTACACTAAAAATTTAGATGTAAATCATGAAATAAATACATGTTATATTGAAATATATTGTAAATAAGCAATTATACAATAAAACAACTGAATTTATTCTAAAAATTAATAGGAAAAAGGTGTTGACTTATTGTACATACAATTTAATATTTAACTGAGTGCAAGGGAGAGTCGTTTAAGCTGCCAGATGCCTGCAGTGTATTCCAAGCCGAAATTTTTGGCGGTGCTACAGGCAGCTAGCATCATGTTGATGGGAGAGGGGATATGCGGTAAGGATATCTCACTCTACATTGGAAGATAGGCGGTTTTGAATGCACTGAAATCGGAGACTATTAAATCCCAACTAGTAAAGCGCAGTCGAGCAGTGCTCAAGGTACAACTATGCTAGGTATAAAGCGTTTATCAGGGAGCGGGCCACGAAGGCAGCGAACTCAAGGTGGGAGCAGCTGACGAGCTGTAGGATCTCTAGGGCACTCTGGGCAAGGCTGGACAGACTAAAGTCTAGGGAAATATTGAAATATTCCATAGGGAAATATTGCGGTTACTCATCGGAATGCTTTGCGGATAGGGATAGCCGACTCTGACGTGTGTATGTATTGCGTTGACCTATATGCTGAGGAGGACATTACCCATATTTTGTGTGAATGCCAGGCGGTTGTAAGAAGGCGCCTAAAGCGGTTGTTGAGCAGTCCTTTCTTCAACAATTAGGAAGATCTGAGGGCATGAGAAGATGGTCGAATTTATTAGGGATTTAGGATGTTTTGGGGTTTCAAGTAGTTCCACGTTATTTCTGCAGGGGTCGCTATGGACCCTCTTTAGATGCCTATTGTGCGCTGCGGCTTAGCGTGGAGCCCTTCCTAAAACTAAAACTAACCTTCTCACTTATCTTAACCTCCTCCGTTTTTTGAATTTCTTAATTTCTTTCGTTTATTTAATTTCTTACCCACCGCGGTTTATTGAATTTAACCTCCACCGTTTCTTGAATTTCTTAAACGTTGTTTAACTTTCTTTACTCTTCCTTCGTTCTGTAAATATCTTAAAATCTTCCGCTGCTTCTTGAATTCTTAACCCCTCCCCCGTTACTTAAATTTCTTATATCCCAGAAAATATATTAAATTACACCTTTCCCCAAATTAAGAAATATTAGTTAATGAGTTTATTAATATGTTTTGCATTGAAATTAGTTTTAGTTTCATAACGTTTTTCTTAAACACCCTCTCTGAGCACAGAATCCCGAATTCCAAAAACGTGAACTAAAAAACAGTTTTCATTGCTATAGTCGTTTTCATCGTAATAAAATTAAGCCAAGATTAGTGCCAATTTAGAACCCTTTTAGAATTGCAATTCTGCAATTTCTTTTAATTGTAATTCGGGGATTTACCAATATGCGGTCTTATCTTGGATCATGTATCGTGCGATAAATGTCATGCAAGTCGAATATTTCGCGCCAATCGTCTGTCCATTTGACGTTTAAATTTTGTGATTTGTGCTCTTGCGGACTGTTTTGCTAAAGTCCTTTTCAATGGTTAAATTCGTTTTATTTACTTAATCAAAGCTAGCATGGAGTCCGACCAAATGGAAATTCTCACACCAACCACGGAACTGTCGAAGAGCATAAAAGCCATCGGCAAGGACACGGTTCACAAGATTTGCTCCGGCCAGGTAGGCTCAAGAATTGCATTTTTCAATTTCCAAATTTCACAGTAGATTTCCGGCAATTTTAGGTAGTATTAAGCCTTGCCATCGCTGTAAAGGAGCTGGTAGAAAATTCAATCGATGCCGGTGCAACACTCGTTGAAGTGAAGCTAAAGGAACAAGGTCTGGAGTCGGTAGAAGTTTCGGACAATGGAACCGGCGTGGAGGAGGGAAATTTGCAAGGAATGAGTTAGTTTCATGTTTTTGTTTAATTCGTAATTTTTTTAACAACAATTTCGCCTAGCCGCCAAGTACCACACATCGAAATTACGTGAATTTTCCGACTTAGAATCGGTCGCAACATTCGGCTTTCGCGGTGAAGCCCTGAGTTCGTTGTGTGCACTTTCCGATTTGATCGTTTTAACGCGGCACGCCTCCTCCGAAGTTGGTAAGATTGGATCCTTTCATTTAGAACTTTTCTATAGCGTATTTATTTGTTCAGGTGTAAAACTGGAATTGGATCATTCCGGGAAAATAACCAAAAGAACACCCTGTGCTCGCCAAGTGGGAACTACAGTGGCACTGTCGAATCTCTTCTCCACACTGCCAGTCAGGAAGCGCGAATTCTCGAAAAATATAAAAAAGGAATTCACTAAAATGAGCCAGATTTTGCAAGCCTATTGTCTCGTGACGAAGGGTGTTCGCATCATATGCACGAATCAGAACGAAAAGGGAGTGAAAACAACTGTGCTGGGCACAAATGGTAGTACTACCGCCCTGGCGAACATACAGGCAATATTCGGCGCGAGACAATCACAAGACTTGGTCGAGATGAAGCAACCTGTCGAAGATGGTGATGACACAGTTACCGATGAGAATCGCCTGGATCTACAAGATCCCAATTTCAGTCTGGATTTAAAGGCTGACGATGTAAGCCGACAAAGCTTGGCTCGATTTCAATTCGATGGATGGATCTCAACGTGTAGACACGGCAGTGGCCGAGGCTCGAAAGACCGCCAGTACTTTTTTATCAACAGTAGACCATGTGAACCAAAAAACGTTTGTAGTTGCTCTAAAACATGTTAGCAGTTTGTCTTATTCGATTATTTTTCCAGATAACTAAAGTCGTGAACGAAATCTACCACCGATACAACGCCCATCAATATCCATTCGTATTCCTCAACATCGTTATTGCAACATCCGACGTAGACGTAAATCTAACGCCCGACAAACGGCAACTTCTCGTCAACAATGAGAAAATTCTACTGGTGGCAATCAAACGATCGCTTGTGAAAACATTCGGCAGCATTCCATCAACTTTTAAACTCCAGAACTCGATTCGTATCATCGATACTATTCCGAAAAAGACCACTCCATTTAGAAACACTAACGGTGATAGTGACGATGATGATGATATCGCCATAAGCTCGTCGCAACAAAAATTCATGGACGTTTTGTCGCAATGGAAAGCTACCGGTCATACGAACAACAACAACCAGGAGACTACAAAACGACAAAAGCGAAAGTCTGTCGATGATATTATGGCGAAAAATTTTAAAATGAAAAAAATCCAAGATTTTTTATCACAAGGTGTGAGCAGAGAAGACAGTCTACGGCAGCGGGACTTCTACGCCAACTATAAATCCGATGCTGAATCTGATAGTGATGCTACGGAGATGAGTTTTAGTTTAGCCAAGGTGGAACGAGAGGCAAAAGGTGAGTTAGTTTGCATGTTGAAATGTAGTCTGATTTGAATAGTTGTGAATGTAAGAAGTGTACAGTTGCTGGTTAAGCCCGGTGCTCTGCTCGAGCGAAGTGAAAACTTCACATTAAAAGCAATGATATTTCTGTAAAGAATAATCCGAACCAAAGGGAAAACCCCTTTGGTCGGATAATTCACCACTTCATTGCATTGCGCAAAAACAACAGTTTCTAAGTCAGCGCAATCAATTCGATTCTGTAATTCATTCTTAGGGCATACTTTTAAGAACTAGTCAGTTTCAATACATTAGGAGGACTTTAGGTTTCCTTGGCAGCTGTCTTAATGTTATCCCTGTGAAGAATCGATTATTGTTGTTGAAATTCTGTAGTTTTCTTTAAATAGTTGCTAATCTCATTTTTCAAATCTATCTAATACCTCTGCTGTCCTATCAGAATTCGATGAGCTAACCCAACAAACATCGACAAATGTACGGAAAGAACATCACATGAAATCCAGCGAGGAATTACAATTATCACCAACCGACATTCTAACTCCTTCAAGAATCGAAGACACAAACTGCCCAGACTCAGAGCACCGAATTGATTGCAAAGTTCGCGAAAGGTCCAATAGCCCCAAACTAAAAACAGAACCGTGTCCAAAAATACAACCAGCCGAAATATCTCCACCACCATCGCAGCCTCAAAGTTCTCAAGATCTTTCCGATGTTGAATTAGTAATTGACGACGATGACGACGACAACGATACTACAGTGAACGAATCAAATATCCTTCAGGAGAGTTCCGCAACTATAACAACTTCAATCGAACAGATTCAAACGATGATCGACCGGGAAGTTGAACTTAAAGACGGCGAACTGATTCAAACACAAATCAAACGATTGAAATTCAAAACTGAAATCAATCCGAATAAAAATAAAAATGCCGAAGAAGAGCTGCAACGTGAAATAACGAAAGATATGTTCTGCAAAATGGACATTATCGGTCAGTTCAATTTGGGCTTTATCATTGTAAGACTCGACAGTGACTTGTTCATTGTCGATCAGCATGCAACCGATGAAAAGTACAATTTCGAAGATCTACAGAAGCGAACAGTTCTGCAAAATCAGAAGCTTGCAGTTCCGCAATCGTTGGAACTTACAGCTGTTAATGAAATGATTTTAGTCGATAATTTGGAAGTTTTCGAAACGAATGGATTTAAGTTTCAAATCGACGAAAATGGTAAGTTCTGGATTTTATTTTGCGGTTGTGAGAAGGAGCACAGAGCCGGCGATTTATGGTACATTTGTGTTTTGTAGCACCGGTTACTAAAAAAATTAAATTGCTCGCAAAACCGTTCAGCAGAAATTGGGAATTCGGCAAGGACGATATCGACGAATTGATTTTTATGCTTCAGGATGCTCCGCCGAATAGCATGTGTCGACCGTCACGCATACGAGCAATGTTTGCGTCGCGTTCGTGCCGGAAGTCAGTTATGATTGGAAAATCATTGAAGCAGTCGGTTATGCGTCGGCTTATTGATCATATGGGCGAAATAGAACAGCCGTGGGTATGGATGCGTTTTATGTGTTCAATTTTTTTGGTTGTAAATTAATTAACTGGAGTTTTTTTTTTCAAATTTTAGAATTGTCCGCATGGTAGACCAACTATGCGACATCTCGTAAATCTTGCGATGCTTCAGGATCTTGATGACCAGCAATGAAACTTTGTTTTAATAATTTTGAGAATGAAATAAATACGTTTATAAAAAAAATATTTGTTTTTGGAGGACTCAAATACTCGGCAGCAAGGTGAGAGAATACCGAAGGCTTTATTGAGACGAATCAGCCCGGGTATTGTATAGAAGTTCGTCTGACTTGGATCGGTTGTAAGATGGCCACATCTTCCTAGATATGGCGCAAGTGGTTCGGTTTTACCAGCTGGAGTTAGCCGGTGATTGGAATTGGGAGAGTATGTCTCCCTTGACAATTCCTAAAGGAACTTGGACTAGTTCTGCAAAAGAGCTCGGAAGAGCGGAGTTCTTCCTGTCAGCCCGTTCCCAGTTCATCAACCTCCCTCATTACATTACATGTACCAGAGAATATTCCTGCACCGACTGTCTATGTTGAGTTTCCTGCTCAGCTTTGAATTGGATAACATCAAGATACTTTGCCCTACTTTTGATTATAGCGGAACACTGCGCATCGGAGCTTCCACTATTTAAGGAAAAAGTGAACACAAGAACAGGCGAAATTATCGTATTAGTTTCATTGCTTTATTTTTAAACTTAACTAAACTAAACTAAATAATTAAACTTCATAAAACACTAATCAGGTCACAATCAAATGAGTAGCTGCCGCCGGGCGCAAAAGTGCGACTCCTCCACCTGCAGCGGTTCCAACGGCAGCACCAAACTCTTATACCGCTGCTCGGTCGGCTTGAACTTCTGAACACATCGTTTCCGGAACAATCGTTGCAACTTCTCGCTATAGCATCGATTTCGCGTGGAATGGGTTATTAAATTGAACGATCCGCCTTCCGAAAAGTGTGCGAACGAAGCCTTACTTTTCGGCAGCATCTCGTCTTCGTCGGTCTTTGTAATGTCCGACCAGTTGCGCAGCTGAGCCTTGAATCGGGTCGGGCTTATTGCAGTCTTTAGATCGATTTTGGTCAGGACTTTTTTCAATTGGACGAAATGTTCGCCATAGAAGCCCAGGGTGTTGTCGCGTCGATTGTAGTCGTGGTGATGAATGAGAGTCTGGTGGCGTCCAAGCATTCCGGGTGTTTCTACTGGTTTTACGCATTTTTTCTTGAATCGCGAGTAGGTCCGCTGCGGCGTGATACAGTTGCGCCACTTTGTGACCGTTCGCGGTGGAAGTGCGGGGAGTTTTGCGCAACGCGAAAAGACCGGCGTCGATGTAAGCAGGCCGTTCTGGTTTTTGTACGGTGTAGTACAACTGGGCAGGACTTTGGCCATTTTTTTTGGTGTATTGCCGACGCCGTCGGTTGGTTTGCGATGCAGTCGGATTACCTTTATGTTGGGGCCAAGCTTTGGAGTTGTCGTGGTGGCGGGCGACTTGGTTTTGATCTGTTTGCGTGGAGTGAAAGGTGGTGGCGGCGGCGGCGGCATGTCGGTGTGATTGAACTTCTGCTCGATTGTGCTGTTCGACTGCGAAAAACTCGGACATTGGTTTTCGTCGTTTTGCGAAATGTTCTCAAGTTTGATGTTTTTTAAATTGTGTTCCCTTGATTTGGAGGAATCGAGCACTATGTTTTGCAGTATTTTAACTCTAGGGCCATTGAAGGAATTGGTTATATCGCCGAAAATAGTGCGATTTCCCGCGTAGACTTTCGTTGCTGGTTCTTTTTCGCACGGAATCAAGTTGTAGATTGTGATTTTGCCGTCTTTAATGTATGGCTGGAATATTTGGCGATTGTAGCCGTCTGCTTCGATTGTAATTAAATTTTCGCACACTATTTTAATGAAGAACGACGGAGTATTCATTTTTATTTATTTCAAAATAGAGATCGCGGGTTGTTGGAGGAACTGACAGTAGAAATTTGAATTTAAAAATAAACAGCTGTGATGCCATCTGGATCTCAAACTTTTGGTTGATGTTGGGTACTGAAATCTTGTTAAAAATATATTTTTCGCTTTTGAATTAATGTGGGGACGACTAAGTTCATTAAATAAATAAACAAAATCATAAAATATACTACATTTACTTTCGCCAATTAAAATTTGAGTTGAATGCTGTAAAACGAGTTCTTTACTCTGGCAAGGCCGTGCGCACATGTTGAAGGTGTTGTCTTGTCAAAGTGCCGTCACTTCTCCTAACCAACAAGGAGTCCGAAATTTTCATTTTAAAGTTTACTTTATTTTTAAATTCAAAATGGATAACGAAATGGACACAGAAGAGAAGGTGTTCGACGCTGAAATGGAAGACGACAACGATGACGACGACGACAGTGAAAGCGACAGCGATGACGAGGCAAAGGGCGGCGATAGGCAACAAGGTGTTTACCTCCCCGGTCAGCCCATCGAAGAAGGCGAAGAACTTGTCTGCGACGAGTCGGCCTACGTGATGCTCCACCAGGCACACACAGGAGCCCCTTGCCTAAGTTTCGACATCATTCGCGATGAGTTGGGACCGGCGCGCGAAGCTTTCCCGATGACTGCGTACATTGTGGCCGGGACACAGGCGGCCCAATCGCACGTTAACAACGTGATCGTGATGAAAATGTCGAACTTGCAACGGACCAGCAAAGAACGAGACGACGACGAAGAATCGGATCAATCGGACGAAGACGACGAGGAGGAAGAAACGGAAGACAAGAAGCCGAAAATGGACTGTGCCCTGGCCCGACATGCCGGCTGCGTGAATCGAATCCGAGCTACGAATATAGGAAGCGAAGCCTTCGCTGCGTCCTGGAGCGAATTGGGTCGCGTTAACATCTGGAAGCTGAACGAACTGATCAACACAGTCGACGAGTCGAGCGCGAATAATCCGAACAAGAAGCTACGATCGGAATCGGATGTGAAACCGATTTATACGTTTACCGGTCATCAGCAGGAGGGGTTTGCTATCGATTGGAGTCCGGTAGCGGAAGGAGTTCTCGCGACTGGAGATTGCAGGTAATTGTTGATTTTATTTTGTAATGGGGGAACCCGATTCGGTCTAGACAATTCGTCTGTACGCCTTTTTCCCTCTTACTGTGGCCAACAACCTGTACCTAGTTACTCTTTGAGTTTCCCCGTTTTTTACGGGGATGTACATAGAAAAATAGAATAGTGTGTAGTTCGCATTCTCCTCGTTTGTAACGAGTCTTGTATTCTCTTCTCGTACAGGCGCGACATTCACGTCTGGCAGCCCGCCGACGGTGGCACCTGGAACGTCGATCAACGACCCCTAGCGGGACACACTGCTTCCGTCGAAGACTTGCAATGGAGTCCGAACGAAAGAAGCGTTCTGGCATCGTGTTCCGTGGACAAAAGTATCCGCATTTGGGACTGTCGGGCGGCGCCGCAAAAGGCCTGCATGTTAACCTGCCAGAATGCTCACGATAGCGACGTGAACGTTATTTCGTGGAATCGAAACGAACCGTTCATTGCAAGTGGTGGCGACGACGGCCTGTTACATATTTGGGACTTGCGGCAATTCCAAAGCGGAAAATCGGTCGCCTCGTTCAAACATCATACGAACTACATTACCAGCGTTGAATGGCATCCGACCGATTCGACGGTACTTGCCTCCGGAGGAGCCGACGATCAAATCGCCATTTGGGATCTGTCCGTTGAAAAGGATACGGATACCGTGACCGAAACAACAAACAATCAGGACGAGTTGAACAACTTGCCGCCGCAATTGTTGTTCATTCATCAAGGACAGCAAGACGTTAAGGAGTTGCATTGGCACGCGCAACTACCTGGTGTTATAATGTCAACGGCGCACAGTGGTTTCAATATTTTTCGAACAATCAGTGTCTGATGGAGTTAGGTTTAAATAAATTTTATAAGCTGGAAATAAAGCTGTTTCTGTTTACGCATTTATACACCAGATCTAACCAAACTTCAATCTTTATTTTTATAACTCAAAACATTGGGAAACTTAACTGTTGCACATTGTGCATACAAAAACTCAAAGGGATGTAATAAAGACAAAGTAGAACAAATGAATAATGCAGAGGATAAGAACAATATGAAAAAGTCAATAATTTTACTTGGATTTCTCGTTTGCCAAATTCTTCAGTCTTTCGATAACTTTGCCCAGATCGGCGTCGCGGTCAATCTTCAGATACATCGTCTTTCGGATTTCATAAAAATCAATCCATTTCGGGCATTCCTTGGCCATCAGTCTTAAGTGGGCTTCGAATTCCTTGGGTGTTAGGCATGTTCGGAAGCTGTTGTCCATTATTTTTAGAACAGTTTCGAGCGGCTGAACACTCTTCTTGCCGAGAGTGATAAAAGCGTTGCGTAAATGTCGTGCTAGTTCGGGCAATCGGCTGTATTTGGTCGCTTCTTGATCCTGTGATGGACGCCGGGTTATAGCGTCAAGGGCTTTAGCTGCTTGCTTTGCTCGAATCTTTTCGAGTAGGGATTTCGGGACACCTTTTAGAATACTTGTTGCCGGATTGTCCGGTTTCTGTTCGACTTCGGTTAGCGAGGGATCGTTGATTTTGCCAGCTTCGGTAGGGTTGTGCGCTTCGAAACGTTGCATTGCTCGTTCCATTGATGTCGAACAGTTGAAAAGATTGCGAGCTGTCGATAGAATGTCCTTGGCCGATGAATATTTTTCGATATTGGGCGGTTGTGGTAGGTGGGCCTTGTCAATTTCCGGGCATTTCTCTAAATCGAATTCGGGATGCCAGCGCGTGACATGATTTTTCGGAATGATTAGCGGCGGATCGAGCGATTTGAGAAATTTGTCGTGTTCGTTCTTCACTTTGTTGAGTAGAGTGTTGTAGAATTTCTGCTGACGATTGATTATTACCTGCAAACGGGTAAATTGAGTAACCGAGTGGAAGAAAATGTTTAACGAGTTTTACCTGCGGATTCATTAGCGTTGTCTGAGCCGATTTTAAGACGTTGTCCTCGTCGATTCGAATCATGGGTACATTACGTTCGCCGTGAACGTTTGGCGAAACGACCAACTGATAGTAGTCCTGTTTCGATGTCGAGCCGAAATTTCGCATTTTCATTTGTTGAAAGCTGAACGCTTCGGGATAGAGATTTTTTATTTGTGCCAAATGCGATTCGTTGAAGTTCTTTCGGAGCATCCGCTGTACGGCTGGCTTCAATTTCTTGAACGTGATGACCTCTTTACGATTGTAGAACATCGCACAAATCGAGTCCAAGCACTTGAACATTTCGATCAGGCATCGATAGTTGTACGGCATTTGTAGGCTTGGACGACCGGATTCGGCTAAATTTTGGAATCGTTGATATGCTGGCGGTACGACCAGTTTCGACGGCGAGCCATCTTTTGTCGGACTAAACAATAACTTCTTGGGAGTTAGAGTTGTTTTTGGTGACATCAACCCATGCTTGTCGGGTGCCGCCGGTATCAGCTTTGTTGGAGTCTTAAGACCCTTTTTCGGGCTGAAAGTTTTTAATTAGAATTGATCAATGCATTTAGAAAGTCGAAATCAAAAACTATGAAAGAGCTGACGATTGCAGGTAGTCGGTCGGTAATTAGCCCTGACATCGTCGCAACGTTGCAAAAAAAGACGATTCGACAAAAATTATTGAGAGGCCATACATTGACCTCATTAGGCGGGCGGTTTCTAGGGCAGAACATATAAATAACTGGCGATTGTATAAGAGTTTTGTAATTGCCATCGAGCGGTTGTTAATATATTTACGATGCTTTCATGAAAATTTTAAAAGGAAAAGGTTTTTGTGTCACTGAAGCCCAGGGCGGTTTCCGTTTGTGTCGCTGTCGAGGGTAATTATGGAATCGTTGGATAAAAAGAACAATCCGGTTTTGAAACAAATCACCCATTTTATTGGCACGTCTAAAATTTGGCTTCTTGGACAATTTTGTATGCACATTGTGCTCCGAAGTATTCAATGTGGCATCATCAAGATCAGGTACCAACGTGTCGTGTTTTAGGGAAAGAGGAAAGGCTTGCGTTTTTGAGGCATTAAACTCTACTCGGTTGGCCCTGCCCCATTCTAGGATTGAGACGAGATCAGTTTAAAGAACCAAATAATTGATTACGTTGAGAGGGTACCGAAGACTGGCGTGCCTCTGTAATCGAGTTGAAGCTGAAGGTGTTGTCAAGTGTGCTACCATCTGCGAAGCTATGGATATGGATCAGAGTGGAAGATGGAGGGTCGTTAATAAACATTAAGAATAAGGTTGGTGATAAGACTGAGCCTTGAGGGACGCCGGAGTTGATAGGGAAAGGCGATATTGAAACGCCATCTAATACAACCTGTATATTTGCGAAAAAAAGAGTTTAGATAGAAGGTTTCTGTGCCACACTCTGTCAAATGCCTTCGCTATGTTATAGCATACAAACTCAAATGCCAAGAGTCGGCAGCAGGTAGGCTTGAATTTACAATCAAGTCTTACTCCAAGAACTAATTTGAATCTTTCTATGAAGAGTCGAAATATTTAGACCGCCATAGAGTGCGCTGAACAGCTGCAGAGAAGATGAGGAACTGTTTCCTTGACCATATAGTTTTGCATTGTTTCAATGTGAAGAATTGTTTCACAATTAAGTGGAAGACGATCATGGAAATATCACAAAATTAAAACATTAAAAGCAGATTGTAATAGCCAGTTACTTTTCGAAGATGTCTATGAAAATAATAAGAGCATCGAGTTGGAGACAAATCGTTAATAAGATGAACGAACAAGGTCAAGAATGGACCAAATAAATATTAGGCTCACAAAAACACAAAGATATGTTTAATTTCAAATAACACGCAACCAGTCAGCGCGTCATTAGGAAGATTTCGGGTGGGTCGTACGTTTGAAAAAGGTTTGCAAAGAGAGATTCTGAATTCTTTGAGAAAATAGAGTACAACGTTCTAGCTGGAGGTTTTGATGGAAATTTTGATTTTATTGCAAAGTTTCTTCAGTCTTTTGACTCCAAATTTTTTTCCAATAATTTCCTAGAAACGTGCAGACAATTGGACATAAAATGGCTCCTCTGAACTAGCGTTTAATCATTTCTATCTGCCTTACAGCATAGCTTCCTTTGCGATCGAACGAGATAGCTAAGAGCATTTAGTTAAGACTTCTAAAATCTAACGATTGATTTATGTAGTGGAAATCTGACCTAAATATTTTTGAGTGTTTTCTTAGCAAGGACAGACAGTGTTTGTGTTTTTCTGTGTCCAACTCAGAGGCAGTAACCAGCGCCCAACTGTTTTCCATTAGGTTGCGGTACTCAATCAAATTTCCTCACTGCATTTGCCGAAAAACCTCCGAACTATAGGCGATCTCAATTTTAAAAAATCTACCGACAGTCTGGACGGAGCTCCTGGTTGCAAGGTCCGAGACACGGTTAAAGGCATTTGATCTTGGTATGATTTAGATTACAGGGTGGATAAATTTTTTGTGGTGCGATCGTTTAGAATACAGCCAATGTACTATCGGTAGACTAGTTTGAAAAATATGCACACGGACAGCAAGGACTAAATAGTTTTAACCCGACAGAAAAGTGTAGAACCAGGCTTCACACGTATCCCGCTTTGTTAAGAAATGTTACACACGATTACTAGACTAGAACGAATGATTTTATATTTTTTTCTGTACGCTGCAATCTCTAGCGTATTGTGCTGATAGGTCAGCAAAAATCCGCAATTTCGATTCGATGAGATTAGAATTATTTCAAATTGCTGATAAAAAAAAAAAATTGCAACGCTAAGCTGTTCGACGGAGTCGAGCACAAGCCAACAAAAATAGAACTCGTCACTCACCTGGTCAAAACTTCCAATTCGATTGTCTTGAACTCCTTGAGATTAACAGGCAGTGGTTTCGCCGGTACATTTGTCTCGCCATCTCTCAGTCTTGCATTGCGTTCTTCCTGTTCCTTTCGGATACGTTCCAAC
Source organism: Beris chalybata (assembly GCA_949128065.1). Taxonomy (NCBI): domain Eukaryota; kingdom Metazoa; phylum Arthropoda; class Insecta; order Diptera; family Stratiomyidae; genus Beris; species Beris chalybata. The sequence goes on along the minus strand of OX421894.1, from coordinate 4,569,073 downwards.
TCCTGAATTCGACCGAGCGACGCCTTCAGTTCCTGAAGCTTTGCGCTGCGCGTTACTCTGGTCTTGACTTCGTCGAAATTCAACTCTTTCCGGACCAAAGTTTTGATACGCTCCTTTTCCAGAGGAGCGGCAGCAACAGCAGCAGCCGGAACTTTGGTTGGTGTTTTGAAGCCCCGCTCAATATTCGTAACACTTTCTTTCGAAGCGAAAGCAAGTGCAGCTACTTTGCTTCGATTCGGTCGCAAATCTTCCACAGCGGCCCGTTTTCTTGAATTGAAATACGAAGTGATTGCTGTTTGCGACATGATGAGAACACTAGTTTTTTTTTCTTTTTTAGTTTTTCAGTTCTTTGCCACAAAATAGAATTTTCACTTTTCTTCCTCACTCGAGCAACTCACGACACGCACTCCTGTTTTTCCCTCCAAAAATTTTCCCACTTTGAATGACGTTTGTCTGGTAAATGAACGAAACTCTTTGGCGGGAAAAAATGTCTCCCGTTCTTGTGACGGGATCTTCGTTCAGTTTACCCCCTGAGTACGTCCTGTTCTCGAGTGTCAGAAATTGTTGCAGCTTAATTTACACTTTTATTAATTTCGCGGTTCGTTTCGGATTGTGTTCACGGTACTGTTCTCCATTTCTCAGGTAAATATCGAAAGTTAAATTTTTCTATTCTACGAATGCACGCACAGCAGCGAATTGTCATCGAGTGCCAGCAAAGTTTTTTTTCCGCGAAAGAAAGAACGAAGGTATAAAAAGAATTTTGTGTTGACAAGCACAAATAGTAGTGCCATAATCGCAGTAAATCCGAAATTTAAAAACCGGTTAATTTTGAATTTGCGATGTCATATCTTTCGTTTATTTCTTCGATTTAAAGTTATCAATTATTTTTATATTTTATTTTAATGGGTTAATGGAGATAGTGCAGTTTACATTATGTCTTGATCCTACACGAACTGTAAATTGACAGTTTTCGTGGACGGCACTTCGGTGTCGAATGGAAATTCTTTCACTGGTGACCCACCCCTTGAAAATGAACATTTACATTTTTTATTAATAGTCCATGTCCTCTTACAGCAATTCCAATCGGTCTCACTCCGCGATTCATATGAAATCGAAATATGTACCTATATTTAAAAACTCGAAATTTACGTACCTTTTGCCGGTGCCATGCGATATGTCATTCTGACGTCCTGCTGACATCAAAATGGTTGAAAATGGTACGTAAATTTCTAGTTTTTAAATACCTATATCTTTTGATTTCAGATGAATCGCGGAGTGAAACTGATTGGAATTGCTGTAAAAAGACATGGATTTTTAATAAAAAATTTAAATTTTCATTTTCAATGGGGTCACCAGTGAAAGAATTTCCATTCGACTTACCTAGTTATTCCTTGTGACCACCGACTTGTCTTTATATATGACGCCGACGAAATAATTGAAGCTTTGGAAACATTGCAAGACCGTCTCTATCAGTTCTACTACAGATGAAAAATAAAAATCAACTGCACATAAACTAAAGCTATATTTTTCAGAAGAAAGCGCGCCAACCTTCTGAATCGTAAAATCAACTTCGCTGGACAAATTGTTCCTTGATCCGACACTTTACTCTACCTCGGTCTTACGCAAGACAAAAAAAAAATAACATAGAAAATGCATGCTTCAAAATTTCCAAATGTACTTATGCGCTCTATCCACTAATAAACAGGAAATCCTTTCTATCATTAGCAAACAAAATACTCATTTTCAAGGCCATCATACAGCCCACGTTTACGTACGGTGCTCCTGTCTGGGTTAACTGTGCTCTGTCGCTAAAGATCATTTCAAATAAACCATACAATTATTCAACAAAGGTGTTACACCGGGACGTTCACGAACTTGCTTCAACCAGGTTCAGGCTTCTAACGATTTCCCAAACGATAGACAATCCTCTAGTCTCTTCCTTGGCTAGTTACTCCTACAACTAGCATTGACGTCCACCATGTTTTCAAACGATTTTTTTTAAGTCGTTGACCTTTCCTCTAATTTTTTCAATTCAAGCAATCCTCCTAACTAGAAAACTAACTTCGATAAGGCCTTATCCAAACTATTCTCATACTTCGATAAAGCTGCGATATGCTCTTACCGAAATAATTTGGCGCACTTTTCCCCATGTTTCAGCAGCAACCGTTGGTATAAGGCGTTATCGAGGCTGCTCGTGCTTCTGTACGGAAGCAACAAAACAGAAAAATAATATTCACAATTTTTTGACTTTTGTTTTCTTCCAACTAGGGAAGTCCAGCCTGCAAATGATAAAAACAAAACTAAGAAGTGGCAGCACCATAACTTCCTGCCGTCATGATCTCTCGGAGGGGTAGTTCCAGCCTAACGCGAGGCAAGAGTTGAACATCTACTAGAGTGATCACATCGGCGTGGCGGCAGGTTGTGTCATGGCTTGTGTCGGAGATTTAAATACATAATTTGGGAAGTGTTCAATATTTGGAAGGAATATACCATTAGAAGTGATTCATTCTACACTAGTTACGAATTTATTTTCCTGTGTTACGAATTGACCATGCACACTCTCGGTCTCGGACCCGTCACACATTAGTCCGATACGCTACACACTATAGACCAATCTGAAACATTCTCGTAATAGGGTTGAAGCCGAAGAATCACTTGGTATTAGTCATGTCGAGCGAAGCTCGCTTGCAAACCTTCATAAGACTGTTGGTATTTACTTCCATGAAGCCTTATACAGGTTAATACCGAAGCAATGGCTTCTGAAAGTTCAGCTTCCGCTCGCAAGTCTTACCTAAGCCTTATCGAAATTAAAAATCCACAACATGCGCTCAACAATCTTATCGAAGTTATAGCCCCTGCAAAGTTTGTTTGCTGGTTGGGTTGGGATCTTTGTTTCAAACATATTCATGTTCCTGTTCCTTCTTGATCAACTATAAAAAAGAGTTAAATTTAATTTATTTAAATCAAATTTTTTCTTTCTCGAACTTTAAACTGCTGGCTTTTAACACATTTTGCATTTTCTTCAATCTAGGTATTTTTTTTAGGGTGGTGTGGTTTTTCCATGGAGATATAAGTAACATACATATATCTCCATGGGTTTTTCCTAATTTACAAGTAGCTATTTTGCAGATGCATTTAAAATTGCATAAATTTTTTAAAAATAAACTTTGCTAGAATATTTCCCGCTTGTCCTACTACATTCAAAAAACAAAGCTACCTACGCGATTTTATTTCAAAGCCATCAAATTAATTGTTTGTTTTGACTAGAATCGTGTGCGTTCGTGAAAAATAGTACATTTTAAAATTTCGTCTATGATTTTTTAAACGGTCTCGTGAAAATTCTAATAGCTCACAAGTACACGTATCGTATAAAATGCACAGTATAACTTCAAAAATATTTAAAATCCGTAATTAAGTTGTATGGTTGGTTCGGTTCTTTAAAAAAAAATCAAAAAGATTGCCTAATTGAAACCGTTAAAAGGTTTGCGGAAGTGGACGTTTTCATTATCCGTGGCATTGAAGCAACTCATCAACTTGAATATGGCACTACTCGTAAAACAGGCACAAGACCAATTGCTACTTTTTCGTTAGGTTCCGTACACCCTGTGCTTCGTGCTGATTTGAGTTTCGTCGAAGTGAGAACGAACGAGAACACAGCAAAAAGCCCATTTTTTTACTCATCGTCTTCCCTCCGCGCGCGCGACGATCGTTTCGAAGATTTTCGTGCGAGTTTTTCGTCGATTTGCACAATTTTCTTAAATTGAAAGAAAAATGTCGCTATGATTTTCGTGCTCGTTGTGCATTTAGAAACGAATCGAAACTGGTTGCCGTGAAAATTCGCGGCACTTACCCGACTTTTCGCCGTCGAAAAACGAAACAAAAACAAAAGAAGCAAAAAAAAAAAAACGCAAATTGCTCGCACACCCATACAGTAACAGGACGAAGAGAGAAAAAAATAAAGTTTCTGGTGTTTGGTGGAGTTCTTCCGAGTCCGACGACAGCGACGAGTTTTTTTTTTATTGCGAAAAGAAAATCGTCAGCCTGACGGCATTTTTCTCAGATTTTCGTTTCGTCGTGTGGTCGACCGAATTTACTGGACTGTTTTCTAGTGATCGTGCGGTCCGAATTGTGTAAATCGTCGAAATGAATTCGAAGGCGGACGTAAACAGGCGAGTGCTGGCCATTCAGGCAAAAAAGAAACGTCATAAGCCGAACAAGAAGAAATGCAAGGCGAACGGTGTTACAGTGGCGGGCAATGCAGCATCTGGCGGCGGAGCCTCATCGCCACCGGAAGCAACCACTTCCGGAATCGCTACGCAGCAGCAGCATCACCATCATCATCCACCGCCCCCTGCACCCTCTACATCGTCCGAGCGAAATGACGATGCGGTCCCAACGGCCGCATCCAAATCATCCGCCAATATACAAACAAACGCCTCGACCGCTACCACGCACAACTCGTCGTCGACGACGAGCAAGAAATTCAACAAATCGTCGGACATTCATCCGCCGCGAAGCTCGTCCAACGACTCTGAAGATTCGGAACTAAATAGCGAGGAGGAAGAGCAGGAGCTCAAGGAGGACTACTGCAAGGGCGGCTATCATCCGGTCAACATTGGCGATCTCTTTCAAGGTAATTCATAGCTCGTGTTATTTGTCTTTAATTCGACTTTCAGCTGCGCGTTTTGCTTGTTTATTTTCAACAAATAAAAGTCGCGAGACGGTGGGCGCTAGGCAACATGCTTCCCTTTTGGCAAAGACACTTATTGACCGCAGTTTACTCCCCCATCGTTTTACAACTTCCGCGTTTAATTGTTCTTTGCCTTGGCTTGCGTGCAAAATCGATAGCACCACCCCGTGCTTCAAAGACCGAAAATCGCGCCGACATAACCCAACTTTTTCTCTTCGAATTTTTCATTTAACCCCGTTCGCTAAGTACCTGTACGCTTCTCGGTGCGAACAATGAAACGAGGAAATAATGTTCGGCTCGGAATGGATTTTATTTTCGTAGCATTGCTCGCTGGCTGGTCTATGAATAGGTCGACGCACTTCGACCACTCGGCGCGACATGTCCACTTTGTCCACCGTCTTTTTCTTCGGTTTTTTTCTACGATTACGACGTACGTAATCTCGTTGCCTGTCAAACGAAAGTTATGACATTGCAAGGGATTTTCCGGACTCGATTTCATTTGGGGCATCTGCTCAGTGCTGATGGGCTGCTCTGCTCCACAATCAACACACGCTAGACTGACCCCTTCGTCGTTTTGGGTGGCATCTAATCCGCCCTGCACCTCACACCTCTGCTGTCAGCCAAATCTCTTCGATTTCTCGTCTGATCGGAAGTTTTCGTGTGGAAATTTTTTCACACGGCGAATTAATTTACGAGCCAATATAATTTTGGGGGGAAAAATAAAATTGGGCGGAGGTTTCGGTTTCGGTGTGTCATTTGTGTCGATTTTTATGGCCGGAGGAAGTGGCAGATGATACACACGACAGATGCTGCCTGCCCTACATGAAAGTGTGCTGAACCGTGCACTTGTTGTGCACGTACGTGATGTCATAGAGGTGCATATGGTCTTATGTTGCCGAGATGTAACCACTTCGGTGTTTTTTTTAAGGTGCTCGTGTCATCAATGTGAAAGATGAAATCGATGAAATAATCGATTATGTTCGATACGATGCGACGAAGTTGTTCTCTACACTCTTCAATTCCATTTATGAGGGAAATATCTGCGGTGACCGTAAGAATTGCAACGATTGGTGTGTCTACTTACTGTTGTATCCAAAATTGTCTAGAACAATCCTCACCAGATGCCTTCTCCCAAAATCATGGCTACTATAATCCTAGAGGCGCTCTAAAGAGCACTTTCAAAGTTCACCAAGCCGGTTCCCGCAAAGTTCTATCTTGTACTGACCACACAAACAATTTACGACCAATCTTGCAGCACTACGCTAAGCAAACCTCATTACATCATGTTTGTGGCTTCCGAGAATGGTTTTGATATCGTAAACAGGGATCATAGCCATAATTGCGGAATTCTATGCGGTCGCGTCTTGTTTAAAGGACAGCTGATGATGTCCTGGCCAAACATTATCTCCAACCACGATCTTTGGAGGATGACCAGTTTCAGAGAATTAAATTGATCATGCTTGGAGGTAGCCACAGCAAAACATCTCCAAGCGGGTTCCAGATTGGAAGGCTATTCAGGAGGCTACTACATAGAGCTGTGTCGTTGCTGCTTTGTCGCGAAAACCAACGACGTTATACGCTTCTGTTTCTAAAAAATTCGTCTTCGTAAGCGTTTCTTATAAAATATTTTGAAGCTAGCTATATCTACCTTAAAATACAGCGTGCAACGCCGCAAAACAAACGTTTCTGTTGCTCGATTCTTACTGCCTTTCTTAGAAACGTACATTGCTAATAATAATTGAATCCCTTCACGCAAAATAGGCAACTCCTTACAATTTAAATAGTCGGAGAAGAACTCCCCATTTGAGTACACTTTCGCGGCTTAAAGAACCGGAGACAATATTGTCACACTGCTCAATAAACACATATGTAAGTATGTAGGTACCAGGAGAGAGTCTGTATGACGCTAAAGGCCCAAACAGAACACGGACTTCGATTTCGACCGCGCAGTCCCTGTCTTTTAGAACACACAGGATTATATGGTGATGTCCACAACACCGACTTCGCCTGCGACTAGTTGGCAAATGCCCTGCGACCGCCCAAGGTGGGCTAAGTCGAAGTCCGTGTTCTGTTTAGTACTTAACGCATCAACATAACTGTGGAGTTCAACGAAAGAATTAATCAAATAGTGTCAGTCTATTGAGTATTTTTCAATGGGCTTTACGTACATTATATGTTAGTTGCTTCTTTGCAGTGGCGCATCCAGAAGTTTCTTCTCGTGAAGGGTTCAAAATCAGGGCTCAAAGAAAAATTATAAAAACACTCTTTAAGTGCAAAAGTATTTTTTTTATTTTTGGCCAATGTCCGGTATGTCGTTAAATTTGAGATACGAGAGAAATGCTTAGACACTAGAATCATATTTTAAAAATATTTAATGAAAGTAGAGGCTTATCATCATCATCAATGGCGCGACAGCCCAAATCTGGCCAGGGCCTGCTGGATACATTGTCTGAAGTCATCTCGGTTCAGCGCCCGCGCCCTCCAATTTGTGCATCTAAGAAGCTTTTTGTAATCTGCGTCAACTGGGTCCTCGTATCTTTTTTGCTGTTTTCCCACCGGTCGCTTGCGCCGAGCTCTACCTTTCATTGTGCGCTTGGGAATTCTTCCGTCAACCATTCGCTCCACATGACCTGCCTAGAAGCTTACGTAGCTTACGGAATTTTATAAGAGTCGATGCTTTTCATCAACATTTATTTAATATTTTTTTTCTTCTACACACCCAACCTTTCCTCTTTGTCCAAGCTGATGAATCATACAGAATTTTATTCTAATCACTCCACTCGTGCTCACGTTGCCGTGAGCATTAATTTTGAAGGATCTTTGTGTATTATATTTTTATTTGACTTGCTCTTGTTCATATTTTAAAATGATAGAATATTACTGTGTTCAAAATTTTTAATTAAAGTCTTTGCAAACTCATCTGAACTCGAAAGCTCAACTTCCTAGCTAAATATCTTTTTGAGCTATAATTTGTCAGAAGGTCAAAGTTTACAATCACTTTTCTATGGTCAAACAAACGACCTCTTCCCTGCTGTGCACATACGAATCAATCCTTAAGCTGAGCTCTTGCTTCCATTATTGAGTGTTTTCAAAATAAAATAAAATATATTATGTATCTTTGTGGTCTTACGCAGTTCTTCAAATCTTCTAGCGTATGTCCTGAATTTGAGAGACACAATGAGTACACCAAAGATTAGATTCGCATAACATAAATTGTATTTCATTGTAATATTGTCGATTAACCCCTATCGCAAGCAAACCATTTAAAGATTGTGCCTTAGATCGATATCACCTCACGAGTATCGTTTTAACAACAACTTTCCACTGATAACTGATACGGTGGGAATGACTTCTTTTTTAATATCTCTCCAACTACCCGAATCCATTGCATAAATCCCAAAACAAGCCAGGCAAAGAAGGTAGCATGCCAAATAGTAACACAGTCATGTAGGAATATCTGATTAAATAATCCAGGCCCTTATTAAATGTGGAAATGTATAAATACGAAAAATAGAACAACGGAATCACGAACGGTATGTTTGGTCGAAATCGTTAATGAATACAATAAGGATTCTTTTTCTGTATATTCTCCGCGTTCAAATTGTGTATAGCGTAACTTGTAGGCGAACTGTCTATTCAAATTTTATGTTAATAAGAAGAAAACCGCATGTCGTTGTGCGAAGCAGCATAGTAACATTTATTGAAACAAGTTTCTCAATGTATCTTAGAATTCATTGCGATGCTATTGATTTTGTCGTTCAGAGGTACATAATAGGTTTAATTTGGTTGAAAGCACGTGTCAGTAAACATGTACAACACTCTTGCATTGCTATAAATAGTAAGAACCGGAGGAACGTTATAATTAGGACACGAAAGTATACTTACGAAGCAGTTTTTAATTAGCTTTTATTGATGGCGAAAAAGGTAACTTGGGTAGATGGTCGCATGAATAGTTTATTAGATTTTATATGGCTTTGTAGATTGAACTTTTAGCCTAGTTTGAAGTTTCTATGCGAAATGGTATTGTGGTCAGAGTTTTGAAGTTTTAGTTACGTCATTTAGCTACAATAAAATCGTGGCTGGGTTCTTCAAATATCTGTTGTGCGTTATGTCCAGAATTTTGCAAACGTTCAGCTCATTTCGAGAATGTTATTTAGTGGATGAGAAAAAACTAGGTATTTAACGTTGACTAAATCGCCTTGTCATTGCTATACGGTCAGATTGCATGTTAGGTCAGCATTCCATGAGAATGAAAGTACGAGCGTAGGAGCAATTACGCAAATTTCATACAAGAAAGTAAAAAGAAAGCACCGGGGTATAACGATGGGATCTTTCGGTAAGGGCTAAAGGTCATACTTTCATAGATCTCATAGAAGAACAACAGATAGGCCGCTTAGCTTCTACATCTAATCGTTTCTTAGCCAGGAACACACATCTCTCCTTAAAAGTTAAAAGACCTTAAGTACAAAAATGTCATATTGAGGAGATATTGTCGTGTTTAAGTTCGCAACGCTGTCTATTGGAATCTGTTTGCTATACTGGTGCAAGATGGATGAAAGCAGATTACAAAATTGTGTAAAGAGCCAAAAAGAATTTAAGAAACATTAAGTACTTCTGTTTTTTTAGGATAGACATTGCTTCTGTAGGTACCAGTGTACAAAAGAAAGTCAATAGTTTACCATTAAAGAAAATCTCCACCAAAAAATGTTGAATAGAAATTGCTGTGTGGCTCTGGTTAAAGTATTCAGCTTTCGAAAGTAATTACGGTGGCATTGCATTTTTTGTGGTTCCCCATTCGTTTCAAACCATTTCCTGCGATTTTATGTGCCTCTTCAAACTAGCAGTACCGTCAAATAGAAAAGCGACCATATTAGGCTTGCATACAATATAAGTGTCCATGTTGTCCAGGCCTAAAATTGATAGCTTAGCTTTCTATGCTATCAACTGATATCCATTTTTGTCTTTTGGTGTCAAATCAACACACTCCGGCCATATACTCTACAAAAGGAAACCTATTATCATCTGCACGTGTCTGCCTCCTTGAGTTTTATACACTTTCAAATATTCCCAAGTCCTCATTGAATATGGAAATAATGTAAAAAAAAAACATCTTATTTCAGGTCGCTATCATGTCGTCCGTAAACTTGGCTGGGGCCATTTTTCAACAGTTTGGCTGTGCTGGGATCTGGAGGATAAGCGATACGTTGCAATTAAGATTGTTAAATCAGCACCACATTTCGCCGAAACAGCCAAAGATGAAATAAAAATTTTGAAGTCGGTTCGCGACAGCGAACCATCGAATCCACGACGAAATAAAACCGTACAGCTTTTAAACGACTTCAAAATAACTGGCGTGAATGGCACTCATATATGCATGGTGTTCGAAGTTTTGGGTGATAATTTATTAAAATTGATTCGTAAGTCTAGTTATCGGGGAATACCCATTCAAAATGTTAAATCAATAATTCGGCAAGTACTTGAGGGTCTCGACTATCTTCATACATGTTGTAAAATAATTCATACTGATATTAAGCCAGAAAATGTACTATTATGTGTAGATGATCAATACGTAAGAACGTTGGCGAATGAAGCCACCGGACTGTATGTAATGAAATTCAAAATGTTTCCGTCGTTTGTTAGTCGGGCACCGAAAGAATATCGCGATCCGCCAATTACCGGAAAAATGAGTAAAAATAAGAAGAAAAAGTTGAAGAAGAAGGCAAAACGCCGATTAGAATTATTTAAGAAGCAATGGGACTATCTGGAACAGAGTGGCGGCGAAGGTGGAGCGCAGGCCAAGTCCGAACAGAATTTAGACGGTATCAATAGTAATACAGCTGCCGATGATGACGACGACGATACTAAGGTCACGGAGAATTGTGAGAATAATTTAGAGACTATTACAAACAATGATAGTAGTAACGGTGAAGTTAAGAGCATTGCGAATGGCGACATTAGCGATGATTATAAAGATAACGACGACGATGATGATGGGGACAGATCGTCGGCTCCGTCGTCGCAGGAAACTCCGAAAAACTCGTCCGGCAGCTATGATATTATAAGCTTACAGGAAACCGATAAGGAGAATCGTAACGACAAGGATACTATGTCGCTGACTACAACGCCGACAACAAAGAAACCTATCGCGACCGAAAGTAATGATAATAACGATGTGGTGGACGCAAAGGATACGACAAGCGTAAAAATCTTAGAGGCTGGTGACGCTATTATTCAGGCTGACAGTAAAGCCGATATGAAAGAAATCGTAGAGAATAGTTTAGTGTCGCCAAGTCGTAAGCATCATCATCATCACCACTACCATCATCATCATCAAGATCAGATACAAAACGATCTCAATAATCAACAGGCCGAATCGTCGGCAAGCAACAAACAACCGAAAATCGATCCGGCCCTGGAAATTTGCGATTTCGAAGTGAAAATAGCCGATCTGGGCAATGCCTGTTGGGTCTATAAACATTTCACCGAAGACATTCAAACACGTCAGTATCGATCGTTGGAAGTGATTTTGGGTGCCGGCTACGATACATCGGCCGACATTTGGAGTACCGCTTGTATGGCATTCGAATTGGCAACCGGCGATTATCTTTTCGAACCGCATTCCGGTGAGAATTATTCGCGCGACGAAGATCATATCGCGCATATAATTGAACTGCTCGGTCCGATACCGAAACATATAATATTCCGCGGTGTCTATACACAATTTACATTCAATAAAAAGGGCGAACTTCGTAATATAACCGGCTTGAAGCCATGGGGTCTGGTCGATGTTCTTATCGAAAAGTACGAATGGCCGCAAGATGATGCCGAAGCATTTGCGGAATTTTTAAAGCCGATGTTAGAATTCGATCCGAAGAAGCGCGCAACAGCTTCTGATTGTTTAAATCATCCTTGGTTAGTTAAATAATATTTATGATAATTAATTAAATACACAAGAAAAAAAAAACAAATATATAAAATAAATAATAAATAAAAAACTATATCCCGTAAAAGAAAAAAAAAATAAATAATATTTAATGATATAAAATTAATATTACAAAAAGAAAAACCGTAAAAAAAGAAACCAACAAAATTTTCCATCACAGATTACTTTTTAACAATTGTTTTTATTTTATTTTATTTCTTGTTTGCTGTTTCGTCTTTTCTCCTAATTTTCATTAATTAAGAACAAATTTCAATTGACTTATTTACTTTGGAAATCACTGATTCACACCACAATCCTTGTGTAGTTACAAACCTTATTATATTGAAGATTACATTTATATATATAAAAAAAAAAATCAGTTTTTAAGATGTTTATTATTATAAAACGAGATGAGAATATTATTGGTCTTAATTTTTAAGACTTGTATTTGATTTAAATGCAAATTGAGAAGAAGGTGAAAAAATATATAAGATGAGATTAAAATAAAGAACAATTTAAGATTCCTGCCCAAAGAGAAATTAAAATGGAGACAAATAAAAACAACACTTTTCTGTTAAGTTCAACGGTAATACTCGATAAAATTAACGACAAACAATTTCACGATCAATCTCGACATCTTGTGGTTGTTACAATCTTATCCAATCGGAAAATAGTTGTGATTGCTTGAATAATGTTAAAAACAATTTTTCTTTCTTCCGTAAAATCATTTTTTTTAAACAACTTCTCGATATCGCTGGTAATGTTGCCGTTTCTTCACCTTAAAGATAAAACATAAGATTTTTGTATGCGTTAATTTTGTTGAGAATATTCGTTCCATTGGTTTTATATTGACAAACATAAGAATTCATATTTCTGGACTAAAACAATCGACTACTCTTTGTTTTAGTTAACTTGCTCGAATGATTTGGGTGTTATTTTTTAAAAACTATAAATAATTTGCTATTTGAAAAAACAACACATTAATGTTCCTTAATCACAAACAAAACATGAAAAAAGAACTGCGAAAATCGTCTTTGTTTTTACGTTACTTTTTGTTCGTCGTGTTGATTTTGATTTGGTTTTCACTCGAGGGGAAGATTTCCTTGAAATTTGTGAAACGAAAATGGCAAGATCTTTGAAGTTATATTATTTATGTACAATGTACGAAAGATTAAATGAAAAACACGCTACTTATGCACCATTTTTTCAAGTTTTTTTTTTTTTAAAAAGCGAATTTAATGAAAAGTGCTTTAAAGAATAAATTCATAAAAATTGTATGTAGATATTTTTTTTTATTTGTTTTAGGATTATTTAATTTAATTTCTTTTTCGTGTCCTCACTTATATTATTATAAATATTTTTTAATTTAATTGAACAAAAAAAAAATAGAGAACGTTTCAGTTGAAAAAATAAACTGGTTTATTTTTAATTTAGCAAAAGCTATTAAACATTTTATTTTGCAGCAATAGCCTTGTCCAAATGAGACGAAGAATAATTTTGTCGGTCATAAAACATTTGCGCCATCCCAACTACATGATAACAAAATTTGTACGGCTGGATACGAACTGCTTTAATTAATTATTTAATATTTCGACATGTTGGTTGGAAGCACGAGTCTGTGAAGTAAGATTAAGTGAGTTGTTTCGATATTTCAGATCCAAATCTCACATCGGATCATTTACATGTCCGTCAAGCATAATACCGCCGTGGCGAAGAGACGTCTTTTTTCGTCCCTAAGTTTATAAAGTAAGGACAAATGCTGTTTAATTTGCAAGCAAGCAAAACGTATCTGACTAAATAAAATAAGATAATGCAAAAGGACAAACATTTTTTTATTGAAATTGTAAGAGAGCTAGCATATCGAATTTTCAATGAAGTACACTGCAAAAAACAAAATTCACAGAAATATTGTCAATATTTTTTTGCTAAACATGATATCTGTTCGTTTCTCATAAGAGATTTTCCTTCTCCCTCACAATATCAGTAAAAAATATTTGTAAACCAGCCTTTAAGGTAGGAGCTCAATTTAACAATATAGAACTTTTTTCCCAATTTTCTGATCCTTGATTGTTGATTTTTAAAAAGAATTTGACAAGTCTATAGCTTGCTTGGCTTTTCCCAGTGATCAAAAGCTAAGTGCTTCGTTTTTCAAAATTAGTTTTGGTATTCTTTCGTCGCCCATACGCTTCATTTGATCTGTCCATTGTAATTTTATAAGGTGCGATGCTGCCCTTGTTGTTCAACTCACTGAATTCATTAAACGGTAAAGAGTCTCCATAATATTTCTTATACTAACGAAGCTTTTCATAATTGTTTCTGGTTAAACGCAGAAAATAATGTTTTATCACCACAGAAAATTCCTTTTTTCATTCTCTAAAAATGAATAAACTGTCGAAATACAACTTCAGAGCTCAGCGTTCAGCAACAGATTGCGGATTAAAATGTGTACTAGAACTGAAAGTTCTTAAGACCATGGGGTGGAAGTTAAAAGTTGGGTACCGAAAAATCAAACTTCACTCTATGAAAGACGAGTCGGGAGCAATAAAAATCTAAGGCCCCTACAACGATAGCTTTTATAATGTCTGTTTACAAATACAGATATGTAGCAAACAGTAAACATTATGGTCCTTCAATCCAAAGTGGAGTCAAGAATAAAAAGCTTGAAACTAAATTTTATAAAAAAAATTTTGATTTTTAAAATGCGGCACTATTCAGTTTATAATATAATTTTTTTTAAATCACTGGTGATAAGCCCATGACTTGGTAAGATTCGAAGTCACGCGAATTCTGTTAGTAGACTAGCGCACTTACCACTGAAGGCTGCCGGGATTTTAAGTACGTAGTTAGTCCAGAAATATTAAAATGAATTGAATAAAAATATCACGACTGTATGTATTATCAGGTTGCATTATACAAGTAAGCTATCTGTATTATTGTGCATTAGATATTTTAAGTTATGAATAAGTTAAAAAATAATTTAAGTATAAAAAAAGAATTGTTAAGCATTTTTGTTTCAAATACAGAACTTAATTACTGTTGTATCGAGTAAGAAAGCAAAAACGTTATAAGTCTCTCTCTAAATTTTTCGGTTGAATTAGCTACAGTTTAAGATTGTTTATCATTGGCACTTCGTTTAGTAGTTGAGGATTATGAGATTTTTATTCTGTATTCAGTTGCAGTAGATATCGGGTTTAGCGTTCTTCACTTAAAAAAAGTAGGGAATAACTTTGAAGGTAATTTACTATTTTAATATCGACATAGTCATGTACGAGGATAAATTGTGATTTTCGAGCGACAGTAATTGGGGCAGTATAAAACCACAATTCTGTACCTGAGAGACTGCAGATATATTGATTTCGATCAAAAGTAATAATTTTTTTAAGTTTCAATATCCAATCTTATTTTATCTTATGTGCCTAGTGAATTTAGTGGTAAAAAGATAACAAGTTGGCTATCCTGTTTCCTGTAAAGTTTATAACATCCCAGCTAAGACAGTTTCCGTTTCAATTACAGAATTTTCGGGAATAAGAAATATGTCATGTGCAAAGTCTTCAGCTTTTATGAAATAAGTTTAAAAAAGTGTTTTTTTTTTGTCTGTCACTATATCTTTTTTAGGTCTAAACTTAATACTATAAAACATTAACCGTACATTTCAGTTGGATGCTCTAGTTATCGCGAATTTTTTTTAGAGACATCTGTACGGAGGGTATCCGAAAAATGTCATCCTTTTTAGTTTCCCTAAAAATTCTTAAATTCGGCATACAAAAACTAAGAATTTACGATTGATTTTGATCGTATCGTATTCAGTAATAAGGCCCCAGGTAGTAGGAATAATGTCGCGTTTACTTTTAGGTGGAAGCTCCCAAAAGAGTGGGTTGGAGAGCTGGAGATTTGGTTCACTTCGAGCTTTTATTCCATACTGAACTATCTTATTACTGCATTGCACATTACATTAGTGTCTACATACTGCATATCCAGACCTGAAAGATTGTATTATTAAAGCCTACACTTTAAACAGAATTAAAATCTCTTCCTCGATCATAATATATTACATTAAATATGTTAACGCCGTCACTATAAATTACAAGTATTTAGATACATCTTAAAATAAAACTACTAAATCATAAAACAAATTAAGAAAATATTAGAAAACTGAATGACATAAACCTAAAGGACGAAAATTGATTAACAAAACACAAGACTTAACCTATTGAAAGGAAAATAATAAACGATAGTTATATGTAAAAAAAAATATACTAAAACACAATATAGAATACAAGTAAAGAAAATTTAAACCATTATAGAAACATAACGTAATAATAAATTGAAATAAAAAATATTTAGAAAATTTTTAATTGTAACCGGTTAACCAGGGGCATCAACATATTTAAGATTAAGCAATTAATTAATCGTTCTCGACTACAGAGATATAATCAAAAAAACAAAAATTGTGTCAAAAAAAAAGAATGAAAAAACTTTAAACCAGTCCCGGTGAGTAGAAAAAAATGTGAATATTATCAACTACTATATTCACTTTTAATTTAGATCAAATACCAACTATTTATTATAAGGGATCTTCATTCATCCTATTGACAATGTCTACATGATCAGCTATTGAAATAATAAACGGTCGTAAGAAAGTAGCGCAGTTAGAACTTACGATGTATAAATTGTTATTGTCAATTCGATCGAAAACGCCTGGTAGCTATCATTTTCTGTACAATAGGTAAAAAAGGAAACAATACAATTGTTACTTGTACACGTTAGAATGCCTTGTGAAAATTATCTTAATGTATCCTTGGATAATAGCAAATTTTCTTATGTTCCAAAAACCGACTACAGTGTTATTTCCATCCAATACAAAAATGAAGTAAATTTGATTATTGTTATTTTTTTTTATAAATCTTTGTAAGCAATTTCTTTAATTTTACAACTTTATATACTGCTCTTGCTATTTATCATTACTTTCTCTCAACACACACTATTCAAAAAAATATAACGTAATAGTTTAAAACAAAGCAGTTACTTATACCTGCAATAAAACCACAACACCAGAACATTTTTGTAATAATAAATATTTAGAACTAATATTATTAATGAAAAACAAAAAGAAATTCTTTGTTTTTACACCAGTTTGATGATTTTTTTAATGTAATAACTTTTAAGTAAAAGATGTTGATACAACTACATAATGTGAAACTGTATGTTTATATATTTTGTAGAGAGAGAAGATAAAAAAAAATTATTGAATTAAAAAAAAAAAAATTGTTGGCTTTGAAATGATTTTATATTATTATTTGTGTGAATGCGCGCGACAAGTTTGAATTTGTTTTTAAGAAATTAATTATGAAGAATACCTTTAAGAAAATGCGTTAATATTAAAAATTTAGTTTTTGTGTTTTCAAAATTGTTTTTTGATCTCAAAAAAAGGAGTAATCGGGTGGGGAGGGGGGGGGGGGTGATCTTGATGGGGCGAAACGATCCCGAAAAGTATCTTCCTTGAGGTTGGGTAGGCTAAAAATAAATGTAGATTCTCTTCCCCATTACAGTCAAAAGAAAAATTTAAAATTTTCGTCTAAATTAGAAAAATCTTAAACTACGAAGAAATAAAACACTGTGTTTGTTGTTCTGAAAATTGTAATTGCATTACTATCAAACTGAATTTGGACTTAATCAATCAATACTGTATCGGTATTAGTTCAGTACTTACATCTGATATCTGTTACCGCCAAAAAAATGTTTTTTTCACAGCTTGGTGTTTGGGAATTCTTAAAATCAGTACTGCGTCAGCACTATTAAGAATTGGAACTATGTACGAGTTTTTATTCAGTGCCTTTTAGCCTAAAGTTGAAGTTGATGTCTTCAGAATGTACTTGGACGACGAATCCAGAATGCTCTCAGCCATATCAAACAGCCTGGCGTTAATTAATATTTACGTTATTTATAAAAGTGGGCAGATGCACAAAAATTCGAAAATTGTGAGGAAAAAAAATATTTTTCAACTCATTATTGTTTTAAAAACCAGTACTGCACAGGAATCACATAATTTTTAGATATCATCAGTGCAGATGGAGTACCTACCGCGATTCGCTGTTAATAATGAACTTATTTAGTACTCAAATTGTTCCGCTGGAGTTTCGCATGTTTCAGTATTCGAACTGGAAATGAGTTCCGCTGGAGTACGGGATTTCGCGTGTAACGGTTAGTTCTTAAGAACAACAGTTTTCACCTGAGCAAATTAGATTTGTTTGAACTAGTTAATAGAAAGAACAAAGAAGCACTATCAAAGGGTAGAGGTGTATTAATTCTGTTTGGAAAACTTCAAATGTAGGAAATAAAAAGTAAATTAAACTTAAATTTAATAAAAATTTAACAAAGCGAACATAATCTTTATCGGCCTGATGTGATGATCGATCATTCATCAAATGCGAAAGTGATAGTAAATTTTCTTTTTGTTTAATTGTTTATTAAATTCATAATTTTGTATAAAAACATCAACACATATCGTAAATTCAGAATCTATTAATAATTAATTGATTAATTAAAAACTGTTACCGTAGATTACATTGAACCGCGTTTTTCAATATTATTCCAGAGAGTAAAAATTAATGCGAATCAATATTATATTGCAATATAAAAATAGCATAAACATTTCCTAATCTAAATTAAATTATATCTTCAACGTTATACCGCCGCGCCGGTTCGCTACTATGCACTCCAGCCACGAGAGAAATATTATTAACGACTGTAACGAGTTGTTATCAATTTATTCTTATACTACCAAACGTTATCTTCGCTAATTTACTTAATGTTTAGGAGTCCGATCGATCTGAGAGAAGTTGAACTTTAATAAGGCCCGCACAGTCTCAATTTGGATTTCGTTGATTGTTCGTCGGCGTAATTGATAATCGTTAAGATGCAACTTGGAGTTATTGGAGCTGGAGTTGTTGGTCTTACAACTGCCTTGCAACTACAGGAGGAATTCCCGAACGCAAGGGTTTCAATCTTAGCCGATCGTTTCAACGAAGACACTACAAGCTATGTTGCTGCTGGAATCTTTAGACCGGGAACCAGTTTCTCGGGTCCAACTTTTGATATTACAAAGTACATAATTCCGTCTTAATCATTATGCTGGCTAAATCAGAATTAAATTTCTAGAAAGTGGATTGTCGATGCCTACAACTTTTGGGATGCTATAAGAAAGTCAGCTGATGCTCCGCTAGCTGGAGTTTGCCAGGTCTCTGGCTATATATTCTCATCTGTGGGACCGTCTTTAGTGCGAGTAAGTTTTCTTTTGAGTTAGCTAATTTCGAATTTTACTTGGTGCTTATCTAAAAAAAAATCTCATTTAAAATAACAGAATCACTACATGGAAGACATTGTCCCAGTTTATAGGCAGACAACCGAAGAAGAACTTAAACTTTGCAAAGGCGATTGGAAACATGGCTCATTCTTTACTACTGTTTTAACTGAAAGTAAACTTTATTTACCGTACGCGTTATCAAAGTAAGTATTCTGCTGTGTGTATTTTATTTGTCCTTTACAAGCAGGGTCTCTGCTTTTTGTAGTATATCCAGAAACCCTTCTTTTTGTTAGAGGATGGCTTTAATTTAATATTATTGCATTCTCACATATTCTATGGCGGTATTGCAGGAAATAGTCATTCAGTACTCGTCACTGAAAATCTTTAATCAGCTGCAGATTGTCTGGTACTAAGGCCACCTTTTTATTCTCCCATGATTTTACCCGTATACCGTTTTAGTCGTCACATCCTAATAAACAATTTTTTTTCCAGATTCCGCATTAACGGTGGACAAGTCAATGAAAAACATCTGACCTCTATTTCTCAGCTCGAAAACAAATTTGATGTGATTGTAAACTGTTCCGGATTTGGAGCGAAGGAAATCTGTTCCGATCATAAATTGGTACCGATTCGTGGACAAGTGATTAAAGTCGAGGCACCGTGGATAAAAATGGCATTTTACGGCGATTATGATACATACATAATTCCCGGTTTTGAAGGTGTTACGCTGGGAGGATGTCGCCAATACGACAGTTACAGTCTAGAAACGTCCAAGTACGATTCGGCAGCGATTCGGGAACGTTGCTTCCAAATGTTGCCAAGCTTAAAGGATGCAAAAGTTTTGCGCGAAGCTGTTGGTTTACGACCTCATCGGGATGTTGTTCGTGTAGAAAAGGAGTTTATAACGTCGTCGTCGGGAAAGGTGGTGAAAGTTGTTCATAATTATGGCCATGGCGGCTATGGTGTTACAACTGCTCCGGGAACTGCTAAGTGCGCCGTTAAGCTGGTTCGCGAAATTCTATCGACAAATAGCAAACTATAATTTTCCGTTATTTGTATGGTCTATTGCATTTTATCAGAATAAGATTAATAACAAATTTAATTAAGCTTTGCATCAGTTTCTAATTGAAATAAAGTAGATAAAGCATTTAGAATGGTTGAAATCATGTTCTCCAGTTTTTGGTTAATAAATTGTTGAAATCTTTAAGTAATAGAAACATGTTTTCATAATAACCAACTTTTGGACGTGTTAAAAACAACCGTAGTCGCAAGTCATGTATTTTAAGGACATTTTGTATGGTAGCTACCCGAAGGAGTACCACGATTTTGCCCGTTAAAGAACTTAGACTTAAAAATTCGACCAAACATCCAGATTTTTTTTTCGTCCGAGGCTTGGTTCTAAGGGTTACAAACTTTTGTGCTGGATTAAGATTATAATTATCTATATATGATTTCATCTAGAGTTTAAAAAGATCTAGTCTGTGTAGAGAAGATGTTCGAAATTCGTATTCAAAAGTCTTCCCTGACAAGACATATTGCACCTTCCTCCTTACCATTGGTATCGTCCCTCCCTCTTTATGGAGACGCCGGAAGATAGACGAGATGTCCTTAGAGCAGTATCCTCGTCCTGGATACTCCGCGGCATACAGCAGAACAGTTTACCCCGGATATCAAAGGATTCTGTGCCGGAACTTCTAAGCAAGCCATTAAACCTGTTCGAAACAATTAAATGTGAGAAATAGCAAACTATGATTTTACGTTAAACTAAAAATAAAAATAACACAATCAAATAAATAAGAGAATATTCAAAAATATTTTTGAAACGTTTAACATAAAATCAATTTGGCGCCAAATTAAACTGTCGGGTTTTTCCGGTTCGACTTTTGTGCAGGACTGTACCGTGTATGAGCACGGCCGAAAGTTATGTTGCCCGTGCCAGTGCCAGTGAAATGTCATTAGTGTCAGTGAATACGAAAATGTCTTCTATGTCGCCGTCCGAGGTAAGTTTTATATTTTGATTAATTTCAATATTCTGTATGTTTTTGAAACGTTTGTGAAATGGACGAGTTTTACCGTGGGATGTCGTAACGGCGGAGTTGTCCTCGTAGCTTCCGCATCGACCAGAATCGCTCCGTTGAGACCTTGTGACTTTGGACCTTTTTTTTGTTTTTCTAAAGTGAGTAATCTAAACACTTAACTGGAGCTGGTAAAAACTGCTAAATTACTTCGAAATAAACTGCGAGACTTAAAAACTGTTTACGACAAGTCGGAGTTTCCCCGACGAGCCGTAAAATTGGAGTGTTACCTGCCGGACTACCGACAAATTTCGACATTTTTAGAATTTCGAGATTCTTTCGCTGTGCAGTTTCAAGTTGGTTTCGGCCGAATAATTGATAAAATGTATTGTGCTATGAATTATGCATGAATAATTGTCGGTGAATAATATGCTGCGCTGGCTGAGAGCGCGTCCGAACGGCACTTGCAGCATTGCTTGCTTGCGATTGTGATAAAAACTGAGCGGTAACCGATTAATTTGAAGTGCTCTTAAGTGAAAATGCCATTCAGTCAGGGCTAGAAGGAAAAAATTTCATTGTGCTCCGTTCTCGAGGTCGAATTTGCCTCCTAGTTGTCTCGCAAGTTTTCAATGTTTAAGAAACAGCTGATTTTTTTTGACAATCAGCTGCTTGGCTGCGCGCTTGGTCGTTGACGTCTTCGAAAAAAGGTTGTAAGATGCGGGTGGTCAGGGTTGTGTAAAGTTCGTTTAAAATTTTTTTTTAAAGATTTCTTTATGTCTTTCAAAATTTCATTTACAATTTAATAAGTTGTTGTACAAGCTCAGAA
This sequence comes from Beris chalybata, assembly GCA_949128065.1. Lineage (NCBI taxonomy): Eukaryota > Metazoa > Arthropoda > Insecta > Diptera > Stratiomyidae > Beris > Beris chalybata. The sequence goes on along the minus strand of OX421894.1, from coordinate 4,547,317 downwards.
AATTATCCAGACAGCATAAGGCTTGTAAAAGAGATGAAATGAAGCGATTAAATTCGGGGCGTCCGAAAAATTTTCTATGTAAATTGATAAGCGTTTTTCAATAGGGACATAACAATTTTGTACTTAAATGAAACACAGATCAAGTGAGATGATTTCCCAATGTTGCTCGTTCGTGAACTTCACCATGATAAAAATGTAAACCTTGACTGACGTTTTGACATTGACAGATCAGCAAAAAAGTTTAAGGGTAGTTTTGTATTTAAAAATTTTAATTATAATATCTTCCAACACAATTGTGCCAGGAAGATTTATTTTATATATTTTTTTTTTCTGAGGTACAGCAGTTTTTGCCAGGAAAATAAAATGTAGTTTCAATAGTATATTGGATTACCAGTGGACTACTGAATATAACATTTTTGAGGAGGGAGGTGAAGCGTGGTTGGTAGGCGCAGCCATTTTCCAAAACAATTAGTTTGTTTATCTCATGAACCGTATCAGATATGATCTTGAAATTTTTACAGAAGTTAGGACCAGTAGACCTCTAGCGGAGAAAAAAAAAGTTTGAACGTGTGGGTGTAGGGAGTGATGGTGAGAGGGGATGGAAATGCAATTCATTTCTCGCACGTTGCAAAGGATAGAAAGCTAAAAATTGAAAACTGTATTGAACTACTATAGAGACATCTCAAAAAAATAATTTGATTGGGGTAGCAAGGTATGGGGGTTTCATATCTCAGAAACGGCTTATGCTAGAAAAGTTAAACTTACTATTTATACGTAGATGTGCTACTAGAATAATTAAAACTTTACATAAAATCGGCCAACAGTCTGAACGCAACTTTATTATTTTATATATAACTAGCCGCGTATCGCGGCTACGCTCACGTTGTTCCATCGCGCCTGTTACTCCCGTTTATCCATTGGTCTTGTTTCTCCCGTTGATACATTACTCCCGTTTCGGGTACTTCTCAGTTCAAGGAACTGGAGACATTAATGCCATTTTTTAATTTTTCACTTTTCATTTTTAATTTTTGATTTTTCACTTTTAATTTTTCATTTCTCACGATTCATTTTTCTTTCTTCATTTTTAATTTTTCTCCATCTCCCATCCTCCATTCATCCACCATTCTCTATCCACCATCCTACATACTTCATCCATTTAAATGTTGAAACAACTCGCGAACCACTAATTTCGGGAATGTATAATTATGTTTCATCGCCCCTGTTACTCACGTCACGTGTTCGCAGCCGGCAGTAAAATCGAAACAAATAGATTAAAAAAAAAACACACATGTTCGCGGTCGGCAGGATTCGAACCTGTCATCATCATCTGATTTCTAGTCAGACGCCTTACCCGCTCGGCTACGACTGCCTGTTGTAAATTTTTAATTCTAAGTCAAGTTCATCTGATTCAACTTACTAAAAAACTTAAATGTTGAAATAACTCGCGAACCACCAATTTTGGGAATATATAATTATGTTCACGACCTGTCCGGTAGTCTCGAGAATGTCCATGCAAAATTTGGGAGGAAACGGTTCACAGGTGTAGATTTCCATCGCGATCGACCAAAAACCTGACTTATTTTTGTATATTAGATAATAACCAAGAGGCTATTTGGAACTTTAATTTTTAGGTTGTCAGTCGCAGCAACCTAAACCGCATTAAACACGTTTTGGAATGCAATCCATAAAATAACAAAGTAGCTCCCATACTGTTGGCCGATTTTTTTTGATACATATCAAGTGATTACAATGTTGCTAAAAAAAAGAATATAATCCTAAGCGAAACCCAAACACAATAATGTAAATTATAAATTAAATAATTTTTCTTCAGGTCTATTGCTACTACCGACCCGATATTTTCATCGATTAATCCAGTATTCCGTTCGAGAGGGTCACTTGACTGGTTAGCTATAACTGCAGCTCGTCTTAAGAGTTTCTTGGATTTCTGTTCTTATCATTGTGTAATTTAATACTCATAGTTTCATCAGAAAAATTTAATGTTGTTGATTTTTCTTAAGTTCGCAATTATTCTGAGAAATTAAATCTATTATGAAATATTTTTGTACGATTTAAATCGAAATGAAAAAGCTTCCAACTTAATATTAAATAAAAATACACTAACTTAATATCAATGACATAAATTGAAAAAAACAACCACCAATTTTCAATGATTTGAAAGAGTTTTGAAGTGGAACTGAAAGGTCAATTAATTTAAACACTGGCTTTTTCTTACATTTAATTTATGCAAACGCACACATGGGTTCTCCTCACAATTCCATATTTAGTTCTAGTTCTTCTTTTTATCCCGCAGAAGATTCTTATGAAACGGAGATATGACGATGCTTCAAGAAACGAGATCCAGTTGCTGGAGTTGATTTTTTCTCTCGTGGAACATGTTGTACAAATCAAGACTTTGATTGTTTTTATTGATTTATTTAATATCCGGAATTAAGTATCTACTCACTTTTTTCGCAAGCGTAAAACTGTCTTTGGTAGAAATAATCGAGAACAGCTTCTAATTAAAGTGAAAGAGCAATTTTCTAGAATTTCTCGTATTTTCTATTTTTTTGAACCACATCTGCTGATTGCTGTGCTAAGACTTTTCTGGAATACTTGACTCCTTAAGATAGTTATTCCTGTTTTGAGATTTGTATGCCTTTTTTGTATAACGTGATGATTCTTAACTATGCTGGTTCTAAATCAACCGCTTGATGTCATGAAAATTGTTCATATACCTTCTGAAAAAGACCACAGATAATACTTGCCCGTTATCAACTACAGTCGGATTTATAGAATATTCGACATCTGTTTGGCCCACATTTGATAAAAATTCATGTGCTTTATTTACTAGGTCGATGTTAAGGCTGTGAAATAAGTTATGAAAAAATTCAGATAGTTGTTGCGTTTGTTTTGTTTTATTGTAGATGTTAATTGGTGCAAGAACAAAACAGATAAAATTTAAGAACTCCTTAGAGTTGGGACCTATACGAAAGTCCTTAAAAACATCGAAGATGCGGTGCAGGGGTGGGAATAAAAAAATTCTGATTTTTATTTCTCGAAAACCGCACAGGATATAAAGTTAAAATTAAAAAATGTATAGAGTTACTATAGAGACATCCCAGAAAAATAAATTTTTGATAGGGGTAGCAAGGTGGGGGTGGTTTTTCATATCTCAGAAACGGCTTATACTAGAAAGTTGAAACTTAGTATCTATTTATATGTAGATGTGCTACTAGAGTCATTAAAATTAAAAAAAATAATCGGCAAACAGTCTGGGCGCATCTTAATTATTTTATGGGTTGAAGTCCGAAACGTGCTAAATGCTGAGATGCAGTGTAGGCGGCTTAGAGACTGAAAAACTATAGAATAACCAGGAGGCTGTTTAAAATGTTATTTTTTAGGTTCTCAGTCGCATAGTAACCTACACCGCATCGCAACATTAAACACGTTTCGGTCTTCAACTCGTAAAATAATAAAGTTGCGCCCAGACTATTGGTCGATTTTTTTTCTGCTAGAGGTCTATCGAGTTTAGCTCCTGTAAAAATGTGTAGATCCTATCTGAAATAGTTTTGGATATTCTCGTAGATTCCCGCAATCCAACCCCTTCCCCCCCTATACACATTTATTTGAAATTTAATGTCAATTACAATACTTTATTACTCAAAAAAAAAATTAAATAGAGACGTAAGCTTTCAGAAGTCAGAACGCGAATCGAAAAGGAAGTTGTCTAAACTATCGTCATAAAATCACATAAAACGTGAATAAAATGTCTTAATATAATCGCCATACTTCCGTCCTCTCGAAGAGCTATAGTAGTGTGTGTAGCGTCAACCAACCGCAACCGGTAACTTTGAGCCAATACCTGCCCGAAATCGAAGAACTTCAATGAGTTAATTTTCAATTAGCCATTTATCACGACGGCGCCCCAAAAATGCCAGAGGCGTTTGCAATTAGTATGCGTGGGTTGCGCTCTATTAAACGTTTTTTTTTTCGTCTTCTTCTTAGTTTTAAGAGTTCTATACTGCATGCTAACCGCTAGCCGGCACGAGCGTAAATTTATCGCAATTGTGCACAAAGTCCGGAGGACAGTGGCTGGTCTGTCATCGGATTGGACCTCGTAGCCGCATTGCAATAAAATGCAATACCCCCCCCCCCCCCCCCCCCCCAAGACGAAAGTTACTGAACTTTTGCTCTGCTCGTCATAAGAATGCAATAGCGCTCGTTAAACATATTGAATGCATTTTGCTGCACTAGTGTCGTAAGATGGCATCGATTACGGGATAGTGCGGACGATGTTGGGAATTTTTCAAAGGCTTCTATAGAGTCTTTAGCCTTTTCGATTGAGTCGGCTTCGTTACCTTGACGTTATGGATTAAAATATTTTCATTAAACATTGAGCTTAACTTGAATACTTTCGCGAAGGCCGACGAAGTGTTGTTAATACGCTATTTTGCTTCTTCAGGATGTCACGGTTTTCACTTTTACAATACGCTAATAACATAAAACAACAAGAATTTCTAGAATTTATCTCGCAGATTTTAGAGATTTTCTTCTCAAGGTTGTTATTGTCTAGCTCGAGAATAACGTCCTTTTCTTCTGTCTTCGCCGTAAAGACTATCGCATCTGTTTTGCGTACAAGCGGAATTAAAGCCGTAAGATTTTTACGACTGCTCTTCCGGCTGTAAGAAAGCCAACAAAGAACACAGCGAACAGTAGGTCTATTTGTTTTGACTGTTTTTAAATTGTTGGTACTATCCGTTGTCTTTGTACACTACCATGAATCATTTTTACAGTTTTGCATATGTTATAAATTTTCACGATTCAATTTTAACTGTGAACAAAGTGCCGCTTTGTCATTTGAGGTCGCCAATTTAAGAAGCCGAATGACTCGAAAATGACGATTAAGTCGACCGAAATATCCGTGTGGAAGTTCAAGAACTTTTACACATGCATAGAACTATGTCAGTTGCCCGTATTTTCATAGTGACGTCACTTTAATATAAACTGCACGCAATGCCAATGGCTAAATTTAAAATATAATTTCATTAACAAGGACGTTGTTTGCGAAGTTGGTAATGTTAACATGCTGCACTAATTGCAAGCTAATTTGCAAACCGGATTGCAATTTGCAATCAGTGTCAGTTTGGTATTAGCCGAACTACAGGTCTATTTTCAGTTGTGGCTGTTCTGCTGCTTAATCATGCGAAAGGAAATTAGTTCATTTGGCTGTGAAAATTAGTTCATTTGACATTTTTTGTTAGAATTATTCAAGAAAGATTACAAGAAACCCGAGGAAGTGTTTGTTAATAAGAAATTCTGATTGGCGTCGATCTTATTCTCGCCAAATTATTATCCATCGGTATATTACCACATCATAGGCTCTTCAGAGCATTTTAGTGCGGATTCCCCAAATATGAAGAAAAATCTTTTTTAAAAAAATGACACATTTTTGTGGAACACAAAGAAAATTCGATAATAAGTAGGTCGGTCTGAGAATTTTTCGAAAAAAGAGGAAGTTTAACTAACACTTCATCAAATTCTTCGAAATTGTATTCATATGGGACTCATAATTGATTCTCTAGCAGTGCGTGACGGACATTCATTTATGAATCATTTACGAGTCTTTGACATGAGTCGCTTGATTTTCAGCAAAAGTGAGTAAATAGTGCCTTATGCATATACGTTTTTGTAAAGAATAAGTGAATGAGCATTACGTACAATCAAAATAGGTAGTTTCTTTGGAACTTAGACATTTTTTTTAAAATAAAATAATCCGATAGCAAATCATCAAAAGAACTCAAACTTGACTCAACCTGTACACATATGCATTACCCGCTCCTTGGGAAACCAAATTTTTTTTTTATAGAAAATGATTCGAAAGTAAATCACCCAAACGATTCAAAATTGATACTAGCTGTACATAATGCGCATTCGTTTTTGAAACGAAAAAAAAAAAAAAAATCAGAGTTAATTAGACATGAAAGCGACTGCAATCGAACAAGTTAGATAAAGCAAAAACTTATTTTTGGTATGCCATAAAATCTTTGTATGAATAATAAGAAACAATATTGAGCTCAAATTTAAACAAACCTTTGTTTTCTTATAAATATGAATTAAACGAAAAATTGACAAAGTTATTTCTCATGACAACATGACAAACCTAATTGTTCATCAAAATAAACAAATTTACCAAAAATAAATATAAATATTTCTATAGAAAGGAAGAAAGTGTTAACTTCTTAGTTAACACTTTCTTATGAGTCTTCTGTGACCTAGTTCGTCGCAATAGCATTGAAAGTGGTTGGAAATTAAGTTAAAACTCACACTTAACCGATTTTGTTCTCTGTTTGTATATCATCATTCATGAAAAGTTTTTATGTTTCGATGTTACTCCGTGCTGCTATGCTATTGTTGAATTGTTTAATCACATTTGTTGTTATAATTTGATAGTTGAAATTAAGTGCAATTTGTTGCTTGCATTCATTTCTAATATTTACGAAGCGGAAGTCTGCTAGATTTTTTAATATATCTCTGAATTTGTTGGTAAGTTAAATTGACACAACTTGATGAGGGGAAGCTGAAATTTAATTTGATCAAGTTTCTTTTTTTTTGTAACTAGGTGTATAATGTTGTGCTGCTAAACCCTCCACTTATCAGGTTAACAAAAACAGAAATGGTTAGCTCATTAAGCAGCTAATCTAAAAATGGGCATTCAGTCATTTCAGTACTACAACGTAGCTAAATTACACCCCTCCTACTATCTCTTAATTTTTTTTTAATCAGCATATAACTTTATGAACGTATAACTATCCCCAGAAGCATGATAATGGATTTTCCATACAGTCTATTCACAAGATGTGGTTATTGGTCATCAATGAATATTGGTCGCCCAACAAGTGCTCTCTGGTGAATGCTGATAGACTCTTCCAGCTGCTTAAATTATTGACTTTTGTCCCGTCATCATCACCACCATCATTGATTCGACTCAATAAACATCTAACCGATGCGAAGAAGAGGATCCACTATTTGTGCTACTACTACTATCAGTATACTGTATGTTATGGCTATATTTTCCAGTTGCGGGTGTGACATACAGAGCTGGCTCGAAAGGTGTACAGTGTCGTTTCCACATAGTCTGGTCGATTCAATTTAGTACCGCCACCGCAAACTACATCTAATTCTAGCCTTGACTCTATATAGCTTAGAATCTATAGCTAACGGCTAGTTGCTTCTAGTGTCGGACTATTGGAGAGGCATCACAATTTCACGTGGTTCTTGGCTCCGACTTGTAAGAAAACCTTCGCGTGTGCTCTATACACGCGAGGCCCCTTTAGTGGACAACCCCGAGTGGAAGCCCCATCCGCCAAGATTATCGAATCATACGTTGGGCTAGAACGTTTCTGTAACCAGAACACAAGCCCAGTCAACGATTGAATCTCCGCGGTATCGGCACTCCCACTAAACAATTTTTGTAGTTCTTAGTGTCGTTTCGATAAGTACGAAACTATAGAGATCTGAAGTGGAAACTGTGCGGAAAATAAATTTTCATTAAAAGTACTGAACGCGTTTGTCGGTAGTGTGTGCGAATTATAATTAATTTTAGCCGCCCAAAAACTAATGCATTAACTAACGTTCTCTATCACTAAATTTATAGTGACGAAAATTCTATTTGTGTTTAGACGACTGTAAGATTATCCGTTTCTTAATAGAAGAATAGAGGAATTAAATATCCGTACAAAATGTGTTAAAAAAGATTTTTTAGGAATTGCATCGATATGTTTCGTACAAGTTACGAGAAGTGACACGCTTAAGTGATTACCGAGGAATTCGCAACACAACTAATGCACATTCTGCAGCGATACTCGATTTTATTACAATTGTTTATTTTTTTTTTAAAGGCTGCTATAGCTTTGTTATTATTAAAATCATTGGATGTACCCTTGAACAGTTCATTTTATTATTGTTTAGCATTTTGGTTTACATACTGGGAAACTATAAAGTATTGCTTTATTATTCTAATAATGCAGTGAGAAATTATCTGATATTTCAAATTTAAAAAAATTTTCCGTTTGTCTGGCAAGTTTTTATTGTGGGTAGATAGGGTATAACTCCATACTAGGTTTTCTACATATACCCCATGACTAGCGTTTATGCTAAAAAGATGAAAATTTGCATTTAATCTAGTCGTGCAAGTTAAAGTAATTTGTAAGCAAATGCTTACCCTGATTGGGGTGACATAAGGGAAGTGTCGCATAATTTGTTTTTAACATTTTGTGAATGGGTTAGTCTAAAATGTCTGAACTTTCGTCTGTACTTTCGCGTGAGTTTATAGCAAAAATTTAGAAAATTTTATATCTCCGAAAAACAACTTTATTTGAATAAGCTAGGGGAGCATTGATAGAAATTAGTTATTAAATTGCAATATTTATTGCATTGAAATGTCAGTCAAATTTAGAATATCTATTTCAAAAAAATTCTTTTCACATTATTAATTATTAAGATTACCAAATTGTGAACTTTAAAGCCTTTATTTTTTTTTTATTTTTTGTAAGTGTTTTACCAAACTATGAAGGATCAAGTCTTGTGCACGACGGCTTATCAGCACAAGACGGTCAATTTCCATTTCAAGCCGCAGTTCGAAATATGCTAAAAGGATCGCCTTCAAGCAACTATGTAATTTGCGGAGGATTTGATAGTATCCGATTGGAAAATTTTATCGGCATTTGAAAATAACACTTGGCTCGGTTCGACTATTTGAGGATCGCATTGATCTTCAATATGACGTCAAGAGGTTGTTCACTCATCCGAATTATACAAAGGTGCCGTCTTATTTTGATCTGGCCGTGCTAATCCTAGATCGAAAAATACACTTCATCCCGGATTTTATTGAACCAATCAAATTGCCATCGGTTGACAGGATTTTCCAGAAGGACGAAATTGTTCTGATTGTTGGATGGGGCCGTCTTAAACCTGGGCCTCCTCTTTCTTATAATTTACAGTATGCGGAGGTTAGAGTGGCAGATTATGGCGACTGCTTACAATCGCTTCTTCCGGATCCAAAGTTAATAATATGTGCTGGATTTGAGTTTACACAAAGTTCGGTCGGTGATTCTGGTGGTCCTTTGGTTTTTAACGACACTGTTGTTGGCGTTGTATCCTTTGGAACCGGTATTCCGAGTTTAACTCCATCTATTTACATCAAAGTCTACCCGTATCTGAATTAGATTGAAATTCCAAAGGAAGGTTTTAAGATATTATCGTCGCTTAGAATTTTTATATCTTTTATATTTTATCTTATTTTGTTGATGGTTTCGGTAATTGTTTTGGCATTAAATAAGAGCGACTTTAATAGCTATGTAAGACTACGCAATGAGGTTGAATTGCAGCTTTCTTAATAATCTTATTGAAATAAAATACACTGTAAAACTATTTTTCATTCAGACTTTTATCTTACTTCTCTGGATATCAGATACGCGTAGTGTTGCTGGATAATTGTGTGTTCTGTCATTCCGTCCTGCTGATTTGTCGAGCGATAGGCTAAATTTCTGCCTTGTTGAACTGTCCATAAGATATTTTATGCCGACCTGAATTGAATGATTTAAACCCAAATTTTAAAATACTTCAATCACTGTATAAGTTAACATGTAGTTTTTTTTCAAACCTCTTAAAGCTTGTATAACGATGTGTGCCGTTCTATCAAATTTTTGATCATACAAATTTGATAAAAATAAATAAGCCTTGTAAGGGCCATTAAAATTTAACTAGAACTTTGACTGTAAGTTTCGTATGAACATCTGTCAGTTAAAGTTCCAGTTAGAACTTTACTAACGAACGTAGGAACGGGCCTAAGTACATATGTATTACACTGTGTGCTACTTTGTGTTATACACAATAGCTGTTTTATCTGAGATATTTGACTGAACTTTTTTGTCATATATTTGTCATTTATGTTTGTATGACATGTGTGTCATGCTGTCAGATATTTGATTAGAAAAATTTAACAAAAAATTCAATAAAAAGTAGTGAGAGAAACATAATTTGATAAACAAATATTTGACGATTTGGATTGATTGTTACGAAACTGTGTCTTCAACATATGTTGTATTGTTGCATCAACAGACGTATCATGAGACCTCTTTGAAACGGTGCCTTATGTTTCCATATACAAACTCATGCCTTTTTCGTGTGGATTCATCACGGTCCAGTAAAGGGTAACCAAATATTTTTGAAGTGTTGATAAATGGTGAACGATAACTGAAAGTCCATACACAACAATCAATTTATTTTGATATTCTTCTAGATTTTCCACTAACTAATTGCTACTCAATACCAATAAAATAGTAAGCATCGGAAAGATAATTCCCCACTTGAAGAAATCGAGCGTCAAATTTTTCGATACAACAAATCACCACCATGTCCATTTCGAGGACGTCAAAGTGGCCATCAAAAAAATTAAACATCTGTTTCAATATCAGCCAAAACTAATTTCAGTATGGCTCACGAGTGTACAATAAATAGTATATGAGAAAAATGTATCTCTTGACTACAACTACAAATTGATGGCAAATATCCAAAAATAAAATTCGCAAAAAAAAAAAATTAATAAAAATAAAAATCGAATTGAGCGTCTTCCTCTTTGTAGATTGCCGAGATAATGGGCCCTTGGGATCTCACAACTTCGGTTCCATTTATCTCTTAATTCTGCAGTGAATCATTTTTCTTTATCGTGCGGAATCTTAAGAATCATAAAGGCGGAACGTCTAGCCTAGTCTAGCCGTAGTCTCGATTGAATTATGAACGGCTTGGACATAGTGTGCCTGGTTGACAATTCAAAATTCTTGTAGCTAAGATATTAGTGAGATTGTCGACTTTAAATAAATTTAACTCAACAATAAAGGTACGGAAACTACTCCCCAATCACATGTCAACCTGTCCATCTTTGAAATGGAATTTTTTCAATTTTTATTTTTTTTTGGGTTTCTTTAAGAACTGGTGATGGACTATGTCCGTAGGCGTCCAAGAATTCCTCAGACGTTTTTCTTGAATTTTTTAATGCATGTGGACTGCATGTGGACTTAACTTTTTATTTTTGCAAGAAAACCGGAAATACTTCTATAGATGACTAGTTCTAATCTAAGGAAATAAAGCATTTTACCGAATGTCGCGGACACCAAGCATAACATATACAGAAAACTACCTACTTGAAATTGAAATGCTAAGAAAAAGAACGACGGCCTCATTAATTTGTCACAAGAAAAGCTGATGCTCTTGAGCTTATTCAGAATTTATTATTCGAAAATTCTTCAATTTCCTACTTGAAATAGGAAACATTGTCATTATTTCAGATTAACGTTATTAATTTATGGTTTAATGGAACCGATATGAACATATCGTTCGTTTTAAATATTTCACGATGTAGTTTCCTTGAAACATTTTCCAATGATTTGTTTTTATGGTAGGAATAAAACTAATTTTATTAACAGAAAAAATTTAACTCAAAAATCAAATAATTTTTTGGTTTTTCTGGTGCTGTGAAAGCTTGTAAGAATGATGCCTTTCAAGGGAATTTTGTTTACCCTCAATGACTTGGATGAATATTTTGCTGATGTTCGAAAATGTGGTTACAGTCTTATATTTACCTGCATCATCGTTTAATGAAATGCGTATATTGCGTCTGAGAATTTTTTTTCATCTTATAGTATAGAAATTTTGCTTTTTAAAAAACAGTTGATTAAATAATGTCTTTCGACTTTTCGCCTATAGAATGAGTATGCATTAGTCTTTTTTTTTACAATTTTCACGGTTTCTATGAAGTACATTATTTGACTATAATTATAAAGAAAAAGCCTGCTGACAACAAGCGCAACAGAAAGCTGTTCTTTTACATATTTCAGTTATGAAACTTTTGGTAATTTCCAAAGAAAATATGTTTTCAAAAATTTGACGTCAACGTTGCATGATGTTTGCTGTTTACATGTTCTTTTTTTTATGTAGGTACATATAGGATTATTCCATCAAGAATCGCAAAAGTTGTGACCTCACCATCGCCGATTCTTTTGAAAATTTGTGAACTTGAAGAATTAGTGGAAAACAAATATAATTTAATTTTTTTTTTCTATCTCATTTTTTGTTAGTTATAGTATGTTAAAGATTTTGTAAAAATGGTGTCTGACTCCTCTTTGAAAATTCATATCTCTGTTTTTTATCATAGAATAATAAAATAGGACTTATTTTAAAGGGGAAGGTTGTCGCAAAATAATAAAAATATCAATCAAATTTATCCTTCATTTTTTTTTCAAGGATCACAATTTTGTCCTTTATCCTTGAATATCTCAAAATGCCAATTTTTTTAGCTCTTATTTTTTTATCTTTTGTGTATTATATCTACTGTTCTTCAAAACATATCAAAAAATTAACTTCAACATAAAAGATTTACGGGACTGGGGAAAAAACAATTCATTCGTGTGGCTTGAAAACTGAAATCGAAACTTTCTTTCTAAAATTCATATATCTTTAACGGTTCATGTCAAAATGTTGAAATTCGATGATTGTGTGTAGGCATAAAAAAGTTTCAAGAAGTAAGCAAATTTTTTAATTATAATATTTCTGTTTTGTACTGACGACATCTAAACCAAAAAATATCTAGAAATCCAATTAATTTTTTTCAATTATCTGCGTAATTCGGTGCGTGAATAAACTAATCTATAATTTCATTGTACTTCGAAGCTGGGTAACACCTGTTAATTTTCCTTAAAACCAGCCCCGTCACAAGTTCAATAACATCTCTGTTTGTAAAATAAAAATAACATTAAAGTACTTTGCGTCAGTTTTATATTTTTTTGCGTCATGTATGTAGGTATACCTACTCATTATACCTACGCTGTAGAGTTTTCTACATTTTCTCATCACGTTTTGTTATTAAATCTTCTTCTCTTTTACTTTCAACAAAGCTCTGCAATTTTTCAATTTTATTTTCTTTCAAGAATTGCAATAAAATTAAATGCAGCCAATTAATTATGCGAAAAAAAGAACAGATATGCTGTTAATACGTGTGTATTGTGTTTTGAAATAGCTGATAATTTAAATATTACACAAATCAAATATCACAATGATTTACAATTAAAATTTGTTGGTAATGCTCTTTTGAATAGTAATTAGTTGTTTCAAAAGAGGCGTGATTCATCCTTTGGAATTCTTTTCCGATCAAAATTGTGGCTACTGTGAGAAACGAAAGGAAGTCGAATGTATTGCGAATTACGAGCCATCGACAATTTTTTTGGCAGTGATATTCATTCACAGTAGCTTGAATTGTTTTACAGTAGCAGAAAGCTTAGCATTTGAGAATTTTCGCTGCTTCACTCAAACCAATCCCAGTTTATCTTCGACTAAGCAAAAAGCTATATCAAATAAACTGAAAAATTGGAAATTTCCATAGAATTTAAGTTCCTATTAAAATCATTCTTCGTGCTGTTTCAGCTAAATTTCATTCTAAACGATATGAAATAAAATTGGTTTGCGAAAAATTTAATTTTCGATAGTAAAAGAGCGCGAAACTCGAATAAATCGAAATTCCTTCAACACTAGCCGCGATACTATTCGATTTTCAGACATAGTTGTTAAATAGTAGGAAAGCGGAAAAGCGGGCATGCTCCACATGTTTATCTAGACTTATTCGATAATAGAGCTTCTCTAGTAAAAAGATTCGTCTTTGTTTACTATTTCTTAATGGCAAACCATTTAACCATCAGCAACATTTTCTCAGTGTTTGTTTTTTTATTTGTTTAGAAATTCTTTTGGTCCAGTGGTATGTTTAGTATCTCGGCTTGTTCTTTTTCACTTAGTTTAACCGAATTTCTTCATAAATACAGATCCCTTTTTTTTTTGTTTAAATATTGATCAGAGTTTGCCGAGCACTTTTATGTTTTGATCCGGAGTGTCAGAGGCGTTAAGTACTTTTAAGTAGTGGGTGTTAACATAATATTGAAATTTAGAAAGGGTTTTTGTTTCTTCTAAGAACATTTCAACAAAGTTGATTTTTTAATGGACTGAAAAAATAATCACTGAATTTATTGTTGAATGTTTGGGCGGGAAAAGTCGTCTTTGATATGATGAGTTGTGCTGGGTGGCGGGGGCGATTAAAGGGCGATCGGAAGTCAATTAAGTTGTAAACAAGATATTATTTACTATTCGGGGTTTTTTTTTTAAATCAATGATTCATCTTGGAGAATTTGTTGATTTCTTTAAACTTGTGTGAAGGATAGTTGTGGAGTCAGTTTAGTTCTGCGCAGGATCCGCAATTGAAAAGTTTGTATACGTTAAGCTTAGTCACTTTATTATGGTTCTTGGAATTGATTACGATGGTTAGCTTGAACACTTAAGTAGAAATTCTATTGTATAGATGACTCTTTGTTTACCTCAGCTTAATTGCTGAATTCAGCTTATTGTTGATCATGCTTCTGTTACCATATTTGTGTTGGCAAGAAGAAGGGTGGGTACTCTAACATTTCATTACGCATTTAATAGCAATAATAGTAGCCGTGCTACTCTTGTCCGAATGACTACCAATTATTTCATTTTGTAGTATACTTTTCCCTGGCTAATTTTAATAGTAGACATCGCTAAACTTTCACAAAACACAAAATGGTTGCTGCAATTACTTTATTATTTTTTAATAATCAAGAAGTAGGTACCTATATTCGATAAATTCTCTAAGTATAGATACCTGTTTGTTTCTGTTTTCATTTTATCTATTTTCATTTTCACTTAGATTCTTATCGAAACTTATACTCCAACATTAATTCCTATCTTGACCTTTATCGCTGTGATGTCAGCTAATGTAAATATAACGTTTTTTTATTGACGTAAATCATAAAGACATTTTCGAATAATTTATGAAGGTCCCAACACTGGTCACCAATATCACAAATAAACTCGCATTACATACAAACTGATTGTGTACTGTCTTCGCATCGAGAACAATTTGATTGATTTCAATTATTCGAGTTACACAATAATTTACGAGATGAATTTTTGTGGACAATTTTTAATGCGTTATTGGCCTTCTGTTCTAATTTCTTCGTGACTCCTGTAATAGAGCAATGACATGTGTCTATCAAAATTACAATAATTAAAACTTATAACTTGTACTCTTAATTGCAAATTGTTCATTCATTCGTTTCACTTGGTCATGTTCACTCTGATCAATTGTATACAATCGATTTAGAATTTTTATCGTAAAAATTTAATTTGATGCCCAGCATATGCGGAACATTTGTAAGACCTCGTCAAACAAGTGTCCGGATCATGTGCTAAAGATTAAATGGTTAAGTATTTATCGAAGAACACGAGCCTCGTTTTTATTGTTTATTTGCATTTTGTGTAAGCAGTACAAGTACGGTTGTTCAGTTTGAGGCAACACTTTATATGCACGTTTTATTAATTGTAATTTATCTCAAAGCGTGTGTGAAGTTTTTTTTTAATTACATATGAGATATAGCGATCTTTGCAAATTAACTTTAGAAGTGGTTTGCGCCTGCTGTCGTACTAATTTATTATATCTTTTTTGAAGTTTGGTTGTTCTAACTGTGGAATGAAATTTTAATTTACCTACTCTAATAAGTAATAGAAATTCCTAAATTCAACAAAAAAATGCTAACCCAAAATTTAGTATTTTATATGAATTGTATCATTTAATCAAGTATCGCCAAATCTGCGATTCGTTTGAAAATTTGTGTACTCGAAGAGTTAGGGCCGGTTTCACAGTGCGTACTTAAGCTTTGGCTTAGTTGAACCTGAGCCAGTAACTTAAGCTTTAGCTCAAAACAATTCTGTTTCACACTGCTTAATGAATTGTGTAGGCCACTGTTTTGAAAAGTTATATCAAAATGCTATTAAAATTTTGAAAAATACCGTTAAAAATTAGAAAGCGATTATAATTAAATAGGAGTCGCAATTGTATGGCTTTTGAGGTGAACATTCTCGTCAGTCTTGTATTAAAATATAAATTTAAAATTGAATAAAAATTCCGACAGGAAAATTACACTTGCTATTCGCTATTCGCTTGCTTAAAATCCGAACTCAAACTTAAGCTCTCATATCCACTGGCTTAAGTTGAGTTTCGAGTTGAACTCTACTCAAGCCTTAAAACATTAGTGTGAAACAGTGATTCCATTTGAGCAAAGGCTTAAGTTGAAATTGAAACTTAAGCTCGCACTGTGAAACCGGCCTTTAGTGAAAATAAAATACTAACTTAAATTTTTTGTTTCTATCTATTTTTTTTGGTTAGTTATAGTATGTATGTTAAAGATTTCGCATAAAAGGTATCTGAGTCCTCTTCGTTAATTCTTATCTCTGGTAATTTTTATCGTAAAGTAACACTTTGCGTTCCACACTTTTTGTCAAAAATTTTGACAATGCTATTTAAAAGGTCAAAATTTCTGTGCCGGTCACCGGTGGCCCCCATGGCATTCAACGTATTAATTTAACTTTTAAAGTTTGTAGTTGTATACTGTCGAAATATAAAAAATACTAATGAAAATTATCCTTGAATTTTTTTTTCCAGGATAACTTTTTTTTTCCTTTTTCTTTGAATTTCTTAAAATAAATGCAGCTTTAACTTAAAGCCAACTTTATGACGACTGTGAATAGCGGCCAATATCTTTAAATTTTTTAATTTTTTATATATTGTTTATTTGTTTTTCAAAACATATCAAAAAATTAACTTGGAATCTCAAAGTAATCGGCGTAAAAAAATTAAATTAAATTATTAGAGAACTAAACTATCCTAAATTGAGAGAACTACTAATGTTTTTAGTTTCTTTTTTGACCCCGATCCCCTTGAGATTCCAAATTAATTTTTTGATGTGTTTTGAAAAACAGTACCTATAATAAACAAGATATAAAAAATTTAAAAATATTTAAGATATGCATTTTAAGAAATTCAAGGATAAAGGCCAAAATCGTTATCCTTGAGAAAAATGTCAAGGATATTCGTATTTTTTATATTGCGACAACCTCCCCGTCTAAAATAAACCCTATTTTATTATTCTAGGATAAAAATTACTAAAGATATGAATTTTCAAAGAGGACTCGAACGTCTTTTTGGCGAAAAGTTTAACATACTATAACTAACAAAAGTATTGAAATATGGGCATGAAATGTAATATAAATTATTTTTGTCAGTAGTATGTACAAACATTTCCAAAAGAATCGGTAATCGATGGTAAGGTCACACCTTTGGCGATTCTTGATGGAATGACACAAGTGCCCCATTGCTCATAACTCATTTGATAGATCAGTACGATCACTTGAAAAGACTCCTAATAGAGTGCCGATCCTCCTCATTAAGATCTAAGATGAACTAATCTTTATCAATTTCAAAAGGTCCCGTACTTAAGTTGAAGTGCTTTTTTCACTCGTGCGAGCTGATGGCTCTCAATGAAAACAGAAGCACCAAGCACGAAGTTTCTTCCAAGTGTCTTGTTGGACATTTTCAGCACTTGATTGAAATTGCCGGACAATTCACATTAATAATATCAGCTATGTTTATTAAAGTTCAGGGCAAAGACAACATTGCTCCGTGTGCTCTTCTTTCTGTGTATCACCTCAAGACGCAGTTCAAGGATCTACTGAACGAATTGATCGCTCCCGCCCCTAAGCTAAACTAATTGCATGTCGGACATTAAAATGCATTCGAGGGAAGAAGAATATTCCGAGGGCAATGCATTTTAATTGCATTCAATGCAATTGTTTACGAGAAGTCAACTGCGATGATTCCATAAATAAACTGAACGTCTCCAGACTGGATGATTATGTCGGTAAGGCTTTTCTTATGCTGGGTGGCTCCTCTTGATGCTCGGTGCATTGTCTTGGATCGTACGAGTCGTCTAAGCAATGCAAATTCGTACGTATACAAAAGACGTTTGCAGAACAGAAAATCCAATTGCTTGTAGAACGTACAGAAAAATCGAATACCAAGTGTTGTAAAGCGGATATCTGAGTAGTAAATTAGAAAAAGACGAATCAAAACACAATTTTAAGTCCATCAATTTTGCATAATTCTGGAGCACAATGTATCGCAAATGTTCTTGGTTTTTAGTTCATGAAAGAATCCAGCGATCGATATCGAAGTATGGAATTAACTTTCTAAAGAATGGCGACAATAAGGCATTTCTATATTATCTTTTGGGTGAGGTTAACTGGAAAAGTAATTGATTATATCGCCGCAGCTCATGAGTAAGAATATCACATGCTTCCAAAGGCAATTTGATAGATGCGTTGCAGCGCTATCAATTAAGTGGAAAAATATTAAAATATTACTCACAACGTAGTACCATAAATTATCGCGGTAGCATACCTACATTGTATTCAGGCTAGAAAGTTCAATAGCTCTTAATAATGCTGTTCACTTCTGTTTTCTTCTCTTCAGACAATATCATGATTGTAACTGGCACTTTCTTTTCTGATATTCGACTCTCTTCCCTTTACGGGGAGGATCGCTGCGGTTGGGTACAAATTTTGAAATATTTTCAATCTACAAAATATGTATACGAATTAATAACGTTTGTATACTGCAGACAAAGAATGAACCCTTTGTTTTATTTTTTTTATGTCTACCACCCTAAAAAATCGCGATTGAAAAAAACTGCTTTATTTAGAACTACCCAGCGTGTGTAAGGTTATTTAAAGAAAAATTATAACTACTGCCTTGAAAACTGATAGCTCCCGCGAATTTTTATCCGAATTAAATATTTACATGTTAAGTATATAATTAAAAAGCAAACATAAAGAAAAACAAACCATTCATTCTTACGTTTATAGTCTACAAACAATAATTTTACTAACACCGTTAAAAAATGATTAAGCTATGAAAAGAATTAGAAATTATCTCATTTATTTACAATAAATTTCTATTGTAAATTTGCATGACTAGGTTGTGACTGTGCGGGAGTTGTTTTTTTTTTTTTTTAAACAAAAAGAAAATTATTGTTAACAGAACAGTCATTTTTAGCCTGAAAACCTGTTCTCTTATTCGTACGCAACTACGTAAACATACGCAACTATAATCTCATCAAATGTTATCTTGACTCGGTTCTTATTATTTATATCTACTTTTTTATTTTCCCCTTTTTTTTATTAATCTTACGCCTGTCTTTTATAGCAATCTATAATCGTGTGATATCTTATCACTTATCATAAATTGTTGGTAAATATTTTCGGTGAATCTTTTGCAAGGTTGAATATGCTTATTGGGGAGATAGTAAGTTTATCGTTTGTATAATTCGGTCTTGGAGCGAACAATTGTTTATAACTTTGTGTATTTTGAATAATAAAACTGTTTCATAAATTGCCGTACTCCCACTTTGACGATATCCTAAATGATGCTATAGACAGACTGCTAGGCGTATTTCATGCAATTGCTTATCGACATTACAACAGTTCGTACGTTCGCTTTTGACACATTTTGTACATTTTTTCTATGATAAGATATCAATATAATCGTTTTTTCGCGAGCAAAATTAAACGTTCAGGACAACTTTTATAGTTATTCTAGCAGCTAAAGAAATGGCGTCGCTACGTGATAAATAATCGTCTCTTGTGACAAAGAGAATTACATTAAATATTACTTAGACTATTAGTTTGGTTACATACAAGTGAATAATTATTAAAACAGACGATTTAAGAAATGTTTAAAATACGTAAAGATAAACCGAAATCGGAAATTATTACCTCATCCCCACCTTTAACGGATTCGGTTTCTAAAAATGGAAAGAAATTAGTTTTGGATAATTCACGATGGGAGGTAAGCATTTAACCATATAATTATTATTTAATATGATTTAATAATTTTTTGTCATTGTTTAATCAGAATGTGATTGTTAAGTTGTAGTAGTCATGAATATGAACCAATTAGAGTGCGTTCAAAGCACTCGATTTCCTGTCTAATTTTGCGATAAATTTTAGCAAAGCTTTTGTCTATGTGGTTTCCCTTCATAAAAGCTTTGGAACCTAATTTCTTTGGAAATGTAAACGTTATTTTACCAAGAAAATGGTTTCTTTTTTTAAATTTTTAAGTAATTTATTAGTCGCAAAAATTAACGGTTTAGGGTACACAAAAAGATTGTGATTGCCGTTGATCGATATAAGCTTTTCGAAATTTAGATTTTGAAAAATAAACTTAAAATATTGGCCGCTATTCACAGTCGTCATAAAGTTGGCTTTAAGTTAAAGCTGACTTTAGTGTCGTAATATTAATATGACACTAAAGTCAGCTCTAACTTAAAGCCAACTTTATGACGGCTGTGAATAGTGGCCATTGTTTTCAACATATTGTAATAAAAAAAAATATAATATTATTAAAAAATAAAAAAAAATTTCAAGTACCTAATTCGAAATTGGTTATTATATTGAAATTACGATTCTTCGTATTCCGTAAATGTTAAACTGCATCAAATATTTGACCAAAAAAATTTGACAGATAAATTTGAACTGCCGAAAAAATGACAAATTTTTGACTAAATACAAGCTTTGAAACAAAAAACTAGATTCGTATTTTATTTATTATTGAGTTTTATTTTTTTGAGCTGATAATAGCAAGCTATCAAAATTTTAAACTTTGTTTTATGACGCGAAAGACCATATCGCCCCTTGGCCTCTTCGATAAAAATTTTCTGCTGGAATTTGATTTGATGATAACTTTCTGATCGAATATGAGACTTTATTCCTTCGTTCGGTCGGGACTTTCTCTCAAAACACCGCAACTTAGATTTTCTACGAGAAACAAGTTGTTAGCATTTAACGCACATTAAATGGTTGTGGGGAGTGTCTTGAGAGATATAATTTTTATTTTTCTTGTATAGGTTTAAAATTTCCAAAACTTAGTAATGAGTTGTATGAGTTTCCAAGAACCCACGCCACTTGTGTATAAAATAGTCGTTAATGGTTTTTACGAGTCTTGAATAAAAACTCCATGTAGGGAATAATTTTAATAAATAAGTTCTCACTTTTTTGTCAGGATTTTAAAGAAACACTAAAAACTACAAGAACCCGGGACCGGGAATGAAACTGGAAAAAAAATAAAAATATTTTTATATGATATATATGCCTGAAAAGAGAACCTCTTCATCCCAATTTGGAATTAATTGGACCAGGTCCGTTTTACCGGGGTAATTCCTTTCGAGAAGTTTTGCCATGGAGCAAATGCTCAAAAAAAAACTTCCTTCAAAAAAACCTGAAAATCTTTAGATTACAATATCTTACAAACCAATTGCACCAGAAAAACAAAATTCGGTTTGAGTATAAAGATTAATAAGTAAAGATTGCTGAAAGTAAAATCTTTGAAAGGGGCGGGGGATCACGGAAGTGGAGGGGATAAGAATTTTTCAAAAATAACACGTTTCATATCTCAATAACAGTGTAAGATAGAAACTTTTACCAGAAGTATGCCAAATAGAACCCTTGTAGGGAAAAAAAATTGGAGGTGGGCGTGTAGAGGGTGAGGGTGGGGAAGGGTGAGAAGGAAAAACTTCCGATGTTTACATCTTAAGAGCCTATAATGATATAAAGCTGAAACTTGGTATTTAGACAGAGCTATAGTAGTGGCATGGTGGAAAAATAATTTTTTTTTTAGGGGTAGCATGGTACGAGGGTAGGGGGTGTTTTTCCTAACTTTAGAACGGCTTATGCTAGAAAAATTGAACTCGGTGTGTATATGTAAACGAATAAGAAAAGTAGTTCTGATAAAAAAAAATTCGAATATTCATTGGCGTTCAGAAAGAGGGGCAAAAAAAAATTTCAGTAAATATAAAATGCATATATTTTCACGATTTTCGTCATATCTGCTAGGTCTTTCGAAATATTAAATTCATTTTTATTCTACGGATTCTTCATATGAATACCTAGAAAGTGTTTTCAAGATTTTTTGAAATTCGACCCCTAAGGGGCCATACACATACTACGTCACGCAAATTTTGACTATTTTGGAGCCCCCCCTCTCCCGTTGTCACACTTTGTTGCAAAATGTCATCCTCCCCCCCCCCTCCGCTGTGACGTCACAAGGTTTGGTATGTTTCAAAAATAAACACATGAAGTAGAGCTAATATTCATGTTTTATTTAAAATAAATGAAAAAAAAAATCATAAATAATAGGTGAGTTTTTTTGCGCACTTATCTAGATCAGAGCAGGTTAAAAAACTTACATTCAAAATAACAACAACATTGCAGTTTTTATGCCTTTATTTGTAACTTTTTTCCATAGATAGTAGACTAGATTAGAGAACTTAACGCAAATAGCTACTTCAGGGTTCCGTTAACTGCAACAGGATAAAACAAAAGAATGTTGGTTTGTCGTTACTCATGATTGAGATTTTGTTACATATAAATATATGGTATATTGCAGGGTTGCCAGTAAATTATTACGATATTAATTTGAAAAGTTCCGTTCCAATTTTGTTACGTCACATCTTTCAGATGACCCCCGTCCCCTATGTCACACTTTGTCACATTTTTGCAACCACTCCTACCCCTTTTCGTGTGACGTAGTATGTGAACGGTTCCTAAGAGGGTGTAAAGTTGTTGTATACTTTTTCATGAATTCCACCATATCTCTCAGGTCTGATCAGATATCGAATATCTTTTAACTTCCACGGGCTTGTTTAATAATCACCTATTTTTCAGTTTTTTTCTTTTTCAACCTCTAGACCGCATCCCGGAATATGACCCAATTATATAATTCATATGTTACACTCTATTCTAACCGCTTCCCGAACTTTTTGTTAGGTTTTTTCAGTCACATAGTAACATACACCGCATCACCGAATTACACACGTTCCGAACTTCTGCCTAAAAAATAATAAAGTTGCGCCCAGACTGTTGGAAGATTTTTTTAATAAATAAATTATAAAATAAAATATTTGTTTTCATTTTGTTGCCGTAACTATTATTTTATTGTTAGAATCGTTTATCAGTCTGCCTTATATTCTTATGTTTTTAGATTTCCTTAACGGTCGTTCTGCGAATTTCGTATTTGTCTTCTAGATTCAGTTGAGCTTACAAATAAGGTCAACGTGATTACTTCCTATATTGCGACACACTCACTTTTTTGAAAAAAAAAAAAAAAAAAAAAGACAATAAAATTGTTTGTTTGTTTGGTCGTAAATGATCTACAGTTATTCAAAATGCAAAAGAAAACATAAACAAAATATTGACATTAAAATTGAAACGCATTTAGCACAGGTAATAATTGCGCAGACTGATGCATAATATTCTAGAAGATTACAGACAAGAACAATCTTTATAACTCTGTAAAGTAATTTTTCATAAACTTATCGTATAAAGTTTATAGTATCCTAGTTATTTAATTTCATTTTTAATTAAAAACAAGTCATACGTTTATTGTACTATTTTCTGATACCTTTGCAAATTCTAGAATTTTTTGTTATATAATTTGTAATTGTTTTACTCGCTTTTTGGTACTCAGTAGAATGAAAATTAATATTTACTTTGGATTTTCTTTGATCGCTCGACGGATGTAGCGACCCGGAAATACTTGCGATGACCTAGAAAAACATGTTGCGTGTTTTTGAAAGTTTTCTCGGCTATAGTACACATTCTTCAAGACATTTGTGCGGTAGCTACTTGATGCTAAATTTTTAGCATATTTTTTTTTATAATATCTTGTAAAAATAAAATGTAAAGTTATGACTAGTCTCCACTCCAGTTATGTACCATTTTTCGCTTGTCTTATTTTGGATCTTATCAAATTTCCGAAAAATTTTATTACTTAGGGTCAATGTATATATAAACTTTGTCAGAACATTAGTATGGTTGAGGACCTTTTTCTGTAATGTACCTACTATAAAATAATAGAGAAAATTTTAAGGTACTTTTTCTAATGGTTTTCAAAGATTTCGACTATTAGCGAATTTGATTTTACAAAATAAAATTTCAAAATTCCATTAGGTCCCTTAATATGCTTTCTTTAGTTCTGTAAATTATACCATAAAAAATAAAACAGGTTCTTTAGAAATATGTCATAACTTCTCTGTCCTTTTAGTTAAATCATATCTTCCTTTAAAGGGTCTACGCCTATACAATGAAAAAGTCAGGCTCAAAAGATCGTAGTGCGTTCACAGTTCTTAAAGATTTTAAAAGCTCGAACCTTAAACTAATATTGACGTTAATCACTAAATACACAGCGGAAATGAATACTTAATAGATATTTACGCTGCTATCACGATACCACAAATATGCTTTTTTTATTACGTCCCTACTTGATTGAACGAAATAGCTTTTCAATGCTAGCTACCATAACTTGAAATATCTTTTAATATATTTTGTTTTTTTATTAATACTTTCAGAGGCGATTACATAAAGAGTTGATGTCACTAATTAAAGAGCCGCCTCCAGGAGTCACAGTTGATACCGATAGCATTAGTCAAAATCTTTCACAGTAAGTTTGTCCCAGCAATTTCTAGTTCTTTCAGTATTAACAAAATGTGTTCATATTTTTTAAAGATGGAAAATAAATATGGACGGAGTTGATGGAACGCTATACGAAGGAGAACACTTTCAGTTGTTATTTAAGTTTAATAATAAATATCCATTTGATTCTCCAGAAGTAAGTCACTGAGAATTCCACTTGCAAAAATCGATGACTTAATTTTCTTTCAATAGGTAACTTTTATCGGACCAAATATTCCAGTACATCCTCATGTATATTCAAACGGACATATATGCTTATCAATATTAACGGATGATTGGTCACCTGCCTTATCTGTACAATCAGTTTGTCTTAGTATAGCGTCGATGCTGAGTAGTTGTCGTGAAAAGAAACGACCGCCTGATAATACGCTCTATGTTAAAACGTGCAATAAAAATCCGAAGAAAACAAAGTGGTGGTATCACGGTAAGATCCTT
The DNA here is from genome assembly GCA_949128065.1 of Beris chalybata. Lineage (NCBI taxonomy): Eukaryota > Metazoa > Arthropoda > Insecta > Diptera > Stratiomyidae > Beris > Beris chalybata. The sequence continues at coordinate 4,522,402 of OX421894.1, read as the reverse complement.
TTAATGTTCTTCTGTTCGATTTCATAACTAATTTTCCTATTCGTTAAATTTCAGATGATTCCGTTTGAAAACATCGATAAACAATTCAATACAACACACTAAAAAAAAGTTTTAAGAGTTTTAGTAGATGTTCCTGTCGTTATCGGTGAACTTCTTGATTAACTTAATATATTTTTTTTTTAGTAAGGACATTCGCGATAGTGTGATGTTCGAAATCACAAGTTTTTTTTATGTAATTATTTGTAAAAAAAAAATTGTTAACAAAACAACAATAAATTAAGATTTGATCCTAAGGAACCTAAAAATTAAATAAATCTAGAGCAAAATTGGTTTTAAACACACATTCCAACATTAGTTTGCGTTTGCATCATTATTCATTGGTTCATTGGAGTTTATACATAGGAGTTGACATATATACACGCCGTATCAAAACAAACCATCGCGTCGGAAATATCAAAAAAAAAAAATTATTATAGTTTTGTCATAAATTTTATTAAGCCAGAAAGGCTTAATTTTTTTAAAAAAAACTCTATCCCTTTGTAACACAGTAGAGGTACGGCTACCATCTTTGCTCTAATAATTTTAATTTTAGCTCACGATATCCTAATTTGTTTTAAATATTAGGGTGGATTATCATTGCACCAACAGACTTCTTTATCGAGATTTTTCGGCTTATGGTGTTCACAGTTTCTTTTGTTCAACACCAGTTAGTTCACTGCTGCCCAAAATAAAATTCTTAATCGTTTATCTGGTGGCAGTTAAATTTCAGCAATATTGACACTATAGCGTTTTTTCGCTATACACCACTTCGTATTCGACGCCTCTTCTCGGTTGAAAGCAGGTCTGCCAATAATAACATATTTTTAAATATTTGGTTGAAATAAGTACAAAATTCGAGCGATTGGAACAATACTTTTGGGTCTTAGTTCCAATTAGACTAAACTGCAACTAGTTTACGAATATGATTCTAGTCTATTAATATTTTCCGTCCAAAGTATAGACTCTTAAAACCGCGGTTTCGTTTTGTTTTTACGCTTCTGCTGGACAGATTTGTTGCAGTTTTGTGTAAGCTCCTTGGTGGGCGTCGCAAAAAAACAAAATTATTCAAAATATCCAATTTACTTCCGTTGCAACTAAATTAAACTAAAACTGATCCATTTTTTCTAAATAAAATTTAAATGACAGGTTTGATTTGTTACGGTGTGTAGATCAAACCACAAATAATTAAAGCAAATTGGAAATTATATTTTAATTATAAGAACAACTTGACATCACTCTAAGAATCCTTTACACCGAAAACTCTTGATTTCGTCCATTATTTAAATTATAATATTGTTGTAAAAGTTTATAATGTAATTGCAATAGCGAAACGGATATCGATTTTACGATTACATTACGTTTAGATCAAATCAAAAACATACCAAGGCACGAAATGCGAAAAGATTAAAAGAAAATAACGGGAAAAAACAATGAATTCAACTGCACGACATGCATTATGCATAATATAGAAGTAAAATGAGATATAGTTTTAAGTCTGCGCGAAAAATTTATTCTAGAAAATAGATTAACTAACAATCGAGTAAAGGTCGAGTTTCAGAATAATTCAAATTCTTTTGTTAATTTGTGTAATGAAAACGAGTGTTTGGAAAATTAAAAAAAAAAAAAAATAAGATGAAAAATAAACGTACATATTTATTTAATTTGAAATTGACATTTTAATATATACCATATAACTCAAAAATTAGTGGTGTTGGTCGCAATGGCCCCAAGTTCTTCTACGTCCGCCAGCCACCTACATACATTTCAAATTTTAACTTGTCGGAAAAGGTAACTCTTGCAATAAACCTTAACACAGAACACAGAATGACACCAGTAGAGTGAAGTAATGGCAAGAACAGTCTGAAATTTCCTCTAAATAGTCAAATTAAAATTAGGTGCCCCCATATAATATCTTGGATTGAATGATACATTGGTGATATTAACGTTATTATAATGATTTATCTACGAGCAGTGTATCCATGGTATAATACTCAAATTGCAAACTAGGTAATGTGTATCGAAAATTTATTTCCAAGTGATACGCGTTTTATTTGTCCACCACAGTATTTTTTAATCTATGACCGATATTATATACATAATTTGAATGTAGATACTTTTGCATGGTAGTGCCCCGTTTCGTCTTGCATTGTTCGAAGAAGATCGAATAATAAAATCTGAAATATGACCAGAACATAACACGTATGCGATGACCAAACTTATTCGAATAGCTTCACAGTCGTAGTGACGATTGTAACGGGGTTCTTTAATAAAATAATGGTCCAATTGTCAATACCCAAAATTGTTTATTGTTTTTTTAAACCGATTCATTGCTACTATAGGCAAACCAAATTTTCGTTTTACACGTCAATTAACTTTCTACCGCCTTTGCAATTCACTTAACTAAAGATTTATTTCAGTGCAAACTCGAATTGTGCGCATTATTTAAACGAATTTTGATTTTGTATTATTTCACAATGTCGATAAAGCTTTGAAGTGAAAAACTGTTCATACGGCATGGAATGCAGTATTCGTGTGATTCGAATCTCGACTACTTATCAATTTGTCATAGAACACTAAGTAAGCAGTAAGATGTTGTCATTTTTATCATAGATTGTGTTATGTAGTTGCGTGTTGACGGTTTATGCAGCCAACAATGGCATCGATAATCAATTTCTAACAAATTGTTTCTAAATTCTAGATGACATTCTCCACAATTATTTGCCACCATCTGGTTTGTATGATCGCATACAATATTTTACGCTGATTGCGAAAGGTCATACGGGAAATGTATGACTTGTGGAAGGTCTCGTTCCACTATGTGGAACTTGACGAGGTAGGAATTTCTAATTTACATAGTTGTATCTAATGTAACAACCTTGTAAGTGATAAATACAACAACCATGAGTGTTTTTCCGTAATATCCAACAAATAAATTATGTCTACAAATGTAAATTTTAATTTTTCTAACAGCATGGGTGAAAAAAGCTTAAAAGCGCGAATGCTTTATTGTAGATTCAAATCCCATTTTACCTGTCAAACGTTTGCCAGCTAATTTTCAAGCCTTTTTGATCATTTATATTATCAGTATAGTCTTATTACGAAAATACTGAGAGTCAAACTATTGAACGGTGCTGACTATAGGATTCATATAATTCTTCAAGGTACAGGTACTACGAGCTTAATTAATATAAGTAAAATTAAAGAAAAAAACAAGACAGAGCATCCTTTAATATTGAGTTCTCTCTTTATTATACATAATTTGATAAAATAAACAGAAAAATATAATAAACAATAAACAGTTTGATAGTATTTCGTAAGTTTCTCATAGTTATTATCATAATTTGTTTGTTTTTATTTAATAATATAATATTACATATATTATAATAATTATATTCTTTTTATATTACTAACAGCATTTTGTTTATATGGGTTTGCATTTTAATATCGCTATTGAACCGAAATAATGAAGAAAACCAGATCATAGTTTTGTTTGTTAATATTAGGGGGTAGTGTTCTTATTGAAATTATCTGAAAGTAGTCGATAAACGTAATTAGAATTAGATTTTTTTTTCTCTTCTTGTATTGTTTTTTTTTTTTCATTATTTTACATTTGAATTTTTCAAATCGAATCACTGTAAATATCACAATTCAGTTAACATACAAATCTATTTTTTTTATACGAATTTAATAATACAATTAAATAGTAAATCTTAAAATAATGATCTTAAAAATGTCTTATTATCTGTTTTATTTCGAGTTGAAACAGACAATAATAATTGTTATTAATATCGTCTAAATAAATGGTTCATTTTTTTACATGTATATTTTAGTTATTATTATTAATTATTTATAGATACTTTTAACAAAAAAAAAATTACTCAAATATTTCATAGCTACGAGTCTACAGTGTTACAAATTTTATGCTTTTACCTATCGATTTGAAGTACTTTAGATTTGTTGTGAATATGTTTTTTTTAATCGTTTGTTTTTGAATTATTTTTTTTTTTATATGAATTACAATTTAAATTTGGGAGTGGTTTTCTTTTATTTTTTTGTTCGACCTTCACTATGTTCGGTATTTGGGTTTTATTTGTTATTTACAATATTTTAGTTAGAAAAATTTGAACAATAATAACCGTTTTTTTTATTTTACATATTTTTGGAAGTGTTGTATAATATACTTGGCAGCATATTTTAGGCTTATTAATTTAAGAGTGATCATAATTTGGACATATTAACACGTAAGACTTGAAAGTGAAGCTGTTTTGGAGTTTAAATCGAAGAATGAGTTCTGTTCTTTAGGATTTTAAAGAAACAAGTTCAGAATAATGGTAACGATATGAGGCTTTGGCACAATTTTATTATTTCGTTGCTAAATTTTTTAAATGGTATGTACCCAAATTATGATATGTTTCCATTACAACGATCAAAAGCTAATAAATTTTTACCAATTCAAAATCAGTTCGCGAAAGGAAAATTTGAATTTTTAAAATCCGAGCTTTAGCTAATGTTTAGGGCACCTCTAAACCAGCAAATTCTCTCTGTTTTGTTTTAATTTTTTCCCCAATTTCGTTGTTGTTCTTACCGGCATTTTGTTCGAGGTTCGAAAAGGAATAACCCCTTTTGTGTTTCTGTTTTTTCACTTCTGGAGCTGGCTGAGCTGAGGATTGCATTGGCGATTGAAGTGTGTTCAACTAAAAAAAATAAAAGAATTTATCATAGTGTTCCTATTTTACGTTAAAAATTAATTAAACACATTAATCGTAACCAAGCAGAGTTACCAGTAAGTGAGTATGAATTTGTCAGGGTCCTTTTCTAAGTGTAAAAAAAAATAAAGCGGGTCGCAATTTTACTAAATACTTTTTTAATAAAGTATTTTCCATCATGTGCAGAAGCTTTTTAATTGGAATTTGAAACCTATGGTAGGATTAAAAATAATCCTTGAGTCTTGCAGCAACAGTAGTACACCCTTATATTAACGCGAGCAGATGCTCTGTGTTGATGATCAATCACCTCTGGCTATTTGTCCTTGATATCCCGTAGTGAAAACAGGAAGTGATTCAGTTAGAAAGCTACAGACAAAACTAACTAAATTTACTTTCAGGAAATTAATCCAAATTAGCCTAGTGTCCTAAAAATTGGGATCCATCCATCGCGTCAACGCCGTCTAAAAGCAACAACTTGTTCATGCACAGTCACATTTTTTCCAGGATTGTACAATTTTGGTAGCAAGTAGTTCAACCCACTTATCCAAAGAATCTCTTTTGGGAGACAACTTAACACGCAGTCTTTTATCTTGACGGTCACTTTTGTCATCAAACCGTAGTACTCCGTTTTAGTGACATTGCAGCTCAAAAAATAGGTCTTTCTGTTTCTGCGTTCCACAAACTTTTGATAGATTCGTGCAAATATGAATTCGATTTTTTATTAAAAGAGAAATTCATTTAAATATTTGTAACGTGCGATTTGTATGAGTTTGCATAACTGCTATTCATCAAATTGTAAATGCTTCACTCTGGCATAGGTTTTCATAAACTCGTCAATGTTTTCAGTTACAGTCTCAATTTACTGTGGAAACTATAGCGTTGCAGGTCTTCTTAGGCATTCGAACTGAACTGATTTCCTGGAGATTTCTTTGATAACAAAAGGGTGGCATTACACTGGCAGAAGGAAGCTCTTATATAGCTAAGACCTAGTAAAACAAATGACGACCTTGGACAAAAATTACGATTGGAAAATAAAGTCGAGGAAGCCAAGGCGAAATTTGGCAGTAGAAGTAAACACAAACTATGCATGACCAATCACATTAAAAAATCGGTTACATAAAATTATCCCCCTTAGATCGATCCAGAGATTCTTACGAAACTGCTAAGAAATTGTTTTTTCCGGTACAAGTGTTTATCCCATCTCTAAACCTAATGGTTTGGATAAACGGTTTTCCATATTTTCTGGTCATTCGAAATGGAAAATGGTTAATTACTGAAGATCAGTATGATGTTATTAATGCGTTGAAACGTTATCAGGAAGAAGTTGGTAAGGAAAAGAAAGTTCTTCTCGATGCCATACCATTTAAAATTTTTCTCCATGGAGGACCAACAACATTTGTTCAACGTGGGACTTGACTTTTGTAATTAGTTTCTTCAGAAGAAAATGAGAAGTTGGTTAAAGTTTGTCGCCATTCCTAACGTTTTCTTCACGCTTTCGAATTTTCCCAATAGTTTATTTTATTTTAATGATAAGTATACATTAAGAATGTAATTAAATAAAGATACTCTGATCCCCCCAAAAACGTCCCCCCGATGAAATTTATATCTTAGAGTGCCCATTGAGGCCATTAAGAACGGTAGCAGCATAGATATAGACCAAATTTAGCTTTAGGATTAAGATAGAAAACCTGTTAGCATTAAGAACTTACGGCAAATAAAGCACTTTTTAAAACCTAAAAAAAAAACCTTCACGCTTTCGTATCCTCTGTTCACTGATGAGTGTACCATCTTCTTTATATGTGCGAAGTGGTTAAATGTTCGAAAAATAGTAATGTAAAACTACATAAATTTACTGCAACCGAAATTCAGCCTATTTGTTGATAGTTAGGAAGTGTATGCTTGCATTTCTCAAGTAAAGGTGCTAACTATAACAGACCGGCAGGCTTATAATACAACGAACCCTGCACTCCTTACCTTACGCTTAATTGTTTCATTAAAATCCAAAATTTATGACGATTATCGAAAGTTAAAAAAAAGGTCCTCATTTTCGAAGAACAAACTTGAAAAATGCACAAATATGATGTTTCTGATTTGGCGTTCCAATTTAATTTCTGCAATTGTAGGTCACAAGCTTTTTGTTTCTGAGTCAGGTATTTGCAAAGCAAAAAAAATAGGTATGTATTCTGGCACATTGTGTGCCATCGTCGGCTGATACTTATACTAATCCCGCAATAAGAAAAAAATGAACGAACGAATGAAAAATATACGTCCTTTAGAATCCTTATGAGCTACATCGTAGTATAAAACGCTGAAATTGAAATGCAACCGTGTCTAGCTCTACCTCTGCAGCGCCACAGCATCCTCTAAATCTGTGTCAGCATCGTCAAGTTTTGTAGTTCCGCTACATATTCGACATTTGCAGCAAATTATACAAGGAGCAGCCAGGAGCAGTAAAGGTGATGCGACGAGCAAAAGGATACCAAAACCGGCAAAAATTCCAATCACTTGAGCCCGATGCCACACAACCGATGCTCGCGAATGTCCTAGTTTGTTTTTGCACGGGCCCTTGTCGTAGTGTCGAAGTAGAAAATCGTCCTGAAATAAAAGAAGAGTTGGTTTAGTGCGATGTTGTTTTTTTTTCTGTAAATGTTGGTGAGGTTCTGGTTTCTAAAATGAAACCGATCAATTTTTAAAAAGCTAGAAACTTGATTTTTTTTATTTAAATGGGTGAAACAACTCGAACAAAAGATTCCCATTTGAATGAGTACACTCTAGACGAACTCAAATCAGCTCCCTATATTTCAAGAGTCTTTAGGTTGACTGAATTCCTTGTTCCTCATTTGAGACATGTACCAAGGCATTTTCTCCTCCTTATCTCTCCGTAAAGAATTCGGATTTTAAAATTATTTAAAAAAAAAATATTTTTTCTTTTTTGATGGACCGCTCTAAACGTACTTTGCTCGTGCCTTCTCTTACGAAATTTTATAATTTAATCTTAGACCAAAACGTGTACGACTTTTTTCCCTTTCAAAGATTCGAATAAGCTATAGATACGCTACGGAAAAGGTATATTTAAAGAGGAGCAGGAAGGACTACTTGCTCATCACTCAGAAAAATTTATAATTTCCAATGTGGCTCAAATATTTTGCAGTTCAGGTTTCCCACAAATTTGATATTACTTACTAGTCTCTGAAATGGTATCAACTATTATTTATACATAGATACTCATTAATGACTCTTAGACCCCATGCTACCTAAGTGGTCATGCTCTTAAGGTAAGGGCAATACCGCAGATACAAAATTGTTGAAGTACAACACTACGTCAACATCATCATCACCAATGGCGCGACAGCCAAAATCGGGCCAGGGCCTGCAGGACACATATCGTAATAAAAAATACTAGGGAGTATTTTTTTTAAATTTTGCCTAATCTGAGTCTTACCGCTTGGTAGATTTCAACTTATTAGCAATTTTTATTAAGTTAAAAGATTACTGACTACTAAATAACTCCTTTTTTAAAAATGATATCCCAATGGATTTTGAGGATAGTATACCAAAGACGACCGGGAAACAGGGAAAAATAAAATAATCTGCAGTCATTAAGTTGTTCTTCAAATAAATTACTTTGTCCTATCGAATGTAAAGGTTATCTCGATCCTGAAAGGAGCATCCAACGGGCTTAGTTTTTTCTCAGAGAATAATATCATCCACATGAGGAAATAGTTTGAATGGAAACTTGTTATTGTTCAAGTATGTGATGACATAAACCATCTATATCGTCCCACATATCACACTAATTTCATTTAATTCAAGTTGTGAACTCTTATGATAGAGATGCAGTCGCAGATTATTGCATAACTAGCTATACGGCAAACTATGCACCAGTGGGTAGGTAACTATGAATATGTTAACAACAATTAATTAAGTGGCATTAGTGTGGCTGCCATTCGCATTGGAAATTATCAATAGGTAGAACCTGAAGTGTGCTTTTGATGAACAGAATTCTCGTATCCATGCCATCTTTGTGTAGCTGCCATAGCAACCATACTAATAAAGCCAGTCTCCGTAAGAGGCGCCAACCCATTTTGAGCCAAAACCAGGACCATCTACGGATGCTGACTGGCTGGCATATGTTCGATACACACGTGACTCCCTGGAAACATGTTCATTTAACCCTTTATTTAAGTAACTAAATCCGTGCTGTGCAGTGTCACAGTCAAAAATATTAAGGCACTCGAGGTTGAAAAGTTTTGGGTTGGTGCTAGGTGGCGCCCAGTATAGGGCTTAAACCCTACGTTGGGCGCCATCTCATTATGTATACTCTGCACCTCCTAATGATGGGATCAGCTAACAAATGTGACCAATCCAGCTAATGCAATTACAAAATTTCTTATTTCCACTAATATATCTACAACTTACATCCAGGCTGGCCAAGCAATACCAACAGAAGACATGTTTGCATCTTTTGCACATCATTTGAGCGCATCCTTCGTCCTTCTCGATAGGAACTGCACACATTGGACAGCTCTTAATCAGGTCGTTATCAAATGGAATACCGATCGTATCGTCGAGACCTTCGGCAGCCAATATACGACCATTTTCTTCACACGTGACATTAGGATGAAACTGAAATTGGAAATGAAAAGGATTCACGTCAAGAAAACACATCTTCATGGTAAAAATTGTTGTTTTTTATACTTACAGGTTTCTTACAGCCAGAGCAAAATTCTTCCTTACATGTCGGACATTGTACCGCACAAAGTACTTGCGTTATTGAATTCACTTTGTCCGCATCGGACGACGATGGAGTCGGTGACACATAGCCCACTGGACAAATTGTTTCACAACCGGCACGTGGACACCATGTACGTGTTTTATCTAATTCAATTTCTGAAATGAAATTATTAAAGCGGATTAAAGTTACTAGAGAGAGAGAGTACAGAAAATGTATATATATATGGTATATATATCCTTAGCTTCACAAATAGCTATTTATTTTTTAAATCAATAAATCGAGTCCGGAAAATTTTCCAATACCCGGATTTGTAACTTTACTATTTATTTAGGATGTGGAAGAAATGGGTGTACAACGGAAGATCCTTAAGTCTTAAGTCAATGTATGTAGGACGTAATTCAACCTTAAATCACAAAGATTTTGTTGAAATAATATTATCTTTATTTTCTTTTAATAATAAAGTATTAAGATTGACTTGAAATTTACGGTAGTAGCACAAAGTTTTCGATCAATGCATATTTTTTCCGTTACTGGGCTTTGATTACCTAAATTGAAAAATCTTCTAGAATTTGAAATAAATCTTATGAGTATAGAATAAGAGGTACGCAATGTAAAGACCGTCACTTCATGTGTCTACTACAAGTTTAAATCAAAAGTGCTAAACATTTTCAGAGATTGAAGGAATAAATCTATGGAACGCTGAAAAAAAAACACTATAATTTTGTTTCAAGCACAAAAACATAAGTTCTGGAAGAGCTCTCAAAATTTCTGATTATCGCACTAGTGATTTAAACTTGTAATCAACGAATGTATGGATGTTATACACACTACACTTCAATGAATTTTTTTCCGAAAATAATCATAAAAACAGGAGGATTCAAGTATCTACCATAGGAAAGACTTTTAGAATTTTACAATAATTTAAGTATCTGATGAGCTAAGATTTAATTTCAGGAAGATTCGGTGAAATAAGAAGATTCTAAACCATGACCAGTTGGTCATTTTTTTCTCCAGGAATAGAAAAATTTAAAAATATCCTGCAATGGGTATCAAGTTTGAAGAAAAAATATTTTTTTTAGAATGTCCGTGGTAGGTATAAGGAAATTTTACTACCAATATAATTGCAATAATAAGATAATTACCTCTATACAGTCGATATCGCCGATATTTTTGTAGCGAATTGGTTGTGACTAAAGATTGTATTTCCTCCAATGAAACAGTCCCTTGTTTTGGGCATTGCGCATCTGGGCAGGATATTTCGTAAGCACCTTCAGATATTTCAAATTCGATGTAAGCTACCATACACTGGAAAATAAAAAGAGAATTGTTGTTAATTAGTTAGATTGTAAGCATAGGGTGTGTACTAAATAATGTTACGCTTCATAAATTTTTTTTGGTCAATATTGTATTCGATTTGGTTCAGTACTTAGAAGTTACTTATGAAGCAATTCTGTTTTTCAGTACCCGAAATAGAACTGAAAATAGCGATTGGACGACTCTAGAACTTCATGACAATCGTAGTATTTCGGAGAGGTCAGTTTTAACATTGATATCTTAAAAATAGAAAAAACAATAATGATTGGACTCCAATGTGATAGTTTTTTTTTCATTATCAAGTAATTGGATGTTGTTTGTATATAATTTAAAAGACATATTATATCGCGTTCAGAAGCTAAAAAAATGTCTGGCTTACCAGATTTTGTATTATCTGGTAGCAAGTATTATGCAGGCATTTGAATAGCTGAGCTGATTTTTCTATGTCAAGAACGGTTAATGCTAGAAAGTTGTTCGTTGATACGTATATATAATGAGATTGTATCTTCGAAAAAAATACATTGGGAAGCACAGAATTGTTGTTTCACAAAAGATATTTTTTGCCAAAATTTTCAGTTGGTTTGTCCAGGAATTGTCGCAGCTCTTATTATTAAGGTCCTTATTTATTATCCTTTTATTAAGGTCCCTTTGAGATTAAAAGTATAGTTTTCCGAGTTTTTGTTTCTGATTTCTTTTGTAAAGTGTATGATTTTTCTCTAGAAGTAAACAAGTTTGTTTTGACTGACTTCGTTCAGTAGGAAGTGCGAGTTTAGCGGATTGCTATGGACAGTAGAGTGGCCAATGCGGATGTTTCTTGCTCTATAGTTGAATTTTAATATTAGTACGTCCTGTTTTTGTAGAATTTATTTTTAGCGCGAGTGATGTATGCCTATTGAGTAGACTGTGGCATTATTGTACGAACCGACTGGAGTTTGGACCTTGTCTAATTTATTGAATTTGTTTTTATACTGATAGTGTTTTGTATGTTCTAAACAATTACTTAGAATCAGTTGCAATGTTGGCGTGTAAACACGACAATTACAAAGATAATAAGTAGTTAAGATAACAATCGAATTCCCGAAGATATTCTATTTTTTCTGGATAAATAGCAACATACTCCGATATTGGCAATTACTGCGGGCAGATTAAAAACGTAAATAGCCAGCGCAGGTTTTTAATACCATGCCACAAATTTCCATAACCTAGTCGTAAAAATAAAATGTTCTAATTGGCAATTAGCCGTAACAAAGAGAGCGTTGTGGAAAATTCAAAACACTTAAATCTCAACAAAAACAGATTCCGGCGCTGTGTAGGTTGGGGGATAAATAGATTTAATGCCTCTTGCAATGGGCAACAGATTTGGTGTTTTGTAAACAAAGCCTAAACTAATGGAGCAGACATCTTGGCAACCGGCATCAGATCGCTTAACAAGTGGCAATTAATCCGCCTGGCTAATTGGATAACAGACAGTTAGCGAACTGGGCAACTGGTCAACTGACCATTCGCATTCAATGGACAGACAGCTTGAGCTTGGACACTTCATAATTGGAATTTGTGTACAGAGTAATAAAAGGAGTCTATGGTGGCGATGTGATGGACAGCGGACAGTGAGCTTGATAGCGACTAGATTTGTCCTCAGAGTTTCAGGTCGGAGTTGTTTCCGGGGTGAAGAAGATTTCGTTTGAGTTCACATTCACGTACAAGGGGTTAATTTTAAATTGATTCAAATCGAGGGGATATTCATCGACCACGTGCTGATGGGGTGTGGATTTACGGAATACACGCATTTGAATATTGATATTAGCGCTACGATGGATATGCTGATGTCTCGCTGTGACTGTCCAGCCTTTTTCAGCAGGAAGCAAAATGGACATTGGGGATGAAAGATTAATCGGATCTGCATTATTTAGTCATAGCACCAATAGATCGATGAGAATCGTTGAACCAATTGAAAAATTTGTTATGTATGTTGGCATTCGTTTTTATCCTGCCTTTTTTTCGTTAATAAATTGTCCCAAAACGGTTCTCGAAGAGTCCATCTATTGGTCATGAAGAGATTCAGTGAAACATCTGTTGTCCACCATGATGATGTTTTCTGGAAAAAAATAGTGGACGACAAGTTTTTAATTAAATTGCACTTAAGGTTTTTCTTATGCATTTTGTTTATTGCCATCTGAATGAAAATTGCACTATTAACGGATTTACTATTTGGAACCCTCTTCTCGACTATTTTTCTTAAAAAAAAATTACAGGACACCCTGATCGGTTCAACACAAGTTTTAAGGACTTTTCGTGTGTTCACTATAGTGAAGTATTTCATGAACTCACTATCTCAGTAGGAACTAGTACAATTATGGATTCGGTTCAGTAATGGCTATTTGAATTTATTTAATGAGGAAGTTGTTACTTACAATCTACGATCTAGGTAAGTGCTTCCTCTTTGCAATACCAATAAGTACCTTATTCATGCCCGAACGAATTCAGTTGCATCGCATTGGAATTGATTCGACTAATATAAAGCTAAAAGTTTTTTGCGAGCTACTCAGCAAATTATTTGCCCGATTTTGAATTTTGAAAAAAAAAAAAAATTCCAAAATTCAGCCAGTCATTACCTCATGCATTACCAAAGAAGCGATCGCTTATGCAATCAGACATAACTTGAAGGCAATATAAGTCTCCACAATCCGTCGATTTTCCCTATCAAGTCCAGTAGACCGCCGTTTTTGACGAAAGTATCTACTGCCAATAAAGTGTTCGTAAAAATGTTCATTCTTTATATCACTGCACGTATATACTGTTATCTGTCGCTTTCACCCATTAGCCCGATGTTAGTTTTCATGGTGACGGATAAGCGACAATGTAATGGTTCATTACCAATTTCATTCATTACCCGGTAAGTAGTTACATTTTTAGCGCTGAAAAACTCAATGCAAATGTAAGCCCCTCTTCTAGTCATTACTTGGATAGTACAAATGATCCATTCTCTGTCTCGTGCCAGTTAGCAAGAATATCCTGAACCATTCATGTTGTGCTAGTAGCGTATTTTTGATGGAGTTTACACAACTTTTACATGAAAACAAGTAGTAAATTATTTCGTGACATGAATCCATTTTATTCAGAACAAGAAACTTTTCAAATTTAACTACTGCCAATAACTCACTTTAGTTACAAGTTAAAGAAGATAACACAACGAATACATCCCGGCAGCGTATCTAATAATTTCCATAATTTTTCACGGAAATTCAAAAGGAAAAAATAGGAATAAGCCAAGCGGGAAAGCGTAGTGAAGTGGCATGGAGAGCAATTTATTGTTCAGATAGAATCGGGAGCGGCTGAAACTACAAGAAACCCTCATAAAGCATTCGCATTTGTCATTTGGGGAGCTAGCGTCTGTAGCCGACATGAATTTCCCTTTTGTTACACGCAACATTTCCACTTGGTGTGACCGAACGGAGGGCGGTTTGGGACAGACCGCTACAAGTGCATAATTGCGATTCTATAGCAAGGACGAACTAGAGGCGTCTTAATGAAGGGTGCGAGATCGAAACCTTTGTCTGCAAACGGATATCGAGTTTCAATTTTTGATTTGGTCACTACAGCCGTACGGAGTTAGTGGCTTCCTCCTGCCGATGTCAATTCATTCGATATCGCATCGGAAACGCTGTCGTTCTGCTCCAGTTGCCACTATGCATAGCTTTTCATTAAAATTTCATCAACACCATCATCGTCATCACTGTCGCCAATGTCGTCGTCCGGTATACCTGGTGAGTGAACTTAATCGTTGAACGGTCGATGGATTGCGAAGGATCCGGTACCGCACTGCGTCTAGACCGGATTTTAATTTTCCATCCTACAGCACTTCCTTGATAGACGACCGAACTGTAGAGTTCTCGATAATTCAGTTTGCAATTTGTTCGGGACTAGTTTCACAGGGATGTAAAATTAGTGGAACGATAACGAACTTTCGAAAATTTTATCATCATTCTACTCGTGTTATCGACAGAACAAAATTGTGGGGAGTATCCTGGGTACGAAAAATTAAAAAAACTGTTCGCAATTGAAAAACAATTTTGGTCAATATGTGAACCCAATTCGTATAAAACTACGATGTATCCTTCATGAAATATCCCAACAGGAATTGATCATTGCCTTGAATATTGTCATTGAGGTCATGCCAATTGAAAAAGCAGATTATTCGTCATCTCTGACGTAAAGATATTATGTATTATCAAATAATATCTTTACAGCTAGCTGGTGGTATTGCCGACGATATCTCCATATGTGCGTTCTTCAACCGAATTTCAAATCCACGAATTATAACACGCTGAATTATTTTAAAGCTCTACATACACTGAAGTCTATCTCATATTTAAACGAATTTGGTTGTTCGCTAGGCTGTTAATTCTAATCGTAGGTCGCAACCACTTTTTTTTATGTTTCTATTAAAGCGACGGATCGAGCTTAGACAATAGAGCATTTATTAGTTCCCTTGTGAATGTATTTAACAAAAAGATTAATTTTTTTATAGTAAGAGTATCTACCATAGAAGCTAAATTTTGAAATTAAGTCATTACATTTTTTTTTTGTTTTTCATTTTAAGAACATTTAAAAAACAATTCTCGCAGAAGCATTTCCAGAATAAGCCCCAACTTTTTCAGATAGTCGAAATTTGTCTATTATTACAAAAACAAACTTTAAAATATCTGCCAAATGTAGTAATTGATAAGTAAAATGATGGAACTGGCAAAAAAATAGAAAAAAATTATAAAAAAATTAATAAAAAATTTTATTAAAAAAAAATAATATTATTTTTATCAACAACCAATTGGTATATGTCTTCTAATCACAAGGCAATAATAATTGACAATACCTCCTAAAATTAAAGAAATCGGATAGTGTTTCGAAAGTTTCACTATACGCCTTCGAACCCAGTCTACCACAACTTTGAAACTGGCCTATCCACTGACAGTTTTTCACGTGTTATGTCTTCAATGTTAAGAGTCAAGGCAGCGATCACTCTCAGTATGGGTGTTCGTGTCTTCTGGTCCAGCAAGGCAACCCATCTATTTTTTAACGATGGTAATTCATTCTTGTTATGATCAGCACTATTAGTGCACCATTTTTACGTCAATTTGAGCCGAAGGCATTAATATTCAATAAATCTATAGTATTCGTATCATCGTCAATACCAGCAATTCTTTGCATATATGAACAAAACTCACTGGTATTTGCAGGTTCAACCATTTTTGCCAGTAGGAATACCATGCATTTGTTACTTGCAGCGCCATTCAACCAGCGTGTGATGAATAGATTAATTTAATGAGGCTACTCTTAAAATCTTTCATTTTTGTGCTTTTTTCAAGTAGTTGATCTAAATCGTGGTTATGAACCAGAAGTAACGTTGGTATCTTTTCTATCAAAAAATGTAAATATGATACCTAGAATTTAAACCATTCAGACAATGCCGTGAAGCAGAACAATGACCAAATATGTAATAGTTTTGCAGACGCATCGGCTGTTCCATTTCAAAACCTAGTAAGTGCTTTTCAAACATTTTTTGCTATCCCGATATGTATGAGTTCGCTCAGAGTATCTGGGGGATCTCGAAATGTATAGTGTTCTATGTCATGCATATAGAAAATAATTCTGCTTTTATCATAGTTATTCTAAACGAACGGTATAAATTACTATTTGTTAATGCATTCTGCCGATCTACTTCTGTACGCTAAAACCACCGCTGTGTAAATTTGGAATTTTAGGATAATTGAAAACGTCCCTACAGAAATACAATCAACCGCAAACATTTCATCTATGCCTCTACCTATGCAATTTTCAAATAATCGAACTCGTTGGGAAATTAATAATTTACTCATAAATAAGGCCAATAATTCATTCGACTGTTAATGCAGAAAATTGCTATTGGGCGCCTCATTGTCATTTGAATTATCGGGCTTGAATTTATTTTTGCAATTTTGTGGTAATAAGCCAATTTTTCAGCCTCATAGTTGCTCATATTATTTCGGATTTTAAGAACACGAAATGTGCTCTGTTCGATACTTTTACTACTCGACATTGTTGATTTATAATTACTACTCAACATTGTTTTTCTTTTGAGAATGATAGGTTGGGACGATTCTGCATTATAGTTTCCAACAAAAGGACGACATTTCAAAAGGATATCTAGGATTCCAAGGCCCTTCTTCGCAACGTTATTTGTGTCACCAATAAAATCTCCTCCCATCATCATATGCCAATAATTGGATTCTTCGTGGATTAATAATTGAGAACTGCCCTGTCTTCAGCACCCCAAATCTTCATCACCCCTGACATAATCTTAATTTCATATTCTTCGCATATAATACCGTCTGATTATTTGTATTTCATCAATTATTTTTATGATTTCCAAAGTGTAGGTTGGTATTGACTTTAGGAATCGGAACTAAAGACACCTTCCAACAATATACCTACCAATAAATTTCCTATTTAAA
Organism: Beris chalybata; assembly: GCA_949128065.1. Lineage (NCBI taxonomy): Eukaryota > Metazoa > Arthropoda > Insecta > Diptera > Stratiomyidae > Beris > Beris chalybata. The sequence continues at coordinate 4,505,120 of OX421894.1, read as the reverse complement.
AGACAGATGAAAATCCAGCACGTGAAGCTATGCATAGCACCTGTTACAGGTGAGTCGAGATATTGATACCGTCCTCGATTTGATGATGTCGACAAGGACATTTTAACATCAGCAAAATATGATTAATTTGATTGCAAGTGGGTGTAGTGGTGCTTATCACAATTGATAGAATGGAAATTTGATATACCTGAAGATATTGATTCCTTGCCGGTTTGATCGAAATGAAGGGACTGGCGTTTGGCGTAGAGAAATTTTCGCAAATGCCAAAGGTTGAGATCTTTAAAGTGTGAAAAGGAGCTTTAAATGTGTTTCATGGAATTTTCGTGATGCTTTCCGTTCAGTTTAACGTACATTTTTTTAAATGTCTAGACGTTGTTTGATCAATTTAATGACAGGTTTAATAAGCGTGAAAAATTTGCGAACTTAAACAGACAGGTTTCATAAAATTAAAGATTTTTCTAGGCTCCTTGTGCAGTTAATTGCATTGGATCACAGCAACGTGGCCCGTGACTGCTTTAGAGGTTTGTAATTTTAAAGAATGGAAAATCCATACTCCTATTTCTCTGACACCACCCATAGTAGCAGCATATTTTTTATCTAGCTTTTCTAAAAAGATTTGATATGGTGCAGCTATAGTTAGGTGAGTCCGAGCTTCTAGACTTCTAAGTCATTTTGTCGGATTATTGAAGAGGTGATTTGTACAAGTGGCGTCCAATGTAGGGCGAAGAAGTCAATTAATTTGTATTCTTCCCAAAGATTATTGAGACCGAGTCTGAGTTGTATAAGTCGGCTATACATATTTCATTTTGCTGCCAACTATTCGAGACCCTAACCGAACAAAGCTTACGTTTTGAACGAATTTCATTCACATCAAAAACTTTACAACCTCTTTCGGAAGTAAAATTTGTCCAAGAAACGTGCGTAATTATTGTTAGAAGAGGAAAGCATTTCATATTTCAGATTTGATTGACTACTCCGAATCGCTACCATACAATGGAAGGAAGACGTATTGAAGACAAGTTTATGATTGAAGTGGTACTTTGTAGTAAGAGAAAAACACTGTTTATACTTTTGTGCGTATTTTGTGCATACACAAATTATTATGTTTACTTATGAAATTAATTACAATTTAAAATGTGCATACTAAATAAGATACTTGACTTCATTGTAAATGTTAATTCAATCAAATCTTATTACAATATTTACTACTCAGTAAGAACAAAAATAGAAACGATTTTATTTTTTAATTGGCAATCGCCTTTATCATTAACATATCAGGTTTGAAATGGGGGCGCTAAATCAATACATTTTTCAAAACAGGTGTAAATAGGTTGGTCTAAATATGTTTGTAATATTTGAAATGCAGTATTGCCTTTTAAAAACCACATAGAGGTCCCTAGTTTCGTTATCAGAACATCTTTCAATCTTCCGGTCTATTGTATGATTAAGTTCAATGCGAATTTCTCATATTAGAAATTCGCCGATGCATTTCCATAGAAGTGAAACACTAAGAAATTTTTTTTTGATTTATACGCATTAAAAAGCTCAAAAGTCGGAGTGAAATTAATTTTTCCGCTGTGGGAAAAAAGAAAACTGACTTTTGTCTGAACTTCCCACCGTGATAAATGCGAAACTTCAATACATGTTCAGTATCACTGCACGAAATTCTAATTACTTCCGTTTTCAGTGCGGCGGTAAAAGTCTCTTGTTTGTCGCCGTCGACGTCATTGGTACTATCTTACGCTTGAGTAGTTAAATACAAAAACACCAATTTCCCATATGTGAAAATTTAAATAATAATTCATCATACTCACGGATGTCATAGAAATGTGTCACGGGTAGAGGTTTTATTTTTTGAGTAATTGAATAAATCGAGAGATATTCGAATAGACACTAATTAGGCTGCAATGAAGTTGACAAATTGTTTATAGCCTTAGCGATTGAAGGAAAAATTTTGGAACAGCCTTTTCGCATTTGGCTTTAAGAATTTTTAAGAATGTGAAGATGAATGAGATCAAAATTACATCTTATATCTCAGCATACACAATTTACTATAATTAGTGTCAGTAGAACACGAAAAATCACATATTAAATTGACTTTAACTGAAATCTTGAAGAAATTAAAAAAAAAAACTGCAAAAATTCCATTCGATTGTATAATGAAGTTTAATTACTTGCCATCACTCTGGACAATATAGAAATAATAAAGTAATATATGAGAGCAAGAGTGGTGCAGTACAGCGCATGATATTAATTTTAATCTTTTTCTATTGGAAATAAAACTTATCAAAATTGGATAGTAGTTGAATCAAAATTTGCTTCCTAGTCCTGAACCAATTCTGTTTTTCAGTACCAAATTCAGAAAAGTTGCACCGATTTTTTGAAAAATATAAGTACTGCCACAGTACTTAAGTACTTTTTAGAATTCTAAACAGCATTTAATGCGCAACGCAATAACTTTGCACTCTACTTAAGTATAGAAAATTTCACCCCACAAAAATTCCTTGTGCTTTTTCACCCTTCCCTACAGAGCCTGATATTCGTAGTGTGCAGTCATCATCATCACCACTGTTTTTTAGTTGGTTAATTGGTGTCCTTTCTACCAAATTTCAACGCCTGATTATTTCCATAGTGACATTTATGACTTAATTTTAATTATCCAAAATTGAACTTTCCATGTAGAATTGAATTCACTTAATTAAATCTTGAATTTCATTAAATTGTTTATCGTTGTTTTTGGACTAGACCATTTTAAACCAATTTCACGTCTCCGACAGCAAAAAAAAACTTTTCGCAAGTTTCTTCCAAAAATGGAAAATTAACTAAGAATCCAAAAGTTTATTATTTACGGGTGCACACTTGTTTCGCCATTGAAGAACCTTGAGTCGGAAACCGAATCGCATTTTCATGAAATTTTTATAATCTACTCCATCCGCAGAGAAGCGTCGACGACATTACTCCCGGGAACTACCAGCAGGTCGACCTCTGACTACCAGTAATTGAATAAATTTGAATTCGTTAACGACAGATTGTGGCTAGATACATAGGTCTACATTCTCCATAGCGACGAATTAACTTATCCAGGCAAGGAAGTACGAAGGTCTTCGAGGATTCTCCCAGGGAGTTCGCAATCCGAATATTACTAAAGCTGGTCTTGCTTAAGGATCGGCTTCTTGGAATGTCTTATAAATAATGCGCTAGACGTTGTCCTTAACGTTCGATAGGTAGAGTCTAGTAAAGTACTGGGCATCTGGATTATCGGAATTAACCATGTCCCCAGATCCCCAGACACTATTCAACTGCGCGGTGGACACTCCTTTGCCAAGCGTCCATTGGACCAAGTTCCAACTATCGATTTTAAATTTATGTCCTCTCCAAATACCTACCAGTACTTTATTATTCGGGTAATAAATTAAATATACGCCCATAAGTACGACAAAAAGCTTGTTAGTTTCTCGACTAACTGATGGTCCTTGTCGGTCAGATTCTTTATGGGGGGGTTTCCCCGAACATTGAGTTAAATTAAATTTTCATGAGCGGCTGAAGGGTAGGTCCACTATGTGGAAGTGAAATTAATGGGCAGTATCTGGCACAATTGCTCTCGTGTGTCTCCTCATTTAATTTTGTGGCCGACCAGCTTGATGAGAACAATTTGCAATTACATCCCGCGTAGAGAATTTGGGTAATTGTAATTCTGATATAAAATATGTGCACGTAACTAGCGTGCAGTTCCCACTACAATTTCCTAAAGAGATTACGGTGATTATATTTCGATAATCAAAATGGAGGGCATAGCCAAATTAATTGAATTGTTCAGTTAATTCATTCATGTAGAAAATACAGCAGTCAGGATATGTAGTGTATTAAAATATTCTAGATGAAATACTGAACTTCGAATATTGTAGTTGGAGATAAGACCGAATGAGGACTATGCACATTGTGCCTATTTTTGAAGGACTATCGAGATCACTCTTCCCATCTTCAATTTTGTACCTGAAACTTGAAGTAGTATTTTTAAATTCCTAGGTTGAAGCGTTTTGAAGCTATCGCTCTATGATTTAATCTAGAGTATTAGGAAGCTGTAGGTTAAAATATGCCCTAAAATCGATTCCTTCTAGTGTTTGGGTTATCTGATTTGTTTTTGTATATTTTTGTTTTCATCGTTAAACAAAGTATGTACCTACAATGTCGGCTGTAATTACAATGCCAAGATTTTATTATACGACTAATGGTAGAAAAGTGAACGGATTTTTCCCTTTTTCAACGTTTTTATTGTAATGGCTCATAATTAGTCGTTGTTTCTTTACAAGACCAAAGCATTACGAGTACTTAGCTATAAAAGGTTGGAGTCACTTGAAATTGCAATTTGTGTGCAGAAAAATATGAAGAAAAAAAAAATACACAAGAAATTCTTTTCAAGAAATTTTATATGTGCATTATTTAGCTGCTTAAGTGAGTTTATTCGTGGCAGTCAGATTTAAGTATTTGAGTTTTTCAAAGAGCTAAGTTAATTTTTTTAGACATTATATTGAAGGAAATTTAGTGTTCAAAAATTACTGATTTACATATGTGTATGTGTATTATTTACGAACGGCTTATGCTAAAAAGCTGAAACATAGATATATAATTGCACTAGGGGAGTGTATAGAAATATGTGTGGACAAAACAAATTTTTAGGAAAAATGAGGCAATGGTTGTCGTCTCACGAAAGAACTTAGAACCTAAGCTGGTACAGAACTTCGAGAAAAGGGAGGATTTGCGGTAAAAACGATCCGTATGTTCAAGGACTTAAGGTGGAATGAAGGCTTGTAACACTTGAACGTCCTCCTATAAGAAGTATAATTATTATCTATGATGAGTAGGATAAAAAGGGACACTGTAAAAGGTTCCTCAAAAATATGATAAAATTCGTATCACCAACATCAATTCCGACGATTACACAAAAACTGTGATGTATTGTAATATCCAACCGCAGCTTTTCTCCAACAAGTTAAGGGTCCGGTCGGTAAGAAATTCCTTAGTATAGACAGAAGATCGAACTTTTTAAATACGATCAGGAATTGGTAGCATATATTCTCTCGTATTGAAATATAGGAACTGAAAAGTATCCTCCAAAATAGAAGGGGCCAGACAGTTTTCCAAAGAAAGTCTGGGCTGGATTGAACTTATAATATTTAACCTACATATTTCAGCTAGAGGATAAATTAAACGAGCTATGGATAATTGCACATTGTTATCTGAATTAGGATGTTCCCTCTATTAGATTATAATTAAATAAGAGCCAAGAGCTATCTGTTCAAATGATCAAAGCTCCAACTTTAGAACTTATGGCACCGTTCATTACCCATTTGAAATTCAATCCTTTAATTAGGTGGCTCAGTCGAAAAAAAAATAACTCCCTATCGAAATAAGGAAAAGTTTCGAGACCACCAGATCTTCAACCGATTATCCGAAAAGTTAATTGTTAAGCGGTGCCACAACTCTGAACTAAAGCCATTAAATGGAATTTATGTCGGGAGTGTTCGCAGCTCAGGTTCAAATAAATTTATGTGAACACTCGAATTACAACCCCGGTACTTCGGCTATTGATATGCGGATAGATTCCGAAACCCGTTGACGAGAAACGAAACGAATTTTCAGTTTTTATGCAATTGTCCTTTTTAAAAGCCTTTTTGTACACAGGAATAAAATATGTAGCCGTTAAATGCACTGCATACATCCATTTTTTTTTTGCGGATTCGATATTGGAGCTGGTTCTCGCCAATATTGGAGGTGGTCCTTGCCAATATTGGCGCAGCTGGTACTTGTCGTATTTTAACTTTAATTTGCGCTGATTGAAAAATAATTTTTTTTCCATCGAGTCGTAGCTAAAAGGATTTTCATGAAAATGTTATAAATGCATCGATTGGACTTGTTTTTTTTTTTTTGGGATCAATGTTTTATTGAACTATTTTAATTAGAAGTACATCTGGACATACTTCCATTATTTCAATGTTTTCAACTTGTTTTAATGTAAATATTTGAGTTGTCTGGATCACGGAGGGTCAAAAGTAACAATTTCCCTTTAAAGAATATTATAAGTTTATCAAGGGAGACTTTACATTCAGATGCCCTCTAGACTTAGTTATGTATATCAACAAGGAAGAAATTTCATTACTTGAAGTGTACGCATAAAGCGACTGTGAGCTTATACCATTTTTTAGATACACTGTATAGTTTTGGATTGTAGCTTCCACGCATATAATGAAAAGATGACCAAATACTTCACACAAGTGCGGACAAAAAGGATCTCCTCTTTATTTTATTAGAGAAATATAGATAATTCATAGAAACATTTAAATGGGAGCTACTTTAAGGAGTGAAATAAATACAATAGTTTGATACAAGTATGAAATACTCCTTTCAAAATATTAGGAACGAGAAAACTTTCTCGAAGATATATGGTAATTTTCGAATTGGTACAATATGTAGATTCGGTTAACCTGTGTCTATAGTTGACATTACATGGGGGTGATATTCTGATTACTGTATTCATTATTTAGGAGGAGGGGTCTCGGAGGGTTATAATTTTATATTTTTTTTATTTAATGCATTTTTGTAGTATACCTATTTTTCCATACATATATTGCACTTCTCCCCCTTATAAGGTTATTATACCTTGGGGTAAGGAGTTCAGTAATAATAGCCAACATAAATAATAACCTCCCTATTATCGGTTAACAAGCTGAGATGAATTTAGACTTTAACGACGGCCCTGGATTTGAAATTTGAGCTCAAATTACATAATTTAAGTTTAGTGGGTACCAAATGCGTACAATGGTTTGTTCTGAAAATAATAAAGTTACAGAATTGTCTTGTAAGAACTATATAAACCTGTTGGTGGAAGCGGTAGTACATAGTAGTATATTTCCCGAACGTCTTAACTTAGAAAGTTGAAGCCTCGAATGCTTAATTATATAATATTCAAAAAGAATTTCGGATTAAAAGATGTGTTTATATTGGATAGCGATAATCCCTATCTTCAGAATTATGTCCGGTGGGTACATAAAGAACCCTTTCAGAACAGCTACTGCAATCCCAATCCTTCCATTGGAAATCCTTTCATTGTTAATCCACTCAGCACTCTGTAAAACTAGAACAAAGTTTACTTAAAACAATGGCAAAACGAAAGTACTTTAGTACGATCACTGATTGGTACCCAATGAACTGTTTCCATCAGATAGCCAACTGAATGATAACAAATGTTCGCCCCCAATCGACTTTGTAGTAGCCCGACTTCGTAAACATTATCGACGCTCGAAAACACTAGTTTGGTGCAGAAATCTTTATCGATGGGTGCAAATGGAATCCTTTTCGATGGAATTATAAATATCGACTCTATCCTGGCTGCAAGACTGGAAGGCGGCTTTGGGTAAAATAAAGGCTACGACTAAAACGAATACATTTTTTTCCTTCTTCGTTTTTAGGATTCTAGTAAAGTTTCTAAAGCACTACGATACGAACAAATGATAATAAATTGCTATTAAGTGGTTCCATCTGGTCCAGTTCCTGCCCGCTGTTTTCATACGGTTCTAAAGGAAAGATTCCTATTATTATCAGGAAACTTTTATTATTATTCACCGAATGTAGAGAAAATTTACAGGAAGTTCTTTTACAATTCATTAAATGCATAATGGATGAAGTTTTGCTAGGTTAGAGCTACCTTATCCAGTAGTGCTCTTGATTCATGCCATAGAATAAATATATGGCATGAATCAAGAGCACTACTTTAGTAGCAGGAAAATTCCAGACGAAGACCATATTCCCTAATGATTTTCTGGACTCTACCAGAGCAACCGGCTAATTCATTAAGTGATTTTCTATTGCAGTTGGCGAAAGATAACACAACTGTTAAATTAATTAAACAGTTGGATGGCTTATTGTTAGTAAACTCTTAATCTGGTTATAAAGTGCGCAATTTCATTATCTTATAAAATACGTTGAACTGAACCTGGGATCTCGGAGTCAGCTTATAGTACGAAAATCTATTGCATCACAGTCTGGAAACTCCGTTTTATTCTCTCGACCATCTCCCATACAAAAGTCCTTACAATATGTGTTTACAACAAAATAAACTATTGAAAATTCTAACTAAAGCCGAAATTTGTAATACATTCCTGCATTTTCTAATAGTTGCCCGTAAGAAGAACATTGAGCAATTTCTTGAAGTAGTTTTCATATAAAAGTTAGTTAAAGTTACCTCAATGCAGGGTCGCAACATCAGAGCAAGGCTTCATGCAAACCCAATACCCCACCTACTGATTACTATAAAAAAATAAAAAATCTTTGTATAAAGTTCTATGCAATCAGTCTACGTCATCCCGAATTGAAAGAACACTGAAACGATTCTTATTTCACTCGAGCTAAGTATTTTCTCATGTTTCTCTGAGATGCATGAACACTGCGTTCCAAAATTGCACAGTATAGTGAAATTTGTAGTGATCTGGTAACTCTGGATGAAGTGCTTCCACGTGAGCGCATGCAAACGACACCGACTAAAAGGACAATTAAAAAATTAAACAACAGAGTGAGCCAGGAGTGGTAGCACGTCGCATATATTCTAGTTCTAGATAACTTTTTTGAATTTTTTGGAGACATTGAACAACTCTAGGTGCGCCTTACCATTCGGCATTTGCATCCCTTTAGGGGTGGCAAAAGAAGATGAAACCGCATTTCAACTTGTTCAAAAGCACGAAAATTAAAAACTGCTTTGTCAGCAATACAATATTTTCTTGTTCTTTTTTTTTAATAAATTATCGTACTCTAGCTGAAAAACTGAAACTTTCCGTTTGCACATAGGGCCTCATTGCATGCACCCAGTGGCCTTGCCAGCTATACTTTCATTCACAAGCATTGCTCGAAAAGTTGTTGCCGCTATTGTTTAATTTCTGTTGAAAACTTTATCACTAACCACAAGTCCCATGTGAGCATTTTGTGTGCAGCAATTTAAGCGAAAAATATGCAAATCACATGTCTAAGCAACTGATGTACCCTCGAGGGCTTAACTTTCGCATAGATGTTCACATTATTTTATACGAGAGTATTTCGTATTTGTGTACAACTGACAAACCTGGATACAAGCCATAAAGAGGCTTAACAATATTGAGATAACCGACATTTGGTGGTTTGTGGCAGCACTACGAGTTAAATGTGTGGGGTATGGGGTGTGTAGCTTCGAATTATAATGCGAAATTATGGAAAGTTTCTTGCTGTTTGCTAGTATTCCACCGGATTACACTAAATTTCCTTGTTTTAGTTTAATCCTACTTACGGCAAAGTATTAAATCTTATTTCACTATGCTAAGCCTGGGATATGTTACGGTCATATGGTAATTTGTAATTAAGGTGAAATTCGTTGCCGCTATATACCTTTTGGCGGTAAAAATAGATTTTCAGAAGGACATTATTCTTTGAATTTTAATCATGGAGCTCTGTCCCCGTGGAAACTAATTGCCTCGTGCGCTATCTGTCGGTAGAACATTGCCCGATTAATTCATACCAAAAAGTTTGTGAGGTTTAAAGCATTTTATGGTCGTAAATACCTGATGCATCATGTCACCGTTCCTTCGATGGTTTCAGCGCACGTTCACTAGAAAACGCGTTACGTTTACGCCCTACGAAGTTTGAGTTTGAAATCTAGTCAGGAAGTATATGGCCTAGTTAGTTAATGGGCTCATATACAAACGTCTTTACAATTCGCGTTACACTTTTAGTTTTTAATAATATTTTTTCCATTATTATGCCATATTTTCTATTATTACTCGTTTTTCTATCATTTAGCAATTCCCATGTTTGAACGAAAACCAAGCCACTAAAGACTTTAATTAATTACTAAATTACCTTAATCCACAATTATCTCCTCATCTTTCTCTGCCTACCATAAACGTAATTTGTCGGTACTCCAGCGGAAGTCAAGTGTAACTCTTTTTCCTTTCTTAAATATAATTTAGTACTAATTGAATTTTGCTATCAGATAGTAAGATAACAACGGTCAGTACTTAATCTGTACTTAAAAGAATTTTTGCAACAGATAAAAAGTACTGATTTTTCTTTTTAATTATTCTTTCTTGTTACAACTGCCACTGTTGTGAATAGCTTACTATTTTACTTACTACTAGGGATAAAAAAAAACTCATTGCCTGGAAAAATCCAACACACGATACCTAATGGTTAAATCTTAAATCCTAGGCTATACAACACCAAGTATTTTATTGAAAAAATTCATTATCGAGTTCATAGTTTTATTTCTTACCTACTAGCATTGACACAGTACCGATTTAAGGAATTCGTAAATGCCAAGTAACAAAAAAAACTTTAGTTTGCTTATTTAGTAAATTATCACTAGAATCGCTAAATTTGACCCACCAAGACATTTTTTTTAGGTTCTGGACTGGTGTGCGATCTTTCTCAATCTTTTAAAGTTTTTCCGGCTTATATCTTAAGAATCCCAAATGGCATTTGTAAGCAAACCAGAAGCTTCGATGCTTTTGGTTTGCTTACATATGTGAATCAATAACGATTCATCAATATCAAACATACATGCGCTCATATGTGAATTCACTTACGATTCGTAGGTGAATCACTGCGAATTCTTTTTTGTTACATGTAAGTGAATCATCTAGCCGTTGCATATTATTCATTTAAGACAAAATTTGTTTTAATTACTGTTAACATAATTCTTCAGCTACAAGCACGATACATTTTATATTATTATTTTAATAGCAATGTGCTTATACGTATTTCATATTACCGATGCCTTCGTATACAATTCAATTTTATTCACGTGCGATGAATTTCCACCAAGTTGTTTGCTGATGAACATTTGTCTTAATTATTTTTTAAAGAGATTAAGATATCAGCAGATTTATAGGGTGCATTCAAAACGGGCGACATGAAGACATGATCAAAAATAAATTATGTCTTATTTACTGTAGCTAAAGATAAGATTAGAAGATAGATTACAACATACATGAAGCAATTATCAAGTCTTGATAGCACCTATCATACTGTAAAATCCAAAGTTCGTATCATGTAACCTCCTTCAAAAACATTAGAACTTTAGATACTTCTTTAAAAGTTTCCTATTTTAAGAATAAGGAAAATTCAATTTTCGCATGTTGTAATTACTCGCACGAGTACATCATATCGCATGTGTGTTTAATTACAGGATGCCATTAAATTTTCTTCGGTAAAGTAAAGTTCCCTTCGGTCTTAAAGAGTTTCTGCTCGAATCCCTTATGATTTAATGCAAAATAAATTAGCTAACCGAATTTTAACGAATAAGGAACTGGCGTTCTATATAAAGAAAATTGCGGGGGTTTCTAAGTTGAAATCTAGTTAAAGAAAGCCCTTAGGTCATACATTCTTCCTATAGATTATTACGAGATGGGACATCTTACATATACGCTAATGAGATTTTCATGTTTCTGATGGCGAACGCGAAGGCCACACTCTTTTTGTTATCATACGAGTAAAAGGACTTAAGTACGGGGCTCGATGGAAATTTCGATAGGATGAAAACACTTTTGATTTATGGGTTACAGTTAGCAGTACGGAAGAGAGAAAGTTTATTTGCGGTCGACACTTTTCTAATGTTGGCTAGAATCCATGCAAATGTGTGCTTTTATGTTTGCCGGCATAAAGTATTAAAAGGTTTTTGGTCGGTTCTTATGGCTCAATATATTTTTGGAATTCCCAAAAGTGCAAGTGTGTGTAGCTGAATTTCATTTATGGGCCTCTGAAATCCCATTTCTTATCATTATGCGTTTCTTTATGGCTACTCTCTAGGTCCAGGGTATCAGCAGTTTCTCTATGAAAAGATATTACGGATAACTGCTTCAAGAGTTTTGAGAGTAATGACTGCACCTTCTTTACAAAAAATGTGTTCAGTGATTTCAGATGAGGTTTCATTAAAGCCACTAGAGTTATCTTCGGATCACAGTGTCCATGCCAAAAATGGAAGGATGGCAAAATATTTTCACTTGAGAAAAGACATACTGTGTACAGTCAAGACAAGACAAGTAATCATTTTCCGGAGAATCACAATTTTAGAAAATTGTGACTGACCACAACGGCTTGTAATGACGACGATAAAGTTTGCTAATAAATACTCAGCTCTCAAATGAGGAGAGTTTGATTTTTGTGAAAATTTTAGCGATGTGGGTGGGAGCAGGGACGTCATTTCAGTTTTTTTCCAGGGGGGGGGGGGGGGCAAGATGTTATGAATGCATATATTTTTATATATATTTTTTAAATAATATATGAGAAAAAAAAATCTAGGGGGCCAATGCCCTCCCTGCCCCCCCCCCCCCACACATGACGTCCCTGGGTGGGAGAGACTCATTGGAGTAGCTCCCATGCAAATGTCATTAACATATACCTACATACATAGGTGCTTTTGTACATTAACGGACAGGCAATTATGCCAAAATCTTAAGTCAATAAAACCATGGGTAGAAGCAGGTATTAATGAACAAAATCATATCACTCCTAGTATGTAGTAGTTACCAATGAAAAGTCATTAAAGAAGCAGGTTACTTTAATTGCACAATTAGCAGAAAACCCGTTTTAGATCTTGGACTCTCTTATTGTTGTTTGATGCAAGGGAATCATTCATGGTGCGAGGGAATCATTGATTTTGCATGAAAAGGATTTTGTAACTATTTCCCATTTTACAGAATCTCGGTACAAACCTTAGGAGACTCACTTTGCCCAACCTTCCCCTACGATTAGATCCTACCTATCATTTGCATTTTACCGGATTTCAAAATTGTTATGAAAACGTGTTCTTCAATTAGGTCAATACAAAAATTTCAAAATTATGCCGCCCGAGGGATAAAGTGTTCCCTTGGCTTCTACTTATCTGTGAGTGCAACAAGGCGAATACAAAGAATTCAAGGAGGTGGATACTAAGTGAAAGTATCTGTAATAAAGAATATTTTTGATATTAACAAAGAAATACCATAAAAAGTGTCATACAAAATTTAAAGAACCAAAGATTTTTGAGGTGAAATATTTCGAAAAATGCCATCTGTTGTCGTCACTGATTGAAAATGATGAACAAAAATTCTAAAGGTGATCAGTTAAATCAATCATGAACGAAAAATTCTTCGAATCAGAAGACAGGCTTTGGGGCTAGGCAGGTTTATATTGTAATCCATCTGAACAAAAAATATCATGCAACAAAGACCCTCCTCTCGCTCCCCTAAAACAGGATGTACCTTGAAATTGTAGACTCGCTATGAACAAAATAAACGATTCGAGTCCTTATTTCCATTTATCATACGGCACACACCTGTGTGCTCTATACCTTTCACAAGGACGCTTAAAATTTGCGAGAAATCGAAAACTACCTTTTTGTCCTCGTCTTGATATACTTCTCCACTTACGAGTAGGTATTTTGTGTACATAATTGCGACCCGTGTGTGTGCTTAGCAGAATATCCCGTACGTGTACGTGATCTATTTGAAGAGGGTGCTAATGTAAATTTACATTGTACGTGCTCTGTTGCACCTTCTGTATCGATTTGATTTAATTTGCAAACCCCATTTCAGTAATTGGACATGGCTGACGAGAGTTCCGCTCCAGGTGAATGTGATATGAGTTGCATGTGAAATGATTTTTCAGTAAATCCTTGAATTGACTGTGGGATTTGTTGGAGCAAGTTTGCACCAATGATAATTCGATGCTTGATAATTGATGATTTCATGTATTTTACGAAGTGGTAAGTTTGATCACGTCCGAGACTTTGATCAGTTAAATTGTTTAACTAATTTTATGGTTGTGGTATTAACTCTACTCCGTGATAGTCGGGTCCTCCTCGATCTTTCGTTTCATGTTGTGGACGCATGGAGCAAAGTTTTAACCTCTCTTCCATTTCTATCCCTTGCATAATCTTAAACCGCAGTGTACATGCACAGAATAAGAAAATACCAAATATTTCACTCGAGGAAGACTAATGACGGCGTCAAATTTTTTGAAAATGTAGAGTACGTTTGTTATCTATGCCACAGGTTCGTTCGGCAAATAAATCTACAGCGTATTGAGAAGAGGACAATGAAAAAACGAAACTTACCTCAGTACAAAAGATACATCTGCATTGTCCGATAGATGTTGCTGCGCTCACTTTAACATCAGCAAGGCACAATTTACATAAAAACGACGTATCCGTTCCGGTACTAATACTAGCATCGGCTAAGAACGCGTTCTCATTAGCACTTGGGTTCGCTACAGTTACCGTGACAAAACCGCTATTGGCCGGATTTAGGGAATACCGTGACCCGGATGCGGCCAACGATAGAAGACTAGAACATCGTGAACAGGTTGCGTTCGATGTTGATAAACTATTTCGAAGTCGATTAAGTGGCTTGATTGGTTCCAGATAGCTGGATCGGGATAAAGCTAAGACAGTTTCGCATTTACGCAACCCGGTATATTGCACTATTGAATTGGCCTTTTCTTGTCGCAAGCTGGCCGAACTTCCTTCGCGTTTCAACAGCGGCACAACATTCCACAACTTCTGTTGTACTACGTTCAAGGATGTTGTACTACTGCCAATCCGTTCGGCACCGGGTCCGCTATTATCCCGGAGCAAACTATGCTCGGATGGACTATGGGTGATTTTGATTTCGGGCGACGGAAGAAGCGGTACCGGATTGACGGCTTCTTTGGACGGTTTTCGTCCGACGAGCGATTTCAGGAAGCTTTCGAAGCGTCGTCGTCGTGGCATCGGGCCCCCAAGCAATGACGCTGCATGAGGGCCCTCTAAATCATTTTGAATTTGATGATTTTGACCACCTACTCCGCCACCTATTGTAGTTGATTGCTGTATGCACAGGTTCGGTCGTCGTATTCGCTGCTGATGGAGCTGAGGTTGCGGAGTGGTTTGAGGCTTTACTAAGAGAGACAGCGTTTCGTCTATAGATGCATTCTCGCTGTAATGATTTCTGTGAATATTTGCCAGGTTGTGAATGGGCGATGAGTCCTGAAATGAAGAAAAAATCAGTATTTTAACGTTTTTTTATGATTTGTGTACTAATATTAGAAGATATTGATTGGTAAGCTGAGATAGGAACATAGAAGCAAGGGAAGCATTACTTGCTTCAAATTTTGCTAAAAAAAATCTTAAATGCGTTTTCTAAATCTCTCAGAAAAATCGCGAAAAAAAGTCATGTTTCAAACATTTTCTTTGGCACATTCTAAATAAAAGTTCGCAATAAACTACTCGCGAATATCTCACACATCTGAATTGGAAACATCATGAAAAAGGTAAGCGAAAGAAAACAAGAAGAAGACACATAGAAGCAATTTGAAAGTTGCAACCCTTTTTTCCCGTAGTAAACCCACTGTGACGTCATGGGGAAAAAATTTCGTACACGTGATGTGGATGCAATATGGTATTTGCTTCCAAGGGTAGTTGTAGAACATATTCCTGGTTGCAGAAGAACAATGTTCCTGGTAATCCAAATGCGTCAATGAATTTTTTTCCAAATGACTTCTATTAGTTCCGGTCCATCTTTAAACTAAGTGCACCTCACTATATCCCGTGAACTTTACAGCTTACACTTAAATGGGTCCCACATGCGTAGCCAAAAATCCCACATTTTAGTATCTTATTGTTATATTATTTTTTTGTTTAAAGGTTGGCTAATTTTACGTTATTATTTTAATGACAAATTACCATTGCAAATATCTTGTCGTCGTCAACGAAGCATATCTCAACTCAATGGTTTCGTGGCCAGTTGCAGTCGGTTGCCGACGAGTTAGTTTCTGGTAGCCCAATAGCATATGGGTGAATTGGGTTACACTGCAATCTATCTATTACCCAGGAACGCGAAATCGAGACGCTAAGAATTATAGCCCCAGGATCCCTTGCAATATTTCCCAACTAGACTTAATTTTGCCATTTATCCTGTATCTGATGCATTCATTTGCATCGTTGGTCACCTTAACATGACAATAATTTCCACCCGAAACAACCTGCAGTGCTCGAAATTGACGTGTAAAATCGCAAAAGGTAGGCAACAAGTGCTGAGCGCTAAATATGGGCATTCTGAGTATGTGCTGAGCCGCGGCCAGCGCAAGATTAATTACTGAAAGGTTAAAGTAAGTCACGTAAATCGTAACTCAATTGCTCAAACGTACAGCCATAATTACTTAGTACCTACCATGTGCACGGATGCATCTGACTGCATCGCGTTGCACATGCAGTCAACAAAAGTATTCAGAAGCTGCTGGAAGCCAGCTAACTATAAACAATGTGACCGGCTGAGTACTAGGTAGTACGAGTACTTTAAGTAAATGTTTAGTTTTCTTATGCCATGATTAAAAAATTGTTTTCTCCACCAGACAGGCATCGGTGCAATTCCGTGTTATGCAAGATCAGCAATTTGTTGTGATTTCTTGGTATCCGGCGTGCCTTGCTCGAATCAAGCACCAGTAAGAGTACAACGAAACATTAGAGAACACTTAGTACAACATTCTTGAATACAGATATGCTTTCAAACGGTATAAGAATTCTAATCTACTATTAATCGTTTTTACTACCCTCGGAAGTAGAAAAATTATTGACTAGGACTACATAGTCAACTATAATGGCATGTGAACGACGCTATCGCTTAATTATTTAATAATAAAAAAACATGTAACTTAGTGCCGCCCAATTGTAGTGACTAAACGACAATTTGCATTTATTATTTTCATCCGGTAAATTGATGAATATGATTTGCGAGAAGTTGATATTACGGATTACTTTTTAATTGCGGATTATAGTCAAGATATTCGCAAAAAGAGTTATGAATTTCGATAAGAGAATAATGTGTACAAGGTT
Organism: Beris chalybata; assembly: GCA_949128065.1. NCBI lineage: Eukaryota > Metazoa > Arthropoda > Insecta > Diptera > Stratiomyidae > Beris > Beris chalybata. The sequence continues at coordinate 4,488,253 of OX421894.1, read as the reverse complement.
GGCTCAGTTCAGCAATTTTATTGTCATGGAATCTTCTTTTTCTTCTTAATAGTTACGAGAAGAAAATTTGCCAACAGCCTGGGTGAAACTTTTTATTTTTCGGGTCGAATTTCAAGAAGCGGTTAAAGCGCTACAATGCTTGCACCACTGTCACATGTAATTGGAACATATTCCGAGACGCGGTCAAAGCGAAGTAAGAACAAATTCGCCTCACCGGCTTAAAAGGTGTAACTAATTGTGAAAATGTATACAATGACACTTAGGGGTTGAATTTCAAAAAATTGTGAAATAGACTTTTAACACATTAAAACCAATTTGATAGCTCATCATATCAATTTGTAAATACGTAAGCAACCCCTTCATCGTAAAATTCGTTTTTAGGCCATTACATGAATCGCCCGTACAAGAAATAACCCATTGTGTGTCTCATCAGAACTAAAGAATGATAAAAATCGTAACAACATATGCAACTCTTTTACACTTTGAATATCAAAAACTCTTGAAATGTGTTTGCAGGCAAAGTTTGTAGAATTCAATATGACATCCCATCAAACCTTAGAAGTATGTCATAGAAGTATGTCAAAGAAGGATTTCATAGAAGTATGCCATAGAAGAATGTCATAGAAGTATGTCATAGAAGTATGTCATAGTAGTATGTCAGCCTTTGAAAAGTATGCAACCACCTTACACCTTATTGAAGTAACAATCAATTCAATATCTTATCAAATCTAAGAAATATGAAAGAATTTGAGAAAATGAATACAATCCCTATAGAAACCCTTGCGGTTGGATATCAGAGAATTCTAAAATAGGTTAGTTGGCTATTATATTAGAACTCTGCAGAAGTTAAAGCTAATTTAATATCTCATCAAACTTAAGAGATATAGCGAAAATTGTGAACACATATGTAACGCTACTACAACCTCTTAAGGGTTGAATATCAAAAATCCTTGAAAGAAATTTTACGATAATTAAAAAAAAATTTCGAGGAAGTAGAAACCTATTCGATCTCTTATCACTTATCCCAAGAGATATGAAAGAATTCGTGAAAACGTATTCAACCTTTTATCTTAGGGGTTGAAAAGGAAAAAACCTTGAAAATTTGTATGAGGAAACTATAAAACAAGACAATGCAAGTGAAACGATATCTTACTTTATCACTTGCAAGTGGAAGTGAAAAGTTATCTTATCTTATCAGACCTGAGGGATATGGTTGAATTCGTAAAAATGTATACAACCCCTTTACGCCCCTTTGGGGTCGAATTTGAAAAAATTCTGAAAAGACTTTCTAGGAATTTATGTCAAGAAACCGTGGAATATAAATTAATTCTATATTTCAGAAGACCTAAAAGATAAGACGAGTTTCTGTTTTCTCTGATAATTTTTTTCGCTCTACCGTACTTTAATATTTATTAGTAAGTTCTTTGTCTAAATTACTTTTCTGGTAGATCTACATACATCCATGTGAATTCGATCTAAATGTTGTATTGTCCATTCGATTCAATAGCATCAAATATTGCAAATATTGTCGCAGCAGTACGCAAGTAACATACAAGTCGCCAACAATCCAATATTTGCTACCCAACAACAGGTAGTGCCACCGGGGCATTCAAACCCTATTCTAGCAACAAGCGCTGTAATAGCTGTTAAAAGTACACTAAGACTTTACACCATCGAATCTCTACATAAAATTATGTAAATTTTTGCGAATAATTGATCAATTTTCTCTTAAATACAACGCACCGTGCCAAACTATTTCTTTAAAAATTAATTCCATGTCTTTCGCATGCACAATTTTATTAAGGTATTATCGCGAACGAAAAATGCAATGTGCTTCAAAAAATCCCATTTATCTTCTGAGACAGGAGGAAAAAATTTTTTCTCCAATAAAAAATAAATTTCCGTTCACGCCATTTGCACAAATTGATGTCAAACGAACTGGAAGGAAAGTACGACATCATAAATTATACCATTTCTTTGTGTGTGCGAATAATTTCCTTTTGTGGCAATATGGCAAGAAAATTGAATTAAATAAGAAAAAACCGTTGCGGAAAAGGATGAAAATTTAAATAAATGCTAATTGATCGAATAGACGAAGACGGGTTAGTTCTAGTTTAATTGGTTTTTCAGTTCGAGATTTAGCTATAAAAATTTAAAAAAAGAAATAGAACGAAAATGTCGACTATTTAAAAAAATCCTTTGAAATCTTTCAGTTAAAAAAAAAGCAGAAATTTTGACCTCATGTCTGGTGATCAGCGCAGGTTAGACATGCAAGACGTTGCACTATCCTTTGAACCGTCTTAAACGAGATAAGTAAAGTAGATAATTTGCCTCCACAGCACACTTTAATAATTGTCTTAAAATAAATAATCGACGAAGCCAATGAAAGATTGGCGACTACAGTTATAGGTCAATTAAAAGCAACCATCTTTGTGAAGGGTGCTCCAGCCAACCAGAACCCAGGTGAAAAACTTTCACTGACAAATCAATTAAAACTGCGTTGGACTTGGTCCGAAATTGACGCATCAGGTCAACAAGTTAATGTCCCTATCGCACTAGAAGGCGAATCACATCGTCCAGGTAGCTGAATTACCATTATTTAGAGACTTCCCTACTACCCAGGTTAAACAAAGCCTGCTTTCTAAGACCAATGGTAGTACGTCGATATTTATAGGTGTTTCGAGAAACACCCATGGGTGAGTATAATTCACCACGGAGACCAGACGAGACGAAGCGAATGCACTCTACACACTTCCTTGAACTGGGTATTGATTGCGATTGTTTGTGTTATGCTTGTTATTTGTAGTGGATCAAAGGACTAACCGTGGTGGCGTCCTATTTCTGCCGGGAATTACGTGCGATGTTTCTTAAAGACTATTCCAGGAAAACCGGAATATAACACATTTCTTAACTGTAGAAAGCTAATAATAAACTAAGACAGTCTTCCCAGATCAGTTTCTTTGTCAATTAGCCTAGAAGACGGTCTAAGTGAGAGCTATTCATGGGATGGCAGCTCTCTTTGGTACCATTATTAATAAGGTAATCCTTATGTTTGAATAGTGAATACGTTGCTAAGTGGATGGAAAAGTTATAGGATAATGTCGTCCTACATCCGTGCCTTTTCGTTCTTCAAGAAAATGAAAATACTTGTACCGAACCATCTTAATGTTAGTTGTAGAACCTGTCCCTCAGAAGTGATGGGCGGCATCAAATGGTCAAAGCAAGAAAGGCACTTCAAGTCAATTCCAGTTCAAAGGACCGAGATATTGTTCCATATTTAAGTACACTTCCTTTCCAAAAAAGAATTCAATAGGAAGACAGCGGTGAAAAACTTCGGATGCAGCAACTACACACTTCACATCCAGCTTCTTTCAGTTGAATCAAGTTCGCCCTCCACGCCAGACTGAAACAACAGCTTAAAGTGTCCTCTCGGTAATATCAATTCAGCCGGATAGCTATCAAGGCAATTCGCTCCGAGGCTCCATTAATTAATGGATCATTTCGATAAGATATTGTGATATCAATTCTCAGGACTACTTCACTTCACAATGAAATAGACAACCCCAGGGTTTACCGTTATTAAGGCCTGGAAGCATCCAAAATGCAAAGTACTTTGTAGTACATGCTCAGGAGCATAGACGGAAGCTTTACATAAATTGAAAATAAAAAAAGGATCTATCGAGATCCGGAGTGTGTCAGTGCCAGGATTATCGAAAACCGGAGCATCGGCATATACCATACACCACCACCCTCCGAACCAGGCCATCCAACCCCAAGCCGTGAAGATAAGTGCCTTGTATTATACTCGCCATTTCGGAACTCAATTTCCTGTCGGCAAAGGACATTTTCTGTCGATTCCAATCCGACGTCCGATAATCATCAAACGTGGAAGTAAAATGGCTTAACAACACAATTTGCCTTTTGTAGAAAAATAACACGCTGGATTGGCCAAAGCCGAAGGAGTCGGTTCCTGAGTGGAAGGACGTCTACGAGATTCTACAATCTGCAATAATTCTCGACGTAGAACGAGATTCGAGATTACGCTGAGTGGCAGAATAGCAGAACTAGTACTTTCCACTCTTATCCCGCTTTATTCCTTTGATTAGGCTAATGGAGCTGTCAAAGGCACTTCTCTTGAAGGATACGTACGCGTTCATTCTTTCTGGAAGAACCGCCCTTCCGCAATGTGTTGATGGCTAAGTTCTAGACCGAACGAAAGTGTGTACGAAGGATAGAGGATTCTTTGATCTGAGATCTGACGTGATGAGAAATTTTTAATTGCTTTCGTCTGTTTTACTACGTAGCGAAATAATTGGGTGTGTATGTGCGGTAAAAAAGCCGATCCTTTAAGGAGTTAATTAGGACTGACGTTATTGGGACAAACTCACGGAGTCGAGAATGCTAATCAACTTTGAATGGCGGTTTAATGAGTCGCAAATTGAGCCGGTTAATTACACCGAGTCTAATTGTAGTTCATGAACTGCTGAATAAAGATGGCGTTCTCAAGAAACAGACGATATTGCTAAAATATCACACGATTTTGATCAGCTGAGTGATTTGGGACAACATCACCATTGAAATCATGTAATTTCCTATACTTGGACATGATTTCGAAATCCCGTCAAAAAAAGCGATTCCTTTTCAATTTCGAACCACATTACGTATTATTGTGAATGCTCTTGTAAGTGAAAGATTGTCAGCTGCATTCAGCACATTTTTGACATTTTGACATGAATGTTTGTTTGTTTGTCCCGTATAGGCTCCTAAGCCACTCATCCGATTACGATAAAACTTTGGTGATTTGTTGCGGGCACGTCAGCGATGGTTTCTGCGTTAAAAAAAACGTTTAACAATTGATGGTATCCGAGTTATTTCAACATTTGAGTGTTTTTCATATGATTTAGCGGCAGTTTGTTCGTTTTCGGTGTATTAGTTATGCGTTCCTATCACTAAATAGTAAAAGTTGGACGATGGTTGGTTCATAGAGGATAGTGGATATAGAATGGAGGATGGAAGATGGAGGATAATGGATAGCGGAGAATGCATGGAAGATGGTGGATGGAGAATAATGGATGGGGGATGGTGGATGGAAAATGGTGGATGGTAGATCTAGGATGCTGCATAGAGGATGGAAGATGGAGGATGTTGGATACAGGATGAGGGATGGTGGATATCTAGAGGATGGAGGATGGAAGATGGAGAATGGTGGATAGATGATTGTAGGTAGAGGATGGAATAACGGAGCAACGGGAGCAACAGGAGCATCGGAAGCAACGGGAGAGATGGGAGTAACAGGCTCGATGGAACAGCCGCGGTACGTGGCTAGTGTTACTATAAATTCAAGAGATGTTTTGTTGCTTTTCGGTTAGAAATTAGTAAAATTCAGATGATTCTGAAGAAAATCATCATAAATATTTCCAACGTAGCTAAGGGAGCTCACGGTTTTGGCAAATTTCGAAGCCAATAGTACAAGCCTAATCGCTTCCAGGGAGAAATTTCTACCATTCCGTCATTACGTCGTCAAAAAAATTTAAAAATTGTACAACATAGTTTAAAACTTACCCTCGAATCTGCTTCGAACTCTTCCTCGAGAGCACTATAAACGGGCGCGTACCACGAATACGAATGTTGTTTCCGATTACTCGTCGGCGTCGACGTATTCGATTGTCCCGATCCTGGCGTATCCTGCAAATTATTCGGATAGTTCAATTGCAGGCTGCGCCTATGTTGCAGAACCGTTCGTCCGCTATTACTGTACCGCGCTGACTCTAAATGTCGTCGATTAGCACCAAAACTACCACTACTGGACCTGCGATGGACCACACTAGAACTTTGATTCGAGCTCGAACTAGACGCTGAACTTACGCTACTGCCGCTACTACTACCGCTACTATTGCCGCCGTGAACCGAGTCCTTTTTGGTGAAAATTAACGAGGCACTATTTTTACTTAAGCAGATCGAACGTTTCGGATCCGTAACGGTCGCTTCAATGTTGGTCAGAAGCGGTTCGGTTTCGGACAAGGGCAGCACACTAACCGTCGACGAATCGAAACTACTATTCACGAAAAGATTCTTACTAGGAACTTCACTCGCGCTTTTCTTAACACCCGCACTATGATTATGACGTAGGGGTGGCGTTGTATTTCGCACGTAATTCAAACTGTGACCGCTCACATCGCTCGACATACGCTTCAATTTCGAACCGAACTGGCTAATCCGCGTGGGAATCTCATCTCCGTCGACGACCTGGGGAAGATAGTCGCTGTGCTGGTTGCGATAATCGACGCGGACCAATCTATCGGACTGACCTTGCTGCTGGCTTGCTAACGTATCGAAATTATTTGAGAAGTAGTCGACCGGATCCGAGGTTTGATGAGGCTGATGCGATGACTCCTGCTTCGAAGGACGAATCCGCTGATTCTCGGCCAAGACCTCCTTTTGGCTGTACTGAACTCGACGATGTGATGGCGGAACACCATCATTTTTGGTTGCTGTCATCGGCGGACGCATTTCTTATCTTGCAATGTATTTGGCCAAACGTAATCAGCCCAACGTTTTGATTAGTTGTCTTCACAATCAGGTCGGCAATGGTTTCCTGAAGCGATATAAAAAATGAATATAAATAAACGGCCGCTTTTCGATTGCTTTTATTGTCGTCTTAATGTTGATTGAAGATACCGAGTATCTTATCTATTTTATTAATTCTTTAAAATTTGTTTGCTGCGAAAATTGGCAAGAAGTTACCCAAGACTATGCGCACCTTCAAGACCACAATGGGCTTCTTTTAATCGGAGAAACAAAATCGTTTTAAATCGCAGAGAACAAACGCACTTGAAACCATACGAACAAACACATCTGCAAATATTTAAAGTGGAGATAAGATAATAAAATTTTAATCGCAGATGCTATTTATAATCGGAATTATTCATTGCTCAGTGCTGCTCACCAGTTTTTCCGCTTAGGTAACTAATAAAATATTGAGAACGATGACTGTGACGGTCTAAGAAATGCTGAACATTAATGTATGAGCTTTGCTTCCTGTTTTGAATATTTATTTTTTTAATTTTGCAATGAGAGTTGTACCCCATTTCGGAGACAATAATAGGACGGAAACAGTCTTCACCACATATGTTTTAAGAGTGAGAGTGGAAGAGTAGTTGGAGAACTTTACATTTAAAGTCTGTAAGTTATACCCGCTGAGAAACATGATCGAACCAACAAAAAAGAATTCTTCTATTTAAATAAATTCAGAGCAGATGCAATAAAATTTACCAACAACTACGTAGGTATGTATAATCAATAGGTTTTACCACGTAGCGCAATTTGCAAGTGAACAAGAAGGGAACCCGATAGTTCATATGCACCATTCGCTCGGGATTCGCCTGCGGTTCGCCCGGTGAATGATTTGTTACGATTAGAGATACTGACTACTCCAACTTTTCGATAGTGTTCAAGGAAGGATCCAACCTGATCTTCACTGGACAGGGACGGCGAAGGGCAGACAGTCCAAACCATAGAGCTATCTGGTATGCATAATGGAGATAGCGTGCAGCGACTTTTTTGAAGCCGGAGGTTTTCTCGCAAAGGACCGGCGATATTCACTACGCTATGTACGTGTATACGCTATGGTCGTATGTATATTGTATAGTGTATTATCATGAATACAACTGTTATAGCGATTTCATTCCTAACCTTTTAGTGCTTCTCTGTTGTCAAATAGTGTATTGGGAATAACAATGAAATCTGGTTGCAAGAAAATTGTAAGCAAATCGCATCGTGTGTGCCGTGCATACAACCGATGGACAGATATCGCAACAACACACGTCGGTACGACCGTTGTATCGTGTATTCCCTGCTTTAGACGATATTTACAGATTGTGTGAAGAACAATGAAGAGTACGTTCTATGCTACTGCGAAGAAGTTGCACATAGTAGAGTAAACACAAACATCATTGAAACTCATGAAGTATTGATGTAAGTATCCATTATTAGGCTTAAAAGAGTTACAATAAGAGAGAACAATCAAAATAGGCCCACTTCGTTGGTACTAGATTCGAATCAGCTTGGCGACAAGTAATTTCGAGAATGGGATTGGGTGCCGGACTACCAGTTCACTCGGCTGTAAATGGATACCTGAGTTAAAACCGGAGTTATAATCACGGGCGAGCGTGTGGCTAACCACTTCACCTCCTAGTGTTCCATTGGTCTCGTAATGAAGTAACTGTAGCATTACTTCAAAGCCTAGGACCGATTTGGACTGTTGCGCCATTGGTTATTAATGCTTTCGTAGCACTAACTATTTACATTCGCACATACGATATCTAGGCATATAATTCACTCGGACGTAGCTTTATCAAGAAACATATCTATTATACGTGACCGTGCAGCGCTTTGATACTGCATCTATGTGGACATTTCGAGCCCTTTCCTTTATAAGTTGTTTTCCGATTATAAGTAAGTTTGATTTGGTAGAACATTAATCGTATTTCCATCGTAAGGTCCTTCATAATAAAAATTCAACATAAAAGAACGCTCCATTACACGGCGCCTTCTTGCCTTAAATGGCCTCATTTCGGGACATACGACAAACGGCCCGGTATGGCCCATTCCATCAATCAAACTCACTTCAAAGGGTCCTTAATACCCTTCCCAGTTCGCACAGATTGTTCCAACATCGCCATAATGTAAGATTTTTCCACCGGAAAAAAAAAGATCCGAGCAACATGGTCTTAAGTGTGCACGCTTTTCTTGACAGATTAGTTCAATTTTCCGACTCGTTTATTTCCTCATAAATCGTGTGTAGCGCGTCTCGCAATACGATGAAAGGAAAATTTCTTGGTGTTCCAAGACACTGCACTCACTCCCCCCCGCACGACAATTGTTCGAATTGGATTCGGAAAAGGCGAGCTCTATCGGATCACTCAACCTTTTTATTCATGATTTTTTCCCATTAATGCCAGACACGAAATTCTCGAAACAATCTCGAAAATGTTAATTGATAAGCTATCTCAGGTGGAAGTGTTTCGCAGTTAATTGGAATGATTAGAAATTACTAGGAAAGGACGCTGCTGTTCGAAGGAACAAAGTGATGTCGTGCATGACTGATTGTAATCCTTGACGACCAAGAATATCGTAAGACGCTTCCGAAAGCAAATAGATTCTTCCGACGTTTCCTGTCGAGTCGAGTTCCTTGATGATAAGTTTTCTGATAGCTCAGGCCGGATAATATCGTCTTAGTATTCGATTGCCTGATATAACACTTGACTAATTAATGCTAGAAGGAACGTACTCTCACGGCCAATAGTATTAGGCCGTAATTAATTCAAGTATTGACTTTAGCCGACGACGACGTAACTCAAGAATGATAAGCTGAAGAGCGGAAATAGGAGCTGGTCTAAAGTCGCAAACTTCCCGGAATTGCTAATTGGAAAAAAATATTTAAAGAACAACTTTTTTTATAGTAAAATAGCCAAAGTTTGCAGACTCTGCAAAATAATAAAAAAAAGTTACGTAACTAGGAAAATAATCGTAATAAAATACGAAGGAATGCAAGAGAGTAAATAGTTTCGAATAAAAACAAAGAACTGAATTTGATGTCAAAGTTTTTAACAGACGAATGAAGCGACAACCAGTTTTTCTCTGAATTAAAAACGAGAACTAAGAACGGATCGAGTAACGTTCCAGTGCTGAAAACTTTAAACGTACGATATATTTGGTTCTGAAAAGCACGGAATACATTAACCTGAACTAAAATCTACTCGAGTGAACCTACCTACATCTGTACGTAGTCAGTACTGAATACCATCAGAGATTCGAATTTCTGTAGAGATGGAACCACATTAATGAAAAATCAATACTGCCACATGACCATCACCATTTCATGATATATTATATATATATATATGTAATAGTATTTAAAATAAAGCAAGAGAGAGATTAACAAATCTGCACAAAACATTTGAGTGAAGCAACAATGTTTGGCTTTTCAGATATCAATAATTTACAGTTTATATCGTATATATGGGGAAATCCTTGGCACTCTCTGACATGACAATGCCATCCGATGAGGACCTATTCCAACACAGTCTTAAATAGGCTTCCCCAGTGAAGTTTTTCAACTGTCCTCAAGGACCAGTAGTCAGGACAGCGTTCGATTTCAGTCGGGCTTACATGTTGGAGTTTCTTTCCCACCGGAAAAAAAACGGAAAATACTTAATTTAAAATTTTTATAATTTTCGTATAATATGTGTTGGTTCTGCTCTTGCGATGGAACTACTAGACCCTAATTGATAATTGAAACAATTCAACATTCTCACAATTTTTCAATATTCATTAGCTTAGAGTAGTGATAAAATAAAAATATTGCTTACCATTTTTTACAGCAGGATGATTTCGAATAAAGTCCTGTATACGAGCAGAATATCTGAAAAAGTATAAAAGAAAACGTTGCATTATCTGGCTTATAAATTGTATACTAATTACACCAATAAAATTGCGAAAATTAAGATACAGGAAAATGAAGGTACAGGAAGAAAAGGAATATTAAGCCTGTGCATGTAGAAGTTTTCCGGGATCTCAAGTAAAATATTTCAATCTACTTAATCTTAAAAAAAACTTTATTATTTTTTCCATAGAAGTTCCGAATTCGTTCAATACTGAGGTGTAGGTTGTGTTGTGTTGTGGTGTAGGTTACTATGTGACAGAAAACCTTAAAAATAGTTACGTCCTTGGAGTTGAATATCTAAAAATTCTGAAATCAACTTTTGACGATTATATAGGAAGCTTTAGGAAGAAAAGCGAATTCGATATCTCATCAGAACTAAGAAATAGGTACATATGTATATAGGAATTTCTGAAAACATATGCAACCCCGGTGCACATTCTTTGGGGTTGAATATCCAAAATTCCTGAAATGCGTTTTTTAGAGGATTCAGGTCAATCCCAACACAAATGAAATAAGCCCGAAGAAGCGAAAACCAATCCGATGTCTTAATCCGAGATATGATGAAATTCGTGAAAACGTGTTCAACCCGTTTATATCCTCTTAGGGGTTAAAAAAGGAAAAAATTTGAAAACAAGTTTTAGGTGATTAGTAAACAAGTCTGTGGCAGTAAAAAGTTATTCGATATCTAATCAGACCGGAAAGATATGGCTGAATTCGTGAAAATGTATACAACCCCTTTAAACCACCGTGAAGGTCGAATTTAAAGTGAAAAATCCGTAAAAAAAATTAATTCAATATTTGGAAAGCCCTAATAGATATGACGAAAATAGTGAAAATATATGCATTCTATTTTCACTGATAATTTTTATTGCCACCCTTCCGCATGCCAATGAATATTTGCATTTTTTTTTTTAAATTTAAATTACTTTTCTAGTTAACTTACTTATACATACAGAGTTTCAACTTTCTAGCATAAGCCGTTCTATAGTTAGGAAAAACACCTTCCACTCCCGTACCATAGTACCCCTATAAAAACATATATTTTTTCAACATGCTATAGCTCTCTAAAACCAAGTTTCAGTTTTATATCATTATAGGTTCTTTATAAATACCTATATACAAATCGGAACTTTTTCCTTTTCGCCCTCTCCAAAATTTTTTCATGCTGGGGGTCTATTTGGCCTACTTCTGGTATTGAGTGTTAGTGTTAGTTTTTGCTAGCCTTAACCTACGAAGTTAAATGTTGTGCCCATTAATTTCCCAATGGTTGAATTAAGAATTAATATGAGTTAATTGGAAATGTTTGCACCACTATCCGGAATTGGTGTATTTGCATCATAAATCCTTGGTTTTACACCCTATCCCATCGCTAACACGAGTATAAGGCCAAATCATAAAAATATGAAATTATTAAGGGTTGTAAAATAAAGTTGAGTCTTACAATACGAGGGCAGTAAAATAAAAAGTGATGTACCATTAATTTTCCTGTTGAGAAAGAAGTCATAGTTTTCATTTTTAATTTATTTCGAAATTTTTGATAGACTCCGAAATAAGCAAGGTTCGAATTAAGGCACACGAACTACCACAAATCAGCACTTAATCACTCCAGAAAAGGCTCAACATCCGATCCGAACGCTACCCACAGGAAGACAACACCTGACCCTCAAACGTTCTAGAACGAAGCTCACCCCGCATTAATTCCGTTACCTTGAGCGTTCCTATTTACGAGTATAAGGCACCAAGGACCAACAATTCTCATACAGTAACATACATATAGTCCACACATCCTGTTCGGGCGTTGTTCTGCACTTTAGGACTTCTCCAGAACAAATTACATCACTTGATGGAGCCGACCATAAGGGTGGCCCGACTGTGATACTAGAACAAGGATTTGGGGTGGAAGGATGGTTTCGGGTTAGGCTCTCGGATTCATCGAAACACCGACACCAGACGCAAATCATTAAAAATGGAAGCCACTTCGGACAGCAATTGCCAGACATTTGTCATAAGGGTGGAACATAAATTGCAGTGATTTATGCGAGATGAACATCCTGCCAAAGGCAACAAAAGAATCGTTGGCGTAGCCATAAGCAATGAGGGTTGGGACTTTGGGGTTGGATGTGTGCAGTGAATATGAAGAAGCCTCCGAAATCTAAGCAGTTCTAAATCTAAACAGTTCTCACCAAATTCGAACTGGGTTTAGGTCTAGGGAATTTCAAATTATCGCCCGGCCTCACATTCAAATGGTTAGCGTTTGCGTTAATCAATCGTGTCGTGACTTCTTAAACCTTGGACGCTGCGGTTTTGTTTAATTAAAAACCTGTGGCGTGTGATGGAGCGAAACTATCGATTGAAAGCTCAATTGGCGTTAGAACGAAAATTTAATTCACTTGGAAGTGCAAATGACGGATCTTAGCTGATCGTACAATGGAATTATGGCTATAATTTTATAATATATGTTAGTAAGGTAAGAGGTAAGAAGCAAGGTTGATTTAATCGATTTGTAGAAGTTATATTGTCTGCATTAAATTTTTTTTTACGGTGCTTAATCATAAGGCAATGAAAAGTCATGAGCGATTTTATATCGGTGTATGGTATGTGAGAAGCACACTTCATAGGTTCTTGAACTGAAATAGAGCAAAACGTTTGTGGGTTTTGGTGGCCTTGTGGCAAGTGCATTCCGAGGCCGCAAATTCAAATCCCTGTATTCGAAGTACTTGTTGTCGCAGAAAAAACGGCAAAGTGTCATATGATTAGGAGCAAAGAATGAAGTTACATACAACATACATCTAAACATATGCATACACTAAAATTCAACTTTTTATCATCGGCTATTCGTAAGATTCATCAGGCGTGTTTTTTGGAACTTTATCCAGAGCAAAGTAGGGAGGGGCTTTCAATTTTTCATGGGTCGGAGCAAGTATGTATACTGTAGTATACGGTGTTGCAGTTTTCCCATGTCGCTTATCAGCTCTGTACTGGATAAGGAAGCAAAACAACACGCCTATATTGTCATCTGGGTTTCCATATGCGACAATTTTCTATGACAAGATGTGTGACAGATCAGTTATCCAATCAGATTACAAATCTGTGACAAATTTTGTCGCATGCACTAGTCGGAGAAACTTCGGTTTTTCTTGTGACAAAAATTTCAGGGCAAAGGTTTCTCGAAAATGTCAGTTCAACGTCTTTAACCTTCTGTCATTAGTGCGAAATATCTTCGATACCCAGCACTGTCGCTTCGAACTTTCTCTTATTTTGACTAAGAGAAGCAATTTTAACAATTTTTTTAGTTTTTTTTTTGCTATTTGGTTATTTTTTCAGCCATTACACTTTTTTTGACAACCAATTTACGCAAGTAAAGACTGACGAGTGTGACACATTTTTGTCGTGACCAATTTCTGTCGCAGAAAATTGTCGCATATGGAAACCCAGCATGAAGCGTTCCTTCACAACTCCATACCAAAAATGATAGCACTGAGTGGGGTCGTGCCTGAATTATTGGTTACACGGTTCGAGTTGCACCTGTGCTTCACAAGGATTCTCGCAGGAACGTCAATTACCATTAACAGGGTTAATATCTATTTTGGAATTCACGTCAATCCCAACACAAAGTACTTTAAGCCCAAAATTACACCGGAAAACCGAGTTGTGGTGCTCTACGCGAACAAGGAATCTCACAGGAAATTCGCTAGAAACAGAATTTTGTCGTGAAACTAATGTAATAAACGTAAAAGTGTTATTATGTAGTAATAAAACGCTGTTTTTCTTCAACCAAGAATGTGATTCGAAACCAAACAAATCGTTTTATTGTCGAAGGACATAAAAAAGAACTCATCCATTAAGGCATCTCGACTATGGCTACGTCTCGTCTAGAAACTAAACCATTTCTCCTCTTGAAAGGGAGTAAACAATGAATGTAAGACACGAAAGGATACGAAGGAAAGAATCTAGGAGTGAACCTAAAATAGTTTAGTCTACAACATCAGCAAATAACAATAAAACGAAAGAAAATCACTTCTTGAAGCCCAATACATTAGAAGCCAGCGAAAGAAAATAACATCGCTAAGCTTTTTCAACGACATCTATAAGCTAGCTGCTTCTTCAGAATACGAAATTATTTTCTATGTTCGGAAAATGAAATTATCACACGAACGTCTTTCTTAAGACGAGAACCACATAGTTTTCGGCTCATCTTATTCGTTCCACGGACTAATAGCATAAGGCACAGCCTTAGTGTTTAGCCAGGCAACCTTGGAGTTCGGTTAGGTAACAATCGATCCAGGGGTTCCCGTCGTCCCCGGCCAAAATTCTATGCGAAAAGATTTTCCTTGCGTCAGCACAAAACGCTACCCAGCCGGTGTAATCAATAAGCCTTAAAAGGTTTTCCGTATATCGATTAATTAAAAAACTGCACCAGTCCTTGTCGCTAAGGTCAACTGGAAAACTGCAATGACATAATGCTGGGTATGAAAGCCAATTGCAACCGTGACATGACATAACGCTTTTTAAAGCAGTCCAACGACGTGAATGTAACGCAAAGTAAGCAGCAGTTGAGGTCAAGATCAAGTGATTTTCAATTGATATGGGCGCTTTTGCTTTCTCACAATAGAACAACGTTAATTTTAACACACGAGCAATCTGATTATTTTTCTCTACAATTTTCTCGAATGAAACTATAATAGAACTTTGTGTCAAAGCAAATACTTAGTAAGGAGTATTCAATTATTGGCCATTAAGTCAATTAATAAATTATGAGATTTATGAAAATCTGACAACAGTCTGGGCGCAATTTTATTATTTATTGGATAGAAAAAAGCTTTCTGGTTATTCTATAGATTATCCAATCCGTTTCGCTACGTGAAATATCAGTGTTAGCCGTAATGCTCCGTTCTGTTCAAATACTGCCACACTCTCTCTTTGGCTTTCGTCTGCATATGCAAATAGCCGCGACTCACTTTGTTATAGAGCTCGCTTCGATAAACTGATCATCAGCCATATTTACACAAACTAACTAACAGATTACGTTTTTCAAATGTCACTTTCCAACAAGTCAGGTTATGTGTTCCGTAAAAGTTGAATTTTGGTTAACTCGTCCGCGTGTAAATATCAGAAGAAACACCAATTATCCTAGGACATATCGCACGCCGGCAAGAAAAGTTACATAACTCAAAAAATGATTATTTTGAGGTTATGCCAGTTACAAATAGGTATTGTGTTCCTTAAGGGGTCATCCCGAGTGCAAGCTCTTTTTTTACGCCATTTTTGGGAATTTGTTCTGGCGAACTTAATAATGATAGAACTGTGAAATTTTTACCATATATTTATGCACATGTTGAGCACACTTAAGAATTTTTTCAGCCCCAAATTGTCGGTCATTGCTGAGGTATATGGCAACTTAGCCACCCAATTTCAAAAAAACGTGTTTTCTGTAGACACGCATTGCGGGCGTTCTGCTTATCTCAAATGAAAAAAATCAAACGGCATTTTAATCTGTGAAGTTTGAACTAGTCTTGGAACTGGGATTATCAAAAAATATCGAATAGTTAATTTTCGGTAGCTTATTGAAATTTTTGTCGTCAATTTTGGTGTATTTTTTCGACTTCTTCTGGTCGACAAAAAAAACGGCTTGATGAATCACAATTATCCTAGTTTGGAGACTGTATATATTAGTCTTGAATAAGTTTACTAAATTTCAAAGAAATTCGTTCAATAGATTTTGAGATATCGTGTCTACCGATTTGAAAAACATAGTTTTGAGAAAAACGCGACTAAACTTTTCATTATATTCGAATCAACAAAGGAGGTTAGTGAATATAACGGCCTGTAACTTCCGAACGGTTTCGGATATCGGAATATCACTAAGTCCACATATTCTACACTAGATTTGAATGTAAAAACTCGTTTTTTGGAAACCGTCACACGGGAACTTGCTCTAAAAACGTCACATCTCTAACTCGCAAATTAATCAACGAAAAAAATAATAATAATGGAAAAGTCACATAAGTATAGTATGTAGCTGAGAGACCTCACCTATTTTTACCTGGTAGTGTCAAATATTCTAGAAGAACTAATTTCCAGATTCATAGTATTATTCTATAGAATATGATACAATTTATTTGTCAAAAATACTTATCTGAAGTTTTATTGATTTCTTTAATGTTTTATTTCTCAATTACTCCATTTTTGAGTTATGCCACTTTTCTTGCCGGGGTGCGATATGTATATGAAAGAAAAAGGCAGCTTGATAAATGACCCAGTCGAATAAAACAAACAGTATTTTACCCGAAAAACTTATTTCCCAACAAAAATATGGTTTCATCCCCTTGCAACCACAAACTGTGAAAACTCAGCATTTCCATTTGCTCCACATTGCACACACTTGTCCACACTTTCGAGTGCTTTCATTCCGAGTTCGCGATGACTGGCATGTCGAATACTTCGTTAATGGGGGTGGCTCGTTTTTATTATCGTGTAGACGGGGCTGATCCCCTATTTTTTTTTCTCCGTTACAAATTAGTGATAAACAATTTCAAGGGTTGCAATCCAGTCATGAAAATTTCTCATTGATTTAAGTACTATTCAGGCTTAGGGTTACACTTAAGCACGGAAGCCAACGTACAAGGAATAAAAGGCTACAGGGTTTTACATTATACGCGATATGAGTCAGCATGATATTGCGATTAAACTTTACGTCTGGATCCTTTTAAGGTGCAAAAAAAAAAAACGTATGCGCCCGGTGCGATAAGACGATACTTTTAATTGGCAAGTCAAAAGGGAACGGTAACTGAGGGAAATACTAGGAGGTCCTGTCTAGGATGAATTACCTAAGCGGACGCTAAGAGAACTTAATCCAATAATATTTCAAGGGTTTTATTTTTCGTTTTTTCTAGAAGTAGGTACACAGTTTGGTATCTGATTACCGATAAGGTCAGGCTAGTAGTGTTGCTGCAACATGAGTTCTAGCGAGTTTCAACTGAATTCGACCACTCGAATAAATTTGCGTTAGGGCGTAGATGAAAGCACTGTGAAGTCCAACTTTTCCAGATGACAAATTCACTGTGGCATACAGTCCAGCACAGAATTAAATTGAATTTGTTTTAAAAATTTACAAATACAAATTACTGTTGTGCTTATTTACTGCATATGTTGAGTCGAGAGCTTTCCTGCATATTCGGTGTTCGGTGTTTATAATGTTCGAGAGTGCTGGAGAAATAGTGATAAGAAGAGTATTTGAGAAGTATACAGATATTGTAATAAAGGACTCAGTTGAGTCAGTCAGTTTTGATAAAGGACTCAGTTGAGTCAGTTGAAACGTCACGCAAAATAAATTTTAACAGTATTACCGGAAAACCTGTATTTTCAAGAAAACGTATTTTAAAATATTCAAAGATAGTAGACAAAATCGTTATCCTTGAAAAAAAAAATTCATGGATAATTTTTATTCGTATTTTTTTTATATTGCGAAAACCTCTCCCTTTAAAATAAGCCCTATTTTAATATTCTAGTATAAGAATTTTCCGAGATATGATTTTTCAAAGAGGACTCGGACACTCTAAATACTTTCACACACTATTACGAACAACAAAATTAGATAAAAACTAAAAAATTGAATTTCAATTATTTTTTTCTCTAGTTCTTCAAGTACAAATATTTTTAAAAGAATCGGAGATGGTAGGGTGACAGCTTTGGCGATTCTTGATGGAATGACCCAGGGTTGCTATTTTCCTCACTGGAAATTTATCGAGTTGTGCGGATTGCTAGCATGTAGCAATATGTTCTTTGGCACGATTGAAGCTCATTCTAGTCATGGAATGGTATTCTACCACTAAACCCTCCGCCACTTAAAAGGGTGTTTCGTATTATTGGTAATATAGAAGTCAGTACTATTTCAGAAATCGTATAGACATTCCGAACAAGGCAATTCAAATCCACTATGATCGCAATCGCACACTTAAGCCGCTTATTGAACCTCAATTTCCGAAATGGCACTCTTCCCATGCCATCGATTCATTGAATTTTCACGACTCGCAATAATTTCCACCGATTTTCATTATTTTTTCGCTATCGAGCTCATGTAGGAACAAATTGACAAAAATTACCATACAGAGTAATGCTCGATAGAATTGCTATCACGATTGTAGAATTCAATTCTAAGACCGCAAACACGTTCACTTCGAGGACACACTAAGGCGTGCTCCAAACGTGTAATTATTGCAACCATATTATAGTGAAAATTTCGCAAACAAGGTGTCGGTAAGGAAGTTTTTAAACGTTCCGCAGGCTGTGTAGCCTGCAGTAGTGGCAGAGCATTAAAATCTCGTTAGTCTTATCGGCTCCGTTTTGTATGTCATTGGGCAAACAAGGATGTGCTCTTGGTGTCACGGGATACGTTAAATATGTGCTATTCGTGGCTCGAATAAATTCTTTTCACGCCTCATGTCTTATCGATGTTTTCTTGCCAAGATTCTTTTTTTTTTAATCATAAATCGTGAAGATACAAGCAAGACCTAAATTTTTATATTCTGAAAGAGTTTATAAAAGTTTTCTGTGCTATGGTATAAATATGAGGTGCGAAGATACATTCAATATTGGTATTGCTTTTTTAATGGGATTTGAACAAAGGAAACTTGGGAAGTGTACCAAATACGGTTTTTAAGCGGGCCATCAGGCTTTAGAGGTGTTTTTAATAAATCATAAATTTGTTTATTGTGTTTTGGTTGGCTGCGAAAATTTCAAAGGATATTTATCGTAGCCGAGAGTTAGTCCGAAGAAACTCTATACTTACTAACGAGACTACCTACTGAGAGTTAGGCGTCAAAGTGGGTGTCAAGGTATTACGTACTACAAATTTGAATGGGATCGAACAAAAACATAGCATTAAAATAGTACACCACGAAGAAGTGCGTTTAAACAATATTAAATATCCACTCTACTTGCAAGCTTTTTTATGCTTATATACTGCATGAGTTGAATCGAGAGCTTTCCTGCATATTCGGTGTGGTGTGTGTAATACTCTAGATCTAGAGGGCTGGAGAAAGAGTGAAAAGAGGAGTATTTGATAAGTACCTACATATACAGAAGTTTGTACATTTTTCCACACCTTTTTTATTGGGTATTGCAAGATGGCCAATCGGATGTCTCTTCCCAGCCTTCCAGTGTTGCATGCAACAAAGCTTTTAAACATCACTTGTACTTGCTATCTCTATGGTTACAGGCTGAATAATTTTTGGATTGCTTCTAATTCTTCCACACTCCCCTTTTTTGGATTCTACGTAAAAATGTCAGTCGTTTAGGTTTTTTTTTTTTAATTATTGGTTTGTTCTTCACATTTGACAAACTCGATTTTTCTGTACTTTTGATGAACGCACATTCACCAAAATGTGCGCTGTATGAGAATAGCAAATATTTTGTTCGTATTCATTGAGACATGTGCAGTTAAAAAAAAAATTGAATTAAAGATAAATAGGTAAAGCAAACACTGCGAGGCTGTTTCCCCCATCCGGTGATTAAATTTCACCTGTCGAATGTCTGATTAAGCGCTAACTATTTGATTGCAAATAGACTGATATGGTCGCGTCGAACTCGTCCATTTCAATTCATTTTCATTTGATTGACGCAAAGTCCAAGTTTTTAAAGTCGGAAACAAGTTGGGAAAATTAAAAGAGCCCGTCCAGAGAAGAGAAGCTGCCTCCAAACGGAAAAGTTAAAGCAACATCCATCAAAAGAAATGCCATTACCTTAAAAGGGAAGGAAAATGAATTTGTTATTAAATTCGAGAAGACCATCGGACAAACCCCTGTGGAATACAAAAAATGTGTTCTATCTAAACAGGAAAATAAATAAAAGCCTGGGCGGTTTTGTTAACAGACCCAAAAATCTTCGCCCAGGTGATAAATTGATTAGTTTTGTATGCGTAGACATTTCGGCGGCAATTTATTCAATTTTGTTATTTTCGAAATTGCAAGATAGACGACAGGCAATTTTGTTTGTTTTTTCGTTTTTTTTTTAGATCGAAGTGTAGATTGATTTTACTTTTCGGTCTTATTTTTGTGCTCGTTCAGTGGCGGCTAATCGAATCTAATTATTTGGTTGGTTTCCCTTAAACAACGCAAGTCATGTCAATGTGAACATGTCGATTCTAAATGAAAAGAGAAGGGAAAGCGGAAAACACTTAAATTTACCTTTAGATATTAAGGCGAAGATGCGGGCTTGGAGTGGGCGACTCTTTTGTCTTCTTGACTTTTTCGATACTAGGCCATAACAGGGCCGTGTTGAATGTTGTGATAAGCGATTTTATTGACATGAATTTATTTCGGTAACTTCCGATATAAACAATCCTCAAATATTTTGGTTGATTTTATGTTTTGTTTGATTACGGCACGCTCCATTTTTACAGCGCTACAGTAAAAATTGGGCCATTGCTCAATTCTTCTGGGTCTTAAAAATCGAAATTAATTCTTCTCTTTTAAGATACGTTTAACAGAAATTGAGCTATGTAAATATGTGAACCAGAGTTTCATTATATTAGTTGTAGTCTGTCGTAACTTTAGAAAATCGACCAGTTACCGACGAACTGGTACGTGTTAGATGGTACCTAATGCCGCCGTTGCAGCTCCAACTTTTAACTTCCTAGAGTAAGCCCAGGAGCTATCCAGGGAACTCACGCAATTCGATAAGGCCTCCAAATATTCAACATTCGAAATGTTCGAGAAAGCTTTCGGCTTAACACATGAAGCATATAAGCACGAAAGAGTTTGCAGCCAATCAAAGCTAATACTACACAGCGAGACAACGATCAGTTCAACGCGACAGTATTTGTAAAGCTATTTCGGCGGATGGAGCAGTGATCAAGAAGCATTTAACATTCGGACAGCGATGCTGGTAGTGCATTAATTAGTGCGATTATTTAATGAGAATAATAAATATTTGTTTCTATTGATTTTAAACGAATTGTGAAATCCAAACGAACCGCTACCTCACAACAATATGTAAAAAAAAAGAATAAAGATTTTACCTTTCTTATGCATTGTTGAATAGCGGCATAATCGATTTATAACCCTTTTTCACGGTCATTTAACTGAAAAACGGAATTATTGACCTATTTTTTTTGGTATAGAATTATAAAACCCCATTTTAACCCCGTCCACACAATGGTATATTATTGCCCTATTTTTTATACTTTTGAAATAATGCTCTTCCATATTATCAACTAACTGAACGATTTTTTTTTCTTTTTTTTAATAAATTGCAACTAAGAATACCAAGTCCCGTAATACGTTCCATACCGATACAACTAATATCTTTCTAGTTATATTGCGGACTAGACATTAAGCGTCTCTGCTAAGACCCTCTTTTCCAATACAACCTTTAAAGAATATGTTCAAAGAATGGGACGAGCATATAGTTAGTAGTTCAACAAATTATGAGTATGATGAGTACTTTACGAGAAAAAAAGAGTTCTTTACGGAAACGTGAAAAAAAATATGTATGCATGCATTATCACGAATTTCTTTAAATTTCTTAGTTCAGCGAGTTCTTTTTTTAGCACTTAAATATTTTGCTCAGATTTTTTCGGAATTTAACCCTAGAAAAGGGTGTCAAGGCATTTCTGATGTATTTCCTATGATATCGAATTCCTCATTCCTTCTATTCCATTTTGCGATATTCAACCCCTAAGGTGATTGAAGTACAGTGGTTCTGTTTTTACGAAATCCTTTACATCTCACACGGCTTTTTTTTGGGTAAAAGAAACCCGGTTAATGCTGAGATGCAGTGCAGAATACTAAGCAATTAGTACCCTGAAAACTGACTATAGCCTGCACCACATTCCACCACAAAACGGGTTCTGAAGCTCTATCGACCATACTATTGCCAGATTTTTTAAAATAAACCTTTACACGAAATTATTTCTTGTCTAGCTGGAATCACTTTTCCAGACACATTTAATTTTTTTCTAAGCGGTGACCCCGACACATTAAGCTTCTGCATTTCTTTTGCTTATTATAGAACAAAAAGAATTGGAGTGGGTTTTCTTAATTTACATTTCTCATTCCACACGAATGTCAGATCTTTCTTGCGACAATCAGACGATGAAAAAGAAAAGCAAAATAAGGACACCCGAAATTTATTCCGTCAAACTGTCGATTTAAATTTAATTAATTTTTTCTTTCACAGCCTAAAAGCGTGAAGCTTCTTATAGTCGTGACAATTACCAGCAATAAGGAGGCAAAATGTGAAACTCCAATGGACGATAAATGCAATAGGATACACTAAAATTTTGCTTAAACGACTCACTCGTTAAAAACATACCGACAGCATCTTGTTCTAATTCGTGTAACAGTCTTGCTAGCTTCCAACATAAGTTTTTTCGGTTATAAGAAAACTTTCTCCAACAATTCTAATTTAAGAAAAAAAATTCTAATTACAGCTGGTTGGCTCAAGCAATTTGCCACGAATTTACAATAAAACGATGAAAAATTCGTTTGTCGATTTATCGCAGCTGCGGTTTGCTATAGGAAGGAAGGACTTCAATTTCTATCTGCTATCGAAGTAACGACTAGCTACTCAATCTTCAGTTTGTTACCGAGAAAGTTTCGAGTTGCCACTTTTTTTTAAAGTTTGTTTGGTACCACACCCGCATCGCCACACAAACAATGATTTCAGCGTGAATTTAAGAAGTTGAAGTTTTTTTTTGCTCAAAAAAAGTGCAATGCTATTCGATTACTTCTTCTTGTCGCCATTTTCTCGGAGAAAACTTTTCGAACTCACCACAGTGGAATAATTTTCGAAATTTTTTATATTATTTATTTTCAGAATTCGAGTGAGAAGAACTTTTTCAGAACGCGACGAAAATTAGGTTTGCTTTAATTTCTTTACGAAGAAAAGTTAAATTATACGTGTCACTGTCAGGCCAATGGAATATCGAAGAAAATTCGACATGTTAAACTGATTCGTAAATAACGTGAAGTTTAAGTTTGTGAAACTTTCTCAGGTGTGCTTATTAATAATGTTTAATAACGATTTCGTTAAAAACTTCTCTATGCGATGCTATCTGAGAAATTACCTGAATTGAGCTAAAAAGTTAAAATTGATGGTGAAGAACGAAAACGACGAAATTGTGGTCATTAGGGTTTCAACGAAACTTTCTAATGAAGGGAAAATGCTAGCCTTAAAATTTAGACCCACTTCCCGAAGTTAAGTTATTCCTTAAAGCGAACTCTTCATAACTCGAATTACTTTGATATTGGACGTGACAACTCCATTTATAGAGATTCGACTGAATTTACACGTATAATAGAAAATCATGTTTTTAATTTAGATCCCCATCCCATCACGTTCTATATGCTAAGTTAAATATCCATTAGTTTCACAGAGTACGAATAATGAGCGAGTTTATAATATCCTTTATGCTCAAATTGGGACGACTAGCTAACATCAGCATGAGAAGTTTATTTCCGAATAATAAGTTCTATTGAAGCGTAAATGCTTAATGCAATTGCACTATGAGAAGTGAAACTTTGCTTTTCAATAAACAACTTCAAATAAAAGCTAGCGAATTTCTCTCAAGAAGCTGCAGAAACTTTTCTCTTAATGACAATAAATTTGCCTGGCTCTGTGAAAATATTAATTTCGCACTTTTCATGATCCGGGATTTATGATGCAATTTCAATATTTTCCGAAAAAAGTTGGTGAACTTTTCGGTTGCGGTTTAACTTTTTTTCTTTCAATTCTTCTTATTGTCGGTTGTACCGACAGTTGCGGTACGACGTCGCTGTGCAGCATTTGAAAGGAAACAATTTTTTTTTCTACAATATAGTTTCGGAATTTCTTACATTAAGTAGATACTTTGCAGTTACGAGTTGTTGGTACAACGTACATTATGCATGGCTTTTCTCGTATACATTTCTAGTTAAGGACAAATCGTCCTTAAATATTTACGCTATAATCATGACCTCGACGTTAGCTTACCTCGCTAGGTTTTTTTGGCAACGAGCCAAAAACATTTTCGTGTTTGAGTGTATACAAGGGATGGCCGAAGCAAATAGGAAATCTTGATAACTTTTGTCGCAGGGATGTGATTACTTTCATGATCCTTGACATAGTTATCTAACTCCTTATAACATAGTTTGGTTGTAGACTATCAATTGCGGTTTTCTTACCTGGAAAGGAAAAAAAAAATTGGAATTTAATAAAGAATATTCGGAAAGAAGTTATGTTAAATAAAATTGTGATTAAAGTAATCAATTAAAGTGTTTCATGGTCGATGGATGTGGGAATCTGAATATTAGTATCCGCCATGGCATGCGAGGATGCTTGCCCACTACATTGTAATTATTTGGATAAGAAAAGAGGTAATAGAGATGAACCGAAGTGTTTGAGAGTTCGAGATGACTTCATTGAACTAAATACCGTACTCTCCATTCTTCGCTAACGATACTCAATAGTTGACCAGTAAATGTATCCGATAGTTGACTACTACAATAACCAGAATACTATCGCGAATAAACCCGCGAGCTGTCTGCTTATTCAGAATAATCAGCGATTGACTGGAAAACTAAAGAGTAGGAACAATATACCACTTCTAAAATTTCATTTTGAAGAACAACAACGCAAATTGCCGGTCTATATTGTTTAACATATTTATACGATTGGTCACTAAGCAATATCTATTGTTATCATAATGCGAAGAACCTGAAAACAGTTTCATCGAAAAATTATTACTTTTTGGAACAGAGTTCCAAGCCGATTAAAAATTAAAGAGCACCAGAAATTCCGCGGCCACTGCCACACTTTAAACACAAATTTTCAACACTGGGTCGTAGTCCAGGACACATTGAAATTCGAAATGTTACACTGGTTGTTTTGAAGTACGTTGTGAACTTTGGTCACAAATCAAGATGAATGTGTTATTTAGAAAAAATTTTCATATTTAGTATTGGCTAAAAGAGTGAAAAACAGCATGTAGAAGCTAAAACCAATCCAATCACTGCTAATTCTTTCAAGATATGGTGGAATTAGTGAAAACGTAAAGAACAATAAATTTTCTAAAATTGGTTTCTAGGCGATTATACCGATATAACCCGCTCGTGTAAGTAAAAACATTCGAAATCTCATTAAACCTAAGAGAAATGGCGATATTCGTAAAATGTATACGTCTTCTTTGCACCCACTTAATGCTTGAATATCGAGAAGTACTGAAATTAATTGTTCACTTGGATAGTGGTGCCATTTGCAAAACAGATTGTCGTGAGTGGAGGGGTACGGTCATTAGGAAAAACATTGCATTCGAAACAGTTAAAGCTCGAATCAAGGCACTCTAAAATGCATATCTGCTGAATGGTTCATACCAGAAAGTTGCAACTTAGTGATTGTAAATTTCTGTCATGAAATCACCTATCTTTAATTCTTTTTTTTATCAAGTTGATTGCAATTTACGGTATTTTAAAATAATAGATAAAATTCACGATCATCATCAGCATCACCATTAATTAATTAAATGCTACCATAGTTCGCTATACCCATTTACTTTGATTTACTCAAAATAAACAATCGAAAAATTGTTGCTTCTGTAAAAGATGTTCCATAAAAAAGTAATTTCTTTAACTATAGAAATTAATTAAAAGAAAATTTTTATATTTATTGAATAATATGCTGATTTAGTTTCGTATTTAATTCTTTTTTAAATACATATTATTATCTATTTTGACATTTTTCGAGTTTTGTTACTTTTCCTAGTTTTTTGCATAGTTTCTTGCATATTTTAGCATTTTATTATTATAGGTACCTACATAATTCAGTCTTTGGTTTTTGTTAATAACCGAGCACAAATTTTTAAAAGGTGAAATATTGAACAGGTATTTTAAGTGAATAAATAGTCTTCAGGAGGAAACCCTGAAGAAATTTAAAGGACTCTGCATGCTACCATGATTTCCACGAGTGAAACTCAAATGGACTGTTCAACTAATACATAATAGAAAAATTAAAGGTTTATTGTGCTTCGAAACGAAATTGGAAGTTGGTCAAATGTGTTTCTTTTTATTTTGATTTGAAGTATTTTAGTTACATATGTGAACTTGTTATTAGAAACTAACACAACAACAAACAAATAGATTTATTGAGAATGGGATTCGTTCACGGTGAAGTTATCAGTGAAGCTAATTTTAGGAATTTTTTGTTGGTTTTTGGCGTCACAGGAGTTTCTGTTGGAGAAAACCAACACGAAAACCCGACTAGGATCGATCGCTGTCTTGGCTAGTGCCACTGAGGATATGTAAGTTACTCCTTTACTGGAGAAGTCAGCTTTAAACTGTGTTGGACAAGGTTCGAAGGTGCTGTTTCGCCATCTAAGAGTGTATCATCCCTACTTACCAAAACACCTTTACAGCTAGTGCTAGTGATATAGAACCGAAATTCATTTTCTTTTATAAATTAGTGAAATTTCACCACAGCAATTTTGATTAGTTTAGTTGTTCACAAGAGTTCCATTCCAACATAGTCTTAAACGGGCTTCTCCAGTGAAGGATTTTCAATTGGCATGTCCATAATGATAGAAACCAGGACAGCGATCGACCCGAGTCGGGCTTTTGTGGTTCGTACTAGAAACACCTCTGACGCCGAAGAACCTGCAAAAAATTCTTTTATAGATTTAATTTCCAAATCTGCCTGTTTCACAATTTCATTATTCCGTATTTCTTTCCCAATGTAAAATTTCATTCAATTACGAATCTATTTTCAGGTATTCCACAATAACTTAATTGAAATTCTTGTCGACACGTTTAAATATTCAAATGTCCTCGGACTTTATTAAATTCACAATTCATGAAACTCTAAGGGAAAATTAGGGAAAAAAATCATGAAATAGGTACGAAGAATTTCTGTGAAGCTGTTACTTCATCAATTTCCAATTTCAGAAAATATTTCATAAAGCAGAAACAAATTTCAGTTCAACACGCCGCTGGAGCGGAAATTAACTTTGATCTGATCGTTTGTATCGATAATTTGAATTCAATAGGGTTTGGTTGGGGGTGCCTTTCACAAAATTCTATCGATCTATCGTTTAGGGAAGGTATGAAGTGCCTACTATACTATACTATGAATTGAATGCAAATATGTACCCACTCAAAAACCTGAAGGGGTTTGAAAATGTTTCCCAAATATTCAAATTG
Source organism: Beris chalybata (assembly GCA_949128065.1). Lineage (NCBI taxonomy): Eukaryota > Metazoa > Arthropoda > Insecta > Diptera > Stratiomyidae > Beris > Beris chalybata. Next base: position 4,460,641 of record OX421894.1, on the reverse strand, counting down.
ATTGAAAATCGGTGCGGATTGCTTGAGCCCTTACCGTCCAACCAAAATCAATAAACTCATATGATTATGTGTGAACGTACTTAATTTATGGTCGTGTTTTTCTGAAATATTCTCGAGTAATTTTGTTTCAGTGAATAGACTTGGGAAAAACAAGTCTGGCTACTCATGACCTCATATCACCTTGGCTATAATACAAGATTCACACATACCGCAAAAAGGTAATTTTGTTTACAAAACTAATTTGAATCGATTCGTTAGCATCTCGAGAGCTATGAATTGGGTTATACTAAAGAATTGAATTTTGTGTTTTGAAATTAACGCGTATTTTTCATGATGCTCTTTACGTCAAACAGAAGTTTTTTTAGGACCAAATCTTATCAGTTAGCTAGTGTTAATTATTGTAACATTTATTTGTAAAAATTTGTAACAGTATCGAATTAGTAGTCTTGTTCGGTTATAACGAACTCCGAGAAACCAGTTCAAATCAATTATTTCAGAGTTGACTTTGTATCCGAATTCCAAATTGAGACGGTTAAGCCTGCTGCCTTTCTCCGGAACAAGCGAAGAACTATTAAAATTCGAGATAGGAAGAAGTTTTTTAAATTGTCAATCAGTTACTCCTCGAACAGCTCCCTTCTAATAGTCTTACCTGCAATACCTCGATTTAAGAAACGGTTACCAGCGAGCCAACTCCAAATTATGTCATAGATGTATCAACAACTAATTGGAAAATATTGGAGCCAATCACACTCAATTGAACCAACCACTCAATGGAACATTCGCGAAAATTATAACAATTTATAAAAGGAATATTTCGTTTGTGAGCAATAATCATAACAAACAATTCGAAATATGCTTTTGATGCCAAAACGACTTCAACGCGGCAAGGTCACACATCCTACGGGTATGTCATCACACAATACACCAAAAAATATTTTGATGTATCACAAATGCTTTGGAACGTTTCCAGTTCTTTTGCTTTTCACTTTGAAATGTCCGTGAAAAGTTTCATACTTTTCAATATCATGGAGAAAATCGATTTCTTTATTTAGAAGCCAAGGCTTGGTTTTGAATTTCATTTTATTTACGTTCAAACGATTGTTCTTGTCTCTTCTGATGTTAAATCTTATCGATTTTATGAATTCAGCAAAAACAAAGTCATCCTTGCACACGTAATTCAATTTTGGAATTTAAATCTTTTCGGTTTTTTCCATTCTACGGAGAAATGGAAATCGGGGATTATTTAAACAACAATTTCATACACATTTCTTGACGTAAGTATTGGTAATAATAACAAAATTTTGTTATTAAAATATACCCCACAAAGATTCAGACGATTCTTTCAAATCCTTCCCGAAAAATAAATTACAATTCACCTCATTTGATTTAAGAGTGAACGAATAAATTACAAATCAAACACAATTTGATTCATATAATTTTTCGTAAAGATTCTGATAGTTTTCTCTCGCAGGTGTAAAGCAAAATAAAAATTAAATTGCAAAGAAATTCTTAGTAAAAGTTGCTTGAAAAGCTCTCAGAATAATAATAAAGTAGCCAAGTTTAGTAACTTTCTGCGTAAGCGGCTATGTGGTATATTCCATTTCATTAAGAAGTTGGCTTTTAATATCAGATTGTTAAGTTCAAATTCGAAATTTTTTGATCTTTTTTATATTTTTTAAGATGCTACAATGCACAATATCAACCCTGATTACAAGCAGAAAATCTTTTTCTATCAACCTCATCCAAGCCCACTCCGGAAGCTCCTTATGGTCCAACATTCACATTCTTTATGAATTTATGCCCATTTTAAACGCGTTAGAAAAAACTCTGAACCGTCCAAATTACCGAAAGTAACGAGAACTTACAGACTCCTTGAAAAGTCTCTGACTTCATTTCAGGAAATACCGAAATAAACGAAATTTTTCATTAGTACAAAACATTTACATACACAGGCGATTGAGACATCTTAGGACTTTTACAAGTATCTACGTATAACGTACTTACAACTCTCAAAGCGTACCAGAACGCTCAAGTTTCGTATCTCCAAATAGTACTCAGGTCACGTGCCTCGTTACTTCGTACAGTACGAATTCATATTGTATTTGTTTATTAAAGTACTTGAGAAAAATTGTATGTTCTTATTCTCACTAATGGAAATTTATTTTCCTGGTTAGATGCCCAAAAGGCAGCACTAAGTGTGAATTTTAATATGAGTTCATCATGATTATGCCTATCTCCACAAAAGTCAACTAACTATAGATTATTTAGTGTGTGTTTAGAAATAGCCGGAAAACCCCTATAAATTGCACCAAAAAGAAATAAAATTCAAATGCTTTTAAATTGGTTAATTTCCATTTCCCAAACGGCTAATACGTTCGTATTCATTATTTAAGAGTTTCTAACCTAGTTCTTATAGATATTGGCCTATATTAATTAAATCAACTAAGTTTACGATACACAAGATCACCAATTATTGTCAGCTGCTCTATCAATCAACTAATCGCCTATTATGCTATGTTTCCAAATGATGCACATATCACATATTATCTAGGTAAAATGTGGAACCATTCAGAACAGTTGAGTTCATCCCAGATCTTTCAATGAAACTTTATTTAATAATACAAATGTCACCAACTTGTGAATACATCAACTATTAATTCTAAGAATTGATCTGCTATTTTATGATTATTGGAGCAGAACCTTCTGTTTGCTCTACTATCAGCAACATTACTCCGAATAAAGTTACATAAATACGAGTAATCTTACAGTTTCTATGCCACCTGACAATAAATTGAATTTATACGAAACAGTTCGAAGAATTTCAATAAAATTTCATTTGCGAGATATAATGCAGGTGATATCTTTTACAGAACATTACGTAACATCGATAACCCAGACGTCGTTTATCCGAAGACATTTATCACCTGGCACGGTATGAAAATAATCCACAATACATTCCACAAATACAGACAGATTGTACAGGTATGTACTCGTTATTTGGAGACAAACAATGGCAACAATTCTGTCTTAAGTAACAAAGTGCTCGAGCAAGAATTCCATTCATCGAAGGAAGCTCTTCAAGGGTTTGTCGTAGATTTCTCATGTTCCTCGGGAATTGAAAGGATCAACAAATGCCTTTGTACGGATGAAGATGAAGTAAACGAACCACAATGGAGTTGGATTGGGGTCACCAGCCACCGTCGAATAAATGCATGGCGTCGTTCAATTCGAAAATTTTCTTTTTACAGGTGTAAAACTTTATTGTCGATATTATTACCCAAATGAACAATAGCAGCTCAATGACTCAGGCTTAGTTCCCATGTTCCTTAACAGGTAGCCATCAAGGCGTTTCATAAGAATAAAGTTGTGAGAAGTGCGCAAACTTCTTAAAAAATTTTTCTTCAAAAAATTTCGTAGAAAAACCTCGTTGCAATTCGTACACTGCGAGCATGACCTGTATATTAAATTAAAAGCCAAATTAAATTATCAAGTCCAGGTCAATAGTATCATTGAAACCGAAATGTAGGCTACCGAAGATGTGGACTCAAGTGCGGTTACTTGTCGAAAAACCGACTAAGATTCTTGAATGGCACAAAAACTATAGCTAATTTAATCGAGTAATAGTCCAAGTATGTAACTGAGTCTTAATAAAATTTTCTATCTTGACGCTAATCGGGTCCAACAAAAAAATTATGGACCTTGAAGTTTGAACGGCCAGATAAAATGCATTGACGATTGATTGCAGTTGTTTCGGTTCGAGGAGTATTTTAGGTTTTCACCCCTATAAATTTGGCAGACTGAAAAGAGTTAACTAAGTGAAATTTTATTTTTGAAATATTTTTAAAAATAAAATTTCCATGGTTAAAACATAATAAAGTTAAATAATAATATAAAAAAGAAATCGGCCAATAGTCTGTGTGAAACATTATTATTTTTTGGACAAAGCTAGCGAAGGAATAAAATGGGGTGCACATATGGGTGGTGATGTCTCCTTCACTTAGACGTTATTGTTCGTCCATTGTACTCCCCGTTTGAGTATAGTAGCCACAAGTATTTTGCTATAGAGATAGCACTTTCTAAAATGGCGTAGTATGGTACTGGGGTTGGTGGTGTTTTCTATCTCTGGAATGACTTATGCTAGAAACTTGAAACTTAGTGGGTATATATTTATATACCATACCAAACCAAAGCAATACTTATATTCTAAGTTCCAACTTCCCATTGTCAGCGGTTATCGAATTTTCGAAATGTTTCCACCTCCTCATTACCGCTTCACCTACATTTACCCCATATACCCATTTTTTTTTTATTCTTCTATGAGTCTATTATGACTTCCTCCGCTTGAAACTCTAAGATTCTATCTTAAGCAGTTCTTGAGTTAAAAAAATTTGTTTACAAAGTAGCAAATTTTTTCTAAATCATAATATTCTTTATTAAATATATTAAACTAATAAAGTAAATCGACGAAATTCATTTTTTAGTTCAGCTTTGTTAAGAAATCCAGTTTTTGAAAATTAAAAATAAAATTTTTTTTGAACTATGAAAATATTGTAAGAAATAGGTTTCTAAAACCTTGAGTGATTTTAAAAAAAAAAAAAAAACAAAATTAAAAAAATTATAAAACATTAAAAAACTTGAAGCAAAGAGTAATTTTTGTCAAATTTATTCTTTGAATTTCGGAAATTAATTTAAAAAAACGTAGCATTGTTGAAAATAGATAAATTGTTCTTTAAAAATTCAAAAGTACTTTTGTAACAAAAAAAATTCGTTTCTTTCCCGTAAAATTCGTCACCATGATAACCCCTACCACCTGAACCCCCGACTTCTGTAATGGATTGTCTGAAAATATTAAATTCTCGGTGTGTTTTTAAATAGATTTTAAATCTAAAAATGTTAGTGCAGAGTTTTTGCTTGGTGAATAAATTTGCCAGCAAATGGCACCGTTGTATCCAATAAAAAATCCAATTACGAATACTTTCACTGATTCTCGCTGATACGACAAATTTATTGTGTATTTTGTCATATTGTACCTACACCTTCAGAGGTGTCTAAAATTACCACGTTTTTGTACTAACCACGTTTTTGTACTTTTTACATTTATGTTTATAACTGATTTCAAGTAGGACATCCACAATTTGGTCGAGTTTATTATTTCAATGTAGAAAATGAAATTTAGACACGAATCGACACACACCCTTAGTACAATAAATTATACTAAATTTAGACATGACCCGCCACACACCTGTAATTAGTGCTTTTTATTGTTGTACTCTAATCATCTGCCTATGAATTTTGAATAAGAACTTAATGTAGGTCATTTTGTTAAAAGAAAATGTGGATTAAAAATAACACTGACCAGTTCAATAATAGTTGACCGATAAAGTCATATCGGATTCGGTCTTGATTCAGTTTACGATTTGATTATAACCAAACATAAGCTCGACAAATAAGTAATTTCGTAATTCAACAACAAACTTAATTACATCTTCAAGGTAAGCTCGAGCACAGCGTCCAAAAGGTGAGTGGAGAGCATCTGAAAGTCATTGCAAGACGATATGTTTTTTTTGAAAGAAAAACCTCCTACTTGACCTCCACTAAATTATTTCATACATGCTACTGACATATGTTTCATAGATGAATTTAATATGTGAACAGGTATGAAACAGACAGCCGCACAGCTCTACTTCCAGTTCCCATAAAACCGTCACGATTTCAACGTCGTATCTATGAAATACTTGGCCCGTAATTGTTGCGAAACATCAAAATAATTAACTTGTCCCCGTTTCATGTTTGTCAAATAATTCGCATACTGAATTTCGGCAACTCCCAACGGAATACCAGAATATATACCAGTGAAATACCGCTTGCTTACCCCTAACAACCGGCACACATATCAATCGAAAATAAATTCTTCATTTGCATAACGACATGCCGCGCCGAACAACGACTCCGGTCGCTCCTTCATATTTGCGAGTCATAAAATAACGTTGGAAGCATATTTCCTTGACATTCCGAGCATATCCCAATTGTGAACATCAATACATGAAATTGAATTGAGCTTGACATCGACGCTATGAACGAGATAGGAAAAAAGGAGCCAGGGAAAGAAAACGGAAAGGAAAATTCTTACGTTTCCTTTCTTTCGATGCCTGGAAGTCGAAGGATAACGAAATTTCAGGCGTTCTTAGATCCCAACTGTGCAGATGAGAATATCCTCGATGACATATGAAAATTCATTATACAAAAGAAAATTGGAAATTCAAAGGGGTAGTTTTATTGGAATGGAGTTTCCCTCATTCTTCGTTAATGCTTTTCAAATTGGAAAATGAAAGGGCCCTAAAAGGACGAGGGTTGGGCGATCGCATCGAGGTCGAATAAGTGATCGACTGATAGGACCTATTCCAACGCAGAATGCTTCAATAAAATCGATTTGATAGAGTTCTTGCCTTTTTCGCAAGAATGTCATTACGGAATTGGATTTTCACAAATTTCAAGCGAAATTATTGCAATTTGTTGGAAAAGATTCATTTCGAATGAATTGATTTTACATCGGAAAGTGGTCGCGATTGAAAGATTTAGAGATTGTAGATTAAAAGAAAATCCGAAAGGATGAAATTGGAGAAATGGTTAAGCGATTCAGTTTGTCTCCAGATATTTTGATGCAAATCTGAATATTTAATAGCGGATTCACTGCAGAGATGGGCCGTTCACGAGTGAATTATAGTGCATTATCAGAAAGAGTAGCTGTCCATGTATACATCTCCCTTTTTGATATAGCCCAACCCACAAGCACAACTGAACTGACCGACTAATGACCGGCTTTTTAGAGAATCAAAGCCATAACAGCACAATTGAACGTCTAATTGACTAGTGAGTGACTACTGAACGGCTGGTTAGAGAAGAGCATAGAGTAAGTGAATAGTTCAATTGAACGAGTAGTGACTAGTGACTGAACGGCTAATTAGAGAAGAAGTTCAATTGAAGTACTTTATGAATGTGATTGTAATTGTTTGTGAATGACTAAATGTGAAGCAATTATCTCAAATGAACTGTTTTCCCAATCTCTATATAGTGCACGGTATATCTCATATTTATAGCAACAAATATGAAGTGAATCCAGGTACCTACTCGTATTTCTTTAAAAACATTAAAAAAAAGTATGGTATTTCAAGTCCAAATTTCTAGCAAAGGCGTTATTATGTAATTACCCTGTCATCCACAAAAATCTCTCTGTTAATCGAATTATACATATATTTTGTTTAATAGTAAATTAAGTTTTGCAGCTTTTTATTGTTGAAAAAGAAATTTAGAGTAACTTTAAAACCAAAGGGAAAAAGGAGAAGATGAAAGTAGAACTGGCATATCAGTCAGCGAACCGCTATATCAGTTTGCTTCACGTGGTTAATTATACAGCTATTAAAGTACCTACAATCAAAAACTATTAGTAAACAAATATTTAAGTAATAACAATCTTACTCAAACACCGACACATCACATTTTAGAAAGTTCCGAGAAGAATCCTTGTAAATATTACAGCACGTGCCACAAGTGCGACCCACATATGAAGTTAGAAGGGGTTGTAACGTATTGCTACAATCCCCTGAGAGAATTTTGAAATTTAATGAAATACGTTCAATGTATTTTCTAGATTGATTGATTTTCCTAGAAGCTGTAATTCACCTGGATTTTCCAAAATGTGTTATCTAGCCCGTTTTGATAATCCCCTGTTAATCAAACGAAAAAGCATTTCTGTTTATCGGTGAAATTTAGTTTATAGCTGCAAAACTAAATTTTACACATTGATTCCACAGCGTAGCACTTTTTGTACGATTCCACTCCATTTTGGGAGAAATGCGATCATATTTGATTTTAATAATTAAGATAGAAAATGATGAACATTTAAAAAAATTTCTTTTGTTCAATTCAAAATGGTTTATACCTTGTATTTTTGTTCGGAAATTCATGTTTTTTACTTCTATTAAAAATTTGAAATGTAGATCATTAAAAGTTATTCAAATCGAAAGAAAAATGTCTACCTGAGAGCAAAATGTCGTAACTGATTTTACAAATTTCACATGAGACTTGAATAACTAATTTGGAATCGTTTTTCCTCTACACTCACTTGGCTCATAAGATAAACTAATATTTGGTAGTGGAAATTCCGCTTAATACAGAATTTAACATATTATAGTTTACCACTGTAAAATAATAATAAGTTTCAGGTCCAGGAATGTTTTCAAGTAAAACGCTTTTAAATGTATTACCTATGCAACCTACCTATCACTCGACTTGAATTTATCAAACTGGGACAAATTAAATTACTCGACCAAATAAATGTTTTCCATTTTGAAGTGAATATGTTCCAAAAGAATTCATCAAACTAACATTTGCATTTATGCTAAACAAAATAAGATGATTATCAGGCCTATTCAGGATCAGTGTCTCATATCAAAAAAGTCTCAATTAATTCAAAATTCATACAAAATTGAGACTCTCGACCTACTTTATGACTTGTGACTCGGTCCTGAATAGGTCTGTATACCTAAATTAAATGTAATCTAGATTAAACGAAATTTAAATATATGTTTAATCTACATATGTATGTAAGTTAATATTAATTTAAAATCTTTAACTTTTAAGGTGGAATTGCAGTGAGACCGATGCGAGCGACACGTTCATCAATACCTCATCAGTTGGTACATAAATGAAGGTATCGATTAAATTCATGATTGTCGGTAAATAAAGAAGGATTAAAGTTATTCTCCTTTATGATCAATATCATGAAAACGATTAAAGTAATGAATAGAATCATATGATAAAGATTACTTACATTATAACAACTAATAAGTACATAAGAATTTGTTATTATTATGAATTTTTTCATTAATATGATGAAAACATTACGAGATTATCGCAATATCCTAAAATTTGTTCATTGAAATTAAGAACTAAAATTACCGCGCTCATCAATTGTAATAATTCAATGTTCACAACTTTTATGACTGAAATAAATCGCGGAATCAATGAACTATTATTTTTTTAATAGCAATGAATGCTTGCATCGGGTCAAATTTCATGATCAATTGATTGTCTGAACCTAAAAAAATGATTCATAATTAACAACAAAGATACGTGAATATCCGCACTTTCTGTTATCTGTAACAATTTGTTGAATGATTAATAGGATGGAACACGCAAGAAGAGTTACCTTAGATTTCGATATGAGAAATATCACTTCATATTGTGTGTTCAGTTGTACCTGAAAAGTTGTTTTGTAATGTAATTATCGTATAATTTCTTATTTAATTTTAATTACACTACAAACTGCTAATGCTTTTTTACCCGGTTAATTGAAGGCTATTTTTGTTTTCTGCCCCACATTTCAATTAAATACGAAAACAAGAAAACAAACTTAGTCAAGCTGGACTGATCACATTTAGGCTGAACCGTACGAAAGAAATATCTAATGATAATTCCAAACAATGAATCTAACTTTTACATTACACATGTTTCGAACTTTGTTTTTGTTTATAATACCTTACGAGAACTCATCAAAGTAAAAAGTAGTCCATAGCGCCAAACGTATGTAATACTAAGAGTGCCGTTAAAATAAAGTGAAAGAAAATAATAACAAAATTACGTTGTGATTGAGAGGCTGGAAAAAAATGTTTTTCTTATTCGCTAAAGCTTAGATTTTGCGTATTGATGTTGTAAATGAAAAAATAAATTAACTTTCGAAAATAATCACTTTTAATGTTTTGATACCATAAAAGTGTTCGCAAATTTTAAATTGTAGCAAGTGACTTGTAAATTGGATTCTTATCAAAAAAAAATTTATTTTCTACACAATTTTACCCTAGCTCAAAATTAATTTGTACACTTTGCACTTTGGGGGCTACACCGAATTCAAACATTCTAGCAGTATCAGCTACCAACCAAGGCATTCTGTGGAATTTGTCATAAATGCAACGAAAGTCAGTTTTATCTCGCTAATGTGGACCTTCGATAATTTGGTTTTTCCAGTAAAGTGAACACGCATTTTTTTTCTTAAATGTCTCTAGTAATGTGCACGATGGTAATTTTAGCGCCTCTATAATGTGAACGTATAAAGTAGCACTCTGTTTACAAAGGTATAGGAATTGTTAAATATTACGAACAAATGTACAAATAAGATCTAAAGTCGTCGAAAAAGCGTTCAACACTATCCGACAATCCAAAATAACAAATTTTTTAAACCTTCCTCTCCAGAATAGAATAGCATTTTTCTTTATCATTTTCAGAATTATTACAAATAGCTTTGGTTTTCGAAAAATATAAATGGATTTTTGTTCTATGCTTAATGTACATAATAATGTTTTTTGAAATTTTATTTTTTTCAATAAAATGTATTTATTAAGTCATCTACAGCATGTATTTTCCGTCTCCAATAAAGTGAACACCTCCAAAATGTGAAATCAGTTGGTTTCAATTAGGTTCACATTATCGAGATTATACTGTACTGTATAGGAACTGAATGCAAGAACAGATTGAATAACAGCGCGGTAGATCGAGTAAAGTGAACTCCATTGATTTTTCACGTTAATTTCAACTAAAGCATTATCCCAATTTCCTTCCAAACCTAATTCCGTTTATCATTAAATCGGAATCTAACTACACAAGTTTCGTTATTACATAATAATTTTTTTCCAAACCTCGAAGCCCTGATAAATCAATGAATCGGATAATTCGATATCACAAGCATGTTTTCCCTATGTTAGGTCACATTATTTAGCGTCAGGTTTCATCAATCAAAACTGCCAACGTCAATTATCTAAAAAGCATTCCCTGCTTCCTAGAATTGGCAAAGAGAATATCTTACCCCGATAGATGTTACCGAATCGAATAATTTAATCCAAGACTTTGATGAAGGAAACGCCTCGCACTACCAAAATAAAACACATACAATTGAGGTGAATTTATCGGAAATTTATAACGCCTATGGATTTTAGAATTATCCGTCTAATTCAATTATCTTATTAACGTACTTGAGGTGTTTCGAGTCCCGAAAAAATAAGATCAGGATATTTTTAATTTTTAGAAGTTCAATCAAAATTACAGCTCGAATTTAATACAACGTATTAATTCAAAGTACTTACAATGAGACTATAATGAGAGCAAAAACTCGATCAAAAAACTCTTTACAAATGTTTCCAAAATTTCAAATTTTTGTCCATTTATCTCACATTGGAAGTCATACGGAGTTCCAGCAGAATTCATCATCCAAACATGGAGAATTAAATCTATCGGAATATTTGGGTCACTGATGAGTTCATTAAATAATAATTCATTCGGGACTCCGCAAAAGACTACGTACTGGATTCCACTCCAGTGCCAGCACTAAAACTCTGAGCAATTTGACTTCCTGTAATTGATAGTGCGCATATGAGTTCAGTATATTAGTCTGAATGAATTGGTTTTGTAACAGAACTGAAAATCAAAACTACAAGTAGAAAATAAAAAGCAATTTTTATTGCCCCTCATGGAGACTGATCTATTTCTGCAAGAAGTGTGTCGAAAATCGTGGAGACAATCGTCTGGAAACCAAACGCATGAACAACTTAATGACCGAACCAATCACTTATAATTCTAAAGAGGTTCAAATTTACCATTTAATCAAACTTTTTTTTTATTACCTATTTTCTTTCCTTAGCTACGCGTGGTATGCCTAAAAGCCCGAAAACATTTTAAAATTCAAACATAATCTTTTTAATAGCCAATTGTAGGTGAGGAGGTATAATAAAAATAGCACACAAATAGCCCCATTACTTGCGAGTCGTCCAGAATTTAATGTTTGGTAATAAAAAAAATAAATAAAAATAAAATAAAAAAAAACGCGGTCACAAGGTGATTCTGTACATAGTCCGGAAATTGACCATTGTCTTGGTGATACATTACTGGGCATTTGATATGCAAAAATATATAAACATTTGCGATGGACGATAGAGCAAAAAGCAAACGTGATCAGATAGATGCCAGTTCTCCATTTTATTGCTTGAGAGATTCTTTTAAGAAGCAAACAGATCGTTGGCTGACCTTCCTTTCAAGCATTTCTTACGTAACTATGCATTTAGTACTTTATAATTCCACAACTAGAATTCAAACGAAATTTTACGATATATTTTGGCTATTTTTCGCTATTGTTGTGTCTACTTTGCAAGATGATGTAGAAATATTATTGAACAAAATTCAATGAGATTTTTAAGTGCTCTCAAGCCATAAACTGCAATATTTTACGATGTTATTTCAAAAAGTTCGTGTGGTAAAAATTGTTGGTAATACGGGCAATGACCACAAGTTGTCGCTAGTTTGTCGCTCAGAGACTGATGAACGTCAAGTATTTTCAGTCTTTACACCTTTACACCAAAATAAATCAATTAATTTACATTTATTCTAAAATATAACACGACACGGAACACGACAAGAAAGAGATAGAACAGCGATAGGAAAGCGACAAGAAAGCGATAGGAAAGCGATAGGTAAACGACAGGAAAGCGATAGGAAAGCGAATGGAAAATGACATAGAAACAACAAGAATGCAGCTGGATAAACCAAAATGTTAACGCAAGTGTTTAAAATTCGCATAGTTATACGTTTCAGGATTGAAAATTTATTATTGAAAACTCTTCCGAAAATTTAATATTGAAAACTCTTGCGGAATATCTTAAACAAAATTTTGTAAAGCATCTAAGCTTTTTCTTTTTAATTTTTTTAACATATTTTCGGTTCACTGCTGCTGTTCAAAATTCACTTCAAAATTATTCAATATGTTTTGTTGGATGGAAAATATAGTTGTTAGTTCCCAAAAAAGGGACAATGCAGTTTGCGAAAAAAATCTTGCATGCATTTATAGGTACGTAGCGCTTTAGTTTCAGAAACCTGCAAATCACTAGCAGCTAAAAAACGTATGTATAGTTTATCAGATTCCCTTCAGTCAGACTATGTAACTTTGGACTGCAGGTACATGCACGAAACGTAAAAGAAAACAAAAAAATAAAATTAGCATAACTATTTTGCGTTTTCCGAATGTTCGATTCGTTGCATTTCATGTGGGTATTATCGTAAATGAGGTGTTGAATAGAACTGCACAGCGAATTGACGGAATACTATGACCGAATATAAAGAAAGTCAAGTCCTTCATATAGTCGCCATACAAAAGTCTTTGAAAAAATTGTCCATTTATTTCCTTTTTAAACCGAATTATCTATACGCAAAAAGTATAATTCGTTAGTGGGCAAAATAACCTCACACAATCGAGTCTTTTAAGTTCCTAAATGAACTCAGAAGCACACCTTACTTACAATTAGACTAAACGTGCTAAGTTTATGGCTAGTTGTAATTTGTACTCTAGCGCGCTTAGCCATTACACCACCGAGGCTCTGTATTGAGTTGTTTTCATTAAAAAAAAAAAAATTTAAAAGATATGAATTAACTTACGGCGCAATTACTGAAAAAATGATGAAAAAATTGTTGACAACATAATTATATCTTATTTAAAAATACGGGAATAAAAATGGGTAATGTTGGTATAGCCATCATACAAATGTTATTACAAAAATAATGATTATATTTGATAGAAATCGCAATAACCCGACAAAACCTTGAGCCAATTTTCTCAGAACGAAAAGGACGTTCAATCAATCTTTCACTGAGTGAAATTTGGGTAACTTTCATAAAAAAAAGTCTTCAAATTAATGTACAATTGCCAATCTAAGGCTATTTAATAGTGTAACTATTCGAAAGAAAAACTGGCGGTAATAAAGAAAATAATTCGCTTAGCTACCAAACAAATGTCCGTTAAAAATATGTACCTTCATTCGTCAGTACTCGCGATTTGAAGCTGGAATCGTATAGGATGAACTATTTAGGCATTCTATCCAACTTAAATCCGCAACCTGTTCTCACTGTTTTTATAATCTCCAAGAATTCAAATCGTCTTGCCTATCGTGACTCCGAAATTAAACAATGTCCGCAGTCACAACAATTAATCAGTTATAAATTCCATTTTGAAGAGGGTTTAATTTAAAAAAAAAAAGACGGAAGCACTGCGTATTAATTGAAGTACTTGACTCCTAGCCTCTTACTTTCATCGAATTATCTTAACCAAATCGACAGTCAACAGTACCACTAAATCGACTTAAGCATAACATCGGACTTTTCCATTACCATTCATTAAATCATTAAAAATGCAAAGAAAAAATTAAAAAATAAAAATATAAATAAAATAAGCAAACAAAATTAAAATCCGGTTTTTGGATGATACTCCCAGCAAAATTTCAAGTTTTTTTCATAGCCCACGGTGTCACCGAATTGCTTTTCTTCCCTCCGTATACATCTGCACTACCCAACCAACTTTTCTGTTTGTCGCATTACAAATTAATGTCACCTGGCGAATGGGCACTCGAAATTAATGAACTTTAGCCTTTTTGAGGTCATAAAAGCGTACATGCGTTACGGGACCTACATACACGGTCGCCACACTTTATCTGTCCGTTAAAACGCTTGTTGGACCTTCGTCGCTTTTAATAGATTCAATGGCATTTTCTACAAGTTCCGGAAGTGGATTAGAGCCGCTAATCTTCAATGACACGCTGCCAAATTAATTTCCATTATTTATTACAGAATAGTTTTGAATGTCAAACCGGTGATGATTGGGAACGCATGCGCGGTGTCTAAACGATTCTAACGCAAACAATGTTAATAAAAATGCAAAAATTTGGCAGAATATAGTAGAACTCGTTCCGCTTGGTATGACGGTATTAACCTTCTGCAGTAACATGATGAATTTTAACTAATTCCACGGTAATTGAAGCGATTTTCGTGTTGAGGATGGAGTTGGGTAACTGAAAACAGCTGAAAATGAAGTGAATTTCAAAATCTGGAAAATATGCTTCAATTCAAGTTATTTGGATAGCCTTGACCGACTAGTCGACTAGTCCAGAAAGACGTACTTGAAAAGTTCGTATAGAAATTCCGGGTCGAATAGCTGAAGTGCCGTCATAGCATTGAAAGCTACCCGGAATCACTCAGTCCCTCCAAATCAGGTCACACTGCACTTTGCCGACACCGCTGCCGATTTCTCAACTGGCTGGCGGATGCCTATTTTTTTAAGGTGAATAAAGCAGGTGGGAATCTAATATCTCGAGCTGAGTAGAAGCTTTAAGCTTTGAACTTTTCATGAGCCAGAAAAGCTGCACCACTGTTTGAGGTGGTGTAGTTGCTCTTCTCGCTTTGCGCTTTGTTGTTGTTTTCGCACCTCGCTAACCTGCTCTGTACTGGATAAAAGAGTAAACAAAACACGCCTATTAAATAATATTAAATCGAATTAAGGGACAGTTGATGCTATTTTGAATCTGTGGGGAACTTTAGGGAAATCACAGAATACTCTACATAAGTAAGATTTTAGATTACTTTATTATCATGTTCCAAAAAAACAACTCTCGTAGCTACCCTAATAAGTAAAATGATTTTGATCACAAACAATTCAGTAATACAAAGTTTGAAAGTTGTCGCGTATTTGATCTGTTAAAAATTGATCTACTCAATGCAATTGGAAAGTAATTCATATAATCAATAATTGATTACAGAACACAAATCTGTTCATTACTTAAAATATTATAAAATATTTTACTACTTGGTATATATATAGGTATATATATATACAATTTTTCAACTTTCTAGTGTATGCTGTTCCTAAGATACAAATGCATTTCCGGTAAGAACCTGGAAGCCTGAGATTGACTCAATTAATTTTTCAATATTCAATTAATAGCAGCAATATTGGAAATTCATTAAACATGTAATACGTCTACTAGAAATTAAACCAATGGCGTCTGAACTTGATATTACTATTAAGTAGTAATTAACTGATATATGTTATTAGAGAAGTCTCGGTTGCCAAGCGAATCGCGACCATGATGTACAAAAATAATTGAAAAATTATTCAGTTAGATAGTTCAGGAAATTATTATAATAATTTAAATTATAGAATGGAAAATTTTAACATTAATATAAAATTATATTTAATTAAAACACATTTACTACTCTCAAACTGCTTATTTTCACGTCTTAGAAATATTCTTCTACGAACGTGCTACAAAGTTGAAACTTTAAAGTTGTGAGCGTACACAATTTGCTCGTTAAGTGAAGTATATTTTATTAACGAAATATTATAAAAATTCTTAAACCTATAAATTTATTTAACACGTTCGACTGTTGGTTGCCACATTTTCGAAATGAAATTGTCGCATGATTTTAATACAGTGTAAAAGTTCTTTCGTCGATCCGAAATTAGAACATGATTTCAAATTAAATACAGAAATAATTAATTTCTTATCGGCATTTGTAGTTGAAAATCAAGTTCGAGTTCTTTGTACGTAATAATAAATTCGAAAGTAGAACTCGTTCTAGATTCAATTATAACAACCAATTTGAACTTTATTTCAAGTATGTAGCTACTAAAGTGATATAGCTGTTTCCTTAAGTTACAAATTAAATTAATTTAAAAACAAATGGCAGTAAAATAAAAATACAGTTCATAATTATTTGGTGGCGGCAACACAATGCTACTGCGTACTTGTCCATGGATGGAGCTTATTTAAATTTCACAAATTGCTTACTTATTGCCACGAAGGTGCATGGTAAATCCAAACAGGTGAATGAAACATGTGTGTGATGTCGAATAGAACAGAGTAGATGTCGTAAGTATGCATTGTTTCTTGGCCTTGGTCAGCTTATGTTACTCATGTTTGGCCTGTACTACAGATTTAGCTCCTACAGTACATGTTAACGTGAGCCGAATCTAAAGTATCCAAATCTGTTAAGTTATTTTCATATCATAGTGAAATAAACATACACACAACCAAAAACAAAAATCATATTCCACCTGAGTTACTTATGTAGATTATTTACGATAGATAAGACCACATAGAGACTTCAGTCTTATATTCAACTAATAAGCATGAAAATCACCTTCAGTCGACATTCTCTAGTAAAGGTATATAAATTCTCAAATTTTTTTATTATTTTATGTGATTTTACGAAATCACAACGTGTCCCGCAATTAATAAAATCGTGACTAAGTTCTTAGCTCGGAAGGAGATATTTCTAAAATGGTAAGAATTAAAAACGGAGAACATCTGTGATGAAATATCGAATTGGTTTTTATTTCTATATGATGTTTATGTAAACCCTAAAATAAATTTAGGATTTTTTAGCATTTAGTGCATGAATAATGTGTTGAATAAGTTTTCACGAATTCCGACATATTTCTTAGACCTAACACATATCGAATAGACTTTGACTTTCTCAGACCTTTTACATATTAGCCTCAAAATTGATTTCAGGATTGTTCGATGTTCAACCATTCAGGAGGTCAGGCGCGAACGCAGAAAATTATTTGGGGGGGGGGGGGGAGGGGTATCAGACTAAAAATTATTTCGGGGGGGGGGGGGGGGGTTTCAGACAAATTTACGCGTCGAGTATAAGTTACATTTAGTTATGCGCTTGTAATTACATCATTTCGGGGGGGGGAGGGTTGAACCCCTAAAACCCCCCTGCGTTCGCGCCTGCAGGAGATGTAAGGGAGTTGTAGTATATGTTTTCACGAATTTCGCCATATATCTTAGGTTTCTTTGTTTATCAAATTTTTTTACACTTCCAGAGGCCTTATATAATTGCCTAAGTATCAACTTCAGGACTTTTTAATATTTAACGTTTAGGATGATCTATTCTATTGGCATAATTATTTTTCCTAATATTCTTGTTGTGTCAACACAAGCAGTCCTTTAATTTTCCTCCGTTCTATGAACAAAAATCTAAATCTAATATTTTAAGGATGTCAGTAACGTTGAACTTTCTGTCACACCTCGAATTTAATCGTTTTCCGGACTTTATCCGGAAAGTTGTATCCAGATTGTTGACAGATTTTTGTATTGCTGACATTACTGTGACCCTCCGAAATGATTAGGTGGTTTTCATTAACCTCTCTTGAAACTGCTAACTACGAATTAACAAACTACAAAATTTAAGTGCTTTGTTCATAATCATCACCATCAGATGGTAAACTTTTCAAATCGCTCCTCCCTGCAAATGTTATTTACGTAGTATACCCGCGATATCTCACTATTCCGTATACATATACCCGTATTTTACCTCGATTGTACGAACACAAAATGCTTTTAGTTAATTAACAATTTAAACAAAGTGTTCCCTTTTAAAGTTTTATACCTAGCAGCCACTGATACTATCGATTCACGATGTAGGTTAACTTTATTTGGAAGTGATTCTACATGCTAATTTCAGTACCAATAAATTATACCCTGTAACTTGTGAATAATAAAATATGTATGTATATCTTAACTAGTTTTTCATGTACCTTAATTATTTTCCACGAAATTTTTGTACGGATTTGTTAGCGTTTCGGTGCAGCTTTGATAAGCGAATTCATAACTGAATTGACAATGGCTAATTAAAGTGGGCAATCTCAGCATTGACCATAATTACATCAATCTTCATGTCGCTGGACATTAATATAATCGTATGACATGCAAGGCACTTATTTCAATTCGCTTTTATTTATTACGCAAGCAGGCAAGCTTTTGTCCATCAAGAAAATCACGCCAATATTTTTTTTTTAGAAACATGAAACAATAGATTTATTGTTTGCTAAAATTTTCTATAGACCAAACAATGCGACCAAAATAAGGTTTTTTTATTTGCCATATAGTAGAACAAAGAATGTGATGTTTTGGCGAGTTTATTTAGCATAGTAAATGGCGGACAGTCTACGCAGTACTTGATCTTGAATCACTTTTAAGGTACCTACTAAAAAAATATAATACATTAGGTAGGTACAACTAGGAAGAGTTTCCATGCAGGGGTCTAAAATCCATACAGGCTTGATCTGGTGATTAATAAAGCTGAGTGAATTAGTGGAACGTAGTAGGTGACCAGTTGTTTTAGTAAATAAAAGCGATGTGTACATGCCAAAAAGGGTCTACAGCGATACGTTTCAAAGCTGGAGTGGAACCGATCTTACTCCTCTGGAATACTTAGTTCATGGTCTCACAAATAAAATTAGAGCTTGTTTCTTTACAATTTTGACGGCGTTTGGCTGTTTTGATCCTTTTCCTTAAAATGTTTACAGATAACACTCCACCTTCAATTAGGCTTATTCTGACGTCACCCTAGATCTGTAATCTCTCTTCGATCCTTGTGTTTTCAATGAAGCTTAGTATTTTTCAGAGTAATAGTCAGGAGTAGATTCAATGAAGTCCTGACCGAAGAGACGAAGTCATTTGTGAGCAAGTGCCTCATATTCACAGCGGATGTGCTCTGGTGTTTCGTCTTCGCCATCGAAAACTCTGCACATTTTGCCCTCAGAGAGACCAATCCTATGAAGAACTATGTCCAGTCAGAGCTCCCACTACGGTTCGGGTTTGACGACTGCTTAATTTTAGATAATCAGATGTTCTTTTTTACGAATGTTTCGGCATGAACGCCTTGGTTGTCTGTTGCCCGTTGTCAAGTCCCACTGAATGGCACTTTGCGATTTTTGTCACATTCTGACGTTTATTTTTCCCGCCACCCACAGAATGAATGTGGTCATATGAACCGATTCAAGCTCGCTATTTAGCTATACTGATTCTTTTATACCTTTCATCTTACATCAACGTTTTTCACTTCGGTTTCGTATCGTAGCCTGTAGTTAACCTCAAAATCGAGAAGTGAATTTTTTATCTTTAAAACATCGAATGAATTAAAATTAGTTTAAAACACGTTTTTAGTTGTTCGCTGCGTCGTATGCACGAATACGAACGCTTTTTGGAAAATTTGAAATTTCTTTAAAACTCAAACTGGCGCAGAGAGTGATGGTGCGCTTACACTACCCCTTGAGGCTCTGAATGTTAGACTCTTGCGACTGGACGAGCTATTTCATTGATTGATTTTTTGGTGGGGAAAGAGGCTCGTCGCAAACGTTGTGTGTAAATACACCATGAATAGTTATCTGCAGTCGCGAACGCAGAAAATTATTTCGCGGAGGGGGGGGGGGGTGATTTCAGACAAATAATTATTTGGGTGGCAGAAAAATTTACGCGTTGAGTAAGTTACATTTAGTTTTGCGTATGTAATTACATCATTTCGGGGGGGGGGGGGGAGTTTGAACCCCCAAACCCCCTGCCTCCTGCGTTCGTGCCTGGTTATCTGACTTGATGATTTATTAGAGGCGTCAAGCTGCGCCGTGCTGCCGCATTCTACTTTGTATCTGACTCAAGCATAAAGCAGTTTTGTTTTGTCCTGCCAAAGATCAAAGTTCATATTAAGGGAGAAAGCGGCAAAGAGCGATACTACGTTTTAGTAAATTGCGTAGGTACCTACATAGAATTTAAAGTAGGTCCCAGTTTAAGCGCTAACAAGCCATTAACTAATTAGTGTTGTCAGTGTAGTTCAATACGCGGTAATAAGCAAAGCGGCAAACTCGTACTGTCTTAATTTCATATACATACATGTATGCAAATATTTCACCGGTCGGCATATTAACGCATTTCCAGCAAAAAGATGTTTTAATTTTCCTGCCTTTAATCATTTCAATTCAATCAGAAATTGTGTAAAATTTAAATCACACGTATGTTATACTTCTGAACTGGAAAATTCAGTCAAGTTTATAAACAAACTTTCAATTCGTATAAATAACAAGAACCAGTTGCTTTTGCAGACACTTCAATATTTACAGCCCCGCACAAGGCACAACACTTGTTCCAATTTAAACACAGGCCGACCAGGTTCGTGTGCTTACTAAGTATTCGCATAAAGGCAAGGTGAAGAATGTTCATTATTGTAATTATCATAAATCGACGATCACCAAAGTACATATGTAATTAAAAAAAAGAGAGAGTAAAACCTCGAATCGATGTGAACGACCTTAACTAAAAAATCAACGGTCACTCGTATTTAAAGTACCTTTCTTTTAAATCCAAAATGACATCATTCGCCTCTCAGCGTGTTTCTCCAAGTATCCAAAACGGGGGTGCTCCAAGCGATTTCTCCTATTACTCGTTGTAATAGAAAAAAATGTCTCAAAACGTATTTATAAAAAAAAAATGGAACTAAGCAGTTCTCCAGAAAAGGCAATTACACGCAAGCAATCTACTGGATGCTATCATCTCGCACTAGTCTTATCACTCAAGAAAACCCCATCTATTTCATAGGTTATTTTGCATTGGCGACAACTTTATAACAAATAAGATGTAATTAATTATGTACAGCGATTATTGATTTGCCACTTTGAAATCGCGCTTCAATCGCATATAAAAAAAATTGAAGGTTCGCGAAAAAACACAACGAAAAAGCCACGCAAAAATCTAAAGATCTTAGCCAAACACCAAACACACTATACGGTATACACACCACGTCTTATGCTCGTTAAAACTCGCCCACTCGCAGCTGAGAAAATGACACTTCTATAGAAATAAGCACACACCTTTCACTTTGCAATAATATCGCTATTAAATTATTTTAGAGTAGTTGAATTGGTGACCACTTTGAGTTGAGAATAGCTTTGACACTGGTTCGATTTTTTTTTTAGACCAATAAACCGGGGATTACTTGTAGCATGTAAATTTATGATCGAAACATCTTAGACCAGTTGCACTCGAAGCATCTTCGATTTTTGACTATGCAATTTGTAATTAGGCCAATGCAAATTTCACGCACGAATTAGACAAACGTCTAAATTGGAGAGGAGAGACGAACACACAACGTAATCACTGCGTTGCGTTGCTGTCAAAGTGCGAACTTTGTCGGTATGGAAATTGAATTTTTTTTATAGCGCATGTGCCCGCCGTACTAGCGTTAAAATGTATGTACATACTCCGGGACCGATTGCATTGGTGTAAGTGTTTTGTTTTCGTTTTCTTCGGTCGTATTGGTGCGAAAGCATTTAGTACTCTAGTCGCATTCCCGTACTGTTAGCGATAGGAGGCATTCGAGTGTTTACTCTATCGCCAAGATATTGCATATTTAAAGTAAGTATGAAAAGTTGTTGCTTTAATTGTCGTCACAAAATCAATCCGGGTCTTAAGAAGACCGCAAGCCCTTGCGGCAGGTGTTCACGTTAAACCAATCGACAATGTTGTTTTTTTTTACATCCAAAGCAATCTAACGTGTCGCTTAGTAATAATACTGCAAAATTACCGAAACGTACATATATACCGTATAACTTTAATACCGCCCGTCTAACTCAACAGCAACATTGCAAACATTTAAAACTGGTTCCCTTCTGACGCAAGACCCAAACTTCGCAACAACCTATTAAACTATCGCAATAAATTTCGAAAAGAACTCGCAGATTTTGGAAAGTCAACTTAAATATCGCAGATCCGACACAGTGACGAAAACGACAACAACAACAACAAAAACAAATTACACCGCGCAATCTACTTCGCAAGACGACAATTTCCACTCAACTGAAGAAACTTGGAAGTAATTTAGTAAGAAGCACCGCGCTCAGCTATAGTGGGGCTTTACGTCGCTGCTAGCCTGGCCAGCCAGTCTATCAGATCGGGTTTAAGACTTAAAAACTTGTTAGTCGAGCGCAAAAGGCCGACTCATCGAAAACACGAGAAACGAAATACCGCGAGCTCACACAATTTCATCTCGACTCGACATTAAAGATAAAAAAAAACCCGCTCTCCAGTCTCCATAAGTTCCACCAAGCCAAAAATACAATTAAAGCTTTTATCTTTGATAGATGAACCTACCTGGTGCACGTAAACAGTTCGAAGCAAAGGTGATATGAAGAACCGACTTACTTAACTTTTATTGAAAGACATGAAAAAGTTGTAGTACCGACAAGCAAGAGTCGCATGCAAACCGACGAATGGATATCCACAATCTTCGCTGGCGACTTAATTATTGTAAACAAGATTGCGGTCTTCGAGTACACACTACTTGAGAATAACTGACTGGCCTGAGTCATATTTAAATTAATTCACTTTATAGTTTATAATATACAAAATCTGTAATGATTGTCAATGTGCCTGGAGATATTCCATATGTCGATAGTACAACCGATGATTAATCCGCTAAATTTAGAATACTCTTCTATCAGGAGTCCATACTAAAACAATACAGATTGAAACCCGAGGAATATACCGGGTAAATATAAGATAATGTTTCTAGTAATGAAGAAGGGCGCTTATACAACACTATGTAGTGAGGAGTAAATTCATGGCTTAAAAGGTTATCTGACTTAACTAAAAATAGGGATACCTAAGATCTCAGACAAAGATCAACAAAGAGTTCAGTCGACATTAAGACTAGATGTATCCATAAGCACCCCTATCCAACCTGCTACCGTACGTGATTGGACATACACAACTCTCAATTGGTCTAGGCTCAGTCGTCAACTACACTAGACTCCCTTCTTCATATCGTATAGTTGACTTTTTAGAAAAATAATGAAAAAAAAAGAATCTAGAATTTTTTGATCCGTCGATCCGGATTATAATTTGCGACCTATGAAAGCCGAAGATACTACATACTAGGTAGTATAGTAATAAATGAATGGGGAACCTAAACTGAAAACCAGCTCAACGACATTGTAAATGAAATAGTTCGGACTGGTGGAATACAGGTAGGAAAATGTCCTTTATTGTTCCTTTCTATAGACACATTTGCCGTCGTGAAACTATAGCATATTAAAATTTTAATTTGTAGAAGCGTAAATGGTATCCGTTTGATCTAAAACTAAAATGTTAAATATCTGCAAAATGGTACTAAATTGTCGATGAATATCTATGAGGCACATATGCCATGAGAAAGGACAAGCTATACCTAAGTCTCAAACAATATAGGTATATCAATAATTTAGTCAATCTTAAGATACGTTTGCTTCTCACACGACTTGCAACTTAGGGTTAACAACTATCTGGTTATGCTCTATCATGCTCTTGTTCAGAACAAAATTAAATTTCCTTCTTCTTAATGTAAACACCTACTAAATCTTCAAGGATTGCATAAAAAATTCACTTCCGCTTGCGCTAACTAAATGCTTGAAGAAAATGTAATAAAATCTTTGTAAATATAATTAATCATTTTCTGGTCCGTCGAATCTGATTTAATCAGCCTTCGGAAAAGTGATATAACTAATTAATTAATTAAATTAATTAATTTAAAAAATTTAATTTAATTTTTCCATTTTGTAATATTCATTTTTCAGCGAATTTGTGAAATATAGGGGGGGGGGGGGTACTCCTCGGACCCTCTAGATAATGATAATTTACTGTTTTTTTTTTTTTTTGTTATGTTTCGGCCTAGACTGAGTCCTTTGATAGATCAATCAGTCGAGTCGGGAATACGGTTACTGGAATGATGACAATATATCTTATAAGTACATATATTCTATGTCCATACAATATGAAATTTCATCTTTAATTTTCTAATTTTAATTTTTATTTACATTTTTTATTCAATACTGAGATCGAGTACTTAAGAGGAACTCCACTCAGACTAAAGAGTTGAACTCATTTCTAATGTCGATTAAAGGAATTAAAATTTAACATAATTACTACCTTACTGTACGGGACATAATTACTGACGAAGTCCCGAATGAATTACTATTTAATAAAAGTTATCAGTAACCAAAATGTTCTAATAGGATTATATTTGTCTCTAAAACTGAAAACATAATTAGTTTCGCTAGTGCGTCGTATAGGGCTTAACGTGTTATACAGGGGCGTCATATTTACTAAATACAAAATTCTTGAACATTTTCATTTTGTTCCAAAAATATGTAATCGGAAAATTCCTAGAAAATATTATATTGTAATATATTTGAAAATAGGTAACACATTGTGTAAGAATAATTATTTTGCAGAATAAAATGGACAGCTTCTAATTACGAGTAACTTTCATTTAGAAATTTTATTTGGAATTACAAAAGGTACGAGTATGATTTACCTATTATTTTTTAAGTGTACCTATTTTTCGTAAAGCGTTGAAATCTACATCAGCACGTTTATGAAATATTCTTAGAAACTTCAAGGAAAAAAGAGCAAAGTTTTTAATCCCATAAATTATTAATTATAAAATTATATAATTTCGAGCTTGACAGGTTTCTCAAACGGTTATCCTTTTCACATTTGATTGTGTCTGCCGATGGCAACAAATTCTTCTACTGATTCCGTGAAAATAGACCGACCCAATGAATTTATATGAAAAAGGGATTTTACCGAGCCAATGAAGCCTTAAAGTACCATCGTCTCTACATGTGGTGTTTGTGAAGGTGTGTGCTTTTCAATTTCAAAATCCCTAGAAAGGCTTATCCTTATCGTTATTTTTTTTTTAGGTTTTTTTTTTTTTTTGTTCAACCCACCTTTACACTTTTGTTTTTTTTTTATTCTCTCACCGGCGAATATTTATGGCCTTCCGTAAAAAATGTTTGTTTGTCATAGTTTGTCATGCATCCTTTAGGGGTATATCTGAATATAGAGATATATTATTTATAAACAGTGTAGTAGGCAACGAACGCTCAACATTCAACCACAGGAGGAGGAGTAGAGGAAAAGTGAGATGATAACTTAAGAAGCTATATCCTCTTTTCTGTTCTTTTATGAATACAAAATGAAATTTCAAGTGCCGCGTATCATGAGTGACGGCAAGACTTTTAAAATTTCGTTTTGTTTGCTTATCAGTTTGTATAAAAAAGAACAGAATATTGTTTGTGTGTTCGCACATCGTACTTCGTAAGGCATATAAATAAGAAGGATTGCCCAGCGTCTAAAGGTCATACAAACAATCATACCAGTGCGGTATGTCTTCTATTATCTCACCAATTTTGTTTTGTTATAAGAAGAATATAAAACAATGGGGGCGTCGAAGAAATCGAAACAAATTGCTCTGAGTTGGTTTTGATAAATGCATTTTCAAAAAAACTTTCCCAAGTTCCGACCCTATTTTAAATTGACGGCATAATTGCAGAAAACAAAACAAATAAGGTCGGATTCACTACTTAGTTGGTTTTGTCGGCAAGAAATTTGGGGCAACTGTATTAGAGTACCCTTAAATGTTTAATCGGGCGATAGTTTTGTTGAATGGCTAATGGCTATCCAGCTATAAGGAAGATCGCACACAAATCGTTTCGATTCGTCCAAACTAAATAGTTCAATATGGACGAAAATTCCCTTTCGATCGAAGCTCGACTAAACTGTCAAACTAGACCTATAATGCCCAGCAGCTTATGAAAATGCGTACACAACTTTTCCAAAGGTGGAAATAGGTTGTACTAGTGCCAGCATGAACGTAAACTTAATAGTTTAGTCGGGTAGATAAGAGTGTGCAGAGCTCAATGCGATTTTAAAGTTGTCCAACTGTTTAGTACAGTGATAGTATGGCATATTTCACAAAATCAAAAAAGTATAAGAATACGTACTTTCCATCGCCAGATAGAACGCCTATTCTTACAACATCCTTTCTGATACTGCTTTAATCCTCCCTAAATAATCTGAGGCGTTAACTCAGGGTAGTGTCAAAGAAATTACCTGTCTTAATTTCGTTGTATACTAATAGCTTCCTAGTAGACGTAGTTTATGTTTCCTAAATCTGTCGAATGGAATTAGTAATTTGATATATCTTAGTTTCATTATATTTTCGTGAATCACCCGATTTTTTTCTGTGTTCACGCCAGCTTCAACTGCGCTCCTTCTGCCACTTTAGTGGATTGGTTCTTAGTTACTACAATTATTGGATCAATGTTTATCAAATTGAACCCACATAGTAAAGTGTCACAGGTACGGACATCATAGTGACATTCGAACAGGTATCTATCTTAATCTTGATACAATGTCTCGGGAATGTAGTATGTACCTATTCATTTCGAATTGAAGTTATCAGTATCCTCGATTGAAGCTCTAGCAAGTTACAATGAAAACAATCTATAAATTGTAATTCGAGCGAAATGTGAAAGTAGAAAATCGCAGGAAAACGCTGTAGTCAACGTTAGCATACGTAGGCATTTCCTCTATTTCTGCTTGATCGATATGCAAATACCTACATTAAAGCAATTCGCATGAGACGAAGGGAATAATGGAGCGTTGAGACACAAGTCGAACTAGAATTCAATGACTGACATGTAACCGTGGCAGATGTCTACATATCAATAACAGAGCACTTCTTCCTGAATAAAATACACGGAATTTCATATAATTTACATCCGAATGAAATATGTTAGAAGCGTTAGATTAGACAGAGGTTGATATATTGAGTTGATACATATTAAGAAAATTGAAAGAATGTATTGCCTGACCATTCACATCCTATTCTATCGACGACATACTGTGCCAATAACTTTGGTAAGGTCGTTCGTTATTGGTTTTACTCTATGATTCAAATAATAAAGAATTGTGAGCAACTGAAAATTGAAAAAAAAACTACACAACAATTTTTTCGTTTTCTCGTTCTAGGACTAGTGGATATAAAATTATTGTCCGACTCAAGAAATATAGGATGATAATCTCAAGCTGTTGATTATTTTCGGGACTAAAAAATTTAACTGGAATAGAGGACATGCTTCCGAATTTTTTTCTAGCATAACAAGCCACTCCAAAATGCATGACTATACTCCTAAACTATTATCTCCTTTGGGGATGAACAATTCGAGAGTCAATCGATATACCCGATACTCAAGAGCAATCAAGAAACTTCTCAGTTTTCTGCCAAGCTAATCATAAATTTCACCTTGGCGTGCATTACTAAAACACCATTTAGTCCTTGAGCTTCCACCTGGGAACCACTTGCAAGCAGTTCTAAGACATTGCATGACTTCAGCCATTATACGACCGTAGATGGATTGAAGGAACCGGAACTGCATACGAACTGCTCCATTGAGTGCGGCATAGTTGCACAATTTTCAAAACAAGGACGAAACATTATAGTGGTTTATTTTCTCTATATGATAATTTGAGTTTGTTGGGAAATTCCACTTGAGTAGGACAGTCCTCAAGGGATGCCTTAAAAATTGATGAGACAGGACCACAACAGTAAGATTATTCTCTTGGCTTCCATGGTTCTTTATGAGCGGTGTACCGTCAAACAGATCTTAAACCTGTGCACGAAAATGATTGGGAACGTTGATAATGCTGAAGACTAGAAGTATCAAATCCAGCTTGATAGTCGCTGGTGACATAATACAATATTACGGCATGAGAATCTTCTTTTGGGAAATCCACTTGCCATCATGTTATCTTTGCATTTCCATAACACTAAAATTCAGGAGGGTGGCAATGTGGCAATGAAAATATAGATTTTCTTCGAAGGAAAAATGCTATCTAGTCCTCGGTAGCTTTTCGACTTTAGTCTTGGTTTTTTCGGACTGACAGTAACAGATTCCTGGATATTGTTCTAGGATGCGAAAGATAGGAGTATGCCTGATATAAGAGCCAAAGGAAGTTTATCCACAAGATGATGGATGGATTTTATGCCTACGGCTTCGTTAGGAGCTTTAGAGATTTCAGCTATTTATCAAAATGGAATGATATTCAGGATGTATTATTGACGCGCTGTTCCTTAGAGCCTTATGGTTTCAGCTCGATCATACAGAGAAACCTACAGCACTTATACATAATTCATATTCAACCTTAGGGCTGGATTAATCAATTCATGGTAATGAATTTAATTTCGGTAGAGATAAATGACGAACAGAAACAAGCTGTTTCATAATCTCGAGGCTTTTCCTATTGTTGTTGAGAGACAGGTGTTGGCGATGTTAAGGAAATTGGGGTGAATGTGTTTGATGTACAGATCGTTCTAACTTTTTCTGGGATTTGCAGCATATGTATTCGTGCAAAATAAAAGTAATAATTCATACTTTCAAGATGGTTGTCGAAATCATTCATTAGTTTTATAGTATATGTTTAGTCAACAGAAAGACCATTACTTTCAGCAGTAAGCAACAATATAAAAAGATACGTAAACATAAATCGATAATACCTAAAACACACGTTAGTAGGCTCTCCCCATTTAGTTAAGATTTAAAACCATTATTCTAGTGCGTATTAGGAAATGAATACCAAAAAAATACCAGAGCTTATAAAAATGTGTTAACTTTCTTACAATGATTTGATATTAAGAAAAAGTACTTGCATAAACTAAGCAATACATCTATTGCCTGAGTCACTGCCCTCTTCCTCATTTCTATGACAAGAAGGGGTCTGGTTTGGCAACTCTTTAATGCCCATCAATGCCTAATTAGAAGAAAGACTAACTTGAATTAGACCTAAGAGATATGGCGGAATTCGTGAAAGCAATTTCAACCCATTTTGATAACCGTTAATATTTAAGCGATAAGATAAAAGGCTCTTGAAGAAAGACTGACTTTGATCAAACCTAAGCGAAATGACGGAATTCGTGAAAACAAATTCAACTCGTATTCATCCCTTCCGGTTTCAATATCGTAAAAATTTTCGTTTATATATTCAGGTTCGATTTTGAAAATAAATGTAAGAAGAGGCTACTCCTTATTCTTAACGTAAAGAGATTTTAATGCACTTTAATAATTCATCTTTAGAAGTTTCTGTATCTCACTGAATCTTTTATGTCTCATCTTTTCTCACTTCATTTCTTTCAATGCGCTGCACAATACTGAAAAAACAACTTGGTAGTTATTCTTAACTTTTGATCATTAGCACACTTTTGTAGCTTTCACACGGCCATAAACCTTTCTGTTTCCAATTAGCGCGAATCGCAACCGTCAGACAGCTCCTAGCGTAACTCGTCCTGACGTTCCGTTCTATAAGTCCTATAGCTATGAAAAAGAATCCGAGTAAATAATACGTTTGGCACGACTAGGGGCCACAATATAACAAGTATGGCCAGGCTAAACCGTTGACCTATACACCGTCAGTCTTAACAAAGATGTCTCATTAGATCTTAGAAATATTTTAAAAGGAAAATTCTTAATGCTTCTTTGCTACTTTGTTTGCAGTCATCATCTAGCCGAGCTCTTCAAGTGTCCTGTTTTCCTTTATTTTATATAAATATGGAAGGTTTTTTTTCTTGCTTTTATGGATAGTGGTAAAGAGTAGACGACGCTTCCATCTCCGTTCAGTCCACAAAGTTTCACTGGATTCCACTTGGAAGAGCACAAAAGTCTTTTAACTGGGGACGACTTATTTTCTTCAGTCAACAAACTGTCGTTCTACTCTATCTTACAGTCCTTTTTTTGTGTTTTCTTAATAATTTTTTCTTGGGTCGTGGTAAGATGGAATCTGCTATTCCTGATGACATTCTACATTAGCACTTCTTCCTTATGAGTGGCATTTTTATTGAGGGAATAAAATAGAGTAGTATTACTTTCTGGTAAGAAGGTGGAGCGCAGTATACAGGTTCATTAATAATCAAATGTGAAGGGTGACTAAGGGAAATTGACATTCTAATGTAAATTGCCAGCTATTCTTGAAATGTTGGGTCTAACTCTGCCGCCTTCTGTCATTCAGGGTGTGACAGTTGAACAACTTTCTCTGAAAAGGCCGGTTTGTAAATTGAGTTTGACTAAGACCGAAGGTTCGTTTAGCCATTAACTTGTCTTGGCTACTCAGAAGGCATATTAGACAACTCCGAAATGACCTTATAGCTTAGTTATGTTCATTAAGGTGAAACCCGAAGTATGAAAAGTGGTGGAAAATTGGTTCTCACGTACGAAATTTTTACTTTCATAAATGGCTTATAAAAACCCATTAAAAAGTCATTTCCGGATTTTTTTCAACACTGAACTCTCAGGAGTTGAATATATTTTCACGAATTCCGTCATATCTCTTAGGTCTGATGAGTTATGGAATTAAGTTTTACTTCTACAGGCGTCTTTATTCCATTACCTAAAAATTAATTTTGGGGTTTTTCACATTGAACCAAACAATTTCAACCAATTCTAAATACTTCATGCATTCAAAATAGGTTGAAATTGTTTACATGAATTACATGACGTAATTCGTGAAAACAATTTCAATTTTAAAGAATTTCTTAGTTCCAATAAGGTACGAAATTGTTTCTATCTTTTACGGAATGTTTACAAAAGTCTTGAAAGCATTTCGATATTATTTCAATATTGAAACAGAAGGTTTCAAAAGGTGAATATGTATTCACGAATTCCGTCATATTTCATAGGTCCGATAAGACACTGAGTATTTTCTCATTTTTATTAATTAATTGGTTAATATAATACATAAAAGCCTAAAATCTATTTGGGGATTTTTTGATACTCAACCTTCAATAGGGCGGAAATAGGTTGAAATTTCATTCTTTGGTTGAATGAGACGCATCGAATTTATTTATGCTTTATAAATTTTTAAAGAAGTTATTTCGGGATCTTCCGATATTAAGGGTCGAAACGGTCATATCGCCGCTAGAACCTATACGGTTCTAATCGTATTTAGCAAGGATTACTGCTATGACTGTTCTAATATGCAGATAGAGTTACACAGAAGTATCAAACTTCTACCGTTTGTATGCATACAGTTTTGAATATTCTCATTATTTTATGAAGTTCAAGTAATCAAGCATGAGTCGAAGTTCTTGGAATAGTTCAGCAAACATTCTAAGCATGAAATTGTTTAGAAGTGATGATTCTGATACGTGAACTACATACGCGTGCATACGAAGAAATTTTAAAGACTAAAGGATAGTGAATAGTGTTGAGAGTAGCTCAGAGGAAGTAAGTTGGTGAAAGTTCCTGAAACTACACAACTACAAAGTTACGAAAAATTGAGCAGCTAAGGAAACTTTAGGAAACATGAGTTTGTCAAAAGAATATTTCAAATGCCGTTCGCATCCTCTTTGATAATAACAAAAAGTCCTGAAAGAAATTCCTTTAAAATATACCGTCCAAGAGATTATAGGTATGGGTACTTCATGTCTTAAAGATTCCCAAGATGAGGTTCGGTCTACTAAAAATTCCGAACACAATTGCCTTTTACATTTTCAAATGGCTGAAATTCGCGCTCAAAACAACAATGTAAGCACTTTAAAAATTGCTCACGTTCAGTGCAGCAAGCTGCACATTGCTATATGTTCGCTATGTGCAACAAAAGGCATGATGAACCCTTTTTAGTTCTTGAAGGCAACATATTATCCAGACGCTCCTGTACCTCTAGACCAATGTATCCTG
The DNA here is from genome assembly GCA_949128065.1 of Beris chalybata. Lineage (NCBI taxonomy): Eukaryota > Metazoa > Arthropoda > Insecta > Diptera > Stratiomyidae > Beris > Beris chalybata. The sequence continues at coordinate 4,428,447 of OX421894.1, read as the reverse complement.
GCCAAGGGTATCGGACGATATTACACGTTCTCGGCGTTTCTGTTTGATGAATGATCCTATCATCCCCATGCAATTTCCCAACAGAGTCATCTTTCTCGGCGTTATTTTAAATAAAGTTCATATTTTGTGCAAGGACTTGCCAGACTCCCAGGCTCCACACCTGGCGATGTTGCCTGAAGGCTTCGTGTATTCCTCTGTTTCATTTTCATTTCTTGTGTGATGACAGCGAATCCTATTAAAAGCCCATTTGTTCGAAAGCCGACGAGACAACACAACATCCGAGATTAACGACTGAGGCTTTCTGTATTTGTGACTAAACTAGAAGAATCCTCAATTGGAATTAATTGCAGTGAAAAATCTTTAGTCAGGACTTCTACACGATAACTGGGAAACGGGATCAGATGGCGGATGAATTGTGTACGAAGGGCTTACATATGTTGTTCCTATATTTGGACTAGCTAACTGGTGGCATAACGCTATATGCATTACAAACGCTACGGAAAATATTTCCGTCGGGTTTCCTTTTAATTAAGAAATGTAAATCGTAACATGGATATCCGCCCTAAGGGTTGTAATGTGAAACTTTTGCAGCCACTTCGCGCGTACCCTTCAGTAACGTCTGGGATTGTAGCGCAAGCACAAAACTGCACTGTTCCGGGATAATTGAAGATTACTCCAGCAAGAGCATGGTAGCAGAAATTCCGTATTTAATTGATGATTAACCGAATGTAAACAATTTTCAGTTTTTTTGCGGTAATTGACATGTACGCAAATGGCTCTCAGAAATACAGTCGTATCCATGCTATTGTTGGATCTAACACAAATAGCAAACTTTAATTACATCCTCAATCCCTTTGTAGCACTTAGTTCTTGAGCTCAACTAAAGAAGGAAGTGGTCCTTAAAAATACCTTTTCTTCCGTAACAAGAAAATATCTACTTCTACCTTCTGTTCTTAAAGCATCCAAAATCTATTCAAAAAATCTATTCAAAAGTGAGTTCAGCTTTTATTTTGAAATAGTTATTTTAATTACTGTAAGCGGAGTTTATTCATCTCTGAAACTACTGGACAATCCACTACTGTACTAAAGACTGACCCCCTAAGTCAGGTTCGGCAAAGTCACTTTACTCTTGCAAGTACATAGTTACCATACAAAAGTTTCAAATTAAACGAATGAGGATTGCACGATAACTTGAAAACTTTCTTAGCTATAAAATAAAAGAACCCGAAATTTTTAATTTAATTTTAATTTTAAGTAAGTTAGTAGTTCAGAAATAATATATGTTGAAGGGGACTGTCGCCAGATATATGTATACCATAAGAATATAATTTTTGATAATTCCACCTTCTGTGAATAATTATTTTGTTTAGCATTTGATAGAAAATCTTCTGATTTTTGTATATCAAGAACGGTTAAGACTAGAGAGTTGAAATTTGAGCCATAAATATATCTGTCATAGCCGTGAATGTACTTGTTTAGGGTGAATGAAGTGAAAAGGATCTCATAAACCAAATTAACCTAGAAAGGTTAATTGATGAAGATAACTAGAAGACTTTTTTTGTTTTTCGGAGTTAGAGTAGTCTGGTCAGAATTCCATCATACGAACTACCCAACTAAGATCAATCCTTGTCCTTCCATTCAGGAGCATGAGAATAGAAAACTTTTGAAAATTGTGTTGAGTTCAAAACGATTTTTTCATCTTCAGAGGTATGAATTTCTGAAACACCCTTACCGTCAAAGTATTCGCTTCTGCGAATTATCATATCACTCGTACTTCCCAACGGAAAAGAAGCTATCTACGCCACTGTCTTCAAGTGTTTCCATACATTTGTCATAAAAGTGGGAATCGAACATAAGATCAACACATTTTCAAACGAAATTCATTATCGAATTTATCCGTTTTTAACGTGCCAGTGTCAATGAACAAATTGAATTAAATTAACCAGCTTTCAAATTTTGTCACCATTTCTTCATAATTGCAAGCAAACGCACTCCTTAACCAAAATGAGTCTAATTTAGGCATTAGGTTGTATCCAATTAAGTTAAAGTCGTTTCATCTGAAAATGACAATGGAAAGTTTTGTTCTCGGAGCGAAACATTCAACTTAATCAGACTTTAATGTATTCATAAACAAACCACAGTCTCTAATTGCTCGATCTAATTAAAGCGATGATAGAAGCACAGCTGGATTTTATTGTGGTTGTGGTCTTCTAGAGGCAGCTATGTTTCTAGGAACTGAAGGAGATGATAGGTGCTGAATCTTAATATGAACGTAGAACGTTCCACTTCCTTTGATGATGAGTTGGTCCAAGGATTTCATCAAATCACCACCATCCTTCAGCCGGGATACCATTATGGAGATCCTGGACTTCTGTGAGCGATTGATGGGAGTTTGATATCAACAGTTTTCCTTGTAAAGCAGATGTGTACCTTTGAGACGAACGACGGCGTCAGACGGAACCTTCACAGCTTGCCAAAGTGGAAAATTATTAGCGTGACGAGCTGAAGTGAAATTGACAAGGAAGCTGTCTTCCACTTAAGGCGAAACGATTCCTCTTCGAAATTCGACACATTCGTTTCAAACTGAACTTTAATACGCTTTAAGATCGGCCATCCGAAACAGGAATAGTGAGTGTTTTTAGAGCCTCATAAATACTATTCTGGGAGCGATGAGTTAATGAGAAAGTAATTGACCGTTGCTATTTTAGTGGGCAATCGGGGACTCGCTTCAACTATTTCTTGAGCCTTTCGTATGCCATTCCCATTCCTGTGGTATACGAGTTGGTCTCGGTTTTATGATGTTTCTTGAGTGCCATTGGAAGGATTTTTATAGGGTGGCCATGTCTTCAGGAGCCACGAATTAAGGCACAAATCGCTGGCAATTTTCTTTATTGCCATGGTCAGCCTTTCGTTGTTGTTTCATAGACGATAAGAAAAACATACCATCGATATTTTGAGACATGTTAAGGACGAGAAATTAGACCCTTTCCAGGGGATAATATCATTACGACTGGTAAAATAGGGGCGGAATAGTTTCTTGTCAACTTCGGAGAGAGTAAAAAAGTTCTACACGTTGAGTACAAATAGGTAAAATTAATGCTATTATGTTAAGGGTGGGTATTTGTCCTTTTTCTTTGACACTTGGCGTTTATAAATTAATACAAGTTGGGCGGATCGAGACGAGACGAGTGGTTGGTTTCAAGTGATTTCGGGCAAGAGATTTGTTTGTTACAAAGTTTCTATCTACCACTAGGGTTCGAGAAAAATACCCTATAACTCTCTATACTCGTATATACGTTTTACACATGATACATGATAAATTATCTACAACACGAGGACATTTGACATTTCACCACAATATTCACTGTCATATATTTTGAAGATGTAAATTCATTAACGGGTAAATGTAACATGCAAAGGTCCTTAATACAAGGTTCTTTTAATGTACAGTACAAATTCGCATATCCGCCACCATGAAAATCAAAGACCTGACGGATTACAATATAACGGGCAATAAAAGAAAAATTGTTGTGTTGTACCTTTATTATTGTCAGTAGATAGAGAAGAAGATACTTTAGCAACTGACGGCGGAATCGATTTGAATTTGAAAACTGGTAGATTTCAAAAACTTGTATTGTTCTTTCAACGGCGGATTATAGAGTATTAGTTATGAACTTAACGTTGTGTATGCTTTCAGTTTCTACTAGTTTTACATTAAAGCAAACTATAAAAATCATTCAAAACCATCGCTTAGTCTCCAAACAGAGGTCTTTAAAAAATTTGTGTAATCATCTTTCGAGACGGACTATAACTCATGAAATTAAGGTGAGATTTATTTCATATGAAATTAAAGGTCGAGTTTGTTAGTGAGGAAAATCTTCTACACTCTTTGGATTTATGGACCTATCATACAAAAATCCGTTGCAATGATTTTATACTCTGAACTGTTTTATCTATGGTTTCAAAACTAACTGCGCGGTTATTCAAATATTGAATTCTAGGAGCCAGAAAGCTTGGGTCTGTGTAGCTGTTTTAGTTTCAATATCATCCCTACTGCAAGACATATTTATGTTTTTACTATCCATTCTATCTTACCGCAAGGTTGACACGTCAAAAGCTTGGTGGGATTCGAACTGCCGACTACTACCTTAATATAGAGTAGTGTCCTTACCACCAGCCAACCAAGGATCCAACCCCAAACTTGGTGTGTCCAATATGAAAATTTAATGTGCAGATCCTAAAGTGGTCGGGATTCTTTCTAAAATAAAATTATTATAATTAATTTATTAAATGGCTCCATAACTCAAGCATACCGAATTCAGTTTAATTACAATTAGATTAATTCATTGATATGAGAGCCACAAATCGATAACGACCAATCCGGAACTCCGCGAAGGTAGGTGCAACTCGAAATGTACATTAATAGCATTTGTATAGAACCAATAGTTTACAGGGTTTCAGCTTAATAGGTGTGTAAATACCACCTATCGATCATAAGAAGCCACAATCATTAAACTGCGTCTACTACTCGCTATAGTATAGTTAGAAGCTCATTAGTCAACTCAACAAAACGGAGAAACGGAATAATAAAGAAAGGTAGAAGCTTCCACGATAAGAACACCCCCATAAATAATCAGCTCGGTTGCTACGCTATGCAATATCCTTATTATCCGACCTGACTACATAAGCCACTTTGGTACACCTACAAAAACGAAAAATACCCCAACAAAAATACAAAGAAAAACGAAAATTCCTTTGACCGCCCGCCGAGAATTGGAAAAACACATTCCGAGCGGGTCCTCAGGCGACACAAACTTACCTTGCCATTTTGCTGGATTGCACGAAAGTTGACTTGGCAAAGAAGCAGTCCTTTGTCGACTACACCAAAAAGGGGCGAAATTTTTGAAGCAAAAGCGATAAAGAACCGGACGAAAACGACTCGGGAGCCACCACCTTATTTTTCCCTATTATCCGCTAATCCGCTGGGGACCCAGCAAGGAACTACGGTCACTTCAACCCCTTTTTGTATTACTCAAGATAAGATGAAACTCTACGAGTGCATAAAGTATTAGTTGAGTTGACCACGACGAACATGAAGCCTTGACCGTTCACCCGGATGTCTTTAATTAGACCGGTTGATCTCAATCGATATCGACTTCAAAATTAAATTCACATTTTCGTTGTACACGCAGTTGTTGTTGTTATTTTTCGTGCCCAGGTGAAAGAGTGGCCAGTTCACTTTTATATCGCTTAGTCAGCGCACCAGAGAAAAACACCATCCACACAAAACCACTGAAAGGTATGTTACCACCACCGTACTACAACAGTTTCAAGTTTCGGTTGCCAACCACAAGAAGTGAAAATTCGCGACATTGGAAAGCATTTCCGTACACCGAGACAACAAGTAACAGAAAAACTGAAATAACTACTGCGAAAATTGAGAGTTGAAGAAAGTTTTCTGCCTGAAATCCGACTGGCTTGAATGAAATTCAACCACCAACTGACTGCAGAGGGTTCGGAAAAAATTCACCCTCGCCCTCATCGGTGGAAAATTTGAAGGAAAACTGTGCAGACTGCAAGGGGTTGTTCTCTTGTACAGTTTTCATTCTCTTTGGCACGAACAGAAGCAGGGTAGTACTGGGGGAAATTGGGGATGGTTTTTCTCGCCTAGATACTAATCTATTGGTATTTTGTTTCCCTACCTTCGCCAAATTGTTGACTGCTATTTTCCACTATGTACAACTAAATTTTAAGATTCCTCTATAAGTAAAACCGGCCAATGAGGTACAAGTTTATTCTTTTAAAACCGATTTATAGAAAATCAGAGTAAAAAACAATTCGATATCGCATCAGACCTAAGAGATAAGTCGGAATTCGTAAGAACGTACCCAATCACCTTAAACCACCACCACAGGTATTGAATATCGGAAAAATCCGGAATCAATTTTTACGGAATTTTTTATGAAGTAATAAAAACGAAATTGGTATCTTATTAGACCTAAGGTTCCTGTATACGCACTCACACTACTCACCCTACCTAAGGTTTGGCCGATGCATGCTCAGGTCGAAAACCAGTAAATTTAAAATTTTTTGATTTTATTGGGGGAATATCACATATCAATTCGAAATAGTCTAATTTTCGGTACAAAATAGGAAATTTCCATAAAAGAAATAGATAATGTACGTAAATTTACAAAAGAAAACCTTAATTCGCGCACACATACTATGCACACCTACTATGCGCTAACATACTATGCACCTATACACCGAAATTTCGGGCTGCAAGAAAACGACCTTTTTTCAGGTTATGTAGTGGTTTTCTAGTCCAATTTTGGGCTATCGGCCGAAATCCTACTAGAAGGGTGTGTGAGTATACAGTGACTCTAATTCAAATTCCATGGAGTTATCTCCTTGCAGCGAAAATATAAAAGAGAAGTTCTCCAGCTTACAGGGAACCGAACTTCTAAAACCACCCTCTGAACCAACACACAAACTTAAACTGCCATGTTTCAAAGAGGACATACCTACCACCCGCCTTGCAGCCGGTGTGAAGCTATCACCAAGCTCGTGGTGTTGCAACCCACGTGCTCCATATCCTCATAATACCTGCCAGGAGCGGTACACAAATGTCGGCGGTAATTGCGTTTGTCAGAGTCGACCACCCCCAAGCTCAGTTCTGCTTGCTCCGGATTATTGCTTAGTGTCTCCTTCGAAATATCCGCAGGCAATAAGCACCGCAGATTCAGACAGTGTTTGCTAATAAATACATCAAGGATATTCTCGACTTGATACTCGCCGGTAACCAGTGAGGTCGGTCGAATTCCGAATTTGTGCATATGGTCTGCATCATCATCAACATTCCGGACGAAATTCGGCAATGGGGTTGACCTTTCAGGAAATCGGTGCCAAAAGCACGACTTTACTCCATTTGGCTCCATCCGGAGGACGAAGGTCACGGCTGAATTTCGCCCATGGCCTCCACGTCTTCTCAATAAACAATTCTAAAGACGAAGTTGGCACGGAAAAAAAAGCTTTCAACCGTTTGTAGAATGCGGATGCCAAATTTTATGTCCGCAGTCGTTTTCCTGTTTTATGGGCTTCTCTGCGTGTCCTGGTACCTCTGATTGCACGAACCCACATGTGATTTTGTTTATTTATTTAGGTTTCTTCGATTTTTATTTAGACATATGGACGTGAATAAAAACCGATGCGGACATAAATTTCTTTATTTAATTCGGTTAAAAGAATGTTATAAATGGAAAAAAACGAAAACAACCATTTAGGACTTGATAAATCGGCAACATTTAAATATTATTAAAATGTAGGGCAGTCCTCACATTTATTTCAGCAAAACCATTCGATCTAAAAAATAATTAAATGAATAAACAGGAGGCAAAGTTATTTTTTAGATTGTTAGTTACAAAGCATCCTATACCGCAGCTGAGCATTAAACGGACTTCTATATCTTAAGAACCCCTAATGATAAAAAGCTGAAACTTGGTATTTAGATAGAGCTATCGTAGTGGCATGTTGGAAAAATATAATTGTTTATAGGTTGTAGGGTGTTTTTCCTAACTATGGAACGGCTTATGCTAGAAAGTTGAAGCTCGGTATGTATATGTAAATCAACTAGAAAAGTAATTTGGACTAAAAAAAAAATCCATTGGAGTTCGAAAGTGGGGGCAAAAAAAATGTTCAGTCAAAATAGAATGCATATATTTCACGATTTTCGTCATATCTACCAGGTCTTCCAAAATATTGAATTCACTTTTATTCTACGGATTCTTCATATGAATACCTAGAAAGTGTTATAAAGATTTTTTGAAAATTGACCCCTAAGGGGGTGTAAAGTGATTGTGTACTTTTTTTTTACAAATTATTCCATATCTCTCAGATCCAATCATTTCACTGCCACGGGCTTGTTCTTTTTGATAGGTTTTCAGCCTACACCGCATCTCAGAAATGAACGCGTTCCTAACTTCTGCCGGAAAAATAATAAAGTTACGCCCAGATTGTTGGCAGATTTTTTACCTTTCTTTTCTTTCCAGTTTCCGAGAAATAAAAATCAACATTTTTCCATCCCACCCCACCCCAACATCACCCCCTTCATCACACTCGCAATATTTTTTTACTATCTACTGGCCCTAACAGAAGCAAAAATTTGAAGATCACATTGGATACGGTTCTTTAGTTTAGGCAATTTAGTTTTCTCACTCCGTATGCCAATGCAAATTTATTTCTCTAGCGAATCCACAATTACATACTAAATTTCAACTTTTAACATAAGCCGTTCGTGAAATACTCCACCCCGTAGGTTCTACTATCAAAAATTTAATTTTCTGTGATGCCTCTATGGTGGCTCCATACGGTAATCAATTTACTTTATTATTTTTTAATAATGAAATATTTTATTTTCCTATCTAGGTATAGCGAGAGTTAAGAGAGTAATTAGCGTTTTTTCGTTCCACCCTCACCCACCAATTCCAAAATATTCATCTTTGATAGAGGTCTACTGGACCTAACTCCTGTTTAAATATTAGAATAATATCTGCTACGATTCTGAAGTTATAAAAACCAATTTTTTTAAAAAAGGAAATTGCTATCCCCATCTTCCGTGCTCTACCTCTCACTTTTATTGGAGCCCCACAAGGCCACAGGGTAAACATAAATTTAGATAAGTTAATACATCGAACCTCTTATCCGCTTCGAATTTCGTCCAAAGTTAAATTTTTTTGTTCAAAACATTAGCGAGTTTTAAAGCGACTGTCCGTATGGTTGTAACACCTTCATTTAATCTGTTTTGTTCATTTACCTATTTTCTGGTGACTATATATTGTGAAATTTTTTTGCATTCTACTTTTGTATAGCGATTAATCTTTTATGAAAAATTGAAATTTTTTTCATTAAAAATTTCATCTATGTATTCTTCAGTTTTAGGCGTAGGTACTACAATTTCATATTTTCGACGAAAAAGGCTAGTGGTTCTTGTTTGAACAAAATCGTCACATAACAGCTCCCAAAACCTCAACCTCCCATTATAAGCGGTAGGTCTGGCCCCTCCCTACAAAATGTTGTATAGGCCATAAAAGCAGTTTGTGTACGGCGTATACGGCGGTCAGACGGACTTTTTTGATTTTTTTACCTCTGAAACGTAGATAATGGATTTTTATGAAATTTCATATCGATAGCAAGTTAAATAAAGAAACATTGAAGTCCTAAATCCAAGTTGTCTAAAATTTCTAATCAAAAAATAACACAGAGCTGAGTTTATAGAAAATAATGTGAAAGTGTCTTTTCACGGTCGTTAACATATCACTAAATTTTTAACTCTTTTTGGCTTGTACACGTACCACAGGTATTGTACAGAACTACCCTTAAATTGCGTTTTCAATTTATCTCTTTTAAGCTTTAACCTTTTCTATCCTATGACCTAGCTTACCATACCGTGAGTTCAAAAGCCAGTGGTTTGCAGTTTCCAATTCGATTTACATATTTCCCCAAAGGCTTGCATTGAAGCCTTTAATGATTCTAGCTCCTGCAGCAGCTTTTACATAATCTTTTTTACATTTTTGCAAACACTTCTAAACTTCTATATCCCGTCATACGAAGTCGAAATATTGCAGGTACAACTGGTACGCCGCACCCTCTGTCCTTGTTAGACAGGGAGGCAGGCAGAAACAAATCATTACATTGAAATTTTTTGCTCATGTCCTAGATTTTTACCATGGTGTGGAAACACTGCAAGATGCCATAAATAAAAAGAAGTGTGAGATATGAGCGCTCCCCCACGGACTCACTGAAAGGCATTCAGCATCTAAACTAAATATCTCGGTAAATTCTCGTTTTAATTACAACATTTCGAAATTTATGCAAAGAAATTAAGAGTCATATGTGCAAAGCGTTTCGTGTAATGAGATACACAGAAAAAGTGGTTTGAATGCCAAGTCACTCAGCTTAAGGGTTGTACCGTGGTTGATATGATAAAATGTTGTTTTTGTGATACGACACACCCAGTCGTGTATCTATACAATATTGTCATCATAATTCATGCAGTCCATTGTTTGCGAGTTTTCTATACATTTAATCCGTATTTGGTCCTGATTATTTTTTCGCCTTTTGAATATTTAAATGCCTTTGCTCGTCACTTCCAAAACGTAAACGTTAGAACTACATAAAACTGCTTTTAGCCCAATCTTGATCCTTTCCATTTTCTTTTCACAAAACTCATGTATTTCTTTCTTTAGACATCCATAGGATTTTTCTTTTACGAGGCAATGAAGGTGATTAGTGATTTGACACGGTGGCTTCCAATAATGTGATATGCTCATATGCTTTTCCTCATACAGATCCATTTATTTCTTGCCTTTTAGCAATATATCATTCCGAATTGGAGGTTGCTCAAAAGACTAACAATCTATTCGAGAAAAAAATCAATTATATTGGCGAGCTTCGATACGATTGGAGAAATATCAATAATTAATCGAATATTTTGTTGGGAGCTCGCCAAAGATAATAAAAAAGTGAATGTTGTGGAAAACAATAGAAAAAAAACACAATCAATTTGTATGTTTTTTCCCGAAATCTAAAAAAGGCGGAAATTGGAAAGAATCATTAATGAATGGTTTACTTGAGAAGCAAGTACAATATGGCAAGGCAAGTTTAAAAACTGCGCAATTTGTTTCTATTCGAAATAGATTCATTTGTAATTCAACAAATTTGAATTCACTTTAAACTCAAAATCGGTTCTCTAGCTGTACGTAATGTACATTAATTTACGAATCTAAAACAAGATTTAGAAATTAACAGCTTACTGTCTAACAATGTGAGTATACAGAGCCGGACTAGGCCAAGGTTTTTTTTTTATCGTAATAAAGATTCATAAGTGAATCGAAAAGTTAATTCACTTATTATTTATTTATTTACTTTCGAATCATTTGCTTGAATATTTATTGTCGTAATAGTTTTAATTCAATTTATTTAAATTGAATTATTAAAATATAGTGATGAATAAAAAAACAAATGATATGAATAAAACCATAAATGAATTTCGATGATTTTTTCACTGTATGGAAGTTTCATTATCGGAGCTTGACCCATTCTTACGATCGATCAAAATTTTTCCATTTCAAGGACTAATTGTTGTACAACATGATAGACATGTAGTATGTTTGGTTGACGTTATTGCATTTTCCCACCTAGTAATACTCGTACAACTCCTTAAGCAAAATCGCATTTTTAACAACTCATGTAATTGCAACAGGTGACCACCACTCACTACACTCGTATATAGTGTTTGTCCACAACGGCTCTCCTAGAAACTAGTCATAATGAAACTGGAAGCGCACATGAGGGAATGCTAACAAATCGGCTAGCATTAGAAACAAAGAAGGGTTCCATTTCTCGCTAGCCACAATCCTTCTATTAATTAGAAAACTAAACCCGAGCCTCATGCATGTGAGGAGCTCGGTGTTATCCTTCCATCCTTTCCGGTTGAACAGAAGGTGATAGAAAGGAGTGTAGGAAGTGGGTATTGTTGTGGTTCTGCTTTCATTTTATTGTTTTATGTCGATTTTTCAAAAAGGACTTTTCATTGACCTAGTGACCTATGAGAGCTTTATTCCTTTATGTGTGATGGGGCATGTTCGACAATAGAAAACTACAAGTATTAAAATGACAAATTAATTTAGATAATTTGATACGTTGGAATGTGGCAGAGTTGATATCCATCCTTATAGCGACCAGGAAATAATTTATAAATTCAATAATTTATTAAGGGTGGTGGTTTCAGGTTTTTAGACGATAAAGGTAATGCTGGCTTTTTCATTTCATTTTTATATAAAAATACAACATTTGAACTATATTTTAAAAAATTTTCATTTCCAAATTTTTATAAAGAAGCCGTTGGCAGCAAAATCTCCGCAGCAGCTTCGTTTTGCGGTGTACGCTACAACTCGTGACTGGATCATCAAAATCGATTAGTTTAGTACGTGTTTTAATTGAACTGTGGGCTGGCCTTCGCAGCGCTAAATAAAATTTGCACAGAGAGTAAAATTTGAGTGACTGCGTGCTGGAACATTTACTGCAATGCATTGATTGGATCATGGAGCATGTCAATCGTATGTGGGCAATGCTACTGCATGCAGAACTGCATTGATTGGATCATGGGCCTAAGCGTCACATATAAATGCGTACACCTCAAAACTGCTCATAGCTCCCTTAGTTTCTTCGATCGACTTGAAATTTTGACACATTCTGTTCTTGAAGGGTTATACATTCATCTAAAAGTTTCCAGTCTCTCCAATTTTGTCAGCTTAAGGATGTCATTTTATTGCCGGCGAAATTTACCCAGGTACTATTACAGGTTGCAAACATTTAACCAAGGAATGGATTATTAAAAACATCGTTTTAAATTCTTCAAACATTTTTCTTGACTTTATTTATAAATTATTCTTACGTTCTGCTTTTCTTATTTCTGTGTACGTGCGTTTGTATGATCAATGCCTTGTATTCTTTTACTTCAGTTAATATTTTTACTATTTTTATTATTAAATCATTATTGTTAAGCTAGAAACTTAAGTTCGGTTTAAAAGAATGGCGAAGTGTGTAAAACAGTTAATATTCGCCTTTTAGTAAATGCGACACAAAAAAGAAGAAATATTTTGAAAGTAATACAGTAAAAACACATTATTGTGGTAGTTAGTTTTTGGAGTTTTCTATTATATTCTAGACTTTTACTAGTTTCTTAAATACGAAATTAAATACAAACTAAAATAAAAATAAAAACTTACGAATAAAAACTTACGAGTAATTTTTGACCCAATCTTACAAATTAATAACGGGACTTGATTTTTAAGCCCGTTTATCATCATCTATAATATTCGGACGATTAACCCGAACTTTTATAGTTTAAAAAAAACCAACAAATTTATTTCACAATCAAGTAGCTTATGACCAAGTTTTTGGCATACTAAACTGTCCATACCGACTATGCGTATCGACGGCCCGAACAGCAAAGAAATACCGTTGACCTTCTTGGAATTGAGTGAGTGTCACGGCCATCGGTAGAAGCATAGCTTTGACGTCGCCAACATGTCGCCACGCTTCGACTTGCGGTGGTGCCGACGTTTCCTGATACGCATAAATTTGATAGCTAGTCACTTCGGCATTCGTATCATTCATATCGTCCATAGTCCAAGAAATCACGATACCCGTGTCGATATTGTTGATACGAATGGTTGGACGCGGTGGCGGAGTTTTCCACGATGGATTGCTTACAACATGCGGAGGTTTCGGCAATGGAGCCGGATGTGCAGCACGTCTGACTGGCAGTGGTCCTTGAGCTGCGACTTGCAATCGTGACGTATTGATTGCAGTTAATGATGGTGCTACAGTAACTGTTGGGGGCTTTGGAGCTATAGGGACTAAATACATGAAGATATTATTTACATTTTAGACAAATAATCGAGCGATAAACTTACTGAAAGTTGTTTTCGGTGGTGGTCTTGGCGTACCGTTTTGCGTAACAGTAACACGTTGCGGTACACTATTCGGCTTACTTATAACATACGTAGTAATACGATTCTGAGCTGTGGGTCCGGGTTTTTGTTGTTGTGGCGGGATGGCAACTAGTGCCGGTAAACTGGGCGCGCTTGATGTCGGCTTATCGTCCTCATCGGTTAAATCAATAACAGATTTATTTGTTGAAGCAGCAGCCTGTTGCGGTGCTGATTGGTTTTGAAGAGTTGTTTGAGGCGCTATTGCTGTTTGCGGATTGGCAATTGTTAGACTACGACCATTCGTTGCTTTTTTTAATATCATTGGCGGAACTCGCGGACGATCAGGAGACTGTTGCACATTTATCTGCTGCTTTTGACTGTAAAACACCAAATTACTACACGTTAAATTTCGTTTGAAGTATGCACTCTTGCGGGAATTATGTTTAGGGATCCAATTCGTTTATTACTACTACTTTTAGATTTTTTAAAAATAAAAAGAAAAACGCAAGGAAAGCCATTGCAGGCTGTTGTACTGAATCGTATCCCGGTTTCTTAAAGCGAACACAATTATTATGTTTTGTAGATGTATATGTAATGCAGAAAAACAATGTTGTAGGAAATTAAGACTAACTGTTGTAACTGTAAGTATTAGTCGAGTGTGTAATTATTGCGGAGTCCAGGACCCATTCACCGGTCGGTTATTTTGTGTCCTCAGCAAATTTCAAAGAAAAATTGTTCACATATTCCAACACCCAATCGTTCGCATCATTTCAATTACGACAATCGTCATTAAGCGGGATGTTCAGCTTAGCTGCAAGATCTTCAATTGACCAATGGGCTGTACTGATCGCCATATCATAGAGTTGTCGACTCTGCCTACAACGCTATAAATATTGAGAACCGATTTATCCTGTCCATTTTTATCACTTTAAATATTTTCAATTCATGAAACTTCCATCGTTTTATTAATCGAAAGAAAAACAAGCTTCGCCAAATTTCAAAAACATGGTCACCGAATCGAATAGCTTAGATACTTTTCGATACAGCTATAAAACACGCTATAAAACAAACTTAGTACATTAAAAAGCGATACACAGGTTTGAACAAATTGACGCTTGAATTTTAAGCGAAACCTCAACGATAAAAAAGAAGAGTATGAAAAAAAGCATTAGTATGAGAAATGTGTCAAGAAAATGAATAATGAAAATTAGCGTCATAATGTTCACTTCACGAAACCTTTGCCACAAAAAAAAAAGTTCAATAGATCGAAAAATCCAGAAGAATTAAAAAAATATATTTACAAAATGTTGGCATGTACTTACACTGTGGGTTGTTGCTGTTGTGGGCTGGGTCTCGGTGTCGTCGACTTCCTTACAGCCTGCGTTGCGGCAAATATTTGCGCAGTAGTTGGTGCATGCGTAAGAGTACTATTGTTATGTTGCAGTGCATGTCCTTGCGTTGTTACTTGGCCGGCTACCGATGTTTGTGGCACCATATTACGTATAATTGTTTTATAAACAATTGGTTTATTCTGTGGTGTAGATTGTTGCAAAGGCGGCATCGTAGGTGTCGATGTCGGAGTAGATACAGGCGAATGCTTCGTAGCATTATTGAGTAGGGAACGTTGTGGAGTGTCGGGTCGTAGAGGAGTCACTTTTTGATTACATCGTATACGCTTCTGACTCTCAACGGGAGTTGCAGGAGTCGAGGATGTTGATGCATTCGTTTGGGTTGATGATGGTGTCGAGTTTAATATTAAGGAACGATCGGGTTGTGGTTTTATTGACGAAGTTGATGCAGTAGGAGTAGCAGTGGCAGCAGCAGCAGCAGTTGAAGCAGCATGATCGGATCGTTTCGGGATTAGAACTTGTAAGCCGACGGCTCGTGTTATTTTAACTGGCATGATGAATTGTTGATTCTTTTGTTCGAGATCCTTGACAACACGACTATGAACCATTTCGAGATCACGAAATTGTTTTGTGATCTCCGAAATTTTCGTTCGGTGCGTTGCAATCATTTTCTCTTGCTTTTCGATAAGATCGCGCATTTCGCTGAATTCGCTACGATGGACAATTGCTTCGACGATTTTTTGCAAAACTAATTCTTCCAAATCAGATTTAGTCATTTTATTTATCGACTTCTTAAAACGTTTCAGAAAATCGAAGTTCAAGTCGACTTTGGGCATTTTTTTAACAAACGGTTTCTGTGCCGGTATTGAAGGCTCCGCATCCTTTTTAATTGGCAGCAATTCGACGTCCTTTGCCGAATCCAATTTGACCGTGCCTGTGACTTTGATTTTTTTTGATTCCTGTGATGACGTTTCCGGGCTTAGACTTCGTTTCACGCATTTCTTTTCAACTTCCAATTCTTCCTTAATTTCTATCTTATCGTTTGTACTTTCTTCCAGTTCGGTTGTGACTTCCTCGCTTTTGCATTTTACGTCGTTTTCGATGCGGCTCTTTTTAAGAGGCGGTTCTTGAGATATTTCACTATTCTCAGTCTCCGACTGTTTCGCCTTATCCTCATCGAATTGATCGTGAGATCGAGAATTTTGAGGTGATGCTGCCTCCTCCAGTAGATTATTGTCACCGTCATCGCTGTTCGTTTCTTCAACACGTACAGTTGTTGCGTTGTTATCTTCTGGAAATTTGTCTTGAGCATTATCGGAGTTATCTGATACTAAGTTTCGATCTGTTACAGAGTCATCACCGTCTTTTTTTATTGTAATACTCGTCTCGGCATTTACTGTCGCTGTAGTGTCTGCTACATCATCTTTCGATTCTGTTTCAGATTTCTTTGACTGCGCAACTTCGTTAAGCGCTACAAATTCATCTGCTGTTGTATTAGAGGGTGTTATCTCCGTGACACCTGTATTTATTGAAAATATTTCCTCCTCTTCCTCATCGGCGACGATATTTTCGACAGCTTTCTCTTTATCTTCTTCAGTCTTATCATCGTCATCTAGCAGCACCACATCGTCATCATCAACGTTTTCATTTCCAGCTTTCACTTTTTCCGTTTTGGTTTCCTTTAAGGCTTCTGCTTCGTTTTCAGTTTTTTTATCGTCATCTTGAGCTTTTTCTGGGGTAGTTTCTTTGTCGGGCAGTACAATAATGTCATCATCATCCGATTCAATTTCAACTTTCCTCTCGTCCTTTCCGATGAATTGTGGGGCCTTCTTCGGTTCGACTTCGTTATCGAGCTCCGATTTTTCGTCAATACTCGCATCAAGTAGAACTACGTCATCATCATCACTTTCGAACGCGCTTGCATTTGCATTTGTCGACTTTTCCGGAGTTTTGTCTTTTATTGATTTCGTAGCGTCTTCGCTCGACTTTTCCTCATTCTTCTTCGAATCCGTACTTTTTTCAATTGCAGGTTGTTCCGGTTTATCGTCTTTCAGCAAGCTATCCGCAACAATCGCATCTTCATCCATGTCTTCATCTCCTGGCATGGGACTATCAAGGGATATAATATCTTCTGCACCAAGAGAATTCTCTTCCTTCGTCTTATCACATGCTTCTTCCTTCTCTTCAATAGCTTCGCTAATTTGCGATAATAACGAGTCGACATCATTATTCTGTGTCCGTTCATCTTGATTCTTGTCGCTTGAACTCTTTTGGCTTTTTTCGTCTGGTACATTAGAATCAGTGATTTCGATGTCTTGCGACAACTCTTCAAAATAAGATTCATCTTTCTCTTTGAGATCTTTATTTTTAATGGAAGGCTCCTTAGTGTCTTGCGATTCCTCTACATCTGATTCCAATTCATTAGCACTTACGTCTTCGAGATCGTTCATTATCACATCTTCCGATTGAATGGTGTTAGATTCGTTTTCATCTTTCTCAATGTTACTGACTGCTGCTGCAGGTATAGTGGTATCTTCCAGAGATTCTTTGTCCTCTTCAAGCATTTTATCATCTTCGGGCGTTAAGTCCGTCTTTTTGTTAGATTCAATATCACATTTCAAGGACGCATCATCTGCTTCGATGGCAGCATCAACGCAAATCTGATCAGAATCTGAACTGATTCCACAACTCTCTTCAGCAAGTTTACTTTTTTTAGATTCTGCATCGTCTAGCTCTAAACCCTTTTCAGATTCAGTAGACAAACTAGTCTTCTTTTCAGGTACATCTTGGACACTATTTTTGGAAACTTCGACCTCAGAAGACTCGACATTCCCAATTTGATGAACATTCGCAATTTTATCAACATTATTTTTTTTAACTTCATCTTCCTTCTCTTCCTCAACACATTCTTCCATCTTGTCTGTTTGCACTTCTTCTAACTTAGCATTAGTTTCTTCTGGTTGTGCGATTTCTTCCTCACTTTTCGTTTCTCCTGATCCCTGTTCCAACTTATTAACTTCGTTTGTATTCAGCTTCTCTGCCTTTTCCGTAGCCTCAACTAGTGACGATTCCTTCACCTCCTCTTCCAATAACTCGTCCTCTAACTCTTTATCCAACACTGTTTCATCCTCGCCGTTCTTATCGTCGTCAATGATTTCATTTAAAAACTCCTCGGCGAAAATATCAATATCATCGCCAGCATCTCCTTGCTTTCCTGTTGATTTGGTAGTAATGTCATCATTTAGTATGGCTTGAGCATCTACATTTACATCGCCATTCACCTTTTCCAAAGCGTCTATTAATTTGATGCTTTTGGTTAAGAACTGTGGTGGCGATTTTAATTTTTCTGCAACTACAGATAAACACTGCTAATTTATCTGTTTCTACATACAAAGTAAAATAAAATGGACTTACCAATAGTTGAAATGGGTTTACTTGGTGCTGCAGCGGACACATCATTTTCACTATCCGATAAACAAATCATTTCGTTTGAATCTAATTCGATAATTGATCCGGGTTTCACCCCATTCAGATTTTCCTTCTTTAAATCTTTAAAATCTAAGCCACTGGTGGGCGATTGCTTTAGTTCCATCATTTTTTAAACAAATGAAATTTAATACATCCCTGAAATAAAGAAAACGACAGTGAGTTAATGAAATCTACTTCAGTAGGTATGTTTCATCGGTTGAGTCACACCGACTTTCATTATTATTTTAATTAACGGAGCTCATAATTATTATTAAGGCAGGTAACTAATAACCAGTTAGCACTTCTGTATTATGAACATACATATTCCCATTTTACATACCATTGTTCTCCATGTGGTGGAGTATTTCGGAGCTCTTTTTTTTATCAAGGGTTAATAATTGGGAAATAAAGCGCATACGAGTGATAATTGCAATAAATTTTTCAGTGGTCCTCATTGCGAGTCCAGTTTCCAAATAGAAAGTGTAAAAAAGGGCGTCAGTGATATGAAATCACAATGTGCTATTAACAAAACCTAGGTTAAGGTTAGTATTGGGCAAGAATTTAGTCTTTAAATTTCATCGTTCCTCAAAACCGAGAACTGAACCGAATTTTAGAGGGTCATATCAAATCTTCCCAGCAATGGTAAAACAATATTAAATTTATACGAGAAGTCAAACTTTTCTTTCCTGACCAGCCCCTTTTATTTTTTTCCAGGACCAGCGTCGCTCGTTTATGCGAGCGGGATTTTCTCAGCCTGTAAACGGGTACCTTTAAAGGTCCCCGATTAACTAGTAATGTTCGAATTTATAGTCAGGTACATACATTCTACAGAATACACACTTTAAAATTTATCTATTTGCATGTTGGGGTGCAAGGAGCTACAAAGACTTTGAGTCTGATTTCCTTGCTTCAATATACAAGAGGCAAAACTGAAAATAAATGTGCTACTAAATGAAGTTATTTCCCATTTTCGTACATATGGTTTTAGTCAACATAGTATTAAAGGAATGTACCAAGCATTACACCGGTATAAAGCCTCAGGTAAATTTTTTTGCCTAGGCGCATGTTGTATAGTATAGTGCGAAATACAAGGGACTCGTCGAAACCCAGAAGCCAGTTCGAACGTACATTGCGACCGCCGGCGGAAATTCCGAGTAGTTATCTACTAACTCAGGTAGCTGGTTTCTGGGACATGAACCATAAATAGAAGGACTAACGAAACTCTTGTTGAAGGTCTAAAATTGTTCGGTTGGAATCTAACTACTCGGAATATTCAGAAAAGTAATTTTTGTACTACAAGTCTTCAAATTTGTATGGCCTAACATTTATCGTCTCAACCCTAGCCTCGATTATCCCGAAACCAAGAAGTACATTACATCAATTCAGATTCAATTCACCTTCACCTTTACCTTCCAGTATTCTCTAATGTCTCACGTTTATAAAAAGGCGGCGTACTTCGTTTTTACATACTTGGGATGCACACTAAAGAAATCTACTTATGAACTGGATTACCAATTTATCTTCATTCAACACATGTATCTTCATATTCATACTTCTGCTAATCCTGGCAAATAAAGTATAAAAAACTTTCCAATTCCCAGCTTGAAGCGCTCGGTCAATATTCGTGAACAAGTATTTTAAGAACTTTTATATGGGAGCTATCCGAAGGAGCGTGACGAACTTGCTTGTTAACGAACTCATAGCCTTCAATATAACGAGTGCAAATCAACTTCAATTTCTTTGGTAGACGCTCCTTGCAACAGACGAACGTAGAATAAGAAGATTTAGTTTTTTTTTTAATCAGTGAACAATAATAACTTATAACATCCGCAACTGTTGTATGTATTACACATTTTCTTGGAGCCGAACTCAACTTTTAAGGCTCAAAATATTCTATGTAGAAGGAATGCTCAAGTTTTATTATTCAGAAACTGTAAAAATATACGAAGATGCAATAAAAAATAATACAAATGCTACCTACAATGGGTTCTAAAAAAAACTCGACATACATATGGAAGCGACGATTTTTATACTTCTATCATGGTGCCTTGTATTGTAGCATTATTATGAAATGAGGTTGTATGTAGTGTTTCCGCGTATCGCGTACTGAGTATAAAAATCACTCTGTAGTAAATTTGCATGTGTTTACGTGGGACTATGTTGTGCTAACGGATCGGTACGTAACAACCCACGTGAACGTGATATTTGTCGGTTAGGAAGTAACACTTATTGGCTCGTTCGCGTATTAGATCAGAACCCTTTTTATATTTATCGAGTATCTAATCTTGGAATAGTAGGCATGGACATTTGGACTGTATCAAATACCAACACAAATATCTCGATTTTTATTTAGATTAAAAAAAAAACTACGATCCATTAACAATCATATCGATTTCTAGATACGAAAATTTAAAAATCATAACTGAAGTCGAAAGCTCCAAGTGAACGCAGTCTACACGTCCAAAAGAATGTGCCGAACAACGTAAGACATAGAGTACGAAGAGCTTGTTTAGCAATCATTTATCAAAGTTAGTAGGCCTTGATGTAGCTAGCTTGGAACTTGGACTGAATTAAAATTTTGCGGGTGCAACTCATGGTGTTTCCTCTCTTGGAAGACATCTGGTGCTTTCGGTTACAGCATGTTTTCGGAGTGCTTGGAAGAATCATCCAAACACACGAAACACGGGCCAGCCTCAACCAAAGGACTCGGATCGTCATACCAACTGCGACTTCCCGAATAAAGAAAAAACCTCTACTTGATCTCGGTAGCAGTTGAATGCCATAGCGAGCGATTACTTCGGTCTCGTTCCCATTTCCATTGCCAACCAAACCAAACCGACCAGCCATGCCAACACCCAGAAACCAGAACCAGACGTCGAACGAGAGTGTGCGTACTACAGGCGAGATGGAGCGGTGTGGTAGTCGATCAAAAAGAGATAGACCTACCAAATGGAATTGGAGGCAACTAAGGTCGATATTGTAATTGACTTTTGGAGAAATATATTTTATAAGGACGATTTGAAGTAGAACCTCCAAGAGGGAATCCGATCGAAATGAAAGCATAAGAAATCAGAAACGACTTTCTGACCTACTTAGACTTCAGGTGAACTCTTTCAAGATAAGAGATTATCTACAAGATACGGAAGATAGATTCGTTCAAAGATCCTGAGCCTGAGGCATACCATTGAGAACCTGGGCCTGCAAAAACAGCGATTGCTTTGTTGTTTTGAGGACAGACAGAGGCTTCATCAATAACGGCACTCGTGCGAACATATCGCCCGAAGCAAGCCCACGACTCGATATCGAAGTTGGCTGATGATTGCGAAAGAGTGAGACCGAACTAGGGGAGAACACGTTCGGCTCGGAATCGGCCCGACTTCGGTCCTTCAACTGACAACTGTACAGCAGAAAAGATGACAATCGATTTTTTTCGCGATTGTAATGAGAAATAATTTTCGAGTTTTCAGAAAACGAGATCAAATATAATCGAAAACGGATGGAAGTAATTGAAGCTGAAAGCTTAGCGGAAAGCATGAAGCTTGTTTGCGATATGCATGTTTGCCAAGACAGAGGGCGTTGACCTAAACTCGTTTCGATCTTTCCGAGTGGGACAATTTCGTAATCAGAGACGGTGCGAGAGAGACGCACGATAATTAAAGTGGGTGAAAATATTTTTAATTATTTAAAATTACTTATCGCTATATTTAACAATTATTCTAATTACCTCTGCTTCGTGGAAATGAGAGAGTCGCACGGGTTTTTTTCTCGTTCTTGCTTCTACACAACTAATAGCACGGCATGCACAAATAAAACTGTGTCGCACCAACATAAAACTGTGTGGAAATTTTCCATGACAAGAAGAGAGAGAAAAAGAGAGGAAGCGAAAAAGAGAGTAGTAAAGACGAGATTTTTCGATTTTGATTTTGGTGCGTTGATGTTTGAGAGTTGATAGGTTCGAGACAGAGTAATAAATTTTTTGTGCCAATGGCGACCGAAACTGGTCGTCGTTATCGCTCGGTTGGAATCGTGGCGTGGTTTGTATTGGCTGGATTTTTGTGATGATGTCAGCAATCAGCAAAATGTTGGGTTGTAATATAATAGACTTGGTTTTATTTGCTCTTTATTGAGGAAACAAATTGGCACTGGATGCGACACACTTTCGATCAAGTTTGTGAAGTTGCCAACATATAGTACAGTAAATGGTGACCCCAATAACTAATAGAGGGAAATATATACGAATATGTACTGAATTGAAAAATGATAAAAGCGTAAGGAGAGAAAGAAATTTTTTTCTGCTAAATTGGAACACCGACCTCGACTTTCGACTGCGACCCCGAAATCCCACCGTACCGCTCTAATGAAACACAATGACAACTTCGGCATTACCTGCTGAGAAATGGAAAGGAGTTTTTGCTTTTTGGTCGATGACGACAACAGATCAAAAATGAGTGTGAGAGAAAGAGAGAATGGACTTCGGCATATATAGTGCCTCTGCCGTTTTAATCTTGTAATTATGAAGAATAAATCTTGCTATAAAATTCGTCAGTTAACAGATGTACCTACAAAATGTCTTCTAATTACACAACTATTTAAAGAAAAATTAAAAAAGAAGAAATGCAATAAAACAGTAAAATAACATTATTAAATGGAACGAAAATAAAATTAAATAACTGAAACAAAAAAAAATCAATTGTAAATAAAAAAAATAAATTATTTGTAAATAAAAAAAATAAATTATTTGTAAATAAAAGAAAATAAATTATTTGTAAATAAAAGAAAATAAATTATTTGTAAATAAAAGAAAATAAATTATTTGTAAATAAAAAATAAAAAAGTAAAAAAAATTAATTAATTGTAAATAAAAAAATAAATTGTGAATAAAAAATTAAATTAAAAAATATGTTGTAGTAAAAAAAAATAAATAATAATAACAATAATAATAAAAATAAAAAACAAAAATACCAAAAATAAAAAATTTACAGTACTGCAAAAAAAAAAAATAAAAAATATATATAAAATATAAGTAGAAAAAAACAAAGAATAAAATAAAAAAAAAAAACAAAGAAAAATATATAAAAAAAACAAAAAAAAATTTAAAAAAAAAAAAAAAAATAATAGAGAAATTGGTGGTTCGCGAGCTATTTCAACATTTGAGTGGATGAAGTATGAAGGATGGTGGATTGAGATTGGAGGATGAATGGAGGATGGTGGATGGGGGATGGAGAAAAATGAAAACTAAAAAATTAAAAATTAAAAGCGGAAAATGAGAAATGAGAAATGAAAAATGAGAAATGAAAAATGAAATATAAAAAATTAAAGCTTAAAAATTAAAAATGAATAGTTAAAAGTGAATAATGAAAAATGGCTTTAATGTCTCCAGTTTCTTGAGCTGAAAAAGTGTATTCGAAACGGGAGTAATGTATCAACGGGAGAAACAGGATCAATGGATAAACGGGAGAAACAGGATCAATGGATAAACGGGAGTAACAGGGGCGATGGAACAACGTGAGCATAGCGAGCGTAGTCGCGGTACGAGGCTAGTATTATATAATAGCATAAAGCATAAATTAAGGAGCAAAATAAAGAGAGAAACTAAAAAATAAATAAAAAAATATAACTTAATTACTGCTTAAAACTAAAATAAAAATTAAATACTTATGAATAATAAAAAAAAAAAAATGGAAAACTTGATCTGATCAGACGTGTTTGAACTGGTGGTGGACGTTGCTTTTGGAACGCTGAAGTGTATACTAATCAAGAAACAGATTGGCTTGTAATGCGTTTCACATTACTGATGTTCGGGGGAGGAAAGACTGCCTAAGTTTCACTGTTCCTCACAAAGAAGGCTCAATGCACGAGTACAGTGTAACCCGCTTATAAAGTGCATTTTTATAACGTACTTTTGGTTATAACGTATCTTTTTTCAATCCCCATTTACAAATGGGAATATATTGGCTATAACGTACTATCGGTTATAACGTTCTCTTTAAGTGGTCCCCTCAAGGTACGTTATAACCGGGTTGCACTGTATTTTATGAACAAAACAAAAAATTAATTATCATACAAGTCGACAAATGCCATTCAATTTTTATTTCATGCTCCTTTGGATCTATAGAAATTATAAACGCTGTTTATATTTCAATTCAGTTTCGAATTTTGACACTCTGAAAAGGTTTAAGACCGGGAATTGTACATTATGTAAATACAGAAAACGCAGAAAAAGGTAAACAAAACCGATTACGGTTATCGTGATATGTCATATATATGTACATAGGTAGCTAGAAACATTACTTACAGACGGCACATCTAGTTAGTCGTTCGTGGGCATATCGACCGCACAGGTAAGATACTAGAAATAGCAACAGTGCCTCGATATGAGTATTGCTCTCATACTACAAACATTTCTCCTTCACTTTAGTGTTTGAATCGGTATGCACCACTCGAGCAGTACGGCCAGTTTTACAACTGGTAATCTTTTGCATATGTACGTACGACGTCAAGTTGACTTTCGGTCGGCGCCACTTTTATGAAATTTGAAGTTGACGCTAATGACAAAACCACGCCAAAAACAGTTGCCCGTCTTAATGCCGGTTTTCCACCAAACGGACAAAACACAAACTCGTGTCGAAGAAAACAAGTCTTTGATGAAAACTCAAAAAGAATTTCTGTTCTATAACCCCTCCCCAGAAAACATGGCTACGCTACTGACGCAGTCATTACAATATATTTACCTTCAAGTCCTACGACAGCAACTTTAGACTTCAAAAATTTCGGTGAATGTACTATCAATTAAAATTACGAATTTTATTTTAATTAAAATACTCGGCTTAATCCGAAAAAAATGCAAATAAAATGAAGAAAATGCCTAATCTAAAACAAAATGGAGGCAAGCATCGTCATCAATA
Organism: Beris chalybata; assembly: GCA_949128065.1. NCBI lineage: Eukaryota > Metazoa > Arthropoda > Insecta > Diptera > Stratiomyidae > Beris > Beris chalybata. Next base: position 4,403,229 of record OX421894.1, on the reverse strand, counting down.
TCCATACATGGCACACACACACACACACATCGACAATGTCGCTATAGAAAAAAAAACCTCTCTACCTCTTTCACAAACCCAATCCACATTTTTACTCTCTTCAACAAAAAAAAACCCGATCTAATTGAACCCGACTCGACCCCCCCCGATAACAAAATCCCGACAAATAAAATCCCAAAATACCGTCCGCAAACATTTTCCAAACATTCATTCATTCGCGGTGCAGATGATGCACACCGTGTGCTTCGAGATTTCAAATTCTGTTATTTTTTCTTTTCTTTCTCCCCCCAATCAACTTCAATATCACGAACCTCGTCAACAAAAGTTGCGACCATACAAAAATCCTACATAGAAAAATGCCGCAACCCGAGAATTTATTTTCTATATAATCTTTTGAAGTCTCGAAACAAGAAAAGACGTTGTCTATGCGGCGCGTCGACGACGGCGGCAACCATCAACGACACAAAATCCCACATCGTCGCACACAAATGAACTGCATCACTCGTACGTACATGGAGTCGAGCTGGTTCAAACCAGAAATAAAGAGCTGGTTTGGCCAAGTGTGCGAGAAGGTGCGATGAGCGAAGCGTCGTCGTGCGACTTCGAAAAAATTCTGACTTATGATAAGATGAACTTATTAAATGCAGCAGCGAGTAATAAAGTCGAAATAAAAATATCGACAATATAGTCGGTGCCAACCTGGGTTTAAACCCCCCCCCCCCCTCCTCTAACCAATAAAATTATTAAGGAAAAAATTTCAACTCACCCTCTGGTAAATCGGGAGTTTTTTTCCTATTCAATTCGAAATCAGGATGTAAAAGGTTCAACTTAACGGGATTTATTTTTAATTGCGTATAATAAAATAATAATAAACCTTCACCTCAAACGTTCCCGATTGAACTGCTGTCTGGTGTGTGCACACTTGTTCAGCTGAGACGACGACCGGAGTCGAAATCGGCCCTCGTCATGCCATTCGCCAATAACGTGAAGTTGGTCTCGTTGGCTCTCTCGCTCTCGCACGTGGCGCTCTCATTTAGCGAGCGGAAACTCACGACGAATAGAATAGGATCTTTTAGGATTTCGGCTTGGTCCAGACAAGGAGTCCTGTTTTCGCGCCCCAGGTCTAAGAAGACAACCTTCATGCCAATGTTTCTCGAAGAAGGAATCCCAACTGGACTTGAAGTCCAGTTCCAGGAGTATCCTGCTCTCGGTGAAACAAGGACGATGTGTTTCCTTCATTGTTTCCAAATAACCTTCAATGTACACCATTTCAAATTATTTCGATCGGTCCTAACCACATTTTTTCCAGTCATACGTAATCCACCCCTTGGTCCCATAATAATCATAAGACTGCAAGTATTCATTACGTCATCGCAACTATCTAATAACAGCAATCTAAAAACTGTTTATCAGAAAGATGACTCATAGGTTCATGGTCAGCGCACAGCGTCGCGCTTATGTCGCCCCAGATACCCAATCACACGTTATCAATCATCGAGCGACATCGCGAATCCTAATTTTGGCAATATCAAGGATTGAAACAACTCCGAACCGGAACATTGTTTCTTTTTCCATCGAAATCCAAGCGATATATATCTTGAGAAACAACCGCCATTTGCACATCACATCGTACATTAAAAGCGTGCGACAGCACTACAAAGAGCACAAAGGGCAAAAAAGAGACAACATGCAAACAACATCACGTACAATGTTGTTGTGCTACAAACAGCTGCAGGAATGCCTACAACAGCCAGCTAGTTACCTTTTTCTCTCGAAGCTTTCTCTCCGTATCTTCGATCTCAAAATAGATTTTTTCTAAAATTATCAAAATTCTAAAATTTTTCAAAAAAAAAAAAAAAAATTCAACACACAAAATTTGTGTTGTAATTAAAAAAAAATTTGTATAATTATTAAAAGCTATCGGTAAGTAAAAAGCTCATTCCGTGATGCAGAAGCAGAACGATGAACTTTATAGAAGCACTCGTTTAAAACGAAAGTTTGCTCCGACAAGCCCCACAAGTTGGGAGCAATCAATAGGAAAAGTGGACCTGACAAAAAAGCTCACAATATCCAAAAAATGATTCACCTTCTGAACTAGATGGACCCGAATGCTGTTCTTAAGTTGAGCAGTTCTTCATTGAACCACTTGATCTAATTCTTTTGTGACCTACGGATTCAGGTTTATCCACTTACACAATAGAGAGGTATGGCCCTTCGAAGCAATGCATGGCGACGAACAGACCAAGTATCACCACGCATGATCCCCGGCTCTGCTACCTTGTATTGTTGGAGATACTTCGCGTAGCACCAATAGATGTTTCAAACCATTCTCGAGGTTATTTTATACACGAACTTCGCCTTATAATACAGCTTGAGTTGTTATATAATGCAGCTTATAACGCAGCTTGAGTTGTTTTTCGTTGATTGGATTGTGTGGAATGTGTGATGACTTCCGTTCTCTATAGATGTGAAACGAGTTAATCTCAGATGCATAGGGACGCTTCAAAAACAAATTTACCGAATATGAGTTCCATTTTGCAATTTGATACAAGGTTCATAGAAGTGTAGACAGACAACGTGCCGTAGAATGCGGACCAGACTAGTCTAAATAGATCAAAAAATAGTTTGGTCGAACTTATTGTTCCACCTCATCTTTTCCTAGATTTTTCAAGTCAAAGCAATCACTCCTTGGCCTTTGAACACATTAAATTTAAACAAACTAAGCATTCAATTTTAAGATTGGATGAAATAAAACTAATTAACAGCAACAGCTTAGTCAAGTCCTCGGAACGAAAGTCCTATAAGACAACAATATAGACCTAGTCCTAACCGAATAAGGAAAATTTCGATTTATGCACGACATCAAAAGATGCCCCACATGTGGAAAAATTAGCGTTTAATTAAAATAAAAAACATAATGCAGTCACGATCGGCTCCAAGCCAATCGTATGATACTCTAGATGAAATACTGAACTCCTATTTATATTTTAGTTGAAAATATATCAAAAGAATGAAGAGTGCACAAACATTTATTACATGACTTTTTAATTACAGGTAGAAACTGTAGTGAGTTCCATACATTAAGTTAGAACATTTTACAGAATTTTTGAATGGCGACTACATGAAGGACTTATGGGATATTCTTCATATTAATAGTTTTAGCTGCGACTAATATAAAATCAACGTATACAAAATTTCAAAGTCGTAACGTAAAGCGTTTTAAAGTTATCGTTCAATATTGGTGAACACGTGTCTTAAGGACTTTTGTATGACAGCTACCCGAAGGAGTCGACGGATGGCGCCAACTAATGAACTCAGTCTTGCTTTTGATATAAAACTAATTCCTGTAAAATTTTGAATCCCTGCTTTAACTCGTACTGGAGTTATAGTGGATTCTATAACTTGCATACATTTTTGAAGGACTTCTCTAGGCTGCTACACGAATGACTCATTCGATTTGAATCATATTCTGAACTTTCGCTTCAAACATTGTAAACTTTAAGTATGCAAAATTGCAAGTTCCTAACTTGAAGCATTCGAGCAATAATTGTGAAAAAGTGTTTCAAGGACTCTTGTATGGGAGGTACCCGAAGGAGTGGAAGGATATCGCCCATTAACGAACTTAGCTTTACTTTTTCTATTTTACAAGCTGTGACAAAATTTCAACGTTCTAGGTTAACGCGTTCGTGAGTTATCGTGTAAACGGACGGACAGCAAACGGATTTGGGGGTTTTGGCCCAAAATAAACATAAAATATTATATAACTTTTTTTCGTCCGAGGCTCGGTTCTATGCGTTACAAACTTTTCGGGCTGGATTAAACTTACAATATTCTATATGATTTCATCTAGAGTATAAAAATAAGAGAGTAACTTCTCAATCTCAATTCTAGGAAAAGAAGGAAGCAATTCGTCTGGAACGATTGGGTAGTAGATTTACTTAAATATACATTTGAAAATTTTTCTGGATTAATGTCTGTACGGGCTCAGTTTGATACGACTCCAACGTGCTTAGTTTCTCTATTAGATTTATAAGCCAAGGCCGGTGTCAACCCGAACTACTTATCAATGACTATAACCTTCCAATACCCAACTAGAATAGCATAGAAAGCTCTACACACTTAACGCACGTTATAGATACTTTTCTCGTGTTGTAGATATTTCTGCTATGCTTTTGATACTTTTGCAGACAACCGAATATGTTGGAAATCTCTCGACTCAACACATGCAATATATAAACGCAGCACAAAAACAGTAATGTTTTTTTTTTGTTATGTATGAAAATTTTCAATCATCCTTGGCTTTGGAAGAATGGCGCAATAAAACACGCATTAGATTAAAATCAGAAAAGAAGTGCATACTTCGGTGTACATTGAAAGCGACTTTGAATTACAATGTTTTTAATACGATCATTAGAAAAAAATGTCTGCTCATGCGATCAGTCGCATGAGAGCGATTTTGAAAAAGTCCAATCACATACATACGCTTTTTTAATGTCCAGTCACATTTTGGTAAATAAAACCAAAGGTTGTTCCCTTCTAGGAAGTGCCTAGACAACAAACCAAAAAGAACTTAAATAATAATCGTTTGCGACATTTTTTGAGCTGATGAAGTGATGAAGTTGGTAGTAATTTAGGTTTAATAAGAGTTTTAATTTATTTTTTTTAAATAATAAACTATTGTGAAAGTTTTATTTTTAGAGTTTTAATTTATTATTTTTAAATAAAATGTCAATTGAACTGTTCACTTACTCTATTCTCTTCTGTAATAAACCCAGATCAGTCAGTCGTAATAAACCCAGGTCAGTCATTCTATTGTTCAGTTGAGAGAAGAAGAGCAATGTAAAACTACTCACTCTTATATTTGGGCTCTTAAATTCTTCACTGATTTTCTCATTTTAGAATTGAGCTGCAGTTCACCAAAATGAGTGAGTTACTTCAAAGAAGTGTTCTTTTGGAGCAGTTCACTGCTAACTACTTACATACTTTATTTCACTTGGAACTATATGCCAATGCATGAATACAAACGAACTAGGAGCGGAACTCACTGCGAACTAGTTCATTCATTTCACTTATGGGAACGCTCTGCCGAACTAGTCCGTTCGCGAACTACACAAGCCTAGTGCCCATCTATAGCTTCGACTAGTCATTACTCAGAACCCCTAAAGACATTAGGTTAAAATTTTAACAATGATTAGAGTGGATATGGTTTTATAATAGGGGATGAACTTTTTGTGGTGGAGTGAGTGTTTAAAGCGAAAATTTTAAATTTCCGGAACAAAGCAAAGCATCTGAAACTTTTAGATAGGAATATACTCAGCGAGCATGTTGAAGGGGGTAGTTGCGTCGGGATGAGAACTTCATAAAATGTTCAAAAAACACGATACCTTAAAGTTAAAATTATATCTTCAGTATTGTTCGTGCTAGGCTAGAACATTGTGATAACAATTTACTGATTTCTAGATCTCGGAAAAGGCTAATGTTACAAGCTTGAAATTTAATTTTAAGATCGGTTATAGTGAAAACATATTTTTTATAGTAGGGAAAGTGTTTATCTTAAAGCGAATATTTAAAAAAAAATTGAACAGTCCGAGAGCAACGTTATTATTTTGTGCGACAAGGTTTGGGATGCGGCCAAAGTTGGGGAGAAACAGAAGTGCTAACACTACTGCCATCATTAAAATACCAATTACGTTTTTAAATTATAGTTCATCACATATTTATTGATATGTATTTCAACAAGCGATAAAATTTTTTTTTAGTAGAATTATTGTTGTATTTTTTCGTGTAGAGCTCTTGAAAGTGGACGCTGTAAAAAAAAAGTTGCAAAACGGCTTCCATGTTTTCGGTTGTCCCCCTCATACGAAATCAAAAAATTTATTTGTTACTTCATTTATTATATATATAAGTCTGTGGCTATAACTGGTTCCAGAATAAGTCAAAATTTTTAAAATTAAAAAATTGGTCTAACTTTGAATTTTTTTTTAAGTTTTTGCGTATTTTTTTAATGATATTAGCTAAGATTTTAGCTACCAGTTGTACGTAGGGGTCCCCTGAACATGTTACTAAAATAGATTTTAGCTAATATTCTGGTACCAGTTGTAAATCTGTTTTTTTAGGTTGTAAATATGCTTCATTTGCCTTACATACTAACAGTTTTCTACTTTAATCATAAAGCTAAAATGAATCTACTTCTAATCGTTCTTAACGGCTTCAATGGGTACTCTAAGGCCCGTTCTTACGATCGTTAGTAACGTTCTTACTGAAACTTTAACTGACAGATGCTCATACGAAACTTACAGTCAAAGTTCTGGTTAAATTTTAACTGAAGGTCGTAATAACAGCCCTAAGATATAAATGTTATCGGGGGGATGTTTTGGGGGATCAGAGTCTCTTTATTTCATTACAATCTTAATGTATAATTATCGTTTAAATAACCACGAAGTCCGCAGGAGTTCATCCAAATGTTGGATGTCCGACAGTAAGTATTTGTACTATTGGGAAAAAAATGGCAAAAAAAAACCCAATATAAAAAACTTGGTGTAAATCTGGTACCAGTTGTAAATTTCAGCGCAATCGGTTCAGTAGTTTGTTCTGAATTGTTGCAGTCTATTTGCAAAATGTAGTTTTGAGAAAAACGCAATTACAGATCGGTGGTGGCTCGGGCCAACTCTAAACAGGTGCTCCATTATACACCTATTATTACTGTGGTGACAGAGAATAACTTGGTACGTCGAAAAATGGTAAAATGGGATAAGTGTACTGTGGTCATCTCCCAAGACTTACACGCACGGTGAAGAAGTTATTGTTATGTGTTATTTGATCACTGAGATATCAACAAATTTAATTTTTTTCACAAAAACTGAATTTACAGGAATAGTTAAATAGTAAAAATAGAAAAATTTGCTGCCCTGAATAGTTTCGTTTTTAGGCTTAACTAGTTATTCCCTGTGGCCAGTTTTTATAACAGCTTCGAATTCGGAGAAATCCTTTTACATACATATTCTTGAAATATTTGGAAGTAATTTGGTGGAAAAAAAAATGTTTTCTGACCCGGCACATACGACCTCCCCCTTAACCGCTATACGTACTTTGTGCGAACAATAATAAAGTCATGCTCTTTTAGTTTATTTCAAATGTTCATTGTTGCAAGTGATACCGACGACACAAGATTCCCGTTCTTAATGAATACGAAATGTAACTATGCAATTATTTCTTGTCGATGGAAGCCATGGAAGCATGTATTGAGGCCAAAAGAACTATCAGTGATTGAGTGGTTTATTGTGAATATAAAAATATCCTCCTTCGTTTGGTCCGTTAAGGAGTTACAGGGGTTTTAAGGACGAATTTTTTTCCGAACCACTTGTAGAAAATACTAACTTGATTAAAAGGATATTTGTACTCCTTTCTAAATTGGAGTGAACTTTTTTTGTGCTGCACGGTATTTAAAACCCCTGTAATTCCTTAATGAAATAAACAAATGGATGGTGGACGATGTCGATTATAGATACAATCTGGACAGATTTTACAAAGTGGTAATGGGAATCTGCAAACATTTTCTGCATTCAAAAAGTCAAGGAAGACGTGTGGTCAATGTAACATGAATAGTGAAAAAAAGTAAGTCCTGGCGGTAAAGACCAACGTCGAAGCCTATGCAGGAGCACTGCTAATGCCCTTTCTTCAATGCGCAAGCACACATAGGACTCGTGTCATTCTGCAATTTGATACCGGTGGCTGTGGGCCATTCTTCCTAGATCCTAAGGCACCCTTAGGGTTATGAAGTGGGGATAAAAATATTTTCTCTGTTCTTTAATTGAAAACCCAAATGAACACTCTTCAAAAAGAATAAGCAATTAGAATGACTTCTTGTCTAGGAAATTGCAGTACTACATCAGAATCACCAGGAAGGTCGTCGACCAAAAAAATCGCCACTCGAGAAATTTGTTTGGGAACGAGACGAGGCAACAAACGTTCGCCGAACTGTCACAAAAGAACACCTGGATTTAAGTCTTACCTTGAAAGAAGATACACCTCCCACTGTTCCACTCGAATACAAAACACACGTACCTTTAATTATGACAATTTAACTGTTGATAACACGGCAAAACACTGCAAATTTCCCGAAAATTTTTCGAACACAACACAAACGAAAAGTACTCGCGACGGCATAACCACGCAACGAATCAACGCACTCGCGGCAAACAAAAACTGCAGCGCAGTGCGATCGATAAACGAAGGTTTTAAATCGGCCGCAAGATGGGGTGCAAAAAAAGTTGAATTATGGACAAGTTTTCAAAGACTTAAGCATTTTAAAAAAGTAAGAAAGTTCACGTTCATTATGTGGCTACCATATGCCTACGTACTATCATAAATAAACATTTAATTCATAATTTTCACACCGAAATCAGGCGAGCGAACGCACCCCACTTCTTTCATATGGCAGTTCTGAAAAAGTTATAAACAAAGTTCTAGGTTATGTTCGGCTATTAGTGTTTTGATAAAATGAGCAATTTACTTAATTTATGTTTGCGACGCATCTCTCAAAGTACAAATATCATAAAGCCGCTATCAATAAGTGCCCTCAGCTTGCTACGAAAACCCATCGTTCATTCCACACTCATCAACTTGCGGCCCAGAAGGCCCCAATCCACCCGCGCCTACGATGTCAATACGAAACTCGCAAAGGACGTGATCCTCTTTAAATACGAGAACCCGAAATTCTACAAAATGCTCAACATCTTCGCAATCTGCCAGTTCGGTTTCTGGTCGTATCTATCGCATTTTGCCTTCACAACGCTGAAGGACGCGCCGGTCGAGAAGCCGGCCGACGACATCGAGTGGTACCGAAAAATCAACTTGGGCGAGAACAAGTACCGCAACACGATCGCAATAATCTCGTTTCTGATCGGTAGGTAGCTCGTCCTTGAAGCACTCCAATCTGTTAATCTGTGCCGGTTTCAGGCTACGGAATTCTGGTGGCCGCCTGGATGTTTACCTTGCGATCGGTTCGCTTTCTGGTGCTTCGCAAGGGCGGCGAAACCGTAACGTTCGTCACATACGGACCGTACGGTAAGAATCGAATGATGGACGTACCGCTGAAGTTTGTTTCGGCGCAGGAATCGCGCGAAGCTGCACGCGTTCAGCTTCCGATGAAAGTGAAAAATCGCTCCTTTTACTACGTGCTGGACATGCGAGGGGAATTCCTCAACAGCCAACTGTTCGACTACACGGCAGGACTACGCAGGAAATTGTAAAACAAACGAAATTCAGGGCTAATAAAAAGGAACGTAATTTATTTAAGAACTTAAGAGCGGTACACAGTTGAGTGGTTTTTTTTTCAATAGACAGGCGTAGGCTGTTGGGTCAGCAGCAAACCGAATCGTTTCTTGATGATCGTTCGGTGGCGCGAGTACTTGTCTTCGGGCGAGAAACGTGCTGGATGAGCGGACACGGTGGGTTGGCCTTCCGGTGTCTTTTTCTGTAAAAATTCCAGTTTTTATTCGGTTTTTAGGGTACACTTTCGAAATATTTACCTTGAGGGTGTAAACTCGCTCTCCATTTTCGTTAAATGTGTACATGAGATACATTTTTCGTTGATTTCTAGATTTTCACGTGGTGGATGAAATAAATGTTTTGACGCAAGTGACAGCTCGATCTCTTGTGTTGAGTCAGTGCGGTGCATGCCAGTACGATTTTAGGGGTTAGAGTTGGTGATTGATGATATTAAGGCTGCTACCGAATTGGAATGCCGTTTTTTTTTTTAATTCAAAACGGAAATTTACTTTTTAAAATCAAAATTAACGTTTTAATTGCTATGGGATTTTTGCAACGAAGAGAAACAGGATTTAATTTGTATATTAATGTCGATGAAAGAATTCTAGGCGTCATACTTTAATGATTGTTAGCCGTAGGAAGGATGGACAAAAAAGACGCTAAATATGTCGTTCTTACCAGTAATAAAGCCACGCAAACCAACGCTACTCTCTATTACTGCCTTTTATAACATAATGAAAGACGTTTCTATTTTTCTTTTATCGCGGATAAGCCAGCGTGAATCTCCTTTTTTCAGGCCATAATATCACCAACGTTGCTTCTGCTCGATTTTAAGCTATAAATTCGAACGTGTATTGAATTGCCACCCTATTTGCTGGAACTCTTTTTTTTCAAGTCGAAATATTCACTCCTTAGCTTCAATTTGATTTTTTATCGAAACCAATTTACGCAATACCCTTTCTCCAATCTAAGGAGTTGTACCAGATGGTTTGAAGAAGAAAAACATCTTCTCACTGTACAAAGGAGATGCGAACGTTCTATCTGCCGTCCGATCAGCACACAGTCAAATATGTTTTATCCAATTTGATTTTTAATAATACTCTTGGCAAATTGATTTGATCCCTGTATTCAAAATGGGCAACTCCTTCCAACTTAAAAAGTCTGAGAAGAATTCCCCATTTGGGTACACTTTCGCAGCTTAAAGAACTGGAGACAATATTGTCAACATAGTTCATTAGTTCAACATAGTTTTTAGACTCTGTCATAGCCAAGGCAACGATCAAGTGCAGTGGGTATATTTCAAGAAGCCTCTCCTGACGTCGACGAAAGAACCAAAAACTTTACTATGGCTTCACCATGACAAATCTAATAAAATTGTACAAATTAATAAGAAAAATTTTACGTCGGATTAATGTTCTGTGACTTTGTTCACGTCCTCTCACGTCTCTTAAGGCGGTATTCTAATCTAGAAGCCCGAAATTCGAGCGTTTTTTGAGGATTCATAAAAAAAAGCAATTGCTATTTTTACTATCCTTTTTTTATGGCTTATTTATTTATATTTTAAGAGTACATAAAAAAATAAAATATTAAAATTTCAGCAAGTTATGCGTCGTTGAAGTCGAGGGTGAAAAAAAAGCCGTGTCCCGGTCGTCATGATATCTACCCTTCTGGTTACCTGAAAAATAAAATTATGGATAATTTTTTATCAGTATAAATGCCAGTATCGTGTGAACCAGAAAAAGTAAAAAAAAAATTTTTTTTCGCAAAATGGTGGCTTATTAAAAAATAGAGGTCGATTTTCCCACTAATTTTTTAACTTTCCCGAATTTTTTAAAAATATTGAAAATTAAATTTCTAGTTTTTATTGGTTCATACGATAGAGGAATATATAAAGAATATTCATGCCAAATTTCAAGTAAATTGGTCGATTGGAACTTGAGATATTATGCCAACCGCATCGAAAAAAATAGTTTCGAGAAAAACGCGTTTAAAGTTTTACGTTAAGTTTCAGGCAGTGTAACTATCAGATGCGTACACATAACTTACATTTTCTTAATCAGCCATCCCAGCTCCATACATCGCCTTCTTCTACTTCATATTGCTGATTTTCAGCGTTTCTTTCCGCAAGGCGAGCAGTTTGAAGCATTTGAAGAACTGAAAACTCAAACTAAATGCACGTAGAATGGAATGGGTGCTACGTCACTAAAATTACTATAACTTTAAAAATAATTCGAATTCCGAAAAATCCTTTTAGGGAGATATTCTTTAATACCTAAGCTATCGAAATATGGGAAAAAAATTTCGATTTTTTCAAATTTCTAGACTAGAGTATGACCTTAATATACCGTTTTCCTTGCAAATTACATGTGTAAGTTCCAGTTTCAGTGATCGTCCACAATTTGTCCCTTCATCCACTCAAGTCAACTTTTATATTCTTCTTTTAGGTCATTGTTTTCGTTCGGTCTTAAGAAGTCGTATAAGAAGTTGTCCAGCGGAAGCCATTATTCTCGTTGCTTAGTACACTACATTACAATTTCATAATCAACCATAAGCGTCCTTCTTTCTATTCTGTTTTGAGCGCACGTCAGTTTATGTCATGGGAAAACCATGACGCCTTACCTTTTGTGAACTGAATAAGGACGTACACAAGAACACAACTTAAAAAGTTAATTGCGTTAAACATAAATCCTAAAATCAAATTAAAGAAATATTTCTTAACGTAAGAAAAGTTCATTTTTTTATTATATTTTGTATTATTTTCGTACTCGCAATCGTCTTTATCATTTTGTTTTTCTATTTATTCTTTTTTTCATAATATTTATTATTAATTTTTAATTCCTATATTTTCAGTATTCATATTTTTGTTCTGTTCCGTTTTACTAATCGTTTTATACAACAAAAATCAAATTGAAGCAATCAGTTTAAATATGATTCCGTTGTTTCTTTTCATTAATTTAAACAGTAAAATGAGAACACATCACATTGGTTTTCTAATAATTGCAATTATTGATATATGAATATTTTAAGCGCGCAATAAAGTCTGTAATCGAATAAAAACTAGGGTATACTTTTTTTCTATTTACTTTGTACAAAGCGGTAATTCACAACAAGCATCCTTTTCTATTTATGATATTTCTGCATTGCATGGATCATCTTTGTTTGTTTTCATTCAGAAGGATTCGTATTTTTTAAATATTTATTTATAGAAGCAACATCCTTTTAAAAAAATAATGAGCAGTTACATTTAAAAAAAAAGAAGGCAGAAAACTATGTTTAAATTATATAAAAAAAATAATTTGATAAATTCTTCATTTTTTTTTTTAAACGCTAGTCTTATCTTTCTATGATATATAATATCACTTTCATTGCAGGAATTAAACTTATCGTTTATAGAATTATTTATTTTTATTATTGCTGCAACATAACCAGATTATTTTCTTTCTTTCCTTCTCAATTTTAACATTATTTAATAGTAAATTATATACCTATTAAATCAAATTAAAACAAGTTATTCCAACTATTTAAAAAATGAACTGAGTGGGTATTATTGCGGCTTTGCTTTTATATTATGTCACTTAAGGAAAAAAAGGTTTAATTAATCATCACCAACGAATTATTGAAGAAAGAAATTCAAATTCAAAGAACAATCTTGATCATCATGACGAATAGGGGTTAGTTGTGTCTATAGTTTTAAAGGAATCACAATGTACTTTACGATCATTTAACGTAAGCAGTCTATAAAAAATTTACTCCAAGCTAAGAGGTACCCAAACAGCGTACAGACAGCCCAGAAAACTTATGAGTGTATTTTTAAACAGGCAAAAAATTATTTAAAATTTAGTTTTAAACCAATCTTTCTTCAGAAAACGTAAAAAAATTTATGGGATTAAATTGGACAAATAATGAAAAAAATGCATGCAAAAAATTGCCTCAAACAAGCAAAACTTGGTCAAGTTTTAGCACTGAGACGAAAACGGTTATACCATCATCAGCTGAATTTTTCGTTAGTCTTCTAGCTTAAATTCATAATTTCACATAAAGCGCACTATTGAAAATTTCTTCGTGACAATTACGAAAACACAAACTGGAGATTGAAGGCTTTTTGTTTACATTTAGCAATCAAAAATGTTCTAGATCTTTCGTTTATTGCCCATTCGTTTTGCGCTAATGCTAAGTGGTTCAGGTTTTTACATTTTTGCGTTTTTTAAGCACCCGTTGTTGTTAAAAGAAATCAATTTATTTCACTAACCGTTTCCAATCGTAAAAACAACCCGAATCTATTTCGGCTTGGCAACTTGTTTGCGATACAGACAACGCGGTATCTTAAGAAACGCCGACTGCTGAAAATATTTTCAATTACAAAACTACGGAGTGTTTCATTCGAGAATAAACTTCTCCAAAATATAATTATTATTCTAGCGTTGCTTTAAAATTTACATCGATGGATAAATCATGATATAAAAATGATGAAATATTTTTTGTACATTCGGAGCATGAAAAACAACAAAAATGTTTCACTTCAAAGCAAAGCCGCGAAAAATTCCTTCCCCATTTAAAAAAAGAAATAATAATCGACTAAGACAATAATAAAATAAATATAATAAGACGTAATTAATAATTATTTATTTATAAATCTAATAAAAAAAAAATCTCTTTTCATCCCCTAAACTAATATTTTCGTTTTCTTTTTCTTTTGAAAATCATAACAGATTCGAATTAACGAGCTAAATTTTATATAGTACATAATTTTAAATTTTATTAATATTTTGTTTTGTTTTTCTTTTCCACTTTATTTAGTTGTTTATAAATTTATATTTTATTATTGTTGTTTTCTAGAGAGTAGCTAGTATTCGTGTAAAACCTAAGCAAGCTGATACGATTGTTTGTCCGAAACCCCAGACCATTGCCCAAATCGGCGACATGTGTAAACTCGATGCACGATGTACAAATGCAATTGCAGCACTACTAACAACACCACTTGTTGCCGGCGATATAAAACCCATTACTAAAATTAATATCGAAAAGAAACGACCAAATTTATGTTTACGTAATGTTACGAATGCAATTAATGCAGCACAAGTATGCACGAATACGGACGAAAATAATGCCCACAAGAATATATGATACCACATTTCACGAAACGTATTTAAACAATTCTGGGATCGTAGTCCCATAACATCGGCAATTGTATCCAATTCATCCGAATCATTAGAATCGCACAACATTACATTTGATGCCAATATATTTCGTGTTCGTATGTTGTAAAGAATTTTCTTTTTTGTTTTAAATATAATTTTCTTTTTCTAGTTTAATTTCCCGAGTTTCTTGTTCTAGTTTTAACAATATACAAATATATGTTTTGTTGGTTTTTGTTTGTTTTAAAAATGAATCACTTGGCTAATATTTATAATGCAATGTAATGTAAAATTTTCTGTTGATTTCACTTTTTATTTTTCAACAGCAAGTCTCGTTTGAATCTCCGATTAAAATTTTATTGTGGGGATTATTTTGAATTCCCCAAATTCCCTAGATAGTTACGTTAAAAGTATAGCGGGAGAGATAGAGAGAAGATAAAATGAGGCTGTACTCAAGTCCTCCTGTATTTATTTATTTTTTATTTTGTTAATAATTGATCCGGTTGTTAGTGGTGTCTTTTGGTTTGTATCAGTATTCTGTTTTCTCTTTACTTGTTTTCACTAATTTTTCTTTATCGACTATTCGCTACTTGTCGATCGTTTCGATTTAATTTTTTTATTTTAATTATTTATATTTTATACTCTCTCTCTAGTGGATGCTTTGTTGTGTGTTTAGAATTGCAGGCTAGCTGCTTAACATCAATCTATTGATGTTGTCATGTATCGAAGTTTTGACGGAGGCTCCACGAAGCGCCACCAACAGCGCTCATCGAATTCGGTCTTGTCGTCTCTGGTCATTATTTTCAAAACGATGGTTACCTGAAAAAGAGAACTTAATTAGTCAGGCGGCATTGCTGCAGTACGCACGTCCGTCTTGAAACGTCGGTTTGTTTGAACGACTCGTTGTTTATTTTCTGTACTAGCGGTACCGTTCAATTCTTTCTGCAGGAAGGATCGGAATGGGAATGGTGATCCGCGAAACGGACAAAATTGGCGTAAAGATATTAAATTATTTTCGCAGCCCTCAAATCATTCCAAAGATTGATAAGAGAGGATTCCAGAGTAAAACCCACAACACAATAAGAAGTGAATCTTGTTCAGATGTCTGAAATAGATTTAGACAAAAAAGCAAGGCATACCCATAGAGCTATAACTAACGGAGATCGCAAGACGCCGTTTCTGTATAAAGCACTTTGAAGCATTTTGATGCAAAATTGAACATTTTTGTATGGAGCGTTTCATGCCCGGTGGCAGTGAAATGCAAATAGTAGCGAAGTATTTAAAGGTTGGGCTTTTTTTCTTTTCAATACCGGAGTATAACATACATGTGAGTCAGATGTTGATAGTAGCATACTGAATAACGCCGGTCCTTTGCGAGAAAAACTCCGGCTTCAAATCAGTCGCTGCACGCTGTCTCTATTACACATACAGCTCTATGGGCATACCCAATCAAATAAACACATACTAGACCCAGACACTCAGGGCAGGGACATAGGCATGAAAATAAAAATATAAACTAAAAATGAAAACAGTAATAAACAAATTAAAATCGGCATTAATAAAAAATAGTGTCCTGAAACAAACAAACATACCGTCGGATTATAAGTGAAAACTACTAAGTTAATTTTTGATATTTTTAAGTTAAGTCCACTAAACTCTTGTTTCAATGGTAGACCGTTTTTTAACCTTCTAAATGACTGATTGTTAGTTTTACAAAAATTATCGCTTATCACACTTTTGTTCTATCGTAAAGTATCTAGCGTTTCGTCGAATAGGAAAAAGAGTGCTTAATGCGTAGCTGCTTAAGACTGTAGTCGGAAGCGGGAGTAGCTTAGGGTCTCCTACGGTCCGGTACGAAACCAAATCTCATCTTCACATAAAGAATAATATGATTTAAAATATCTACTGTTTCTCCATCAACAAACAAACAAGTGCATTCAATTATAATCTAACTAATTAGCAGTAAATAAGTAAACTATTTTCCTCTCGCTATCATATAAATCTCAAAAGCAATAAATTAAATATGTCACAACGACGTGACGCCATACATTCAATTCAATAATCTCATTGTGCTTCAAAGCACTTTATCACAAATGTTGACTAATTTAACAGTTGTACCTACATTATGCTACGTACTCGGAATAAACTTTATTGAACTTGTTATTGCTAAAAACTGGACAAAATAAAAACAATAATATAATCAATTTTTTCGTAATTCTGCTTTAAAAAGTTATTTCAGAAAATAAGTAGCATTCAACGTGAATGAAGAAATAATTCTTAGTCTTAATATTTTCGATCAAATCTTATCGCTGTTGTTACAAATGCCGACGATAAGATAGAGGAGAACATAAAAGTTTACGATATACAAATCGCAATTCCATTGGTGTTCTTATTAATGTTATTTCCCGAATTTAAAAGATTATTCTTGAAGCAAGAAAATTATTTACTTTTTGATATTCTTGAATAAGTTTGAGTAAGTCAACAAGCAGTGAATGAAAATTTTACTGTTGATAATTGCGTTAAGTGAGCTGACGAATCGAATAGATCGAAAAATATGAATTTATCTGAAGAGTAAAAGAATATAGCAAAAAATGGTCAGTTAGCGTTTAAGTTGAATTCACTGCTGAGGGACTTTGAAACAGGCGGATGAAATTATTCAACGTGAACAAATTTAAAAGGTACAGTATTAGGCAGAACATCGACTTCGACTGTGATTTTTGCCTTGCCGTGGAACTGCGACTCCATCCACTGATAATATGAGGAACCGATTTTAAAGTTTTACGTTCTTCAAATTGTATGTGATGATTCCGGCATATTTAGAAATTACGTGAGAGATTGACTTTGGCATCGCATTGAAGCGCAGCAGACATCAGCATTCTAATGACTGCGAGGTGAAGTCCACAGTGGAAGTATTATGACTGAAATTTACGTGCTTTCTTTCCTTGAAAGCATGAGGCCGAAAAACTATCAATTAAAAGATGTGATTCGACGAGATTCTCCGTCATAAATGTCCCGAAACTCAATTACTCAAACCCCCTTAAGCCACCGACTTGTAAATTTCCTCTAAGTTTTTTTTTTTTAAGCTTTAATCCAGTTAATGAATTTTTAATTTATTTATCGTTGAATAATTGTCCTTATGTTTGCTTTTAGGTTGGTATGAATCAGGCGCGTAGCGTGAATCTTCGCAGGGCTAGCGCAACGATATAATCGCTAAATTTCGCGGAATTTTTTGTTTACTTTCTGGAATTTAGCAATCGAAATTTTATTTTTGAATGAAAGAATAATTCCACAAGAAGCTCGATAGCGCAGTTATTGGGTAAGTTGGTATACTCTTCAAACGCGATTTTTTAAACTAATCAGTTCTCTTCTTTTCATACAGGATGATGACAAAAATCAGCACGTAACATCTACCCAAAAGTACGGTTCCAGCACCCGGGAAGGACCTTTTTAAATACATTAATAAAGCAGTCTCCGAACGTTTTCAACAATCGCATGTGCCGGAAGTGGGGATCGAATGTGAACCGCATAGTGGGGATAAAAAAAAATCTGTAATTTTCTATGAAATCTAAGAAAATAAAAAAATCTAGGTACTGAGGTGATAGATTTATTACTAAACAAGACAATCTCTGCACCACCTCATCAGGTAGGGACACCGAATCCAAACTAAGGGATAAGCAAAAAACTTTGCAGAGAGGTCTAACCAAAGAAAATGAAAATTTTGCAAGGATTAAAGCGGAGATGTCGTTAAGTTCTTCTGCTTTGCTAGCTTCGAAACTTTTCAGAGTTCTTTCACACTGCACGCGTTTCTTGAGAAGCTGGACTTTATGTTGATTAAGGAAGTGGTCGCAATTGCAGCGCCTTTACTAAGGCGGCTGAAATTGCGTTGGTGATATGAGAGGAGAAAGATGATCGAAGAACAGCCATCAAAGAGGTAAACGATGGAAACGTTAATGAGATTTTCCAGAAAGAGGACGCGGTATATTCTAAAAACCAAATTCGACGGAATATTCAATCGGTCTTTTTTTCAAATGATGAAGGCTTAAGACACCAAAAACTAAAAAAAACCGAAGATCTGGAAAGGGACTACTACCTTCCTTTTCGTAACGAGGACTAAATGTCAAAGCAATCTCAGAAAAAAAAAAATCCACTCAAACCTCCGCGACATCAACCACTAAATAAATCTAACAGCAGCAGTTCTAAGCGAATCCACGATAAAATGTTGGCACAAAAACATTTTCATTAAACTCACGACCTATTTTCGAGGGACCAATAAACTCCCGCTTCTATAGAAACGTAATCGCCGTAGCGACAAGCCCGCTTATCAATTTTACAAACACAACGACTACTTCGTAAGTTTCTTAGCAATTGTAATCTTCAGAAGCGTAACTACTCAACCCACCGAGACCTTTTAGGCACCGATTCGTTGAAACAGCAACGTACAACTTCCGTAGTCGAACAAATCGATAAGAAATCGGGACAGATACGACCACTTCGATTAGTCTTATCAATTATCTTCGCCCAAGGCAGAAGCCCATCGGAAGATTAACGGACAAAAGGTTTTGTTGGTCGAATGACTCACACAGCGCACTGTTAATGCACTGTGCGCTGCACTTTTCGACACTCCCCGCGATGCATTTAATCCGTGCGAAGCGGAGCACGATAACCTCGAACGTAAGAAATTCCAAAGCGATTACGGTACCCTAGACCTCGATTTAGGAAACGCCTTGACCAGAAATGGCTCTCGTCGTTTCTTTTTCGGTTTTCCGATGGGACCTTCGACCCGTGTCCGACACCGTTCCGATTACACACCCAACCACCCCACACTAAGTTGATGCTTGCTGCTGGCCAACCGTCGAGGCAATCGAACCACCGAATTTAATTGTTTTATTTACGTCTCAGCGCCCTAAGCCAATTAAGCGCAGAATAAGAGAATATTCGAACGAATAAGTCGGGAGGGAAATGTCAGTGCCGCGAGTGATTACCTTTTGGGGCGCTCGCGCGGCACAGCGACGACTTCTAGTGACACCTCCGGACCGCTTTTGCTCCTGATGCTTTACGCATTTTTTGGTGACCGTATTGAATTTCTGTCGTTTGATTTTCGAACACTCGACACTGCACTTTTTCGAGACCGTTTTCGTTCACCAGAAATCCGATTTCTTCATGAAACTTTTCGCCATCGACGACGAGAACGAATTTCATATAGGCCTTGACTTTTTTATTTTGTTTCGATTTTTTTTTTTGTGGAATGCGTCTTAAGTTGGTAGCGCTCGTTTTTTGACAGTTCGATTTCATTTCGGACAAGATGACGAACGAGTCTCGAATTTAGTACTGTAAAAATTTTAAAACGGAAATCAGATTCGGATTTATTTTTATTTTATTTTAAAAAGGGACAAATTCGTACACGGAAATAAGTAAATTTTATGAGAAAGCAAAACTGCTTTAATCAAAACCGTCCAGGACCGAAAAAATTAACCGTCAAATGCGCTTGGTCATTTTCGCGCCCAGCACCTTAGTACCAGATTAGAGTATTAAACGTTGTAGATGATTCTGCTTAACAGTGTAAATGTCATTGAGTTTGTATCCCGGCGGTGGCTGTCCTTAAAATTAATTAATTTCGTTTTCGTTTCCTCAATAGAAGCGTTTCCTGACAAAAGCGACACTTGCAAGTTAGTAAGATCCGTGCGAGCAACACTAAAATAATAAAACTGCATACGATTTCAACCTCGAATCTACTTTCAGTATGGACAAAGAAGATTTACCATCGGACAGTGACGAAAGTGACGAGGACTTCCGCCCGGACGGCAATGACTCGGATATTCCGAGTGAGGAAGAGTCCGACTATGCGGGCTCCTCCGACGATAACAATGACGAAACCGAGCCGAAAAAGACACCATTGAAAAAGCGACACAAAAAGAAGTCAAGCGGCTCAAAACCAGTTATAGTCGAAGAGCCCGCAGAAGTCGAAACAACCGGAATATCCAATGAAGATGCCGAAAAGAAACGTGCCGATGCCCTCTGGGCGAATTTCCTTAGCGACACACCCGACATTCCGTCCCCTCGACCGCCGTCTAAACAAAACGGAACCGGATCGCAGCAACGTGCAACAACATCCGCGAGCACTAAGACCTCGACGCACGTTCCGCCGCCAAAACCGGAACCAGAAAAGGTAAAAATCACCGAAATATTCGAATTTGCCGGTGAAGAAGTTCGAGTAACGAAAGAAGTGGACGCCACAGAAGCCCTGCCGGCTGCATCGAACCTTAGAAAATTTCCACCCACGGCTAGACTGAGTGCCGGCGGTATCAAAAGACCCGCTGTCGGTGGCGGTCTGAGCTCGATTCTCGGACAAATCAACAAGAAAAATAAAATCACCGTTCTGGAAAAGACCAAACTGGACTGGGATAGCTTTAAGAGTAACGAAGGACTCAGCGAGGAGCTTCAGACTTTCAATAAGGGAAAAGACGGGTAAGATTTAATTTTCAAGCGCACTCTCTTTGGTCAACTGATTTTTTTCTTCTTGCCCCTTTTCAGATATTTGGAAAGACAGGATTTCCTGCAACGTACCGACTTACGGCAATTCGAACAGGAAAAGAATTTACGGCAAACATCGAAGCGAAGTAATCGTTAATTGAACCGTCAGAGACTCAGCGGACTCATTACCGCACACTTATCGTAATTTTATGTAATATCCTTCACGCAAGATGTACATCTCTAGTCTGTAAGCCTCTCTGCTCGTTTAAGATACACAACAAAATGATTTTTTTTTGCGAATTCTGTGAAACTTTTCCATTTTATTTTTTTTATGATTTCCGTTTGTCGGGTTGAATTGCGACTTTTTCATGTACAATAAGAAATACAAATATAAAAATGATAATGTTTTTGTGGTCGATATATCGGTGTATGTACTATTTATTTTCAAAGTAGAAATTAGCTTGAAGCTGGTGCACCTACGAGGCTTGTCGTGGCGTTGGCGCACATAGGATTACTCGCATCTCTGCTGAATACAGTTGGCCGTCTAAAATGATACCGAGATGTGGACACTAAAATGGTTGTAAAGGATCGATGGAAAGAGAGATGAAACTATAATTTAACGAGACGATAGGGAACCTAATTTAGGCACAAAGGAGTAGACTAATGGATCCATAAAGCACCATACAAAATGTCGTGTTTATTTTGTAGGAATGATTCAAATAGTTTTTGCTACCATCTGCAGAATGCATTCTCACTAGTCATATCAGTCCGCATCGCTCAGTTAAACGATATTAGTAGCGATTTCTATTATTTCAGTGGTTCCAGTACCACTACCAATCATTACACCGTTCATTCCATAAGCTTCCTTTAACTTCTGGTCGTGTAGAACAGTGATTAGCAACATAGTAGGCCTGCGCATTCTAGTTCACCTTAGTGATCGCGAAGGAACTAGTTCCGTAGCCCTCGCGAACTAGTTCGTTCTTGTAGTTCATCGTTCACTGATTGATGAAGTACTTCCCAGTCAGGAAGGAACTAGTTCGCGAGGAAGGAACTAGTTGCAGTTGGGATTTTGAATATGAAAACCTAAAAAAAAGGTCCTCAGTCAGGAACGAACTAGTTCCTTTCAAGTTCGGATGGAATATGAGGACCCAAAAAAAAGGTGAACTACTTCCTTTCAAGTTAGGCTAAAAAAAAAGAGCCCCAGGAACGAACTAGTTCCTTTTAAGTTCGCATTCAATATGAGGACCTCAAGAAACGAACTACTTCCCAACAAACGAACTAGAACCGGAAGTCACTACGAACTAGTTCCTTCATTTCACTTATGTGACCAACTAGTTCCTTCACAAACTACACAAGCCTACAACATAATAGCTCCAACAGTATTTGTTAGTCGTCTACGGCTTACGGAGTAACTGTACTTGCGGGTTTTGATGTTGGGGTTGGGTTCACAACATGCTGGAAATATTGTACCCATATTTTCTTGATGTCGTCTTGGTTGCTGACTTGATTGTCATTTAAAAGACTGGTTCGTGGCTTTTATATTCGTCTTAAATTTTTTATTATTGCAATTTTTGCTTGGTTTTTTCTTGAAGATTTAATTTTCGTCTGTAAATTTTGGTAGTATACCGCTCAAGTTCGTCATATTTTGTCTTTTTTTAGGTCGTGTTTCACAACTTAATTTTAAATAATATCAAACCAGTCATTCCATTTTTGGTCACTTTTGTCTACAGTTTTTCCTGCCGTCACCCTGATTCCACTTTTATCAGTGTTGAGATTTGTTGGACATTCACTTCTGACTTCCTTGGATGTGAGATGTTCTATTGATTCACTTTACTTTAGTCACAACAGTAAAAAATACACTTAGGTATAGTTTGCGAACTTTTTAAGAGTAGTAGTTGTCCGCAGAAGTGGAGATTGAAGAAATGAATTACAAGAAAGGCTTCATGTCTCAAAAACTCTATCAGTGCTTTCGGCTTAAGTTTTTTACTGTAGATTAGATACTCCAGGACATGGGCCAATCTCTTTCCGGTGGCCAATTTTCGCTGAAGACGGAGAAACGGTACATTTAATTTTGGCAATGATGGCGTAAGGAGGTCGAAATATCGGAATTTTTATATCTCAAAAATAATTTGCGCTTAAAATTTGAGACAAATGAAATATACAGAATTGGAAATTGAAGATTTAAAAAATTTTTGGTGCAGAGCTGGGATGGTGACGATCCCTTCTTCCTTTCTTCCTCTTAAGTTTTACTCTTGATAGATTAGATCGATGTGTAATGATCGTTAAATAATGTCGTTGAAGAAATGAAGTAGATTCGAAGTTTTCCAGAAGATTTTCTAAGCCCTATTTTTGATGATTGAAAATTGTATGAGTCCAGTTAAGTTGGTGATTTTTCAAGTGTTGAGATGAATTTGTGTAGATTTCCGATGAAAAATTTTCATAAGTCCTCATTGATGATCGAAGTGTAATTCTTAAGTCCAGTCCGCATGCCAACTTGTCCAGTTTTAGTTTTTAGTAGTCCAGTGATTCAGTCCTCAGTGATATTGTCCTCCAATCGTACGAATATTTTTAGCAGTACGTCGGATTAATTTTTCTTATTATTAATTGCTTTTCTTAGACAATTTTTTTTTTATAAACGCTTTATTATTTTATAATATTATATTCAATTATTAATTGTTAGCACTACTCCCCCTTAAGGATATATCCTTGTGGTAGGGGTGAGGAGTCTTATCAAATGTTTCCAATTTTACTGGTACATTCAAGTTAAAATCCATAGAGATTTTCTTTCTTGATACTCTTGAAAATATTATAATTAACGATCATATCAAATATTTCAGTAACTAAAAAATTAATAGTGGAAGAATAACTTTGTTTCAGGATAACATTCATGATTTCGATGTGACTGATGCTAAAAACACACTATTTCGTATACAATCGATTAGATAGAAATTTCAACGGTTTTCAAGAAAAAAGTTTGACCTCCCCTGGCAAACAACATATGTTGCCTACCATTTCATTGACCAACAAATGTATTTATTTCACTCTAAGTATGTATAAAAGAAATTTCCAAAAATGACCGCTGCTAAACGTTTTGTTTTTTCTTTTGCTTTTGGCGATGCCACAAGAGCGCAATTTTATAAAAGAGGCGATCGATTGATGGACGCGATCAGTTTTACCTTAGCTTAGCTATCACTCGTCAAAGAGTCAGTTACCTTCTTGTGTCTTGTTGTTGAAGTCTTCAATTGAAAGTTGCACAGCAGAATACTGAAGACGAACAAACGTAAACAAATTGATTATTTGGCCCAAAGTTGCTTAGTACTGCAGGTACATAGCTCCGACTCGCTGCGATAAGAAAATCGGGTTTGTGTCTCAAGTCTTTTGATTTCGTGCAAAGTGAACTCTGTTTGTTCTAGACGTGTAATTGAAAATGGTAAGTGCACTAGTTCGAAATTCTAACGGTTTTCGGTGTATGTTAGTTTGCTTACAATATCGAGTCTTAAGTGTGATTAGCACCCTGGCGAAAAAATTTCATTTGAAAATATTTGCGATTAAAGTTATATGGTGCAAATGGCTTGGTGAACTTTTGTTTGTTCTTGTATTGTTACGAAATCTAGTTTCTTGGACGGAATAATATTGACTTAGAATAGTTTTGGCGTCGATAAATAAATTTATGCAGACTTTAAACTAGTTTATTCTAAGCTAAAATCACAGCCTACTAAGGTTGTAAGGTAAGAAAAAAAAGTTACTAAAACCTCAAGTTTAAAATATTTTAGGAGATATAAAAACACATAAATACATCACTTTTCTTGTCTTCAATGTGGAGAAGAAAATAATGTTTCTTCTGAAATTCCGTCATTACATGAAAGCGAAAGGTCGACCTGACATTGATCTTGACTTGTTCAACAGATGGCGGACTGTGCCGATCTGAAATTAAGGGTTTATTTGCGTACAGGAAAAAAAATCTTTAATATTAGGGTATTTAATTGATGTAGAATTTGCGGTTACAGTTTAAAAACTGTTCGAAGTCATTCGGACCCCAGTTTTTACTTGAGAAAAAACTTGTATAGAAAATCAAAATTATCCAAATTTTTTATATAATAAATTCAACATAAATTATCTGTTCTCTAAACTATAAATTATAAGATGTTAGACATAAGTGGATAAACTAAACTAATAAATATTAATTGATATTGATTGAAATTCAACATAAAATTCCACCAATACTGAAGCGGAATAAATGATCAGTACTGAATGAATTAATTTTAACAAGTTTAAGTTTCAGAAATTTTCATGTTTCAGTCTTGAACATAGCAAAAAAATACATCAGTTAGAAGAAATGTAAGAAAATTTTAATTTTTTATGCTCTTAATCCGAAATGAAAGTCATAATAATAGTAATAATAATCAATGGCGCAACAGCCCAAATCGGAACTAGGCCTTGAAGTAATGCTAGAGTTATTTCATCATGAGACCAACGGAACACTAGGAGGTGAAGTGGTCAGCTACACGCTCGTCCGTGATTATTACCCCGATTTTAACTCAGGTACTCATTTACAGCTGAGTGAGCTGGTAGTCCGGCACCCGATCTCATTCTCGAAAATTACTTGTCGCCAAGCAGATTCGAACCTGGTACACCGAAGCGAAGTGCTCTAACCACTAAGCCACCCAGCCTAAAAGAAAAAGAAAGGAATATCTAATACAAATGAATCCTTACATTTTGAGCAATTCTTTAGTAAAAACCGAATAATATTGTTGGTTGGCAGAAATTGATACAGTAGGATTTTAACTATAATTTTTCACTGGAACATTTCTTCTTAGGAAGTGGGGGTACGCAATTCCCACGTCCTTAGCTATGAATACGCCATCCAGGTAAAATATTTAGTTACAGGCCGAATAAAGCTCAAAATCAAAGCTACGAAAATTTTATTTAATTTCCTAATTTGCCAAAAAGCAACAGTTATCGCACTGAACAAATATTTTGATAATTATATGGAGCAATAGTATCGGGCTGAAAAACCCGATAGAATGCAGACAAATATTTTCACGTAATTTGAACTATATTTTGTTTGTACATAGCAAGTTCAATAACTTACAAAATTAGAAGAAAATACAATGCTAAAGCATTTTGCTATGAACTTATTTTAGTGCGTCAAAACATCTTTAAGTCTGCTTTTATAAACACGAATGCGCTAACCGCGAAGTTTATCTATAGGACTGTTTTGATACATTTATTTAAGAAATACCGTGATTTTGTTTAGCACATTGAGAAGTTGTCACAAAATCGCAACTTTATGCATATGCTGTTAGATTATTATTAGTATAATTTTTAACCTAATTCTGCTTTTGATTAGCGGTTCTTCCATTCATATATGACCCGTTCTAGCTTATAGGACAATAGCAGCGCTCTTTTAAAACACTGTTAAGCCAGTATAGTTATACTGTATGTCACAGGCGCGAACGCAGAAAAATATTTCGGGGGGTTTTCAGACAAATAATTATTTCGGGGGGGGGGGGGGGGGGTTCATAAAAATTTACTCGTTGAGTGCAAGTTACATTTAGTTTTGCGTATGTAACTACATCATTTCGGGGAAGGGGGGGGGGGGGTTGAACCCCAAAACCACCCCCTGCGTTCGCGCCTGGTATGTCACGATGTCAAATGTTTAACTATTCGCGTTTCACGCCGGCAAATGCAGTCAGATAATGCAATCGTCTAATTTTTGTTTGCCATAATATTTAATTTCCTCTAGATGTTTTGAGAGAACAAATTAGACTTAACTTTTCATAAAATTTTTTGGTCAAATATTTAACAACTAGCACACAGTGTACAAGCTCTACTTCTTAACATTTTTTTTTTCTTTGACTAAAGATGATAAGCCTATTATGTGGCTTCCCTTTTCGCTGATTATTTTGGTTCCTTAAGCACTATGAAGCGCAATACAACATTCCTGAGTGTCTTCAAAATTTTGAAAAATGTAGAGGGAAAAAAAGAGCAAAAGCTTACCACTAATATCCTTGGAAGTGATTCTTAAGTAAGAAATATGCTTTGTTAATAGAGGACTTTTTTAAACTCTTCCTAGCAAAGCGACTTAAATTTCTTTGCTGGGTTTTGTTTAAAGAATTGCACGTTTTTATATGAAACAGAACCGTACTTTCGCGCTGAATATTGATGATAATCTCACAAATACTAAAACCCAAAACATAATCATTGGAAAATACCAAGGTAAAATTAAAATCGAGCAATCTATTATAGTATAAGCCAAATATTTTCAGTAGATTAGTCTTAAAAAAATGTGGGTATTTACCATCGACGGGCACGAAATTTTTTTAGATTTGAAAGTTTGCGTAGTTAACAAAAATGTCGAGTATTTTATTTATTGAGGAACATCGTCTTATTTATTGAGGAACATCATCTTAATTTTGAACTTAATCGAAGTTTACTAGCATAGCGAATTCTTCACTTATATTTCGTTATCATACAATTTTCTTATCACACTGATTCGATAGGTCGAATCTCTATCAGGACAGACAACCAATATTAATGTTTGCTGTAAATCAAACTAAACTAATGTACAATTTTATTTATATTAGTTAAATTAATTTGCAATAATCAAAACACTATAATCATCAAAAGAATATCATGTTTGCTTTTGATCCGTTCAGAAATTGTGATCTTGTATTTTTATTAATGTAGTGAGGACTAGAACTAGTATATTGGAAAAAAATCTAGTCTTTGGCTAGTATTAGTTGTAGTAATTAATGGAAAATTATCAATCAAATGACCATGTGAATGTTGTCCTATGAATAGATTTATACTTCATGTTATAATTTTTATTTATTGTTATTCATTTTCTTGTTCTTGTCCGAACCCCATAAAAAATTAAGTTCATAAAATACTGGCAGAGAGCTAATGCAGTGAGTGTACCTACGAAATGGTTGAATATGATGGAAATGTCTCGACTCAACACATGCAGTCACTTCCGTGAGAATATCTCTATATTCGGTAAGTGAAGCCAAATTCAAATTTATTGATTATTAGACGTCACTCACTTGGCCGAACTTAAGAGAAATACTGTTTGTGTGAGTGCGAATACAACACCTCCAGTGGAAACAAAGTGGCGCTTAAAATATATCAGCTAAACAATATCTATGAAAGAAATACTAGAATATTCGTACAGATAAATTTTATTTTTGCAACCAATAATAATAATAGCAATTGGCTGTAAATTACAAAGACAAAAATCTATTATCAATATACGTCTGTTTTTGCCCGTATATTAGAATCACAATATTAAGTTGTTTTCCGAATACTACATGGACGTCAATCTGCCACCCAGTGGGGGGCTATCTGGAGGCCTGTCGAGGAATGGAATGGTGGTATTCTCTTTCTGGAAAATAAACACCCATGACCTTAAAGGTCTCGCATAAATAATAAATTTTGTCTAAAAAAATAGTCATTATCAGTAGCACCATTCGGAGAGAAATCGTGTGATTTTAAAAAATTTATGAATTTTTTTTTTAATAATATGTACAATGTATGAAGGGGAGGGGGTTGGCAGCAGAAAATGGTTCATAGCCAATCAACGTGGAGTAGAAGCTGGAGGGTAAGATGAATTTATGATGTACATTCAAATCTACGTAATTTGAGAAGATAATAATACGAGTACCTACACACTTTTCGATTTTTTCCAAAATTAAATATTTATTTATTTAAATGAAATGCGTAATTTCTATTTATTTTGAGACAAGGAGAGAATGTGTGGGTTTTCATTCATAAAATAAATTAATATTTAGAGAAAAATATTACACCTTCATATTTTTTAATTTAAGCAAATGTAAAGGGTTGGGAGATAGGCTAACAATCCAGCCCCGGAAAAATCATTAGTTTTGAAAAGCTTCGATATGAAAGCTCAAAGGAGATAAAGATAAATATAATGAGATAATGATTTAAGGAAAATTATTAAGAGGGCACACTAAAGCCGTAGAAACTTATTATTAAATTATATCCAGGGTGATTCAGTCAATATGACAAACTTTTACAGCAAGTAGCTGTGGTCAAATAAGGGGAAAACTGGTTAAAAAAAGATTTTGGAACAGGGTATATGCATGAGGGTTAGCAAATAAGTAACTGAATCTTTCGACTGTTTGCAAAAACTAGAAAAAATGAGAGAAAAGCTTTTGCATTGATCAGTGATTTTTTCTCGAAGAGTCCATAGTCCGATAATATTAGATGTTAAGCTCGGAATAAATTTTTTAAGGGCTATGGCCCATGAAATTAATTAAAACAACGTCACAACACGTCACCAAAGTTGAACGCTTTATTTTTTAAAATGAGTGAAAGTAGAAGTGCACTCTCATTCAAGTAATATGTATGTTATTTTATTTGATTTCATTGTAAATAACAATAACTATAAACACATTAAACTATGAACAAGACGAGTTTGGATGGTAAATTAATTTACAAAACAAGAGCCTTCATCCCATACCAAAACTTTCGGTTTTGCACTGAATTTCATTCACATCAAAAGCTTTATGTTCAAAATTGTTCAAGAAACGTGTATAATTTGAATTCGAACAGAAAGTAATAATTCAATGCAGAGATTCGTAGTGCCGGACGGAAGAAAGAGATAGACTCGAGGGTTGAGTTGAAGATGGTTAATTTTTTTGCATATAGTACGGTCGACCCTGTCCATGATTAAACGACTTTTGTATGGAAGATTGTAAAAAAAATAACGAAGTTGCCGATACTGTTTGTTCATTTCGATTTGAAATTATCGGCATCCTCGCTCGCTAGGTTTGTTTCCATATTATCGAAACCCTGAACGTTAAACAGACAGACCGACGGATAAAATAAACAACTTCTGGATTTGATAAAAAGCAGATATACTCACCGATGGACAGTTTCGGTTTAATTGATTTAAATGAATTGAGCGCTATTCTATTTATATAAATGTCTCGCGTTAGCAGATAAAAGCCTAATTAAATTTCCATCCGTTATGCTTGTTGACATGGAAAAATGTCGACGTAATTTGAAAATCATGTGGTATTCTAAGCCATGTGATTCCGAAAAGGATATGTTTTTTCTATTCCACGAAAAATATTTAGTCACATGCTTATTATCGCTGAATTGACCTTTAAATCATTTGGAAATGTAACTTTTCGGTTTCAATTAAGTTGCGCAGTCATAAAAATTTAATTGAAAAGCGATATGATTCTAAAGTTCATATTGTGGGTTATGCCTTTCATGATTGGATTTACCTTACACCGAACTAAGTTAAGCGAATGGGTACAAACATATATGTGGTGAGAATTCAAAATAGACGTGCACTAGATTTTTAACTTATATTTAAGTATTGAGCGAAGTGTAATTAACATAGTTATAAAAATCTGCCAACAATCTGGGCGTAACTTTATTATTTTTCCGGCAGAAGCTAGGAACGCGTCCAGTTCCGAGATGCGGTGTAGGTTACTATGTGACTGAAAACCTATCAAAAAGAACAAGCCCGTGGAAGTGAAAATCTGATCGGATCTGAGAGATATGGAATAATTTATGAAAAAGTACACAATCACTTTACACCCCCTTAGGGGTCAATTTTCAAAAAATCTTGAAAACACTTTCTAGGTGTTCATATGAAGAGTCCGTAGAATAAAAGTGAATTCAATATTTAGGAAGACCTAGTAGATATGACGAAAATCGTGAAAATATATGCATTCCATTTTGACTGAACATTTTTTTGCCCCCACTTCTGAACTCCAATAAACATTCTTTTTTTTTTAGTCCAAACTACTTTTCTAGTTGATTTACATATACACACCGAGTTTCAACTTTCTAGCATAAGCCGTTACATAGTTAAAAAAAACACCCCCCACCCCCAAATTATATTTTTCCAATATGCCACTACTATAGCTTTATCTAAATACCAAGATTCTGCTTTTTATCATTATAGGTTCTTAAGATATAACCATCGGAACCTTTTCCTTTCCACTCTCCCCCACCCTCACCCTCTACACCCACATTCTATTGGGCCTACGTCTGGTAAAAAATTTGTGCATCTATCTTATACTGTTTTTGAGATATGAAACGTGATTTTTTTTGAATATCCCTTTCCCATACACTTCCATGATCCACCACCCCCTTAAAAAATTTCACTTTGAGCAATCTTTATTTGTCGACCTTTCTACTCAAACCGAACTTCATTTTTCTAGAGCAATTGGTTCGTGAGATATCGTAGTCTAAAGTTTTTCACCCCACACCCCTGTACGCCACTACCCCTACTCAAAATTTTTTTCTTCAATCCTTTGTCCTAGTATAGGTACAGATATTTGTTAAGTTTGAATTTCGTGCCATCAACGATTTAGGAGCTATGGATTTAAGAATGTGTCGATCTCGGCATTTTTGCTTTTCGGACGAATTATTTTCCCCCCACTCCCATACCCCTTCACTCATTTCAATAATTTTTTTTGCAAATGGGTCCACTATCGAAGTTGTATAGAAATTCCAAATTTCAGTCTCCTTGCGTAAGCGGTTGCTGAGATCTAGAAACCAAAATTTTTCGTCTAAAACCCTCCCCACTCCTCCCTCCTTTTACCCACACCCATCTAAAAGATACCAGTCGTAGAGGTTCATCCAACCTACCCACCATAAAAATTTCATGATAATACCTCAACGGATTTGGGAGCTACGCGCCTTCAAACTATTTTTGCGTACGGCATACGGCGTACAGACGGACATTTTATTTATTGCTTTTTTGGGATCTACTAGTCCTAAAACGTGAAAATACAAAATTTCAGGGTGGCCAATTTTTTTGAAATTTCAGGTCGATCACAATACTTTATTATTAAATAATAATAAAGTAAAAATAACTTATTTTTGAATTTCT
This sequence comes from Beris chalybata, assembly GCA_949128065.1. Classification (NCBI taxonomy): domain Eukaryota; kingdom Metazoa; phylum Arthropoda; class Insecta; order Diptera; family Stratiomyidae; genus Beris; species Beris chalybata. Next base: position 4,371,477 of record OX421894.1, on the reverse strand, counting down.
GAATAACGATAAAAGACTCAGAGTAGATACAACGATCGAATACCAGATAAACTTACCGGAGTTTTCAAAACAGGTAGACTTAGGGCTAGGTAAAATAAATAGTGTTCAAAATATCGGCTTTTACTGGACTTAAATAGATAATGATCAATACTCAACAGTAGATCACAACAACTTCAAACAGCATTCTCCCAACTGCTATCAAGGTGTTCTAACTGGAGTAAACGGTCTGTGGATCGCGATGACTGCAATCAATGTTCTAACTGGAGTAAACGGTCTGTGGATCGCGATGACTGCAATCAATGTACCTTGTAATATAAGAACCATTCTAGATTACTGCCATTCGCCACTCTAAGATTCTTGAATGTATGTACAAAGTTTTAACTATCCAGAATAAGGCAAAGATTTCGATTTGAAACACTCTCTACTCTAATATATTCAAATGTGAAAGGGCCTCCATACAAAAGTCCTGAAGAGATGTGGTCCCGCAAATTGCATGATAACTAGAGAAGACGTTAAAGTAGGACTCACATAAATAATAATTAATAACATTATCCACACAAACTACTCAATATTTAACTGTTTAACATTACAACGTATTGACGAAGCAATTTTAAAGTTAATCTATAGAGCCTCTGAGCAATGGGGACCTCCAAATTTGAAAAATTCATAAGGAATCTAAATAGAGTTTTTTTTCAAATCAAATTATTGTTTTTTACGTAATAACTTTATATAACTTTAAATTATTTCCGATAGTTACGAGTAACATACGCTTAAGTAATATTTTGAATATTTCAGTTCTGATTCCGTAAATACTCAACATTATCGAATTCTTTTGTTAACACGTGATACTTTTACTGAATTACTTATTCCCATTTTATCATTTCTTTAACTCGCTTTATTATGTTATGTCTCGCCATAGACTATTCCATCGATCTTGACTGGAATAAGTTGTTCTAGTAAGAATCTCTTAATCGAGATAAAGTTCAGAACAATATTCGAGTGTTTGTAATTTGCTTTCGTTGTGGTAATGGACTACGCGCTTTGCTAGCAAATAGTGTTGTTTTCTTTTTATGATCCTATTAAATTGTGATTAAGTTTTCTAGTATTTCTCCCAAAACGTCATGAAATAAATCTTCCAATTTCTCAGAATCTTCCGGTATCAGTTTGAGGTCTTATCGTTTCGAATTCGAAATTAAATAATAAGCAGTAGGTGAAATTTCATTAAAAGTATCATGTAATGATAATGGGGATCATAAAAGTCGACGCTCTGATTTATATAAGTTGTGAATAAAAATTTTATTCAGTCAATATCAATACAGTGGAACGGCTACATCTCAAGATTGTTTTGTGAAGTAGAGGTCTTAGGGCTTATCAAGTGTAAGAACATAAAAAAAAATTAAGAAAAATCAAGAAAAGAACATTTTCAAAGGACTTTTGAGCTTTTTTATTGATAAAGTGTTCGAGAAAATCGAAAAATTATTATTGATCAGTTTTAATAAATTAAAGTGCCCTGTTGTGATTTGTGATTACGAAACTTATTAGTTGAAATAATTGAATTTTTCGAGAGAAAGAAGGTAATAGAAAATATAATTAATATAATAAAAAAATAATAAAAACAACAAGCTACAAGAATATCACAACTTTAATTCATATTGTAAAATTTAGAACTAACTAATAGACTTATTGTTAGTGTAAAAATTTAGATCTATAAATACGCGAATAACTCATTTTTATTAAAAAAACATCAAAAGATAAAAAGAAAACATTAAAATATTTGTGTTATCAATTAATGTACAGTAAAAGGTCTTTAATTTCAAATTAACGAATTTTTCAATTTATTGAGAAACTGTATTTAAAACAAAGTCGGGAATATTGATAGTGAATAGCCAAAGATTTAAGGAATGGTCACTTTGTACTTTGGAACAAATGCGCGCATGGCGTGGTAAAAAATCTTATAAATTTGGAAAAATCCATATTTTATGAATTAACAAACTTCTAAATTTAAGTGTTTTCAAATAAAAGGGTTTTGACTGGAATCGTTTTTGGAATAATATGTCCTTTATATGTAGTGTTCAGTTTGGATTGGTTTTGTAACCAGTGATCAAATAAAACCTGTGGCAAAGGTCCGATTTACTACGATATCCAGGGATTTGGTAAATTTTGGATGTTATTCACAGTTGAGATCACTGCGTACTACGACTAAGATTGTGAGATATTAAATTACAGTAGTCGCAATTACGTATATACATAATTAAGTAACGAAAATATTATTCTGGTCCAATCTGCCGAAGGATGTTTGTTGCAGAGCTTGGTGCGTCATTAAAATTATTCGCAAATAAAATATTATGTGCTTTCGTTTGGAGCAGTTCATGTTTAGGTATAGTTCAGAGATAGTAAAAAATAAGTTGTCAATCAAATGTTCTTCTTATCGCGCACGATGTGCCACAGTTTCATTGATCAGCGAAATTTTCTTTTATTGATCAGTTAATTTAATTATTAGGCAAACTGAGTTGTTATAAAAAGTCCAAACGTCGGTTATGCTTGTGAGTTATGATAATGATCTTATGAGAACTATACATATAACAAGTAATCATCCATCTAAAATTAAATTTTCATCAACTGCGTTCTAAATGTTGGATGTTCTCAAGGTTTTTTGATAGCATCAGGTCATATTAAGTATACATGGAAATCCGTTCGTATTTGGGGCAATGTTACTGACTGTTTCGAATTTGCTTTTATCCTTAGAGTTAGACCTGATAAGACTATGTATGACCTAATCCAATTGCCATCTCTAAAAGAAAGCATCGCTCAGCGAGTAGATTTAAAAATTAGTCGAGGTATACCAAAAGCAGAACCGCAGTGTTCCTTCCAGGTGGTTGGACCAAAAGCGCACCACACCAAGTACACTTATATTTATAAATCAGAAACCATAGTTTTGAGACTGCTTGTCTTTTTTAAATTTTATACTATAAAAAATAGACATACATATAAACATAGACTTCACCTATGTAGGTGAATCGTTACCCACTAGGAAATTTGAGGAGAACTCCGTGAGGGAGCAAATAACGAGGTATCTACTAGCCCTCACAATGAAGCAAAAAAGAAGATTAATAACAAAATTATGCAGAAAACCGTCACTTCTCTTTTTTTGCTCCGAATGGATGAAAATGGGACTATATGAAGACCATTTTTGAGTTTTACTGCAGAACTAGTCCCATTAGAGATCTCGTTTTAAGCTCCCTTACAAGTATTTTTGAATGCTTACTTTGGAGGGATGCTCCCATTTCCTACTGGGTAGTGATTCACTTGCGATGGTTTGGTTTTCTGCGTATTTTTTCTCAAAATTCCTACACACTTCCGAGTCAGTACTGTATTTAAGTGTTCAGTAACAAATCTGTATTCGTACCCTCATATTGTTTTCGTCGTCAATGGCAATTTTGTTATTTCAGGGACCTGGGTACATTGGTGCTCATAATATTTTATCATAGATGCAAATACTGACCAGAGCCGTCACTGAAATGAGTAAATCAACCTATTGTACCAGCCAATCTTCTTAAGACCATATTTTAATATGGAAAACACCTAATCATTATAATAAATCCGTTACCGAAATATCAAAAAAATATTAACATTACAAAAATTATGTTGGCACGTACATATACCTATATCAAATTTATTTGAATAACAAAATCATAACAGCACAATTCCTGTTTTGCCAAGAGAAGTGATCTTTTTGCCTTGAATTTAGAGATCATTTCATCGAACTTGTCGTTGTCGTATCAACACAAAGCCCAACAGAAGCATCGTTTTCATTACAAATCTTAGTAATTTACAAACAAGTCACTTCATACTTCCATAATAAGAAAACAGTGAGAAAACGATTGAAACGGTTCAGTATCGAAGTTCAATTTTAGCATTTCATAAATTAACTGGCTATAATTTGTTGTTGCATTGTAGTAATCTCTTTGTAATGATATCATAACTTTCCCCATCAGAAGAAAGGAACACATACGCTTCTTTATTAATTTAATTGGGTATTTAATTGTATCATACTTGCTTGCGTACGTAAAGCACTGTAAAGCTCAAAGAGATTTGCAATATTAATGAACTAATCCATCTACTTCGGTGGCATTTCGTTAACCTTCGTAGGTTATGCACTAAAATGCGATCATGAAATACAGAAAATTCAATAACCAAAAAAGCATAATTTTCATTCCGAAATACAAGGTTCCTTCTAAAATGTGAGAAAATTCAGGAATTAAAAAGTTTGTTTACCCTAACCCACCCACCTAACAACCAAAATCTTCTTGGAGTAACTACCCCACAAAAGTCTTTAAAAAATTTGTGCTTAAGATAATATAAGACTACGACCTAATCGTTTGACCAAAACTGGTCAAACGACAACAACATAGTTTAGTGGGGTCGTCGTTGTACGGTAATGTACTCCATTTCAATTTTACACAATCTACATTGTATCCTCATGTCTTATAAAAAAGGGTACTCTTAGCCTTCATGCGATATGTTTTTTTTAACAATGTTTGAATGCCTTATTTTAGCGAGATATTTCGAATAAATTTCCGCAATTCTGTCTTGAGACAATCTGGAATTAATTGGAATTTAATAATAGAGCTGACGCATATTCTATACCTGAATTATCTATTCGTCTCAATACTCCCTGTTTTGGTTTCAAGGTAGTAATCAATGTCGAATATCACCTTCGCCTCACCTAACCCAAACAGATAATGATTGAAGCCAATTACAATAAATAAATTAAATTCTTATCATTTAAAAATAAATTCCTTTTTTTTCTTAGGTTCGTCCGAATATAATCATGTCCAGCAACGTCGAAGAAGTGAAGAAACAGGAAAAATATTTACGTGAATTAACTTGTTGCTTCCGTGGCATCGAAAAGCCTTTGGAAATTCTCCCAAAAGTTGAATCCTTAGAAGATCTTATTACGAAGCTTCACGATGCTTTCAGTACGGTCAACGTTAATATGTACCTTGTGAATCATCTATTACTTGCGTATAAATCGAAACCCAGCGAGTGGCATAAATATGCAAAATGGAATCGTAGTCGGTAAGTTAAAAAATATTAAAAACAAAATCACAAAATTAATCTACAAAATTGAAATAAAACCACATTTTCATTATATGATCAAAATATTATTCCATGCGGCTCTAATCTTTCAGTTGCGCACATTGGCAACAAAATTTCCGTTTACCAAATATTTGGCCGAATTTTTCGGTTTTTCTTTTGAAGAGTCAAAAGATTATCTTTTCGGATTTTAAGCAACGAATCAGAATTTCTACTTCTATTCTGTTAAAATACAGTCAGTTTTTTTTTTAAAAAAAAGAAAGATAATTATTATCAGCTACGCTATGAGCCTAATTTTTGAAATATTTGACAATGAGGTAATGATCCGAGCAACAGACACTGGTTTGAACCAATTTTATTCTTGAATATATTTCTATTGGTACAAAAAAAATTTGTTTTTTATAAAACTGGTCAATGGCATTTATAAGAATTACAGAGATTATACAGAATAATTATTATATTAGAATTTTATTTATTTGTTATCATTTACTACAAGTACAACTTTATTCCTCGAAAATAAATTTGAATGCCATGGGTTTTATCTAATAGCGTCAATCGATGAGTATTAATTGGGAAACGATGGCCTTATCAAATTTGCATATTCATTCCACAGATTATTGGTTCTGGAAAACCAAAAGGATAAAGTACAACTGAATACAGAATAAAAAAAATTAAAATAAAAATAAAGTGCCAAGCGGCTTATGCTACAAACTTGGAGTGAAGTTTATAAGCGATGCACCACATTCATAACTTTTTGAACTGAAAATCCACTTGATCAATTACGATAAGTGAGTCCCTGATAGGAAAAATAATAAAAAAGCTATTGACGAAACTCATCAATAAAATTGATAAAACAGAATTTAGAATATTTAAATTCCAAATAGATCGGTTTGGTATTAGCCATTTAAATAAGGAAGTACATAGCGGGCATTTTTAAACAAGAAATCAATATTGAGGAGCGATGTCTCGAAAGCGGTCAATCAAGTCTGGCACAACGCATAATTTTCTTGTTCACAATACGTAACATACATAAGAGACAGAATATTCAGTAAACATTTTCAAGGAAATACTTGAAAGCTGGGGAGTCGATATTAATACCTACTTGTTGGTTTGTTACATACATACAATGATCCTGAAATAGATAACATAAGGTGCGCGGACAGTGTTCACATTTTATCCCGCGCTTTAGGTATTTATGTATCGTTTTTGTAGGCCTGCAGTGCAGTGAAATCACCCTACTCCGATTGGAGTAGATCTACGACTTTTCTGTGCTCTAAATCATCTACTCCGGAGCAAGCAAAATATACTCCTTTTTCTGCCGTTTAAAATTTTGGTACAAAACATATTCGTTTGTCATGGCAATACAGCCGCCATTCTAATTCTTCACACAGGCGGTAGCAGACAGGTCATTTTTCTGCTTGCATTATTTGCCAAACAATTTGAACTATAGTATAAAATTGTAAAAAGCCGTATTTTCTTTCATATGTACTATATGCCTACTCCCTTGTTGCTTAAATCTACTACCATTTTTGATTGATTCTACTTACTTACTTACGATGGCGCTACAGTTCAAATCGGACCTTGGCCTCCTGGATCGGACCTTGGCCTGATTGATTCTGCTACTCTTTTTTCTCGTCGGGTGAGATCACTGCTGTAGTGTTCGCCCAGTAGTACCATCTTGTAGTTGAGAAACTAGAGCTAGATAATCAATGAGAAAATTTTAAGCTACTATAGCTCAACTGTAAAATTGTTCAAGTCTGTTCTTTGCAATTAAAATCAAAAGAAAACTACTCTATCTTCAATATTCCTGCAGAGTCCGGGCTTATTTTTTCTTAGTTTAAGTTCAATTTTTCTTAAACCTTCGACTTATAAGTAGGTATATTCGATTGCTCGAACCTCCAAAGTATTGAAAAAAAAAAAAAAACTGGTGTGGCTGTATCAGAGATACGACCGTGTTTTGCGTGTATGTGTCCAACAAACATTTGAAAACATAAATGTCTTCCCTAATTTTTTTTTTTAAATAAAATGTAAGCTTTTCTCTTTCGAAATTAGAGGTTATCGCATTATGATAACCACACAAATATTATCATAAATACATTCATAAAACTAACGACGTATTTCATTTCTGTTATTAATAGATACACTAGAAATCTGGTCGATATTGGAAATGGAAAATTTAATTTACTTATTCTTTGCTGGCCTCAAGATCAAGGATCAGCGATTCACGATCATGCCGATTCGCACTGTTTTATGAAAATGTTGCAAGGCGAATTGACCGAAGTTCGATTCGAAATGCCAATGAATCGAGAGAACATGATTCAAGAAAATGCTGCCAACGATTCAACTCATACGGAAGAGCTCGACGAAGAAAAACTAACGGAAGTTGGAGCTATTTCGCTTAAGGAAGGAAACGTTGCTTATATTAATGGTATTTTCTAAATTTAAAATTATTTTCATAGTAAAATTAATTAAGCTCCTGTTTAGATACAATCGGACTACATCGAGTTGAAAATCGAAGCCATTCGGACGGTGCTGTATCCCTCCATTTATACTGTCCACCATTTAAAATGTGTTCAGTATTTCCGAGCGGTTCGGCAAAGAAAGTTTTTTGCCCAGTTACATTTTACAGCAAATACGGTGTACGACAGGAATAGGTAAGAAACCTTTGCAGAATGTTTGGAGGAATTTTATTATTTTTTTTTTTTTTTTTTTATAGCTGAAAGAATAAATTCTACGTTTAATAAAAACTTAATTTTAATTTTATATTAAAGAGAAATCATAATTACTATAGTAGTCTTAATTTTATAAGATTTTGTAAAAAATAAAAAATAAATTAGAATATAAAATATTCATACGTATTTATTTATATTTTATAGATAGACTTAAAAATCTAATTAGTTAGCGCTTACTAGAAACACTTCAATAAAATAACAAATCAAATAAAGAGGCTATCATATCTGCTGTTTCAACTTTCTAGCTTAAACCGTTCCTCAAATGGACGGAAGGAGGTGGATGCCAATTGTTTCTGAAGTCACAAGTGAAAACTGACTGATAAAGATTTTTTTCAGAAACTTGATATCTTCAACTAGACACAAACAAAAAAAATTCCCTTACGAATTTAATAATAAGTTCGATAGGATAGGCAACGTATTGAATTAATACATAATAATAATCGTTTAGATAATTTTATGTTTAAGCAGCACAAAGTACAAAATATCAACCTCTATTACTACCCCAAAAAGTTCTCAATTGCAAACGTTTCTTTTGAAAACTGAGCCGCACACAGTGAGGAGTTTCATTTATTTTGTCTAAAACTTATTTGTTTTATTCTTGCAAATATGAAGAATTTTATTATAATATTGATGATTTTTATTTTATATTCATATTGTATCGATAGGATTTACTCATTCCACCAAAACAAATTATAAATTCAAGAATTTTTCAGTAATTGGGTAAATTGCGAACAATAAAAATAAACTGTTACCAATTATATAAATTAATCATTAAGTAGAGAAATGCAGTTTTCAAAGCAATTTGCAATAAAAATAAATAAGAATAACTTACATGCTTCTTCATCGTAGTCTAAATTTCTTTTACGACGAGACACCGATCAGCGACAATATAAATTAGTAGTTGTGAAACATATAATATCCTACGACGGACTAAGTGGAGTTCATAACTTTCAGGTTGGTTTCTGATAAACAGCATTGATCTTGAAATTATTCACGAATTTTAAGATGCTCTACATTAGATATATTTTTCACTATGGATCTCACCGTGATACGTCCGAATTGGTGGCTGAAGTTTGAGCTTGAGCGAGGTGCTTACTGGTGTTCGGGCTAGCTGCGGCTGTAAGGGCGGGTGGGGCGGTTGCGTTGCTCGAAAAATCAGACCATAAACCCTCGGCCTGTACAACAAAAAATTAGTTGAGCCGCCTTACACTAGGAATTAAAATTAGAGATATCTTTCCCAATAGGTCATGAGAGACTAAAAAGCGATGGATTTCGCGACTTGTCATGGCGCTCTAGTGTTGTAGCGCCCTGTCTGCCCACCCTATCTCAGCCACGACATTCCAAAAAAGAAATATTCGCGTCGTGGCCCCATATAGAAGTTCCAGGTGTCTTATTTTTTTTTAACGCGAACCAAATAGGAAAAGCACAGAAACTAAAATTTTCTTTGCCCGCAAAAATTTGATCGAACATCCAAGTGGCGATACTTAGCACAATCCTTCTTTTTTTTCCCTTCCTTATCCACACTCCCTACTTGTAAAATCAACTCATAACTCTTTTTTCCGTAAATCAGCAGCTTGTAAATTATCCTTTTCCGACTCAAGTCAAAAACCTTTTCCATCTTATACTATTGTTTTTTCCAAAAACCCCAACTCCTGTCAAAAACTAATTTTTCTCCTCGACTTTCATTCCTTTTTCTCAGTCTACTCATTAAATTCAAATTCAAAATTCTATCAGTTTTTCATTCACACGGGAGACCCAACTACTTTCCACAGACAATGACAAAGAACGCGAAAACATTGAAATCAATAGGAAATTAACATTAAAATCGTTTAATTGCTCTTTACCTACATCGATACAAAGTAAATGCACTAGAAAATATCGTTTCATTTGACTGTTGGTATTTTGTAAATTATTTTCCCCCCTTTTTTATCTACATTGCAATAGCACAATAAAACAAAGCTAAATAGAACTATGAGTGTGTAGTATTTGTTGTTCCTTTACACAGTTTACTACGCATCTGGAATTCCTTGCGGTCCTTTCGCTAAGACCGACTTAATTGTTTTTAACATATTTGGTATATGACCTACGTGCGTATCAACACACTTAACAGCACATCTTTCGAATTGATCGGTATATTTGGCAATTTGGTCTTCGGACGGATTTGCAGGCATTTTCATTTTAATGTCGTCGTTGCATTGCTGTAATTGAAAAAAATTCAGAATACGTTTACTAAGGTGCATGTTACGAAATACCATAACACATCGTTGTAGACGTCCTTGAAATCCTTCAAGCTCTTTGTGTACATATTGTTGTGCTCTAGTCAATGGAGCAGAGCATCGATCTACGCAACGCTGTACCGAGTCTATACTTGATGCTTGTTCTTCACAGCATTTAGCTGCACATCGATGCATTTCAGCCTGAAAAAAAAAACATCTTTAGTGTTTTGAAGTACCAAAAAGACTGGACGCAACTTTACTATTTTTGGGAACATGAAAAAGGAATCGGTAAAATTCGAGATGCGATAGAAATGTCAACTCTGTTAATGCCCTTAAAACACCGATTTTGATTTTCGGTCATAGAGGTGCGGTCAAAGTCGAAATGTACCACTGGTTCCTTCAAGTATCTGCAATTTAATGCCATGAATGATATTTGAGGATTACAGATAAAGGAAAAAAAAGATTCTCCAAGGCTCAGAACGAGATATCGTTCCAAGACAGTTTTCCCTTTGGTTTTCCCCACTTCTGAATGCAAACGGAAGTGTAACTAAATTATCAACAGTAACGCGATTTTGCAATTTAAGAACTGAACTTTGTATGGTTGCGACTTCGGCCATGAAACAAGTTGTTTGTTGTTGTTGTTTGGTGTGGGGAAGACAAGCAGGAAAGCAACGCATTTTGAGCCCTGAATGCTCAAAATGCGTTGCTTTTCATGGCCCAATATACTGGAATCTTCAGCTCTCGTCGCAAGCACTGCACAACTGCACATTGGGTCGTCAATGATTCTCATCTGACCAAGTCGGACAAGTGTAGGCCACACGAGTTAAGCCCTGTGGCCATACTACCGCAATCCTTTCTGCTCAACTCGAGAAGAAAAGCAGCGGTTCGTCCACTTGGTTCCTCAACAAGAACATGAAACAAGTGGTAACCGAATAAACGTACAACAAATCTTGCTAGCAAAAATGACAAAAAATATTGAAGCTCATCAGTTTAATTAGGAAATAGTTTTGTAAGTCACACCATTAGGTCCGGGACCAAAAATTCACCAACAAATAATTCAAAAAATTGCGAAATTTGAAAAAAGAAAAGAGCAGTATTGGTACCGGCAAAAACACCAAAACCTAACCTAAACGCCATAAAAGCAACAGATTCGTTTTCATTCACCTGCATTTTTCTCAAATAAGATCGGTCCATGTCGTCCACAAGCTTCGTCATTTCTTGTTCGACCCGCTGTCTTTGCTGTTCAATCATTTTTTAATTTACAATTACGCTACAATGAAACGAAAAACGAATTCCGACCCGGATGAAAAAATACTGGCACTCGGATCTTTGACAGTTTTCGGAAAGGAACAAGACAGCAGAGCAGCAAAGGGCCAATGAGAATGACCTCAGGAAAGTGTTGGCCGCTAGATGCCAGCACACTGTTTTTTTTTAAAAAGATTTTTAAATTTTTCCTGTTCTTAATTGTTTTCGAACCAGTATGAGAATTATTTAAGTTGTTGTAATTATTCTTTAAATTATTGCTTTTTATCTGCAGCAAACGCGAGTAATGAAAAAAAAACCGCTGTCATCGAATTCCGAACAACCCCTATTTTCTTGCATCCGATGTGACCTCTCGTGGTACAAAAAGGAACCAAATCATACTGCGAAAATTCGCAGTCAAATTGTTTTCTAGAAGAAAGAACGCGGCAAGGCTCTTCATTCCGAAAGTTTACTGTTGACGGGATCTTATCATTCTTATCCAGTTTTCGCGTGAAAACTCTTCGCGAATACTTCCAATAAATCAAAAAACATTCGGTATCAAACCCCGTTCGCTCGCGTGCCGCCACTACCTCCACCCGCCATTTGGCTTCACCTGTCAAACGACGCGCGAGGCAGAAGAAGATCCAAGAAAAAGCAAATCGTCTTCTTCTTGTTCGTCGTTCACCCAAAAGCCAAAACAACTTTAAGAAGAAGAAACTAAACCGTCACGACGGTAAGTAAAATATTTTTTCGTACATTTAAGCGAAATTCGGCGGTGTCATGTCGTTTTTTCGCTATCGATTGGTCGGCCGTAAGGGCGTTGTGGTTCGAAATTTATTGCAAGTGCGGAGCGATTATGTCATGTGTCGCGTTTTTGCAGTGAAGTTTGATCGGCCGTACGGCGTTTGCGTTGGATGGGGTTTTTTTCGCGACTGACTGAAACCAAGGTATTTTTGCGGAGGGTGTAACAAAAAAATTAGAAGCCAAGTGGCTGCTGTGGTCCCGAACGATTCACGGCAGACTGTATTTCGACCATCCCGTTGACTCATCCAACAGGGTGGTTCCGGTGTTCTTAGGGTTGGAGTGTAGGCCGGAAACTGCACCAAAAACCGGGCTCCTATCTCGGGTATAATGAGCATTTCATGATCTTCTCTTTAAATTTCCAATTTTTATCTTTTTCAGGTTTTTAAATCATGGCCACTACTCCTGAAGCCACTACCGAACTTAAACCAAATTATACTTGCCGAAGGTGTAAAGTCGTAAGTAGATGAATTGTCCTTCCCGTGTCCAGTCGTCTAAACATCGCTTCTTCTGATTTCAGACATTCCACACAAAACGCGAATCACTGCTCCATAAAAAGCTCGTTCACGACTCCGATCCGGAACAGAGTAAATACGTTTGCAAGATATGTAATAAAGGATTTGCAAATCACGGCAACATGTACCGCCACTTAAAGGGTCACGGTGATATTCGACCGCATACATGTCGCGTGTGTGGCAAATCGTTTGCGCAAGCCGCCAATCTCAATCGACACTATTCAGTGCATAACGGTGAGCGACCGTTCACGTGCACGATCTGTTCGAAGGGTTTCACGCAACAGGGCAATCTTCGACGTCACGAATTAATTCATACCGGCGAAAAGCCGTTTCGTTGTAAACGTTGCGGTCGAATGTTTTCGCAACGAATCAATCTAAAGAAGCACGTCATGTTGCATCAGGGTTACAAGCCGTACACATGCGAAATTTGCAGTAAATCCTTTCTGCAGGCACAAAACTACAAGAAACATTTGCAACGGCACGAGGAGAAGGGTATCAAGTCGGAAAATAGCGATTTGTAAGTAGAATCAATTTTATTTAATTTTTGCCATTGATTTCATTTCGCTTCTAATAATATTTTTGTAGATTGTATGAGTGTGCCATGTGTGGTGTAGTTTTTAGTAATTTTGCCGATTTTCAAGGACATGAAATATTCTGCGAGGTCGCCGGAGAGGAACAGATTGAAACGACCACCTTTGAATTGGAGCAACAGCAACAACAGGAACAGCAGCAGCCTCAACAACACCAAACGCAACAGCATCAACAGCAAATTACCCACACAGTTCATTCGTAGTGGCATTTTATTTGCAGAATTTTGTCTGTTTTCTTTTTTAATTTAGTTTATAGTTTCCGAGTTGTTTGTTGGATTGGAGTAACCGTAATAAAATAACTATGCAACATAGACATCGATTGTTTTGTTGTTTTTAAGATTTACAGCGACGATATGCCAAAGCGAATTTTACACGCAGTCTTCTCTTACGTACTTTAGAGTGCAATCTTAAATTGAACAAAAACTGCTTTTAGCGTTAAAGACAAAGAGGGACTGAATATGACACCGGCAAAGCCTAGTGTAATGGACATGGTACGCTATACTAAGAATCTTTTCAGAATGTAGCAAAAATTGAGGGTGCAATCTGATCAACAAAGTCGAAGTGCTTTTTGAGTTATAGTTACAAAAGGATTACAAAAAAAAAAACCAAGTAAGCTCCGAGAAATCGAAAGTCGTTGATGGATGGCTTCTTCATGACGTCTGAATTTATGTCTAGCCAAGAAACTTTGTCATAGACGCAGCGAACTCATGGTGGGAGCAGCTGGCGGGATGTAGGATCTCAAGGGCAACTAATAAACTTTGTAGTTTCGGGAGGAGATGGAATTCAGAAGGAGCCAAATCGAGAATGGACTGGATGCGGAATCAACTCAAATCGAATTTAATTTTTGAGCGACACAGCTTCAATGGACCGGTGCAACACTTTGTCTTAGCTATTCTAATAGATGGTAAACCCTAGATCCGACCAAAGAAATATCACTCTGTGCTACTCTGAGGAAAAAAGGAATATGTTTTCCGAGCAGCGTTGAGTAGGCAATCCAAGTTAACTATTGAATGAGCGAGAAGTTTTTACTGCTCCAACACCGAAAAAACAAGCACTACAAAAGTTTAGCTTCAATGTATGAAAGACAGCCTTGTCAATTCCTGAAAATCGAGACTTAATAGTTAACCGATTCAATATTAAAAATTCTTTTAGACCAACGATCCCTTCCAGCGCTAAGAACATTTCCGCTAAATTTTAGTAAACTTCGCAAATGCTTTCATGAAATTTGAAAAAATTTGATTCAATGTTGAAAAAAAAGGTTGCGGCAGGATTACCAGAAATTAATGTAAAAAATTTTCTAGTTTCCTGTAGAAAACGGTTGATTTAGTTTTCTAGTTCCATGGTTTGATCAAAAATACAAAAACGTAATTGTTTCCATTATTTTCTTATTTAGTTTCCGTCTTATCGGTTTGCTGTTCCATATAAATATTTGAACTTATCGTTATTTATATATCAAGGAGTTCTCTATATTATTTCGTCTGCTTAATCAGATTTTCTTCATCTTTGCAATTTTCTCTTCAATTGCGAGAGAAAAAAATACAAAAAAAAAATTAGCTTAAATTTCAAATAAATAAAAATCAAATAAGAAAACAAGTTTCATTGTTCGCAATAGTTCGTGTTTTCTTGCTCGTAATACTTTCTATCTCACTTGCTTCGTTATTTTGTTTTTTTTTCCTATTGACTAAAAAGAGAACCGTAAATAATATTAAATTTTAATCGAATCGTTCTCCTTAGCGTTATCTTATACAATCATTTCGTTTAAAACTACATTTTGTTTCTTTTGTTTCCGTTCCTCTATCGTCGTCGCACCCGATAAAGGAATAAGTCGTGTGAACTCTTAAAAACTAAATATTACACATCGGCGGGGAAGAAATCTTTTAATAATGTTGTTCGCCGTTTCTCTGCAATATCCATTTGATTTTCTAAATCGCCTAAATCGGTTGTTTCGGCACGTTCGATTTTCCACGATAGATTTTCAATTTCAGCTTCGAGTTGAGCCTGTAATGGATAAAACGAATTTAATTATGCACTGTATCGTCGACTAGTTTGGTTTGTTTACTTGTTGATATTCAAAGAGGTCTTTACGCGAACCGGGCTCCATAAAATAAGCGTATGGATACGTGTATTGTAACGTGTACCGGCATTTTGCCAATAGCGAAGCGGCATTAAACAAATACTGCCAATCAATCCACGTTCCCAAGCCCTCCATGACTTTATCGTTGACGCGTTTCTTAAGCCGATCTAACGTCTGTTGTTCTAATTGCAACGATTTCGAATGATTCTCCCATCGTTCGTAGTAGTGAAGATATTTTTTCAGTGCCTCTCTAGCTTGAGCGTGCACCGATTCGTTAGCAATATTCGGATTGTCTTTGTATCGCGAACATTCGTAATACTCGGAACCGTGTGACTTCCAATCGCCCAGGCACATCCAACAGAAATCCTGTTTACAATTGTAACATTGCATATGATTGCAGCCGCCGTTCTTCTCAATACAAATATGACATTTCGGGCAGTCTTTGGTATTGGCGCTTATGTAGTTCGCGGTTTCGCTATCGTCCGCACATTTTGTTAGCCATTTTTTGATCACTTGACAGTCGGTCGGGGCGTGATAGTCGGTGCCGCATTTAAAACAAAACGTCGAATTGCACACTATACATTTCGCCTTTTTCGGCGATATGTCTTGACTTCGAATTATTATCGGACAATTTGGACCCGGACAGAATCTCAGTTCTGGATGCGATTTCACGTAATCTTGGAATGCAAATTGTTGATATTTATCACGAAAAGTGGGACGCGTTAATAACTTTAATACTAGATCTTCGGGCACTAAGACATTGCATTTCGGTGCCATGCAGCCGATTTGTGTTGATATTCCTGAAAGCGTAGCAAATAAAATTACAATCCGACTCCAATCTTACAAACTTGTTTCGTCTTACCTTGATTTATTTGAGTTTCAAAGTGCATGGCCCAACAATCCTTACAATACGAATGGCCGCACGATAAGCTATAAAATCGATCGGTTGACTGCGTACTGGCACAAACTGGACACAGGAGAGCTCGATAAAGCGAAACGCATTTACTACTGCTGGGCGACGGTCGAATCCGTGCACTAATTAATAAGCCTGGAGCATTATCACGAAACTTATCGACTATCGTTTGAGTGTTCCAATCGTTCTCGTACGAAAGCACTTTAGCAAGGGCAGGTGTTATTTGTAAGATATCACTGAGGTGTTCGACCAATTCGTTAAGCAATTTTTCGACTTCTTCCACCGTTAAACATTGGTAACTAAAATGTTCGGGATCTGTCTTTTTTGGATCGATTTGTTCGATGTCGCAATCATCACCTGGAAAATTTTAAAAAGGAAATTCTTACAAAAATTCTTAAAAATTAACTTCAATGCCATTTTGTATCAACGCAAAAGTGGACGTAAGAGTTGGGAAGCGTTTTAAACAAAAAAATTTGATTTTTACAGAGTGAACGAAAAGTAAGGTCTCATTATTTGTAATGGAACAAAAAAACAAAGTAGGAGATAGGATTAAGCCTCGCGTCCGTTCTGAAATTTCCATTCCTCAGATTTTTCTCAAAACCGAACATAGCCCAAACTTCTTTTTCCGGTCACAAGTGAGACCGCAATCTGTTCTTGTCCTGGTACTTTATTATTGTAATTTGCACTTAAGTTCCTCCTCGCGCGAAAATAATGCGTGGCGGAACAGAAAGTTGTTCTCGAGATATCGGTCGATGTGCGCGAATAATTCTTGACAAATTTGGAACAAACTGTAACTGCCTGCTTTTGGGCCGAAGGAGTAGAGATTGCCATTTTTCTAAAAACTCACTTCTAATATCTCAAGAACTGTTTAATACAAGATCTTGGAATTTATAAGAGAGGTAAACCCGATAGATCGCTATCAGAAATAGAAATTGAACGGTGAGGGTATGACCGGAAAGCATAAAAAATTGACATGATAAAAGTTGTACACTTCATTGATTATTCGGAAATCATTTTCTACATCCAGACTCATTAATTTCCTTTCGTAATTAATACCATGAATATCAGACACGATTTAGAATAAAGCTGGGGTCCCAATGGGACTCTATACTTTTTTGCCATTTTTCACACAACTTCTTTGGTGGTATTTGTGCAATAAAGTGTCCTACAGAGACTTTAACTTTAAGTAGAAGTTTTCGGTCAGATTCAGAGCAGAAAACGCCTTGGCCAGAACAATATTATTAACACTAAAATCAATGGTTGCGATATCATCAGACGCATTTTACTGGTTACTATTTTTTTTTGCGCTGAAGTCAAATCCGTTCTCAGTGTTTTCCCATCACCCTCTATTTTGTTTTCTCAACTTTAGTCAACTAAAATTAACGGTTCAATATTTTTTGATAATCCTAGTTCCAAGACTAGTTCAAACTTTACAGATTAAAATGCCGTTTGATTTTTTTATTTGAGATAAGCAGAACGCCCGCAATCGTGTCTACCGAAAACAAGGTTTTTTGAAAATGGGTGGCTAAGTTGCCATATACCTCAGCAATGACCGACAATTTGAGGCTGAAAAAATTCTAAAGTGTGCTCAACATGTTCATAAATATGTGGTAAAAATTTCACAGTTGTATCATTATTAAGTTCGCCAAAGCAAATCCCCAAAAATAGCGTAAAAAAGAGCCTGCACACGGGATGACTCCCTTAATCAAGAATTTCGTGGAAGCCAATTCTATTTCGAAAAGAAAGTTTTATGAAGATTAGTGACTCAAGATTAAAAGAAGAATTTTTATGAGACCTCATATTCATTTTGGATGAACATTTTCTGCTTTGAATTGCAACGAACTTCTTAGGACGTACAATGCTCCGTTACGTTCTAACTGGAGCTTTGACTGACCGTTTTTTATACAACACTTCCAGTAAAGTTCTTAGGTTGTTGCAGATGGAATGACGTTTTTGATAGTGCAATTTCAAAGAACTATAACAATTATAAAACTTAATCTTATTAATCAATCTCTCAACGAGATACAAGCGGATTTATGCCAGTTTCGTAGAAGTCCAAGTGTCGGCTAACTGTGGAATGGTGTTCGCCTAATTTCTTCAAATATCCCTTACAGTTTGGCGTGAGTCAGATTCCACTTATAAATTCAGCCCGTCCTTGTCAATCGAAGGTCCTGGTTTACAACGTGGCTCACTTTGAAGGATCATATCTACTGATCGGAATTTTTGGAAATATAGTTGTGTGGTTCGTTTGTTTAGCGCATCAGTTCCAAATGACCCGTTGATGTTTTCGGTTGCCTCCGTTGCGCAGTGGCCAATTTGTTGATGTTTTCGGTTACCTTCGTTGCGCAGTGGCCATTTTAAATTCATAAAGGAAAATTACCCGTTTGTGTCTCGAATCCATTTTTTTTCCTGTCCGATTTCAATGAAATCAAAAACTTAAATGATTCCACGAGTAAATCGGCATGTAGAGGAGGATACCGAATACCACTTGTGACACCTAGCGGCCGTTGAGACATGAAAATCGCAACTGACTTCATTTCATAGAGAAAAACGACATTTCACCTGCAACAACCGAATAGTTAGATACCGCGATTACATGGAGGATTCAATCCGGATTAAATCCAGATTGAATCCTCTAAAATCGCATGTAAACGCAGATCGGATCGAAACGAGATCGAGAAACCGGTTATGTCCTACATTTTATGCCATTTCATGTTTCGATCTTTCGATCTTTGGATTCTCCATGTAACCGCGGTAAGAGTTTAACTGAAGATCATAATATTGGCACTTAGGTAATCAGGTTAGTCTCAGGACTACAGAACAAGGGTCATACAAATACGGATCGTAGAGTTTATCTAATATAGGCTCTAAATAAAGAAAAGCACAGGTATTAAAAACTATGTCCAATGTTTTTGATAATTATGTGTAAAAATGAGGTGAAAATTTTAAACTATTCGCAGCGGTCCGGGTTTTTCCAACGGTTCATGTTGCGCTTATAATATTTTTTGACTTGACCGCTCAAGGCATTCCTTATTTACTGTTTTGTCAACAATATTCGATTTTTTATACATTACCGGAATTTTTCCATTACGCGTTCACAGCTTATCGCAGGTGATAACGCCGACGATTGTCGCGCAAGAGTTCCGGGAAAAAATATAAACAAACTTGTCAACGTGCGAGTCGGCCAAGTTCCCGGTAATTGTCGATTTTACTTTTTTGCCACGGTCGTTTCTAGGTATTTGTCCCGTCATGCGGCTGCCGATAAAACCATCGAAATAGAAAACATGACGCCGTCTTCTAATTTTAGGTCGCTTTCTGAACTTCAGACACCGCGCGCTAGATAAAAGTTCAGAGGGCGTGTGTGCCGCACACGGCTACGGAGGCCGATCTAAAATTAAAACATTGCCGTGCAATTCGATTGCATCACATGCATTTCACTGGACTCGACCGTGAAGCTTTGCCTAATCGCATTTATAACGTCCGGTTGGTCTGCAAATTCAAACTGTTCCAACGAAGCCCGCAAAATGCAGACAGAAATGTCGAAAAGTCAAACACCGCGGGCGGAGCTAACAACTTGGCCCCGTTTCGGAAGACCGGGAATCGAATTTGTTCAGCGCGATATTTGCAGCCCGAAAACATTGCACCTACCTGCATTGTAGTAATCCTCGTATTCGCCATCGTCCGAATATTCCATATCCGAATCGGCCGACATGTTTACAGTAAAACTGGCGAGCGAAATCGCCAACGAACGGCTGCAGTAACTTTTTTTTTCTTTCGTTCCTCTCCTCTTTGCTTTATGAAGTTCCGTTTGTGTTCGGCGTTCGCACGCTGGCAGAGGGAAGTTACGGTAAATTGATGAAATGAAAATTATACTATGAAACGGGTAAATTCGAATTAAATCATATCACTCCGGGTGGCCGCGATAAACAAAAATTCATGACAAAAACTTTTCCCTCTCCAGGTTCTGTTCTGACATATGAAGAAAATTTTGTGTTTTTGACATTTGTGTGTGAAGCTGGCTGCGAATAATTTGTGTGCGGTGGAGATTTCTGCAGGACCGAAGAAAATTGTGCTAGAGTATGTGATGTCATAACAGAAAATTCAAATTTGAACCTCTTTTCAATTGCACTTTTAATATTTACTTTCCCGGTTTCAAAGAGAGATCAATTGTAGTGCATTTAGCATTTAGCGATAACAAATATAACCCGAAACCTATCATTCTATTTCCGTCCTCTAATACCGATAAAAAATTTCAGCGCCAAAAACCCATTTGAACGTTTCATTTAAAAGTTATGGTTCAAACAAAATTGGTTCAAATGTACACCAAAAAACATAAAAATCGCAATCTAAACATTTAGAATGGAAATTCCTGTTAAACCCCCCCCCCCCTCCCCATTCCATCACTATTCTCCGAAAGTTACTATAAAACAGTAAAAATCAAAAAAATGCAACACACAACCGATGACTCGGTTGAGGAAGAAAACATAAAGCCATATTAAAAATTAGCAACTGGCGGACGCAGTTTTTGGATCGAGATGATTAGAGATGAGAATTTCAAGAGGCCAGGGCCAGAACTGGGCTGTTGCGCCATTGATGATAATGCTATTTAAAGTCAGTGATCAGCTGCTTCTATTGTACACTCATAGTAGTTTCAAGGGAGAGAATCCTGACAAGGATTTCGTGAACTTCTGACTGTTTCTTTCTACTATTGCTTTGAGAAGTCTTGTTAAAAAAATGCAAAGAACTTTTCTAGATACCGGCATTAACTAATTTAAAAAAAAAAAATACACTGCAGTTAGTTTTTTAAACTTTATTCCTATTTCGAAACATCCCTCACCTTAAAAAGGAGCTTACAATCTGGAACATTAATTGTAGTTGACTTGTACTTAATATCCGGATGATCCCATTCGACATAGAAGTTCCTAATGATCTTCGCAATTAAAACTTCAATCTCGAGTTCGGCAAATCGTCGACCTATGCACATACGTGGCCCGAATCCAAATGGTAAAAATACAAAAGGATTCACCGATTTGGCCGTAGGACATCCTGTCTCCTGATCTCTTAGCCAGCGTTCTGGTTGGAATTTCATTGCATTTTGGTAGTATTTTTCGTCACGCATGTTTCCAAGAGACTCCATTACGACATTAACTCCTTTTGGGATTTGATAGCCCGATAAAACGATATCCTGTCCACTTGATCGCATGTTACTAGATACGATTGGAAGGACACGGAACGATTCCTTTATACAAGCTCGAAGATACGGCATACGAGCCATTTTTTCGGTAGTTAGTGCGGTATCCTTTTCGGGAAGGATACTGTCCAGCTCTTGGCGAAGTCTTTCCTGTTTGACGGGATTCTTGGCCAGGTTATATAAAACGCTAACTAATCCAGAAGTTGTCTGAAGAAGGTGAATGATATGAGTTATAAGTGAATTTCAAACGTTTCCGATTTTAAGCAAACCCTACCGTATCTGCAGCTGCTAAAATCATATCACTGGCCATAATAATAGCAATTTTCGAATCTATACGTACAAGCTTCTCGAGAACGCTCTGTTCCTGCTCACTTTTGGTATCTTGGGTCTTTGCAGCCAGACGCTTTCTTGCTTCCTGAATGTATCCTTCGCTTATATCGGTCATAACGTTCAAAGAGTTCATCAATTTAACGAAATTCGGTGTTTTGTACAGTTTCCAAACGGATGGCTTAAAATCGAGTTCCGAAAGTAGCGTAAAGAATACTTTCGTAGCCTCGATTAACTTGTGTCCTTCAGTGTTTCGATCCAAATTTCCAATTAGACCGAGACGTGTGTCCAACGCTATAACTCCAATCGATTCTAGACTCCAACGATTAAGTTCCTCTTCAAAATTGTGAGGCATTTCCAAAGTAACAGGGTCTCGAATTTGATTCATTCTGTAACGAATTTAAAGAGTTTATCTTTTAAACAATGTTCGCTGCTTCGAAATACCTGGCTATGAAATCGACTGCAACTCTATCGATTGAAGGTACATAGTATTTAACAACTTTTGGCTTCATCATGACTGGATTGACTGCTGTTCGGAAATCAGCCCAAGGTTTGCCTTGCCTGCAATAATTTCTTTATAATTTCTATTTGAGCTTGTTTAAAGGAAAACGTACTCGATAGCCAAACCACCTGAACTGAAGCTATCAGGGCGAACAACCTTCCTAAAGTATTCCACGGTATCTAAGGCCCTTCGTTCTGGCCATGGCCCCTCAGTTCGAAATACTTTTTGAAAATCGTTTGGATCGAAGCTTACAATTACGTCCGGTTTTGCAAACACTCCTGGCAGTCTATAGATGTCCCCATATTCCTTACGATACAAGAGCAATGATTCGCTTCTTGGTAGATTGCTGAGTCGTCCTGGGAATCGATTGAAAATAAAATAAATTGAAAGAATAATCTGAAAGTGAATCAATCCACCTGATGGTAAGAAGTCAATTATCATGGAGATTCTAGATGGACCTGGTATTTTCTTGTACGGTAGTGCTGTACTCCATTCTTGTATTGATTTAGGGTTACTGCTTTGACTATTAGCAGATTCGCTATTAGATTCGATCTGAAAAATATCAATGACACTTCATACAAAACTGTTAGTCTTTATATAGGAAATAATTTAAATTCCATACTTTCTTTAAATTAAACTAAATTGTCACATAACTTAATACAGAAATATGCAGACTTTTACTT
This sequence comes from Beris chalybata, assembly GCA_949128065.1. Taxonomy (NCBI): domain Eukaryota; kingdom Metazoa; phylum Arthropoda; class Insecta; order Diptera; family Stratiomyidae; genus Beris; species Beris chalybata. Next base: position 4,348,594 of record OX421894.1, on the reverse strand, counting down.
TTGAGCTTTCATACAAATATTTGAATGGCGTGAATTGGTTTTTGTTTCGTCTTTTTCTACCGGTTGTTTTCAGATTTGATCTTTTTTATTCTTATTATAACTAATTGTAGTTTAATCTAGGCAGGGATATGTAAATTAAGAAAGCTAGAACAATATTTATTCAGCACTGAGTTAATAACAATGACTTGGCGGAGCTATAGCTTATTCGAAATGAAAAACAAAAATAAACTTAAAATTATTCATTAATAGCTTTGGTAATGAAATAGTATCGTAAACGTTATGGAAAATATTGTTTTATTGAGGCCGTAGTACACAAAACCGAAAGTACAGAAATAGCATCCAAATTGCGTTTTCTTACTTTTGCACAAGTTGCATATAAACTGAATTTGCCGAACTTTTCAATTTTGAAAACTTCCCCCGTAATTTTTGCACTATTTCTTACTATCATTTTTATTTTGATTTGAATTTAATTCGTCTCTCATTCCTGAAGAGTAGCAATACGACTAAAATAAAATTAAACTTTACGCAGCTTTTGAGCTAGTAGACTTCCTTATCTTTGTTGCATTTTGCACTCCAATGGATTATTTTAAGATACGGGGTAACATTCGATATTTCAACCATATTATTTTCTTATAAGATTAGATTAGTTTTGAATGCCGAGGTCAACTGACCCCAAGCCAAATGTGCAAATGCACGTAAACATAAAGAATGTGGCCGACATATATAAGTGACATATACATATGTATATAGTGCGTTCAAAATTATCAGAGATTTTTAATGTTCTTCTATAGAGAGAGGAGAATTTGTTCTTAATATCATTTGAGCTTAAAAGTCTTCTCTACTGGTAGGATTAAATGGTACATAACCTTAAACAGTTTTTTTGTCCTTGTTTTTATTAAGTATGTTTTTATTATAAAGCAGCCTTTTCGATGAAGAAGAAATACGTATATTTTAAATAAAAAAGATCCAACTCCGAATGAAATTAATATTTTTTCCAATATCCAATTAGAATGGCATATAAAGCTCTACACACTTCTCGCATATTCTACGCAGTTCCTGCATGTTTCTCGACTCACTCGACTCAGAACAAACACTATGTACGCTCATGCGGTTAGTTTTTCTACTTGAAAGTGAGACATCGGTCAGCTCTATTGGAAAATGTACTTGTAATGGGATTTTCATTGGTAACAGCGATGGAATCGGGCAGAGTTGCCAATAGTGTGATTATTGAATGAGATTAAATACTTGAAATTCAGGAGAATCCGTAGTTATTAACAATCGTGAAAAATGAATAGGTACCATGAAAACCCTGCACTGGAACGGTATCTATCGATTAAAAATAAATGTTCATCTTTGAAATTTTTTACGTCTTTTTCATGGCTAGTAGAAGCCATGAAAAAGTGGCCGCCAATGGATTCCTGGAAATCATTATTGAATTAAAAGTTCCTTCACCTGTCTCAGCAAATTTTAATTATATTTTATTTCGCTACATCGCTTATTTTAAACAGAAGCTTACAATCCGGAACATTAATTGTAGTTGTCTTGTATTTAATATCCGGATGATTCCATTCGACATGAAAGTTTCGGATAATCTTTGAAATCATAACTTCAATCTCTAATTCGGCAAATCGTCGACCAACGCACATCCTTGGACCGAATCCGAACGGTAGATACACAAAGGGATTTGCCGATCTCGCAGAAGGACATCCTTGTCTCTCGAGATCCTTAAGCCAACGCTCTGGCAAGAATTTTTTAGCGTTGCGATAGTATTGTTCATCGAGGTGGTTCTCACAGGCCTGCATTGAGACCCCGATACCTTTCGGCACCTGATATCCACTTAGAACTACGTCCTGTCCAGTTGCCCGGAAGTTACCCGATACGACCGGTAAGATACGAAACGATTCTTTAATGCAAGCCCGAAGATATGGCATACGAGCCATTTTCTCGGTAGTTAGTGCAGTATCCTTTTCGGGAAGGATACTGACCAGTTCTTGACGAAGTATTTCTTGTTTGGAAGAGTTCCTAGCCAAATTGTATAGGACGCTGACTAATCCGGAACTTGTCTATGCAAAAAAAAAAATTAGTTCAAGGTCTGAGTTACTAATTCGATCATGCTGATTCTCACCGTATCTACTCCGGCAATGATCATATCATTAACCATCACAGTTGCAATTTTCGGATCAATTCGTAGAAGCTTCTCAAGAACGCTCTGTTCGATATCGTTTTTACTATTCTGGATATCGGCATCTAAACGCTTCTTAGCTTCCTGAACATAACCATTACTCACGTCGTTCATATCATTCAAGGCTTTCATCATTTTATTGAAATTTGGTGTTTTGAAAAGTTTCCAAGGAGATGGTTTGAAATCGAGCTCCGAGAGAAGAAGGAAGAAAATTTTTGTTGCCTCGATTAATTTTTGGCCCTTAGAGCTTCGATCTAAATTTCCTATTAATCCCAGTCGTGTGTCTAATGCAACAACTCCGATCGATTCTAGACTCCAACGATTAAGTTCCTCTTCGAAATTTGCAGGTACTTCTAGAGTAACAGGGTCTCGAATTGTCTTCATTCTGCAATGAATTCAAGTAAAGTTCGTTAATAGGAAAAAAGAGATACATTTAATATTTGCACCTATCAATGAATTCAGCAGCGACCTTATCAATCGACGGAACATAGAACTTAACAGTTTTTGGTTGCATCATAACTGGGTTGACTACTGTTCTAAAATCCGCCCAAGCTTTTTCCTGCCTAAAATAATCCGATAGTAAAAATAGATTTTCGAATTAATATCAGTCGTACTCGATAGCTAGTCCAGCGCTATGATAGATATCTGGACGTACTTTTCTTCGAAAATATGCTAAAGTATCTAATCCATTTCGTATTGGCCAGATTCCTTCAGTTCGAAATATTTTTTTGAAATCGGAGGGATCGAAGCTTACAAGTACCTCCGGTTTGCCAAAAACTCCTGGCAATTTGAAAATGTTTCCGTATTCCTGACGATACAACATCATTGAGTCGTTTAGTGCGAGATTTTTAAAGCGTCCTTTAAAAAAACTGGAGCTATAGTAAATTGATTAGGATATCACCTTGTGCAGGAAAAGTACCAATAGTGCTCTCAGCTAGAGCCCACAGCCTCAGAAGGAACTAAGAATAACTAACTTACCTGATGGCAAAAAGTCCATTATCATGGATATTCGGGATGGTCCAGGCATTTTGTTATATGGTGAAGCTGAAATCCATTCATTATTAGTTTCTTCAGTGGTGGCAGCCAAAACCTGAAAATAAAACGGTAAGAAACTTATCTATTCGAAATTGTAAGGAAAAGTTTTGTATGTACGGGACTGTCGCATTTCTTCGAATTACTATGTCTAAATTTTTTCTTCAGTTCAAGCATATACTTTACAGGGCATGTGCTACTTACTCCCCACCCTCTCCCTCTAAGGGCACCTTGATAGTCGAATGGTGTGCGTACTGGCGCCTTCTAAATAGTTTACTATATAGGGAAGAAACGTGTGTGATTGAATTAAGTAGTTGCCCGAATTAAAAGTCTCAAGTCTGCGCTTGCTCTTAGACGAGTAAAAAACAACAATTTGGCTTGATTCATTTCGCTAAAAGCTCTACCAGCATCACATGGTCCACTAATCAGTCAACTAAGATATGGTGTTTCCTCTCCACACTACTCGGCATCATCACCACAATATATAAGCAATCTAAACTTGAACTTGGACTTTTTTCCAAAGTCATTGCTAGCAATTTTTTTAATAAGATTTTTTTTTGTAATTTATTTGTTAATCATTCCGCCAGAACTAGTTATTGAACGTTACGAGTACCACTGTATTGCCCATTTTATTTATAAATATACCTTAGCAGCTGATTGATTGGTAAATAATCGATTTGTGGAGGTTTGATGACCAAATATTTGCCTGAACGACGGAATCGCGACACTTTTTAACATTATTTTATTTTTTGCACTTTATTATTATAAAAGTGGTTTTATCTAGTGAATCTATTGAAGAACTCTTTTCGTAGATCTTTCATAGTTTGAAATCAGAAATCACAACTATAGTACTAGAGAGAACTTTTAGAGACGTAAACTTAACAAGTTGTTACAAATATAGCTTTTTGCTGTTTAATTTATATTAGTTCTATGAAAATAGGAAGAAGCAGCAATGAATTCATTACAGAGGTTATGATATGTGTTACACCTTACACGTACAACTGCAGGCAGAACCGTCCCACTAGGAAATTTGAGGAGAACTCCGTGAGGGAGCAAATAACGAGGTATCTACTATCCCTCACAATGGAGGATAAAAGGAGATTAATAACAAAATTATGCAGAAATCCGTCACTTCTCTTTTTTTGCTCCGAATAGATGAATAGGGACGATATAAGGACCATTTTTGAGTTTTACTGCAGAACTAGTCCCATTAGAGATTTCGTTTTAAGCTCCCTTACAAGTATTTTTAAATGCTTCCTTTGGAGGTATATTGGAGATCTGATTTTAGCGGACATGCTCTTGCAAAAAGGAGGTCAAATGGAGGAGAAAACGAAGTCTCCAAACCTCCCTAAGGAGTAGTCCGGGATTAATCATGGGATGCTCCCATTTCCTACTGGGGTGATACTGAAACTTGTACTCTCACTGGTCACTGGTCAGTCCAGAGTCCAGACGAGGACGACTAATTCAAAGAGAATTATGAAACGTGTACCAGAGCAATAATGGAATGGCCGTTTGTGCGAGATCTGTTCATATTAAGAGTGTTTATTATATGTAGCATGTATGTTGTATCTAGTTTCTAGCTAACAACTCGCTGATGCAGTTAATCGGGAGTATGAATGATTAAAGCATTAAAGGTTGTACAGGGGTACGCGTAATGTCAAGGAATATAAGTTTTCCATTTCGCCAATTACAGCTTAACTTAATTTGGTTCTTAGCTTCTTATTATTGCCTATTATATTAATATTTAATTTTAAGTATAGGTATACGTGTCATTAGTCTCAATTACTTTAAATTTAAAATTCCGAGCCAAAAGATAAAACGCTAATAACTACAGTAACTAGGTTAAATAAAATATAAATAAAGATAGTTTTCCGTATCTGGGGGATGTTTTTCATATTTCAGAAACGGTTTATGCTAGAAAGTTGAAACTTTGTGCATACATATATGTAGATGTGCTACAGAAGTAATTGAAACAAAAATCTTAGATTTGTTGGAGTAAAAAAACTTTAGTGAAAAGAGTTTTTTCCACATTTTCACGAATTTCGTTATATTTTTTTTTTATTTTCAAAAATAATTAAATATATATAAATATACAAAAATTATTATTATTAACAGCGCTAGTGACTAGGACCTTCGGCTTAGATTTGTTACAAGTAAAATTTGATGTTCTTAAGTTTCTTTAAAGTTTAAATTGGTTGTAAGTTACAAGTGTTTTAATAAATTGTTTGTTTTGATTTCATTAAATAGAATATTGCTAGTACTTTTATTTAAATTTTTAATATCTGGATAGTGTTAATTTTACCAAAAAATTTGTCGTTATATCTTTTAGGCATGTCGAGTTATCAAATTAATTTTACTTCTGCGTTTATTTATATAATCGTATACATGTTTTTTCTCAGTCGCATTGTAACGTTCCGGACTTATTCAAAAAATACCAAGTTGATTTTCTTCCATTAAAAAAATTAATTGCCGATTTTAGCTACTAGATGGCAGTTACACTTAAAAACCTGATCATATTTTTAGAGTTGTGATTATTCACAAATAAAAAATTCAATAACTTATAGATAAATAATTCAATTTAAATAATAATCATTAGGTACATATTTATTTTATTTACCTTTTACCACATTTAATTTTTACAAAATTTTAAATAACTCTTCCATCAATCAACAACGTCAGTCAGTTTGAATTGAAGTTTTCCATCAGGCAAGTTAATCATTACACTTTTAAATTTCAAATCCGGTCGATTCCATTCAATGTAAAAGTTTCTCACCATATTCGTTATGAAAACTTCAATTTCCAATTCGGCAAATCGCTTTCCAATGCACATCCTGGGTCCAAACCCGAACGGTAGAAATGTAAAAGGATTTGTCGATGTTTTAGCAGCTGGACAACCAGCTGCAGCTTGATCTCTTAGCCATCGTTCCGGAATATATTCATTTGCTTTCGGAAAATATTTATTTTCAGCTAGTATGAAGCCAGTAGCTAAGCTGACATCTATTCCTTTTGGTATTTGATACCCGTTTAGAACGATATCCTGTCCGGTTGCTCGAAGATTACCGAAAATAACTGGTTTCATTCGCAGCCCTTCCTTAATGCATGCGCGTAGGTACGGCATACTCGCCATTTTCTCAGGGGTTAATGCCGAGTCCTTGTTTGGAAGGATCTTACGGATTTCTTGGCGGAGAACTTCTTGCTTAATGGGAAATTTAGCTAGTTGATACATGATGCCTGTGATTGCAGAGCTCGTCTATAAGAACAACTTTTTTATTGGAATGAATAGCATGATTAAAGCAAAATTACCGTATCGACTCCTGCGCCAATTAAATCACTGGCCATGACCTGTGTGTTTTTAAAAGTTTTTCCAAAATACTTTCCTCTCGATTTTCTTTCTTTCGGTCTGCGGCTTCCAATCGAATCTTCGCTTCCTGAATATATCCATGACATGTATTAGTTATGACATCAAATGCCGCCATTAATTTGTGAAATTTCGGTGTTTTGATTATTTTCCAGGGTGAGGGTTGAAAGTCGAGTTCAATCTTCAGTTCGAAGCTAACTTTGAGAGCGTCTATAAATTTGCGTCCCTTTGACGACTGGTCAAGATCTCCAATTAAACCTAGTCGTGTATCTAGAGCAATTACTCCAATGGATTCCAACATACATTTAGTAAGTTCTTCTTCAAAATTCTCGGGCATTTCCCACGATTCAGGATCTCGTATTTCTTGAATTCTAATTAAGAGAATTTACTCAAATTTTACATTGTTATTTTTTAAAAAAAACCTACCTTTTTATAAAATCCATGGAAACTTCATTAATCTTTGGAACGTAAAGCTTTACTGTCTTTGGTTGCATCATCACAGGATTTACTACAGTCCTAAAATCACCCCATTCTTTACCTTGTCTAGAAATACAAAGCATAATTAAAAGTGGTTTGGAAAAGAATTTTAAACAAAATTACGTGGTAAGGAGACCGCCATTGTAATAAACGTCTGGTCTAACTTTCTGTCTATAGTAGGTGATGGTATCGAATCCTTGCCGTACTGGCCACGCACCTTCCGTTCGAAATACTTTTTCAAAATCTTTTGGATTATTAGTCATAATCATATCTTTCCTCCCAAACATTCCGGGAATTTTAAACATTTCTCCATACAGTTCCCGGTAATATCCCATAATTTCTAGTAGTGTTCTTCCTAAATTTACAAATATGAAATTCGAGTTGAGTACACATGAGTATTATTGGGTTTGACCTACGTCCTGTTATATTATCCTTTATGAACGAATATCTAGAGGGACCAGGAATTCTTTCGTATGGCCTTGCATCATTCCAGTCTGGTTCGAGCTGGCTATTACTGGTTTCTGGTGCATTTTGCTGAAATTGGAAATCGGTTAATAGCCACGGATTTTAAGAAACATCATTAATAGATAATTCTATTATAGTACACCGTCTTCATTAATTTTGCTTAAAAGTATTGTGATCGATTGAAATGTAGAAAAAAAATCTACCCTCAAACTTTGCATTTTTACGTTTCAAATAGTCCGCTTTTCCGCCGTACACAAAAATATTCAAAAGGCTTATTGCCAAACTATCCTGGAAAGCAGTAAATTATTTTGTATTAATATATTTTTTCAAGTGGCAGTAAACCGAGGAAGTGATGTGTTAATAATTTTTTAAAAAAAACTAAGTTTCATATCTAAAAATTTTAAGATAAAACTTTCAGTTTATACTATAGGTAGGACTGATAAACCAATATATACAAAATTCTGGTTTGGGGATTGAGGTTGAAAAGCTAATTATTGTCATTTTTGAATAGATTACTACTGAAACAGTTTTTATGTAGGGTTATAGAAGCGTCACGTTTTGAAAATATTATTTCTAATGGGGGGTAGCACGTTATAGTCAAGGGGCGAGGCGGCAGTTTATCTTAAAGACGGCTTTCCATATGCATGATTTAGAACAGTAATGTGAGTAAGTAGAAAATATTGTCAGGTTTACATTCCGTTCGAAAGTGCAAAAAATGGTCTGTGAGACGAGGTTCATACATATATTTTCACGAATTACGTCATATATAGTAGGTCGATTTAATTTTAGATATCTATAGGCATCGTAGAAATCGTTTTCAGTGAATAGGTTGTTTTGTCTATTTTCTAGTATGTATCTCTATTTACTTTTTGGAAATAGTACTATAATATATATTTCTGATTATTTTGTATTCCATTAATTTTGTACTGTATTTCATTTAATGTGTTATTATTGTAGAAACAATATCATTCCTCCACTCTGCGTTTGGTTATCTCATTTCGTTATCTATTTTGATGTGCCGTTTAATTTGGTTATTTTTTTGCAGAGTTTTGTTATTGTACATTCGTCAAAGACATGAATATTTCAAATACATCTGTTTTGAATTTTTATGTTTTTTCTGTACATGTTCTTTTTAGTAAATTGAACTTATTTGGACGATGACTGGGGTAGACCTAGATAGACATTGACATTCAGAAAGTGGCAATGGATCGATAATTCTACATATAATAATACTCAATAAAGGCTTTGTATTGGAATTCCTAGGAAAACATGCTGTTGGTCGTCCAAGGAATGTAACATGTAAAGCAGTAATTGGGAAAAAAATCAAGGACTTAATGAGTCCTGGCGGTAGGTGAAGACCGTCGCTTAGAATTTAGACTTGGCCCCATCGAGGGTCATAGAAGAACTGAAGAGAACAATTTGGACTTCTAATAGCATTACTACGTTTCTAGTAGATTTTGGTAATCGCGCATACTATTTGCTTAGCGGTATTATATTTGAGGAGGATTTCGTCTTGAACACTTCGTCCTTACGATATAATTGTACAGGAATTTTGTTACAAATGATAGAGCCACTTCTTCAATATAATTTTGTTCTAAATTACTAGCATGATTTTTACTGTCTACTAAAATATATAATAAGTTAAATCATTTGCCCAAAATTGGTTGATTCGTAAAAAGCTGTGCATTCACAGTCACTTTAATAATTTGTTTTCCAGAATTAATATAAATCAGAATCATTTCGGTGTGGAATTCAAGTTTCAAACAAATAGTAAAACAATATTTTAAAGAACATTTGCCTCGTAATTATCACCTTCACTTCAACTTGAGTTGCAAACAGTCTTTCCCTGGCATTTTGACACTGCACAATTATAGTCGGCCTAACTGAACGTATCATTTTTTAATAACAACCAACAATTTAAATTACACGAGAAAATTTGACGATACCCGGATACTTTCGCTTTCAACAGAATACTGTGCGGGTGCACACGTTATTCATATCAAGCTAAAATGATTATCTATTATTTTTAGCTTTCTTAGATAGACACAAATTCGGATGCCCAGCTAGCTACCAGTTATTATAAAAGCTTCGAGTTGGACTGCTTAATAAGCCCAAACTTGACCTCGAACTTCAAATGAAATTAGTTGGTTGAGCGATATGAAGAAGTTGTACATGTACCTATGTACATATGTATTTTATCATGTATAAATATATATAGCAATGTCATATGGAACGCGTTTCAATTGTTATTATTATTGACATGGAGAAATAAATAAAATACGAGAAATGTGTATTTATTTTATTTTAAATTCTTATTCTATCTTATATTTAATTAACATTTTATTAAAAAGAACCCACTTAAATAAGCAATAGATAAAACGTAAAATTGGTATATGAATAAAAATAAATATAGAATAAATATTGATTATCGTGTTATACGAAATTACAAGTCCTGAAGGCTCGCAGCGAAAGTTAACGCAAAAGCTAGTATTGAGTGTGATAAAAAAGTAAAAAAGTAAAAAATCAAAATGTATAACTATTCTTATTTTTCTAACAATTCAGGTGTAGGTACTATGTACATATTTGTCAAGTCATCTACTTAATAATTTGTTTTAAAAGCTTGCTACAGCTCTACTATATATCATACACGGAGCAATAACCAATCATCTCTCAGTTAAAAGCTTATCTCATTCATATTATGGTATATATGAATATTAACTATAAACACGCGAAGAAGTTTTCAGTGTGAATTATTGCAATAAAGCAATAACATCGTCAAAATATTATAGTTTGTTTTATAAATATTCAAAAAAAGTCCTTCGAAGAAATGCTTCTAAAGCCTAAATTAAATTTGAATAGTGCAATTCAATATGGAAATTCTAGAATAAGGTTGTTTGCTACACAGGTGGCGGCTCAGGCTCAGGTAAGTTGATACTATCCAATATTGGTGTGTTCTTTGTTTTTAGTAAAGGAAGATCAATGATGATTTCTTTTGATGCGCGAACAAACAAAAATAATAGTGTTTGAATTAAGTACAATTTTCAATCTTATAAATTTTTGGTGCATAAATAACCATTATGAAAAACAAAACTAGCATTCGTGTACTTATTAGTTCAATATAGTTGTATTGAACTGTTTTACATTTACTAATGAAAACGTAGTTTTTCACTTATCTGTAAAGAAAGATTTCGGCAACGCCTTTACGTATTTCACGGACAATTCTGATAATGTTTCACAGCTGTTATCATTTTGTTATATACTCCAAAATTGATTAGAAATAATATCGACGTACGTTTAAGAGAAACAAACGGGAGTGAACGTTGGCTTTTTGTATTAATCTACTTTGAAGAAATTAATAAAAGTTGTTGTCAAGCATGTGAACGGATATCGAAAGAGATTGACCGTAGCTATCAAACAAATGATCCTTAATGATGCATCCATTAGCTCTATAAATAATGAAGAACATGTCGGAGTACCTATTTGAAATTTGGAATCTGCTTTATGACTACAAAATTCTTACATATTCAAAATACGACGTACCAAAAAGTTTAACAGGTTGTCGTACCCAAAACTAAATTGTATCTTCTTTCAGCAAGTAAGTTTTTCTTTCAGTAGTAAGTTCTTTTCAATACTATTACAGCACGAAAAATAAGTTAATCAAAAAAATTTCGAATTAGTCTTGATGAATTAGCAAAAAAAAAAAAAAATTTTATTGAAAGAGGATCCATGTACTATTACGATTTTCGTCATATCTTTTCGGTCTTCTGGGGTATCGGGCTAAAATTATTTTCACGGCCTCCACAGATGAAGGCTCAATTCTCAGAAAACATGAAATTAATTAATGCACAAAATGTGAAGATTATCGGAAGAGCAAGAACTAAAAATAAAATACGTACGATTTTCTTCCAATTTACATTTGAATTTTCTTAAAAAATTCTTCGTTGTGTACCAGAATAGTTCCAGAGTACCTATGTACATACTTCATAAATCTTTCCGATTTTTTATATTTTACTAATGCCTTTAGAAAATTATTAACTTTTTCACAATTTCAGGATGTCGAGTACGAGAATGCAAAATCGTATGAAGAAATACCGGGTCCATCGAAAGTATCATTCCTCCTATCAAATTTACCGGGAGGTACATTATTTTCAAAATACTTTAATTTTTCCATTGCTTTATATTCATATTATTTAAGGAAAATACTTTAAGCTACCATTCGATGAAATTTTTAAACTATGTCGAACTGAATATGGAAATGTTTCGAAACTGCTTGGTTTGTTTGGTCAACCGGATGTCGTACTGACTTTTGATCCGAATCATTTTCAAAAAATTTATCGAACTGAAGGTACCTGGCCACATCGACAAGGTCTACAAACAATGGAATATTACAGAACAAAATTAAGACCGGAAATTTTTGGCAAACATCAAGGACTTATAAACTCGTAGAATTTTTTATTGATAACCCATTGATTCCTATATTTTTATAATTCTCAAATGTTTTTAGGCAAGAACAGAAATGGGGTGAGTTTCGGACTACGGTGAATCCAATCATGATGAAACCTAATACCACCAAACTATATGTGCCTACTATAGACCTCGTTGTTACTGATTTTGTGAACAGGTTTGTTCAATTAATATAATATTTTCACTCAATGAAAATTAATTTCCTTCTTCTAGAATACGAGATATTAGAAACCCATCTACCATGCAAGTTCCTGACAATTTTGAGGATGAACTGAATAGATGGGCATTGGAATCGATTGGTACAATAGCATTAGATACTCGGCTGGGATTAATTTCAGATGAATATAACGAAAGGGCTAAAACTGTTATCGAATCGGTCAAAACTATTTTCGAATTAGCAGCGCAATTGGAGTTCAAGCCGTCAATATGGAAAATAGTTAAGACACCTGACTTTAACAGAATGATGAAAGCTCTAGATAATCTGACAAATGCAAGTAAGGAATACATTGAAGAAGCGAAGAAAAGATTTGAAAGTCTACCCGAAAGCAAACAAGATGACAGTGAACGAAGTGTCCTCGAGAAGTTATTAAAAATTGATCCAGTCATTGCTCAGGTAATGGCAATGGACATGTTTTTCGCTGGAGTAGATACGGTAAGATATACTTTCGTAATTTACTAAAAATACAGTTTACATATTTCACAGACCAGTTCCGCATTTGTTGGACTTTTATACATGTTGGCCAAAAATCCCGATAAACAAGAAACACTCCGTCAAGAAATTTTTTCAATCCTACCGGAAAAGGATACACCTCTCACTGTCGAGAAAATGAGTCGAATGCCGTATTTGAGAGCCTGTATTAAGGAATCAATACGACTTTATCCAGTTGTAATTGGTAACGGACGAGGAGCCGGACAGGACATGGTCTTAAATGGATATCAAGTACCAAAAGGAAAGAATATATTAATGCCGTCACCAATTTTACAACGTGAAGACGGTCACTTTCCGAATGCAGCCCAGTTTATACCGGAAAGATGGCTAAAAGATGTTTCAGGTGAAAAATGTCCAGCTTCAGCAAAATCAGCACATCCTTTCATCTATTTGCCTTTTGGATTTGGACCACGTATGTGCATTGGAAGACGGTTAGCCGAAATGGAAATCGAAATTCTAACAACAAGAATTGTTCGAAATTTCTTCGTAAAATGGGAACATCCTGATTTGAAATTTAAGATGACTTCTCTTTTCATTCCTGATGGAAAACTATTATTCACATTCAATGATATCAGACAGTAAAAAAAAGTGAAGAATGGTATCTTACTCGTAGTATGTTCTGTTTCTTTTCGATACCCAGAAATTATGTTTTTTATATTTTACGAGGAACCTATGTATAATTCTGGTATAAACTTTAATATTTAAAATTAATTTGGTTTTGTAGCTAGATATGTTTATAGTATGTATTTCTACCCAGCGTCAAATTTGGGGAATTGAAAATTATCGATCAGTTAGTTGAGATTAAAAACTTTCGTCGAGTTCTCCAATGAGCACAACGAGAAACAAAATTCAAGTCATTTTGATGACTACTATTCAAAAGTCTTTAAATAATGTGGTCATACTTGTATACACTTCGTTTATTTTATTGTGATATCGTATTGATCTTGACTTGGAAATAGTTGCAGGAAAATAATTATTTGTGATAAAACATATATAAATGGTTATTCAATAGGTACATAACAATTATATATTTTAGTACAAACTCACCACACTTTAATGCATCTGTGTTAATGTCAAAAAGCCAGTCAAGGTTTACATTTTTATCATTTTGAAGTTCACAATCGAGCATTGTTTGGAAATTATCTCAATTATTCAGTATTTTATTTAAATAGAAAATTGGTATAATTTGAATTATTGAATAACTCTTTACAATGTTTAGTTTTTTTTGTGTATATGTATATGTAATCACAATGAATTATCGGAAAGGATGCAAAAAGTTGTCAACAATCTGAGTTTAACTTTCTTATTTCCCGTGCCAAAGTTTGGGAAGCCGTGAAATTCGATGTCCAGCAGAAGTACCTACACTACTAACAGCTTAAATTACTTAATAAAAAGTTGGGTCTCAGTCCAGGCCACTTCATTCTGATAGAAATATTCGAGACAATAACATTTATTTTTGTCAATGACTCCTTGTTATATAACATAATGACTCCTTGTTATATAACACTTTCAACATGATTCGTTAAAAAGCATACAAACCCTTTACTCCTCCTAAGGGATGAAATTTGAAAAAAAAATTTGGTATCGATTTTTAGGCCAATTTATAACAAGGTCGTGAAACTAGTACCTATAGAAACTATTTTTTTAAGAATTTTTTTTCCAGATTTTTTCGGATATTCCGCTGGATCTTGAAATTAATTTTTTGTTGACTTTTGAAAGATCAGAAGAAATAAGTAAATATTTTTATGGACACATATAGTAGGGATGGCGACTATAACTCTGAAATTTAATTGCAAAAATCATGTCAATTTTGTTCTTGAGAAAAATTCTTCAACTTATGTATTTCATTTATTTTGGAATATCATTAAACGTAAACATCAATTTTCCATCAGGACTATTAATCGACGTCATTTTAAATTTCAAATCAGGATGTTCCCATTTTATGGTGAAATTCCGAATAATTCTTGTCATAAGGATTTCAATTTCCATTTCGGCAAATCGTCTTCCGATGCACATTCGAGGTCCAAATCCAAAAGGTAAGTAGATAAAAGGATGGGCTGATTTTGCTGCTGCTGGACAGTTTCCACCCGAAGTATCCCTTAGCCATCTTTCCGGTATAAACTGAGCTGCGTTCGTGTAGCAAGTGTCTTCACGTTGTAAAATTGCGTTTGGCATTGCTACATTTGTACCTTTCGGTATTTGATAGCCATTTAATACGATATCCTGTCCAGCTCCACGAACATTTCCATTTACTACTGGATAAAGTCGCATTGATTCCTTGATACAGGCTCTTAAGTACGGCATTCGGCTCATTTTCTCGACACTTAAAGGTGTATCCTTTTCCGGTACGATTGCCAAAATTTCTTGACGAAGTATTTCTTGTTTGGCTGGGTTTTTGGCCAACATGTATAAAAGTCCGACAAATGCTGAGCTGGTCTGCAAAGGGTTTAAATTGTAGATTAGTTTGCAAATTACTGAATACACCTTACCGTATCTACACCAGCAAACATCATGTCCATTGCCATTACTTGAGCAATGACTGGATCAATTTTCAGTAATTTTTCCAAAACACTTTGCTCGCGATCCTTCTTTTCACTTTCTGGAATGCTTTCAATTCGTTTCTTCGCTTCCTCAACGTATTCTTTGCTCGCATTGGTCAGATTGTCGAGAGCCTTCATCATTTTATTAAATGCAGGTGTCCGAACTATTTTCCACAATGAAGGTTTGAAATCGAGCTCCAGAGATAGATCGAAGAATGTTTTGACCGATTCAATCACAGATTTGGCCCTTTCGTCGTATTTATCTGAAATTAGTCCCAAACGAGTATCTAATGCAATTACGCCGATGGATTCTAAGCCCCATCGATTCAGTTCATCTTCAAAATTTTCGGGTAGTTGCATAGTGGACGGATTCCTAATATCTCGTATTCTAGATAAAAGAAATTAATTTGCATATTGTTATGTATTAGATTCAACAAACCTTTTCACAAAATCAGTAGCAACAACATCTATTGAAGGCACATAGAGCTTGGTGGTTTTAGGTTGCATCATGATTGGATTCACCGTAGTTCGAAACTCACCCCATTGCTTTTCTTGACTAGAAATATTTAAAAATTAATAATCAAAACAGTAAAACATTTGGTCAATGTATTTACGAGTTAACAAGTCCTTGATGTTTGCCAAATATTTCCGGCCTTAATTTCGTCCTATAGTATTCCATTGTATCTAGACCCACGCGAAATGGCCAGATACCTTCGGTTCGATACATCTTTTGAAAATGATCTGGATCATAGGTTAGAACAATGTCTGGATGCCCAAATAAACCAGGTAATTTGGAAACTGTGCCGTACTGCGAACGGAATGCTTTTAATACATCGTTTGGCGAAAATTTATAATATTTGCCTGAAATAATATGGAAATTGGCAAATTGTGAATTAATTCAAAGAATTGTAATAATTAACTTATGTCTAGTACTTACCCATTGGTAGATTGGACAACAAAAAGGACAATTTTGATGGACCCGGTATTTTATTGTAGGGTAATGCATCTCGAAACTCTGTATCCTGTGAAGTGGGTTTATATTAAAAGCATTTTTATATGATGGGCTCAATTCACATGTTTAAATGGAGAATATTAAACGGTAAAGACAACAATTGATAATTCAATCATTTTTTAAATCCTTTTATTGATGAAATATTTTTAAATAACCAGAACATCCGTTTCCATAACACTTGACTCATTTTTTGTTTTTTAATTTTTCTTGGTGCAAACTATAAAGACAACTGTTTAAACAGCCTAGAAAATAACATAAAAAATAATATCGTGGTTATTGGTTAGGCAGTCAGTCAGAGATTAGTCTATACCGCATATCAGTTAATCGCGTTCCGGTATAAAACAAAATAATAATAAAGCTGCTCTCAGACCGTTGGTACCGGGTTAAATATCGAAAAGTTTTAAACTTATTTTCTATATAAAGCCTGCTAAATTGGAAAACTATTACCTATATTCGATATCTTGTCATATACCACGTATACATGGAGGATTGCATCCAGATTCAATCATATAAATCGGATTGGAATGAGATCGACTCGATCCGTTTCACCTTCTCGACTGGGATCGAATCGAAACCGGTTATGTCCTTCGTCATTTCCATCTTTTTCTCATAATTAATGTTTTCACTTTCCACCCTCTCCTATCTTCACACAAGGCGATCTCCCAAAAAGTTACCTGTTAGAGATTCACCAAATCGATCGACCGAGCTTTCAAACGCGTTTGTAAATGACGTACGCCTTGTACGGGGGACAGACGGACAAGAAATAATTGTTTGTTTTTTACGGTCTGCTGGCTCTGAAAAAAATATCAAACTTTAGGGTAATAATTTTTTTTTCAAATATCAGATGATTGTACCTTTTTGCGATACTGCAACAAGCCCCTCAAATATAATTTCGAAATTTCATTAATTAAGATGGTAAATTAAACAAATAGATAAGAAAGTACCTAAAGCAAATTTATTGATTACACTTGTTCGTACAGTAGAATTTGGACATAAGAGATAAAAGCTCGAAAGCTTAAACACTTTATGAATAAAACTCGGTTCAATTATATAAGACCGTTTTGTCGTTAACAACAATTTCAGTCCGGCAAGAAAAAACTTTCGAAGGGGAAATTTCCTCATCTTTGTATGGCTTTTGTTTGGGCATTTGTATCTTCCATACACAAATGTGTACGTCACATGAATTCATATATTTTCGTGCTAGCCAACTAATTGTTATGATAGGAGGTTGGAAATTGATCTCAATTGATATAGACCGCGGGTCCTTTTTTGTTGCTCGTATGCACTAATTGCAGGATGTACTTGTTGGGGGAGACAAAACTAAGCGAAATATCTCGAATTTCAAGGCTATTGCGCTATTAAAGAGCAAGTTTATCACGAGTATCAAACATAATCTAATCAGTCTAAAATTACACTTATTTGTAGGATTGTTAATAAATAATTTTATTATCTTATGCGTTATCTTATCACCTTCCCTACTTCTTGAGAAGCAAATTGCTTTACTCCTACATTTTGGCACTGCACAACTAAACTACGAGCCGTCCTACCCGCACGAATCATGTTTTTTTACTAAATGGTTCTTTACTCAGAGTTTGTCTCTAGAGTCTAGACAATAAATAATTTTTCGCACTATCTAAATAAATATTTCCACTATCAAGAATCAAGTATTGAAGCCATAATTGTGTTTTTATTTATTTATACATCTATTAAGACTACATATAATATTACTACAGTTCTTTGAATGTGGGTGTCTAGTAGATAAAAAAGCTTGAAGCTTTCTCACCGGCCTTAGCAACCATATGGAAGCGTGAGGGGTGTGACAATAAAAAATATAAACATACAACAAAAATAAGTCCGCAGACTCGTGAGATAATCTAGAATCAAGATGAAATACCAGGGAAGAAACTAGGGAGGCTGGATGGTCTTTATTACATTTCATTTAACGATGAAGTGGTTATGTTTAATGGGCATAATGTATTTACGGACTATACTCCAAAAATGTAGCAGAGTCACAGAATCAATTTTGAACGAGATACACGAATCCCAGTTATCGAACGATCAGTGTGGTAGTTGTACAATTTTTATAAGAACTTTTATATGGGAGCTGCCCGAAAAAGACGAAGAATTTCAAAGGCTTACATTCTTCTACTCAAATGTGATGGACAGTTCAGGTGAGCAAGAAGCTTAATGTTTTCTGTAGCAATATGTATGACCTGAAATTTTAAAAACTTCTTTAATGTATCAAAATGATTTGACCAATAAAAACTAGTAGAAATTATGTTTTAATTTTAATTCTGAACATCATTGAAAGTAAAGAACAATTCACCATCGGGAGTGTTTAGAATAGTCGACTTAAATTTTAAATCGGGATTTTTCCATTCGACATTAAAGTTCCGAACGATTCGGGATGTAAGTATTTCGAGTTCCATCTCGGCAAATCTGCGACCAATACACATTCGTTTGCCGAAACCAAATGGCAAATAGATAAAGGGATCGGCGGATTTTGCAGAAGCTGGACATCCTGTTGATTCGTCCTTAAGCCATCGTTCCGGCTCGTATTTCATAGCATGAGCAAAATGTTTATCCTGACGCTGCAGAAATATCGAACCCATTGCGACATTGACTCCTTTTGGTATTTGGTAGCCACTTAGGACTATATCTTGTCCTGTTGCTCGAAAGTTTCCATTTACAATTGGATAAATGCGCATCGATTCTTTAATGCATGCTCTTAGGTATGGCATACGATTCATCTTTTCGATCGTTAAGGGAGTATCCTTTTCGGGAAGAATTTTGATCATTTCTTGACGAAGTTTTTCCTGTTTGTCGGGGTTTTTGGCGAGTAGATATAAGAGGGCTGCAAAAGATGCACTCGTCTGCAAAGATATATTTAATACTATTTTTAAATAAATCTTTTTAAAGTTCAGATTACCGTATCAATTCCTGCGAAAAGCATGTCTATGGCCATAACTTTTGCTACATTCGGATTAATTTTCAGCAGTTTTCCAAGAACACTTTCTTCGTGATCAATGGGACTAGATTGTTGCTTATCAATTCGTTCTTTAGCTTCCTCGATATAGTTGCTACATATATTTGTCACGGTGTCCAGGGCTCCCATCATTTTCTTAAATCCAGGTGTTGGAATGATTTTCCAAATCGATGGCATTATTTCAAGCTTAACGACAAGCTCAAAAATTACATCAATCGCATCTCGAATCTGTTTGACCTTTTCCTCTTGAAAATCGGTAATCAATCCCAGTCTAGTATCAAGAGCAATTACACCAATTGATTCGAAAGCCCACCGATTTATTTCTCCCTGGAAATTTTTAGGAGCTCGAAATGATTGTGGATTTCGAATCTTGCGAACTCTGGGAGTAGTACGAAGGATAACGTAGAAGAAATTAGGGAATTTACAAATAATACCTTTGTACAAAATCCGTAGCAACTACATCAATTGTAGGTATGTAGTGTTTAGCTATTTTTGGTTGCATCATCACTTGATTTACTGAAGTTCTAAAGTCTCCCCAATCCTGTCCTTGTCTGAAAATATGAATTATTAAAAAGACAAAATGGTTTCAATCTACCTAGCTATTGTTCTACTTACGAGGCAACCAGGCCTATACCATTTTTGAATAGTTCTGGCCTATGTTCTGTCCTGTAGTAGTGGAACGTATCGTTACCACGTCGAATTGGCCAAATGCCTTCAGTTCGGAAAACCTTATGGAAATTGTCGGGATCCAATGTCATTATAATGTCCAGTTTTCCAAACATTCCTGGAAATTTGTAAAATGTTCCGTATTCGGAATTCATTCCCTCCATTACTTCCATTAGTGTTTTTTTGTAGTATTTGCCTAGAAATAAAATACGTTAAATTTAGCACCAAATTTCGTTAAACCTAGGTAAAACCTATCCTTTCAGACACGTCCTACTTTTACATTCAACAATTTATTTTTTCAACCAAACCACGCTAATAATGTCCAAAGTCTTTAATTCCACACTGGAATTATTATATAAGAAATTCAACTTTGTAACTCGAGTTGTAATTTAATTAGGGATTTTTAAAGTATATCTTAAGATTGATTTCTGACTATCATAAATATATAAATTTTTCGTATTTTATACCTCCTGGCATCACGGATCTTATAAATGCAGTTTTTGTTGGTCCAGGAATTTTACTATATGGTAGCGCTGTATCCCATAGCGGGTCCTTCATAATCTGGGCATCATTTTCTGGATCTTGTTCTATCTGAATGAAAAAGGAGATCGTTTGTTTGTTATTCCAATTGGAGAGTTAATCTAATCAGCTATTAGATACTATAATAAGTAAATATCGGTAGCTCTTATCTTTTTCATAGATAATTGGTATTTCACAATAAATCCCAATATTAGTATAGTTAAGATTACGATACAAGATTAACAACAGTATGTCAATCAATAGTTATCGATCGTCGAACTTAGTACCAATCTCAATCAGGTTGAATTCGAGATTACCTCAAAATAAAATAGGTACTTAATTTTCACAAGATTTCTTTCAGATAGACTTCGTAAGTAAAAAGAATTAATTTTTTTTGTCTGTCTGTATGTTTAAGCAGTAATAAATAAAAAACTACAATTTTAATTTGCTTGAAATCTTTTATATATCTAACTTTAAGTATAGGTTAGATAACGTTCTTGGTTCGCATTAATACATATTTCCAATACAACTCGCCATTGTGTCCGAATTAGTTCTAGGACTACCGTACAAAAATGACGGCTTCGGCTTCCAATGCGGATGCCCACCTGCATACCCATATGTCATGCAAGTGAGGAAAGGAATAAAGCAGTGAGCTTCAAATGCTTTTCTCTATGTAGCAATTTTTTGCTCAAATACACTTTAATTGATAGAAATTACACAATAATAAATTATCAAAACACTTTTTGGTTGTTTTTGCGCCAATAATACATAAGTTGTATTCTGAACAATATGTTTTACGTATCCTTAATCCTATTGATTTTTCACACTTCACTGGAAATGGAAGTATTTTTTTTTAAATGCCGTCCAGCTTATTAACATAGTAGTAAGTCATATGAAATAAAAGATCTGAAAACTGATACGTGATGAATTCTTGAAAAAAAAAAATGGAAAATTACCTTCACTCCAACTTGTGTAACAAATTGCTTTGCACCAACATTTCGGCACTGCACTATTGAACTAAACGATGTCCTAACCGATCGAATCATGTTTAATTACTAAATTTTAAATTATAAGTTCAACACATTTGAGACCTTTGGCTAGAAAATGCGGCGCCAATTGAGATATACTTTCACTATCAACAGGGTAAATTGTTCTATACATTCTGAGCCTGATATACCTACTAAAACAGTTTTTTATGCAGTTCTTTCATTATTACATCCATATACCAATACTCAAAAAAAACCCAACCCAAAACATTTATTAAAAAAGCTTCCAGCTTTTCTAACAATCTAAACATAGAATATGGCTGGTATCGCTTCAAAATTGTTGTTTCTCGTATAGTATGTATATAGATTTTTTCTTCAGTTACCATACAACTATACTTCTTTTAGTCTAATCTAAAGCTCGAACTTCACCTTGAAATCAAATCAGTAACAATTGCAAAGATATAAAAAACGAATAATAATTATTCAATTGAACTTGACTACATGTGGAATTCGAAGTGATGAAGTCAGTTTTTCACGTTACATTATTCAAGTGTTGATCGGTTTTCTTCGGACAAGAAAAAATCCGAGTCAAGTAATACGGGTCTAAATGTATAAAGAATGAATTGGGCGAAAATAATTCGCCTAGCGAAATTAGTCGCGCATTTTGAAACAATATTTATCCGTTCTTCATGTTTTGATTTCATATAAATAGCTTATTTAGTTTAGTTAGGAACACATTCAATTATATACCAATTTAATTTACTGCTTATAATCTTCAAATGTAAACAGCAATTTCCCATCAGGAACAAAAAGCGATGTTACTTTATATTTCAAATCGGGATGTTCCCATTTGACGAGAAAATTTCGAAAAATTCTGATAGTTAAAAGTTCAAGTTCCATATCGGCAAATCGTTTGCCAATGCACATACGTGGTCCAAATCCGAATGGCAAATAGATAAAAGGATTCGCTGATTTTGCAGATGCTGGACAATTTGCTCCCGAAGTATCCTTAAGCCATCTTTCCGGTAAATATACGTTTGGATTGGGGAAGTGTTCATCTTCTAGTTGTAGAATGGTCTGTGGCATCAAGACGTTTTTTCCTTTCGGAATTTGGTATCCATTTAAGACAATGTCCTGGCCGGTAGCTCGAATATTGGCGATTACAATCGGATAAAGACGTAACGATTCCTTAATACAGGCTCTCAAATACGGCATACGACTGATTTGCTCGCTACTAAGAGGTGTATCTTTATCAGGAAGGATTGTGAAAATTTCTTGACGAAGTTTTTCCTGTTTATCAGGATTTTTGGCCATCATGTATAAAAGTCCGACAAATGCCAAACTGGTCTGAAATGAAAATATATTGTTGGTTTTTAAAATAATTGAATTAAGGTATTTACCGTATCGACGCCAGCAAACATCATATCCATTGCCATTACTTGAGCAATGACTGGATCGATTTTCAGTAATTTTTCCAGAACACTTTCCTCATGATCAATTTTCTTGTTTTCTGGTAGATTTTCCAGTTTTTTCCTTGCTTCTTCAATATAGTCTTGACTTGCGTTCGTCAGTGTGTCCAAGGCTTTCATCATTTTATTGAAGTCGGGTGTACTGACAATTCTCCAAATTGACGGCTTAAATTCGAGCTCTACGGCTAAGGCGATGAAAGTTTTGACTGCATCAATTAAGGCTGAGGCCCTCGCATCATGCTTTTGCGAAATTAGTCCTAGACGAGTATCCAACGCTACTGTGCATACCGATTCTAAGGCCCATCTATTCAGTTCATCCTCGAAATTTTCAGGAACTTGTTTTGTAGTCGAATTTCTTATATCACGTATTCTTTAAACAAGAGTTATTTATTTCTAATTAAAGAATACAATTAAATAAAAACCTTTGTACGAAATCAGTAGCAACAAGATCTAGAGTAGGAATATAATGTTTGGTGGTTTTGGGTTGCATCATGATGGGATTCACCGCAGTCCGAAACTCACCCCATTGCTTTTCTTGCCTTGGAAAAAAATAAAAATTAGTGAAATATCCTGTACGAGTTCAACAAGATTTTAAATATATTTACGAGTTGAGAAGTCCTTGATGTTTGCCAAAAATTTCGGGCCTGAATTTAGTTCTGTAATACTCGACAGTATCCAGACCTTGACGATATGGCCAGATACCTTCAGTTCGATATACTTTTTGATAATGCTCTGGATCAAATGATATAATCATTTCCGGTTTTCCAAATAAACCGGGTAATTTCGAAACATTTCCATATTCATTTCGGAATGATTTCATTAACTCGTTTATTGGAAGTTGAAAGTACTTACCTGAAAGAAATGAAAATCCAACGATAAAGCTGCTTTCAGAACGCTTTATCTGTAATACATACCACCCGGTAGATTTGATAGCAAAAAGGATGTTTTCGATGGACCCGGTACCTCATTGTAGGGTTTTGCGATATTAAAGTCGGTTTCCTGAAATTAAGAATATGGTTTTTCTTTTTTCTAAAATTAATTAATTTTGGCCTAAACGCCAGTTTTGGAAACCTAGGAGGAAGTGGTAAAAGACATAAAAGAGAACAACAGCATTTTTCGGATTATTAAATCTCCAGAACCGCTAGTGGCAACAACTTGAAACTTTGTACCTTCCTACCTTTACACAGTGATCTCAGTGGAACATTCTAAATAATAGAGGTACCAGAAATAGAGGAACTTTCCCTTTCTCAGGAATGGCTTGAACTGAAAAGTTGAAATTTGGTACATAAGAGAGACGAAAAAATTTCAGGATGAACGAACGTGGGTACTTGATTCTAATTTCAAGCTTGTTATACTAACCATCATCACCAAAAACCATCACAGGTGACTGGAGCACGCTTTAGAAGCAAATTAAAGTTTAGCATTGGTCTATAAATGAGTTGGGACCATACAAATGTAAGTAAAAAAATCGTTGTTACAAACAATCGATAACACTAAGCACATAGAACCAGAAAAAACTTGATCGCAGTAATTTTGTATCTATAGTATAGTATGTATCTATATATTAGAGATTTTTGCAATTGGTTTCATGTCGGTGTCTGTGATGACCACCGCATTTAATTCCCGACTGCTGGAGACACCACCCGGCTAGTGATAATCCAAAATTAATACAATCCGTTGAGATAATTCAACTCCAATTTAATTCACTTATCATCTTCCATTAAGCTCATGTGTGGTATAACCGAGACCGGTAAACCATAGGACGAACAAAGTAACTACCGAAATTGCATTTTCACTCACCGTGATATTCACCTGTGTAGCAAATGATTTTATGCTTAAACTTCTGTAGCGTAAAATGACATTATTCAAAGTAAGATTCGATTTTCGAAGCATTATTTTGAGCGAATAATAAACAATGTACGCGTACTGATTGGTTGAATGTTGTAATCCACACTGTGTAGTGTAGAGCAAAATATTTATATTTTATTAACTTTGAGATAAGCTTTTGCTTTACTTCTTAGCAAAAAAGGGAGATATTGATCCATACAAGATATCTGTAGTATAAGTAAATAATTGATACACACTTAAACAAATGAAAAAGCTTTGTGTAATACATAAAATATAAATTTGAAAAAAAAAAAAAATAAATAAATATATAAACAATTTAAATTTTACTTATTAAAATATGTATTAGATCGAGGGATATAGTTTTAATATCTCTACTACAGTATCGGTAATAAGTTCATGTAATGAATAAAAAAAAAAAATGACTACCTACATATACTCGTAATTTTAAAAGAAAAAAAAAATGGATTATCATGTCTACACAGCGTTATACACTGTATGCTTTATATAGTCGTTATATAATTCTTTGAAATTTAAGGCTGTGTTGGTTGAATAGAGAAGTAATTTCTAAACATTTAAAAGAGTTTAGTTCAATGTTTTTTTACGGTTATCGCCACCAGTCCCAGATATTTGCCATTCTATTCAATTGGTAAAACATCACCTTTATTAAATTTCTAGATTTTTTATATTATTTTCTTGTCAGAAATTGCAAATCATAGCACAGTGTTGCAGTAGATGTGTAGCTAAGTTGAATAAAATACATTACCAAGTAGCCAAGACCCGAACCTGAGAAGTGGTAGGACTATTCGAGCAAACTTTTAGTTTTAACAAACTTTAATATAAGAAAATAATTTTTTTTAAAGTCTAAAAGTTCACAAGACAGCAAGGACACCAAAATAGCAATTAATGAAGAAAAAAGTTGCAATGAAAATTTTAGAGGAACATGATTTCGATGCACTAAATTGTGAGATGCCATAGATAGACTATTGCATTCTCTGATTAAAATATGAATTTTCCGTTCAAAAAAGTTTTTATTTTAGACAATACGAACTCGACTGTGTTTTAAAATAAAATTTAGAAAAATTAACCGTCATATCTGTTTATCATTAATTTTTAATAAACATATGATTGGTGACCCCGTCGAAAAATAAGTAATAGGTACTTACAGAGAATTATCTAACAGTTCTTTGAAAGCTATGACTAAATTTAAATTAAACAAACAAAAATAATTAATATTCAAATTTACTTACTTAGTTGATGGAATGGAGAGATAATTCCAGAGTACAAGGTAATTATAAATTATTTTTATAGTCTTCAAATGTAAATTGCAATTTTCCATCAGGAATGGTAAGCAAAAAAGTCTTAAATTTCAAATCGGGATGTTCCCATTTTACAAAGAAATTGCGAATAATTCTAGTAGTCAGAGTCTCGATTTCCATTTCGGCAAAGCGTCTTCCAATGCACATACGTGGTCCAAATCCAAAAGGCAAATAGGTGAAAGGATGCGCTGTTTTTGCAGAAGCTGGACATTTTTCACCAGACGTATCCTTCAGCCACCTTTCCGGCTTGAATTTTGCTGCTTCCGGATAATGTTCGTCATCACGTTGTAAAACTGGTGTAGGTAAAAATACGTTTGTATCTTTCGGAACTTGATAACCATTCAAAACCATATCTTGTCCGGCTCCACGAATATTTCCGGTTACAACTGGATTAAGTCTTAACGCTTCCTTGATACAGGCTCTTAAATACGGCATTCGGCCCATTTTTTCGGCTGTTAGAGATGCACCTTTTTCCGGTAAGATTGCGAAAATTTCTTGACGAAGTGTTTCTTGTTTGTCGGGATTTTTGGCTAACATGTATAAAAGTCCAACAAATGCGGAACTGGTCTGTAATAGAGATAAGATGTAGATTTGATAGAAAACGCATTTTTGTAATATACCGTATCAACACCAGCAAAAATCATATCCATTGCCATTACTTGAGCAATGATTGGATCAATTTTCATTAATTTTGCTAGTACACTCTCCTCGTTACTCTTTTTCTCGTCTTCTGGTAAACTCTCAATTCTTTTTCGTGCTTCAGCGATGTACTCACCAGATGTAAAGGTCAAAGTATCTAGAACTTGCATAAGTTTTTTAAATTCAGGAGTTTTAATTATTTTCCATATTGACGGCTTCAAGTCGAGCTCCACGGCCAATTCAAAGAAAGATTTAACTGACTCAATCACAGTTCGGGCTCTTTTGTCATAATTATCGGCAATTAATCCTAGGCGAGTGTCAAGTGCGACTACGCAGATCGATTCTAAGGCCCATCTGTTAAGTTCATCTTCAAAATTTCCCGGAGCTTGGTTGGTTGACGAATTCCTAATCTTACGTATTCTGTAGAACAGGGACTGGTTATATTTAAATGTTCATGAAGAGCTGAATTCAATAAACCTATTCACAAAATCAACAGCAACACCATCTATGGTTGGAACATAGAGTTTGACGGTTTTCGGTTGCATCATGATCGGATTCACTGCAGTTCGAAACTCGCCCCATTCCTTCCCTTGCCTAGAAATATCCAAAAAATTATTGAGAATAACTGGAAAATATTTGGTGACAGTATTTACGAGTTAGCAAGTCCCTGATGTTTAGAATAAATTTCCGGCCTTACTTTAGTTCTATAATATGTCATTGAGTCTAGACTTTGGCGATATGGCCAGTTACCTTCAGTTCGAAAAACTTTTTGAATATGGTTCGGATCAAAAGTGATAACTATATCTGTTTTTCCAAATAAACCTGGCAATTTGGAAACTGTTCCGTAATCAGTTCGGTATGATTTAATCAGTTCATCAAGGGGAAGTTTATAGTATTTTCCTGGAATAAAAAATTCTGAGGTAATAGTAAAAGGTTATGAGAATTCCGCTGTAACTTACCACCTGGTAGATTCGATAATAAGAAAGACAGTTTCGATGGCCCTGGTATCTTGTTATAGGGCAGTGCTTCCTGAAACTCTGTATCCTAAAATAATAAAAAGATATATGTATATTTTTTAAATTAATAAAAATATATTAATTTTAACGCACTAATAAATAAATTTCTTCCCTACTTTCGATTTATGATATTTTTACAAAACTTAAGCTTTTGTGCAATTTTGAAAGTTTTATGAAAAAAAACTATATTTTAAATTTAAAGTTTAAATAAAATAATGCAAGCCGGTTGGTTTTGGCAAATTTGACTTGAAACCCGTTAGTAACAATTATTCATAATGTCTACAGCAAAAAATTTTGTTCTTTTTTATTAAATAAATATAAAAAAAATGCTGTAGGCCTTACATTGATTTATTACATTTCATAAAATTAGTTGAGCTAAGCTGAGACACCAACCAAAATTTATTTGAGATAGAAATATTCAATGTATGAATATAAACTGTTACAACAAGACATAGACGAAGCTGAATATTTGAATATCTTCTCAAATTTATAAATTCGAGAATGCAATAAAAAAATTCGTTTTCTTAATAATTTTTCACAATGCACCTAAACTGAGTCTCTGTTTAAACTGAGTTGTTCTTACTTACTGGTTAAAGAATATGCCAACTGAATGAATGTATGAGTGGATAATTGGAGATTGGTTTCTTGTAATTATAGAAAGTGTAAAAAATTGCGAGATATTACGAGATAACAAGAGAACCTTTTCTACACTCTTATACTGACGGCATAATGTCTGACGATTATATTCGTCTCAGCGATTGCGTGAAGGCGACATTAAATATTGTTTGTTTGGTTTGTGAAATTGTTTCTTCTTGGAATGAATTGCAAGATTTTTAAACTGTTTACATACCTATATAAATATAGATAAGATTGTTAATTTTGTATTAGACACAAAACAATGTGTGGGAGAATACGAGCTTTAATTTTTTCTGTACAATGTTTCAATACAGGTTCTTTGAAGACTATTCAGACTATCATCTTTACTCTATTCACCGATTTGAAAATATTCATTAACTTCTCCTGAAAGTTTTCTATAAAACTCGTTTTAGCAATGATGAAAGACTCTGAACCAAAATAAACAAACTTAGATAGCATCAACTTACCTGAGCTGCTAGCACCTGTGTTGCAAATAATCTTATATTCGAATTTCCATATCGAACAATTTCACTACATAAATTAAGTTTGGCTTTTAAAAGCATTTTAGAATTTTCAAAATATTTTTAGCGAACGTATTGCTTTAATGTGTTACTAATTCACAGTATACAGTCTCTTCGCACTGAGCGAAGATATTTTAAATAATTAAATTTTTTAATTGAACTAAGCTTTTTGCTATAGTTTGGTCTCTCTTTTGCTGTCTAGTGTGCGCGTTGATTCAGCGCTACTCGTTTTTATGAAACTAAAGCTTTTTGCTAGACTTCTGAAGATACAAAGCTTGTAATTGTATAGGTATTAAAATGATACAACACAGAACACAACAGCTGAATACTAAAACAAGAGTAAATTTATCTAGCCAAACTTGAATCGATGAAAATATGTACATATGTACTTTAAATGTTTGGAGAGAAAATTTTGAAAAAATTTGACAGTCTGGGTGCAACTTTATTGTTTCTTTGCAATTCTCCATCGTCTGAAATCTGTTTAATTCTGAGACGTGGCTTAAAATGACGTCCTAAATAACCTCTTGATTATTCTTTAAAAAACAGAATTTATTATGTCTTCCACTGTATACCACGCTGCAAAATATATACCATATATGACTATTTACCCTGCCAAACGCTGTCAGATAGTATAATCGTAAAATTTTTGTTTGCGTCATTATTTTATTTGCAATACCCTAAGTCTATTTTGATGGAAAAAAAATTGACAGAACTTTTTGTCAAATATTAGTCAGTATGCTATACAGTATTTTTTAAATTTTAGTCATACGGTATGTCATACAGTTTGTTATACAGTATGTCATACAGTATATCATAGTTGTCATATAATGTAAAAATGAATGTACTCCGTTATTTGTACAAGATGTTCATAAAGTTATTAAACTAAAAACAATGTATACTATACATAGAAAAAAATTATTCCAATATTCTGGTCGCCATTTTATTAGTTTTGGGTCAAAGCAGGGGTTAACAACATAAACGAAATTTCTCTGTTACAGTAGTGGATCTAGATCTGAATTTTATGGATGCTTGGGATTTATGGATGTTTTGGAGGAAGAGAGGGAGGAAGGGGATAAATAACAGTACTGATAAATGGCAATTACATCAATTAGTGCAAGTACGTGTTTTAATGCGACTTTATCTAGAGCAGAGTAGAAGCTTTCAGCTTTGAAATTTGAGCCAGAATAGCTGCACCACTGTTTAAGGTGGTGTGGTAGCTCTTCTTGCTTTGCGTTTTGTTGTTATTTTCGCATTTCACTAACCTGCTCTGTACTTGATAAAGGAGCGAAAAAAACACCTAATGTTGATAAGAAATTGTAAAATGTGCCCATAGTTTGGGTATAACTTCTTTTTAATATAATTTTTTGGATAGTAGTCTAGAAGATGTTTAACACTTCGGCTGCCAAGCCTTCCGCTAAAAGAATTGACAATGCTATTTAAAGGGATAACAAATTTAATTCAATTCAATCATTATTCAATTCGATATAATTTTAATTTTAAATGCACATCAAATGAGGAATTTTAAAGTGAGCTAAGGCAATATTTCTGTGAACGTTGATAAAAAAAATTTGGTTGGTAAAATTCGGTTGAGTTCTTTCTGTAGCTCGAACGAAGTTCCTTGAACATTACCGAGAACTCCCTAGAATATGTTGATCGGAATACCTTTGAAGTATTAGGAAAAATAGATAAAATTTAAATAAAACCGACAGGTGTAAGATTTTAGATGTAACTGTCTCAATGAAAATAATTTCAAAATTTTGAAAAATAACTAGGTAATATACAAATTTTGGTACTTAGTTCATGGAGTGGACAGACAATTCTAGAGTACAAGGTAGCTAATTAATTATAAATTGTTTTTATAGTCTTCAAATGTAAATTGCAATTTTCCATCGGGAATGGTAAGAAAAGACGTCTTATATTTCAAATCGGGATGTTCCCATTTTACGAAGAAATTGCGAATAATTCTAGTAGTCAGAATCTCCAGTTCCATTTCGGCAAAGCGTCTTCCAATGCACATACGTGGACCAAATCCAAAAGGTAAATAGGTGAAAGGATGCGCTCTTTTTGCGGAAGCTGGACATTTTTCACCTGACGTATCCTTCAGCCATCTTTCCGGCTTGAATTTTGCTGCTTCCGGATAATGTTCGTCTTCACGTTGTAAAACTGGCGTAGGTAAAAATACGTTTGTATCTCTCGGAACTTGATACCCGTTCAAAACGATATCTTGTCCGGCTCCACGAATATTTCCAGTTACAACTGGATAAAGTCTTAGTCCTTCCTTGATACACGCTCTTAAATATGGCATTCGGATCATTTTTTCCGTGGTTAGAGATGCATCTTTATCTGGTAAGATTGCGAAAATTTCTTGACGAAGTATTTCTTGTTTGTCGGGATTTTTGGACAACATGTATAAAAGTCCGACAAATGCGGAACTGGTCTGTAATGGAGATAAGTTGTAAATTTGCTAGAAAATAAGTTTTTTACTATACCGAATCAACACCAGCAAAAATCATATCCATTGCCATTACTTGAGCAATGATTGGATCAATTTTCATTAATTTTCCTAGGACACTTTCCTCGTGATCCTTTTTCTCGTCTTCAGGTAAACTCTCAATTCTTTTCTGTGCTTCAGCGATGTACTCACCAGTTGTAAAGGTCAGAGTATCTAGAACTTGCATAAGTTTTTTAAATTCAGGTGTTTTAATTATTTTCCATATTGACGGCTTAAAGTCGAGCTCGACGGCTAATTCAACAAAAGATTTAAGTGACTCAATCACAGTTCGGGCTCTTTTGTCATAATTATCGGCAATTAATCCTAGGCGAGTGTCGAGTGCGACTACGCAGATTGATTCTAAAGCCCATCTGTTAAGTTCATCTTCAAAATTTCCCGGAGCTTGGTTGGTTGACGAATCCCTAATCTTACGTATTCTGTAGAACAGGGACTGGTTATAATTATATTTTAATGAAGTATGGAAGTCAATAAACCTTTTCACAAAATCAACAGCAACACCATCTATGCTTGGAACATAAAGTTTGGCGGTTTTCGGTTGTATCATGATCGGATTCACTGCAGTTCGAAACTCGCCCCATCCCTTTCCTTGCCTAGGAATATCCAAAAATTATTAAAAACAATTATAGGAAAGTATTTGGTGACAGTATTTACGAGTTAGCAAGTCCTTGATATTTAGTAAAAATCTCCGGCCTTATTTTATTTCTGTAGTATGTCATTGACTCCAGAATTTGGCGATATGGCCAGTTACCTTCAGTTCGAAAGACTTTTTGAATATGGTTCGGATCAAAAGTGATAACTAAATCTGTTTTTCCAAATAAACCTGGCAATTTGGAAATTATTCCGTAATCAGTTCGGTATGATTTAATCAGTTCGTCAAAGGGAAGTTTATAGTATTTTCCTGAAATAAAAGATTTTGAGGAAATAGTAAAAGTGCAAAAACTGTTATGATCACTTACCACCTGGAAGATTCGATAATAAGAAAGACAGTTTCGACGGACCTGGTATCTTGTTATAGGGCAGTGATTCCTGAAACTCCGGTTCCTAAAATAATAAAAAAATATATTTCATTTAATTTAAATTAAAAAAAACTTTAAAAAAATGAGTACCGCCTTGAAATATTTTAACACAGTGATCAACTAAACTTCCGTTTCTAATGGAGCTTTGGAGATTTACCCGGAGTCAGACAGAAAGCAAGTGCTACAATTCCAATATTATAAGGACACTTCGAAACGTTTCACCATAATTTTTCGACTCCAACGCTTCAAACTAGGAATTTAAAATTTTATGTGATTAAGTTTAAGACAAAAGGAGAGATTTGATGTATTACCGATAGTTTTCTATCACATCAGAACTTGGACAACCTATCGGAGACTCAAAGCCACTATTTGTGATAGTAGCGTTAATTTTTATAACGCAAAATACAGATGAGGATCGAAGAAGAGAGCAACAATTATACAGTGAATCGATGGAAAAATTTAATAAATTTTTTAATTTAATTTTAATTTATTTTCTATTTTACAATAAAAATCTTTAGATTGGTTGCATGTATGTATAGATGGAGGCCAGTACCTACTCCTCTTCAAGGCTGGCTTGATTATTAGCTACAAATTTCAGATTACTTACCAAACTTAAACTTTTATGCTATTTTGAAAGTTTTGGAAAAAAAGAAAAACATATACTAAGCGTGAAATTCAAAGTCAAAATAAAATAATGCAAGCCATCGGTTGGTTTTGGAAAATTTAATAAAAATTTACTTTGAAATTCATTAGTGAAAATTATTATAATATATTATTTACAGCAAAAAATTTAGATTCTGTCTTTTTTATCCAATAACTAAAAAAAGTCTTCTCTCACGTTGATTTTGCCAGCTGTCATAAAATTCGATGCGCTAAGCCTAGACACCAACCTGAAATTACTTGGGTCAGGAAGTTTGAGGGCTATTATTGCGATCTTTAGTTAAACTCTAACCTGAACTTTAACTGGAAGTTTTGTATGGAAATCTGTTAGTTCCCGTTAGAACTTATGTGTGACTGTTTATAAACAGTTACAGCAACAGACGATAACGAAAACCCTGTCTACACTCTAGTACTGACTGCACAACGTCTAGTGAATTTTCGAATTCAAGTTTATTGTATTATTCTTTTTGTATAAACGCAGAACTACTTATTTTAGAGAACAGATTATCAAATCTAAACAACTATATTCCTTAATTGCAAGCAATGACTGACATTATTTAAAGTTTTGAGGTAGGTACTTAACTAATCTAAGGAAAATTGTCAACAAAAACCTTGTCTAATGAATATATCTTCTCGGTGATTGTGTGAATGCGGCATAACATTTTTTGTTGTGTCAGCGAAATTCTTCTTGGAGTGAATTGCAAAATTTTTAGATAAGATTTTTAATTTTGTACTAGACCGATTACTAGTTTTTATTATAACCATGAGTTTGCGAATACTGGCTTCAATTTTTTCAGTGCAATGTTCACACATATTTCAATACAGGTTCTTTGAAGTCAATTCAGACTATCTTCTTTACACTATTCACTGATTTGATAATATTCATTAACTTTCATTTAAGTTTTCTATTAAACTCGTTTAAGCAACTAGATGGAAAACTCAAAATAAAAGGATAAGCAGAGTTAGATAGTATCAACTTACCTGAGCTGTTAGCACTTGTGTTGCAAATAACCTTATATTCGAATTTCCATATCGAATTATTTCACTACATAAATTAAGTTTAAGTCTTAAAAGCATTTTAAAATTTTCAAAATATTTTTGGCGAACAAATTGCTTTAACGTTTTAATAACTCACTGTACAGGGTTATTTTCGCACTGAGCAAAGATATTTTAAATAATTAAATCTTTTTATTAATCTAAGCTTTTAGCTGCTTTTTTGGAGTGGGGTTTTAAAAAAAAAACCTACGTATAAAAAGCTTTTAATCAGTACAAATACATAACAATTTGGAAAATAAATTATAAAATTTACCCACAGTTTGGGCGCAACTTTATTATTCCAGAAGACGTTTAAAACTTCTTTTGCCAAGTCTTCTTTCAAAAATATTGGCTATGTTATTTAATAGGGTCAACATTTTCGTTGAAAGCTGAACGTGTTTATTCCGCGGTGCAGATTATTACGCGACTGAAAACCTAAAAAATTAACGTTTCAAATAGCCTCCTGGTTGTTCTTCTTTTCTAGTATTGAACTTTATTATCACATTTTTACAAAAGAAAATAAAAGATAATTGTTTTTATTAGCAAAACTAAAATTATTTTATTTACTGCCTATCTTCAAATGTAAATTGCAATTTTCCATCAGGACAACTAAGCGAAGTCGTCTTATATTTCAAATCGGGATGTTCCCATTTTACGAAGAAATTACGAATGATTCTAGTAGTAAGAATCTCGATTTCCATTTCGGCAAAGCGTCTTCCAATGCACATACGTGGTCCAAATCCAAAAGGCAAATAGGTGAAAGGATGCGCTGTTTTTGCAGGAGCTGGACATTTTTCACCTGACGTATCCTTCAGCCACCTTTCCGGCATAAATTTTGCTGCTTCCGGATAGTGTTCGTCTTCACGTTGTAGAATTGGTGTTGGTATAAATACGTTAGTACCTTCCGGAACTTGATAGCCGTTGAAAACCATGTCCTGTCCAGCTCCACGTATGTTTCCAGTTCCCACTGGATATAGTCTTAGCCCTTCCTTGATACACGCTCTTAAATACGGCATTCGACTCATTTTCTCGACAGTTAGAGGTGTATCTTTTTCTGGTAAAATTTCGCGAATTTCTTGAAGAAGTATTTCTTGCTTGTCGGGATGTTTTGCTAACATAAATAAAAGTCCGACAAATGCTGAACTGGTCTGAAAATAAAATATAACCCACTATTCAAACAGGTATGTGATAACCACTTACTGTATCTACACCAGCAGAAAGCATATCCATAGCCATAAGTTCGGCAATAATTGGATCTATTTTCAACAATTTTTCCAAGACACTTTGCTCGTGATCGTTTTTTTCGTTTTCTGGTAGACTTTCAATTCGTTTCCTTGCTTCAGCGATGTACTCCCTGGTTGTCATGGTCATAGTATCTAGAACTTGCATCATTTTTTTAAATGCAGGTGTCTTAACTATCTTCCATATCGATGGCTTGATGTCGAGCTCGATGGATAACTCAAAGAAAGATTTGAGCGCCTCTATCAGTGTTGTAGATCTTGCATCATATTTATCGGAAATTAATCCCAGTCGAGTATCCAGTGCGATTACGCCGATTGATTCTAAAGACCATCTATTTATTTCTTTTTCAAAATTTTCAGGAGCTTGCATAGTAGACGTGTTTCTAATATCACGTATTCTGCATATAGAAACAGATGTGTTAAAATTGTTTCTTAATAAAAAATTAAATTCAATAAACCTTTTCACAAAGTCACTAGCAACAACGTCTATTGTAGGCACATAGAGTTTGGTAGTTTTCGGTTGCATCATGACTGGATTCACTGCAGTTCGAAAATCACTCCATTGCTTTCCTTGACTAGAAAAACATATTATAAAACCAACTGGGATTCTTTCCGATATATCTCTCTATGGTATGATAGTACTAACGAGTTGATTAGTCCTTGATGTTTGTTATAAATTTCTGGTCTTAGCTTTGTTCTGTAGTATTTCATTGAGTCCATACCTAGACGAAATGGCCAGATTCCTTCACTTCGAAATAGTGTTTGAGAATGATCCGGTTCAAAGGTCAAAAGGATATCTGGCTTCCCAAACAAACCAGGCATTTTCCAAATATTTCCATACTCAGTTCGGCATAATTTAAATAGATCGTCAATGGGGAGTTGAAAGTATTTTCCTAAAAATAAAAATAAGTAGGTAGATACTTAATAATGAAAAAAATTAAAATTAAAAAAAAGTTAAGAATTAAGCTACAACGTACCACCTGGTAGGTTTGATAATAAAAAGGATATTTTTGAAGGTCCCGGTATGTTGCTATAGGGAATTGCTTTCTGAAACTCGATATCCTGAAATAATAAAAAGATGCTTTTAAATTTATTAAGTTTATTTCTATTGATTTAGACATTATTCTCAAACTATTTTTCGCTTATCGCCAATTTTTATTGAAATCATACATATGAATGAATGATGTTTTGATAAACTCCGGAATAAAAAGTCATTAAATTGAATTCGGAATTTTGTAGTTCAAATAAATTTCCAGTACTGACTACTGTTGGAATTACATATATGGAAAGTTTGTGTGGAATATATTTTTATCAGTACTTGTTTAGAACCGACAAGCTTACATCACATGCGCTGTTTCTCGGTTTCGGTAGTTTTCATTACTTTTTACCACCGGTTGAAGTTCCACTTAAAGTTTAACTGAAGGTCATGATAACGGCCCTTATTGTAAAAAAATATCTACTAAACGCCAAACAAATCTTAAAAGATAGTTCTCTACTTACCTGAACATCCACCTGTGTAGCAAATAGCCTTATCTTTGAACTGCCATATCGAAAAACGAAACCACTTAAACTTGGCTTCGATTTTAAAAACATTTTATTTACAAATCTTTTACTAATTACAATGAATAATTTCGGAGTACTGATTGCTTCAATGTATAAATTTGTACTGTTCACTTCTTAATGCAGAGAACTTTACTTTTTTTTTATAAATATTGACCTAATCTAAGACTAGCAATTGGAAAAGATAAAAATATACGTAGCTTGTACTCGTAGCGTGTATTATTTTAAAAGTTTCTGCAATTCATCGCTACTCAGCTTTGAACTGAAGCAAAATTATTGTTGTTGAGAGAAAACTTACTCATACAGAATATGAGTTGCAAATAATTATCAATAAAAGAATATATAGTAAGACAGCGTAGTTCCCTTGCTATAATTGCAAGAGATCTACTACTTCTTCCATGAAAAATTAAAAATGTTCAATCCTACTACCTTTTCTTGCTCTGTGTCGACTCGCAAAATAACAATATTTTATAGAACATATTTAACCTTTTGTAATATTTACCTTTATGCATATATAAACAGTCTGGGCGAAGTCTTACAATTTTTCGAGTCAAAGTCAACGAAGCCGTTAAACAGTTGGTGCGCCAAAAGTGCTCACGTCACAAAAAATCTCTACCGTACTCATACGCTACGCTACCACTACAGCACCATTAAATTTAAATAACTAACTTCATTGAGTTTAAATACTATTGGATCCTTTCTTTTGATTTCTTATGAGAAATCCCATAGGAAAAATTTTTGAATCATTTTCAAACATTTTGTATCTTTGTATCTATTTGGCTTGACTTAAAAAAAAGTATCACTTTAGAGGCAATTGTATCTAAACGATAACACTGAGTATAATATCAGTTGTTTTGCGAGTTAGAGATTTTTCGTGATTTGGTTTTGGGCCATTATATGAATTCGGAAATTCGTTTATAGGCGATTATAAATATAAAAAGTCAGTGGAAGCGACAACCAATCAAATATCTCATCAATCCTAAGAAATATGTTGAAAGTCTTTCGTCTTTTTGGAGTTCAATATCTAAAAATAGTGAAATCAACTTTTTGACGATTATGTACGAAGCCTTAGGAGGCAAAAATTAATTCCATATCTTAAAAGAACTAGGAAACATGAAGGAAATTTGTGAAAACATATGCCACCCCCATGCACCCATTTTAGGGATGAATATATCAAAAATCTGAAATGAGTGTTAGATATATATAAAACAAGGTCGAGGAAGTGAAAACGAATTCACTATCTTATAACTCCATAGAGATATGACGGCATTCGTGAAAATGTGTTCAACCCATTTATTCCCTATTAGGAAAAAACTTAAAAACGAGGTTTAGGTGATTATAAAACAAACCTGTGGAAGTGAAGAATTATTCGATATTTAATCAGACCTGAGGGATACGGCTGAATTCGTGAAAATGTATACAAGCCCTTTACACCACCTTGGGGAGCAAATTAAAAAAAACGCTTTCTACGAACAATGAGAAAAAATATGATAAAAATGAATTTAATATTTGGAAAGACCTACCAGATATGACGCATTTTAGATGCACAAATTGGAGGACGCGGGGTTTGGAGTTAGAGGAGAAATTTGGACATCTCCTTTTTTTCTAATGTAACACCTTCCTGCACTGACTATATTTAAAAAAAAAAAGCCTAGGGCACAATACAATCCGCAGTTTACTAAAATACTGAAATTCGTTAAATTCTGTTAGATATCTCGGTAAAGAATATGGACACCTAACAGTGGATTATGTGGAAGTTATGCCCCAATGCAAATCAAGGACGATACAGAGTAGTATACTTTTCCAGTTGCAGTATTTTCAAAAATTTCAAAATTGATGTTCCCTAGGAGCGTTGTTATTTCTGTAGATAAATCTTTCAAATCTCATTTGACCTAAGAAATATGACGAAATTCGTGGATTTTTCGATACTTAACTCTTAAAATATTGAGATGAGGTCATATAAGTTTTTACGAATTTCGTTATGCCTTGTAGATCTAATTGAGTATCGAGTTGGGTTTTACCTTAAGTCTGAATCCAATTGCCCAAAAGGTTTACAAAGATGAAAGCCTTCCAACTTACGGTGGATGATGAATGTTGAACAGACGATCTGACGGTACTGATCCATAAACTTAAAAATACAACACAAAATATTGCTTGCCAATTTTTATAGTCAATTACAACACTGTGTTAAAAAAATAATTAAGTAATAAACGTATATGTAATACTCTCAGATCTCATCTATAGTATAAAAGAGATATGAATAGGTTTAGAAAAATTGGAAAGGAGATGGATGATGAATTTTCGATGCAGCCAAGCAAAATTGGCCCAATGGAATATTGAAGGTGTACATCACGATTCTCCAGTGCGAAGTTAACTCCAAAAACATACAATATATAAATTCGTATCCAAATATTTACAAAGTGGTTTCCTTCTAATAATTTATTTAAGAAAAAGCTTGGCACATAATTATATAATACATACACTGAAATCAATCATTTCGTAAATTTAATCTTCCGCCTAGCCGAAAGCTTGGCTGGTTAATTATTTTTAACATGCGAAGACGTATTCAGTGTGATTACAAAATAAAGCAATAAGTACGCCAAAATTGTTTATAATAAAAAAATAAAAGAAGATGCTTCTAAAGCGTAAATTAAATTTGAATAGTGCAATTGTTCAATATGGAAAATCAAGGATAAGGTTGTTTACTACACAGGTGGCGGCTCATAATCATGTAAGTTGATACTATATATTATTGGTGTATACTTTGTTAGTAGTGATGGAAGATTAGTGATTTTTTTCGATGCGCGAACCAAAAAAAATTAAAGCATAAAAGTATTGGAATTATGTGAAATTTTCAATCCTATAAATTTATAGTAAAAAGCTGAGCATTACGGAAAAAAATCCCAATTATTTCTTTATATTGGACTTTAACCTTTTTAGGAATTATTTATCTGTAAAGTGCCTGGTGTGCATACGTATGTTATTTCACTGACAATAATTATTGCTAATTTGTTTAGCTACAAAATGGGAGGCTCGCAAAACAAAAAACTTTGGGTTTAAGTATACACGTATGAGTTTTTAATCTATTATTAGCTCCAGAAAAATATGTTAATTATTTCATTACATGAAGTAATATAAGAAAATAATTTTGTTTAAAGACTAAAAGTACACAGGGTAGCAAGGACACCAAAATAGCAATTAATGAAGAAAAAAGTTGCAATGAAAATTTCAGAGGAACATGATTTCGATGCACTAAATTGTGAGATGCCATAGATCAACTATTGCATTCTCTGATTAAAAAATGAATTTTCCGTGTAAAAAAGTTTTTATTTTACACAATACGAACTCCACTGTGTTTTAAAATAAAATTTAGAAAAATTAACCGTCATATCTGTATATCATTAGTTTTTAATAAACATATGATTGGTAACCCCGTCGAAAAATAAGTAATAGGTACTTACAGTGAATAAACTAATAGTTCTTTGAAAGCTATGACCAGGCCCGTGCGCAGGAATGTACGATGGGGGGGGGGGGGGGGGTTTTATCATGTTCCCCCATACTAACCTCACTTCCCTATGAAAATAGGCCAACGAAGTATTTCTTGTTTGTCGGGATTTTTGGCTAACATGTATAAAAGTCCGACAAATGCGGAACTGGTCTGTAATAGAAATAAGATATAGATTTGATAGAAACAACACATTTTTGTAATATACCGTATCAACACCAGCAAAAATCATATCCATTGCCATTACTTGAGCAATGATTGGATCAATTTTCATTAATTTTGCTAGTACACTCTCCTCGTTACTCTTTTTCTCGTCTTCTGGTAAACTCTCAATTCTTTTTCGTGCTTCAGCGATGTACTCACCAGATGTAAAGGTCAAAGTATCTAGAACTTGCATAAGTTTTTTAAATTCAGGAGTTTTAACTATTTTCCATATTGACGGCTTCAAGTCGAGCTCCACGGCCAATTCAAAGAAAGATTTAACTGACTCAATCACAGTTCGGGCTCTTTTGTCATAATTATCCGCAATTAATCCTAGGCGAGTGTCAAGTGCGACTACGCAGATCGATTCTAAGGCCCATCTGTTAAGTTCATCTTCAAAATTTCCCGGAGCTTGGTTGGTTGACGAATTCCTAATCTTACGTATTCTGTAGAACAGGGACTGGTTATATTTAAATGTTCATGAAGAGCTGAATTCAATAAACCTATTCACAAAATCAACAGCAACACCATCTATGGTTGGAACATAGAGTTTGACGGTTTTCGGTTGCATCATGATCGGATTCACTGCAGTTCGAAACTCGCCCCATTCCTTCCCTTGCCTAGAAATATCCAAAAAATTATTGAGAATAACTAAAAATATTTGGTGACAGT
The DNA here is from genome assembly GCA_949128065.1 of Beris chalybata. Taxonomy (NCBI): domain Eukaryota; kingdom Metazoa; phylum Arthropoda; class Insecta; order Diptera; family Stratiomyidae; genus Beris; species Beris chalybata. Next base: position 4,307,351 of record OX421894.1, on the reverse strand, counting down.
ATTTACGAGTTAGCAAGTCCCTGATGTTTAGAATAAATTTCCGGCCTTACTTTAGTTCTATAATATGTCATTGAGTCTAGACTTTGGCGATATGGCCAGTTACCTTCAGTTCGAAAAACTTTTTGAATATGGTTCGGATCAAAAGTGATAACTATATCTGTTTTTCCAAATAAACCTGGCAATTTGGAAACTGTTCCGTAATCAGTTCGGTATGATTTAATCAGTTCATCAAGGGGAAGTTTATAGTATTTTCCTGGAATAAAAAATTCTGAGGTAATAGTAAAAGGTTATGAGAATTCCGCTGTAACTTACCACCTGGTAGATTCGATAATAAGAAAGACAGTTTCGATGGCCCTGGTATCTTGTTATAGGGCAGTGCTTCCTGAAACTCTGTATCCTAAAATAATAAAAAGATATATGTATATTTTTTAAATTAATAAAAATATATTAATTTTAACGCACTAATAGATAAATTTCTTCCCTACTTTCGATTTATGATATTTTTACAAAACTTAAGCTTTTGTGCAATTTTTAAAGTTTTAAGAAAAAAAAACTATATTTTAAATTTAAAGTTGAAATAAAATAATGCAAGCCGGTTGGTTTTGGAAAATTCAATGCAAATTTGACTTGAAACCCGTTAGTAAGAATTATTCATAACGTCTACAGCAAAAAATTTTGTTCTTTTTTATTAAATAAATATAAAAAAAAATGCTGTAGGCCTCACATTGATTTATTACATTTCATAAAATTAGTTGATCTAAGCTGAGACACCAACCAAAAGTTATTTGAGATAGAAATATTCGATGTATGATTATAAACTGTTACAACAAGACATAGACGAAGCTGAATATTTGAATATCTTCTCAAATTTATAAATTCGAGAATGCAATAAAAAAATTCGTTTTCTTAATAATTTTTCACAATGCACCTAAACTGAGTCTCTGTTTAAACTGAGTTGTTCTTACTTACTGGATAAAGAATATAGTACTATGCCAACTGAATGAATGTATGAGTGGATAATTGGAGATTGGTTTTTTGTAATTATAGAAAGTGTAAAAAATTGAGAGATATTACGAGATAACAAGAGAACCTTTTCTACACTCTAATACTGACGGCATAATGTCTGACGATTATATTCGTCTCAGCGATTGCGTGAAGGCGACATTAAATATTGTTTGTTTGGTTTGTGAAATTGTTTCTTCTTGGAATGAATTGCAAGATTTTTAAACTGTTTACATACCTATATAAATATAGATAAGATTGTTAATTTTGTATTAGACACAAAACAATGTGTGGGAGAATACGAGCTTTAATTTTTTCTGTACAATGTTTCAATACAGGTTCTTTGAAGACTATTCAGAATATCATCTTTACTCTATTCACCGATTTGAAAATATTCATTAACTTCTCCTGAAAGTTTTCTATAAAACTCGTTTAAGCAATGATGAAAGACTCTGAACCAAAATAAACAAACTTAGAAAGCATCAACTTACCTGAGCTGCTAGCACCTGTGTTGCAAATAATCTTATATTCGAATTTCCATATCGAATAATTTCACTACATAAATTAAGTTTGGCTTTTAAAAGCATTTTAGAATTTTCAAAATATTTTTAGCGAACGTATTGCTTTAATGTGTTACTAATTCACAGTATACAGTCTCTTCGCACTGAGCGAAGATATTTTAAGTAATTAAATTTTTTAATTGAACTAAGCTTTTTTGCTATACTTTGGTCTCTCTTTTGCTGTCTAGTGTGCGCGTTGATTCAGCGCTACTCGTTTTTATGAAACTAAAGCTTTTTGCTAGACTTCTGAAGATACAAAGCTTGTAATTGCATAGGTATTAAAATGATACAACACAGAACATAATAGCTGAATACTAAATCAAGAGTAAATTTATCTAGCCAAACTTGAATCGATGAAAATTTGTACCTTAAATGTTTGGAGAGAAAATTTTGAAAAAAATTTGACAGTCTGGGCGGAACTTTATTTTTTTTTGCAATTCTCCATCGTCCGAAATGTGTCCAATTCTGAGACGTGGTTTAAAATGACGTCCTAAATAACCTCCTGAATAACAGAATTTATTATGTCTTCCACTGTACCATATACCACTCTGCGAAATATGTATATGACTATTTACCCTGCCAAACGCTGTCAGATAGTATAATCGTAAAATTTTTGTTGGCGTCATTATTTTATTTGCAATACCTCAAATCTATTTTGACGGAAAAAAATTGACAGAACTTTTTGTCAAATTTGGTTTGTCAAATATAAGTCAGTATGTTATACAGTATTTTTTAAATTTTAGTCATACGGTATGTCATAGAGTTTGTCATACAGTATGGCATACAGTATGTCATAGTTGCCAAATAATGTAAAAATGAATGTACTCCGTTATTTGCACAATATGTTCATAAAATTTTTAAACTAAAAAAAAGTGTAAATAGAAAAAAATTATTAATTATTATTAATTATGCCATTTTATTAGTTTTGGGTCAAAGCAGGGGTTAACAACATAAACAAAATTTCTCTGTTACAGTAGCGGATCTAGATCTGAATTTTATGGATGTTTGGGATTTATGGATGTTTGGGAGGGAGAGAGGGAGGAAGGGGATAAATAACAGTACTGATAAATGGCTATTACATCAATCAGTGCAAGTACGTGTTTTAATGCAACTTTATCTAGAGCAGAGTAGAAACTTTCAGCTTTGAAATTTGAGTAAGAACAGCTGCACCACTGTTTGAGGTGGTGTAGTAGCTCTTCTTGCTTTGTGTTTTGTTATTGTTTCCGCATTTTGCTTACCTGCTCTGTACTGGATAAAGGAGCAAAAAACACACCTAATGTTGATAAGAAATTGTAAAATGTTCTCATAGTTACACACAACTTATTTTTTATATAATTTTTTGGATAGTAGTCCAGAAGACGATTAACACTTCGGTTGTCAAGCCTTTTCCCAAAAATATTGGCAATAATATTTAAAGGGCTAATACCTAATTCAATTCAATTCAATTCAATCATTATTCAGTTCGACATCATTTTAATTTTAAATGCGCATCAGATGAGGAATTTTAAATTGATCTAAACAAATATTTCTGTGAACGCAGATAAAAAAAATTTGGGTGGTAAAATTTGATTGAGTTCTTTCTGTAGCTCAAACGAATTTCGAAGTTCCTTAAACATTATCGAGAACTCCCGAGGACCAGTGAATAAATTCGATAGTTGATTGGAATACCTTTGAAGTATACCGAAAAGTAGATAAAATTTAAATAAAACCAACAGGTGTAAAACTTTGGATGTAACTGTTTCAATGAAAATAATTTCAAAATTTTAAAAATAACTAATATATTTACAATTTTTAGTACTTAGTTGATGGAATGGACAGATAATTCCAGAGTACAAGGTTATTAATTATAAACTGTTTTTATAGTTTAATGTAAATTTCAATTCTCTATCAGGAACGGAAAGAAAAAATGTCTTAAACTTCAAATCGGAATGTTCCCATTTTTACGAAGAAATTGCGAATAATTCCAGTAGTCAGAATTCGATTTCCATGCCTTCTTTCAAAAATATTGGCAATGTTAGTTAAAAGTGTTAACATTTTCATTGAATGCTGAAGGTGTTTATTCTGCGATGCGGTGTTGGTTATTACGCGGCTGAAGACCAAAGAAATTACGCTTGAAATAGCCTCCTGGTTGTTGTTCTTTTCTAATATTAAACTTTATTATTAAATGTACAACAACACATTTTCAAAAAAGAAAAAAAGATAATCGTTTTTTTTAGCGATACTAAAATTATTTTATTTATTGCCTATCTTCAAATGTAAATTGCAATTTTCCATCAGGACAGCTAAGCGAAGTCGTCTTATATTTCAAATCGGGATGTTCCCATTTTACGAAGAAATTGCGAATGATTCTAGTAGTAAGAATCTCGATTTCCATTTCGGCAAAGCGTCTTCCAATGCACATACGTGGTCCAAATCCAAAAGGCAAATAGGTGAAAGGATGCGCTGTTTTTGCAGGAGCTGGACATTTTTCACCTGACGTATCCTTCAGCCATCTTTCCGGCATAAATTTCGCTGCTTCCGGATAGTGTTCGTCTTCACGTTGTAGAATTGGTGTTGGTATAAATACGTTTGTACCTTCCGGAACTTGATAGCCGTTGAAAACCATGTCCTGTCCAGCTCCACGTATGTTTCCAGTTGCCACTGGATATAGTCTTAGCCCTTCCTTGATACACGCTCTTAAATACGGCATTCGACTCATTTTCTCGACAGTTAGAGGTGTATCTTTTTCCGGTAAAATTTCGCGAATTTCTTGAAGAAGTATTTCTTGCTTGTCGGGATGTTTTGCTAACTTATATAAAAGTCCGACAAATGCTGAACTGGTCTGAAAATAAAATATAACCCACTATTCAAACAGGTATGTGATAACCACTTACCGTATCTACACCAGCAAAAAGCATATCCATAGCCATAAGTTCGGCAATAATTGGATCTATTTTCAACAATTTTTCCAAGACACTTTGCTCGTGATCGTTTTTTTCGTTTTCTGGTAGACTTTCAATTCGTTTCCTTGCTTCAGCGATGTACTCCCTGGTTGTCATGGTCATAGTATCTAGAACTAGCATCATTTTTTTAAATGCAGGTGTCTTAACTATCTTCCATATCGATGGCTTGATGTCGAGCTCGATGGCTAACTCAAAGAAAGATTTGAGCGCCTCTATCAGTGTTGTAGATCTTGCATCATATTTATCGGAAATTAATCCCAGTCGAGTATCCAGTGCGATTACGCCGATTGATTCTAAAGACCATCTATTTATTTCTTTTTCAAAATTTTCAGGAGCTTGCATAGTAGACGTGTTTCTAATATCACGTATTCTGCATATAGAAACAGATGTGTTAAAATTGTTTCTTAATAAAAAATTAAATTCAATAAACCTTTTCACAAAGTCACTAGCAACAACGTCTATTGTAGGCACATAGAGTTTGGTAGTTTTCGGTTGCATCATGACTGGATTCACTGCAGTTCGAAAATCACTCCATTGCTTTCCTTGACTAGAAAAACATATTATAAAACCAAATGGGATTCTTTCCGATATATCTCTCTATGGTGTGATAGTATACTAACGAGTTGAGAAGTCCTTGATGTTTGTTATAAATTTCTGGTCTTAACTTTGTTCTGTAGTATTTCATTGAGTCCATACCTAGGCGAAATGGCCAGATTCCTTCACTTCTAAATAGTGTTTGATAATGATCCGGTTCAAAGGTCAAAAGGATATCTGGCTTCCCAAACAAACCAGGCATTTTCCAAACATTTCCATACTCAGTTCGGCATAATTTAAATAGATCGTCAATGGGGAGTTGAAAGTATTTTCCTAAAAATAAAAATAAGTAGGTAGATACTTAATAATGAAAAAAATTAAAATTAAAAAAAAAGTTAAGAATTAAGCTACAACGTACCACCTGGTAGGTTTGATAATAAAAAGGATATTTTTGAAGGTCCCGGTATGTTGCTATAGGGAATTGCTTTCTGAAACTCGATATCCTGAAATAATAAAAAGATGCTTTTAAATTTATTAAGTTTATTTCTATTGATTTAGACATTATTCTCAAACTATTTTTCGCTTATCGCCAATTTTTATTGAAATCATACATATGAATGAATGATGTTTTGATAAACTCCGGAATAAAAAGTCATTAAATTGAATTCGGAATTTTGTAGTTCAAATAAATTTCCAGTACTGACTACTGTTGGAATTACATATATGGAAAGTTTGTGCGGAATATATTTTTATCAGTACTTGTTTAGAACCGACAAGCTTACATCACATACGCTGTTTCTCGGTTTCGGTAGTTTTCATTACTTTTTACCAATAACAATTTTCAAAAAACAGCCTCTCAATTAACTTTAAACTGCAATTGAAAACCAGAATTATTCACAAGGTTTTTATTATAATATTTCACAACTAATACAGTATCCATGCAGTACTGAATTCATAATACTGAAGAGTAGGTACTGATTGAATTAAGATTAACATAATTCATTCAGCTCTTGAAAAAGTGCAAATAGCTGGAATACTGGTTGAGTACCAATGCGCAATTTGTGCATGAGATTACAAATTATCGGATTATTTAATGGTTGGTGCATATTACCGATCAGTTCATACTTTATCACAGGGTGCAGGGAATTATCGATTTGTTAAGCAAAAAATGCAATCAATAGTAGTGAATTGATTTCGAAACATCGAACACTTATGTACGATTCACTTTCAAATAAAGTTTACCATTCGAAGTCCGCAATAGCCACGGTCTTAAGAGTCTTTTTCTTCAAAAAGTCGAGAATAACTTGATACTTTTGAGTTCTCACCACTCATTCTTTTCCACCTCCCGAATATGTCGACCATTTTGAAAATATGGAATATACATAACTGTTCTATAAAATTTACAAATTTCAACTTCCTGGCATAAACGGTACCTGAGATATAAAAACCCAAATTTTATAGTCTAAGACGCTCACTCTATGTCTGAAATAGGAAATTTAAAGTTTTTCGTCTAACATGCTCTTTTTTCTTTCCTCAATTTTGATAAAAATAGTTGACAAACCTTTTTGAACTTTTCTCAAAAGGTTTGTGAACTACGAACCTTTCAACGTGTTTGATAAGGCAAACTGCAGTCAGACTGACTAAATTATTTCTTAAGTCTGTTAAAAAAATGTTGATAAATGTATTTTTTTTTTAAATTGTTCACAATCATTTATTGATTAAATAATAAAGTAAAAGTCATCAATTTATTTATGATAATTCATTAAAAATAATCAAATGAAGACGAGCTCGATAGGTTTCTTACAAAAAAGTAACTAACACTTACTTTTCATCTATCGCAAATGTTTTAAAATATACTGAGGAAATAGATAAGATTGGTAAGTTTATAAGAATAAGTAAGGCTTTAATTATTATGCAATCTTATTTTTCATACCAGCTGAAGGTCAGATTAGAAGTGATTTTGTCCGATGGATAACATTATATGTAATATCGACTAGAGTACGTAAAGTACTCGTAGTTGTCATTGTTTTATTGATAATGTTATAATAATACAATTGCTTGGTAACAAATTAAGTAAACACTCATATTTTGGTCCAATTCAACTTGTACACAAAAAACAATAGTACATCAATCGGGAGCGAACCAACTTCATTTATGTTTTAACGCCAATACAAAACCATTAAAGTGAATAGTAAATTGGAAGATTGAATACATGACACCATCTAGTTTGATAGCACTACGATTTGACACAAACAAATTTGATTTAAAGATTAGGTTAATATCTACTTACTTGAACAGACACCTGTGTAACAAATAATCTTATACTAGAACTTCTCGTGTATCGAAAAATCGAAGTACTTAAATTTAAATTAGATTTTAGTAACATTTTTTTTATTAAATGTTTCTCTGTTTTCGGTGTATTTTTATTATTGTGTTCTTCTCACTTCAACGTTCTAATTCGCACTAAGGCTATATAAGATTTTGCTATTTGTTTCAAAATGTTGCGCTATTGTTTATTGTGGGTGGACTTAGACTGAGGCTCTCTGGTAAAAGTCTTCAATTAAAAAGCTTAACTATTATAAACAGAACTGAGCTCACATGTTAATAATCGCATAAACGTTGTTTTCTTCGTCACAGTGTATATTCAATGCCAAGTACAATCATTCATATGAGCTTTCTCCATGGTTTTTCGGGAGAGTTATGGGGAAGTTCTCCACGGTTGTTAACGTCGATCATGTTCTCCACCGTTAAGACTGCCCGAAGTCGGGCGTACCTCATCTAATTTGGCGTTCGATATCACAGAATAAAAGGTGCAGGGTCTTAGTCGAAAAAATTGGTTTTCTTTAGGATCTGCTTACACTAGAAAGTTGGAATCTTGAATCTTATGATACTGTATCTATTTACAAGCAAATGTCCACAAAGGCTGAGGAGTACGGTAATCGGGGCGACATTGCCAAAGATCGAAGGATCAAAGTAGTATAACTCTTGATGGTAATATTTAAATTTTGAACATCTGTTTATAGTAAGCCCACAAATATGCAAGTCACCTACCTTAATTATTTTTTTAATTAATAAAGTATTTTTGATGATTTTAAGTGGATATACTTCCTGAAAATGCTAATCAAATCAAATGATAAGAAATAATTTGGTAGCTGGCAAGATCAAGATCTTTTTGTCAATTTACATTAAAAGAAATTGTTTAAAGAAAAAAGTAGTTCGTCACATCTATCCGACGATATTGATATATTATTATAAAAAATATTTGAAAATAAATAAAAATGGTAGATACAAATTGTTTTTTTTTTCACTCAAAAAACCGACCTAGTTCAATATTTAAAGCATATTTCTCGCAAATTGTAAGAAAATTATTCTGTTCCGAAAATTGCAAAATAACCGAAAACTAATTCAACACTAGCGTTTCAATCAAGAAATTAGATTAATAGAAATTTGATTAGATTTTTCTTCTGACTTTTTTTCGAAGAATAATATTATTATTATCAACTATAGTTACATTTACGTTCATCAAACTGTAATATCGCTAAAATTAAACTGTAATTTTCCATCGGGAGTATTAATTAAAGCCGATTTAAATTTCAAATCCGGATGCTCCCATTTGACGGAGAAGTTTCGAACAATTCGTGAAGTTAAAATTTCAAGTTCCATATCGGCCAATCTTCTTCCAATGCACATACGTGGTCCGAATCCAAATGGTAGATAAATAAAAGGATGTGCAGTTTTTGCAGGTACTGGACACTTTTCGCCCGAACTATCTTTTAGCCATCTTTCCGGTATAAATTGTTTTGAGTTCGGAAAATGTTCATCTTCACGTTGTAAGACTGAGGATGCCATCATTACCATTTTTCCTTTTGGAAGTTGATAGCCATTCAAAACCAAATCCTGTCCGCATCTTCGAGCATTTCCAGCAGTTACTGGATGAATTCGTATTGCTTCTTTGATGCAGGCTCTTAAATAGGGCATGCGACTCATTTTCTCGATCGTTAGGGGAGTATCTTTTTCCGGTAGGATTGTGAGAATTTCTTGGCGAAGTGTTTCTTGCTTGTCGGGATTTTTAGCCAGTAGGTACAAAAGTCCGACAAATGCAGAACTAGTCTACAAAGAAAACAATTCGTGACATCTTACGCAAATAATTGTAAAAAATAAAACTTACAGTATCTACACCAGCAAAAATCATGTCCATTGCCATTATTTGAGCAATGACTGGATCCATTTTCAGTAGTTTTTCCAGGACACTTTCCTCATGATCCTTCTTTTCGTTTTCTGGAACGCGTTCTAATTTTTTTTTCGCTTCTTCAATGTATTCCTTACTTGTATTGGTCAAAGTATCTAGAGCTTTCATCAGTTTTTTAAAGTTTGGCGTTTTCACTATTTTCCATATCGATGGCTTAAAGTCGAGATCCACAATTAATTCGAAAATGGTTTTGACCGATTCGATCACTGCTTTAGCTCGTTCGTCATATGTATCTGCAATTAATCCAAGTCGAGTATCTAAAGCGATTGTGCAGATCGATTCTAAGGCCCATCTATTTAACTCATCTTCGAAGTTATCAGGAGCTTGCATTGTAGATGGATTTCTAATATTACGAATTCTGTATGAGAAGAAATATTTGTTATTGTATTACTTCGATTATCAGTTATTTTATTATATAAACCTTTTCACAAAATCAGTAGTTACTTGATCTATAGTAGGTATATAAAGCTTAGTGGTTTTCGGTTGCATCATGACTGGATTGACAATAGTTCGGAAATCAGCCCACTGTTTACCTTGCCTGCAAAATTTCAAAAATTGTAACCAACGGAAGAATATGTCTGTTTTTCACATTTACGAATTAGCTAGACCCTGGTGCGTGCTAAATAGATCAGGTCTTAGTTTAGTTCTGTAATATTCTAATGAATCGAGACCTTGACGATAAGGCCAGATTCCTTCAGTTCGGAACACTTTTTCATAATGATCTGCATTATAGGATATAATGAAGTCCGGTTTTCCAAATACACCAGGCATTTTCGAAATATTTCCGTATTCCTTGCGGAATGATAGGAATATGTCCTCAACAGTGCGGTTATAGTATTTACCTGGAATAACATGAAAGTGAGCCAGTGTTATACAACATACAAATTAACTAAAATTGTGCATACTACTTACCACCTGGTAGATTGGATAACACAAATTGTGTTTTAGATGGTCCGGGTATATCTTCAAAGGGAGTTGCTTCACGGAATTCGGTCTCCTGAAATTATGAATATTCATATAAGTATATTGAAAATACCGTAAATGAATGTATTTAGTGATAAATCCTTAGTATTTTCTATATACTATTAATACTATATACTAAAAAGAAACTTGAAATCAGATCGAAGACTAGTGATATTCCGATGAATTTCAACAATATCAATCGCACTCACTTAATATTATAATTTTATTTGTAATGTACTTCTCACTTATGCTTACAAAGAACTACCAAGTTTCAACCTTGTGGCAGGAATCGTTTAGAACTTATGAATTTGAGAATATATCGATTCCAGCATTGTTTTCTCCCTGTGAAAAACAATCGAGTCCCACCTTTCTTTCCTCAACCCCTGGAATATCACTTAATCAACTCCCCATAAATTGAAAAAATAAACAAATCAGACTCGGAAATGCCTTTTTTTAACTCCATTAGTGAAATAATAATATAACACATAAATTTTTCCCTCAACTTTTTTTTTCCAATTCGAAATAGTTTCCAATTTTAAAGTGTCAATTTAAATAAAAGTTGGTACTGAGAACGAAGAAATTTTTTTCAAGTAAAATAGAATATATTTCTTGCCAAATATTTTGACAAACATATTATGTATGCAATTGCAATATATGGTTGAATTTTGCAACGAAAATGCTTAAATATTTGCCAAATTGCCATTCAGTCTACGGGTTTTAGTAATAATTAAAAATAGAGATGTAAGTACGAGTTTGAGAGAGAAAAATTATGAATTTTTTTTTTTTAATATTCACCGATACGGATGATATCTACGAAGTTTATAGCTCAACGTAAACATGAGTCTGTAATTTTTTACGGACGAGTTATTCGTGTAGCTTTTGAACATAAATCATGAAAATTCAAAAATTTATTATAAAACTTGATAAGATTAGAAAATAATTTGTTTTTACCAATTCTCTAATAAACTCAGTTTTTTTAATATTTATAAATTTATAGGTTTAAATGGTGTAATCTTTTGGTATGTTGAGTACCATCCTAACGACGCAGGTACGTTCTAATTTTAACTAAAAGATTTTTTATTCGAAATGACCGGTTGAAGTTCCACTTAAAGTTTAACTGAAGGTCATGATAACGGCCCTTATTGTAAAAAAATATCTACTAAACGCCAAACAAATCTTAAAAGATAGTTCTCTACTTACCTGAACATCCACCTGTGTAGCAAATAGCCTTATCTTTGAACTGCCATATCGAAAAACGAAACCACTTAAACTTGGCTTCGATTTTAAAAACATTTTATTTACAAATCTTTTACTAATTACAATGAATAATTTCGGAGTACTGATTGCTTCAATGTATAAATTTGTACTGTTCACTTCTTGATGCAGAGAACTTTACTTTTTTTTTATAAATATTGACCTACTCTAAGCTTAGCAATTGGAAAAGATAAAAATATACGTAGCTAGTACTCGTAGCGTGTATTATTTTAAAAGTTTCTGCAATTCATCGCTACTCAGCTTTGAACTGAAGCAAAATTATTGTTGTTGAGAGAAAACTTACTCATACAGAATATGAGTTGCAAATAATTATCAATAAAAGAATATATAGTAAGACAGCGTAGTTCCCTCGCTATAATTGTAAGAGATCTACTACTTCTTCCATGAAAAATTAAAAATGTTCAATCCTACTACCTTTTCTTGCTCTGTGTCGACTCGCAAAATAACAATATTTTATAGAACATATTTAACCTTTTGTAATATTTACCTTTATGCATATACAAACAGTCTGGGCGAAGTCTTACAATTTTTCGAGTCAAAGTCAACGAAGCCGTTAAACAGTTGGTGCGCCAAAAGTGCTCACGTCACAAAAAATCTCTACCGTACTCATACGCTACGCTACCACTACAGCACCATTAAACTTAAATAACTAACTTCATTAAATTTAAATACTATATGATTTACAAATTGACTGATTGGATCCTTTCTTTTGATTTCTTATGAGAAATTCCATAGGAAAAATTTTTGAATCATTTTCAAACATTTTGTATCTTTGTATCTATTTGGTTTGACTTAAAAAAAAGTATCACTTTAGAGGCAATTGTATCTAAACGATAACACTGAGTATAATATCAGTTGTTTTGCGAGTTAGAGATTTTTCGTGATTTGGTTTTGGGCCATTATATGAATTCGGAAATTCGTTTATAGGCGATTATAAATATAAAAAGTCAGTGGAAGCGACAACCAATCAAATATCTCATCAATCCTAAGAAATATGTTGAAAGTCTTTCGTCTTTTTGGAGTTCAATATCTAAAAATAGTGAAATCAACTTTTTGACGATTATGTACGAAGCCTTAGGAGGCAGAAATGAATTCGATATCTTAAAAGATCTAAGAAATATGAAGGAAATTTGTGAAAACATATGTAACCCCCATGCACCCATTTTAGGGATGAATATATCAAAAATCTGAAATGAGTGTTAGATATATATAAAACAAGGTTGAGGATGTGAAAACGAATTTACTATCTTATAACTCCATAGAGATATGACGGCATTCGTGAAAATGTGTTCAACCCATTTATTCCCTATTAGGAAAAAACTTAAAAACGAGGTTTAGGTGATTATAAAACAAACCTGTGGAAGTGAAGAATTATTCGATATTTAATCAGACCTGAGGGATACGGCTGAATTCGTGAAAATGTATACAAGCCCTTTACACCACCTTGGGGAGCAAATTAAAAAAAAAACGCTTTCTACGAACAATGAGAAAAAATATGATAAAAATGAATTTAATATTTGGAAAGACCTACCAGATATGACGCATTTTAGATGCACAAATTGGAGGACGCGGGGTTTGGAGTTAGAGGAGAAATTTGGACATCTCCTTTTTTTCTAATGTAACACCTTCCTGCACTGACTATATTTAAAAAAAAAAGCCTAGGGCACAATACAATCCGCAGTTTACTAAAATACTGAAATTCGTTAAATTCTGTTAGATATCTCGGTAAAGAATATGGACACCTAACAGTGGATTATGTGGAAGTTATGCCCCAATGCAAATCAAGGACGATACAGAGTAGTATACTTTTCCAGTTAAAGTATTTTCAAAAATTTCAAAATTGATGTTCCCTAGGAGCGTTGTTATTTCTGTAGATAAATCTTTCAAATCTCATTTGACCTAAGAAATATGACGAAATTCGTGGATTTTTCGATACTTAACTCTTAAAATATTGAGATGAGGTCATATAAGTTTTTACGAATTTCGTTATATCTTGTAGTTCTAATTGAGTATCGAGTTGGGTTTTACCTTAAGTCTGAATCCAATTGCCCAAAAGGTTTACAAAGATGAAAGCCTTCCAACTTACGGTGGATGATGAATGTTGAACAGACGATCTGACGGTACTGATCCATAAACTTAAAAATACAACACAAAATATTGCTTGCCAATTTTTATAGTCAATTTAAACACTGTGTTAATAAAATAATAAAGTAATAAACGTATATGTAATACTCTCAGATCTCATCTATAGTATAAAAGAGATATGAATAGGTTTAGAAAAATTGGAAAGGAGATGGATGATGAATTTTCGATGCAGCCAAGCAAAATTGGCCCAATGGAATATTGAAGGTGTACATCACGATTCTCCAGTGCGAAGTTAACTCCAAAAACATACAATATATAAATTCGTATCCAAATATTTACAAAGTGGTTTCCTTCTAATAATTTATTTAAGAAAAAGCTTGGCACATAATTATATAATACATACACTGAAATCAATCATTTCGTAAATTTAATCTTCCGCCTAGCCGAAAGCTTGGCTGGTTAATTATTTTTAACATGCGAAGACGTATTCAGTGTGATTACAAAATAAAGCAATAAGTACGCCAAAATTGTTTATAATAAAAAAATAAAAGAAGATGCTTCTAAAGCGTAAATTAAATTTGAATAGTGCAATTGTTCAATATGGAAAATCAAGGATAAGGTTGTTTACTACACAGGTGGCGGCTCATAATCATGTAAGTTGATACTATATATTATTGGTGTATACTTTGTTAGTAGTGATGGAAGATTAGTGATTTTTTTCGATGCGCGAACCAAAAAAAATTAAAGCATAAAAGTATTGGAATTATGTGAAATTTTCAATCCTATAAATTTATAGTAAAAAGCTGAGCATTACGGAAAAAAATCCCAATTATTTCTTTATATTGGACTTTAACCTTTTTAGGAATTATTTATCTGTAAAGTACCTGGTGTGCATACGTATGTTATTTCACTGATAAGGCTGATAATATTCAACAGCTGTCATTTCATATAAATAGATTACAAATAATAAGTCTGATTAATAAGAAACAGACTAGGTGTAAGTTTGTTAATTTTTGGTTGGAAGTTTGCAATGCAAGTATCATTGAGATAGTATTTAGATATGTTTATAAAATGAAGGTCAAACGAAGCACTATCTAGGCAAGGGGTGTCGTAATTGACAGGTAAAGTGTAATTTCGCTTTATTATTTTTTAATAATAAAGAATTGTCAGCGACCTGAAATTTCAAAATAATTTGCAACCCCAAAATTTTGAATGGTAAAAAAAAATACGCACTTACTGCTAAAATGCGGTGAAGGTTACTATGCGATTGATAATCTAAGAAATAACCGGAAAACTCGTTAGTTTTTAGGGTTTCAGTCGCAGAGTAACCTATACCGCATCTCAACAGTAAACGCGTTTCGGACTAATAAAGTTGCGGCCATACTGTTGGGAGTTTTTTCGTCAATAATTAGTGCATTCGGAGGCGTGGGAAAACAAATTATCGATGAAAATGAGAAATCATATTTGGTCGAATTTCGTCATATTTCTAAGGTCTGTGGAGACATCAAATTGAATTCCAAAGATTAATCCTCAGCAATGTTTTCAGAAGTTTATGATATTCAAACCTTACAGTGGAGTATTTTATTCCTTTTAACTTTTAGGAACTTTTCATACAACCGCCTAAAATTAATTTCACAATTTTCGATATTTATCCACTAACCACTAAGTAGGGTTTAAAAATTTCGCAATATAATATAGGTCTGATTAGATATTAAAGGGGTTTATATGTCAATAGACTGCACTGCTGACTACAACGGTTTGTTCTCGGCATTGCAACACAATCAATCATTAATATATGACAAAATTTCCGTATCTTTTTCAGGATATAGAATACGAAAATGCCATACCATACAGCAAAATACCAGGACCATCTAGGATATCATTGTTGCTATCAAATTTACCGGGTGGTGTGTATCACTTAGAACATCTTTAAGAACCGATAAAAACTTTATTCATAATTACAAATTGCAGGGAAATACCACAAAATGCCATTGAATGAATTGCAACAAGCATTTAGAGAAGAATACGGAGTTATATCAAAAGTGCCCGGAATGTTCGGAAAAAGAGATCTCGTACTCAGTTTTGATCCCGACCATTTTCAAAAAGTTTTCCGCACTGAAGGTCCCTGGCCATTTCGACAAGGTCTTGATACAATGCAATATTACAGGACGAAACTTCGAGCCGATTTATTCGGAAAGCATGAAGGGCTTCTTAACTCGTATTATTCATAATAAATTTACTAAATTTACTAGTACATACTTATTTGTATTTTTTGTAGACAAGGAAAAGAATGGGGTGATTTTCGAACTACAGTGAATCCTATTATGATGCAACCTAAAACTACGAAACTTTACGTACCTACAATCGATATTGTTGTGTCTGATTTTGTGAAGAGGTTTATTATTTAAATCAATGCGATCTAATTGGAAAAATGTTTAAAACTTTAATTTTTAAAGAATACGCGAAATTAGGAATACGTCTACTATGCAGGTTCCAGAAAATTTCGAGGATGAGCTGAATAGATGGGCTCTGGAATCGATCGGCACAATCGCTTTAGATACTCGTCTGGGATTAATATCCGATAACTACGACCAAAAGGCAACCAATGTTATAGAATCGGTTAAAACATTTTTTGAGCTAGCAGTCGTACTGGATATCAGGCCATCGCCATGGAAAATCGTCCAAACTCCAGCATATAATAAAATGATGAAGGCTTTAGATACATTGACAGAAACATGCAGAGAATACATTGAAGAAGCGAGGAAAAAAATTGAAAGCGTTCCAGAAAATGAAAGGAAGGACCACGAACAGAGTGTTCTCGAAAAATTACTAAAAATCGATCCTGTAATTGCTCAAGTAATGGCTATGGATATGATGTTTGCCGGTGTTGATACGGTAAGTTTTAAAGAGAATTTTCTGCAAACCATACAGTTTATATCCATTATAGACAAGTTCCGCATTTGTCGGACTTTTATATATGTTGGCTAAAAATCCAGACAAACAAGAAATACTTCGACAAGAACTTCTCACGATTTTACCGGAAAAAGACACCCCACTTACTGTAGAGAATATGAGCCGTTTGCCATACTTACGAGCTTGTATTAAAGAATCGTTACGACTCTATCCAGTTGTAAGCGGAAATATTCGCGGATCCGGACAGGACATAGTTCTAAATGGCTATCAAATTCCGCGCGGAATAAACGTATTAATGCCTTCGCCGATTCTCCAACGCGAAAATGATCGCTTCGAAAATGCTTCGAGCTTTTTACCGGAAAGATGGTTGAAGGAAAAATCAGGTGGAAATTGTCCGGCCTCCGCGAAATCTGCACATCCTTTTATTTACCTGCCATTTGGATTTGGTCCACGTATGTGCATCGGACGAAGATTTGCAGAAATGGAAATTGAGATATTAGCTAGCAGAATAGTTCGAAATTTCTTCGTCAAATGGGAACATGACGATTTGAAGTTTAAATCTTCGTCACTTTATATTCCTGATGGAAAATTGTTGTTTACATTTAACGATATTTGAAAAAAAGAGAGTTCTCATGTTAATTCTTGATGAAATAAAAAGTGTGATTATTTTGTATATAATCATTTGATGACAAAACAATAACTCAAACTATCTTTTAGGTTTTTCAAGGTATATAATTAATTTTACTTCCGAAGACTGTATATTTGTGTATGTTGTTACGAATTCCGTCATATTTCTTAGGTCATATGAGATTTCAAAAATTTATCTCTAGATATACTAAATCTGTTGGACAAATAAATTTTGGAATTTTCGTATATAGTACATATCTATCTATCTTGAACTGTATGCTACTTTTTATCGTCCTTGATTTGGATTTACTTTAACTTGACATGGATATGTGAATGATGAACGCATAGTCGGTGGGAATCTAAAAGCCGTAGCTTTCCGCAATAAATATAAATTTATTATTTTTTGATTATTTGCAGTCAAGAATGTCGAGCCCGCTTTCTGTCCGTCCATCCATTCATATTCCACTTTATCCGCAAACTTCAATATAAATCGGAGTTCAGTATTTCATCAGGAGCCTTGTTACTGAAAACGATACGATCAAAATCAATCGTAAATTCTATATTTCAGTATGCCGAATTTAGGAATTCACGATTGATTTTGATCGTATCGTAGTCAGTAATAAGGCCCCTGGTGTATCATACGATTGGATTTCAGCCGACTTGTTTCAATCTATTTTTTTTTCTCTTTTAAACATTCTAGCAAAAGTTTTTTCAAGTACATTCAATAAAATAAAGAAAATTAATAGGTTTTTAAATCTTTATTTTTCTCACCACCTTTTCTAACAGACATACATTACATTGTTTTTATTTAACTAAATATTTATAAAATAAACTTTCACATATTTCCACTTTCGCGCTGCAATCGATTTCCATATGTTCGCGAAACTAAATTCCATGAATCCATAAATCGATCCATGCACATTGCGATGCATTTCTGTTCGCTTAAGTCCAATGAATTTCGGGGTTTATAAATGCATTTATTGAAGCATTTTTCGGTAATTTTCGTTAGTAATTCTTGAGCATTTGCGACAGCAATTTGTTGCTTAACTTGTTGCATAAGTTCATTCTTTTCAGTGGTCATCAGTGAGCCTTGTGACATTTGTTACTGTGGGCGATAATTACTAGGCAATTAGTCAGTGTAAAAGCTGTTAGATTCAAATTTTAAACAGCTTGAGTAGGTTTACGATAAAATGATAAAATTTAGTAAATACTTAAAAATGTAAAACCTGATGTGTGACAGTTTGTCAAAACCGAAAATTATTGATGCCAACTGGGATTGTCCTTGACGGATCTGTATGAAAAAGGTAATTATACGCATTGTGGGATTGTTTCAAGCATTGATTCCTTATACTCGATGGAAGTGAAATTGAAATAAGTTAATGTTAAGTGTGGTTCGTAAGTCGCTAGAACTACTTTCCTAAATATTAATCATCTGTAACAAAACATCTTCTACTCAGCAACGTCCGTAAATTTAAATTTTAGCTTGCTACTCGGAACATTTATAACATGTGCTTTGAATTTAATATCCGAGTAATTCCAGTCGACATAGAAGGATCGAATAATTCGAAAAAGAAGCACTTCTATTTCAACTTCGGCGAATCTCCTACCGATACACATTCTCGGTCCGAATCCGAATGGTAAGAAAACAAATGGATTTGCAGCATTTTCGTTCGGACAGATCGGATTTTTCGCTTGATCTCTTAGCCATCGTTCGGGTATAAAATCGCCTGCATTAGGGTAATAGGTTTCATCTCGAAGAAGACTTGTAGCTGCCATAATGATATCAGTTCCTTTTGGAATTTTGTAACCGCTTAGGGTAATTTCTTGGACAGTTGTTCGATAGTTTGTCGACAAAACTGGGTAAAGGCGAAATGACTCCTTTATGCAAGCCCGTAAGAACGGAACGTTGGCCATGGTTTTCGGAAGTAGAGCCGAGTCCTTCTCGGGCAAAACGCTTTTCAATTCATTGCGAAGAATTGTTTGCTTTTCTGGATTTTTGGCCAGCATAAATAGACAGGAAACAATTCCGGAACTTGTCTGCAAATGAAAAAAGCCTTGTTAGTAGCTACTATAACTTTTTTTTTTAACAAACACTTACAGTATCGACGCCAGCCAGTATTAAGTCCATTGCCATAATGTGGGCAATGTGCGGATCGACTTTAAGAAGTTTCTCTAAAATACTTTGTTCGGATAAGTCGTTTGTCTGACTTCCTTCTTTAGACAATAGTTTTGTCCTTGCCAGACTTATGTAATTTCCGGTTATTTCAGTCAAAAAATCAAGTGCATTCATAAGCTCTTTGTACTTTGGAGTCTTATAAAGCTTCCACATCGACGGCATAAAGTCTAATTCATACATAAGTCGGAATAGTGTTTTTAAACATTCGATAAATTTCTGCGCATCCGGATTACTGTCCAGATTAGTGAGAAAACCCAACCGAGCATCGAGTGCAATAACTCCTACAGACTCAAATGCCCACTTATTCAGCTCATCTTCGAAATCCGAAGGCATTTCTTTAGTTTCCGAATTTCGGATTTCAAGGATTCGTTTGATAAAATCATTTGCGATCGTATCGATTTTAGGAATATATTGCTTAACTGATTTCGTTTGCATCATTACCGGATTAACGACTGTGCGAAATTGCGACCATTTTTCACCTTGCCTATAAGATAGATATTTAACGAGAGTTCAGCATTAGATTGAAGACTGATTATCTAACTCGGCAACCAAACCGCCCATATCCTTGAAAACATCACGTCGTAAGTTCTTTCGGTAATGCGTTAATGTATCCAGTCCACGTCGGATAGGCAGAATACCCTCTGTCCGGAATACTTTGTCGAAATTGTTCGGGTTGAATGTTAGGATAATGTCCCTTTTGCCGAATAGTCCAGGAAGTAGTAAGATTTCACCATATTCTTCACTGCACAATGCGTGAATTTCGTCAAGCGATTTGTTGAAATATTTTCCTGTTTAAATTTTGCATTATTATATTTTTTTATTTATTCAATTGATTTACCTCCTGGGAACAAACTAAACAAAAGCGAAAGTTGCGATGGGCCAGGCACGCATTCAAAAGGCAACGCATTTTCACATTCTGGATTCCTAGTGGAAAAAGGCTGTTGTGATGATACGGCATTCTGTAAAACAGAAAAAGATTGCAAACTCTAATGCAGTATTTTTTTTATATATATTTTTAGGGACATAACAATTTTGTATTTAAATAAAATGTAGAATAATTGAAATAAATTTCAAATGTTGCTCGCGCGTGAACTTCACCACGATAAAAATGTAAAACTTCTCTGAGGTTTTGACATTAACAGATTAGCAAAAATGTTTAAGGGTGCATTTGTATTAAAATACAAAATTGTTAAGCACCAATTGAGTAACCCCTTACTTAATTCTGTTATGATCAATGGAACTCACACGTTGTTATATTGCCGTAATATTTAAATTTTTTTTTCCTAATATGAAAATTGGAAAGATGACAAAAATAATTTTTTACACGCGTCGTATATAAAATAATTTGGATATCACTAAAGTATGAAAACACGAAATGAAATATTTTAAGGGGTAATAGAGCAAAGTTCAAGACATCACTGACATTAACTGATACGAAATAGGAATGAAATATTTAATTCCGAAAATCAGTTAGGGAAGTAGAAATTTTAATTTTTAAAAATAGTTAATACAACAATAAAATGAGTTATATGCAACTTAATACGACGTTCTTGATTCAACGATTAAGCCAACTATTGCAGATTTTACAGAAAAAAACACAGTTCATGAATGATTTTTATAAGTTAAATTACAAGCTTAAAAACTTTTATTTACCTGGCACTCTTTCAATTTAAAGGTAAAAAACTGTCGCGAAAAGAAGTTGTGTTGAATCTTATTGAAACCACCTCTAAGTTTATCTAACATCGTTCACTTGTCTCTAAACCACGCAATGTGTTATCATAAATAATAATTAAAAAGTAAAATTTATATTAAGTCTTAGATAGACTTCACTTTCAGAAGTAACATCCAATTCAGAACCCAAAATCAAACTGAAAATTGGAGAGGCTCTAAAACAGTAAAAATGAAATCGATTTATGTTTCTCTAAAATATTCATTGTGTAAATTTACGTTATGAATTTTAAATTATTGGCATTATTATTTTAAATAAAATAAAAATGTGAAGATAATGTCACGACCCTTTAGATAAACCTATTTACGTAGCACGTAACCGAAACTTGTACACTTGAGAGACGTCAGTAAAGATTCTTGGGACTCACTGCATTGCAATGAATTTGAAATTCCATAAGAATTGTTATATGTATTTTCTACAAATTAAAAAAATTTTATTTTGAGACTGAAACGATTTTAGATAAGAAGATTTGCATTCAAGGTTGGTTTCCGTTTCAGAAATAAGCAATTTCTTTCAATTGAATCAGACGGACGGTATTATTTTTAGTGAAAAGTATTATTGGGAATAGGGACGACGTTTTAGGTATTTAATTTCAGTTTTATGAATGTTAGGTTGTTCGACGTTTTGGTTATAAAGTCTTAGCTTGATATTATTATAAAGTAATTTGGAGAAATTTTCTTTTTCATGGCTGTTCGAACAGAAAATTGGTTCAGCATCGGCAGCCTTTTCAAAATTTCGCGGCTTTCTTTTTAAATTTAATTTGTGCGCGAATTGGAAAGGAATGGTGATTTAGGGAAAATTTATAATTTTTTGTTAAAAACCCAATTCAAATAAAACTGAAATAAAACAATTTTTTTTTTATTTTTAATGTACATTGATATTAATTTTTCTTAATACACACAAGGTATATTCAGTTTAAAGTTAAATTTACCTTCTTTTTATAATTTTATTTCCGATTTAAAATAAAATTATTTCCCTTGGCTTTATTTTTAATTTTTCATGTTCTTTTTTCTTGCTTACTGAACTACACTTTTGCAGAATGATATGTTTTATATATTTTGGTATAGAGTTAGAATGATTCGGTTTTGCCTTTTTCGATATTAGGATTAGGTGTGATAATTTTATTTTTTTGTATAACAGTTACCTTACAAGATATTTTGGGTATAATGTAGAGATTTGATTCTTAGTTAAAAATATAAATTCGAAAATTAGTTTTTAGATTTCTGTTAATATTTCTTAGACTAGTAATTTGATTTTTTTATAGGTTTTCTTTGTGTGTTTTTTTATGTATAATTTTTTTTTCCTCGAAAATTAAAGAAGACTATGATTGGAATGCCTGAACTTATTGGATTATCAGAATTTTGGTACACATATTCGTAAAGTTAAAGATGAAATAGATTTTTACATTATGGAAAAGAGATTAAATTCTCGCTGGAACATTTCATTTTTTCATTTAAATTAATAAATAGCAGTGTGAAAGTGAAAATCACTTGAGAGTGATGAATTCAATTGAAGGATTTATTACTGCCGGAAGAATAATAATGAAAAGTTCGCTAAATAAAGTTTGTTTTCATTTCGGTTAATTTGCGTATAAAATTTAAAAATGATTTCTGATTATTAAATTTATTTATTATATGGTAAAATTTATTTCTTATTTTTGTTTTCGTTGTTTTTAGAATGCTTAATGTTGGTTATTATGTCTTTTACTATTTCTTGAATTTGAATTAAAATTAATAAATTAATTTCAACGAATTGAAATTATTACGTCAAATGATAGCAATTATAAAATAAAATAAAATTTAGTTCATACTTTATGTGGGTAATATCACACACAGCCCTAAGATCCGTATACCATGGTTCATATTAAAATTGTAGCATATAAACCTGTGTTGATGACGCACAGAACATATGGTATGATATTAAATGAATTAATGGATCTTTAGAATTGCAATCGCAATTTATTATTAGCTGTGAGCTGTAAGTGGCTTGGGAAATTGAAGCTTTTGTTTTTGAGTTCATATTCATACCTCTTGATTGACAGCATCTAGCATAAAAAAGTAATTTAGTCCCGCTAGTTCTCATAGGCTGGCGGAATGGCGCTGCTTGTAGTGAAAAACAAGATGTACATACTACCAAAATTATTGAATTTGTGTGCAATGAAAGGCTTTCATAATAGGTAGCTACTAGTTCGTTTATTTACATATATGCTTAGTACTGGGAGGTAGTCTGCAGGAATTGACGCTATTGCGATAGGAATAACTGCAGTATATCGGTAGCATAAAATACGAACTGATGGCCTTCATTATAAAAGAAAGTTGAAAAATATTTTCACAAAATGAGGGATTGTAATAGTTTAAGACTTTTATTTTGCATAATAAACTTGGACGATCATCGGAATACATTCAACGCATTTTCAAAGAAATAATCTAAAAAATTAAAAGGATCCTATTTTTTCATTATGCAAGATCGCGAATTTTTCAAACCCTTCTTTTTTTGTTTTCACTTTAAAATCTTTAACTTGATTTGTAATTAAATCGCGGAGTTTCTTCAAATATTACTGCCAGATTTTTTCTTATTTTCCATAATTTTACTTCAATACTTAGCTCGAAAAAAAAGGTTTTCATGCATTATAGAAGCTAATGGCTTATAATAATAATAATTATAAAAAAATCATTGTTGTATACTCTTTATCGACTTCGTATTCAATATGAATGGCGTCATTTTTTGTTTTGTTTAAAAATAACACATCACTTTCACACGCATTCCATGAAACCCGATTTTTTTTTTTTTGCGCACAGTTTTCACTTTCATTAAATCGAATTTGTAATTTTTAATTTAAATATGTTTTCTTACAATAATTTTTCTTTTCTTATTTGTACAGTAAATAAAATAATCCTTCTAAATTTATTTTAATTGATGTGTATAAATGATAACCTATGCATTTGTGTGTACATAAAAATTTAATAATTTACTTAAATAAATAGTGTTTGTTGATTTCTTTTCTTATGCTTACGATCTTATTTTATTAACTAATCTAATTAGTAGGTAAATATTCCTTTTGTTTTAAGCTTATTCCGATTCGAATTAGCAGAAATAGGTAGATATTGATATGTTTTTGTTGGTTGGTTGTTTTATTTCCGTTTTTTCGGTTAGAACTCGATATGTTTTTGTTACATTTAATGATAAATTTTTAACGATATGCATTTTTTTATATATGTATTGTGTAAATGATTTTTTTTTTTTTTTTTTTTGATTCTTTACCCTAATTCAACTAATATTGAAATTATAACATTCCCAGGAGCTACCACATACCCAGGAACTATTAAATAAATATTATTCATTTTATTCTAAATGATCTTAACATTTCTAATAATTCCCAATCATTGGAAATGGTTGATTATGAATGGAATCAAAACTTCTACAAAAACTTAATCCAATTTGATTTAGATTGGTTGTGACTGTCAAATATTCCAAGCACACCATCGAATGTGCTAGATATTCAACATGCAGTACAAAAAGATATTTTACATGCAGTACAAAAAGATAGGGCAAACTACCACCGTCCGAATTGTTGCACATATCAGTATTGTTCGGTAAAATAAATTTGCTCAAATTTCCATTCAATTGACTAAACATAACTTATGATTCTTCTAAACTAGACCAACGCCATCTATCTGTGAGATACCGACTTGATGTCGTCCTTGGCTTAGTATATTCCTACTAATGAAAATGCCAGAAAATCTGGACTACCGTGTCTCAAAAGGTTTTCGGTGAAATTCAATTACAGTTAGGTATTGAGTCTTGAACGACTTCTGATAATTTTGATAATTCTATGCACCGATGAGTAATAAATATATTTATTTGGACCAGATGGAATAGGTCAAATGAAAGGAAGTTTTCTCTGAAATACACCAAGAAAGCGTTAGATGTGATGGTGGAAATATAATGAAACGGGGTTGTTTTTCATATTATGGTGTCGGTCCAATAAAGAGAATTGACATGAAAATTGAATAAGACATCATTGAATGAATATTAGAAAGTCAGCTTAAATAAAATTCAGGTTAATAAGTTTTCACATAATGAAAAATTAAATGTATCTTAATAAAACAAATTAAAACTAAATTTCACTGGAAACCTTTAAAATATTCAATAATATTGTCCTCGTGAACTTCTCAAACTATTTCCTTCCCAACTGTAAACTCCGGAGGCCTGTAGTCGCATTCTGCTTTTGTGGACCAGATAACTTCTCTGTGAACAAAATTTGGCATATCTAATCAATTTTCGATAAACAAAATAGTAGTTTAAAGTAATACATTTTAAATAAAAAATAAAAAATATCTTATTCCAATCAGATGCATTATTTTTCTTAACAGCTCCTGGAAATCAAAAAAATGTTTCTTCAAAAAGTAACAAAATCCAATAAATCAACAATTTCTAAATAACAAATAAATTTTACTAATCTACTATTAACTAACAATAGTATGATGATATGATATGATAGTAAAACATATTTTTAACACTAGTTTCTTACCTAAACAAATTTAGTGGCTAATATTACTTTTATTTATATTGTAACATTAAAATATAGTTGTTTGTGTTTTTTTTCTTTGAATTTTGCTCAACTCACAAAATTGATATTGTGAACTGATAAATTCGGTTAAAACTAAATGTAATATATAAAAAAGTATTTAATTTTTAAATATTTCCTAGTAGCGTTTTTTTTTTACAAAAACAAACTCAATGGACCTAGCTACGAAACTATTTTAAAATTTCTCTTAAATCTAATAACATTAAAATAGGTTTATTTTTTTTTACTCTCGTTACAATGATATGTATTGAATTTTTCTTACAATAACTAGGTAATTTTTTTTTTTGTATATTTTTTGATATGTTTTTGGTTGTATTTCGAATTCTTTTATTTATTTTATACATTTTACGTGTGTAATATCACGTTTTTTTTTGTCTTAGATTTATTCTAATAATTTACAATATTTTCATATGTATATAAATTATAAACGTAATTTTTTTACTAAAAAAAATTTCTTACGACCTAATAAAAATCACATTCAGTTAAAGTTTCATAACTCGACACTTTTTGTCACGTTTGTAGTATTTTATATTTATTTTGTGTGTGTTTATGTTGCATTTAATTTTTAATATACGTATAACACGTTATTTTTGATATGTCAATGATTTCATGTTTATTAATAACGTTGATATACAATTTTTTTTTTTTTTTTGTAGCATAATTGATGTTCTATAATTAGTAATATTGCTTTTTGTTAATAGTTGTATAAATTCTATCCAGGGAATCTTGTGTGATAAACCGTTTTGTAGTTTCTTGATTTTAAATTTGAAATGAAAGACAATAAAAAAAATTGTTTGATCAAATTATATGTCTTCATATAAAAGAACAGTGACAAAGATAACATTCTTATAGGTGAACTCCTCACGAAGATGAAATATTATTAAAACATTATAGAGTAAAGTGAATGAAACAGTTCATGGCTTCCATGGGCATGATATTGGGCTAGCCTTAGTTTTACTGTATTGAAGAATTGTATCTTGTGTCTTACTTTCCAAAATTCTATTGATGGCTAGGACGTATAATGTGAAAATTTAGTTTGATTAAGGTTCCAAAGAACCTCAAAGCATCCAATAGTCACAATCGTTATATGAAGAATGCTGAACCGCCCCATTTTGGACGAAGTATGTAAATGAATGTTAAGAGTTACGACATATGTAAATGAAATTTGGGCTGTTGTGCCATTGATGAATATTAAATGAAAGACTGTCTGATAATTTGATTTAATTAATATTCGGTTAATAGTTCCCGTTTTCTAGTAGAATGGCACTCCTAAATTCCCAACACAGCACCCTGTACTCTAACTCACTCTCTGAGTGACGAATAGCTCTACTGTTGACTGGGAGCAATCATGTCCTGTCAGCTGGCAATAGCGTTGACTTTGTTATTACATATACGTTGACCACGCATCCTTCAGCTAAAATATAAGTTCCAAAGGACTGATCTGAATTTTAATATATACATTTTTTATGCGTATATATTAAAGTAAAAAAAAATTAACTTTCATATTTCGCATTATATCCCTAATGGATCTCATCTAGTCCTAGGGGATTCAACTTTACCATCGACCTAATGGAATGGAATTATTTTCACGAGGACCAGATGGACAAACCCATAGAATTTTTGTGGCTGACAACAAGGACATATCTCGCCAGAAAAACTTTTATACTCTGCAGATTTCAGGACAAACACAATTTTGTGTTTGCTTTATTTTGCAGGATAGTAGGTGCAAAGCTAGCGACAGTACCTTGCTCCAGCTTCCAGTATTATTATCGAATGGAGTACCACATGCACATGTATGAGTTACAGTCAAACTATGATATCAGTGCATTGCTTCTACATATGAAGGAAACAAAATGCCACTATATTTTTATCCTGAAAAATAAAATACAGAAAGAGCCCTTGATACACGGGGGTGAACTACAGAGCGGTTTACGGTTGATCACACAAATTCACATGTGGTACTGATACGTTCCCGTTTTATACCTTTTATACGAGTGTTTTTGTTACTGTTCTTCAACCGTCGTCCTTCGTCTTCTCCTCGACCCAACCACAATCCTCGACGATATGTGGTTTAAATAAATTGTGCTCAGAAAAATGAAAAATAAATAAACTCACCCTCCCATTCCCCAGCTAAATTTTCATCACACATTCACATTCAGGTTTTGTACAAAAATAAACTTTTCATCGTACGTTTGAATCGAAATGGAAAAAAAAACAGGAGGTCGTGTATTAACTTTTGTGCTTGAGAAGGTTGTTTTGTTGTTGCGCCCGAATAAATTGCCTCTCTATTCTTCGGGCCATCCCAAATCCTCACCAACCAATTCGTAGAATTTCTGATTGTGTTCGGCGAAATATTTTCGTAATTTTGACACAACTAGAGGATCAATGTGCGGGTGTTTTCGTCCTTTGGTTTCGCGAAGACATCGATCGCCACTATCGTATCGAAGACAGTAGAAACCTTTCGTTTCGTTAAAATAAAAGTGATTGCTGCTTATTCGATGTTCGATACCTGGAAGATACAAAGAGATTTTGTTAAGTATGTATAGGTATATAACTTTAAAATTCTGAAGAAAAGAAGGATTGAATGGTAACGTTTTTTCACCGGATCAGATTCTTGTCTATGACCAAATGTATGAAATTGTATATATCACGGTTTCAATTAATCTATTATTCAATCAAATTTCGACATACAGATGTCCCTGCTGAATTAAATCTATTTTAAACTACATCGCCATTAAGCACATACAAATTACCAATTTTATTTAAGATTTTAATTTGCAATCAGAAAACAAATCAAGGCATATTTCCGTAAATACATACCTAAAAAATTCTCAATTCGCTTTAATTGCGTAACTGGATCTTCGATTAATTGATCGCCATTAACTACCAACAGTTGCTCCCTGGAGAATACTTCGAGCCATCGGTGAAGATGAAGATGATACATGGATATAGTGAGCGGTCGATACGACTCATTAACAGTACCGTTCGGGAAAATTGCGAGCTCCTCGAATGTCCTGATTTATGTGAAAGAGGAGGAAAAATTAGCATGGCATGAACGAACGAACGTTCAACCCTACACAAGCCTAGAATCTCGAATATTATCGCTCGAGGGGGTTGAAATTAGTGGAAAATTAATGATCGCTAAATAGTCTTACTTGGAAACTGAAGAGGCAGTAGATGATGTAGACAAGGCGCCGCCACCACTGCCACTGTTTCGGATATTAGAGAGGCCTTCTGCAGTCTCGGCCGCTCCCGGTTGCATCCCCACGGAATTGCTGGAAATCGATGATTGCTGCATCTGCTGATGAGGACTTGCCATTGGAATCGTGGCGGTTGCTGCATGACTCCGTAGCTGGGTATAATCGGAAATTGCCCTCGTCACTGGCTCACGGACTATTAGCAAAAGTTTTATAGTCGCATTCATCGCTCTGACACGTTCTGGTACCTAAAATATAAACGAACTCTTTTAATTGAACGTTTTTCTTCGATTCTAGAATGAGAAGGGTTGAATAATTCATTTTCGATTAGATTGCAAAAGTCGCATCGAAACAGTTAACGAGCTAGGAAAGTTTGAAAATCATCCCCATTGGGACAATCCTCCAATCAAATAGATTTTCAAAGAACTGCGTCATTTTCTAAATTCTCATTGTTGCTAAAGAAAATATTATAACAAAGAATTTAACCTCATTTGAGATACTCCGAAATGTATTGGTGCAAGTTTTGAGAAAATTAAACATCCTAGAAAAACTTTTCAATGGCATGTTCATGAATCTCACATTCTACAAGTGTTAATTTTTTCTAAAATTTAAAAATGATGAAGATGTAAAAAATCAGTTTTCCAGCAAAGAGTCACTGCATAAATATTTTTTTAATTTTCCTCGGTAAACAATGAAACAACTGTTCTTCGAATTTAAAAGGTGGAAAGTCCCTCTTTACACCTTCCTCGCGGCTTAAATGATGTTTAAATGTGCTTCTTTGCTCCTTTCCAAAATTTGTAGTCAGTCTAACACCTTCTAAAATATCCTTAATTTGCACTAAAAATGGGCCAGTTGTTATTAGATTTTGCTGGCACAGGACAGTCGTCTAAAAACAGCTTCAAAATTATTTGATAGTCAAACTAAAAGGTTAAAAATACTTAAAGAGGTTAAAAATATTTCCAAAAGAACTAAAGGCTACTTATATTATACAAGCGCCTAAAAAATAATTTTACATTTTTCCAATATTGAGAAAGGAGAATAATGAAAAAGAGCTTATAATATTTTTACAAATTTCTCAATATCTGCCAAATAGATATAGAACATCCAATTGTTTTTACGAGGTACTTTTAAATATGCAAATGCCTAAAAGGAGTTTTTTTTGGTCCGCAACTGTGTGTAAATCAGTTAAGACTATTTTTACGAATACCTTATAATTTCTCAGCTCGAAAAAATATTTAAACTCAGTTTATTCGTTCAGACTACTTTTATAAATGAATAAAAAGGTATGATTCCTTCCTTCGACATTTAAAAGCAGTATTTTAACGAATATCTCCACATCTTTCAGGCATGATGAGATATTGAACTAACTTTTGCTTTTACGAGCATTTTTACAAACGCCTAAAAACTTACTTTTGGATTTTTTCATAGCATTTGAAATAGTTCACAGTTCATAAATACTGAACTGTGATTATTAGCTTAACCTATTCTAAAATTACTTCTGGAGGAGGTCTATGTGCTTCCTGGACTTTATGAATCATAATTATGAAGATTTATTTAGTAAATTGAACAAAAAATTGGTTAACAAACTGTTGAAAAAAACAGCCCAGAAATAAACAAATCTATGGCAATCATAAACAAGGATCAGCGGCCGTATTTTCGTTTAAAATTGCCAATAAACTCCGGTTAACACATTTATTTTGTTCGTCCCTTTTTCTCCGAACAATAAATGAACAAAAGAACTTCCTACATAAATTGGAGCAACGTTTCTCACAATCATTACCGCCTGACGAGACCACGTTAAAGTACCGGAATCCTTTGAAAGAAAGGTGCTTGTTTTCTAGCTTTCTTAAACTTTTCCTTAATTTTCTTTCTTTTTTTTTTGCTCGGGGAAGTCGTGAAGGATCGAAAAGCGCAGGAAGAAAACTCAACTTTTAATAGAGTTATAATTTTAGCTCGGAACAACAAAGAAGGAGACGAACAAATCGTGAAGCACCAGGATGGCAGGAAAACAAACGAACAGCCACAGGATAAAACCGACAACTGAGCAGGATACGGAAGAAGGAAAAACGATGAAAATTAGCCCCCAAGCGGCAGAGTATGTAAGCAGTAAATTAACTTGTGGTTTTTCACAAATATTTGTCTCTGTACCTGCCGACATATTTCTTATCCGAACCTTCGCACAACCGGACCTCGCTTACTTCTTAAAGAAAAATTTTCTTAAGCTGAAAATAAGACGCTTCTTCCAGTCGTGACCCACGAGAATAACAAAAAGATGTTTGTGCTCTTGTTACGGTGTTTGTCGGTAGAAGTTTCTTAAAAAAAAAAAAAAAAAACGGGAAAAAATACAACTTTTAATAGAGGGCGCCATCAC
Source organism: Beris chalybata (assembly GCA_949128065.1). Classification (NCBI taxonomy): domain Eukaryota; kingdom Metazoa; phylum Arthropoda; class Insecta; order Diptera; family Stratiomyidae; genus Beris; species Beris chalybata. Next base: position 4,276,140 of record OX421894.1, on the reverse strand, counting down.
AATCGCAGGTTTGTTAGAGAAAAGTAAAGTTTCCTCCGGGACTAGAGTAAGAATAAGCTCAGAATAAATGTTGTAAATGATTTACAGCGCGAGAAATGCTTCTGGGTCTGCGGCTTCTAACAATGGAGCGGTGCAAGAAAACTCGTTATAAAGAAAATGAAATTTTCAAGGAACATCAATTTATGCCAGTTTTTTTTTTAAGAAAATTCGAAATTCATCTTTGTTATTTTATTTAATTGCGAACGGTATGTTCCGACTGGCTAGGTACTTTGTTATTTTGCTTAGTTTTAAATATGAATACTCTTGATTGAGATCTGGAACTGTAAGACCTTCTCCAAATTTACATCAAGTCTGTTCGTCCGTTTGTCTGCCTGTTTGACCAAGTTTGTATGTATGATCAAGTTTAATTGAGGAAAATGATTGTAGTTTGGAAGCAAGGAGGTCTTTGCTTCCAACTTCACGAGTAGAAGAGCTCCTTACGCATGACCGCTGTTTCACGTAGCAGACCCGTTGCCCTTTGCTTGTATTTTCTGAGAATGCGATGTGTGGAAAGGGATACCAGAGTAGGGTGGAAATTAAGTTCTAGACAAAATTAGGAAATAAAATTTGAGGACTATTATTCGGTATTTAAGTGAGTCCAAAATTTTGATTGTCAGTGGTCAGTTTCCGTACTTCTTTAATTTTTCATAGAAATATACAATGTTGCAGCAAAAATATTCGAATGTTTATAGAGCGAAAACCCAGAAACATGAAAAAAAAAATATAAATTGTGTAAGTACCGCTACTGTAAGTCCAGGTCTAATGAATATTAAAAACGGGAAAATTATAACAATTAGATAAGGGCAGCTTATCAAAATTTAATATTTCTGAAGTTTTTAATTTTGTCGATTTAGACAACGTAATCCTTTAAAAAGCCAATAACATATTTCTGGTTATCTGACGAATAGTTTAGTTGTATGACGCACAAACGGGCTTATGTCCCCGATGTTGCTCATATCCAGAATCTGATATCCAGCTGGGAACAGATATTTAGGACAGAATTAGAAATGAATTTTTTGAAAGAGGTAAGTCCCACGCACCTACCCTTTTCAAAGAATTCAAGAATTCAGTCTTCCTCATGCTAAAGTGGTACACTATAAATTTTTTTTTATTGATATGTTTGATTGATTGGTTTGGGGGAGAAAAAAAGTACCACCCAAAAGAGGCTCTCTAGAACCCTTGGCATTTTCGCTCTATATATAAATAGTAAGCTCACCTCTTTTGGTTTGATCATTTTTTGCTGCAGGGCAGCTGCTGGGGATGGAACGATGCCAGGCTTCAAAGAAACTTATCTGGTTTTAACAATTAGCTCAAAAGAACTTATCAAGCTGATTCACAATAAAAATACCACAGATACTAGGAGTCACTAGTATAACGCACGTATATATGACAACATTCTGATACGCTGTGAGCCTTACCATGGAAAACTAACTCATCCTTTTTCAACAGAGTACGGTTTATCTGTGGAATCAACCCCCGTGGCAATAAAGATTTAAGAAAGATGTTTATCATACTTTAATCTTCCCAACAAACTCCTAATCTGTTGGCTTTGTTGTTCTATGAGAATAAACGAATAGAAATTAATTTGTATAAAGTGTGTACTATCTTCGTGGCGGCTGTGCTACCTTGACATTTTCCGTTGTTAGACTTGTGTGTTTATCATCCCTTTACTGGAGCCTTTGAGTATTTGCATCACACTTTATACTGTAATTGTCTTTAAAGATAAGGATTAATTTTAAATAGAAAGTAAAACGTTTTCAATATCCTCTTAAGAACACATAATTACGGATGAAAGTAATCTGCAAAGCGAAAATTTCCGTGAAAACAAGAAGCCAGCTTATATAACATCCTTCCGGAACTTGGCAAAAAAAAATTGAAATGTTGTCTGTTGAAATTCCTTCACTTTTTGCATTTCCGCAAGGTAGTAGATCGCATATAACCTAATTACATAAATTTAAAATTACACTAGGAAAAAGGGACGTCGTTGCTTTTAGTTTTGATTAAAAGCACGGAACAGCAAACATAAATTTATACAGTTCCTTTTACTTTCTTCTCGCATTTCACTATAATTAAAGGTCAGCTATTTAGTTGGTATGACCCACACTCGAAAGCCAAGGTAATGCACATAGGGATATCATAATAAAGTTTGGACAGCTTAATTTGCGCTGTTCAAATTATAGTCCTCGCGGACATTTTGCTTTCATTCGATTTAATTTTGTTGCAGAAGTTCGTGTACTTTTAAATTAGTCGCATTTTTGAATTCAATTCGGCAAATTATTTATTTCAATATTTGGCTTTTTTCAATTTCTAAAAATTTAAATAAGTGTTAGGAGTACGAAACTATTACTCTTTTACTACGCGGACCGTTTATGTAAAATCAGAATATCATCACCAAGCCAAGGCAAAACCTAATCAATACCATCGTAGGTGACGAGTATGTGTAAAAGAGTTGGTCCTAGCATAGAGCCTTGAGGCACTCCACCGAAACAGAGAAATGGTAACGTAGTCATTCTGTCTGAGGAGTGCAAACGAAACATGTTGTTACTTTATTAAATTTATAAGTTACAACCCTTAAACTTTGTGTTTCACCATGAAAAGAAAATAAAGAAATTCGTCCATTCGCAGTAAACGCAAACTCAACATCGAAGCGTTATAGTTTCGGGCCTATGGAATTGTATAGGGTGTTTCAACAAGGACGTTCAATTTTTAAATGTAAATAAAACAAGTTGTGTGTGAGATATCTACTCAATTCTTTTTTTTTATGAAAGAATATTTTATGGCACTAAGTATGAAATATAACGTCGTTCAAATATCTGCCCGGCTTTGTTTGGGGACAGGTATTCGAGAGGTCCAATTTTTGACTACTTTGTGGCATAAATCTGACTGAATTTTCTGGATGGCGTTCATAATGTTGACCTTCAACATCAATTGTTAGCAGATTAAACGCATCGACCATCGACTTAAGATAGCTCCAAAGAATAAAGGCGTTAAACCGCACGATCACGCTGACGATTCACTACTGAACAATTCACAACAAATTCGACGGATTTTGCTAGCCTTGCTGCTATAACCTAACAAATTTCGACGGTTAAAATTAGTGCATTTTGGCAGCTTTAATTCAAGCAACTACCATGCACAGGTTTTCAAAGCATGGAAACTTATATTCGCCTAAAACTGAATTCCTATTCAACTGTTAATACATTGGCCTGCCCTGTCTCTACCTATAGTTCCACAGCATGAACTGAAAATCAGAGATACATAAATCGATCTACTTTCCGAATAGTAACCTTTCAATAGTCCTTACAAAATTGACACTTCCATGCCTTTGGCTAGCTACAAAAAGTCTTTATATTCCCATTCTCTGAAGTGATATCAAGAGAAGATTACATGTTGATACAGTTCACATAGAAAGGTCACATGATAAGCCTTACAAATCCAAATCCTAAATAAAAGACGGACTTATTTACTTGCTGTGACATTCATTGTCTTTTTGAGTCTAATAAATGAAATATTTCGAACTCGCTGCAAGCAAGCCATTATGCAACTGAATATTCTGTACACATGAGTAGGTTGGTGGATGGGTTAAAAAAATAAAAATAGTCATACCTGCAGTATTCCATCTTGCACATATGAACGAAGTTTAACAACCGCATAAACACACTCGTCCGTACTCAGCCAGAACACAACTAGAACCACCCCAGAATCACCCCAGAACCACCCGTTCTATGGAAGCTGGAGTTCTGCAAGAAGCCCATTAATCAAGCTCCAGACCTGCTTCGTAAACACCCCCACTCACTCCAGTCCTCGATCTCGTTTGAGAGTTCTCGACATTTTTCTTCTTAAACTTCCTTGAGATGAGAATTTCCGGACAACTTTGTCTTCCTGTGTGGTTGCACCATGTCCCACTATTATGGCGTCATTGCCCCAACAATTTCACAGTCTTGCATGCATTATTAGGCACTCAGGTACGTCATAAAACGCTAAGACGATACGAAACGAGACTAGGTACTGGACAAACAGGAACACGGCATCTCGAATGGTGTCACTTGTAGGTACAATTCGATTGGAAGCTCTTGGTCGAAACTACAGGGTTGCCTGATACAGTCCGCTTTATTCATACTCGTTTCAGAATGCCAGAGAGCAAGTCTGAATGCCAAAAGAAATCCTGCCATGTGCACACAAAAAGGACATAATTAGACTTTATCGGATTTTATAATTGAATTGCGGCCAGTAATTTCATAGCTATGCAAAGTGATTTTTATAGCAATAAATTTGCTGGCAGCTATCCAATTCGTGGCTCTACGAAAGAGCCTTTGCAGGAACACCTACTTATACTGGTGTTAGCCTTGTTGCTGTAGTTTGGCCGGAAGGTCTTCACGAGAACTTCAACATTTCAGTACAGCCTATGGCCTTATGCACATATGTTTGACATAAGCAGCTTAAGGGCGAATTACCGGGCCCGTTTCAGTCTTGGCTGAACCTTTAAATACGTTTGGCCGAATGAGCTCACTAGCACTTGTTTTGCCATTTGGCAACGGCAACAAAATCCATTCCGTAGACTTGTTGAATTGGTCGTCAGTGCCAAGTTGCTGTCCCTTTAATGCTGAAAAGGATTTCCCTTCCAGGAATTGAATATAACAATTCTACAGATGTTGGATAAGGTCGTTAAATCAACTTGATTTATGTGTGCCTGGAAAGTCGTCCGACAATGTCGATTAGAATTTAAAAGTTACTCCGCTTTAACTCTGTCGTCCTGTTGGGTTCTTACTAGTTCTGGAGGATTTTGTGGACCAAGTCAGGACTGTTCACTTGCTGCAAGTATTTATGCGAGGCCATTAACTTGGAAGTGTTTCGTTTAATGGGCTTCGTGGATGCTGTAATGGATGACGAGTAGATATACCGATTATAAATAATTGGTATCGGTTTCAAAACGTATGAAATGAAGCTTATTCATAGAATGCAATTGATAAATATCATATTTAATTGCGCAATACACATAAGCAATGGGGGTCAGATAGTTATTTGATGTGTTCAATCCCCCTTAGGTCTTTGTAAACATCAATATGTTTACAGCTAAAACAAATTTCCTGAATCAATGAAATTTTTAAATCTATTGAAAGAAAGCCTTTATTTCTGAAAGGTATTTCAACTGTCTGTGGATATAAAATGATATTTATAAAATAGACCGATATAAGTCAATATTTTATATTGGCCGTTAAGTTCCAGAAACTCCACCATACGGCAGTAGATCCCCTAAATAAGACCGAAATTCAATTCACCGCTTAACTGGTTCAACTCTACTATCGAAGAGCCGACATTTAAAAAGAACAATCCAAATTGAGAAATCAAACAATTTAATAACTTACAAAACTAGTTCATTTAAAATTTCAAATATATTTAGCTTCTCGATTGAAAAAAATGCAACTTTAAAAAAAACTGAAGAGAATTTCGGAAAATTCGGCTTCCGAAAATGAAAGTACAATTGAGAAATGGAAATCTTTTTCAGTTGAAGAAAATGGTGTATAGTTCAACCGCAAAAAATTAAGAAAAATATTAAGGTCTCAAATAGAAGACATTCAGCACTATTCTACTTGCAAATTTTGAGAAAAATTTGAACTTCCAAAAACATCTTAAATCTTAAATAATCTTAAAATAATATAGATTTAATAGAAAATTTAAATTCGAAAAAAATTCTGCACAAATTTGGTTACAAAAATCGAGGAAAATGCTATTAAAAGTCCTGAAAAACTCGCACTGCCCCAGAAAGTATAATGTTTTTACAAATTCACCACAATTCAACTTCTAAAGACAGAGAAAAGCACAGCTTTCCAAAATTTTAGAAAAATTCCCTAAAAAATATGAAGAATTTTCCAAAATTACAAAGAAAAACATTTCCACTTCAATCAGATTCATGAACATCTAATTAGTGACGTATTTTATCGAAAAAAGAAAATGTTGTAACAGACGCATGGAGCAGCTGTCCAACTATCTCACAGCTAGACTCTGTAATTTTAAATCGTAGAAAACTAGAAAAAACTTTCTTCGCATAAGAAAAATTACGATTTATGAAATTTTTTAGTGAAAGTGATGGAGTACACAGAAAAAAGGTTCTCGATAAAGAAAAACATCAAACGCGTAATTGACAAGATATCTAATCAAAAATTAAACAACGAACATCGTATTTATTGTAGTTTCAACATCAAAAGTATACAACTTGATAGCTAATAAGTTCAGTTAAAAAAATAGTTAATTCCAATAGGAAATTGACAGACTTCCGAACAATAATTAGATAGATAGACTAGCGACTAACCAGGCCGGCCACCTTATAAAGTGCCATTCAATAAATACTGCGGTCTTCCAAGTTTTCATGTATCCTTCCCAGATCGTAATATTATATCTGTTAGATTGGTGAGTACATTTGTAAATATTCTTGTGTTAAAAATTTTCTACTTCTCACTCACGTTAATAAAATTTGCAGAACTAGCTGGAAGCTGAAAATATTTTTAATATTTATGCTAAGCAAAACCCTTGTCGACATCATTATTGTTGCATAACTACTTTAGACTACTAAACCTAATCTCGAGCCAGTACTTTAAATCCAATTTCGATACCGCAAGTGGAACAGATAAATCTTCACCGTGAAAAGAGTACATTTAGACTCTTATGATTGATGAAAGCCGAATTCATACACATACTGACTTCTATCTCATATGAAAAACTATTCGTACGCTTGCACTTGGTGAAAAGCCGTCTACTTAAAATTCATGGCAGCTTATGCAATTTAAATTTCTAGCATTCATGCATAAATCAAGTATCAGCTTTTCTATAAGGAAAATGGAGAACTAAATCCATATGTGGGGGATTACGGGGTGGTTGTGGATACGTCAGGACATGGAAACGAAAAATTTATTCCAGAGCCGAAATGAAACTTCAGAAATCAATTGGCTCAAGGATAAAGAAAATTTTCAAAAGTAAAGATCATCATCATTGGCCGAATTCTTGGCATTCGGGTTAAGCGAGCGGATAAGTGAACAAATTTGAAAATAGTTCGGAAATATTCGCACCGGGACTTTTAAGACTTTTCCATTTTAAATCGACAATAAAAGAAAATTTTGAAAGTAAAAAATAACTCTGAAAAACTAGTTTATTGATTTGCTCTCGACGAGGTATTTCTTTGATTTCCTCTTGAAGAAACACCTTTTAATGTGGCAAAATTAATTAATATTCATACGTGTTCATAAGATATTCTTACAGTAAGGTCTTCGATACTAATCTAAGGCGGCAGAAGACAATACTTCGGATATTACCAAAGCCCTTCCAAGTTGTTAAGCACTGAAAAGGTCACCATTTATGCATAAAGGCTTTATAGGTTCTTATTAATGACCAGTTTAAGTAAGAAAATTTAGGACAGAATAAATACACGACCAAAGAGCTCGTAACTATACTGGAAGTACGCAGCGGACGACTAGAGCAAACGTAATATGTGCCACATTAGACGTTGGTCAAAAATTGTCTTCTATTTTTTAACACTTTTTCGACAATTTTTTAAAGATAGTGTAGCCCGCCGCGGGACTAAACAACTATCTTTCGAAATGCTAGCAGCATAAAAAAACATTTATCAACAAAGTTCACGACAATAAATTTTTTTTTGTATCTCTTCTTTAACAAGGACACATTTTCAAACTATCAAAACACATTGTTATTTGAGATAAAGTTGATAAAAGTGTACAAATATTTTTTTTTGTTTATTATCGTCGCCCAATTCATTCTCTATACATTTAGGTGTAGACAATATAGCCCGCTGTGCATCCTTCACGGACCGTGGCACCCCTTCATGTACTTAGTTTTATTTTTAGTTCATCTAGATTGTTTGAACAATTTGGTAACCGAGAAAAATAGTTTAAGTCGAGGAATGCATAAATGAAGAACTAAACGGAAATGTTCTCATGTATTAGCTCTAAAATTAATCAATGTTTAATAGCTAATATCTTGAAAAAATATGATCAACATTTCCGTAAAAAAAATACTAAGCCAACGTAAAGCCAATTCTATAATACTTCTTACAGTATATTTATCAGATTTATATTAAAATTAGTTTTACATTACATATAAAAAAAAGTAAAATAATAAGAACAAAATGTTAATTATAGTTTCTGAACTGCAAGACCTGCAAACCTAATGTGAATAAATAGGAAAGAATTGCTGACAATGGCATTTATGTAAGCAATTGGCATAGCTATACAACAATGGCTGATGAATATACAACAATGGCTCACGAATAAATATAATGTTAAGTAGTAGTGCAAAAATTAAGTTATCATACAAAGAGACCGAAGATTTCTGTCTTTTAGAGAATCACTTCTGTGTTCTATGCTCCTTTTGAAAATTATACAGGAACTGAAAATTAAAAGAAAAATTATTTGATTTGTAGAGGATGCATTTCTTCCTTAGACTTAAACAAATATACCGTCCCGCCAACTCATTTGAGAAATAGCAACTTTCGGTTGAAGTTTGACCGTCAACACAAGATTCGTCCAAGCCAAATAGAGAACTACTTAGTTCCAAATTAGATTCATTCTCTATAATAATAAGCAATTTCCATTAATATAACAACATTTCAAATTTATTCACCTGGACCTCTATCTAAAGCTCATTCAAAATCATGCAGATCCTATTTGCAGTTTAAATTGCCCATTTCTCTCAACTTGCACGGAAATAAGCAGAATTCCGGAACAAATTCGAAATAACAACTCCCGGAAATTGCAGAGGGCGTAATGCAATTACGTGTCGCCATCATCCTTTCCGGACCGAAAGCTTCGCATTCTGTAACTGGTGGCTGTAAATGCAATAAATCAAATTCCAGTTAAAATAAAGGAAAATCTCGACTGATTTTACTTTCGGTACGTTTTTCTTCCGCTGAATTGCATTAGACGAATAGCCCTGACCAGAATAGACTTAAGGAATCTTAACAACTTTTCGTCAAACGCCTTAAGGCACGTAAAGTTTGTGGCAAAACTTAATGAATCTTATACCCAACCACAATAGCCTTAAGGTAAGAGAAGTTTGACAGCTAAAAAAGTCAAATATCGGCCGTCAAATACTCATCAAGAGAGTGTAAATTAAAATAAACTTTTCTTTTTTAAAGTGGAGTTAACTATAAATCACAAGTCTGAAGTCACAAAGTACCAAAATTTCGGAAAATCTGTGAATAAATGTCAAACGCATAAGTTTGCTTAAGTTTCTACGCTCAGAACCGTACACTTAAGTTTTAACGAAAGTTTCGAAAAGTCAACGAAAGATGCCTTAAGTCCATTCTGGCTGTCTACGTGCATTTCTATACAGTCGTAGAAAAACTTAAGCTGCCTTAAGGTGCCTTAAGTCTATTCTGGTCAGGGCTAATGAAGAACAACTTGGCTTGAGGTGGAAGAAAGCCACCGAAGTGGCCATAAAAGTGATCTTTTCACGTTACAACGACTTCCTACCAGAAGCGTCACTGAATTTCTGTACAGATGTATACCAGGACGACTTGGTGAAAATTCTCATATTACACGTCCCGAACAGAGGCACTTACTTAGGGTCATAAAATCGAAATGGTGCGCTCAACGGACAAACTAAATTTAAAGTAACGAGCTCGACTCCGGATCGCGTCATACGTGATACTACCGAAATACTGACTCGAAGGATATACACGCTCTACGATTCATCACCGAAAGGACTCAGCTAACATGACCTGAATATCTTTGATCTATGTGTCTGTACGTGACAGCGCAGTTTCACCCTATGTCCGACCTACAGGTCCTTCACCACTTCCGATGCGGAGGGTGAATAAAGTTGACCGCAGTACCATACCAGCTAAGAAAAGCCATCCAACGGATAGTACTATCGAATCTAACGAATGGGACCGTCGAATAAAATTTTCAACCATAAAAGTTAAATGGATTTTGGCATAACAAATGAGAAGGTACTTAGAATTTTCAAGTGTCTTAAATATACCCGAAAGCCCGTTCAAATCTAATGAACTAATTAGGATTGGGTAGAAATTGTTGGGGTCTCGAGAATTTCAGTTTCGGGACGCGTAACTTTCGGAACGCTACCTACAAATCTACACAGACTTTAGTGGAAGGAAAGTCCTGTTTCTATTAAAAGTTTATCCTACTAGAAAATTCAGTACGTGCCCTACAGTTTGGTTAAAATTAATAATGCTGATTGACCGGAGCGATTTCATGTAACATACACTACATAACCCGGACAAAGTTTGCAACACAAAAATCTATGCAACTTTGTCGTTCAATATTTTGGAGTGAAAACACGAAGGAAGTATTGTTGGTGAGAGTGTGGTTACATTTAAATGTATTCAAACATTTAAATGCACTACAAGTTGGTTTTGGCCACAAAAACTGAATCACGAGGCTATTTTGAAAGTATTTATTTTTCTAGGTCAGCAGTTACATCTGTTGTAAAAACTCTCTCGAAATTTGCATTACTTAAAGCTATCTACCCTTACATTTCTGATCATAGTAGTAGATAGAACTGATAAATTCTTTCCCATATCCTCAAGAACTACCCCTTAACCTCTAACACTCAGAGCTTGTGGTACCGAAAGGGCGTCATTGGATTAAATGAGCTCTTCAGAACTGGACCAACGCCATCTACTTGTGGGTTTGTGACCTTCGGACCTGCATGTTTTTGTAGGAAAATTAATACTTTTTTCGGGTTCTTCTTGAGTAAGAAATTACCAAAATTATTGGTTAAGTGAAATAGATTCGCCATAAAGTGATGAATTTGAACACTTTTAATTTAATATAAATACAGAGCACAGTTTATTTTGTTCTTTTGACGCTTTATAAGATATCACTCAAATTTCTGGACAAGAAATATTCCAAATAGCCCAAGCATAAAAGAATGAAACGAGCGACTAAGCAAACAAAATTATTTGAACACTTTGAAAAAAAAATCAATTGTTGTCATGAAAGAGATGAGTTTTGTAGATATACTCGTAAATTATATAGCTAAAAGGTTTGAATGATGCCCATTAGTCTGAAGTATTTTTAAGATCTATACTGTTCTTTCGCTCTTATATTTTCCGTTCTCCAATCGTTGGATCCCGACAGAAATCTGCAAATAATAGTCCAGCACACACCACTGATTTCAAGTATCTTCTCTGCAAACGTACACTTTGTTTCCATCAAAGACTTGTTCTAATCGAAACTATAAACTTCCGCTTTGAATGCTTAAGAAATCTTTAGCATTTTTTATTGCTTAATCCTTGTAAGACTTTCAAACTGTTTTCGTATTATCCGAAAACGATAAGAATAATCCAAAGGCTATAGCCATAAGCAACTGGCCATAAACTTGACATACAGCGTTATAAAAACAACAGCAGTAATCGTCAATGAAAAATGCATGACCCCCATAATTTAAGAGGGTGGAAAACTTATTCCACGTATAATCCGCAATCGTCTTCCGCATCGATTTACGAGTGTTCCAGTTTCGTAGAGGAAACTATAAGAATATACGGGCGAAAATAAAAAGGACTTACCTCAGGTGACACAAAGTAACTAGGACTCTTCTCGATTGTTATCTGTCCCCGAAACGAGTGTGGCATTTTCTTTCGATACCACTCCAAGCCTTTCATATAATTTTCATCGCGGTCGAAGAAGTGTACTTCACCGCCAGCCTTCTGGATCCTTGGATGAAGATAGAGCATTTCCAGTAACGCACGTGTTCCACACTTTCGTACACCGATTATCAAGGTCTACGGAGACAAAAAGGTCACAAATTATCGGGAATTATTCATGTCCTAGTTCTAGATCCTGACTTCACTGATTCGTGGAGAATACTCACTTGAGGTAGTCGTCTGCTGGTTTTCGGAAAATGTACACGATTCGGAAAAACCATCGGATGATTTATGGTATTTAAATCGCCCGGATGGACTTGCGGTAGCCGATTTGTAAGGATTGCTATCCGATGGTCGGAGGCAGCCTGTGCAGCCTGGATATTATAGACGGCACTGTCGTAGAGAACGTGGAAGGTGAGGAAGAGTGAGATGAGCATAACTGTAAGGAATACGGCGGCCAGCTTAGGTCGAGATACCCCGACGACTAGGATACAGTCGGTGTGCGATATTTCTGGCCCTACAGGCCTCATTGCTGATTTGGGCAACCATCTGAAAATAGCGAAAGAAAAAATAATTTAAATTTTTTAATAAATCGTCACTCTCACTAAAAACATTAAAACATTGAAGAAAAGTTCCTTAAATATAATTGCTTAAATTTGATGACTGTACACCCTTCAATAACATGTTTTCCATTTAACATTCTATCAGTAAGAAATTGGATCTTGCTTATAAATAGGTAGAATGAACTCTTGGGTCCTTCCTAGTCTTTAAGGCTAATAATGAGTTCGAGCAATTTAAAGTGCCAAACTATAACGAAAATATTTTTTCAAGTTTCCAACTTAATGACTTCTAATCTGTGCACAGAAAAATGCTAGCGATTTTACAATGTTTTAATGTCAAATTTTATAATAATAAAGAATATTTGTTTAATTTCCGAAAAATTGCCACCCTGAAATTTTTTTTATTTTTCACATTTTATGATGACTAAACTATACAAAGAATCCTTGTAGCGGTGTAGTTACGGTGGGCACACTTCTATTCCATCAATACTAAAAAAGTGTGTAGTATATTTAAAATGAGAAAAACAGTAGGTTTCCTTTGAAACTATTTTCTAATAACAGGTTCATTATAAAATCGTTAATATTTTTTTCTGACGTCAATAGATGGGGCTAGTTGAAATCCGGCTCGACAACCAAAAAATGTTCGAATATTGATGGCTACTACCATTAATTAGTCTTTATGTTAACATAACTCTTTGCGCTTTCATGTGAGACCTAGAGCGTGCCCTTTTTCACCATCTACACCATTGCTTGCTTGTACCTACAAAATGTTGTATTATCGTCTTTATACATAAAAGCAAGGAACTTGACTTACAAGCTTTTGATTTTTAGATCTCTGATTTTTGTAGTTTTCGACGTACGCCAAAAATTCTTTGTTAATTTTGACCAGACGATATATGTATGTAGACATTCTGCGAATTATTTTAGACAGTTTTCAATGAGCTATAAAATTAATTAACGGATTCTCCACGTAATATTCAAAACACGATCGATTATCTCCATTTTTCATCATCATTTCAACATTAAAGAAAATTCAAGCGATAAAATACAATTTTCTTTTAACATCCGGCTGCTCTTGATTTTGATTTACTAAATGACTCGACTTTATCGCGAATAAAAGTCATAAGATCTTCAGCCTTGACTTGTACGTGATATTAACAATTCTCTCATCCGTTAAAATTCAGTTTTATTCCTACGATTTCAGAAGGCTCTTTACGAAATTAATGAGCTTCCTTCGCAATCGCAACATCATCAGAAAGCGACCCCGTCTCTCCGTTTAGATGTCTTCAGCTCGGATTGTTTGGAAAAATAAACATTTTTGCAGAATTAACAATAGGCAAGTATGTCGGTGACTTTTGTTTATGCGAAATTATGTACAATCAGTCGAAATGGACGAAAAAAACCACTTAAGGCAAGTCATTTAAATTGTGATTTTTACAAATTCACGACACAATAATTCCAGGAATCGTTCTCTTTCATTTCTTTTCAGAAATCTCATTATGCAAATCGTCTACAAGAAAAGAAAAACTGCAATCTGTCTTAAGATTGAGAAAAATGCCATTTTTTTGTCCTCAAAACTTTTAATGCAAATTTCTTCGCTCTTGCACGAAAAACAGACAAAAACCATGGAATCCTTGGCGAATATTTTCCTGTGCACATTTCATGGCACCACTTCGAATACCTTGACGTGTCCTTAACGCCAAGTGCACAACAACATAGCGATGGCCATTGTAAACGTTCAAGGAGTACCTGGAGTATGGATCGACTACGTATTATAGTAGGTACCCGGGGCGTACGTATAAATTCGAACATGTCATGAAAACACTGGAACGCGAAGAAACCAATGTTTTTGTTGTCTTGGCCCGTATCGGGGACGACAATCAGACGACAACATAAAAAGGAAGGATTTCCATATAATGAGCGTTTGGGTCCTTATTGTAGTGGCGTGTACTCGTACTCCAACTGTCGGCACTAGTAACTCCAAAATGTATATACACCGATGGCAGCCTTAAGGAACCTTAACAAGCGCATTATATGTCATTAGGATAATTATACTTTGTATGTCGCATTATTTACCCTTAATTTATACTGACACGGTGTGGCTAACTGAAAATGCAATTAGCACTAAGCGGAAGCTAAGTATATGCTAAGTGGAAAGTACTGACTGCATTACGTCTTATGAGAGTTTCCCTAGCTCAACTCGAGTTAAAAGCGCTTTTATGATAACTAAGTAACTGTACTTTCTTTATTTTCGAAAAGTACCCGCCAACAGGATAGGGTAGTGTAAAATATCTCATGCGAAAAATAACGTCGACAATCTTTAGCATATTTGCACACGATATGACTTTGGAACGGAGAGCAAAGGACAGCTGAAATTATTCGCCCTATTTCGAATTACACTTGCATGAATTCTTGCTCAATCCCCTGCAAGCTAGTGCAGAACTTGATGTGGTTCCTGGGAATCCTTGGAGTGCGATCTTCTTTCTTTCTATGCATAGCAAAGGAAGCGTCCCATATATGCCGCGATATATGTATCTTTCAATCTTTGTGTGGTTTTCTTTCCCAAATAAGTCCATTTTTTTAAGGAGTCGCTGATACCTATCTAAAGGAATGATAATACGTACCTACCTGCTTATAATTTTATGTAAGATGATCAATTTTTTGTAAGTAGGTACTTTATCTTTTGAATTTTGAGGATTCTGCAACCAAGGCATTGTAGAGTTGTAGAGTTGTAAAGCAACAAAAATATTCATTCATAAAACTGTTAACTATGTTGTGGAGAGTCATGTAACTTGAATTTTTTAAAACAGGATAAAAGGCGGCAAGCTCACTCTTAGAGGAAAGTAAATAACTAGTTCAGTCTAGGCTACCTTCGAATTGTTATCCTGATCGACGGACCAATAATGATCTTTGTATATTAATTTTAAATTTTATTGAACAAAATACATATCAAATAATTTCAACGAGTAAACAAATGGGTTTAACACTTTTACTGGTAGACTTCTTCCCAAAAATTTTGACATTGCTAATTAAAGAGGTTAGAAAAGGGGTAAAACAACAAAAGCCTACTGCAGCAATACAAATTATTTTTATGTTTTAAGCTGAGATCTGTATTGAAATTGAAATTATTGATATATTATTTTAATAAAAAAAAGGGTTTTGATATGAGCCAATAATAATATATTCTGGCTGATTTCTCTGCCTTCAGTTTATAAAAATATGCAAAGCCATCTTTATAAAATTGATAAAAAAAACAACTGGAATGGAATGGGAGAACCTCATCCTGGGCTCTTTCAAAAATTCAAAGGGTAAATTTCGCTGGAGAACACCGAAAAACGAAAAATCAATTTCAGCCTTTTTTTGCGATTACACAACTTTTCTGTGGTTTTCCTTCAGAAATCCAAGGTCAAGGTTTGTAAATAATAAAATTAAATCATGGTAAAGAAACACGAAATATTGTAAATATCAAGGAGAATATGACCCCAAATTGTTCGAGTTGAACATGCAAAAGAATCCATACACCTTAGTTACGAAAAAAAACTACATAAACCAAAATCCTTAAATAGTACCCACCTCCGCAAGGATTTCCCAAACCGAAAAAAGGTTCACCATATTGTAAGGGAATATCTCGCGTGCCGAACCGTCTGAACACCATTTTGTGGAAGGATTATAATATAATTAGGAGTTGATGACAGCCTCGAACCCGCCCGAATACCATAACGAAGGTCCTCGGTTTTATGCTTATGCTCGTTTCTTGTAAAACGGCAAAGGAGCAGTACTTCTTAAGTTATGCTCTGTTTTGTTTTAAGACAACATACCACTTAACGAAAAACACATATTTACATAAAAAACGCATAAAAGTGTTCGTACATAATGAGCCTACGTTGGACGTGTGCTAACGCCAGGCGTTAACTACGTATAAATATTTCAGGAATGCTTACAAGCAAGGATACAGCATTCTAGCACCTAGCCATTGCGCGAATCCTCCTAACAAGTTTTCCTAATCGGTTAGGAGGTGGATAAGACAGTTTGTAATTCTTAGGAGAAAAGAAGGATTAAGGTTGCGATGCGATACGATAAGTTGTTACTGGAAGGTTGTTGGCAGTTGGCATTTACTCGGTGAGTGTTTTTAAGTTCCGAATGGGTTTTATATTGCCGGGTAAACAATTTAAGGGATAAAGATAAACACCTGATGGTTTCTTGCAAGAAACAGGAAAGATGAACCCATTGAAATTAACAACATAAGAAAGACGAACACACCGCCAAGTAGATTTATAGTCCGGCAATATCAAGATATCCTAAGCCAAGGAAGAAACTTATGCATGGAAAGAGCAGGGGACTACGAAGGACTTTTAGACTTGTGAAAACTTAGAACATTGCATCGAGTCTAATCAAAGTGGAGCTATTGCAACTATTAACAGAATTGACGACTGAGTTTGTTAAAAATGGGGTGAAGTAAAAATAACTGAAAGTACTATCATTTTCGTGAATGAAAGATCACTCTAGCTTGAAGCTAAAATCTGAACTCCATACCTAAATTATCCGCGATAATGTAAGCGGACAGACATTAAAACTTTGGTTTCAGAAATATAAGGAAGAACAATCTAATTACAGGAATCTACTATTGCTGCACAATGTTGCAGAAAGGTAACTCTGAAACTCTTGTCCAATAGAACAAAGTGATTCTATTAGATTTTCAGCCTAAGCCTTCTCGTCCAATTTTATTTCTCAAAGAAATTATTCTAATTGGTTGTCTGTTTTCGGAATAGCTTTTCCTCTCAAAAGTGTGTCTGCTCCAGTTTCATAGATTACCTACTTCAACACATTTTCTTTATTATTATGTATTATTTTTAAATAAAACAGTCTTGGGACAGACGTGATATTAAAAGAAATGCAACCTCAAATATTTTGTTTTCACGTTTCAGTGCACAACAAAAATGTCCTCCTGTCCGCCGTAAGAAAACACCTTTCACGTTCTATATCTCAAGGACTCGAGGAGATATGCTCTACCAATTT
This sequence comes from Beris chalybata, assembly GCA_949128065.1. Taxonomy (NCBI): domain Eukaryota; kingdom Metazoa; phylum Arthropoda; class Insecta; order Diptera; family Stratiomyidae; genus Beris; species Beris chalybata. The sequence goes on along the minus strand of OX421894.1, from coordinate 4,258,908 downwards.
TCAGTAAAAGATTGCTATAGTATCAAGGTTGTCGTTTTGGTTTAGATCGCAGTAAATGAGCGGTTTAAAATGCAATAGATAGCTACCTCACAATTGCAATAAATCATAATAAAGTATTTTTCTAAGGTGAAATTCAATTTCATTTACCAGATCAGAAAGTTTTAGTCTCGGTTTATTTGACATGATTAATAAAACTGCTTGACGTAAAAGCTGCAATTTTCTGTAATTAATTCAGTTAGTACTAGACAGAGATACTGTTTCAGTATTATTAATTCAGTACTGCATGGACACAATTTTTTTAGTTGAAAATTTTGTCGCTTTGGGTACATTGTTGCCTTTATGATTTCAAAAATTTCAAGAAGACATGATGAGAAAGTAATCAAGAAAAATTTAAGCAATTTTTACGTTTCACTACATTTTCTTGTATGTTTCATTTCTTTAATTTTCTATTTAATAAGTAAAATAAAGCATAAAGTAAATCAAAATCCCAAACGTCGAATTTCCAAGAAAGTATCACTTTTAAAAAAAACATTCGGTACTGAAAAACAGAATTCGTTCAGACGATGCTGGTAAATACTTATGCAATTACATTTCTTTATTGAAAAAAATTAGTTCCGAAAATCAGATAAATTTTTAATGTGCTCAGCGCTGAAAGTTTTTATTGGCAGATCAAAATTAAAATTCATTATAACAATTTTTATTATTGTTTTTCTCAGAACTAAATTCATAGTACAATTAAAACTGATCAATAATTTATAGCGTGGTTTCCGACATCAATAAATGCTTTATCAGGTCAAAGCTTAAAGGTACGTAAATTGGAATAGAATGAATGAAATTGCAATAAACCATTTAAAAATTCAATAAAAATGGTGCGATTGCAGAAAATCCGTTATTAGTTTAAAAATTTTGTAGAGCAAGGAAGGGAGGAGAGTTGAGAAGGTGCTGCTCAAAAAAAATTGTATGTTTCTCTGGAACCGTTTATTCTAGGAAGTGGAAAGTTGAAATGTTTACCCCTACACCCCCATAAGGATTGAATATTACAAAATCCTGAAATTAATTTTTTCGCAACTATGAAAATAACCCAACTTACTCAATATTAATATTATGTGTGTGGTGTCATGAAGGTTTCAAAAAATGAACACTATTCATTACGAATACAGAAGCTATGTATTTCGCAAACTGGAGATAGAGTGCATTGATATGTTTCACTTACTTGAATCACAAACGATGCACCAACATGATTCATTTACGAGTAACACAACCGAACTTTTCACAATTCACCTAGGTCGGATTGAGTTTTGATTATTCAATTCATCTATCTTATATGTTAAAATTCTTGTCACATCTATTCACTACTCTCCGACTTCTTTAGATTAAAATATTGCGTGTTTCTGTAACAACACTAACCAAAAACGTCTTCGTTCATCACTGCCAAAATTATTAATTAGTTTCGTTGCCAAGACACCCTGGTGTCTACGCTAAGCGAGGTAGCTTAAATGAAATTGTCGAACTGTCTCAAGCAGTTAATACATCATCGTGACGGAAGAAGACGACGAAGTAGACACCGGATCCCAATTTAACACGTTCAACAATGCCATCGTTTTTCCCGGGGAAAACTGTCATCAACAACAAAAGCCAGGTCGCGCAAATATCCTTCGCATATAGCACTCTCTTAATTTGATGTCATTCACCGGTTGTTTGTTTGGAAAGCCTTACGACGAGTAGACGTAGGGACAGTGGCACCCCCGCCCTACGTGACACTTCCAGCTTCATTACACAGGACGAGTGGTGTCATTGTATTCTCTACTGAAGCTGAAAATGTTAAATTGCGACTAAGCGAACGAGAATGTATTCCTGGCTGGGTACCAGAACAGCAGGATATGAGCCCGTTTCTACAACAGGATGAAACAACAGTCGAATCTCAATAAGAGCTGCCAAGAAACCGATCTACTAAAAGCAAGCTTGGGTCCTGCGAGGACTGCTGGAGCGTCAGGACCCAAGATAGGTGGGTCGATAGCAGCCCGGATTTTATTTCGCAAAGACAAAGTAGAAAACACTCAGTTTCGAGACGAACCAAAAAAAAAGGGAATATAGTAATTGGGTCGGTTGTTCCCTAGAGCTTATACCGAACCAAAAAGATAAACAGATTATCCTAATGGAATGTCAAGCGCACGTTCATTCGTAACCCAAGCCCGGCGTAACCACGGAGTGCCTACTCCATTGACAAACATTATTTCCGTCAATAAGTGCTGTTTCGGAAGTGCCTTTCAACTATATCGACAGGTTGTTGACAAACGCTATGATCCTATATCAAAAAATAGCCTGTAGAAAGACACGATAAGATACCACCAATATTGAATGGAACTGATATAATAGCTTTTCGGTGAACAAAGAAAAAAGAACTCCTCAAGTTATGAGTGCTTCTGAAGATGGTCATGAAATTGTCTTTATGAAGGTCCAGTGCGGATGGAAATGCTCTTCGGCGAAGCCTGACCGGAAGATATTAGCCAAAGCAATTTAGGATCCTATCTAAAACAAATATTTGCAAAAAACCAAGCGCAGCCTGGATTTTTGCTTAGAACAACGCTCTGTTTTCGGAGTTGCGTTAATACTACAATGGAACCGAAAAAAAAACAACAATAATAGCAACACATAAATTCACTTACAGAATATCCAGAGGTAATTTCACCGAGCAATCCCTCAACTGTTCGCCTCGTCGTTTTGCGGTCATCAGTGTAAACAATCTCGGCCGAAGCTCGTTTCCGTTTCCGATGAGTCCATTAGGTCCGTCATCCCCAGGGACTGAATGGTCTCCTTCGGGTCCACCAGCCAGGCACTTTGGTACTTCTCCCCCAGTGAATCCGATAGTACAAATATGTTCCTATTCTTCAAGATTTCTTTTATGTTTTCCTTATGATTCTTCTTATGGTCGTTTTTACTTCGAGTCCTTGGATTTTTTTACTTGTCTTGTCTTTCAAGGATCTTTAGAACAGATGAAAGCTGGTACTACAATTGCTTGATAGTGATGTGCCCTGTATGCCTAAATGCTGATGGTATTGAACATAACTGGAAGGTCACTTGGAGAAAAAGTGATGAGATGTGAAGGACATTATTTCGGCCGTTTGGTCAATCGATTGGTTTTTTTTTTGTGATGCTAGTGATGAGTTGGTTGGTTTCAATATTGAGTCGAGTCCTGGAAAAGAAAATCGAAATTTGTCATGAAATTGAGTGGAGGATTCTAGTAAATATTATTAGAAGTTGTAACGAATTTCTAAGGACTAAAGTGAAGCTTAGACGATGGTACAAATTGGGTATTTTTTCCGATATGTTTGGGATTATACGAAACACTGAGTGTTTTCGAGGATTAACTGTATTCTGTGTTGAATCTTAATACATTACTTGATTTAAGATGGATATGACGAAGTAATTCGAATTCTGGTATTATTAGTAAATGGATTGTTTTTCCTGGAAAAATGTCAATGTAATGAATAATTCAGTTCTGGGAGCTCAACAATATTTAGCTAATGGGTTCGATTCCAATTTTCTGTATGTTGACCGATGTATAAGCCACGAAGTTATGTGCTCAATAATTCATTGTAGTATATCTCATCATAAAGCTTCTAGTCAACATAAGTTCAACAATAAAACTTGTAATTCCCTGAATAATCCTTAGTAACCTTTCCAAGAGGGGCTTAATAAATTTAATCATGAAGTTCATAATTTCATTACGTAATCATTTACTGTCCAACTAAAGTCGAGAGTTACTTCATATGCGAATATATCTCTCACTTAGATGAATCGTTAGTGATTCACTTGCAATTCTTTTATTTTTCTGGAACGTCCAACTCGTAAAGATTGGCAGCAAGTAACTGCATTTTTTACTAAAAAAATCATAAGTGTTCACTGTAGGTGAAGAAAAATTTAATTTAGAGTTGATCCGAATTCTACGTTTTTCCACGTGAGTCAATTAAAAATTGGTAAAGCAGTGGAAGTACATCGAAAAACTCCGACTACTGCGGTGTAGCCCAGAAGAGACCCTTCACATACAAGCCAAATAGACAATGATCTTACTATCCAAGTGAATAATAATTTAAATTCACAGTCATCTTTGCATCGTTTAATGATTTTCTTAATAATCGTAAGAGAATTCACCTGTGAACATATACTTCACCTAGCTGAATCATTATTGATATACTTGCGATCCTTTTGGCTTCATGATAAATATAAAATTATATGATATTGTGAACTGGTGAGCCATAGGTTTTAACCGAATAAAAATTATAGTAATATAGCAATGTCAGCAATAGTTTTTATTTCCTTATGACAATAGAAATGAAAGACTTCTCTTAATAAGTTTGGTGACAAAAAATTTTCAATTAAATTGGATTGCGGCTTTGTTTTTTTTTTCTTATTTTTTCCGTCATCAACAAATTTAAAAACCAAATATATACGTAACATATTCTCTAAGTTTCAACTTTCTACCTCGAACAGTTCGACATCTAATGTCGTATCACCCTTGAAACCTTTACATACAGGTGCCGTAAAATTAGAAATTTTGGTTCAGGGAATTATGCTACAATAAATGGTTAACCAACCAGATAGAGTCTTCCTCATGTTCTTATCATAATATTTACCATTCGTGCCAAAGATTTGTCCTTAACACCAATCTCCCCGTTCTGATTTCTCCCACACCCTTTGCAATCAATTCTCATAATAAGATCCGTACACACGACCATTAAGTTTATTATTTCTCCACTCGTCAGCTCACATTATGCGCAATCCTATGTCACACTTGGCATCCGAATGCTAACCTTCTCCCAATGAAATTTTGATGCCATTTTTATCGAGTTGTTTACAAGATATTCGAAACCATAAGTTTACTCACAGCACAACGTATAGTAGAAATTATGTATGTGTATTTTGCTTGGTGTTTCACAACCTTCTCGCGCTTTAGTATATCCTTTATCGAATTTAGGTTACCAGATAAATCCTCTTTTCCTACCCGCACTTTTGAACAGGTGTACGAAGTGTTTTTCTTTTTCAGGTTAACGCTAATTTGAAGGAGGCGGTTTCACTTCGAGACTACCCTTCACTATGTAGATGGCGGTTATAAGGACATAAATGACACGAATGAGCAGTCAAGGAGGTGACTGACTCAACTTTTGTGTCACCCGGAGCTCATTAGCATGTCGGCTCCAAGATAATCCCAATTTCGATTGCAGGACGTGGCCGACTTTTGTGTACATTGAGAACAGAAGTAGGTAAATGTTTGCGTTGTTGTTATTAATGAACAAAGTTTGTCAGCAAACATCCGAGAACTGGTAAATAAAACAACGACATATACTCGTACACATAACATACTAGTAGGTATATTGTTTTCAGCTATCGGTCGTATGAGTATAGTGTCAACAAACGCAGTCAAACCCCTCCGGAGAAGTCGCCCCGCACGTCTCAGATTTTATTCGAGATTATTTTCCTAGAATGAATCAAGTAGAGAGGAATGTAATCGTGAAACGGAAAACTTTATTTCAGGTGGATTGAATTGATACGTTGGGGACACCGAACGATGGTTTGATTTGCTACAAATCAATTTTTTAGACATGTCAGGTTGACAAAAGTAAGATTTTGCAAAATAAAAAGAAAATGTTTAATCAACTTTTATTCTAAAGCATTTGGTACCCCACAAGGTCAATTGATCAATACTGCAAAAGATGGTATTGAAAGGAGCATTTTATAAAAACAAGGACCGTTAATGAGTAGATTCCCCTTACTTCGTCGTGTAGCTACGGAGTCCTTCAAAAACGGGCTTATTAATATCTCATATTGGTCTCGCAATGAAGTAACTCTAGCATTACTTCAAGGCCTAGGCCCGATTTGGGCTGTTGCGCCATTGATTATTATATTAATATCGCATATAACTTTAGAATGCTTTAAGCTAGAAATTTAAAATTTCTTTTTTCTTAGTCTTGAAAGAGTATCTATGAAGGAAATAAACCGAGTCCTTCGTGAAAGTTCCAAGAGGCCTTGAAATATAATAGTAATGTCGTACAAAAGTTGTGTCGAGAACTTCCTACAAATTATTACACTAATGAATTTGAAATTTCAATGTCAGGTAATAAAAAATTTTTGTGCACGATCGTTCTGATCATGGGTACAAAACCTTTTAAAATAAAACTACTCATTCAAGAAACTACCATTCAAAAGTGTATATGTACCTAAATAATTCATTTGCAAAAATGTACGATAACCAGAGAATTTATTGAGGTATGAGCTTAAGAATTGATTTGTTTACATATTCAGTACAACATCATAACATCAAAACATTTTAAAAGAGATTCAATTTGAATTTTTCGACAATAACAATTACAATTACATTAAAAATAATTCCAGCATCAAAGAATAATATGTGTTTCCATAAAAAATTGCAACGTATGCTCTCTTAACAAATTTTGAATCGAACAGAGGCGACAAAGCTTTTGATATGAATAAATTTCCGTTTGACACGAAAGCCAGCCCCATTCAGTGCGACTCGGGTGTGTTTCAGGGCTAATTCAACGATTTGACGTAAAAATACAAAACCTAAGGGCTCTAAATTTTGGAAAATTTTATTTCAATCAGAAAATTTTATTACAAAAATTTTTTAAGTACGAAATTCCCTTTATTTGGGTAGACGCATCTATAAAAAAAAACCGGGACAAAAATACGTAAATAGTGTACTCTACAGATCCCCTTAAGAACTGTGTTTAATAAATTATTGTTTGTACTTAGATCATACAATTATTTATATTCGTCTATGGGTACTATTTGTTTACACTTAAACAATACCTCGTCTGTGTCTTTCCGATGAAAACTTCTGTACACATGTCTGCTTTTCGAATAAAACAGAGTTTTAAAAAAAAATAAACGTGTGAAAATATTTCATATTTACTTTTAATTATTATTATTTTTTTAAGTTTGGCAGCAAATGTATTGGAAATTCAATCACTAGGCTTTCGAAAATCAGATCATATTCCAACTTAATAAATATTAAAATAAGTTAATTAAATATTGAATAGAACTAAACATTAAATGAATGGGTGACTGAGTGCTCGCTGTCTCAGAAAACAAATACAGCTTTCTTTACATTACTTTGTTTACACACGACATTGTTTACAGTATTTTCTTCTACGTGTAGATTATTATTTTCGACACATACACGTTACATCCATATGAAACCATTGCGGAGGGAGTTTGACTAGAAATTAAGATAAAAATTTGGTAAATTTAATTTAATTAATAAAGTACGAAGCCGTTCTAACAACCTACCTTCCTAAGCCCTACCGAGGCTACGAGGCAGTGAAATAGCTACGGGAAGGACCTTTTGGAAGGTAGTTTGCTAGTAGAGAGAGCATCGAAGCTCAGCATAAGTAAAGTTTGAATTGCACATAAATCATACCACCAAGGAATATCTCCATAATCTTGGTTCTTGGATGAAACTTTCCTAAGACTTTAGAGAAATAACAAAACACTTCGTCTGCAAATTTTCTGCACAAGTGCAGCTTGCAGCTATGTACCAATCTACGCCCATTGTGATCTTTGAAGTTAACATTTAAATCTTTCTCTCTCGCTTGCTTCTCTGTGTACTCGTATATCTTACGAAGAAGGTCTTCGAATTTCTCAAGTTGTAAATTAATTCTAATTACGAAAGTTTTTAATGAACTTTCCGAGAACATTCTGTCTCTGTGTTCGTGTGAAAATAAGTGCAGATGCGAGATGCATCCTTGGCGTAGTACAGAAGGCTTTTTTTCGCAGTTTCTGTGGGCTTTAATTAAAAATTATAATTAAAGGATGCAGGTCATAGTGGTGCTGATTAAATGTTTTAGTGAAAGCCAACGATAGATCACATGGTTGAAGAATTTTTTTTTCACTTTCACTTTATGCACACGAAAACTCACTTCTAGTTAACCGCATCACCATACTGTGTGTGTATAGGTACTGTAATCCATTTTTTCCTACAAGAGTTTTTAGCATTTTGTTCATAGAAAACTGGAAGAAAATCGAAATTTAGTAGGTCGGATTAAGTAATGCGATCCAAATCCAAATTATATTGTGTAAAAATGATGATATATTTATTACAGTGACGAAGCGAAGGGTGAACAATTAGTAGCACGTACAAATTTAAATCTTCCAGCTTTTTACTGGGTTTCATTAGAATTGAGTCAAGGCTTCTACTCAACTCGCCCAGGACAACTTGTTTAAGGATAAGGTAAATAGACAGGCAGACAAATACGCAGAAGCCCTTTCTGTGGCCCTCCCTGCTTTTCTAATATAATTTTTAAATGTAGTGTCAATTGCCAAATAAATCACTTGAGTGAAAATGCGATCGTCTTATATGTAATATATTGTACTTTTAGCTTTCGAGAGAACAAAAGTTGAGAACTGCTCTTCATTTGTGTATCAGAAAAATAGAGGTAAGGCAGATAGCAACTTGTTTTTAAAGAACCTCTTGCTTCTATGCTTATATGTCATGTCCGGTTCTGTCATGCCTAGTAAAATGCACCCAGCGTGGGGTTAATCAAACGAGCCAGTATTTCCCTGGATAAGTACCAGAATTTGAGAATTTTCGAGAAAGCTCCCGACTCAAGACAAGCAGCGAATAAGCGTGTCTCAGAGCTTGTAGTTTTCTACTACGATGAAGAGAGACGACGATAAGTTCTACGCAACAGTATTTGTAAAGCGATTTGGATTGGTAGCAGCGATCGAGCAGTAATCAAGTAGTGCATGGAATCTGGCAGCGTTGCCAGTAGTGCGATTATTAAAGGCGAATAAAAAATCAATGCGTATTCCATTGATTATTGATTTTTAAACGAATTGAGTCTTATTCGTAACCCCGGCGTACCCCTAGCTCTTAAAATTATGCTTAAAGTACGACTTGCAAATACCCCAGCCTTGCTAATATGGTACATGGAAGGTGTTCCTTTACATACATTACCAGTACCTTACTAGTAAGATCTGAAAGACATCCTCTTGGTTATGAATTCCGTATCCAAAAATAGATGCATCCTTGTCTCCAACTTAAATGGTATCAACACCGAAATACTATAAAAACTGCAATAACTGAGTTGGCACCAAGCAATACCTATTACTTACTTACCGTGTAACTATCAAGAATAACAACGTGCAATCAAAGGTTGGATAGTAAAACCCTTGGTTACGCTCAAACCCAAATCGATGCAATTGTCAATTCCACGATTTCCACTGTACTTTACCTGAAAAACGAAAAGAAAATACTTGGTATAAAAAAGTTTTGCCATTAAAATACCATCAAATCACGAAAGAAACGTTGAATACAAACATTCGTGGGTGGTTCGGGAGGATAAGAACGGTGACCGGGAATGAAGCAATTTCGAGAAATTGGACTCGAATTGCATAGCTTTGCACTTAAAAGCTTCCGGATCCAATGAAGGGTGTATGGCTACATAAGCTCCTTAATATCACCCAGAATGAGAATTCTACGTGGACAACAACCGCACCATCACACAACAATAGAACAGTCAACAATACAACAAAAATGGACGAAGAGGACGAAATAAAAGAAAATCGTATTATGGAAGACGTCCGGACACCATCCGCTTCCATTGTATTCCTCGAGCGCATAATAGCCAAATATAATCACAACCTGAACGAACCCTGGGCAAAACTGTTGATAGAGCCTCGGGGTCTGGTAGGCGGTGCTTCTTTTATGGCAAAAATCAATAGGTGGCTTTGAATACCACGACGGGATATGTTGAAGCTAGATGATATATAGAGGCGTCTCGTCACAAAAGAGAAGAATCCTCAACCCATAAATTAACGCACAAGTGTCCTAGAAGATGGGCCGCACACTATGCCATCCCATGAAATCGAAACATTCCTATCGTAAACCAACTTATTGCTAGGTTTCTCTAGATAGTCACGAGAAAAGCCTATAGTGTCCTCTACAAGATACCTTTGCTGGTCTCGCCGTTTCCAGACATTCTTCTAATGACAATTTATTGGCGTCATGATCAAATGAGCAAGCAAAAGATATCCAACTTTATTACGACAGATAAGAAGGCTCAATTTTTTTCCGATTCTTCGGATTGGTCATCTTCATTTGTCCGTTGTAAGACTCACTCTCGTTCCATTACTAGAAGTGGTGAGCTTGCATAAAAATCTAATACATTTTTAAGTAGCACCATTAATCTAGGGTGAAATTCATTCGTGATGAATGATTTTGGACGACGAAAAATTCAAAAACATTTCTAATACCTATATTTTTACGATTTTTGTCCATTCAAATGGAGGACGACCCTAATGGAAAATGATAAATCGGAATCGGGGTGTAAAACGACAACTTAATTTTGATGTTAATTCAAAAATAAAATTAATTTCGTACAGAATTTTTAAAAAAAATCAAAGAATTCTGCTTAGCCGAACCTTACACAAGTTTTTAGGGCGGTGCAAAACATTACCTAAAATAGCACTATTATCTGGAAGTTTTGAGTATGAAAAATTGGGTAAGAAACTAGTTTGTGCGATTATCCTTTTTCAGTTTGCGCACTATTTCACCATGAACAAAGATCCCAAAATCAGAAAGGAATTATATTGCCTAGACACTGAGTCTTGATGAACTCCACTACGAAATAGATACAACATTTTAGTTTTATAGCTCACTGTGTTCTTGAGTATCAAAGAATTCAATAATAATTTTTTTTTAAAACATTTGTTTGGTAACACTAAGGTGTATCATAAATTGGTCTTTTTCGTTTGTTATAGTATGAAAGGTATCAAATATACCTAATAGAGGAGGAACTTGAGTTTTTTCCATTATTAAACTATGAGGCGTATAATTTCGTGAGCTCAAAAGTTATTAAACGATTCATTAGATGAGTGCAAACAAAATTTTAAGACTTATTGTATGGAAGCTAGATTTTCCTCATATTCGTTTTCTTCGTTGGACGTACTCATGTATTAGACATTGATTAATTCATAAATCTAAAGCTCAAATCCGGTGTATAAGAATATGGTGGTTGATTTGGTCAAATGTTTTACTGAAATCATACGACTATATGCAATAACACTATTTGACACTTTCGATAGCGAAATTAGAAAACTCAATTTTATTATTTCTTGTACTCTTAGTGAAACCGTGATAAGACAGGCTTATGAAATGATTGATGTGCAATTGACGTGCATCACAATTTTAGGCTGTACAGCGTTAGGCCAGTAAATGCTCACATCATCAATCTTTCTCTTTTTTAATTAGAGTGAAAATGTTGGGAATAACCCGCATCAAAGATATGTGCTAAACAAGAACAGAAGGGAGGTATGTAACTGAAGAGGAAATTCTTTTATCAAAATAGACGGCACACTATTGTCCATTCGTCCTTTCGTTCCGTTACTATACGTCTTCTTAAGGAACCTAACTTTTTCGTAACCCTGTCGGGCTACAAAGACTAAAACTTTCTTTTTTGCATTAATACAGCATCACTAGGAATCAGTTTCGGCATTATTGTATACGGTGCTAAAATAACTGAAACTGGATATTGTACGCAAAACTTAAGTTTGGCTCTTTAGCGTATTCTATGTAAGCCCGTATTTTGATATCGATAAAGGAAGATTTAGTTCCTGTATCCTAGCGGATCCAAAAACTCCAAGTTTCTAGCACTTTATCATTCTCCAAATTCGTTCGCCTCAAAAGACTTCTGCACTCCTCCTTTGCATAAAATAGAAATTTCCAACTTAAGAAAATTTTCCATCGCTCTTCAGATACCTATGTTTATTTCTTTCAGACTTAATGAAATTTCGCCCCCTTACACATAATTTCATTTGTACGAATTATGAAAAATGCGGTGTCTATAAGTCGCTAAACCATTAAGTGAGTTTAAGTTTTTAACCTCCTCGAACAAACAAACCGAGTTAAATAAATGAAGCTTTAGCTCGAAAATATTAAAAACCCGTTTACATTATTATTCATTCATTTGAATAAATCAAATAAATTTCAACTTCTATCGGATAGAATGAAGCCGGAAAGTTTTAAACTCCCTTTTGATCAAAGTTAGCAAAAAGGCTACGAGTATTCCTTAAATAAATATTTTCTCCCCCAACCAATTCACTTCTGCGTAGGTACGCATTAAAAATAAAATCTTTTCGGAACGTTAAATGCGAATTTCTATTCAACATCATCCCCTTTATTTCGAGGCTCGATAAATCGATAAATTTCTCAGTTCCTATGTGGCCCTCGTGGTGAATAGGGGAGCAGCAGCAACACTTCTGCAGAGGCATGTTTGCTGTTTCCTGCAAAACCACTTTAAGACAATGGGGGATACAGCCGACAACCCGGGTGAGACTACACCGGACGACCCCTGAATTAGTGGACTTATGCGCTACCGAGTCCCCAAGCCATGACAAACAATTAGAACGCGATAAGTTTACTTGTTTTCGACTACCAGCGTTGTAGTACGACTTAGGATTTGGATTTGAATGTCATTAACGAACGCAATCACGATAGATTGCAGCGTATCGTATGATACTTTAAACGAAATACTGTACTCGGACTTATATTGAAGTTGGGGATGAAAAAGGGGACAGAGTTGCTAGGTGGTACTCCAAGGAGATGGATAACTGCTCTCATAGTCAACTCTGTAACTGGAACTTTAAGGCTATTACACTGTACCAATTTCCGATTATTTCGCATTAAGTCCTTAATTTGTTATTGAAAGGATTTAGTGACAAATTTTAAGTACATATAATATATTTATTTGTAACCTACCCACTCGAACACGAGCGTGTGGCTGACCACTTCACCTCCTAGTGTTCCGGTGGTCTAGTAATGAAGGTACTCTAGCATGACGTCAAGGCCTAGGCCCAATTTGGACTGTTGCGCCATTGATTATTATTATTACTTACTCGAACACACTCGAACTCCATACATTTCCGCTGGCTCTGGATCTTACGAAAATTTAGGTCAATAAGTCAAAACAATCTACCTAGATGTTGTGAGCTAGGCCTTTGGAAAACCCTTTTCTTAAAGACTCGTTTTTGGTAGTTACTTGAAGGAGTATTTATCATGATTTTATACAAATTCCGTTTACCAAATTTTAAACTTGTGATTTCTTTTAATCGATAAATAAGTTGGACGTAGAGTCAGCCAAGAAGTTTACTCACTAACGGACTCAACCTTATTTTTAACACAAAATCAATTGCTGTTAATTTACGACTTCGTAGCTTGGCGACTGAGTGAGTCCATAAATTTTTTCAGAACTTTATCAACTACATGAAGAACTCATACCATTTTCTTCATATTAATTACTTTACCCACTGCTATCGGAAAAATAACATTTTTTAAATTTCTGAACTGAAATTATCGGTAAATATTTGAGAACATGTGTTTTAAGGACATTTGTTTAGCTGCTACTGAAGGGAGCAGATACATTTTTGACATTATCAAACTGAACCTTTCAACTAAATTTAATTTGCTTAGTACTGAATATGGGTCCAGCTTCAATACTATATAGATACGAATCCTCTTTTTTTTAATTTTGTAAATTTAGTTGTGAGTTTTTAGTTAATGACTATAAACGATACCTGTTCAGTACCGGTGGTATTTTGTGAGAGATAATAATAAAAAATTATGTTTTCATGATATGTTCACGATAATGGTATACTGGTATATCAATATCGAAGTACCTACATAGGTTTTCAAATTTAAAGTTTTATGCTGAACTAACTATTAGAATATGCCAAAAATTCTAGAGGTGCTAGGACATCGAGCGCTATATTGAATGTCTATCAAATTTTATATACCCTTTTAATATGACAATCTTTCTCGATGCACAGTACTGATGCAATACCGATTTTAAAATTTAATGCACATACACTTAACTGGATTCTAATCAAATTCCTATGCGTAATAGAAAACGGGTGAGTATTCGGAGGACTTTGAACGGTTTCGCGATCTGAAGCACACCTAGGTCGCGAACCAGTAGGGATTTGGGCAAAAATTCAATTTTTGAATGTCGTAGAAAAGTTATATTATTGGGCCTAGTACTTCTAAAACGAAAAATCACAAATATTTTAAGGCAGGAAATTTTGCGATCGTAATGCGTTCGAATTAGAATAATAAGTAAAATTATTTGATTAGACTCGATTCATTTTCGATTAGTGTCGCACCCATTTTCAGCACAATCGGTGTAAAAAAATCGATGCATTTATAAATTATGGAAATCCAGGAAAGCAGGAGCAAAAAGGACTTTTTGATTTGAAAACGAGCTGTTCACCAAACTCCCAATCTCACTGGCTGCTATTGGAAAAGTCGTCATTTTCGACATCAAAAATAAACACTATGAATATTTAAACATCACTCCGCTCTCGGTACACATCGAATATGGGAAATTTGTATGCTTCCGCCTGATGAATAAGTAAGGAACGTGAAAAGCTCGCAATGAAAGGCACCAACAGCTACAAAATAACTAGAAATTTCCCAAGCTGTTTCGGAAAATCTTCTTTTATAAAACCGAAAAAAACTCGTGAAAATGTTCTTTTTAAGAGGATATTTTATTATTTTTTATGGTTTGAACTCTAAGGTGCCACGAATGGGCGAAAAAAAAGTTCAAGGCCTCCACTATGCACTCTCGACATTTAGATGATTTTCTGAACATTGTCCGCCCTCTACCATCACTCCCACATAACCGACTGGTGGGATCACAAAAGAGCTCGAGGTGATGCCATTTCCTGTTAATTTCGGTGCAGAGAATCTCATAGGGAATCGTGGCCGACCCGGAAGGATTTTCACCGGAAATTTCATACGGAATTGCCAATTAGAAGGTAGTAAAATTACCTTTGAAGGGATTGTGGATAGCGTGTGCGTTGCCGTTCACTCTTTTCCGCGGCGGGGGCGTAGGACTGACTGGTAATTACGGGGTGAATCTTTTCAGCCGTGAAGCTTGGCAAGCGAATATTTTGGGTATTTTATAGGGGAAGGGAATGAATGAAAAAAACATTTGGTCGGGGTGTGTTCCGTCACTATAACAACTCTCAACAGTTGGGAAGATCTGCGAGCTTCACTTGAAGGAATCGTGATAAGCGTGAGTTAGTAGACTAACCGATATATCGAACAAACAGAGCATAGCTAGCTGAATTTTGCCATGTTCCCGTGTATTTCAACGATTTCCAGAACTAGGAAGTACGCCGACCTTGAGTAAATGGATACCCGGACTATTATCCCCTTCCCGCTCAACCGCAATGAGCGCTGAAAGGCAATTTCCCATAAATCATCTAATTCCTGAATTACTTCGTGGAACAATTTAAAATTTGATGATGAATCGATTCCCCATCCGTCTATCGCGTTGGCATTGCAAATAGGTCGCCACAAGCCTCGAGAAGCAATTTATCTTTGTGTAATCAATGCTCTAGGCTTTTTCTTTTACCTATAGAACGCAAGGTATACAAGGAGGAGCTCCTCATCGGTTTGTATTTCTATTGCTCGGCCAATTTGAAAAGTCCTTGCTCATCCTTCAGAAATTACTTCGATGGGGTGCTGATGATGCGTGCGGTATAGAAAATGAAAATGGAAAAATCTTCTAGGTAGTCTCGAATTTTACCTACGCACTTCTTACAGGCATTCGGTTTTTTCTTGGAATCTTATGGCAATGGGGAGCAGATGTTCGCTTATTTCTTAAGAGCATAAATTTAATTACCAAGAATTGGATCATAATGATAATCCGTTGCCTTTAAAGTTTATTCAGTCTGCTCATTCAGACAGCCTCAACATACTGAAGAACTTAATTATTAATAGTTTGATTGAATTGGAATTTAATTGAAAATCGAGCTAAATATCTATGGAAATGAGCTTAATGGAGACGTGATGTGATACAGCTCTAAATGGGATAAGACTATATAAAAAAAAACAGTAAATGTTTGTAAGTCTCGCCCACTGATTTGCTTCAATAGAATCGAGCATAATGTAGGAGGTTTTCCGATAGAATTAGAAATTTAAATTTCATCCAATCAGAGAAAGATCACTGATTGAAATTCAAATAAGCCCAAGACCATCAAGATTTCCCTTAAATTAAAAAAAATATATACATACATATATCAAAAATTGTTGTAGTTCACTGAGTACTTATCAGTACGCAGTACGATTCGCCATCGACAGCGAGCCGCTATGTCTTATAATTTTCTTCCCAACAAATTCGCTGTCGATCTGAAAACGATTTACCTAAAAAAAAATTTTCAGCTCGTAAACGAATCATAATGGCAAATTAAAAACGAGTCGATATTCTATGCTATAAATGATTCGCCGATGCACATTACTAGTTGTTGGTAGGATGCAATCTTTTTCTGAAGTATTGATACTAATTTTAAATAATTCGAATGTCAAGAAGGAAAAGGAGGTACGAGAAAATTCCAAAGTTTCCCTCAGTGCTTTCTTTAAATATTCTTTTTTGCTATTAACTAGAACAATATATTTATTATACGGTCACTATGAGACACAAAATGTCACGATTGAAGATTTGTTCAGTTCTGTTGCAGTACTGATTTATCAAGAAACTGGTGCCACAGTACTGCTTCGATACTAATAAACTGAACTGCTTCCAATTCCAACCTAGCTGCATGCTGATTAAATAACAATCCAGTGGTAATAAAATAAGTTAACAGAATATAAGAAAAATGTTAGATATTGGGGTCGACCTCTAGGTTGATACACTAACACGCTCACACTAATCTACAGAGTATCATTTAATATTCTTTAATATTAATTTGACAGGAAGTTCCTTTGGATGGTCCTTAGTCATCACTCTGTAGAATGTATATTGCTAGTATAATAAGTTGGACTACCGAGACTTCATTCCACTGCCTCACAGGCATGATTAATCACTTCCTCAAATTAAAAAATAAATTTTAATAAAATTAAATGCTTCCCTAAATCCCAGATTAAAAGACTGTACTGTTCAGAAACAAAGTCACCCTCTTGAGGACTTCCATAATCGGAAAATTTCGGGGATTTATGAATCGTTTCTGTGGCCGTTGTTTCGGCACGTGCACAATTTTATTGTTTTCATTAAATGGGAAAACTTTTCGAAAAGGATCTGGCAATTCCGGACCGAATTCGCTATATCTATATAGTTGTAGATTTATTGCTCTGCTGTGCGTAGCCTCCTTAAGTTATAACTGGAAAACTTTTTTGTCATTTTATTCATAATAGCGAAAGAAAACGAAAAAGCCGAAAAAGAGGGAAGCGAGGCATTTAGATGGGAATTTAAGGATACCTTCGGAAAAGTTTCCTGAACATTTCAAATGAAAGAATCGCTGAAACACCATTTACAATAAAATAGTTCAGTCCTAATTGCTTTCGGAAGAATAGGGAAAATCAAAAAAATCGTACCCATGCGGTAGATGTTTCCAAACAATAGTGGAATTTTTAAGTATGACAAACTTTTATTGTTCCCTGTTTGAAAATCAATTTCAGATTGGAATCTCTCGGAAATATTAAAAATTTATGAGCGGTACTAAAATTTTATGTTGACATTTTCATGTATTTGTTCTTTTTTCTTTAAAAGGGACTTGGTTTCAAAGGACATTTGGTTCGTAAACAAATTATTTTTTTTATTGATGTTGACCGTTTAAATAAATAATTATCAGGAAAAGGAACAACAACAATTTTAATTTTTTAACATCAACTTAAATATTTTGCTCAATCAAATAATAATTTTTTAATTTTCCTAAAGTGCACAATTTACATCGTGCTATTGACACCAGTAACTTTTGTTTTCACACCCTCATATTATGAAAGCAACATTCAACTGATTAGGTATCTAGGAATTAAATTTTAGTTTATGACCGAAAGGAATATTCTATATCTGATAAGTGATTGTCATAAAAAGTTTTTTTTAATTTCAATAAAGGCTTTCATTTAAGTTAATTTCTTGATATTCCAAATTTCAATTTTTTAGTAATTTTGTTCCTGTCTTGGGATCGCCAAAATTTTACAAACCGCAGCATGAGTGCTGCAATTTAAAACAAAAATTGACACAATACAATAACTAGCTTAAAAATAATTTCAAAGAAAAATAGTTGACTTTTTTTGTAAAACAATCGAACATTTTTTAGTCCGTCGAGCCATTATGACCTATTATGTCTGACTTTTAAGTATTAAATGAACGATTTCATTTGTGGGGAATTGTTGATTTGATACAGCCTGGAAACAAGTTAAGCAATCGTTGTTCTTGAATGGGATTAAGTGTTAACTATAGCCTAACGATATAAAATGGGGCCAGGAAAGGGAGCAAAAATTTGATAGTGAACTTGATTTGGTGAATAACTAGCCATATTTGTTTGGAAAATTATATTTTTGGTCATTTTTTAAAAACGTACTGTTTATCGGTAAGAAACAGGTTTTAATCCTATCTGAGGGAGCCTTGGAGGTTTTTTTCCAATTGATTATTTTCATATCATCATGTTTAATAAGTAAATTGAAGCGCTAATAATTGATTTATTTATATTAAGCTGATGGTCTTTGTAAATAGTGCTTAAGAATAATTGTGTGTATTTATATACTCTTTATTAAAAGATAATAATAATAATTTGTGCAACACTGAGCCCCCTGAATATTTCACACAAAAAATTATAGATTATACAGTTTAATTATTTATACGAATCCACTCGGATAAAATGGACTTAATGAACATATTTAGTTAGGCTACCATTTTTATTTTCGCCATTCACACGTAAATACTTAGCTAGCACGAATTTCACATCAAGGAAATTTAACGTGGTCTTTTAATATTACATGCTACAATTGGCTCTTAAATCGGACAAGATGAAATTGATCACGCGTTAAATTAATTAAACGATGATGTGTGGACTTTTCGACGTCACGCAGCATTTTATTGTTTCCAGATATGAGTCGAGGCTGTTAAACCTTTTCATCTTAATAATGTTCTTTAATTGCTTTTGTGATTGCTGCAAATATGACTTTCGTTTCTTATACAAAAACAGTTATGTAACTCATTGATTAAATGAACGAACTACTTCAAATTATAAGCAAAATTCATTGATTTAACGGACGAACTACATCAACTTATGAACAATATTAATTTATGTATTTAAAGAACAGAGCACGTCAACCTTTAAACAAAATCCAAATAATTCGTAAATCTATGTACAAAGTCGAAAGATTACTTGTATAAATATTGATTGTTTAGGGAACCAGTTTATTAATTAATGAATGGAGATTAATTGACGTAAAGTTTATTCGACCACTTTAAAAAAAAAATACGAAATAAGTCTAGATACAGTCATTGTGTTAGAAATTTGTAGGTAAAGACTTTGCTCATCGTTCTGAAAAATATGTTTATAATTACGTTATCCGAAACTCATTTTCCAAACTCATCTCTTAATGTGACAAAAAAGAAGCAATCTTCGTCCCAAATATTGTTAACTTTAACAACACCTGAAAGTAAATATGAAAACCTATGTACTGTTCCCAGTACACCTGTTTCACATGGGTCATATCAGAGAAAAACAACGAAATACTGGCGTTATGATTAATTAGATTCTGTCAAGGTATGTTAAAAAAGCTGACATTTCTGGCTTACTGAAAAGCAAATTTTGGTCATAGGGCAGTTTCCCATAAAAAGAACTTCCCGAACTGAACAAATTACACAAAGGACTAATTTTTTGACTCCACCTTCGGGAAAAAAGGAATGATTAATTAATAAATAGTTTTTGAATAATGACAATATTCAGAATATTAAAATTCGTGTGTAATGTAAAAAATATCTCACGTTAAAACTTGGTAGAATATTACAGTGTTAGTTTCTTATGACTTATTGTATTTTATGTGTGATATCGACTTAAAGACAATAGATAAACATGTGTACAAAAAAAGAATACTGTTTTTTTAAATTATGAATTCCTATAGACTTGAAATTTTTAAAAAGTTACATTATTAAATAATATCTAATGTAAAAATATGTAGTATCCTATTTTTTTACTACCAAATCATTTCAG
The DNA here is from genome assembly GCA_949128065.1 of Beris chalybata. Lineage (NCBI taxonomy): Eukaryota > Metazoa > Arthropoda > Insecta > Diptera > Stratiomyidae > Beris > Beris chalybata. The sequence continues at coordinate 4,238,895 of OX421894.1, read as the reverse complement.
GAATATTTCTATATTTCTCTATATTACTGCTCAACTTGAGACCAACTGAGCAGACATCTGCTACCTGGGAGGTAGCTGTACTGTCCAAGAGGTACTCTCAACATTTGAGAATTACTCTCGAGAGCGTGTCTATATTTAAACAGTGCCCTGAAACATAAATTTAATGAATAGTTCCATATTTATATACTTTGCTATCATCAACAGCTTTTACTAATACATAGTTCTACTTGGTCTTAGACACATTATGTTATTAACTCCGACTAACTTTAAAAATGCTGCATACCCTAAAAAGAAGTAAAATAAGATAAACATTCCACTCCACATCTTAAACAAATCTTACATCCTTCTATCTAAACTCATTAAATATAACGCTTTTAGCATAGTACAAGAGATGCTATAAAAACTGAAATTTACGACAAAAACCAAGCCAGCATTTTATTATTTTCCTCTCACCATTTGTTTCTGGTCCTATAACAAAGCGTACATCTCAAAATGAAACACTAACGCCTTTCAGAATTCACTCGAAGCAACCGCAACATTATTATATTAGTCCCATTACATCCTGATTAGATTTCGAAACATAGACGACATCCAACATCTGGCCTAGCTCCGGCCAAAATACAACAATTTTATATCCTTTTACTATCGCCATGCTATAAAAATTCTTTGCATCTCTCACCTGAAACTTCTTTCCAACGATTTTGCAATTCGTTGCCTCATTTTCGGTCTGTTAAACCTACCACCATCGCATCGGTTCGAACCGTTAATAAAAGTTCCAAGTTCGGAGCTCAGCAATTTAGCAATGTTATGGCAAACGAAATTAAGTATTATGTGCAAGAATAAACCTTTTTATGGTGCCGCCATAAAGCATTGTTTGCGTACAGCTCTTACGAAAAATCGGTAGACTAGAAAAAGTTTCGTAGAATGTTTCTTTTAAGGTTATGGACTATGCATAGATATAATGAAAAACGAATCATTTTGTATCTACAACGTCGGACTTTATTCTCTTTTCGGTTTCGTCCTTTTCGTGGAGCTATAGCAAATTAAAGACTATACGAGATATCTTAAAGTAATTACAAGCCGACAGATTCTGCGATGACTTTATAAAATTTTAAGAACTTTCCTTCGCTTGTAGCCTGGTAGATAATAAGAAGTAACTAGTGTGATTCTATATTCCAAGTTTTTGCTATAATTTATTTCCTTTGCCATACAATTTTCATAGAGAATATTTATAAGCGACTCCGAAATTTACATTTAACACTTTTATACGTTATTTTTTCAGTTAAAAACATTTTTCAGCCGAATGTCAGGATGACTTATTACAGCTGCTGAACTAAACTACAATATAATTGGCGCAGCCGGTACAATTAAATCGAATTGAAAGTTTAAGAGTTTTTAGCAGAACTGCAGTAAATATTTGTTATTCATTTTGATAAATACATGACCTGGAAATCGGTCCGAACCTTAAACTTCGGCTGCGGTCATCGTTTGAACACTATTTTAAAACTTTTATCATGAAAAAAAGCTGTATAACCAGCTTCCCAATGTATTCATCCATGATAACGATTTAAAGGGTCGTTGAAAATAAATTAAGCAAAAGTGTTCTCTCGTGCATGAGTGGCTCAAGTTATAATAACCAATCCAAAAAAGGCAGCAATCAAAATAACCTCTAGTAGCTCCAGGGAAAGAGTCCTTAACGCAGTTCACACGATATCCTTTGACAATTTTTTGTTAAATATTGAACTTGGCTACTTAAAGTATTTTATTTCCACTTGCTGGGTCGTGGTCCTTCCGACCTTGCCAACCTAAAAACATGGTCGACCTTACGTAAGGTGCATAAATTGCTGGTTTGGTTTGCCAACGACCGAACTGAACAACCCATTGACAAGGATTTTATGAGCTCGTAATTATTTTCAATTCCTTCGTAATTAAAAAGTTTACACTCGTTTGTGGAAGGCGCGAGGAACGATATTAATTGCCTACAAACGCTGTAGAAGTGTAGAACGCAGTTGAGGGAGCAGTTCATAAGCAAGCCTACGCTACAAGGACTACAAAGCTCGCGTGCAATTTAATTGGCTGGCCATATTTCAATTGGTCGTGTCCGGCAACAATGTGTATATGGATGTCCATGACACTGGGAGGATGTAGGAACATGATGTTCGGACTTCCAGGACCTATCTCTCGAATCGCTTTGAACATATGTACGAGTATGTGGAAAGGAATTTATTGCTGAGTTGGGGATGAAAATTACTGCCTTAATACATTGTAATTTATCCGAGGACGACTATTGTAATGGAATTTTTAATTGTCCTTCGGAATGCGAGTTCATAATTATGTGCAGAAATTGTATTGTGGATTTCGTATTTGATCGATTGCAATTTTTTTTAATTGGTAGTTCATTATTTTGATAGATCAGAAAAGTTTGCTGCTATAGCTTAGAAAATAATTAAATAAATATTTGCTCTGAAAATCGAATTAGATTCGAAGTCAATTATTTTAGAACTCCACAACAGAAGTTAATTCATAGAAATTACGAAAAGAGTTGGTCGAAAATCTAGTTCCCTGTACTTTAAACAAAAAATTCACCCACAAATGCTATTACTGGTGAAAGGAACCAGTTTTTCGGAACTATTCTCCATATCTCAAGAAGAAAATTAGGATAAGACTTTTCATGTCGCGAACTAGTTCGTTGTTTTAGTTCACTAGTTCCCGGGAGCTCAGTGAAAGATCGTGTAGGGAACTGTGAACACTAGTAGCTGTTTCCGATCGATGGCGAACTATTCGCGAGAATGCAGTGACAGATGGTGTAGGCAAATGTGATGACCTAGAAAATAAGAAAAGGCCTCTGTGTAATATCGTCGTCTGATGGCCTAAAAAAAGTCATCCCTGTCGAAGAATACGCCAATGTATGAAGGAGCGGTACTAACTGCCGGACTACTTCCTTCATATCAGTGATGATCTAAAAAAAGAAAGTACATAGGTATACGGCAATCCATGAATACAAACGAACTACGAGCGGGACTCACTGCGAACTACTTCCTTCGTTTCACTTGGAATTATAAGCCAATGCATGAATACAAACCAAGGAGCGGAAATCACCGCGAACTAGTTCGTTCATTTCAATTATGGGAACACTCTTCCGAACTAACTCGTTCGCGAACTATACAAGCTCATTTACTTGGACTGCTTTATGACAAGCTTATACATTTTTGCTTATCAGAAGGCATTTCAAACTGCACCGAGCCTTTTATCTTAACCTTTCACCTTATTTTGTATTTAGTAGTAAGAAATCACGAGGAAATTGATGATCTGTAAAGTGTACACTAAATTTTATTTCAAAATGTAATTAACTATAAATTTTCAATTCCAATTCATTTCTCTTTTCCGAACTCAAGGATAAAATAGCAAATTAAACTTATCTAACTTTATTATTGCACCTGTTAAACCTGCAATTTCGTTGAAACTTGCTTAGCACAAAAACTCTCCAAGAATTGCCCATTCTACAGCAACATACTCATTTATCCATTTGTTATACACCTGGATACAACTCTATGACTCGATGAAGGTAGTACATAAAATGAAATTATTTCAGAAGTCAAGGTCGTAGTAGTATCAGTTGTGCAATAGCCAACAAGCGAATCGATTTAATTTAAAATTTACATCCTTCTGTGTCTGTGTCTACACTTTAATTTGTTGGCGCCTTCCTGCAAAGAAGGTAAGGCAACATACATATGCATAATAAATAGAACCTGGCCAATAGCTCACAGGAACGATCTTGGATTTTGTAGCTGCGAATATCCTTTTGCAAAAATAATGTGTTAAGTTGCATGTTGCTTGAAGTATACTACACTGAATTTTGCAGTTTCCGGGCAATTTTTTCTTTGTGATTATGAGAAATAAGCAATAGTTTTATTGAGTGCCTAGTACCTAGAAGAAATTGTTTTTGATTCTGTAGAGGATATGTAGGTTTTGAGATAAGTGAAAGGTCCTGCAAAACATTCAATATACAATACCTAGCCAGAGTTTGGAGTCATGCACTTCAAAAAACAACTTTATCCTACTCCAGAAATTTCAATGCACATATTATTCCTCACACTTTTAGGTGATATTCAGTTGTTGATTTCAATACAACAGTATAAACTCGCTAGTCCGCCACCATGAAAAATACACGGCGGATTATAGTGCACAGGTGCAATAAAAGAAAGAAGAGGGGCACACTACAAGAATACTTTACTGATAGTAGATGCAGATACCTTCGTCACAGACGGCTCGAGAAACAGCCAGCAAATGGATTACAATGTATGTCGAAATATCGAGCGGCGGATTACCGAGCTTGAACTAATCATGGTACCTAAATTCTCCTGAGGATGACTCAAAATATTTACAAATTTCTGTTCTCTGAATTGAGGCGTCTGTACTTCAAATATATCTACCAATTCTGCGTTCCCTAAATTTTGATCGATATGTTGTTAGCCATATATTTACTTTCAGAGTATATTTAGAGGGCTGTTTTGGTAGAACGGCCTTATATCGATCACAACTAAAAGTGTCCGAAAGAAATACAAATTCAATTGGTCCTAAATTAAGGATCCGGTACTATATTACTATATATGACCATTTCGTTATCCGAGAAATCATGTGGATGGTGTCTGAAAAAATACAAATTTAATATTCTCTGAATTGAAAGGTCTGCACTTCAATCGACCTTTTTCTGGGCTACAAATTCAGACGTTCTTCACAGTTACCGTGAACAAATGGGGTCAGAAATTACTGAAAGTGACTCAAAAAAATATACCTTCTATTACATTTAAACGCATTATAATATTATCCTCCACAATCCCAAAATTCTATAGAAAAAAATTAAAGGCCATTATTTTGCACTAACATTCGGAGTGTACAAAATAAAATTTCATCATCCTTTGAATTAAGAATTAATTAAATAATTTGGCTTTAATCTTCCCCAGAAATGTTCATGCCTATGTTTGCCTGTTTAATCCATCTTAGTAAAGCGTATATGGTGGGCTATTTACTTTTATAGAAAAGTGACTTAAAGTGAATTATTAGTAATGTTTCTTAACGCACCAATTGTATATACATACATAGGTTGGTACAAATATTTATAAATCAATGAAATCGTATATTACAATGTCCTACTGATATGCTCCTATAAAACAATAAAGTAAAACATTTTGCCACCGTATTTGGCCACTCTTTTCGTTCTTTTAAATTTATAACGCTCTAAAGATTCCATTTCGAGCATACAAAAGCAGTTTAGTAAAAATGCACCAGCCGATAATAATCTTATGGCGTTGTCCCTGAAATTCTCTTAGTCTTCATTGGATAAGTAGCACATCGAGAGGGCTTCTTTCCGGGGTGGAAAAACAAGGCTCTAGAACGCATACACTGGATAGCTCAAATCCTCGCCGTCCTTAGGGGCTGTGTTATGGGGGTGAAATCGATACGAACGATAGCGATGGCTAGAATGCAGGATACTCGAATGTACCTACGATGAAAGTTGCATGTACTGGCGTGGAACTCAACCTTTCTCCTTATAATTTCATCACACTCTTGTGCGCTTACCAGAAAACGATCTAATCCCTCGACTTAACTACTTGAGTGTTTCCTTTTCGACATAATGAAGAGCGCCGTAAATCCGCAATTGAGTTGGCTTGAATTTTGAAAGAAGCTTAAAGTTATTCCTCTTGTAGTAAGTATTCCTTTTTGCAGCCAGAGCAAGGCTCCTTTTCGCCATCAAGAAAATATCGCCTGTCTGCCTTTATACTTTTTGAGAGTTCAGGGATTTTTCTATTCATATTCACTTAGCATTTCCTTTACACGAAACGTGTATAATAACGAAAAATGTTACCACCACTGAGTAATAATAATTGCTGTATGGGTACTTGCAGAGATATGTACGAGTACTTCTAGCATTATCATTATTGCGTGCCATCACTTCAAAGTGACATAATTTATTTGCTTCGAGTTTCGAAGATAGCGTGCTGCTAGAACTTGGCTAGTTTATGGGTCGAAAATGACCTTTCTTGGAAAAATAGTTATTCCGCATAAACACTGTAATTAAGTAGAGCAGTTAATTTTATTAAGTACAGCTCAAGAAAAATGTTACCGTAACAGCTTTCAGGTTGCTATTAAACTTAGAAAATTGATTGATGTTATTAATCTTATTTTTTTAATAACAAAGTATTGAGATCAAACTGAGGATCAAAAAATTCAGCTACTATTCTAATCTAATTTATTATTTATGTGTGCATATGAGCTTAGTCCAACCACAAAAAGGATCCAGAAACGCGAACAAATACTTTATATTTAAAAGAAATTATATTTTCATAATAAAGTATTTTAGAAACTTACAAAACATTGTACCATGAAATTTGGTTCCTTCCTTGACTAAGTCCGTCTGTACATCATCCTCAGTTTGCGTACGCCGGATGCAAAAGTCGTAAAAGACAGCTTATGCTTGAAAGTTGAAACTTGATAGATCAAGTAGAAATGTAATTTGGATTTTAAAAAATTCATATAACGATTGGTGTTCGGAAGGAGGAAGGGGTAAAAAAGTGATCTGTAGAAATGGACTGTGAAGATGTTACTTTCATTTCACACATTTTTCAAAATCGTTAGTGTCTAATTTCTTTTCATGTAAACGCCAAGAAAATATTGCAGAATTTTTCGAAACTCATCCCCAAAGGGTGTAATTTATTTGCATCCGTTTTCATAATTCGTCATATTTTATAAGTCTCATGTGGCATCACATCAACTTCAACCTCCTCAGGATCCTCTTAACCCTTTCTGTACTAAATAAAATTTAAACTTCACTGGAGATTGCGCGATGAACTAACAATCTATCCCAAAAAATAAAAAGAATTGAAAATTAAATCAGATTGAATTGAGCCTAAAAGCAATAAAATATATAAAGATTTTAGGCATTTCATGCAGAGTATCATACCGTTGAAAGATTTGAAATAAACTAATCAAGCAATTTCAGATTAGCAGAAATAAATGGTTTTAGGTGTAACTGTCCTTTGTAGAGGATGAAAATTAAGACAGCTTTGAGATCTGGAAACGACAGTTTCAGATTATCGAACATAATTGACAGGAGTACAATGTATTCCAATCGAAATCTCAAGAACATTAGTAACATTTTCAGTACAAAGAAAATCCTTGACATCAATTACAGCCACTGATACAATAATAATCCTGAAGCGCAGATATGTATCAACAAGGTGTGATACTCTAACTACACTTAAGTAACCCAAAGTATTTTCGTCTTTATTCCTTAATTTAACGAAATTATATTAATTACATAAAGGGCTTTCAAGTCACTCGACCGAAGCATGCTACGAAAATCTACAGAATCCTTAAAAGTAATGAAGTGGCATAAATTGATGATATCCTACACCAGGAGCTTTATACGAGCACACATCATGTCTGGAAGCAAGCCCAGCGCTATACTATCCTGGAATCTGAAACCGGCCATAACAAGTACATACATTATAGAATGGCCAACATTTATATATATAATTACCGACAAAATTAAGCATGTGAATTTGTATTGTGTTCCTCTTTTCCGGAAATGGCTATTCCGTAATTGAATGGGACAATAATTGATTTAGTTCGTTTGCAATAAGTTATATTGGATTTAATATTAGACTCTGTAATACAATATCATTAATTTGGCAATTTCATTTCGATTATTTTTGTAGATAGTCTGATTATAACTGAACTGCGGACTATTAAAGTTCGATTTGAAATTGAATTAAAGAATCCATCTATGTATGTCCAAAATTTATTAATATACAATTTTAATGTAATACCCAGTTTTCAGTGGGCACTGTAGTCGAAAATAGTCTGGTGTTTGTTATACTAATTATTTGCAGAGAATAAAGAACGGAGTCCCAAAATTGTTGATGAAATTGGGGGCTTTTGAGATTTATACACAAGAAACAATAATTGCAATTTTTGATTTTTTGAGAATACCGTCTAAAATATTAACAGATCCAATAAAAAAAAGCATAGAAAATTCTTCACACCTCTAGATACTTATCAAAAACATTCAATTCAACAGATTCATATGATGAAAATCTCACGACTCAACACATGCAGTACATAAGCGTTCCAAATCTGGTACACAAGATCAGTTTTTCTACTGTGAAAGCGAGACGACGGTCAGTACTACCTGAAAGTAGTTAATTGATAATAGCGATCAAGTAGTATTGGACTCTATAAAAAAAATCTTTGTTATTCTTGCAACTTTTAATCGAATTGTGTTTTAGTTGAAATTCCGGGTGAAATCAAATCTGCTCTAGTTTTATTGAGATCGTTTGACAAAAACGAGGGGTCAAGACATGGATGCATTAGTATAACTGGATCGGCTGTATTGCATAAAATTCCTATATGTGAGACTAATTCATTGCTGACAGTTGTTTCCATCTTTCAAAAAAATGTTGTACGGGTTAATGACAATCATTTCTGACAATTGTTTTTACCACAGCGTCGGACCAAAAAAAAAATCCGGGGTACAGTACGTATTTTTTATTTTGTAGCCCCCCCCCCCCCCCAAATACACTTACACTAACGCAAATAGACAACTCACACAACCAGAACCTATTAGGCAAAATTTCGCTTACTGCCGATCCAGTTATACTATCACATCCATGGGTCAAGACTAATTTGAAACGCGTACTAGATGTATGTGAATTTTCTCTATCGTTCATTTGCAAAAAAAAAGTTGTGGAAATACCTAACTATCCACCAAAATTGGATTAATCGCTTAATCGGTTTGCATCAATAGCAATTTGTGGTGTTTTTGCGATGGCTTTGCAATATTCTCGAATGTGAGACAGATGAGATAAGCCATGTTTGTCGGCTAGTAGATTTCATCACCGATGCTATCATGACTCGATATCTGCTCATTTTCCCATTATAGTTGAAACTATTATATTTTATAAAACAGCCCTATAGCTTTTATTCAAAAAATATTAAAATTACTCTATGGCACAGTACTCAATACAAGTTCTATACTAAAATTTTCCATTATTTAAATTTGGCATTTTCTGCATGAATATATCTTTATCAGAGGAATACCTATTTAATTTACAGCTCGTATTAATCATGCTAGGCTGGATTGAATTACCAGTGTTTCATAGGCAGCAATAACGATAAATAAAGAGTGTCCATCATCGATTTCATTGTTGATACACTCATCTTTACTGCATACACTCGCCATAGAGTGCCATATTCTATGAAGCTCGTACGCCGCCATTCCCTGGGGATACATTCAAAATTGAAATGTACTTTTATCATAAATAACTGCCAATATAATGGATAATTTTAGAGGAAATTTCTCCATCGCGCTCTGGGTGGTGGACATGAGCTTCGAATCTGTCTGTACTATGTATGGTAAGTACCAGCGATGTTTGCAAGATGATGGATATAATTCTTTAGAGTCTTGGACCAACTTGATGTTTTAGCTCAATCCTATGGCTATGGAGTACGGAGCTACAGAATGGATATGTTATATATCACCCCATGGATAAAATGAAAATCATACTTGTATATGTGTACGGGAATAATGTTCTCTGTATCAAGGGTGTCATAAATTCCAAGGGTACGTGGCTTATGCAATCGGATGGGATGGGTAATTTGTTTTCTCTCGAAGTATCACTGACGTCTTTATTAGTTTTCAGGATGAGATTTGACATTGTTTTCCAAGCTCTTAATACGCAGCTATTACTAAGAATTCTGCTTAGTCTTGTTCGTACAACAAAACTTTTTGCGATTTTCATCTTTCTGCCCCTAATAATTATCATCTTTTGGTTCAATAAAAAACCAAAAACATCTTATCTAAAAGGTACGGGAACAAAATAATAAATTAATAAAATCCCCATGTGAACTAACGCGTTCAAAGTTACGTCGTCAGGATTACTTCAAGGTACCGATTTCGGGCCGATACTGTTTCTATTGTTCACCAACGACTTTTTCGAGGTGTTCTATTATGTCAAAGACCTTTTGTTTGCTGATGACCAGAACCAAGTACTTAGTGCGATAAAACTAATTCATCGAACGAAGCTAATGTCCTTTATAAAAGTGTTGTATGTCCCCAACTTCGTGATACAATATTTTTATGTGATTGGACTTACAATCAAATTCATGGGTATTATTATGCTCTCAAATATTTCTAATTTTCTATAAATTATCACGTTCATTCTTAACAGCGAAACTTGCTCGACATTTAGTTCAACTTGAAATTTCCCGCTCCCTACTATCAGTTAATTGTATCGTACCTTTCACGGTTAATTGACACTATAACTTAATGACATTAATAACACGCATTCCGGATTCTCGATTCATTTCGACTAAATCGTCATTAGGACTATTTACTCACAAATATACTAAGGACGATAAAAAAAACTTTCGGCATGATAATCAAGGTCGTGTAATTGCTATTCAAGCATTAGAACTAGCTGAAAATTTGAAGCAATAGGGACGACGAGAACGCCTGCAAGCCATAGATTTGCATTCGCTTCCAAATAGCATGAATAAACCAAGAGCCTTGGACTCCACTTTCATTAAATAATCCTTGTTGCCAGCCAGAAGCCCTTTTCTAACAATAGCCATTATTTGAAGTTTGTTACCATTTTCGAGTTTAATGGTAGGATACAGACTAATTACCATTTAACCTCGTAGTATCCAGTGAACATCCTTGTCGGCACCCCCAAGCCTTATAAAAAGGATCCATGAAAAACTGTTTATGTTTGTGTGCGCGAGGGTTCTAGTTCATTACCGTGAAAACAGTTGGAAAATTAAATAGACAGCGTGAACAAAAACTCGATATTTTATGAATTTTTAATTCGAATTTCGATATCTTTTCCGAGCTTAGAAAAATGTGAACAAGTCATTAGATCCCCCGCGATTAATTGATATTCATGAAAAATAAAATGAAATAGAAGGGGTTGCTTTAGTTACCCATTAAATTTGATAACTCAGTCTAATTAAGTAAGAGTAATGTTGTCTAAGCGAATTGAAAATTTATGTCAATTTGAATAAATTATGGACTTTCTTCTTTCTCCTACACTCGACAACAGTGTAATTGTTAAACATTTTATTTAAAGTCGTTTTAAGAAAAATGGCATACTGTATTAAATTGTAAAAATATTTGCGTTCACTTTAAAGGTTCGAGTTGAAATTATGGGACAATCAATATAAGTCATTTATTAGAACCCTTCAAGAATCTCCCTCAGTTAAATAAAAATGCTGTTCAACACATGCAGCATATAAGCACGACAAAGCTTGCAGTCGACACAGTTTTGTACGATGAGGCGAAATGATGATGGTTTCGTCGTGAAGTCTATGTAATGCGATTTTTGTTTGGAAGTTCAAATAGTACATATATAAAAGTCGGGCGATTATTTAACTACGAATAATTAATTGTTATTTCTATTGATTTTAAGCGAATTGTGTTTTACTTGAAAGCCAGGCGAACCTTAAGCTGGCAACAATATTAATCGTATGGCTGACAGGTGGTTGAGTAACGAGATATCAAACTATTCTAGGAAAATGCAAATATGCTCTTGGGTAATACCCAAATCAGAGAGACGAGCCATAGAAATAGACATATGACAGTAGACATTCCCTAACATTCATGCGATACGTTTTTAAGTCGGTATACACTAAACTATCAAATAAATGTCCGCAATCACATCAAAAGCTAGTTTCCGCTCTTGATTTATTTTGTTAGGATTTTAGTGACCTAATTACCAAGCAACAAGTCAAAAAAATTCCGAAAGCAAAATTTGTCATGATAGAAAACAATGACATTGAGCCATAAAATAGTACAAGAGGCGTACAAGAGCGTGTTCGTGTCAGGATAACATTTCTGGCTACGGTCACCTTCTCTATTACTTCAACTCTACCCTTGACAATCATCGACCAAGGGAAAACATTGCTTGGAGCACTCGTAGAGAATCTTACATCCTCAGTAGCCTATTGCGAAAGGCCTTAAGCGTTTTCGGAATATAGCGTTGACTAAAATAGACTTTCAAGGATGGATGTCTGGGAACAGCCAATTATTAATGAGGAAAAATTCATCAACTATTAAAATTTTCATCCACTTTAGCGACATTTTGCAACTTCAATGGCATAGTGAAAAGTTCACTAGTCTGCCAGCAAAGAGGATTCGTTGTTTCGAATCTAAACTAGGCATGGGCCTAACGCTCATGGTGTACAGAAAATTTATACTGCAAACGGCTACAGAGTCCTGACAAGGGCGCAGCAGCGAATAAGGGCGCAGCAGCGAATAACCCCCTGATCTACAGAATTTTATGGATTCAGGACTTATTGCTTTTCTTGAATAATCAAATATATTTGAAAATTTACATTAGCTCCAAACCTTGTACTGTGATACTTATTAATGGATGCGATGAAAATAATGAGGACTCATATGAAATAACATAAATTCAAAGACAGTATCCTACCCGAAAATCACCACCCTCCATTGATCTTATTTGAACTTAGCCTTTCCAAATTCTGCAGAAACTCCTTCTTCTAACGCAACTCAGCCAAGGCTATGAAAGGAATCAAAATAACCCATTTCTAGCGAAGCTCCCTTTGATAAGGAAGTTCGTAATTTGAAGAGAAACGGTATTGTTTGTGTTAGAAATACTCAAAAATGAACAATAATTTGGTTCGCAAATCAGTCAGGAAAATTAAAGGAAAATAATCACGAATTTTCAGGAAAAAACTGAAACTCAAATTTTGGATTGTTTTAGGGGTTGAAGAAACGGCAACAAGAAATTATCTTTTAGAAAACGTGTTCAGCGAATCATGATGAAGTATCATAAATTAAATTTGTAATAATAAGAGGGCAGCCCGTATTGTAGATGAATCCGGAATAAATGGGATATGGGGGTAGGTGGCTGAGGAATTAAAAAGAAATATGTACTTCAATGTTTAAAATTCAAATAAAAAGTACTTTAGAGGTTAATTGCAAAGAAATGTTCCAGTTTCCAGTATCCGAATCGCGAAAATATAGTACAAATTCTAAACACCGTAATTTTAAATGTATTGATCCACTATATTTCCTAGTTATCGCGAAAATATAGTACAAATTCTAAACACCGTAATTTTAAATGTATTGATCCACTATATTTCCTAGTTAAATCTCCAGAAGATATTTTGACGATGGTTTAAAAATGCCCACAAATTAATAAAAGAGATTTATTTATTTTTTCGCAAGTATAACTAAATAAATAAAAATAAAATGCAATTTCTTTAAAAGAAAATTGTTTAATGTTCTTTATTTCGCATTTAAGCGAATTTCCTGCTTAGTTAGTTAGCCGCTTCCGGGCTTTTAATCTTAACTAGCTGTGGAATTAAAAACGAAAATCTGCAGGCATCGTCACGACAACAAATAAGTGACCAAATTAATAAAATTACAAACATCCCACCGTTTCATTAAACCAGCCGATTACCTTTATCAAAACATCTCGGTGATTATCTCAGTCGATTAGAGACGTTATTGTTGAAATCTCATAGTTTCGTAGCACCAGCCTTTCTAATCCTGACAAATTCGACCGACTCTCTATAGAGAATTGAGGGTGGTGCTGAGTAACCATCTGCAGGCTATTAGGCTAAGCTAATTCTTGTTTCATTGTTGCTATCATTGCAACATCGTTAGGCACTTCCAATCTGGGAAGCAATAATTTTCCGAATTTTCCATGGTATTTTACCCCCGGATCTCAGTTCCTGCTCCGATTCAAGGAGATACTACCTTGGAGTTTAGATTTTGTACGAAAGTATTTTTCAATGTCGGATCAAAAAATTTAATTAATAAAATTACTCTAGTGAGATTCCCTGTCCATTAGGCTTTGTGATTGATATTAGAGTGGGTAGTGTTTATTTAGAATCCCTACGGGCTCGACAAATATTGATAGTATCGATTGCAAGAATCCTTGAATAATTCAAAGACAGAACGATTATTGTTGAGTAATAGAGTGCTTGAATTGTTCATTAGTTCTATTGGCTGATGAAGATGGAAGAGTTCTGATTATACGATTTCTATTTACGTATGTAACAGGCTAGTAGCCACAATTGAAGAGTGATGGTGGTAATTTTGAAATTGATTGACATGGTTTGATAAGTACTCAATTTTAACTTCCTACACTTGATTTTAATTGGCTTCTGTTAACATTAGAGACACAGTAAAATTTTGACAACTTTGCCTAGTACCGATTGCAATAATTCCGCCTTGAATTGATTCAAACAATGATTTTAAAAAAAAATAACAAGGAGTTTTGACTGATACTTCTGCTCACCAGCGGCGGAATGTGTTACAATCATGTTCACGCACTGTTTTCAACATAAGGGACCGTCCACATACTACGTCACACGAAAAGGGGTAGGGGATATTATATACAAATTTTATATACAAAACAACAACATAACGAGAATATAATTTGCCTCAGTGAGCTCACAGGGACAGCAATTTATGGAAAAAAATTATCAAAAGTCATAAAAACAGCCATGTTGTTGTTGTTTTGTATATAAATTTTCCAAGCTGGTCTGATCTGGATAATTGTGCAAAAAAACACAGCTATTAGTTAAAGTTATTTCGTGATAATTTTTAACAAAAATTTAATTTTAATTTAAATTTTTTAACGCTCACTAACGAGATGTACCTTAAGCCTCGTTTTCACAGTGATAGTTTTTGCGATAGTTGCTGTAATGATAATTACTGTCGTCATAACTATCACCATGTAAACTTCTCGATAGTCACTTTCCCGCTGTTATGATAGCACTATCGCACTATCATGCTTGACGAGATAGTTGATAGAACTATCACCATAATTTTATCTTGACATTGACATTTGACGTTAAAAAAATAATTTCAAAACATAAAAATATTTAATAATAGTTTCGATCTTGTGAATACGTATTGCTAATTGCAAAAAAATATAATTTTGATTTTATGTGTACGTGATTTTGTATGTACGTGATTTTGTGTGTACGTGATAGACAAGTGAAATGTCTAATTTCACTATCGTACATTGCGCCGTGTAAACAGCAGACTGTCACACTATCACACTATCATACTATCGTGCTATACTTTCGCGAATGTCCTATCGTACAAAACCATCGCCATGAAAACGGGGCTTTACTTTTCACGAATAAGTTAAACTTATTTTAGACTGTATGACGTCAACTATTTGATTGCAAAAACTTTATAAAGTCAAATAAGAATTCCATTTCGAAATAGGCCTTGTTGATTTAATAGCTGCACTACATCGCCAGATATCGGCAAATAGTTCATGATATTTTGAACTTGACTGTGTTGTCAGTTTGTAATTTATTTTATATAATTTTAAAAGCTGTCCAAGCCATTTTGAGTAGATTATGAACTAAATTTTCACAAAATATAATCAGCCAAGTAGATTTCAAATTTTTTTCCAATAAATATAGTATGTATCTAGATTTTGATACAGTTTTCTCGAAATCTCAAAATTAGGTTATATTAAAAAAAACTTGTAAAATAAATCGGTTACAAGAAAAATAAAAACAATTTTGGCAAAAAATATAGATAAGAAAATATGACCATAAGGATTATAGCTGGCAGTAATGTAGGAAGGAGATAACTTCCTAGATAGTAGAGCGTTGGACAACAAACAAATCCTGGACGTTTCTGTTAAAATCTTGAAGCACATCAGGCATAGGAACTTCATCTGAACTTTTCTATACTTGCAGGAAGGCACAAAAAAACTAAACACCAAAACACATAGATGGGATGTTGAAAGACAAGAGGTAATTTCTCGTTTTCGATGCATTGAATTAAAATTTATTTCTTCTGTTCTAGTTCGGAACTTAAACTTCATTTGTCGTAGCTTGAACCATGCTCATGGAATCGGTAGATATTCATGTGAACGTGTTTTAAACGTATTTTTGCCACCCCCAATTCATACATATAAGATTTTTTTTTGGTCATATTAAAATTCTGATCTTCGCTTCCTTTCAGGAGCTTCAATATTGTTATTGAAAAAAAAACCGCTCCACTCCATCCTCAATCCATTAAAGTAACTTAGTCAAATAATTGAGAGGCGCTACTGCTTTAATGTCATTTGTAAAATATTTATGCGACATACATCAGTACATACATATTTCAAAAGATACATATATCTAATACCGTATTTATACTGTCTTTATACTCATATCTAATACCGTATTTATACTGAAATCTTGTAGATTCCTACATATTTCAATGGGAATTTATTGTACTGATACTTTGCAACTACTGTTTACAACTAAATTAAATTTTTTTATACGAATATTACCTATGGACTTGTAATGATGAAATTCTCAAGGAATATTATATATAATCTTTGTTCGAAAAAGAGTTTAACATTATTGGCCCGTCGATCCGGATTTAAGCCAGTCACCTACGAACAGCAGAAGAAGAGATCAATAATAGTTATATTAAACTTGAATAATTGAGTCTCGTTTCGTTGAAAAATTATATATATATATATAGGTATCAATATTCATTTTATAATATACACACATATGTATGTATATCTACCTTTTTTTTAATTAATAAAAATTCAGGTGGGGAGAGTCCCGTCTTAACACAGCCGTAAATTTCTCTTCCTGGATTGAACTAGATTTCATCTAAGGCATAATCACCACAAAAGCTAGCGTCGACGAAATCTATCTCTTGAAGATCCTCTAGACATCAAGGATATCCCAGTATGTCTTACGTGAGAGATGATACAAATTCATAAAGTGCTATTATGAACATTGGTTCAGGTTGCCAACATCTAAATTATGAATACCAACAGGTTTCAAGAAAAACTTCTCCAAGATTTGCGAAACAGATTTCTCCACACCTTAAGACGTTATCCCTTCACTTCTCCTGCAGCTAAGAACTTTATCCGCATCAAATTTCGCAATGCATTGGACTATCTTCTACAAAGTCAGCTAAAACGACGGATAATCATTGTCAGCAATTTACAACTCACCTGTCAACTTATTTTCCATTCATTCAACAAGACAGCCTCGTATCGTGAAAGGTCAATGCGTAGCGTTATGTGTGTATAATATTCCCGGCGTTATGAATCTGCTACTTCTGTTGTTGTTGCTGCTGCTGTTGTTGGTGTTTCTGTTGGTATCGGTATGTTGCATAGACGGGATAATCCACACTCCACTCTTTACAACCAGTTCCGGCCTTTTCACTACACTAGACCTAGTTCATAAAAACAACTCACCAATCCCACGAAAACACGCGCACACACTCGTTTCGAGATCTTTTTTCCATTCGTGTATAGTGTGCATCAACAACCACCAAACTTCATTACGTCACCATATCCTTTTTCTCATAAACTGAATTCAGAAGCGTTGAAGCCAGACGTAAGAACACTAGATGCCAACAGTATTGGTGGGTAGTCAGAAGCACACCCGCTGTAACACTACGCAAGAATCAAAATGCACTTACACACCTACGAAACAAAAACATTTATTCACCCAATTCACCAACATCGATAAACGTTATTCCATCCTTTCTATTCAGCGCCTGAAAAGGACGAGCTTTTCTGCTTTTCTAGGACGCCACAATATGAAGCAACACAAAAGGCCATCAAACGAACAGAAGTCCTTTCCAATGGACGGTGTACGGCAGCGAGATCTACCAATACATTCAATACCCCGTCAACTATTCTTTATTCAGCATTTTAAGGACATTATTACGGAAAATAGTGAAGCCCGCGTTTTTTCTGCTTTTTTATCCTCTGCCGTCGTAAAGATTTTCGCATAAAACAATTCAAAAGGATCGAAAGCTCTTGCGATACGTTCAAAATTCCTTTCCTTTTCAAGGATAGCTACTAAATTGGCAGGATTCAATTATTTGCGTTCACTTTTCGATCCTTCGCGGGGGGAGTAACTTCGATTGACCAAACACCAAAAATCTTAAATACACTAAGCACTAGGCCTTCTAATAGTCGACCATCTTCACGAGAGATTGCTCTTGACCTCCAACACTCTTGATAACGCTTTGCTTTGGTTCAACCGGTCGCGCGTTTAACTAATTAAGCGTTCGAATTAAACGAAACCCTCGTAATCTTGATGATTATTAGACCGCCTGACCGCCAGTTCGCTTCTTCCTCTTGAGTAGATTTTAATGGAAGAAGAACTTCACTACCGGACCGCTTCCGACCGACTTTTATAAGTTTCTAGTCGTACATGGATTAAACGTTACGATGGAACCTCCATCCGATTTTCCAAGGAAAAACGCGAACCTTTATTATTGTATATGCTCCACCAGTTGGAGCTGGGGATGGCTTTCCATTTTTCCAATCTCAGATAGGGGAGTCAGGAGCTATCTATACGTTAAAAGCACAAGGACTATAATTGGTAACAGAAAATAGCGCCGAGAATATTTGTACACAAGTTATACTATGGCGCAAAATCAACAATTAAAGGAAAATGAACAAAAAAAAGTCAACTTCTCACTAAATCCAAAAACAAATAAAACAGGTAGCACTAACACTGTAAATATCCACATTTAATTTGAACGTCATAGCTCAAAGAATTCTCGAGTTATCGCTAGTTTTGGGAAACGCCAATCCCATTTTTTTAGGGACATTTAGATGGCAGCTACTCGAAGAAGTAACTTTCTATCTGTCTTCTTATTTTTAAATGGTGGAAAACTATAGCGAGAAAAATTCAAATTGTCATATGTACGCATTTCACGGTAATCATGCAGTTATAGATAAATGGACTCCCTGTGGTATGAGAACTACCAAAAGAGAGGCAGATATTGCAGTCAACAGAATTTGACTTTTGACGATTTCTTGAGTTTTTGCGTGTTCAAAATTTGAAGCACAAATTTTTCAAATACTTTTGAATGGGGGAGACTCTTTTCTTGCTATGTTCCAAGCTCCTAGCTTGACGTATTTTATAGTAGGGATTCTGTGTATCTTAGGAACGGGTCATTCTAGAAATTTTACATTTACGTTGTAAATGTACGTAAAAGCAATTTAAGCAAATAAAAATTTATTTCCATTGCGGAGGTAGCACACAGCAAATTGTAATTGAAAAGGGTAGCATACATTTTCACGAATTTCGTCATATCTTTTAGGTCTACTGAGATTTTAAATAGAAAAAGGTCAAAGGATCCGTTTCAGAATTTTTCTATACTCAACCTTTTTTTTAAATAAAGGTAGGTATCTAATAGCTTTTGCATCTTTGTGTAGTATTATTGCCAATCCAGTCCAGTTCCACCTTATCTAAGATTTCAAAAGTCAGAAAACTTTGCTCATTGATTGTACACTTTGTCGAAATAAGAAAAATGTTTTTATATGTTGTGGGAAGTTCGTATATCAAAACGTATACAGTGTTGTGAAGGAAAAGCATGGCCGATAGTTATTTTGTTGGGGTAGAGCAAGACCACTGGAAATTGCCGTTTTTTAAGAATATTTTGCGAAACGTGTACGTAGAATCAGAGCATCTGCGCAGTTCCGTATAATCGTCACTTCCTTATGAATTGATTCATCATTAGAGACCATGGATTCATATTGAAATGGGAGACCACAATTCTTAGGTCCTCACAATCACAGCCTTAACCAATTTAGATTAAAATGCTGGCAGAATTAGAACACAGCGATAAGGGATAGATAGGTTCATTTGAGTCTGTCTTCATTCACTTGTCAAATAGGTTCCAAATTTCGAACCTAGCAAATTCTCACCTGTGTCAATATTATCGCATCCATACCATTCCAAATCCCATTGCCGTTCCTCACTTCCGATCAATATACGAAGAACCGGGAAAAATTCACCATGCGCACTAGTTCAATTTTCTGGTTTCCCCGTTTTCCAGAATTACATGTTTGTATCTGACTGCTGGGGAATCCAGTTTGATCCTGGATGGTTTTCCATTTAGACTCCATATGCATTTACCTCATACATCTTAGCACTAACCCAACGGATTGAGAATCACTGAGTCACCAATTTCTTGTTTGGATACTCTTCACAGCAACAATTTGTAGCCATCCGACTTTCACACAATGGAAAATCGAATGTAATAAATTTGTCCGAAATTGCGGAAAAGTGTTTAAGGCCATACAAAGAGAAAATTCCGAAGGAGGTTTTCGTAACTAAGGGAAAGTAGTAGCCAACCCCGGAAGGTAAACAGATGAACAACAATGATCTGAATTAAAATGGAATATTTACCTCAGCGCCCATGACTCCTAGGCTTTATTTGCGTTAAAATACAAAGCACCCTTTAGGCTTTTCCTGCACTTATTAATGTTGCTGTCGTAAAAACTTAAGAGAATGGCATATAAGTAAGATTTGTTGTTATTTTTAGACCATTTTAAGTACAAACTAAATTGAAAATACAACCAAATGAAACTAACAACTTAACTTATAAAAATACTAAATTTATAATTAAAAATATGTAAATATGAAGAAAATATTACAACTAACTAAAAAACTATTAAATAAAATATTCAATAAATAACCACTGCTAAAAACTTTCAAATATATAAAACTTAATAACTCCTAAATATGCAAAATATGACAAAAAAACGGAAGCTATCTAACTAACAACTAAGTAAAATTTAAAAATAAAGAAAAAATTAACAACTATTCGAAAAATGTAAGTATAGAAGCTACATCTAAATAAAATCGAAGAAGTAGGTAACAGGTAAATAAATGAAACATACCAAAAAAAACTTACAAATATTAATAATTCATACTCAAATTCATATTTGATATAAACTGTAAAACCTTCGCAAAGTATTTGAGATAAACTTAGTCATAATTCCGTTAGGACAATATTTTAGAATTCATTTTCATCTCTAGTGCGAAATTTTATTTTCTTTTGTCAAAATAGATACATTCAAATCTAAATTTGTAATTTTGTAGCATAAGCAGTGCCGGAGAAGTTAGCACTTCTAGTTCTTACCACCTTTGTTAATTCCGTGCATCATTTTCGCTTTACAACTATATTTTTGAAGTGTGTGCTTAAATCAAATATCAATATATTATTCTTAAGATTTTAACGTTTTCTTTTAAGTCATTCCAGCCAATTCTCAGCTCTCTCACTCTTCGATTATAAAGAATTAATTCAACCAAATTATCATTTAATTAAAACCATTTTGTCAATTGAGTAATTCATTTTTTTAATAAATATGTGTAGTAATTGAGAATTTGAATTGTTCAACCACCCATAACATCTGGCGAATACAAAGTTATTAAATTGATATCACTCACCGTTTCCAATTAAAATTAAATCCAAATTAACGTTTTATTTGGTAAAGCATTTTTTTGGTATTTATTTATTGATGCTATTTTATTTTTCGTATCGAAAAAGTTGCACTATAACTCAAATTTAAATACGTAATTAAAATTAAAATTGGTAGAGTCAAAAAATTGTCTAATCTCAAGCTGCCTAAAAAGATTTATGTAATTATACATACATATATTGCACGTCTAAGATACTTTCTTAAGAAGATGAAAAGGGAGGTTACTGTTGGCTCCTACTCCCAACTCGCACTATTCTTTAAGGAATATATTTTAAACTTTTTATTAAAAAATAGTACGTTACCAGAGATGTAAGCCAAAGCAGGATCACTAGGATATCTATAATAGAGATATGAAACATTTTGAAGGATTTTCTGCTTTCTTTTCGGCATATTTTTTCGTCTTTCCTAGTGTGGAATATACACTGCGGTGCACGGTTGTACGGTTTTGCGATATGGATAGAACGTCGTCAATAATAATAATAATCAATGGCACCACAGCCCAAATCGGGCCAAGGCCTTGAAGTAATGCTAGAGTTGCTTCATCACGAGACCAACGGAACACTAGCAGGTGAAGTGGTCAGCTACACGCTCGTCCATGATTATTACCCCAATTTTAACTCAGGTACTCATTTACAGCTGAGTGAACTGGTAGTCCGGCACCCAATGCCATTAGTTGCCAAGTTTCTTTCTGAAGGTTGTTTGATAGAGACTCAGTTTAGTTTCGTTTCGTCCAAGAATAGCACTTTATCTTATTTTGAACTCAACTCTTACATTCACTTCTTGATGATACCCCCAATACCCAGTACAGAATAGATAGCTTCTCAAAAGAACAAGAACGGATTGAAAGAAGTCACAACCCCAAGCCCAGTCAATTCACCGCAAGAAAGATATTTGCTTCTCGGAATTTCATTTTATTTTCTAATTTCAATTCGATTCCAAAACATCAATGGCTTCTCTGAACGGCGTAAGAATTCCCTCAAGACTTTTCTAACATGTCCCCGATTCGGGATAGACCAGAACGACTTGCATTCGATGACATATGCAGATACACACGTCCAGCAAAGTTAACAACGGCGAACATGATTTTCGTGGAACTTTTGAGAATGTAGTTTTCAGCAATGTCTCCAGCAGGAGCTGTAGCCAGATAGTGCAGAAGGTAGCGTCGAGTGTCCTTCGCCAATAACAACGGCATCGAACTTTTCAACTATTGGAGGGGTTGGGACTTGGAGCTAGTGCAATTCCTAGATGGCCATTCCACCAACAACGGCGAAAACTCAATAAGAGCTGAGAACTTGGAATGCATTTCTACAGGATGGGTGGCACTGAACTATACGTGATCGCAATAGCTGATAGCAACCTTTCCTTAAGAAGTGATTCTGCTCCTGCCTCCTGGGTGGCGGTGGTGCAGTGGATTTTCCGGTGAAGGTGACCTTTCACCTAACAAGAGAAAGGAAGAAACGAAAGTTTTGTAGTTGAATCGAAGGCGGAATTTTAATAAAACCCCTGCCAATTGAAGAACGGAAAAACAATGGAATATTCCATGCAGACATGTTCGGCTCTTGTTAGTTTTGTTATACAACTTGAACATTTTCACGCTACTTCAGGGACTCGAGGATCTACAAGAATCGTCTTATGTGTTCGCTTACACCACTAATTCCAGTTGAGGTTGCCATTATTTGCGGTGGTAAATTGAAAGTTCTCGACGGTATTAATTTCTTTTTTTTGTTTGCAATGAGCCATGACATTCAGACCTGAATTTTGGATAAGATAAACCCAAACTGGATTCATTGGGAACTTATGGCCGGATAATGAGAGCTACACGTGCCTGAAACTCCACTTTTAGCAACAATATTGGCGAAGTTCAATTTAGGAGAGCTACCAAAACCTTCCATTAGACTGATTAGAGTTAAATTTTAGTTGTAAGTAGTGGAAAAATTTCCATATAAGGTCAGAGCAAATATTCATATCATTACTAGAAAGTCGTAAGGTATTCAATATGTTTTCACGAATTCCGTCATATTTTTCAGGTCTGATGGGATATCGAGTCGATTTTTCTTTAGTATGCAATCATATAAAAATTAAATTCAGAATTTTATTTATTCAACTCTACTTTATTTTATGATTCATTAGGCTAATCATTTTACTAGAAGGCATCCAACGAACAATATTGACTTAACTTAAATATGCACAAGGTAAAAATTCGCCAGGAAGAAGACGACACGTGTATCGAAATCGAAAGCGGATCGAGGGCATATTAAATTAAATTCAAAATTAAGTCAGATGATATCAAAATATCGCCAGGGATATAATTCGTATCTTCCTAGTTGTCATTCATTGAAATACCGTCACACACTTTGTCTGCAATTGTGCTAAACGAAACGTTCTACATAATTCTGCTGTACTATATGTGCCCGGTTTGTGTATATGTTGACGTTATCCCTGTTGATCCTTATTCAAATGCTGATAAGCTCCAAAGAAGACACAGCACCACAAAGAGAAAAGGACTCGAAATCGTGAGTATCTATCCCACATACAAAAACAAGGATGTCCTCTGATGTCAAGACGGAAATCTTGTCTGTTTCTTGTGTATATGGTCACATAGTATTTAATGGATACGACAACGGGATACAGGATTTATGGGAGATTATAGATGAAGGTGAGAAGATTTGTGATATTACCCCGAAAAGATTTTCTTCGTGGCCGTAAAGGTAAAGAATTTAATTCAATGCCTTGGGATAGGTATACAAATTTTCTACGTCCCAGATGAAACGATGTGTTATCTTTGATTCGTAGGACATCTTAATGTCAAACACTTGGGTGATATCTTCCGAGACCATTTTACGTAACTTTTGTTAAATTTCATTCGATTTAAGAGGCTGTCATTTGATACTGTTCTTAGAACGAATCTGATCCCAAAGGGCCAGCAAATTCTTGTTAAGTCAGAGAAAATTTCACGTTGTTGGCAACGTACGATAAGATTACTTAAATTTGTTTAAGAATTCTCGAAGTCTTGTAAATTTGATAAGTTTTTGGCGTAGCATGAAACTTACGAAACAGTTTCGTATTTTATTGAGTACAATTTAATAATCAAGGAACTTTCCTCCCTCCAAGGACCAATAGTTACACCCTTAAATTATTTAAATGTTGCACAGTTTATGTTACATAGTGTGTTCATCATATCTTTTGATCAGGAACTTGAAAATTGCATAAGAATTCCTCCTTAATGTGGGAGAGTACATAGCAGATACTTCGGTTAATTACAAAGGTAACGCTTTTTATGATAACGTGAATAACTTATTGCGGTCAACGTCAGATTTAACTACAACTACTCGGAGAACCTTCTGAGAATTCGAGCTAACCCATAAAAAACTTGCATTTAATAGAATACCATTATAAAAGTTTTTCATATAATTAAAACTTTTGTCATAAATTAGATCCAATTAGTGTTTGTATTGCATTTTGAAGAGGAACCAGAACGGTGGTACTATGGACCGGTACGAGTAACACTCCTAGGTGCAGCCATCATCAAGCAATGGTGATTTTCTCGTATTCCTACTGAGGTGCAAAGGAATGTTTCTAAATTGGAAAATGGAAACTTTTATGGTACGGGCAAGTCGACTTTGTTGGGAGAAATTGTCGAAATGTTTCAAGTTTACAAACATAGAAATCTTGTTTCGTCGAGTGAATTTGCATGCCAGATGTCTTGATTAGATGAGACCTTTAACATTTTGCCATTGCTCTAAACTACGAGTATCTTAGAAAAGCTTTTAAGATGTTATGCAAAATATTCCGTAGAAGGATTTAAATTATTTCAGAACATCATTAATAAACTGATAAATTTTTTAAATGGAAGTATTAAGTGATAGCGCAGTGAAGTTAGATAATATTCACGAAGCGATTTAATTCACTTCATATTCATCTACTTATGAATATTTTTCGTCGAGATGAATTCACTAGAATTGTTGTTTAAGGTAACGAATAACGTATTTTTTGTGAGCTCTTTGCGGACTCCACCATTTATGATTTATTCAGTGATTTAGAAATGAACTCAACAAATGTATTTTGAATAGGATGAGCAAATGGACTCTCCCAACAAATCATAAAGTTGCCTGATTTATTTTTTTTTGAGGTCTACTAATAAAAAATTTAAGTAAGACAAAAGGGAAGGAAGTTGACTCAAATCGTTCTCTTCCAAAAATAAGTTCCACGAAATATTTCTATATGCGTTTATGGCAGAGAAATTTACGGTAACATCTTTAAGAGTACCCGCAGACTTGCGGTTTTTAATTGATTGCTCGTTTAGTTGCAATGACTAATGGCTATGCAGCTGTATGGAAGAGAGCACATCGATTCCATTCGTCCAAACTAAAAAGTTGAATATGCAAGACAGTTCCATTTCGATCGAAGCGGGTAAGAGCTTCCTCCGCATAGGTAAAACAATCGCGTACATCTGGTTTTCTCCCAGCATTTGGTCGAAATCGATTAAATAGGTTTGTCGGACAGATAGAATTGTGCGCAACTTTATCCAATTAAATAGTTGTCCAACTAAATAGTCCTTAGTATACGCTAAAAGGTACTTAAAAAATGAAAAAGTGCACTTTATTCTGGGAACTTGCTGCAATCTTACCGCTATCTGGATCTGCTCGTATTTAATAATTTGAATTAAAAAAAAATATGTCAAAAAAATTAATGATGAAGTAGAGGCAGCACCACAAGTGCAGCTAATGCTAGAAAGTTGAAGTTGTCGTTTACTTATAGGTACATAGGTATATGCAATCGTGATGGAATTTCTTGAGGCAGTTTATCCTCAAAACTGGGAATATTAGTCGGCAAATAAAATATTGTCATTATAAACACAACTCTATATCACACAACTTTAGTGCCACGTTATTCCAAATCGATATTAGTAAATTATTAGGATTTGTTGATGAAATACTTTAAATTTTAATACTTTTTAATAACTTCAAGTTTTACTCTAAAAAAATCACATTCAGTGATTTATTTTTTAATTGTTATTTTGAACATAGAGATGCCTTGGTAAATATATAGATACTTAAATATCTAAAACAAGAAGATACAAAATTATTGATCCTTTAGAAAATTGTCGAATGCAGGTATCAATTGAAAAGAATGTGTAGCCAACATCGAAACGGAGTCGGTTTTGATGGATTCGAATTAACTTTCAATCACCTTCCATCCTGCAGTAATTTCCTTTCGAATTCGGTCAGTGGATGGGCAACAACCTTACTCGATACCGGTGCAATAGAGCTATGGAACCGCGTGTATGTGTTTCTACATACCCCATCAATTGACGCCGAATGACCACAATTTGTACAGCATCGATACCGTCTACTACAAGGACGATGATGTTTCGCGCGAATATTTGAACGCGTGGATAAACATTTTCATGGATTTTACGAGAAAATTGCGAACTCGCTATGCCATTGCAAAATCACGAATTGGACTTTGAACGTTTCATCAACGGTTTTACTGGACGTTGCGTTGTTGTAAATGTGCTTCAATTATTCGCGGTTTTGTGTGTTTGCTGGTTAATAGAATTTTGCAATGCTGTAGATATTTGAATTTTTTTTTGTGTGTAACGTAACGTATTTCGAAATACGATCGTATGCTTTTGCTATACATGAGTACGATGTGAAAATTAAATACTGAGTTCCCATTTAAATTGCATATGAGAAAAAAATAATAAAAGTAGGACACACTATCAATATAGTTGTGGGGATGTTCTTAAAGATTTTAGATTGTAATGCAGATTTAAGAGACTCCGTAATTCTAGAATACAGTATAATAAAATTCAACTGAAAAGCTGATTTCTCGATAAGCGGGAGGTCCTGGTGTCATTTTAGTAAGCTGTCGCTGCCCGGTTGTTTGTTTAAGTTCTGGACCACTACATTTGGAACAGAATCTCGAAGCTAAGAAATTCTAATTTGCGTTTTGATTAAGGGGGAGGCCACAGTAGCGGCTTCAGAATATCGAAAAAAAAAAAATGTTGTCTCAAAAGGCTCTTTAGGGTCCCAAAAATGTTGTCCAATAGTTACATGTACGTACGTAACCTGTAAGTACCTGAAATTCGAATGTAGCGGGGCCTACTCTACTGGTGAAAGAGAGCGTACTTAAAACTTTAAACGTATATTTTTTTCGAAACAAGGTTTTTTGAGCTGGCCGATCGTTTTATTTAAACAATTTTCAACTTTTGGACTTGCGGTTTTATTGATAACTGTTTTTTCCAGAGAAGTATGTAGGTACGTAGAATTTTTGCGATATATTGCATATTCAAAAAGTTATAAGCAATTTTCTAGTAATTTTTTTCGGATCCCAAAATGAAGCGGATTCTTGGCAACACGTGCCTAGCGTGGAAGGCGCCTGAAACAAATCACATGAAATTATCTTCAACGGATTCTATCCCACCGTCACCGAGGAATACTAAAGTGCTCCGAGTATAAAATTCTCAGTAGGGGTTGTACATTAATCATAAGTACACTCGGTATGCGTGAATTTATATTTCATCTTCCTTTAAACGAATTTTCAGCTACAAAGAGACAGGTTACCATTTTTTTTGCCCTTCCGTATGCAAAGCAGTTCTCAACCACCCGCCCTACAGGTATGCCGACAGAAAATTTCATATTTGATTTAGGACACCCGCGGAACAAAAACAACTGAAAAGGAGCAGCAGCTCCTCTTTAATAGTATTCGTCCGTCACCACGAACTTTATAATGTATTCGAATAAAGGATACCACGTACTTTCATGATGTTCCTACAATTGAATTTATTGAAGAGCCAGACTTCTGTAGTACCCCAGCAAGGACTTGCCTTTGGCAAGCGAAGTGGATACGTGTCTGACAGGTTTCTGTACCGAGCCTGACCCACCATCGTCCTTCCAGCTATCTTGCGATAAAGGTTACATTGCCTTTTAGACTGAAATATGGACAGCCATTTAATACTGACATTAAATTGGTTTCTAATACAGTCGCCGAAGGACGAAAGGAGCGGCTTCTTAGAAGTTCGAAACTTGGAGATTTTGGCGTTTGGTCCTTATGCCAAAGGGCAAGAAAGTTTTGTTTCAGTTTTTTGTAGTCGATTTCGTTTGGAAATGTTTCGGGCTTTCTTTCTTAATGTGATCTTTTGTGAAACTTTTGTCAGTAACAAGTGGATAGTTTTTGACATTTAAGTGGGATGGAAGTTTCGCAAGATATGTACAAGCATAGGTATGTAAGTATTGCATAATGCATGAGTAAGTTGTTGTCAAGCTACTATCGTATCTGGCATCTTTCGCAGAGTTTTATCAAGTTTTCGACTTAGCTGTACGTGGGCGGTTCTCTTTGGTTTAACTAAAAGGACTTTGCAACTTTATGTTATAGGTGGGTATTTAAGTACATTTTGACCTGAACAATAAAGTTCCAAGTGGATCATTGGTAGCTGGAAAGTCTACAAATCCAGAGGTCGGGATCGAATTCGATCCAGATTATAGGTATATGAAAATCGACATAGTACCTACTCATTAGATTGGGCTTGAATCTCCCTCGAACAAGTGCATTCTTATCATCCAGTTAACACCCTAATCCTAATTTATTTTGGCTCTAATTAGCACCAAAATGACGTTGTGGCTGTCTAAATACTATAATAACATTATTTATAGTTTATAGTGTTTTTCAAAACATACCAAAAAATTAAATTGGGTTCACAAGGGGATTGGGGTCAAAAATCATGTCTAGCTACGACACTGATTATACATACTCTACGATTATATCATCTGAACTGAGAAAAAAAATACATTTTTAAAACAAAAAAACCTTTTCTCAAATAATTCTTTTTGCTAAATTAAAATTAGAAATAGGAACAAAGAATTTATTTTATTTCATCGGCTTTTTCATTACTTTCTGCCATTGAATTTTCTTATGATGAAAATTATTTTAGGATTTAATTTAATTCTTTGTCCTTCGCGCATTGTATTCAATCTTATTCTTCCGACATTCTAGAAGGAAGCCAGGGCACGTTTGAAATGAAAATCTAATTTATGCTAGCAAATTCTTGGAACCGTACACGACAAGGACACAGCTATTGCGAAAATAGTTAATTAAACGGACAACGTTTGAATATTTCGTTTAGAAGGTTCCTCCTACGTCTTCGCTGATAAGACAAAATAAATGACTTCGTCGTTTCACCTTTTCAATTACAAATGGGACTTCTTAGATCAATTTAATTGCACCTCTGTGTCCAGTTACACTGCAGTACGACGCTACAATACAACACGGGATACCTTCAGAAAACTAAATTCCCGACTAAGACGGCAAAAAGCTAAAAAAGTAGCGCTATAATTTAATTACAGAACACTGTAGTTCTGAATTGGAGGTGGAAAGATAGCCACTATTAGAGTGTCAGCCATCCGCACTGAGCTCCAACGGGGTGTTGTGCTACCATTAGCCAGCGCTAGCAATGTTAAATGTTGCATCGTCTGATTAATAAAATCGTTTATCTCTCCTTGGCTGGAACCCCGAAAAAGGATCCTACAGACGGAAGACCCCTTTTCCACTTTACCCACTGGATGTGCCAGTAAGTGTGTTATAGCAATAGCCCGAAGCTCTATGCATTTAAGTTTGAACATGGAGATGGAGTTATCCTTCTACGAGTACGAGGCTAGTGCAAGACTCTAGTGGGTACTTCTTAGCTCTTAACTCCACAATGGATGAAATTCAATCTGCACCAGAGGATTTTGTTTCTGTGTGTATGGAACAATTTGTTTCGTATTTGCATTGTAGTAAAACAACTTGAGGACCCTTCAGAAGTCATTGTGCATGAGAAAAAGGAGCAGCATAACGAACATATTTCTGGGAATTTCCTTATTCAGTCGTTTGGATGCATGCTGTGTTCAATGTAATGAAGCATATTAAGGGTGGTGACGAGTTCAGCCCTAGTCAGTTTTTGGGTACTCGAGTTTCACACAAAATGTGTCAATTTCATGTTGCGAACCACACCCTGAATCCTTTGTCATTTGGATGACCCCAAGGAGATCTCTAGTTAGGCAAACAAAGGACATACACAGTTCAATTTGCTACAACACATGCTCCACGTATCTCTTCATCTACCCTCTTGGTTTTTTTTGGGCCTTATGCTGAAAGGACTAATGGCTTTCTCCTGAATAGTTCTGGGTTCTGCAAGCAGTCATCTCTAAAAAATAATTGCGATCAAAGTTTAAGAAGACAACTGATTCCACCACCAAATAGCCATAGCAACCATTTTAGCCTTGATACTGTCTTGCTTTGCAAGAAATGAATTACAAACATCCTACATATTAATAAGAAAGTACCTATCTTGGAAAAATGTTTGTCTGTCTGTTTGTCTGTTTGTCCTTCTAAACCACTCATACGATTGCGATGAAATTTTGGTGGTTTGTTGAGGATACGCCCGCGATGGTTTAGGCGTTAGAAAAATCATTTAACAGTTGGTGGTTTGCGAGTTATTTCAACATTTGAGTCTTTTGCATATGATTTAGAGGCAGTATGTCCGTTTTCGGTGTATGTTAGTTACTATGGATGGTGGATAGAGGATATTGGATGAAGTATGGAGGATGGTGGATATTGAATGGAGGATGGTTTGTGCGTTAGAAAAATTATTAAAAAGTTGGTGGTTCGCGAGTTATTTCAAAATTTCAGTCTTTTCCGTATGATTTAGGGGCAGATTGTTCTTATACTAAATGGTAAAGTTGGACTATGGATGGTGGATAGAGGATAGTAGGTGGAAGATGAAGGATGCTGGATAGAGGATAGATGATGGAGGTTGATTGATGGTAGATGAAGGATGGTGGATAGAGGATGGTGGATGAAGTATGGAGGATGGTGGATAGAGAATGGAGGATGGTGGATGAAGGATGGTGGATGGAGGGTGGTGGATAGGGGATGGCGAAAAATGAAAAATGGAAGATGAAGGATGAGGAATAGAGGATGGAGAAGCAGGACTAATGGATCAACAGTAGAGACGGGAGTAACAGGGGCGATAGAACACCGCGAGCGTAGTCGTGGTACGCGGCTAGTTCAATATAAAATCGTTAGAAGAAAATAATACATCGACGAATCGTCACTTCAAAAGTAGCTGATCCCCGAACCCGACAAGTTCATAGAACAAGTTCTCGTTTCGAATGGAATTTCACTCACAACAAAAGCTTTCTGCTCGTATTAGATTTGGTTCCAATAATGTTCAAGAGACGCGTATATAATTTGAGTTTGAACAGAATCGCGTTGTACAGACGTTGCGCTGAATAAACTGGGTCTTCTAGTAGTCACTTGGTTCTGGGTCGGTGCACATTTCTTATTTATTTTGATGATGTCAAATGGGGTAAGTAATGTTTGGTTATGATGCCCTATTCATAAGGGTCGCAATTTTGTTCAAGTTCCTTTTCAAGGCTTGGCTTCATAGAAGATCAATATGGTTTGCTATCTCGCCCTTCAGTTGTTCAATGATGGGTTTATTGGCGTAGACCTTGCTTTTGAGATAATCCCAAAGAAAGAAGTCAGAATCAGATAGCATGATGTCGGTGGCCAATTTATTTCGCCGTTTCTGGAGATGATTCGTCCGGGAAACTTCTGCAGCAATAATTCAATTGTTGCGTTGACTGTGTGGTACGTCACACCATCTTGCTGGAACCACATGTCGCCGATGTCATAATCATCCTATATTGGTCATAAGAAGTCGGTGATCATGGCATGGTACTGTTACCCTTCCCTGTGACAAAGTTCCCAGTTGCATTTTCGAAGGGTCAATCACTCCAACAGCGCATTGGCTTTTCAAAGAGTGCCCGTGGATTTTCATTAGCCCATATTCTGCAAATAATTGGTAGAAGTGTATCAAGATTTTGTTCCTCACGCTCTGAATATTTGCAAATAATATTTTAATGTTATTATCTACATTCTAATATTTTTACCTTATTACACATTCCAGCATTTGTTTGCATTTGTCATTCGTTGGTAAATCATTTAGAAAAACATATACAAAAAAATACCCAAACCTAAAGCGACCGATACACTTCCAACTCCCCTACAAATTTCGTTTTTCGTCGTTATTTCTTTTCTTACAGTTGGCAGCATTGACTGAAACCAAAAAAAAATTTGCAAATGCAGAAAAAAAGATGCGCAAGCGTAGTCCACGTGTACTGCCTGCAACTGTCGCTGCTAAACGAACAACCGAGCGAGACAACGACCCCCACGAAAACAGACACGAGACAAAAAACTTGGACGAATGTCGAAAAACTCGCGCGTTCTACCAGTCATCTCGCTCTCGCACGCTGCTATCATCACCAATCGACCATTAGTGGAACCGGGACAACAAGAGCCGTTATCCCGTGCATTGTATCGGCGGCGGTTTTACAAAAAAAAATTTTGTGCATGGCGGACGTATTTTGCCGCACGGTTTTTTGCTTTTTACAAGAGCGGCCAAAACAAAAGTTTCTGTTGGTTTCCGAGAAATCCGTTGTGGCGCCGAATTTAAGCGAACCGCGAGTAGATTTGCTGAGCCGTGAAAAGTGAAGTCGCGGCTTTTCTCCCATTTTCCCACCGCCGCGAGTGTGAGCCTCCTGTGCGAAGGCTGGCCGTCGAACTGATTCCGGGCGATTTAAGTGAAAAATTTTTTCGCGACTTTTTCCTTTTTCGTGCGTCGTTTTTCGTTTTGAACTTGGTGATTCCCGGCTAGCAAGATGGGGGCCTACTTAACGGTGCCCATCACCGGAAAAGTGTCGAGCAACGAAGCGATTGATTCCATCGATGTCGGCGCCAGTTCCATGCAGGGTTGGCGGATTAGTCAAGAGGTGAGTGTGCGCTGCATTTGAGTCCGTTCGCCCTTCTCAAGGTTTTCTTATCAAATTTCAGGACGCCCATAACTGCATACTGAACTTCGACGAGAACACTTCGTTTTTCGCCGTGTACGACGGTCACGGCGGTGCCGAAGTGGCCACGTACTGCGCGGAAAAGCTACCGGCGTTCCTAAAAGAGCTCCAGACCTACAAGGACGGTGACTTCGAGCAGGCACTGAAAGATGCATTCCTGGGCTTCGACAAGACGCTCCTCGACGACGAAATCATCGGCATTTTAAAACGACTGGCCGGCGAAAAGAATCCCGACAAAGACAGCGACAATGCCGACGAGGAGGAAGAAGAGGATCTGATGGAGCTATGCCAGGAAGGGACATTGCCGCTCGAAAAAGTCCTCGAAAAGTACAAAGGCTGTGCGGCCGCTGCGAAATTCCCACAAATAAATAAACTTAAGCAAGACGAGGCGGGTGCCTCGGGTTCCGGAACATCAAAACCGCTTTCGCCATTCCTGCGCGGTCGTCGCAATCCCAACAACAGCGAAGGCGAGCCGAGCAAAGTGTCAGAAGATGCGGGCGGCGGTCCGTCGTGTTCATCGACTTCACCGACTCCGGCCGAAGAATCATCCATGCCAGATCTGGACGCAGACGATTCGATAGTGAGCAGTTCGTGCGGTAAGAACGAAAAGAAACCTGCCACTTCTGAGCTGGACACCAAGGTCGACGATGTTGCGGACAAGTCGAATGAGGCGTCCTGCTCAAACGGCACCGTAACTATTTGCAGTAGCCCGGACAGTTCGTCAACAAAGGCAAAAGCCACGGCGGAAGTCGTACCGCCCGTCGTATCGAAGACCAAAGTGCAAAACGGTGACATCTCATCCTATCAAGACGCTGCCGGGAAAAGCGAAAATGTCTCGTCGAGCTCATCGCTTGCGGCATCCGCAGCGAAACAAGAGAACGGTGAGGTTTCCAGTAATTCAAAGGCCGACCAGTCTCCCGAGAAATCGAGCCCTAGCCGATCTACTGCTGCGCTGCCAGCTTCGAGTGGAATCTCGTCGAGCACAGTGGCCGCAGCAGCAATAGCCCGGCCTAAAGCTAAGCCCAGTGCGGCGCTGGATATGGATGATAGCAGTTCCGATGATGATGCTGATTTTCAGGGTAAGTTGGCTCTTGATGCGTATGAATGGGGCTGATTTACTTTATAGTTTGTCGTGCAACTTTCCTTTTAACAATTGTTCGAGTGCTCCAATCATTTTCAAACTATTTTCTTTGTTTTGATATTAATTCGAAGAAGCAAGTGTTCCTTTTGGCTTCAACGTCTCTTGATGTGAATCTCTAAGAAAAGTTTTGAAGGCAAAACTCACCGTAGATCTGTGGCGGATCTGATGTAAAAACATTTTTTTCTTCAGGCCAACTCCCGACTTGATTTTCATTCGATTTGATACTTCCTTTGCAGTTTTGTTCTCTGTTCTTCCTGTATTTTGAAGGTGCTTTCAAGCTTTAACTGTCGAGCTGCTGCCTTTTTAGGCAGAGCTGAAAAGAACATAGTCCCATTCTCTTAGAGACCGGGCAACATTAATTACAGGTGTGTCGTTGGCGTGTTTTATGCTTCCGCTTTTTTAAAAGAGCTCTTTATAAAATGCTTCCAAGGTACAAGTAACGCCGCAAATAACAGCAATTCGTAGTGGGTGTTTTTCTAAGGGATCGCAGAACGGGTCGCGAGTGATTGGTTCTGATTGTCGACATCTATTTTATGCAGGTGGCTTGAAAATCTTTCACATTTTTTTCTCGTCGACTCTTCAACTTCAAACTTACATTGATGGTTTCTGCATCCGTGTGTTTGTAGTGATCTAAAACTGCACTGTTTAGCCTTGAATACGTTCCTATTTCACGAATGGTGCTTAAAAAAAACCCCAAATCTAAACTTGAAAATTTTTACAGCCGAAGAGGACAATTCCAGCACAGAGGATGGCGAAGAAGATTGCGAGGCGGGCGACGATGACGATACAGAGGACGACGAAAACGATGAAGAAGACGAGGAAACCGAAGACGAAGAAGAAGGTCTAATGGACGACGACGACACCGCATTCTGCACTAATATGATCGAAGAGCCGGGCAAGGACAGTGGCTGTACTGCAGTCGTTGCATTGCTTAACGGTCGCGATTTATATGTAGCAAATGCCGGTGATTCGCGTTGCGTTGTTTGTCGAAACGGAAAGGCAATTGAAATGAGTTTCGATCACAAACCCGAAGACGATGAGGAGAGCGAACGAATATACAAAGCGGGCGGCAAAGTTACTCTAGACGGCCGCGTTAATGGCGGTTTGAATTTGTCCCGCGCGATTGGAGATCACGCCTATAAAATGGTAAGTTGAAATTTTTCGGAGAGTAATTGGCGTGTTGGTGATTTGTTTGGTGTTTTTTTTTTCTCCCCATAGAATCAAGATTTGCCCGCCGAAAAACAAATGATCTCAGCTCTGCCGGATGTTCAGAAGTTAATAATCTCACCAAACGACGAGTTTATGATTCTAGCATGCGACGGCATCTGGAACTTCATGTCCAGTGACGAAGTAGTCGAATTCATTAAGAAAAGAATCGACGAGGGATGCGAAAAACTATCACAAATTTGCGAACAGGTAAAACAAAAAGGGAAACTTTGAAAAAAAAAATGTCCAAAAATCTAATCCCCACCTCATTCTCTAGCTCTTCAACAATTGCCTAGCACCGAATACAATGGGCGACGGAACCGGCTGTGATAACATGACGGCAGTCATAATCCGCTTTAAACAAGCAATTCTCGATCTACCGACGAAAATTTCCATGGAATCGGAAGCCGTTCCGATTGCCCCGTCAAGAAAACGTGCCGCATCGCCAGCTCGTGTTGTCACCGACGACGGTACAGCAGCTGCGGCAGCCGCCGATAGCGAATCATCGTCGACAAATGAGTCGGCCAGTAAACGTATGAAAATCGACGATGATGTTAAGCCGGTCAGCGCTCAGGATGACGACGATGTCGCAATGTCTTCGACGACAAGCGACAATCAAAGTACAACGTCGTCGACGACAACATGAACGACATACTAAGAACCGATAATTTACGAGAGAGAGAAAACGAGAGGCGCAAGAGTCCGACCTGATTGCAGCGCGGCGCACAGATTTATGCTGTTTATGATACCGATTACAAGAAACTAGGAGTTTTTTTTTCTTTTTAAGTCATTAATGTTCATTTTTTTTTTTTAAATTCAAACAAACAAATTAATCGAGGAACGAACGTCGGATTCGATTTATCTCAGATTGTATAATGGAAGGCGAATATTTTTTGGTTTATTATAATTTACGTTTTTATTTACTTCATTTTCGTGATGTCAAGCTATTTAATGATTGGTAAATATTTTAGCAACTTTCATTTTAAATAGCAATCGTATGATAGTGTAGTAGTACTCCTTGTGCCCCCCCCCCTTTAACTGCGTTTTGTTTCGTTTTAATTTTCAACATTATTTTTTATGTTTCTTATTCTGCTTAGTCCCTAAAAACACCCACCACCATCCACATTTATTGTTAATTCATAATTATAATGAATAGAGACCGTAAAAGTATAAACAACACAATTACAACAAGAAAAACAAATTTGAGATAAAAAGAATATATTTAAAAATAAAACATGAAAAAGAAATCCAACGGAAATTGTTGCCTTTTTTTACATTCAGGGAATGTGAAGGTGAGCTTGGGAGTCAATCTTGATTCCGTGAAAACCGCTGTGAAAAGACTTCTGTGTTATGCCGCGGTTTCCTGAAGGAAAGATAGGCTGAGAGGACATGTGAAAAATTTTTCTGGTTGTCGACACGCTCGAATGTGTTGGCTGAAATTAAATAAGAGGAACTGAAGCTCTATTTTACCTAAAATATTCCTACGATTTATCATACCGGTGTAAAGAGCAGATGAACTTTGCCCGCCCAAAGCAGTGAACTTTCCAAACAACACACAGCTCATGGTGTAGATTATCAGAGGCGGAGGGATTCCTCCAAGCACCGCGACTAGTGTCTACTGTGCTATAGATTCTCCTAGATCTTTCTCCAGTTTCAACCTGGAGGACTTCACTCAGCTTTCTTTTTCTTAGGGATTTATCTAGCTGATGTAGGTCTATTTTTGCAGTGGTACTATGGTCCGCAAAGTGTTCTCCGAGACACTTGCGGTTTAGAGGTTTCTGCCTGAAGTTGGCAGAACCTGCAAAGGTTATCCGTTATGATTCCTATTCTTTAAAGATCTTTCAAGCGTGAATGACTCGTGAGTATTCCAGTTAATAGTTGAGTGGTTCGGTATGAATCTTTTGGCCTGTCTAAGTTTGGGCAGTGTGGCCCAGTGTTGGCATTTCTTGTGTTCCTTCCATACTCTTATGGTGCATTTACACTCAACGTTTGCAACGAGCCTCTATCCCCACCAAATAATCAATCAATCAAATAGCTCGTGCAGTCGCAAGAGTCTTACATTCAGAACCGGTATGCAATGGCCTGATGGGGGTAGAGGCTCGCCTCGAGGGTGAGTGTAAGCGCACCACTATGCTTCTCGTAATGGAGCAAGATGAGATTCCACAAAACGGCTCTGGTCCAGTAGGACGGACCGCTGCTCCGTCTCTTGCAAGTTGGTCTGCTATTTCGTTGCACTCATGACCGAGGCACCCAGTGCAGGAGAGTCCTCTCCTCTGTTGTTGGTACTAGGGATACATTATTTTTCTTGGCTTTTCCACACCAGTTTTGAGTTTACCGTGTGTGCAGTAAAGGCTTTTATCGCTGCCTGACTATCTGTGAGAATGACTACGTTCCTATTTTAGTATCTCCTTTCGGGGTTTATTTCTATGGAAGTGGAAATAACTTGGACATCCGTTTGGAAAACGGTGAGATATTCACAGAGGGATTCCGTTATCCTGACGCGGGCTTTGTCCATGCCAGCTCCGGTGCCTTGTCTTAGATTTATACCATACAATGCTATTCGTTAGGAACTGCGGTGGGTCCCTTACCCAGTTCTCTCTGTTGCAGACAATGGAGTTTACAGGCATGTCTAGCATTTAAATGCCACTTCTAAGTCTGGATAGATTATTAGGTGCATGTGGTGTAAAGACACGTTCTTAAATAAAAAAAATGCCGAATGTCTTTTCAATTCTTTAAATATTAAACTATAAACAGGTCGAACTTAAGCTAACAAATGATATCCTTGAGCGCCGCTACATTCTTCTTGTAGCACTTGTAGCTGCAGAGCGGCACGTTCGTTCGCGAGCAGCTGTAACTTTTAATATTGAAGCAGCCCGGAATCGAGCATATCGTCGGTTTGGGAGGATCGCGCGGCAATTGAGCAGCAATCGGAAAATCGAAATCGGGCGGAATCGAAACGGTTGCACCGTCGAGCGTGTTTCGATACGAAAAAACCGGCTGTGCGGCCCTGACTACTCGGTTTCTCGATTGTTTGCCCGATTTCGAGTCCTGTTTCTTGAGAAGTCGTTCCATCGTCTTCTTCTTGTCCTTTTCGCGTTTCTCGTCGGCCAGTTGTTTGCGTTTTTGCGATTTTATTTGCGCCTTTTGAATTGCTTCGGCCGTCATGACTTTCTCCTTGTAGCCGGTCGGCAGGGACATGAGAAGCTCTCCGCCCGGGCTTGGTTCTTTGTCGTTGCCGCGCTCGTACATTGCCCGTTGTCGTGCCGTCATCAGCTTGGGGTCTTTGATTTTCTTCAGTTCGTCGTCGACCTCCTCGAGTTTTCCGGACTCGATTGCGTCGAGCCATCGTTCCTCGTCGCTGGACGTCTCGCTTTCCTTGCCTTTGCCTTTCTTGCGCTTCTGTGACTTGGCTGACGGCGGCGTTACTTTCAAGCCGGGCGATTGGAGTTTTAGTTTATCGGCTGCCAGGACTTCGTGGAGGTGGTGGTGTCCGTGATGAGGGTCGTGAATCGGGGTGATCGGCATCTCGTTGCCGACGTCCACGGCATCCGAGTCGTACTCCAATTTGCGTTTCTTGTGTTTTTTGTGCTTCTTGTGTCGCTTGGATGAGGATTGGTGGTGGTGACCTGGACCGTGAAATTTGATCAGTTGCACTCAAATTTCTTCTGGTGTTTAATTAAATCGGTTAAAATCTTACCACTGCTCTCAAATTCGTGTTTTTTTCCCATGTTGTTTACAAAGTTTTGCATTTTTAAAAGTTTCGCAGGCGCAGTCCGGAACTGTCAAATAGTTTTTTAATCAGTGTTCAGTTCGAGTATCGAATTGATCAAATAGAAGGGTTGAGTACGTTCAGTGGCAAACTTATTGATTTCCGGTTCGAAACGCTGTAACATTCGTGGACAAAGCGGAATATGCCGTTCCTTTTATGGTTATTTTCCTCTGAAGTTGGTAAATTCATCATCATCAATGGCGCGACTTCCCAAATCAGGTCAGAGCAATTGGTCAACAGTTGGGGATTTGATGTTGGAGCTTCACTCCACTGACACCGGAAAATATCTAACATTTAATCATAATTGCTTCAATGGTAGCTTCCCACGAAAACCAAGTAATAATAAAAAATATTAGAACTAATTTATTGATGACAAATAAACCGAAGGTAGCTACAGCCGACTTCTGTCTGTCTATGACTTGAACAATATTGAAAACAATTCAGAATTCGATAGTTTTATTGATTTTGCATAAAGTTATTGATAATATCTTGCTGTTCGGTCTCAATACGCTGTAGGTACTGATATTCAATCTTCAGTCGATCTAGTTCCATGGCACGCTCCAGTATTTGCGCCTGTTCGAATTTCAATGCTGTTAAAAGCTGCGACAAAAATTCCAAGAAATTTTATTCACCTGATAGAATTGTTGTTCTGCTTCGCGTTGCTTCGAAACCGTCTTTAGCAGGTTCTGTGCATTTATAGCGCGTAGTTTTTCCTGTTCCACGTCCTTTGAATAGTTTTCGGCCGTTGCAAAAAATTCCTCGGCAATTTTTTTAAAATCTTGTAGCTCTGAAATTTAATTTACAAAATGCTTCGCAACAGAATTGTGTATCCCTACTTACTTTCCGCGTATTCGTTGCATTCGTCCTTCAAATCGTTGGTTTCATTTGCAATTTGCGGATCGAGAACACGCAGGTAGTAAATATCGTCAATATAAAGCCCGGCTCTCTGCAATTCGTCCGACATTTTCAGTTTTCTTTATGGATCTGTGACGTTTTTCCTGTTGCCATAGCAACATGATGCGGAAAGTCTCGACTTAAACGCCGCTGAACTGTATCTGACAGCTAGAAACCAGACACTTTGACATTTTGCGTCAGAAAACTGTCAAAACATTTTCGCGAAGAATTGTACGAATTGGTTTTTTCAATTTTCACCGTTTTCCGATTAACACAAGTGACTCAGATCGATCGGGCACCGTGCTGTTTGTTTTTTATTAATTGGAAACGGCAACAAAATTGAGTCGGTCAAAGGTGAAATGTCCGGCGACCATAAGACGGTGCTCAAAGGCAGTCCCTCGCAGTACGTCAAGTTGAATGTCGGCGGGAGGCTCTTCTACACGACAATCGGGACCCTCACGAAGCACGACACAATGCTGAGCGCGATGTTTAGCGGCCGGATGGAGGTCCTGACCGATTCGGAAGGTGAGTAATTGGTTCCGGGGAAAGTAGTTTCGACGGGGCGGGTCTGTGTGGGAGTTGCTTCGAGTCTTGATGATTAACTCAGTCGATGCAGTCACTGGGCATCGAGTCACCTTTTTAATCGGCCTGTTTTGAAAACCGATCGTTTCCGGTGTTTCGACTTGGAGTGACGTGGGTAATGGAGTTGCCTTTGAAATTTCTGATTGGGCTACTTTGGATTTCGCGTGCATGTTGTTCCTCATAATTTCACTTCCTGGTCGCGAGTGTGGGCGGACAAAAAACCCTTCAATTAGTACGACCATCGCATCATCATCAAAGGCACGACAGCCCAAACCACTAATACGAACTACGTTGGGAAAAAAAAAACGATTCTCCAGATAGAGAACAGTCACTGAGTCAGACCATGCTCCAGCAGAATCGCATTCCTATCTCAGAAGGAAATCCGTATATACAGCACTACATGAGGTAATGGGGTGTATAGAATATAGTCTTGTATGGAAGCTACTACTAAATGCATTACTTCTTAGAATATGTTTTATATACGCTCAATAGAGATCAATTTTCTTCCAGGATGGATTCTAGTCGACCGCTGTGGCTCACATTTCGGCACAATTCTCAACTATCTACGGGACGGTCGTGTCCCATTGCCGGACTCGCGAAGAGAAATCGAAGAACTTCTGGCCGAAGCAAAATACTACTGTATTACAGATCTGGCACTGTCGTGTGAGCGTGCTCTTGTCAAGAACATGGAACCGGAACCGATATGCCGCATTCCGTTAATCACATCGCAAAAAGAAGAACAGCTTCTCATCAACAACTCGTCGAAACCGGTAGTAATGCTAGTCGTGAATCGTCACAACAACAAATATTCCTACACGAACACATCGGACGATAATTTACTCAAGAACATTGAACTATTCGATAAGCTCTCTTTGCGCTTCAGTGGCCGGATACTTTTCATTAAGGACGTGATCGGTTCGAGTGAAATTTGCTGTTGGCTGTTCTACGGACATGGAAAGCGAGTTGCGGAAGTCTGTTGTACGTCGATTGTTTACGCGACCGACAGGAAACATACAAAAGTCGACTTTCCTGAAGCTAGGATATACGAAGTAACACTACAAGTTCTGCTCTATGAAAATCGAAATGCTCCCGATCAGGAGCTACTTCAGGCGACATCATCTGTTCGTGGTGGAGGTGGTGGTGGCGGTGGGCTTCAGCTATACACCAGCGATGAAGAAGAAGAACGAAGTGGTGTTGCACCGCATCGATCTAAACAACTGAATAATCCGATATGATTTGCAAATCAGCTCATCGTGATCACGCGAAATGGACTATTGCCAAAGAAGAAGTAGTTTTTGTTTGTTTAGTGCTCTCATCGATCCTCTTACTGTTGTATTTCCTAATCCATTCCCTTGTCACGTTTTATTTAATCGCTTGCAACGTCCGACTCCACATCTTACTCGTTCCGCACACATAAATTATGAATCAGGTTTAAAGAATAGGATCGTGGATATTTTTTACTTTTGATTCTGTCTTATTGTTGTATAGGTTAAGAAACTAAGAAAAAATAAATCGCTTACCGAGAATAACCATAAAATGTGAACAGGATTAGCGCTCAATGGATCTTCTATATATTTTTTTTACTTAATTTTATTGGAATGAAAAAATAAACTTTTACGACTGTGAAATGTAAGGAATAAAACAATTCAGCTATCTTTAGTTACTTTGTATTTCGGATTGCAACGTTTTTGTATGAATATGATATGCTGGTGTTTTTTTAGTTGAAATAATTATAAATAAAATATAAACACTATTAAAATACATATTTAACTAAGAACTTTGTTTAAATTTTATTCGGGAAAGTACACAGCTTCGTGTTGTGGCATCAGCGAGAGTGATAGAGGCAACTTTTTTCATACTACTTTGTGGAAACCCACAAGCCCTTATATTGTTCAAATTTCAGACTCTAAGTATGTGTTAACGATATAATGGGTTCCTCTTAAAAGTATGGTCAGTAGCATCTGGATCTATATGTCGAGGTAGCTTAAGACCAGAGCACATCGGTTTTGTATATTGTTCTATCATTTCCTATCGTCTCTGACTGCGTGAAGTCCTTGTTGTACTTCGACTAGTTTATTGGGTCGTTCCATTTATTGTATATCACATGGGCTCGCCTTGGAGAGCATCCACAATCAGTTCCTATATTAATCACAAAGCTAATTAAACGAATTAAAACTTCCGGTTAATTTTTTCTTCATTATTTATCTCGTTAAACATCTTCAATATACAAAATAACTTAAATAATTCTTATTATGAATTAATCACATAACTAGAGAGGGGAGAGAGGGCATAAAATTAAAAGAAATCTTGGAAAAGGCTAGTCGGATAATGAAACATAAAAACTAATGTCACGGATAAGTTCTCTTAAATTACGAAAATTTCAATTTGCTTCTGTGCTTTTTTTTGTGGGTACAAAGTAATGGCCAATTTGTTCAGTTTTTCTCCAAAATAAATTTCTCTTCAAGTGATTTACAATAGAATTTTCTCCAAAAAAAAAAAAATTTCCGTTTCATCGAATTCGTTCGGACTTACGAACACATCACTGGGAATCGCTATACAAAGAAAAATAAATAATTTGGTATAAGCTTCCTTGGCCGCTCT
Source organism: Beris chalybata (assembly GCA_949128065.1). NCBI lineage: Eukaryota > Metazoa > Arthropoda > Insecta > Diptera > Stratiomyidae > Beris > Beris chalybata. The sequence continues at coordinate 4,195,509 of OX421894.1, read as the reverse complement.
CATTGTTGCTTTTGCGAATTTCAAAATCAGTAGAATTTAATTGGAGGCAAATGATTTCCGCATCGTGGAAAATCTGGTGGAACTGGTGGTAAATCGCCGTGCGAACCGATATGAATAATCAAGCCCATTCCGATGACAATGTGGAATTGGAAGTGACAATGGAAGAGCCAGTAGCCGGGATTATCGGCACGGAAACGAAGGACAACGTAGCCATTATTGGGCACGGCTATGGTGTCTTTGAGTGGCGGCCGAATAAAGTCCCTGCGAAGCATTCCTCTTCTGTCCAGTTCGAGGGCGTGCTTCAAGTTGATCTTCTTCACGTTAGTATCGGGCGATCTTCCCATACCGATCACATGGTACGCTGTTCCGTGCAAATGAAAAGGATGACTTAGATTCGTTTGTTGGACTTCGTCGACCAGGACTACTTCAACGATAGCTCCGAGCGGAATGTCTACTTTATGCGTGCATAGACAATTTTGTCCACAATTCGGTGGTCGATTGTCGCCGTTACAGAACTGTTCTGGCGGTACGTCTTCGATTTGTGAAAGGAGTGGTGATGGCGGATTCACGTATGAGATTTCATCAATCAGCGAGATCAGGTGATCGCCACCAGGAGCAACTAGAAATATAAGGAAAAAAGTTGAATTATGATTCTTTTGACCTAGTAAAAATAAAATTAAACAGGGTAGTATATGCTCCGGTAAACCCATGGACCCAGGCACAAGGGTAATTTCATTGACAAACACGTAAAGCTGCTGAAAATTTCAACGTATCGTAGAACAAAAAGTTATCCTGTATTCTCCGACTAGCGTCAACCATGCTGTTTTGTCCCACATCCACTAGGACCGTATTTTTAATTTTAGTTATTTTATTAAAGGATATACCCTGTTTTTCTTCCCAGTTTCCTTAAACTAAAAATTACTCGAAATAATTTAAACAGTTAGTTAATAATAAGGGCATAATCAATGAATGGTTTGTAAGGATAAATTAAGATTGTTGATAGGCTTCCGTAAAATTTATTAACATGACTTCAACACACTCATCATTACTCACATGAAACAACAATATTCCATTGTTATTATGCGGGTCCGTCTTAAGTCGAATCGAAAGAAGATTGATTTCAGTTCGATTAAAATCTTTAGCTCGCAGCATACCGCAATTCAAAGCAGTAGCTGATCAATTTATTGAATCTTGATTGGAAATCTTGGGTTATTTCCGTGTTTATAACTTATAAGCCCGTGTGTGGCTAACTAAGAAAATCTCATGTAGGTATATTCGCCTTTTTTGATGGTTCGAATTTCTGAACAGTTTATTAAATAACCACCGATCAACATAAAACATATTACAAAAAGGAGCATTGCAGTTCCTGGGATTCCTTAAAAGATAAAAAAAAAACTGTTTTTCATCTAAATAAGTTGCTGTTTCTAGTCACGTCAGCTCTTTGGTTCCTGCGATTCAATTCAATTGATGAAAATACTTCGAAAAGACTCTCTAGTTCTAATCCCTGATAGTTCTCACCATATGTACTCATTTAATGTATCCCTCACCATTACTGCCGATCTGCAGGAACACCTCTTTTTTTTAAAGATATGCCTATATTAAGGTAGCTACACGAAGGAATACCTTGATGCTACCTCTTTTCTTACTAAAATTACGAAAAGTTATAGTGTTGAAAATTTTAAATTTCTAGATTTGTGGGCTCTATGGGTACAACAAGTACTACCACGTCAATCCTTTAAGATTTCGCTGATATACTTTTTATCCACACCTCCTTCGTATAAAATTCTAGACATTTATAATACATATTACTAAAAATTTCTAATCAATTTTAAACTTTCATTCCACTTGGTCAAATATTTTACAAATTTTGCTTGCAGTCAAACTAGTGTTTTTTATTTCCCAAATTGCTTTACTGGACGCTAGACATATATGTACATACTAGGTATGTACATAACGGCTTTTTATCGAATTTCATTTCAAATATTTGACAAAAAACTTAAATTTGTTTGTCATTGCGAAGAATGCATGCACCTTCTCTGATGATAAGATCAGTATTATAGTTGCATACTTTCTTTAATGAAATATATTCAAAATTTACCTAAATACGTGTTGTAAGTGTTTGGCGTAAACAATTCTTCGGGACGGTAAAAGTAGAATCGGAACGGCAAAAAGATCTTAACATCGGGTCTATCGACTAAAACGCCTTTATCAACGCGTCCAGCATTCTTAAGATTACTAACACAAACTGCATCCCGCCGTTTTACATCGCAAATTGCATCTAGTGGATTCATAACCTGTTACAAAGAATAATAAATTATTAATTTAAAAAATAATAGAATTTAAAATTTAATTTAAATAGGTATATAAATTTCATATCATATTAGTTTTAATATTTTACAATATTTATAAAAATTTTACAAAGTTTTGAGAAAATAATTTTGTTTGAGATCATTTTACAAAAGTAGAGTAGATTTTTCGAAAAGTTTCAAAAAGATTTTTTTTTTATGTTATGCTATGAAAATTACAATTAGAAGTCATTTAAAAAAGATTCAACAAAATATTAAAAATAAACTTACTCAGAATATTCATTTACAAACCGAAAGAAGATGGTTTAGTTTTACATTGCTGTACATTTTTGTTTTATTTTTAAATAGGAGAATGTAGACACAATTTTTCTGTACAAATAATTTTTGGTTAATAGAAATTGAAAAAATGGAGATTTTTACAGTATCTTTTACAAAAAAAATTAAAGAGAAATAAAAAAGCGGTAACTGAAAATTGATATACATATGTTCTAGATGAAATTCTGAATTTTATCATTAACCCAAGTTCAGTAAAAAATTAAAAATTCGAAAAATAATTAACCAGTATTTTTTTATTGTAAAATTACTTATGATTGTAGAAAAAACTAAGCAAATGCACCATTAATGTAAAATTACATGTCGCCAGTAGTAATTAGGACAGACTTAAAGAAACTTTAAGCAATTTCCATATTTTACATAAGAACGATGCTCCCCAAAAATTTACTTCATTTTCGAAACTAAACAAGCTCAAATTATTTAATTTAATGGCAAAGAACAATAACAATATTTTTTGTTTCTGATATTTGTCAATGAAATTTTATAAAACGGCTTATACCAACTGAATCTGGATCGATACTGTGAAATATTGTTTCATCAGTTGATTTCAGACGGTATTTATACAATAAATAAATTTCAATATTTTTACACATAATGTACTTTTACATTCTATTGCGCAATTTTACAAAATATTCGTGCACTTGCATTTACGAATATATTCGTTCGAAAAAAGTGTAATCGCGAAAGGAATGTATATTTACATTATTTTCAGAACTCGATTTGGAAAAATATTGTCCAAAAAGTATAACCATACTTATTATTTATATTTCTTTATGTAATAATTCACGTAGAAAAAATACTGGATTATTTTCATTAAGTTTCATGTTTTTCTAACATCAGATTTCATCTAGACTATAGAAATGTTTGCCAAAATTTAGAGACTCGTGCAAAAAATAGAAAAAAAAATGTAAAATAAAAAAAATAAAATAAAAAATTGTTTATATATTTTTTTATCATTTATACTACATAAATACAATACATACAAAGAGTTTTTTTTCTTTATGTTTAGAAATATTTTTTTTTTTGTTTTGTTTATACATTAGGGCTATTTTCAAAGATTTTTTTTTTCTTGATTGTTTTTATTTTAGGCAATTTATTTTCGATTTATTTAATTATATTATTTTTAAAAATAATTTATACATAGTATGCGTAGCAGACATTTTACTTTATTCGGTAGAGTTAATAAAGTAAAATTCTTCAAAAGGCAAGAATAAGTAGGTTTTGTTTTTTTTTCTCGTTTTGTCTTTTTTTTTTATCGTGTAGGGAGTATTTATTATGTTTTTTTGATGTGAAAACTGGTTTCGATTATATTTGAGTGCATAATCTGAAGCAGATCGATGGCAGTGCATTGTTAGAATGCTGATATTGTTTAGCAGTCTTCTTTTTTATTTTTTTTTTTTATATATATATGCAATGAAAGTGAATAACTGTACAAATTATTGGAATTCTTGAATTTTTTTGGTAAAATACGTTATTCAATTACAAATTACATATATGGTTTTTAAGAATACGGAAATTATGCAGAAATTGAAAGGGATATGTTTTAGAAAGAGAAATAGTTGGGGGGTAGCTGCAGGATTTGTTAATTGGAAAAACAAATTAAGCCGTTCAAAATCAAGATAGAATTTGAAATTACAACGAATTACGAACATATTTGTATCAAACAGTTTTTTTTCTTAGGCCTTACTGCAAAAGGTCTTAAAGATATAACGAATATGTGAATTCAACGCTGTTAAACAAAAATAAAATTTTGTCAAAAAGTTTTGACATTTTGACAATAATTTTTTTTTAATCGGCAGGGATAAGTTTTAAGGTAAGCTGAAAAAATAGTTTATAATATTATACAATGCTATAAATTTAAAGAAATTAATTTACAAAAAATAGCTAACATTGTTAGAAAGAGCAACCTATAAGAAATTATATTATTAAAAAAACTACCAAATCCCATCCAAAAAAAATAGTTCTTGGACTAATTTATACAAGATTAGTATATGATTTGAAATAGAAAATTTTCACATCTCTAAAAAAAACTAGATAAGAACTCAAAAATTTTGGAAACTATTTTGCATAATAAATATCTTACGAAATAAAAAATAAAAAAAAATTGACAACTATACAAAGAAAAGGGTAGTAGTTTGCTTGTTTTGAACGTTGTTTCCCTTCACTTTTGGTTTCATCCTCTTCTCGTTTTCTGTTTTTCTCTTATTATGATCGATGAGCTGTTAGGTTTTTAATTATTTTTTTCGTTATATGAAATGATTTCTTTTTTAAAAAATAAAACTTAAAAAATAAAAATATATAACAAAATAAGAAATAAAATAAAAATAAAAACAAAAGAAAGAGAAAAATAAAATGTGGTGGATAAAGAGGATGCAGGAATGGTGTATTAGATTTTATCGTTTTTTATCTGATATTTTTGTTGTTGTTGGTGTTGTTTTAAAAATATCAAGATCGTATTATTATATTATTATTTTTTATCATTTCTCGATCAGATTAGTTTATTTACGTGAGAGAGATGATAAGAAATAAGTCGAACGATTCAAGTCAATTTCTTTAGGTTTAATTAAAATTTTCCGCGTTTCGTTTAGCGTTTTTTTTTCAATCTTCTTCTTGTCTTCATAAAATACAACATAACTAATTAATTGCAGGTGTATGATCACCGCAAGTAGGGAAACCAGGTGGTACTGGTGGTAGATCAGCATTTGTTCCGACTTGTAAAATTAAATTCATTCCAATGACAATATGGAATAAGAAATGGCAATGGAAAAGCCAGAAGCCTGAAAGTAAAAAATAAAATTTAATTTTTTTTTATTATTAACAACAATATTGCTATGTTATGTCCCCGTGAAGATTGATCATGATCTTACCAGGATTATCAGCTCTAAATCTTAGGACTACGTATCCATTATTTGGTACGGCAATTGTATCTTTACCGGGTGGTAAATTGTATTGTCGATGCAACAAGCCACGTCGATCCAAATCGAGGGCGTGCTTCAAGTTGATCTTTTTCACGTTTGAATCGGGCGATCGGCCAATACCGATCACGTTAAATGCATAGCCGTGCAAATGGAAAGGATGGCTAAGATTTGGTTGTTGTACTGGAAAGAATACAAAATTTCTTTGTTTTAATGTTCGTCAATGAAAAGAAATCCTTCGTACCTTCGTCGACTAGAACAACTTCAACGATCGCATTCAATGGGATATCGATCTTGTGGGTGCACATGCAATTTGTACCACAATTGGCTGGACGATTGTCGCCGTTACAGAACTGCTCCGGATTGATTTCATTGTATTGCGATGTAAGCGGAGCTGGTGCAGATAAGTATGAGATTTCATCGATCAGTGATATGACATGATCACCAGTTGGAGCAACTAAAAAGAAAGCCAGTAAGATCGTTGGTGTCTTCACTTAATGAATGAGGGGGTGGACTCTTACCTAAGAATCGATTATAGGTGTTTGGCTGGAAAAGTTCTTCGGGACGATATAAGTAGAAACGGAATGGCAAGAAGATCTTAACGTCGGGTTTCTCTTGTAAGATGCCGCGATCAATGTCGAGAGCGTTTTTCAGTTGACTTACACAGATGGCGTCGTCACGTTCCGTATTACATTGGGCATCCAATGGATTCATTACCTGATTTTCATTAATTTTGTTGTTTGTGGTTGGATTTTTTTATAATGTTTGTTTTTTTCGGCGTTTGTGGATTTGGTTTTGTTGTGTAATTTTAAAAGTTTAGAAGGTTTTTTTGTACAAACATAAGTTGAAATTTGAGAAAAAAGAAAGAAAAAGGAATATTATAGTAATTTAGTGGTATTTACATTTGGTTAATATAATTTAGTTGTTGTTTTGTTTTGCCGAAATATATTTTACATTGAAATACATTTTTTGTGCTTTGTTTTGTTTCTCGAGGATTTTATTTTAACTAATATTTTAATTAAATTCTGGATTCCAATTATTGGTCCATTTGTTCAATATTCTCTGACTTTAAGTTCAACAGAATATCTAGATGTGTCAACAAATTTCAGCAAAAAGATGTTTGCTTCATTTTTTATCACCCGCCGACGAAAAATATTCAAGTCTTTAATTTCTATTCAAATACTCTCAGTTTCGCTCAAATTACTTACTTTTGAGGGAGCCGAATTTATTTACCTTCGAGATTTGGATATCCCCACTATTAAAGACTACTTCTTCATCGCAAGTGAACAAAAATCGAGTACTAAGCGTAGGTAGTGATGGAACTATTGAGTTTTTATAGAGATTCCTAGGTGAATAGAAATCGAATAAGTCGCAAACCCAATACTTCGTGAACCCTGTTCAATGGGTTTATTTTGCAATGTGGGTACGAGGCTAAATATGTACACAAAAAAATATTATACCTTTCCACGTACTGATGCTTTGACAGCGTTTTTTTATTTTTTTTAATTCGTTTATTAATTGCAGATGAAGATGAGTGACAATTTATTCGTGTCAAGTGAAAAAATCTTAAAGTTTGCTTTCGGATATTACTAATTAGTCATATTTGCAACGAAAGCTGGTATTATACTTTTTGCTAGAAATTAGACGTATTTTAAATCCAATTTTTACTTGAAAGTTCCAGTAATCTAATTTTTTCATGTAAAAGTACACATTTCAATATTCATGTACTTTTCAACTAACCGAACAATTTACATGAAAAGGCTCTCAAAATTACGCATCATTTCGTGTAAAATTAACTTAAATATGAATTGAAAATTATGTTCTTTTTCGTGTAATTTTACTTATCTATTTAAGTTTTAGGTAAATTTTCGGCTCCGGGCACCAACGAGAAAAGCGTGAAAACAATTTTTTTTTTTTTTTAAACACTTTATAAACTTAACTTTGACATGTTTCCGTTTGTGGTCAAAATAAATATTTGCCATTTTCAACCTATAACTACAAAAAAAAAACGATTTCAAATTTTTAGTTTTGCTCAACCAGTACATTTTATTCGAACCGCCATGACGGTTAAGTTTGACGTTTCTCGTCAATATGAACGCGAAAAAGGGAGTTTAAATCCCTTCAGCCCCGCAGGGCTGCACGAAACGTAGTTAGAGCGTAGCGCGCGCCAGCCGGACATCAACGCGAAAAGGGAGTTTTAATCCCTGAGCCCCGCAGGGCTGCGCGAAAGGTAGTTGGAGCGTAGCGCGCGGCAGCCAAACATGGCGGCTCGAATTGTACTGGATGGATGAAATCAAACATTTTAAATCGTTCGATTTCAATGTTTTACGTCCCAAATGTCAAAACATTTTATTGTCCACATCCTAAAACACACCAAAGTTTCATTTCGAAAGTAAATAAAAAATATGAAAAATCTCTTACATTACTTTCTCGCTGGTGCCCGGAGCCGAAAATTTTCCAAGTTTTATGTCGAAAATATGTAATATAGGAGCAAACATTGAAAATTACATTTAAATTTACTATTACATTCCAATGTAAATTTATTTTACTTACTATCCAAAAGATGTAAAATTCAATGGATGTTTTTTACTGTGTGGTTACAATTTTCTAGCTAAGACGCTGTTTCGTTTTAACATTTATAAAACTGGATTAAACCATCAGAAAGTTGTATTTGCTCTGTCCGGCCGATGACGTCATCAGTCATTACCACAACTTTTAAGTTATCTTGAGTTAGTTGGGGAAAGCTTTAATGAGCATTAGAAAAAATTTATGTCCTACTACGGAACAGAATAAACCAGGAAGTGATTGACGGGGTGATTCCTCTAGAGAATTTTCCTTGATATGTAAATAGACTAATTTATTGTCAATGAACAGATCACTTTCGATCCAGCTACTTATCTCGAAGAAAAAATTTCAATTACAACTAAGATTAATTAAGACGGCACCTTTGAGACGACTGTTCGAAAAAATTCCAATTCGAAACAAAACAAGGCTTTCACAAATATATGTACAAAAGTTTCAGATAATTTACAAATAAAATTAATTTTAAAGTCTAATTTATTTATATTTATGTACAATTTTCAGAATAATACGAGAAAAAAAGAGGTTTATCGATCGTAACAAAAATGGTAATAGTGCCTAATACGATTTGATTACGAATTCCAAATCGGCTTTATATCCACTATATGCCCGATCGTATTTACATTCTCACGATTAAAATGTCAATTTATTATAAAATTGTATTTATAAAAGAGAAGTTAGCAAGGTTCATGTACTTACCACACCCTGTGGTATACCGACATCGTAAGTTGGTGCTGTTGTTGTTGGCTGATATGGACCACGAGCATATCGAAGAATGGCCAATTGCTGTACTCGTCGAATACCACATTCGCCCAAGCCTCGCAATTGTATCCAGTACGCGCCGACTGGCTGATCGGCATTGATGACAAAATCGTAACGTTCACCTGTTGTATGGTGCGAATCGAGATTTGAAATTATTTTACTGTCGATCGTGATCATTAATAATTCATTTGAATAAAGTTATTGATAGTGCATTGGGTTTTTTACGATCGGCTACAGATAGGTACTCGTATGGAGAGTGACTTCGAAGTTCACGTTCATCTTGAGCATGCGCTAGCCGCTATTAATTGTCAGGTTCGGTAATTGGAATTGCTGTCGTCTCAATGAGTCCCGATCAACCGATCAAGTGAGACTAATTTCGAAAATATCGATCGATTTCGAATATGCAGATCGCCCTGTGATCTTACCTTACGATTAGCATCTCTTCCGATAGACACGATCGGTCGCCTGACTTTCTCCATCACCCTCCATACTGAACTACTAGCCTAGCCGGATATGTTTACCTGAGAATGAAATGATCGTGTTGACTTGAACCGGATGTACAGGTTCACCATCGGTTGCGATCACTGTCAAACCGTGACCTTCGATTGTGATCTGGGCCGGACAAACCGACGAGAATGCGGTAATCATACGGAAACGATAGCGACGGCCAGGTGTAATAGTGAAAATTTCTAACGGGGTGTTTGTCATGAAGCCGGTATTGGGATCACGGAATTGACCTTTGCCGTTGATCAGCAACGATTCAGGATCTTGACCAGTGTTCACGGCTAAACGTCCAGGATAACGTTCGGCGGCGTCTTCATGTAACCAATCGGTGACTAGGACGATGTGCGTTGTTAAATCGAAATCGTATAGATGTGAGTTGGGATCACGTGACGGCGGTTGACGAACCACTATACTGCCGCAGAGACCATCGAGCTTCTGAAGGCCTGTGTGCGAATGCCAGAAATGAGTACCAGCGTTTCCAGTCCATTGATATCTAAAAATTGTTAATTGTATTGCATTATTCTTAAACCTGACCCAAAGATAGTCTCACCTGAAAGTATTTCCTTGCTGAATTGGACACTGTGTTACGAATGGCACACCATCGTAGTATTGTGATCCTCGTTGCCAGATTCCATGCCAATGGATGGTCACTTCCATTCCTTCCATATGATTTTCAACATCGATTACAACACGATCGTTTTCGCAGACTTGTATACTTGGGCCGGGTATCATACGATTTGCCGTAAGGATACCACGTTCGACACCATCAGCTAAAACACATTGACAATGACTCCAGACGGTATTTGTTGCATTTGGTGTGCACACTTGGCAGGCTCTGAAAATCAATTGAACAAAATTTGGTCAAAATAGGACTATATATCAAAATCTACTTCGTTCCTTCCTACTTTCAATCCCAAATAATATCTATACTTAGATCCAACGGGACTTAAAGAATCAGCGTTAATACACAGTTGCGTTCAGTTTTCATGAATGGGAAAGTTGGAAAATCAGGCCGTTGTCATAGTGCACTAGCAGTTGTTAATAATTTTTAGCGTTATTGACTGTGACACGATCTACCAGAACAGCGAAGTTGACTATAACAAATCTACTACTTACTGTCTGCTATGTAATAAATCGATTACACACTCCACACTGTTCACTATTTTAATTAATATGCTGTCTCCAATCGCTACTGAAAAATTCATATAAATAAATTATGACTTAGTAGGAATCGAACCCAGGCCATCGCCCGAGTATTGTTTTCAAGAGTTTGTATACTGACACTAGACTACACTCGTATTTCATAAACCCCTTATGCTAGGAAGCTGAAACTTAGAATTTATTAATAACTTTGATAGTTTTACCATTTGATTTCATTATTTATATAAATTCTGGCGTTCATACAATATTAATTTGTTTGAATAGTTGCTTCGATTGGATATCCACTACACAAATTTTATTGAAAAGTTAGCACTACCATCGCACCACTGGAGATTGCAGAAATCCAGTAAGCTGTATTTTTAATTTTAAATGTTTAGATAAAGCTTCAAGTTCATTATTTTTGCAGTAGTTATACCACAGAAGAATCAGATCAAAGCGTATAGCAACTTCTTTTATTAAAACAATGGAAAATTTGTTAATCATCATAACAAAAAAAAATAAAGAAAACGATTTTGACATTGTAACATTTAATTTGCTGCTTAATTGCAGATTTTTTGCGCAAAATCATCGACGGAGTAGTATCGAAAAAATCATCCGAATAATAAAAAAAGCCAGATAAGTTGCAACTGTTTTCTCAATATAACAAAATATAAAATACCATTTGAAGGGCAGTGATTTTTTTTTCTTTTCTCAATTTAATTTACACAATCAAATACCGCATTATTGAACCGAATTCAAGAAAAGATCATTAACTAACCTTGTCCGCCCATTATTTATCACAATTAGAGTTTTATTGGCGTTATAGTCACGCTTGTAGTGAAGGAACGTGATACATGAAAATTGTTTTCGATAATAAAAATATCTGCAAATTTTGGAGTTAAAAAACTCAAGCAAGAATTTCATGTCGTGATCAAATAGGCGCAAAGGAATAAATATTTACAGAAAAAAGGCCCTCATCAGGTTGTGGTATTGTTGCAATTGTGATTTAGAGGCGTATCTTGAAACGACTTCGAACCCAAGAGTAAACTCTTGTAGTACGTACGATACATTCATCTGATTTCAATAGACCGGGATGAAATAAAGGCGAATTTTTTCTAACCTTCTTCGATGTTATTTGGTCAATGTCATATGCGCGTCTTATGCAATTGCAAGAAAACCAGATCGCGATATCACGCTCGAAAAGCTACGTCGTGCTGGAGTAAAAGGTCGTGATATAACCGAGCATCATCTATCATCAAGATTGCAAAGAAGACTGTTATGGTTGTTTGTGAATATCGATAAAATGGATTTTTATGTTATCCCAGAGCTGTCTCTCTGTTATGGCAGTCGCATCTAATCGAAATTGAATTATGATATAATTATGAATCGCGAGTAATATTTTTCCTTTTTCCTGCTTTTTAATAGGAAGCTTTATTTTTCACAGGAATTTATTATTTTCTTTAGAAACTGGAGAGGTATGTTGATTAAAATAATTTGAGCACACACGAAAGATATAAATCTATATTGTTTCGAAACAATTATATCTTTGGTAATACAAACTACTTATCGAAAAAATCTACCGGCTGCGCCAGTATGTTGTATAATTGTAGGAATCATCGCCTTACTTCCTTTATAAACTTTTTAGGACCGTTCACCATATTTAAATTGGGTCATAAGTAAACTGATTTTTAGGCGTTAGTATTTTAGCTCTATTACCAAATATAGGTAACTAGTGCGACCTGCTGTAGATTTAAATGCAAATTTGGTTTAATAGACACATATTGCTCCCAGGGGTATTAATATATCTCTAGGAACTTATAGCAGTGCTTCAGTAGGTTATAAGGAGTTCGTCCCACTACCCGGAATCCGAACACAGAATCTACTTCTTAATGAAGATATCGTTATCATGTCTTCAGATCTTGTGCCCAACAAGTCATTCAGGCCTGTCATCCTTCATATCACATGTCACCGTGAATAAATGATTTTTCCAATTTCCATCTATGGAGCCTAATGAGCCCGTTATAGTCACTATTACTTCCTTCATTAGGTACGTTGAGTAATGCAATTATTTCCGCACTTGGCACTTGCTAAGGCGAATAAAGATTGTAGTTTGGCAAGACGGGACCACATATTTGAGATCATTAAGTGATATATTTTGGAGATCACTGGCATAGAATGCGCTTTACTAAGGCCAACCACTGCAAATGGTATCTGGAAGATGAAGGCTTATAACATACAAGGAGCATGTATGAATAAATTCGATAGTTGATTTTGTATGATTGATATTCGTTTGAATAGTTTATAAAGTAGAGCAGATGATGAAATTTCTTGTACCTGATTTCAGATTGTAAGAATCTATTCTTAACGTTATTAACCAGTCTGCGCTTTAAATCCTCTATCTCTTAAGCCAGCGAGTACAATGCCTAAGAAACTATGTAATTTCATTTTAAAATTCGTTTGTTTTTTTTTTGCAAAAATTGTCATTTGAATGTATCTGTACATCAACTTTTAAGCGCAACCGGTTTCAACATTTTTCCCTCAAATTTATGTTTTCTAGCCCAATTTTCACAGTTTATTGAAAACCTTTTTTCAAATCCTATCTATTAACATACTTAAAACTATACAAAACTCAATCAATCAATCTTTACAATCATCCCCTATAACTTTTATTTTCATTTTAACCCTTTAAGTATCTGCATATTGTGATGGAAATTTCAAAGCTCTAAACAATTTTCAAATTGGAAATTAAAAAGGGAAAATTTTTTTTTTGATGCAATGAGACTTTTCAGCTTTACATGCTGATATGCTCGCCATTCAATGGGGTCTACCTCTTTCACTAGCCGATGACAAACGCAAAACCTTTCCTTCTTCAGAAAATCGGGTTACTCGCTTAAATCTTTCTTTTTTTAGACGCATGGCTGTACACTAAATAATAGGATTACGATCTTAATATACGGAAAATCGATTTGAAAACTTTATCGAAATATTGGCAGCCGATATTTTTTTAATTTGACGATGCTCCAGATTTTAAAATTACGCAATCGCATGTCTATTTGGTATCTTATTATGAACCCAAAAAGGAAAGCCTCAAACGTAAACTACAAACCTTATTGCCAAATAGTAAAAGTTATGTTGCCGACCTTATACACGAAGTCCATAAATTCTGTTGGCATAATAAAAACGACAAAACTTCGATAAACTGAAAGCGATTATAGTTAGGAAAAAAAGACGGCGCTATATTAACAACGTATCTATTTTAAATTGTCAAAAGTACTTTTCGAACATGATTTTAATTAGAAAGATAGCAACATAGTGAAGCTGGCGCAATAACTTTTATTTAATTTGACAGATATTCTTAGTTAAATATTCATGACATATAAATCTTAATTTGCGATTTTCTGTTTGACCAGTTCCACCCATATTGAGTTAAGAAAACAATTTATATTAGCTATGTACATAAAATTGTCCTTATTCGTTCACTGGCAATTATAAAACTATCAGCGACACTTGCAAATTGAGCTTGTGCACAAATGTAAGACTGTTGTGTCAACTTACATAAATTCCGTAGTTCTAATTGCTGCTTGTCTAAGATAAATAATCGCCCATCTACTTTTCCCACATTATTTGTGATAATTAGCATTTTACTGTTATTTTTTTAAAATGTGAATTTAAAAAAGCCCATATAAATAAATAAAATTTCTCACGTTTTTCTATGAAGATTCAAATATGGAAACAGCTTGTTGTGAAGTAGATTTGAAAAAAAAAAAAAAAAATATATAGAAATATACTTACGCTCCGAGTACAGTGTAGTATTCCAAGGTAAAGTGATAGTAGCAAGTTCTGGGTGGTTCTCCTTCTCTGCATGCTCGGGCACATTCATCAGGTGCTGACAGGCTTGGATTGCGTCTTAGCTCAGCCGTTGCACTTGTCGCAAAATCTAAATGACGAAACGGTGATCTTGGATTTTGGTTCGCAGCAGTTGCTCCGCCACTATTTGCGATACGACCGGTTGCCGAACTCGAACTAGAACTTCCGCTACCCAGCGAATTACTACTTAGTGGTGCGGGTCTTGGGAGACCACCACTTAGAGCGGGGTGTGTCTGAACTAGACCGTGTGTCGCTGAGAAAAATTCCGAGTCTGAACTTGGAGCGTCGGATGGTCCGACTGTAACATGTGATTGCCACCAGGATGCCGATGTTGATTGATCTTGTTTGGCAGCATCTGTAAAAGTTAAACAAGTTAGTGAATTCGGTCGATTGCTGAAAGTTGGGCAAGTCATAAAAATAATTTCAGTATCATTCAATTGTAGAAAATATGTTTTGCCTTATTTTAAATTGATATAGGCAGACTGCGACTGGTCAGAAGAACTCGTCAGTTTCATTACTCCAAGATAGCTGTAGTAAGTGTATTTGGCATATAATGAGTAATAGAGTATTGTAATTTTAAAAGAAATGTTCTACCAATTCTTAAACTACTATTGGATTTTTTTTCAAGCTCCTTTACAATGTAAAGCGTAATAAAATAAAGTTCATAAAGTCAAGTAATGCAATTGCATCGCACCCAATCCGAACTAATTTATTCCTAAAGGCTAGTTCGCTAGGCGTGGTGGTCAATAAATTTAAAAACATTAGCTTAACTGCAATCGTATGCATATTATTGGCATATCAGTAATTGGAAAAAAAATTGATGGTCAACACTCGGCATTCTATTGACTAAATTGCAATTGGCTTTAAGATCCACTCCTCTTTTACAAACTTCATCCCACCTAGACCCAGTCGATTAGATAAAATTATGCAAAACTAATTCGGCTTAAAGCGATAAATTTAGTAGGTATATAACCTGAAATCAGATAAAACAATTTAACTAGAATCGCATCGAACGAGATCACTTGAGCGCTATTTAACCTTCCGCCGCAAGTTTGAGAGCAATTTCCTAGCTATCGACGTGTAGTGTATTAAGGTATCCACTTTAGCTAACAGCGGCTGCCATTTATGTGGGTTTGGTGGGTTTTGCTATGGCCGATTTTATTGTTATGTTGAAACATAATTTTAAGTTGAATGAAAACAATGCTGTTATATAAAGTGGTGTTTTTTCCATAATACACTCTTTTCGGCACGAGTTCTCTATTTTGTAATAATGTTTTCGATTTGAAAATTAAAGGCATGAAATTTTTCTTTGTTTATAAATTTTCTGGAACCATTGAGAGCACAGGAAATATTGGCAGATATATTGGTAAATTGGTTTGTATTTATAATAGATAAGCCAAAAATTTGTAATATAACTTCTTCCTGAGTTTAGCGCCATATGGAGTCTTATTGACCATGTCGTATTTATTAAGAGTGTCCCTTAAAAAAAATTCCCAAATTCAATCTATTGAAATCTAAGACTCTTCGCGCTACACATTTCTTTGAATTAGACTTTTTTTTAGATTAAACGGTATTTAAGGATATCAATCAAATTTTATTTTTACTCAAAAATTTAAAGATCATAAATTATGTTCACTTCGGTATAAATCAAATCAGTTTAAAGGCTACTTCAAAATTTAAAATTTTTTGATGTTATTAAAATGTCATTTGGATGTAAATATCATTGTAGAAAATCTACAATTTTTAAACAAATTTATTGCTGTCCTTGATGCATGATATCCAGGAATTACGTAAATTGTTATTCTCAAATGTAAAAATTTAGCAAACAACTTCCATCCATGTAAATAACTTTTAAAAAATTATTAAGCAATTTAATAACTTGTTACTTATCATTTATCTTAAAATGCCATCACGTCTAGATCAGATTGGGAAAACACCTACTTTTCTTATTAAAATATTTTTTTTTTGAATATGCCAAACAATTTTTGTAAACTAATTAAAAACTTTATTTATACTATTGATCATATTTTAATCACTGTGTTGTACTTTCTAGACTCTTTCTAGCAATTATTATAAGAAAATTATTTTATTCAATTTGGTATTGTACACCATAAGACTTCAGAACAGCCTTACGGATGCAAAACCAATCTCACCACTTGAGTAAGACTAAGACGTCAAGTGTGCAAGACTAAAACCGAAATCAAGGAAATGTGAATTGAGTTTAACATGTGGTTGAAGTTTGATTTAATAGAAATGTCGAATGGTACGATAAAAAAAAATCAAATTTGAGTCCTGCTAAATCAGAAATTCTATAACTTGACCAAAATCAGACCAAGATTACTTTAGTCCAGTCCAAGATCAAGAACGAGAACTATATGAAACCTTTATCAAGCCCTCGGTGTCCTAGTGATAAGCGCTCTACTTTACTTACTTATCAGTTTCAAATCGTAAGTGAAATTTTTTTACCGACTCATGAACTAAACGAATCATTTATTTTAAACTGATTGTTGCTATCTTAGTGCGTCCAAATAAAGAATTCGCCTTGATATTTAAATATTCTTTTATTATCCGTAAATTAAATTAGTTTTGAACAACATATTATTATACTAGTTTTGATTAATTAAAAAAGAACGAGGCTTAGCTAAGTCTCACTAAAGATTCTCATCACCTTGTGCACATATAATCTGTAAAAATCACTAAAGCTTTAACAGTTTACGACTGTATTTCAGTTTATTTAGTTAGGTGCATTTTAAGAAATCGCTTGATTTTTTGGAAACGAAATAAAATTAATTTGGCAAATGAATTAATCGACTTTCGATTGCAATAAACTTTTGGTGCTCTGATTAACAATCGTCGAATTTTTTTTTACAAATAATTTTAAAGTATACTGTAGTAGCAATATACTTTTAAAGTTTAAGTAAATAAACCTGTGTTTATTTCAACCATTTAATTTAACCTTCGAATATTTTTCTAGACCGAATTTTTACGCAAAATTGTTATTTTGTAATAAAAAATAAATGTATGGTTACCAAGTCGTATTTTTAGAACCGATATTGTATTGTAACAAAGAAACTAATGAACATTTTTATTCGCATAATAATAACTAGATATATTTAGTGCTAGCTGTTTTGATACTTAACATACATTTAATAAAAACGTTATTTTTTTTTTATTTTTGGGCATGCATTTCACCTTATAATTTATTATATTTTCTTTCCACTATTTTTTAATCAAAAAGAAACTCTGAAAGAAAACTGCAAACAATTTTTCGATTATTTAATAATTTCTTTATATCAATTTTAAAGTTGTACTGAAATATTTAATTAAATAGCATCATGTGATTTATTTGAAATTCGACCAATAAAAGTGTTTATTCGAATAGGAAAAAATAAAATAAGATGTTTTTGCAACGGAAATATCTAAACAACCCAAAATGTCGAGTATAAAAGAAAACACTAAAAATAAAAATTTAAATTTGATTAACTTTTTTTTTAAATAAAACTGAAATTGTTTTTGTCATGAACCAAAGATAACATTATTAGAACATTACCGGTAATGAATTGAAGAAAATCATACTTTTCCTATATGGACGTCAATAAAGTCAATACGTTGTGTTGTACATTAAATCTGTAGAGCACGAATTATAAGTTTAGATTAATCCATGGATGTTAAGTATAACTGGATCGGTAGTAAGCGAAATTCTGACTAATAGGTTCTGGTTGTGTTAGTTGTCTATTTGCGTTAGCGTAAGTGTGTAGTTGTGGCGTACAAAATAGACAAATATGTACTGTACCCCAGACATTTTTTCCGACGCTGCGATGAAAACAACTGTCAGAAATAATTGTCATTAAACCATACACAATTTTTTGAAAGATGGAAACAACTGTCAGAAATGAATTAGTCTCACATATAGGAAATTTACACAATACAGCCGATCCAGTTATACTAATACTCGTACATCCATGGATTAATCTAACTCAAAAATCCACATAGAACGAAGCCTGCTTTTTTCATTATGATGTGCAGTATTCGATTTTCTTTTCTACGACTTCATGATTACTGTCAATAACGATTATTTTGTACAACCTGGATTTATTTTTGTCGATCACTAAATTTAACGAACGACTCCAGACTTTACTTTTTGCAGTAGTTGAAAGTTTTTCAGATGCAGAATTTGATATAAATAGGTAGATACGTTATTTATTTTTTAGTAAAGTTAAATCAAATTTAATTTTTAACAATTTCATATTAGTGTAATTCAAATTTGAAATGACTACTTTAATATTTAAAATAATATTTAATTAAGTGCAAAAATAATTTTGGTTTTGACACTTACGGTTTTGATAATTTTGGACATTTTGCTTTTTGATATTTTGGTTTTTGGGAATTTTGGTTTTGGGAATTTTGGTTTCAGTGATTTTATATTTATTTTTTCTTGTTATTGTTATTATAATTACTTCATACAACAAGAGCTTATTATGTCTTGATCCAAATGATATGTATAGAATGGTGACCCCGAGCATTTTATCAACCGTGTGTGTGTGGAAGTAATGCGTTCTTGGTCGAATTATTTGTCATCAAGGTGTTAAGTTCTTAACCGCCATTGTGCTTTCTATTATAGTTTCACTTTCATCCTGACTATAAGCGAAATTGAAAAAAATCTATATATGACCAAATGAAAAGCAAAACTAAACACGCAATAAATTAAATGAAATTATTTTTTTCGTTGTCAGAATAAACCTGAACAACTAAAACTGCATTAGCATTATTAATTTCATATAAAATTTCCATTCTTAAACCGTAATCACTTTCACTCCAAAATGACTTACTTCGAACCCAACTTTGCATATATAAGAAATAAATTTCTTAATTTTTTGTCCATGCTCGTCATCTTGTTTAATGAATATGTCAATCGTATTATTAATGCAGTGAAGTAGATCGAAAAACATACTGTACAACAAAAATTACAAATATGTCGACACGATGAAGTATGATATAAAAAAGTAAAAAACCCCAATGCAGTTTAATATAACTTGCAATTTTTTTTTGATAAAGTTACCTACCGCCCATTTACCTGCGTATTACTTTCCAAAGTAAAATTTTATTATGAAATTTGTAATAAAATTAAACAATGAATAATCATTGTAATGCATGTTATGTTTCTCGACTTTATAGTCTTTTCTAATTTTGTAACATCGAACGGTTGAGTTTATTATAATTCTTAGTTTGAAATTTCCTTTCGATTTTAATTAATTTTTAACTTCGTAGTGCTCATGCGTATGATCGGTGCAGAGCAACTTTCGCACAATGATTAACCGGATATTAATTTCATGTGTAAGGTCATACGAGCAATTTACTTGGCGCTATACTAAGCTCTCAGACTCATGTCTAACTAACATACGATAATTTTAGTCTTTCTTCAACATTTTCAAGCAAACCTAGGCGGTGTATGTACATGTAAAGGAAAGTTTTAATAATAGCTTCTGTATAGCCCGAAGAAATACATAAATAGTGGAATTTTATTAACTATAAAAGTATTTTTTATTTGAATCAAAGATTACTGTGGCTGATAAAACTAAAGGAAGTTAAAAATTTATGGCTCCAATAAAAATATCTAGCTTGGCAGGGTGTATTATATGGGTACAACGTTCACTTGAACAATGCACTGAACTCAGGGGGGCACCTTACGATCAATATAAATAAATCACCCCAAAGTACCAAATTTAAATATTTAATCAAATTCCATGATTATAAAATATAAACTTTTTTGTAATTGATCCAACCCTGAACTCCAATGCAAGGTAGGGCAGCTCTACATCGTTCAACAGCATCGGTTTTCCCTCTTATTTAAGATATTTGATAGTAGGAGGCTAGTTTTCATACAGGTACGACCTGAAAAATTTATTTCTGTATGCAAACAATAAAAATGTTGTAGTGTACTATAATATTGTAAACTTGATTTATAAAATAAAAGAAAAAAGTATTTGGGACATTTTTCTCAGACAGTCAAATTTTAATATTATAGATTGTAGATCATACATTAAAAACTGAAAGATTTTTTTGATGCAGAAACGGGTACATGGTGAAACAGGTAGGTATTTCTTATGCGTCATCAATCATAGCAGAATTAATATACATAAATACATTTTAAGCTATTAAATTCAATCCATTCTATCAACTTTTGGTGTAATTTTCGCCTCCTCATCAAGCGTTATACACTTTGCAATGGCGGGAGCTGAACCAAATATATTCGTACCAATTATTGAAAATCTATATCTTTTTTCATTGTTTGTAGATGTTCCCTTCTGGGGCGCAACTGTTTTAAGGAACTGGACCACGACTAAGTGGAATTCGAACCCCCCAACCTCGACTTTAGTAGTGTATCGAACCCATATAACCATTCCCATATTTTCACAGACATTATCACAGATCTAATCAAATTAATGTAGGTCTATACTCCTACCTTAATACAGGTAGTAAGGGTGTGAACATAGTATGGCTTTGATATTCGTTAAGCTCTTGAATTGGTGACCCCGTCATGAATATAATATCTTTGCTACATGCTATTTGAACAGGTGTATTAAGCTAATTGGCTTTACAAAAGAAGTTTCGAGGTCAAGATCATACTCCGGTAAATTACTGGCGAACCAATTAATTTGAGTTGGAGCAATCAATCGCCAGGAAAAAAGGCACAAAAATTTGAAATACCTGGAAATTTTGAACATTTTTTAAGTATGTACAACAAAGACATATTTTATACTCTACTGCTCGCTTTTTGATATGCTGCAAAAAAAATAATCATTAAATGTAATTTATCCATTCCAGCAGTAATCAAGCTACAAGGAGTCGCGCATATTGAACTAGACTAGAGATTATTTCGTAATCGCTGAAACACAAAAGTGAAAAGATAATTATAATTTTGGCACTTGTTTACAACAATTCAACAAGAATTAGCCTTCGCCAGATCGGATTGAAACATAATTTTTTTGTCAGGCTATTAAGCTGACATAAACCTCTAAGTTTACACAGTTAAGTATTGAATGGAATTTTTTTTGTAACAATTGAAATAGGATTGATTTCGATGTTGAATTGTCGAAGATAAGACCCGACACGAAATTCCAATGGATGAATAATGTCTATTAGAAAATATCTTCGATGTCCCGCAATAGATTGAGGTTTGTTGGTGGTGAATGATTAGTGTAAGATTTGAACAATGCGAAAGTGAATTTTAATGCGCTTGTAAATAGTCGAACACGAAGAGAGAACCGACATTGCATTGGAAATATATAGTCGATTCAACAGTATAAATACTGTATTACACTGTATGCCAGTACGTAAAATACTTTACTATCTCTAAATATAAATAAATATGAATGTCTAAATATTTATGTATTTGCTCTACACAAAGTAAAGTTTGTCCGAAAAAATTTGACAAAAATTTTCGTCAAATTTTTTGAATCAAATTACTTCGTCAAAAATCTGACAATTTGACTGAGTAATGTCAGAGAAGACAGCAACGACTAATCATTGAAGAACGGTATTACTATTCTCCGAACATATTCGTATCGCGGGATTAATTTATTATTTTTTTCGTCATATGTCTTTGTTTTACAAATTTATGGTCTTATATCAGATTTAGCCATAAGTATGAAAATAAAAAAAGAAATTATTCTCACGTAACACAAAATTCAGTGCAATTGCATTGACTTGTCCACCATGTGATAGAAGGCAAGAATCAAAGTATTCCCAATGATTTTACACTGCGACTTCCTAACAATAAAACTGGTTGAATTTACGATCTTAACAATAAATTAAGCTGAATTCATGGCACGCTATTCAACCATACGCGTTTTTCAGCTAAATTAATACACGGAGCTGTTTAGAAAAAAGTTGCTACTGAAATAAGAATCTCAATAGTTACGCAACTTATTTCTACTTAGTATCTAGTGCACAAAAATAATCCAAGTCATAGTATGATACGAGTAATAGGCATATTTACTTCAATTAAAACAACTGTCTTCTAATTCGCTCGAACAACAACCGGTATTTTCTGCTCATACCACCAATAATGTAATAGCAGGTAACTAGCCGAACATAATGCGATAATTTTTATTGTGTCATATCATTGTTATGAAAAAATTTATATTAGTGGTAATTGTATAGGTAGAAATGGCTTTCGCTGAAGTTACCTATCTTCGTCCGACTATTGTAGACTTCACGATTAAATATTAATTGCAGATGTGACGGCTCGACGTCTAGTCACGTCGTCAATTCAACAATAGTGTGACATGTTTCGTTAATATTATTTTCTAGCATTGCAAAAATAATACTATAGTTGGAATTCATGAACTAGTTTATTTCGAGTGTAACAACATTGTTACGGATTAGAGATGATTCAATAAAAGATTGCATTCGTTGGCCTATTCATTTCTCTATTGTTTGGCCGGTACATCTAATGGCAGAAGAGATGATTTCGGCATTGAATATTCGATGCATAATAATTTATTGTAGGCAAATTTAATGTTAAATAATAAATAGACAATATAATACAGATACCCTATTGTTGCATATAAGATTGCAGATGATCAATTTTAAGTGCATTTCGAATATTATTATAAAAAAATTTTATTCAATTATTGTATTCACTGTATAAAATCATAATAAAATATAAATTAAAAGATTGCATAATACGGGAAAAGATTGTACTGTTCTTCGATGGCTGTGGATTTTAGGTGGAGTTCCCATGGAGTTGACAAATCGGCAATTTTCTACGGCTAGTAAAAGTTTAACTTTTTATTTTGTGAAACTTGCCGCTTTGATCCAACTTTTGAAGGCATCTTCAGGCCTTATTGGCCCCGAGCTCTTCTATACTAGTGTAATTCCCAACAAAATTAGGTGCGATAACCCTAATGGGTTAATATAATGCATACTTTGTTACATCTATTAAAAACACGTTAGAATAATAAATTCGAGTTTCGTTCGTTCTCTCTCTCATAACAACATTCTCGAGCATACATTATTGTACATCAATGTGCGCAGTTATTTCTAATGTACATAATTTGATGTAGCAGTGGAAATAGCCGCAGCAGAATACAAGTTCTTATTGATTTTTTTAATATTGACAAAAATAGGTTAAAGTATCTAAACAAATGTTTTAGTTTCCCATCGACATAATATAGTCGTCACTATGATGATTAATAAACAAAGTAATTTGTTCATTACTGCAAATTAAAACGGTTTGTGAAGATATTTTTAATGCAAAGAATCCGAATTGTACTTAACATAAATTTTTCTGAATAACAATTACTATTTGTTATAATATTTAATTCAACTAGCGCCACTAGTATTTTCCTATTATGTCCATCGGCCACTTTCAAACTGAGTTTTTTTTAAGATGCAATTAGTAAGTTTTAACTTTTTATTCTGTTCGGAAAATCGAGGCCAAATCTGTTAAGGAAAAAAAATTAAGAGATTAATTTATACGAGATTTTCACACATGTATACATTGTGTACGGAATATGTTGACAACATAATTGATTTTTACTGACGAGTAATGTATTTCCAATTGACATCGAGTGGATCGTGATCGAAATTTGAAATCAATCGATAGGAAAAAAAATGAAAAACATTTTTAATTAGCTTATTTACGGGAAATCATTATAGAGATCTGTGGATAGAATTTATGAAGTAGTTAACTTCATAAGTTGAGTTTAAGTTTAGATGTCGTTATGTTGTCAATTTAGTATTTAAATTGTTAATGTTATGGTAGCATTAATAATTTTGAAGGAGATCGTTTATAATAGTTTAAGAAGAAAACTATCGCAAAACCTATTTAATTTACGTACTCGAACATAAATTCTTGTAAAACACACTTTGGACGGTCAGATACTGAATTAATATGAAAAGGAATTTGACGGGTTTTCCAAACTGTTGCAATCACATCAAATTTATAGATGGCAGTACCTCTATTAAAAATTAAATCGTTGCAACAGAATTGAGAAAATTTTGTCGGCACTTATTTTTTTTTATTCTTTAAAGAACTTAATGACAATTCATGTATAGTTTTAATTGGACCAATTTGTACTTACTAATGTGCAAACATATTTTTCTTGTATATCTCAGATTTTCTTTCTTTCGAGTTTAGGACTACCTGAATACTCGAGGGTGGTTGTCGTAATGAACACATTCATCAATATTTGCCAAGAAAGAAAATTGAAACAAACTTTCTAGAACAGCTTCGATGATTTGAATAGCTCATTAAAGACAATTTTGATAAATTAGACTTTAATTTAATTTTAGAATTTAGTCAATGCAAAAGATTTTTCATTATTCTTACCATTTAAAAATATTTATTCTTTTTCAATAAAATATTGTGATCGACTTGATATTAAAGAAAAAAATTGTGACATGACTAGTTGTGATATTAAGTTGAATTTTTTTTGGTGGGTAAATCAATTGAACCCCTACGACTGGTTTTTAGGTATACTCATCGTACAATTGTTCGAAAGTTACTAACTTCTGCGGTGCTTTATTATTGTTTATTATATTTATAGTTTATTTATTAATTATTTACTATTTATTTATTATTTATTTACTATTTGTTTATTATTTATTTACTATTTATTTATTATTCATTTACTATTTATTTACTTATTTATTAATTATTTATTTATAAAACTTTGATACACCGAATCACCTTGTGTTAATAAATTAATTTCGGTCAAAATATTAATATAACACATTTTAATGATTTTGTTTAGTCAGCATATATTTCATTGTGTACTTTTACATTTTGTATAATATTTCTCAGTTCTTAATTTTCATCCAATTATTTTTTTCTGTTATTAATATTATACTTTTCTTCACCTGGATATGTCGTGGGAAGGTAAGGCCATTAATTTAATTTAATTATAGTATTTTGTGGTTTTACACATATGAGTGCACATAAGTTTACAATTAAATGGTGACCCAGTCTTGTACCAAATAAAACAGTAAAGTTTCATTTGGATTGCCATATGTTGAACCATGTTTGACCATGTTTGTTGTTTATGTCATCCAGGAGCCAAGAATTTCCGTTATAGATTATATTCTTTAACCGGTCTATATGTTACTTGAACGGATTCGTTGTGGCACCTAATTTATATAGTCCACACGCAATAGAATGCAAATACGTCCGTATTAATGAAGTTAATAATGTGCCTAAATATCGCAGGGTCTTTAACAAAACTGCTTACTTATACATACTTACGACAGATTATACCATATACTTAATGTACGTTTTAATTCATCGAAATTTAAGATTATACCTGTAAAAAAGGAAAAATTTCATTAGTTTAGATTTGATTACTGTTTGTATCAATAAAATTCTACATACTAATTGTTATATTTATTCAAGTGAATGGTAAAAAATCAGGTGTATTTGAACTCAGTCTGATAGTAAAATTAGATACAAAGTTGAAAATCATCACCGACACCCACCAAATTATGTACAGAGAGTACAGCGTTTGTAAAATAAGAAAATGTATAGAAACAATATCGTTGTGACACAACGTAGTCGTAGGATCAAGCGGGCTTACCTCAGGCATTAACTTTATTCCCAATGATAGTGATCACATACTAAGCAAATAGTAAGAATTTCTTGTTGCACTTTCAGTACATAATTAACTGCAACAACATAGGGCTAGTTAATAGACGGTTAGTAATTAAGTGCTTATCCTTCATCTGGTTCGCGATTATGCACTCCATGACAGTAATAAGCATACGCTATGGTTTATTTTGCTACTTTTTTTGTTTAAAGAAACTCAACTAAAGTAGTTGCGAAATGCCTCGACATTATTAATATTATCTTACGACGAAGTGTGGACAATGGAACAAGTACCTTGTAATTATTCTGTAACTAATTCTGTTCGATAACTGACTATAATCCATTTCATTCCATGGGGTGAAAGTGTGGAGAAATTCGGAAAATCGAATTAGGAACAGTTTGATAGTCTGTCGTCGGGTTCTTTTGTTGCTCTGTACCTATAACGCATTTGTTTTCTCAAAGATTTAATAGGCGTGGACCAGTTTATTTGTATCAGTTACTGGCATAATTCAGCCGGAAAATTGCATGAAAAGTCTACGGATGTCGGATTGATTGTTTCATTGTACGTAATGCGAGTAGGGAAGCAGTGTAAGTGATAGTTGGGTATAAAGAAATTGTGATTAGCTGTCAACGTATTCTTTTCGCGTAAAATTTTAATAATATATGTGAGTTTCAGGTGATTTCTCTTCTGTGAAGGTGTTTAATTAAATGATTGCTATCTTTGGTGTGAAAAGTAATAATTTCGATACTTTGTTATGATCCATTACAATGAGAGTTATTTGGCGTCGATTTTATGGTGGATCAATTTAATCTCAGTCAATTTCGCTGGAGTGAGCTCGCTATTAAGGAAATCTTGAGAACCTTATCAACATCTCAAGCTTACTACATTTAATTTAATATAATAGAAGTTGAAAGTGGATGCAGCGCGATTAATTAAGACTTTCATTTTGAGGGTGTAATTAAAGATAATAGCGGTGCTCGTGGTGTGCGACAAAAGTTTACTACTGTCCATACTGATGGGTAACTCACAGAAGAAAAACTTCTACTGTAGTTTTTATTTTTAGGCTACTAAAGTTTATTCTTATTAAAAATGAAAATATGTCATAGAAATCATAATAAGCAAACTTTTTGTGAAGAATCAGAAGCTAATTCTCTCCATGATTCAGAAAACAATAAATCAAGCGAGTTGAATCTTGGGTTGATGTAGAACTAATTGTTGGAAAGGTTTAGATCCTTCAGAGATTTTAAAACAGATAGTTGACACCTTAATGAAATCTATGGTTTACCATATATGCTTTTTTGTACATACATAAGATTCATAAAGTTCTGAGTGGTGACCCCGACATGAAATAATTCCAAAATCAATATTCACTTTACTCAGGTTTTATATTGTGCATAAGGCAATATATGAACAATGTTGAACTACTGGTTAGAGTTCATGACTTCTTCTTTGCTCTCCTCATAAAGTGGTGACCCCAACGTGAAAAATGCTAATTCATACTTAAGATATCTACATGTAGAAGACAGGGATAAGTTCTTATGATTCAGGTTCCTTCTGTTTAAATTTATATAAATTGTGAACCTCTTTTTATGAAGGTGTACTATACTATAAGTGCTTATTATGCCTTTTTTCTTCTATGTATTGCTTAAGCTAAAAATTCTAAACTCAATGTTTCTACATTGCTATTCATGCTACATACAATGCGCTTTAAATAAATGTATATTTTACAAACGACATATAGTAGGAAGCTAATGCAAAATATTTAAGGAATTTTTCGAGGGCATAAAGTTTACATTCGTTACAAGTGTTTCTTAATTAATACGTAGACTGACAAGTTATATTTATTACGACAACATTTTGATTTTAATTAATACTTTCAAATTAAGTTAATTAAATAACTAACAGGTGCATAAATTAAAAAGTTTTAAATAAAAACTGTATGGTTAGCGAAACTTAACCACCATACAAATATTAAAATTTGTTGAAATTACTCCGGTAATTCTGAATATTTTTGAAAACTTTATGCAATAAATTAATGGCTGAAACCTATACCAAATTAAATAAACTGAATAATTTTGCCTGTAGTTGATCAAAATACAGTTTGGTTACAAACACCTAAGCCAATTAATCAAACCAAGCTTGCCGATTAATTCTCTTTAATTTCCATAAATTTCCCAGAATGTCTATTTCTTAAAGTTATCTTGTACACCATGAAATCTAAATTATCCAATTCTGTTGAATTTTAAACAGTTTCGTTTGCTCGACGCAACAGACCATAAAAAAGCGAACTAGCGTAAACTTTTCAAATAAAAATGCTTACAAAAATTTACTGGTAAAAGAGAGCTAAGTAAATTTCTTATAAATTTAAAACAGAAAATATGATAGTTAAGTTAAGTGTGAAAATGAATACCAGTAGCCTACTGGTTTAGGGAACATTAAGTATCACAGTATTCGAACCGAAACCGAAATTAAAACATTAAAGTCTTGTAAAGTTGCCATTACACTTTTCGTCAATATTATGACGTACTCATATTTGTAATAACTATTACACTTTCAAAATTATTTATAAGGCTAGTATTTAATTTAGATAGTTAAACCTACATATGTAATATTAATTTGTGTTTTTGTCTGGAGTCTGGAAACTTAAAAAAATTTGTGATTCATCTAAAGGCATTTTTAAAAATCTACACTACTTTTATCTGATTCCAATCGCCAAATTAATATCTACAATTAAAGACTTGTTTTTTGAGATAAGTACTTTAAAGGTTTCATCATGTTTCAAGTTCTATAACTTAAAAAGAAACTACTTTAGTGAAATTTATTTAGATAAATTTTGATGTAGGCTATGTTATTTAAAATGGTAGCATTATCGCTGGATTCTATTATTTACTTAAAAAAAAAAAGTTTGTGAACTTCACAAAAAAAAAAAAAAAAACAAACACAAAACTTCATTAAAACAAAATTTTGTTAAAAAAAACTATCCCATAACATTTCAAAATTATGAAATTAAATAACAAGCTCAAGGAAACAAAATTCTCAGCTTAAGAACAAAATCCATCTATCGTTTTTCCAATGAGATAACTTGATCTAAAATTTGACCTTATTTATTCAATTGTGGTCTATAAGTTGTCATCAAAGAACTCTTTTTGTGAAATCGGACTTGTATGAGACTTACAACTTTAAACGCTTCTTCTTGATAGAAAACCACAAGCTCATCTTATTTTCAGATTTTTATATTTTTTTTTTCAAACCATAGTTTTTTACAAAACTGTTTGATCAATCTTATATGTTAAAAAACAATGTTTTAGCTAGTGCAATTAGAGCTCTGCTATGAAATCGGTTGATATAAATTTCACATAATAAGAAAAGAACACCGCTGTGAGTCTGACCACGAAACTGAAATCGCGTTATTCGATCTTCACTGAGAATTATCAAACTAAACTCTGTAATGTGATCTTCTCTGAGAATTATTGTAAAGAAGTTAAATTACTAAAAAATTAAAAAATATGATTTGATTTGATCTAATTGCTCCACAAACATTTGGGAAAGAAATTTTATCGATCTAATAAAAAAATGTCAATAGCTCAATTTTTAAGTTAAACACTTACTGAACCAACCTTTCTCGGTATTCCTTCGGAACCATGTCTAAATCAATTTTTACTTTAAAAAGACAAAAAAAGCTGAGCAAAATCTGCACAAATTGGACAATGTTACCTTTGTCTGCATGGTCATAGTCACTATAATTTTTCATTGCATTTTAGTGGGTCGTCGTCTAATATTCGTTTTGTAAACCGCCTCGGGTTGAAGAAAGAACCGCCCGCGACTATTAGAGGTTTGCATATTTTGTGCTATTTCATTGTAACTTCTGTAATTATGGTCATTTGAAAGATTTTTTAACGTGGGAGTTATTTTGAATTATGTTCTTGTTTCTTGTGCCGTAATCGAAGCGATTTCTGTGTTTAGTTTCATTTTTTTTATAACAACTTGAATTTTCTCATGACTTCGAAGGCACCTCTGTTGCTTCATATCCGTTTGTCAAGACACAAAATTTCTGCAATCCATTTTCGAGCCATTAAATGTGGTTATTTTGTTAAAGGAATTTGAGCTCTCAGTTTGTTGTTACCTGAGGGCACCTCGCTAGTTATTTTTTTTTTTAAGAAAGTCTATTGAAGGAAAACAATTCAATTTAATCTAATTTTCGAATTCGACGTCTTTCTGCAAATTAGATAAAAGTGAAATTTTGAAAAAATGGGTCGTAGTCTAATTCCTCTCCTATTTTTTCAGCTTTCACTTAACCCACTATTAAAGATTTATGCAAAAAGTTTGTTGTTATTTCTCGTAGGTGGGTCTTAATTTTGCATTAGATGCAAAAATTAACCCTGAACATATGCAACAATTTTGAATAGAAATTTTTAACTCCCAATATCGGTGCCGACTAGGCAGGCTTGCTCCAATTATGTTATATTTGTGGGAGCATCCAATTGGTTTACTCGAAAAAAATACTTGAAAACAACTAAAATTTAGTCATTATTTCGAATCGTTTTTTCCCCCATTATTTCAGAGAATGTCCTTGTTGGGCGCCAGTATCAGATGCAATTTCCAATGGGTCCTTTGATCTTTCCATGCAGCTTTATTTCCCTAACTCTTAAATTAACATATTCAACAAATACCAGTCTCGAAACATTTGCATTATGTCCTACATTGTAATTTTTTTCTACGGAATCGAAGTTTATTCCAAATAATGCAGAATATCCATATTTCAGTCTTTTTGTATTTAACCATTAAAATTACAATGCATTTAAATTCCTGTGAGCGAAAATAACTCACCATGAATGTATGCAAAGTATGTAACGATTTCGGAATACATTTTCTCACCATTATTATTCCGAAATTGTTTATACTCCAAATTTGTTTATCCGTCGTATCGGCTCGATGTCGACTCGTCTACCAAACCAAACAGAATACTGTCTGTTCATTTTAAATTATTGTTTATAATGTGGTTAGTCTAGCCGGCAACAATTTTTCCTATTATGCACTTTGACTTTGTAATTTATTTTTGTTGTTGTTTATCGAACATCGTAAACCTTAAAAGTGCAACACGAAAAACTTTTCAAATTGTAAAACACAGCTCGATCAACACTGGACTTTTCGCTAAATATTGGTTTTACGGCGAACGTATAGAGTAGCTTGTCCGTGCCTTTTTTTATTGTTATTTTGTGTAGCCAGATCGAGAATTGGAGCGACTTCAATAATAGGAAATTCATGTAAGAAACAACTTTGGACAGGTAGATATAAAAAAGAAGGTAAACATACCTGTTAAGTTCGTTAATAAATTGCATGACTTGAACTCTTTGTAGAATTATGCAATACTCCTATTGTATGCTTTACAATATACATTATAAGAATATGTAGATACCTAGTGAGTAGTAGTCATGACGAATATGGTCCGCGTGTATAATTTTGTGATGGTTTTGAACTGTACACTGTGTAAATTCTTCATGCCACGGTAATTGGTTATTGTATAATGTTAATGTAACGATAATGTAATTTTTGCACCAGTTATTTCTTCCTATAAACGTTTTTTTTTTTTCGTTATTTCATGCAAAAATTATAGTTTAGATCTGATAATGTATTTTATAATCAGATAGAAGAAAAAAACGCATATTGGAGCAGTTTTTCGATTGAATATTCATTACGGAAGGTGCAAAAACAGCGAAATTAATTTCGGAGATATAAACAAAAAATTAATTTAGAGTAGATACGATCGCGTCTGGATTATTTTTTTCTAATTTATGTTTTTAATTAGTTTCAGGCAATATACATTTCGTAAAGATGCAAAGCTTATGTTTGATTTTAGGTAATAGAAACAAGATATTATTAATATTAAGTAATAAAGAAAGTGACGGTTTCGCAAATTAAAGAGAATTTCTAATTAGGGGAAAGTAATCAAAATTGTTATGAATTTTGAAACACTTTTACTATATTTAAAAAACAATCATCCTCTTTTTCGTTTTCAAGGTGAATGAGTGAGTGTTTACGGAAAATTGTTTTTATCGATGTTAATTTTAAATTTCAATATTTTGTTTTTTAGTGAATAAATGAGCAATAAAAGCTATCATAAATGCACAAAAGAAATGAAATTTATTATTCATTGAACAAATTATGGACTAATGGTACCAAGATACCTTTTATTTTGATAAGTTTTCTTATGATCTGTTCAGTTGAAATGAATTAAATAATTAAAAGTATTTATTTTTTTTATATTTTAAAGCAACAGTTTTCATAAATACTTAAATCAATAAAAACTAAAATACTAAACACTAAAAACATTTACATTTAAAACACTAAAAACATTTACCGAAGGTAAGTGCTCTAGCCACTAAGCTTATTTATGCAAGTTTGGTCATTTTCTAATGTCTGCATTGAAAATAAAATATTCCTCAATTTATTCAAAAAGGATTCCATTTAGTGATTGCAATCGTAAACAATAAATTGGATCGATTTTTTATATCCTCGATGAGAGTAATAAACTTGAATTAAATCAACCCATATGATATCATGACATTTTAAAATATTATAAACTTGAATTTGTGTATTTCCACTGAGGTAATAAAAACTGCAAGAATTTGCAGTTTATCAAAAAAAGTAAAATGCAGACTAGAACATGTTTTGCATTTTGAAACAAGTTACTATGCAGTTTTAATGCTATAAAATGGCAGGTAACTAAACATTTCTACAAAAATCTATCGTCGAAAAGATTCAAGGCTTATTAAAAAAAAATTCACAAATAAAATAATAAATTGCCTTCGTAATAAAAAAAAACCTTACAAACCGACCACAAAATAATAATAGTACATTTTTTTCGGGACAAATCTCTATTTATTACTATTTGTTGATAATGTCAATGGTAGCCATTATAGCGTCATGAGTAAAACTTGGTGGTATTTAATTTTTGAAATTATCCTTGACAACATTCCAATAACGATACAATTGAAAATACCGTGTATTAATCCGGATTGACTTTAAAAGAGGCTTGTTGTAATCAATCAGATAGAACGTTTCGTTTCCGAGTTAATTTCTTAGTAATTAATTTTACAAGTAAATTTTAAGAAATTAATTGTGTGAAAAAAATTATTTTATTTATTTATTTAGCAAATTCTGGCAAACTTATACAGTGTAATAAAGCTAGATATTCCAATTAAGAATAAATGTGGGTTTGATTGATGGTTGCTCATAATAATACAATAAAACCGCACAAATCAAATTCAACGATAAAATTTTATTATACGGTTTTATAGTTATTGGGTTATGACTGTCTGGATTAATCAAGCTACTTATTTCTTTTAATCAAAGCTTAATAAGAACCTAGTGCGACGTTGTTACTCTCTTGTGGAATATTTAACAAGGACAAAAAAAAAGACGCGGGAATATCATCAGTAAAAATTTTAAATTTTTAAAAATTTTCATCAGAAGGTGCATGTCAAACTACTTTCTTAGATGATTGGATAAGTATAGTAACAAGTATTTTTTTAAGACAAAAGACAAAAAGGGTACTAGACAAAAAAATAAATTGTACAACATTTTTAAAAGAAATTTAAGCTATAATCATTCCAATACTAATGTCTTTTTAGCTCTTTCGCTGAAATCAGTCTACCTTGAAATTTTATGAAACACCCTCGATCCTAATGCAAAAGAATACGTAAAACGTCCTTAACTCCAACGTGGAAAGAATAAAAGTCGTTGCTCAAACTGTCGTCAGTTTAACTTACTACTTACTATTGAGTATATATACGAAGTTTGAACTTTTTAGTGTTAAGCGTTCCAGGTATCAATAACTTTTGTCCCTGTACTCCTCTTGCAACGTAAGTATTTTTAATATTTTCTTCAGGTTGGCGTACATAACTATGAAATGAAGTTTAAATATTTATTTGTACGAAAGTTATACGGGTTTAATTCGAAACTCTTGTTTGTATCGACTATTATATGTGAAAATTCCGGATTCCAGGGTCGATTGTTTTAAAATTTCAAAATAATTACAAGTAAAATTTGCACCATAATAACATAAAAGTTTTCACTAACAATCACACGCTTTTAATTAATCATATTTCTCTAGCCGAACAATTATCTACTATTGTGAGTACAACTATATAACATATTTTCAATTTCGTTGTTCGCCAATTATTAATCCAACTATTAAGGCCTCTTTAATCGTGTCTTGTTTGCACGTTACCAGTCTAGTTTAATTGCGTTAATTCTTAAAAGTTTAACATTTCCAATTCTATGCGGTTTATGTATAATTGCATGCGTTTAGCATGTAAACGGTGTTTTTGCACTAAAATTATGAAATTTTAATAAATAAAAAACAAACAAACATAGCACAACACACCTTGGCATTATTGAATTGCACATTAGGCTATCAAGCGAATTCAGTAGGAAAATTGCCACGGTACTAAGGATTCCGCTAATAAGACCCCTAGGAAACCCATGACATATCTTGAGACAACAAAAGAGTATAAAAAATAACTTTTTTTTTTATTGCAATTTCACTTTTCTTCAACAGAAACAACTAACTGTCTGCAAAAGACTCGGGTGCAATATCGTTTGAAAGTTGGAATCGCGTGCATTTAGAAAACTCTTTAGACGCCACATTTACACTTCTTCGCTATTGCGTAGGTTGCATGACGAAAACACTTCAAGTAATTTCATTAAAATATTTTCTGATTTAAAATTTAATATTTCTCAACGAAATCACTTTTCCTTACTGCGCACTTATTTAAACTATATAATTTGTGCGTAACTAACATCAAGAAAACGCACTCATAAAATTTCATTAGGCTCATTGATGGAATTTTGTTCGACCCAATTAAAGTCTTATATTTTTTTATCTAGTTCAATTGGATTTTGATTTGGTTTCCACACATAGAAATTAATAGGTTAATAAAATTTATAAAATTGTGACGTCTATGTTAATAACTTATTTCCAAAAATGTGCTCCAAAATTATATTCTCAAAACGTTTTTCTTTCATTTCTAGTTTTTTTAATTTGTTCGTTTAACAGTTTTTCTTTCTTCGCAATAAGCAAATACTATAAACGACCAGTATCTCTATTATACCACGGTCTTGTGAGCGATTACAAGGTGTGCATTAACCATTAAAAGTGGTTTCTGAGCAGTTTTCGATTTCATTGGAAGACGATCAACTTTCTCAGATTTAAATGCAAGGTATTTTACTTCTATTGCTACAGGTATACGAGTATCAATAGCAACTTAGACACCGTATATGATTATGCACCTATTAAGGAGTATGTTATTTTGTTGTGACGATAATGACATTTAATTTGTGTGCTGGTTAAAATAAAGTAGGCGAGACTAGCTGTAAAGCTTGTTTGATATTATACGAGTTTCTTCTAGGTAAAATTATCGACCTATATTAATTTTAAAAAGAACGAAACCGGCTTATGAAGTTTTATTGCATGTTATTAAAAAAAAATCAACGAAAATAACATGCGCGAAGAACTGGCTATAATTTATACAGTGCAGTATCAAATCATCCTTAAATATAATTTTATTTATTGCTTCATTGGAATTCAAAGATAATTTGTTGGGTTCTCGTGTTAGTCATTTTGGCTTTTGATGGAAAAGTTGTAAAAATATCATGCATCAACTTTTCGGAATGCTTATTCTTGTGTAACTCTCGCAGGTGGTCAGGGGCTGGAACAGGGCTCTTCTACAAGATAGGATCGAGATTTCAACAAAATCGTAGAAGATTGCTTGAATGGACCCTCTTTCAGCTTGGGAGCTACTCCTATGAAAAGAACAATATATATTGACTATTTCGATAACATTTTAAGTAATCACTAAAAAACCAACAATGACCTGATACTCGTAGTGGTTACATTCGAAATGTGATAGAGGCTCCGATGCTACTGAAACCCTTAAAAACCCATTCACAATTTTTCACAGAAAATAAAAAAATCTAAAAATTTTAACTAAAATAAGCACTATTATGGATTGCTTGTTCTATTTTCCTGCCCGTTTTATTTTTGCTGATATATGTAGGTATTATCTTAAAATACTGAATATAAGTGAGTATAAGTCATTAGGCATTAGCACTTTTGGGAAGGGCATTTAGACTAGGTCCAAAGAAATATCTTTTTTAAATTCTCTATAAAAAAAAATGTTAAGTAGATATTTTTGAGCAACAGTTCTATACGCTAGCAGTTCCCCATCTTTCAAATAATTAATCGTATTTTAAATCGGTAAAATAAAAATATTATCTCACATTACATTCACAAAGAAAGTAAATATACAGTTTCAGCAAAAAACTTTGTTGCGAAATTCAAAAGAACGGTGAGTTAAAGAGTTATCGTACTCATACTTAAAGAAAAAGCGGTTTTGCAATAAAATTGATTTTTTATTGCATAATCGCTGGTAATCGAAATGATAGCCAGATATTTTTTTATATTATAAAACAGGCTTTAAAAAATACCGTCATTCTCAGAAATAACCGCATCCGAAATGCAGAACTTTACCACTTTTTGACCGATATTTTGAATTCAACGAATCAAACAGGATTTTTATTCTAATTAGATATAAGATCTGGGTCAAGGTATAAAATAATACGACGCACTTCTTGTCTTTTTGTTTGCTTGATAAGATTTAAATTACATTTTAGAAATATATAAAAAAAAAAATAATGTCCAACCGAATTAAAGTCGTTTTATAACCAGTTATGAAGAAAATTCGAAGACAGACGAAACGATCCGTTTATTTCCGTAAAATGCTAATAAGCCTATAAGATGGTTAAGAAAATCCGCTGTGTAATTTATTCACCTTCATATGCATATCCAAAGAAATAATCCATTTTGGCCCAGTAGGAAAAATAGTCATCATCTTGATCATCATTTTCACGATCGCCGATCACCATACCCTGTGCACATTTTACAGTGTCTAGGTCAAGATTATAAACAAGTCGATGTTTAGTTTGGCTTGATGGCAACAACATCTTCCGATCTTTTCTTTTCTCCATTGAAATGTAAGTGATCTTCATTGAACCCTTTTTTTTTTTTTGATTACCTTCATAATTGGATGAATGGATTTCATTAGCATAAGTTCGTAGGTAATGTACGTTTTATTAGAATAGATAGGTAGTTTGACTTCTGTAAAATTTTACGGAAAATTATTTCTAAGTACTCTGACTCTGGCGCAAAGATATTTAAGCTCACATACCATTTCAAATGGCCTACCATACATTGGTTTACGTCTCTATATTGTTCTTTTTAACGATCCCATAACAAACACATTCAGATTTTGATCGTTCAATGTTACTAATGGTTAATTTCTTTTTCATGCATGATAAATGTTATTTCTTGTTTTCCAGCGGAGATTTACTTGTTAGTTTTCGAGATTAATATGCTTATTGTTATTAGGTAGAACGAAGAAAATTGACCGGAGATATGGATGCTTTCTTTTCTGGATGTTTCACTAGCATGTACAGAAAACGATTTGTTTTTTTCAAATATGAACTGATTATTTTGGAAGTTTATTTAGATGGTTTGTCTTAGAAGCAAAGAATAGTTCTTTCGTTAAAAAAGGTGAAAATCATAATTTAGTAAATTGATTAAAATTACATAACTAGCAAAATTCGGTTTAATTTAAAATTAATTTTCGTGGTTCTCTCTGTACAACAAAACCAAACAAGTTTCTCTTTATGTTTTTTTTTATCGAATTCCTTTTATTCTAGAGACAAGGAACATTATATTTGAACAAAAATTAAAAACAATTTATTAATAATAAAATTCTGTTCGATATCACATCAGACCTAAGAGTTATGGAGAAATTCATGAAAGATTAAGAAGATTATATAAAAGCCAGTTGGAGTACGATTAATTCAATATCTCACCAGACCGAGGAAAATTCGTTCGATATATTAAAAGACCCAAGAAATATGATGAAATTCGTGAAGATATATGGACCAACTTTTTTGCCACTTCTCTATACGCTAAAGCTTGAAGTTTTGTTTGCTTAAATTACAGTTTTAGTAAATCTTCAAAATTGTATTACTAATTTTATAGTGATAGTTTTGTTTTTTTTGGCACGTTGGTGTTTTCTTCGCTAATCAACTTTTGTTTTGGTTCTTAACGACATGTAGCTACCTTAATAGAGTTTTGGACTCTGCACTTAGCTTAATGAAAAAATTATCAGTTAGTGTTGCTTATAAAACTTTCAGGTTTCAACGCAGCATAGCTCTCATTTAGTATTTCGTATCGCAAGAGAAACCACCACATTTTATTTTATAATTTGGTTTCGAAGCGCGTATTATGAGAAGAAGCAATATTTTATTCAAGATTAGGAAACATTTTAGGCTTATATAAATTCGAAACTGGCAATAATTTTTTGTCTATCACCTAAGTATTTAACAAACTTATCAAAAATGAGCTCTGTTGTCACCACATCAACTTATCAACGTTGAATTCACATCCGTGACAAAGAAAGGTTTTTTTTTGCTTTTTCGCATCTTCCAAAGCTACTTTTTCTTCAAATTTTTTTTGGATTTTTCCACACTTGGTTTTTATCAGTTTTCGGCCTACTGATGATGATAATAATATTTTTTTCCCCGTCCGTATGTATGTCGGCTTTGCCTTTGTTGTCTGTTAAATTGGGCATTGACTGATTCGGTAAAAACAACTTTAACTATGAAATAAAACAACAATTTGGTTTGGATATGATAAAATGTAATGCGCTCTAATTTGTATGCATTTTCGAAAGTTTTTTTTTTTTGGGTCTCATGAAAATTTATATGTCTAAAAAAATGAATACGATTTGACTGGATTAAGGCTTTTGTTTGTCAGCCAGTTTATTTTTTTATAGCAATTATACATGCTAATTATTGCTTTTCGGAGTGAACGACCAACTGACATTTATTTTTTGTCGATTTAGGCCGTGTATATTAGGTGCATTTTTTGAATATAAAAAGCCAAATTCGTATAACATTTGAAATAAGTTTTAGATTTGAGTGAAATCATAGTTTATGAATTTTGTTTAAACTGAAATCAATAGAGTTTGTTAAAATTTAACGGTACAATAGAAAGTAAAAATGGGTGAGTGTTTGAACGTTTCTTGTTTTGTCATTGTCGGGTTTCGACTTCGAGTGTCTAACGTACGAATGTCCCATAAAATTATTTAAATACATTTTTTGGAAATTTCATTTCTTGTAACTACACAGCACAAAATTGATTTCCTACACAGCAACCTATATTACGATTAAAAGACGATTCGTACCTACAGAAGGTGGTTTATATTCACTTCGGTGAACGTGCAGCGAATCGATTCTAATTAAAGTTTATGATTCGTAAACGAATGTGCATTACTTCCAGGAAATAATCGATATTATATCTCAGGTGATTTCGATGCAGACACTTTGGATGAATGATTAGTGAATCGTTTTGGAATAGAAAAGTATTCTGAAGTCAGCATAACTATTAACTATGTTGAATTGTGAGAAAAAATGCCTCCTTTTGTATAAGGATTCTATGTAGTACCCCAGTAGTCTGTATTGGAGTATTGTTCGAGGGTAGGTTGAGAAATGTGACTGGTGCATACTGGAGATGGCATGAAAAGAGCAGTACTATTTATTTTCCGTTTCAACATTCTTTCATTTGTTTACATTTTTTGTCAAGGGTATCAAACTGGACTTAGGATGGTAGCCTTTAATGCACTGTTGTGTACAGTCCAGTTAGCTTAGTGATGGGCCAGGTACGAATATCGATATGTTACTACACGGACTGATGTCTGCTTGTCATTTGAATTTAAGATTCAGAAAATTGGAAGTGTGAACACTTAAAGGTAAGTTGCGTCATCGAAGAAAATGCACTGTAAGGTATCACTTCACCCAATTTTTCAATATGGCATATAGAGTTACTTTTAATTGCTACCATAAACAAGTATAGGTGCAAATAGGTAATATGTAGCCTTTTCTTACCGGTTCACATGCGGAAACTCTCGGACAGTTCTTCTTTGTCAATACGGAATGTATGATGTTTTTTTTACATTTGCTGAACAAAAATTATTATCTGTAATAATATGTACATTTTCTATATAATACTCCATAAACTCATGCTAAATGTTTCACTGTATGGTTATAATTGACGATAAGATACGAAACTCATCTTGTTACTATTTAACTTCCTGAATTATGTCGTAAACGTCTATCTAGCAAAATACAAAAACAAAAATACTTTTGTAATTTATGTGTTAATCCATTTATTTAATTACAGATTAATCGGTTGATTTGATTTTAGCAATGATCGTACCTCATCGCACATTTCCTACTCAGTCGCGAGATTTTGAATTTCGAATTTATAAATAAACTATCGTTGCAAGCGAATAGGAAACAAGAAGCATAAAATTACATAAACTGTATAAATTATGTTGAAGAATTTCGAACATGTTTGCTGCATATACCTATCTAAAAAAAACAAAATAAGCACATTGAGAGAGAAGCTGTACTAAGAAGTACTAATGCAAAATAGACAGGTGATCGTTATTGATGTGAAAATCTACGAACCCGGAGCGATTATATTTGTGTACTTCTGGAATTCCATTCGATCGATCGGATTGAGACTTAGATACTTAAATCAGCCACCATTTGAAAATTGAAAACTTAGATAAGCCGCTAGATTGAATTTCTTCTAGGCTGCAACAGTTCGGGCTACTTATTTGCTACAAATTCAATAGTGTGTTGTTGTGTAAATAAAACGCATGATTTAATTTTGAACTCCTCTTCCTCGTCGTGAAGATCTTCGATCGACTCTATATAGTCACTGAGCATAGACTAACTCTAAGCTAAGATATGTGTAAGTCTACTTTTTACCATGTTAAGATTTTTTTTATTTATTTTTTTTTTCTTCGGCTTTTCTATAGATTTTCTTCACATTACCTAGTGAAAGAGATCGCTAAGCATGATCAGAAAAGTTGATTATTTTTCAATGAAAATTATGCAATCGGCCGGAATGCCGATGGTTACCAAATAGTAAAATAGTCTCGATATAATGGTGGCTTTATAATGAATGCGAAAATTTCTGTAGAATCGTTTTGAGACAGTTTTCGGACGTTGAAATTGAAATGGCTCATGGGAATCTAATCAAATTTTCCTCAGTTGGAATTCGATAATACAAAAAAGTTTTCGTAACAATGGATGAATATTTTCTTGAAGAAAAATTCTGAAAAATTATCTTTTGTTTTAGTTGTGCTAATTAGTGTTTCAAACGATCAGTTAATTTTTAGTATTATTGGCTAAGGTAAATTCCTTTATCATTTCGTAATTATTTCAGTAAACGTGTTATTAATGTACCTATCCAGATCGGCATCACATACCATACTTGCCCAAGAATACATAAAAGTGTAACACAATGTAATTATTTAGCACAGTAGTCAGGTGCACTACACTGCTTTAATTAGAGGGTAGAGTACATGCTGTTCAGTAGCTATCGTAACTTACAAATTTCACAGGTAGGTGGATACTAATAAAATTGTTTTGTAATAAATTGAGGAATTTTATGTTTACAGATCATGAAATGTATCAATATTTGTAGTGTCGAGGTGGACGAAATGAAAAAATACTTTTTTATTAAAAGAATAAAGTAAAAGGGGGTATGTCCTTATTGTTACATTTTCGATTGCTAATTGTAGAGTTTTTGACACCCGACCAAATTATTCAGCCTTATTCTAACTTAATCATAGTTTGAATATAAATTAATTTAAATTTTACTTTATCTTAAATATAATACATAAATTTATTTCATTATTGCTATTGTACAAATATTAAACATAAATCTAAAAAAATTAATTTAAAATTCAGCACCTATAGAGTTGTTTTGGAGTATAAAAGTCAAAACACAAGTTCGTCATGAACAAAATATGGTTAACAAGTAACACAAACTTTTGTGTTTTTTATATATTATTAAAATATCTTCCAACGTCAATTCCAAGATTCTAAGTTCTTACTTTTAGCCATTCCTGTAAAAATCTGACACCCAATTCGCCCATGAGCTTGGTAACTAATGAGTACGATTTTGAGACTGAAAATGGTTTCATATCAAGTACTAGAACTTAGAACTACTTGTTGGTTTCATATTTCTAATTTCTAATGAAGCAGCATCATTAACATTCTTTCACTGCGGAATTATTCGCAATAGTTGGACTGAAACTAGTCAGCTAAATTCAATCCCCACAAACCAAGTCCCGTCTACATTCCGCATATTATAAATGCGCAACTATTGCGAATAAATAATTCTGTAGCTAAAC
Organism: Beris chalybata; assembly: GCA_949128065.1. NCBI lineage: Eukaryota > Metazoa > Arthropoda > Insecta > Diptera > Stratiomyidae > Beris > Beris chalybata. The sequence continues at coordinate 4,153,213 of OX421894.1, read as the reverse complement.
ACGAGGATGTTAAATGTGGCCACAAATACCGCATTAAAAATACTCGTCAAAATCGTATCCAACAATTTTACCAAATCTAGTCAAATGTCACCATAGCAACTCGTAGCTTAATTTCAATTTCATAAGACGTACGGAGCTTTTTCTACTGCTTAAAAGATAATTAAGAAACTCGGTCGATTGCGGCATATCCTTCTAAAACCACTTCAAAAAAGGGCCGGTAAAAAACTTCATTTCATTGCAATAAGTTTTTTTTTGCCTGCAATTTATAACAATGCAGTAACATTGCCAACTTGAGTAGCTAATATGAATGAAATAGCGCTAAATCTGCGATTAATTCTCACTTTACAAGCATCTTTTAACGACCTGCTCCATATGTAGGCATGTACCAGCTTACAATAATTTCGAAATCTCTGGTAGATTTCGCGTAGACATTATTTTGCAAAAAGCGCAAAAAAAAAAACGCTTTATAATGGCACATTTCCTCTGTAATATGGAATTGCGATAGTCTGGTAGCTACAGTTAGTTAGTGTACTAGACCCGGCTAAATCGAACCAATTTGCGGATGAGAAATGATCTCGAATACCAAAAAGAATGAAATTTATCCACCTGCCAATTAATGAAAAACTTATATGGGGAACTAATCAACACGATCGGCTCTTGAACGAGGTGGCTCTGTGTCTAGGCCGTTAGACTTCTATGGCATAGAATGTCACAATCATCGGTGTAACGTCTTAAGCGTATTTCGCGCAAATAAGAAGACTATGACCAAACGGTGTATAGTGGTCAATGGTCTTCAAAATGTAAACATTATATTAAAGTGAGGTCTGCAGAGTCGCTAACAGTCCCAGAATGTAAACATTTTGCAACGATCGATAGAATGATCAATGCCGACTGGCTTTTAAATTGAATTCAATTAACTAAAGCCGACTGTACATATAAGTGGAAAACATCGAATAAAGTTTATAATGATGTGCTATACTAGGTATAGTCGTAATGTCTACGCGGTACTTAACTTATTCTTTTTGTTTGCACGATCAGTCAGTGATCTGTTTAAGTCGCTTTTATTCTCTGTTGATTGTATCACCTTACCTCAGGTGATTATTTTATTTTTGGGAGGCTTTTAAATTGTGATTTAAGATAGGCAATATTTAAGAAGTTGGAGAAATTATTTCATAATGCATATTTTGTTATAATGGATCGATCATACAATAATATTAATGTTACGGTTCAGGTTCACTTTCCTTCAAGTACGCTCGTTTAATTATTGTTGAATTTAATTTAAGATTTTTCAATGGAAGTTTAATTTTTTTTTGTTTTCGGTTTTTTGTCAATTGTTTGAACTAATTTTTGATAGTTTTTTTTGTATTTGTACCAGCTTATAATCATGACATGGAAGTTTTTTTATGTTGTTCGCTTTCGGGCTTATGATTGCTTTAAGATTAAGTGAAATTCGGATTGAATTTCATGTATCGAATATTAATGTAAAATTTTGTTTTATGAATGAAAGTAGTTTGGAAACACGTTCTTCGCTTACTAATTTTCAAGGATATTTCTTTTGAAAGTGTATCATTTCTTATTGAAGTCGTGAGAGATTAGCCAATAGCTATTTTCTTATGCACTATTACAATATAATTTTGCTTTGAATAATGATGTAAATTCAGGAACATGTCAAATGGAAAAATTGCAGCGAAGAGGGACCATTCCTTTCTTATGGAGGGGTAGTAAAAGACAGTTTGTACTTTTGCGCTTAAGTCGGTGGAAGGGGGAATTGGTGAGGAAATTAAACGTACTGATTTTTATACCTATAACATACATTTTAATATCATAAAATAATAATTTTGGAGAGAGGCTGTACCATATGTGAGAGGCACCCTAATCATTATGCGAAACATTATTTTTTTACGTTTTTCAAAAATAATAAAATTGGGTCCAAAAAGATGATAATTTTTTATTACACATTTTTCCAAAATTTGTACCTTTTTCTTGGAAATGGTAGCAGATAATTTTATTTTTTGCTTAAAGATATCAACACTGTTTAAAGGGTCATATACGTTTTTCTCAAAATTATTTTTTACAGTCGATAAGCGCGTTATCTCCAAAAAGTATATAATCGATCTTCTTGAAATTTTGTGTATTTTTTTAAACATATGAATGTCTTGATTGAACCAAGGATTTTGTTTTTAATTAAACTTCTTTTAAAGCACGAATAAAATCTTTACAATTTTTTTGTTAAACATATCCTAAGCATATATGACCCCATAAACACTGAAAAAATAAATTTTTAAATTGTTGATTCTAATTTTTTTTTTATGTCAACAAACATGAAAAATTTCAAAGTTTCTAAGCTTATAAGTCAATTACTTTTTAATATTTTTGAGATTCCTTCATTCAGTAGCATTAAATTTACTAAATTTGTACGAAATTTGATTCAAATCGGTTGAGCGGTTCCCAAGAAAAAGGTAGGAAATCACATTGTATGGAAAATCGGCAAATAACTAAACTCCTGAATTATTTAATAAGTTTAAACAGTAACTTAATTTTTACAAGAAATCAACATTATACAGCACATTTAAATAATGGTTAAAATATTTTTTCTTTGGATATTAGCAGGAAGTATTTCTTTCTTTGTTCATGATGCTAGAGCTGGCGCGAAAAATTATTGAACTAAACTATTATTGAACTAAACTAAACTATTGAACTCTTTATTCTTTTCAAAAATATGAACAAATATTGTTATTTCCAAATCAATGTATTACGATTTTTTTTTGTACAACAATTTTTTTATTCATTTCATATGCGTCGATAAAAACAACTATTTAGCATTTAAGAGAAAACAGTAAGTTTTCCTAGAAATTAGCAAACATATAGCGAGAGCCAATTTTCAATAAACAGGAAGAAATTATAAAATACCACTATCACCTCCAAAAGAGTTCTTCGCCTAGATAAAGACATATCCGATCGCTATCAAGCCCCTATTTTGTAATTCATGAATTTTTCTTGGGTAATGAGTATTGATGTTTTACAAATACTACTCAAACTAAATTCCTTAAATATTATTAGCAATTATGGAACCGATCATACTCGTCATGGCCATATTTGGTAAATTACATAGTAAGCTGTTGAAGTTGTTACAAAAAAAGATTTTTTGTCAGGTATAATCGAAACGCTTCATATATAGCATCAATTATATAATAAATGTAACTATACGTATCTGGGACTTTGAACTTATTTTTTTTTTCAGATTAAAACACAGGTTACTACAACACGTTGAATTCATTTAATTACTCGGTTTGTTCAGTTAGTTGCAATTTTAATGTATTGCATCGATTAACTTTTTTTCTTTGGCACAACTTAAAGTAACTTACACCATTCTTGAAATTTTCTTCTGGTACTTATGCTTTCGAATTGAATTTGTTTAACATTTTTAAAATCGTTAAGCATCTAATGGGCATATGATTAAGATGCAGTTAGACCTTTTCGAGACATTACGTACTTAGATTCCAAGCTGAGACGTTAAATAAGTGAGAGATACTTCAGAAAATGTTCTTTACCTGAAATTAGAAGAAAGTAAATTTGCATTAGCTTTGGGATTAAACGGCTATTGACATTTTATGCTATTTTATTATGCAATGAATTATATAATTCAGTGTTTCATAAAAGTTTAGTAATTTTTCGGTAATTAAATTTACTACTAAATTATTTTTATTGAATATATTTCGTTTTTTTTGTGAAGCTTAAATCAAATAAGATAACAATCAAATGTAAATAAGGAGCTATTAATAAATTTAAATAAAATATAAATTTCGTATTTTTTCAGACAGTTACTATATGCAAAAATATTAGATAGATTTCTGGAAAAGATATTTCGTAGGTAGATATAGTGATAGTATATGCCGCTAAGGTAGATGTTTCTTATACATATATGGTAAATATTGTGCAACAACAGGGGACTTTCAAAAATGTTGCGATAGAAATTATAATAATATGGTGGTTACATAAATTGACTTGGGACAAAGAATGTTTCTTCAAAGGTCAATAAGTAAATGTAACGAAAATATTTTTGCTACTAATAACTTTTCGGAAATCATCAGTTTATGTCTTCCTAGGAACTCAATAAAAGAACAATTAGTGTAGGTGTTTTACTATTGATAGTAAAGCGAAATCCTCCTTTATTTTGTTTTAAATAGTTGTCAGCTTGAAATTTTAGCTGTTTAAAAACTATGCTCTGAAATTCTCATCCTACCAGCTCCATGCAGATGTCGCTCCAAAGATATCGTATACTGAATGAATCAGAAGATTAATAACATTTGTTCGTGAAAAACTAAAAGTATGTAATTCTAATTTGGCCTTATTTAAATGACTATTAATATAAGGTACTAGAGAATCATAACCTGGTTGTCCGTATTTTTAAATTTGAATTTTGAGGTCCAACAGTCATCCTGATCTGCAATTTTATTTAGCGAGAATAACCAAGTTTTTGATTGACCTTGAATTTATTGGTCTGGTCAGTAGCTTCCAAAGCACTAAATTGAAGAACACATACAGACACATTTTCTTCTTTCACCTTTGAACATTTGTAATTTTGAGAAAATAACAAGACTCACAGAAACTGTAACTGAATCTGTTCGAAATTCTCATCCTACTTTGGAATTACGGTCGAAGCCTAGTATTTAAGATATCCGGCACTTGATAAAAAACGATATATTGGATCCGGTTTATTTAAGACCACTTAAAAATCGAAGCCAGAAATGTCGCCATTTTTGATTTTTTCTCATCTTCATTAGTACGTAATCCCTTTGGCTAAAATATCTTAAACAATGTTGTAAAATTAATGCTCCGATTTTTTCTCAGTAATCAAGATTAAAATATGCTGTAAGTATCTAGTTTGATTGAAAAAATAGAATTTTAGATGGTGCTGTCAAGCCGCATATGCCATGCGACAATCATAAATTCTTTATTAGTCCTGGGTTCGATGATTAGAAGTGTCTGCTTAAGAAATTACTTTCGATAAACACAATAAGGTGTTAATTGCATGTAGGTATTCTTCCATTCTAATTGTTAAAGCTGTTAGTATAATGGTCCTACGCATTAAAGTAGCATCGCCGCAGTTCACCTGAAATGGGCTACGTCACTGCTATTTCTTAATTTAATTTTATTAGAATTTCAATTTTTATAAAATGGAATAATTATAATTTTCGCATATACCTACTGTTCGAAGAGTAGTAAAAGTATTTTATTTTTATAATAATAACTGAATGTAACAATTTTGCTATGTGTTATCACTTCGCGCTAAATAAACTTCATCATCATTTCGTTATTTGATGCATTTAAAGATTATTGGGTATGCTTGATTTTAAGATCTTAGCTTAATACTCCAGTTACCGATCGTTCGGAGCACGAAGACAGATACATAACCCCAAAACATTTAGTAATACGATGCTTCAGTTGTGCCGACGTTATGATGTAAAATTGCTATAGGCTGCTCTGAGGCGAAACGCTTGGTTTATAAAACGTCGTGGCGACTAATTTGAGAGTGATCATTTTCCCTTCCAATTCTATACCAAGTTATTGGGAGCTCTTCAATGCAGAAATATTGAAAGAGAATATAGCAGAACAGACTAGCTATCTTTTTTTTAAGCGCTGGTTTTTATCTCTTACATCTAGATAGCGTTGAGATACGTAGGCTAATAATAACGGAATGAGTTGTTTGCTGATATTTGAAAGTGGCGATTATATGAATATTTAATAACATCGGTTTCCGGGAAGTTTCAGTTGATAGTACAGAGCAGCTTATAGAAATGTCTATTAGCGCGTACTATGTGTATACAGATTGAGTGGATGTGGTGGTGATGCTACTTTGCTAGCAAGATTAACGTTGTTGTAAATTTCCATGCCTCTAACCTACTCTGCACTGAATAAGGGAGCAAAACTAGCTGAATTTAAATTATTAAAAAAGAAAGAATTTAAACAGTGCACTCGTAAGTAGGTATATCTTAATGAAAAGTATTTCATGGGTTAATCAGAGGGCTAGCATTGAGCCCAATTTGCATAACAAAAAGCACAGTGTGAGGATAATAAAACGATACAAAAACCGAATTCATCTAATCATAATACCAATTGTGATGCTTTGGTTGATTTTAAATTAGTAGATAAGATCATGAAAGATTTCTATCACCATTTTCACCGTGACCTACTATTCTTCTTCTTATTTGTTACTCAAAACATAATGAGTACATTATTTAAATTAAAAAACCAACAATTGCTTTACACCTGCCGACGAATAAAATCGAATCTTCCCAGCATGCCAAAGGTCTTTATTTCTTACATAGTACCCACAAATTGTGGCAAATGACTACAATCTTGTAATTTGGACACTTTACGTTGTTATTGTGTCTGTTGGAACTGGTGAAGACATAGCGAAACGACATGTTGGACAATCAAAAGTTAGTAAGCCCTGAACATAGTGCAACAAGACGTGGCCCGAAGCATCTAATCCATGATGAAGTGATTGTGGTTTTAATCTATTTAGTGGCCAGTACCAAGTTTCTCAAGTCCAACTAACTCCTTATGTTTATTGGACTAGAGTTGAGCATAAAATAACACAATTCACGCAAAAATAAATGTTTTCTTCTTACTCTCGACAATTCAATTGATTCCGATGACCTTAAGCTAGTTTTCAAGATCTGTAGAGTAGCTAGCGAATAGAACGCACAATGCGAACCTTACCTGTACGGGGGTGGAGAGGGTTTACCTTAGAAGAAATACGAGCCGAAAGCTTATAAAGTATTAGCAGTTTGGAGTGGGTTATGTTGAAACCCGGTGTCGTTTATATCGTTCAGGTAATTGTTTCTATAAACATTCGGTTCAATGCGGTAAAGAAAATGACAAATCAGTAGGTGGGTTTTCTTAAAAAAATGTGTATTAGAATAAAATACCTTAAGATATTGGTCGCTATTCTAATGCACATAGCCTGGCACTAAAACCAATAATACCTAAGTTTCCTTGATCCGCTATCGCATTCGTGATTCCTGGGGACTTAAGAAGCTAGAGGTGCCTCCACGTTGCATAACGTTTAGGAGGTAGACAACGACTACGACGTAGAGTGTGGTAAAGATTCCAAAAATTAGTTACCGTGGAACAGGTATGGTATTTTCAGATTATCTTAATTGCATGCATGGAAATTTATGCAAAAGTGCAAAGAGGTCACCGAAATGTACTTCAACTTAGTAGTGCGCTGCAGGCTGTTGTTGTTGCACGGTCGCTTGTTTCTCGAACTTAAGATCGTCTGATTTCGATGGTTTCTTGCTGAGAACAAACTCAGTAGCTGGCAAGATAGGCTACTAACCACGACGTTCATGCATACTTATTGCATACACCCGGCTATAGTGTAACAGTGCGATGTGATATGACTTATGGTAACTATAAGTGCTACTGACTATGATTTATGGTGTGTCTCATTAGTAATCGGGATTTTTTTTATCAACTTCCCCACCAGCCAACTGTTCTACACAAGACAGATTTGACATAATTTTTAGTATAAGTATGTAAAACACCCTGTAGACTTTCTTCACTTTTTCTTCATAATCAGCAGGTGTTGTGCAATGAGGCCGATTTGTATTTTTAGAAGGAAAAAATAACACGAATAGCGAAAGGCGTACCATGGATCCTTGAGGGACAGCGCGAATTTTGGCTTATACACTCGAACAGAGCCATCTAGTTTTTTATCTATCAACACTAAGCCTTAAAGCAAAAAAACAATTTGAAGATCACCTCTATTTTGATTTCGAAAAGTCTGCGTTCAATTGGCATTATGCGTTCATCTATCTATTACCAAGATGAACTATTGTTTATTTTTTTACCGCTTTATAAAAAGATGCAACCGATAAATTTCCAAATTTTTGGAGAAAAAAAAAATTGTTGGCCATCTAGCTTATAAGCGAATTTATCTATGTCAAGTTCTTTTTTTATGACTAAACTTATTATGGTAAAAAAAAAATCGGAAATTTTTGGGCGGCTTATACAAATCTAGATAAATGAATTATTATTGTTATGATTTTTTTTAAAGGACTTAATAGATGGATCTTTCTAAATTTGAATAACAAAATTGAACGATTTAGCTCTTTGTTGTTTCAGCAACACTTGGGCATAAGAGAGTGCCTACTTTTGCATAAATTAGAAAGATATGACGTAAATGTTAATGATTTGTTCAATTATAAATGTGGGCTTACACTTTTTACTTTGATCTCATAGACACTACTGTCCTATATATGAATGTATCTTGTTGTAGCAAATCGGATGTATACGGATATTAATGTTCTTTGGAGATTTTTCGACAATAAGATATCTACTTATTGTTGTTGTATATAAAGAGGTCATTTAAGATAATTTTGGTTCATTATTGAGTTTTCTTTTCGACCAATTTAATAGATTTTTTATTAAATATTTGGAACAAGTCGAAATTCTTGAAAAGAATTACTACCATGAAATTATAAATTTCTATATTCACATACCGCATGGATACGTAGATATTTCACGGTCGATAGTACAAAAACTAGTTCTTCTTCAAATTTGGTGGACCCCTATCGTGAGTGTTTTGAAGATAGTCAATAGTAATCCACAGTTCATGAGCTTTCAGGACCTCCAGTATTGGATGTAAGTAGTATGTAGTTCTAATAAAAAAACATAATTTTTCTGCAAATTTTGAATTGTCAAATATTTAAACCTTAACGATACCAAGCGCCATCTATTAGTGACTGCTGCATATGTCCATTCCACCCATGAACACAGTACAGAAAAACTAACGAAAATCAAAGCATATTTTTCTACGCTACTTAGGTAACCTTTGGTAAAAGGTGTTAAAATAATATTAAAAGGTGTGTAAAAAAACTTAGCTTCAGTTCTTTAGATCATTAAAATTTATAGAAAATTACACAAATTGTTTATCTTGACTTTTAAAAAAATCTGGAAGCTTAACCCGGTCCTTTGTTGTCATAAGTAATCCCACGATCGATCGCTCTAATCTAATCTCCAGGAATAATTGGATCTACACTGTATCAATCCCATGTAGTAATTACTTTTACCACATTTGATATTATGGCACTATTATTGATATTCGCAACATTTTACACTTAATAAACCGCAATTGATTGCATAATGTAGGTACAAGTATCTATAGCTTTTGCAGTGTCTCTTCTCATGTTCGGATTTCCTGTCACTGAAAATATTTCACATTAAGTCGATTTGCACCTCGAATAGGTAAGTACCTTTTATCGTGACGAGGGAATACTTCTGTACGCCCCTATATGCCACCGATGATGTAAGTTGCACTTCCGAGTGAAATTTTTTTGTGAAAGTAATCTCAAATTACTTCGTAGTATAATTAATGAATGATACTCTCGGCAGAGTATAGCCCGTATGGCTTGGTTTGGACTAAGTTTAAAGAAAACGCAAGTAAAACCGTTGTCGTGATTGATGTAGCACATGTGGGTGTTAAGGATTTGAAGAGAAATAGATGCATTGAGCTAGAGCTTAAATTTGTTTGTTTGTTTGTTTGGCATTACCCAAGTCCTATTTTGACGAAAAATAAATTACTTTTTTATTTTTCACCGTATTCAGTCTAGATTCTTCAAATGTTTTACTTTTTTTAAAAACTAATTCAGCCATGTAGTGAAATTGTCAAAACTTTATTTGTTTCATTTTATATAAAAATTTTGACTAAATTTGTTTGGTCAAATTACTGAAAACATAGGTATATAATTTGTTAAAACCCCCAACCCTATTCAGTTACTTAAATAAAATATTATTGAGACAAAACCGCCTTAATTCTTAGCTTTACTCAAAAATTTGGTACGTAGGATAATGACATTAATCGTACCAAGAAAGTTTTGCTACACTGAGACCATTATAAGTCAACCAAGTGAGTTGAACTCCAACCGAGATGCAAATGATACTGAAAACGTTAATATCAAAGTGATAATACCATTGTCTGGTTAATCAATTAACTGGATTTTAGCTCGTTATTTAACAGGATATCTTGTTTTTTTGTCAGTAGAAGTGAAAATTTGATTTAGACTAAAATAAAAGCGATTGTATTCTAATTTATTGTTAAAAGCGTTGATCTTATGCTCCATCAAGATTTAACTTTCTTTTCCATGAAATCGTGATTTGGGAATTGGCTATCTCTTTGAATATTTTTACTATACCTTTATCGTTGCAGTATGCAAATTGCTTTGTATTATTAAACGTTCGGACCGTGAAAAAAATAGTGTAGTAGGTATTTAATTAATAGGATTCCTGTCACAAACTTGGAATTAGTTTGACTGTGTCGGTAATTAATTAAAATTCACTGTCTACTACATACAGTACGGGAATAGCCTGAATAATGGATAAATGTTTTTCTGAATCCATATTCATATCACCATTAAAGAATTTTGTTTTTAGTTTCGCAACAAATACAACTTAATTAAAGTATAATATTCGTTTATGAGACATTCGCTCCAACTAGGGTTAATTGGAGCATATCGAAGCACTGCTACATATTCTGTACTTAAAGAAATAAAATGTTTTTGTTTTATTTATTTTTTTCAATTATAGCCGATACTATGTAGTCTGTTATTATTCAACTTCTGCCAAAAGATTTATATCATGAGGTTGAACACGACACACAGAGTAAAATACCGACACCATCTGAAAATATCTCGAATATATTTTTAGATTTAAAATTTATTACAAGAGTAACGTGTAGTGTGTACAGAGTAGAGGCAGGATAAGTTAACTCTTTAATATTAGCTGCATAATCTTAAGGTTAGTGCTTATAGCTGCACTCCTACCTGTGGTCTCTTTTTTTTTAGTTGTAAGAAAAATAAACACTTGAATTTAATACAAAGTGTGGAGAGTACAAGATTTTCCACGTTATCGTGCGCATACCAATGATTTGTAACATTTTAAGACATGGCTTGTTATTGTAAGAGTTGATATGGGTCTGTGCTAATCAAGGACACGTGAGTGCTGCTGCGCGCTTGATTGTGAACCTACCTTAATAGGTGTATAGCTGGGCGAGATGTTACCCATATCACGAAGCGACCTACGGCGATTATAATTTAATACGCTAGCGCCGATAAGTTAAACACATGCGGACACTAGATTCATTACGACGGAGGAAATTTAAGCGGAAAATTATGCAAACGGAAAAGGACTAGTCACGACTTAAGGTATAATAAAATATTTGCGTACTGCCGTATCATTTATCTCGTTGTGTATATTTGGGAATCGAATAAACAATTTTCGAATGCAGTTAAGCAAAAATCAAGGTAGGTATCTAAACTAAATTGCCTGATACCTATGATAAAGACGGTAAGTTCTTGCACAATCGCGGCTGTTTTTTTTTCACTAGGTAAACCATAAACTCATGGGTCGAAACAGCTGGTCGCCCTGTCTCAAGAAAACTGATCTATGGCCTGATATTTGCTTTAAGGTAAAACTTTATTTACTTGCTGTGCAAAACTTTTGCACCCTAATTAATTGAAACTTGAGATACGAGTGACTTTAAATGCATTTTATGTGATCATAAGATGACGTTTGAATGATTTGTTAGGTAAAAATCGCACGAAACGAACTTTATTTAAGATAGTACTATATTGTGCCTGTGGAGCTCGATTAGTAATAGCAGTGAAAACTTTACGTCGTTACATAATTTAATAGTTTGGTTTCTCAGTGCTTAGTTCTGTTTCTTCTTTTTCGTTGACTATAAAATTCGCAATATAATTGGAAATATTGCGATTGACTTATCAACTTGGTAAATTGACAGATTAGTTTCTTTGAGAGCTGTCTTTTGTACGGTATATTCGATTCCGATGCCGCCTTTTGACCGAAATGGAATTTACATTGTATGCCACTATTTAAATTGGATTGCCATTGTTTAGTCGTTACGACTTGAGAAGGTGTTTGAACGATAGAAAAACCTTGTGGTCAAAAAAACAAAAGTAGGTAGTAGTTGAATGTTTCTTGTATCAAATATACAAAAAAGGCTTTTTAAGCGGAGATCATACTTTCAATTAATGATTAATGTATGATCAGATAAAGCAGTACAATGTTATATTCTTGTCATTGAAACCCAAAGTGTTATACATTTGAATAGAGCTTTAAAAAAATGTACCTAGTCTACCGGGGTCAAAAATGTTAAAAAAGTGCACTATCCAGCTATCTGCGGAAAACTCACAAGAACTCACAAAAAAGAAGTGCCTTTGAATAACCTAAAAAACACGCCTAATATATCTACACTTAATTAAAAAACAATAAAGTAATATTTCTGCCAAAATTTTCACATCTTAGGTTTTTACTCACGGTTAATTAAGAAATAAGTAGGTTCTAAGTTGAAGTTATATACATACCTGAAAATAAAAAAGAAATCATTTGGTTAATATATTTTTATATACTATTTTATTGTAAAAATGTATGGAAATCATTATGTAAAATGCAATGTGTAAATACAGTAATGAAAAATTGTATTTCAGTAATAAAAAAAATTATCTAGTCAAAATTGAGAATCAAATGATTGTAGTGCGATATTAGTATTTAAAAAGTGAAATTTAAAAAATGGAACGGCATAATAAAGTTTTAAATTTACAAAAAATTTATTTTATCTTTTATAATGATAGAGAATAGTTTGAAAAACAAGGGCACCAATAAAATCAAAAACAATAGGTTCTAAAAATATCAAAATTTTAACTAATATTCTTCAATCAGTTTTCGGAGCAATATTATTTAATTTTGATGGTTCGAGCACTCACCACATGTCTACTTTTCTCGGGAATTTTACGAAAAGTTACTGCGACAATCTTTTAATTTATATTCAAATTTGTTTTTACGACCTTGTACAGATTTAATTGCGAAAGCTATGGAAAATTTACCTCGTATTAAAAACGTGTGAATTTTTTTACTGTACTAGTTAAAGGTATTTAACGGTCAGATATATACTTATAATTTGCTTAGAATTGTTGAGATGAAATGAAAGGAACTTCACATACTAGACTCTAATGCCCTCATTACCTTTATCCGATACAATATTATAATATATAAAAGGCATACGTTTCCTACTTATGCCGTTCTCTCTGATCAATTATGGAAAATAAATTAAATCACATAAGCGAAATTGTCACACATGAGTGCCTCCGTTTTTTCACGTTTACGCTAAGTCAGATGTCATTCAGTGCCAATTATTAAGTGGAACATTTCAATGTAAGAAAGATAATTCACCTAATCTTGAGTAAAAGTACTTCCTGGAAAGTGTTCAAATTTGAAAATTAATTTAGTTCGGCATTCAGAAACTACTTTATATGTATAACGAGGCACTTTAAACTTGCATAACATATCACATCTGTTCGCATTTCTTACAGAGTCCCTATAACACTGGTACCTACTGTCAGCGTTAGAGAGCGATACAAGAAATTGCTAACACAAGATTAGCGAAATTCTATGAGTAATTTATTCATAAAATGGCAAAAACGCACGAAAGCAACGTAAATCTTGAGGCAAAGAGGCTGATAAATGTCGCACGATAAAAATGTAAGATCGAAACTTTAACTCGCGTTCCGTCATCGTCATACTTCTGTACGGCCCGTATACGCTCAACAACATGAAGTTGAGGAATTGTATAGCGTAATGATAAAAAAATGCTTAAGAAAAAGACAAAACTCTAGACCAGACTGGATGGCGTAATAAAAGTTATCCAGTATGTGAAATGTGTGCATAAGTCGGTCGTGAAAAGATTTTATTCTCTTAGCTGATGTGTAGTACCTACGGATTTATGCATAGCACCCAATAAAATCGACTGTACTCTGCACCATCTGATGATGTAAAATGTGGTCTATTTAGTGCTTCCTTGTTTCCCAAAGTCGTCAACTTTGATTCAATTCAGATGATAAGACACATACGAAGAATGAAAAACCGTTAACTTTTTTTCCGAAAAGAAGAAAAAATCTACATTACGATATTTCGATGAGATTATCTTACTAACTAGGTACTAATTTATACTATAAAAAAAAAAAACAAAATATCAAATATCTTTAAAATTATAATCAGCTGACTTTCGGAAAAATTTAAATGGTGCAGACAAATAAATCTTTGGTAAAAAAAATTAATATGCAAAAATTTTGACAGAACCAATTTTGAAAAATTACCAAATTTTATTTAAATTAAAATTTTTCGCTCGATTGCAATAAAAACTTAATCGATAACCGTTTATTTATTCAAAACTTAAAAAACACTTAAGCTTAATACTTTTTTATATAATGCAACGAATTTCAAATTCACTGCAATTTGATTTATGAGTGCCACAAAGTTTAATCTCATTTATTATCGTTTTTTGTTAAAATCATTTGAAATAATATTTATTTAATCCAATAAATAAATAATAATTTTATAACATATATAATTTAAAGTCAATATTTGACATTTATGATGCCTTTCACTATAAATTAGTTGACATTTTTTTAGAGCTTAACATAATTTATAACGTTATTCCGATTTCTATTTTTGTATTTAAAATGCATTACTCTCGCTTATAAGCAAAGAGCCTTGTGCCAGGAGTAAGGATTTAAGTTTTAGGAAATGATGACAAAATAGTAATATTTGTATTTGACCAATATAACTAAAACTTTGAATATATTTACGTTTCTTACTTATCTTCATCATTCTTATAAAAAGCCCTGATCTGTTGCCAATATCTCATTAATAATAATAAAAAAAGAAAATAATGTAAAATACGGTAATACAAAAATAAAAAAATTAATGCAATGGTGACAAAAACTATACCTAATCATTTTAGAATATTCAAAAATATTAATTTAGATGTAACAACAAGCGGGAATATGAATGAATTACGTTTTTACGAATTTTTGTAACTTACAATGTTAAATTTTTTTTAGTTAGAATTGAATCCAAATTCCTTTTACTAACCGTTATTATTGGTAATACATTTTTTAGTAGAATACTACAAATTTGTCTATTTTATATTCTTCAAAAAATTGTATGGTGGAAACGATACAAAAATATAGAATATTGATTTTGGCTTGAAATTGTTTTCGGTTTTGCTAGCAAAAATTTTGTTTTTTTTTTTAAATAACTTTTAGATTGGTAAATAAAAAAACTTTGGGTAATTGAAATGAATCAAAATTCACTTTATTATAAAAAAGAATTGATGAAGTAATGAAATGGTTTTAGTTAAATGTTGATAATTTCGAAAGTATTTAATTTTACGCAATAAACTTACCAAAGAATAAAAGGTGATAAGATTCGATGTTATGGTATGTTAAAGTAATTTATGGTAAGCGATCCTCTTTATTAATAATTGACCGTAAACTAATTTTTTTCTTGCTCCAAATGCCCACAATCTAATGATTCTTAAATTCAGAAATCAATTGATATACTCGTAAACAAATATGAATTGGAACAATACCCCAAAATGAGAGAATTCGAAAACGTGCGTATATTTTCACTTTTCTCTTTATGACTCATTAATGGAGTCACAGCTTTCTTTGTGCAGCTATACTAAAATGATTCTTAAAATGCGTAATTAAAGAATAATTTTTTTATGACAAACCGGTGTGCTTAAACAGCTATAACTTTAGTAATTGCACAAATTGGCCGAAGTCGATTACACTTAATGTTTTGGAATTGCAATTGCTAATTTCCGAAATACATAGTATAGTGAAACAATGCGACTATTTGGTTTTAATTAATTTACAAATAAATCCGATATGAATGTTCATGTCTGTACCGTGAAGAATTGAAAATATTTCATTCGATTAATCACTGAGTGATATATGAGCTGTTCGAAAAAAATGGAATTATTCATTAATTTGTAATTGATATAGTGGATATGAATTTTAAACATTTTCAAGTACAAATTGAATTAAATCAATGTCTTTTCTTTGTAATTTAGTTCCGTTAAAATTCTTTT
Organism: Beris chalybata; assembly: GCA_949128065.1. NCBI lineage: Eukaryota > Metazoa > Arthropoda > Insecta > Diptera > Stratiomyidae > Beris > Beris chalybata. The sequence goes on along the minus strand of OX421894.1, from coordinate 4,137,255 downwards.
TGCAGTTACAAAGAAAATTTCAGTAATACGTTTTTTTATAATTTTTATTAATTTATGTTAAATTAACTTTTTAATTTTTTAAATGACGAAATCTAATAGTTGGACTGATATTTTCAAAAAAGGGTGCTTTTGTCAATTTTGTGTTGTGTCTATCTGTCGTCAGTGGATACAAGAATCTATATTAATATTAAATATTTTTTTTGAATATATGGACCTGAACTTAAAGCGGATCAACTCAAATGAACTAGTCATCGTTACATTTTTTCTAGAAAACTTACCCACTTTTTATCTAACAGTTTTTTCTACGTTAAATGGTGATTAGAAGAAGGTAATTATCACCTTTTGTTATGATCGATTTAATAAAACAAATATGTCGTAGAGAAAACAAAAAAATTTAATAACTATTGTATTTCACTTGACTTTCGAGTTTTTTCTACAAATGTGCAAAATCAACAAAAAAGAGTTCACCACTGAAATTTCCGAACAAATAGCCTTAAACTATATTTAGGAAAGACCAGTAGAATACAAGAGCCTAAATTGGTATATCATTATCTACTGTAACGTTAAATTAATATTGTTGTATTTTTTCTGGCTTGTCCTGTATGGGATAAATGAGCAGATTATACGTAAAAGGAAACCTATCAAGTAGTTCGAAACAAATATCTGAAATTAATACACGATTAACCTTGGCATTTTTTCCAACAAGTCACTTGCACCAATGGTTGACGTTTTGTTTTTTGTTTTTTAGTGAAAGTTGCGACAGATAGTTTAGAAAATAAATAAAATATCTATCAATTATCCGAAAAAACTTTTTGATCTCTCCTCCATAAAAAAATATTATGTTTCCACTTTTTGTTCATGCTACTTTTTTTTATTGTTTTCTTTATTAGTAATAAATAATTAAGCTTCGTCATTGGACAAAAGAAATGGGATACAAACAAAAAGCTTCGAGAACTGTATTTCATTCAAGTTAATTCTTTCTTCTCTTCTTATATATCTCGCCCGCACCCTCTAGAAACAGTGATCCCGGATATGACTTGAAGTTTTCTTGTATCATACATTTAATATCCATAACTTTGCTAATCATGCAAAATTTATTGGTACCTTTTCTCAAAAAGAAAAGGTAATAGAAAACTATATCTGGTAAAAGTAATTCAAGAAGTTAATTCATTTTGTTCGAGGATAGATCGTACCCTGCAGATACTTCTAGCTATAACGGACAGAATAGCGATTTATTTTATCTCTCATGGTTCAACTCCCTCCCTCCCTCCTTCACTAACCCAAGACTGATTACCCCCACTTAACAGTGAAACATTTTTGACACCAAAAAACAAAATATTTCAAAAAGATATAGCGTCTTCTGAAAATTGATTTTTAATTTATTATTTAATAGAATAAAGTATTGTGATCGATTTAAGAAAATAATTAATGTGTTGCCCTGAAAAGATATTTGAGATATGAAATTCGAGTGGGGAAAGGAATTTAGATGAAAAACTTTGTTTTCCATATCACATGAACTACTTGACTTGTGTCTCAGACATAACTCGTAAAGGACCCGTAGGGGTTTAGGTTGAATGGTTAAAAATAATGGTTAATTAATAATAAATCCATCGATCGTAAAAAGTAATGGCTATTCCAGTGACCAGTACCTACCTGAAAATAAGAAGATATCAGTACCATTTTCCGGATCGTAAAAGAATTTACCCGCTGGGATAATGTTCGCCTCTGTTGCACTAGAGTATAAACAATTTTCCCTTCCATTAAGAGACTTAATTATTGAACGTGAACAGTAACATAAAATATACATAACTTATTATTGCCAATAAAATATGAACTCATATTTCCCTGCATAAGATTGGAAATTATCGAAAAAACTTAATATTGGACGTGAGCAATAAATCTCAATTTCAATACAAAAACTTTCTTTCGTTCGCCCTTTTCCGAACTACACAACTAAATCCCGACTGTTATATTTAAACAAATCGCTTTTTACTTCGTTTAATTGTTCACAAAATCGAAATTTTGCTACCCATAAATTGTATTCTTTTGCTTCGAATACCGAAATGAAAAACAAAATAATATGTTTGCCTATCAATAAAATTTCACCATATTATAAAGCACCATACGTTTTAATATTTTGTACAATTAATCGCAATTGTTAAGAAACCCAGGTATCCGTGACCATAGGCATTTTAACTTGGTATACGAATACTCGACAACTTAATACGATCATTACACGCATGATTTATGAACTTTTCTTTAGTGGAAAATTTAAGTAGCTCGGCAATAATTTTGTGTACATTGTCGCGCGCAGTACTCTATTGGAAGATCTACGAAGAGATTTTGCGCGGAATGTTGTGGCGCGACGGTGCAGCAACTGAACAGTTTACCTTCGTAGGTAAGTTCTATAGTGTAAAAGTGGTTAGCGATCGTAAAGAAATGGACGCAGCAGCCGCAGCTAAGTTACGTGCGTCTTTCGATGTCGTCGGGCAGTCAACCGTTGATTCTGATTGATCGGTTTCTTTTAAAGCGTGCACTGACCAGGCCTTTGTCGCTATTATTTTCGATCGATCTTTGAACACAAAATTACTTCGGAACAATTTAAGGAGTTATGTAAGACGCGACAAGATCCATTAAGCGTTTCGATCTTACTTTTCGTTACGATATGACTTTTGTCCGAGCGTATGACTGCATAATTTATGAAGGAAAGTGCAAAATGCGAAGTACGCCTAGATGCATTTCAATGAAAATGCAAGTCTTTGGTTATGACTTGACTTTAATATTTATGCAGTTAAGATCAGTTAATGAGATGTAATTAAATTTTATTGGCTACTGCATTAGAGGTAAAAATCCTAGTATCTAACATTGCCAAGATTTTGTTCAAATGATTATCGACTTTGTTTGTTGCTTTTTTCTTATCAACAACGTTTTGAGGGTCTTGGTAGCATTCTATTATCACTACATTATCGCTGTTTGCGGTTATACTACTTTTAAGTGAACACCTTTCCTCAGGTATAATGAATTGACAATATTAAGACTACAATCCCCTATAATTGCCATGTACTCCACAGAACTTAAGGTCTCCATCGATGCATTAGAAGTGATCGATACTCCAAATCAACTACAAAAAACTACATCAAAACCCGTTCAGAATTTATGTAAATCGATATTAAAGCTATGTAATTCAAACATTTTCATAATTATTTAATTACTCGTTCCTCTACTATATAACAACAATTGCATGTCTGAATTTCATAATCACCCCCAACCCAGAAGGTCTAATGTTCAGTGCACTGCACACTTTTCCTCTGGGTGTACCTACATATAAAAAAAAATTAACGAATCGAATAAGTTGAGTGTTCTGCATTTGCAACGTTAGAAGGTAAGCCGAAGAAGGTAACCGCATATTAGAGTGTACTCAATTGCAGCACCAATTGATCGGTCACCTGAAATTGAAATTAATGCAAAACAGATATTGCGGCTTGGTGTTCAAGGTCTATTTTTGCTCGTGTGCATTTGTTTTCTAAACATTGTTTCGCGGTAATTAAAATCATGTTTTCATTACAGGTCACCTAATTATTGTTCGATTGAGGGATGCGTTATTAAATAGGAGTGCGGTAGGTTGTAAAATAAAATATCTTAGATGACTCTTCATCGTCGAACTACGATTTTTGGATATGCTGTGGACTAAAAGAAACTTTTGGAAAAATCTACTTTCTTGTAATTTTCCGGAAATTTAAAACATTGAAAAATATTAAATTCACTTTTTGAGAACTTGTACTGTCAGAAATAATTATAAAATTAAGAAAAAATCATTCGTCACCCCCTAAGCACTGTACGTCCATCATCGTACGAGGGTGATGTTTTTATTATTTATTTCAGTAACAGCTACTGCTAGAATGTTTATGTTTTTTGGCAAAATTTTTGACAAAACTACATATGTACCTATTTAATTAAAGTCAACATTTTCGTTGCGAATCCACGTCGTGCTAATACACAAAAAACTTCAAATTTTACAAAGATTATGGTATGAGATCAAGGCACAGAGCTGTCCATAAGGGTGGATGAAAGATACAGTCGACCTTCTCAAGAAAACCCCACTCAGTGCACCATAAAACAAATTTTCCAAAAACTGAAACGCATTAAACAAGATCACCCAGGAGGAAAGCCAGGTTCAACTTCGACTGCATGCATCACCATAGACGAAGAAGATACATGTGCAGGTTTTTCTTAAAAGGGTAAAATACATTAATCTTAAAGAAATTCAATACATAAAATGGCGTTATCTCTGGTCATTTTGTTATTTCACATACCAAGTGCATAGAAATGAACTGCACATTCTACCAGACCGGGTGACTATAATTTGTAAAAGTTGTTATGACCAGTTTATTGTCTCGAGATGGAGATGATATTATTATAGAAGCGAATCCGCAACGCTAGACATTTAAATTATGATTATATGGTATGGATAGTTTTCATATTTGCAATAAATCTACTATATTTTATTTCCTCGCACAAAGTGTAATAACAGTACTATTCGTCCGGGGAATTACAAATCTTCAGAATAAGAGAAAACTCTGTGAAATTTTCGTGAACACTCTCTGGCTTTATTGCAAATAGACTACATTCACGTGTTACCTGTATGAATGAATAGAAATTTTTATCATCTAACAATTACTTGGCATTGTGATGCATTAATCACGCTACATCATAACTGATATTACCGCAAAAAAAGTTTTATCGTATGAAAACCTTTGCGAAGGAAAATTATTTTGTTTTATTAAGGTTTGCAATCAATGTCGACGTTTTTGAAATGTCTGTGATTGCAATCTAGTGAAAAATTGCAATAGGCTAGTTACTTAAGAGGCAATTGTTCCATTTTTATTCTTGGTTCAGTTACGGTTCACCCTTTCGGGAATTAATAGCGACAATTTCGTAAAGATATAATACGAATAATTAAAAAACATCTTCATATAGGTATATTTTCTAACAAGATGATTTTTTTCTTTTGTAGATTAACCGCTAAAAAGGTATTTCTACGATGACGTTATTTCACGATTCTTATCCATGTTTTTGAAGGTAAACTTACATCACGACATTTTAGTTATAATTGTGTTGTGGGCTTTGTACTATTGCAACAATAAATTGTTGATGTTGATCGAAACAAAACAAGAACTAGCATAAGAGGTTGGGCCCCCTTCGATTCCATAGGACATTTAGGAAGGAAAATGTCAAATGGATTTGTTATGTCGCAATAAAGTTTCGAGTAACTTATACGAGTTTCGATTGAAAGAACTTTCCATTACTAGGTAATCTTTAAAAAAAATTAATAATAATACTAGTAAAAGCAAATCGAATTGAATCAGGTTTTTTCAGAGTGACATTATCTGGCCCAGGGTACTTAAGCAAATGATTTCTTTTTGCATTTTCTTCGTGATGTAAATTACTATGTAAAGTAGAAGGCCTGATATCGGGCAGCTAGTTTAATCGGGTTTTTCTTTAATTGCATATAACCGGTCAGATATAATTTATTATTATTAGAGTGTAACAGACTTGTCTAGCAATTTTTCAAGTACTAAACGCAGTGAAATGTAGTTGTGAAGTTGGAGTGTTTCATTTCATTGAGATGCCTACTACTTATACACCTGTAATAATGTGGTTAATACGCTTATTATTACTGCAATTGCTAGTCTGGTTTTTAAGGCTGGAACGAAGAGTTTCTATATTTACGCTGATTTTCATCAATCGAAATATCATTTTATAAATATTTTTTTTAAAGCGGGATTTTGGTAAAGATACCATGAAATTCATATTAGTTTCTGTGTAGTAATGGTACTCAATATTCTCGGTCCCGTTCCTTGCGAGGGATATATGTTTTTGGTATTTGTTTTTTGTTCAAAGCAATAAATTGCCGTAACGAAGAACATTAACAATACTGTTTGTCTTGTTTTCGGTTCTATATCCCCAGTACTGCCTATGCTAGGAAGTGAAATGTCAGTGTGAGTATATAAAATTTCAAGAAAAGATATTAAAAAAAAAATTCAGATTTGCATAGGCGAAGTGTAGGGCAAAAAATTGTCAGGGGTTATACATAAATTCAAGAATGTAATATAATTAATTATAATTAGCGCTTTTTAAGATACCTACACTTATTTCTTGAATATTATGGCTTAATAACTAACTCTTAATAATACTCTGCGCGACCAGAGGCTTCTCATTTTTGTTTCAGTTCAAAACAAAATCAAACGAAGCGTGGTTTCATATATTACATGTTTTCGATCGTAAAATTCAATTAGGTAAGTAGAAATACATACGAATTGCGTAATTTTCAATTCATACATAAATACAGCTAATTTTAAACGAAATGTTGCTTGATTTTGTGAGCTTTTTCATGTAAATTCAGTTGAAAATTACATGGATAGTTTACTAATACTAGTAATATCGTGTAAAACTGATTGAAATGTGTACTTTTTCCTATTTGAAATATATTGGAAATTTTTTTTTTTAAGAAGTATAGGTCTGGGGAATTTGTCACCAAGAAGAAGTACTATTTTACAAAATAGTGATATTTTATTTTTCGAATTGAATAGTTCCGGAATTATTAACGCCTAGGATAATTTCCTTGAAATATAGGAGGTAAGAAGGAAAAGTTTTCGTATAATTAACGAAAAGCGTAAGGCTGAATGATTTAGGTCCAGATTTGCTTACACTAAATTGTCGTACACTAGATTGACTAATCAAATTTTTGCTGAAGACGAGAAATCCCCTTATATTTCACCAACATATGCATGAGTTGTAACGAACGCATTGAAACCTTCCTGTAAACAATTTAACAATTTAAAAAGTTATATTTTCAGAAAGTTCTGCATTCTTTAAGCAACTCATGAGCTTCCATTTATATCATAAATTAGCCTTAGCATTTCGAAGCTAACCTAATAATTTCTTGAAGAATCCGAGAAAAATGTTACTCTCTATAACAGATTTCTAGTTGTAGGTGGTAATGAATGACTCTTAACGTCATCACATTCTAAGATAAAAGTATAAACGTCAAGACACCACCCAATACCGCTATGCATAATCGTTTGAAAAACGAAAAACTATAACGGCGGAATTTTTTTCTATTAACGCTGTTGTAGTTGCCGCTGTGAAAATCCAAAGTTCTGTAAAATCGGTTTAGTGGCAATCTTAAAATTTATACAAAAATCGAGTTGCAAGAATCTCTTTACTAGGTTAATCCAATATAAATACAGTTGCGTGTCCATATGCCATCCTACTTTCATTGGGACGCATAAGTCCAAGATGGAAGACAAAAAAAGAAGAAAAAAGCGATCCCGTCAATCCAGTTCGTCGACTTCTTTATATCAAGTCACCTGACAATATGAGTTTCTAGAACAAACACTGGACACACTGGACTTAAGTATGGAAGCATACGAAGAAGATAGCCGAGTATCATCGTTAGACAAGAAGTTAGCGAAGTTATTCTGTTGCGCTATAACGGATTGTGCTACTTTAATGTAACGACATCCAATCGACTAGTCTCAAGTTTTGATGATAACTCACTTAATAGAATGGTCCAGTTAGACGATCTATTTCATCTTGAATTGCCTGTTAAAATATATACAATCGTTTTTTTGTTCATTGTGCTTCTTACATTGTTGAAACTAACAGAAATAGCGACATTTTGCCATTTTAACTTTTTTTGGAGTAAAACATACCTGTCCAACCTCAAATAATTTTTTAGCAAATTTTAAAATGTGGGTCAGTTAATTTAAAAAAAAAAATTCGTACAGAACTTTAACTCTTGAGTAAGTGCATAAAACAAGACTACGGCTCGTTATTGTTTGTATAACAAGGTATTTTTATAGAAAGAACTAACTAACGTTGATTTAAAAAAAAATTGAAGAGTCAAGTTCCGGGACTATTCAGTATTTTATCCATAGCACATTTTGTAACTTTTCGTTGCCGTATACACCGTAAAATAAATAGAATTTAACATTGTTCTAGGCTAGAGAGTAATAATTAGACTTGGAAAAAGTAATTTTTTTCGAATTTATTCGAGTATTAGTGACTGCAATTTCCTTTTCACTTGTCGCTGTAAAAAATATAAGTTTACATTAAGTTTTGAATGGAATAATAATGGTTTGCAAACTACCAGTTTTGCAAAGTTTTTTTTTTTAAAAAAAATTGATTTTATTTTAGAGTTCAATTAAAGAAGTTGGGTTAGAATTGATAATATGCTATGAAGCGAAAGGCTACTATGAAATTAGAGCTTTTTAAATTAGTTGTAACTCAAAAAAGACTATATGTAGTAAACTGTCTATTAAAAGACCTTAATCGAAAGATAGTAGCAATCAGTGGGTATTTAGTGGACATGAACGCCATAAATATTTTTTTAAACTTCTTCTAAAACCTAGTCGAGTTAATAAAATTTGAATGTGTATCTAAACTAATTGTTGCCTTTGTGAGCTTGAAGGTACCAGTTATAAGTTTTTCCTTTATATCGATTAATAGCTTCCCCAAAAAACGAAAACAATTCATACGCACAAATTATGTAATTTCTTGCCCATTTATTCAGTTTAAAACGGATAAAACAAAAGACTTGGATGCCTAAGACATGCAAGCCAGTAACTTGAATTCAATATCTAGCTTTGAGTTGTTTGCCATACACATGAAAAATTAAGTAAAAGAAATAAATTTAAAGATGTGAAAAAATAATATTTTTTTAAATCTCAAGTATTTAAAAAATAAAATATATAAAATAAAATAAATAAATGGCGTCAAAAAACAGAAATGAACTTTATGATTTTTTTTAAGTCAAATGCGCTAGCTAAAGGCGATTTTTTTTTTCAAACTATGTTCATTCAAAATTGAAAATAATATTGAAACCTGGAAAAAATTTAACAAAGACATTTGAATATATATTGCAGTTCTCGTTATGCAGTTTTTAGTTTGGAAATGCCTTTTAAATGGCACGATAAGTAAAACAATTGCTGAAACAATTGTCGAGCAACTTTAGTTTTTTATTCAATTTAAAAACAAATTTGAAGGTGATGTTACGCAAAGAGTTTGCTTACAAAAATTTTGTTAAGCGTAAATAAAAACATTTCTAGCAATTTACCAGCAAAGAAAAAGATGGTAATCTAAACATTTGCCTTGCATTTATTTAATTTTTTTCATCGGAGTTCCAATGTGCGATAGCTATAAAATAAAGTAGATAATAAAATTGTTAGACATACTTAAACTGTGAAGATTTGTTTATGAATGTCGATAACAATCGTTGAAATAAACCCTGGTAATTTAAAAAAAAAAAAAAAATATTCAAATTTGGTAAAAATATTTAGCCTGAAGCAGAGTAGCTTACATATGTTTAAGATTTCGGTCTAAATTTTTGAAATTTTTATTGTTATAATACGATTTTGTTTTTAAATTGCATCTATGTTTTGACTACGGATTATATTTTGTTATTTAACCTTAAGGTGGTTAAGCAACTTTTTGAAACATTTGCAAATTTTCAAGGACGTCATCCGAAATTAATTATTCAAAAATTTCTGTTGTTTCTAAGTTTACTTTCTCTAATGCAGCCGTGTATCTATTTATTTTAATTTTTTTTAATTTCGTATTTTACACACCTAAGTTTCACCAATACTCTAATATTGAGTTATTTTTTAAGGTGTGATTGCTGAACAATTGTTTGTGTAATAGGGCTCAAGAAAATATTTACTAAAATACGTTTTATTCATTATTATTTTAGGTTAAATTTTCGAAATTCGTGATGAAATTGAGAAAATAACGACAATGTTCAGATATAATTTTCAGATTCAGCTATTTGTTTGTTTGTATATGCAAAATTTTCTGACACTACAGTTTTATATTTAATGCACCTGTTTTCCGCGTAATCAGTTAATTGCTGATGGCTACAGTGAATTATGAAAAGTGAAAAACTGATTCCACCAGCTAGATTAAATGGGATACGTATTTTTTCCTTCTTTTTTTTTTTCAAAAGGCGAGATATGTAAGAAGAAGCTTTTTTAACCGATGAATTTGAACTATATAAGCTAAATTAAAATTTAATCTCAAAAATGTATAATGTCCATTTAGCTTAAAATCGTGTATGAAGTTATTACATTGATAAAATATAGAACCGTTTGAATTATGACTCAAAACTGCCTACGAAATTCTTCATAATTCATTATTGTTATAAATTAACTGCGCTTAACTTAAAAAGATCACGCAATATTATGTCTATAAATTAACCGATAAATCATCCATTTATGTACTGTTAGTGTTTTCATATTATGTTGGAATAGAATAAAAGTTTGTACAATAAGACATTGCGTTTTTTTTCGATTTTCTGGTCTAAATCTTTTGTTTTTCGCTTGAAAAACAGACGAGTTTATGGCTCTATTTCTTTTATTTTGCGTAAATGGTTGCAATCGTTATTTCTTTTATAAAACCAACAATGAATGAGTTATGCAAATATAATTAGTCTTTACACTTTAACTGTGATAATATGAAAAGTTTTAATAAGAACGTTTTTTCTTTATAACAATGTTTAGCTGATATACATTCATGAAAGTGCTTCTTCAAAACCGATCTATTGAGTACTAAATATTATATCAAATTCGACTACTTTGAATTTTTTGTCTTGAAAACCTTTTACTGTAACACAGAAATTAGAAAAAAATTAGCGTTGGTCGAATCGAGAAAGAATTCGCCTAGAGTAGTGTGAATTGGAATTTTTTTTCGGGCAGAATGTGACAACTACATACATGATACATGCTAAACTAAATAAGTTTTCATTAGTTTTTTCGGATTTTACAGCTTCTTTTCTTTCGAGCAAAAATATTTAACTTTGATTAAGAAGTTATTGTAAGTCTTTAGGGCTTTGATACTTTGCTTGTACGTGACTTCTTTCAACAAAGTATGATCGTCAAGGAATTTCAAAATCGTAGCTCGTCAAACATTTGGTGTTTTAATCTATTTTTGTACGATACATAAGGTTTTATCCGCCTTTTAACATTTTTTTTACACATACTATATGCAACACCAAATTATAATAAGTAGTTCCTAAAGATGTAATACATTTCTTCTCATTGTCAGGTTACTGACTTAACTCTTTTTTTTGGTTTTCTACCTGAAAATCAAGGAAAAAAAGTATGACTATATCGTTCTTTAAAAAAATTGTTGTACCTTAACTTGTAATAATTAGAGACTTTACAATCATTACAAGTTCGTTTGCGAAATAAGGAATTAGCATTCAGTATGCATTTTGCCTTTTATCGAGTGTAATTTCCTATAAAAATTTAAGATTTTATCTTATTTTCTTTGCGTATCTACTATGTTGCTTTTTGTATACAAGTAATGTAGACGATTTAAAACCTACCGATAAAAAGAAAATAAATGCCATTTCTTTTGAACATGTTCGGTGTTTTGGAAAAAAAAAGAAAAAAAAAAATACCGAGCTTTCTCATGAGTTTATCGCGAAAATTTTTTGACGCGACATATCATAAATTTGTACTTTCACATTTTCTGTGAGAAGATTTTTTTTCTTGAAAAGGGAAATACATACAAGTAGAATTCTTTACAAATTACAACCATCAAAAAGACAATAAACATAACAGTCTTATGAGTGTTATAAGTCAAGTGATATGATGATATGTAATAATTTTTTTCCCGGAGTTTAACGGATTTGTTGGTTTTGTTAAGAGGAGAATTGGACCTACTTCAATTTAGGAGGTATTTGGATATGATCAGATAAATTGAAATATTTTGGTAATTGGCACTGTCAGATTTATTTTGTTTTAAAATAGTTTACACTTTTGGGCATTAGAAACAAGGGAAAGGAGGAATGAGAGCAATCGGAAGACTTTTGATTGCGGTATTTTATGATAACAAAATTGTATGGTTTCTGGTGACATTTTTTCCCACGATGCATAAATATGTTCATCAATGAACTACTTTTTACAGATACATGAAAATTTATTCAATTAATTTAGAAAAAAAATAATATTTAAATATTAGGTACTAAGTTTTGTAATGGTGAAAGCAATAACTACTTTAGTTATGTATATCCCGATGAAAAAAGTTGTGCCGTTCTACCTTATATCGTTTCTTCTTTCACAATGCTTCACTAGCTACTGCTATTTGAAGAGTACCTAATTAGTTTCAGGAAAATAGACATTTTAGCACCTCGTGCGAAATTAAAGTAATGGCAAATCTAAAGTTCTCTAATTTAGAAAAGGTGAAGTGTTACATACATATAATATACAGATAAAAAAAGACTTAAAATGATTCTTGAAGGTGCAATCATTTCGCTTTAATGTTCGACATGAAAAAAATGCTACACAAATATTTTGGAATTTTGTGTTTTAGCATTAGAGGTAGAATTCCATTGTTTATAAAACCAATTGTGGAAAAAAAAATTGATCTAGAATATTCGTATAAAACGATTATCGGTTTAAGGTCAACCTTAAAAAATTAATTCAAGAAATCAAATGTCAAACGACCCGAGAGTTCTAATCGAATTAAGAACTTGAAAAACATTCCAGGATCAGTACGTTGTTGCCCTCTGCTCAGAAAGGACATGCAAAAATTGCAAGAACATATTTTAAGATATCTTTTAAAGTTCGACTTTAAAAATGTAGTCATCCTAGAAAATTGTTTAAAAACAAACTGAAAACCTATTTTTACTCAGCCCTTAAAAATAAATAATTATAATATTGTAGAATCAGGTAAATAGGGTTCTCCTCGATAACCTAAGAGAACTCCAAACATATGGGGATAGCAACATTTATTTAAGTGGACTTACTAATAGAAAGTTTTTAGCCCTTTTTCAAAATTTTATAAAAAGGACTTTTTAGATTTTGAAATGGGACAACCGAGTATTTTAACAGCTGCTAGTCTTTCAACTAGTGGTTATAAAATTGACGCCAATTTTAATAACAGATTTTTTTAAAGATTCGAATTATCTTTAGAATTGTTGCATGGTTTTCAAAGTTTCTATTTAAACAAGTTTTCACATTGTATCCACAAGTTTTTACATTGTATCCACATACAAACTATGCGCAACTGAAGATAATGACCTCAATGTTACAATTACGGATTTCCTCAATTCCAATCCGAATCAGATAATCTCTATAAAGAATTAAAATCACCGTGATTTTCTTCGCTCAGCCAAATGACTAATAGATCACTGCAACTCTTGAATGAACTCGAAGCATGTGCGGCAAATGAAAAACGTGAACAATTGACATTGTATTGTGCCAAAACGGATATAAGACAATTTAACAAAAGCTGCTCGACTACAAGGAGATCGAGAAGAAAAACAATTTTCTTTTACTTTTTTGAGCACGAGTCGTGATTCTATTAAAATTCCACCTACAAACTTGCGTTAAGTCAGTTTCGAATAGAGTGCAGTTTCAATTATTGGACTGATGCGTTTTAAGTGGTTTTTCCAATCAGAAGAGGCTCTACATGTAGGTTAGTGTCGAGTTCCTTTCGATAATATTTTATTCAATTTTTTTTTTCTTCAAAACACTCACCTTGTAAACGTTTAGTTTGCACTCGAACACCATCCACATTTATGCATAAAACCGCCACAACTAGAAACACTGTCTTAAGACATGATAAACCACTGATTTTCCACTTTACAGACATTGTATATATTTTGTTGTTTCTGGCTTTTGCTAGATATCCTTTAAAATGTGTGTGTGTGTAATAATCCTTTTTCTTGTTGGTACAAAGATTGATATCTCGATATGTGTAGATAAATCCTCGATTAAATATGGCAACTAAAAGTTAATCCAAATTTTCGCGTACGTTACAGCCCACCATTTCACACTGATTTGTTCATAAAAAAATCCACGATTTCGATTGAACGAAATAAACCGAACGATATTAAAACGATCTTCGACTCGTTTTTTACGATCACTTGTTCCTTCGAAAAAAAATTGAAGGCACTTTTTTTATTTAAATAAAAATTAATAATATTTTGCCAAAATCTTTGGCGAAGGAAAAAAAAACGGGTTAAAAAATTCGAAACAGGAAGCACGCGCCCCGCGTCTTAGCACCAAACTGAAGCGAACCGTTTAACTGAATGGCTATATAAAACCTTCTGTCGAGATCATACAAAGATCGTATGTAAAAGAAGTCTTAAGATTATCTCCGGGATCAGGTGGAGGTATGGGAATTCTTGCAGTTTTTCACATCAAACATACGAAGCAGTTCGAGAAGCGGGAGTTTTCTTCGATGCAATCGCAATGGGGCCCCTCTTTTTCAAAGCCGCAACTAACGCTCCAACTGAACTTCTCTCGTTCTCGAGCGATCGGTGCGAATATCTTAAAGATTAGCGGTTTTAGCAGTGTACTCTACGTTATACGAGATATAGTGAACCAGTGACCGAATCCGATCATAATACAACAGGTTACAGGTATAACGAAATACCGTTAGTCTTATAAGACAACGACTCTTTTTACTCTTTTAAGATTTTTCTCTTGGATCTTGTGGAGCTTGGAGTTGAGCCCCCTCTTATAAGAAGCCGTCATCTCAGAGATGTTGTGATCGTACCGTTACAATACCGATCGGATTTTTACCGTAGTCAGGTAGTTCCCCAGCTTTAGTCACAATGAACTGGCCAACACCTCAAGACTTTCGTTGTTGATATCGAAAGTGAAAAAGCGCCGGTAGATTGTGCCTTCATGCTGGACTGGTTCTTACTCTTTCGGCGCACACTCACCATGTAACTTTGGCAGGTAGGTTGGTAGATGCCGTACCTATTTAACACCACGCGGGTGTACTAGCTACTTGCGCTGATTCTCACACTCGTTTCGTAGCGAAGCTTCTTATTGTTTTATGGTATTTTTATGTAATTGATAATTTAATATATTATCGGTGCATGATGCATAGGTACTCTTCATTTCGCATAACAATCCGATTATGCAGTTGCGGCAGTTCTTTTGTTGCAGTCGTTGCGGTTATTAGCGCGACTATGTTGTATGCAATGAAGTCTTAAATCTTAACACTGGGCGTATTGCGTTCAATACTGGCTCTAGTTGATGCCATAATGTTCCTCCTTCACAATTTTAACATGATTTTTTTTGAATTATGGTGGTAAGTTGCTTAATGATAGAATGATGCAATTTTTTTGTTATTATGGTTGCTCGGTAGGTCAAAGGCGAAGAAGAGCTTTTATGTGTGGTTGCGAATAATTGTCGTTGATTTACTGGGTTATGGTGAAGATATCGAATTTATAAATTTTTTTTTGCGATTTGTATAACTTTATTGCGCTAAGATGAATCAAGTGTAACGACCTCATCTTGTCCTTCAAAAAATTATTGAATAGATCTGATGGTTGTTTGATAAAAACCGTATGCGACGCTGAGGGAATTGTTCGAGGTTGGGAGGTGAAACTTGGGGTGAAGGATTTTTAAGCTAGAAATTTGTTTTTTTAAATTGAGTAAGATTTTTGGTCTAACGTTGAATTTCTTCTGTGTTGAGATGCTTTGTTTCCTTTCTGTGACTTAGGGTTTTATACAAGTCCTATTTTTTTATTTATTAATTATTTAGGTATTTAGAAATTAGAAATTTTCGCAGTAGGTGTACTAAAATTATCTACTTTTACAAAGTGGTCAAATTTTTGTTGATAGGGCAATACAGTTTTAAGCCAAACCGTCTTGTATCACGACTTTTTTTTGTTTTTAGAAGTGGATAAAGTCATTAATATTTAATTGCTCTCCTCGATAATTAAATAATAATTGCACTAGACAATAAAACATAAATAAAGAGTATTTTATCCTGAAAACTAGTATTTTCAGTTTTAAAATATCGAGAAAGCTTAACTGTTTTTTTTTTAACAAGGGTCACTATATCGCAAATAAAACTTTTACCTGATACTAGTTCTCAATTATGAGCTGCAAAATTGTGTAAATAATAATATGGCAGTTATCTCATTGGTTCTGAATCGCCCAGTATATTGAAAGGCTTTCTTGTGTGTCTCAAAGTAAACCGTTTTTGATATTTTTTTATTTTAGGTATTAAGATAAACGTTGAAATAATAATAAATACATTGAATTGGCTTTTTTTTATATGTGTACTTAATTACAACACCCAGCAGCATCTAGTGTATAATTAATTATCAAATTCACGACAACATCATTTATCAATACGTTTCAGGTACATACTAATCAAAACACCTCAATATAAATTCTTGTAATGGTCCCACATTAATTAGCTCATTTTAATGATCATAGAAATAAAAGTTACGAGACCAGTCACCTCTGAAGCAATTAAGCTCTAAAGCGATCCGAAAATTATGTAACGTGTGAATTCTTCGACCAAAAGATACAAAATACACAGCCTTTGAAATAGCACACATGGATCCAGGATACGCACATATGTATGTAGTAGGTACACTAGACAATATTAATTCTAAGAAGGCCGAATATTGTCCGCTCCAGCTGACAAGAATAAGGTCAACTGGTGATCGTAACGAACGAGTAAAAGTCTTTTGAATAAAAAATTGAAGAAAAAACTCTATAAAAAAGTGCACCGGACTTAAGCTAGCTTTTCGGTAGGTAATTACCTTGGCCGGGGCTGCGTGGTTCGGGTACGGACCCTGCGTATTTGAGGTCTGTACGCATTGTAATGTAATTACCTGTGTAATTAATGCAGGTAATCGATCACCCCGATCGCATTCGGGTTGAATGGAACAATCGCCAGAGTTTTTAATAACTTTCCACGGAATGATATGAACTGGGCGTGGGTCCGTACCGAACGTTCCGGTCTATAGCTATATGCAACAAACGTACACCTTTCAAGGACACATTCTTTTGCGCAAAAATTTAATTCGCCACATAAGAATCAAGAAAATATTTCCGACAATGTGTCGAGTCATAAACGAAGCGATTAATTGACCGGGCAGATTATGACACCGGTCAATTAGATTAAAATTATGTTCAACTTAGAGTGAAAAATTTTAGTTTTTAATTTAACTACCTGTTGAAAGTAATATCGGGAAACTCAGGTAGATTGAAAAAATGAAGGTCGGGTTTTGTGGTTTTCGGTATTTTATGGGAGAATCACAACCACAATGGGACACTATGGTGGGCGTGATTCTCTCATAAAATGTAGAAGTTAATGTTAAATATATGTAGGCTGCTTGCTATTTTAATTGAACCTAACACATGGATTCGTTGCATTTAACTTTCAAAACCTTTCACGTTATAAGGTAACATATTACACGCGAGTACAAGTTTTCATTAATCGGTTGTCACGAACTCTCATGCTTATATTACACTGTTTATCAAATGTTTGACTAAGAATAGTTTTAGTTAGTCTAGTAATAGTTTTTTTTAGTTTTATCTCTCCTCCTCTCAAGCTGTTTTTGAGTCTCTTCCTTATTGAACCTACAAGGAAGATTCTAACTTTTGCCTAGTTCTATCTTTAGTCAAAAAATAAAGAGCCTTGACAAACAGTTATCCTAATGCAATGTCACTTATACACAATATAGGTAACAAGTGATTATTATTTCGAATTCCTACATTTGTTCTTAAAAGATTATAGTTGAAGAGTAGGTTAGACTGTGAAGGTCAGTCTTTGTTTGAGTTTGGGTTTAAACTTCAAGGTTTCACGAAAGGTTCTTTTCGTGCTATTTATGTTTTATTGAAGGGTTTAAACCATATTTTATCTTTTATACATAGATGTATCGATAGAAGGCTACTGGGTCCGTTGTGACCATAATGCTCCACTATAGTTTATGTCTTTTTTTCCTGACACACGACAATCAGCAAATTAAAATATTTTTTCTAAACCTGAAATTATTATAAACATTTTCGTAAAAATACACACATTCCTAGGTTATACATGATTATGTAAATAATATTATTCCTTTTGTTTAACAAATTTGCAAACAAAATATTCTTCACGGTCTTGCATTTATTCATTTCTCCAAAATATAAATCCATTAAAAAACAATTTTTATTACTGCCAACTTATTTTCGAAAGGAATAAATCACATTAAAACTTAAACTTAAGTCTACTGCAAATCATCACCTATTCGAAAAAAATTTGTGGGCCTAATTTAAATTTTTCAATAGATCATTAAAAAGCGATTTAGTGATAATGATAATGTTCGGCCGACTGATAGTTTTTATGGAAATTTAAAACACCTGTACATGCTACCCTTGTAAATAAAACTGTATAGTTCCGGAACAGGTGCTCGCCGGTAAAAAAGTAACCATTCAATTAAATTTTTCAATTGGAAATGGATTTGTTTTCCACCTGAAATGGGTGTGTTTCGAAAGATCTTATAATTTTCCAAGATGATCGTGACTTTTGGCTACTACACAAGTTCGTGTGCAAAGAAAACAGGCCTTTTTTCAGCCGAACTGCGCACGAAAAGCCGACTTGGGTGAACCGAAAGTTTTGCACCTACCTAGTGCGGACGATAACTTTGATTCGTGGCATTTGGATTTTATTTTGTTGAGTCATTTTACTGAACGGTGTAGCAAATTGGTGATAAATTGAACTGTATGAACCGGTGTAAAAAATCATCCAGCAGCTAGTACAAAAATCCAGGTGTAGTGTTGTTGAGCCATTGCCAAAAGCTCAAGGATAGACCTTTCGAGCGATGGAAGTCCGAGAAGTAAAATCTCGCGGTTCAAGCACAAGGTCATCGCGGTGGTA
The DNA here is from genome assembly GCA_949128065.1 of Beris chalybata. Lineage (NCBI taxonomy): Eukaryota > Metazoa > Arthropoda > Insecta > Diptera > Stratiomyidae > Beris > Beris chalybata. Next base: position 4,118,574 of record OX421894.1, on the reverse strand, counting down.
CCTTACCTTTCGCTAATGTGACTCTTTTGCATGCCGCCCCGACCAATTGTCATTGCTCCATTTAGCCGCTGATGTGGCTAACCAAAGGCGCATGAGAACCTTGACGATTAAAAATCTTTGCAGACTCTAAATCAGGTAGTCGTCGTCTTGGGCTGCTCCATAATCTCGGCTCTAAGTCGTGATCTAGCTGCAACTACATATAACGCTATGAGGTGTTGAGCAATATTCTCTTACTTCTAGTATGGTAATTAATGTGAGTGACGGAATCTAAGATATTATTTAAAATCTGAAAGATAATGGCACTCGTGATCATGTTGAACGATAAGTTGAAGTACGAAGATTTATATTAACACAATCATTAGGGATGGAGAGCTGGGCTGAAAACATCGACATTATGAAAGGTTGATACACAACTAATTGCCTGACTACAGCTAAACCTTGATCAACGGGTTCACATATTGATCTATTAAAAGGAATATTTTGCACAAATATTATAGTATGTACATCTAGGTATCTGTAACTATTTATTGCAGAATCTGAATCAAAATCTGATGACAGAATAATAGACCTCCACAAAAAACGGACCTTACTTCATGGGCTTCTGTGCTCAGCTTCCTCTTCGGGATTCGGGAATTTTTTTTATTATTTTCATTGTCTTTTTTAGAAATTTATTTCACATATGCAATGATGCAAATTTGTTTGTCATTTAGGCTGTCAAAAAATTACAGAGGTTCAGTTTATTAACAAATTAAAACAAACGTTTTTTTTTATAATTAGATAAAAAATTAATTAATTAGAATTAAACCATATATATTTATTTTTAAATTCGTGAAAAGGTACCTTAACTAAAACATTCTTCCGATAAATTTTGTTGTTTTTTTCTGTAATAATATATTATCAATAAAAACCATACTTTCACTATGCACTTGATCATACTTAAGTTTGGCATTGACAGTGAATTATCAAAGAGTTCACCACAATCTGCACTATACACAGTTCAGCTGAATGTCGTTCATTCGGGCTGTTCGCCTTGACAAGGTGAATCTCTTCGCCTGAGGAATCATCAATCCATGCTCGTACAAATTTTAAACGATTCAACTGAAGATGCAGCCAACAGGTAAAGTTGCACTTGACGCTAGTCATAAGATCAGCAGGTAAGAAATTAACTTGTTTTATTTTTTGCTATTTATGCTGGTCCGTCAGCAATTGCACTTTTATTTTTTTTTTAATTTCTTAGGCGGTCGAAAAACGACAGGAACTTGCGGCAACCACGAAAATCTTGAAAATGTTTCAAAGCACACTCCTACGTAAATTTAAATTGGTGTTAATTTGTTGGCGTGTTTTATCAATTTGTACAGGTTGAGTTTGCATGGACCAATTAAATTACTATTTTATGTCAATTCTGAAGTGATTTTGAAGTGATGTGAAGTTGACATTATCGGACTGGTTTTTTGCGAAAAAAAAAACTTATCTGCATGCGGTTTTTGAAGTTTTAATCTTCTGCATTTTTGGCGAAAGTCTAAATTTAAAATGAAAAGTATAGGACTGGAAAAAGAGACAAAACTTTGATTAAGAATGTTTTTTTTGACAGTCTCTATGAGCATTTTGATCTGATCCGATCCAATTCGAAATTATCATTTCAATTAATAATATTTTATTACATTTATTAAGTACTTTTCAATGTTTGATTAGATTTTAATTAAATTACACAATTCAGTGTACTTTAGAATAGAAACGATTTAAAGTTTTCTATCCGATTGGTGAGTTTCCAAAATATTAAATGCAATTAGACAACATTTTTATTTTTACCTAAGACTTGGAAATGCTTAATTAAATCACTACTTTGTTTTTATAACATGCAATAAATAATGACGTTAATTGATAATTGTTTTTTAAAATAATCAATAAAGAAAAATAATTAAAAACCCAAATAATTACAATTTCTTTACTATTTTAGATTTGATTAAATTGTAATTGTGGGGAGACAGTATTAACATTAAGACATTATTATCCTGTTGTTGCAAATAACTTCCCTGAATGTGCCTGATTTTTGGATGTTGGATTTGAAATTCTTTACTTCAAGAGCATCTCTAAAACAAAGTCTTTAGTATGTAATGAATTGCATGGGATTTCTGAGCGTACTTCCGCTCTTCTATAACTTATTCAATAATATGGACACATATGCAATAATATGATAAATCAATTTTTTATTTCTCATATAATATGTTAACTGTTTTCCTTTATGTAAAAATGTTAATCGCCGTAAGCTCCTACGCCATTTAAAACATTTTTTTAGAATGGTCAACTGCTATTAGCGCAACCGTTGGAATGCATATTTATTTTTCATCACTTTAATCCTAGGCGGTTAATTGACATTTAATTGTTTAACGGCTATTATGTAAATCAAAACAGGTACTAGTTTAATGACTAGATTGACTCGAAATTAATTTTTATGTTTTTCGTAATAGCAGTTTGCATTCTGAAATGAACATTAACTTGAACTGGAAGCATACAGCTGGCATGATATTCTAGTTTCCATTGTATCACTTTCTTCTAAAGTGAGATAGTCCTAATTAAAAGTCGTTCTCTTCGATGAAAATAACCCGATCGAAGTCTCGCAATTTTTTCAAGGTTTTTTCTCAAAGATTAGCATAAATATTGAATATTGTCTTAGGGAGGGAGGTTTAAGGATTCTCTAAACTCTATTCTACAGCCTACAGTGAAATTTGAAAAATATTTAGGAATCCCTGACTTATTCCTTCGCTCGCTTGCATGTCATATGGATATGCAGGAGCGCATCAGTACCGGTTATTTTGAAAAAAATTAACGCCGTTATGTGGCGGTTAAGTTGTTTTCGAATTGTAATTGTGCAAACACACATACAAAACAAACATGCAAGAAATATTGTATATAACTACGAAATTCTTACTTGGCTTGTTAGAAAAATGTTTTCAAAAAATTTTAAAATTTATTTTCCTGGACTACGATTTCTATACAATATAATATCATAAAATTAAATTGTTTTCAGGTACCTAGGTATGTTATGATACGCGAAAGTGTTATGAATTGTAATCATATAGTCGATTACCTACCCAATAATTGGCTTTATATATCTATCCAATATATCTAAGGAATAAATGACTAAATCCCAATAGTTGAATGAAACAGGTAAAATGCCAGTATTTGAAATTCATCTACCTGCATTCTTAGCTCCATATATTACAACATTATTTTCTGATAAATTTTCTCGTTAAATCTTAGTGGCTTTTCCTCAAGGGAAAATTAAATGTGCATTTGAGAGACTTTTAAATAATGATACCTCGAATCTACCCACCAATAGAAGCATACGAGTACCTTCATGATATTTCGACTTACAAACTCACCTGCATTCTTCCCAATGGTAAGTTATTAGTTGGCGGAATCAGTTCATGCGGTAATTGTAAGTTAGCGTTTAGAAGGCGGTGTCTATGACTTGAAATAATTATTATATATCCTAAATTCTCACAAGTCAATGCACAAAGCCAAAAGCTGAGACTCGACTCACTTAATTACCGCGCAGGTGTAATTAAGCAATTACCGTCATACGAAAAGGCAATAAGCTTCGATCTAAAACAATTTGTCATTGATTCGATTTGGGAAACGTTTTGTCTCTGTAGAGAAGGTAATTAAAGAGCAGCAAATATGTTTAAAGATAATCTTTGAGACCCAAATTGCAAATGATTTTTACTTATCGCTTATACGGATGTAGTAGAATTTCGATCTTGTTATGTAAGCAGGTGCTTTATTGATCTCTTTATTTGGGATCTATGACCCAATAGTTGTCATATAATTGCATTTGCCGCGTAAGTAAAAGTAAAAGTTGCGATAGTGACAAGGCAGGAAATATTGCTGATATTTATTGCAATTATTATTTTCATATTATTTCATACAGGTGTAAGTTCGTAAGCAACTAATTTATCAGTTTCGCACACTGGCAATTTCAGATATTTTGTTCGGTATTGTATGTATAAGGCTGTCACCTTAATATTTCGTTTGAATTATGATCGCCCATATTTCTAGACTTTGTTGCTAGCTACCTCACTTTCCATTTATAAACAAACACTCCACTAGACATAGTTAACAACAAAAAAAAACTTTTTTCGTCAATTCTTCAAATTGAGAATTGCAAACACGTAGTGGCACCCAAGTGCCTGAACTCGCCGTTTGATTGCAGATTTTTATCGTAAATTTATTAATACGAAATTGATTTTATTTTGTACCATGCCAATTACGATTACACGACCAACTATCTCTGCAGGATAATTTTTCTTCATTAAACCAAATATAACAAGTGGTTTATGATTTTCTAATGGACATATTAGTTTTTACAAGAGAAATTTATTCTGTGCTTAAGGTGCCTAACGCATTAAGAGAAACGTGGCTAGAAATTTGATTTGTAATTGAAGAAAAACTATTTGCCAATTATGTAGAAAAATCGAGTGTCGAATGTCTGTGCAAGTGCAGAAAAAGTATTTACCAATCAACAAGCCAGAAAATTCACTCCAAATTACTTATTCAGTGAGGTTATGGCTTAAACAAATAAATCTTGTGCTTTAATTTCGAAACATAGTTGCAAACGCAATTATATATTTTTAACTTGTCGATTACTTTTTCTAGCAATTATTTAATTATTTGATCCACCTTAAAAAATCGTGAAATAATTTTTTTGGAGATCATATGTAGAAGTAGCCCCTGGAAGTAAAAATGAATTAGACATATCATCAAATATGGCAGGATTTCTGATAACATAAATACTATCTTCAGACAAAAAGCAGAACTGCTTTTCTGTTTTATAATTAAAAGGGGCCATTAAATGAATAACAAAAAAATAAATCTTGTAATACAAATATACGTGTGTCCACTGATATTGCAACATTATGTTTTCACACTTAACTTTTCAAGTTAATTATTCAGCCCAAGTAAATTCGTAAATGTTGCGAAAAAAAAAAGAATTTTCATCGTATTATCGCTCGTTTGCAAAAGATACGTGATCATAATCCAGGTGTGCTCAAAAATTAATTAAAGCCTGTCAATTCACATCATAAAGAAATTGATTTAAATCTTTCTCTCGGACATGAAGTATTCGAAATAAGTCAAACCGCAAAGATTTTTGAAGTGAAGGTTTGAAACTTTTTCATTATGTACCTTTTAAATCCAGGCGTATCTTCCGGCATAAAATGTAACGTGATCCTCGAAAGTTCTCATATGGGTGGCCAAGAACCAAATTGGTATGTCTTCCAAGTTTTCAACTGTCTTCTTATTAGTAGCAACCTTTTCCCAGATAGCCCTTTCACTTGAAGTAGTTATTTGAAACACATATGGTGTCAGTAACAGGTAATAAATATATGTAATAAAACATGCTTAAAACTAGACGACATTATCAAACCAATATACCAGCCGTACTGGTCTTAGATTCAATTGCTATCAAACAAATCTGATTAATTGCAAATTGCTGCAGGCGATAAACATGCAAAGTTACAGTTTAGATACTTTAATTCCTCTAGTCGCACATAGAAATTTATTACTTAGCGATGCGTTAAAAGGCCTATGCACTTTTAATCCTATATGTTTGTAGGTAAGTAGCTTAAAGCCTTCTACGCATAATGTGCCAATCTGTAAAATTGACCCAGTCTCGTAACCCAATAAAATCGAGTAGCATATTTGCCATAGAGGTACTGTACGTAATTGATTTTGAGTTGTGAACCTGTCATAGTTCGCTAAACAGGACGGTATGCTTATGGCTAGGCTGTGGTTATGAATTAGCTAAGATTACAACCGGCTGTGAATAGGTAATCTTGAGCGGCACATTTTCCGATCCGATCCGACACATTCGAATGGATCGGACTCAAATTCCGGGTAGTAATTAATTGGACGGTCGTACGCCTTCTTGATTCGATCGGCGCAATCATACAGCCCCTTGTTATCGTGTTACATCCCAACAATAATCGAATTTTCCTACTGTTTCGATTCACCTGCCTTCGATGGTCACCAACGCGAAAAACATATTGTCGAATTCGAACAAATCTAAGAAGAAAATATGCGCGCTCATAAAGCATTCACGGTGCAATGAGCGTTCAAAACGTGAACAGGTGGTGTTGTCGGCTAATTGTTTATGCGGGAATATGCACGGATACAAGAACGGCAGGTATCAATCGATTGATCGGCTTCGGCAATTTATGCGCCAACTATGGGGCGTAATGTGTGGTAACGTGTTTTGACGCTGCAACTGTGGTATCTCTGGAATAATGTGATCGAAATGACCTTAAGAAATCAACGATTGGACAGATATTACTTAGCTTTTAGCATACTTGATACTAGCGTTCGTACTTCACCGGGAGGCAATCAAAACTTTGATATTTCGTAACACCGAAATGAAAATTTTTCGAATAGTCGATTGACCTACCCTAATTGAGATGTGGTTACACTTAAATCTGATTAGTCAATACAATTACGTAAATATAGTTAAAAAAATAAACGAATTATGAACATAGGTATGTTCAGAAATTATGAAAGCCACGTAGCCAACTTAGTTATACTCTAAATGAATTCCGATATCAATTGAAGTTGGATAATTAATTAGTACATATGCATGGAAGCCAAAAGGCTCAGTTATTTGTGTGCTCATATAATCCAACTCTCCCCATTTTAAAGCGTGATAATTATTACCAATTTTCTTAATTGTCGAGATAAAGGACGATAGAAAACTATGCTTTTATAATACGGAGAAAAAATTTGGCCTGCATTCCGTTTTTCAGTTAGTATAATAAATGATCGCAAGCAAAAATTACTTATCACAAGTTGCAGTTTTTACAACAAGATGTAATTACTGCAATTTAATTTGTAGCCTAGATTTGGATAACGTGATTAAGTTACTCTTAGTACTTCATAGTCAAGTTAATTAGAATTTCAAGTCATATTAGGAAAATAGACATTCACGCAAGAAAAACTCGAAAGTATCAATTGCAGCATTTATCCTAACACCAATATTTGAAACTGTTACCGGTTTTATAATATTTCAAATGATAAATTGTTGTTTGCGATTAGTTAATCGATAAACGGAATTTCATAATCACATTTTCTTCTTTTTCATACGAGAGTATATTTATGGTAAATTTGTTGTAAATTTATAACCCTTAATCTCACCATGCATGAAGTGCATCAAGGTCAAATTAAATCAAAAATACTAGGGTTAGTAGAAATTTATTTTAAAATATGTTAATTTATTGCTACGTAGCTGCTAATACGCGTTAATAACATATAAAATTTATTCACGTTTACTCTGTTTGGTGCGCCATTGTTGAACCGAAATACAACTCGATGCATACATATATGCTACTCCATTCTGCGTCATATGAGATTACTATATCCTGCTTGGGTGAAAGGGTATACATTTTGACAATACGCTTACACGCGTGGCTTATTTTTATTATTTTATAAACGGGAAAAAAGGGTAGGTTTAAGGTTTTTGAAGCTGTTATGGGTGTATATTAAATTATAAATATTTATTAAGAAAGTCCTGATGTTTTTCTCAAAAACATAATAGAATTTCAAAATTTCAATAATGGGTTATACTAGAAGGTTGAATATGTATGTTGATATACCATGGAAGTAATTAGAGCAAAGATCTGATTTTTATTAGCGCGGAAAAGTTGAGTAAATGTTCATGAAAAGCTTTTTTTTTCACATTTTCACAGTTTTTTGACGCTATTTTTTTAGTTTGTCAATCAAAGTAACCTACACCACATGTCAGCTTAGAACGCGTTTCGGACTTCTACCCTAAAAATGGTAAAGTTGCGCCTAGACTGCTGGCGAATTTCTTTACATATTCATTTATTTGCTTTGTTTCTGTAACTCAAATTCATTCAGCGGTCATGAATTTCTATTCTATGTATGCAATATCCGATACTTGAGAATGTCATGTATTTCGATTTTAATTGCCAACTTATAATTATAAATTTAACATTCACAAACCAGATCGGATATTTTCACTTTTGTGTGCGCATAAGTGGTACTAGTGTATTTCATAGACGGACACTATTCTGAGTTCAACAAATGAAAAACAAAATTAATCATATCAAAGACACTGCCCGACAATATCTACTTCAAGATTTTCAGGCAGAACTTTCTTTATAATAGAAAATAAGAAATATGAAAATGACCACGATTAAAAGTCTATTGATTCCTAGATTTTTCCTTGAATTTATGCAATCAATTAAATTTATGTTTTAGCTGTTGAATAGACAATTTTATCAGCTTCTCGTAGGATTACAGAAAATTCAAAACTATTGTACAATAAATCATAAATAGTGACTACCTTAGTTTTCACTCCATCATTATCCCCCACTACGATTCGGGTTTGAATTTAAAATCACATCTAGTGTATCGAACGATATGCTTCCTGTCCTACCGTAATTGGCACTTTATTTATAATTAAAATGTTATAAATCGAATTTTCTATTGAAACCCAGGCATCATGAAAACCGAGATGTTTAAAGTGTAAACTTTGCCTTTCAAAAATGACGTCGTTTTCTATCAAATAGCAAGTTTTATATGCTCGCTGATTGTCCTTGATACGGCAAAATATGTTCTCCGTAAACACAAAAATACAAAGTTTTTCGAATTGAATCACCGCCTCTATAAAATTTTTGGCTTAATATCGATGACCTTGAGTAAATGTTTTTATTAGCTTGGACAAGATACATAACAGTAGGTACAAAGGTGTATTACAGTTTAATCGTTTTTTTTCCTCTACACTGTAATTATGGGAAACGCCTTAATCTTTGGACTTAATTATCGTACAGTTCAAGTGCACTGTCGGCCTAGAGACGTAGAAGCTATTAGCTCACGTAGTTCCTGTAATTTTCTATGGTATTTGCTACTACGGTGGTCGATTGTAGTAGGTTCCACGTGTTATCGTGATTGCTGCAGCTGCGACCTTGCAATCGTTGGCAAAGCTGGCTCTAATGAACCACCTAAATTGGGAACATTTAAAGAAAATCGAGTCAAGAAATCGAGTCGCTTGAGGGCAGGAACCTTTCTCGAACCATTTTTTTCGTCAGAATTAAGTTAAAATCGAATAAATTTAACAAGACCAACATTTCTATGGTTTGCGCAATTTTCAACAAGTGACCGGTGATAATTTATCTCCGCCTGTACTGTACCAAATCTGCACGCTATTTTCGCAATATCTAACTAGTCTTGATTTACTAGTTTAATAAAATTGTTTCATTTATTTTTTGTGCCTACTATCCAAGGTAATTTGAATGCAACGAACTGTCCTCCTAAATTCGAACATTTTGAAACTGATTTCAGTCGAATTCACCTGTTGCGGCAGGTACCTTTTCACCGGCGGACAGTAAAAACTGACCTCAAAGATTTAAAGAAAATATTGAAGAAATTCGATAAAGGAAGTGGTCGTTCGATCTGTATGGCCCGGACCGAAAAAACCTTGCATCCTATCGCTAATTTTATTGTATGAAGTGGTTGCAAATTAAATTGAACTATTTTAATAATTCCAAGATTACTCGAGCAATTTGTGAACTCGTTTCCGGATACATGAACCTGTCGATCATATTCTCTGGGCCACAACAAAAATGAAAGTTTAAATTTTTAAGGCGAGGCTCTCCAAAAAAAAACCACAAATAATAATTTGCTAGTTGGATTCGTTTCAGGTTGTTGCATTGAATCAAACGTCACAAATTAAAGCAGAAAGTGACAGTAAAGTGTTAATCTGTAAGGTAGCTATGCATATCTGACTATAAGATTGACTTGAAGAACAGGTAAAAGTGCCATACTGGGAAAAAAATGCGACTGCAACATAGGAAACATGTTTTAGATCGGTGCGGAAATTGTTTTCTATTCGATGCCAGACGTGCATTGTAAATGTTTCGTTGCGCTTCCTTAGCACATGTCTTCGATGATTTCTTCAAAATGCAGAAGATGCTACCACTCTAGCAGCCTAATATAATTTTCGCTATTGCTAAAAGAGAAAATGTCTCTGGTCTTGGGTGCATCTTCATTGAATCCTAAACTTTTTTCTTAGCATATCTCGTTTGGCTACCGGTGAGCCACAGTAACACCGGACGAACAAGATCATCATTTTAATGGTACGAGTCGATGGACAATACTAAGATATCTAGTGGATTTTTATGGGCAATGCAAGTGAAAAGTCATCTTCCTGAATACCAACAGGAAATTGTCGCCAACTTATATCATAGACTTGTTTCTTGATGAGAACGTGACAATTTGGTTTTGCCAACTATGATACTATTAAATCATTTGTAGAAAAAAAATCTTGTGAATTGTTAGATAATGTCGGGCCTGATATCTGCGGTTTTGTACAGAGCAATTATGAAGACAAAATTTAAACAAGGTTAAGTTCCACACATGCTTTTCATTTAATTTTAAGAGTTATGCAAGAAGAGGATCAGTGTAGCCGTAATAAAAAAAACCGACTTTTTTCATCAACCTCACCTCTGAAAATTCATTGCCCCGGAAATGTAATCGAATTGATTAATTTGATGCTCTAGCCCTTAAGGTTTGGGCCTTGTAGTAAACACTTGAAGCTACGGGTCATCTATGCCCTTTTCACTCTGTTCAGGAGCTCGAGTACAAGGTTTTTAGATATATGTATTTTTTGATTTTCTTGTTTATTTTAGAGATTGATAAATGTTTTTTCAGCAGTAAAAAGACAGTTACAATAGATCAAAGTGAATGATCTGAGCAGCGAAGAACTTTTTAAACATAGCCTTGACATCTAACGCTAATATGGAGGATAATTCTTACATGTAGTGGCACTACTTTTTATTATATTTTAGATGAGAATAATTTGATGATGCCAGCGAGAACTAACATCTAAAAGCAAATTGTTTATTAAGCTGCATATTTAAATTTATAATGATCTTTATATTGTTCTAGATAATTTTAAACTGATTATGGTACATACGAAACAACAGCACTAGTGTGTTACGTTTTAATCAGAATTTGCTTAATGATAACAATAATATTTGAGCATAGTCCATTTTAGCACCAAACACATTAATTAAAATAAACAAAATTTGTATATCCACTAGCGTACGGAGGAGCCGCAATAAAATGTACAGAGAAAATGGAGTACATATATTTTCACGAAATTCGTCATATTTCATAAGCGTTCTGCAATATGGAATTAATTTTATTTCTACGCTATTCAGACAAATGCCTAGAGAAATTTCAAAACTATTGTATATTCAACTTGTAATGGGTTGTAGAGGGGTAATAGGGGTTGTACAATCAGCGAATTCCGTCAAATCTCTTAGGTGCTGTATGCATTGTACACGATCGAACGAATTTTCCGATACGAATTTTTATTTTTCTGCTTATTTACTTGAAATTTTTTTTGACTTTCAACACCCAAGGAGTAGGTATAAAAGATTTCCACGAATTTCGAATTATCTCTTAGTTCAAATAAGATCTAGAATTTTTAAATGGGCGTTTTATTTAAATTTATTATTACATTCGTAGGTATATTAATTTTTAATTTTTAACCAGCTTCAATTATATGTATTATATATAAATGTTGAAATTTTTTTTATAATAAAGAACTATTTCTGTAATAAAATTTACTTTTCAAAAAACTGCTCCTGTTAAGACACCTGATAATAAGTTCTGAATTTGACAGTTTTTGTAGGAATCAGGAGTCGTATGTTGTCTCCGCTTACTATGTATAACATTTCGATTCAGTACATTTTGATTACGGAGAAATTATATAACATTACAAATGTTACCCGAACACATATTCGTGTTTTGATTGAGAAATGTTGCGCCTTCATCCATTGCAACAATCTTTCTTCTTCAAAATCGAATAGTGGCTAAATATATTAGACCCTGTCCAACCATATTAATTTATTTATTTCAGTCGAACTTTGACTAAGTACGTTGGACACCAGTTCCGTCAGTTTATAACGCAACTTTTCAAAAGTAGCTATCAATCTCGTTTTTCGTTCTCGGACTTGGTTCAGTCTTTGAAATCATTGAAAATAAATGGCAATTACCCGCCTCTCGATAACATGAATTTTGCATATGAAATTTATGGAGTAACATGATTTTGTAGCACTATTTAATTTTAGTGTTGACCGTAAAAGTTTGCACAGTATGCGGTATGATTTCGAGTACCGGGGAGGCTCTGTGGATTAATTAGGTGTTTAGCATGCCAACAAGAAGCCAGTTTTTTTCAATCATGTCAATCAAATGAAGTGATTAGCTTTAATCTGTACTGGACCTGTATGCTGTGGCGGAATACCGCTTCAGGTGATACGATTTTTTTTTATTAAACAATTTAATTCATATGTGGAAAAGGTTCAGTACGTATGTACGTGTACAGATGTGATATAAACAAAATAGAAAGTCGTTTGAATGGGTTCTATATTTGAAAAACTAGGTACTTGTCATAAAGTTTGTGATAGCAACAAATATTATTTGTACATTCGAATACGATTATTTCGAAATCACACTACAATTTTAATAATATTTCCCGGGCGCTTTCAGCACGCTAAGTACGTATACAATTTATTTATAAAAATTGTGCCAATTTGGTAACACAAAGGTACAAAATATATGAGCACGTTGCATGCAATTGTGGTAATTTTAATGCCTTTGGCAAGACTGTAATTCTTTAATGTTTTTGTTCTCAAACTTATCGAATTCGTCTTGTATCCGAACAATGAAAATTGTTATATTTCCGCGTACAAATGCAGGAAGATTCATAATTCTCTTGTCGGCCTTATAAATCAAAATATGATGAAATTAATGGAAAATAGAAAAGATGTCGAGTAGCATTAGCATCTGGTATATACATTATATAGTATATTGAGGAAATTATGTAAAAATGTATTATATCTACCTGAGGTTTTATAATTATTTTGTAGATATATTGCGATATCAGTTGGAATCAGATAAATCAAGGTGCGTTTGTCTAAAAATAAACTGAACTAAAGTTAAGTAATAATTAAATATGGATGTGGTGTAGTTAGAGTATTATTTGAAGCATGAAATAATGAACATAAAGACGTCTTTTTTCTATATGATTTTTTCTGTATATATTATTCTTAAATAATATTCCGAAATTGAAATTTTCGATGGGCTTAAAGACTCTGGACTCTTGCATTTTCACGTGCTTGCATTGGTACTACAACAACGTGGAACTAGCGGAAGAGTTCATCTCAGCAATCATTTTTATTCGAAAATGATTCGAAAACAAATCACCAAATCGAATTAACTCAGGTGAACACGAGAAGAATAATTAGATTATTTCATAATGACTCAATTTCGAATAGAAAACATACATTTATTAGTTCTGTTGAATATTAGATAAATGTTGTAAAATCTGGCAAAGGAGCTATTTGTCTTAAAGTTTTACCATTGACTCGTTCGAAACGATAAGCCATGGCATCACCATTTCTTAAGACTTTTTTCACCTTTAGTGGATCACAACTAAAATACTGTCACTGTGTTTTCATGAGACTCGATTTTTCTTCAATTTTCGTTCACCGAAATGGTGGCTGAGAATTAAAACATTTAATTTACAAATTTTTCAACCTATCTATCGAGTACGGAAGTACGTTTTAAAACGTAAATGTGAATCTATTAATCACAGTGCTTCTCATCCTGAACTACTTCCGCCGAAAGCATTTCACTTTCGGCACTTAATAGCTAAGAAATAAATCCAAATTGCATTCCACATGACATAAAATCATGACAGATAATTGTTCATTTAACGCCTGAATGGAATTCGAACAATAAAATTTTTTATTTTTATTTTTATTACTTCATCTATTTTCTTCGTTTTAGTAATCGAAGCCACTTACATTACGCCGACATATGCGAAGATACTCTTCTTGTTCGTCTGCCAAGATACATAGCTCCAAACGCTCTACCAGTTTTTGTTTGCTGTTTTCGATTGCAATTGCACGAGTCGATGCATTTCTCTTATTAGTATGCATCGGGAAGAGTTCAAGGAAATCGAACGTCTTAAAATGCGCCCGGATAGTGCATGACGTGTCTATTGTTGCACTTATAAATTTCCAACGAACTAGTGAAATCTACGACGACTAGATGAAGTGCTGCACCTGTACTTACAGGTACGTTGGTACGTTGGTACAACGCACTATGGCATGCAATCAGTCATCTCGTCAAGTTCATCATTCAAACGTTTCGTTTACAATTCATTGGAATGTGATGTTCGGTTTTGAAGAGCATCAGACGCAATAGAGAGCCTTGCCATCGCACATACGAATTACTGAAAGTGCAAGTTGAATAGAAACGCAACTCTAAGAAGAAAATATTAAAGTTAATTGATGAGTCTGGTTATCCGGATAACTTATTAACGATTTACATGTTATCACGGAATTTAATATTGGCGGAAGTATGAATATCTTTTCACACGACATTAGCCTAATTGCCTTGACGAAATCGTGCTCGTTAGTGCGCTCACTATTGAAGTAGTCTTATAATATAAATTGTAAAATGTTTGGTTAAAACTGGTTTTTCTTCAGACAAATTAACAAGAGAGTCAATTATTGTCCATAATGTGCTGCAAATTACGAAAAGGCTATAATAACGTAATTTTCATAAAAAATAAGAGAAATTTACTTCATATTTCCAACGTTTGTTAAATTGCCGTAAAATTTCAGATTTTCTGCTTTGCAAATTACTTCGGGCTGGGGGTGATAATGATTATTATTCTGAATCGGTATGAATTGAAACCACATCTAAATAGAATAAAATTTAAAGAAAGTGCCTGGTTGTAAATTAAAATGTATCAGGGAAATTTAATATCAATATTTTGTATTTTGTTTTAATGTGGAGCATGATCGCCTTAAGGAAATTTGGTTCTTTTTATATTGCCGGCAGTAATGCTCAGAAGACATGGTTCTTTACCGACCGCCAATACCGATTTACTCCTTGAATTTTTTTCTTGATTATTATTCGCCTCCATGTGTTCCTGGGACAGCCGACCCCCGGTTTCTTATCAAATTTCCATACAAGAATTGTTTGGAGATATTTCTCTCAGGCATCACGAAGGTATGAATGCCCATTTTAACTGTCAATCTTTTAGGACTCGTCAGAATTTCAGAATTTTAGAAAACAAAATAAGGTAATTTTACTGTTTTTTCGTTTCACGCAAATTTCATCCAATCACGTTATTCTCGCATGTGGCATAGAGGCCTCTGCAGTACTCTAGGCAGCAAAAATGAGCATATTACTTTCTTTTTGGTTTTTAATGGCAAATCTTTGATCGCAATCTGGACTTAATTACTACTGCAAATTAGTCTTAACTGACGACAAATGCTCTAGTTTCTTTTTCTGGCGGCTACAAGCCTTTTATTTTGACGAAGAAACAAATCAGCAGGTATCATAGTATTTGAAAGAAAAAAAACTTTAAAATTCCAGATTTTTCTAGGGCAGAGTCACGAACAGCATTCTTCAGGTGTAGTTTTTCCCGAATAGAAAAAAAAGCTCACTTAGAAACCGACATAGAATTGAATTAAATTCCCTCATGCTCGATATCAAATCAATCAAATCAGCGTCAATTAAAATCCACCCATTACGGATGAAAGTAAAAATGATTTTCGACGCCCAATACCTGGCGGTACCTGCGCTACGTTCACAAAGCCCATACGTATCCGATCGCTCCAAATGTCTGCTAATTGCGGTAGTTAAGATTGAATTTGACCAATATTGAACCATTGGTCCAATGAGTAAGTTTTTTTCTACATCTAATCTTTGCATTCTTGTTCCATCAGTTGTGTCCTCATTTTTATTGAAAAATGAATTTGTTTTGGATTTCAAACAGCAATTTGACCAGCAGACAATTTCTTTTCGACATATGACTTGGGAATGTTGGAGCAATCGTTTCACTTATGAAATGACAAACAAAGGTCGTCGCCAGGCGAAAAAAATATGATTAATAAATAAAATGATACGATCGCTGGTAATGAAAGCGTTTCCGAGAGAAAATCAACATTTCATTTCGGCTTTTTATTAGCTAAGGCAAAATAATTTCACCAAGAGGATGTTGTAATTCCTGCGCATTAGTGGTGTAAATTTTAGATTGTTGTTTGAGGGTGGTCTGAAACTGAATTTAGTTTGAACTTAATGGGCCTTATGTGTTTGCTCTCTCCTGCCATACATTTTTGGTGGAACAAACTTCAATTCAAATGGTGTGAGAAAGACAGGTGAGTATACGAAATGTGAAAGAATGTGCTGCCAAATTTTTGAATCTCCTTCACAAAATCTGCGTAGTCTGTATATAAACGAAGGATTTTAACTGTGAGCACAACCTTTTTCTGCACACGTCCTATGAAGGACACCTTATTGCACTCGTGCTACTATTAAGCGACGACCTTAAAGGTTGCTACCTATTAACAGGAGTGATAAATAAATATAAATAAATGAACAGTGACAGAAATAAAAATGACAAAACAATGTGAGATTGCGTGTAAGTACAAATAATAATAATAAAGAAAAGTTTATCTTCGGCTGCAATAGCGTTAAAACTGGGTTTTGTCTTTTGTCTGGTAGCTTCTAAACGATAGTATAAACATTTTACAAATAGATGAAATTAGGAATTTTTTTTTGAAACTCAGATAATTTTTTTAAGCAAAATAAGATTTGTGAAGAGGAAAAAGGGAACTTGGCAAATACCAATTTGGCGATGACACATCGTGGCTGCATTTGTCCTCAAACATTGTACTCAAATAAAGACTTTAAATAAATGTGTTTTTTTTTCAATTTTAGCTCTTCTCTTTAAGTGATCTTTACTTTATTATTTTTTAATAATAAAGTATTTAATATAGTAAAGTATTTATATAATAAAGTATTTTTTACAAGCTTCAAACTCATTGATATATCGTAAAAACTGTGTGGCTTTTTTCTTGAATACTTTCGCCATTTAATGTGATATTTTGATTGCGAAAAAAATTGTTGTCCTCTTACTTTTTGAATGCCAAAAATTGAAAATTTATTGTCTCGTAGAATTCCGAGGTTAAGCGTGTGCACGAAATAATGCACTGAAAAATATCATATTAATAGATGCACGAATCAATATGAATGCGACTTAATAATAAATTAATTATTGCAATAGGTTGTTAACCTTTTTTCGCTTCTGAAATTATGTAAATAAAAAAATGGTTTATAAATTGAGTGGGCTCATATTCGAAAAGAATAATACAAACTTGTGTCTCTGTTTTTAGTACATAAATATATGCGATGAGATTGAAGAGTTAATTTGGATATAAGAAGACAAATAAAGTTTTAGTAAACATATAATAATGTTGGACTATCTGCTTCAATTATGATTTACAATTTTATCTGCGCAATTGAGTTAACATTTTGACTGCCAAACTGATTGTCAAAAATTTTGTTCAAAATTTGTTAATTGGCTTTCGTGTTTTGATATTTTGCACTAGAAACAACTCTAACGCCAAAAAATTCTGAATTTTTATTCTCTATTTTCACGAATGGCGTATGGTAAAGAGTTTAAATTTTATAGTACGATATATATATATATGTTTCGTAGTTTACATTATATTTTTGACTGAAATGTCCACATTCAATTCCATACCAATAACACCTCTGCTTAATAGTAAGAAGAATTTTAAAAATTTAATCTTAGTTGTGCCTTGATCGATAAGATGCATTTTATAATATTTCTCATATTTATCTGCTAAACTTTAACTAAAAGAGATTTTCTTTTTAAATTTTAAAGGATTATTAGGTAAAAAATAGTCGACATTTCAAACATGTATAAAATTTCCGAATCATGAAAAATTTTAACATAAATTTTCTTGAAATTGCAACGAATACCAAAACTGCATTAGTTTGATAATAGAAATTTGAATAGATATGTTCATAAATGCATGAGGGGCAAATGCCAACTTGCACCTGACATTTAAATGAAGGCAAACAACAACATAAAGACTTTTCTTCAGCGTATGAATTGGAAAATTTTAACCGGAAATATCTTTCAAGGAATCGCCATCTTTTATTACTGTACTTAGTAGTTTGTAGAGTACGTAGGAAATTCTTTCCATTGACGATAATGCAACGTTAACTTTGATGCAGAATGGAAACGCTACGAACTGGATGGATTTGAAGCATTATTTTTTAGGTGGTAAGTTGCATAGTAACATAGCAAGACATGTTTCTGATTTCTACCCAAAAAGCGTCCAAAACGTTGACAGATTCTTTTCGGTTATTTCCGACCGTATGTACCTATAGTATACCTATATTTATATCCTGTTTTAAATATTTCAAGTAATGCCCAACCCCATTACCACACAACCATATCTTCTTCTAATGTGGTATACATATATAAATATGTCTTACAATTTTGTTTACAACTTTAGAATAGTCTAAGAAACGCAAGCCCTATGTTTTATCTGATTTATCTTGACGATTTATGTTGTCAGGATGAATTTTTTTTTTCAATTTTGATGTTACTCCGTGCTGCATCCTAAAGGCGGTCACGCTGAACTTAGGTAACATAGCAAAAAGTAAATTCTACTGAAGCTTGTTATTGATCGAACTCATATCCGTGACCTCTCTCATGACACGAGTAGACTAGATCTTGCCTAATGAGGCAACATTGGCAATAATAATTAACATTAAGTACATTTTTCCAAAAAAAATTAAACTCTTTGAAATAGAAATATTTGTTCTCCATATTTGGGTCTGAATTTCGTCCGAAGACCCTTGGGACGGGCCTGTATCCGACAAGGCTGTATAATCAAAACAGTACTGTAAAACGGAATTATGTGAGCATGTAAGTACCCACTGTCTGAGAGTGTTTTGAAAAGTTTCGGGTAGTTTGAATAAATTTGGCGGCCAAGATAAATGCGTATAACATAACAAAGTTCGTAATTCATACAAGTATGTTCTCAGTGTTACAATATCTGATCCTAATATGTAGAAGTCTACTCTAAGGTAAATGTTATGAAAATAGTCACTAATAAATTAGCTATCAACCCAATGCTAGTTAAATAAAAAATTTTCAATACTTTAATCTCTCTGTGTACATATCGTCTAGCTCCTTCCATCTAATAATCGATATTTGCAAATTTGATAATATGC
Organism: Beris chalybata; assembly: GCA_949128065.1. Classification (NCBI taxonomy): domain Eukaryota; kingdom Metazoa; phylum Arthropoda; class Insecta; order Diptera; family Stratiomyidae; genus Beris; species Beris chalybata. Next base: position 4,099,425 of record OX421894.1, on the reverse strand, counting down.
AAGCTATTGAATGCAAATGAGCTTTCACTATTTTTTTTCCATTTCGTGCAGTATTTAATAGTGGAGCCTCTACACTTGTTCCTAATACAAGTACTTGTTGACTAAACAAAACCTAGCCCTGAAGCAAAGTTTCAGATCGAAAGACGTTCCGGAGACGTCTTTAAGTCAATTGACTTTGCACCAATTTTTTCATCTCAAGTATTATTTTTTCAACTGGATCCGAACTATGTGAAGGGTTTGAAGTTTGATCTATCAGATTAAGTCAAAATGGCCAATGAAACGTACGTAAAATTATTCACGATAATAATACTCACGTGCCAACAACTTGTGGACTTCTTCAGTATGAAAGCACTTGACATCGTAAAGTAATCTCTTTGAATACGGTTGGAATTATGGCTTGATTTTCAAAAAAACCTTCTCACAAGTAGTTTACCCTTCAAATTTATACAATTGTTATTGCTAATAAAACTGTGATTTTTCCGTCCGTCAGAAAACTGACTGAATCTAATGTATGTATATCTTATAAATAACAGAAAATAAACTAATATTTCAAATTGATTGAGATTATGTTGCATAATTGCAAAAGAAAGTACCTGTCTATGTAATTAGTGTGCAGTGGAAAAGTTCAAGGTCGGCTTAATTCGAGTGGATAGGTATTTTCCCATCGATTTTCGGTCGTTTTATTTACCCAGTATAGCTTAAAGTATCTCTCAGAAATAGCTCAAAAATACTGAAACCATTTTGGGATAACCAGTCATTTGTTAACTATTAAGTACTCTTTGATACTTGAAATGAGTAAAGACATCTTGCTGTTACTTCACTATCTAATAATCGATACAAAAGTAACAATTGTAGGTACTGTATTTGAAATAGATCATCACAAAAAGCAATAATTTAGTTCAAGTATGTAAAAACTAAAAAACCTTTAAGCATTTACGAAATTCAAGCCAAAATAACAATGCTGTTGGTTTCCAGAAAAATTAAAGTATCGTATGTGAAAAATTAGTGATTCACATAGGGGAAGTATGTGAGATATAGATTTTAAACGATTTTAATTCCAGGTCGTTTGCGTTTCAAGTGCATTATTTTTCCCCCACTTCCACTCCCACTTCCATAGTCCTCAGCCCCTCTCTCTATGGGTCTACTATAAAACATCAACAAACATTCTAAGTTTCAACCTCCTAGCGAGTCCTAAGATCTAAAATTTTCACAGACGCACCCCTCAAAAAGTTACTACTCGCTAAGCTTTACCCAATGCACCCACTAAAAAAATAGTAGGTGATTAATAATTAAAATTAATACAATTTTTAATAGTTCTTACATTACATTAATAATATTACAAACAATGAAACTAATCCAGATTAACATTCCAACGACTCAGCAATAACATAAAATTTTTAATTACTCTAATCCTAATTAGAAATTCAATCTACAACTTTTGTCTTATTGTTGCTCACTGCCATTACAATAACTAAATAATATGTTTATGTAAATTTATTCACTTAAAACTAATTTAAGATGTACTTACTGTATTGATTCCAAGTCTTTCGTGTTTTGCATACGTTTAGCGATTTTTTTAATAATTAAGTGAGCTGCTTGAATTTTGCATTGTTTTCTATGCCTGATTTTATGCCGGTCATGGACAATGAAAATATTGAAAACGATTTTTTTGAATTCATCTCTGCTTAGATGTTAAATACTATTTTTTTCAATTTTCAAGTTTATGTTATGAAATTTGTTCATTTTATTATTAAATACATAATAAGTTATGCGAGGAATTTCGACCACCATTAAAAAAAATGGCATTAAAAATGATATTGATGAATAACTGTAAATTGATATTTTTATAAGATATAATTCATAGAATATATTAATGTTCATAGAATATTTTAAGGGTCACCATAAAAGAAAAGAAAAATAATTTAAATCCTTGAAATATCTGTCGTAAAAGATCCTTAAAAATTAATTTGGCCGAAGACCTTTAAATTTACGACTACTCGAAAAGGTGGTAATCTCAAAGCCGATCCTGGATTTTTTACGTGCTTGGTGCACAAATTTCGATGATGAAGAATTATTTTAATAAATTATAAAAGTATTTATCAGAAGACTAAATTCAATATATTCATTGAACTTGATTGCATAATTCGGCTAGAGTCACTGTATAAGAACTAACACAAACATCCATTATCATGAGTACGTACAATGACCACTTTTGGTACATATTTAGTAGTCTAAAAAACTGCGAATTTAAAAAATTGCAGGTTTCTTAAATGGCATAGTTTTAGTGTGTATACGTGTAGCAGATGGATTTTGATTGACGTTTCACGGAATCGAGATATGTATAACGAAATGTCAACTAAATACAGCGTTTATCCACTTTAGTTTTTTTTTAAAACAAAATTGAGCACTGAACAATTCTATTTTATTAATCCTTTTTAACAATATTACGGAAAAAAATTACCAACTGTGATATTTAGCACATATTCAGTACTTCCTAATTCATAAATTTTAAGCAAATTTTTTAATTAAATGGCAGTCATATCAGTGTGTATTTTGTTTGAACGTATTCCATCATAGACACAAACCTTTTTCTATCTGAAACATGAGTTATCAACCATAATTTCAATAGGCCAATGGAACAAATTATATGAGCTAATTTTACTGGCATAAATTACAGAGCAGCTGGAAGAAGGAAAATACATTTTTACAGTAAGTCTGAATAGACAAAATATAATATTAACATTTGCAAGCTCTTAGGAATTATTTCACTATGGCAAATTTGCAGAAAATTTGCAAGGCAAATTGCCACAGTCACGAAACTGCTCAATTTCAGAATAAGAATTCAAGAAAACGAAGTTTTCCACTCCGCATACTCAATCGCAGTGCCGCTCTATACATAGATAGTCGAGAATCGTCTTTTATTTATTTATTAATTTATATTTTCTTGTACTCAATTTATGGCTTTCATTAAGAATAAAAGGTGTTTTATGAATTATATACCTTGAGATAATTGCTGACAGTAATTACACATGTCAGTGAAAATGAAATTCAAGTTACTTACTTTGATGTAATTTTTTCCCCAAACACGTATAGTAAATACGATCCAAATCTCAAAGTGTTTTTCCATCACCTTCTTATTTATTCGCAATTTAGTAAAATGATAGTTTGCATTCGCTGATTACTTTTTAATTTAATGTTATCTAAGATGATGTCAAGAACAAACCCGATTCGATCTGATTGGCTTCAATAGACCAAAAGTCTAATACCATGGATTTGATCAAAATTATTGCAAGCCTGTCCTTCGAAATCGATATCAATAAATTTTATCAGTTTTATTTTTGCACTTATTTCTAATTAGCTTCAGATTGAATTTCTATGATCTCTTCAAAAATTAATTCCTCGAAATCTGGGGTAAATAAATAAATCTTATTAAAAAAAATATCAGCTGCAGTAGGTACGAGTATGTAGTTTAGTAATGTAAAAAGCGAGTGCGACCTACGCTTTTGCCTATTAACACGTTACTATTGAATTTGAAGTTTGTAAGTGCCTTCGAAGGAGGGCTCTACTCTTACAACTTACAGGTTAATTGCAAAATTCAAGTGAATATTGGCAATAATTCGAGTTAATCCAGTTCTGTTGGCCCACAATCTTGGACAATCTTGTGCACAGTTGTTGGCTAAAGTGTCGTTTCACTTATTATTCCTGTCTTAGGACTGGAAGTGAAGAAAAAATTCACAGCATTCGAAACATTTAGTAGACTTCCGCGGTATGCGGACGTCTAGCTGAGCGCGATAATTGCAAAATGCATTGATCGATGAGGTAATCCCGCGTACTTTACGAGTATGTGCTAAGAGGTAGTCCATTTATTGATCGAATGCTCTAATCGATGTTGTCAGTACGTCAAATTGATTAGTACGCGATAAGAAGCTCGGATATTCCTCCCTAGATGAATGAATTTGGTCCACCACAAGGCAAGCTACTTAAGGTGTCATGCGAGATTAGCTTCGCAGCCCACCTGTATCCCGGCGAACTGATTGCAATAGCAAGTATGGTATGCACTGGCTGCGCACAAACTCTTGCAGTAGTTTCAGTCCTTTCCATGCTCAGGTTGATTCAATGCATTACACAAGCTAATCCGTAACTTTGTTAATTACATCGTTTAATATGCATAACTTGTGATCACGCTACGTAAAAGGTAGACCATAAAACTGGACACATTAAGACGATTATGCAGAAATTTATCAAAAGACGATATATGCATGTATGTCAACAGTGCGCAGCAACTGTAACATGTTTTGATTAAAACGCTTGCAAATTGTTCGAATAGAGCAAAAATTTGTTGCGAAATTTTATGTTTAGTGAACCAAATTTTCCATCTACCAATGGACTTTCTAAATTATTAATAATTAAATGGAAATGAAATGGAAATGGATAATGCATTCTGGACATTAGTTCGATCTTCTTCCATTTGCGAACGGAGATTAACAAATCGCCGTATCTTTATCTTTATCATTGTTTGAATCATTGATTCTCTAGTAATTAACATTTTATAAGCTATTAAAAGTTTTAAACAAATTGCTATTTTGTGTGTTTTGCTTTCGAAAGCTTTCAAAAGCTGCATGAATACCATGGCAACCCGAAGCACTTATCGGTGATATCCAAGTTTCCAGAGAAACGTACAACCTTTCAATCTTCAATTAGAATAACATAGAAAGCTCTACGCACTTCCCGCATGTTATACAATGAATGTACTCCTTTCCAATTGTTCCATGAAACCTTGATCGATGTGACGAAGTCTTTTGTGAGCTAAACTCTCCCATTCACAGAGGAAATGCTGTGGTGCTTCGAAAGAGACCAATCCTATTGAGATGCTTCCTCTGTGACAATGTGCAGTCAGAGCTGCCACTACAGTTCGAGTCTGATGTCTGCTTAATTTCAGATAATCAGATGTTCTTTTTTTTCCGAATGCTTTGGCATAAAAAGCTTTGAGTGCCTGTTGTCTGTTGTCCCGATTTTTGCCACATTCGGATGTTCATTCTGGCTATGCTGAATGACATTTCAAAGAATGGATATGGCGAACCTTTCCTAGCCCTTAAGTCGGCCATTTCATTTCCTTCATAGTCGCTGTGTCCCGGAATACGAATGAGGTTATAACGCACAGTAATTTTGTATTTCTCTCTTGAGTCGTTTTGAAGGGATCAGCCCGGGTAGTCAACTTCAACTACTTGAGTGTGTTCTCAAGCTACTATATACCGAGATGGTTCAAAAGAGCAGTACTAGAAAGTACAGCTTATCTTCAACTCCAAAAAATTTTCAATGATCAACAGATCATAGAAAATCTTCTTCCGGAAAGTTTGGTAATCAAAGAATTATTTCGAATGTACCTACATGCATTCCAAAAGGTCTTGTCTCTGAAGTTTAACATACTTAAAGATCATAACTTATGTCAGTCTAATGTCAATGAAACTCGTCTATTCATTCCATTCAAGAAAGCACACAGCCTTGCATTTTGATTCACCAGAGTTGCACATCAGTTAGCATCCTCCTACGCGATCGCAGCAAGTGTAATTGATCGATAGATCGTATTCAATAAGTGGCAAGATGTGAATACTTCAATATCCGGATTGTGAGATAACGAGTCTGCTACGACGGGCATAACTCCAATCTCCACCTCGAAATAGTCGTTTGTCATGATCACTGTTTGCACGAAGCAAGTGGGCAAGATCAGCGATCTGACCGTCTTAAGATGCTCAAGAAATCGTTGCAGTAGCAACGCTATGTACCGCAAACTGCTCGTAATGAATTCAATCTCATTTAATTAATTAGCAATCCCAGCCGATCGAAGATTTATCGGATTTCGTGTGATGCTGGCTGACCATCAACGCCACTGCTATAATAACTGCAGAATAAAAAAAAGATACCTATTTAAAAAAAAAAAAAAGTATGCAGTTAGCCGGTAGCGATACAGCGTTCGTATTGGAGGTGAGGCTTTCAGACAATCACCTAGCGCTCAACTAGGTCAAAAGACCGTCAATCAAATCGAATCGAAGCCCAGTTAGATACTTGCTGCTTTTCTTCATCAATATGACGACATTTTCTGCAAATATACGGAAAAAGAATTGGAAATTGATGCGATCGGTTGACATTATCGCTTTATTGATTGGTTTTGACTTTATCAAAAATGTTTCAACGGTCATAAATCAATTGTGAAATCGGAGAGTTTTTGGTGAAATTTTCGGTCTGTTTCTTCATTGAAAACAATCTTGCTAATGAAGTCTTTGTGTAAAAAATACGGGATAAACTACTGAGCTTTTGTTTAGAAAATTATTTATACCTATATTGAGTATAATACTAATTCGATACCTAGAAATAATGGATACCTGCTCATTTCTGAACCAATCTAATGCTCCTATTATTAAGATCATTGCCTAGGGTAACCCTGGTACTGTGCTATGTAGTGAACTCAATCCGTACATTTATTGAACAAATTAATTATATAAATAGCATGGGTTTGCATTTTAATGTCGGAGTCATTTTATCGTTAATGTATCCGTAGTCGCAGTATCTTGTGTAATTAAAGGCATTCAGTGAATATCTCTCTAACGTCGATGTTCTGAGAACTCATATTTGCTTTGGCAAATTTACTCTAGATAAAATCTTCTAATGCTATCCATTACAGAGATTACTTTGAATTCGAATAGCAATAATTATAAGATCACTTCAACTATGAGATACTCTCAGTCCTGTTGCAAATTGTTAAATTTACTTCGGACTTAATTTAGATCGATCCAACAATTAAATAAAAATACCATAACTACTCTAAATTGTACAGAGTATGCACATATTGTAATTTCAAAAAAATTTTACCCTCTTATTAAGTATTTTTATCTTTCATGGCGAGTAATTCCCAAAAAAGGCCATTTGTAGGACTTTAAAGTGATCGTAGCTCACAAACCCCTCCAGCTATTTTAAATTATTTTTGTGAGTGCACTGGGTGGAACTCCTTAGCCCTCAGTCTACACTGGCAATTTATCTGGCAATGGGCATGGCAATATTTCCATTGCGTTAAATGTCAAATCGTAAAGGTGCTTTTACACGTGCGATTAAATTGCTCAATTTGCATCAATATTCGTCAATTTTGACGTCACGAAAATATAAAGCAAGAATAGCAACAGGCGATGTACATAAACATTTCATCAACTCGTTCCTGAATTGTATTGACCAATATCTAGCAATTCAGCAATAAGGACTTACAAGAACAATTCAGTCTATGAACAACAAATCTACAACAATTGCCACACTAGAAATAAATGTGAAATTGAAAACAAAACTTGACAATTGAATCACCGAACAAGGACAGTGTCTCGGGATTTTCTTAGTCAGTGGAAGTACGTCAACTATGGGGCGGACAATATATGCAATCTGTGAAAACGTTGCTGAAATATTGCCGCAACTAGCATGATATTGCCCTGTGTTGCCCCTTTGATCGCACTACTAGTTTTGGCAATAGTCGTCAGGCAATTAATTGCTTGAAAAATTGCTCGTGAGTGGGCATTTAATTGCTAGGCAATGTTCATTTGATCGAGTGAATTCGAAGTGTCAAGTTCTGAAGCACAGCCAAATGTCGGACATTGCATCAAACTTTAGTTCACCTGTTTTCTTGTGTTTCTAATACCTCAAGAAAGATTTACACTTAATTATTAATCGGTTCTTCGGTTACATAAAATTGTATGAACCAGCATTGAAGTACGAAGAGCTAACCGCACAAAAGTGTACATCTGCCTCCAAATATCCGAGATAAATGCATAATTGAACATTAGTCAAAACAATAGCATGATGGTAACCGACTACCAAATCACACAAGGTACTCGTATAGATATGAGACTTTTTAAAAATGTTATTAAACATCGAAATGTAACATGCGTCATACAACAATTCAATGTGAATGGGTAATAAAACTAATTCACATTGCAAATAAGTGATAAAAAAAAGAAATTAATTGTTGCCGATTAAAATAAAAACACGTGTAGGACTGTAATTCCGACAGTTTTTAAAGGTGATCTTTTTGAAATGGGGTCGTGGTCAATGTTAGTCCAGTTCCGAACTGTGAATGGCATGATAATAATTAATTTTTCTGTTTCGCATTAGCCATATCAACAAAATTAAAATTTATTATAGAAAAAGATCCCTTTCATGCGGTACAAAAAGGCGCAATGGTGGGTTAAACTTTCAATTATTTCGACTGCGCCTATTAACACGTATGACCTTAGAAAGCAATATCGAACGAAAATAACGTCTAAGCGTCGATCTAAATTAAATGCTCGATCATCGCTGATTACTGCGCAATTTCATGCATTTAACAATACTTTGCGAATTATTGTTTAAATTTTTTTTTTTTCTTAGACAAAACTTTCCTTCGAGCATTTGACCATCGAATCAAAGTTTGTTTCCAACAAGTGGACGCCTAGACCGGACAAGACGCCCAGACTTTCCGTCACGTATCATAGAGCACTTTGTGGATACCCTGCGGGGTCGAATACTGGGCCAGTACTGTTTATTGTTCGCTATTACTATAACGTGTAATGCACCTCAATGAGAACCTTATTGCACAGTAATCTGCTATTGACGTAATGAGATGAGATCAGCCTTGTAATCGTTCTTGATCGAAGCCCCTGTAACTGTAGCTTGAAAATCTCAGGTAATGCTGATTCAGTGGTTTCGATTTGATGTAAAGCAAATTGCAACTAGGTACTACTGGTGAGTTTGATATCGATACCGACACGTTATGTGGTCGTCATCATTGGCATTGAACTGATTGGAATCCGATGCGTGCGCTAGTCAATCGAAATTTCGCATGAATCGAACACGTCAGTTAGCATTGTCATTAACTCATCCACCACTAATCCAGTTCAATTAAAAAATGAATTGAATTTTTTTAAATCAGCTTTCAATGAATTTTATTTTACGTAAGAATTTAAAAAAAATTCATGTACAAAATTTGATTGAACGATACATAATAAAATTAAAAGAATTTTACAATTAAATGAAGATGTTTCAATAGATTGCTTCGTCTATGTCAACGTTGATGTCACACATTCCATAATAATAGACAAAAAAAATAAAAACTAACAGATTCATCAAAATTTGTTTCTTATTCGTAATTCAGAAGACAAGGAAGTTAAAGTTGAAGAAATTTGGAAAAGTTCGTGCAAGATTGCATGGGAGTCCCATAAAAGAAATTATTCATCATACCCACAGCAGAAAAATCAAAATTTTGTTGTTTAAGTTTGCTCTCTCGATGACTTCGTCACCAATCGTAAAACAAGTGTGTTAAGACACCAACCATATTTTAATTACAAAGGAATTTCCTATGGATGGAGTCATATATTATTAGAAGTATGCGTAGGCAATGCTTGAAAGGGGTTCGTAATTTGCCAGGTAAAATCGAGGTCTCCAACGAATAACTAAAATATTATTATATGTATTACATTTGATTTTCCCCTAAATTAACTAAACTTCGAAACCATGTAGCTTTCATACGGCATTTTCCAAAAGAGCTCCAATTTTCATAAGACTTTTGAATGGTGGTCCCGGAAGATTGAAGCTATGTAAAAATGAGTGAACTGAAGTTGGCGATTTTTATTTGAAGTTCCTTGATTTCCGGAGTATTTTCGTTTACCTGTGAGCCTTGAAAAGCGACTAGTAAATTGTAATATTAGTTTTATTTTTATTAATCCAAACAACAGGATAAGATGTTTGTCTCCTGGCCCGTAGTCACGATTTAAACGCTTGGATAATTTGTCTGTTCTAATTTAATTACTTGCAGAATAATCGTAAGCTACTAAAGGCAACAATCTCATATTTATTTGTTGAAAAGTAAAATTTTTGCGAGCTATTTCGATCCGAAGCAGGTGAATGTGTCCACGTAGAACCATGACTTGCATATCACGATTATGTAGCTAAGTAGTAAGGTAGTTGTTTCTCATAGCGGGCATGTTTGAAGATTTATTGCTTCACTAGTAGTCCGTTGTCCAGCACTAAGAAATCAACTCTGATTCCAAGTCGATGTTTGCGTTGAAAAAGATTCGTGACACAGCATCTGGCCGGCTAATATTTAATGCAAAATCGACCTTGTAGGTGTGCGAGATCAGAGAAAGGCTGTGGTGAAGGTGGAGCGCTAAATAAACGTTAGTCGTAAAGGTTGGCGAAAATGTAGCTATGCTGAAATGGAAGGTGCAGCTAAATTAAATACAAAGCGCTTTTAATTGAATTTCGGAAGTTATTAGTCGGTTATCAGAAAACCCGAGCTATTAGCTTAGCTATTGGAAATATTTCAATTAAAACTATAAAATAAATACGTTTTTATTTTCGCTCCATCTTTGATATGGAAGGACAAGTGTCTCGTGTAATCTAGTTTTTTAGGTAGTTTATCTAGTCGTGCTCATTGAAAACATATTTGAAAAAGAGGTAATACAGTAAAATCAATCAAGTTTTTATAGCATCTACGAGTAGATTTATACGTCTACATAAAAACTTCAAAAGATATTTTATTATTTTATCATTGGCTTGAGTCAGACAAAGGGTCATATTAACAACAGAATGGTTATTACACCCAATAAGGAAAAAATCTATCAATTTTTTCGGTCTCTTAACGTGATGCTTATGGTCAAAAAAGCTCTTCAAAACTGGTTTGCCATTATTCTAGAGGCACAATTTTTTTTAATAAAGACTAGCTTTCTAAAATATGTTTTAAATAGCTTTTTGGTGACTTTCATAACATCCCTTAACCATGTGGTTATAAAAATATAATTTTCTGTTCAAAATAAGACCAAATAGTGATTTATTTTACTCATTGGATTTGAATATGACTAAAAAGCTAAGAATAATTTGGATGACTATTTGGTCATAGCTTTGTATTCATGTTTCACTTGAAAAATATCGTGTCCATTGGCTTGTGTCCGTGGATTCATTAGTCTTAAATCTTTGGGTGGGTAGGTAGAAGACCGGACCGGGTTTAGTCCTGAGATAATGAGTAGGTTACTGTGCGACTGACAACCTAATCAATAGCGAGGAGGAGTTGTGCTCAAACTGCTGGCAGATTTTTTAATTGCTTACAATTTTTAAGTTAACATTTTTTCGACAGGACATCAATCTTTGTTGCTAGGTTGGTAGAGGCCAATTACTTACTCAAGGTCGGCGCAACGTCGTAATGACCGAACCGTGTTGCCCGGATATTATTTTTTCTTTTAATTCCTCAAGTTTTGTTTTTATAAAAATATATTCTACATATAAAGCAAATTTTTGAAGAAAAGAGCAATATACCAATGTATTTTAAATATTCAACAAAAAATCAAGGCGGAACTATTTGTTTCCGAAAGTGACTAGTACCTAAGAAGTTTTTGTGCCCATATTTCATGGAAAACACTTTGGTTTTTCAATGGTCGAAATAAAAAAAATAAAAAAATAAATAAATAGATACGTGCAAATAATAACTTTAGGTTAACAGTTTTTACAAAATTACCAATTATCTAGATATAAATAAAAAAAAATCCCACCACACCACAATATTAATATCACTAAGAATTCATTTTCTAAAATGCATTTATCGAAAATGCAATTTTTCATTGCAAAGCATAGTTTTAAGAATTATTTATTTCGCTATCAGCGGAATTTCTTGTATGAACACAATTAAGTCAGTATGATGAATTTCAACCGGAGTATCTCGTATGGTCCTGAAATTCACTACTACTAAAGTTTGCCTTTGTTTCGAAAATTAAGATCTAAATTAATTAAACATTAGGGCCTAGTACCTACCTACATATGTAGTTACATATTATGTAAGTATGTTGAGACAGTCCATATGCTTACAGTTTACAATTTAATTGCATTTAATTTCGCTAATTTGGTTGTAAACCGTTTTCATTACATAGTGGAGTGGTACAACTTATTTCCTAATAAAACTCAGAACTCTTTCGAAAAAAACCCATACCATTTGATCTTACTTTGTTGCAAGTCAATTTAGATTCCAATTTGCTTTTGAATAGCTACATACCTTAAAAATGTAGTTAAAACTAAAGTCGTTTTTTTCATTATTCCGTTAAATTTTGTAGCGTAAATCACTTCAGGCTTTCCACGCTGCTGCATTCCAAGCAGTACCTTCCGCCAATGTATTTATCAAATCGTCTGTAGGTACTTAAAACACTTTTTTGTTAGAATTTACCACGGGATCGAGGTGTTGATCGACACTTGCATTTTTCAGCCAATTAAACACATTAGTGCTGGTGATCACTTTAATTTTCACAGCGATAGAGAGAGAGTTGGGGTGAAAAAAATTCCAAGACTTCAATTAGACATACAAATGAGAAACGTTCCCAGCTAAATCTAATGCCATTAGATAATTTTCGAATTTGTTGCATGGCGATACCGCACATACCACACCTGGTTGCAAATTATTACGTTCGGATCGGCTCTGCAGCGTGCACTCAGGTACATACGGGAGTTACAGGTTGTTCGCACTTATCGTACTAGCGGGACCGCTCTAGAACTGCAAGAACTCACCTGTCATAAGACCTGGGCGAAAAAACCGCCTCGGAGAATCGTTCGATAATGATTGCAATTGGTCGCCAGCATTAGAGTAAAGGGGTATTTGATTAATCTAATTACGGGCGTATTCAATTAGCCAGCTACCAACTAAATGAGATCGACCGATCGCCGCACTAACTAACTATTCTTGCTTCTGGCTAGTTAGCATTTAGCAGCTTGCATAGCAAATACATGTCTTATGACTGTTCGATATGTTTACCCGCGCGAATAGCTTGCAGAATTTTCCTATTGTTTCGCATCGCACCTGTGTTGGTTTTTTTTCGTGAGTATAAAATCCGCTTTAATTAGATACTATTGCGTTACTATGCGATTTCATAGCCAGATTATTAATTTATCGTAGACGGAACGAGTGCGACCTTGCGCATGTAAATTTTTTTGCGCCGAAGGAAAAGGAAGAAACTGACCGGTTTGTGTGGTATTACGAGTATTAAAATTGCATGTTAAGTATTTTAATATGATGGTAACCTTGTTCTAGAATTCGGTTCCATGTTTGTTTTCATAAGTAACTTATAATTTATGGTTACCTTTTTTAGGTTTTAATTGCACTGGTGCATACGCAATGTACTTATGACACGATAAGGCTTATTTTGACTATTTACCAACCGGTAATTATAGAGTGTCCAGCACTAGCACTGATAGTTGCTTAATGGAGTAACTATTTAAAAAAAACTACCCCAATTTTATTTTCCGTATTTAGAGCCCGACGAAGATTTTTTCGTTTAATTTGCTTCTCTTTCCGGAGCTGGGTGTACAGATAATGCATTCAACGAAACTATAAACAAGCTTTCTCTCTAGCTTATACTAGTTTATTAGTTTTTTATCACTAAAGGAGGAGTGGAATTTGTCGCTATTACTGTATTATTTATAATACAGTATTGTTATCGATTTTTAAAAAAAAAAAATTTGCTGCCCTCAAAATTTTTTTGTCCACGTTTCATGACTAGTAGACGCGAAAAAAGCAATAAAAATTTTCACTCCGTCTGTACGCCGTACCCCGTACGCCGTACGTCGACCGCCCCAAAATCTTTGAAGGCTCGTAGCTCTCAAACCAGTGGAGCTATTAAATTAAAATTTTTTCTAAGAATAGACTTGGTGGACCCCTTGAATTGACATTATTTTCAGGGGTGGAGGTGTAAGGGGGAAGGCGGGGTAAGCGTTTTAGACGAAAAATTTAGGTTTCTAGATCTCAGGAACCGCTTGTGTTAGGAGGCTGAAACTTAGAATTTCTATAGAGCTTTGATAATGGACCCATTTGCAAAAAAAAAAACAGATATGGGTGAAGGGGTGTGGGAGTGGAGGGGGAAGCAATGCGTCCGAAACGCAAAAAAGTCGAGATCGACACATTCTAAAATCCATATCTCCTAAACCGTTAATAGCAAGCAATTAAAACTTAACAAATATCTGTAGTTATACTAGGAGAGTAGATTGAAACAAAATTTTTGGGTGGGGGTAGTGACGTACGGGGGTGGGGGTTGAAATACTTAACATTACAATATCTCCCAAACCAGTGGCATCAGAGAAACAAAATTCGGTTTGGATACAAAGCTTGATAAATGAAGATTGCTCAAAGTAAAATCTTTGAAGGGGGCGGGGGAGTACGTAAGTGGAGGGGATAAGAATTTTTCAAAAATAACACGTTTCATATCTCAATAACAGTGTAAGATGGTTTCTTCAAATTTTTACCAGAAGTAGGCCTAATAGAACCCCAGTAGGGAAACCTCTAGGCCGCATCCGGGAATATGACCCAATTATTTAATTCATATGTTACACCCTTTTCTTACCGCTTCCCGAACTTTTTGTTAGGTTTTCAGTCACATAGTAACATACACCGCATCCCCGAATTGAACGCGTTCTGAACTTCTGCCGGAAAAATAATACAGTTGCGCCCAGACTGTTGGCAGATTTTTTTTGTTATTAAGGTACTAATAGGGCAACTACATATTTTCTTTAGCAAATTTCACAAAGTAACAATTTATGCGATCAACTTCTACTTCCTTGATTAATATGAAGCCCTATGTCACCCTTGCCACATTCACTATATATAAAGGGAGTGTTATCGAATTTAAATAATATTTTTTATCTTATTACTCGTTCCAGCTGAACAATTTGTTCTGTTGCAATTGAATAATTGGATAGATTTGCATATTGTGGTAGTTTGTTAGGTACCGACAGAATGTCTGACATATTGGTCGATTTCTTAATTAATTAAGATAATTACGATTGCGTTACGAAGGAAAACTCATTCCGCTGTTAACGTAATATCAAAGAGAAAGGATTAGGAAAGGCAATCCGTTGGATCTACATACTTATTCTGGTTTATTTTGATATTTAAACTATTTGAAATCCTGACTATCTGGCGGCGGGTAAAGGCAGTTTCGAATATGTCACCGCCAAATCCCAATACGAAACTTATATGTTAATGTCACGAAATATCGCGTACGATAAGCAGTAGACGGCAAATTATTCCGCGATATAAAATTACATAATGCACCTGGTCCAGTTTCGCAGACCGACGGTGTGATAATTTGCATGAAGCCTTAGCCAGATCTCCTGTGCAAATGTTGCTAAAAATTGCAACACTTTGAAATGCGCTAATGGCTTGATCGGACCATTTTCAAGCTTTTCTTGCAATCTTCGCCAATTAAGAGCGAAAAGTTCGCCACCCAGATTTTGATGGAAAATTGCTCTAAGAGGGCATACCAATTTTAAATCAATCAAACCGGAATGAAACTGGTTCTTGACCACTAACTTTGGTGGTTTTCATAACCGAAATCATGTCACACATGCCAAACTACCACCTTACGACAGGTGAGTAACGTGTTTCCGATTTATACACTCCGCGATTAGTTTTGTAGTAAGACTTTTGGGATTCGATCAACTTGCCGAGTATTGACTTACGCACAGCTCAATTGGACAAACGTGTGGTCAATCGTACAGGCTATTTATTAGACGCCACGCCAAGAATAGAGGTGAGGCCGTCGCTTAGGAGTTAAGGTACAAATCGATAATGAACATATCTTTTGCGATTTATCTCAATTTATTTTTGCGAACCCAGTTTATTGTTATTTTTATGTAATAGAAGTCAGCAATGCTACACTTTCACCGATGCATAAATAGAGAAATTAATCATTCAACAACTACTTATACGACCTTTTATAATCCAAAGTTAGCTTAGGGTCGATCAAGGTAAAAAAAATATACTTGTAACAAATTTCTTTTTCTCTTGTGCCCCGATAGACGAGCAGTGTAAAGCAATTAAATGGAATTCTCGCGAATTTATTCAAGTGCGTGAAATTATGCAAAAATAAAACGTATGTTTGCAAATCGCGTGACACCTAATCAGCATCTTAATATTCACCAAAGCACCTTATTTAGTATTTGGCATATTTCTTTTTGAACTGCATTCATGAAAAACGCATGTAAATAAATTTTCCGCGATACCCCCAGGCGATTATCGGTTAAATTACACTAAAAACACTATTTCGCCATCTATATCACGTTCGAATTAACAATTTTGTATGTTTCCATTTTTCGTTCGAGTGATTTTTCGATAATCAACTATTGCACGCACTTATTATTATTTAAAAAAAACCAGTGGAGTTACAGACAAAAACTGTAAAAATAGGCTTGTTATATGTCTTGTAATTTGTATGAATACATCAAATAAAATGTTTGTTATGAATAATTATTTTCACTATTAAAATTTAAATTCAAAAGGAAATCGTTCACTTGTTGTTTCTTGTTCGTTTTCCACGCCAAAGATTTGTTAGTCTTGTGATAGTGCTAATTGAAGGAACTGAATAGAAATATATACAGGTAGACAGCAAGCCACCCGTGGGTATAGAGTATCTACATGAAATACTGAACTTCGATTTAATTTGTTTGAGGTAGAGCAGAATGAGGGCTGCACATTACTTTTGAGTGGTTACCTGTCGGAAAAGGAAGACAATATAGCCCGTTCTTAGATCCGTATCTGCCCTTTTACTTAGAGCCAGCATAAAGAGTCACTTGATAATATATACAATAAAAAAAATTCTTGATAATATACAATCCACCTATTTATTTTATCTATATTAAATCGAAAGTCCGAAAAAGAACTACATTTTGATTTAGATTGGATACCCTAATTTTAACCCGAAAAGGTGCCTCTACATATCTTCTTTAATTAAGAATATACTTTACTCATTACAAACTAATATAGTTGTTAACTACATAGGTATATGGTGTTGTCAATGAGTTTGTAATAAACCGAAAAATTCAATGTGCATAAATAATTAATTAATAAATTACTTCTATTGTATAAATTAGTACCACATTTTATTTACATGTAAATTTCACAATCTTCGCTTTCAACGAGTACCGTGCAACTAGAAACATTGGATTATTTTCCTTTTGATCATAGTAAAAATTGTTCAATACAAAGTACGTCTTAGGCTTATAAAAAAAGTTGTATGGAACATAATCGCTTTGGAAATAATAATCGGTCACAGAATATATGCCGCTTGGAAAAGGGCAAGTAAGTGGATGGCCGAGGAATTTAAAAAAGAATTTCATGTAATATGACGCGAAATTCAGTGTGCCCATTGTCTTTAACATATTACACACATCAAAAGTTCTCGAGATAATTAAATTTGATCGGCAATTATTTTCACTGATTTGATATACTTCACATTTATAATGTGGTTGTTTGAGTTCACGATTAAGAGATATGTTTACATCTAAGTGCGTATCGTTTTTAATTGTGATTTCAGCTGTACCATAATCCGGGTTTATTGTTCGATTTAATCCCAGTGTGGCCAGTTTATAGCAATTCTGAAAATTAGTTTTATTTGAATTAATTTTATATGCTATTAAGATTTAAATCCCGCACTTTAGATTGCACAAACACAATATTAACCATTAGAATGGTTAATAAAGTCTGCGTATCTACTTCCATAATGTTCAAAAGTTAGAACTATGAACTACCTATGAACTACCTATGAACTATGAATTTAAAATTTTGTTTTGCACAAAGATTGACTAGAAAAATATCGGACTACGATATATCACGTATTTTAAACCATTATAAATAAATCAAAAATCGCTTAAGTGGTCTTCCTACCATGACCACTCGAAAAATACGTGTTTTTTAAAAAATTCATAAATTCGAAAGTATAAAAGACATTTTTTTAATTTTTGGACAATTAATAAAAAATGGCGGCGCTGTGCACATTTCCCCGGAGGCCCTCCGCACAAGAGGAGGGATATGACGTCATTTTCATCGTTTTCTCTATTAATATGCATCTGAAAAAAAAAAAAATGGGCTTGTTCGTGGGAATTGTATGTAGGGGTAATGTACCGTAGCGATTTTTTTTCAGATTTTTTTTATAGATTTTTTTTTAGATTTTTTTTTAATTATGGTGAGCCGAAAAAAAATTGCATTTTTTACCGAAATAAAACGTCAATAAAAAAAAAATTAAATAGTCTTGATGTTAAACTTGTATTAGACTTTATATCACTTTGTCAAATATATATTTTAACTTTTAGATGCAGTCAGATAGTGTAGCCTTAAATTTCTTATTTGCCATAATTGTGCCTCGGATATTTGAACCAATTTTTTTATCAAATTTTTACAGTATGACAGTTTGACATAAAATTTAATACAATATTTAAGCAAAAATAAACAAATATTTGGAAAATATGCGTACACAGTATTTGGGTATAGCTTAATATTGCAGTTAATGAAATGTAAAGGGCTCAATATTTCGTCAATTCTTTTTTGTCAAAAACTAATTGTGGTTATTGCAATTTTGAAATGCTTTAACACACTGGAAATAATCACCCGTATTGCGAATGTCGCGGTCACGTCACTTTGATGCCGATTCAAAGTGTCACGTCGATCGAAAAACGCGATTGTGTAGCTCCATCGACGCGACTCAATGGCATTGCTATATTGATATGTATGTATCAGCTGTAAATTGTGAATTTAAGTTCATATATGCCTTCGTTTACAACTATGACGTTATTTTGGAGCCGTATTTCTTTAATGTGTGTCGATCTACACCACTTTTAATGACGATTACTTGTTGCGAATCCATCAAAATAAGGAAAGAAACATCTTTTCGTCAAATCTATACTTGCATTTTTGCATCAACGTTAATTTTCTTCAGGCGTCACAGACTCGGAATGTCATCGACGAAAAATGACGATAAAAGTGACAACGGTCGATTACAATCGACATTCACAATCGCCTTTTCATGCGTCGATATCGAATCGGCATCGAAGTGACGCGACGTGACAATCACAATACGGTCGAATATGATCTGCCGGACAACGTCTATTATCTAGAAATTGTTAATGTGTAAAACTAAATAATACATTGGTGAGGGGTCTTCTTGATAATATATAATCCACCTATTTATCAATATTAAATCGAAAGTCCGAACAAGAACTACATTTTGATTTTGATTGGATACCCTAATTTTAACCCGAAAAGGTGCCTCTACATATCTCCTTTAATTAAGAGTATGCTTTACTGATTACAAACTAATACAGATGTTAACTATATGGCCTTGTCAATGATCTTGTAATAGACCGAAAAATTCATTGTGCATAAATAATTAATTTTTCTCTATATAGTCTTGGTTATCAGTAAGAAAAAAAATGTAAACCATATCGAGATCACAAATTATGTTGCATAGGAACTGAAAAAGCAACTTGAGAAGGTCGTCATGCTGCCGCCTTTCTATTGTTGATATTTTGAGTTTGTTGAAAAAAAAACTCCAACTCAAATGACCAGCAATTTATTATAGAACAGGCTAAATAATTTTCGCGACAAATTTTTTTCGTTGTTGTCACAAGTGTATTAAAAATTTGCGAAGTTTGTCTTACAGCAGATAATTGATTTTGTTGTCTATTGACATGTTTGAAGTCGCAGTTTTATATTTCTATTGGTTTTTGTGGTCCGTTGTTAATCAGCCTTGACAAAGGCAATTTTTTCTAATGTCAATCAAGTAGACACTACCGATTTTTTTTAATTTTCTTAATTCTTTTATGTTTTTTTAACACCTTGAAATTACAGTAATTTTTGCCAAGACAAAAATGATTGGCCGCTGACTGTTTCCGTCTAATATCGATTTGCTGTACAATCTGTAATAAATTTGTTTTAGTAACTTTAAAGTACAACTTGCTACAATTAAATCGACAATTGATAGATTTCGACGTGGAGGTGGCGAAGTGATTTTTGGTTTTTATCAAAGACTGGCGCAACAAATTTTTATTTCGATAATTTGATCTATTGTTGTTAGCGATATCCGGAAATCTGTTCAAATGGCTGGCTTCAAATAAATATGTTTTTAAGTGAAAGGAAATCGGGACTTGTGAGCACTAAGTTTGGCTGAACTGATCGACATTAAGTGGTTTTTTAACCCGTTTGAGCACCAAAGCTACGTGATTTTTTTTTTCACAAGTCACGGGAATGTTAGTTTCTAAAAGGATTTAAAAGCAAAAAGTATCTTTTTTCCTGTGTATTATAGGTACCTGCAAATATGATTTCAATAACCTTGTAGTTGGTGAATTTTTGTTAAGGTCGAATTCAAATTATTACATTCAAAAGATTTGTCCAATTTGTGCACATTACATCTGATATAGTAGTGAACAAGTTAACTTTGTCGACCGTTCGATATAATGTCGAATTCAATAGATCTTAATATTTGCTTTTTTACGGTGCGTTATTAGTATTATATGAACATACTCTGAATTCCGGAGCTCATTTTCAGCGGCTATATTTCCAAATGCGATCGTATTAACATCGAAAAGTACAAATCATAAAATTCCTGTGGTATACTGGATTTGCAATTATTCGATATTGGATTGAGTTACCGTCATGATGTCATGCAATACTATGGGCAATCGTTTGTTGATTAAGTTAAAGTGCTACAAAATTTGCTAAGGAAAATTTAACTGGTCATAAGCGTGGTTAACTTAGCCAGTGTACAATTACTTACTTGGCTGTATCAAATTGGTTTCGAGTGTTTCATTAATAGGCGCTAGAGTGGACACTGTAGGAGGTTGTTGGCAATTATCGACATAACGTAGTCGAATATGCTTAGCATTGGCAAACAAGGTTCGGTTTGGTTATCTCAATATCTCGTTATTTAGTTTCAACGCACTGATTTGCCTTTCTTATAAAACAATTGTGAAGTATAGCTCAATTTATTTACATAAATAAGAATGACCGAGATCTTGCAGATGCTGCCCATTCCTCCTACTACTTTATGATACTATAACTATTTAAACGAAAGAAAAAAGTTGATCAAAGACTTATATACCATTAGGTGTTAAAAGAGCTGCGTTTACAGCCAAAATAGCACGATCATGTTGTTCCACAATATATTCATGACTCCAATCAGCTTAGTCTTTAATTGTTTGATTTTATGGAGTTAGTGTAACCGCGGAAGTTGCAAAATATTTATAAAATTGCACTCAAAATCTTTTCGTGGGTGGTACAGTGAACAGACGTTACCTACATATTTGATAGACAAGCTAGTTGACAAGCTTACACGCTAATGACATGTGTTGATTATGCAGCGATGACAAGGATTCTTTGAATCGACGACGACGACGAAAGCGTAGTTTTTTTTTGTTTTGAAGATGGTGCTTTAACGCAATGGAAAAGGTTATGTATACCTACATATGATGTAACATTTTTGTTGAAAACCAAAAAATTTAAGGCTTTTTGATGGAATTTAAATTAGAGTAAAAATATATATTTTCTGGTAAGACGAGAATATTGAAAGATAATAATAAAATTAAAAAAAAATATTGTTATAAATTAAGATGCGATAAAAGTAGAAGAAGTATTCACACTAAACAACTTAACCAGAGGAGTACCTAGAAACATATTTCCTACGACATGGCTTTTGTACTCGACATTATTTGTCACATTTTGGCAAAGCAAGTCTACAAATATTTGACCACAAAAAAAATTCAAAAGATAAAAGATATGATGAACGAAATGGTCAATTTGGCAAATATAAGTTTAACAATGTCATGTGAAATACTTGAAGGTGAAAAAGTGGCGCACAGTTAGTTTTAAAAAGGTGAAATATATTTTCTCTAATTCAGGACCGTAGTCTGGGTGGCTTAGTGGCTAGAGCACTTGCCTTCGGTGCGCCTGGTACCAGGTTCGAATCTGCTTGGCGGCAAGTAATTTTCGAATATGGTATTGGGTGCCGGACTACCAGTTCACTCAGCTGGAAATGAGTACCTGAGTTAAAATTGGGGCAATAATCACGGACGAGCGTGAAGCTGACCACTTCACCTCCTAGTGTTCCGTTGGTCTCGAAATGAAGTAACTCTAGCATTACTTCAAGGCCTAGGCCCGATTTAGGGCTGTTGCGCCATTGATTATTTATTAATTCAGGACCCAGTCAGTGTAAGAATTATATAAGAATTCAAAACTGCTAAGCTTGGTAGGAGTGCATAAGCACAGTGGATTTTCTTAACGAAACACGATGGTACAACAGGCCTCTTTGTTAATCTAATAACAATTAATTTGAAACCAAAATATTGTACTGTCTACAGCGGACCCACTGTACTGTATTTTCAGTTTTTTAAAAAATGATCCTGAAGTTTAGAATTCCTAAAAGACAGCACACAAGTCTTGTATCTTGTTATTTTGTAGCAAATTCGTACTGAAAAACGCGTAATTGACAGAAATGACAAATTTACCGACTTCAAGACCTTCATCATCTCATTCCAACTTCTTATAAAATTTTATACGATTGGTGCTTAAACCCCGCAGTGATCAGGTGGTAGTAGTTCATTGATTTGACCAAATTGCAGAATTAGTTATATTTAAGCAAAGATTAGTATGCATAAAGTTGATAGTAAAACTGTTTACTTTTGTCACCGAAATGAACTGGTTCACTTATAAACAAAACCTTGATCGCAATCAGCGCCCAATTGATTTGCAGTAATTTCGCGATTGGGAAATGTCTGCAACTGAATAAATTTTATGCGAAAATTATGCTACACTACCGTTCAATTTTGCTTCAGCTTTGAAGTGACAACGCTAATATGCTTATCGGAAATTTATGTTTAAAAAAAAGTTCCTAGACGATTTATTGGTGAGAGGGGTTACATTATGGTTACAAAGTATCTTAAGCATATTTTATATTTTGTCAGATTCACAAAAAAAATTGTTATAAAGGAAACAATAAAAGCTTTCAAGCATTTTCATTTCAATGTCTTTATTTATTATTAATAACAATATCAGTAGATCTTAGACTTCATTTAGTCGTTTTTGAACTGTCTGGTGAAAATTCTGATTGCCTCAGGCGCTACCAAATAATACTAACAAGTTTTTTAACTTTCGAATATATTTTTTCAATGGCTCGAAAAAAACAATGATTTTAAAAGGAAGTCGGTAAAAAAAATATTTCCGCCTTTTCATGATCGATCTACAATTTTATTTACTTTATTTTTTGGATAATGCGATTGCTAGACTTTGTACTGCCATACGTATCATATATGATACCAATTATAGAATATGTGCTTATACGTTTGGCACGTTTGTTCACTTCCAAGTGCTCGCGGCCATGTATCATTTTGTATAGGAATTTATCGGATACAATTAGATAAGGAGGAAAAAAAATTCTTTTACAGCGTTTTTGCGTAAAGTGAATTTTTGTTGAAATTAATATCGTGCCGATCAATTTGCCGGCAATGTCACTTTAATGGACCAGAATTCGAAAAATTGGCATTAGTATCGCTATAAAATGGAAAGCGTTTGAAATAACGCACTTATTAAAGTGTGCGTTTTGAATAGAGTGCGTGAGTATTGGGACGTTTTGTGATGTTTAGAACTAGAGAATTATAAGAAAACTGACCTTATTTCTCTGAGCATGATTATGACCCTTTGTGTCTGATGAATCAATCAAACTAATGAATTCTAATGAATTAAGGTAATCATAGAAAGAAAACATGTGTGTCAAATTGAACCATCTCTCCTCACTATTTCAAATTAAATTTATTGTAACCGAATAAAGTGCACACTGTACTCATTCATTCTGAACGGTACGTAGATTTATAAGCTGCAAATTATCAGTTGGAGTACCTTAAAAACAAAAGTTGAGCAAATTCTCAACGAATTGTTGTACGCGTCATTCCAATTAAAACAAATTAACATAGTGGAAAATTTTTTATAGTTTAAGCTCCAAGACGAAAACGTTTCAATTTAGTGCACATAATTAAATTTAGACACGAATCAACACACAATGTCAGACGCTCGACATTTACATGCTTTTATTTATATTAAACAATCAGTTTTAATTGATAATTTACTTTTACTCTGTCCAAGCCAAGAGGATATTGAGAATAGTCCACATAAAATACGACTCCGGATATCACTTTCGACCCCAAAGAAAGCGAATTTAATGCAGTATATCGATTATAAAACTAGTTTATAGAAAATAAACAATTTTTTTTTTGTATTTTATTTGCGCTATCATTGTTTTTATTATAGTTTGATTAACATAATCTCCCATAACATAGCTTAAAAGTCATTAATATTATTTTTTTCCGCTATTTGGCTTATATATTTTATGCTTATGCAAACAGTGCAGATTAATGGATTGCATAACTTCATCAGTTTTTGCACTTCAGTAGCAACAAACTCGAACGTGTGTAATACGATAAAATTTATTAATGCACTTTCTGCCAGGCGTAAGGTTAAGCTAAAATAAAAACAAAATTTATCGATATAAAATGCAACTGACAATACCATGCTGATGGAAATAGCTCCGCAAAAAATATTACCCTATTTCATAAGTGATAAAATCTGAAGCAGGCAGATCGGACGTTAATGTAAATTCAATTTTAATAAAAACATTAATACATAATTGAATCTAAAGTGCGATTGACATTGCTCATTGAAAGTCGAACGGATATGTTCACATATGGATACTGAAAGTGAGCAGCCAAGCAACTAAGTAGTACCTATAGTGGAATTTAGATCGTTTGCGCTGGACTCGAAAAAGCAATTGGCTTTTTTTTCCCAATATTTTATTTGCATAGCCAGCACGAATATACTCAGTAACTTAAATAAGCATATGCGCATGTATCGATAATGTTACAATTGCTATTAGTTGCAACATTAAAATTTGTCTGAACTAAATGGATTTTCATTTATCACAATGAAATCACGACATAATCGATTTTATAAGAAATTTGAGGGAGTTATGAAGCACGATTTGATATAGGAGGTGCCTACGAATAATGTTTATAAACTGGTAGGAGAATTCACATATATGCGTATGGATATGGGGAATGATTGATTGCAGTCAGATGTATTGTAACGGGTACAGCTTGAAGACTTTAGTTAATCTCAACTTATGACTTAAAATACCTTCGAGTCTTTTTTTAATAACTTAAAAATTGGACTGACAGTTTAAAAAAGTGCTCACTTCAGTCAGAATTGGGTTGAATCTAATCATGCGATATGCTGAATTAATTCGATTTAAATTGTAGTTCAGCACAATTAGAGATGTGGGATTTATGAATATCAAATTGGATTTGAATTTTGAATAAGATAAATACTTTTAACTAGTAAGTGCAGATATTTATTAAATCGTTATTGGCCAATTTATTATTTTAATAATAATAAAAGGAATGAATGTGATCGAAATAAGGTTTCTTAAATAATGCAATTGAAATACATATGTACTTTGAACTAATTATTTTCTCCATAGGGCAGGCCCGTGCACAGGATTGAATGAGGGGGGGGGGGGGGTTGAACCCCCAAAAAAACCCCAGACCCGTGCGCATTGGCCTTCTATAGGGTGACGAGAGGTTTTTTTAATTTTATGTTTGCACAATTTTTTATAAATTAATAAACTAATTTTTTTTAACAAAAAAGGATTACTAAGTTTGAAATACTGTAACTTATTAATTTTTATGAAAAAAAATAAACTGACCCATTGTTTTACAAGATTCTTTTTCTTTTTTGCAAATTTAATTATTTTTGATGAAGTTATGAAGCCAACAAGGAAGCGCCCTAGTTTTCATCAGTAGTTCATATTTACTCTTAAAAAATAAAGTTAATATTAAAAAAAACAATTTTTTTAATATAGCTAAATAGTTAATATAAGTATATAATAGTTAATATAATATGTGAACTCAGCAATATAAATTTTTTTCACCATATACGTATAACCCTTATAATATTTTTTTTCAATTTTACTTGGTTTTCAGCACGCACAGGATATGTGAGCCCTTAAGCTAATGATGTAGAAATGCAAAACAATACTCAACAACAACTCTACTCTATTGGATCGATGCAACTAAAAGGTTTCGTATATTTTGACAGGTTACAGGTACTACAAAGTTTCAAAAAATTCGACGATGGTATTTTTAAATATGTACTTAACTAACTCTGTATCGAACTATCTTCTGCAACTCTTATTAGTTTTATCTAGAATCACCCTGAGTGAGCAATCCTACTCAAATACTTTTCTGCCTAAAATTTTAAAATATCCTATAATTTTACTTCTTTATTTTAATAATTAAGTATCGTCATTTGTGTTGGATCCATCATGCTCTCGCAACAGCGACTGTTTGGGTGTAATATTTATTGAATATTGTGTGATATAAAGCTGAGAGTGTATTGATTTTATCAAATTATTCATTATTCTTACCGGTTAATTAGTTTATATTTTACTCAGGAAGAAAGGCTCTGAGCTTCATTCCCTTCAGAATCAGTGACCATTCAGTTAGTAACTTAAGTTTTAAGGGCTCCGCTTAATTTCAATTCAATCTATTATCTTAGATCGTTTTCTCCTCTACTAATTTATCACGAAAATCGCAGTTCTATTTTAAAATAAACTACGCCTCACAATTTTGGAAGTAATGTGGGTTAATATTACAAAATTGATTTTCTCAAATGTATTTCATTTCAGAAATTTATATCTCATGAAGCAATCGCAATGATTGAGATTTAATTTGTTGCAATGGACGGCTTATTTGGAATAAGTAACTACCGATATCATTAAGAACTAGGCGGCACCTACTGTCACAAACACCCCATCAATTTATCACATTTGGAAAATAACATTAATAAGGAAAAACATGAAATTTTACTTCTTAAATAAATACTTTGTATTTGCTAACGAAAGGTTCGAGACAGGAAAATTAACTCATTACCGAACGGATTTTATTGATAAAGAAATAGTTTCTCAGATTTGGTATGAGCTGGATAATTTTCATTAATGACGGTATTTATTAGACTATTTCGATTGGAAAGACTTTTCTGTAAGTCCACCAACTAAATGTCTGGGCGTTACGTAATTTCTTCTTTTCATGGAGTTAACTAAACCCAAGAGAACGGTCCAACTTGTCGCTGTACATACTATACACAAATTACACGTGTTACAAATATTATGATTGAAATTTCGTGTTTTCATAAGATTCAGATCTCAGCTAGAGAAGTTCACCTTGCATTTATTTTCTACGATGAAAAAAGAAAATTCCGTTGTGAAATTCGCTAGTATTACGTTGCGAATCGAATGTAGTAAATCGAGTTTGAATGGAAGTGGATCGGACAAAATTGAATTAATAATGATTTATGTACATACCAATAATGGAAGTGCCCTGCCTGAAAATTAAATCTTGTAAAGTTGAAAAAATTCCACTTTTAGGCCAACGCATTGTTGTTATTCATCTAACAACCTTTATTTAATTTAGTTCAAATCGAATGGATTTTTTTTGATTTAATCGAATAACTTATTCGTCAAAACGCATTTCTTTCACGAAACGTAGGTGTCATGCTTTCTGATTTTTTTGATTAACGAAAAGTGCATTAAAAGCCAATACACACGGCTGAATTTGCATACCGAAGTGCAACACTGAACTTGAAATCAGTCCAATAAAAGACTAAAAGGCCGATGCGTTCATATATCGCGGCAATCTGTTGGCAAAGTGTCTTCAATTGGTTTTCACCTTAACCCAGGTGTCAGTCACCGACATTTATACCGAATACCAGCAAAACGTCAGACTACCGATACAAAGTAATTGCCTTTAATTATTTACTGATCCGATCAATGCGGAAGAAATTCGATTGGACGGGCTATTAAAAATTGATCTCGTTTTTATTGTTTTGCTTTCTTCTTGATGACCTCTAAAAAATGTGACTGGCATTCCGACTTTCTGTGATAACTGTGATAACAGTCGCGATTGATGACTTAATTCGCGGAATATATTACCGGCTTGATGAAATCAAATTTCCCCTTAATTAGACTAAAAATGAAAGGTGATAATGTCAAGCTATTTTTATAACCAGTATAAATGAATATTGTTTGGTAACTGCATAAAATGCTTGAGGTATCTAATACTGTACATACATGAGGATCGTTCACGTACTAAGAGAGGGTGACTTATATACATCTGCTGATTGTTTGACAGTTGCTTGAGCACAATCGTTTTGAATGAAAAAAGAATAAAATTTGAATTTTAATAGTGTTCAATTATATGAAAAAAAAACTAAGAGAGGATTGCAATTGGGAAATTGAAATCAAGCTATCAGTGTAAGATCGAAGAATTTTAAAAATTTCACATATGATATAAGCAAATAATTGTAAAAATTATAGATATTTTATTTTTGTTTTCTTTCCTATTTTTGATTTTCTTTTATCTTTTTAAAAAATAAATTTTACTGGGATATAAAGGTTCATAACATAAAATCTTAAAATACGAGAATATCTCAAAAGTATAAATTTCGCATTTTTTTAATAACAATAATGTGTACCAGGACTACAGAATTTTATTTTTATAAGAGTCTACGCAAAGGTTTATTATGGAAAAACATTCAAATATATTTTGCAAGTATGTGTTTTATTTATATTACCAATATATAATATCTGTGGCGAATAGATAGAGTGTGACATACCCGGCGTTACGTCTCGTCTATACCGATTCTCATTAAAGCCTTCGACATAGTTTTTAAATGCTATATTAGAAAGTAATTATGTCCAAATTGCAACAAATTAAAACAAAACTTCGAACAAAATTCGTTAACTTTCCCCGACATGATAATATTTACCTATTTCTGGTACAGCCAGTATCACTGTATCACCCACGCGTTGCCAGCCTTTATAAATTACTCCACGATCGAAACTCCCTGTGCAAACTGTGGAACAGAAACATAATATATCTTTTCCATAGACCGCCACTGTCAAAACCGAAACCACTTTAAACCAAAATAAAGAGTTCCTTTGACACTTTCTGTTATCGAATCCGAGCTACCACTGTGCCTTTGTTCAACCGACAAGTTCCAATTCGATTTGCACAATCGAACTGAAACTGATCAGTTGCATAAAACGCTGCGGGACACGATATTTGATCCGATCACCGCGATCCTATTTTAAAGCCGACCACTTACCGACATTTTTATGACGCCGGACAATAGGGAAATTTGCGATCGTGCTAATAACGAAGAGAACTATCGATCTTATAACTAATTATCTTTAGTCAAAGTTGATGTTCCAATCAGCGATCGATGCTTTCGCATGATCGCGATCAATCCACCTATTCTACTCTCGATTTTTACGATCGCATCGTAACTTTGACCATAAAACCTGGCAAGATCGCTTGTTACTTTCAAGTGCCATTACGCAATGACGACGTCTCGACGATGGTTTCCTTTTTTGAAAAGATCGTTCTTAATGTGATCTCGCATTCAACACAGTTTGGAAACGATCGGATTTTTTTTAGTTCGCTTGGCCAGATGTTGATCGGATTTTTTTTGGTCCATACCTTCTTGTGCCCATCGAAGTTTTGATCTTATCGTTGCGAGGCGTTGAATGAGTTTATTTTAAGTTGTGTCAGGGGTCAGCAAAGGTAAGGCCATCGAGAAGAATGTGAAAAAAAAAATTTGTAAAAGTCATTCGGTTTTGATTTATGAAAAGGAGAAAATTTTCGTGTGGGTGAATGATACGAAGGAAAGCGGATGAAACATGAAAATCGTGAATAACATATTTTATTTTTGACTTGGACAGAAGAAAATTTCGGTCTGGTCAGATCCGTATTCGATTATAATTTAATTACAAAAAAAAAATTATGATGAGATGAACTAATTGTGTCGGCTGGAAGAAAGTAAAAGCATCTTTGAAGATTATAATAGATGTACCTATTATGTAAGTCTGTTATGTCTGTTGTGATAATGATCTACTACAAACTTTGGAGGATCGATCAAGTGTATTAGGAATTTGTTTAAAAATAACTCGATCTTAACATTGCTGAAGTGTGGCTTAAATTCAACAATGTTTCTCAGGTCAAATGAATTATCGATTTAGCTTTATCTTACAGTTTTACATGGACAAAAATGAGATGGATTACGTTGATCTTCAGTGATTCCCAAGATCACAAGTAAGGATGCATATCAGATGTTTTTATGAAATTATAATCATGGGTGGCTAGCCAAAATATCTTAATATAAGCAACATGGAGTATGACATTTTTCGGGTTTGGGTAATTCAGCAAAACTTTGGTTCAAGTATGCTCAATAAAATTGAAGCTTACATTTTTCAGACAGTAATTTTTCAGTTATATATAGTTATAAAAGCGTGTTAAAAATCTTCTGACAATGGTGTTCGAGAATGCATATCTTCGCTACTTTTGGTGATATAATACGAGTAATAACATGGAGTTCATTTTGAAGGGGAAGTTCAGCTTAACATCAAAAATATGAAAAAAGCTTAACGCCATTAGAGCCACCAAATTATACAATCCATATTTCTTGTTGAACAGAATGTAATTTTCACAGTACATTATCAATGTCAACGATTGCGATTGTTTCTTAACTACTTTGCATAGGTATCTTATAAAATATGAGATCCTAAGAAAACATTTTACTCGCACTGAATTTATTTTTACTGTCAGACGCCGATCATTAAAGTAAGTTATTCCAGCTTTGTGACAAACACGATTTTATACTTGAAAATGTTTTCGCTTATTAACAAATTTTGTATTTTTCTTCCGAACAAAATGAAAACGATTTGCTCCCGAAAAAAGTGAAAACAATAACATACCCAAGAAGTGAACAAAAAATAAATGATCAAGAAATAACAAAGTGGTATTATTAAGGCAAGGTCGAAGACAAGTTCGAGGTGATTTAGTGATTCCTCCACGTGTTTGTTAACTTCCAGTAGCCTAAAAGTTACGGCCCGGTAAAGGAAATCACAAAATCGCAAAACAGTAACTAACAACGTGTGCTGTAATATTCGCAAAAATCGGAATGTGTGTCTGTGCTTTTAATAACATAATTTATAATTTAAATTGTTGTACGGCTTGCGGTACATAATTTAAGTACGATGTACTTGTACTTTCTCTTGAATGTTGTACTCGTTATTATAGCGGGCGCATTGTTTCACGTTCGGAAAAATTACAATTTTTTGGGATAAAATTAGTTTTGGTGCGTAAGGATATTTTTTTTTTAAATAATTAAATGCAAATTTTAAGTTATGTATTTTTGTTTGTTTAAAAAAACACTCAAAGATGCAATGGCCTTGACAGTAATTTAGAAGTAATTGGTAAACCTCTTAAAATGACTGTTGTGGATCATTGCACGCGTAACTATTTACATAATTAATATACCAATACTCAAAATTAACCACGAAACAGGCAAGAGTCCGTCGAAAATCGCTTGGTAAATGTTTAGAATTTGAAGCGTGAGAAAACCTTGGAATATTGCAATATTTAAGAACAAATATTTGATCAAATTAACTGAATGTGTGAAAACAATACGGTAGCAAATAAAACCAAATTAAGTGCTTTTGATGCCTTTCAATGAGTGAATCACTTTGGTTTTCAAGATACATACTGAATTTTAAAGTGACCATGCGAATTGGGTCGAAGATATTTTTAGGAACAAATCTAGAGCAAATTGAATAGTTAGAGTAGCAAAAGTAGCACAATTTGCTCTATTCAATATAATTGGATTATAATATCAGCAAAGGTAATCAAGTAAGAAACTTTTTTGTTTGTTTTTAGACTCATAACAATACTTTATTATCTATTAAAATAATGAAGTAAATATAACTTAATCGGTCTTAATCTACACCCCTTCACTTTTTTTCTTGATTGGTACGAACTCTTTGTTATGGAGAATTTAATAATTAAATCTAAAGCATTTTAAATTATAGAAAATGTCATGGTTTTTTGAAAGTTAAAAAATTGTCAAACTATTATTAAAAATACCGTAGAAAATTCAGTTGAAAAAAATAAATTGGTTATCACCGTCGTCGTAAGCTCAGTTTTAAAATAATATATGTCAGTCAGTTTGAAAACGGTTGATTTAAAAAGATACCTAAATTAATAAACAGTATAAGCACGCTAAAAATCGCTTAATCGGAATGAATCAGTTTAATTCCTAATGCATTAACCCAAATTTTAGAGAGCAAATTACAAGCTAAAACTATAAAATCAGCATTCAAATAAGAGTAACCGCAATACCACACTAATTCAAGGTTCAATTAAAAATTTAGATTAATCCATTCAATATACTTTATTGTCTTTGGAAGTAATTTTTTGAGCAGTATCAAAGTGCGTTACTTTTTTAGCAATGCTCTTTTTTTAAGGTTTTCTTTTTATAAGTAGATATTGCCTGGGTACTGATTTGTTAATCCAAAATCATTTCACGTTTACTACCTGTGCGTTTTTTTATTTAACTATATTTGCATAACTTTGTCGGAAACACTTTAATTGAAGTGGAACTAATATCATTTTCAGGCCAACCCATCACGAATTTGTCCATAATGCGAAGATTTCAATTGATAGAGAGTCGAGAAAAAGCCAATTTAAACACAGAGTGCGGGGCAATCATGCGAAAAGTCACTGAGACCCTAAGCTAAACACGAAAACTTGATCGGAAATTCTGGAAAATTGTTGCATTGAAAGTAGCCTCGAGCCTGATTTTGAGCCGCACACAAAGAAAGTGTACCTTGGAACAAATATAATAAGAAGTAGTTCCTACATACAGAGTACCGTGTAAAATAAATACACTAAAATTCGCTGCCGCACAACATTTTGTTTACTGAACTGCGATCAATTTATAATAATAATCATTTCTTCACCACCAAATTGAACTGCATCAAGTCGCCAGCGGTCAAATTTTCCATGAATTAGGCGGATTATTAATGAATTCGGTAGTCGGTTTTGATGGAATGAAAAACCGAAATATGTTTTTAATGTGACATGACAATTCATAAACCAAAAATATAGTGGCACGTGAGCGTGAAATATTTTGTAATGAATTTACAACGCTCGATGTTATGACAAATTGGAGCTGGGAAGTATTTTGGGTTTTTTGAATGGCCCGCCGTAGAGAATTTTGAGTCATGATACCGCCGACTAAGTTTTTCGATTGTCCTAACATTATACCGGTTAGTTCGTAACATACGGATACGCCTTTTCACTCGAATTTTCTGTGAACGATTAAGGTAAGACGATCATCGTTTCATAAGTATACCGTCCTTAATTGCGGTACGATTCGCTAACACATCGACTACGAACCGCAACGTCGAATAATTTCTTTAGCGGCACTAATACTTAAAAATTAAAAGAAAGGAAGCAGTTTAAGTAAGTGTTCTTTGAAATATTTAAATATTCATCAGTGTGTTGTTTTACTACTGCTTATCAATGTTCAATTTCTAAATTAAAAACTTATGTATTTTGTTTTACCAAGTAACCTGTGAGTATACAGACCTATGATATGATATTTCACTCAACCACGCTGTTTGTCTATTTGCACAAACTTCCTGAATAAAAATAAATATATAACTCAGTTTCTCCTTTTATTGTGAGCATACCATTTTTTTTCCCATTCAAATATGGATATTCGCATTTGCCATTTAACAACGTTATGATTGACAGCTGAATAGAAAATTTCACACCAAAACTACAACCGAAAATGCCATCAAAGTGCTCTTTTATATTTTCGACGATTCTCGGTGAACATCCAAAATGATTTCGTATTGGAGCTTCACTCCACTGACACCGGCAAAAACAACTAACTCTTAACATCCAAAATGAGTTTATAATTGATCAAGCACATTTCAGGTATGTTTCAATCAATCAAAGATTTGGGTTATCACTTCGGAATGCAAATTTCAAATTGGTGTAACCTTGAAAAAACGGCTTTTCTTAAAGAAAAGTTTCAAAATTAATCTGATTGAAATTTCGTCACCGATCAAACTTCGCGCCCCCAACTAACGATTTGCTCTGGCTGTACGGAGCATAATAATAAAAAATAGTAAACGTGACTAGTCCGATGCATTACTAATTGATTTGATTGGGTGCTGGACGTCATTACTAGCGAATTTAACTTTCAGGGAAGCCTAGCATAATTTCTTTATGAGTGACAACACGACTTTCATGATGTTTTGTGATCCGCGAAGTCCGAAAAGGTGTTTGGCAGGCCGCAATATGAAAATTGTTTGTTTGCTGAGAAGAGCCCGAAGCCGTCTTATGTAAGTACCAAACAAATTGTGTTTTTTTGTGTGCTTATTGATCACCAAGATCCCTAATTAGGAGCAGTCAATTACGTACCTCGAAAAAATGCTTTATATAATCTCAATGTTCAATTTTGATAAATAATTAGTTTTTAATAGATTATGTTTCTTAAAGAGGTTTACGTAAGAAGTTCCTGATATGTACATATGTATATGCTATTGAGAGAGTATTTGTAATTAGAGATGGGCTGTTCACGAGTGAACTGTTCCAAAAGAACACTTCATTGAAGTGAGTGAGCGAAGTAACTCACTCCTTTTGGTGAACTGTAGCGTCCAATGAAGCTGAAAAAAAACTTTACTGACTTTTTTTTGGTCATCATTTTCCAAATCTCGAGTTGAACTATGAATGAACAAATCAAAGAACGAACTAGGAGCGAATGAAGGAACGATGGACCGAAGAGCTCCGGAACTACTTCACTGAACTCGTTCCTTAAAGTGAGTGACTCGGAGTGAAGTACTACTATTTGCAATATAGCATGCACCACCAAGAAAAAAGAATTCATAAATTTTCTGTTCGACAGTTACGATTCAACTTTAGATATCCAATTGAATAATTGAGATATCTTAAGGTGGTATAACCTCCGGCTGAATATTGCTGATTTATATTCAAAAAGTATATCAAAAAAACTCCTTCCAGTGCAGAGCTCTAATATTGAAAAATGCAGGTCTCCAACGGACTATTTCTAGTACTGACTAAGCACTGCTACACTTAATTAATTCAGTAATGGAGAGAAATACCGCTTCAGGATAGCGAAAATAGTACTGCATGGATTCCGTATTACCTAATTGTGAAATTAAATAATATTTATTTATAATCGTTGTTTAGATATGAAAATAACAATAACAATCATAGGTAATATACTACTATCTAACTATCAGATTTAAGGCTAATATTTTTTTTATTAAATTTTTAACACAAAATCGAATGGATACACTCTACTTTTCAGTACAATCATCACTTAAAGAATTAGCACCCGTGCCGGACCCAACTGGGTAATTCCCCACAATTAATTGCATTAATTGAATTTTAAAACAAATTAATTACAAAGCCAATAAAGATAATTCGGAATTAATCCTTTAACCAGTATCAGATTGAAAGTTAAACTTATTTTAATTAATAAATGGAAATGCACTAATTGCCCGATATTATCTTCACTGATTGTTACGGTTTGAAATTTATTGATGATGGCAATATTTTACATATTTTCCGTAAGTCTACACAGAGTTTGTGTGAGTTTGTTGGTTGAATGAAGTTATTTCAGATTATAATCGCTCCCAATCACTTTTTCTGTGATTGCTATTGCCCAATAAATTCACAAAAAATTATAAGATCAATACGATTTTGGTAAATATAAGTTGGTTTCTATGTAGAAACTATCAGAAAGTAAACAAATTAGACGTTTGGACATGGAGAGAAGAAATATGAAATGACATGTGAGCATGAAGCAAACATAATTATACTAAAAATAACAAGTGTATAAAATAAGAAGTAACTCTGAAATTATTATACAATCGTGCAATGTTTTCCGCTCACAAGAAACCCCATTGATTATTCAAAACGATTTCTCGCTTATTTTAAATGCTCATAAATGCAATTATTACAAACTCATAAATTATAGGCATTTGAAGACGACATTGTTTAGATCAGTAAATGAAGTAATTAACAAGCGATAAATGTCTAGTGACCTACTCAACATAATTCTCGTGTAATAACTTTGCAACCATTACGTAAAAATAGACGTAAAGTGCAGTTAATACTTCCTTGTTCCTTTGGGTGTTGTTGTCGCCAGATGAAAGTAAAGGTGAATAATTCACGTGACTTAGTCTTAAATGTGTTCCTTGGGATTATTTACATTTAGTTGTTTTTTAATAAAGAAAGTAGATTATAATAATTCTGATTTTTATATTTCTATTCTACGTCCACCATATTCGAATTGATTGAAAATTGGGGTGATTCTCGAAAATCGTGTTAGAGCCTAACAAAAAATTAAACCTAATTAATTTCTTATGAAATTAATTTCGTTTACGTAAATTTTTAAACTTTAAGCTCCGAAGCCGCCAACAATAAAAAAACTGAACTTAATATGCAAGGACCGTTTAAAAAAGACAATTTTTGAAGACGGGGATGGATTAATTTTTTCTACTTTTTGGAACAGCTAACGCTAGAAGTTTGAAATTTTTTAAACAAATATATATATAGGATCATAGAAAGGATTGAAAAGCTTTTCATAGATTTCATTATTACAACTTAGTCTAATTTGATATCGATTTGGTTTTTATATCCAGGAAACATTTACTCAATCGCCAAAAAATCAATTTTGATATTGGATCTCCAAATAGGTTGCGCTTGGCTTTGAAAAAAAAAAAAAATTATTGACTGTAAGTAAAAATACTTTATTATTAAAATAATAAAGTAAAAGTGAAGGTTTGCCTTATACGTAGGGTTCTGATTTATGTTCGGATCTCACGAACACCTTGATTAAAATTTTATTTTAAAATGTACAATGTGAACAGGAAGTACCTAATTCTCTTTGCACAGCAAAAATTTCGAATAGTCGAGTTGTGTGTAACGAGTGGGTGTCATGAGCGGAAAACTCAAAGTGTTTCCAAAATTATATGCTAATAATAGTTTTCCTTATGTCAGTAATGATTAACAGGATACTAATTTTTGTTATATCCGAAACGTAATGAAGAATTGGAGCAAGAAATTATTCAAGATTCTTATTATCATCCAGATATTAATTAGGTTTGAAAGCGATTTTTATACATACCCAAACAAATAATTTAGTTTTATTTCTAAGCTACATTGGCCTTTTGGTATTATATAAAAGTTTTTTAATAACATCAGCTTGTATATTGCTTCCTCAACTTATCGCTTTTATATCAGTATCAGTCTCCAAAATAATGAAATGTGGCTTACATAGGAATTTATGAAGAATCGCAATAGATATAAATTGTGATATATCTAAAGCTCATTATCGTAAATGTGTTCCAAAATTAGTAGTCGTATTAACTTATATTAGGTGTTATTATAATTATCAAGGGAAATTTATTTATGAATATATATATACATGTAGTACGCGCTGACAATAGTAATCTATACATCTGCGCAAATTTGGGCAAATTTTCGTGTAATTTTCAAATTTTCATAAATCATTTGGCATCCAGACTTAGTACTGGAAAAGAAGTAAAGCATTTTTAGCAGAAGTAGAGTATTTTTTTATGAGTTTCTGTATGTTTGCATATTTGACCACTTATCAAATCGATGGCAACTTAACTGATGTTCATGAAATTTGTTAGACAACTAACAATTAATTGTTTACATTCTTTCCACTGTATATAAATTTCAGTGGAGAGTCAATCTTAACTATGCTGGATAGATTGGACTGTTTTTAGTACCTACTTATAAGTTAGTAGCTACGCATAAATTTACATCACTTTTCAGTACAAGTTTCAACTGCGTTTGATATTGGGGTAGAACCAGCCATAAGAAGCTACTTATAAATCATCTGTAAAACAACTAAATCTCGATTAAAAAAAAATTGTGGCATACGACTAATACTGACACCAATATCGAAACAGATTTATAGTCAAGATTAGTGTCAATGTCAACTTTGCGAGAGAAGAGGTACCTAGCGACATAGACTTTATGTGAGACACATTAATCCTCGAAATGTGATACGATTCGTTCTGACATCACTATGAACTCGATTAAAATAAATCAAATAGGTAGCATAAAAGTAGGACAGAAGAATAAGCTATTTTCCTTTCAACTTAGAATATTGAATATAATAAATTTTTATTCATTGTGCTCGATCATTATAGTTTGATTTAAAAAACACTCACATTAAAATTTAGTAAATTAATTTCTTACCGTCAATTACAAGAAGTTTTTTGTACCCCATTGTGCACTCGTTAGAATCAGGGCGAACCTAATTTAAAACCACCCCTCGTCGTTTATATTGTTGCATTAGATTTTTTTAGAAAACATTTATCTTAGTCTAGGACTACCAAACGATCTCTTTCATTCTCCAAACCAGAATTCTATTCCTTCGTGAATGACATATGGTATTATTCTTTAATTTAAAGCAGGACCGGTTCAGAGTGTGTTTTTTCATTTTCATCAATATACTCACCAATTCAGTTTCATTAAGAAAAAAACAAATACATTTCTTTTAGTTTGTTACCCCACATCCGAATTTTTATTTGTTTCATTTGATCTATCTTTAGCAAAAAATATATATACATATTCACAGCTTGTCCGAATAAAAAAAAACATTTCAGTTTTAATTTTTCAATTATTGAAACAAATTTTCCCAACTTTCATGTTCATAGGACGAAACAGCTTTCGGTAGAATTATACTTAACCTAAAAGTAAATTTTAAAAAATATTAAGAATATATCATTTGGATCAATAAAGGCTAAAAAATTTCGGAAAAAAGAAACGAAAACAGCAAAAAAAATTACATTCAAAAAGAATATGTATGTACAGGGAGACAAAAACACTGGCACTGGAAGAAGAAAAAAATACAATGAAAACCAAGAACAGCTAACTAAACATCACATAAGGTAGGTATAGGTACGCAATCTCAATCAT
Source organism: Beris chalybata (assembly GCA_949128065.1). Taxonomy (NCBI): domain Eukaryota; kingdom Metazoa; phylum Arthropoda; class Insecta; order Diptera; family Stratiomyidae; genus Beris; species Beris chalybata. Next base: position 4,060,683 of record OX421894.1, on the reverse strand, counting down.
CATGGATAATAAACGACAGAATACAGCTATTATGTCAAATCACCTGTCATCACTGTCATAAATTCTGAAAAGGATCAATAAAAATAGAATTAGCAATTGAAGCCGGATCAATCAATCCACTCAGACCCACCATCAAAATCAACAGTTCCAGAACCATCGGCATCAATTTCATCAATCATCATGTCTAAATCTTCACCCGACAATTTGTCGTCCAATTCATGCAGAATGTCGCGCAGTACTTCTATCGTAAGGTAGCCTTTTCCCTCCTTATCGTACAGCCGAAACGCTTCTTTCAGTTCTTTTGCAATGGCTTCGATGTCCTCTTCAACTTCAACGAATCGTCCTGCCAAGAATGCGAACTCGCTGAAATTCAACTTTGTTGTCTTATTATCGGTTTTCGCTTCTCGAATGAGTCCCTTGATGGTTTTATCGTCGATCTTTTGACCAAGCATTTCCAAAATGGTTTGTATCTGATCGGCCCCAATGAGGCCCTCATGATCATGATCGAATGCTTCGAATGCATTTTTTAATACTGTAAAAAATGTTAATTGTTATGAAATTTCCTGTTCTCATAGTCATTACATTCTAATTATTACGTTTGACTTGCGAAGGATCTAGTTCTTCCTGAAATGATGAAAATAGAAATAATATATTTTATTATTTTAACCATTACGTGAACCAGAAAAATCAACATTCAGGATGATTACTTCAATTTGGATAATGAATTCCAGGACAATTTAAGGATTCCAACTTTCTTTTTAACTGGAGGATTGAAATACCCTGATTAATATTCCTGCCAAGTATTGGAATTTCAAATTATTGCCAATACGTTCCATATTTAGTAAGAATGAAATGTCGTTTATGGTAGCGTCCCCCTATGTTGGATTTATATTTTTAGTTTTATATTTTCTGATCAACCAAAAAACCTATTCCTTTCAATAAAAAAAATTATTTTTTCATTATTATAATACTTTATTATTTTTTAATAATAAAGTATCCAACGGAAGTATTAAGACTAGTTTGCTCCTTCACGAGCTCTATCTTAAACAATTCAAATCGTGTTCAGGTTTTTATATAATACAATTTTCGGTATTTTGCCACAACTCAGCAAAACGATAGCCGGTCTGAGTGCAACCTTATGATTTTCGGAATATAGTCCATACAACGGTTTGAGCTGACCTACGACAAAAGTAAAGTAACTCTACTGACATCGTTAAAATACCAATTATGATTTTCAGTCATATTCCAGAACTTGGTCAAAATCGAAATGTTGCTAAGACGAAATATAGCATTGTAGACATAGAAGATAGGAAATTGAATTTGTCACTAGATACAACTTCAAAAAAATTCTTCATAACCGAGGAAGTAAAAACCAAGTCTATCTACCATATATTCGACCAGTTTAAGTAAAAAACATCTCGATATTTAATCAGACGCAAAAATTCGGCGCAATTCGTGAAATCGTGCACAACACAATAATTTGATACCTTAACCTTCTAGTCCTGATTTGTGATAATAAAAAATTTTATTTTAACAATTTTTCTTCAATTTCAAATTGATTGAATGCTTTACTTTATTGTTAAAAAATAATAGTGTAAGATTAAAACTAATACCTTTTTCTTGTACGTGACTTCATTGAATTTTTAACATACTCGTAACTACTTTTCTACGTTCTACTCTACTGAAGTACGAGTATCATTCATCAATCTTTTGATAAATTTATTTTATAATGTTCTACTGGAATAAGTAGAAATATGGTAAGAATCAGTTTTAACTTTACGAGTATAGCAGCTATAAAAATTCGCATGTTTAAATTCCCTGTTTATTGCTGGGGGTTAAGTCCTACCATAAGAACCCCATCATTAGAACTACACTGAAGAAAGGCATTCAAACAAGGCCTTTAAAATGAAAGGTAATCTATCTAAAATTAAATTCGAATCCAAATTTTTGTCTAAAATCTTGTTATCGTCCCAATTATACCAATATACTGATTTCTCCTCGGGACAAGATTGATAGTCTAAACGCCAATTCCCGAATATTTTTTGCGAGGCCCCGACCAAGCGCTGTAATTAATACACTTTGGAATGGATTAAACTTAATGATTATTAAGATGATGGTCTAATTCACTAGTTCTTATTGAATTATAAATAAATAAAATAAATAATAACTATTTTACTTCTCTTTCATCTATGTATATAAATATTTAGTATCTGTACTATCTAAACAATATAAGAAAGAGAAACAGCAGTAAGCTGAAGAATCAAAAGAAGCATAGACAACATATTAGAAACAAAATGATCAATTGGAACTGATGAAGATATTTTGATTTCTATTCTCCTTGACTAAACAAATGTAGACATACATACATACATATAGTATATCTACATGTATCTACTGTTTCAACTTTTCACTTATTCTACATAATAGGTATTTCGTTTATAAATTGAGGCCCGTGAACTGAAATCTGGCTTTGTTCTTATTTGATCTACGATTATTTTTTTTCAAAGCTGCTCTACATAGTATTCCTTTGGGAGTACATTGGTAGCCTACTGTCCAACCCCCTAAATATTCAAAACATATATGGAATACAAATTCGGAAAACACAATTTTTCGTAGGGTTCTAAACATACTATTCGTTTGTGCACTACTTAAATGGAGATTTTTTGTTTTTATCATTTTGCTATTCGTACTACCCTAAAGCCATGAAAGCACCAAATTTCAAATACCGATTTTTGAAATTTTTGGTCGACTATGATAAATAGGTACCTACATTACTTTTAAATTAATGAAATAAAATGGAAGAAGTAAATGTGTAGTGACTGTAAGCAACTCTTATTCTACCGGTTTTCGATTATCCTGATACTATTTGTATTAATTAATATTAACGTTTTTGATTAGAACATTCTTCTCCTTACACGTCAAAATACAAGTATTATTCATATTATTTTAATTTTGTTTTGGTAAAGGTTTAGGTTCTTGTACAGGAACAACGTTAAATTAAGAGTTTCTTAAACTACATTCGATTCAAGCTTAATTCACTTTTATTTCAATAAACTATTGAAGGATTTGGAAGAAATTTTATTAAATTCACTTTAAATGCACTCACTTTGTTTAAAAAAAATTATTTTTAAAAATTAAAGATAAATAAAAATATATCGCACAAAAACTGTCAAAATAATGTGAAAAAAACTGACTAAACTTTGTCACTCCAACTCGAAGCTCCTTACCAGTTGTTTCGGTTGCTCCATCTTTTAATGTGATTTTATTGAAGCGCTAATCCTCAAAACGATGTAGTTACGAATCGAATCCAAAATGAATCGCGCAAACCTATCCGTCCAGTAGTAAACCGAACTACGTCACACGTATAACACCGTTGAGACAATGCGACCGACTAAGACAATTAGTCTAAAGAGAGATTATCGAGCAGTGTACTCAAATTGGAAGACTAATTGATCGCCGATCGGTTTATTTCGATTTCGATTTGAACTAGAGTTTATTGTGATCGACGACGGCACTTATAGAATTGATCGACTTGGCCATTTACCGCGGAATGTGTCAATTGACTACATGCACACGTTTGCGTGTTATTTTTGGTTATAGACTTGAAATATCTCCTCCTGCTGCAGCGATTGCACCAGTCGATGTCGTCTACTGTAACGACTTGAATTTATTTTTTCAGTTCTCACATTCGTAACGTTTCCTTTGAAAATAAATTTATCAAAAACGAAGAGTCGAGATGCACCGCGAAAATACCGCACCGGTCCCGCCATACAGCCAGCAAGAAAGTGGTGCAACAAATTCAAATTCAAATTCGGCCATTGCAGCCGTCTAAGTGGCCATGTATCCTTCCTTAGTCCAAGTCCGAAATATAAATATCCACTTTGCGCCGTGATTAACAACGTTTCGTAGCTAAACGCTCTACACGCTATACACTACACGCTACACGGGTTGGTTGGTCATCGTCGAAATGACCCAATCGAAAGAGTTATGTAGTTGATTAGAAAATTATTTTCGTACTTAACCGCTAATTTATTAATTGGATGAAATATGTTACGAATGGCTAAATACCTTCGAATGTGTTCGCTGTCATGTAGCTCGGTTCGACTTTTATGTAATTTGCGATGTTTTACGCAGCAAGCGGGCCAGCGTCGGCGGCGTCTTCACGTATCGCGTCCAATAAGCGCAAGTAAAGGCCGCAAAACGTCAAGACAGTCGCTCAAAATTAATAATCGGCTGGATAAGATCGGCATCTATTCCCACCCCATTGGCAAGGTCCATCCAATAATCTTAAGATCTTGCCTCGCTAGATCTTAGCGATCGCGATCGTTTTATCTTTGATCGCAGGCCTTGCATATCGGGGATTGAATCTGGCAATGAACGACAGTTTCAGACGCGGACTTTACGCTATTTATTATTGGCAGGAAATATGCATCGGTTGTGCGTTTTTCAGATTCACATTCGAATGATTAATTGCGGAAAATTCATAATTTTCCGATTTATTTTAGGCATTTTCGATAGATTTTGAAAATATTTTGATTAAATCGAATTCTTCTTGGCATGAAGGCATTCGTGAAGGACCATGAAAATTAATTCGAATTTCACTAATATGTTTAAATATTTTAATTACTGTTACTTTTTGTTAATAAACTATATTACGTATTGCTTCATTATAAATTACTTGTTTACAAATATTAATTGCCGAATGTAAATAGAAATAATAACAAGCGGATTATGATAACGAATATTAATTGATTTGTCGATTGGCCAAGAGTATGGGATTTAGCAACGCGAAAAGTATGAAAAATTGCGGATTAAGACTGAATATTGCAAACATTGTTTGAATGAAGAAATTAAATGTAATATACAATTAAATTAAATCGTTTCAAAGGATAATAATAAGTTCGAATGTTTTTAAGCTGAACCTTAGCAAATACGTTCGATTCAATATTAATAAAATCTTAGGCGTAGCAAATAAATGCCCAGCTTTCTTAAATGATGCACTACAACAGTTGCTTACTAAATAGAAAATTAATAACATTTCTTACATAATAAGGTATCAATAAAATAAAAAAGAAAATTCTTTTAATAATATGGAATTTTTGTATGTAGTTGTTTCAAATTAACGATTTTAACCCTGGGTTACTAACGTTTGGGTCGATTCGACCCAAAACAAAGGAACGCATGAAAAACACCACGTAAACGAAAATGAAACTACTTCATACTAACGCTAATCACTGATTGTTTAGTATGCTTTAGGTTCTATGCAATTTTAGTACGGTTTCGGCAACTAAACTGTGAAGATTATCGTTTTGAAAAAATATCTGGCTCGATTGCACCCACGTTAGTGTTTGTAGTTTATATTATAGGGGTATCGTCGACCCACGTTATTATATAGGTAATTATTTATTTAAGTTACTGGTATGGTTCACATTCAAGTAACTTTTTAAGGTGTGTGTCGACTAGACCCAGCGTTAGTAGTCATGGAACATTTTTAGCGTTAGTAACCCAGGGTTAAAATGAAAATATTGAAATGAAACACATCAATGAATCTGACGTTTTCATAGACAAAAAACACAATTCCGCTAGAATATAACACAAAAAACCGAATATTAGAAAAATATCTTTCAGGGCATTTTAGTTTGCGTTTACCAAAGTCGAAAAAAATTGAATAATATTTCATGTAATTCAAAAGAATTGAATATGTACGAAAATTATACTGAATTAATAGTTCGTCCATCGGTGACTTTGCAAGGCAATCAAAATCAATTATGTATCTGTTCGCAATGCACATTCATTTTTGAATCTTGAACGTGACTTAGAAACGATCCGTGTCAGACGAATCTATGGTATATATTCGCTTTTGAGAAGGATTGGTGAATCTGTAAGATATATTTACATATAAGTACAAATAATTAGATATGTAGTCGTTTTCGAGTCGCAGATGAATGCGGATTCGAAGAGTTAATTCGCTTTAGTAATCATAGATAGATTTGAGAAAAAAATCTCATATTTAGAAAAAAAAAATCTTCTTATGGGTCCAACCTTAAAATTTTTTTTAAGTAAAATCTGGTATTCTTACATTTAGTATCAAAGTGTAACAGACTTTCTTCCATATAAAAATTAAAATTTCCAATTTTTCTTCATCCCCCGAACATTGCTCAAAATAAAAACAAACTATTAAAGGAAGTTTTTCTATAAATTTACAGTCAAAATGGAATCATAATATCTAAGAACGTTTTTCATTCAGTAAGAACTTTGACTGTAAGTTTCGTATGAGCATATGTCAGTTAAAGTTTCAGTTAGAACGTTACTGACGATCGTAGGAACGGGCCTTAGAGTCATATGATAAACTTATACTCATACACTGTACATACACTACTTGCATATAAATCATAATATTATTTTTAAGAATTCTTTTGTAGTTCTCATCAAAAATTTTGTTTTAACTGATTATTTTTTTAAATCTGGGTTTCCCAAAAACACCAATCTATTAGCCCTTTTCAGTTGGTTTTCTAATTTTAGAGATATTCCAAAGCAAATAATCTTGGAAATAAATTGTTTATTGCCATGAACTAAGTAAAAGAAAACAGAACGGACATTACAAATAATGTTCAGAATAATTTATGACTTTTTCCACTTTTCACATATAGTAAATACATTTTAACCTTAACAATTGTGATTAGATGAACATCTAACATTTACAAGGAAATAACATGAAAAGTAAGGAAAAAAGCTACTACAACATTTTCTTTTACTAAAAGAAATAAAAAAAACCTTTCATGAAAGAATTTAATAATTATTTTATTACTTTAATAATAAAGTATTTTTATTTAACCTAGGCATAAATATATAGCTTATTTCTCATTAAAAATGGAAATGAAAATAGTGTAATTAGTCTAAGCCTAGTCTTTCAAATACAAGAAGTCGTATGCCAATATAATTATTAAGTGTTTTCATTATTTTAATTAATCACTTTCTAAAAGTGAAGAAAATTTTTATTAATATTATTTTTTATTTCTAGTGAGTGTGAATACGAGATCTATAACTTAATTTTTTATTACGGTATTATCAAAGTTCATTTTATCAATTTTCACACAGAGATAAATTTATTGTTTCACTTACTCAATTTCAAAGTTATTCACCCTTAACCTAAGCCATTTTTGCGACGGAACCATTATTTTTTAAATGAACTTAAGTATCTCGAAACGTTTCATACTATGTACATACTACCAATAGATAGAACCAAGTATCAAGGAAATATGTATTGGGAGTGCGAGCCTCTGTAATCTTGCCTTTTATTGGCTTCCCCATAAATTATGTTGAATTCAGTTCACATCACTTACAACGTCAACTTGAGTGTGATATTGTGTAATATATTATAGTTGCCTTAGGCATTTTTCATCTTAAAAAATCGCCTTACTTTATCTATTAATATCTACCAATTATATGCCTATTTGAATTTCTGTTACATTGTAAATTTTTGTTAAGATTAAAAATAATTACAAAAAAAAAAAATTGTTGATTCGCCCTTAATTTTAAATTAAAACTTAAAACTTCTTTTATTTATTTTTTATTCATTCTGCAACTATTGTAGGGTTAAAAATAATTATAGAATCTTAATTAGATAATAGCGTGTTTTTTAGCACTTTTCCAGATCAGAGCAGGTTAGAAAATGTATATACAAATCAACAACAACATTGCTACTTTTATGACGTTTTTATAACTTTTTTCCATAGATATTAGGCAAGAGAGAATTTAATGCGAATAGTATATGGCCTCAGTGAGCTCACAATGTTGTTGTTAGTTTGCATACATATTTCTAACCTGCTCTGATCTGGAAAAGTGCGCAAAATAACACACCTATCATTAAAAAATAGAAATAGTAGAAACGGAATGAAGTCATTAAAAAGTAAAAAATTTTAAAACAGGCGTAATTGTATAAATATTCTACTAAGCTCTTTGAGCTCAGAATATAAATATACTACTCTCAACTTAAGTAACAATACACTCTCTGTGGCTCGCTGAAAGCTATAACAATAATTTTCTGGAAACAGTCCCGGATCAATGTGATAGTACTTACGTTGGGTACTCATATTGTTGTATACCATACAACAAAGCATGCGTTCAAAAGATTCAGAAAAGTTTAAATAAAACAGCCTAAACCAGATCTATACCGATTTCATTGTAAAGATTTATTATAACATTATGTACGAAATATATTATTTTTTTTTAATACGGCTCTCACATATCATGTTCCCTTATACTAAAGCTCAAATAAACATAAACGAACAACAGCACAATAAAAGTTAAACTAAAAGCAAAAGCTACAATAACAATATTGGCGACTATAAAATGTGCATCATCTCAATGTAATACACAATATCGGGCATAGAAATAAATTCTGTAAGAAATTTTCCAAAATCGAGTTTCAGTAAACCGAATCGTTTGCTTGGTGTTTTTTCTACAATTAAATATGTAATTCAAAACTGTTTTAAAACATTAACAAAACAGTATGGTTAACTAGGTTTGTGACTGTATAATTTATTATAGTTATTTTTCCTCAAAAGTGTCATGTATAAATACGTTGTGTGATTGTTGATCTTGTTTAGTTGTGATATGAAATGTGCCGTCAAAGTGATAAAAGACATGCGAGTTGCTTGCTGGTGTTCACAACTCCATTGTATAAATGAGACGCTCAGTCGTTGCATGTTCGAACTGATTGACATTTTTTTCGCGCAGAGATAGCCCGTTTATTCCGAATAGTTTAGTCATCGCCACCAGTCATGACTTCCATAAATTCTGTAATTAAAGAAATTTGATTAATTATACGATACAATCGTGCTAACCAGAACAAAGAGCTTAGCCGGAACTGTGAGTAGCAGAGCAAAGTCTTACAAAGAATTGAACTGAAACCGGAACCTAATCAGAAAATGGAGCACAAGTTGAATTCGATACCTTCCTTGATAATGTATCACCCGTGAACATTAGTGAATAGCTGATGAAAAATTTAATGTTGGCTCTTTCAATGCTTCAGCAGAATTCGTGCGTCAATCGACATGATTACCGGTGATACATTGGCGCAAATGGTTGGTTTTGGTGTGTTTACGGGTGATGGTAAACTTATTGTAAATATTGTTTGATATCATCTGGGAACATGCATATTTGCGAACAGTTGAAGCAGTGCTCACGCAGAATATGAAAAATTAAAAAATTTAATCACCGATGATACACTAGCGTAAAAACCCGTTTTTGATGTGTTCACTCGAATGTATTGTCAATTTAACTTTTTTGTTTTTCTTTTCTATTAACTTTTTCAATATAAATTGGAGTTCATCACCGGGAATACTCTTCGGTTGGTGCGTGCGAGCATGGAATTGTGCTCTGTGTGCAAATTTTGTATAGTACTGCATACTAAACTAATTGAAAAGTAGAAAATTTGAGTTTTCACAGTTTTCGATCAGAGTAACATTGACTAATATTTGAATTTGATGTGAAATGCAGCGATGATTTGATTGGATCATGGAAAAAAGTTCACTGCTCTTCAATGCAGTAAGACTGCAGTGTCGTTGATTGGGTCATATCCTTTAGTCAGAATATAAAATTTATATTTTTTGTGATTACCAGGGATGGATTGGCGTGAAGCAGATAGCACTTTTCCTTGTTTCAATTGAACATTGCAGTAAAATGTTGAAAGAAGTCCGATTGATCTTCTTAAACGTCTTAAACGTCTTAAACGTTAGACATTCGGATTTTTCCAGTACGTAAAAAATGGCCCCAAATTCATATTAGGCGACTGTATGCATCGGGCAAAAAAAACCGACCTCAATTAAAGTAATCCACCAAATAAAATTACCATCAAAATCAACTGTTCCTGATCCATCCGAATCAATTTCCTCGATCATCATATCCAAGTCGTCGGAGGTCAATTTGTCGTCCAATTCGCGAAGAATTTCGCGAAGAACGCCCGTGGTAATGTAACCGTTGCCTTCCTTATCGTAAAGACGGAAGGCTTCCTTAAGTTCGGCCTGCATAGCTTCCGCATCTTCTTCAACCAGAAACCGCGCAGCTAACGTTGTGAACTCCTCGAACTCAATTTGTCCAGATCCATCTTCGTCCACCTCGGCTATGATTTCCGCAAGGACCTTGTCATCGAGCTGATGGCCCAACATGCTGAGGATCGTTCCCACCATGGTGGTATCGATGTAACCTTTCTTTTCCTGGTCGAAGGCATCGAAAGCATTTTTCAGAACTGCAAAGAAACAACACGAACAATTAATAAATCACGAACGACATGAACATTGTCGCACTTTCATAAAAGCATACACACACAACATGTTTCCGCACAGGTAACAACCTGGAAATTTGAATGTAAAACACGATCCAGCCCCGACGTCAACATTGTCCCAAAACTTACTTACTTCTTGAAAATTCGATTGCTTCCATGGCAAGTCCTTTTCGATTTCGCTGGCCTATCGCCGAATTGGAAAGGCACTGAAAACACTGACGAATTCTTTACAGCTCGTTCGTTTGGCCCGTTTATTCAAATGCTGACGGTGAAAAATTTATGTCCGAGTCGCCCGCATTCGATAATGAGAATCTGTAGGAAAAGTTGTGGCCACCTACGCCACTTGCATTTAATGACTGCCGCGCAATCCGAAATGGACCATTTAAATTACGTGATCGCGGTTATGGTCCACCGAGCACCCAACCACGAGGACAGGTATCCGATCAATCACCGCGATATCATGTCCAACTTGAGAATTTTCAATTTACAATTTGCGATCATTTTGTGCGAAATTCATTTAAACGGATCGACGAAATTCGTGTTACATGGACATTAGACGAAAAAAAAATTAGAAATAAACCACAACTAAATAAAAACGACATGTTGTTAAATTTTTCGGACTCGATTAAACATTGGTATCGTTACGTGAACGCCTCGATTAGGACTGGTCACTCTTCTCAGTCCAGCGTATTGTTAATAGCAATTTTTTGCGAATAAATTAACTCTTTGAGTGGTTACGATGGAAATTTGAATTCAAGTGTCCGAATAATTGGACTGTTTTGTGTACGCACGGAACTTAATGAAAAGAAAGACAATGGACATCATTCAGTCATTTATTTTGTAAGTGGTTTGCTGTCTTAGCCCGAAACATAATCGAGCAACATAACCCTTTAACCATAAATACTTGAGCGACATAACAGCGATTATAAAATTTTTCAAAATGTATTGTAGGTTGTGGGTACATATACCGGGTATTTAATTGCCTGTTTAACTAATAGCGAGCGACACTATTAAAAATTGCGTAAGAAATATCACGTTTGTAAAAACGCGTTATGATATCTCATTGTCTTTTGTATACACTGACTGGAATGTTAATAGGTTTTGAGATTATTTATTTACTCCACTATAATTAATAGTAATCATTATCTTCTAATAAACAATAAATCAAATATATTTTTGTTTCTACAGAAGAAGGAATATTTTTTTGATTTTAATATTATATAATGTTTCTTTAACAGTGCGCATTGTTGCAACACCAGAAGCGGGAAATATGGTGTAAAACCAAGTCAAAGGAACAAAATTTTTGTTCACGATCATTCACAAAATTTTCAAAACATAATCACTAGTCTATTTGGAGTATTGTTCTACGTTCAACATTTCAAAAACTTTTTTGGCAACGCATACCGATAAACCTAATGTCTTTCTGATTCTTTCTGATATTTTGAACAGTTAACCTTCAAATGTGACGGCAACATCCTCTTTCCAAAGAGAGTGTTGAAATGAAAAAAAATGTCCAAAGAATAGAACATTGATATAATGAATGAGCCTTCACTTTTTTACTCTATTTCTTCAAAGAAAGAGTGTATAAAATTAATTTGAACAATTATTTTCGTTCTTAGTCTTTACTTATGTATTTAAATTTTAATTGTAAAGACGTTCTCCATTGCTAGTACACAAAGATATTAATTTTTACAATATGTTTTTTTTTAAATTTAGATTCAAATAAAACGATGAGTAGGTTTAGAGTTTAATTGAAAATTATATACAATGTCGATTCAATAAGTTGCATGTGGTAGTTCAACAAATTGTGGGTAACAGAACCAATGCACTTTATTAAAAAGAAAATGATTTTCTCATGTAATGAAATAGTTTCATTTGATTGGAGATAACTCTTGAACTAGCTGTTCTAGAGTGATAAGCTTAATAAAAACTGTTAATGCCAAATTGAAATTTTTAAATACAAAAAAAAACCAATAGATCCCAATAGACAATCCCGTTACAATAAAAAAAAATTCTTTTAAGGCTCCAAGTGATAGATGCCGTGTTACATACTTGAGTCACTTATGCTATCTTACAACCGATGGCGCTTCGTTGGGTTTGTAGTTGATTCACTGTACAGTACCCAGTTGGTTTCGTGTCTCTTTCACGACGTTCTATTCAAAATGAACAAAGTGTCGCCAGGTTTAGAGAAATAAAAACGATACCATCTGGCGGTTTGTTTTTTGTGATGACGATGACCACCAGTTTTTTAATTGTGCTGTCAGTTAACGGAAAATAATTATACGAATCGCGTGATTTTAAAATTTAAAAATATATTATTTTCATAGTTATCTTGTGTAGTTATTGTGTGAGTGCTAAGTTAACGGAAAACAATAGTAGTAATTGTATACTACCGACTTGAATTGGTCTATACAAAATGAATGTAAGCTAAACTGCAATTGGGACGGCACAAAAGGCAGTACCAGTGCAAAAAAAATTTTTCTGATGTCTTATACGGTAAGATTTTGCAGATAACACAAAAATGTGTGTATTAATATTAAACAAATTCTTTTGCAGAAGCTTGGCGTGACAAAAGGGGATTTGAAGCCTATTGCATGGACCTTAAGAAGTGTTTGTGGCTGGCACGAGACAGATCCCATAAACGGAAGAAAAAACCTGCCTAAATTAAATTTCAATAAATTTAAATTAAACATATATTTATTTACATATTCTTGTTAGTTGTTGTTTAATTGTTTGACATTAATTATTCTAGAATGTTTATTATAGTTACAATTAATATTTTAGTTGCAATTTATCAAATGTCGTTTTTATTTATTAATCATACATATATCTTGCTCGTACAGAGATATATTTTTGGCTACAAATTAGTTCCTATTCCAATCCAATCTCCATTTGGTAAAATCTGCGAGAATCTCGCAGATTTCTCGGAGACATGTCGCTCTGTCTGCGAGAATCTCCGAGACGTTATATGAAAAAAATACACGTATCGAGACAAATGCGCACCGATTCTCGGAGACATGTCGGCGAATGTCGCGATAGCTAAAACTCTATTACAACAGATGGCGCTGAAGGATATAATTTGTAGCTATCGCGATATTCGCCGACATGTCTCCGAGAATCGGTGCGCATTTGTCTCGATACGTGTATTTTTTTCACACAACGTCTTGGAGATTCTCGCAGACAGAGCGACTTGTCTCCGAGAAATCTGCGAGATTCTCGCAGATTTTACCAACTGGGTATAGTACTGCATTCTGATGAAACGAAATCGAACGGTTCCTTCGAAGTAGAATTCAATAAATTCTACTTTTCGATACTAGATGTCACTGATAAAAAGTTTTGCGCAAAACTTCCCAACAACGAACGGTTGAAAATTTCGAATTGTCAAATATTTCGTCTGCAATAAAGGGGTACGCTACTTTTGAAATGAAACCAAGCACCATCTATTGTTGACTAGTGAAAGTGTCAATTCCGTAATAGTTTGATGACTTAAGACTAGTACTAGCTAGAACTAGACGCGAAACGATATTTCCAATACAAAACAATTACTTTTTTTCTTAAAAAAAAAAAAAAAATGGAGGCAAATCACAATTTATAAATATGAACAATGCTGATATTCATATTAAAATTATTTAATTATTGAATACAACGCCCACTTATTATAACATAAATTCGTAGATGACTGAATTGAATGTACATAGTATGCGTAAAATGATGTTATGAATTCCATAAAAAATAGTATTTACGAAAAAAAGAGTTGTGTCTGTCCCTATTTAACATATTGAAAAAGGTTACCGTCTAATCAATGCAGCCCAGGCATCTCAAATGGTTTATTGGATTATGTGTATCTGGGCAAACAATTTAAAATTGAAAAAAATTAAAAATTTGACTGGTTCATAAATCGCCAATTTCAACAGATAAATTCATCCCACTTCATTAATCTTGACTGGAAGGGTAGCGCTATTAATTCATACAAGAATTCAAATACACGGATCTAAAAGAAGTTTAATTAAAACAAACACTCGGTCTTACTAAATATTATAAATATTAATGAGCACCTACTTATTCGTATAGCCGGAGCATATTATACCTTCATTACATAGAAACAAACGTATCGGCCTAATCTATTCTTCATTGTTAAGTCTTACTCTTTTATGGTATGTGACTATTGTTCAATGAGTTGGTACGACAGCAGTACACCTGTTGTTACCTTACGAATTAAATGCATTTTAAATAATTCAATTTCAAATGAAGTTTGCTTGTCGGCTATCGACACAGAGCTTGTGACCAAATCGGTCAGTCTAGTTACAGACATTCAAGCATTATAACATTTAATCCGGGTTTCCCAAGATACTTACGTGCGACTTGTTCTTTATTTAACTCATCCTGAAAGGAAAGAAAATTAAAATTAGGTACAATATTTTAATTTATGTGCATAAAGTGTCAAGGTAGAAATCATTACAAATTACGATATTACACCACACCTGTAATGAACGCTTTAACAAGTGCAGTCTATTGTTCGATAGATCATATTCCTTAACAGACTTAATCAGTACAATTCAATAAAAGGATATATTATTATAATTTCTACGTATAGAATTCTGTTGTATTTATTTTTCTCGATTAATTTAAAGAAATTTTGCTCATCCTTGAAAGTAAATTGGAGCCCCTAGTCCATCCAATGTAAAAGCGAAAAAATTAAAATTAATGTTTTTCAATACAAAAACGGATATAATGCACGATAGCAACGAAACAAGGTAGTCAAAGTATGCAATTTTTCATGTACATTGGAAAACTAAGCCTTGCGTATCCAAGTAATGTGTTTCCTCTTGGATGCCCATTATCAGAGCATGTTGACTATATTCTGGCCAGACATTTAAATTCTGAGACGAAAATGGTATTGAATCGGTCATACTTTGAAGAAGACATGGAAAAGAGTCTTCAGACTCTGGATTGGAACTAGTAAGGAAAACGTGGGACGTAGAGACATATGAGCACATGGAGATAATTCAATAAGTGGGTAAGTACAGGCGTCTTGTGAGCAAACAATGTTGATGACCTTTGCCCCCATCGAGGATCACACACAATTGAAGATAAATGTCTAAGGATATATTTCTGTTTCAGACTTAATAAAAATAATACATTTTATCCAAAAATAGTCCAACCACGGAAATCTGTATTCTAATAGCGCCTACCATTTTCTAAGAATAAATTTCCTCGAATCTCTGCCAACATAATTGCAATAAAACTCCACCAACTAAATTTCACATTATCGTAAAGTGTTGAGTTCCTGTTAGTCCATCATTTCATTTCGCGTTTATTTGATCCCATAAAACTTGTCCATAAAGTGACAAATTACATCCATAAATCTTTCAAGTCTTCACTGTTCCTTGCAATGTCTTATGCTCGCCACATTGTCGAACAGTTTTAAAAACAAATTTATTCTTAGAGAATCTTCGAAATCGGAATTTACACAAGATGCAATTAGTGTGCGTCTGATGCACGTCGCGGTTATTTCATAAATTTGAAAATTTCTCACCATTTTCTTCCAATTAAGGTACGATCAGGATCGCAAAGCGGGGACAACACAACAATAAATTTCACAACACAAAACAGTTAACAAAATTGCTTGAACTAAGCGTAGTTAAAACAGCAAAACAAGAAGAGGACGTTGAAGATCGGGCTGATTGGTCAAGATAACCACTGGACGTCTATTCCTCCTCCTGGTGCTGCTTTCAGTCTCGGAATAATAGTCCAAGCCTGGGGCGATAAGTCCTTTGGTTTTTAGCTTTTTTTTAGCGCACCGATCGCGAGCTTAGCGCTCAGTATACAACTTTATAGTTGATTCTGCATAATTTTTCCCGATCAGATGATGGTAGGTGTCAAAAATAGGACCAGATGATATGCCAAAATAAAAGAAAAACTCCGTCGACCCAAAGTACCAAGATATTCAAATATTTATTGTCTCATAACGATGTGCAATTTCGGACTACATACTCGCATGGCTCATGTACGTGAATCTGAAGTGCCTTAGCTATGCCATCTCATTATTTTCCGCGTTCATGGCAAACATTTGTACTCGCTTTTTGTTCGTTTTTCCTTTTGTATAGCAGATGAGCAATGGGTAGGACGATCTACGAGTACATATCTTGTTAAACATACGGCCGCGAATATGTAAATCGAGATACAGAAACAAGTATGCAAGTGCATCGACTAAATATTCGGATTTTAATTTAATATGATCAAACCATGGATTCGAATTATGATGAGGACATGACGGCAAAATTTTTAACTTTTGGATATCAATTTAATTTTCATTTACGGCTTCACGTAGGACTGCCGTGTAATCGCCTAAAAATCGGTTTTATGTTTTTTGGATTTTCTACCTTTAAAGAGGTTTAAGGTACTTTTAATCGAATTTATTTATATCTTTTAGGTTTAATGATCATGATTAATCCAAATTCCTAAGGGTTAAATTTTTACGTTTTCACGAACTTCACCATATATCTTAGGTTTGATTTGAGAAGCAGCTATTCTTCCCGTAAAATAAATTTTTCAAAAAACCTAGTCCTCGCGATAATAGTGCTTCTCAAAATAACCAGCCCTTCCGCGTCTCAAACTATGAAGAAATATTTCTGTTTTCAGTTCTGTTGCACTTCGACTTTAACCACTTTCCGGACGTTTTACCGAAAAATAAATTAAATTCAAGCAAACTGAGAAATAAATAGCTATTCACAGGACGAAATTTTACAGTAAAACATTAGTGAAATTAAATTTTGTTTTAATAAACACGCAAAAGGTGCACAATTGTTAAACACCTATTGAAAACTTAGAACCTTAAATTTCTGATATTTGAGTCAAATGGGAATGAAAGAATAATAAAAGGGCTATTTTAGAATGGACTGTTCAAAGAATGAAAAACTGGGTATAAGGAAAAGTGTAGCACCACGTCAGGAGAGTGATTCGAAGCCAAGCCTTCAGGGTTCCTCCACTCAGCTAATGCTAGCATTTAATAAATATGTTTTGATGTAGGTATATATTTCAAGTTTCAACTTTCTAGGATTCACCGATCTGTGAATATACATACATAAATATCATTTCTTAGTCCCGATAGGACTTACCAGCTGTGAAAATTTTGAAACATATCAAACCGAATGAATATGTCTTATAAATGTCACAAAACAAAAATTTAACATTTTTCTCCGATCTTCTCGATATTCTCGGAATCCATGGAGTAGCCATAAGTTGGGCAGATTTCATGTTTCGGAAGAGATAGATGAATCTCGTCAGGTGTTAGTGTCTGTACTAATCAAATACTGGTCGGTGCGGTGCGGCGGTATTGCAGTCGCTTTCTAGTGTTCCTTTTGTTGTCCGCTAACGAAAAATTTATAACTGATTTCGAGGGAGCTTAGTCAATTTGACAGTGCAATAAACTGTGTAAGAACGCGCACTAGGCCAAGTGCATTGTTAACGATGAGATGACCAACAATTGACGGTACGGCGGAGCCAATGTTGAAGGTGGGCTTTCAATTTTTTTTGGCATTGTCCAAGGCCTCTCGCCTGAGCACGTAGCGTCTTAGCAAACAGTTGCGCACTCTACTTAGCATGTAAAACTTATCGTAGCGCTTTGATAGCATCTTTTTTGGGTTTAGATACAGCAGATTGATTTCAATGTTGCATCTTGTATCTCGATGATAAATGGTCTTTACATTCTAGATGCCGTTTGAAGATTCTGGGTTTGGCAGTGCTATAATACAATAGGACCCTTCGCGGGTGGTATTCCGAGTATTAACGACTGAGGAACACCATTTGCGGGAGTGCCAATTCGCCCTGTTCGTTTCCCCATCCGCATTTCTCTAGCTATTTTCGAATCTTGTTGACCAGAAAGGTATCCAACGCACTATTTCGGTCGCGTCACTTACATCTTTCAGGACCGTTCGATGCCTTTCAACTTGGAACGCACGCAACATCTTGAGTTATTCATGCAGAACTTTTGCCCTCTAACTACGCCACCGCTGATGGCATCTTAAACCGAGATTTTATGTGACATCATTTGCATGCTTCAGCTATTGTTGCTCAGTTTTGATCTCTGAAATGACCGGCAGGTATTTTCATTTTGGTCGCCATTTCTGTGGGAGAATCCTATTTTTAGGTACTTGTAAAGCGACAGACTATCACACCCGATTGCATCTTGCCACCGTGTGTCACTTATGTTGGATACTGGCAGTTGTATACATCGGGACAGGACTGTTTGGTTTGCCAAGGAAAAAATACCGTAACGATTACGATAGGTGCCAATTGTTGTCGCTACACTTCTCGCTTAAGTTGTTTTAGACTGCTTAAACGATTTTAAAATTTTCGCGTATTGTTTGTTGCATTTTATAGTTGGTCAGGAAAAATACCAAATGAAGGAGATCTGGCAAGCAGTAGTAAACTTTTATTCATTCGAATTGGAAACTTAGACCCAATTTTCTTGACCAAGTTCAAAATGCATATGTCGGTTTTTCAAGAATACCGAGCTTCTAGGAAAATTGAAAATATTCTGTATATCATCCCATTTACAATAGTTCTTTAACATGTACAAAACCCATAATAGTGGAGTGAAGCAAAAATATAATTAGTACGGGCCGGTCTGAAGGTGTTTTGCCTATCTATGGAATTGCTTACGCTAGAAAGTTGAAGGTCGATGAGTACATGTAGATCTTCTAAAAAGAGAAATTTAGATTTAAAAAAAATGCATATCCATTGGCGTATTGAAAAGCACAACAAATGATCAGTGGAAATGGGATGCATATATTTTCACCATTTTCGCCATATCTTTTAGGCCTTCTAAAATATTGAATAAATTCTTATTGTACAGATTCTTCACATGAATGTCTAGAAAGCGTTAGCAGAATTTTTTTAAATTCGACTCTTAAGGGGGTGTAACGTGGCTGTACACATTTTCACGAATCCAGCCATATTTAGGTCTGATTAGATATCGAATAATTTTCTACTTTCATTTTTTACATCCACTGGATTTTTGTAGATAATCGCCTAAAAACCGTTTCACAATTTTTTTGAGATTCCATCCCTAACAGGTGTAAAGACAATTTTTCCATACCTTAGTTCTGATTAGATATACAGTTGGTTATTATTTCGTCAAAGTGTAAAAACATTTAAAGTTTAAATTCTTTTCTACTCGTACAACTAAATTATTTGTTCTGTGAAATCTCCATGACTCAAAAATGTCCATAAATAGTTCAACCAATGCGAATGTAACGTTAGCAGCAAACTACAAAGCGCAACATTCGATGCTTGGGAATGCCATTCGTTGTTGTTGTTTTATTCGCCAAACAATTTGAGCTTGAGATGAAAGATACTTGGTATTACAAATATATTTCGCATATTACAAATTGAGCCAATATGAGCATAAATGTAGTGTTAGAATCACTAACAAACTCATTATTACCTAAACATCGCATCACTTACCTACCTGTAAACAATTATGACAAAATTGCAGTATATTTTTTGACTATCTCAAAAAGATATGAATAATATCAAACACATGGTAAAATCCCTCGAAAAAAAAATGAAATAAAACCTACTGCCTTTCGAAAACGTCTCACTACCGTATCGGGTGTATCGACGCACCTGCAATCGATACTCAATAAAAAAAATTGCTTCGAACTATGAAAATTCGATAAAGTTAATTATGGCAGAGGTGATAATAGATTTTAACCAAACGAAATCCAATGAAGTTCATGTGCTGCAAATTGGTAGAGTATTGCAGAAGATAGGTGAGGCTAAGGTCAACTTGAGGGCCGCACACACTATCGAATATACATAATTCGATGCGATTGATTGACGGGAAAGAGCAGATGGCAACAATAAACTAAACTCACTGATAAAGACAAGCCACGAATTTAGCATAGTAGGACCTCAATCCTACCAGGTACAAGTTGTTAATAGAATTATAGCAACGTCAGTTTCTTCGTTACGTCCGAAACGTTTTGATCGCCAGTTTTGCTTGATGGTGGCTTTCGAGTGGAGCAAACGGGAAAGGTTCGATCCTTTAATTAAGTCGATATATCCGCTAAAAAGTTTTGTTCTGATCGTTTCAGTTTCGTGAAACATTTGCGATCATGCTGCAAATACAGCTGGATGATAATCTTTGCAGTTGGTACGCTGCTCTTGATGATAGCGACCGTACGAAAAGTTTCGCCGAAAGATGGTCGAGTCTCGTCCGATTTTCGGCTAATGCTACCTCAAATTGCACTTATTGATCCCGGATGCCAGGCTTACTATTGCTCAGTCCTGTGCGCAAATTCAAGCCAGTTACATGCCGATATGACCGAAGCCGTCACGGTAACTATTTTCGAAATCATTTCATTAAGACAGAAAAGAGAGTTTTAAAAACCGTTTTTTATCGATAAAAGAAAACAGGATGCAAAAAGATCGACACATTTCATATCGAACGTCAGACCTTTCCGGGTGGAGTTTTGCCAAAAAACTGGGCCAACACAGGAGCTAGATTTTACGAGGTCCTAATAACTAATAGTAATTTGGATTATATTGCACCTGAAGCATTTGATAGCGCCGACTTTACGCAAACGTTTATTTTAAATTTGGAAAGTATTCCGCTGGCCGCTTTGGAAGGTGGTGCACTACTTGGGCTGACAAAATTGGAATCGCTTACAATACGAAGCCCCATTAATCATATTAGTCGTGTATTCTTTCAAACGATTCGCGGCACTCTAAGAACCTTAAAGATGAATAGGATGACGGAATCGATTCAATTCAATGTAATCTTTGGTGCTAACAATATGCAGAATTTGGAAGATTTGGACCTGAGTGGTAATCAATTCTACGAGCCAATAACGATAGAAGGATTTCAGTGTTTGTCGAAAGTTCGTTACTTGGACCTGTCTAAGTCGCAGATAAACGTGATCGGTCAGAATGCTTTCGATCCGATCAAGGCCTCTTTAAAATTTCTGGACTTATCTCATAACAACCTTACGATGCTGGCTTATGACACCCTGGATAACATCCTTTCGGGGCGAGCTACATACATCTACTTGAGCGAAAATAATTGGTGCTGTGACTGTCGCTTAATACCTCTAGTCCAATACTACAATACTTTTTCCGATGTTTTCTTGGACGTTCCGATTTGTAGGGCTCCGCAAATGTATTACGGTGAAGTTATTAACGTCGTGGATGTTTGTTCAGTAATCACCAACGAACCTATTGGAAAGTCCACAGCAACTACCATGGTTGCTGAATATTCCCGCGAAACAACGAAAGCTGAGGGAACTGGGGCAAGTTTTTCTGGAGTGTCGGCCGTAACTCCTTCGACTACAATATCCTCTTTGGTGAAACTTACTTGCTTGCCAGATTCGCAGCCTTCAGGTGGCTTGAATTTACCGGACTATATGTACCTCGATCCACCTAGCTTCGATTTCAAAGTAAATCTCATCGCCAGCAATACCGCTGAGGTCGTCATCGAGGAGGATGACCAGGAGGTGACGATACTTTGGTATAGCGATCCCGACATTTATGGCATATACGCAATGTCGACCAGTGACTATGGATGTAGAACTCGCCAAAATGGGTCGATAATAGTCCGGAATCTCAGTGTAAATGTCTCGTACACTTTCTGCTTAGTTGCAACGGGTGCGCTATCGGTGACCCCGTTCAATTGTCTTCCGTTTCACATAGATCTACCGAACAACGAAGACGACAACATTTGGATTCGAACCGATGACAAGGACTTAACAATTGCAATGTTCTGCTTGATTCTTTTGGCCAGTTGCGGAATTGGATCAGGGATATCTTATGCTTTGATCAAGAACTACCCTGATGTTCTACGTGGCAGCAAACATGTTTTGATGGTAAAAAAATCAAAGGATGAGAAAATTTCAATCATATCGACCGGCACGGAATCGAGAAACTTGAAAAGGTGAGTAGTTAAATTTTTGAAATAAAAACAATTCTAAGGCATGATTTTCACAATCGAATTTCAATTCCAATTTATTTTACCGCATCGAATATTACGTGAATGTTGTGTATTTTCAATATATGTTATTATTCGATGCGATGAGATATTCGTTGAGAAATTCAATCGTGTAATACCATACACTCTAAGCATTGCTCAAATTTATATAATCTACAGAATGGCTCCACCGCCGCCTTATCAACGAATGTTTGAAGACGATAGCTCCTACGAAACTCCAATTGAAGTGGA
Source organism: Beris chalybata (assembly GCA_949128065.1). Classification (NCBI taxonomy): domain Eukaryota; kingdom Metazoa; phylum Arthropoda; class Insecta; order Diptera; family Stratiomyidae; genus Beris; species Beris chalybata. Next base: position 4,038,178 of record OX421894.1, on the reverse strand, counting down.
AAGGATCGATTATTTGGAACGAGTTCAAAAATCCTATTCAGAATTATTTAGCGATACTGAAGACGCGCCTAAAATTCCTCCGCCACTGCCAAAAAGAAATTCAGAACAGATTTATGGAATCAGTTCGAAGTGTAGTTTTGCGAAGAGAAGTATTTGAAATGTAGAAGAGGTGGAATGAAAAGAATATGTACCTAAAATAATGTTTATTTATTTCATCACTCTAAAAATTGTCCTCCTTAAGGGGTTAAGCCACTCTAGAGGTTGAAAAAATAGGCCGTTTTGAGGATATTTGTTAGAAAAACTACACAATAAAGATGATAGTAAATAAAATTTCAGTTGAATATAAATAAATTTATATTTAACTCTTATAAGTAAATTTATATTCAACTCCTTAGGGGTGTAAAGTGGATACATATATTTACACAAATTCACACCGTTACCTTAGGACTGATATGATATCAAAGTGCTTTTTGCTTCATCGAGTTTTCTTTCTAATTACTTCAAAACAAATTTCAGAATTTTGGATATTTAACCCCCAAGTGAGTGCCCCGCCCCATATCTATATGATTTCTTAAATACCAATAGACATCTTAGATCTTGTGAGATATAGTAAAGCTTTTTAATTCCTCGGGCTACAATAGGCGAACAAAGAATTTCAGGTTACTCAGCACCCAAAGTGGTGTAAAGGGATTGCATACATTTGGTAGTCTCGTATTTTTTTGTGGCTCACAATATAAATTATTGTTTTCAAGTTAAGTTTAGGGAAATCAAGTTGCAAGTTTTAGATACCTACTCAATTCAAAAAATTAGTCAGCAGTGTGAGCGCACCTTTATAATTTTTTAACTGCCACTTTAAGAAATATATGCTATAGGTATGCAGTTCGTAAGTTAGCGTCTTTTCACTTCCTAGGTGGTTGAATATCAGAAAATTCTGAAAACTTTTTTTAAACGGGTTCCATCTAATATGAATGAATAAATAAAACTTTTTTAGGCGATTATAAAAAGGTGTGCAGAAGTAAAACGCAGTTCGATATTATGTCAGACCTAAGAGATAATTTGAAATTCGATAAAACAAATAGAACTTCTAATTCACCCACTTAAGGTTTGAACGTTAAACATTTTCGAAATAAGTTTTTAGGCGATTATGTATCGAACGTGTAGAATCAAAAATCAGTCCTAAAGCCGGCTACAGACTTATCGCGTTTCGCCTATTTCGCGTCATTCGCATATCTCTCGTACATAGAGGTTTTTCATTCAACACGAAAGAGAAAGAATGACGCGAGATAGATAAAAACGCGCTAAGTCTGTAGCCGGCTTAAGAGATATGTCGAAATTCATGAAAACATGTAAAGACCCTCTACACCGCATGCTAGTTAAAAATTTATGTTTTGGCAGTTCTAAACAAATCATTTGAAGGTAAGATACCTTATAGTGTGATGACAACATCACATACCTTCTCATACACATTAGTGTTGGTCCGTTGCGCTCCCCATTAGAGTATGATAGCTCGAGAAACTTAAAACTATTTTGTTGATATAACGAAAAAAAGTTTTAAATCAATGAATCAAACTTTTCAAAGGAACCCGTTGGAGAGTTATGAAAATTAAAATTTTATTGATAAGTATTTCATATTTTATTATAATTTTAAATATTTTCCGATGTCTTTCTGCTTAACAAATACTTTATTATTAAAAAATAATAGAGTAAAATGAGATATACGAAATTTGTTCTTCCACCAACACCAAGTAATTATCATTCCGCGGTAGGTGTATGCATTCGGAGAAGCAGGCCCCGAATGAAGATAATCGAATTTGCAAAATTTTGATCATTGCTGAATGAAAAATATAAATTTTTTTCAGTCACTTAGATACTTTTGATGCTGAACTTAGTAAAAATGCAATTGTAAGTAATTAACATAAATATTTATTATATTTGATATATTTATTTAAAAATCTTTGCAATTTCAAAACAGTACCGTTTTGAAACGGGCTGAATAGAATTGAAGAGGTAGGTATGTGCCAACAAAGTATTATCACAAAATTTTTTAATTTTCCTTAAACGCGACTATTAGTCAAAAAGTATTCATCATAATCTGCAATACTAGGTGAAGGAAGGGGCAATTCCTTGGAAAGTGTGTTTTCGCTTGACAGCCTTCGGGGTAATGGTGGCGGTGAATGTTTTGGACAGCGTTCGAAAAAGAAATTATCTTTTCGAATAGCGGTAGCGTCTTTATTATCGATCACTTCATACAGCGATTCGGGTGTAACATAGCTTCGGTCGCTTCTAGTGGTAGCAGTTGAATATTTCCTCTCCAATGAAGAGCTATAAGAGAAATTATTCAATTTGAACTAGTCGATTGTATGATAGTCTATATTCTGAAGATGTTTCATTACCTTCCCGGCGAGGCTGTAGTATTGGCGGAGTTCTTTAGCGTATCAGTACTGGAGCGAATCATTCTTGGCATAATCATAACATCGGTTTTACTCTTACTCAATGTAAGCACCCTCTTGTTACCTTTCAGTAAGATGGGATTGCAACGCATTACACAAAACATTATGAACGCTCCAGCTAGCATCGACAGAAGGATTGCGATTACAGAAATTACTATTATTACGGTCTGAGAGTCATAGAGGAGCCAATAATCGTTGCCGATGTTCCCTCCTATCATGTAATAAGATTGACAATTGAATGGAGAAACCACTGTGTCATTTTCCCTAATAATGCAAAAGATGTAGGTAGTTTTCGTCTGAAGGTTACCAATAGAAACATTTTCCGAAACTCTTTTCCGACATCCCAAGCCATAGTCTTCAAAGTTGGTCTCCACCTGAACATGGTTTCGCTTTGCGGCACTGAACCACAATATCGCAAATTCGAATTTAGTCTTTGCAATGGTAATTTGAACAGAAAATGGGGAAATAGCGTCAATACTGAACTGGAGTTCCCTGCGTTTCAGAGGAAGAAGTACATCATGTGACCCACTTTTGCGTATATCACTGGAATAAGAGGAACACTTCACTACTACAACATCGGTTTCATTTTCCTTTTCGCAGGGCTCATCCGTTGTAGTTGAAGGAACTAGTTGTGCATCTAAAGTAGTGCTTTCAGTTGGAACTGATTCACTAGTGGATTCAGTTATTTCATATTCAGTAGTACATTCAGTCGGCTCTGGGGTGACAGTAGTGGTTGATGTAGTTGTAGTGGATGTCAAATCAAGAAACGTATCCAATGCTTTTCCTTTTAACTCTTCAGGCGTATGGCATACAACATCCCTTTGAAAGACCGTCGATTCTTTGTAATATTTAGCCAGTTGCCACAAATTAGAATCACAATTCCAAGGATTGCCTATAAGCCAAATGGTCTTAGATGATGAAATCAATGGTTGGAGTATTTCACCAGAAATTGTTGTTAAGTCGTTATTTCGGAGGTACAAATATAGTAGAGTAGACGAAATTTTATCGAAAGTTTTAAGACCAATATAATTAATTTGGCAATTAGATAGCTCCAAGGTATTGACTTGTTTGAGGCTATTGAAAGTTTGTTCGCTTATAAAGGACCCGAAATTATTGGACTTTAGATCTACAATAGTTGTCCTATTTAGTGGAAATGTTCCAATAAAGGAAGTTGGCGATTGCAAGACTGCGACTTTCCGAACTGTCAGAATGGCTAGTGTACGTTCCACCGGTTCGAAAGAATTGAACGCAAAACCAAATACTGCGTCTATGACTTCTAGCTCATACAAAGCATCCAAGCCACTAAAGACCTTGCCGTAAAGTTTTTGAATTTTGGTGTTGCTGATTTTTAGCTTTGTAAGATTTTTAAAAACAGGAGTGTCAAATGCATACTCCTCAATATAAGTCAATTTACCACCCATAATGGTCAGATCTTTGATTAAATAATTGCCTTCTAACCACTTTTCAGGTATAGTAGATTTTGGGAATTCGCAGTGTTCCATATTTAAAGTAATCCTATAGCACTCCTGAAAGAAGGAAGACAAGATACACGAGTAAGATAATTTCATTCCCAACCGATTAGTTACTTACTGTTCCTTCCTTTGTTAAGAAATTATCTATTTCCAAGTAGGTTGTGTTCTTGCAAGAAACATTGCATCCATCTCGATTACACGGAGGATCTGTCTCTTCAAATTGTAAGATCTGAAGTCCTACATCTTGAACTGTTCTAAAGGAAGTAAAAAATTAAGAAACTCATATTTTCTATTTACTTTTCCTTCTCAAGTAAATCTCTTTAATATATTTTTTTACATTTATCTAAGAATTTGAGGAATTTTCCTCATTATCCGAGCAAATTTCATAAAATACATATATGCATTGGTATATTTTTATAAAAGTATCACTTCACGTAAACATTATAAAAAACTTTAGTGAAGAACAAAAATTACCTTTCTTTTGATGTACTATCATCGGCTAAAACATTTATTAAAATAAATAGTAAAATAAATGTCATTAATCCGAGGAATATGAGAAATTTAACCCAACTAAGCCATGGCAGGTTGTTGATATCTATGCAGCTAAAAATATAAATAAATAGTGAAACTAATTTAGATGTTATTTTAAAGTTCTTTAAATAGTTGGGGAGAATTCATAGTACAAGGAATTCCTTACGTAATATCTACCGAAATATTGAATTGCACATTATGATGAGGAAATTAAAGATTTTTTTTTTAAGATTTTTTAGATTATTTTACCTTATCTAGTTCGTCAATGCTATTTTACTTTTAGGATTGTTAAATGGTAGTTAAAGTATAAACTTCTTGCGTCAATTTAAACACGTATTATCGCTACTTTGGGAGAATGCAATTGCCAGTTTTCTCCAATATTTTTAGAATTCAAATTACTAAAACGGCGAAAAATTTAGCGTGTTCCGGACTTTTACCCAAAAAATAATAAAGTTGCATTTTTGTATTTATTTACGTGTTTTTTTTTTTTTAAATTTCAATAAGAACAATAACGGTCCTTTAGGAGCTGAATAGTTATATGAATTTATATTATACTTATTAGTTCCAAGTTTCAACTTCATAGCCTGAAATTTTTCTGTTAAATATTATCAACTGTGAGAATTTAGTGATGTTTTTATAGCCAGTAAACAAAAGTAAAATTTGTAATATCTGAATCTGTCTACGGGTTGTAATACTCGTAATCGCAGTAAGAAATATCGCGATCATGGGGTGTGCTTCACTTTATTGATTTTTATGGGCCACTACACTCCAGTTCTATTTTGCATCAATTGTGTTTTCTTTCCCTTCAATAGGGAAGTTTAGATAATTTCCAAACGTTGCTCGTACGCCAACTTCACCCTAATAAAAATGTAAGCCTTGACTGTAATTTTGACATTAACAGATTAGAAATTTTTTTCAGATTTACATTGATAAAGGCCTAGAAACGATTTTCATTTAAGTGATATTCAACTCTAATATACCATGGATACATTGCTTGTATATAAACCATAATATTGTCAATATCACCAGTGTATCACCCAATAATGTGCTTGTAGTACGTCAACGTACTTGCATCGCCTATAATGATTTCAATAAAGTAATTTGTATACAAGCAGTGTATTCAAGGTATAAGGGAGTGCTAAATGTTTATATATATTTTCGTTAATTCTGCCATATCTCTTAAGTCCGATCAGATATCAAATTGGTTTTTATTTCTTTGGGCTTTACTTTTTTTATGATAGTCGCAATAGAATTGTAAGATATTTCTTAAGTTTTTTGTTTCGTAATACCTATCTCAAATGTATGATATGTTTTCTAATAATGATTTTCCCGAATATTTGTAAAAAAAAGTAGAATGTGTCAAAATGAACGAATGAAATAGATAATAAACTTGTTCTGCACAATCATATCGATAAATAAAAGAAAGATTTCCTAATTGAAATTGACGTCCGAACATAATGTGCAGCTAAACAATGAAATTACTGTAATACCTCTTTGATTTATCCAAAGTAAAGAATTTTGTCTGAACCATACTTTCGAAGTAGTCTCTTAAACATTACTAACTTGAATTGCTATACTAAACTTGTTAAGTATTTTCGCTTTGCACTTACTGTAACTTTGGAAGGAGCACCGAGCTCGGACAATTTAACAGATCAACTAAATCCACAGTCGATATTCGATTGGCATATTGCTTATACCTACGTATAATCTTTATCTGTAGAATTAGGCGAAGTTCTATTAATGCAATGTTGATTGATTAGACTCAAAATTTTGGCGCCCAACGTGCTCCTATGATCTTCTTTGTTAGTACATAGTAAGAAAATTGTTAAAAAAAAAATTTAGGGAAAGAGCTTAGTTTGAAAAAGATATTAGATATATGTACATATGTATGTACCCGAATAATAGTATTATTTTCAATTGATGTTACAATATTTATTTATGACCGATAACAGATGTATATAAACAATATATAGATTAAACATACCTACACAATAAATCAACCTTGAGATATACTACGTACATACGTTGCTGAAAAGAAGAACATTCGAATTTAACCTACGAATTGAACCTACCTGAAACTACTAAATGTTATTTTCGTTTCAGTTAGTTTTGTTCTATGAACGAGTGCGAAACATAATTGTTTTCTTAATTGGCTTTCTAAATTAAATAATAACGTTGAAAGAGAAGTTTGATCATAATTTATTGTTAATGGTATGTTAAAATCAATATCTGTTGCAAATATTTCATTTGGTGAAATGAAGCACTACATTACTCTCAAACTAACATATATTTATTTGAGTGTGTGTCATTTTACCGAATATCTACCTATTTTTATTTATCAAATATTCGGTGAAGATGCATTGTAATTTATGAATTTATATATTACCTCAACAATCAACATCCGACTTTTTGTCCGCCTTCTTCCGAAACCTTGCTAGTTATTTTTGTCCTGTATCTCATAAATGTTTGTATTGTTCTTCACTTAAGATATTTTCCCCAAGTTTGGTTATCTCAGCTAAGCTTAACCTCTCCCTACGAAATTGTAGTTGCGCGCTCTTGAACAAATAGATTTAAAATCTTAGGTAGATATATATACATGTAGTCATACTATCGAAAGTATGTGTAAATAAATAATGAGTGCATACATTTTTACAGGACCTTTATATGGTGGCTTCTATAATCATAAAGATGTGCATTAGCTAGAACGTATATAATATATACAAATGTATAGTTTAAGATCTAATACTCGACGCATGCTCAAGATAAAGAAAGAGAAGTAGCCTAGTTCAATAGAAGGGACTTAATTTTTGTTTCATACCAAGAAAAAGTCCTCATGTAATACAACGAAATATTATTAATAACTTATTTTCAAATTTTCTTAAGCACGACTATTGACTAACAGATAATCGTCACAATCTGTAGGAATCGGTAAAATACGATTTGGTGTATTCACATGTACTGAAGGGGTGCTTCCGCTCGAGAACCTTCTTGTTTTTGGTAAAGGTGGTGGTGAATGTTCCGGACATCGTTCGAAATAGAAATTATCTTTTCGAATAGTGCTCATATCTCCATTTTCGATAACTTCATAGAGCATTTCCGGCGCAACGTACTCGTAGCCTTGTCCGCTGCCAACGCTAGCAGTTGAAAATTTTCTTTTAATTGAAGACCTATTAAAGGTATCATTTAAAGTAAATTAAAATTTAAGATCGATATTTTATAACATGTTTCTTACCTTCCGGACGAGACTATAGTACTGGCCGTGTTTGTTACAGTATCGGAACTGCTACGATTATTTCCTAGCAGAATCTTAACATCCGAAGTATTGTTAGTTTTTAGTAAATTTGGATTGTAACGAATTACAGAAAACATTATAAAGGCTCCAGCAAACATCGAAAAAAGGAGTCCAACAATAGAACTTACAATTACTGTGGTCTGGGAGTCATACAGAAGCCAGTAATCGTCGCAAACTTCACCGCCTATCATATAATAAGATTGACAATTGAAAGGTGAAATCAGTGTCTCACCTTCCCTAACAATGCAAAATGTATAGGAAGTTTTCGTCTGAAGATCAGTAATAGAAAAATTTCCGGTAAGACTTTTCCGACATCCTAAACCATAGTTTTTGTAATTGGTCTCCATCTGAACATGGTTTCGAGATGCTTCCCTAAACCACAAAATCGCAAATTCGAAACCAACCTTTTCAACAGTAATTTGAACAGAAGATGTTGAAATTGCTTTTATGTTAAAATCGACTTCTCTTGGTTTCAAAGGAAGAAGTCCATAAGTTTCATTTGAACCACTTTCGCAAATGTTCTTGGAGCAAGTCGAACATTTCACTACTATAACATCGGTTTCATTTTCCTTTCCGCAGGGCTCCTCTGTTGTTGTTGAAGGAAATAGTTGGGTACCTAAAGTAGTTCTTTCACTAGTGAATTCAGTTGTTTCACTTTCAGTAGTACATTCAGTTGTCTCTGTTGAGACGGTAGTAGTTGATGTAGTTGTAGGGGATATTAAATGAAGAATTCTGTCTAATTTTTCACCTCTCAGCTCTTCGGGCATATCGCATACGACATTGTCGCTAAAAATGAAAATCAAAAATTCTTTGTAATATTTAGCCAGTTGCCACAAATTCGAATCACAATTCCAAGGATTTCCAAGAATATAAACTGCAGTCATCTTGAAAGGTAAAAATATTTCGCCAGAAATTGTTGTCAAACTGTTATTTCGCAAGTCGACACTTTGTAGATAGGTCAAAATTTTATCGAAAGTCTTTAGACCGATGAAAGTAATCTGACAATTGCGTAGATCTAAAGTTCTGACATTCACGAGACTATCAAAAGTGTTTTTGTCTATATAGTCACCAAAATTATTTGATTTCAGATCTACTTTAGTTGTCTTAGTTAACGAACGATTCCCAACAAGGGCTACTGGTGATTGCATGGCAGAAACTTGGTTAATTAGAAGTGTCTTCAAGGTTCCTCGAACGTATTCGAGAAAATCCGGCGGAAAATTATACAATCCGTCAATAATCTTTATCGTTTCCAAAAAATCAAGTCCACTAAAAGCCTTACTAGTAAGGTCTAAAAATTGAACGTTATTTATTTCCAAACTCTTCAGCTTTTTAAAAGCATTCGTTTCGAATGCAGACTGCTCAATATCATTCAAACTTCCACCGGTTATACGGAAAGTATTAATTGTGTAATTACCATTTAACCAATGTTTTGGTATAGTAGAGCTTGGAAATTCGCAGTATTGTATATCTAAAGTTAGGCTTTCCTTACACTCATACTGAAAGAAAGAAAATATCAGATGACAATTTTCCCATAATCACACTACTTACCGTCTTTCTGTTTGCTAAAAAATCAGCTATAGCTTCTGAGGTTGTATCCTTGCAAGTGATACTGCACGAATTTCCGATGCATGCCTGATCCGACTTATCAAATTGCGATTTCTGAAGACGTACATCTCGCAAAACTCTAGAAAAGACCAGAAATGAAATTAGAAGAAGATCGTAAGCAAACTTGATCGAATACTTTATGGAATGAACTTTTTTATTTAGTAGTGGTTACTTGAGATATGTGACGATTGTGATCCATTCGTAGAAATGAGTTGATTTTGCCTACATATTTACTACAATACATACTACATACTATTTTATAATTATAATTTTAGGTCTAATCTATTTAACTTTCTCGTCCTGTCAGTACGTCAAAGTTGATGAAAATTTAAAAACAAACCGAGTCTCAAACGACCCTTTTTTAAATAGCCAGCTGATGGGTTCCTCAAGAAACACTTCCAATATACACATACTCAAAAAAGTCTGCGTACATCTCATTAATAAATTCGGAATGATGTTGGAATCGTAAGAATCAATAATGTGATCTTGATTTAATCATTTCGATAAAAAGCCTACACTGCAAGAGATGTATTGAAGCAGGTTTGATTAAAAAAATTCCAAAATTAACGAAGATATGGTAATTTCAATACTTGGAAGTCTGTGAGCGGCCTCAAAAAAGTCTGCGTACACATCACAAACTTTGGGGATTCCCCGAAATGTGCAGTGGTTATGCCTACATTTTTTCATTGATACGCGTAACGATACTTCATTTGAAAATTCTTTGAGAGTTTTGCGTGAATTAAAGAGTATTCTTTAATATGGAAGTTAAAAATAAGGAAATCAGTGTTAGTGAGCGTAAAGTGATAGTAAAATTGCGTGAAAAGTTTTCGTGAAATCGTAAAATTAGTTAGAAGAACCCATTCTTCGGTACAAAGGGTTGTTGCTTATTACGAAGAAACCGGTTTCATTATTTCACGGCATCGATCAGGACGTCCTCCTAAACTTACAGCGCGTGGACGTCGGTGAATTATTAATGCTGTGGAAAAACATCCCCGATTAACGGCGTTCCAAATTGTGCGGGACATAAAACAGAAATATAATAAAACAATATATGATGAAACAGTGCGTATAGTTCTCAGGAAAGGTGGTTACCATGGTCGAGTAGCACGTAAAAAACCGTTCATATCGGAACGAAATCGTCGAAAGAGAATGGAATTCGCCAAAACTTATGTAACTATGCCAAAAGAATTTTAGGAAAGCGTTCTTTTTTCGGACGAAAGTAAGTTTAGTATATTTGGGATAAAAGGACGCAAATTAGTATGGAGAAAACGCTCGACAAAATTCAATAAAAAAAATTTGATTCCCACTGTAAAGCATGGTGGCGGCGGTGTGATGGTTTCAGGGTGTATGGCAGGCAGTTGTGGGGGGCAACTAGTTTTCATAGAATTAAAAATGGATAAATACGGGTACCTAAATATTTAAAAAAAATAATGTTAAGCAAAGTGCTGAGAAATCGCAGCTGGGGAACGCATTTTACTTTCAGCACGATAATGACCCCAAACATACTTCTGAAATAAGTAGGCTTTGGTTGGCCTACAACGTCCTAAAACTCTTAGATACACTTCCCCAATCACCAGATGTAAGCCCAATTGAACATTTGTGCGATTTACTTGAAAGAAAAATTCGACAGCATGACATAACAAGCAAAGAGTCATTAAAAAATGTTATTTTGAACGAGTGGAACAAAATACCGGTCGAAGTAACATCAAAGCTTGTTCACTCCATGCAAAATAGGCTAAAGGAAGTCATTTATAGGAAAGGCTATGCTACTAGATATTATGGTTCTTAATCTGATAAGCTTATATAGTGCATTTCAAATAAAATGAATAAATTTTTTCAGGTGTACGCAAACTTTTTTGGATGCATTTTGATGACTTCTTGGAAGAAACATTTTTATTTTGGTTATTCTAAACAGCGAACGAGTACTCAGTTATATATTTATTTACCATATAGTTTACTGTAAATAATAAACAAAAAATTGTAAGTTATAAACAATTGGCAAAGGTTTTTATATTGATATGTTTGCTACAACCAGCAAGTGTACGCAGACTTTTTTGAGTATGTATGTGTATGTAGTGCTTGGTATGAAGTTTTAAAAGACTTTTTGGGATGTAAGCGGGTCAGTGAAAATAAAACATGTCCGTTCCGCGGAAATTTAAATTTAAGTGAAATATGTAATAAATATAATTTTTCATAAAGTTTTCAAACTAAGCGATGCCAGGACTGACAGCCCGACGCGCAATGTGGGTCCAAAGTTAGACCTTTAAACTAAACAAAGCAAGGATAAATGGAAAATAATGTGAGAAAAATAGTATCGGGTTAGAGTTACCTACTCTTTGATTAGTTAAACTTCAAATCAAAGGGCACAGTCCTTTTAACAAACAAAGAGACTTCTGCGGAAACATTTAACACTGGAGTACATGCGTTTGAACATTAATACAGAAACAACCTACTGAGACCCTTGGAGTATTATCCTTAATAATTGTATACATCATACTAAATTGTTTTGGTATTTCAAAGGCTAGCGCGAGATGGGAACACAGTAGTCATCAAGCCACTTCAAAACTCGAATACGTCGCGCATTGTCAAACATTTTTTGAACACATCTAATGCTGTTCGGTTTGTCAGTGTTCTTAGTTTTGAGTGTCAAAAATTTAATACGTGCTTACCTCGTTTTTGATGTTCTATCGTCGGAATAAATATTGGTTAAAATAAGAAGTAAGATAAGTCCGATAAATCCGGGGATCATCAGAAATTTAGCCCAACGAAGCCACGGCAAAATACTGATGTTAACGCAGCTAAAAAAGGAAATGCATATTACAATTAATTAGAAATTCTGACATGTGTCTTTAATTTTTTATAAGATCGATTCTAGGACAAGAAGGAGAAACAAAAATGTTCTTTACATTTCAATCTACATCTAAATTTCTTAATTTTCCTTCATTTAAAGTTTGTAAAACAGTGGAAAATACTGTAAAGACAAATCTTGTAATACACATAAAAACATGAAGTAGATTTTCCTAACATCGATCCAAACTTATTTTCAATTTTTAAATTTATTTAATTTTTACTAATCCTTTATTATTTTTGGGGTTTTGAGTGAAAGCACACAATTTCAGGGCAGCAAATTCTTTTGAAATTTCAGGTCGATCGCACAATACTTTATTATTTTTTAATAATAAAGTAGAAAGGCAAAAAAATTAAACAAATGTAAGTACACCAATTTTATAAGCTTTATAAAGTTCAAGGATTTAGATTCAATCCATTCCAGTTATCCAGATCACTAAATTTGTTTGTACTTTAAAATAATTTTATACTGCACAATTAATCAGCGGCTATAAATTTTTTTTACAACTTAAGTTTAATGTTTATTCTAAATTAATGGATTCTACTTCATATAAAGTTCAAATTCAAGATAACAATAATTGTGTTTACATTTAGAAAAAAAATTATGTACGCATCTGAAATAATACTTCAAATATATTATTGGAAAGCCTCATTTATTTTTATTTTCTTAATATTAGCACTCGATATTGTTGCCAATGCAATTTTCTTAGAATTTTAGTGGTTTTGACTGTATTTGCGCCGATTATATGAAATCAAATAGGTACTCGTACAATGAACCATTTGCTACACTCCAAAAAAAATGACGGATTTAATTGATAAGATAAATAATTGATATGCGCATATAGATAAATCAAAAAATTTTCTAATTCACATGAAAGTCATAGAAAAATAATTCAATTGAAATACCTCTTTGTTTTGGTTGTTTGTGACTTATCCAAAGTTAAGAATTTTGATTGCAACATACTTTCTAATTAGTCCCTTACATATTATTTCCGTAATCTTAAAATTCAGTATCTCTACCGAACTTCTTAACCGTCTTTTTTCACTTACACACTGCTCTGAAAGGATTACCGTCCCCGAACAATTCAACGAATCAACTAAAGATGATAAGCAACTGGTATGTGGCTTATATTCTTTATCTGTTTAATTAATTGCACAGGATTGTGTAGATGATATAACGATTGATTTCTTTCCTAACAGTCACAAAAACTGAATATCGCAAAAACCCATTTTTTATTTTCTTAAACTAATTACTTTAATATTTTTCAATATAATAAATAATGTGATGGGTACATACAATACATAAAACTAGTTTGGGTTCAGACATTTTTCAGTCGTACGTCAACTATTTAGGAGAATAAATCCAACATATATTTTTGCAAATAACGTAAAACAAACATGCAACCAATGGTTCATTGTTCTAATCCATTTGGACAAATCGATTATTTTAAATAATTTGAGAACCACTTATGTTCGTTGAAAAATTCGCAAATACAATTTTTATAATTTCTTTTTTGATAGCCCTTTTTTAAAAAATGCTCGAAATGATTCAAATTAGTAGCATAATATGTTCGAAAATTGACATGCAATGAATTGTGCTCGCATTTTTTAAAGAATTTTGTATGGAACGACAAGCATAAATTACTAGTTTTTTGCTCTCAACATGAACTCATACAGAGAAGTTGATATTATATTACGTTTAATGCAGCCCAAAGAGTTTGTATCGCATAGAATTGAACCACGCATGAAATCAAGTTGTACAATATTTTTGTTCAGATATGCCTGAAAATCCAATTCCAGTTGCTGTCTGTGAGCATGATAAGTCTAGAACGCCTTGAACTAGAATGTTGAAATATAATTCGAAGGTTTGATCGAACGCTAAATTTGGTAACTACCAACATAGTTCTACTCCTTGGGATAGGTGCCATACAAGATATCTTAAAGCATGTGAAATTTTGCATACTTACTATTGATTGAAGATATGAAAAATACTTATATTTTGCCAATCAAACATCTGGTGCAATTCTACTAAACTCTCTATAACCCCAGAAATCTTTTACCCAAAAAGCTGAAACTTTATACAATTTAGTTTCAGGTTAAAGTTAAGTCGGAATTCATTAGTCAAATTCATCAAAACCTCCCATGCAAATGTCCTTGAAGCTTGTGCTCACCAACTTTAACTGATTACTTGAAAACGCGTTAAGCTAGGAGTTTGATATTTAGTAGTTTAAGGGTTGCACAGTTTGGATAAAATCGAGTGAATCTTTCGCATAACTCACATAGAAAATTCTTCGAAAATTAGTACATAACAGAAATCCTTGAGTTAGGAAGTCAAAATTATACATGTTCACAGTAAGGTATTGAGCTCAAATTTTCACATTAAAGGAGGCTATCTAGTTGAAATTTTTTTAATATTGGCGGACAGTACCTGTTATGGTGCACAAATTTATTTTCTACTGTATGACTGAAAGAAATATGTTATACACGTATTTGCGTGGTTGTGATTGATAATGATAATGACGACAATTTTTGAAATTCTTTAAAATTTTTAAAAAAAAATTTCCAACAGTCTGGGCGCAACTTTATTATTTTTCCGGCAGAAGTTCGGAACGTGTTTAATTCGGGGATGCTTTGTATGTTACTATGTGACTGAAAACCTAACAAAAAGTTTGGGAAGCAGCTAGAATAGAGTGTAACATATGAATTATATAATTGGGTCATATTCCGGGATGCGGTCTAAAGGTTGAAAAAGAAAAAAAACTCAAAAATAGGTGATTATTAAACAAGCCCCTGGATGTGAAAAGATATTCGATATCTGATCAGACCTGAGAGATATGGGGGAATTTATGAAAAAGTATGCAAACACTAACACCCTCTTAGGGGTTGAATTTGTGAAGAATCCGTAAAATAAAAATGAATTCAATATTTGGAAAGACCTAGTAAATATGACGAACATCGTGAAAATATATGCATTTTATTTTTACTGATAATTTTGTTTGCCTTCCCCTTCCGAACGCCAATGAATACTCAAAATTTTTTTTATCATAATTACTTTTCTAGTTGATTTACTTATACGTACCGAGTTTCAATTTTCTAGCATAAGCCGTTCTAAAGTTAGGAAAAACACCGTCACCCCCGTACTGTACTACCCCAAAAAAAAAATTATTTTTCCACCATGCCACTATTATAGCCCTATCTAAATACCAAATTTCAGCTTTCTGTCATTATAGGTTCTTGAGATATAAACATCGGAACTTTTTCCTTCTCACCCTTCCCCACCTCCACCCTCTACACCACCACCACCAAAGTTTTTTTTTAACCTACTAGGGTTCTATTTGAACTACTTCTGGTAAAAATTTGAAGCATCTATCTTACACTGTTATTGAGCTATGAAACGTGTTATTTTTGAAAAATTCTTATCCCCTCCACTTCTATGCTCCCCTACCCTTTTCAAAAACTATACTTTGGGCAGTTTTTGTTTATCAAGCTCTATTCTCAAACCAAATTTTGTTTTTCTGGTGCAATTGATTCGTAAGATATCGTAATCTAAAGTTTTTCACCCCTCACCTCCGTACGCCACTACCCCCACCCAAAAATTTTATTTCAATCTACTCTCCTAGTATAACTACAGATATTTGTTAAGTTTTATTTACTTGCCATTAATCGTTTAGGAGTTATGGATTTTAAAAAGTGTCGATCTGCCCTTTTTTGCGTTTCTGACGCATTATTTCCCTCTCCACTCCCACCCCCCTTCACCCATACCATCAATTTTTTTGCAAATGGGTCCACTATCAAAGCTCTATGGAAATTCCAAGTTTCAGCTTTCTACCATAAGCGGTTGCTGAGATCTAGAAACCAAAATTTTTCGTCTAAAACGCTTCCCCCTCACACCCTCACCAATCAAAAAAATCTTACGTCAAGGGGTCTACCATGTCTATTCATAAAAAAAAAATCAATTTAATAGCTCATAGGGTCTGGGACCTATAATTCCTCAAACGAGTTTGCGTACGGCGTACGCCGTACGGCGCACAGACGGACTGAAAATTTTAATAAAACGTGTAAAACAAATTTTTCAGGGTAGTAAATTTTTTTTTTAAGAAAATCGATAGCAGTACTTTATTTTTAAAATAATAAAGTCAAATACACCTGGTATTATTTATTTTGTTTTATTTACGTGCTCCAGACATATATGTATTAGTATCTATATTGCTAGCAGTCATATTTTCTCATAGAAAATGAATAAGCACGAGTTGATTTGGAAATTCAGAATCAGCTGTTCGTCTTGTTCTTGTTCTGTCTGAAAAATGTGAAGAATCGGTGGCGCCAAAATTTGAATGCAAATATTTAATTACGAAAAATCATATATGTTTAGTATCTATATTGCTAGCAGTCATATTTTATCGTACTAAATCAATAAGCACGGGTTGAAATATAAATTCAACAGCTGAGTCTGATTTTTGTCTCAAAAATGTAAAGAGCCAAGAGAGGCCAGTACAAAATTTTTATCACAAATCAAGTTCTTATGAAATTTGAACATCGTAAATATAAGTATTTAATTAGGAAAATTATGTTTATGAAGAAATTGTACAGTTCATGATTTCAAAAACATTGTAATATTAAATTAAAATCCAGTAACGTTTAAACTACCACTATATTGAATTGGAAAATTCAGAATCAGCTGTTAACGACGAGACTTACTCTGACAAGTGCGGCTGGCAATATAGATACTAATACATATATGGCTCCAGATATCTTGTTGTGTTTTTGACCTAACTTCTAAACGAAATTATTGTAGACGAATTTTTTTATGTACAGTCGCATAGGTATGACGCTGTATAAACTCTGACTACGTAGACTACGCGGACTACGCAAGCTTAATAAATGTATAAATATATCGATAACTGATGTGTAATCAGACATACCTAACTGGGTATTCATTGAACAAATGTATATTTTTTCGATCGAAGAACCCGTCTATGCATAAAAATCTTTCGGTGCTAGATAAATTTTACAATTCGCTCCAGATTTCATATACCTTCGAGTAGAATGGCTTTGATTCCTGTTGCAGTCTAAGAGCTTTAGTAAAATATTAAGTCGCTATATTTTTTCGTTTTTTTAGGCACAACCGTTGAATAAAAGATAGTCGTCACAATCTGTAGGAATTGGTAAAGGACGATTTGGTGTATTCACATGTATTGAGGGGGTGCTTCCGCTCGAGAACCTTCTTGTTTTTGGTAAAGGTGGTGGTGAATGTTCCGGACATCGCTCAAAGTAGAAATTATCTTTTCGAATAGTGCTCATATCTCCATTTTCGATAACTTCATAGAGCATTTCCGGCGCAACGTACTCGTAGCCTTGTCCGCTGCCAACGCTAGCAGTTGAAAATATTCTTTTAATTGAAGACCTATTAAAGATATATACTTAAAGTAAATTACAATAAAAGATCGATATTTTCAAAATGTTTTGTTACCTTTCGGACGAGACTATAGTACTGGCCGTGTTTGTGACAGTATCGTTAATGCTATGATCATTTCCTCGCAGAACCTTAACATCTGAATTGTTAGTTTTCAATAAATTTGGATTGCAACGTATTAAAGAAAACATTATGAAGGCTCCAGCAAACATCGAAAAAAGGAGTCCAACAATAGAACTTACAATTACTGTGGTTTTGGGAGTCATACAGAAGCCAGTAATCGTCGCAAACTTCTCCGCCTATCATATAATAAGATTGACAATTGAAAGGTGAAATCAGTGTCTCACCTTCCCTAACAATGCAAAATGTATAGGAAGTTTTCGTCTGAAGATCAGTAATAGAAAAATTTCCGGTAAGACTTTTCCGACATCCTAAACCATAGTCTTTGTAATTGGTCTCCATCTGAACATGGTTTCGAGATGCTTCCCTAAACCACAAAATCGCAAATTCGAAACCAACTTTTTCAACAGTAATTTGAACAAAAGATGTTGAAATTGCTTTTATGTTGAAATCGACTTCTCTTGGTTTCAAAGGAAGAAGTCCATTAGTTTCATTTGAACCACTTTCGCAAATGTTCTTGGAACAAGTCGAACATTTCACTACTACAACATCGGTTTCATTTTCCTTTCCGCAGGGCTCCTCTGTTGTTGTTGAAGGAAATAGTTGGGTACCTAAAGTAGTACTTTCACTAGTGAATTCAGTTGTCTCACTTTCAGTAGTGAATTCAGTTGTCTGTGTGGTGACGGTAGTGGTTGATGTAGTTGTAGTTGATATTAAATGAAGAATCGTGTTTAAAGCCTTTCCCTCTAGCTCTTTGGGCATATCGCATACGACTTTGTCGTCAAAAATTTCATCCTTTTTTTCTGTGTAGTATTTGACCAGTTGCCACAAATTTGAATCACAATTCCAAGGATTTCCCCGTATTTCAGTCCTTATTCCAGCTTTGATTAACGGTAGGAATATGTCGCCAGAAATTGTTGTCAAACTGTTATTTCGCAAGTCCAAACTGTGTAGAGTGGCCGAAATTTGATCGAAAGCCTTGAGGTCAATGAAAGTAATCTGACAATTGTGTAGATCCAAAGTTAAGACATTCACGAGACTATCAAAAGTGTTTTCGTCTATATAGTCACCGAAATTATTTGATTCTAGTTTTACTGTAATTGCCTTAGTTAACGAAAGATTTCCAACAAGGGATGATGGTGATTGCATAGCAGAAAGTGTACGAATTTCAAGTGTCTTCAAGGTTCCTCGAACGGGTTCGAGGTAATCCGGTGCAAAATCGTATAACCCGTCAATAATGTCTATCCGTGTTACAGAATTAAGTCCAGTAAAATCCTTGCTAGAAAGTTTTAACATTTGAACGTTTCGAATTTCCAAATGCTTAAGTTTTTGAAAAGTATTCGTCTCGAATGCGGACTGCTCAATATCATTCAAATTTCCACCGGCTATACGCAAGTGATCAATTTGGTACTGACTATCCAACCAATGTTTTGGCATAGTAGAGTTGGGAAATTGACAGTTTTCCATATGCAATTTTAAGTTATTTGTGGAAAAACAGCTCTGAAAGAAAGAAAATATAAGATGAGAATTTTTTCTTAATCAGACTACATAGCTACCTTTTTAATTTCTTCGCTTGTTAAAGCATTTGCTACAGTTGTTGAAGTTGTATCCTTGCAAGTGATAGTGCAGACAGTTCTGGTACATTCTGAAACCGACTTATCAGATTGTACGGTTCCAAGCGCTGTATCTCGGAAAACTCTATGAGAGACGAGAAATTTAATGATAATATAATGTAAAGAGAAGAAGAATGATCGAAAATTTCATTCACACTTGAACTTGAATATGTACCAATTATCAAATTAAAGCTAAAAAAATATCTCAAATTTTCATTTTCTTTGAAGAGAAAGAAAAAACGAGAAGAGACTTATAAATTTGTGCAAAATTCAAATTTTCAAATTTCTCTCATAAAATATTTGAGAAATATAGAAATTTCTCAGCTGCACTTCTCTGTGCTCACTAAGTATTCATATATACTGTCCTTTATAAAATCTATCAATATATAATATATTTTAAGGCTTATAAATAATATTGCTGTTCAAAATGTCCTCAAAAAAACAAATGAATTTAAAATTATGCAGTTCAAAATCTGACGTGTTGTTGATAAACATTCGCAAAATACATTTCCAAAATAAATAAAATATCCTCCGCAGTTTTTAAATTCAAAAAAAAATCAAATCCATCACCACCAATCACTCCAAATTTAATAAATAAATGATCACCTTGTTTTTGATGTTCTATCGTCGGAAAGAATATTGGTCAAAATTAGAATTAAAATAAGTCCGATAAGTCCGGGGATCATTAGAAATTTAGCCCAGCGAATGTTGATATTGAAGTTGCTAAAAAAGTGAATAAATATTATAACTAATTACATTTTACGATAAGAATGAATAAAAGGCAGAAGCAGAAACAAAACATAATTTTATATACTGTACTGCATATTCACTAGTGGGAAGAATTCCATTTCGAGGTGTCTAACATTTTTATTTTCATTTTCTAGTACCTTTGGCCTGTGGCTTTAAATAGTGTAAGTCCGAACTTTTAAATACAGTATGTAGAAAATCCCGTAAGCATAAAATCTTTGATAGTTAGTTGGCATAACTTTGAAATTCCGACATATATACATACCTATATAATCTGGCACTTATAATAATATATTGAAAATTATATTTTCCTAAGGTTCACGTGTTTCCAACCTTAAAATTTATTTAAAAAAAAACAATAATTTTAAAAACAAATAAGTAAAAAACTAAATGAATGAGGCAGACCTTTTGATTTTTTGGCTTTTTGTTTCTGATTTTTTAATGGAAATTTTTTTTTCGGTTTTGGTTGGACGCAAATTTTTTTTGAAATTTCAATTCGATCACAGTTATTATAAAAAATCATTAGAAATCATTAATTTATTAAAATAATAATTCAGAAATTAAACAGGTGTTCATAAATTGTATAGGTTTTGTAAAGACCAATGCTTGGATTCTGGTAATAATATTATTATTATTATTCATCTATTCCAGTTACTTGCACAAATTTTTTACATCACAATTTACCAGGTGCTTTAAATTTTTCTTACAACATTAATTTCAAATTTGTTCTAGATAAATAAGGAGTTCTACTTCATATAAAGTTACATTCAAAATTACAATAATTGTATTTACATTTCGAACCATTTTATTTTCATGCAACAGAAATAATATTTACAATATTTGATTGTGCTCAATTGTTTTTATTTTCTACACATCAGCACTCATTATCGTTTGGATTGGTATTTGCTCGGATTATATGCCATCAAATACAACGAACAATTTGATTGATAATTGATAAGATAAATACTTGATCTGCACATACATATAAAGATATTCTAATTGGATTTCACATTTAACTTATAGTTAAACATAGTTTTATTGAAATACCTCTTCGTTTCGGGGTTTTGGTATTTATCTGAAGTTAAGGATTTTGATTGCAGCATACTTTCGTAACATTATTTCCGTAATCTTTAAATTATCTAGATATCTATACTGCGCTTCCTTAGTATTTTTCACCTACACACTGTTCTGTAACTTTGAGAGGAGTACCGTCCCCGAACAATTTAGCGAATCAACTAAAGGTGATATGCAATTGGTATGTCGTTTACATTTTTTATCTGCTTAATTACGCAGAATTATTTACATAATAAATCGATTGATTCCTTTGCCAGTAGTGCAAATGTCAAGACAACAATATAGAGAAGGACATATTTCCATTGGTATTTTTTTTAAAAAAAGTATGATTTTATTTGAAAGCTTATAAATAACAATAATTTTAAATCTTATATTGCATATTGCTAAGCGATGATCACCATAAATGAATAAAGATTATAGGCATTTTGAAGCATATAATTTCAAACCGGAATTAATATACTACACATTCGCTAAAGAAGTGTTTTTACTGTTTCTAATTCAGGCTTTAGTAAATCTGACAATGGCATTATAAGAAACGTTTGAGAATGTTTTCGAGTGTGGGGACTTACCATTCGATTGGGTATATTTCAGGCATCAATACTTCGCTATAATTCGAAGTTCAATGTACACTAAACACCAAATTGCGTAAAGGGATTAGAAGGTCCATTTTGGTCCCGAGATTGGTTCGTTATGTTCTAGACAAAAAGGGCTTTCTTCATAGCTTCTACTATTAAATGATAATTTGTGGTCAGGCGTTTGGGATCAATACTACTTTGGTTGATAGGAAAGTCCGAAAGGCATAGTATTCAACCTAGGATGAAAGAAACTAATTTTTTTCCGATCTGCTCGAATAACACGATTCCGATTACAGTCCGCTAGTAAGATAAAACTAGAACGCTTTAGAATGTTTTAATGTAACCATAATATTTGGTAGAACTCGTATCGCTAAGTTAGAAACCGACCAACGTCGAACTACTCCAGGTAGCTGCATAAGAACGTCCTAAAAACAATGTTCACGAGTACTGGATGATAATTTTAAGACACTAGAAGCTACGACATTTATATAAAGGTATTCATTTGAAAAACGTTAACTTTTGTCCAAAACAAATTTTGAAAAATTTGGTAACTGAACGTACATAACTTAGTACAACTCAAGAAATCATTTAGCATTGAAGTCTCGTAACTATACAAATTAGTTTCAAGATAAAATCAAGTTTGACTAATTAATAAAAAAATAATTAATAAATGTAGTATTGTACAATGTACCTATATAATGGGCGATCAATCCTAACAAACTGAATACGTAAAATTGTGAAATATTCTTAAAAAAAAAACCTTTGGTTCCCATCATTGGATATATTCTTTTAGTTTAAAAATTTGAATTAATCTTACAACACTGAATACTGTCGAACGAAGCCTTTATACACAGAATATATTATATTTTGCTATTTCTTTAAGCATAATTGTTAATTAAAAGATAGTTGTCATAATCTAAAGGAAGTTGTGATACATTTAAATTTGTTGGAAACATGTTTTCGCTTGACAATCTCTTCGGTAATGGTGGTGGCGAATGTTGCGGATATCGTTCGAAATAGATATTATCGTTTCGAATAGTGTTGGTATCTTTTTTGTTGATAGCTTCGTACAGCAGTTCCGGCGCAACATACTCGTAGCTTTGTTCGCTTCCAATACTTGTAGTTGAAAATTTTCTCTTAATTGAAGACCTATTAAAGATATCATTAAATTAAAAATTAAATTATTAAAATTTAAGATCGATATTCTTAAAATGTTTCGTTACCTTCCCGACAATTCTATAGTACTGGCCGCGTTAGTGACAGTATCGGTACCACTGCGATTATTTTTTGGTAGAATCATAACACCCGTCGTACTTTTTTTTAGAATGATCAACCTCTTTTTGGCTTTCAGTAAGGTGGGCTTGCAACGTAGTAAGCAAAACATTATGACTGCTCCAACTAAAATCGAAAGTAGCAGCCCGATTGCGGATATTACAATTATTACAGTCTGGGACTCGTAGAGAAGCCAGTAATCGTTGGTCGTGTTCCCTCCTATGATGTAATAAGATTGACAATTGAATGGGGACACCATTCTCTCGCCATACCCAACAATGCAAAATGTATAGGAAGTATCCTTCTGAAGATCAGTAATATTAAAATTTTCCACAACTATTTTCCGACATCCTAAGCCATAGTCTTTGTAGTTGGTCTGCATCTGAATATGGTTTCGAGTTGCGTCACTAAACCACAATATCGCAAACTCAAATTCCACGTTTTCAACAGTAATCTCGACCGAAGATGGGGAAATAGTCTTAAAACTGAACTCGACATTCCTTGGTTTAAGAGGAAGTAGTCCATCATTTTCATTTGATTCACTTTCACAAATATTCCTGGAACAAGACGTACATATCACTACTATAACATCGGTACCATTTCCCGTGTCGTATGCGAGCTCTGTGGATGGAAACAATCCTTCATTAAAAGTACTGCTTTCAATTTGATCAGATTCGGTAGTGTATCCACTTGGATGATATTCAGTGTTGACGGTAGTGCTTGATGCAGTTGTATTTGATATCAGTTCAAGAATCGTGTTTAATGGTTTCCCTGCCAGCTTCTCGGGCATTTCGCATACGACGTTGTCGTCAAAATAAATAATCGTAAATTCTGTGTAGTATTTGACCAGTTGCAACAAATTAGAATCGCAGTTCCAAGGATTTCCCATTATTTCAATATTGACTCTAGCTTCAACTAATGGTCGGAATATTTCCCCGGAAATTGTTGTCAAACTGTTATTTCGCAAGTCCAAACTTTGTAGAGTGGCTGAAATTTTATCGAAAGCCTTGAGGCCAATGGAAGTAATCCGACAATTAGGTAAGTAAAAACGAGTGACGTGTACGAGACTATCAAAAGTGTCTTCGTATATGAAGTCACCGAAACTATTTGATCCCAGATCTACAGTAGATGTTTTGTTTAATGGAAGATCTCCAATAAGGGATGCTGGAGATCTCATAGCAGCTATTTGCTGAATCTTAAGGGTAATTAGAGTCTTTCGAACGGGTTCGAAAAAGTTCGGAGCTAAATTGTACCATCCGTTAATAATTGTGATATGTCTCAAAGAATCAAGTCCACTTAATGCCGTGCCATAAAGAATTGGAATTTTTACGTTTCTAATTTCCAAACTTAGAAGATTTCTAAAAGCATTTGTTTTGAATGCGGACTGCTCAATATTATTCAAATTTCCACCGGTTAAATTGAAGTTGGAAATATCATAATCCACATCTAACCAATGTTTTGGCATAGTAGAGCTTGGAAATGTGCAGTTTTCTATATGCAAATCTATACTGAACCTACAATTCTGAAAGAAAGAAAATATAAGATGATAATTTTTTCTTAATCCGACTAGTTACCTTCTTAATATCTTCGTTTGTTAAATATTTAGCTATTGCTGTTGAGGTTGTATCCTTGCAAGAGATACTGCAGTACAAGGAAGTTCTGATGCATGACAAATCGAACTGATCAGATTGTGTAATCTCAACTCCTACATTTCGGAAAAAACTAAAAAATAGGACAAGAAATGGAATGGCGATTAATGAAGAGAGTAGAGGAATGATCAAAATTTTCATTCACACTGGAATATGTACCAATTATCAACTAAAAGCTAAAAATCATCTAAGATTTGAATTTTCTTGAAGAGAAAGGCAAGATGATTACCAAAAAGTCCAAATTTAAAGTATTGATTTTCCAAATATGGTTCTTCAAATATTGAAAATGAAAATCTTGCGATTCAAATATCAAATGTCGTTTAAAATTATTGTTTGCCTCTGTCAGCGACAAAAGTTTAGAAGAGACCTTCATATAATGTCAAATTCATGTGACTACGTGTTAGATGCGAGGTGTTAGCACGTGCGTACGCTAAATTCAAAGAGTAATATCATCTTCATGTCGGTAGCTGTGCTAGATGTGTGGTCTGTGGTTTAAAGACGTGCATACTTTTAGTTCAAAGAGTACCTACTTACATATTTAGTCACCCAAAATATAATCCCTTTTCTTCGATTTACAATGATCAAATCTTCAATATTTGCTGCAGTTCGTCAGTAATCTTAGTTTTTAGTATCACAAAACTAATAAATAAATACTTACCTCGTATTATTTAATGTGCTGTCATCGGAAACAACATTGGTCGAAAAAAAATGGAAAATAAGTCCGAAAAATCCAGGAATGGTGAGATATTTAGCCTTTCGAAACCATGCTTTACCATTCTTAATAAACGAACTAAAATAATTATTAAATATTATAATTAATTAAGCTTTTAATAAAACTAATTCCCTTTATTTTAATTTACTACATATTAACGGCAGATATCAATCCCATTTCGATATAGAATCTAACAATTTTAAATTTCTTCTTTTAAAATTAGTGACTAGTGAATTGTTAAGATCTCGAGTAAATAAGATTTTGATGAGACACAGATTCACTTTAATAAGATCATAAATCAGATATCTTCTTATTTTCACTATTGAGCGGAAGAAGACAATAAGATAACGATATCGTACTGGGTATATGATATTAAACACAATTAAAAATTTGTGAAACATAGTAAAATTGATAAATCTAATTGATGCGATAAATATTTGCTTTAAACATGTAGATAATTCAAAAAAATAGATACTCGGCTTAGAACTAATATTAAACTTATGGCTAAACTAGATTTTATTGAAATACCTCTTCATTTTGGTGTTTTATGACTTTTTCAAAGTTAGGGATTTCGACTATAGCATAGTTCCGTAGTATTCCTTTTAACATTCCCACCGTAATATTAGAATTAAGTTTCTGTACTGATCTCCTTAAAAGTCTTTTTTCACACTCACACTGTTCTGTAACTTTGAAAGGAATACCGTCTCCGAACAATTAAATGAATCAACTGGTGATAAGCAACTGGTATTTCGTTTATATTTTTATCTGCTTAATTACGCAGGAGTGCTTACACGATAAAATAATTTGTTTCCTTGAAGTACAAATGTTAGAGCAATAGTTTAGAGTAAAACACACTTCTATTTGCTATTGCTATTTCAGTAAATTATATTTCAAACGTTATGTAAGTACAATGACAATTATCGAAAAACTATAAATGAACAAAGAATAAAGTCGTTAAGAACGAAACATAATTTAAAACTGGAATTAAAACAAATTCAATATAAAAGCGTTTATATATCCGTATTATTGTCTAATTTTGGCATTTTAGTTACCAAAGAAATGGGACTTTTATTAAATCTTATAATGGCAAGACAAGTACAGGAACAAAAAATCCATTTTCCGTAACAAAATACATATGTGATTAAAAGTTACATTTTAGTTAAGACAAAAACAAAAACCTAATTGTGCAAATAGCCCCGTGTTTGTTGCTTCGTTTATGTTCTAGATAAAAAGGGAAAAATTTTATCTTCATAGCTTCCAGGGACTTTCAAGTGATATTTTGTGTTCGGGGTTATGTGATTGCTAATTAGCTTTATTTGTTAGCAACTTATCACAATTGTTCGAAAAAGTTTCAGATTGTTAGCTTAATGTGATCAGAATTTTTTGTTTTATTGTCCTGTAGGTTAATTTAATTTTTTCTTTTTTAACACAGGTATGAAGAAAAAGTATTGTAAGAATTTTCTGGAATTCTTGGCGGTATTTGTCACTTTTGGTGATATTGGACAATATTATCGTTATCGTGCGTTCGGATAGTCAGAAAGACGAATAGAAAGCGTATTTGCGGTTTTAGCTATCTATCAGTGAAAAAAAAAACAGGCTAGGATCAATGCGTTACTTTCTTGGGGTAGCTTAAACTGGCATAGGCAGCCTCGTGCGATCGTTCCAGTCTATAACTTTGATGTGGTCTGTTTCAATGGTGGTATTATATCCGTACACCCTATTTTCCTTACCTTTCAACAATATCTAAATAAACATCATTATAAATTATACTTGCATATTCATTAATTTCTCTCCGGTAAGATTCGACGATAAACTATCAACCTTAATTCGGAAATAGTACGCTTAGAAGCAACGAAAAAATCTATATCGGATGAAGGGATGACGCTAATGTCTTAAATCAACCATGGCCGGACTATGACTATCGTGCCTTGAAGAAAATTATAATAAAGTTTCATCTAATAAAGTTTAGTTGGCCAGGACACGATTTGGGCAGTCGCGGTATTGATGATGACATATAATAAAGATTTCCTTGAACAAGCTACTTCAACAAATTAATCGTTGCTTCTCAATTTATACTCTTAAAATCCTTTATTTTTTTCTAATTTTTATAAATTTTTATGCTGTTTTGAATCTTTCGACTATGAGATTTTTTTCCAATTCAAGAAAATACAATGAATCAACGAATACGTATATTAATAAATTTAGCATTTGGTTTCCTACGATGATAACACATTCTTCGATAAAATATTGAGGTTTTATTTATTGAATATCCTTTTTCATTTGAATAACCCGACTATGTGAAACAGTTGGGGCTAGATTAATCTTACATACAATACGCTACAGATTTCGTCTAGAGTATAAAATTGATATGACTCGCGTTCAAGCCCTAATACAGACTACAACAAAGTATTATATTAGAACTCTGTATTTTGATATTTTTTTAAGCGTGACTATTGGTTAAAAGATAGTCGTCTTGATCTGAAGGACTCGGTAAAGGAAGTTTTGGTACATTTAAATTTGGTGGAAAGATGTTTTCGCACGACGATCTCCTTGGTAATGGCGGTGGTGAAGGTTGTGGTCGTCTTTCGGAAAGGAACTTATTTTTCCGAATGGCGGTGATATCTTTATTTTCTATAATTTCATACAAGGATTCGGGTGTAACATAGCTACGGCCGCTTCCAATGCTAGCAGCTGAACATTTCCTTTTAAATGAAGACCTATTAAAAAATATTTAGTAATCAATTAAAATATTAAAATTTATATTCTCAACATTGATTTACCTTTCGGACGAGACTACAGTACTATCAGTGTTTGTCACAGTATCCGTAATGCTCCGACCATTTCTTGGCATAATCATAACATCCGTAGTACTTGCATTTAAAGTGACTACCCGTCTGTTGCCTTTCAGTAAGGTTGGCTTGCAACGTATGATACAAAACATTATGAAGGCTCCAGTCAACATCGAAAACAGGAGTCCGACTACACAAAGTGCTATTATTGTTGCCTGCGAGTCATAAAGGATCCAACAGTTGTAACATTTTCTGCTACCCTCTATCATAAAATTAGATTGGCAATTGAACGGTGAAACCAGAGTCTCATTTTTCTTAATAATGCAAAATGTATAGGAAGTTTCCGTCTCAAGACCAGTAATCGAAAAATTTTCAGCAACACTTTTCAAACAGCCTAAGCCGTAGTCTTTGTAGTTGGTCTGCATCTGAACATGATTCCGAGTTGCTTCACTAAACCACATTATCGCAAATTCGTAATCGACTTTTTTGACAATGATTTCGACAGCAGTTGGAGATATGGTCCTAATACTGAAGTCGACTTCCCTTGCCTTAAGCGGAAGCGTCCAACTAGCTTCATCGGATCCAACTTCGCATACATTTCCCGAACAAGATTTGCATATCACTTCTATAACATCGGTATTATTGTCCACGACGCCAGGCTCTGTTGTTATTGTTGGCGGATTGTCAGTGGTTGAAGTTATGGTTGAAGTTGTGGTTGAAGTTGTGGTAGAAGTCAATTGGAGAACTGAGTTCAACGGTTTTCCATGCAGTTCTTCAGGCGTATCGCACACGACATCTTCGTCTTTGTAGTACTTCGCCAGTTCCCACAAATCAAAATCACATCTCCAAGGATTTCCTATAATTGTCAATCGTACATTATTGATTATCAATGTCTGTACCATGTCACCAGAAATTGTTTTCAAGCTATTATTCTGAAAGTCTAGACGTCGTAATTCAGAATTTCTATCGAAAGTCTTCTGACCAAAAGAAGTAATCTGACAAGAAGGTAGTTTCAACGTACTGACATATACGAGATTCTCGAAAGTACTTTCGTCTATGAAGTCACCGAAATTATTTGATTCTAGATTAACATGATATAAGTTTGGAAATAAAAAATTTCCAATAAGTGATTTTGGCGATTGCATATCGGAATCTTGACGAATTTCCATTTCTGTCAAAGTTTTTGCTAGGGGCTCAAGGTAATCGGGCGCAAAATTATCTACTGCATCAATGATTTTAATTCGATTCAATGATCTCAGTCCACTAAAAGCCTTGCTATTGAGGTTCGAAATTTGAACGTTTCTAATTTCCAAAACTACCAGCCTATTAAAAGCTGACGTGTAGAACGCATTCTGCTCAATATCATTCAGATTTCCACCTGTAAGACGTAATTCGGTAATCTCATAATTACCTAGCAACCACTTTTCTGGCAAGGTTGAGTTTGGAAATTTGCAGTTTTCTATATTCAATATAAATTTATATATACAAAACTGGAAGAAAGAAGTTATAACATTATTTATTATGCTTTTTTATTTTGACTGTTACTTACCCATGAAGGTGTTTTTTTTAAAGAATCGACTACAGTTTCTAAGGTTGTCTCGCGGCAAGTAAGAGTGCAGGAATTGGATTCCCCGATACATTGATTAGCCGACTTGACAAATTGCAGGTTCTGAAGTCTTACATCACGTAATACTCTTGAAAGTAAAAGTTGTGCATTATACCTCCGCAACAAAATGCTATTTGTGGAACGTAAGTATTCTAGTGCGACCCTATTCTAACCGCTTCGTGAAGTGTTTTTAGGTTTTTATTCTTATTGTACCAGAAATAAACATGTTTCGGACTTCTAACCAAAAATAATGAAGTTACGCCCAGACTGTTGGCAGATTTTTTTTATTTAGATTTTAAGTACTGCTTTTTATTTCTCAACGTTAGCAAAGTTTCACCTTCTAGCATGAGCCGTTAGAGCATTGCCACTCATACCGGCAAGAACGGAGCCCGAAACGGTTCACCGCCTTTTTTGACCGGACGTATTTTTCGTCAGCACTGTCAAAACCGGAGCAATGTTCTTGGCTCCTGAAAAGTTCAACTTCCGCCTTATATTTTAATTGGATTTCATAATTTCTCAATATTTTGATGAGATACTTTTTTGAGAATATATGTAGTTATGTTCTTTTTACTTTAACTAACTACTAAATTTTGCATAATTTTTTGTAAGACAAAATACTTTTCTTTTCCAGTAACACATACTTATGTTTGTTCCTAATTTCTTGTTTGTATCATAACCGTTCTCGACATAAAAAAAACACCTATATATGTACATATCCTACCATTTCCATGTTTTATAACTGTCCTAAAAAACTGTATTAGGTTT
This sequence comes from Beris chalybata, assembly GCA_949128065.1. Lineage (NCBI taxonomy): Eukaryota > Metazoa > Arthropoda > Insecta > Diptera > Stratiomyidae > Beris > Beris chalybata. Next base: position 4,007,646 of record OX421894.1, on the reverse strand, counting down.
CTTACTTTCACATCTATTGAAAAAAACTACGACTTTCCAATTTTCATTTCAATCCAAAATTTAATAGAAAAAAATAAATTAATTAATTTCATCCGTACCAATGTGATACTCGCTTATTACATAGTGTAATCGTTCACGTGAAATGAAATTTGAAAATTTTCGACTTTAGTCCTCTTCCACAACCTTCCTAAAAAAAAACCTTTTTAAACCAATTATTTTCTTAAGTAAAGTTTTATTACCGATCTAAAATTTCATTTTAAAAAAAAAAATACTACCCTCTTAATCTTATATTTTTATACTCTAGATGAACATATAGAGTATTATAAGTTTAATCCAGCCCGAAAAGTTTGTAACGCATAGAACCGAGCCTCGGACGAAAAAAAGTTATATATTATTTTGTGTTTATTTTTGGCCAAAACCCCCAAATCCGTTTGCTGTCCGTCCGTCCGTCCGTCCGTCCGTCCGTCCGTCCGTCCGTCCGTCCGTCCGTCCGTCCGTCCGTCCGTCCGTTAGCACGATAACTCGAGAACGCGTTGACCTAGGAAGTTGAAATTTTGTCACAACTTGTAAAATAGAAAAAGTAAGGCTAAGTTCGTTAATGGGCGATATCCTTCCACTCCTTCGGGTACCTCCCATACAAGAGTCCTTGAAACACGTTTTCCCAGTTATTGCTCGAATGCTTCAAGTTAGGAACTTGAAATTTTGCATACGGATGGTTTAAAATGTTTGAATTGAATGTTCCGAATATGATGCAAATCGAATGAGTCCTTCGTGTAACAGCCTAGAAAAGTCCTTCAAAAACGCATGCTTTTTACTGAATTCACTATAACTCCAGAACGAGTTAGAGCAGGAATTTCAAATTTTACAGGAATTAGTTTTATACCAAAGCCAAGACGGAGTTCAATTATTAGCGCCATCTGTTGACTCCTTCGGGTAGCTGTCATACAAAAGTCCTTAATAAACATATTCACCAATATTGCACGATAAGTTTAGAAAGCTTTCATTTACGACTTTGAAATTTTACAAACATTAATTTTATAATAGTCGCAGCTGAAACTATTAATATGAAAAATATCCCATAAGTCCTTCATGTAGTTGCCATACAAAAATTCTGTAAAATGTCCTAACTTACTTTATGGAACTCACTATAAATCAAAAAATCGACCACTACACAAAAGTTACTACCTGTAAGTAAAAGGTCATGTAATAATTGCTTGTGCACTCCTCATTCTTTTGATATATTTCCAACTAAAATATAAATCGGAGTTCAGTATTTCATCTAGAGTATCATACGATTGGCTTGCAGCCGATCGTGACTGCGTTATGTTTTATTTATAGTATATAGCAAAACTAAATTCTATCCACCCTTAAATTGATAATAACCTCCTAGCAAATTATTAACTGACCAAAGAAATTCAATATAAATTTGATTTAATTTGTATATTTACCTGGGTTTGGATGTGGTATCATGGGAAAAAATATTGATCATAAGAATAAGTAAAACAAATCCGATTAATCCCAGAGAAATGATTGATTTAAACCAACGACGCCATAATATACTGTTGATGTCAGCACAGCTAAAAATAAATAAAAAGGACCATAATTTATTATAAATTTTAACTTCTTTAGATTCAATATTGTCAAATAATTGACAATGTGCATATAGTCGAATACAAACTCAAAAGGCTATAATAATTATTTCTATTTTGTTATCCGACAGAAATTTCAAAAAAATTTGCTACCCTGAAATTTTGTATATTCACGTTTTAGGAATAGTAGTAAATAATGCCCGTCTGTCCGCTGTCGCCCTATTTCTAAAAGTGCTAATTTTATTTCGATCTATATAGAATCTTCATTTCGAAAAAGTTTTGTCTAACTGTTACATACTCAAAATCCAAAATAGGTAAAGTAGACGGCTAAAAGACGAAAGAAATGATAGTTTCAGAATAGATACAATACTTTTTTAAAATTTTAGGCAGATCATAAGTAAAATGATAAAATTCTTTGAACACATTCTTATCTTCTCATAAAATTTCTATTGAAAAAAATTATGCTATTATTTTTTTCGGCGGCGGTAGTTTCCGTTGCGATAAAAGTCATTTGACTACTTATTTAATCGGTGTCATTAAATTTATATCAATCTATTGTGCTACATAAATTGTATAGTTACTATTTGTTCTAGATAATTAAAGGGTTTTCGACTGCATCCTAAGTTAATGTAAAAATTAAAATAATAAGAATACTGTTCCTGTGTTTATCTACTAATCGAGCCATCCTTGACCTTAAATCACACCTATGGGCATCTCACGCAGAGTGCCCAAATTTCTTCAAGGTTATTATATCTTGCAAACAATTGTAGTTAATTTTTTAATAGGAATCTTAGCCAGGGAAATTAATTCAATGAATCTTTAATTATGTTTACATTTATCAGAAACTGATATGTTTTCGAGTAGTGTTTGTTCCGGTTATCTGCCATGAAAACGAAATGAACAACAATCTGCGGACCGTGACAAAATCGATGAATCTAATAGATAAGATAAGAAAGTATTTATTTTGAAAAAACCCGACTAATAAAAAATCGGATATAATAATTATAATTTATATCCGAATTTATTTAGTAGTTTAAAAAATGCCTAAAATAAGAAACTGAACTTAGTGAAGTACATCCAGGGAAATACTACCTTGTTTTGGAGTTCTGTGCCTTATCCAAAGAAAAGGATTTTGATTGTAGCATACTATCCTCTTATTCATTATTCACATAAGCATCAAATTAAATAATCATTCTGAACTTCACAGTCTCTTTTCACTTTTTTCACGCTTGACATGAAACATTCATGAGAGTACCAAACACGAACAATTTAATTAATCAACTAATTTAATAGTCGATAATCAATTGGTTTTTTGCTAATATTCTTTATCTGTTCAATTGCGCAGAATTGTATAAATTATATGACGATTGATTATCTTCAATATATAGTATGTGCGCCTCTCGTGTTGTTACTAACGTTACAGCGAAAGAGCCTTCATTCAAAAAAATATTATTATGATTTCTTGTAAAAGATGTTAATAATACCAAAATTTTTTTTATTAATTTAAAGTTGTAATAAATTAGTTTAAAAAAGTTTATCTTAATTTACATCTAACTCGAACGAACTCAAAGTAAGACGTTCAATAACTTAACCTTAAAAATCCTATTTAACGAACGAAGACCAAAATAAAGTTTTATAGAAGAACAAATTTTAAAGTTATCGCGCGTTCGGATAGTCAGAAGGACGGATAATAAGCGTATTTGTGGTCTTAGCTATCAGTGAAAAAAATAACATTGTTTTTACCGTAGCTACGATCAAGGCGTTACTTTTTTGGGGTGGCTTTAATCCGGCATCGACAACCAAGTGTATTCATGATAGTGTATCACCTTGATGTGGTATGTTCCAAATTCATGCTGGTATTCATTTTCTTACACGCTGTTTTCCTCACATTTCAAAAATATCTAAATAAATATCATTATAAATTATACGTGCATCTTCATTAACTTCTTCCGGTAAGATTCGACGTTTGGCTAACAACCTGAATAGCAAGGAAACAATCAAGATCGGATTAAGGGATACGGTGATGTCTTAAATCCAATTTCACGATCGATTTTGACTATCACGCGTTGAAGAAAATTATTTTTTTCTACACGTCTAATAAAGTTCAGAAGGCAAGCACCAGATTTATGATGTCGCGCCATTGATGATGACATCTAATAGACGTTTCCTTGAACAAGTTACTTGAATAGATTAATCATTGCTTCTCTTCTTTAATCGTTGCTTCTCTTTATCGTTGAATTGAAATTCTTTAATTTTTTTTTTAAATCCTTTATTTTTTATTAATATTTTTGCTACTTTGAATCTTTCAATTATGAGATTTTTTTTCCAATTCAACAAGATACAATAAATTAACTAATACATATATAATTAAATTTAGCATTTGGTTTCTTACGATGATAACACATTCTTTGATAAAATATTTAGGTTTTATTTATTGAATATCCTTTTTCATTCCAAGAACCCGACTATCCAAAACAGTTGGGTCTAGATTAATCTAACAATACGCTACAGATTTCGTCTAGAATGGCTATGACTCGCGTTCAAGCCTTACAGACTACAACAAGGTATAATATTAGAACACTATATTTTGATATCTTTTTAAGCGTTACTATTGCTTAAAAGATAGTTGTCATAATCTGAAGGACTCGGTAAAGGAAATTTCGACATATTTAAATTTGGTGGAAAGATCTTTTCGCAAGACGATTGCCTTGGCAATGGCGGTGGTGAATGTTGTGGACATCTTTCGAAAAGGAACTTATCTTTCCGAATGTAAAGGATCTTTATTCTCTTGAGAGCCCTGGTGCACTCGTTAAAACAACTGTTGACAGCTGCAACTAGATCTTCAAATGCTTAGCGCTTTAATTCGTCGTCGGAATGAATGTTGAAAAGCGGAAACTAGATCCAGAAAAAAATGCCCAAATGCAAAAAAACACCAACTGAGTCTGACAATTATTTTTAATTTCAAGAGGCAATGTTATAACTTTGACTGTTCGAATTAAAGTGACCGAAAAATAACAATAGCAAAGCGGGCAGCTTGAAATCGGGTCTAAAGTGGTCCCGTAAACTATATGGTATGCTAGTATTGTACATAGGTACCTAAATGCTTGGACTGAAGGTCCCATAGTTTATGTAAAATAGCTACTGCCTGAATTTGCCGAGGCAAAATAATTACGTATTTATTTGTAAATGTTGCTTAATCTTAAACACAAAACATTACTTATGAAGGCTCCAGCCAACATCGAAAACAGGAGTCCGATTACCCAAAGTGCTACTATTGTTGCCTGCGAGTCATAGAGGATCCAACAATTGTAACATTTTTTGCTACCCTCTATCATAAAATTAGATTGGCAATTGAACGGTGAAATCAGAGTCTCGTTTTTCTTAATAATGCAAAATGTATAGGAAGTTTCCATTTTAAGACCAGTGATCGTAAAACTTTCAGCAACACTTTTTAAACAGCCTAAGCCGTAGTCTTTGTAGTTGGTCTGCATCTGAACATGATTCCGAGTTGCTTCACTAAACCACATTATCGCAAATTCGAATTCGACTTTTTCGACAATAATTTCGACAGTAGTTGGAGATGTGGTGCTAATACTGAAGTCGACTTCCCTTGGCTTAAGCGGAAGCGTCCAACTAGCTTCATCGGATCCAACTTCGCATACATTCCCCGAACAAGATTTGCATATCACTTCTATAACATCGGTATTATTGTCCTCGACGCCAGGCTCTGTTGTTATTGTTGGCGGATTGTCAGTGGTTGAAGTTATGGTTGAAGTTGTGGTTGAAGTTGTGGTAGAAGTCAATTGGAGAACTGAGTTCAACGGTTTTCCATGCAGTTCTTCAGGCGTATCGCACACGACATCATCGTCTTTGTTGTACTTAGCCAATTCCCACAAATCAAAATCACACCTCCAAGGATTTCCTATAATTGTCAATCTTACATTACGGACCATCAATGTCTGCACCATGTCACCAGAAATTGTTGTCAAGCTATTATTCCGAAACTCTAAATATTGTAGTTTAGTATTTCTGACGAAAGTCTTGTGACCAAAAGAAGTAATCTGACAATAAGATAGGTTCAATATACTGACATGTTCGAGATTCTCGAAAGTACTTTCGTCTATGAAGTCACCGAAATTATTTGATCCTAGATTAACATGTTTTATGTTTGGCAATGTAAAATTTCCAAGAAGTGATTTTGGCGATTGCATGTCGGAATCTTGCCGAATTTCAATTTCTGTCAAAGTTTTTGCAACGGGCTCAAGGTAATCGGGTGCAAACTTGTCTACTGCATCAATTATTTTAATTCGATTCAATGATCTCAGTCCACTAAAAGCCTTGCTATTGAGGTTCGAAATTTGAACGTTTCTAATTTCCAAAACTACCAGCCTATTAAAAGCTGACGTGTAGAACGCATTCTGCTCAATATCATTCAGATTTCCACCTGTAAGACGTAATTCGGTAATCTCATAATTACCTAGCAACCACTTTTCTGGCAAGGTTGAGTTTGGAAATTTGCAGTTTTCAATATTCAATGTAAATTTTGATAAACAAAACTGAAAGAAAGAAGTTATAAGATGATTGTTTTATTCTTTGTTAATTTGACTGTTGACTTACCCATGAAGATGTTTTTTTCAAAGAATCGACTACAGTTTCTAAGGTTGTATCCCGGCAAATAACAACGCAATCGTTGGAATTGTAGATACATGGATTAGCCGACTCCACAGATGGCTGTTTCTGAAGCCTCACATCACGTAATACTCTTGAAAATAAAAGTTTTGCATTATACCTCCGCAACAAAATGTTATTTGTGGAATGTGTCGTAAGTATTCTAGTGCGACCCTATTCTAACAGCTTCCTGAAGTGTTTTTAGGTTTTTATTCGTATTGTAACCAGCACCAGAAATAAACACGTTCCGGACTTCTACCCAAAAATAATGACTTTTGGCAGATTTTTTTTATTCAGATCTTAAATACTGCTTTTAATTTCTCTATGTTAACAAAGTTTCAACTTCTAGCATGAGCCGTTAGACCGTTGCCACTCATACCGGCAAGAACGGAGCCCCGGTTCACCGCCTTTTTTGACCGGACGTATTTTTCGTCAGCACCGTCAAAACCGCAGCAATGTTCTTGGCTCCTGAAAAGTTCAACTTCCGCCCCGCCCCTTAAGCGCCCACAAAAATTATATTTTAATTGGGTTTCATAATTTCTCAATATTTTGATGAGACACTTTTTTTTAATATGGTTATACCTACTCTTTTTTCTTTAACTAACAACTAAATTTTGGATAATTTTTCGTAAGACAAAATACTTTTCTTTTCCAGTAACACATACTTATGTTAGTTCCTAATTTCTTGTTTCTATCATAACCGTTCTCGACATAAAAAAAAACACCTATGTATGTATGTACATATCCTACCATTTCTATGTTTTATATGGTTTCTTCTTTTTATTAGGTTTCTTACTTTCTCATCTATTGAAAAAAACTACGACTTTCCAATTTTCATTTCATCCAAAATTTAAAAAAAAAACAATCATTTTCATCCTCACCAATGTGATACTCCCTTATAGTACGGGAGGCAGCGTATCATTTTTTCAAGGAATTTTATACCGAATACATTTCATTTATAACAGTTGAATAATATTCAATAATGAGCAAAATGAGCGTCGCTGCACCCGTGGTGGAATCTAAGGTGACAGCATGTCAAAGTGGTTAAAAATTTTGAATTTTAAAGTCATTTCATACCGCTTCAAAATTTAGGGGATGATTGTGTAGATCATTTTCAACCTAAAAATAATGGTCAGCTGCAATGAAGACGGGGGAATATACGTCAGTCGCCTACATGAACATGTTAATAATTTTGAATTTTCATTTCATACTTCATGAACTTTATGCAGGTGAATTTTCATACTTTACAAACAATAAAAAAAACCGTCAGCCGTGCTTTTAGCGGGGGTAAGACCGTCAGTCAGGGTCATAAACATGGTACGTACTCAGTGCATATGAACATTGTATAGTTTTTTTTCACAAATTAAATGACGATCTTAACACCCACAAGCATTCTGCTGACGTCGATTGTTATTTTAGTTAATGATTAAAGTACTGTACATTTCATTTTCAATAAGTATTATGTTTATCCGTATGTCACACCGCGCCGTTGCAATAAAGTCTATTGCTCAAGGTTCGGGGTTTTCCGTGTTGTAAGAGCAGCATTTGCATCACAGACTTTCTTTATTATGTCGAGATCTGGTCGGTATACCTTATTAATTATGCTTGTTCCCTATTGTCTTAGAATTCCACATCCCTTTTTTGCACACCGTTTAAATATCCTTTCACACCATCCGTTTTGTATGTTTCTTGAGAGGACCTTTTTTCAAAATTATTTAGTGGACTTACATTCTATGCCGCGATCATTAAATTCGGCTCTGAAATGTGTTAAGAAATACTCGTATATATTCTATAAAAAGTGGTAAGCTTATGCCAATTTTGCATAGGTTTCGAGTAATTAAATTAGTTAATTTAGTTTCTGTTGTGTTGTATTTGTTGCTGCGCCACTGCACAATTAAATTCAAAATTTAATTTTTTTGTTCATCGTAAAATTTGATATTGTAAAAACTATTTTTGCTTCCCGATAGCAATTGCTTTTAGCATTACATTTTTTCTTTCTATCCGCAAAAGGCTGCACATTCCAACAGTACTGTACTAGTGAAAAGTGTAGTGTTCAAAATGTCTTCGAAAACTAATCCAATCTGTGTATTTTGTTTAAGGCAAAATGGACCGCTTCATTCATTTACTTCTAGTTATCTAGAGAAGTGTAAAAATATACTAGAAATACGTAAAAACAATAATTTACTTATAAAAGACGCAAAAGTGCCAGTGGAAATAAACGATATTTAAAAATATCATTCAATGTGTTATAGACAATTTACAGCATTACCAAAAAAATATCGTTCAAGAACTCTATCTTATACATTGTCGCATGAATCAAGGTAAGCTAAAATCATTTGTTAATAATATAATAGTTATTTATTATAATAAACTTTTTATTTATTATAATAAACTGAATATATCAATGAAGATAGCTTCTTTCTTAACTACATAATAAAACTTTGGAGTATAGAGAAAACTATGAACTCCGTTAGGATACGACTTATGATGAATGTAAAGACAAGAAATTCTACCCGCACATATCGAACGCCCTCAAAAATTGACACAACTCAATAAAATTTTTGTTATAGCTTGCCTTTTAAAGGTAAATTTGTTTGCTTAAATCTTAAGTAAATGAAACCCATATGAACGAAACATGACATTTTTTAAAGTAAGCAACTGTAAGCACGTGTGAGTAATACATAATAAGTTCACGTGAAATGAAATTTGAAAATTTTCGACTTAAGTCCTCTCCCACAACCTTCCTAAAAACCCAAAAAAACACTTTTAAACCAATTACTTTCTTAAGTAAAGTTTTATTATCGAACTAAAATTTCATTTTAAAAAAAAATTTACTACCCCTTAATTTTATATTTTGTGGTTTTCACGTTTTATAGCAAAACTAAATTCTATCCACGCTTAAATTGCTATAATAAACTCCTAGCAAATTATTAACTAACCAAATTCAATATAAATTTGATTTAATTTGTATATTTACCTCGGATTGGATGTGGTTTCATGAGAAAAAATATTGATCAAAAGAAGAAGTAAAACAAATCCGATTAAACCCAGAGAAATGATGGATTTAAACCAACGATGCCATAATATACTGTTGATGTCAGCGCAGCTAAAAATAAATAAATAAAAAGGACCACAATTTATTATAAATTTTAACATTACACTTATTCAATATTGCCTGTAGTAGTCTGAATGTCAGCTGCCAAAAATTTGACAACAATAATTTTAAATAATATCCTGTCAAAATTGTTTGAAAAAACCAAAATTTATAGTACAATATGGTAGTAAAAATTGTCAAATATTGGACAATGTAGCATATAGTCGAATACAAACTCAAAACTCCATTGGACCTATTGGCCAACAAGATTGTAACAATAATTATTTCCATTTTTCTGAAAGTGCCAATTTTATTTCGATCCACATACATACATATGTACATACTTATGCATTACAAAAAGTCTTGGCTAACTGTTACATATTAAAAATGCAAATTATGTAAAGTGGATGGTTAAATGATTTTTTCCATTTCTTGGTATACTATTAAAATAATTAATACTTAATACTTTTTTTAATTTTAAGCAGATCATAAAAAAATTGATAAAATTCTTTGAACACATTTTCTTATCGTCTCATAAAATTTATATGTATATAAAAAAATTCTATTTGGTTTATTTCGGCGGCGGTAGTTTCCGTTGCGATAAAAGTCATCTGACTACTTATTTAATCGGTGTCATTAAATTTATATCAATCTGTTGTGCTACATTAATTGTATAGATACTATTTGTTCTAGATAATTAAAGGGTTTTCCACTGCATCCAAAGTTAATGTAAAGATTGAAATAATAAGAATACTGTTCCTGTGTTTATCTACTAATCGAGCCATCCTTGACCTTAAATCACACCTATGGGCATCTCACGCAGAGTGCCCAAATTTCTTTAAGGTTATTATATTTTGCAAACTATTTTAGTTCAATTTTTAATATGAATCTTAGCTAGGGAAATTAATTCAACGAATCTTTAATTATGTTTACATTTATCAGAAACTGATATGTTTTCGAGTAGTGTTTGTTCCGGTTATCTGCCATGAAAACAAAATAAACAACAATCTGCGGACCGTGACAAAATCGATGAATCTAATAGATAAGATAGTAAAATATTTATTTTGAAAAAACCCGACTAATAAAAAATCGGATATAGGTACTAATTATAATTTATATTCGAATTTATTTAGTAGCTTAAAAAATGCCTAAAATAAGAAACTGAACTTAGTGAAGTACATCCAGAGAAATACTACCTTGTTTTGGTGTTCTGTGCCTTATCCAAAGAAAAGGATTTTGATTGTAACATACTATCCTGGTGTCTCTTATTCATTATTCACATAAACTTCAAATTAAATAATTATTCTCAACTTCACAGTCTCTTTTCACTTTTTTCACGCTTGGCATGCAACTTTCATGAGAGTACCAAACCCGAACTATTTAATTAAATAACTAATTTAATTGTCGATAATCAATTGGTTTGGTTTTTGCTAATATTCTTTATCTGTTCAATTGCGCAGAATTGTATAAATTATATGACGATTGATTATCTTCAATATATGTGCGCCTCTGTTGATACTAACGTTACAGCGAAAGGGCCTTCATTCAAAAAATATTATTGATTTATACGAAACTCTTTTCGAATTAATGCCGTTAAGTATTCATGTGAGTGATACCATAATATGGACTAAACCTTTAATTCTATACAGATTTTATGTAAAAATAATATATAAATATGTATATTTGAGAGGCCTCAAAACAAAAGGTGAATTCTAATCAGGTAGTTTACAAATTCAGGAGGCCAGGTACCGATTTAGGGCTGCAAATTGCCTGGAATATAATTCCAACAATTTTTCATCAATAGGGCGACAAAACACTTTGAATTCGATATTTTTTACATTCTGATGTCTTGTAAAAAAAGTAAATAGTATCTACCAAAATAAATTTTTGGATTTTGATTTAAAGTTAAAGATTATCTTAATTTACATCTCAAGAACCGTACCACATATGAATTTATGTGTTTCGAGTTATCAAACCATGTTACTTTTGCGAGCTTTTTCAAAAAGCGCTTAGACAAATTTCGATATAGGTATTTACCCTTTAAGAAGTTATTAAGTCGGTGTGCACATTTTTATGAATTCCGATATATTTCTTAGGTCTAATGAGAAATCAAAGTCGCTTTCACTTCTAATAACTTTTAATGTAATTGCGAAAAAACAATTTAAGCATTTTTCGATATTCAACACGATAGTGAGTATAAAGTTTTCACGAGTTTCGACACATCTTTTAGGTTTAAAGAATTCGAATTCATTTTTAAAAGTTTTAAAAATTTATATTCTAGCCTTAAGAGGGTGTGAAATGATTTTCAAGAATTTCGGCATATCACTTAGGTCTGAGGAGATATTCAATTGTTTTTTTATTTAATCGCCTGAATTCTTTCATATTCAATAGGTTAATTAAATTAATTAATTAAAACTAAATTAAAAGAAAATAAGTAAATAAAAAAATGTGCCCTCACTCTGTTGCAACTTTATTTACTTAAGGACTAACTAGGAGTCTATTTGGAACGTTACGACATTGCCGAACTAGGGGGTGAAAATTGTTTCTCAAAATTTCTGGTTGATCCCAAACTTTATTAATAAAAAGTATAAAAAAAGAAAGTGAATAAAAAAGATTCGAATGTTCTAATTCATTTGGTCTTATTACAATTATTGCATGAGATTTACTAAAACATTCTTTTTATACAGTTATAGATTTTTATTTGAAAATTTTAAGCAGAAATTTTTAATTATAAATAAATTTAGTAACTTTAACTGCATTTTCTTTGTAAACGATTTCCTATGTTTAAACAAATTGATTCGAGGTAAAGCCACAAAAAATATTAGGTACATAGTTTTATAGTTTCTTACGAAAACCCGACTATTGGGTTAAAAGATAAGCATTATAATCTGTAGGACTCGGAAGAGGAAGTTGCGGTGCACTTAAATACTTTGGTGAGATATTCTCGCTCGACAATCGCTTCGGTAATGGTGGCGGCGAATGTTGCGGACATCGTTCGAAATAAATGTTGTCTTTTCGAACGGCGGTAATGTTCTTATTTTCGATAACTTCGTACAACATTTCGGGTATAACATAGCTTCGACCGCTTCCAATGCTCGCTGTTGATAATTTTCTTTTCATTGAACTGCTAATAAAGATGTAGAAAAAGTTAAATTTAATTACAATATTAAAACTATATTTTTTAGAAGTTGTGTTACCTTCCGGACGAGATAGTAGTAATGGCAGTGTTTGTTACAGTATCTGTACTGCTGCGGCCATTTCTTGGTAGGATCATAACATCAGTAGTGCTTTTATTTAAAATAACCACCCTCTTGTTGCCCTTCAGTAGGGTTGGCTTGCACCGTATAATGCAAAACATTATAAAGGCTCCAGTGAACATCGAAAGAAGCACTCCAGATACACAAAGTACAATTACTGCGGTCTGCGAGTCGTAGAGGAGCCAGTAGTCGGCGCATATGTTACTGTCTATCATGTAGTTAGATTGACAATTGAAGGGCGACACCTGCATTTCACCTTCCCTAACAATGCAAAATGTATAGGAAGTTTTCGTCTGAAGGCCAGTAATAGCAAAATTTTGCGTAACACTTTCCCGACAGCCTAAGCCATACTCCTTGTAGTTGGTCTCCATTTGAACGTAATTTCTAGTTGCTTCGCTAAACCACAATATCGCATATTCGAATTCAACTTTTTCGACAGTAATTTGAACAGCAGTCAAGGAAATGGCTTTAACACTAAAATCGACATCTCTTGGTTTAAGGGCAAGCAGCCCGTCAGTTTCATTTGAGCCACTTTCACAAACATTACCCGAACAAGCTGTACATATCACGACAATCGTACTGTCATTTTCCACTCCGGGGGACTCCTCGGTTGTAATTGAAGGAATTGTGCCAGTAGTAGAATCAGTGGTTGATTCAGTAGTGAAGCTAGTTGTAGATTCAGTTGTAGTTGTTGTTAACTGCGAAATCGTGTCAACGTTTAAGGGTTCACCTCTAAGTTCGTCGGGCATATCGCAAACGACACCTACGTCAAAAGAATTTGGTACCTCCGTATAGTACTTGGCAAGTTGCCATAAGTTATAATCGCAATTCCAAGGATTTCCCGCAATTCGAATTCCGGTCTTAGCTAGAATTAATAGTTGGAATATGTCACCAGAAACAGTCGTCAAACTATTGTTTTGAAGGTATAAATTTTGCAGAGTAGACGAAATTTTATCGAAAGCCTTGGGACCAATGGAAGTAATCTTACTATAACTTAAGTACAAAGTAGTGACACCTCTAAGACTATCGAACGTATTTTCGTCAATCAAGTCGCCGAAGTTGTTATATCGTAGATCCACATAAGCTGTACCATTCAATGGTAGACTTCCAATAAAAATTTTTGGCGATCGCAAAGTTGCCACTTGTTGAATTTCTAGGGTATTCAAAGTAATTCGAAAGGGTTCGAGGTAATCAGGGTCAAAATCGTATATTGCTGCTTCCAATTGAAGTTTTTGCAAAGTACCGAGTCCAATAAACGCCTTACTGTACAGTTGTTTGATTTCAACGTTTCTAATAGATAAAAATTCGACGCTTTTAAAAACAGACGTGTTGAATGCATACTCCTCAATACTTTCCAGATTTCCCTGTACAATCTGCAAAACCTTTATTTGATAATCTCCTTCCAACCAGTTTATTGGCAAAGCAGAGTTTGGAAATTCGCAGTTTCGTAGAGTTAAATTTATGGTGGATTGCTGAAAGGAAGAAGATTTCAGACAATAATTTAATTCGAAATAGATTTGTTACTAACCGCGATAATTTCTCCATTTGATAAAAACTTAACTATTTCTGTGTAGGTTGCGTCCTTGCAATTAACGTCGTTTTTTTTTAAAGTACATGGATCTGTATCATCAAATTGTAAAAATTGCAAGTTCTGAAGTCCTACGTCTCGGGAAGATCTAAAAATTTTGCAAAATAATATTTTCATTAACGAACCTAGTGATAAACGTACCTAACATTAAGTGATCGTACGTTGGTGAATGGGCAGTATTTCGAGTATAATTTCGATTGGGAATTGAGCTTCAATTTGGATACTTTAAGATATAATGGGAATCTCGGGTAACGTGGTATAGTTTATTCCTTTCAGCCTAAGCCAAATAAGAAAAGGCTAAGTTATTTTGATGTAAGACGGTTGGCAAAAAAAAGTCGCTCACAAAGAAGTGTATGTTATATTTTCACGAATTTCTTCATCTCCTACATCTGTGGACTCTTTAAATAAACGCCTATAAATTGTAAAAAGTACACCATAAAGAATTACGTTTAAAAATGCATTGCCACATCTAATGATTTCGCAAAGTCAAATTTGAAGATGAATTAAATTTATTATTATTCTATTGATTCCACACAAAAAAGGAAAAATTTTTATCTAAAAGGGGAGAATATAAACGAAAAAGATAAATGTCACTTCGTTTCAAATCATGTCTCGAATTTTTAAATGATAGTAAAAGTACCTATTATAATTGCAACTTGAAAAAAACATTGCAATTAACACAAATATTACCTGTCTTTCGACACGCTATCGTCAGGAGGAATATTGGTCAAAATTAGAAGTAAACTAAATCCGATTAATCCGGGAATGATGAGAAATTTAGCCCAATGAAGCCATCGTGTTTTCTTGACGTCCATACAGCTAAAAATATTAAAATTAAATTTATAATTAATAACATTAGCGCAAGATGTATACTGTATAATAACTTATAATATTACTAGATTTTTTTAGAAATAAGCGTCTGATTACAGGTTGGGCCCTACTTCTTTTTTCTTTGATCAGAGTTTGTGATTTGTATAAAATATACCACTTTTAAGGCGGCGACAGCGGATGGAAACCTGGTGGTTTGCATATATAGACAACATGTGATTTGAATAAATTGACCTGTTTTATTTAGATAATCGAACTGTTTTAGGCACTATTCTGTGAACCCTTAGCTAACAAATAGTTATTATTGCTGTAACTGACATATATGTATGTACATCTGTTTTTAAAAGAAAGTTCAACTGCATCCTAGGTTCAACTAAAGATTATAAAAATACTATTTCCATTTAGCAACATATTTCTTTAACATAATCCACAAAAAAACCTAACTTATCGTCATGTGCGTCAGTCTACCGATCCAGTCATTGCGGTTTCAATCAAAACCCGAATATCAGCTCATCGTTCGAGTTACTAAAATGTGATATTGGTATTTTTTCATATGCCCTATTGTAGTATTGTTGTCGTTGACAGTAATATTTGTATCTGCAGGTAGTATTACTCTGAGCACAATGCTGTCAACTATTTGACAAAATTTTTTTTTTTAAGTTCACTTCAATTTTTTCTGGCAAAATAGAGACACCTATGTACTGTTAGCCTATTCCCGGAAAAATCAATAATATAGGGATCTTCTAAAGATAACTCAAATGGACATAGCTAATGACAGTATTATAACAGTAATATAATCGATGATGCAAGGATCAAAATAATGTAGGTAATGTGAAATTGATAAAACTAAAATTCAAGAACTTCCATTTCAGTGTTCCTTTAAAATATAATAATATTAAAAAAAATTTCTTCGATAAATCATTCCTTCCCTTAATTTTCACAACGCAAATTTAACAGAAACTAATGTTTTCGGAAAGTATTCCTTTTATCTGCCATCAAACAAAATGAACATGACAAAATGGATGAATCGAATAGATAAGATTATTATTTGTTCTACACCTATCGATAAATCAAAGAGTAGATATCCTAATTAGAATTAATTTCCGGATTTAACTAGTAGCTAAACCGAAAATACCCTATATTACTAAAAAACTTAAATTTACCTGTTCGTTTTGATATCCTGTGATTTATCCAAAGTAAAGGATTGTGATTGAAGCATACTTTCTTAATAGTTCCCTAAACATTATTTGCTTAAGTAGTTTATTCAAATTTCGTTGCACTTTGCACTGTACTCTACAACTTTAAAGGGAGAACCGTCCCCGAACACCTTATCGAATCAACTAAATCCGTAGTTGGTACTCAATTGTCATTTTACTAATGTTTTTTATCTACTCAATTACGCAGAATTGTATAAATTATATGACGATTGATTAGATTCCAACTTTCTACTGTGTTCTTTGATGTATTCGGGTGTTTTAGAAGAGCGAATTTCACCTAAATTAATACTAACACAGAAAGGGGTTGTTTTTATGTTTTTGTATTTAAAAAAAAAATATTCACGAAATAAAGCTTAATTGCTGAGTGATAACAAACATATATGGAAACATAGCACAGGTATAGGTACTAATACTTCATAAATACTAATTACTATACTTTTCGGAACATACTTTGCATTGCTTTCTCTGGTAATGAATGATTAAAGGCATCGGTAGCGCTGACAAATCAGGTTGTGTTTACTTGTTATTCGGCAACCGAAAGTGAATTGAATAGTAGCTAATTTCATAAGAATTTAAGGACACACAGCGAAGCGAATCCATATAAAAATTTATGAATATTAAAAATTAGTGACAAAAATTAGCTTCGTTTTTTGTTTCGTTTTTTTATAGATAATGCTAAATATAATCTCCTCTCAGCGATAATAAAGAAGGTAGCATACATTCCGAAGATGTTGAAGTTGTCGATTTGCACAGAGAGGGGTAAGAAATTTTTATAGTACATTATTGTTTTATGGACGTGGTTAAATGCTACTTATATCATAATCAGTAGGGGCCTACTTAAATTTGCTGTACAGTCATTGGAGTGGCGCTAAAATTTTCATCTTATTGACTTAAATGTGTTCTCCAGCCAAAATAGAATTAGATTTTCCGCTTTTCACTATGCTTTGGAAATGATCTCTTTTAACTTTCCAAATTTATCTTCATCGCCCGACACCGGGATTCTAACCGATTACGCATTACAGGAACTCTGAATCTATAGCTGCGTGCAAACTTCTGGTGCGGTTTTTATAATGGCAGCAAGGTTGCGTGGTTGGGATGATTTTTTGTACCTCAACGGCGGTTTATGCTAGAAAGTTGAAACTTTGTTGAAACTATATGTAAATTTTTACTACAACTAGAACTATGCAAAACACATATCTGTGAAAAATGTTTTTGTTTTTCGATTTTCACGATTTTGCTATATCCTCAGTCAAGTCGAGTTAAAATATTAATTTCATTTCTGCGAATATTAATTTCACTTATGCAAATTAGTCGATATTTAACCCCTAAGAGTGTAAGGAGGTTATGTACATTTTCACGAATTCCGATATATTTCTTAGGTTCGAAGAGATACCGAATTCGCTTTCACTTCTAAAGATATTAAATGCAATGTATAATCGGGGAAAACCCTATTTAACCATTTCGATACTTAATCCTTAATGGGGTGTAAAGTATTGTTCAAGCTTTCACGAATTCCGATAAATCTTTTAGATGTAATGAGATTTAATTCCTTTTACTTCTATGTGCTTTACATATAATATGGAAATCTAAAATTAAACTCGAGAGTTTGCGATATTTAAACACCCAACAGGTTGTAAAATAATTGTGTATTTTTTACGAATTCCGACATATTACTTAGGTCTGATAAGATATCGAATTGTTTTGCTTAAACCTGGATAAACTCAAAATAATTTTTGCATTTCCAAAAAAAAAAATTTGATTTTATAGAGAATAGACATTTTTATTGACTTATATCAACTAGACATCATAAAGTTCGTATTACAGATAATTTGGCAGATTATTTTCTATATACTGGCAATTGTGACAAATATTTCCAATATGCAGGTCCAGCGGAGTTAGTGGCAGTGGATCGCTTGAAAGCCGCTTCGGAACGATCGGATTAGATAGATGATATCTGCCAGCTTGTTCAGCTTCTTTTGCTTTATCAGCTGGAATTATTTCGTACAAGTTCGGTGAAACGTAACTGACGTTACTGTCAAGACTGGTACTGGATTTCTGGCGATGTAGTGATGGTCTGAAATATCAAAAATAAATATTTTTAATTAAAAAAAAATTATAATTTTAACGATAATCCTCTTATAAAATCTAATTTGGTTTAGCTAATAAGTAAATTGTAGTTGGCTAGTGTCCAACCTAAAAAAAACGTTGCAAAAAAATTAAATTCTATATAGTGAGTTTCAGGAGTGACTTGTGACCAAATAGAATAAGTGGAACTACCAGCAACAAAAAATGGCGGAAGAATAACTGCAATATTCAAAATTCGTATCTTTGAAACTGTTTGTTGCAATCTAATAATATTTGGATTCTTTTTCGACATCAGGGGGTGTCTTTATGAGGACTATACGAATTTCGCAATTGATACCGATCCCAGGAACGCCCATTGCCAGTGGAACATATGTCAGTTGAAAAACCTTTACTGTAAATGAAAACTATGCTGGACTGAGCTACTTCACTATTAATTTACATTGTCTTAGGATCACATTCCCATGAGGGTTGTACGAAAGACTAACAATATATCCCTGGAAACAAATTTGAGAAGCTTCGAAAGAAAGCTTTTAACGGACGACTTCTTTTCAAGGTGGAATATTTACAATGTTACAAAATATACTTACTTTTTCTTCTTCATACTAAATGTCTCCATTCTATTTATTTCCCGAATCATGGATTCAGTTCTTGGCAGAACCATGACATCTGTAGCATTCTTCTTCACTATAACAACCCGCTTGTTACCCTTAAGTAAAGTTGGTTTCCGCATTACCACGCAGTAAACCAGACTTCCTCCAAACACCATGGAGAACAGTATTCCGCAAAGAAGCAAACTGATTACAGATAACTTACTGTCATTCGTTAGCCAAACCCCTTCCGATCGGACAGCAAAGGATCGAACATGATGTGAAACGCAGTTAAACGGAGACGTTAACTCCTCGCCCCGTCGAACTATGCAAAATGTATAGGTCATATTTGGTATCAAGCCATCGACAACCACTGGCTTCATCATGTTTCCATAGCATCCTAGACCGTATTCCTTGTAGTTGATCTCCATTTGATAGTACAATTTGGTCGCGTTGCTGAACCACAAAAGGCCGTAGCCATTGCCGTCGGTATCGGTAACAGTTACCTGGACACTCGTTCTTGACAGAATTGTCACAGAGATGTCCTCTTCACGTCCTCGAATTTGAAGTCGTTCAATGTAGGACGACCGGTTTCCGGAGCAGTTAGGAGACTCACAGATTTGGCACAAAAGCTTGATCACCTGAGATGGCTGTTCAGGTGGTAATACACCATTAGTATTACTATCAGCAGCACCCTCCTCGCAATCTACAGTATTTCCACTATTAAGCGATGATGCCCCTGTTGAACCATCACACTCCAATGATCCGGGGTCAGTATGATAGACCTCATCACTGTGATTTGGTACAGGTTCGGGTTCATCTGGCTTGGGACCACAGAGGTCAACTTCTACAATTTGCACTCCAAGAAGTTCGTGTGGATCGGAGCACGTGGCAAGCGAAGGATTCACCAGATCCTTGACAACTTTTTGCAGGCCGCAAGTACAATTCCAATTGTTGTTAACCAAATTGACTGTAACTTTGGCCGATGAAAGCAGGGGTTGAAAAATGAATGGCGGCAATGTTACAAGCAAGTTATTCGAAAGGTCCAAAAATCGAATCGTTGTCGCAACACCATGAAGTACATCTGGTGGTAGATACGAAATTTCGGCATACGATAAATCCAAAGACTCGACAACCGAAAGTTTAAAGAACGTCATCCTTTCAATGGTATCGAAAAAGCGGTTATGGCTCAAATCCACATTAGTCAAAGCATTGAGCAATGCTTGACCGCGCGTTATATTTTGAGGTGTCGTCAATCCTGCCCTGATCTTCAAGGTGCATATTTTGTATTGCATCGGTATCAGGATATCGTTATCAATTGAACTGATTGCCGTCGAGTCTTGACTTATTATCAGTTCTGTCAATTGCGACAAACCGTTGAAGACACCGGAGGCCAGCAAGCTTAGGCTTAGATCCTCCAGAACCAGTGTACTGATATTCGAGAATGACCCATTTTCAAAAGCATTTGGCTGAATAACGACAACATTCGACTGAACAATTCGAAGTTCCGAAATATATAAGCTGGTCGGTTTCCACTCTACTCCGATTTCGTTGTTAACAAAAGAATAGTTGAAGATTGTCAGGGATACCGGCATAAGTAGACACTCTGAAATCTAGAAAAATTTCCCAATTATAATAAGCAGCATCACAAAATCCATGATTCAGTCTTCTTACATTTACTGTAGCTGCAATATCCTCAGGCAAATATTTAGATTCGCCATTCTTGCAAGCAATAGAGCAATATGCATTAGTACAATATCCAGAATATCCTTCCGGAGGCAGAACCGCCACATTGCCAGAACTATTGCTAAAAAGACACAAATTTAATGAATTCAATTTCAGAAACACTTGTGTAATCATAATACATAAATTATATGTGTCAGGTACGTTCTTTATTAACTACCCTAATCAGCTTGGATCAATACAGGTAGTTACGAAAAAATACCTGATGCAAATAATTTCAGATTAAAAATAACTGATACAAAAGAGATCTCTAGAATTAAAAAAAGGAACAATGTAGGTATGCAAGTTTCATCATTTGGATGAACTATTTTTATCTTCAACTATATTGTTATATGCCTGGCATCCAAAATAACTCGATTTCGGTTGAGAAAAACAACAAACTTTGGAGAACAACATCCGATTGTCCAATGAGAAATGCATGGAGAAATCTGCAAAATCCTGTTTACTTCTAAAATACTCTCCTTCTCACTCTTTCTCCAGTCCTCTAGAATATTCAACACTCACCACCGAATAAGCAGGCAAGCTCTCGACTCTAAACATGTAGTATATAACAGCTCCAGATTTTGCAGTCAAAATAGAATTGAGGACCCACTCGTAAAATGGTCTATTTGGGTTGAGACGTACGGGACAAACAGTACGTCCTAAACATTCAAAACCAAGCGGAATGTAAAATTTTTGAGCGAAGTGGTGGAGCAATCAGCGTCTAGCATTTTTTTTTACAATTTTTTGACATCTAATCACGAGTGGGATTTTAAGATGAATTAGATGGTCGTGGGAGTGAAGTTACTTACCTCTTATATTTTCTAGTTTAAAATTTTGATTTATGTATGTATGTACCTATTTTTGGTGACTGCCCAAATTGTCACACGAATAGATTTCAATGGCTACAAAAATGCCAAAAATTCTCAAACTGTCTTCATTGAGCATTGAGCAACTCTGTAATTAAAATACTATAATTTTCTCTAATCCAGTAGATATTAAGTTCCTCTGCCAAAGTTTAATAGTAATGTTCTTTTAATAGTCTGCACGTCGAATACTTTAAGCGTCCGTGCGACAATACAAGTCTGGATTTATCTATCCGCTTATCAGATATTGTTTTTGCTTCTTATCAATGTTAATCGAGCTGATGCCTAATTACCAGCAATTTGCAATGTTAGAAGCTTCGATATTATATTAATATTCGCGAACTCTCTTCACCCCGAAATCAAGCACTTTCACTTACCCCTTTCCTTTCATTTTCGAAAAATCCTCAACGCCAGCACTAATCACATTAGAATTTGTAAAAACAACAAAAATTAAAAGAACCGATAAAGTTTTAATCCACGATAATATCTGATAGTCCATTTTGATCATCACCAAAAAAAAATTAACTTCCAACACTTAAACTGCTCCCAATTATCCTTGAGAGTTAAATGGCGTCGTCCATTATTTTTGACCGCGTGCTATCCAAACTCAGCTAAACCCGATCAGCTACTGATTTTTTTTCGATTCCAGAATGAAGCAGAATGAACTATTGAGGAAAATTTGGCAGCTGTTTATCGGTTTAGTGTGTTATCTGTAAGAGCACTGAAACAGATTAGTAAAAATACTATGGCTTGAAGGACTTGCGAGGTATTAAAGATTTCGAACTACTAATGGATTGAAGTATCGTTCCGTAAAAGTGGGAATTAGGACGGGTATTAGCTATCTAGACTTTGGGACGGAATTGTGCAACAAATACAATTCGGGGTAATGTTGCTCTTTAAGGGCGCTACAGCCCAAAAGGTCTAAGAGGACACCCTAGTTTAGATTGATCATATTGAAACTTGGTTAGTTTTTGAACGATACGATTGGTTGAGTTTAGTTGGGTGGGAATAAAAGCAATTTAAATATTGGAGTGTTTGATTGAATTTTTCTTCATAAATATTTTTTGGCTTGGTTATAATTCGCGATTTCGGTGGAGCATATACAAGCAAGTCTTCGCAAATGTTACCAATTTTAAGTGAATGTTAGAAAAATTAGCCGAACTA
Organism: Beris chalybata; assembly: GCA_949128065.1. Lineage (NCBI taxonomy): Eukaryota > Metazoa > Arthropoda > Insecta > Diptera > Stratiomyidae > Beris > Beris chalybata. The sequence goes on along the minus strand of OX421894.1, from coordinate 3,984,981 downwards.
GAAAATAATCATCATGTTCCTTATACATATTTCATGTTCATTTATCTGTAAACGTTTGATTTGGGAATTGGTAAAGAACAAAAAATTTAATTTCAATTATTTTTTTCACTAGTTCTTGAAGTACAAATTTTTTCGAAAGAATCGGAGATAGTAAGGACGCAACTTTGGCAATTCTTGCCAGAATGACCCTATATAAACTAAACTATTATAATCGAAGTGAATAGTAGTATAAAGTCAACATAAACGTAGACCTAAAAGGAGTTATCTGGGCAGTGTGTCTTATCAAGTTGAAATGAAACGAAAGAAACCCTCTAATAAAATTTTTTTTATTGAACTTCCAATAATAATAATTAAAAATTTATTTGAAACTGTACCTAAACACTATACAGTTTTTTCAAATTTGTGTCGATTGTATCATAATGTTATTATTTTTAGCTTTCTTAAACGATTTGGCTTTCGGTATTTTTATTTCTGTTTCTTGATTATTTTTTTTTTTATTAATTTAATTTTTTTTTATTATTAATTTCTATATCAAACATCAAATCTTAAATGTAAAACTTTTCTATCTTTTAGGTATAGGTAGGTAATAAAGTTGTATTTCTAGATTTAGTTATCTAGTTAGGATGAAAAATGTTTTCGAAAAGTTAAGTGCTGATGAAATGATTTTATATAATATAATTGTAAATTAACTAAAAAGAAACTTTAAAGAAAAAGCTAAGATGGAAGTGATAAAAAATTTACAAAACTAGGAATGCCTTACTTAGCGAATAAATTACTTAAACTTCTAATTTAATAAAAAAAAAGGTGCCATTCCTGTTTCGAAGGCGAACTAAATGCTTGAGAGAGATTCATCATGAAAATTTACATTCTCTTCAAATTTGTACCCAAAAATCAACTAAATTTAATTTATAGCATAAAGACATTTTTACTTATTTAGTATATTACAACGGAACTGTAAAATCTAATACTGTTGGAGTATTTTCGAATTTTCTTTTGTGCAATTAGTTTTATTTAATTGTTTTTCCAGTCCAAGGAAGAAAAATTTACTTATGCCTCTTCCGATTACAATGTTTACATTTTCTTTCTTAATTTCTCATTGAAATTAAAACTTAATAATTAAAGGAAGTGATTCGTTTCGGACCGGTGACTCTATTTACACGTGTGTTCTTCAAGCGTTTTCACACAAATCTCACATTTAACCTGACAGCACCAGTGAAACTTGCAGTTACATCGCTCCCGGACGACAATGTTTTTGGTATTGTAGCCGCGTCCACAGCATAAGATTGCACAGCCATCCAAACCGGAAGATGTTTTATTACAAATTCGTCCGTGAGTACCTGAAACGAGTGCATCTTGTTCAAATTCAAATTCTTAACGTTTTTTTCACGCAAACCTGGCCATTGCAGTTGCCTACTATTCCGACACCAGTCCGGACTCTCGTCCAAATAAACCAAATCGTGGGCAGTGGGCACTTTATAGCGTGGATCTTTGACTTGGAGGCGCCCTCTCTTGTTCAATTTCACTTCGGTTGCTTCGTCGTACTTTTCACGCAAGTAGTCACCTGAAACGAGAACCCGACCGCGCACTATGTTATCGACTCAACGGCAAAATCAAACCATTTCTTACCGATTTCACGTATCGATGAAAGTTGCTGCCAACATGTTATCAAGCTGCACGAACCGGAAACCCCGTGGCACTTACAAGTAATTCGTGTTTTTTTTATAACCGCCTGTGAATGAATAAAAGCGAAGCAGTTCACTTAAATGTTTTTTTCATTTTCAGTTACTTTCAAATATTTCCAAAACAAAAAGCAATAAATTAATTAATCGAATATATATTGATTGAAATATTGATTGCACGCGATATTGTTAATTGGGAGTTGGGGCGGAGCACACTTTCGAGTTTTATCGCTCCACTATGTTATCGACTCAACGGCAAATATCACAACCATTTCTTACCGATTTCACGTATCGATGAAAGTTACTGCCAACATGTGCAAGCTGCACGAAATGAAATGAAATGTGCCCAGGATCGAGAGAAAATTGAGAGGAGGGAGGGAGATGGATATATTTTTAAGGGCGTCTGAAGAGTTAAACCAGAGGAGCAAAGTGGCAATTCCATCGGCGTCCGATCGAATGCCAGCGGCCCCCATCATTTTCAGTTATTTTCAAATATTTCCAAAGTTCAAAAAGCAATAAATTATTAATCGAATGTTTAAATTGATTGCACGCGATATTGTTAATTGGGAGTTGGGCGGAGCACACTTTCGAGTATTTTATCGCTCCGTAACGAAGACGAATAAATTTTTGTTTTGTAATTATTTCGACTGGATGCGCTCCAAAGGTTTAATGACGCCAGTGATTGCAGAAAATATTTCATTAAGTTTTCGTTACATTCGAAGAGAGGTGCGGATAGCGACAATTAAAAATAAATTATTGCGGATATTATTGGTGTTGCTGGTGAAACTTATGAAAATTATTATATACATACTACCCCACCAATTCAATCACATAATGTTTACTTTGAGCTTTGGTGCCGAGGTTCAGAATTTTATTCACAACAAAAGCTTTACCGCCACTTTAAGACCCAAATGATGAAAATTTTGCGGAGAGTTGATTTATTCGAACTGTGAAGGAGCATGAGTACATTTAATGTTCGGTAATAATTTCGATTTCATGAAGGAATGGTAGTATTACCACAAAGAAAGATTTAAGTTTTCAATTCAGTATTTGCAGACCTAGCAGATATGATGAAAATCGTGAAAATATATGCATTCAATTTTCCGAATATCCATTGGCGTTACCCAACTAGCAAACAACAAATTTCGAGTTTTGATTTTCCAGTGGCTATAACTTCGATAAGACTGTTGAGCGCAAATTGTGGATTCTTAGCTTTGGTAAGGCTTCGATAAGACTTTCGAGCGGAGGCTGAATTTTTAGAAGCCATTGTTCCGGTAATAACCTCTATAAGGCTTTATACAAGTCTTATGAAAGTTCGTGGACCTTAACTTCGATAAGACTTCGGTAAAACTGTTGAGCGGAAGTTTGTTGACATTAACTTTGATAAGAATTCGGTAAGACTGTTGAGCGACGATTTTGCGTACGTCGTACGGTGGACCAACGGACTGAACATTTTTATTTCTTTTTTTGTGTCTATTAGCTATGAACCGCGAAAAAAAAATTTCAGGGTAGCAAATTTTTTTTTTAAAGTTCGGTCACAATACTGTATTATTAAAATATGTAATAAAATATAAATTATTCTGCCAAAATTTTTTCAAGGATTTCGTTTTTTGCCGAAAAAAATTCTCAATATGCCTTGAGGAGTGTAAGAGTGTGAAGGGGAGGGGGTGGGTGGTGACAATGCGTACGATACGCTCCAAAGGGAGTGAAAATTGTAATCCAAATATCATCCGAACCAATTGTACCAGGAAGATAAAATTAGGAACATAGTCTATTGGTGCACCAAATAACATGATATTATAAAAAAATTGTTTTAATTGTTTAGCTACAAAAACCGGATGCGAAAGACTTAAGCCAGCCAATTACAAGTGGCTTCATTTTATTTATTCCAATGCAGGCTAGAAATGGTAAGCGTGGTTAGTTATTTTTTTGTAGGCTTTAAGTATGTATGTGTTGTTGGAAGAAGCTTCCAAAAGAGCTCACTTTCATTTTCGTTTCGTTTACTAATTCAGCAGGTACATACACGACGTTTCCACGGAATTAGGAAAGAAAAGTGAGGTCCCATCTGTAGCCGATCCTTGATCAAATGACCCTATAATGATGTGAATTTAAAATTAAAAAAAAAAATTTGGCTCAAAATACAGCAGGAGCAAATCATTCGCAACACCCGATTTTCATGCATTTTTTTTTTTTTTTTTTTTTATTTAATATTCGAAAGAAGAGTAGTACATGAAGTTCAATGGTAGTACACATACTACTATTGAAGTACAAACGACAGCGCTGCTCACAATACGTACTACTATTGAAAAACCTCCACTCTACCTAGTTAGAGGAAAGTTATCGAAGAAATCAAGGTTCAAATTTTTTTGTAACGTGTGATTTCCAACACCATAACATTCGTTAAATAGCTGCACAAAACGAAATAAATTCTGTTTTTTTCAAAAATAATAAAATAATGCTAAACCTCTGATTCGTTGAAATTCTCGACTAACGTCTGCAAATTTATAAATCATTGCGAAACATGTCTTCCTACGATTATTATTAATACGTCAGCGCCTTACCTGAACTGCAATTCTCACAGCCATCTAGATTGCTATTCCGAGCAAGACCCTAGCTTATAACCAATCCCTCGCTCGTCTAGCGCTAAAATTGTACACATGCTTCCACCTATTCGCCACTTTTCAACCGGCCATTAAGGTGAGGACGGTTGAAAAGTTGAAATAAGAAATATATGTGTCAAGCTGATCCCCTTAACGACGTTACATTTGTCTCGTGCAATCCATCCGGGAAAATTGTCATTTCGACTGGAAATGAAAAAAAGGAAAAACAAATCGGATAAACCGACGCGGCCAATTGAAAACTGTCGTCTTGGAGTTGTCGCTGGGCCCCCCCCCCTCCGAAAACATTTCCATTCGAAACCGTTTTTCTAACATTTACGATACGACAAATGCGCCCTTAAGTGTCGGCTATAAATCAGTAGCGACTCGAGCTATAGAGAAAAGTTGCAGGATCTGCCGACGCTGCCGTGTTCACAGTAAGAAGTCCTTGTCGACGACAGGACGACATCTATGTGGAAAATTGTACGACAAAAGAAAACCGGATTGCCATGTAACAAAAATTCGCATAAATCATAACTTGCATCGTTTTTCCTTGCTTGTTGTTTTCTTTATCGGTGGTCGGAAAAGCGGTGACAGCGTGTGGAAAACAGACGCAAACGTTAGTGCCAAGAAAACTGGCGATAGAAAAGGATTCGTGCATTTTCGTGATGGGTCATTGGGATCAGGAGTGACCTTCCTCTTCGCCGCGACCACGTAACGAATACAAGAAACTTTTCATTCTAGTGCAATAGCTTGGCTGGTGAATAGGACGCTTATCCGATTGGTCTCAGTCCCAGTTTGAATCGCTAACCCGGGACCAAGCCCTGCCCCAACCACCCAGAAGGGTTTCGATAGTTGCATTTTGAGGTCATGTCATTGCGAATCGTTTGTGTCTATCCGAGCAGACAATCTGGTTTCGGGTATCTGCTGACAATGGACTCCTGTAAAACGAATCCTGCTCGTTTCGTAAATGGAACCGCTATACAAATTGAATTTATTTAAAGCAAAACTCGCTATTTCGGGAAACGGCGAGGAGGTCGTAGTGAAGGGTTTTGTTGATTTTTTCGGGTTGGCTTGTTGATTTGATTTCAATGCGATATACTCACCCTTCGACCAGCTTCGTTATTGTGCAGATTCATCAGGCTGCGAGCCTTCTGCGAACCTCCGCTTTTGATTCGACCCATTGATGATGACGATGACGGTCCTGATCCAGTCCTTTGATGTTGTTTCCTTCCACCATAAACTATACCGGCCTGATCCAGATTGAATACTTTTGAGTTCAGTATTTCACGGCTTATCTTTTCCTGTTTACAAAAAAAAAGATGAAAATTTTGAGTTAGCTTTGGAAAAAGGACAAAATTTTAGAAAAAAAATTAAAATTTATCAGAATGACTTTTAGAGAATACAATCTTATTTAATTCAGCCAATGATACAGGAACTATGCTGGCATTATAAGATGGTTCACTACAATCCCTTTTTTACTTTTGAAAATAACGTAGATACACTGAGCTCCAGCGCAATATTTCATCAGAGGATTACAATTTATAAAGAATTGTTTTGATTTTTGTAGGTACGTTTATTCGTAGCGTGAAAACCGATTAAACTAAATTGAATTCTGTTCAAAAATACATAAAAAAGAACAACATATCCTTCCGATTTGTTCATGTTCGGGTTGCAGGCATTACATTACATACATACATCAAATGGTATGTCGTAAAAATTTAAAATTCATTTTAAATTAAACTTGGTAACAAAAGGTATTGACAATAGCCGTTTCAAATTCATGAGGTTATTAGCTCGTAGTTTATATTTTTGCAACATATGTTAACTCAGATGCGGAAACAAAATTGTTTGGGCTATCCGGAATTTGTAGCTAATCTATTTCTTCATACTTTTTTGCCTGGTAAAAATTCTGATAGGTGAAGACTGACTATATTTTTTTTTTGACCGTCGTAACTAACTGGCGTCGCATTCTGAGTCGGGTATAAAATTTGCTAATAACTGCTGTAGTTCGATCGATCCACGATAAAAACAACAATGCACGCTCGCAGGAAACTCCCAGGGTATTAATATAGGCGCATACTGCGCTATAGGTAAGTCGGGTAAATTAATATCTTGGAGTAACAAATAAGCAAATATGCGAATATGTTCGAATATGGGAACAGTCGATATGGATTAGTCGACAAAGACAATCGCGACAACGAACCTACAAGACTACTTTCACTCTAGGAGGGAACAAGTTCAATTCAAGACGTGGACGAATATATCCATTTGTTTATTACTTATTATCTAACTCACTTTTAACGCCAACATTTCCTTTTCTTGGAGTTTCGAATTTAAAATCTCTTTCGTAATTTTCTCGTTAAGTTCGAGAAGATCCTCTGAATTAAAAATGCTCGACGTATTCTCCACCACTTGACTGCTATTCGTGTTAAATGTCACGTTGCTACCACTTTCTAAAGTTGTAGTTCCATTTAGAGTTCGATTCGTTGTCAGTTCTAGCGTTGTACTGGGCGTATTATTACCGAACTCAGATAAAATTTTTTCATCCATTTTATTTCGCTGCGGAACCGAAATCAGACCTCGTGTACCTCGCTTTCGTTCCTTTTCGCGAATATCGACGAAGCTTTGAGAAAATCTGCAATAAGAAAAGAAAATCAATCAATCAAAAAATTGGTTTGGTTTGTAGTTGCATATTTTCGCTAGCACATTAAAAACCACGTTCGGACTGAAATCCTCAAGAAATTTTTTTTTGTCCTAAAATTGGTTCTCTTTTATTAAAAAAAACTATTTTAGTTTACTCATTCCTCAACTTCTTAAGCTGTTTTCAAGTAACTTAAGCTAAGCTAAGAGAGCAACCCCAATTTAATTGAGACTTGAATCTGAGATATCGCAATTAAATTTTTTTTGTCAAACACTCTTACACCATTGACCCCATCCACCCTCTAACCTGGGCTCCTCCTGGATGTTAGACTGACGCTTACTGAAAATTTAAATTCTACAATACATGACTCAAGAGTTTGAATAACGCCATCCAATTCAAACAGAATACCACTTTTCTGCATATTTCCGATTTCTTTACTTGTAAGAATCTGAAGCAACAAATTATCGTATTTCTTCTACTTTTGTCAAGGCTCCACTTTTATTATATGCTAAATTTCAACTTTGTTGATTAGCAGTTCCTGAGAAACCAAAATTTGAGCTAATATCCTCTATTACAACTCCACCCAATTTTGCTATTTAGGTTGATACGCACCTTCACTATTCCTAAATCAGACAAGTAACGAGTGTCATCACAGGCTCCAAAAAATCTACATATGAAGGAAAATATGGACCTTTGTCAAGTGCATACTTAGTCAGCCGAGAAATACGCATTTAATTATAATTTATAGAATAATTGTCCGAAACGGGGTACATAAATTACAAACATGTACCTAACCTGGATAGGAAAATACGTAGAACAACACCCACCCCGAGACACTCCTTCCAATCATAAAATCGGCCTAAAGTGAAGGATATAGCATTTCTTTGCAAATATTTACTATAGGGAGCCGGGGTGTGTTCATATGGATTTTGTTTACGAGCTTGCCGGATCCATTCACTCGAATACTATGCAATTCTGCTCACTTCATGCTCACTTGAGTATAATTGATGTCCTCTTCGTTTCAATAATATCCGCATGTCGTTCAATCACAACCGCCAATCCTCCAGCGTTTTCAATGGTCCCGGCTGACTATATGAGCCTCGAATAATTTCACATACACACCGCACTTTCAGGCCAGGGATTCGTCCTTTCTTTCAGCTATCAACAGGAAAGGTTCCTCTTTATGGGTTCCTTCTGTTCTAGTGTGCGGTCGATCTAAGGGATGATAAAGGCAGATCCGAAGGCCTCGTCGCATTTAGCACGGCCGTTTTGTTTTCCCTAAAACTACACTACCCCTGCCTTTAATGCGCTTGGCTTTTATTACAAAGCCATCGTCAGTGTGTTTTCGCCTTATGAACTGATGAAAGACTGGCAAATTGGGGTAGGAGGAGCGTGAGCGTGAGCAGTTTTGCCGCCAAAATAGGTTTTCTTGGATCTGTTTTAAATCTACCAGGCGAACAGATTTCAGGAGCAGCAAGGATTCCTTTGAAGGGTTGTTCCACGAAACACGTACAGCGGCACTTGTGGAGCTTGTATCGATTTTCCCGTTTGGGGAAAAGTGATATATGTGGGTGGGTGGACGGGACGGGGTTGCACATCGAGCTTCTACTTATATTCCCTAGAATATACGAGTACAACGAAAATCATATGGGAAAGGTGCCTGAGCTGTTATACGATAAGAGTGGTTAAGAAGGGTTGCAAACTCTTAATAGGAACTAATTATTGTAATGCATTATAGTTATCTCAGCACCCGAGGACTCTAGATATGATCTTTATTAATTTTGGGGTAACACATTTACTATTAATATCCGTCAAAAGTGATATAGAAAATGGCAGGAAAATGTGGGGCGAGAGGAAAGTGGTACTGTGGTACTCACTTAGGAGCTTGTGAAACTGCATTGAACACATAAAATGATAACAAAGTCTTTGTTAAAATTTGGAGGTTGGATCTGCTAAAATTAGCAGATGATACGTTAACGTCTTCTTCTTCTTTCATTATCTGCAACAAGAACAGATGAAATTTATTGTGATCCGAATCAAACTACATCAAAATTGTAATATTAGCGAAAAAAAAGGTACAGTACTAATACAGGGTGTTCTAATCATATTAGGAGCGTGGTATATGCGATTCGGTTCGAAAGTCAGAAAACAGCATTACAAAGTTTTCGTACCGTTTTAAACATATACCGTTTTTTTAGTTCCTGCTATTTATATCAATAATGTCCACTTATGTTTATTGTATTCTATAACGTTGTACTCGCATTATAGCTGCTTTTACGGCCATTCATCAAAAAAAACGGAACCATTAATTAGAGTTTGTTCTTAGAATTATAAAATTCCATATTTTCAACTCTAATTTAAAGATAAATTTATCTCATTAGCTAAACTACTTTAAAAGTTAAATACATTTAATTAAAACTGTTTCGCAACTTAAGTAATTCTTTTTATCAATGCAGTACAATTAAGACCCTTAAGGCCGTTATGGTGCTGTAGCTTAGCTCTTTGCCCCTTCCTAAAACTTATCGGTAACTTATCGGTAATTTAAAATTTATCCCTTTTATTAAAAAATAATAGACAAAATTTGGAAGGAAAAAAATCAGTCCAGATGTACAAACAATTTAAATCAAAAAAATAAATACAGCAAAAATGCAGAACAAATAATTTTATAAAACTTTACAGAAAAAAATGATTAATGATATTAAGAGTATCATTGAGTGGAAAAAAAGTTAAGCAAATTGTAATGTGATAAAAAATTAAAAAGTTTTAGTAATAAATTAGGTATTTAGAAAGAATCAAATATTAAATATTACATTAAAGTGCCATATGAAGCTAATAAAGCTGATGAAGGAAAGGTTAGAGATGGTGCATTTTAGAATACCCAATATTTTTTTGCGTTAGATCAACTTCACTGAAGTTTCCATAGTTAGGTGTAGGTGATTGCATTGTGTAAAAAAATTAGCGTTTATGGTAACTTTACCACTTTCTGTGCAATTCTACGTTATTTTGTTCGGTTTCCGCATTTCTATATAAAGCTTGAACTAAGAGAGATTCAATAATTTTTAGTATGAACAAATTTTGCTTAATTTCAGGGCCTTCAATGGTCAAATTTTACTGGACCGCTACGTATCCGACATGTATGAAGACACAATAGATACCTACTTATGTACATCATACCCGATACTCTGATCTAAGCCTTATACCCTTAAATTTGTTATTATTTTCAAAATCCAATCTGTTTTAGTTGAGCAGCTTCTAAATAATTCGCAAGAAGATACGTCGACTATGAACTAGAGGAGCTAATTTCGTATAGCGCGTAGAGATTCGCACGTGGATGTTTGTATACGTGCCTTGTTTGTACATAAACTTGCTAAGGACGTAGTATTCTGAGGCTTTCATTCGAACAGGAGCACATCCTGTCGGGAAAGTGAAAACCTGGATATCCTGGCGTACAGAGTAGTGCATCGGGATGCCTAGGAATGTTATTTGAAAGTTACTACGACTCTAATATAGGTACAGGGAGAGTTCTAGTGGAGGTAGTGCAATGAGTAAAAAGATTTGTTTAGCATGGCAAAGGAATGTTCTTTGTCTTCTCCTCTGATCCGATTTCGGTGTAATTGGAAATTTGTATATTGCATTCCAAGCACTAGAATTTCGCAGAATGTAGTCAACGGAACGGATTACTTTGCCAACGGATCCATAGCTTCGTCTTAATTTCGCTAGAGTCGAAATCCCCGGGATCAATTTGTAATGAGACGAACAGAGAACGTCCTTCTGTATACCGAATTCATCATATTTTGACAGGCGAGTCCACAGTAAGGCCAATTGGGGATGAGGGTTGTTGCATGTTCGTTTCGCTTCACGCGAACTGCCACAGAGTAAAATTTCGTTTTCGATGATGATGAAATTTCATTTCACGAGGATTTGAGCGTCGATGAGCATGACAAGAAGGGTGAGTACTGGGAATTGTAGTAGTCGCAAGGGAAAGTTTCAGACAGATTGGCTAGACATAGGGAAACTTGCAATCTTCGCTTCTTCAGTTGGAATTTACCTGAGAGATCGAGTTAAACTTTCATTTTTGAAATTTCGGAATACCAGGCGTGGAGGAGTGATGAGTAGAATCCACAATGTTGGGGGTTCTTTCCGTTCAACTTCTTCTGAAGCCCGGAGATTGGATTGAAACCGCACTCTTTCTTTTCAGCGAAAAATCTCTGTACATTGTAACTTGATACCGAGGGTTGCATTTGGTAATACTATGGTGTAGTACGGCACATACTTAGAGTACTCGTTCTTTCTTGAAATTATGTCTGCGTTAAAGCGAGCTATTATTAATGATTTCCTGGAATAGCTTAACTTTCTTCCTTTGAAATTAATTTGAATATGCTTGAAAAATTTTCGTAGAAATTTTCTGAAGCGAAATCATCATCCGTCTACATTATGTTTTTAACAAATTCTTGGAAATTTTTCAACGGATCATTTATCCTGAAACGCTTATATCTTAGATCAAATCTTTAAGACATTATTGATTAGAAAAGACACGTTGAAAGATGAGTTGAAAAAGATGATAGGGCTAATTTGTTCTTGTAGACCACATTATTCGAATTTTAGCCGATAGTACAAAAAGTTAAGTTCAATCCAAATATCTGGCATTGGATTAACATTGATTGCGCTTGGCTTGGTTTCTAACTTACTTATAAAAAGCGATCAGGATTTCGGTCTGATTGGAATTTTAGCCTTAAGACTATACTTACTTATATGCGAATTCCAGATCATCACCACATCCACCCCAAGTCCAATCGTCATGTAGCTGTTTCGGCCTGGAACTCCGTGAGCACCCACAAGACGCCAATTGTCCATCCCGACACGCTCTCGCAATAAAACTCGTAACTGTAGCTGCGGCCAGTGCATTTATAAACGCCATCTCTGGAGACCCTATAAAAATTCAATGAAAAGCCTTGATTAAATTTTTTTTTAAAACAAAAAAAATTTAAGTAGGTACACTGGGTAGTTGGATGAGATCAATATTAGCCTTCCACCCCATAATTTTGTGTATAGATAATATTCCGTTTTATGTGTACATCCGGTAAATATGGCAGAAATAAGGGTGAATTTTAGGGTGCGTAGTTTATCGATACCCTCCTACGGGATTTAATATGGAATTAGTTGCGGTTTAAGGTTATGAGTTCAGATGACGTTTTCAATTCAGGGGATGGATAAATTTACAGAACTACTTCCCACACCTCTGTTCACCATTCTACTGGTCCTTGTCGTTGTTCTATGCATCACAAGCGGCGAACTGTTTTGATTATCGACGGTAATTGAATTTCCGAGCAATTAACTAGTTAGTTACCTAGAACTGATTTCAGAAACTAAGTCCAGCATTTACTATAACAGTTTTGGCTATTTCTACGCAAACGGACCAAGTCAAAAGTGTCCCACAATAAAAGACGAGGCTAAGATTTACTGCAACCCTTCAATTGAATGAAATACTTCGCTATGCTTAACGTATACCCTGAATGCTATAATCCAGTTAATGCGTTGAATCTAAGCCTATAGAGGACATGTCATGCGATACTAATTCCATATTATGCGATGTGCAAGTGAGGAGGTCCTTTCAGTCCGCAATATAATGCATGATGGAAATTTAAGAAAATCCTACCGCTTGGGATGAATTCTTTTTTTCAGCTTTAAGATACGATCTTGAATAAATCTTTGTTATTTTTATGAATTCAATGCGACTAAGGTCGAACTCGATAAACGTAATTTTTTAAGGATGGGCTGGATTCCCGGAGGAGTAGATATGGCGTTGCCATCATTTCATTCTGTTTTTCAGGGTAGTAGTGACGTAAACCATTTTGATGCAGTCCAACTTTAAGGACAGCTAAAACTTTTTCTCAAACTAAAGAAAGGTGCATTCTGTTTCATCCATCCAAAATCTTTTCAAGATTTCTGGAGCTTCCAGGAGCTCACACAATAGCTTGACCCTCTATCTTTCATTTAACTAAAGCTATTGAGTTTACCCTATCTCTTCTTGCCAAATTAAGAGAAATTGGCTTTGGCGCATCTATGAAAAGTTACCTTTTATAACAGATGAGGAGAATTTTTGAGGATGCCTGACATGAAAGAACCAGTACGAAAATTTTACAAGCGAATTTCACTCAAATTTCATCTTTCTAGGATTTAGCGTTTACAAGATATTCAAATGGGAATAACTTCATTCCGGCTTTTGATCAATTCAGATATTTTGATTAGGCTACTCGAACTACAAACCCTATATCAATTTCCTTGTAGCAAAAATCAATTCACAGAACATCAACATGAGTTTTTAGTGAAACAGGATATTTCCCAATTGGCTTTATCATAAACCTGTCCGCCGTTCTTTAATTCGGAAGTGAAAAATTTGCCTGATTCGATCTTTTAATCAACTCTAAAATCAGATTACCATCAACGTGGGCATTCGATCAATCACATTCCTTTCCTGAGTAAATAATGAAGGAAAAAAAAGCCAAGTGTTCAAATAGAACATCTGTAGTTCCTGTGAGTTTTCACTATTCGATTGGGAACATGACTCCTGTGCATTTCGGACATTTTCCGAGCGGGTTGTACACCCAATTCATAGATTTTCTCCGAACAGGTTTGGGTCTGGGTTGCTCCAGTGAAACTTATTTGAAACGCAATAAGTGTGTTCGTTATTTTCTCCCTGGATTCTATTCATAAGGGCCAATTTCTCTTCATTATACACGTACAAAAGCTGAAGTGTACGCACTATTATGTCGCGGCTATAGATTTCAATCAGGACACGAGTTTGTGTACGTCTAGCCCTTTCCCTGATTTTAAACGACATAAGCCCATTTCGGTGTGTTTAGAGTCGTCAAACGCACCCTGTTCGTCCTTCTTACTCCCCGACTCACCCTTTTTCAACCCGTCCGCAATCTATCCCACGTTTACGTAGCCAACCGCTGCACGTCCGTAACAAATTAGGATATCCGTGAACCGCAATCGTAGTATTCCGGGAGCCCAGGACCTCATTACATTATTCAGTTCCGAGCGATTATCCTCATCCGTGGGACAGTGCCTTTCCGGCGAACGGGGTGGCAAAGGATACGTTAAATGTGTTTAAATGGACGTAATTGCTTCGTACCTTGCGTATTTTAAAAAGCAGTTATCAGGATACAAGTAACTACACAGCACATGATTTTATCCTTTGCTGGCAGTTGCACAAGGGTTCGTGATCCTTGCCGATTAGCTCAAAAGCCAAGTTGGCTTGGGTTCGAAAAAGAGGTGGTTGCCTTTCTGTCTGATTCAATGATTGCCTTCGTGCCTCATTCTGTTGCATTTCTTTTGTGAAGTAATCCTACTGAGTCCTCGTTTCTCGAAGAAAATTGCTTCTTTACTAAACAATGAGACCAAGATGGTTTCCGACCATGTCCGTTTCAATTTAATTTCCTCGTGGATGTGGCTTACGTCGGACACAAACTAACATTGCTTCGTACAGTAACAAAGACAAGGCGATTTTAATGTCCGCGACTTAAGTTAAATTTCTGTTTTAATGGCCCGTAAGGTAATTGAAAAGTCAGAGAACACTACCAGCCCCGGCGACCATAGGACGAACCAACTTTTGAACCCGACACAACTAACGCCGACGAAACAACTTGAAAGCATAAGACCACATCACTTATATTATTCACCAGCAAAATGTTATTAAAAATGATCAGACGTCAGTCAAGGGGCTTAAGAAGCAACCCAGCTTGTGCCTTCGAAGCGACAGGAGCAAAGGTAATCCTCTTAGGATACGACGGAGCAATGTTCCCGACTGAGTACCAAGTTGGCTGTGCCAAAGACGACACAACAAAGTGCGTGGGATCAATAAGGGGAAGGGTAAGTTCTGAAAACCACAATACCACTAATGACTTTTTAATTAACATTAATAGCAATTTATAGAGAAATAAAGGAGCCTCGATGTTAATATTGAAAGTGCAGGATACTTTCGAATATTCCAAGCCAGACTTATAAGCTGCAAAAATTCTGTGCGAAATATATTTCTGATAAAAGAAACTTGAGTGTTTTAGCAAAAGCAGTTTCAGGACGTTCCACATGCACCTAATAAGGTCGGTAAGACTAAATTACCTTTTGTTGAGGAGCTAGTTTATGAAAATTTGTATTCCTTTCAGGGAGGGTACATTCACTCAGAAGAGTCAGATCAGCTTAAAGAATCGACAAGAACTTTGCCCCAGCACGAGTGTTTGTTTGCCACCGACCAACTGAAGTTCTAGAGACAGGACTGGCCAAATTCAAAAATTAACGAAAAATACACTCCAATTAAAGTTCTACCTCACTAAATTAATAAAACAAAAAACATTTTATTTACAACTTACCTATACTGGACATCGGGCCAAACACCGTACTATCCTCAGTTGTACTGCAATTCCAACGTCGATTTTTAAATTGATGCTTGCATTCCTGAAAATAAATTAAACAAATAAAACATCAATTCAATAAAATCACTGGCTCGTAAAATGAAATTATTGAAATTGAAATTGTGACAACTAATTTGAATTTAAATTGTAAATTTTGATGACTGGATGGCATGCGAAAGAGTTATTCTCATGCATATGCAAAACTGCACAAAAATACGAGTACCTCTACATAATAATAAAAAAAAAAACAACAACAATTTCCAACTGACCAGCCAGCTATTTTTCACTCCCACAAGTTTCAATGGATTCTATTGACTTCCGTTTGGGCACTGTCCAGGCCCACTGTTCTGCACACTGACCCATGCACACACTCGGACAATTAAAATGTAAAACAGGACCATGAAATGTTCAGGTTCGCCATAAAATCGTGTACTAAACGGACTTCAGACTATACACTCGTGTGCCCTTGCCCATCTACCGAAAGTAGCTAACCCCATGTGTGTGTACAATTTCTGGACAAAATGTTGATGACATATGGCACAGTGTACCGGACAAGAGTGACAACAGGTGGTCATTATGTCGCCAAAAGGCAAAAATTTGCATTGAATTGGATTGGCAATAATTTCGCATTACATTTGAATTGTAATGAGACGTACGGTGACTACCAGAATATAATTAAAAGGGAACTGAAACGACTTGGACTTTGCTTTTGGCTACTACGAGACTAATGGCAGTGATTACTGAGAAGGACATTTATTATCCCGGTACACCATATGAAGCATTCGATCCTTCACTCGACCCACCTGTCGTAGCTGACCTCAATTAAGTTCCTTTAGTACCTTTAACTTTATGTTTTATATCATAATCACCTCCCCATATGACTTACTCCTGTACTTCTGCGAATGACCTCAACCTTTTTTTAAACCCAGAGTGTTAAATATCGAAGGATCTTGCAATTTAATTTTTTACAAAAATTCCCTGGAGTCAAAGACTATTCGATATCTCATCAGACCAAAAGATATGAAGAAATTCGTGAACAAAATATTCAATCTCTTTTCACCGTCTTAGGGTTGAATACCAAAAGTCTCTGAAGGAGAGTTATCGGTATTTATATGAGAAGTCAAAACCAATTCGATATCTCATAAAATGTGACAGAATTCGTGAAAAAATATTCAACCCATTTTCATCCGTTTAAGAGTTGAATATCAAAAATTCCATCACCATCACTACCTGATACCGGTCTATTAGGCCCACATTCTGAATAAATTCGAATATCCCATCTGAAGTTGTTCTTGAGGAATGAGACATAAAATATTGTATCCCAGAAACGGTTAAGAAAGTTGAAACTTAAGTTCTGTTGGTACATAGATTCGCCGGAGTATTAAGAAAATACTTTTTGAGGGTGGAACACAAAAGTGGTGTAGATGTATGGGAAAACACTCTGGATGTCAATATCTCATGAGCGCATGATGAACCTTGGCAAAGCAATATAAGAAAGCAGCTAGTGCATGTAGTAGTAGTAAGATTTGTGTCCAACGTATCAAAAACCTTTTTCAAAAAATCCCAATTTTTTCTCTTTTTCGATTACTTTCTGGACGTTAGAAATTTGATCAAAATTTATAGATTCTTGTTTTAAATTTTTCGTTTTCTTTAAACAATAACTTCAATAATTTAATATGAAGGTATAAAAATTCTTTCGGTAACTAGGGTCTGGTAAATTGTTTAGTAGATATTACTTTCAAAATAGATGGTTGCTGACTTCTCGACTCAGGTAATACTAAAACTGCTCTGAGCGTTCCCAAAATTAATGTTCTTTCCAAGTATAATTAAACATTTACTTCGAACTACGGGCACAAATAGAAATTCCTTTTTATATAGGTAATAAAATTTCCATTTTCAATTTAGAATCAAATGTGAACGTCTAATTTAATCCACAAATATTTAATAGAGAAATTAACTCCAGCACGTTAGTTGAATGCCATTAAAAGATTAAACAGTCGATTCCTTGATATTTTCATCCAAACGTTACAAAACTTTTCACCGCATACAATGGTTCGTTTAATTCATTTCGAAAATTTCAGCGTACCACAGTCGCCGGAATCCTGAAAATTTGAAAGGATAATCAGCCGAAAAGTTACGTTTTGTAATGGCGATTTAACGAGTTAATTAAATGATTTATTGCCGAAAGGCGGTTTTAACTCGCTTCCAATGCCAAGCGCTTTCTAATTAGTCCGCACCCGAGATAAATCATAATTAAATTGCAAACATTTCTCGACGATTTTGCTTACAAAATCGCAAACCTGCAAAGCCTTAATTATTGTGTATTCAGACGAATTAAAATGCGATCGCAATGTAATGGAATGGAACAGAATTAAAGTATTTAAAGGCGAATGCATTTTATGAAAAAGGCACAGGCACTGCAGTAAATGTCTTCATTTCAGTCGATTTTATTTTAGAAAGAAAACTTGATACTGAAAATAATCTTTAAGTTAAATTGAGGCATTGGCAAATAAGTGCTCTAAACAAAAAATCCAGAAGAACTTATCCACCGAATCACTTAAAACTGGCACTGAAATAAGAGAGATCATCCCGGCATTTCTAACCCAAAAAAAACGTTATTTTACCAATTACCAATTTCATGCCTACAAAATTGATGGGCAATTTGTAACCCACAATAGACAAATCTGTAAAATCTAATTAGACATTGTCTAAACAACGCTGCTTTTTCCAACGTAGCAACAAACAGACGCCTTTTCCGAACTTCTCAATTCGATTTGTGAGCGATTTTCACTTAAAATTCATTTAGCTCCGTGTTGATCTAAATACAAATAAATTTTTCGATTTCAATACTTCACAACTTCCATCTTACGCATTAGGATAAACTTTCCAAAAAAAATCTGTATTTATTTCTAAAAGATAATTTCAATTTCCTGTTCGATATGCTTCAATTAACTTTCACTGTTTTCTTAACACTTCATCGAAGATGTTTTTCTAACCGAATATTTCTAATCGGAAAATTCAATTTTCTCCCATAAGAAAAACAAGGTTTTAATATTTCTTGATCAAAGCCGAAGTTCATTAAAAATATTTTTGATTAATAGTTTCCATCGATTATCGCCTTAAGGAATGCAGTTATTACTTCCGCATTGAAAAGTTATTCCAATTATAAACAAATTAACTTTTTTCCTGGGTTTAACCTCAATTAATTTAAATTGGTGATATACGTATCTTCCTTCAACAATTCGACAATCGTCTCTGATTCTGATATATTTTGCTCACATTTTAAACTGAAATATTCTATTGTATGCTATTTCCTAAAACCAATTTTTTAAGGGCCCACTAATAGCCCTATTCACCCACCTTGAAGAATCCCGGAACTGATTTTTTTAGGACAATATCCTGAACGATATAACCTTAACAACAGACAGTAAGAAACTATGGACCTGAGCAAAGCTAACGGAGCCTTAACTACCACAACAGCTGAATTAGCTTTCTACTACTAAGCTGTATGATAATTTGTCCGTCCCATCTTGAAACAACCCCTTAAAACCACTCAATCCCTTTCAATAGCCCCTTTATATGGTGTCATCTGCACCATTATCAACTGTCTTAGAGGGCCAGTTCAAGTAAGCGAAGAACTCGCTACTATCAAAACTTTATAGCTGACGTTATGAAAAAATTAATTTCATAAACATCCCATTTATCTAGTAACCGAATATTTTTCAATAACCAACAGAAAAGAACAACAACTTACCATCGAAAGTAAGCCGTACGTCCGAAGAAGGCATTTCATCTGTACCAAACAGATTCATATTCACATTAATTCCTTGGACTGTCGCCAAATTGTCTCGACTTCCTATCCTTTCTCAAGCACCATAATATTAGGTTATGACCATTCGATCATATTTGACATGGGTGTTCTGGAATGGCGGTCTTATCTGGCAGGGATCACTTTCATCGTATTCGTTTCATCTGGGTCGACTCTGGCTTTATGATACTCTCCTTCTAAACCAATCCCCCAAGTTGACTTTCTTCTCGGATCTCTTCTTGTAACTAATCGACCGTAAAAGTTCGTAGGTATATCACATTACTCCCATTGAACTGACCTCCTTCATAGGTAAAGTATGACCTGTCCAGAAGTACCCACCTGAAAGTACCTACCTACATACATACCCTTCATTAGTTGACGCTATAAGCTGCACGCTCCACGTACTATGTTTGCGATATGAACGAAAGATTGGGAAAGTTTTTATGTGTTTTCGGGACGAAAAGGACACAGTGTCTTTTCCTTTTGCAGCTCGGTATATTTAATCCTGAACTTTTGCTTTTTAGTACAGTCCTTGTCACTGTACAAACTATTACAGAAAGATAGAGCAATGTGCTACGGTCAGCTATTTACCCTAAAAATTGGACGGATGTTGCTTGTTTTCCTCGCTTTATGACCAAACATAAAATTTTGTTTGCTGAATATTAATTACATGCATAAAATTTAGTAGAAATTATGTCTGGTCTGTTAGCTTTTTGTGTACAATGTTATACTTGCGTTTAGTGAATAAAGTTTTGTAGGTATTCTGGAACTAGTACTAGTGTTCTGTAATCCACGAATCAATAGGTACGCTCAAAGAAAAAATATGATTATGGGAGAACCTTACTATGATTGAGGTTATAGTCGCCACAACCATGTTACAACATGAACCACAATTGCACTAACTGAATGTATGTTTGCCATAACTATTAGTCTATAGCAAAAATTATACAACTTAGTTGCTAGAACTATAGTGATTGTTTTTTGGAAACATACCTACAAGGTTTGTCTCAAACAAAATTATGGTAAGGTCACAACTTTAGCGATTCTTGATGGAATGACCCAAATATGCACTTAAAGGATTGTACTCTCCATATTTAAACAAATTCTAATATTGCACTGATCATATTCATGCTTATCACAACAACAGTATGGTTACGGCAATCATAATATGTCAACTAACATGATTGTACTGACCATCTCTAATCAAATGCTATAGTTGCACTGATCGTTCAAAGTTATGTCAATTATAGTGTGGTTGCGACAATCATATCTAATATCTTACCTTACATGATAGCACACACCATATCTGGTATGGTTGTGGGAATTATTTTATCAAATTTCATGGTTCCACTAATCATAGAATATTGTTGCCGTGATTATAATACACCTTTACATCATGTAACGTGAATGATTGGTACAACAATATTAAATTTTAGTACGGATATATGTTTAATGCGACCATACTATGATTTACGAATTATATCCTATGGCTAGGAGCACCATATCCATAATCATTGGAAACTTTTATGTTTTACAATAGTTAGAAGAACTTTAATATAGTCAATGTAACCTTGGAATAAACATAGTTTTTCTTTCAGTGTATGTACCTACATAAATATTTTGTATATTAATACAAAATGCACCCTTAAACTTTTTTGCTATTATGTCAATGTCAAACCTAATTGTTTTTGACTATTTTGTAGATTTAAGCTGTGTGGACTGTCTCTCATGCACCAATCATTAAAGTGCATGCTATTTTTTCGACCTCACTTCGTTCGTATTGTCTAGCGACTTTCTAGCTGCAAAACTAACCAGTCTTCGTACTAATCAATTAAATTTTAAATTTTTAAACCGAAAAACAACAAAGCAATCGTCTTACCTGAACGGCTGATCTTGCACCGCGACTAATCGCCGGCATTATGTTCGTATGAAGAACGCACAACTTTTGCTGGCCATAGGTTAATCCGTCGACCTTGTAGCATAAGTCGGGATTGACGTCGATATTTTCTTTGTAAGCCAACGTCTGATTGTTATTGATGACGTTACCGACAGGGATAATGAAATCTCTCGTAATAGTTCCGCTGCCCGCCGTTTCATAGATTGACCCATATCCTGATTTCACGCCACCACCAGCATTTCGACGCGAATGACTTCTGATCGACCGCGACAATTTGAAGTCGCCACGGTCCTGCGAGCGTAGCGAATCGCTGCTCATTGCGTACCCGCTTAACGTACTATTGAACGTAATCGACATCTGTTGTTGTTGTTGGCGGCGTCGCTGCCTTTGGCATCGTGGCGTGTCCAAATTTCGACAGTTTTGATTGCGTCGATTCTTCTTGCGTTTTTCACCTCCGCCTGATCGTTGCCGTTTCGGTGTGCGTCGAGATGGACGCACTGTTGTGGTCGTCGTGGTGGTAGTTGTCGTTCGGCGATAGTTGCGTCGCCGAGTATACGTGACGCGATAGTCCTTGTGGTCCTCGTTTGCATTGGCGTTGGCCATCTCGTCATCCGGGGCAGTTTGGTCGTTCAGGAGAAGCACCTGAGGAATGATTGCGATATTTTCTTTAGTAAAATCTACAGGATCGGTCTCTGCTTGCGGCCTGTGCCTGGGCTGCTCATCGTAGACCCTTGACTGCTGATAGTTCAATCGGCGAGGAGTGGCTGAAGTGGTTGTTACGGTTTTCGTACTATTCCGCTCCCGTTGTATGCTGGGGAAAACCACAAACTTATCCTGGAAATTTTTATTGCTCTTCGTCATATTCTGAAGCATCAGGATGTGATTCTTCAGGTCGTCTATGTTCGT
Source organism: Beris chalybata (assembly GCA_949128065.1). Classification (NCBI taxonomy): domain Eukaryota; kingdom Metazoa; phylum Arthropoda; class Insecta; order Diptera; family Stratiomyidae; genus Beris; species Beris chalybata. The sequence goes on along the minus strand of OX421894.1, from coordinate 3,963,036 downwards.
CGAGAACTCACTTTGAGCCTCCTTTTTAGCCTCTTGTGCCGGATTTTTTAGTGCCATCGGTACTATAAATTTCCGATCTGCGTTCATTGCGTTGATTAAACTCTCACTTGAATCCCCTTCTTCTTCGATCAGTTCGATGTTCTTTCGATTCATTTCTTCGGCTATGGGATTTTCCGTGACACCTTTCCGCCGGGAATTAGTGTCGAACTGAACTTTCTTGGTAAGATTCGATTTGACAAATCCCGTCGTACTGTTTCTTAAGTCTATGGGCTTTATGAAGGTTCCCAACTTCTGCAAGCCTTGTTCGTGCATCAAGGCCTGATCATCTTTTGTGATATTCAGTGATACGCTGGTGTTGGCAAGGATCTCGATTTCGGCGCGGAATTCGATGAATGGCGACTTTATTCCCAGGCATCTGAAAGTAAAAAGACGCAACTTTAATAAACGGAAGAAATTCGAGAATACAACGCAATGGGATTGACTACGGGATACCCTTTCAACATAATTCAATCAATTTTCAAACTACATCGACCTTAGGTACATTCTCTTCAAATTCAATAAATTTTAACCCGATCTTGCCATTACTTTCTCTGCAACAACATTTCTTTTATCAATAATTTATCATTGCGCATGTGGAATCAGTTTGTTAGCATGCAGTTTGATTACACACAACACAAATCTTTGCTATTCCATCGAACATCCGGGGCCGTTTTCAAGATTTATTGCAACTCGGAGTGTTTCTTACGTGGAAAAACTTGTTTTCTGAGATAACAGTTCGAAGAAATTTCAGGTGTAGCTAATTTGCTGATGAATTTTATGCATATGAGGTTCTTATAAAATCCCAATTAAAATTTCTTGTCGGCAAACTTATGCTTTTAATGCTGGCAATTCGTCGGTTGCGAAAATGTTGCATTGTTACGTTTCAGGCCGAAGCAAATTGAATAATTCGCAATGCATTCAAGTTAACGACTCGTATTTTACGATTAAAGTGCATCTCTAAAAAAATTGGTTTCAGTTAAGTGAGGTTTTTTTTGTCGGACTAACGATGAGAATGTGAAAAAAGCTAGGTAACCACTGTATCATCATAATGACTTGTTGAGTGGAGAGCCCCATAAAGCCGGCTACAGACTGATCGCGTTTCCCTATTTCGCGTCATTCGCGTCTTTTCGTGAATGGTATGTAGAGGTTTCTCGTGAGTTTCTCGTGTTTCGTTGTTCGCCATTCGTGCGTTTTCTCTGCTGAAGGCGGTTTTTTCACGACATCAAAGGGTTTTGCTTGACGAGAAAGTAACGAAAAATACGCGAGACGATTTTTCGTGACTTTCCCGTGAGTTTTTGGTTTTTCGTGGTTAATGTCAAATGTTTAGACTTGCAGGAGTTCAGAAATTGAAAATAAGTGAACTTCACGAAATGTAGAGAAACCACGAAAACGCGAAACTTGCAAATTGTGTGTACAATTCTTTCTCGTGTTCTCGCAAGGTTCATGTGTTTCCTGATATAAGACTCACGAAATGCGAAAAACAAGAAAAGCAGGAGAATCCTGTTTATACATATGTCCTCAAATTTAAAAAAAGACGGTTCATTCTTGTAATACATTGCTTCAAACCGGTCCCTGTGGGCAGTAATTCCTTAAAAAATATTTTAGTATTTTAGTATACATACGTTTGCTTAACGAACTAAACTTAAATTTTCAAACCAAAACGGTTTCCTCACACCGAATAAGATACTAATGGTTCCAACCATTAGAAAAAGTACAAAGTGTTCTTAAGTTATGCTATCGCATCCTTATACTAAAGGTAGGTGGCAATGAAGATGTTGGAATTTTTGATTGCCTGGTAGAATATATGAAGCTCAACGTTGAAGGCGCGACATCGAATCCAGCCAACAGCAATTTTTTTTACCAATTTTTTAATTTATTAATTTTTCATGGTAAGCCACCGTAGAAAATACATTTTTTTAATTTTATATAAACGTATATTTTACAGGCTCGTTGTTTAATTTAGTCACTGAACGAAATTACAGTACTTCTTGTATTAACTTCCATACATATGTTCTTAAAGTTTCTGATCGATAGACTGTACGACAAATGGAGTACGAACGAACCTATAGGAATCTAAAACTGTATAGGCAAGAATAAATGTAGTGCAGTATAACACTGACTCCTTGCAATGCATTTGCTCCATATAAACGTCCTTAAAAATTTATATTAATTAAATTTCTTTTTCTTTTAGTCGCTAACCTTTTAAGACCCTAAATGAGTATTTATTTGACAAACATATTTTCAAATTCATTTCCATTATATAATCAAAAGTATTAGTTTTTGAAATCACCTTTTCCAATAAAACAGTTTATTTTTATTTTATCAAATCCAAAGATCGTTGATCGCTCACAACCACCCATATTTTGCTGCATATGCTTAGATTTCAATCACAAAATAACCGGTAATAATACCGGTTATATTTCGCATATTATTTACTGTCTGACTGTTTTTACTTTAACTGTGGTATGAATAGTGAAGCGGATTGTATTAAACTTAGCATTAATCATTGAGAACTACGCTGATACAATATGCCTAGCAATTATATTTTGCTAAACATAAATAAAACTTACGATAATACTATCTGCTTATACCAATTTCAAGTCAATATTTACATTAGCCGACCTTGTCAGTAGCTATTAAACCACTCTGTAAACCAATTAAACTCTCTAAAGTCAATAAAATACCTACAAAATAAAATATAAAAAAATCACAAGAAATTCCCGATCGATTACAAAAAAGTTACCTTTCTGCTTCTAACTACTGCCAATGGCACAAATGCAAATAAAGCAAAAACACTCTGGCTAAAAAGCCACAGCCCGAAACAAATAAACAAATTAGATCACGGCATCTCGATATAAACGCTCAACATTACCCCGTGTAATAAATTAATTGATGTCCTAGGCAATGTACCTCTTTGTGTAATGAAGAGGAAAAAAACCGATTCGGAAATTGTTCGGTATATCGAGACATTTACAGCGCCTATACCCCAGCGCATACATGTGGCATATATTCCACGATCCGCGAATAAATACACGAAAAGGTCACGGAAGACAACGCAAGATACCGCCGTAGCGCATTCAGGTATTTCGCAGCAAATGATAAATCGATCGGTACATTTAGTACACCTTTGACTACTTTGGATGGTATTAGTGAAGTTGGCCACAGAGAGATATTACTCCATCGCGATCCAGCTACTCTCCACCCATTTTCTTCTACCTCAAGCGAAACGGAAACGATGCAAATTTATAGCGCAATTACTTCATCTTAGGCAGTGATCGATGAGATCTTCGTGTTCGGTTACTTCTCAATCACAAACAAACAAAAGGTGCCCACCTGGTGATCAATTGCTTTTCTATTGATCGATTTTATTTCTTCACTTTCGGGCAAAACACAACAGGAAATGCAAACCCCAGCCAGCATAAAATATACTAACCAGAATATGTCTTAGATTTTCTTCGATCGACGATCGTGATTACGGGCATCTATCAGAAGATCTTTGAGATCGAGACGATCGACGCTGATCTTTGCGATTTTCTTATTTTTCTAGCCACTTTTCAAGCTCTAGAATTCAATTAACAGCCACACATACGTTCGCTCTTGCAGACGCGTTCTTTATGATCATTTCGTTTCTAATGACACCTAATCTTGTTGCTCTAATTATGATTTCCTTAGATCATCATCTTGAGCAATGTGGCAATATAAGTACGATGTACTTAATTAGCGGTTTCCTTGTATCATTCTTATCTTGATCAATTTTCCGACTAATTAGATACTACTCCGAATATCATTGTCTTAAGAAAGTTCTCAAAGAGATTTTTATGTTATTGCCTAGCAGTTGAAGTGCGTTATTGACAAGAATAGTGCAAGCACTTAGGGAATCACCTACACTTAAAACGTAATCTAATCTGTCGGCTTTATTGTTGGATTTTGATTCAAGTAGCTGGGATTTTTCACTATTTTATTCAAGAATTTTCTTATCATTGTATACAATTAATAATCTGAATAATGGTTTATGGGTGAAATAAAGAAATTAATTGCACATAATCTCAAGTAATAACTCAGCAATGACAATCTGTGTTTTTTAATTGATAAATTCGCTTCCAGGTGGTAATAATGACTCATAGTAAGTTTCAGACTTGTAGTCCTAAATAGAGATCTAGAAATGATGTTACTTTCAGTTGTTGAAAATACATAATCGAATGAATAGCAAATTGATATCCCCACCTCCTTCAAGCATTTTACATTCAATGAACTACACTTGTAATCAAACCATTTTTTATCTTCCTGATACAATTGGTTCGGAAGATATTGTAATCCTTATATTTAGATGTCTAGCTTTACCGTGTTAATCGCAAGTGGAACTACATGAGCTTGAGACTTTTATATGGGAGCTACTAAAGAGCAAGAAGGATTTCGCTCATTAATCGAAATTAATTCACATAAAATTTCAAGTTTTTGGATGAATGCATAAATTTTTCTAAGACTTTTGTATGGAAGCTCCATAAAGAACTGATTTAATTTTCTTCGAGGCTTCGTTCTTTTCATTACAATCATTTGTACCGGATTAAAATTGAAATACACTATAGATTTTATCTATTGTATTAAAAATGACATATTATCATTAGCATTATTAAATTACTCAATTCAAATAAAATATTTAAAAAGCTTCCCTGCACATTTTTTCATCTTATGTAAGTGTGGTTTATGGAATTAAAAAAAAAATTTCACTATTCTTAGAAATTCGTAATAATGTTTACACATCGTATATCTTTTTCTTCCTTGTAAAATATCTTATCAGAATTTAAGATAACGTCATCTGGAAAACTTTTATCTAATATAAAAAGTGAAAAGATTTTGCATATATGCATATCGAGTTAGTACTCTTTTATCTGTGATAAGCTGCAGAAAGTTTTGTACGAAGTATTTTAATTATTAACAATGTAAGAATTGAGAAATACTTTGTTCAGTTTAATAAAAGTTATAAGTGTGTAATAAATAATATCTTCAAAATTATAGATGAAGTCGACTGCCGTTTTAGCACTTACAATCTTTGCCGTGTGTATTACTAGCGCTTGCGGACAAAGTCACAATATTACCTGGGGTAATGCCCAGTATAACGATCAACTGCTTTCTAGAGAAATTGTTGTGGAAAAATATCAATTTTGGTCTATTATTAAAAGGGATTTTAAGTTTCCGTTACCGGTAAGTTAAGTTATCTGAGGCGAAATATTCAAAAATTACCTACCCATCGTAGGGAACAACTAATTACAAGAAAATTACTGGAATAAAGATAGCTGATCAATACGTCAATGATAATGGGGGCTATGCAACACTTCTAGCAGGTGGACCAGGTTACGAATATGCTACAATTCATTTGAAATCGAAAAGACATCATGGATTTAATTTTATTATTGAAATTTATGGGCGATAATCTCTAAACGTTGTTTAATTTAAGTGCAATTTGTAATGTTATTAATTAAAAAATATTTATTAATAAATTCATAATATCTAGTATGTTTAAATTCAACATTTTTTCGTTCAGCAGCAGCATTCTAAGAGACGACTCCGAACCGAATTTAATTTATAGATAAACAGACTTAGAAATTAAATAGAATGCGATTTTTTTTATGGTTAGGCTAGTCAAATTATGACAGTGTCCAATAGCAATTATCAAAATAATTACCATAATTTTTATGGAGAACTTTTTTTTAGGTAAAGTATAGACAAAATTGTTAGTGCAATAAAAGTTCTTACATCGCTCATAACCTTTTAAAAATACTTTGAAACAATTTTTCTAGTGAATTTCATTTCAGTATTAAGTTTTAATACATTTGGCACCAGAAAATGTATGCTACATTAATCACACATTTTTGATACAAATCCTCTCAACTCCTGCTAAGGACATAATGTCACTACTAAAATGTTTAAATCTGTCCACATGTTTCAGAAAATCTGTCGAATCTTAATTCGATTTTCAAAAATTTTATATTGTCACCAAGTGTTATTAGATAATTTGGCACTTAAGTTTGTTTTACTCACACTTTCAAAAACGGTTCGAATATCAACTTGAAAGGTTCTTTCATTCCATTTTAAAAATAAAGGTAGATATGATCCATGGTTCAATATCGGCGGTCCCAATATTAAGTACCAAATAGGGAAAAACTCGGAGGAAAGAAATTAACAAGTTGTTTGATTATAGAGTGAGGCAGTTTCACTGTATCTTTAACGACATGAATTTGATTTTTCCGGCATCGTCAAACCGAATGTAATTTGTTCGCTCCCATTGAAAACTGTTAGTGGATTGTATATGATTTGATAGGAAATTTTATTTTCGCTTGTAGCTAGTACTGGACTTGATCAAAAACAAATTTTTTTTTTATTATTTCTTTAAAAAATAATAAGGCCAAATCTTATAAACAAAATTGAAAAATTGATTGTCTGCGGACTCTATCACGAAAAAATAGAGCTAAAAACACAAATAGTTAGGGTGAGAAGCACCAAGCTTAACTAACGTCAACCCAATTTTCATAATTAATTAATTTATCAAAGTCGTATAAATTCAAGAAAACGTAAGCTTTATCATCGTCCAAATTATTAAATTTCCCTATTTACGATTTACGCAGCCACTAGATATCAATTCACCACTTGAAAACATACATTTTTAACTAAGACGGTTAAATCGTAGTGTGAACACTAGAAAATTAAATTTTGCCTATCAATAACAATAATTTGGTTCAAGATGAAAATCTTAAATATAGAGCGCTGTTACTACCCTAGAAATTAAAGAGAAGTAAAAGTTAATGTCTTCTAGAAATTCAGTAGATACTCCATTTCACCGATACTGTTAAAGTACCTGTGAAATGGAATGAAGACGTATTAGACGTATTATTTTTAAATTTCACAATTATTCTCAATAATACCGATGACAGCATAAATATTGAACAATAAAATAGTAATTGAATCATTCAGTTTTGTTCACTTTCTCAATACCTTCCTTACTATAATCTTATTAAGTAAACAATAAAACCCGTGCTTCTCATGAAATATACGAAAAAAGCTGTTAGTATAAACAATATGAAGTGAAGGTGAATCATTCGACTTTGTGTGGTTTCCTTTCAAATTATATATACTATATGTACACATGGTACTATTAGAGATAAGATAAAACCGTAGGTACTAGTACATGTTATTCATAACAATGTTCAAGTGGTTACGGAATAGATTACTAGATAATCTACGAGAAGAAAGCTTTGGAAATGTTTACTTTCTTCTGTTACACTGCAATAATTATCCTTGAACTTAAATAAGTCAATGGAGAAGTGTAAGAGAGTTTACTCGAGCAAAGATAAAAATGTATAATGTAAATAAAAATGAAATTTTTAAATTTTTACAAACCCGCCTTTAGAACTCAAACCATGGTGGACACTGCCATACCCCGCCCAATTTCTGACCTCCCATCCCTAAGCTGACTGGATTGTACACTACAGTGTATTAAAGGCTAACCACCTAAGTCCAGATCAGTATCCTTAAAAAAAAAAAATTAAAATGATTTGCCTTAGTTAGTTCCAGAGAAATTTTTCGAAAACTCATAAATTGATAGCAATTACAACTGATATGTTCATATTTCAAAAATACTTGTATTACAAAGTCGTTTACGTACGTACGTACGGCTACTATTCGAAAAAAAATTGTTCGCTTAATAGACCTAAGAATGTAAGTGAAAACTTATTAGAAATTTTCTCATTTTGAAGTAGGTACTTCGAAAGTGAGTTACAAGTAAAATAACTGCTAAAATTTAAAACGCCATCCAAGAAAATTTTGAACACCACTTTCAATCTAAGAAACTCCCTTGTCCTTTTCTTATCTGCACATTTACTCTCAGTTAGAGAATTGTCAAAGTTTCAAATTTCTAGCATAAGCTTTACGTTTCGACTTTTCGGCAATTGATGGAACCTTATTAAGAACAGACTTTGCATTCCCCATAAAAATAATTCACGGGAACATACTATTCGTAACTCAATACGTTCTTAAATTTTGAAGCATTAGACCTAATAGATGTAACTTTTGGATGGTATCTTTATTTTAATTGTCGTAATTGTATGATACTGTATTCGAAATATGAAGCATACGTGATCATTAAATTCCTTTTCAATTTTGAGCAATCCAGATAAAATAGCTAATTGCCAAATTCATATCGTATTTAATCCATGATCTAGATCCACTGTTTCCTTTACCGGCAATCAAACATTGTCCAAAACAAGACTTATCTTTTGTTGATCCTAAGTCAAAACAAAATTGAAATAAATTTTTTTCATTCATCAATTACCTTATCTTAAAATGTTTTTCGGTAAAACCACATGTTCTCTTCACTTATTATCTCGCCGATTATTAGAACAATAGTTTCGGAAATCATATAAAACGACGCAAGCTCGATACGGAAAATATTCGAATCTTTGCCATCAAGCAATCCTGACCTGCAGAGTAAATTTTCTCAAAAACTTCTTAAAATGAAATACTTCGCCGTATTAGCACTCGCCTTTTTGGCTATCTGCATCCAGAATTCATCGGCCCAAAGCCACAATATTACCTGGGGTAATATCAACGCTTACGATCAATTGCTGTCCCGCGAAATTGTCGTTAAGAAGTACAAACTTATGCAGATTGTAACTGAAGATGTGAAGTTCCCCCAAGCGGTAAGAATTTCTTAGTCTGCTCTTGTATTAAATTGCAATTAATTTCTTTCTTTCTTCTTTAAAGGGACAATACAACTACAGGCAGATTACGGGCATTCGTGTTATTGACCAATACACCAATGGAGATGGTGGACATGCCACTTTGTATGCTGGTGGCGTAGGACACGAATCGGTTACCATCCATTTGAAATCGGAGAGGAATCACGGATTCAACTTTATCATCGAAATCTATGGACGATAAGGTTACATCATAGATGTGGAGGGACGATTACTATTTGAGCTTTCATATGGCTCCATATGAAGTTTTGATACGAAATATATAAATTATAATAATTTAAAGTAAACTGTGTTTTTCTGATGTTAGCAAAAACTAGACAAATTTAAATCTGCCAACAGGACATGTGTTCCAGGTAGTACACGCTACAATCTAATTTTCAGCAAAGCGAACAAATCTGATTACAAAGCCGATTTTTTTAAAAAAAATCATTTACCTATATGTTTCCAATGACGAAATATATATATTCATTTTCTACATAACATTTATGAGTTTATTAGTGACTTTTGCGTCCTAGTCGACCATAAGGGTCCCTTCTTATTATTACTATTATTGTTTCATGCTATTGTCACTGATGACATTTTTTAATATTGACCCACCCAAGGTGCTAAACTTCGCTTTATGAAACTGAAAAGGCTCATTTAATAAAGAACCAGCTTGAGGAAAGGTAAAAAGCATCGTAAGAACTATGTTTTCTTACTTGGAAGGTAGGAATTAATAATCTGAGCTTAGTTTAGGAAATCGAATCGGCCTAGGGAATTCCTCCTACTTCGCCTACTTCGCAGATATTTTTAGACAAGTTCTTTCAGGTTAAACAGGCTTGGAAAGATGCTTAATTTTTAAAAACAACCAGCTCACAATCAGAATGCAGTCAGGGTACGAATTTCATAAAAAATGAATTAAAGGCTGGGCTTGCGGAAAATGCATGAGGACCTTAAAATTTCTTAACAAGTTGCAGGTCACTAACCTAAGTATCGATACCCTTATTATCAGCCCGCTATGACAAATGGCCTTGTTCCTAATTTTAATGCACATGGATTCATAAAAATAAATTTGAGGCTGCCCAAAAAATTGTTAAATCATGTATTAGGCAATCTCTGACCCTTTCCACTCAAAGGCTTCATCAAACTGGTAAAATGAAGCAAATAAATACTTTTCTAAGTGATTAATTTCTAAAAGCGCTTAACTTCTGAATTTTCACAAGCAATAGGTGTCCCATTTCTCGCATAAATGAAAAGAGATTCGCCTGAACTCTAATTTGTAAGAACAATTTCAATCAACAAATTTAATGTTTAAATTAACTAATTGTTGTTCAAGTATTAAAAATATTTCTAATCGTAATATCTTTCCAAAAGCCGGAATAGATTGAAAATAACTTACCCAAAAATTAAAAACTAACAAAATTATTAAAAAAAAATTTATTCTTCTTGAATTTTAAACCAATAGCTCTAAAATCAGTTGAAAAGTTAAACATTGAAAAAATGTTGAAAGATGAGTTCAAGAATAGGTCGAAAATTGCGCAACACTCATACAATAAAAACAAAAATTATCTCCTTAACACGTTGAACGCCATGGGGGTCACCGGTGACCGGCATAGAAATTTTGACCCTTTAATAGCATTGTCAAAATTTAAATTACACATATACAAATTTTGTTAGTTAACTTTTTGGTAAAATTTATTTGACAGTTCTGCATAGTTAAGCATTTGAGAATATCGAAATATTTTTAAATTTTAAGATGATCCAACTACTTTATTGTTAAAAAAATACTAAGCGCAGTAAAATTGGAGTATGGACTTTAAAAGTAATTTGAATTTATCTAACATCGAAATCGAAATTTGTGTTATTTCAAGGTTTGTTACATGATAGCAATCCAACGTTATCCAACGAATCTTGATTTCTTTTGAATTACTTCACAACCACCAAACTATATACTGAAAACAAATATTGTATTGCTGTAAAATCAAAAATGCAACCCCAGTTCTATCAAACAATGACTCACTTACTCATCATACAAAATGTCATTATCTGAACTGCAAATCAAATCAAAAGTATCTCGCTTATCGATAAATTTAAAAATCTAGAAGCTTAAAGGCTGACTCACAAATTATCAGGCAAATTTCACCAAATTTACAACATTATATAACAGCAACTAACCGGAAATCAAGCAGTTAGTTCAAGCCATATCTAACAGCTTAACATTTTTTTATCTGCTTGTTTATATCTTATTGTTTTTATATACTTAATGAGGGACCCCTTTTCAATATCAACTAACTGTCAGATAACACTTTTGCCCGGTAAATTACCGAAGAACTTATCGTATGAGTAAAAATCTTCGATAATTGAATTTTCATTAATCATCGTCAAATTCGACAAGGTATATAAAAACCTTCAAAAAGTTCAATCGCAGCAGAAACAAGTTGTTCATTGAACAAGAATAATTATTAAATATTTAGATAAAGTGCGAAAGTGTCAAAATAAAAATAACTGAAAATGAAGTATTCCGCGGTAATTGCTTTAGTTCTTTTGATTGCTTGTGTTGAAATCTCAACTGCGCAAAGCCACAATATTTCGTGGGGAAATTTTAACTCAACCTCTCAATTAGTATCTCAGGAAATTGTTATAAAAAAATATAAATTTTTACAAATTGTAACACAAGATTATAAATTCCCGGATGAGGTAAGTGAAATGATGTGAAAAATCGAATTTGTTAAATAAATCACAATTTAAAATTACAGGGTCGCTTCACCAACAAAACGATCACAGGAATTCGAGTTACTGATCAATACACCGATGGGGATGGTGGATATGCAACTTTGTATGCTGGTGGCCCTGGATATCGGAATGTGACCATCCACTTAAAATCACAACGAAATCACGGATTCAACTTTATCATTGAGATCTACGGACGATAGGCACAGAGAAGGAATTCTATTTATTTATAATGTGTTCATTGACGACTGCAGTATTTTAATTTATATAACAAATAAAAATAAATATAGTAAAAGAAAAAATTATTTATATGTTTTTGTAAAATCGTATACCAACCAAGTATCGCACTAGCACATCTCTAGAGTACTGAATTGCGGCAGATACTACGTTATAAAGGTTGAAGCTGAGGATCGCGGATGAAAATTGTGATGAAAATATTTATACAAATTGAAATATTTCACTTTTAGCGATGATTTGAAAATTACGATTACAATAGATTTGTTATATTTTGAAATAAAATTTTAAATTTTTATAAATTTAAAATCCAAAATCTATCGTTCCTACAGCGGAATCCTCAAATAGACAAATAAGTAACTAAATTTTTCTTCTGTACCTATACTATCTAAAAAAAACAAAATTCTAACCAATCAAAGGTCACATGTAGGATTTAATTTCGGCGAAACAGACAGTGACCGATTGTAAAAACTCTCAAACTTCAAGAAGGCATAAGAAGGTTCATTTAAATACATATTTTTAGCCATACCAGAAATTCATACGCGGTTATATCCTACAAATTTTCTGTCAAAACCTTACACGCTATTACCAATGTAAAACACTCCGTCGCTTTTCAATAAATTCGACAGCCTTAGTATTATATGTGCTACTTCAAAAGCTCTCCAGAACATGCGGTGGTTATGTAGAACAGACGAGAAGTTTGTAGAGGTTTCTAAGCTATTCTAATTGTATATTGGTAAATTGTACTTTTGTTGGAAACTGCGATGTGATTGAAAAAAGGTTCGGGTTGTTAGCGTACGTAATCAACAATATGTAGGTATTACAAAAATATTTTAACATTTTACAGTTCATGATATTAAGGATACAAATTTTGTCAGGCCTTACATTTTTTTATTTTGTTATTATTATTTTATTTTTATTTTTTAGCCTTTTTTCGGGATTGTTTTTCCATTCCCATTAATTTCGTCGATGAACCATAAAACTTCAAAGAACACGTTTCAAATCTGTCCCAAAATGGAAAGGCGTCCGAAAGCACAGAACGTATCAAAATGAGAGAAAAAATCAAATATTTTAAAAAACTCCATGGGATTTTATTTATTTGTTTTGTCACCTTATAACTAAAAAATAATTTTCTAAATTTGAATTCATAAGGAATTTTCTAAATTTGAAATTTAAAATAAATAATTTCCCTTTTCGAGCGAAGTCTTCGATTAAATGTACTGAATATCTGAATCTATGAAGAAAGGTCCCAGTTCGGTTATGGATGTCCTTTTTGCAAGTGTAATATGGTATATTACGCAGCATATGGTCCATTTCTTGTTTAATTTGATTTGATTTGACTAGGACTCGGGGTTAAAGTTGAATGAAAGAAGAAACTCAACTTGATACTCTGGTCTATTGCATATGAAATCGATAAAATTGATTATTCTATTATAAGCCCCTGTTTGAGACATTCATATTTTATCTTAAGTGGAATTTAATTGTTAAGTTCATGCATCAATTTTATAGAACACTCGAAAAAGGTCAATTATTCGACATAAGTAACTCAAATTTACCCACCACGAAGTCTCTAAACCCACAAAGAATGTTTAATTATTGCATAAATAAATTTAATTATTATCAGTTAAAAGTTGCATGTATAGTAATTCCCCATCAATGCAAACATGAAAAAGTTCAATCATCGTCCCGGTATCTATAATTTTGATAAGATCGCCCGAGTACAACGATAACAAATAATAAATTAACTTTTAGCAGTGTTTCACCGATTTTTATCTCAAACGTGATAACAAGATAATAAACAAGGTGTGAATCAGAGCAGCATGTCGCCCCATATATAAGGAGTGGATCAGTCTAGTTTCGATAAACAGACGGTCAACAGTTTCGAATAGTGCTAAAGTTGGCATAGTGTTAATTTTTATTATAAATAAATCGTGAACAAAAATAATAACAAAAAGGTTGGTTTATTTAACTAAGTGGTTTTGTTGTAGTTAATCACGAACCGTAATTTTGTTTCTTTATTGCAGATGAAGTTCTTGTGTGTTCTAGCCTTTGTAGCAGTTCTAGCTGTATGCAGTGTAAATGCACAAAGTCATAACGTAACATTCGGTTATGTTGGACACTATGATCCCCTTCTTCACAGGCAATTTGTTGCCAAAAGTTCAAAATGGTTACAAGTTGTGTCCGAAGACCTGACATATCCACCAAAGGTAAGTTCTTTCAAACAACAACGCAAATTTCCAGTTTGATCAAGAATATTTCTTTTTTATTCAGGGGTACAAGCAAAACCATAAGATTTCGGGAATAAGAGTTATAGACCAATATCGAAACGGAACAGGTGGATATGCCACCATTTACTCAGGTGGTCCTGGATTCAATTACACCACCCTTCATTTCAAATCGCAACGAAGCCGCGGATTCAGCTTCATTGTCGACATCTACGGACGTTAATATAAACAAAACTCTTTCTCATATTTCGAATAATAGTGATATCACTAATTATGGTTGTTTTTATTTTATAAAATTTCGTAATTAGGAATTGTTCGTAACTCCTATTGTTTAATTAATAAAAAATTGATATAAGCAGAATTTGAGCCAAGTATTGTTTTATTTTTCCAGCATCAGCGCATAGCTGAATATTTTTGTGCAATTCCATTTCGTTAGTTTCTTTAAACGGCGAACTTTTCTATATGTAGTTTGCCTCGAGCAACTGATGCTTTTATAACTTTTATCCCTGTTGCAATTTAACTAGGTCATTCGGTGAATGAGTTATTTTCTGAAGAACTTTTTTAAGGGAATTATAAAATATTTATAGAATAGTTTTACAGCGTTTTAATATGGAAGCAAGTTTGGAGTTGCATTTCTAGGTATCTGTTTCGATGTTAAACCTAAGGATATTTGAATAAGCTTATTGCCGTGTGGAAATGAAACAAGGACGCCGTGAACACCGAGGGAATGATAATGCGGAACATGTAGCTATTGCATTCGATGGTATGCATTTTTACTTTTAGGAGTTAGTGGGAGTCAACAAAATAGACACATGGAACTAATAAGCTGTCATAAATTCCTTCAAGTTAGGGGGTAAGAATTTAACGAATATTCAAAAAGAACTTTCAAAGTCCTGAGTGAAGATTTTCGCGCGAAAAGAATATTTTCGCGAGCTAGAGGATCGCTGGAATTTCAAGTAAAACACAATTCGACTAAAGTTAATAAAACTAACAACCTTTTATTTATATGCATGCAAATATCGTATAGTTGACAATGGTTCCGATTTCATCAACTACTTGTTGTAATCGCACTCCTGGCAATACTTTCCGATTCCATGTGTACAACTCGATCGCTATTACTGACCGTCATTCACTTTTCAGTAGGAAAACCAAATCTTGCACAAGCTCAGCAGCGCTTATGTGCTGCATGTGTTGAAATTTTCAGCATGTTCGTTGGTGTGCGTGGAATGCTTGGGATGTGTGACAAAACCGAGAAGGGAAAAGAGTTCGAGAAGTAGGGATAGGTGTGTAGAGTTTTCAACGTTGTTCTTATTTTATTTTTTTCTGGTGTCATTGATGCGTTCAGGTTTGTCAGGGTTGAAATTCATTTATTTTTTTATTTATTTATTTCAATGTGGCACCACCATAAATGATAGAGCCTATCATAATTTCGGCATATGGCACGGTTGAAATTCCTATTTTCAGTAAACTCATATGAAGCTTGGAATTAAAATCTTGGCATAAAATAATTGTTCACGATCATACGAATGTTCTTAAGAAAATTGTGGTTCATTCCCATTCGCGATAACGCGAGAACAGATTGAATGAATTGACTTTCTTCCAACAGAGATAATTCGAAGAAGTGATAGGTAAAATTCCTCCATTTCTTTTTGAAAAAAGAAAACTGGATTTTCTATTAATATTCACTAGTCACTCACAGCAAGATTTTTATATTCTCAAAAAAATAAATGTTAGAGGATTGACTTAATAACTTTTGAACCATTTCAAAAATTCTTTTTACTCCAGTTTTTGGCAAATTCCAGAAAATTGGACGTGCAGCTTGAGTGATTTATCACCAAAGATACTTGCACCCTTCCGGGCAAGTTGAATCTGCAATTTAATTCATTGTAAACACAATACGTTAAGCTGTAGGTACTCAATTTATTATTTCGCAATATTTTTTTTAATAAGCAATAATCGAGTTTAACGCCCATAGATTTCAACGATAAAATTAAAACCGTGATTTCGTGTTGACTTCATGTGGAGCTTTACATGATTGAATCCCGGACCACCGCCAGTAAGAAGAGCAGTTCCTCCAGTGCCATCGGTATACTGATCGTAGATCTTAATTCCAGAAATAGTTCGTGGTGGCATTAATCCCTAATAAAATATTATTGTTAAAATAAACCAGAAACTTCTAATTATAGCAAACCAAAACTTACCGCAGCTGAATAACTAAAATCCTTCGAAGCAATACGGAATAACTTATATTTCTCGGTAACAATTTCCTTGTGTAACAAAGTATCATAGGGACCTACATTTCCCAAGAAGTTGTGATGACTTTGACCATTGGTGACCGCCAAACAGGCAGCAACCATCACCAGAACTAGGACGCTGAAATATTTCATTCTGCAACAAACGATCCTAATTAGTACAAAAACAAATTGCCAATGTCCTTTACACTCACTTTGCTCTAATTTTTTATCCTGTTTCAATTTAATCACGAATTCACTAGAATGCCACTAACAGTCTCTAATTGAATTGATTACTCTGTGCGATAGGCGAAAATCAAACTGAACCAACTCCGAATCTCTGGGCGCTATTTATCATTCGAACCCATTGCGAATGAGACAATCTGTTTATTGTCAAGAAATTGAGATAGAAATAAGAAAACAGTATTTTGTCCAATAACCAATTAGTTAAAGATATTATGAGACAATCGCGTGATAAAACTGTATCAGTTCTTCCTATCAGTACAGGTGGTGTTGTGCAAAACGGTATGCACCTATCCACCTACAGAAATCCAGGGAAAAACACTGAAATTGGAAACTTCGGTGAATATTAAACATATTGTTTCTTTTTCATTGACGACGCATGCCAATATTTGAGCACTTGAACAAACAATTCATGAATAAAAACAAAATAAATGACACCACGTTCGTTAAAATCAATAGGAATAATAGGTACTAAGAAATTTGATCAGAATTTAAATATAGAAATTGCGTTATTTTCTTTTGTCAACGAATTGCCTAGTTTCTTTGTTATAAGAATAATTTTAAAACCTTCAAGCTAACAATTGTCAAGATTTTTAAAAAAAAACATTTCTACGGAAAAATGACTCAATTTAATAACAACTTATAACCTTACTATTTCTGCAAAAATTCAGGTATGTTATTTCATGCATTTCAAGGAAACGATTGAAAACTGACGAATTCCTTTACTGGACTTCCAACGTTGGCGAATTCCTTTACTTTTTCCGGTAACTACCAAACGAAAAGTCCTTAAAATACGTGTTCAAGAATGTTATATTACATAAGATATATTGATTAGATCTAAATGTATAAAGCTAAAACTTTGAAATCATATACATATGTGTTGATTCAATATCTTTACTCAATAATCTATAAACTCAAGTAATCGTTCAGCAACGAATTCGAAATTTTTACAAATCACTTTTGAGAGAAAAAAGTTCGAGTTTACTTGTGACTAAAATCCATTGTCCTATTTGAGTAGCTCCCATACAAAAAGTCCTCCATTTGATCAATAATATTTTCCTAAAGCATTTGAATGCTTCTACCTAGGAGTTTGAAATTTTTTACACGTTAATTTTTAAATGATTCAATGATCAAAGGAGTCTTTCCTGCACCACCCATATGATAGGCTTATTGACGATCGTGTCTACAGTATGGATATGTAACATATTGTTATCCCAGAGGAATAATATAGAATTAATAATTAGCTATAAAAAAAAGTCTCATAAAATATTACCAAATTTATATTACAACAATTACTTATTCGTAGGCTTGTTAATAACTTGGTTTTAGGCTAATGAAACTGCAATCTAAAAACAAATTGTTTAATACATATAGACATCATAGTTTTGGCTAAGAATTTTTTGAAACTTGTTTAAATAGGTACCCGGAGAGCTAAGTACCAAAAATCAGCGAAAAAACTAAACAGTAATTTTCTAATCATTCAATGGCCAGTTATTTTTGGTCAGGGAGAGGTTACATGAGCGAATATTTCGGAAATTTTTTATTTATTAAAAGTAAAAAGGAATTGATTTTAAAACAATTTTTTTATTTTTATAGTTTAATAATTATATTGTTTAATAAAAATGAATAAAGAATTTTCTATTCATTCTCTCTAGTCACTCAAAGCAAAATTTTTTATTTTTATCTTGTCAAAAATCTCGTCAAAATTATAATGGTTTCTATTTTTATACGAATTCAAATGTTTCTAAAACGCTATGTACTTTTTGGATAATGTCAATAACGCACATCTCTAGTTCGAGCATTTATCACTAAATTTTGTTCTGAAAAAGTTGAATCTTAAATTTAAAGCATTGTAAACGCAAAACATTTTACTATATACCATTTATTGTATCTATTTTTTTTAAAAAATCAACAATTATTGAATTTAACGCCCATAGCTGCCGAAGCTAGTGTTGTAACCTTGATTTTGAAATGGTCTGAACTGAAACCCTCCAAAATTAAATCCTGTTCCACCCTGTGTATTGGTAGGAGTACTCCAATTGCCATTACTGTACTGATGATAAATGCCATTTACAGGAATTACTCGTGGTGGAAATGATCCCTATTAAAATCATTATTGTTAGCATACTTAAATCAGAAAAATATAAGTAATGCGAATAAAAAAATTACTGTAGTAATATTTCCAGAAATGCTGTAAAGAATTTGGCCATTAGTGGCCGAAAAACAGGCTGCAACGACCACCAGAACTAAGACACTGAAATATTTCATTATGCAACGAATGATGCCAATTAGTGCCAAAATTGAAATGATTATAATGTGTGATAGACGAAAATCAAACTGAACCAACTCCAAATCTGTGGACCCTATTTATCATTTGAATCTGTTTATTGTTAAGAAGTTGAGATAGAAATAAGAAAACGCTTAGTAAAACAATCTTTTATTCAATTACCAAATAGTAAAAAAAAAAAAACTATAAGAAAATCGCGTGTTATCACTTGTTGTGCAAAACGGTATACACCTATCCACCCACAGAAATCTCAGAAAATTTTAAAGTTCAGAGAATATTAAAAATAATGTTTCTTTTTTCACTGACGTCCAATACCGACATTTTGAACAGTTGAACTAACAATGCCTGAATATAAACAAAATCAATGACACAATCACTAAAATGATTAATAGCAATAATAAATATGTTCTAAGAAATTTCATCAGAATTTAATTGTAGAAATTGCTTTAGTTTCTTTGTTATAAGAATATTTGTGAAGCTTTGAAGTTGATATAAACAATAATTACAAAGATTTAAAAAAAAAAATATTGTACAAAAATTGGTAAAATGCAAAACTACTAATACCCTTACAATTTTCACTTAAAACTACGGACATCATATCATCATCAATCAGCCCTTAGAAAATAAAAAAAAAACTTGGACTTCTTTGAAAACGATAGAAAACTAGAAAATTTTACTTGGCACTCCCACTTCACAAAATTTTCAGCTGCACTTTCAATGTTCTTCCAGATTACTAAACCTTTGTATCCAGCAAATGAATCACTAATGACTAATTTCTCTTTCGTTCAAAATTTAGTTTCGATTACGCTTAATTCTTAGCAAATTATAATCGCTTTTGCAATATAAAATTCATTATCATTCATAACGTACACTTTTTCACCCTTTACCCCTTTCAGCATAAAACGTGAACACAAAGTTTGCATTTTAGTAAAAATCAATAATGGGTTATTGAGATTTAATGATCGATTGTCGTTACACTTTCTTTTTATTGACACCGCGGTCAAAAACTAAATCCTTACTGTCTTTATTTTTAGAATAAATCCCCGAAAGCAAATTCAGTTGAGACTAAAAATTTACTTACTAGATGTACGAGTGTATAATGCTCAACCACTTTCATTAAAAAATTAAATTAAATTAAAAAAAATCATCTAATCTTCACAAAAATGATTGTAAATATGGTGCTGACTTTGGTGAACGTTAAGCGAATCATTTCTAAATCATGTTTGAGATTTGTAAATGAATGATTACCTAGAGAATAGATTTTGGTCTGAGGTGGATTTGAATTCAAAGAATTAATATTTATGTGTTGTAAGTTCCAAAATATAAGTTTCAACCATTATCAATGTTCAAAACTTAGTTTATAAAGGTATAAAAAAAAATTCACGAAAATTAATTAATTTCCGGCTCAACCAGCTGTTCTCATTAATTCGCATCAAGCCTTAATCTTAACTCTGAAAATCAATTATAATTGTCTCTTAGCACCGATAAAGCGATGTCAGCTATTTCCTACGGAATTCGGTTTTTTTTATTTTCCTCTGCAATTCTGGAAAACCCCCACCCCCTAATTAAAATCACTGCTAATAATGTCATTATCAAAATGATAATATATGAAATAGTCTGAATTTACTGCAATTATTTTTTTTATCTCCATTCTTTATTAATTATAGCGATAAGATTCAACTGGACATTGCATATAAAAACGGTTGATATTTTTCAATAGTTCTCATTCCGAAACCTGACATCGAATCATAATTTATTTCATCCGCTGAGGACAGACAATATTTCAAGAAATAAGTAAAAGTGAGTTATTATAGATTTCTTTGCATTACTAGTACTTCGAGATTGTATCTTCGAGCAGGAAGTTTAACTATTGTAAAAAAAAACCTTTTATCTATTTTCCAGATGAAATTCTTCGCTTCTGTTGCTTTCACTTTATTGGCTGCCTTTGCGGTATGCACGTATGGATACAACCAAACCTGGGGAACTGTTTCCTACAATGACAGGCTTCTGGCTATCAACAAAGTCTCACTGCCAAGCAAAGTTGCGCAAGTTGTCTATGGAGACTACTATTATCCCTCTAAGGTAAGTCATTTTTTATTTTACTAGAAGTTAAATATTTGACTGTATTTGGTGTCAAAATCCAGTCAAATAGATTAAGTGCTTTGCAAATTATTTCATATGACCTAATCAACGCCAGGTTTAGTTAAAAAATTTAACTTAGTTCTTTGTCAAAATATTTGAAAGAATGTCTAATAGAAGCAAATTGAAGAAGATCCGTCAATTGGGCGGCAACATAGACACTCTTACTGTTACGAAAAAAATGACTGGACCTTTTTGAATTTCAAGTAAAATAGGTGGCGTACAATAGTTTTGAACCTTTTACAATTTACGTCAAAATAATATGCCTTCTTTTCTTCAAAACGATCTAAATTAACTTCCAAAATTATTTAAGATTTACCTTATGTACTTGTGCCGAAAGGACAAATAATAACTGCAATTAATAACGACATAAGTTGTGTTCAAAAAGGTATTCAAGTTTTGAAAAATTCAAAGTTTTTTGAATAAATTTTGTTATCAAATTTTGTTCCAAATTCCACCAATCTAAGTTAAAGCCGAACTTTTACCAATTTAGTCGAATTACTTCCCATGTTCGCTGAAGTTTGCTACGACTGAACCAAATCGAATTTCCGCAATCTTACAAGAAACACATGGAAGTCGAAAATATTCAATCAAACAGCCACACACCTGAATAACAATAAGCAAGGAATCTACCTGTTGGTGGAACAATACCATCACCTCACGCTCTCCTCCCTAACTGATGTCAAGTACGTATAAACCACTACATAACCAGTAGACCACATTTTCCTTGTATCGAACGTATCATCACCATCATCAGGAAAATCACATCTAACATTCCTTTTCCCGACCAAAATTTCCTAAAACGAAAATTCTCCGTCGACATTTTCAAAAGATGCACAACAAAACACAAGAAACAGTGGTTCCTTTTAGTCTTTGAATTTCAAAGGCTACCACGACTATAGAATCTAACGTCCCCATATCACCACTGTACATACCATCGTCGTCCTCTCGTACATTGGAGATGCTCGACTCCATTTTTGTGCTGTATAACTACCAGAAAGGAAGCAAGCACAACCTCAGAATGGCAAAGATATTGCGAAGAAACCGCAGAATTATTTCCATCCCATGAACCACCACTTGATGAATTTCTCATCAACCGGCAGACATCCTTCGAAATTAAATTGAAAATTTTCGACACATTGATGGTGCCTTGAAAGTTATTAAGACGAAAAGTTACATGACTAAAGGCTAAGGAGGTGGTTGAGGGGAGTTTAGGTCTCATCCTCAACTTTCTGTAGTTGCTGCCATAGAAAGCGATAATATTCGCTACTTAAGAAAGTTTGCTTAATGAAAATATTTTACTTGAACTCGTCGAATAGCTAGCTTCTTTTTTTGGTGTTTTGTTCGGGTATTAGGCAAGATAAATGCTCTAACAATAACGTTTTGGATTTTCTTTGATTACAGGGAGCTTATGGCAAGTACAGGATTAGTGCTATCCGAGCTATCGACACTAATAGAAATAGCACAGCGAGCTATGCCAGTCTCACATCCGGTGGCCTGGGTTACAATTACACCACAGTCAGCATTCAGTCACAGCGCGGCTTTGGATTAAATTATACCGTCGAAATTTATGGCTATTAAGGAAAACATTGATGTAAATTGATAAAACTTAATAAAAATGATATGAAATCTTGTTTTGGTACATTGGATCAAGTGTTTCAACTTTATACTTTAAAAATATAAAATTTAAAATTACGGCACCGAAGAAAAGCAATTAACGTCTGATTTCCAGCTCATATAAATATACAATCTGTAGGCGATGCATACATTTTGATTCCAGTTACATCTGAGATGGATGCACACGTCCATACCCATAGGACATGCAAGCGAGCAAAATAATAAGGCAGCTATTCTCAAATGCTTAATGCTGTGCGTCAATTTTTGTTTAATCAGAGAACCTGGTGGAGACTCATGAGGAAAAAGTGTAAAAGGTTTTTGATTGAGTCAGACTAGGGGAAAAATCCGACTGAGACAAAAGACTAAAATTTCCGCGTGGGGTACATTTTACTTGCAGAGCGCCTATTGAAAATCACTGGAATGAAGCAAGCCAAGATTTCATGGCACCTGTAATAAAGGTCAGTTAAAGTATCACTAGGAAAATAAGTGGTTATATAATCAGCCAATTTTACAAATTTAGGCAGGACTATTAAAGAAGCCCTGGCAAAGTATTGTAGATACATTCACATGGCTTAATAATCTGTATGGGAGAGCTAGAAAAAACTTTTTGAACTTAACGTTTTTAAATAAATTTGTTACCGAGCAATAGATTTATCGTAGGTTTGGGAAAGTCTGGTACAGAGATGAACAGCGGGCTGAAAATGTTTCCTTTGGCTAGGCATTTTCAAAACACCTGACTAAAGAAATTGAAAAAAATGGGCAGGTAACTCTTTTGTTTTGCTTTATTCATAAAAATAAGTTGTCCTCATTTCTCATACTTATCAAAAAACCCGCTAAGAGTGTTTTATGTGATGGATTAAAAGCACAACAAAAAAAGAACAACCTATTTTATTGCCCATGGAAATTACTACAACACTCTTTCAGTTGGAGAATTTTGAATTATGATCAAAAATAGGCAATTCCACGTCGAGCACTCAACATCTTCACCTCAGCCCCAGTATCTAGTGCTGGACAAAAGCACCTTAATCGCTGATTATGGACGTTACAGGTGTAGAGACAATACTGCCAGGTCTTTTGAAAAATCGAAACATTGTCCATGATTCCTATTCAACGTTCTCACACAGCAAATCGTTTTGACAGCGCGAGCTCAAAGCGAATCGAATTTTCTTTTTATTTAAAAAAAAATGTGTTCGATAGTACAATGGTCTTGAACTTAAGAGATGCTAAGATACCTTACCAACTCCTCAAACCTAATTGGATTCGACGGGTCGCATTTATGCAAATCGCCTTCAGTACAAGACATTTTTCTGGATTTCTTTCACAAAGTGTGGCCTTTATTTTTCCTCGCCATCATGAGAAGCAACGAAGATATTGTGAACCTGTACCTAAGTATTACTCGTTCTCGAATGCACTTTTAGAGGCATTGAAATGGCTGGTTAGGTTCGGTCCATTAATGTCGACTGTAATTTATTCCTGAAAAACATAAAATTCTTCATGTATCGCAACGAAACACTATAAAACATGAGTACGAAACACCTCTCAGGTTTGCTAAGCATATTTGAAGTTATGTTTCTTGCGCTGATGCTGCTCACCGAATTAATATCATAATCATATCGACGTGAGACCGTGAAATTTCCTTTTATACACCCCGACGAGAATTTATGGGTTTTGGATCGTTTCGCTACGTTTATATAATGTTGGGGGCATACCGAGAACTTGCAGTACCTACGTTTTCCTTATAATTTATTTGCAATGTAAGCTTGCACGGAGTAAAGTGTAAACTTTAGTAGGTACTTTGAATTCAAAGAATGCTTAAATTTATGATTGGATATTTTGTTGCGACATAATTTGAATGGAACCTGTGTTCAACAGGAAAATTGTATACAATTTAAACGAATACGACATTTCATCAAAACTAAAAATTTGATTAGAGTATCGTGTTTGCTGTCTACTTAAAATTTTGATAACTGTGCCAAAAATTATTGAGTAATTTAGGCATACCTAAACATATCCACTTTAAGACTACCCCGAACCGCATGAGTAATAGGAAAAGTAGTATAGGTATATACTGGAGTCTTCATTATCCAGTTCGAAAACCACTTTCCAAAACTCCCCTATAAATTTTTGATCTTGGAAAACTCGAATTTTTGATATGAAGCGTATTAAGGATCTCGGGCTCAAAAATTTTTTTCGTTTTCAAGATCACGCGAATCTAAATCTTACGTGTTCTTCAAAATAATATAAAATGATTTTCTTTTCATAGTGCATCATCGCCTTCTTCTAACTATTATTCTAACCACCTTAGTTATATCGATGCGTGCGGTAAACACTGGATCAACGCCCTCTAAACTCCAAAAATATGATAGCCATTATCATTCAATTACGAAATCTAATAAATGACAAGGTTCTCAAATATCTACCAAACAAAATGTCGCAGGCTCTAACGATCAATCGATAAAAAGGCTGATCAAAAATAAAATTGCTACAATCTTTTCGTAACGAAGTCGATCTTTCCCTATGCTCGTCCAAGGAGCAGTTATTTCACTATATCGGATAGCACAAAAGATGTTCATAAAGTTTGTGGAAATGATCTCGGAACTAAGTTGACTTCGAATAGTTGCTGCTGCCTGATAGAGTGCCTTACCTTCACATCTCATCCATTTACCTCGAGGTTTGTGAGGACCTTACACGCGATATCAACACTATTCCGTCGGATTAAAGTCATAAATAAAGTTGTTGATGCGATACGCCAACGCCGTCAACGCTACTTCGCCTTCAGTCCGGGAACGCCTGGGCCTTCATATCAACTTTCAATTTTCGTTATCGCCCAAAGCGCTCCATTCATTCCGCTCATGACGGATCAATTTACTATTTTCGGATATATTTAATGCAATTAGTGCTTTATCTCGATCAAGACTTGCATATATCAAGCGGATAGATGGAAAATAATAGACATGATGATTTCTTCGGACAATAGTCAATAAATTTATCTTCGGTCCTGTAGCGTTCAGAAGAGCTTGAGATTTATCGTTGTTGAGGCACACTCTTTGCCGTCTTCCAGACGCCAACGAATCTCGTTAAGTTTCAATCTAGATTCGATCCCGCAGTAACCTTTCACACTTGTATGCGACTCTGGCAACACCTGAACCTCGTGCAGCTTTTATATGCAATTAAATTATCGATCATTAAGCCTATTGATTTGCCCTTCCTTGGTCTGAGACTGCAAGACAGACTTCGATCTTACTGGCAGTGATGCCATGCCATGTAATTACCACTCTCAGCCGAATCTTGAAGTTAATGTGGGCAGAGTCTTCAACAAACTCGTATAGTTATCCACCTTCGTAACTGGGTACCTATCTTCTACTTACCTGTAGCTGCTAGAAGGTACGCCGGTATATACATAAAACGATCAAATCAACCAAATGGCTACAAATAAATGCGACCGTGTAATTATTGTGATGCGATCATCGTTAACGTTCCAGCTTTAATGACTGGGAAGATGAATGATGAGACGCTTGGTAAGGGCAACTTGGTCAAGTTGAATGGGGAATTCTAGTGAAGTCATGGTGATCTATAAGACGTTCAGTACAAAAGGAGACCTAAAGTACTGCGATCGTTAAAGTGATGTGGGTTAATAGTGAAACTGCTTGTTTGGTAAATTGTATTCTATTTCCGGCAGTAGAATGCCGAAATGATGGCCTAGGCAGTAACCAGCGTATTTCGGATATTTTCAATTTAGTCTGGAGAAAATGCAAATTCTTATAAAAATTTTATTTAATCTGCCCAAGTGTGCTGTTAAGGAGCAAGATACTTGAGACAGAAATTACAGATAGTGGTACTGAAGGCCCAACCTAAAAATGTTTCTTCATTTAATGAATCTTCAAAGTCCCCAGCAAAAGAGAACTTCAGATATTCTAGGGAACAATGTTCTATCAGTTCGTCGCATAAAACACCACGTAGTAAATTAAGATCACAAATCATCTGTCGTAAAAGCAGCCCTAGAACCTGGTTTTTGTATTTGTTTAGAATACTTTTCTAGTAATTTAATATCTTTTTCTTAACATCTTATGCTAGACTACTGCTTCAGAACCTTTCGATATTCTAAAAATATTTACCCAAGAAAATAATCTCAAAGGACAAAGTTTTACCAACAGGATGGGTTTGCTTTTGGCATAAAACTTCCAACGAATATAAGTTTAAGCGGAAACTTCGATTGCAACTGGAATGAACCTAAATATCATTCTCTGTTTTGGCTACCTTTCAAATATCATCTATTTATAACAATCTTCACCTTTTTAGGATAATCCATTCGTGAAATACAAAAATCAGAGAAGTCTCTGGCTCCTAATTCCGTACTCAAAGTGACATGTTAAAGCGACTAAACAATTGCAACTTAGTTAAACCTGACTCGTTATTGTCTTTGGAAATTCAGTGATTAAAGTTTTTCGGAAATGTAAATCGAAAGTGAAAACACTTGAATTGCCCAAAAATAAGAAAATTTTGATCAATATTTACAAAGATTTCAGATTAAGGTCATTATTTAGTTTGGTCCAAAATGTTTGCTCATTTACGAAATATTCTATTTGTTGAACTGTGTCAAGCTTGTTCATTGGGTTACAGAATTTGTTATTATTGAGTTACAAATTTTTGATTGATGCACATAACTCCATTAGGCTTACATATGTACATGTTCTAAATTACCGCGCTCTAAGATGATCCAGAAAAAATTGAAAGGAGTTACCTTTATGGATCCTCAAGATATGGGCGCAAGGAATGGCGTATGGCTGACGAACAATCTAAAATTTTTTTTTTAAATTACTGTACAAATTTATTATTAGAATAATAACTTTAAACAGTCATTCGATTAACATGAGTCTTTCTAACTCCTACTCTCGCAGTACACGCGGGAAACATCAACAAAATAAACATCTGAAAGTAAATTAAATATTTAGTGGTAGTTGCCATGCTAGCGTCAATCTTGTCCGAAACAAGATGAAAACAAATCTCCTTTAACATGCATCAGCGTGAAAAAATGCCCTGGATACATTTCACCAAACACAACATCAGTCTTGCTCAACATTCCGATCGCGTATGCAGCTGAAAAATCGAAGTAATTAAAATCACCCGTCTTAAGTCACCCTACGTTCCGGCTATTATCAAATCAGCATCAAATATGCATCTAGCTTCCAGTAGTCAGCGCTGCTTTCGGTACCTGAGGAAAAACATCTGTATGCCTAATCCACCTTACGATTTCATGAGATCTTTCTAGCGATCAATCACAGCACCATGTTACACCTACTTACCGAACCCAATTACTACATCACCGCTAAGAAATAGATCTGGCTAGTGATCGGCCCCCTCGGCTGCCACAAGTGACCACTACTCTTGATGGAGTGTGCCTATGATTGGAACCCCATCAAGAGCAACTTGTTAATTAACTTGTAATTAAAAGATCGTATCTTGATGTGTGGTGTCCTCTGATGGAATCTAGCTCAAATTCACAGGTCCGTTCACTTTTCTGCGTGATCTTCTGTTCGAAATAGGGAAGATGGTCGTCCGTAAAGGTGTGACATGATCTTCGTGGTTTGGCCATTTACGCGTATATGCATAGTAATTTACAACGAGCTGGCAATGGAGAAGGAGCATTTAAGGCCGGTTAGAACTCCATCTCGGGGGTCCCAAAGAAGAAGTCGTGTGCTGTAATTTGACGCAGCATTTTGACGCCTACAAGCTTTCATTGTGAAGCTGGAATCTTTGGGAACGGTTCGCTTTGGGTCGCAGCATTCACCTAAGGGCTTGACTT
Source organism: Beris chalybata (assembly GCA_949128065.1). Taxonomy (NCBI): domain Eukaryota; kingdom Metazoa; phylum Arthropoda; class Insecta; order Diptera; family Stratiomyidae; genus Beris; species Beris chalybata. The sequence goes on along the minus strand of OX421894.1, from coordinate 3,934,759 downwards.
AATGGACAAGAAGCAAGGAAAAAAGTCGACTACAGATTCAGGTATCCAACAATCTACTTTGTAACCCGTACGTTTTTTGGTTGTTTTTAATGTGAAACATAATGGAGAGTTTGTGGCTCTGAAATGGACACCGGCGACTCGAAGAATGTCCGCAATGCGATACTTAAGGGTCTCTTTTTTTCTTTATGCGTGACAAGGCTAAAAGTGTTCCAGTGAAATCGAGACGGCCTATTAGGAGTCCAAATTTGGTACGGTACCAGATTATGGGGCCACTTCAGGTCAAGTTACAATCTTTTGATGAATATGTACCTTTTCTTTCCGTGACAACAAGTACTCGGAGCTTACCGTGTCCCGAAGGAGAATGCGTGGTCTAGAAAAGTGCATTTAGGGCGAGACAACACTTGTGACACAAGGTAAGGTCTATGGCGAGGTGTTTACCTAAGAAGCTAATTCGATTCGAGTGGGTTGAAAGTATGCGGTGTGGGCACTTTCCTTGTTCAACAGATCACTTCGGTGTATGCTAATAGATTGGTGTGTAAACAATTAATCTAATTTATATGAAGGTTCGTTTGTGTCATGAAGAAGAGAATACCGCTTGGACGACGACGTCTCCAAGATCAATCGACATAATCACACTCAATATAATAGCTCTATAAAGAAATGCTCACCTGGAGATCATTTCGATATTTAAAACCGATCCAGTTTACGATCACATAAAGATCGATTTTTTTCTTCTAAATTTTCCACTAAGAAAGAGCCGATTTTATCTATTACGGTGCATGGGATAGCTTAGATTAAACGATAGAAACGACCAAATTATGTTTCATTAGGAGATCATTAAAATCTAACACCTTAACTCTAATGACTGTTAGGAATGGCCGAATTAAATTCAGGCCAAGAAGATTCAGACAAAATTATGAGGTGATCCAATCTCATAATTTTTGAGACATAGAAATTAATGAGACTTTCGGATTGGAAAAATTTTCCCTAATGATTGATTTCGACCGTAAGATCGCTTACAGGCATTTTCTCTGTAACTATACCGACAACATAATCCCTTTTTCTACATGTACGCACTTACTATATCAGTCTGCTCCTAACACACAACACCCCGTAAACATTAGCCCTAATTTTGTAATTTTGCATAACAATAATTTGAAATGAAGGAGTCACCTAAACTGGATTTAGTGTATAATCGTCGCCATCCCTGTCCTGTCACCCTTGTCGACTCGTTGACGTCGCGAATAAAACCTTTTCATCGGGGTCCTTAACCGATTCCGTATCCCTTTCTTGCGAGCAGAGGAGCACTTCAACAACTGAAATTAGTTCTTGACGAAGAAAAGGACGAAATTTGATACAATTGTTGCGAACAGTTTTCAATAGCGAGCGCAAGCTGTTAACTTCATTTTGGATGATGTTTATGCGGAAGGGTGACGTTTATTCATTAGAGGGTTTCGAGGTCACTATTATTAAAATAAAAGTCGAGATATTGGTATTTATTGCATAGTCCCTTAACATGAATGGCGAATGAAAAAAGAAAACTATAGAAAGTTTTGAGTGTTTAACTTAATCACATAGCTTTTTAGATTTTATTATCAGCTAAAGCTGTTCTTCCTATATTTGATTAATCACCAGAGTTGTTATTAATTAGGGAAGCCACTCGCAGTTTCATTCTCAAAATAGCATATCGGTTACACGCTACCCAAAATTGCGGACGATATGTACGTGTGTTCTGCGGCGACTGTCACTAACGTAGTAGTACGTAGCAGTATTTTGAGTCGATTTCAACGAGACTACTAAGGGGTGAATTAAGAGAAATACTTAATCACACATAATCGTAGTGATCTCCCATCCCATATTCCCACATTCAATAATTATAACACGGAAGTAAATTTATCGATCGCAGTCTGTCTGAGTCCATTATAAGAGCATAGAGCATTCCATTAACATGATCACCGATTGGCAGTTGGGAGGTTGGACCATCGAATGCAATTACTATAATGCGATAGCTCGATTAGCCCGAAGATTATTTTTATAGACGATTAGAGATCTTCAGTTTTAAACCAATCAATTAAAACTGCATTGTGATGAAGACCGTTTGCGTCTTGATAGTCTGTCGGCTTCGGATCAAAAAATAATAACGATGATGGCAAGATTTATTTACAAAACAGCCAGTCCTCGTCTCTAATGACTACCGTTGCAGGCATTTGTGATTTGTGATCCGGCGATATCTTTACGTGGAATTCCTTGAGTATATAAACGAATGCTTGGCCATCAGTAGTCTTGAGAAGCTTATCGAATCGCTGCACGGATATAGTTTATTGGCAAAGGCATAGTAAGAAAAATATTTTAATAACTACGAGTATCGTATCTAACGTATGATACTCGTATTTTGCGATGACGATGCCAGCTATTGGAGTTTTTTTCTTCAGCTGCCTATATGGACCTTCAATTTTGTTTATTGCTTCCGACCGGGTTGGATTTAGTGGCAATCGCCGTGTCGAATTAAATTATTACATCCAGATGACGATCTCTCTTTCGTACAATGCTGCTTAAGTTTCATAAAATTTTCGAAAGCAAATTTAGCTTTTCAAGATGGATACCGCTTCTATACTTATTTCCAAATAATGTTATTAATAATATCTCGAAAGAATTGCTCGTACTAGGGCTACGACGCTACGGAATTTATAATAACAAGAAACAACAGCCGAGTTCATTATTTTTTCTTACTCCGTTTTTCATTAACTTTCTAAAGATTAACAATTAAATAGAACTGCGAGACGAACTGGTTCCAATATTTCCATTACACGAAGAAATTTCTAATCGGTATTTTTTGAATACTGCAAATTTTTTTCATCGCATCGAATATTGCAAATTTATGCGACCGTGTACAGCAATTTCTTCGACTGAAAATTTGATGAGTTATTTTATAGGTGATATGAAGTAAAATTTGATGTTTTCTAAATTAGAGGACCTTCTAATTTCAATGAGATTTCCTTATGAATCCACGGAGGATCGACGTTAAATACACAGACGGCATGTGTCTTAGCTAATAATTTAATAATTCTTTTTCAAAAGTTCTAATTCGGTAAAGGAATCACCGCGAAAATTAAAAGAAAAAGAAATAACCGTCTTATGAAAATGTGGAAAAATTTTTTGAACAAATTCCTTGGCTCCAGAAAAAAAATACTCAAAAAAAATTTTTTTTTGAATGCTTTAACAACAAACCCCCCGTAGTAGGTAAAATGAAAACGTTAGTTTTCCTTCAAAGACCGACAAATTTATTACTGTCAAAAAAATTCTGTTTTGTGTAGTGACACTGATCATACTTTTACAACCGAGGCAATTCTAGCAATTAAAAAGACTCCAAAACAACGATAAAACAATTTTAGAAGGAAATCAGTGGAGTTACGGAACAGCCTCAAGAATTTGAGAGCTCTTACTCTAACTCACGAAGTTGAAACTTGGACTACAAAAATATTTTTAGATTATTTAATTGAAAAAGTAAGGTCCTTAATCCCAAGAATGGATTATGTCAAAAAGGTGAAATTGTCGAAGGAAATCTTTTAGTGGTTCGCTGATGCTACGTACCATTCTGTCAATCTCACCAAACTACAGCGTTCACTTCAAAGTTTCAACTTTCTAGAGTCTCCCATGCTCGATATATTCAAAATTTTTTTTTCGCCAATTTTTCCACACCAACTTATCAGTAGAAGATTAAATGAATAAATTAATAATAAATTAAAAGGCAAACTTCAAGGTAAAAGATATCAAACAGACTGATATGATGCTTCAGTTTTGACATGGAGCAACGTACTTTAAACGATCCGTACAGAACTTAATATAAAACAAAATTATTGGTGAACCCCCATATCTAAGCATGCCATAAAATCTCATAAATTCAACAGATTCAGTAGCACTAGCGCCTCTCATCTCATCTCACCCAATGACGTATGTAGCGTATACGATCTACGTCTAATAATGAGGTGAGCATTTAAATCACCTTACACCCTATCAACACCTTTGAAAAGAGTAAAAATTCGGTACGAGGGAAGCGAAAAGAAAAACAATTAAATACTTTGTACGTGGAACCAATAGCGCCTCGTTGTGTTATTACTAACGGTGTGCACCACTTTTAAGATGGTTCCCATCAGATAAACACAAGAATTATGACCGCGCACTCCAAAGCGTCTTAGGATGGAGGCGCACCAGACTTTCATACCATATTCTTTTTTTTTTCGCCAGACAAATCACTTGAGAGCGATTCACGGTGTGAAATCCACGTGGGTTGATGTTCCGGCTTGATAGTCAGCAACGGAATAAAAACCAACAACTTTAAGATGAAAACTTAAGACACTGTATAGCGTGCTAGAATCTTACAGATCGTGTATCTACTTATGAACGGAATACTTACATCCATGTTGGAACTCCTTGCAGTCCGATCACAGAACCAGACCAGAAGTTGAGGCAGAGGATAATCCACAGTGAAAAATGTTTCCTCTTAAGGAACTCCATGTCTTCGGGCCGGTCGTGATGTCCTCGATTTGTTGTTTCACCTCCGGATGAGGAAAAGGTGTATCTTGGGGTCACGTCACTTATACCATGTAATCACTGTACAACACTTAACAGATGTTAACACTTTATCACTTTTCTCTTGTTCACTTCATTTTCGATTCATTCTTTTTTTTTATCCCCGCGAGCACTGTCTCAAAAGATCGGTGGTATTATTTTTTTTTTTTTTCTTCTTAAAACCCTTCTTAAAGATTTTTCTTCGTTACTATGCTCACGATCTTTCGAAGATCTCACAAAATGTTAGTTTGGTTTTTGCCAATAAATCTTCCTCAGCTTTTATCGATTACAGGGGAATTTCGGTTCGAATGAAAATAATACAAGAAAACACGCTTTAACTGTAGCTTGGTATGATGCGAAGAAGTTTCAACATGTTGCCGTAATTGTTGGGTATCATCTGAAACATAAAATGGATGTAATTTAGTTTATAGAGTGACTGTAAAGATTAATGTATTTATGTTAAATTTTTTACAGCCGAGGAAGCTGACCATCGTGTAAACTTCGATAAAAATACATGGTGACCATTCGAGAAATATGTCCACTCAATTGGCACCGGATGCGAACGATATCGATTAAATCTGCACAAAATACTTTAGGAACAACGTACTGACTCAGAGCTTGGACAATTCACTAATCTTAAAACAAAAACAACTAAGGGATTTTAAAAAAAAATCTAAAAGAACTGCAGATTATATGGTAGGTCTCCGAGGAAAATACCAAAAATCTGTTTGACATACAAAGAAAAGAGCTACTGATTTTTTTTTCAATTTACACAACGCGAAAAACATGTTGTCAAAAAAAGCCAAGGACTAATTTATACTGGACTGGTTTATGCTGAATAGTTGAAAGGTGGTTGTACTTATATAAATATATAAATTTCAGGCTGGTCAAGAGGTACTTTCCATAATGACCGTCCAATAAAATGGTAGATATGTATAAGGATCGATATTTCGTTAAATCAAATATAGAACTTTCTTTTAATAAGAAAAGGAACCAAGTGAACCAAATTCCAAATCTCAAGTATTCCACTCCTACGATTCCGGACGACATTATTTTCTGAATTTCCTAATTTAAACTCTCTAGATATATTGCCTTACTCTCCACTTTCACACAACTTCACTCTAGCCGACAATTTTTTTTGAAAATAGCTTCACTTTCACAGCTATATGTAAATCCAAGTTTCAACTTCCTAGCGTACGTTGTTCGTTAGATACTGAAACCGGGATTCTACATATTATACATATTCAACAATTCCGAAAGTTAAGATATAGTGATTTAAAAAAGTAATACTTTTTTGTCGGCGTAAATTTTCAAAGACATTCTTCAGCCGAATTTAAAATTATAATAAGAATTAAAAATAAAGCTAGTACATTCATAACATCATCTTTGAACGAAACCGATAACATCTAAGTTTTTAAATATAATATAAATAAAGTATTTCATCTAAAGCCCACAGTACATCCGTATTTACATTTTCTTATTAATATTTAAACAACCTGAAACTGGTTGGACTGAGAACCCACTAAAAGAAGAATATGAAGGACACTCGTCTGTGACTAAAGGAACGAGATATCTCAGAATATTAAAAAATTCAGTCCAGTGTCCTGTATACAGCTAAAACCTATTAAAAAAATCGATCACAACTGCTTGTCGTCATAGTAATAAAGGATCCCCGAAAGAACTGATGAACACTCTTCTTTCCAAGCTTTTAAAGAAACTACTGAAGGATCGATAACAGAGTGTCAATGTAATGCTACTATCAATAATAAAAGGATGCTGAGAAATCTTGATATCAGCTGGCATACAGAACGACAAGCTAGACACATCTATGTGACGGTTCTGCTGTCCTGTGTACTTTTTATCACCTCAAGGAACAGGTACGTTGGTGTGCTCCACACAAAGATTTTTTTCTGAAGAACATATCGTGCTATACCCACCGAAGGGATATTTTTCATTATTTTTTCACATTTTTATCGAAATTGTTACAGTTAAAAAGACACTGCAGACGTCGACTGCGATAAAGTCTTAAAGAGATCCCCTTTTTCCGTTCCTTCGCGTCCTAATTTAGGTTTAGATCGATCCATTCTTAGAGATTTGTCACGGAATGAAAATATGGTGCATTGGCATAAAGAATTTTAAGGGCCGTCGGAATGGTGTTGATAAAGCGTTTTGTTGTTACAAATGGTAAAATATCAGAGCGGTTTCTCTTAACAGTGCATAACTTGGGTTTAACATAGAAAGTGTAATCGGTATAATCTTTCCAGCTCACTATTTCTGGATTGTGTAATTTTTTACTGAAAATGAATCTTTAACACCGTTGTGACACCTCAAATCAATATTCACTTTACACTTTTGAACCGTGACTCAAGAAATCAAACAGAAAATCTTCCAATCCCACAGGCTGAACACGAAAATTCAATTCATATTCAGGCCATTGAGTGCGAGCTCAGGTGTAAAAGTGTGTCCAATTATGGCGAAAAATTCGAAAGAAACTGTCGGTTGAAGTCATTTCGTTACCACACATGAGGTTCATGCAGTCATGAAATCGAAATCCATTTCGTACGTAAATCCCACCCGGAATGACTGCCTATGCCATGTATCCAGTAATCCCCTTCCTTTCATGCGATCCGTTCGTACATAGTTACATTAACGCCTGCCAATAATCAGATTACCCCTGGTGCACACCTTTTGATTAATAATTCAGGAGTGCCGGCCGATTAACGTCCTTCCATTAGGATAAGCCTTCGTAAAGTCCTTTTTGGGAAACGAGCAAAAGGATGTATCGTGAGTCGTTTCTTGAATGAATTTTGCACGCATGGTTCGCAGTAGCTCGGTAATATATTGAAAGCGAAAGGATCAAATCTGGCCAGGATTTCACTTCAAAAGTTTTCGGGGAAAAAAGTTTCCGCGAAAGGGGGGAGTTTTGTATGGAAGAGTTTTCTGTTGGGATAGACAAAAAGAATATTGTAAGTATTTGAGTGTTACATATTTTATCACTCTTCTAATAAGACGGTACGGTAATTTTAATACATGGATTGCGGAAAAAAAAACCTATTTGATTATAGGAAATTGGAATTTTTAAGAAACTGCACAAAATAAATAGAATCTAGTTGGCGAATTATGAATATAATTTAGCTCATATTCAAACGAAATCAAGAAGATTAATCAGTGCAACGTTACAAACGCAATTTCTTCCTTTGACTTTAGTTTTCATCAAAATCAAAAAAAACCTGAGTATTCGTCGACAATTCTAAGAACATTTTACGTATTCATTTTTTAACACTTCTTTACAACATCACCAAATATTAAACTATTATTGCAGACAAATACAGTCAACATATAGGTAGTCGTCAAATTTTTGTTTGTCAAATTACCAAAAATTTCATTTAATTTTTTAAAAATTGTTATGATCAAATATTTATTTATTAAATTAATTATTGTGATTAGAGTAAGTTGAAATTTAAAAAAAAAACGTTTCACCCTTAAATCTTGGAAATCTTACGTTGAAGGGTATTAAAGGTTAAAAAGATTGTCGGCGATACAGTGGTCCAAATTTCGAAAGATGAAATTCAGTAACGTAAAATTGAGACACTAAAGTCTTGACACCCAAACTCCGACACTTGAATCGCGAAATAATTCTGAACTCGAGCCCTTTTTATTTTTTCGTTGCTGCGTTCATTTTATCATATTTTATATAAATTTTTATTCACTTAACTCAGTTTCCCATAAACATACTACATATCCTATTCTAGCATTAATTATCATCTTCAGCAATGATGCTGAAGTGAAGTTTATCAGTACCGATGAATAATGATTAAAAAAAAAAAACTTAAACTATTTTTTCGAGAGATTTTGTGTTTTTGAATTTCAATTATTTTTTCGAGAGATTTTGAGTTTTTTTGTACTCTACAAATTAACAGTTTACGTAATTTTTGTCAAAAATTTTGACAATGCTATTTAAAGGGTCAAAATTTCTGTGCCGGTCACCGGTGACCCCCATGGCATTCAACTTGTTAATAATAAATTTGGGAAAACAGGGTAAATTGCAATTGACCCACAATGCGAATTAATTTTTATAAAAATGGCACGGTCAAATGCAGTCAAATGCTGTCATACTTGTGGGGTTTCCGATTATTCTATACGAGATACCTACGCGAAAACTTCTAATTTTATAAGTTGAATTTAATGTAACAATAGTTTAATTTGCTTATTTTTTATCACGAAAACTAACTTTATGCATTTAATTTCAATAACTATTTACAACAATTCCACACTGTATTAAATCGCACAATAAATTCGCATGTTGGGGTGAATATTCAGAAAGATTGCAAGTAAACTTTTTGGAATAACAAATAATTAGTACTGGTTTAAAATATACTCTTTAATGTCACACTAACAACGAATTGCTTTTCAATGTAAAAAAAATACTAATCTAAAGAAAATAAAATGAAAATAAATTTTCATTAATTTTAAACTTTATGGCATGCGCCATTCAGAAGACACTCGTCGATCAAGTTGTCCTATACCAAAAAATTTCAACTCAAAGACGTCGTCGCAACGTACGAGTATCTACCTATCCATTAACCGACTGACAAAGGTATTTCGTCCATTTTGGAGACATTTTTTTCGTTTGCAGAAACGTCAAAATAAAAAATTTCAGGGTAACATATTTGGAACGCATCTAAACGACCAGAATACTTTATTGTAGAAATACAATACCAAATTAAATCGGAAAATTTAATTATCCATAATTTTTGAATGTGATCTCTCCATACCAAACTCTAAAAAATTGTAGCTACTTTTGAAAGTAGCTTTAAAAACACTTTTCTCTTTACTGTCAAGGATATTTTTCGTTTGATTCTAGCAAGGGTATAGTTCTGTTTGTGTAATTTTAAAGTTTTTTTCTCCGAAACTATTAAAAACAGCATTAGGCAATAAATAGTTGATCACTTTTTATACGCTCTAAATAAAAGATAATCAAATGTGATGCACTTATCATAACACACGTCATTGTAATCAATATTGCTGCCAGCCGAAGCTGACACACAAATCCATTAAACAAATTAAATTGCCTAAGACTGATGCCGCCCACACGATAGTAGATCAGCTGTCGCCCCTAAATCTCAGCCCTTTGACTCTTAATCAGCCCGAAGACGAAAGCTTGTGAACACTTCGCGGTCATAACTTAAGTCAATCGCCATAAAAAATGCTTGGAATGAAAAGAACGCGACTCATTCGCATAAAAACATCGGAACCGTAACAAATTCGAAACAAATCGGGAACATGACGGACCCCTGTGTGCGGTCAAAAATAAAGTGTGGTGATCCCACAACAGCTACTTTTCCCACCGAATTCGAGCCTATCACACCTTCCAAGTGTCTCAAAGTCGTTAGAGCGTTTTAATTGAAATATCGCCGCAGACACTGAGCGCGAGCTCTATTTTTACCGCTCCCATAAATTGCCCGGATCGCTACAGATGTGCCACCACTGACCACTTTGAGCTATGCCGCCGATTATGTCAGCACGTCACATACTAATTACGCCTAATTATCATTCAGTTGGAATGTGAGTGGTGTGGGCGGATGCGGTCTGGTCTTTCGCGCAGGATGTCTCTATCACTCCACATCTTACTTAGCTCAGAAACGATTCGCATCTTCCCGATTAATTTTACCTTTCGTCCGCTTCGATCCGACCAGGCGTAAATATTTACGGCACTAAATCAGCATCGTCCTAAGCTCAAGTACGCAAATGTTTACGCCGCTGCATTCAACTACTCGGGCCACTTTTTGTATCCTGCTTCAGGGCATCCGCCCTCACCAGGTGTTTTATTGCCCGTACGAACGTTCTGAGAGCTTCCCGAAGTGAAGATTTCAGCGCCAGCAGCCGTAATCCTTAAGTCGGAACTGTCTGGACAATTTTCTTACACTCCCGGGACCTCAATCACTTGGCACTGTCCACGCGCGGCACTATACTCGCGACGCGTTGGTCTTAAAACACAAAGCGTCGAATTCAAATCGGATCACACTTTTCCGCACTCGAAGGACGCGAAACACAAGCCCCGTGCGCAAAAAAACACACCTTGAAAAGGTGGCACTGCTGAAATACGAAGGGCTAATTTCTTCCTTTTTTTACCACTGCACAAAAAAGAGGACCGAAAGTACTTCAGGGATCAGAAAAAGGTTCAACTCTTGTGGGTAGGGTGAATCGAACGGCATGGGCAAATGTCCTTTCTGCGGACCGTTACAACCGAACGCACGTGATGTTAGTAAACAACTGAACCGACGGTACCGCGTGGATCTGCAATTTACTTGCGGCTGTTGGAAGCTGGCGATGAAGGTCCAATGGTGCCTGAGTATCTCGAATACTTCCGTCAGCATACTGCCAAGGTGGTTAAGAAATGCGCAAGTCGCATACAACACACAAGTTGCATGCAACTCTGTTAAGCGGCTGTAGAAGTTGCAAGGGAGAAAGTCGGAGAACAGCGTTTTATGTAAGTGGCGCCCCTTCCATGTGCATAGATGTTAGTTAAATTAAAAACCCTTGCAGTTTATTGTTTTGTGTAATTAAGTGTAATTATTGTTACGTTAGTACGTTTCTTAGTTATGGCATTACTAAAAATGTTGCTTTAAGTTTCTAGCTCGCCGAAAACGGTGCTCATCACATTCGGAAATAAAAAATATTCAAAATTTGTGACTAAAGAATTTAAGGTCGTCTATTGGGTCTCAGCAAATTCAACCACTTGATTTAAGTTAATTTATTAAAAAATTTTGAAATTTTATTATTCATTATTATTTTTGAATTTTCGATTAATCCATCAAGTAAAGGAAAATCCGTAATATTTTATTTACAGAACCATTCATAAATTTTTGAAATAATTTGAACTGTAAATTGCGAGCAAGTCAATTGCGTAGTATTTTCTCTCTATTTTAGGTACGGCTCATACTGCAAATTTGAAACTTGGAGCTTACATATATTTAATTGAATAAAATTTTATGTAATAAAAAAACGATTATATTGGAAAATAAAAATAGTTAAACAAAATTATTAGTTAGCGTTCCAAAATAGCCGCTTGGTTTCTTTTTTGTTAAACACTCTGCACTGTATTTCAAATTTAAACGTGTCTCGAACTTTTCATTACTGCTTCTTATATTCATTTTAACTATAGCAGCACTGCGAGACACATTCACTGCCCATTACGCGTATCCAATGTCTTTTTAAACCTTAAAATACATTTTTTTGATAAAACGCCTGGTAGTCAAAATATGGAAAAGTAACTGTGATCATTTTGAACAAGCAAACTCACTCAACATTCGAGCGAAACATTAAATGAGTAGAGTTTTGATATGTAGTACGCCAGCGGATTAATTCTTCCCATTGACTGCGCTCTACTACAGTTCATTCAAACACTAAATATAAATATCGCTTCAATATAATTATATAGGTACTTCATCAATACTGCGGTACTTTTGAAATTTTGATACAATAAAAAAAATTATTTTCTAAATGAAGAACTTTAAACATAAGGAATCCCAAGAATGATTAGTTCAGAAAAAAAGATTTTTGCAGTTCTGTCTAGGAACTTAAAAAACAGAATTCGTTCTAATATCGCTAGTAAGTATTGATGCGATTACGATACAGTATCGATAAGACAAATTTTCCGATAGTAGAAAGTAAGACAAAATTATCCAAGATTTTTTTTTCTGATTCAGAACCTACAACTTATTTAGACTCGCCTAAATCTGAATTAATTCTGTCATTTTTCAAAACTTAATTCATATTCAATTAAGATTTTCAGTACCGCATGGAGAGAGTTATTTTGTTGAAAACAATATCTGACGCAACTTAATTTTTTTATGTGAAAGTTGTGGACACGGTTGCTTGTCAAGATAGAACACAGATCGTTACGAGTCTACCAATCGGTTTATACGCGATTATCGCATATAAACAGAGAAGACAGGTAAAAATGATGCAATTAAGGTAAAAAAAAATTAGCAGTTCTATGTACCTTTTGCCTTGTCACATATTTGATAATCTATCTATGGCAGTAGCTACACCACTGTATACATAGATGATATGTGATAATGGCGCATATAATTGCAATTTGGAATTTTTTAAGACTTTCAAAAAAAGTTTGGCATACAAATAAATAAAATAATTTTATATTGAACTGAATGTAAGGAACTGTTTCCATTTACTCCACAAATTAGAACTCAATTTTTAACAGCTAGGAAAGTAAGTTGACGTGAAAGAAATTAGCCTTTTTATATCGAAAAACCAATTCTATTTAAATAATAAAAGATTTTATAATTAAAATGTAACTTATCAGAAAAATTTCGCTTTGATGCTTGAAAAATGAAGTGAGAAATGCCCCGAGCATATTACAGCGAATTGTAACATCCAAATGCACTTTCAAATAATAGAGAGCTGATTGGGCCAGTGTTTCTTGTCATATGATTAACGACATTGTCCCCGTATTCACTATTTAGATACCCGTGCTACAGCTTGTATCTTTTCTACGACTTTAATGTCTTCATTCATCTTTTCGTGCTTATCGGATGCAATTCATACTAAATTAAATATGTTAATACATCAGCAGTCACTTAACATGACCGTTCTCGTATCATTAAATCATTTAAATTTCAAATTTCGATAATACGTCTCTAACGAATAAATTCAGAAAGTGGCGTCAAAACGAATTTATTATTCGTCTAATCTTGGAGGGCGAGATTCGATCTAAAGGTGTGTTCGGGGTACTGCTTAGGAATTTGATGTACGTGGTGATCCTCCTCATCTTGCATTAGACAAGACAAAGTGCACCGACGATCAGATCTCGCCAGATCACATATTCAGCATAGTGTAATCGGTTTTTCTAATTGCCAGCAGATCACCTCTTCTAATTCATACATTCGAGCTTCTTTTGATCCCTGGTAACGATCGGAAGGGATCTTATTGTTAAATCCGCATCACACGCGTACGTGTCCGTATCGCACGACATGATCACAGTAATCTGTCGAAAGTCTTCGGATGCTTTTAATGTTGAGATTATTGAGCGCGATCGATCGATCGATGATCGTTGATCGCGCGGCTACATTACATTCAGCCAAGATATCTCTCCTTGGCTACGTACTAAAAACAACGTCATGTTGCTTTGTGCGTCTTACAAACGTAACGAAAAAAAAAAGCTGGTAAAACTGAAGAACCGGAATGCAATCAGAGACTTTAAAATTAATTCACTGATCGTGGCTGTGTTCGTGAAGGTATAGGAAAAATCTTCGTTATAGATGCAGTCCGGTTTAATCGCAGCTTTCCGTGTGGTTGGAATCTACCTTTCGAATAGAGTTTTAGTCCCTTTCCGAAGATCGCTTGCAACTTGTAAGGTGGAGCTCAAGATGCTGGAATCTCGTGGAAAACAGAGCAGTCGATCGTACAAAATGATTAGTTTTGCATCGAATCACATACGAAGAGTTATTGTTTATTGATTCCGTTTCGAACTGGGATCGTTAATACTAAGCTTCTCGAACACTAAGCCGCTGTCTTTAGATTTGCCCGGCGGAGGAATGCCTACTTTTACCTCGATGTCTCCTCTACTTCTTACAATTCAAGCAACATGACAGGATAATTGATTTTCCTTAATACAAAGATCGCGGTGGCAGCTGAATTGTCGGCATCGGCTTTTCGCTGCAACTTTTTATTAATTCTATAATTAACGCGATAAATGCTTATCGTTAGGCCATCGTGTAATTGTTGCCAATCATCTGTACTGCGTCTACGAGTAGGTACCTACTTATGGATCAAGTTTGCTTTGTTAGCTCACAGCATAGGACATGCAGACATTTGCTAATTGTTTTTGCTATTGTTTTCTAGTTTTCATTCTTAAAGATATAAATAAATTATTGAAATTTATTTGTTTCTGGATTCACGTACACTCCTGCGGCGTTTTATGGTAAACGGTGTACTAATGGATATTGAGCAAAATGGGGTTAAGGCTGAAGCTTATCAACATGATGTAATGATCGCTCGGATCGTGTTACTAAATCCGTTAACATGACATCATGGGAAAAGCAAACCATCAAACCATCATCAAAAGGTTATCTTTACAAATAGAAGTCTGTGTTTTGTTTAGATTGGTAACCTCGTCAGGATCTTTGTTCTATCTTGGCTGAAACCCTGTCCCTAATTTTCACATAAAAAGAAATTAAATTACTTCAGACAATTTTTTTTTATCAAAATAACTCTTAAAAGTTCACATAACATTTTGAAGTACTGGCCATGCAGTACTAAAAATCTTAATTGAATTTGAACTAAGTTTTGAAAAAGAACAGAATGAATTCCGAGTTTTGGTGAGAATAAATTGTTTTCGCTTTTTACTGTGGAGCCATTTCATATCAACATCGTAATTGCATCAGCAGTTACCAGTGATATCTGTACGGGTGATTTTTTTTTTCAGTTCCTACGCAGAACTGCAAAAATCGACTCCATTGGACTAAACATTCTTGGAACTCTTTGTGTTGAGAGTTTATGATTTAGAAAATTCATTTTGTTATTAAAATTTGAAAAGTAATACAGAATTGATGAAGTACTGAAATAATTATACTGGCGCGGTGTTTATATTTAGGGTACCAATCAATAGATTTTAGAAATGTTCTGTATTTTTCAGTACGTCGAAATAGTTCTGCTGGTATACCTGAAGAATGTCGATTCACAATGGTGAAGATTGGCATATCTTTAGCAAGATTTAACTTCCAAGTGTAAGCCATTCCATTCCGATTTCTTGCTTGCATTATCCAGTACTTGTTTAAGGTCTTGTGCATGTTAGCTAAGAGAGTGTTCCATTAAATGAGTATGTACCAATTTAAAGACCCCACATCAAGGCATTCTTGAGTAATCTGAAAAACCTGGGTGGAATTTGAATCCCATTTGAATCGGCAAACTAGTCTATATTCCACCAGGCCCTCAAGACTCCAGTTATCCTTATCGTATAAAAGTTCGTTTTTTTATATGCATTCGAGAAATACTGCGGTAATCTCAATAGAACCTGAATTGAACGAAACCATGCATTGACATTTCCTTAACCAATAAAATCAATTAAGCGCGCTTCGTCCTAGTGCCGTGTGCACCTTTACCTTTCTTAAGTTACTTACCGACACGTTTAATTAAATTAAGCGTATCCCGAACACTTCAGACCCAGTTAGTCCGTCTGCGATCGTGATGTCAAGTTACTTTCATCGTAGAGAACATTCTAGATAAAATAAGTTTGTAAGAGGATGGCCAGCCGGGAGTGTCTGGATATTTTTCACCTGTATACTGTCCAACGTATCGAATAAAAGGTAGAAAAACACAAAACGAAGGAGATTACGCGGTGAACTACAAAGACGACTTTAGATGGACCGCTTCCAGTCATCCGTGGACCATAAGCAGGTTGACCTGGACTTTCATCTCAGGTCTGTAGCCTGAGTGCTGACAAAAACGACTTTTTTGCTTAGTTTTATCTCGTCGGTATTGGCGGTACCGTCTTTTGATATGATGGACAAGTCCTCTTTGTGATGTGATGGGTTTTTTTCCAAATTTTTCAAAATAAAATGGGATTTTGTGATGAGCTTGTTTTCGAATCAAAAGATCAGCAAAACGATTTCATATGCACCAAAAATAATTTATTTATAAAATTAAATATTTTATTTTATAAATTTCTTTTATTAGAAATCCTGTACGTCGTGTTACCTTCAGTAAAATGTGCTTAAAGGTAATTGCAACCGATGCAGTCAGAGGAACTTAATTAGAAATATAAATATAATAATACAGAGAAAAACTGGAGATCACGAAATGTTTACAGAATATCACAGCCGCCTTTTATGCTAAGAAGTTGAAACTTAAGATTTTTATGAAGATATCATAGTGGAGTCATGTTATAAAAAAAACAGCGGCATTTTCTGCTGGATACGGTCATGAACACACTTAGGGAATTTTGTTTGAGATATAAAACAATTAAATACTTTGGATTAAAATCTTATCCAACCTTTAGGTAGAGTGTTTGTAACATCCTTGCTGAATACATTCAGAAAAAAGCTAAATGAACAGTTTTCTATGATCGATAGATTGGAAGGAAATGTCTTGCAGTTTTCTACCAACTTGTTAAAATCAGAATGGCTGCGGATTTATCCATAATATAATCGAAAACCCGAACCGAAAATCTTCAGATCACAAATCACGAAACTCAGATCACACGCTTACCTGAATTAAGCAATTCTCAATTTAATTAAAAATAATGGACTACTCGAATTTGGTTCCATTTTCAAACCCGAGAAATTTCTGTTATCGCATAGCCATACAAAATAATCTTCGGTCCTCTTAAAAGCATTATCGCTACATGCACTCCAATTGAATTCCACATACTAAACTGATGCAAAGGTGAGTTATAAGCATTACCTTCAAGGTGATAACCAGCCGACCAATGACCCATAAAATGCGTTTTCGGGTGCCTTCGAATAGCTTACATGTCCCCGTGGACCAATCGCCATCCAATCAAAGAGAGTGTCGATAAGAGACCTTTCGTTTAGTCGCCAAGTCCGAACGCATTAATTAACGATTTTTTTCCCCCACGAAGAATTTGTATGCTTCCAATTCCGAATCTTGTTAATTATTCGATACATTCACCTGTCCGAGTTTCGGGAGTCTTTAGGTTAGTCCATTAGCCAATGGCTTCGACCGACCGATTTATTCAATTATTGCTTGAGTGGAATTCGTCATAGCTGAGGACTTAATCTCAAGTAAGCCGCGCGAGGGATGAGTACTTGTTTTGTTTGGTAGCCGAAAGAAGTGCATTACGGAATCCTCTTAAGACCCCCGAATAGACTGCAGACATATCAACAAATATTTGATCAGAGTAAGAGTGGTGTAACAGTAGCCCGGGCACGTCCATTTGCTATCGAAAATTTTAAAAGCCAACAATCTGCTCAAGTAGCGACGACGTCCACCTAATGACACCTTTTCCGGTGCAAACGCGGTGACCTCGTATCAGATGTCACATTACAAAGTGATAAGCGTCCTTTTTGTTGCCCTTAAGCAAGACTTTTCCAATGTTCCCGGTGCATCCTAAATTCCTACAAGACAAGAACAAGTCGACCTATGCCACAGGGATGTGTAGTACCGTCTATGGGACAATGGCATCGAACGGTGTTCCCTCAAGAGGATAAGAGAATGGTCCAACGACAAAGGTGAGCTCCTTAGGGCTCACGTTGTACATCCATTACGTAATGAGCCTCGATATGGGTGATCATCGGAGTTCAAAAGAACCTACCGCCACCGGAGGGAATGTGTGAAGCTGACGAAGTAAATCACTGCCCAGGTACAGGTAGGTAGCGTTCAAGTTGTGATGAAGACGATGATGGTAATGATGTCGGATTGGTGGTAAAGGTGAAAGATATGTCATGACACAAACACAATGTCTATCGCATGATAGAAAAAGCAACAAGCTGTTTCTCACTCCAAGTGCAAGCATACACATGCCCCGCCTTCGGGTATCGGACGAAGAATTGAATCAATTTTAATTTTATCTGGTAAATCTAATAAATTAATTTCGACATTCATAAATCAGAAATAATTCATGTATCTCTTGTTGTCTACTGCGTTTCGCAGAAGGGAAAGTTGACCGGGAGTTTCCGTGTACAAACCGGTGCAAGGTGAGGCGCTGTATTATTTTGCCAGCCCTGCTCTAAATAGGAATTAGTGATATCCTACAAGTCTCATGAAATATTTACAACTTTAGTTTAAAAATAAGCTACTTAAAATCCTTTTTTTAGCAGATCACAAGCAATTTGAACGTACACACTTTTCACGACTCGTGGCTTATGAAATCTTTAAAATTATATATAAATTTTTACTGTAGGTACTCTTAAGTAATGTAGTCACTGTCAAAGGGCCGGAAGTATAATATGTTTGAACGAAGATGTTGGGTAGTAAAGGATAACTATTTCTATCCCACGGACTCTGGATGGTGAAATTCTGGAACTTGTGTAAATACGTATTCAAACTAGAAAATTAATTTTGTTTAAAACAAGTAATATTTGAAGGAAGCAAAAAAAGGTTTAATAGTTTAGCATGTCCTATTTTAGATTCACGAAGGTCTTTTCATCATTCTTTTAATTTAAACTTTTGCGTCTTTTGTAATATTATAATCTTATAATTTTTTGTCTTGCTCTGATGAGATCTCGATTTGTTTAACTACTGGTTTTATTAGTTTTTATTTCATGTTTTTAAGCGTTTTTTCTAAAATTTTTTTTTGTTTCTTAGTTATTTTTTTGTAGTTGTTATTTTTAATTGATTTTTTTCCCTATATATTTTTCAGTTTTCGTTTTTGTGTTTTTTTTTTTAATTTTTTTGTTTTTTACTTTGGCTTATGTTTTTGTTTGTTTTTAATTTTTTGTTCATCGGTTTTTGTGCTTTTTTTGGGAGAGGGGTTATTTTTAATTTGTTGTTGTTTGTTTTACGGATTTTGTGTTTTTCTTGGTTTTTGAGTTTTGTTTTTTGTGTTTCGGTTTTTGCTTTTGGTTTTTTTTTTTTAATATTTTGTTTATCGGTCTATGTCTTTCATGTTTTTTGGTTTTTGTTTTAATTTGTTGGCTTGTTTATTTTTTTTTTTTTTGTTTTTTGTGTTTTATTTTCTTTTTCCTTATTTCGTTTTAACAAAATTTATTGCTTATTTAGGTTATTGGACTCGATTCGTCTCCGAATATGCCTCGAGTGCATTAACGCTGTTTCGGATTGTTTCAAAGCTAATGGCCTGTCGCTTTCTTTCCTCATCCCACAACTTATAAATCGAATATTTATGAAGCAAGTTGTGTACTTATCGCAATACTTACCATTTGCGTAAACAAACACGAAAAATTAACACAAGTTAATAAGAAACGTCGACGTGATGAAACTCGGTCGCCGATTGGGTAGCTATCTGGTTAAATCTCCAATAAACCTGTCCATAGTCGTTATACTTTACGCATCCGAGATTTTGAAAAGCCGTAGGCGTGTGCAATAAACGTGTTAAAGACCACCTCAAAGTTTTCTGGTTTACAGCCTTCATTACACTCGTCAGCGTGTTGTCCGACATGGGAATTACCTCGAATGGGAGCTGTAAGATGCCTCCTCATATTACGATCGTAACTCGTACGATGTTTAGCTGCATTTGAGGGACAATAAACAACGTCAATGAAATGCAAAAAAAAATTCACAATGCATCTTCTGAGCCTAACACCTTTTGTACAGACCGAAAATTTTTTTTATTCCTACAATTGGAAGAATCGTCTCTAATTTACATTTTAATCGAGCCTAAGAGACCAGTGGCCAATCCCCCTGTCCACTGATTGACGGTTTGCATGTAGTTAATATTCGAAATTTACGATAATCCGCGTTCAATAAAAAATATGGACTTATGTGCTTTGAACCTTTCTAAACCTGAGTTATTGGCGGAAGGTTCGGACCCGCTATAAATTTGAGCTGTTGAAAATTTGGGCGGACCCACTGCCGCGGATTTGAGCCCTGCAGTAGCAAACACTCTGAATAGAAATTATAATAATTTTTATTTTCGAAATAAAAATTCAAATTTCAGGTCGTAAATAATTTCATTTCCAATTACCATAGTTCCAATTGGTTCCAATCAAGTTTTGTGTCGTATTTGAAGATACACATTCAAATGTTACAGTGACTCCCTAAAGTGCCCAACAAAAACTTGTTACGAACCAAGAATCTAGATGAAATACCAAATCCCAATTCGAATAAATTATAGTGGGTGACAATATAGACAAAAATGGTAGTGAATATTTTTCGTATTTAATAAATTTGTTGGATAAGGTAAGGACACAATATCCCTGGAACTTGAGGTAATAGCACAGTCAAAAAGTTTCACCCACTTTTCTATTATTTTCAAATATTTTTGGAATCAAAAATTTAAATTTACTGCCACTTCAAATTTAAATCTTGTGTGAACAAACAATCATTGGGGTACTTATGTATATGTAGGGCAGCTCTCGAAGATATCTTAAAGTTATCGGGATACGACCTTAAAACTAAGTGTAAGTTCGAAATGGAAGTACGATATCACTCAATATCGATTCGAGTTATCAGATTATTTTGTCTGCTGTCTCTTTCGTTTAACTCTTTCTCTTTTCATTCCTTGTTCGAAATTTATTCGAGAAAGACGAGAAGTCCGCGTTTCAAGGTATTCACATGAAGAATCCGTCGAATAAAACTGAATTCAATATTTGGGAAGACATAGTAGATATGACGAAAATCGTGAAAATATATGCATTCTATTTTCACTAACCATTTTTTTTTTCGTCTACCCTTCGAAATTACTTTTCTAGAGTTCCAACTTTGTAGCATAAGCCATTCCATACTGAGGAAGAACCCCACCCACAGACCATACTACCCTTATACAAATTTATCTTTTTTCAACATGCTACTTTTATAGCTCTCTCCAAACACCAAGTCTGAGCTTTATATATCCATGAATGTCCCAACTTACCCAAAATTTGTTTTAGTTCCTTTAATATGAAGTAGAGAGTATCATTAGTTTTCATTATAATTATAAACAAGAAAAATAAGCAGCTTTTTCAAAATGGAGTTAGTTTTCACAAAATTGTTATTTCATATTATTTACTGTGTAGTGTGTGCACTAAAATTCAAACTATAACCGTCAATTGCAGTGTTCGAATAATTTTAATCGTAACTGTAGTTCTCTTGAACTATAAGAGCGGCATCTGCAATCAGGATATGTAATTTCTGGATAAGAGGCCAAGGTATAATGCAAGTCTAGGTATAATTCAAGTCTACACTAAGCCTATGTTAGAACCTCTTGCAATAAAGTTGTTGTATTGAATATTTCGGTTGACGTAGTGAATAATTGTTGTACGGATGCAGTTGCTATGCTCTGATATAGGAAATATGTAGTATTTAAAAAAGTTTTGTACTTAGTGTGGGTGTGTTTTGGGCAAAAAATTTATAAACTAATGGTTTTTTCTTTTTTGGAAATTTAGTTTATTAAACTGTATACCAAAACCAAAAATTTAGTCAAATTTTTTGCTTCAGATCTTGTTTAGAGCAAATAAAACAATGTGACAAGCAAAAATTACCGATTACTTTATATGGCAGCATTTTTCAGGTAAAATAATATTTTGACAGCGTGGACTAACTGAAGGAAGGAATTCTCGCTTTTTTCTTTTCTTCAGCTAATAACAGTGATAATGGGTTATTCAATATGTACATAATAATTTTGCACTTTTATACAAACGCACACTTAAATTTAATTTACTGGTCTGTCAATGTCTATACTTCAGTCAAGGTTTACATTTTTATCATGGTAATTTTCACGAATGAGCTACGTTTAGAAATTATCTCAATTATTCTGTTTTATTTAAATACAAAATTGTTATATCCTTATTAAAATTTTCTATGTATGTAAATTGAATAGGGTTATTTAATCTCACACTAAAACAAAGAAAAATAAATTTGTGCTCATATAGCCTGATCCAAGCGATCTTAAAAAAAGGAGTAAGGTCATAAGTTTTTTTTCCAAAAAGTGGACAGATCATCTACCAGTGCACTATTAGTACAGAGCGCCTAAAGCTAGAAATTTAAGCTTTCACCATTTTCGGCACGGGATCAAAAAAGGGAAAAAAAATCAAGGAAAAACTTCAAGTGGCTACCATACAAATATCCTTAGAAAATTGGAGAATATCATCGCTCGAACTCGTGACAGAGTTGTTCTTTAAAGCCAAATTGAATAAAACGATATTAGACAAAAAGAACGGTTAGTGTATTAACAATACAAATCTCTTCCCAGCTCGAGATAGCTTCCATACAAAAGTGCTTAAAAAATGTGATTAACTCATTTGCACGATAGCTTAAGAATTTTTTAGGCCACAAATTTCAATTTTTTTTAAATAAGTTTTATATATAAAAATTAGAAGAGTCGAAAGGAGTGAAATTGACTCTTACAATTAGGTGAAGTGAGACTTCGATGGTGGCTATACGCGGTCAACACTTACCACTCTTGACATCTTTCTGCCGGAAAATTTTGAACTACAATTTTAAGTGCACGTATTGCTGCTTAACATTGTTCAGAAACAATAACGAATTTTTTCCTAACTTTAAACCTGGAAATTTAAATGAAATTAAATCTGAAATGGTTGCAGGCTCTCAAGTGGAGAAGGACAGTTCACAATTCAAATTATTCTCATTAAAATTGCACAAATGCTGTCTGAATAATTCTCTAAGAACTTGAGAGTCAACAATGCTTTCGCTTTCGACATAAAATGGAAATTATTTCGAGATCCCATGATCCTTCTTCTTCGTCGTCCTGATTCTGTTACAATTCCGTTTCTGGTACAACATTTTTTTTAACGACACAGTCGGCTTTGGTCAAAGTAGAGTCCCGGCATTTTACAGCCCCGAAAAGAAACAGTCATAAATAAGTGAAACAAGAAACACAACCATCTTAGGGAAAGGACATTGAAAAGGATAATTACGATGACCCGAGAAACACAAGGACCCCGGGGTCTTAATAAAATCCGAAGTGATGTTTCTAGTTGGTGGGTGGATCTCTTTGACCGGCAATTGTGCGGTGTATCCTGGCGAAGACTTTCGCTTCAAATACGTTAGTGCATCCTTTTATTGCATCTTGTTTCCTTTTTATTCGTTTGTTGGCCTCGTAAAAGGACTTTTCCTTTCGACGACGACAACGATGACTAGAATCCGAATTGTTGTTGCAGAACGCACTACGTACATTTTGTACCAGTTCGTGAAGCGAACTGGTAACTGGTAGGGTTGTTGCGTAGCATATTCCAGGCGTTTTATTAGGTTATTCCGTGTAAAGGAAATTGCCGACTTCAGTTATGCAGATGGCCTACGAGGAATAATAAATTGTACATTCAAGGCTAGAGGAAAGCGCTTCCATGAAATACTTTTAATGGACAGTAATTTGGTTATGCCTTATGCATCAGGCGGTTGAATTTAAAGTAAAATAAAGGTAGCGAAGAATGTTAGGTATACCGGCTTCTTCAATTATCTACGTAATTCGTTTTTCGTATCAAAACCAATAGTCGATAAATTACTTTCGAAAACCAATTGTCGATAAACTACTTCCGATTTAAAAAAATATGTCAGTCCAACTTTCTTCCCAACTACTACTAAATAAAATACCGTCGTATAAAATGTACAATTAGGCCTTTTAAAAAAACTTTAAATCGAACAGGGCCGATGAAGTTTTTGATGTGAATGAAATTCGACGAAGACAGCTTTCTTGATGTGGTATAGCACATAGAAGCACGTTTCAGTATCATAATGGCTATAGTGTATGACCACATAATTTTTGTTTCAAAGTCTCTCCCAAACATTTGTCAGCTCACAGATATTGGGTAAATTATTTGTCTGTGATTTGAGCTGAGAGTATTTATTTGGAGTAGATACTAGAACATTCAAATGAATAACAATTTCTTTTAAACAAATGTAATAAATAATAGGTATTTTATTTTTTTGCGACTTCTAGAGCAGAGTAGGAGCTTTGAGCTTTAAACTTTTCAAGAACCAGAATAGTTGTATCATTGTTTGAGGTGGTGTAGTTGCGTAAAGCGAGAATGTGCTTTGTTGTTACTTCCGCATATAGCTAATCTGCTTTGTAATGGATAAAGGAGCGAAAAACGCGCTTAATATTGTGTTGAATTTTAAAATTCACGAGAATTTTTTTTTAAAGTAAATTCATGTCTTCATTATTATTATATTAAGCACTCTGCCATTCTTCAAACGATTAACTAATATTGAAACTTTAATCTGCCGAGAGAAACGCCTATCATGGAATTTAAGCCCTAAGGCGAACTTATCCCAACTTCTTTTAAATCCTTCTTACTTATTGTCCAGTCAGTCCCAAGGAATCCCTAATTGAAAATCGTGAGAATTTGGTAGGTAAATGAGTAAGAAATTAAAAGGGTTAGATACCAGTCCGTGCATTCAAAGCAAACAGGTAGTTAACAAATTATCAATCGAGTTTAAAAGGTAAACAATTATTTAAAAAAACCGATTGGTACTTCTGTAAGCACAATTGAAAATTTTATTATATTCCTGAGTTTTAAAAATTTGAAGTTGCTACTTGCGTGATTTTTAACGACAAATTAACGTCCTTGTTGAAAGACTCTCTAGTTAGTGACCTCAGCTATCCAACTCATTTGTTCACGGATATCAACCATAGTCATCATAGGAGATTAGCCCTTAATAGACTCTGCACCATACAGTTCAGTCAGTTTAGTGATGGAAAGGTGAAGAATAGGAGGCTGGTATGCAGTGTACTAGCAGGTGTTATTAATTTTTAGTGCTACTGTCAACACCTGTTGCCTATGATTCGGTCTTCTTGAACAACAAAGTTGGCTGTAACAAATCTACTAGTGTTAGTTAATGTCCGGAAGCTCTAGTGGTAGCTTCCATCGATTCGATGACTACGTTGGTGATTTCTTGTTTTCGAAACTTTCGTATAATCAACCATTTTAAGTGGATGTTTAAAAATCGAACACGTATGTCAAATAAAAATACTAGTTTCCGGGTAAAATACTGTTTTATTTTGTGTCACGTTTCGGACTCGAGTGAGTCCTTTATCGAACTGCTTCACGTTTACTATTAAGATATGTTTGTACTGTATGTTGATACTGGATCCGTATCTGATTGAGACCTTAGTTATTAGTATTTCTCGATAGAATCTTCGAACAGGTGGAACGCGATAAAAACGAAACGAATATGTCCCGATCGTTAGCTAGCCCAGTATATTTATTATTTATATTATTTATATTTATTATATTTATATTTTTTCCACTATCATACGAGTGTAATCCTTGTCATGTTCTGCGCAACTTACCTCTCTGTCGGCTGTTCAATGTTGAAATGTCGATATTGAGCAGCGTTCTAGATTTTCAACTCTTTAGGTTCGTTTCGTTACGTCTATGTATTCAAGTTTAAGTTTATTGCCATAGGAACAATTTAACAAATGAAATCACATATAAATCACTTATAAACTAGACAATTATTTATTTATTTATTTTTATTTATATATTCAGATTCATCAAATGATTACTCATAACAAAAATAAAATATAAAATAATAAGAAAAAATTAAAAATAAGTTAATACAAAAAATAAGTACAAAAAACAAGTGCAATGAATAATGTAATGTAATTACATTATTGCAGTGAATCTTGCCAAGGATGACCTTCAATTGCGAATCGCAAAAATCTTCTCTGAACCGACTCAATTCTATTTATATGAACTTCATAGTATGGAGCCCATACCGGGCAGGCATATTCCAAAATAGAACGGACGAACGTGCAGTACAACACTGTTGCAATATGCGGATCATTGAAATCCTTGCACCATCTTCGCACAAAGCCCCAGGCGAAGTTAGCCTCACCGACAATATAATCAAAATGGTCATTAAAAGTACATCGAAACTTTGGTGTCTTATCAGTAAATCATGTTAACTAAATTTATATTGTAACGTCAACGTATTCAGAACTACAGTAGGTCCGTTTATTCAACTTCTTGTATTCGTTTCGTCACGTTTCTGTATGTCTGTCTGACAAGATTTAACACGTGGTTGACAGAGGCATGCGTCAAACTGTCAAAAACCGATTAAGTTATTGAAGTCCAAGGAAAAATGATTAAACGAAGACCCAGTCTGGTTTACATTATCGCTGAAGCCTCATCGAATGCGAAGTTTCCTGAAATTAAACAAGAACTTCACCTGCAATGCAGTTAAATGAAATGTAATTGGTGTATTCAACTCAATGATGTATTTTATGAATGTACGCCATACATCACTGCTTACAAGGTCCCAACAAAAATTCCGATTAGAGGCTGGTGCCTGCTCTCCAAAACGCACAATGCACTGTGAAAAGAAAAATTATAAAAATAATTCGAATTATTTTAAATTTGGCAACAGCACATTTTTTTTTATTCCAACATACCCCCAACGAAAAACCATTCGTCTCTGTTCAACATCCCCACCTCGAAGATGATGGCGATATGTTCGTCGCGTTGTTCGTATTCCAAGAATTTTTTTCTCTATCAACACCAACGTCAACTTCCGTTTCGTTCTAGCCTACAGCAGGTCCGCATCCTATTCCCTCTAGCACCGGGAAAACCAGCTTGGCCACTAACCCATCAACAACTTTGACTTTTTTTTAACTCCATCAGGCGTGTATGGATACAGGGAATGCGCGTGTGTGCGAAGCGGTTGAGTTCAAAGTTGTTTCCTTGAAATTTCACACACACTCACGCACCGCCATAAACTCCAACAAAAGTGACGGACTGGAATGAAGTAGTATTGCCGCTTCAACGTTAGTTCGATTTTGTGGCTCGGCGCGGTATGTTGAGTTCGGTCTGCAGCAGTTTTCAATTACAAGTGCGAATCGTGTTTTTCGAATTTCGTACGACATCGAGCCTAAGAAAATCGTTTTGTTAAAAATCACGCAACGAAAATAGAATAATAATTTTTGATGAACTGGTTTGTGCAAGGGGTAGAAGTCTTACCGTGAATTGTTTGTTGCCTAGCGAAATATGTTATTATTATATTAAAATTCTGACGAGTTTTATTTGTTAACCAGTGATAAGAAAGACAAGCAAGTTCGGGCCAAAAGATCATCGAAAAAACCGAAGACGTTTTATCAGTTGTCGCGTTTTTGTTGTTTGTTTTGTTGCGGGAGATAAGCGCGAGTGCGATCAAATCTAGAAAACGAAGCGTGCGTTCGGAAAGAGAAAGTAACGCCTAAAATCGGTACAAAAACGAAACATGGAAATTATAAAGTTGACGATCAAAAGGACTTAAATCGAGACGGACTTTAAAAAAATTGTTAGTTAAAAGCGACAAAAAAGACACGTTATACGACGAGCACTCACCTCACTACAACGATGACGACAAACGCTGAAATTTTGCCATACCATACGACCATACCGCTACCATCTGGCGCCAGCTTGCCCAACTACCATAGCAGCAGTTGGACGATGGACGACCACTTAATGCAACAGACCAAAATTCCGGGCGGCTTTATACGACACAATCGCCATCACCCGCATCGCTTCGCACCGTACGCCCTGCATAGACCGCACCTGCAATCCGTCGTACCGCCTGCACTCTACATGCATGCACCGCCTCGAATACCTGCCCGACCGAAGACTCCAATTTCACCGCCACCGCCCGAGGGCACTCATATCGGTCACCTGTATCCCGAACTTCTCGAGATGATCTTTGAAAAGTTGTCGGTACGGGATCGCGGACGAGCCGCTCAGGTGTGCACGACATGGCGCGATGCAGCCTATTCGAAGAGCGTGTGGAAAGGTGTCGATGCCAAGCTGCATCTGAAACGGCCGACACCCAACCTATTCGCATCACTAGTCCGGCGCGGCATAAAGAAAATCCAGATCCTATCGCTGCGTCGATCCCTCAAAGATGTTGTCATATGCGTACCGAACTTGCTATCGCTGAATTTGAGCGGCTGCTACAACGTTTCGGACGTGAATTTAGGCCATGCATTCTCCACGGATCTACCAAATCTCAAGGTTCTAGACTTGTCGCTATGCAAACAGATCACCGACTCGAGTCTGGGTCGAATAGCGCAGCACCTCAAAAACTTGGAAGTACTCGAATTGGGCGGCTGCTGTAACATAACAAATACAGGACTCCTCCTAATAGCCTGGGGCCTCAAGAAACTAAAACGGCTGAATCTACGATCGTGCTGGCACATAAGCGATCAGGGTATTGGCCACTTGGCCGGACTTAGCAAAGAGACGGCCGAAGGTAACCTAGAACTAGAATACCTAGGACTGCAAGATTGTCAACGACTCAGCGATGAAGCGTTGCGCCATATAGCACAAGGTTTGACGTCACTAAAAAGTATTAATCTTAGTTTCTGCGTATCGGTCACGGATAGCGGTCTGAAGCATCTGGCCCGCATGCCGCTACTCCAGGAGTTGAATTTACGCTCGTGCGATAACATCTCCGACATTGGAATGGCCTATCTGACCGAGGGCGGAAGTAGTATATCGTCGCTTGACGTTAGCTTCTGCGATAAGATCGGCGATCAAGCACTCAATCACATCTCTCAAGGTCTCTACCACTTGCGATCGCTCAGCCTCAACCAATGCCAAATAACCGACGATGGAATGGCGAAAATAGCGAAATCCTTGCACGAGCTCGAAACCCTAAACATCGGCCAGTGCAGTCGAATAACGGACAAAGGACTACAATCGCTTGCCGAGGATCTGGCCAATTTGAAATCGATCGATCTCTACGGATGCACGCAACTCTCCGCCCAAGGACTAGACCGGATCATGAAGCTACCGAAACTGGTCAAACTGAATCTGGGATTGTGGCTTGTGAGGTGATGCGTTCTACCCACAGGATCCCGCCAACACGTCGTCGTCACGAACGTGAGATCATTGAACGGACCGTTCACAGCTTTAGTCCGCGATCGCACGCAATCATCCCCATTGCGTTTCGCTCCGGCAGCCGAATTACCGTAAATTGGCCGGTGCTGCCATCGTCGCCCGAATCAGCTACATAACCTATAAGATATAGCACACACAAAATAAAAACCAACAGTTTTAAAACTGCGAACTGATTCCATCTTAGAATTTCGTTATAAATTAAATATATTTTTTTTTAGTTATTTTTGTTAATTAAATTCTTTTTAAGGATAATCAATTTCTCTAATTGTGATAAAATGAAAAATGTTGAAGCAGAACAAAAACAAAAAAGGATAAGTGAAGAGGAGGAAGAAGCAAAAAAAGGAAAAATATAAAAAAAGTAAAAATTTAAAAATGTTTTGTTATTTTTTACGAAATGGAGTACGGCACCGATTAGATGCTAAAGGGAATGAAAAAAGGAGGCATACAATTGAGTGAAGCATTTTTTTCAGGATTTGTAACCGGTAGGTACGTTTTCGTCAAATGACGGATGAGTTTTGTCCGGAAATATTTGTTATAAGCCCCGCCCGAAATTGTGTAACCCAGCCAGACTCTGGTCTAGATCTTTTTTTACCAACTTCTTGCAAAACTTCGTTCCAGAAAATTATCGCTATTAAAGGAAAAATGTTTGAGTACAGAGTGTGCAAATAATTTTGTCAGGTTATACATAGCCCATCTTTTCATATATTATATATTTAGATATGGAAAAACAGTTGTTATTACGTGCTTCTTTTGAATAGCAGAAAGATTTGATCAAAAACCGTTATTATCTAGGGACTTGAAAGGCTAAGCAAATTTTTGTTAAGTCATTTTGGTTTTAACAAAATCTGTTATATTGATAACACATTTTATTTTTTCCCTTTTCCCTTTTTAGTGTACTTGAGAATGTCGTGTGCCAGACGATAGACGAAGAATAGTTGAGCACTATTTCAAGTGGTTTGTTAACTCACCTTATTGAAACGCAAAGATTATTTTACTGATAACCGCCCAAGTTGTTTGTTTTTAACCCCATGGGAAAAAACTCGCTGTTATTATCTTTTATCTTATAAACCGAAAGGAAAGAATACATCTACAAACCGGAAATTTACTTTGTTTTCCTATGTCTTAAAAGAATTTCGATTATCATTTCTTACCGAAAACAATTATTAAAAGATATTAAACTTTATACTACGAGTTATTTACCATATATCTGCACTTTGGGATTACAAACCTAAATTTTTTTGGAAAAATAAAAAATTACTTCCACTTTTCATGAATACGCAAACACTGCCAAACATGTTTGAAAAAATGTGGACAATAATATTTACAGTGATTATTTAAAAGTCATAGGTAACGTTCATAAATAGTAGTGAAAGTATTAAAATCAGATAGTTAAGCAAAATGCTCATCGTAAATGGTATCTTATTGTATTTATGGATTTGGTCGAGTAAAGTAATTTTTTTGTTGTAGTAAAGATATTCGGAGTTTTCTTCTCTTTGAGTATGAAACAATTGTCCTTGACAATCTACAAAATTCTGAAATTTAATATTGCTGTAATGTCTACAAAATACTTTTCAAATTGCTCCACCTCAAAAATTCTGTGTTTTGAGGAAATTTTTAACGATTAAAAGATTCTTATTTATGTTCCTTTGATATTAACGAATTTATTGGTCGTTCATGGTTCGTTCTCTCAATCGATGAAAAATGTGTTTGGATTGAATCTTCTTACCCCTACCTAGCACAACATTTTCAACTTGTACTAGCGAACTGCTTTTAATAAAACGAATTGACTGCATTATTTGTTGAATATTGGTAAAATAGAATCAATCAAATTCATATAGGACAAATAAGAAACAGTTTGATAGTAATATTATAATAAAAAAGGCAAATATTTTCAATATTTTTTTTGGCTCCACTTGGGAATCGCTTGTAAACATTATCGTTCATGTTGTCGAGGGGCTTACACCTTGATTCGTTGCCCAAGAAATCGTAATATTCACATGTAAACCAAAAATAATTGCTGTTATTGCACAACCCTTGTTCTTGTCCACATGAAGCGTTCTCCGTACTTTCCAAAATATTTAAAAATTCAATCCGATTGGACTTACCAAATATAACAGTCAAAAATGTTAACAGTGTGGTCTCTAATGCTGGCATGAGAAAAAAAAATTGTCCAGTATTGATCAGGTATTGGATAGAATTACTGTTTTTTTTTTCAATGCAATCATCGCTTTTATTTTATCCTTTTACTCCCAAAATAGTATATATATACGGAATAAAGCAAATATCAATCATACAACAAAATTAAATTGCAGTTCTCATAAAATGCAGCTGGCACACTTTACTTGGTCCACTAAAGTTTCACTTTTAGATTGATGGAAAAAAGAATGCCATTTGAGCCGTTTTTACAATAATTAAATAGTTTGTATATTTTTTTAATGAATCGAACTTTTTTAGTCCGTCGAGCCGTATTCGAACAGAAAATGTGTAGTGAACCTGAATCGTAAAGTAGTTTAGTCACATTTGATTTAAATATTATACCATTTCCCAATTTAAAATAATGTACTACTCTTTGTGGATGGATGCAACCACGCTAAGGGCGTTCTTCCAAGATAATTGTCTCTTCAAATAGACCAACGGTCAAATCCTAAAAGATTCCTAAAAAATCCGTGAACTGCAGTAAGTTTTTGTTTTGGGTCAAAGCCCGAGACGTGGGCTAAGACAGGATTTAGATTTCAAATCGGTCACTCTTTTATTAGATATTCCCCAGCAAATTTAAATCTAGGAATATGTCACAACTGGTTTCAGGTCTATTGTTACTCCTCAATATTTTTTTATAATATTGAAATGAGTGGTACGACGCTCACAAATGTAGGACGTGTACTACCATAAAATGTACATTAATTTATCCGAATTCGGTAATCCATGCCGACTACGAAACGCTATTCTATCGTAATTGTTAATTCGGATAAAAAATTCATATCGTACATTTTTTCCACTGGTCTTTGAAAGAAAATGAACATTTTGAAATGCTGAACTCAAAGTTTATACTTTTTCGCCTATTCAAATTTATCTACATAAAAACATGTTGCTATGTACAACATTAAAAAAATCTCATGATAAAACACTAAACATGTGATATTTAATACAATAAAGTCACTTCCTTTTACTTATTCGAGACAGTATCAAGAGGCATTCTCAGAAATGGTTTGGACGTACGATTAATAAAAAAATTAAAAACGTTTCAAATTTCAGCATCATCATATGAAATTTTTTTTTGCTGCTGGAATTATCAATTCGCGTAAAGTAAGTAGATTCGCATTACATCATTATGAAATAATCTCACGAAAAATTCTTGGTAACGAGAGATAATGTATATAATAAGTATTTTTAATTAGACATAAATATCTGAGGAAAATATATAAAACGGCTTCAATACACAATTAAGTTACGTTATTTGATCTGATTGATGAATATTTATTTATTTTAATAATTCGAATGAGATCGCAATCAATTAAATATGTCATATGAAAATAAATTAAACTAAAAAAGAGTACCCCTTATCTTATAATTCTAACTTAATAACTTATTCGAGTCTTGATTGAGCGTAGTGCTGCAAGGTGAGATAGAAACATAAGCCTGCAGTTATTCAGAAGACTTAAAGAAAAATTATATCAATTTGTGGAACGGGGAGGGGTTATTGTTAGCTGATTCAGCCTTATTTGAATAATGAGAAGATTTTAAAAATTGCACGATAAGATCTACGGAAATTTTATCTATCCCCAATTTTCAACAACGTTATGGAAAATGTTCCAAACATTCATAAATTCACGTAGTATGGTTTATTTTAAACTGTAATTTTCTGCCATGCCTTCCACAGACCTTTAAATGATATTATCTTAATTTGAACAGCTGCAGTAAACTTTAGCATATTATCAGTTTCTTACGTCGAAAGAACAAAATGCTAACAATGATAAGGTCCCATGAGCCAAGCTGAAGTCTTATTAAAATTAGAAATATTGCGTCCTAACAATTTCAAAATTTTCTGAACTTCCTTAAAATTAATATAATTCATAAAAAAATTAAATGAGGTAAGACTCGACGAATAGCTTTATTTCCTTTATTCTATGAACCCCTTATGCTAGGAAGTTGAAACTTTAAACTTGCAATAGAGCAACAGATGGCGTGTGTGAAACTCACATGGAATTTATAAAGAAATTACAAGGGATAGGCGGTGAGTGATAAAATAAATTATCAATTATTTTCTGTTTTAATCAACTTCAAAATTAGTCAGTACTTAGGCAAACCTAACTTATTATGCCCACAGAAATATCAGTTTTTTCAGTTACTTAAAGTATAGGAAAGATTGCTTTTAAGTATGTAGATATACAACTATGTATATTAGATCAATTTCTTAAAAATATATAATATTGCAGGGGGAGTCCGGAAGAGTTGAACCAAGTTTCATTTGAAGGCCCGTAAGATCATAGTGTATACGATTTATCAATTCAAGTTTTGTGTTACAAATAGCCATATTACCTGACTACTATTTTAATTCTTTACCTTTACAAAAAGTTATCAGACGGAAGCACAAAAAATCAGATTTGGCTCATGTCTCCCTAAAAGCAGGGAGATATGATCCACCTTGTCGGAGATTTGACCATTCAGGGAAAATTCGTGAACAAATAAGAAATATAACAATTCACACAAGTATATTTTAATTTTATACTAAGATACCACAAATTAAAAAAAAACCATACATTATATTGATAGATATTATCTGCTCTTTTAAACGAATTATAAAGTAACAGAAAAAAAGAATAATAAAGTTGTGCTTTCATTGTAAAGAAGCAATGCAAAATAAAACTAATATTCAAAATTTTCTTTACTCTTTGAGCTCTGATCTCCTTTATCTTTTTTAGTATCTTTGGCTATCCTGGTTGTTCAAGGACCCCGAGTGGGTCAAATCTCCCGCCCAGCAGTAAAGTAAAAGTAAAGTAAAGTATAGTATTTATTACAATTAACTCTTAATACAGTAGCGTGCAGTCCAGTCATTTTTAGCGAGTGGAAGGTCGAGAAATCCCTACCTTAAGCTGACATAATCCCATGTAATAATATTATTGTTGGGGCTTTAGATGGACAGAAGAAGCCTGTGTTCAGACTACGTTTTCGCCTCCAGTTTAATAAGTATGTATGTAGGTGTCGGTGTTTCAGTTTTCACAGTTTTTGCCAATGCAACTGCAGTTTCTCCATTGCTGACTTATGTTTAAATTATACGAAAGTAGAATCCCAAACTAAAAAAAAGAACGAAGCAGCTTGCATTTTTGATCTGATCTTCTAATTTTTCTGGATGCGGTACAAAGTGCAATATCTCCCAAGAGAATCTAAAAAAAGATTCCTAAAAACGAAAAGTGAAAAATAAAACGAAAAATCTTTTGTTCTTCTGAAAAAAATGGTTCTTTTTTTACCTGCCCATTGAAAATCGAAGAAGCAACTTTTACCTAAAAAAAATTTCGAATTTGAACCATTTTCAGCCGCGGGAGATGAGAAAAAACCCGCTTGGTACAATAAAGCCCCCAACAGAGTCGCTCAGCTCAGACACTGCATGTCACGGACAGAACAGAACGTTGCAGGTGGCTGTTGCTGTTCCAGTGCTATCCTGTCTTCATATAAATTCCTTCGGGCTTGTTGTTGCTGTGACTCCCCTTCGGTTCATTTTCTTAATGTTTACCCACGCAACCAGGCACCAATACACCTTTCAAGTCTTTTTTTCCTGTTTTTTTTTTTTGCATCGCCAAGGTATATTTTATGGCCGTATGCACTGCGAGTACGTACTGCACTTGGAGACAGTTTTTTATACGTTCAATGAAAATGCATGGCGGCTTTAATACGTTTATGAAGTCGTCGTTTTTTTTCTCTCCTTTTGAATTTTTTCTCCAGCAGCAAAAGCGGCAGCCGCAATTCGAAATAACTTCTTCGATGTGCACGACACGAAGTTGGAAAGCCGCGCCAAGACTTTTTCCTTTGGTCGACTTTGTGTGGCGGAATGACTTCGATGGATTTTTTTTTTTTTTTTTTTTTTATTTTTCCTTAGGCTGGCTTGTTTCCAGCAGACCGCACTAAACCGCTTTCTGTCGACTTCTCCAATAGCACCAACCGTTCTAACTCCATGCGCACTTTACCTCCAACTGGTTTCTCGTTTGAAAATTTTTTTTAACTAGCCAAGTCCGACTGACCGAAAACAAATTGCAGGACAGAAGTGCGATTGCGGATTTAGCTCAACGCGATCGTTTGGATCTCTCAAGACCCCAAATATTGGTAATCTTGGCGTCAAACCGTTTACCAAAAAATAACGTTCTTGTTAGTCACGCTAGAATCTAATCCCGACTTCAAGACTTCATATAGTGCATAACAACAACTTTGTGACGTCGGCAGCGCGAAAAAAACAAACCTGACAGACTTTTAACCCCCGTAACCACGGACTTAATTGTTCCATCGCGTGTCGTTTCGCAATGACCATTTTTGCCTTCTTTACAGGCGGACTAGCGCTTACAAAGTACAAGCGATACTCGTTTTCGAATGCCCAGCACCACTGCAATGGCAGCCCCCAATATGGCGTCTTTTTGCTTTTTTTAATCGTCAAATGCAAGCAAATGCAACGAAACGCGATATTTATGCACCGTTAATATTGCAAACATGAAGAACAAGTTTTTTTCTACTAGTCGTCGTCGGTAGGTAGGTTGCTTGGTTGGTATAAATAAAACGCAATGAAATTGAGAATTTTGATAATGTTCTGTCTGCCTTGGTTCGTATCCTTGGAGGTGTTTTTTTAGGTTATGAAGAGTAAACAACACGCGGAATGTGGATGTTTGACTGGGAGGCAAGTAATTCAGATTAATTAAACTGTGGATTTTTGATTGTTCGCAGGCGGACCCCTATGACGGTAAGTAGGTGCTATTTATGTGGTTAATATGTTTCACTTTTGTGTTGTAGGGATGAAGCTTCTCGAAGGCGAAGGTTGAATGGCCATTGTGTTCGAAGAAAACTTCCAACACAACTTTCCGAAGGAGATCTAATAATATCTTCGATCTGACTTTAGATTGATTTTTAAGACACTGAACTGGGCTTAGGGGTCACCATTAATGCGGTAATTTATTTATTTCAGACACATTAACCCATTGCCTTACGATTTAATTTCAAAGAAACGTGCGTGTGCAGACTATTTAATTTTAAAAGAGTTTTTCAATAGGTGCGCTCCAATAGGGACGGCGAACGACGCCATATTTTTTTTCATTCTCTTGACATTTACAAACATCATTAGTATACATTTAATCATGGACCGATACACACTTGAACAGTGTTTGCAAATTATCCAAATGTTCTATCTAAATAATCGTTGAAGCGCTCTTATTGAAAAATCCTTTACAAGTGTGTGTGGGGGTCTATCACTAAATAAATCTAAAATATTTCAATTATAAGGTTGATATTTATGAAAATATGGATTCTTTTTCACTTGTATCATTACAGATTTGTGGAATAATGACAATAATGAAAAAACAAAATTTAAAAATATACTTTTCAAGCCATAAGTTTTCTATTTTTTAGACATTTTTAGAATTACTTTGCAGGTGAATATAATAAACCGCTAACATTGATATTATATTGTATTCATTGCAATTTTTTAGTTACTTAAATAAGCCCAATAAAGCAATCTGTCAAAAATAGCTGTAAATATTACAAAACAACTGCATTGCACTACGTAAACTCGCAGAATAACTGACTGAATATAAATTGCAATTGCATTCTTTCACAAAACACCTGGGAACGCTATCTAGAATGAAAGATTTTTAGAGAAATAGGGAGCAAATAATTTGTAAATATCATAACCGTTGTTTTACATTATAAAAATTTTTTTCAGTTATGAAAATTTGATATACTTTTCAAGCATTGCAATATGAGGCGGGAGTGGCCCGTAAAAGTCGAATTTGGCACAGAAAATATATGCGGGCGACACTCGCCATTTCCACTCAAGGGGTTAACTGATGAAAGCAATACTCGCAGGTGCTTATGTATGTGTACAGTAAACAAATACAGTAGTCCCTCGACTTACGTCGGAGTTAGGTTCCGAAAATTTGCGACTGAAGTCGAAAACGACGTAACTCGAGGGTAGAAGCAACCTCAGGCAATAAATGTACAAACTTTCATTTTTAAAATGAATGCATTTATTTTTTAAGTTTGTACATAATTAATTTTTTTAAACCACTAGCCGCGTACCGCGTTCCATCACCCCTGTTACTCCCGTTTATCCATTGGTCCTGTTTCTCCCGTTGATACGGACGACGTAATTTCTAGGGGTTGGTCTCAAAGTAATGAACGACGTAAGTCGAAAAAACGTATAACAAGGCAGACGTAAGTCAAGGGATTACTGTAAATTTGATTACTTTTCGAGACAAAGTCTGGGAAGCTGTTAAAATGGAACAAATGCGATAGAATTGCCAATATTACCGATACTCTTAAGACACCATTTACAATGAAAGAAGATCCTACGTTGCAGTTCTTGAAATAAAAAACCAAAATTAATTTTCCAAAACGCTCTCCCATTACACCTCAAAGTATGACCGCTCAAAGAGCTACGCAAATTTAATCTAGTTTTATTATATTTATGGATTTTTGGATTTTTTTTGTGAAAAAAATCGCAATTATTCGTCACTTGTTACCTCTCTAAAAACCGCTAATAGTTTTTTCCATATATATTTATTTTATATCCAAAAAAGCCTCAAATTCATCTTTCGGGCCTTTTAAGTGATACCTGGCCTTAATAGCTCAAAGGATTTATGAGCCTTTAAGGGAAGCAAACCCTTTACAATTAAAAAAAAAATTAACATGTTTCCAAAAAATAAAGCGTAACAAACGCTGTGTATGAAATAGAGTCAGTTTGGCTCGAAAGTGTGAATGTGTATTTTTGTGAAATCCGGTATTTACACGCCTGATCCCCTGGATTGTTAAACTAATACGCTTAAAACGCTTATAAATTAATAACTATTTTTTTTTACAATTTCGTAAAAAAATGTTTTCCATCAAAATGCCGACAAATAATTTTATATAATTTAGACGTTGCAAAACTAATCTTTTCGAACAAGCTACGACAACATTATAAATTTTGATTTATATAGTTCGTTTTTTCAGCCAAACTGTTATCATTGACTAAGAATTTATTTACTATGGAATTAAAATTGCAAATTAATTTTTATTTCTAAAGTAGGTAGGTGTACGAGTAGTCGTGGCCTATCCAACTGCATTTCTCTTAACCTGTTTGAAAATAATATGCACATAAATTTAAATAATCTTGGGTTGGTTTAGATTTCCAGTTTGTGTAATCGGAATAAAAACATAAATTTGATGTCAATTTTCCTTATTGTGTTTTGAGTGGAAAAAGACTTCAATAAGATAGCAATATGAAGGGGTCGAGTATGGTAAAGGTATGGCAAAGGCATGGTAATGCGTCGATTTTTGCCCAGAAATCGATTCGACTACACATCCTAGTTTTTTGACAAAAAATTTCGTCATTTAGACCAGTTGTGTTCGTTTTCAAAATTTTATTCAAATGGCGTCAATTTAAGTTCGTTGACGCGTTCTAGCAATTTTAGGTACGTTATGATATAAAATTATTGTCAGACGAACTTGACAAACAAGTTACCAACACTGAGGAGTGACTAAAAACACTTAATTATTCCAGGATTGAAACTGCACCTCTAGAAGGTCCTCTATGACATCTTGGGATCATAGCTTACAACTGCAAAAAATCCATATTACATTACATACCGCCTGAAGTGACCAATTTCAAATTCTCAGTACTGGCTAAGAGCAAGCGAATAACCAACTGAGCGACCCTTAAATGAAGGCAATTGAGCAATCCTTGGAAGTACATGTGGTATGAAATTCGAGTCCACATCCTTTTCCAAAAAAAAAGGTGATAACTGATGTTGCCAGCTCCGAAAAATTAGACCATACCAAAAGAGTTCATTAAAACCTTCTTCGTGTAGTCGGGTAAATGGTGCTGCGTTAAATTTGCATATGAATTCTTCGGACTTCGGTCGAGAACCTGCCCTAGACTTAACTCCACACACATGCTGCATCCGATAATAATTCAAAAAAAATTTGACTTGATCGTCGAAGATATCGCAAACGTTAAAACATAAGGAGAAGAAGCAGAAGGTAGTCAAGAAGGTATACCTACTTTCCGATCGAAATAAAATGAAATCATCGATCGACGGCATTGTTGCAATATTTCACTAAAAAATAGGTAAGTAAACTAAATTCAGGTAAGAATTCCATTTAGAAAAGTTCAATAGAAGCGACTCTTCTGAACCTTCGAAACGAACGGAAAGATCACTTCGAATCTAGAAGGATTTTCGAGGAATTTTATTCCAGAACGCAAAGATCACAAAAGACCTCAAGTGGAAAATGTTCGATCGCATCGTCATTTTTTCTATGATCGTCTTCTCGGGGGACTTCTTTGCAATCAGACCGTCCGCACGATCAGTTTTTTTAATGCGAAGAAAGGTAAAACAGTCCGGCGATGTAGTAGGCGGCTATAAGGCATTTTCTTTATTCCGTTTGCACCTATCCGATGCACTTGCGTGGAAATCTGTCAAATTTGAAAAATGATCGTTGTGCACGTGTACATTTGGTCGGGTATTCGCACCGACCAGTTTCATCTAAAATTCACTACGAATGAGTTAATGTGCTACATGAGCCTGCGGGGGTGATCGATTTCAACATTCATTGCTATAAATGACGCATTTAAACGATCGTGCTGTACGCAATCGATTCAACCTTGTTCTGTTTTAGGAATTATCATCAAACTTTTGCGTTACAACACTTTCCATTCGGGCAGATCACTTCAAGGCATATGGAGACCATGAATTCAGAGCTACCTACCAAAGGTGATTGTGCTTTGATCAAGCCCAGCAGTATTAGTGCAACTGATTTTATTTCCAAGATAAAAACAAAAAACCATCCTACCGGAGGTCTACCAGACAAAATGAACCATAGCATCCGTGCATCAGATGTCATACACCTGCCCTTTAAGATCCAAACAACACAGCCCGTCGTCCCCTTGATACCATGAAGTGCAAAGGTCTTAGCGAGTAATCGAGGGCCGATCACACGATCGGTCACACTACTGCACATTTTCAAGCATCTGCTTCAACAATTCAGGCTTGTCGCGTCCATTGTTCCTTCATATCCACTTTGCACAGTTTTTTACACAAGCGCACATATGCGCCCAAAGACGTTGCGAAAATCGCGGAAAACTGCACTTAGGTAAACTACTCACTCCTGCATCAGCTTGAGATCTGTCCCTCTATAAGTGGGTCTGTGCTACTATAGCAATAAAAAGCGGCGAAACACATGTGCTCTAAAGTGAAGTTCGGATCGGGGTACAGGAAAAAAAAAGAAGTAGTTTCCTGCCAACACAGACCACATGCTTCCTTGAACCGACCACGGGTGCATCATCGTGCAAAGAATAGAACGAGCCCTCGATCATCGCAACAACATTTGCATGCATCTTACGATCGAGACGAGAGCCTGAGCTATGCCCGTGGGATATGCATGATAAGACCGACCATAAGACGGTGTGAGGTCTGTGCACCCTGCATATATCCGTCAGGCCCAAGAGGCTCAAGAACGTCGACCTACTTCGAACTCTGATCGTCTTCAGACTTCAGAGCTTCACTGATCTGAATAACACGATCATCGTCACAGGATATTTTTTTTTCCGATTCTGCCCAAATGAAGGAGGAGAGCTGGGCCGAGTCTTAATCCTTTACATTCTAAAAAAAATGCAAGTGATGGATAATATGCTGTAACTATTTCATTTTGAAAGATAATAATTATAGACAAGACTATATTAACGATATCTATTAAAAAAAAAGAATCTGCTATTTGTTTGATGCACAGCGCTTCGGCACTCCACTATCATTCCAGCGGAACTCATTTTCCCTATCAGTACAGATTAAAACAACGCACATCACGAGCGACATATTTTCAGTACTCACTAATTTTCGTTAAACTTAATTCATCGAGAACACTGCGCGTCTTTAACTACAATACTTACGAGCCTTTCTCAGTAGGATCACTCACAACCTTAGATACACAAAAATGCTGGGTTTTAAACGAACTTGACGCGATTTCTTTCGTCGTTAGGATAATATTGTGATAATATTATCTTATGTATATCTTTGCTAAGGAAAGATACGTTGCTTACGTTCTTCAGAATATCATAAAGAAGACAAATTTTGGATATGACGATCGCCCTTTCTTGTTTCATAACAAGATTCCAGGTTTTTTATCGACGGTAAAATAGTTTTCAGGTAGTCTTTTCTCATTTATATCTTTGCGAACCTAAAATGCATAGGATTCTCTTTAAAATATCGCAGAGATGACAATTTTAGAATAACTCGATTCAGCATCAATAATTAACTCCAATCGCTATGATATCTTTTAATATTCTTGTGAAAGTCTTTCGTTATTATCGCCTATTAGAGATAGAAGGCGATACCTGACGATATCATTACGATATTGTCATGAAGATTATCGCCAAAAATGCTTGCTGGGTAGGGATCTATGTTTATGCTGGTGTTTCGGGGTGCCTACGAATATTCGCGAACTTTCGGTACATGTTTTGCTGTAAAATTATCTACTGTAATATATACCTATATATGTACATATTCTGTATACTTCTGTGTACTGTATTCTTCCTTAAACTGTTCGTTCTTTTAGTGTTTCTCAACTTTAATATTCAATCACTTGAGTTGAGATTCAGACAATCTTGACTCTTGAGACGTTACAGCACTCGATAGAATAAAACGACGCACTAGCGTCTGTACTGGAGTGGAGTAGGTACTTACTAGGCTTACATATCGTCACGTCATTCAATACAATGCGTACGTACATATGTTGTTTTCTTTTTTTCTCCATTCAAAACAATGCCGGCAAACATCACGTAAAATTGGTAAAAAAAAGTTCCCTGCATGAATGAAAAACTCAAAATTTCAATGGCAACTCGCCCAACTAACAACAACAACAACAACGAATCCAACTTGCGAAATATCTCGTTCGAGTATTCAAAGCTGAAAATTTACGATAAATTACGCAAAATACTGCAGCCAAGTCGCGTGTAGAAAAATAGAAAAAAGAAAAGCCTTTGGCTAGTCGCAAAGAGAGAGGGAGATGATAGATGAATAGAATACCCCGTCCGCCCCAGTCTACTCCGTAGTCCAACATTCAATGACATTTGAATTTCTGACGTTTCAAGGCAAACGGAAAAAAATAATGAATGAAAAAAAAACATCATAGCCAAGCTTCATGGAAATGGAGGAAAAAATCAGTTAAAGTTGCAATAGAAAAAGCACTGAATGCTGTACCGCGAGAGCTAGCGCTGGCGCACTGCGTTCAATATTCAACGTATTAACGCTCAAGTCTACGCAGTCAGAAGTGAAGCCGCCAAGCCCCACAATGGACAATTCGAGTTTCAAGCCGACTAGCGTTTTCCGTTTTGCTGGCTAGAACAGAACGTAGCGACAAGCTCTGGGAAAGTCTAAAGCCAGGCCTGGGCTACTTGCTTGTTCCCAAGCGATGCAACGGCCATTAAATGTTACGTTCATTACATCACTGATATAACGTTCTTGCGCTGCGTTGTTTTTGTTTCCTCTCTAACTAGCGTAAAATTGCATTTTTAGTGCCTATGAATTTGCATTTTTTTTCATCTCTATGAAAAAAGCTAGTAATCTCCATTGTTAAGTTGTTTCAGTTTAGTGCGGGGAATAATTGAATTTTGCTAAGGTTAACAAATCACTTTTTTTTAAGGATACCGAACTGGACTTACGGGTAGGGGTTAGCCTTTAATACACTGTACTCTGTGCAGTCCAGTCAGCTTAGTGATGGGAGGTCAGAAATCGAGACGGCTATGGCACTAAACCAGTAGGTGTTAATAATTTTTAGTGCTGTTTGGTCGTGATATGATCCACCAGAACAGCAATGTTGCCTATAACAAATTGACTACATGTACTGTCCATCTCTCATGTTGTTCGTGAATCTGGATAACGAGTTTCCCGCTTTTTATATTCTAGATGAAATCTGAGAGTATTATACCAAAAACCAAAAAAAGTTAAGTTTTAATTTTAATGTTAGTTTTAAATCCTAGATTTTAAGGTTTATCTTAAGTACTAGTTTAAGTAACATAGATAGGTTTTTTCCATTTTACTCGCTGAATTAATACTACCGAACTATATTATATCCTTAGCATAATCGTTTAATAATCATGAGTTAAAGAGACCGTAGGGTCTAAGGATCCCATTATCTGATATGTCAAAATATAAAAATGTAATATGGAACAATAAAGAATTTAATCTAATCTAATCAAATGAACTTAACACACGTGTTCAAGAATATTGGCCAATAACTTCGAAATGCCTTAAGCTATGACTTTGAAATTTTGTATACGTTTGTTTTCTAATAGTTTCAGTTAAAGGTATGGGTATGAAACGGTTCCCATGAGTCCTTCGAGTAGCTGCAATGCCAAAATCTTGTAAAAATGCCTTCACACAATTTACGGAACTCTCTCTAACTCAAGGAATCGTTTAGCCACGAATTCAGAAATTTGTACAAATTAGTTTTGAGTGAAAACAAACTTCCGAGTTTACTAGTCAGCGAAATCCTTTAACTCCTTCC
Organism: Beris chalybata; assembly: GCA_949128065.1. Classification (NCBI taxonomy): domain Eukaryota; kingdom Metazoa; phylum Arthropoda; class Insecta; order Diptera; family Stratiomyidae; genus Beris; species Beris chalybata. The sequence goes on along the minus strand of OX421894.1, from coordinate 3,890,993 downwards.
GGCAGCTTCCATACAAAAAATCGAAAAGACCGATTTTGACTGCAGTATGTGTTTTTGTTAAATGTGAGTGAATTGAGGAATGTTCTTGACGAAATTCAAATTGAAAATTGTAGAGCAACGTTATGTCTGCGTGAGGTCCTTAGTCTCATTACAAGTACTTACCGCTTCCCCACAACAATGTACAACTTTACCTTACCTATTCTTTTCGTGATCACGAATGCAGACTCTTCGCAATCACAATATGATTATGTGCAATAATTTACTTTTTGACAACTCCTTCATACCATCTGTCAGACGCTGTCAATTTCATTCAAACTTTCGCATTTTACCCGAAAAATCCCATTCTTCTAGTTTTGCACCAACATATCTTTGCACTTTTATTCAGACTTTCCAAATTCGTTGTTGTGCCGATTTCCGGCCCATTGTATTGTCTCGAGTTGCAATCCTCCATCACTAAGGATGTTGCACAAAGAGCTCACATCCTGGCAAGGGTCTCGTAACGCACACAAAATCCAACAATGCTTTTAAAAAAAAAAATCTCACCAAGTACGTTTCGGTTCAAAATCCCAACATCTCAGGACTTTTGTCATGAAATGAGGGAAGGTTCTTTTTTTTTTCATTTCTTTCTTGTGCGATCGAAAATTCCTGTTTCTACCATCACATCAACGTGCATGCGAGCCCGTCTTCCTTCAACAGCCTACAAAAGAGCCGATCTTGTCGGGGCAGGTACTCAAGTATTCAGGTCTGGGACTTTTGGGGTAAGTTTTTGTTGTGCGAAGACGAATTTCTTCTTTTCAGAATAAAAATTAAAAAGTATGAAGCGCACCGTTGCCAGATTGAATTGGTGTTGCGCATTAAAATAAACAATAACAATTAAATAGAAGAAATAGTCACATTGTCCTCTTTTTTCCGAAACGAACGTCTAAAACAGCTACACTCTAAAAATTTGTCAGTTAATATCCACAAGGAATTAACCGTGTTTGTAATGTTTTTCAAAAATTAATTGGCATTAAGAAAAAGGTCAATTTGATACTTTCCTTCTCTCGCACTTGCATTGTTAGAATTTTGATTATATGTATTCTTTTTTTAAAATATGGTTTCAAACACCCATAGGAAAGACGGGTTTAAAGATGCTGATAAAGCAGTTTCCGTCGTTTTCAAATAATTGGTCGTGCCGTGAATATGTGAACCTATAGCCTGCGTGTCATTTCCTATTATAGTGGTGAATAGAAAAAAAATGAAGTAAAAGTTCTTAAATTTGAAAATCTGTTTTTCTTGGTTTGATGGTTTTGATTTCAAAGAAATTTGACAGTGTTTTTCTTTAGTTGAAAAGAATGTTTCGTATCCTTATCCTACATATTTAAAAGCAGTCTTATTAGTACAGATTGAAATTGGGAAATATTTCTCGGAATTATTGCTGCCATGATTTTAAAATATGTAATTATTTTTCCAGCCAACTATATTATACGTAAGGTAGCGACAAATACTAATTAGTAACGAGAAGCATAAAGGTCTTTTACGGTACACCAATTAGTGAAAATATCAAAAATGATTCATCTCCAGTTTTAAGTGAGATTATAAACGAATTGTCCCGACAGACTTAAAGTAGAACGAGTATGTGTCACTCATTCAAAATTAATGTACCTGCTGTGTTTTCGGGCTCAATTTGTTTTTATCCTAATTTTTATAATCTGCTTCCTAATGAAAATTTAATGGGAAAAATCTTAAAGATAACCCAAATCGGTTAAGTGTAGAGAATGCGTACATTACGAGCCTAGTCAGTCAGGCTCTGTTCTCTAGTTGAGGATGGCAATAATTGTGTGTCCACAAAGAACCCGGTAATTAGTTAATGGTTCATTGTTCTCTAATATCAGTAAAGTCGATTGATAGTATCGGGTATAATATTGGGGGTATAGTTCAGTCACTACAAAGATAAGTTTCAAATGTTGGAAAAATTATTCATTTTGAGGTCCTAACCAAAACCGTATGTTTTCGAATTGAGGAAACCAACCCATTTTGGAAAGATGGCGTTTTTGACGCTAATAGTTCCCTCGATATTTCCGACCGCAGCATTTATTACCGAATTTCCAAAAGATCTGTTTCGTCAAGTGTGTTTCTGAATTCGGAAACTCGACTGAAGGTACTTCTAGTAATTCTTTTATTTCAATAAAAGATAAGTAGATATGAATGGATTTTGTGTTCAGTTTACTAAAGTTTTAAACTTCTTTCCAATGTTGAGTTTCTTTTAAGCTGCTCAGCTACGTCTTTGATATTGTCGATAGATAGCCAAAAAAAAAAAACATTGTTCACAGTTCATTATCATTTCCTGTTTGAAAAAATTAAAGTTTTTCAACCATTTCCGCAACAAGCAGGTAAGTATTATAACAAACGCAATCTATTTTCGTCCTACTTGGAACAATGTACCATTTTACAACATCATTCAAATGTGACTAAAACAAAACAATAAGTTTTGTCTAGTCTACACATGATTTACATATTGCGAAATATAAAAAAAGTCACTTCAAATAGGCTCTGCGCACAACGGAAACGCTTGACATTATCATCGACAAGCCGCGTGAGCCAACGCAATCTTCCCTAGCATACCTACACTCAGTATCAAAAGTAAAGGTAGACAGGTTCATACTTCGGAATTGTTTATTTTTTTTTCAAAATGTCTCGAACTCTTCACTCTGGCCGGCGTGGCGAAAATTTCAGATTGAATGGAACACATATTTTCAGAAGCTGGGGGTCAATTCTGGTTTTGTTGAATGATAAAATTAATTTTTGCATTTTATCATTTCATTTACCTCTGAACTCATTTTGAAAAAGTATTAAGTACTTCCATAAATTTTACAACTCACCTACCGTGCGCTAAATTAATATTTGCTTCCAAAAAATCCTTTTGAGCTTCGCTTGCTCTTTTCTCCACATTTTTGCAGGCTCGACTGTACGTGATAGCTTTTTTTTATCAAATGAAAAGAGTTTGACATTTTCGTTTTTTCATTGTACTAGAATCGGAAACAGCGGTTTATCACTGAAAAGTTTTTTCACAGCGGTTTTCACGGAACCAGAATGGACCCCATGTTCTACACATCTTCAGCCCTAAAGAACACAGATCCTTCGATGTTGTGCGTTCAATTGTCATTCCAATAAATTTTTTTTTTTTTAAATTTACCAGAAATCTGTTCCATTTCTTTTACACTTTTGTCGGTAAGTTTAAGGTCTATTAGACCTCTCTGCGATCATATTATCAGTATTTACTGGATCATCGCGAATATCTTTTAGTAGTTTCCTCATTTGTATTAATTATCATTACACAAGCAGTTCGCTGCACTCCGTAACCTTCTTTGCAGATATTACTTTGCCTTCACCCCCACACTAGAGAGTGCCTCGTACATCAGAATTGATCTCACAACCACCCCAGCTCTTTTTTCCCACAAGTACGATATTTGCCTATTCGAAACATTCTTTCACGTTCATTTTCCAGTTTAATTTCCTGTCCAGAATTAGGCCGTATATTTTGCTTAAGTTTCGTCCAATCGAAACTTTACCAGCCTGAAATTTGATATTTTTATTTGTAAAGGATACTGCCAACTACATACCTTAGATTTCCTAAACCGAATCTCTTGCCGAGCTCAACTTTGGGGGAGTCGAACAATTAAATCTAAAATGGAACTCGGTTAAACAAAACCTGAGTAAAACAAATTTGTTCATGTCAATACTTTTGGGGCCAAGTGTACCTACCTCCAAACTCCTCCAAACGTTCGTTTGTTGTATAGTGTGTACGCACTTTGATCAAATCGAATTTTTTCCCGGTCTGGTGCCTGGTGCGATCAGTGAGCACATTTTGCTCGTTTTCACCTTGAAAGAGATGAAGAGAGAGTGAATAAAAAGTGCATAACGCACAAACACAACCATAAAATTCAAAAACAAACGATACAAGAAAGAAACCCAAGTCCAACACATCCGACAAGAATTTCGAAAAAACCAAAATGAAAAGAAAATTTCAGCGGCAAATAAATGACAGAAGAACATCGCAGAAAAAACCAACAAAAAAGTTCTTTAAGTCGGCGGCAGTCCAATCCACACACCTAGCCGTTGCTACACGGACGAGAGGCAATCGTTCACCACATCCACGCACTCCGCCGTTGCCGTGCATTCAAGTCACGAAAAAAGCCGCCTCGCCGCCGCATGGCCACAACTACATCGCTAACGTCGACCACTTTTTTTCCCGTTCCGTCTCTTTCGCGCACATTGGAATGCTCGACTCAAACCAGCTGCAAGGCTGGGGCTGTGTGGCGCTGCTCCAATACACAACACCAACCTACCAAACCCCATCCGACATGACAAGTTCCCTTAAAAAAAAAAATTTCCGAACGCTGGAATACGAACCCCATCAAGTCTGAAGTTCGTCGCTGACTGGCCAGAATCGTCGCCATCACGGAACTTGATGGTGCTGCCGCCCCAGCAGCAATTCAAATCTGTACCACGGCGTCGAATCCTCGAACAAATCCGATACTTCATGGCGCCGAGTCGCTCCATCAAGATCCCAGTTTTGTTCGCACTGAGAGCATCCGGCGAAAAATTTGGGAACTTGATGGTGTGTGGCACCATCAAGTTCCCAGAAATGTCAGACGCTTCGTGCTGTGCTTCACTTTCCCGTACTTGATGGGCGGTTGGAACGGGAATACTGGGCGCTCCATCAAGCACCGGGTTCCCGGGAAGGCCACCCTGCCTACACACGATTTCCGATACTTGCTGGAGCGACTTTCGTACAGTCCGCTCAGCAAGAAATCGGAATGTTTACCAGCGTACGCTCTGCTCGGATGACGCGTATTGACCGGCCGACTGTATTTACTGTGTCTTTGCTATAGCGAAGGATTTGTCTGTATGTAGGAGCCTAGCAGCAAACTTGGCAGGCCAGCCCAGCAGTGATGAAACAGACAGATCGCTATATGGCTACGCTACGGCGTAGCGCTACAGTCTGCTCTGGCTGGTGCCTGGTGCGTCGCGTTGTGTATAGGCGGAGTGGATTTTGAACGGACTAGCGCGCATATATCGGAGGAGTGCGTGTGTGCATACTTGGCACAGTGCACACGAGAGAGGCGGCTACACGGACCTACGGAGTGCGGCCTAGTGCATTTTTAATTTTTTTTTTGTGCCTCTTTCATTTCTTGGTAACGTCTCGTACCTCATCTTGTCTTGGTCCCTTTTTTCATTAACGAATAATTTTATATCGGACATTCTTTTTCCGTAGGTCTTCTTGGCGCTGCTTTATATAACCGCCCGAAGAGCCAACTGGAACGATAAGTTCCATATCAGGAGGAAGGAGTCATGTACGCAAAAACTGCAGAGCTAGCCGGGTTCGGAGCGTTATTTGACGCCTCCCTCACCTGACCTGCGTCGAAGTTGATTCCTTAGCACTTTTAACGTATGTGTATTTGGTCCCGTTCCAGGATCAGCATTGAAATCTGAAGACACCCGCGAAGGATCGCGAAATTTGAGGAAAGATGGATGATTTTTGCACTGATGTTGAGTTCAAGTACTTACAGAATATGGTAGTTGCAAAAGTTCATTCCAAATCACTAGAACAGACCTACGAGTAACCTGCTAGCGGCTGCCAAAAATTCCACGGGAACGGAGGTAGTCTACTAAATGCGTCCTATCCGTATAAATATGAGTTACCACAACGTTCGAATCCTTTGAATCTTCGGCATTTAAGATCAAGTCGAAGTTCAAAATGTAAATGGCAGATTAAAATCCTTGCGAAAAAGCTCTAGTAGAACAAATTCAAAAAAGGCTAAAGGAGTACCAGTGAAATGGACAAAATTTAAATTGGATAATGTTCCTTTGGGGAGAAGAAATTTGTGGAGATAAGAAACAACAATTTTGAACATCCTTCATGATCATCTAAACAAGGAAAATCACGTCGCAACGGCAACCACCATATTATTACTGGTAACGAAACTTGGGGTTATCCTTATCAGTGTGGACAGGAGTCGCAGCAGTGTAGTTTAGTTACAATATTTTGAATTCAGAGGATGTCGAAATGGTCGAAACTGGAAACTAGTAAGTGATCCCTTTATTTTGACTTTTTTAAATCGAAATAACCACTCCATGGCCTCCGTTCACAACAATGTTAGTATATCACTGGATAAGTCAGCGATAATGCTGCTATGGAATTATATGTCAATTACCAGGGTTTTACAGTGGATGAAAGAATGAATTTGTATATCCATCTGTCTGTGCTCTAGGAATAGTTATTTATTAAATGTTTCTATTAATTCTATGCATGGTGCGCAGAAGTTTCGGCGCTTGTGAAGTTCGCGCATACATACGATACCCTACGAGCAAACTTTCTTTCATAAGGCCCTACCGAGGAAAATAGCTTCGATAATACCTTATGAAAGGTAGTTTGCTAGTAGGGATTAAGGTGGACCTTCAAACTTCGGAGGGACTTCAGAACTTGGACACCATGCTATTGCTAAAGAATGGAATGTAAATGATTCATGATGATATTGCGGATCAGGAACCTGGACGTAGGTATGTATGTCATTCAGGTGGCAAATAAATCGAATAATAGTTGCAAAGAGCATAGACTTTGCTAAAGCGGTTTGGAGAGACAGTGCTTTACCAAACTTCAGTTAGATAAAGGAGTTGAGTCCGAAACGTCACACAAAATAAATTTAACAGTATTCACCGGAAAAACCTTGTATTTTTAATTCGAAACGTACTGTGAAAACATTCATCAAAATATATGAAAACGACTTTTGATTCAATTTATTTTAATTGTAGCATTGATACCGAATAATAAATTACTTGTGGTACGCCCGAGCCGAAGGTTGGTGGATATACAAAAAATTTCTTCTTAAGTTTCATAGTCAGAATTCTTCTCATACCGAGGTGCCTCTACTCCATGAACACAAGCAAAAATAAAACAACATTTTCGTTCAGACATCGTTCGAAAGAATCTTTAAAACGAAGAAGAAGTATACACGTCGGTAAAACCAAATTGCCATAGTCCATCGGTTCCTCTATACATTTTCTTTGCCCAATCTCAGAATTCACAACGAAATTTTCCAAAGGAAGTCAAAAGAATAGAATATTTCGGAAACTATACATGCCGGTCCGGGCATACACGGATATAAGCCATCAACTCTACGTGCGAGTATTTGTGCCACTTTAAAACGAAAATTCCTACCTTCATGTCGATTCCCTCGAACCTCTTCTACGACCAAAATGTACAGTACCACACCACCCCCATATCCACGCTATTCAAGCAACGACCTTCTTCAACCCTCTCGTAGAGTATCCCATTCCGTTCGCTATGCTTTATCTTAAGTTTCCCATCTAACCCATTGGATTCGTTCGGGTACATTCCCTTTAATGCTAACCAAGCGAACTTTAATAAGGACTCCTTGCTCCTTCCCAGCGAGCAGAAGGATAACGTTCGTGAGCGTGTTGGAAGGGTGTATACTGGGAGCTTCTCCATGGCGTTCTTTGTAGAATCCTGGGGCGGATGGCAGGCGGACGTACAGAAATCGAGGGGGTTCGGATTCGGGCTCCAGAGTGGGGGAGTCACTCTTGTCTGGAATCCTGTGATATTTCTAGTGCTCTATTCTGTCGATGTGGCAAGAACCCGATGGGTCTAAAGGAGGAGGCTTTACCCTACTGCCCTCTGTGTGTAGAGTATCCTTTTTGGGGGCTGATGGCTGAGAATTAGACGAAGACGAACGGAATGTCATGCGATAGAGTGCCGAGGATGTTGTAGGACGGGAGCTGGGTGCGAAATGCTTGATAGGGCACGGTGGGAACGACGTCATGCGAGGTGAAATGGTTCCCATGTCCCAGAGGCAAGACCCAGTCGGCTTTAACCCGGTTTTAAAGTTGTCGTGCACTTGAATAAAAAGAAACTGCGGTAAATATTTTCAAGCAGTCAGCCGAGGGTATATATCAGCTCTCCTTCAGCCACCAACCACCGGAGAATATAAACAAAAGGAGAGTGCAAAATAAACTACAGATGGCTCTTACGAAACGTGTGTATGTGTCATCAAGTGTGAAGCTTAAAAAAAATTATGAAGAGGTCTGTTCAATAAGGTGACAGTCTCTTAAGGAAGTGGCAAGCTCCTTCTCCCAATGTTTCATTTTCTTGAACTCTGGTAACTTCAACATTCTTCCTCTTCACCTTGTCCTACCCATTTCTATGCGCGCAAGGATAGACGAAACTATCGAAAAATTGAAATTCGTAAAAAAAAGGATAACACACTTGAGAGCACTTCTGACCCTTTTTCATTTCTCAAAGGCACTCATACTTACTTACGTACTTCATTCGAGAAGAGGATACTTTTATCCACTTTAAGTGAGCTCTCTAACTTCGTTTCTTGTTCCTTCGATTTTTTCTATCTGAAAAATGCGGAAAAACCCCCGAAAGCCCTTGCTATCTTCACAAACTTAAGAACACTTCAAGGAGTTAACTGGATATTAATCTCTTGTCGGTAGTACGGTCAAAGTATTGTTCGATGGCTGAGCATAAAATGTCGTTACTCTTTACTTTTTAGATTTATTTAAATTAAAAAGTTCATACCATATTCTTTTATTTTAAATTTTAAATGGAAAATTTTTGAAACTTATATCCAAAGGACTTCCTGTATTCCTGAGAACTGTTTACGGAATCAATTATTGAAGTACAGACATCCATTCCATGTAGGGATAGTGATTATTCCCAGTAGGACTTTAGACATCATTTGTATTTTAAATGATATAACTCTATCAAAAATTAGAATTAGCTTCTCGACTTACTAATCATCCATATGATTAAAAAACATAAAATCTTGGAAGAGAGGCTTCTGGTTTCTATATCTTAAAATGAGTAACTCCAGAGAAAAAAGTAACAGTCGAAAAAACATAGCTTCTAGGGGGGAAATGCGGAAAGCAAGTGTAATATTAAAACAGATTAAACTAGAAAGTTGAAATCAAATATATGCTCTTATACATTACATATATTTATAAAATTCTTTATTTCGCGGTGGGGGAGATATCATTTTTTTTTTGTTTAGTTTTACATGTTCAATTATAACGGCTTAAACTTGAAAAATGAACATTTAGCAATAACGCATTATTCTAAAAATAGAGGTTAAATCCCTAATTAAAGAGGTCCAAACTACTCACAAAAAATAGAATTTGGTAGTTCCAAACGAGTCTGGACATACGAGCCTTCAAACTCATTTGTGTACGGTGGACAGACGGACTGCTTTATTTTCTACTTTTGGGGTCTAGTCCAAAAAGTCGATCGCAATACTGTATTATTGAAATAATAAATTAATGAGGTATCGTATCGAAAAATCGATTTTTTAGGTGTAGGCCTTCCAAAATCAAAATTATTAGTGGACAAATTTTGGTGCCTTTTGAATTTCTTTATTTATCTACAAACAATTGCTGAAAATAATAATAACAATGATACACTATTGAAAGATTAATTAAGTCGTTTTCTTTTGTTGAGTATTGTGAAATATTTTAGTATTTAAATGCACCACTCCGACCGTCAAAAACTGTTTCAACACCTTCCTAAATTAGTCTTTATCATTTTGACTCTGAATCACCCTGCAAATGTGTGCTAAGACCGAGCCCCACGAGTCATAAATAAAACAAATAAACGAAGATTCGGCCATTTTTCCGATTTCTTCATGCTAGGATTGCATCCACTATATTTTTAGAGTAACCATGAGTGTTTTATGTAATCAGATAAGTCTGTATTTACAAGCTATTCAGCATCCAATGTTGGTAATCAATATCTAACATATGTTATTGCCTAAAAATTTCCATATTCATAAGCTTCCATCCGAATCGAGATACGAGTATCAATAAACGCTGACGCTACAATATCCATATGCAAAAAAAAAGAACACCTGGAAACAATTCAAATTGCCTTAATCCACACCATAAACACTGCACGTGCCAACATCTATGGAAATCTATAATTTAAAAATGGAGAAAAACTGCGAAAATTGTCGTCACACTGATAGAACGATGCCAATAATCCGTGCAATAAATTGGCCAGCCATTGAACGGACAGCAGCAACAGCGACTACAAACAATCAATTATACCGCCACTAGCATTTATCGCTGTGACTGACTACAGTGCGAGCCCATAGTGTCGGGAGTCAATCGCGTTCGGTAGTCCTTTTAGTCAGGAACAGGATACCTGTAGCCCGGGGAATGGAGCTCATTCGCTGTTCCAGCTCCATGCGTTCTACCCGATTTTTTTTTTTGCTTTCATAGTTTTTAAATGGAGTTGATTTGTTTTTCGATAGGAGTTTAAAGGACGCACTCCCATTCACCAGTGTCAATGAAATTTATAAGCGGAAAAAATTCATTTCGTATGACTTGAATGGACAATAAGGGCGAATGAGAAGAGTAATTACGCAGAAAAAATAATTAGATTTAAATAACTCTTTTTAAGATAAATAGAACGTATAAATGAAATAAGGTCATTGGAAATTCAAGGATGAATAATGGTTTAAGACAGAAGCAACCGCTTTAAATTAAAATACAAATTATTTCTCTTATTTTACAACATAATCTCGATAACTTGTTGTAGGTCATCGAAGAAGTAACGAGTTTGAATAAAATCAGATATTTCAACAAATACCTTTTCCCAACAATTTCTCCCTGCTAGAACACTTCTACACACTACTTAAAGCACTATACCAGCACGGAGTAACATCACCATTAAATTTTATATAGAACCATTATCTAGATAGCGTCCACTGAAAGAGCATACAGCTTCGTTCTCAAAGAAAAATGGTCCAATCCAAAAGTAACACCAAACTATGGAGATATCATTTTTCACTTCAAAATTCGATAAACCATCTTAGTAACGTATCCACGGAAATTAGCTTCATCGTACAACATTTTGCTATATAACTCACCAAATTGTTGGTTTCCAAATAATTCGTTCTCCATTGTTACTGTACTGAAGTCATCTTTGAAAGAACACTTTAAAATCCATAAAATATACCACTTCTAACTCCAAACTGAAATTAAATCTCTGCTCTCTCTGTTCTCATTGAGGAAAAAAAACGCCAACAATTGAAACAAAATTCTTTAAGTGATATTTTCGAAAAAATAGTTTTTAATAAAAATAATAAAATCAGACAATGCTCTTTTTGTTTTATATTTGTTTTCAAACATGGCAGTTATAATTATTATTTTTATATATTTAATGAAATATAATGTAATTATTTAAATATATTTATGTGTGTATAATATTGTAATGTACAAATATCGTTGCCTAAAATTATATATTAGATTATTATTTATCGTAAATACTCGGATTTTTTTTTTTTTACATTTTCGTGATGATAATTCGTAACGTTACAAAGGAAACAGAAATGTTAAATCGTTAAATTTTTTTTTATCTGCCAATTGTTTATTAAAAACAATAAAAAGAAGATGAGAGATGAAAAATTCGATTCAGTTGCGGGGTTTAAAAGAATTTGTTCCAGAAGAGCATTATATCAGCCATCGATGAGGCTGGACACACTCCCCTACGGTCGTATCTCGGAATAATCGATATTAATCTCGTTTGATCCAGTAGTTTTCAATCGATGTCTTCAAAATAAGACTAATTTTACATTTTTTTTTTTAAATTAATTATTAATGTGGTTACGCCAATTAACCACGATTTAGCCATTTAATTTTTAACAACCCTGTAGATATGGGGTGTTACAGCAAGTGATAGCAGCTGGTTTATTTATTTCAACAATAAAAAAGCGTTGTTGGAATAATTTTAGAGCAATTTTATAATGTTCAGTTTGAATTCAGTCTGCTCTTGTTGTAACATCCGATGAATAGTGAATAAAAACTACGTAAATCCTAAATGCGAGAATACCGCTATGTATGTTTAATATATAGTAAAATATACATTCAATTTGGTTTTATTTAATTTAAAAATTCCAATCCTATTTCTAATCCCGTTTTTCCTTTGAAACGTTAATTTTAGTTTTTTGTCAAGGTAAAACCAGTTTCTTAAAAAAACTGTTTGCTAATCGTTTTAGAAGTTATATTTCGCGTTTCGGAATATTCTACTCTGCTATTAATTTTTTTTATCTATTATTTTGGAATACATATAATACAACAGATTTACATAATCATTTCTTAAATTATAATTTGTATGTCCTAAAATTGTTTCTGTTCGTTTTTCTTTTTGCAAAAATACCATTTTCTAAATATCAACTTTGTTGTCTTACACTTTTCTTTAATTCACCGTAATAACTACCAATAAAACATGACATTTACACGAATATAGATTCTGAGTTTTGTTTATATTTCTTTCTTTTTTTTCTTAAAAGGTAAAATTAATTTATTTAAAAATTAACAGAAGATTTAATTCAACTTAAAGAGAAAACTATAGGTTCGCACGCTCACACAACACTTCAATTTTTATCACACATAAGTTATTTTTTCTTTACAATTATTAATTTTTTTTTTAATTTTAAAAACGAAGGTTTTTTCGCCCGTCTATTTTCTTATTGATTTAAACTGAATTTATTTTTAAAATTAATTTAGATTATTACAACTACAAATTATACAAATACGAAAATAATTATTTAAACAATTATAAAATACAAAAATAAATAATCGGATATTATTTAAAAAAAAAAGAAAAGAAATAAAAATAAGCAAAAATAAAATTGTTATTCAATTGGCTCATGAAGCGAGCTGGCTATAGGGCTTAAATCTTAACGCTACGTGTCAGTGTGGACGATAAATCTTTATAATTTATTTATATTTTATAAAATTTCGTTTTGTTTGCATGTAGCAATATTCTACAGTCGGAGTCTACTAAAAAATATTCATTGGGAATAGAAAAAAATTGCTAGAAAATAGAAATATAATTCGGAACATAGAATTAAAAGTTGTATAAAAACGTTAACTGCCTCAGAACGAATAGACCCATTTATTTTTTATTTTTCTTATATTTCCGATTCGTTAATTTTTCCTTTTTAATGATTAATAATTTTTGTTTTGTTTTTTCTCGTTTTTAAATGTATTTCGAAAATTGAATTTATTACTTAACTACGTGAATCGTTACTTTCGCTAAAACTTTGTTCGCTAGATTCGCGACGACTTACCACCGGTTTTGGCTTGTATTCTGTTATGACAACGGTCACCGAATTGACCGTTACCTCACGTGTTTGGGCTGTTGATCGGTCGACATTTTTCAATCGGGCCGGATACTTTTTATGTTTGTTTTTATGACGCGACGACATCTTCGACGAAGACGACGATTTGTTTGTTGTTCCGTTTGGTACACCTGAAGCACCCGGTAACGTGGCATTTTGTTGAGCAACTAAGGCGGAATTTAAACGCGGTTTACGCGTTGATGTTCCTATTGAAAATAGAGAAAAACCTTTAATTGTATTCCGAATGTTAAAACGGCGGACTGGGTTACAGAGCAATACACGTTTGCGTTGAGTAATTGCGAATTTATAAAGGACAAAATCGTTATCCTTGGAAAAAACTTTTTTATTATCATTTTTAGACTAAAGTAAGATAAATAAAATTGAATTGCATAATTTGCTTGGAAATGGGATCTAAAAACACCACAACTATTTGTTTCGGGTTTTGTAGTCTCCTTCAACTGGACATTATATTTTATGTTTCCTCGGATTTCTAAGCAAATTTTCTTAATTATTCGCATCTCAACTATCTGAAAAGCGATAAATTGAAACGTAAATCCCAACCAACTATGTACAAAGAGTAACCAGGGACCGGAGGACCAGCAGCTTCGAATATGGTTTCAGTGGACATAGCGGACAGAAAACTGTGTACAGGGCTTGCCAGCAAACATCGTGCGGTGATCAACTGACCAACAAAGTGAATGGTCATCGTGTGCTCCCAAAACCAAAATTAGTACCAGAAGGACGCACACACATAACATTTTATTGGGGTTGTAATTCTGTCTCCACCACGAAAACTGGCAAAACGGATGGGAATCGAAAATTTGGCTGAAAGGATCCGGGGGAACAGGACTATCCGCATAGGGACTCGAAACAAGATATCAAACCCGATGGGTCAGCTTGACGTGCGTACTGTTTTTGTAGCTGGGCTGTTCGGTTACAAAATAACAGAACCGAAGCATATATACGAGTCGGTGGTGTTTGTTGGGAGCATTGCTAGCTTCTTTTTGCTTTCGGAACAAGACCACATGGGAACTAGCCATCCGTATATAGTCTCTTGGTGGACATAAATTATATGGCAGCCACTTGGTACCATAAAAGATTTACCTGTTCGTGAAAAATAGCAGAAAGTTTAAATTCGAAAAGTGGACCGAATTGCTCAGTTGTCATGTGGGAGTTGCGACAAAAATTATTGCCTGCGTACCTGAAATTAAATTCTTGATAAAATTGAGGAATATTCGTGAAGAAATACAATAAGGCGGAAAATAGTAAATACTACAGCTTTTATTTGGCGCTGGTAGTAACTCCAATGATATTCGATTGAATGGAAACAAATTGGGGTAAAGACCCAAACAGAACACGGACTTTGATCGCACAGTCCTTATCTTTAGAATACACCTAACTCTCTTTTTACACGGTAGGTAAAATCGTAAGTGTATTCAACAATTTAAAAAAAAAACGTGTAATTATCGTGTAAAAAAGTGGTATCTATTCTTCTTCGTGGATCAGTTATTTCAAAATCGTGTAAAAACAGGACGTATAAAAAGAGAGTTGGGTGTACACAGGATTATATGGTTATGCCTACAACCTAAAATCCAATGTTGCAAGGAATTTAATGCATTTAATAAATTACCGCTGCAGTGTACACGTAAATATTGACTGAAACCCGTTTATGGGTTAGTATCGCAAATGTGTTGTATGTACTGTAGTAGAAAAGTTATGATGAGAGCTACATAAATCCCGAAATTAGAAAGAATACTGAATCAATTTTTCTCCACTTTGATGGTTAGGGCTCGAAAAACCCGAAAGGCATTTTCAGGTGTTTGTATAAATGGCTTCCAGAACTGTGTCCATACTGTTGGTAATTTTTTTCCTTTTGCCTCACGGTTATTTTGCAAAATTTTTAATTACGAAACAAGTTAATGCAGCTTACAACTTTTAATTTGCATTTTATGAAACTGAAAATTGTCCGCAGTAAAAGAGATAAAACCATCTTAAGGCTCTATGTGCACGTTAAATTTGATTTTGATGATTTATGACTGTTTTCTTTCTAATATTTCACGTTAATGGCAACAAAAAAACAAAATAAAATCTCACCACTTTATTAGCTGGTATGTAAACTAGGTCATCCATAGAGAAAAAATTCAAGACTGTATTTGGAAAAATGCTATTAGAACAACAACCCTTGAAAATTTTTTAAAATGCGTTAATTCGAGTTTTTTAAACGCATATAACCTATTTCTGGAATAATTGACATGTAAATTTTATTAATATAATGATAGAAAAAATCTTAAAGAAGGTCTTCTATAAATCAAATTTTAAAAAATTTTCGTTTTTGGTAATAAATCAAACTGAAGCAATTTTTCACGTTTTTCATGGCAAGAATTACATAAGACCGCATTTCATTGAAAAGTATCACAGATAGTATAATTAATTAATATTTCTAGAAGATAAATAAATGAAAAAATTATTGATTTTTAATAGTTATGCCTTTCAAATAATTTGAAAACATATAACACTATTTTTTTCTGTAAAATCATAGTTAGTTCGCTGATAGACAGCGAATTGTCCACGCAAAATTACACGAACGAAAAACGATTTCAATCGATTAAAATCCTCTCAAGAAAGAAAAATCAAACTGGGGCAAAAATGGTCGTACCGGACTCATGGGGCCTTAAGCACAGAAAAGTGTTATTCACTTGTAGATACATTGACTTTGGAATATAGCAAGCAAAAGAACCTCTAAAAATTGATTTTTTTTAAATATTTAATGTATGTATTTTTATCTATTAATTCCAAAATGTTGATTGCAACCATAGAGATAAACTATATATACATAAATACTGGAGATGACAGGCAGCGATTGAGTTGAAGGCGAACATCGTCGCATTCACTTGCACGCAAAACAACAATTGACAAAACGCACCGGTTTTGTCTCACTCACTCACACGCTAAGCAAACACCAATTTGATATAACGAATATGTTTTGTCTCAATTCAAATCGTGTTTTTGGCTTCAAAGCGCTTTATACAAAACCGGGGACTTATCGTCTCCACTAGCTCTATGATCGTAACTCATATATGTATGTAGCTTTTGTAGGTAATAAATAATACGGTTCATAAAAAAATTACATTTTCATAATGGGGTTTTCTGAGAAAGACTAACATACATTGATCACTAAATTTTAGGGCTTATATCTCAAGATTGGGTGTAGTTACAATTTAGACTGTTACATCAAATGAAAGGTAATTCGATTGCCCAAAAAACGAGTTATAACGCTTTGCCTTGTGATTATTAGTTTTCAAAATAGAACGTTTTAAGTGAGTGAGGGTTTCTTAACCACCCTGTATTTCCACTAATATTGAAAATTGACCCACCCTGTAGAACAATTTATTTCTCCAAATAAGATTTCGTTCAAGCAATGCAGTTCCAGGCTCATAAGCCAAATTTCAAATTAACGTATTTTTCACCGAAGCAAAGAAAGTTTTTTTAAGTTTAAGTTTTAAGATTAAGTCTTCTAAATTTCAAAACGCTATAACTTTTCATTTCAGGGCTTGCGAGATTTGAAACATAGCTCAATCTGTTTCAAAATATCGACAGATTTAAAGATAATTTTTTCTTTTTTTTTCAGGTTGTGGTCAAACGCAACAGTAGTACCTTCGCGCCCTTTCGCCTCATAGAGTCCTTCCCCTCAAGTTTTTGTAATCGACAAAAATGCCCGCATGCCCCCCCCCAATTTTACCGGACGCCGATGGGGAATTAAAATTTTCCAGCGGCCCCCCTCGCATTCGATCGGACGCCGATGGAATTGCCACTTTGCTCCTCTGGTTCAACTCTTCAGACGCCCTTAAAAATATATCCATCTCCCTCCCTCCTCACAATTTTCCTGCACACACTACTGAAACCGAACCGCTGTAACCAAACAAAGAAGGAATGCGAATGTTGACATCGTCTTGTCAAAAAGTATAAACAAAAGTCGACGGCAAATTGATAAATGCACCTGGAATGGGGGTGGAGGTAGGTTCATGTTTCTATTCAGCCGATAAACGGGATGTTCGCAAACTAGCCAAACGAGATCCACGCGATTTTCTCGACGACGGAATTTCCAATTGGAATGCGAAGCCGGATGCTGGGTGCATACCTGCGGGGGCTGTCATTTTCTTGGGTTTGTTATTGATTTTTCGTTTTTCCTAGGCAGGGCACGGCTGTGTTTGTTTCGGGCGAAGGCTCTGAGGAATCTGGGGCCCCGGTAATTGTAGAGGCCGGTTGGAATGAAGCGCCGAATGAAGGCTGCCGCCACAGTCCCAACAAGAACGCAACGTCAAGCCGTTTTCCCGGGCGCGATTACGTCGCGGAATGCAAACGACGCAAATAAATCGGGCGGTCAACAAGTAAACCAAAAAAAAATTCGCATAGTCGGGCCGCCGTTAGCTCCGCATCCGCAGCAACGAGGAGTTTTAGAGAGTGCACTAACCTTTTCGTACGTCACACATTAAACACTTGAACGCTTCGGCCGTGTTCCGATAGGTACAAACACTGCAGTCCCAGAAATTGTCTTCCAACACTTTTGACTGACGTTTTTGACGACGGATCGGCGATTTCTTGTGATCCATAATTCACTTAAGCGAACGCAGCGAAACACGAGACGGTCGGAATCGCGCAATTTACAGTTTTTTATTCGGTTTACGCGTCAATGAAAATAAAAACAGATCGGGAAAAAACACTGTTCACGTACACACCGAACTCATCTGACATTTCGCTTGGCGGCCATGTTTGAATTTTTTCTTCGTCGCGGTTCGTTCGTTTGAGAAGCAGGCGTTTGAGGTTGGGTCGGCCGGCCGATGGGAGAAACGCCGGCCGTTCGAGTTTCGGTGCGGTCACACTGCGTGCGTTCCCATGAAATCGATAGTCAGCGGATTTTGAATTTTTTTAAAAGCACTTTGAATACTTGGGGGGGTTTCCCGAATATGAGAACTTTATTTTTTTTAAATTAAAATGAATACAAATACAAATAGACTTTACTGAGACTTTAAAAACTAATGAAAGAAATATAGAATATGTCTGACAGCGACTTTAATAAAGTCAAACCACAAATATTAAATTAAAATTCGAAAATTTTAAATTGGTGGCAATTATAAACAATAATTATAAATGTAGTCGCCATCTGCTCACATGACTTAATCAGCTTGAAAATACTTTAACTTTAATTAATAAAATATCTATAAATTAACTTAACTAAGAAACTAATAATAATAATAAGATAATAATAATAATAAAAAAAATAACAATAGTAATAATAAGAAAAAAGGAAGAATAATGAATGCAATTAAATTTAGGACACGTCTGGAGTAACGAGATAGGTAAAACTTTCACCAGTGCAAGCTGTGAAGTGTGTTAGAAACTCAGATAATCATAATAAAAATAATAATAATAATAATAAGAAAAAAGGAAGAGTAATGAATCAAATTGAATTGAATGAATCTGCTTGGCGGCAAGTAATTTTCGAAAATGGTATTGGGTGCCGGACTACCAGTTCACTCAGCTGTAAATGAGTACCTGAGTTAAAATCGGGGTAATAATCACGGACGAGCGTGTAGCTGACCACTTCACCTCCTAGTGTTCCGTTGGTCTCGAAATGAAGTAACTCTAGCATTACTTCAAGGCCTAGGCCCGATTTGGGCTGTTGCGCCATTGATTATTATAATGAATCAAATTTAATAAACTTAAAATGTAGTTATATTAAAATTATAAGTGGCAGATCGGTGGCAAAGCTCGGAGTCCAAAAATACAATAATTCTGCCATATACTAGTATTTTTTTCTTCGTAATAAATATTTTAGGAATTATCTTCAGTTACGGGAGCAGTAAAAACAAACTGTCAGTTAACTCTAGATGATATCTGAGAGAATTATTAGTTTAAACCATTTTTAATTTTAACCAACAATTTTTTTAATATTGTATGTTGTTTATGTAATAAATGAATTATATTTTTGTAGAAGTTACTAATATGGGCTTTCCTAATTTTCTTTTGCACGATTTTGTTTAACAGCATTTTTTTACAGTTATTTTTCCGACTTACACGGTTTTTTAAATTGTGGAACACATCTACGATTTTACTATGAGTAGCATGTCTTTTTTTAAACGGTTTTTTTATACACGGTTTTTGTTGGAACGTATCTACCGTGTAAAAACAGAGTTGGTGTACTATTGTTTTTTGTTCTTTAGGGTCAATGACTCCAAATCTACTTGCTGTCTGTCGTACGCACGATAACTCAATAACACCTTGCATTAGGATCTTGAAATTTTGAGTCTCAATTGTCGAATTTGTAAGCCTAAGTTCGTTAACGGGGGGAATCGTCCCATTCTATCGGGTAGCTGCTATACAAAAAGACCTTAAATCGCGTGTTCAAGAAAAATGGTCAAACGCATCGGTACAACTTAAGCTACGACATTAAAATTAAAATCCTGTAAAAATATTCTCGAGTAATTTATGGAACTCAATATAACTGAAGAATTTGTTAAGCCACAAAGTAGAAATTTTGAGCAAATGAGTTTTGAGGGAAAATTAAGTTCGAGCTCATTAGTTAGTAGCTTTAATGCCAAAAATCCTTAAAACACGTGTTCAAGAATATTGGCCGTTCACTTCGAAGCGGTTTAAGATACGGCTTTGAATTTTTATGTTCATTTTCCATTAGATGGAGCTAAGTTTTGATTATGAAGAAAATCTTATTAGTCCTTCGTATAGCTGCCATACAAAAATCCTGTACAAATATTACGGAACTCACCACAACTGAACTAATCGTTTAGACACGAATTCGGAATTTTGTACAAATTAGTTTTGAGTGAAAACAAAGTACGAACTTACTAGTCAGCGAAATCCTTCTACTCCTTCCGATAGCTCCCATACAACAAATCCTTAAGACACGCCAGGCCCGTGCGCAGGAAAGTATGATGGGGGGGGGGGGGGGGGTTTATCAAGTTCCCCCATACTAAAACTGTGATGACCTAAAAAAAAAAAAAAAGGTCCTCACTTCCCTATGAAAATAGGCCAATGGGGGGGGGGGGGGGGGTTTGAACCCCCCCCCCCCCCCCCGTGTGCACGGGCCTGAGATACGCGTTCTACAATATTATCCGATAACTTTTGAACGCTTCAAGCTACGAATTTGAAATTTTTACGCAATAACTTTTGAAAGTTTGCAGATAAAAGGATAAATAAGCTAGTGCGACCTTTTGCAAATAACTCTACCAGGCTTAGAAAAAATAAAATGTATAGAATGTCCGGCAATTTTCTCAGTGGTGATATATTATGAGAAATAAATATTCTACAGTGTGGGTCTATTTTTTATATTCGCGGAGATACAAGTTGGCAAAGAAAAATCATTCTAAAATGTACCCACACTCACTTAAACTGCTATTATATCTTCAAAACTAATAATGGCAATTCAAGATTGTTGTTTAGGGAATCGAACTACTTTTCATTTAATGTAAGTGTGTCGATATCAAAGCTGTACTTGCACTTGAGAAATTTACTTCAAAATAAATGTTTTTGCTATTGAGAAAACACGTAGCAGTTGAAAATTTAATATGTGAAAGTGATCGTCATTAATTAAAACTGTTAAAATTTCTGCTCCTACTTAAAAATTTGTATTGTCCAGTATTATTATTTAAATTATTACAGGGTACAGGTACTTAACTGAACAACAAGCCCATAGAAGCAAAAATACTTTGATATATTTATCAGTTTGAGGTAGGAAACTGAAAGTAGAATATAATATTAATAATAATATATATATATATATGAGCCGTTTATCTTGAAAGTGGGGCAAGTCCATTTTTAAAAAAAATTTAGATAATGATAATTAAATAGATAAAACTTACTATGATCTTTCTATCTGTAAGTAATTTGTAGTCAAGAAAAAAAATAGACTTGCCCCACTTTCAAAATAAACGGATCATATATGATTATAATATATTAATAAAGTTTAATATATTGATATAGAAAATACAAGGTTTTCCGGTAAATACTGTTAAATTTATTTTGTGTGACGTTTCGGACTCGACTGAGTCCTTTATCAAACTAACAGACAAAATAAATTTAACAGTATTTACCGTTTCGGACTCGACTGAGTCCTTTATCAAACTGTTAGTTTGATAAAGGACTCAGTCGAGTCCGAAACGTCACACAAAATAAATTTAACAGTATTTACCGGAAAACCTTGTATTTTCAATTCAAAATGTACTGTGAAAACATTCATCAAAAAAAAAAAAAAAAAATTATATTGATATAGTTTAGAATATAGTCTCAAAATGTCTACGTACTCCAATGAAGAATATTCTGAGTTGTTGCCGGGCTCAGTGATATTTCAGGTAACTGTATGGCTTTTTTTAATAATAATAGTGTGAAAAGATGAATTAATAATAATTGTTAATAAATTAAAATATCTTCTCCAAAATCTGAGCATAATTTTACGTCGAGTCCTTTTCGTTTGGAAATATAGTGAATCGGTTGTTCCTAATTTCGAACATCAAGGAATTTTCATAATACTCCGAATCTCCAAATAAATACAAAGCCCCTAGAACTGAAGGCGTGAAGCTGAAAATTTACATCTGAGCAAGTAGTAGAAAGTTCTTTGAGGTCGACATATAGAGCTAACAGCGAACGTACACCTGACAAACTTCGGCAAAAAGGACGACCTGTTCACCGTCGGTAGAAGACAAAAATCAGTGAACCGTAAAGATGCCCTCCGACATTCATCTAAGCTCCGACCGCACGATGTAATGTCCTTCTCAGAATTTTATGTTGTTACTGCTAGTAGGTGCCCGGGGATCATCCCGGCTATTTCACCCTTCCCATCCACTCAGATACCATCGTTTTTTTGCTGTTTGCTAAGTAGAAGTGGACTGCGTCCAGTCATGCCGTATGTTTCGATTCTTCTATTTTTTTTTATCTTGAGAATGTTCCCAAAGGACGATCTTTCATCCCTGGAGCATTCTTGCCTTACACTTTTTTTATGTAGATTTTTCTTTTGTAACGTGTCTCAATAATGACAAAGTTTGCTTCAAGCTGTAGAGAAAATTGAAACAATATTTTCGAAATCTGTAGATATCAAAAGATGATTGATTATCTTTTCGTTTCGGAAAAGTGTGTAAGGGTGGAAAACTCAAAAAAGGCTAAAAAAGTATCATACCTCAGATTCGTCACTTCTAATGATTCATAAGTGATTCACTGAATTTCGTGGGGTTCGTATTCGTACAACCGCGAACCACTCTGTTCTCAACAATTTAATTTAGAAATGGAAGTAGTACACAATTGATGAAATTGGTTCTAAGATCGATGATATTGTGTTGGGCAAACGCTAGAAAAAAAGTGCGGAAATGCACCAAGCAAATATTTCTAAAATCAAAATCAAAATGATTAATAAGGACCAATATTAATCAATTCAGTTAATTTTTAATAAAAAATCCAATGGAGATAGGCAAAACCAATTTGAAAATTTGAAGGGGTGTGAAGCGCAACACCTATGCAAATTTAAAGTAAAGGTTCCAATTTTGGATATTATTCTTTGGTACGTTTTTAAGGAGACCGATAATGCAGTCTGAGTGTATTTTTGAAATTAAAAGTCGATATTCATTCTTTCTTACCGATTTTCTCGAATTTTTTTAAGATTCAAAATTTTTTTCCCGGAAACAGGCTGTAACTTATGTTTTGGCATCTTAGAGCTGTTTTGTGAAAATGGTTTTAAGCGGTTTTTAATTTGAACGTATAAGGATATGAATTTAACATAGTTAGTATTTAAATCATTGAAATGAAAACATTAAGAGTTTTCATTTGAGTCGGTGGGTGGATGGATTTTCACATTAAAAAATAAATAAACAGAGAAAGCTTCACATTGGCTGATTTTTATATGCATCCGGGTCGATAAGCAATGCCTCTAAATAATGATCTGAATTCTGGATCCACCTTCATATTCGTATTTTGGAAAAATTATATCTCTGCTATTTTTTCAACATGCATTTTTTATGTGTGTATGCAGCGACCCGGGCCTTATTTTATATAAGCGGAAAATTGGAAAATTCCTGCAGTAGAGAGTTGCATCGAATGAAAAATATCACACTATATATGTATGTGACGAAAAATCCACTATGTGGAATTCTACATACATATTTTGTATATTGTGCATATTGCTCAAGTACATAACTATAAACAGGCTTTTTAATGTTTGAAATAAACGCGTATCTCCCTCGTAATGATGCTCGAATATATTTATATCCAATTTCCCACCATCGCATTGCAGCCATGCAAGGCTTTAATGCATTCGAATCCGTTGCAAGAATTTTTCCCGGTTTAAACTTTGCTCGAATTTAAATTTTTATAAAATAATATAAAATTCATTTTGTTTCTGCTGCACGCACACACATGCAGCCGTAACTCTTTTATGGAGTTATAATATCAGACTACTTATGTGTAGGTTTGAACCAAAGTATATTTTGTTGGAAAATTCACGTTAAATTTCGTAGAGTAAAGTTCCAGTGATGTAGAGTATAGTTTGCAGAACAGTGTCCTCTTTCGGTTAACAATAGCAACCCCACTGTAGTTGGGACGGGTACTTGGTCCTTTTCATGTAATAACAAAGCAACGTAATTTAAATTCAACTCAACTTTATAGGTGTTTGGCGCATTATGTGAACGTATGGGTGAATTCCATGTATGCACTATAGTGGATTTATGTAATTGAATTTTGGGACCATGTAGTATATCTTTTGAACATTTTTGAATGCCTCAATTATTTTTTACAATTTAAAAATATATTTTAAATAAATAGTTTACGAATATGTTTATCCTGGATTATTACGCTAATTTAATTTTGTTTGACGATAAATTCAATTTGCTTTCAAATCTACAATTGAAACGTTAAACACGATTATATCCAGCTAGTATTAATGCAAACTGCTATTATATGTACATATAATTAGTAAATAGCTTACCAAATTAAATAGAGTTCGAATTGATTGATTTAGAATTGCTATGGCAGTATCCAAATATTTGAATCTTTGAACTGCTTAAAGTTTCAAAGTCAAAACATAAAAATATGGGAGAGTCAAAAAATTCAGAAATATCAATGTTTTTTGAAATATTATCAATAAAGAGTAGTAATTTATATACTGCAGACATACGTTTGATCAAGTCCAAAGCTTTTAGAGCAAAGCCTTGGATGAAAAATTTTCAACTTAAAAAAATTTTAGTGATAAAAAACCTGAACTAAAAATGTTGTTACATGCATACCGTGGTAACCCCCATCATTTCTCATTTAAATGTTTCTAGAGGAAACGTAACGTTTCAATATCCAATTAGAATAGCGTAGAAAGCTCAACATACTACATTCACCTATATATAAATCAAGTTTCAACTTTCTAGTATTAGCTCTTCCTGAGATACAAAAAAAATGTGCCGCTAGAAAACTAGTTTAAAAATTGACAACCAAAAAGCGATTTCGGTTCTGAGTCGGATATGGCAGGATTGGTGCACAGTTTTGTCGATATGAGGATGATCCTAAAACCATTCCCAAAATTAGTCGGTGCGACGTGTTGGGTCCGACCAGTCAATATGTACTTCTTGGTTAGTACAATTTATTTCCAAACAAACAACATTTCATAAAAAAATAGATAATACATTTCGGTTCAAACAGAAGGATAAAAAATTGGTGAGACTATTGAGATTATAAACAACAGGACTTTGGGATGCTTTCATCCCACTTCTGAACACTGATATTGCAATAAGTATAAATTTTAGAGGGCATGAACATTCGATTCATTTCAAAGATATGGCCTTATCTACGCTTCGTTTTTCTACTAGTTTTTTAAAGGTTCATAGTCAAGGATCTGTACTTAGTTCTTAACCTGTGAATTCGTTGAAGTAATCACAGGATGTAGGTCCTGTTCTGTGTCCACCATACCAAATGATCTCTTTGTTTCTGCTTCAAGTGGTTTACCTACCCCGTTCCTCCAGCCGCTCCATATTGGTCACACACCTTTTATATCACCCACTTAACAGTTCTGTATGCCATCCCAACCTAAAGGAACTTGTACTCTTGGCCATTGTTATAACTGTTGGTGATGTTACCATTTTCGTGGCGGCACTGATGTGGTATAGCGGCTGTTGATTTTCTTGTGCTGTTGCGTTCGAAACCATTCAACTACACCACCATCTAACCACAAACCGAAACTCACCCATCACCATGTTCCCATATCCTTTCCGTTTGCCAACGTCTTTGCAACCAGAAACCAACAGCTCCGCAATCTTCCTTCCTTCTTCCCGGGGTGGCCCGGGAGGAGGACTTGTCTTAAAGCACAACTGAAAATCAATAGAGGACTCTACTATACCCGATGATGGCGACGGGAGGAAGGACGACAGGGAGGTTTTTAAATTTAGGCTCAGTTCAAGGAGCTCAAAACTCATTAACAAGTCAAAAACCAGGCTTAGCAATAGTTCTGTACGGACACACTAAGGTCCGAAACTTTTTCGATGAAATTCTATGGGAAACTTAGCACAATGGTAGCCAGGCTAGAACCAGGGCCAGGCGAGGACGAGGACAGGACTAGGATAGAATGAAAAACTAAGAAGAAGTCGTAGTAGTAGTGAAGGAAGTACGTACCATCTACGAAATTTTAAGCCGTAGTCTTTGCCTTAAAGTTTCACATTCAAGGATATCCCCTTTAAGGATTCTCTATAAATTTCCTCTTTCACTTCCAATACACGAACGTTGTTGCCTCGATATCTACACAAAGTTTTCTACGTCTATAGACTAACATGAAATGAACGAACGAACGTATATGGAATCTTTTTCCCTTCGGTAAGGATACCCGTGGGTGAGAGGATAGGACAAAGAAGTGCGGACGCAAGAAGGACGAGGCATACGAAAATTCAAAATCGTTGAGAAAATTCAAGCCCGGTATACATCCCCTTCAGTTTTTCATTCCAATCAAGTATTTGATTTCGTGAAGCAACGAGTCCTTGCTGAATAAATTCGATACTTGCTAAGGACGAAATGTCGTTGTCCAATAAAATATCGAATTAAAAATCGCCCCGATCTGTTTGAGACGTTGCAATTTTTCGATTATTCTGTCTCAACGATACGTTCGATTTCGATGAAAATTGGATAGGTAATAATCGGTGTGGATTCAAATCGATCTGGAAATTTTCACGAAAATCCTTTAAGAATTAGAAAAGTTATTAAAGAATAAGATCGTAGACAATTTAAAGGAAAATTCTCTCAAGAATTCTATACTTGATGGTGCGTCCGCACCATCAAGCAAGGACTTTTCGTAACGATAAGGATAACGATTCGGCATACTCTGTACTTGATGGGGTGGTTTTTCTTGCTTATCTGGAATAGCATGCAGCCTGTGTGGATGAGACATACAGAGAGCCGTATACCAAAAATTATATACCAGTATATCTATAAGGATATCGTGCAGGACGATAAGCAACGTACCTTCAACAGGACTCCACACAATAGAAACCATCGCATATACACATATATTAGACGTTCGCTGTACAGTCATACACACATACGTCATCGAAGAGAGGAAGGATATTCCAACAAGGATACATGCATATAAGACACATAGCTACTAAAGAAAGGAGTACAGGATATAGGTTGAGGTTTCTTGTGCTGCCGCTGGTGCTGCCATTTCTGCTACTCGTACTTCTTGCGTCTTCTGGTTTTTCGTCCTTTTTCGCTATAAATTTTTCGACTCCTGCTGTCCTGGCATCATATTTCCGTCCACAATTTCCATCGCCCGTACATATACTGGAAAATATACGAAGGATCTGCTATTCGTATTAACTTCTATGAATGGATTGTATGCACGTACGTGAATTAAAAGTACACGCACGTATACGCAATTTTTGTGAAGGAACTTATCAAACGTGTGAATGCGTACGAGTATGTGTTTCCTTGAAAAATTTCAAATTCAAATTGGAACGCAATGTATGAAAAACAACCTGAGTACTAGTAGTTGTCAAAAAAAACAACAACAATTTTGGCTTGACAATGGAAATATCCTTACTACGGCAGGAGTATTTCATCGTAAGGATAAGGGGCTAGTTTGCGCAAAGCGAAATATGTGAGAAAAACAATTAATCGAGAGGGTGTGATGCGTGTCGGTTATGTGAAAAGGGGTGGATCTCTGACTGCTTGTACTTGTTCATTTCGAGCACCTGTTAGTATGCATATTTTATTCGAGTCATAACTTTTGAATAATTCGTGAATTTTTTTAGTTCGAAAAGAACACATTTTTTAATGTTTGGATGCATTCTCTTTTATTATTAATTAAAAAAAAGTGTTATTGTTCATTCCTTATTCATGACTTAAACTTCAAACCCTAATCCCGAGGTTTTTTTGACACTGTCAAAAAAAATCTTCTCACCTCCATTAGTAAACACTTTCTGTTTCTCCTTCAATGAAGGACTTTGACACTCACTCTAACATAATGGTATTGAACGTTACTTCATGAATCTGCTACAGCATTCATATTCGTTCTTACGGCGATACAATTACCCTACAAAATTCCATGACTGTCAAAAATGACATTTCTTAAAATTTTGAACAGAACACATTTTGAATTTCATTCATATGAAAAGTTCCATGGTCCTTTGGATTTTAATAAATGAATAATTGACTTTTAAACAATTAAAAATAGTAAATTAATTAAAAAAACCCGCATATTTTGATTTTGAATTTAATGATTGATTTGATTCATTTGGTTTGGATCACTTAGGCCCGTTCCTACGATCGTCAGTAACGTTCTAACTGAAACTTTAAATGACGCCGCAGCTACATTAATTTAGCTTGAACGAACATTTTGTTTATTATTTTCTGTAAATGAAAAAGTGTTAGTTTTTAGCAAGATTAATTTTCAGCCGAAAAACGACTCTCTCCCATCAATTTTCATTATTAACTTTTGGCTTTGATCGAGCCAAGATAGCAAGTGAGATGCCAGATGTACTCGGATTTCAAGTAAGGGAACGCTCCACTCGGCTTCCTTCACATTTCACAAGCCTCTATTTCTATGGCTTTTTTCTTGGATTTTTTTTTAATTAACGAATTTAATTTGCGCTGCTCCTTTTTTATCTTATATTTGCCGTTCCTTAAATTTCTTTTCATTTTTCGTTACTTGTTTTTCGTTTTCTCATTAAAGTTGTACGTCGAGCAGGGGATTTGTATGCGGATGTTAAAGTACTACGGCAAAACACAAAGCGTAGAAGTAGACTGTGGAGTGGAGTGTGGAGCGTGGAGCGTGGAGTATGCCTTTGCACTTCAAACGTGACGACCATAGTGGAGTGGAGTCCTGTTTTGAGTCGATCCGTGAAGCTTCACCCCTACACAAGCTTTGAGACTTTTGTCGAGTGGATAATGGCATTAATCAAGGCATTCGTTTCGTCATCGTCGTAGTTGGCGCTAATCAATGTACGATTCCGATATATGGGTCTGTCTACGTGTGGAGGTGAGCAAGGTCCTTGTTCAGTCTTCTGGAACACGTATCCATTCAGGGAACGTACGCATAAAGACAAACTGTACTGTCTATGAGCAAAACTGAAATTGCTACTCAACAGCGCTGAATGGGTCTCTAAAAGCTTTTTGAAGTTTTCAACGAGTTTGAAAAGCGTTTATTATTTGAATAAGGGAGGGAACACAATATCCTGGTAAAGAGGACGTGGCGAACATCGTCGGACGAATTGATAGAACTTTTTTAGAATTCAGTAAATTTTTTATGACGTCGGTACTGTTTTTATTGTTAAAATACTTGTTTTTATTATTGCCTTGTGAAGTGCAAAGGCAACATAATCCCAATACTTTGTGGTATTGATTTTAGTATTGCCACTCCCTACTTTTCGGAACTAGCTGATTTTTATCAACTTTCTACTCAGCTGGTTGCCCTAAAATTGAATTTAAAAATTCAGTGGCATTTACAAATATTCTATGGGCTAAGTCGTAGTTTAGGAAAATATTCTTTTTTACTATTCTGAAAGAAATAATAGCTCTACTTGGGACCATTTAGAAGATTTTATTATTTACTCTTAGTAGTAGAATCGCTAATAAAGTTTCCAACCTATGAACTGATAACAGCATAGAGAACAACCAGATTGGTTTAAATATGAGAAGGACTTCTGAATATTCAGCTATATAAGAATTCACTACAAATTTTTGTTTGATATAATTCGGTGGCATGAATTTCGTTCTCTCTCAGCGATACCAATCGCTGTAAAAGTGTTTCGAATAATTGCACGAAACACCCTCCAAGATTCTACGACACTCGATGATTAGTTTTCAAAGAGGTCTTTTCTGTGAAAGTTTCTTCAACTGTGATGCCCTCAATGATAAAAGACAAGACCGCTGTCTATTTCGGGTCTTCTAGCTCCAAAAAATCAAAATATCTAGAAACTTAAGCCTCTAAGCCATAGAAAATTCCATTCTCGTTTCGATCATTTTCAATTAAAATAAAAATAAAGTTTAACTAAAAAAAGACATGTTTATCAAAAAAAACAGCGTGTGCAGCACCATGCACATGATAGAAGTGAAACTTCTTGAAAAATAAAGAAAAAGAATAAGAGAGATTTAATGTGAGAGACAGAGAGAGAGAGCATTTCAAAATAAATACAATAATACAAAATTTGCATTTTCTGAGTTGTTCAATGTCTTGTAGGAGGGGGTAGGGGGTAGAGAGGAAGGTAGGAGGGTGGAAGGATAAGGAAAGTAGATGAGGGGGAACAATATGTAGGGTGAAGGGTAGAATGCTAAGGGTACATAGAGGGGGTATACAGTGGAGGGGGGTGAAGGGTTGAAGTTAGGAGAAAGGGGTGTAAGAAGAAGAGTAAGGGGTGGGAGAAAAGTGAGGGAAATCAGTTTAAAAAGGGATAGGTGAAGAGGGGGAAGAAATAGGAGTAGTATTTCATTCTATGAGTGTAGTCAGAAGGGAATACCGCTCTCTCGCAGTGTCGCTTTTTCGTCTCATCGTTTCATCGAGTTTCGTTTCATCGTTTTGTCTCTACATAATATCTTTCTTCTCTATCGTGTAACGAAATGTGCTTAAACGTGACGCGTCCTTGAAATTTCACTCGCCGCTAAAGAAGTTTCACTTCAAAAATGTATTTATTGATTAAAAATTCATTTATTAAAAACAAATTTACTTATTTATTCAAATTTTTTTTTCAAGAAGTAAATAATTTTTAAATCTTTAAATTTTCGTTTGGTGGTAAAATTTAATTTCTTTTTGAGGTTTAAATTAATTTTTCGTGACGCAAATTTCCCAGAGACAACTCAAAAATAAGTTTGTATATTTTTTTGAGCATCGGTAAAATTTGTATTTTTTATGAAGGTAAAATTATATTTTTTTAAGGTGTACTTTTCGAGTGGTAAAATAAAAGATTTTTGAAAGTATCAGAAAAATTCAATTTTTTGTGTGAAAGTTAATTAATAAATAGCTTGTAAAAAATTGTTTTTTTTTAAAGGGGCAGTAAGAATACATTTTTATCAGAGAAAAGAGATATCAGTGTGGAATAAATGGTCATTTCCAACCGGGCATTGTGCATATTTTCTCGATGTTCTATCTATTGCTGTTTTTGTTATCAAGTTAGTAAATGTTATTACTGGCAGTGGCGCAGTAAAATTGGCATTTATTGAAGATTATTTTGGATAAAAATTATTTTTTTCAAGGCAGCTGAAAATACCTATGTAGTTTTTCTTAATGAGGAAGTAGCAAAAATTTATAATAATTAACTACGACTCAGATATTCACATTAAAATTATTATAATTTCGACTAAAATATTGATTCTTTGCATTGTTCTTTGTAGGATAATAAAGTAATATGTATGTACTCGTAAAATTAATAAACAGTTCTGCCAAAGTGCTTGCAAAAGTTATAGCGATATTTGAGTCCTACAACTGCAAGAAAAGTACTTTTTTAAAACTAAAGTTGAACATAACAAAACAAGAAGATCACATATAATGAATTATTAAATTATGCCAGCGGTACTCCTGAAGGTATGATTCATTATTACATATTAAGTTATAATGGAGGATGACCTAATTATATTAAATTACACATGTCTGTACATTTGATATTTCATAAGAAGGCAATTCAAATTGAAATTGTCACGCTAGAAACCCAGTTCTTATCGTGTAGTTCTTCAATCTCAAGGCGATTTTTTCAAACTCTACCCAAATTTCGTGATGCAATTTTATACGGACAGGTTGATCACTTAATTGTACGCTGCCGTGAGCTCTTCATTTCATGGTATTGTTGATGTAAATTTGATTTTTGGCATAAAATTATCTCAGAACGATCTGTGCTAATTATCAGTCGCCCTGGAAGATTTTCTTCATGTTAAGAAGAAATATTATAGGTTGCGTTTCAAGTGTTAGAAAACGTTGAAATTTTTAGAAATGTACTATTATAGTGTGTCATGAGTATAATAATATGTATGTCACGGCTAAATGCCATAAACTCTTTTTTTGGCGGTAGGCCAACTTATTAACAAAGAAACAGGTCTTGGAGCAGTTTTCGCATGTCAGTCTTAAATAAATGTGCTTCATGACATTATAAATACATATACTTACTTTCTCAGCTTAGATGCTGCAACTAATCGTCTATATAATTTTAAATTTTAAAATAAATTCGATATTTAATTTCCTATCGTATATTAAAAGTTTATCTAAATAGGTAACTAATTTCTTCCGCTACAGTCCGTTACACCATGCGTGTCCCAACAACCTAGTAAATATTCGCCATCACCGAACTTCTGGTTTTTCCAACTATTTTTTGTAGCAAAATAGTTTTCACTACGCTGAAGTGAGACTTTCATTGTGATCCCTAAAATGTCAGCTTGAAAAAATATATTTTTCCTACCTCTTAAAAAAACTACATATTATTGTAAAATTGTAAAATTTTAAAAATCTGAAATTCT
Organism: Beris chalybata; assembly: GCA_949128065.1. NCBI lineage: Eukaryota > Metazoa > Arthropoda > Insecta > Diptera > Stratiomyidae > Beris > Beris chalybata. Next base: position 3,858,846 of record OX421894.1, on the reverse strand, counting down.
TTGCTGACTCGAATAATTAATTTTTTACTCAACCCTGGAAAACTGTAATTCGGACGAAAAACAGTGTTTTTTAAATTTTTAAACATTTTGAAAAGACAAAAAAAAAATATTAAAAATATATGGGGAATTCAAAATTCAAAAATTGGAGTCAAATTTGAAACAGAAAAACCATGATTATGATTATGTCAAATAAGTCGTTCTCTACTGATATGCTCTTTAATATCATTTCAAACAGTGGTCAAATTTGATGCAAAGGTGAATGAACAATCTGGCAGAGAAGAAAATCCTGGCGTATCGATTGTAGAATGGGCTTATGATCTTTTTCTGAATGGAAAAAGGGACTTGCTTCAAGAAACTCAATTTATCAATTTATTGGTGAATACTAATAGTAGTTACCTATTCTTCATATTAGTTATTATAGGTTTATTATACCAAGAAATTGAAGTAAATACAACAAAACATTGCGTGGACTCAATACCTACATACTCTAATAATTTATGTCATGCTTTTCTTTATCACCAAAAGTAACAAATTAGTAATTCAAAAGGACAAATTCAAAACGCACATATAATAAATCTTTTAAATACTCGTACAACTATTTTGCACCCAGAGAGAAAAAACCCTTACGAAAAAGCATAATACGAAAAAAAATGATAGATGTCAACCTTCGTTTTAACACGCAAAATATGCACTAAAAACCGAAATTTTTTTGGCAAACGAAAATCGCGTGAATTTCGAATATATTTCATTATTTTCATTGTTTTAATGTAGGAGTTATGTGCCCGAAGTCATAGCGGTCATTATACAAAACTGAAAAGTAAAAGGTTATGGCGTGTATGGAAAATTGGCCCACCGTTCTCGGTACCTACGAGTATAATATCACCCCGTTAGCCCCGCCAACCGTCTGCCACCACCCTTTAATGCCATCCATACCACCCGCCCTCTCACAATTTTGCCTAGTAAAAACGGCTGACTCAACGAAAAGTCCTTTTTATGGTCAAAAATTTCGCAATATTTCGCTTTAATGTGCAATCCGACAAAAAGCCACTCATACTATTGAAATTTTATAAAATATGCATTTTGCTAACTAGGAGACAGCAGCATGCAGATTTTATCGGGACCTGATGTGAAAGTTTTGTAAAATTTTAACGCATATTGCATCAATTTTCATGCATAGACTTTTCACTGTCTATACCCTTTAAAAGTAGACTGATCTGATAGTGTGAGTAGTTTCGACAGGAAGTGGAAAGCCATATACACATGTCCATGTGAAAATAAATCACCTACCAAAGTGCTCCTGATAATCACCGTAATGATGTTTATCTTCGCTACCAGGCAGGACGATGTATGGGGCCGACAGAAACGAATTTAAATACGTGTATTTGTTTAGCTGTTCCGAGCATTTTCCATACGAACATATGATACTAAATCAAAATTAAATGAAGTAGTTTAACAAATGGGTTTTCGTATATCAAACTTGCGAACTATTTGTTTTCATTAAACTATGTAAACGCGGAGTTTTCGCAACTTTCGAGGCTCATATTTGACTAAAATCGACTAGCTCTCCTTATCGGACTAAAGAACCTTGATTCTCGGCGGCAAGTTTTTAGTTTCAAATATAGATGGCGTTGTCGCTATATAGATTGGAAATATTTGATATAATATTTGAAAGGAGTTCATTTCTTTTTAGTTCTCTTTGTTACCTAATGCGATCGATTAAAAAAATTGTGTGTACTAAGAATTTCTTTCTTCGCGTCTTCGGACTAGTATACCATAAAACGGAAAAAATGTTGTCCGTCTGACCGCCGTACGGAAACCCTTTGAACTGATAAGTGTAGATCGAAGATTTGAAAGTAAAAGATGGGGGACGGTCTGAAATCCTGAATCATTGCGGCCTAAGTGCGTCATTCTTTGTCCTCAGGAAGATTATATCAATAAATTTTAATATGCTCTTGAGTGAGTTAGGCCTGAAAACTAATGGAATTAGGAAGTAATATCCAACAATAGGCTCGAACGCAGGGGGGGGTTATGGGGGGCTCAACCCCCTCCCCCGAAATGATGTAATTATAAAAACACAACTAAATGTAACTACTACTCGACGCGCAAATTTGTCTGAAATTTGTTTTGGTGTTTTTGGAACAGACTAGAATCTAGAAAAAAAAGAAAAAGTTAAAAATATACAAGATCAAGTACCTGTAGACATGATCCTTCACATAATTTACCGTCATAAACCCAAGAGAATGCCGAATTAGTGATTGAACTTAGTTTCCCGACTCCTGCTCAAGGCTTAAGGACGTACAAACCCATAATATCCTGAAATCTCATCACTTTCACTTTCGCCACAATTAAATCACTTAAGTTTCCCTTTGACTGGAATTCCTAGCGAATAAAAAACGTAAAAACGTTAAAATGATCTCGTAGAAAAAAACCTCCATGCTGTCCTCTGTGTCTCTACAGGACCACCAACAACTAGCAGTGGGGAAAAAAAACCTTGCGACATTTGGCTTAGTTAGCGGCATATGTAACGCCGTTTGAACAGGTACAGCGTGAACAGGTACATCAACAACGCTCATACGTGTTTCAACCGAAAAAAGAGATCCCCCCATCTACACTGTCGTAAAGCTAACCGTTAATCCAACGAGGCAGGTGAGGTGGAAAGAAGAACGAGAGAATCCACGCTCGCGAAAAGAAATCGCAATGAAGAGTCGTCCTTGCAAACCAGGACCACACCGGACTCACTAAATGGCTCAATATCGACTTGAAGCACTCGGCTGAATCCCACGGGTCAGGACACAGAGCCCAGGAGCAGCAGGTACAGCCCGTTCGTCCGGATGAATCTCATCAGTCATTTCCACATGCCAGCTTTTTTTTCCACGCCGGTCGTGAAAGTGCAGCGAAAGCGATAAACCCCGGGATGCATGGAGTCAGACGTTCACATGTGAGTTGGTGTCAGCGGTGGAACAACGAGACCAACTTGTTTGTGACTTTCGGGATTTTAGGTTTTTTTTGTATGATTTCGGGAGCTCTATGACGTTTGCCGGTGGTGGCGGTTGTGTTTTTTTCGGTCCCGTGTACGATTAAACCGAAGGGAACCAGAGAAAATTGTAAACATCCGCGAAAAATCTGGGAAAATAAAAACTTCCGACGATAAAATATCGAGAGGAAAAAAAAATTTTGGACGTGCTCAACAGGTGTAAAAGTACGTGCGGTTTGAAACGATGTCAAAAGATACACTGAAGCGAATGATGAAATGCATGAAGTTTTTTTGGGACTGATTGACAGGTTGTTACTTAAAGCCGGAACTTTTAATTGCACAAGGATAATTATTGGGATGTTTAATCCGTGCCGTGATTCGTAAAAATTATGCGAGCGGAGACTTTTGTCGATTTCGGAAATTTTTGCAGTGGAGTAATCTAGAACTAGAACTAGTCACTGGAAGCATACAACCAGCGTAGACTAACTACAATGAACATGACAAATTTCTCAAGTACTGGGACACGCTAGTTATAGCTGATCCGTTTGTTAACCAGAAGACCGTATCGTCAGAGCACCATTTAAGCTCTTAAAGAAAAGCTGCAGAAAGTTAATTACACCCACATAATTGAATTGACTCAGAAATGTGACAGAACGAAAATTCTTGTGTCAAATTCAAAGAAAAGTCAGGGAGGAGCTAATAAATATTAAATATAAAATAGAATAAAAAAGTTTATTGTAAGAAAATAATCATAACGAAACGTAACAAAATAAATAAATAAATGGACGACATATAAAAGGTCAGAAACATTGTACATACTGTGATTGAACAGATACGAATCACAGCCTCACTTATTAAAAATAAAAAACTAATTTGGTAATTTGGTTGGGTTAGATAGCGCTTAAAAGCATAGCCAGTTGAGTTGTAGGGCAATCTTTTCGGAACACTCATAATCTCATAATCTTAGCATCCGGGAAAGTCGGCTTGAAATTTTTGTTGTCCAGACCAAGGATATGGTCCAATTTGTGAACAACAAATACTACACAGCCACAGTTAGAGCGTCGGTCCAGTTCATATTTCAGCCACCCATTCGGACGTAGGGTGAACTTTCGCACTGTTTACTAATCCCTGAACCGTATATCGGTAAGAGTTTTCCGACTCGAGAAAACCTTTCCAGAATCTCTTACCTACAAAGTCGAAACACCTCTGCTAATAGCCCTGACCAGAATGGACTTAAGGAATCTTAACAACTTTTCGTCAAACGCCTTAAGGCACGTAAAGTTTGTGGCAAAACTTAATGAATCTTATACCCAACCACAATAGCCTTAAGGTAAGAGAAGTTTGACAGCTAAAAAAGTCAAATATCGGCCGTCAAATACTCATCAAGAGAGTGTAAATTAAAATAAATTTTTCTTTTTTAAAGTGGAGTTAACTATAAATCACAAGTCTGAAGTCACAAAGTACAAAAATTTCGGAAAATCTGTGAATAAATGTCAAACGCATAAGTTTGCTTAAGTTTCTACGCTCAGAACCGTACACTTAAGTTTTAACGAAAGTTTGGAAAAGTCAACGAAAGATGCCTTAAGTCCATTCTGGCTGTCTACGTGCATTTCTATACAGTCGTAGAAAAACTTAAGCTGCCTTAAGGTGCCTTAAGTCTATTCTGGTCAGGGCTAATAATTCCAATTTGTAATAATTTATTTTACAATTATTAATAATGTTAGTGAAATAGAGTTAGCGAGTTAATGTTTTCCTACTCAAGCCTCAAGATTTTTGCTGGGCACGTGTATATATCTTAAAATGAAGTTTCTTACCTTAGCCATACCTAAGAAATAGTTCGTCATAAAGCTTTATGAGTTAGTCTCGTGAGAATTACTTTCCAAGGCTAGAGATGCGTGCGAATTGTGTTCATATGTTACTACTATTCCAACAACAGGTTGCGTAACTTTTCATCTCGACTCGGTGCTTGGTTGATAGAAACAATGGACCATTAATGTCGTAAAAAAATGCAATACAAGTCATAGGAAATTGTCATCACTGTAATCCACGTAGTACAAGTCCTGCTGGGTGGTGGACAGTTCCTTTGGACAGGTAAGACGCCATGGAGGTACCTTGCTTATTCGTTTTCTAAAAGAATTTCCTGTCCGCTGTTTCAAGTGCTCCCAGTGCGCCAAAAGGCGTGATAAGCAGCGTGTTCGCGGGTGTTAAACAAATGTCGTGCTGTGGCAGTTACTTACTAGTGAACATTTTCATTTTGCTTTTCGTTTGCGGTCATCGCGCACTAGGGGTACTTTGGGTAGGTACTTAAGCAATTTCTAGTCGTGGGAATTGGTTGCATCCTGTGCGCGTTTTTCTAATGGCTAGCCACAGTACAACCTATTTACCATGCGTTCAGTTGGAATTTCAGCAGACGAACTTGGCGACTGGTGCTATAATTGGAAAGGTCATTAGACCAATGTTAATGCGATTATTGATGTAGCGTTTATATACTGCAGAACAATAATAATAAAAGAATTAGATGCCTCTATATAGTTTGTTTTTATTGTTGTTCAGATTTCGATTATTCACACATTACCTTAAAAAATTAGGTGTTCGCCATAACACAAAAGTGAAAGATATTCCGTTTAATATGTACCGACTTTTACTCTGCTGCGGCTATTTATGAAATAGAAATCGGGGATGCTACTAATATCAGATGATATAGGAATCGCGATAAAGTTTTATACACATATTTATAGTATTTTCCATGACGGTCAGCGATAATGCAATTGATTAAGAGGGAAGGTAAAACATTGGTGGAAGTAGCAAAAAATTGTGTAACTACTTTTTTTGTACCTACGGCTTTGGTAGGAAGACTCATAAAGAGTTAGTTGAAAACTTAAATAATAAAAAAAAAATAAATAACAAAAATTCCTAAATGAAAAAGTTAGTAGATTTTTATTTTTAAATTACGGTCATACCAAGACACTGGTACACGTTCATTCGAAATAAGGCGAATATTGCATGTAATGCGATCTGAAGTTAATCCAGGTATAGTCAAACGAATTTTTATCACGGTGATATTAATGATTGAATGAACTAGAAAGTGATTGTATTTATCCCTTTACTGAGCTGAGATACTGGGACTATGTATTACATTTTAGAGTAGACATCGAAAACTGAAAAGAATAGGGGTGTTTATTATATCTCTGAAATAGCCCATTATAGAAAGTTGAAACTTGATATATGTATGTATTATGTACCGAGTACTAAGAAAAATAATATTATTAAAAAACAAAGCATTAAAAATTGGAAAAGTCGGTATTTTTATTCAATTTATTTTTATGAATTCCGCGAAATCTCTTAGGTGTGATGTGATATTGAAATAGCTTTTACTCTTTCAATTTTTGTATACAATTACCAAAAAATTTACTTTCGAAAAATGAAAAATGTTAACGAATTCCGCCAAATTTCTTAGTCTGTCGAGATATTGAACTGAATTTCAATTCCATGGGTTATTTTCCTAAATGAAGTATCACTTTAATTTGCCAAGAAATAGAAATACTACACTATAGTTGTAAAGACACTAGTTTTTTCTCGTCTGATCTCTACAAAAATTGTATAACTGCGAGCATTTTATAGAATAACTGTAATAATTAAATAAAGAAGTAAGTAAGTAATTCCATGGGTATTTAAATAGCTTTAGCTTTAGTAACTCTATACAAAAGTGAGTTTTAATAAATTTAAATCTTTTTTTAATAATTCCTCAAGCTTTTCACTTAATCGCAATTAAACTGACCTAAGTTTTTTTGATATTAAATCCCCATGGTAGTTAAAAAGGATCGAATAATTTTTCATGAATTCCGCAATATTTCAGGATATTGAATTGATTTTAAGAATTAAATTCTGTTTTTATTATAATAATATACTGTTTTAAGGTGTTGTAAGAATTTTCACGAATTTTGCCATATCTCTCAGCTATCGAATTGGCTCACTCCAATCGTCTTTTTATACAAACTGCTCGGAATTTGTTTCACCATTTTTACTACCCCGCGTAAAATTGGTGGAATAGTTTTTGACTAAATGTATCAAATCTTTTACGATTTGTAGTATACCGAATTTATTTTTAAGGTATTATACCATTTTTATTATTGTCATCCAAGTTAGTTTTGTTTAGCACATTATCTATTTTACACTATTCTTATCTAATTAAAAGGTGGACGAGACGACTACTTGTTGCATAACCCCAATAAACATTCTGAGTGAATACTAAGTTATTTTAGCAAATTTTCGTCAATATATTTACCTTACATTATCTTCTTACGTACGGCCTTGCAAGGTGAACCGGTTGATAAGATATTACGAATATGTCCTTTATATGGTAACGAGCAACGATACACTCAGTCTTAATATCCAAAAAGCAACCAACCCATCGCACAACCATTAAGAGTATCCTTTTAAGGAATCCATTAGTTCATTTGCATAATCCCCTTAAGACTGAGGTGTTGTTGGCCTTTGGATATGCTGTACGCTACTAGATAAGAAGCAGCCAACTGTGAGGGATTAGTTGTCCTTGGACCGACATAAACCGTTAATGACACTTTGAGTACAGTATTCAAACAGATCGCTACGTTTCCTTTTTATATTTCAACCAGGTATAGAAAAATCTACATAAATTATTAATGGCAAATATTGCAACCAAAAGAATAATAATAATCGCAGGATAAAGATAAACAACCAGAAAAACTAATCTCTATTCGTGTCCGGGATATTTATCATAGCTCGCTTTGATTTTTCTTAGGGACTTAGTCGACTTGAAAATTAGATTGAGACTGTAAGCTCCCAGCTGTAATTTAGTGGATTTTGATGTAATTAAGACGGTAGCGGTAGGTTAATCTAGAAAAACCCCACGCTCGAACCCGCGCTCAGAGGTGAAATATCCTTTCAAAGTTAGAATAGTTTTATAAGGATTCGAGCTAGTGTGGAATGGAGAAAGTATGACGCCACGGTGTCACGGTGTCATACACGGTCCCGGCACGAGTGCACAAGATAAGACGGAATTTGTGAAAATAATAAAATTCTTAAATGAATTTTTAGTCGATTCAATGTAATCGATGGCATTACAAATCAATTGCTATATTATAGCTCATAGTTCATAGCTGTACAACTACTTTGAATACAAAAAATTTAAACGTTTTTAAGGCTATTATATAAAATGTATTTGAAAGAAAAAATGAAATCTAATTAGACATTGGAGATGTTTCGAAATTCGTGAAAGTATATGTACATACATGGAAATACATGAATTTACACATATTTCCTGGAATATACTCCTTACAGCCCTTTAGAACATCGGCAAATCCTGAAACGAATTCTTATGAGGTCGGGGTAAAATTAATTCGAGATCTCAGATGAACTAGGATATATGACGAAATTCGTAAAAATATATGAGCCTACGATTTTTGGCTCACCTACGTTCGCCATATCAAATTTGTTTTTGTTTTGTCCAAATTACTTTTATAAAATTTTAGAAAAAATTGTTTTCCTCACAATTTTGGGACTATTAACTTCGATTTATTTTTCGTTTGTCCGCCATTTTCAAACGAATTTTTTGATTTTCTTTGTGATATCTTTGAATGCATAAACAATGAAATATTGTGCGATTGAGGTAACAAATTCTGCTAAGCCTCAACTCGAGATGGTTGAGAATGAAATATGATTTGACCGATGTTTTGTTATTATACTACCGCCTTTTACAACCATTATCCTTTCTTTTTCTTGATCCATTTCCTTGAATATTTTGAACTCGGCACTAGCAGTCCCAATTTAAAAATAAAACTTATTGGGATAATTTAGAAGATTCCAAGAAGAGTCCGGATTTATAGGTACGCACTTACTAGTGGTTTTCATAAAATGGGACGCTATATTACGAGTAAATTGTTTACTAGAGGGACGAATTTAGTGAGTTCATTGAAACAATGAACAGTATTATTTTGAAAAAGTTCTAAAACAGCAATGTCTACCATTTCCATAAAATGGAAATAATTTATTCCGTTGACATAATGAGCGAAAAGTTGGAGTTTGTATTTCCGTAGAACGATAACAAAACTCTGAAATGGTGAAATAAACTTCATAGATACTAGCCTTTATTATTATTCCGAAAATAGCAACCACTCATCAATATTAGGCGGACAGTCGGGCGGAAAATGCTTTGCCAGGTCAATGGATCAATACAAAATGGGGATGGAACTACGCCTCGAACACGGTCCGGTGGTAACTGCCTGCATGCCGAATTTTTGTTCAGTTCTGTTAACAAAACACAAAATGCATAAACTTACACATAACCGCGGCCAGGACCTGCCCCTCGCACTTCCGATCCGCCAATGCAATACTGCTTGCGCCACCCACTTTCCACCCCACAGATCAACATTATTTTATAAAAGAGTTGCCCTGGCACGAACATTAATGTAGTTGCCAGTACATAAGCATCGAGTCCTCTATGTGCGGCCATGGGCTCCCAAAAAGTCCAGCCGCACAGAAAATTTTTCGCCTGGACAACGAGAGTCCTATTAAAGCTGTTTAAAGCCACCCCCACCTCATAGCGACCGAATGGTGAACCGAACTGTCCTATTCGAAGAGTTCCTTGTCTATGGATGCATTCTGCCCTAATTACTTTTGGTGTACTTGCTAGCTGGTAAAAGTAAAATAATAAAAAGGACTCGCATAAAAAATCCAATAGTCCAAGTGACCCCTTGATGGCCTCATGTAACCTTCAAATACATCACTGACACCTCTTGTCATTCGTCACAATACAACCTAAAGACTACGGGGCGAAAGGCGATCAATCAGAAAGCGTTGGCGAAAAAAAGTGACAACGAAAGACCAAATACCTTCCGCAGGGCAAAGGACCACGTGCCGAGTACAAAACATTTTCAACCATCCGCCCACTGCACCCGGTCACCCACAGCCTCCCAGTTTTCCAGGCTTCTGCATATGCAACAGACGAAACATTTTTTCGTCCTGTTTTTGCCGCTTACCACATCTTTTTTTTTACTTCTCGGGGTGGTTGACGTCGTCCTTTTTTTTTGTTCTTATAGTGGAACTTTCGCGGTTATCGGAAGCTATGTGAAAAAAAATTCCCTCCACCCCGGGGGGTGGCTCGACCGAGGTGGTTGTGAGCAAATACCCTTGCAGTAGGTGGTCTGCGTTTTTTGTTTGATGTATTTTTTAGTCTATACAGAAACCCGGTTGATTTTAACAAATGGTTTGTGTCGTTAAAATATTCGTTTCGATTTTAGCACTGGTTCTCGTACAGGATAATGACTAGTTTAAATATTTGCTTTGCTTCTTGATTCAGTGACGTCGCTTAGAGTTTCTAACGAATAATGTCGAAAGTAAAGTAAAGAAAAGAAATGCAGATAATGAATTAAAAATATTTCAATCTGGTCCGTCGATCCGGATTCTAAAAATTTATGTAACTATTGTTGTTAATTATAAGCCTATGAGTATTGGGATGAAATAATTACATAGTAATTACATAGGAAGCCTTAGGAAGTAAAAATGAGTTCGATATCTCATCAGATCTAAGAGACGTGTAGACATTTGCGAATACATGTGCAACGGCGTTACACCCACTTGGGGGTTGAATAACCAAAAATCCAAATATATACAGCATGACTGAGAAACAAGACCAATTCTATGTTTTATCACACATGAGAGATATGATGAAATTCGTGAAAACGTCTTCAACCCTGTTGTAACCTTTTTGGGGTTGAAAAGGAAAATTGTAAAAACAAGTTTTGGGCGTGGAAGTGAAATTATTTGTAATCTAATCAGACTTGAGGGATACGGTAGAATTACTAAAAAAGTACAATAGCTTTACAAGCCCTTAGGGGTCGAATTTCGAAAAATTCTGAAAACAGTTGCCACTGATTTATGTGAAAAATTCGTGGAATAAACATTAATTCAATATTTTTGAAGACCGAACAGATATGACTAAATTTGTAAAAATATATGCATTCCATTTTGATTGATATTTTTGCTCTCCTTCCGTACGCTAATGGAAATTTAAACATTTTTTTTACCAAAATTTCTTTTCTGGTAGATCGACATATACTCACCAAGTTTCAACTTTGTAGTAAAAGCCGTTCTGTAGATACGAAAACCACTCCCCACTCTCGTACCTATATGAAAGTTGCAGTTATACTCGTAGTTTCCTGGAGATATAAAAATCTGAACTTTTACATGCATTACTACTCTTTCCCCCACACACTTACAACTCCAAAGTTGCTCTGCTAGGAGTATATGAGGTCTACGTCCCGTAAAAAGGGTAATCTTAATCTGTTCTAGAGATATGCGACGTTATTTTTTTTAAAAAAAAATTTATCACCACACATATCGACAATTTTGAACGGGTGTACTATCAAAGCTCTATATAAATTCATTCTCATAACATGAGCGGTTGATGAGATCCAGATACCAATATTTTCAGTCCAAAACTCTTGCCACCCATCCTTCAAAAGGTGGCCAATTAAAAGAGTGCATGCACTTTACCCACAAAAAACTCAACTTAATAGCTCAAAGCGCTTGAGTTATGTGGTCTTCAAACGATTTTACGTATGGCGGACTGCATACGGCGGCGGTTGGCGTACAGACGGACTGATTTTTTTTCTGTAATTTCATTCTAAAAAGTAAAATTATAACTGGAAAAGTTGCAAAATTTGTTCAGATACTAGAAACGAAAGTGGTACAGAGAAATGATGTTGCGACCTTAAACGTTCACCTAAAAACCGGCTCGTATTCTGGAAAATTAACAGGTGCCTCTAATCAGTAGCAAAATTCAAAATTTGTATATTTACCAATTTTCTACATTCTAGCATCGAACTTTCGTAAGGGACAGATCTTCGAATAGTTATTTCCCCTTCCCAGCACGTAATATAATCCAATTTCTTATCGTTGATCATCTCAGAATGACACGGAACCATATAAATCCGAAAATAAGCTTATTTCTCTTTATTATTTATATTTAAACTTTTTATTAGTACAGGCAGTTTTACATTTTCTTTTGTTTTTTGTCTTTTTGTTTTTTCTTTTTCTTCTTAATTTTAACTTCATACTCGACATTTCGTATATTGTTATAAATAATATTTAGAATAGAATTCAGAATCAGTTTATGGCAATTATTTTGAAATACTAAAATAGTCATACCTTAATTAAATTAAAATTCGAATTGATTAGAATTTTTTAGGTGTTTTGAAAAGAAATTATTGCAATAAATAACTAACTTAATATAAATATAAGTAGATTTGTCGTATATTGACCGTTTTTTTAATATGTGTATATTTAACTAGTATTTTTTTTATCTAACAACGATTTTTAATAATTTATTATGTACGATAATATTACAGGAGATCGTTAACATTTCTTGTTTTAGATTTCATAGTTTTATTGAATTTTCGTTATACATGAATATTAATTATGATTTTAGTAAATTTACAATAACTTTGTTGTTATTTCTGTACTTTAATTTTATTTGCATTTTCAGTGTTATTTAATTGGTCGAATTATTAGTTTCTTTCCTATTTTGCCTTTAGCAATTTTTGTTTTCGGCAAATATATAATATATGCGATTTTCAGATTGGGTATTGTTATTATTTCCGATTTGTTCGTTTATTTGGATGCAAAATATTCAGAATTTTTTAATTGTTTGAATATGTATGTAGATATCTGTAGATAAGGTGGGTAATGATTTGATTGTGTTATGCATGAAACTGATATCTGTAGATTTGCAATGCATTGCGATGTTTTTAGGGTTTAAAACAAATAATTTAATATCTAATAATAAGTTTAAATCAATCAGTTTATGTTTATGTTTCATAAAAACAATCGAAAAAAATTAATAGAAAACAACTTAAACACCCTTTATTAAGTAGCTAGGAGGCAGTTCAGTATAGAGATTTTAATTAATAAAATTTTAGAAAATTTGAATTATTTAGATAATGCGATTCGAATCAATAGACGGTTATATAGACAGATATTTTGCTTTTCTAATTTTCATACAATATATTTTGTAGCTGAGTGTATTTACAATAATTAGGTGCGAGTAGGGTGAAATAAGGGTGAGATTGTTATCAATTAGTTTAACCCGTTTCTTTAATATAAGACTGAAAGCACCTTAATAATATGGAGTTTTATCATATTTTGATATTACATTATGTGTTCCATTCCAGTACTGAATATTTTTATTGAATAATTTTCTCTCACAGAATTTTCCGCGTAAATTTGGGAGAACGTTTCAAATAATGAAATTAATCTAAATAAAAAAGTATTTTGTAATAAGTTCATGTAGCTGTAAATAAAGTGTGAAAATCCTTCAAAGCAAAATAATAGATATAAATAAAGAAGAGAAGCTCATAAATAAGATAGTGTTTGCCGACCTATAGGGATGAGAATTTCGCTTAAAAGTCATTTAGCTACACGAGCTCACACATGTTCTACACATCCATGAATATTAAGAACATCGCTTGGATTTTGTTTTCAGAAAGAAAAAAAATGTAACAAAATATATACATAATATTATTGTACAAAAACTTGCAAACTGTTAATATTTAAACGAAACGTCTATCATTACTTTTGTCTTTAATTTTCCTACTGTTACTTCTTTTTCGTCGAAATAAGTGGACAAATTCCTTGATGAAATTCCTTGATTCAAACATGCTGGTGATTGAGCATTAATGTAGTAGATTTACGAAAGATGAAATTTCTTTTGACCCACACACCATATCTGCTCATAATTTGACCTAGACTCTAGTAGCAAGCGCTGAAATTTTCAATAAACATTTCGGCGGTCAAATTGAAAGTCGTTATTGAGCCAAATGGTCATAGTCAGATTTTATTCAATCCATGCGTTATACAAGAAATATTATAGTTATATTTCATGTAAGCAAAAGTAATAAAACATTTAAATTTAAAATCTAAATCAGTTTTCCATTCAAAGCATGAAAGCTTTATTTTATTGTAGTTTCAAATCATCATTTACCTAAGACCCACTAGCTGGCAAACATTTGATTATGTATTATGTTGTCTGCAGTTTCAGAAAATGTCGATTGCTATTTTCAAATAATGAAATAGTGTTACCTTTCCGAATATTTTGTAATTTGTTTATGGCCATCGAAACACCTTAGTTGGTCACTTTTTCATGAGGTTGCACAAGACGACATAAAAGGGTTGGTATGGGGTATTTAGAGAGGTGTAACGGGTAGAACTATCTAAAATTGCGCTGGACACAGGCTCGGACCAAAAGACATACGTTGTGTCCAAAATTTAGTGGGTGAAAATGGCATCGTAAAGGCTGAGGCATTTGTAGCACCTAGACAAATCAATCCATAAATAACTAGTCAAAAATTGCAACCCTAAAAGCTATTTGTAGAAAACAGTGTTGCACTTGCTTAATTTGGAAGTCCAAGCGATTTGAGTCCTAGCCAAAAAACAAATATTGCTTTATTTCAGTATGCCAACACTAGAGTCACTGTATAAGAACTAACACAAACATCCATTATCATGAGTACGGACAATGACCACTTTTGGTACTCTAGCCAACACAATCATTTATGGAGCAAGACGGTGGAGATTTCCCACTGAATCTAGTTCAAATGGGAGTAAAAATGTTTTTTTTTAGACTTTATTGCTATTTTCCAATATTTTTTCCGTGTAATAAGCCCTTTCAACGATGGAATTCAAAGTAACAGGCTAGCCACATGCAGGCTTCATGCAAGCTGAACTTCTGGACGAAGTTTCATGAAAATTGTATCCTCAGCTACAATTTTCCCAGTCAGAAGTACTCACAAAAAAAATCATTTTTTATACAAAGAGGTAAATAAACTCCCAACTACCATTCGAGCCAAATAACCACCGACACATTATACTGCCAATTAAACAAATAAAAAAAATTCAAATTTCCTTTTTTTGATTGCAATTTTCATTTATTAACTAAGCAATTTATTTTTTTTATATTATATTATTCATATTTTAATAGTTAGCACTTATTTAAACATGGAGTATTGGTTGAGTTTATAAATGAAACAAAAAACAATAACATTTCTTTAAAAATAATATTCAAACTTAGTTTAAGATGGGGAGAGGGATAGAAAACACAATGGTGGTATTACTGTGTTTTAAACATTTATATAACCATGTAGTTTGGTTTCTAGGATGTACTTGAATAGTTGAGATTTGACTGAACATATTCAGTCCTGGAACTGATAAATTTTGATGGTTTAGTTTTGGAGCCAGAAAATGTTCGGCTTTATTTCCATATTTTTTTTTATTAATATTATATTTCGTTATTTTTGGTTTGTTTGTGTTTTTTTTTGGTTTTATTTATTTGATAACATCGATGATTAATTTTAATTATTACTTAACTGCTTTTCTCTGACTTATTCAATTATTTACAATTAACAATTTTTTTTTAGGTTTTTGGTTGCCGCTTAATTATTTTCCTTGTGGTTTTCTATATAATATATTTATTTCGGTTAATACGATTTGTAAATTTTTCACCTTTCTTAATTATCTGTTTTTAATTTTTTTAATATTATTTAATTCTCTTTTTCTATTTGCATATAATTTGTTTAATTTTTGTATTTTTACTATTATTGTCTAGAATAATAAATAATTTTTTTATTCTTCTTTGTTCGTGCGTGATCGAATTAGTTTCATTTGATATTCATTTTTGTTTTAATTTTACATAATGTATTTTCAATATTTTTTTTTTGTTTTACGCATATCCAAATATTTGCTTTTCTGTTATCATTTTTTTCTAGCATTTACTCGTCGTTTGAATTAAACTTTTTTCAAATAAGAATCGTATTCAAAAACTAATTATTATGTACTTTATCTTTTTTACGTGTGTTTGTTTTGTTTCTCTTTTATTTTAATACTGAAAATTTGTCTTGTAAAATTGTTAATAGGTATTTTTGTTCAAAACGTTTAAATATAATTATTTATTCTTTCTGTAATAAAGTAAAAAAAAATGAATTGTAACATTTAATTGATTGATTGAATTTTTGTTGCCCGTTTCACCCAATACTCAGTTTTGAGATGTTACCATTCTTTACTATCTTATCTAAATGTACTTATTCTCATTTTAAATCCATTATTAAACATCCTTTTATACTTTTCCTTTAACTAACAATATTAATCTCCATTTTTAATATAACGATTACAGTGATGATAACGATAGTGATAACGGTTATGATATGATATTGTTATTCTGTTTTTGTTATTTATGTATCAATGTAAATATTATTAACTAACAAAATAAATAAACTGCTGATGTAGGTTTTCGTTATTCAACGTTATAGTAGTTAGAAAAATAAATCAGTTTAAATTAATTTTTTGTAGATGCTATTTTGTTGTGAGGCAGAATGTTTTGGAAATGTTTTGGTAGTCAAGTCATTTGGCACCACAGAATGGTTGAAAAACCAAAAAATGTAATCAAATATTAAGCAAAAAGGAACTGTAGTTATGCAAAAGAAAGGGAACCTTTCACTACTCTGTTTTGATGACAAACTTAAAGGTTCCTAACACAACAATGTAGGTATACAAGAGCACTATACTACCATTGAACTATTTTCGACCTTCAAGAATTATAGTGTACGAAGCTTCCGCACCCTTCTGACTTCTCTACCTGTACTATGAAATATGAATTCTTTATTGCTTATAAAGTAAGTTTAAAAACGATAAAGGAAAAGAAGAAAAAGAATTGGTTCGATTTCTGAGGAAATGGTTTGAGAAGTAAGCAGGGGCTCTTCATTATATATTCAAATCGATTCAAGTTGAAATGTCCACAATGTAGAGGTTAAGATCTATGACCAGTTTACTTTCTGTAATTTACTTGTACATTTTTATGGCAGCACTTTCATTTCCTCGAAACCCTTTCGGCCAATGGCCAGATCTATCTTGTTAGTGAAATGGTTAATCGGTTTTGGGTAAGATTATCGCTACTAGACTTTGGACTCGAGTTAAAGACGTCACGATTTGCGACTCCTGCTCATAAACGCATTTATTCTTGCTGATAACGAGCAGTTCTATGTCCAATCCAGTGCCAATTTTGCAGAAAACTGCACAATCGACATCGTTAGTGTCCAGTCAAGAACTGTGTGTACTGACAGACTACTGACCAAAGTCATTATATTAAACTGATAAATGTTAGGAGATCTTTAAAATCCAGTACATCTTCGTGGTGTTTCTTTCTTATTGAAATCATTAAGAGAAACTCTGCAAGAGTTCCCAGTGGGATTTCGTAAAAGGGCACTCAAATTTCTAAACTTCAAGAACACAATTCCAATTATTATTTTCATCGCTGAAAGCCTCATACCCAAAAGCACTACTAGAACATTAAATTCATCCTATTAAATTTCAGCTAATTAAAAAATTTATAATAAAACTAGACGACAAAAATTATGCGATAAAAATTTATGTGGTTTTGTTTTACATAACCACCACTGCTGACCACAACATTGTTTTTATAACGTTCATAGAGTGTACGTGTACCTTTAAAACTCTATTCATTTTTTAAATATTTAAATTAATATTATTTTATGAACTATATTATATATAAGTATTTGTTTTCATTGATTCAGTTTTTTAGCTACATCATTTCTCGGTTTTTCATATAATTATTTAATATTAAATTAATTTTATTAATCGATTACTCTGGCAGTGGAAAAAGTTAACTAAACTAAAACAAAAAACTTTCTACAATTACAATTGTATGCTCTTGCTACTTACACGACGGTGTACGTGAATCCTAATTTATTTATATTGAATTTAATTTAGTATTTTATTTGCTGTTATTGTTGATCTTTATACACTTTCAGTACCTACCAAAATTTTTTTTTATTGATTTTCATCTTCCCTCAATTATTTTAATCGCTAGTATTTACATCTGAATTGGTTTTCCCCATTTTGTTTTCATTCGGCATTTTTTGGACCACCGATTTATCCGCTTGAATGACATTAAATTTGTTTTATCTACTGATAAATTTTTAACACACAAAATTTGTCGATACTAAGACATTGTATAGATTTTGGAAACCGAAAAAAAACGTGAAAAATCATGTAAAATTAAACTTTTCGGTCTTTTTATACTAAAAACACCAAATATATAAAATTGTTGTAGTGAGTGTGTCGTTTCTTGTTGATTTGTTTCTTTTATGAGGTATTTTACAAGGGGGTGGGAGCAATATATACTTTAAACAATATCTAAATTAAAAACCATGCAAAACTATTTCTTCTCTTAGTTATTTCAATTGATTTATGTACATATACTACCATGATTTTTACTACAGTTTCTCTTTTTGTTTTAATAACACTAAATTGTTTTAATTTTAATAAATTTTTTTTCATTTTACTTTAACTTTTTTTTAAATGATTCATTAATGCGATTAATGGATAGATACATCACAGACTTTAAATTAAATACAATTCGAATGAATTTGAAATGAGAATGAATGGAAAAAATACTAATCGACTACATAATAAAGAAGATCAAGTTTAAGTTGAAGAAGAAGAAGAAGAAGAGGAGGAAATTTTTGTTGTAGAGGTATACTAGCGTGGAAAAATTGATTTCAAATAGAAAGATATTATTTTTGTTTTGTTACTAATACGAGGACTCAAACGAAACTCTTTTTTAGTGATTTATATCAAAGTATTTGTTTGTTTGTTTTATTTAAGTTTACTTATCTTTCGTGTTGTGTCACTTGTGTGTGATAACATTTTGTTTCAAACTAATAGATTTTAGTCAGGATCATCTAATAGTGGTTCCTGCGAATGAAAAAAGTGTTGTGTCTTGATATAGTTTGTTTGATGTAGAAGATATTTTATTACCTTTGTAGCTAATAGTTGAGACAGTTCCTCTTCTAAATTCTTACAGTCCGACGTCAAAACTATGGAGTTCTCACACTGTAATTATAATTAAAGCATATTTTTTACCTTCTTATTTAATTTATAATGTAGACATAACTAAAAATAAGGAAAAAAACAGGAAAAAATCTGTAATGTGTTACATCTATTATAAAAACATCAGTAAGATGATATGAGGAGTCACAGACTCAAAACGGATAGCTTTAAATTGTAAAGACTTGAAATTAACTTTTGTATGTCAATAACTACAATAGGAGCTTATTTTAAAAGAACTCCTGTTGAGGATAAGTACAAAGAGAAGAGAGTTAGAAATAAATATAGACATGCCTTTGGTGTGCGCACTATTTATTCTATTAAAATTATTACGTGCATTCTCTGGCAGCCCGAATCACTTCATAGCACCATATTTTTCAGCAAAAACTACAACCATCCCATATCCAATTAGAACAGCGTAGAAAGCTCTACACACTTCTCACATGTTCTGCACACTCCATCAAATGTGATTGAAATAACTTCAAATCTAGCATATAAGTGCAGCAGGGATTGCCCAAAGGACCAGTTTTCGGAAGTAAACGACAATCAGTTTCATTGATTTTCATTAATAACAGCTGGCAAGAGGATAGATCCGGAAAAGCGTAAAATTTTCTGTTTTGAAATCCGAAGGTAATCACTGTAGTTATACTCCCAAATTTAGAAAAGATGTTCCCATCACAATATGCTGGAATTCTCTGGTCTCAACATATGCAGTATATTAGAGCCGCAGAGCTTGCACTCGGAACGGTTTTTCTACAGTGAGAGCGAGATGACGGAGAGTTCTACTTCGAAAGGGTATTTGTTAAGCGATTATTTACAACACCGATCAAGTAGAAAATGAAGCTTGGAAGAGTTTTCCATTTCAGTTCACAAAATAGTAGTAGAACATGCACGCTAGCCTAAAATCTTCACGAGCTGGAATTGATTAGCGGCGTTTCCAAAAAAATGTATTAAATTTACCTCTAACTTTAAGCGTTGATTCAATTTATTCCTATTACTACGTAATTGATCCAATCGTTCGATTTGTTCTTGTGTTCTGGCACCAAAAACTTCAATACTACCAATTTGTGTGTCCATTTCAGATATCAAACTTTCAAGAACTTCTTGCCTATAAAAAAGTAAATACAATTTAAGTGATTCCGAGATTTTGTTCTCGATTCGATCAAACTAACTAACAATTTACTATACAGGTGCGCCATATTCGTCCTCTTATTATCTAAGAAGACTTTAAACTTTTCCTTGAAGGAATTCGTCTGTGTTTTCATTGTTCGACAAGACGAACATCGAATAGCACTTGCATTGTGAAGAGACAGGATTCGATGGTTTAGTTTTTTGTTCTTAAAAAAAAAAGAAAGCTGGATTAGTCAAATTATTTGAAAAATACAAAAAAAAAAATACCTTTTCCGACAATTCTGCATTCTTTTCCTCGAGCAAAAAGAATTCATTTTCGCGTTCGCTTACAATGGCAACACTATCCTTGAGTGCACTTTCCAAGCCATCAACTCGATTTCTGAGTTCTTCGCGCAGTACGTTGTATCCACTAAGTTCGGTTTTCAGTTGGTCGGATTCGCGCACAAGATCGTAGATAATTTCGAGCTGATCGCGTTGGTTGTCGGAAAGTTGGTTGTTGTCTTTGATGAAATGTTCCAGTTGCGGTTTCGATTCGAGAATATTTTCCAAAACAGAAAAAAAGTATGTTTGCGTCTAATGGGAGATTTTTTAAAAGCTTCAATTCAATTTCAATTTCTGTTTCGTTTTGTTGTTATTTTATGCACAAGAAGTTTTTTTTCTACTACGCCGGTTTTTTTTTATTTTTATGAATGTAAATTTTGTGTTATAATTTGCTTTTAATTATATTTAATCAGTTAATTGGTAATAATTGCCTTTAAAGAGTAGTACAAACTTTGGTCGTTTAGTTTTCAATTTTTTAATGTTATTTTTTTGATATTTACTTAAGTGATCCTATGTTGTTTTTAATGTAATTTTGTTAGTTCTGAGTTTAATTTACACGTAATATTATTGTAATTTAATTAAATTATATCTTAATGAATTTTAATTTAGAAAAAGCTCTTAAGAAAACCGGCGGGTCCAGCCTAGTTTGTGTGGAGTTATTAAGGGCAGCAGGAAAGAGAGTTAGTAAGAACAAAAATATTAGAATTTGTTAGTGTTTTAAATAGAAGAAACGTTTTAATTACCTCTTGCTGTTGTGCTTGTGTACGAAGTTTTGCTTGAGCATTTTTAAGGGCTCTGAAATTAAGAAGGGAAATTTTGTTAAATTAAAGATAATTCCATTAAATACATTTTTTATATTACTGTTGCAAGTCCATAATTGTCTTCTCTTTCGAATTCTGTTCTTCTTGTGACATCTGTACTAACTGCAGTAGTCGTTCGGTTTCGGCAGTTGATTTCTTTGCCTCCTCCTTAGCAGTATCAAGTTCCTTAGCCACTCTGAAAAATGAATATAGGAAACTTCTTATTATACTTGTCTTGGTTTCACAATCGCCTGTTCCATTAGAATTGGTTTGATTAATCAGACTATGAAGTGTATAAGAAAAATCGCGTGCTGAAGTGGATTTATCCAATGATTTAGCCAAAATTCACCACGCAAACGTTGTTGTAGCTTATTTCATTTATAGATTGTTACTCGATTCTTGGAAGACGACTATATAGTATAATCCGAAATAGGCAAATCAGACCTTAACGAAACATCTTCAAGCTATGACCAAGAAAACACTACGAATAAGGTCTGGAGAAGCCTGAGATTTTGTTCTGTGCAGTATTTTGATGTTCTCCGCTCCGATTTTTGGTACACATTCTACTTAAAACTAAAAAGTGCTAGAAATTCTAAAAAGTACTAAAACGAAAACTTACGCATCGAATTGTCTCTGAGTTTCAGTCAATTTCTTATTAAGTTCGCCTGCAGCTGCTGCAGTTCCTCCAGCCTGTAATATGAAATAATTTTTTTTAATTCAAAATCTTTGTTCGCTCAAACAGTTGCGTACCTTTTGTAACGATTTCTCGAGCTGATCCATCTGTTCTTTCCGCTTCTTCAGCTGCCTATCGAATTCGGCTAAGTTCTTTTCCTTTTCTTCGATATCTTTCCGTTTAGCTTCGATGGCTTTCCGTTGGTCCTCGAATAATTTTCGTTCACTGTCGATAGCTTTGGCCTTGCTTTCTAGCTGCCTGTGAGCCTCTTCCATTTGCTTCATTTGCGCTTCGATTTGTTTACGCTGTGCATCATCCGGCGGCCTGGCCACATTATTCTGTTGTGCTGAAGATTGTAATTTCTTGTTGGCTTCGTTAAGATCGAGCTAAAAAGTTAAGCGAATAATTTATTAAAGTTTTATAGTTTGAAATCAGCTATGCTCTTTGGTTTCTAATGTTGGCTCCATACTCTCGCCGAGAATATCCGAGCTCGCCGATATTACGTCTTGTCTTACAACGTCTCGCTAGACTTCGCCGACAAGACGAATTCGCGGGAATGAGCTCTCCACGCACTTGTAACCTTTGATTGAGTTTCGGTTTATATTCTGCTTTGCCGTATGACGGCGAATGTATGCGAGTGGCAAATTTGTATTAGGCTTTGGGAAGGAATGTCCCGGCAAGAGTATGGATCAGACATAAGAAGTACGGGTGCTTTAAAATAAAAATGCGGGAAAACTGAAAACATTTATTGAAACGAATAAAATTGAAATGACTAAAGATGAAGGGTTTTCGTGATGCACCTGACTCTTCTCCAATTCTTGCACCAACATTTCAAGCTGCGCCTGGAACCGTTCTCGCTCGACGTTCGACGCTTGCAGCTCCTTTCGTACTTTGTCCATTTCTTTTTGGAACTCTTGTGTGTTGTTTTGTGCACCCTGCTGTTGCAGTTGTTTCTGTAGATTTGCCATTTGAGTAAGCTGTTGTTGAAGTTGCTTCTCCATAACCTGAAAGAAAAAAAATAAGGAAGCGTCTGTATCAGAAATGGCTGCGAACTCGAACTCGCTACTCGTTACATACCTGAACTCTCTTGTGCAGTTCTGAAGCTGCTTTTTCGGCTTGGTCCGCTCGATTTTTCTCCTGTTCGACAATCTTACGCCATTGCTCTAGCTCGTCGCCTCGCGTTCCAGACTCCTGCAATCGCTGCTTCAACATTTGATTTTCGGCGCGAATTTGCTGCAGTTCTTGCGGATTCTGCTGTGCTGGTTGACCGTTCTTCATTCGTCGGTTCTCTTCGCGTTGTCGTTGCAGTTCTTGTTCGGTGGCGTTCAACTCCTTCTGGAAGTTCATCAGCATATCCTGACTCTTCTCTAGCTGCATGACTAGCTGATCTCGTTCCATTTGCAGCTGTTTGCAGTCACCTTCCAGCTTCATCATATTCTTCTCGATATGGCCGGCCTGCATTGTATTCTTCTCGAGGGCTCTGGCCGATTGCCGAATACTCTCCTTCTCGGCTTCGGCTCGTTCAAGGCGCTCATGAACTCGGCTCAATTCGGCCGACATCCTTTCGAACTCGATTCGAGTTGCTTCGTTCGCTTCTTGCTGTTTGGCAAGATGCATTTGTGCTTTTTCCAATTCTTTAGCTAAGCGTCCGGCTTCTAGTTCGGTGGCATCACGCGTTTGAAGCGCTTTGTCAAGTCGATCGCGGAGTCGTTCGATTTCCTGCTTATCGCCAGGATTCGTAACGCCCGGACTAACTGCGTTGACATTTTGACGCATTCGTTCCGCTTCCTTGATGAGTTTTTCGTGCTTATCGCGAACCTTCTCGCATTCGATATGAGCTCGTTCCAGGTCGCTACGTTGCTTATCCTGATTGGCGATCAGTTTCGCTACATCGGTTTTTGATAGTTCTAGTTGTAGCGTTGCTTCGTGTAGTTTCGATTCGAGATTCTGAATCTCGGTTTCCCGTTGTTCGTACTTGTCTTTGTACTTTTCGTAGGACTCGGCATCGTATTGCGACTTACCACGAACGGTTTCAAGCTCCATCAGCGATTTGTCGAGACGTTCTCGCAGTCTTTCGTTTTCTTCTTTGTAGCGTCGCGATT
Organism: Beris chalybata; assembly: GCA_949128065.1. Lineage (NCBI taxonomy): Eukaryota > Metazoa > Arthropoda > Insecta > Diptera > Stratiomyidae > Beris > Beris chalybata. The sequence continues at coordinate 3,834,912 of OX421894.1, read as the reverse complement.
CTCGGCCGAATGTCTCGTTCTCTTGAAGTCTTCGCAACTCCGTTTGGCTCTTTTCGTAACGTTCTCGCATTTTATCCAGCTCCATGCTGTACCGGACAGCTTCTTCTTGGGTTGTGTCCATCGCTGCAGTCATCTTTGCTTGGGCAGTATGGGCTCGTTCAAGTTCGTAGTTCAGACGTTCGAATTCTGCCTGAATATTCTCCTTTTCGCCTTGCGTTCGACGAAGATCGGTCTGTGTTTTATCGATACGCTCGCGGTGAAGGTCGAGTTCTTCACGAGCCTTTTCTTCCAGCTCTTTCGCTCTGGAGAGTTGCATGGCTGCCCGATCACAGGCTTCCTGCATTCGTGTGCTCTCTTCCTGCAACTTGCGGAGATCTTCACGTGCCTTAGCAGCCGAGAGAGCGGATCGCTCAGCTTCGACTTCCAACCTTGCGCGGTCTGCTTCGGCTGTATCGGATCGCGATTGCAAGCGATAGATTTCGTTTTGAGCGCGATCGTATTTCTCGAGCATTTTTTCAAACTCCTTGTTCGAGGTGTCCTTCTCTTCAATGAGTTTTTGACTGGCGTAGAGAGCCTTGTCCAGTTTTTCCTTGAGTATTTCGACTTCAGTGGTGGCGTCGTCTCGTTCCATCTGCAAGATTTTCAAAATTTATTTTCTTCTATGCTACAGTAGAAAAGAGACAATCATCACGGCTTAATTCAACTATCGGGGGTTGCAGTTTCACGCAGACATATCTAAAACTTACCACGCAGGCGGCCAAGTTGGCCATCCTTTCAAAATACATCAAATACCATACCTGAAGTTTCTGGTGGACACTATGCGCTTTGTCCCATCTTTCCTTAATCACATCCAGTTCGGTTTGTACGGCTTCCTTATCGCGTTGCGCTTTCATCAGTAGGCTCTGATTATTTTCGGCTCGTTCCTTGAATGTTTCCAGGTCGTCGGACAAAGCGTCTCTTTCTTTCTGTATACGAGCAAGTGACATCTATATAATTTGTTTTGATAGTACAACACAAACAAACACGACAACGACAACAACAAAATTAATACTTGTGTCTTTTCCATTTTATCCCGCATGCGTTCGGCGTCCATGCCCAATCCTTCGCGCTCCTTTTGCATTCGGGCCGCCTGTCCCAGGGCCTTGTCTAGCTGGGATTGGAGGTTCTCGAAATCGTAGGCTTGCTTCTCCTTTTCGAGCTGCAGACGTCGAACTTCCGTGGTGCCCTTGTCCAAACGCTCCTGCAAGTGGTCGACCTCATTCTGCGCTTTATCCAAGGAGTTTTGTAGTTTCTCTTGTTGTAGTTGTGCTTTACCAAGAGTGGCTTGTGTACGTTCCAACTCTTCCTTGGCCTTTTCGAGTTCCGCAAATACCTGTTCAAAAAGCGGGTTCTTGTGAACATGATGGGCTAAGATAGAAGGTGAAGTGTTCTTACCTTGTCACGCTCGCCATGAATCCGAGTGACCCCACTCTGGGATCTTTCTAATTCTTGCCGCAAGCTCTCCTGCTCACCTTGTGCATTTTCGAGTTTCGCCTTCAACCGATACACCTCGCCCTGACTCTTTTCGAGTTTTTCTTGAAGTGCAGCTGCTTCAGTCCTTGCACGCTCGGCGTCAGACTGAAAATCAAGCGTCCGTTAGCCACTTCCATTATTCACCAGACGTTAGAACAAAAAGTATGACAATTGTTTAAAGCCAACTAAAAAACGCAGGCCCTAGTTTACAATTCACAAACTACAATGGCATTATATATATTTTGTATTTTGAAGTTCTTACTCTTGAAAACTATGTAAATCATAAAAATTAACCAAATAACGCTAAATCTGAAAGCCAAACTTGTGCACTGCATTAAAAGTCTGTTTGTACAAGTAAAATCATAAACAAAGTATGTTAATTTTTTCTAGAGTAACGAATGATTCCATAATCTTACTTTACTCGAAATGGATAAGTCCTTAAGATGCGGCTAAATTATAAAACGTGTGCATAATATTCGCTTTTGTAACAAACCAATGTTTTAATCATATGATGGACTGATACTGAATTATTTTCAAGTATGTAAAACGCTAAAATGTTTAAATGTTAAAAAAATGTTTAAACTTGAACTGGGGTTTTTTTCTTTAAACTCTTAATTGTTTAAAAAACAAAAAGCATTGAATATTATAAGAGAATGATTATAGTTGAAAATTGTTACAGAAAAATTAATGGAATAAAGTAAAACCGAAATTGATAAATATTAATATTGATTGATTTTTGAAAATTTGTATTTTCAAAACTTTGGAGTTTTTTTTTATCATCATTACTCACAAAATTTTGTTCAGTGTAGTAGTTGTTGTCCTATTTCAAAAAAAGTATGTATAACAACAGTCCGCAATAGTTTTGTAGAATATACACACAGAAAATATATTTTGTAAGTATTTTTTTTATTGATAGCTGTTTGTGTTTAAATGTGGAATGTTTAAAGGTAGCATTTTTTTATTAAAAAAATAATTTTGTTGGTTTTTTTGTTTATAGTGTGTGTGTGTTTCTTTTAACATCCATTTAATCTAATTTTTCTAATAACAAGCGTTTTGAAAAGGTAACTAGTTCACTACACACATATACAACATTTTGATGTGGAAATTTTTGGAGAAATTTATTAATGATTGATTGTTGTACTTGTAACTAAACTGGAATAAGTACTATTGTTGATAAATTGTGTATATTTCTTTAGAATTGTGTAAGAAGAAGAAGCCCAGTTTCATGTGCAGCCACAAAATACTGGACTTTAGGAAGAAGGCATCTCTTGATTGTTTTTATAGGAAGTTCTACTTGCACTGGCACTGTGTCACTGAACTTTGAACTATAGTGAATATACACTTAGTTGCAGAGGACAGAATACTTCAGATACGACGAAAAATTCTGGACAGAGACACTGCATGAAATCGACCTATGTAAGTCTATACTAAGTCTGAGAACAAATTCTTGGTGAAGAAGGGCATGTCCCGTAATACCGTCTCACACTATATAGCAGGAGGACTAAACACGTCGCTACGATTAAAAAGCTGCTTAGATGTGAAAAGCTGATTGGAGATAGACCATTGACTTTTGCTGTCAAGATCTTCATTCGTTATCAAAAACTGCCTACTAAGTATACTTGAGCGCCATCAGCATAGAGATGAATGTAGTAGGTAGGTTATTAATATATAGGTTTATCAAAAATAACATAGGACCTAAGCTAGATCCTTGGGGTACGCCACGCTGAACAAAAATTCAGCTTAGCTGAACAGCACCAGTAGCTGTTGTCGTCGATGGGGCTTAGGTTTAGAAAAAATATAAAATGATGTCCTTAAAATGTTCCGGCTTAAGCCTGGCTGATCCAGTGAAAACCGATGATTTTAATGCGTTCTTTTGTAACCTGACCTGCAGTAGAACACATACAATGTTTTTTGAAATTAAATGACTATTTTTTCCAAAAATTTCCACAATTAAAATCTAATAGTTACCTTTTCGAAAAAATAATAGTTAAAAATCGTATTTACCTGAGTGACTCGCAGCTCGGCCTGAGTTCGCCGCAGTTCGGCTGAAGCCTTATCGGCTCGCTCCTGAGCACGATCCAATTCTTGCGAGGTAGACAATGTCGATCGGCCGAATGTTGTCTGACGGGCGTGTTGAAAAAAAAGTTGAAAAGGCAGTAAAATAACTAAAATTCAGTACAACCTGTGATCTTTCCAGGTCATGACGAAGCCGCTCGTTCTCCATTTCCAATCGGGCAATTCGTTGCTTTGTCGCCTCCCAATCGGCACTGCTTCGGCCAACTTCGGTCGTCGCCTTGTCCAGTTCGGCTTTCGATTTGCCCAATTCGCTTTGTGACGATTCCAATTTCGTTTCGAGACGATCCTTTTCGGTCAAGGCACGATCCAATCGTGTGTTCAACTTTTCAACTTCGCTTTCGAACGATCGCAATTTGATTTTGTAGTCGGCGATTTCGCGTTCGTGTAGGTCGCGCTCTTCGGCCTTTTCTTGTTCGGCACGATCGCGCTGTTCGCGCAGTTGATTCATTTGTTTCTCCTTGTCACCTATCGCTTCTTCTAGGCTTGTGAGCGCTCCTTCTGAATTACTGTGGTGGGCTTGCATGGCCGATAGGCGTGCACGTGCCATATCCACCTGGTTGTCTTTTTCTTTTAGAAGGTCTTCGAGGTTTTCGATCTAAAAAAAATATTTTTATTTAATAATGATTAATTTCAGAATTTTATTAATTATTATAAATAGTATCTATTAATTAAATAAATAATATTCTAAACATTAATTTGTTATTTCATATTAATATGACATCTTTGTTATTTTTCATCACATCTTTGTTATTCTTCATACATCAAAACGCATTTCTGTTAGGTATGGTTAGTGAACGTAGTGACTGTGATATGTACTTACATTTCACTTTAGATCTAACACACTTAATTTTCACATAATCTTCGCGTTCACTAAACATTTTTATGTCTTCTTTCTCTTCAAAAATGTTCTCCAATTTTGTTTCGTCCCAGTAAAGGATTATAGGAATGTTCATGGAAAACGATTGAACTGCAAGTGATGATGGTGCATGGGCATCAAACAATGGGAAACTGCTTAGACATTGCCAAGCCATCAGCGATTTCAGTATTAAGTTGACGTTGGCTTGCAATATCCTTTTCTATCTTCAGTATAAAAATTCCAAGGGAAACACAATGTATTACTTTCTAACATTGACGAACATATCATTAGCGGTATAAATAACGACTCATAAGGTTCAAAAGTAACAATCTCATCATTGCATTGTTTAAAAAAAGATTCAGTGACTGGGAACCATTTCGGTACGAGCAGTACTTGAACTTGTCAACGATTGAAATTATTGGAAATAATGATTCAGTAATGACTCATTTATGAATCTTTGGGTTTGCAGTGGTAAAACTGTTAGTCTCGTTTACGATATCATGAGCATGTCACCACTCAACATCTTTTAAATATTCATAAAGGTGTGTATACTCCGTCGTTGTCTTCCAATCATATTAATCAAGAGACGAACATCCCAAAAATATCGTGGAGAAGTCCAAACAATGTGGACTTTGCGAGCAGCAATCGGCTAGCATCAAAGTGATTCCAAGCCATTGAGTATAACAAACTGAACCATTTTAACTAGAAAGACCAGGGCACTAAGGCTTGACGTAATTCGAAGTAAGGCACTGTGAGATGCTTGTTCTGTAAGTTTATAAGTACGACATGATTCCAATGTCGTTTTAGAGCATCTCAAGGTTCAAGGATATCTACAAATTCGATTACCTTTTCTTTTGATTCGCCACAAATGTATTAAAAGAACTTCTTACCTTTCTTTGAAGGACGTTTATCTTTCGATCTTTAATGTCCATGTGATCCTTGAGTTCAGTAAGCTCGTTTGTAAGACGATTTCGATCCTGTACAGCCCCCAAGGCGCTTTGTGTTTTCTTTTCGATTAGTCGATTTTTCTCCTCTAATCGCGCTCGTAGCTCTTCGACATCAGTTTGTAGCATGTTGTAGTGTTCCTCTTTAGCGCACAAGGACTCTTTTAGTACTGCTATATGTCTTTGATAGTCCTAGTATATGAATCGGTATTTTAATTTGATTTTTCAATGTATTATTTGGAAAAGCAAAATATTAAAACAAAAGGAAAAGAAATACATGTTTAGAAAAAAATGTGTGAAATGTAATAGAATTTTAGTTGCTTGTAATTCATAAACAATATTAAATAAATTTTGAGAAGGTAGGGAGCAATTAAATAATTTTGCTTGTAAATTTTTTAAGATTTTTCGTTAATTTTGGGTTTTTTTTCGAATTTTGAGGTTTTTTTTTTAAATATATTTCCTAAATTAAAAATTTAGATCTGAATAAAGTTTGGAGAAAAGAGTTATATCTATCTATGGCCTTGTACAGATAGCAAGACTTTCATACTCTGGACAAATTGCAGCATAAAAACTTAATTTCTAGTTTCCTGAAAGCTTAAGGAATTACTTGAAACTATTTAACTAATGTGCTTAAATTTTAATATTTTGGCAATAAATGATGCCTCGTCTTGCCAAATTGTGGAAGCTATATTTAAAAATGCTCAGCACAAATAATTTATTTTAGTTTCAGGTTTTTCTCAAGGGTGTAGTCAAGCTACTATGTTATTCTTTGTAACTGCGAGGTTAATTGACTTATGGTTCAAGCAAGATTCTATTAATTAAGAAAATTTAGAGTCAGCTTCATCGAAGTATTTCCAAAGGAACAATTGAGGTGGGTGCCTAGAATATGAGGAGGTTCTGTCGCCGTATAAAGCAGTAATTTTAAATTTTTTTTCCCGAAACTCTTTCTGTCCAGAGTAGAAAGAGCCACAATGATTTACTTAATTATCGACAAGCACATTGAGCAAATAATAATTAATTCCTGTAAAATATTATAGTTATTAGTGGAGAGTTATAGTACATAGTTTAACAGTGTTTTTTAGGTATGTGCTTCTACATTCTTAGGTACTTAAATTTATTAGATTAGTACATTAACACATAACATATACATGCTTTTTTTACCGCCGTCAGTAGAAAATGCACTGACTCCATCTTTGTATTTATGTATGAAAATGTGATGATGTCGTAAGCATGAATGATTGAAAATTAATTCAAAATATGTAACAAAGGTTGATAATATTTTGTACTAGGAAAGTGTCGAAAATCTAAAAAGTGTTCTTCTTTCAGTAAATGGATTACATTTTTGTCTAAATTACTGACCTTCTTTTTATAACGACTGAACTAAAATTTGACAAATTTCTAAATGTTGTTTTTTAAATTAAACAATTTTATATTCATAAACAAAACGTATACCTTTCGAAAACGAAGAGATGTGTCTAATGAAGTTATTTGGGGGATGAAAAACCTTCGTGGTGGTTACGAATGGGTGGTGATAAAAAAAATCCTAGCCAATTTTACCGAATCTATTTTCAGTAGGTTACAAAGGGAAACTCAATATCAACTCGTGAGATAAACTTCGTAGGCCCTTTATGATTTCGCAACTTTTCGGTTTAAATATATTCAAATTATAATGAAAATAAATTATACAAACACTTTTTGCTATAGAATAGTGGTGGAAATAAATTTATACCAGCTATATTTATATATAAGTATAATTAATATCATTAATAATTTTAACCAAATTAATTAATTTAAATTAAAAATCAGAAGAAATTGAGATAATTAAAAATATTCAAAATTTCTATTACATTTTACATTTTTTCTCAAATTATTATAAATCGTCTATGCTATCTGTACAAGAAAATAATATGATTTTTATTTTGTGGATTTAGGCGCATTTATCCAGAGCAGAGTAGGTTAGAAAGTTTGCATTGAAAACCTCAAAATGGCTGTTATAGTCATTCTTTTTACCATTTCGGGGATAGATATAGATAGATAGTGAAGCCTCAGTGAACTACCGGGCAAGATAAGGTTGAATTATACGATAGTACATGCACTGTACACGTGTTAAACAATGTGACGTGATGACAACTGATTAGAAAGTTTGGTAATGAGTGCAACTAGTTACAGTGATCGCGTATCTTTAACAGTACATTTTCTAGTCTAATCTTGCGATAAGTCTCGCGCAATACGATTTCACCATCGTACGCGTCGCGTGCATCGTTCAAATTATATTTCTACCTTTATTCTGGTCAATATGTACATATATTCAGCACACTGACATTTTTTGCTCTCTATGCTGATTTTCTACACTAGTCTGGTCCGAATAAAGCCGATAAAAACCACCTATTATTTAAAAAAAAATTAAATTAATGTTTTCTATACCTGATGTTGTTCTTCGAGCGTCTTCATTTTGGCCGCCATTGCCATAATTTCCTGATCTCTTCTTTGGATTTCAAGACGGAATTCATCCAACTTTAAGCAATAAATTTCGAAGATTTGTTTTGTACATTTTTTTTTTCGTTTTGTTTGTATATTTGTTTCGCAAATAAAAGACGTAAAAAAATAAAATAATAATTGTGTCGATGTAGTGAGTAGGAAAATTTTGAGAAAATTATAAAATATGCCGAAAATTAGTTAGAATAATTTTCTTTGGTTGTTAGAAACATGTTTTTTTTTTGTTTTCCAAATTAAATTGTTAAAATAATTTTTACTGTACATTCAATCATAGAAAATTTGCAAAAAATTGCAAAAAAGAATAATAGATCACAACAGTTTCGTATATTCGGAGTCAAATTAAGAAAATAAAAATTTAAAGTGTATTCTTTTTTAACAAATAAGCACATAACTTAAAATTTTTAAATAATGCTTTTATCACATTACTCATTTAATTTTGACTAATAATTAGGGTATTTATTTCATATTTAATCTACTTTTCGTTTTTAATTTATAACAATTTCAATTTGGTTTTTAAAATACCAGGCATGCAGGTTCTATACTATGTAAAAATCAAAATAGTTTTTGTTTAAATTTTCTAAAAATAGCAATTTTATATCGTAAAATTTTAAATTCTTATTGTTTGTTGGTGTTGATTTATCATTGATAAGATTTCACGTTTGGTTTTATTTTCTTAGCTAGGGAGGTAAGTAATAAAGGTACAGTAGAATAATTTTGATTACTTGGATCAAATAACACAAAGGTTTCACAACGGGTGAACTACTTAAAAAGTGTGTTTTTAATTAACATGCATTTCAATTTTTGCAAAATATTTACGAGGGAGATATACGATTAAACACTGCAAAGTTTATTTTGTGTAATATATTCGTTTAATTTTTTTTGTATGTTGTTTTGACCTAATTCCAAATGATTATTTTATAGATTTATAATATTTGTAATAATTTCTCCATTTTATGTGTAACATTTTCCGAAAAATATATATGTCTGAATGGATTTTGTTTTATATACAGGCTGATTATCTGAAATATGTTGTTGTTTTTTTTTCGTTTTATTAATATTAAATAATTTTTAACACTTAATAATTGACTTTGTTTTTATTTTTATGAGTAATATTAAATGCTAATTTTACGTACTAAAATGAATTCGTTTGATGAAGAATGAAAGTTTCGATGGAATGATGTAATGTATTTTGAATGAGATCCTAAATTTAATATTCATAAGTACTATTTCATAATGAATGCAAGCTGCATCTTAATTTTCATATCGTTCTAGTGCTAATTTAATGTGGCTGTCATTTGGAGGATTGATGGAATTTTTCTAAGATTTCTGTTGAGAAAATAATCATTTCCTAGTTCAGTCTTTCGATTATCGAAAATAGTCAAATATTTTTATTTTTAGAATAGAATTGAATAAAATTAAAGTAAAATAAAATCCATTACGCACAACCTAATATCGACATGAGATTATTTGACGGTTAGAATGTTAACATTTTGTCTGTATAAGATAAATAGTAAAGTACTTTAATATTCTTTGTTTTCTATTCTTCTACATGTAGGTAAATGCATTTTGAGTCTAAATTTTTAGAACAAATCTTTGGTATATGTTTGTTAAGAAAATAACGTGTTAACGAAAAATTGTGTGTAACTATTTTGTTTACATCTCTCTGAGAAATAGTAAATGAAGGTTCGCTTTATACAAACATGTCCCTAAGGACAATAACTTGCAATGAGTAGATAAACATTTTGTTAGATAAATAATTGGTGAAGTGAAACAATTTTGAAAATGTGAACTTGATCGGAAAGAAAACCCTGAACACGAATAATCAATTTGAATGGTTTAGCGTCCCTTTTTTACCACTAGTACATTTACGTTCTACTCGAGTAGAAAATAGCGGCGATTGTCTCTTAATACCTCCTTAAAATTGATGGGTGGAAGATGCGATTAGAATTACATACTAATATCTAAGTGAGCAACCAAAATTGGTTTAAGTATGTGGTGAGCTTCAATGTGCCATATGTATCTTAACAAGAGTTCACTATGGCTTCGTCGCAGACAAGCAAAACAGAATAAATTTAGAGAGACGACACAAAACAACGCTCATTTGGAAAGGGCATATTCTGAAATTTCAAAAATACATATTAATTTATGCAATAGCCGAATGTTCGAAGAACACCGGGAACAATGAAATGTGCATTTTATCATCTTCATCCGTATCAACTCTGGAGTCGCTCAGGGCTCAGTTTCATCACTCAACTTTCTAATTTCGCTTTTTGAATTCAAACTTAAACAATTAGAATCCCTTCCTTTTAATCTTGATGAAAATTCAATTTTTTTTTTAAATTTAAATCAAAAACTGTATCTATTAATTTAAATTTAAATGAGAAAAATCATAGTTTGTGATACCGATCTAATGTAATTATTGATAGAATCGAAAGAAGCTTCCCCCTTTCCAGATTCTCAGCAAGATGTAAACACGTAATTAATAGCCTGTTTGCGCCGAACTTAATAACACAATTTCTTATTATCTACTACGTGTATGTATAAAATTTCAATGGACCATCAATCCTCGGACCTAAAGTATTTTCGCTGTCTTTTAGAGTTCCGGTTCTTTCGCCTATCATATTCCTTGCTCTAGTCTACTATTCTTATTCCCCGACTATCTATCTACTCTAATGTCTTAGTAAATTAGAAAAAAGGTTAAGAAAAGGATATCGATCGCTACTTTAAGTAGTTTGTTGCCAGCAATAGTTAAAATATTTTTTCCCATAAGTAGGCCGGCCAATTCGGTTTTGTATAGTAAAAAAATCAACTAAAATTAATGAACACAAAGTACTTTGGCCTGTCGTAAGTATATCATAAAAAACTTATTATTAACCGTTTTCCGTTTTGTTATTTATATTTAATTTTTTATTCCTAATAATTGCGTTATGTAAATTGAATTTGTAAATTTGGCCCGTTTACGAGTCAATTGAAAGCGTATCTACGTCAAACTTAAAACTTACTTGTCTCTTAGGCTCAGGCGGTTTCGTATAATCTAAATCTACTTTCGAGAGCGGTACTTGGTACTGGTGATGATGATGATGAAGTGGATGATGATGTTGTTGGTGATATTGATGATCGAAATGTTGATTTGTATAACCGCTAGTGTATGGCTGTTGATTTTGATGAAGATGATACTGATGTTGTGGCAACTGTTGTTGTATTTGCTGCTGAAGATGATACGGGTGAAGATATTGATGACTTAAGGGATGATATAGTTGCGAATAGAGTTGATGATATTGATGATGATGATGATGTGATAGTGCAGGATTTGATGCATGAAGTGATGGCATTAAATTACGCTGATACAATAAACTATGTGATATGGGTTGTGATAAAATGTTCATAGTCGTTGCCGCATAGGGATTATTATAATTGGAATAACTACCACTACTGTACATGTTTGTTGATGGTCTTTGTTGTTGATTTTGTTGATACAAATAGTTTAGTTGTGACGAGGACAGTGTGGGTTTGAGACGTGACAGAAAGCTATGTTGTGCGCTACTCGTTGGATTCTTCGCGGTTTGTCCTAGAACGGATGGTATGTAAATGTTTGGCTGCGACGAGAAGTTGGTCGCCATTTGTAATAGGTTACTATCGTCCAAATATGGCTGACTATCGCCCAAATTCAATTGCGAAAAGCTGGACAAACGTTGTTGATTGAGAATTTGTGACGATCGCGATATCGATTTTGACGTTTCGTTCAGTAGATTCGCCAAATGGATGGCTGAGTTTGTTGTCGATTGATTTTGTGTTGCAGCAGCAGCAGCAGCGGCAGAAGTCGTTGAAAAGTCGTATAAGTCAGTCATTGTGGGCAGACCGCCGACGCTGTAGCGACGTCGCGGAATGATTGGTGGCGAAATTCGACCGTAACTAGATGTTAAACCATCGAAGGGGTAAGCGCCTGATGCTGACGTTTGACCGTACATTTCTGGTTGACCGTAATATTGACCTAGGATATCTGGTAGTGGAGGACTTCCCATGTTGTAATTATACATCTGAAATATTCGATTTAAGAAGTTTGTTTTGTTTTTTTGTATCCTTTCTGTGTTCAGCAGGTATTATTTTTTGTTTATTTGCTTCAGTCCCATCTAGTTTTGACTGTTGTTGGCGATAAGCTCTACTTTTAATGTTTTTCACTAAACAGATTTTGTCCGAACACTTACGGACGGGTGGCTCCGTTTTTAATAACATTGAACTTTAGATTTTTTCTCTTCTTTTTAATAGTTAATTTATCTTATACATTTTTATTTTAATTAATTTTCTTTCTCGTTTTGTCCAGAAATTTCATAATTTTGATTATTATTTATACACGATTGTTTATTTTTGGAATAATTTATTATTTTTTTTATAATTCACACTTTATGTTTTCTATTTGGAATTGTTGTTTGTAACAGTTTTGTATTAATTGTTTATTTGTGAGATCGGAAGTTCCGCGTATGAATGTGATTGTGTCGCGTAGGAAATGAAGAATGTAACGTGTATTAATGTCTTTTATGTTAGTAAAAATTGAGACATGAATGACAATTTTATACACACAAAAATCATTTTTAAACCTAATGATATTAAGGTAATTTTGTTCAATTTATAATTTAAATAATTGATCAATTTTTATTGTCGATAAGTTCTTGATAAACATTAAACTTTATGGAGCTGTTTCAGTTACAAAGGACCTTTACAGAGACTGCAAATAAACAGGTGGGACTGTGAAACCGTAGAATGCATAGTGTGTAAGGCCTCAGCTCCGGAACGGATAAAATGAAATACCTTGTTGGCGAATGAGCATCAAGGAACTCTTCTTTCAGTCGCAAAATAAGAGGAGACCATCGCTGAATTGTGACTGGAGGGGGACGATGCTCGCCTAGTATCAAATCGATTCTAAGGCAGTGAGTATAACAAAGGTGAAGAATTCTCACTAGAAAGACCATGTGTAGATTGTGTTGGACTTGATCCGAACGTGTACTTATTTTTGATGAAACGGGAACGCTATGGTGTGGCTTATAGGGTTACATAAAAAACAGTATAGGTGTACAGAAAAGGAAGGGAAAGGGGTCTTTAACAAAATTATACTGGGAAATTTCCGAATTTGAAATCTGTCAAGACTATGGAAACGTTCATTTCCCACTTCGACCTTCAGCCCCGTATAACTTTTTGGAACTAGTCTCACAGTACTAAGCATTTTACTTGAATATGCATTTAGGACATGACAAAATAAAACCAGAAGCAGCAGCGTCTAAAGCAGAATTTATTTTAGAACGCATATATGATCATATGACGCCAGTTTAAACGAAAGCAGCGACGAAATAACTGCTGCTCTTACGTTCTAAAATCTAAAATTCTGATTCTGTCGACGCTGCTTTCATTGCCGTTGCTTTTGTTGTTTCACGGTCTTTATGTTTCGAAATATGCCAAAATTCAGACTTTAATGAATTGATAAAAGTTTGCAGTACTGAAGACAGTCGGAAGGAAACTTCAATTTCCTAATTTTTTTTTTTTAAATATTTTTCTCGTTAGTATTGTATCAATATTGTATCGGAGTTACATCCCAATTATTTCAGGAACTTCGGCAAGACTGTAAGAGGCTTCGAATTCATGATAAAATCCATAAAATCGGGAAGCAATTATTGATGTATTGATCATTTGAACCATAGAGTTATATGTACTGGAGAAAAATTCTAAGCAACATGGAATGCGCAGGGACTGAAGAGCCTAATTGAGACTTCAGTGACAGTGACGGTAGAAATCGAACCGACCCTAATCCGAAATCTTTCTATCTAGCATTTTTGTAAATTAATTAATTAATTTCAGTACAGGTAGAGTTCTGATATTCGATGTTAAGCTAATTTTGGATAACGGAGTTTAGTCGCATAGGATACGTTAATTGGGTGGGTACTGCGTATATGTGCTTTGCACAGTAGTATCTGGATCCGTTGGGATCCACTGAACGAACCATGGCTAATTTTGCAGAAAAAAATGAGTGACGGTAAATAAATATGTTTCCGTGATAGGAAAGTCAGTACTGAAAATATTTCGCTTAACCTCTGCAGCTCGAATTACGCTGAAATTCCTATGTTATATGACGAGTAACTTGGAGCGATTGGTTTCTTAGGACATACGGTTGTTATTATGTGAGATACACGTGATTGCATTATACGAAAAATACTTTTTTCGCCTAGTTTTTCAGCTCCAGAGGACACAATATTATAGTACAAAATGGAGTAGACTACATATTTCAAGGCCTGAACTAGTGACCATAAAGTCAACCTTTTCCCGTGAAAGCTCTAAACTAAAAAAGTGTAACTTTTGAAAGTAGTTTTAACTTTAAATATTCGTAATGACATTGTTAAGAGCACATCGACAATAAATTTATAATACAATCAATTTCTTTTGTTAATTTATTAACGAAATTTACACATTAGTTTTGTACCACAAAAACATAAAATACAAGTCACAAATAAATAAATAAAAAAAATACATTTCAAATAAAAAAATATTTTATTGTAATTAAGTAAATAAGTTTTGTTGTTAAAAGTATTTACTGTAGGTATATAAATATATATTTTTTGTTAATAAATGTTTCTCTCATGAAATATATTTAGTATCTTCTTGTAACGATTAACTAAACATAAATAAAAACCCGTTTCAAAAATGGTTGACTATTTATTCGTTTAGTATAAATAATTATTTTAGCATTCTTCGTATTACTTCGTCTTACTTATTATTTATGTTATATGAAATATAACAGAAATATCAAAGCCAATTTTGGGAGCCATCATTACCGATAAGTTTCGTCAAAAATCTTTAATTACTTTTAATTGTTTTTGACGAAAGAATTATAAATATTCTCATTTATTTATTAAAGAAAAAAAAAACAAATACAAAATTAAGAATAAATCAACAAAACATAGTTCTCGTATTTCTATTATATAAATATTTTTATTTGGTCAAAAAATAAAAGAACGGAATTCATTAATAAAAATAATTAAAAAAAAATTATAATTGAGGAATTTGTGGTACAAACACTGTTTTTTTCGTAAAATTTTGGTTTTATTAAATTTAAAATTTATTCATATTAAAATTTAAAAAAAAATTGTCAGTTATTTATATAAACAAAATCTGCCAGTTTGAGCATATAGCAGATTCAATTTTTATTAAATTAAAATGAAATGAAATTTAATCGAAATATATGATTATTACCAAAATGAATCGATGGAAAATTCAAAATGAACTGAAAATAATTGAAATAATTATCATCATGAATTACTTTGTGCCAATTTTCGTTTGAATTTTAATTTCTCTTCTATATTATGTACTTTTTTTTGGTGTCGAAAATAATTTTACTAATATAATTTAATGTGTAATTAATTCTTACAGAGTTCTTCCACGTAAATATTTTGTAGTTGCGTTAATAATTCTTTCGCCAAATCAAATCCAAACACATACTAAATAACTTATTTGTTTAAATAATTGAAAACAAAAATGAACACGAATTAGCAATATTTAAAAAAATGTTTTGAAATATGAAATAGAAAAGATTAAAATTTGATATTTAGTAAAAAAATCTCTAGTGAAAATATGTTTGATTATAGTTTTCTATGAGGACAGAATAAAATGTTTATATTAAATGACCATTGAAATTTATTTATGCACTAAACATGACAAGATTGATGATGCTAAAGAAATGAAAAATAATAAGGAAGAGTAAAGAAAAATATAAAAGTTAAAATGGAATTCATAAATTACTAGATTTCTAAAAAAAAAATTGAGTTGATTTTCTTAACGCAAATACAAAAAATCTAATTTTTCTATTATATCGATTCTATTTTTTTTTGTAATATATATGTAGTTTTTCTGGTTGATTTTAAAAGTAATTATGTACATTTATACGAGAATTAAAAATTTCAATTGACCAAAATTATTCGAATGTTGTTAAATTATTATTTTAAGGTCTTAGTATTTGTCGAACGAATCGATTAGTGGATTTTTTTAATGATTGTCGAATGATTGATTGGTGGTTGAGAATGTAGCGTGAATGATTGCTTTTGTAACAATACAACATTGTAATGAATATGCTATGTTCAAATGTAGGTTCTAAAAAATTGTTAGGTTAAGTGCAATCAATATACAACGGTCTGTGCTATTAACACGTTTACTGATAGATTATAGGGTCAACCATATAATTAAATATGTTTAATGCCAACTAAAGAAGGAGTGGAGTGTAAATTGTTCTTGCGGAGAAAGAAAACTATTATATAAATGGCAAGGACTACTTCGATATTAAGCTGTGTCTCTGGTAAATATTTAATAAACAAAATTATTTGGTTTTTGTTGTTAATGTTTATGCGCTTTGACAAAGTTCTGTTTATATTTTGGAGGTGATAACAGTTGAAGAGCTATGACTTCATTTTTAACTTATATATTTTTAATGTAAAGAATCATACCTGGGTTCATTTTTTATCTTTCCAAGATGTCATTCTTTTTCAGATTTTATTCGATAGTGAAAAGGATTGAAAATCGAACTGTGTGAAACTTTTAAATTGTATAATCTGAATGCAAAATCTGTTAATGTAACAAAAAGATAAACATTTTGTTATCACTCAAGGCCCGTCATATTTTCAAGATTACTTATTTCTCAACACCCCATTCTTCAGATTCTGGTAATTTTAGTTCGCTAATTTCACGTCTTAAGTAAATTAGTACATGGGAAAACTATAACAAAGCTAGCAGTGTAGCTACTCCAGAGATATGTCCTTTGATTAAAAAATCCAGGGTCAAACACATCGACCGCGAGTCGGTATATCTGTGGAATTCTCGGACATTTGACCAACTGGGAAACAATAATTTATTCCGTTAAAAATATGCACATAAGTAGCCTCAACGACATCTAGGTGTGAAAAGGGAAACCTGATCCCTATGATCTGGTAGCTGTACCTAACTGTAACTTAGATGAACCTCATGGCTGCCCTTAATTAAAAGATTGGAACGATAAATATTTTCATTATAAAGCGACTCAAGTTTTCACTCGTCTCTTATTTTGATCATTTCAATGCAAATATTTACAAGACTTTGGTAAACTTTTCTCCCAATTCCAACATACACCCGCTCACACTATACTTAAGCCAAAACACACAATTAAAAAGAGACCCATATTTTAAATGGTACAGTGCACCATGATGTCACCAAGAGTCCTTCAAAAAACAACAACACATAACAGATCCTTGACGTGAAAAAAACAAATGTTGGTTTGCAGCAATTCTATTTCGTACACACAGAGAGATCTGAGAACTCATTTCCTGTATTTATGTACGTCATCAGATCCCATATTATCTTGCCGACGATTAAACAAACCTACCCCGGACGGTTGACAATGTAAAAAGGACACACCATTAATAGTGCAGTCCAGATACGACTTAGGGGAGACACAAACCTTCATGGTGTCGGTGCTATTTGCTCGAGGATGCAGCTTAGTGCTACTTGTTCTATACTCGTATGTACACATTATGCAGTCCGAGCTCGAAAAGAAGTACAAATGTGAAGAGAAGCGTTTTCTTTTTAAGATCCTTGAAGAAAACGCGCCGGAAGGTACACGGTCATACAAATTGACAAGAATATTATATTAAATAAACAACACCGGCACTTTGTATTAATTAACGGCTATTTGTATAATATACCCGGATCTATCGCGGTCACATGTAGATGGCGATAAACGTTAATATCGTTTCACGGTCTCTTGATGGCGCTATGTTCATTTGACCGTTTTCCAATTAAATTAATTGGCTGTTAGCACGCTGGACAGGTGAATTTTTGCAGATAGAACGACCGATTGTTTCTATTTGTGTGTTTAAAGGGTGGCACCAGAAACAGGAGGCACACTTATTAAACAATTCATTAAGGCAGAAAGCGACCTGGATAGAACTCCGAGAATTGTACTACACATCACTTATTCGAATATCGATAAGACGTTATAACACAGCCGCCAAAACTAAACCGCACTAAACCATGAAAGAATCGATCCGTGATGCAATATTAGCCCTAATATGGGGACGGGTTGGCTGGTGGGTTGTCGCGGAGCACTAAATTTTATACGGAATCCGATATTGTTCACATTGATAGCGACCCGTCTATATTGTTATCACGTTATAAAAATTTCCAAGAAAAAAGAACTTAGTTGCTCCTTGTTTCTGATATAAAAGGACTTTTATCTTCCTGGCATTGTCACCCCGTGTACACTACCGACAACGGCCAATGGAAAACAAACCGAGCCAGAAACAAGCTATGAAAGAAGTTGGGAGAAAAAAATATTACTCTTGGATATGCATGTCGTTATCCTTGTTTAGTCTATATAGTGGTACGATAGTTTCCATACATCTACATTCTCACCGAACTGAATATTATCATGTGGATGGAAATGTGGGGTTGCCACTGTACTAAGAGGCAGTTATGTTTGCTGTCTAGGAATTGAAAATTATTGTTGGCTCACGTTCTACTCCACCGAGTTCCGGGTACGTTTTGCGCAAATTAAGAAATTCATAAAGTTGCTTCGGCTTTTCTTTTCCTTTTTTTGAATTAAATTTCATTGCAAAGTTTTTTGTTTTTATATGGCAATTCAGGTGCTTCTTCGAACATTGTTTGAGATAGGCTCGAGCTTTTTTTGCCTTGTTCAGGAAATACAGACTAATTGAAGAGCTGGGAGCTATTCGTATAGTGTTAAAATTCTAGATGAAATTTTCTGCGGTTTATATATTAAAGCCGATTACCTTTGCAGGGTTTAGGTCCAGAATGTGTTGATACTTGTAATATTGTGTTTGAAGGATGCTTACCTTCGAACGTTCCCTACTGACCCTGATTCACGCATAGAAAAACTTATATCAGTTTACGACATCTAAAAGAGGTGAGCTTTTCGACCTACAGTGAATATAAGATGGCCTTATTGCAAAGAAGTCTTGAGATTCTCGTATGCTGGAAATAATTTCGGGGATGAAGCCTTTTGTCTGGGCATTCCCTTAATATCACCAGTAATCTTTCTGTGGCTCACTGCAGTACCAGTGGTGCACGATGAAAGTTGAACCTCACAAGTTGAAGAACTCTGCTTTTTTATTTTATGATAGGGCAATTTCGTAGGGGGCTCATACCCACAAATGGTTTAGCCGGAGTTGCACAATTTTGCTTAGACGTAATACATTGGCATTAACGAAATGTGGGTAGCAGATACAAAATATTTTCCTTACTAATAGAAACCAGAATTGTGCAGTTCATTCAAAGCAAAATGGGTTATCCACTAGGGGTTGGCTATTCTCTCGGGCGATACACGTACCTGCAAGATTTGGACACAAGTCATCTAATATGTATTAGAAGAGGCCATGATTATCTCCTAAAACTGCTTTTTTTTAATCATACAAAATTAGGTTGCACAATACGTCCCACCAGTACTTCAAGTACTATATGGTATAGCAAGGCGTGAAGCCATCCCATTTGACACGATAAAAATGGCAAAATTTCAAAGTGTGTGGATACTTATCTCTTTAAGTTAAACGTTGGAAAAAGGTATTCGGAGTTATTGTTTACTACATTCTTCATACCGAGTTATAGATCACAAAGGTATTGCCGGAAAGGGAGTTGTATCAAGAGAGAAGCACAACGTGAACTCCTTTGTGAAGGGGAAAAAAAATTACTATCTGAATCAAAACAGGAATACGAAACTGGCTTTTTTTTAACAAAAGGCAGTGAAAATGATTTCATTATTGATAGTAAACTGATATGGAACGAGTTGATGAAAACATCAACAAAAGAACTAGTCTTTTATGTGGAGCAGTGTGAATGTTGAACATTGCAAAGCATGATGTAAGGAAAGTCCTGGCATAATGCCCGAAGATCGATTACCAAATTTCGGACGATACAAATACCACAAAAAAGGAAACCATTAAAGCCATTCATTTGATCGGCACTTCAATATATCAGACTGGAATAATTCTAATTAATAGGGGACGATTAATGAGATGAAAAATAAGATGGAGCTGGCACCCAGACAGGAAAAGTTGTAAACAAGGATGCATGGATGGTATACTTCATTCTGTGTATCAGATATCAAGTGTCCCTGAGGAGAGACAGTCATAAAGCTTACTGGATTACCATCATTCAAAAAGCATCAATCTATTAAAATCTAATATTTATAGGTATAGGTATATTATTGTTACTTTCCGCAAATAACTCACTGCTGGTGAATCTTATTGAGTTTTGTACGGAAAAGTCGATTAAAAGAGTTCGTAAATGTTCACTACATGTGAAAGAAACTTGAATTTTAGATGAAGATTATACGTTAATGAAAATTATAAATTTTTTAGTCGAATTGTTCATACTAGGCGATACACCCAAATATTTCATAAACAGATGGTTCAGACACGATTCACCCACATGATTCAACTACGATTAACAAAATAGAACTGCTGGTTAGTGCGACGATATTCACAAGGAAATAAATATTTTTTTTAGACATTTTAGAGAGCTTGAATGGTAGGTAGATAGCAACTTTCATTCACTAAAAATGTGAACGTTATCTATGGCAACCCAGTGTACGAAATGTGAATACAGTTTTTCATATTCATCATAAGAGAGAAAGTAGGAAGTGAAAATTTAGTGCACTTTCCTTTACATATATAACACTATAGCTCGTAGATGAAAATGTCCTTGTGCGTTTAAAATGGCAGAAGGTAAGCTTTACTAGAACGCTGAAAAACATGTAGTGAAGCAATAAGAAACCTACTTCAACCAGGAGCCCTCTAAAATAGTATCGCATGTTTTCAAGCCATAAATGTAGTATGTATACAACGTAAGGACTTGGCGACATTATGACGACACATAGATATGAGATATGAAAGGTGAATATATAGTGCAAGTCAAGTGGCTAGTTTGTCTGTGATATTCTGATTGCAAGATTACTATCCAGCACCTAGAAATTTTATAAAACAATATGTCTATTATCTCTCCAGATAACTTCCGTCAAATCTATTAACTTTTTTTCAAAAGTTGTACCAGATCTGTTCACCGTGTTTATTATTAGAGGGTCATAGGTTCAATCAATAGTTTACGACGCATTTAAAATTTTAATCATTTAAAATTTTAATCAATGTTCGTCTTAAGAACTAGATTAGCAATCAGAATAGCAGCATGGAGTAACATCCAATAGTCCAAGTTTTCCCTTCATTACTGCAGCATTTACTACTTCTATCATCCATCGGCATATTCATTAAAACCGGTAAATTACACTGGAGATTGATAGCAACTGTTTGGAAACCTTTTGCTAAAAATTGAGCACAGCAGGAACATATATATGGATATATTTTTTATCTATTTGCCATTTTAAATGCAAACAAGTATACCTAACATATTATACCATACTTAATTTCTTGCCCAGCATTTCAAATTCTGCTGCGAAGTAGTCAAGAGTTGAACCAGACAAGCGTTACGTATTTATTCCATAACTTAGCGAGTTAGTTTTCGTTTGAGTTTTATTGTCATTCGTCCAAAACATACCGGGAACGTCAGCAGAATTCCCAGTACTGGACTTCCAATTCTGGATCAGTTCTCAGTTTCAGTACCTGCAACATCTTAGTACTAGCTAATGTTTAGATCCGAAATTTTAAGAGCGCTCATATAACTCAGTTCGAGTTTCAACAGGACTAAAGCAAACATTTGCATAGGTGTGCCAAATTTGTCCAAAGAATGAAAGTTTGAGTTGAGAGTGGGTTGGTTTCTTTTAAATATTCGGCACCGCCGAACTATAATATTAGAAATGAATTTCAAGTATTGCTCTTCCATAGAAATTTATATGTTGATGTAGGCATAGTGTTATAAGACTCTCTATGAGCCTTTACACTATTGGTTACGGCTTATCACGGTATTGGTATGTTTCTTAATTTCTTTCAAGGTCGGTTGGTGAATTATTATAGTTTCTGGTCAACTAATACGTAGGTGTTACACCAAATTAAAATTTTTTTTCAGTTTTTACTTATTAATAAGTTATCTCTAAAACTTAGTTATATGTCTTTTGTTTCTCGATTAGATTTACAGGGAAAGAATTTAAAATCTATAATTTTGCATTGTTTTTTTTTTATTTGGTTTGGAGTGAGGGAACTAGTAAAGACATAACTTACAAAATATTTCGTAAATTTCCTTAAAATTGAAATTTAATTTGTTTTCTTTTCTTTAATTTGAGCCTTTTCTTATTGAATTTAATCGGCTTTCTTTACAAACAAAATGATCCTTATTAAATTGCTATTGTACTCGTATAAAACATACAGTTTTTTTTTTTTTTTAATATTTCATTAAATTTGTAAATACTGACTACAATCATCATTAAATTACCCTATCTACATTTTGTAATAAATTGATAAGGTCTACCAATCATATTCTTATAACTAGAACAATAGAAATAAAATTTTATCCAAGATAAAAATAAAAACAAAATACAAAATCAAGTTGAGTGCATAAATAAATCCTGACACTTTAAAAATTAATTTGTTTTGTTATTGCAGTTGGGTTAAAATAATTTTTTCTTTTTTAAAAAATGCTTCTTCAATTTTAATGCATTCGGTTTTACGGTGGTATTTTTTTATACTGATAGTAAAGAACTCTATTAACGCAGAACCATTGCATGCTTGGTATAAAGTTCATTAGAAAAAAGTTTAAAAAAAAAGTCATTAAGGACATTAGTGAATTCCATTTTATCCGCAAAGTATACACAAGGAAAGACGTGAATTAATCGCTTAGTTTTATAGTAGTCTAGAAAAACAATTTTGTCCAATATCTAGACCATAAAGTTCTGCGTATAAACGTAGTAAGTACAAAAGATTGTCTTAATATCGCGATTTTAATTTCCTTTCGTATATTGGGATTTTACGTTTAGTTGAATGAAATAGCAAACTGTGATAGTAAAAAAAAATAAAATAAAATGCATATGGTGATAAAATAAGCGAGAAAAAATATCGTTAAGTTCATTCGACGTTGAATGCCCTTACGACAAGGATGGTGAATTGCAATTAGTCTTGGTCATTTCGATGCTAAGATGGATTTAATTCTACAAACATGCCGACTAGGGAACGTGCGTTATAAAATGCAGTTAATTTTCTTTTAAAAAAATCATTCCAACTAAATATTGTTTATTCTAATTAGGAAAGAAATTTATAAAAGCTTTCAACTATTACATATTTTGAATATTTCGGTTAAAATTAAAATTTCGGCATGAAATCGGAATTTATTTTTAAATTTTGAAAAATTACCTGTTTTTGCGCCATCGCTTGCATTTGTTGAAACATTTGTCGCTCTTCTTCTTTTCCTTTATTTTGATAATTGAAAAATTCAGCACATTGTATAGAAAGAGAATAAATTTGTCACGTTAACAATAAGAAATATATACTGAATAAAAAATACTGTCAAGGATGTTCTTCTGGTATTATGAATCTTATTTTTCATATTTTCTCACCCATTCCTTTATTCTGTAGCATTTCCAATAGTTTTTTAATGCTTTCATCCCGGGCGTTGAGCGTTTGTTTCTGTGTCTCAATGCGCAACTCTAATTCTTTTATCGTATCCCTAAGAATTGCAATTTCTCTTTGTAGGTGCTCATTTTCCGCGTAAATTGCTTCCATTTGTTGTTGAAGTTCGATATTTGGTTGTCGCATTCGCATCCGAAGCTCTTCTTCAAGTTGACGCACTAGCATCGCTTGTTTCTAAAATTATGATTTATTTGAGTTAAAAATTAATAATTTATTTTCTCTGTTTATAAAAAAAACATGTTAAAAAAATTAATAAATAAAACATGCCTAGGCCCAGAGGATTAGGAATGGCTCGAACCATTAATTAATTTAATTAGACATTGTAGTAAATCGATGCATCAATCGGAAGAGGCTTAATTGTTTTGTGTAAAAACAGATCCGACTTCGACGGTGGACTTCGCTGCACCTTTTCAGCGTCATGTCGATACAACGGCAAACTCGTACCCGAAAGACACACGACTTGAACATGGTAAACGTCGAAACCCAGCTTGTCATATTCTCAGCAGGTAAAGTTACCGTCGCAATCGGAGGAGTTTGATGAGCAATATATCAATGTACAATATATTGCTGCACATTTGCGAAGGTCCTTAAGACAACGATACTCTAGCGGAATTAGAACTAAACTCTTTTCTCCTCCCGATACAGAAACATACATATATAGCTCCAGTGGAACATTTTCAGTACTGACTGACTTGACTTGGCTTGGTTTTTTGGGAATTTCGTCTAGGGCAGCAATTTGAAAAATATAGTAACAGGTTAAAAGTAGAAAGCTGTGTTCGCTCGCACAGTGAGTAAAAGATATCAAAGACTATGGATTACATTTAATTTTACAGATCATTTAATTCTGTAAAACATTGTATGTAATTCTTGCATGGTAAAGCAACAAAAAACGAACAAGAAGAAATAAATTGGAATCTATATAAACGATTCACATTAATGTATGTATATCATAGAGCAGTTTCTCGAAGACAATCAGTTCCTCCTTCGAAGACGTATGCACACCTGCGAACCACTTCCATCAGGATATGAATGCAAGGAAAAGTTTAGAGCGGTGCATCTCAGTGCAGTAGTTTGGACTGACCTTACTCATTTAAATAATATGAAAGATTCTCAAATTTAACGCTGTATAAGGTACTTATGCCTCATAATGAAGGTATCAATAGATTTTAATTTCGCTAGGGTGCTTTGTTTCCCAGGAACAAGATATGCAGCTGAGCCAAAAGAGGTCCAATTAGGCCAGAGCTCTCAAACAAAATTTCAATAAAATTAAATTAAAAAGTTCATCCTAATCGACAACAGAATGGTTTCTTACTTGATTTTCACTACTAAGCAATTTGAGTTGGTCGTTAATGAGACTGTACTTGGCACTTTCCTCCTTACGTAGGGCTCTCTCCTTTTTGAGCTCTGGTGACCAAAATGTTTTTATACTGTGCATTGAACTACCTAACTTTTGGTTTGTTAATTCAAGCTCACGTTTTAGTTGGCCTAGTTCACGTTGCAGATCAGAATTCTGATGCTGCAGATCACCTAGATAAGCTCGATCTGTTGATGGCATCGCTGCAAGGACAAAGTTCAATTAATAAAGAACCAAATCTGATACAAGAGTTGAAATACAAACCCATCGGATTAGGACTTTGTCGTGCAGATCGTCCGTAGAGCTCGTCCTCTAAATACAGTCCACGCTCCAAGGAACGATCTCTGGAGCGATCGCGAGGCTCACGAATTGGTATAAATTCGCGATCGTGAGGATCTACCATGCCACCTCTATCCAGCGATTGATATCGAGTTCCTGCGGGAAAAATTTTAGGGAAATTCTGAAAAGTGTTGGAAAGAATTTCCTCGAAATTTTATTTTTGAACAAAACTTACGCGGATACTCCATTGCGTGTGACATTGCCGGTCTACTGGCACTTCGACTTCTGTGATGGCCTCCTCCAGCCGGACTAGTCGGCTCGTCCATGTCTCTATAATATGGGCTACCCATAGCTGCAATAGAGTTATGATGATGATAATAGGATGAGGAATGGGGACCGTAGTGCAGAGGGGAGGAATTGCCAGAACGTGTTTGACGTAATTTTCGTCCTAAAAATTTCAAATCAGAGAAAAACAAAGGAAATTTGTGTAGTGAAAAAAGAAAACCAAACAAAGGACGTTGTTTATGACAAAAACAAAATAAAGAAAACTAATAGCTTCATAAGAAATAAAATAAATGTTGCGAGAACTTATTATGAAAATCTTGCAACCATAGCTTAATTGTCTGCGAGTCGTTTTAAAAGATCCTGGTTTAGTGCTGCCAGATTTTCATATTAAGCCGCAGTTGTGTTCGAGTGAAAGAGATAGATCGAAAATGTGAAAGAGAGTTTCGAGATAGATGTATTGAGGGCGGCATGCAAGATTGACTTTTACAGGAACAAACGAACTCAAAAAGAAAAAAATCATAAATATAAAAGAAACCCATAAGAGTAATGTTCGAAAAAAATGTCGAAAACAGTGTAATTTTGAGGGCAGAGCATTCAAATAATTTATTATTATTTATAAAAAAAATGTATATATAGATATTATTAAATAGCAAGCTCTGTCAAGAAACCATCCAAAGTAAATTTTGTTTTTGGAAGCAGAACCTAATTTCTTGTGCACATTAAATTTCTCTTGAAACTGAAAAGGAAACTCGTAACCCTTTGGTCGTTCAAAGGTCGACTTCTTGCTTTTCTGGAAAATCTACCTTATACTCACGACAAGTCCTATGCAAATCAACGGAGCATTCAATCCACTGAAACACAGTCTACTTATACTAGTGTTATATCTAGGTAGCGACAGGGTAGGTACTGGGTATTTTATGGAAATTAATTTCACCCCGGGGATTATTGTTAGCGTTATGAAACGGACTTAAAATATGCAATGTGCAATTATGATTAGGCTTTTTTTCCACCATCTCGAGCGGTGGTTAGTATCGATCGTGAGAAAATTTTTTTTCCGACATCCACCAACCCCCCCCCCCCCCCCCCCCCCCTTTGATGTCAACAGTAAGGCGGCGAGACTGGGGTGTAAATCATTACGCGTGGTATTGTTTGTTCGGAGTGGAATAATTAATTGTTTTTATTTGTTTGCTTTGTTTTTCAAGTAGATCTTATAACGTGGTGTGAAACTGCCGAATGGGATAAAACGATGGGAACGGTGGCTTCTTGATTTATTCGTATTAAAGCTTGAATTCGGTGAAAATGAGGATATCTTACTCGACGTCTAATTGAACTTATATAGATATACTGCATATCTTCGCTTTGTTTTCTTCAAACTTATCCAGAAATATCGAAATTTTTCTTCTTTTCCTTGAGATGGCCAAAACAGTTTATTTGAGTGATGTACGTTACAACCAGTCATTCACGTTAAAGAGTTATAATCGTTTAGTGAAGTACCTTAATTGAACTGTTCATTTAATCTTTTATATTTTCAATCAGCCGCTCACTAGTCAATAGTCACTCACCTCAGTAGTCTCAATTCATTCAATTGAACTGTTCACTTACTCTATTCTTTTCTCTAACCAGCCGTTCAGTAGTCACTCACTATACCAGTGTTAGCGACGCTCTTACTTTTAAACTAATATCTGTTGATCACAGAAACCACGAGTGACTAATAGTGTGAATTGCGATCACAAATTCTATCTTTTAAGTGTACAAGTGCACATATGTTCACTTGAATTTTACTGAGATAGACAGTACACAGTACTATCGTAGCGGTGTAGTAGTGGTATTCTTGTATCTTGTATAACTTGCATTTTACTGTTTGCAGTTTCCATTTCATAATCCCTCCCTTCCATCATGAACTGCCATTCATTTTGACCGTATCCGCTCAGTCAATTCTCTGAACGGTTTTGCCTAAGGTTTATTTCAGACCGCAAAACATAATTTAGTTGTATTTAGTCTAGAATGCCATTAAAACCCAGTCGCCAAGAATTGGATTCTTTGGAATTTTGTTCGTAATTTTTTGGTTCTCTTTTGACTTTATAAACACTCTACTCCAGGTTATGTCTACCTTATAGCCTATCATTTCCATTTGGCAAACTTTGGGTTCCACCTTGGATTCCATGGTCAATCTTGATTTGTAGTAATAGATTGGCAGTAGAGTATATTAGTTTTCGGACGCTGTGGATCAGTATTCATAGTATGGTTTCTATAATAATAATTAAGGCTTGATAATATAATATTTTGATCAATTCTCAGTTAACGCCGGTTGATTTGTGTATTTTTGGATGGGTCTCTTATTTTTGGTGATTTTGTTAAAAATAAGGACGATATTTCAGACTAAAGGCCCGACTGCAGTGATAATTAGAAAATTGATCTACGTGAAAAAGCGCGCCGATAAATCTGGTGTTCAATGATATCCAAAAAACGAAAGCAAAAATATGTCGATTGAAAATGGTACGATTGCGTTTGATATCATGGATTGTGAACAGGTTTGCGACTAGCCTTAAGCGTTTCTGAAAATGGGCAATTACTTTGGATGGAAAAAAAGAAAAAAGAAAACAAAAAAAGAAATGGTGTAACTATTGAATGAAATCATTACCCTCGTGTCCAGTCGTATAGAATTGTTGCCACTCCATGAATTGCAACAGAAACTCCACACACTATCTCTAAGAAATTTGGACGTGTAGTGTGGGTAGTTGGGTAGGTAGACTATAGGTTAGGCTATCGAAAGTCTTTCATCGATAACAGAACACTCTCTTCATTAATCTAAGATTATATCCCTGAAGCAAAAAAAAAACACAACAAAAATAACCTAGCAACAAATTAACTTTCAATTAGCTGCTTAATACACGAAAAAACTTTACCGAGAAAATGTCCCTGTAATCAGTCTCTTCCTTGTCCTGAGTGCTGAGTCCTTTTTGCCTGTATATATACAAAAGGACTTGGTTCTAGGTTCGTTCTCCTACTTCCGGCAATCTACAAGTTATTAATTGGTGACTATAAATTGGAGTATCTTGTCTCGACCGGATGGTTTCTTGATTAGATCGCGCAGTCAGCCAGCCCGTTGACTACGAGGACTTAGTCACGAGGATTTAATAATAAAAAAAAAAAACAAATAAATAAACTCTCTAAAATTCAACTACTCTTGCCAGCGATCGCATCCGTCTAAAAAAAATTTCAATCTCAATCACGCAAGCATTTTGCTTATTAGGACGACTAAAAAATGCCTTATTTTATGTATTTAATAGCAGCTCATTGCAAACAAACGTGTCTTTCTGTTTATAATAAAAGTAAGTAAAAAAATAAAACAAAATAAATATAAATAAAATAATAGGATAATAATCAACAGAAGATCAATTCACATGCGCATGCGTGATGTTAGTAAAGAAAAGTTGATTTTAATTAAATTTTTATAAATTTTGCTTTTATATATGAGAAATATATTAAAGAATTCTTCAAATAAATTTGACAAACTTGAAAATTTGATATGTTTTTTTTTTTTAATTACTTGTTTGTTTACTTTTACTGATTAGTTCTGAACATGTTATAGTTGCCATTGTTTTAATTTTAGTTTTACTTTAAGCGTTTTTCTTACTGATTTCAAGAAGGAGCAATTTTTTTTTACAAAAAAATTTTCTTTAAAAGAATGTTACCTAAAGGACTTCCGCGAGATCCGTAATCTCGTGATGGTGAACGATCGACAGTTGGCAGTTCGGTTAAGCGTCGAGCGGAGCGACCTGGGCTACGTACGCCAGAATTAACAGCGGGTATTGGATTGTAATCGTCGCGAGACATAATACACCGCGGAAAATCCGCGGCTTAGTTTTTCCACTTTCCTAAAAAAAAGAATATTTATAAGATAAGATTACTTTCGGCGGAAATAGATTTAATTTGTAAAAATATTTGAAGATTATTTAGTTTATTTGGATTCCTTATTTTGGTTTAAATTTTATTCCAACAATTTTTGATTTTACGCAAAATATTTTTTATTTGGCTTAATGCCAAAACGACGTTGATACCAAGTATCATTAATTTTTTCGATAGAATGTAGTGATAGTATCCTAAAAATTCTGTTTCTACACTCTATCGACTGAAATTTCACTCACCGCTTAATCGGTTTGAGTGATAACTCGCAAAATGTCGTCAGTACCTGAGACAATGAGAGCTATGTGCTACTGAAAAAATGTTGGGAGATTTTGGACCCGACAATGCAGTAATGGTAATTATTTTAAATTTTAAATAAAAAATGAAATTTGAATTATTTATTTAAAGTCAAATCAAGGCAAAGATGATGACGAGCTGAAAGACTTCATCGGCTACTTGTTCCCTTACAAAGAAGATGATGCTCATGAAAGCAACCAATTTCAATTTAAATTTAAATTTTCTCCAAATTACGCTCACAGCAGTTCTATGCTGCGACTTGAAAGTGTTTTTTCTTCCGTCCTTGTTCAGATTTATGAAAATAACTTTAAATTTTCCAAAGCACTATGAAACTTATAGTCTGGAGCAGACCTGCATAGCTCCTAGCGTGCAAATACCTCTAACATTTCAATGCCACAAGTATGAGTTTATTGTTTCCGATAGAACCAAGCTATTTTTTTATTTTTCCGGCCGTAATGTTTGGCAGTACTGTCTAGAGCAGAGTTTCTTCTGACATTGGTAGTATATCTTCGAATCTAAGATACTTGAGAAATTCTTGCTTAATTATCGCCATGTGAATATTATGCCATTGAGGCGGATCTGTTTGTTTAGATTAAGTTAACAGTTTCAATAAAATCTACGCAAAATTATTTGTTACAAGGTCGCGATAGATTCTGGGGTATGTTTAATTTGAAAGTGAAATCGAATGTTTATTCTGAAACCGGGGGAATCTGGTGAGTTGTACTCAAGTAGAATTGAAATGTGTTATAGTTACGTAAAGTATTAATTGTGGAGAATTGGCTAATGTAGGTTCTATCATATTGGGTCAATATTATCATGTTTGTCAACTTTAAATGGCTTTGTAATTGAATCCACCTTTAGCAGTACTGCGAAATATTTGAATTTGTATCAATAAGAATTATTATAGAAAAAGAATGATTATTGCTAACTAGCCAGTAATATAAAAAATTCAACAAAACTTTGTTTTAATTTTTATATATTGTAGTATAGGTACCTATAGAATATAGTGAAACAAATTCATATTTTAATATTTGGTTTTGAAGTTTGTGAATGGTGTCGGTCATTATATCTAGTCCAATGTAGATTTTGCATACAAAATGTATGAAGATAATATTATGAGCATAAAGAATTTAATAGCCCTATTTGTTCAAGTTCCGATCCCATGAAAAACTGTGTTGTTTCTTTCCGTTTCACCGAAGTCATACACGCAAACCCAATGAGCAATGTGTCACGTTTCTTCTTGATTTACTGCTTCGTGGAAATATTTTAAATTTTCATTCCTGACATTTCCCACACTCCCCCGCATTATGTTCAATCCGATTTCGTTCATGCAAACACTTGACACAAATGTAGAGTAGAGTCACTGTATAAGAACTAACACAAACATCCATTATCATGAGTACGGACAATGACCACTTTTGGTACATATTTAGTAGTCTAAAAACCTGCGAATTTAAAAAATCGCAGGTTTCTTAAATGGCATAGTTTTAGTGTGTATACGTGTAGCAGATGGATTTTGATTGACGTTTCACGGAATCGAGATATGTCTCATGAAATGTCAACTAAATACAGGGTTTATCCACTTTAGTGGAGATCCTTAAAATGAAAAATCGTGACAACTGCAAAAAAAATTTCAAATGTACTGGTTTCAAATGAAACACACATATTCCGTACTCAAGATAATGGATGTTTGTGTTAGTTCGTGTGAAGTGACTCTAATGTAGAGCATATATGAACATACGAACGCTTTGAGACCTCCCGACTTCGTCTTCCAATGCATCTTTGCTCAAGACACAAACTTTTTGATGTCCTGCATTATCGCAAGCGAGTAGCCGAAACGAAGCACACATCCTTTTTATTTATCCTCTCTAATGCCATAGTCTTGTCATTCTGGTGAAGAACATAGCAAAAGACTATTTCCACGTTGGATAGAATAAAATTGGAATGCCATCGCCATCAAGGAGACTCTTTTATAGTTTGATTGTAAAGTCCTAGTGCGCCAATCTAGAGGTCGTGAGATCTAAACCAACCCAGGTCACGGGCTCATCACCCGCGGTCTAACAAAACATACTCGTACATATTCTGATATTTTATGCCATCGTGATATGATGACATTGCGTGGAAAAAGGACGAGATCTGCTTATGACCCTTGTCTGTCGATTTGATGGAAATTTATACGACTTTGATCGAGAGTGTCATATCCATTCCGGCGGTGACACAGCCAGCGCATCGAGGATGTTATATCGATAGCCTGTTTTCCGGTGCCCTAAATAGCAACAATCACAATGTGGTAATATATTTTTTTGCCTACCCTTGTGCCATTTCGTTATACAAGTCGATGAAGCTATGGCTGGGGGTGGGTGTTTCATTAAGTGTTTCGTACCAGTTCACTTGTTTCGGGATGGCAAGGCCGTCGTTCAGCTTAGTGAAATGTGTGTGCGACTTATTCGTTTAGTGACCATCAGGATCGTAATATACAATGTTTTCTTAGTTTTCTTAAATTATTAGATATTATACTTGCCACAGAGAACGTCAGAAAGTGGTTTTCTGGCGACGTAATCTACGTTGGTGGAGGTTAACCAAATTAGCTTATCGTTTGCCTCCATTGAAATTCCTAAGGATTTTATGATAAGTCTACGGATGTGAAATTAATCCCATTGTGAAATTTGGAGTTTCAATAGCAGAATGAATCGTTTATAATGAGAAATGTCTAATTGCTATTAGAATGCCAGGATTAAGAAAGTTTTAAGACAGAGATCAAATTAAAGCTAATTCTAAAGGCACGACGCGTAATAATAATAATTTTTCTACAACTGCTAGATTACTACTAGCAGTTGCAGAAAAATTATCTTATAACTAAATAGATACGCGGAAATGATATTATACTAACGTGTGGCTTGGCATAGCGTTGGACAAAACATACACACAAATGGGCGTGACGAGAGAAGGGTTTGATACACGGGTCTACGGGGGAAAAAAAGGTTTTAATGACCGTGTGAGAGAGTGCACATATACTGAAACCCCCTCCCCCATCCTATTTCTTCAACTGAAAGAACAACAAGTACTGAAATGTATTTTGAAGTCAGCACTGATTCCATATCAATTTAGAAGTTATAACACATTCCCGTAAAGTTTCTTTTATAGAGTAAGTTTCTTAAAGCCAGTACTGTGTCAGTACTAGTAAGAACCGAAACTATACTCAAATTGTAGAATGTTTGCAAGAAAAATATTCAGTGTTGTATATTATGTTTTTCTCTTCAAATATATATGGTCCCAAAGCAAACATAGCCAGATAATTTGGATAAATAATAATGTAGAAAATTTTGTATTTTTCTAATTCATTATTAAAAAAATGCAATACTTTGTTGGTATTAAATTTCAGTACTGTTAGAGTAGCGACATTTACGTTTTCATTTCTGAAAGCAGAATTTAGTCAGTACCGAAAATGATGAAAATGGTTCCCAGCTGAATTCCGCTGGAGTGCCGTTTAATTTCAGCAAATACATAGGATGACATAGTAGTCTTATTTTTGGCCTTCCATATCGACTATTTCATGATACAAACAATGCAGTCGTATATTTGAAATTCCATCGAAACAAATTGTGCAACTCATTCACATAACCGAAGTCAGTAGATATCACTAATTTATTGGATTAAGTTGCTCGGCTAAAAATATCGCTAGTCATTAAGTAAAGCTGGGCTATCGTTTGGTATCATGTACTCCGAAATATCCATCACAAAAATTGCAATCGTTACGAATTCATGAAATCAATTTATCCTTCAAGTCCTCGCAATATTTATTGGCCTGATAACGGTCTGCCGCCCGCAATCCTTGCCCGAGGGTAGGCATTTTTCGTCTAGGACGAGGTAGGAAAAAAAAATGTGCAACTAAAATAAGTTAGCTTACATCCCTCAATCCCATCAAATCGATCAACATGACTAAGGGCAACAACCAATTGGCCACTTGATGTACATGACTTGCTTCGGGACTGAGCTTTGGGTTCTGAAAACAATTTTCCCATGACTACCCCGCTACCTACCCTAAGCGTTTGAATACGACTATATCAAAATTTTTCTTTTTTTGGGGTATGGGTGAAATCGAAAGAAGCTTCCGTCTATTACCATTGAATACGGGGGGTTATTACTGTACTCGTTCTACACACCCCGTATGACCCCATTCCATAAACCATTCAGTTCTTGTGATATAGTTCTAACTTTAACCATAGAGGGTTTGGGGTTTCGTCCTTGCGTTCAGACATAAAGGATCCTTGCTTAGTTTTCGCATTCTTGGCGTGTTCATTGAGTTTTGGATTGCGCTAAAAATGACCGGAGACCTATTTTTACAGCTCGTTTTGTTGTAGCGAGTACGAGGATTGGAGTTTCTGGACTACTTTCAAAGGACATGAGGAATGATTGGAATCTTGAATGCTCCAAGGACGAAGTTTTTATAGTGAAAGAAACTTCTGCAGTTGTAATGTAAATAATTCACGATGTCGTTGAACATTTTTGATACATACGAATGCTTTTGGATTCGATAATGGAAGTGGCATTTCAGCCAGACATTGAGCTGGATTTAAGATTTTGGTTTTAATAACTGTCCCCACTAATCCTCTTTTTTATCTTCTCAACTATTGAATTTTCAACTGGACTATAGCTACATTGTATAAAATTCGTTGATGTCATTCTCTCCTCGTCAAATGAATAAAAGAAGAAAACTAAGGCAGTATTTTCTTAGCGATAGTAATGGCATTTAGGTCAAGAATATTCCGGTTATTTCGCTAGGAAAATTTCGGAATTACAACACTTTTTTTTATCACAATGACCTAAAATATCTTTCGGAATTCGTGATAATTTACGCAACGCCCATACAACCCTTGGCGTAGAATATCGAAAAATGTTTAAATTATTTTTTGTCGAATTCTTAAAAACCTTAGAAGTCAAAGCGAATTCAATATATTATCAAACCTAAGAAATATGTCGGGATTCGTGTAAGCGTATACAACTCCTTTACACCATATCATGGTTTTACTATCAAAAAATTGGAAAAACGGTTTCTAGACGCTTATGTATGTATATTAAGAGCACGCTAAAGCAAAATTAAAGAAGATGTAACGAAATTCGTGAAAATGTGAAAGAATTTTTACGGACAACTTTTTGCCCCATCTCCTTACGCCAATGTACTTAAGCCCGAACTGTTTTGTTTCTTAAATTTTTTTCGTGGTACATCTACATAAAATTTACAAGTGTCAAGTTTCTATCAAGTTTTTGGGATTTCAACACATCGCCCACCCTGTCATCTTGATCTCCTGTCAAAAACTTACTTTTTTACATCGCTACACCCCAAAAGTAACCCCTTAAAGAATTTTTCTTAGGTCTACCCACCAACAAAATTTAACGTAATATCTCAACGAGCTTGTGAGTTATCATCTTCAAACGCTTTTGCATAGGCTGTACGTATAATCTACGGCAGACAAACGGACATTTTGTTGTTGCTTATATGGGGTCTATTAGTACTGTAAAATACAGTGAAAAGAATTCTTCAAGTGATGAGATTATTTTAGTTAAATGGAAACAACTTTTGAACCAGCTATTCTATTTCGATAAATTTATCTTGGAATGAAAGGTTACAAAATTAGATTTCGTAAAAGCCAAAAAAAAAAATTTTCTTCAATCGTGGTTTTTAGATATATTGCAGTGAACCAATATTTGTAGTCTGAAAAAACGGAAACAAGCAATATATAAAGGATCATTGTATGTATATTAGGGTGGATCGAAAAAAAAAATAAATTTTTTTTGATGGCTTATAATTTTTCAAATAGAAAATAAAAAATTTGATAAAAAAAAATTCGCTCTAGCTCAACATCTTGAGGTCTCCCACTTAGGTTGAATATTTGAATTGTGGTTTAATTTTTGAAAAAAAAAGTTTTTCAATAAATCCTTTTCTTTTTACTAAACTTCAAGTTTTTTGAATGTTTTACAAGAACCTTTTTTTATAGGAAACTAAATTATCTACAAAAAAGTGTTCTTGTAGATTTTTCGAGAACTGAGTATTTGACATTTGGATATATCGAATTTCATGAACCGTATGAAATGATTTGAATCACTTTTCAGTCTTTCTTCCAGTTGAATGTTGTCATGATTCTGTGTGAATGAAAGTCAAACACGTTGACTGATAGGTGAATTGGTTCGATGTTATATAAATTGTTACTCAAGCTCCAATTATAACTTTCGAAACTTTCAAAACTTTGAAAAAATCAATTTTTGGAAAATAAAACAATAATTTAAATTTTCAATCGCAGTGGGAGACCTCAAGATATTGAGCTAGAACCAGTTTTTTTTGTAAAATTTTTCATTTTTCAATAAAAATATTATAAGTCATCATGCGATTGAATTGAATTTTTTTTTTTTTCGATCCACCCTAATGTATATATTTCAAAATACTACTATTATCATTTGAAAGCTATAATTTTGAGCTAAAAACGATAGTGTAAAAATAAAATAGATTGAAAGCTTTTATCCATTACTTTTACCTCGATTTCCACCTAACCATTTCATTCATGTATTTCTGAAAATTGTTAATCGATACAAGCCTTGTGCAGTATCTCCCTAACTCTGTCCATAATTTCGGAAAATGTTCGATGCATTCAAGGAAACTTCGATTAATTTTGAATGAGTACGCTAATTCCGGAGTATTAAATGAGTCAGCATTCAGCACTTTATGTTCATTAAAAGCTTATGTATTGTCTATGTCCGTCTATCACATATTAACTTTTGGCTAAGGAGTCGATTCTGCTAAGGGTTTTTTTTGTTGTTCTGCAGCGTCATGTCTACACATCACACACATGTGTCGATACGATCCAGAATCCTAACAAACAAAACATTAATTTGCGGTCGTCGTTCGGGAAGCGGAAATTATCTATGAACTCGTTATAATGGCCTCAGAGGAGGAGGATAATAACCGAGAAATATGCAGGTTAAGAACGCTTCGGGTAATTTATTCAATTAGATGTCGTTCTCGTCCCGCTAAACTGGCATTGATCCGGCGATGGAGACAACGAAAGGAAATGAGCTTTTTTCCGTATCCTTCAAAGTCCTTACGCCTGTCCTAATTATTCACGTCTTACGATATTCGTCCGCAATCAATTCGAACGTTTTAATTCCAATGCGCATTCATCCATTGAATTTTTCGTCCTTACAGTCCGTTCGTATTTTATAAATGCCAGAAGGACCAAGGCCTCGTCCTAAATTTTTTAAGGTTCCATCGACTTTAGTGCTGCATTTGGATTTCGAGAGGCAGACTGATACTGAAATTAGGACAACCTGTTACAAACTCGTTTCCAAGATAAATGGATATTGCCTGGATTCTACAAGGGATTACAGAGTGAGAAGTGGATATACGACAGGGTGCAGTGATACTGAAAGTTCGCAAGGCATTCCAGTGATATGTAGCTAGTCGTAGTTTTTCCGAAAACGAGTAGACTTTAGTGACTTCGTATTCAAATTGCACATTTTGCTATAATCCAACCTGGTCTCATCTTGTCAGCTTTTTGTTAAATCAAATTTAAGCTACTGGTCTAATGAATTCATCCGAATTTTAATTATAAACGCAATATTATACTCCGTTTGCATACAAATAGGCCAGTGACTTTAGAATTTCATTTCAGAGGATAAACCACATCATTGTAAAAAAAAATATAAATTTATACACAATTAGAACGAAGCTACGTCATGGACGAATGTTGGAAAACTCGTATGGAAATCTGGCTCTTTTCTCTGCGTATACGTCATATTGGATAGTATTGGGGCCAGTGATGGCATGGAAACGATTTTTCATAAAAATGATTGCCTCTACGGAAAATGAAATGAAAAGGCGTTTTGTAGAGTGCTTTCAAGGCTTGCTCGTATTTTGTAATGGACGAGTTCTCCGAATGCAATCAACTGAAAACGATATTTTGCATAAACCATTTAGCAATGATTTAGTGAATGATTTTTCCAATACCGAGTTTTAGTTCCCTTTCTGATTTTTGATGAATTGGCGATAGAAAGAATATTCCTATACAAGGCATTGGATACATTTTCGGATTAGAAATTTGTGTATACAAATCCAGATATAAGTTAATACACAATCGCAGCAATTTCATAAGGAGATGCCTTCAGCTAGAAAGGAAAATATTATGGTCAACTTGTCAATGGCCGGAAATGATTATAGATTCAGTGGACTTCTCTAATTGGTTTTCGGGGAGAAGAAGTTGTGGGTGATTGATGAAAATTGATGTATACACTTCAGTAACTGCTACTGCTAGGAAATGGGTCCAAATCCGCTTGTTGTCCATCTGTCTGTCTGTTTGTCTGTCCAAAGGCACGATACCTTGACCAAAGATGTTGAAATTTTTATTTTGGCAGATATATCAAATTTTCGTATTGAATAGAAAAAACCCGATGAAACCTTCATGTAACTGTTGTACAACTAACTGTCTTGAAAATACCTGTACCTACTGTAAAAATGTCATTCCTTAATAAACGGAAAATCGCTTAGCCACGAAGTGAAAATTGGACAAATTAACTTTGAATGAAATTGAAGTTTGTCTTTTTGAGTCAAGAAATACCTTAACTCCTTCGGGTAGACTCCACAGAAAAGTCCTTAATGTTCAAGGATATTGGAATTTAGAACGCTTTGAGCTAGAAACATGAAAGTTTGCCTAATTCTTTACATTTCAATAGTTGCATATATCGAAATTGTCATGCAAAAATGAAGATAGTCCTTGGTGTAGCCACCATGGAAGGTGATATTTATGGAGAGAGTCGTCACAATTCTTAGCCACTACATTTACATATGTACATAACTTATGGAAAATGCAAAATGAATTACTAATGCGGTTTAAAGTGCCGGCAGCCCCACGTTGGGCGCCAAGTACACAACAAACACAGTACAATACAATTTCATAATTGTATGAAGGAAAAAAACATGCGCTGCTACGCAAAGCTTATGAATCTTATTTTCCTATCAGCGTCTTTACAATTCAATGGAAAGTGCTCTAAAATTTGACCTATCTACTCGATAGGTGAAATGATTTCTACCTTGCCTAGATTCTTATTAATCCGCCCAATACCAGTTCCATAGAATTGAGATTTGAGACTGTATGACTGCAAATATCAGTTTAACTATTTAAAGAAGGAAAAAAGGAGGCAGTACACCTTCCAAACGACAGTTTTCATCTCATCGGGACATCGTCCATTAATCAGCAGAGCAATTTATAAGGCTATAAACCCTTAAAGAAAAAAAAATATGGTATCTACTTCTTATCTTAATAAGGGATCTAAAACACAAATCGAAATTAGAGCCAACTTTAATCACGCCCAAAGGCGGAATTTATTTTTAATGAAATCGTTATTTATTTTCTTTTTAAAAAATATTCGTAATTTATAAGACATTTTTTTTGCGCAGAATTACCGCAAATATTCTCACAAATCTAATATCTTGCATTAATTATTCATAGAATCATTCAAATTCAAGTAATATTTTCGGCATTCTTGTTCTGAAGAGTTTTTACAATTATAACAATGTCCTTTATAACGTCCAAGGAAAGCATAAATTTTTATCAAACACAGGGTGTTCAAAGGAAGCTATTATATTTGGTTTTGCTGCTAATTAACTTTGTAATTTCACACTGAGGGAAACACGTCCAACTCGAACGGGGTTTTAAATTAGACTTATTATTTTTTGTGCGAAAAAGTATGTTCCAGCCAATGCGAATCAACTATTTTCAATTATCCGGTTCCATAGGCCCCTGTTTCATATCCGGCTCGACGGACTAAAAATGTTCTTCAAGTAAAGACTTTATAAACCTTTTCTTGATCAAGCAATTTTATGAATATTCTTACAATATATACTACGATGTTAAAAACTGACCTTTTATTAGTGGATTGATATAACGCCAAAATTTTAATGTTAATTTTCTCATTTGAAATATGTATCCCTGAAGCTATGACAGTCTAACTCGACTGCGAGAACAACTTCTTTCGAACACCCTATCAACGATACCAAAGACTTTTTAAATACTTGAACTGCGAACACTTCGTAAGGATGTTGTTGAAGTTGTGTTTGTAACTTTTAATGATATCTGCCGGAAGGTCTTGGGCAACTTTCTCAGTATTTTTCAAACTTTGTACCTCTCGCTCAAATAGCTATTTTACTTTTGCACGAAATAAACGTAACAAATTATTTTATGACTTTATGATTTTGATTATATTTTTTTTATTATTATGAATAATCACCGAATGCAAATGCTTCGCGGAAAACTTTTCATACCATAGAAAGGTATAGGTAGATACTTCATACGAAGCTCACGTAGTCGTAGTCGACACTACACTCCATTGTTTGTCTTTAGAAGTTCTGTGCAAAATGCCATAACCTTCGACTTGAAGTGCTCCTAG
Organism: Beris chalybata; assembly: GCA_949128065.1. Classification (NCBI taxonomy): domain Eukaryota; kingdom Metazoa; phylum Arthropoda; class Insecta; order Diptera; family Stratiomyidae; genus Beris; species Beris chalybata. Next base: position 3,794,883 of record OX421894.1, on the reverse strand, counting down.
AGACTTTTAATTGCATTCTCATCCAAGCAGATGGGAACGGAAGTTTCGAAAATAGTCTTTTGCATAAAATAAATGAATCTGGATGACATTAATGCATTCATTGCATTGAAAATGGACCTTGACGTAAGAGACTCACGGTGAGGCCCTACTGCTCCGTTTTGTAAAAGAAGGTCGTCTTCCTGTTCGGAAAAGGTTATTCGCAATTTTAAATGAAATTATACGGGCCAGATTGGTGACTATAGTGTGAAACGTTTAAAAGAGTTGGATCGTTTACTTAAGTGAATCCATGACCTGGAATTGCTTTTAGAATACATATACTTTTTGTACTCAAAATGGAATCATTTTTGACCCAATTCCAAAAGAGAAAGAAAGGATGGCCAATTCTTTTTAAACAAAAAAATCAATTGTCACTCGAAAATGCAATGAAATTAACAAAAACTCCTAAAATATGTACACTAAAATTTATTTGTTCACTTTTTACAAGGATTTGAATCTCATTTTTGGTTTTATTAACCGTGATCTTAAAAAATAAAACAGAAGTAAAATTCGGCTTTCATTGTTCCTTTCTTGAGGTTGACCGACAAGTTGTTCATGATATTTGGTGATAATAATTTATGGTAATATGCAAAGGAACTCACAATTAAATTTTGGTTGGTGTCTTTGCTAAGCATTACTAGTTCAACGACAGCTGACGAAGTAAACGAGAAAGCTGTTTTCTTAAGGAGCTAGTTGGCAGTTTTGGGTATGATCCAATTACCCCTTACAGAATGCCTTCAGCTCTATCAATTTTCGATTTTATCCCTTCATACGCGCACTTTTTATCTCGCAGCTACTTCTATAGTATTAGTTTATTAAGAATTAAATTCGATTCATTAAATCCACTGGGCTCCAATATGGCTTCAGAAATTGTCTGGTTTCCTGTGGACGTCTGGGAACCTGACACACTTTGTCCTTTATCATGTTTGATCATTAATACTAAGTATTACGTGTAACACTCATGGGGTGGTTTTAATTTAGCTTGTGTAGTGGCGCCCAGCGTGGGTCATAAACGTGTAAAGTAGGTACTATATACCACTTGGTTTAGGTAGGTATAACGAAAAGCCATCAGACCGCATGCATGGCATGGAACCATTTTCTCGACTCGGACACACCTTCTAATGTCCGTGTGGATTTCGGTGGATCCTTTGGACTGAAGCATGGTAGCTCGAAATTATGCTGAGTGTCTGTGATTTACACAAATAATTTTTCCTACTTCTACATTCTACACTCTACACAAATAATGCCCAATGGATGTTAATTTTGAACAGTTAAAATGGCGCCCAATGTGGGGTCATACTTGACAACCAACTGGGAATTATAGATATTTTGGTGAAAACGCATAACGTAAAACTTCAATAGAACAATATACGCAGCATTTATTCTTTGTTTTTGAAGATCATCGTTGCTCCAATAAAAACCGTGATGGAACACACTATTGTCTCTAGATTCCAAAGTACCACGTGCTAGACTTGAAGCCTTATGACTTGATCTGGTAGCCTACCTATCACACACTGTCTGAAATATTTCTGAAAATTCAGATATCCTTTTTGTTCCGGAATGGAAACAACTAAATTTAGAAGGATTTCGACTTAAGAATCCAACTCAATATATTTTAAATCCTAAGTCCTTCCACCATTCCATGGTCGGATTCCATTAAACTTTTCAAACTTGTTTCATCCCAATTGTTTGTTCTCTATTTAAGTGGACCACGGCAAGACTCCTTTTTCGAATACATCACCACAATTCTCCACTTGCATACTTTTAACAAGTTTTTCTGAAAAATAGTTTTCCGAAATTTTCATCTAAGCAGACGATACGACAGACAGCATTTTGCACTTTACAACTTTGCATCGTGTTATCCGATTTATGATCTTAACGCTCAATGTCCTCTGGTCTTGCATACCTAATGCATTTTCTATGTCGTCGTGATAAAATAGAACAAGGCCCATTTTTGAACCAGGTACAACAACAGCAGCACAAGAAAGAAACAGTGGAGAAATCCTTATCCTTGTACTAAGACAATGCGGTAAAAAGAAATAATTTAGAAACAGTTGTGTAGCTGCATCACATGCACAGATAAGGTGCTGACTAGAATCTAGAGAGGATAGAAAAAATAGTGTTACCAACCTGTCTTAAGTAATCCTTTTTATGGAAATTTCGAGTCCTTAAGCCGCTCGTTTTTGTGATAAGGGACGTTGTTGTTACGCCTGTTGTTTTATTCGCTTGTTATTCGTGTTTATTCGTTATCTTTTAAGTCAGTTCTAGTGACACTTTTTCTTCTCCTTAGATTTCTACATAGTCGCATAGTTGGTAATTGCACGGAGACGGGATGTGTTCTATCGGATCCAGGAGCAGGGTTGATGCTCTCCTGGAGTATAGCGAGTATTGTTTTTTTTTCGGTGTGTATACGTACAAGTGTGTGAGTGAGGAATGTAGATGTATTGTTGTTTTTTATGTAGTAAAGTTGAGTTCACAGCCCATTAAGATGATGGTGCTTCCCTACTTTCTCGATTTCGTACACTAGTCTACTTTTGCCCTCTTCACAAGGAGACCAGTTTATTTTCTTGTCCCCAAGTTTTGTCGTCCTTTGGTGCTTTTTTCGTCTCCTTCGGGGCAGATTTGCGTAAAAATAGAATTAAAACACAGAGCGAACAGCAGCTTAGTGTTTTTCCTGTCTCCTCTTCGTCCTTCTTCGCACCTAGTGTAAAACTGTCGACATTTTTTTTGTGTTTTGAAATTTTTTCCCCTGCCTTTTTCCAATTTTTTTCCAAAGAGTCGTTTTGATGTTGTCGGTGCAGTCTACGTAGGCAAAAGATGGCTTCCTGGTACACGGAGCGATTGCTTTTGAAGGCCTTCGCGGAATTTTCAACTCGTCTAAAGTCCAAAATGTTTCGGTTTAAATAAGGAGCTTAATGGATTGGAAGCGTGAATGTTCTGTGGTAGATTTCCAGCAACATTTTGTTGTAAGATGAGTTGCAAAGGACTGCGGCAATAGTTTTAATGAAGTATTTTTCTGAAATGACAAGAAAGTACGTCTTATTGTGCATGTTTTCAAAGAACTCGTTTTTTAATTGTACATTACACAACTCTTCGATGTAGTAGTTGTAGTTAAATAAACTTTTTACTATACATTTTGGTTTGCATATAGCTATTAGGTGTGTTTTTTGCGCACTTATCCAGAACAGAGTAGGTTAAAGAATTTATTCAAAATAACAACATTGCTGTTTTTATGATTCTTTATAGCTTTTTCCATAGATAGTAGGCTAGATTAGAGAATTTATCGCAAATAACTGCCCAAATGAGCTAATTGTTGCAGCTATGCTGTTTAAATTTATATTCTAGACCTATCCATAGGGAAAAGCAATAAACAACAAAACAAAACAGCAATATTTCTGGTGTTTTCAATGTAAATTTTAATCACACTCTGATTTGAAGTAGGTAAAAACTGCGCAAATCAATAAAAATGTGAATTATCGGAAACGGATTTTCGGTTAGTATATAAAGGCCCTTAAAAAAATCGATATCTCAACAGACGGAAGAGACATTTCGGAAATCGTAAGAATCTACAAAATCACTTTACACCACCCTGAAGTTTAATACAATGATATTCTGAAATTAGATTACATGTAAAGCACATGGAAGTAAAAGCATGTCTCCCTTACCTAAAATGTTTGTCGGAATTCGTGAAAACTTATACAGCCACCTTACATCCACTTGGAGGTTCAATATTAAAAAATACCGAAATTAGTTTTGTATCAAAATCGATATATAATTAGACCTAAGAAATATGTCGGAATTCGTGAAAACGTACACAACTATGTCTCACACTAGATGATGGTCCAGGGAAAGTCTTAGCTTTTCACCAGATCACCGTTTACTGGAGTGATGTACTAGACGAGTTAAAATCTCAAAAATTTTTGAAGAGCATGTTTTTTTCTCATCTCGGGAGGCAGGGAGTATTCGGACTATGAGATATGGAGATATGAAGAAATTCGTGAAAATGAACGCACGCTATTTTCAGTTGACAATTTATTTTTCCCAACCGCAGTACGCCAAAGTAAATCTAATGATTTTTTACTTAATTTGCTTTTCTAGTGCTTTTTCATATACCATATATGTACATAACAAATTTAATCGTTCTAGCGTAAACCATTCTACAGACACAAAAATTACTGCATAACCCCGTATCTCGCTACTTCTGAAAATTTGTGTGCACAGACACCTCAAATTTTTGCTTGTAGTTTTCGAGAAAAATCCCACCCTGATCCCACCCTGATCCCACCCTGATCCCACCCTGCACCTTTTTCCACCCACTACACAATGCGACTACACAATGCGACTACCCAATAATTTTTTTTGGGACCTAATTCCAAGATATTTTTTGAAATATGTATATACCCAGATTTCGTGATACCATACTCGTACTCCACAGCCCCCTCAAAAATTTGGTCATACTCTATATGTAAATAAAACCAACACTCATTTTTCTGAAATAATTGGCCTGTTATCCTACAAATTTTGTTGCCTATAAACAACCGGTAAGTTTGGACTAATTATGAGAGTATCAACTTTTTTTGAACTTTTGGATGAATGACTTTATTATAAAAACTAGTAAAAGTAAAGTAAAATCAGCATTTCCCCAATCTCTTTCCACATTTCAATGTGTCATGTTATTAATAAGATATTAAGGCAAAATTAATAATTAATCTGAAAACGATAGGCTTGTATTCTTTAATATCTGCAGCTATATTTATATCGAACAGTTCTACCCGTCCGTTTTTATTTCCAAGTGCTTCAAGAACATTGCCTCAAAATAAGCAACAGCTAAGTATCTTGAATTCATACTTTGCTTTATGATCGCAGCTATGAATAAGCGATAAAATGCGCTACATATAAAATTTAGGAGACGTATTCATTCAAAATGCTGGAATTTTACTAACTAAATAGATGCTTGGTATGTTCGAGTTTATCTTCTCGCACGTATCAAGTTATGAATCGAAATATAATCCACCACACTAAGATGTACAGTGAAATTGCTTTGGTTGAGCTCATCCATCATCAAAGTGTTCCTTGCACGAATTATTTATGAGTGCCATCAAATAAGGAAAAAAATCTCATAAGTGGTTGTTAAGGGTTAATGGCTGCACAGTACACAGCTCATATCGATATCGTTACTTTATACAGTTTTTATAACGCAAGAAGTCCATGTGTTTGTCATTTGGATTAAGCGCCCGTTCTAATATTAAATAGTTACGTACAATAATTAAAACGAAATTAGTTCAAAGACGTAGTAAAATCCAGAGACTAACTAAACAGAGTTAGCCCGTATGAAGAACCAAGACATCTGTTAGTACAAAGCAAGTTCCTTGAATTGATTAAAAAATCCAAGCCGCTCAAAACCATCATCTTAAATAAATTTATTAACAATTTTGCTATCTCGCAACTCACATACCCTTTCAAATTAAATTTGTTTAGTACGTAGATTGGGATGATTGCCAAATGGGGTTTACTTTTGGATTAAGGAGGAGGAAGTGGAGGATTTCCGATAAAATTTCTCTATATCTCAGGTATCGCTTATGCTAGGAAGTTGAAACTTGTAATTTGTATGGAGCGCAGCTATTTTTTTCTCGGCTAAGGAAAATTAAAAAAAATTCCTAAGAATTAACTCGATAATAATTTTTTTTCGAATAGCATTGTTTGATACCTTGAATCTAACCCCGAACTTTTTCCGAAAATTATTAAAATTGATTTATTTTTCAATGTTTTTTATTGGTTGTTTTCATTCCATTAAGAATTGCCAAAAATAAAGAAATTTGTCACCTTTCCTTCGCCGAATTTTTTTAAATTTTGTGTACTTGAAGAATTATTAAAAGGAAAATATAAGTAAAATTTGTTTGTTTATTATTAGTTATAACATGTTAAATATTTCGTGAAAATGGTAGCCTGAGTTTATTTTTTATTGTAAAATAATATCTTACAGATGTATAATAAAGAATATAGGTGGTAAAAAATTCATAAACTTTTTTCCCAAAATTTATCGTGTAGGTTCATAAAAAAAAGTTTTTATCTAATAAATGAATGAAATTAGCCAGGAGGCTGAGAATCACTACGCTCTGTTATAAATTATTCAAAGTAATCATTTACAAAACTTTCAAGCAATTATCAAGTAATACAGGACTTTTTCATGAACCGCAGAATATGTGTATGTCAGCTTAGACACATATATGGAACTCTCATTTCATCGACCGTTTTTATCTGAAGCAAAATCTGCTATAGCTGTTTTGAGGGTCGTAGATAGAAGCACACGACATACTCGCATCCCTTGGCAATATGCCTGTACTATGAGCGCAAAATCTGTCAATATTTGACCTTCCAACCACAAACATTGTACGGAGTGTATGATAAAATGATAACTACATTGGTCAGTAAGGATAGTGGGCCAGTGCTGGCCCTGCAAATACGACAGTTGCCAATTATTGCACATAACACGGCCACTGCTCTGAACCTTATCAGAGATTGAGGGGGTGGATCGAATTCAATTCAGTTTCCAATTAATTCATTTCACAAAGGACTTTTAGTCTGTGCAGCAAGCCAAATCCTGTCCACATAGGTGGCAAACACTCGTACGAAGTTGATTTTTCGTACCTGTCGCATTATTAACGTGCCATAATGTGTTTGCTCGTCGCTTTGCCACCTAGTCATTTTTAAATTTATTCCTTTAATTATTTAGTCCTTTTTTGAGAGCTTTCAGGTCCTTGCGTTCGGGATAAAAACCGGACTAGAATTTTCTTAAGGAAAATTATGTGAAACAAGCTACTCTTGGAATTCAACGGGTGACAGAGCGTCTAACACTTTTCAATTATTTTGTAGAGATGCACACGTTCGTTGGAGGACAAAGAGGTTTTGAACTGTTCAAGTCCTGGAAAGTCCAGGACCTAGCGTTTTGCATGATCTAGGTCTTCCGTATTCAGACGGTGTATTCTGAGCCTGAAATTAAAATGCACACGGGTGAGTATGTGTCCTCGTTTCTTTGAACTATTGCCCCACTTTTGCAGCTTTGCAGGATGAATGTACATTTAAGGATCTCAAAGATGTCATATCAAATTTTTTCCTTGGATTTATACCTTCTTTAAAATTGTTAAATTTTTTTGTTCAAAATGAAAGGCGAAGTTCAGAAAAATGTGGAAGGAACAAATTTCTTATTTTAAAAGTTCATCGTCAAACGTCTTCGAGAACTGAAGAGTGGGTGTAGTGATTTTTTAGTGGTGTGAACCGGTAAGGTAGGATTCTATGATGTATGACTTTGGTTTCTATCTACATATGATGAAACTTTTTTGCTAGGTAGTTGGAGCTTGATTTTTATTGGAATCGGGAGTGTTCGCCCAACCGTCCAAACTCATGATAACTCAAGAACGCGTTGACGTATCAAGTTGAAATGGAACTACAATAAAGCTCATCTTGAATCCGTCAATTTACAGCAAAATAACTAAATAAAATCAAAATCTCAACTTTTAAAATTTCCAATTGGCTAAATGGTCAAAATAGTACTTTCGAGCTTTGATTCCAGATTGTATATGAAAAAAATAGAATGCTTTCTTAAACTTCGAAAATTTTAGGTTGTCCATTTGTCCAGTCTCTTTTATTCTTATAATAATAATTACATTACAATAAGAGTGTAAAAAAATCCTTTTTTCAAAACATTGTTAACTGCGTGTAAAGATTAATTTGAAGAATTTTTTAAAATTAGCTTCTTTGGAAAATCAACCATGAAAAAGTCACATACCGGAAAAGATCTAAATTCTTACATTTCAGATTATTTTTTATGGACCAAGATGTCTTGTATCTAAGTACAAACTTCTTCAATTCGGAAAAGGATTAATTAAATCGGAAATCCTACTCAACATTTTTGAAATTGATAGATTCATCTTATGAGTTGTGAGTAGGGTTACTATATGAATCATTGTTCAAGGGTTCCACAGAATTTTTTTTCTGTCGGAAAAAAGTTATAGATATTAAAAACATTAAATTGACAATATACATAGGTAGGGGAAGGTGGGGCAAAGTGGGCCAGCGAGGTAAAGTGGGACCCCTTAAAATTTCTAGTTTGCAATAGCGCAATCTCTTCGCAAAAATTTGTTTGATAAAGCTTCAAGCATTGAATACAATAAGAGAAATCCACTTTAATTACTGTTCTTCGAATTTTCTCATAACACGATTTTGGCACTATTTGATGTAAATATTAGTGTTTAATAATTGGATTAAAAAAACTTGTTAGCGACTGAGGATTTTTTGGAACAGTATCCTTGAGATCGGGGTACGGATTGTGAAACTTGCAAAGAAAGATTTGATGATTATTTAAAAAGTATATAAGTTTTAGCAGATGCTTACTATTTAGTGTTCATTCGGGGTAAAGTGAGCCCCGGGCGAATTTTACCCCATACCAATATAATTTTATTTGATAATTAAAAATAACAATTCTAACATGGCTAGAACATACAATAAATGCAAATGCAACAGCAGTGGACTCAAGTTGCGATGAAAAATGCAATAGCTTCTGTTACTGCAAAAATTGACCTAAAGAAGGCCAGTAAATATTTTGGTGTCCTCAGGGCTACTTCTCAAAGCAGAGCACGCTTTCAACACACTTAATTTCATTTCAATTTATTAAAATCATATTGTTTGTCTTAATTGATCCATTGCCATGTTCCTTTGCTCCAGTTTTGGATGAAATTATACTATACCCCTTGGAAGGGCTCAATTTGCCCAGTAGTGGGGCAAAGTGGGCCCTTTGAAGTTTGTATAGCAAGAAGTAGATAACTTTCGTATCAGCATCAATAATTTAATTTCACGAATACATGACTAAGCTAACATCCTAAGCTATCGAATTTACATGAAAAGGATTTTATAACTATTACCCATTTCACAGAATCTCGGTACAAAACCTAAGAAAGCTCACCATGCCCCACCTTCCCCTATAATAGAATTGTTTCGTCTTTTAACAATTAAGGGGGCTCATATGAGTAGAAAGCTGAAAAATTAGGTGAATTTTAGAAATTATTATCTCAAAAACTATTTGCTCGATTTTATTCAGGTTGGTTTTATTCGAAAGTATATATGTTTAGGTACGCTAATAATTTTTTTTTTATAAATCAAATTATTATATATTATTATAAATTATTTTTGAAAAAAAAATTGTTTCACAAAATTTTCAGTTTTTAACCTCAATTATCGACCTTTCTTGCTTGATAAAAAAAGAAGTAAATAAGATAAAAAAAAAATCCTACGTAGCGAAGGGGAGTACCTACTCAAGAATAATGTGTGAAATTTTGGAAGTAATCGGTTCAGCCGTTTTCCGAAGATTTTGGGAACCGCCTTTGAAAAGTATGTTTCGAGATAATCGCGTTTGAATGACGTGCTATATAGGTAGACAATTCACGAAGGGCCCATCCCGGTTAATTGGCCACAACTTCCACAATTATTGGAATTTCAATATGAAATTTACAGACAACATTCTTAAGACTATAAACTTTAAGATGAGCGAAAAATAAATTTTTAAAATACAAAAATTTTCTACTCATATGAGCCCCCTTAATAGAAAATGACTGAAAGTTCTATTATTTTAAGAAACGTTTAGATAGTCTCTTGTGAGCACATATGGCAGCAATTACAAAAAAAAACATATTGTACAAATTTGATTAAGGAAGCATTTCTAAGTAGTGTTTATGTGTTTATTCACAAGGAAAACTCAGAATGACTATGTCATTGTGTTCATTAAATTCATGACAATTCTGCTTTTAGCTGTGGTAAGTATGCGTCTATTCGATGGTAAGGATGAGAAATGCTTAGGTTTTAATGAAAGGATCGACTTATGGTACATCTTAGTCTAGTCAGTATTGCCTAGGTATTTGTCATTGCTTAAGACCCTTACAGTTTGCTTGACACACCAACCCTGGGTATATTTGATCCTTAAGACTTATAAATCATGTTGACTTACAGGAACATAATCAGTACAAGGTACTCGTAGTAGTGTCTCGACAGATTGCCTCTACATGTCCCAGTGGAAGTCACACAACCATAGAGCTATATGTATAATGGAGATAGCGTGCAGCGACTTATTTGAAGCCGGAGGTTTTCTCGCAAAGGATCGGCGATATTCACTATGCTACTACCAGCATCTTACTCACATGTATGTTATACTCCGGTATTGAAAAGAAAAAAAGCTCAACCTTTAAAAACTTCGCTACTATTTGCATTTCACTGCCACCGGGCATGAAACGCTCCATACAAAAATGTTCAATTTTGCATTAAAAGGTTTCAAAGTGCTTTATAAAGAAACGGCGCTTTACGATCTCCGTTAGTTATAGTTCTATGGTTGACACCGACAGTGGTTTTACAATGAACCGAAGACACAAAAATGAAAATCTTTGCGAAAACTCGACTATTATTTGATGCTGATTTTGCAAATTTTCCTTAACAGCCGTGCCCGGCTACACCATAAAACTCATCAACTGAAGGGGTTCAACCACATTAAGACGATAGTCGAGCACTTCTTGTAACAAGCAAAGTAGAAGAGCTGAATTATTTTAAGGGCAACACCACATCTTGAATTTATCGCGGAAGTCATTAAAACATTTCCTGAAGCACTGCCACTAGTACCAGACTTTACACTATCCGATTTACTTTTACTAGACCGAAACTTTAATAAGGGTAACGAGGCGCTTGGTACTTTTTGTTTAAATTTAGACCAGCAATGATAATCACGAAATTGATGCTCCAGAAAAGTGGAAAGAGTGGCATATGTTTACGTAACATACGAGTAACATATATCGGATGCATCTCATGCACAAGCATAAGATACCGTCTGCGACAATGAGAACACCAGCACTACGGGAATTGAATGTCAGATTAAAGTGGGCTAGAAGAAATTCCTCCTACGAATTAGCATCATTGCATCTGGTTCGCTAAGGGACTTGATGTTTCTATTTATGGTTCGTACGAGTTCTAAGGGATTGCAGAGCGTTTGTTGGATGTTTTAGTCAAAGGTGGATTTTCAATTTTGTAGACAAGACTCTCGAGGCAGTACCAAAAAGTACCTTTGTTGGAAGAATTAAAAAATGCATAATACATAGAGTAAGTTCTGAATGTGATGAACGATTGGTAGGGTTGTTCTTGTCATACCCACAAGGGTGTCCACAATATTCATGAAGTCGTTTGCATTGCTAGTAATCTTAATCTGAAACACGTCTAATATTACAAGTTTTTATCTACACAATAATACAGAAGTATGTAGTTTTAAATTCGGCTATACCCTAAGGGCTTACTTAAGAGTATTTAGTTAACAACTAAGAGTAACTTTCCTTTAGTATCTATTTTAGTAGATTTCGATAAATTTCAAATTAAGTTAGTGGGTAGTATGAATTGTACATACGAGTATATATATACAATTCATACTACCCACTCATTATCTCTTGAAAACACACGTTTTCTCGAATGCATACCACCAGTAAATTAAAGCAATTACTAGGTACCTTTTCGTACATTAGATCACCCCGGAATTCATGCCACAACTGTGACCAATCTTAAACAAAAAACATCGAATTTATTCGTTGTACTCCAGAGTAATTTGTGCTCACTGGGTAGTGAAATTTTTCTTATATTGCTTCTTTACGAAAAGTTCGGATTAGTGACTAGATAATATTCTAATTAAATTTTCCGGTACAAATAAGAAAAGTTTAATAATGAAAAATCTGCACCTGTTAAAAATCTAAAAAAGAAATCAGACTTTAAATTGAGGAATAAGGAAAAAATGATATGGATTTTTTCTGGACTTTTATTTATTTCTGGATTTAATTTTTTTAAATTATTACAATTGAAAAGATGACAAATTAATTAAGTCAACTGAGTTCTAAATAACTACTTAATATGTTTTTTAATAAAACACAAGTGAAAACGAAAAATAAATATGAACTTCAAAACTTCACAGTATTTAAATTTTGTAAGCCCCTTTATGTGTATATTTCTGTTACTTAGGACTTAATAGGAAAAACCATGGAGGTAACTAATAATTTCAGTGTCTAAAAAAATAACCAAGAAGCAATTATTTACGATTTCCAATGCAAATAAACTTCAAATGTGTCCAGTTTTTCTCCCAAAAAAAAAAAAATGTTAGCACAGATCTAGTTTTCTATAAGATTGTGTTGGACTAGGTCCGAAGGAGCTGTTTCGTCATCGGAAGGCATAGACTCTTCAGAGAGTGTATTCTTGCCTACTATGCGAAACAACCTGACAGCTAGTGGAATTGATGAGGAAAAGTCTAAATAGCGATATAGAAATCTAATTTACAATTGTGAATATAAACTTAGTGAAAATTTCTAGTCATATGCAACCGCAACCTACAAGTAGATGGCATTGAAGATCATCTAATGTTTCAACCAACCAATTTCGGTAGTATTTTATGTTTTGGTAAGTTACTATTATCAACAAATTATTAATTATTAATTATCAACAGTCGGGGATATCGTGTTGGGGTTTCACTCCACTGATACCGGAAAGCTACAAACATTTAACCAATTGAAAAGTTATTGAAATAGCTTTTGAATCATTTTCATAACCACGAGGTTATAATTTCTCTTATTTCTTTAATTTCTCCAAAACTATTTTCCATAACCCGAATTTTCTAAAACTCAAACATTTTTTTGATAGTTTGTTGTTCGACTTAGGGAATACTTATTCCTAGATTGTTAGTAAGTCAATCTTGTTTTTTTTTTTTTGTATTTCACAAGCATTTCATAGAGGAAATTACTTAAGGATTACCACCCTTTCTTCTGAGGGTCTGCCTTTCCACCGTTTATTTCCGGAGCTTTGTTCAATTTTTTTGTGGCGTAGGTTTGGTCGGACCACTCCAAAAGTGTATGGTCTTTCTATTTGCAACATAAAGTTCAAGAAGTTCAAACTTTACCTTCCTTTTTAAAGAAAAAGCGACCGGATACAATTAAAGTACGGTATATGTGCGGTGCTGGTAAAACACTAATTAACACTAAAATATTGAAGCCACTAATTCAAACATAATCCCTTTACGGTAATCAAGTTGTTAAGGCTTCACGCGGAAGCGATATAGATATAAAAAGTGTAGTTATTTCGGCGGTATTAGACGGTTCCACTTTGACACTAGATATGCTAAGCCGCACCACTTTCACAAACCACCATTACATCCAGAAGCGGTTTGCAAATACTTGGACCCAAAGAAGTGTGAATGATTGGCGCTCCGTCAAAAATCCTCAGTATCACTCGACCTAAATGGCCGTGCTTCAACATTAGGGAGCAATTAAGGTGACTATTGAAAGCAAACAAATTTTCCAAGAGTCCAATCGAGGGAGCCACCCGTCTACGTTCGTCATAGCCGGACAAGAACAAGACAAAAAAAAGGGATCCACCCCAGACCATAACCACTGTTACAAAATTGGCGGTTGAAAACTCCTACCCGACCACCTTGCATTAAACAGCATCTACATTGGAAGTTGCTCGATGTGTAGGGCCCGCGTTGAGGTGAGCTTTTCCTTATCGCACTCCCACATCTACAGGACTCCGCGTAAGGATGCTTGGGAAAATTTCTTTGGCTAGTGGAAATGTGTGCGATTCGCTGCGAACAAATTTTCCCCATTCGGCGAACTTTGAGACGTTGGACTTGTGTGGGTACGGGATTATACGGTCGTGTGTTTTATGGATAAACAAAAATCGATAAAATTTGTGTGTGATCTAAATTTAGACTTTCGAGGAAAAGTCGTCCATACGATCCGCAGGGAGGTGGGCGGTGGGAGTGCGTTTGATTGCACTTCTCTTGGCTTCGGGTGGGTACAAATTCACGGCGGCACTAGGTAGCGTAGGAGCTTTTCCATGTTTTCAACCTCATTTTTTTTCTTTTTGGCTTTGTTACAGGAAAATTGTAGAAGGCGTAAGTCAGAGTTGAAAAACAGTTTTTTCCCGTGGAGAGAAGTGTTGACACAGTTAGTCGGATTTTTCCGATAATACACACGGCAACCTGTTCTCCTTCATCAGGTTGATCGAGTGGGTTCAAGAGAGATTTAACCGCAACGTCGTCGCCGTCGAGGATTCTTCCACTTTTCAATTTTATTTCAGACAATTTTCCGCTCTACATTTATTTATTGGGTGGCCCGAACCACCCATGTACGGACCCGATATGAGGTGGAACGATACATTTGTGAACATTATCCTTTCGAGTAGGTCTTTGGCTCGCCATGCATTCATACATGGAAAAACGTGTGTACGGTAGATGTTGACTGCTAATCCTGTTCAGCTTTTCCGCCCGGATGTGTGGGAGACAGCCACTTAGGATGCTGATAAGATTTAAAAGGAAGATTATGCTACAGCGATTTAATCTGAAATATGATGGTTCGGTTTTACGAGACAAATTTCCAGTACTGAAGAAGGAATATTAAAAAAAGCGAATCAAGAAAATTGAAAAGACCTTGCGGAAGGATTTTTGCTCCTGTGCGGCATTTTATTTTATTACGGTCTTGAAATTTAAATTTAATTGAACTTTTGTGCAAAATCTGCTCGGCTATGGCAACTTTTAATTTCTAAATTTCACCATAAGTGGACACTGTTAAAGATATTTAAGAAATTTAAAAAGTAAATGAAGGCCTTTATCCAGATTAACTTTCTAGTAGGTTTCTTTTGATATCATTAAAAAAATTATTTGGAATTGAATGTAAATTATGGGCTTAAAGAAGAATAGGAAGAGTCACCACCAATAGGCAGCTTCGTTTACCTTTATGCTAACGTCACATAAACATAGTTATAATAGCAATGTTATTACAGTATACTTTAGAAAAAATGGGAGGCTAACGTCTCCCAATAATCATCATCTAACTTCATGTCAAATTAACAAGGGAATAACAAAATTTATGAAATTTCACTTGAATTTGTAATACATACATAGTTAGGTTAAAGGAAAATGTATTAACCCTTTTTCGTCAGAAACGACATCTCTACCACGTTAAAAAAATCGTTATAAACTCCCTCGTTTACTTCGTGAGCAGTCTTAAGACCTATAAAACCTGACGTTACAAGTCTGAAATAAATCTTGGAAATTGCGCATGCCAGGAAGTCGAAAAAACTTATATGAAATAAAACAGTGCATCCGAAACATGTTGGGATTAATTAATATCTCCTGAAGGGTGCATTCTACAAAATTGAAATTTAATAATTTCGTATAGGAGCCACCTCCCCTATAAGGTGAAAAAACCTTGAATTATGGATATATTCAATCAATGACCAAGAAGTCAATAAGTAAATGACAAACTACTTAAATTATTTTTTCGATATTCAACCCCCAAAGTGGTGTTGTACAAGTTTTCACGAATTCCGACAAATATTTTTGATCTAATGAAATGACGAATTGCTTGTGTATATTTTTACGAATTCCGAAACATCTGTTAGGTATGAATTGTTTTATAATTTTATTTCTCCAACTATATTTTTGTTGAAATTTAAAAGAAAAGAAAAAATAAATAATAAATCTGGAACTAGTTTCATTGTTGCGTGGGTAGAAGGTCGGAGTGTGTTAAAAAAAACAGAGTGTGCAGCACCGTGCACATGATAGAAGTGAAACTTCTTGAAAAATAAAGAAAAAGAATAAGAGAGATTTAATGTGAGAGACAGAGAGAGAGAGCATTTCAAAATAAATACAATAATAAAAAATTTGCATTTTCTAAATTTTTCCATTTGTTTTAGGAGAAGGTAGGGGTAGAGAGGAGAATGGGGGGGTGGAAGGATAGAGAAAGTAGATGAGGGGAACAATATGTAGGGTGACGGGTAGAATGATAAGGGTACACAGAGGGGGGTATACAGTGGGGAGGGGGTGAAGGGTTAAAGTTAGGAGAAAGGGGTGTAAGAAGACAAGTAAGGGGTGAGAGAGGGGTGAGGGAAATCTGTTGTTTAAAAAGAGATAGATGAAGAGGGGGAAGAGATAGGAGTAGTTTTTCCAATTCTTTGGGTGTAGTCAGAAGGGAATACCACTCTTTCGCAGTGTCGCTTTTTCGTCTCATCGAGTTACGTTTCATCGTTTTGTCTCTACATAATATCTTTCTTCTCTATCGTGTAACGAAATGTGCTTAAACGTGATGCGACCTTGAAATTTCACTCTCCGCTAAAGAAGTTTCACTTCAAAAACCAATATCAGCATTAAATACGTTCCGGATTTCTATCCAAGAAATAGTGAATTTGGGTCTAGGCTGTTGGTATTCCCTATATTAATTAATTTTTTTGAAACAAAAAACTTTTAAGTCGTTTTTAAAAAGATACAGGCTTAGCCATGGATTTTCTGCGAAAGCTTATAGGTTTGTTCATGTCAAGCTTTATTCTATGATTTGGATACTTTTGGATGGACCTTTTGTTCAAGAGTATTTTATGTTTTTTTCATTTAATCTCATACGCATTGGTGTATGTTTCATCACAATCATCCTTGTACTCCCGACTACCCTGTTACATAAAACTGAAAGCAAGGACTACTTTTAAAGGTTCAAGTATGCTAATTTTAAGGATGAAAAATTGATTTAAGAAGCAGCCCAGAAGATATTGACTTGTTGCCAGTAACGGAAAGATGTTCTCAAAAAATTGTACGAAAATGGGCATATTCTTGAATGGATGTAGTAAACTGTTTTTAAGTCATACAACATATACCCCACTCCAAATTTTATAGCTTCAAGTACACTTTGTATACTCTGTTCCCATTATAGGAAAATTATTTGAAAGTAAAGAGCAAATCATGTATCACTACTAATCAATTCTCCATTAAATTGAGACAGCAATAAATTTATATTCATTGCTGTGCGGTCAACAGTAAATCAAGAAATGTATAAGACATCCCTACAAGTACTAGAAGTTCGGAAAGTATGTCGATGAACTTGCAGTTGTGCAAAATCAATGAATGAATTCTCAGATTACTGACACAATAGCTAACTCTTAACCATTAATAAATATAGTTGCCTTTACGTTGCATCCAGTTCCTTAGGAGGTAGCCACCTCACGTTTCCAGAAAGTGTAAACTCAATCCAAATGTTCGGTGTCTATGCTCCCATTCAACATTTCAAATATGAGGCGTATACGATGCCATATAAATATTCGTTTTCATAATAATCATACCGCTTACACTCGCATTATTGCAATGAACTTTTCAGACAAACAGAAATTAAGTGTTCATAGGAAATACTTTATGCCACACCTCCATAACCTACATAATTTGCAAAAGAAAACTTTCTCGTCTTATGCAAAGAAGTAAACAAGAAATTTTTATGAAATTATTGGATATTATTGATCGAAATTATTGATCGAATTTTGCATCGAGTATTCTATCGAATCGTCTATATCGAATTATTTTGAAAGAACATTTTTTTGATGGAAAAAATTATAAATAATTAAATTATAAATAAATTACATTGACTAAAAGTTTTAAGAATTTGATGCGATACGAAATTCGATGAGAAATTCTATTGTGTAAAGAAAACTACCCCTTAGTCAGTAAAAGCTTTATATTCGTTTTTGCAGAAGAAGATGAAAAAAGTGTAGTCTAGACTTCATAAGGAAAATTAAACTCTATTTTTATTTCACATAGGTAAGTACATAATTCTTAATGCATTCTATAATAATGGTCGTTTTCACTCTCCCAATGACCAACGAAGATACAAGGACATACTTAGAAAGTCACTTACAGGCTCAAGTACCGATTTATTGTGAAATTGTCTACACAATAGAATTAGTTGTTCATCAATGGAACAACTTGCTGAACAACATTATTGACTAATTTTCCTCTTATCAAACTTTTTATACCTACTGTAATTGAAATCTGTAGACAATGTTATGCTCAGGTATCGGTTTATTTTCATGTGTCGTCGTCTATGCCCCACAATCTACAACCATCAAGTTATTACTATGCCATTCAAATCAGTCCGGAACTCTTATTCGAATAAATCTTTTGTAGTTCTTGAGTTCAAGGTATTTCCCTCAAGGACGCCTACCATATACAACATTTTGAAGGTATGGGCAACGGTATGGATTAGAAAGTGAAGTTATATGACAAATATTTCAGGATAGAAAGAGGTACTCAAGGTCTCAGACGGAGCTATATAAAGATTCAGAAATAGTTCTAGTGAGCAGGCTTTACCTGCATGAATTGCTTGCTACAAATATTTTACTGTCTAAGTTTTTTGAGTCGAAATTTGACAAAACACAATTTCAGAATTCTTCCACCTATAGGAATTGCTTTTAATTGCTTTTTTTTCCGTCGAGCCGGATTTTCACCGCGGCTGAACACAAAATTAAAATTATTATCGTGTAATATTGAATGTCTGACAGTACAATTATAATTTGGTAAAATTTGGAAGTCAATTGGGCAAATAGTGCTGCACCCAGTTACAAATAATTAATCGAAAGATGTATTCTGATTAATTCTATGTGAATGTCGATTCGAAATGAAACAAGTCGGAAAAAGGAACCTTGTAATTCGAACTTAATCAACAATTTAAATTCGGAAAATCTTTTCACTCGAATCGTGCTAATAGAGCCCCTGATCTGCAACCTGTGTCAAAATGGATCAACCAAATTGTAACTCAATACGGAAGTACTAGATCACATGATCCTCCCAGCAATACTATTGGCTATAGTTCTTTAAAACTCTCTTTCGATTCAAAGAGTGCGTTAAGTTTAAATAAAAAAACCTATTAATTCAATATTTTGCAAAGAACCGAACTTCCAACTCCTTTGATTAAGTATCATCTGGTTCTAATAAAATGTACTTACTACTTTTGATCGAAATCCTAAAATAATACATTTTATGCGTTATGAAAGAAAATGCCATTTAATGTGCGGTGATTGCACAAAAGAAGGTAGTTCCCAAGAGTTTCGTGAAAAGAATAAGATTCCTCCACGTGAAAATAATGGAAAGACTTCAGGCTGTTTAATAAATAAAGATTTGGAACACAGATGAACTTTTTTTATGTGTAGGATTTTCATCTTTATATTGTTGTTCAGTTTCTGTAAGAGCCCATAAGGACATAGGGCATAAGGCAGTGATCCTATCGAGGTTTCGAGTTTATTATAACCAGGTGAATTAATGAATACTTGCACCCTTACTACTTTATTACTGAGGTATAATACTATGCTTTTATTTTTATATAATAGTACTTATTAAATATTCTTAGTACTTTTATTTCGTTGGCTATCAATTGCTTAAACGCTTACTTCAGGATATATTCGTGGGTATAAGGTAGTGAAGGGCCAGTCACGTAATTTTCCGATATTCTTTAGTTTGGGACACCGACCTGAACTTAAGGGGTTATCCTTTATCGTTGGTTTACAGCACAAGAAAATAGCGACAATCTCGGTGTGGTTGGAAGCGGATGACGAGCGATCATATGGCCCAAGATTCCGCTTAGAGTCTTAACATTAACATGGTAAGAAAATAGTCTCAAAACGAAACCGCATTAACTTCACTACTTCCAGTTAACTAACCTGGGAACAAGATAAAACCCTTTAACGATAAAACCCTTTTTTCTGTCTTGGAATTTATGAACTCATTGATAACAAGCAACGATAAAACGTAATGACCATCGCCACTGTAATGTGATCCCACAAATCCATTTCCTTAGCTCGAGCTGCACGAAAGGAACTCTAAGAATCTCGCATCCATTCGGAACCATCGAAAATATCGATTTCCACCAGCAACTCCATTAAGCGACAAATTTTCAGTCTCTCCGAGCTGTCTATGCTCCCCTAAAGTTCGTCCCTTGTGCCATGCCTATGTTATCAAAACAGAGTCACGGAGTGGGGGACGTTGGGAAAAGTTAGCCCCTTATCTTGGACTTGCCTATTCCTCGAACGTGTGACTACGGTGGTAAATGTCCATGTGAGACCCTCGATACGAGGAAGTCACATGACCCATTAGGTTGGAATCCAAGGTAGCGGACAGTCTCAAGGTGGTCAGATCCATTGAAAGTTCACCACCGATAATTAACAGGTACCTTTCTACTTCAGGACGGGGTGGGAGGGGAGGACGAGGAGGGTGGAAACAAATAAAAGACCATTAGTCGGGTACTGGTCTATGGAAGGTCTAGTGAAAATAGTGTGTTATATGCTTTCAAAACGGAAAAGCTGTGAACTGCAAGAAATTTTTTTTTGGTGCAAGGGTTGAAATATTTGAAGAGGGGTAGTTATTGTCTTACCTCTACACTGGCGTATTTTGCTCCACCGCTTCACACCACGCTACCGAACGCAACGTCCACTTGACTATTCGACTCACTCCCACTACTATACGATGTAGTTGATTGGAAAATTTTCTTATTGTTGTTGCTCTTTTTTTTCGCCTTTTCTTATTTTTCCAACATATTATAACAGTGGCCCCATTTTTATCGTATTTGCTCCTTTCGTCGGAGTTTCTGTGTGTATCTGTGTGTGTCAGTTAAGGGTTAAATTTTCATCGAGGCCTCAACATTAAAACATCACGCGTTAAACTAACACACTAACCGCGTCTGATTGCGTTATCCAAAAAAAATAAAATTGCGGTTTTCTTTTCGGGGTCTCATCTCTGTTCAAATTTCTTGAATGAAAAATCTGATTCGATACGAATGTGAGGAAAAAGAAAACTCTAGAATTCACGCATGTACGCACAAATACGTACACACTAAAAGAACGCACACTCTGGAGTGAAAGGATAGAGAAAAGCCGAGGATTTTTTTTTTTATTTTTTTACACTTCCGCGCGCACTTTTCCGCCAACACTTCGGGCTAATTTTTACTATGCGCCTTAGTCGGGAAAATCGGAAAATGAAATTATCTCTAAACCGTGAGCAATCCTCCTAAGCTCTTACAGCCACAAGATAATCTCAGGCTCTAGCAAAACGCTTACTAGACTACCCCGAACTACTTAAGCCACATCGGGCCCATTATTCGAGACCGGAAAACATTCCGAACGGGGTTCAAAAAAAAAAATCATTTTCAACCCCACGAAACACTATTGCGAGCTTTTGGCCATAATTTTTCTTTGCGATGACGAAAGCTTTCACCCCGAATTTCAATTCACCCCGAAATGAAAATTTCTTTTTCACTCACTTTCCGCTTATACGGTTTTTCCTATTTTTGTCGAGTTTTCCAGGCCGTGTACTCATAATCCGAAATTTACTTTTTTTTATCGCGAATGCACCGAAAATGCTGAGCTTTCAATTTTCCTGTTTTTGGGCTCGTCGCGAATTTTCTCACACATTTTCCAAAACTATTACAAAACGCACGGAATTTTCCTTAAAATCAGCACACAACTTTCACAAAATTTCAACAGCACGTTCTTTTTCCGTAAGCGTTCACAGTTTCTCACCGTTTATAAATTTTGATGAAAACTGTGGAAAAGTTTTTCCTTTGCTTTTCTCAGTACCCCCCAAAAATTTAGTCCACGGAAAATGTCCTTCTGTCCGGCCAGGATGGCGACTCTTACACTAGTGTCGTATTTTCGGGCCGCGCAGATTTTTCTTGTCGATTTTTTCCGTGAAAAGCTAGCGCTAGCAAAAGACGGCGATTGTTGAGTGGAAAACTCACTCACGAATGCCCCTTCGAGTACTCCTGAGCTTGGAGATCAATGAAATTATGAAAATAGTGCGCCAGCGCACTTGAAAATACGATAAAAACTTTTCGTATGCTACGGCTTTTCCTTATGATTTTCATCCACACGAAAATTGTTTGGATGTGCCTTTGGAGCGAATTGAATTTGTGGGGCAGATGGAACCGTTTGTGTGTTGTACGTGTTCCAGCAGATTAAATTGTTTATAGTGTGCGTTTAAAATGGTTTGAAGCTACGATAAACGAAGGGTAGATATGTATGTCTCTGATTTTTGAACTGTTAATAACTCCAACTGACTTTATTCAAATACTATTAAATATCATAACTACTGCGCTGCATCCAATTGATCTGAACACGTTTGATCCGTAACTATTTATAACTATTGAACACTATAGAACTATAGAACAATATAACGATTTCGTTCTTTCACCCTGAAAATCTAAAACCATTTTTTTTCTAAAAAAAAATTATATTATCAAAACCTACTGTTTTTCTAAAAGAGAACAGATTAAGAAAATACATGAATATAAGGAATCATGAATTATTTAAAAGAAAGATTAGTTATTTCAATTTCTTAAAACTGATGTTTCTTGATACCATCTTAATTGTTAATATCTTTTGAAAACTAGAACTTGTAATAAAAAAATAAAAATAGAGATTAAGCATTCCTGGAATATTTAAAAGTCACTGTAACGATGCAATTATCACAACGATGAGTTCAAAAATAAAAAAATATCATTTCAAGAAATTACAATATTGGTAGCTTTTTAGTTCAAATAAAATTGTTCTGATTTTTAAAATTTTCCCTCGGAGTTGTCAAAACCTTCGAATTTTTTTGGACAAGTTAATTAATTGATCATTTCTTGTTTGTTTGTATAAAAACATGTGTAGTTCATATACAATTCACCATAAATGTGTTCAAATTCTTTGTAAATTCACTATACAAAAATGTGAGATGTTTTTATAAGGACCAATAAAAAATACGTATGTTTAATTTAACTTTTGCTACCACCCTTGAAGATGGGCTAAGACACAAGACTGAAATTTCCGGCATTAGCCACTGTTCAGACTTAAGACTTGACAACCGTAGCTCACAGACCACCTATTGAGAGCCACTTGAAAAGAACACACCAAGTTTTCTTATTTTCAAAAAAAACACCATATAGTCCGAGCAGAGCTAACAAAAAAATTTATTAATTAATAATCATATAAAGTGAAGCAATCTTTAAACGAGGTTTTTTTTGTTCTTATTGCTATTTAATATGTTCTTTAAAAAAAACTAAAAATTACTTGCAGCACCACCCCGACAGTCAACAAATTAAAAAATTTCCATATGGCAACGATGTAATTTCAAACTATATTCAATACACAAACCAATAAGTTCCACACACGGTTGGTTTCTACTAAAGTTTGAGTGCTAGCTAATTCACCGGCGCCCACTCAAATTTTTGGGAGGGAGAGTGATGTAGATTTTTGGATTTCTTAGAAAAACTTACTTTGTCAAGCGGGGGGAGGGGGAAACAATCGAACACGCATCAGGTATGAATTATACATCAAAATGAAAAATGTTTTTCTTCCACCAAATGAACTAGTTAAAATAGAACTAGAGTTTTTGGTCTGTTCATGTTATGAAAACAAAACTCGAACAAATCCAAAACTGTGTTTCAACCAAACCGATAGTATTTTGTCGCAGTTTTGTTGTTGCTTGTGCTTCAACTGAGCGAACAAAGTTAGTTCAATCGAATTGTCAAAAAAATTAAGCTTAGAGAAATAAATATTAATAAAAATGCTAATAAAACAAATACTACTATTAAAAAAAATTACATAACGCAGATTTTAATCTAATAGACATACTGAACAAAAACACAACTTTTTTCGACACGAGTTAGTGTTGTGTTTTGTCCGTTTGATGTAAAACCGACATAACTACGAAACGTTATTGTCGTAGTCGATTGGATTGAGCAATTGCGATTGGACATTATCGCATTCTGTGTGTATACGCTGGCTCTGATTTAATTTACTGACAACAAACTACATACATAAATTCAAACTGTATCGAATTACCCGATTTTATTAAAGATGTCTGATTTGTCTATGCAGGTGCAGTAAATCAGTTGGTTCAATCAAAGAACTTCCAGGTGAAAACGAGGAGATTTTAAAGCCAGACTCATTGCTTTTTGCGACGACAACAGTAGCGACCAAGTTGGCTATTTCCACGCTAAGACCCTAGCCTAAGGTCTATAGGCTGTAGTACTAGTGGCATGGGTATGGTATGATGATCTGTGTTATTTTTTTTTCCTCAATCACCTTGCACATGATCTTTTCACTCTGGTGGTCGAGATCTGCGATTTCAATTGAATGATATATCGCTTCGCTACGCAGTAATGAGATTTAATTGAGTTGCGAGTTAATGACCCGCTTTTAAACCGCGATTTCCGCGTCAGATCGACGTATACGGAATCGGATTTTATGGACATGTGAATGATGTGCCAAACATAATTTTATTAGTAATGCATTTTAACATATCTCCTGGGAGTATATTGTTTATTTCAAACATGACATTCGTTAGAAATTGATTGAAGCATACATACCAGCTGCTCTTTCCAATAGTTGTTACTGTGTTTGATTAAAGCCATTAACAGAAATTCTATAATAGATGACCAAAATGATGAAGATGCTGAACATATACCATCTTAGGACGAAGTCCAGTTGCAACAGTTTGAACTGTCTTTTCCGGTAATATTTTGAGCGACGTTCCTCTCCAGTTGAATCATCGACTAGCGAAAGAGTTCACCAGTTATTTAATTTTTTTTGCTGGTAATTGACTATTGCAGCTTCATCAATAGTCCCAAAAGTGTTCCAAAAGTTAACTCTTTTAGATTTTTGGACACAAGCTTCCTTAGGAGTGAAAATTAAGTTTAATTATAACTGCACCCATTAACAACAATTGTTATTTCAGAGGATTGATGCGATACAATTTTCTTTGTTTTTTTTTATGATGTAGAGTAGAGAATAAAATGCAGTAAAAACAAATAAAATCATTAATTTTACTTTATTAAATTAATAACACAATCAGTTTTAAAAATTATCTTAATAATTTTCTTTCAAGTTTTAGAACGTGATGCACAAAGCGAAAAAAATTTGTCCGTCTGTCCGCCGTACACAAGGCTCGTGGCTTAAAAACCTTTTAGCTATTGAGTTCAAATTTTTTAGTAAGTAAATTGAGTAGATCCCTTCTGCTGGCCATGGTGTCGAAAATGTTGTCAAAAAAGTGAAAAACAATTTAATAATAATAATAATAATAATAAAAATAATTAAAATAATTTGAAAATGCTATGTAGAACAAAATGAGAGTAAATATCGCGATGAAATGTGAACAGTATGATTAATAAATTTCAAGTCGATGTTCTGGTCTTCCAAAGAATTATTCTTGCATCTATGAAAAAACAGTTTGGTCAAAATATCCATATTCAGTGTGAAACCTTGTAATATAAATCAGCTAGAACTAATAACTCATAAGTTGGATTGATCTAAACTTATCGTGCAGTTAATGTTTACGGTGCTAGTATAGAAAAACCAACCTTTTTCAAAAATATGTTTATTATAAAAAAAAATAAAAATACAATAATTTCGCTTTTTTCTTATTTACAAATTTCTACAAACGGCTGTTTATTCTGTTTTTTTTGGAAAGTAATTACGTTTAAAATGGAATGGTAAAAATACTCTATAAACTAAATTTACACACAATCACAAAATTAACGTTACTCGTTCTAAAGAAAAACAATACATTATTAATAATTATATTAAATTAAAATAGATTAAGTATAGAGAGAATTTAATAAGGATCAGAGAAATTATTATTAATAATTATCGTGAATTCTATTTACACGTGTACTCCTCTATACGTTCAGTGCAGATATCACAGTGGACCTTACAGCACCACTGAAACTGGCACCGACACTGCCACGTTCGATTTATTTGATGCGTATTGTAGCCTCTCCCACAACATAACAAATCACATCCGTCAATACCGCGAGCCGTCCGATTACAGCCGCGACCCACTGTACCCAACGATCCCAGATTTAAGTCGCGTTCACAATAGTTCGGCGACGACTGAATATAGACGAGTTCCATACGTTTTGGTCGTTGCCATTTTTTTGGATTTCTTATAGCTCTACCCTTCCTGGCGGGATGAAAATAATTCAGTTAATAATTTTATTTTCTTATTAAAAAATAATAGTATTAATAATTTCGAATTACTTACTTGCTTATAACTAAATTCAGTCCTGTTTTATCCTGCACTGCCTGTACCAGCTTTGCACGATTGTATTTTTTCATAAGAGTTTCACCAATCGTTCGAAATGGTGGCAAACTTTTCCAGCACGTCTTCATAGCACACGAGCCACTTACACCGTGGCATTTGCAATCAGTTCGAAGTAAGTTCTTGACTATCTGAAATGGTAAAAAAAAGAAACTATTAAAGTTATCAAGTAAATCAAAGATATCCTTCAACGTTTCAAAAAGAACATCCGCCAACATTTTAGAAAAATAGTCTTCACCACGTCCTTACTAACTCGTCGCAGGTTCGAAACATTGTGACGAATCGGTATAATTTTTAAACCCCACGATGTCGCAGGAACCCAAATGTCACTCAACATTTCTTTTTGGAAACGTTTCGATATATTGTGTCAAGAGATAGGAAATTATATTTCACTGCTACCGCCTATAAACTCCCGAAATAGGGAGATTCAGGCGGTATGTGATACTCGATATGTTGCCCGTCGAGCCGGATTACTACGTTCGATACTTAATTAGCTATTAGTTTTTAAAGTTTGAGAATTGTTTATTAAACATTCGCTTAATATGACAAACAAATAAATAAAGCTAAAGACAAACAATAGTCAAAAGTACTTGTGGTATAAATTATTTCGTATATAAGGAAACAATTTTTTTTTTTAAAAAAAAAGTGGATTAAAAGCTATTTGATAAAAATATAGATATTTGCAAGGGCGCCCTCAAATTGTGGTAGCTACACTAGCTCAAAAAATAGTTAATACTTATTATAAAGCAATAAAAGTCAATTTTTCTACCAAATTGGCTTTCTTAAGTCGTTGGTTTCAAACAAAGCTTATATTAATTTCTCTACGATAATTTTACTACCTCACGAATGGCTCAATTTTGGTAGACGATCTTCTTTCCTCATCACTGAACTCCCGCGAACTAGTGAACTAAAAGAACGAAATAGTTCGCGACTGATCGGGAAGCGGAAACTATCGCTCACTATAGTTAACTGAACTGCACAAGTCTACTACATTCCCAGCTGCAAGATTTGTTAAAAAAAAAGATAATAATACGTAATGCAAAATCATTATTTATAATCACCGTAATGGTCAATTATTTACCTCCAATTGGACAAAGCGCCAGCATAAAATTCATTCGAAAACGATTTATTGCGACACCTTGAACCATGTTTTAACAACTTAACGCCTTTCTGGCCATAACCTCTGATTCTTGAGCGAACCCTCGCATAGTGTATAACATGTTGCACGGATTGCATGCAAATCTCATTAGTAAATTTTTCGAACAATAACCACATAAACTTCGCACCTGAGTCACACAATGCATGCTTGAATGACCTTTGCAGAGGAAATCCTGGAAGTCTAGTCGCCGGCCATGCTCCAATAAAATTCAATTAAAACACCGAATCCGAAAATAATGCACTCGGACAACCTGGCTCTTGTTTTTATTTCGAATTGACTATTGTTAATTTTAGTAACATAAAGTTTTATTAGAGCCGTCCCAATTAAATTCAACGCAGGAAGCAATACATTGAAGGCACTGCATAATATTAATATTTCTAAAGACTGGAATTTCGGTTTACTCTGACAAATGACTAAAAGTTGTCAAAATAACGTCAACATAAAGTAACAAACAATAGTTAAATTAGCTATTTAAATTGGTGACTAGTGCGTCAAACTGATGAACCGGTTTGAGAAATTCTTATATTTCTCTGAATCATTGAAATTAGTAAATACCAAGCTTAGTATTACCTGCAATAACCGGCCCGTATTTCTTCGAATAGGAAGTTGTTAAAAATAATATTTAGATATTATCGTAAATCTTAGCAATTATTTGCTCGATATCAATGCACAATTGAAATTCTGTTTTGACAATGTCACAAGAAAATGAATTGTACGAAAAGTCATTGAAAATTTGCAGGTATAAATAAATTGTATGTGAAAATCGAATTATATCATCATAAATTTGATGACATAGTTAACGAATTGAGCAAAGAATGTAAAACATGGCTTTGCTTATTTTTTTACTATTTTGTTTATTTCTCAAATTATATACACATCTCATTAAAATCACTGGGCTAATCTAAAGCAAACAAAAGTGGAAACAGTTCATCAGGAAGAAAAATAATAAACAAAATAGCTGAACTCATAATGTTTATTTAAATAATTAAAACCGTATATGGAGATAAGCACTGTGTAATCACAGGTAATCATCGTAACATATGTTGAAATCGCAGTTGTTATCATTGTACGCTATTATTATTATTATTATTGTTGTTATTAAAAGAGTACCTACTGCTTTTGCATGTATCGATTCATTTTATTAATACTAAAGAAAAGTAGTTAAATATTATTTGCAAACTTTTCTAATATTAGGAATAGCTAGCAGAAAGCTGTTGCTAATGCCTTTGAGTTTTTCAAGTGTTTTGTCAAGTGTAAATTTTACGGCCCATCTGTGTTTCTGAAAGGCTCTTAAATTCAATATATTTTCTTTCAAAGTTTGTGCAGTGACTGCAAAATTCCTAAAGCACCTTATGCTGCTCGTCCGCTTTTCTGGTCGAACTGAAACTTAAAAATTTTCATTTTTTTATCGACTTAACATACATATTACATACCATATGTATGTATGTAATTTATAAAGCAAAAATGTATTAACGGACAACCTCAGTTAACTTGTTTTTGTTGTTTCCATACAATAGTTCTTAAAATATAACCACGTACGCATGATAAAAATAAAATGTGTGAAGCTATTTTACTTTATTATTTTTTAATAATAAGGTGGCGCCTCAAGAAATGAAATCAGATAATTGAATTAATATTTTAAAAATATTTTCTCAAGATTCTAGATTATCTTCTTCTCGATATTCATATTTCATACCATAGTTAGAGGTACACTCTCGGAATGAACAACAGAATGAGCCAATGAACAGGTAGTACTCCCTATTATTTCCAGCCGATTGTGTATGGTATATCAGTGGCATTCTTGGGAAACCAAAAGGATTAAAAACCACTAAAACTTGAGGTGTCTCTAATATCAGAGTAGCAGACAGACTTACATTTTCGAATTTCTTCTTACAACTTTTAAGCTGATATTCCTATTCGAAGTTGCATGTTAAGCGAAGGACCTCATACCTTCATCAGACTGAATATACCTTTCTTAGAATTCTTACGCATAACTTCGGCAATAAACACTGTCCGGTTGGTAAACTAGCATAAACACCTCATCTGTCCATTTCAATGGAATTCTGACCATAAATTTCCAGGGAATGGATTTCAAAATAACTTTGCCGGCCCATCCATTTTCGTGTTCCTCCTCATTAGACCTGTCTAAATAAGGCATCATAAAAATTTATGCTTTTTTTCTTGGGACCAGAGATTCGCATATATGGAATTCCCTTATACTCCAAGCAGTAGTTAAAATCGAGTAAAAAAGATACCAGACACAATGGAATCGTTAAATTTTCTGAATAACGTGGACGATCCCTTGGAGACCACTCGAGTACAAAGTACCCAGTGTACGGAACACAGAAAAGTAATGGAGTTGGAAACGGGAACAGAAGAAACAAACCAACTAACTAAAGCGATCTTCGCTATAAATCAAGTTCTGAATCTGAAATGAACTTTGTGTCCAGCAATAACTGCAACAAAAAATGGCCAAGAAGAAGTGGAGGAAGATCGAGACCGATGTGCTACTATTTAAAATAAGACTGAAAACTAAATTAAAAGGACCACGGGGAGACTGTAGAAAAAACTCTAAGATATAGTATAGAAGCTAGGAGGGACTCACCTTTCGACCAGCTCGATTATTGTGCAGATTCATAAGGCTGCGAGCGTCGCCTTCGATCTCACGCGCATCTAGGAACTTCCGTGCGAACTTCATGCCGAACGTGATGTCGGCCGAACAGCCGCCCCATTTCCAAGGCTGACTACTGCCCGCAACGCTTTCCGCTGACGATCCGTGACGAAGGTGATGATGTTGCGATGAATGCAAATTGCGCTGCATCGTGTCGCAGCCGCAAAGTGATATGTTGCCGCGTGCGCAGGCCGCAGTCACCGCATGAACCGCACCGGCACTTGCGATCGCGTAGGTGAACGCTGCTTCTCGTGATCCTGAAACGATTTTAATTCAATTAGTCGGCTTTTGCCCACGTCCAACGTGCGAATAAATTTCTGATTCGCAGCTCGATCACCGCAGTTTCTCATTAATATTTAACAAGGCAAGTGCAAGCACGAGCGTCTTATTATATCGCCGCGATCTTCACAACACGAGCAATTATGGGTGTCACAATGGGGATGACAAATGGGTCTATGATAAGCAACAGTTCGCAACGGGAACAATGAGATGAGGGTGGACACGACAAAATGTCTTCAGATCATGCATTGATCTGCAAGATGTTAGAAGCAAAAGTGATAATCCCATTGAACTCCAAATCGAAGAGCCTCAGAAAAATTTGGTGCCGGGATTTCAAGGTGATAGCTCTATACCCCCATCGGGATGACATAGGAACTGAAGAAAGAATCCTTAACGCGGCTTATCCCAACATCACACTTCTTCCGATAGCTAGGTGTGATATTGTTGTCAATTACTTGTACTCCTGTTTATGGACCCGCCACTTACACCGGTCATCGGAAAACATGTAGGCAGCAGGTAACTTACCACTTAATTCTCGTGCGCAATAATTAATTACATTTCGCGGACAGGCCATTTTTTTTAATACGAAAACGAATGCGTGCACGAGATACTTTGGGCACATTATAACCAGAAAATTGCAAGAAATCACCATAAATATTACGGCGAAAATTACTTACTGGTGGTAGGTAGGCAGCACGAATTCTTTTATCGGTTATCTGAGAGGACATCGGGAACAACCTTCAGAAGCTTTTACGAACGAAACAAAAT
The DNA here is from genome assembly GCA_949128065.1 of Beris chalybata. Taxonomy (NCBI): domain Eukaryota; kingdom Metazoa; phylum Arthropoda; class Insecta; order Diptera; family Stratiomyidae; genus Beris; species Beris chalybata. The sequence goes on along the minus strand of OX421894.1, from coordinate 3,764,025 downwards.
GACCATAAGAGTGCGGACGATATAAAAATTAAATGCAGAAAAAAAAACACTATACTTTTAATGAAAAATGAAGTTAACTTACCGACAAACATTACATGACCGAACACTTCGCGTTGCCACACCTGAGTGCAATTCCAGCGATGGCCTTTGAATTGATGTTGACACTCTTGCCCTCCGAGAAGATGTCCTGCACCTAAAGCTACTAAAGCGTCTGGCGATTCTGTACAAAGTTGACGTTGAACAGGCGAAAGACCGGGAATGCGAGCGCACAGAATCGAGGAGGTAAGGCTTCTTGTTGATCTGGAAGGAGAGAAGTGAAATATTGGAGGAATTGTTCTAAATTGGTAAAAAAATAAATTGTAAAATTACTTAAACTATTTTCGTTTAATAGCACAAAGAAAGAGCTAGTTTTACATGCTCCTTTTCGGGGTGTACATTGATTTCACTGCAAAGTCTGTTTTGAGTGTTTGAAGATATTTATCTCTGGCTTCCTCAAAATTTAACCGTCAACACTTTCGTCTTTGAATCTCAATGCATATCTTGGACTAGCGATTCCTTTCTTTGGATAGCATTAAGCACAGCCAGAATTAACATCCGAATGTGGCAAAAATCGCAAAGTGCACTCAAAGCTTTTTATAGCTTTTTTTATCTAAAATTTAGTAGATATCAGACTCGAACCCAAGTAAGAGGCTCTGACTGGACATTGTCACATGAGAAAACATCTCAATAGGATTGGTCTCCCTAAGACTAAAATTTGCAGAATATGCAAAGACGAAGTCGAAACACTGGAGCATATCCTTTGTGAATGTGAGGGCTTTGCTCACAAAAGACTTCATCACTTCGGTCAGAGTTTAATGGACTTATCGGAATTCCTGACCATTCCTCTTCGCAAAATACTAGGCTATTATCTTTGGAGATAAAAAGCTATTTTCTAGATACTGTATCCGACTTTCTTAGCTACTATTAGCATTGGCTATCCATTGTGTCATAATATTTATCTAGCTTCTGTGATAGCTTTATCTTGAAAAAATGCCATTTTCGATACCAAAATTTAGGATTTTCTATGATATCTTCAATCCGCTCACAAGACTTAAATAATACATAAAGAATAACAAACTACCTAACAAATAAAATAAAAACAGTGTATAAATTTAAACACTACAGACATCTTTTCCTGCAACCGAATTAACCATATTTAATTTCCTCCTTCTGAAGACAAGAAATATGGGTACCTCTTGAAATTTTTTTTTAGAAAAAATGCATCTCATTCATAGCGCAATCTTCGCTTTGACAGAAATAAGATCTATAATCCAGAATGTCCTACTAACCAACTGAAAGGATGTTTCTTTCCTGCTCAAAGCACCCCACATCTTTCTGGTTAACTGGAGTGTAAAACTAGAAAAATTTTCATCAACAACATCCATCAAACTCCTCCTCAAAACTCCTCCTTCTGCCGGTAGGTGCTCGTACTTAGGCGCGAACATTTATATCGTATGTAGCGATAACCTGCTCCAAGACTATTAACATAACGAGAGACAAGACAACGGATTCCAGTTCCAGTTGTCGAGACGATCTCACGCTCTTTAGACCTTACGCTTAAAACGTCTTGGACAGGCCAGGTATCAGACAGGTTGATTTCAATTTGCACCTCATTCATGGAAAGTCACCTGGGCAAAGGTATGTGCATAGTGTGGCGGCGGAGCGCCCCTTATCCAATTCGTACGCGAGATGTTGTCGTACGAAACGCTTTTTGGGCAACAAGCGGACAAACACTTCACGACAGCGAATTGTATGTTAAATTGTTGTGCGTTTTTATTTGTTTACTCTTTTCTTTTTTCAAATTAACTTTACCTGGTTCGTGGATCTTCTCTGCGGCCTTTTATGTCGGAGCCACACGACATCCATTCTACCACTCATATGTTATGTTAACTTGTACGTTTGCTACGATATGTAAACGTGATGAAGGATTTCTTTTTTTCGTTCTACGGTTCTTTGGAGCATCTTGGAGACACAGCAAACAGACAGAAACGAGAAACCAAATAAAAGTGTCATCCGAGGCAAATTATTTCCCAGGTGATTTGAAGTGGACCATAAATCATAAAAGTCCAAGGCGACAACATACGAGTATCTTTCCTGGTGTATCTTGGATTTGATTTCAGTACAGGAGAGAAATGTCTTTAGCAGCCATCTAAGTGGGGCTTGGTAGTCGTCACAGTCGTAACGCTCATAACTGAAATCAGGTTGGCAAGATGCGGTTTCATGAGATTGTACCTACATATGTTGTGGCTACAATCTAGCTTAAAGATCGTCGTAGTCCGCGCCACAGGTACAGGTATGTCTCATATCATAATATGCCAGTTGCAATTAAGAACTCACAGAATGATTAATAGCCCCTAAATGCTGTGTAAATTCGTTGGATTTAAGAAAGAAAAAAATCCCAAAATTTTTGGATGACTTGACTCATCTCCGGGTACGTGGTCTACTGGCAAATATTATCGACAGTCGTAAACGCTAAAAATGATCATTTGGAGCAGTGGGCATACCTATAAAAAGTTCTGGGAACAGCAAACGGAAGTATCTTCGGCACCAGCTTAGTACAAAATAGCGTGACGAGCTTCATTTGATACGCCATAAAATCCCACGCTTCCAAAATGTATTTCAGTTATTTTTCTTGATTACTACTTTTGATATGACAAGATTAACGCAAAAATTAACGACCACCTAAAAAATTTGTACCAACATTTTATGATCAGAATAAATCATTTAAGCTTAAAAATACTATCTGTAGGATTTTCGTTTTGCTTACAGCCTTTATGTTAGGATTAAAAATATATTCGTTTCGAAAAAAAACGCTACGGCTGGAAATGGCCAGTAGCAGCACTACTACTTTTGAGTGATACCTTTATGTGATACTTCTTCTCACTGATACAATTTCAGGCAGAACTCATAATTTCTCTCTCTACATAAATAAGCATTAAAACAAATAAGACGAGTGGCATGTATGATAAAAAATAATAACTCGGAATTGGGACTAATAAATATTTTTTGAAGCATTGTACATACTTGTATTGAAGTTTAAAAAAATTAAATACAGATTATGAAAAAAAAAACGTTTTGAAATCTATTAAAGTGTATAAATATTAGATAATACATATAATAGATAACACAAAGATTACATCACTGCAAAGCTTTGTCGATTTTTTATTTTTGTGCGCTTTTAATCAAATAAAAAATGCTTGGCTCTGCTCTCTTGTGGACTTCGTCAGCTACCGTAAAATTAGTCCAGCATAGCCAAGACCCCAACCAAAATTTAATTGGAACAGGTATCTTCTATTCATGATGTCATAAATTGTTATAACTGAATGTTGATAAATCCGAATACGCAAGTTTGACAAAGTTCATCCGAATACTAATCGGCTTATTTTAAACTTTTGACAGGTACTATGTAAGAAATATAGACAGCATAGCACAAGCAGTTTCTGATATATTTCATAGATAGATTGTCCCCGCAAACCATAATATTCATGGCAATCACCAAATATTATCCATATGCGAATGCGATAATCTGATGGCTATATCTACAAAGCTTACCATTCGCAATATTTCTGGTCATACGGACGTTGTGCAAATAACTGACCACAACGTCGCACTGAAGGCTTAACAACGTCGTGCCGACTAATTTGGGAACGACAATTGATTTTGGTCCTGATGATTTCGGTATCTCTAAGACATGAGGCAATCGTACTCCGGCAAACATCTGACTTTTTTTTAAAAAAAAAAAAAAACGGTAATGGGATATTTACGCAACCTTGTTATTTCATTAATAAAAAAATAGTTGCGAAATAACCGCATTATTATTCAACAGTTTATTCAACATAACTTGCAAGTAACTATTTTAAATAATTAATGGAAAATACTGGATATGGAAAATTGATAAATTTGAATTATTTTGAAACAAGTCTTAACTAACGAACTCAATTTTGTCGATTTCTATTTGGAAATTCTTAGAAAAGGAAAGTATACCTACTATTCTGAAATTCTAACTAAAATGATGTGACGGTTATTGTCCTCAAATTTTTTTTTTCGTTTTTTGACGCCAGAACTCAAAAAGTTACAATTGATCTTAATCCCAAGCTCTCAACACATTCATTGTGACTTTTGATTCTGCTGCGGAATAGGCCTAATTAAATTATTAAACAACTTTCTGCTCGATTGCTGAAATAAAGTAGGTATATCTCCAAAAAATTATGTTTTTTATTTTAATTTTCCTAGTGCACTACTATATTACCTTACATATTCGTCGCAACCTGTGCCATACCTTTTTTGCATGTAAAAATGTATGCAAGTCCCAACAAATACGCATCAAACATTGTTTGTGGGTGGCTAAAAATTTTTCTATATTTTTGTTAAATAAAACTCTAAATGCAAAAGATAGAAATAAATGTTTTTTTTTCATTATATATTTATTTATTTTTTTATTAATATTATTATTTATTTTTTTCTTCTTCAAAATAAGAGTTCGATTACAACTCTTCCTCCACAATATGTGTACTTTCTACTCTTGTACTCTCACCCACTACAATTTATATATGTGATCAGTATTTCATCTTGAATATCAACTGTCTAGCGGCGGCCTATCTGATACCTAAAAATCTTATAGTCCGGGAAACTACTGAAGTTAGTTTATGAAATTGGTCTAACGACTGTAATTATTTTGTCGGGACAACTCAGGCAACAATGTGTGAGTAGGTAGGTAATTGTAAAATATTATTTTATTTACAAGATTACGATCAATTCAATGTTTAACTATCTCTCCAGCAGCCATCTCTATTACTGTCGTCTTGTACGCAATAAATTCAATTCGAACAAAAACGATTGTAGGTACACAACATTCTAGTCGCACTGCGATTAATCTTACGATTGTATTGAAATCGTGGAACCCTTTTTGGCCAAAAGGTCCAACTACATTCGATTTATGCCCCAGTGGCCGGTAATTGCACTGTGCTTTTATGGTTACCTGAATTCGAACGGCCAGTAATTTGAATATTGTGCACTCCGGAACGCTATAACTCGCCACTAACAAGTCTATTACCTGTGCTAATTTACGAGCGTTTGCTCGCCGAGTGCAAATCTTGTTCCTTTCAATTAAGTCAAATATTTGCGTTGCACTAATGTGATAATCGGCTGCTACAATCTCCTGGATACCCGGTGGGTAACATGGCCATATAAAGATGGTCCGATCACATCCAACAAACTACTTAAGACTTGAGAATAGACACCTTGGGGCAAGTTGTACAAACGGTCCACGTACGAGTCTGCCCGATGTTGTCCAACATAAAAACAATGAGGACATGGGAACCAAAGCTCGGGGCGACCTCTCCGTAAATGTAGGCTCCTCCTTAGCCAAACAAAAGAGACAGCAAACGAAATATATTTGTTCTTTTGTAGCACCGGTTATTGTTGGTGTTTATTTTTGCCTTAATCGCGATCCCCAGGTATGATAAATTGGGAAATTATACGCGAACATGGCATTACCTGTGTGCCCCATCTGGCCCCGTGTTTACATGGTGGTCAGCCTCAACAATAATCGTGAGGAAATTCAGTTCATTCAGCTCCAAGAGTCGCGAGATGGCTGTCAGGATACCATGAGGCCAAAGCTTAAGACCATGAGGCTTCCACGGCTTTCCAGGGCCTCCTCGAATCGTGCCCGATGAAACCTTGTGATTATGTCGCTAGACAAAGATAATGCGCTGATCATCGAAAATGATCGCTCTGCAAATCGTGATGGTAATGGATGGGTAATATGTGGGCCTCATGCAGGTCTTTTGTCTTCGATGATTTCATGTTTCACGTGTGTTACGATCGCGATCGCAAACGCGAACGCGGGCAAATGACCGCTGGGGAAAGAGCCATATTTTCGATTTATTGTTATAGCTCTTGAAGATCGTTTTATTAGACGTTTTATTGAATGCTAAATCGATTTGTCCGATGTGTTCAATCGATTGCTCGGGGCAGATAAGAATGAGTCTCACGACACGACACCAACTCTTGGATGGATTGTTCGAGGAGTTAATAATCAGTCCAAAGGTTGTGTATAACTAGTGCATTTTTGAGCAGAAGCACAAGCTTCAGCAATTAAATTTCTATTTTAATACTCTGGGCTCTTGGGGATAAGGAAATGTATTGCTTCTCACCCACAAATTTCAATTGCTCAAAACAGAACATAGAGAATTAGGGCAATCGAACAAACAAAATAATATCTACACAATTTCTTATAATTCATTCTGGTTCATTTTAGAAATTAATTGTTTTTTTCTTAATTCTATCCTAATGAGCATATCTCTATCTAAAGTAAAATTTAACTAAATTGATTCTTAAAACATAGAATTGCAATGTGGCTAATGCACAGCGAGGAATAAATTAGTTTCTTATTATTTTTGGATATTTAAAATTAACGGAATTGCTTTTAAGGGGTACAATGTCAATTTCGATATCCAACTGAAGTATGATGGAAATCTGAAGTTCGACTTTACGACTAGGATTTAAACAATATTTCCATAATTTCAATAATTAATTACTACACTTATTACTGCAATTAGCTGATTAATTTAAGTATATACCATATGTAGTTGTAAAAGTTTATCTTGGTCTCTAAAATAAATCATGAATTGTAACACATTTGTAAACGAAACTAGTGAATAAATTTATCTATCTATCTGAACAATATTTACCTATCCCCCGCAAAATATAAGGAGCACTGAAATACAGTACTGACAACCGGACTTTAGCCAGAATTGCAGGAAAGGATAGCTGACATATAGAGTCTAGAACATCAGTACTGACAAAAACAAATTTGTAAATTATTCGCACAGAAAGAAATTCATAGGTAAAAATGCCTAAGTGCTTCGGCATTTAACCGTCAACTAAGGTTTTGGGTAATAAATTAGGTAATACTACATTTTTCGTTCGAAAAATTGCTTTCTTTGCGGGAATAGTTCAGATTTCCAGAATTTATAGTTAAGAAGATTGACAGTAAGAACCAGTACTGAACAAATTCCAGTTTTATAATTCTGTTTTACTGAATTGTCATTTTGCCTTTTCCCCCGTTTAATTAAATACAGTATAATCCTATATCATATAATACATACAAATGTCTTATGGGTTAACTTCAGTTTTGGTTTCAGAACATGCAAGGAATTCATTCTGACCTCATATGCAATGTTACGTACAGGAACTCAAATTTTATCTAAATGCAGTACTGTATCGGAATTGGAAAAAAAAGGTTGGCACGGTGTTCCGAATATATTTCTTTATAAGTAACTCATATCCAAAATATTCCGATAGGATTCTGCATATTTTCAAAACCTAGCAGAGGATGAATTCTGTAGACGTTTTTTATGAAGAGAACTGGCTGTATGGAGAATCGGTGGTGCAGTGGCTAAGTGGTTAAATAATTTCGCAAGTTACAAATACCGAAATCAATGTTTCGAATACCGAACTCATGGTCAAGTCAAAAATATGATATTTGAAGTAGAAACAGTATCTTAGATAAGCACTACTACTTATCCGTGTCCCACAAGAGAGCTCATAGGAACTGAAGGCCGTATGGCTAAGCTAATACCAATTAAAATTAAATCAGATCTGTTAAAGATAAAAAAAACATAAAATCAAATTTTCTTTGACTCATAATATTGTATTACTAATTTAAACATAAAATTGAAGGTCATTAATATTGGTAGAAGGACAACCAGTATATCCTGCAGTAGGGTGATATATTCGGAATCCCGATATTAGGGATTTGCGAAAAACACCATAACTTTTCGTTTTCGAAGCAAAATGAATTTTGTTTAGCTTTTGCTGTCGAAGCTAAAAATATTTCACAGTTAAAATTCAGTGAATCCGACGTAATTTATTTATTTTTCTTAAAATTCAGTAAATTTTCTGGAAAAGATAAGAAATTCGGACCAAGGGCGGTAAAAATCGAATGAATTCAATGCATTGAAAACGTTGTTTTTTAGATTTTATTATTATTAAAAAATGATCCTGTATTCCCGGGGCATTTTTCAGATATAAAACCATCAAAAAAATTTCAACTTCCATTTGACTGGAGACCATTCACTAGACCTCGGATGATTATACTTGATTTTAGTGCAACCTAGGTGAATCACGGATTTTGAAACAAGAACAAAAGAGCGGTCAAAAAATATTTATATAAATTTTTGGAAATGCACTGCCAAATGATGAAACTGTTTCATTTGAGAAGCGGCAAGAATTTAAGTTGTTCTCAATAATGTTAAATTAAGTTCGTCGTTATCATCACTCACCTAAATTTCATCATCCACAATAAGAATATGAAAAACATGCGAGCATATTTCTTCATTTTGCAATATATCGGAAGACAGGTAGTCGATATGTTTCGATTGCCTTAATTTACGTCATCATTCGTCTTAAGTTTTCCAGAAGTGTGAATAATCCAAAATACGACTGCAAGTCACTGACATGTTTAAATTCCAATAATCGTTTCACAAAAAATAACAATGCAACGTACGACACAAACACCACACACCACTTAACACTCTTTCAAATCGCCGTACTAATTTCGATCACCAGTAATCGTTTCCTCTTGAATACCTTTTTTGATTTTATCCAAAAATCCATTTAACTAATTTTCGATTTCTATCTTGTGTTATAGGTTGCTCGTTTTTTAGTACTCGATGTTGTTGTTTTTATCGGACGGAGTCGAAGCAACAGACAAAATTCATTTTTGACCGAAAAACCAATTTATTGGCTCGTAATAAATTTGGCATGTTGGACCAAAATAATGATTTCGTTCGCATCCGAACCGAACCGATTAAATTTTTTTTTAATACTTTTTTTTAATTTTCGAAATCTTGCTCCAAAGATCTCAAATTATACACCTTAAAGGGGCCTTCGACAGACCATGCAGCCCTCGATTAATTTTTTTTCGATACACAGGTAGCCTATAATTAAAAGCGACGATTTCAGAAATTCATCGCTGAGCAATTTGTTAGGTTCCAGATTGCAGGGCACCAATAAAAAAAATTGACCAAAAATAAAAGCCTGGAGATCACTAAACATATAAATTATCACTTGATTTTTGTTAATTGGCCAAAAAAAAATTTTTAATTCGCGCGAAAATAGATTTTCAAGCACTTTGATACCTGACCTGAGTCACCGAAGTCACTAATCCGCTCTTTAAGTAAATCGTCTAATTGAGCCGCGATGGTAGTATCATCCCGAAATCACTTAACACGTAAATCACCGAATTATGCTAAATCGCGTGCGTGCTAAACCGATTATTTAGACCGGGCGGCAAACGGATTAATTCAAGCCACATCACTGGCCGATTGTCCGTTCAGAACTAGACCACCGATTCGGTTACCTGAAGAGATTTACCTGTATAGCTCGGCGGTTTATTAGGCGAGCTCTACACTCTACCGCGTTCCCCACACACAAAACGTATCGCATCCGATACAGATTCTGGTCCGAAATTCGAATCCGAGATGCTGCTACCGCACGGCTGTTATGAAGATGTTAAGTTGCTGGTAAATGCACCTATGCGCGATAGCTAACAGAGCTCAGGTGAGTGCTTAGCGGTGAGCATCTACGACCTGTGTGTAGTGTTTGGTACCATTTCTCACCTGTACGTTTCTGGCTGTAAGTTTCGTAGCCTGCACAATTTTAGCCTCCTCGAACTTTGTATCTACACTAAATTTTTACAGACGGTAAGGTTTATGTTTTTAGTAGCAAATGTTTGATTATAACTTATAGAAGGAATTTCTAACGCTTTTCGGTGCAGCCCTAAAGAAGAGGGAAACTTTCTCCCTATGACTGCCAACAATACAGCAGAATTGATTTATGCCTTTTCTCCCCTATTTAATCCATTTGCAATGCATTGCTCAGTAGATCTTTGAATCCTGAAATTTGTCACACACTTGTTGAATGATATACGAGTAAGACTTCATTTGGAACCTTTTTCAAACGGAGTTTATCTGTTCGGATAGGTAATTAAATAATTGTATAGGTAGGTACATCGGAGGTTCATAAAAGCAGCTCTTCGTAACATGAATTTATTCGTTATAAAAGAAACCCTCTTTAACATATGTAGACGATGTAAGGACTGGTCTATCATTAGGCTTCAAACCCCTTCTTTTCTATTTGCCTTGAGAAAATGAAGTCATTTACATTTCAATTAAATTGGTGTAACAATAATCGCGTTCCTGAGTCTATAAAGTTTTTGCGAACAATAACTGATACAACCACTGAACATTTACCATCCTTACAACGAGGGAAAAATTAAGTTTTTTCATGTTATATAAAATGTAGATATAAAATCGGTAGGTAAATTAATGTACAAAAAGTGGGAATTGTTTAAAATGATGAAGCAGATTTTTCCAGCAGAAAACTATCGTATCTTACCTTCAGTTTGAATGGCATGAATAGCTTACACACGAACATATCGTCCGAAATTTCATTTATCGCTTAACCGATCAGATAAAATAAACATTAAGGAACTGAAGTTTGATAAAGAAATAATTGAAACCGTTTTAAAAAAAAACAAACCGATTGTAGTAAAAAGTTGAACCTTTAAATTTATATTATACTAAGGAGGAGAGTTACGGGAGGCCTGGACCCGACTTGGCTGTCGCGCCATTAATGATCCAGAGTTACAGGAGTGGGTGAAGAACAGTAGGTATATGGTAGACTGAAATATTGGAATCGCAACATTTTAAAATTCATATCTCATGTACGATTTATGCCCCAAAGCTATTTTTAGGGTCAAAGCAACAATCTGCGTTACGTGTCGGGTGTCAACCTTACCATGGATCATAGCAAAAATTAAAATTAGTGTTTGGTGAGTTCCAGTGGCGTATTAAATTCCGACAATTCTGATTTCAGAGGCGTCTTGAACTTTCAGATAGACCATTGGGAGATTTTTTTAAATGATTGATTTACGTTTACCAATGGGATGAATTGTTTTGAGTCACCCCATAAAACAATTTTTGGCTAATTTTCCAGTAATCCATCTATAAGAAATTATCATGTACATATGTTTGTGACCAAAAGCGTGTTCTACTCGAAGATATTCTAAGTATAATGATTTTTCATGATTGCAGTTGTGGACGACTCAAGTCAATTCCTTACTGGCTTGATTAATACAAAAGCAACCTTCATTATGCTAAATGATAATCTCGTACGATGGTAAAACGTGCAATTTGCGATATTTTTTACAAACCTCGTTATAGAGCTCACAAAGCAAGAAATAATTACCAATTAAGCAAGAAAATGTTCGAAGATACCATCACGTGTGATTTATTGGCTACTGTGTATATGCACTCCCTTACTTGACTTAAAAGGATTGCACAATTAAATTTCGCAGAAGAACCAAAGATTGTGCTGGCGAACAATATAATAGATGAGTGGTTTTTTATTTTCACAATTTTAAGACTTATAACAATTAGTCCGTATAAGGAAAGATACATTAATATAAAATTAATTTCGTATCTACACAGCGAGATCTAAATTCCATTAACAAACTGTCAATATTTAAAATTTGATATGTATCGAAGAGTCATGAATATCTAATAGATTTTCTAAAAAAACTGATTTACTAATTAATCTCCGGATGATGGTGTCTTGTTTTCAGCTAATTAACAAAAATTTATTATTTTTACGGCCAAATTTCTTAATTGGGAAGTGATTTTTTGCCCAGTGGAGTTCCTATTTTTAAAAAGTTGCGCAGACAACAGCCTCTACAGCCTCAACAGCAGCTAATATAAGATATCCGAATATCACCTCATATCATTAAATTCGATCGAAATTAATACTTCTTTTCAGCCGAAAAAAAACACGCAATCATCGTTAAGAGCACCCACCATTCACTACTAGAATTAATTAATTTCTCACAAGAGTTAATTCGATAGCCTGCGCTGAACAGTTTGTTGACCAGTTCTGAACAAATTTCGTGGCATTTACTACCTCTCCACCCCCCACACACACCCTCCATCAAAAGAAAAAAAAATCGGTCATCATGAAATCGATGAATCTGATACATCGTAACGTTGATCGAAAATTAGCTGAAAAGCTGCACGTCAGATCCGAGAAAAAGAGTCATCTTTGAAAATATTCAGTTTTGTGCATTAATTAATAATTAGTTAATCGGTAATTTATGGGATGATCATCGTTCCGATGACACCTGAAAACGCTGGATGCCATTCTGTAATAGGCAGCCAGCCTGCCAGCCTGGGTTTCTTATGCAAATTCCTCGAAACCAATATGGTCATTCCTTTGGCCAGAAAACGAGATGTACCTCGCCGACGAAATTACCTGGCCGACATGAGCATTTAGACTTTAATGGATTTCGTAATCTCTAGTGCGACCTATCGTCGAATTACACACGCTTTATACTACCAGCTAGAGCTAGAGATTGTTCCTGTCCAGGCATTTTGCTAATTGCGCAATCAGAAAACTATAAGCTGATAATTGGCTTGATGGTTGTTGTTAGCCAGTTGTACCGTGTATGTTTTGAGGTCTGAACATCCCACTCACCATGTACTCGCAAACAGAATTATAAATTTAATTTATCGTTTGTAAGTTTGTTGATATGGTGGATAATATTTGCAAGTTGTTCCTTTTTTTCGGACAAAGTAACAAGAGGTCAGTAACTGTTTATGTCGTGTAATCAATCATTACTTCACGATTGAATTCTACGCCGAAAATGGTTGAAGTCGCAAATTTTGCCAATATGAATTCAATGTAGGCAGTAGACTTTAATATCTACCCAGTTCAATAAATTCAACTTGTTGTTGACAAACAAGTAGGTACGAAACATTTATTTTACATGAAATTCGAGTTCAATTGCATTTCTCCACTTTTTTTTTAAATTATATCTATACGTTTTTGTGCAATATGATTAAAGCTGTATTTCATCATCTAATTACCATTATTAATAAAAAAAATTATTATAATTATTCCTCCATCGGATCTAGTCAAAAAAAGTTTTCAAGCTGGCCTTTCTACTAAAGGTTTTTCAACTTCTTTCGATAAAAACAACTTAGGGCGTTCTTAGAGGGGCAAAATGGGAGACTTGCCCCCGCCTGATTTCTAAAAATCCGATAAATATCCAATTTTCAATCAAATGCTGCTCAACTAATTATCAATTCAGATTAAAATTTATTACTCACTTCTTCTGGCCAGTAATAGATTGCTCATTCAAGTTTGGCTCGACGAATTAAAAAATGTTCACTGCTTTTCTAAACATGAATTTTATTAATTTTTCTTCGTTAATTTAATTATGTATTTATCATTTATGTACAAGTATTCCGAAGAAGTGCTCTCAGATTTTCACTGTGACATGAAAATTTAATTTAGTTGTAAAAGTTATTTAGTGAATTGTTATATTTTGAGAGTTCGTACATATACGAAAACTTTTTTCAAATAAATTTTATGAAAATATCTTTGGCTCAAAAAAAGTAGAGTATAAAATTAAGAGAACTATTTTTAAAAAATCTCAGCTAAAGGATTTACCTGATCCTAATATTTCTGCTATTTCTTAATTTTTTTCTCTATTGAAGAAAGTTAGATAAAGAAGTTTGTCAGAGATCTCCTTTATCCTGTTGAAAAAGTATTAGTAAAATGTCTACAGGTAGACCAAAATCATTAAAACAAATAAATGATCAATTTATAATAACGTAGATAATATTTTTGAAACCAACTCTTAACTGCTTCTCGATTATTGAAGAATCTTACGGCAAAGTCAACTGTTGGATCTTGAAAAAAGGAAGCTGTGCTAGAGAATATATCTACATATCGAACTGAGAACTTCAATGCGCCATCAGAAAACAGATGGTGATGTACTACTCCACCTAAATCATAGTGGAGCCAAGATATTGAAACCATTCTATAACCTCTTCGGTATTTATGAGAAAAAATCCAAAAAGCCAATACAAGACGCTAATATTTCGGGTACATCATTTATTTCTCTATGACACACGTGATAACTCAATGGCCTTCCCGTTCATCTAAGTATCATGTATCTTTTAAAATAATATTAGGATTACCGCACAAACAATCGAAGCAATGACTAATTCCTATCCATTTCTAATGCCAACTTACTGACATTAAACCCTCGTTTTCCTATCAGACAAAATTTGTCATCGACTCTCCCGTAAGTTAAATCACAACGCGGTTTTAATAAAACCCAATATATTTACTTCGAAGCTACCTGTCCAATAGAGATGCGATGTTATTGTTGAATAATGCTGTCTACTTGTTGGTACCTTTGACAATATTCAGATAAATGGAGAAGATTATGGACCCATATTAACTACAGATTGGCTTGGACACGCCGGCCGGCCGATCGGTCGCTCGGACAGTTCAAATCATCGACAAAACTGCTCGTTGAAAATTAATGAACGCCGAGATTCAGTGTCGGATAAACGTCTTCTTATAGAATTTTCAGAAATTAATTTGAGGTACCATCAGACAGGCAGGTAACTCCTGTTAATGTCACATATGAAATTCATTTAGAAATCATAAATACGTATCAGATGATGTGTTTATGCATCTTATCGGTTTTTTCGGAATCTGTAATGCAAAATATTCAAATTATTAGATTGGAGGTGCGATGATAGTCTGGCACAGTCGTGGAATTTATGTCTACCATAGGAGGTAGAAGCCTCACGCTTATCGGCTTAAGCCTAACGCGCATTATGAGCCTTAATACGAACTTATGTAATTCCAATTGTATACCACCTGTGGATATTTTTATTCGACTCACCAGGCACAAGTTACTGCTGCATTACGACATTCCATTAACATTTTCTTTTGATAAGACTCTGTTGGCTGAGACACGATAAGAAAATATTTCGACTTCATTTGTAATGAAGAGATGTGAATTACAATATGATTCGTAGTTAAACACAGTAGCCTGGCTTTTTTCCTTAAGAAATCATATTACAGGTGGCACCGTAAACATCCAAACAGACTTGCATCAGATCAAGTTTAATCTACGAGCACAATCGAAAAATATTCCCCTAAACCCTGCGCAACAATGTCTATAAACATTCGAACAATTAAAAAAAAACTCCTCTACCTGTCTTATCAGTGAAATGGTGTCATTTTATTAGCGAGACTAAGTAGGATCTTATGTCGAATGAAAGTGACCCAAAGAGAAATTCGAGATAAGGTCCTGTGAAAGTTCCAAACTTCCTGTCTGGCTGGTTCATAGCATCTTATGACGCATAAAGAAAGTGACCAATCTCGCACAGGTGAGCAATGTGTGTCCGTACTCTTACACCTCTAAATTTCCAATTTGTACCAGACTTTACTAATTTCGAAATAATTTCTTGCTGCGTCACGGCCTGATCATTGATCACGGAGGGAAACAAATAGCATAAGCCGTGAAGTGTCACTTGAGGAAAATGCCCAGGACAATTGACTGATTGGACGTGATTCATCTTCGAGACCAGACGATTACCATAAGACCGGCGTAATTAAGCACTTCTTGGCGTCTTTTGCAATTACTGCGATCATTTATCTTCTTTCTTATATTATAGGAAATTATAGTACAGCGCTTCGTATGAGGTATTTACCTGTACGCAGCCGGTTACCATAATCAGGTAAAGATCTATGCAAATCGAGCGAAGGTGATAATTGGATTTTAGTGAAGTATGGATGCAGACAGATAGATATTTATCTTGTTTCACACGAATTGTGAAAGGCACGTCCAAACACAAGTCAATAAAAACAAAGTAGATTCTATAATAATAATAATACAATTTTTTCAGATATTTTTGAGAATAAATTTGAAAAGCACGAACAGTAATTTAGCGCAGTGTCGCCATTCTCCACTGTTAATTCAAAGCTATTAAAAACTCGTGACACTAGAATTATGTAATACTGAACTCGTATTATATATTAGTTGGTTGGTAAACGAACGCCAATTTCTCGTTATACACCTTGTATAAAACACGTCGTGGTAACAACCTCGCTACATGTATTTGACCAATTTGCAGCAAAAAAGGATCCTGTCAATACTTTATACCAATTGCAAAAATCCGGACACTATAAGTGAATTTTTATCTCGGTAGGTAATGTGTGAACTATTCTAAAAAAATTGAATTTCTTATCCAATTTTTACTTGAAATTTTCAGTATATATAATTTTTTCAAGTAAAAGTACACATTTCAATTACTTTTAAACGGAATTAGTGGTATTAGAAAATTATGAAAATGAAACGCCTTCGGTGGCGCCAAACCAAATAAATTGATATTTACAAACCAAAAATTGAAAATTACATTCAAATTGACTATTACATCCCAATGTAAATTTCTTTAAAAGCTGTGGCATATTTGTCTTCTATTTGTATGTATGTAAGGTGTAAAATTCTTTTCTGTCTTGTAGTTACGGTCTAAAGTCAAAGGATAGAATGGCTGGTGAGTTGAAAAGTTTTTATTTGCACTTGTACAGATAACAGTAAAAGGTGTTCCTACTATTTCCATAAATTTATCCCATTTTTCAAAACTCGTGATGAATATTTTTTAAAATTCGAATATTTTCGCTCTCGACTCATCTCAATTGTTCGCAAGAATCGTGTGTGCAAACCGAAGCCCATGCTCACATATTTCATCAATTGTACGAATGGACTCGAATTTATTGGACTACTTAATAAATATTGACAGTGTGTAATGGCCGTAGGTGGTCAGATCGTATGTGCCTATTTAAATGATAAGTGTCCACTTATTGCTCTCAATGAGTTTACATACGCCTGAATGTCTTCTATATGGTGATTTTTTTTGCAGGTGCCTATTGACACCTTCCTTTTTTGCGGGGTAGTGTGTTCGGGTTGATTTCGCGCAAAGAGAATAATGAAATCAAGTTTAATCTGATGCCAGCCCATGGGACTTAGCCGCTGGGAAAGTCAAGGCATCGATTTTTTTTAAAGGGATACTTGGTCCGGCAAAACAGTGTCAGAGGTTTATTTTTTTATTTGTTTTTATTTCATTTTGAATGGATATAAAAATTATGTCATTTGATTAAGTGGTTGATTTATAACAAGCTGGTCTGGCCCACGTTTATGTCGCTGTCCATGCGATCTGATTTTTTTTCTGCATAGGTTTGCAGCATTCTTGAAGTTATCAGATTCGATTAACATTTTTATTATGTGCCTAGTTTTACGATTTGATTAAGTCTGGAACTGGACTCATTTGCATGTCGAATTGGAGTCCTGTTTTGATTTAGATGTTTTTCTGTAAAACAAAACCAAATAAAAAAAAGAATTTTAACCGAGGTAACTAGTTACCCACTCATCGCTTTCGGGTATTTCTTGAGAGGAGTTTTGCCATGCACCTGGACTGAAGCAAAACGTACTACTGACAGCTTCTAGCTTCTTCTGATAACTTTTCCTATAAGCTCGTTAGTGTTTCCAAATTTTGTTTTCTTGATTTTATATTTCGGTATTTTGGAACTTTCTGCAAGATCTCGGTAAAACTGCGATACACAAAATTCCACAAAGGAAAACTCGAGAATATTACCTTTTTTGAATCTGGTTAAGCGGAAAAGAAAACATTTTACAAGTACCTACATGCACCCTGACTGTGTGATATCGAATTGCCATAGAATAAGTGGCTAATCTCGTATATCAACTTATATATGTATGCAATCGATAAGTCTCAATAGAAGTTCATAAAAGTTTTTTCACTTCCTAACCGCTACTTGATTTTGAATTAAATTGTAATTAAAACCGGAGTTGCATTGGATTTTTTCAGGGCAATCATCCGAGAATCTTCAGTTCATATATAAATCTTCGTATCAAATCAATGGCATAAGGAATGAATTTTCTCGGGTTTCTTACGTGTGGGTACGATGACCGGTGTACTACTACGCCGCATACTCAGATATGGAAAAACCACCACAACCAGTTGCTGCATCGGATTGAATTTCAAAGATAATTGGTCTTGTCTATGCTCTTAAGTGTATCACATGCAGTTGTACTTATATTGCAGTAAAAAATGCTCCAAGTAGAAAGGTACTCGTATTATCGTAGTAAGCCTGAAGAAAGGTAATGAGAAATGAGCAATTCTTAAAGAATATCTACTCGTTCATTATGTTGTTTATAAAATGGAAAAAAAAATTACCACAGTAATAATAGATTGCAGGTAATCGCATAATACTATGGATGAAATGCTAAACTCCAGTGTGCAATTGGGTGAGAAAAAGATGAGTAAATCTGACTACTAATAAAATTTCTACAAATCACCCCAATTTCTTTCAAATCAAGTTTTTTTTTATTATTATGTTAATGGAAATACAAGGTTTTCCGGTAAATACTGTTAAATTTATTTTGTGTGACGTTTCGGACTCGACTGAGTCCTGTTTGATAAAGGACTCAGTCGAGTCCGAAACGTCACACAAAATAAATTTAACAGTATTTACCGGAAAACCTTGTATTTTCAATTCAAAATGTACTGTGAAAACATTCATCAAAAATTATTATGTTAATGGTTTGATCTCGTATTTAAAGGACAACCATTTGCAAGATACCTGTACTTCACTACAACACCCAACATCTCCCTACTTGCCTTGAACTGAAACATAATGTTGTTGCTCGAAGCGTTCTCGAGTTGTCATAAGTTTGAACGATTGCAACCCCCAGTTTATAAAGGACCCTCGTACAGTATATACTTGAAATATTAGCTATATTGATTTCATCTATTTTTTTCTTCTATTTTAGCCTAAATAGCAAAAAATAAGTTCGTCTTTCCGCCGTGCACGTGGCACGAAGTACTCAAACTTGTGAGGAATAAATTTTTTTCTGAAAAACCTTAGTTTTAATATCAAGACTTACCTCAGATGGGATCTTGTGCTCTTGAACATGGTGCTAAAGTAGGAGCCTTTTTACCTACGTATGCACCTACCATAGAGCTATAACCAGCGGAGATCGCAAGACGCCGTTTCTGTATAAAGCACTTTGAAGCATTTTGATGCAAAATTGAACATTTTTGTATGGAGCATTTCATGCCCGGTGGCAGTGAAAGGCAAATAGTAGCGTAGTATTTAAAGGTTGGGCTTTTTTTCTTTTCAATACCGGAGCATAACATACATGTGAGTCAGATGCTCATAGTAGCATAATGAATATCGCCGGTCCTTTGCGAGAAAACCTCCGGCTTCAAAGCAGTCGCTGCACGCGCTGTCTCCATTATACATATACCTCTATGGTACCTACCAATGAAGAGAACTGCACAATTTCCATAACGTAATGCATCTACCTATTTATAACACATCCTAGATTAAGACATGTCATCGATATTATGCTTATAAGGTAAATCGGAAAATTAGTCTTGCATATGAGTAGCTCTTCATCTTCAATCATCTCTAAGCCAACTTAATTTCCTGTATGAGCTCGAATTAAGAGCCATTGTACTGTTCTGCATAAAATCTATAAAATCCATTAACTCCGCCCTATCTTCCGCGTACCCATAGCTCGCACGCCTTCAAGCCACTCGATGATCACAATAACAATGGCCATTAAATTTCAAATCTGCGTGCCAGGCAACCAGGTAACAGGTAAGATAGATGCTGTCTGGCAAGCATTCATGTATGTAAACACCTTTCCAAGTAATTAACTATTTAGTTTTTTTTTTTTATTTTATTTGTTTTACTATTCGTGGAGCTTCCGCGGCGAGACTTAAGACCACTCCCATCAATTAAAGCATGAAGTGGCGAGGTGTAAAATTGTTCGTTCAAGTGCTTGACAAATAAGCGATAAGTGTCAATCGAGAGATCGTAAACAGTAAGCATAGTAAGCACCTTATGCACATCGGCTTCATGGCTCTAAAGCGCGGTAAGAGTGCAGCTAAACAACGCGCTTACTGCTACTCAGGTAGCTCTGGATTGGAATCTCACGTTGATTTACTATGCAAATTGATGCTGTTCCGTGATTTCATAAGGTGTGAAAGGAAAGCGATAATTTCGATTAAAATTAGATACGACTAACAACAAATTGAGAATTTAATGCAACAGTGATATATTTAGCATTTTTGTCATAGAACAACAAGGTAACATTGTTATGAAAACATCTCAAAGTCACGATTGGCCTTCTGCATAACATTTTTAAATGCCGGTCTTTCAGTACTGAAAATTGAATTGTGTTCTGAATTGAATTCGAACTTTTTCAAATCAATATCAGCTTTCAGTATTCATCCACATTACCCAAATTGTTTTTTAATCGTTCCTATAGAAAAACTTTTTATTCAATATAGTTTTAAACTGGCAGTACGAGCCATTCTGTATTCCAGAACGGAAGTAGAACTCTAAAGTGTCATTTTAATTTCTCGAAAACTCAGTACTGCTATAGCACTGATTGTGTTTAGTGTTTGAAAACTAGCGCACTTAGTCACTACACCACCGAGGGACCACGGCAATTCAATAATACATTACATATCTTTTCCATTATTTTTATTATTATTATAATCAGAATTTTGAGATATAAATTAGTGCGTCCTTCCAATGGATGGAAGAAATATTATTTAATAAATAATTGAAAAAAAAGTTTCTAAATTTTGTTCGAAAAAGATTTAATTGATTTGTATTGTAATTCTAGATTTTAAATTTTAGTACAGGTGGTTTACCAGTATTAAGAAAGTATATATCTGTAATGAAAAATTCCTTAAAATATAATAGAAATACTAGCACATGAACGAAATACTTAAGAACCCATAGGACTCTCATGGGCTCTTTTGAGAGAATAATTTTGAGTGAACTTCTTATTACGTATATACTAGTTTCTCAAGTGTTGTGGACCCCAAAGAGGAACATTGTTTAGAGTATTCTTTTTGCTACTATCCCTTAATCGGGAAAATACAAAAAAAAATAAGATAGCAAATTAAATTATATTTTCTACAAAAAGTCAATTTTTCAATCTTCTTAAGTTGATGGGAACGGTGGTGACTCAATTAAATCATGCAGGGAGTGTAATGTTTTAGTATCCGCCACGATCCACTTAATGTAATCATATAGTTACCTTTGTTCAGATCAGCAATGCAGAGCACATGCCATTAAATCTCAAAAGAAAGTCGAAGAGTAATGTAAGAAATTACCTGCAAAGCCACTGAAGATTGTTATATCTGAAATCTCAAACTGCGGACCAACAGTTAGTTGAACTTGGCTCTTTATTGAGCATCCAAAAAAAGGAGGATTGAATTTGAATAAAAACCGAAATTCTTCTGCGCTGATTTTAATCATTTTCGGCCAATGTCATTAAGTATTCATGGAAAACTGATCAAGCGACTTGATGACAATCCTCCGAAATACACCTGTGAATCTACAGTTGGTTTGGTACCTTTTCGTATAGAAGCTTGAGAGAGCTGCTCATTGCGCTTACCCAATTCTCGATGATGTTAATCTTGCTGGCACACCACGCACAACTTACCTAAACGAAAGCCGTAAGAAAAAGAAGACGACGACGGTTAAAAAAAAACTGAATTAAGAATGTTAAAAAATTGATCGAAGATGACTTAACAGCTATAAGATGGCAGCCTTCAATTTTTGTATTTCGTACGACTTAAAAGTTAATAGTTACAACATCGAGATGATATCTCAATAATCCAAAGTAGTCAGTTAGTGTGGTTTTCGTTAGCATTTAAATGTGATGATATATCGCTTTGATGAGCAGTGCAAATAGCTCAGTAATGACATTTCGCAGCTTCAGTCTATTGTACAATTTACTTGATGATGCTGAAGCCTGAGACGTCTCAATGCAAGCCTGTAATTTTCGAAGACAAGTCATCATCATTTATCACTGAGCCGTTCGATGTAGCCGTGTGGAGGTACCTTCATGTCAAGGCCTTCGTCGGGATCAATTAAGAAGACTTAGTTAGCGAGAATGTCTTGCTCAGAACGGGAATGAGGCTTATGTGCTTTTGATATTACCTGTAATTTCGTATGAAAAAACTAAAAAAATTATAAGAATGTGGCTGGGAATCAATACAAAGTTTCTAAGATTTGTGATAAAAAAAAACTTTTGACTTGTCAAATTCAATGAACTTTTGTATTCGTTTTAGCTGACTTATAAGACACATTCCAGAAATTTTTTAAAGGAATTAATTCTCTCTACAGAAAGTAAAGATATGAGCACTTCGCTTTGTACCTACAAAATCTCTACCATAAAATTTTTTAAGAATCAAACAAACTTATATCCGTCGATCCGGATTAAAACAAGAAATCAAAAAAGAAAACCATATTTTGTAGTGAATTTGAATTACAAAATAAGTGGAGTCATTATAAAAAAAAATTACTCTTCAAAATTTTTTTTAAAAAAATTGTCCTCTTTTATAATAACTTTTATATTTACAGCATTTATTTACAATATGCGTAGATGGACGCCCGTTTTGAGCACATTGTAGATAGAGCTCAATAAGGTCGAGGCCGGGAGAAACATGTTTTGAAAGAAAATATTCAATTTTTAATCTCGATTTTGGCTCATGCTATTAAGCTGAAACTTTATTTAACTTAAGATGGAAAATGAAAAATATTTCTCCCTTTTGAACACTTATTGCATTTTCTTCATTCTTCTGTTAAATTGAAAAATATTATTTGTTTTAAACTCAAGTAACTAACAACTTTGCCATTTAATAGTTAACATTAATTTTGTATATATTCATGCGCTTGTTGGTACATATTTATAAAACAGTGTTCATTCTTATTACATTTTTTAAACCTTTCACATTTGCTGTAAAAAATTTGAATAAAATTAAAATGAAATTCCCTGACCAAACATTCTATCACGATAATTTAATTAAGGCGACTAATTCCTGCCATTTTCCCTCCTCTTTTTCATGTTCCAAAAAAAGGTGCATGTCCTTTTTGTCGATCTTCTAATGAAAACCGATACATTCGAGACCACTTCATGATTAGCTTCCCATCCATTCCAACAGGTTTGCTATGTTCGTCATGAATGGAAATACAAGGATTTGTAAATGGCAGTCATAGAGGTAACCACCCTTCCGATGTTTGTTTGGTACTCCGTAGACCTTTTGTTGCGCTTGGCCTTCTGTGTACCTTTTTATGTTGATTGCATCTCTTCAATGGCATTAGCTAATAGCGTTGAATGGCTGTTAGATGAACGCGCCCCGGAAGCACATGCCTAGGATTTATTCTACTACTCGGTCCTTTGTATTCACCTAAATAGAGATGAAATTCGAGATGTCTATTTACCTGCCCCTTTTCTGTGTACCTAACAACAGAAACATCAGCAGACGTACTTCGATGGGAAAATTCATTTGCATTTCAGATTGTTTGCTGTTGAAATAAAATTAGTCTAGGGCGTTAAACCCCCGATTACAAGCAACAAATTATAGGGAGAGCAACCACCACGACGTCAAATACAGTTCAATAAAGTCAAATTGAAATAACGCCCGGTAGTTAAGATCAACTATACACAAACCCGGATCGAACCCGCAAAGAACCAATTACAATTTTATATTAATTTCTTTTACGGCATACCCACCTCGATTTCAGTTATTCTTTTCACAGAAACATTGCGTGATTTTCATGATCTGTTTAGTTCACCTTGCAAACCGCACAGAGTTCGATGGATCTCCTCCTTATCACGATTCCACCTACAACTCTTCAGATTATTGGTCGTGAATTCGAATCATCGTTTATAAGATTTTAATCACTTCGACAATTTATTGAGAGAGAGAAGTATAAGAAATGCGTGGCCACAATAATTATTACAATCGAGATCTAGTTACGAAGTCTTTATGGGATTTCAATTAAATTGTGCCTTCGGCACGAGGTTATAATTTTATAGATAATTTTATAGGAACGTAAAGATTTAAACCTACGGGAACTCCCGACTATGGAATACAAAAGCAGAACCTATTAATGGGTTTAATTTTGGTTTCTGAATTTCAAGAAATTTTTTATAGATACGAAGTATTCGAGCAATTTCTAAGTAAGTTGATGACTATGCAACTGGCAACCTAAAAAATAACTAGGAGCCTATTGAAAAGGTATTATTTAGATTGTCAATTGCATAGTAACCTACATCGCTTCTCAGCATTAAATGCGTTCCGGACGTGTACTCAAAAAGTAATAAAATTGCGCCCAGGCTTTTGGCAGATTTTTTTGTTTGCTCTAGTAGCACATCTACATATATGTTCTAAGTTTCAACTTTCTAGCATAAGTCGTTTCTGAGATATAAAAAAAACGTTCACGCTAAAAAGTTAAAACTTACTAATTATATGTCGCCAGACAAGACAAACGTTTGGCAGTCCAAATGCCCACATATTTACCGGTTTCATGCGACGTCGAAGCAACGCTGCGAATATATTCTATGCGTCAAACAACAATTCATGGTACATTAAGAACAGTGATTTTTTATATTGAATTTGTATGTTGTTTGTTTTTGTTAAAACTATTTTTGCCATTTTACTTAAATGGTTATTATTCCTACTTCTAAATTTGAGTTGTTTTGAATTCTTTGTGCATAAGCGAGTAAGTAATAAGAAGTGAACAAGTAAAAATATTATTAACTTTATTGAACATGTTTGGTGTAAATTTACATATTTTATCTTGCTATCGGAACTATTATTATTATTATAAAAGATGCCGATGAACTAACAAACTAATTGTAAACCTTCTTACATTTATTTAAGTTATTACTACAGCCTATCATAAAATCTTAAGTAGAATGATTTGTCCCACTCTCCACTACTTATACAGTACCCATCAAGTTTGCATTAAAACTTGTCTGCCCATTATGTTTTGACATACTCGTATTCAAATACTAATATTTCTTAATAACATAAATTCATCACTTCAAATATCGCAAAATGCATTTTCAATAACATTTCACGCATGACAACAAAACAGAAATAAATCTGATCTAGTCGATAGCATCGCATTAGACCAATTCACATTTTACTGAGTTATTAATTAATAATTGCAACCGACATTAAAACATATTACCAAAGCGTAATACTCAAAATATTACATTTTACTCGACCTATCGTTAAAACATCGTGTAATTACTAATTTCATGTAGCTCTCCATTGGGCTGTAAAAATGTTTGCATATTAATGGCACTAATCACTGGCAGTACAAATTAATAGCCGCCGAACCGAACAGATTATCACTTCGGAGCAGGAATGAGCAACTTGTGCATACCTTGACTCATTTAAATGCAGAGCTCTCATGCTATCGGAGCCCATCATCTTATAGCCGAAGAGGAATGACAAGAAATGGCTAACACTCAGCAGGTACGCTGATACACTTCAGCCTGATTAGCTCCCTGATCCTAATATGCAGAGGCGGCAATCTTACGCTACTGCACGAGAATATAAGTACACGTATGCAATGCAACATAGCTGACAAACTAATTAGCGCCGTTTACATTGGAATTAATCACCTAGTCTATCTCTCATGTGGCTGCTAATAGGCAGCAAGTTAAAGAATATCTTCGGCTTCTACTGGAACCGTTGAAGAACTACTCTTCTTGCTCGGAAAGTGACCGTTTCTAAAACGAACAAGCGGGTTGACAATAAGTGGGCTTGTTCAGGAAATGTACTTTATGCCCACCGTTTCGATCGAATTTGATAAATCGTTTCGATCTTCCAACATACGCACCGAAGTTGATCTTAACAGCGTCGCGTTGAAAAATCTAATAGAAAAACAAACAAAGTGTCTCACTCTTCGACCTAAATCCAACGAAAAGAAGTCGCTTAGACCCATGTGTAATTAATAAAGTTGGCGCCATGTGGGACATTGTATGTGCCCCCGGAGATATCACCTCAATTCGCCGGGGCACCATAAACCTGTCAGCCTTTCTTGAAAATTAAAACACGATGAACATGTTCGACGATATTTCAACATACAAATCCATTAACTGATGTAAGGAAAACTAGAATAGATCGATCGATTGGAATTGGTATCGTATAAAACCACCAACAAAAAACTACAACGGGCAATTGTATTCCAAAAGAAAGGTGAGTTCTCCCCTAACAGTACCCCCGCTGCGTTTTTGTTGCCTCAGACCTCGTCGGTTCACATATGAGCCAGTATCGAAAGGAATAAAACAAAAGACTTGGACGACGATGTAGGCGAGTAACTTCTTTTTATTCCTATGTCTCGCATATCTTTCATTTCTCGTGGCAATATCTTTTGGATGTTGAATGTAATTGTTAATCTATTCGAGCACCTTTTTCAGTATTCGCTTAGACAATCATTGGAAACTGGTCAACTTGGGTAAGTCCTTATTAAGGAGTAAAGCGATAAGTATGACAAGTTTATGACCAGTAGATAGCGAATAATTATTTAATTTCTATGTTGAGTCCGTGATAAGAGGCTTTCTTTTTACGATTATACACGAGATATGGAGTAAGTACGATTATGCAGTCACATATATGGGGAGTGGGTATCCCATACAAGGAGTATATATCATAAGGAAAAGAGTTTAGTGTCATACAAAAGTTCTTGTCACCGGAGTGTCGATTTAATTTCAATTTGTCGGTTTTTTAAATTGATTCAATTTTTCTTTCTTGGGAACGTGCTACCAAAAAGTAAGCGCACTACAGTTTAATTTTACATTATTACTTTTTCACCAAACCTTAAATAAAAATTTTTAATAAAAAAATTCATGTATTCAGGTTTTAGAAAAATCAAAAAAAATATCGTTCATGACTAAGTAAAGCTGAAGAACCTCTAAAAATATTACCATCAAAATTTCACAGTCGGCGTAGTGGGTGGTCCTTTATTACGAAGAACTTTTTGGGGCGGAGTATAAGGGAGGAGGTGATGTATAGAAAGAAACAAAACGAAAATCGAACAAAAAAACTTAATATCAATAATTTTGACCCGTAAATACAGACTCCGTTACAAATATTCTTTCGTCAAGTGATTACCTTAATTGCGAACCTACAAAGCCTTCGGATTTGTGCTTTTCGCACGATAATCTTTTACCAGAGAAGCGAGCGTAGCTCAAGCACATTAAAACATAATTTTTTGCTCAATCTACCCTTAATTCAATTTGTTCTGCAGCTTAGTGATAGAAAATTCAATCGGGCAAATTACATAAGTGATTGATCGGATAATCACGATCGGTGATTTATACCATCTGCAAAAGCGCACCTAAATGACAGGTAATTGTATAGAAATCGCACTCGATCGTTGTGCGATCACAAAATTGTACAACTTGGTACGAGACGCGCAATTATACCTTTCGAAAAGATAAAAACTGGGTGGGCTCTTAAGCGAGTCAGATTCGTGCATTTCATGCCGTTTAAAGTGATCCTTATCGATGAAAATGGCCAGAGAAACCAAAAGGATTGAAAATCAGAACAAAAAAACACTCAAACTGACATATCCGTTCACGGCTGACAGGTTTTAATTTATTTCTAATTAATCACTCGACAGGCGATCGTAAATTAACGATCTATAAGTAGAAATTAGGTACATGGGGACGTCTATGAGCTCATCAAAGTTCATACTTATTAGTATAATTAGTTTAACAAAATGCGATTTAATTGAAATAATTTGCCGGGTAAGGGTGGTCAAACTAATAATTACGAATCACATATTAATTACGTATCAAAACAGTCGCAAGAAGGTCCGTCACGCATCGCCCGATCAGAATAGATTGCCACCGCCTAAAATGTAACTCTTCAGGTTGAAATTTTGTCCGTATTTCTACCTGATGACCTGTTATTTCTGTGCATACGCCGGAAATTGCCTATTGTCCAAGCAGTTCTGGTCTGTAAAGTATTCTTTTCACCTGCAACTCATTCACCGTCATTTAAAAGATTTTTTTTTTCATTAATTTCGTGAAATACCTGTAGAACGTAATTGACGCATGCCAGTTTATGGAAGCTGTACATCAGCATCGAATTTTTATTGTTAGGCTCTTATTCAATAGCGTGTGTGTTAATATGCGGATACAATTAATTGCATAACTGTTGGCTTTTCCATTGAATCATCGACAACATTCCAGACGATTCAAATGAAATGCATTAGTATCGTTATGAATCCTTTTCTTAATAAATCAGTCACAAGTTAAGAACTTATTTCTTAAAAATAATGAAGTAACATTCTTCTAACAGTTTAGACACAAGTTGTTTTTAATTACAGTTCGGGCTTAGGGAAATACGATGCGACGGAATTTCAAGCTGCTACCGTTCCACGAATTGAAATTTAAATACGTTATTATTAACAAAAATAATAACGTAAAAGAAGCAAAAACTTTTTAGCAGAAGTCATTTCTGATTTATAAAAAATACGAAACAACTCTGTGGCCACTATCATCGCAAAAAAAGTAATTTTATACTGGGTTGAATTAACAGCTTCATCGATACTAAGATTTAGTTTACTAGCATTACAGGTTCATTGTTAATTTAAAAATTATGCCAACAGTGTGCTACCTTATTTTTTAGGTGGAAAAGTTTTGAAGTATGGTGGAGCTTTCTATGTTGCTCACAACTTTAGAAGTAAAGTTCCAAATAGCCTCCTTGTTTTTTAAATAAATCCTCAGGATTATAAACTATTGTTCAATTCAACGTTTACATTTTTCTGAAGGGCAAGTAATCTTTTTTTTTTGAATTATAAAGCAGAACTTGAGACTTTCGTTCAACATAATAAAACTAATCAACTCCAAATAAAATTATTTTTTATCAGTGACAATTTCCACAAAATCACTGAAAAGAAAAAGTCTAATTTTAATAGGATTAATAAAACTAACAACTTTCTTCTTAAAAGAATCACGATCTATTCATTTTTCGATAAAAATTCTGTTCTGTATCTTCTCTGTCCTGTCGTTCGACAGGTTCATATCTATTCATATTCAAATTTATTAATTAAAGACCAATGACTTAACATTATATTGATATCATATCCTAAAATACAAAATTATTATAACCATAATAACCATCTGTGCGTCTTTTCTTAGATGAATACGCGAGGGGATCATCAAGAGATCGTGAGAACAAGCCGAAGAAAGTGATATTTAGAAGAAATGATGATGTTATACTAAATTAACCATTTCTTTTACTATAATTTCATCAACATCTCTATATCATAGCGCGGAGGCCCGAAAGCATCAATTTACAGTCAAATTCATTATATTTTATTGCTCAGTCGTGGATTTGATCATAAAGAAATGGAATTCCTTTCGTGAAGATCATCTCCCGCCGATGCTTTGGGGTCGATTTTTTTCCGAATAAAAGTGGAAATCTTGCGGATAGAACGGCACTTCTCGAATGGATTATAAGATAACTCATAGTCTATGATACCGATCGCGGTATGCCTCGACGAAACCTCAGTGATCTTAGCATCAACTCTTCTAGGATAGGCCTAAGGCTTTCCCATACCTGAAGCGGCGATCGAGAAGTATCTGCCTGTGCTCTGATCTGCATACTAATCAAGGTGTCGAAAACATCTTGGCATTCACCAACTTTTGAATAATCTTCACATACTCGTGGTTATTTCGAGAGAACTCTGATAGTCTATTAGGCAATCGGATTGTATGGTACGTGGTAAGTTCTGTGCATAATTTGCTCAGGGTCCATCAACAGATTCAACCTTGCTATGGATGCTGGATGCTGCAATTGATGAGTATGCTACTGAATTTTCTTTGTTCGAAATACCTTCCACTTTTAGCGAGTTTCGAATAAACAAATAAAATATATTTGTGAATCAGTTTGTAAAGTTCATCGGTTCCATAGAATTCTGCCATCCAGAAGGTCGGGTTTTTATGACTTTGCTTACAATGGCATAAATTTGCTGATGACTGATTTGGGAAAAAGGCTCGGATACAGCTGACATCACCCTCTATATTAAATTTAAATACATATATTTAAGCTTTTAACAAAACAGTCGTCATCGTTTACGAGTTTTGGTAAATTCCAAAAAATCTGCGAAAATAGTCTAATAGAATACAGTCGAACCTCTATATCTCGAATTATAATAGTGAGTGAAATTAAGTGTTCAACAAGTGGTTAAAACTAATAAAATTCGAATATGAAACTAAACACTTGCCTACAAATGACCGTGTCGAACAAATCGTCTATGAAACATGAGAAGCCGACCCGTAAAGTTTCTTCTAGTGGAAAAATCACTTTAAAATCTTAAGCCGACGGAAATTCAATACTAGTAGTAACTAAAGGAACTACGACACAAATTTAAATAGTAGTTCGTACGAGCAATTAAATTGTCATTGAGGTGAAACCAAAAACGGTTGATGTTATTAACATTTTATTGACTTACTCGCTCTTCGTTTAGGAAGCGTCTTGATGTGCTGTTCACTTTTGTTATTATTTTTGATCTTTTATAGCCTATACGAATGAAACTTGTACGGATAAAATTAAAACGAATTGGTTGTGTTTAAATGTTTTTAAAGTAGCATTTACATGGTGAGAAGCAACCCTATAAATCCGTCAAAATCATAAAGATGTAGCCATAAATCGACTCGTCTTGATGATTTTTAGTGCGTTTAAGCTTCATAGACGGTTATATAGAAGTTCATAGTCGTATCGTAGATAATAAATTACAATATCAACAAGTTTTCAAAACATTTTAGTTTGATTTTTTTCTATTATAAATTAAATTTATGGTTGGTATTTAAACAAATGCATCGAATGCCAATAAAATTGACCTTTGCATTTAAGAATTTTTGTATTTATGCGATATTTTGAGGTGCAGCCAGATTATTTCTTAACTTTTGAGAATTCCGTATAATGTACCTGTACCTACCATACTGTGCTGAAACTGTTAAATTATTTGCATATTTCAAGCTAAGAAATTTTTATTTTGTCCTTTGATAAGCATCAAAAAGTGATCGTTAATGTATTTATTATGTATTAGTTAAATATTTTATTATGAAATAATGTGTATTTAATATTTTGTATAATGAGAATGGGATTTTAGCTTTTGGAGTATTAATTTGCAAAAAATTTTCGAATTGAGCAGTGGCGATGGTTCCATAACCTTGTGAACACCGTGCAGACTAGAAAGTTGAAATTGTGCCAATTTTCTCATATATAGGCTTAAAGAAAAAAATATAATTAAATATACAAGTAAGAGTGTATCAAATTATTTAAAAAAATAAGAAAAAAGACGAATCGTTAGAATTGAAGTACCAATGGAGGAAGTGCAGGGAAATCATTTTAGTTTTAATTCTTTTACAACAATTAACTCGCGTAAGCCGTACGTAAAATGAAGAGTTTTGAAGTTTTTGCAGTAAACTGTATTTTTACTTCCATTTTACGCGAGTTTTACTATTTACTATTTTGAAATTAGCTTTTATTATAAAATTTTGGCCATGTATTTGTTAGATATTGTCTTTAATATTTTCATATTTTGTAGACTTTGAATTAATTGAAAATAAAATATGTAGGTACTTAGATCCAAAAACGAATTTAATTAAATTTTTTTTTTTAATTACTTGACTCTTAAAGCAATCTAAGATACAAGTTAAAAAACCATGAAATAATATTAATAGCAATTTTATTTCTTTTGATCTTTTAATTTTAATACAATATGTAAATTTAAAATGTCACTGCCGAATGATTAACAACTAAAATCCTAAACTGTGTCGATAACGATAAATCACTCCCACGAAAATTTATCGCACAAAGAAGTTTTAAACAAAAGCCCTTTTATTCAACAACATCGACAACTTCATTAAGATAATTTGTTGACAGATCATTAATCATTTTAAATAAAATTTACCTGAGTTTTTGTATTTAGATTACAATTCTAGCTCCAGGTATGGGCAGATCTCGCGTGAGTTGATTTTAACTTGCAAGTTTGAACAAATTGTTGTGGGCGTCCTTTTTTCCATTTCCTAATTAAGTCGCTGCAATATAACAGAACTATTTAACTAACACACTACATGTATTTGAAAACGGCATTAATAACAATAGAAGGTGATTTTTGCATTGGCAGATAGATCGTAAATTAATTAAAGAGCGGATTTAAAAAATAAAACGAAATTCATTATGCAAATTAAAGTCGCCAAAATGAACCCGAAATGACCATAGTTGGGAATTCATCATTGTAATGGGACTGGGAACTATTTGCTGCCCACTTAAACTGCGGTTAACAACTATTAAACTTATTTTTTCCGTGTTGCTTTTATTGTTGATTTCATCAATGTCTGGTTCAGTAGCGGCTACCTAATAAAGGCGGTCTTTCTAATCGACAATTTAATGATGTGATGTCATTAAAAGCGTCGACAATCAACGACAACAACTTCGCAACCGCTACTTAAGCCTAGGTAAATAGGTGAAATAAACAAATCGTAAACTTTATATTCCACTTAAACTCTACTAGCCGATCATTGCATAGAATTTAAATTCAAGCGAAATTGGTTTACCCCAAAAGAAGATGTTGAATTTTACCAGTGAAGATAAGAGGACAATGTTTGCAAACTTTCTAAAGTAGATAGCAAGTAGAGCGTGTGAACTAAAGTAAAAGCTGAAGTTTGAACAGAGAAATGTACATAACTTTAATCTGAAAGCGATACCATTAGAAATGGGGTCCGATTTAATTAGCGCAAAAATATACTTTTGCTTTGCACACAATACTTCATTTTATGCATACGTACGTATCAACCGAAATTTCATTTCGCCACTTCACAACCGGTTATATCATTCCTTTCCTATCTCTAACTCTAAACTCTGACCATAAAATGCTCATAATTTCCTATGAAGACTGGGTCCGTTTCTTCTTCTGGAACCAATTAAGGCTTGTCCATCAATAACAAATCTATAGATTTAATAATTTATTATACCATTTTGAAGATAGCTCGAATTCAGAACGAAATTTCCATAATAATTATTCGACTTATTCGATTATTTACTTAAACAATGTTGCAGAGTCATAAATGAAGCCACCCAACAACTTACTCGATTTGTTTCGAAATGAAATAATCGCGCAAATAATTTCTGCCGTCAGTTTCGAACAGCAGTCGTGATAATTTCAAATTATTATTGAACAGGTGATACGAGTATTGTGTCACCTGATTATGAATCTTCAAACACTAACTACGTCTCAGACTGATTGGAATTTTAAGTTCATGATCCTTAGCTCGGGGGATGACCACTGACCACTGGTCGTCATCGTCTCGCCATTCTTTCAATTACTTTGCTTCGATCGTTTTTTATTGGTTAAGGAGCTCGATCGGTTCGAATTTAAGATGATCTTTTTGTATTCTCGCGAGTACCTTTCAGGTAATATATCATCAGTAGGGGGGCCTTCTTGCCCAGCCCGGGCTCTCCAATTCCGCGCTCGTATTATTTTAATAAATGCCGCACCGCGGGATACTGATTGTTATTTACTCTAAAAGATTTTAATGGACCCCGAGGGAACATACTTAAAGTGGTATTATGTAATGGACGGAATCATATTTTCCGCATAGTCGGAAGATTGAGGTATGTTAACATTAGTGACCTTGCTGTTATTACCGTGTGAAGAAAATTGAAATGATAGATTGGCGATCATTTCGTATAATGAAAGTAAATTAGATTATTGCCTTTAGTCGTCGCGATGGGAACAATTTTTAACAAATTATTTTTTTTTTTAATTTTTATTTCAATTTTAAAAATAAATCATTTTCTCTTATGCTTATCTCAGTTATAAATTTCAAATCCATAATAGTGGGTGCTTAAATTTACAGGTCTGCATTTATTAACCCAACAATTTTGGCGAAAAGTTATTACTCAGCTGCGAGACGAAATGTTTTAATATACAAATCCAAATCGACTTCGATTTATGGGTAGTATAAATCGAATCGATATAAGGAATTGCAATAAAACAGGAGCACGGTGGATAAATATATCTTTCAAATTCGGTGAATTGGGCATTATTGGAAAATTATTTGTAATTCAGTTTTACTCAGGCTGTAAGGAAATTTTTACAAAACTTTTTGTTATAGGTGGTCGTACGATAGAGCGAAACAATTACGTTAAATTTTTGGAAAAATGATTTCATTCATAATAATTTCGGACTAAGTTTAAAAGAGTGGTTAAAATAACCTGTGTTTTCAGAAGAATACTACTGCATGCAATTCCAGTTGTAAATGCTGGTTATCGAGTTGTTTCAGAGAATGTAATAATTTTTTTTTCGTATACAATTCGCTTTAGTAAAGCGTCAAATATTTGACTCAGATTTTAGTTTACCAGATTATTTTATTTGATCTAAACAAGGTCTACTTCGATGGAAAGAAGTTTGACTGAATTTTTTGTCAAATTTTTTAGCAAAATATATGACAGCAAGGCATGGAGTGAAATACAAGTTTTACGCTACTGTTGAAGCGGTTATCACGTTGATAGCTCGTGAACATATACTTCCGCTTTTTCGAGAACAATCGCTTTTCGGAATTAATGCTATGTACAACACAAGTTTTTTTTTTCAAAACCAACAACCACACAAATATATAACTTAAGGCCCCATGAGTCCGGTACGACCATTTTTTGTCCCTGTTTGATTTTTCTTTCTCACGAGGATTTTAATCGATTGAAATCGTTGTCTATCAGCGAACTTATTTTGATTTTATAGAAAAAAATTGTGTTATAGTTTTTCAAATTATTTGAAATGCATAACTATTAAAAATCAATAATTTTTTCATTGATTTATCTTCTAGAAATACCAATTAATTATACTATCTCTGATACTTTTCAATGAAATGCGGTCTTCTTATGTAATTATTGCCATGAAAATCGTGAAAAATTTCTTCAGTTTGACTTCATATATTATTAACAAAAACTAAATTTTTTTAAAATTTTATCTATAGAAGACCTTCTTTAATATTTTTTTTATTTATTTATTTATTTATTTCGTCTACCATATGTTTATATTTACAGACTACGAATTTAAAATAAGAAAGTAAAATTAACAATAAATACCTATAAGTGGGCAAGATCAATTACATAATAGTATCAAAGAGAATTTTATTAAAAAGACAAAAAGAATAAGTTCATTTCCAATTTCAGTTAAGTCTCCAAACGTTGATTAAAATCGATTTGAAAGGGAATCTACCCGAACTTAAATCAACAAGAGAACTAACCTCGTTGAAACGCGAAGCACAACGCGTGAGTGGCTCATTCATGCCATAGTTTACTCTATGTGGATTGATTTGAAGAAAGGTACGAACCCGCAGTGGTCTTTCAGGTGCATAAATATGAAAAGACGCGAGAAGTTCCGGCGAAATTAAATTTAAATTGAATTGAATTGAATTTAAATTTAGCATTATATTAATGAAAATGACAGGTAAATTATTCAAGAAATAGGTAATATGCGTTTAAAAAACTCGAATTTACGCATTTTAAAAAATGTTCAAGGGTTGTTGTTCTAATAGCATTTTTTCCAAACACAGTTTCGAGTTTTTTCTCTATGGATGACCCAGTTTACATAATAATCAATGGCGCAACA
Source organism: Beris chalybata (assembly GCA_949128065.1). Classification (NCBI taxonomy): domain Eukaryota; kingdom Metazoa; phylum Arthropoda; class Insecta; order Diptera; family Stratiomyidae; genus Beris; species Beris chalybata. The sequence goes on along the minus strand of OX421894.1, from coordinate 3,728,583 downwards.
GCCCAAATCGGGCCTAGGCCTTGAAGTAATGCTAGAGTTACTTCATTGCGAGACCAACGGAACACTAGGGGGTGAAGTGGTCAGCTACACGCTCGTCCGTGATTATTACCCCAATTTTTAATTCAGGTACTCATTTTCAGCTGAGTGAACTGGTAGTCCGGCACTCAATCCCATTTTCGAAAATTACTTGTCGCCAAGCAGATTCGAACCTGGAACCCGATGCACCGAAGGCAAGTGCTCTAGCCACTAAGCCACCCAGACCCAGTTTACATACCAGCTAATAAATTGGGGAAATTTTATTTTGTTATTTTTTTGTTGCCATTAACGTGAAATATTGGTAAGAAAACAGTCATAAATCACCAAAATTTCATATAACGTGCACATGGAGCCTTAAGGGGATATTTAAATTTAACTCAATCCAAGAATCGATTTTTTTTTACTATTTTCGTAGATAAATATGTGTAGAATATGGTACTCAAACGGATTTTTCGAAATCAACTATATACGTGAGCTATCGTATCATTTAGGCACCTACTTTATGGATTTCTAATGGAAAACTTTAAACGTGTTTTTCTCGAAACTCCGTTTTGCGAACTGGTGTAAGTTTTAGAGTTTAAACCCAATAAACTATCGACTTAATTTTTTTAGTTTAAAATAAACTTAAGTCATTGGAGCTTATACCAACAAATAGTGAAAAAAAAATTGTTTCTATTTTTCTTAACACCTTCAAGCTAAAAAAAATCCTGAAAAAAACGAAACTAAAACTTCATATGCGCGCCGTTTTTTGTTGGTTTGAGGTTTTATTGATTTTACAGGTATACGCTCCAACTACAGAAATATATTTCTAAAAAGTTTTGAATTCGGATAAAATTTACGACGTGTACAGTTTACGCCAAGTGGACGTCTTTTTTGAAAATGATGCCATATAACTCGCCAACATGACACCATTTTGAATAAAAAAAATTGTTTTGTTGTACTTAAATAAGTTCTCAATTTTATTCTCATTCACTCAACAAAATAATAACAGTCACATTATTTAAATAATAAAAAATTTAGTCGAAGAGTTCCGATGGAAATTGCGAAGCAAATTTATATTGAACGTCCGGTGTTTGCGGGTGCTCGTGTCGGAAATCCTCCATAACATCTCTAAAAAAAGAAAAAAAAAATCAGTTTATATTATAAGCGAGATTCAGCCACCAAACGTACTCCTCATTGGCCAAGGTAATGTTAATCCTCTCGGTGGCAACGTAAGTCGGTCGAATCGATCCAAAGAAGTCTGTGATTGGGACTTTGTTGGGATCCCGCTTGTAGAGGTCCTTTCGAACACCAACAGTTGAGATACACACCCGCTTCGGACAGACTTGCAGCTGGAAAAACACGAAAATTAAGACCACTCTTTGTTCGACTGACTACAAAAAAGAAACACTTACAAATTCACCCATCGTCTTCTCGCTGTTCGGCTGAACTTTTTCCAGAAATTCCAGGGCATAGTATGTGTACCGATCGATCATGTAGACACCGATTGAGGGATCAACGTGATGCTGTGACGATTCAGGATAAGGTTAAATGAGAAAAACGACTCGGTGACAAAATACGTACCGATAGTGAATCTTCACCGACTAAGCTGCTCGCGACCGCCAAAACATTCGGTGAATGAAACTTTTCGTAGAGCGAAGCAGCCTGGCAAGTGTCGACCATCAGGAAAAGTTCGTTGTAGCGTTTCTTTTGCCACATTTGCTCGACGGCATCGGCCAACTCCTGATTGGTAATCTCTTCGGAGTCCTGGAACTTTAGGAAGCCGTCGCCACCGTGACCGGTCAGGTAGATCAAAACGTTACAGCCGGGATCGGTGAGGAGCTTCTTGGACCGAGCGGTTCCGTTCTGTGTGCGGCCAGTAAGAAGGCGGACAAAGTTCTCAACAGTCACCTGAAAATTTAAGGTTAAGGAAGCAGAAAATTTACCAAGGCTCCGAAGACATCAACATACCTCATATCCCCGATAATCAACTTCGACATCGTCCCCGTAAACGTTGATGTGCTGATTCGCGTTGTTGTACACAAAACCCGGGTGCGGATTTCTCGGGTTGCAAGCCATGTCGTCGGCAATCATTAAAATAATTTGACTGTCCGGAATACCAAGTCGCTTCACGGACCGATAAATCGACAGAACATTGGCTACATGCCGGTAATTAAACCAAAATCTGGAGGCATCGACTAGCACCGCCCAATTGTTGGTGTGAGTCGATGCATGGACGGCATCCACGTACGTTTGGGGAAGCTGTTGGGGAAAAAAAAGAATTAGTACCCGAGATACTACGGAAATCAATTCAGAACTTACGTTGGGCGTTTCACAATTCACGGCCACGAAACACGCGAAAATTATCGCAATTGATAGGAAAGCGGACACCATATTGACAGCGACCGAACGAAGTAAACAAACGAATGACTGACCGGTGGTTGACAGTTGCACAAGTTTGAGATTCGCTGGTTGATTTATCGTATCATATGTTACGATATTTCGAATGGCATGACGTTTTGAAATGTCAACAATGAGCATGGCTAGCAAAAGGTGTGTGTTTAATTCGAAAATTTTTAATTAAAGTGGTTTTATGAGTTCTTTCTTATTTCTCTGGCAGTCTCGAGATTGATGTAGAAACTGCTTATCAAAAGTGTGGGGAATGCTTGCAAGCGCTACAGGGAGAACTAAAAGATGAGCTCGTCGACGCGGTCCTGCTTGAGGCAACCGGTCATCTGAAAACACTGCGAAATGCTTGTGCCCAGGGCTCCCACGTACAACAAGGTAAAGTATGAATTCAGTTTTATTCGGATCGCCATTGAAATACCTTTCTTCCTTATATTGCGAAGTCTTTATCTTAAGTTTCTGACAAAACTTTGCTTCTCTAGAAAGTATGTTCTACTCACGCCTTTCGAATTTTTCTTCCATTTGTTACTATGGATAATGCACTAGAGTCTTCCTTGTGTGGCTTCCAAAGCAAAGCCTACTCTGGTATAACCGATCCATTGCTACTTTTCCCCCTTAATCTCAACGTTCAGCCGTCCTCCAACGATTGTCGTTGGAGCAACCGTTGGACCCAAATATCTCTCCTTCATTCTTTGCCAACTTAACCGTCTATCATCATAAAAATTAGTTAACTAAAAGCATAAGTGTATAATCTATCTGAGCGGAAACTTAATTAAACTATTCCTTTCTTCTCGGCAGGTATTCTGCAGTTACCCAACACGCTCAGTATTTTAAGCTTCGCATTATTCAATGAAGTCATTAACAAATTTTCAACTTTGCCGAATTTCAAACCATTCCGAAGTATGAGCTGGCAGCTCGTAGCAAATTTATGCGTCCAAAATCCAGTTACCCAGTCTCTGATTTGGACCAACATCGGTCAGCAGATTCTTACGCACGCCGAACAATCTTCACCGTTCAAAAACATACAGCTGATGATTTTATACAACATTTTCCAATCGGGTACAATCTCATCACATGACAAAATAATTTTCAATACCTTGCTCATCACACTATCAGAATACACGAAGTCAAAGGAGAGCTGTGAATTTCTTCACATCTTCCTGGAATATTTTCTCACTTCGTACTCGCGAATTGTGTTTGCGTACGGACCGCTTTGCGACCAGCATCGTATTATTTCGCTACACTACATGGCCGACTATATTCGTCACGATAGTCAGTCCGGCCCGATCAACACAAACCTTATGCACTACTTTTCGAAGGAGTTCAAAAAGAAATCGGATTGTGTGCTGAAAATCGTCGAGTCTTACGTAGATACGATTCACCCCCGCGAAGTTCTAGCTCTGATCGAGGTGATTTCCCTAGCTTCCGGTAGTGAAGCATACGCGGAAGTGTACTCCAACGATCATTCGTTGTTTTTGAATATCGGCGGATTGTTAAAGCTTCTCACAACCGTTGGTGAAGATTCGGAAAATATTTTCACGCCGATGAAGAAACTGGAACAAGTTGCACCCAATTCCGCAATTGGTGCCGATTTCGAAAAGGAAATATCATTTGAATTCAAAACCATGTTGGTGCGAGCGTTAGCTAATTTGTCGTATAGGAATCGGAAAAATCAGGAATATGCACGGGAAATGGGAATCATGTTGGCAATTCTAAATTGTACCAGTGCCGATGGACGGAATCCATGTAAGCTTTTTTATTAATTAATTTTCAATGTTTCATTACGTATTTTTCTGCATTAGTAATTAAGGAATGGAGTATACTGGCTATCAGGAATTTATGCGAAAACAGCCCAGAGAATCAGGAAATTATCGCCAAGCTAAGTAAAGTTGGCGATGCTCCGAACGAAGTACTGAAGGAGTTGAATTTAGAACTAGGATCGTTGAGAATTCAGCCAAACGAATAGTTCTTGTATAGACAGTTTTTATATTAATAAATAAAATCCGTAATTGGTATTTCGTGCAATTTTCTTTGTATGTCTATCAAGCTCAATCTTTGCCTAGTCCATCCCTACATATTGATTCAAGTGTATACGTGACTTTTGCGGCTGACAACCAAAACGCAGTTAAATTTTATTTTGCAAGGTTTGACCGTTCTACTAAGGCGACAAACAATTTCAGTATAGCTTAAGCCTTCATGATGGAATACTCCGTCAAAGAGAACCGTATTGCGGTTATTGCGCTTCATAAGTGTGGAATAGAAAGAGCACGTATTTTAGCAGCTGTGGATCATTTTCAACAAAAAAATAACTTTCTCTACGGCATCGGCCTTCAACTACCATATTAAATCAGAATTATATACTTATAATAATTGAAGTATTATAGCGCAAATTCATTCATTCGTATGGAATTTGTAGTTTTCGACCGTTATGCCTATCTGTCTGCCGTGAATTATAAAAATCTAAACAACTACATATACTGTGTCCAAAAATTAAGGTGACATTTGAATTTAAACTGCGCGCGCAAATGGATTTGGGGCAGTGCTCTTATTTTTAGGTTGGTAGGATTGGCTTTGATATTCGTGCCAAGGGTCCAACAAATCAAAGATTTGGTGCTTGAAAATCGTCGATTAACAATTAGAAATCTTGCTGATCATGTTGGCATTTCAAAAGGAAGCACATACAATTTTGAAGGAATTGTGGCGAGATAACTCTTGGTTTTTGCACCACGATAACGCACCGCCTCACACTGCATTGATTCTTCGTGACCATTTCGCCAAAAACTCGACCCATATCGTTCCACAACCGCCGTATTCACCTGATTTGGCACCGTGTGACTTCTGGTTATTCAACAAACTCAAAAGACCGCTCCGGGGTCACCGTTTCGAGTCAATAGAGGAGATACAAGCCGCATCGAAGAGAGAGCTGAAGGCCATCCCGGAAATCGACTTTAACAACTGTTTCGAAGATTGGAAAATCCGTTGGCAGAAGTGCATTGTATCTGGGGGGGGGGGGGGGGGGGGGTTATCCTTTGAAGGCGATGAAATTGATTTGGGAGAATAAATAAAGGTTTTTCAAAATAAATGCTGAGTCACCTTACTTTTTGGATACTTTATCCCAACGATAGTAATTGTTAATAATTGAAATTATAGTATAGGAGTAGGTGCACGTATCTAAAGCTTGTCAGCTAAAAACCTTCCCAAATTTACTACGGTTACATATCTAGTTCCGAGTATGAGACAATTTTGATTGGTTTCACATTCAGTTTCTGCTTTAAGAACAGTTCACGCGAAATAATTAATTCATTTGTTATTGTTCGAAAAGTAAGCCAAATCATGATAAAGCCACTTAAGTAATTTAGAAATAAATTTAATGTCTATATTCAAGATAATAAAGTCATAATATGTTTTATAAGAAATTAGGCAATCATAAATTAGACTAGCGGGTTGCGAGTAATTTTCTTGTATGTAGTCTGATGTTTGTTGTTCGCAAAAAAATGCTAAACAAGTTTATTTGTCTCTGTTCACCTTACGACATTTATGATATTTTTACAATGAAAAGAATACGAATCGCATGAATTAGGTGAGGCTTGTACGATGTACGATTGCAAATTGTAATAAAGCAATTAAAAGCGATTTGCTTGTTATGATGAACATAGACAAGTGAGTTGTTTTATTGATCACTTCCTTGAAATGCCGACAAGTGTTTTTTTTATTATTTTGTTTTAACTAGATAACAATATTTATTACGTTTACACTTGTTCACTTCCTGTAAACTTTCATTGTTGCAAGATGTTGTTCTTAGTTTTGAAAAACAGAGCTCAAATTCCACAAGGTAAAACTCATAGATTATTAATTTACCAGATCTTCGAACAAGCCCTCTACGTTAGAGATTTTGTGCACATTCACTGCTGTATGTGTAATATGCAAGAAGTATGTAGAACATATGCAATAAATGTGTAGATCTTTCTATGCTATTTCAGTTCTCACTGGAACTATCAACTCCATTGACTTATTGTTGCACAGTTCTTAAGGTTTTTTTTTTTTGCGTCAGGGGATTTTGTAGAGACCATATAAATTTTCGGACTGAAATCGATCTTTACACTGGCGCTGGCTAGTCTTTTCAGTGCATGACTGCTTCAAACCTTTACTGAAGAAGCCAGTTTTTAAAAATTTTGTTGGACCGTAGTTTGAATTAGCACTCCTCTATGATGAGGTAGTCTCACTGACTCATCAGAAGATGAATTATGCATCTTCGAAACACACGTAAGGTCTGCAGGTATTGTATTCATGTTTCTTATATCCAACCAGTAAAAAAATGTGTTTCTGCGGATTACAATTAAGCTAAATAGCAACTATTGTACACTCATTCTTAAAGTTGGCTTCTACGGTAGCTTTACAATAAAAAATTCCATTCTCGTCTACATATTTTATTAGTTAAATTATAAAAAATAATTGTTTTTATTATAACACTGAACTTGTGTTGCGAAATTGAAGACATTGAAAGCTTTGTCAAAATATAGTTCATTTGAACAGGAAGAAGTTTCTGAAAATAAAAAATCGCAATTAAATGCAAAATAATGGAAAGATGGCATTGTGAAAATTTTATGCGAAGGTTCGGGGGAGGGGTCCGCTAGTTAAAATTAAATATAGGACTTACCTCCTTGAGCATACGTTAAAGAGTGCACAATTTAATCATTAGCAGATGGCGAGATGGTAGGTGCTACAAGTCGTTTATTTACAGCTCTCAAAAGTGCCCTATCACCACCACCACAAACGTTACGAGTATCATCATGGTCTACCGACCAGATCATTACTCCGGCCAAATTTAGACTTTTAGCAAAGTCGACCTTCTTTTCGAGCGATCGAATGTCATCGTAGCCAACCCATTGGTTGCCCTTGTATGCATAAGGACCTTGTTGTTTGTTATCCCAAACTTTAGTCCAACCGTTCTTAAGATTAGTACAAATCTGAAAAATATTACGTGTCCGTGTTTAGAAGAAATTTGTACCATGTTTCGTCAAATGGCTTACCTCTAGATACGACAATGTTCCGACTTCCGATGTAATCGGACCTGCGGTTCCGCCTCCTGTTGTTGCAGCTCCGATTTTGTTGTTGTTTGCGTTAGCCAACGTAAAGGATCTTCCGTAGAAAGCTAAGCCGAGGACAAGTTTATTGGGATTAGCACCGGCCTTTATCCATTGGGGTATGATTGCGGCCTATAAAATAAGTTGGACTGGTTAACATTATCACGCGATGAAAATACCTTAATGATAAACTCCGTCAGATGATTAAGATATGTTTAACTAATTTAAGCTCAAAATTGTTAAAACTATGCAAGTCATGCAGACACTAAAGCGAAATAAAGTTACTTTTTCATAAACTTTTCTTTTATACTTACCATATTCAAATCGGGATTCGTATCAGCGGAGCTGGCATAAAGTGGAGAATTTTGTCCAGTTACTCCGTCCCAACTGCCGTGAAGATCGTAGGTCATAACGTTGATCAGATCCAAATACTTGCTCAAATTCGGGACATCGTAAGAAGCATCGCGATGACTTTTAGTTGCACCTACTGCAGCAGTTAGAAGAAGTTTGTTAGCAGTGAATAGTGGTCGAAGTTCTTTGAGGAGTTGAATGAAAGTTTGCTGTAAAAATACTCTGCATTAGGAATAGAAACTACGAAATACTTTGAAAATTAACCAACCTTATCTTGTGGTTTACCACCGTTCGCGTTAGGGTACTCCCAATCCAAATCGAATCCATCAAATTTGTGCAGTTTGACGAACTTCAAAATATTTTGGACAAAAGTTGCCCGCAACGTGGGATTTCCAACAACTTGCGAGAAGACAGCTCCCCCTTGATCCCATCCACCGATAGCAATCAATTGCTTAAGTTTTGGATTAGATTTCTTCAGATCCACGAATTTGGCAAATCCTTTCAATTCGATGTCCAACCATGGGTCCAAGATAACAATGCCACCATTCGAATTGATGCCAACGAATGAATAAATCATATGTGTGCACAATTTTCCGTTCAAATCCTCGATAGATACTTTTCCGTTTCCGGTTCGGTAATGCGCCCAGGATCCATAGTAACAAATCAATTTATCAGTGGCGGCACTAATTACTGTAACCGCTGACAGCATCAGCAATAAACACGCATAGAGTTTCATCTTTCCTTCACTCTACTCGAAATTCAAATGAATAGCTTTGGTAAAAAAGGCTCCCCTTTTATATAAAATTTAAAATTTAATTCTATTGTCTCAGCTTTAATATTTAATTGCTATTTGTTCAACTGAATGCGTAATTGGAAAAAACAGAAAAATATTTGTTTATATTAGTTTTTACCAGCATGTGTTTAATTTCTTATATAATATTGTTGCTGTGGACATGGATTTCAAGGTAAACACAATTAAATTGCAATTGAGAAAACGATAACACTTTATTAATTCGCATTCTATTATCACAAATTTGGCAACGATTCCCGATTATATTTACAACTCGATTTCTGCTACCAATCAAAATCGCTTAACAGACATTTTCTCGTGGAACTGACCGTACGTCTTGCTTTCACGGTACGAAAACTGATCCGTGTACAAGCTGGTCAGCGCTTATATACTGCATGTGTTTAATCGAGAAATTTCTCACATTCCGATTCCAAGGATTTTATTGTCGTTTTGGAGGATAAGTTTCTGGTTTCCCTTAGTTTTATTTTAATCAACTTGCTGACAATGGGACTCAATAGATAATGTATTTAATTGCGATTAGAGATACACCATTTCACTGCAAACTGGTGTCTTCCGCAGAAGTGATGATCAACAGCTGCAAATACTGGTCGACTCTGGATTTGCTACGCAATTCTTGTATCCTGGCTGTGTTGTTTCGATGGCTGAAATTCAAAATGGGTTTATTTCATTGCAGTGAACATCTATCGTAAATAAATAGACGTGAAGTATGTACCTAACTAAACTTTCCACCTTTATTCAAAAACTAATTTGATTTGTACAAGTTTTTTTTTTAATCAAATTTGATTTTATGGTAGCGTACCATGACAAAATTCCGTTAATAAAAAAATTGGGGAAAAAATTAAATTTCTGCTGGCGGGGTTCGATGTCACGCCCTTAGCTTCATATATCTTAGCGAACAACCAAAAAAATCCGCCAAATTGGTTGAAATATTGGGTGATCTTCAGTGCCTTTAGTATAAGCATGCGATGGCAAGAATTTTCGCTTTAATATAATTCGCGATAATGAAATATGTATGCCGGCCTATACAGAATATTCCTAAGCAATACCACCAGCTGTAAGGATGTTTTGGATAGTAGGCACCTAGTCGGGCCTAGTCCAACACAGTCTTATAAACTGGCCTATCTAGTGAAGGTTTTCCAATTGTCATGTTTTCAAGGGATGAGCAAAAAGAAGGTCACTGCATCTAAAATAAAAATGATGATGAAAACAAAAAGGTCTGTCAAGTTTTTTGTCATGTGTCCAATGGAACTGCAGTTCACCAAAAGAAGTGAGTTACTTCACTCACTCAATTCAATGAACTGTGCTTTTGGAACAGTTCACTCGTGAACGACCCATCTCTATCAAATATGAAACATAAAGTAGAACTGTATTTTTCGTACGATTGTGATATGAAGTGTATATGGTACACTGTATACACTCCTATTAGTTGAAATTAAACATCTAAGGCATAAGGTTACAAAGCATGTTTTATTCGTCAAATTTGTTTTAAGAAATTCATTGATTTAACACTGAACTTCCGCTGCGTGATTGCAGGTTTGCAAATTTTTGTCATACAATGTTCCAGCTCCACATTTGAAATGGTTGAGGGTTCTGAAAAAAAAAAAATTTAAAATTTTAAGAAAAAATTTAACTATTTTTGATCCTATCTCTACGCGTAAAGGGAACTGTGAAAGCGAAATACTTCTCAGGAGCAGAAATATAAGTTTAAGGAAGGTGTATCCGGCTCATTAGCTTGAATCAATATTTCAATTTGGCAGCCGTTTTTTGTATTTTCCTGGTAATTATATGTACCTTAAATGATCAATCGCTTAGAAAAGAGTTGATTGAAATTCGTTCCGATATAGACACTGAAGCTTTGGAAGTTTGCAAAGCAGTATATTATATAATATACATTGAAGACAACTATACCTATCGCTCTTCAGTTAAGCGTGATGAATAGTGCCATCGGGCAAAGGCCTTAAGGATTAAATAAGGTCGACCAGTAAAGGTCATGTTGCGCGAGAAGAACGTTTGTTTGTACTTACCCCGAGGAGCATACGTAAAAGGATTGACAATCTGCTGGATCAGCTGAAAATCCATCTGTGCTGCAATCTGGCTTTCCTCCCACCGATGGTTTCCTTGTTGTAGTAGTTGCAGGATTACCAGGTGCCGACGTTGGTGGTGGTGGTGGTGGTGGTGCTGAGCCGCTACCAGTTCCAATACGATTATTAACAGCTCTCAAAAGTGGCCAGTCACCTCCGCCGCAGAGGTTACGAATATCATCTTGTTCGACCGACCAAACCATTACACCGGCCAAATTTAGACTCTTCGCATAGTCGATCTTCTTTTCGAGCGATTGAATGTTATCGTAGCCAATCCATTGATTGCCCTTGTACGCATAAGGAACTTGTTGTTCGTTATCCCAAACTTCGGTCCAACCGTTTTTAGCGTTGGTACAGATCTGAAAAATATCACGCAGAATTTAGCAGAAGTTGATGCTGTGTTTCGTCAAATGGCTAACCTCGACGTACGCCAATGTTCCGGCTTCCGCTGTAAACGGACCTGCGGTACCGCCTCCAATTGTAGGAGCTCCAATTTTGTTGTTATTTGCGTTAGCCAAAGTAAAGGATCTTCCGTAGAATCCTAAGCCGAGAACGAGTTTTTGGGGATCCGCACCAGCATTTATCCATTGTGGCATAATTGTGGCCTGTAAAGTGCGAAATTTAATTAGTTGAAACTAGTTCTAAGAAAATAAATAAATACGTACAACATTTTAGAAAATGAATCTCAAACTTACCACGTTCAAATCGCGATTCGTATCAGCGGAGCTGGCATAAAGAGGAGCATTCTGTCCTGTTACTGGTTCCCAGCTGCCGTGAAGATCGTAGGACATAACGTTGATTAGATCCAAATACCTGTTCATATTCGGGACATCGTAAGAAGCATCGCGATGACTTGCAGTTGCACCTACTGCAGCAGTTAGAAGAAGATTGTTAGCATCAAATAGTGGTCGGAGTTCTTTGAGGAGTTGAATGAAAGTTTGCTGTGGAAAGACCATGCATTAGAAAAACAAACCACGAAATACTTCAAAAATTTTCCAACCTTATCTTGTGGTCTGCCACCGTTCCCGTTAGGGTACTCCCAATCCAAATCGAATCCATCAAATTTATGCTGCTTGACAAAGTTCAAAATATTTTGGACAAATGTTGCGCGCAACGATGGATTTTCAACAACTTGTGAGAAAACAGCTCCTCCTTGATTCCATCCACCGATAGCAACCAATTGCTTAAGATTTGGATTAGAGTTTTTCAGTGCCACGAATTTGGCCAAACCTTGCAAGTCGATGTCCAACCATGAATCCAATATAGCAACGCCGCCATTAGAATTGATGCCAACGAATGAATAAATCATATGTGTGCACAATCTAGGGTTCAAATCGTCAACCGTTACTTTTCCGTTTCCGGTCCGGTAATGCGACCAGGACCCATAGTAACAAATCACTTTGTTAGTGGCGGCACTAATTAATGTAACCGCTGACAACATCAGCAATAAACACGCGTACAATTTCATCTTGTCTTCACTCTATTTAAAATCAAAATGAATAACTTTAGTCAAATATTTTTCACTTTTATATAAAATTTATAAAATGTTTGTTTATTTTTGCTAAAACATTTTAATTCTATAGTTTCAGTTTTTATATACCTGCTGTTTGTACAACTGTATGCGAAGTTTGCAGTATTTAAGGCATACAAAAATAATGTTAATATTAGTTTTTAGCTGCTTGTGCGCAAAATTATAATTAAAAAAATCTAATTAAAGCGACCGGCACAATTAAGCAAACAGCTACTTAATAAGACTAAGCAGCACTGCATTCACACTGCACTAAAAGGCAGTGAAATTTGTTCCATGATCCAATCAATTCTCGCTGCATTTCACATCAAATTCAAATATTAATCAAGGCTACTTTGATCGAAAACTATGCAAATTCAAATTTGCTACCCTGCCCTCCAGAAAAAATTGATTAGTTTAGTACGTTGTTTATTTCACTGTTGGCTGGCGTTATGCAGCGCTATACAAAATTGAGATCTTATCTCTAACTTTCACTCACCGCTAAAGTAGAACATCAGAGTACAACATATTCGTGATAAGTTCTTATCACGATAAAATGGCATTTTTAAGTAACAGCATAGATAAATTATCTGATAGTAGTGAGAAAAATGTTCAAATTTTATCTGGTTCACTTAACAGATTCTACATGTTATTTGTAAGAATAGTTAAACACTAAACTTATAACATATACATATCAGGATTTTCTCCAGATTAGGAACCACTGAACATACGAACGTATGAACCAATGTTTTATCCAGTCCGCTTCTAGTCAGTACAGTGCGATTCTGTACCGCAATGTACATACTTTCAAGGACGACGAAACGTTTCTCTCGAGGAAGTACACAGAGATCGAGATTTTACGAAAATTGGTTTCGATTATAAAAAAGGTTATTGCTTTTAAATCGCGTAAATGAAGAAAGAAAATTAGAAACATTCAAAATCTCGCGTGTAGTTACTTTGATGTAAGAAATATATTTAAATTAAATTGACTAACGCCAATTTAATAAGAATAAATTTAAAAAGTTATATTAAAAGATATAAAAAATATGTTTTTAGAAATTGATTTCTGTTTGTGTTGTATTATTTTCGTTGAATTCCCTTCACAATATATCTTACAGTTTTTCTCTTTTAAATTTAAATTTTAATAATTGAAAACATTGTAATCGGTCTGAAAATTTAATTATAAAAAACGAGCGTATACTTTGCGTCGGTTTTGACTTAGATTTCCACAAGATCATCGGATAGGTCATTGTATAGATTTTCGGAGTTTTTTTTTAAAACTCGATTAACATTTCCTACATTCTGTACTTAATCAACGAATGTTTTCCTTTTGAGATACCAATGTTAAGTTTTTTAAAAAAAAAACCATAAGATAAATAAATGACCAAAACGAAGGAGCTAAATAATTTATCTAACATAATAGGATAATAAAGTTTTTCTCACGCCAATAAATAGTTTAAAATCTACAACCGAAATAAATACGAACTTACCCGTTCCCAATAATTAAAAAATAACAATTATCCACGAACAAAGAAATTTGACTGGTTTTGCAGAGATCAATATTTCCGAATTTATAGCAAAAATATTTAATTAGAAATTAACTGATTGCATACAATTGAGCTAAGTGTTATTAAATGGGATTAAACAATGATTTATTTTTGTTTGGAAAATCTTATCGTGCAATCAACATCTTCATAATCAATGCATTAAAAAATCATTTTAGGATAGTATTGTATTTATTATTCAGGTGGGGTAAAAGTTCAAAAAAATTAGAATCATTACGTGACAGTCGGTTGATAAGAAACCTTCTAATAAAAGCGATTAGATACATTATTAATCATGTTTATTTGGTAAGACAGAAAAGTACTTAGATTTATAAACAGGTGATTAAATTAGAAAAGGCCAGATAATGTTAATGTCTAAATAATTAATGTAAAGCCTAGATAGAATTTTGAGATATTATGGACTATTTTGGAAAATAGCTTTTTCTGTAATTTTGTAAAAAGCATATGAGCGCAGCAAAACTCGCTCCTTCCAGGAACGCATTTTGATAAAATTTGAGATCATTTCTGAATAGAGCAGGAAAAAAATGTCGAGAGAAAATCTTACCTTTTTTTTTTTGGATAATGGAAAGAAGCGAGTTTTGCTGCGCACCGCATCATATTAAATTGAAAGATTTATTCAAGTGGTCCGATTATAAAGTTTCCCGATTAGAAATTAGTTCATTGAGCATTACTCAAATATAAATTATGCCTCTGTCTCATGTGCTCTAGATCGATTCATTTTTATAGTATTAGTGACACATATTTGCATAACATACAACTACTAATGGATAATATTACGAGTATCATCTACTGGTAACACCTTTCAAAAACACAAAAAAAAAAATTTATCATATCAACTTCTTAATTTTGCCACTCTAGATTTGGCGATTTATGAAATAAACAATTTTAACTCACAGTAACAATAGTCTCAAAAAATAAAGTTCTTATCAAATACTAAATAAATAAATTAAGTATCTACAAACTCATGGCAAAATAATTTTTGTTTTGTTTAAAAAATTCTTGTATTTGCGTATTAGTGGAATCAGTATATCAAGGCTTAATTTTTATGTTTCCACAGATAAGTTAAACATTAAAAGGAACAAGAAAACTGTCTACAACATAATTTGATGCATGGGAATTAGTCAAAAATAAACTATTGTAATTTTAAATAGCTATACAAAAATTAAGTTAGTAATTTCAATTTTTTTCTATTTTTGTATCTTTTTATTTAATGAAGGATGTCTGTGTTTGGCTTGAAAAGAAATGAGCAATTTTAATGAGTGTTGATAAAGCGTCAGCTATACAATGAAAAGTAACATAATAACAACAAGAGGCGGTCTATTTGAACCATGTGAAAGTTTTATCATGTCTGTTTTAAAAAAACAGCAGCTATTATCTGGAAAATTACTACATAAATAGAATATGTTCAAATATTATATAAAATACAATAACACATTTTTATTGTTCAGGTGTCTATAAACCACCTGTCTCTTATTGTTGCATTCTACTAAGTGCATTCGGTAAGTACCTCTAATCTTATTCCCCATATCGGAAGTTACTAGGTCCTTGGCCAAGCCCAGTCTTCTCGAAATATTCTTTGTTTTTTCTAATGGTAATTCCAGTTTTCACCAATATATTTGGCTATGCAAATCCAATTTCTTTTTTATTTCCCCAACTCGAATACAATCTTTGGTCTTAATTTCAAGGCTGTCTTTCCTGAGTTCCGGAATCTGGCTTCAAGGCAGCATGGGTTGACTCTTGACATAGCCATATATTCTCGCATTAATTCAAATTTATGTTTATCATTAGGCAAATCTTGTCATTGGATCAGTATTTAAAGTCTGGAATTCAACGATCAAGTCCTTCTCTTTCTCATCATTCACCCAGCCTTGTCTTCTAATATTTCACCAATCTTGATCACTAAAATCAATCCTGGTTATTACCTTACATTGCTGTAGTTTGACTCCAAAGAATATAATGATTGCAGCTTGAAGTGTAGGCCAACGTTGGCGTTGGTTGATTCTCAGTGCGAAGAATGTTCAGAATAAAAAACCATAGATGATAATGATATCTAGTGCAACGAATCCACGAAAGAAGTATAAAAAGAAAAAAGTCGTTCTTTTTAAATTTTTATTTGTTAACTTTGTTTATTAGCACTTAATAGTTGACGAATAATTACACAAATTACGTTTTGAATCAAAATAGAATCCTTCCGTACATTGATACCGAAGAAGAGTAAACGTGCCTCCTCTGGAATTAAAAACGTAAAACAAACGTTTAATGCTTAATAAATTTTGCGATTGATTGAAGCTATTATTGGACTGTATGCCACTTTATAAAATTTTTGTATATCAAATAGCCGTTTTTACTCGAAAGATTTGACTCGATTTTTGTCAAATAGTTGACAGTGTGGCATACAATCTGATACATGCTTAAGTTTACTTACGCCTTTGGACTGCACACATAGTAAACGCTGCAATTCTCGTCATCTCCGAAAATATCATAAGCCTTAACACATTTATCTAATGGAGTTGCAGGCGGTGGGGTGACCGTCGGAAGTGTATTTTTCAAAGTGGAATATATTGCCGACAAAATTGGATATGAACCGGTTCCACAAGTATTTTTAGTGTCTTCTAAGTCGACTGACCACAACGATACTCCGGCGAGATTCTTCTCGATAGCATAGGCAACTTTGAGTTTAACTGACTGAACATTATCGTATCCAACCCATTGCGAACCCTTCACCATATACGGGGTCTTCTGAACATCGTCCCAGAGAAGGTTCCAGCCGCCGTACGATTGCTGTTCGCAGATTTCCAAATACGAAAGAATTCCCAGTTGGGCAGTGTATGATCCCGAGTTTCCAGGACCACTAGTTGAAGCCCCAACATGGTAAGCATTCGAATTCGATAGAGTAAAGGTTCGACCGTATCCCGCCATCCCGAGAACTAACTTTTGCGGATTGGCGCCGCTATTAATCCACGATTGTATAGAATTGTGTACACTAAGTTGATCACTTGAAGTTTTTGGATATAGTGGTGAATTGTGACCGGTTATGCCATCGTATGACCCGTAGAAATCATAGGACATTAGAAGAATATAGTCCAAAGCACTGCTTAAACTTGGAACGTTATAGGCTGTCGACAGTAAATTTGATGCGGCTCCAACTGATACAGTTAACAGAAGATTTCTCGCATTAAATTGGCTTCGCAATTCGTTGATCAGTTGGACAAACGCAGCACGATCGGTACTTACACCACCTCTCTGAGTCGGATACTGCCAATCAATGTTGAAACCATCGAAGCCATATTGAGTTGTGAACGCCACTATACTGTTCACTAGGGTTGATCTAAGGCTCGCACTATTAACAACATCGGAGTATTTTTTCGATCCTTCGTTCCAACCACCAAGAGAGATTAGTAGCTTCACGTTTGGATTTCTTTGTTTGAGATTGATGAATCTGGATATACCACCTAGAAATGTACAAAAGCCAATTATGTACCATTTTAGGAAAAAAATACTGAACTCTGATTGAATAGGTGCCACAAAAGCATTTTTCACTGAGATCCTGAATTTTGTTCAGAGAGAGCATGAAAGCTTTTATGACTGTATGCCATACTGTCAAATATTTGACAGAAAAATTTGATGGGAAATTCAGTCAAATTTTGTTTTATCAAAATAGAGGAAAAAAAATTGTCTGATTGCATTTGCCAGTCAGAATTGTAAAATATTTGATGAATTGGGCAAACTTGCGCTATCTTTTGAAAACTCTTTCCGTCATTTTCAAATATTTTAAGAACTTTTGTAGGAGCTACGGCGCAATTTTACTAATGATCGAACAAATTAGATTTTTTTTTTGTTTAAACCGATTTCTATTAAATTTGATTAATCGATTGATAGAAAAGTAAAGTCAATTTTCATCATCAAGGATAATAACATACTCGAAACCTCTCTTCGCACTATGTATAGTACTAACCATTAGTGATATCATTCCACCTATCCATAACAAGTACCGTTCCTCTTGTATCCAATCCAATAAAGGCATAAATGATATGGGTGCATTTTGTCGGATCTATGTTCTCAATTTGCACTTGTCCAGCTCCACTTCTATACGTCGACCAGCTTCCGTAATAACAAAATATCTTATCTATAGAAAATGAGATACATGTTGTCGTTAGCACTAACTTTAATTTCAAGCACAATTTCAACCTGTCGCAGCCGCAGTCAGGGACACAAATCCGTAAAGAACCAAAATTGATATGACAAACTTTCCAGTCATATTCTATTTTTTATACATTCGCTTTCAAAAACTTGGGGATCGTATCTGGACAACAATTTCTCCGGACATTATGAGACAATTTCAAGATTTTGATCGTCTTAAATAATTTTTTTTCGCTATTTCGGATAAACGTGATAACGAAGATAAACGACTTATTCAGGATGTAGTGATAAAAAAAATTCTTGGGATCTTTACTGCAACTAATTAGAGATAATAATGCGATTTTCATTGGTAAGCGAGTATCTAGCCAAACCACAAATTTCCACTACTGCTTCCTTTGGCTTATCTTAATTGTTTTTTGGGTTTTCTCAAGAAATTTGAAATTCTTTCATCTCATTCAGTATTTAGTTATCTACAGATATTTTTATAACATCCTATAACAGCATACCCCATATGATTTATCCAAACATACAAATTACCGGCATTTCGTCTCAAAGACAAGAGCAGAAATTAAAAAAAAAATGGGTTTATTGTGTAAATTATGACAATAGTCAGTTTCGCATTGTATAGTAAAAAAAAGTTTTTTATCAAATGCCTAAACTGAGTCGTATACAATATCAACATAGCACAAATAAAATTAAAAACTTTAAGACGAATTGTGTACCTTCAAACGAATCGTGCGTAATGTACTCGTATGAACGCTAAATAATTAGAACCACATATTTGATTACTTAAGTATTTCATGTTTATGCTGGAAATAGAAGAAATTGGAAAAAATATAAATGTATTTAAAAAAAAGCCAAATCATGTATAAATAATCCCTGAAAGTTAGAAATATACATACCGTGTATACTTCGTTCCAACTTGTGGTATTTTCATCTTTTTGTAACCCTATGATTTTTTTTCAGATCGTTGATGAAAGGCAGAGTTTGGTTTTGAACCAACTATACCTGCAAATCTACTCCAAAGCATATAAGACCAATTTTTAGTTATTTAAATTACTTTTCGAGTAGATCTACGAGAATATATGTATACAGTGGATACCGCTTACTGTAATCACTTTGGGACCTCCCAAAAACAATAACATTAACCGGGTGATAACAATAAACAAAGAAAAGAGATGAATTCTGTTTGTAAAAAATGGAACCCAACTGTTTTGATAACAAAATGCGGCTTATAACATTATCCGCGATTACAATAAGCGGTATCCACTGTACTTATATATCTGGTTTCAACTATCTGGTTTAAACCTTTTCTGCGGTAGCATCGACATCCAACAAAAATGAATAACTCTCAGTTTTTTTTCAGTTTTCGGTAGAGGGTCTTGAGATTGAAGTTAGGTTAGGTTACAGTGGCAGCCAAAGCATCACGAGGGTTCATAGTGATACCTCATAAATCAGGAGACCCAATCTACCTATGATAGATGCGCTTGCGTTTTGATCTGTGTTGAAAGCTTCTCGTTTAATTCAAAGGTCCCTGTTACCGTAGCAACGTTTAGCAGCCTTCACCCGTCTCCTTGCAAGAGCTGGGCAGTTGCACAGGAGGTGTTCTAGCGTTTCCCGTTCCCCGGGTAGCTTACAGTTCCTGCATGTATCATTAGTAATTAGCCCCATTTTGTATGCATGCGCCCCAATCAAACAATGGCCGGTAATAACACCGACTAAAGTTACGCATTGCATCTTTGGTAAGTGCTAACAAGAGTTTAGTTCTTCATTGTGAGTGTTCCAAAATTGGTTTGTGGTTCTGGAGGTTGATCTAGCCTGCCACCTGTCCTTGGACAGGTTTATCATCTTCTTTTCTAGGGAACAGGTGGCAGAGAAAGAAGGACGTTGAGCGAGTCTGAAGAGATGGTAGGAAGTGTGTCTGTTATTCCCAGAGAAACCTGTCTCTGCACCTTTTCCAACTTTTTCCTGAGCATCGTACTCCCATCCGGTTTCAAACAGCTCGATCCCGAAACGTTTTTGTCATCTACATGAGATCTAGTTGGATCAAGAATTTTTCGAGCCACTTTTCAGACTCCATAATCTAATTTACGTACAAAGAATCTTGTTGTATACTTGTGATTCAATTAATTTTTAGTAACGAATAATTACTGAATACTTCAACTTCATTATTCGATATTTAGTATCCGATACTTCTTCAAATACTTTACCAGCCATGAGGTATTCATTTGACTATACATATGCTCACATATAGTCGGATATAGTGAATACCTGGCTTAGTATTACTTCGGTATTCAATACTTGTTCAAATACTTTACCAAGCTGAGTAAAATATATTCTGTTTGATTTGAGGTATACTATTGAGTGGTATTTGAAATGAGGCAATATCGAATAATTGTCAAAAGTGGTATTCGATACTAGTAATTATTTAAAGTATCGAATACCAAGTAAAGAATAATTCCTTTTTGCACACCTCTATTGTATACCGTCTTCATTCTGTTGTATCCAGTTAATTTAGTAGAGCAGATGCGTTCGAATCTCCCGCCAAAAGACAAAAATATCGTAAAAGCTTTTCAACCCAACTATGGACATCTAGTGGGAATCAGAGAAATACCTGTAGTTTCTCTAATTAGCTACTTGTTATTTTTCTCGATGTTATTAAACATAAATTTCACAAGATTAGTTCATTGACGAATCGTTTTCGATACAGACCTTAGGACAGAGTAGTAGAGTTATAAATATGGTGTCTAAATTCGGTGAAGAGTTTAATAAAATCTGGCCCACTAGTGAACCGGAATATTCGCAATTTGGCCGTAAACTACTTGCCGACTGTCAGCAACTAAAGAAACCGGCAAAGCCGAAACTAAGTGCGCTTATTGAAAATTCAAGTAAATTTCCCGTGAAAGTGAGACCGCATAGAGCGCATAGGTTTCCATCGTGATTAACTTTGAACGTATTTTCAGTTTCCAATCAACTCTTGTAGGATTTTAAGCCAACCGCAAGGACGACATTCGGTCATCGAGCAGCAAGCCGCTACTGCGTATCCGGTCATTCATTCGCGCGTTCTTTGGCTATTCTTGCGTTTTCTTGAGCACAAGTGCAAATATGGTAAGTACCGCAATACCATCAGAACACAGATATTTTAACATTCGTTTTTATTTTTAAACAGGAACTCGGATCGAGAAGGAAATCTATGCAAACTTGACGCTACCTCAGTTCGTAGACCGCTTACTAAGCAAACGTTGTGCTACGTTCTACAATCGGAATGATAAGTACCTGTTAATTAGTGGAGAGCGAGGAGCTAGTGGGTTCGTAGAAATTGGAACGGTCGGCGAGGTACCGCCGTTAGTACTGAAAAATTGTCTTAGTTATGACGAAATTAAGGTGAGTCGCTCGTACCTCTTACGTCAGACGTAAATCCCGGAGTACTTACAGAACTTGAAAACCGCTTTACTCGAATTATTGAAACCCGATTGAAGGCTGCCGTTTCTTACGGGTGCGCTCTTTTAATCGTTCAATGAAAAGCAAAAACAAATTGATACCGAATAATAATCATAATCCACATAATATTTGAAAACACACCACACAAATGCAGTACATATTTGCTTTGCACTATCTTGAACTATCTTAAGTCCAGAATCAAGCAACTGTATTTATCAGGCAATGGAAGAAGATATTAAAAATTTTAGAATACGCCATTGTATAGGGTTATTCAATTATAATAATTAAAATCAATGGCGCAACAGCCTAAATAGAGTCTAGGCCTTGAAGTAATGCTAGAGTTACTCCATTCATGAGAACATCAGGGTTATTCAATAGGGACCTAACAATCTTTTATTTAAATAAAACAGAATAATTGAGATAATTTCCAATCGATGCTTCACCATGATAATTGTAAACCTTGACTGACGTTTTGACATTGACCTTTCAATGATCTTTCCCGACATTGTCTTTATGCGTTTCGCGAAGCTGGTCTCTTCATCATCATTATACAGAAAGTGAAAGCAATAGTAACGTATATGCTTCCGCATCTAGTGCAAATGTAGAAAATGGTCACTAGATATGGACTGAAATATTTTGAGCGACATGTACACTAGTTCAAACTTTCATCTGTTGACGGTGTCGTGTGTTTTTCTGTTTCAATAACAAGCATTTTTTCAGAATATTACTGTAAGTGTGAAGAATAAGTTCATTTTTATTGAAGTGATATCAACATCGGTGTATCATCACTTCCTGAAGGCGTAGAAGTAAATATTGTTGCAATAAATACAGTCATATTTCATCAACATATTTGCGTTGTTTCTGTTTGTATTAAAATAATTAAATCAATTTTCATCTCTTCCAGCTGTCTGCTCTCTTGTCCGTTTCGTCGCATTCGGAATTTCTAAACGACGGCACCCGAAAAAATCTGGGAGAAATTGAAAGGGATGAACGTAAATTCGAACGGGAAGGTGTTATCGTTGGCTTCATAGGAGCGCGTTTATCGCGTCGCGATTTAATGGAATTTCAGGATATTGTAATTTCAAAATCGCAAAACACCGCACAAAATGGCTACGGTTCAAGAAATCCTGACCACTCAAATCCAACGATTGAGAAAAAACGCGATTTTCGACAAATTTGGAATGAATTTTACAACGAACAAAGCTTCCTATTTTCACAAGTTACAAAAGATGGCAAACGGTTCGGAGATTCGCGAAATAAAGACGACATTTTCGACAATTTAGTGATGAAAAAACGTTATATGATTTCATTTGATACGCTGCTTTTGGAGAGTGAAGATCGAGCTGCCAAAGCCAAGAAGCAGGCTTACATACATGTGGTCGGTATCGGTTTGGGTGTATGGCGAACATCAAATCAACAGGAAGCCATCTTTTTAGAAACATTCACGGAACGAATAAAGGAACTCCTTCCGAAATTGAAGCATGTTTCTTATATTCATTTCTCTTGGTTCCAATTGAGCGAATGGCAAGAATTGAAAAGTGGCAAATTGTTCGAGTCTAAGGATCATCCCAATGGCGGTATTCGTATTCTTATTTCGAAAAGAAATCCAGCTGAAAAACTGGTAAGTTGCATATAGGATTAAATAACATACGGTTTGGAAGGCCCATAACCTCAAACTACCTTTTAAAGTAACTGTGCCAATCAAATATTTTACGCACTGATATTTTATGCGAAATGTTTTTGATGTTTACATTTACTGCATGAATGGCACATGCTGGAGAGTTGAAATATCTACAGGGAGTCAGATACTTTTCTTTTTTTTAAATCGTTTCTTAAATGTTTCGTTTGATTTATGAAGTAAAATTTGTTCAGTGGAAAAATTATTTCTGGCATTCCGAAATCGACTGCATAATAATTTCCTCTAATACTTCGACTTATTCTCACAATGGAAAATCATATATTCATAACTAGATTTTCACAATTCTCAGTAGCTGTACTTTTTGTACAGTACAGTCGAAATTGTGAATTTTCGAAGTATCACCCAAACAAGAACAAGAATATAAGAAGATAGTATAGATATAATATTTGTGAAGTATTTTTATTATTCTTGGACCTGTTTTACCCTGACTACTACTACCAATATTATTTTTATTATTAATTTATGTTATTGAAATATTGTTTTAAATTTTTAAAGGTCGGTCCAGAATTTAAAAATACACTTCTTGTTGTTTCTTATCCCTGGGATGGAAATGCGTTGCCTGGAAATGAATTTTGGATGGTAAGGTTTTTTTTAATTTTGTTTTTATTTTAACTTAGCTATATTCAACTTTAAATATTTTAATTGTGTCTCTAAAGCATTACTCCCTTTATTGGTTTAGTCAAGTCAAAAATTCTGAGAGATCAATATGAACTAACTTTTATAAATATTTATAGGGTATGCTATCATCGACTGGTGATCCTGCCGCAGCCTGTAGTACATTAATTACAGAACTTCATAATCCCCATATCAACGATAAAATGGTTTCCGGTAATAATCTTCATATAGCCTCGTCAAAACTGGGTGTCATCCATATCGCGGAATACGCTCAGAAATTATAAAATTAAATGTAAAAAGGAGGTTTTTTTTCCAAGTTGAATATATTTTTATTACTTCTTTAGAAAAAATTGGATATTATTTAAAAATGGTGAGGCGCGTGACCCACGCAGAAAGTGATTTTTTCGCATTTTAAGTAAGGCTTTCGATTGTAATAAAAGTAAGTATACTCTCATACGGACCTCTAATCGTCCGTATGAGAGGCCCACCATAGAAACTAACTGGAATATATGGGCAATGTGCTGCCGACCGAGAATATATCATTAACAATGGTCTTGATACCATAGAAACTGGGAGGCAGAATATATATATACATATGTATGTACCTACTTAAAAAAATACTTCCAATTGACTAGAAGTGCTATTAAAATCATTGGTTTCCATCATTACCGGCTGCGCCAAATGTGATACCTGAGCATATCAAATTTGTTGCATTTATAATGGCATCTATTATTATGGAAGAACAAACTGACTTATAATTATCAATTCCCTACTTTTCTGGAATAGCCAATGAAAAACTATATTGGAATAGTACCTAATCTTGGAAAATAAATCTAAGATACCTGGATTTCACACGATTGCAAAAATGTTTTTTTTATAGATAATTAATTTTACTGATTAAATTTTCTATTTTAAGCTGCTCCACTGTTTTACATTAATATCACTTTTCAACTCACTGATCTAATTGTAAGTTAATAGATTCACTCGCTGCATTAAAACAATAAAATTTACATAGGTACTAATTAGATGGCAACATGTAGCCATAAACAGTAGAATGCTTAAATTCGGTTATTATAATAAAAACATTTCATTGCGCCTATTTTATTATTTCATTTGCGAATATTAACAGCTCAATTAATTCAAAATGTTTATTAGAAATTGGCTATGGTTGTTAAATAATAATGACAATTTTTAAACTATATAAGAGTCAGTTAGTTTTCGCAAAAGTGAGTATAAAAGAAACCCTAGAACAGCTCCAATTGAAATCAATAAAGTGAAAATGTGGTACATGATAAATTTTTTCATACTTGGAATATCAGTGGTCAAATCAGAAGCCCGAGCTGTAGAACTTGACCTAAATTTAAACTCGTTTCAAATAATCAAGGCGAACATTAATGAATTGCAAGGAATTAATTTCAACTTCGTTTTATGCAGGTCGTATTTGAAATATTAAGAGGAAAAGTTTTTAAATATGAAAATTGTTTGTGAATTGTAGAGAATAGTGTTTCAAATTTACTTTAAAAGAGTTTAATTAAAGTCATAACTCGTTTTCCCATAAATCAAAATGGACAGTATTGCAGGCATAAAATGGAGATAATTTTATAGTGTTGTTTTTAATTAGTGATGAATATGAGTAAAATCATTTATTCTGTGAAAAATTTATAGATTTAAAAGTAAATATATTTTCAAATAGTTGAATGCAGTACTCAATTATAAAGATACAATATGTTTTGGACATATTTTCTTTATTGTTATAGTTCAAACTTTTATGTAAACAAACACACGAGATTTTAACAACAATTCAAAAGTCTCCGTCTCACACATATCTTTACATAAATTTGATATAATTAAAAAAATTAAAAAAAAACCCAATAATATAATAATAATTCTAAATAACATTTTGATGTTTTGAAAATTTTGACCTCATTTGTCCAACTTTACTAAATATTTTAAATACATTTTAAAAATTTTACGTTCTTTATAGTTCTGAGAATTGTAAAAGACCTGATGATAATACAAATGGCAATAAAACAACTAAAGTGCCTATGATAACTACACACAAAAATGCTTCGACACCTGCTGCCGAAATTACAAATAGGCAAAGCACTGAAACGATGAATACTAGATCCAAAGATAGTAATACTTCATACACTCCTACAACACCTATTTCAAATATTATCACTACTACTATTGATTATTCCTCGAGATCAAGGGAAGGAAGGAAAACGTCTGATGCAACAGATGAATATGCTGCGATAAAAATAGACAACACCAGGACTACAACTAAATTCACCTCGAAAAGTACTCGCACTACCATGATAGAGGGCATTATTCATTATTCGACTGACGCAACAGATGATTATTCTGTCACGAAAAGGGCGAACACTGACGAAACAGATGAATATGCTGCCTCAAAAATTGGAAACACCAGAACTGCAACTAAATTCACCTCGAAAAGTACTCCAACTACCATGATGGAGGACATTATTGATTATTCGACTGACGCAACAGATGAATTTTCTGGCACGAAAAGGGCGGACACTGACGAAACAGATGAATATGCTGCCTCAAAAATTGGAAACACCAGGACTTCAACTAAATTCACCTCGAAAAGTACTACAACTAACATGATGGAAGACATTATTGATTATTCGACTGACGCAACAAATGACTATTCTGTCATCAAAACGGTGAATAATGATGCAACAGATGAATATGCTGCGACAAAAATTGGTTACACCAGGACTAGAACTAAATTCACCTCGAAAACTACTCCCACTACCATGATGGAGGACATTATTGATTATTCGACTGACGCAACAGATGAATTTTCTGGCACGAAAAGGGCGAACACTGACGAAACAGATGAATATGCTGCGACAAAAGTTGGCAGCACCAGGACTACAAATAAATTCACCTCGAAAACTACTCCAACTACCATGATGGAGGACATTATTGATTATTCGACTGACGCAACAGATGGATTTTCTGGCACGAAAAGGGCGAACACTGACGAAACAGATGAATATGTTGCGACAAAAGTTGGCAGCACTAGGACTACAACTAAATTCACCTCGAAAACTACTCCCACTACCATGATGGAGGACATTATTGATTATTCGACTGACGCAACAGATGAATTTTCTAGCACGAAAAGGGCGAACACTGACGAAACAGATGAATATGCTGCGACAAAAGTTGGCAGCACTAGGACTACAACTAAATTCACCTCGAAAACTACTCCCACTACCATGATGGAGGACATTATTGATTATTCGACTTTCGCAACAGATGAATTTTCTGGCATGAAAAGGGCGAATACTGACGAAACAGACGAAACAGATGAATATGCTGCCTCAAAAATTGGAAACACCAGGACTTCAACTAAATTCACCTCGAAAAGTACTCCAACTAACATGATGGAAGACGCAAATGTGAATACTGATGCAACAGATGACTATGCTGCGACAAAAATTGACTACACCAGGACTACAAATAAATTCACCTCGAAAACTACTCCCACTACCATGATGGAGGACATTATTGATTATTCGACTGACGCAACAAATGACTATTCTGGCACGAAAAGGGCGAACACTGACGAAACAGATGAATATGCTGCCTCAAAAATTGGAAACACCAGGACTTCAACTAAATTCACCTCGAAAAGTACTCCAACTAACATGATGGAAGACATTATTGATTATTCGACTGACGCAACAAATGACTATTCTGGCATCAAAACGCTGAATACTGATGCAACAGATGGATATGCTGCGACAAAAATTGGAAACACCAGGACTTCAACTAAATTCACCTCGAAAAGTACTCCAACTAACATGATGGAAGACGCAAATGTGAATACTGATGCAACAGATGACTATGCTGCGACAAAAATTGACTACACCAGGACTACAAATAAATTCACCTCGAAAACTACTCCCACTACCATGATGGAGGACATTATTGATTATTCGACTGACGCAACAGATGAATTTTCTGGCACGAAAAGGGCGAACACTGACGAAACAGATGAATATGCTGCGACAAAAGTTGGCAGCACTAGGACTACAACTAAATTCACCTTGAAAACTACTCCCACTACCATGATGAAGGACATTATTGATTATTCGACTGACGCAACAGATGAATTTTCTGGCACGAAAAGGGCGAACACTGACGAAACAGATGACTATGCTGCGACAAAAGTTGGCAGCACTAGGACTACAACTAAATTCACCTTGAAAACTACTCCCACTACCATGATGAAGGACATTATTGATTATTCGACTGACGCAACAGATGAATTTTCTGGCACGAAAAGGGCGAACACTGACGAAACAGATGACTATGCTGCGACAAAAGTTGGCAGCACTAGGACTACAACTAAATTCACCTTGAAAACTACTCCCACTACCATGATGAAGGACATTATTGATTATTCGACTGACGCAACAGATGAATTTTCTGGCACGAAAAGGGCGAACACTGACGAAACAGATGACTATGCCGCAACAAAAGTTGGCAGCACTAAGACTACAACTAAATTCACCTCGAAAACTACTCCCACTACCATGATGGAGGACATTATTGATTATTCGACTGATGCAACAGTTGATTATTCTGGCACGAAAAGGGCGAACACTGACGAAACAGATGACTATGCTGCGACAAAAGTTGGCAGCACTAGGACTACAACTAAATTCACCTTGAAAACTACTCCCACTACCATGATGAAGGACATTATTGATTATTCGACTGACGCAACAGATGAATTTTCTGGCACGAAAAGGGCGAACACTGACGAAACAGATGACTATGCTGCGACAAAAGTTGGCAGCACTAGGACTACAACTAAATTCACCTCGAAAACTACTCCCACTACCATGATGAAGGACATTATTGATTATTCGACTGACGCAACAGATGAATTTTCTGGCACGAAAAGGGCGAACACTGACGAAACAGATGACTATGCTGCGACAAAAATTGACTACACCAGGACTACAAATAAATTCACCTCGAAAAATACTCCAACTACCATGATGGAGGACATTATTGATTATTCAACTGACGCAACAGATGAATTTTCTGGCACGAAAAGGGCGAACACTGACGAAACAGATGAATATGTTGCGACAAAAGTTGGCAGCACTAGGACTACAACTAAATTCACCTTGAAAACTACTCCCACTACCATGATGAAGGACATTATTGATTATTCGACTGACGCAACAGATGAATTTTCTGGCACGAAAAGGGCGAACACTGACGAAACAGATGAATATGCTACGACAAAAGTTGGCAGCACTAGGACTATAACTAAATTCACCTTGAAAACTACTCCCACTACCATGATGAAGGACATTATTGATTATTCGACTGACGCAATAGATGAATTTTCTGGCACGAAAAGGGCGAACACTGACGAAACAGATGACTATGCTGCGACAAAAATTGACTACACCAGGACTACAAATAAATTCACCTCGAAAACTACTCCAACTACCATGATGGAGGACATTATTGATTATTCAACTGACGCAACAGATGAATTTTCTGGCACGAAAAGGGCGAACACTGACGAAACAGATGAATATGTTGCGACAAAAGTTGGCAGCACTAGGACTACAACTAAATTCACCTTGAAAACTACTCCCACTACCATGATGAAGGACATT
Source organism: Beris chalybata (assembly GCA_949128065.1). Lineage (NCBI taxonomy): Eukaryota > Metazoa > Arthropoda > Insecta > Diptera > Stratiomyidae > Beris > Beris chalybata. The sequence goes on along the minus strand of OX421894.1, from coordinate 3,699,187 downwards.
ATTGATTATTCGACTGATGCAATAGATGAATTTTCTGGCACGAAAAGGGCGAACACTGACGAAACAGATGAATATGCTACGACAAAAGTTGGCAGCACTAGGACTATAACTAAATTCACCTTGAAAACTACTCCCACTACCATGATGGAGGACATTATTGATTATTCGACTGATGCAACAGTTGATTATTCTGGCACGAAAAGGGCGAACACTGACGAAACAGATGAATATGCTGCGACAATAATTGGCAACACCAGGCCTTCAACTAAATACACCTCGAAAAGTACTAAAACTAATATGATAAAAGACACTAATGTGAATACTTATGCAACAGATGATTATGCTGCGACAATAAATGATTACACCAGGACTACAACTAAATTCACCTCGAAAAGTACTCCAACTACCATGATGGAGGACATCATTGATTATTCGACTGACGCAAAAGATGACTATTCTGGCATCAAAACGCTGAATACTGATGCAACAGATGATTATGTTGCCTCAAAAATTGGCAATACCAGGACTGCAACTAAATTCACCTCGAAAAGTACTCCAATTAACATGATGGAAGACGCAAATATGTATACTGATGCAACAGATGACTATGCTGCGACAAAAATTGACTACACCATGACTACAAATAAATTCACCTCGAAAACTACTCCCACTACCATGATAGAGGGCATTATTCATTATTCGACTGACGCAACAGATGATTATTCTGTCACGAAAAGGGCGAACACTGACGAAACAGATGAATATGCTGCGACAAAAATTAGCAACACCATGACTACAAATAAATTCACCTCGAAAAGTACTCCCACTACCATGATGGAGGACATTATTGATTATTCGACTGACGCAACAGATGAATTTTCTGGCACGAAAAGGGCGAACACTGACGAAACAGATGAATATGCTGCGACAAAAGTTGGCAGCACTAGGACTACAACTAAATTCGCCTCGAAAACTACTCCCACTACCATGATGGAGGACATCATTGATTATTCGACTGACGCAACAAATGACTATTCTGGCATCAAAACGCTGAATACTGATGCAGCAGATGATTATGCTGCAACAAAAATTGGCAACACCAGGACTATAACTAAATTCACCTCGAAAAGTACTCCAACTACCATGATGGAGGACATTATTGATTATTCGACTGACGCAACAGATGGATTTTCTGGCAAAAAAAGGGCGAACATTGACGAAACAGATGAATATGCTGCGACAAAAGTTGGCAGCACTAGGACTACAACTAAATTCACCTCGAAAACTACTCCCACTACCATGATGAAGGACATTATTGATTATTCGACTGACGCAACAGATGAATTTTCTGGCACGAAAAGGGCGAACACTGACGAAACAGATGAATATGCTGCGACAAAAGTTGGCAGCACTAGGACTTCAACTAAATTCGCCTCGAAAACTACTCCCACTACCATGATGGAGGACATTATTGATTATTCGACTTTCGCAACAGATGAATTTTCTGGCACGAAAAGGGCGAACACTGACGAAACAGACGAAACAGATGAATATGCTGCCTCAAAAATTGGAAACACCAGGACTTCAACTAAATTCACCTCGAAAAGTACTCCAACTAACATGATGGAAGACGCAAATGTTAATACTGATGCAACAGATGACTATGCTGCGACAAAAATTGACTACACCAGGACTACAAATAAATTCACCTCGAAAACTACTCCCACTACCATGATGGAGGACATTATTGATTATTCGAATGATGCAACAGATGATTATTCTGACACGAAAAGGGCGAACACTGACGAAACAGATGAATATGCTGCGACAAAAATTGGCAACACCAGGACTACTACTAAATTCACCTCGAAAAGTACTCCCACTACCATGAAGGAGTACATTCATGACTATTCGACTGACGCAACAAATTACTATCCTGGCACCAAAACATATGATAACTCTGTGACTAATTTGGACTCGACAAGTATGACTACAAATTTCAAAACGAATATTTCACCAACAACAGCCTCGACATCAAATTACAAAACGAATTCGACAGATGGTATGACTGACTACCCAACTAGCACTTCATATCACTATTCTATCACATGTATGAATACTTCAAAAACAACTGCTAATTCTACGACGCAAGTTACACCAGTTACGACCATTGGAACAATCAACCACACCACAACAACCAATATCATATCAGAGTATTCAAGTAGAAGTGACTACCCTGTGACTAATTCTGACTCTTCTACGACGACAATATCAATGTATCCTACAACTGAAGAGAAAACGGATACCAATCCTAAGATAGATTTTCTTATTTTAAGTAGTAAAAATAGTTTCAACAGAACGAATTTTTATAATGTTAATTGGTAGTTAGAACTTTCATTTGTTATTAAAAGAAATTTTGTGAGCTAGACAATGCCGTTTTATTTTAAAGAAGATATGGTTCTTATTATTATTTATGAAAAAGTCGACAAACTGTGGTTACAACTCAATTAGTTTTGGTTTTTTTATCGATTGTATATCGGATTGCGTATAAACAATATAGTTTCTATGAAGAAAGTTGAAACTTGGTTCCTGGATATATTAAAATATGCTCGTTATAGGTCAGTGTCTTAAAAAACTAAACGAGGTGGATGTTTTTTTAGATGGATTTTAGAAGAAAAAATTTGAATTTTCTGAAGTTGATCGGAAGGATGCTAGTTTTAAAAACAAATCATTAGCATTTAACTGGCTATCGTATGCACCTCTTATAGGTTAATAACGCCACGAAAGTAATATTATACTTTCTTGCACAACTATCAATAGTAGGTACTCGTTTCTACTTGTCACGAGCGAACTGATCTCGACATTCTCTGAGAGTATATACTGTCAAGGCTCGTGTCCACTAGCAAGCAAAACTTGTAAGAGTTGCTCTATGACATTTATTGCTGCATGTGTACACGGTTCCGAGAGCGCATTTGCCCAAGTTTTTGTTCTAGCCAGCAAACGCTTGTCTTTTCAAGCAAGTTGTGAATGTACACGCTAACTTGCAAAAGTTGAGATCTCGCAAGAAAGTTCCGATCGGTTCCGAAATTTTTCAGCAAGTCAGTACAATTGCATTGGATGTGAGGTTAAGTCAATTCAGAATAATTAAGCCAAATAAATTGTAATTCATTAATTCTCCGTTTAATAGCAATTTGTTATAATTGAGATTTTTTTCAAGTTGTGATAAAAAGAATGACATAAAGAAATCAATTATTAGTTCCAATGTGTTGTTCTAAATGCAGAAATGGCATTTTCTTAAATTTAAATTTCGTAATTTCAGTTATGAAACTTTCTGGTGCAATTTTCAATTGCTAATGAATTCAATATTAATAATTTATATCTATTGATCCGTCGGAATAAAAAGCTGCTCATAAGCCAATATTAACAGGCATTCATTATTCAGCAGGAATGGAGAATTGGTCTGCTATCAAAATTTGAATTAAAATTTTCAATATCCTAGACAGTCAACGTTTACCAATTTGTAGATTACCCACATTCTCATTTTTAATAAATTAGATTCTAGTATAAGCTAAATACAATGGCAGTTATACTTGTCTTTTTTTCTCGACGAAATCTACATGGATTTTCAGTGTTCTAACTCTACGCGTTTTCGGGTTACCGTGCATGCAAATCGACCGAGATGCAGAAAGAAACATTTGTTCGCCCGGTTACTAAAATTGTACTAATTAAAATTATGTACATCGATTTTACACCTATTTTTTACCCACTAATAAGCCAGGCTATTAAATTAAAATTTTTTTTATTATTTCGACATTTAAATTTATGGCGAATTGGTTACGGACATTAAAAAAATTTAGTATATTCAAACTATAAAAACGCGGCATTTATCCATGTACCACTCGAGTATTTGTAAAACTATAAAATAGTCAGCTCCTCTCGGCTTTGTTGCTGTTCAAAATGTGGCTTTTAATACATTTTTTAATATTTAGTGTATCTGTGGTCACATCTTTAAAAATTGGACCTATTGATCTTGGCTCTAAATCTTTAGTTAGTGTAAATGCATCGTTTTATTCTCAAAGGCAAATTGATGCCTATATTTGTAATGGATTGCCATGCAGGTAGGGTAATGAACAAAGGATATAAACGTATCAAGTGTCGCGGAACGAAAGATAATTTATCCAATAAGTAATTCAGTAAGAGTTTCTTAGATCAATCACTAGTTCCCTTTTCTTTATATTTTACCTTATTTTTAAATTTTAATACCAATTTTTATTTTTATTAATTTTGTTTTAAACAGCAATTTAACAGCAAAGTCGCCCAGAGGTCCTGCAACAAATACAAATCCAGATACCACATCCTTAGAAGTCCCGTGTTCTGCGAGACAAGGAAATGTGTCAGACCCACTTGATTGTCGTGCCTTCTACACGTGTCTTCCGGATCAGAACATGTAAAAAACTGAATTTTCCTTTTTTTGTACTTCATTTTTAAAACTATTTAAAACTCTAGTAAGGTTCGTATACAGTGCCCAGAAGGTTATTCTTATTATTTAACTCAGAAGGAGTGTGTGCATGGCAAATGCATTACAATTCCTCCAAAAAGGATTGTGGATTGTTCCACCAATCGGAGACTTATTGCAGATCCGTACAATTGTCATGCCTATTTTACGTGCCGTACAAGAAACGATAAGTAACTTGTTTTGCATACCTTCATGATTTCTATACTCTGGATGAAACGTGCTCAGAAGTTAACACTATTTTAAAATCATTATTTTATCTAGTTCTTGCCAGAAAGATCAATTATGTTGACGCAACTTACTCGTATGCACTACTTGAATGACGAATGATAAGTGAACATTTTTGACTCCGTACACTTTTGCCGCAATTTTATAAAGATTTGATTGAATTGCGGTGGAGAAAATTTCACATTAGAAGCTGTCTTTCGAGGACATCCTCTTTTCGTTATTCCGACGAGGTTAGCTACAAACTGGCGCAGTATTTAACCCTGTTCATACAAATCGGTTATTATTTCCTAGTTCTTGTAATCTTTCTGAATGCTGCGTTTTTGCTAGTTGAATTGAGTTGTTCATCTAGAGTATAGAACGCTTTTTTTTTTCTTCTTTTTGAGTGTTCATTAATCTATTTGTTTTCAAACATACATAGAAATCCTCTTCGTGGTACCTGCCCATATAATATGGTTTTCAATCCACAAAGGAACGACTGTGAAAAAGGGTACTGTATACAATATCCTAATATGACCAGGGCATCTAGAAGAACTACGACAAATGCTGTTTCTAATACGACCAGCGCTACGACCAGCGCTACAACCAGCGCTCCAACCAGCGCTAAATTCCAGCCTACGTCAATTGCTATTCGTATTCCGACCAGCACTACTAGACCTACGACTAACTCTGCACCTATTACGACCAGCGCTACTACACCTACGATTAATATTCATACTACAACCAGTGCTATTACAAGGATAGAGAGGAAGTGAAATGATCAACTATAGAAAGGCTTGTGGATGATTCGAATGACTGTACTGCTATTTTTTAAGAGAGTCGTCCTTGTGTGCATGAAATTAAATTAAATATTTTCATATAATTTGCTAAGCGGACTTATACGAGTATACCATATACACGGAAGTGTGATTCCAATTATCAAGCAATTGACTTACTTAATTAATAAATTATTTTAATTTAAAACTTGATAGAATTTTTATTTGAAGTATTTTGCTGGTACCTATTACTTGAACATACCAACTTGCTTTTGGGTAAATACCGGGTATACGATTACATCCCGAGTTTTTGCCTAATTTTTTTACATACCATTCTTTTGATCATTATTATTTATGGTAATAGTGTATATAGGTATATACAAAATATATATACAAATATATAATATATAGAGATACATATATATATATAAAAATAAAAGAACGTTGTATTGCTGCCCATGGCATAGTTACTTTTAATTAATACTGAGAAATATATCAAGATATGAATCCAAATAGTGTAATATAATATCCTGGACTCCATCTCCTTAATACCATTATAAAATAATACTGTTTTATTTATTGCTCTCTGCCGGTTCAATTCTTACGTTTCACATCGTCATGATTTCTAGCACTGCTAGATTTGCGCTTCGTTCTTGGCACCTTCGCTGTAGCAATGAGTTTCCCGATTTTTGGCAATAGCGCCTGGTTTGCATCTTTGATTTGTACAAGACTGGACATATTGCGGTGACGAACCAATAAAGCTGTACTAGCTTGTGGCGAAGTTGTTTGAATTCGAATTGGCGAAAGGATCAAGCTGTTTTGAGTGCTCGGTATTGGCTCGTACATTTTCGGTGGCGACTTACTCTCTTCGAAGTATTCCTGCTTAATTGTTGCAACGTGTTGCGGAACGATCTTAAGAAGGTAGTTGTTGTCTTTCAATTTTGAATTTTCGAATTTTTCAATCGGTGCGAATTTTTCATATTTCACGGAGACGTTTGAATTTTTCATACCATTAAAAGTGCTGGTGCTATTGTTGTTTGGTTCGTCATCTTCATCATACTTTAGATCTTGTAGTTTTTGCCATTCCAAAAGACCACTCAACAATTTTATGTATCGTATGGCCATTCGAAGAATCTCGTTTTTCGATAATTTCTTATCAGGTGGATGGGTCGGAACAAGCTTACGAAGTTCTGAAAATGCTCCCGAAACGTTCTGTTGACGCCATCGTTCGCGAGTATTTGTGAAGATTTTCCGCACTACACCGTTACCTGGAGGTCCTGGAGTCGATATTGAGTGGGAATTAAGTACTCCTCTTGGCGATGTTCTAATATCTAAGAAAGTGTAGAGCTAAGTATAAATTAACCCTCAAAATACTTGAATTTATCTTACTCTCATTTGATCCTACCGAACAGTTCTGGAAGTCATCATCATCGCTATCGTTAAGTGAAAAATCGGATAACTCTTCGTCAGACAATGAGTCCGGATTGTAGTGACCATTACTAAGACCATTAGTCACAGAACCATTGTACAATGAGATTTCATTACTAAACGGTATTGGAGTTATTCGTACCGGATAGCGATGATTTCCAAGATCGGAAGTGCTGCCTGTTGATGATGTGGAACTACGCCCATCATTTTCGGTCCAATCCATGATTTTCTTATTTCCAAGGAGCTGAAAAAGAAGGAAATATTAGAGGTGATTTTGCGCATGCGACACACTCGGACAAGCGCATACTTTCATACTTTGAACTGGGAAAAATCGAATAACTATCAAAGCTATAGAGAATAGCCTTTTCACACTTCTACTATTTTTAAGGAAAATTCTTCCATTGGGAAAGAACAATTTCCGCTTACTGTGAACTCCTAACTTATGCTAGTTACTTATTATATTATAACAAAATCAACTTAAATATTATGCAATAAAAAATATCTACAAAAATTTTACAGACGCAAAATTTTTCTGATTTTATAATGTCAATAAGAATAATAAATAATTCAGTAATAATAATATAATAATAATAAATAATTCAGTAAATATAAATTGTAATTGTTAAGATTTACAAAATATTTTGCAGATAAACTTAGTAATAGAAAATAAGTAAAAATAATTAAAGACTCGGATCTGTTGCCAATTCTGTCATTACCGAGAATTAAAAAATGGGTTTTAAAGTAACACCAGATAATAGAATGTATTGGAATAGCTCATTTAAAGCATTAGTGGTACTTTAAATGTAAATTATAAAGTAAGTTCTATGGCAACTTTATTAGTTTTTTAGAGAAAAATACTGGAAGCAGTCAAGGTGTAAATGTCACCTCCTTCCATCCTCAAATTAGTAATTAAGATTACAGCTCATAGTGTGAGACAGAGCAGGTACCCCTAAAAGGTTAACTGGGAGTCTATTTGTCACTAAAATTGCTCCTTATAAGAAACTATACTATCTATATTGGTTCTTCACAACTTAAATTCGTCGAAACATACTATATATTCAAGCCCTTTTTACATCCTTAGAGATTGAATATGGAACAATTCTTAGCGATTATATAAAAACCCCGTGAAAGTGTACACATGTTTAATAGATATGGTGAAATTCGTGAAATGATACATAATCCCATTTGTACCCATTTACGGGATAAGTATCTAGAAATGCTGAAAACGTTATTTAGGTGTTTAAATCAAGAGATTACAGAAGTAACAACAAATTGGATATCTCATCAGACCTATGAGATATGGTAGAACTCGTGAAAAAGTATACAATCATATGCGTGTTTATTTTTCGCTCCTTCATCTAGCACAGAGCAGGTTAGCGAAATGCGACAACAACAACAAAGCGAAAAGCAAGAAGCGAGAAGAGCAGCTACACCGCCTCAGACAGTGGTTCAGCTATTCTGGCTCACGAAAAGCTTCTTCTCTGCTCTAGATAAAGTCGCAAAAAACACGCTGGTTATTAAACCCGTCGGGCTTTGAATATCCATATAAACCATGAAATTAATTTTTCCGATATTATGTTAAACAGAGGAAAAAAATTAATAAAAGAGATTATCAGTTTTTGACGCCTTTATTATTTGATACGTATAGATCAATTCCGCAGATAACCATGTCTGCCGTTTTTCCAATAAATCCGATCCTCTTTTCTCCAGGAGCTAGTGATCCATTTTATTTATCGTCCGCCCAGTTTCGCCCGTTTCTCTTCTTACTTCGCCCAGCGCCATCTTTTTGAAACGATCGTAACATTCGTCCATCCTGAAAATAGATTAATGTCCCCATTAATGTTTCGCCCTACGACTCCAAGAGATCGATCAGATCCAGTCGATCAACCTCTTCGCCACTTTCATCGCCAACGTCTACTTCCATATCATTCACACCATGATACCGCCTGAGAGAGTCTACCGCCACAACCGCCTCGTATCTCTTATACCCCCTTACACCCTTAATCGCCTCGATGACGTACCTATCATTACCTAACACCTTTCTGACTCGAAATGGTCCGTCATACTTATTCGCCAATTTCTTACTCATGCCAACGCCCGGCTTACTTGCCACTGCATGTCGCCATAATACAAGTTCGCCTACTAAATACTTGATCGCCCTTTTCCGCCTTTGATCATATCGATCTTTCATTCGCCTTGCCGCCTTAGTGATATTTTCACTCGCCTGTGCGCGGTCCAGTAATAGCCTTTTCGCATGACTTGGAACAGTTGAGTCGTCACTCTTCCGCTTCCTCGTCGCAACGTCAGTGGTCGTTATCGCCTCACCCTGACCAAGATCAACATTCAGATCTGTCGCCACGCCTGTTAGGTCATCACCAACCTCGCCTTGTGAGTTCTCAATGTGACGAGTCGTCTCCCTCGAATTCTCATCATCGCCTTGAACTCTCGCCTCACTAGCTAGCTCGCCACTCGCCAAATTCGCTATTACACCACGACTTCCATGGGAGAACAACAGTTGCGCCGGAGAGAATCTTGTAGTAGCGTTGATTGTATTATTGATACCCCACATTACATCTGGTAATGCTTCGTCCCAACGAGCTTCACTTTCTGCGCCTGTTGCCAACGCCTCTATTATAGTGCGATTTGATCTTTCCACCTGACCATTCGCTCTCGGTGTAGCTATCGCATTTAGGACATGTCTAACGCCTTTCTCTGAGATAAAGTCCTTAAACACCCTACTAGTAAACGCCAAACCATGGTCACTAATTACACGCCTTGGGTACCCGTACTCAGAAAATATCTCTCTCAGTCTCGCCACTGTCTCAGTTGATCTCAAGGTCTTTGTCGCCCTCGCCAATACAAACTTTGTGAAACCGTCAATCATCACCAACAAGTATGAATTCCCCTTCACACTCTTCACAAACGGGCCCAAATGATCCACATGCACTGTATCAAACGGTATCGCCCGCCGTTCCAATGGATACAGAAACCCTTCGCCTCGCCCATAATCGCCTTTTGCGAAAGAACACTTCAGACACGATCTTACATATTTCAAGATGAAACGCCTCATCTTCGGAAACCAATAAGTTTCTTGCACCAACTTTAAACACCGTTCGTAGCCCGGATGCCCTATTTCATCGTGATGTTTACGCAGCAAATTAAATCGCACCAACGCCGGAACATACAAGCGATCGCCGTGCAATGTCTTGCGATATAATCTCCCGCCTCTGATTCGGTAGTTCGCCACTATTTCTGGTAATTCCGAACCATCCGTCAGTGCTTTTACAATCTCTTGCGCCTTAGGATCCTGTAACTGCACTGTCAGAAACCAGTCATTGTTTTCAATAGCTACGACATTAACATGTATCGCATTCTCTTGGTCCTCTTGCGCCAAAGGATTTCTACTGAGAGCGTCAACATGTTGCATCCGAACGCCTGGACGATATTCTACCTCCATATCAAACTCCTGAATCGCCAACCACCATCGAGCTATGCGAGGAACCAAATCCTTCTTGGTCAAAGCAGCCCGAATCGCCACACAGTCAGTTACAACCCGGAAATGAATTCCAACTAGATATACTCGGAACCGCCTGATCGACTCTACTACCGCCAGAGTCTCTAGCTCGTAACTATGGTATACTTGTTCCTGTATAGTAGTAGCCCGACTGAAATATTCTACCGGCTTCCAACCCTCCAATTCGCCAAATTTTTGCATCAGTATGCCACCTAAGCCCCACTTACTTGCATCGGTATGCAGCTCTGTTTCCATATTACTATCATAAATCGCTAGCAATGGTCTTTCAACCAATTTACTCTTCAGTAAATCAAACGCAGCTTGTTGTTCCTCGCCCCAATGCCAAACAACGCCTTTCTTTGTGAGATTTGTTAATGGCCTTGACAACAATGAAAAGTTTTTCACAAATTTGCGGAAATATGATGCAAGCCCTATGAACTGTCGCACACCATGCACATTCTTTGGAGCGTCATATTTTCCAACCGCCTTTGTTTTCCCAGTTCCCGGTCGTATTCCCTCTGCCGAAACTTCATGTCCAAGATACTCTACAGTCTCCATTAAAAATGAACACTTTTCTAATTTTAATTTTAATCCCGCCTTTTCGATCAAACTTAAAACAGTTTGCAGTAATTCTAATCCATGCTCAACATTTATTGATGGAAGCATTAAGTCATCCATATACGCCAGTATCTGTTCGTTTTTAAACCCGCCCAAAAGTTTATCTACGACCCTTTGAAACACCGCCGGTGCATTTGCTAACCCAAACGGAACTCGTAGATATTCGTAATGTCCATCAGGAGTAATAAACGCCGTTTTACTAACAGAATCAACATGCATTGGAACCTGATGATATCCCTGCGCCAAATCAAGCGTAGTGAAATACCGCTTCTTTGCCAGTTTATCTAGCTGATCCGAAATCAGCGGCAAAGGATACCGGTCCTTCACCGTAATGGCATTCAGTGCCCTATAGTCTACACAAAGTCTGGCTTCGCCGGTCTTCTTCGGAATCAGTACGATCGGACTGGCATACGCTGAACTTGATTCCTGAATCACACCCGCCTCTAAAAGTGTTTTCACTTTTCTCCGCACTGTTTCCTTTTCTGTTATTGCTAACCGATAAGGTCGCCTAAAGACTGGTACATCTGTTGACAAATGAATCTTCATTTCTCCTAAACTGGTTAACCCCAAGTCCCCATCATTTTCCGCAAAACAATGTGACTTTTCTTCCAACATGCTTAGCAGCCGCCTCTTATAACTTACATGTATAGCACCGATTTTTATTTCATTCGTCAATAGTTTCATATTTATTTTTCGAACATTTACCTTAGTTGTGTGTTGGTCCATTCCTGTAGTTGCCTCCTGCCATTCTTCCGCTCTGGCAATAAGACGTCCCTTTTTCCAGTGCAGCTCGCCTTCGCCAAGATTACTAACCATTATTTCGGTTGGTTTTCCACATGTTAAGACGCCTCCCGGAATCGCAATCCAGAATTTGGTATCATTAAACATTTTAGCCGCCATGAAAACGTTTTCTCCTGGATTTCCTTCCTGCACCTCCACTACTGCTTTTCCAATAGACGAAGCAGGACAAACAAAATCCTCCCGAAGAATCACCTTTCGCCGTGTGGGTTCTCCTTCCAACGTTAATTGCTTGAGAGTGTCTGCCGCGCCTCCATCTTCCACCAATATCGCCTTGCCGTTACTCACAATCATCGTCACACCAGGACTTTGAATTGCCGGTTGTCCTAACAAGAGCTCAATACGGCCCATGTCACAATCGGTCACTAACGCCTTGACTTCCAACTGGACATTTGCCATTGTCACCTGAAAATTAACTTCGCCTAACGCCTTGGCTAAACCACCGGAAAATCCACAAAGTAGAACGCCCATACTCTTGTTAACAACGTACAACTTCAATCTTTCCACTGCATCTTTTGCCAGTAAATTCTGCTCACTACCCGTATCTAGGTACACCCGCACTTCCTCCCCATTAACGATACCTCGTTGCCTAAAGGTAGAATATTCTGGATTAGTCAAAAGTCTCACCTGTACTCCCTCCAGTCTACGCTTCGGACAATTTCTTGACATATGTCCGCCTTGTCCACACTGCCAACACCGTTCCATTCGAGGCTTCGGACAGTCCTTGCTGATATGAGTGCCTTCTTCTTGACAATTATAACAGCGCCTATTTGGTATTGACCCCAATATTTGTTCCCGCCGTATTTTGTTTGGCTCTCGATAATCACTTTCGCCGCGTGATATCGCCTTCGAGCCCACTTCTCGACGTCTGTAAGACTCCAGTCCAGCCATGAACTTGGTATATAATTGTTCTGGTGTCTTGCATCCGATCGCCTGTGCATTTGCACGAAGCTCCTCCGGCAATCCACGAACGATACATGAAACTGCATCCTCGCCACGTACTTTGGCTTGCTCACACAGCTGAAGCTTTGCATGATAGTATGCAGTCATTCCTTCGGTCGGCAGCTTCCTTCTCGCCACCATGTCCTCTAGCACCACAGCAAAATCGTACCGTCTCGGAAAGGCCGCTCGCAAGGTCGCCTTCCATTGAGCCCAGGAAAAATCATAGCTCTCTAGGCGGTGGTACCATTTTTTGGCAGACCCCTCCAACTTGGACTGCATTATTGTGGCCCGTTCATAGTCAGACCATCTGTGCACATCGCCATGCTGATCTATTTTTCGTAACCAGCGGTCCACATTTTCGTCTGCATTCCCCGGATCAAAACGATCCACAATTTCGTTGCCAATACGCAACGCTCGCCCGTCCCCTGTACTTTCCCGTTCGGTCGAGTTCAATTGTAATGATCTTCTTTCCGCCGGATCATTGCGAGACTCCAACAAGTCGCCAAACGCCAAGGCCGCTTGTTGTTGTACTGCTTTATGAATCTGGTCAGCTAGCCCCGACTTCATCAGCTCCCTGACCGTTCTACTGATGTCATCCGAAACATGGACACCATCGCCTTGTGTCGAAGTCCCGAGCTTCTGCCTATCGGAATAACGCCGCCCGCCATCAGCACGAATAGGAGACTGCTCCTGTGCACCTTCCGCCTCAATGTCAGACGTGTCTACTCCAAGCACAACTCCGTCCATTTCCTCTGAATATTTATTCATTTTTCTTTTTTTTTCTATTATCCAGTAATCCCACTTCTGAAATGTTAAACAGAGGAAAAAAATTAATAAAAGAGATTATCAGTTTTTGACGCCTTTATTATTTGATACGTATAGATCAATTCCGCAGATAACCATGTCTGCCGTTTTTCCAATAAATCCGATCCTCTTTTCTCCAGGAGCTAGTGATCCATTTTATTTATCGTCCGCCCAGTTTCGCCCGTTTCTCTTCTTACTTCGCCCAGCGCCATCTTTTTGAAACGATCGTAACAATTATATAAAAATTTGGGAAAGTAAAACCAATTCGATTTTTTATCAGACCTAAGAGATATGGTGGAGTTCGTGAACAGATATTCAACCTCTTTACACGAATATTGAAATATCCAGAAAAAAATTTCCCTGCGGTTATATGGAAGAGTTTGCAGAAGGTATTAATTGAATATCTTACAGCACCACCTGTTTTAATGAACCACCTCCGTACTCCAATACAAGTCTAATTTTTGATTATTTCCAAGATTCAAATTTTTAAAATAAATCGCTATTGATAATGAAAAAAGTTTGTATACTCAAAATTTTTCCACCCTTTCGGACGTTATTAAAACAAAATCTATTATGTTAAACTTCGAGTAGTTGCCATTACAGACGACTTCAAAAAATGTAGGTATACAAACGAACTCGCGATAACTCTAGAACTTATTGAAATATAATGTCCCCCCTCCTTTTTTTAATAATAAACCTTAAACAAATTGCAAAATTCGGTGTTTAAATTAGTAAAATTTTTGTACTCCTTGTGGAAGCTCCCATTAGCTCCTTTAAACACGTAGTTTACTGGAGAAAATTAGGCGTAGGTCATTACTGGTTGTTCTGCTTATGTTTATTCATATTTACGTAAAAAAACTCAGCCATTTTATCGGGTTCGCTAAATAATTGTTTGCTTCAAATATACATACCTACTAGCTACCTATATAAATTTTGTTTATTAAAAGTTTCTAAGAATACGAAGACGCATTCCAATTTCCCTATAATTAACAAAATTGTTTTTATAATCCCCTCTCTTACAATTTAATCTTTTGTTCAATCAGCTTTATTTCCGGTGCTGGTATTAAATTGGTATCACGTCCGGTTTTTAAATTATTAAATTAAACTATTGAAAAAAGGAAATAAAACTTTGTCCTCCTGGACGACGTTGCACAACATTCTTCTACACTTTTTAAACTCCAATAAAACTTTTCACTTTACCTTGACTGTACGTACAGCTGCACAAGAACTACGCCAAAACTAAACGTTCTTATATTAAAACCCGATAAACTTCTCCGTCACGTTCAGTTATATCACGTAAGTTTATTAGGAAGCAACAACGAAAATAGTTCACCCACTACTAATTTCGCATTTCCGAGATTTTGTACAATCAGCAACCGAATTTAAACATTTTCAGATAAATTCGCAGTTGGCAGAACGCGAGCAGATGATACGAGTATAAGAAAGTACGGCGAAATTCGATAAGAATTCGTCTGAATGTGTTTCTTGCGAGCGGAAGAGGCTTGTGACACGTTTCGAATGAAGGACAAAAAGGCTTCTGAAAGAAGAAGGACTTCTCTTTGCTCGTCCAGGATTTCATTTTACAGCCCCGCCTATCAACGGGGCGGAGTTCGAAGATTTCGCCCTCCAGAAATGGCTACTCTGACAATATACTACCCCCCTTTGATCCTTTTCGTCCTGTTGAACTTTTCGTCTTCACAATTATTTTCAAATTAATCTGATTTGAGGTACTGGAAGTCGAAGAGATTTAAAAGTAATTGATAAAAAAAGGCCAACCAGGATGCAACCGTGATGATATTCATAGTGTCCGCGATAGCAGCAGCAAGTCACGTGACTTTGGGTATTTAAGCGGCTTTCGGTAAACAATATCCTTTTGTAGACATGTGCCGTAGTGCGGGGTTGACTTTGTATTGATTGGAATTTTATTACACCTTAAATAGGAACTGCACATGACTCCTGCAGAGTAAACTAAATTATCTGATTTGTTGTGATGATATAGTTCGATGGTAACTTAAAATATTTTCTTTCCGGATTTTATGAAGCCATGCGATAAACTAAAAGATTTCGAAAATCAATAAATAATTTGTCATTACAAGAAAGATACTTATAGGATGAATCGTTATTAAATTCGGAGCAGGATATCCAAGTATGTTGTTCAAAAAACTGAGTAAGCTCAAACAAATTGAAAACGGGATGGTTGCTACAGTCTTTTCCTCGGTACTATAAGAGCTTATATGCTATCATCTCTTATTGGGGTGTAAATTTATTGCTCTAGCTTAAGAAGTTTCGAACTTATCTGCTTTTAATTTAAACCATTTTCGCCAATGAGCAATTTTTTTTTTAATAAAGTGCAACTAGCAAGTAACAGCAATAATACATTGAATCGGACACAAAATTGGGAGAGCAAAAATAGCGGTGAGTATTTGTTATTAATAAGTTGAATGCCATGGGGGTCACCGGTGACCGGCACAGACATTTTGACCCTTTAAATAGCATTGTCAAAATTTTTGACAAAAAGTGTGGCACGCAAAGTGTTAATAACAAAAGAACATTGATTAAATAAATAAAATAAATATTTCGCTTGTATTGCTGTAAATTACGAGTATATTCAGTAGGAAAAACAGGAGATGGTAAATTAATCAACAAACGTGTAGTATCACCGATTAACGAAGACCTTTCCTTACTTCCTTTTCAAAAATATTTGAAAACAAAATTTCAGGTAATTGTTTTCAGCATATCCTTTCACTTCCTCATATAATTTCGCCAAAAATATTTTCCAACACCATTTTACCCTATTCACACCCCTTTGCTGTTTAAATCTTATCGGTTCTTTGCAGGCCAAAAAATGTTTCCTTTCGGGTTGACTTTACTCCACAATTATCTTCATGCTTGTTTTGAATCCTTCTCTTATCTAAGGGAAGAGAAAATAAAATAAAGGCATAGCTCAAAAAACAAAACCGTCCCAAAATCTCAGCATGAAAAATCTTAAGAAACTTATTAATTAACATAATCCTTTTGATAATAAGCGATGATGATTTTTTCGCACTTTCTTTATCATCATCGTTATCGCTTGACGCAAGGATTATGAGTGGCATCTTTCGGCGGGCGGGCGGACTGGTTGGGACTCTTATCTGTGAAGGGTCCGGACACTACCAGAAGGGTGTTTCTGGTCAACTAAAAAGCAAATGGATTTATTGACACGTGTTGGTTGTATTTGAAATTAATTTGAAGGATTACGGTTGACTGAACAACTTGCTGGTGAATGAGATCAGATTAATCGGATTGTGAGAGAGGCAATAAGGAGAAGGACGTGTGAAAATTTGTTTGATTTTGGCCCATAAATGTCACTTTATTAGCTTAATATGTTGCGCGGTAGATGTGATAACTACAAGATTTGGCACGCCCTTCTTCGAAGGTTGGTTATTTTCAATTTAATAATGGGGTGGCACCCTTAATATCATACGACCAGGATCGAAAAACCTTCTGTTTTTTTTATTATTATATTATTTTTACTATATTTAAATATGAGACTTTACTTTACTTACATACAATTTTTTCGAAAATCGGCTTTTGTATAATTTTTCAATAGTTCAAAGTCTACCATAAATACCAACTTGTTTAAAATTGAGTTCAGTGGGACAAAGCTGTAAGGACATACGTTACAAGCCTATTATGAGTAGAGCTATGTTACTAGAAAACTTTAGAGGGAAGACGTCTTTTAAAATGCCATGGAAAGTTTATTAATTTAAATAAAATTTTCTCATTTAAATTGGCAAACAAAGTACATTAATGCAAAACTATACTATAACTATACCACACTTTGATATAATAATAACATTGGCATAAACTGTTCCTAGCTTTCCTGTTTTTATTATTGAATTTTGTACCGATGTCCATACCAATCATGCCTCAAACTATGGCTAAAAAAGACCCCAACTTTTCCGTTGCCGTCTGGAGCTGAAGGGGAAAAAAGACCCAATAATTCCCTATCAAGTTGTGGCTACAGAATTTAACTTTCACCTAGTTGGGGAGGAATAGAAACCTATTTTCTTGTCACACAAATTTTATTTTATTACGAGTACTAAACCATTATTCGGAATATGGTGTAGAGCTTAGTTTTAATCTATGACAATAGAGATAGGGAGAGAACTAAATATTTAAATAAAACCCTCTACTCAGGCCAAAAAGTATTGGCAGGAATTTAAAAAATTCATTAATAACACTTCGTTTTTCAATCAAACTAATAATTTATTACAATGCTTACAAATTTAGCTAAGTATGAGTATGAACGTATGAACATATGAACACAGTTTAATGAAATGATCATGACAAAATTAATTATGATTAAAACAAACTCCTAGAATCGATGTGTAAAAGACAGTCCAACTCCACCATCAGGCCTTCCAGTGCCCATTTGTCCTCCAAAATGCCGAGAATAATGAGCGTTACCATCTAGTGACGACTGTCTATCGCGGCTTCGCCATAAATTGGCCCTGGCTTCTGCAGTAACATCAGTTCCAAATCCACGATTTCCTTCGACCGTAACTCCAACTGATCCTCGATCGCGTTGAGGTGATCGTACTATGCGATAATGCACCTGTGGCATAGTTTCTTCTTCCTCGTTTGGTTGTAGAAGGTCGTCGAAATCAGTGCTGTAACTGCCGATATTGTCGTGATCAGGATCCAGCTGTATTATGTGCCGATAATAATCACCATCATCCTGTGAACTGACTTCACTAGCAAAATCGTGCGGAAGTGTAAAAGCCAGACTTACGGCCAATAGCCCAAACAAAACAAACAGTTTCGAGATCATCTTGATAGCGCTGTTTAATTTCTTGATATTGTTAAAATAATCTTAAAGCTTCAGTTGAATCGAGTAGAATGATTTCCTATCGAACGATTTAACGCTTTTATACTAACTTCTGTTTAGAGTCGGGAATCTGGGAACTCCACTTTGTGTTTACCAAAGTATTTGCGATAAGTTGAACTGATTTGGTACATGGAAGTCCCCGATAGAATTGTTTTGATTTTCTGTCTAAATTATTAGCTAAAAATTTTCGTAATAATGTACCAAAATAAATATATGGTATGCTGCAAAATTTGGTTAACCGTGCCAGTCTAATCTATAAGCAATTATTTTCCAGCATCACAAGTTAAGTCTTCTTGTCTGTCTCTCCGTCACGGGTTCATAACTCTTGAACAAATTGCATAAGATTTTTATATACCAACAACTATACAGAGTCGAGCTGTGAGTCGTCAAAATTGAAACGTGAGACTGATTAGGTACCGAAGTTAAAAAAGTACCTGGCGTTACTCACGTTTATACTTACAATCTTCCATCTTCACAAAGTAACTCGTAAAACCATTCCAGATCTACATTATCGGGATATCCGAAAGATGATGAGTAAAATTTTTTACACATGTTAATTTAAACAAATTTGCAATGCCAGAAACTAATTTTGAGATGATTCATCCACTATTTTGAACTATCCATATGAATTTCCATGGAAAATGAAGTAGTCGGCAACTCTAACCAAAGATAAGTTTGTAAATACGTACATATGTAGTTAGAACAACCATGTTATTTGTAATACAACTTTATGTAGCTAAAAAAAGATACTCTACTTTTCCGTGCAGCTCCTATGCATAAGATCTTAAAACACTAGGGCAACCACCATTGATTTACTTATCTTTTAAACTAGAATTTTGAAATATAAGTTAATTTTGACAACACAATAATTAGCAACGAAAACAACCTTCTCGAGTGACGCCCATTCAAATGTCCTTGGAATATTGATTGGTATAAATGATTGAAATGAATTGGCCGTTACAAGCAATAAGTTTTGACGAACATTAATTTTACCTTCGGTGCCTAGTCAGTCTCCTCTTTCTTTCACCTCGAATATCATTTTTAAAATATTTTTTTCGGACATTCTCGTCCGTTTTTTCGATGTGAGTTTTCTCTTGAATCCCTTCCGGATTTTATCGAGATACTTTGTCATACTTTGTCTTCCACGTAATCTAATTCGCAAGTAATTTTAACTTATAGCCCAACTCGTTCGTGAGATAAAGTTTGTTTCGTTTGATGATGACACTAAATTATCTAGGACTTTTGTATGGCAGCTACTTGAAGAAGTGGCAATTATATTCTACAAAATACTTTTTTATTTTGTTTTTATATTAATAAGCTATTGTGATCGAGTTGAAATTTCTTGTGATGAACGAAAATAAATGCGGTCTTTCTGTCCACCGTATACAAATACCCTTGACGTTATATCCAAATTCTGTAGTTATTGTTATATCAAGGTCTTATATGCAATTTGTTGGACAGAATGTAAATTTGGTAAATTGTATAGAATAATTTATTTTGGTATATTATTACGAAGTTTGTAGTTCCCGAAAACAAAATCAAAAAAATTCTGTCGGGGACTTCCATGTACCAAATCAGTTCAACTTATCGCAAACACTTTGGTAAACACAAAGTGGAGTTCCCAGATGCCCGACTCTAAACAGAAGTTAGTATAAAAGCGTTAAATCGTTCGATAGGAAATCATTCTTTTCGATTCAACTGAAGCTTTAAGATTATTTTAACAATATCAAGAAATTAAACAGCGCTATCAAGATGATCTCGAAATTGTTTGTTTTGTTTGGGCTATTGGCCGTAAGTCTGGCTTTTACACTTCCGCACGATTTTGCTAGTGAAGTCAGTTCACAGGATGATGGTGATTATTATCGGCACATAATACAGCTGGATCCTGATCACGACAATATCGGCAGTTACAGCACTGATTTCGACGACCTTCTACAACCAAACGAGGAAGAAGAAACTATGCCACAGGTGCATTATCGCATAGTACGATCACCTCAACGCGATCGAGGATCAGTTGGAGTTACGGTCGAAGGAAATCGTGGATTTGGAACTGATGTTACTGCAGAAGCCAGGGCCAATTTATGGCGAAGCCGCGATAGACAGTCTTCACTTGATGGTAACGCTCATTATTCTCGGCATTTTGGAGGACAAATGGGCACTGGAAGGCCTGATGGTGGAGTTGGACTGTCTTTTACACATCGATTCTAGGAGTTCCTTTTAATCGTAATTAATTTTGTCATGACCATTTCATCACACTGTGTTCATATGTACATTCTTTTACTTAGTTAAATTTGTAAGCATTTTAATAAATTATTAGTTTGATTGGAAAACGAAGTGTTATTAATGAATCTCTTAATTCACTGCCAATGCATTTTATCTGAATAGATTACAAGATGGTTTCACTTGAATACTCAGTTCTCTACTCTACCTATCTCAATTTTAGACGGTAACAGAATAGGAGAAGTTAGGATTTGTTATTATAGCATCGGTCCAAAATTTAACTTATAGCTTATCGATCAAAGTGTAATGCCCGCATTAAGCTAGTATTACACTATATGCCATGATGTCAAATATTTGACTTAAAATATTCTACCATAAAAATTCAGTCATATTTTTTCTGTCAAAATAAATCTTTATAATGTGGCAAACAAAATTTTAACGATTACACTATCAGATAGCATTTCCTAGGAAAATGGTCAAAAGTTTGACGGAGTAATATTAAATTTACACCAGGCCCGTCCGCAGGAAAGTATGGTGGGGGGGGGGGGGGGGGGCGTTTTATCATACTAAATGTGATGACCTAAAAAAAGGTCCTCACTTCCCTATGAAAATAGGCCAATGGGGGGGGGGGGGGGGGGTTTGAACCCCCAGAACCCACCCCGTGCGCACGGGCCTGATTTACACTATATGGCATGTATAGTATATCATACTCGTACATAGTGTAAGACTAGCTGAAGACGTTGTTAAAATCGAGTGCATGCAAATTTGTAAAACTTAAGCCATTATTATTACTTTATTTCAACCGTCAGCTACGCACATCTATAGTAGTAAGTTCAACTTTTCTGAGTCGGGTGTTTTGCATTAATGTTCTTTATTTTGTAATTTTACGTCATTTAATATCACATAACTTCATTATAAAAATTGTTGTTATCTATGCAGAAAAGATTAAACCATAATATTAATATACCAGAATGAGCGGGAAATTTTCATGATGTCATTGATAACCTTTTGACTTGTTATGTTAGTGATTGCATAACATTTTTGTGGGATTCACCTTTCAGTACTGTACACACTTATCATAAATGGCTAGTAAACCATTTTTGGGGTACAGGGGCCTTTTTACTGAATTACTGAATACGATACGATCAAAATCAATCGTAAATTCTAAATTTCAGAGGGCGGATTTTAGGCATTTACGATTGATTTTGATCGTATCGTATTCAGTAATAAGGTCCCTGTTATCTTGTAAGAAAATCCACAATCAACATTTTTTATTATATTTTGAAAACCATTTTTTGAAATTTTGTTACTTTTTTCGGGTGTGGTTCAACAGGAATGTTATTTCAGTTTTGTCCTGGAGGAGAACTATTTTTTTACTGCACATAAATGTATGTGGGTCGCGGTTAGGATTTTTGATTTATTCATGTGCGCACTCACTATTCAAGTACTACACGCATTTGGTAGACTACCTCGAAAATATCTTTCCCTTTAATTCTGAACTTCATAGGGATATCTCTGTTTCGGCAAATGCTGTTCGACAGGTTGAATATTTAAATATCGCATGGAATTGATTTTTAAGCATTTGACCAACCACATAAAGCGGGCCAATTCGATATTTCATCGAACCCAGAAAATATGGTGATATTTGTGAAAATATTTACGTCCTCCCTTTTTCACCGCCTTTAGTTATGAAAATCGAACAAACGTGAAAATTCGGTCAGTCCTAGGTCGATATAGAATTAGAGTTCCATGTATTGAAATTATGTATTTCTGGATCACATCTGCTGTAGTAACCGCCAGTTCACTCAGCTGTAAATGAGTACCTGATTTTAAATTAGGGTAATCGAGGATGTAGTTATCCATTTCACCTCATAGTGTTCCGTTTCGGCTATTGTGCCATTGATTATTGTTATTATTATTATACCTATGTAGTAACCCCGCGATTTAATTAGGTTTTTCTTGGCTTTGTAAATTAGATTTTCCCTTGCACTTTACAAGCTATTGAAAACACAGTTTTCCCTCAAAGTTATAGTCTTACAACGTTGGATTTTTTCTGATTGGTGTTTTTTTCTAAAGTTTCGCTTTTTTTATTTACAAATTTCTTATCAGCCATTAGTAAACATTTTGCAGTCTGCAAGAAACGATCTAAAAGCTTTCATTTGACATCACGCTAACTTAAATACCGTACGATATTTTACGGTAATATCAAAGTGTCAGAGCCAGGAACCTGTCAGAGCACAGCTGTTTTGACATTTTTTCAATTCATGCATTTAATTAAATAATAAGAGAAAATGTTAAACATTTTTAAGCACAACAGGCTGGCGCTAAAAACGTTGGTGAGTACTGCGCGAGAAACCATATTTTAATAAATTCTGACCTACTTTCCCAACGTGCACCCTAACCTATCAAAAGAGGAACCTTACCCACTTTAAATCTTATAACATCAAAAAAGGAACATTAGTTGTAGTTTAACTCTTTTTATGGGATGCCTTGTTCCTTGGAGGAATAGAGACACAATATTTCTTAATAGGGCAACTAAAGGGCGATTCTGATTTACAGCACAGAGGCCGTGAGTAACAAATCCAGTGGATCTTTCTATCTCCCATGGTTGGTGCATATTAGCGAGTGACCTTCTTTATTTAACGAGTTCTGGGAAGGAATACAGGGCTTCTTTCGCTGACGACTGTGCCATTACGAATAAAATTAAGGAATCAGCCATCCCGCGAGTTCCACAAAAAGCCAGAATATCTTTAGTTGGCAGCGATCTGGGGAACTTTTATTAAACTTATCTGGTCAGTGCAATTTTTTATAATTAGATAGACTGGAAAGTTTGGGTATTCTGCACATTTCTATGTAGGGTCAAGAGTTATTGTAATTTCAGAACTGTAGAAAAAGCTCGAATTAAGAGACAAATAGCGAAATAAATGGTTACTATAAACTTTCTTTTACACCTCTCACTTCTTCACGAAGAAATACAAAATTGTAAATTTTGCGTTATCAAAGATAGGAGGCGACAAGCTCCATCGTTCCGATAGCGCTAAGTATCTCGGGTTTGTTCTAGACAAGAAACTCAGATGGAAAATGAATCTAGACGAACGTGCATGCGGAAAGTTCTTTTGAATGTGGTAGCGACTCCAACCAAAACTAGTACACTGGATGTTACTGCTCCCACCACGCTAGCGACCCTCGTATCTAAGCAAGTGGACAAAAGTACAGAGCTTACCATGCATTGGGTTTACTAGGACCCTCAGAACCATCTGTCTTCATTACTTCGGTGACCATTCTCGACTTATTCTACGGTTCATCAACGCTGCTACAATCGACGAAAAACTCTAAATAATTTAAGGCCCAATTGAGTCTTCCGTGGAACCGAAACCAAACCAAGTCCAAATCTTACAACTTTATCAGTTTCGCGACTTTTTCTTCATTTTCAGACGAGATTCTATTCACCAAGTATTCCGAAAAATACGCTCGAAAATATTCAAACCGGACATCTACAGCCCGAGAATGGAGCAATTTTTGATAAGAAACCGTTTAAAATTGACTTAGAAGAAGGTTTGTACAATCCTGCATTTTTCTCTATTTAGGTTTTGAATATTTTGATAATATTTTTTTATCTTTCAATAAATTTTCTAGGTAAAAAATACTCATGGTGTCTTTGCGGTAAATCGAAAGCTCAACCATTTTGTGATGGAACGCACAAAAATGTTCATTTGAAAATCAAACATAAGTAATTATCTCGAAGAGTCAAGGTTTTCGATTGGCTTGGCCAATGAATTAATAAAATCTGAACGTTTTTCTTCCAGGCCCGTGCGTTTCGGTGTTGAAAAATCTGGCTCATATTGGCTATGTAATTGTAAGCAAACGAAAAATCGTCCGTTTTGTGATGGTACTCATAAATTGCCGCACATTCAACAAGCTGTAAAATAAAATGTTGAAAATATTAAGGCGATGTGATTCGCAAGAGATTCGAATTGGTGAATAAACACAATTTTTATGCTGCCACGATTCGTTGAAACAAGTTTTGTATCAGTTTTTATGGTAGAAAGTTTAAAAAAATAAAAATTTAGTAATTATGAATTGCGAATTCTTTTAATGTTGAAAAGTTTGGAGTGATAGCAGTTCGTAATGCAGGACCTTATCATGAAAGTACTTCCACCAGCGCAAAAAACCAACTAATTGGTATTCGCCGCCAATCTAAATTTTCTCACTTGAAAGGAAACAACATAAACATTGTTATGTTTAATACAATGCTTTATTTTTTGCTCTAAAAAATCAAAACTTTAAAAACCGATCACTCTTATCACATTCGTCTAATAAGTGTCATTATAAAAAAATATTGGTTAGTAAAAATAAAACTATATTCTAATCAGTTGAGCTCATTCTAAAGCCTTCTCTAGAGTAACTACTCTACGGATCTTCATAAAAAATATATTAGATAAAGTGTTTCAGCAAGAGAGTTTTGAATGTATCATTACGTAATTTCTTACTCCTTCGTGAGACATTGGGTGAGACAGGGGAAGATTTCACGGAAGAGCATTGTTGCATTGGATTTTCTTGATTCAGTTGGAAGCGTCGATAAATACTCAGTTGTCATATTGGTAGCACAAGATTAGTGTTACGAAGTAGTCACCTGACTGGAATCTATTCAAAATAGTAAATCACATTGTAATGTAATGGTTTCGTTAGAAATTAAGTAATATTCTTTTGATGAAAACTACACAACTTATTCATTTCGATAGATGAATATTGGAGGATGCCCATTCGAAGTGGAGATGCTAGAACATTTTGAACATCTTACATAATCATGTGAAATGTAAAATGGGTCCTGAGATTAATCGGGAATTGTCAAGAAATTTTGGGTGTAGCGACAATGTAGATTTTATTTTCGAAAACTCTGAAATTTGAGTTCAACCTTATGAACTTGATCATCATTATGATTAGTTTTCATCGTCAATATCGAGAGAACCCAAGCCATAGCTGCCAGTTTTCTCGAGCTAGTTCTCTCTTAGACGATTCAGTTCTCCCAGCATTTAACGTGTTGGTGGTGGATTTCCACATGTACTTTTCAAAATGCATCTGGGAATTGACAAGAGTTTTTCAGCAGCTCGTATCGAATTTTCTAGTTTGACCCTTTTTTAACTGGTCTTAGAATTTGATGTAGGATTGTTCGCTCATGTGTCGATTGGTTTTTTAGACGACGCTTAGAATATTATCCACAAGCGATATTGCGTTCTGGCTCTAGGTTATACTTCATGTAGCTCGGATACACAGTACATCTGCTTATAAGACGCTTAAATGGTTCGGCAGGCGGTAAGACTTATCAACATCACGTTTGTGTGCGAGAGAGAATAAATCCATGACAATAAATGGTAATCAAATAAACCTGACATGAACAAGCCTGTTGCAAAGTACTCTTGTTGAAACACCATTCATAAAAATAACTTATGATTGTTTTACGGCAAAAACAAATTACCATTACCACTAAAATAAGAAGAAAAGTTTGAATTATTTCAAACGGCTTATCCGAAAATAACGGTACGAAATTAGGACCGAAAGAAAGTGGTTATTTTTTTTTACATACACGAAGTTATTGTGATGCCTTTTCTGTTGCATGCAATCTTTGATATATACTTCATTTTATTCTTACAATTAAATTTTATATAGTTTTAATAGCTAGTAATATCGTTCGTTTACTTTGTTTATGTTTCTTACAACATATCGTTAACACATTCTATAATAAATATTCGTTTTTTTTATCTTTCTTTTCATAATTTATGTATAGTTTTATATACAAATAGATTTTTGTATCTTATTTATTTTTTAGGAAAATACAGTTCTTGCGGTTTGGGATTAATTAAATGTATAAGTTGTATATTAGGACAGAGCTTTTCTTTTAAAAGTGTTTTTTTCTGTTAAGTTAATTTATAGATCAGATGCTTCACACAGCTACTTTAATTAGAGCTAGAAGAATTCCAATGATATTTTTGCGTTGTTTCAGTTAGTATAAGTATTTAATCTTATCGTAGAAGAGATGATAAAAGTTTATTTTTGATTTTTCGTTTTTTAAGGTCTTATGTAATGAATTATTTTAATTAAGAAAAAAAAAGAAGATGGCAGCTATGATTGAGAACTTTTGTCATGAGTGGAACCACGGTATGTACATGATTTATTTCGAAAGATTTTTCATTTCGAGTTTCTACACCTGGAAAAATATATGAGCATGTATGATCGAAAAAAATGGTATTCGCAGGGGGTACAATTGGTATTATGTAGTTTCATGGAAAAATTTTACTTCGGAAACATCGAAAATTCTGTTGAACAGTATAAATGTAAATGAGAAATGCGTAAGCCGATTTTGATCTAAAGACTAACGGTTGATCCTCTATGAATTCTGGATAATGATCTAATGACCTCGTACCGCGGATCTGGAACCCAGTGAACTGTTCTTCAATAAAAAAACATATTTCTTACAGTTAAAACAACTTCAATCTGCGATCGCCCGCACTTCTAATAAAAAGAAAGTTTTCTCAATGACATAACAAGCATCGGCGATAACAAGATCGAATCAGTACCGATAAGATGTGATAGATTTATTATTATATAGAAGGCAACAGGCAATCCATATCTCGTTGACTGTGTTGACAAAAATAGATTTCGGACACGTACGTCTATTAATTGACCGCGATAAATTTATCAGCTGGCAAGCGATGAAGTATTCAATGTGATGACGAAGATTGGGACAAAAAAATAAAAATTGTGTATGAACTAACAAACGTTTTTTTCTGAGCGAAACTAAAAATATAAATAATAATACATTGTTATTACATTAATATTATATTTGTTCACTTGGTTAATCTCTTGTTTTTTTAATTATATATTTTTTATTACTTAAAAATTCCTATCAAATTATTAAATGAATGTTCGTGCATAAACTGCTCAAACAGATCTCGTATTTGCCCAAGATATGACCCGATCATAAGAGCAGTCAACATACAATACAACAGATAGAAAATTAAAAAGACAAAAAACAATTCTCCATCTAGCCACAACTTAATTATTATAAAAAACGAGAATATAAAAACACTTTTTTTTTATTTTGTTGCAAACATAAACATTACTAATTAAATTTTATCTCTTCACGGTTTCTTCTCGTAAGGATTTTGCTTTATTGGCAAAGTTCGTTTAATGAAAAATAAAAAAAAAATTAAATATACGATAAAATTGTTTTTTTTTTTAAATGCATTTTTGTGCTCCTCAGATAGGGAGTGTCGCATAGATATTTTTAATGACTGAATAATAGCATAATTAGAATTAAAAAAAAATTATATTATAATTAAATATTCAGTTTCGTCATTGAATTCGATAGATTTCGTTTTGTTCAAGAAATATTTTATTTTTAAATGATTCCTGTAGTTGTCTCAGAAACAAATTCAATAATCTTGTTGTTTTTGAATTGAAAATAAGAGAGGATTGAGGGAGTTTGAATGAGTGGAGGAGAATGAGAGATAGAGCACGAAAAGAATCCTCCTTTTAAAAGGTTTTAAATTTAAAAGTAAAGATTTTTTCGAGAATAGGTCGATCGTTTTTCTTTTTTTTTTAATGACTTCGATTTTAAGTTGCTGTTGTCGTTGGGTATTTTCTTTTTTAATATTCTTCTTCCTCTGGTGGTAGTTCATCCGGGGGAGCAAAACCGTCCTGAAAAATAAAAAATTATCTTGTAGATTATTTTTACAGCGTTAACTGAAAACTATGAATTGAACACTGAATTGAAGAACTATATGTAATTGTTGAATTTTGATTTACAGTTTTTGATTTAAAAGTTTAAATAATTTCGTTTCTAGTTTGACTATAAAATAGTTTGAGGATGAAAAACAAACCGGCATTTTAGAGATTTAATTTAATTTAATTCGATCAGAAAATCTACGATAAAAAGTATATTTATTGGACCGATCAAATACTGACAAAATCTCTCAATCGTAGCTGGCAACGTACCAGGACGTTCGATATTTGGTCCGGCAGTACGACGTTATCTCTGAAGGAAAGACATACAATTGGTCTGAATGGCAGCATATGGGTTCGAAAACTACATCAAAGTTATGTTAAAATAGACGTCTAAAGTCTCATATAAACCACTCCGGGTATATGGCAAGAGCACTTACGTCAATGTAATAAAATAATCCATGGAGCTTGTATGTGGTTAAGTTACTGAAAATATTTTTATTAATTTCGAATGTTTTCGTCGATCCGGTGAACCGCAAAAGATTCTGTATACTCACTCTTGAGAATTGAAATTAAAAAACTTTCCAAGGCAATGTATCTTTCAACTGGCTCGTCAGCTGGATAATAGCGCAGGATTACCAACGTAGAACTGAGTTATTTCTAACCTAATTCTATTCCCTATATTGCTTGACATAACGAACTTCCATCCAGACTCACCCTCAATAAATTGTTCACGATAGCAGTGCTCGTTCGCGACATGAGAAAACCACGAAGGTTTATAGCTTGGTACATTCAAAAAATTTTAATGGACACAGTATGAACGGGTTTTTTTTTCTTCTCACGAAACTGTTTACTGCTTTATTTAACTATGAACGAAGCAGACAGAACTGAAGAGCACATGATCACTACTCAAACTACATTCTTATATTTAAAAAAAAAATTAATAATTTATTTAAATACGCGCAAAGTTAAAGATGTTGAGAAATCAATTCTCAAAAAGTCGTTTATTTTTTTGGTTCATCAAGTTTTTGTACAGAATTATGAAACGCAATAATAAAAAAAAGAAAGACCAAATTGCACGCGGTTAGTTCCAGTCATAACAATTCAATCGAACTCAATTAACAATATAACTGACAAAAACCATAAAATGAAAAAATCACACACAGTATATTAAATTACCTCCGTTGCATACAGAATGTCCAGAATTTTTTGAACTAGAGGATTTGGTTCACCATCATCGGCATCTTGACACCTAAACGATCGAAACAAAAGCAGTATTGACAAATGCTAGTATTGACAAATTTTCGCAGCACTTACAGTATTTCAATATCTCGTAATTTACTAAAATAGAAGTCACGTTCTTTTTCCAGTCCTTCCAGATTCAGTCTCATTTCCATTATCTGAAAATATTATTTGTTTGTTTTTTTAAGTATTTCCCAGTCCAGATTTTATTTGCCGTTTTGATTAAATTCAAAATTTTACCTGATTGGAAAGCTCTTCAACTTGCTGATTCGAAACATTATTTGTTGCGTGATCTGATGACTTTTTACTTAGATTCGACGGAGCTTTTGCAGTAGTCGTTGTTGTTGATAATGCCGTTCTGGGCGGAACTTTCGAAACTGGATAGATAAATAAATCGATATTTAGTTTAACTGATTAGGAACAACTGAATTAGGTATAGGCATTACATTGAAATTATAATAAGGCATGCATGGAGGATGTGTAAATAAAAAGCAAATAAGAATTTTGTAGTAATAAAAATTATGCAAAGTGCGAAATTTTCTTTTCAGGAGATAACATAACGAATAAAACGTTAGATGAATGAATTCACTATGCAAGATGATTTGATAATTTTATCTTTGACGAGAAGGTAGGTGGGATACGGGACGACGTCGTCGGTTAAGCTTCTATTGAACTCTATGCCATGCTTTCAAATATTTGGCTAACATTTTAAACAAAAACATAAGTCGAATAAATCAGGTAATAAAGACTTTGTATATTTGGTGCGAATAAAAGTCTAGACTGCATTTGCCAGAATAGTTCGACACTTTGGATGAACCGAGACCCCAATTCAACGAGCGCTCATTGTTGGCAGAATTTCTATTTTAAAACGAAATATCAGAATTCTTAATTAGACAAAAGATTGCAATAAGAAAATATTTCTCCAGCATAGCGGACTCGTGCACTCCAACGGAATAATGTATAAATTGTAAGGACCTTTGAGATTGGAAGCTACTCGAAGGACACTTGATTTTAACTTTTTTTTAGACTAATTTACTCAGGCTTTGAAGAGTGTTAGCTTGAAGCATTCTTAAGATTTCACGCCAATGCGAGCATGCGCGAGGACTGTTTTAGTCAATACCAATTGTTTATATGAAAAATTTAGATTCGTTTTTAACAAAACGCCAGTAAGATATTTCTTCGAACAACAGGTATTGTCGCTTTTAGCTTGAAAGGTTCCAACGTTTAGTCAAGTCGAATGATTGAAAATCTGGTCAGGTCAGCAAGAGCACTTCTCTCTAGACCAGTTTGTACTTTTAAACCTCAAGAGAAGTAAGAGTAATAGTAAGAGTAAGAGCAGTATATCTCTCCACTACCGTTTGCTTAGAAGAAAGAAGCAACGTTTTTTTGCAGACGCCGCAAGCAATATATTACGCGAAATGTTAATAATATTAAAAGGAAAAGGTTAGCCAATGTTTAGTCAAATTAGGTAAATACAAAGAAAAAATAAAATAATAGTGAATTAAACGTACTCGGTTTAGCAACACTACGCGGTGCACTCGTAGTTGTTGGTACCATTGGTTTTTTAATAGGCACACTTGCTATAGACTTTGCGGAACCGCCAGCACCCGAACCAAAACCCATCGGTGCATTATCTCTGGCCGCATACGCATCGTATTCTCTACCGTCATAATTGGCATCAAAAAATTTCTTAAACCATTGCAAGAACTCAAAATTATCTTGGAATCGACCCTTAATTAGTCTATCTATGGGGATGATCTAGAAAGTGGAGAAAATAAACAAAAAGAAAATGCAATAAAAATATAAAATTGAAAAATCTTGTGTCAAAATAAAATAATATTGTTATCTTAATAAACGTAAAAAGTTATGATAAATTTAAAAAGTAAATGTGAATGTGATGTAGAATAAAAAAGAAATATGTCTCGATCCGAAATAAATTTGTTTGAAAGCATCAACTTCCATTAATCGTACGGCAGTGGTAGGTAGCATAAATTACTGAAAATATGAAATCCAATTCAATCGCCATCTACGGATTTATGTTCGCAATAAATTGTGCGTGCTGGAAACGAAATTTTTAATGTCAAATGGTAAATTGTGTTGCTGAGAGAATTATAAAACCAAAAAGAGAATTCAGCGAAGTTACAAAGCGCAAAATTATTTTAGAAAACACCAAGTCGCAACACAACATAATTTTTTGTTTTTAGACCAAAACAGATTTTCTACTGTATACGATTTAAAATTCTCTCAACTTCAGCAAACAATGTTTTGAATTAAATACAAAGTACAAAAAAAAACACCTGTAAATTAGTTGAATCGGAATTAAGAAATATTAACGTAAAAAAGCAAATACATAATAAGAGAAATAAAAACACCGTGCTCCATATTCTTCAAATCATATAAAAAAAAAACTTCTCTAAATCAGGACAAAATAAAATTAAGAAAGACAAAAAACATTGTTTTATCACGAAACTAACTGCCTGTATTTGATGGTGTCCGGACGACTGTAGCTGTAGTTGATCGACTAGGCTGTTGGATTTGTCGATGTTTTTCAACAGGAGCCACACCTAATTCATTTTGAATAGGGCCCTGTCCTAATCGAACTCCAGTTCGTGCGGCCATCGGATCATATTCACGACCGTCGTAATTTGCATCGAAGAATTTCTTAAACCACTGAAGAAATTCGAAATTGTCTTGGAAGCGGCCTTTAATCAACTTATCCACCGGAATTATCTAAATATTTTTTTTCGATTATGTTTTTTTTTTTGTGTTTACTAATATTCTTTTCGATAATATAATTCACTGGTTTAATTTCAATGTTCAACAATTTTAATATAACTATTGCTACTGATATGAGAATGTAGTGTGCTGAAAGTTAATGTCTTCTTCTCTTTTTTTTGTTTTAAATATAAAAATAGTTTTCTTAGTTTATGTGCTTATTGTTCTACTACTCACTTTGTCAACGTTCATTTTCTTAAATGATGCTTGCAAAACTTTGAAATTTTGGATGTATTCGTGTTCGAGATTTGTACGAAATTTAACACGTTTCATCTGTACGCTACCGGAAAATAACATATCCATGAATTGGCAATATGCAGCTCCTGAAAATTAGATTATAGAATAAGTTTCAGCTGTGCTGATGTATATACAATATGAAGTTTAAGTCGATCAAAATGAAAGGAATTGGAGAAGAGAACTTATTAGGAATTTCGAATAATGATGTTTTATAATTAAACCTACGGACAATGGGTGTAAACAAACCTACGGATGTTAAATGTTAACAAACCTACAAAAATGGAAAGGCTGTTACGACCGCGGTGGACACCGTTTCTCTAGCGAAAAGGATTCTTACAAGCCGACCGAAAAAAATACCCCAAATGTGGATCACGAACGTATTTTCAGACATTATGACCTGGTTACTGTGAGAAATTAAAAAAAAATCTCTTCACACTTACCGGTACAGAGCTCTTCGATTTTCGTGAATTGTGCTTGGAGACAATCATTCACCCATGATAACATGTCATGTCTAGAGAGGTTATCAGTCGTCACATTTGTCGAATAAACGTTGACTGCCATTTTTACTGTAAAGAAAAAGAATAAAATTTTATTATGTTGTAGGTAATGAAATGATGCCGCGTTTCCACTATCGCTCGAATCTGTTAAAACAGCAAATTCGCGTTAGTTCGCAACTCTAGTCTAGAATCGCGTCCATTTGGACGAACATTAAAGGAATTCGCATTGAACACGAATGCAGTGTTTCGACAGTCGCCTATACATACATTCGCAGCGTCCAATGCACATGAATACCTTAGTGGAAACGCGGATACGGAAAATAGTAAGTAAGTAAGGACGAGTGAAAAAAAAAATAAATAAAAAAAAATAGATAAAAGTTAGCCATAGAAAGGAACCCAGTTCTGCATGGCATAGAAATAATCTTTAAGTCCAATCACGTGGTCTAAGGATATTACTAGTGCTAGTTGATCAGATACTTTGTAGAGTCCTACACTATTTTTGATGGTAGCCGGACATCATTTACTAAACACTTCCAATACAAAAGTATCGAGTTGGCTGTAGGCACAGTCAAAATTATCATTGCTACCTTGCTGTCGTTGAGAATGACTTTAATTTCAATTGCTAGGTAATCACCACTCTTCCCTCTGAGTTTATCAGAACAATATAAGAGTTCAGCAATTTGTTAAAAATTGTGAATAATCTTGAAACAAGTTTCTATTTTGCAGTCAGAAAACAGGTTCAAGAAACTTTAACTATCGATCTGTAAAAAATAAGAATTCTCCAAAACAATCTCCTTTTTCTTATTTTTGCACGAACCGTCAGTGATTTACGAGCGCCTGTCATTGTTTTAAAATATTACCGAATCCAGTCAATTATAACACGCTTGAAAAAAACGACTCGTCTTACCTGCAGCAAGTACACTTAAGGCGATAATTCGAGTATTCCACCGAGTCAGTCAGGAATGTGCAAGCGTCTTGACCAAATTAGCTTCGCTACTGTTCAAAGCACAATACTGAAAATTATCAGAATGCTTATGGGCAAGTCCGTTATCAAAACTGAGTAATCAATTCGTATGTATAGTTTAATAACAAGATTCACAACAATTAATCATCGGAACTAAAGTTCAGTCACCATCATGGTATGCTTCTTACAATTACAATTTAAACACAGCAATAACACTCACCAAGCTATTTCTTATTTTAATATAAGATAAAACGAATTAAGATGTAATTTTTCAAAGAAAAAGATTATAGATCGGAAACTGCACTAAGTCATGTTTTGTCAACAAAATATGTTCCACGTTCAGTTTTATTTATCATCAAGCTATTGAGTCATATCGCCACATTGGTCTTTTTTACTGAAGCATTCGCTTATGCAATTCCCGTAATACTGACGAATAAAATCAAATTTGCAAATTTATGTAAAATGTTCGGAACTTATGGAATTATGAGGCAATTTAAGAGTGAGTTTCCCCGTAAGGAGCGAAATTATTACACGGCCTTCTTCATTCCACGTTGAATGACGTGAACGAAGTTCTACTTTTCTTTTATGCCGGGCAGCAGATTGATTACCTTGAACATGGACATGAGGAGCGTGCTAACCGATGAACCATATCGATTTGGGCTATCATAATATAATCGATGGTTGGATTTTACGTCTACTACTATAAAGAGTCGTTGAAGTGTTTGAACTGGTTTTTGACTAATTTTCAAATATACCTAGTTAGGCCAATATTTCCAATTCGATTATTAGATATGATGATCAAATATCCGACTATTTACACGATCCGAGTATTTTTCGTGATAAATGAAGTGGAAAATTTTTTTTTCTCTGCGGCATGTTTAAATCTCAAGTTCGCGTTTTTAAATGTTCGCTTTAATAACTGAACACATGCTACCAGTATGGCATTAAATTACAGTACGTAATTGATATGTATAAGCTTCAGGGTAGAGCGAATGAGTAGCAACCGACTCATTTCTACTGTGAGGTAAAGAAAAAAAAAGATTTTATTTCCGTAGTGATTTTTTTTTCTCGTAAATATCGACGTTCCCTTTCAGGAGGTCAAAACTCCTTTCGGTTTGAGCGACACAGGTGTATCTGTAATTCAAACATATTTTTATTTTCACGACGTCAATGAACTGTGCAAAACGGAAACACTATGAATAATGACATGAAAAGAAATTCTCTTCAAGATAATTAACGATTGGCACTGAACATACCCAGCACATAGGTTCTGACGGACATTTTACAAAATTGATCAAGTGCTGCAGAAGCAACGAACCTTTTCATCGTATTCTCTACGCAAAACGAGTTATAACCATATGTGATGGAGCGTGGTAGTGGTCACGCAACTGTTGGGATTATCATTGCGGACTACTATAAGTATATAATTCGTTTTATGATCGTCAATAATTATAGGTCTACCGAGATCTGAAAAATTGTATTTCTGAAAGATTTACGCGATACGGCGAGTAGAGTTCTGTCGTTGAACAGCAAAAGTTGATTTCGAGGTCATTACTAACCGGAAACTATGGAAACGTTGACATTATTCAATCTTGATTGTAGCATATGGTTTAAAATAGCTCTATACAAAAATATAAGACGAAGGAAAACACCCGTCGGTCTAGTCTGGACAATTATCGTGGAATTTCTTTACACCATCTGGTCATTAGCTCGCATTATTTGGTAGGAAAGAAGACTTCCATAGAACTGAAATTGAACAGATTGGAGAAATGAACCTAATCTTTTTCTAAGAAAAAAAGAAAAAAAGATTTTTTCATTATATCATATGAAGGGCTCAGTAAAATCATTCTGAACACTTTCTTCACTCCCTTGGGGGGGGACTAACATAAAACTCCGCACACAGTCGCTGTGTAGAAACCAAATTAAGTTTGCATCTCATCCAGGCAAAAAGTATGACATGGTTGAACATTAAATAGGGGCAAAAAAAAAAAAATAATAAGAGCAAGAAAAAAAATAAGAGCAAGAAAGAAAAATAAGAGAAAAAAAAAATAAGTGTAAGAGAAAAAAAAAATAAGTGTAAGAAAAAACAAAAATAAGAGCAAGGAAAAACAAAAATAAGAGAAAAAAAAAATAAGAGCAAAAAAAAAATAACAGCAAAAAAAACTAACAGCAAAAAATATATATGAGCAAAAAAAGTAATAAACTAAGAGCAAAAAATAAAATAAGAGCAAAAAGAAAACAAAAACAAATAAATTAAATTAAGGTGAAAAATAAAGCGAAAAGGAGAAAAGAAAACAAGAAAAAACGAGAAAGACAAACAAAAGGAAAAAATAAAGAAAAAGGAGAAACAGAAAAAGATAGGAAAAATAATAGATGAAAATAAATGAGGAAAGGAAAGAAAAAAGGGGGAAAAAGAAAAAAGGAAAAAGAAAGAAAAAAGGGAAAAAGGAAAAAGGGAAAAAGGGAAAAAGGGAAAAAGGGAAAAAGGGAAAAAGGGAAAAAGGGGAAAAGAAAAAAAAGGAAAAAAAAAGGGAAAAAGAAAAAAAAAGGGAAAAAGAAAAAAGAGAAAAAGAAAAAAGGGAAAAAGAAAAAAGGGAAAAAGAAAAAAGGGAAAAAGAAAAAAGGGAAAAAGAAAGAAGAAAGGGAAAAAGAAAGAAGAAAGGGGAAAAGAAAGAAGAAAGGGAAAAAGAAAGAAGAAAGGGAAAAAGAAAGAAGAAAGGGAAAAAGAAAGAAGAAAGGGAAAAAGAAAGAAGAAAGGGAAAAAGAAAGAAGAAAGGGAAAAAGAAAGAAGAAAGGGAAAAAGAAAGAAGAAAGGGAAAAAGAAAGAAGGGAAAAAGAAAGAAGAAAGGGAAAAAGAAAGAAGAAAGGGAAAAAGAAAGAAGAAAGGGAAAAAGAAAGAAGAAAGGGAAAAAGAAAGAAGAAAGGGAAAAAGAAAGAAGAAAGGGAAAAAGAAAGAAGAAAGGGAAAAAGAAAGAAGAAAGGGAAAAAGAAAGAAGAAAGGGAAAAAGAAAGAAGAAAGGGAAAAAGAAAGAAGGGAAAAAGAAAGAAGGGAAAAAAAGAAGAAGGGGAAAAGAAAGAAGGGAAAGCGAAAGAAGAAAGCGAAAAAGAAGAAAGGGGAAAAAAAAAGAAAGGGAAAAGGCGAGAAGAAAAAAGAAAGAAAAAAAAGGCGAGAAGAAAAAAGAAAGAAAAAAAAGGCGAAGCGGAAAAAAGTAAAAAAAAAAACGATAAGTAAGAAATTGGAAAAAAGAAAAAAGCAAAAATAAAGAAAAACGATAAAAAGAGGAAAAAGAATAAGAATAAAAAGAAAATAAGGTAAGTATAATTGAAAAGTAAAGGGGGAACAAGAAAACAGGGAGACTCGCAGACTGACCTAGAACGTGACCTTAAGAGGGTCCAATTACCCCTTACCCGTTTACTCTTTAAAATCCTAAAATTTGGGGCTGGGACTTACTAAGTCTATTAAAATATTTCATCAGTAAATTCAGGGACTATTACTAAATATATGAAGTGGTATCTGGACTAGCGCCCTATAAAGTGTTCACAGCTGATGTTTTGAATAATTAAGGTCGAATTCAAGGCATAGGGCTTCTTCAATTTAAAGTTTTGATCTCTCTACCTCCGTAAAGAACAGATCTTCAAATTTACAACTTCCTAATTTTTACATTTAAATCAGTTTCCCAAATTATTGTCACTCTGGAAAGTCGACCAAACTGACAAATTCGTTTTTATTGATGTAAATCGTTCGAAGGGTTTTTATTGAAGTGAGTTGCACCACGGCGTGGTAAAGTCTCTTTTTTGGATCAAACAAATCCGGCACTGCTTCTGCTTACTTATGTATGACGGGGGTCAATTTGTAGCCGGCTCTTTGACTAATACTTCAAACGATTGATGACTAACCGGAACGAAAAACCTTGACAGCCGCGCTAAATCAATTCCGCTCCCAAATGATTGCTACTTTCTAGTGAAAGCGGTCATGACGCAGTGGAGTCACTCTGCGACGAGTCATCCAGCAAAATTCGTTCCAAAATACCAAGGCCAGAGCAAGCGAAGCAACTCCGAGATTTCAAGCTTGCAAGCCTAGCGCGAAATCATAGTCAAAACTAAAAACGATTTCGACTACAAGAGATTCCCAACGAGGCATCCACCCCAAAAACGGGCCGAATTCCAGCCCAGCAAAAATAGACGAAAACCAACAATTCAAAAATCACCAAAACGGCCGGGGCCGAGCGAAAACAAAAAGAAAAAAACCTGCCGGCTCAGCAAAATCGTTCGCCTACGAAACGGCAAACCGGTTCAGCAGCAGCCGCTAAATACTCTGGTCCATTTTTGACATCTGTCACAATTCCAAAACGGAAAATCGCCGCACCACGTCAAAAATTCCACCAGAGAAAGGACTTCGTCCTCTTCGCG
This sequence comes from Beris chalybata, assembly GCA_949128065.1. NCBI lineage: Eukaryota > Metazoa > Arthropoda > Insecta > Diptera > Stratiomyidae > Beris > Beris chalybata. The sequence goes on along the minus strand of OX421894.1, from coordinate 3,660,653 downwards.
CAGTTACCCACATGGCACGAATTTCAACCACCCGAAAAAAATTCGCGAGCCGACCCGAAGTGAATGAATTCCTGCAAACCGGAGCGCAACGACAGGGCCGGGCCGCTGCGCGACTCATCGCTACAGAAAATACGAAAATGGACGTCAACTCTGCGCCCCACATCACAAAAAAAAAACCGAAAATCTTTTTCGACAAATTCCATCACAGCCGGACGCAATTTTCCCGATTTTACCGGCCGCCGGTCGAGTGACGCAACCCGGAAAACACTGCAGGATGCGGTCTTTAACTGGGAAAATGCGAGAAAATCGTTCGGATTCGAGCCAAAATCAATGCCGTTGGTCGCCCGGGTTAGTTCTCGCCTGGGGGTCAACTCGAAAGCGGATTTTCCGGACAATTAACGTGCCGATGTCACCGTTTTCTTCTGTAATCGGGCGCCTGTTTTATCCTTCGTAATTTTCACTTAATTTACAATGGCCAGGTGCAATCCACTCACCTGAATTTCTTTAAAAACCGTCCGTCGCGATATTCGCCGTTCCGTTTCAAGTTTTCACTCGCACTCGCTACGAAAAACGCAAGTTTTTCTTTTCCCTCTTCGCGCTGTTCGCCACGCACACAACAGCACCGCACGCACGCACACTATCGAAACTTAGTCTGCGGATTGCCCGATTGACCGGCAATTTACCAGTCCGTTGATTTTTGAATGTTTCGCAACGAGATTTTGCAGTTTGGCGCAGTTTTATGCTGTCGCAAGGATTTAAAATCGTTTTAAAAGAAAAAATATTTCGGAAATTTGACAAAAACGCTTTTATTCCATTCGAATGACACGGAGCTCCACGATTGCTGTTTCTATACAAATTTCAGTTCAGCGGCTTCGAATGCGGCGATCCGCACTGTATGGCACTACCGCCATTACACTGAAAAAATTTAGTTTGTGACATTTCGGCAACTGTCAGAAAATTGAAAACAAACCAAACTGAGTTCTATTTCGTTAAATGTCTCAGCGAAGGAAACGCTTGGCGCTTGCTTGCGTCCTTGCTCTAGAACTGGTTCAGGGTTCGAGGAGGGCTTATAAACGCCGTCGCGAACACCACTGCTACTACGACGACGAGTCTGAATCGGAATCGTCCCAATCCAGCATCGACTCTGAATCGGAATGTGAAGCTTTCGACGAGGAATGGCTGGACCCAGAGTTTTATTCCGTCTCGGGCGAAACGGACGATGGAACGCCTCAGGCTGATTGTGACGCCAAGTCCGATGTTACGGGAAATACGTCGAAGTCGTCCAGATCGAGGAATCCACCTGCCAAGCGTCGTATTTGGGCTAAAGTCTACCTATCAAAGGAGGATTTTATGTCGATCGAGGAGCGACTGCTCATGGAGCTGGTCGCCGATTGCGGTGAGGGCGACTATAAGAACGTCTGCAGGCTAACGCCCGAGAAGTTCTACGACATCCTGGAGAAGGTAGCGATCGAAAGAGGTGAACGTGGACATTCTGTAGCGTGTTCTTCTGTTTCAGGTCGAACCGTTTATTGCGCGAAGGGACACGATGATGAGATGTGCTGTGCCCGCTAAGTTCAGGCTGGCGCTGACGCTCAAGTTTATATTTTCCGGCGACACTTTTATCTCGCTCAGCAGGGCGACCGGAGTTTCAGCTGCAACGCTCGGCAAGATGATTCCGAACGTGATGGACGCGGTTGTGAGATTTATCCGTCCGGAATGCCTAAAGGTTTGTTTCAGCTTAGACGAACGTTGTTGGGGCTGCAAAGCTTCCGTGCCCCAATGTCCACTGTGCTGTAGTGTGCACGAATAGTAGAAGGTCTAATCCTAATAACTACAACATGTCAGCTTCAGTTTCCAGAAGCAAAACAAGGCTTTAGAAAATGATTCAAACTTTTTTGTAAGGAAGAGGCAGGTCATTGATTGGTGACAGATTCGGAGCTGAAAGGGACAGGACGTGTGAATGCCTCAGGTTTTCTTTTGTTTTGGGAAATCACGCCCAGCTCTATTCAAGCTAAAATATGCGACTGGCAAAGGAATTCGAATTTAAGAAGCTATTGTATTCGTTTGCAGATTATTGTCCTTCCTTTTTCTCTTTGGGTCTATTTGCGGTATAATATTATGCAATGATAAAAAAAGACCCAACTAGAGACCAGGACTTGACCGAAAAGGGGGATTTTCGCTTCCTTTCTTTAGTAGTGCAAAATTAGCTATTTCCTTGTTTACTTTTAGTTTGTTGGGCGATCTTTTCCTCAAGGTACTTTGTACTGGAACCATCTTTTGATTAAGAGGAGCTAGGAAAATAAAATAATTTTTGAAAACGCGAGAATCTCATAACCACTAATTTATTGAAAAAACAAGAGTTATGGGATTTAAATCGAGGGATTGGTTTTGATCTACTACAACACTACCTACATCTAAATTTCATCATAGTATAATAATTTTTTTTTGCAGACTCCACAAACGTCGGAAGATTGGCTTGAAGTATCGAACGGATTTCAGCAAAAAACCGCCTTTCCACACGTCCTCGGCTCACTAGAGGCACTCTGCATAAAAACATTAACGCGAAAACAAAGTGACAACGACATCGCTATAATCATTGCAATCGATTCAAACTATCGAATTATATACGAAGAAATAATCGACACAGCACTAACATCTGAATCTACAATTCATCAGACGAGTGTCTTAATCAATGCCTTACAGGACAGTACACTGAATATTCCGCAACCGGAATGTTTCGACAACGATCTGGAAGCTATTCCATATTATTTTCTATCGAATAATTCGTTTCGTGTTTCCGACAATATTTTGGTGCCCTACGATCAAGAAGATGCCGACTCAGCTATCGTCTTCAATAGGAAAATCGAAGAAGTAACGTCTACTTCGAAAATCGCCATGTCGATTCTAACGAATCGATTCCGATCGTTGAGTCGGACGTTAAATACGCATCCCGATAATCTACGTCATATTTTCGAAACAGTTTCTACATTATATAATTATTTATTGGATACGAGTGAAGTAGTCGAAACGTTGGACGTTGAAATGTCCGATACGTTTCGGTATTTGAAACTGGAAATGGAAGATAACCATAGTGCGTGTGTTATGCGAGATAGAGTGGCAGAACATTTGTTGGAAGTGGATAATCGTTAGCTTACTTCGTTTTTGTATTTTATTCTGTATTCTTCTATATTTTTGTGAAAAGCTGATGCATACTTAAAAGGAATGCTTAGAATGATTATTATTATTTATGTCGCAGGTATTAATCAATGAATTCACTTCGCTACTCGTATAAAACTATCAAACCATAGGATTTTACTGCTCAGCGTACACATATCAGTATTTCCATTGATTTCTGTCCCTTCAATGCCCAAGCCGTTCTCTTTATTGCACCTTTCGAAAGCATCGGATTTTTTTACTTAACTGGTTAAGCGACAAATAAAATTTCGGTCTATGTATTAACGTTACGTACTGCTGCGGTTGTTCTTATTACTCAGTCCGAGGAAGCTATGAAAAATCAACAAGAATGATTGCTCATCTTCTCACCGAAGAAAGTCTACAAAAAAATGTTTTTTTTATCTACGACTGAAAGACTAGTAAATTACGAAATTGAAGAGTGCAGCAGCACATACTTGTATATTTAAAATAAACATCAATAATGATTTTTTTTTTAACAAATTAAATGAAACATGCCTAAATAAAATAAAAAATTGTGAACCACGTATTATCACAGTAGAATATTATCAACACTTGCAGATCTTGTTCTGGAAGCCGAAAAAGAATTTTCATCATAAAGAGCATCGAAAATTCGTTTAAGCTTTGGGCTTAACTTGCCCTTAATTTGTTCTTCTTCTTGCAATCTGTAAAAAATCGATAAAAATAAAAATACCAAAACTATAGTCGTTACGACTTACAAAATCTCAATACTTCGCATTTTCTTGAAATAAAAATCCTTATTCTTTTCTGCGATAGAAACCTGAAAATAAGCAAAAAAAATATTTTTGATTAGAAACACTATACTCTTTGTAATATTTGCCCAAAAAAAGAGCGCAGTTCGTCAAAAAAACTTAATCGAATCTATGTTCGTTGTATTAAGACCAACCTCATTTTGTAGATCGTCCACTTGTTTCTTAAGGGCATCCCAAGTTGACGGTGAATTTGGACAATAGACAGGTGAATGTGGAGTAGATGTAATGGGGTTTACGAACTTCTTTTGGTTATTGGAAACTAAATTCGAAATTGTGTAATATATAAGTAAGTTTTTGGTTTTTTGTTTAATATGTCAAATTTTAATTCACCTAGTGAGACGGTAGGCAAAACTTTCAAGCTTGGAGTACTCATAGCCTTACGAAGAATCTTACGATTTCCAGCAAATGCTCCGACCTGGATATTACCACGGGCTGCAAATTCATCATATGGTTCGTTTTGCTTAAAATGTTTGTCGAAGAATTTCTTGAACCATTGTAAAAATTCAAAATTGTCCTGAAATTTGGCTTTCATCAGGCGCTCAATTGGAATAGCCTAGTAAAAACATTTTTTTTTTTTAAATTTTATAACCGTATTTTGTGTTCTGTACGCACCTTATCAATTTTAGCCCTAGCGAAACCACTTTGTAGCAATCTTAAGTTGTGAGTGAACTCATGGTCCAGCTTAGCATTAAATTTGACCTTTTTCAGTTGAATTGAGCCGGGGAAGAGCATGTCCATCAATTGACAATAAGCTGCTCCTAAAATGAAATAGAAAATAAATTGAAGTTGCTAAACGTAAAAAAAAACGTTACCATGACAGAGATCTTCGATTTTTAGAATAGAACAGCTTAGAGTTAAATTCACCCACTCCAATAAATTGTGACGAGACATTTTGTCCGAATTTAAATTTGCCGATGCCATTATTCGGTTAAATTCTACGATTTTCTGAATTCGAACTATGATTTGGAGCAGTTGTTGTTCGGTTGAGTGGAAAGGAAACTGTAAAATCGAACGTTAGGAAAGCTTATAGCAGACCAGTAAGAAAAGCGTCATCGCAAAGTGGCTAATAACATTGTCTAAACAAATTTTTGGAGGGAGATGATTTAATTTATATATTGACTACATACCTAAGAGCATTGTATCCAAATTTGTTTTCAGACAATTCTGGTCATCTCCGCCCAGTGGCGTAACTTTAATGATGGAAGCTCCTTATTGAAAGTGAACTATTCTGCTACTCCCTATAAGCAATCAATTATTTGGAAATAAAGTCAATAAGCTGATCAGACAACGGGAACAATACACATTTAATTAGAAGAATTCGGGCAGTCAACAGCCAGGTGCAGGCAGCGACAGCTGCTGTAGTCAAGGAACAATACCCTGATTTTATCGGAGGTTGACGTAATTTAGTGGCCGTTATACCGTTTTTTTGGCCAAATTCAATAAGGATTTTTCGATCTTAAAATGTAGAGTATAAGTACTTTTTCTGCGCTTAATTTTTGCTCTCATTCCAGTTTCCATTTTTGCTATACTACAGCAATGATACTGTTTTAGGTCATTTTTCGTTAAACTTTGCACAGAGCACAAGCTAAACTGTTCATTTTAATTTTTATTCATTCCTTTTGCTCTATTTATTTATAGTTTGTCGTCTTTTGTTGTTAAAAATTAAAGATTATAACTACATTACATTTCGACTTCGACGATGCGATATTTCGCACCCAAAAACACCAAAAATTTAAAAGCAAGAGCTTTTTGAGAGCGTTTTAAAAACTTTTATACAGCAATATGCAGCTTTCCGGCTATTTCATAACCGGCATAAATTCTAGCTTTTAACGGTGAGGTAAACAAAATTTCAGAACAGATTTGATCGCAGCGATCCTCCTATCTCGACTCGATGATAAGGCATAAATTTTTACGAATGTATTAAATTTAGATTGTGTATTCTGAACGCTATAGAGGCTAGTCGAACTTTAGTTCATTCGAGCATAAAAAGCCGGGCTATTTGACTACTTCTCGAATTAAATCTACCTCAGTTCGTCGTAAAACCGCGTTTAAGACGGTTCAGTTAAGTCGCTTGTGGGTGTACGATTCGATCTAAGAACTTTGGACTTGGGTGGAATAAATTTCAATTGTGATCTTGTTGTTGAGAAAGTGAAATTTTTCGAAGATGGGGTTTGCATTACGCGCTGTTCTTATTGGGCTTGTTCTGCTCGGAGCTATTGGATTCCAGAAATTTAGGGAATTAACGAAACCGTTACCGGCGCCTAAATTAGATCTTAACGAATACTGGGGACCTGGCGATAAGGCGAAATACAAGGAGGATGCATCGATCGTTCCGTTCAAGGTGTCCTATTCGGAGAAGGTAAGTGTCTTGTTGGCGATATGTTCATGATCGGGGTGAGGAACTAGCATTAATACCTAATTAATCTCGTCAGGTTATCGAAGATCTCAGGAAGCAACTGAACCGATCGATTACCTTCCACGAACCTCTCGAAGGAGTCGGCTTCGAATACGGCTTCAATACAAACAAATTGAAGCAAGTCATCAATTATTGGCGCGACGATTACTTGCCCAAATGGAAAACTAGGGAAGAGTACTTATCGAAGTATCCACACTATACAACACAAATCCAAGGGTAAGTCTAACATGCAACATGCACATAAAACCCGAATACTAATCAGTCGGCCTTTGGAACTTATCTTACAATGATTTTACATTTCACGCAATAAGACACTGACGATCCAATCAGAAAGAAAAAGGTTATCTATCTCATGAAATTTTCAAGTATTGAAAAGAACATGGCTTGATTGATAAATTGGACGAAAATCGGTGTTTTTTTTCATACTTAATTTTATGATGAAGCGTTTTTTCGAGTAGTAACAAGAGCCCAGTTGAACGTATGCATGGAATATGTGTAAACACACTCGACTTTTTGAGCTATTTTTGACCACAAAACTGATTAGTTTTTATTGCATGTGTCGAGTGTGAATTAAATATTTTGATAATGCACATAAAAGCTTTCGTATAAACGATAAAAGTTATATAATAAGTCCTCTATACTTTGCCTTCTCTTCTTACTTACATTTACGTATAACCAATACACGCAAACAGAATCTTACCTGTTATTAAATTGCTATAGAACTGCTTGTGTTTTCTACCGGCCTGGGATATATAATTATATTTTTTTGTGTTTTAATGCTTTGAGTCATCTCGTGGTTTAGTCGAATATCAACAAAATCTTGTGTACATACAAATTATATTTATATTTTTAAATGGAAAAGTAGCACTCTTCATGTGAATGTTTTCATTTATATTTTTACGTGAGTGTCGCAATTTTCAGACAGCTGGAATTTCGATAGTAGGTGGTTTTCGTCTTACTGAAATATGGTCGGAAATTTCACTAAAACTGCAAGATTGATACATTTGAATCGTCTTAAAATTTTGAGTTCTAAACTTTTTGCCAAAAATTTTGACAATGCTGTTTAATGGTCAAATTTTTTGTTTGACGAAAACATTTAATATTGTCGTTTTTTGAGGAAAATCAGATTGATGAAAGAATTGTAATGGTCCCAATAGCAAAATTTGTATTTTTAAATCAATTTCTCAAGATCGGGTAAAACTACAATATCCACACGTACATTAAACGAGAGGTAGTTTGATTTCCTAAAAAACATGGTACTACATGTTGAATTGCGATTATTAGTTTTGAAGATATAACAGTTTTAGTGAGGGTACATTTCGGAAAGACTTTTCTATACCATTCTGTATCTCCGCGGCTACTGAAGAAAGTAAAATTTTAAAATAGGTAGCAATGGAATTTCAGAGGGATAAAATCTAGATAAATTAAATCTGGAAATTGAAAAATCATGAGATTAAAAACTTTCCAAAAAAAACCGAAAAAGATAATATTTAGAATTGTTAAAAATAGCCTGAACGGTCAGTTACTAATTATCAGACTTCGTAAGAAAATATGAATGGATTTATGGATCAGAGGTTAAAAAAGCCCCGATTTTAATGAATACAAAGAGCGTGCCACCATTTAGAGCTTTAAAGATGTGTTTTTAGAGGAACAATAGACGACCGCCCTTCAATGCTAGTCCAAAAGCCACCTTGCAAAGAAATCGGTGACGCATCGTTACTTTCCATTTCATCGTAAGTTTTAAAGTCTACTTTTAAATTTTCAAATTGAATTGTTTACTCACTGTCGCTGAAAACGTACGTCTTAGGCCCGTTCCTACGATCGTCAATAACGTTCTATCTGGAACTTTAACTGACAGATTTTCATACGAAACTTACAGTCAAAGTTCTGGTTAAATTTTAACTGAAGGTCGTAATAACGCCTTAGAGTTTAAAAGATATTTTGTGTAAAACATTGAACACGCTTTAAAACTTTGTCTAATCATAATTATGGTGAATGTGTAATACTCTTAATACCTGATAGATCCGATGTTGTTGTGGGTGGTTACCCGTTATACAGCTGAAAATACAACGACTAATTTAACATTGTTCGAAAAATCTGTTTTTCATAAAAAAAACTACTAAAACAACATAATGGGAAACTAGAAACTAAGATTAAAATATGGATAAATCTTATAAAGATGTCCAAATATTTAAACAAATGTTTAATATTTAAACCCTAATTTTCTCGATCATTGCTCATTTCCCAACTAAACCAACAATCTTGTGAATTAGATCTAGTACGTTGTGTTAACAGTAAACTTTGATTAAGTGTAATAAACTTTTTTCTATTTTCTTTTGAAATTTATTTTAATTGTATATATTTGCCTGATCTTGTACAAAATTTTGGTGTCAGTTTCTTATAGTTGATATTAAATAATCGGGTATGAACCTTTTTGATATACTATGCCTTTCTGAACTTTGAATTTTGATATTTTCTAAATTTTCCGGATTTTGTTCCTTCTGGATCCAATCGTAAAGTATATTTCGAATTGGCATTGAATTCGAATATCGAATTCATCAAATGACGTAATAAATATCAATGATGTTCGAGAAACGCATTGTTTTATTCTTGATAATAAATCAAAGTTAATTAGTCGTTTTATTAGACAAATATTAATTATTTTAAAATTCATGAAAACTAATTATACAACAGGCTGTTATTCATTTTGTTAGGTATCTATTATTTCAATTTGTTAGTCAGATTAAGACCTTCAAAAAAAACCGAGAGATCGAAATTCGAAATTATCGAAGTGTGGAGCAGTTTGACATTGAATCTGAACAATTACTTGCTATTGAGCCCAACTTGCTTCAAAATTAGCACAATTTTCTTCCAAGTTAAATTCGTCTGTACTGTTTTAAATTTTAATGGAGAAAATTCATCGAAGATCCTAATTTGGGCTATCGCGGTAAAGAAGACGTCTCTAAATTACATTATCAACTTCTTGTCGGTTTTGAAATAGAAAATAAAATGTTACTGATTTATTGTTAAAAAAGTTTTTAAATTAAAATTTTTTTAAAATTAAATCACTAAATTTAAAAAAAAAGAAATTGTTAAAAAAGTTTTTAAATTAATAATTTTATTTTTGCTGTAGTCTATACTTTGCTAGATAAAATAAGGCTGATCTGGTACTGGACCAATGTATTTCAATTAGAAAATAATATTGTTATTATTTTTAAGATGATTAGAAATTGAAAAAGAAATATGCCGGCACTCTGGACCTCATTTTATAAAATCATTGATTTTATAAAATAAATCATTGATTTTATAAAATACATTTCAATTTAGAGTCATTAACTAGATAGTGAGGTCCTCAACGTTGAAGTACTTGCTGCAACGAAAATAATCCTGACAGGCATCTTACGTTATAATTTTTAATTAAGGGAAAATTTTCAAGAATTCGCGATTTTTAGGGACGTGATTCCTAAAGAATTTTTATGAACTCATCTTGAGGTTCTACAACAAAATATTTCATTATTTATTGCAGATTACGAATTCATTACATTCACAAGAAACACGATGAACCAGTCAAGGGAAAGAAGGTCTTCCCCATCATCTTGCTTCACGGTTGGCCCGGTTCGGTTCGTGAATTTTACGAAATGATTCCGCATCTTGTTGCCAACGAGAAATATGCGTTCGATATCGTTGTACCCAGTCTGCCGGGATACGGTTGGTCGCAGGGTGCTTCCAAAACTGGACTTGGAGCTATTGAAATAGCCGTAATCTTTAGGAATCTAATGCTTCGTCTTGGCTACGATAAATTCTTAGTGCAGGGAGGTGATTGGGGTTCGTTGATCGGAAGTAATATTGCAACGCTTTTCCCAGATAATGTGATTGGTTTTCATTCGAATATATGCGCAGTTATGAGCTTGCAAGGATTTATCAAGTCGAACATTGCCAGCTATTTTCCATCGTATTTCATACCCAAAGAATACGAAGATTTCGTTTTCCCAATGTCAGGGAAATTCGCTTTTACTATTGAGGAGTCGGGGTATATGCACATTCAATCTACTAAGCCGGATACCATTGGAGCTGCATTGACCGGAAATCCTATCGGCTTGGCCGCTTATATTCTGGAGAAATTCTCGACATGGACAAATCCAGAGTTCCGGAAATTGATGGATGGCGGATTGGAGAAACGATTCACTTTAGATTCGTTATTGGACAATATCATGATTTACTACTTGACAAATTCGATTACAACTTCGCAACGACTATATGCTGAGAGTTTTGGAACTAAGCAAATGAGCCGTCGAATGGATCAAGTCGAAGCTACCGTTCCAGTGGGATGTGCTCGATTTAAATATGATCTTTTGCATAACATCGACTGGGTTTTGCAGGACAAATTTGTAAATTTGATTCATAGCACATATCACAACGATGGTGGACATTTCATTGCTTTCGAGTTCCCAGAAGTATTATATAAGGATTTTATACAGTTTGTTGACAAAGTTGTTAGAGGTACTCATAAGATCTAGTTATTGTTTTAAATAAAAGTCTAAGCGAGCTGATTCGTTTACTAAACTATTTTTTATAATTGGTCGTTGTGTTTCAATTTAATTTCAAAGGAAAACTTATACAGCCCCTTCAATATCTTAAGGATTGAATATACCCTGAAATTGATTTTTGGTGCGAAAGAAACTGGAAATAAAACGAAGTTGATGCTTCGCCAGAAATAAGAGATTTGCCAGAATTCGTTAAAACGTATGCAACCCATGTGCAATACGGAAGAAATGCAAAAACCAATTTCTAGGCGTTCATATTTAAAGAGCCCATAGATGGAATGTGAATTCGATGTCATAGCATAGATACCTATAACGAAATTCGGAACAATACGGGCACCGACAATTGGTTTGCTCTAGCTCCGTACGCCAAAGCAAATTTAAAGTTTATTTACTGGAATATTTTTCTAGTAAATCTATGGATATGAACCAAGTTACAACTTTCTAGTCTAAGCCGTTTCTGAGATATAAAAAACGAGCTGCCTACACTCTCTGTCACAATATAAAAGATCAGGAACCCCTTAAGTGGCCACATTTTGTGAGAGAAAGCTTGTTTCATATGTTATATGGATATGCAGGTGTGCACTCGTCATAGAAGGCTGAGCTAAACTTATGTAGAGTAGCCCAGGAAAGAATTCATACACACAAGATGGGGTTTTTGGGAGATTTGACATAATGAGAATGAAGAACGATATACAGTTAGTTAATATGTAAACATACAGACAAACAAACATTTTTCTTAATAATAGATTTTTACTTATTTATAATACGTCACACTCCTTCCTCTTCCCAATATTTTAGAACTTCAATTTAAATCGAAACTCAGTATTTCATGTAGTATTAGTATTGTCCTGCTTTTATGGTACTTTCAGCTTGTTGTGAATCGTTAACAGCATGTAAATCAGAACACGAAGATTTGCAATTTCAAGGATCTTTCGTGATTATTGAAAAGGAAAATATTTTGCTTAAAACATATTAAATGAACGCGTTTCAAAATTCTACAACAAAATATTTCATTATTTTTTGCAGATTGCGAATTCATTACATTCACAAAAAACATAATGAACCAGTAAAGGGAAAGAAGGTCTTCCCCATCATCTTGCTTCACGGTTGGCCCGGTTCTGTGCGTGAATTCTACGAAATGATTCCGCATCTTGTTGCCAACGAGAAATATGCGTTTGATATCGTTGTACCCAGTCTGCCGGGATACGGTTGGTCACAGGGTGCTTCCAAAACTGGACTTGGAGCTATTGAAATATCCGTAATCTTTAGGAATCTAATGCTTCGTCTTGGCTACGATAAGTTCTTCATTCAAGGTGGTGATTGGGGTTCGATGATTGGAAGCAGCCTTGCAACTCTTTTCCCAGATAATGTTATCGGTTATCATTCGAATATGTGTGGTGCTACGTCCATGCTGGGCATGATCAAGTCGAACATTGCCAGCTATTTTCCATCGCATTTCATACCAAAAGAATACGAAGATTTCGTTTTCCCAATGTTGGGGAAATTAGCTTTTATTCTTGAGGAGTCCGGATATATGCACATTCAAGCTACTAAACCGGATACCATTGGAGCTACGTTGACCGGAAATCCTATCGGCTTGGCCGCTTATATTCTGGAGAAATTCTCGACATGGACAAATCCAGAGTTCCGGAAATTGAAGGATGGCGGATTGGAGAAACGATTCACTTTAGATTCGTTATTGGACAATATCATGATTTATTACTTAACAAATTCGATTACAACATCGCAACGACTTTATGCCGAGAGCATGGCAACAAGGCATATGGGATATCGTATAGATGAGGTTCAGACTACCGCTCCAACAGGATGTGCTCGATTCAAATATGATCTTATGCATCAAATCGACTGGATATTGCAGGACAAATATGTAAATCTTGTTCATAGCACCTATCATATGGACGGTGGACACTTTATTGCCTTCGAGTTCCCTCAAGTTTTGTATAAGGATTTTATTCAATTTGTTGATAAAGTTGTAAGAGGTGCTCCTAAGATATAGTGTCTTTTTTTTCGATTTTATTGTTTTAAATAAAAGAACTTAGTGAGCTAAATTTGATAAATTGTTTTAATTAATTAATTTTTTTTAAATTTTAGTTGGTATAAATATTGAGTTCAGTGCTTATGACTATTGTTATTGTAACCATTTTGATTACTATAGTTCTTCATTGACCCACCCTGAGGTAGAACTGTGCCTTATTCCCGACGGAGCTCTGCATCTTTCTTACATACATAAACCCTTCCTGAGATTTGAGCAACATTATATTTAACTTAATGCTCCCGCTTCCTTCAGTATATCCCATACTATTATTTATTTGTTGTTTTTGGGTTCCTTGACCAAATTGCCTGAGATCGCACGAAAGATCTTCGCGTCATCAGCGTAATGAAGAATCTTTCAACGTTCTCATGTTAGCAATTGCAGATACTATTTCTATAATGTACAGCTTGAAACCCTCGAGCTTGCTAAAAAAATATTGTTTTGCATACCACACTTATACTCTGCAAGGGAGATCTACCATTTATTCTTTTCTTAATGCCTCCTCTATCATATCTCTATATAAAATTCAAGTTTCAACTTCCTAGCATTAGCCATACCTAAGATAATTTTTTGTAAGTCTACAACCCTTCTCCTCCTTAAAAATTCAGTTTTAGAAGGCTTAAGCCTGATAGTGGGCCACCCTATTCAACTTTTTAGAAAATTAGATGAATATGGTATGCCTCCAGTTGACCTTAAGTTATGGGATGTAATGTCGAATACCATACCATACCGAGTCTACATTCAGAACGTGATAATACAAAATTTCTGGGTATCGAATTTGGTCGAAGTTTCAGGCCGATAAGACTACTTTGTTATTTAAAAGAAATTAATAAAGTAAAATTATGATTTCTTTTTGTCCTTCCAGATTACATATGCACTACATACACCTTAAACAAACACAATCAACAAAAGGTAAAAAGGTTTTTCCTGTAATCTTAATTCACGGATGGCCAGGATCAGTCCGCGAGTTTTACGAAATTATCCCAAAGTTAATTGCAAACGATAAAAGTGACTACGTCTTTGAAGTAGTTGTCCCGAGTCTGCCAGGATACGGATGGTCACAGGCTGCTTCCAAACGAGGACTTGGAACAGCCGAAATGGCTGTGATTTTAAGAAATTTGATGATTCGTTTAGGTTACAACAAATTCTTAGTCCAAGGTGGCGACTGGGGTTCGTTGATTGGCAGTAACATTGCAACTTTATTCCCAGAAAATGTTATCGCTTATCATTCCAACATGTGTGCAATGTTGAGTCCACTGAGTTATCTTAAAAGCTACTTTGCCAGTCATTTCCCGTCTTACTTTGTAGCGAAGGAGTACGAAGATTTTTTCTTTCCGTTGTCGACAAAATTCTTGAATACTATCGAGGAGTCAGGCTATTTTCATATACAAGCAACAAAATCGGATACTATCGGATCAGCCTTGACGGCTAATCCTGTCGGCTTAGCTGCTTATATCTTGGAGAAGTTTTCAACGTGGACTAACGTAGACTATCGGAAATTGAAAGACGGCGGCTTAGAGAAAAGATACACCTTGGACGCCCTACTGGACAATGTTATGATTTATTATCTGACCAATTCGATAACAACATCACAGCGACTTTATGCGGAAAATTTTGCAGCTCGCGAAAGAGATCTTCAAATGGACCGTGTACAGGCTACTGTACCATACGGATGTGCCCGTTTTAGGCATGATCTCTTGTTTCAAATGGATTGGATCTTAGAAGATAAATACACGAATCTCATTCATAGTACTTACCATAGAGATGGCGGTCATTTCATAGCCTTTGAATTTCCGGATGCTTTGTATTCCGATTTTATTCAGTTTGTTGAAAAGGTTGTTAAAATTGTTCCAAAAGCTTAAACAACAGAAGTTAAATAAAAAAATTGTTTTCTTTTGATATTGGTCGTGTTTCGATTTTAAAGACACATTGAAAAATGTTCTTCTTATTATTTAAAGATAATAAAATGCATATACCTAAAAATTAACAAAATATGAAAGTAAACTTGACTGCTGCGGTCCCAAATGCTATCTAATGAATATTACCTTGTTGTCACTATTTTAAATTGCTTCATTCCTAGGGGTGCCGAAGATATTTATTATTTTTTAATTATTATAGCCGCAATTGCGTTTTAAGAACTGTAATTTTGTGATTTTACCCAGACTTGCACTAACCTTACTAACATTTTCACGAATCTTCAATTTCAGCACGTCGTTAATAAATTAATACGGTTATGGTTTTACAAATGATTTAATTTAGTCATAAATAATTTGTGATTTCTTGTATTTCCAGATTACGTATACACTACATACACCTTAAACAAACGCAAACACCAAACTCCAAAAAGGTCTTTCCTGTAATCTTAATTCACGGATGGCCAGGATCAGTCCGCGAGTTCTACGAAATTATCCCAAAATTCGTTGTGAACGATAAGAGCGAGTATGTCTTTGAAGTAGTTGCTCCTAGCCTTCCAGGATACGCATGGTCACAGGCTGCTTCCAAACGTGGACTTGGAACTGCTGAAATGGCTGTAATCTTAAGATCTTTGATGATTCGTTTAGGTTACAACCAATTTTTGATCCAGGGTGGCGACTTGGGTTCCTTGATTGGTAACAACATTGCTATTCTTTTCCCGGAAAATGTTATCGCCTTTCATTCCAACTTTTGTTTCAAGTTAAATCCCCTGGGTTTTTTAAAAACTGCCATTGTCACTCAGTTCCCGTCCTATTTTGTGCCGAAAGGGTTTGAAGATTTCTACTTTCCGTTGTCAACTAAATTCTTTTATTGGCTTGAGGAGTCAGGCTTTCTTCATATTCATGCTACCAAGCCGGATACAATTGGATCAGCCTTGACGGCTAATCCTATCGGCTTGGCTGCTTATATCTTGGAGAAGTTTTCAACGTGGACTAATGCAGACTATCGGAAATTGAAAGACGGCGGTCTGGAGAAGAGATACACCATGGACGCCCTACTGGACAATGTTATGATTTACTATCTGACCAATTCGATCACAACATCACAACGACTTCATGCGGAAAATTTTTCAACTCGCGAAAGAGCACTGAATCTGGAACGTGTCCAGATCAATGTACCATACGGATGTGCTCGATTCAAGGAAGATCACTTCTTTAAAACGGATTGGATCTTGAAAGATAGATTCACAAATCTTATTCATAGTTCTCATTACAGGGATGGCGGTCACTTTATTGCCTTCGAAATGCCTGATCTTTTGTATGAAGACTTTATTCAGTTTGTTGAAAAAGTTGTTAAAATGGATTTAAAAGTTTAATTGATGAAAGTTATATGAATTACTTAGTACAAAAACAGATGCACTTGTAGCTAGCTATATGGTCAAGTTTATTAATTCAACTTTGATTAAAATAGAAAAGTGGATAAAAGGAGCAATAATTGAATTAATGGAGTTCTAGAACGTTTCTTAGCTTCTGGTAGAGTAGTTTAGAGCTCGGACCGTTTCTCGGATCTTGGCACAGGCGAAGGTGTTTGCAAATGGGCATATTACACATTGACATGTGCAATGTTATCGAGTGAAAAAATGGTATGTTGTGCCTGAAATGTATCAACTACTGACTCATATTACATCCTTCTGGATCAAATCAAATTCTTATGAATTGAGTCTGAGCAATGATTGGGAAAACTTAAAGACGTGATGTGATTGGGGAAGAATCCGTAAAATATATTCTATTGGCAGATAGTCTTGAACGTTTTCAGTGACAAAATATCTTTCGTATTTTAACCAAATACCAATTCAATACAGTGGTTGATCGCTTTAAAAAAATATTTCCAAAAAACTTCAAGTCAAGTGGAATATATGAAAAAATATGTTTAAGTTTATGTTGCCAATACATTAGAGTCACCTCGTTAGCGGATCTACTCCTACATTTATATGAAATAAAAGTTGGTTTTGAATATCTCAACATTTTTTCACTTCTAATGAATTTATTTTAGATTAAGACATACAACATAGTCCATCCGGCAAATGTGAGTATAATTTTGTGCCTCCTCTTGTTGTTACACCCTTAAATATTTTGGAAATCAACGATTTTTTGACGAATTAAAACGAAATTTATAATTTCCCAACCATCCTATTCTACAATTCCTTGATTTCTCTCTGATAGGTACTTTGCTTCTGATCAAAAAAGGAAAAACATTACGAAAAAAAAAAATTAAATTATTTGGAATCTTATTGTTGTAATTTTTAAAATAATTTAAAAATTCGATTTGTATCTCGGCACTTAAACTTAACCTAGTAAAATTGATGCCGGGTTAGATAGTCAAATATAATAAATAAAAAAAAATTTTGTTTTTCCGGTAAATACTGTTAAAATTTATTACGCGTTACCGGAAAACCTGTATTTTCAATATAAAATGTACTGTGAAAACAATCTCCCAAAAAAAAATGAAAAAAAATAAATAAAAATAGGTATCGCAATAAGTGCCTTTTTCAAAATGATGTGAGATTTGGTTATAAATTCAAAATTTTTCTATTTTCAGATTAAGGATGCACTACATACATCTTAAACAAACGAAACTTCCGAAAGGAAAAAAAGTTTTTCCTATAATTATAATTCACGGATGGCCGGGATCAGTTCGCGAATTTTACGAAATTTTACCGAAATTCGTAGCAAGCGATAAGAGCGACTACGTCTTTGAAGTAGTTGCTCCAAGCCTTCCAGGATACGGGTGGTCGGAGGGTGCGTCCAAACGTGGACTTGGAACTGCTGAAATAGCAGTAGTGCTACGAAACTTAATGATTCGTTTGGGCTACAAGCAGTTCATTATCCAAG
Organism: Beris chalybata; assembly: GCA_949128065.1. Lineage (NCBI taxonomy): Eukaryota > Metazoa > Arthropoda > Insecta > Diptera > Stratiomyidae > Beris > Beris chalybata. The sequence goes on along the minus strand of OX421894.1, from coordinate 3,642,870 downwards.
GCGGTGACTGGGGCTCAGTAGTTGGTAGCAATATTGCAACTCTATTTCCGGAAAATGTAATCGCTTACCATTCGAACATGTGTTCAATGTTCAGTCCAATGAGTTTTGTTAAGAGTTATATTGCCAGCCAGTTTCCATCCTATTTTGTACCGAAGGAGTTCGATGATTTCTTCGGGTCATTTTCTGAAAAATTTCGTCTTAATATTGAGGAGTCAGGCTATTTTCATATCCAAGCAACGAAACCCGATACAATTGGAGCTGCTTTGACAGGGAATCCTATCGGTTTGGCTGCTTATATTTTGGAGAAATTTTCAACGGGCAGTAACTGGGAGTTTCGGAAATTGAAAGATGGTGGTTTAGAGAAGGAGTTTACAATGGATATGTTGCTGGATAATATTATGATTTACTATCTAACCAATTCGATCACAACATCACAACGACTTTATGCGGAGAATTTTTCTGCTCGTGAACGTGCGCTTGGTATGGAGCGTGTCCAGACTAATGTTCCGTATGGATGTGCCCGATTCAAACATGATGGATTCTATCATCTCGATTGGGTCCTGCAAGATAAATTCACGAATCTTATTCATAGCACTTATCATAGAAACGGCGGTCATTTTATTGCCTTGGAACGTCCGGATGATTTGTATAATGATTTTATGCAGTTTTTTGAGAAAGTTGTTAAGATTGTTCCGAAAGCTTGAAAAATGGTTATTTGATTTTTAATAAAGCAGTGATTTTTAGTATTATTTAATCCAGTAGTAGTATTTCTTTTGATGAATCTTTTACAGATATAGACATTTTGGTTTTTTTCCAGCTTCAGGGCAATGAAGGACTAATTTCCCGTGAATCATTAACTTGCCTTGTATATGCCTCTCCTACGTATGCAAGTCTCTATAGTGAATCAAAAAGGATGTCCGCCAATTACTTCTTATGCTTGGACTTAATTCCTACTCCGGCTTCTATTTTATTGAATTCTGAGATTAAAAATTATAAATCCTGGTCACTATTAACTATTTTTGGTTTCCTTGATAAGAGGACGTGATGATTCTTAGGCTTATCAGCCTACAACTGAGTCTCCCTCGACTGGTCTGTCTGCAAAGCTCATAATGTGTATCAATTTGTTGATTTTCTTTCTACTATCAACGTTTCTTTTATCAATGAAAGCTCATTATATGATACTTAATCAGTTGGCAATAAGGTTGGGTAATATAAGAAAATTAATTTGAAAGTTAGGCTTTATCTCGACGATAAAAGATTTTTTTTTCTTTTTACACTACTAAATACCGGCCTTATTCAGTTCTTCAAACGCCCGCCCGCTGGGTAGTTGTATTTTACATACGTGGTCGGTTCCATAACAGTGAAAAAGTGGCTTAAGTTGTATCTTAAATTAAATCCACCTTAGGTCGTTATCAAATGTGATAGCTGATTAAATTCCCAGTTACGATGAATATTTCTACACGTATTACATTGTCGTTATTTCTCCTAGTTGCTTCAGTTTCCTTCCAAAAGTACAGGCAAATATCGAAATCATATCCCGTCCCTAAACTTGACTTGGATGAATATTGGGGTCCAGGTGATAAAGCAAACTATACTGAAGATATCAACCTTATTGGAAATCGGATATATTATCCAGATGAGGTGTGTACGATTGAAATATACGATTAAGATTGCATACAAAAATAAATCAAAATTTTGGACAGGTTATCAAAGAGCTCAAGCAGGATCTGAACAGGACAATCGAATTTCGAAAACCCTTGGAAGGAGTTGGATTCGAGTACGGATTTAATACCAATAAACTTCAGGATGTTATTAAATATTGGCGCGATGAATACCTACCGAAATGGAGACAGAGGGAACTTTATTTGTGGAGATGGCCGCATTTCACCACTTACATCCAGGGGTGAGTTGTGTTTTCACTATCTTCATAGCAACTCATGAGGACTTTTGGTAGCTCTATTGTGAACCGTAGGAAAAAAACACTATCAGATATTTATTTTGAGAGATTTTTTTCCCAATCATACTTATTTTTATTATTTATTATTTTTTTTTGATGAAATTGAAACTAAATACTGGCTAAAACATTAAATCTTTTTTTCAGATTAAGGATCCACTACTTGCACACTAAATTTGACGATCCCCCAAACGGGAAGAAGGTTTACCCGATTATCTTGCTACATGGCTGGCCGGGCTCCATACTGGAATTCTACGACTTGCTCCCGTATCTAGTCGATAACGACGAGAGTGCGTATGCCTTCGAACTCGTTGTACCTAGCCTGCCAGGATTTGCCTGGTCTCAGGGTGCTTCGAAACCAGGACTAGGAGCAGTTGAGATGGCCGTAATCTTCCGAAATTTGATGTTGCGTCTCGGCTACACGAAATTCTATATACAGGGTGGAAATTGGGGATCGGTGATTGGTAGCAATATTGCAACCCTGTTTCCAGAAAATGTGATCGGCTATCATTCGAATTTATGTGGTATCACTACTCCGATGGCGTTTATAAAAGAATTTATCGGTGGCTACTACCCGTCGCTTTTTATCCCGAAAGAATACCAAGATTTCGTCTATCCAATGTCCGCGAAGTTTTCGTTTTTGCTCGAAGAAATGGGCTACTGCCATCTTCAAGCAACAAAACCGGACACAATTGGAGCAGCCCTTACGGATAATCCTATAGGTTTGGCTGCCTATATCTTGGAGAAGTTTTCAACTTGGACAAATAGGGATTATCGGAAGCTAGCTGACGGAGGCTTGGACAAGAAGTTCAAGTTGACAAGGCTGCTAGACAATGTAATGCTGTACTATTTGACGAATTCGATTACAACGTCTCAGCGAATTTATGCTGAAAGTTTTTCGGCAAGGAGTTTCGCTTATGAAATCGACCGGGTTCCGACTGCAGTCCCAACGGCTTGTGCTCGATTCAAACAGGACCTTTCGCATCAAATTGACTGGGCCTTGAAGGACAAATATACGAACCTCATTCAAAGCACCTACTACAAGGAAGGAGGCGATTTTATTGCTTTCGAAAGTGCTAAAGTTCTGTACGATGATTTTATTCAATTTGTTGCAAAGGTTGAGAAGTTATAGCTTCAATTTACAATAAGACTGTAGTTTTTTGTTTTTTTGAAATTAAAACAAGTTGTCTTACTGTAATTGTGCACAGTTGTAATTGTATTTTCGTTAGTTAGGTAGAGAAATCATTAAAGCAAACTCTCTATCATAAAATTAACTACTTTTGTTCGTGCAGTGAATATTCAGGATACAGTGAATGCAGCGATGAAACTACAATTGCGGTGAAAGTTTCGTGCAATTAAATACAGTAGTTCTTGCTTCATGGTTCTAGTTTCGGTTCATATCTGCTTTTATCGCTGGACTTTTGTTTTGTTTTACTACATTTCAGATTAGCTTTCGATGCAGGTAATTTGAAATATATTTCACATGTTTTATACATTTTTAACAGCAGCATTTGAAAGACGAGAATAGTGCAGAATATTCTGACCAACTCCTCACGAATGTGAGTGACTACTCGTTAGAGAATGAAATTTCCTTTTCGTAGGTCCCATAAAAAGTCTATAAATCACATGGTTACATTTATTGTTCAATTAGTGGCAATAAATTTAAGGTTCAGTACACTATAGCTAAGACGATGAATATTGTCCTAAAGTCCTTAATAAAATTATGAATTTATCATCCAGGAACCCAATGATTGAGCTAAATAGATTCCGTTTAGATGGAGTCTTTTTACTGTTTTACTTCCTTCAGCTTGTAAATATCTAAATCTTAATTTCCTGATACTGCTTAATTTTTTTCATCCAGCTTATAAAGACCTAACAGAAATCTATTTTCTATAAAATTGAATCAAATTTGATAATACATTATTTTATTAATAATTTCAAGCGTTATCAAACTACATATAGGGAAACATGAACAAAATTGATATAATTAATGACTATATAATACACATAATTCGATTATTGATAAGATAATGTGAATATTGCCTTTTACGTGTCCCAATCGGACAGGGCTTAAATTTATTTACTTTGAAATATTTAGTTGGACTCGACGTGTAAAAATCAGTGATTTCAAAATTTATCTGAATTATGTTGGACAAAAGCGGATTTAAAGAAATACTCACATGTAAACTTGTCGAGTATGTATTTGAATATTGTTTTTGTGAATGATTTCTTTCGATAACAACTTTAGGAGCAACTATTGAGAGAAAATAAAATTGAAACCACAATTGAATTATTTTTGTTTAAAAACTTCAATAAACCACTGACACACACTTTTAATTCTGTAACTTAAATTGCTACACATTTAGATACTTATTTATGACTTTATAGGTCCTTTGTAGCCTTCTCGATCATCTTAATCCATTTTTCACCCTTATGGTTTTATACCTACTTCAAAATATTCCCTATAGAAATATGAACAAATAATGAAATCGAAAACTTGTTTCTCATAAATTGGAAAAAAAGTTATGTTTTTCTGTTTTTTGCTACCCCCAACTAAATAGGAAACCTACCAGCAAAAACATGAAATCTCCAGAATTCTTTTACAGTTTAATTCTGGAATAAGTTGTTTAGAAGAATATAAATCTACTCTCATGTCCTACCTACTGCTATCAACAAATTTATTTTATTCAATATTTATATTAATAAACTGATTTCTTATCACATACATTCACACCACACATAACCTGTCCTTAAAATTTAAACTGAAGAAGAGGTCACCATTTCCATTGAATTATCTAACGTAAGAATTCCTAAGATATAGAACCAAAAAATTTCGTCTCAACTCATCCCCAACAAACTTTCCGTGGATATTTTCTCTAAGGAGTACTCAATACACCCTCTCTAAAAATTGTGAGACTGTGTTAAATAAAATACCAAAATTTTTTCGGAAAAACATCTTTTTACTTTTGGGTATCTTTTCAATAAGAGGTAAAATAGAAAAAAATTTATTCTAATTTTTTCTTTCAATATGGAGTAAAATTTGAAGTTTTCAATTTCATGCTCTGTAAAAAATCAGAAAACTATTTGGTAAATATTCACGCAGGTGAATCCAAATGAATTGTTGAAAATTTTTATCTTAATCGCATCTAAGCAAATAAACTCATAAATGTTCACTATCAATACATGTGAAGAAAAAAGAATAAATAGCGAGAAGATTTTTAAATGAGGTGCACTAAAGTGATTCATATACGATCCACCTGTATCATTCATTTACGACCAATAAAATGAAACGCTAAATGATTTACCTAAGAATTGTAACGGAATCCATCTATGTTAATGGTTCACACGAGATTTTGACTATCAAGAGTGATTATAACTTAGCTGAGCGAGTAAGCGCCAAATTAGCATTTTTGTGGGAAATCTTCTCACGAGCCATATCCAATATTTGTACTCTAATTTAAAATATTTATTATTATTATTATTATTATCACGATCGAGTAATTGATCGCTCATGTCGATGGGTGTTCTGATTTCTAAGGATATTTGTCTGGGAACTATTCGAATGGAACCGTACATTCAAGTACAGAGCAGTGATACAAAATTTATGTACGTTTGCAAATCTTAGTAGATTGATAAGACATTTTCTGAGCAATTTATTTGAAAGACTTTTCTATGGTACCTACATTATGTATATGAAGTAGTGTAACCTATCAAATTTGACGAACTTTCGGATTCTTATTCCAATCCAAACGTGATCTAGAATTATCATGTTTTCGAAATTGGATGAAAGGACATGATTTGGATTTGGTAAGAATCTGATACCTGGGCATAAAAAAGATGCATCATTTTAAGTTGCTGCATTAATCTTGAAGTTTTCTTTTAGGATCGCTTCAGAAAATCATTGAATCTTTATATCTTCTTCAAAACAATTGTTTAAAATTTATTCGAACAGTTGGTTGAACCACTGCAGTGATAGCGGGCGCTTCAATGCCAAAATGTTGCTTACTTTCGAAGACTTTTTGCACAACGTTGCTGAAAAGCCATTAAATTATTCATTGTGGAATTGAGGCGTTATCCGGCCTGCGATAAGATCCGTAAGAACCGGCTTCTGAAAAGTGAAATCACTCGAATTTGCTCTCAACTGGTCAAAGTGCAGCTTCCCTCGTAGGTACAAAAATTAAAATTGAAAATTTAATGCAATTTGTAAATCGCGCAGTGTTCCTCAGAAATGGGCACTGAATTTTAGTAGTGTGTCTCGAGGTGTAGAGTGAACGTCTTTTTTTTTGTATTGTACTTAGTTGTTCGCGTTTTATCAGTTGTATTTTTTGTGATTAATTTTTTTTTAAATGCACTTATCAATTAATTCGATTAAAATTGAAATGACAGTTGGAAAAATTTTATTAGTGATTTTGGCTATTATTGCTGGAGCAATCGTTCAGAAACTTGTAGAATGGTCGCAACCGCTTCCGGTTCCAAAATTTGATTTGGACGAGTACTGGGGTCCTGGAGATAAAGCTAATTATGTCGAAGATAAGACAATAAGCGTGTTCCGTATTTTGTATCCGGACGAGGTATTGTTTTATTTTGAACAATAAATCAAACGGTGGAAAAGAACATTTTTGGGTTTCCATTCTAGGTTCTTGATGATCTAAAGAAACAGCTCAATCGAACGATCAAATTTAAGGAACCTCTCGAAGGAGTTGGTTTCGAGTATGGTTTTAACTCGAGAAGGCTGAGGGAAATCGTGAAATACTGGCGGGAAGAATATTTGCCTAAATGGAGAAGTCGAGAAAAATATTTAATGATGTACCCACACTACACCACACAAATTCAAGGGTAAGTGTAATTCAAAATTGAATAAGGAAATCAATCCATTGGAAAGGAAATTTATAAAATCTTATATTTCTTGAAGAAGTGCTAATTTGTAGTAATTGTTCCTAGCAACACGCTAATTTTGTTCAACCACAATTTTACCGTTTGCGCGCCATGTGCTTACCCATGTGCTCTCATATTTTGACCTTATGCCTTTTGGTTTTTCTTATATGAAATAAAGACTATTTTATGGTAGCTGATCTCGATGTAAAAGTGCAAATGATATTTTTTTCAAATCCGTAATTGGAATTTTACCAAAAATTAAGAAATAATTTGATATTCGTTTTTGAAATGGTGAAAACGTGATTTAATTTTAAATCCGTTATTCGGCTTTGGTCTTGGCATTAAATTGCAACATGAAACTTATTCCATATCGTAACTCTCTTAGTGCTTTCCTTTCCCCAAAAGCTATTAGCAAATAAAGTGAACGGGAACATTTTACCGAATAACTAAAATCACTTGGTTGCAGAAAAACCCATACAATAATTCTTAACTACTACTTTCTTTACTATTTAATTATTTTATTTAAAGAACCACACTATGAAATTTAATATGAGAGTTGTATGAGATTTTTTTGTGATTTGGAGCTTTTTGTTGGTTAGGATGGCAAAACTAAAATTCACTACTTAAATTGTTCCGAAAATATCGATTAGTATTCCTAGTTACATGTTTTAAGAACTTCACTGTTGAAGTTAGCCGAAGGCGTGAGAGGATATTGATTACTAACGAAATCGTAATTTCTTTACTAGACAGAACCACGTGTACTTTTGACTGAAATATTTCTTGAGTTGAGTCCGCTTTTTCCGCGGAAAACTATTTAAAGGAGTACTATACAAATTTCAATCAGGAGCTAAGTCTTACAAATTTTAGTACCATTTTTGAAATTAATTTTTTTAACCAACCAATAAACAAATAGTTTTCAATTTCATTATTTATTTATTTAAATATTTTTTTTTGACAATTTAAAAGCACTAGAAATGCCGCTTTCTCTTGATCGAACAAGTGATAGCTTGAGAATACTTTTTCGAATATTGCTCGATCAGATGGCTGTGAGGTTCAGATAAAAGTTTTCTGCATCTTTCAAAAGTGTCCAAATCAACTTGAAACTTATGATGAACTACATAACATTGAATCGCAGTAACTCCAGACCACATTAAGATCTATCTGTTCTTACAAATCAAGTTCCCATTGAAATGTCGTTAAGTTTTCTGATTGAATGAGTCAAAGATTATACCTAAGGATGATAGATGGCGTGAACCCCAAAAATTTGTGATGAAGAAAATATAATAACTCAGGCAATGCTTCTTCTCTTCTTCCTTTCATTCCAGGCTTCGAATTCATTTCTTACACACAGAAAAGAAGCATACAAAAGGCAAAAAAGTCTATCCACTACTCCTGTTGCATGGATGGCCAGGATCCGTTCGGGAATTCTACGATATGCTTCCAAAACTGATAGACAATCCAAATAGCGAGTACGAATTTGATGTAGTTGCGCCCAGTTTGCCAGGATTCGCATTTTCAGAGAATGCCGCCAAACCAGGACTAGGAAGTGCTGAAATAGCCATCATAACGCGCAACCTAATGCTTCGGTTGGGCTATGAGAAGTTTTTCATTCAAAGCGGTGATTGGGGCTCCTTGATTGGCAGCAACCTTGCCACCTTGTTCCCGGAAAACGTAATTGGCTATCATTCAAATTTCTGTACCGTCCTGACACCAACGAGCATTTTAAAGACAGTTATAGCAAGCTGGTTTCCATCGTATTTCGTCGACATGGAATACCAGGATTTCTTTTTTCCACTCGAAAATCAACTTAGATACTTGTTCGAAGAGAGTGGATACTTTCATATTCAGGCGACAAAACCGGATACAGTTGGAGTGGCATTAACTGCAAATCCAATCGGATTGGCCGCGTACATGCTCGAGAAATTCTCGACTTTAACGAATGTCGAGTATCGATACTCACATGACGGTAGGTTCGAGGAATGGTTCACGATGGAAGCACTTTTGGATAATGTGATGATCTACTATCTTACGAATTCGATAACATCAGCAAATCGATTGTACGCCGAAAATTTTGCGGCCAATGGAAGATGGTATGCTTTCAATAGGATCAGGACCACGGCACCTACTGGATGCACTCGTTTCAAACACGAAGTTTTACACTGCGTGGACTGGGTGCTGGAGGAGAAATTCGTTAATCTTATTCATAGCACTTATTATAAGGTAGGCGGTCACTTTATAGCGTTCCAGCGTCCCGAAGTCTTGTATCAAGACTTTATTCAATTTGTTGCGAAAACTGGTAAATTTTTACAGAATTTAAGTGTCGAAGAATCTGATTTACTTTAGTTCGTTTTTTTTAATTATTTGTAATGTAGCCGATGAGGCAATGTTAAGAATCAAAGAAATGTCATAGTTTTTAGTGTGTACTTAAAGCATTGTTAAGTTTGTTTATATACATAATTTGTGTTTTTTTTAATGATTAAAATACACGAGTTAGCTTATGAAATAAGAAAGTAGGGTTTTGCCATGAATTCCTCTACAGCTCCCTATTTTACAGTCCTTCTCGCATAAACTACATTGGTATTAGATGAATATTTGTAGTTTCTACGTATATACCATATTTCAGGAACCGCCTATACTAGGGAGTTGAAACTTGGAAATTATGTAGAGCTATGACAGTAAAGTCATTTATAAGAAAATGGCCAATGGCCATGGGGTAAAAAACTATGTATAACGATACTATCTCGCAAATTAATTACAAAGAAGAGATGAAAATCGGTAAAAATAGCTGGCGCAGTAGAGCATGGAAGTGATTTTTTTGTTTACTTCCATGAACTTTTTATATATAGGTGTATAAATAGAATAAAATAAATATTACATTAATTCCCTTAAGAGGGAGGTATATTCAACTGTTATAAAAATTTTTTAAAAAAAACCTTCTGGTATCAAACAAATCTTGTGCTACAGTTCGCCTTTGACTGTGTCCTCGACAATGACCCAAAATTGTAATTGGTATTTAAAGCTCTTTAATTTTCGAACACAAATTTTGATCCTATCTTATCGTTTTGAAATATTTTTTTTTGTTAAGTTGAAACTATTCGTGGAACAACGGTTTGTAACGTATGACTATTAGACGAAAACATATTTCGAGGCGAACTAAAATCATCAAATTCTTTCATAATGGTAAGTACACTATAAAGTAATAATGCAAGTTAAATTATTCCCATTTGTGATTCTGTATAACCGAATTCAATGCTTTTAATTTTAATCTAGTAATTTTTTACGAAAAAAATACAACGTAAGTAATTTAGGTAATACTTCACATATTTAAGTGATCTAAATTAACATTACATCGATACTGTCAGCTGATCCTGTTATTCATATTGTCTAACGTATTTGTTAATATTATCTTAAGCCAGTCACAAATACAATAAAATGTAGGATTTATTCAAATTCAACAATGAGATAAATTTTTGGAATTAAAAACCTGCAATTTTGAAAATGTAAAGATTACTTTCTTGTAAAAATTGTTTTCACGTAAAGACACCATCTATTATTTATTCCTTATTCTTAAACTAGGAAAGTAATCACTTCCTTACCATCCAAGACTTTTTCTCAACTTAAAATTTTTTTTTTCAAAATCAATATAAGTTTTTATTATCTTTCTTTTCATTTTCATTGTTTTTTCTCAAAATATGTACATGTATAGGTACCTACTATAGATACTCATACATGTCTAATTAAATTTTTGTTCATTGAAACTCCGCATAGAACGAAAAGAATCGGATTTTAGATTGCCAATCAAATTTTGTCACATTGTAACAGCTTGAAATTTTTATTTTACTTCATCAAATCCTGGCAGCTGGTATACAAATGAGATTCACATCACGATAATTGTTTCTTGCAGTTTTATATTTTATAGGACTAACGAAACAACTTCTAGTACTTGAAACTCGTAACTCTATATAAAAATAATCACAATCTCCATTGCTTGGTTTACGCAAAGCAAAGAAGTGCTAATATTTGCAGAACTGGCTGTCGTTCAAATTTCCAACTTCCCTAATTAAACATTCAAGTTGACACCTTTCATTATAATGTGTTGAACTTGAGTCAATATTTGCTGGATAGTCTCAAGTAACGACAATTAAATCGAACTTTACGTTGTCGGTTTTGTGAAACGGACTTTTGTTTACTTTGCGATAGGTCACAAGCACTTTCAGTACTTACTACATAAATACGGCGATGGTCAACAATTTGCCATGCCATCACTTTCGTATCTTTTAAAATAAAGTAAAATCAAAGAGTAATTGCCTTTATAGCAAGTTGATGTTCGAGAGGGTTGAAAATTAATGCAAAATATGGTTAACACACCCCAAAGGCGAATCATTATGTGGCGAATATGATTTCCTCAGCAATGCTAAAGAAGCCAAAATCATCAACAATTATAAACTAATGCTGGGCAAGCTGTCTGTGATTGATAGATGACGAGTACCAAATTCATGATGAACATTTTTTTAGTCCTCTCTGACATCTTTTCTCGTCATACTTTTGCCCCAATTATAATTACATAATTCATTTTTGAAGAGTCTAATAACAAGAAATTTACATATGTGTAATTGTAGAAAATTGACATCAAAACGGCAAAACTATGTTTCGGACTAGCGGAACTAAATCCAGTACATTACAAACCATGTGTGGCCAATAACCTCCAAATAGGTCTGTCATCCAATTTATTATTGGTAGATTACAAGTTCCATTCAAAGTAAATGCACCGACTTCCGTCACGACAACTTGACTATACACCCCGAATTATTAATGATAACCTGACAAAATTACGGGGTACCGTAATCGAATTAAATCCAGTTGGTACACGTATGTTGATAGTGTCAGAGCTTTATGCAACTATCATTTTTGGATACGCCATTATGAACAGTAACACATTTGAAAACAATTTTAGATAATACGTTTAAGAATAACGTGAACGGACAGCTCGTTCAAGGTACAGTTCAAAGCAAATATAATTCGAAATGGAATGGAGGTGATGTTCCCGGCATGCAGGTGAAATGAAAAAAGAAAAACAAATTTGGGATCTAGCGGATTTGTAATTTGTTCGACTAAATAACTAAAGTTGTCCATCAAAATGTAGAGACAGGTCGGTGGGTTCCTCAACACACCAATCTGAAATATAGTCACATTGCTAACATTGTCTTCGTCGATGGTGTGGCGGTGGTATGCATGGATGGAGGCTTCTTTCAAGTGGAAAAAGTATGTATTCTTAAAGGCTACAGTTGAATGAATTTCTTCGAATATAGAATCAAGTGAATTTTAATTTGTTTTAATTAAATCTGTTCTTAATCGGTCCTTAAGAACAAATCATGCATTTATAATGGGATTTAACAAACCCTGCAGGTCATGGTTGTGATTCCGATTTTTTTTTTATAGGAATTGAAGAAGGTAGACTAGATTTCAAGAAAAGAATTTCAAATATTAAAACAATTACAGCATATCGTGCTCTTCGTGTTAAACCCACTTAGGTAATATCTGTTCTACTGTATGCCGAAGTATTTCCAAAAAGAATCTAAGAAAACGAAAATAACACTATTAACATAAAAAAATTTATATTAACTGAGATAACTTTCGAATAAAAATTTAAATATGCTATACTTATCTATTAATAATAATAACCAATGGCGCAACAGCCCAAATCGGGCCTAGGACTTGAAGTAATGCTAGAGTTACTTCATTGCGAGACCAACGGAACACTAGGAGGTGAAGTAGTCAGCCACACGCTCGTCCGTGATTATTACCCCGATTTTAACTCAGGTGCTCATTTACAGCTGAGTGAACTGGTAGTCCGGCACCCAGTCCCATTTTCGAAAATTACTTGTCTCCAAGCAGATCCGAACCTGGTACCAGGTGCACCTAAGGCAAGTGCTCTAGCCACTAAGCCACCCAGACTTACTTATCTTTTACTAGTTTTTATAGCACCGAGCTGGACTAGGGGTCAACTTTTAATACAGTCCAATTAATAAAAGAAGGAAAAAAAACTTAATAGAAAAATAAAATTTTAACAAAAATATAAGGAATCGGAGTACAGTAGTTGGTGGATGTTAGCATTTAAAATTTAAAAGTCTGTAAGTTATACTCGCTTGAAAATACGATCGAAGGCAGTGCGTTCCACGTTCCAGTTGCATGATAGAAAAAATTCAGATAAAATGATCAATTATGCTGTTTTTTACGCAAAAATATCAACAACTTAATTGTTGCTAATATCAATGAAGAACTGAGGACTCAATTTGGAAAAAGTTAAAGAACTCTGCAGAATATTTTGTTTAACATTTGAAATTTCGGTCATTTCATGTGAGTTAGTAAAATTTACAATGATTCAGTTTTATTTATATGAGAATTGATGAATTCTTATACAATGCCACATTAGGCGTATCTAAAATCTGAAATTGTTCAGAACAAACCACTCTTTCGAACGTTTAATGTCTTTTCGAGCGTTTTTATTTCATTTCAAAAAACCCGGTTCCATCGTTAAAAGAAACCATAACCATAATCGCCAGTAATCTTTTCTATTGAATTTCTGATCCACTTTGCGATCTTTATTGCGTTCTTAAGACCATAAGATCACGTTCACGCACATCCCAGAATGACCCACTCAAAGATCATATTTCTTTCCAGATGACAACAACAAAGAGTATAATAGCGAAAATCATGACAAGATCGAAAATATGGGTCACATCGCACAGTTTTGTTGACAACAGATTAGAACCGTCGGTGACAAAAAGCGCATTGTTTTAACAACAAGTGGTCTACTAGGCGAAATACGAGTATAAGACGTTCTCGACTTTCCTCAGCCCCAGAAGAAATTACCATCCACGAACATTTTGCCAACATATAATTAACGGAAACAATACTCAATTATTATCCCAGTAGGCTGGGAAGTAAGACAGAGTTGTAAACACATAAAGACCCATACGGCATAAGGCATACACGATATCGCAGCATTGACAAGATCAATCCGTGCGGAGAGTATCTCAATTGTAACGAACTCGTAGAAACGCCGCGGTCCACGCAATGAATTAACGTCTTCGTGCCATCGGGCAACTTTGTAGCCGAAGCAAATGGTTTAATTATTGCATTCTTCGATAATTGCAGGATTCATTTCATGCTATTTATTATGCGGTCGGCATTCAATTCGATCGGACTATTGACGAGTCCCAGAAGCGCCGATCGAATAGAGAGGCCTCTAGGAACAGGACCCGAGACTAGCCAACCGTTGAGCTTTTCTATGGTGGCCCTTTTCACCAACCAATGCCAACGGTCATATTAATAATTGATCACATACCGTGCATACGAGCGATCATTGCATGTGATTTATCTTGGCACGTACTTTTAATTTGTCCAAGAGAGAGAGCTCCTGTAGCTCATTAAAGTCCGATCATCATGATAAATTTTATGGGAACCGTGCTGAAGAGCTGGACCATGTACACGGTTGTATCGTAGTCATAACACCCGTCTGTACTGTGTACTCCGTACTCCGTACCCACATGGTTTATTCCCATAGTCATAAGTACACTTCTGGATATGTACCACGTTGCACGTATTGTAATTGCAGCCAAGGAATCATTTCTCTGGAGAGGTACGCTACAGAGTAATTGGCCAGTTTGAATATTATGACATCGTAATTGTGGAAGTAATAGAGATGGTTCGATTGTATGATAGAATGAAAATGTGTCTTATTTAGAACTTAAGTTCGTGTAATTTCAGAATGTCAGATTTGGATTGTATCCTGGAGGTATAGCGTATAGTAACAGTAGTTTAAAGCGGGTCACAACTAGTTTCTAGTTTGTTTATAGATGTCTTTTCCTTACGATTCTGTTACCTACCTTATACCGTAATTTTCAAACATACAATCATCATCATTATGGTATCTTATCAGACCTTAGAGATACCATTAACTCCCTCTTAGGTGTTGAATTTAAAAAAATTCTGAAAATACTTTGGAGAACCCGTAGAAGAGGAAGTAATTCAATACTTCAAAAGAATTACGGGATGTGATGAAATTTGTCAAAATATATGCGGTAACCATTTTCTAGCCAACCTTCGTACGCCATGGATATATGCAATTTCTTCTAAAATACTAGAACATGTACGTACATATGTATACCCACAAATTTTCAAGATTTTAACATAGGTCGTTCCAGGGTTAGCAAAACACTACTGAAATCACACCGCTCTGCCCCTATTAAGATTTAAATTTTTTAAACCTGTCAACAATATATCTCTTGTTAAAGTCTAAGCTTCAGCTTTTTTCTGCAATTTTTAAAATTAGAATGTTTTGCTCTTCACTATATTTTCTTAGTACATCTACAAGCAATCTCCAATCTTCGACTTTGTTGTGTTGCTTAGAAGATATAAATTTTCTATTTCTCGCATTGATTTCCTTCCACTTCCTATGCTATTAAGTAAAAATTAATAAATTATGAAATAAATCACAGGTTAAAATACTTAAATTAAATCTGTCAACGTTCATGGTGCACCTACTTAAGCTTTACTTTTAGAATGATCAATTTTCTGGTCCGTCGATCCGCATTTGAATCTACGATGCAGGAAACCCAGAACAAGTGTACAAAAACTTTATAGTGAACCTGAATTGCTCCCGATGGAGCGGGATGATTTTGTTACAACAAATTTTGACAAATATAGTTCATCCTTAAAATGGTGAAATTTTTGAAAGTGTGATACAAACATTAGAAAGAAGACTCACTGGTTGCGGGGGTGAACAGTTGCTAACATTAACACGATCAATATTTAAAAAAAATGCAATACCAAATTTTGTCAAATGCAAATGAAAAATAAAAAGTAGAAGTATGTTCGATTAGGTATGTACCCACTATTTTAGGGGAGGCAGAGTACACATTACCAGTCACATTAAAATTTGTTTGCCAAAAATATAAACAAATTTTAATACTTATCTCCAATATAGCAATCGAAAGTGTTAGTTGGATATTTTTCTATCAATGCCTTTTTTAGCTAAGCTTGCTATTATAAAAGAGTTTATATTTAAGTAGTGAAACGTAAAATTAACTTAACCTACTCGTAGTACTACGATCGTGTAAGAGCTGATGTTTAGTGAGTCCAATGACTCGATAGTCAAATGCAAAAGGTCCATAAGACGTTTGTTTGTTTGTGCGACGTTTAATTAGCACTCGTCTTAAGAATTCCGAATGACTCAGTACTTCTTGGTGCGTTTATCGCTATATAGAGAAAGTAATAACAGGCAGGCACGGGATTTAACTTTCAATTTTTTTTTTCTTGCCACCCGAAAATCAAATATGGTAATGTGACATTGACACATCCATTGATATGACCCGATTTCCGAAATTACTTGTAATCTCCCACATACTACAGCAGTTTCAAAATTTTTTGAACAGAGAATAATGCGCATGTGAGGTGAGATTAGTCAATAAGACCCGTACGTACAGTTAGAAATTTGAAGAAAAAAATAATAATAGTAATGCCAAATCGAGTATCTTGTAGACATGTGGATGGATGGAATACAAGACAAGTAATCTAACTTGTGATTAATGTCAATTATTGCGTATACAACTAACCGATACCTCCAACAAGAATATCTCGATTTTTTACTGGACCACACGTAAAAGGTGTGCTGCTAGTTTTTTTTTGTACACTTTCGATTAATATTATTATTTTGTTTTGATTTTTTGTTTGTTTGTTTGTTGTTTCAACGATTAGGTAACAAGTGAAGATATAAAGGTATTTGGTTTTTTTAATTTTTCTTCGCGGACAGCTAATCGACAGTTTCGACTCATCAGAGAACAGTTTGCGTCTTCCTCGTCGTTAGAAAATTTTCTAGAAATCATGTCTTAGTTATCCTTGACTTCGGAAGAGTTCTGTGTCAGGCGATTTGCGGCCAGGTAATTACCTGTCATTGGACAATGATGATCGCCCAGCAAGGTAGCTGGTTACCTGCCGATTCTATGATCTCATATATATTTCCAACTTTGTAGCCTTTATTGCTGTTTTCCGATGATTGGGCGATTTTTTTACCCCACCGTGTTTCATCTCAGCACGTACTTAATTTCTATGAACAAGCCACCAAAATATAGATGATTCCGTCTTAAAGATATTTATGTGTAACTACGTACGTAAGATACTCATTCTATGAAGTGGTTTTTTTTTGCTACATAGGTAATACTTCCGCGCAGTTATGATGCTTCTAGTGTATAAAAAAGAACACTTTATTGGATGTTTTCACAGAGTCTGTGGCGGATAATAATAGACGTGACAACAATGCTTCGGTGTTGTGATAAGTTAATAATTCATTTTTCAATCACGATGTTCTATGCATTTTTTTCCCCGATGACTGTCGCCCTTGTTGATTAGTGAAGGTCGTTAATCGACCTTAGAATTTATAAATTATAATTAGTTTTACCATCGGGATGTTGCATATACTTGTACATATGTTTACAGATGATATCATATATAGGTAGTATGTCGTAAAAATATTCAAGTTCTTTTCATGATTCATTCAACGAAGAATCGCCGAAAATTACGAAATTCGTAATAGTACCATTGTAGATTCCTTTGCAAGTATGAACATACACTAAAAATAATAGTGAAATTTTGTAAAAAAAAACTATTATATTTAAAAAAAAAAATATAAACAAATTGACTGCCATAAAATTTTAGATGTACATAGAGTTCTGAGTTTACTATAGAGACATTATACAATTTGAGTAACAATGCGGGTTAGAGGGTAATTTTTGTATTTCATGAAGGACTTACGATAGTTGAAACTAGAAAAGTGTAAAAATCAGACCTACACACGATGATGTCAATGTCATTACATTTTTACGAATTATGCAGGTCTAGTTATTAAGTTTATTGAGGTATCGCATTAATTTTACTACTTTGTGCTCTTACTTGCGCCTCTCATTGTTTCCGGATTCAAGCGCCTAAGAGGGTGTAAGGTGCGTGCTTTTCACGAATTCCGAGATATCTTTTAGGTCTATTCAGGTATCAAATTGTGATAACGATCCATTAAAAAAAAGTAAAGTAAAAATAAGAAGGATTTAATCTCGTATCAATTGCATTGTCGGTTTCAGCTAGCAACAAGCAATACGATTGATTTCAGTACAATTTTATAGCATAATTCTGATATTACCTCATACGTCGGAGCAAATCTTATGTAAATTCTCGATAAACAATAGGAATATTTATTATGCATTCCGTGCGATTAATAGTCATCTAATATTTTAAGTGTACGACACTTTCGAGTTCATTGTTCACCATTAGAATAAATTAACCGAATGTGAATCGACTATCGATCGATGATCTTATCGACATTCCATTTCTGTCGGCTTCACTTCCATTATCCGAATCGAGCCGAGCATGTTACAAATCATCCCTGTCCGTTTGTTGTTAGTACAATGAGCGTTCTTGTACCCTGCACGCAACTACTATCCGAATATTAATATGTGGAATGAAATGGACAAGAAGTTTGTATTTTGTAATATATCATTGCTTTTGAGGCTGATACGGGGCTATCCATAATATCGTTCAGATCGCCTATTCCGGCCGGTACACCGCGAAACGTACGAGTACGCATGACCACAATAAATGCATTCAGGTGCGCAAAAATGCATAATATAAATTTTGCACTTGCGGTTTCCTTGTTGATAGTTAGAAAAATAGCGACGAGGAGTTGGTACATCCGAAGACAGGTAAACGTCCTATACTCCACGTCAGGGTTAAAATATTGACTTGCACTGTGGAAGGAATTAATCAACGCACCCGCGGAGACCCTGAAGATGATACGTCCGCCGGCTGCCTGGCTGCTATTCTTACGAAAACTTGTACAAGTCATAATCAATGTTGCAGTTTTTTACAGATGGGTACTTAGCTTCGTGGATTTTTCACTCGCGTGTACTTGAACTATCGGCGCGTGTATTAAATTTCATTGGCTAGGAGGATACAAAATTAATTCGATCTCTTTGAGTCTTGATGTCGAATGGATTGCTCGAAAAGTGCTTGAGATTGATTTGAAGATGATCTGCAGCGACACTTATTCGATCCAAGTGAAATTAAAAACGCTAAATGCGGTTTACCTTGGATTGAAAAAGAATTAAAAGTCAAGAGGCAGAAGCTGCGGTCAGAAAAATGTTAGGTATGGTGACAAAAGCGTTCATTGATCAGTTAGTAAGATATCTTGATATGACATCTAATACACCCATGAGTTTACGGACGTACGAATCGTATACCTGGTCTAGATGACATTTTTTTTTGAGTAACTCAGATATAGTTTAGAGACTTATCCAACTCAAAAGCATTTAAGCCATAAGACGCAAGTGCGCTTGATAAAAGAGATAAACCGAGAAAAAACCACACTACCATAAAGTGTTCTTAGTACACAAATTTAGACAAACCACTAATAGTATAGTATTGCCTGTATTGCCAGTAGTCTGGGTGGCTTAGTGGCTTGAGCAGTTGCCTTCGGTGCACCTGGTACCAGATTCGAATCTGCTTGGCGGCAAGTAATTTTCGTGAATGGGATTGAGTACCGGACAACTAGTGTACTCAGTTGTTAATGAGTACCTCAGTTAAAATTGGGATAATAATCACGGACGAGCGTGTGGCTGACCACTTCACCTCCTAGTGTTCCGTTGGTATCGTAATGAAGTAAGTAATTCCAGCATAACTTCAAGGCCTAGGCCGGATTTGGGCTGTTGGGCCATTGATTGTTATAGTATTGCCAACTGCAAAAATAAAACATTAAAAGGAGCTCTTTCAAGTATGCATTCGCCCGGATTAACGATAAATCGAGAACACGTTGATGTACGAAGCTCAAATTTTTATATTATTATATTTTCTGAACCATCAACTCTTATATCCGCAACAAATCGAATTCATAGTTGCATATTTATTGTTTCTGCTAGAATTTTAAAGAACTCATGTTTACAGCTTCATCCTTAATCATTTTACGGTTATAGCAAATGCCTTATAATGTCATTAGCTTACTAATAAAGCGTCCATTATCGACTGAAGACCGTCTCAGGGTTCAAGACTTCAAAACGATCATAAATTAACTAACTGTAAAAAAGTAGAAATAATAATGTAATAAAATGATAGCCAAGAGGTGGTTGACACCCAATAAATCCCTCACTTACCTACACATGAATTACGTGACTAAAGTCCGAAACACCGTTAAAACATCCACGAAATTAACCACCAAACATATTTAGAATTTGTTCATAATTTCACCGTCAAGAAAGATACATGTACCAGCATACGGACATTTATATATTTGCTATTAAGAAAAAGAATACAGTATATCTTAAAAGTTAAGATATAGGTAGATACTCATTTAGGCATTAGCTGGATAATTTTGCGAGTCATTTCCGAAATTAGCGTGAAATTTCTACATGTGAACACAAATTTTGTGTTGTTTTTTTTGTCCGGTAAAAACTTCATATACCGCAAATTCAAATAATTTTCGTGTGAGAAATGATGAAAACTGGTTAGTGTCCGATAATGGCAAGTACTAAACGTCTCTTGAAAGTCCATTAACTTTTGTAGGTAGGCACTCGGAGATCAATGAAAAGTCGTTTTAATTCAACTTTAAGGAATATTGCGGCTCTGAAGAACACTCTACAAAAGTAGCATCCTTTTGGAGAGCTTAGACATCTATCAGCAGTTAGCTCAAACGCTTATTGTTTGACGAAATTCGAAAGGACATAATACGTGAGTTTTCGCATAGAAGTGCCTTTATAGTCCAAAGCTCCCTCTAAATGTTTAGTGTTTTAGTTTACCAACCCAGGGGTCCTGACCCTTATATTCGATCCATACTCTTCGAGCTTATAATAAAATCGTGATCTAAAATCCCATCACACTACCGAAACTACAATAGTGCTTCGAAAGATATACCTAATTCGCATAAAATTTTTTTCAATAAATGTTAGCTATAACATTTCTTTGAAGAAACAGCTGAGCCACATTAGCTCAATTTCCCGATAAAGTTTAGTCTCTCCTGGATAGTGCAAGTACCAGTGATTGACGGCCGAATGCTGATCCGGCTTTATGGCGTTTGAATTCTAAAGAACAAGGTGGCGAAGGTGTACTCGTAAAAATCGAAAAGGTGAAATGCACCTTGTCCCGGTGCCTTAGGAAACGGTCAGAAAGAAATGATCTCTTTGTAACGTACCTGGCTATGGATTCAAGTGTCCATTATAGGTAGAAGCATCAAACGGTATACTGTCGACGATATTGTCGACGGGGAGCATCGAAAATGCATGTACAGGCGTCTAATATGGTTACAGGTACCGTGCGATAGTAACAATATGTGCAGATGTTTGCACCCATCTATGGTTTATAGTTGAATTGAAAATCGTTAATTAAGTGGTCAGTCAGTGACACCGACACACCGCGCGATGGTCAGTGGTTTGGCGAACTCGAAGACGGAATATAAAGAAGTCGAGTTTACGGTTAGCGCGCAACTAAAAGACGGTAGCTTGCGGGGATCTATGGGTGCCGTATAGAACTACAGAATCGATGGACATTATTCTTACCTGGAATATTCAGGTGAATCATACATGGGAAATAGTCGGATTCGAACAATGGGACAACACTTTAATGCTGAACTTTTGACATTGCTATAAATTTCCTCTGAGACGGTATAGGTAACTGTCTTTTTGAAATAAATGCAATTTAAGGTGAATAAAGCGAAATCTTCCATATGCATTCCATTCGAAGATTGAACTTTAGTAAACTCTTTTCTTTCAGGTTGAAAACAAGCCTAATACAACCCTAATACTAATTTAGAAAAATGTATATTAAAAATTTAATTGTATATAGTTAGAGCGTAAAATGTTACAGTAAAGCATCCAAATAAAAAACAAAATATAACTACAATAATTCTAAAAATACTAACAATTTTTAATATTAATTCTTTTTGTTTATTTATTATTATCATAAAGATCAAATAACCCTACCCTCATTCTATAAAAAGAACTTGTGAATGCATATTTATTTTTCTCGGATTTAAAAAATGTTCCTTCCATTTCCAGTGGCATTAACAAAAAGAGTAGAACTCTTATAATACAATTATAGTACTTCTACTTACTCTTCGGAAGTACTGTGCAGTCCTATACAAATTCAAAGAATTTTCTTGTGAAAAGGCAACCCTTTTAGTAAGAGTTTTACAATTTGTATAACAATAATAATAACTTTAATCCTTATAATGCTTTTGCAACACACCTACAGTATCTTACAAGAGTAGCAGTAAAAATATATACTTGGAAAAAGAGCCCGGTAGGGTCTTATGAACGCAGAATTATTAATAAGGCTGCCAGAAATAATTTGGTTCAAAAGTCCACAAATTAATTTTAAGTTTGTTTGGCATGTTTTTAAAACGTTTAATAAATAGGTTTACCGATTCGTTAATAAATTAAGCCTCAGGAAATTACTTTCACTCTACAAAAAAAATTCGTCGACTGACATTTATTTGCTGTATATTTTATTTATGTTTGTACTCTTTCAGTCAACACTTATTCCTCTAATAAGAGGATTGTTGTAGTTGTTTATTAAGTTATCAACTTACGAGAGTAGTAAGGTTCTACTAAGTCTTATAAAAAATCAAATAGTTTTTATGAACCGCTTCTAAGAGAGTAAGTATTATACTGTTTGTATGAAATAAAATTAAGTCTTATGAAGTGCGCAATTTAAATCTTACAAGACATACTCATAGTATTCTATAAGACTAAAATTGAAAGTAACTAAATCCAGCTGCTCTCGAAAATATTGATAATGCAAGCATCGTGGTTGACTGGGATGGTTTAAACTTTTGTTCAGTTTTTTACACTAAATTATGTTTGGAATGAGGGTGCTAATGAGGGTGAGTTTTTTTATTATACATATGTTCGAAGTAAATGGCTGATTGATCTAATCATGAACATGATCTTCTATTTGTTAGATAAATCGGATTCCGTTATTATCTCACTGCAACAAGGCGTCGGAACTCTCCATAGTGAAGTCGCAGTCAATCACCAAAAAAAAAAACCGTGGGAAATGGCAATCAAGTTCTAGCACGGTACTAACAAAGGCCAAGATCAAGTAACGAGCATTCTTAAAAGTCAATAAATCGCTGATAGACGATCAACCCGTGAGTGGGCCAAAGTAGTAAAACTCGAAATACACCTCCAGTACGCGACGGACAGTACCTTAGAAGTAAGCTTTTAATTGCTCTGCGAATAATCTCTGCGCTCGAAGTTGTCTTCTAGGAAATTGGCTTATCACACAGGTGGGATCATACACGATTGCGTTTTAACGGTTCGCCAAAGTATGCACCTATCTCCTACCAGATATCGGTAAATACGACGGACGCTAGGCGGTATGGTGACCTTTCAAGACCGTGATAGTCGTAGCAATGTCATGGGAGTTTCATACTGTGTCCATTTTTTTCGCAGATCCACCCAACCTGCATGTTCACAAAAAGTGTGGTAAGCTGGTTGCTGCTGCGATAAAGTAATAATTTGCATTTTAAAATGAGCCAGGTGGAAAGGTATACGGCGGTCGGCACGGCGAAGACATAAGATGTGTACACCACACACGCGAGCATTTTCCTTTAATACGAGTTGAGACAATGAGACCTAAGAAATGCTGCAAATGAAAATGTCTCAAGGTCTTTACGCTGATGAGCGGTTTGGTTGGTTGGTTAGCGTCTTGAACTTGAATTCCATCCGAATGGAATCGGCTGATTACATGCCACGGATGGCCTCTATCCTCCTCAACACGGCCTATTGTCTTAGTGGCAGTCTAATGCTATCAATAAGAAGTTAAGTGATGGGTTGTGACATCTTTGAAGGGGGTGATTTCGGTCGGTCAAGTCATTGCTGATTTCTTTTGGAGATTTCGCTAAGCTCATCTTTAATTTATTTCGACGGATTGAGGGACGGATGGCCGGCTGGACGAATGCGAATGGATTGAAAAGAGGTCGTTTTGAAGGTAAGTGTTTTGTCGGGCTTGATTTGCCTTTTTCAACACAATGTCCATTAAAATTAACAAAATTAATTTTCGGTGAATTGATGACGTTCACTACTGATCAAGGTTTTATGGTGATGTTTTGATTTATTCAAGGACCAATAGTATGAAGACAGCTTTTCACTGCACTTGCATTGTTATTAGAAAGGTGGATTTGCATATGCGCATCACAAAATGTATTTTTTTTACACAGGGCGGATACCCATTCTTAATATCGAGGTATTGGAGCGAGTGTCAGACGGACTATGTAGGTATATTGAGATACGCAAAAGTGCTACAGGTATTGATCACTTTTTGTCTGGGGAACATTCCTAAGTGTCCCACGTCGATTTTGAAAATTGAAAATTTCCAGTCGTGAGCATTTAAGGAGTGAACCAAACCACAAACACAAACCTTTGTGCAATACAAAGTATAGCCGAATTTCGACATTTTAAGCGACATAACACTCGTTTTCCAAAAGTGGACACACTATATGTGTGCTTTAAGCATCGATATATACAATTCAAAAGAAATATAGTCTGACAAGAGCGCACTCCCACAAAGAATAAACCACCCTTAATTTTGTAATAATAATAATAATAATAATCAATGGCACAACAGCCCAAATCGGGCCTAGGCCTTGAAGTAATGCAAGCTAGAGTTACTACATTGCGACACCAACGGAACACGCGGAGGTGAAGTGGTCAAATACACGCTCGTCCGTGATTATTACCCCGATTTTTAACTCAGGTACTCATTTACAGCTGAGTGAACACAAAAAACTATAATACTGCCGGTAAAAAAATACGTGTCCCTTAGATTTTCGAGTTCTACAACATCTATGAAAATGTTCAAAATCGACGTGAGACACATGGAAATGTTCCCTTGTGAGTCGAACATATCATTTCCCTTCAAGTTACTGTGACTCATGTTTCGAATGAGAATAACTTTATGTAACAGTAAAACCAAGAAATTAAAACTCTAGAACTATGGACTCTATAGTATTATCTAAAGTCCCGTATAAGCGACATAAGCGTTTCCGAGAAATTATCCTCCATAAGTCACCCGGATTTCAGTCCAGAGTCAAGGTCAAGATCTGTTAATCAGGCTTTTTAAACCATTAAGTTTGGAATCTTAGTAAATATCTTGAACCATCCTTCAAGACCAAAGATCGGCCTAAGATATCATTTGCTCACAAACTTTTTGTAAAATAATTGTTACTAAACGAAATTGACGCTAAACAAAAACTAGAAGTTTAATGTTATACAATTCTCTATCGCTGAAAAATTAATACATACATATTAGAGGGTAGTAAACTGTTTTTTTATATTATGAAATGATCGATTATCTCTTCAAACTCTTTGAAGCGATTATCTCGTGATAGTTCGCTCGGCCCTGCAGGTTATTAAAAATAACAACTCGCAAAAATTATTAATATTTACGCCAACCTCCTAGGACGTCGAAATATTAAAATAGAAATGGGGTCTTGCATAAAAGCTAAAATCTTTGATAGTTTTTATGATGATCGAATTATAGATCTTCATACTGCGATAAAGAGTCTTTTAAGACAGGCCGGATCTCGACGGAAGATTCATAACAAATTAATGATTTATTGATGACATCATTTTCACTTTCAGACCGTGTAAAGCCCCAAATTACAACCCGCTGGATCATCGGATACCTGCCAAGATCGGCTCACATCTTCGTACTTTAAGATATCCGCGGGTCTTTATTGTTCTGTTAGTTTCGTTAATTTCTCATAAATCTTCCGAACCAATGACAGGCGAAGGCCAACTGGGATGCTTATGATCTTAAGTCATTTCGCTTTCAGCTGAAAAAAAAAATCAAAGTTTTCTTTTGAAGCATCCATATTTAGTGTCTTCAAAGTCTTCAATTTTTTCCGCTTTTAATTAATCTGTTGCTTCTAATTACAACCGTTTTTAATAGCGTTACATTCACGATGTGAGCCTCACCTCCTTGCCGTTTTGTCACTGAAACTGCTCGCTTGCTGCTTATTGTAATGCCTCTTACTAATTTCTAATAATTTATTGGATATAGACAGAGTCCCTCCCGGTCTGATAGTAATGCGATGTCTATTAAATCGATAAAAAAATACCTTTCAAATTATCTCTGATCGATGGGAAGCTATCCATCGGTCAAGTATCATCTTGATCGAAATTGGCGGAAAAATAATTGCAATTGTTGACTAATTGCTGTTTATTGTTCAACCTTATCGATTTTTCTCGGCTTTTAAAATATTTTTTTTAATGAGGATTAAGTTAAATAAATATTAAACTACAATGGAGCTTAGATCGTCCTTGATTGTAGGTCGTTGGTAAAATTGGGTGGAGGGCAATATTAATTTAGATGTGCCATAATTTAAATTGTGGGTCCTACGTAGTATCAAGGTGTTGTAGAGCCGAAAATCAACTGGTTTTTGAATATTGAAGGTTCTGCAATAGAAGTGATTATTTCCTATTAAACGTGTATAAGTAGATAATAAAAGTCGCCAGAAGTTTTTTTCCTTCTCATTAAGCAAAATATTATTCAGACTAAAAAGTTCTATTGGTTTCTTCGACTATGTATATTTTTTTGAGATCTATTTAAAAAAAAATATTCACCTTCGAATTTGTTGAGATGATGTCCATGTCGATATACCTACTAGGAGAGTCATTTCATACTCGTACATGCATTAACGTTTGTAGGTGCAGTAAAAATTGGTCAGTGGAAATGAAGTACTCACGAATTGCATCATATTTCTTAGTTCTTCTGAGGTATTGAATTTATAGGTATTAATCTTACGTAGAAAACATTTTCGCGTTTTTGTTATATTAAACCCCTAAGGGGTCAACAGAGGTGATGTAATGTTGAATTGATTTATATTTTTTTTTATTTAAGGAAAATCTTAAACTTAAAGGATTTTTCGAAATTTAAAGAAATAGCGCTGTACCTATACAGTTTTACGAATTCCGCCATAACTCTTAGGTCTGATTAAATATAGAATAAAATTTTACTTCAACGGGCTAGTTTAAAAATTTAATAATTATAGATAATAATTAATAATAGCAAAGTTCCGTGCATACTATTGGCAAATTTTTCTATTGCTAATTCATAATTTGCGTTATACTTAATTCGTACACTACATTTCTTAATAAGAATTCGAAAAGACAGCAAAGTTCAGATGTAAAAAAGCTGAAAGTAAACAATTCTTATTTTCCTGTGTATCTCTTACAATCAATTCGAAAACAAATCTACAAATAAATGGATACTCATTGGGCACGCCCCTATACATTCAAATCGAAATCGATATGACATCATCTTAAAATTAGAGTTCAAATTGCATCAGAAGCATCAGAGTACCCTATAATTTGTCGAAGATCGTCTTGGAAAAACGGGAAGATAATATAAGCCAATCTGAAGGTAAGTACCAGTATAATTAGCGATTACATCACATAAGACGGCGACGACCAGATTGAATTCAATTTCGGACCATAGATACACAAGGAACGAAACTGGTGATGAATGCTGGAATTGTGGGCATATTGACCCCATCGTACGCAACCATAAAGAACCTTCCGACCCCATCTGGACTACGGATGGATCTTGTAGCGAGTAGTCGCAGTTCCCCTAGCTCTAGCGTCTTCTGATTGACTCTCGAGCTTCTAGGGCTATTTCAGCAAACAAACAATCACATCAGCATCAATCCATCAAAGCATGTGCATATCATCTGGCATATAATTTGGATAATTTGAGGTACCGTAACCGATGAAGAACCTCTGAAACCTGACGGATAGAACTTGCGCTGTAGAGGTTCATTTCGATGGCATATACCTACCTACCTTTCGTAGGTATCTTTGTGCGCAGAACCAATTTCGTCTAATTCGAGAAACGTGAAGGAATTTTTTTTTTCGTTCTTATTTCATTATTTTCTTCTTAGATTTTCTTGTTAATTTGGCGTTGTGAGGCAACGACCATCTTTTGTTTTCCCTACAAAATATTTCTGTATGTCGACTTCTTAGTTGAACTCGAAAAATCGCAAAATGAACTCTTCTTTGAGTCCGAGATCGACGTCATGCCGAAATCGTTACAAGGCCGTTGGGTGTTTCCCCGGTTTTGACGGGAAAATGACCGGTATATACGAGGAAAGTATGTGGTATCGATACGAATATCGGGCCGTACACGTTCTGATTGAATGTTACTATGAGTGCTGGGTACTCGTAGTCATACACTCAAGTAAAAGTAGAGTATGATAATAATTTAGACCCCTGGGATAAGAACCGATATGAACGTGATCCTAGAAGAATGCAGGAAATTGTTGTGAGAAACTGGGAAACTCTTGTTAGATGTAGTTTGAAATTGTTCTTATTTCATAACTGTGAATCAAATAGGGGAACAGACATTTGTATCTTCGATTTACTATTCCTACATCCATTTACAGCGCTTATTAGCAATATTGATTTTTTTATAGAAAATTTATTCTGAAATATATGAGATCGCTGATAGTAAGGGCTGCACCACATCCTCAGTTACCACCAAAAAAAATTAGATTGCGCCCAGATTTTTTACTCTCATTGTACAGAGATTGCATGAATAACCAAAAGACAATGATTGCTTAGTGTAAGTAAGAGTCCTTAGATTTAGTCAAAAAGCGTTTATCGTCAGTTCAAATCGAAAATAATTTATGCTCCTTTGATTTGCATGAATCGGTTCTAAATCAACAAAATCCTATGACAT
Source organism: Beris chalybata (assembly GCA_949128065.1). Lineage (NCBI taxonomy): Eukaryota > Metazoa > Arthropoda > Insecta > Diptera > Stratiomyidae > Beris > Beris chalybata. The sequence continues at coordinate 3,614,267 of OX421894.1, read as the reverse complement.
TATTCCGTTTATTTAAAAGCCAACTTTCCTATGACACATGTGCATCATTATTTATGCGCAAGTTTTAAAGGTACACGTACCGTGCGATCAAGATTTTGTCAATCAAACACACCAAGATCGATTACTTTATAGGTGTGACTACGATTGGGTTTGCTCGAGCGACACATATAGGTAGGTACATAGAAATACAATAAATTGCATAAGAGTACTTTTTGATTTTTGGTTATTAAAATATCTCTTATACGGGCTCTGGTGGAAAATCTGTTTTGTATACTAGGTGACAACCTAAAATGATATCAAGTGTGCGTTTGGGAGTGAAAACAATAAATTCACTGAAACTTTGGTATTTTCTTTGTCTGCAATTCCGAATTATTAGGTGGGTGCTTGACTTACTTATTGCATAAGATTTCTGTCTTGCCGCAGACGTTAGACACTTTTTATGTAGTTTTACTTGGGTTTTCTACTGCGCACGCGGTATGCAAAAAAGTGGGTTCTGGATTTGCCACTAATAAATACCCTCTAGTTCGAGTTGCTAAGGAATGTGACATTTTACTGTAACGAAATATTCGTAAAAGAAATCACAGCTAACGAGACGTCTTTCTTTAAATTCGAATTCCAACAGGTCGATACTATTTCGTAATAGTTGGTGCAACCTTCATCTTGTAACCTCATTATGTTTTTATTACTCAAGTTATAATAATAGTAATAAAATTGAATCTTTTGCCTGCAATGATTAGACCAAAATTTATTGATCGGTATACACCTGATTCTTGGAATAGGTTGGTACATGAGAAAGTTTTGCCTCACGGCCACAGAATTGCGTATTGTATTCCCGATGAAGTTTTCTATTTCTGTTTAGTTTAAAATTGCAAGTGAGCACTCTTACTTATTAATAAATAATGATATTAAATAATTTTGAAGATGTTGTAACAATTTGCAACAATTCTGCTTGTTATAAATTCCTACAAAGATTTTGAAGAATTCTGTTTGTTTCAAATTGCAGTCAACCTTCGATAACTCGAACTGCCATGTGACGTAAAAAAATTTCGAGTTATCAAGATTTCGACTTATCAAAAATAACTGTACATATACTATTGACGCTATTGCCAACTAACTTGGTTCGACTTATCAAAAATTCGAGCTATCGAAGTTCGACTTATCGAAGTTCGACTGTATATGAAAATCGTTATCTATAATACAATAAATAATATAAAGAATAGAACCCTATATGGATCTACTCTGATAGTATAAGAAGAAAATCATTGTTTTGTCACTCAAAGTCAATCACTCCTGAAACAAAATTAAAAAAAATTATTTTTGGAGATTAGGGAAACTCTTGCCCATTAAGTTTACAGAATTTCAGTGTATTTCTCTGTGTGTACTGCTGCAGCTATATTCCCTATACAGATAGGTATAAAGAATTAAAGAGTTAGTAGCTAAGTATAAAGCAGTCAACTTTTTGGCATCTTTTTGGGTTGACTGTAGAAAGTAAAGTATAATGTCAAATATTCCAAGTTTAACTCTTGTATTTTAATTATTTTAATTAATTTTAATATCCAAATATTGAAATGATCAAAACAAATTCATAACCATTTTAATTTTCGCTATTTTGAATTTTGATATTTTTGAAGAGATTTTATCAAAAAGTAACTTTAAAAAAATTCGGCCAACATTTTGGACACAACTTTCTTATTGTTGGGACAAATTTCAAGATGTGGTTAACAAGTCGGATACAGTGAATTTTGTTTTACTCTGTTTCCAACCCCATTTTAATTTTCGCTATTTTGAATTTTGATATTTTTGAAGAGATTTTATCAAAAAGTAACTTTAAAAAAATTCGGCCAACATTTTGGACACAACTTTCTTATTGTTGGGACAAATTTCAAGATGTGGTTAACAAGTCGGATACAGTGAATTTTGTTTTACTCTGTTTCCAACCCCATTTTGCGTTATGTAGTATAATAGCATATAAATTTTATTTGGGTCTTACAGGATCTAACTTAACAATTTTTCATAGTGTAAATTAAATTATAATAAACAATCAAAATTGGAATAATGTTGAACTGAAAATCAATTTAATTTCTATTTAGGAATACGAAATACCTATGGTAAGTTTCGTCAACTAATATACAAGGATTTGACGCACAGGGTTGAAATTTTTTGAAATTGACTTGTTTTTTAATGAAACTCGACATTTGATTATGAAACGTTTCAAGCTTATGATGTAATTGGTTCCTGAGATATCGTTATACCAACAACTTCACCTCACACTACACAACACCATGTAAAAAGGTTATTTTTATTACACTTATTACCCCAGTGTGCCCACAAAAAATTAAGTAGCTTCAATAATAAGAAATAAATTTCAGAATATCTTAATTCAAGCTTTCGACCTCTTTCCCAACTTTCATAAATTTTTTCGGCAAGTGACAATATGTAATGTACTTTTCATTTAAATTTCGATTTTTAACTAACTAGCTTAAGCCGTTCCTGTGGCATAGTTCTACGTTATTTCTTCGTCGAAATTTTTTTGGGATTTTCAAAATATAAATTATCATGGAAACAATTTTATTTAATCGATGACAATATTTAATTTTTAAAATAATAAAGTAAAATTATCACAAAATTAACCCCGGTAGTAACCTGAGAGGCAAATTACCATAATGTCAAAATTACCGATTTGAGGCTTGAAATGTTTGAAAAATGGGAAATAAAATATGTATTTATTAGGGTTGGGTCTGCCAAATCTTGTAATATATTTATATCGGCAATCGATTAAAATATATGGACAAATTTGCAACTAGTCGATTTTATTCTTTCTGAATGTCCTTGTATATTGATTTTATATCGAACAATACTGATCTTGATCTCTAAGGTCGCTAGCCGAAATATTTTAATATCAGGATGTAAAGATCAGGAAGTAGATTAAGCTAACAAGAAACAAAAGATTTTGAAGCAAGTAAAATTCAGAATTAAATATAATCATAAAATAACGAACGTCAACTCAAAGCTACTGACAATTAATGCCGTCGTAAAGAATTTTAGACCATGAAGGACACATCTTCCAATGACTTTTAAGTTTGTTTATAATCACGACAATAACAAACTAACTACGTTTTAAAAACGTACATTATAATTATTATAACCCGAAGCTAAGATTTTTGTGATTGACTCTGCGGTTTGATCGCTAATCGCTGCAACAACAGATCGGCACAGGTAAGGCATTTTAAGCGTTGTTCCAGGTGCAGTATGGTGCTCGTTAAGCTCTCTTATTACACATATCGCCAGCGAAACAATATCAAAATGTAAGTTAAAGTGCAACCTTCACCATTGAACTATAATAGTCACTCGTACCCTCTGCGATAAGATCGGTAGTACGTAGAGTGTCAAAATTTCGCTAACAACCGCAGATCGTATAAGATTCAAGTATCTAGCAGATACACTCTTGTCATTATTTCTCATGACGCAGCGTAGACCCGCAATTTTCTAGCGTAATTCTTCAAGTATCGTGCGGCGCAATCCGAGGCCAAAGTTTACTCGAACAAGAAGAATAATGACTGCAATGAGAGCTTGTTATGTCGAGCGATAGGCATATCATAGGTGCCGACTTGGGCAGCAGATTTGTGTAGTAGCCCAGTACCCCAATTACAAAATGATTTTTCGCATTTTAGTGGTTCGCGATCGCGCGGTATTCGTGACAAACAAAAGGTTGTCCGATGATCGTTAGTCAATTTCACGATCATTTTATCACCTTGGGCGCTACCGTTTGTCCCAACTGCTTGGTTTACTTTGAGGGTTTCAATTTCAACCAGAAATATCAGGCCAATCATTCAAAATTCAGTTCAATACATCTTACAATATTTTGCCGATATTTTTACCGACGTTGGACCGACCGGTCGTACAACTACTGTATGTGTCCGTCGTCATTCGAAGCCTGAGGCAAATTTAATAGCTTAATTCAATACGAAATCTAATTACGGATCGCGATGACAAAATACTTTTCCAACCGAATTTATTCTATGAACAACAAACATCCGATTCGCTTTACAAAGTATTGAGATGTTTGTGGGGCGTTGCGACTATTCAAAAAATCTATAAATCAAAACTTGTGGCGAAAAAAACTCACGGTTTGACTGTTTTTATCAAAAAGGTAAGCCTTCAATTTTTTCGACAGATCGAGAAGATACTCAAGGTTTCTTGTTATCTTCATCGCAGGCGGTGACTCTTTTCAAGTTCTTCCGAGTCATTTTTCACGTTCGGAAACATCGTCGACTCAACGCGTTTTGGGTTGTGAATCAATTTTGAAATTCAATACTCCCTCCCCCTGATGGGTATTCAACAAAAAGTTCTTATAACTTTAGAACTGTAATATAACTTTATATAAGCACATCATCGCCTGTACAAAAAGCGTTCTTAATCGTTTAATTATTTGCCTGAAAGTCATGTTGAAAATGTATTTATTTAGTTGTAAAAGAACATTTTCAAATTGGAATAGTCACGGTCTCATCTTCTATCGAATATAAACATTATATTTAACAAATGAGTGGTTAGAAAGAATAAAACTATTGAAAGATAAATTAATAAAAAGTCGACCTCGGATTTGATTTATTTCGTGAGTTGAAGGATATTCGAATTTCTGGTTAATTTATTTTGCTTCTCAGTTAGAATATTAACACATCATCAGAATTTATGAAACAGCATTAAATTTTGAAGAATTGTTTTTTTTTTATTGAACAGCACATCTTTTACATTTGTGTTTTTTTTTATGCCAAATGGAAGTCCCTGAATACATTAATATATTTTACGTTTCCTGAGAGTGAAGAAGACGCCACAGGGTTACTTTCAAAATGGTACACTAGGGAGGTTGAAGAAAGCAATAGATAAGGAATTCCACGGAAACAATAAATATCCTAAAAAATTTTACGACAATGTATAGATACATCTACAAATTTTTTATTTTCATGTTTTAGTGTTAATAGACCTTAAAAATATAAAATAAAAAAATAAAAATACCCTATTATTAAAAAATAATATCGCCGTAAGAATGGTAAAGAGCAAGGGTACCTTTATAGAGGGGCAAGAAGGAGCACTTGCCTCCACCTGTTTTCCACCAAGTCAAAAACTTGTACATATATATTATAAAGTGACGGAGAGTATTATTTTTCTATCCCTTTGAAATCACACTTGTTTTAAGTGGCTCGACGGACCAAAAATTGTTCGATTGCTTATAATCAAAAATTTTTAAACTTTCTTTCAGGCTCAGTTGTAACAAGAACGTCTTAAGCGACTACATTTCTTTACATTATGAAGAGTTTAATTTAGCTGCAAACAGTAGTTGAATAGTGTTAGTAAAATGTATGTACTCATCTATGTACTTATATATAGCTATTTTCAGGAAATCAGTAATGAGTTTGGATGTTTGCCGAAATGTTCGTTACCTCATTGTTCTTTATACCAGAGCTCCTGACATGGCATTACACCTTTCCTGAAGCCATGTTATAAAACTATCTTCTCAAGCTTCTTGAAAGATATTTAGATCCAACGAAGAGTATTGTCCCAAATTCGATCCATAAAATATCATGGAAGATTGGAAGGCCGTATTTAGGCTGTAGCTTCATAAAATAAAATACACTTCTATTTTGCAGCTGTGCAGTTCTACACTGAACGATAAGTCAAGTAGATTCTCACGCTATAACTTGTACCACCCCACTTGTGGCGCCACACGAATCTTGATATCAAATTACAACATAAAAATTCCGAAACGAAATTCGCTAAACCAGGCCATTACCAACATCTCGCCAGATCCCGTTGTGAGAAATCAGGTGAAATTTATACGATCAAATTGATTTGATCTCGACCCGATCGATGATTATATTAATGACAGCTATCAAGTGATCGTACGCACCCAGCCTAATCTCAGGACTTATGATGTGAGCACAATGTAACGGACGCGCCGCGTCCACATACGATAAACTTGCTTTATTTTGCGAACTCTACGCGAAATGGATTAAATTATGAGGCAAAGGTAAAACTTGATGAGATCCATAATTACGGCAAATTAGCAGGAGGCGTGGGTCTTTAAAATATATGTCGGATATGTGAGACCCAGTCTAACGGTCATCCGTCACCTTTTCTACAACGTTCTGTACTCTGTAGTATTTTTAATCCGATCAGCTTTTTTTTGCACTGATTGATTTGCCATTTGGCAGGCTCTTGTCACGATCTGTCACTCCCAATTTGTTATCAGGAGTAGCGAACTCACGTCTTCGAAATGCGCACGCGGCATTTTCGGTCGACGGAATTCGGTCAGGGCTAAAGTTGTGTAGATTTTAGTTGCAATTTTTCTATTGTCTCTAGATTTGTAAAGTGAATTGGCATATCCTCATATCGGGGATTGTCTAGCCGCGCAGGTAAATGTACTGACTGTCTTATTGCTTCGGGCCATTCGAATATTTGACATTTTTGATCCGCAAAACTGATTTCTATCTTTTTAGGTCAATGGAGTGTACGACCAGAATGACAATAATACCTTGGCGGTTTTTTTAGTTCCCGCTTTTTCTAGAGCAGTTCTCAATAAGTTCAATGAATTTTGCATAATAATTTGACATTATCGCATTTATTGATTTTGGTTTTTTTTTCTTTACGTCCAATGAAGGTAAGTGGCAACGATTTGGGAAATATATTGAACTCAATAATATCGTTAGTGTGATCTGGCTTCTTCGGAGGACGATCTTGAATCTCTAGACTAACAACAAGAAATTTGTATTCATCTCTGAAGACCTACAAGAACACAAGATTTTGAAATAGGACGATAAGGCCGGTCATTCAGGGAAGTTACTCGACTCATATCAAATCAATTCTAAGCCATTGAGTATAACATAGTGACCAACTTTCTGAACAAAAACTAAAACAAAAACATAAAACGGGCTTTGAAATTTTGAAATGCTGAATTAAATCCATTCTCTTTTTTAGATAACTTAAACAGTTTACTCCACAAAGTTGAAAATTATTTGGAGTATACATAATTGAAAAAAAAATAAAAATAAAAATGTTTTGTTCTTCCAATTACTACTTTTATTTAATTTTTAAATTGATTTTAATCAATATACCTACTAGATATATTAATTTGGTTTTTTTTAAAATAGTAAATTTTGAATTTTGAAAACCATTTACAAAAATAGGAAAGAAATTTAGTTTAGTTTTAGCCTAGTTTTAAGCAAGTTTTAAGGCACCCATATGGTTTTTTTTGTTCCAATTTTCCTTATGAAAATTAAATACCAAACAAAAAGTTTTATTAATTTATGCATAAAAGAAAAACATGAATTACTATGGCTGAAAAGATATGCGATCTGAGCACCAACTCAACAGAAACATTGTACAATTACCGAATATAAATATTTATTTGGAACGAAAAAAACATCTATCTATCTATCTAAATAATAAGTTTTACATTCATACAAGTATTTTTTTTATTTTGAACGTTTTTCATCAAAATAGAAAAATCTTTCAGTATTACAAAACTATTACTTTCGACTTTGACAATACGAAGAGTCTATGCCTTTCGATGACGAAACATCGGACCTAGTCACCTAGTCCAACACAATCATATAAAAAGAACTGGCCTCTCCAGTGAAGTTTTTCCAATTGTCATGTCCTCACGGACAGCGATTAGTCAACAGTCGGGGATATCGTGTTGGAGTTTCACTCCACTGACACCGGAAAAACAGCTAACATTTAAGTGGGGTAATTTGCTTATTTCAGTTAAAAAAAAACAAAAAAAGGAATTTTGCAAAAGTTAAAAGCAATCAACAGTATTAAAAAAATATTGAAATCTGCAATATTGTAAACACTTAATTCTTAATTTAATAATATTAGTATTGTAATATAATTTTTTTTATAAATAAATATTAAACAATTTTTCGAAATCAACCCTCAACACTCACCCCCCATTACTCTTTCTGGTATGCTTCCTATGCGTTGCATAAGTATTTTATAAGCCTTTCTTTTACATATTGATTTATCTAAACGCTTTCATTCAAGTATAATTGTTCACCAATTGCGTATATCCTTTGTAATCCAATTAACTTTTAAACGTCCTACAACAAGATTATGATGCAATGCGTTTAGCTAAGCAAATATTGAATAATGGTAAAAATTGCTATATTTATATTACAAATGTAATCTAGTCTATTATTTTTTGATTACAAATAGTCAAACATAGCACCTTTGAAAACGGTCTCGTTTTATTTTGGGCGCCCAAAATTCAATTATATTCCACAAGCCACCGTAGTGTTATATTACGCAATATAATTATCTTTGTAATTTTTCCAGATAAAATTACACCCACCGTAAATAAATTGAATTTAATGTTGTTCCGGAGGTGTGTGCCACCAGCTTGGCGCGAAAATATAAAAAATAGAGGAGAAAACCCGACTGCGTTACTCAGTTATTGAGTAACTTTTAAATACAAATCGATAAACGATCTAGTTAAACATGACTACCAAATTTGAAATTAATACGAAACAATTTAATTTCGATTTAAATTTTTAAGCAATTTGTTGCAGCACAATAAAAAAAAACATTTTCTGTTAACATCTGTGCACAGATACTTTCTCCATTGTTGTTGATGGTGGCGTATTATGTGTGTTAAGAAACGCTATCCCATTTCCTATTTGCTCATCGATCCGCCCGCACCTTATTTTCGTTCTTTTACTTTCGAGATTGTATTGTGTCGTCAAGCATTCAAGCGTTTTATGTGCGTTTTTCCGGATTTTAAATCATATCAAAGTGCATCAAGAAGGCGTGATCAGTTTTGTGCTTGGCTCGAGTTTAACTCTTACCTGGATAAAGTGCAGGAAGGCTCAATTACCAAGGTAGTAATTACGAGTCTAACTTAGAAATAATAAGCTGAAGTTGTATTTAAGGTTTTTAATCTTAAAGGTTTCAGTAGACGAATTACAAATTCAAATCTTAAGATATTTTTTAATAACAAATACTAAAAAAGTGGCAGATCAAATTCACTGGAAAACTACATATTTTGTATTTTGCATCTCCTTATGTTATTATTAACAATTTTTCTTTTCTTTATTAAATAATTATAGTTTACTAAAAATTGTTTAAAGTTTAATATATTGTTAATAGCTAGGAGTTTGACAAGATTTCAAATTAAGCACAATTCGTTTAAAGTCAATAGAAAAATTTAATCGCATTAATTATAATCTCTCCAGAAGTATTCTTTCCATACGAGAAGAGTCGAGAGACTTCCGCCCTGTTTTGGTGTATTTGTATGTGGGTGGAGGAACTGTGGGGAGTTGTTTTGCGGCCAAACACTAAGCCCGAAAATACTCATGTCGTCATGTCGACGACTCATGTCGTCGCCGCAAAGACGATGGCTGCGACTTCAGCCATCGCAGCATAGACGTCGGCAGCGATATTGTCCACGGCTGCTACAGACTAGCAATGGCACCGAATACTGTCGTCCCGTCAACGACCTTATCTATGTTGGACTCTCGGCATAGCCGGGAGAACTCCAACACATGGGGTCGTGACGAAAGTCCTTCAAAGAACAACCGACACAAGGAAAAGTGATTCTTCTCGAAAGCTACGTTGCCGAAGAATTTGACTTCTTTATTGTCATCAAGAATTAGACGTAGTCCATTGGATATTTTCCCTGCATCAGTTGTTGGGAGTTTTCCAGCCCGGCTGGAAGAAGCCGTCGCAATTAATGGCATAACATCGCACCTGTACAATAAGAGAAAGCTTAAACTTTCGTTAACGAAACGATTCAAACTAATTGTTCCCCTTGGCTTTATATTCCATAAATCCAATTTCACAGGTTAACGCAGTCATGCATGTCAATAAACAACACCAAACACAAACCGTACACATCGATTGTATCTGTCAATATAAAATCCGCCAACACACAACTAAGAGCAAATATCTTTAACACTTCTAAGACCACTTAAAAAATGAGACCAGAAAAAAACTTCCACCATAAATTCTCAACTGTGGCAAGGCAGCACTCTGAAAATTCCATTACATCACACAACGCAATCGCCACAAGACAATGAAATTCACTTCCACTTTTCTGCTATAGTTTTGTCCCGGGTGCCATAAATTACCCAGCGTCCATGGTGTAAAGTCCTATAATCTTGGAGATCCAGACGATATAAAGTTAAGGTCTTAACGACATGCAACACATGGGGTTTGTGTTATAACGAAATTATTGTTCGTTACTACGGACATCTTAAGACCCTCCAATATCCTGACCTTAATCCAAGTAATTCTTCGTGACATGGAACACTGTCTTACGGAGAACCGGACCATTTTTAACGTGTAAGTAAACATGAAATTGGGCTAGGACTAGGACACGCCTATAAAAGGATGGTGGATCTATTGTGCTAAATCTTCCGGGTTCTATCCGATCTTAGCGTTAGCCTCACTAGCTCATCAACTTGCTGGCCCGATTGGATATCCGATTTGGACCTTGGACCGTCGTCAGTATTTTCCCCGAGATGATTTATCGGGAATTAATTGAAAATAATTTATCCAAGCAGATAATTCGAATTATTTTCGCTATGGATGATGTCATTGGATATGACTTTTGATTTATTATACGCCAGCCGCTTAGAACCTCGTAGCCTTGGGCTAAGAGTTCTTTATGAATCAAAAAGCATAAAAAAGATTTGAGCAATACCTCGGAAGCAATAATAGTGTATTATATTTTTGGTATAGGTAAGCGCCCCGTTCATTTCTGAACAACTGTGTCTTCTAGTTCAGTCTTATGGGGACATAATTCAACAACTTTAATATTTACAACGACTTCAGGTTTCGGCAACAGGTCAAGTTATTGCGGTTACATGAGGCGATAAATGAGTTATTTGAGAACCTTAGGTTAAGTAAAATGCTAGCGATAAAATAAATTGCATTTTGGAATGGTATTATCCAGCTAATGGAAGATATGAAGAAAAGACAGTAGTTGTCTTGAACTTTCCTACCGTAAGACATTGTGGTGGGTGCAATCTAAGATTATAGTTGACATCCTAGTGAACAGCAAAATTTCTTCAAATCATAGTATGGAGCTTAACAACAATTCACAATGATATAATTTGGTTTGTTATGATTCGTGGATATGAAATTTTGTTCAGGAACGCACATATGGAAAAACTGTGGATAATTCATACAGTTGTAAAGATGTTTAGGATAATTGCGCAATCCACCTTCTCGTGACTCAATCCGACAGCTCCTTCGGGCCTAGTCCAATGTTGCTTTTAAAGTGGCTTTTCCAGTGAAGGTTTTTCAATACTCATGTTCTTAATGGTGGTAGCCAACGATCAATCCCAGTCAGAATATTTCGAATTACCAACTAGACAACTAGAAATTCTCTTCTTAAATATTAAGGGAACTATTCGTGGTTACTACGGACAATTGCACTGTATCTTTTAGGTTTGACTCCCGGCTAGGCTAGGTGGTCAAAATTTCGAAAGTAGTTTAAGGGCTTATATAACTCTGAAAGCACTGAAAATCGAGTAAATTTGAAAAATTATTATGAAGGTTATATGGTGAAAAAAAAAATTTATTGTTGGGTTCACATTTCTTATTATATATTCAACTATAGAACTATAGAACTTTTTTAGATATTAACATTGTTTTTTACTGGTATAAATTGACTACTTATGAAAACGATGGCGCCTGCTGGTCGGCATCATAACTTCACTAAAAATAATTCAATTTGCAAAAATGAAAAAGAATCTTGTAAAAGATTGTAGTAGTTATAGTCTCTCGGAGGGAATTTTTAATTTTTTCCAAAATAAATAAGTTACAGTATTTCAAACTTTAGTAATCAGTTTTTTTAAGAAAAATTTGCGTTCAATAATTCATAAAAAAATTTCCAAGCAAAAAATTGAAAAAAGCTCTCGATAGATTATAGAAAAAACAGTTATCAAAATTTAAAAAAAAAAAAGTTGAAAAATTTTGAAAACTGACTGAGTTATCGTGCCGACCAGGTCAAAAAACATAGTTTCGAGAAAAATGCGTTTAAAGTTTTTGATAGGTAAAATGTTAACTTACGGCTAGTCTCCCATTCTAGCTTCGTACTGTACGCTTTCTTGCTCTTTTATCTTCGTGTTTTTCACAGATGGTCCTATGAATGATCTCGTTTTCTATGATACTCGGCTTTTGCGAAAAAATATATTTTAAACGCTGCTGTTAAGAGTGGAGCGGCAAATAGCCAGGAAGCCGCTTTAAACCGATGTATGGTCACATTTAGTGCTATAACTTTGTAATAGAGTAGAATTTTCTAAATTCCATTTTTTTTTATAATTCTTGAAAGTATAAGATATAAAAATTTGTAAGAAAATATAAATCGAGCCCTTAAGGCGAAGTGAAAAAAAAAATTATATTAGAGTTTAATTTGGTTTGCCCCACACTTGTGCGCCAAATGTTACGAGTACTGTCAATTAACTTCTTGCATGCTTCGTAAATGTGTAGCAAATAAGATCATTATGAAAGACGATTAGAATACGCAGAAATGCGGAGATTACGCAATCTTTTGGTTGGTTTTTACACTCTAGCTCACCGATAACGATGAGCAATTCAAATATTATGCTAATGATGAAACGGTTTTCAAAACTTTCATTTCCAGTGATGGTTTTTAAGTTTCAAGGAGAATAAGTCCTGGTGCTTCTTATGAAGGATCATGTTTTGCAAGCTGAACCGGAACAATGTCCGTTTTAAACTTCCATTAGTCGCTTTATTTATACGTTTTCTTATAGATTTTTCTGACTTTGCTTTGTCGAGCTCATTTCGAAATTGCGAGCGCTTAACTTTAAGTGGTTTTTCTGTCGTATCTTGACATTGTGTTGCAACGTAAACCATCTAATGATCTTAGAGAGTATAAAAGGTTTCAAGTATTAAACGATATGCGTACAAGGAAAGAAATAATGCAACCTGTAGGTACGTATATACGTTTAGCTTCCACTTTCAGGTACCACGACTTACCTACTTACTTACATCGAAACGAAAATCTCTAAGAAACGATACGCCTTAAGGTTTTAATTTCAATATTGGAACCATATGCTCGATTTCATCCCAAATGGGCGCCTCTTACGTAAAACCCTTCTGGAATCACATATTGCTATTAAGGCTCAAAAATGTTTGCCTCATTTCAGGTCATATACTTAGCTGATCAATCAAAGGCCGCGAGCGCTTATCGCTGAGAAATTCAGAAGATTAAGTCCGTCTAATGTTTATGGTATGTTTTCGACGGCTAATGTGCCACTTTCATTTCACAGAGGCAAGTCAGAAGAAAACGTGAGGGCGGTTAATCGTATGTATTTTAGTTGCTTAATACAGGTAATCGGTTTTCTGTGACTTGACAAGAATAGCACATATTAAATAACGGAAAGTAGTCTCTATAATTATTTTCTAGCAACTAATTATCTTCAGCCATTAAATTTCATTGAATCAACGAGAACAGTATAAGACTATTTAAAAACTTGGAAATTTCCTTTGATGGTTCCGGCGCGTAAATTAACTCCTTTGGTTTTCTGGTGTCCGAATATGTCATGAGAGGATTCGCTTCACAGCCTTAAGAATGCAGTAGACAAGAAACACAATTTCCTCACATCCAACGAAGAAGGTGCTGAGAATGGTATCTTTAGAGATGACTTGTTTTTACTATCGCTAGTTAACGTCCAGCTCGACGGACCAAAATCTTCTAATAAAAACTTTTGTAAATATGCTTTTGAAATTTTTAGTATCGCAAAAGCTATTTAAGCACAAGTTATACATCTTTATGTAACTAAAATCAAAATTTAGTCAGATGAGAGGAATTTATATCAGTACAACTGATATAATAATTTCATAAAATTTCTTCCAGCTATCTCGAAGGTTTAAATATTACACTTTGTGTTTTGTTAAATTTCGACGATTTCCAGACTACTACGAAATAATGTTGAAATAAACAATAGTACAGAAAGAAAAATACAGACAACGATTTTTAAGTATATGTCTTTATGTCGACTAAACTTTTGGTCATCTTCATCTAGGTCATCTACCTTTTTTTCTTCAGTGTTGCATACATTTATTTATTTATTTATTTATTTATTAAGTATGGATCCCGGTTAAAAATCCGGACCCATTAAATTTACGGCCAGGCCCAAAGGCATGTTGACTATGTATGCAACACTGAAGAAAAAAAAGTGAGAAGTGAAAAAAATATGAGTTGAATTTACATACTTATATCAAGATCTCCTTAATACCTTCGGCTGTTCACATATAAATGTCCTTAAATCTTCCAGGACTTCGATACTTGTGTACTTTCAGCGTACTCCTTGTAGGTGTTTATATTCTTAAAAATTGAGGTTGAATGATTTTTTTTATGGTTTTTCAGCGGACTTCAGAAATTGATGTTTAGCTCTCAACTAGTATCTGCATTTATGGTACCAGCATTATCTTCCCAAGTTCGTATACAAAACAACAAACTTAACAAAAATTCAATATTTTATCTAGGTTTCAGCTTTTTGATTGATTTGCTGAGGTTCTATTTCCATAGGTGATTGAAGGGATAACATATGGGATCATGGTATACTCTCTAAAATTAAACTTGTTTCATTTGAAGAAAGCTTGGAATAGCGGTAAATTCAGAACTTCGGGCACTTATCCAAAAGATGCAAGTGCATTACAATAGGTCGGTACCTACGTTATTAATCCCACGTATTGCGCTTGGGTTCCTACACAATGCAACCAGCCCGGTTGCATTAATCATTCGAAGAAAATTATCAACGACAAGAAATCCCAGGTGCGCGTCAACATCCGCCAATAAATCATCCATTGGTTTCTGGGTCTTCTGTGTTGTCTCTTCACGTTGACGACTATCTTAAGTGGCTCCGAATCGGAACATTCGATGGCTGACGAACAAAGTGAAGCACCTCGCACTCCCCCAGCTCGGCAATCAATTTTAATTGAAACCTTTTTCTCGTTCGACCTATTTGTCGCAAGAAAAGTTCCCACGCACCTTTTCTTCCAATCGTTGTCCAATTTCTCCCGAGTTGTTTCACTTCAATCGTACGAAAAACAGCTTCGTAGTCTAAGGTATAGACTGCGATCCTCTTTCTTGCAAAAACCAAACAAAAAATCGTTAAGAAACTTACCGGGGTCTTTAATTGTCGTGTGTATGTGCTATGCATTGGAGTAACGGTTTGAATCTTGCGAATTTATTGTTTTCCTATTCTGATCGATAACCCCCATAAATGCCTTGACGAGAAGCGTTCAAAGCATTTGGCCTGAGACGATGTCGTTCTTGATCGGTTGTTCGATCGATCTATTGACAAGACTAAGACTTGCGACTATCGTTAACAAAACTAGAAGACAGTAAGACACAATTTTCGTGTCTTTCTTGTGGCTTGTTTTGCTTATGAAACGCGGCCAAATAAAACGATTCGCATGAAATACGAAAGAAATCCAAAGATTGATCGATCGATGATCGGCCGGGAAATAATTAAAAACGGAACTTCGGCGGAAATGTTCTTCAAGTTGATCCGTTTTGGTCGAAACGCAACTGTAGACCGCCTCTGATCGATGGGCATAAATGGCACCGATACAAGACTTTATCGGTCACGACGTTCTTATTTCCGGTGCGTGGACATTATCGTAAATTTGTTAGTCTTGCACTCTTGCAACTTAATTAAACCCCGTTAGTTGCCAGGTTCTTGCATTACAGGTGGGATTAAACCCACCTGTAGTTCTAAAAAATTGGGTGAATTCATGTAAGCAAAACACTTGGAAAATAATAGATGGGTATATGGTAAAGTTAAAGAAAAATTCGATATATGGAAGTTTGACTCAGATAAGATCCACTCGATTTTTGTAAAATAAGTATATTTTAACAATTGGAGTACACATAAATTCTTTTTGATTTTGCGATAAATAGCACTGAGAAATGTGCATGATCTGGAACTAATTGCTTTAATATTATTAATTTGAAATTCATAGTTATGGTATGGACTTAAATATGTATGTACAATCCAAAAAATATAATCAATTTAAAATTGTTCAAGTACAAATATGAAATTCAATCTACGACAGGATTGTTAGAATACACCCATAAGTTGACAACGGTCTGTCAAGCGAAACTGTGCGAACTCTGCGCAGGTAGTAATGTCAGATATGAAGATATAAGATATAAGATCTTTCTTAGCTTTTTAACCATACACAAGAACCTATATTATTCAAATTACTCATACCTTCTAGATTAAATTATCACTCTGCAAAAAAATTAATCATGAAGTATGATTAAATAAGCAATAAAGGACTCAAGACGTACTCCTGAGGGACCCCACTTAAGCAAAATTTCCAAGAAAACCACTTGGGGTTTTAATAGAAAAATCAACAGTTTCACTAGTCGACAGATATGCTACTAAGATCTTTCCTAAAGTCAAAAAGCTTCTGTGTGGTACAGAGAATCTACTTCTATTACTCGGAAACATCTTTAAAAAATGCAATGATTCAGAAACCTACTTCTTTATTGAAAGTCATACTTGGGCGGAAATTGTTTTTACATCGAAAAATTTAGTTTTTTTTGCGAAAAGCTTGTCTTGTTTTAATAATATATGCTTCTAGAATATGACGATTCACATCGTGGATACTCCGCGCGAAATAAAAACGATAAATAAAATAAATAATAACAATCCGCTACTTGGCAAATATGTTATAAAGAAATAGCGGACTGTTTTCACCGGAAATGAAGCTTTAAATTCAGAATTCACATGTCGGTCGTCATAGGTGGATAATCAAATTAATAACAGTTTATTTACGAGTATGTTATATTGTCCCCGGTGTAGAACGAACGAAACGAAAGGCACTCGCCCGCACCAAATGCGGGTGGCATCGATTATTTGATTACCTACATAATAAAGAAAAGGTGTACAAGCGGCAGGTGATTTTTCATAAAGCAGTTTCACGGTAGCAACACAACGTTTATGTTTGAAATTTGAATTTGTATCACGTAGTTGCGAGGGGGTCATTGACGTCGATTTTTGCCGGTCAGTTTCATATGTGTAACTACCCTACCTATGAGTATGCAAGATGAATAAAACCTATTCAGTGTTCTTTGCCTGTATAATTTCGGTAATGTTCTGCGATACGTTAACGTTTTTATAGGTGCGAAGATTACCTTTAAGGAATCGCAGGCCATTGAGTTAATAACAAGCCGGTCGGGTACACATAGGTATACAGGTGCATTATGTATGTGGCGTACGTTATCGCGACGAATATTTAAAAAAAAAGGTGAGTAACTCTAATGTTGCATTTCCTGCCCTTTGCAAGCGGCTTCGGAAAGGAAATGCAAATCGACTTGCGTGTGTTATCTTCTCTGTAGCTCGGCTCAATGCTGTTTTAACGGTTGACTGACATTTTCCAAACTGAAAATGTGTGATAACACTTCTTATGTTCATGCAAATTAACTTCCCGCAATCTGGCCGGTGCGGTGGTTGATGACCAACTCGAAGTCGTTCTCGATGGCCACTTGTACCTACCTGGCATATCGGTGCATTATAATTACTCGTATTATCAGCGTCTTGGCTACTTTGCGGTAATGGTAATTTGTCAGTACATGCGACATGTTAGTGTCTACTTAATTTAATTTTCCATTAAGTTAAAGGTTTCATTAACAGGCTCCACTTTTGTCTAATTATACGGAAAAGAACACATCTGGAAATTGTGGTAAAGTGATTTTCGTGGTGGGAAAAAAATGCTTTAAGACGTTGCGTGCCAATGGGGCTACAATTTCTCTCAGATCTCTTTCAATTAAGATGGTATAATCTGAGCATTACAAAGTTTGGACTGATCTAACTATCTAACTTCTGTACGTAGATAACAATACAAATGTGAGTCCATTTTAAAATACAAAAAAGAACACTATACAATCCAGTCAAATCAATGAAATGAAAGTACAGGGCAATTGGTTGAAGGGTGGGGCTAATTTTGCTCAGCAGTAATAACTTTTGAAAACATTTTGAAATATTGGGAAAAAAAACTATAAACTTGCTTTTATTTCAAAACTCTGCAAAACTATTGCTAATATAATAATGCCTACATATTGTTAAAAATTTCAGTTAATATCATCAAATATTTTTGGCATATACTGAATCGCTTTTTAACTCAAAAAGTTCATTTGGAAAGAATGGACAAGTTCGATAATGCTCGTGTATTTTGCTGACACTGAAAGACACAAGACTTATGCACTCAAAAACCCTTCATTAGTTCAAGATTCAGGTGCAACTTCTATATTCAAAATTTTGATGCCTATCTATTGACGAAAACTAGAGCGGATACATGTCCTAAGAACGATGGGTGTTGATTTCAAAACTTAAGAGTAGATATAGACTATATAAAGTAAATATAATCACCAATTTTTCCATCGTCTTAAAAGCAACATCATTCAAAGGCTTATTTAATCGTTCTTAGTAGGTGTATCTGCTCAAATCTTCGTCTATAGTACGAAAAAGTGCGCGTACTATAGTCTTCAATTATAAAACATCGTAATAAAATGTGATACATTAAGAACCCTGGAATCATTGTAACAAAACATTGTCGCAATATTACGCAAAATCTACAATTGTAATTTAGAATAATTGCGGAAATGCTTTCTTTCTTTCAATTGTCATAACGTACTGTTTTCGAAACCGTCCAATTGAATTTTGTATTCATTAATCATAAGCGGTACTAAAACAGAATTTAACTTCCATCCATAAATCATTTTCAAGACACAGAAAGACTCACAACTTTCACTTAAATCGCTTGAATTAAAACAATTCGAGAATTAGCATTACGCGCTTACCTAAAGAATTTCAAAATTCAAAAGAAATATATTCAGGTTTTGATGAGTTTTGACGCGGAAACAAATACTCCAAAGCGACATTTTGAAGGCTTGATGAAAAGCAAAAACTGCAAAATTCAAAATACTCCGCCTACGAGCACTTAACATTTCATTGGCCGCAATTCACAAATACCAGCTGACCGTAACTTGAGCTAAACTTTGTTTACATTTCCATCTTTTGTCGAAAAATTATTTTTAATATTAAAAGTGAAAATTACCATATAGTAATTAGCATTACGTTTTATTGTTATACAATCCAAACCTACTGTTATACATACTATCGATTCCAACTGGCATACATACTCTAATTTTTCCTCGTTTGCAAAACATTGCGAAATGCGTCAAATTCAACGGCAAAGAACACGGTTTTCCTTCCGATGACAAATTTGCATCTCGTTTGCGATAGCACTTTCTTGAACGGATAAGATTTTTCGAATTTCCGCCAGATTAGTGACGAATATCCATTAACACCTACGCGAATTCTTACTATATGTTAATTTGGCTTATGGGAACCGTTAGCTATTGCGGTGGCTTCCCGGCGAGCGCCAAAATGTTTTTATTTAAATCGAACATATTTCGGACAAATTTGGCGCATACTATTGACCGATATAACAAATACGAATTTCGGACAATGTAACTAAAGAATTTGACCGTAAACCGATCCGGCCGTTTATTGTGATGATGCTACTAGCCATTTTTGGATTTTGGGCTGTTGTGTTCCTATTTCTATAACCACCAGCCACCACCGATCTTAAAAGAGGTTAAGAGCTATGTTTACATCGTAACGCGAATGAATACCGGAAAAACAGCTTAAGGTAAAACACGGTGTTGTAATTAGTGGCCATAGAGACTATTAGTGAATCTGTGTCATGCGCTACGCCAGGTACAGCGCTACAGATTTCTTTTGCATCATTGGTCGAGATCGGGGAAGTGGTCATACGCTTAACACCTGACCTGATCATGTTTTGCGTGCCATGTCTCAATACCGCTTATTACAACGCGTTCTTTTCTATTGTGGATAGGTACGGTGGCAGCCTTGAAGTGGGTCAAATTACCTGAGAATTCGACCTTATTGACATTAAATTGTAATTAGGACTGGATGTCGGCAAGCTACCGCGTGAGTCAGATCAACTTTTTTCTTGCAGTCCAAGAACTTCGGCCATAAGAAAGAAACTCCTTACCGTGAAATTAAGAGCAAAAAATCAAAGTTTCAGTTGGCATATGAATAATTCGTCTATGTACGAAGCAAGTAGTGGTCTAATCATGATGTTGATCTGATTCTAAGAAAAGATGTGGTCAACCACCTCTTCAAGGTTATCTTCATCGCCCGGTCCGAATTATTATATGGTCAGTCAAAGTAATCTTTTGATCGCAATTCGGCGGCAGAGCATAAATATTTTCGATATTTAATAAAAGAAATAGATCTAGCCCTGGCTACCTCAAAGCTAAGTCGTTTTTTCTCTATTACTTTTGTATAAAAATGTATTTCTTAATTGAGTACCTATTACTAGTATGGTTTTTACTTTATTATTTTTTAATAACAGATTATTATGATCTATCTATGTTTTAAATAAAAATGTGTTACTCTCAAATTTTATATTTTCACGTTTCGGGGCTAGTAATCCCAAAAGTCGCATAGCAACCTGAGGGGCAGCAAAGTTCCTTCCATCTATTTAAACTTATTGTAGAAAAATGAACTCTGAAACTTGTTTATAAATTTACATAAACATTAGCTAAGCGATTTACGCTGCTAACACTGAGAGCATGACTGAAAATTCAAAGCCAATCGTCAAATTGGTGATATATTACATATTTCAAACTCGCTATATTGATGGCTGACAACTTATGCTACCACCAACTATATTGGTTACCCCGAAGACTTGAAACGCATGTCTCGGAAGGCCAAGCCTTTATATCATCGTCCTTGAAAATTATACGATCTCGAAAGTCTGAAATCATAGAAACTTAATAAAATAATTTCAATTGACTCGAAAAGAATAAGAGTTTGTTTCCAGAATAGAACATTGAAAACAATTTGAGTGCAATTATAATCTGGAATCAATCTTAGACGCAGATTGCAGTTTACATAGGGCGTAGCAACATTGCGCTAAGATGATCAAATTTGATTGATTCTAGCTCATTGAATTCGAGTTAAGTCATATCAAAATGATCTTAAAAATGTCAATTTTGTATCAGTACCTACTCGAAGATTTTTTGGGCCAGTCGAAAAAATACCAGATTGGTAGCGTTTAAAAGCAAATAAATAAAAACGAAGCACGGCCCGCAATTACGTTGGTACAATTGTCAATGAATTTGCTACGATCTTGATTTGAAGATTTAAGTGAGAATTTGATAGAATTTCCAGTTCAATCAACTTCATGAACGCAAATTATTTGCCAACGGCCATCACATTTCTTTTTTTGCGGGGTTTTTCCGTTAGGGCAATTTTCGCAAAGTGTTTGGGTTAATTGCTTTATCGGATTGGCAAGACGAGCGGATTGCTTTCGCCTTTTTTGACCACAAATTAAGTACCCCCTTTTGTTTGATAACAACCAAATAGAGCCAACGATTGATTGAACGTTCGCCTATTTAATTTTAAAGTAAACTTGTTTCGAATGACCTGAAAAAGTCGTTTTAGTTTCCCTCATTTCGGCCAGTCTGTACTTAATTAGTCTTGAAGTTGAAACAATTCCATGTGGGCTGTGTTATTGCTCGGTACAACAAATTGATTAATGCAACATTGTAGCAATTGAAAGTTGAAGAAAGAATAGATTTAACTATTAGTAGATTGGGTTGGCTTGGGTGTGATCAATGCTAATTGACCATGTAAGAACAATAAATTGGATTAGTTACAGAACTAAAGCTACTCAAAGTGGATTTATGTAAAATGGCTCCAACTAGAATAAACTGCGGTCCAAGTGTATTACTTATAATTTAAATAAATCTTATAACCAGTTAAACAAATGTTTTGTTCATTGTTCGGAGCGAGTCCATTACCAGACTATATGGCATGTGTTCCTTCCAAGTTTCAATTTTCTAGTCCAAGCTGTTCCTGAGATTGCATAATTTAGAACTCTCCGATACTTCTCCGTTTTCCATGCTGTACTAGCCCTCAAACTGTACATTTTCTAGGTACTACATGTAGCTAGCTCATCGTCAATGGCGCGACAGTCCAAATTGGGCCAGGGCCTGCAGTACATGTAGCTAGCTAATTGGCTACTAGTACTAGCTTTCAACCAGGAAAGTTTCTCGCAATATAAAACACCGCACCAAGTACCAAGTACAAAATAAGCTTCCACTGTCTAAGAAAGAAAAGTTTTTCACCTCGTCATACTCCCAATCGTGCATCGAACATCATTAGCTAAGCAGCATCTTTTTCGGCCATAGTTTATGTCGACCTTTTTTTCCCAGACAGTCTTATAAAATATCGAAATACATAAAACTAAAACTTTTAATTTATTAGATCAAACCAGCCGACTGTTTTAACTATTTCTTAATTTTTTTTTCTTAATGGAGTATTAACCTTTAGTAATCTCAATAACCTCAGAATGTTTCAAACTAGCAACACAAACAGTGTGGTTTTATATGTAAATCACTTAACTTCTTAGTTCCTGTTTATTACATACGTTATCCCTTAACTTAATTGCTTGTACATTTGTACATTTAAGTTAATTTGCCACTGCATACCAGAGAGCGGAATGTAATTAAAGTCCTGAAATTAGTGTTTCTTTCTGAACATGCTATTCACTAAGATTCTTTCCGACTTAGCTGGTACGACTTTGTTCACAATGCGGTCGAATAAAACCGTGTTCTATCCACTTTTACATGAATATCTTGCACCTATAAATCTTTAAGTTATATTCAATTTTTGGTTTCTATAAAATTGTCGGCGCCAGTCGTCCTATCGTACGATATGTTAAGTGATAAATCAAAGAACTAATCGCACCTTGAAGTACCGAACAAGAACTTTGCGTATACCTTTTGAAGGTTCAACTAATTTGAATATCAACGCGGACGATCTACGTTTGCCACTATTAACACATGGCGGACCATCAAAAGAATCAAATTAGTAAAAGTTTGCCAACTTTATGCTGTCGATGCAGTCGGGAATATGAATTTTAAGTGACGCCATAGTTCAGAAAACTTTCCAGACAGACTTGGCGAAAATGGAAAACAATAATAAATTTAATTATTTGTCACAGGAGAACCTACATATGTATGTATATTTGCGCAGGATGTGATTATTTTGTCAGGGAAAAATATTTTCTCGCTCCCGCCCTAGGCTATTGCTAGTTAGAATAAAACCAAACTTTGTATTAACTTGTATGCCAAAATGTCAAATTTTATCTATACTTTTTTGTATGGAAAATGCAGTCATATAGTGTTATCGTTAAATTTACACATTATTTATTTTTGATTTATTTCGTCATTAAAATTGACTGAACTTTTTCTTTGTCGAAAATTATTTTAGTCAAATATTTGACATGGTGTAATACTAGTAAGTAGCAGTTGCGATTTCTATGTTGACATTAAGTATTCTCAGTAACTGTTTCAATTCACTAAAGCCAGAATCCTAATTCAGCCATTAGCAGACTAATTATTTTCACATGTCATGTTAGAATAAACCTAAATTCAGTAGTAATTTTTTTAATTCTTCAAAAAGAGTTTATCTGAGACGTAAAATTGATTCTCTAGCTGTACGAAATGAATACTCATTTACGAATCAGTTGACATGATTTAGAAGCAATTCACCCAACGTTAATAAAAGAGAGTGTTAAGAAACATATTTACAATGGATTTTGCAAGGATTAGGTAAATCATTTCTTAATGGTAATAAAAATTCATAACGGTTTGTTCACTACGAACAGCTAAAGAATCAATTTTGATTCGCTTTGGTGATTTACCTTCGAATCGTTTTCGAATAGAAATTTTCCCTTATTTTTCTTTCAAACTAGTGATCAAATTATTCATCGTGTTAATGCATCATATTCCATGAAATCTGTTTGATGAATCAAAATTCTTTATTTATAATAAAAAATTTAAAAAAGATTTGGGGTTAGCTCGCAACAACTCTTCTTTATTAAAAAGCGATATAAAACAAGATGGAACCAAATGCAGTTCAGGAAATATTTTACAAAATCAAACTGATTACATTCAAGTAGTTCCAATTTCTTTATTGTGAATATCCCTGACGCATGCTTACATAGTGCCTTATTGATGAAAACATAAAAGATTTATCGTCAAGTGCACTAAATGCTTAGCCTTGTAATTAAATTGCTATTTTATCATACACTTAAGATTATTAATATTTTTTTTAGCATGTCCAAGACACTTGTCTTACAAAATGTTCTCACCGCTGACCTCATACTTCAACCGATGCTTCTGAAAGTCAGGAAAAGAAAATTAAATTTAATCTTAAATGTGTAATTCCCGTCCAAATCGTAGTCCAAATATTTGCTCACCACTTTCGTTGTGAGCTTGCGATAATTAATTTCAAATAATATTTATAAAAAAAACCACAGATAAAAAAAATAAGAAAGAAAATCCGGAATTATTATTCACGTTGGCATGAATTTTTAAGATCACTTAAAATATCAGCGCTAAGAGGCGTTTTATCCTCTTAATACATCACTTGAAATTTTTGTTGATATCATCCAGGCATAATTTGAAGTCATATCGCAATCACCTTACAGTGTAGAGTGTAACCCCTTTCTTGAGGAGTTTCAGTTAATGTTCTAAGTGCGAAAGTGTTGCAAGATGGTTCAGTCGATATTCAACTTAAGAAGACCCTTATGATTGCATTAAGGGGAAGATGATTAAACCAAGTTCGAGCTATTCGATAGTTTCATGAAATTCACCACACGGTGAAGCTTTACCACACCAACCTGGGAGAGGAATCAACCTGATATAGGCAGGTGAGAGACCAAAAGCTTTGCAATTGTGCGGACCGAGTTACATGATAAGTAAGTGCAACTGAGACCAGGTAATCCCAGGTAAACAACAATAAACATCTTCTCTCCAAGTTGCACCTTGGAGCTAAAGAATGGTCTTCTATCCTCTGCAGATGCCAGTAACTTCGACTACATCTGCATCAGTCAACTCGCTTTACCAACGAGAGCGAACCAAACACGTAGCTGGATTCTCTCGAAGCGGGCTCCAACAGGTAAGTAAAGAAGCACACCTGGATGTCGATGGTTACCATTATTATCCTACCTATGCAGGTGTTTGTATAGCTCTTTTGCGCGGCGATATGTTGTTTACGTTGACTCCGTTAGCTAGAGAATAGAGGTAACTCGTATGCCGCACATATCCAAGACACTCAGTCGAGCTTTCAACCTCGTCGAGTTCAAACGCGCGACTCGCTATCGTTTTATGTAAAATCGTGGGCAGATGATTCGTTGACCTCCGCCTCCTATAACCTCTTCTATTACTTCTAATTAATTGCTAGAAACACTAGAAATCTTGAGTAGAAGATTTAGCAAGAGAACTACATTAAAATAAAAGAAAAATCATTTTCAGTTTATTTTTTTTTTTCTGTGATTTTAAGTGTTGTGTTTCGGGATTTTCTTCAACGAAATATCCAAAAAAAAATCGCAACGACAAGAAAAGAATCCCCGAGAAAATCGGGTAGAACATTTTTTGTTCAAGTCCACCACGTCTTAGTACAGTTCAAAAGTGCAAAATCTCAAGCCGGTCTTTCATCTCGGTAAAGCGATTGTGGCCCTCGGTTTCTTGTGCAGTGTTTTTTTTACTCACCTGAAGTGTAGCTTATTGCAAAA
Organism: Beris chalybata; assembly: GCA_949128065.1. Taxonomy (NCBI): domain Eukaryota; kingdom Metazoa; phylum Arthropoda; class Insecta; order Diptera; family Stratiomyidae; genus Beris; species Beris chalybata. The sequence goes on along the minus strand of OX421894.1, from coordinate 3,588,611 downwards.
TATTGAAGAAATAATTTTTCTGTAAAATAATAAAAAAGAGTTGCAGAAAATTTAGCAATTTTATTTGAAGAAGAAAAAAAATGAAAGGAAATTTCCGGAAAAAAAATTGTTGTGCCAAAGGTGTTTTATATTGAAAGTGTTGTTTGATTAGCAATAAAAAAAAACTGCAAAAATTATCAAATTAACTAGTGAATGCTACAGCTAAAATTTCATTAGAATTTTACTTTTGCACGACAACAACTTTAACAACCCTAAGGATTACCTGATTTGCCTTTCTTCGGACTACGTTTTGAGCTGATTGCAGTCTTGCTTGCTCACCGCTTAAGGTAATTTTAAATTATGTATTTATGGTAAACGGAATTTTTAATGATGTGTAAGCCGTAGGTGAATAATTCTGTTCCGAAACGATTATGATTTTGCTATTGAGCTTGTAATCCGAATTAAATGCGTAATGCAGTAGTCGATTTGAATTATGAGATCTGTTGGAGAATTCTAAGCGCTTTGATTAATACGTTTTTGAGTTAAATGCACGCTCAAAACATTTACTTTAATTTTTTCTTATTAAAAAAAAGAAGATCTAAGAACAGAATAATAGTTGCATGGTTTCTACACAGGTTTATGTCATACTTTTGAAAGAATTTTATAAAAATTCTTCTTCCAAAATTCTTTTTTTCAGTTTTATCTGTAATAATATGGCCTCTAAATGTTGTGATCGAAAATTATTTGTTATACTATTATAGAAATCTATTATTAGTTTATTTTAGCTCCAAAAATATTTTGCGTTCAAATGAAATTGACACAAAAATTAAATTCTTTAAAATTTGATCTAATTAATTTTCTGAACTCAAAATTTCCTGAAGCCAAGAAGTCAAAATATTTTCGAGTAAAAAGCAAATGAATGAAATCTTTCCAGTTCTTGGAGAAAATCTCATACAGAATTTTAGTTTGTTGTATGTTAATTTTGCAATGTTTACAGGTAAATTAATAAATATGAAGAAAACGTAAGGATTTGAAAAGATTATTCGTTTGTATCTCAGAATCAAATTTAACTAAAAGAAATCATTCAGCATGTAAATATGAATTTTACACGAATAGACTTTCAGTAGAATTAAAATTGAGTCCTTTTGGGAGAGAAATTCTCCAACTTCTTTGGGCAGCTCTGTAATAAAGTCCTTAACGTACAGCCAAACCCAAGAATACAAAATTGTTTTCAGACGTTGCCAGTTCTAAAATGGGGGAAAAAAAGGAAAGAGTACAAAGTATATTTTGGTGTAGGTAACATACAAAAGTCACTAAAAAAATGATATATAAACATGCAATAATTCGAAAACATATGCCTATGTAGCGTAAATAATATGACAATGGTACATTTGGTACACACCTCCTAAATTGAAATTTCGATTTTCATACAAAATCCTTAAAAAAAGGTGCTTTGATTTAACAAATTTATTCTTTCAAATAAGCTTTAAGTATGAATGATTTTATTAAATTTGAATTAGTTTGTCGAAAGAATTTTCAATTTGTTGTTTTTAGTTTGGAAACATTGACGTTAAATATTTCCTATTTATATATTCCAAACTGTTTTTATTCTCAAAAGGATGAAGAACTTGATAGTAGGTATTTGGAAACCAAAGTTACGACATTAATATATTTCTTTTCATGACTTAACAAGTAAAAATAAAAAAATATATAATTGAATAAAAATCAAATAACCTAGACATTTTTCGATAAATTGAGATTTATTAAAACATAAAGATTAACACATCTAACTATGCAGGTGTCTTTTGAACAAAACAAACCAATTTTTAAAATTTATACCTAGGTATGGATACAAAAGATACATAAAATGTTTGAATGTTCTCAAATGTTTTTAAATAGATGCATTTGTTGTTTTACACCAAAAATATTTGCGAAAAGTTCTACTTCAAAATTTTGCTCCCAATTGTTTTCATGTCATAAAATTTGATAGAATTCGAGTATTCTTAGAGCTCGAGTTTGGATAATTTCTTCAACTCGCCGACTTTCTACTCATTATTTATATTAATTATATATTGGCATAAATACATATCTATGTACATATTCATTTATTGACCGTGATTTATAAAATTGCATTGCACAATGATTTATAACATAATTGGAGATCACATTAAAATTCTCTTTATTGCCTATAATTAATATTTTAAAAGGTAAGTTAAGTTCTATACTAAATTCTTGTTCTCATAGTTTTATTGCTGAAAGTGGTTCAAAAAACAGTTTAATGCTAATTGCTGAACTATGTAATTATTTTAATAGTCCCCCAAATAATCATGCTATATTATTACAACAACAAAAACAAAGAGAGATTCTAGATTTATACGCATAATTAGATATATTATGTATAGTCTTTTTTTTTATTAAAACTACGCGAAAGTATTATTGGTGATAATATAAATGAATACAACTTATGATGAATTTTCTCTTATTAAATTGTTCACCTATCTGAACTGTAAGGTATTTTATTTAGGTATCCGCTAGATTAAAATATAATTTGTGTAAGCAATTTTCGAAGTCTGTAAACTGACTTATAATAGATTCGCTTTTAATTGACACTCGATTGTAATAGACCAATTTTCTAGGTCTCTACTCATGTGCTTAAGAATACTAACTTCGGTTAAAATGAAAATGTGTTTGTAGCAATAGTTTAAGGGTGAAAATTGATAGCACCACGTTACATGCTCTTATCTGAACACCGTATGTAATATAACTAATATTTCAGGCTTAATTCCCAACACATTCGAAACTAACTATAACTAAAAACGACAGCGTCAAAAGCGAGCTAAATCTACCTGACAATTTTTGTTAAGTGAATAACGCGTTATTTAGTTCCTGAATCCTGATTGAAATTTAATCGATTTTCTTCCGGCTCACAGGTACAACAAATTTCTTGATTTCAATCGTGATTTTATTCCAAATCATTAAACTGACCGGAATCATTCGATTTCGCCTCAGTGTGAATGTGCCATTAAGCTATAGTAATAAATCCATCTAAAAATATGAAGAAGAGATAAGAGTAATGCAGGAAGTTAGACCTAAAATTGTTCATTAAAAATCTTTCTTAGATGAAAATATGATTGCGTTAATTACATATTCACAGAATTAACTATCGGAATGATATATGGTTGCATGAAGAATGATATTCATATAATCTATTATTTCTTATAATTTATGTTTAATATTATTAAGAATGTAATTATGATGCTCAGCATGAATTTGATTACATTTTGGTCAATGTAAATTACTATTTTGTATGTAATATGCTGAAAATACTTACTTATTTTTGTAGAAGGCGTTTTAAAAAAATATTTAATCTAACCAACTTAATTAATTATTGCGTAATGAATGAACTTTTGCCATAAAGCCTACAAAATATTGATTAAAATCATTTGGAAATAATGAACAAAGGTTTTTATTTAAATTTTATATCAAATCTGCAAGAAAAGTACATCTTCAATTAAAATATACATGTAGATATTAACAAATATATCAAAAACTATAAAAAAAAATTTTGTTATTGACAAATAACAAAGGTTTTCTTTTCATTTTCACGTTTCATCGAACGCAGAATCTAAGAGGTAAATAGTAAGAGGTTAAATCAGTGTGCCTACTTTTTATTATCACATTTTATTTATTTTTACATTTTCTACCAATTTCCATTGCTATGTCTTTTATAAAAAAAGATATTATCTATAATATATCAACATATTTTTTTGCTCAATGTGATGAAAACAGATCACAATTTTGTTTTCACAACATGTAGCAGTATGTGTAATCAACTAAATTGGAACGATACATGGAATAAATAAATATTTGGATCTTATAAATATCTATTAAATTCAACAAAAAAAAAAAAAAATTTGCACTGCAAATAACTAAACATACACATAAACAATAGGTCAGCGAAACAAGTTAAAGCAATCATATGAGATGAATTTAAATTTTTAACTCGAAACAACTACAGATATGAATAAATAGAATAATTAAGAAAAGAGGCATAATAATTTTATAGCTATGAATCGTCAACTCTCTTAAATAGCGGTCTCTGGTTAAAATATGTCAATGATGCACGCATCGTCATATTAAAAACGAGCACCAATCTATTGGTCTTTATTAAATCTTATGATGCGACCTCATATTTGAATATTAAATTAAATAATTTACATATCAGCAAATATAAGGTCAACGGTAAATTGTTTAGTAACTATACAAAGAGCAGTCCGGGGTAACATTTTTATTTTCGCGTTTATCGTAGTTGTTAGGACTGGTAAAAAAAACTTATCCGCGCGAAAGAAGCAACGGTTTTATAAACATATAAACATTTTATCATAAACCTTACCCACCTATATTTAATGAAATTTAATTTAATATTTATCTACCTATAGTATTTATTTAATTCTATCTTTTATAAGTAGTTTGGTTCTTTGCTAGAATTTGAACAAAACAAAAATTTATAAATAGATATTATTACAATTTTTGTTACATTTATATTCAAATTATAAGCAAGGTATTTCTCTTTTATAGTAGTTTTCAAATTAATAGTGGCAGCACTGGAAGAAGAGGAGATAATAAAATTTTAGATCAACATTTTTTTTAACTTATTCCGTGAATTTTTTTTTTTGCACATATTACTTACGAGCTAAATACCAAATAAATGTTGATATTAAAATTGTAAATAAATGCATGCATGAATGATTACAATATGGCTGACAAAATTGTTTGAACACTTTGTAAAATTATAATATTTATGTAATTATTCATTTTATATTATTTTTCTGCAGAAGTCACGGCAGTAGAGATTAATAGAAAAGGTGATTTAAGAAAGAACAAAGTTATATATTCTATCGCCATATAACCGTGGATATGCATATTTTAGTTCATGCGCGTGCATATGATAGTGAACAATCATGCAAACGACCATATGCATACATTATTGTGGACTTTTTGTGTTTGGACAATTAATTAAATTTTTGGTGGTTGATGTCATGTGTGTACTGGTTACTGTTCGACCTTCCCGGGAATGGACAGCCAGATAGGCATTAATATTTCAGGCGTAGAATCGATTCATTTAAAGTACGGACCTTTTAATTCAGAGTACATTGTGTTTGTTTTGTATTTGGCTCGTCTCGGATTTCATATATAAAAGTACTGTATTGCAATTAAAATAAAAATAAATTTTTCGCTCTTCGTTTCTTCGAGTAATGTATTAACAGAAGAAATTCTTTCGGAAACCTTACCAGGAACGTATTGGTAATGAATGGACTTTATGGTACTCTATCCATGTGATATGTATGTCAAGGAAGGCGAGCAATATTCTTCCAAAGAGATGTGTCAATTCGTGAAATCGTACTCAACTAAATTTGAAAATTGAAAAAAAAAAAAAAATAAAAAAAAAAATAAAAAATAAAATAATAATTTTAAACATAATTTTTATCGTCATTGCGTCTTCATTTGAACAAAATTTCAACTTTCTTGCATAATTGAAGATGCCACTTTCATTCATAAAATGATTTCTTTTAATGCACCTACTCCCTTAATACCTATACATAATAACACTTAGTTCAAACTTTGTGGCATTAACTGTTCTGAAGATATGAATTTCGCCTGATTTCAGGAGAGTAATAATTCCACACTCATTGCCTAGCCCCCTTCATGCATTCCACCTTACAAGTCGACCATTGCAATTAGTTGCCGCTGTTCTATATGAGTTCCAAGTTTCAACTTTCTTCGTTAATTGGTTCCTGAGATAAACATTCCTATGTTGTAATAATTTTTTTTTTTAATTAAATTGATTTATACTTTCAATGAAAATTCCTTTGAAAATTATATTTGGAACTATAAGCGTATAGAAAATGCGGGTTTCTATTGATTTAGTGAATCTATTAATATTTCAGTTAAAACCGGATAAAATAAAATGATCAAAAATTTAAAATTATTTTTGAGAATTATGTACACTCTCAATGCTTCAGATTCGGACCATTTTATTCAATTCGGAGAGAATTGGCTCCGATTCCGAGATGAATACAAACCATAATCTTTGAAGATCATTGTGCCTACTAACCAAATGCATCCGGAAAAGAACCGATCCGGAAAAAACCCAGAGTATACAAAAGTTTCTCCGGACCGGAAAAAAAGACTGAACCATGTTTCGGGCATGAGTTCATTCGTTCAACTGTAGCCTGTACAAATCGAATAAAAATGCAATTCCTCCCGAAAGAAGTCGGACAAATCACTTACTGTACAGATGCGAGTTTTCTGGACATTAATAGCCTCACAACATGCCAATTTCAAACTCATTTCACTCAAATTAGTTTTCCTCTAATCGCTCGAAAATGAGTTCCTCAATGGCTCCAAAGTCAAAGATCACACAACCGCCAAGCACTGGCCAACCGCGCCACAATCTTCCGCAGATCGAAAATATGAAAGAAGAACAATCACGGCAAATCGCATGGAAAACGTTATGCAATCACCACACCAAGCACCAACTGAAACAAATCGCATTTGCCACCTAATCGATACTTTCATCGCGAAGATCGAACGATTATAAGAAAAGAAGTTGCACTACGATCGATTTTCTTACTGAAGCAGCCGCCGATCGAGCCGAAACGAAAAGCCGGGTTCGACCAATGATCGAAAAACTTTTACACCTTCGAATGAAATGCGAAGCCTAAGCGCACCGAAACGAAAATCTCATTGTGTTCTGCTTAGCGTTCAGTTTTTTTTCCGCAATTCGATTTCCTTGCAAAATGCCAACCGCCATCTTTTCGGGTTTACTTCCTCGTCTTTTCAACAAACGATTCGCGCAAAACCACCAAAAGTACTTTCACGGCAATCGATCTAAGAAACCGGCGAATTGTTGTTGTAACTGTTGCGATCGAACCACCACCGGCAGACGATGCGATCAAGCCCGATCTTGGCTTATTGCTGATGGTACACTTCAAAGTTACCTGGGGCTATCGCAGGCCGGTAAGTCGATCCGATGGCATTCAAGTGGTTCCACTCACGTCTGGCTCTGGTTCACCTTTCTCTCAGCAAAAACTACTAAATACTTGTGCCAGTCGATAGATGATTTAAAAACGTCATCAAAATTGTCTAAGTCGTTAGTCCGAAGAGTTTCCTCATGTATCGTTTGCGCTTTACGAAAAACGATGGTTTTTCTAAAAGCCTAGCTGCCTATGTAACCAGGTGAAAAAAGCATTACCTTTCTTTGTGCGCTTTTTAAACAGCCCACTTAGTTATCTCTTACTTGTACCACTGTACCACAATCCACAACTACTTGGCTTATTGTCGAGTGCATTCATCATAAAGGTTATATAGTCCACCAGTCCACCAGGGCAACGATTGCTTTCATAATAGCTAAAAAGTGTTTAGCGGGCTTTTGAAAATATCAGCTTTTCCCCCAAAGAGCCTATTTAACGATCGTGTGTTGGAGAGCAGTTACCGAGTCGATCGCGGTAAAGGTGACGCAAGGTAAATTAAAAGGTGTATTATTATGTCAATTGAGCGTGATTGATGGCCGTTAAGTTTACTTGTGCCGGACAATCAGTTCTGATTGTCCAACGATTGTCGTCGCACCAATCGGCACCTGAGACTATCGACTGCAATAACAGGTTTTCCCGTTTTAATCCGTCGAGGATCAAGATCAATATTTAGCACTTTAGCTGCGCTGGATTACGTTTGGAAGCGTCTTAAATATGGTGGCGTATGACTGGAATGTAGAACAGGAAATGACTGGGTTTAACTTCTATTCGATCATAATTTTATTGAACACTACATTTTTTTTGTAATAGTGTGGATATTCCAACAATGACCCTGGTGTAGTGAATCTTTACTAATAATTTTTATAAACATTTACACTACTTTTGTTAACCATTTTTCAATGTCAAAGAAAAGTTCATGCAGTGATTTGTATATATTTACATACATACTTGACAACACCACATAATTGAACTATCACGAATCAGTGTAAATGGTATGCGACTTCGAAAGGCTACACCAAAATGAAAATGCTCTTGTACCATCCTTTTTTATTTTCTATTTATATAAGACGAACGCGTAAATTTTTTAGGTAGAACTATTGAATGAAAAATCTAAAAAATCGGTCAACAGTCTGGGCGCAACTTTATTATTTTTTGGCTAGAAGTCCGGAACGTATTTTATGCTGAGAAGCGATGTCGGTTACTGTGGAACCAATAACCTGAAGTATAACCAGGAGGCTATTGAAAAGGTGTTTAAATTGTCAGTTGCACATAAATCTTCTCAGCATTAAAATATATTCCGAACTTCTACCCAAAAAATAGTAAAGTTGCGCCCAAATTGTTGTCACATTTTTTTTGCTTGGATTGCTCTAGTAGTGCATCTAGATATATGTTCTAAGTTTCAACTTTTTAGCATAAACCGTTTCTGAGATACATATATAAAACCACCCCTCACCCCTGTATCTTGCTACTCCTATTAAAACATTTATTTTTCTAGGGTGACTCTATAATGGTTCTATATAGTCGTACATTTTTAGATTACTATTCTATTATACTATTATTAAGAAATAATAAAGTAAAAAAGCCTTAACTAGTCATAAACAAAATTTTGACTACTCGTATTGCATGGGAGTTTTTAAAGGGGTAACAAGGTAAAAGGTGAGTTATATCTTCTTTATCAGACGGATTATACTAGAAAGTTGAAACTTAGGACATAGATAGTGAAAATCAAGTAAGTTTGCGTTTGGAGATGCACAGAAAATAGTTGTTGGTGTATTTACGAATTTCGTCATATCTATTAAGACTGATGAGAAATCAAATTGATTGCAACCTCAACGGCTTGTTTATTTTAATTTTTTTTTATTCAAAACCATTAATAAATGATAAAAGTTGTCTCTACAACTTCAACTTCTAGTGACACATTCCATACAAGATGTATTTATGACTTTAATAACATTTCGTTTTTGCTCCAAAATGTTTTGTGACAGTAACCGAAACGGGGACAAACTGCTTAAAAATCATCTTAGTGGCGCCCAATCAATATATAAAAAAAACTCAAACAAGTTCCACATTTCTAACAAAAAAATAAAGCACAAAACAACGCAAAACAAAAACAATAAATTTAGCAATAAAAAATTGACGAAATTCATTTTAAACTTAATGACTCACGAAACGATCATCGAAATGGAGTGAAAAATACCTGTAACCTCTTTCAGATTCCCATAAATTACCCGATCAAATACCTTGAGTAACTGTCCTTTGCATGATCGCGGATTCAAGTCGAAAAAACAATGTTCTCACGGAATGAGATCTTTACACTTTGTGCTGAATACTGAAAGTGAATTTATCCCCCTCGTCCATCAGGTACAACATATACCTACCCAGGTGTGGATTGTCAGTTCGATCGGATGAACATCAAGATCGTGAAGTCGCGTCAACGATCACTGATAATTGCGTAATTGCTGCGTCGAGATTGATGAGAAAAAAAAAATTGTTTTTGTTGTACAAAGCAGTAACAATAGCAATTATAAGGGATGATCGCACCGGGATAGTTGAACGCAACAATGATCCTCATTTTGAAGTGATCGTCACGCTAAACTATCCCAAGCAATTGTAGAATTAAGGTAAGATTCGACCTCAACCTCAAAATAATCAGTCTAACTGCAATTTTCCAACCGAAAATTGTGTGCAAAAATGCGAAAAATTTACCACAGAAGGTTTTTGGACTCTAGCGATCGCCAAGAATACGCTTGACTGTCCACAATGGTACCTACCACAAAAATCTTTTCTTTCCGGCGTATTTCCGAATCGTCGACCGTGTTCGGGCCATTTATAGAACCTGGCGAACAAACAATCGAAATCTAGGAGACCTGTAATTTGGTTAATACCAAAGTACCGCAAAGTTTATAGGAACATGGTTAAAAAAATGATATAAAAAAAAATCATCAAAGTTTTCGATCAAGGTGGAGTAGTGGGACGTTTGGTGTAGAGGGTGAAGTGAGGTGTACAAGAGAAGAATTCATTTTTCTTGTTTCATAATAAGGTAAAGCAATACACTACTACACCGAACCTGAACAGGTAATTTGAAAATCGTGATGAGTGCAGATTTTGCCCCCTTCGGGCCCACTACAACAGCCGATCTTATATACTTTTTCTGGTTCGTTGCTATTTTCTTGGTGGCTCTCTAAGAATATTTATACGAGATCATGTAGTCCGTCAAGACAAGAGATCAAGCACAAGAAGGTAACCAAACCGACACGAAAAAAAAATGGTAAGTATGAAGCTCAACAACATGCTGATGATCTGAACTGAAAACACCTCAAGACTTTGACTCGGACTCCGCCAAAAAGCCATTGGACTCTTCACTTGCGCAAAGTAATCATATGGAAGAAGTTTTTGATTGACTGGTCAAATTCAGATTCAGAGTAGTTGATTTGCGGGTTAGTTCGTTCGTTTTTTTTTTGTTGGTTGTTTGTTTGTTATCTCTGTTGCCCCGGCACTCGGCTCTACCTGTATGATGTTACCTTTCACATTAAAATGTTACTTGATGTCCGAACAGTTCAAGAGCCCCATCAGGCCCAACCGGTAGACATTCGACCAGATCAGAAAAAGAGTCCCCTTAAATCCACTCCACTTTGCTTGTTTCGCAGCATGCAATTTATCCGCGGGGTGTGGTCAATCAAGTTACTTTGTATGTACTCATCTTTTTTATTTCTAAGCGTAGAAAAATGTTTCGATTAAAATAGAAAAAAAAAAATATTTTTTTTTAATAATTTAAGCTTTGAGCCGATAAAATTTTTATTTCGTCTTAAATAGGCTCCAAGGTGGTTAGGCTCCAATTAAATGTGCGTCTAAGTGCTCTAAAATTCGGTCTTCTGTTTGTTTATGAAAACACGGTTTTGACGAGAAAAATTTTTTAGTACCTTTCAAGAGCCACTTGTCCACTACGAAATTCATTAAGTGAGTTTTGTTTACACTTTCTTTTGAAAACTGCGAAATTCCTAAAACCACATGGTTTCCAGGTGCTCGTTGGTACCCTTTTGTAAATACACCTTTTCAATGCCTAAGGAAAAATAGCACCAAAATGAGGGTCAATAGTTTTGGCACTATTCTAAACTAAGCCCTTGTCGAAACCAAAAATTGCCATAAATTTTTGAATTTTCACAGAAGCCAACATATTGCATAAAGGCCACTGAAATCTTTCGGAATTTTATTGGCAATGATAATGGGTAATTATCCTCTACGAATTTAATACAAGTGTATCCGGTTCGATTGGAATCGCATCAAGTCTAACACGTTACTGGAGTTTTTCTGCAATTTTTGTTTTATCCGAAGTTGAATTAGCCTTTCGAAATGTCTAACGAGCGAAAGACAGGCTTGTGATTTTGTAAATTTCGAGACGAAATAGTCGACGGCCTTGTCGGCTGTGCATTAGAAGATGCTACACGCCATGATGTGTTTTATTGCATTGAAAATATTTTTATCATACCTCTTGTCTCGATCTTAACAGTGTTAATTGATCAGGTGGAACTATGCAGAATTATTGCACTTACGACAGGTTTGTTAATTACTTGTTGAAAATCAAAAGTGTTCATGTCTAATATGAATTTATTTTTATGGGTCTAGTCATAGTTCATTTTACCTTTCATGTCACTAGAGGTAACTATTCCATTGAAGTGTTTTTTTCATTGCACATAAAAGCTCAGTTCTAATAAGTGGCTATTAAAATTCTCTTTATTTCTATCAGTGTTATAAGGACACCTACAATAGATTAACGTGCTAATCTTCTTAACAATTTTATAACGTAGTAAAAATAATCAATTTCTTAGGGCAGTAAAAACTCTCGAAGGCTAAGATCTGTTGTTGTGATTTGCTGTACAATTGTAAGTTTGACTAATGCTTTTCGAAGTATGACACTAAATCGAACTGAAGTTCTCTGTTACTGCTCATGATGTAGAAAATTTCCAAGTAATAGGAATCAGAAAAAAGTACGTCTGACCGCCGTATTCATTCTATAGGTTGTCAGTTGCATAGTAACCTACATCGCTCAGCATTAAACGCGTTCCGGAGTTCTACGAAAAAATCATAAAATTGCGCCCATACTGTTGGCAGTTTTTTTTAAAATTAGTGTTGAACTGTTGGAAGTTTTTTTTAATTATTTTTATATTTACTTTATTTTTAAATTTACTTATTTTTTAATATCTAATAAAGACGTTGAGTATCAAAAAATTCTGAAACCGATTTTTATGCGATATGTCCTAATTCGTTAAGGAATGCACAATCAGTTTACACAAACAAATCACGAGGCCCGATTTGAACTGTTGAGCCATTAATTATAATGAAAATTATTTTATACCCTCACACTGGCTGAATATCATTCAATTAATTTTTAGATAAAGACCAATGAAGTGACAGGGAAATCAATCTCATTAAACCTAAACGATTTATCGGAATTCGTGAAAACTTGAACAATACTGTCCCAAATACTTAAATCGTTTTCTCCCAATCATAAAGCCTTTAAAAAAGAATGGAGGCTTAATATTTCATTGAACTTAAGAAATATGTCGGAATTTGTGAAAATGTATGCAACCACACATAGGGATATCGAGGAAAATACTTTAGATATTATTAAAAAATAATTCAGTAAAATCTAAAATTTTGGAAAATGGTATCATTAAATTAATTTGATAACTCGGTACGACTAAGAGATACAACGAAGTTCGTAGAAATGTGGAACAACCATTTTCAAGGATATATTTTTTTCTATCCCTTTTTTTGATGCGGAACAGCCCAAACAAGGCTTGGTTTCAGTTATAATAAATATCTTGTCAACTTTTGGATAGTGCGACCGAACAATAGAAATGAAGCAGTTACATTATTCTCTCTCTAGATGAAATACTGTAATACGGTTTACAGCGTAGGTGGAAACCGATTTTTTTTCGTGGCCTAAAATTTTGAAGTTCTAGTTTTTTCTCTCTGGCAAATCATCCTATAAGTGCAATATCAAGATTTCAAAGCTGGTATTTTCATGAACATACCAAAAATCTCTCTTTATGTTCACTTAACCCTGTAAGATTTGTGTTACCAGAAAATATTTGCGAACGTATAATTCAACGACTTCTGAATGGCAGATACCTAGAGAAGAAGGTTGATTTCGCCCTTTAACTGGTGTATTACAAATTTTACCTTCAGCGTTGTTGGTTAATCATGCGTTCGGACGGACTATAATTTCTTATTCTCTCGACAATCGTCTTGCAACTCTAGGAACATCATCACAAGCAATTCAATGGAATACATTCAAAGTGATCGTAATTCACAACAGCTAAGTTATGCAAACGACAACATCCTCCCTTTTTAAGGCTCGCCAATTCCAGTTTTATCATAAAATGTGGATTTCGAAATAATCCTAAATGATTTAAAAGCGACAAAAAGTATTCAATTGATTTGATCATATAAATGCAGAAACATATAAAAGCGGGCAGTAAATATGACTTTGAACAGGTTCTTTTCATTTTGAAGTACGAAAGAAAAAAAAGAATGGCCAAGAAAAATTCTACATAATGATTCTAGCCATTATACCGAAGCATCTGCCTGAAAGTTGTTCGATTCCTCTCCAGGATAGTCGAGTCCCAAGCGTATTCTAAGCCTGCAGTAACTTTTCCTTCTTCAGCTTCTTGAAGTGGCTTCTTTTGCTCCTTCACCGGATGAATACGATCCGAATATGGCGAGAGAATAAAACATAACAGAAGCCTCCATTCTAGACTAAACATGGCCTTGCCATATGTCTTGCATTGCAAGTGCACATAACAAATACGAGCGGATACTCGACGACCAAGATCAACTTTGAAATTCTATACTTTTCAGATGACCACCGCATTACTAACTTATCCCAAGCCCAGGTATGGTTTGTTCTGATCTTCTTAAATGCACTTCTTTCTTATTTGTTATTTTTTTTTCTGTACTGCTCGTTTTCATTTTCCGAAGCTACAGATAGCTGCGCAGAAAGGTAATAAAAATGGTCCATACTCCCATACCGGGGAGAAGACTTTGGATTTTCTATAGATCAATAGCAGCCTAAGGTATACGAGCCGTGATCAGGCCTTGATTATCCCCGGGGCAACTTATTGTCCTGTAAATAAAGTGAACAGGACAGATGAAACTAAAGAAGGGCATCTTACGTGCAGACAGGTAGATGCGAAGCAAGAAAAAAATAAATAAGAAAAATAAAAATAAAAATAGGAACATTATATTAGCTATAGGTTTCGCACACGATCAGAAAATCTGTGTGATGTAAGAAGCCTTGACTCGACGCCGTTCCACAATCCGCACACATGATGTGCTTCGGTCATTATTTTACGGAACATATGACGATGATGATGGCTTTTTGCCGGCCAAGGCTAAGGTAATTTTTGCGGTTTAGCTGGCAGATAAATTTCCATACTGCAATCGGCTACATAAATTAGGCCTAAAAACTCGTCAGGTCCGCCGAGTGTGTTGACGAAAAACGCTGACACTTATAGTAAGGTGTGCATCTTTATGTCGCCCTACCTGCAAAACACCTTGCGCTACCTACCTTAAATAAGTGACAGGTGAAGCCTAACAAATTACTGGACATCCTATCCCTGATGGTCTTGGGACATACAGGAGACGTTGAGGCTAAGGCTAACTACTGCCAGTAAGTAGTTTGCAATCAACCTCAAGCTCGAGATACCTACCTGTTGGCTTGGAATCCGAGGCTCCATTAGCTGCGGGCAGATCGCTCGCTGCCAGGTTACACGATTGCACCAGAAGTGAATAAGAACGGCAATCAAGTTGTTTGGAAGGCTTCCGGCGCTGCTGGAGCCAGCGGCCTAGACAACGATGACATTTCCTTAATTGCACTTATTTATAGAGTTGCACAAATTACAATAATTATCGTTTGTAATTAATGCAATAAATTTAATTCGCACAGGGTAATGCCCAGTAGGTACTTGCACGTAGTACCTACAAACTATATACCAGCGGTTAAAGTAGGGTCGGATATGTCGTAGCTGCGGTACAGTGATAAGAATTACTGATGACGAAGTACCTGCACAATCAATTTTTACCTTGGGGACGGAATAATGAGTGGTGGTCATCGGAGACGGTACTTAAATGATAACAAATGTGATGGAGAACGAGCCATTCGAATAAATTGGAAGATATTTATTTAGTAACCAGTTCTTAAATCGGTTTGATACTAAATCTTTTAGATGACTTAAGGAAAATTTATGTAAGAGCTGAAATACGATAAGTTGTAGCTAATTATGTTGGCTTTTATAGGGACGAGTTGATGCCTATCTGGTTACAGTGTTATCCATGTTACTCAATTTTATTTTTAACGCGTTTAGTCATATTCCTCTTTAGATATTTCCGTTTCCGCGGAATCATAAACAGGATTTTCTTTTCGAACTTTTTTAATTGACTGTTTTTATTGAATTCGTGAATACATTAGAAGTTTAAAATATTTCGCCTTAAACAACAATAGGTGAGAGATGTAAAGGTATGAGAATACAATTTTAAATATCTTAGTCACACCAGTTACACTTCAGTTCTCTACGTCATTGGTTCGTGCGATATAGTTCTTAGTTTTTTGCTTAACAATAGTTTGGCATCACTTCTTAAGTTTTTCTACGCTTTCCAACTTGTATTAGACATCGGAAATCATAAGGAGTTCCAACAGATCTCAACCTCTGCAAACCATCAGAATTCCATCGGAACATTGTAGAACATTTAGTTACTCTAATTAGTAGTTTATTCGAGATTGACTATGCATTTACATATATGTATGTACTAAATTTCAACTTTCTGGCATAAACCGTTCCTTACATAGATATAAGAAACTACACCTTACCTCCATACCTTGCTACCCCTACCAAACATTTTTTTTTTCCAGGATGTGACTATGTATACATAATGCTAAATTTGTAGCTTACATAATGCTAAATTTGTAGTTTTCTATTCAGTACGGTTTTCGAGAGAAAAAAAAATGAATATTTTCTCTTCTATCCCCTTTCACCATCACCCCTAACACCCATAACCCCAAAATTCACTCATTGTTTTCACTACCACTTCCACACCCCTCAACAATTTTTTTGCAAATGAGTCCACTATCATAGTACTACATAAGTTCTATGTTTCAGCCTCGTAACATAAATGGTTCTCTCCTCTTCCCCTCATACGCCCACCTGTCCAAAAGATATCAATATAATTCGGGTTCACCCAATCTACTCACTATAAAAATTTCATGTTAATCTCAACGGGTTTCGGTACAACGCAATGATTTTGCGTACGGAGCGGCGTAC
Organism: Beris chalybata; assembly: GCA_949128065.1. Classification (NCBI taxonomy): domain Eukaryota; kingdom Metazoa; phylum Arthropoda; class Insecta; order Diptera; family Stratiomyidae; genus Beris; species Beris chalybata. Next base: position 3,572,278 of record OX421894.1, on the reverse strand, counting down.
AGACGGACATTTTTGTTTGTACTTTTTTGGGGTTACCAGTCCAACACGGTTCTGGAACAGAGCTGAAACAGATGTTTTTAAAAGTTGATTTGGCCGAGTATTGGTACAGAATTAAAATTTGTAGTTCCTCTTGCTTTACGAATTTCGGTGATTAGGTTCAACCTTCAAAACTCTTTTTTGAATAGGTCAGCAATGACAAGTATGTATGTCAGTTTCGACTAGAAGCCTAAATTTTTAATAATTGAACTTAACTTTGTAGAGAAAACCAAGCAGGGTGTAACTATGTAATTAAAAACCACTTAGAATTTAAACCACTAAAGCTATTATTTTCGGTCGAAAACTGCTTATTATTTTCAGCACGCGTGATTTACTGATCTCTAAATTCTAATTTTATTCCCTCCAACGCTTCGAACGCATCGTAAAATTCGAAAAATACTATACAAACAATTTTAATTATCGTAAACAATTTAAACTTGTTAAAGCAACGGTCTTGTAGCATTCGATTTGATTTACTGACAGACATAATTAAAATAACACCGCAAAAGGTAATTTACAGGTGAGGAGAAAAGTAACAAGAAACGCAATAGGAAGCACTTATACTCAAATAACACTCATATTTATGTCTGTACTTACATCACAGCATCTCAGTTTGAACTATGCTTAAAAAAAATCAAAATTTATTTGATCATCAAACGAGAGTAGGTAAGATGTAACCATGGGCAAACTTTACGTTACGTTTGCATTAACATTTTTAAACAGACGTGCAAAAAAACTGAAACGAATGAAAATTGCATGAGTTGCAAGACACCAAAGTGGTTCAAAAATTTAGAAATGGTTTCAGAAAAAAAAACCGAAATATGTTTAACGTGTTTTTTTTGGGTGGGGATTTCAACGGAGGTATATTTCCAGCTCTCTGAATGACTTTGACTCAAAGTCACGACATTCTTTTGCATTAAGTTTTTTTCGTTGATTCCGAAAGAATGCCCATAAAATTAATTCGACGATACGACCCCAAAAAACGTAGAAAAAATGCCCCAGACATTTGCAACGAACAAAGAGCATCGCATATGACATTGTTCCTCTGGACCATATAAAGGATCTTAAAGGAATGATACTCGTAGCCCGTCTTTAATACGCGACCGACTCTATTCTTACTTCTTTCCTATACCTTTAATATGACGACGAGAAACGTGATATGACACAACAAAGCTGATATCATTTCTATGGTAAGTTGGATTGTTGGAAAGGTCCATTATGGAGCGTATACGGCGGCAGGGCCATCGTTTAATGAGTCTTTAGACTCACGGCACACAGCACGAATTGTAACTTAAGATAAGAATTTTCTTCGGTTTTATTCTTATGTTTTGTCTGACTCGCCTCGACTCGGTATCTACTCTCAAGTCTCAACGACTACCACGGCTAGAAGTTTTGTTCACTTTCGTTCGTTATTATTTTATGTGGTAGGTCTGTAGGGCTCACCAGAAGTTGTTACTGCTTTGCGATCAAACTGAAACTGGTTTTTACCTTAATAAGATTTTTTGTTTCTTTTCAGAACAAAGTAGTGAAATTGAGAGTTTCGGATGAAACTTGATATGTGTAGTGAAGCTGAACTATCGAAAAGAAGTGTGAGAAAATTATCTTTGGTGGGAAAATTGAATGAGTTTCGTGAGATTATGTTTAAACCGATTCATTGTGATTAAAATGTGAAATTTGGCTACACCTTTGCTTTGCCTATTTTTTTTGCAACTCAATGAAGATGGTCTGAAATTCAACCGCAACAAATGGCACAACTTGTCAACGCACCTACAAATTTTGTAAAGTTCCAATAAGTTTTACAAGGTATGTACAATGGAACTTAGAATAATCCAATTCAGGATGCATTATTTTATCCCCCACTCCTACACCCTTCTACCCCTATTTACTATATTCTTGCAAATGGGTCTACTAAAGCGCTCCCCTGCTTCTAACGAGAAAATACAAAATTTCAGGGTAACAAGTTTTTTTTTTGAATTTCAGGTCAATCATATTTTTTTATTATAAAAAAATAATGAACTAAAATGATCAACTAAAAGTCTGATATTATAATCTTAACAACATTTACATAATAGTAAAAGTTCCTCCTATACAGATACTACAAAATTTTGGACCATCCTCAACGCTCTTCGCTATCAACTTGCCTATGTATTCACGTGAGAGCTGATGAGAGTATTTCTTTGGAGAATACTTTCTGAGAGCTTGGGAATTTTGAAACAATCTTGACAATCGAAAACGGTTGTGTTGAGTGTCCAAATGTAAATAACTGTCTTTTAATAATTCTTTATTTAAAAGAACTTGCCGTAACGCTAAGTACTACATTAGAGCTGAGACCTTTCTGTTACTATCTAACAATCTAACCAAACTGTATAACAGTGTTTAGCTCCAAACTCCTGATGACTGATCACTAGTTATTGACGAACTATTCCAGTCTATCTAAAGCAAATCTTCCTCACATATTAAAATTTATTTGAGAATAAACTGAACTGAATTCACTTGGATAGTCTTGCAATTCGTTTCCTTGTTCGAGACTTTTGTTTACATCTGATTAATCTTATCTTTCCACCATCGATTGCATCATCAGCTCTGCTGGCTTTTGCACATAAATACCTGTAATAGCTCAAATTTATAGTCTAATCCTTTCAACTTTCTGAATATCTTTAACTAACTTGTTTCAACCGATTCAACATCTATCATTCGCTTCGTTAAAATCACACTTTCATTCACCAGATAATATACAAATAATTGCCACTTTTCGCAACTGAATCTACCGTTGCTAACATTCATACATCAGTAAAACTTCATTCTTAATTACATCGGTCATTTGCAATAGATATTAATTATACGTAAGTAAAGAAAACGTTTTCATTTTCAATTTAACACTCTCCATTTCCACCTGTAATGTAATCCTTGAGTACCTACCTACTAAATGTGCGTATATACCTACATGTAGATATGCTTGAAAAGAAATTGAAAACAATTTCTTTTCTGACGAGTATAACAATAATTCTAAGAGATTTTGCAATTTCAACAAATCACGATGATTTCACTGGAAAATTAAAATTATTTTTAGAGCACTTATTCAACTCTTTAACTGTACACACACGAAACTTGTTAGACGTACTTGTAATGACTCTCCGAATGTAAGTGAGTATCGGCTAAGATTAGTTTAAATTAGTTTTAGGGAAAAAGCGAAAGTCATTTCGCTAAATTAAATCGGATGATTCAAATGAATTCGAAACATCTGGCAGCTAAGAAAATAAAATAATAATAAACAATATTTACAATTACCACTGTAATCACCTGGTTGTGGTGCATCGTATAGACGCAGATTAGTATCTGAATATTTGCACTTTCACTGAATATTGATATTCTCATGTAATAATAATAAATTTATGCAGTTTGTGGTTTTTATTATATAAATATAAATGTTAATGTTATTACTGAGATAAAATATTGGCGTTTCTAACTGCTATATGAATAATGCAACGAATGTAATTTTAAACTAATATTTGGATTTTTCTTGTTATATTTGCAGGTAATTTCAAAGGGGATAAAATTCAATAAAGGTAGTATCTACTATCGATCTAAGACGATAATATTGTAAGTACGATAAAGTAAAATTAAAAAAAAAAAATATTTTGAGCTGTTAGCGTTAATGAATAAGAGTTTTAAGATAGGTACTATGAATTTGAATATGAAACAACTGACTCCTTAGAGACTCCTTAGATATAGACATAATAAATTGCTCTATCGACGGTGAAAAAAAAAATCATTGTTAAATCTACATAAGATTCACTTTGATAAAACATGTTGTTAAAATTAAAACAATTTTTTTTTTTGTTATTTAAAACAATAATTAAATTAGTATATCGTAAAATTAATTGAAAAAAATACGTAAACAAATAAAAAAAAAAATCTGGACCTAAAAAATAACCAGGAGGCTATTTGGAACTTTATTTTGTAGGTTCTCAGACGCACATTAACCTAAATCGCATCTCAGCTTTAAACGCGTTCTGGTCTTCTACTCAAAAAATAATAAAGATGCATCTATACCTACCTATTGTTAGCAGATTTTTTATATAGAAAATGCTTCACTTTCATGTTTTCAATTTCAAAAAACTTCGTTCTTGAGGAAAACTACGGAGAGTGTTGTAAACATATTCAAATAATGTAAAATTTACTGGGTTTTCAAAAGACACGCAATGACCGCTCTCATGGTGGTGAATGCTATGATTAGTGCGAATACTAGTTCTCCAGTCGTTTAAGACATTTCAGTCAAAAATGGTAAAAAGTTCGGCACTACGGAAATTCGTACACACTTAAAAATGTGGTCTTGATCAACTTCACAGCATACGCTTGCTTGGTAATTTTGCAAAAAAAAAAAAAATGCTCAATTTAACATATCCGCCAAATCCTACTTGGAAGATGTGTTTCTTGTATACAAAACTCTACGTACGTGGCAAATATTCGCAAACCAAAGAACATGTTTCTGTCAAATCCAAATCTGCTCTTTTAACAACATTTGAAAATAAGCAATTAAAACGTGACACAATAATTAGCAACTATTATTAAAATATCAAATCCCACTTAAAACGAGTCATTGAACGGTTGTCTTTCCAAGAGTCTCTAAGCGCACTGAGTACAACTGACTCTTAAATTAGTATCCAGTTTGTATTAAGTAGTCGTATTTACCGATTGTAGGTATGTACACAGCTAAACATGTTTCATAGCTTGGCGAACCAATCAACCATAACTGATCTAATTCTTCCTACATAACATCAAATCATAGTTATGCCAATCTTACGCAATTTACAGTAGGTAAATGTACCACGTCTCTGTATACATTTCAATTATTCATCAGTTAGTCAATGAAATCTCCCAGTCTCACTCAACTTTGCGACCACAATACCCCAAAAAAAAGTCGTGCGCTGACGCTATTCTGTAAGCAATTACCAGATTACTACTGCAAACGTTAATTACCATAAAACAAATCGAAAAGCCAAAGAAAACCGTCGGAATCAATACGACCAGAAACTTGAAGTAACTCTGACTCCAGTCACAAACAGTACCCACTAGTCTTTGGCTTGAATCTTAAAAAAAAATAAGAAAGGCCAAGCCCATTGAGCGAGATTGTTGTTACAATTACGCACCAGTTACGCTAGGCTGTCATGGAGCCGCCAATTCTTTCTTACCTTGGGCTTGTCTATGCATAAAGCTCAATCCAAGATTTAAAGGTAGGTATAACACACTTGGGTCTATATAGTAAAGTAGCATTAGCTACTGTAGCCGCTATTGCTTACAAAAATCAGACACAGTCGAAAGCGTTTATTTTAATTTTTTTTTTCAAACTTATAATGCTTCTAATATGGCTGTCAATGGGACACGTGCTTCGTGTCGAAGCCACATTCCCGCCTAGGCTCCTATGGAATCCATAAGAAAAAAATGGCGGCACACTGGTATAAGTTGATTCGAAGAGGTTGAATTTCGTGATCCGTGACATGACAGCTATTGCAACAATCGCTTGATGCGTTGTATTGGCTAAGGAGCAATTCCAGCTTGAGTGTACTAATAGCTAGCACGCTAGTCTACTGAAACAGAGGCTTTGGCTTATTAGCAATAATCCGTGGTCTACGAAAAAAGAAACATTTCTGTCCCATGCCTCAGAAGGAGTGCATGTAGGAACATAACTATATTATGGCTATACAACGACGTGGATTGTTCAGTTTTGGACCAGCACCACTGTAGCCCAGGTGGCCGTAGTAACACAACCTGTGAGCGATGAAATGCGTCATTGGTTCGCCGATTGTGGGTGGCTTAGTCGACTGAAATCAATCATTCGTTCAGAAACTCTCGAGTTTCCGTAATCTTATCGTCCGGTCTCCTTGAACGAAACATGATTTACCCTTAGGTGCCGATTTCCAAGTTCACCTTCAGAAATCTTCGAATGATCTGACGGAACAGTTTTTGGCGTCCGATCGGTAGAGTGCAACCACATCAAGGACTATTCCAAGATTTTGAATGCTTCGATTAACCTCTTACTTTCCGTTCGATTGAGCGTACTTAATGGCCGCCGAAGTGCAACACGAAATTGAAGCTGGGGTTCTATAGATCGACGGGTCATACTACTTTGGTGTACCACCGACCAACTGTCACAATAATTTTTCCCAATTTTTGACATTGCTGTAGCGTCACCGTGTGACCGTTATCAGACTGTGACTGGTTGAACATCGGCTCCCCGCCGTCCGAAAGCTGTTACAAGTTTTCTTCTCGTCTGATCTCTTCAGTCTTCACATATGTGGACCGCACACTAACTTTACCTCTGCGATCATCTTTTTAATCTGCTTCCATATGTCGTATTATCGCACTGTAATATGGCGTAGTGTGTTGACAAGCGTATCTACTGCAGCAGCGGCACCGAGCGAATATGACTCTCGGCTAATTGTCAGGTGTGAAAATAAAAACGAGGTTACCGGCAACAAGGTCATACCTGAATAACGAGACTTCTTTCGCCGCCATAATGCTTTTCCCTTAAGTCTTGAGATTTCTGTTTGTAGTTTTCCTCTTGTGCTAAAGAAGCCGCGGTTTTTTTCTCGTCATGCAAATCTGCATTTCACGTTCTGCCTGAGTTCGCAGTGCCCACCGCTCATATCTATACATACGACATGTGTAGTTACATTGCGATAATCAAGTGTGGTTTTTGGCGAACTCCACTTTTCTTACTTAGTTCCTGTTTAGTTTCTTCGGTGAAACGGCAGCTGGGATTTCAAAGGAACGCTGTCCCCAGGTTTTGAATCACAAGGACATGGCGTCACTTCCAGCTACAGGGAGTGGCATTTGACTTGCTTTGCCTTACAAAAATTCAATGTCAACGCGATCGTTAAATTTTTTCAACAAAAGATAAATAAAACTTTAAGAAGCACTCCTCTTGAACTGCACATATGTACAATAGCGTAGGTCTTGACTGCCGTTAATTCAGCCTTTAACACGTTTAGTGCCAGCTACGCAGCTCCAATGAAATTTTTGACCCCTTTAAATTGCATGGTCAAAATTTTTGGCAAAAAAGTTTGGCAGTCAAAATGTTAGTTAAGTTCGCACAGCAGAACTCTACTGAAAATCAGTTGCGTTAGCAGGTTTGAATTGAACGAACAGCATACTCTCCTTTTGCATATACTTTTGGAGAAACAGTAAGATTCGATTGAAATCAGACGTGCAACCACAGAACAACCTAAAACTTAATCCAGAGACATATGTATAATCTCCTAAAGGTCTCAATAGGGATGAATAGGCTGAAGATGCAACACATTCCATTCCGTACAGGTAGGAAACGTTGTGGAGAAGTTATTGTTATACAATATGTTATTTGATCACTGAGATGTCAGCGAATTGAATTTTTTCACAAAAACTGGACTTACATTGCTGCCCTGAATAGTTTCGTTTTTAGACTTAACTAGTTATTCCCTGTGGTCACAGATATTTTCGTCATGAGCAATCTTCGACAATGATCTTCAGAAGGCGATAGTCTAAAAGAAGTATTGAGATTAAAGGATGAAAGGCATAAAGCAAGTAGTTAGACACTTACCTTTTCAATTCTTTTTGGAATTCACTTCATAAACTTTATTTTATCTTGGCCTTAAAGGGCTGCATGCCACTTATGGTAGTTAACATTAATTGACTCTAAGACCACGTCTCGCATAACAACACATGAAAGCTATTGTGTGCGCTTATTGCCTATGCTCAACATACCGACATCCTACCATTTTACATAAGACCCGTGCATTTCTCGAGTTTTCTCTTCAAAACCGCAATTTGCATAGAAGTTGAATAAGCAAACGACGTGGTAACCTGTTTCCCATAATCAGCTGTTAACCTCGTTCATTGAATTTTATTTCGATTGCAAATGTCATAGCTCATAAATAGCAAACTTGGCACCGATATCAACAAAATCCTATTTTGACGTCAATCGCATGTCAGGACGACATGTAAGGAACCCCTTTCGGTCCGTGGGGCATTGCAGTTCATGTTATGTAGGTACCTTCATAAAAAGTTTCGGTAGTCACGTCGTAAAGTTAACCCCTTGATACCATCAAGTGCATACGAACGACGCGTTATTTTCAAGGAGGGTGGTTAGTAGTTTGGATTGGGGTCGAGTCCCTTGCTGGCGTCACACAAGTCGATATCTTTCTTCTCGGTTGACTTAATCGCATTCGATGACGCTACGCGGTAATATGGGGACGCATTGAACTTGGCCGCGCTCAGTTTAACCTGAAGACACAACACTCCAAAATCCGCTAGTACTTGGCTTTTCTGTTTTGGAATCGATCCGGCGGTGACCGTCCGGTTTGGTTGGTTACGTCGCGCTTACCGACTTTTAAACCGTCGCGTCGCGGCTTCGATGGTGTCATCGTCATCAATATACCAAGTGCGCGCACCGCGCGTCTTGATGACAGTCAAACAAAGTCGAATGCCGTTTTTTGGTAGGCAGGCCTTCGTGAAGGCCGTCCAGTTAGTTTCGCATTACTGCGTTGTGTCGATTAAAATGGTCCGTTGTTGTTTTCATTTCGCTGGCAATTCGTTGAACCCGACCGCCGACAGCCCAGCTGGAAGAGTAGTCGAGGGCGATTCCATTGTTGGGACCCAGCCACCTATCCAGTGTGACACCTTTGTTTCGTGGGAACCGGAACTCTATGCGGTTGATAACACGAAACACCTTTTAGGAAAATTACAAAAACCTCTTGAGACTAGAACTTGTCAATACGCGGAAATTTGTCCATTTAAAAGCAAAAAAGAAACACCTCAAATTAATAATAATTAGAAGCAATTATGGTAATACTCGAAAACTGAAAATGTCTTTTGTCTTTTTATTTTCTTATTGAAACGATTCCAGTTTGAATGGCACAATGAATAATCGGTCCTTAAGAACAAATGCTAAGACTGAGCTCATCTCGCATGACATAAAACTAATTCTTCTAATTTATTTACCCACAGTTCTGGCCGGGAATAATCGAAGTCTACTTAAGACCGTATGATGAGCTAATATTTATTTGTTGACAATTTCGGCGGATTATCTCAAGAAATCGCTTGACAAGAGTACTATTAGCATTTTAGATAAATGTGATAACGAGTTTTATTGATTTCTTGACACCAGCATTATTCGCCGCGGAAAAATTTAACTCACGGTATGTTTGTGACGACGGAGAGCTTAGTTCGGAAGTGTAAACAAGATTAGTATCATTGCTCGTATGGTGCCATTAAATTAATTGACTGATAACAAAATAATATTACGCGGTAGACCGGCGTTACTAAAACGGACGCTTATCAAGGAATAGGAAAGAGGAAGTTCTTGAATTTGGAAATTATAGAACTTTCGATTGTTCACTTTATCTTCCCATGCCGGTTCCTTCTTCAATGCGTCACTGGTTTTTATCGAAATTGTGTCAATTTTGACCGTGTGTCAATTATGAGATGATTGAAAACCTATCAAAAAGTTCGAAACGGTTAAAATAGGGCTTAACATATGAATTACATAATTGGGTCATATTCCGGAATGCGGTCTAGGGATTGAAAAAGGAAAAAAAATTAAAAAACAAGCCCGTGGAAGTGAAAAGATATTCGATACCTGTTCAGACCTGAGACATATGGCCGAATTCATGAAAAAGTATACAACACTCCTTTAGAGGTCGAATTTCAAAAAATTTTGCAAACACTTTCTAGGTATTCATATGAAGAATCCCTAGAATAAAAACAAATTCAATATTTGTGAAGACCTAGTAGATACGACGAAAATCGTGATAATATATGCATTATATTTTCACAGATAATTTTTTTTTGTTGCCCCTTTCCGAACGCCAATGGATATCAGAACTATTTTTCTAGTAGATTTACATACATATACACACCGAAAATCAACTTTCTAGCATAAGCCGTTCTCTAGTTCAGAAAAATGGCCCCACCCTCGTACCATTATACTACCCCTATAAAAACCATATTTTTCAAACATACTACTTGTATAGTTCTATTTAAGTACCAAGCTTCAAATTTTATTTCTCAAGAGCAATTGGTTCGTGAAATATCGTAATCTAAAGCTTATGACCCGCACCAACGTACGCCACCGCCTCACTCAAAAATTTGTTTTTAGTCTTTTCTCCTAGTATAGCTACAAATATTTGTTTTGTTTCAATTTCGTGCCGTTAACCTTTTAAGAGATATGGGTTTTAGAATGTGTCGATCTCGACTTTTTTGCGTTTCAGACGTATTATTTTTTTTAAGGATAACGATTTTGTTCTCTATCCTTGAATATCTCAAAATACTTTTTTCTTATATTTTGTAGGTTATACTGTCTTTCAAAATATACTGAAAAATTAACTTGGGATCTCAATGGGATCGGAGTCAAAACAATCGAAGAACGTCTAAGCTATAAAGTTGAAATTTTATTAATATACGGATTATTTCCAAGGAACTATAGATAAATGTTGCTACCATAAAATAAGGTGGACTTTTCTCTCTATATTTCTTTCATATAAATTGGAAACTGCAGTATCAATTCAGCAGACACATTCGGAACATTGCGGAATATAATAATGTTACAGTTAATGAAACTTGTTTAGCATTCCTCTGTAGGATCATTAAGCAAATAAGGGAAGAGATGTATAATGCATCCTTATGAAGTCGTTCAACTCCCATAACTTTTTTGCACACCTTAAAAAGGTGGAAAATACTGAAATAATTACGTTAGCACTCAGCACTGCTATTACTCCCCAGACTTATTAAACTTCCAATTAACGCACCCCGATTAAAAAGCAACTATAACACCTACGAATACATCAAGTAGTGAAAAAAGTAATTACATGGTCCCCATTCAACCACCCACAGCCAGCCCTCACTCTGACGAATTGGAATACACTAAAAGCCTTACTATTCAAATTGCGACCTGAAGGCTAAAAATCGTAAGCCGCGTCAGCCCCAGCGATAACTCCACTTGGCTGCATTGCCGTAACGACGACACGGCTATAGCCTAGACTACAGCTTTGCATATCTCCTAGTATACAGTTTCATTATTTCCTATTCCAACTTTTAAATCTTTCGCAAAGGACATGAAATAAAGGTCTGCACTTTTAAATGCAGCAGCATAAAAGATATGAAAAAGAAAAGTTTTTTTTTTTTAAATTGTAAGGACTGTTTTTTTTCCCTTGCCATAAGGTGCAAACACATTGAAAAAAAAATTTTATTCGAATGAGTAAAGGTAAAAAGCACTGAAATGTTAAGGAAAAATACAACATATCCCAGCGGATTCAAAGCAATGAGTTCAGGGATAAAAAACCATTCGCAGTTGTACCTACGCTCGAGTATGTTGGCTGTACATACTCGTACGTTGCGAAAAATAATACATCGCAAGAAATGGGTTCTTGGTCTAAGTACATCATTAAAATTATCGGGGAGTGGATCGTTTTTGTGGTCGTTTCGCTATTCGATGTACCAACAATTTTACAAACTAACGTCGAGGACACAAATTTCTAACTTCGGGATCGATTTTATGTTTTCGACAACAACATGGCTTTTCCGTTTGTTCATTTTCCTTTCGTTTCCAGCTTTGCAACATTGTAGTGTCCGATATTGTTGCGTTTGTGGACAATTGTGGAAACAGTTGCGTTTGTGGACAATTGTTGAGTATGTTGGCAATAAATGAACCGGACAACTAGGGTTTTTTTTCTGATTATTGACTATTGTTAGAACTGTGTAACGTTTTTTTGAGCTCTTAAATAAAATGACAGTATACCATTTTTGCAGCGATCGTTACCGTTCAAAAAAATCAAAAGTAATAAAATTATTTAATTATTCAAGGTATTTGCAACTTACAAGGGCCTATCTCTGTAGTTTTTTAGAGATTTCGAAACTTTATCGCACTATACAAAGAAGAGACAATGTCCTCCTACTCATATAACAAAAACTACACAAAAATCTACCACACAAAAATCATTAAAACATGTGTTTACGAATATTAGCCGCATAACTTGAGAGCTTTTCAAGCAAGAAATTCGGAAAATTTTATTATTTTTTTAAAAATAATTATCTATTGTCAATTGTCAATTGACAATATATAGTCTTACTTGATTTTAAAAAATATTCATATATCCAGTCCTGTTTCCTTGTATATAAATTCGATAATTTTAGCTGATAGTCTTCTTTTAACTGCCATCAATGCCATCTGTTACTAAAATCAACTGAAGTTTGAATGAATGACAGTTACGGATTTTATATTCTTCCGTCAGTTAAAATTGTTTGAGCGTGTTTTACTTTTTGTGTGTATTGTGATGGTCCACTTTGTACATTTCTTCATTAGCAATGAAATTGCTTTCACCAGAACATCATAGGCACAAAGAGCTAGCAGTCGAAGGAAGCTATGATTGATAGACACTTGAAATTTTGTCTTTGCTAAATTTCAAAGTACAACATGTGTTGGGCTGTGTATCATGCATCATGCATCGCCTTTCCATCCTATCTAAAATTTTAATTTCAATTATAATTGTGAATATGATTTCAGAAAGGGGTATTGTAAGAAATAGCAAGGAAAACTACGAACAGAAGGACCATGTGACCGGCATTTAAAACATTATCCACTATAATTTTAAAATCATAAACTATTCTCAAACTCATGCACGTATTTGAAATAAAATACCCATAAACACCATAGTAATATGATGAGCTAAGCTCACGACTGTTCGACTTTCCCCTGTTTATGGTACAGTTAATTTTCAACTTACCAACTATAAATTATCGTGAAAATAGAATCAGGTTCTAAAACAAATTTACCAACGTGCGGTATATCTTGACCAAAAATATGCCAAAAACGTGCGAATTTTATTAACCACACCGCCAAATTGCGTTAATGACCACAAATTTATCAAATATTTTTGTTTCGTCTTATCTCCTCGTAACCGTACTACAACCTTCATACATGATATTTATAACCAAAACTGAAATTTAATTCAATTATTGGTCATTAAGTTTCCGTCGGAATAAGAAACATCGTCTTGACCCGAATTTCACTTTCGATCTGAACGGCAGATTCGCCGATTAGACCCGCTTGTTTAAAGATAACGCCCTAATATTAAAGACGTTTCGAGCTTCCCTCGAATAAAACCCGTCAAAAGCGCACATACCCAAATTACATATCTTAATTTCTTTCATTATCGTCGATATCTTTTCCCAATATTGTAAATAGTTTTATACACTTTCTATGGCGATGTCTAAGTACTAGCCGATTTGTACGGTGCTCAGTATTTCCGCATTGACCCAAATGATTCGATTATTATCGATTTTCATACGGAGAGAGTATAAACAAAAACTTAGCAGCAAAGATGAAGGCCCTCTTAGATGTAAAGTAGGAACCGTAGTTAATTTTATTAGCTCCCGGGAGTCGCCAGTTTGAAATTATAAAAAAAAAGAAAAAAACTAATCGCAAATCATTGGAGGTTGACCTTATAAAATGGTTTGGGTGAAAGGTAAATCCGGAACCACTTAAGTTCCTGAAATGATCCATTCAGGAGCGTAGGGCGGTATCAGTATTTAGAGTTTGGAGGAACCGCCGACATTAGTAGATACACCTGATGCCATTGTGCTATCGAAGAGCAAAACTACATCCAGGTGATAGTTTCGAATTCGAAAAGTTGCCAAGGTCGATCGGAAACCGTCGATTAGCGTCCATTTCTTTCTTGTGAAAAGTACGCTGGGAGTCTTGAAGACGTTAAGAGGCTGTGTCCTCAAACTATTACATACTGCGGAACTAAACATTTCGCATGTAAGTAGACGAGATTTCATCACAAATGTCGAGTAGACTGCGGTACGTTGGCTCTAAGACCCACTCGGCACAATGTTCGGATTCCTCATAACTTTCACTAGTTCGTTATGGAGTTGTTTCATAGGAAGTACACTACGCGCACGTTTTGATTTATCATTCGTGATAATTTTCATGGGTGATCTCAATTATGACCTAGTTACATTGACTCACAAGTCGGTATAATTGTTATTGTTGTACTGTTTGGCGGCAGTATGTTGTTCGATCCACCTATGGTATAGGTAAACTAAACTAGAGTCTGGGCGCTGATTTCTCTTTATGACGACGATATTAGTTTCGTTCACACCTTTCTTTTGTCGATCATTAAGTGCTTGTAGCTATTCGTCGAGGATGTTCGGTTGTACCTACTCGTCTTGTGTATGGGCAGATATTTGTACATCGGCATTTCGAGATCAAACTAGGTACTTCAGATGTAGCACCGTACATTGTAAGAGCGATGCGTCTTAAACCTGAAGCAATTTGTTCGTTCTCTCCAGTTAACGGTTAGGTAATTAGATTTTCTATGTGCAATTAGAGTTTACTTGCTTGATTACATATACGATGCAGCCTTATGTGGCTTTCAGCCTTGAATCTAGTCCAATTTACTTGTGACAGCTTTTTGTATCTATAGATACGAGCATTATGGAGAGCAAGCTGTAATCTGGTTTAGTTTGCTTCGATAGTTTGTTGCTTGTTACGGCATCTCTCCTTTCGATAAACGTAAATTGAACTGGATATTCGAACTCTTAACAATTTTCTATCGGTTATTGTTTGGATAAAAGGTGGTAATTTCACGGTTTAAATGGCTTTTAACCTCTCTTCCGTGTTGTTATGTGAATCGTAAATATTGGCATTGATTGTAATGCTGCAGGAATAAATTACATTGTGTAGGCGTATGTAACAATTGAATGATAAACGACTTAGGTATTTTATTATCGAGCCAACTATTTCCGATATATTTTGAAATATAATCGTAATTGCGTGTATTTAATACCAATTTCAACTTTTTAAAATAAAGTATTAAGAAGAAGAAAGTGGGGAATTCTCGGACTCGCTTTCTCTGGCTATTGCGTCCGCACCGGCAAAAGCTGCCGGAAGCTTCTTCATGAAAGTATTGGCCAATCTTATTGAAAACATAGTTTAAGGACTCTAGTAATTTCCCCCATTACCTTTTAAACTTAACCAAACATCCACAATTCAAATTTCAATATTCTAAATAAAGGGGTTCTTGCATTATCAAACGTTCGTATAGAGTATAGACGGACGAAGAACAAGTATATGTATTTGGGTTTTTTTTTATATCTGTACGAAAATCAATTTCATATAACAGAGAATTAGTGTTTGCGATCTTACGTATAATCCGGTCGATTTATAGAAAAGGTTTAAGCTATTAAAAGAGAGAACATGAATTTTGTGAGTCTAAGTTCATAAAATTCAATTAAATTCGCATTTCCTGCTTCACTATTCAAAAATTGTCTCTTTCTTTAGTCCATTGGAGATTCAATGGAAGTATCGAATACCCAAACCGCATTTCTTATAACAAGTACGAACTTCAAAAATTTGATTTGCTTTACAAATTAAACACTTGGGATTTTTTCTGGACCAGTCGACTTATAGTAGAATCAAGGTTTAAACTTCCTGTTTATGTTCATATAAAAAGTCGTTCGGTCAACATTCCCCAACTTTCAGCGTATAATGCAATGTTCGCCCACAACTTTTCAAAAACCACTTCCAAATGGATAGCAGGATTTTTTTTGCACCGCTACTACGAAAGAAGTTAAGTGCTTCGAGAAATTTATGGTAATGTAAGAGCAAGAAAAAAAACATAATTTCGATTTAGATTAATTATGTTGCGTGGTTGTGCATTGTGCTAAAATTAGCAGTTTATTTTATACTCGTATTTTTTTATTGCCCGGAGTGGCAGTCACAGTTAATAAGAAACTTTTGTATCAAACAAGTTTGCCTTCGAAATGAACTCTTTAAGCTTATTTATTTTATTAAATTACTTAGGTGCTCATGATAGGCATGTTCTTTTTGATGAATAATATAACCAACTATTTATAGATCTTTTTTTTCAAATGCATCAATTATTATGGCAATGCTCTTCTTCCAACCGTTCCAATGGGGAGGAGGTTTGCTGATTTTAGCATTTGAGCTGTAAATGTTAACTGAATCTTACTATATTATTCTTAGAATTCTCATGGTAGTCTTGCTTTAAGCGCGTTCTTTCCTTTTTAGTACTTGCATTCGAAAGATTACTTTGACGCCAAAAAGGGACATAAAATTTTGAGGAATTCTTATTTTATTAACGATATTATACATAATACAATTTTTAAATGAAAAAAGATTCACTTAATTGATCTACTGAAATGAATAATTAAAAGGGTTTAACTAAAGTTTTTTAAAAGGATTCCTGAACCAGATTTTTTTACCAAAACCTTTCTCTTAACATTATAAAATCTTATTGTGTTGTGTGTCTCTACTCTGTAGAGAAACCTTTCTAGTATTTCTAGTAAAGAAGTTTTCTTTATTTAACTGAAACTATTTCATCCACTTGAGAATTCTTTTTTTTTATAATAAAGTGTAATGAATTGAAAATACAAGGTTTTCCGGTAAATACTGTTAAATTGATTTTGTGGGACGTTTCGGACTCGACTGAGTCCTTTATCAAACTGTCTGTCTATCAAACTCAAACTCAGTCGATTCCGAAACGTCACACAAAATAAATTTAACAGTATTTACCGGAAAACCTTGTGTTTTCAATTCGAAATGTACTGTAAAACATTCATCAAAAACTAAGTGTAATGAAAATCGTTGATTGGTTCAATTATCCATTATGTGTTGAACTAACAATAGCCATAATTGAATTAACACCATTTAGAGTGTTCAATTAAAATGAAATCCGAAACCTCGTTTCTGGATTGAAAGCATTTTGCGGGTTGCACATTTGTTTACTCGTAGTGGTTAATTTCATTATAACTCGCTTAAATACACAAAAAAAAACTCAATAGGTGATATGTACCTAATTAGAAGACTGATTGAACAATAATTTAAGTCTAATGAATTAAAATGAAAAAAATATGTACTACTTGTAGCTAACTATAAAAAAATCGCTCTAATTTACACACTATTTAAGCGAATAATTATACTTAGAAGATTAAATCAGAATTATACTAAACAATGTAAACTTATTTGGCAATAAATTAAATTGAACTGAACTAATTTAATTTCACACTCTGGATGTTTTCTTCGGAGAAATTTACGAGGTTTTAAAGGAAGAAGGTCCGCAATTCGGTAACCTCCAAGAATCGGAATATTTTAACAGTTTTAAGCCTATGTCTCACAAAACTGGGTTGGAACCATAGAGATTTACTAGAGATGACGAGCAGCGACTATTTTGAAGCCAGACGATTCCTCGCAAAGTACCGGCTATAAACACTATGCCACCAAACAAAAATGATTTTGCTTAACCTCACTTTGGTTTGTTGTAAATTTTTAAACTTTATTTGACGTAAACCATCCTCAACATCTCTTGAACATTTTGGTAGCGAGATAAAAATTAAAAACTTGTCGTTTCATGATTGAAGGACTGCCACGATATTTTTATTGGTCCACTTTCAACAATTGGAAAATTAAATTAAAATTAAATTAAATTTTTCAAGGAACTTTGTATATCGTCCTCACGTAGGACCCTTTGATGCTTAGTGCAAAAACCTACTTACCTTCCCAGTTCTTTTCTAATTTCCAACTGTAGTTTAAAGCGTAATTCAGTATTACTATGTTTCTTTCCAGTAATCGTTTCGGATAATAGGATCATCAAGATTGATGGTATCAACTTTGAGAATCTTTCAACCCATGAATCTCGGTTAAGCTAATTGTCTGATAAAATTCTGACCACAACACGAGAGTCTCGTCCCTTATCTAAACGGTAAATAATAATCTACTGAATCTACGAAAGTAGTAAACATCAAATCGAAGATAATTGGATTCCAATTATTGATACAAATCGGTATTATAAATTTGATAGAGATATAAATTGACGTATACCTGCCTACATTTTGGATTAAATATTCCGATTGCTATCGGCAATATCTACGATACTTCTATCTTATAAGTCGTACAAGCTGTTTGCTTCTCCTAAGTAAACAAATCCCACTAGGACCATCTATCGAAATGGGAAAAAACCAATCATGGCCGTTCATCGTGATACTATCCTATTCAATTTGCATCCTCTTTATATTCACCGTATCCAATCAATTAATTTCAAGTCCATAATCATCAACGAAAACGGTACCTATTTTGTCGATGTAACGGTAAACATTCGTCATATATATCAGGTGATAGCCACAAACAACAATAACGACGGAATTTCCACATTACAGGAGATACGAGATGAGTGCGATTTTTTTTTCTTCTGTTCTTCTGTTCCTTGTCGACCGCAAAATGCAAACGATCTTTTCAAGAAGGCGGCCTACGATCGAAGATGTTGAAAGAAATTCCTCAACGCATCAAATCCAAAAAAAAAAAATTAAAAAATTATTTCTGCACACGAAAATCGAACAGACATCAAAGATCGTATTTGCTCGGAGCAAGGCTGTGTGGGTCTCGGTATGACTGCATTGAACCCATCAAATAGCCAATTTAATGAGTTTACGATCATCTCCCAAACGATCATTAAATCCAAAGTTGATGAGCTTTCATCGGTTTACTACGCTATACGGATTTGATGATGTCGAAAAATGTTCTGGATCAATGGCTGAATGGACTGGGGTTGGCTGCTGTTGATGATGATGATGATGATGATGATGAAGATGATGATGATCGGTGATCGCGAGCTATGTTGAGGTTCGTGGCTTAACCAACTCGGGCTACTGTTAGTGATGATCGTCATCGTGAGATCTAGACAAGGCAGAAACCAGTACGGGACTGGACAGAAAACATGCTCTAACTATTCTGAAATGCTATTTGCATTAGCGGAGCAAACAGATCGCACGTTGTAACGTACCACCTATGCGAGATCTGCAACATGTCGATCACATCACCACAGTGAGCATAATGTCTTTTATGTTGTCTTTCGAACGTTTTACCTGTAGTATGGTGCAGTACCTGTACAGAGTCTGGTCCGGTAATGTCTTATGCAAATATTTATCCACTTAGAAGCTTCGCACTACATATGCTTCTTGTGTGTTGTTTGCCTACTGGGTATGTCGTCGGAATCGATCTTTTGCGCGATTTCAGAAAATATTCTCAGCTCGAGCCCGCTGCGCTATTTTTTGTCGCGTTCACTTAGCCTAGGCAGTGTAGTTTTCGCCCAAAGGGTTATCGATCTCGCGCAACTATTGCGCCAACCTTACCCCGACTGAGTTATAGTTGTAGGTCTTATGCTCAACACTCGCAGTTTTTTCTTTCGATTTCTTAAGAGCTTCTAAGCCACATTTATACTTATTTTAAAGTATCTTTTTCCTTGCGAAACCACAAAATAATATTCAAAGTGTTAAATTCCATAACTGTAGGGGCCTTACCTGGGCTTATTGATAGTATGGAGCCACGGCTGCTCTCTATAGCATCAATAGATCTTCGGGAGTGGGTACTGTACCTATTTATAGGTTTTCGAACGAGACTCTTCGTCTTGACTTATGTGATGATCTGTTTCGGTTTCATGCGGTGAGGTGGTGGCGGTTGGATCGAACCTTAGTTGCCTTAGTAGGTGCAATGACACCTTCCATAAAATCACTATAATACACCACTTGCATACTGTTGTTATTGATTCGCCTGCCTTCAGTTAGCTCTACCTATACTGGAATAAGGTTGAACGACTTGTCTAGAGTGTTTAAGAAGGCCTGTTGTTATTTCGTTAGAAGAAAGGTAAATCCCATTATCTGATCATGTTTTTTTTCGATGTTTTTACTTTCAGATCACACAGAGTGTATTGGGATGACGACAATGATGAATGCTTGAAGAGGATCGCAACAATTTTTTTAAAACATTGTCGTGTCGAGTTCATTGTGGCGTGGATATTGATCAAAGGTGAGTTCTTCGTTGTTAGGATTGTTGGTACAAGTGGATTGATTAAATGAAGATGATGCATGTTGTGATCTGTACCACAAATTTGATTAATTTACCTTTAATGATTATAAATTGGTTAGTTAACGTTCTAATATCGAACAGAAATGGGTTGGAACAATCGAAATGATTGACATAACAATGTTGCGTTCGATTTTAAAATAATATTTTTTTTTTATTAGCAGTGAACAGTTAGACTTCGGAGAGAAAACATGTTGCAAGTCAAGTCTATGATTAAAATTAAGCAAACTGAAATTTGTTTAAAGACCCCACGTTGGGCGCTAAATAATGTTCAAAATTGGGTGCAAGGGATGGTATTAAGGATAGTGAAACATGCCGGGAATACATTTTCTCATGATTAATTGGACCCACAATTTGAGTAGACATTTTGCATCCATAGTTTCATATAAGCGTAGAGAATTTTTTTATCCAGAGAAAGGTGTTTTTTATATCAGCCCTATTTTTCGTATTTCATAAATAGCAAGCTCTGTCTCCTTCTTTCTCGTACTGCTGAATAATATATACGATTATATTTGAGTAAATTGAACATTTATTTATGCCATGTTTTGCGCATAATTTTAATACTAAAAAATTACATTTGCTGAATTTCTAATGTACTTTGTGTGCTTACATCTCGATTGATAAGTTCATAAACACGATTCGTCTGTAATAAAATGCTTACCTCTGGCAAATACTACATTGCCCCACGTTGGGCGCCAAATGTTACGCAAAGGAACTACCTCAAAACTGCAATTCATTAGCTTCAAGAAAATGGAACGCTGTCAGTGTCAGTGAAACCTCACTTGGCTTTCTTATTAGGCTCACTTTATCACAGGTTATTATTAGTAAAATATAAAACTTCAGGTGATATCTCTTAGTTTCATTCAAAATTCGGTTATTAGAACGCCTCCTTTCATTTGCTGGATAAAAATCCTAGAATTTGTCTTTGAAAGTTCTTTCGGCTGGAGAATACAAAGGTACTTTGAACCTGTGGGCTTCTTGTTATCATATTTTGCTTAAAAGTTTTTTTAGAGGATCATGAAGTGTCTATTTCACACCTTAATACATATTGCCTATTGTGTTCATAGATAGAAGTTAACTTGAGAGTAGCCTATTATATATTATTGCGTTAAATTAAAATTCTTTTATATGAAACGAACTAAATAATTGAAATTGATTTTTGATTGATTATTAGTTGTTTAAAATGTACACAGCGCGACTACCCTCTAATGGGTTTGTAATTGAAGTATTCAGTTTTTTGATCGACAGAAGTCAATCTATCTTTGTCGACCACAAACTCTAGGAAGTGATCACGCCCAAGCAAATCGATTTAAATGAATTATCAGTTGCATAGTATAACATATGCACCTGAACCTAAGCGGAATTTTTACACCGCGATTGTTGGTGAAAAATCGCAAACACCCTTCTTCACATTCAAAATTTCCAAAAAATTTTGCGAACGTTAACTCGGTAGATTTATTAAACTGTGTCAAAATCAATTTCAAAATAAAGTGAAGAAAGATGCTCCATTATTTTTCTCTCTTCTCGAATAATAGCTTTCAATATAAACTCCAATTGTGATCCTGCAGTTTTAACTTAAGAAATCTGAAATTACAATTTAATTTTTCGCAATAATGACATAGAAATGAAAGCAGAGACACGAGTATACTACAAAACCAAGAGCAAATTCATTATCTACCATAATCTAATTTCTGATCAAATTGATTGGTTTCACTTCAGCCCGTCACACCGTCCATTTACCTATTGAGCTGTCCAAAAACGATAAAAACTTAATTACAAAGGCATCCGACAAAATAAATCGTTTGCTTAACATTACTCGCCATTGCCTACTGAAACAATTTGTTTTTCACCAGGTCGGAATGCAATTACTCAACTATTCAACGTATAACTTTATAATGACAAATCCACAAAACATTATACGAAAAAAACAGCAAAGATTTTAAGAAAAGGCACAGAACCCCATTACGGGTAAATTGCAAGAGACAGAAAACCTTCGGATCGATTAAACTATGAAAATTCAGTAGCAATGTAGCCGCAGCTCTGCCAGTCATAACCGCTGATACGAAAGTTAATCGAAGAATTAGTCATGGCCAAATGTTGTATACCTTACCTTCTTGCAATAAAGGTGCAAGTACCAATAGTCTTACCTTAGTCCCAGTACGATGTATGGCCAAGTTCTTTTCATCGCCGTCATCATCGAAAGGCATGTCTGTGCTTAACTTCGATGAAATCCAAAAAAAAAACCTTTCCCGAAGGTACCTTACTTTTGTACCTTAAGTCTGGATGCTGGACACACAAGTACCATAATATGTAATGCTACTCGTATGACGGTATGCATAATGTTAATTTTTGCTGTATATGCTGTGATGCATTAATGGGTATCAAATATTAGCCGCATAGGTACACCATTCACAAGCCATATATGTTCCTATGCATGGTTCGATTAAGACCATACGTAGCCTTGGATAAAAGCGAATCCTTTTAAAGAGTCTTAACGGGGGAAAAAAGAAGGGGCGCGCTTATATAGGTACATGGATGAATGTATAACCGCATTCTCAGGTGGTAATATGGCTGTTAAGTTAATTGTTTTCGTATTCATAAGAGGAACACAATGCACAGATCGAAGCACCGTAGAACACCTGGAACAACTTTACAAAAGTGTTACTTCACTTTTCAGCTTAACAACTTTTCAGCTCAATACTCTTTAGCTTTGTCGGAGTTTCGAGGATGTTTGGTTTTTAATAGCCTTTGCATATTTTATAAAAAATAATATTTTGTACTTGAAATGAAACTGAAATATGCAATACACCGTTATCGGAGACTGCAAAGTCGAAAAATCAGGTTCCGGTTTTCATCACTGTTTAAATTTCCTTCAGCTTCTCCATAAAGATA
Organism: Beris chalybata; assembly: GCA_949128065.1. Classification (NCBI taxonomy): domain Eukaryota; kingdom Metazoa; phylum Arthropoda; class Insecta; order Diptera; family Stratiomyidae; genus Beris; species Beris chalybata. The sequence continues at coordinate 3,549,435 of OX421894.1, read as the reverse complement.
GTGAAGGATTTTGAAGTTGAATTGAAGTGTGTGTCGACAAAACATGTCGACAACTTACTAAATCCCTACAAAGCAATTATTTTTGTATGCCAAAATTTCTGCTGAACTTTTCGCCATCAAAAATATAAATAACAAAAAATTTATATGATAAAAACTAAAAAGAAGTAAACCAGTCGAAAATCAATAATATACCGCAATCAAGAAATTAAAATGTTTGAAAATCAACAATTTAAAAAAATTAAATGAATTAAATTTTGAAAAATTAAAAAAAACATTTAACACGTTGAATGGCAATGGGGGTCACCGGTGACCAGCACAGAAATTTTGACCCTTTAAAAAGCGTTGTCAAAATTTTTGATAAAAAGTGTGGCACGCAAAGTGTTAAAAATGTCGAAAATATCAAGATTGATTTTGACAGTGTTTCACTAAAGTTTTGAGACACTCAAATACTCTAAATAAAAATATTTACAAGTTAGTCATGTCGAATCCAATAGTTTATGACAACTGGTTTATTTTTAACTGATCTTGATTTAGGGAGTTCAGATCGCTATTTAGGAATTTCACTAAATTAACAATTCGCAATATCGATAGTCTACTACATTTTTAATCTACCTACTGTTCAAGTTTTTAATAGTCGAACTTTTAACTTTTAGTTTTAAATTTATATTTTTGGAAACAGCAATTTTCACGCTTTCATTTAATTTTGGCTTTTGTTTCAAAAATTATATTTTGCTTTATATTAAATTTTTGGACGTTTTCAATTTTTGGACATTTTCAATTTTTTTAACTTTAAATTTTAATTTTTCAATATTTTAGTTTTTTTGACATTTGGTTTTTAAACCTCTTGATTTGTTCGAAATTTAAACATTTTATATCATAAAGCGCTGTTGTGGTTACTATTTTCGGTTAGATGACGTTTTTTTTTATTTTGTGGTTATGGTTCTTTTTACCACACAAAATTATTCTCATATGTATATTATACAGTAAATCTTTGATTCACAAATATGCCACTTATGTGAATATTACGCTAAACTTTAAACGGGCTGTAATATAACTTACCCTTTTAACTAAAGATCAAACTTATTATAAATTTACTCGAAAGAAATTAAAAAAAAGCTCTTAATAGAAAAAGTTATGGCTATGAGTAAATTTACTTGGTACTTATACTTGCAACGTACTCGTACAATTGCAATTATTATTCATTTGCTCTTCTCGAAACTGCTTGTACGTCGGGATTGACCTCCGTAGGCGGCAGGCATGATGATGAGTGTAAATTACTAAGATGCTAAAATTTCAGGCGTTTTTATCGCACAAAGCGTAAATCTTCGCCGCGGAATATTAAAGAACCCCATAGAATTTCACATTAAACAGTTAAAACATGAATTTAATCTGTGTTCTGGGCCTGCAGCAATCGCAGCCCTGATGGGGACAAGCTATTAAAGATTTGTAATAGCACCAACTGGCGCGTGTTATCTTCACCTTCGGACAGCGTCCAAGTACTCTAAATAATTACTGAAACGTCTCTAAAGTGCACTGGACATTCCGGTGCGCACTTAATGCCAGAAATGTCCAGTCCTTTAAACATCAGTCACACCCAGTTAAAAGCAACGGAACCGGAGTGCGCTGAATTAATTTGATGTCATCGCAAGACTCGAAGATTGCAAATTGGTTGTACGCCATCCGCTTTGAACCCCGGCTAGCTGTTAACCGAAGCGGACTGGAGCGTTGAGCTGTGAGCTGGGGCTACCTTGTCCAGCGATCGTAAATCTTGAACACTAGAAATTTCTCATTAGCAGATCAAGCGACACATTCCAACCGGTCGCATTCAATTTTTCCGGTAAATCGACCGTTAAGGTGAAGCTAATTTTTTACCTTTTTTTCTAAGGTATTCCAGTTTAGCCCTACTTGCAGATTCAAGTGTTTAATGTGAACGTTCTTTGGTTTCCATCTAAGAGAAGAAAGTCTAAGAGACTGCGCAGAAAAATGGGGATTGCTTTTAATACTCAGTTTTTTACGTATCAGTTAAATCCGAAAAGTGAGATTTCGAGTGACGATTTTCCTTTCCTCAAAAAATTATTACCAAAAGATGGTATGAGAAGAAGATGAAACCACCTCAGGATCGGCTGACAATAGAAAGTTGAAACTTAGTCTATATATCAAATGTATTTATAATACTGAAGTATATTTCATTTTAAAAAGTTTGTTTTTGGTTTGTTTGATGTATGCTGAAGTTTTTCAGTATTTACAAATCTTTACAATTCTTGAACGACAAAAACTGGCTGCTAAGAAATTAAAACTGTGGTGTCTAATAAAAAACTTTCGGTTTTCATAAAAAAAATATTTCTTTTAAATTTCAATCATCTGGCGAACGAAAATTGTAATTTCGAAACTCTCATGAAACAAACTGTTCAATAAAAACATTCGGAATATTTACATCGTTTGTTTACAAGAATAAAAAGTTAGTTAAGTTAAGATAGTTGGGTCATTTCATCAAGAATCGCAAGAAGTGTTTTATTTTTTAGTTTTTTTTTTTCATTTGGTATATAATACTGTTTTTTAAAACATCAATAAATTAAAGTGGGATCTCAAGGGAATCGTGGTCAAAAATCATAAAAAATAAAAAAAAGAGTTTGAGATATTCGAGGATAAAGGACAAAATAGTTATCCTTTAAGAAAATTTCATGAATATTATTTATTTGTTTTTTTATAATGCAATAACAGCCCTCATCTTTAAAATAAGCCCAATTTAGTTGTTCTAGAATAGAAATTACCAGAGATATGAATTTTCAAAGAGGACATGAACACCATTTTTGCGAAAACTCTAACATACTATAACTAACAAAAATACTTTATTATTGAAATAATAAAGTAAAATGAGAGAGGAACAAAAAATTGAATATCTATCACTTTTTTCACTAGTTCTTCAAGTACAAAACTTTTCAAAAGAATCGGAGATTGTAAGGTCAACAAATTTTTTAATTTTTTGGAATTTTTGATGAAATGACCCAGTTCTGCAATTAAAAGAGACTAATTTTTAAATGACTTGAATGGTGCATGCTGTAAAGTTGTAACTAAGTGTTTGTTGTTTAAGATGCAAACAATTTATAGAAATTAAAGTGATGAAATGCACCGCTGGTTGAGATAGGAACGAAATTATTAGTTAGAAGTTCGGCAGTACGTTTAGTTGGCGATTTATACCTACTCTAATTCAGTTTTGCAATGGACCACAGGTTTATTGTTTCTCCAGAAGGAGCCAATAAGGAAATGAACATACTGCGATGGTTTTTCACACCTTTATACATTCTAAAAGACGTTAAATGCAATGACTACCCCGAATACCGCTTAGAGCTAAATCAGCGTAAGTTAACAATAAAATTGTTTTAATCCGAAACGAATGAGCCGCAGTTGTGATAGGCAGCCGTAAAGAACTCGCTCGAAAAGGTGTTTTGCATCATAAAATTTGCCGAATACACTATAACTGCAAACCACACCCGAACGACTTCGTGAATTATACGACCAATGCCGTGCGCAGTGTAGTGGCAAAACAAAATGTCACTGATAACTAACTGCTTTAGCCCACGCCAGATGGATTCAAGAGGAGTATCTAGAAGTACATCTAGCACAATATTCTAGCCTAGTACTCGTAGGTAGTAGGAACCCGTAGTATCCGAAAACCTAAAAGGTACAAAGTGAAATCGTTTTACCATAAGACCATTTTCTTGCTGATCTACGGCATCATTGTCCCCGTTATTCGAACGTCTTGAAAAGGGCAAACCTCGAGTTCGGCGTACACATCAGCTTCATGATAGACTGGAAATTGTTGGATCTGGCCATAAAGAGACCCCCACATGCAACTTTTCAAAAGATAGAATCTCATCACATCAGTAGTCACTTTATCTTTTGTGTTAGCTGCTAGCTGTTAGACTTAGACGTTAGACCACGGTTAGACTGAGATCTGTGTGTAATGGCTACGGGATGAAAGAGTTCCTAGCCAAGTAATAGATCACACGGTATCTCGACTTCTCGGTCTTGGGGCTTTGAATGCTTCAACTGCTGTTTGCTGCGGTTTTTTTCTTCCAAACTGAATTTTCCATGTATGGAATTTCGTGATGCGCGCACAGTTTTCATAGACTTTTCCACGTTCTTGCTCGGACAATTTTCACCGTTCTTAACTGTCTAGCAAGTTGGCGCAATGCATTATGCATCAGAGTGAACGGTTTTCGGTCTGGTCGAATTCAAATTTTCAAAACTGCATCGGTTATGGAATTCGGTGATGAATTGCTGAATTTGAGAGATTCGTCCATATGGGCGATAGGGTCACCATTGTCGGTGGGTTAAGCGTGAACACCTGCCCATAGAGGCTTGATTCCGAACGTCGATGTGGTCAATACGGTCGGCACGACTGAGAAATATCGGTACGGATTTCCTTCCTTTTGGGCGTTACGAAATGTTTGCTTTCCTAACGGATTCGGTTTTTCACTTTTAGCCAATCATTTCCCCAATAAGCCTCACCTTTCGGACTCGGAAATCAATCGAAAGCAGCCGCGGTAAAGTATCAAGCGTCGTCGGCCGAATTCGAACGGTTTGGAAGCTGTGGGAGGATGGTGTTCGGTGTGCCGCAACGAATTTACAAGTTTTGCTCGTAATGCACGAATTGAAATTCGTTCAATGAAACTTCAATTTTATGGTTTAATCAAAGGGCACGATTTCAGGTCGACTTCGATTTTCCGTCAAATCATCGAGATATTAAGCGGAAACTGCTGTTCTATCTGTGAAGTTTTGCTGCAAATTGTTACAGGTACATAGTTCTTCCGGTGTAAACAGATGTGTAATAACTAAATACAGCTTATAGTTTTTAAACTTTCAGTAAAAGATCAAAAATTCAATTTTTGGATTGTAGTTAATCGAATACAAAATAGGAAAAGGTACGCTACGGTCAGGTTTGGCGCCCAGTCTAGGGTACGACCATGAGATTAAGTCGTATGATTAACTGACTCTGACTGCCCCGTATTGCAAAAAAAAAGATTGTAATGACCGTGTCCTAGGCTTCATAGTCTAAAAATCTTTACGAAAACAATAACAGCAATTAAATGCTAGTTTTGAGGACCAACTCCAATCAAACAAGGCTAGTAGTGAATCAGCAAGGCTGAAAAGATCAGAACGAATCCAGAACTCGGACAGAACTGGACGGAAGCTTCTCGATAAATTTTTAATTTATTAGGTAATGAATCATTGGAATCATCAGTCCTTTCATTGGAAGCTTGTAAAGGGCAAGAAATGAACCTATTATCATTTCTCGTCTTTATAAATGATATTGTTATCCACAGAAGTAGCCATCCAAAAATTTTTTTTAACTCAAGAAAACCCAATTAATATTTTTATTTCGATAATTTAAAAATCATTTTTTAGGGTTTTCCAACCGAAAATGATGAGCATCATTCCCGATTGCACAATGTTGAACGTATAGTATTGGCAGACTTCAATAAATTGGGCTTGCTTATTAGACCGACAGATTAGTTTCAGCAGTTGCGTTATATTGTTTAGTGGCCCACTTCTTCTCCCAATATGCTAACCAACAAGATTCAACTTTTTAACCTAAGCCGTTGAGGAGATGTGAATATGCTGGGGTCTTCCATTGAAGTAATAAAGTAAATTTTTAATGTTATAATATTAAAATTTTGTTTATTACTTTTGGCACATAATGTTTTTTTTCGAATTTACAACGAAATAAACAAATAGGAATTGTTTATATAGCTCTCTACCGAGAAGCACTTAAAACTTGAGACTAATTACATCATTCGATTTCACTTCATTACAGTCCGTTTCATAGTTCTCCATGAAAAATTCAACCCTAATGATCTTACAATAGATTCCTAATCAGCACGAATCTACTATACGCTTCACCTTCGAAGCAAAAGACCAAAACTAAAAATCACGTGTAATTAATCCGGCATTGTCATTGTCTATAATTGAAGACATCATCTAAGACAAGACCCTCATCTAATACATTCAATAACTCGTTCAAAGACACCACACACATCAGTCTTACATAATCTTATGAAACCAGTTCTGTACGCATCTTTCGAACGTGATATCTAAGTATCTGGCTCGAGTCGGGCCTATTACACAGTTGGCCGGCATTTTTTTTTCTATGTCAATACCATCGCATAACAAGTTCAGACCTCAAGATCGTGAAGCACCAGAGCCAGTCGAACAAAACGAAAATCAACTGTCGTCGAACGTTATGTAGATGGACGTAACTTTGGCAAAAAAGAAGAAAAAAAAAAGATACAAATCCATAGGTAGTTTATCTACCTATGGACCAGGTATAGAAGTAAAGAAATCCGCCAAAGCCTCGGGTGATTGACGCTCGTTAACGCAAGCCAAAGATCATGCATCGATCACTCACTGGTGCTTCTGTAATTGGCCTATCCTACGATACGATCCTCAATTCTAAGGTTTTATATCTGGACTGGCTTAAGTCGTTTGTACGTTCATCCACCTTACGCGGATTTTCATACAGGCCGTAGGTCTTTGTCCAGGCTTCCCATACCCAACAACTGGAAGCTTATCAGGCTGCTGCTTCTTCTTGTGGCCAATCTAATAGAAAATTGCATAAAACTTAGTCTTCTTCGTCTAACTATGCTACACATTATGATCCTTATCGTGTCAGCTCATTAACATCGATGAAAACTTTTCATTTGGCCAGGGGAGTTCATCTGGTTCAATGGCTTCTGATGATTTCCAACTCATCAGATAGTTGCCAGGTTGGATAATAACCTGCTGTAGACGTGGATCGTGGACGTGTGCTGCCCCTGTTTACGATAAATTCGATAATAATTGTTTCTACTCCTACTAAACTTTAATAGCGAATCGTTTTAAACTAATAGACCAATACGATCTTATGCAAAATAGATACGTAAATATTTCGCACAAATCGACTGAACGGATCTCTTAGCTTTGACCATAACAATAAATTGTTGTTAATATTATCGCAAGAAAATTTCCAGCATTTGTGGTGCTTAGTATAGTAGCTGATGACCTTCTTATAATAAGACTGCAGATTACCAAAGAAGGACTCCACATAGTGATCGCACAACGCGATCACTGAATTAAACTAAATCTGAAAGACAAGAATTGGTCTTGACCTGGTCCTTTTTAAATCGAGTCCGCTAAGAACCTAACCTAACTCTATCACCTGTTCCAATTGTGTTTACAATTTGGTTGTTCACGATCGACACGATCGCAACATTCCCATGTATCGTCGACATTATCGACATTTTGATGACTTTCTTTTTATGTTTCGTCGTCCATAAAAGATGGACATACCGTAGTCACTTCGTTTATAAAGACCCCTACATGATCTCGACTGTGTTGTCCGGCCAAAATAACGGGTTACGATCATGTTAGTATCATATGGTCGGATCGCTATATTTGGTTTTGTCCGATCAATTCCCTGTAGATGATTGCGCGGGATTTTAAACCATACGACATAACATACTACCATACATATAAAATTATATCTTAAAGTTTTCATGTCTTAAGATCGTTTATATTTTTGTACTATTCATGATGATGTTTTTTTTCCCTGTACTACAGTTTCGATGAGCTCTTGTGAGGTCAAAGTTTACCGGTTGTTAATAAATTGTTAAGAGTTGCAAGGTCAAAGAATTTCGGGAATTGAAAAAAACGGCTGGAATATCTTACATTGATTTAATTGGGAAGACTCGAGTTTATTGTGGTCTATAAAAAGATAATTAGACTGAGTTCAGTTATTTTGGTTGAGTGATCTCCAAATATTTGAATTTTTATGCCATGTGTACATCGACATTGCATGGTAACTCAATTCTTTAACAAGTTATTATCATTATTAATCCTGAATTTTACAATTCCGGACAATTACGCGGTTCTATAGATAAATATATGTACATATAAGTATGCCCAGTGTTTCACGCCACAGCAAAAAAAATTTGTTGTCGATTTTTTTTTTTTTTTGTATTATATGTTATGTTTTACCATAGTTTAAAAATTTTGTTGTTTTGGTTTTGATGATTGAACCCCACGGTGGGCGCCGTAATGATTCCCGAAATTCCATACTTTGCACGCAGTATGACACCCAGCCTGCGCCGTAACAAGATTAGGTACTTCTGGCTCTAAGGTGCTGTTTGCAAAAAATGTAAAAATTCTGGACTAACTGCCAAAATAAAAGACCAGCCCTTCTTGTTGATTCGGCGCCCAATGTGGGCTGTGACTAGTCCAAACTCCTTTGATATTTTTTCTTTTGTGCAGAAGACTCTAATTTTTCACTGTCTTCAAATATTATCTTCTAAACATTTTTCGTGAAATTATGGGAGGAAATAACTTGGGGCGCTAGAGAGATCCAAACTTCAAGTAGAGATTACGTCAGGAACTCAACTACTGGATGTAATAATTATGTAAGTATTTTTTAAAAAAAATTATATGTAAATAAAACACACGATTTGGTCTTAAGGTTTCCAAAATGTGCAGCTGCTCTTAAGTTGTCTACCGCCTGTACATTTCATTTGAAAACGTGGAAACACTTGTCATTACTTCAAAACAATCCAAAGCTAGAAAGACTCTTCTCAGCGTTCAACTGCAGAACAATCTCGAGGAAGCACTTGTAATAGAGCTATCATCTTCCTATTTTTGTCAAATTGGATTTTTTTGCATTCAGGCTCATAAGATTCTTGATTTGAAAGTTCCTTGGGTAAGTGGCCATCATTGGTCACTTCTGTTCCAGGTAAATGCCGACGTACCCCACGGCTGTATAGTTTTCACTTAATTTTTTCTGATTTTGTACAAAATTCCACTTCATCACTCTCAATCCAGTTCCTAGCTTTGACGATGATAGCGATAGCACATTTCAAGTGCCAAGTAATTTATTTCCGCTTGGTGGTAATGTACCCTCTAAATAAAAATTACGAAAAAATCAAGAAGACCGTGAAATTACCAGAACGACTACGCTAGTAGTGCAAGACATTGCTAATCTAATGTTAAAAATTAATAATTTGAACACCTAAGTTAAGTTCACTGTAGATATGTCTACAAAGTCAATATTGTTAGGAACTAGCTATAATTCCACTTTATCAGAAATTCTCGAAGTACTCAACATTCTCCGCGTATCTAAGCTCACAAATACACTCTTATCGAAAGAACGCTATGGAATGTAGTGATTCAGGCCGGAATGGTAGATAGTTATTTCCTCTAATAGAGGTCGAGTTTCTAATTCGCGAATCATCCAAATTACCTCTAATCAGCGGCAACGAGCCAGTAGTAAATTAATCCGGAATGGATTATTCAATATTTCAGACCACACCGAAAAGAACCTTTTAGCATATGGTCAGTTTTATGATCAGAAACTTTGACCAGGTAATGCGACGTCAAGGTGCCAACGAATTGTTCGAGGTAAGCGGCTTCTTTTCGTCCGGTCCCGGCCAAAGTAAAGCAGAACACGTGCGTCTGTCTCAAGTCATGGCCAATCTTATGCCGTTCTCAGCCTTTGATTGCTTTCCATAGTATGGAAATGGGGTCATACGTTCAGATCGAGCTATCAAGCCGGTCGGCAATTTTAAGCTGTCTAATGGAATTTGTGCAAAATGTTCTATTGACCGGTTTCATGTGGCGAATTTCAAGTGGGCGACTAATGCTTTTCACACCTCTTCTACGATGTGTATTTAATTTGAAATTCGTGCAGAAGCAGAAATGAAATCTGCCTAAGATGGTTCGCTCGAAGTTGGACACTATTGAAAGGAAACAGGTCAGAAAAAGGCACTCCTGTGAGCAGATGTTCTATAAATTAGAAATTAGAACCAGAAACCGATTCAGTTGAGGTCACATATCTGATATGAGGAAGAGATCATAAGGATAAGATCAAGAGTGACCTATCAAAAACAACGAGCTACATCAACTGTTGCCAGAGTGCTACTAAACTTCTTTATTCAATTGAATTCAAAGCAATGTTGTGATTACTTTAATTTATCCCAAGTTAATTTCCATAAATTAGTATCGTGTCTCTGATATAATTTGTGAAGAAGCATGTCTACCATTTCTTCCGTTACGGTGGACATCGTCTTAATGAAATTCTTTCAAAATTGCATATGGGTAAGCCGAGCTCTGCTGAGTTATGCCTTGGGAAAACATTATAAAGTCACTCAAGTGAGTGCACTAAGATAGTCGGGTGACATCAGAGTGTGTGCTATAACGGACGACAAAATAAAGAAGTTGAAAGAAAGTGCTTTCTTGTTTCAAGGAAATGTAAACAACAGTCAAGATTGGATATTTACAGCTTGTCCACTCGACCAATTTGACCTCAGTTAGCCAGCTTGATGGAGTGTTTAATTGAATGCAGCTAGAAGATGGAATATAATAATTATTGTAGGGAAATAGAAATTTGCAATCTTATACTCTGTCTAATAATCGACAACAATTTGTGAAGTGCTGAAGTTATGAAACCCCAAATCAGTTGGCGAACGGAGCATGCCATAAAGTTGAATGATGAAAAACTTGTTTGCGCGGTTGTGGTTTTTTTTTGTTACAGGAACGACTTATGTTACAAAGTTGAAACGTACTACACACAATTAGGTATATCTGAAAAGAATCTTAAAATCAGATTTGCATTGCCAAAGGTACACAAAAAAATAAGCCAAACATATATGTATGTATGTACTTGAATACATCTACACGAATTCGTTCGTTGTGTATGCCAGGTTTAAAGTGATATCGATGTAATTTCACTTCCAATGATTTCAAGCTCAGAAACTTTCGCAAATCCAATTCCAAAAAATTAATAAAGTAGATACTGATTATTCCTAACTTATCCAAAGGACCCATTGTCTTCAATGGGTCTTCTTCATTAATTTTCCAATCGAATTACGATCTTCTTGGATTACTGGCCTTAAAATATTTAACTCTTCCCTACTTCGCATATGGTCATCGTATTAAATTTAACTTTTTCGAACATTCAACAATATCCGGTCATTATTCGGCGTAATTTGATCAATTTAATGACCATCTGGCAACATATGGGCATCTTATCCTCATCGAGAACTTCCAGATTACTTGCAAGATTTATTCACCTGTTGCTGAACTAAAAAAAAAAAATTAATAGCAACAAGCTCAACAAGTTGGTATACACAGAAATACTAAGCGATATATAATTACCTATCAAGGATTAAAAAATCACATCTCTTAACCAACGCACCTGGTCCGTCCAAGAATTTTTTTTTTCAGAAGCAAGGAGTTTGCTTTGTTTTGACAGAAAAGCTGATTCCTTACGGCGGATTACCTATTCACTAGTTAGGAACACCAAAAGAGGACACAATTTTCCGATTGTTCACTAAATTTTTCTCCAATAAAAAGAACTTTATCAAATCCAAACCAATTACAAGATCTCGCAGTGATGGCTGGTCATACTTAGTTCCGGGTACTGGGGAAACCTTGGTTTCTGACATAGAACCCACCCTTCTGATATTGCCTAGTAGGAACTGATGTTATTTCTTAGTTTCTCTAGGCGCATCTTAGTGTAATCCTAGGTCTGGAACTTGGCTGCAAAGACCGCAGTCTATGTCTATAATTACTGCTGTAACTTTTACAAAAAACATGATGGTAGCAATTTTATACTATCAAATAAAATTGAAAGTTAGATTTATCTAAACATAAAATTGAACTCCCACTCCTACAAAGGCACCCTGGACTTTGAAGCAGTCAAGCCTCACGTATGGCACATACGTGAACAACTCTTGACTGAAAGCAGAGGGATTCGGAACCCGAAGAAAGATAGGAAAATAAAAAAAACTTAAAAAAAAACTTGATTCAAAATAAAACGATATACGAGCACCTTCTATACGATATAAGACCTCTACAAGGTATCAAGTTGCATTAATCCAGTTGCGCACTGGGCACCACGAGCAGAACAGCGTGCACTAAATGCAGTAAAAATATCAAAACTGGTTATGCATTAACATGGCCAAGGTAAAGAAAAAGGAGTTTTCTGACTGCGTTTTCTTACCACTTTAATTTTTTCTTTTTTGTTATTATTTATTTATTTTTCTCCGATTCGGTCTTCTTCTTTGCCTAGCCTGACTTTAATTTGTTCATTTCTGCACGAAATCAAAACAGCATTAAGCTAAGCGAACGATGAAAATAACAAAAGTGAATAAAACGAAATAAGACATGGTCGGAAAAGGATACGCGGGGAAAATAAAAACGAGAGTAGAATCGTGCCTTGGAAAGAAGATCTGCGGTCGTATAGGATCTAGTCTGGATCCAGATATTCACAGCGCCTGGTCAGAATACTATTAGTCACAAATTTATGCGCATATTGTTTCGAGCACGGCCAACAAGTGAATCGTATAATGGCCAGACTTAGAAGGTTCTGACTAGATCGGAATCGGGACAGTATAAAGATGTTCCATCGGCATATCAACTTATACGACAGGAAATAGTGCACAAGGACTGGCTATGAATATTTATTTACTAAATGGCAACAACAAAAAAAAAAATACGAACTCGATTCGAGCCAACACATTTTGCACTCTGGGGTTTGTTTGTTTGCACGATTTTTCTCCTATATAGAGTTTTCACAAATGTGCTATTATTTGGCAACTGATACATACAAAATTAATGTCAAGGAACATCACGAGATCCCGTAAAACCAAGCATTAATATGAAAATGCATAAATTTCTTGAAGTTAATTTCTATTAAGACACTCTTCTTCCAATACTTAACTGGGAGAGCGAAGATGTGAGGCGCTCTTCTAACTCTTTCACCAGCCCTCTCAAACATTCCACACACACCACTGAATATACGCGAAAGCTCTCGACTCCACCCAAGCACTATTTAAGCGCACAGAGTTTGCAGCCATGGACACAGTTTTTGCAACTGTGAGACTATGTATTTCAATTTTATTACATGTAATTTAAAATTTGTTCATGTGATATAACTAAACTGAACAATTTTAAGAAGAGTTCGGAAACTTAGGGTTTTCCTGTGGACCCCGATATGAACCAAAATCTATCTGTAATCTTTGGCAAGCTTTAACTACATTTTGACTTGGCTGATTAAACTATTTGTATTCTTCATTTTTTCTGTCATCATTTGTTATGGGGTAGTAGTCGTTTCCAATATCACGAAGGTCATCGAAGAAATACATTTATACGGCCAACCTTTGATTTTTTTTCGATAAGTTTGGACATGGAGAGACATTGGTGGACGTGACGACAATTTTATTGATTCTTCTTTTAATCAAAATGAAAATCCCCATAAGAACTTGCGACTCATCAACGCTCCTCCAATAAACTCCTTACCAGACTCATAAATTCTACGTTCTATCAATACTAACCTTCGTAAACACCTCAGACTATAATAGGTTATATTCTAAAATTAATCCATGAGACCACATTGAAACTTTGTTCGTTCCACTCCGTAATCCTTGGGCTATCGTTTAATTCCATTTAGCAAAATTAATTGTAACTCTCGTATCTCAACTCGGTCGTATAACGCATATACCCTTAAGGTGAAATCTAATTAGCGAAAAACGAAGGGATTGGTTTCGAATAATTGACGTGTAACATGCGATACAGGAGCACGAAAAACACATGTGGCGATACAATCATATATTGGCCAACTATGACTCCCTTTGAAACTCCGAAAACCACCGAACGCAAACTTCTATACTATTTATCGACCGCTTTTCGAACCACAAACTTATGAATTGTTTGCGAAAGTACCCGGGCACGTAGACTTTGTTGCAAGCCCTGAAGTTTTAGAAAGTTCAACTAATTTTACCTACATGATGGCTGTTGATTATTTTTGCGGTTAATATGTATAATTTCCTGATTTTTGCAAAACGAAGCAAAACTTTGCGATGAGTGCTAGCGTTTTTGTTGAATTTGAATTTGTTGCAAAGGTTTCGAACTGGAGAGGAACGTTGAGCAAACTAATAGCAGTTTTACACGATTCGGCCAAACTAATTTTAACTAGGCAGTTCAACAACTAACTGGTAACTGATTACATAAGCCGCATTTGATAGTAGGTTCTTAAACCATTTCCCGTAGTCTTCATTATTTTTCTTTACTTTACTGAAAGTATATCGTTCTTCATTTTCTAGCCTACATTTTTCGAAAATCATAACACCTGCTTAATGTCTTAATCTAAATTTCTTTGAGATTTGCCCCAATTTTACAATTTCTTTAAAGTTCAATCAGAAAATGAAACTGACCTATGCAGACCGTGATATTAATGTGAATTATTGTTAGAAATATGATTGACGAAAGCCTATTTGCCACCTTCAACAACTTAGAGTTTTTCAATTAAACCCTTTTCATACAAACCATGATTCAATGCAATACCGCCTTTGTGAAAAATGTTCAAGAGTTGTAATCAGTTTTTATTCTACTTAAAAAACTTGTAAAACACTCGTTTTTGACTCGGTACATAGATTTTTCTGTTGGCTAATCCATGCTTAGCCTTGTTTCATTTTATTAATAATATTAAGTACTGATTTTTTCACTTCTCACTTATAACAATAAAAATTCAGGTAATTTGAAAATATTGTTCCGTAGTTATTATACGAGTATAGCAGCCGTAATTATTTCAATTATTTAGTTCAATGTAATATTTCCTGATTTCTCGAATTGGGATTTCGATAACTTCGTTATTATTTTGTTAGTTAGGAATTCGAATTACGGAATTACGAATGTTTTTTGATTGGGAATAGTTCGCAATTTTCGTTTTGACGATATTTATTTTAAAGTTGTATTCAGTGCGTTTCCGTTGGCGTTTGGCGGCCTGGTGCAGATTTTCAGTGGCGGCCTGGTGCAGATTTTCAGTGGCGCCCCTTAAATTTGTAAAGAATTGTAAAATAAAACATACTGATTATAAATGCTGTTATGTATCGAAATTTATTTCAAAGGTAAAAAATAACCATATATGTTAGAGATGAGATATGTATGTGTATTAAACAATTATCTTCCTTCGTGCTTTAGAAGTTGAAAATTCATTTACTATATCATCATAATCAATTGAATTTGCCATTTCTTTTTCGATTGAGATGATAGATAATTCGCTGAGTCTATTTTGATGCATTGCATTTCGAAGATATGTTTTGATCAGCTTCAGCTTTGAAAATGAGCGTTCTCCCGATGCCACCGAAACTGGAATTGTTAAGAAAATACGAAAAGCAATCATTGCGTTGGGCACTGAATTCTGCATGCCTCGCGTTTGAATGGCATTTAGTATATCTATCGAATGAACAATTTTATCATTTTTGACTAAAGTGGAAATCAATATCTGATTTTCCTCCATGTTGAAGAACAGCTTCCCAATCGTGTCAAATGGATTCCAGCAAACTTCCGTTAATTCTGTTTGCTTCGTAGTTTTTGAAATCATATAAAAAAAAAATAATTCGTGGTGCTTCTTCAGTGCATTGAAACGGTCAGTAATTGAATTCATCGCGGATTCGTTAATTGTTTTTCGTGTCCCGGCGAGAAGCGGTACCCAGCGGAAACGATTCCAAGCGCTTCGCTGTAAAGCGCTTAAGGAGAACTTTACTGAAACAAAAATGGAGCACTACATGTCGAAGTAGTTTGGGAGTCCTTTATCACATATAAAGATAAGGTACTTTAAAATTGCTAAAAAAAAATGTAAGAAGTATTGACTCCTCCTTGATATAAATGCAAGGCGCTTTAGAAGCGCTCTAAAAGATGTTGGAGAATGCAAGATTAATTTATATATTCCCGTTTTATATTTTGCTACTGGAAAAATGAGGTAGCAAGTTGTATTACTCTTTCATATAAATGCAAAGTGATTTGAAAGCATTCTGAAATGTTAAATTTATATGAACGAAGAGCGTCCTTGGAGCACCTTCCTGGTGCAAAAAAGTGCTCGTTAATGCATTTGCAAGCGCTTCATTTCCCGTTGGGTAGCTTCAAAGGTTTCGGAGTGTTTTCTAGCTGAGTCCACTTCGAGGAAACACTGCAGTTGTGTTTTGTTCGGTTTGTGTTTTTTGGTTCGAGACAGAGTAAGTTCTCCATGCGCTTCAAGGCCGGTTTACATGACGAATGCAAACATTTTTTATTGAGATTGTGAGGGAGCTTATCGAATTTTCAGTGGAATAGAAAGCAACCACTACAAAAAATACCATACACAAATATCGTCAATATTTTTTGCTGGATACAATATCTGTTCGTTTCACTTCTGATCAGTTTCTCATTAGAGATTTTCCTTCTCCCTCACAATCTCAGTAAGAATTGTTTGCGTTCGTCATGTAAAGGCTGGTTTACATGACGAATGCTGAATGTTGACGATATTTTTATGAATTTTTTTTTTTTGCAGTGGTTGCTTTTTACTCCATTGAAAATTCGATAAGCTAGCTTCCTCACAATCTCGATAAAAATTGTTTGCAGTCGGCATGTAAAGGCCGGTTTACATGGTGACCTCAAACAATTTTCACTGAGATTGTGAGGGAGAAGGAAAGTCTCTAATTAGAAACTGATCAGGAGTGAAACGAACAGATATTATATCCAGCAAAAAATGTTGACGATATTTGTGTGAATGTCATTTTATGCAGTGGTTACTTTGTACTCCATTGAAAATTCGATAATCTAGCTCCCTTACAATCTGAGTAAAAATTGTTTGCAGTCGTCATATAAACTAGTCTTTATTCGCTCAGTTGAAACAGGTTCAAAACAAAAAACAAAACGGCGATAAAACACTGTCGGCTTGGTTGATACAGTGTTTTGAATTTGTTGGAGTTCGAGTTTTTGTTTTCCGTGCATTCAAAAGCAGGAACAAAACAAAAACTCTGTTTGGTGGAAAACCGGGAATAGAATAGCGTATCGCCGTTGCTAAAGAAGAAGGTTTCAGTAGAGTTTAAAAAATAATTTCGAAATGCCTAAGTACTCCAATGAAGAATATGGGGACATTATGTTCATTTTTGAAGACCCATGTGCGAAATGCCGGAGTCCAACGGAGTTGTGCACACTGCCCAGAATTCGCATCGTATTGTCCGCCAAGACTTGTGTAACGGTATTCTGTTGGTACTGACAAACTACCAGACCAATGTCGGGCCAAGAATTGCCTTATTATTGGTGATTAAGCTCTTTCGGAATTGGCTTGACTGTCGGCTCTGTATTGGGCACATATTGGCAAAAATATTTTTTGTTTCTCGAAATCAATTTTGATTCGGCTTTAACACTATCACGAGAATGTTGCAGATTAGCCTAGTGGGTAGCGTAGCGGACTTATGTGCGACATGATTAAGGTTCGAATCCAAAAGTGTGCGAGGTGCAAGAAAACCAATTCGCATTTAAAAAAAAAAAAAAAAAATATTTACAGGAAAATAAAATCGTAGTTAAGAAGAAAAAAAAACACTTTATTAAAAACAATTTTTTTTTTTTTACTGACGCCCCAGTATCGGGCCAGAGTTTCACCAAGAGTAGGATCGGTGTGATCAAATCGACATTGACTCGGCAGTGATTTGGTCCAAGGGCACATACTGGACCCGAAACATTTGCCAGTAGTGGCAACCCTGGCACCAGTACTAAGCCTGTGCTGTGTCGTTCTTTTCTTGGGGAGTGTCATGGAAATGCACGAACCACGCCAAGGCGCGAAAAAGCGCTTTCGGCGCCTTTTGGCATGTTGGCGCCCTGGTGCGACGCACCACTTGCACCACGGCTAGAAAAGGCTCTGGTTGTATTCTTATCAGACTCAAGGTACTATATATATCAAGAAATTATGAGTGTGAAATTCGAAAAAACTGAGAGATACTCGTACATCGCAAGGTTCGGTGGTGGATACAGTGTTCTTTTTTATTTTATTCAAAAATCATATGTGAAACAATTTCAAATATGCAAAATTACACGTTAATTTAAATGAAGTTGTGCTGAAATAACATAACATTTTAGATACATAAATATTTTAAGCTCCCACGTCTTTTTATTCGGGCTGGTCTTATTAAAAGGGAAAGACTCTATGATTGGGCCGCTCCTATTAAAAATATATATTCCCAACTGTGCCACCTTAGCAAAGATTTCACAGAATCAAAATAAAAATTTGCAAATTAAATTTGGATGGAAAGACACATACAAAAGTCAGGAAATCACAAGGTAACTTGCGGAATTTGTATGGCGATTAAACTGAAGAGTTAGATTTTAACCGATATCGATTCTTTTACTTGCAATTATTAATAAAGTATAAGTTGCCAAAATTAAAATTCCAATCTTAGAGTGTTTTCAAATTTTCGGCCAATACTCCTGAATCTTGATTTAAGGACTTGTGTATGTGAGACAAATAAGTGCCTAGAATCATTTTCAATCGAAACTTTTTAAATTTTTAAAAACTGTATGGGCTAGCAAACGCAGCATCGATGAATTTTAGTAAATATAAACAATAATAATCAAAACAGACGTCCACACAAAGTAAATCAGTAAATGCGAACATCCTATGTAATAAATTTTAAGCCGGCCTTCATAAGTTCCTATTTTAAAAACAGCTAACTTACTTGATAGGAGTCGCAAATTGCTACAGTAGATACAATCTATTAATTATATTATAGTCGATGAAATTATGATATTTTTAATTGTATTCAAAACACTTCATGCAGTCGTATTCGTCTGCAAATAATAAAGTAATTAAGTAATTTATGTACCTAATGAAAAAAAAGCACGATTTTAATTACAGTGAATAATTAATAGCTGAATTGTTTTTGAAATTATGCGAAATTCGTATTTACGTTTTAATTAATCTCGGGATCATTATTATTTCTCAAGCGTCAAGACGAACTTTATGAGGTAGTTTAATCAACACAATTTGACTTTAGTATTTTAACAATAAAGTATTTTATATAATTTAAACAGACATATAGTTTTCAATTGAACATTGAAATAAATGCTTCTTTTCTGCGTTTTAATTCTTGACGGAACTTTTGTCGTTTTTTGAGAAATTAAAACGTTGTGTTTTGCTTAAAAAAATTTTACTTTTAAATTTTCATTCTAGAAACGATTGCATAATTTAGAAATATAAATTTTGAATTGAATAATACTTTAGTTTTATGTTAGCATACTCGTAATGCGAACAACTTAGACTTATGCATTACATTTAGTTATGTAATCAGGTATTTAACTTAACATCCGCAGTTGCACTTTACTTCATACATTTTAATAAGCTGTCGAGTATGGAGTTGGCTGGGATTTCACGTAAAATAATTAAAATTCATTAAGTAATCCAGTAATCGCGTTATTTCTATCGCTTATTGAATTACACTTATCATGACTGCTAGTATAGTATGTGATTATTAATAATGGAGCTTTACCGCTGGGGCCATCGTGTCGGATTCATTCAATTCCTCTATCGCTTTGTTATAGAACGTATCTTCTGAAGTTACAATTAACATACTCATAGGATCATTCCCTATCACCTCTTATTAATTGAAGTATACTGCCGTCCTAAGTAAAAAGGGCACAAGCGCCAAATGTCAAAAATTGAGATAGAGGCATATTTGGAATCGTGAATTAGTTTATAATTTTTGTGCTAAGCTAAAACGGTCTATTTCCAACTGCAAAGGACTGAAAAACAGGAAGCAATTTGGTCACATCTACCATGTCTAGTGCGTTTACTAGACAAAATAGTCGTATCTGCCACTTACTTAGATAAAAAGGCGCATTTACGACCAGAGGACCGATGTACCTACATACAGTCGATTTTCGTACGCCCGACGTCTAGTTTGTTTGTAGTTTTATAAGTTTTAGTTTTATTGTCAGTAAGCGGAATTATTAATTGTTAATGCTGGTTTGTTTTGTTTATCAAGACTTCGGTGAAATAAATTTTTATTTTTGTTCTAAAAAATTATGAAACCTGGTTTTTGTTAAGTACCTTGTAATTATTTGGTGTATTTTTACTAAGCAAAAAAGTCGTAAGTCCAAAGTCCATTTTCTTTAACTACTCCTTAAAATTCCTGGAGTTTACGCACATAATAAATTAAGATGGATAAATTTAATTTGAATTGGTTTTTTAAAATACTTAAAAAGTCATTTTTTAAAGGTGGCAATAATGAAAAACGTAATACCTAAATATCTCAAAACTACAAAAATGGAGATGCGCCCTTTCTTCTTAGGACGGCAGTATAGTATACATAGCATTAAGAATAGGGAAGATCTCTTAAGATTTTATTTAAGTTTTATTGTAAGCTTCATTTGATACTCCGTACAGCGTCTGAACAAAGAAAAGGAAATTCCATACTTTTACCTATATCAGAAACATATTAAACTAGTGCAACAATGCAAAATATACTATATATGTATTGATATCTTTGGAGTAAAGACATTCAACCGGAAGATCTTAAAATACTTTTAAGAATTTCACCATAACACGCATATTTTACTTAGTATGCTACTCAATTGACTTACTCATTAGTAAGGTCTCCTCTCATCACGTCAACTCCATCCAAGGGGAAACTTTTGTGGTTGACCTAAATAAAAAATTGATTGCAATTCATACCTTATATTTCACCTTTACGTATCCGATACTCGAAAGGATGTCATTAAAATGCAATTCAAGTTAAACTTAAAACACTTCTTGCATCAAGATATTGAATATCCATTTCGCCAATAAGACACTGCTTGTTTCGGATAAATTAAACCACAAAAAACAAAATGAAAAAAAAAAAAAATTTGCCAGTAATTTATAGTATCGCAAGATTTCAACCATACTCGGTGGTGTGATACACCTTCAACAGGTAGACAACAGTATGGTTTGATGTCTCCACGGCTGACCCAGTTCAGATTTTTATGTGTATATGATATGCATTTGTTCGATATACCAATGCCTTAACCGCAAATTATTATAATTTTTGGTAAAGCTGGAATCATTCTTGTTCCTTTGTTCAATTCAATTTTTATTGCCAAAAAGAATTTGGACAATTTTTCGTTTATTTTTTTGTTCGGTGTTTTTCTGCAGAAAATGACGTGACTGGATTTGGAACTTTCATCTTTCTTTGTTCTGGTCGTATTGAAGGTTTTTCTGGATCAACCCTGGTCTCATTTCTAATATAATTTTGTGGACGTATTTCTGTTCTAGTCAAACTAATGAAGTTACAACCACTAGTTTACTGCTCAGACTTTCTGGACTACACAAAAGTATTCGGTTATTGAAATTTTCTACTGAATCACACTTTAAAAATATTCAAAATATATTTCACTTTTATGCCAAAATTGAAGCTACTCTTATTTTTATATTTTTTGCTGAAAGAACTCATTTACGACTATATCAGTAGGTTTTACAAGAAAACAATATGTTTGGCTAAGGAAGTTGTGTGAAATATATAAGCTAAAAAAATATTGTTTCATTAGGCATCGCAACCACTAGATGCAAAACGGAGTTTAAATTCCGTTCTTCCATTTGCGTTTGCTCCCTAAACCGAGGTCAGTCTTTTTCTCCAATTTTTTTGTGTCTAATTTTTTTCTCCAAATTTTTTATGTCTAATTTTTGTGTTAAATTTTTGGTGTCAAATATTAGGAGAAAATGTATTTAAAATTACTCCTATCGGTTTTATAGCGTATAATTGTTGTAAGTGCAAAAATTGAACTTTCGCAAAAAAAAATCATGTTAGTATTATAATACCACACAAAAGAAAATAAACTCAAACTTTCATACTTCACATTATAATAATCTGTTACTAAATGAATGTAAATTAAGTTTTTACCATAGACTCTAAAGTGTGTTACAATGATTGCACGCTACATCATAGCCTTCTATACTTAGTGGGACCCCCCCAGCGGCCATAAAAATTACGAAAAATTTCAAAAAACCATAAATACAATATTTTTGAATTTAATTAGTTTTCGCTTTTCACCAATCAACACCGATAAGCCTCATAGGGTCTCCATTTTCACCTTGAAATAATAGATATCAAATTAAGTTAATGCCTATTAATTATTAATCGGCATGACCGTGATTAAAGCCGCTATGCGCTACACAAAAATCTTCGTATGATGCGGTTTTAATTAGCATATCTCTTGTTTTGTCTGCATAATTTCGTTTTTAATGTAAATATACTTTGATCCGCAGCTAAACAGTGTGTCACTGCCATACATGGAATTCAAATGATTTTGACGAAGCCATAATAACGAGGTCCAAACAAAATTACATAGAAATTGTCTATCTTAGACCGACTTCCGGATTTAATATTGCCCATTTAGTGGGCCAAAAGTGCAGAGCTACACGTCAAAAATGAAAAACGAAATCCGTATTTCGAGATCAAGATCACGGCCTATCGTCGTCTAGATACAGTATAGCTACTGGCACTTTGCGTTCGCGTAATGGCCGGATAGTTTAAAAATTTTCATTTCTATGAAAATAATGGAAAAAGTATTTTCTGGTAGTTGAGCCAAATTTAAGACGGAAACAAAAGCTGCCAAATCGAGAAAATCGACGTTGTTTTTGACGGTTGAATTTAGTCACGGATCTACGGATGAAATTAAGATAAAGTGTAGTTCTAGATTTTGAGCCAGTTTTGTGGAAATTATGTTTTGTTTGTAAACCGGAAAGTTTGTTGCAGAAATTTTTTTTGGTTTGTTTTCAACAAGGTGTTTTTTTTGGAAAGCCTGGCAGGTACTAGCCATGTTGCTATTATCGCCGCGAGCTATCTGAACAATAACGACAATTTCTGCTGTTATTGTTGCTATTTACGCACTTTCTACGAAACGACCGATTGTTTCGTTCTGGGCAGCTTCAGCGGATTATTGCATTTTTATATGGGAATTAGGTCGTGCAGTGAATTCAATTAGACACTGACCATAGCTAACTTACTGGAAGACGGCGTTTTCACGTCTTATAAACACAGTCAATTAACAACGGTGATATGATTGCCAATTGAAATTAATCTTGTATTTTGTTCTGTACGAGTAGTTGTTGCAGTTTTGCGAAATTATTTTTAATTTACAAAAGCAATTTGGAGGCTAATCTGTAATTATTCTCTTTTTTTCAGGTACGTTGCATCATAATCAAGAACTGTATAATTGCTGCATTTAACGGTTAGTTTACATTTAGTTATTCATTTTGAGTTCATGTGGTACTTGTTTACAAGTCTTTACAATATCTTAAAACAGATTCAAGTTTTCTTGGTACAGTATTTAGTTTTGGTCTGCTATGTTCCATTCAATAAAACGGTTCACGAGAGACTTTCGACTAATTTAAAAGGAAGAAAATTTACAGAAAATAAGCAGAAATTTTTATGATATGAACTCTGCTGGAAATGGTGTATTAAAGGGAAATTTAAGCTGTTTAGCTAACTTTTGGCTATGCTAATGAAACTACTTACCGATACCTAGGAACTTTCAAAATTAATTAGAAGCACAGTAAATTGGCTACCTTTATCAAAACCTAACTATCCGATAAGAATAAAGACTAACATAAAAAAGGATCTTGTATCCCCATAACTTTTGGATTAAGGGGGCGCCCAACTTAGGGCAGAATTCAACACATGAGCACATCGATAGCTGTTCGCAAAAGTACTAGTTTATCAGTAACTGAAATAAATATATAAAAAGAAGTGTGCATAAAGGAATGGTTCCTCTTCTATTTAGTAATTTATATTGTATATCAGGTAGAATAGGTATTTGAATTTTTCTATGGATCTTGTGTTTTCGATCCAAGAGTTGAGAAATAGAAGAATTCGCTCGAGTGATATATTTGACTGCCTTTACATTTGAAACATGGACATGGCTAACCAAAATCATAGTCCGAAAGAGTGGCTCATCACATCAAGTATTAGAACTTGTGGCGCTCCTGATACATGCATTTCAGAATTTTTTTACTTTTAAATACATCGATAGTTGAATAACTGGATTATAAAAAACTGCAGTTCTCAAATGACTTATGATTGACAAACTTATCGCACTAGCCACTAAAGAAAGCGAGGTCCCTGATTTTCCAATATAGGTACATATTGCAATACTTTCACTATAAATAAATTCTCTAAAGTATGATGTCAAACCGTCAATATGTATAAAAATAGATTTTATTCTAATTGACAATTGATTGGTGTCTTTTAAGCGCACAACACTCTGATCGCTGCCAAACAACAATGAACGTGACTTAATATTTGCAGCACACACATCAAGAACTGACCATCAAACATTTCAATTCGATGTATGATTATCGGAAAAATTGCAAATACCATTGTATTATTAATGTGCGGACATTTTATATACCTGAACTAAAACAAAAGGTAATTTTCCTAGACAACGGCGCATGACGTTCCAGCTTTGTCGTGACATGGATTTATAAGTAAACGGCGCTGTTTCATGGCTTCGATCAAAGCCGAAGTTCTAAATGACAGTTGAAACTGATGAAATATTTATATTGTGATTCATAATAAAAATAAATAAATTCAATTTCAATTTATACGAAATTGGTACATTGTTGAGTTGAGTGCGAGGAATGTTAAACATCGATCGATTATGGTTAGATTGTGGCATGCTATATGGTAATAATAATTTGATTTAGTGAAGGATGTTGGCAGGTTTTGCGGACGTGTACAGCGGACCAACAACTGTCGAATTGATTTCTTTGGTCAAGCCTTTAAGTTAACACTTTGAAGCATCTGAAGAATTTATAATTGAAGAAATATTTTTCATACCTTAATCATATGAGTGACTTCGGTTTTGTTCAGTATTTTCACTAAATATGAGCCGCTATAAGTTATGACAAATCAAATCCGAGACCCACTGAGATAAATCCGAAATTAAACAGGGATATTAACTGAATCTTTACTTCTATTGATTTACTCACAAGTTCTTTGAATTGAATTTGCCCAATTTTTTTTTAAATATTTCCAGCGTAATGAATGTTTGTATGATTAAACAAAATTTGGACTGACAATATAAGATCCAAATGACGAAGGTCATACGAGAAATGTCTTCAATATTGGTTGGCAAACGTTTGTCAGCTAGTAAGTCTTCGATAAACGATGGCTTGAAACTAAAATAAAGATTTCACACTTTCAATAGCAGTTTAAAATAAAAATACACTTTTTTTTACATATTTGTATATATAAAATATAACGATGTTATGTATCTATTGCATCAAACATAATCATTGGATATAATTTAATTCTAAGTCCTTGCTTCATTAAGTTAGTAAAGATAGAACAAAGAAGCTTTATCACATGGCATACATTTCCGTATGACCGTTCGCTATGTGAGTATTATATTGTTTATGACCAGTTCCAACATGAACGTAGTCAACTCAATATTTCTAAAATCTAAATTAAATAAACTTCACATAATATTAAAATATAAACCAGTAAAAATATTATTTGCGCATGAAACTTTATTTCAGGAACATAAAATCGAAATAAATTACGAATCTTATTAGAAGTAATTACCGACATAAGCTAAGGATAAGAAGAAGATAAATAAATGTTTGAAATAATTCGAACTGCGACACAAATTCAATGAGCTAATTAGCCATATAATTTACTAAGCGAATAATTTAAAAAAGAACTGGTATTTTATCTTCAAGTCACATCGCAATTATTTACATTTTTATTGGTCACCAAGGACAGTGTTTATATTAATTTGTCAGTGATTTACTGATGGATATATTTGATGGTTCGTTAGAAAATTGTTCGCCTTATAATTGGTTAGTTGCCAAAGATGGTACATGCTACTCGTATTTGGAATTGGGAACCTAATTTGAGCAACTTTAGAATTGATTTACATTCTGTAAAAGAAGTCATGTTTCCTAAAAACATTCTACGTTTTACGTTTGGAATGCTATAAAATACCTTTTCACGAATTCAGTCGTATCTCGTGAATTTAATGAGGGTCTTTCATATAATTGTCCGAAAAACAATTTCAGAATTTTATCTGTTTTCCTGCTGGATTATTATAGGTGCGTTGAAAATAATGTTTAATTATTTAAGTTGTTTTATATGGTGGTTATAGGACTCACTCGATCTTCTTAATATCATATCTATTAGTAAACTTATGTGTGCCAAATTTCACATTCATAGAACTAACTATTCTGCAGCATTCGTCATTAATCGCGAACAATAGTTTTACGCAAGTTCGTATAAGGCCTATCCGTTCTTGAGCTATCAAACGTTTAGACAGACAAACTGACAAATAAACAAATGTCAAGACGGACGTCAAGTGCTATTTTTGGCTATCATTACAGATAAAATAATACCTAGATGACGAATACAATATGGACACATTTTTAAAAATTATTTACCAAACTTTTATGTAAATAATGGCCTGAATCTATAATTCAATAAAGCTTTTACGCTTTGAATTAAATATAGGGTCGAGATTTAAAAATAAAAATTATATTATAAAGATCTATACATAAAATATAACGATATTAGTGTACAAATAATTCATCTGCTCAATACCTACCCTAGTATTTCATTAAGAGTATACGGAAATTGCGTAAAAACTTCCTGCTTTTTATTAAAAATACAGTATAGGTAAGGTACAAAAAATTCTGCAGTAACATACCTCCACTAATTATAGCATATTTTGAGAAGGTTTAACATCTCATATTTAAATTCTCTAATAAAAAAAGATGTAACTTTTAGGTTGATAACTTACTGTGTTACTAACTAAAAAACCCCAAAGAAATCAAACCAAAAATCAAGGTGAATCCAATTGATTTTGCATTTCCCGTGCCATTTGCAAAAAACTTTTAAACAAAAAAAAATTGGTTTTTTCCAAACTATGGAAACAAAGATCGTATTTAATTCGCACCATTCCCGCTAATTACACCTTTAGCTATACTTCGAACAACTGTGTCAGTTGTTATAGCAGATGAACAAATCACACATAAAAATCGCGTAAAATGTGAAGGTTTCCTTTCAATTTGAATGATTGCTTCCACACCATCAATTTGAAATCGATAACATCCTCGTCGGCATTTACCTACTAAAAACTAAATTATTGCATAACAACAAAATATAATGTTCAGGTAGAGTTTACACGGTTTAATTGAATTTCCATGCCCGGCCAAAATTGAAATCCGAAATAGCAAAAATTGTTGTTAAATCATCGACAACGCCTTGCTGGGTTTCGGGGAGGAGGAATCAAGGCGGGGGGCAGCTCCTCAAGTGATATTTGAACCAACCTATAAATTACAAAGCGCTATCATTTGCAAATAGTTCGCGAAAGACACACAGGTCTTCGTCGTTGTGTCGAAACAACGTCTTCTTTGTTTTGCCAAACGCGATATCGAATTAAGATGAAAACATCTTCATGTTCACCTTTAATGCGTTTTCAATCATCTGCGTTGACCCTTGACACTATGAAATCGCATTAGAGTGTAGTTTATGGTGGATTGTAATAAATGCCCAGTGGTCAAGTTGGCGATTTCAAAATGTAACGTTCGTCCACACCTCAACGCCGAGGCATTGTCTCAATGGGCGCCCAACGTGTGTCTATCGGTCTGATGCAATTTAGTAATTAGCTTATTGCGCCTAGTCATCGTACTTACACGTTAGATACTCTACAGAGTATGGTGGATACTCTTACCGGTCATCGTGATCTTAGAGTGAAACTGATTTCACTGATTTTACTGTCGTACTGATTAGTTAGCTTCTGCATGTACTTGGACTAGAAACAATATTTACCCTGAGTCATGGTGAAATCCAACACTTTTACTTATCATCACGATGCTACTACTGCTTTAGTGCCGCAGTGTTGAGAGATAAAAGCACTTTTCGTCATGCTACATGCAATTCACACTTTGGTATTGTTACAGTGATGTAAGACATACTATCCTTGCAGTCGTGTGAATGTAATCGTCAAAATATAATCTGTAAAAAAATTGAAAAATTTGTTAAATCAACGCAATATCGACAGCATGTGTTTTACCTTCGTCTAGAATTTCATGCACGTTTTTAGGAAGCATTTACAATCAATTTGGACAGAGTTTGTAATGTACCTCGAGAGAGTACAAGTTCAGTTGCGTGTTCACTAATTAAGGTCCACTTGCGTACCTGCATTAAAATACCTTTCATCACTCGGTGTCGCCTACTATGACCGTGCTAGTTTGTTATCATAAAGGTTGTGTGTTCGAATCCCAGTCATAGCAGCATTGCTCTGCTCTCTTCCTTGGACCAAGTTTATGCTGATTTTTCAATAATATCCATTCCCAATTATTCTTTCCACCTATGTGGCTCATGCGTTGCTAAAACTTATTCAAAACAATGTATTTACAAGCTTAAAAAAACTCTTATCAATGTTGAGGGAGGGGCGACTGTGAATTTATAAATAAATAGTATAGATCACGCCAATAATAAATTGTGCTCACCCTAACGAAAAATGTTCAAGTGTGTACCCAATTTTTCAGTAGGGAAGAAGCCAAGTCTTGACGAATTACGAAAATGAAATATACTGGTTAAAATGCAACATTTTGTATTAAAACTACAAACAGGACAGGATTTGCTTGACTTCACAAGATACAAGCAAATTAATGCTCTAATTTATTTTCCCAAAGAAAGGTGAATGTCTTCTTTGATGTTACGAATTGTGCAATATCTGTGAGTTGCGTTGTCTCAACGAACTGACCATTGCATATACGGGTGTCTCTTTCGATGTTAAGAAATCAATTTCAGACTTTTTCCTATTAAACCTCGATTGGGATGAAAAACGTTATCCCAAAAGGGACAGGTTATGGTCTCACGAAATCCGCTATATCTCTGAGCTTCAAAGTAGATACGGTGATAATCGATCCTACGTAATATGAAAAGATTCGTGATAACCTAAATACCCCACTTTACTCATTACCAATCACGAATTCTGTCATATTTCTTAGGTCCGATGAAATCGGTATTTGTGAAGAAGATGTTTTTATTTTCCGAACTCGAAAAAACCGAGAACGCCATTTTCCATATTCAGCGAGTAGAATATGAACCGAAGTTGAAATATCGAATTAGTTTCTACTTTCTGGAACTGACTATACATACAATTGCCTGAAAATCTATTTCAGGATTTTTCACAGTTCAATACTTCAGAAATAAGGAGCACTTAAGGCAAGAGGGCGCACCCTCTATCAGCTGCTATTTCACCACCAACTCATTATATGAAATTACTCTCCGCTTTACGGCAGTTATTAATATCGCGAATTTCTTTAAACCGTAAATCACGCTTGGTAAAAATCCCGTAACTACTCGGTACGATTATATCTAATGTAAGTAAAGTACTTAAAATGTGATTGATCCGTCATAGAAAAATGTAGTCTAATTTAATTCAGTCGATTACAAAATGTTTTATTTGTCGGCATCAAAGGATTGACCGCGATATCTTATGTTACGCAAGCGAGACAAATCGTTTAGTACGTATACTTTGTGACTATTGTCACAATGTCGCGCAGTAAAACTGCCCCGTAAAATGCTCGCCATTTCATGCACACAAATCAGTTGTTGCTTGCATTGCACAACTTCTCTAACTTTTATTCCACGTTTCAATCAGATTGAAATTCAGGTTAAAATATTTTAAAAAAAAGTCGATATCCAAATGGGTAAAAATCCATTAGGTCTATCAATAAGCCCATTTTATTTTCTATGCGTCCTCTTCAATGTCAACTCGAACTTGTGATAGCTTCGTAGCAGCAGCTGCTGCTCTTGTAGACTACATTTTCAAATTTCGTTATAGCACTAAGCTTAACTGTTTGATTGAGGCGTGTAGTACCCTTGAACCTCGTCGTGTAATTTGAAGAAAATCAATACCGCGGAAAAAGGTGTGTTTCCATGTTTTAAGACCGAAAAAAGAAGCACGAATTTCCATTGGCTTTCGAACAAACAACAAAACCGTTTAACTAGTTTCGCATTGTGTAGTAAGCTGCACCTTGACACTGCCCACACTTTACAAAGTCGCTAATTGTGCAAACAGTTTAATTTTTTCATATATACCTACTTTTTTTTAATGAAAAGGTAACGTACCGCCAGGAAAGAAAACCTTGTGTTTACTACTTTAATGCTTTTTCTTCCCGATCCGAAGAATAAAAACCGTGTACGCGATAATGTGCAGTATTATGCGTCTTCAAGGCTTAGATACGTTGGTGAAATAGTCGAAAAATATCTTTTGTCATTGTGTACTTTTGTTAAGTAGTCGCAATCGTTGCATTGGTCATGTTTGCTCCATTAGCGTTAAGCTGTAATTAACTTAAAAAACTGCTCGGAGTGCGTGAAGTTTTTTTCGGGCAAATCAAATAAAAATTAGCGCTCTGATGGGTTTTACTTGCGCCTAAACTTCCATTGCATCTAAGACATAAGCACTTAATCTTCTTAGCGCTAAACTTAGAGGCTGAATTCAAAATCAAGGTTGCAAGGCCGTGGCATTACGACGACTGACTGTAGCGCAATTGAACACAATTGCGAGTAAGAACGCTTAATGACGTACATAAAATACCCCTCTAGGCTAAAGGTCGAGTAAATTCGTAATGGTATCGTAGCGTCGTTGATCGCATTTACCTTTCTATTTCAGGTATTTGCGGTTTAGTGTGTGAACGAAAGTAAAGACACTTTTAGTGTCATCTTTTCCTTATCGAAATTTCAAGACCATCTCGGACAGACAATGGACAAATTCCACTGGTCTCACCTCAACATCGTAGCTGGGATGATGTGATTGGAATCACCAATTTTGGTGGATAATAGGCGTAAATATCCGTTTAATGACAACGTACACGTAATGATCCTTAGATTAAGTAGAAAAGTGTTTTTTGAGACATTCTTGTCAAGGCCGCTTTTTGTTCGCGTTTTCAGCGACCGAATCATTGTCCAGTCGTTTAGTGTGTCATAGGTTGGTCGTTATCCAGTACCGGGCTATAGGACGCAATTTACGATGACGGTCAGCGTTAACCTACTTGCACCCCAACGCTTCAAATGGGGCACACATAAACCTTTTATGGGTAATTACGATTTAACGTTTTCGAAATGCTGTTAAGACATTTTGTCTTGTCTCGCCGTATAAAGGTAATAACTATAACGAATTCTGGAAACTGAATAACGTACAAATCGAAATGTGACAAATTAGCTTTTGAGGACGCACTAATGATGTTGAGTTGGTTTCGAATTAAAATTTTCACGAGAAAAGAAAAATTCCGATGTTCACATCGAGGTTTTACACATCGTTATTTTGGAGTTAACAAAACTTGCACTGGCACAATTCAATCAAATGTAGCTTAACTATTTTCCAATTCAATCAAGTTCACTATAAAAAATTTTGCTTCATTCTTCTGACTTCTATAGATAGCTAGTTTAAATCTGGTTCGACAAATCAAAAATGTTCATAAAATGTTGATAATAAATTTGCTCAATCTTTCCACGTAAAAAATTGAAATTTATTATCTTAACAGGCTTGTGAGTTACGAGCCTTCATAAGCGTTTACGGGCGGCAGAGAGACAGACTTTATTTCTCTTTGTGGTTTATAGGGTCCTCGAACGTGAAAATACAAAGTTTGTAGGTAACACATTTTATTGAAATTTCTGATCAATACACACAATACTTTATTATTAAGAAATAATAAAGTAAAACTAGTTTTGAGTGGAATATTATATGCCAATTTCAGATACATGATCTAATGATCTAATGTCGCTAATGATCTGGTCGCATATATAACTTAGATGAATCAAAAACCAGTTTGCTTATTCCATTTCTGAATAAGATCTTTGTTTCTTAAAAGCCATACAGCCATTGTTAAATTCGATGGAATTCTTAAAGTTTATGTTTTCAGCTTATGCATCTTTATTAAATTATCAGTTTAATTTTAGGCGATTACAAGCAGAAGAGATTACCGATGTTTTGTTAATTGAGCAAAAATAACACCCAAAATAGGCGTTAATTTTCGAGTGAATCATTTTCACAACTCTATTTTCTTCGCCTTGAAAATAAAACGAACACTTTATTAAAGCATAATAATTTTTTGAGCGAAACACAAGAGGTCTATAATCAAGTGCCCACCTTGTAAAAAAGACCATTGATTTGTTTTTATAAGACCGACTTAATAGAAGCTCGGTGCACATTCAAGTGCTTGCTCGTGATACCATTTAACAACACTTCCAAGGGTCAGAGCAAGGTAAAGCACACGTACGAAATTTATGTAAGATACCAACAGTACGTACGTGCGATTTATCAACAATCGCTACGCAACACGAAGCTAAAACTGGTCATTTAAAACGGTAGGTAATCAAAATGTAACCGCTTTCAGTAACACTTTCGCGCCATTGTCGAGGTGAAACGCTCGTAAACATAACGATCGCAACCAATGTCCCACAAGTCGGCCAGCAACTGTCGATTCAAATGTGATTCATATCCGCGGTATTTTAATCGGTTACCCGGTTCGGACGCCGCGATCTCAGTATGTAAATGCCGTAGCGATGAATCCGAGTCGAAGCGTGCGTTCGCCACGTTGCTGATGCCAAAAATCGAAATTATTTTGATCATATCAAGCGTAGAGATCATGTCAGCGATCGCACAACGATGACAATGAACTTTTTACAATGGCTGACCATTGTGGATATGGCATTAACCTTGAAGCAATGTTACGATTTGCTTGATAGAAATCGCATGTAGTGTGAGTTGTCCATTCTTTTGAATATGGTTTATACCGGAATCGAAAGCTCTGACATATAATTTAACGACAAAACACCAACATCATCATCTTCTTCGTGGTCCTGGATGGAAGCTTAGGGCATAGTCCACTCCTCCACATATCCTGGACTTGAGAATTGTTTGGCACCAAGATTAATAATTCACTCCTTGAAATTCGGTTTTTATAGGTTACACCATACGTCCTCTGTGCAGAATATAATCCAAATCATTTTTAGTGATTTTTTGTTCTGACTTCTTCAATGCATGACTGCTTTATTGCCACTTCCTGTATTGCCGCGTTTCTATCAAAAATTGTCCTGTTCGTCAATTAGTTTTTGGAAAAAAAAATACTTTGCTATCTACATACTTACTCACCTGGACATTCATTCTTTATTATGTTATTTTCATGCAAGTTTTTTTAATACTATTTATTTTATTTTTTCAGGTAAGATCCAGAACAAGGTGTACTGTTCTTTACATCATCCATCCATCGAGTCAACAAAAGCAAAAAAAAAACACTATATCTCTAAAATGCAGCTAGTAGTCTAGAATTTAGCCTAGTCTACCAGTTCTTTAAATTGTAGTTCTGCGCCTCGTTCTTCCATCAGGTGATAATGATTTTTCTGTAAAGGTAAGATTTCACTTTTGTTCTTGTTAGCTTTGCTGGGAGTTACTCCATACCAGGCAATTTCCTTGATGCATGCAAAGACTACGGAATTCTACTATGGGATTTTCTCAAACTCGTTCCTTTTAATCTGAAATTGAAAATCAATTTAATTACACCTTTAACGAGGAATGGAAGCGTTTTATGTGTTAATTAAAAACTTACACCAAGTTAATTACGAGAGGAATTTTTCGAAGAAATCCAATAAAAAAGAAACGAAACTAATAGAAGAACAACATCTTTGAGTTTGGGAACGACCTTTCGCTGTTGGATGGGGGCGGATTATTGTTTTATTTTCTTCGAATAATTAAAGATGATACTTGACCTGTTTAAGAATTAAGATAGTATACTAAGAACGTTTGGTTGTGAGAAGAATGTCGATTGATTGCCGGTGTGCTGGACCGACTTCGTAATATGGGAACCGAATTTTCGTATTCAAACAATAGACAATTAAGGCGAGGAATATAAAAGAAGATGACTTAATAAATGTCTTAAATTTTTAATATTTTGTGTATACTTGTCTACAGTTGAAAGGAGTTTCACACATGATATTCAAAATTAAAAAATCTGGCTTTATGCATAGTTTAAGATAACAACTAAATTTCACCGACTGGAACCGAAATTGTTGATGATAATTAGAGAATTTGTTCGAAATATCTGAACCAAAGATCTTTAATATGCGAATGACAGCGCGTCCCTAATTAAATTTTAAACGCGTTTTTTAATCGCCAATTTTGTTTCGTTATGAATTAGGAAAGGTATGCTATAAATGATTTTATTTGAGTCACAATTGAAAAACTCTTCTTCGTAACCGTGTTTTAGAGAACCCATTCACTTAAAAAACAGGTACCTAATTAAGTATGGAGTATTAAAACCATAGAAAGACCAGAACTTATTTCAGCAAAGACACTAAACTAAAGATTCTAAGGATCTCTCGTAAATCACTAGTGATTACATTCACGCAGACTTAAGATTTTATGCTAAAGTGTCTTTTTTCTCGTGAGGTCCCTTATGTCCCATATCGAATACTGAAGTTGATGAATTCAGTAATTATTCGTTGGTAAAAACTAATTGTATGATAATTAAAAAAAAAACGAACTCTACAATTAATGAATCCGAGTATATAGAACTCTGTTGCGCATAAATTGAACAATATAATTTTTTCTCTGTTATATCACATAAAAATTGGCGTAGTTAATCTGAAAGTTAGACACTAAAAAAAACCGTTCCATGGTTAAAAAAAAGAGTTACATAGAACATCATCCACGAATTCTCATCACGTTTTTAATATTCTGCTGACCCAAATTTTTCTCTATTTTGATACAACAATTTAACAATAGAATGCAAAAATAATCGAAGAAAGGCACCGTACTAATACAAAATTTGTTTAAAAAAAAAAAATTGGCAAACAAAACTCGTAAGAAAGCCGTTTCGAATGAAGTAATAGCAATCAGCTATCAGTCACGTTTAGAACTTCCTAAAAAGGTTAAAGAAGTTGCGCATAGTACGAGGTACCTCGAAACGCTAAGTACTACATTCGCTATACGATTTAAACTGCAAGGCATCGAAGATGATCTTTTAAGTCGGCCTGTCTCCCCCATAAATCTCTTTAAATACCTGCATACTCATGTCACGATTACAATTACCTGTTGACTGCTCCCTCTTCACCATTCCATCAGGTTTTTTTCTGTACAATATTCTGTTTTTATTTTATAATTTCCAAGTCACATTAATGACGTAAAATACCGTTAAAATATCAAAGATGTAGTCTGGAGATTATGTACCTGTATCGGCTCCGCGTTATGGCGAAATCGTTAATCTTTCATATCGAAAAGATTTGTGTAATATTGTCTTGAAATTTATGCGTATTGCGAAATTATTCAGAATAAAAATTACACGGTTTTGTCACCTGAAAGTTCTTATCGCGAAAATCAATAGAATTGTCGTATTGTTGACGATCATGTCGATCAGGTGGGATCGTCTTGGCAGCATTTTTCATGTCGTGATGAAGATGATGTGAAATCCACGAAGAACATTTTCTTCTTAGTAGAAAATGCAAATACTAAATAGTCGTTATACACCAGGTAATCGAGAGAGGTGCGACACATCGATAACAATCATCAATTTTGGTATTTCAAAATTTGCCGTTTATATTAGACAAATGTTAATAAATTACGCGCGGTGTTTACTTGTGAAATGTAGCAGTTATGACGGTTTGACGGTTATTTAAGTGGTTTGTTTAACAACGGAAATAACATTCTTAGTTGTATGAAAAATAAGTGTTTAAGTTGAAATAATTTAAGTTATTAAGTTAGTATTTCCGAAAAAGTGTTTGGATTTTTTATGGAGAAGATTAATTAAAATGAAATGTAAAAAAATGGCATGTTATCGTCGTGTATCTGTGAACTGATTATAATACAAAAAAATCTAGCAATATTAG
This sequence comes from Beris chalybata, assembly GCA_949128065.1. Lineage (NCBI taxonomy): Eukaryota > Metazoa > Arthropoda > Insecta > Diptera > Stratiomyidae > Beris > Beris chalybata. Next base: position 3,513,724 of record OX421894.1, on the reverse strand, counting down.
AGATTTTGAAAAATGTGTAAGAACGTAAGTAAACCCTTCATACCCCTCATGGTTTCTTGAATTCGGAAAATCGTGAAAATGGGTTTTAGGCCATTACATCAAATGCCGTAATAACGTTCATAACTAAGGGATGGCAAAAATTGTGAAAACATATGCGAACCCTTTAGGGTTGAATATCGAAAAGTGGAGTGGGTTTATAGGTGATTATATAAAAAATCTGCTGAATCGATGAATTTGTGAAAACATATGCTACCTCCTTCCACCCACTTGGGGATACCTAAAAAACCCTGAAAGAAGTTCCTAGATAAATATGATGGCAGCGCGAGGAAGTAAAAACCAATTCAATTTCATATCACTCCTAAGAGATATGACGAAATTCGTAAAAACGTGTTCAACAATTTCACTTAGGGATTGAAAAAGGAAAAAAATTTAAAACCTGTGGGATATGGCTAAATTCGCGAAAAAATATACAACCCCTTTACACCCGTTGGGGGTCGAACTTCAAGAAAATTTTAAAATACTTTCTAGGCATTCATGTGAGAAATCAGTTGAAAAAAAAATAATTCAATATTTAGAAAGACCTAAAAGATATAACAAAATTCGTGAAAACTGGGATATCTACGCAGGTTATACTTAATTCACTGACCACTAATGCACTTCTTTTATCTGGGTAATTCCCGATATCTACTATGAATGTACATTATATTAAAGTCAGTCCTTGATATTTTGACTTTAATTTGAGTTCTTTTTGGTTGAGCCTCCAACTGAAATGCTGCACTTTTTTGTACCCTCTCTGTTTCTGCACCAATGGTCATTTAGTTATAATTATCTTCCGCATTTTCATCGCTATATACAGCTTTAAAAATTCTTTTTAGGACGTTAACATACGCTTACGACAGCTACTCGAAAATATACGATATAGACAGGCATTATAAAACATGTTCGCTTCTATGAACATCGCGTTAAATCACAAATTAATCATTTCGCCTGTCACAATGAAAATCAAAATTGTTTTTTTCAATCAATTCCTTGAAGTCAACGATCTCGGCTTACGATAATTCGCCTAGTCATTGGTATCAAACTGCATATCACAACAAATTAAATGTCCATTTCACTTTCATTAAAAATCACTTGAATCTTATTCCGACGTCTATTCTCGTAAGTGAGTAACTCATTATCCGCGGAATTCATTCAAATCGGAACCGATACGAAAATTACTTTTTGAATGGCCGAATTAAAACTTCACAAAGTTGGCCCTATCTGCAATAGCATTACTAGTGCTTTTTTCTGATGATATTCGTTCAGTTTCATTGAAATGGAATTGAACGGAACAGTGATACCTACTCCGGATAGAAGATGTAATTGAAACCAATCAAAATTTGATAGTACACCTCCGGGAATATAATGGACGATTAAATTTTCATTTCATTTAAGTGCGTCTTAGAAGTTTTTGATAGGTCCACTGAAAATTAGCTTTCTGACTCTGATGGTGACTTCACTCTATACAAGTGAGTAATTGAAATGATTTATGACGCTATGGTATCCAAGTTCAAATCCCAATGCCACATCTTTTATGGATCTTTAAAGAAAAAAACGAACAGTGTTGAAAACATCATTAAATTTACTATGCCTAGCTCCGTAAAAGGTTATAAGTCCCTTCGGCAGAGTAATAACTTGGTAACTAAAAGAACTTGTTGGCGTCGGCGTCATTCCTCTCCGAAAACGGCGACATGCTGCAATTTATTTTGTCCGATAAGCGGCCCAGCAGTCATATTATGACGCTATAACTTTGGGACCTACATATATGAGATGATAAATAGCCGAGTCCAACCAAATACATCTAGTCGGATCATTAATTCTTGACGATTTTCACTAGGTTTGTTCCACGACTCTATCGACTGGCCAGTCCCATACCACTTACCACGGACCTCAATGTACAAGATACCACGCCGCTTTAACACTTTTCCCATTTACTTTTCATTTCGATCAGCAATCACTCAAGACGTCTAGCCGGGCTTCATTGCTCCAAGTCTGACTTATGAGACTCACTGTAGACGGTCCTTAAGTTCGACTTGTTGCACCATCAAGTTCAAAACTGAAAATAAAATGCAGTAATTGCGATTTTGAGGCGCACATAATAGGAACAAAAAGAGTCTTATAAGTCCGTCTTTGTAAGTCTTTGGCAAATCATTAAACAACTCATTTATTATAGACGCAACGCTGGGGAAGTCTTGGCGTCTTTGCGCATAGGCTGCATTGTGGCCACATCTATGTCTTGTGTCTAGTCTTCCGGCCGACATGCAAATTTCCCAGTCTTCGGGGTCTTGGGAGTTTGGGGGTACTTATTTCTGCCCGGTTCTCCACCTCCTGGAAATAGATGATCTGAGAAAAATATACGCTAGGAGTTTCATATAGGCACGCATGGAATATAAGTCCGGGCTCTTGTTGTACCTACAATTCCGGCCAGTCCATTGAACTTCACCAGGCTTTTGTTCCTTTCATAGCACTCGAAGGTCTGGTATATCGTTTAAATTTCTATTGCAAGTCGTATAAGTCGTTCTTTCTAGCCGACATACGATGACAGCAATGTAACAATTCAAAGAGTAATAGTATGGCTGTGATAATAATGAGTTAACTTTGTAATAGGTTTTTTTCTTTACTTTTTCTTCTTCTTTCCCGAGCTATTACACAGTAATGCTACATCTATTCACAATTCACAGGACAAGTTCATGTTCGTTTCTTGGTCTTTTGTTGTTTTGTTATAGGCGAACATATTCAAATGTTCTCGCATAGTCAAGTTTTATTTGGTATTCGACGTGGATAGTAAGAAGCAACTGATATGATTTAAAACGCTCTTATTCTTAGTAACTTCCTGGTTTCAGTTTATTTCAAAAGTTTCTTGGTATTCTCATTAAAAGTTGCTTTAAGCACTGCGTTAGTCTCGTCTCGAGGAAAACTAAGTTTTGTACGAGTTAACAGCAATTTGCAACGAGCTACTGTTTCTTGTAATTAGTTGGTGCAGACCCACAATCTTACATTATTTAACCCAGTACTATGTGTTATTATTAAGTGGTTGAAGGGATTATGTTTCGTTTACCAGAACTTCTGCGCTTTGCTGTTGTCATAGAATAGAAGTTTCTGCACTCATTCTTCACAGGTATGTTACTCAATTGACCTAATTTTCAATTAACTGCAGCAGGAAGTTTTTGTCCTGTACTTAAAAGATCAACACCATGAAGGCAAAAGAAATTTCAGGAATAAGAGAATAGTTTTTGATCTTAGCCCACATACCTAGTCAACTTCAGTTTGTACATTTATCATAATTCTATCAGGTGTAATGGAATTTATTTAGAGATTTGATAGTGGAGCCATTTGCAGAAAAGTCATCATCTGTGAGGGTGGGTAGCTAAACAATATGTCTAGAAAGATCGAAAATTTAAAGTCGTACAGTCTTAAAATTTTTTTAATATTTTTTAAAAAAATCAAAATGTATTGAATATTTTTGGAAGAATGTGCACGTGTGATGGGTTGAGTTATAAACCGCTTGGAGTACCAGTTCATGCTTGGAATGTGTAGGTATATGGACGCATCCAAAATTATATAGGTAATATATACTTTCAAACTTTAACTGTAAGTATGTACATCAGATCATTAGATCCCTTTTCGAATAAGGCGTATTTGGTAATGGAGGCAAAGGGGTAATCTAGTAGCTAAGAAATTCTCAAAAGAACACTCCGGCAAAGCTACAATAGAATTATCTCATCAAATAAATTACTTTGAAATGTAGTGAAAAGAACTACGCGATGAGAGGATTAACGCCAGCAGCAATACAAATTTCTACTTCATCCACGTCTAATACAATTAAGTCGGAGAGCGTATCCTGACTAAAGAATAATTTACTACAAAAGCCTCCATGCATGTCACAATTACCTTCCTACCATAGATTAAGTCAACTAAATCTTTGTCTCACGCACAAGTGCAATTTTCCTGGTGCATAAGAAAGGAATCGAAATTTCAAAAAAGAAACAAGAAAAACAACAAGAAATTACACCTTAAAGGGATCACACTGGACCCTGTATACCTTGACCGTATAAGTGCAGTTTGTCTTGAAGAACGCCGGTAGAACTGTTCGAAAAGAGACGAACGTAATTTTATGGATACACCAGGCACTTTGTATGAATAAATCATCTCCCATTGGGCATTTATATCAATTTCCGTTCCTAATGTTCCATTGGATCTCTGTTACATCTCCGCCAAGGTATAAATATATGTGAAGGTAAAGGGAAGACTAAGTTTATCTAGAGTTTGGCTAGGCTAGGCTCTATGGATCCAGGAGATCTAAAAGAACTAACCGGCCAGCAAATGAGTAGTCCGGCGTTCGTGCACAAACTTTTCAAAGAAGTTTTTGAAGCGACGCGACGCGACGCTCACAAGGCGGTTCCTCCGCGCTCGGCAAGCGCATAATTGATTCAGAGGGCATGGTTGCATGATAGAAAAATTTAAATCCATTTATTCACCCATCAGCCACAATATTATCGCTACGGCATGTCCCTGTTCAGTTTATTTTTTATTTTATCTCTTGTCGTTTGAGCACTTGATAGTCGCACATGTGTGTAATGTATGGTAATTGAAAAAAATATGAGTTTCGAACATTTACCAGTTTATTGCTTGCCGCGCGTCGACAACATTAAGTAGGTAAGATTGCAGATGGAATAAAACTGCAAGTATTTATAAATGAAAAGGCTGAAACCAATGGCATTGCAATTCGAATTCGACGATTTCTTCAAAAATAATCTTACAAAACCGAAATAAGATAAAGTCCTAATTGGTACGTTGATTTAACGGAAAGATACCCACACCAAAATATTATAAAGAAAGCTATATCTCAAGGAATTTTTATAGCAAGGAATTTATAAGGTGGTCAGGGAATATTTTTTTGGGGTGAGGTGAAAGTAACTTGAATAGATTGGTTTAAATTAAAAAATAATAACCAAATCATACTTTTTTTACCATATAAGTAGTCATAAATATGGTGTTTTTTTTACCATTAAAAGAATAAAAAAATGAACGGTTTCGAAAATTGGGAGATATGGTTCTAAGCCATATTTGCTTCGAAAGTGCAGTACCAACTCCGCATGTGAATAGTAAGAATGTCAATAGTCAGCCAATATCTAGTGTCAGTGCTGAAATAATGCCTGAATTGTCTAGGCTTCAACCTAAGTATCACCTAAACTCGTCACTCCATCATCATGAATAACAATATTTCAAGACAACACCATGAAAACTCCTTAAATTTTTTGGACGTCGCCTTGGATAGCATGCCATCTTTCCAGGACATCACACTGTGTAGCCCCTAATATTTCCAGGATGTCCTCCTAAAAATCCAATCATTCTGAACAACCTCTAATCCTTCAGGCCATCATCATGAAGCCAATGTGAAGGAATAATTGCCATCAGTGATCCTATGACAGTCGTGGAGTGAATCTCTAATACTTCTGAAATATCGATAAATTTTTGGGCGTGATACAACAGCACTGCCCTCGAACTTCCGAACTCTTGCGGCTACTAAAATTAGCAATGAAAACGAGGATTGTGGTACAACAGATATTCTGCAATACTGTAAGCCAGAGTATCCCATCTAAACAAGATATTATGTAAAAAGCGGTTTTTATAGCTTCTCGTGCCCTGAATAACATAACAGAAAAAAATCGATGCTCCTAAAGGTAAGACAGTGAAGCGAAATGAGCAAAACTATAAAAACCGAAGTAGTGACCCAAAATTGCGATATCATCTTAGGTAAACGGCTTCATGGCATGCCATTTCATCGAATGCGCCTTTCTGCAATCTTCTTCATCGTATCTGCACCTACATACTGTCTATAGATATACGTGTATAAAGATACGTATAGGTACTTGCAATATCGTAGACCTAGGTATGATTGTGCAGCCCACAGACATCGGCCTTGAACTCGGTATTTTAGGACGTTCTCAAGGTCATGCTTGAGTGAGCACATCAAGCCATCTTAGATACGTATCTATTGCCAGCACAACAACATAAACGAAAATTTTCTTAAGGTAGGCACGGAAGAAAGGATGGAGCCGCCAATGTATCGTTGTATCTAACCGAGCGCATGTTTGCCAAGGCATTCTACATATTAAGAAGCCAAGCACCATGAAGATATAGGCGACCCTTCATGTCTATCTTTCTAGTAGTGAAGTTTTCCTATTTCACATGATTGCACCCGTCAGACTAACGTATAACCAGAATAATGGCGTTTTCCTTCTAGAGCTGCACTGCTATATGTAGCTACACGCTCTATAAAACTGACTTTCGAGGCTCAAGTACGCGAGTATATGCGAATTCAAGTCTTAAAATCAGCCGTGTAACACCACATTTATGACTACTTTTATGGACATTGTGCAGAAGAAAAGTCTAACGATACTCGTCGGTTGGCTGCTCTTAATGCCATGTACCTACTCAGCTATAGTGCAACAGTGCAGCTTCAATTTTACCTTTCTCTAGTTAGATAGTGCCTTTATTATCACATTGACGATAGTGCAAAATTCAGTGCACAGAATCAAGGTCGGCGCAATGCTTCGGTGTAAAAAGTGAATTAAAAGCTATCGAGGAGAAAGCATATTTCACTTTTATAGTTTATAGTTCAATACAATTTAGAGGATTGTTGATGCGTGACGCCTATGTCGTCTACATTTATTTCACTTTTCATAAGGTATTAACTAGGGCAATGATATTACAGAAAATAGAATACAGTGCGGAATAACGTCATGAACTTGAAGAATATTAAGTGTTTCTTCTTGAAGGGCTGAAACATATTTATAAGATCGTCTAGCATATATCAACCGCTACCAAACGATTATACTTTCTTAATGCTGTAGATTTTTTTCCACAGTGTTGAATATACGAGAACACATTTGTTTGGCTACATAGGACTGATATATGCATTCTTACTGCTAACACGATTTTGTAGTATGTACTTATAGAACTTTCGGTTAACTAAGTATTCAATTGATCATACCAATTAGCTGCCTAACTTTCATCCGAGAAAAACTATCCAATGTGAGCTTGCCCTCAGTGAAAGAAATGGTAGCAAGTGAATCTTCTTCTTCCACTTTTTTACCAGCCTATCCCTAAGCAGCAACATAGAAACCGATGAAAAAGAAATCGAGAGGATAATTTGATTGCGATGCATTGTAATCTAGTGTAGCTCCATGCGAACTACTATCAAAAGACACAGCACTCTTTTTACTTACAACGATAGAAATTATCCAATTAGCAAGTAATTAATTTTAATTCTAAGTAGAATCACCATGAATTAAACACGATCATTTAATCATAAAATTTCCACACATTACTATGTAACGAATTGCATTTATTATAGCTACTTAGATACTGCTAACAACAGATTGCACTTAGCCCAGAAAATCGCAGTTATTAAGATTATATTCCTTGCAATTTTTATAATAAAAAAAAAACAGAAATATCACATGCTTGTCTATTATCTCAATGAATGGAATCTGCAACTTGTTCATTAATAAAATTTGGAAAACTTCTCTCCACCTTGTTATGGAAATTGATGATTGTATGAAATTGTATACTGATAGAAAAAAATTTAACGTATAATTATCTATAAAATTGCAACATTTCATGCAGATTTTTTTCATCTGCTTTCTTATTTTTGCGGAGGTGTATTGGAAATAGGTAGGTAGTGATTATTTTATTACCACCATTTTTTTTTTTGCTAACGAAACATCGTATTAAAGCGATCAATAGTTCATAAAAATAAATTAACTTCGCAAGATATTTAATTATTAACACCAAAAACCTACAAACTATAAAATTTATGATAATACAAACTTAGAGATTTAAGTTAAAAAAAGGAAGATGTCATGCGATTTCTGAAAAAATTTCGAAGCACAACAAAAGGTACGAAATCGATAAATAGTTGATTTTAAAAGTTTTGTAATCGGTTGAATTTATAACCAGCAATAAATCACATCCCATAAATTTCGATCGAAACAAATCATACTATAATAGTATGTGCGATATTATTTATTTTTTTGCTAATAAATTAATTCTCATTAGCACCAACTTGTGGCACCCTTGTCCATTACATTGTCTACGTGTGGCGTAATACCGCGGAGAAATTTTCCCATTACTATAGACGCGTCTTTAACAAAACCCTTTTCTTCAATTTCTTCAATTAGTACGTCCAAATAAAGTCCATTTGATTGCTTCTGTTTGTCTACTGTTTTGCCGATAATAGGCTTTGGGTGTCTCAAGTGTATTATTCAAAGTTGTTGTCAGGTGAACGACGGTACTGATGATGATGTCTGACTTGGGGTCAATTAGATTTTTTTTTTCCAATTTTTTAATAGCTACCTTGTGTATAGGAGGATAAACTATACGTGCATTAAAAGATTTTGTTGAAAGTAAAATCATGATAATTACAGTGGTGGTGCTATTGGAAGAAGAACTAGGGGCCAACTTACGACGTTAACAATATGGTGACTACGTAACATTTTCAAAAGATCATTCGAACAGCAAATGAAAGGGAAAGTCAAGAGTTGGATATTGTTTGCAATTTATACAATTTACAATTACCTACATACAAAACTAAAAATGTTTCTTCATTTCCCGTTTGGCTAGGAAAAATATTTAAAGCTAAAAAGAAAGCTTAATGTTCGCGTTTTTCTCAATGGTTTTTTATACTGGCGTGGCAAAACTGGGTCTGGGTCTAACCTGTGGTCTTTAGGCTTAAATTAGGCTGTGGTTAAATTAGTATTCCACACAGTGATGTAATATATTTGAGTCCATATAAAAAATTACCTGACCATTAAAATTTGTATTTACTTGTTTATTGATTTTTTAATTAACCTCAGATTTGTATATCATTTTTATTATCTTATAGAGGATCTAACCTTTGCTTTAGTTTACCTCTAATACATCAACGTGTGAAACAATTTACGTTTTTAAATTTACATTTTTTAATTCTCAATTGAAAATAGTTTTCTGCGTCCAAGTGATTTAACGCTAAGTCTAGAAATCTGATCTGAAATGATTTTATACCTACCTTTATTTTCGAATCTATTCAAAATTTAGATTTTGGCAAATTTTGATTTTGAAAAATTTGTGTTTTGAGACTTCTGTTGTTTTTGAGACTTCTGTTATTTAAATTTTGTATATTTCGATTTAGCTTATTTCAATTTTGAAAATTTTAATTTTTTTTTTTGAAATTATTTACTTTTGATTTTTGATTTCGATATTGTACGTATTTAAAAATTCCAGTAATAGATTATAAAAAAATATTTTAATCTTAAGTAGAACAGAATAGGAACGTAATTTTCGCTTGGACCTGCCACAGCGTTACACATACATATATATACCTACATATATATACACCTATATGTACATACTTAAAAAAAAATTTAATGGTGGTTTACAAATCTCAAATTTTAGAACTCTCTACTTACCTCCACTAGAACTGACGTCCTTGCTGTAGCAGAAAGAAAATATAGTTATATGTGTAGTAAAACATAAGAAAATCGCAGTTCAGACGTATTTAGACCTACACGACCACACTTATCTCATACATATGATCCGTCCAATGGATATCATGATCCGAATTTGTGATAGTCGCCTCATACACCTTTGCCCTCTCGCAAATATTATTTTTAAAATGTGTATTCTACTAGTACCTAACTTGTCTGCAAAAGTCTTTTTTTCCGAACCACTTTATATCACCTCACATTCGTGGACTACCACGTACTTGCTTCGAAATATGTACCTACTCTCCCGAAACCACAAAACTCTTTTCTTCAAAACTCACTTCCAATAGAGGTTCACCTACAGAGAAAGTTTCATACATGCATATTCACCATATTATGTCCCAAAGATAGCTTACGATCATTTTAATAATTAGTTCTTAAATCGTAGATCTCGATGGACCATTACAATTTTTAATAACTTTTAAATTACGATTGATAGCAAACTCACTTCAAATCATTACACAATGTTACTATTCCTGCCATTCATTCTGTCGCAGAATATTATAGGATACTTAATTATACAATCTAATATTAGTATAAATAATTTTTTTTTGATTTTAATCCGTAGTAAATCAAAGTAAAGCCATTTAATTGGATCTTAAAATTAATAGTAAATATGTAACTGAAGAAATTGATTATTTTGACGAGGATAAATTTTGTTTACAATATTATGTATAAAGCCGATAATAACTAAAAAGGTATTAACAAAATCTGTGATTATCCACTCAAAAATTACGATTAAATGGAATGTCGAAATCACACCAGGAGGTGCTCATTGAGCTATAAAATAAACAAATTATTAATAATCTTAGCCAAGAAACAATTGTTTAATATTTTACGCAACCAACTTAGCATACCTACGCGCCCCCTATAATGACCCACTGAGCAACATAATTTTTTTAAGGCTTGAATGACTTTAACATTGACTTAGCTTTGCAATTCGACAAAGGTGTGGTTGCAATTTAGTGTAGGTGATATTGCATTGACCTGTTCACTTAAATTTTTACTTAACACTTTACAATAAATTGTTGTTCATTTTACAAAATGTGGTTCCATCTTCAATTTAGTGTTCACGTAGTCGGTACCCAAAACGAAAAAAAAACGATCACAATAATTAAGCTATGGAATTTAAATTTTTATGTACACGTATTTGCATAATTAAAAATCAATTAGAGATATCGTTGGATGAAAAAGTTTTTATGTGCTCTCAAGTCATCTCAATCAGAACCGGCAGCACCAATAAAAAAGTCTAAGAAGGTCGAGAAAAAAAATCAGCAGTAAACAATAGCGAACAATAAAAACTATGAATAATTCAACACTGAAATTAATCACTTTTATTGATATAATTCGCGACTATTCACAACAAAAGGTTTTTGGGTGCAACGTCCTTGTATATATTTTCATTCATTACCTAACCATTCTGGAAAAATTAATGAAATATTCTTTGACAATAAAGAAATAAACCTACAGCTCCGTCTCATAGCATAAGTTCAGCTCTACAAAACCGACCGACTGAATTATTTAAAATACAATTGAAATGCGTACAGATTATCAAATAAACCTACAAGCGAACTGAATGCAAACACCTGAAAGGTGAAGTAGCAAACAATTCGTATAACTATTAAAAAAGGTAGAAAATAAAAAATAGAAATTTTTTTTTAATATTCAAAGACCACAATAATATTTCCGGCATGAAAATCTGCATTTCGGTGTACGTAACCGGTTAACTTTTATTTAGAAAATACGACAAACCGTTCGTTAATCCGTGTGACGAATCGTCAATTTAAATAATATAACAGCAGTTTTACTGATGACACGAAAAATTTATGAAGTTTTCCGCAATGTATTATAGATACCGCGACAAGCGTGTAATACCTGAGATGCATTCGTTATTAATCAATGAATAAAGCGTAGGTATACAATGGAAATTGCGTAAAATGATACTAGTACCTCGCAGTAAGCCCTTTTCATTTCAATTTCTATAACGAACAACTGTGCAGAATTCAAAAAGGTCACCAAGTTTAAATTTGCGATTATGGACTTAAGGTCGCGGGTCATAATTTCTTAAATGGTTATATTTGCGGTGAAAGCGGAAAAAATTTCTTTTTATTGATATTTAATGTTTAAATTAATTGATTTTTTGAGAAATAACGTATAAGATATTAATTTTTTTAAAATGGCTTAAAGGATATGATTTTTGGTAGCAATTATTATTACTTAATCACTTTTCTGAAACTTTACTTTAAAATAAAGCTTTGTAATCGACTAGAAACTATAAAGAAAAACAATTTTCATTGAAAAACAATATCGTGAAATTAACTTCAAATTAATTATTTGTATGTTCTATGGTGTTGTTCATAACATATGTAATTTATTTTTATAGAACAAAATGTTTTATTTCCTTGAGATTTCTTTTCAATGGTCAATAAGTAACTAAGCAAGTAACTACTTGATTTTAAGTAACCCTTGTGCAGAAGCTAATCAAAGGAGAGCAAAAATAACTGGAACATTTTTTTACTTTGAATTAATTCGTACTTAATTTCAACTTAATAGCCAGATATTTAGTGCTTTTACTGGAAAATATTGCGCTTATTTTTCAATGTCTTTTGTATAGTAAGAAGGCTCTTTTTGAATTTCTTTCATATCCATTTTTTGATCTAAAATAATTGAAAAAAATGTGTGATCTTAACTCTTAGCCTGAAGAGTTCTCAAACTAGCAAAGAAGTGGTGCAAGTCATACTTAGTTCAGATACTTTGAAATAAATATTACATAGACATTTAAACGAAAGGGAATCATGTCGTTAATAAACTTTTTATGTTTACTATCCATTGAGCGAACAAATAGATTTCCTACAAGACTAACTTCCATTTTTTTTTCTTCTTTTAATAACATAAAATGTACATGATATCTTTTTCGCCCACGTTATAGAGCGGATTAACGCCTTAAGATTATCAAGCCATTACCCGTAAATGATAACACCATCGTACAGAGTTGCAATGCATAAAGTGTTTAACGAGCAACATAATTCATTTCATAAAATTGTATCCGGTGAATTTTATGTTATCTAATATTTTATCATGTAGGTATGAGACTATATGTACATAGGACTTATAAAATACACCACTAAACATAATTTATCGTAGGTTCTGGTATTAAAACTTACACGTAAAACCGGTATTTAAAATTTAGCTTTAAAAATAATGAAAACAAATTAAGACGGTGTAGCTCTAAATCATTTCATCTGCTCTTCTCTTACAGCCGAAAGATTGGAGAATTGAATGCCGCCACCAAACATCAACACGCTGCCAATTATCTGAGCTAAACTGAATTATGTGATTGATGTTCCCGAATCAAGCCGCCACCAAGGTGTTTACAACTAAGCTATGGCCGCCACTGATGGCCAAATAATATTGGCCGCATCCCGTTTCGGGGATACACTTCCCGTCTATCTGAGGGACTTCTCCAAACAGCAGTTGCCGTCGGTTGCGAAAATTGTCAAGGGACAGCATCAGAACTTAGGGGTGCCAACGCTATCGAATCCTTCGCTACAGAGTACCGCATTGTTTCTGACTGCCGGCAAAAAATATCAGATCCTTGCGCAACCAATTAAGATCAAGGAGGGTCGAAAGCCGACTAATGTCGGACCCAAGGTGCTCATACCCGAAACCTATCCCGGCTACTTTGAATTGCTTAGCGAAGATGGCCGTTCGACGCGATGTATCGATACCGTTTTGGAATTGTCGAAAAGACGAAATTTACGGGTCCTTGTTCGCGAAACGTTTCGCTGCAATCATCTGAATCGGACAATACATGCGGGCGAAATCCTAACAACCGTTACAGATAATGGCAAATTTCTGCAATGTAAGACGATCAAAGATGAAGTTCTCAATTTGCCACTCGAAGCCAAAGCTAAATTTTCACCAATCGCCAAGGAGGATAGCATCAGTGGCGTGCATTCGGTGAAGAATTTATTACTGAAACGTATGCCAGTTATTGTTAGGTAAGTATAGTGTGAATCAATTTTGAAAGATTCCATTAGATAAGTGTTTTTATTGGTCTTATTAGAAACTCTCATCATCCAACTTGAGCCAAGGCAACAAACTTATCCTTACCTCTCACAGTTGAGCGAAAACGTTTTGTGAATATAAACTAAGTTTCAATTCTCTAGTACCTACACATCACTCATCACTCATGTTAAATAGCAATCAGATGGTTTTAATTTAAGACCTGCACCTTTTCTACCATCTGGACTGGACCTTTCCTATTCTGTGCGTAATTTTTATAATATAGTTATAGCATACTCGTTCCATTTATGTCCGGTGCCTTTATTCTCCCTTAAATCACTTTGTCAGCTAGGTTTTGCTTGCGATTATTTTATATCTCAGCAATTCCATTATATAAAATTTCTTCTTCTTTGGCGTTTCGGTCTAAATGGTGTTTCACCATGAAAAATTCCTTTCAAATTTTTTTTGGAGACATCGTACAGTCCTCCATCCAATTTTATTTATTTTATTAATATCCCAGAACATACATAGTCTTCGTTCACCACTATAGATTCGCATTTTCGTTCGTTACGTTGTTCAAAGATGCGAGTTACTGGCTTAAGTTTTGCAAGTTCTGTCTGCATTATGAATGAAAAAAAATGTATATTAATTTTTTATTATTAAAAAATAGTGAGGTAAAATTAATAATTTTTCTGCGATAACCTTTTAACTTTCAGATTAGTTCACGGTAGTGCACCGAAAGGATTAAAGCAACCGTTTGTACCCGAACTACGTCTATTAGGCTGTGTAGAAGTTGATCGTGTTTTTGCGCTGCCTCTCCAAAAGGACACCGATTTGGTAGCCGTACCGCTTAATGCTAAAATCAAATTGCAACGGGCAAAAAACATGGAGCAACTCGAACATTTCATCGAATATTCTCGTTTCTTAGAGAAAGCTCAACGTCTTTTGTCTGATGCTCGGGATCGTCTTCAAGTTGTCGATCTGAAACTATCGGAAAAGGAGAAGAAAGAATCGAAGAACAGTAGTAGTCGTAAAATACCGCTCATTGTATCGACATCGGGCTTGGAAAACGGTTATGTACTACGAAAAAGTGCCAGTTGTGACACCAACAAGTATCATCAACAATCGAGTTTGAATACGATCGCTGATGAATATGACGAAATCGATCACATTTATGACTATGTGCGTGGTCTAACGCCTCTTTCAAAGAATATGAACCGTTTTGAACCAATCTGTGAGTCAAATATTAAGTCACAACCGGATAGCGGCAACTATAGTAGTCTGATCCGTGTTCATAGTAACAGTAATCATAATAATAGTAGCAACAACAATAACAGCAGTAGTAGCAACAACAATAATAATAGTTTAGAATCGAATAAGCACATCAGTCATCACAGCAACAATAACAACAACAATAGCAACAGCAGCAACAACAATAACAACAACCATCAGCATCATCACTCTTCGGCACAGCAAGTACAACACATTCAACCGCATTACAATCACAGCCATATTCAGGAGGACATAAAACCTGTGCCACCACCGATCGAAACCATTCCTGGTAAGAAGTTACCAGAAAAACGACAGAGGCCTACGTTACCAAAACTCTATGTGAAAAATTCATCAAGTAGTCATCATCATACAAAAGTGATCACAAATAATACCAATGTGAACGGTGTGAATTCACCAATAGCTGCCATCAACGGAAAGGATAGTTTAGAACCGCAAAGTCCATTGTTTCATATACGGTACGTCTTGATATTATACTGTTTGTTATAAACAATCATAACACAGATCCCCATTCGTCCGATCATAGCACGATAATGACGCGGATATATTACGCTGAATCAATTTTATTCTTTTTATTTTTAATCCTTTTTCCAGATACAAAAGTCTAAGCAGTTTACAACTAACACCCGATAGTAATTCAACAACACCAATTTCGACAACACCAAAAGGTACGGAGAAATTGAATCATCAGTTGACAAAAAGTGCAAGTACAGGTGGTGCTCGTGAAGGTACATTGGATTCATCGCGTAGCGGTGGTCGTACTTCAGGTGATTCAAAACTTCCCGAAAAGAAAACACGTCGTTTATCGCGACCGCGTAGTCTTTCAAATCTTGTTTGGGATCTAAGGCCATCCAAGGATAAATCGAAGAAAAAATTATACATCCATCATTTCGATCATCGACAGCAAGGCACTCTCTATCTGTAAAACGTAAGTAAATAGTGCATTTTTATTTAACTTAATTTATAAAATTTAATTTTTGCATTTTTAAATTTTGATAAATTATAGTTTGCGTTTTTCAATAGCTTGAATTTTTGGAACCATATCTTTTATGGATTTTTATACTAGATGTTACTAGATGGAATTAGAAAATTTAGTTTACTAACGAAACAATTTTTTTTCTATGTTAAAATAATTTTATTCTGATGTTCACTTTTTATGGCTAGTTCATTCCATCATTATATTTTTTCCCTGGCAAAAATTAAACGTATTGCATGCTATTTTGTTATTGAAAAACATATATAACGACGATTTAGACAAGTCAAAATTAAAAAAAAAATTTAGATTAAAACGGAGGTTTCGGATTCATCAAACCAATGATCAAGAATTTAGATTTTTCTAATTTTCAAAAAAAATTCAAATATTTAAAATGAACACAATCAAATGTACAAAAAAAATTATGTTGCTATAGCGTTAATAATAAAAATAACAATTTTATAATTCAAATAAATAAAACGAACTGTAATTTTTGGTAGGTCTCGTAGTTTGACTTTAATTTGGTTTCTTGATATTTCCAAAGGCTTTCTCGACCAAGTAAGAACTTATTGAAATCTTCAGTGCCACGGC
This sequence comes from Beris chalybata, assembly GCA_949128065.1. Taxonomy (NCBI): domain Eukaryota; kingdom Metazoa; phylum Arthropoda; class Insecta; order Diptera; family Stratiomyidae; genus Beris; species Beris chalybata. Next base: position 3,497,299 of record OX421894.1, on the reverse strand, counting down.
AAGTAATAAAGGACCTTAAACATTCTTTTTTGTTACAAAGTAACTTAACATTTCAAAAACCTGATAAAAAGTTTAATTATTGATCACCATATTTAATCGTCTGTTGCATGCAATCACTATAATTATGATCATTTTCATCATTTATTTTATGAAACACCCCTATTCAGTAGCACAGGTAATTTATCATATTACATACCAGCTATAAAATAATAAAATCAATCCAAATTCGGATTAAATTTATGCAAAATGTTAGCAATGTGTCAATAACCAAACCAAGTTACTTAACGTAGATTATGGTAATCACCATAAAGTAACTACCTTACCAACTTCCGGACTACATCTTAATTAAAATGTTCAAAAAACGAATAATCGTTCAAATCCAGTATAATTGCGTTTTTAAATTTAAATCGCCAATTAAAATTAATATTCCGACCACCTAGTATCTACGTATTAATCACTACACAAGCAACAACACAATAATCTTATTTAAAATTCCATAAAAAAACAACTGGTATTAACAACAAAAAATTTTACCCAACATAAAACATATCTAGAATGTTCCGAGTAAATTAGGAACACTGGACTAGAACCAAAAACGATATAAAAATAAGAACCTTTTGGAAAAAAATATAATTTTTTAAACTGAAAATATGCTCAAGTCTCACCTGTGCGTAAAGAAGAGCAAAAAAGTTAATTATTTCCACTTAATGACTCTTCATAAGTGCAAAAAAAATAATTTATATATTCTGTACAGAACACCAATGCGCCATGGTATTTAACTTATTTCAGTCAAAATCTTGCAGCCGTGAAATAAGAGCAGTCTGCCTGTATATTCATTCCATCTGTAGCCCGGTATCTCCCAACATGTTCATATATGGTGTAAACGTAGCCATCCTTAAGTATCATATAAGTAGGTACATGTGGAGAAAAAAACCGCACCTAATGACAAGAAAACATGAAGAATCGCCTTAAGGTTGAGACCTCTCGATGAGAATTCCAAGTTTAAGGCCGTTCATTGTGTAATTAAAAACAATAACAACGTGCTAAGACATTCGTGAATACAGAGAAGATATAAAAAACCACACATAACGTTATGCTAACAAAACAAACAACAATAACACTGAGAAATTATTACGAATAAATTATTGTGAATTCTAAGGTTTGAGCTTGTTGTTTTCTTTCGATAGTCTGATTTTTCGTAGCGTGAAATTAAGCAATATGTTAATTTATAATACATGGAACAGAAAAACGAACATCCTTTTAGTTTGAAATAATTTATTTTTGCTATGACTATTGCTAGAAATACCCCAAAAAAATAACCTCATCCTGTACCCTTAATCGGGATACCTTCCAAAAATATTATCCACCGCTGTATTTTTTGAGAAATTTTTGTTCTAATTGCAACATGCGGGATATCTTGTCCGTATGAACCAAACAGAAACCCTGCAATGCAACTCTGTTAGTACTAAGCCGATGCTAGAATCTTGACTTGCGGAGGCAGATTACCGACGCATTTACCTGCCTAGATACATGTACCTATATATATATATAAAATGAAGTGTGAGTTGCAAACAAATTAATGATGCACTCAGGAATGGTATAGACTTATAACAGAGTTAAGAAAAATAAAAGTAAGACTTGTTCTAGTTGGTGGTTCTAAAAATAGACACAATCAGAAAGTCAGTTTGCTAGAAAGATTATCCAATGCTCCTTACCTGCGTTTTATAAATACCTCCACCGACTTATATCTTTATATTGTCCGATATCGAAGGGCTCCACAATGCTGTTTGTCCAGGATTCACTACACCACACTACCAGATTCCATACACAATAAATTCTGACCGTTCGGAAAATTCTAATTATGTGAAGCAGTTCTTTCTTGTACAGCTATTTTTAGATCGGGCAATCTTAACGTGTTCACTTCTTCGAGTATTGTCGAGAAACTATTGCAGTTGTAATAAACAGAAGAGTAGAAGGTATTGCAGATTTATCTCATGAAATTCGAGGGTTTGGGTGATAGTAAAACGCACCCTCGCCCAGGAAAAAATATAAATATGCAGAGCTTCGTTAGAATACCTATACATGAATAGGACAGAGGTACTGAAATCCATTGAAGAATCATAGACACCGGGATCAGACTGCAGCGCCATTGAGATCTATCACGATTAAAATAAAAATAGATTTTTCATCTTCAAAACCCCTAGACAGTGAGAAGTCTTCATTTCTGTATCCACCATCTATAGTCCAACTTTACTATTTAGTAATAGGAACGCGTAACTAATACACCGAAAACGAACAAACTGCCGCTAAAACATATGAAAAACACTCAAATGCTAAAATAACCCGCGAACCACCGATTTTTGGAATATAAGTATAATTATGCTCTCGACCTGTCCGGTAGTTTCGAGAATGTCCATGAAAAATTTGAGAAGGAACGGTTCACAGGTGTAGTTTTCCATCGAACCCGACCAAAAAACTGTTGAATTTTTATATGTAGGTATATTAGATAAAACTCACCTACGATTTTCCAACTAAAATGTTTCACTGATGGCGTCCGGAATAAATATTTAAAAATTTGGAAAATAAACTGCAATAAGTGGCATTATTTTGATTGCGTGACGTAACGCCACTGGTTAATATATCTCAACACTGCCTAGTTGATTTTCTTGTTCGCTTAAAATTTTTTCCTGCTGATAATGAATGATTTTTCTCAACGTATCAGTATTGTTGTTATTGTATTATTCCACACAAAGTAGCAATTTAGTAGCCTTAAAATTTGGATTACTAAATTACGAACACATTTAGGGCCAAATTGCTGCCGCTCAGAACTAAAACTCTCAATTTTGAATTTCGCTAAATGATTATATTCTTCATACTTCACAGATTTTATGCATCACTGGCACCAGCATAAGCAACAGCTTTATTCACAACAAGAAGAGGACAACAGTTTCAATTGGAAGAAGAACTATAAGTAAAACTACAATCGCGAATTTCTTAACTAAATAAATGTCATCCGAGAAGAAAATCGCCCAATGCAAAAAAAAAACTCTGATAGAAAATTAAAGCCAAGATTAGGAAAAAAACCTATCGAATATAATATATACCCCTTACCAGTATAGGAAACGTGTTTTAGCATCCATCGATATGCTATTATGCATTTTATAGTCGTAGAAAATATAACTTACCTTCATTTAACTTACGCCATGCCTTAAGCAATCAAATTTAAACCGTGTTGAAGTTTCAACAAAAATAATAAAAGAAAAAACCGCAAGATGAATTTAACTTAAAAAAGAAAATTAGCAGCACGATTTACAGTCCTCAATTAAGAGACTAAATAATTAGTTTACCGAAATCCTTATTAAGTTTATTTTTGATCAATTTTATGTACAAAGAAAAAAAAACTTCTTTCCCATGTCTTCACTTCGGATTGATAATTTTCTTGTTGTCGTTATGCTGTTTATGTCATTTAATGTATTTTTTTCATTATTATATTAATTTTTACCCTTTTGTTCAATTTTTTGTTCATTATTTTTTATGCTCGGTTTCTTAGATTGTTCGTTAATTATAAAGATAAGATTTGGTAAGCCATTACTTTAATGATTCATTAAAGGTTATGAACAATCCTGGAAACACGAAATTGTTCGTTTGTAATCTCATCATTGCGTTTGAAGTCTATAAAAATGTGATTTTAATTTTATTTCGTAATAATTTTTTTTTTTATTTCAATATGAGAATTTGTTTGATGTAATAATTAAATATTAGTGATTTTGTATTATTATTATTATTGTTCATTTGACGAACTATCTCTCATTATGAAAATAAGATGCGCTAATCTGTTAGTCAAAAAAAATACTCAACTTTGAGGCGTTTGTATTGTTTTTTGATTATTTTATTTCATTATTTTTTTTTTTGTATTTGTGAGTGATTTTAGAGCATAAGATAAAAATAAAGTTAATTACTATTATTATGTAGTTTTATAACGAAAATAGAAATAAAATAAACAGACACTTAATCAAAAGGAAAATAATAAACAAAGTTAGAAAAAAAACCAGATGCAATTCAGGATTTCTTTATCTTATAAAATAAAAATTAAATAATCACTACAAAATACAAACAAAATATTCATTTCATTTTTAAGGCATTTAAATAAATAGAAAAAAAATAGTTAATTAAAACTTTGTGAGCAACGTCAGCCAGATATAGATCGTAGTCTTTCGCAGTGTTATGCTTATGAATATTGTACTGTGTAAATTTATAATATATGTAAACATTTTGATTTTGTATATTGTGTTGTTTATTTTTTTCTGTGGTCCTCATTTTTACTTACGACATATTTATGCAGAAAATATAAAATTTGAAAAGTTTGAAGATTCGGAGATGTTCTTTAAGAACTAAAATATGACAAATCGTCGCACTATCAACCATTCACTTTTTAGTATCACCTGATATAACTATGAAGATACAAATTTAATAGGACTAGCAGACACTCCTCAGGGTGTCGACAATCAGGTGCGAAGTTTCAACCCACTAGGAAATTTGAGGAGAACTCCGTGAGGGAGCAAATAACGAGGTATCTACTATCCCTCACAATGGAGGAAAAAAGGAGGTTAATAACAAAATTATGTAGAAAACCGTAACTTCTCTTTTTTTGCTGCGAATGGATGAAAATGGGACTATATGAAGACCATTTTTGAGTTTTACTGCAGAACTAGTCCCATTAGAGATCTCGTTTTAAGCTCCCTTACAAGTATTTTTGAATGCTTTCTTTGGAAGTATATTGGAGATCTGATTTTAGCGGACATGCTCTTGCAAAAAGGAGGCCAAATGGAGGAAAAAAAGAGGTCTCCAAACCTCCCTAAGGAGTAGTCCGGGATTAATCATGGGATGCTCCCATTTCCTACTGGGAAGCTGCCTACAATTACAAATAACCATCATTATTCTACAACTAAAATTTAAGGAACTAAGATATGTAATTTCAGATGGAACAAAATAAAATTATAAAAAAAATAAAACAAATTGTTTTATTAATGTTAAAAATAGTTAACGTGGGAAAAAGATCGTATGGTAAAGTTGGTATTATTATTCGGTTTAAGACTTAATGAGCCTTTTAAGCTACCATTTTGACTCTTCCTCTTCTACTCTTCAGCAAAATAGATCGTCTCCAATAAAAGACCACCCACTCTAACGAGTGAAAAATTGTATGTTGACATTTTTGAGGGTCCTTGAAATATGATGGTCAAACACGTTTGTATACGGAGTAAGTGGTGGACTCTGGGCGCAGGTGGTCTATTAGATGCGAAAATACAAGATTTTAGAGAAGTAAATTATTAAAAAAATTCAGGACGAGCAGAAACTTTATTATAAAATAAAAAATAACAAAGCAAAAACATTCCCCAAACAAAAACAATACTCACCCCTTATTTGTCTGAGATACACTATAATGGCTTTATATGAGGGCAATTATTTGTACGATTTCAGAGATATAAAAATCAAATTTTTTTTTTTTGCTTTCCACCCAGTCCAACTTTAACCCTCGGTTACCTCTACCACAAACCCTTTTTTGCCACACTAGTATAGGATCTAACTCCTGTATGAATTTCATGATTTGTCTGTGGCATGAACCGTCAGGAAACATGGATTTTAGAAAGTCTTGATTTCAGCTTTCGAGCGGTTCGTACTTATTGCTTTATTGACAAATTCAAGTTCTGAGTTCGTTTCACAATCAATTTATTACTCGATCGTTACAATTAATAAAAATCACTATCAGTTAGCGTAGAACTGACCGCGTCGTCTCACTTTCAGAGTAGTAAATCTGATCCGGTGCAGAAACTCTGCGGCGCTTATATACTGCATTCATTGCGAGCTTTCCAGCATTTTCGATGGTATGTGTAGATGTGGAATTCGCAAGAAGTATCTTTTCATACGAGAAGAAGAAGAGTCAAGTGATTTGTAGTGTATTCTATTGTTGTTTGTAACTGATGTCATTCTCATTAAATGAGTTGTACGGGAATATTTATTATTAAGAAATCGTAACATAAAACTCATGCCCCATCGATAATAATTCTGTTGCTGCTAAATCACACTACAATATTCTAAAACATAGTACCTACGTCCTAATTAACTTCAAAATCTTGGATTTAACTTCAAAATCTAGGATTAAAACTAGTATAAGCACGAATTCAACTATCTGAAGTATTCGAATAATACAATTTACTATAAAGGACTACAATAGCAGCAAGTTTTTTCTATTCAAAGCAAATGTCTAAAAGTGTAATTCTAGCCAGGGATAAGACTGACTTAATTAGGTTCCATAGCCTTTAAATGAGCTGATCGTGATCTTTAAACACTTGTTTTCCACCTATTCTGAATTAATCTTCAAGGTCCAGTTATTTGCTATTGCCATGCATTTTTTTATATGAATTATATCTAACATTAACGGTTTAGCTGTGCCTAGAATAAACTTCCATCTTTGAAGAATTTCTCTATGGTAAAATGCCTGTCCACTAAAGACGACATTAATTAATCATCGTAATTGCCACTGGTAATGATAATCCCGCGAAACGGAAACCTGAGCTCCATAGATATAAAGTAAGTGACATTATATATGAAACTGTAACAAGTTGATAAGTTGCTTTGGTGTTTGGTGGTTGAGTCTAATGAACCGACACAAGCCATTGAAAAATGTCTTCCTGGTGCCAGGTAGATCTGCTTTCTTCATCTTCTTTTTTTTTGATCTTTTTTATGATTTTATGCTTAGGACAACTTGGGGCAAGAACTTTACACGATCATCGAAGTAATTCATCAAAAGCGTTGAAATTAATGTCCATTTCACCAGATGGAAACTGTACATAGGTGATGTAGTGTCGTCAGGTAGACACGGTCAGTTAACATGCACACCTAGGCCACGACGATAACCTCCTCCTGATCAAATCGGTTTCACCCGCCTAGTAATGATGATAAATCGACTGAATGTCAAGAACGTGATGATATCATAATGATTACGTAATGAAACGGGCGCTACAGTCGGCCCGGCCCGGCTCGATATGGTCTAATATGCCTAGGTGCCCGGGTCCGGTCTCTTCATCTTCCAGGTAATCTCATTTACCTGATTTTCATGACTACGAACATGATATCCTGCGGCTCTCGCAACAATGACCATTAACTTGAATGTGATCCCAAACGATGGATCGTAGCGTTAGATCATTTTCGAGGGCGGCACAGCATTCGCAATTCTGTGCGCGTTTTACTTGAGCTAGTTTTCGCTTAGAGCGCTGATGGAGTTATTTCGGAATCGACGATACATTTAAAAACTGCTAAACTGAAGCTGGGAAACTTATAAAATCCAGCCAGCGTTCGGGAATGGGGAAGTAGCTACGACTATCTTCGCCACAACCTAATGATATCAGAAAAATTCAGGCGATTTTATGCAGAAACTCATGTTGCGGACAGAGGGATGCGTCACGATTACCAACGCTCGACATATTTATGTGTATGGCCAATGGACTGTAGCGAAAAGGTTTTTCTCACAGTTCACAAAATGACTAGATACGACACAAGAATTGGCCGGTGGCTCCAAGGCTCCAGTGCACGGAACTAGCCACAGCACTCGACTCTAGCCCATGGGATAGCCAATCTTTCTGCAGATGATGGTCAATATTTACGACACAAGATTACCTCGTACAGCAACTTTGTAATTGAATCATCAATTTCTTTACGAGTTGCGAAGATGTCTGATCTCGTTTTATTGCTTTTGATTGCAATTTGTGTACCTGCTTTACTGTACCGCACTCACTACATAAACCTACATAGAGCATCGCACCGAATAACATCTTAAGAAAATATTAAGAGGTTCGATCGGATTTTGATTTCGATTCTAGGAAATCCGATGCTATACAACACAAGTCGTTCTGGGGATTAAATAAAATACCGACTGCCTAGACCGCGTATGTATATCCAAAGGGGGTACCGCCAGATTTGTGTTGTTACATCATCGTAAAAACATCTTCGGATGAGTTTTTAATGGAACAATCAGCATGCGGATTAAGTTCTTAAAATTCTCCAGTTTCGAGGGGCAACTTTTTTGCTGGGCTCACTGAGAGTGAAATTAACATTGTGGATTATTACCATTCAAATTCAAATAAAAATGGAAATCGTGAGATATTCGAATTTTTCTTCGAACCTAGTGAAAGTTCAATAACATTTAATTCCTGTGTAATGTAAATTTCAATAATGTTGCAGATGAAAATAAATGTTTAAAAGTATTTTTGAAGCGGATAAAATTCTGAACTTTTACTTCATAAATTACATACTCTGGATCACGAAATCTCGCTATATGAAAGCGAATGATGCCGACATCGAATAAGACCAATGCCGGAAAATCAAGGGGGGGGGCCCGATTTCTTATAACTACGCCACTAATTTCAAGAAGATTAATAGCCGCATAAGAACCAAGTAAGAGCTTGCTTGAGAAAAATATATTTTCTTACTATTTAATTTCAATCACTTATAATAATAATTTTTATAAAAAAAAATCCATATTTTAGGAAGTTGGAGTCTTACGACATTGATTAAAAACTCATTATCGAGGATGAAAAGCCAAAACTTTTGATTTTTATTTATAGTTTGATATTTATTATATATTTACAGTAAGGATGCAGCGAAATGCTATTTTCGTCTTCATTTTATGTTAGGTATGTAGGTACCTATAACTAAATCCTTTGGGGCACTCTAGCACTACTACTGCTTCAAATGTAATTTTTGTACTCAGACCGCAGGTTATAAGATCCATATGGGTAGGTGAACCGTTTCGACAATGTACCACTGGTTTTTAGTAGTTATGCCTTAATTTATTTGGCAATGCATAATTTTACTTCAAGTCGACATTTTCGAAGATAATTATATTTTTAATTCAATGGATGCATAGAGTTGAATTGTTCACAAAAAGGCATAGATGACTGCGAGGCCTTGAAAATGGACTTCGAAACGGCTAGTTCGAAGGACTGCGAGATTTAAAAGGCAATCCTACAGAGCAACGATATTTAAATCGAATACCGATACACGTAGGTAATGGCATCCACTCTGGGCTGATGTATGGTACGTTAACACTCTTGTGTCTTGTCTAATCGTTCCGATCAATCTCGCTATCCTCCAATAAAATGCTGGGCTTTTGTACGAATAAATCAGACCCGAACCCCAACTGCCCAGCTTATAAAATGTTCTCACTTTGGCGCAATACCAAACTTCATAGGCTCGTATATAAGGTCTTAGCTTTGTACTGTAGCCGGAATCATTTTGTTCAGATCGCTTCCAAGATGGTGACGGTCATTGCCAAAGATTAGCCATGAAAGAGTCAAGACATCGTGTGTGCCTTAAAGGTAAGATTGAGTGCAAGGCAGCAGTTTACATGTGCGTGCAATAAATTCTGTGAATACCTGCGGATCCATTTATAGTTCGATCTGACATTCCAACTAAGCCCCTTGGGCATATAAAGTACTGGAAGGAGTCAATTTTTTCAATTCCGCATGCATGAAACATTCTGGCACCATACCACCGCTGGCATCACCAGCCCAAGTCTAAAGTACTAAGTACAGTGGATTGGGATTGGGAGTGCGATCGTAGCATGTCACTTGGCTCACGGCAATTAGCCGAGAAGTGAGGAATCTCGAACCAAACGGAAAAAGAACTTTTCTGATCTCGCTGGTGGACAACAAACGTTGTACCTTCCTCCTAGACGCTAGACCTATAGACCCAAGCTAGCGTCTAGCGTCTTTTGAGAAACTATGCACTATGCATCGCTAGAAGCAAGCTTATCTGCATGGCATTCATATTAGTGAGGGCCTTAGCGTGAAGTGTTCCGCGTGTGTGATCAACTCCAGAAAAGACCAGGAAATGTATTTCATGGTATGCTAGAGATGATAGTCGCAGTCGCGGCAGACAATTTCAATTGATCCCGTCTACGGATTGTAGGGGTCGATAATGTGCCTTCAGGCGTTCTCCATGTGTGGACCTGTGTGATAAGGTATTATGCCGGTGATATCAGTTAATTGAACCGTGATGTGTGCTATTTAGCGCCCTTAGGTGCATTCAAATAATATGCTTAGGAGAAGAGCCGCTCGTCCATCGTTGGATGGAGTGTGTTGATTACAAAATTTTTAAATTTTTGAAGGAGCTATTCGTTGTGGAAAGAAACTTTGTTAGTTAAGTTGCCTTAGGGGTTGTTCTCGTATCTTCAGTTGTTATATGAACCCTTCTTAGAGTCACTGAAGGTTTTTTCCTTAGACCACTAAAGATAAGCCTATAACTAGGAGGAACTCAAATTCATTAGTAACTAGACTATACCGACGTCTACTACACAGCACAGATACAGTATTTCAGAAACAAGCATGTTAACCAAAGTACTCCACAATTGTACAAAATTCTATCTTATAATTGACTAAAAAAATTACACAAAAAATAGTTGAGTCACATTTGAAAGGGTTTTCTCTTGATTGGTGTAAAACAGGTAGGACAGGTAGGACAGGTAGGACCTATTAAGAAGCTTTGTTTGTTACCGATAGAGATAACATAGAAACTAAAAAAGAAAGTGTGAGCTTAAATAACAAAGATTTAAAACTCAATTGCAATTACACGAGTAGGTACTATGTACATAATATTAAAAAAATAAATACTGACTACTTTTTGATGAGAGTACCCTTAATTTGAATGCATTTTTTGAATGCCGGTAAAGTCGTGGGCAAAGGCTTTTCCTTAATAAATCTGTGAACCGGTCAGACATCAGATCTGTAAAAAGCAATTACAGGTGACGGTTTACAACACAGTCTGGCGCCTGAAAACATGAATTTCTGTCGAAGAATGTTCCTGAAGTGTAAATATTTTTCGCACTTTAACTTAAAGTTATTTACTAACAACGCAAGTTATAGTCACTATCACCGTAAAAGGAAACCAGTCAAGCAGTGCGACCGTTCTAATTGACATTGAGATGTTTAGTCAAGTGCGCATGCAATTAATCCCATAAAGGCATAGGTATACATTCCAAATAAAAGATCGACTTTGTCATCAACTGAAATTCATAGTGTGATTGTATACTCTCTGTTGATCGGCTTTAGGATGTTTATATAATAACCGTAGACACGGTTCAACTCCACCCACCAGGCATTCATTTCAATCAATTCACCAAGCAAAATGCAAAGCTAAGCTAATTAAAAAATATTCAGATACTTTCTGAGACAAAGTCAAATTTTCCAGAAAAGTCGAACAATGACTAATGCAGCCTCATACCTCAAAAGATTTGCAATACAAATGAACTTCGAATTGGCTACTGAAGGAAAACTACTCCAAATTTAATACTTTGCTCGTAACTACTTGACTACTTGAAAATAGATCAGATCAAGATCGGTTCAAGTCCAGAAATAAGTCGAGCAATCAAAATTAAAGTATCTTTTCGTTTTGCTCCAGAAAGAAATCGCAATCACCCGGAATATTTAGAAAACCTTTTAAATTCTCGTCAAACATAAATCGAAATCTAAGGCTTTGGGTGTGTAGGCAAAAAGGAACTCACACGATGCCTAGAAGCAAGAAGAAAAGAACTTAGCACTATGATTGACGGAATTCACAAATTACCCATCGATTAGGCCATCGATCTGCTAGTTCTAACATTCGGTTCTCAGGAATCGTCGAAGGTGTGGTGTCTTCAGGTGGAAATTAATTTAATCTCAGACCCCAAGATTAATGAGCTATAATTATGCGTGTTCCGCCGCCCATTTGTTTTTTTACCCATGCTTTAATAGATTTTTATATCAAAACTCTGCGCAGAATTATGAATTGAAAAATATTAGATTGGCGGTTCCGATACTATCAATAGCTCTATTCAGTAAGCAATTTAAAAATGTTTATTATAATTAATTGTGTGAATCGAATAAAAATCAAAAAAACCCGAAAATAGAAGAAATATTCAAAAATACCAAAATGTTTTGTAGATTTGGTAAATTGTCGGACTCATTAGTGTTTTACAAGCTACGGTTTTTTCGATATTCCAAGATAGGACCGACGTTTACTGCCTCATTCCATTAAGAGTTTACAGTTAAGCCGTCAAATCGGTTTATGACTTAAATTAATGACATAAATTGCCAATGGATGGGACACCCAAAATAAAGAATTAGTTCTGAAAGCATTCTAATGGTATTAGCATTTTTTATGAATTCGTATTAATTATTTTTAGGAAAAATATAACTTTAATTCTTAAAGTTGTGGCTTTTTTTGAAATTTGAAAATTTTTTTAGTATACTTGATTACGAACTTTGCAAAAAAAAGTTAATCAAACTAATAATAAATAAAAACAGAGCTATTTTACGACTAGGCTTAGTACTAACTGGAAGTGAAAGGAATTTTCCCATACAAATGATTCGTTCGAGCGAAAATTGTTAATAGATTTTGTATGTGATTTGACAGAAATTTGGCTTTTTTTTAATAAAATTTACAAGTGACCGCTTTAATTAAAGGTGCGTGTGTCTCCTTTTCAAATCATCAAACAGATTGGTACGTTAGGTAGGTCAAAATTATAGGCTCACATTTTTACAAGTCTCCTTTTCAAATTATCAAGCCGATTTTATAACGATACCTGATTGTGGGCTACAATATTTCCTGGAATACTACGGCTGAATATACCCTTTATAACTACTGAATTAACCTCGCTGCGTACCTATAGGAAAATCTTATGACTACTTAAATTATTCCGAGGCAGGGTGGCGTATATAGGGTGCAGGATAGTGATTTAAGTAGTGCGTTCGCTGAGACTGTGGTGTGCTGGATATACCGTCACAAAATCCGTAAAAACCGAAACTCGTAAAAAAAAATTTATCCAATAATATACCTAACAAAAAAAAAAAAATTAATAAAACAACCGCAGTGGAATAGGATATAGGAAAGGATAACTCGGAATTAATATTGATGAAATTCATGGAAAGTTGTTAAACGATGTAAACAATTCACTTGACTACCGAGACGCACTCAGTAGGTGCGTTCAGTACAGTAATAACATCTTAAACAACTTAAATCAAATTCTGCCCCATCTAATGATTACCAAACTTCAATTCCTTAAACATTTGCTTTGCATACTACTCGTTGCTGTTCACAAAACTTGTACAAACATCGAGTCGAGACAAAATCATTGATCCCATAAATCAAGATCTCCTGTGAAAAACATTCAAAGTAGCATAAGAGGCTGTGCAGTGTGCAATTATCAGTTCGAGATGCACGATTCACAGTTTTCCCTTTCGCAAACACATTTTTGCACATCTTACAACCAAGCGAGACATTGAGAAGTTGCACCAACATAATTTTATATTTTTGGTTTGTAGAGTTCGAAATATTGCATTATGTTAGCCCATATTGAAATTGGAATTAATTTGAAAGTTTCACTTACTTCGGATGTTGATGGTGTGATTTGTGATCGTTTTATATTTATTATGTCTTGAAGACAACATTGTTTCTGTAAGCAGATTCTGTATGGGTTGTCATATATTTTTCCTTTAATTCGAAGCCGCTTCTGATATAGCGTCTCTCGTGACGTATCACTTTCCGTTTGTGATGGCCTTAAATTATTGAAAATTGAAGCCAGTGAACACCAAAATTAAAATATATCATTACGATCTTTGATTATGATTGGGATACTTCAAGCTTCAATAAAAGCTCCTTGCATATTTGTTATTTGAAGAAAATTTATTTTAGAATAGGCAATACACATACTCGTATGTTGGTAAACATGGAGCCATCACAAAAAGGCTTACAATCATATTACCTACTCTGTAATATAATGATCAATTTGGACAAAGTGTAGGTATAGATTCTGTCCATCGATAGTTTTAATGTTACAATCAACTCTTGCTTTTTAACCTTGACTACTAGAATAACTAATTTCAGAAAAATACGACGTTTTCCCACTGGTCTATTCATTATGCCCAATTTTTCTTACTTTTCAAAACCAGCCTTTTTACGATTCCAATGCAGAGTAGGTCAGTAACATGTTTAAATAGCAACAAAGTTTACCTGGCGTGCAGTGTAGTACTCCAGTGGCTCATACAACCCAGGCCACAAATAAATGCTGCCCTTTTTTTAAACATCCTTCAATTTTTTTCAGTCATTGACTGTTAAATTTTTCTACCTACCATTGATATTAAGTGTCCGGATACTTTTCGAAGTAATTGTTATATGCATAAATGGTAGTTGCTAACGTAAATGTAAACTCAGAAAATAGATATAAATACTTCAAAATTATAATTTGACACGTTGTTCAGGACTAGACTCTACCTTTTTTAATTTTCAAATCCATAAAGTAATTAACTTTAGGGTTTAATATACCTAAGTTATTTTTTTTTTAAATTAGTAAAATTTAGGTACATATTTTCCAACTAAATATTGACTATGTCTTCTGACTCGGGTCTATACAAAAAAAGATTCTTGAATACCAAAAAAAAACAATATAGCCTAAATACATAAAGAATGAATCGAGTGGCGATAATTAAGCTGATAAATTATTTGAACACTGTACTATTTCGGCTACCTACGAAGTACGTAGTACGTACTTCAACGAATCTTTCGAGCTTTCTTACAAATGCATTCCTATTGCAAGTGTTACAAAGCTTGTAGATACCGGTTAAATATAATTTTACCCATAAATAGGAAACCGAACTGATTGATGATGCGAAACATGCGTTCACCAAATAATTCGGTAAATATACCGTCGTAAAACCATATCAAAACTCAAATTTTTCACATTCAAAATTAATTCTTAAAATTCTAACGGTTTACGGATAAAAGGTGCAACAATACAACACGCTAAAGATAGTGTCAATTAACTAACAATGTGATTTGTGACCGGTAATTTTGTGAACAGCGATCGCTTCTCCTGTTCCATTGTCAGTCACTCAAGTTTAGATCTCATGTTGGCACGATAGTGTACCTTTCTTCAAACGTCTCAGAGCACCGAAGACATCCATCATGGGGATTGAACCTATCCAAGACACCATTTGATAGGTACCACGAAATTAATAACCCCAAAGTTACGATCAGCGCGAGAAAAAGACCATCCCACACACATCTGATATTTTCCGTTAAAGAATTATTATTATTAAGCCCAAACGAAAACATAAAATTTTTCCCAGGTTTCTTGTGCAGGAGCGTTTTTCTTGGGTCGCAATCTTCTTCTTTTTTGGGCTAACCGGACAAGGTTTTCGGACCTTTGCTAAAGATAAGTATACTCGTACTTAAATATACCTCCACCTTAAGATTAAATTCCCAGAAATAAAACTCGAAAGATGATGTCTGTAATAAATTTATGCCTCGATTTTACTGATATTATGATGCAATTTGACGTTGAAATATTGCAGTGGGCGATACCAAAAGACACCATCAAAAATCAATCAAATTCGCGATAATCTTCAAGTTAATTTTTACGAATTTTGAATAGGTAGGTATCTCGGCTAAATTGGCATATGGCACGGATCGAATGAATTGAAAATCAAGAGGTCAAACTTTAAGGTAAATGGGTTTTATCGTGGCTCTTCGAAAGAAGAATCTAATGAACTAAATTGATGAACTTGAATTTGTTTTATGTTTTTTTAAGGTCACTATGCCGTTAGAAGGTTTTAATTAGCTCAAAGTCTCTGTCTGCAGAGAACTTATAGATGAGTTTGTTCGAATGTCAGGAGCATGGAATAGAAGATTCTAAGATGATTCGAAATCTACTGGCATTCCTGACCCGAATGTCGTGAGTTCCACTTCGAAACGTTCACGTATTTTCGTCTTAAGATGGATCGAAGCTATGCACATCACGAGCTTTCAAATGTAAGATGCAAATAAGGAAAGCAGTCGTATTGGAAATAGAGAAATGCAAATTCTCAGAAAAAATTTTTCGGTTAAATACTATCTATGTAGGAACGTATCATCTCGAATGGGGCCTTGAGGGAAAAAACGTTTCCATCAATCAGAATATTTTCGCTAATATCCACCAAACCTAAGCCTGAACAAGTATTATATAACGAGGTGAAAAACTCTCTGGTTAGTCCATCCTAACCTGAAATCAGAGCTACTCATTTATTGCCCTATTTCACAATGAACTAAGGGTGTGATTACGGTTTTTAGTCGGTTGTTCAGTATAGTGCGATATTTACGGGGTGGCATCCCTTTAAATGGTAGTCTTTTCAAGATTTTCCTCACTATTGAGTTGGAAGTAAAGAACAATTTTCCAACACTACCTTGCTTTGCTAGTATCAAACTAGTACGACCTACCAGTTTGAAAAAAAAGATACACATCCGCCAGACACACCTGACATCATACATTAATTGCGAAAGTAGTATCTTGCCAACTACGTTATGTTCTTGTATAGATTACTGTAAGCAATAAGAGCCAAAGGAGCGTATTCGAACAAGATTAAATACCTAGGATTACATTGTGTAGTAGTGTCGTATCCAAGGGTCCAGAACACAATCTCTGGCTATAAGATAAATTGTCAGGCCATTACGATGACAAGTCAAATCAATGTCAATCGTAGCTACATAAGAGTATGGTCGAATCAAAGATATGGGATGGTAGGTAATAAATTACGTAATTGATGCGATAAAAATTACCTTCCAATTGGAGTTTAAAAGTTTCTTCTGTTGGATGACGCTTTAGTTATGCAGCAATGTCGTCTTTCCGATGTCTTTCTGATGCCGATTTCTATTCGCCCTGAACTGCAAAAATTCATTAATTTATTTATTTTTATTTTTTTTTTTTCACTTCTTACCTGAAGATTCATGTACCTGGAGTTTATGTAGTGAATTTCAGCTCTAGGCGCCGGCTATAATTAATAGGACATCAACGATTTCGTGTCATGCGTTTTCGTAATTTGTGCTATTTAACGAACGAAAAAATACCGCATTCCGGATTCCTTATTCCGTTCTCTGAGAACATGAAATATCTGAAGGAAGTGTGAAGCGTGGAGAATTCTAAAAGAATTATCTTTTTGTCGAAGGTTCGTACTAAACATAACAATTGGTATAATTGGATAGCATTTAAGAAAGGTATCGGAAAAATGCAACCGACTAGGCTGTTATTTCTTAGTGTCATTCAAATTATAAATCAATTTTAACTTCATGTCTTTGAACAATTTTTTTTCTGATTTCAAACGATTAAGAATATAACGAAATTACACAACAATTTACATTTTGTGGTTGTAAAATTACACAACGATGTTAAGTGACTATTTATTTAAAAGACGGAAAGGGTTTGAAGTAATAAACAATAGTAATACATGTATTCTAAGAAAGTTTCGATTACACTTAAGCGTTTTTGACCTGAACTTCAATAGATCCTCTTTCGATGTCTTGAAAAACTGAAAATATATGATTTTCAGTGCTGGAGATAAAAAGGAGTATATTTCGTTGAAATGGCATAGAAAAAAGGAAAGCAGAATTAGAATTGAAATGGGCTATCGCTTAGCTTTCCTATTATTAATTAGGACGCCGCGAAGCCCAAAGAATTTATGAACATAAAAAATCTGCGAAATAGCCCCTCAAACTTATCGGTAGTGCAGATGAGGAAGTGGTTTTTCTTCTGCCGTCTAAGTAAGTAAAATGAAATCACCATGATCCCGACAATTATTACTAATTGCATTCTTTATCCTATTACACTATTGGTAATGAACAAATTCCGCGAACATTTTCAACAACCACTAAATGGCCGTGGAATAGTATCCCGAATCATCAATGGAAATCAATAAACGAAAACAATCTCATTTATGTAATTAATGTAATTAAAAAGCCGTAAAATCCACAATTCAGCCAGTTTCATTACAGAGCAAAGCATAAGAAACTGAAAGTACCTAACCGTTTATAATTACTACGAGTCATAAAAGCGAATTTCATATCAACCTTTTGCTTGCAGTCACCTATGCTCAATATTTTCTACCATTAAAACTCTTTTATGCACAAATAGCATCAAAACCTCTTCCACGTTATGCATACGCTTATAACCTGATAAATGCTTCGTTAAAGCCAAGATGTATTAATTTCGTAAAACATTTTATTATTATAGGCCGTTATTATCATGTGCGCTAATAGGGGCTAGGCTATAAAGTTTCCTACGGATGGGCAATTAAACGCTCCAGAATTGAAAGTGCATGTGGTTTCTTCTATTGCGATAGGAAGTGGTGTTTGCGACTAAGACTCAGTTTTCAGAGTAACAAAACTTTCGGGCAATTGCAACAGTTTTGGAGTCTGGATACCACTAAATCCGGCGTCCAATCAGACAGTAAAAAGAACCGCATAATGTGAAAATCATGCAGAAAGGAAAAGCGGATGTAAAACGCTCAAAATGTAGTCAACAACGAAAAACACTGCTAACATTGTAACAACATAAAAACATAAAACAGGGCCAACAGGTCAACTTGCTGTTCACGTCAACATATAAGAAATCGCGTGTCTAAAAATCACAGTCAATTACTTCAAGCCAATTACAGCTAAGTGTGAAATCTATAAAGCGATTATTGTATAACTCACGCTATTACAATAAAAATGGAATCTTACAAAAGTATAGTCTGGGCGTATCTTTATTATTCTTTTTCGACATTACTAAAAGCAGGAAATCTTGAAGTCATATTGCTCAAAACTGTGAAAGAATGAATTTTGTCAATTTTGTAATGGTTGCCCTAAAACATGTCCTCCTTTCTCCTGAAGTTCTCTCTCCCGATCGTATTCAAATCAATACCAATCATGAAACTTTCGAGGAAATAGCCAAGCGGGTTTCTAAGATTTATAGGTCATTATTGTCCGAAATAGAAACTTTTCCATTTGCTCCTATACCCAAATAAAAATTGGAAATTTTTTTTCCAAAAATTTAGAGTTCTGCAGGTTAGAGACTCCTGAGATATGATCATATCCGCACACTTTACGCTCTGTTATTGCGTCCGTTAAAAATTAAATACCTAGAATGATCGTCGTACCCCGTACGTAGTATTTCACCCGTTTTCTGAATACAGAAACTAAAAGCTTTCCCTTCAAACTGTCTCCTCGATTTTCCCTTCACAGCCATATCACCAAAAGAAAAAAATTAAGGGGTTATCTCCATTATTATTCAAAAATTATTAAAAAAATAAGTTATCACTTTTAAGGTGACATTTCTGTGAAGGAGATAGAAAGGACGCGCACGAAGGAAAAATCGCGTCGCGTAAGCTATTTAAGCGCGTTGAATCACATGCCGCTTCTCGCACTCACTTCTCGTTAATTCCACATTTAGTTAATGGGAATCGAAGAACACTTAGACGTCGTGGATAATAGACCCTTTTTACATTTTTGATTAATATCTATCTATCTATCTTCTAGTAAATTAGTTTGTGATTTTCGTATCTCTATTTAGTTGATATATAATCCGAATTCTCAAGGTTATCGCCGAGCTGGGTAGTTTAAATAATTTGTGTAAAATTAAAAGAATAGTAGAGTACGGCTCATTATCTTATCCTCTCATCTTAGAACCAGAATAAAAGAATTTTAAAAAAAAAAGTTACTGGAACTAATGAATTAATAGCCATAATGTATGAGAAACGACCGTTTTCAAGGTAAATTTCTGTATCATCTTGAAATACCTAAAGACCAACAATTTTCCAAGTGTTCATTGTGCGAGAACATACGACAGCGATCATTCTTATAATCATTGCTATAAGTTAACAAGAAAACAATAGGACGCCAAGAGACCGCAAAGAGCTAAGATTGTTGCACTCTACGTGTTCCTAAAGTATTTTCAATTTCATGGTGCAAGAAGTTCATTGTCGCCGGACCGTGAATTCACTGTCCGCCCGAACCCGTGAACTTCATTTGTAAGCTATTTGATGAAGAGCTATGTGATCGGTATGCGGGTGGCTAACAACGTAGAACGTAGGCGAAGGTAAAGGTCGCGCCGAGTACTGCTAAGCTCTATAGAAGAAGTATAGTGTCCAATGTCCATTGCAGACACTCGTACCGCGTACCACGGACACCAAACGATGGATTTTTTTTCCCATCTTTCCAGAAGAGTGTACATACCAACATGCCATTTAAGTTCGTTAAAAAAAACGATAAAGTAAAACGGTGAGAAATGAATAATTTAACTCATTTGCAGATTGCAGGTCAGTACCACCTGACATTTTACACTTACAGGTAATTTACATAAATATTTGCACTACTGTTGAATTGTGACCACATTTTACTATACCCCAAATGATTTATATCATCCAATAAGCGACAGATTACAATTTTTGTAAAATTTTACATTTACCTGTAATGCCGAAATTTATGGCAATTACCGCAACCATAATTCCGCGGAGGGTACCTAATTAAGAAGGTAATTTTGTAATTCGGTAGTTGATTGTAGCTGACAAGTTTTTGATGTGGGTTCTGTGTTGTGTTAAAAGAACTGACAGAACCATGAATATAATAAGATTGCCTTACTGTAAATTCGAATAAAACGAAATACCTAACTGGAGTTTTATATTGAACATGCCGCCTTTAATTTGCTATATTTCGCGGCCAATTTAGGGTCATTAAATACAATTATTATACCTTAATGTATTCACTGTTTGTTCCAACTCACTTAGAAGCACTATTCCAAATCAAATTTTGAATAGTTATTATTATTACTAATTAATGTTGTCAAACTGAGTGGTTTTAGAGCAACAGTTAAAATAATGTTGTTGTTTTTTTATGGAGAAATGTTCCAGCACTAATTTCAAAGGAAATGGTGCAGAAAAATAAAGAACCAAAATAATAAAACGTTATATGTAGTTGGGAATTAGATTTTTATTTTCCTACTTAAAAAATAAATTAAAGAAAATAAATGTATAATATCTGTAATAATTTTAAGCAAAGAATTTGAATAAAATTTTAAGAGCTGCACAATAAAACAATTTTGCAAAAGTGTATAACCTTTACTAAAAGACAAACTAAAAATAAATAAAATGTAAAAAATATCAAAACTAATACTAAAGGCTGGTTTACATGACAAATGCAAACATTTTTTATTGAAATTGTGAGAGAGCTAGCATATCGAATTTTCAATGGAGTAGAAAAAAACCACTGCAAAAAAAAATGCACAGAAATATTGTCAACATTTTTTGCTAAACATGATATCTGTTTGTTTCACTCCTGATCAGTTTCTCATAAGAGATTTTCCTTCATAATATCAGTAAAAAATATTTGCATTCGTCATGTAAACCAGCCTTAAAGGTCGCTTTTCATGGTGAATTCAAACAATTTTGACTAAAATTGTGAAAGAGAAGGAAAATCTCTTATGAGAAACTGATCAGGAGTGAAACGAACAGATATTATATTCAGAAAAAAATATTGACGATATTCGTGTGAATGTCATTTTATGCAGTGGCTGCTTTCTACTCCATTGAAAATTCAATAAGCTAGCTCCCTCACAATCTTAGTAAAAACTATTTGCAGTCGTCATGTAAGCCAGCCTTAAGCTATTATGGAACCCAAAAACAAAAAAAAAGTTTACGAACAAATAGTCCTAATTGAAATATGTATACATAAACAAAAATATGAAAATATACCTAAACATATTTACACAATATGAAAATTAATCTTTCTATAAATTAATACTACTATCAAGAAATTAAAATAAAAAAATACAACAAAGATAATGTATACAACAAAATAAGAATAAAAATTAAAAAAAATTAATTTTTCTTATGACAAATAAATAAAACTTACATCAACAAATGTATAAATACCACTAACTATATACGCTTAGTTTTCTGAATATTATTAGAAAAATAAAATTATTTATAACATTCGAAAATAATAAAATTCATGTAAATTACATTAAGCTTATCCATCAAAAATGAACATAAAACAAATAACAATAATAATTAAATTTAACAAAATCTCAAAACAAATTTGCAATTTTATAAGCAGTTACACTACTGAAAGAAAGACAATTTATACAAAATATTTATGGTACATATCTGTAATTGTTCATAAATCAAAACTATCAATAATAATTGAAACATTTTCAAGAAAAAAATGAAAATAATTAAAAAAATTAATCTCGTAAAAAACACAAACACAAAACTACACCAAGTAATTGTTGCTATGTACTCGTAAGTAAAAAGCTCTTAAAATAATATAAATACTAAAAAGCTAGCTAAAAAGTTCAAAAATGAAAACAGAATTTTTAAATCAAATGATTGAAATTTAAGCAAAAAAAAAAAATATGAAAAAAATCCTGCGAATAAATATAAATGATAAAGTTACAAAAATGGTAAAAGTCGCTGAACTGAAATAAAATTTAAGAAAACTAACAATCTTAGACAAAAATAAATTATTACAATCGACATGATCAAAATTCCAAAATCACATAATGTTTAATGAGTTTGTTTCATTCTGTTTTCTCTAGTGTTAAGTTTAAACAAACATTTATTTCCGTTATATCAACGGACTAGTTCCTTATAAAATAAACTGGTTGACATCAACTGTGCCAAAACGGCAAAGTTGTCGTTGAAGCATTTTTATAGATCCTGCAGCTTTGTAAGAGACTAGCTCTCACGCTATTTTTAAATATTCCGATTTAATTGGTAGAGTACCTAAAATATAAGAATAAATACTAAAAAATTAAAATTTCTTAAGAAGTCGATTTTGACACGATCTTGTTGTCTTGACCGAAAAAATTAAGGAAGTTGGCTGTGCCCACCTCATGTTATCATAATGCAATGGAATATTGGTAAAAAAGAAGGTTATTAAAAAACAGGATTATTGTAACTCTCTTTATTATTGTAGAATTTTTTCACCTACTAACTTCAAAATATATAACTTACATTTATACAAGGTTGAAGGTGTATGGTATTCATTCTTATTAACGTTATCAAATTAACAAAGTTACCTTGCGGAAGGACGAACGGATTTGTAGCCATACAGAAGCTCCAGCAGACTTCAATCTAATAATGTTGAACTTGTAACACGATTAGTTTTCATGAGACCTTTACCTTAAATGCTATAAGTGATTTAAAGAATGCCAATATTGTATCATTGTTACAACAATGGCTTTACAATTCATAATTTTTATTAACAGTGCATATCCGTTACAAAATGCGAACAATAAACTACCATAAACTTGAATTTATTACTAATCGCAAGGATAAGGTCTGTTGATTTTAAAATTTATAAAAAAAACAGAAACTATGAAAGCAATTTAAACTAAATTCCAATGATTTCACAGCAAGACATTCTGATCTGATACAATTCGAATCGAAATGAATTGAAATGTAATTTAGAAAAGCCGAGAAAAAATCGATAGCAATTTCTAATAATTAATTTTATTAATACCGCGAGCCTAGCATTGACCTTACACCGGATTCAAGTGAACGTAATCCGACCATCATCAATTCAGAATTCATTTATTCTCCTCCTATTAAATGGGCAATCTTGAAAAATGGCTCGACAAAGCGAGGTAAATAAATTTTTCAGAACAAACAGAAGAAACCTTGACTTTGGATATTACGAAGTAACCTTCGTAGTATTGTGAGGAAAAGGCTTAAGCCTTACTTAAAGAAAAACTCCACTTGGCCTGTCCGTTCGGATGGTCGTTCGGGCCGACTAGAAGCTGTGCTCGAGACTAAGATGCCTAGGCTAGGCTAAAGTTTCTAAGTGGCAATCAATAAGAAGGTTCTCATCTCTCCTGTTGTATTTAAGATGTTCCATCGCGACTGTATACACCATACACCGCTGTACCTGAGCTATAGATCTTTCTGACTCTGTTAGATCGTTGTCTGATAGAGTTTCCTTCCATATACGAAAATCCCCAAGGTTTTTGATAATTTACCTGGGATCCGTGAAGTAGTGACTTAAGCCAACTATTTGATATGTTTATGACCGGGCTGATGGATTTATAATCGAAATTGATTTTGGCCATTAATACCTGCTGCGATACTCTGCTCTATCTTTGGGATACGTGTTGTGGGCATGGATCCAATAAATGCAACGGAATTTCTTCTTATTTTTTTCTTAAGGATCGTAGTAGTCTTTCTTTGGAGTAATAATCTACCGTTCTGGCTTGATCGGCGAGAGGATCGTGTTAGGAAATCGATACTTTCCGATCGATGGTGTGTTTTAATAATGTTCTTAATAGCCACAAGAACTTTGAAATGGTATTCAATTAAGTAGAGAGATTTTATTAACTTTTTATTGAAGAAAATTTATACAACATGTTCAATCGTCGAACTTGATCCTTCATTTATTCTAATGTGAGAATGCGTTGCGCATTAAGAAACTTAATTGTTCTGCGTGATCAAATGCATTAACACGCGGATTATGCTATTTTATAATCGTGTTATATGGACAGAAGTTAAGCCCATTCTGCAATCGATATATAAGGATTTTCTTCACCATCAGGTTGTTTCGTTGAAGTTCAAATATCTCGAACATTGTGATTGGCACGGTTGGTATGTTTGCTTCTTAGTTGAAATTTCTTCGATGACATTTCACTGAATACTTAACTGAATTGATCAACCGCGCGTATTAGTTCTTATGCAGGTGAATAGATAAATCAAACAAACAACAGCGCTATCTGGATCTCAAAATATGAATGAAGACCAGATAAACTCATATCGAGTTATTCTACCAGGATTTTAACTTTCATACATTTAATCATAATCAATGGCTTCGTGCAGTGAAAAAACACGACTATAGAAAAAAAATTAAAATACTCCTCGACATGCAGTAAAACTATAGTAAAACGAAAATAAGCCAGGCGTTAGAGCAACATGGAAAAAGAAACAAAGTCATATTTAATATCGCTATACTATTACCATAAATTATAGTCGAAAAATTGCAACAATTAGGTTCGTTAAAATAAAAAATTATTTCAACAATTATTGCAATTAACACCTTTCTTCAGAAAGGAACAGAAACTTTTATTCAATTCAATTTTGATA
This sequence comes from Beris chalybata, assembly GCA_949128065.1. Taxonomy (NCBI): domain Eukaryota; kingdom Metazoa; phylum Arthropoda; class Insecta; order Diptera; family Stratiomyidae; genus Beris; species Beris chalybata. The sequence continues at coordinate 3,472,355 of OX421894.1, read as the reverse complement.
TATACAAGATGAAAAACTGAACAGTTATTACCTGCAGGCTAATCCCCAAAGAGGCTAAATTAACATGCAAGCAAACATTTAGCATGGAAATTAGCTTTGGCACACATGTGTTCCGATCGCATTTGAAATGAAAAGATCGAAATAATATCAAAAAAATAAAACTACCGAGCTGCCATGAGATCAAAAATATGATCAAAATGTACATATGGTTGATCCCGGATCATCCAACATAAATCTCTACGCCAGAGATTATTGAACCTATGCCGGAATCCCATCATGTAAGAAAAGATCCGAAAACATTTCTCTTCGACATGGTTGGAGCGTGGAAGAAGATCAATCGATCCATGGACAATTCATTTCGATATGGTCGATATGTTAGCGTCAATTTATCGGTTGTACGATCGCAACTCCGTCCAATTCTAACAAGATCGCACTATTTGAATTCCGATCGTCTTACATATGAATACGCTGATGTTATCAATTCTGCGGCAAAATATACTACCACGAAATTGATTTTACTAAATGCGATCGATGATCGTACAACGTCTACATTTCTGCATAGCGTTGGATGAGCCAGTTTTAAAACGATCGTGTCATAAGGAGAATTCAATCATTTGGCGCTCGGTTCGACGTTAAAGTCTAGTCGAACAGAACGAAAACGAAGAAAAGCTACCAGGTAAGTAGCAAATAAAGCCGGATCGACCAGGTAAAATTTTTCAAGACGCGAATCCTGATCGTGCTGCATGCTTTAATGCTGAAAACATTGGTGAAACTGAAATTCCATTTGGCTAAAACGAAATGAAATTGAAATTTCCTCGTTCTCAATTGGCTAGGTCTGATGGTCTGAGAGGTGATCCAAATCCATGTGTAATTGGTTTATTCCGGATCGTTGTATCGAGATGCTAGTCTAAAGCAGGGACGGCTAGAACAGGTAGTTAATTTTACACTAACGGTAAATAGCTTCGGATGAACATCTTGGTATTTCTTATCGTAATATGATTACACTGTGAGTCTCACTCATTATTGATCTTATTTTATTGTTATTTTAGATTTATGCAGATGCTGATACTGTGAGCCTGGGGACAAATGCGGAAATGTTCTCGTTCAAAATACAAAAACGTAGGCAATGTATCGGCAAAATCACCTATGCCCTAGAAAAATCGCATTATATGAACTGAAGAAAGAGTTTAGAATGAATGGATTTGAAAGAAGAAAATCAGTTTAAAAGTTTAACAAATTTGATGAGAATTGCATTTAGCTGCGTTTGGAAATAGACCCAATTTTCTTGAGCACATCAACACATTTTAAAAAATGTAAAAAAAAGGTGTTGGGTCCAACAAAAAGGGATAATATTCACAGAGTCGGTTTTCTTTCTACTAATATTTTCACTTACGCTTGTATACAAATTTGTGATATTCATTTTCTTAAAAAACCCGACAATCGCTCGGATAAACTCACCTCCCAAATTTTTCAGATTAAAAGCAACCATAGAAAGTAGACTTTGCACATCAGCTTTTTGCCATACGACGAGCACTCTGACTATCTACATATATAATTGTTCACATCATATAGGGATTGCACAGGAAAAAGCAAAGCAGCGCCTTCTTCTGGTATACCTCCATTAAAGTGGCGTATCTTTTCACCTTTTTCAACAAATTATTCAAACAACAGGCAGGAAGAATCTAAAAAAACGAAAGACTTAAGCCAGAAACTTAAAAAAAACTGAACTCCCGACTTGTATTATTCTAATTTCTAACAATTGTTTCCCTTGACGTGAATATAATGTTCTCGTTGCTTATTCTACATATTCTACTTAATCATAATATGGAGAGGAAAAAAAAACAATCGCCACCTGATTAATGACCTCAAGCAATTAATGAATACGCTGAAATCAACCAACTAAAACCACAAATAAACTCCCCGAAGAGGATAAGGCAGATTTGCACACAATGCTAGTAGTTAGTCTGCACGAAGATTTCCCGGATTGATCTCAAGACATTGCAGCTAAGAAAAAAATTGACACAACCTTAGACTTGACTTTCCGTTGTTGCGGACAGGAAAATGATTCGTAGCAGTCATTGTCAAGATCTAGCCTTCTATAGTGCACTATTAAGTCCAGCGATTACCATACAGTCGGGTTCTAGCCTATAAGAACAATTCGTTGGGTTTACAGTTTGCTTCTTCAGTGCTTCCTCCCCGGTGAATCGTATGATTGTGGTGGACTAGAACCATTCGCCCAGGTACAGAAGGAATCTATCACGCTGGCTACAACGTATAGAAGCAGAACGTAAAGCTAAGACTGAAGTAATGCTAATGTAACGCTAGCGAAATAGAGTGCTGAATATGCAACCGCGAATCGGTGCGATCTAACTGATTCAGGAGGAACAATGAACTTGAATATTCATAAGGTGTTAGTTGGATAGCGAAGAGTGGCATTAGGACTTAAGAGTCGCGTCTACCATTCCACACGGTATTTCCACTAACTTGCACTTGCATTGTCTCCGATCCAAGTTTTCTTTCTATCGGACCCTGGGCTGCATTACGTAATGAGCGCGCGAATAATTAGCAGACAAATAGCTTACAGAGGTATTCCGAGCGTTTCAAGCGTTTTATGCAATGCAACGAAATTTGCATAAGTTCACATTAAACTCCGGATGGCTTTCGATGAAGGTGAACTCTTTTTTGGATCCTCGCAATTCTTTGCGAAAATCTTAACTTTATGCCCCGCAATGGCAATGTCGTTTCTTATTTTAGTGATCGCCATCGACATCAACATTAGCACAAAGATTCAGCGATCGCTCATGTGAACTCGCCTTGTGGTGCAGCACAAAATAAAAAGACTGTAACACGATCTTAACATTTCGATGGGCCGAAAAGATGTTGGCTGCCGGTGCTTTATTATAAAAATATACGCGATCTTTGACGATAGATCGGTGATCTTTGGCTATAACTTAACAATGATGAGTGCACGATCTTTGATGATGGCACTTTACCTCAAGCACTAAGAGACTGCACAGTGAATGGCTACGACTCTAATGCCATTGATATTTCCAAGATGAACTTCTGTGTGAACTTTGTTTGCATGTTCAAAAAAAATATCATCGTGAATTTTTTGATGCGACGAAATCACTTAAAAGCAGGTGTATCTCAACATTCGCATGCATAATCTTATGTTCCGAGAGACAGAGTAGTAGCTAAAGTAATGAGGTCAACAAGCAATCTGAAGATTTTGTAAATATTTTTCGCTATTCTCGATTCCAGGCCAAGTTTACAATCTCACTCTACTGTTACTGTCATTTGGTTTGCGTATGGAAAATTCAATGAGGCATTCAGTTTTTTTTATAAAACTTCGGTAATTTTGATAATGGTAAAACCGTTTCGTACTTTGTTTTTTCTGCAGAGAACCAAAGATTATTGTAATGACTTTTAATGAGATAAACCACTCAGCAAAAAGATGTGTCAGTCAAATACCAAAAATACTGTCACCATTTTGTCCAATTATCCGACATACTGCTTTGTAAAAGTTGTTAAGAAATATGATTAGCATGGGGTAAAATTGGCCATAATTTTGTAAATTTGAACTTCCAGCTTTCGTACTGTGTCAATCCAGCTTTGTTATCATATTGTTCAAATCTTTATCCAGTTCACGCAATTCAAATGTAAAGTTCCTATTCAAACTAACTCCGATGTTCGTTTCCAGTAGCGCTAGACTTCTTACAGATTGGAAAAAAGCCAAAGGTGACATTATCGAATCCTGTGGGACATCATCAGTTATCAGAGATTTCATAAGGTCTAGCACCTTTGAACAAATTTATGGCAATGGTAAGTAGTAGCGATAAAATAGGATTTGTGGAGAAATAAAATAGTCAGAAAGAAGTTCACTGGTGTTTGTTTTGGCGTCACTATGAGTAAGTAAATTACTCCAATCACTCCATTGCTAAGGTTCAAGTTCTGATGAAATTGAAACTGATCGTTTTTTAAAATTGAAAATAATAATCACTCCCATTATTTCAAACGTTGTCTTAGTTTCTTACAAGTAAAGTTAAGAATGTTTTCTTTTCATCCACTTATCCCACTCATTCGAATAAATTTATTACCATTTGAAGCTGGACAAGATACCATCAGCCGTTCAGTTAGTACATAAAACCGGCGCATAAAATCCAAGAAATTCTGCCCTTGCATAAGGTCTTTTATGACGAGTCATTTGAATGGAATTTTCGCTGTAGTGCTGCACGCCTGCAGAATATCTAAAATGATGGACGAAATGACCAACGACGCAGCAAAAAAAGTTCCTCTGGTCAAAGTTAACTCCTTAAGATTTTTGATAACAAGATTTACAACGTTGAGGACTTGGAGAGTGAACGAACTTCGAAAGTGCCGATGTACAACAGGACGCACCTATTCGAGAGGTCTTGAAGCGAATGTGATCGTAACATGGTAAAATGTAAAGTGCATTACACATTTTTTTTTTGCCATTATTTCAAACAATTCGGTCGCCTCACTTTTATGTCACATATCTGATCTTGTGATTTGGACAACAAAGCGTCTTTTGACGGACCACAAAGGAATGGACATTCCGAGTGAATCAGTGGGAGCAGGACTACGTGCTCACAATATCCAAGTTCGCGCGTATCCACATGCTTCCAGAATACGGCGCAAGGTTGATGCACGCTCGATTCACAGCAACGATGCATCGTTCTTTATACATACTATACGTTCGAGTGCCTGACTTTGCAATCGCACACATACTCCAGGGAATAGTTAATTTTCGAAAACCTTCACTTCTCCGATTAAAATCTCCTTGCCAAAGAGTTCTTCCACCATCACACAACTTCACCTTCGATTTACCGAAAAGCTATTAATCTTCCGGGATGATACATGCAAATTCATCACCTGGTGCGCCTCCAAAACGCTCCAAGATAATCCCAGAGTCTCCTAAGAGCGAAGCAGCGCAATGTGCATCGGATTTGGGTAAGGCATCCGTATCGAATGCTATGGAAGATATGAGGCAACAAAAGGCGTTCGATCGATCACTTTAGCCACGTCTTGGAGTGGTTGGTGTCTTCTCCTGCACCTTAAAGCAACTTTGCACAGATGTATCGACAATTTTAGACCCTCCTATTCGCGAACTTATCAACAATCATAAATCTTAAAGTTTTACTCATGTTTCGTACTATACTCTACGTTTACTTTCATTTGTGATTCTGATTGAGAACTAAGTGTAGAAACAAAGTTAAAATTTTGCCGAGATAAAAGTCTGCAAAGAAGAATTAAAGCGTGTTTCGATGCATTCATCAAGTTTCAAGTTCCAACTAGGCATATTGCCATTGATGTAAGAATGTACGTAATGATGTTGGACACAGTTGAATTTTTACTACCCGTTAGGGTATTGCTTCTACCGAAAAACGGCCATCAGCAATAAATATCCTACTCAAAACCTAAAGGTTACTCAAAAAGGATTATTCAATCATATTTTCCAAACAGAAAATCGAATGACTGGAGTCTGATGACCCCAGGGCTCAAATTGATAGTGGGTACTTAAACTATGCGCAAAAATCACAACGAAATAATCGTTACATACATATTTTATTTAGTGTTATGAAAGTGACATAATATCCCGAACCGATTTCTAGCAAAATATCAGCAATGCCTACAGACACTAAATCATGATCTTTGGCAGTTCAGGAGACACACGACTAGGTAATCAAACTTCGTTTATTTTTCCTCTATGAAAAAAAGAAATGTTTATTTTTGAAGAAGGTGACCGTGGCATAATCGAATAGGTAGATGTACAGGTGATGTTTCAGGTCACATTGCGCACGGAACGTGTTTAACCATTAGTAACCTTTCATGCACGACGATGATCACTTTTGATAGTAGGCCGAACTAGCCCAGAGTATGTTGTCATAGACGTTTTCTTGTATAAAAATACCATGATTTGATATATTCCAAAAGAGAACATCAATTTTATTTGTGTGAATGTGTAATTAATCAAGCATTCTTCAGCCAAATATGAAAAGTGCGTAAAGCCGACGCTAATAGTATTCTATTGAAACCGCTACTCTTATAAAAAAAATTATTATTGCTCTCAAAGGAGTCTAGTACGGTCTTTACATAAGTCACGTTGATATCTAGACATTGAGTATCGCCCTTTCCTTTGGTACGCTACTGCACCCTCATCTATAATTAATTTTTGAAAAAGTACCCTGAGATCTATACATATATGTAGGTACTCAGTTTCAATTTTCTAGGATTAGCAGCTCCAAACATTTTTTGCGCTTTATTACTAAGATTCTATAGATCGAATAATAGTGTAAGAAAGCGATGCAACGCGATGATAACTCCAATAGCGTCGCTTCGATTAACATAAGTTGTATTTCGTGCTTGCGACAATAGACAGCAAACGTCTAATAAAATCAAAAAATTAAAAAAAAATAATAATATTTTAGCATTTGAGAAAATTACTTGGCAGTTGCGGTAAGCGATTTATCGCGCTAACTATAACCGATGTTGATGTGACGCGCGACGCGTTTGTTTATTTGAGCGCATCGCCCGCATCGCTCTCACTTGTAACTCCACCTTAATACTGAGGTGGTATAGTCAAATCCTACCTGAAGCTTGGAAGTTGATGGTAATAGAAAAGAGTCACAATTGCGGTCTATGCTCCAGAAGGGGTCATATGGGAACTAAAGAACGTATAGTGGGAATTCTGAGAAAAAGAAATGTGTTGTACCAAGCCCAATACAAATTTTTAGCTAGACACTGCCAACGAAGAAACCCAAAACTAATCAGACCTAAATAAGCTGCGACCGGTTAGTTTGATAAAACTATAATCCTCGCAATTTAGCTAACGGTAAACCCATTAACTACTCACTCACCGATTACCTTCTGCGTTATTTCACCTGTAAAAGGCGCGATCAAATCGGATAAACTGCATTCGATATCAAATTTTATTATCAGTCATTTAGCGAATTATTCAAATATCAGTCAAGCCACGATATTACCGCTATCGCTAATCCCCTCTAATACGATTAATCAAATTCCTGAAGCCTCCGTTATCTGTTCGAAGGGAACCACTGACGACATAATTGAGCCTTGAATATCATTATGCCGACTCGACGGTACGATTGGCGCGGTCCTCGGTCGTATCTAATGCAAGTATTTTTTTTTTTTATTTGTGTTACGATGATGCATATGTGGAACGATATGTAACGTGGTTGAGCAGAGTTAGGAGCAGGTACCTGTCGTGCAGGTTCTATGCCGACACGTTCGTTTAATCAATTCCCAGATTACCTACAATTGAAATTTAATCTGCGCCGAGGGAATCCTATCGATGGGTATCCGCGTTCACTGTACGCCATCTATGGGATGGGACTTGGGATAGGTGCCCCATCCAGTTTTGGCGGAGTAAGATGAGTGCGCCGTGGCTTGGGCTTATTTGGCGTAACCATGTGAGCCCCCTTATGCATACCGCCTGCCATTGGGAAATTAGTTACTTGCACGGAAAGTGAATGGACTCGGATTTTGATAGATTGCCGGGAGTTTATTGCGGTGTCGATCCGAGGGCAATGATAGCGCTCCGTTGCTCTATAGTTCCGAAGTCGAAACTTTCCGTCGAAATAAAGGTGTCGGATTATGCACCTTCGGAAAATCGTGGGTGCTTGGCTGGTTTATCGGCGTCAGGGAGTGAGCTTGTTCACATTTCTCTTCGCAATGGGACAATGGTGCTGCTGTGTCTTACTACCAATCCCAGGTACGGAAAAACTAAATAAATTTACGGGTTTAGGGAGTGTTCCCTTTGGAACAGTATCCAGTCTTTTTTTTCCGCTATCGACGATTGAACTGATAGCATTGAGTTATTGAAATTAGGCTGCAGGTTTTTGGGCTTTCGTTTTCAGGTGGGCGTAGCGACAACTACAAGTTGTTATGTTGTCTATAAATCTTTTGTAGAATGCGGTCTATTCATGCACGTGTCTTGGATAAGTAGCTGATCAAAAACTTATGGCTAAGGGGAGAAAAACTGAATAAAAATAATTTCATTAGAGGGTATTATTTGTAGAGCCTTACTACATTTTGTGATGAAAGCATACGCCACAGTGTTCTCGCTTAAATTGGAATGCGATTTGACCAACTTAGGAAGGGAAAAGGAGCTCCTCCCTTGGAATCTAAGTAGTCTTTTAAATTTTTACAAGAAGCGCTTTCTTCAAGGCAGGTTTCAACTGTATCTGCACTTAGTATCGACCCATATGCCCTACTTTTTTAGGAGAATCTCTAGAGTTTGCCAGTGAGATGAAATTTCTGGGAGTCATCATGGATGAAAAACTCACTTGGAACGCTCATTTAGACTTAGTTCTTGAAACAGCCAGAATCTCTCTCGTGACCTGCAGGAGCCTTCACGGCAAAAACTGGGAACTGAGTGCAAAACGAACCTCCTGGATGTAGGTCCAGGCCCATTATAATTTACGCGGCATCTGCCCAATGCACAACAAAAAAGGTTGACGTTGGGGCTCCCAAATTAAATTTACTTTTTTTATCCATTAAAATCGGTTCATTCGCTGGAGCTATAGAGCGTACCGAGCTCCGCCAAAAGAGATACAAACGAGTTTTAAGTTGGACGTTATAGAAAATCGTGTTCAATGTCGGCCGACCGTTCCACAAATCGGTCTGTAACTCGTGAAATACATTCGATATCAAAATATCTTTTTGACCAAGTATTCTCAATAGCTTAAGGATGAAAATTAATAACAAGAAAAATTATTTTTTCATCGTCATGAACTGATACCTGGCCTTAACGTGACATAGTGGCGGCTCGAACTGTACTGGGTGAATTGTCATAAAGTCAAAATTTTTAAATCGGTTTTTTTTTTATAATTTTCCGTTTCGAATGTCCAAAATTTAATTACTTAAACATATCAAAGTTTAGTTTATAAAGTAATTTGTCTTTTTTTCGTAAGTTCGCTAAACAGCATTTTGTCCGACAATTTAAAACAAACTTATTTCTGAAAAGCTGAATTTGATCTGGTTTTATCCCCACCACCCACACAAAAGCTGGAGATTTATACTGAAGGCTAAAGAGCACTGTAATCTTAAAATACAGGCATTTTTGTAACATTTTTTTTTTCTACTGCACCGGGAAATATTTTAAAAATCATCGCGCCAAACATTTTATGAGCTTCTTCGTATTATACTAGTCGAAAATTTTCTAATCTGGCAGCCCGGCTCTGTTTGAAGTCCGTAATGGTATAAATTCCAAACGAGTGACAGTTGTCAAAATGTTGTAAACAAAGTGCTGGTTGGGTGGAGTGGTAGATTTGTTATTTTCGATTTTATTGATTGATTTCCGCACAAGTGAAAACGCCAATAGGGCAGAAAAATCAAGAAGAGGATTCTCGTCTAACTACCACCGGTTGCGCGGTTCGCCACATCCACACAAAACCCCGACATTTTCGCAATGTTGTGGCCCAGTCCGCCTTAGCATGAGGCCAGTGCTAACGAACGATTTTTGTCGTTACTACCTCGATTATATAATTCTCTAAATGCTAAACTGATCAACGCAAAAGCCGAAATCAATTCCGTAAAATGGACAAACGAAAAAAACGCACGGCGTACCACCAATACGTAATTTACCTGAAAATGCTCGAGGAAGATCAGATCTTTCGGACGGGAATAATTCCGCGCGATGGCGAACTCAACTACCTCACGCAAAAATGGGAAGAGCTCGCCGAAAGCCTTAACAGTTGCGGACACGGTCCGATGATGTCGGCCGACGAATGGAAAAAGGTAAAGGGATTTTTCATCTTGTGTTTGTTCAACTAATTTCTTGTTTTTCGTCGCGAACAAAAGCGCCTGAACGATTGGAAAAACTCAACGCGCGCCAAATTCCGAAAATGTCGCTCCGACCAGTACAAACAGTCCGACCGAGTGGATATGGCGCTAACGCCGCTCGAAGAAAAGGCCCTGCTACTTTGGGGCCCGTTCAGCAACAAGTCGCTGAGTGCCAATAGCGAACAAAGTGCTACTACATATACCTTGCCAGTAGAGGTTCGTTTTCCGGTTCACACGACCTGCCACCCTTTTCATTCGCGATAATTTCAGGTGCAGCAGCCCGACATAAAATCAGCCGAAATTTGCATTAAAACTGACTCCGGTGCTGACATTGTCATCGAACCGGACATTCTAAGCGAACCACCACCGCTAACGCCGCTACAAGAGCCACCCCTGGTACTTCCGATTCCTGTCGCGGTTTCCGTCCAAGCCGAAGAGCAGCCGCCACAACCGCAACAGCACGACCAGCCGGAAAAACGGAAACGGCTCGACAGCGAAGAGGACCAGACCTTCGGTATGCGTACGTATTAGGAGATCGTGAACTGACCGTTCCGGGGGCTTAAGTTTCGATTATTTCATTTCAGTGAAACTTCGACCGAGCATTTCGCTGGCCGAGGTCAGATCGCTCGCAATCGAACTACGACGAATTGCCGACGTTAAGGAGGAGAAATTGAAATTCGAAATTGCCAAGTTTAAATTTCGAAATCCGGGATTCGAGTACAACTACTCCGCCGCCCCGCCAAGTAAGTGCATTCGTAATCTTCCTCCGAGCGTACGGCTTCAGTTAGCTTCCGATTTAAAAAAAAAAACCGTTCGAAGCGAATGTTGAACTACATGCCCCGATTTCAGGAAAAGTTTCATCTTCAGTTTTTCCTTTCCCGCAGGTTCCGAAACCAATTGCATGGAGAAACCTTTTGAAGCCGACGCTTGCTGATTATTAGATTATATGAAAATTTACCGGATAAGCTTTTTTTAAATATGAAACTGTATTTATACGTAATATAAAATTTATGAGTGATTTTATACATTTTGGCGTTTGACTCGCGCTCTACAGTCTGCACTTCGTTCAGCCATTCTGCGGATGCTGATTCTAAAGGGCAGCATCTCCCCTAACTTTTCATCTTCCCTTAACTAACTTCCCTTCACTGATATCGTCAAGATCACGAACTTCGATTGTACAGAGTGGCGCGCGGCAGATTCGAAATATCAATAAAACACAAACTGTTCGAAAATACCTTTTTTTTCCTGGTTTATTTACATGGGAGATTTAAGTTCATACAGTTTTAAACAATGTATCTGCCAAATGGCGACCCTCACGCTCCACATATTGTGTAAGTCTTTTTCTGAAGTTTACGTTCTTTCAAGCATTGCCGCAGGAATTTGTAGGATGCGGGTGCGAATGTTGCATTTGAGGGATGTTAGGGTTGTGCGACGATCGTTGATACAAAGACTATCTATTTATAACAAGACTGGACACTTACTACACATGCATTTTTTTTATAGGAATTCTGTAAGGATGTCAATGAACTGGTGAGTGCGATTCGTTATCTGTTTTTGTCTCTTTTTTCATCATGCACCATGCCATCTACTTCACTCATGAATACTGCGTAGTGTCCTGTCTTATTGAGATAGTCTTTGGTTGTAAAAAAGAGATTGTAGGTACATATGTTCACAGGAAATAATCACAGGGCGCCAAATAACGAGAATGCACTGGCTGTGGTAGAGACAGTTCTCTGAGGCTCGCTTCTTATCGTGGACGCATAGAAGCTATCCTGAAAGGCATTAACCCACTAAAGAATTCGATCGGGAAGCGGGGGGGGGGGGGGGTTATTAAGCTGTAAATGAAAGGCACGCTGCACACATACGATCGAGGTTGTTTGAAAAATAGGCTTGCACACAAAAAACACTCCATCTTGGCGACTGAAACCAAGTGCCAACAAACCTTCCTTCCTCCTCTTTAGAACCTGCACACTATCATCAACCCTCTACGACACTAGGAAAGAAGCAATGACCTTTTCAAATCCATGCGTCTGCCGCGCGCCACCCTGTACAATGCGCTACAATGAAACGAAACCGTTCATTTTGTTTTCTTCTTTAAATTTATTTCGAACTCGCTTGATTTTAAAGACTATCAACTCAGTATTATCATTACGTATCAATACTATAAATAAACTCGAAGAAAGTAAAATTATGTTCAACCTGCATGTACAAATGATCCCAGGCGCAAAAAGAAAATAAAATCGTTACAATTAAACTTATAAAAATAACCTTAGAATAATGAAGAGTAGAAAGAAGAAAAACGGGCTTATTCAATCCGACGAGGAGGAACTAGACCAACCGTTCGCTTTATACGCTTCGGATTCTTCCAGCGAAGAGCACGACGGCGACGATGAAACACACGACTTGCACTTCTTGTTACGAAGCTTGGAGGTCGACGAGGACGACGGTACGACTGTCTTGTTACGTTTCGATTTTTTCCGTGTCGACTTTTTCGATTTCTTCTTTTTACAACTCGATGATTCGGTGTGAGTTCGTCGTCGTTCGTGTTTTCGCTTTCGTCGTTTCTTCATTCGCGTCTTGCTCAATATTATCGATGTCGAATCGCTATCCGATGACTCTTCGCTCTTGAACGATACGCTCGATGAACTTTTACCGCTATCGGCTTCATTTTCGGTCGAGCTCTCCTCGTAAATGCTCTTTGAATTTTTCAGTTTTTTACTAGATGCCTGGCGAACTGGACGTGCATAATATTTCTTACTATTGCTACTGTTAGCTTTACTAGATTTACTTAATTTATGTTCGCTGCTTTGTATACCGGATGACGTCGACGCGCCATTATTGTACTCGTCTTTGACCTTGTTCAGACCATCGATTGACGGTTTCGAATCATCGGATGCGGCACCATCGGGATTTCTTTCTTTCTTTGACTCCGGCTCTTCGTCGTCCTTATCACTTTCGCCGGACGACGATGATGACGATGACGACCCTGTCGACAACGAACTGATCACTTCTTTCGGTATCTTACGCTTTCGGCTCGACACCATTTGGCGGATTATCGAAGCCGGCAGAATTGTTTTCGTCTTACGTTCGCTTACGAAAACAACATCGCTATCCGATGCGGAATTGAGTGTAACCAATTCGGGTGTGCGTAGATGCGGTGGCTTCTGCTCGCAAACGAATTCACATTCGTCGCTGCTCGACGAACTCAATGTAATGTTACGGCCGATTTGAATGATTCGACTTTGGCCGAGCATTTGTGGCTGAACGATGCCGTCCGATAATTCGATGATTCCCGAAGTTCGTGATGTCGATGCAATGTTGGTGGCCGATTGACCGTCGAATGTGCCTGTTAGAATGAAAGTCGAGCAATTCGAACGCGTTTCGATTGTGAATTCGGCTGTAGCACGACTTCTGCCGCGATTCATAGCGCGCATATGAATTGCATCTTCGGAATCCGATAAACTTGACGAACTGGACGATGATGGAATAATCACTTCCTCGTAGTACGGCGAATACCGAACCTCTCGGTCGTAGCCAATCATGTCATAGGGGCTGCGCGCAAAGTTCAAAAACTCGTGAATAAAGTGTGAAGTTCGTTGACGGAAGTAGTGCTGACATCTTCGTCGAAAATCAGGTGAAGTTATGTTGAAGATTCTAAGCAGTTCGCTTATTACGTTTAATACGTAGGACGCGTGATGCTCGGAGTCACGAAGTAAGCAGACTACGTCGCGATTAAGCCATCCCATCAGTCGATGCATCTGAGCGGGATTATCTCTGTAAATCAGTTGGAAATTTATTAGTTTATCGAATAACTTTCAATGCATTATTGTTCACAAGGTCAGCGTTCATCACGTACTTGACAACGTCCCACGTACCCAACTAAATATTCTTGCTAAATGTATGGCGAATACATAAAACAGACCTATACTCTGTTGCGGCAGCGAGACATGGACATTAACGCTAACTGCCGAAAAAGAAGTTAACGCATTCGAGCGAAAGGTGCTCCGAAGAATATTAGGACCTGCGAAGGAAGGGAGGGACTACCAAATAAGTTACAACCATGAGCTGTATCAACTCTTCAAGGAGCCAGAAGCTTCACTGTTCATCAAACTACGTAAACTGCAGTGTCTAGAGCGCATGAAAGACAGAAGAATCCCCAAACGTGCTCTTAACGGCAAAGCGAGTGATAAAAGGCCAGTAGGCAAACCACGCAAGCGATGGAAAGACCCGGCGAAGAAAGACAGCAAAGCCATCTTAAAAATTAACAGGTGGAGAACGCAACTTTGGATCGAGACGATTCAAGGCGATGACTTCAGGAGGCCAGGTCCTGACTTGGGCTTTGGTTGGTGTCCCGTCTGCCGAAAACAGGGCCCAATCAGCACAGGAAGTGCGGTTTTGTTTTCATTCAACCTGGTCGTTGCATTATCATATCCATCCGGAGCTGTTCAAGACGGTTATCAGCTCTTCAATCTTGTTCACCGAGATCTCGTTCAGGATATTAAAGAAAGGTTTGTCTAGAACGCAATGTCTGCCTCTAGCTAAGGCTGGACATACCAGCACCCAGATTCCTTTTAGATCTTTAGAGCACTCCTTTTACGAGCATGACAATCTGTGGCAGTTATCAAGGCTCCCCATTTTATTTCTACTTCGTTGTACAGTTCTTAAAAACATTTTGGTTGAGCAGTCGAAGACTGCAATGGGAAAACAGCATACAGAAATTAATCTACGATTCTTCCTAAGTTCCAAACGATTACATGTGAATCACGGTCGAACCTACTGAAGCGGCGAAAACAGTTGCTATCAACGCCACAGCGCTTATCGCGACATTTCCAATCGAAATGTGTCTTTATCAGCGAGGCAAACCGCCCGTCTCGGGAGATAATCGAAATAACGGTTAGCGTTTTTTTTAACAAACCTTCTGACCCCGACAAAAAAAACAAACAAATTGATACAAAAACGACTCACCTAAAAAACCGTGCGGAGCATTCTCTATACCGCCCCGTAATATCGACGACAGGCATCGCGTACAAGCGTCTGTCGTAGATGTAGCGTCGCCACAGCTGTCCCAAACTGCCCGGTGGAATAATCTCGTCGGGGTACTGTTGACGTAGCCGATCGGCCAGCAAGGACCGTTGTAGGATTAATTGCTGCAGCGTATCGTTGTCCGAGGGATGAACCTGAACTGTTGTGCTGAATCTATTTCTTAAAGGAAACCGCACACAAGAAATCAAGTAAGAAATAAATAAAAGCTGAAACAGTTTCGATTACTTACAATTCTGAACGGAACCTTGAGTAGTCGCCGAGGAAGACATCGAACCGATGCGGGTATAGGGAATGTGCGGCCGCTGCGGCTGCAGCAGCAGCAGCTGAAGCAGATCGATGATGGATGTGATGCGTCAAGCTGTGCGCCGACGGCTGTGGATGGTGGTTAAAGTGCGTTAGTGCGGGCATTGGCAGCGGGACTGGCGGAATGTTTGGCTGAATTTGTTGCGGCTGACCGACCAGATACTCCTCGAACTGATCGATAGATTTTACATTGTGGATAATCGACTTGAACGGCTGCTTGCACAGCGGACACTCGGCCTTCACCTGAAACGAAAAGAGGGAAGTTGCATTAGCAGCTCCAGTGGGGGGGGGGGCACGAAAACTAATGAAAAACTAGCAGAAACCTTGCTCCATTCCAGCAAACACTTGAAGCAGAACTGATGCAGGCACGAATCCGTGAAGCATTTGTTCTTGCATCGGCCCAGACAAATTGCACAGTTCGGCGGCGGTGAATCGGACGATTGTGTTCGTAAATTCAGCGGGCAGTCGGTATCCGAACTGGCGGACGAATCGGGCGATTTTACATTTAAAATTAAGTCGGGAGTCGCGGGACACTGGTCGATTCGTTCCGGCGTCACCGGACACTCAATCACAACACTGTCGGCCATCACGACGCTCGTCTTCTCTGTAGCACGCACGGGTCACGTCAAATGTCGGGACCGAAATAATAAAAAAAAACTGTTTTCAGAACGCGAATAAAATCGAACAAACGTAAAATGTCACTGGCGATGGCGAACGAGTCATGCGTGTCAGAAAAATGTCAGCGAGGGCTCGCGAAGAGGAGCCCCACATTCGATTTAGGCGACGATCGAAATTTTCCACTTTACAACGCCGCTTTTCGGGTTCGCGACGAACGGAAACATTTCTTCGAACTCGCGAAAACCATCAGGGACCGAATCGTGTTCGAAGTATCCCGTTTAGATTGGCGGATTTCGTGCGGTTCGGGTGGAAAATTACTTGGGGATGATGCGCGAATATCCGGACCAAGACGACTTTAATTTTTCTCCGTGTGTTTTGTTCAGCTGGGCTCAGCAGTCGAGACGGACAGTGGATTGATTTTTTAGTTTTAGTACAGCGACAATTGGCTCGACTGTGTCGGCTGCAAAGCGATGAGATTTCGAGCAGTTTTGACATTTGAAAACTGGGCAATTTGGATTGCGCGAGAATTGTGCAGAAAAGTTGGTGGGAAAGTTTTTTTTTCAATTTGAATTTTATTATGAAAAATAATATTTGATGCTGTTATGGCTATTTTTGCGGCTTTGAAGCGGCTATTAAATCCAAATGGAGAGGGGTAGAAAAATTAACATACAATTTTAGCTTTGGTGTGAGAGAGACATTCCGAATACTGTCAAAAAAAAGCCGCAACATAGCGCATTCGAACAGTGTTACGCAACATTCTAGTACTTAATCCAAGAAAAATACTGCTACTAGTGGATTGTTGAGCTGCTTCAGACTTATTTGTAACCGTTCGGTACGTATAAATTGTGGAAAGTGCCATGTTTTGTTATGAAATGCGCTAGAACCGATATTTTTCTTAACAATTCAGTTGCCATTTTCGTTTACTAGATGCCGCTAGCGTTGAAAAGAGTGGTATCTCTTTCTTTTACTGTTGATTGCCTTGTCGCACGATAGGCTATTATTGCACTTTTTTCAAACCAGTGTTCATAATAGCATCAACTGTAGTGTAATACGGAAAATGCGGGATTCCCCGGAATAAAAGTAAATCGCACGCGCCTCGACTAAATTTCCCTTCTGCGTACTAAATATTCCTCAAACGCAGAAAATATCGAACAGCTCAGCTCCAACAGCTCGAACACGACGAACGTCATATTTTTTCGTGCAGTTCTTCGCACGAAAATTCACTTGCAATCCTCTCGGCTGTCATTCGAGTTCTTGGACTGTTGGCGGCGAGTTTCAAATCTATTTAGTGCGCGCGCCGATCGTGTTAATTATTTTTTATTTAACTAATTAAAAAAAATAGTAATCGCTACCGTTTTAAATTGAGATAGTAACGAGCCGTTAATTTCGAAAGCGCCAGGAAGCAGTCGCCTAATCGGTTGAAAATGTCGGGAGATGTGCAACCGCGCAAAAGAAAAGATAAAAAGAAGAAACGAGGTGAGGGAATTAGTTTCCTTACTTTTCGTATTTTAAATGATTGCCTCGTTGCGAATTTAGTTGCATTTAGTGCGTAAAATGTAGCGTTTTTCGCTTGTCCGAGTGGGAGTTTTGTGTTGAAGTGAGAATCGGTGGAAAATTGAAAATTCCGATGCCGGGCCAGTTGCAGGTCGTCCGATCGTAAAACACTGCGATCGGTTTCCTATCATTTTTTTTTTCTTTCGCTATTAATAAGTTCTTATTGTAACCTATGAAGCTGCCCCTTTCCGTTCCGCTAAAATTTATTTAAGGAATTAAAAGACAAGAAAAAAAACGCCGTCCGCACTTCTGGTTGCGGGTATTTTTGGACCAAGTCGACTGATCTCTCTGCCCATGGAATCGTATCGTGCGATGGACCGTCGGCCGTGCGATCATCTCGCATTTATTTATTAGGCGGCAATGTATTAAATTAAAAATAGATTAATAGCGTTACGCGCCAGTTTTTCGTATCATTTAAGGCAAGTCAATGGACAGGTTGCCCAGGCTGTTCGGCTTCAAACTATTGTTTTTTGTTTGTTTACCGGGCGGTTTTAGAAAGTAATGCAATTACCGTTTTATCGTGCAGTTAAACAGCGGTCACCTATCGGCTACCGCGCTAGTCTCGTTAATTTAAAGGTCGATATTCGTTTGCTTGAATTTCACCTAGGTCAGGGGCCTTATTATTCAAAACCAAACTACAGTATGTCGATCGAAACTCTTCTTGCAATTCGCTCCAGAATGGACCAGAGAAATTACAGGATGTACTTTAGCCCTGAGTCCATTCTTATAGTTATCGTAAGCTTCAGTTCAATGATTTTACGGTAGCAGGAAAGTTGTGCCATAAGTTAACGTCATCAAAACCATTTGGAACACTACATTCTTCATAGAGTTCCAGTGTGCGGAAAACGTTTCTTACGATCCTATAACCAGAACAGGATGAAGGAAACTTCCAGTGACAAAGTATAATCGCCAGATCAATTTTGCCTGTCTCCCCATTATTTTAATATTTTTGTTTGTAAATTGAACTTGAGGCGCAAACCTGAAGTTCAGCAACCTACAGTCCAGTTCGTTTTGATAAAGCAATTTTATTACTGTTCGGTTGAGCAATAGAAGTTCCGACGTTACTGACACCCTCAACACAACAGTTACAATTTTGGATCATAGTCCTGGACTCGATCAAAGTTGAAATAGCGCACTGGTTGCAATAAGTAAATTAATTTTGTCACTAGCATAGTTCCTTGCAAGATAGTACTTAAGACTATCTTCAAAGGCACTTCACACAAACAAGGAAGTAAAAAAAAACAGCCCGAAGCGAAGTAATGATATTAAAAAATATTGGAAATGATTTTTTCCGCTTACTTAAATACAGCCAAAACTGGATATAACGACACCGCTTTTAACGACGGATCGGTTATTACGACTCAATGGCATGGTCCTGGTCGAATCTCTATACCAAGGAATGTATCGAAATTGCATATTGCTTATAACGAGTACTGGATAAAGCGACGAATTTAGAGGGTCCCTTCAATGTCGTTATATCCGGTTTTGACTGTATACGAAAAGTCCGTGTAGACAAATTTGTCAAATTGCGTTATACCTTCAAAAAAAAAAATTACTCCGTAAGAGGGTTTCATTGCTCATTGTAAGATTTTGAATATCAAATCTCCCCCTAGAAATCAATTTTCCAATTTCCGAGTATATCTTATTCTCGTTTTATTCGCATTCAATAATCGCAGTCATCGATAAGTGTTCCGGTTGCCAGGGTTGCATGTAACAATATACCGACGAAATTCGAATCATAGCTCGTTTTCGAGATAGGAAAAACGCTCACCATCTCCACATCATACTAGCTCTTTCAAAAATTATATTTTGTAAGCGTGCCTGCATAACAGCTCTTCGCCACCCCTCGCTTTCCATCATTTGCAGTTCTCTAGACATATTTTACATTCTAACATTTTTTCTCTGTTAGGGTTCTATCGTTCCTACTTCTTGTATAAATTCCAAGACCCTACCTAAAATAGATGTGGCCCTCAAAAGCTCTTCATTGATGTTGTGATAATATCTTTAACTCTATTGCGACTCTACTGAGCTGTACTCCATCATCTTTTGTCCAATTTCTACCATTCCGAGATGAAAGTTGCAACGGATCAATCATATCTTGAGGAAGCCAAAGCAAAATATCTCGATTGGAATCCGTAAAAACACGTGGAGTCAAAATTCTCCTGTCCACGTTACATTGCCATACTACGTGTAGTTCTTTATCATCAAATAGCCACCTCCCGCTATGTACACCCAACAATATCCCTACATCAGCTAAATTCCACTATCTCGTGG
The DNA here is from genome assembly GCA_949128065.1 of Beris chalybata. NCBI lineage: Eukaryota > Metazoa > Arthropoda > Insecta > Diptera > Stratiomyidae > Beris > Beris chalybata. Next base: position 3,452,738 of record OX421894.1, on the reverse strand, counting down.
CATAAGAAGACCCGAACCGAGTTCTATAATCGCACGTTCATGTGAACATTCGAAAAATTTCAAACATTTCATCCGATGGTTTCTTTGACCCGAAACCCTAAACGCTTTCTTATCGTCAAAGCCATCGTCAGTTGGACCAGATATAATTGCTTATAGTTACAAGTTTGCTCTTGATAACTGTATAGGAGGTACCGGAATCGTGCTGACTTTAGGAAAATTTAGATCAATGGCAGAGTCACTTATTCTCGACTTGTGAACAGAAAGTAGTACGTTCGGAGCGATGATATTTTTAGAAATTGTTCGAAAATTCAACGTAAAGTTCAAGTAAAAATACTTTTCATAGATCGATAGAGTTGAGTTATGATCGATTTTCTTCAAATTTGTGAAGCGAATAGTTTTTTTTATTCAATGCGAGCTAATAATTCCGTCGAAATTTATCTGATTTATTTTTATGGAATGTCACAGGTTTTGTCCTCAAATATTCGAAATGTTGGCAAATATTCAAAAGTTTTCGGATGAGAATCAAAGAAATTTCTTGCTGATTATGAACTTCATTGTATCGCGGTAGTTCCGCTTTTATTACATTTCGAATAATTACGACAATAACATGAGTTACTCGGCTTTTTCACATAATGCACCTTGCCGACATCTACGACTCATCTATTTATATCAAAAATAATATTTTGCGACTTACTCAAAATTGTTATAATATTTTGACCATTGGTAACACGCAGAAGAGTGTTTTACACGTTGCATGAAACGCTCAATACGAGAAATATTCGAAGAAAATCTCCTTATTATACTTCGCATGATGATGATGATGTGCGATTGGATAGAAGCCAAACAGTATGAAAAATAAGACATGATGTACAAAGAGGACTGATTGCAGACTGTTGTCTTAGCAAATATGAATATAAATAGTATTTGTTTTCGGAAAGTTCATTGTTTCACTTTGTATCTAAATCGTTTAGGTGGTGAAAGTGGAATAAAACACGAACCCCGATTCCTTGGTGTCTCCCGTCCTGGTCCTGGTTTCGAGGGATTAAGGCACTTCAGTTGAACTAAGAGAAATGAACTGGAAGTAACACCAGTGCGTCTCGGGGAGTAGGACGAGGCTGCAATATAGTCTCGAGTCTGCGAGAAATCCGTCTAAGATTTAGCTCAACCGTCCATCGGTTTCTTATGGAGCCCTGCAGTTGCGGTTGCTGGTTAGGCGAAGACTTAACAAAGAGTCTCTGTAAAAAATCGGACGGATCCAACAAAAAGAACTTAAGATTCATTTCTTCCAAATGTTTCGGGATAAAATATCGTTATCCTAAAGTAAATGGATCGACGATAATATTTGTTGTCTTCACTAACTACGTTTCCATAGAATTTGCTTATGTCTTTCCTGGTTGTGTCCTGGTCTTTTAACCTTGATATAATATATGTACTGTATGTGGCTTATCCATTGTGGTGTAAGAGGATGGCATGGATAATTAAAAGCTTTTGAGAAGAATAAATGTGTGATGCGTAAGTGTTTAGTGCTAATTAATAACAAAGGTTGCTTTCATCTGGCTGAAACTCGTTCGCAAGATCGAGAGCTGAATGGACAGAAATAGCTAAATTCATTCAGTAAATCGATCGGGTAAATCGGCGAGATGAAAGCTCCCAGTAGGTTTAATTTTTTTAAAGTTTTTAACACAAATTAATGTTGATAAATGTTTTAACTATTTTTGTTTATTAGATTCTCTCGACCGCAGGTCAGAGGGTGAAATACTTACACGCAAATTTAGCTTGAAAGGTAGCTTTGTAATTAATCAAAACTGATCGTAATTTTTTCTAACTGACGATTTTTATCCAACAAACTTTCCTTTTTTGTTTCCTATTGAAGATGACGAGGACATAAAAGAATCTCATCATGGAGTACACCTTACGAAAATGGGCAGCGACGATGTCCATTTGCATGTTCAAAGTGACCATGGCACAGGTGGTCATTGGTGTGCTAAAATATTTTTCTTTTCATTGTTAGCAATTCTATTCGGTCTTGTCGGATTGATTATATTGGAAAATCGCGGTCTATCGGATTGTAAGTCGAACAAACATTTCGTGTATGAAATATTTTATTATGTGTGTTTCTAGTGGATACGCCACTATCGGAATCGCGCTTTTCGGAATATTTCGACGGATGGGTAGACGAACATCGCGGTCATGATGACCATCATGAAACAAAGACCGGTCTTGAAAATCACGATCAAGATGCAGGACCTTTTGAGGAAGAAGAGGATCATTCCGAACAGGAAGAAGATGAATCTCATGATGCTGGTTTTCATGACGATGATGAGCATGACGAAGAGGGTGCTGGTACTACCGAAGAGGATGACGCAGATGAGGAAGAAGAAGCTAACAAAGCTGAAGATGACGACGATAATGATAATGAGAATGATGATACTGAAGATATAGATCACGCTGATGATGATAACGAAACGGGTGGAGATAACGATGACGAAGACGATGAAAATACCGATCAAGATGATCAACAGTCTCGAGATAAGCGTGAAGTCCAAGACGAAGATCAGGATGAGGAGGCTAACGATGAAGGTTTTGAAGATGAAGACAATACCAGTTTGGAAGAGGAAGAAACACCTAAGAATGATGAAACTGATGACGATGATGTCGAGGATATTGCAAATGAAGACAAGGAAGCTAAAGAAGAATCGACCACTCAAAGGGCCGATGACGACGATGCTCCTTTTGACGAGGTAAATAATTTGTTGTATGATTGTGTGACAAAATAATTTTTTGGTTTCGATAAAAATGTTCGATTTTGCCCCGTTTGTTTTCCTTAACTTGTTTGCTTGTAGAGTCATACTAACAATGATAGCAATGGAATTCAGAAATCGAAGAATTCTAATCAGAACAGTGAGCCGGTGACGAAAGGTTTAAGTGAAAATCACACCACGGGCGGGAAGAGAGAAGGTTCAATTGAAGATGATACAGGTAAATCAATCACCGCAGATGGAAAGAAAATAACCAGTAGAAGTGAAGGCTCTGCTCAGAAAACGAAAGTAAGTGTGTTTTTAATTTATTAATTTCTTTTTTATTGATCACTCCGTTTTTTTCTAAGTTTTATTGGTTTTTGTAAATTAATTTCGAATTATTAACGGTAAGATTCTTAAGGTTACAATTGCCAGTGTAATACTGATTATTTTTATTCCAAGACAAAATAATTTCTTAATAGTCAGTGTTAATTTTTTCCCCTAAAAGTCTGCAAATTACTTCTATCGTGAAGACTTGAACAACGCCAGAATTCGCATGTTGAAATGCCCATTTAGAAAGAACTAAAAAGATTCATTTAAATATTCCAGGAAGATGATGATGACTTTGAAAACGAATCGCTGGAAGAAGTCGTTGACAATGATGCAGGTGAATTGCTCCATCTGCGACAAAAAGCAGAACAAGAAGAACTTGCTGCCAGAGCTGCTGAAGCCCAAGAGGTAGAAGAGTCAGACTCAGCGCCGCGTAAGTAATAATTCTAAATGGGATTTTATCGTAGATAGCTCAATACCATAGGTTCTAAAAATTACGAATAATATCAGTAAGTACTCCAGTTCTTAGGTTCAATTATTAAAACTTAGGATTAGCTGTTAGTTTTATCGGACATTTTTGTAAATAGCATCAGAGTTATTTAAGCAAACTATCCCAATATTTCGACTGTTTAAGAATATGTTAAAAGAAAGTGCAAAATTAGAATTCTCTTTTTTTCTCTCTTTAAATCTTCCAGTTGCGGTGAAGATCGTCGTGGGTCTGGCACTAGCTTTAGTAGCTCGATTAGTTTTGGTAAAAAAATGTGAGTTTAGTTTGGCAGCGCCATACATTGGAAGTGTGGAATTTAAATGTCGTGCGTGGTTTCACTGTTGTTAATATTAATTTTTTTTTTTTCGATATCATTTCGCTTTAATTTTGTTGCGTACCCTAAACGAAATAGACACGCAATTTGAGCACATTTAATTAAATACTCGTATGTTGCTCACTAAGGTTAACGCCTATTGTAAATGTTGGTAATTTTTCTAATCATTTTTTAATACAATGATTTACTATCGCAATTGTTGTTATTCTTTCATTTAATATTTTTTTCCACGCTCTAAAAATACTGGTTCAGCATGTTGAGCATGAATTTGGAACAAAAATCGATTTTGCACTTTCTTGTGAATTAATAAAAAATAATAAAATTTATTTATTTCGGTTTTTTTTTAAAGAAATTTATTAAGGCTTGATGTTTATTGTTGTTGTATTAACTGCGTATTCTTTTATCATGTAGTATTGTAAAGAATTAATTGTAATATCGTTCTAAGCTAAACCTACAAATGCAGACGAACCTGCTCGTGGATCGCCGGAAATGAAACGGAGATTCACAATGATTTCAGCCGAAGACAACGTGCCGGTGGAGAGTGAAGAGCTCGTTGATGGTTGTAAAATTTTACATCACGGTATTTTATTTTACTAATTATATTCTACAAAAAAAAGAGGAGTTGGATGAAGAGGAATATTTAGAGGAGGAGGAAGAAGAGGACGAACAACTTCAATATTCGGAGGACGAGGACGAAGAAGAAGCTGCTGGTGTTACAAAATTTATGCCGGAAACATTCGAACAGTTGAATGCAATGTATCGTCCGAAGCCCGTGGAGCCGGTTGTCCAAGAATTGCCTGATCGTAAAATACCGGAAAAAGTTTTACCCCAAGTACCTGAAAGTATTCCAATTGTTCCACAAGTAAAAGAGGAGACGCGTCACATTGTTTTCGACGATACACCACAAGTAAATTTAGTGGAACCGTTAAATATTGATGAGTACGACGTTGAACCGGATGATTATGATGATGAAGTACGATATGAACACGACGCTGATGAAGAAGTTAGCGATGAAGATGATGCTGACATTTACAGCGGTAGTGAAGAAGATATCGACGATGAAGAGCTTTCCGATGTTGATGATAACGAACTTATGAAGCGTCTGGAAGAAAAATACGGAAAATTACCGGCAAAACAGTATGGGAGCGAAGAAGATGACGACGAAGAGCCGACGTGGACAAGTAATTTTAGATTTATACGTTTAACGTGTTTTTAGTGACGTTATGTAATTAGCTAATTTAGGTTTAGATTTTAAGTTTTTTTTGTATGTACTTTGATTTAAATGTTGTTTTCTATGTGACAAACAGTAAGCAGGAGGCCAGGGCCCGACTTGGGCTGTCGCGCCATTGATGAAGAAACAGTAAACTTAATTTCCTAGAAATGGAAGTTACTGATTAGAGCGCCCGAAGACAATAAGAACTGAAAATGCATTGAAGAGATTTGGATTCATATTTCATTAACGGTTACAGACCGGCAAAAAACCGCCTGAATTGCCCTTGAACTTTGATCATTTCCATTTTGTTTCTTGTCTAAGATAACCGTGACTCTTTGTCAATTACCTTTTCAAGTCTAACTGTTCAAGGATATGCAAAATACTTTCGACTTAATTCTTTCTCGCATATTTTCTTTTCCGTCCAGTAAAGTATCGTTATTGTCTTCATTGATTGGGACCTAACGACTGGGAACCCGTTCAAAATCATTTGTGCGATTGTTATGAAGGCATTTAAGAGACTCACAGCTGGTGTAGTATTTTATTTGATTTTGAGAAAATCAAACGCTACTTTTATTGAGTCTATCGCCCAAACACCTCGTAGGTATATCTAACTGAAAACTACGAGCGATCTTACACTGACTTACAGCTAATTGAATATTAATAAATTATATGAATACAAATTACTTTGATATTTTATTTATTTAAGTAAATTACAACCGAAAATGTCTGATATTTATTTTTAATTTATGTTATTTATTTCCTAATTCCTAACGATTTTAAAATGCTAATTATTACAGATTTTAAAATTTCCTTTTTTAGAGATTCGGCCAAATGCTCGCGGACCACAGTCATATGCCGACGAAGATGAATACATCGACGAAGAAATCCGAAGAGCAAACGAGGATTTGTTCAATGACGTAAGTTAAATTCTGAAGAAAAACAAAACTAATCGTCAATTAGCCACTATGCAAAGACAATAATTTCTATTTTGTAATTTCTCTTATCATTTCCGAACGTTCAGCAATTTGATTTCCAATGATCAGCAAATAATTAATTTTTTTAGTCGTTAAAACATTTTATAATAGTTTTTATTTTTTATTTCGGTTTTAAATTACTTTTGTTTGTGTCTTTAATTTAATAACGTTTCTCGAAGTTGCATTTTCCTGTGATCCATAAATACATATAAACGAAAATTTCTAAAATAATCCCAAACTAAAGAGAAAACAATGAAACTCAAGAAAAAGACGAACCGGCAAATATTTGATTAGATCTATTCAGTTTTTCAATTTACACCCACAAAATTTACTGAATTCAGAAACTGAATTGAAAATAAATATTTTGCCAAATTAAAAACAAACTAATAAACGTTTTCTGTTTTACTTTGTTATTGTTGTGTGTGCTATTAACATAAAAATACATGTTCCCAAATATACATGCCTGGTATGTAAAATCTAAATACTACGTACACCCTTTCCCTCCCCGTCCAAATCTATTTAACAATTTGAATTGGTTGTTTTCCTTTTGTTTTTATTATTTAACATAAAAATGCTTTGAACTTAAAAGAACTTAAAATCCGCCCTGCAAATCTACGAATCCTTGGTCCTACAATATCCCGATCATCCTGGAGCACTCTACGGCAAAGCAAAAGTTCTCGATAGATTGGCCGATAAGTATAAGAGCAATCATGTGTTAAATGAAGCGATCGAATCGTATAGAGCGCTTCTATCATTGGATAAGAAAATCGAGGATGAAATATTTCGTGATGCAGCCGAACGATGTTTAGATAGAATGAGATTCAAAGGTTTATAGGATTTTTTTGCAAATTGTTTTTTTTTAGTATAACTTTTGGGATTTTCCAGGAATGCACATACAATCTGTACCGATATATCGAAAACTCATCAAGCGTTTTAGCAACGAGCCAAAGATTCGAAATCAACTGGCTGTTACTTATTTGCTACTGAACCGGTATGTAAATATTTTTTTATATTAAGAAAAAATTGCAATATTTTCCGTTTTAGTCTTCCAGAAGCCAAATATATTCTGCATCGTACTCTAATGCGATGGAGAGACGATGGATTTGCCCAGGCTCACTACGGCTTCATACTGAAAATTCACGACAATGACTTAAAAGGTGCTGTTGCGCTTCTACGTGAAGGAATCGCATCCGGAGCTAATGGAACTCAGGACGGACGATTCTATTTCAATTTGGGCGATGCTTTATATCGCCTCGGTGAAAGGAAAGAGGCGATGGAAGTTTATCGAAAAGGGGCCGAATTGAATTTATTTCCATCGGAATATCAACGTTCCTTGTACAATGTGCCCGAATTGAAAGCACAACCGTTTTGGACTAAGGAAGAAACCACACACGAAAAAGAGCTAAACATTCTCGAACGGAATTGGGCACTTATACGAAACGAAGCAATGGCGGCTTTAAACTCGAAAGGATTTTTTATTGACGAAGCTGAAAGCCTGAAAGATACCGGCGATTGGAAACAATTGGAATTATTTGCTCGTGGCTCGAAGATTGCTAAAAATTGCGTTAAGACACCGTTAACCTGTAAGATTATCGAAACGTTTCCGGCTGCCAGATCATGTAAGCGTGGCCAAGTTAAGTTTAGTGTAATGCATCCTGGTACTCATGTTTGGGCACATTGTGGTCCGACAAATTGTCGTTTACGAGCGCATCTGGGATTGAAGGTACCGCCCGGTACAACGTTAAGAGTTGCAACGGAAGAAAGGTAGGCTTAAGATCTTTTTTCGTTCTAATTAAATTTAGTTTTAAATCTAAATACAGTCCAAAAGTTTGGAGTAAGTTAAACGTGGCGAATATTTCTGTCAAGTGAATAGTTTCTACCGTAATTTTTACAATTTTTTCGCTGAATCAAAATTCGTGAGAACGCTGCCTAAGTTTTGAGGTAGTCGAACAATTTGCAAATATTTAATAAATTTGTACATGGATACGAACATAGTTAGAACACCCTTTTCATGCATATTAGTCATATCGCCACTACGATACCGAAACTCCATACAAAGCTTCAAAAAGTAAATAAATAAATATATTAATATATTTTCAGGACCTGGAAAGAAGGCGAATTTCTTATATTCGACGATAGTTTTGAGCATGAAGTATGGCATAACGGAACTAGTCTACGTCTAGTACTTATTGTAGATATCTGGCATCCAGAATTGACTGAACAACAACGAGATACTCTTAGTCCCATATAAATTATGTGTGGACATTGTAGAGGATCCTATTTACACCAAAGCCCAAAAATTTTATAATTTTATATTTTGTATAGATTCTTGTTACACAATATTTTTAATCAAATTTTCACTCAACTATATATTTTGATTATGTATACAATGAAAACATTAACAAAATAAATACAACATCAAGTTTACCATTTTGAGTGTGCCGTTTATGTAATTTTGTCGCGTTTAAAATGTTCGAAAGGATAAACCGAATAAAAACAATGTTAGAAAAAAATTATTTTGTATCTCAAAGTTTATATTTTTAATGACTTTTAAAATAAAAAAAAATGAAAACTTCGAATCTATCTTTTTTCTTCATTAAAAATTTGTTTTTCTTTGGTTTAAAGAATCGTTCCACTCCACATCATTCATACAAGCATTTTTCATTTTACTAGAAGTTTCATATAAGGAGTTCTACAGTACGCTCACTGTGTATCTTATGGTTTATGGATGCATAGCGCTCCATTTCAACTTTGTAGCTGCGGTTCCCGTTCTCTATAAAACTTGTATATTTACTCAGGTTTTCTCTGATATTTCTCACTTTATAGATCACTAAACATTCCGTAACTTAGCAAGCAGTTTTGTCAAAGAGCATAGGGCAATGACAACAATCCTTCATAAGATGTGATCCTGGACTGATGCCTTTTCCCTCATTTCAAGTTCGATCACTACTTTCTTCGTCTGTCTTCTAAGAGTTTGCCGTTACTATTATAATAAGTCTAACAAAGTTTATTTGCTATTTTTAAGGTTGTTGTGTATTCTGCAGACCCATCCCATAAGGTACTTTTACCATGGGTCCCTTTAAATAAATGAAGGGGGGAGGTAAATGCGCTATAGTTTTACTAGCTCAAGGCAACTTGCGCCTAATTAGATCGTACCCATACGATTATAAAATAATATGAATAAGAGCTTAAAATGCTTTCCCAAATATTATCTCGATCTGAAATAAAAACATTAAAATGATTCGAAAATAATAATATGAACTTTATAAAATGAATGACCGTACGGTTAAAGAAATGCGATAATATTACATGCGCGACCGCCTTAACCCGCAAATTACGACTGAAAAGAAAGACCCACTTTGGCGGGGTATACAATTTAATGCATCCTGAATATGTGGACTACTGATTGTCGGCAGAGGGTGCAGTAATAATTTACAAGTATCGGTTGACCGCAATTTATAATAATGTACACATAAGATGAGTACTTTAAGTAGAAATTGAGATGACCCGGTTACGTAATTTACAATAACAACAATACATTTGCTCTATTTTTACGAATTGGTTTTTAATTCCCTTTTGGCAACAATAACTTAATCAAATTTTACTGCGGTTTCGACCTGATTTATACCTTCAGGTACAACGGTGTTATAGCCTGCACAGAGAGAGGAACGAAAAGCAGCTAGATGAGGGAAGAAAATAGTTAAATCACGAATGACGATAGACCTTACTCTTAACGATCAAATTAAAAAATAATATTAAAAAAATATATATAGAGTAGTCGTTGATTACTCATACTTGAATATTAGAGCTTTGCATTACCAGATAAATTCATCGTGCAATATAATGATTTTATTTGTATAGATTTTGCTACTAGTCTAGATCACCGTTAACTGTATATAAATTGTACACCTTTATTAGTCTTCTTTGGATAAAACACTTTCAAGAATTAATTACAACCGAAGCTCTTTGAAATGCCACCTGTTAAAAATGACTGCTTACATATTTTTGATATTGATTGAACAGCATCTGGCATGACTGAATAACGTAATTTGGTTACGCTACTCGTCATTGGGTGGCTGAATGGCGCTGCTACCAGTATGCATGGTCTACTCTACTCGATCTTGTATGCCATGAGAGCCATGTATCAAGCCGATGGTATTATATATAATGACTCTATACTGTATGATAATTATGGGGAATTCACGATTACTGTATCAAAGATAAAGCACGATTTGATAAAATTAATGATTCTCTGAGTGTTAGGTGTAATGCTCTCTAGATGGAAAATAAATTCCTTTGAAGGAGAGCAAAGAGTGGGGTCGTACTTAAAGTGGAATTAATATTTTAATGAAGGGTGGTTTTTGATTGGTTTCCGAATCCCTACAAAAGTTTTTTAAACATTTACCATGCCGCAATAACCTGCATTAATATCCTCTTGCAAAAATACACTAAGAACACAGTACGTAAACGTATTCACAGAACTCCTTAATTACATCGTCAAGTCTTTAGAAGGAATGCGAAGTGTGCCAGATGTAGCTTCCCGCATCTACATCTACATAGCAAACATAGGGTAAGGTAAGTGGTCTTTTTACTAAATCTTCTTGGTAAAATTTATTACCTCTACATTCGACAACCTTAACTTAAAAAGCAAAATCAACAAATAAAAGTTTTAGTCGCAGCAACTTTATAAGATAAATAGCATTTGACTCGAGGTTACCGGGTCGCAGCGGAAATGTACCTGTACTACTTGTTAGGTAAATTGTATTCGAGCAACGTAATTGCTTCAGGTTGGTTAAAACCTCTCCTGCATAAAAGTTGGCGTGCAATTTTACAAGGGCTCCTTTGCAATTACACGAATTTGAAAATCCTTTATGCATGCAAGTATTACAATTCAGTACCCACTTCTAGATCTAATTTACTTTCGAGGTGAAGTTGCTATACATATGCTGAATATGCGAAAGGTATGCAACGACTAGTAGTAGTATTATAAAAAGGGAGATTCATATGAGAGAAAAAACACACCAACGCGAATGGACTAATTCTGATTAATGTTTTATCAAAATTTTAGTGGATGCCATCATCCGAAAGTAATTTATTTGAAAAAGTATTAGTATAATTACTTATCAAGAGGCATTTTTACTACAACCTCACGACCTGATAACCAGCGATAGTTCAGGTATCGAAATTGCTTGTATGATAAGATAAATTCAAATACAGGGCTCTCAGTTCGAAGGCAGTCGGATCTTCAATGGATACTTAAAAGATAAACTTGCAGTCGTAATGTGGCTGATACTAACTAGCCATCGGTACTTTAGAATTTGAAACACGAAACTTGTAAGCGACATTGAAGTGGTCCCATCTGAAAAAATGGTAGACGTGCTCAGTTGCGTAATAATAATAATCAATGGCGCAACAGTGGTCGGTCACACGCTTGTCCGTGATTATTACCTCGATTTTACTCAGGTACTTATTTACAGCTGAGTGGACTGGTAGTCCGGCACCCAATCCCATTCTCGAAATTTACTTGTCGCCAAGCAGATTCGAACCTGGTAATAGGTGCATCGACGGCAAGTGCTCTAGCCACTAAGTCGCCCAGACTACTGAGCTTAGGGATCGAAGGTATGGCATTCTTCATCGCTAAAATATAGTTCTGGAGCGACTAATTTGATTGATAATCAAAAATCGACAAGTAGTGCCCTTCCTTTCAAAAATAAAGACTAACGAAAAACCAGATTTAGTAAAAATTATTGAAGATGCTGATCTTGTTTCACTTGGTTCCGATCAACGCGATCATTTTTTTATTTTTGCCGTATATGCCAATAACCCCTGGACCATCACGATTTTAAAGTGCGCGTGGAGTGGGTGATTTGCTTTTGGTGCTGAATTCTTTCGGATGAAGATGCAAAAAAAAATATTCGAGGGATGGCAAAAAATTTGATCTCAGGCAAACAGGCTACGTTTTGTCTCGTCTCCAAAAACGCCCCGCCCGCCCTATATTTTGTCCAAAAACTAGTAGGTAAAGTTGTGCTATTGTGCTATTGGCAGATTATTTAATTATCTCATAGTCGGTCTAAAAACCTGGGACTTTTATCCAAAATCACTATAGTACCTAATATGGTCAAGAAACTGTCTAGTGTCTACTCCCACATAATTATGATTTTTTTTTAATTATAGCTATTACATCCCCTTTTCATTGACACATGTCGCAATTAAATTAAAAAAAATTTATAGACAATATATCAAACGTTCGGTTTTTCCCGTCCAAATTTCCTAATATGTCTGGAACTTATCTATACAATCAAATGTGTACCGTGAATTTCTCCAAAAATCGTATCGGTAGAACTTAAGATTATTAAAGCTTCATGTCTTTTATAAATGCACCGACGCTCTTTAGAATGTGCAATCCAAATATATCGCGGCACGTGTATACTGCAACTAAAAAAAAAAATAATAAATTTCTCGATCTGGTTATCTGCCTTCGGTCATCAACGACTTATGTACACACTAATCTAAAGTATGACTAAATATTCCACAAGTGCTCTCTCTTATAAAAAATTGTAATAAGCCCTCGTCGGTTTTGATCGAATCCCGCGGGGTCTCAGAGGCTCTAAGAATCGGGTAATCCGCGCGATCACTTTCTATAAAAGACCGTACATAAGTCGACCAAGATTACCAGTCGTTCTTACTACCATCTGTGTTAACAACAAAAATACGTAAATAATAAATTTAATTTTCGCGATTAATACTTGTTCTTAATTAGTGGAGTGCGGTTAAATTTCGTTCTTTATTTCTTAAAAAGTAAATTCGTAACTGAATTTAAAATTTTACAAAATTTTTGTGTAAGTGTAATCAAAGTTGTGTAAAGGTAAATAATTTTAAATAAAAAATATTCATTCAAAATATAGTGACTGAATACTGTGTTTAATTATTAATTAGTTATAGTGAACGATCTTGCAGAAAATTACCATTAAATAATAATATTTTTAAAGGTGAAAAATTTATTCGGCTCACATTCAAATTTATATTTTTGGCTCGTTCATATTGTTGTTATTTTTTGATAATAAATAAATTCCGTTTGATTATTCCCCACTTGATTCAGTAGAAATAAAACAATTAAAAAATATTCCGTTTATTGATCTTCGATTTGTGTACATATTTTCATTTGCTTGTTCTCAAAATAGAAGAATTAAAGAAATGTTGTACAACATATTCAGTTCCTTTAAACCATTTAGGGACGCATATCAAGTAAATTTTGTCTAACTGAGTAAGATTGTGACCTGGGTGGGACTTGAACCCCTAACCCCGGGACTATTATTCAATCTAAGATCCTACTAAAAGGTTCCTTTTAATTTCAAAAGTTCCCTGAACTCCTAGTCAAAAAAAATGAAGAGTAATTTTCGATCTTTGCAAATAAATTAAACATCGGTATATTTATCAATTAAATTTGTTGTGTTTGTGCTTTGAACGTACTAATCAATTCAGATAAAGTTCTTTTCTGGTATTTTCGGAGTGTTACAATAATAAAAAAAATTTCGAACTTTAGCTTCAGATAATAGCTTCAATTTGGATCCGGTCGATTGGTAAAAATCTTCATAAATAAAATCAATAATTGCAATAAATTATAGAATTATTTCTTTTCCCAAAACAAAAGCTACGTACTTTTCAGTCACCTTTCCAAAAAAAAATCTCAAATATTGCATGTGATTGGACTAAGTCAATTTAATTTAGCTGTTGTTCATATTTCCGTTTGCAATTTCTTTTGATCAGTTACAATGTAGTATTAGCGAAGTATTAGCACCAAAATTTCAATTGATGAATAATTAAAATATCATTAAAATATCATCAAAATATCGGAATTTTTAAATACAAAAACAAACAGTAAACCACACTATCATTTAATAATACTGTGTGGTTGGATTTATTGGGTGATATAAAACATTTACGAGATCTTAATTACATTTTATTAAAAAAAGAGTTACCGAGTGATCAAATTGAGTTAAATTTTAATAACTTCTAAATTACAAGAGGTAAACTATCTCATAACTACAAGTATTTGTACTCAAATGATTAAGAATTGTTTGAAAACTAAATTAAGGATTTTTCAAATCAGATCTTTCACTAGTTTTGATAAAAAAAATTACATTAAAATAAATATCCCTCGGGGTTTTTGGAAAAAATAAACAGCAATTCAAATTTTCATGATCCTTAATCTGGCCATTGAAGATAAGAGTATTAAAAATAATTTTCAAAAATTTGTAAACTGGTCATGGGATTATCCTTACATTAAAGATCCGACCAGTTTTGGGACTTAGAACTGTAGCAATCTTCTGAGGCCCATTATTTTTTCAAATATATTTTTTTGAGATTGTAGATATGCGCTATTTTTAAAAGTTCTGAATGTTGTATTTTTATCTTAACTGGATTTTTCACATTTTGTGGATTTTGTACACAAAAAAAATACACTTAGGCTGTTGCCCAGAATTATTTAACATTTTAAAAATACTCAACTTTATCAGCTAATTCTGTCGTTGAAAAACATACAATTGATTTTCTACACTATTAAATAGCTTTAAGAATTTTTCGGTTGTTTTCGGGATTAGAGGAGTTTCGTATGAAAAAACCCTGGCATAAGCGCGTTAATCTCGTTTTCTGAACATAAAAGAAGTCCTTATTGAAATTTTTCCTAAAAATAAATTCGAGTGGGTAATCAAAATTTATTTCGCCATACTAAGTCTTTGATTATCTTAATTTCTGATTATTTTCCACGTTCTTTGCAAATAAATAAGTCAACTAAAATAACCTTGTTTATTCGCGTAACTAGCATTACCCATAGTCTTCAATTGGTAACATGTGGGTGAAATTTCGTTAATATAATACAATCTTCAAAATACACGTTCTATTGCTTTAAAAATCCAATCTAGGCAATCACCATATAATTAATAATTTTTCAATTGTGTGAGACTGATAATGAAAAAAAATATATAATCGTTGATAAAAGTCTAAGCACTCTGCACGTGAACATTGTTGCTCGTTAATCAACCAATCACCTGCGTTTTATTGCGGTCTTAATTTCATTTCGA
Organism: Beris chalybata; assembly: GCA_949128065.1. NCBI lineage: Eukaryota > Metazoa > Arthropoda > Insecta > Diptera > Stratiomyidae > Beris > Beris chalybata. The sequence goes on along the minus strand of OX421894.1, from coordinate 3,437,582 downwards.
TCTGACCGATTAATGTGCACTTTGACCGCCGTTGTATGTAAGTTGCATAATTAAAGCAATTAATAACTGCTGAAGTATAAAAGTGCATTATATGAATTCAAGTGCTTTCTCTTGAGGCCTTTAAACAGCAGAAAAAAAAATTGATTTTGTATCAAATTGGTAGCATACCTATAAGAAAAAATTTGTTGGCACGTGTATGTTAACTACTTGTTAATTATTAGGAATGTTAAAAAAAACCTGCAAACATTTGAAATTTGAGAAAGAATTTTTTTTTGTTGATAATTTTTGAATCGAAAGCACGTAATTGTCCAATTGCTTACATTTTTCACTTTGACTCATCGTTTGGTTATTCTTGATTGTGCCTAATCATTTTTGCCAATATTTTATAGTAAATTAAATGCAATTTTTTCCGACAAAATTTTTGTTTACAAATTTAGAAATTATGATGTTTAAATTTCTATTTATAAACAAATTTACTTGCGCCTGTTTAAATTTTAAATCGGGGTTTGCTGACCTTATGCTGTAATAATTTTTGTTGACTAGTAGTCGAATATATCAACGAAATTTTTTTGTTCAAAGAACCAAACCAAATTGTTGTTAGATTACAATCGGGACATCAATTTCTTAGTGAAATACACATTTATATTTCGATAGACGCAGAAATTAGTTAAGTAATATATTCTTTTGAATTTTCAGTGCTGAATTGAATACTACTATAACAAATACCAACAATTGTAATCAGATTATAATTCAAAGTTTAGAATAACATCGAAAAAATAAAATGTTTAATTGCTCTTTAATCTAAAATTTCTAATTTAATCAGTTCAAAACATGGAATTGACCTACTCCCACTATTTGGACTAAAGTCTGTATGGTTTTGTAAATATTTTCAAATTTTTAGTTTTTTCCGATATTAAATTTTTTTTGTTAATAAGTCATGGCATGTGTTCATCCCGATGTGATTGCAATAACCTGGATCAACTGAAAAAAAAACAGTTCAGTTTCACCTATCTGAATTGGGTTCAGTTTTAGGCCATCAAAGTGATAGAGAATAAAGAACCGAACCTTGGTAATAAATGTGCTTCACTTCTAATATGAAGAAATATATATTGATCACGATACACAATACACATATAAAAAATAGATCGGGTCAAAAATAATGTTGGAACTTTTGTTAATAGAAATTATCAACATTTTAATCTTTCGATATTTAAATTTGTAATGGTATTGTATATATTGATTAGATGTCGAATAACTTGGCTTTTACCATATTCGTCTAAAAGCGGGTTTAGGATTTTTTTTCCCATTTTCAACCCCTAAAACGGTACAGAAGAATTGCTCACATTATACATATATCTTAGGGTTGATAAGGCATCGAATTGGTTTTTATTTCCTCAAGCTTCCTTTAGATGCAACTTAAAACATATTGCAGGATATTTACCTTGATGAGTGTGTATAAGCGGATTGCATATATGTTTTCACAATTTTCGGCATATTTTTAAGGTTTGTTGAGAGATCAAATTAGTCTTTTCATATACAAATTTTGTTTATAAAATATAATCGTCTAAAACCCGATTTTTAGATTTTCCCAGGGGGTGTAAAGGAGTTGCATACGTTTTCATAGTTTTCGCCAACACCGATGAAATATAAAATTGGTTAATACTCTTACGGGCATTTTATTTAGTTGGATTAAAACTGCTTTCAAGTTTTTTCAAACTTCAACCCCTAAGGGAGTGTGACGGGGTTGCTTACTTTTTCACAAATTTTGCCAAATCTTTAGTTTCAAATTGGTCTTATCGCTTTTTATGGTATACCCTAAAAACTTATTTGACAATTTTCCAAAAGGTAACCCTCAAGGTTTGTACAAGTTTTTACAAATTTCGTCATATCTCTTAGGTCTGATTAGACAGTAAATTTGCATTACTTTAACTGTTTCCCGAAATTCGACCCGAAAAATAATATAATTTGGCCCAAACTTCTTTCTGGCAGATACCGATGACGGCCAAAAATGGATTATGGATCAAACTAATTATGAAGTCCAAACGCAAATTTCAATGGGATAATCGCCCCAAACTTGAGCACAAGATTCTTCGACATAAGTATCCTGGAGTAATAAAAAAGTAAAATCGTATATGCTATTAATAGCAAATGATCGATAATGACGATAGTATACTTAGCCGAATAAGAGCCAATCGGCTATCCATTTAAGGGACTTCAGTCGCGAGTCGCGTGATCAGCGATTAAATAATCGTGAGATTACGTTGTGGATTAAAGTATATGTTTAAAATTTGATACGACATGTGTGTGATTTTGAATAGGTTCTTTTTTGGGCAATTGATTGACGGCGCTAAAGTCAATTTTTTGTTTATTTTTTGTTCACATCTTAAAATGGTTGACTTTAAACGGAAACAAGGCGGCAAAACAAATCTTATGGTTTTTCTATAAATGGACAAATAAATGCCTTTTGAGGATCTATTGAAGTTCTGACGATAGTTTTTAGAATATATCAATTGAGCTCCAAATAGATTTAGACTATTTTGGTAGTTTTAACATAATTACTCACTATTAGACTGCTGAAGTATGTTTTCGAGATGACCATAATATTCGCCTTCACGGGCTTTGCTGCTATAAAATCAATTTGGCAACAATTTAAAGTTGAACGTCCTGCAATCAGCTCAACGTGATGAACTTCGTATAATTGTTTAAATGCCAATAGAAAAATGATGACAATGAAAATATTTAGTCATGAGACTTGAATAAGGTGAAATACTTCCTATACAATATTTTCAACGAATTCACTAAAATTATGCAACGTAATTGTATCACGTGAATGAGCAAAAGATTTTTATTGGTTATATGCATTTTATATGCATAAAAAGAAAATTTCTTATAACTTGAGTGAAATGAATTTTAAAGTCCAAACCAGCAAGTTGTTAATTTTGTTGTTTTCCTCTTGATTAAAATAGTACTAACGTCATATTGGAATTATGTTATGTAAATTTATACGTTTTTTCTCACGCTTTTTTTTTATATTTTTTGTTTAACTGGTCGTTGTTTATATTGAAATTGATGTTTATTAATACGAAGCAACAAAAAAAACTAGGCCTCTGATAATATAAGTTGGAAGGCAACTTTATAAGGCACACGTTGCTTGAAAGATTAAGACGTTAAGTTGTCTAAAAATAGAAAAGCTGTACAAAGCATTTATGACATTTGTATTGTGATACAAAAACAGGTATATGAATATTATTAATAAAAGTGTTTTGGTTTTCCTTATGCACTATTTCAGGCCGAGCTTAAAAGTCAAGTGATAGAAGCGATTGTGTTTTATTATTTCGTATATAGCTCACATACACGATGCTCCTGATTGGATTTCTTGCTATTTTCGCCGTTTTCCAAAGCGTTCTATCTTCAGATCCTGTCGTCACAATTAGTAAGCATGGAAAAGTCCGTGGCATCTACATGGAAGGATATCGTAATGGAAAATTCGAAGCGTTCATGGGAATTCCGTATGCAAAGCCACCGGTAGGAGATCTTAGATTTGCGGTAAGGATTAATTCGGTAAAATTGTATTGAAGCTTTTAATTAAAACTTCGTGTTCTCCTTTATTACAGAATCCGGTCCCAATAGATCCGCTAGTCGGAACTCTCCATGCGAACGCTGCAAAGGCTGATTGTATTCAGAAAAACTATTTGTTACCCACTCCGGTAGTGAGTGGCGTAGAAGATTGTTTATATTTGAACGTCTATCGGCCCATTGGGGTAAGTACATCTGAAGCCCTTTTAATCCTCCAGAACTTCAACCCTCTGCACCTTCCCACTCCAGGACTATAGTGAAATTGTGAGAAAAAGTGCACCTCGAAATTGATTTCAATTTGTTGCAGGTTTCGCAAAATAGAACAGTGCCTGTTATGGTCTATATCTACGGTGGAGGATTTTTTTCAGGATCAGCTAATCCGGTCATTACTGGACCCGAATTTTTTATGGACACAAAAAAAGTTATAGTCGTGACATTGGCTTATCGCTTGGGAGCATTTGGTGAGTTATAGCTTGTATTTAGCTTACTGAAATTGTTTTTTTTGTGGAGGTTCGGAAATGTTTGTTTTTCATATAGTAGAAGTTAAATTGGTTTAGATGGTAACCAAAAACCCGATCCATGTTTCGACGCAACTTTGTTCTTTTTTGTCTCAAAGTCCGGAAACTGGTGAAAAGCGAGTTCTCCACCGACAGCGTCATTATACTATTCAAAATTCATATTGGTTATATATAATATATATTCTTGGTTTCAACTTAACCTCGAATTAACTTAAGTCGAAATTGTTACAACGAATCATAAACGAATCATAGACGAATCAAAATGACGTTTTTTTCTCGATAGGTACCTACTGAAATTCTCAAAAATTCTAGTCAACTTGTATCACTCATTACAGCGATCATGATTGTACCGAAATGCTATAATATTATCATTAAATGATAAATCAAATTTTATAATTTTTTATTGAACCTATTTTTGTCCAGGATTTCTTTCTACTGGAGATGATAGCAGTCCCGGCAATTTTGCTCTAAAGGATCAAACGACTGCATTACGATGGGTTCAGAAGCACATCCATAAATTCGGTGGACGCAAGGATTCAGTGACAATATTTGGACAGAGTGCTGGTGGAGTTTCAGTTCATATGCACATGTTAAGTCCTTTATCAGAAAGTAAGTTTGATAGAAGATGAAAAATTGTTGCGATTTTACAATACTTCTTTCAGATCTGTTCCAGCGGGCCATAGTTATAAGCGGAAATGCTGGAGCACCATATAATGAACCCATCAAGGATCCACTTGCGCAAGCCCGCAGACAAGCCGAATTTGTTGGAATTCAAAATTCTGGACAATTGTCAACTAAGGATCTTATCACAGCGCTTCGAAAGATAAATGCACTTGATTTGGTCCTTTCGGGAGATAAATTTAAAGTAATATATTTTTGTTTTAATTTTAATTTTATTTACTTCTTTTTTCCCTTGGGGTCTTTATTTCAAATTGCAGTACTGGCATGTTGATCCTTTGACAACATTTCGAACAGTCGTAGAGAGCAATAATTCGGGAGCTTTTATTACTAAAAATCCCAGAGATTTAATAAAATCTGGAAATTATCGTCACGTTCCGTGGATGACCAGTTTCGTACCGTTCGAAGGAGCTGTTCGAGCACTGAGTATTATGTCCAACGATACTCTATTAAATCAATTTAATGCCAATTTCGACGAATTATTGATCAGACTTATGGAAATTCCAACGGAAACTATAGATGAACGTACCAGAATCATAGATCTATTAGTTAATAGGTACTTAAATGGAAGTCACCAGCTTACGGAGCAAAATGCCCAAGGATTGGGAAACGTAATTAAAATGAAAATATTTTGAAATTTTCCCGAACTAACTTAAATTTATGTGCAGATGATCTCAGGCCGTGCGTTCATTCAGCCTTTATTTAATACTATACAGAATTATGTGCAATACGCGAATACTAAAGAAAATCCTGTCTACATATATAAATTTGCATATCGTGGACAATCTTCATATTCCGTCTTGTTTTCGGGCAACACCAATGATTACGGTATGGCTTTTCAAATTCAGCAACTACTAAAATCACAATTATCTCAAATTTTTCCAATTAGGTGTTGTGCATTGTGACGATCTAATTTACCTTTTGCGATCACCAGTATTATTTTCTGATCCCCAAAGGGACTCGACCGAAGCTAAAGTTTCGGCAGCAATGATTGAAAATTTCGTTACGTTTGCAATAGAAGGGTAAAATAATTTTTTTTTTAAATTTACATATTTTAAAATAAATAGTATGTTTTTGAATAGACATCCAAAGCAATGGGAACCGATAGAATCGTGCAGTAATGATGTTTTTAAACGCAACGATAAAATGTTCTGCGATATTCAAGAATTTAAAAATTCATTAACACCAGGCGGCTACCAGATCTCAGTAACGAATGATTTCGATACTGACGAAGTTCAATTTTGGGATGATCTTTTGGGTTAAATTTGATTTAATATAGAATAAAATTCAAAAGTATTATTTTTACTAGGTTAGAAGTTAAAATCTGTGTAAAATAAAAAGCTAATTGATTAACACTTTTATGTAATATTGCTCATTATTGATGTTTATACTCGTAATGTATCCTGAGTAGAATTATAAATAAAAAGTAGCGCTATGCATTTCATAACTCTTTTACTGTTGTTAATTATTTTATATTTATAATTAATTAATTAATTTTGCAGTAATAAAATATTTTTTTATAAATTTTATTAGCTTTTATTGATTTTTTAGTATTTTCTTTGTTTTCGAGTATTGATTGATATAGCGATGGTTGGAACAACTCTTGGATTGAAACTCTCGAAGCTTCTTTGTATATTTAAGAACAAAAGTGTTCCGGAGAAATTTCAACAATTTCATTTCTGATCTACTTTTGGCTACTTCATCTTAAATTGTCAACGCAGTGTAAACTAAAATGTCATTGTCGACGCATATTGTCTACACGTACATAATGTTACAATTTTGAACCAAGAGCGTAGCGTGAAATTTCATGGATAATAGCCCATAGAGCTATGTATTTAGGGATAGATTAATTTTTCTAATTAATTCTCTGAATTGCTTCAGAATGACATGTACCATACTCCAGGGTTACAGGGAGTTAGAGCCTAATGTCAGTTATAATTTTTTAGGACATTGTTGTTAGCTCTTCGAAGTGTGTTTAAATTCTACCTGTTTTTGACTCTGTACTACTATCGAATGTGTTTGCGTCCTTTCAAATATATTCGCTCCAAATTTGTCGTGATTAAGTTTAATTACGATATTCTTTCGTCCGTTCGAAATTATTTCGTACATTACTGTGAAATATAAAGTTAATTAGTTTATAAACCGACTACCAGTTCCAAAATACTTATCGTCATTAAAAATTAAATACTCAAAAAAAATAAATAAAATCCATTTCTTCTTTAAATTAAAAAGCATTTTATTTGCCAAATAAATAATTTTATTAAATTTTTGAACAAATACATTTTGACTTGTGAATAATTATAGGGGCTAATTTTTGAAAAGGTTATTAATAATCTTTGAGAATTTCTTCTATTACAGAAATTAGTTTTACAAAAAATAAAACAAAAGAGTTTGAAACTATTGATTGTTTCCTACAGTCGAATAAAAAATTAAAATAAAATTACGTTTTAAACACAACTTTTGTCATCAAATTAACCCCTGTTTTGTAAAGCATAATTGTGCACAGCTTCTACATACACGTAATTTCTAATATTATCTGCTTACAATATTTTTACATCGATAAATCTCATAAGGAGAGAAGCAGGTACATATAAGCATGTATAACATACATATAATTTAATACTCGTTCAAATTTTATTACTGTCCATCTTGTTGTACAATTTATATTGTTGGTATGTTTGTTAGTTTTTGGGTTTTAAATTTATTGTCATTACAATTTGTTCATATGTGTAATTCTTTACGTACAAGTTTATTTCCTCTTACTATTAATAATTGTTCTAAAATATAATAAAATTTATATTTTGATTATATATTTTAAGTATATAAAAATAAAATAGGCATTTTATGCCTGATAAAAATCTATGAGCCGTTTTATTTCAACCTCAAAAATATATATATGTATCTTTTTTTTACTTTATTATTCTAATAATAAAGTTGATTTTTTTTTAAAATATTTTTCCTACACATTGACACAAAACTTTTGGCATATTGTTTTTGTAGTTGTGATATTTATTTAACAAGTGCAGTCTAATATTATTTTGATATAATATTTATAATATTACTAAAGCGTCTCTCCATTTTCTTATATATCTAGGTTTTGTGAACATTGTTAACATTTTGTTTATAATTTATTTGTTTATTCTTTTTTAAGGAATTCTATAATTATAATGTCTAAGACATATGGTGGTATTTGTATTTCTGGTAGGTATTTCTATATTGTCGTTTACTTACTACTTAATTCTATCGTACGGTTGTTTAATCACAATGTCTTCTTGAATTAAATGCAATAATTTGGATCAAAACCGGATATGTTTGATTTTTAGCAAATGAGTTTCAAGTTATTTTTTTTTAATTTTGAAATGATTAAAATGATATTAAACAGGGCAATTCGGATTGGATAGTTTCTACTGTGTGGAAGTTTTTGAATAACCATATTTTTGCAGTCAAATAATTCAAATTAATAAATTAGGCATTTTTTCCGATTGAAATTTAAATCACTCATGTACAATTTTTTATAATTTTTTTGATTTTAAACGATATGCTTCGAATTCGTATTCGAGTTTAATTATCCTCGTATTTATAAAGAGCGATACGAAATTTGCTCTACTCTACGATTTTTGTCTTTCCACGAAATAATTTCGTAGATTGAGAGGTTTTTCTGCGATTGTCCATTACAGATTTTAACGGGTGGTGACTTTTGAAAAATTTGAAAACAATCCCGGTGTCCTCAAGGTTGTGTAATCTCAACAAAATATGATTTTTATCAAAGATCTTGTATCCAGCGATCTCAACACAATTCGAAACTTTTGCAATGACAGTACTCAGCATTTATATTATTCCTACTGTTCTCCACTCAGCTACAGGCAAACATATACATAATCACAACATTTCTATATTGTTAAAACTCTCAACAGTGGTAGTGTGAATAGAGTCGAATTCAATGCATTGAAAACGCAAAGCTTTCTTTTCACTCTTAAGAAAGTGACATCTCTTATTATTAAAAAATAATAAACAAAATTTTTAGACCAATAGCAAATATAATTTGCATGTTTAAACACAAATCTGTTAGTTGATAATTCTGAATTAAAAAAAAAGATATCTATTTTGGGCGTAACTTTCATTATAGTTTATTATTTTTTAATAATAAAGTATTTAAGTATAACTTGCGTTGTTTTAAGCAAAATATCCATTAAAATTTTTCTCTTACTATTTTTAAGCAACAATTCTAAAACTCTCTTTAATCTCGGAATGTACAACTGAACGGGTTTATTTAGTATTTTAAATAAATACTTCATTTTTAAAAAGAGAATAATACACTAAAGATCAATTGACTACAATAGTAATGAAAATAAGGAAGAACACTTCTGATTTTGATCACAAGCACATCAAGTAGTTTATGTAAATTGCTTATTAATTCTTATGAACCCTTTGGATCTAACTATACAATTAATACATATTATATAAAATTGGTGTAATTTGACTGATTAGCATTAAAAGCGAGCTATAAACTGGCCACCTATAGTTCTTCGAAACTATTATATAAAGCTATCACGTGCAGTTTAACAAGTAGTTTTGGTTTAAGAGCCTTCTTCTCTTAGAAGTTATTTTATATTCTTCAAAAACCATTTAATACTTCAATATACGATTATTATAATTAATAACTTTGGGTTTTTTTTCCGCTTAAAAAATTAAATAAAAACTAATTCTGATCACTTTGTTGTTTAAATAAAAATCATTATTTAAAAATAAAATTACTATGTCTTAAATTAAAAGACCTATGCAATTACGGTCTTATGGATTAGGACCGTTGGTAACTTGAGCGGCCTGCCGCCTTAAATCCGACCGAATCATGGCCGTTATAACTGTTCCGATAACTAACATAATTGCTAACGTAATATTAGCCTCACGATCGCTAAAACTATCCAATAATGTCGAGTAAAGAATTGTAAATAAAATACCGAATACTTGTGATGCGGCATTCAATAAGCCGGCTGCAGTTCCTTCCGGTTCCGGAAATGTTAGCTCGGCGGCAAATTCAAATCCAATCGGTAAGTATCCGGTCATAAAAAATCTACACGAAAAAAGATGAATCGATTTTTATTATTCGTATAAATCATGTACACGACTTAATATTTATAGTATTGGAATTTGTAAAACTTACCCAAGTAACGACGCTGTTACATATACTACAGCTATATCACCTGTATTCAGGGTGAATGTAAATATCCACATCCCCACTGCACTTAATGCATACACAGCCAAAGTTGTCTCTCTGCGGCGTGGAAAAGATGAAAAGGTGGTTTACACAAATTCTATTATCCTTGAAAGTTATTTTTGTTGAAGAAAACAATCGGATGCCGTGAGAAGTACACACATTTTTGCACGTATTTCTTACGCGATGGTGCGATAATTACAACATACCACCCAGAGCAATTGCGTAGGGTCGGATGGGGTTGAAAAAAGCGGCTTTGTTGGTTAAAATTTAATCGTTGGGAATTAAAGTTCTTTTAAAAATAGTACGGTAGTACGATGATTTTTTTTTTTATAAAAGGCGATATATTATTATACAAATGGGTTTTCAATTTATCTTGAAAAATGTTGTATGTACATGCAATAGGTATGAGTATAACAAAAAGAAGTGGACGATAGAGTTAGGCCATACTTTTTTCATCCAATAAATTACGTCAATTTCGACTACAGTTTGGTATATATGACTGAAGTTTCTACTTTTCAACTTAAGCTGCCACATCTAAAATAAAGATTTTAAATTAAAGTAAAAATTCTCTTTTTTATATTTGTATTTCTTCAGAGATTCCTAGTAGCCTTCGTCCCCATGAAACTATTGTGAATTTAACAACATTTCCAGTACCAAAACAAACAGATTATAAAATGGAGATTGAAACTGGTAATATAGTACATAAAAGGTATTATTAAAAATGCAATCAATTTTTGCTTACACTTTTCGTTTAACATTTTCTTTTCTTCAATCCAAAGTATCTTCAGAGTAAGAATTTAAACGCAGGAATTTATTTAATTTCGACTGACTGTCCTGGAATGAAGAGGAGTCATCTGCATACCACACAAATTGGATACAAATGCGATTATACTTTATCCCGGTTGTATATTCTTCTATGGAGCGAAAGCCACTATAGTTTTGTATAATAATGCAATACGAGATACAGGATTGAGATTTAAGTATTCATTGTATTCGAGATTATGGACCGTAACATTTTTTGTCTCATCCCAAATTAATTTTCAGGGATGAACAATAATTCAACATTCTGAGCAATGAACCTCTTAAAGTAAACGAAACTTTCGCTCAAATAATCATTCCATAAAATCTTCTAAAACTTGACCCATAGAATTAAAAAAAGGAAATATCATAACCCAAACAGAACTTAAGATCTGTGATGAAACGTAATTAAACACAACACCGTCTAACCCCCAACTCCTCGACATAGTTTTTTTTTTAAAGTTTGCTCCTTACAAACAATTCTGCTTTTACGTTTTCTTAAGAGTGCTGTCTGTGCCTATAAGCACATCCTCCTTCTTTATAGGAATTTCAAGAAGTTTAGGACTTCTGCTATTTTCGAAATAAACTGTTCAACTGGGTCACGACAGACTGCCATTTGAAGTTTAAAGTTCTTGGTGTAGATAATCTTATTGAGTACAGTAGTGCAGATGGCATAGTAATTGGATTACTTACTTGAAACGATGCGTTTTATCTAAAACAATACCCGATATCACTGAGCCCATCATACCAAAGAGGACAATGCATAATCCAATACGTCCTGTATCCACTTCATGTCCTGGATAATACTTGAGTACAACCTGTTGGAAAATATAAATATGTTATTGTGGTGTACTCGTATTGTCAAGTGAATAGGAAAATTTACAGGATTCAGTAGAGTTGATATAGCGTAGAACACACCGACATTAATACCGTAGGACAAAAGGAGCAGAATATAGTTTCGATTGAGCGCCAGCGCTTTTAAGGATTGCAGAAATGATACATTCTCGCCAGGTGAGTGCGAGGTTTCCTGAGCAGCTGACGGTGGTGTGGGTGGCTTATCCTTGAAAACTGAACACAATGAAAGCTCTTGTATAGAGAATATTTAGTAGGATTTCATAGTTTGACTTACATATCACCATCAGGATTAGTAATACCGACGTTACTCCAGCAACGCCATAGAACATAGTCTGTAGATCCTTGCCAATGAGATCAATGTCGTCATGGTTGCCCACTAGAAGCGGCGGTAATACGAAGCCTAGGGCAACACCAAGCTGTTAAATTCAAATTCGTTTAATGTTAGTTATGCGAAAAAAACCTTAATTTTTATTTTATGTTGTTTATCTGTATCTTTGAACCATTATTTGTTTGTTCTCATTCTCATATGATATTTTAAGAACAAAAAGTACGTTTAAGTTCGTTAATCATGAAAATCGGCCACTTCTTCTAGTAGCTACCATACATAAGATACTCGTAAATACATTTAGTCTGAATAGTTTAGAGCTTAGATCTGCAAATCAAAGATATTTCATGAACAAACCTTGCCGTATTCATTTATTTTCTACAAACAATAGTAGCCAGTTCAGGTCTAAGTAAGTAAATGACCAAATAGCTCATTAGTAGCAATTCCTACGATAATTATAGTTAACAACACTATTATTTTTTATATGATGTTGTAAGTCATTTACAGAGTCTCCAGACAGCTTAAGCTGATATTTAGTTGCTCGCCGTCTACAGAATTACGGTCGATTAGATCGCAATCTGTAGCATTTCTAACAGAATAGCAATCACTGATGTTCTTATCAGCATCATAAAGCCACTAAGCGAGTAGCCCCTTATTACTCGCAGTTTATGAACGAACCACTTGGTACTTGAGCAGATTATGAGAATCAAGAATCGTTCATTTCTTTTGAATCTATACAAAAAGAAAATTTCCGATATTCCTAGCTGTATTAGTATGTGTCCTTTGTTAGTTATAAAATATTGTCATTCTATTTTTAATGTCCCTAAAAAGTGTTGGAGACATAATTGCAAACTTTAAAAACTTCAATTTGAAATAAGAAATTAAATTTCATTAAGTACTTGCTAAGCTGTGAAGATGCTTATGAAATATAACTAAGCCGAAGAGCTAACTTGAGTTAGAATTTAATTTTAAATAATTAAAAGAACAGTGTCACTTTGAAACAGCAATTATTTGACTTTTTTGAAACCCTACAGCCTACACTTAGACCAAACCTATCAGATGCAGGTGCCGTAAACGCGAATGCTTGTTAAATTCCCTGAAAATAGTACTCTAAATATATACACATACAAAAATATATATTTCGATTAAATTGTATGTTCTCTGTGTCGAGGATCTCATAAAATTCTTTGAAACGACCGGCAAATTCATTTGTCCAGAATAAAATACGTTTCGAACATTTTCCGGCTGTTTTCTACGAAGGACATGATACGGAAAAATCGTCATTGGTTCCGGAACGAAGAGTTTTCGGAACTTCAAAGAAGTGTCGGGAAGTCGAAAAGTTCTTCAACTTTTCATTTAAATACTGAAGAACATTTCCAACGAATGCAATTTGCGTCGAAAGCGGTTTCTTTTCATAAAGTTGAAGCAGTCTCATGCACCAATAAATTAAAAGTATTGCATTTAGTCCGAATATGACTAATTATTATACATAGTTTAATTCTCATATCGGACTTTCTTTCCATAGAAAACTCACTTATGCCCGCACAACAAATAATTACAATTTTGTGTTTATAAGAATATCCCATAGGAGATGACACACCTATGTACAAGCAGAATCAAATTTAGTTAATTTTCTCTTTTAATTTATGTAAGTTAGTTTGTAAGTTAGATTTAAGGCCACTACACAAGGTTTTTTGTACACATTTTTCCTTGAATTTATGTAACTAAAATTGTTGTAAATTATTTGCTTTGCTGTACTAACTAGGTTTAATTTAGCTGCTAAGATATTAAATTATCTGTTCTCTAAGGCATAAATTATAAGCTGGTAAACATAAGCATATAAACTAATAAATATTGATTGAATTGAAAAATTTAATTAATAAAATAAATAAATACATAGAGAAACCGATAAGCCAACATAATTCTGTATTTTAAGTGTTCAACCGCTAATTTAGCTTCAGTGACTACTGATTTTCCAGAACTATTCAGACTGGTTATAGAAGCGTTTATTGTAAGGTGAATAACAAGGTTCGTTTATCTCTAAGTAATGTGGAATTGTTACCTATCGTTACTGGGATATGTTCTTTCTACTTTCAGGATCTCAACCAGGACTCATCCTAGAACGTACAGCATTTTAATCCCTTCAACCGAGTTCAGTTACTCAACAATTTTCTTATTAACAAAAGTCATAAATCTGCAAATCCAATTGTATGCTCTACCTAATTTTTCAATCATTCCTGAGATCATATATCCGCATTTATATTCAAGCAAAAATGGCCTACAATCATTCAATTGTCTCGTATTTTTTCCATTACACACGGTCTTAGTCTTAAATTGTTACTTAATTTGCTTGCTAAGATATTCAGAGGACGTCGGTATATCCGAATTGAGTACGTATATTTATGTACATAGGAAGACATTTGGAATTATTTCAATGCCCATTTCATCAAAATAAAAGCAATTTTGTCAAAAGCTACTTATCATTTGTGTATTAAGAATTTGCCTTGTAATTTCACTTATATTATTAAGGTAATATCACATTGTCCGTGAAATCTATTGCGTTAATTTCACGTAAAAATTTTAGATAAAAGTTTGCACAATAGTTGTGAATATTTCAATTTAAATAATTTATTAAACCATTTTCTGTTAATAGCATCTTACATTCAAATCCCTTTAGTCTCAATTGCAATTACAGTTTTATTGCAATATAGACGAAAAACGAATTATTAATTAAATAGTTTAAACAAATGTGGTTCTAATTCCGGAGAGCGCGACGCGCGATATTCCAATTGAATCGCACGCGCCCTTTCGCGCCACTAGTTACAGTAAGCGCGGAGATTTGTTTCCCGCAGCTGTCAGAAAATATTATCAAAAATAAAATTGCAGTCTGCAATTGTATTGCCAGTTTGTATTATTGTTATTAAAATTAGTGTCATCATACTCAGTAATTAAATTTATTAATATTTCTCTCATTTCTAGCTCACTCCTGTTTTGGAGATGGTTTTTTTTTCTTAATCTCAATCCGCAACGTAGTCCTCAAAATTTTCATATTTTCTAATTAAATTTTTTTTTGGATGAAATGCTTCGTTCTCGAAGTATTATCATAAATTTTGTCCCAAAAGTCGGCCTACATTGTACAATTTCTTCATTTCCGACAGCGGGTAATTTTAATAGTCTTATCCATAGACATAAGATATGCGAGACAACTTCAAAACTCTAAAATTCTGGACATAATACCCCAAAGCCAACGAAGGATTCAGAACTTCTGTTATTAACGGATGCTAGTTTGCATGGTATTAAAATTGTGAGGATGATTTTCATAACTTACCACATTTTAATAACAAGCTACTAAAATATGCTTTAATTTGGCATAGTTTCCGAATAGGAATTTGCTCTGCGAACAGATCCATGGATAATTTCATTAGCCAATCTTTTAAATAAATGTCGTGACCATTTTCGGTTTGTCGGCACGTTTGTGGCATAATAATTTGAAAATCACCTAACCAAAGGATAGTATACGAATATTGTCATAAACTATGCTTGAATTAAAAAGATACCTGCAAAGTCTCTGTAATGCAAAATTTTATATTAATTTAAAATCATCTCTGCATGTTGTTAAATAAAATTCTTTCTCCACGTACTTAAGAAATTTTGTATTGAAGGTACCAATATGACTGATTGATACACCCAACTAACCTAGCCCTAAGCTCAACAGTACAAAGTTTGCAGTTTCGGCGAATGCAACCTTTTTACTCTTAAAACTGATCACGTAATTTCAAGGCTTTTGTTTGGAAACCACTCGACGAAGTACGATAATCTATGATTACTCTAGGGGTTCTCGAGATATCACAAAATACGGCCAAAAGGCTGGTTTACATGACAAATGCAAAAAATTTTTATTGAAATTGTGAGAGAGCTAGCATATCGAATTTTCAATGGAGTTGAAAGAAACTACTGCAAAAAAACAAAAATTACATGATATCTGTTCGTTTCACTCCTGATCAGTTTTTCATAAGAGATTTTCCTTCTCCCTCAAAATATCAGTAAAAAATATTTTCATTCGTCATATAAACCAGCCTTTAGACGCCTAGATTGACGATTTTTTCACGTCACAATGATCCCCATTTGCCGTCTTAATAACGATTGTTCTTATCAACACACTTGTTTAGCTCACCTACGGTTCTGACTTACTTGTGATATCAGAAGAGCTATTTGTGTCAATGTTTCTGCCCTAACTCAAATGACTTCCCTCTGTTCTGAAACACTTTCAGGAAACTAAAAAAACTAAAAAGTAGGAGGTGTAGGTACAAGTATGACATCGAACCACTTCATAATTTACTACATGGAAAATACAGGTCACAATAAAGGCCAATAGTTACAAAAGCAATATGTTGTAAGCCCTTATGGGCATTGAAGTGCATAGGAATAAAGGGTGGTTGGTTTTTGTAAGTTGACTCGATTTGAATACGGGTTGAATCTCCTGGGTGTTCCTAAAAGTAGACATGTTGTTCACTTTTTCACAAAACCGTTTTGTCCTTCAATCAGAAATTACTCGAAATCTAAATTTAAACAGTTGAATCGAAATTCATACCGTCATAATCATAAGCCTATTAATGTCATCTTAATCTTAAACTTCAAAATGAAGATGCACTTGAATATGTAAAACATAGAATTAATGTTCACATATTGACATTTTAATTATATATTATAAACCCGTAAGAGCAAAATCCCTTTAACCACGAGGGTAACATTAGATTGTTGAGAGCTTCATAAATTTCATGAGGTTCATGATTTAATTAAGTCCCCTTCGTTCAATGTGACCTCTTAAATTAAAGAGGAACAGAAAACAACTTGAACGGAAAAGTGTCTTCGAAGACAATTAGGTCACAACACGGAATAGTAAAACGATCCGAAACACCGAAAAAGCTAGTACATCCGTGATTATTAATCAGAAATTAAGGACGTAATTTGTAGTAAAATGTTTGATGTAATTAAGCCAAGGCTTTTCTCGCAAATCTCTCTCATTCATTTGATTTTGGTAGTGGTTAGTCATAACGTGATGCCGACAAAAAATCCTTGGTAATTAGGACTGATGCTTATGGGTAGCAGTTGAACTTATCTGTTTAGGGCCTAATGAGGACCAGGTTTAGTTGATTGTTATGGCAAAATAAGTGACGAAAATTAGTCAAGCTTAAGTTATTGCAAATTATTTATCCAAACAAATCTTTTTAGGTATACTTGAAAATACTGAACCTTTAAGAAATAGATACTCAGCAAACATTTTTAAGGTTTCGATCCTTTTCACCCAGGAATCGTTATTTGGACGTTCTGCTCCATTTCTCACAAAAGCTATTTGAAAGTCTGACCACCTTACCCCCATTATAGTGCATTTCTATGACTATCCAGCTATCCTGTCATTTCCATTCCATTTAACTTACCGACCACTAAAGCATCTCTGCATCGTGTGATTCTGAAAGGTCGCAAGAATAGCTATGCAAAACTCTCACACCCCATTAAAATTGTCCTCGTCGCCGGTGATTACGTCCCACGCCCTTGGCAGCAATAATTTCTTACTTTTTGCGCTAACTTTTTGACTATTGCAAATTTATACTCATCCTTCTAGTTCCCTAAGTGATTCCCGCTTTTAAGTGAAAAGTTCTAAATAAATATGACGAACGATAAGAAAATATCTCAACAGAAAATGCCACAGAAAATTATTTTCTTGCTATGCAGGATGAATTCGGAATAAATAAAAAAGGAGTGAAACATAAATAATTCAAAATTAAATTTAAGATAAAAAAAATAACAAAAATTCAAAAAAAAAAATTGCTTAAGCAAATTAAATTAATATTTTAAATTAATTAATATCAAAGAAGAATTCCAGCAAATAATTTGATCTATTTTTTGTGATGAATAAACAACGCACGCAGAAGCTCTATTTTGGATTAGAAGAATTATTAACGACACCTAGAGCATTCCGGAATGATTCACTTGCAGTTCAGGTAAATGATTCATATACGAGTAACAAAATGATTTACGTGAAAATTGAAAATAAATAGTGCGGTAAATGCTTCACCTAGATGATTCATTAACTTGCAGTGATTCTGGTTCTTTTGTTTAGTTATCTGAAGTATTAAAGAACTCAAAGAGCTCGAGTAACAAGTTTAGTACATCATATTCCGTGGAAAATTTTCAATTAACTTCACCGAGAATATATTTCGGCACTGATACCATCCGAAAATACACATAAATTCATTGCGAGTCGTGTATCGATTTCTAAGTAGATCTTTATGAACGTAGTGCTCCATTTTTTAAGCACTTCGAAATAATTCTCTATATAAATCTGCTAGAATCAATACCAATCAACAGCAATTTTGTCCTCCACCAGTAAACCACCACCTGTACATGTGAACCTTTTCATCCGATTCAACTGCCACTCAATTTTATTCCACTGTGGCGAAGTAATTGCTTCGATTCGTATTAAAATAACATGCACTTGTTTTTTTTCCATCCGAAATAATTAGTGAAAATATAAACATTTTCTTTTTACTTCAACATTTTCGGTTTGCAATAAGACATTGTGGCCCAAAATAGATCCCTTCCTTTGAAAAAACGCACAAAAGTTACTCCGACGCCAAGCAAAAGTTTCAATTCCTTAAAGTTATCATATGTATCTCCTTTGGAAAAGTTGCCGTCAAAGGACTTTGCTCCTTCCTCAAAAGAGCTCTTTCTTAAGAATTGTTGTATTCACTGTACGAAAATTGCTTTCAGTTGACTTCTTCTTATTTTTTCATAATCAAAGGTGGACATAGAAATATTATGTTCAAATATAAAGGACACTATACCCTAACGACTACAACTGAATTTCTTACGACGTATGACCTCTTAGAATTATATAGCACTCGACTGATGGAAGTCCGACTGAATTAAGTGGCAATTCCGGTTCTACAAAACATCCTTTGAATAAATTTTCTCGGAATGGAAGCGTGACAAAGCTCGTTAGGTCGAATGTAGTAAATCAATGTCATGTCTGAATTATGATCGTCATAATCACCAAAATTTAATTTAAATAAAATTCATATCAAGCCGAATGTGATAAATTTATGGGAAAGAGGTATTTTTCTAAAAACACAATAAAAATTTAGTTTAAACATTTATCAGATTTCTTATACACTTACGGACTTTTGCAGGAATTTCATCCTCATAGTTTATCTACAATATAAAGTAATAAAAAAGAACAAGGAATAATCTGCCAGCACTTTTTAAGTCTTGGTCTTGTGTCTTGCAGCTTAGAATGTCATAGTCTCTTTCAAGACTTGATATAGTAGATAATCCAACATGCCATCCCTTCAAGGGTTGGTGATAGGTCACCAATGAGTTTTGTCACCTTACTCAAACCTCGGTATGACAATCCTGGACCAAACTTTCGCTGACGTCTCTTACTAGTAAGGGTAGCATTAGATTTTAAATGCCATGACTAACAGCTACTCGTAGTACGCCGAGTGATATAATCCGTAACCTATGACACCTATTTCACGCTCAATTGATGTATTATCAGTTATCGCACATGAAAAATTAAACTTCAAAACCATTTTGCCGACTCAGTCACAAAGCGACCGGTTGTCCTGTTGTAAAACGAATGAAAGTGATACGCTACCCAATTGTATTAAATTTCCTAGATTAAAGAGTCTAGCAATAAATCTGGGGATGTTTTGTACGGCTGGCTACTGAAGCCCTGGTATCGCTACGTTTTTTAGTCGATGATTCGCTCAACCAAGTGATTTAATTAATTGCCTGCAATTTCATCCAACACATCACGTCTCCAGACGATATTTATGAATTATGACAGCTTCCGTTACGGACTCACACTTTAGCACTATGAAACTAGAAATCTGCATCAAAACTGTGGGTCAGCAGTAAATTGAATAGTTGATTAAATTTAAGTGGAGAAGGTCTTTAGTTGTTAGATGTTATAATATACTGGCTGTGAGCTAGCACAAGGTGGAGAGCTTAGTAAGCTATTTAAATGCTAGGTGCTTTCTTAATTACCTGGTTTCCAAAAACTCCAATACTGCATGCAGATGAAACTTGATCTGGCCCAAACCAAACAGCAGCCAGCGGTGCAGGCAACGATAGAATACACACCTGTGAAGGGTACAAAAAAATTTGATAATTTTAATAAACTTTAAACTTATTTTAACAATATTTTAAATCAGACTATATAACAAAATTTAAAGCCCTTGAATATACGCTATGTTAAAAACACTGTCACTGAATCAGTGGATTTTATAGTTTCCCACAAGTGCTGGAAACTGTCCAATCGCAGAGTTATCTACAGAACCATCCACACAGTAAATTTCCTGAATTAAGGGTTTGTCAGTATATAAACTTTCATTAAATAAAAATTAATTATTGTCTGCATTGTACTTAAAACAATAATATTTTATTTTAACCAAGTTTATCTGCTAGAATTTCACAGAAATCAACGTTCATTCTGTGCAGATAAAAAGATGTAAATGATAAACAAAACCATCGCAACATAAACCAATCAACTGAAACCGGAAATGCTATTTTAACAATGTCACAGAACAGTGCAATAATTATGAAACCAAAATTAAAATTCATATCACCGTATATGAAAGTTTGGCGATTCTTTTTGAAATTTACATATGAAAGGACATTTTATGAAAAAAAAAATGTAGTTACCTGTGCAACTGCAATAACTGTCTGTCCCAGGAATCCAACGTAAAACAGATCGGTTCGTACGGAGAATACTTTAATCCAGGCACCAACACAAGTGCCAGTCATTCCGACTAAGGCAGTTATTCGTAGCCCCTGCAAGGATATATGCACAATATAAATGATTAATTTCCGTGAAAATTCATGTGAAGCGACAAGCATACAATGAAGAATTTCAAATTACGCCAGGTGGGTGTGAAAGAAAATAAAGGTAATTATGAGGGATAGGGAAATGGCTAGGATATGATTTTTTCTCCTCTCATTCAATATTAAAGTGTCGGCGTTTTTATGTAATCGGTCGATCGTTTTTCTTACCATTTTGTCGAGAAACCAGCTGCCGGGAAATATTAAAGGAATGTAGACAATCATATAAATCATCGATGTCCAATCGACCCATGTTCCACTTATATTGTAATACCTGAGAAAAATAAAATATAATTGTGCTTATTGCGAAAAATTCTTGTTTAAATAAATTAAATACAGTGACAGAATTATTTAGTGCTGTTTAGTGTAAAAATCTAACCATTCGTTTGATTCTTGACAAAATCTCTGTAGGAAATTAATTTGATAATCTAAGGGTGCTTTTCCGCTTCATGAATAGAATACAATATATCATGCTATAAAACTGAGAGGACCTCATTCTTTAGGGTAGCTTTCCTGAGTTATTTAAAATGCCTACGTTCATGGAGAATACCTACTATTATATTTTTGTGCCTAATTGGAGAATTTACAATTCCCTTTTGGGCTCACTACTGAATCTAGAAGGTCAAAATCAGATGGGCAAAAAAATTCGGAAAATGCCATCCAGAAGTTTCAAAAATCTAGTAAATAAAAAAATTCCAGAAAATCAAAATTTCATAAAATCAAAATTTCATAAAATCAAAATTTCATAAAATGAAAATTTCATAAAATCGAAAATCAAAATTGTTTGAATTTTTGCTGGACTTTGTGTTTTTACTGTACCTATGTACATGCAAAAAAAAATTTGTTTAAATTTATTTTTCGCAAAAATGTTTAAATATATTATACTGTTAATTTCTTGTAAGAAATTAATTTATCTCAAATTTTTTTTACTCTTTTAATAAGTTTTTGGATCATGACAAAATTTTGAAAGTCAAAAATCTGACTAGAAATTCATTTCTACATTTTAAACTACTTTGACCCATTTTGATTTTATGCCTCGATTTTTTTAAATTTTTAGGTTTTACATTTTTGATATTTCACATTATTAAAATTTCCAGTCTTAACTTTTCTGGATCTCGGAATTTATGAATATTTTCTTTATGGAAATTAGAATTTCAAATTTTTTTATTTTTTTATTTTCCCTTTTTAAAATTCATGATTTTGCCATTTTGAATTTTTAAATTTCAGTATTTCAGATTTTGTTCGTTTGGGTGGATGTATTAGTTTTTTTAGATTTGCACAAGGACAGGTAAGATTCAAGTTTAGTTGAATAGTTTTGAGCATGTGTTTTTTAGAGGTTTTTCATTTGCGATTCGAAGAAACAATATTTGAGTTTTACTTATCAATGATCTGGAACTACTCACAAAAATGTCAGTACGAAAACTTAATCATGCAGGTAGGAAACTATGATCAATGGAAGGAATTCGGCAAGAAGGTTTTCACACTATCCAATATTAGTTTAATAAAATAAAATCTTCCACTCAAACTACGATTATATAATGAAGACAAGCTTACTTTACAATAACGTTGTTGATAATTGTGTATTGAATCCATTGCATTGCATTCGACGCCGAATAAAACGCAAACAAAAATATCACCAGCCATCTTATTTTGTATACTCGGAATTCTAAAGGACGAGAAATAGTTAATTATTTTGCTAGAATTTTTTTGACCGCTAAATATATATAAATAGTGACACTATTTACATTTTAATCTTACCAGAACTTTCTTTTATTGGATCTGTTGAACCTTTCGGCCTGATGGGATCTGTAGATTTACTGGTTTCCATGTAAGTATCTGTTGATCCTACCATCGCAGGATTATGTTTTAGATCCATACTATGAAAGTATTAGTTTTAATTATGAAAGATCACGAATTTTGCTAATTTTTATTTTCGAAATATTTTATTGGTTTTTAGTTAGGAACGAAATAATAAACGGCAATGAAGACATTTCTGAAAGGAAAAATAAAAGAAATGTGAAAATGTGAACTACTCAAGGTTAGAAATCAATAATCAACCATTTTTGTTTGCTTAAATATAAATTAACACTATTCTGCTCTAATGTAAGTGTGGCAACTTTGCTCAATATTTGAGTTTGGCACATTACTAGATACTAATAAAACTAATAAATGAATAAATATTAAACCTCAAGTACTAATTATGAATAGCTAGTGGAATGTATTTAACATATTTCAAGCCCTTTTTGAAACAGGTTCCAGTTATGAGTAATAATAGCACTAATAAGTAAATTCGATACCTATGTAGGTATATTGAAAAGGTATTTACTAAATAGCACCTCAATATCACTAAACAAAAGATTATCATTAATTATTTACACACTTTAGAATTTAATAGCATAGAAACTTCTGTAGCCAACCATATATTAAAAAACAATTAAATTTGCAAAAAAACTCCAAAATTTTAATGATTTTTTTATATATCGCCAAAAAGGTTCCATTCTTTGACTACCGTAATAACAAGGTGGAGCAATAACCTCAGACCACTTATTTTTGCTGAAGTATTAAATCGTAAATTTTTTTTGGTGTGCTTCGAACACTGTGTATTAGCTCACGATTATTGTAAAAAAAACTTTCAGGTAGTCTTGTAAAATTTGAAAATACAACACAAATCTTCGAACAATATTTCACTGAACAGAAATTAGTGTGCCCTTTAAAAAACACACACAAAATTTATGAAATAAAATTGTATTTTTGGAAAAGAAGTTGTGCAATTTTTGATAGAGGTTTTCTGTATTGTGTGTCAACTTTTTAAACTGGTACAAGAATAACATATCATTAGTGTGATAAATCAAATTGAAAGAAAGAATAAATTAGCATCTTAATTGTATAATACTGTTTAGCTTATAAGAAAGATGTTCAGTTCGATTGAATCGATGATATTTAGCTCAGTAGTTAGGTATGCACAGTTTCTACGAAAAAACTTAATCCGACTATTTACTAAATTTCAATCAGATATTCAAAGTTAAGAACATGCAATTTTATTGTAGTTTAAAGATGAAACTGCTCAAAGTTTTAATAGCCTCAGGCTTGTGAGCTTAAATACCTTTTGTATTGAAAACTGCAACAACAAAAGTCATAATTTTACTTAAAATCAGCAAATTTAATCTGGTATAATTTATGTGGCGAAAATGACTTGATCTCGAACTTCATTTTCACTAAAAGCTGATTTGTATAAAATTCGATTTGTATAAAATTCGATTTCGTAGCTAAAAGATTCCTTGAGATGTAACGAATTCCGTAAATTGAGTCAGGAAGGAAGTAATCATAGGATTTTTTTCCTTCAAAAATATATAACACAAAATTCAATAAATATTATTATACTTATACAAAACATAATATAAAAACAAAATAAAAATATTAGCAAATGAAACCAAAATATTTATACTTTTACTCCCCATCTCTAGTGGAATAGGCTAGAAACTTATCGCAGGAAAAACATGCACTATGTTGTGGACCTTCGCAGAAAAATCGTGAATCGAACTAAAGAAATATCCATAATTTCGAAAATATGTCGGAGAAATATTATCGAATTTTGCTAAAAGCAATTCGGTCTGTCACGCCTTACTTTACAGTATTACTTTTGTCGTATGTCTTCATTAACTTTCAAATCAAATTGAGAGAACTTTTCTGGTTTCGAATCTTCGCCAAATTATTTACTCATTGAAATGACAAAAAAAAATAGCAATCATTACCTGAATATTACAGACATTACGCAGTTTTTATATATGAGTCAAATTATTTACTAATTTTTTTTTTTCGATACGCTTTTTGATTAACAATCATTAAACCAGTCACATTTAAGGCTGGAGTTTTGGGAATTATTTACATGCGGTTAATTCGCAGTTTATGACTTAAAACCAGGTTTTTACCACTTCGTATATAATTAACTAATGTTAATATTTTCCGAGAGAAAAATTTTGGAAGATGCTATTAAAGTTTAAATAGATTAGGAGGGAACCATGTGTTACAGTGCTTGAAGTACAAACTTTTATTGTCAAAGCGATTTAAAAATGTGTGTATAAATATTTCGTAATATTATAGGTAGGTATTTCTATTTAATTCAAATTTAAAAGCACACAATATATGAACTGAATTCAGGGATTTGATATTGAAGATTCTAAGCGGCCTATCGAACGGACTTTAATACATGTTTTTCCTCTCTTGAATGCAATATGCCATATACACCCACCACTTCAATGCCACTTAGTGCATCAAACTTTTGCAATCACATGTCTTATCATTTGCAGCAAAGAAGTATTCAGAACTCTTCGAACAACAGCAAATCACAAATATTTAATGAAATTTACATGAATTACACATAATTCAAAACACTCACCTTTCACAATATTTATATGGAACTGAAGAAATGCAATCAACCGAGGTCGACAGCTATTCCGCTTTTTTGGAAGCCAGACACTTTACTTGTATTACATATGTTTACAAAGAAAGTAATGAAAATAATGTTGCTATTACAAACGTAGGTGCGACAGAATAATAGAATCTCATTTTTAATCACACTGTACTTATTTCGAGTAAAAACAACAAAATTTCGATGTGAACCGGACGCGTTTCAATTAAAAACCAAGCTTTTCTATAGCCGTCTTATCAGTTGATTAGTAATCTGTGAATTACGAACGTTAAAGTCGTACGATCGAAGATGAAGTTTTGGGATCAATTTCACTTAATTGGATCTGTTTTGAGTTAAAAAAATTATTTACTTAATCATGGCGCTTACGGTGTTTTTCAAAAGAAACTGACCAGTAAAACTAGACGAGACACACGCGATATTATGTCACTCCGAGCCTAATAATAAAAATAGCTAGAATTCGTCAGATCCGTTCTGATAGCACCTAAAGACTGACTAGATTTCAGTCAAAACCAAGCTAATTCAACGTCTGTTCGGTAGTAGTTTTATCGCGTTTTTTAGTATAGAATTCTGCACTCCGACATATCGTATATGAGGGAGTCCACGATGATTAGCTCACTAATCTTTGAATCTGTACTGGTCCGCCGCATTTTGGTAGACCACCACCTACATTAATTTGCTGAATATGTTTTGCTTTCTGAAGAGCACAGAAGCTTAAAATGCTGTAGATGTCAAATAAAAGCGACTGAAGACCTCACACACATGAAGTATGTATACATAGTTCCAATCAAACGCGATAGCCGATAAGAAATGCAATTTTTATCAACCACCTCCTTCAACCTCCCGTATCTTTCAATAAGGTATTGAGACAGATAAAAAAGATTATCGATACTTTGTAAGACTTTCGAAATCGCACAGAAGCTTACATCAAGTCGCTCGGAAATGTGCAGACCGATCTTATTTATTACATCTACTATCTGATGTGTAGCAAAATATATTTTATGATGGCTTCAACTAAATTTGCTTTTACCTTTCAGTGATTTATTACAGTATTTTTACGTTTTTTGATTGGTGAATATCCTTCCAGAATGTTCGACTTCCGTCGAAAATTTCCTCGATAAAACTACAATAAAGTAACATCGACTCGATAGTAAGGAGTTTCCTTAGAATACGAATTTCTTGCCATTCATTCGTTTGCCCCGTAGACCACGACGAGCAGGTGGTTTCCTATTGGAAAATAAAAAAATTTCCAATGTGCAGAGAAAACATGTAGAGAGGCAAAGAAATTATATCGGGAAATGAGAATATAAATCGGATCACTTCATGAAAGATGGAAGAAATTTCACCGGTATTTTTCAATTCTTTGAGACAAGAAAGAACCACAACTTTATACCACAAACAAATTTTTTCGCTAGTACCTACATATATATTTCGTAATAACGTGTTAACTCGCAGATCACAATAGACAATTTTAATCTACATGACATTGATGGACGTATCTTATCACGTAAAAACATCAATTTCACTTTTTATATCTTTCAAATAGTTGACAAAAAATTTGAATTGGAATGATGTCAATGTAGGTATCGAGTTCAAAATCCATTTGTGATGCACGGCTGGATAGGCCAACAAATCGTGATTGAAGTTTAGAAGAGCGTAGTTGGATTAAAATACGGGTGGAAACAGCTATAGCGTGCTGTTGCGGAGGATGGAGGATGCACAGGAACTGGTAACATTCTATAATAAATTCACAATTAGATTATTCAGTTTCCATTCCAATTCCTACAGCTTTCTACCAAATTATTGTGCTCCTTGCAATTACCAGCTTAATTTATGCATTTGTGTTTGCATTTGAACTCGTCTATCATTTATTTATGTTCCGCACCTGACTATATTTGCAGTACACTTAAAGATGAAGATTACCTACGCCCAATATGGGATTATCTATCAGATCCATCATTGATGGATCGAATAATTTGTGATGGCATCCATCCAGAACGATGTGTTGTAGATTGGAACAAAATTGTCTGATAACAATAATGAATTAATTGACTGGGAAAGCTTACTTTTAATCCTAGTTATCGTGTAATCAGATACTTTTTTAATACTACCCAGTTGTCTTATTTTGCTTTCATAATAATACTAATTTGTTATGATTTCAATCTAGTCGCACTCCTGAATCATTAGCTATGCATTTAATTGCATTTTTGCAATCATTTTATCATGTATAAATATAAATTGTATGTGACTGAAAATGCAATTATTTTCTCTCAATTGCGCGGGAGTAGCAATTTTGCATCCCGAATGAGCACAATTAGGTATAATATATGAGTTATGTGTATGTACATCATCGAAATGTATTTCATAGCATCAACATCCAAAAATCTAGAAGTGAAAAAATCCTATTCAAAATATTTGCATCTAGCTTAGGTCGTTCCTAAGATGAAAAATAGTCGTCTTTTCGTCCCTCCTAATATAAGAAATTACGTATTAAAAAATAACAAATGATAGTTCGTACCTTCATGGAAAAGGACATAAAATACGAATCGAAAATGAAGAAAAACTTAGTACCTACTGAAAAACTTCAAAAGTAATAAACTTAAATATTGAATGCATAAACGGATCTGAATATAATACGAGAAATTAAAATGAAACTAGAAATTATTTAAACTATCCTTTGCTTGAAAAGTTTTACCGCAAGTTTACTTATCTTAATTCCGCATACCAGAACCAAAGTTTTGAATAATAGAACATTTGGATTTTGACTTATTTCAAAAGTTTTTATCTTTTCGTACTTTTGATGCTTTAAATAGAACATGCTTTTCTGGAAATTTTGTGGAAATAAGTTTTCATAATGCATTCAAACTAATTTTCTTCCATAAATATTATTTTCTTACAGTGGTAACATGTTTTTCCCTCTTGAGTAGAAGATGCCACTATTGCCTCCTTTCAAACTGATACAAACTTTTGACTTTGTGAAATTCTTTTGCAGTTTTGGAGGGCTGTAAGAAAGGTGACTGTTAAATCAATCAAAAAATTGAAAACTTGGGTACATTTTGGATTGAGTTCTCCTCGATCTAAATTAAATTACCGGGTATATTTACTCGTATATTAAACCTTTCGGAAGATATACATATACTGTACTGCCTCTTGTTCACTACTCTTAATGTATGTACTATATGTAGGTTTACTCAATAATGTCATATCTTTGCCCTTCTTGCCGAATATAAGTTGAAGCAATTTTTACAGAACACGTATCGTAATTTATTCACCGTCATTCTCAATCACTCATACTCCGATTAGTGTAAGAATTGTTCACATGCGTTAAATAAATAATAATGTATTCTATTCCGGAGTGAAAGCTCACTTATATTTTTTTGCCATCTAAAGTTACTTTCTGGATATCAATTTGATACAAATCGCTAAAAAAGTAAGAAGTATACAGACTTATAAATCTGTAACAGGTGCGGCATTACATTCCGTACATTTTGAAATTTTCTAGATTTTACGATATTCCTTTAAGTGGGGACATTATTGTCAATCACTTTTGGTGTTCTTCGAAGTAATTCAAAGGTTCTTAAATTCTCTTCTGAAAAGAAACGTCCTTTTTTACATCATCTCGAACGTGATAAGGATCTTTACTTTTAAGGAAATTGTAGTGTCGGAAGACTCAATGGATTTGTGCGTTCATCTGAAAGGAGCCTGTAGCGCCTTGAATTAGATGTTCCAACAAAAATGTAAAATCTTTTCGACGGAATACAAGAACACTACAGAAAGGTATTCTTAAAGTTGATTTGTATTTGTATAGAACGTGACTTTTCTTTATAGTACGTAGTACATATTATTCCACCCCATCCTGTATTCCGTTTAGATTTCCTTTTGCGTTGCTTGTGATATTTGTTCAGTAACATTTATTTACGTATTTTGTGTTTTTTTTTCCGGAAAGCTATCATAAATTTATTGAGTTCAAAACAAAAAAGATTCAGTTTATTTTTAGAGAATAAAACTTTCGAAGCTATAGGTACGATGAATGCTTTATAAAATATGAATAAATTTAACAATTTCAGTTGTTAACTTTTCATCTAATTGAGAGTGGATAACTTTTACTAATATTTTTTTGTTACATTTAATCATGGTATTTTCAGCATTTTGTATCAACATATAAGCACTAATTCTACTGTGTTATTAATTCGCAACATTAAATCCAATTACGCAGAATTCTACCAAAATACGATATATAATTTTCCGAATTTTTATTCAAATTCAACACGATAATATTTTCTTTAGGCAGATGCATTATAAAAGTTTATGAATTTAAGAAAGTTCGATTATTAAAGGCCTTGGGCAAGGGTCAAGTAATAATGATTCTTGGAAAATTAAACAGTCCGGCTGATATAGAAAAACTCAGACCAGATAAAATCAAGTTCTGATCTAGGCTCTATCGTAATAAAGGAAGGCTATTAAATAAATTCTTGCTCTCATAAAAAACGCTTTTTTTCGAAAATTTACTTCTGTGGCATAATGGTCTTTTATCGTCATCAACTTGAATAAAATTTGTAAGTCAGTATTACAACTAGAGTTTTCTGTTATCATCTTCAGTCCTGTGCGTTAAGTTTATATTGCATACTGATTTGTCTATAGCTTCGGCAATTGGAAGGTAATCCATAAAATTCGCTAATTACCAACAATCAGCTGTACTGAATTCTGAATATCATTAG
The DNA here is from genome assembly GCA_949128065.1 of Beris chalybata. Classification (NCBI taxonomy): domain Eukaryota; kingdom Metazoa; phylum Arthropoda; class Insecta; order Diptera; family Stratiomyidae; genus Beris; species Beris chalybata. The sequence continues at coordinate 3,407,590 of OX421894.1, read as the reverse complement.
TGTCATGAATATGACTAATTCGATAAATTTGAAATACGGCAACTATCCAATAACGTATTTATCATTTTCAGATGATAATGAATCTGTACGACAAACTTTCTAGTAATGTGCTAATTTTTTGGTTTGAGCTTTTATTTTTTTTTGATATGGACCATAATAAAAATCAGTGATCCGAACTAATTTGTTTAGTCTGATGTTTTGTAACTTGATTGATTGCACGATTGAAACTTACTAAATATTGAGTTCAATAGGAAGTTGTTGGACATGTACTGAAATGGATTTATTTTCATCGACATTTTATTCAATAAAAGGGATTGTGATTGATATGACATTGAGAAAAACAAGCCACCTTAAAACTTGGTATTTTCACCTTTTACGAGTTTTTATTCCCCAAATACGATAAAGGGAAGGTGTCACCTTTCAGTGAAATTTTAGTGATGTAGGTAGGTAGGACGGAAGGTTTTAAGCAAGAAGAAAATCATCATCTCAGGAAGAGCCTATGGAAAAAAAATGCTAACAGTAAATTTTGTAGCTGTAATATTAGTAAGGTATTAAAAAGTATGAGCAGACTATGGTATATTACCAACTCCTATAGCTGTATAGCTTTGAAATTCCAAATCAAATTAATTAGTTTTCAAAAATTCAAAAATCACTATGAAAAATAAAAAAAAAATTAATTTTTATTATTTGCTTCAAGTTTTCTTATTTCTGAATGCAGAGCTTTATCCAATTATTCTTTGGATTTCTTCAAAAATTAACCTGACTTTGAATGTAAAGTTTTGGTATGAGTGATTTTTGAGAATCACCATTTTGGAATGCACAATATTTGATACGACATTTCAGAATACCACCAACAATATTTTTGTAAACTTTTAAAGTGTGATAAACATTTACAGTTATCTAAAGTTTGGATTACACTGTTTGATATGATATCAAATATTTGATCGGTAAAATTTGACAAAAGTTCAAGTAAATTTTTTTAACAGAACTGGCTTAAAATATTTAACGAATTCAAATGTATGTCCGGCTATGTATGGACCGCATTCCGGACTTCATTTTTTAGCACGATATCGCTTTCATCACACTGGAGACTTTTTTTGAACATTTTTCAAATTATCAACAGACTGTGATATCAAACATTATTGTAATTAACAATTAATTTTATCCTAAGAACTATAGGTACATGTTTCATTTCCGCTTTAGTTCTTCCGCCAATTTATAATATTTATTGAGTGGAGTCTTTGCTCATTCCTATTTCAGTAGTTGTAATAAAAACGGTTTAAGAAGTATTGTCTAAAAAGTCTTTGATTCTTGTGATATATTTTTGTATTGTTTACGTTAAAATTAGTAAGAAATTGCATTATGAAATATCTTCGACGCATTTCAATGGTTTTTGTTGGTGAGACGTTATCATCAACCAACGATAGAATTTTCAGAGCAGTTTGTATAAGTAAACCTCACGTAGGTACTTCCCGACTGGGAAAAAACGCTACTTTGTTTTAGTTGAACACCAACGAAATACACCGGGCTTTTTTTGCGATTGCAAATCTTTTTACCGATTGATTACCAATTAGGTGGATTGTATTTTTATTCTAGCAGTTGTACCTACCTAAAATACTACAATGTATTATTTATAAAAACTAATTGAAGTGCGAAAGGAAAAGCCACGAAAACAATGTATCACACAAATTTAAACTTTTACCATATTTATTCAAATTCATTCAGCACATGACAATGTGCCGGCAATCTGAACTAAACAAATTAAAGCTTACGCTACTACACAAAATTCTCGATCACGTTTAGTAGGTACAATAATAAAATCTGTAATTCAGAGGTGCATACCTGTCCGACGCTTCAGCAATTAGTTGTGAAGTGTGTAATACCACTTGTTACACAGCTCTTGCTCTTAAAATCGCTGTAGAATTCGACGGCTGAATTTCACAACCGTTCATATGGGACTCGAATTTTCATATGTATATGCACAGCACTCAATTAAACACTGAAATTAATATTTGCTTATTTGCATTCATACGTAGATTCCCGTATTGTGCTTCACTCTCAACACATTTTCGGTTTAATGAATTAAAAACGCGCGGCAGCTGAAACAATTTTTTTCACTTTTAATTTTGAAGAGTGCCTAGTGTCTGCACATTACCCCAGAACTGACGGCAGAACTGAATAGTAAGACTTCTAGTAAACGGTAGCCTACTCGACTGAAGAAAAACAGGACTGAGCTCGGAGGAAGATGTCAACCAGAAGCGGATCTGCTGGAGCTACGACTGACTGCACCCGAGCATCCGTTGGGGGTTTCATCCCAGTTCCCAGTTTCACGACCAATTTATAGCAAACCGTTCTCCCCTAATGCGCAATCTCACGGATGCTTGTGATTCTGTAGAATCCACTTTACGTGAGATGTCGAGCGGGTCTTATCGCGATTAGAACACGGGAATCACTGAGACACTTCTTACGTCCCCCAGCGAATTCGCTTGGTATTGCAGGGAGGGGAAGCTCAGCATCCCTGGTACGGCGCAGTGACAAATAAACCCATACCTGTCCACTTGTTTTGGTTCGACACACTAATCTCGTAAATTATTCGGATGGGAATACCAGAATTGCGGGCTTATCCAAGTTCTTATTTACGTTGTGTGAGGTCGTTGCGACTGAACCAGTTTAGTAGAAAAAAATCAAAAATTAAAATTGAATTAACTGGAAATTATTGACAGCATTATTAACAAGGTGAAACCATGGTTAAAAGTCTTATGGAACTATTAGATCATCCTGTGTTGGAACTTAATTCCAGCTATTTATTCCAAAGTAGAAACTTCTAAGCACGACTTTCGCCAATGAACCACCAATAAACTCGCCACACTCCGTTTAATTGGATAGTTAAACCAATGTTACAGCCGAAATGTGATTGCATTGCGTCTATTGACCGACACTCTTAGGACTTCAGTTCAGGAAGGGGCGCAACGCTAAGTACGGTCACGCTCACTAGGCACCATACGGATCCGTAGTGATGCGCTTAAGACTTACAACCTAAGATTTCCTTTCCTAAGTTCCTTAAGGCAAGGTATTAGTTCTCGACGGAAAAAAAATCTTTCTTCTTTTTCCGGAGCTACCGGAGCGCGGTACGTTCTACAGCTTCAACGAATGAACCGATTTTAATGAATAAAAGCTTAAAATAAAGTAAACTAAATTTGGGGAAAAAAGAGTGAAAAAAGTGATTTTTTTTCAAATAGCTGCCATTTTAGTCTCAGGGTGTTTTTTTAAAATCGGAACGCAAACATGATCTAGTTTCATAAACTTTTTGAATTTTTGGTTTTAGATCACTTGGCAAGGCTGTAGAAGGTACCGCGTGCATCAACTCAAGCCGATCGCGGCCTTACGTCATGGGAGCTGGAGCCACCATTTTGTAAAATATTTTTTTTAAAAAATTCACAGTTATTCCTCACTTGTACCTCTATATAACCCATTAATATTTTATTCATATATATTTATTTTATATCCAAAAAAAAATTCTGAAATTGAGGCATTTTTCGGGCGTTTTAACTGATACCTTGCCTTAATAGCCCAGGCCATTAATTGCTTGCAAAAAGTCACGGTTAGAGTGGCAGGGTTTTTTTTTAATATAGGTACTATGAAACATTAGCAGCTTCTTTCGCCCTGCGTGAACAGTGACATTGCCGTAACGGACTTTACGAGAATCTAACGCTTAAATGGAAGGTCTAAATGGTTTAGAGAGTAGGACCGGTTACACAACGCACCTTTTTAGTTCTAGGTGTGTCCGTGTTCTCACGGGCAACTAGGCATTCCTACCCCTATCAACCCTTACATTTGACATACATATGTGTTCATAGTAAGGTATTATTGAAGATCCAAAGAGTTTGGTATCTAATAATAATAATTCCACCATTCATAATAACAATGAATTCGTACTTTGAAATTGTTAACAAATTCGCGTAAAAGTATTCAAGTTTTAAAATTTGCTTTATTTGTGCCACTTCCTCAAACCTAACAGTTTTTCTCTTAATTTCTAAAGCTAAAATTAATTAATATCTAGAACCAGTTGCTCGCAACATTATTCGAACTTTATGAATCCTGCGAAACCTTTAATTTCAATGTCAAAGCAAATTGCTTTTTCACTCTTGCATATTTCATTACACGGTTATATGCAAAGTAGATACAAAGCGAGTTTTGTATAAAACTACTCGAGATACGTATCCTTAGTCCGACGATTTTGGCGAGTCACTGTAATAATAACAAATTTTGCGCAAAGATCCATAGACCAGGAAACATAAATTTACGAGCATCCTTTTACTCCCCTTGAGGGGGGGGGCATTCGTAATCCATTCAGAAAATTCGTTTCATAGCTTGCACGTGCTTTGAGTCTCTATGACGTCACAAACATTACAATAAACCAGCATAAGTGTGGGTGATTTTCGGAGGATATGTATCGATGCATCCCCTCTTGTGTTCTCAAGGATTTCCGAAAGGATGAGAAACTTGTTTATAGCGAAGCTGTGTATGAACTGAATATAAATATGCTGACGTCACGTATGGTTTGACAACCGCTCCGGAAAATTTAAGAGATTTAGGATATGTCGCAGGTGACTGCATTTGCATCTTAGAATCATCTCTTTGTAAAATTGAGTGTAAATTTAACATACTCGTAGCTTAATGATGTGTTCCCCCACATCACATAAAGAAAATTAAATTTCTTGCAACTAATGAGACTAATAATAAATTGATGGAAAAAATTACGGACATTCCCGCAATTTGTTTTATTGCTTATTGTTATTAGTAATCTGATAAACCAATGAAAATAATTCCAATTACATCTTTTCAAATATAATGCTCTTACGTACATATGTCGCGTGCAAGATAAACAAATTAATAGTAAAATTATGTGTTATATTTTCAGTCCATTGAAGAGATACACAAGTTCTTAAAGCACGTGCTCACAACTACTGATTGTAATATCTACGCCTCAAGCAACTTGCTAAGAAAAATCAAGACTGTCCTTTGTATTGCTTCCGTACAGAGGTCCTTGCAAAATTTTCGTGCATGGAATCAACAGAAAATCTATCACTGTGCTGCTGGTTGTTAAGCGATGAAATTGAGATTCGCACTATACTTTTTGGGTTTTTGAGCTTAGCTCGTGCATATTGATGTAACTTGTACATTATGATGATTTTGACGTTCAACATGTTACAAATGTAAACGATGTTGGTCTTTCGCAACAAAAACTTCTCTCACTCCAAAAAGCAAAAAAAAAAAACTTTCTTAAAATTATCTTCTATGGTAGCTTCAAAATGAAAACATGCCATTCTCATTAAGATATTGGTTATTTTGGTGTTACACAATTTTTTTTAATGCATATACGAGTAGGTCGGAGTATACTATATGTTCGCGCAATCGATCACTTCAAGGAGTACCTACATACATTTTTAGACTCCCTCGTTGATTGTCTTCCCAGAAATAATAAATAGGTTCATATTCACAAGAAGATTAAATTATGTACGAGTATCTTCACAGAGAGTATTCAATTTAATGTTTTTGAAAAGTAAAGGTATGATTTGAATTATTCTAGACATACTCAGTTACACGAAAACACGACATTCAAGCACTCCTAACTTTTTGTTTATTTCTAATGCCCAGGTATATGCTAGCAATATATTAGAAAAAAAACTGCCTTATCATGTACCATACCTGTGGGTACTGACTAAATGAAAGCTCAGATATTGTAATACTATTTGCGAAGCTTTTATATTTTTGTTATGAACTATTCACTGCTTGAGGGCTTCTCACATGTTGATTTGTGTATAGTTAATCGAAGTTTTCATTAAATAAATTATAAGTCGGCATGACAATAAACTTAAAACATGGGGTGTCCATTTATCTCATCGGTAGGTACTTAAAGCATTGCAATAATTTAAGTATTAAATATGCATATTGTTCCTATTCTTGAGATACTCGTACCTAGCTAAGACTTTACAGTGCAAACCACACAATTACTTGATCATATAAACATTCTTTTTTTTAATTTTGGGCTCGACATATATATCTTAACGTAAATTTAACATAAATCAAATATAAAGTTTTACTTTCTACTTAAAATCTGAAATATTGTTCCCTGAAATACTTTTGAAATTAAAAAAAATCATAAATTGGTCATGTATCAGATATTAAATTTCCAGCGTAAGATGTTCCAGAAAACTTTAAAGTCATCGGTTACAAGAAAAAAAATTCCCTACTAGTAGACCCCTAGGGTCTATTACTCATAAAATTTTGAAATGAAAGCAATAAGCAATATTTTTTTGTAATTTTTGACTAGTTTATTGTTAACAATACATCTCAATAAATAAATAATAATAAAATATTAAAATTTAATACTCCATTAAACTTTCCTCTTTTCATTCTCCTCGGTACGCAGATTTCTCCGTAAGGAATGGAGTACATTTACATATTTGTTCCATTAAGATCTGAAATTTTTTTCTTAAATTATTTTTTAGACAAAAAAGGAAACCTTTCGACTTTTCATAATTAAATTTAAAAATAATCGGCTTGAATTTTACCAATTAAAAGTTTTCAAACATTAGTGTTTTTACACGCTATGAACCCAAAAAAATTCCTAGAATTTTTTTTTAAATGTACGAAGGTCTCGAAATAATTTTAGCTAACTGTATAGCACTGTTCATGCTTTAACTGCTCGAATTTCCGATATTCCAATCGCTAAAGAACCGCTAAGTCATGTCTAAAAATGTTCCTACATTGGCTATTTTCATGATTCTATGTCAAGTTCTAACAAACATTAAAGTAACTAGCTACTCCTTGAAGATAAAATTTGTATGTAACGATAAAATTGTCCGACAAAAACTTAATGGAAATTCTACACGACAATTCACTTGTTGTTATCTTTTAGTGCAACGGAGGAGGCAATTAACCGCGAAATTTAACGCCATTCTGAAACCCGAAATAATAACGTAAACAGTTTTAGTGTTGAACGAGGTGTGGGAATTAGACGACTGATAAAATTATCTATCGGCTGAAAATCGCTTGCTAATTTCTTTTAGTTGTTTATAATTTTTTTTATTGTTTTTATAAATCTGTTTGCCTTTGCCATAGTTCCGTCCACCTGAACGTCCATAAGAGGAGGTGAATTTAGTAACGAATCGGATTTTAATTAACGTACACAATGCGACTGTGAAGTGACTAGAATTCCTCATTAAGCTCGCAGTGTGATTCCGACCAGTGTCCAGTAATGAGAAGTACACCTGAATCTTATCTATTTGCCGGTTGACCTGAGTCCTACCACGTACCGAACATAATGTAAGTGACTACTGTAATCCAATTAATCGAAATGTTAGAGTAATGCAATTACTGCCAGGAAGCCGAAAAAGGAAATATAGAAAATCACAGAGTAGAAAAAGTGTCGCCAGTGTGAAAAAGTGTAACTTCTTAAAGTGCTGACCCTAAAAGATTTTTGTGAGTTGGTCGAAAGGAACAACTGTTGCATTTCTAGTGAAAAGTGATATGGAGTATACATGCATCATAAAATTCACTGCCTGCTAAAACAATGACTGAGAGTGTATTTTGATGTCATGTAAGACAATTTTTTTTTTATATCTATAAGGAAATACTTACGCCATTAATCCATCCATCATTAGTGGAATTCATAATTCATTATAACTACTGTGTGCTATGTATGATAAACGAAGAATTGAATTTTTGCAGTGCTTTGAAGTAGTAAACAACACATGGATCATAGAGTATAATACGAGTGCGATAAGAAAAACAGCTTTTTTGTTCTTTAGTTTTGTTTCTTTAGTTGTATTATAAAAGTAATAGTTCGTGTTCGAAGGTAGTTAATAAAATTCATTAAAATTATTTCCATTTAATAATCATGAAGTTTTTTATAAGAAAATGTTTTACTGCAATTCATGGAGGTCTGTAATCAAAGCGGTTACTGTCAGATTGATATACCAGCTTTTTCTACTAATACTAGAATTTAAGAACATTCTCGTATTCGTTTCGTAAGAAATATGAATAAAGTGGCTAGATTAATCCAATCAGCCATCGCACGACAACAATGTATTTACCTTTTTTCATTATAATGATCATAAAAAGTTACCTGAAAATATTATAGAAAAAAGATCTCGTTCTGAAATTTACAATTTTGTATCTCAAATGCATGTGATTATTTTATTGTAAGCCCTAAAGAACTTGTTATGTTCGTTATATTTCCGGTGGTGTAGAGTTGAGGCCAGGAGTTGACCCTAGCAGGGATCGAGAAGGTCACCCCCGTATCCCATTAATCTGAAAAATATTGTAAAAATACATTTTATGAATCCAAAAAAGATACCATTTTCCATCCAAACATGACCATTCTTTTATTCAATTCATGTGCTCTATAATATTTCTACTCGCTTCTCCTGGGTTGCATAGATCACTTGTTCATATCTAGCTCGACGGATCAGAAAATATATATATAAATATTTAATTCTATTCATTTTTGAACATTTTATTATGGTAAAGATGGGTCTGGTGAATATTTTGTGGTAACAATGTGAAGTGTTGTTAGCTTTACATTATGAACAGGGAAAATTAATATACTTAATTTATACTAGTAGGTATTAAAGTTCACTTCTAGCAACACTTCTATTTTTTGAAATTTTTAAAAGTTCCCTCCTATTAGAAGTCCTTCTACTGTATAATTACAGGTTTATACCTACACGGGCTCATGAGATATCATATAGTAACTATAAACACGTTTGCGTACGGCGAACAGACCGACGATAATATTTGTTGTTTCTTTTTTGAGTCAAAAATATAAGATTTATTTAGCTGATATGTAAAATAACGTTATTATTAGAATAATAAAGTAAAAGATTTATCCTACTAGAAATAAAAATTTCCGTTCGATGTTCTTTTACAAAGTTTTAGGTTGGATTAGACTACTACTACTCGTATAGACTACAACTATGTATGTATAATCTATTATGCCGTAGTTGTAAAGATAAACTCTATCAGATTATTAAAGGTATTCAAACTAGTTCAACCTTAAATTTTAAAATTTATTGGGAAATATACGAAATATTTATTTATTATGAATCTTCTCTACAAATTTTATCTTTAAAAATAGGTTTTCATGTTTTCATTTTCAATATTCAACACCTAAGGCCATCGAACTGTGGAATGTTATCTTTTATTTAATATGAAAATGCGCACATCGGTTTTTTAGAAAAGCGTTGCTAAGGACATAAATGATTTAAAAATTATTTACAATTAGCTCAAACGAAAATGACTCATTTCGTTGCAGACATAGTATAAAAACTGAAGCTGAGCTACTTTGAATACCTACCTAACAAATTTCATCATAAGTGCGAGTAATTATTGTTACGAAACCAATAAGCGCGTCTCGCATGTGTATCCCATCCCATTCCGTGGGTGACACCTAATTGCATCTTCTAGCTCGGATACACCTGTAGGTTGCGTTAAGAATTTGGTTTTTTTTTTAATTTAAATTTTCTAACGAATAAATTTCTTTGCGCACTCGTATTTATTATTCGAATTTTAAAACTTCATGAGATGAGTTCGACGAAGAAGCAACTGAATTTCAAGTTTAGAGCGCACAACGAACGCAAACAATTTTCTTATCCGCAATCTGCGATAACACAAAATTTTTGTTACATGTTTTTAACTAACTAGTATAAAGTGCTACCTATCTTCCATTCGGTGTAAACTTACCTACATTACAGATCTTGCTGCTGCGGTTTTTAAAAGTTTTAATTTTAACGTGCTATTGATTTAGAATTGTTGTGCAAGTTTTATTTATGCAAGTGTTGAAAATAGTGTGATTTCGATTTTTAATAATTCAAAATGCGTGACGACGATAATCCGTTTGAGACGAGCATCGACAGCGGAATTTGTCTGGACACTTCTCCGGGGGAGGAAAATAAGGTGAAAACATATCAGCATATTCTATTCGTTTTGGAGCGTGATCAGCGGCTTCGAGCTGAACAACGGAAACGTTTAAGGTATGTGATTAACATGTCAGCAATTAATTATTCAAAATGATTGTAACATTGAACTCAAATTTTATATCTCGAATGTATCAATGATTTCTTTTTCCATGAGTCAGAGCACAGATTCTAGGGAGACCTGCAAAGTTGTATCTGACTTTGCTTTCAAAGCTTTGCAAGATTTTATCAAAATGCAAACAATGAGACATTACTGAACGTTATTTTTTCCAGCAGAGATACATTTTTTTCACAAGTTAATCCCACTGGTTGTTGTACACGAAAAATTTATTCACTTTCAATAATGTACCTACTTGTAATAAAATCGCGAAAGTATCGAGTGTAAAATGCAATTTTACTGAAATTTCGTTTTTCACATTTATTAGATAGTTAGGGTCTTATTCCAAACTTCCATCTTCAATCCCAATGTAAAACAATAACTAGTTTACAGCAAATTGATAAGTTAAAAGTAAAACTTACAATACTAACAGTATTTTGATTGAATGATCGACTTACATAAATTTTAGTCCACAATTTTTTACGATAGCAACTTAAGCCGCGCGGCAGTGCACACGTACAAATCAACTGAAATTCTAGAAATCTAAATGAAGAATTTTTGTATTGTGAAACTGAGTATTCTGGCCAAGATGTGGAAGATTTTTCGTATGCTTCGTGCCGATAAATCAGCGAAAAAGAAAGTGTTTAAATCAGTTGATTGATTAATTATTTTTAAATTAAACGAATAAATTTGTTCACTAATTTCAATTTTGTAATGTTTTATTATTGATTTGCTGCATTAGTTGGGAAAATTCGTGTACTTCATGGTTTCTTCATATGATTACAAGTATGTATGTGCTAAATATTTCCGGAAAGTGTTTATCGGATAATCCTAGTGGTATGACTAGAAGATTCATAGCACTGAATATTGTGGGCAATGCTTTTGCTGTTAAGACTATTTGAAGACTGGGTCCAAAGTACACTGCATTTAATATGTAGCACTATATGAAAAAAAAATCGAACTATCGACCTTTTCAATACATTGTTGTTGTATATGATTTCTACAAGAATCGAGTGCACAACGAATTTGTACCTCCGTTGCCCTAGACCGAATAAGTCGCACGTCGTCGTGAATATAATAAATCTTATAATAATAAATCTTAGTGATAAATCCTAGTGATAAGCAACCATAGAAAAAGTAGAAGTTAAGAAACGATCAAATGCAAAATTTAAATTAACTTAAACGCAGTATAAGAGTAAGAAAAGCTCATTTTGCACCGGTAATTATAGCACCTGATATACCTAACTACATATGTGTGATAAACAGCCCGCGATTGCTTATGAACGTTACACATTCGTAGTGTGATAAGATTATCAGTATCCCAGAATCGCTCTTCTCCGGGTGATCATGTGAGCATTCGAGCTCAGAAATATTCGCACCGACTATTGTGCGAAAAGTATGGAAAACGCGTAGTAAGGTGTTCGCGATCGGTCCGATTGAAGTCTTATTCTCAAGACAATCGTCTTTAATACTTTTCGATTCGAATTTGTGTTTGTTTTGATTTTTTTTTAGTTCTACTATTGATCAACTGTTTTTGTGTATCTATCGAGAGATTGATTGGGTAAATCGTTTCAATTTCGAAAATCTTACATAATTTTTCGTGAGTGTGTTCCATCAGTGATTATCTCCTTTGTGTGTTTAAAGTGATGAAGATTGTCATGCTAATGGTGATAATTAAAAGATCACGTCTCAGTGATAATTTATTGTAGAAAAGGCGGTTATCTTTTTCTTTTAGTAACTTAAAATAAAAATCAGATACATTTGATCAACACCAAAATATTTAGTACAAGGTCTTATTTTGTTTTATGTAAGTTTCAAGTTTGGGTCACTGATATTCCTGAGCATGAATACAAGTGATATATGATACGCTTCTCTTCTGTATATAATAAAAAAAACAATACAAAGTTTATGACTTTTATGATGTATTATGAATTATATTCCATATGTAGAGATTAAATTAAATATCTACGGTCTATACGGTTAATAAAAATTTCACGATATTGGGCTGAATTTTTCGATAACGCGAAATTATATAGTAGAGATAGTGAACGTTTGAAAATATTGGATTTTGTGACATTCTAACCATGTTTTATACAGCACGAAGCAACTTTCTAAGAACCTATTAATGCATTTGTTTCACCTCACTTCTAACAAATACAAGTAAATTTTTCCGAAAGATGGCATCAATATTATTAAACATGTTAAAACACAAGCCCTTAAACATCTCGATTTCAAAACGAAAGTGCCACTTTCAAAATAAACGCCTCAGCTGTATTATATGGTCTGACCAAATAGTTCTATTGAAAACGGCAATATTGCCTTAATTTTAGATAATTATAAAAAAGATACTCTTTCCTATATTAATGCATTTTGAAATTGTCGTGTCGAGTATTTGCTTAATTAATCTTTAGCACATTTATATACAAGTACGTACTAAGTCTTAACTTTCTAGCATATGCCGTTTCTGAGATTTTAAAAACCACCCGCAATCCCTACACCTTGCTATCTCTATCAAAAACTTTTTTTTAAGTGTCTTGTGGCTCTACACATTTGAAAATTTTACGCTTTCTTTCCCTTAAGGTTTTCGAGAAATAAAAATACGTATTTTTAATTTTCATCCCCTCTCACAATCACCACATACAACAACAACCTCAAATTATTTTTTTTTGGATTAATAATAAATTTTTTGAAGTTAAATTCTATTTGTACTAGTATAGGCTTGAACACACGTTTGTGTCTCAAAAATAACTCAAGCGCACACACCTGAGACTCTGAATAGAATGGAAATTCGTAAGAACCAATGGATAATGCTCTACCTGTATTAGTATATTTATATGAAATATATTTGCCACCGTATATCACACCTTATACGAGCATTATTGATAAATCAATTCAATTCTAAATTATCAAACACTGCACTGACTCATAATTAATCCAATTTAAACTCCATTTGTGTAACGTACTTTATAAGGTAAATAGAGAAATAAAATAAAATTGCACCGGTCAAATATAATATATTATATGAGATTTATCAAATACTATTCCATCTTGATTTCCAGGTGAAAATAGTTATGAACACTGCAATGAATTCTTCGGAAAATATAAAAAGCTACAAGTTCTTAAAAATATTCAAAAAGTTCTATTAATAGTCATTAAAGCAAGCAATTCTAAACTTAATTATATTAGGTCCTATTTGCAAATAAGTGAGAAAAAAATAATCGTCTTCTCTTCTGTGCGATAAATTTAATAGAACAATAAATCTTATCGAAATACGTAGAGCCGCGGAATTTAACAATATTATGAAAGCTTGGGGCCAGAATTACGTCCAGAAACCTTCCCTAAAATTTAAACATAAAATATACGCAGCCATAAAAATCTATTATACAAGATACCACTAAAATATTTTCCTATCAGCTATACTTTTTATTTAACTTTTTCGTATCCAGATATCAGAGAAAACCTAACACATACCTGTTCATTCTTATATCTTTTTATCCCAATATGCTCAAAATGATAAGGCGTCAAGAATTCAGTTTCGTAATTGCCGTACTCGTAAATCATAAAGTAAAGAATAATATAAAAATTGCAAATAAGAATAAAACGCCAAGATATTACAACTTGATAACGGAGTTGTCTTATAATAAAAATTAAGTGTTATGCCAATGCGATTTAGCTTCTCCCCGTTTTTAAACTTTTAATATTATATCCGGAATCTTAAATATTAATAGAACGATTTTCTTATTTGCTTGAAGCAGTAAAAACTCTTAGATACTGAGCTTCGACAAATTGTTTTGCCTGCAATTTTCGACGGATGTCATCACCGTTAGTAGCATATAATATTAACAGGCTTTCGGTTTCAATGTCGTTAAAGTTGATTTTTTTTTAGCCCATGAATCTTCAGGCAGCTAGTCATCCCCAATTGGTTACTAGTCTACCCTCTATGCTGTCAAACTCTAAATTCATCAACTACACTGTATATAAATTTCTGCAACTGTGACTTTTCTTAAGCGAAAAATAATTTTAGATTATGAAACTCAAAAAAATATTTTTGTAGTATATATTATTACTGTTGGCGCAAGTTCGTAGTAGGTAAAAACTTAACGACACCGTTGTATCGCAAGGACTTTATTAATTTACGCTGTTCATGATCTTAAGAAATTTAATATTTAATCTCTATGGAAGTATAAAGTTTATATTTTTAATATTCGTTTTACCTTTGGAATATTTAAGATAAATTAAGACTTAACTCCACTCTGCAGAATAGTTAAGCCACAGTTAATAGTTTCTAAGTAATTCTCATGTACCGGAAAGAATAGATTAATAACCATACCTATTTATTTTAAAAGCCCAATATGAAAGTATTGATTTTAGTTTCATATTCCATAAGTTATTTCCAATATACATTTAAGGAAAGTAAATATTGACACAGAGCAGGTTATATGAACTCACGTGCAATACTTATTTGACAATTTATTATTTTTCTACTATATTTACTTAAATTGATTGCTTTATCTGTTATAGGTCTGAATACACAAATTACATTGGGCGCAAACAAACGTTTATATCAAAATAGCTTTTAGTAGCACACTGAATTAGGTACTTGAAATAGGCTGTACTTAAAACTTTATAGTGACGTTGTCAATTGTATCATATCTCTGTCTAAATTCAGTCATTATACCCATAGAAATTGAAGAAATAGTTTCATGAATTTAATTTCAGGTTTTTTTAGTTTATTCTTTTTGGATGATTTTTGTCATTTGTCCTGATTTCATGAATTTTCCTAAGATGATTTCAAACCATTGTTTTGAAATTTACACTAAGCATTTCAAAAATAATCCAAAACATTACGAGTTAAATTAAATTTTTTTTAAATGAAAGAAAATAATATCATCGGCTTATAGGAAAAGTCAGTAAGTCAGTTTTTCTTACTTTATCATTTTTTTTAAATAAAGTGCTGTAATCAACCTGGTAGAAAGGGCTAAATGAGGGCTATTTGGAGTTACCATAGAAGCATCCTAGAAAAGGAAATTTTTTGATAAGGGTAGCAAAGAGGACGAATTTTTTCCATGAAGGGCTTATGCTAGAGAGTTGAAAATTATTATGTAAATGAAGATGGACTACAGAAAAGGTTGGGGAAAATCAAATTAATTATTTTATTATTTTAATAATAAAATATTTTCTTTTGTTTTCCAAATTTTTCGATATTCAACCCTTGTGACGCACACTTCTCGGATTCCTAAATATTTGTTAGGTCTAATGTGATATCAAATTCGCTATAATTTCCAACAGCTTTAAAAATAATCGGAAAATACAATTAAAAGATTTTCTGTTATTCAACCCATTGGAATTCAGCAAATATGTAAAACAAAGCAATTTTATTATCTTTTTTGGTAGAAGTCCTTGACGCGTTGTAGACTGAAGTTCTGTGAAATCTATCATCTAACTTATTTAATATTAAACCTTAAACTGCTCGTACTTATTAATTCTTTGAATCCGCCAGATTCGCTTAATAAATTTAAATTTTATAGTTTTTAAAATAACTTTTATTCGAATTGAAACGATTTTCCATAGTGTTCAAAAAGATGATTTTATATGTTCGTCCGTAAACGTACACTTGGTTCTCATTCGAAAATATTTTTATATTGACTGTCTTTAGAAAAGCATCTAATAATTATAGTATCTAATAATTTGTTAACGGTGAAATGTGTTACAATGAAACCTATTCTCGGAGAGAATTTTCCGCTACGCGCTAACATCTTAATTGGAATATCCGTAGTAGTGGGGGCTGCGAGCGGCATATACCTACTAACTAAAAGCATTAAATACATCAGGTAAGTGTATTTATTAACGAAAAAAAAATAATTCAAATTTAAAACTACAGACACATCAGTTAAATCCATATGTGTGTGGGTAATCGGCAGAACCTCACCTACTAAATAGTTGGTAAATATTACTAAGTTCATTCATTTTCCATTAGAACGTGGGCCAAACTCAACTGAATTTTGATGTATGGTCGGTGTTTGTTGGCTCGAAGCTATTTTCTGAACTAAAGCGACTAAAGGTGTTCACATACTCACCTGTGGTATGTGGATAGGAAATACCATCAGCTAAGGTCTGTTCGTTCACATGCGACAATAACCTGTCAACTGTGAAGTCCAGAACGGAAGTACACAACGAAACGGAGAGCTCTCGACTGGCCATTATATTGCATTCAGAGACATACAAGAATATGACACACTATGGGCACTGGTAACGTTAAAGAGTTCCTCTAATTTTTAGTCTGATGGTAATGAGAAAATGCTTCACCTGACCACTTTCAGTTTGTTTAGTTCCGTGTCGTCAGCATAAGTCGAGTTTCTGCGTTGTTCTGCTCCTCCCTAAGCGCTTTTAAGTGAAGTTGCAAATCTCAAGTGCTGCTTTTATGCACCTTAGAAAATTTGCATACGTGCATTTGTACAAATTCGCTTTCGGGATTATCGCGTACATTAAGTGACATCAACCGGTAGTCGGTATCTTAATCGGGCGTTTAGTGTTTCGAATAAAGTTTAAGCATAAATCATAGGAGTACCGACACACTTCACTTTATGGATACTGTGCGCCAATGAACTCAGAATATCTAACAATAGGCAAATGGTAAGGAAATCATATGTAGAGTATTTGCATAATACGAGTAGATGCATGTGAGTACTGAGTATCTACTTCTTCTATTCGTTGGGCAATCGATTAGCTTTGAATTTTCCCTAAACGAAGTGACGTCATTGTAATTGTGTGTCTATTACATTTTCCATTTCGATAGTATCGCCTGCCTCAAGGTCTACTGATGCTTTTAACGCTCATCATGATATATCACAAGCAGATTTTCTATTGCCCTGTGATGAGCTGAGCACAAGGAGCTAGAAGCTAGAACCGAATCTTAAGAACCTCTGTGTACTTCCTACTTGCAAGACTTCAGTTTCGTATAGTAAAGATCGTAACAGGTCTTACGGAAAAGTGTCAAGTAGCATGTTCGCACTTTGTAGAAATTATCGATAAGATAAAATTTTACAGATAGCTATTCGCACTTTAGTTTGATGAAAGTATGAAGCATGCTCTACAGTCCATTATAAAACACTTGTCTCAGTGGGTAATAAACCTAGTAATTGTCTCACACAAGGAATCAATTTAAACTCTAGTTTGCCTTGTGATAGCTTAAAAGATTGCACATTGTAATATTAAATAATTAAATGGTGTCAAAACAATAAAATTCGTACAACATCCCAAAAAGGTATTGCGATTTTTGGCAAACAATAGCGCTATTTTTTAATGCAGTTATATCAGTTTGTCATAATAAGTATGTACACGTACACTTCGTATCATTACGAGTGAAATATCCAGTGACCTACTATATTGCAATACCACTTTTACGTAATACTGTATCATCCTGTCTTATATCTACGATACATACATGTTATTCACATGTAGAGCAAGTTATCTTGAATTTTATATTAAGTAAAATTCTACAAAGTATAATTTATTATTTATTTTCCATATTATAATTTAGTTTCGGAAAGTACCTACCCACACAATTCATTTCACATTTAATTTTAAAACATTTGAATTCGAAGTGACAAAATGCGTTTCATATTATGTAAACTGTTTTTCCGAATTGGTTAGGATAGTAAAATAATTAACACCTAAACCAACAAAATATAATTAAAACAACGTGTAGTTTATTTTTTAAATCCTTCTGTCAATCGGTAGAATTTCATTTTGCGGTGTGACAGAACACCCTGAGTTTGTTTATACATACTTAAAGTGGCACCATTAAAAAATGGTGTTCACATCTGGTTTAGTTTCAAGTCACTTTCGAGCAAAAAT
Organism: Beris chalybata; assembly: GCA_949128065.1. Taxonomy (NCBI): domain Eukaryota; kingdom Metazoa; phylum Arthropoda; class Insecta; order Diptera; family Stratiomyidae; genus Beris; species Beris chalybata. The sequence goes on along the minus strand of OX421894.1, from coordinate 3,389,656 downwards.
ACGACACGGTAGATAATTCCTCTATGGTAGGTATATCTATATGAATTTTATGTTTCATCTTCCTTTCATCTAAAAACTTTCCCATCTCTTTTACCTCACGTCCCCAACTACGAAAATTACCAATTAGGGGAATTCATTCAAAACCCCTACTAAAAATATTGCAACTTCATAGCTCAAAGGGTTGGAGAGTTTGGGCTTTAAGAAGTTTAGGTTTTCGTATGGCGGTCAGACGGACAAATTTTTTTCCTTTTCCCATAAACTTTTTTTTTAAATCGGTGGTGAGACGGACAAATTTCGGTTTAGCTTTTTTAGGTTTATTTGTTCTAAGACGTGAAAAAACTTTTATATAGTAGCAAATTTTCGTTAGATCGATCACATCGTGTACGGTTGTCAATCAGACAAAACTTAGTTTTTGCTATATTGGTGTCCGTTAATTTAAAAACTTAAAAATCATCATTTCAATTTCAATTTCAATCATATCAATTTTTCTTTTAATTTTTTAAATCGATCACAATACATAGGTGTACGGCGGTTTGATGGACAATATGTTTTTTAGTGCTTTATTTGAGGTCTATTAGTTCTAAAATATAAAAAAACAAAAGTATTATCTAGGTATATCGATCACAAAACATTGCCCTACGATCAGACTAAATTTATGTTATAAATCTATTACCACAGTAATTTTGCATACGGCAGTCCGCTGAACAAATTTGTTTATTTTGTTATTATTTTAGAGCGCTTGAATCTGATACACCAGTATTTAACCTCAATTAAAAAAAAAAAAAACCAACAGTTCTAGTTCAGAGGCCGGAAAATGGTTAATCTCGGATGTTCACAATCACCACTCTTAAAAAAGTAACCAGGAGTTGAAATGAAAATATAAAATTTTTAAAGCTAGGTAGATTACTTTTTGTTCTTGTTGATCTTAAAATCATTTGCTGTGTAAAATTTGTAATTAATTTCCATCATACAAGTTAAGGGTTAACATATATTCATGAAAACATTGAAAGCTTAAATATTGATAGTGCATATTTCTGGGCGCCGAATGTTTTTCGTTCCTTTCTTTCATTATCTTCTGCTTCTGTGTAAGTTAAATTGTTTTCTTAAGTAGGTAATCGTCTTGCAAGTCGTTTTTCATCTTGTTTGTCGTAAGTCATCTGGCATAGGTGGGTTTTGTGTGCAAGGGAAAATGAAAGTCCTACTAACCTTTGTTCCATTTTACTTAAAAAAGCTAATGCATGCAATAACGAAAGGCCCGATTTTCGCAATGAATTTAAATTACATGCATTTCGTTGTTATCTTTCGTGGTACTCTGTATACATATTTTAAAATACAAGTGTATATTACGGAGTGTAGTAATTGTTACGACAGTGAAAAGCAGAGAGTACTACTGAAGAAATATGAATTTTCCTTGAAACAATTATTTCATGATAACGATGATAATTACCTATCCAATGTAACATAATATGATTATCACATTGCTGGTATTTGAAGATAACAAACACATAGCGAACACTTAGCAAGCCATCCAACACGTAGCAAGCCATTACAATGAAGCCCCGGATAGCTTCATATAGAGCAGGATATGGACTACTGCTTGGAAGCTATCCAAAGAAGGACAATGTCAGTTTTATACCTAGAACTTCTGGCGCATGAAATATTTAAGATTTATATGCATCTGTCATTTAAATTGTATGAAATGTTTGTATGAAACGAATCCAATGAATCTTAAGTTGTCAAAAATTTGAGCAAAAGGAAGTAGCAATTTTTTAAGGACATATAAAAAAGATATTTGAAAGATGCTCCCTGATTATCCTGGTTCTTATTTTCATACGTTCAAATATGTAGTACCTACAACATTTTTCGCTTTGAAAAATGTGAAGCAAAAAAATTAGAATATATCGGGTAAATAACCGATAGTAACCACTTTATTTTCTATCTAATTATACATGAGTAATTTTTTGTAGATCTGAAATAATTTAAATTATTATTATATTGTATTAACACACAATAGTTCTTAAGCACTAGTTACAAACACCATCAGCTTCAAATTAAAATTAAAATTCAAAGACTAGCTGGACCAACAGTTTCAACCGGTGACTGTGTCTTCGAATTAATAAATAACAAAAAATACTAAGCTTAACGTTCTGCGCACGCGGCATACTGATCACATCGCAAAGGTGGTAAACCAGTCAATTACTTCATCAAGTCTCTGCTGCTAGTGGGCAGTATGCCTCGCGTTTACGTACAAGACACAGGTGAAAAACGAGCTTAAAAAACGATTCGTGCCGTGAAAGTGAAGAACGTGCAATTAGTGCGTACCTGTACCTAATAAAAAATAAAAAAAAAATTAGTGGAAGAAGATATGATAGTATAGCACTATGCAAAGACAAGATAATTCCGCAACGTAATAAGCCTTAAATATAAACGTGAACAAGTGGCGCCTATCGAATGTTACCACTCGTTTCGGTTCTGCTGGAGCAGCCAGCAGATATGCAGAAAATCACTTACTCCGGGAATCACATGAACTTGGCAGTTTTCATGGTCCTCTTCATGTTCTGCGCCATTGAAGTGGTCGTTATGAAAATTGCTACGGCGGTAACCGATGACCTAGAGTATTCCAGCGAACGCGAGGATGATATCTACGACGAGAGGAACAACAACTACGGAAACCGCCATGTCTACGGACTTCCTTGAGTCGCTTAAGAATATCCTTTTTCGAGATAATCTAACTTGATGAAATCCTCACTGGAGCAACCGATGACCTCGTTTTCGATCGCATTCACTGGATTATAATCTAAAAAAAAAATACATTGTGATAGTTAGGCTAAGGATACAAAAGTGTTGTTGCATTTAGTGATTATGTATTTCATGTGCAAATTACTGATTAAGTAAATTTACTCTTTTTACACCAAGATGTTTTTGTTGTTTATTAAACATAATCACGACCCCGAACCGGTTCTAGATTTTGTGACAATACTATCTTTACACCAACGGAAATTAGTAGTTTCTTTTTCTCAAATTAAAATCAATCTTGTCGAGGTAATTGACCGATTTTTTTTCTTAGCTCATAGCCAAGATTACGCAACAATCTGGGAGTCTTAACGTTGGGTTACCGGAAAAGACAAACCGCACTATTGTTGTGTGCTAGACCTTCGAAAAAACTCGCTTCGTCACTATCATCGAGTATTCACTTCATGTGCATTCCGCCGTCTTAACTCGTTGCGAGTTTAATGTAATCGGCGGTTTATCATATGCAAGAGGTGAAAGTGAATAAGTAACGCATGCTCTGCATAATGCTCTTTCATTGTGATAAAATAATGAAACTTTTGTGAACGAAGTCAAAAAAATTTGTAATCAATGCCACAGTGGTTATTGTGTAATTTGATGACTAAATTACCTATCTTTTACCGGCTTGTTTATTGTCAACTAACTTTAAATTGAGTAAGTTTCTGTAAATCCTAGATTAAATCGGTAGACCATTATTAGCTACAGGCACTTCAGGTTTGTTTCTCTCTATTTTTAAGGGCATTTGAATGGAAGCTCCCTCTAGAAGTACAGTGACTTTGGTTCGTATTACACCCAAGCTATCTTAGTGTTTAATAGTTCAACACGTTCTGTTCTCGATTTGTTTGAATATGATTCAGAACATGTTTTTTAAAGTAGTTCTTAATTTTTTTTTTCATTTTATAAACATGAAGCATTAAAAATTATGAATTATAATGAAGACCTCTGGATTTATTTTATCCCAACTTCGCATTGTTTTACAACTTGTAAGCACATAAAAATTAAAAGAATAACTTCTAAAATATATAAAGTTTAGACAAAAAGGTCTATTCAACAACATACTCAACATTTCACTGTGCTCTTGTCTCCCCTACATGTTTAGTTCAGGTTTAAACTTAAAAACAAAGTAATATAGCAAAATTGTAAATAATGACATAATTGTAGTAAACAAATTTTTAGAATTGGAAAAACAGATGTTTTTTAACAACAGGTCTAATTAGGTACCATGTGTATTGTGTTTATTTTCTAGGGGAGACTGTGGATGGTTGTATCGCCTTTAGTTTGTTGTGTATCGCATGAGTTTTAAATCATATGATGCACATATGTACATATGTATGTATGTTCTTCAATGACGAAAGTATTCGTTAAAATTTATTTTGAGTCTTAAAAAAATAATACCAAAACTCAGCTGTTATGCAGAGAGTCATTATTTTCCTCCAGCTTGTTGTGACGAATCAATTTGCACGCCTGCTCAATGAGGGTTTTATCTTAGTCATTTTAAAATTCTACCCATGAAACAACTATACTTGTTCTCTCTACATGTTATCATTAGCAATTTATTGACAAAAATGGAAATCTTATATTTTTGGCAATTTCAAAACAAATTGTATTACAATGTCAATTCCATCTAAAAAAAAATGAGTAACGGCAATAATTGACCTCTCAATTGTAAATTTTACATTGCAAGTACATACGGTATGTAGAGGAATTTATAAAAAAATAAAACATCACATAATTATTAGAATATGTATTTAATTTCGAAAAAAATTAAAAAATACTCGTATTACAATATTAATAGCTATAGATATTATTATTATTATTATTATTTATTAATAAGAAGTATATAAATATACATGATTATTATAAAGCATTAGTAGCTAAGACCATCAGCTGTATGATACATAGTGAAACATGTTGTACTTAAATATAAATTTAAATTAGATTAATTAAGTTGATGTTTTTAATATAGCTTAGTAATTTTTTACAGTTTTCGTCGATATTTTTATTTTGCCAGTTATATAGGAACTGATTTAAAGAGTAGGTTGGGCAAATTAGGAGGTGGTTAAAGTCTAAGTTACATTTACATTGATCGCATATGGGCGGTGTTGTTTTGGCGAGTAGATGCTTATGTGTAAGGTTCGTGTGTCCCAACCTTAGACGAGTGATGGCAATAGCTATAGATATTAAATTAGAATCTAGTTTTTATTTAAAAAAAAATTAAATTTTTTAAGGCAACTTGAGTAATTCCTAGACAGCTTAGGCGTGTTCGTAAGTCTTCGCTTGGACTTGGTGAGCACAAACCCCATTCCAAATCCTTTAAAAATATTGTTATGTATAATTAATAATAAGTAAAATTAATTAATTTCACTCACGAAAATCTCTTCGCCTTATGGACAGATAAAACACGTTGCCAATGGACTTCGTTAATAAAATAAATTAATAAAAAACTGGTCCATTGGCTCAATTAATGCGGTAAAAACTTGGCTAGAAGCTCAAATTAAATTACCATAGTGCAATAGCGTCAATGCCGGTCGATATATTCAGTAGTTTTAAAGTCATCCAACTGAAGTATCTTACTAGTTGCAGTTACCATCAATATATCATCGCTATATTAAATTCATTAAATTTGTCCATGATATTTTATATCCGCTTCCTAATTATTTTTCAAGAATTTTCAATATTTCCATTTCATTGTTTGACTGTTTGTTCCTTTTTTTCAAATTTATGAAAGCACTTCATTGTGGGATCCAAAGAAAAGGTTAGAATCGTGGTGTAGTTAGACATGAGTTTTAACAGTTCATTTTCTCGATAATGCGTATACAATAGACTGTATACACGACGTAATAGTTCAGTAATGCGATTGTAGGCTCTGGAGCATCAACTCGATATTTGGCAAGTTGAAGTTAGCAAAATAGTATCGCAAGGTGAGAAAATCCCGACAATTCGCTTTATATGATGATCGTTTTATAAATTCCGTGATAGTGCTATCAACTTTCTCGCAAACGTGATAGTACATTATGATAGTGCGGAAACTATCACCATATAAACGGGGCTTTAAAAACAGCCAAGTATTATAGTTTCATTTTTGGCGTTTGTCCGAAATTCACTATAGCCACTGGGTCAGAACAGAAGTGCGTTATGTTAGTTTCTTATGTTGTTAATATCGAACTAACTTTCTGATGTTTATGCTATCATTTTGATAAATTCCTCCTTTTTACTAAGTGGGGGTGATTACTAGATAGCCTCCATTCATCAATAGAAAATTATGTGATGTTACGATTATGGGGAAGATTATGGAACTGGAATTAAAAAAAACTGCTACCCTGCAACTTTGTCTTTTTACTTCTTTTTATACTGCAAAATACTTTAGGAAAAAAAAACGGTTTTTCAATGACGTGCAATAAACTTCTAGTCAATATTTTCAAGGAGCGTAGCCCCTTATAGTCAAAGAACGAGTAATCCAACTAAAATGTTGGTGATGAGAGCACTTGAGTCTATTTCTAATAATTACCAATAATTATGCTTTGAAATTGCTGCACCTATTTAATCATAAGTTGATTTTACAAACAGGTTTTGAATAAAGCTTGTAGCTTCCTGCATCATAAGACCGATTTTTAATTGTATGTTAGTGATGTTCCTCCGCATGTCTCAAGGTCAGCAAAATTCTTACATATCTCGCCTTACACTACAAAAATTAAACAAAAAATCGTTTGAGCCATTATTTTTTATAACAATTTCGGACGCTTTTTGGCTAAGACTCGCTGAATTTTTTTTTGCCAAAATCATTTTTTCAGATAGAAAACCAGGAAGAAAAAAACAGAATTAAAATGTTAACTACTAACAGAGCAACATTTCTAAAAAAAAACAAATCTAACCTTCTACTTAGATCAGTTGCTCAGAATAGTTCTTCGAAAATTTCATAAATTAGAGATTTTAGCCAAAACCTACCAATCGGTCCGGTCCATGATTGAAAAACGATGACTTAGTTAAATTTGATAGAACTGGTTTCTCATGAATCACTTCGTACGATTATTTACAATATTTATCCATCAATCTTTAACGGTTTGAATGGCGTCCCTGAACTTGTGTAATTTTTTAGCTAGATACGCCAATGTCTGGCGTCAGCTCACATAACAACGATATTAACATTCTTTATCGACCTTCAGAGCAATTTTTTTTTATATATATTTCACAAAGTGCTTCTTTTGTGATATTAAAACATAGTGTTATTAAAAAATTTAAGCCGATAGGCTAACAAACAGCATGCTTACTGAAAATTCAGCAATAGCATGAGGGTTAAACTTTAGGCAAACAACCTATTCCTGGAAAAATAAATAAAGTTGTGCAGCTTCAAAAGAAAAAAGTCAGGGAAGACGAAGCCATAATGAAAAAACAATATATATTTAAGAATTAGAAAAATATTTGATGTTAAAAAAAATCGAGCTTTGAATAAACTTAGCAGAGGATGATGTTGTTGTAGGTAATTATGAGATACCGCAATATTTCCTTTGCACTTTGAAAATTTCAAATATATAAATAAATGGAATACGGTATTTTGTTTTCTTTAATGTTTAAGTTTACGTTACACATTTCAGAGAATAAGTGCTATTTTTATATCGTCTCTTCATAAAAATATTTTTACAAAAATGTTTGACAAAAATAGTAAGTAGCAACTCATGGTCGTTACGAAGAATCCACAGAAAAATCAAAAATCGTCACAGAATGTGAAAAACATTAAATTTTCTATGAAAAACAGCCATGATAATGTTTTATTTTGCTTTAGACAAATTGTACATTCTGTGCACCGATATGTTACACTTACGGTCCACTTATGAATCACAAAAGAGAACGCTAAATGGTAAAAAACCGCATGTGAATTCATATGTGAACATGTATGTACTTCAAATAGATGATGAGTCGCTAGTGATTCACTTGTTATTCTTTTAGTTTGTTAAAATCTATCAAGCTTGTACTCATGGAGATATAGTATAACTGGAGTGGCTGTAGTGTTTAAGTTTCCTGTATGTGAGACTAATTCATTGGGAAGGACAAAACATCGAGTACGAAAGCGTGTTAGCGTGTCAATTTTTTTGCGTTGAAAAATATAATACCGTGCATATTGCGCCCCGCACAATTGGCCTTAATAACACCTGCACTGAACACATCCAAACGCAAATGGAAACAAACCCAATCAGACTTCATGAGGCAAAATATTGTATTTATTACCGATCTAGTTATACTACTACATCCATGCTTGTACTATACTGTATGCCAGTTTGTCAAACATTTGACTACTTTCGCTAGCAAAAACAGTCATGTTGGGTATAATATATCGAAATATTGTTCGACAAGATTTTAATAAAAATGTTGTATTTAGGTCAAATTAAGAATTTGAATTGAATTGAATTTCTGAGATTTTTATTTACTGGGTAGATGGTATTGACGATATGAAACTTCGAATACCTTCACTGGAAATGACAGTTTGAAAATTGTTTTGGACTGGATTCAAGGTTCTGTTTCACCACCCTTAAAGCTTCTGAATCAAATTCATATCTGAGAATCATAATTAAGACTTACTACAAAGTATTGTTACAGTCGTTACATCATACTAAAGACCACAATTTTTGGTTTTGTCAAGGATGTTATTTTTTAGTGTGAAATTATTTTAGCCAATGAGGTAATTTTTTTAAACGTTCTAAAATCTGACTTCTGATTTGTTCGAACTTATCTCAAAAATTACGAAGCTATTCGAAAAATGAACAATAAAAATAAAATGAAAAATAAAATGGAAAGAATAAATCATATTCTTTAATTCAAGCGGAAGTAACCATTTGAAAAGTGATGAAAAGAATTTGTTTGTTGTAGACCGGCGACACATTCTTACTAATTTGTTCTGTGTACTTTAATGTTTGAGTATATTTACTTACTTTTTCAAATTAATGCTTTTAAAAATACCAATAATACTAACTAAACAGTTATTAATTTATTTCTTTATTAATATTTCTTTTAGCCAACTATCTGATAAAAGGCTGAGAAAAAAACGTAATGAAGAACCATGTAATGTCTGTTGTGTGAACTTGGATGCCGAGAATATAAAAATGTAAGTTAACTGAAAATGTATATTTTAATTATATTAAAACGATTAAATATGTGTTTAGGAATAGTTCAAACAAATAAAATATTGTCAATTGAGGAAATGCTAAAATAAATGTGTGAATAGACTTGAGATGCACTTAGTACAGAATGTTAAGTATGTTTTGAAGATTTTTGAATAGGCATAAACGTTACGTTATTCGGATCGACCTTCGGTAAGGTTAGGTACATCGTAGCGCTTGGCAGATAAATCTCTAAAATACAGTAGAGGAGAGAAAAGTCGTGCAAGGCCGTTTAGTTTAGCGACAGTATATTTATGCTCAATAAAATATTAGCTAACTAAAAATGTGATAATAAATATTTGTTATATTCTCTGGTTATTAACGAAAATGCCTTAAATAGCAATATATAAAGATCACTGCTGGCTTTCCGACTGAAGAAGACGCTTCTCCAGTGTTAACGCGATCCAAGGTTTGAAGATAACGAGGTTAAACTTCATGAGAAAAGTTAGCTGAAATTATGCAAGACAGTGGTTGGGTGACCTAGCAAAAACACCGCAAGATATGACGGATTGGATTGGAATTATCACGAAAAAGGACAAAAAGGCTGTGCATTCAAAAGAACAATCCAGTGAAATAAAAATTCTGGTGTAAACTAAAAGTCGATAGCCAGAATTAAATCGTATTCTTTCTCTATTTTTACAGTCTTTCCATTTTATTTATTGAGGACTGTATTCGAAAAATGTTAAATCTTTGAACATATAATTAATGTGAGTTACGATTATTTTTGATAGGATTGTCCTTATATCAGAGTCATTAACAACTACTTTCTGCCGTATCTAATTTTAATTCGTTTCGTAGTTTAGTTTAGGTTTGTATATATTCATGCTCGTTTAAATAAATTTATGTTTTTTCACTTATGACTGTCGTCTTGTCTTATAAGTAATCAGATATAAAAACGAACGTGTTGGTCGTATATTTGTTTTGCTTGACGATATATTTGCCAACCGGTTACGATCTTTGTAAAAAAAAAGTATTGTGACTGAAGACAAGTTAGGCGGCAATTTCATACAGAATCAGTCATTAACCCTACATATGCTTAAATTACCATACATTTTTGGCATTGGTAAGCAAATTGCTATGATGATGTAATAACAACATGTTCAAAGTACTTTATTATTAATATTAATCTCGAAAACATTCGTTTTATATGAAAAAAGTATGTGATCATTTGCTTATATTCTTATTCTTAATTGTCTGGTTTTTAAATTTTAAAATTGTTTAAAGTATTTCTTTTGTCATTTTGCCAAAAGTTTATTGTTAAGTGGAACAACACTTCGACAATTAGCTATAAAACATATGCGCTGAAACGACCACAGTATTTTTTTGTATAACTTTAATTTAATATTTAAATACTTGTTTTGTTCTTTTATGTATTTAAAAATAAATGAAAAATTATCGCCGTCACAATAGTTCTGTGGCCAATCTTGAGATGTTATAGATGTAACATAAAATTTTTATTTAAATTGTAGTTGTGTTGTGAATAACAGAGAAGTATAATAGCTAATGAGGGTTAAGGTTTTAATAACATAGGTATATCTTTTATATTAGTTGCAACCAGTGATCACTTACTAAGGATGGGCTTTATACTGGTTAGGGGTGTAAGGCTGAGGGAAACGAAGCAATATTCTTCGGAATTTAAAAAAAAATGTTTAAGGGATAATGGCGTTGGGGGTAAATGCTTCGCAAAATGTTCTATAAGATTTGCAAAGTTGAACTATTTAAAAATGATATCTCGGAAATCGCTTATAAATAAAACGTTAAGTGGGATGGAGCGTGTATCAGCTGCTTTAATATTTTCTTAAAACACCTTTTGATTTTCACTTATTTAAATTTTTGTCGAGACCAATTTTTTGTTTCACTTATGATTTAGTGTGCGAACCATTTTCTTTTGAATTTTAAGTTTTACAGATTTCTTCGAATATTAGAGAGTCAAAACCATTCAAGGGATTTAACAAAAAAGTTTTTATGTTTTTATGAAGTCTTCTGTGACTGATCACATAATAATGTTTGTAGTTTTTAAATCGCTCCGTATTAGAAAGTCGCTACTTAAAACGGATAATAAACACACTAACACTAGATTTAATTCTTCCTTTTTGTACTTTTAGTTTCCGTTCAATTTGCATAATTCCTTTCTCTTATTCTCATTTTAGTTGTGTAAAATGCATAAATTGCCAGAAAATTGCATGTCGAGGACAAGACTGTTCCACATGGATTCCAAGCCGAAGTGGCTGGGAGTGCCAGTTGTGCAATCACAGCAACGAATCCTGCTCCAAGTCGAGTGAATGGCTCCATCAACAGATCACTGGTCGCTTCTTAAGCCCGCTAAGTGCTAGAGCTGAACCAACCGTTTTACGTGATTCTTACCCTATAGCAGGTGAGTTCATATTATTAAATTATTGTTACACAATAACGTTCAAATTATTTGTTTTTTTTTCTAGAAGTTGATGGCCGCAGTGAAACAGCTTCGTCCTTTGGTGGCGATCAAAAGGAAAGAGTCCGGGAACTGGTCGAAGAAACTCTTGGTGATATGCTCGGTGGATCTTTGAATAATGTCTCTATCGGTCAACTGTACAAAAGTCGGGACTGTAAGTATAAGTGGAATAAAGCATATATTTGGGCGTTGCTTTTAAAAAAAGCTCGTTAGATTACATTTTAAAACTCACTCAATTTTGGCAATTTAATGAAATTTTTGCGTAGGTATTTTTAAAAATTCATACGACATTTTTATAATACCGTAATAAAATTTAGTATTTGAGCTATTAATTGTCGTCTTCCTATTACAGTGGCGGTCCAATATAGTGTTTAACTTCTTTCAATTTGTGAAAGTTTTGCCAATTTTTAATTCCCAGCTTATTCATTGAGAATATTTTGAACAGATAACAGATTCCGCATTCATTCGATATTTTTATTCTGGTAATTTTCTAGGTAGCTTGAACATAAATCAAATCTGATATACATACATTATTGTTCGTTAGAAAGACGTAATACAATTAACTTATTGCATTTTGGAAGTAAAGGAAAGATTGCCACAATCCCTGTTGATTTTATAATACTTCCACTTCTTAGCAGACCAAACTTTTCCTTAACTTTTAAATATGTACACATGATCACACCCCCGAATATAGGCCGTCACTAATACAAGTAGAATTTCTTACAGAAACCTTAATAGGAACATAATAGTAGTGCATTATATGTAAGCTACAGTTACACCCGCAATATTATTAATGAACTAACGATGGAAGGGGTAAAAAATTTTTTTTTTGATTTTGATGTACCATACAAGCAAGATGTCAGTGAAAAGTAGGCAAACTGCAACTCCTTGAATGGATGTTGATAACGACATTTCGTAGAAAAGGAAACAAACTAGATTTTTGCTATGTACAGACTACGAGATTGACGCGTTTAAATCGAGTTAAATGCGCTGAAATCACTTCCCGAAGGCGTTTACGAAAACACGTAGCTACGACGTGTTTAACCGAAAATATGCACTGCGACTCTCGCGGAAATCGAAGTAAACTTTGGAAGAAACTTTGTAATGCGATAGAAATTCAATTTTGAGTTTGTGCAACGACTGCATTAGCTAATAAATTCTCTTTTTATTACTGCTATTGAAACACATTTGTTTTAAACAATTTAAACACCATAAATTTGGTAATAAAACACAGCTGAATATCTACTTGTCAGAAAAACTTACGTCAAGCTGTCAGGTATCAAAATAAAACCAGTTGCCTAGTGTGAACACTACTTTTTTGAGACGTTAATTTTGCCTACTTAAATGTGTTTAAACCGCATAGTCTGAACATAGCATTTCAATCAATTTTGACTACAAAGCAATGTTAGCAAGGATGATGTATACGCGTGAAGGTTTCTCTTCTACTTTTCCTTTCAAGACCTAGTACTCAGCTCCTGGACAACATCCGATCTTGTATTGAATTGAAACAATAAGAGAATATGTAAATTATATAAAATCGGCAGTCGTGATCTATATTGGACCTCTACTGTACTACACTTAATTAATAAATCGTTTTTGTAAAGTGCAAATTTACTCATTAAGTTAACCATTTTTTGTAAAAAATTTGCATATAATTGCAGACCTTGAACTTTTTTGCAAATATCATACAGTGTTAAGTCATAAATTACATCGTCTAGAAGGTTCCATACTGCAGTCATTCAGGGGTGAGTTTTTCCAGCGTAAGCTCATACTGAAAAAATTCTGATAAATTCGCATGCATCGTTGTACTCACACCAACTGAAAGTATTCCAACTCTTTCAAATAATTTCTGCTTAATATACACAGTAACTGACAGCATCTGGTAACACTTAATCGTTTATACGGTAAATTTTTTTTTCTAAGTACTGACAATAATTTATGGGTTTTATGTCGGTGACGTAGAACCGAAAAATTGTTTAGACGTACAGTGGAAAGTGGACGTGACACATTGCACCCTTTAATTCGCGATAGGAATGAGTTGTTGTCGTTTTTTAGCTAATAGAATTTAAATTAAATGCATGCATGTGTTTCGGTATAATTCAAATAAAATTAAAATCGCGGACGATAAACATTTATTTTAAAACTACACATAAAAAAATATTTTCAGTTACATATTATTGTTATAAATGTTTATTTGCTATAATTATTTATTAATTTTTTAATAATAAAGTAATTTTTCATATTATAGCATATTGCTTAGCTATGATGAAATTTTGAATACGAACAATTTTATGAAACAAATAGATAACCAATCGCAATTAAGAAGTACACGTAAAATTTTGTAAAAATCTCTACCTGATCCCTAAATTAATGAATCCAAAGAATATGATAAAAAGACTAATTAAAGTTGTGAATATAGTAACAAATTAAAATAATTAATCAACAGTCGGGGATTTCGTGTTGTAGTTTCACTCCACTGACACTGGAAAAACAGCTAACATTTAATCTTTATAGCTTCAATGGTAGCTTACCATGAAAACGAAATAATCAAAAGTTAATATACGTTTAGATGTTTTCAGCTGCAATTGATAAATGTGCATTCTATTTGCGAAAACTTAAGTTGATCTGTTAAAGTACCATGCTCATATATGTTGTATAAAAAACTTTGCTTCAAAGAATTTAAAATTTCACGTTAAATGGAACCGAAAATGATTGCAATTTAAAAGACTGCTATATCTATATCTAAAAATATTTATTTTTTTTTATGTCAGAATTCGACAGAATAATTATTTAGACGTAAAAGAATTCAATTTTATTAGACCTAGGAGATTTGTCGGAATTCGTAAAAGCTTGAAGAATACTTTACATCCCTAAGCGGTTGGATATCGAAATATACTAAAAGAAAAGTGTTTCCTCGATGACATTTAAGGGCTTTACCTGTGATAGTAGATTTACAAATTTAGAAAAATGTGTCTAAACGCTTATATAATAACGTAATTTTATAACTCGATATACCTAAAAGATACATCGAAATTCGTGAAAAATTGGAAAAAGCACTTTTTACTTTAATTTCAAGAATCAGTACTATAAAAAGAATTTTTTTCGGATACCTCAATAGTGGTTTCATGTAGTCGTCAACTTTAAGCTTTCTATTTTTTGCTGTTTTCAAAAAAAATCTTACGCTCAGGAAAGATACAAGTTAAATTTTGTTGTATGATATTTGTATGTCCAAATACTGGATAACTAACTTTTTTAATATAATACTTCTAGTATGCATGGGCTAGCATTTATTAATACAATTAAAATATTTGCCTAGATATTTAGAAAATGAAAGAACATTTCTTTAAGTTATATCAAACATTTTAAGGGTATCCCAGCTTATATTAAAACTATAATTGTGTTCACAACTTTTTTCTGCATCATAAAAATGCATAGAATGTTGCATAAAATCGTGTTAAATTTAATATTTTTTTTTTTTGCGAGAAGTAAATCACTTTATTTAGACTTTTGATTTTAAATACGTAAAATTTCAAAATTAAAATCAATTTGTAAATTTAACGAAATTCTTATAATCAGTATGACTGTGGATAGCAAACTTAATAAACGCTTGAACTTATTTCTAATTCGGTGATGAAAGAGAAAGATAAATTAGAAACAATTCAAAGAAAATTAATTCCTCCATGCCAAGTTTCTGGCCGTAAATTGTATCAAAATTGAGCTATCTTTGCCTCTTAAATTGTAATTATAGTAAATTAGTTGGTTTCCCAATTTTTGAACGAACCCCTGTTAATTTCTCAATGTTCCTTGACCAGCAGAGCTATAATAACATTAATTGAATTTTGCATGATTTAAGAAGATTGTTTGCTATAGTAGAAAGGTAGTCGTACTGTTGTATGCAACAATTTACATCAATCTACGAAAAAATAAATGATTGCGAATCAATTTGCAAAAAAATCATGATAGAAGAACATTTTTACATAACCTTATCTCCAACTTTATTGTTATACGCAGTAAAGTAGATAATATCATTTTCAAGGTACCTACAGTATCTTCTTTGAATTTAACTCTATTAAATACAAATAGTCGTCAATTACTTTCGGACATAATTCGCTATCCAAATAAAAGCTTGATCATCAGCTCTATCCCCTAGTATTTATCTACTTTAATTGCAATACATCATGCTAGGAGTCGACAATCAAATTATAAAATTTTACTTTCATTAAATTACGCAAATATCTACGTTTTTTTGCAATTAACCTTTACGATAATTTTAGCAAAACTACTTACCGAAACACATTACACGTTACACCGCTACTTGTTGACCGAAGAAAAACACATCTTCCTACCTACATAAGAGAAATGCATTAAATCGATTTAATAAAATAAAAATAACGTAATACAAATCGATGAGAACACTTTCATACGTATTAACGTATGATATACTCGTATTTCGTACAAGCAATTATTATTAACACCTGAAGATGTTTGTTTCTTCCCACGCATATTATTACTCGTATCTATAATATCTAGTTGCTAATAGAGTAAGATTTTTTTCTTTACACCTTCAGGTCTCATTAAAGTGCTCAAAGATAGTGGAATATTTACGCAGTGTAAAGAAACACAATTGTTGGACTGTTATCAAAAATACCGATGGTATTAGTAATAGGTACTCGTGAATATATAGGTAGTACCTATTTTGGTAGTCATACAGTGACTCATGACTTATATCTTATACTATCCATATCAATAGTAGCCCTGCATATTTTCGTACTTTTCGTTATTACATTTCAATTGAAAAACGGTTAATAATTCGGTTCTAAGATTTGATTGCGGAAATAGCTGTATTTTACAGCGAGCTTAGTCTTTGAAATATTGTTTTGCCCGTACTGAGTTTTTTTGCTTAGTACAGAGGTTCATCTATGTTTTCGTCACGTCTTGTATTGAGTGAAAAATAAAAATGGTTTCAATTTCATTTCATTCATGGATATGGTCGGACACTTTGAAAGAAATTATAATACCTTACATGTGTATACCAAAAGAATCTTTTTCACTTTAAAACCGATATTCCCTTATTTTAAAGTCATTTTTAACCCTTTAGTATTTTAATGGAAACGCACCCTTAAACTTTTTTACTGATCTGTCAATGTCAAAACGTCAGTCAACGTTTACATTTTTATTATGGTGAAGTTCACGAACGAGCAAATTATTCTGTTTTATTAAAAAAGTAAATTGTTATGTCCCTATTAAAATATGCCAGGTTTATTCAATTATCCAGATATTGCTCAAGAAATCTTTGTCATTGTAACTATTACTCACCAAATCCAAAAAGGACCTATAATATTTTTTTTGTTTTTTTCAAAAAAAATTCTAACTCACGATTTAAATTTATTTATGTAAAATATTTATTAAAAAGATCATATTTTGGAAGTGTTGAGATCGGCGGAAAAGGGATCAATATAGATGAAAGATAGATCTCCAGTTTGAACAGTTGTCAGTCATAGGGTCAAAAAGATTAATCTAAAAATAATTTAGACGAACCTTGTGCTATTAACATTTATTACCAAATATAACGTTAACAAATTGTAAGCTCCACTGTATCGTGTGATTCATATCGCAAACTCAAAATATCGGTTTTGATACGGAACTCTTATCAGCAAGAATTGCGTTACCTGATTAATCAGTAGTTAGGCTCTCCCGAAACTCTCAATTTTGACCACGCACGAAGCTTAATAGTTAACCTGTTCCGTTATAATACCTACGAATTTTTATAAAATATTTATAGAAAAAAAATATACGGTTGAAATTATATCTACATATTTAAAATCCGAAGTTTAAGAGATGAGCCGCTGAATCTATCCGAACTGATTACGTCACAAAATCATAAACCACCTGTAGACCTCTTGTGCTTTACACAGGTTGAACTCCTATCAAAACGCTTACGATTTTTATACGTGAAAGAGTTGTCGAACCGAGATGTTAAGATGAAGGTAAAACCGTACCGAGTTTCAATATTTCTCGACGAAACACTTCAACTAATTAAATTGCCCGCGGAGTGAGATTTATAATACCTTAAAAAAAAGTGTTGAATGAAATTGATAATTGCCGCGACCTAGTCGAAATATCGGACCAACTCAAACACGATTCGCAAACGTCTTTAAGAAATACCTGTAGTACCTGTACCTATACGGGTGTCATAGTGAAGTGTTGATTTGGAGAATTGTTTGTTACACGGTGTCTTTAACTGATCTCTACATAATCATTTTTTTTCTAATGGCTACACTATGGACTATGATATTTCGAATAATAAAAGTTCTAACGTAATTTGAAACAAGTTTATTTATGTAAATCCGTGACCGCAACCTTTGGCCATCGTCAAGGTAGTGCTTGTTTTTTTGTTTTTCTCTCGAGAAAAGTACCTTATTAAATTCTAATGCATATCGCGGCTATACTTATTTCATAGAATTTTTTATTTGAAACGACTAGTTGCGTTTTTATTTACGACATGATAGACTCACAATTCCGCAATTTCCGATAAAAAGAATATATAAACATTTATTGAATTGTTGTATCGCAATTAAGTTATGATAAGACAACCTTCGGCTTTGAAAGTTCTGTGTTCTTTTAACGAAAAAGGAAGTCTGATAATAACCAAATAAATCGTTTAAAGTGAAGCTGCGCAAAAAATTTCTTACAGGTGTAATGTGATCTTATAACGGTGACAATATCATCTTCCTTGTATCTATCTAGTGATTGAATTTAAATACGTCAAGAGTTATGTGAGCAAGGCATAAAAAACGGAAAGACAAAATTTAAATGCCAGTTAAAATATGCCGGGTGAATTTTGCACACATATTTTTCTTAAATAATTCAAAAACTGCCACCGGCCGCTGAAAGCCGCTAAAGTGAAGAAAAAGTTTTAAATGCAGATCAACTGGAATTTTATCAATTTTACTATGGCTCATCGAAATGTCGATAAATTTTTGCATATAATAATCAAGTTGTATCGATAAGTTATGAAGAAACCTTCACAAAAATGTGAATGTTTTTTGTATCTAAAATTAGGAAAAAAAATTTTCAAATCGTTTAATTAAGTGTATTTTTGTTTAAACAAATCAACATGGAGTCATTCATTTACACAATTACTTGGTATTATGGAATTATTGCAATTGTGGTGTATGTGATATTGTATATAATCGAAGTTAAACTAGGTAAGCACTCACTTTTTTTTTGATATTAATTTTATCCGAATTTGCAAGTAATCCTTGGTTGCTGTTTTTTTGTACATAAACATTTTTTTTTGTTGCTGCTGCTCTATAGCTCCGAGTTTTCTATCAATTTCGTACCATCTCCTAAATAAATCGTTTATATGACCGCAAACCCGTAGCCAGAAAAAAACGTTCTGGTCTGAGATGTTGAACTATATTTCGCATATTTCCATCAGATCTACTTAAAATCAATTATTTTTGTATCTATTTCTGTATAATATTTTACTATTACCTATAGTTTACAAAATGTTTAAAAAAAACTACAATCTGAGCTGCATGAAAAAAGTATAAATTAGGCGAAAATAGAAAGCCCATGTGTTTTAATTTTTGAATTAAATAATAGTGCCACCAACTGTAAGTTAATATTGAATGGGTGCATTTAATGCATTATTCAGTAAAAAAATAATTTATAAAAAACTAGTTGAAACGGAGTTGAAAGAGATTTTAATTGTCAGTTAAACCTGCTTTGTGCTCGCAATATTGCCCGAAGTTATGTAGATACTTGTATCTTTGAGCTATTGTTCAAAATTTCGTATTTTACTTTTCTTGTTTAAAATAAAATTATACTTTCTCATCGATGTCTAAACAATTTGCAGTTTTAATCTATTTTAAACGAAGCAAGTATACTGAAAAGAGTTAATTTATGATCAAATTTGGCACTTTTGTTTTATATGAACTTGGACTAGTTAGAAATAAAAAGTAAAGAAAAAAATGCTGGGTGGCACTCCAAAATTTCGAGCTTAATTTATTTGTTAGAGAGTTCCATAGCTCCAATCATAGATAAAGTACTAAAATTCAAATTCTGCAATTAATTCCGTAATTTCTTAAATTGTTATTACAAATTTAACATACCTCGCTTTACTCGTTCACAAATTATCGCGAAATGAGTGGAGCAGAAAGTTTAACTAAAGACGTTCCGACAGTTTTTCATCTTCAAACCGCAAGGTGAATAAAATTTAGTGCAACTGATTTAATTTAAAGAAATTTCATTTTAACGACCTAAACATACAATTTACAAGGCCGCTTTGAACTTTTCAGTGTCGATGCATAAAAACTTGATGCACCGATTAATAGATGCAAATATCATAATTAAAAAAAATATCGGGCACAGTTTTCAAACTAGCTTTTCCGGTGAAGGTTTTCCATCAGTTACGCTGTCAATAATTTTATTTGAATTGACGAAGCATTAACCAAGGCAGGATTAGAATAATGGTGATCTTAAAAAAAAATTCAAAAACTGAAAATCCTTAAAATTTAGCTAAGATGAATTTTTCTGGGACCATACATTTGTGAAAAAAATTTCTCGGGACTTTTTACTTTACACGCTTTATACTAAAAACTTGTTAATCAATCGAGGCCAAAACGTCACGCAAAATAAATTTTAACAGTATAAACGGAAAACCTGT
Source organism: Beris chalybata (assembly GCA_949128065.1). Classification (NCBI taxonomy): domain Eukaryota; kingdom Metazoa; phylum Arthropoda; class Insecta; order Diptera; family Stratiomyidae; genus Beris; species Beris chalybata. The sequence goes on along the minus strand of OX421894.1, from coordinate 3,369,612 downwards.
ATTTTCATATCCTTTATCTTATAAAGAGAAATAGTAAAGATTTCTTTAGTCCATCACAGACAAATATTATAAACATTTAAGCTCTGCGCCTATTCACCCATTTTTAAAATTTACGTTATTTTTGTTTCAAATAAATTATGTACAGATGAATTTCAAGTTTAACATGTTTGCGATAGTCAACGTGTTAACAATAGAACTATCTTAACAATCGCTTAGTTCACTATTTGCACCACACACATGTGGCATTTTGGCTTAATCAACATTTACATTTCATTTATAAAAAAAAATCCGTAACATTAATCTACATGACTTGCTGTCTGTTTCTAACTATATTAGCTAATTATATATTACCAGTAGTTCTTTTATCACAAAGTTAAAAGAAAAATTAAAATCCTTTTTATTTCGTCAAAAAAATTAGAGACAGGTCTCTTTTATCTGTAGGTATATGGTATATCCATTAGGACAACATTAATGTTACGTTTAATTTAAACGACAAATGCTTAATATTTATGTACATAAATAAAGTCTGTATTTAATCAGTAAATTAAAATAATTACAATGCATGCTGATTAACGATTTTGTAGGATTTCTCTACTATAATTGTTGTCAACAATACTTTCACTATTACGAAACTTATTGATCGAAAATTTACATTGTGTATGCCAATAGCGATCAGTAAAAATAATCTGAAAAGCCTGTAAAAAATAAACTAATTTGCAATATCTTTGTTACTAAATTAAACTGAATTACTTTTCAATTTGTTTTATAATTTAGAAGTAACAAAAAACACATTATGCTGTAGTAAAATAGCTTATTTAGATTTTTTTTTATAAATTAAAGACGCATTAAATATTTGTTTTACCGGTCAAACCCAGTGCCTGATAATATGTAATAGCAAATACATTTTAGTAAATTATTTGTATAATGCAGAAACTATTTGAAGCAGTTCTAATTTTAATGCTCCAAATATGTACTGCTTTTATTGTATAAGTCCTTTTTACAAGAGACACGAAAAAAATTTATGAGGTATTTCTCTAACTGAACAGGGTGAATGCTTTAAAATGGTTGTAAAGTAGGTACTTGACTAATCAATTTGCTACTAAATAATTTTATTTACCGAAATGATAAATTCTTGTGATTTTTTTCTGAAATAATTTTTTTATTACTTAACTTTGTTTATCACGAAAAGATAAAATTGTTATCAAAACACGCTCTCAAGGAAACATCTTCAATTAATTTCTTCTACGAGCAAAATTGTGTACAATACAATGATGTTATTATTTTAAGTCAAACATCATCAGCTAAATGATGTAACAATGTTTTTAATTCAAGGCAAATTTTTTCCATAAGGTTATTTTATTAAAATTACGACGATATACACATTTTATTCAAAAGCTTTAAGCATTTTTTTTGTACGTTTCCCGGAATTATTTTATTTTAAAAATGCTCTTCCCAACACATTCTCGGGTATACCTGCAAAAATTGAATTAATTTTATTCTACAAAAAATATGGGAAAATTTCAATTTCAATACTAATCCAAGATTATCATTATTAATAATATCTAGCCTTCACTATCAATTTAGTAAAATAATTTATCGATTTCGTCATCGATACTAATTTCATCATATTCATGTTTTCTTAGTTTGTTTTTTGTTTTTTTGATCTAATCCTAAAGTTTTATGACAAAAAGCATATCAATCCCAAATTATATCACAACATACGTGATAAATTCGAAGATTAAGCTTAGCTAATTTTAAATTATTGTTTTATTTTACCCGTGATTGGGTTTTACTCGTTATTTTATGAAATATTTCAAAGTCGATACCAATCTTACTTCATTGTAGAAATGATAAAAGAAATAATTTTGATAATGTGTAATGCGGATTCTAGAATAATAGTATGATGTAACCTGGGTCTTAATCTTATTTGGGCTTGAGAGAAACGGACAAATTTTATCTCATGGAGTAAGAAAAATATATTTTTATTTTGTTTATTCAGTTTATAATTTTTTAATTATTCAATTGTCAGATAATTAAAAAAGATTGCACTCCCGCTATTTACTGCAGTTTTTTAAAACTCTTTAGACCCAATATTTGAGAGCATTTCAAGCGGCCGGTAATTTAGAATCGTAGTGGAACTAATTTAGGGAATTTTCAGATAAATTAAGACGCTTGTGTTCTAGAGTGTTAGCCCAAAAGTACATTGGTTTCTGCAATTCTACTTCCCTCATAGAATTTTGGCAATTTTTTCCCCTTTTTTCCGTTATCAGTATCTCGAAGCTCCTTAATACATTTTTCCCGAGGGTTTTTCCCTAAGTACCTAAATTAAATTAAATAAGTCCATATTGATTTATTCATTCTCCAGATAAAATGATTCAACTTATATCCCCGCGGCTAATCAAAATCGAAATCAGCTCCAATTCGGCAAAGCTCATTTTAATCGAAAAATACTTAACATGGAAGTATGTTGGAAAGTTGTAAAATAAACATAAAAATATTTTTACGAGCTCTTGAACAATTAAATAAATGTAAACTAGACTTATTGATACAAATTTTATATCTTTGATAAGAGCATCGCATGTTATTAAATATTAATATTTAAACCGCAAATGCGAATAGTAACATATTTCAGTAAATTTAAAACTAAATCATAGACTTAAATTCATTGCCTTTTCCAGATTTACCAACATGGGAAAACGGTGATTGTCCAGGTGTTTCGCATTTAAAATTAAAACGCTTAATTGAGAGAATAGTCCAGGAAACCTTACGTTTACCGTCCGTCACTGACCAGCCAAACAATCCTGGTTCATCCGGAGATGAAAACTTGCCCTTTTTCGATCCGAAAAAGTATCAAGAACTTCTTGCAACAGCCGTTTTGAATAAGGTAAGTTACTATAATAAGTGTAAATATCAATAGAGTTGTATAGATCTATTTAATTAAATACTGGACAAGCTATTCTAGATAAAAATCTGTAATATACTGTAAGTTTAAACCAGAAGCTAGTTTCGGCTCTTATTAATTTTTGGCAGATTATAAAGAAGATGAGATTTACATACCTAAAATTATAAAACAGCTTACATAGATTTACTTTTCGATAATTCATTTGGCTCGACCCTATTTGTTGGAGGCCAAGTGTTTTATCTGTCTTTCATGCATCACTTTTACTAAGGTTGTTTGATAATATTTGCCATAAGTCATAAGTAATTATTGATGATTACATTCTCACCTATTATTACCGTACCATGTGAAGGATTCGATATCGTACAATAGTTCACCTCTAGGTAGTCACATACCTGAGAGTTACGTAACCTTTTTCTATTTATGTTACATTACTGATCCAATTTTAAATGTAATGCACTTTAAGACAATTAAGAAATGAAAGCAAACAGATCAATATACCAAATAAGACAAACAAGGAAATTACAAGCAAGAAGAAATGGAAAAAGAAAAATGCGCAATTGGTACGTATCGACTGAGGTGATTTAGTCGTTTATGTTATTTTAAACTTAACGCAAAATCCGACCGTACGTACCGACACGCAACAAGAAAATAACGAAGTAAAGTGCGTAATCCCTTTGCACTATATGTTTAATTTTTATGCAAAATTATTCAAAAATACCTAACTGATTGGATAAAAAATTCGAACTACATCACCGTAGTCGCGACTAAGGGCGCAGTGAAAGGTAATTCAAAAATCCACCTACTATTCAAATCTAATCTGCATTATTTGAATCAAAAGGGCGCGATTGAAGTAATAAAAGTGTAAAAATATTAAACTTTACACCATTTAGTCAACATTCTAGTCCAGTTACATTTTATTCTTATTGCGTTATAAGTATATATTTGTTGTTAGACAACTTCAAAGGCACCCACTTCTATCGCCATCCCCTGCGAATAAACACACATATGTGGCGCCTGGTTTTTGAAAGTACGACGGAATGCATTTTATCAATTTCACCTGCGAGGGAGTTGATGCATTCTATGGCTTCCCTGGAGGGCACCATCTAATTAGCGACCATTCACAGAAGTTTTGTTTTGTACTCTATTAGTTTGTGGTCGACTTCCAAACCGATTTCAACTGAAATAAATAAACTTAGCAGAAATATTATGCTACAAAATAATTTTTTAATTTTAATCGTTGAACTTTGTGGTTATTAATTTAAATAAGTGAATGGAAAATTATATAATTAAAATATTGAGTTAGAGGTGAAGAAAGGGTGAATAATAATAGTTTGAAAAATATTTGCGAACAGTGAATAGACAAGTGCGTAATAGACGCTGTTTTTCAATTTTGATTTTCCGAACAAAAGTGAACGTTTTTCAAATGGATTAAAGATTGAACAAAATGGAAAATGTAAGATCAATTACCAGTTTACAAAATATTAATGTTCATCCTGTAAATGGACATACATGGTCTCATCTCAGCGATAGTTGTATAAAATGTTCATTAGTTTTCTGTGAAATGTCTGGTTTAATCTAAAATATATTTTTTTTATTTCAACGTTCTTTTACATTAAGCAATTTTAGTTGTTTTCTATTCAGTTTCTGGTGCCTAATACCAACACGAAATTCCGATTGGGAGTAATCACTGTCCTGGCTACTGACTACTGAAATTTTAGCTTTCACATATCTAGGATAAACCGTTTCTCGAGGTATTAAAATCAGAGCCAAGTCTTGCAGTTTCTTTCCTCACTTTCCCTTTTCCTAATCAAATAATCAATACATAGAAATCACACCACTTTATGCGGTGATTACGCTTTGCGATTTTTTCCGTTGCTTGTTTTAAACTTTAAGCAGACTACTAATTCAAGGCATCTTCCAAAATTTATTTCTAAGATATAACGCTAGTGTTTTAAAAATATACAAGATTTGTATTTTACTTCGGAGATTCAACATATTTTCCCCTTTAAGTCTTCGTCCAGGAACCACCTTTTCTACACTTAAACCATGAAAGGGTGGATCTCTTAAGCCGGGACCACACATGTGTGGAATACTCTTCATGATATACAACAATAATTCTCTTCAGATTTAATAAACCATTTTTTTTAATTCTAAATTTCTTAGCTTCAGAATGTTGTAGCCACAGCAGCAGTGGTAATATTTTTTTCTTTTAGAATGTAGACTATTACTTATTGCAGAAGCAATAGAAGAAGAGGCATAATTAAAATTATTTTATACTTGCATTGTTTTATTATATTAATTTTATTTAGATATAATCAATAATATTATGTTATTATATTTTCAATTAGTACCTGTACGTTGATAATTTCTTTACACAATGACCAACAGCGAAGAATCAATTAAATTTTTTTTATGATAATCAAAGTATGAATTAAATTTCATACTAATTAAATAAATACAATCTAAAGGCAATTGGAAAGGTTTTCTGACATTAAAAATACCTCAATTAAAGTACTTGTCGCTGTCGGATACGACTTGACCAATCCAGTCAACTGCGTCTAGTTATAACAGTTTATGACGTCAAGAAAATTAAATTCCTCATCCAATTGAACTGCGGTGCGTGTCTTGACTAGTGTTACGATAGCTGACGAAGTTAACAAGCGATGTGACTTAAACACTTTATACACGCTAAAAAAAATATCAATTTAAATTGTTCTACTGTAAATAAGCAAATGTGAATGAGTAAACCTGAATATAATTTCCCACAGTTCAAAGTGTACATACACCCTTGTGTTATTGACAACACTCTCTAAGTACCAAAATTTCACAAGGCTGCTATGCTAAGGCCGTTTCTCAATTCCTTGCTTAAATCTACGTCTACGTCTAGTTATAACAGTTATGACGTCAGACCTAGCAAAGTAGTGTCTTGATTCCTTATTGGTTTGTATCTTGGCTATCAGTCAATCTAAGCAATCGTAAAAAAATTCAAATTTTTCTATGGAATTTAATTAATTTTTGATTTTTGAAGTGTCAAATAAGTATCAGCTGATCCATTTTGACGGTTTATCCGAGATTTTTCGAAACTGTTATAATAGCAATGCTATGCTGTGACGTCAACATAGACGTAGACGTAGACTTAGAAAGGAATTGAGAAACGACCTAAAAAAAATTCTTTCAACTTTGTAGTCTTTCAAGAAGTTGAAAAAGTTTCCACACTTTTACAAAAAAAAAATTTCTATTCAGTTTTCACTACCCCTGAAATGTGAAATTATCAGATCAGATCCATCACAATCCCTTATTACGAGATTAGTATCGTTTTTTAAAAATGATTTTTACGTATTTGATTTTAATTTTTTTATTTCGGATTGAACTCAATTTTGTGAGGATTTAATAAGTAATATTGTATTTATATGATACATTTTTTTATAGATTGTTGATTCATACAACTATGAGAAGAAATTTGAAGGTAATAGAGAAGCAACTTCAACCCGTTTGGATTTGGATAAGAATCACAATGCACTTATCTGTCGAAAAGAGCAAAGTGGTTCGGTATCCAGCAGTTCAATTGAACCCGAAAGTGATTGGAGTATTACAGATCCGCCAACAAATGTAGCTATTAGAAAAATGCTAAGAAAGTCCTGTCCACTAAATATAGTTTCATTACAGATCAGCCGATGCGATGATTTTTCTCGAAGTGATTCTGGTTCAAACTTATTCTCGGACATCTTGAATCGGAATGATCAGCGCGATTCATCAATTTTAAATGATTACATTGCAAAGCATAAGGTTCCATTGCCGGATTTCTCGATCGCATCCGATTCTTCTAATGAAGGTTTGTACTGGTACCCTCTTTAAAAAGGAAGGCATAATTGAAATTTTACGCTCTTCTTCCAGATATCCAGGACAGTGTAACTTCTGCATGTGCCGAAAACACTTGGGATCGAAATTGGCTTTTCAAGAAGAAACGATCGGGCCAGGATGGAAGTGGTCCAGTCGGGATGTTGGTACCTTGTCCAAAAGAAGATATTAAGACGCAAATTGGAGATCGAACAGCCGATGAACTAAGCGATTTATCGGAAGCTGGTTCGGACTTTGATGACGAAGATCATGAAATGACCGGCGAAAATCCACCAAATGTTCGAATTCAAAATCGTTGTGTTATTGGCGGAAAGAGTCCTGTCGGATTATTCGATGAACTCCTCGAGCAAACCAGCTTAATTTCGTCTTCATCGTTGGCAGACGGTGACGCAGTCTTCACAGAAACTAAAAATGATTTCGTACTTGGAGATGATCTTCATAATGATGTCGGCCAGTCCAGTGCTTTTGATGCTGGCGAAGCTGTAAATTCTTTAGTCGATACTAAGAATTTAAGGGAGAACTTATCGAACTCGAAGCAGGTTCAAGACGATTCTTTGATATCTGAATCTAGTCGCGCTGATGATCTAGGTATTGAGAGGCCGCCAGTAGCAAAACCCCGATCAAAGAAAAAAGTTACACAAACAATTTTCATAAGTACTAAGGATATTCCAGATCCTGAGCTCACTACATCGTCGGTCGGTAGTTCAGGTAAGTCTTGACTACTATTGTTTGTCGATTTTGTTTTCTTGCATATCATTTTGATCACTATCCGCCTCTTTTCTTACGGCATTTGGTTCCTTGAAATTCCTGCTGTGCTTGTGTAGTAAACTTGTTTTAAATCTAGAACGAAGTCCTGTTTATTAAATATCTTAAGTTGTATATAATTAAGATAACTCCATGACTTTAGTTTAAACATTGCCAGACCCTTAAACACTTTTACACATACATTTGTAGAAATATCCACCGACATACGCTGCGCTATTTTCCCGGTAGGTTTCGGCTTGACTCCATAACTCAGTTTATACATTCGAAGCGGTTTGTTTCACCGAATTTTGTGTGTTTTCAGTACACAATAGTGGCAATTTATGTGAAGAATTGTCAAGCTCACCGACACAGACTACTAACCCAACTAACAATAATAACATTGAGGAACAGCTTCCTCAGTTGCCATCATATACAACGCAACCGTCGGTAATTCAGTTCTTAGCTGTTTACTCCCTGGCACCGTCACTGGCCGTCACATCTATGGACGTTGAAAATATAGATAACATTATTCGGATTTCACATTCTTCGAATACCCTTCAATCAAAATCAGAAAGTTTTACTGGCTTCGATATCTCTGGCGATACAGAATTATCTTCAGCTGTTGATATTGGAACTCCTGATGCGATCCAAGTAGATGTTCTCACCGAGTCAAAAAACAAGATCCAGGAGCGATCAGAACAGCCACAGTCTCCTGTAGACTTAGAAATTTCGACTCAATCAAGCTCAGCGGTAAGATCTGAGCAAAATTCGGAGCAATCTGTAAATTCCAAAATAGAGCTCGACTTTGACGGATTAATTCCACCACCGATGGAGTTCGGAACAGAATGCTTTGACCTGGAGATTCAAAATCCAGAAGTTCCGGTATCTATTAAAATTGAAATGCACTTGAAAAGTGAACTTCATGTTCCTGTCGAAGACGTTCCTGAAGCTAACGAAGAACTATCAACTGAAAAGAAAGAAATTAAGAAGAACAAACCTGTTGAAGAATCAGTTGAATCTGGAAATGAAAAAACCGTAATTTCCGAAGAATTAACTCCAGACTCTTTTACTTCAACACTCTCAAAAGATCTTGAATCTCAACTCAAGCCAGAAGAATCTGTACAGGATTACGATGCAACTAAGTTAGAGGAAGTACGAGCAGCAGTTCAATCAGCCTTTGAAAGAGAACTATTAGTTGCAACTCAAGATCAGCCTCTAAATGAATCTCAAGGTTTTAATCCAGAACTAATGAATCAATTGATTCAAAATGAATCTCAAGGACAAATCTCAGTAAATCAAGTGACTGTATTGGCAGGAGGCGAAGAAATGGAGTTCAGCATTAACCTACCCAATCCGAAATCTGAAGCTGATTTAGCAATTCAAGAAGTAATACTTAAGGTAATTCCAGAAGAATTTTTAGAAAGAGAAGTTCCAGAAACAAGTGAATGCAAGACAGAAGGTTCAGAATACGGAATCCATTTGAAAGAAAATGAAGTCAAAGTCACACTCAAGGAAGACGAATGCAAAAACAATGAATCAGAACAAAAAACATTACCGTCCACTTATCCCGATATTGAAAATATTTGTTCTTCATGTGAAGCAAGCATTCAAAGTAACGAACCCACCGAAGAACTGATATCTTCTCTGTCCGCTATTGCAAGTACCGAAAATAATGCAAGTTCGGAAATTATTGAATCTAATTTTCAAAATTCTGAAAAAAATTTTGAAGAGCCAACACAACAAATTGCTGTAGAATCTACGAATAGTGATGAAGAGTTCAAAAAAGTTTCTGAGATGCTGCTTATATCGAGTGGAACAGGTGTATTTTGTAGTCAGGATGAAGAAGCTGCATCAACGGAATCAAAAATTGATGACCTCGCTTTGTCCAACTCCGGAGAAACTACGGAGACGCTTATTACTGAAGAATACACCAATAATATAATAAATATCCAAAAAAGTGAAGAAGGATCAGAAGTTTGCTTTTCAAAAGAAGAAGGGTCAAATGAAAGATCATCCGATCTACTAACAGATATTAAACATGACGACAATCCCAAGCGAATTGAAGAATATTCTTCTCTTGAAATTGAAAAAACTGTAATTGAAGGTACTGCTGTGACCGACGTTTTGTCTTTAGACGCTCAGGTCGCAATGACGGAAGCAGTAAATGAATTCATCTCGCTAAATACTGTAAGTAAAGTAAAAGAAGTAAAAGATGCTAGGGATGACCATGGAGATGAAATAGTAGAACCTGTACTAACATTAGAAACTGAAGATATGAAACAATTAGCTGCTAAAGAAGTCGATGACGCAAAGTCTTCAATTGAAAAAACACCTTTACAAACTGAGTTTATGGAAGTAACTGCAGAATTCAGTGATTCCAACTCTACAGTTGAAGCAACGACTCCAGTAACTGTGAATATAGAAGATGCACTAGGAGTTAATGATTCCAGCGCTACAATTAAGGAAATTTCTTCAGAAATTGAAAATATTGGAACTGCTACAGAGGCAGAGGTAAAAGCTACGAATATGGCAGCTAAGGCAGAAGATAAATATACTAACTCTGAAGTCACATCTACAGAAAATAAGAACACATTAGCTACTCAAGGAGTCAATGATTCTAGTTTAAAAATGGAAAAAACACCTCCGGAAACTGAGAATATGGAAGCTTCTGCAGAAATTAAAGATGCAAATTTAATAGAAAAGGATGATATATCGAAGGATCATGTTTCAACCACAGTTATAGTACCCGATGAAATTATTGAAAACACAGTTTTAACATTGACTAAACCGAGAAATGGCGATCAAAATCAAATTGAATCAATACGAAGTTTCCACGTATCTTCAAATGATCCTACTATAGACGAAGAACTACCACCTGATTGCATGGATTTCTCCATTATGGAACCTTCCGAACAATCACTAGTTTACTTTGAAGAAAAATGCTTAAAATCTATCGAAATCACTCCAAGTTCATCAGAAAAGGTTGAAGATCCAGAAAATCTGGAAATGTCTTTACTAGATGATGAAAAACCGCCAGATTGCATGGACTTTACCAGTTTGGAAACCCCTCCACCAACGTATGAAGAAATATCTACCGGCTCATGTGCTGAACTTCAAGCTAGACATAATTGTGCCACGGGTCATGTAGAAAAGAAGTCTAAAATTCCAATAAAAATAAAAACGGAAGCAGCTAAACAAACGCTAGAAGAAAATAAAAAAACTATTACTGGAAGTAGCAAAAAAGAAGAAACGGTGTGTACCACTACAATCAAAATACCTTTTTCTGAAGAAAACGTGGGCGATGTCTTTGATATTGACGCAATTGCACCACCTGCAGAATTTCAGTGCCCAGATATAAATGAAGATTATGAAGATCAGTCTATTGAATTGACTTCAGCTAACCCTTCACCAACTGCAGAAACAGATTGTAAGCATGATTTTATACAATCTAAGGAAAATGTATCTGAGCCAAAGAAAGACATCAGATTAAATAAAGCTTCTGATTTATGCGAAGAAACTGTATCAATAGATATTCGAGACACCTTGACAAAATCTAGTGAAGCAGAAGTAAATAAGGTGGACAGTATAAGCTTAGAATCGGATGAAAATCTTGAAAGGATTGAGCTACAAGAAGGTCTCAATGTGGAGGCCCAAGTTGAAATAAGAGAGCATCTTTCGAAATCTGAACTCCTTGAGGATGAGATTCAATTCTCAAAAGAAAAAGAAATAACACAAATCAATGAGTCTAATACTGAAAAAATCCTTGCCATTATTACAAAAGAAGTTGATGCTTCTAAAAATGAAGAAATTCTCAATGAAGCAGGACACACTAACTTGACCGAAATTGAAAATCCAGACCAACCACTATCTGAGCTTGCAGAATCGAATACTTCTGAAGAAATTGAAGCATCCAAACCTCCAGATCCTGCAGAATACACAACCAATTTGAAAGCCAATAATACACAAAACACAACATCTGCAGAACACAGTTACAACATCCCGCAATCTTCGAGACATGAAGAACCAATTGCAGAAACTTCGATGAAACGAATTGCCAGTGAGCACGAATTCATTATGGAGATGGAAAGTGATCTATTTCATTTTGCTGAAGCAGTATGTGACGATAACTTTGAAGATGTTGAAGACGACTTTGAAGATTTCTTCATGTCACAAGAATCAATTGAAATTATAGATCCGAGAAAAATGGCAGATCTTTCTCGCACCATAATTACAGAAACGGTTCAAAGAAAGCCAACAGGGACGGTGAAGAAGCTAAAAAGAGGAGTTTTGTCGAAAGATGAAATACTTCAGCAGCCATGTGAATTTCCAAATAAAGAAAAAGAATTACTTAATGAAGCGTCTTCAGATCTTGCAGACAATAAAAAAACATTTTCCACAAACGAAGTAGCTGAGCGTGAAAAAATTACAAAGATGAAAAGGGACCGTGTAGACAGCTTGGAGATAGTTGAAGTAGTTGGATCCACGTCAATGGTTCGAAGAGATACGGATGATTCGATCAAAATTGAGAATACCATTAATTTACACTCTGAATCTAAACTGGAAGAGCTCAATCAGCTTGCAGACGCAGCAATTATAATTACGAATCAAACAGAAGGGTCTAACAAATCGACATGCTATAAGGAGCCATTTAAAAATTCAAGGGCTCAGACAATATCTTTAAATGAAGATGATGTCGCCCAAGTCACAAATGACGATCAGTCTGCCGAAGAATCTAAAGTCAGACTTGATCATGTTGAAGAAAAAGATCCGCTTGATTCACCTGTTAGAGTTGAACAAGTGTTTTGTGAAGAAGTATGTACCACACCAAAGGTGGAAGAGCTCACAATTGTAGTTCAAAATGCATTGCAAACAGAAGAAAGGCCAAGTTCCAGTGAATTAATAAATGCTGTTAATGAAGAATTAAAAGAAGAAGTATATAAAACTTCAAATAAAGTAGAGTGTTTCTTAGAAAAAATATCGACGTCCATAGAAATTCCTGTTGTTGATGTCGCTAGTAAGGTCGAGCAATTTATTGCAACGATAGATAGTCCTACTGAACTCAATAGATCAACTACAGCAGAAGAAGAGATTTGTGAAGAAGAATCCACTCCACCAAACCCGGAAGAGCTAGCAATTACTACTGATATTCAAAGTGAATTTATACCTAAACCTATTGCAGAGGAAAAATCAAGCTCAAATGAAGATATCATTCAAAACTTCGAAGAATTAGCTCCGATAGCCGATCCTCAAATTGTAGAACAATCAACAGAAGTTTTCACGAAGACAGATGCTGCTAAAAAAGAATCTACCACGCAAAGGATTGAAGAACTTGTTCAAACGCAAAACGAAATTATTCTTCAACCTGTTACAGAAGAAGATCCAGGATCCTGTGAGACGAAAATTTTAGATGAAGAAGAACAGTCTGAAGAAGTTTTTACAAATATTTCTTCTAAAAACATAGAAGAAGAAGAATTTTCACTACTAAAGATTGAACAATTTGAAGGTACCGACAGTACCTGCCCAAGTGAGGAAGAAAATTCCTTCAAAGCTGGACGGTACAAAGAAGTTTCACCACCGCCAACTAATTCAAACTTTTCTGAAATATTAGAAGAGTCGACAACGCTGTCTGAACTTACAAGCGGACTTCCTCCTTGCGTAAATGCCGTAGAAGAAATTTCAAATATTCCAACTGTGATCAAAAATTTCGAGCATTGTGAAAAAGAGCCCATATCAACAAAGGTTGAAGAAATTGCGCATATTGACGATATTGAAAGTAAACTTGAAGGAAAAATCTGCTTCAGTCTAGAGCAAACATGTGAGCAAGAACTAAAGTACGAAGAGCTTTCTGAACTTCCTATTGCTTCCGAAGAATTAGACAAATTGAGAGAGGTGCTAAACTCTGATGAAGTTGAAATCGGTGAAGAAATAAGCTTAAGTTTCAGTCAGAAAGAAGAACAAAGTAAAAAGCATTCAGAGTCTCCTTTGGAAATTTCAAGTGAATTCATCGAAGGAAAAGAACAGGAGTTCACTGAAAAGACTATTGTCTCAGAAGACAATATACCGATTGCGTCAGAGATCGAATATACCATTGAAAAGGAATGTTGCTTAGAAAAAGTTGTAGTTGCAGCGAGATCGGATCAGTTATTAGAAATTCCAAGTGAAGACAACCAGGGCGTGGTAAAAACTACTGAATTTAAGAGTGAACTTAGTGCACCCACAGTTGATGAAGAAGAACAGGCTATTCCTGGAAAACAATATGATGAGATTAATTCTAAGATTTCATCGATTGAATTTCGAATTGGAGGAAATGCTGTGGAAACTCCCTTAAAAATGTGTGAACTGCAATCCGAATTACTAGGTAAACTTGACATTCTACCTGATTCCTTAGAACCATCCGAAGAGTTGCCAACACAGTCTATAGCCTTAGAGCCTACATTAGAGATTTCTGTCGAATATCCAAATGAAATTTTACAGCAATCGCCAGAAAGTCAACATGAGCATCGTAGGGAAAGTGTAACAGATGAATCCACTGAGATGAACAAAAAAATTAGCCAAGACTTTGAAATGGAATCTTCGCCGGTACATATTTCTGAAGATGAATCTTCCAGTATTACCACGGAATCATGTCATGAGTCTACTTCTACTGTCGAGGTCGAAGAGCTAAGTAGTCCCTTCGAAGGTACAAGTCCATCAGTAAGTCCTATTGTTCCACACATTCAAGGAGCAGAAATTTCTAAAGTCTTGAAAAAAATTAACGAATTAACAGAAACCAATGCAGAATCAGAACCGCTCTCAATAGTATCTGAGAAAATGGAACAATCAGCAAGTCCTAGTGAAATTACAGATTCATCAAAACATACTGAGAACAAAGATGAAAATATTTCTGAACAACCGGAAGAAAAGATTTCTTCAGAAGATCAAAAGATAATTACGGCGGAGAATTTACTTCAAAGTGAGAAATTGGAAGAAGCATCAGAAAGTCAAACCACAATTGAAGAAAAAGCTGCTACTAATTCCTCAAATATAGCCAATGATTATTACTACTATTCTATTTTAAAGTCCCCAAATAAAGTGTTAGAATCTTCGGTCAGAACGTCTGAAGCATCTAGTCAAGTCGGTTTAAAAGATTGGCCAGACATTTTTACTTCGAAAGAAGCTTCTACGATTCAACATAGAGAAAATATTGGAAAACCAGTCGCTGAAGTGAAAGAAGAAGTCGGTTCAGATGATTTGGGTACAATCGCAGAAAGGGAATATTACTACTACTCTACTGTACAAAACATCGAGTTAGTTACTCTGGGAAAAGTGTCTGAATCATCTAGTCAAGTTCGGTCAATAAACTTTCCAGAAGAAGGTCTGGCAAAGAGTTCCACCATTGATCATGTCGAAGATGATATCAGCAAAGATAATGAAGAACATGTTTTGTCAGAAGAGCCAGAAAAAAGGGCTATTTCTTCAACTGCAGAGAACGAATATTACTACTATTCATTTAAACAAATCAACGAAAGTGCGACTCCGGTAATAACGTCTGAAGCATCGTATCAAGACGGGCCAGAAGAAGCTTCTGTCCAAAATATTGAAGAAACTTCGAAACTATCCCTGTTTCTTGATGATGTGAAAGAAGCTAATGAAGTCGCTGTTGAAGGAAATGATTTACCTGAAGTACCAGAAACTAACAAGTCTTCAATTGAAGGTACCGATTATTACTTCTACTCGGTTTTACCGTCGCAAAGTTTAATAAGTCCAGTAATAGTTTCTGAAGTATCCTCTTATGTCGAGCTAAATGCCGTAGATACTTCTTCGCATCAACTTATCGAAGAAATTGAGAAACCTGTTAAAGTCCTGGATGATGTGAAGAAAGAAAATAAAACCACTGTGGAAGAAAATGTTTCGCCGAAAACAGTTTGTGAAAGTAATTCTGAAGAATCTCCAAACATTCAAATTTGTGCAATTCAAAATGAAGAAGCGAAAGAAGATACTGAATCTCTTGATACAAATGAAACGGAGGTTGGAAATTTTACACGAAAAAGTGAATTAATTAATGAGTTGAGTAGCCTAGCTCCAAAGCTTCTTTCACAAAATGAAATGACATTGGAAGAACCAGGCGCATGTTTTTCTGAATGCAAAGACGTCGAACAATTAAATAACGAGAACATTGGTTCTGAAGTAACAATAGTACTAGAACTGTGTGCTTCAAACGAAGAAAGTCCCGAAATATGCACACAGATTTTTTCCTCTTCAGAAGATATATCAACATATGATACAGCTCCTTCTAGTCTAACAGACATTTTAGAAATTCGTACTATCAGTCCAGACCTAAATAAAGATCATGATGTCGGCCTGAAGAACGAAGAAGCTACCGAAAAATTTGAAGGTACAAAGTTTATACGTGATATAGAAGAAACTTCAAATGAATCTGAAGACGTAGAAATAACCTGTACACAAAAAACTGAAGTACAACTTGCGGATGATATGCAAAATGGATTGACTATCCAGCCACCAATCGAGTTTCAATCCAGCGCAAACCAAATGCCAAAAGAATTGTCAAAAAACGAATTAAGCCAAAATCTGGTTCTTTTGAATGTGGCTTCTGCAATTGGTTGCTCTGTAATTGCTGCAGAAAAAATGAGTACTGATAATTGCGACGGTTCAACTATAGTTCTGGCACCAAACAGCGAAGATAAAACTGAGAAGATGGTGGAAACTAAAGAAAATGCTTCTGATGTTGAAAACTCGATGACAATTCTAGTTCAGCCAGAAAGTGAAAACCAAAGTTCTCCAGAAAAAAGTTTAGCGAAGCTTGAAGATAAAGTTGATACTAATTACTATTACTACTATACTATTGATAATGTAAAGGATGAAAACCGGGATACTGTTGATTCTGTTATTAAGCGTTACCATGAGGGAGTTGAAGACACGACAGTAGTTGTACCATCAATCGATGAAGTTCAAGAGCATGAAACAAGTAATGCTACCACTGAGCACATCGAAAAAGGAGACGATGACGATGAAACTTCTAAAGGAATAACTGACATTCATCCTGTTGAGTTAATGGAACAAGAAGAAGACCCTCTACTAGTTCCATTGGAATTTACATTAGATTCTAGAAAAACTTCGGAAATATCGGAGTCACCTAACGGTACTTCTGTTCCCAGTTCTGTAGAAAATAGAATGGATGGTAACTTGACTGAAACTGAGAAAGTTTCCGAGCAAAATCTTTCAGATGAAGATAATGAGAATGATATATCTGCATGTTTAGGAATTGATGAGTTAGCTGAAAGTATCTTACCAAAAAATTTAAGCAAATCTGAAGAAATTGAAAAGTCTTCAAATATTGTAGTTGAAGAAATTGCGAAAGACAACGAGCCTGATACGTCTAATACGACTGATACGATTTTTACCAACGAAGAACTCGACATGGTAGCTTCAAAAGAAGATATCACAATCCTTTCTACATTAGAATCTCGCGGTGTGTTGGATACCAGCTCTACGGAAAGTTCGGAAAAATTTCTAGGTCAAGACTCTTTAAATAGTTGCAACAAAGCATGCCCAATTGCTTCCATTGTAAGTGAAGCATCAGCTATTGATTGTCAGACCGTGGAAAACTCAGAAATAAAGCGTGACTTTGACGAATCATGTAATCTAGAAGAAACTAATAATGTCACAAATATCAGTATTCAAATTAAAGATACTCCTTCAAAAATCGAAGCAAACTCACATGAAGAACAATCAGAAAATTTCATATCAGATTCTCCATTGGTAGAGGCTTGTATTATTGTAGCGGAAGATTCTCATTCAGATGTAGATTCAAGCCTGAAAAGAGTACCACATTTAAAGCAATTGTCATATGAACTTCCAGACGACCACGACCAAGAGAAACAAAGCACTGATATGTCTTTCGATGCTGACTCCTTAGATCAGTCTCAAGATGATGAAACAAGTAGTTTGGAATTTCAAGAAAATTTAATGACGGATATTTCGCAAGATCTGGCCAAAAGTTCAACTCCGGTAAAAGAAAATGAAGGTTCTGTTTTGATGCACCTGATATCTCCAGTATCTGAAACCCACCATGAATCAATACCTCAAAATCCAGTAGCCTTAGAAAAATCCCAAATTGTTGAAAGCGATAGTTTTGAAGGAATGAAGCTTTGTACTAAACATGTATGTACAGAAGGTACCGCTTCTGACATCAACGAGGTGGAAGGTTTAAATAAAGTCAATGAAACTACTTCCACAGAAGATCAAGATACGAAGAAATTTCATAACAATGAAGAACAAGAGCAAGATAACAAACCTGGATGTTATTTAGGTAATGCTTCTTCTCCTGATACGGGTTCTTTGAAGGCAACAATTGAAAAAAAAAATTCAGAAAGTTTTTCAAAAAATGAACAACCGATAGAAACTGAATCTGATTTTGAAAGCAATCAAAATGAAGACCTGGATGACTCTGATTTCGTAATTAAAGGGCACATAATGGAAGAAGAATACAAGGATGACGATTGTTTCATTGAGAATTTTACAGAATATAGTTCACCAACAATATCAGAAGATTGTGAGTTCACGGATTCTATGGATTCGGCCAGTCTAAACGAAGAAGAAGAGATCGAGGCAACATCTGAAAGTCAAATCAAATTTTATTGTGAGGAATCTCTAACAAAAACGAATTATGCTACTGAAGAGTTAGCTGCGAATAAGATAGTAGAGTACACTGAAGCAATACCAACAGAAATTAATTATGCAGCAGAAACATATGCACACGGCAAAATGGTCAGAGAGTACTCTATCGAATATGGCGTCGATGCATTTCTAATGGGTGACCTAACGTCCTTCAGTGATCCAACCATAGAAATCCTATCGGACTCTCAGCAAGAAAAAGGGGAAGAACAATGTGCAGAATATTCTCCAGACAGTTTGGAATGTGGTGAACCCGAATTATCAGTGACTCCACCTGAGTTATCTTTGAGTTACATGACGCCGACATATCTTGAAGCCATTCCCGAAGATTTTGAGCTGTCTGAAAGCCCACCCAAACTAACTTTTAAAAATATCAAAACTAATGAAGATACGTCTCAAAATGATTCCAGTTCAATCGAATCTCAAGATCAATACGACGAAGAAACTATCCAGGGCAATTATCAAGAATTTCCGATCGACACTACACAGCAGGAAGAAATTAACACACTATCTTACTCTCAAACCACTACTAGTTCCGACATTGACCTTATATCGCCATCAGTTGTATTTTCTTTATCAGCAGATAGAACGATGAGCACAGAATCCAGCACAACATCCGATGATACTGTTAAAACAGCTATCGAAAAAGCTGGCCAATTGGATATCGAAAATCCGAGCGTAGATATTTTGCACAAAGATTTATTCCCCGTACCGATGGAAACCTACTCCGTTACACTATCATTACAACTTATCGATAACAATCTTAACAATACTAACCAAGAAGATTTTAGCATGGCCCAGAATAGTAATGCCACCAGCACTACAACTACCTCTAGCACCACACTAAATGGCTCTTCTTTGAAACAGCAACACTCTAAATTTGAAATTCTTAAATCGTCAGCATTTTCCGCACAGTTATCTGATGAGGAAGATGTTGTAGGACATTTAAGTCACCTTTTGCCAGGTAAGGAAATGGGGGCCAACTGTGATTCCGGCGAAGAGATCTGCTCAAAGTGTCGACGGATTTTAATTGCAGGATCGATAGCCGAACGTGAACACAAGAAATGGTATAATGCCGTTGATATGCCAAATAATCCGTACTCGAAGGAAGCACTAAAAAGACGATTGAGCGGAACGTCGGATAAAACTTTCGACATGCCCAATATTAATTCGACGTTAGAGAAGGCGGCCAGCGAGGATGCGCTTCAAAGTGGCGAAGAAACTGAGATTAGTCGTGAGGAGGTCCAAGTGGATTATAAGCGGTAAGTTTGAGATAACAATCTTGTTGGCTTCAAATTTAGATGTAATACTAAAAGCCTTTGCCTAAATTTCAGTCCAGAGGTCGTAAATCGTAGTCCTAAGTTTTTCTTCTTACCTTGAACTGGGTTCTCGTTACTTTTTCCAACAATGTTCATTACCAAACATTCATAGGTTTTGTACATTACAGCAATATTTTGTTTTATTAATTTTAATTAAATGGCTACTGATAATAATTGTGAGACATTATCATTTAGTTTTTCAATACCAAAATTGGTTCTACACATGGAAACGTTGAAGAAATTTTGCTTTTAGTATGTGGGTTAGTGATAAAATTCGTTATAAATTGTACAAATTATTGATAATGATCGATGCAATTTGATTTCAGACCGAAATTCTTTTAAACACTACTAATAAGTACCGAGAGTGCATTGTTAGGCGCGGTTTTTTGTTATTAATATTATCGAGGTTTGTTATGTACATTATAAGTACGTAGAACTTTAAATCAATGCCAATGTCAAAACAACTAAGGGCCGTATTATTCACGTCGGGTTATTTTTAAAGTCTGGATAATTCCAGTTTTCCCCGAGATTTGGTATTATTCACGTCGGGTTATAGTTTTTCGCTGAGTTTATAATCAAGTGATCAGAGTTACCCAGGGAAAAATTTAACTTGTCAACAACTTCCAGTTTTCTACAATATCCAGGGATTTAAACGACGATTTGACAAATTTTGTATTATTCACGATTGAAGTTATGACAAAAACTCATTTGTGGGAAAATTGGAGTGATTCTGAGGAAGATGACGACAAAATAGAAAATGGAACAATGAATCGACAGCGACATATGAGACGACAAATACAGTTGCTGCTGTTTCCAACTTAAAAAGCCAATTGAATTGTTTCCTTTACACCGTTTTACACCCTCACCCCTTACACACACTCCCTACAATTTTCAGCTAGGTCAAACTCATGTATTAATTGTAAGATCCTATGTTATACAGTTCTTGAGATATGAGATATGATTTTTAGGAGAAAAATAGTTATCCATCGTCTTGCTGAAAAATACTTTCAGTCAAGTCCTATTGTCCATCTTTAAACATAAGACACATTTCCTGTTTCTGGTTCAATTGGTTTGTGAGACATTGCAATGCAAAGTTTTCTACCACCCACGCCACTGACCGTTATAACAAAATTATTTTCAATCTTTTAGCCTAGTTCCTAGTCTAGCATGTTTCAAGTTTCGACTTTGTGATATTACCCGTTCAGGAGATATGGATTTTAGAATTTTTCGACCTAAGCTTTCAAGCGTTTCGAACACATTGTTTTTCTCAGAACTTCCAAATCATTTCACTTGTATAAAATTTAAGCGAGCAAGTGGATACATTATCATAGATCTATGTAAGTTCCGAATTTCAGGTACCCAGCATAAGTGGTTCCTGAAATATTAAAACCAAAGTCTTTTTTCTAACATTCTACCCACCCCCTTCACCCCTTCATTAGAAACTTATCAGTTGAAGGGATCCACTTCATCTACCATACCAATAAACTTAAATGCAATAGCTCTAAGGATTTGGGAGATGCAAGCCTTCAATCGACTGCTCGCACTGCCGAAATCCAATCACTCGGTAGCACACAATCAGAAAACTATCAGGATCAAATGGGATGGTTCTCGTTGAACGTGTAAATCGTGCACCACACAAAACGTTTGTACTGCTCCCAGGTCCGCAACCACGAAAAAATTGCAACCAATAATTTATATTTTTCCTGAAATACACAAATTTTTATATTCAAAAAAAGAAATTTTTCACATTCTGTAAATAATTAATACAATTTTTGACGTTTGATTGGAAAAATAATGGAAAAATGGAAAACCAGCCGATAAAATTAACCGGCCTACTAAATTGCTAACTAGAGGTGAATAATACAATTTTTCAACCAGAGAAATTAATCAGTGATTAAATTTAATACCCCAGATAAATTATCAGCTAGATAAGGCGAAAATAATCCGAGGTGAATAATACGGCCCTAAATGTGTAATAAATTTGAACGGATGGATTAGCTAAAACATATCATAAACTTATATCGATTCTTGAGTATGTACAAGGATTAGCTTCGATAACAGCTCATTGTACACCTTGATGATTTATCGTGTCATGAAATATATTATAAATAACACGATAAGAACTTGATCTTTCATGACGTTCAATAGTTTTGCATTCGGAATGTAAATTCATATTATTATTAGCACCTTACATAGCTAGGCTGATAAGATGTTAGAAATTTGTATTGGTATATTTTATATATCACGTTTCTTCTTATTGAAAGGCGTTTTTAACACCGCGTGACGAGTGTTTGGCTAGGTGAGTCTTGAATTCCTGAGAATTTCTGGTATTGAGCTTTAGCCCAGCTTATTATTCCCAGAATTATAATACAAAATTTCGTCTAACCATTTTGAGCAAAATATATTGATTTAATAAGAAATTTAAAATGAAACTATCTTTAGATTGTATCTGTAATCGTAATGCACATACATATATGAAACGAACCTAAAGGGTATGGTACTGACTGGACACCTACTACAGTCCTTTTTTGTGCTATTGGTTGATACTGTCAACAAATCATATACTGACTCCTATTGTTAATATATGTTGGACTCACTCAGTAATAATTTAATTTCTATATATATATTTTCAGTTATGGTCGAGATTACTACATAAATGATGCAAAACATGCCTCGGGCATGAGCAGGCGTTCCTTAACAGCATCATCACCTTTCCTATCGAGTATCGAAGACGATAAAGTTAGCGACAAAGAGGTAACTAGACATCCTTTTGATAGTAATTTTTGGCAAATACCCAAATCTGTGAGACGAACAGCTTCATTGCGAAGCTTTAAAAGTAGTCGTGATTCAGGCGACGACACGTACTTGAATTCGTTTCGACGTAGACGCCGTCCAACAAATACCCTTGAAATTCCATCGAATCGCTTTGCACAATTCGAAAAACAGTTACTGTATCAGGATCTGAAAAGAAACAGTTTTCGGGCAAGATCTGCCACAAAAGAGTTCGTCTTAAATCCGATCTATGATACTGAACATTTGCTCGATGATCAGCTGGAAAGAAGTACGGAAAGTGGTGAGGCAGATTCCGGGGTGGATAGCTTTTGTAGCCTATCGACATACGATGATTTGAAATATCAAATTTTACAATCGGAAGACGATTTAAAATTGAATTCGAACTCAAAAAATTCAGTAGAACGTTCCAGTAGTTTAAAGCTACGCGATTTGGCTAGCCTGTGGTAGAACATTTTATTCGTAATAATAGTGTATTATTTTATTTCAATGTCCTTCATTTTAATATTATTCATTTTCCATAATAATGTCACAGACAACATCATGTATAGTTATTTAGTCTTAACATTTTAGTTGTTAGTAAGTTAAATATATATATAAAAAAATTATAAATAAAAAAAAATTTTGTTCCTCCCAGAAACAAATGTTTTTAGTAAAATTTAAGTTTTTAAAAAATTATTGGAAGATTGCATCGCAAGTGCATAGTTCGGTAAGTCAATTTTTTGTCTAATTTCTAAAATACATAATTATTATTATTTTATGTTTATACATGTTTTTGCTTCTTGCTTCCGTAGTGGATAAAAAATTAAATTAATTTAATTCTGCTACCAGGTCGACTACAACACTTAATACAATAAATTTTACTAATAACATTTGTTTCATTATAGCTTCTTACTTTTCGTTCATGGTTGTTAATTTTTTTGAGTTGATTGAAACCAACTGGGCCAACAGGGCTGCAGGCTTAGTTTTTATTATTGTTATCTGTTTATGTAATACATTTTAATATCATCGGTATAGAGCGTATTTAGTTAATCAAATTTATTTTTCTCTATTGAAATTCTCTGCTGAATGAGGCTATATGAGGTAAGGTAAGTAGGTATACATACGAAAGACCATCATTAAGGTTAGAAATAAAATACAGGGTTTCCGAATAAAGTTGTCCGTTTGAATAAGCTAAGAAGTCTAGGTTTTCAACTAGGTGTACATTTTTCTAAAGTAATCGTGGTAATTGTTTTTAAACTACCTAAGAGTATTTGCGGATTTGTTTGAAAATTTTGACACAATTACCTATAAGAGAACGTTAATGTTAATTAAAGATAAAATTATTTCTAAAAAGAAGAAGCACTCGTTCTTCTTTATTCCACAAAATTTTTATTCTAAATAATATAATTTTTCAAACAAATGTTACTCAACTCTTTTGCGATCAAATTCACTACACAATTACTTAATTTCTTCTGATTTCTACCTGTTCGTTAGTTCAAATCCGGCTCGGCGGACCAAATCAATTATTGGACATTCGATAGACTTTGCGCAAGTGTTGCGTCAGGGGCCATCTCGTATTTCTGATAGTTTGGGTATACTGAATTATTTCACTTTGGTTTTTTTCTCCTATGTAAAAACGTGATTGATATTCTCCACACGACTGCACCTACTAAGGCGTTGCTTTGTCAATCCCAGTAAACTGGGGGCCCTTGAACGAATACCAATTATATATCCTTACACAATCTAACACTAATCTTGGAGTGTTCATTTTTTGCATTGCATCGATATCATTTTCTGGAAGAAACCCACAATGATTGGATTATCGGCTAACCTCGATGGAAACAAAATACTACAACATTATTCCAAATTTTTGTATTTTATTTAAAAGCTTTTTTTTGTGAAAAATGTAACTAATTTCCTCAATTTCAAATAATTCTGAACAACTCAGTTTTGCCAAAATTGAGCTATAAATATTGATAAACCACAGCTGCGCTCTATACCATTGATATACAATTTAGACTTTATTTTAATATTAATTAATATCTATTATATAAAATTAGTCATTCAGCATCATTACTATGAAGTCATTAAAACAATGCACAAACATTACGCAGCACACTATTTATAATTTTATGGATGGGCTAATTTAAATTGGTAAATTATTTGGCTGGCTTATGAAATCAAATATATTGTTGAACACCTGTTCCTTGTAGATACATATTTTTTAATTCGTATAAACTAACAAGTAAATAAGTAAGAATTTTTATATTATATTGTAAAGCTTGTCATAAACGATAACTCTCTTCAAATATCACATATTCAGTATGTACGGTTTTGTAGCTAAACCAGAAAGTTTTTCACTCGTTAAACTTTCGGCCGAAGCAAGCTGAGAACTTACACCAACCGAATGACGTTCTCTCCAGGCGAGACTTATATGCGATTTTTGATGAAGACCTCCCAGCCCACCTAATATGAAACTTGTAAGACCTCTCCAAGGCCTCTTCGTTATGTGCACTAAAACAAAATGCAGAGTCGAATTAACCTATTTTTTTCTTTAAACACTACTACATCTAAAATGTGAAAATTCAGAATTTGACGGTAATAATAAGTTGTACTAATAAATTTTATATCTTAAAGTACCTACTGTCTTCGCAAAACAAAAAATCAGAACATGTTGCACTTTGATATAATCTCGAGTTTCAACTTTCTAGTACAAAAAAAATCTAATTTTCTTTAAAAATCCACAAGGGTACATTACAAAATTTTGAAGTTCCTTTAATTTACTTTGCTCTCGGATTTCATTCTTTGGGCTTTAGTAGACTTTTTTTAATTTCAAGTTAAAAAGATAATGCTCAACTATTCTGCCGAACCCTAAGCGGAGTGAGGACAACATAACATGATCGATGTAAAGGACAGGCACATCGTTGTAACATCATATGCAAAACAAAAATAGGCAATTTTTTCATTTAAAAAAAATATGGCTCGATCAGATTTTATATCATAGCTCGAGTGAAATACTGGCGTTTCCGAGATTAAGTTAGAATTTGAGAAATTTATTTGAAAAAAAAAAAAATTAAAGAAATAGAATCACAAGATTTTGGTATCATATTGTTTCGCTTTCCGCATAAATGTTGGCTGTATATTTACAAGAATATTGGACACCATATCAAGTGCTAGTATTTGATATATCCATCAATTCAGTATAAATTTCGGAATTTCTGAAAAATTATATTAAGACAATGGAATTCAGCGGAAGAGTCGTCAATACATGAAATCAACGATGTACCCCATTTGATATGATCTAACATCTTGGGCTCTTCATATTTAAAGAGTATGCACGTAATTGAGATATGTGAGATATGAAGAAACCCGATGTGAATAGAAAAAGTTTCAAATGGAAAATTAAATAGACGTCACTGGTATTTTCATATATTT
Organism: Beris chalybata; assembly: GCA_949128065.1. Taxonomy (NCBI): domain Eukaryota; kingdom Metazoa; phylum Arthropoda; class Insecta; order Diptera; family Stratiomyidae; genus Beris; species Beris chalybata. The sequence continues at coordinate 3,343,908 of OX421894.1, read as the reverse complement.
ATTCCTATAAATTTTAATTAAACATTGTTTTAAATTATCATTAATTTAATTTCAATACACTTAGCACTGTTCACTGTTACTGACTTCCATTATTTGCAATTATGAGAATTTGTTAAATTCATGAGTTCGTGCAAAAAAAACCTATTAGTTCCAATAAAAACACTAGTAAAATTTTTATTATACACCTTTTCTGATATTGAAAACAACAGCATTTGATTAGAATAAGTCCGGTGATATTGCGGCGTTATCATATTAATTTTATTATCGCAAAATAAATCATGCCATGTCATTTTCTAGTGATATTACGAAAAGGGGAATTCAAGGTAAACAACTATAACAATGTTCTGTTGTAGTTTCCCAATCCAAATCACCTGAGAAGACTTAAACTGTTTGCATTTTCTTATAATCGCCTTCCCATTTTTTAAGCTTAGGTAGATAACGTGAATTTGTCGAACTTGAACATAAGTAAATTTTAATCCGACTATTTTATAACAAATTTTTATGGTCGTGGTTGCAAATAAAAAAATTTTGGGAGAGAGATTTAAGATACCTATGTATTTCATTAGGCAAATTGAAGTGTGCATAAAACTTGACCAAACCCACAATTATAAGACACCGAACTTAGGGATGGGTTTTTATTGCGCTCCCGTGTGTAAAAATTTTCAAATTTGGAGTACGGATGAATTTGTTATGCTGCTGGTATCCTCAAAAATTAAGTACATACTCAAATTAGTATTCTAAAGCCTATTTTATACTGTAAGCCCAGGTCCTTACATAACTTCTAATTTTCTGAATATTTTTGAAAAACATTTGTAAGGCAGCTACTCGATGGAGTACCTCAATTTTACCTGCTTTAAAATATTAAAAGTACATTAAGTGGACAGAGAAGCTAGTTCTAACTAATTTCGTGTTTCAGTTCCCGAACAAGAATTTCGAAGAAGAAACAATAAATGCATAGGTACGATATGACCCTATCAGTCTTTATATCCCAAACTGTTTAAATGTAACAATCTTATTCCAGAAAGTGTTACGAAATATTTAAAACATTTTTGTTTTTCTTATTAAAATAATTGTTGAAGAAACACAGAACTGTATATGGACTTCAAAATTTCTTGCATACAGTATTAGATTGCAGTACAGGTGGAGTATTGGCATTTAATGTTAAGTTAATTCCGAATAACAAAATTCAGTCAGTACTGTTTCAGTAGAGTTTTGTTAGAATGGCCGTATCTCTACTAAAACTAAACTCTGAATAGCCACTCTTACTGCCTTCGTCTCGAATCCTGACTTCTTTGGATAACATTTTTCCACACTGAACATTATATGTATTTCACTCTTTTTTTCATTAAAAAATGTTTAAAATTTTTCTTAAGCCGTTGTTTTAACGAACAAGTTAGTAAGCATATAAAATGGTTGCGTAATCTCAAAAGGCGTAATCTCAATTTTTTGGACTTTGTCCAATTTTACCTGTTCTCTTGATATACAAATTATTATCACCTCTATAAATTCAAATGTATTCACAAATTTGCCTATTGCTCATTGCCCATTATCTGTAACTTCATAAAACACCACACTTACTTCGTGTTCGCATGATTAACCTAAGTATTTCTATACGCTATTATATTTAAAAAAGATTCTATTTCTGCTACCAATTTTTTTAAAAAAAAATCATATCTACAGCGGATATAAGCGAATGCAAAAAATTATCCACTTTTGGACATATGGAAAAAGCCGTATATGTACGTGAATTTGTCTTCATTACTCATTCTTGTCAAAGATCCTATAAACGGCATTAAGCTGCTATCTGCTAAATAGAAATCTGATTAACAATGAACAATTGATATATCAATAACGCAAAGTGACTAACTAAACTACTAAATCTCTGACAACGTACTTTCGTTTTCTATAATATCGTCAGGTGTTGGTGTTGGTTGGCATTTTTCACCAACGATTATTTTTTGTATGTATCTTACAATAATTTTCATAAATTTTTCATGAGTGCAATGATCACGTCTTTTTTTCTAAAGTATTGCTTGTAACATTTCGCAGATATCAGAAACGCCAACGCCACAGCCTATTCCTAGATCGCATAGTTGGGGTGATAAGCGTTGTGATACAGCCGATATCTTTGCAGCACGACCGGTTCGTGTTGAAGAAAGCGATCCGATTCTAAGTAAAGCAACTAAACTCGAATACTTGAGTACACCCGATCGGGACTTTTATCTACTACCCACCGAGGAAATTTCAAGTTTAAGAAGCATAAGTACTTCGGAACGCAGTTTATCACAAGCTGGCGACAGTCTAACACCGAGCGAAGATTCCGATACGATTCGAGTGTACGATCTAAAAACGCAAGAGACGCGCCTGCTTCTTCGAGATGACCAAGTGAATTTGAAATCGACAATTGGAACAAATACTAGTGGTTCTTTTAGACAACAGGAAGGATTAAGATCACCGTTGACGTCAGCCAAATCTCCGGTTCAAAATCGCACTGTAACGCCATCTGCACTGAAATTTCTACAACCGAAACGAAAATTATTCAATTCTCGTCTAATTATGTCCGAGGATAACACGTCATCAACAGCTTTCGATCGGGAAAATGTAAGTTATACAATAAAATTATAAAAGTAAAAACGTCCAAGTGAATTATTAAAGTGATCGTTATTGAGAACTCAACTCGATAGTTCGGCTTATCAAATAAAACGTGACTGATCTAGCCTTAATCGTTAATCTGAGTTCAACTTGCCTTGTAATGATTCATTATCAAGTTAATGACTCATTAGCAACAAAATTCATCATAGTGCGGATACCTCTAATCTTACTAATATTTCCGTCTTGTTCTCCTTTAGATCGTCCGATCGAACGGCACTCCCGAAAAGAGCGTTATCGAAGAAGATGTAGTATCATCTTTGCCCTCGGTAAGGGCCTTGGCAAAGGCTTTTCAAAATGCGTCAAAGGATTCTTCGGCACCAGTTAACCGGCCAAAGGTAAGCTCTTAACTCTTGATAAAGACTTTCGAAAAAAAAAAAATTACCACAAAATTTTAGTTCTGTATCTAAACGTTTTACATGTGACTTAATTATTCGTCATCTATTTTGCATGCTCTACCAGATAAGATATCGTATGGTAAATACCACCATTAATTATTGTTTAATATTTGCCAGCAAGTTTTATTTATAAAATTATTATCTCTGACACTAGTCTTTAGATATCACACCGCCGCATACAGTATATAAAGCCCCATTTTTATTTCATTTACATTTTTATCTTTAGATACGATTTAATCGGCATCATCACCCTGTGTAAATATTTGAATAGTAGGCATTAATTTCTTAAATGCAGCAATGAAAAACAACCTGTACTAATATAATACCTGAAAGTCAGTCCAAAGTCTGTACTTGCTTCTAGAGAGTTTATCACTAGATAAAAGGTGTTTCGGTGTATCTATAATTTGAAAAGAAAAATTCGTGCTACTGATCACCGATCTCGTCAATTCGTTATTAACGCGTTTGGCAATATACTTACTGATGGCAGAAAATATTGATCGAACTTTGAAATTATTTAAAATTATTTTTAAAACCATATGAGAGTGACTACTGACTATAAAAAACCTGATAATAAATAAAAACTCGGCATTTTGTAGCATTGTGATTAGATTAGATTGTCACGAAGGTCTAAGATTTATATTTTTTATCATCTTTTACATCGATCATTTTTTGAATAATAAAAAATACAAATACAATTTATATATATGACATCTATAATAATTTCTACAGTATATTTTTGGCCTGAATTATTTCGGTTTTATATCCATTCGTTTGAGAATCTCTAAGATATTTATTTCGATTGGTTCAATAACGTTCATGGATAGTATTTATACTTTAATATAATCGAATTTAAAGGAAAACTATAATTTTTTGCACCAAATTTTACAATCTAATCATCTGATATCGAGAACTTTATAATAACAAGTGTTTTGGCTGGAATTTAAACTATGTCCAGTTTGGGCGTTATTTCGGACGTAATACATCAATTTTGCGTAGATTGCGTGAAACAGTTTAGTCGAGTAAGTAAATAGTTCTTTTTCCGGTGATTAATTGTAACTTAAGTTGTACGATGAACGTGTGATATCGGACAATATCTTGGCATTTGATCGACTCGAAAATATCCAGCACTAAACTATAATCCCGGACAGCTTTATAGATATTTTTGTAATGTCATTAAGTTTTTTTTACGGATAATAAAATAGTGCTGAGCTTATGGGGAAGAAAAGAACGTGCGCATAAAGGCTGGTTTACATGACAAATGCAAACATTTTTTATTAAAGCTGTGAGAGAGCTAGCATATCGAATTTTCAATGGAGTAGAAAGAAACCACTGCAAAAAACAAAATTCACAGAAATATTGTCAATATTTTTTGCTAAACATGATATCTGTTCGTTTCACTCCTGATCAGTTTCTCATAAGAGATTTTCCTTCTCACTCACAATATCAGCCTTTAAGGCTGGTTTACATGACGGATGAAAATTTTTTTTACTGAGATTGTAAGCGAGCTAGCTTATCGAATTTTCAATGGAGCAGAAAACAACAACTGCGAAAAAGAAAATTGATAGAAATATCGCCAATATTTTTTGCTGAACATAATATCTGGTTGTTTCACTCTTGATCAGTTTGTCGTTAGAAATTTTCCTTCTCCCTCACAATCTCAGTAAAAAATGTTTGCATTCGTCATGTAAACCAGCCTTAAGGCAGTGAAATCTAGAGCAGCCAAAATTCGCTCTAATCCCTATAGCACCAAAAATAATGTTTTATTAAAATTCATATGATTGGCAAAAGGCAGTCAAGTTCCACACTAGACACTGGAGAATCATTAATATATCAAGATCTATTTCATTTTGAGTTTTCATTATCCGAACCACCACTGCAAATCTGTTTATTGTTCGAGTTTTAAATGATATCCTAAACAAGTGATGGATCCAACACGGAAAGAAAAAGATATTGATGTGAATCAAATGCAAATGAATTTCGTTCAAACCAAAAATTTGCTCAAATGACATGGGTCGTACCCACGTACTGCTTAACGGGTATCTGGTACTTAGTATTAAAGTTTGAATCCTTAACCAAACCGAAAGTTGAAACTTCTAAGGTTGCAGTTCATTTTTGAACTCGACAATGGTGGTTTCCATCAATAAACTTGAATCTCGATACTCTAAAAACTATTACAGATAAAAATAAATAAAAATAATTCGTAACAGGTTGCAACCAAAAAAAGTTTAGGCCGCCGATGATCATACAATTTTATCCTTCTGAAGTACAGGTACATAAGAGCGATACTAAAGAATAATTGGAATGCGATAATCTGCACTCCATCTCAGCATCAAACGCGTTCTAGCCGTATTTTTAGCTTAGACCTCAGGTGATAAGCCCTCACTATGTTAAGGAACTATGGTAAGGTGCATTCGAACCCATGACCTCAGTATATACATATAGACTAGCGCGCTTATCCACTGCATCACTGAGGCAGTATTGTCCTTAGATCATATACTTTTTAAACTACTATCATTTAAAAACAATTTTTTATTCTTCGTAGTCTTCATCGTGGAAATCATTAGATATAAAATCAAATAGCGAACAAATATCTTCAACTCCAATCATCGCAGAGCAATCATCACCGAAAACGCCTTCAAATGATTCCTTTATTCCACCATACGAGCAAAAGTATACTCCAGCCGAATCAACCGAAACTGGAACGACTGTAGTCGAAGAAAAAGTAAACGGAACATGTTGCGTTTCTGACGAAAAACTCAATGAACATGAGGCCAAGTAAGTCTTATTTGGAAATAGTAAAACAATTAATAATCAGGACTCATTTCTAGCGCGTCCGAATTATCTGAGCAGGATGAAGTCAAACCAGCATCGCCCCAACCCTTAGCTGTACACTTTGCGGAAAAAATTGAGACCGAACAACAACCTCCTTCACCAGGACCTGTGAAAACAATTGAAGAACCAATTCCATCCCCTGCACCAGTGCTAGCCGAGGAATCTATTCCTACACCAAGTACTGTTGAAGAAAACGTAGAGGAAGTCCCAACACCTCAAATACCGCAAGTAACATCGACAGCGATTGAAACTCCGCCGGAACAAGAAGAATGTGAGCCGAACTCACTCGAATGGAAAGAAGAAAATATGGAAATCGTAGATAAGGATCATCTTCCAATACCACAGGACGATCAGCCGAAAGAGGCTGATCCAGCCGATGCGGTTTCCGTCGAACCAGCTACACCAACTCCAGCTGAACGTATTGCCACTCATTCAACACCGCCAAATACTCCCAATCCGCCTGAAGATGAGGAGGAAAAAGAACAAGTCACTTTAATAGCACCGACTTCATGTCCCGTTGTATTGGATAGTGTTACCCCTGTCGAGGACGAAACAACTCCTGAACCAGCTACTCCACTTATTACACCAACATCGATCCAGTTCGAACAAAACGATGAAGAAAAATCCACTCCCGTTCAACATGTTTTAGAAATTCCACCGACTTCTGTGCAACAACCGTTAGAAAATGGAGACGATAAGCCGACCCTTAACGGATCACATGACCAAAACGCTTCACCGACACAAGAACCGGAAGTTTCTATCGCTGAGCCTAAGTCGCCCGAAGAACCAATTCAAACTAGTCTTTCACAACCACAGCAACCAGAACAACAGTCAGAGCCAGCAACAACTCAAAATGACGTACCAAAAATATCAATCGTCGAGGAGAAACGATCTGAAATCCGATTCACACAAGAATCGCCAACTCGCGAGCGTCCCATCAGTCCAGTTCTAGTACCCGGTAAACTGAAGAGCAGTATTGCTTTCTTTGAAAATCTTAAAAATAATAAATAATTATTTAAATTACTACCGTAAAAACTAACAATCATATTCGCAAGTAGTCGTCCCATCTAAGCGGTTCAATCATTTCCATTTCGTCGAACCAAGCAAAAAAGGATAACCCGTTTCAGTGCCATCTTCCGATTTTAAACAATCGACAAAAACCAAAAAAAAAAAAAAAATATTAATGTATGTAATTTATACCAAAAGAGTTAACCATATTTAAAAAATAATTACGAATACGATAACGTGAAAATACGAAATTCAATCATTTTAAAAATAAATTAAACACTTAAAGTTACGCGGAAATCTTATTCCATATGATCGTCATGAATTTTATCATTTTGAACAAATTAAAAGAATAAAATATATTTTGGAAAATTTAATAAAGTCATTGTAGAGTGTAAATACATGGAGAAAGCGGAACATTTGCCATAAATCAAATATGTTATGACTTATTAAAAAGTATTAAAATGCGTTGTTTATAAAACCCTAGTTTGTCATTTCATTTCCTTGCAATATGCCAAAATATTTCTAGATCAGCTCCTAGACAAGCACCACTGGAGAGTTTCAATAAGATCAAGTAGGAGGTCAAAAGCGTCGGGGACTTTTTACTGATTTCGTGCCATGCCATTTAAAGTCTTGGAATTTAACGCTGACGTGCTTGGGACAGGATGTCGGGCTAAGGGTCAATGAGAGTAAGACCAAGTTCATAACGCAAGCAAGAAGAAACGCGCCAACTAGACAAAATATGACCTGGAGAATGTAGATCATTTCTCATACTTGGGATCACACCTTGTAAGAGACGGCAACGAACGGGACGAAGTAAATCAACGGATCGCACTAGCAAGTAAGGCATATTTCACGGTTCTCCCGATCTTAAAATCGAAAAAAGTGCACAGGCTGAGCAAACTTCGCATATACAAGACCATAATAAGACCTGTGCTACTATATGCAAGTGAAACGTGGACTCTCACCCAAGCGTCTGAAAAATCAATAGACGCTTTTGAACGACGAATTTTTCGAAGAATTTTGGGACCAGTAAGAGAAGGCACTGAATGGCGTATTCGGAACAACAACGAGTTGTATAACATCCACGTCGACTCTTATAAAATTCCGTAAGCTGAAGAATTCCCAAGCGCACATTGAAAGGTAGAGCTCACGGCAAGCGACAGTTGACGCAGATTGCAAATCGCTTCTTAGATGCACAAACTGGAGGACACGGGCGCTGAACCGAGATGACTTCAGACAATGTATCCTGCAGGCCCTGGCCCGATTCGGGCTGTCGCGCCATTGATGATGATGATGGTGCTTGACACAACCTCGCCCTTTTCTGTTGAACTGAGCGCAAGAGTATACCTTAAAAATATGGGAGTACGGAAGCACTGCTTTTTAAATCTACTTACGACTAAGCCTTCGAGCTCGATCCAGTTCGTACAGATCCGAAAACGTTTCTGAACCTGAAGTAAGCGACAATTATTCTAAAAAGAATACAGTGGAAACTATTTTTAATGGACTGCATATAAATCCAACGAATAACTCCTGTCTCATTCAATTTACAAATTTATATTTCTATCATAAAAATTAACACTATACAAAACTGCATTTAATGCATTCTAAACAGCAAACGGTTGATCCTTTCCATCCTCGTGATATTTAATGTATGTTTCGCCATGAGTGAAATCTTTGGTTCCTTCCAATCGTCCTCGCGGCGGTGCTTTCGTATAATCGAACGCGTTCTTCGATTTGCCAAACAGTTGATTGACTTGTTCGATATCGTCACGATATTTTCCGACGACAACTTTCTTACCTGTAATTGGATCGGTAACGTCCCCAAGCGGATAGACGATTTCTTCAACTGAATGAGTGATGAGACGAGTGAATTTTTGTGGCAGTTCCTTCACGAGGACGATATCACCGGTTTTACATTTCTTCTCCGGATCGTGTGCAAATATGAATTCGTCCTTTTTGAAGTACTGAAAGATGAATAAATTGAAATTGTTAAATAATTGGAGTGATTATTTCGTCTAAAGGATGATTTGGTAATCGGAAAACATTGTATATATGTCGCCTACTTTCGAGTAGCTTGAATGCAAACTAGAGCGATGTACTTGCTGGTTTCCGGACTAGCTACGACTGGGGCAAGTTGGTATTCTTGGCCCTTGGCTTGTACTACAAGAGTTTCATGATGAATTACTCTGGTGTAAATATTAGGACAAGATTACCAGTCGGTCACGAGCTTGAGAGAACAGAACCCTACTCCCGACTGACTTTGTCCCCCTTTTCGCATACCTAATCTAAGCCACGCTGACCTCTTCATTGGCATTGGAGTGATTATTTTGACCTTTTCAAATCCATCTCTTCATGGCCTCCGTTCACAACAACTCCAAGAACCTTCAACAAAACACATAAAGTACGCAAATCCGCGACACCCAAGGAGGAGTTCTTTTTAGGAATTGGTTTTTACCCTTTTGGGTGGCAATCTTTTAAGCCACAGGAAAAAATTATATTTAATAATCAGGTTATGACGTAAGTTCGGTTAAAGATCATTTTAAAATTTTAGATTTACAGGACCTAGGGCATAAGTAATATAAGTTAGTTATTTCTGGGTTTGTCCTACATTAAGTCCTACTCTTGATTAAGGTAGTGGAAGCATTAGGCTGCTATTTACAAAATGTTTATTTAGTTTATCAGCGTTTAAGTTACATGACAAAGTTTCCTTCCGACAGACACCAGCTGTACAAAAATTGATCAAGGATGCAGGTTGAACGCAAACTTACAACGAAAATAAGAACGCTTGACCTTCTGTGTTGCTGCTGCAGTAGCATTACAATCAATCATTTATACAGCATCCTAACATTCTTTGTTAAAACTCTTCTTAAAATTAACATTACTATTAAAAATTAAATAAAACTAACCGCGCAAAAGGGGTTAGGTGCAACCTTACCATCAACAAATTCTGGTCTAGCTCCATTTTCCGGACTCGTATTTTCGATGCGTTGTGTTTTATGCACGGCACGCATTGACCCAATAAAATTAAACTTCTGGCTGCTGACATTTTATTTCACGTTTCCACTGAAAATCCACTAGAAATGTGATCGGAAGGACTTTTGAATCGAACTTTGAGAAATGTCACTATGACAGCGGTTCTGACATTTCTCGTTGACAGTTTCAGACGGATTGCCGTTCAGCGGACCGTTTGTGTCTCGTTGCGTATGCGTTCGGTATTTAATTCAAAAATTATATTAGTCTTGTTTCTTTTGCCCGGTGTAAGTTGCACTTTCTTGCACCCGATTTTCTAAACAGCCTTTGACGTCAATTCAATGACACAAACTCAACCTCAAATAGTGTTCTTGTTCCTTCCCCGCCACTCCCTTTTACACTTTCCTGCACTAGCTCGAGAGCCAGTGCAAAAAGTGTAGAAGGTGTACACTACACCCGTCAAATAGAACAGACCTATTGAAAAGCGAAAAATTTGTGGCTAGAGAATTTGCTGCCCACTTCAGAATTTGAGGAAATTAAAAATTAATTTTGGAATTAAAATAAACAGGGGTGATTTTTTTTTCAAAACCTGGAGATGGTAACGGCATAGTTTAGTAGTAGCACCACACCGTCGACTTGGCTGTCAACGTTGCTGTCAAACGGCATCGAATCCGCCATTTTGTACCATTGGCAGAGAATTTTGCCGGGCGAAATCGATTCGCATCTTCACTTAAGTGAAACTCTTCTCTGTGAAATCTCGTTGATTCGTGTAGACGATTGTTAATTAATTTCCCGACGGAAATTCGTGTCTGTGATTTTCTTCGAAAAGTGCCTATAATTTTTCATTTTCTTCTCTTCCCCGCGGAATTTCTTTTCAGTTTTTGCATTTCTCTTCCGCGCGCGCGCTCATCTATATATCGTCCATTTTGTCGGTGGCATTTTCTTTGCGCGTCGGTTTTTTTCCTCTGCTTCTACGTTTCGCGCCACACAGTCGCAATCGAGACATCCGAATCGCGACCGCCCGCACTTCGCAACCCCCGGCCGTTCTATAAGCTCAAAAACACCCCCGTTACGATGGCAGACGAAGACCTTTCGCTGAACGAAGACCAACTCCTGGATAATTCGGACGATGCCAATGGCGAGTCTGAGCTCTTAAACGAAGTTTGTGTGTGTAAAATTGGTGAATTTTTGTGAAATTAAACGCCCTGGTTTTTTTCTATTTATCGCAGGACGAATCCAATATGCAGATCGATCCCGAATTGGAGGCAATCAAAGCGCGCGTTAAGGAAATGGAAGAAGAAGCGGAAAAAATTAAACAAATGCAATCGGAAGTGGACAAACAAATGACGCTTGGGACGGCGGCTGGCATCACTCCGATCCCGCTCTCGCTGGAGGAAAAGCAAGAGATCGATAATCGATCCGTGTACGTGGGCAACGTTGATTACGGGGCCTCCGCCGAGGAGCTGGAGGCCCACTTTCACGGCTGCGGTACGATCAATCGTGTGACGATTCTGTGCAATAAGGCGGACGGACATCCGAAAGGATTTGCATACATCGAATTCGGGTCCAAGGAGTTTGTCGAGACGGCGCTCGCCATGAACGAGACTCTCTTCCGGGGCCGACAAATTAAGGTCAGTACTTTTGTGTGGGGAATGTTAGAGGGTGGTGGCATTTTTTTTCTGTTATCGATTTTCGAAGAATTCCATGGCAGGATGAGAAGGTGTTCACTGTATGTGTGTGGGCGTTGTGTAAACGCGCAAAAGATCCAGCGACGTATGTTCACGGTCACGTTCTCCATTTCACTGGGTTTCAAACGTTCCGTTTTGTCACAATTATTTGCACTTCTCTGTAGGAAGTGAGAAGAACGTGTGCATAAAATAATGTTCGTTTTTGTTGCTGGCCCATTTCTTCCTGTGGAACAATTAGGGAAACTTAGTGTCCAAATCCGTAACAGCATTTTCGAAGTGGAGCGGACGAAAGCCTTCTTCTGCAGACATAGTTCCTCTAGGTACTGTTAAGCGCCAAATATCCCACTTTCTTACAATCGCGAGCTCCAGATAGAGAAGTCTGACCAACTGCGTCATATCTAGACAGATATGGTCATCTTATTGCCGGAGCAGTACGAACAAATTCTTAAGCAGGATTCGTGTGGACGTCTCCAGAGTCACGGCCGTCAGCAGGGGCCAACCGGCGGCCAGACAGGGTATTCTATTTAACATCAATTGCGGGATGCAAATAACTGTTGTCCACTTTTTGCGAGTTTACGGCACTAGCTAGAGCCAGTCTTCGTTTGGCAAACTCTTTGACAACCTTGAGATCTCGAAAAATCAGATTTGAAACAGTCTTTTTGAACAGCTCTGGATAAATATGATAATCCATTCCAGCCCCAGGTCTCTGTAAAATTCCGTATCTACTTCATCAGCTCTCAACGTGCAGACCTGACCAGTCCTCATAGACCGGTTTGGTTTTTTAAGGTCTTGCATTTATGTGCGCATTTTCGCAATACGAGACTGGTTTGGTATCATTTGGTCCGTACCAAATGGACTGGTTTCGTCTTCGTTTATGGTGCGCTTTCAACTCACCCATGAGGCTCGCCCCGAGGCGAGAAGCTACCCCCATCAGGCCATTGCAAACCGGTTTGCGTCGACCGTATTCTTTGCTGTGTTAAAAGCAATTTACACTCAACATGCCTCTGCGGCGCAACTTGCCTATAAGTGCGAAACGACAGAAATGGGCTACGAATTATGTGGTACCACAGTTCTATTGTATGGGTGTACACAGGTGGAGGCGTGCGTCGAAAAGTTGAGAGCTGATGGACTTGTGCGACTGCCCGAGCCCTCTGATTGGTTGATGTTTTGGCGGGGATAGAGGCTCGTCGCAAACGCTGAAGGTAAATGCACCATAAAGGGTCTGGTTTGGTTTGCATATCACCAAACTGTTTTGTTTTGGTCTGTTCAGACTGGTCACTTCAACGCGACGTTTGTTTCGACATCGTTTGTGCCTGTGTCAATCAATGGTATACTTAACAATGATTGGTTTTTCATTCGTTGCGCCCTTGTATGAACTTTACTTGATGTTGTCCGTCGAATTCTCAATAGTTTTTACTGATGGCAGTAGAGTGGATTATAAAGAGAAGATGGAGAGGCAGGATGATCTGCATTTGCAGCGACAGTCAGGCCAATCTAATCGTGGTACGTGAGTGTAAGGAACGGTTGAACTCTGTTGGCAGATTCAATGACGTAATGCTCATATGGGTTCCGGGTCACCAGGGCTTAAGTCGCAATGAAATAGCGGATGCATTAGCAAAAGCTGGATCGGAGTCGGCCATGGTGGAACCAGAGCCAGCTTTCGGTGTGCCGGTTGCCTCTGTTAGGGCTGCCATTGCTGAGTGGTTGAGTAAATCACACATTAAGAGATGGCGGCTTTTTCCGGGAGTTCGGCAGACCAGAAACCTTGTTGAGCGACCAAGTGGACGAATCGCTGCTTTTTTTCTCAAATTGAGCAGAAAGGAATGTATTAGTATGGTTGGTGTCCTCACAGGGCATAACTCGTGGTGCCTACACAGAGATTGAAAATCATTGACGACCCAATGTGCACTGCTTGCGACGACACGACGGAACATTTTCTCCTCGAGTGTTTAGCTGGCTCTTTTGCAAGAATGCATGTATACGGCGTCGATGTTATGAGGATGGAGGAACTCCGTTCTTGCTCCCTACCTGAGCTTTTAAAATTCGTGAGTAGGACGAAAAAGTTCGGGCAGAGACTGGGGATTCCAGTATAATGGGCCATTGTGTCCTGAATGCTCAAGACTCGCCTTTCAGTGTGTCTTCCCCACACCAAACAACAACAAGAACAACGAGATGGCAGAATTATACGTTAGTCGCGATCAAACAACAGCGCCATGTTTCTTATCTTTCTGCTTAGAAGTGACGACAAGTAAATTGAGATTAACCTCTTTTGTCGATAGCAGGCAATGTATCGCAAGTCACAACAAGAGATTTGTTCATTTCCAATTTGAATTTAATTGCTTGCATTGATTTCAAAAAGGTGTTGATAACAGACGAGGTGGCCGAGTGGTTAAGGCGTTGGACTGCTAATCCAATGTGCTCTGCACGCGTGGGTTCGAATCCCATCCTCGTCGCACCTTTTTGACGCCGTCTTACTTACGATTGCGCTACAGTCCAAATCGGACCTTGGCCTCCTGACTGATTTGATGTCGTCTTATCGATCTTAGTTAAAAACATCATTTTGCATAATAAAAATCGCTTAATTTCCTTTTTGTTTCCATTTTTTTCTAGGTTATGGCCAAAAGAACAAACCGGCCAGGTATATCGACAACAAATCGATTCCCACGAGGATTCCGTGGTCGAACAGCACGTGTATCACGGGGAGCATGTTGTCATACAAGCTACCGAGGTACAAGAAGACCAATGTAAGGTACAAATTCCACGTTTATTGATCATATGTATTAATATTAATATTTCTCTTCAGACGTGGATATCGTGGCCGAGCCAACTACTATTCGCCGTATTAAATATTTATATTATTAACTATACTTAAGGTAAGTTTAATTGGCATCCTTTTCTTTCAGGTTTATCAGCTTATCATTCAGTCGAAACTAGTCACTTCTGTTATTCATAATAGTTTTTAAAGTTAGAGAAAAAAAAAACCAAAGAGAAAGAGAGAAAGCAAATAACGCAACGATTTTTTTTACATGCAAAGAAATTTATACAAACATTATAAAAGATTTCGCATGCCAACTTATTGTTGATTTCATTTTATTTTTTCTATAAAAATTAATCGGGTCATGAAACTATCACACGGTTATTATAGAATTTACTACACTTGAGAATAAAATTTGTGTTTTTAGGGTGAGGGCATCGAAATGCTTTTTTTTATATCGAATAATTTTAATTTCATGCACTTTTTGTATTCTTTTTTCTTTCGGTTTGAGTACTGTAGATATTTTTTCATTTCATAATTTCGAATCATTAGATGTAAGTGTTATCGAATTTGGTGGGAGTAGCAAATTGAGCGTCTTTAGTGTATTGCGATAAAGATTTAGATTTTATAGCGAGGACTATTCTCTTGAAATTTTCTTGTTTCGAGACACATTCGGATCCCTTGTTTAAATTTCCTTTCACTCTAATTTGTATTGTTTGCATGTGTGTCGGCATTTTAAATCTTAGTTTTAAAAACCGATCAGAGATCTTTAATTTTGTTTGTGTAGTGCTCATACGTATGCATTGATTAATTTTCATCACTTATACTTGTCTCCATTTTATCCAAAACATCTCGAAGAAAATATACAGGATCTTGTTAAATTCAACATGAGGTCTGTCGAAAGCTGAAAATTTTGATAAAAGGATTGTGAACCGTTTTGTTTCTTCTCTCTAGCTTTAATGTGGGATTGCTGATAGAAATATTCTCTCGTCTTAGTCTTAAATCAGTGACGATCCCTCCCGAATTAAGTTGAATTGATGTTGGGCTTTAGAATTGTGTGAGTGTCAAGACAATATGTACTTGCTTATTAGAAGGATTTGAATTTCTTATTGGGCCTGAAATTTAAATAAGAGTAGCCTATTTTGAACTAGTTTTACTCTGGACTGTGCGTTCACCGTTTTCACAACTATCTTTTGATTTATCTAAGACACAGATATTTTCTTTTAAAGGTGTTTTGAAAAAGAAATTCGGTTTTTATCACGGGTCTCAGTTTCGACTTGCTTCAAATGGATGAAAGTACTAAGGACTTGCTGCAGTGCTCAGCTTCGTGTACCTATATTTATGAAATTCTCGTTCTAGTTTGTAGATTTGTGTCTTGGCTTATCTGAACTAATTTTACAGGAGCTGGCGAAGTCATAAGAGTTTTATATTTTTTATTTAAAAAATTGTCTGTTGTACATTTCCAAAATTCATTGAGGCCTTACATTATTTTATTTCCACTTAGATATCTCAATCCTTTTGAACGTATTATAATTTTAATTTTCCGTTGAGGTCAACGTAGACATAGGCGAAGCTGTTTAATTTCGCATCGTAATGGTTGGTATGCCAGAAATGCCTACTACTGCGAAATAGTTTCACAGTTAAGATTTTTTTTTTATACAGGAATAGAAGTGTTTCGTTGATACGATTTGATTTCAGGTCATAAGGGAACGAATGTATGTTCTTATTGTCATTATTTTTTTTCCTCAATGGTTTGGTTATGTTGTGTATCTACGTCTTTTTTTGTGTGGATTTAGCACATAGATTTCAACTATTTCATGCTCAAGGTACTGCCGACCGTCGCGGTTAGCAGAAACTGACGGCAGTAGACTACTGCTTCAGGCCAAAACAAGCTGTGTTATCTGTTTGCGACTGATCGGCAGTTGACGGTTGTGAGTGCAAAGGTTGACAGTTACTGCTGTCCGCGACGGTCGGCAGTACCAGCCAGATTGCACCTTAAGAGCTTACATAATAAATGCGTTCTTTCGTCGCTTCCTATTGTTTAGCTCTTGATATGTTTCACGTTGAACAAAACTATTCTCATAAACTTACTAATTGGGTTTCCTGGCGTTTCTAATTCATTTCCGACAATGTACACAATTTTTTTGATTTTATGTGCTTGTAGAATTAGGTTCCCCTCCAATGCCATTTTGTAATTGAAGGCATAGAAAAGTAGTTACGTAAACAAAACAAATTTCTTCCAGCAGAGGCTGTGATTTTGCAGTTAAGACTTTATTTCCACACAAACTAGTAGTTTTCGCGTAATGGTGCTGGGATATAGAGCGGTGCAGTTTTATTCATTCGCATAACTTTTTTGTCCGCTTCAAAAAAAAAAATGAAATTCCATGCATATCTTACTAACGAAACCGAATAAATTTATGTTAATTGCCAAATTATTGTTTCAGATTTTAAATGTTTTCTAAAAAAGAATTCAAAAAACATTATTTGTCTTCTAAGGAAAAAATATTATTAATAATAAAATATATAAAAAAAACTAACTAAAAAAGAGCGATAAAAAACAAAAGGCCACAAAAAGATTCCACAAAAAACACAAAAAAATGAGTCCACCAGGTAACATGTTGTCTGAAATAATGTTTTTTGAACAAGCCGAAAAAAAATATTTATGAAAATAAAAAAAAATATCACATAAAAAATTATGACAATATCAAAGCTTAAAAAAATATACAAAAAAGAGCCACAACATTGCAAAAAAAGAATTAAAAAAACAACAAGAAGACACAAAAAAGATTTTTTGGAAGAAAAAATAAATGCATAGCTAAAAAGAAAACAAAAACGAAAAGAATGAAAAAATAACATTAAAAAAAATAATAAAAAAAAACAATCAACAAAAAATGAGCTACTTAAAAATGTGAGAGGAAAAAAAACAAGTTTCAAATCAACATGGAGAAAAAGTTTATTGAAAAATAAATACCAATATAACCGAAGAATGTCTTTTATTCTATTTTTATTTTTACTTACACTTTATCTGTTTATTATTTTTTTCAGTAGCTTTAAGGTTTGATTTTAATTGTTGCCGCTTGAAAAAAAAAAAAAACAATATTTAAATATTAAAAAAAAAATTGTAAATTCTGAAGAAAAAAATGTTTTGTTGAATATTGTCCAATTAACCAAAAAAAAATTACTATGAAATATATTATCTTGATTCAACATTATTGTATCATTTCTCGTACGATAATAGATTCGATCCTTTTGAAGTTTAGTAAGTTGCTAGTTGTGGTGTTTATACTCTATATCAAATAGAGTATTTTAAGTTTAGTCCAGCCCAAAAAGTTTGTAACGCAAACCATGGAAACTCTGACGAAAAAGGTTCTATATTGTTATTTGTTCAGTTGTGGCCAAAAACCTTCAAACCCGATTATTGTCCGTCCGTCCGACAATAACTCAAGGACACGATGACCTAGGAGGTTGATATGCTGTCACCACTTGTAAAATAGAAAAACTAAGGCCAAGTTAGCAGGTTCGCTCTTTCAGATACCTTGCATACAAGATTCCTTGAAACACGTATTCATGATTATTGGCCGAATGCTTTAAATTAGGAACTTGAAATTTTTTTCACCTAGTCTTTTAATTTTACTATTCAATAATGTTCGTTATTCTTTTGTTATGGGTGCAATCACAATATACATAAATCGATGCTCAGTATTTCACATGGAACATAACAATTGGCTTGGTGTTTTTTTTAATATCAGTTGGTTCTTGTAAATGAGGTGAGAATAAATAACTGAAGATTATTTTCATTAAAAGAAAAATTCGAAAGTATTAGCAGAATAATATTTTTGAATAATAATCTATTGTGATCGACCAGAAATTTAAAAAAAGTTACCCTTAAATTTGGTATTTTCACGTTTTAGGACTACTAAACTGCAAAACAGACATTTTTTTCCGTAGACAACGTACGCAAAACCGTTTCAAGACGCGTAACCTGTTGAGATTAAAATTAAATTGATGATGGGCAGATTGGGTGAACACCTTCGACTGGTGTCTTTTGAGTGTGAGGTTTTTTGGTTTCTAGATCTCAGGAACGAACCACTATGATGGTGGATCCACTTGCAAAAAAATGGTCGATAGGGGATGAGTGGTATGGTAGTTGGGGAGAAAAACAATGGCAGCTATTCACAGTCGTCATAAAGTTCGCTTTAAGTTAAAGCTGACTTTAGTGTCGTATTATTAATAAGACACTAAAGTCATCTTTAACTTAAAGCCAACTTTATGACGACTGTGAATAGCGGCCACAGTGTCTGGAACGATTGGAAGCTGGGATTGAAACATTGTAAAATTTTGAACGGTCGTCAGAAGGTTCAAACTTTGTAGTTGTCTTCACATGAATTAAAGGGTTGTAAATCATACCATTTATTTTTACAACAATTGTATGATTGTATGGATTAAAATTGATAAACAATTTTGATTACTTAAATAATTGCTGATAAGAAGAAGGAGCTGACGCTTTGCTAATCCTAACTTCTTAAATATCATTGCAGTATTCAGTAATCGAAAGAATCTGTATGAACTTATTTTAATTTCTGATTATCTATAAAGTATCTTTAATTAACTGAGCAGCTATTCTTTCGAGTTTCATAAAATTATAAACACACATCAAAATATTGACATTCTCATTCAATTTCGAACATTAAAATAGAATCAGAAAATTGCTAAATCAAGTACAAATCAAAACTTAATAAAGTCGTCTCGTTGACAGGATTTGGCTAACACGTGCCTATTCCAATTTTGTTACAAAGGCAAAGGACACACGTTCTTGAATAAACAGAAGGACATTTCCCAGTTCATTTACCCTAAAGCAAACTGTGCTTAGTTCGTGAGAAATAAAATGAAGCAGTGATACAGAGAAAATACACTCAAAAATTGTTGCACGTAGAAAATAATAAAATAATGGAATTTTAATCAGGAAAATGTGGCAACAGTTTGGACCGAAGAAGATATTAATTAATTGGAGCTACAATATTGCATATGTAAAATTTAAGGAAAAAATTATTTTTTATAAAAACCTCCCTTCACTGAAACAACAAAAAGTGTATACACCCTGTGTTCTCAAGAAACATGCACAGCATCTTTCGTCATTGTCCCGAATGATCATTTTGACTACTTCAAAAAGTAAATTTTTTTATTATGAGTAGAAATTTAAATATTTGATAGAAGAATTAAATTAATTTATTCTATTATCTTTTGATTCTTTCTCCGAATGCTGAATACTATTTTCATCAGCCTTTCTTAATCCGAAATCATTATCTCAATTTTGTAGTTCCCATCAAACAATCACGCCACCTATAATACACCCTGGTGGAAACAAACCAAATCGCTAAATACATTTTATATGAAATCCAGTTAAGGGCGAAAATTAACCAAACAAATATTAAACGATGGTCCACAGTATTCTTTTTCCTTCCAGTAAATTAGCCAGACGTTTATTTCAGGGGTGGCTACACACCCTCATCAGAATGCTACTAACAGACTCCCAGAAGATTTCACTTGGTGCGGTGCAAGTTAAAGGGGTCGAATTCATTGATCGCACGTACGTTTCTACTTGGATGGTAACTAGCCAGTTAATTCACCCACTAAATCCTTTTGTTTACCCTACAGAAAAGTAATAAATAAGTTAAACTGTGTTTATTTAGTAAGTGAGAGAGAAATTTAATCTCAATTTAGTAATAGTTATAGGTATTCGGGGTAATAGTAATACTGGCGGTTTTTGTATTTTCGGCATGCTTGTACGTATCCGTGTTTTGTCCAATTAAGAGAAATCTTTGAATCAAAAGCTACAACGCATAATTTAATGAGACTATTTTCAAATTAAAATTAATATAAAATAGATTGTCTTATTTCAACCCGATTATTAGTAACCATGAAAAGTAGATACATATAATATTCACAAGCAATTTAAAGAAAAAACAGGTTTTTAAATTGTTTTAATGTTTTTGCTAGTTTTAATAAAAAGTAAACAAAGCAAAAACCGTTTGTAATTCTGCAGTATGCTATTTATACTGCTTTCAAGCATTTCTGACCCATCTTATGAGCAACTAAGAAAAGGAGTTTTAACTTATCACGTTGAAAATTGAATTTCGGTCGCTATACACGTGTGCGTATACAAATAATAAATATGCTAGTAGATATTTAAGGAGAATTTTTTTATTCTTTAGAGTCCAAATTATGGAGCATACTTTCTATATTTACTTCCCGCAGAGCCAATTTTAAGACATCCGTATCACACACTGTATTAGCAGCATTGAAGGTCGTAACAATGTTTTGTGCAAATATTTCCACTTTCATAGTTAAACGAGGGATTTCCTAAAAGCAATCAAAATTTTTGTGAAACATACATATGCACCCGAAAACTCTGATATAGTGACAAAAATCGACCCGGTCGGTATTTAAGATCTCATTCAAATCTTTTGTATTTAATAAGTAAGTACTAAGACGTGCCGGTCGATTTGGTCACTCATATCGGAACAAACAAAAAACTGAAATCGGTTCTAGATTTAGTCCTTGAGTCATGTTTACAAGAAGCCAAAGCAAGACGACATTCTTCAAGGTGTTTTAATGGCAAAAATGAAAAAGTACAGTGAGTGCCATTAGGTCGAATACATTTGAGTGCAACTTCCTCCGATTCGCTTAACAAATATTCACCCTTATCCTCATGACGTTGTTGTCGGCGCATAAAATGTCCTGCGTTAATCTCAACAACATCACAATCTATGACAATAGACTAGGATCAATTATTTCGCCTGATTTAATCAGCTGAATGGCCTTTTAAAGCAGTAAGTGGCTGGTATACACCCTGTACCCAACGTATTATACAGTTTCGCACATAAAACAGAATACAACAAGAGTAACAAATACATTCAGACGATGGAAGGACGACGATGATGATGATGCCTCTTTTGCTATTCGAAGTCTATGAACTTTTGTCATTCGACTTAAATGAATTTCCTTTTGAGTTATCTCAAGCGAAGTCCTTCCTCCTTCGGTCGATGTGGACGATAAAACGTCAACCGGGGAGCAGAGGGTGGTATTCATCTTCCCACTTTACTAAAGGTACACGTACTCCGACAATTCAATGATTGAATTCAATTTTAGATTCGTAGTTCCTGTCTTCTCGATTGTCCTATAAATCGAAATTTGAAAATTTTAAGAATGAAACAATTTTGAAAGTGGAAAAGTGTTTCCGCTACTTTTCCGCCAATCGTTTTCTAATCGGAAAATCTCTTGGAAATAATTATATGGAATGAATTCTATGCAGAAATTTTTGAAGGGTGTTCACCATGTAGATGACAATATAGTCTTACTTGCTGTTGTATAGTCTAAGAAGATTGAGCAAACAGTTAGTAGTATTGAGCGAAAGAATCCAGAAGGAAACTCAAACTTATAAATATACTTAGCTCGAAGAATCTGAACGGCGTTGACCTGGGCATTGTGTCCTATTTTGAAATTTATAAGTTTATAATTCAATCTTCACGGGAGACTTAACAGTTGGACAACTTTTTAATCACATCGAGCTGCGCACACTCTTATCTGTCCGACTGAACTATTTATGTGTTTGTACATAAGCACATTGCTCAAACAACTCGGCCGATAGTTATAGTCAACTGGTACTCGTATCAACCCATCATTACCGTTGGCAGAGATGCTTTGTATCACACTAGACAAATCTGTTTACTGGTTTTTTGTTTTCCGTTCGTGTAAGGAAGAAAAAATACGACTAAATACTTCCCTCGAGCGAACTCTTGTTTTTTATGAACAAATTTTGTTGGTTACACTTTTGCATCCTTCGTCCTTGGCATAACTTCTATGGACATTTGATGTTACCAGATTACCAGATGTGACCAGATTTATTCGTACAGAGTGAAACAAGAATTGCTAATAGAGTTATTCGAAGTATAGTTATTGGTATGATAACAAATAAAAACGAGAAGGTTACAAATTTTTAATTTTACGCAATTGAGGACATTGTAGTTGGTGCCAAAGAGCACAATATGCATATAAAACAAAAAAATCTTCAAGGAAAAATCACACATAATACCCACATGCTTATTATTGATAAAAAAAATAAATTCACACATAATATTTTAATTTACTACCAGAGAAGATTGCAAACAAGCGCATAATCCTTATCTAAAAATATGATTATTATAGTGTTATACGATTTTTGTAACTGAATAATTGGAACAAAGCTGTGGGAAATGTGGCACCTGCCGCACAAAAAAAAACATAATGACGATAGCATTTGATTCTAATTCATTTAATTTTCTTGATGCCTACACATTTACAATATTATTCAGTAATGTGATTGTGTTACACTATAGCAATAACCAATCAGCAGTCACCCTATCTCAAGTCTATTGATCTAATTATGAGGCAGGTGCCCTATAAGCCCACATAATTGAACAAATTACGCAATAAATACCTTATCGAACGAAAGAGTTAACTAGGCGCGGAGTAATATCTACATACGATTATAATCATAATGAATGACATAGTTAAAGGAGTAAAACATGTGTAGATTCCCACTTACATGCAAAAGGGTTTGATTTTGGTTATCCAGATCCGTGTAAGTGAAAAGCTAATTGAATTTCGGTTAGAGAAAATTGAAAATTTCGTCCTGGCTACAAGGACGATTTAAAGTATTTAACTTGAAGGATTCGATCGCACAAGATCAATCAAATCTTTATTGTCAACAAGGAAGAAGAAGTTAAAATCTAGAGCGAAAAATAAGTTATTGCGTCTTAGGTGAAAAATAGTGCTTTTAAACTCCAGAATACTCGAAACGTTTGTACTTCACTTGATTAAGATGAAAATTACCAGTTCTTTTGAATCCAAAGTCCTCTGAATGTTCTTTAAATTGACTTAACCTGAAAGCAGGTCTGGCTCTTCTAATCAGGCGAAGAAAGTTTTCGAAGTCCTGATATTTTACTACTTTTGATTATCTCGTACAAGAAAATGCAGTTCGTTTTCTTTTGCGAAATTTTGTCTCAATGTTTAGTGTGATACATATATTGCAATATAGCGGTCATAGTATGTCGCATGTGACTGTGTCTATCCATTGAAAATACTTAAGGATCTTTATTAAACAGTTGGTGATTTACAAATATAACCCCTCAGGTTTTCTTGTATTTCATCATATCATTATGTTTTTTTTTGATGCATGTAATTGCATATAATTGAAAAAACCAATGCCGGTTTTTTTGAATTACTCTACATCTTTATCTTTCTCGAATTCTACTTTCTTCTGCAAGTCAATCTCCTGAAATTGATATCATTTTCATCGATTAAGATCACTGATTTAAAAGGGACGAAAATACCTTGCCCTGGAAGCCCCGAAACTAAATACGTATGCAAATTACTCGTAAATTTCAAGCAAAAAATTCAGTTAGGCTTAGACCTTAATGCAGTCTATGCCCAATCCAGGTCACTTAATGTAACATAATCTGGCTGTAAATTCGAAAGCAATTAGGCTAAACAATTCACAGTACTGAAGATAAGCCGAGACAATAGGAGCCGTAATTCCCAAGGACTCACACAAAGTATCGACATTTATTAAGGATGAGTTTTTGTCGGCGAGAATGTGGCTCAAGTAGATCACTAAACTGAAACTAAAAATCCTTTTTTCTTGGGTAAATGACATGTAATCCATGAAATTTTGGGTGAATATTCGAACAAAAAGAGCACTAGTTAATTTTTGAGGATAGTAGCTGCACTGTAACTCTTAACACTTTTGGGACTCGTTTGTATTATCCACATAACAACAATTTCTGTTGTTATGTAGAGAAAGTGTTCAAAATGGAAAGGATTTAAATTTAAATTGTTATATTTTTCGATTCGCAGTAAGGATTTTTTGTTTGTACGACCTAAATAGACATAAATGCATATAATGGTATTTTATAAGTTTAGGAAAAATCCTTGTTAAATTTTCATGCGGACTGAAAACTGCTATATTATTATTACATGCTAAAGTTGTTAATACTTAATGTACTACCAACTTTAACAAGTTTATTATCTTCTTCCAATTTGATCTAAAAAATTTTGATCCAGATGTTTATTTTGATACAACAAATCTTTGGATAAAAGCCTAAGAACCTCTTGAACTTTATTCAGTTTCATCGGGGTGTATTCATTCATGTACTTGAGTGCTCAAGACGCCGAAGCTAATTCATACCGATGGGTTTCGCACCCTTTTCCATAATTCCGAAACCCTCGGGTACTCAGCTCTCAGTAGTTAGCTCAGTTCAAGTACGTAACACTGGCTTCAATAGAAGGCTATTCGGCATATTTCTATACATCGCGTTGTCCTCGGAAACACTTTCATTACAATACACAAAAGGATATTAAAAAGTTGTATACTCTATTCGGCTTGGGCATGCATTGCACGTACGCATATTAATAAAATCGCTGCGTGATACTGAAATATTTTGATTGATACAAATCCGAAATTGTGAATATCGTAGTCGTTAGATCTATTCTGATACATAAAAGGGCCTTTATTAAATACATTTGCTGTAATAGTAATACAAAATTCACGTCCTGTGCTAAAGTACTTTAGTTATCCTACCGACGGTATCATGTAACATGAAATTTGTGGAAAATTGATACAACTATAATTGATAGTTTGTTGCGGTCACCACAAACAAATTGTAATACAAGAAATGCAATTGATCGAGGCAATTCACTGGATAAAGGACCTCCGAAATATGATATACTGTAATTTTCATAGTCCCTAGTCCATTTTTTTCGGGACTTCCTTCAATTTTCCTTATGGTCGATATCTAATCCGGATCCTGAGATGTTGTAAACATCTTACTACAATGCACATTTCGTTCCTTACATTAACCTTTAGATACTTACCGACAATAAAAAATTTCCAGTCGATATTGTTGTCGGCGAACTAAATAGCTCGGTATATTCTGAGCATTTGACCGAATGAAAATTGCAACAAATTGAGCGAAAATTATAATGAAAAGGATTTTTTGTGTGGTTGCCATGGGCTATTCGCATTGATGAACTAATAATAGCGATTTGATGCAACTGCGGTTTTACCACGAAATAGTTTGAAACTGAAACCATTTTGATCACATCATTAGTTAGAAAGTACCCTGCTTTTTCTTATTTAATCTATACGGAAAAATATTTTCCTATTTTCTTTTTATTGTATTTTCTTTTTATTGTATATTGTATCTTGTATAGGTACTCCAATTTTATTAAGAAAAATTTTGTTTTTCTTATTCTTAATTAATCTCAATCTTACTCAATATAACTACGCAATGTAATAATTTAATTTTTTTTAATTTACTCTCTCGTTAAGAGTATAGGTACGTTATGAAATTAGTTCTTTCTTCTATTTCATGTACCTATTCTTTCAGAAGTGACATACAATAAACAAATAGCAAAAATTCTTTAAAAAAAAAAATTGTAACAGTTTTTCTGGTATTTCACCTAAATTGAATTTGAAAGGGATTCTCATTTTTTTTATTAAAGATCAATTATTATATAACAATTGTATTATAGAAGTCTGAATTAAAATGCTAAATTTTTAATGAACACCTGGTGCAGATATTTAAATAATGTAGGTATTTGTAAAGTAATTAAATCAAGTCAAGTGCTCCCAAAACCCAAACATTTTTTCCCTTAATTCATTTATAATTTTCGTGAGAAAATATTTGGTTCAACTCGACCCTCACTGATGAAATCATGAAGTGTAAACTATAAAATTTGCAAAACAACCCTCTGGGCAATGACTGCACATTACAACCAAGTAAATGCGAATAGGGTCAAAAGTCCTCTAATGTGTGATATGTACAATACAAGAAGTCCAACCAATGCTAATAAAGTCGTGGGTACTCAATAAAAATCCTTGGTATGCAATTCTCTAACATACTTTAAAAAATATACTGCCCAGCATCAATATATGTCGATAATTGAAAAAAAACGGGGTAGTACCTAATCAGCCCTGTAATATGGTTTTTTTTTATAGGAAAATCACTTAAAATCAGCTGAGCGTAAGATTTTTGAATTTTACGAGCCGGCGATTTTATTGAATGGCGCGGCAAGCGAACGAAAATGGATATGTACGGCAACTTTCAACTCTATTCAAAAATAAAAAAGATTCGGATCTAAAAAACTATGGTCCTGGCTTAGGGATTTTCCCACATATCGAGTGTACATTAGGTGCAAATTACATGCTTGACTTATACACTAAACTGTTTGGTTTATTTTCAAGTAGGTGTCGGGGATAACACGCCAACAATCCTTCATTCTCTAACAAGTACCCATTCATTTGTTCTTTATCACTGTGACAAGTTTTCGAATGGATTTATTGTATTTTTGTCGATAATTGTTATATGGATTATATATTCTTAGAGGCTCACTTGTTGAAGAAAAAGAAAAGTTGTTTGTATACTGGGGTGTCTACTTTGTTAGTTGGCATTTAATTAGTGTCGTAAGCTGTGAGCCAACTCGGTTCGTTACAGTTTATCTTTAAACGTTTAATTTCATGCTCGTTTGGAGATGTTTGGAAAATGTTTTTAAAAATTTACGAATAATTGAAAGACATCTACGATTTTAGTTGTATATTCATTTTGGTTATTGTAACATAAGGCTACAGTTTTTAAAAATTTTTGAGTGACTGGATATGTACTGCTAGCTTATACTCGCCATAGAGTATAGGAACATTGAATGAAAAGAAAGTTTGATGGTGTTCTTAAAACTAGCTTACCGTACTGATGGAATGCGCCCCACAGGAAAAATGTTCTTACTAGAATAGTAACAAGCCCTAACCAGAATTGACTTAAGGCACCTTAAGATCTTTTCGTCAAATACATTAAGGTACGTAAAGTTTGTGGCAAAACTTAATGAATCTTATACCCAACTACAATAGCCTTAAGGTAAGAGAAGTTTGACAGCTAAAAAAGACAAATATCGGCTGTCAAATACTCATCAAGAGAGTGACAATTAAAATAAATTTTTCTTTTTTAAAATGGAGTTGACTATAAATCACAAGTCTGAAATCGCAAAGTACAAAAATGTCGGAAAATCTGTGAATAAATGTCAAACGTACAAAACCGTACACATAAGTTTTAACGAAAGTTTGAAAAAGTCAACGAAAGATGCCTTAAGTCTATTCTGGTTGTCAACGTGGATTTCTTTGCAGTCGTAGAAAGACTTAAGGTGCCTTAATGCTCTTTAAGTCAATTCTGGTTAGGGCTAATAAAAACCCAAGCCAGTTCAAAAATATTGACGCAATTAAGTCTCACCAAATTTTATAGAGTTCTCATTTAATATTAAAGTGGAATTTCCATTAATTAATTTAGGAGGATTGACTAAGAGACTAGGAGGCTATATGGAACGTTATTTTTTAAATTGACAGTTGCCTAGTAACCTACACTGCATTTCAGCATCAAATACGTTTCGAACTCTACCCATAAATTGATAAAGCTACGCCCTGACCATTAATGGTACGAAGTTGAAACTTGGAACCTGTATGTATATTATTAAACAAAAAAAAATAATAATTTGTAGAACACTCTTCAAAAAATACCCTTCAATTTTTTCATTATTAAATTTCTCGAGATTGGTATAGTCTATGAGAGGATTCGGGCGTGAAGAAAATCTTTTTTAATTCATTTATTTGAAAACCACTAAAACAATTGGTTCATATATGAATCTAAGGGCGTACCTACCTCTACTCGCCTTGTGTCAAAGCGTTTCTAAACCTTGGAGTTTAATCGGTTACAATATTTAGGTTGCCAGCAGATGACCTGTGACCTGAACGCTTAGCTCGCTTATTTCAAAATAGTCTGTTATTTGAGAGAACTTGCAGAAGTTATTATGAGTATACACTTAAAAAAAATTGAAGGTAACGAAATAGTACAAGTAGAAACCATATTATAGAAGCCATTTCGTAAAATTACGAAATGCTACTGTTAAGTGCCATTTGAATGAATGTCGTTCGTAATGAGTCGAAAATCTCTTGTATGGAATTTTCGTCATCATCATTATCATTCATTCATTGATTCATTCAGTCAGGCATCCTTCATTCTACCAGCCATTCATCATCCATCATCAACATCATCCTCATCAGAAGGCTTAGTTTAATCAAAGACTTAAAAATTATCCCACCATTCATTCGTGGATAGAATTGAAGGACCTACTCATCCTTTAGGCAACTCTCAAAGAATATTTCACATTGATGCATCATACCTTAGACTGTATCTGTGCCATCAAAGTGTATACATATATAAAATGTGCTACTTTTTGTCGAATGCTGGTGTAAGTCGAAGTCCTGTAGACTCCAGTCCTCTATCCTGGCGTACAGTGGAACAATTATTAAGTACTGTACTAAATCTTTTCATTTGATTTTAATACTTTCGAGTGTCCTCTACAAATCATTTCATCTACTCCAGTATTCGGGATGTTGGTACGCTTCTGATTGTATTTTATGGAATCGAATCTGAGCTCGGGTACTTGATGAGCACTTTATAAATTTCATATATTTGCAACCCGCAGAGATTTATTCGTTGTCGCCGGGGGTAGGGTTATTTTCATTTATCCGATTCGATGGAAAAAGAATCGAATTTCTTTCGAAGGATGGTGGGTACTTGGGCGTCCTTCTCCTTATGACCTTCTTAGTGAATTTGGAAATGACTGTGTGGTTCGTCATGGCAAGGATTAATATTGCTGTTTTTTAGCTTAAGCATTAAGCGCGTGTTCACACTTGAATAGAGATTAAAAAAAATATTGTGTAATCGAAGATGGGTAAATATGGGTGATTTTGATTAATATCTACCCCAGACAGATTTATATTTTGCACGAAGTAATATTATGGCTACTCTGCACTAATTTTATTCAAAAAGACGGTATTATTAACTTGAAAAGTTGTTAGTCATTGGCAGGGACGTCATTTGTGGTGGCAGGTATTTTCATATATTATATATAACATATCTTTATTTAAATATAAAAATATAAACATTCATAACATCTTACCCCCCTCCCCCCTTAGAAATAAATAAAATGATGACCCTGGTCATATTTATGTATATCAAACTACTTAGCAGATACAATCTCTTCTGTGCACGTATTGCACTAACAGAATTGATATTTCTAATATTGCTATTATTTAGGCTGTTTTAAAGTAGACAAATTTGGGAACACTCAAGAGGGTGGTCATTGGTGTCAAACCCTCCCCAAACATATCAATGAAAATGATGTGAATTTCCTTAAATAAATTTATTCTGTGAAATATCTGTGGAAATTTGAAATTTATTCTTTGACACTGGAATGACTCGAAGTTCAAAAAACGAGTTACGTTTGGAAATTATCTCAATTATTCTGTGTTTTGTGAACTAAAAACACCAGCGGTTACTACGTTTGCTAGATAAAATAGTAAACGACTTTTGGCACAATTAATAACAAATTATAGCATTAAAAGCATTTTTTTTTTATAATAATAACCTAATAAATAGCTTCATTAGCCATGTACAAAACGAATAATTACCAAAAGGCTTCTTTCAATATCAAATTTTACTATCGTTAAATGCAAAATGCGTATTCTGGGTGGATAAGGGCAAGAGCACTTGTCTTCGGTGCACCTGATGCCAGGTTCGAATCTGCTTGGTGACAAGTAATTTTCGAGAATGGGATTGGGTGCCGGACTACCAGTCCACTCAGCTGTAAATGAGTACCTGAATTAAAATCGGGCTAATAATCACAGACGAGCGTGTGGCTTCACTTCACTTCACTTCAGTGCTCCGTCGGTCAAGTAATGAAGTAACTCGAGCATTACTGCAAGGCCCTAGGCCCAATTTGGACTATTGTGCCATTGATTATTATAAATGCAAAAGTAGCGATGAGAATGGCAAGAAATTAAAATTACACATTGCTATATGGCATCTTTTAAAGGGAAGGGTTGTCGCAATAAAAATTATCCTTGAAATTTTTTTCAAGAATAAACATTTTGTCCTTTTTTCTTAAATATCTCAAATCGTTTTTTTATATTTTTATCTACAAAATACTGTTATTCTTGGGATCTCAATGGGATCGGGGTAAAAAAAATTCAAAGAACTTTACAGTGGTTCTATCTCTGGTATCTTTTATCCTTGAATAACACTTATGACTTGACTTATTTCAGAGATTTTTGTTGTTTTTGTTAGTTATAAAATGAGATAGAAACAAAAACTTAAATTTAAATTATTTTTGTCACTCGTTCTTCAAGTACAAACATTTTCAAAAGAATCGGAGATAGTAAGATCACAATATGATCCCGTAATCAGATGATACTTTTTTTTAGGTTACTGCAGTCTATGTAGCTAAATTCACAAAGAACTTGATGAAACAAATTGGTCGAATCAATAAAATGTTAACTGTCTTCTTCAATACACACAATGTTTTTTTTTATAAATAATTTTATTTTAATTTGTTGATTTTAATCATTTTTTTTACATTATTCTTAAATTGTGGAATGTACAGATTTCCTTAATGAATACTCAACAGAATACTACTACTTTTCAAATTTGTAATATGACTATAATTTAGTTCTTTTATAAATATACTTGAGAGGAAAAGAAACTGATTTACATACATACAATCTCACTAAAATAATTTTAAATATTCGTTAATAAATATTTACAGCCATTTTGTCATTGTTACTGATAATTTATTTGTGATCAAATTATTCGAATTATTTTTTTGTTTATTTAATGGAAATCAAGTGCTATAATGTTGCTAAAATAAATTGCAGGCAATCGGAGTACCTAGAACTTTTTATTGTTTAGTTTTCTTTGCATTAATTCATGTTTGTCTTAACAATATATTGCCGATTTTAAGGATTCATTTAAGTGTACTTTACTAGGTTAATTCCCATTTTAGAGTGAACCGAAGAATGAAAATCACAAAATGTGTGATTTCGTTTGCTTCGTATTCGGCATTCATGGCTAGGCCTCGATATCTTGCAAGCTGATTTGTGAAAACTAGTTTAAATCGTTTTATTAATGTAAAATAAATCCATTAAATTAATACCTGTTAAATTTTAAACTATTTATTGGCTATTTATTGACCAAATTTATTTACAATAACTACAATCCTTAAAATTTAAAAACAAAATTCCAATAATTCTTCTATTCTTCGTTTTTCAGCTGCGGTGGACTTTCTCGGGGACTCGATTGTGGACTTATCCGCGGATTCATAGCTAAATTCTGGGGATAGCCGAAAATACCACCTAAATTATTAAGGCCCATGTACTGAGAAAGAAGCGTATGAAAATTCGGGAGCTTGTATTGCGGCATCAAATTTTGAGGTATTAGGGCTGGATTGAATGGCGGATGTAGGGCGAAATTTGGTGACCAAAATTCGGCCGGAATTACAGGTGGATGCCCGGACAAATTGTGAGGCATTGGTAGAGGTAGCGGGAAGTCTGGAAGACCTGTAATGAAAAGAAATTCATGAAATTTAGTTCGGGCTTATGATCATAGTATACAAATTTTAAAAATGATTAAAAACCGATTTGTTAATTAGAGACAGGGGCCCTTACACTAAAGGTAAAATGTAGTACGTATTACATCTTGTTCATTTGGAACCATTAATTACCTCAAGTGGCTGACCATGAGCATAATTAGTCTGGTAAACATTTCCTTTTCGTAAGTTTGAACGACAAAAAATGATTACAAATTGCCGTATGTTTGTTGCCGTTGGCAGTAAGTTACCCTCATCCCTCACAATTAATTGTATGTCACCGACTTAGTATCTCCGACTCAGAGACTAAAATTCATAATTTCCATCGTACTAACAACATACACATATAATCTAGATAAGATCGGTATTTACATAACGAAAAAAAATAATTTACAGTCGAATCGGGTGTAATTAAATATCAATTAACAGGTGTCCACATATTAGAACTGCTTACGTTCTTGCAATATGCAAAGGTAGCAAAGTAGACGGACAGATAATGCTTTTGGTGTAGTTAAATGCCTTGTAGGCATGAGGGTTCTGTCTGTAGCTACAATGGGTCCTGTATTGTTTTTTCGTAATTAAATCAAATTTTTGATAAGATTCTTATCTTTATAGTTTGCCTTAATTACCTGCTGTATGCGTACGTGTTTTATGTTGTCAGGTTATTGTTTATTAGCGTCAATAATGATGGAAGTGACCAATACAAGAAGTAAGTTAAGAATGTGTTTGTATGAATTATGGGCAAATTATGGGGAAGAAAAATTGAAATTTACTAAATTCGAACAATTACGAAGTACGATCGAAATGATAGCAATAACTCTATTTCCTAAATAATGGAAACTTGATATGAATATCAAGAAGTGTGCGTACCAATTATAATTCTGTTATAAAACGAGTGTTTCGTCAGACTCCTGTGAAAGATTTTAGTTTATTGTTTTTAAACCCCAAACCAACTATTTCTTCGGTGGGTAGATTGGGTGAGCCTTCTTTTTTTATGTGGTTGTGTTCGGGAGGCATTAATTGTTTTATAGGTACGTCCAATTTTGGATCCCAGGAATTCCAATATATACACAATATACAAAGTTATAAATTACCTTGATCATGATGCAGGTACCCGTTTGTATCTCTTCCTAATGCCTTTTCTCGTTTGCGCCACTTTGCTCGTCGATTCTGAAACCACACCTGAAAAATAAAGAACGGAAAATCGTGTTAATTGACAAAATTATTTCAAAAGGCTCAAATGCAAATTTATCCTGAAAATCTCATCAGAATCCTTTGCTTCAAATCCATCACTACAGATATTCGTACGAAACACCTCCTAAAATGATTCGAAATTCGGACGTTAAGAAGACATCGTCATGCGTATACGTATGGCGAGAATCTCGAATGAACAATTTTCGTCCAACATAGGACAATGGTATCCAATCGGAAGTGTATTCCTCTGATTCAATGAAGGTACCATCATCCAGTCGACATAAATGTAGGCCCATCTCGCCCTTAAATCAGTTTTCATTTCTGTAAGTATATAACACATGAACGCGTATGCATACGAGCTTGTATGGAATAAAACGTGATGCTATATGTTACCCTTGCGGAACAATTGCAAATTCAATTGTTTGAAAAGGGAACCGAAATGCAACTAAAGGCAAGCGTATCAACAAAGCCCACATACATGAGTAGCCTAATAGCAGTTCCGAATTGAAATTAATTTCAAACGACAGTTTCAGGAAGTGCAAAAGTACTAAATTAGGGATGTCCCTGATTATTGGTATTTACTACCCGAAACAGGGTATTTTCTTGGCCAGAGCTACTTGCTCGCTCCAATTATCCGAACGATTTCCGTTCATTAATTCCTGAGACACAAGTATACTTCTAAGGATCGGAAGGACTATTATGCATGCCGCTTCTACGCCGAATTGGTTTCACATTCACCCTTAACGGATTCCCCACCTCTTCTTACACTTATAATTTCATGCAATTATGTTGCATTATATTCCTTGTACTTGCATTATATTATACTTATATGTACATGTATCGTATTGGATCTCCTTCAAGGGATTCGTTCTGTATTTAAGCAGGATCCTACTCCACTCTTGGAGATAGCTTAATTGTGTGCAATCTTGGAGATAATTGGCTCAAGATAATTGGCATATTGTTAATTAGCGTTTCCATAGCTCGAAGAACAAGCTAGCTGTGAGTTTTATTCAACTAAGTGAGTCGTTTTTAAATTCATTCCGATTCAATTTAAGTGAATGAGATGCCAAATTGGATAAAATTGCCACTACTGCTTCACGAAGAATGGCAATTTGCTGCACACAGATTTATAGTTCTGGAATATTGAAGAACTCAATCTAGAAGATATTTTTGCATTTATATCCAAGTGAAGTGAATGCCACGAATGAATGCTCTTATCCATCTTTACAATGGATTTCACTTCGTCAAATTAATTCTAATGGGACTCTAATTTTTCTACTCTAATGTGACTATGTGTGAAATTTTATTTTATTTTTCTGTTATATGATCAATTAGTGCGGTGATATAGTCAACCCAAGGCTGGGTGTCTACGCGTTAATAGTGCGCATTTTAGCTCTCAACAATCTTGTTAAACAGGCAGAGAGTTCAGTCTAAAAATTGGTAAAATAATTGCATTGTCGTAGAAAATACGATAGGGGATATTATTCGCTTATATCGTATTGTTCCTTTCGCTAATTCTATTGTGTTTACAGTTCAATTGCGAATGGCTTTTCACAATTGATACTGAACCCTCCCAGAGGAAAGGAATCAAAAAATTATCGAAAATCTCGTTATTAATTTCATGGGAACGTTTGCCACGTTGGTTGGCTGGCGGCAAGTTTTCCTTTGAGTCTAATTGCAATCAGTTTTCTCATCAGATATAGAGAATTGGATTAGGATGTTAGTTACCTTGGTTAAATTTTAAAAATCTGTCCATATAAATTTTAATAGAGCAGCGAAGCTTCAATAAAAAAATTAGATTGGATAATAGATACTTAATGAAGTTTTCGTTCAAAATCATAAATATTCAATTGCTACCTAATTTGACTTCGAAGAAATAAATTGTGAAAGTCCAAGTGATAACTGCTGGTATTAATTATTTTTAGTAATTAATAAAATGAATACAAATACAATAAGCTCTTAAGATTTGATAGTGTCATAAGCGAAAAACACTTCAAATACAACACATTCATACTTAGCCAAAAATAGATTTCCTTTCCTATCACGACAACATCAAATCGAAAGGCAATTTGTCGAAATCGTTTTTCAACAATTGAATCTAATTGACGGGATAAAAGCATAAGTCTGTTGCAATTGAAATAGCTCATCCCTTTGTAAAGTGCGCCCATATCCCAATGAATACCGGTAAAGGTCGATCCATTTTGCACTCAATAAAAATACAACAACGTCGGCCAGAACAAATGTATCACTTTTCTATCAGATCAAGCCTAAATAAAGATACAATAACGATAGCAAGGACCAAAGACGAGTAAAAAGCCCTTCTTTTTTTCCCGATACTATGTCCCTTCGTCGGACTACTAAATGAATTTAGGGACTCAATTCTAAACCAGTTAAATTGTTAAATCCTCTGATATGAAATGCATTAAATCCAAAAATAATTGCCCAGTTTATACACGCGCACACCGATGTATATTCAATTCAGGATCATTGATGGGTCCATTTGTGAGCGTAAATCTCTTATCCTGTTAAGGGAGGATTTTTCTGGGAGAATATTTCCCGTTCGAACTAGGGGACTTAATAACCCGAGGACAATTTGGTCGTAAAAATGTATAAACACATTTTGATATCGGAGATCGATTAGTGTGATTTAATGTGTTACAGTACAGACCATTGATGGAAATAAATTGTCTTTATTTTAGTTTTTACTGAACATTTTTGTTATTAACGTATTTCAGTTTATTTTCATATATATCCTTAACTTTTAAATTTATTTAATTTTTCTCTCTGTTGTCAACTTGCATTTGATTCTTATTTTTATATATATTTTTATTTTTATTTTTAAACATTTATATTAATTTTCACGTATTTATATTTTTCTTTAATGTTTTTTTGTTTTATTTCTATTTTTTTAATTTTAATTTTTATTTTTATTTCCGTTGTAATTTTTATTTAATTTTTTTTTATTTTTGAATTTCTTAAGTTATACATTGCTAACGAATACACCCTATAATTAAAAGTGGCTGCCACTTCATTTCAGGAGAGGAACATTTTTGAAATTACTCGCAATTTTATTTCAGCATGATTATTCGCCTAGTGTACAACTCCAGTCTCTATGCTAATTAAATGGCAGTTAAAAATCGTGAATTTCATTCGAATAAGCCTCAGGATATCCGCTTACAAAATTAGTCCATTTCAATGTTGAATTAAGTAATTTCGCGTTTATTGTTTGTGAGTCGGTCGCTGTCGCAGCCAACCGGCAGCTAATTGCCATTAATTGTCATGATTAAAATACCCTCGCACGCTAAATACCCGAGTAATACCTGCGAGAAGTTCTGTAAATAATGTTGCAGGATGGGCTTCTCTCTACCAGTTGCCCGTATATTGGATTATGGAAGTGCATAAGAGCTTCTAGACATTAAAATCGGGTAGAGGTAAGTACTACTATGAAAATGGTGAAATGCATGATACTTGAAATACGAGTACATACCAGTGCAGTAAGCGCGTATATAAAGTACTTTAATTGTTCCATTACACAGCATCAACATTATTTACATGACAATACCAACAATTTCGTTTCATTAGCATATGTAATTTTCGGGTAGTTAGCTGTAATCTCCACCCCGCATGTGTACATCTATTATGGGTAGGGATGTGTTATGCGTGCGACCTTAAACTGAACTGTAGTAACCACTCCGTAACGGGGAAACGGCGATAGATTTTTCTCCCTATTTTGATTGTGAATGGGATTAGGCTTTAAAAACGGTCATGTAACAATTTATTGTTCCAAAAAAACCTTAATACCTGGTATACACTGCAATTATATGCTCGACCCCGAGATTAGCTCGATATATTTCCGAAACATGTAAGTGCAATCGCCCTTTTTTTAATTTTATGACCCTAACGTTGACATGTTTCATATTAGATAGAAGTTAAGGGCATCCCTTGTTTGGAAAATCTTTTTCATCGAATAGTCGTGAAATTAATCGCTATTAATGACCACTTAACAGTAACATGATGACATGAGAAAGTATCGCACTTTGTAGGTAAAGACAGAGGGGTGAGTTATAAAAAAAAATCGATTTTTACACTTTACTTTCCTTTTTGAACTGAAGAACTGGTTGCAAAAAGTAGATTTGTCTAATTTTCTTTTAAAGAAATTCAATTTTCTTGAATACTATCCAAAAGATCTTTCTTCTTCATATTTTTAAAAATCGTTGAAATGGATATCTTCAATCAAACGTTAAAAATAAGTCCTTTTTACAGCTTTTGTAAAATTTTGTTACTTATCGCGTTTTGTCCCAGGGTCGTCACATTGTTCTTTGATGAAAAAATAAAAAGTAATCGCGACTGTTCTTTTTCAATTCATTTATTTGGTACAAAGCAAAAATGTTTCAGTGCAAAAAACATTTTCTAGAAGCATAAGTCCAATAAATTCAAAGGATATCGGAATATAATTAAGTCAAAAATAAATATATATAGATTGAACTTAATGTTACAGGAAACTTACTTGTACTCGTGCTTCACTTAGATCTAATCTCAACGCCAATTCTTCTCTAGTAAAAACATCGGGATATTGAGTTTTCTCGAATGCACGTTCTAGCTGATGTAGTTGAAATGTGGTAAACGTCGTTCTAGATCTGAAAATTAAATTGAGGAAAAAAGATAAATTTAAATAAATTTTAAAGATTTGAAATATTGATTATCTTCGAAATTTTTTTAATGCTTTTCGTTTCAGTAGGGAGAGAGTTCTTTTTATCTAAGAAATATTTTTAAGAAACTAGTCTGAGTATCAGAATTAAACCTTTACAAAAATCACTTTGACCAGTGCGATAAGGGGAACTGAAAACTAACGTGCACCAGATTTTTTGTGGCATTGACCTTGTATTAGTGTTGTTGTAAAGATGTGAATTACAAAAGAAATAAAATATTCTGAGTGAAGTCAGTTGTAGGGTGGTATAGCAGATAAAGAAAAGAAAACCTGAAGATAGCTACTTCTAATATTAAAGCACCATTGCATACTATGGATTGTTTACAAGTGATCTTTTCAGAAATAAAAATAATATAAATCTGATCTAATGGTGACTCTATAGCACCTAAGGTCTTAATACTCCTTCCATACTATTGGGAAAGCAAAGTAGAGTAACGTATAGCTACTTAATTACCACTCCTTAGCTAAACCTACCACTGTAGACTACTGGAGTTCCAAGAAATTGGGTGGTACTGATGTGATAAAAAGAATTCCCTTATTATGTATCACGTAGGTCATAACATAAAAGGCTGGTGTTACATACTGTTGTTTAAATTTCTAAAAAACAAGCTATAGCTACCTTCTAATTTTTCTAGGACGTCCCATGTCATTTTGATCATGATCACCAGCTTCATGATCACTAACCATCGGCATATCATCGTCATTGTCAACGTCAATTCCACTCTCCATATCTTCTGATGAGTTGTCATGTTTGCCAACAGGCTCAGGATCTGAAATATTTAAATGAAAAACGCTTTAATTTAGAAAATTAAAATACAAAATGTAGATGTTCAAGTTGATGGGGCAATAAAGAACGGAAATGGAGGATAACAATTTTTCAAGAAAATCACGTCTCAATAACTATTTGGGATAGGATTTTAAAATTGCTGATACAGTAGGTAGGCAAAATAGATCCCTAAAAAAAATTTGGAGTGCAGGTGTAAAGGTTGCGGATAGAAAGCACGGATTTTTTCTTTATCTTTTGAACGGCTTATGTTATAAAGTTGAAAATTGTGTATATATTTGTATCAGAAATGTACCGGATTTTTAATATAAGTAATTTGGGAATCGTACTACGTGGTGATGGAGAGGAATATTTGCGATTACGAGCTATGTTCGATAGCTTATAACTAGTGAAAAGTGCTATGGTTTGTTTTATGACTTAATAGTGACATGCTATAAATGCAGCCACATTTACAAATAATTGCCGTCGAAAATGTTCTTTTATTGGAAACCTCCACCAAATATGTAAGTACTCCAGTGTTGAAATCGATGAAATCGAAAATTTAACAAAGATAGATAGTATGGTACTTACTCCTGCCAAATACAAAAACTACGTATGAATTTCGTTTTCATTTGTAAATCGAATATGAGTCCTAGCATACGTTGTTACCCAGTAAATAGCTCGTCAAAGATTCATAAAAGCTTTACAGTTTTTTTTCCGGTTTTGAAAAGTTCAGCTTCTGTAATCGGATTTCATATAGAATCCAGAGCAATTACAGAAATGCGAAAAAAAGTTAAAAAAAAAAAAAATTTTTCGCCATAGTATACAGACGAAAAGGGAAAAATGAAATATGATAAAATTCCGGGACAAAATACGAATCAGGAAAACGCGAATTTGACGAGATGAACATCGATGAATAGGTAAAAGCAGAAAAAAATGCACCAACAACAACCAAGCTGAATTCTGAATAGAGCAAGCTACCAATCGGCTGAAGCAATCGTAAAAGCGAGGGAGTTGAAACAAACGCACTGACTGTACAGTACCTATGCATCAAAATGGGGAAATAGCCACTTTTTCATCATAACGAAAACTGCTTGAATGGATGTTGATTTAATTGGAATTTTGTATCCATAGAAGTTAACGAATGAGCGACTATTCATCTACGCTAATCATCCGTTCCACCTTCAATTTTCATGGTAAGGATTTTTGTTTTCAGCATTATAAATCCTTGATTTTTTTAAATGCAATTGCTGCTTTTGCATTGCATTTAATAATTAAAAAAACTAGCAACATTTTCACAGACTTCGACCCAATTTTATGCTTAATTTTTTCTTCAACACAACTCTTCAGGATAGTAGGAGAATAGTTGTCTCTTGAATAATGTCCAATATTGGTGTTAACAGATTGCCTTGCTTGTAAAAGTTTCCCATTAATAAAAAGGTTTCTTCAAGATTAATATTTTGTAGATCAGAAATTGTTCGTTAGCGTTACTTTTCAGTAAAGAGGACTTATGGGAATACTCTTTACTAGTGAAAACTTAAGTATGGACTATTTCAGAGCCTTATTAATATTTGTCAACTCACTTACAATGCAAATATTTTCTAGAATTCCAGGTAAAGATTATCGAAAGTCCCAACTAGAACCGATGAAAGAAGATGAAAGGAATTTTACTGCTAACGCTAAACACGTTGTCAGGTTTATAAAATGTATTGTTACTGATTGCAGATAAAACTTTTATACTTATGTATCGATAAATCCCTTTATTCACAATATCAGCAAATAACAAATCTATTTTTTGCCCCACAAATATGTAGGTTCAAAATGTTTTTATTCATCTCACCTATGTTTGCGCTAAGACTGTTGTGAGTAGCTTCCAAATAATATTATCGAAATATCTATACCAATAAAAAAATGTGGCTTTCCATTTTCGCATGGATGTTTAAAATTCAAATATTGTATGTGCACAGCACAATTAACCTTTTTTGACTTAAATCGAATTTATCGCAGTAATTGGCTATTAAAAATAAGCTTTCGGCAAATATAAAAGGACCGTAACGAAAATTTTTATCGTTTCAACTTTTGGTGAGTGCATTCTTTCCTGTGACATATGTACATATGTATTCCTTATTTTTGTTGTACTGTACATATTGGAGAAAGGAAGGTCACGCATCGAAACAAATTTGTGGATGATAAATTGATATACATACGCGTTTTCTTTTTATTCCTCAATATTTTAAGCCCTGTTAAATACCGCGTTGATTTTCACTTATGTAGGCTTTTAGGTGTTTTCAGGATTTTTAGATATTCAACTCTAAAGCTGTGAAGGCCAGATTAGATATGAACTTGGTTTTCGCGACTTAATAGCTATTTAGGGATTTCAATATTAAAGCCCCAAAGGAGTTTAAAGTCAAATTTCTTAGAACTGAAGAGATATTGAATTTGAATTCTTACGCGTTTTCAAGATAGATTGATCTTCAACCTACAACATGTGAAAGGGAGTAGTTAAATACGCTTTCATAAACATTTTAGTATTCATTGGATTTTTACTTCCACAGACTGCTGACAGGTGTAGTCTAACAATATCAAATCAAACCTTAAGGTACAGTCTGGCTGGTACTGCCGACCGTCGCGTTTAGCAGAAACTGCCGGTGGTAGACCACTGATTCAGGCAAAAACAAGCTGTCATGTCTGTTTGCGACTGCTCCGCAGTTGACGGTTGTTAGTGCAAAGTTTGACAGTTACTGTTGACCGCGACGGTCGGCAGTACCAGCCAGATTGTACCTTTAAGGGGACTCTGTCGCGATATCGGATTTGTTATCATTTCTACTGACTCATATAAACGCGTAAGCTGGGCAAACCAAAGGTACACTGTGAAAATAGAACTTTTAAGGAAATAGTTACTCCGGTGAAGAAATACTCGTAATTTAGTTCTTATACGGCTAATTCTATTCATAGAGTTTATTAATATAAAAACTTAAATTGATTTTTTCCAACTTTCTTAAAATTGATTAAAATATTAAGGTAGCCGTAACCTCCAGCGGATTACTGTGTTTACGTGCAATAAAAGTTATATCGACATAAAGTACACGTTATTGTCAGGATATACTGTAGATTGCAAGATACTTGCTCTTTTTTTCAATACTCGTTCGACAGCATGTATGAAGTATAGTTTATGCTTGAACACATTTTAACCCATGTTATGAAATTGAGTAACATTTTTCTCAACCAAACTTAGTAGCTCTCTTACAAAAAATAAACTGCGGACTATTGGATTCGAAATACGAAAAATCGATGGCTTATAGCAACTTCAATTATTAGCATACAATTATTCAATACTATAATACAATTCATATCGTAGTGGGAGCAAAGGTCTTTACTTCGAAGAAAAACTATACAATTTACAAATTTTTGTAATAGCCTTGGTTGCTCCGACCAGTGCTCTAAATATACCAAGTCCTTAAAACTAATGATACGATAAATGTACATAAGAGCTACCCTTCTGATTTTTATATTTTCGTTACTTCAACCAATCTAAAAACATCTATTACCTGCTCCGATACACGTGATCAATTATATACCATACACAAACACATAATTCTGTGGACAGATCTTGCTTTTAAATTAATACTAATTGAATTCGGTTTCAATTTATCCGGGATCAAAGCCACCGATAGCACCGTGAAGCGGAACGTTCACCATATCGATGCAAACGATAAACTGATCAAAGCCCCAATATCCATCATAAATCGTTACATGCGAAACACCAATGGTGTTGGATTCTGCTATGATAATACACCGAAAATCCTCTAGCCGGGCTCCCCATACTCAAACGCTGAACAAGGACATCAATGCAAAGGGCGATAAGTCGGATCTGACCTAGGATAGAAATTAACTTTAGGTCTCGTCTTTGTGACCGTCGCATTGCCCAATGTCATAATCACCAATAAAGCATCATAGCGTCCATGTAGCACTCCCCGTCGCACATCCCCTCCAACCCCAACCCACAATTTATGCAAATTGCATTAATAGGCCGATGGACATAAAATAATAATATATGGACACGAATTTAAATTGGATACAAATTTGGATGGAAAATTGAAAATTGACAATGCATGTATAATGAATCCAATAAAGCGAACACATACACCACATCCTGGCGTTATAGTCGTCGTCATACGCAGAGTATTTTGTGTTCCTGGTCGTCTCGAAATATCGAGCGATATTAAATTAATAGCCATAATGCATAATGTAACTATAGACCCGGTTTCATATTCATAAGGGTGGTTGTGCGATTCGTCTTTAAAATCAAGCTGTGATTTCAAGAGGGATTCGAACTACCCTTCTCCTTCGTGGATATCAGCAAGGCCGTCCGTTGAACAACTGCTACAATATCTGCAAGATCTTCAGTTTTTAATATTAGATTTATTTCATACCGAAAACGATGTCCTGCTGTGCGGTATTGTTGAAATATTTTGGTCGACTCTAATTTTAGGCTCGATACCTTTTCATTATCGTGCGGTAAGAGGACAATTTACAGGATGTAATTTTCGATATAATAATACGAGCAGATGACTGGAAATTTATCAAAGGATTTATGATGGTACTTAAGAGAGAGTGAAGATCACAAAATATTAATCTTTCAGAATTTCATGTAGTGCGCTGTAGTTGTGCGTTTCAAAATTACAGATTGATGAATTTCTATAAAATTT
The DNA here is from genome assembly GCA_949128065.1 of Beris chalybata. Classification (NCBI taxonomy): domain Eukaryota; kingdom Metazoa; phylum Arthropoda; class Insecta; order Diptera; family Stratiomyidae; genus Beris; species Beris chalybata. Next base: position 3,300,726 of record OX421894.1, on the reverse strand, counting down.
TTTTTTTTCTTCAATTATTTCAATTTCAATTACAACACCGTCGGAGCACCTTCTGATAACAAATAAATACTATGTTATTGAAAGGATAAAGTAATAACAAAATCAAATGGAACGAAACTTGCGAAATGAAGAACACAAGATTTCCCCAGGACCTTTTTTTTTAAATTTGACCAAATTGCAAGAATGCGAATTACAGGAAGTTACTTTGTTACCTTCTTGGCGGATGTCCGGCACCATCGCAGGTCCGTTATCGTATGCTGATCTGACAAAAATTTAAGAATTAATATTTTTACTAAAAGATACATAATTCTTCCAAATTTTCAAGAAATATTAAACTAATTTAGTCTTACAAATCATGGTATGTATTAAGTATGGCAGGTGTAGTCTACAGTATTATTTACAAGTACCCACCTTTCAAATAAACTGATATTATCATAAATGCAGATTGTGGTTAGTTTTAACCGTTGGCAATGGTGAATAATAATGTTTTGGGGATTATAAAAATATACTTTAACCAAATTGTATAAGACATTTGTACGTAGGCTACTAAAAGGATTAGATTGCTTTCAATTCAGTTATATTTATATGTATCTACATACTTATTATAAAATCAGTACAAAAAACTTGCAACTAAATGCAGATGAATGATAGAATCATGCTCTTATTTAGTAAAAGATTAAAGGACTTTTTTTTGGAACTACCACGAGTAGAACAGTGAGTTTGTTTTAGCTTAAAATTTTAAATATCTTGAGTCGAAGATTTCATCCTCTTGTCTTACCGCTGTCAAGGAATATTTTGGGAACTCCATTTTATAGCGACATAATGTAAGGTAGATTTTCGAAGAATTGGGCTTTTTGTGTTCTGGAAGAATAGTGTAAATTAGATGACCCATGTTTGTATGGCAGCTACTGCAACAACTTTATGAACTTAGAAGGCAGTATACCAAAAGTAGCTTTTTTCTTAAATTTAATAATTTTGTAATACAATTTTGAATGCATTGTTCAAAATTTTTTTGAGTACGCTTTAGCTAATCTCTGTAATATCTAGCTAGTCCAAAGGGTGTTGAAATTTTGGTTTATTAGTCCTACAAATATTAAAATTTAAATAAATGAATTTCGGCTGATAACCACTTGAAGAATTTGAAGTATTGTTCTTCTTTCTTTGGCCGCTCTTGTCTTGTTAACGTCAATTAAGATGGGTAATGGGATGTTGGTATCATTAGTCAGGATTCAAATAAATCATCGATTGCGGTAAATCGTTTGAAGAACCTCTTGATATTCCGTACATTTTTTATTTTTTATTGTGGACAAATCATCTAACCTTTTGGTTTTTAGCTTATCATGAAAACGCTAGATTCAATATATATTGCGGTTAGGTTTGAATAACAGCATTAATCAACCAAAAAATTCTTTAAAATAAGCTTAAATGGACAGCTCTGATTCTCCAAAAAAGCTATATCGTTTTTAAAAACTGTTGATATACCTTAGTGGCGTTAAGAAGTGGGTTTTGTATAATTGAGTTTGAGAATAATCACAATCACATTTCACGCAAATTGAATTGGAGATATATCAAGTCATTATTATAACGTACCTTGAGGGGACCACAAAAGTAGAACGTTATAACCGATAGTACGTTATAGCGAACATAAGAACCTTTCACATTTGTGAAAAAAGAATGTTATAACCAAAAGTACGTTATAAAAGTGCACTTTATAAGCGGGTTGCACTGTATGTGCATATATACTTCATTTCTTACTTTTGTACACGTTTACTTAAAAAAAATTCAAAATAATAAACAATTGAGCTTTTAATACTGCAATATCACTTTTCACTAAAATTTATTTGTATTTTGTTATTATTATTGAATAAAGAACGCTAAAGTGTTAAGTTGGTCTTGCAATGAAGTAACTCTAGCATTACTTCAAGGCTAGGCCCGATTTCGGCTGTTGCGCCATTGATTATTGTTATTATTATTAATAAAGTGCTAAGAAATTGATAATAAGTAAATCATAGTTAAATGTATCTTATGTAATGATATTTCTAACATCTCTATGATTTCGGAAAGAGCTTTGTCGTATTTTGATTTTACAGTCGTATGTTAGACTGAAATTTCTTAAACTCACCATTGTGTCTATTTTGTGTTCCCAAAATTTGATCAATGCTATAAACTGCTCTCGGCCTTGATATCGTGCCATCCTGTGGCGGTCTTAAAGGCACAGTGGATGAATGTGTTGTACTGGACATCATTTTCGATGTTTTGTTTATAAATTAAAGATTTTTTTTATTGCGAATCCACTGGATAATCCAATCACTGCCACAGAACTAATTTATCCGTAAGGACTCAAACTATATTACCTATATCGCGGATAAACTTATCGGTCACTTTAAATTCCGTGCACACTCCATAAAATATCACAATGATCGCGTTCTTAATTACCTACAGAAAACTACCTGTTCCCAGAAAAAACAAGGTAATTTGTGCAATAATAATACAATAGTAATAAAACTTCATGAAATTAGCCGACTACGAAACTAATGCGACCGGTAACAACCACTGACTGAGCACATTTGATAACACTTTGGGGTGTAATAAATGGAATGCCCTAGGGGTAGTCTGAGAGAACTACCTTTAAAAGATGGGTGGGTTCCTTACCAAAAATACCCAGAAAACGTTATACCCATACAAAGATATTTCTTAAACATGGATTGCTTGTACGCATCATTTGAAAACCGAAAATCCGTTCAGTTCGCATACACAACTGTGGGAAACGTGTCAATGTATCAGGACTTTGCACATATTGCAACCCCTAGCATCCATTTACCAATCATATTAGGGTTTCTTTGGCTCTGGAACTGAACTGATAAGGGAGAACTCGGTGCCTATGTATGCGCGGAAATCCGACTGAGCATGACCGCATATTGTCACCGTGGCAAGTAAACAAGGAGGGGATGTTACGAGTATAGGTAAGAAAGACACGTGGTTGAACAGGTAATTTAAGTGCGAGTACATAGAATAAACGTGGTCTTGATTAGGAGGTATGTCTTTTAATGTACGAGTGTACCTTTGTAAGATGACCTATGAGTTATCTGGGCTACTGTTTGGATTTAAGTGTGGCTGGAAAGAAATTGATGACACCCAATGAGGTTGGCAATTAGTTATACAAATTTGAATTCACTTGCTCAAATTTTAAATTGGGTCAGTTAACTTTAAGTAAAACTATATAATTTGATTTAATTGAGTTTTCCCCGGACCAAAGTCCAATAGGGAGCACTTGCCCCACTTGTATTCTACCATTTCAAAAAAGGGTTAATAATAGAAAAAACATTTTTGAGCCAAATGTTACTCAACAATTTAATTATTTATTTAATCCATAAATATTTGTCGTCTAGTTTTTTTATTTCTTCTAGCTTCTAGTATTTTTGTAGGGTTAAAGTTTTAGTTCAGATACATTTTTCAAGCGCGGTCTTACTAGTGAAATTAAAAAAATAATAATTAAACTTTTTCAACGAGGTCTTACAAAAATCGATATTTCAGACACTCCCAAATATTCTTCCACTACCATAGTATTCAAGCTGTTGCTATCATTTGCGGCTACTACTATTTCTGAGTCTTTTAAGTTCACTCAATAAAACGCAACCACCTTATTCTATTTAAAGACGACTGTATGGTAGCTATAGATTAACTACTCTAAATACGTATTTTAAGGGCATTTATTTGAGATCCTCCATAAGGTAAACAAAAATTGGGCTAATTAATACGCCGACCCTAACCCTTTGACCGAATTTCGTCTAAATCTTATCACAAAATCATGATACAACCCCTGATGAGTCTATGGAAAGTCTAGGAAACAGATCTTCGGACCTAGTCCAACACAGTCTTATAAACTGGCCGGTCCAGTTAAGGTTTTCCCATTGTCATATCCACAGGGACAGCGATTAATCAGTCGGGGATTCACTTTAAATTTGTAGGTGTACTTAATTAATCAAAACCAAATGAGTAGTTTCCAAGGTATCGTGGAACAAACATCCATACCATCCGAATATAATTTCTCCAAATTATTTAAAAGATGTTTCAGGCAAAACAAAAAGAAAGTCCTATTTGGAGATGCCGGGCATTGATCCCGGTACCTCTCACATGCTAAGCGAGCGCTCTACCATCTGAGCTACATCCCCGTTAAGAAAATATATAGAAATTCATACGGTTTACCTATTGCGGTTAATTAATTTTGAAAATACCATTCAATGAAATCAAAACTCGTTTGAGCTTATTTTTATGATAGTAGGCATTTCAAGGTCATTTAATTCAAATCGCCAGTTACCTGTTCGAAACGATTGTAATCAGATTACCTACCTTAGGCGAAATGCGGCTTCATTGAATTTCTATCGATCGAAAATAGATATGTAGCTAGGTGCTAAGGAAATTAACAATAACGATTTGTTTTTTTTTTTTTTTAAGAACCCGCTTTACGCATTTTTCATAATTTCAATTAAATATTTTCAATTTCTGAACTATGTATTTTTGTCTTTTGGCTAGGGCTTGGCTAGGATTAGATCTTTAGGTAAATAAAAACCCTTACAGAAATAGTTATGTTATTTCCAATATTACTTAGAGGTCATAATATACCTACCTCACTAGTACGTGATTCAACTCCGTGCCACACCTTCAGTTCTATAGTCTTGTGCGCTTTAATTTTGTCTTCATCTACAAAATGAAGCATTTTGTACCTACTATACGAAAGGAAAATATGTCCATAAATCAATTTTATATTATAGGAGCATTAGCATTAAGAAGTCATAGAAGGAGTAGCCAAAAGTCAACTTTTAACAGTAGCGATTGTAAAATAATTAACCCGAGTTAACCCAAATGTCAATCCCTAATGTCACCTGGTAGATTAGTCTGGAACAAATTTCATCGGTGAAAACTGTTGAATTGAAAGGGCCCTGGGCTCATTGTTTTAAGAAAAGGGAAAATAGGATTAGTCCACCAACTTGTATACATGTCATATACCTACTTGTGACTACAATCGCCTCTTTTCTGTCTACAACTAGAATTGTAGACTTAGTCGAACCGAATATTCGGTATCCTTTTGTCTTAGACGACTTGCTTCATCAGGACTACACCACAACGTTTAACATAAAGGAGTTCCATCGAAATCATTAGTAGAATTCAGCTTTGTGGTCAGGCCTTTTGTTGAGAAAATACCTCCTTCCATTTATGACGGTAAAAGTGGTTTAAGCTTCTTTCGTTTTTATTATCCGATATTTACGAAAGTATAGATTGCCACTGTGCGGCAGAAATAACTGCCTGCCTCCTTCGAAATTTATATGCAGTTGTTAAAAACTGAAATTAATCCTTATATTTAATAGAGATCGATAAATGATTTAGGTGGATTGTGCAATCAACATTTCTTATTGAACGTAATATTTTTATTCGATCTTCGTTCCAATAGACTCCACTTTAAGGTAAGAAAAGTATAGTGTAAGTTTATCATTAGCGAAAAATTTCCCTGAGTATCCACCACCATGATTCCTTGCTTAGTTGGGTGCAGTCTAATGCGTAATGGGTTTCGGCAGTTCGTAAAGAGTCTAGTAAATCCAAAAAAAAAAACTTTTTTTTTTTAAAAGTGATTTTATTTTTCAAATAAACTTATTCGAGAAAATGAATAAAATAAATTAAGAAATAAAATCAATTTTTTTTTTTTTTAAATTGATTTTATTTCTTAATTTATTTTATTCATTTTCTCGAATAAGTTTATTTGAAAAATAATAATTTTCCAACAACTTCTGTAATATTTAATTTGTCGGTAGTCCACGATTTTGGAAACCATATTGGTCTCCACTTGATTAGGAGGTAGGAGACCTAATTCTCTTTAACGCTAATAATAAAAAAATAATAACACGCCTTTATTCAACTCAAATAGTCAAACCTTAACGTGCCTTATTGCATCAGATTTCAATAGGTAGTCTATGAACAAAATGTTGTGTGGGACAGTTGAAGCCAACCTGACTCTGGTAGGGTAGCCAATAGCGAAAAACATTTGAGAGACACAGCTTCATACTTTTGTTTACTTGCATGTTATATGGGTATGCAGGTGAGCACTCGTCTTGACAGGTGGATCCGCATTTTTACACAGCGGCTCTAGAAAGTATTCGGACATTTGTTATGCCTCAATCCGAATCAAGATATATTTAAAGCTACTGCGTGAAGTTTAAGTTAGATACACTCGACATATACCTATACAAAATTCAATCACAATTGGTTCATAAATATCAAATGGTTTTTTGTAATTTTCACCCTACAGTCGTGTCCATAAAATTATATTGTGAGCCTTTTGGAAGTCTTATAAAGTTGCAATGCTTTTAATTTAACTATAGCTGACGAATGAACTTTTTTGGTTTGAGGGCAATAAAAATGTTGATTTGTTCAAAAGTAGAGTTATAACAATACTATATTTATGTACTGGCAGGCCCATGCGCTGGATTGTATAAAGGGGGGGGGTTCATCATAAATTATCAAGTTTACACTACTGAATGTGATGACCTAAAAAAAAGGTCCTCCACTTCCCAATGAAAATGGGCCAATGGGGGGTTTGAGCCCTGAAAACCCATCCGTGCGCACGGGCCTGTGTACTAGGCACACATTGTTTTTCTATGGTCGGATCTCAAGAAGATTATTTTCTATTCGTACAAGAGGTAAAGGTTAATCTGCTTTTTAATAAAATACCGGCAAACTGATCCGTTTTTCGTCCATTAGTCGGATAAGTTACGTTTAATCATATGAACGACCATTATGCAGGTATTAAGAGAACAGGCCCCTTCTACAACTTTCGTAAAAACAAAGATCTAGGATTAGAAGTTCGTAACTTGGGCTATTTATTTTAAATTTAGTTAATTTCGGTGTTTCCTGACTGAAATATTTTTCAGGTAGATCGAACCGACCTTCTTTCGGCCTAATCCTAAATAAGTAACAATCCTAAATAAGTATATGTAAATTTAAAAACCAAATTATTCAGCAGGTTGGATGCTAAGTATATTATTACAACAGTAGTTAGTAATCACGATAATAGTGCAGTAGTTCATTTTTATGAGATAAACTTTAAATTGTTAAAACATTCGAATTGGCAAAATATGGCATCCGATCGTTTCATGAGACAAGCTTAAAACTTTTTGATTGTATACATATTAGGGTAGAATTAAATTTTAAGAGAGAAGTTGCAGGGAGGTCGACGATAAAGAACTGAAGTATAAGGAATTAATATTTTTGAAGTAGACTATATTTTATAGCTCAAGAAATATTTCAGATAGCATTTTTGTATTTTATACAGGAATTAGACCCTGTAGAACACCGTGAGGCGATGATGTAGGCGAGGTTAATATCTCGCTGAATCGCTAAGCTTTTATCTGTCGTTTCTGTATAGAGCCTCTCCAGAGGTATGCGCCAGGTTTGGTAAGGGTTGTAAGGTGCGGGTCTTTTTTTCCAATTTCAAGAAAGTTGTATCTATATGTAGATATTCCAAAATAAAAGTAATATGAGTGAAAAAATTGGATTTGCACTGGCGCTGAGGGAAACAAACTGTCAATGTAAATGGAACACACATTTTCACAAATTTCGTCATATTTATTTAGCTTGTCGACATACATATGTAATGGATTTTACTTATGCGGACTTTGTAGGCGCCCAATTTTTTTCACATTTTAAATATGCAATCCTTGACGAACATCAAGATTTTTTGGTATTAACACTAAGAATTCCAGTATAAATTCGCTCAGGTCATCCTGTTAGCCTTTAATGTACACATTCCTCAAGGGCTTTAAATACAGGCTTCGAGGAGGACATCACATTCATTCCTCCACCTTCTTATTGGTTAACGATAAAATTTAACTTTCTGGCCTAACTCGTTGCATTGGTATAATAGAATCTGGTTATCCCTAAATAGATTGATGACAATTTTACGACTTTCCATGTGAGCGAGCCTGTGTTAGTATAGTGTATGTATAAAACATCTAAATTAACCATCAGTCCAGCCATCATTACCCCAAACAGTTTAATTTAGCTAATCACAAATCGGAATTGCTGAATGAAGGAAGTGTCGACGAAAATTGAATCAACTGGAGTCGGTCAACCATCGTTAAGACTTAATTCGCTTAGCATAGTCTCCTAGGGAGTAGAACACATAGGGATAAGGACAAGATATGACCATGCGCCAGAACTGACTCCATTCTTATTGGATAAATACATGTATAACATCCTGATAGGCTACAAACACTGGCACCTTAGGCTTCCACGTGTATTAGTCGTCTCCAACTTTGCCGCTGTATTAGACGATATTCTGGGTATAATCTCTCCCCAGCGAAAAGGTTATCCACACAAGGGCACACGGGCATTATACGAATATTTACGGAATCGTCTACATAAGGACCTAGTGGGCTTCATTGTTTTTATTGAAACAGCACGCTCAAAGGAAAATTTAATATATTAAGGGCTGATTGTTCCGACAAAAAGGGCGAATTCGATTTTATTGCTCTTCTCCTCGTTCAGGTTAAAAGTAATCACTGCCAAGTGAACAGAATCAAAAGAAGCTAAAGTGCTGTCATCTGAAGGACATGGGAATGGAGGCTGAATATGGGAAATGGGACGAGCTTCCAGGAGACAAGGTTCAAGTTTGTTGGAGTATCAGCATAATGGGACTAAACATTGACAGAGCGAATCCTTTTCGAAAAAGGATTTTTGAAGAAGTCTGGAATGTAGTTCGGGTTCGGGATACCAATTGTGGATGAGTGTGTATTATGTTTTCACGGTAGGAGGTTGGGGGAAATTTTATGTTCTTGTTGTTGTTTTGTATTCTGCGAAACATGATGAGACTTTATAACAATATTTAGTTATGTGATATGGGATTACAATTTTGAATTTGTAACGTTTATGCATTGTAGGGGGAGTATGACAAAATAATTTTAAGTTTTATCTGTCTGCGTTATGTTCCAAGGATAAAAGGGAGTCTGCATGGAAATCGTGACAATACAGTTACGGTTAATAAAGAATTAAATTAAATACTGTCTGTGTAACGATTGCATCAATTTAGAACTTATTTTCTTTGCTAGATCGGTTTTGAGCGTATATGGGGATCTTGCATAAGGTTAGACGAAACATAAAAAAAATTTGCTAACAGTCTGGACGATAAAATTCCGGAAAAAGAATATTTTTTGAACGTATCCTGCACAAAAATGAAGATACTAATATTAAAATTTTATTAAATCAACATTAAAACCTTTTCGCTGTTTCAATGCATAGACCACATAGCGCACTTACAGTGTAATTGGAAGAATATATGTATGTATGTTGTCAGATTCTTAAAACCTTTGTATCCACCTTCATTCATCAAAATAGAAAAACATACGCGTTAACTCAGATACATATAATGTCCTCAATTGCACGTCAAATCATTTCGAAAAGGAACTAGTGCAAAGCTTCTATAAATTTTTTTATGTTTTCTTAAAACCCTTCACTGTAAAAATATCCGTAACAATAGAGGTAACACTGTTTGTTGCGAATGTAAAAATTGCAATGTTGCCCAAATTTTTTATTGACATATTTTTCGCGAATACGAAGGTTCAACTTTCTACAATAAAATTTCCTTGAGATTTCAAAATGTGCTTGCAACACTGCATAGCTCATATCGCATCCTCCTCACACGATCTTACTCACATTTTCGTTTTATAATATTTTTGATAAGGCATAATATAATATTTTTGATAATATTTTTGACAAGGAATTAAGTTTCTCGCCTTGATAATTTTCAGATATTTTTTCCAATTGGTAAATATGCACCAAGTGAATTCGTTTGATTGCAATAATATTTTCTTTGCCTTCACCAAATGATCATATACCGATAAACACAAAATCTCATCACTATGTGATTCAAATGTGATTATCCACCAGATGCACAAAATAGAACTTGGGTTCTAAACCTTTGGCATCTGTTCTTAGTTTACTTTAATCGCTGAAACTCGTTATAACTTATGGTTTGTATAGTATAATGGTGTTTAATTAAAAAATGGTGTACTCTCCATTTAATGATGTCGCCAAGAATTTACGAAAGAAATTAATTTCCAAATTCACCCTGTAAGATCCATTTGTTGAGTTCATTTGTTTAATTCACTAAAAAACAAAGTTTTATTCGGTAGCATCAATAACAATTCACTAAGTGATTTCTTCTCGCCGAAAAATGTTCATACGATTCTCTCGGTTTGGTGGGTAGTATTTTTTTAACATTTGTGGTTTTATTTAAGTCAGCACTATAAGGCTTTATTGAAGTTTCAAACCATCATATTTAGTAGAGACTCGCTAGCTCACAAACGTTTGCCATATAATTTTCCAAATTTGGCACGTCCCAAGAATGAAAATCGTCATATACAGTGCAACCCGGTTATAACGTACCTTGAGGCGACCACAAAATTAGAATGTTATAACCGATAGTACGTTATAACCAACATAAGAACCTTTCAAATTCGTGAATGATTGAAAAAAGGGACGTTATAACCGAAAGTATGTTATAAAAGTGCACTGTAGTTATTATCTTATAGTTCTTTTTTAAAAACTAATGCGTAAGCGAAATTCAGTATACGGTATACGTGTTCAAAGTTTGAACCAAATTAGGCCATCGGCCAAGGAAACATAACGTCATAAACACTTCAACAGATATATAAAGCTAAGGTCAATAATTATTGTTAATTGGGTTGTCCTACTACTAATTTTTAGTTCACATAAGACACAATTAAAAAGAATAAAAAACCACAAATTTTAAAAATATCCTTCAACTAAAATCATCATATACGTAAACATTACATGCAACTTATTTCATGTATCCATCATAATTACATAATAAGCTATTCATCAGATATTACACTTGAGAAGATACAACGCTTCAAGGATATCTCAACGAGCTCAAGTGGGAGAATATAAAAGACCATAAGTACCTTCTTGTATTCAAAATACACGTGCCAGAAATATTTCCTACGGATGAATGATCAGCTTCAAAGCTGACTTACTCCAATTAAGTAATTGACTTCAACGTTTCAAAGTGTTTGTAATTATTTCAATTTTGCAGGGAATTTCGCACGCATCACCCTTTTATAACAATTGTGCTTTTCCTTTCGTACAAACTAAGACATGGTATGATTTAGGGCAATAAATTGCCGTGTTCATTTCGATCACGAAATTCATATGGTTGGACATTTATTACGAGTATGTTGGTTAACAGAACTTTACCAATAATATAATGATTAATATAATTTCGATATTCGTCACGTCGAATTGTTTTTTGTTAACCGTTCGATAGTACTTGGAAAATAAGATTTTAAATATAATACATCACTAACGATTCGACTTGATGAAATTTACATACGTTCACATTTAAATTCATTTACGATTCTCAAGTGAACTACTTGTTGATCTTAAGTGAATCACGCGCAGTGAATCGTAATTGAATCATATATGTGATACATGCACTCGCTGTTGTATTCGGTGTTATATTTTTCATTTAAATTTCTTGTTTTTTTTATTGTTATGCGAATAAAATTATTGGCAGTAGGTTACTTCTTTGATAAGATCGCGAAGATACGATCGATTAGATAGATCAAAGTTTTCAGTTTTGCAGAGATATTGACTGTTTTGTATAAAGAGAGTAGTCTCTTTGATGTTCGATAGAATGACTATGAGACCAATAAAGGAATTGTAAGAACATTACAAAAAATGATAAGTCAAGTGATAATTTGCTTTGTGAGAAAAATATTACTAGTGAAAGGGGTAACTAATGGTGTGGGAGAAAAATTAGAAACAGAAATGTTTTCTAAAATCTTCTATACCCATAAGCCATAAATCTATAATTAAAATATGTACGTAATTCATTATTACCAGAAGAAGGACAAGAATCCATTATTAAAAATACGCAGTAGTGTAGATACTCTTGCGTTAAATTCTTCCAAAACGTCCGCTTTACTTACGAATGCCAGAATATGTTTCAATATGTATTGCAAAGAAAAGAAACGAGAGTCAATCGTTTATTTCCTTGAATCCTTCAATAACCCAACATTCCCATATAAAGTAATGAAAGTTTAATACAATCTAAACTCATTCGAAACATCTTCTATTTGCTATCAACAAACAGGATAAATCCAAGTTATTTATCAATATCCTGCCGTCCAGATAGAAGAGGACCCTCCGGGTGTAATAACAGTTTTATGAAACCGAAAATCAAGTTGCAGCTCAGCAATACAGCAACTTTTACCAGAAAAGGACGTTTTTGGGTGAAAATTTCCTGCAGAATATTAATTTTATCCATATATAAAAGAGATTATCGGGTTTGGGAAATCTCATAATGTGGGAGTATATCGGTATATCGTTGTGACCATAATATGAATGTAGCATATAGGAGTTACCTTTATACCATACATGCCTTGTGATACATGCAAAGAGGAGGAAGAAGAAGTTATAGCATTAGTGATAAACCGATTGTTGGCAGTTAATCTGCTTCGAGGTTTGGGTTTCTTCGAATACGAAACAATATGGCAGAGAAGGATTTCTTTTACCTAAACCAAACAAGGTTATTGTTGACCTTTTGTATGCCTTGAGGACTGTTTCATTTCCATGGTATCCGTTTGAGCTGAAAACCGCTTTCTCTTCGGTTGTAGTGATATGTTTTTGGGTCGGATTAGGGTTTGATCAACTTTTATGTAATTTCGTAGGTGCACAACAGGACAAAATGTAGATAGACTTTCCGATGGGCAACTGATAAGGGCACACTCGCTAAGTTGGCTCTAAACTCTTGAAGTTTTCATTCAAGTAGATGAATATCCTTGCATTGTTGAATGGAAGGGTCAGTTCACAAAGAATTGTATGCAAATACGTGTGATATATGGTAAACAAGGTGTGAATAATTTTACAAGGAGAACGAATGGTTTAACGCCTACAAATTTTAACAAATAAATTTTTGTTATAGAAAATATTTCTATGGTTCATTATCAAGATCGATCCTGGCTCGTGTCTTTAGAACACGTGTTCAAAACAAATTTAAATTACCCTTTCACAATTGGTCGAGATGGAACATGGTAGGTATAATACAATTTCAAAATTCATCAAAATTGCTTGGAACTAGGCCTCTACATGTAGATAATGTCGAACTTTACTGATCAATTTAGAGTTCAAGAAAGTTAATATTTAAATTTTCTTAGTGACCATAGGAGCAAATTAAAGGAAGTCCAGAAATAATCATAAGAAATTCCTGTACCAATTACATTTCGGTTGGTTTTTTAAGCTTGTAGCTGACGTAGTCAAGCGAGCTGATTTAAACATATTTAATTTGAAAAAATAAAAATTTGAATTTAACTGTTGTAATCGAAAACATAATTTTTTTCACGAAGACAGATGTACATTGCAGTTTAGGAATTGATTGAAACAGATTATTGTCACAGTTCCTCATAGGCCATACTATATATAACAAGCGCCCCCCCCCCTAAGATTTTTTTTCTCGTGTAAAACATGGGGCAAAACATGAATTTAACATGAATAAATGAATCATCTGCAGTTTATCGGAAATATCTCACGAAATATGGAGATTTAACAAAAAGTTATATCAATGATTTTATAGGAAATTTATATAATATATAATATATAATAATTTCTTTTTATTTTTAATTCTCTATAAATAATTTATTATTTATTTATTTCAAAAAAGTATTATTTATAAATATATAGATATTAAAAAAAAAAATAAAACATAAACATAAAATAATAATTGTACTTTTGTAATCGATGTAATTATACCCGCTTCACACTAAAATTAAACTGGTCACATAATTGAATAAGTTTATTCTTTAGCCAGTTGACAATTTCATAGCTGATATACCGGAACTAGATTGAACATATTAGCTGTTTTATTGCATCTAATTTAACAATAGACCATTTTTAATCAACTCGGAAATGGCTGTGTAAGGCGATTTTCTATTCTCCACCGCTGAAATTTGTTCTACATTTATCGGTTCATGTGTTTAAAGAGAGTATTTTATGAGTATTTATGATGTTCTGAATCCGGATCCGCTAGTGCTCTAAGCGTGCTCAATCTCCTTATAGCTTAAGCCAGACCTGTGTTGGGTGCTTCTTGGACTATACCCGAATCGATCCAAATTTCAAAGACTGACATCGCCTGTGATCCCGCTTGCAATATTCAAAAGAAGTTAATAGTCTGTTTTCATTTTTTTTTCAAATATAAAAACTATAACAAGTACCCACTAAAAGGAAACCATAATAAATATTTTTACTAGGACGAGATTCCACTAAAAAGGGCTCCACTAAGCCATCTCTCCTTATATACGATCATAATAATTTCCAACTTGATAATCTTCACTTGGCCCTAAAGAGTATATTATTAAATCGTTTCATTTTTTCCCTTGTCCTATCTGCACAGACCGAATTGCAATTAAATTTCTCAGTTGGACGCCCGTCCCTGCAAGTGATGTGGCAGCAACAATCTCATTGTTGTTATTAAAATTTATAAAAGAAATTTTCAAACTGATGACAGAGCCATAGGGCGAAGTATTCTGTACTTAGTGTAGCCGATGGAAGCGTATAATGTCAATGCCTTGTTCAGAATCCTTTTAATTATATTGTTGGGTAATGAGATCACTTAGATATTAATTTCGCATTGGGGGTAATTATAAAATCTTTGAGATTGACAGTGATTATGATGCCGGTAGTCAACGAGGGTTCATTTCGGTTCATTAAATAGGGGGCGAATTGGGAAATTTCGATTAGATGGATTTTATGAAGAGTATGACTAACACCAACCACATATTATCCACTCCTACACAAAAGGTTGAATGGTATCGACCGATTCCAAGCGCTAATAACTCCTTGTAATAGCAAGATTGCCATTAATCACTTTTAATAAATTACGATCCTGCAGAAAATTGCAATTTATCGGCGAAACGAAAACGGAAACTGTCATAAAATTGTTTAATAATAATATTGCTAATACCGATTAACTGTGTATATTACAATTTACAAGTATATGGGAAAATTATGTTTACTAACAGCGTGCAGTGTCATATGTTGGGGGCTCTATTTTCTATATTATCGATATATAGAATAGTGCCTAGGGTGAAAAAATGGTAGTAATAAAATCTAATTAACAAGTATTGTGTAGACAGACAGAGATAAACGTTATCAGAATTTTAGCATTATGAAGTTGTTTATATACGAATATACTTCACAAATTTATGAAGTATTATTGGCAAACAAGTTGTTCCGGGATATAATTATGTAAGTATATTATTAGTAGAGGACAAAAGGTTTTTTTTTTTGATTATGTTCTATGCACACACGCGACTTTTGCCTGATAAGATGTTGGTTTTTGGGAAAAGGATAAAAGTTCCTTCCTATTTCAATTTCATGACGGTATAGGCATGTGAGAGAAGTAGAGTTTTAATGAAGACATCCTGAACTGCTATTGATAGAAAGTTGAAACTTGGTAGTGCTGAATTAAATAAATACATTTTTTTAGAATATAGTCATTCCAATTTCTACATGTAAGAGCTAAAGCTCCGTTCCAGATTAAATTTTAAATATAATAATTCAGCTTATTACAGAATAAACCATACATTTCTACTAAGAAGAAACTTTACAAATCCTGTAAATTTAATCGCAATAATAGTTTATACTGTGAATTGTGAACTAAATTTCTGTGAAAACTTGTTTAGTACTGAATACCATTATCAAAATTGTAATCGTATTTGCATCAGCAATCTTAGCAAGTTCTGACCCAATTCTGTTTTTCAAAACAGAACCAGAACTGTTAAAAATTGTACTAATTCCTTGAGAAATTAGTACTGTGGCTTAATCTGGGAGTTCGTGATAGACAATTTTATGCAAAAGAGATTACGTCATTTAGTTAGAAACCATAAAAAAATATGTACAAGAATATTGAGTCAGGCTTTGAAAGCCATGGCATTTTTCTAATCTTTTCTTTAAACAAGTACTGAATCGGTTTTGTATTAATATCTTATGCAGGCAAATAGTGAATAGGTACACTATTTCCTAATAACATATACCGCGCTGGATATCCTTCGGTAGAGTTCTTAGGTGGGTGTTAATTTATTTATTAGAAAATGTTATATACGAGTATAAAATGCATACAGAAAAATCAATGAATGTAACAAAAGCATTACCATTATTGAAAACCATATTCCATTATTATTAAAGTTCATTATTAGTATGGAATCTGTGCAGTACTGAATTCGTTATACTGAATCTGTATCTCTGTGTCGCTGTATTGCTGTGTCGCTGTATTGCTGTGTCTCTGTTCCGGTGTTCCGCTGGAGATCCGCATATTTCAGTATTGTGAGAGGAAAATAGCTCCGCCGGAAACCCGTTAGAGTGTCTAATGTTTCGAGAAGTTCGCGTATGATATTCACAGCTCTTTAATATATTTTATTTTCAGTATACCGGAGTATTCTATTTCAATTAAAAGTTTCAACTGTGTGGCGTCAACCGTTAAAGACATATTCTATATCCAATCACTTATTCGAGCAAACCCTCTGTAGCACACAGCACAAGGTAATAATTTTAAGGGTTACTGAGTTTCTTAAGATTTCTTTGAAAGTTTTACGAATAGCGTCTCGATAACTAAAATTATATCTCAAACTCATATCCATATTTTAGTTAAACTCAAAATTCCAGCATCGAGAACAAATTGACACCATCTCATTCAACCGTTGCAATAAATTTGCTTTCACTTTGAAATCAGTTCAATATTAAAATATGTTCACTTTATGTCCATCGAATAAAGTGAAAACATATTAAAACCCATCGTGTAGGATATTGGCTCACGGATATTTTCAATATTACTCTGTAGCATCCAAACACCGATGAATTTCAGATACCCCACAGGATATATCAAAATGATGATGATGACGACGATGTCGATAAGAAGACCATCAATAAATCGAAAGATGTTAACTTTACTAAGAATTCTTCGAAAAACGATATGAGAAACCTGAGTAAATCCTTTGAGCATATTTACATACTCTTCATGGAGTACGATGTTCAATGTCGTCGTAGTCGTTCCGATGCGAAAATATTGAATTTTTATTATACCATGTCGCATTTGTGTAATAAAATCAGATGTTAGATTGACGAGATCGAAGTATTATATGCAGTCGATATCGTTCGCTTTGTCAATGCCAACAAAGGAAAATGCCTGATTATTAGATACTTTTCATATTTGCAGTTATGATTTAAATTTCATTCTGAGCAATTTTCTCGTTTGTTGTCGACGAAACGATACCATATTAGCTTAAATTCGATTTCATAAGGGAATCATAGAACAAGCCAATCTCGAAAGGCAATTCAGAGTTTAAGTACATGTAGGGAACTGGGATTTATTGAATGGCAACAGAAAATCTATAGATAGATACGTCTAAGCGTTCTGATTATAGAACTGAAGAAAGGATGAGTGAGCTTGTTTCGCAATTCAGTGATAAGCTTAGCGTATGTACACTGTTCCCAACAGCTCACTCCCTAAATTATAGTTGAGTTTTTGCATGTTTTCCGGATAATAATCTTTTATGGTTCACTAGATTACAGTGAACCATAAAAGTTACTTTGCTGGTCTAGTAGATACAGCATATCTCCCAATATTGCATACGGGAAAACCCGAGAATACGTCTAGTTAGGACAATTGTACGAGATGACAGCACTCGAAAGGCTGCGTATAATATCCAGTAACTAGTCTTTGATTAGAAAGAATATTTCCATGATTCGCCCTGAAGTCTACGTACAGAAATTACTCTGTTCGCTTTGAACTCAGACTGTTTATATTTATTTATTCTACTCCATGGAAGGTCTCTTTCAAATCTTTAAGACCACAACCCATTGATTCATCAAGTCAATTAAAGGAACTTATCTAAAAGAACCCGAACTTCCACTTCATTTTAGCAGTCTGTCTCCAATTTTTCAATTTTCACCCAATACCTTCTGGTCTTAGTTGGCCGGTGCTGCTACGAAAAATTCATTTCGAATCACCAGAAAATCCCCCCATCCCTGGGCCCTATCCAACATGAAAGAGTGGAACAACTCCTCTTGTTTAAACCAAACTTGAAAAAGCGAACTTTATTGAATTTGGATTTGTTTACATTGGGTGAACCCACGAATTTCGTATAATACACTTCAGCCGGATATACGTATCCTCTCTACGTGTAGGTAGGGTTTGGTATAGGATTGTCAGCTGGAGAGGGCGATGTGAGGACGGAGGTGGGTGGATAAATGTTTTCGTCGAATACATTCGGCTTTGGAAAGCATCCATACAGACAGACCCGACTGGAAAACCCGAGTTTAATGAAATTCTACTTCAGTGTCGTATTTTATTAAAAATTTACTAAAGTCAATCCCCGATCTGATCTCTTTAGCTTCTTAAATCCCAAGTAAAAACGTCGTGTTCCGGTGGTTGGAATGGGGAGTGTTTGCTTAGCTCCACTTCTTTCCACACGCAACTCGAATCTTTTCATAGTGCCACCTTTCTCCCCGTCAGACGTATCCCTACTACTACCTTTTTAATTCGACCTCGATATACCTCGTTTCCTATCTTCTCCCGAAACGTACATAGCCTTAAGGGTCGTATGAACGAAACAGAAGGGATGTGAGTCCCCGATGACTGTGATGATACCATTGCGGTAGTGTCGGGTGTGAAATCGCGCACCATCTCTCCACACCGAGAAGCCGCCATCGAAAAGTAGAAAAACCGCACACATAGCGCCCGACAAAACCAACCCCCCAAGGGTAGTTTGTGTTACTGATGGCTCAACTGGCTGGTAGAGGACCAATGTCAAAACATTTCGGGTAATTTTTTCCCTCTGACGAAATAATTAATTTTATTCCAGTTAAATGTTTACACAAGCTTTTATATTAAAATACCAACCTTTTCAATTGGAGGATTTTCGGGAAGAAACCGCAAAGTACGCCAACGGTACACACCCGTACCCGTACTATCACTGCCGCATCCCTCTGACGGTAGGGACTCGGAACTAGGATACTTCGTGTAAATTTTTCTGCGCTTGTTTTAATTGCACTTGTAGGGCGGAGACTTGCGGATGGAGCCGATGGCAGAAGGACGAGTTGAAGAAAATTAGAGAAAATTTCATTGAGGTACGGATGTCGGTGGTACTTGGAAAATAGATGACGAACACGAAACAGGGTGAAGGGAAAGCGTCCACAGAATAGACGGAATAAAAAGCTTAAGTTGATGACAATAATCTCATTTAATTGTCCGTGGTTTGTTCGTCTTTTTTTTTTGCAAAGAGGACGAGTCGCTCTTGTTACGAAGCTACATGAATAATAGAAATTTATGATAAAAAATAATAAGGTAAAAAAAATCATAAATTGCCATAATTAAGTAAAACATTTCCCACAATTATACCTTATCCACAAGAAAGGTGTACTACAAGGGTAGGGAAAATATGAAGAACAGTGAATGACAATGATGATGATAATTACAATATGAATAATTTTGCGGTAGATGGTTGCCAACAGAAGTGAATCTGTTTGATGGTGGACAATTAAAGACCATCAGGCCGACATCTCTGAAATGTTTCCCTAAAAATCATCGTCTAGATAAAAAAAAGAACAGTTTAATTCTAAGGACTAATGTCTTGATGAGTGGTTTAACATAATAGCTTCAATAGCTTGGGGAGGAATGACCACAGTAGAATTATGAATAAATACAAATGAAAGTACACTGAGATTGTTATGGAAAACAGAGACTTATTTAAGAATCTTGGAAGGTGAAGTAGACAGTCCAAGATAAGCGCCAATATTATTCATAGATGAAAGTGGTAGTGGATTTGTCCAAACAGAGAAAAGTAAATCCAAGCTGGAGGAATTGTTCTTATCCCGCAATTGGAATGGTACAATATATATCTGCAGCTAGAATCTAGCTTTTCAACAAAAATTATTTCTTCTTCTTCATTGTCGCATATCTATTTTCCCCAAGGTGGTGGTAGGCAGCAACCCAAACTTCGCAGAGGACCAAAACAACGAAATTGATTGAATTATTGATTGATCACACCTAATATTTAAGGTAGAATTTTTTTTCTGTGATCACGTATACAGAACCAGATCTGGAATCTGAATATTCAAAAATTTTTATGCCACAACGCCAAGACTTATAGACTTTTTGTAGACATATGAATTATAACGCTCTAACGATTCATTCTACTATAGTAGAATAAATCGTTGGATTCATTCTGCTATAGTAGAATGAATCGTTGAAGCGTTGGTGGCGAAAAATTTTGGAACATGATTTTTGCCAAAAACATGATATTGAAACTTGGTACCTTCAGTAGTGACATACTTACATATTTTAAAAAATTTAATTTTTGACAGCACGGAGATGGTGGATGTTTTTTTATATCACAGGACCGGCTCAAGATAGAAAGTTGAAACTTGGCGTGTAGGTATAAGGCCAAAAAATATTCAGTGAAAATTAACTGCATATATTTTGACAAATTTCCCCATATCTCTTAGCTCTATTATGATATCGAACGAATTTCGCTTCAACGGACGTTTTCACGAATTTCACCATATTCATTAGGTTTGAATTGGTCTTACTTCAATTAATAATCGCCTAGAACCAATAGCAGTAAATACTGCTCGATAAATACTTATCGATATTCTATTCCAAGGAGAGTTAAGGGGTAGCATGCGTTTTGACATATTATTGACAATCATTTCCAGAACTTTCCGATATTCAAAAAAAGAATTGTTAAGTGTGAATAAATATTGAATTGTTTCTTACATTTTTTTTTATAAACGCCTAAAATTTGATTTTAAGGTTTTAGATATTTTTACGTCTTTCTGCTGTTTATTTTAAAAAAAAGGAAAATTTGTTTAACCAAAAATTGTGAAGTTTACAGCAGGGTGGAATGTTACTCCAATGTTAAGAAGATACTTTTATCAAAACCTTATAAATCACAATCTTTGTTCTAATGGCCATCGAATCTCAAATCTGTGCAAACTAAACTCCCTGAAAAAATAAAAATTGCACAACGAAAAAGACCTAGTTCGCAATATGAAGATTGCAGTCTAATTACAGCTCACAATATCGCAATTTTGAGGCAATCATTGCTCGTTTATCGCCAAAAACGTGCCCGGTATTCAGCCTTCCTCGAAAACTTTAATTAAACGAAATTCGTTGCAATTCTTCGTCGTTGTCCTTTTTTTTCGTCCTGTTACAACCGAAATGTTGGATTCCGTTTCACATTCGAGATGAATTCATATGTTCGTTTGCGTCTATAAAAGCTGCGGATAGTAGAGTGTACGGGCTGAAGGTTGTTCAGAAATTTCATTAAATATGCTTTCATTGTTGTTCGACGTACCCCCGAAAGCCGCATAGTCCTGGCGGTACATATGAAACGTTTCTCGCCAAAAAAAGGAAGCATAATCTATTTTTTTCTTCACTTTTTTTTTTTGCAGTTTCCACAAACTGGAGTGTATATGAAATTTTAAAAAATTTTCGTATATTCAACGGGCGGTTATTATGCGACGACGGAATGGTGAGGCGGAAGATTCCTGTATGATGCATTTGCAGCAGCTCCATATGAACTCAAGTACAATGAAATTAAAACTTTGTCGAGACCAGCACATCATGTCGAAATGAGTTCGCAAATAAGCTTCGGATATAAGCCGACAATGCCGACTAAATTTTGTCAGAAAAGGAGGATTTTGGGAAGGCAAATTGAGAGAGAATATACAAAAAGAGGATTAGTATACAACTTTCTTCGACTTTATTAAACATGATGAAATAATTTCTTCTTGCTATGGTTGAGTCTAGTTTTTCCGCAAAATGGAACTGCTCGATGTTAATAATGAGGACTATCAGTCAGCGTTGTTTTAAGTCTTGTCGAGATCAGTTTCTGCATTTAGAGTCCGGTATGAGACTCTGCGAATTTATTCCTACCCAATTTTCGGTATAGTTTTCCATGCTTATTCCAAACTTCTATTTGTATGATTCTTTTCTCTCGTCCTTTCTGTTACAAGAAAAATCATGAGTCCAAAGAACTAAAAATATCGAAAAATTTTGAAATCGATTTTTAGCCGTCATATAAAAGGCCTCGCAAATAAAATCCAGCTAAAAAAACCTAAGAGTGTCGGAATTCATGAAAATGTATACAATCATGTTATACCCCATAAATTCCTCAGACGATTTCTAGGCATTTCCTTGAAAACTAATGCGATATCTAATCAGACCTAAGAGATATGACGAAATTCGTAAAAATATGGAAATTTTTTTATAGACCGGAAAAGGTACAGAAGATTTAAAAGTTTTATGACTGGAAAAGGTTAAGTAAATAAAAACATTTACAGTGAATCAGTGATCAATAAATATTAAAGAAAGGGCATACCGATTTATTGTTTATTAGAGATCCCATGTAGTTTTTATTGAAAAAAAACAAAGTTTTTTTTTTAACTTTCTTATCCGTCCTAAAAGCTTTTAATACTCTTTCAAATTGTTAAGTGAACAAATTTACTTATGAATATAAAAATATGAAAGAAGATTGTAAGGTAACCTATGAAAGAAACTCACTCTTTTCTTCACACCGTTCAGATTAAACTAGAAAACGGAAGAAAATTCCAACGTCAATACATCGACTTTCAATCCCGGAACGCACTGCACGTTCATTAAGACACAGAAGAATTTTTTATCAAAATGGCATTAAAAGGGTTTTAATGAGAATGCACACAAAGCAACGTTATTATCGCAAACCGATTAAGGGCATATTAAGTCGTCGGAAGTGCATTAAATCGAAATGCTCCTTGACATTTGGCATCGTCATAGCCCCGAGACGAAACATCTAAGCCTTCAACCCCAAGGCTCCTTTTTATCGTGTAGCGTTTGGGATAGGTATGTGTATTTTGTGTATTTTTCAAAACTCAAGTTCTCATATACTTTGCAATGTTCCCATCCGTTCTATAGTATAGAAAGTGCAGCATAATGCTCCTAGCCGCTAAGCATAACCGCAATCACTTTAAGTTTATGATTTAATGGAAGTGTTTTACGGTATACCGTAAATATTGAGGGGATGTGGGGTTGCTTTTGCCAGTGGATCTACCACCACAGCCACTTGAATATTAGTTTCAAGTAGCTCATTGTTTTGTATATGTAATGGTTTTATTTCGGGATTCAATGAACACAAGACTATGGATGGGGAGAAAAGGCTTTCAGCAGTGATTTTCCTATTCACTAACTTTGCTCCCCACAGATCGTCTCTTTGAGCCGTAAAAGTATTTTACGAAGCGATTAACGTACAAAAGAGGTCAATTTGTCGATTCGACTGTATGTTAAAGGTATTTCGTGGCTTTTATTTGACTTATGATCCGACACGGCCTTTCTCATTATAGAGAGGTAAACATTTGCTCACGATTGGGAACCTTTTTTCGAAATAATCTTAATCCCTTAATTATTAACTCTTAAATTATATAAAGATCAGCGCATTTCTTCGTACACGAACCACTCTCGTAAAGCAGCATACAAACCGGTACTCGGCATTGAGAGGATATTCACGTATCCTTAAGATTTGCTTCAAATCGATTTCGTTATAAGGATGTCACCATCAGCCAGTTCTACTCCCTCGATATTAGATTGAAGCCATTGTAAGTTAAAGTTTGTTTACACAAATTTCAATCAATTTCCTTGTGTTCACAAACTAACTAAATTCGACTTAAGGCTTACCGCATTCAATTAGATTGAGTGACACGTTATTAAGGAGTTTATGGACGATTTTATGAGCTTAAAACTGTATGGTTTTTAAATAGGAAGTATTATAGCAATTTCGATTTATCTTATGCAGATATTCCTTACTTCTTATTCCTAATTAAATATATTTTTCTCGTAAATAAATTATTATTTCATTCACTTTTAAAAACTATATTTACCACTATTTAAATAAATATAATTTGATTTCGATGTTCACCCCAATATATATGAATCTTCTTAGAACTCAAACGAGACCGGTTCATTTAAAATATGAGAGAGTTATAAATATTAAATTTATTTATTCTAAATATCTACTTATATTTTTTGCACATTATTTACGGAAAATTTTTATAGTGTTCTCCATTCAGCCTTCCTTCATCCCGAATGGCCTGGTCTAGTCGCCTTTCTTCTTCATTGCCATCAATCCCAACTCCAATTCGTTCGATAAATTTTGCTCCTCTAAATCCGTTAGCCTAAGTATTTTATCAAATAATAATTTTTGTCATGATTTTTGCTATATATGTATCGGATCTTCAAACCTCATAAAACAACTCCCGTCGTTTTTCGCTTACGTCTGGATCAAAGTCCCAATTAGTCCTTTTATGTACAAGTGGTTCACCAGCAACATTATTCTGGAGTAAATCCTTTATAATTCCTAGTGGTCCTTGTGCTTGAACCGTTTCATTAAGTATCAGGTTGAACACGAAAATCATCTAATATTTAAAATCAATTACAAATTCGGAATTAGTTTCGAATTATTTAATTTTTTTCAAAGATCATATCAACGAAATTTAACGTTAATTCCAAAACATTGCCACTGGTAATTTTAATGAATTTTGCATACCGATAAAAGGCAAATTTTTCCACCGGCCATTATCAAGAAAACACTTGAATTCGATGCACTATTATTTCCCGATTTAGGAGTATTGGCAGTCGTGACTCTATTGAACAAAAAATTCGACCGACTTAACTTGCACTTTTTTAGTCTTTCACTAACAGAAAGACTCAGGTGAGACGAGAAATACGATCTAAAAGTTGATTTTTTCCCCACTTTTGGATCAAACTTAAGATAAATATCTACAACTACTGGTGCTGCTGGCTTGGCTGAAATTAGGCAAGAATATGAGCCATTCACCTTGAAGATTTTTCTTGCTTTCCGGCGAAATTCCCCAACAAGTTACTTGGGTGGTGTAGTAGTGAACCTATGTGAAGGTAAAAGAAGTTCGTACTTAAACGACATCTTCACATCACACCAATTATGTCATTGCATTAAATCTGGTGCTATTACATATTTGATTGAAAGAAACCGACATTATGATATAATAGGGTTCAGGTTAGTCATTTGACTATATAATTATGAATCTGGCTTTGTCATAAACTACTGGATGTCTTAATGGGGATTTTAGGTAGGTTTGTAATGTGTGTACCAGAAACACAGTCACGAAAGAGAAAGTATTGACCACTTTCATTATCAAACCATCATCCCTAAAGGATACAGACCGTAGAAGCCTAGAGGCTATCACAGTAGTTTAACAACCGATAAATCATCACTATTGCTGATTTATGTATCTACCTTACTTACAGAAAAAATTGGGTTTTTTTTCAAATGCTGCGATGCTCAGCATAATTTTCCAGATAATGTGTTTTCTTCTCACCTTGTATAGTACACTGTGGAAATCTGTGAGTTTTATGATAAATGAATTTTCGTTATTTATGTATATAGTATTCTAGACGCGTACCGCGGCTACGCTTGCTACGCCTGTTTCTCCCGCTGATACATTACTCCCGTTTCGAGTACACTTTCTTAGCTCAAGGAACTGGAGACATTAATGCCATTTTTTATTTTTCACTTTTCATTTTTCTCCATCCCCCATCCACCATCCTCCATCCACCATTCTCTATTCATCCTCCATTCTCTATACTTCATCCACTCAAATGTTGAAATAACTCGCGAACCACCTATTTCGGGTATATATAATTATGTTTCATTACCCCTGTTACTCCCGTCACGTGTTCGCAAAACAAATAAATAAAAAAAAAATCACACATTCTCGCGGTCGGCAGGATTCGAATCTACGCTCCCAGAGGGAATCATCTGTTTTATAGTCACACGCCTTACTCACTCGGCTACGACTGCCTGTTGTAAATTTTTAATTCTATGTCAGGTTCATCTGATTCAAATTATTAAAAAACTCAAATGTTGAAATAACTCGCGAACCACCAATTTCGGGAATATACAATTATGTTTTCGACCTGTGGAAGGGAACGGTTCACAGGCGTAGATTTTAATCGCGCTCGACCAAAAAACTGACTTATTTTTATATATTAGATAAGTTTTAACGTTTACAGTACAACTTTTATTTTCAGGTTATGTGTTGAAGGGGTACGAACTCTTTTTTGGAGGAGAAGGGCGATAGACCTAACCTTCATTTAGATTAAGTAGAGAACCGGCTGATTGCAAAGGATTGCATTGTTCTTGTTGGACTATCCAGCTTGTCGGACTATCGAGCTTCTCGGACTATCAACCTTTTACTGTATATCCACAACCCTGAATGATTCTGCAAGCCACGAGGGAAGACAATTGGCTGAAATAACTTCTTGAGGGTATTATTCCGATCAACATTAGAACCCCCTTAATTAATTAAGATATGATGAGAAAAATTTATAAGACTTTGACCGAGATGAGCTACCATATTCAAGCCTGAACTTGTACTGAATTTGTTAATCAACTATGCTCCGTAGTGGACTTAATCTTTCCGAGTATAAACATAACAAGTAACAAGTTTTAATAAAAGAAAAAGAGAAGAAATATAATCTGCAAAAAACAGTTCAAACCTGACCTTACTCACTTAAACTAAACCAACGACCATTAATCAACGAAACATATTGTGAATTAAAATTGATCAATTTAATTCCGCCACAGAAAAGGTGCAATTACACACGTTTCTACTAGCTAATGCTAATATAATCAAACAAGAAACAACAATGCAACTCATTTTGCTGCTACTTTCATTCCCCAATACAGATGAAGTGCATAGGCAACCTTATCTTTCGTAGGAAGGAACGAAACTTTTCTTCACAATATCGAAAATATGCGCAAATTCCAGTAGTGTAGTGTATTGCAATTAGCACAACAACGCAAGAAGTCATAATGCCGATGCTCCCAACTCCCACCGTCTTACGTGCTAGTGTCCACGCAATCCATACGCATAATTTCCATCCCCGAACCACTCGAAATACTCGAGAAAAAAATTTATTGAAACTCAAAATCACACTCGCTAACAACTTCGAGTTGAAGACGTAAAAACGTGAATACTTTCACTTTTATCGGTAGTTATATAGTACACGTAATAGCGACGACTATGCGGTTACCTGGTTTTGTTTTCTTGAAGGCATCGAAAACAGGTGAAGTAGGGGCCAGCGTTTTCTCACCGCCGCGCATTACCAACAATACCTGGATTTTCAGTTCTCCGATAGCCGCGACACAGTTTAAAATAACGGTGTGGAGTGTATAGTATTGTTGTGTAAGACCTAGCCGAAGCGATCCGTATCGACTTCAGTTCAATCATTAAACGCCTTTGGAGTGATCTAGATATTCGGAAACTATGGCTAAGATTGATAGCGCGGTTCTAGTTCTTGTAAGTGTTAAGTTAGAAATCGCTCTTGTATCTGGTGCTTCGTTCGTTGTTAAACCTGATTTAAAGTGATGGCATGGAATAATGTCGATGCCTAATTATGGTGGCTACCGTCTTGGTGTGATTTCACGCCTTAATGGAGGTCATAGCTTTTTGTTATTCGTTACACTCAGTTCTTTTGTAATAGGCTTTTAGCAGCCGATGTAATTTTATTTACCATGACCCGATTCGAGTAATACCATTTTCAAGGAAGCCATTAAACGTATTTTTATGCTCAATTACATGAAATTTGCAGCTTATTACAAGTCTATTCCTAGCTCAATCTTGTAATGTGTAGAACGAAATTTCGTAAGAAAAAAAGTAAGGTGTTACATATATTTGTCTGAATACTCAATCTAGTTGCCGTCCGTTTACGCACGGTAACTTGGAACTTTTGGGTACCTCCCACACAAAAGTCCTAAAAATATGCAACAAAACCTATAAATTGTGAGATACCTAACTGTGAATTCCTTCATTCTCCACTTTAACTCATATCGCTCCTAAGATGATTGGCCGCTTCAGATGCAATCCGGCTCACCTTGACTACTCTAAAATTTTTTTCAGAATTCTTTAAAACATATTCTCCTTCAACATTATCGAAGAATTTTCCGCAATTGATTTATATTCGTTTGAATAAAGAGCACGTAAACGTAAAATTCCTAATTTCAGACTTAAGAGATATGACGGAATTCGTAAACATGTTTTCAATCCCTTATGCCTTTGTTAAGATTTATTGGCATAATGTTCGGAATAAATTGGTATCGTTCCACGTCCTTGTTCTACTGCTCCCATTCTATATGTTGTATTTACCGCACTCCCTCATCTGTAGGTTTATGCAGTTATGTGCAAAAAGTTAAGCATACCATTAAAAAGTTAAGCAAACTTTCTTTTAACCAGTACTTGTGAAATTTGTGATCAAAAAATGTTGCGTCTTTGCCAAATCAACTCTAGCAGAAGTGAAAATTTGGTTTTCTAAATTTACTGGAAATTCAGCAAAAATCAGTTCAGACATTTAGTTCATTGATACTAGAGTTTTGTTTACGATTAATTACAATTTCTATAGTAAGAGGTAACCTCTGTACAACATGACCCCAAGAACGCAATTATGATCATCCTCCAAACAATCTTTTCTTCGACCGAATGATATATGATGGAAACTCAATTTGAATTACTTTGATAAATTCCTATTTCTAAAAACCGTTAATCTTATGGCAAATGAAGCGAGGTCTATCAAAGCCATCTAATGTGTTATTTGCACATAGTACTATTTTCTCGGACTAGGGACATCACTCGCGGCAGGTTATAAATGAGCACTTACCCACCAAACCTCCCCCCCCCCCAGATTGGTGATTGATTGAGTGACAGATTGTGTTTTTTTTTACACAAATAGCCTCCCGATTTCCGATATTTTGTAATTGGAATTGCAAAACACCTTGCGGGATCGAGATTGGAAGTTGCCGAAGGAGTATAAGTCCATCTTGTAGTTGCCATACAAAAATTCTGTAAAATTTCTTAGCTCAATTCATGGAACTCACTATAACTCAAGAACTCCTCGAATAGTCACTTTAAAATAGTTTCTAATTGTTTGTGCATTCCTCTTTCTGTTGATATAAATTTCCAACTATATAATATAAATCGGAGTTCAGTATTTCATCTAGAGTATCATACGATCGTGATTTCGTTATGTTTTTAAATTGTATTTCAAAATTTGTATGTACTTTCTACTTACAATTCTACGTAGAATTAATATACAAGTTTTTCTACGGTATTCAAATCGTTTGGATGCTCCGACTATTTTTTATTGCAGCTACATACATATTTCTCTATTTACAAAATGCAGTTTTTTGTCCTAAATCTATAATGTAGTAAGTTTCAACTTTACACGCGAATCAAGACCATAGAAATTTTCACACAAGAAAAAATTGCCTTTTTAAAGAAAGTACTTTAGGCCTCTCTTGGAGGCAACGATTTGAAAGGCTTTTGACCGACAAGTCAATAACTTCGAGGTGCAATAGTTAAACCAAACCAAACCAAACCAGTTAAACCAACTAAAGGACCTTCTTTAGACGTGTCGTTGACCGTATGACTCACTGGCTGGTTGTTTCTCCCCACATGTTCTGGGATAAACGTTGTTACTATGCCAATAAGCCCAGACGCCATTTCAGTGATATCACTGTCGTCTCGAACAACAAAAAATAAACCTTAATATTTATTTTTGTGAGCTAAGCTAGAAAAATTGGCAGAAAGCTGTATAAATATTTGCAACTCTGTTTTACAATTAAATCAATTGTTCTAATATTAAAAACTTGCTTATTTCAGATGGTAGCACTTGTGTTATGTTGTTTGCATAGTACACTGGCCACGGTTCAACCGCGTGCTCCCAATTTCCAATACTTTGAGAGGTAAATAAATCGAATGAAATTTAATGATTAAAACACGAACTTAATTTGATTGCTTTTTTTTAGGCCAAAATATCGTTATCCATATTACGATGAAAATGGCAAAGGAAAACTTTTATATGGATATGGAGGGCCGGAATTGTTCCAATACAAAACCTACACGCCACTGGAAGGAATCCATTGAGTCTAATTTAGTCTTATTCTGTTGATTTATCATTTTTTTATTTATGCTAATAAATAAGGTTATTGATGTTAAAAAATTTTTTTTATATAATTAAAAAACATCAAATTTAATTTTTAAAAAAAATATTTCTGCACACACAACAAGTCGTTCAAGTATTGGCGGCCGGTTCCAGCTGAAGCACTGAGAGAAACATGCAATTTTTGATATACTGGGTATACTGCAATATAGTTAGGAGCGTGACACGCAAAGGTCTTGGAGGCATGCACGAAGGGGCATTTGAACTGCATTCGGCCAATTCGCTCTACATGGCCAGCCCACTGCAGCTTACGTAGTTTGATGAATGTTGAAGCTTCTGGCCCCTTGAGGAGTTGATACATGGTTGTATCATATTCGCCAGTCCGTTCCTTCTTTTAAAGGTCCAAATATTTTTCCAATGACGAATGTGTTAACTGCTTTTTGGGAAGTTGGCGTTAATCTCCACGTTTCGTTGCCATAACAGAACACAGGTCGTATAATAGTTGTATACATATATTCGCAGCTTATTGTTCCTGAGCACTTTCTTGGATTTCGAATAATACGTTTTATTTGCTAGCATGGTCAGTCGTTTGATTTCGTCCGTTTCGTTGCCGTTCTTTGCTAGATTGGCCCTAAGATATACGAGTATAAAGTTGTCCGAGCTCTCCAAAAAAGTATTTTTTTTTTTCAATCAATATTTATTTATTAGTTTATCCACTTATATTTAATATCTTATAATTTTTGATTTAGAGAACAGATAATTCAATATCTTACCAGCTAAATTAAACCTAGTTAGCACAGCAAAGCAAAACATTTATGACAATTTTAGTTACATAAATTCAAGAAAAAACTCAAACAAATATCCCGCAATTATTATAATGTGTCTGATTGGCGTTCTCTTTCTTGTTTGCGTTATTATTTGCATATGTTTATCTTTTGTTTATGCGTAGCCCAACTTCTTTTGCGGCGGAGTCAAGAATAACAAATACCTCCTTGCACTAGGGAAGTCTTGCGAGGATGTTTATATCGTCAGTGTATGCTACTAGTTGGGTGTATTTTTTTTTTTTTTTAAATTTATGAAATTCATAATCAGTTAATTGGTTACAAGCTTACTCCCAGACAGCTGGCAGCTGGTATAAGGGATGCAAAAAAAATAAAATAAAAAAATAAGTAAAACGTAATTCAAAACAATTAAAAAAAAAAAGAAATTGGAAAATAAATACATATAGAAAAAACATAACAGGAAAAAAAAAGAAACTATAGTTTAAAAAATAAAAATCAAAAGGAAAGGAAAGGGAATGTAACTCAAAAATAGTAAAAGAATATAATTTAATAAAAAAAGAAGAGTAAAAAATAAGAATAAGAAAATAATTCAAAAAAAAAAAAAAAGAGAAGAGTGAAAATAACAACAAAAATCCTTAATCATATCATATCCGTGGAGAGAGAGCTGATGGATGTTCATGCGTCTGAATATCGAGCTGGAAGTAGTTGCTGTTTAATTTGGGGAGGAATTTAAGGAGCTCGTTTAAGTTCACACAGCTATGCTGCGTGTCGAACTGAGTCCGGTGCAATTCTCCACCAGATTATTGGCAACTAAAAGTATCCACTTATGTGTCGTCTTGTTGGTCAAATCTGTTTGCTAATTTTTTTAGTTCCAATATATTTTTTGCTTGTCGAACTTCGGTTGGTAGTGAGTTGAATTCAATTATTGATTCATAAATCGGATCATTTCTTAGACGATCATTCCTTGGTAGATGTTTTTGTCCTATGGCTGAAGCATTTCGTGTATTAAAGCGATGTATGCCGTTGTTGTGTATAAGAGAGATTGAAGATTTCGTAAGGTGGTGCTTGATTTCATACAATTTTTATTCGCTCCAGTCTTATAAGTTGTCCAATATTTAGTTTTCCATAAGTTAAATAGAGTTCCGAAGAGGGTGTCAAATGTGGTAGGCTGTAAACTGCCTTGATACTTTTATTCATTATTCTCGAGATTTTTTCAATGTTATACTCAGTCGTTTGGCTCCAAATTAAAAGTCCATAACTTATAATTGGGAGAATAGAGGAGTACTTCGTCGTAAGACTCCTATGATGGGTGCAATCTTATTCCGTATATTGGTGACATGAGGTGTCAAGTTCAAGTTCAAGTTTTTTATTGTCGAAAAATAATAATCACAATGATAATCTTAAAACTAGTTTAACAGGATTAGCTTAGGAAATTCTTGACACTTGTGTGTCTTATATGAAAACAACGAAATTCGAAAATATCTGCCTACTGCAGATCAAAGTTAATAACATATAATTAATAAATTACTGAATGATTCAAAACCAACATACCCCAACAATATGAGTATGCTTTACATGTTGATTTTAAAGGAATAAATACTTAAATCTAGGTGTCCAAGTCAATTTGTCATCAATATAGATATTTTGTTTGAATGGCTCTGGCAACCGGTATTCCGTCTATATGTATTACTTGAATAGTAATGCTTCAGATATTCTAAGTCAAATACAGTTTAGGCTAGTTTTACATGAGCGGATTCACCGCGACATGTTTATCAAATCAGAGTATTGCTTCCGTTTAAACTGTTTTTGTCTTTCCTCCATTTCGTGGCTGTCATCCACAGAACTGAAACTTTTCGTTTGGTTTGTGTATCCGCTCAATTCTTTTTAGTACTCGTCATTTAGCATCTACTAAAAGTAAATTCCCATTTTTCGCTACCTGTCAATGTCAAGTTAAAAACGTTTTCAATTCACCGGTCGGAACTTCGCCTTTCCCCCATTCGAACTACTGCTACTCGTATAATTCCGAATAAATCATGTCACGAAAAGAAGCTCTATCGCAGTTTATCAATCAAATTCACGGCCGACCGGTTGTTGTGAAGCTTAACAGCGGCGTGGACTACAGAGGTAAACAACTCTCTGCTATTTAGCCCGCGAAGCAAAGTAAAACTAATGAGTCTTTATTTTGTAGGAGTCCTTGCCTGTCTCGACGGCTACATGAACATCGCCTTGGATCAAACGGAGGAGTACGTCAACGGGCAGCTGAAGAACAAGTACGGCGACGCCTTCATTCGGGGCAACAATGTTTTGTATATTTCCACTCAAAAGCGGAGGATGTAGTTCTTTACAATAAGTCAATAAAAAAGCCGTTGTGGCGGTATTCCGTTTATAAAACAGAGGGTTTTTATTTTGGGAGGGGAAGGGTGAAAGAAGAAAGTCGCAAATTTTTTTTCAAAATTTATTAAACCTTAAAAACTAGACATAAATTTCCCGTCAGTGCTTTAATACCGCCTTCTTTCGCGATCGCGATCCTTGTCTCTCTTCCTATCGCTGCGATCGCGGTCACTGTGCCGATCGTGACGTACTTTCCGTTCGCGATCTCTTTCCCGGAGCTCGCGATCCCGCTCCCTTTCACGGTCTCGTTCGCGTCGCTGCCGTTCCCGCTCACGTTCCTGTTCCTTTTCCCACTCGCGTTCCCGCTGCTCCTTTTCGTAGTCGCGATCCGAACGCTTCTTTTCGTAGCGCTTCTCGCCTCGATCCCTGGACCGCGATCGTTCCTTGACCACCTTCTTTTGACTCGTCTTCTTCGGAAGTTCCTCCTCGACGACGGGCAGTTCCTCGTCGCTGATTCCGTCGTCGTCCAGGTCCTCGTCGAGCGCTGAGACTTTCGGATCGAGTTCGTTGTTCTCTTCGAGGACGGCTCGCTTTTGAACGCGCGGCAAGATAATGTCGCAGACGCGATCGTTCCGCAGCAGTTCGTCGATGAAATCGTCCATGTAAACGATTTCGAAGTGGCCCAGGCGGTTCTGCCGTCGCAGCTTGCGATTGTCGTTGTACAGCGGCTCCAGGTACTTGTAGCAGTCGAGCGAGGAGCCCGTGAGCCGGAGGTAGAACGCCCCCAGCGCTCGCACGTACTTGAACTCCTCGTTCTTGATAAACTCCACGACGATGTCCTTCTCGGGCTGGATTTGTAGCATCTTGAGCGTCAGGCATAGAAATTGTGTGGGTTTGATGTTGCCGCCGTAAACTCCGCCGACGAACCGCAACTCCATCGCCTTGTCGACCAGGAGCTCCGCGGTGAGCGCGAAGCACTGCTCCTTCCAGTATTTCGAGTCGTAGATTCGCGACCGGATGATTTTTTCAATCAAGTACTGTGGATTGGTTCCGTGGATGTTTCTCGCCTCTTTCACCGTTCTGTTTGCCATTTTAACAGATCAAATACACTTTTAATTGAAAATAAACACTCGGTGCGGAGGACTTCATTTGCTTCGCTGTTGTGAGTACTCTGTCAGAATGACAGCTTCAATTGAACTTAACCTAAGTTTTTCGCGGTGCAGTACTAGAACCAGAAAAAAATCCCCCTATTTAACAATCGAACAACTTTACAACTGTCATTTTACCGAACCAAGAGAATGACGCATGCTGTCAATGAGTGAATATTTTTCCAATTGTGATTCGTTGTCTGCGATCAAATTCGGCCTTCGCGACTAGAAAAATTGCGTATATCTCGTTTAATTCTGCTCGGAAATATTCTCTCAACTCGTAGGTTTCTTTTTTAAATTCGTGCTGTGCCGTAGAACGAGCGGAAAAATCAAAAACGATGAGTTTTTTCGGGAAAATGTTCGGGGGAAAGAAGGAAGTGGCTCCCACCACTGGCGAGGCAATTCAAAAACTTCGCGAAACCGAAAACATGCTAATCAAGAAGCAAGAGTTCCTCGAATCAAAAATCACATTGGAATTGGACACGGCCAAGAAGAACGCATCGAAAAACAAAAGAGGTAACTTCGCAAGGGTTTAAAATGTCCGACCTGCACGGCTCCCATTAAATTCTTGTTGCCATTTCAGCTGCTATCCAGGCGTTG
Source organism: Beris chalybata (assembly GCA_949128065.1). Classification (NCBI taxonomy): domain Eukaryota; kingdom Metazoa; phylum Arthropoda; class Insecta; order Diptera; family Stratiomyidae; genus Beris; species Beris chalybata. The sequence continues at coordinate 3,265,795 of OX421894.1, read as the reverse complement.
AAACGGAAAAAACGATATGAAAAGCAGCTGCAACAAATCGACGGAACGTTGTCCACGATCGAAATGCAGCGCGAGGCTCTTGAAAGTGCGAATACAAACACTGCCGTCCTGACAACAATGAAGAATGCCGCGGATGCTCTCAAGGCCGCCCACCAGAACATGTGAGTAGGCCCATGGCGCGTTAATGCGCACAAATTAGAATAGTTGGGAAATAGTCGCTTGAGCAAGGCGCAATGGGCAGAATTTTCACGATAGACAAGACATTTCGTAGCCGACCGACTTCCCATGACTCACTTGATTGTTGGCTTCTTTCGCAGATAACCTCAATCGGAGCCAATTAATTAAAGCTCTGCGATTGTTGCCGTTACGACAGTTCTTTGCTCTCTTATCTACGAAAATATGCGAACGATGCGATCGTTTTCCGCGATATGATTCTAACGCAATGTTCAAATTTTTGTTTCTGATTTGCTTTCGAGCAATCTCAGAAGGTCGTGTTTTTATGGTCGACAATCAGAACGCATTTTCCAATAGGTATCAGTACGAAATCGTTCGTGTTCTTGTCCGAACTCCGGAATTTCAGGAGACGAGGGAAGAATATTCAGATTTTGAGTGGAACCGATTTAATGTAGTGGGTGAGAATGCAATGGAAAAAGTACCGATAAAAGAAGGAGTTCCTGTTTGCGTGATGGCTTGTTGTCACCCTGAAAACACAAACTTATTTGTTCGGACGGCACTTCTTCAATTGACTCAGATTGGATGAAAAAATGAAACCTGGGGTCTTGAAATGATTGCTACAATTTTTGTCACACTCGATTCAATCTGTACGCGCGAGTAATCTATCTATGAGCAATACAGTTTTTAATATCGCTCTGACATGACGTGAAATGGCTTCTCTACTTTCCAGAAAAACCAGGAAAAAATCTAACAAAGCAGAAAAGAGTCTATTCAACAAAATCTGGGCCCATTGGCACAACTAATTATTCAAAAAAAGCCAAAAAATGCTTAATTAAAACTGGCTCAAAAATATGAACGAAAAGTTTAAACACTGAGTCGATCTAAAAATGGAATGAAAGAGTTGGCAGTGCCAACCGAGTAGAGTTTAAGGCCTCAAAAGCTTAAGCCTGTCATCTTTCCCTAAAATACGACACGTCGGTGCCTGATCTTATTTTTGATGGTGTCACATTGAACACTTCGGAGCATTTCCATCTTCTAGGAATGAAAATCAGTAAAAAAAAAACACATTTATGATGTAGCTCTTGACGCCTCCAAGTGCCTAGGTTTCCTCCGAAGGTGCAAGAAATTTTTCACACCATTAGACCTCGCAAAACGGTTGAGCCACAAAAACTTCTTACAGTGAAATTTAGGCAGTCGTTTCTTCCTGGTGCAACCAGAATGTGCCTTCGACTGTGTTTCCTACGCGAATATGACTTACAGTCTTTTAAACGTAACATTTACCGATTGTTTTCCTTTGATCCCTTTTCCTTTTAATCCTATTTTTCATTTGTTTTATTTATGTATTTATATCATATTGTTTTTGTGTGTCTTCGCATACATCCCCTAAGGTCAGTTCGGTGTTATAAAAAAAATCCTTTACGAAACCAGCTCCCAACCAGCAAAACTACTCGCTCTCGGTATGGGAATTATTGCAACGTTACTCCTATTTTCAATCGCGGTATGAACAGGATGGTGTTTCTGTTTGGACCTTACTTGAAAATCTATGATCTAAACGTTTTAGCGCTGCAATTGATGTTTGATCACTCATTATATCATTGTCGAGCAGATTACATCTATTGTCCGTAAGAGGACAGACTCCTACTTATTTTTAGAATGAATTCTACTTCTACAAAATTAATAAATAATTTATTTTTGTATAGGGATGTCGATCAAGTGCACGACATGATGGACGACATTGCAGAGCAACAAGATGTCGCAAGAGAAATTTCCGATGCAATCTCGAACCCAGTTCCATTCGGTAAGCAATAGCCTAAACAATATCTCAGTTTCTGTACTAACGATAACAAATAATTTCCAGGACAAGATCTTGATGACGAAGAATTAGAAAAGGAATTAGAACAACTTGAGCAAGAAGAATTTGATAAGGATCTCCTCAACGTTGGCGGACCCAGTACCGAATTACCAGAAGTTCCGACAGGAGAACTCAAACAAAAAGAAAAGGAGAAGGAGAAGAAAAAAGGTAAAACTAATGACAAAAGTAATTTATTTCAACTGAATAACATTTCGAAAAACAGCGCCAGCAGACACAGAAGAAATGGATCCAGCTATGAAAGAATTAATGGCTTGGGCTGAGTAGAAATCGAATCTGTCGTGCGTTTACTAACAAACAAAACAAGAAACAACTAGTGGCGGTCTTGTATTAAAACCAGAAACGTAAAGTGATAAAAAATTATACAGAAGAAAAACTTAATACTTGCAGCTACGAAACAATATAATATTCAAAAAAAAACTATCGAGCGTCATTTTATTATTATTATTTTTAACGTGTAACGGAGCCGAAAAGGAAATTCAAAACAGATCTTTTGAGTAAATACCGCGAATTTAAGTAAAATAGAAGAGAACTAACACCTAAAAACCATGTAAAAAAAAATATTGAGCAAATTAAAGAGATATACTTTTTATTTTTATTCGAAGGTGATTTTGTGTACAGATTTATTAACTCTGTGGAATGGAGAATAGTCTAATTTTGAATAGGAACGAAAAACAATATTCAATACAACTTAAATATAGTGTAGTTATGCTTTATATGAAAAAACGATAAAACTAACAATAATATAAGTATAAAAACTATTTTTTTGGGTACTTTTTTCGCCTATTAACATTTTCTCTGATGACATGTTCTTGTTAACTTTTAAATGTGGTGGCCTTTTTAAATCACTCAAGAAGTTTTTGTTTGTTCCGCTATTTTTAAAGTATTCAAAATTTAAAAATTTCATTTTTTGCTCTTATTTAAACCAATGAAGCTATTCAATGCATTGTCGTCGTTTAGCTCTAAGGATGCTGCGCTTGGGCCTATAATATATTAATGATGACGTCAAATCGTCGATTGGAACCAATGTTGACAATACCACCATATCCGACGAATCCGATCAATAAATGAAAGTTTTTTCAACCAGTAGCACAAGTTTTAGACAAAGGAATGCTCTGATGGATGGTAAGTCATTTTTTCAGTTTCTAGAAAAACTTCACTTCAGTCTTAAAGCGAGCAGTACTTTATTCTGGTATTGAACTTTTGCACCCAACTTCACCTTGTCGCAAAAACTCAATTAACACGATTTAGTGCTCTGTTTATTCACCAAAAAAACCAGGGCATGTGGCAGCAAAAACTGTTGAGGTCTTGTTGCTGAATCCAGTATCATTTGGTGTAGTCACAGAGCTTGGTAGGAACCGAACTCTATACTTCCCCGTGTGTATATTAATGGCGTCGTCACCACCTAACTCCAGAACGTTTCTAAATATCACCGAGAACAGTAAATCTACCCTTTCACCATCGATATGAATTTAGAAATCATTAATTTTCGTAACACAACTGTATTTATAAAAAAAATGGCAATATTTATAACAATATAAAACGTAACACTTATCCACTAGTTCAGTACCCGTCAGCTTCTTGTCCAATAGCACCGTAATCCTGAAGATGTTTCGCCGAATATCCTCGTCCCAAAACATCAATCAAATGTTGACCTTTCGGCCCGAAATGCTGTTCGAAATGGGGCTGCCATGCCCGTCCGAAGTGCGGATCGAACTCAAGAACGTGCTCCTTAGTATGTTCTGGATTTCCAAGCAGGACATTCTTAAAGTACACCACGACTGCCTTTGCCTTTTGAAATTCGTCTGTAACTGGTTGTAGTAGCTGCAGGGTACTCTGCGCCTTTGCCTTCATCTGTGCCTCGACCGATTGTTTAAAGTATTGAAATTTCGTCAAATCCACATTGGATAGATCGAAAGTTGCACTCGACGTATCCAAAAGGCAGAAACATAAAACGCCAATCAACTAAAAGCAATAACAAATAATTAGGTGTTTTAATCGTCACTTTGAAAAAACAATAATTTACCGCAAGTGTTTTTGTAGTCCTCATATTTAATGTGAGCGCGATATTCTAGTTAAGCGGCCAACCGATTCAACACAAATGGATTAATGTATTAAAATTGGATTTTATTTAAACAGAAGACGAGTGGTATTATACCGCCGAAAGACTCCACCACATCAAATCTAATTGAAATTCATCGCGCGAACGAGGCGACAATCGAAGAAAGTAATCAATGATTTTAGGAAGTTACATCGACGCGTGGTTTCTTTTATTACGAAAATGAATTAAATAATTTGATGTAATCGAGTTGCATGTTGACTTCTAATTGCAAAGTTGTTTTACGCTTTGTAAAATTTGGCCCGTACTTCATTTTATAGTTCGTTGCTGGTGCATTGATCGCTATTTAACTGCATGTCCGGCACTAGTTTGGAATTACGAACTGATTTGGTTGTTATTGCTGAACTGATATATTTACCGGGGACGATTATCTATATAAATTGTATGCTATGTCTGTAGTACGGTGGAAATGTTACTGTTCAAAGTGTTTCATATACTTAAGTTAATTATTCACCACTTGTAATAAAATAAGTTTTTATTATTTTACGCTAGCCACGATAAAGTAGTAACGTGGATGCACGTGCGGTAGTCTGGAGTAAAGAAGTGCCCTGCTGCCGAGAGTTGAATAGCGTTCGAAAAGTTTCACAAGGATGCGCAGTTCTTTTAGCGGTTCGTAAAAAGAAACTGAAATAGGCGTATGTACAAAGTGTAAAATCAAGTCGAGTTGCAAGTTGAAGATTGAAAAATATAGTGTCGTTCCCAAACTGAATGGACAAAACTAGGCACCAGTATGTTGACTATATTTTCGTCAAATTGATTGATTTATGTTCAGTGAGGGTGAGAGACCCTCTCTCCCACTTACTCTCTGCTAAACTACAAGGTGCAGCTGAAACTAATGTGATCTTTGTTATTTTTTTACATCATCGGGATACAAGTGCGTGTAATAACTGGGGAAGTATATATTCGGCACTAACCTGCTATGATTTGGATTGAGTCGCAACAAATACACTTACGTAGGTACTCAGGATCAGAGACTTTCGGACCTCACGGAAACCAAATCCAGGATTCGTACCTGCCAAGGGTCAACATGTGCGTATCTCTACAAAACATACTTCCAACCACTCAGACCTCACGAGTAGCTCAATTAAATTTCCAGTTTTCGAAACGTGTCGAAGCTGCGCTATTAAGTCAAACGAAAATATTGCAAAGAACCCTGGCAAGAGCATGCATTTTTTTTAAATAATTCATAAAGACCCTGCACAATATGCAAGAACCAAAAGTGGGAATAATCAAAATTTATGATACAAGTATGTCGGGACGCAATGAAAGGATTGGCGGAAAAACATTTCGAAGATTTATCGACGCGGTTGGAAAATCGGCAATTGAACTAGTCCGAAGGAAAATATTCGAAATTAAATTGATATCGACGAAGAAAAAAAATTTGTTTATATTGTGCTAGAAAAGATATACAATTTATTTTTGTATATACAGTACAGTACAGGTACATTATAGCTATGTATAAAATATCAGTAAATATACTTACGATGCAAAGTAAACAAAATTCTTTAATGCAAAGTAAATTTACGTAAATTTCTCTACACATGTAAATTTAATATTCATTATATTTTTTCGTCTTATTAAATATATCACATTTTGAGTGCGTGTAACTATCAATCAGCTAGTGATCCATAAGGAATATTGGAACGGCTGAATTCCATTCCAAAGAGAAACCTATAAAATATAAAGTATGGGATTAGATACAAGTGCATTTTCTTCAAATCTGTAAAACTTACGTCACTAAAATAAAGCAAATAAAATAAATTCCAGCACCAACAGCATTAAAAGCACCAGGATATGAGTTCAGCGTAGCACTATAAACATAAGTGTATAGTGGAGCGGCTCCCAAGGGGGTCAAAAATTCAAATGATGTAGCCAATGAGTAAATTTTACCTATTAAAAAAAAATTACGATAACCAGCTCAAACAGATCATATTAAACGCTCTCACCAATATCACTTGGCGGAACGGTGCTTGAAATCAAAGATCGACACATTGGCGGAAATATTCCTTTCATAATTGTGAGTCCAACCGCTAAATATAAATGCCAGGGATAAGTTGCTGTTGCTTTTATGACGCAATCGATAACAGCACTTCCGATTCCGAGCAAGGCAAGCGGTACGGGTGAAAATCCGAGATACTTTCCAATGCAAATTATCGTTACTCTTGATACAAATCACTGTAAAATCTTATCTTTACCTTTTGTAGGAACAATATACCACAGATCCCTCCTATAGTTCCTGCTATCGTCGAACTCGCATCGTAAGTCGTAAGATCCTTAATAGTCCACGAAAACTTCTTTCTCACGAATAGAAAGAAAACATTTGACGATCCTTCCATAACGAAAACCGTTGAACATATAACAGCAATGAGAATCCAAAGAGTAATTGTATCCCTCTTCGGACGGTCTTTGAACAAAGTGCTAAACATGTCTTTGACCAAATCCCATTGAAATAAGCCTCGGATTTTCGACTGAAATTATTATTTTTTAATTGATTAGAAGTTGTTAATGAGAAAAAATTGTATGTGAAAATTACGCCTTGGTCAATTTGGTCGGCTTTTAAGCTTTCATCCACGAATATTGCCGTATAAAAACAAGCCGCAAATGTTAGAATTACGGATATTGAAAAAACAGTTACGTCATTTGTCGCTTCAAATGCATATCCGCTGGCCAAAGAGCCTAGGAATAATCCCAATGATATATACGCGCCAACCAACGACAATCTGATGAGTGATAAAATATTAAAAAAAATCGTTTAGAATTTATAACAAACTTACTTGTAAGGACGTATTTTGAGCGACGTTATGTCGGCTGTATAGCAATAAATGCCACTTATTAGAGTACACACTCCACCTATGAGAGCAGACGGAACCGCCGTCAAAATATAAGCCCACGGGCTAATTACAAAAATTCTTGATAGAAAAGCTATCAATGTTAGAAACACATATGTGAGGAAATACCCTACAAAAATAACAAAGATTAATTGTTAATTGAATACAAACGAAATTTATACAACCTACCTGTACAGGCAGCCAATATAACTGGCTTTCTCCCAAACTTATCGGACCATGGACCGATAAATACGTTGACGATTGCCGGAATAATTGTCCCCACTAACGATAATGTCATAAAGATTTTTACCGCATATGGTTGGACCACTTTTTCAATAGCCTGCAAATATGAATAATTTAATTTGACGAATGATTACAGATGGCTTCATAAGTTAGTTATCATCTCGATTTCATGTTTCAGCCAAGAGATAAAACTACAACCACGTTTTAGTTTTAGTGCATCGCTCATCAAAACATCGAACATGTACATAGGTAGCTAAATATTTTCAGACACACAATATATTGCGTTAGCTCACTACTCGCCGCGAATGACAATAAAGGCTAGTCAAGAAAGAAAAAGGCTTATTGCTACATGTAAAAGGGGCATGAATATGATTAAAGTATCTCGAGGTATCGTGCCACGACTGTGAGGTTGGTAGTGGCCGAATGGACCACTAAGAAATTTAAGAATTTGCCCCCGAAGGCAAAATCAGGACCCACTACTATGAGAAGTGGCTCACAGTCTTCGTTTACTTCGATCGGGGGATAGCTAAAATGAATTGTTTTTAACAAAATTTCTCCAAAAGGATTTGGGACATTTCCGTCCGACCATTCTAGCTTCTGTTTCTACTCAGAAAATAAAACAAATATTCTCTGAATTCTATGTCTTACTTCTGTTCTCATATTCTCACCATTTATTATTCTCCTAAGTAAAAAGCAATAATAACCCCATTTTACACATTTCTCTAGATTGTATTTAATTATATTACAAAAAGAAACTAGAACAAAAATTATTACTGCATTGTCATAACGCACTAAAAGGGTATATTAAAAAAAAGATGAATGAAAAAAAAGTTACAAAGAAATAAAATTTCTATTGTTTGATTGTTCAAGCTGAAACTATGATAAGAACAATAATTCGGTTAAAGCGAGTTAGATACTCGTAACATTCGTACAAAAATATTATAGCGATATCGACGCATTCTTCGCATTTAACGAATGAATGATTGGCAAATTAACTATATAATGCTATTCGTTAGTCATTAAGATTGTACTCTCCCGTCATTAGCAGAGGAATATGCTTTTTTGGTTTTATTGCAACACATGCATCGAATCAAAAAATTATAAATAAATATGCGATAATACAGTTTTGTGGCCTCGGTATTCCAGTAAGCGTGCTTGCCTATCATTCCACAGATTGTGGGTTAGCATCACACTCATGATCTGGTCTATTCATTTTCTTTAATCAAACCATTATTTCGATTTTTTCAGAACCTACTATTGTTGATTGCGTACTCTATATTCAAGAAATTAAGATCGCAGGAAGACTAGACGCATAGTTGATATGTCCTCTATTAAATGCTTTTGAAACATTACAGTCCGCGAACTATGATTCCTTATATTGAATTAACAAAAACTCTCTACCTCCTGTAACCGAGTTAAAGAGAACTATTAACTTCGACCTTGCCAGGGTTTCGAAAAAGACTTAAGTGAAAAAGACACTTTTAATGGCACTACGTGGCGTTCAACAAGACGGAAAACGGTTCAGCGATTTTTGAAGAAGCTGCATAGATAAAGTAGAGACATTTATCCATCTCCATCCACTAGAAAGAAACCTCATCTTGGAGCATTCTTTTCCAAAAGTTCCTCGTGACCTGGCCGATACGAAAGTTATGAAGTCCTTTGCTGCTAATTCCAGGTTCATAGACGTCTCTTTAGCAATGTCTGTCGTGCCATATAATACGTGTGTCGTCAGTGTATGGACTTAAATAGCAGTATTCCGTGCAACCAATTAACATTTTTTTGACGTCATATTCCAGCACTAGGTTGAAGATGATGAGGGCGCGACAATATCCCGCCATGTCATTTCGAAAACTTACAATCAGTTTGGCTTGTATTTTGACTTGGATAACTGATCGTACGTGTTGTTATCAAGCATCATTCTTCTATTATACTTCAGAGGTGGCGCATATCAACAGTGCAATTACCAGAGGACACATGAAGCTTGTTCACTAAAAAAAAACAAATTTGCTAACTTTCTTCCCTAACGCTTAATTTCTAACAACCATGAATTTTTGAGAAATGAAATAAGTCTCTCTCTGGTTAGTGAAAATGAGTTCCGAGACAGTTACTCCGCATTAAGTGTCGCTGGATAAATTTAAAGATTTGTTAACGTGCAACGTAAGAAAAATTCTATAACTACAACAGTTACATATAAAAGAAAATGACTCAACAAGCCAATAATTCACAAAGTTAAAAAAATAATTTTTCAGTATTTAGGTCTCAAGGCAACGTGCGAAATTAAATAAAAACGAATGTGAAAGGGAAAAAACTGTATAAACAAAGCGATGATCAGAAAAAAGATGCTGTGAGTTTAGGGAACCCCAGATGGAACTCAAGGTACATAGTATTTATAGTTTGTTTGCTAGCGCGTGGTATGCTTAAATCATGTAATTTATCAAATTTATTCAAATCAAAAAAGAGGTAGTAAGCGGAAACCAAACGTGTCAATTGATCGCGAATAATAAGCTAACTTCCGCAAGTCGTTGAGTTTTTCCCAGCCTATTGGCAATTGCTTGGAACGATAGCAATTGTTGTAATAATTTTTGTAGTAAAAAAGGCATTTGATTGTCCCCAATTTAGTTAAGATGCCACATGCCAGTGTCCTACCTTCACCTCCTCGGTTACGTTATTCGTCCCTAGCAAATCGCATGTCGACTCATTGTACGCATAAATGGCAGTGCAAGTCTGTTTAATTATTTGGTTTTGCAAGATAACATCTGAAATAGAAAAGAACCTTATCAGTATTTGGTTTTGGGTGAATGTCAAGAAGTTGCCCAGATAGATGACTTGTGAAACTTACTGTTGAAATTGAACGTGAAAAATAACAGGAATATCACAGGTGCTAATTTAAATGTGTTGAGATTTTTGGCGCCAAGTCCTTGGTCCATTTCAGGCAGTGTCCCGTCACTGCGCTCCATTGCGTCGTTATTCACTGGGAGCTAATCGCAATAGTTTTTTTTACAGCACCAAATCGAAAACAATCAATCGATTTAAATTTTCACTAAACAAAGGCCGACTTGTTGCACGCGTCTTCCATCAGAATCCAGTTTACAATCACAACACAAACAACCCATTGACTGGGACGCGAATCCACTCAAGCTCGCTCACTGTACGCCGAAATAAACACAGGCTTTGGCCGTAGCTTGTAACTGACTGGTTTTCAGGCAAAGCTCGTAGTCGTGAATTTATAAATGCAAAAACTCTCGTCATTTCTCACTTATTCAACAATACCCTGGATCCGTGAAACGACACTTTTCTTTTTTGTTCTAAGCGAAATTGTTGTATGGCTGTGACGTCAGATGTCAAAAATTTGCGATTACGTGGAATGCCAAGCTGAGAATCAGCTGTGTCTAGTATAACTGAGAACTACATAAGCAACGAGATTATACACTTGTCTCTTCTAGTGTTGCATTTCGTACTACAATCGAAGATGTTTAGTACAGTTTGGTATTGTGTACCCACTTGGGTTCTACTTCTAGTACAGAGTTTCTTCTCCGGAGTACCGATTCCAAAATTGCAAAAATCAATTGTAAATTGTACATATCGATTATGGAATGACCTTCACAAGAGAGGAGTAGAGATGCAGGCTATGTTGACAGCCTCCCCCCTCTTAGGGGTTGAAAGGGGAAAAATTTGAAAGTCGGCTGTTAGACAATTACAAAAGAATCAAAGTTATTCGATATCTAATCAGACCTGAGGGATATGGCTGAATTTAAAAAAATGCTTACAGCCCCTTTATACCTTCGTAAGGGTTGAATTTCAAGAAATCATGAAAACACTTTCTAGATATTTATGTTGAGAATCCGTAAAATAAAAATGAATTCAATACTTTAGAAGACCTAAGAGATATGACGAAAGTCGTTAAAATTCACGCTTTTCATTTCCCCTGATGATTTTGCCGTTCGGTTCGACCAATGGATTTTTTTTATATTTTCCAAATAACTTTTCTAGTAGTTCTCCATCATAGAGATATAAATACTGGAGACGAGAAGACACAGTTTTTGTGTAAAGCACTTTGAAGCATTTTGATGGAAAATTGAACGTTTTTGTGTGGAGTGTTTGATGTCAGGTGGCAGTAAAATGCAAATATCCTAGTGTTCAAATCTTTGGCACTTTTCATGTTCACGATCGGTGTATGTATAACATAAATGTGCGTAAAATGCTAATAATAGCAGAGTGCTTATTGTCAGTCCTTCGTGAGAAATCGTCCGGCTTCAAAACAGTCGCTGCTCGTCATCTCCAATACATATCTCTATGATCTACATATACTCACCAAGTTCCAACTTTCTAGCATGAACCGTTCTATTGAAAAGAAAAATAACCCCGACCTCGTACCATATTACCACAATAAAAAAATTAAATTTTTAAGCAATACTATATGTTAGCTCTATCCAAATGATAAAGTAAAAATTTAGCAATCAATTACCTCAGTTGCGCTGCGATAAGTTCATAATCAATTTTTTTTTGGGAACAAAGTTAACAATATATTTCTTGACCTCTAACTTACAAAAATACTAAATTTGTAAAATATCAAAGATATATTACGTGCATATCACCATTAATTAATTACTACAACTAATTCTTCTTCAAAAAAGTTGTATGTATCTTGATTCATATACATATATTACGTGTGCGTATTATCACGAATCGTCTAGTGGTCCATAAGGAATGCTTTGACTGCTTACTTCCATTCCAAATAGAACTCTGCGGAAAAACATGCAGTAAAATCCGACAAACTTCAATAATTTCCATGAACTTACGTAACTAAAATATAACAAATGAAATAAATCCCGGCTCCAATAATATTAAATGCTCCAGGATACGTATTCAGTGTTGCACTATAAACATATGTGTAAAGTGGGGCCGCTACCATGGGCATTAAGAATTCAAATGTAGTAGTCAAGGAAAAAATCGTTCCTGCAAAAAAAGATTCGATTAAAACCAGCTTGCCGAAAGCTAGAAGGAAGCGTTATCACCGATTTCGCTTGGTGGAACCGCGTCTGAAATCATAGATCGACACATTGGAACTGCTATTCCTTTCATGATTGTGATGCCAACTGCTAAATACAAGTGCCAGGTTGATGTGGCTGTTGCTTTTATGACGCAATCGACTACAGCACTCCCGATTCCGATCAGGGCTAGCGATGTCGGTGAACATCCTAGAATCTGAAAAAAAAAAATGTTCCTTATTGTGCATACTTAGATTGTACAACGATTACCTTTTGTAAGAACAGTATACCAATGACTCCTCCAATAGTTCCAACTACCGTTGAACACGCATCGTAAGTCGTTAGATCCTTGACGGTCCACGAGAATCTTCCTCTCACAAACAGGAAGAAAACATTTGATGTTCCATCCGAAACAAAAATACTTCCACATAGTACTATAATGACTATCCAAAGAATAGCTGAATCCTTCCTAGCGCGGCCCTTAAGTAAGGTCTTAAACATGTCCCTGACTATGGACCATTGGAACATTCCGCGGATCTTCGACTGAAATATTAACTTTGTTGAAAGAAAATCCTTTTGCAGATGTGATAGTTTCTGCTAACTTACTGTTTGCTGAATTTGGTCAGCTTTCAAACTCTCCTCGACGAAAAACTTCAAATAAACACCGGCTATTACTACTATAACCGCGGTAATTCCAAACATAGTAATTGCATTCATCACTTCAGATGCATATCCGCTAGATAAAGAACCCAAGAACATTCCCAGCGATATGTAAGCACCTACCATCGCCAATCTGGAAATATTGAAGTTTTAAAAATGTCCTGTTTGGCTGGAGTTGACGATTATTAAATACTTGTAAGGACGTAGCTTTGGTATCGTCGTGTCAATTGTGTAACAATAGATGCCACTTAGCAAAGTGCATATGCCGCCAATTAGAGCAAAAGGAATCGCTGTTAGAATAAAAATCCACGGGGTGATTGTGAACTGGCTTGAGAGGAAAGTCATAACGATAAGTAATACATACGAACAGAAATATCCTGTAGAATGAATAAAAATTCATTATTCCAAAAAAGGTGAATAATTCAGGTGAGTATTTACCTGTAACGGCAGTCATTAAAACAGGCTTTCGACCAAATTTATCAGACCACGGACCGATGAATAAGTTTATTATAGCCGGCATTATCGTTCCCACTAGCGATGCAACCATAAAGATTCTCAGCGCATATGGTTGGACTATTTTTTCGATTTTCTGGAATTTTAATTTGAATGTTAGTTATATTAGAAATATTATTTGAAAAATAATTATTCAGATAGTTAAAAAACAAAATTCGTAGATATTACATACGGATTCATCCAGAGGAAATCTGAATCTAAAGAAAATTCTCATACATATTTTACAGTTTTGATTCAATAATGATTGTAGAAAATACCTAGTTATCATTTAGCATAGAGGTAAATTAATCTTAAGGTGGAATTATAGTGAACGCAGCGCGTATTGACAAAGTCAGAACAAAAACCGTCTGTACTGAGTACTTTTCTTTCAACATACGGCTAGGTTGATACCATGATAGCAATGCCAGGTGATCATTTACCGTGCAGATAATTAATCTTACAGTTGAAATCCACTCTATCGGCCGAATAGTTTGAATGGTGTGCGCATGGACACCGATTAAATAGTTTTGTGGGACAGAAAAGAGTGTGCGCAGCTCAATGCAATAGAAAAGTTGCCCGACTGAATAGTCCGAAGTCTGCCTACTTATTGTATGGTTGTGATTGTGATTGATTATAATTTTTGATAATTGCTTGTGGCAAATGATAATTATGAAACCCTAAGCCAGTTCGGACAAAACCGATCGATCGTTCAGTTCTGTTATTGAACTGGTGCAAAAGTGCATTCGATATGTTTAGTTCCACTAGTCCGGTGACGTTTCGGTTTAGTACATAGTGATTAAATTTTTTAATTTTATCTAGAATCGTTAAAAATTATTACTGTTCAATTTGTACGCGGATTTCGTTAGTAATTTTTTGAAATAAATAAAAAAATTAATGACGTGGAAATGAACTCGATTTAGATAGTTATTAATATTGATAAAAAGACGAATGATTCATCATCTAATCCATATCCTACCTCCACCTCCTCCGTGGCGTTTTTGGTTCCCAGTAAATTGCAAATAGTCTCATTGTATCCATAGATGGCAGTGCAGGTCTGTCTGATAATAAGGTTTGGAAAGATAACCGCTAAAATTCAATGTGATAAATAAATCCATATCAGTATTCGGTTGAATCATTCCAACTTAACTATTATAGATTAGATAGATACTTACAGTTAAAACTCACTGAGAAGAAAAATAGAAATATCACAGGTTCTAATTTAATTGCGAAGAATTTCCTTACTCGCTGTCTTTTGGTCGTTACGGGTAACAAGGATACTATCTCGTCGTCTGTGTCGTAGTTGGGATCCATTCTTCCTTCGAGATTAAATCAAATGAATGGATTTTTTTCCACAACTTCAAAATAACCCAACAATTAAAGTTTTGCACTACACAACCGTTAAAGAAAGGCTACCGTCAGCATTCGATTTCAAACCCCATTGATTGAGAAAAACTGCTCTGTGGATTTCTTTTCGTCGCGGAACCAATTAACAACTGATCGAAAATGTTTGCTGGTCGTATGAAAGAGGCGTTAATATAAACTAGCCAATCATTTCTAATTTAATTAACAAAAAACAATAGCCCAATCGTCGAATGACTCTCTCTTTTTCCTTATCGATATGAGGTGCGAGTTCTTATTACGACTAATTGTATATTAGAAATTTGCGATACCGAAATATACGAAACAGCTGTGTTTTATATACTCGTACTAACATCTAGTTCTAGATAACAATGTGTTTATTTTATGTCCGCCAAAAAAACCGTGGGAGTTTGCGCAGAATAGTGTACACATATGTTTTGATATGAGTACTGCTATCAACAGTGTGGTCATCTTTGTTTCACTTTCAATTTCAAGTATACAGAGCTTAATTTGCTTATGCGATACTGCATGTAATTGTAAGATTGAATCACACCAATGACATATTCCTACAGAAAGTGCACAATATCTATTCTCAAAAATTACCTTACCAATTATTTTATATTATATTATATTATATTATGTTATATTATATATATATTTATTTTATTATATCCACTCTTCGGATAACTTACAGTTTAAACTTACAGCTTAAAAAATTATTTGCAAAGAAGTGCGGTATCTGTTTAAACTTTAGCTCCGGTATGGTATACTATGCGATTGCCAATCTAAAAAAATTTAGTTTAGTTTTTAGTTTTCGTCACGTAAAAAGTCGTATGTACAAACTTTTGTTCCCGATACAAAAAAATGGACAATTTTCTAAGACAATAAATTTCTAAGACAATAAATATTTTATTGAATTTTACGGGAGCTACAAAACTATGTTATATCAAATTGAAATAATAATCAAATAAGATGGGGCTCTGTGAAATTTTTGAGTAAAAAAATTAAGAGATTAAAATTTTAAAAATTTTAATTTGATATCAATAATTTATTATTAAAATCTCAAAAAATTAAAAAAAACTAGAGCTTTTAAATGCACCCAAAATATACCTAAATTCAAAATATAAGTGTATTTGTGATTTGATGTGCTTCTCAAGTTTTGGGCAAGACCCCAAAGAAGTGTACAATCACCTATAGGTATAATATATCTACGAGTAATTAAGGGTCTAAGCCATAGAGCTATAACTAACGGAGATTGTAAGACGCCGTTTCTGTATAAAGCACTTTGAAGCATTTTGATGCAAAATTCAACATTTTTGTATGGGACGTTTCATGCCCGGTGGCAGTGAAATGCAAATAGTAGCGTAGTATTTAAAGGTTGGCCTTTTTTTCTTTTCAACACCGGAGTATAACATACATGTGAGTCAGATGCTGGTAGTAGCATAGTGAATATCGCCGGTCCTTTGCGAGAAAACCTCCGGCTTCAAAGCAGTTGCTGCACGCCGTCTCCATTATACATATAGCTCTATGGTCTGAGCACACATAAATATTGGACTCCAGACAGTAAGTCAGACAGTTCTAGTGACTAACGAAAAGTGCTTGCAAAATTCGTCATCAGATATCAAGACCCAACTTATGTGAGTAGTCTCAAAAGGGGTTTCCCATAAATGTTTTAGGAATTAGTAAAATGTCAGTTATTGAAGAAGTCTTCCCAATGAAATGACTCATATCAAACACAGTATCTAGCAATTCTAATATCATCGCTTGTACTGATTAAAAGAACAAGATAAGATTATGCTTGCATTATCTGTCCAGATTTACGTATGTATCGCACTTATGTGATATAGTTAAAAAAAAACAATACGGAAGAAGTACAGAATATGTATACTAATAATCAAAATTTATCAACTAAAAATTGACAAGCGGTTGTTTGATTTTAATATTTGCCGCATGATTAAATAAAATGTCGTAATCGTTTCAGTTCGATTAAATGAAAGGAAATATGAATGAAATTTGTTGACTGAAAATAGTGAATAACCGTAATATGTATGTAGTCAGATTTTTTTTAATACCTTAAAATAATGTTGAATGAAATAGAGTCTTCGAAATTCTCAAGCATCGAGTAATGCATTAGAAAGGCCGACCATCCCAGCATCGCATGAAATTATTTATATCCAGAAAACTGTTTTTGTAGGAGAAGAAATTTTAAAATTTGAATACTCGTAGTATCGTCTGTTTAGAGGATTTCTATATATGGTGGTTCCGTTGGTCTCGAAATGAAGTGACTTTAGCATTACTTCAAGGCCTAGGCCTTGGGCTGTTGCGCCATTGATAATTACATTATTATATATGGTGGTTAACAAACCAAAGTTTTTAAAGTTATGCATTCATGGTAGCTCCACAAAGAAAAATGGATTTTCGTACTTTAAAGTGTTTATAGTCTGAAAGATCTTCAAATTTAGAATGAGTTTAAAAAAAACCCAAACAATACTATTTACAAATCTCCAAAATAATGTTTTTTTTTGTATGAAAAAATACGCACAGAACAATTGAAAAGTCAATTATTGGAAAGATAAGATTCAAATAATAGGTATATGAAAAAAATTTCATCGGAAATTCCTAGGAATTGTTGCTTTTGACATTTGTACCCAGGTATTGCCCAAATTTGTAGTTTTATCTTAAAATGGACATATTTACTTGATAAATCACAAGATTTTGTGAAAATTCTGTCGATACATCAAAACGCTAAGAAAAACCCAATTTTTGACTATTTATTAAACTTTTAGCAGTAACAGTTACTGAAATGGGGTATCTAGAGATATATGAAATCCTTGAAGGGTCTATAATGTCATTGCCATAAAGTCAGCATTCAATTCTTTAACATCCAAAGAATAAAGTTTTGTGCAGACACCTAACGCCTACTTTCAATTTTCTCGCTTATGTGAATCCTGAGATGAGACACATACCTGTCTTGCCCTACTGAAGTAGTGCATTTTGTACGTTTTAGTAAATATTTTCAACTCGATTGAATCCTTAGTCAGTTGAGTCCGAAACGTTACACGAATGAAGTGTTATTGTTATTACACGAAAAACCATTTTTTTAATTGAAAAAAGCACACAATATTGCGGAAAACCATGCTGAAACTAAAAATGAAACAAAATCCCAAAATAATACTCTATTTTTTCATTAGAAATATATATTTTTATATACCTACTTACAATTTGGGGAAAGCCTCTATCTTATAACAAAACAATGAGACTCACAAAAATCTTATCTAATAAAAGCTTTAGTAGTGATTAGATAGTACCAGTCACCTACCTACATATATAATATCCTCCAGATTACTGAAGAAGCTAGTGTTTTCTTGTATTAACTACAACGAAGTTGTTTGTTCCTTAAAAAATATTATAATAAGAAAAACATAATAATAATAGGGACAAACACGTCTTCACTCAAATCGAGAGTAGGGTTCTAAAACAATAAATATAAAAAAAAAACGATCGAAGCAATAGTCAACTGAAGTGATACTCAGAAGAAACTAAATCTCGACTGTTCCTAATTTAAATCTCAAGTGATTTGAAAAATGGATCCAGAAAAAAATGAAATCGATGCTGTCGCAGTGCAAAATGAAACATCAGAAAGTGAATCTAAAAATCGCTATAAGGGTACATACAAAGTGAAGTTAGAACTAGCCATTTTACTGATTTATTTCGCTACGAACTTATCGGGTAAGAGATTCAGTAGTCCATTCACCACTTCTAATACATTTTCGGTACAAATTAATCACATATTGCATAATATTTATCTTGCAGAGACTGTCTTTCAAAATCAAGTTCTAATTCAGGCGTGTACATCTGTTTTTGAATACGATAAAATCATTTGTGAACAACTTGGTAAAAGCGACATTGGAAACAATTCAGAGGTATTTTCAGCGCTCAAATTCATTCAAACTTTATTTCAATGTTATCTAATTATTCATTTTATCTTTTTAAATTAAAATCAATTTTAATTCTTCTACCACACTACTCAATTTTTTGATGAGTGTAATTCAATTGTGTTTATATGAGGTCGTTGGAAAAATAATACATACTACGTGTAAAATTTAAAATTTTTAACTTAACATATTGTTAGTAAACTTTTCGGGCAACAAGCGAACAAATATTATGGTCACTAACTAATAGGGCCTTAAGTGATTGTTTAAATTTAAAAATTTAGGGAAACTGTTTCTACAGATATTTTTAAATTTAATTATTTGGTGTTTAATTAGTTGGTATTAGTTATTTGGTGCTAATATTTATTATGGTGTATATATCTTCTTGCTTTAAATAGATGTTGACTATTATTTATTTCTATTTCATTTTCAGCTAAAAGCCATTGAAAATATTGTTCAGCCGTTTGCGTCAAAAATCTTTATGGCCGAATCACTGGTTCAGGCTTTAGTGCCGGCATTTTTGGGACTATTTGTAGGTGCATGGTCCGACAAATACGGACGAAAGCCGGTAATGCTTACTTCCTGCACAGGTAAGATTCACAAAAAAATAATCATATAATATTTTAGTCACAAGTAATTTCCCTTCGATTCAGGATTCCTGATATTCTTCATAGTAAAAACGATAATAGCCGGGGTCTCAACATCAACTCACGTGAATCCCTGGGTCTATATTGTTGCATCGATACCCGTCTCTTTGAGTGGTGGTACTTGTACAATGATGAGTGCTATTTTTTGCTATATTGCCGATTTAACTACTTTTATCGAAAGGCCTTATATGTAAGTACAATGATTCTTAATAAACTTGGATATGTTTAAAGAAATTAGTATTTTTAAGGATGTGTATGATGGGTGGAGTCATAGCTCTGGGCACCCTTTTCGGGCAGCTTGCTAGTAGTTACCTGTATGAAGCTTCAAGTGCAACTGTTGTTTTTGGTGTGTCCGCAGTAGCCGAACTCCTTGCGATCCTTTACATAGTGTTCTTTATTCAGGAGAGCGTCAAAAAGGATCAGCTATCGAACTCTGTAAGTCTCTTTCATACCCGTTCATTCCATCCATTTCTTGAAATGAAATAATGGCTTTAATTATTGTTTACAACATTTCCTAACTTTTCCTCCTAATTTTAGTCCAAGTTCCGTGGATTGCTCGAATGGGATTTACTGGTAGGAATGTTGAAAACAGTCTTCAAACGTCGTCCAAACTTCGATAGAGCCATAATTTGGTGTATTGTCATCGCACTCGCTTCAACCGTTTTTATTACAAGTATTGTTTAATCATTCTCAAAATTTATTTCACTTACTAACATTAAATCTTGTATTACAGCGGGCGTTTCGAATGTTTTCTTTCTTTTTGTGCGTACAAAATTCTTTTGGGCAGTAAAAGACATGACCATTTTTAATGCTATATCCACGGTAGTGTATTTTATCGGTGCGTTGGCTGGCATTACAATATTACAACGGGTAAGTTTCTTTGTTTATATATTTAACATGTACATATTTCATTCAAGCACACCTCTGCCTACTAGTTACTTCATAGTGAGTTACTTGGTATCATTCACGGTTAATGTTTCAGTTAAATCATATACTCCTCGAGAGAAAATACACTAATCGGCATACTTAATAATTGCATTAATGTACAACATACATATGTGTGATTTTATTTTGATCCTTTTATATTTCTCCCTTTCCTACTTTCAACGTGATTGATATCCGATTGTTCAGTACTTTACTATGTGCGATTAATATACTTAAAATAAATTTTTTGACGAGCTTAATTTGATTTAACCAAACTACTATCTGTTGTTAATACTCGCTAGTTAACTACTTATGTAACTAGTATTGACTTTGTGATATACCGTAGAAATTTCCCTTTTAAAGTAGTAATTTGAAATTTTGGGTTAGGTGGACAACAATAATAATAATCTAGAATAATCTCTAGAAATAATTACATTTTTTTGCTTGTTCTAATTATTAGATGTTGGGTTTTTCGATTTCATCGATGGCATTAATTGCATTTGGATGTTACATACTTGACGTTGCGTGCTATGCTGCTGCTACGAGTTCTTGGATGTTGTACCTAGGAGTTGGACTGTCCTTCCTCCTTGGCGTTTGTGTTCCAATGTGTCGATCTATGCTGGCAAATACAGTTCCTCTACGAGACATAGGTAATATTAATAAAATAATTATAAGGTTGTAGCCAAGGTTAATTTTTTCTATTATTTTTTCAAAAAAATTAGGAAAAGTATTTGCACTAACGTCCGCACTCGAAGCAATAGCTCCATTAATATCTTCACCGCTCTACACATTTGTCTATAACGCCACACTCAGCACCTATCCAGGTGCTTTCAATCTTGTCAGCTGTGGCATTTATATAATTTCCTTTCTTTTGATTGGGTAAGTTTATTAATATTTTAAATAAAACAATATTTTTATCCTTTATCCTTTTCTAGATTTGTTTTCGTCGTTGAAATGTATCACCCTAATATTAACAGAGAAAAATTGTAAATATCTGCGCAAAGTAATACGACTGTATAAACTAGTTTATTCCATCCAATAGAATCTGTTGCACAAACTATAGCACATTACTATAGCATTTTATGCAAAGATAATAAGTAGGTATAATGTAAATAATAACGTAAGAATTTAACATATTGTAAAAATGTAAAATGTATTGTAAATTGTATCTGAAAATATGGGGTTTATCATAAGAAATTATAATAAATACATTTAGGTAATTTGAATCATAATTTTTTTATTAATTAACTTTCCAACCCGACATAAATTTTTTTTAAAGGTTTAGACAAAATCTAAAGATAAGATACTATAAGTTTGATCTAGCCTAGGACGAAAAAAATGTGTACATGTACAGACTGTCTGTTCATCCGTCTGTCCGTCTGTCCGTCTGTCCGTCTGTCCGTCTGTCCGTCCGTCCATCCGTCTGTCTGTCTGTCCGTCTGTCCGTCTGTCCGTAAGCATGTTAACTCAGAAACGCGTTGACCTAGGAAGCAAAAGTTCATCCACGGGCACAGTCTTTCAATTCCTTCAGCAGCCGTACCAAAGTCAGCGTTTAAGGGTTTAGGCCACTCTATAGTTTTCGAAAATCTTTTTTTTTTATTTTAAATGGTCCCTTAGAACTTCAAAAATGATGTCCCAGAGGATTATGGCCGAAAAAGTCTCTTTTCGAATTTTAGTACAAGATATTGCAAAATTATTCATGATTTTCTATTACTCAAAATTTCGAACGCGTTTATCTCAAAACTACATTTTTCAAGCTGGCCGGAAACATAACTCGGAAAATTGTCAACCGATTCACTTGAAATTTTGAATATATCTTTAAAGCTTTATTGTCTATCGAAGTTCGTAGTTTTTTTATATATTGCATAGTTCATTTGTTATTAACAATTTTCCGACGATTTTTTAGGTAAATTTCACACTTTTCACTTTAGAAGTGCGCCATTTGCGCCATTTGGCTAAAAATCAATAATCGAAAGAAGCCTACGTACTCTTCTAGCTGTTGTTATATTTAATCGAAAACATTCATTGGATTAATATAGGTAAAAAAAATATAACGCAGTCACGATCGGCTCAAGCCAATCGTATGATACTCTAGATGAAATACTGAACTCCGATTTATATTTTAGTAGAAAATATACCAAAAGAATGAGGAGTGCACAAACAATTATTACATGACCTTTTATTAACTTACAGATAATAATAATATCACCCTCCAAATTTTCCAGATTAAAAGCAACCTAAAAGTAAACTTTGCACATCATCATTTTGCCACTCGACGAGCGATTGTCGAGTTTCTTGAGAAAATTTATATCACAAATTTGTATACAAACGTAAGTGGAAATATTTAATAGAAAGTTGTTGGACCCGACAACTTATTTTACATTTTTGAAAATGTTAATATGTACTATAAACACCCATTTTTGTAATATCAATTTATTTTGTAGTTTTTCATGTTTAGTTGATCTTAATTTGATCTTAATTTTAATAATATTTAAATAAAAATAGAGTAAATAAACGACAGTATAACATGTTTCACTCGAGTTTTCGTTCTATGTGTGTCGGTTTGTATTAAATTTATTATAGTCTATTATTTCATTAGAAATATATATTTATATATACCGGAAAAGCTTCTATCTTATAACAAAACAATGAGACTCACTAACATATCAAAAATTTGATCTAATAAATCCTATAGTAGTGATTAGATAGTACCAGTCACCTATATAATATCCCCCAGATTATTGAAGAAGCTAGTGTTTTCTTGTATTAAGTTCAACGAAGTTGTTTGTTCCTTAAAAAATATTATAATAAGAAAAATATATTAATAATAGGGACAAACACGTCTTCACTCAAATCCAGAGTAGGGATCTATAACAATAAATATAAAAAAAAACGATCGAAGCAATAGTCAACTGCAGTGATACTCACAAGAAACTAAATCTCGACTGTTCCTAATTTAAATCTCAAGTGATTTGAAAAATGAATCCAGAAAAAAATGAAATCGATGCTGTCGCAGTGCAAAATGAAACATCAGAAAGTGAATCTAAAAAACGCTATAACGGTACATACAAAGTGAAGTTAGAACTAGCCATTTTACTGATTTATTTCGCTACGAACTTATCGGGTAAGAGATTCAGTGGTCCATTCATCACTTCTAAATGCATTTTCGGTACAAATTAATCAAATGTTACATAATATTTATCTTTCAGAAACTGTCTTTCAAAATCAAGTTCTGATTCAGGCGTGTACATATGTTTTTGAATACGATAAAATCATTTGTGAACAACTTGGTAAAAGCGACATTGGAAACAATTCAGAGGTATTTTCAGCGCTCAAATTCATTCAAACTTTATTTCAATGTTATCTACTATTGGATTTACTGATTGACGTATTACAGACTTAGTATTGCTTGCGTAGCAGGTATTTTGATTATATATTTTCTAAATATATGTATCTAATTACTCATTTTATCTTTTTAAATTAAACTTAATTTTAATTCAGCCATATCAAGCCGCATACAAAAAAATCCAATTGTGTTTAAGTGAAGTCGTTGAAAAAATAATACATACGTGTAAAATTTAAAAATTTTACTGTATATCTGTATCTTATTGCTTTAAATAGATATTGATTATTATTTATTTTTATTTCATTTTCAGCTAAAAGCCATTGAAAATATTGTTCAGCCGTTTGTGTCAAAAATCTTTTTGACCGAATCTCTGGTTCAGGTTTTAGTGCCGGCATTTTTGGGACTATTTGTAGGTGCATGGTCCGACAAATACGGACGAAAGCCGGTAATGCTTACTTCCTGCATAGGTAAGATTCACAAAAAAATTATATAATATTTTAGTCACGAGTTAATTCCTTTTGATTCAGGATTCCTGATATTCTTCATCGTAAAAACGATAATAGCCGGCATTTCAACATCAACTAACGTGAATCCCTGGGTCTATATTATTGCATCGATACCCGTCTCTTTGAGTGGTGGTTCTTGTACAATGATGAGTGCAATTTTTTGCTATGTTGCCGATTTAACTACATTTATCGAAAGGCCTCGTATGTAAGTACAATGCTTCTTAATTAACTTGAATATGTTTAAGAAAATTAATATTTTTTAGGATGTGTATGATGGGTGGAGTCATAGCTCTGGGCACCATTTTCGGGCAGCTTGATAGCAGTTATCTGTATGCAGCTTCAAGTGCAACTGTTGTTTTTGGTGTGTCCGCAGTAACCGAACTCCTTGCGATCCTTTACATAGTATTTTTTATTCAGGAGAGCGTCAAAAAGGATCAGCTATCGAACTCTGTAAGTCTCTTTCATACCCGTTCATTCCATCCATTTCTTGAAATGAAATAATGAATTGAATTATTGTTTACAACATTTCCTAACTTTTCCTCCTAATTTTAGTCCAAGTTCCGTGGATTGCTCGAATGGGATTTACTGGTAGGAATGCTGAAAACAGTCTTCAAACGTCGTCCAAACTTCGATAGAGCCATAATATGGTGTATTGTCATCGCACTCGCTTCAACCGTTTTTATTACAAGTATTGTTTAGTCATTCTCGAAATTTTTTATTTCACTTACTAACATAAATCTTGTATTACAGAGGGCGTTTCGAATGTTTTCTTTCTTTTTGTGCGTACAAGATTTTTTTGGGCAGTAAACGACATGACCATTTTTAATGCTGTATCTACGGTAGTGTATCTTATCGGTGCATTGGTTGGCATTAGAATATTACAACGGGTAAGTTTCCTTGCTTATACATTTAACATGTATTCTATACACACCTCTGTTATACTGGTAACTTCGTAGTGAGATACTTGGTATCGTTTACCGTTAGTGTTTCATTTAAATCATACATACCACGAAAAAAAATGGATACACTAATCTGCATAGTAAATAATTTGCATTGATGTACAATTTACCTACATAAGTGTGATTTTATACCTTGATATTTTTTTATTTCTTTCTTTCCTACTTTCAACGTGATTGATATCCGATAGATAACTATGTGCGATTAATATACATCCCTAAAATGTATTTCGGTATACCATATTTTTACGAGCTCAATATGATTTAACCAAACCACTATCTTTTGTTAATACTCGCTAGTTTACTACTTAAGTAACTAGTTTTGGCTTTGTAATATAAAGTAGTAATTGTATTGATTCAAGTAGTAATTTGAAATTTTAGGTGATGTGGAAGACCTGAATAAATTCTCTAAAAATAATTACATTTTTTTACTTTTTTTGCGTTAGATGCTGGGATTCTCGATTTCATCGTTGGCATTAATTTCATTTGGATGTTACATAGTAAATACTGCGTTCTATGCTGCTGCCACACGTTCTTGGTTGATGTACCTGGGAGTTGGACTGTCCGTACTCCTTGGCGTTTGTGTTCCAATGTGTCGAGCTATGCTGGCAAACACAGTACCTCTACGAGACATAGGTAAGATTAATAAAATAATGATAAGTAGCCAAGATTAATCTTTATCCATTTATTTTTTTAAATTAGGAAAAGTATTTGCACTAACATCCGCACTCGAAGCAATAGCTCCATTAATATCTTCACCGCTCTACACATTTGTTTATAACGCCACACTCAGCACCTATCCAGGTGCTTTCAATCTTGTCAGCTGTGGCATTTATATCATTTCATTTCTTTTAATTGGGTGAGTTTATTAATATTTTAAATAAAACAATATTTTTATTCCTTTTCCCTTTTCTAGATTTGTTTTCGTCGTTGAAATGTATCACCCAAATATTAACAGAGAAAAATTGTAAATATCTACAGCAAAGTAATACGATTGTATAAACTAGTTCATTCCATCCAATAGAATCTGTTGCACAAACTATAGCACATTACTATAGCATTTTATGCAAAGATAGTAAGTAGGTAATGTATAGTAGTAAATATTAACGTAAGAATTAAGCGAGTTGTAAAATACTTGTTCCTTGAATAGTAATTTGTATCTAAAAATATGGTTTTATCATAAATAAATTTTGGGTATTTTAATCATAATTTTTTTATTAATTAACTTTCCATCCCGACATATATTTTTTTTAGATAACTTCCAAAAGTGCTCTTACACGATCGATTAAAATTACTCCATTTGCAGCAATATGTATTCGTCAATTTTGACGTCACGAAAATATGAAGCAGCATACATCAACTCGTTCCTGAGTTGTGATGAGCGGTATTGACCAATATCTAGCAATTCAGCAATAATGGCTTACACGAGCAATTCAGTCAATAAATAAAACATGGAAAAATTTGAATTCCAAGCCATTACAACATGAAACTTGACAAATAAATGAAAAATTCAAAACAAAACATAACAATAGAATCACCAAACGAAGACAATTGCTCGGAATTTTCCAAGTCAGTGGAAATACAGCAACTATAAGGCGATCAATACCAGCAATCTGTGAAAATATTGCCACATTACGAATATAATTGCCGCAACTAGCATGATATTGCTCTATATTGCTTCAATAATCGCTCCACTATTTTTAGCAATAGTCGTCGGGCAATTAAAGGCTTGAAAAATTGCTGGTGTCCGAGCACCCTAAAGAATAGATACTATAAGTTTCATCCAGCCTAGGACGAAAAAGATTTGTATATTAATTTTTTTATTTATTGATGTCAAAAAACGCATGTTCGCTGTCCTTCCCGCCATCCGTCTTTCCGAGAGCATGCTAACTCAGACACGCGTTAACCTAGGAAGTTGAAGTTCTTCAACAGGCACAGTCATCCAATTCCTTTAGCTCCCGTACCCGTACCAAAGTCAAAACTCTTTCACTTTGATTAAATGAGATAAAATTACAATAGTAGATCGCGAAGTAAGACCAAAAAAGCATTTTTGAAAAATTGGACTAAATGTATTGCTGAAAAGTTCGAATTTTCTTGAGGTGATTGCAGCATTCGAAAAGTTTCTAAAAAAATGCAATACGAACTTCTCGACTGGAATCGATCTTCGTACCGTTTAAGTGTAAGACAGGTGAAAAACATCCTGGATAAAAATTATATTGAACGTTGCATGAAAGAACTTCTAAATTATTTGGGATTGCACTATCAGAAAGCGTTCGTGAATATTTTTGAAAGTGAAGTCTTTCTAAAACAACAACAACCAAAATTATCGGATTTGTGACGTTACCAATCACCACCATTAAAATATCGAATTAGTTTTTACTTTTGAAGGCTAAAATATAACGTGTTTTTTGCCGATATTTGGTTAAGATAAAATATTATGCTGTAGAGAAATCCTTTTACTGAAAACGTATGATATCAGTTATGCCAGTTCAATGGGTTTTGAAGAATTGGCTAAGGTTTTGTGCTTCCGATTATCCGATTTCTGAATTTTTATTGGATAATCGTTTCGCTTCAGAAACTTCGGCAACAAAAAAGTAAGCGGAAGTAAATAATAGTTGTTATTAGATTTTGCCACCCAAGTTTAAACTCCTTAGCCTTAGCGTATCCTACAGCCAAAATAATTCGTTAAATATATGTTCTGCTAGTTTATTTATGCAATCTTTTTATTAATTCATAGCTGTACATTTTTTTGATATTACTTCTTGGTGAAATTATTTTTGAAACCAAACGAATCGCAAAATGAAAAATATTATTCTTCGTTAAGACACTAATGTTAAGATATTCATACAAACATTTAATTTTCAAACTTTATTTAATAATCACCATGTCTTTTTCACACGCTTGACATTGTTATTTCCATATTTAATAATTAAAATTATCAAAAGATGTTTTTACGAGTAAATATTTATAATTTGCTAAGTCCCTAGTTAAATTATTCTCTCTGCATGAAATGCTATAGCAATGTGCTATAGAATGAGCAACAGATTTTATTGGATGGAATAAATTTCTTTTTACAAGTTCATTTTTTTGCCCAGTTACAATTTTTCTTTGTTAATATTTGGATGATACATTTCAACGATGAAAACAAATCTGAAAATAAAGACAATAAATAAATAAAAAGAAGTTTAGTATACCTATATTTCATAAACTCACCCAATTAAAAGAAAGGAGATGATATAAATGCCACAGCTGACAAGATTGAAAGCACCTGGATAGGTGCTGAGTGTGGCGTTATAAACAAATGTGTAGAGCGGTGAAGATATTAATGGAGCTATTGCTTCGAGAGCGGACGTTAGTGCAAATACTTTTCCTAAATTAAAAAAAATAAATAGATAAAGATTAGTCTTGGCTACTTATCATTATTTTATTAATCTTACCTATGTCTCGTAGAGGAACTGTGTTTGCCAGCATAGCTCGACACATTGGAACACAAACGCCAAGGAGTACGGACAGTCCAGATCCCAGATACATCAACCAAGAACGTGTAGCAGCAGCATAGAATGCAGTATTTACAATATAACAACCAAATGAAATTAATGCCATTGATGAAATGGAGAATCTCAGCATCTAATAATTGGAAAATAGCATTAAAATGTAATTATTTGTAGAGAAATAAACTGTATTCAGGTTGCCTAAAATTTGAAATTCCTACTTTATAAAGGGATAAAACCCACTAGTTACTTAAGCACTTAACTATTAATACTCAATCACGGATATTGGTTTGATGAAATCGTATTCACCTCGCATTAAGATGAATGTTCTATTTATCACGGGTTGGTAAGAAGTGAATTATCTGTCCATCATATAGAGAAAAAGGAATAAACGTAGGCAAATATACATACATATGTACCTAGACTTTCTTTCGAGTATTGAATTTAGAGAATCTTATCCCGCGTGCGATATGATTTAACTAAGAGACTAACAGTGAATGATATCATGTAATTCGTTAGAGGGTAACCTGTAGTTTGTTTACAGGGAATAAACTTATGATAAATTAAAAAACTTACCCTTTGAAGTATTATAATGCCTCCGACTGCGCCGATAAAGTCAATAACAGTTGATACGGCGGTGAAAATAGTTATGTCTTTAACGTCCCAAAAGAATCTTGTCCGCACGAACAGATAGAAAACATTCGCAACACCAGCTATAATAAACCGAATGAAGTGCGTAAGTGAAACATCTATTTTGACTTAGTTTAAACAACATACATGATATGAAAACGGTTGAAGCGAGTGCGATGACAATACACCAAATTATGGCTCTATCGAAGTTTGGACGACGTTTGAAGACTGTTTTCAACATTCCTACCAGTAAATCCCATTCGAGCAATCCACGAAACTTGGACTACAATTAGGAGGAAAAGTAAAGAAAGTTGTTAATATGTTGACTTACATAAGAGGGATATGGGAAAGACTGGAACTTACAGATGTTGACAACTGCTCCTTCTTAACACTTTCCTGAATAAAGAATATGATAAACAGGATTGCAAGTAATTGGGCTACTGCGGACACGATAAAAACTATAGTTGCACTTGTAGCTGCATAGAGATAACTGCTCACAAGCTGTCCCAATAGAATTCCCAAAGCTATCACTCCGCCCATTAGACACATCCTTGAAAAAACCTCGATTATGCAATTTTTGCTGAAGTTAATTTGAAAATGTCTTACTTATATGGCCTTTCAATAAATGTCGTTAAATCGGCTATGTAACAAAAGATAGCGCTCGTCATTGTGCAGCTACCACCACTTAGAGAAACTGGTATCGATGCAACAATATATACCCAAGGATTCACTCTTGATGCAGCTGAAACTCCAGCTACAATAGCTTTTGTGACATAGAAGAGCAAACCACCTGAAAATAAGGAGAATTAATTTCGCATTACCATATTTTAAGGATTTTATGTAAAACTTACCAATGCACGATGCAAGCATTACTGGTTTTCGTCCATATTTGTCAGACCACGCGCCAACAAACAGCCCTAAAAAAGCCGGTACTAAAGCCTGAACCAATGATTCGGCCATGAAGATTTTCGATGCAAATGATTGTACGATATTTTCAACATTTTTCAACTGAAAAATAGAAAAAAGTTATCATTAGGTATTTGCCGAACTAAAAAAAAATACATAGTATTGATATACCAAAAGGTAGTTCATCTATCCTAGAATTACCTAATGACCCGCACCCCAGTAAAAGATGTAGTATAATAAAACTCCACACATTAGCAATGTTGAGCAATAATTAATTTTAGTATGCAACGGGAACAGGGTACTACACTCGATAGCCCGGGGAAACTAGTGAAAAAACTAGTGCTTTAAGCAGTGAATTCTTCGGTTCAAAGCCTGACCTTTGTTAAGTCATTCAACAACAACATACCGCAGTGAGGATTTCGCTGGCTGATAGAGTGCAGGGAAGCCTATGAGCTAACGTATCAGACAGCCAGTCAGACTTGGCGCATGAATAATGAAAATTAAATTTCATGCTTAGTCATTCGATATGACGACAAAACCATGTGTGGTAGCCACAAAAGGGGAATTCTATGAAATATTTAGAAATTCGTCAAATCAAAGCTAATGAGGAAACTCGATAATGAGATTACTCATATAAAGACCACTGCGAAGAGATAAGATTATGTTAGCGTTGTCTTTTTAGATATATGCATGTAGTTTACTCATGTTTTTAATAATATAATAAATAGATTAAAATCAGTGTATCGAACCTTATAAATAAGTGGAATGTTATGTATCATAATGCGTGGTCAAACACACACGTGTTCACCTTCCGGTACACACTGCACTTATTATTCTGATCATTTTTATTAGTACTAGTATTTTACTTGTTAAAAAGGGATTCTGTTTTCCTTTTTTGTTTAACTAAAACCGCTTTTGTTTATCAATAAATGGTATGCTTATAAATATAAATATTTACATTTAACTGACACCATATCATTTATGATTTAGAAAACGGAGGTAAGTACCTACAGTTTTCGGTACGTATGACCGAATGGATAGTGACGCAGCAATAGATAGATTAAATGTTTGAGTTTAATCGAAAGATAGCACACAATTAAGAAAAAAAAATATCTTAATGTTTAATAATATATCGGTACAAAATAAAAAAAGACAATAATTGACGAATATTGCAGAAAAATGGCGGAAATGTAATTTAACCTTGTACTATATTTTAGCTACCGGGTAAAATGATGAATATTGTTAACATTGTCCAATTCTTTAATAGATACAAAACCAGGTTGTGTTTTATAAAATTATCAAATAAGTGGACTTTATTCTCGTCCCTGAATGTATGTAGTTCCGCTGAATTCAATTCCGTTTATATATGTTTTATTAAAATAAATACTAAGATATTTTTTAAATGAAAAAGTAGTGTAAAATACAAAAAAGAAAAAAATTATTTTTATTACTCTGTTGATAACAACGAAAAACTGTACCAGTTTTATGCTTCAAAATTTTGTCTACTCCCTCTGCGACAGTTTCCAGACCTGTAGGTATATACGACTGTGGTCATATAAAATGCAACTGATATACTGAACTGGGCTCAAGGTATGGTTTTGATTGTCTGAGTTTTAGAGTGGGTTTTTGAGGTAAACGTATGATTGGTTCAAAATGCGTCATACCATTTAAAGCACACAAAAATATATATATTAGTCTAACCATGATATAGTGCACATCAAAAATTATAGTGGCAGAAAAGGACTGTCTGTTGCCTATAATTGTGTGGGTGAATCATTTGCGATTCATATTTGAAGTGAATGTTTGACTAAATTAAGGATTCCGGTTAATTTAATTAAAATGGCTTTAATAGGGTCAACACTAAGGTAGTTCAGTTTGCTTGCAAGATTGAGTACTTCGACATATTATTTCATGCTCTCCCAATCAATTCTTATTATGCAAACCTTACTAAAAAAATTTCAAGAAAGATTTATAATAAATATTAACCAAAACTTTTAAATTTCACTTGATAAAAAGGGTTAAAAATTTCCGCATTGAATTTAATACAATCTTGCAAATTGGCACGTTGAAATTTATTTGTATTCTTATAAATAAAACGATCCATAATCAAATGGCTTTACACTTTAATTAACAATTTCATCAATTAGATGTATACGTACAAAATAACACTTTAATAAAATTTACCTGTGTATTGTTGCTAGCGCTGCTTGTACCAAGCTCTTCACAGATTGTCGTATTGTATTCAAAAACGGATGTACACGCTTGATTGATAACTTGACTTTGAAAGATAGTGCCTGCAACAAAAAGATTTTCAAGTATATATAGTATGTGTGTATACTTCTTGGACTACACTTTTCTGATGCAATGCACTAAAGTGTCACTCTACTGAATTCCTTACTCGATAAATTTGTAGCGAAATTTGTAAGTAAGACGGCTACTTCTAATCTAAACTTGTATGTACTAACTGGGCGTTTTTCGGGATCAAGATTCTTTTCAGATGTTTCACTTTCCGTCAATACAGAGTCGGTGTCTTTCCTTTCTGGATCCATTTTTCTTAAAACAATAACTACACTTCGAATTAAATAATCACAGTAGAGATTTAACAGTATTCACTTCACTTGAATTAGTTATTTTAAATAGCGCAATTTCTTCTAACAAAAATTTTGGATAAAATCATTACACCTACTTTAGTACAAGAACGCAATAGGATTAGAAACATTTTGGAGCATATTATATAGGCGGCCGATACTACCAAATTATCTCTGAGTGTCAAATTTTATTAATCACCTCTCTGATTTTCGACATATTTTACTATCTCTGTGCCGAATTATCTGGCGTATGAATGTGGTAAGTTCAAAATCAGAAGCTTTTTCGAACATTGGTATCATAAAATAGAGTACAAAAATGTTAAATCAGAGCTGCCCCATTTTTAAAGTAAGTTTTTCTATAATAACTTGCGTTGAAAGCACCTACTGTAAATTATCAAAAGTTTGTGAAATTCCTTCTAAATAAAATATCAAATAATATTCGTCTCGATAAATAGGGACCATCTCAATTTATATAGTCGCATTTGGGACTGAAAACAAGAAAAATACTGTATTATTGAAATAATAAAGTAAAATCAGGCTAGTACCTTGCGTAACGCTTTCAGGTGTAGGTATCTTATAACTATTTCAAGTCGTATATTTTTCGACTATTTGACCTCGATAATTTGTTGTGGAGGACTAGCCATTGTTAACTTATTGATGTGTAGTTAACATAAAATCTGATCGAATTTTTTTTTAAAAAGAAATTATAATAAGCTTTCTGATTCCCAATTTTAAAGATCGCGTAGTAAGTTGATACTTCAACAAATTAATGAATAAATTTGTAAACTAAAACTCTGTCTGTCAACTGTTGCATGCTGAAACTACATTTCAAATTATAAATTTCTGTTGATAAACAATGATAATTAAGAGTATAATTATTATTCTACTTCTGTTCATATATATTTGATTCTTCTATTAATTGTTAAATAACGTCAAATAAAAATCTATAAACATATATGTCTAACTAAGTAAATAATTTCTTTTTAACATATATGTCGATATTTTCTGATATTTTCTTTTGAATCTTATTACTTAAATTATTATTTAATTATTTTCGTAGTTTCTTTTACTGCCCTTATAATTAATTTTCTAACAAAACAACTTTATGTCAGGCATAAAAATAAGATATTACTATTTTCTATTCAAACTAAAACCAATTTTTGTTCATTCTAGCTGGCACAGGGCTGTCCACATTTATTGGTCCTGCTATTACATATTACATCCACAAAATTTTAAAGTTTTTTTTAAATATTGCACAAGTAAAAGTTCAAGCTTCTGTAAAATCACGGGTTCCACGATATGTGTAGCTCTTAAAAATTCCAAATACAATTCTGAAAATAAATAATTATGTTAGATCTGTCCGTGATTTGCTTCATATAGTTCGAACGTTAAAAAAATGAAGCAAATTGCGTAGAATCCAGCAGAAATTATATTAAATAGCCCCGAAGAAAATTCTAGAGTTCTGCTGTAGAGTTCAGTATAAATTGGTGCAGAAGCTAATGGTGTTAGAGCCTGAAGTGCTGACGTAAAGGAAAATATTTTTCCTGAAAAAATAAATAATATAAAATTGATATTAAAAATGTTGTAATTATTATTTCGGATTCACCTGTTTCGCTAGCAGGGGCTAATGTGGCCATAACCGAACGACACATTGGTCCTGGAGCGCCTCTAAGAATTCCGATAGCAGCGGCTACGTATAATTCCCAGGAATAACGACTGGTTCCCTTTATAACTGAATCTAAGACGTAGCTTCCATACGAAAGTATAGCAATTGTTAGGACAGATGCTCCTACAAACTAATTTTCAATCTTTTTAATATACATTTTTAATATTATTAAAATTGAGAAACACTTGCCTTTTGCAATGCATATACAAGCAGAGTATTGCCGACAATTTGTATGAAAATCGATAAGGCTTGATAGTAAGTATAGTCCTTTATAGTCCATGCGAATTTTTCTCGAACGAAAAGGAAGAATACATTTGCCGAGCCATCTGTTCAAAATGTTTATAAGTGATTTTCAATTCATTTGAAACGAGCAACGGATCAGGAAGCGAACAAGTCACAGTAAACTGATTTCTCACCTACAACAAAAATATTTAACGTTAATGTTAAAATTATTAGCCAAAGTACAGCTCGATCGTATCTTGATCTTCTTTTGAAGCATGTGTCAAACATTTCCTCCACGAGAGTCCACCTGAACAAGCCACCAACTGATGACTTTGGAAAATCAATGTTTTTTTTTTAAGTTGGTACATATACTAAATCTCTTGTTAAATATGATTACAGTTTCGTTCATTTCGTTATGTACAACACTCTCCTCCAGGCCGAAAATAATCAAAAGAGTTGCTAGAAAAATTGTTACTCCTGAAATTGCGAAGACTACTACAGCATTTGTGGCATGGAAAACTGCACTACTCGATAAATAACCGGTAACGATTCCGACATATAAAAATGATTCATATAATGCCATTCTGTGTTAACCGGTGTTTGAATTAGAAAATAGTTCAATGCATTTTTAGGGACTACTTACCGAAATCCGCGACTATTGTCATCAGTAACGTCCGAAATATATGAAAATGAGATACATTTAAATGAACAACTCGAGCCAGAGATAACTTTTGGAAGCATAACAAGGATGTAATACCACGGACTGATTGAATATTTTATTGATAAAAGTCCAAGGATAGCCCATAGTACGTACATCGAACATAAGCCTGAAAGTTTAATTTGATTTAATTTAAATTTACGATTTTGTTTCATAAAAAACCTAGAAGAGCAGTCACAATTATTGGCTTGCGTCCGAAAATATCCGACCAGGCGCCTATGAAAATTATTCCAAGCGCAGGAATGATACAATCAATTACAGATCGAACCATGAAAATATTCGCAGCATATGGCTGTACTTGGATTTCAATTTCCTTAAGAATGATTAAAAAATTAAAAATTGTTTAGTTTAATTTTCTTTCTCTCAAGAAGTTTTATTTTCTTCAAAATTGATTCGAAAATAAATTATCGAAGCGAATTCATATGCTACTCGAAAGTAACTCTACGTAATGCATATACTTACACTTATTAATCTTTATTACGATTAAAAAAAAATTCCCCTTATCCTTGCACTCCATAGTGTGGATTGTTAATTAATATTTAATGAGACTTTAAGCTTCAGGGAATTTAACTTCGAAAATTTCCAATACCAGAACACAGAGATGGGCAAAGCAGTTTCTTTCAATGAGTCACGCACTGCAGGGAACGAGTTCAATGAAGTGGTTCCGGAACTCTTTGCTCCTTCGTTTTCGTTCCATCGTTCCATCGTTCCTTCGTTCACTCGCGAACTAGTTCGTTCTTTTAGTTGATTCATAGCTCAACTTAAGGGAAGAAGATGATGAACAAAAAAAGGTTAATAGATGCAGAACATGATGTCCAAAAAATAAAAAAAAAGGTTAGTACATGTAGAAAATAATTACCAAAATAAAAAAAAAGGTCGGCTAATTTTTTTACCACGTGTCCAATAGAACTGCAGTTCATCAAAAAGAGTGAGTTACTTCATTCACTCACTTCAATTAAGTGTCCTTTTGGAATAATTTACTCGAGAACAACCCATCTCTACCAGACCACCCGCTTTGAAATATTAGAAGTTAACATCTTCAGGGCTCTTTACCAATGAATGCGTCAACCGTGTATTCATAACCGTGCGCGGACAAACAAAAAAAAAACTTCTTCTAGTACCTATTTAAACAAGTGTCTTATAATTGAGGATGATGTGTTAAATATTTGATGTCATACAGCCATACAAATTGTATCACAATATTATTAATTGATATTCATTATTAAATATTACGGGACTTCCAAATATCGCTCTGAATGAATATTATCTCATTAGCAACCTTTCACCAACCTTAGTTCGCTGCGTTGAAGCCGCCGTTCCGAGCAAAATGCATTCGGATTGATTATACTCAAAAACCTGTGTACATGTCTGATAAATAATTTGATTTTGAAATATTGTTCCTGAGAAAAGAAATACAAAGTACAAGTATGTAGATGCAATCAATGTTTGACTTTCTTATTTTGTTTGTTCTTCAAACCTGATAAGTCTATCGCGAAATATAAGAGTAATGCCGCCGGTTCGAGCGCCAAACCGCGATACTTCCGTCTTTCCGGGGAATTTTCGAATGATTCATTATTCGAATCTATTAACTCTTCTGTAGATGACTCCATGTGGTTAGTTTAATTTATATATAAATTATGCTTTGTTTATAACATTTCTTTATCACACTTATAATTTTAATAATACTTTTTAGTAGATTTGAGATTATCAGACACTAGCAACACTGGGATTGAATGTAAATTTAAAAAACAAATCACTCCAATGTATTAATATGCAGCAATTCAAATAACAATTGAAAAAAGACATTTATAAAGACATCGCCATACGTAACAAAAATTTAATAATATAACTTTGGTTTATTGTACATAGTTTTAAACAAATTGTACTCGATCACAACTTTAATTTTTTCTTGAAATCTCGGCGATATTTCAAAGGTCTTATGCCTCACATTTCTACACTCTAAAACGATTCTCTCGCGACTAATGTGTTGGAAGTCGTCAATCGTTCCGTCTTTTGAATAAATGTTGTAATGAATCATTCATATGAGCGGATTACGACTGAGATGGAAAAAATTGTATGGTCTCCATCTACCATATGTATACATATTTTTATGGATATTATAAGTATGAATGCTTATTTAAGAAATTGCCATTCTAATCGCTTCATGTTCGATAAGAATTGTATAATTCTTCCAGGCAATAAAAAAAATTTAGTGTGTGCAATGATATCAGATTTTTTTTTAAATTTTACCTATGGTTCCCCTCATCTAACATGGCCTATTTCAACAATACTGTCTTAAAGTTTCCTTTAAAAACAAAATTACTAATAATTTTATTGTGCAGTTTTAAATTTGATTTGGATTTCTCTATTCGGAGATAGGTCTTTTTCAAATTCGATAAAGGACAATATCGCGTTGAGAATTACGTTATACATCAATTATACGTAAGGTTTATTAAACGATAATCTATTGACTTTTAGTAGCTTTAGTTTTTGTTACTACATCATCATCAAAAACACCGATTCAGACCTTTACCCTAGATGTGACACAATATTTATTTGCATCACCAAATCACCAAATATCGAAGGTGAGGGGGGACTAGGCAATTTCCAGGTATAGTATAAGGTAAGATACATTTTTCTAAAAATTAAAACTGCTTTAATTTAAAAAAATATTCTGAACTAAAATATAAATTGTAATTTATTGAACTGTATTAATCTTAAAAAATCTGAATTACTTTTCTATAAATTCCTTATATTATCGCTACAATTAAATCTATGGCTTAAAGGAAAAAACCTGACTAAAGTCTGGCATTTTCGACATCGCATGAGTAAATTCCATTTGACTCATTGCTCCAGTATGCTGTATATTCATTTCTTTCAATAGCTAAAATAATAAACAATTAACTTGTTTCTTGTCCAAAGATCAAAATTAAAAAAAAAGTAAATACTCACAACATCACTAATATGTTCCTTTTCATCATCTAATAGAACAACTGGTTCGGTTAATCTATCGATTATTTGGAAAATATCTTCTTTGGTAATTTGATCATCTTCGTCAAAGTCGAATAATTTAAATCCCCATGCAGCTTTTACCGCAAGTGGACAATGTTCTGACATTACACTGCATAGATCAAGGAAATCTTCAAATGAATAGCATTCGTCCTTTTGCGAAGAGAATACTCGAATGAGACGTTCGCGGAATGGATTATGCTGGAAAATTGAAAAATTGTTGAAATAAAAAATTTGTTTGTAATTATTTTATACAATTATATTTACGCGAACCTTGAGCTCTGGAAATATTTCGAATACTTCTAGAACTGGAAAACGATAATTGATGTCCTGTTTAATACGAGATGGACTTATTTGGCTGAATTTGTTGAAAATGCTAAAAAATATTATAAAAATGAAAATTATTAATAATTGATTGTATCTAAAATATTCATCACACAAAAAAACTTATTGATGCTAAATTGCAGAGTATTTATGAATCTTGCAGAAGATACCTATTTTTGTCGAAAACTGAAAATTGTAATGTTTAGAGGAATGTAGAAAAAATAGTCAACGTGGACATGATCTATTAATGGCATCAATTTAAAAAACCAATAACCAAAACCGCAGTTTTAAATTTTTTAGTTCTTCTGAATTGGGTTTCGCTATTCGGTACTGGTAAAGTGGCTCAATAATCGAGGCTAGCATCGGGTGTATTAAAGACCACTAGAAGAGGATTCTGTTTTCTATCAGTTCAGGTACAAATATAGTATACTGAGTTAAAGATTTCATTTAAGTGCACCACACCCTGAAGGCATGAAGAATAACCCATTGTAAATTTTCTAACTTCAACGGACCATTTTTGTTTACTTTATTTTAATCCTTGCTACTTCTCATATAAGTTTGATTTATCTTTTCAGATTCGCCCGTGTTGCTTTTAAACCAAAATCGGTTGATTCACAATACACAAGCTGGTTAAGAAAATTATAGTTAATATTTTAAAGTTAACATTCATTTCGAGTAGTCAAATATGAATTAAAATCGATACCCTTGTCTGCACATTTTGAAATTGATCAATGTTCCTCTCGTCCTTAGGAAAATAAGGTATAAAGTAAATAATAAAATTGATGTTTTTACAATTCCATTTACTCTTCTAAGTAGACAACTGTCACTCGATGTCCATTGCGACTGACACCTTGTCTATCTGCCCTCTTTAGCCATCTTAATAACAACTAAATTCAATTTTATTTACAATGTGCATGTTCCGTCTTATGCAAACATCTTAATAAATGCAGACTCAACATTAGTTAAGATTTCTGTTTATTTATGAAATTAATTTGCATTATATTTGCGCAGCTAGCGGTAGCACCAATTAAAGTTTGTTTTCAAAACAGGTTTTTTTTGCATATCTTGTAGTAGACGTACCTTGATACTAATTTTATTTTTTATACATCTGCGAATAACATTTTATCTATAGATGTATCCTCTACAAATTCTTTATAAAATTTTAAAAATTGTCAAAAACAATTTGACCAAATTTAAGCGTTTGTACAGTGCAGTCAGTGAGCATGCCGTCATAAAAATTTATCTCACAATGTGGTGTTCACTTTAATTGGCATTGAATCAATATCACTTCAATTGTAAATTAACATCTTCTGAGGTTTGTCGAGATGAATTTTTATTTATTTCTGGAACTGATTATACATACATGGAGGTCCAATCAAATGTGTTCACTACTCCCAAAAAGAAGAAAAAAATTAAGTCTGCTATCAGAACATAATGTTAATGAATCACTACATTGTACTCTTATCGTTCTGGATACAATGCCGCTAACTATTCGTTTCACTTAACACTAAAGCACTGCACAATAAGAACATTATTTTTTCAACTTAATGATGGTAAATCTAAAAAAATAAATGAATATTACTTACTATAAAATATCGGGCTTAGTTAAGTACGTGAGCAGTACATACTCGTCAGTTTTGTCTTTGGACAAAGTAGTTTTGTGTCCGCCCATTTCGATTTAAGGCCAAGTTTAAACTGAGATGGAAGAGCTTCGTTTTACTGCTGGCACACAAAGTAAAATGACGAGCAAAATAATAACGTCGGTTGCGAGATATGAGTCGGTTAATGTCAATAATGGGGTACGGAATAGTACTAATAAGTGCCTATCGATAAAAAAGGAACATAACAAAATTACAACAGTAATAACAGCCATTATTGTCTTTTAACCGAAATTGATAACT
This sequence comes from Beris chalybata, assembly GCA_949128065.1. Taxonomy (NCBI): domain Eukaryota; kingdom Metazoa; phylum Arthropoda; class Insecta; order Diptera; family Stratiomyidae; genus Beris; species Beris chalybata. Next base: position 3,225,296 of record OX421894.1, on the reverse strand, counting down.
TGAGTCAACAGCAAAGAAACTTTGTAGGTATCTCAGGTAGAGACTAGTCTTCTTATTTTTATACCTTCTCTTCATGCTGTAAAAAAATTTTAATGGAGAAACCGACAATCGAAGTTAAAACAGCTTGTAAAATAAATATATATTTTTTTACAATACATTTTAGTGATTTTTTGGGTTCAACAAATCAAACTAGGAAACTCAATTTTCAATGAAAAGAAATTCGATTATCAGAAAAAATACCCTCTCCTAAAGGTCATTCCATTACAGTCTCTCATATTGTGCGATCGCGTAAGTTCACAATAAGATTAAATTCACAAAATTTACACATTACAGGGATTTGTAAAATCCAGGAAAACCCAGACCATCGCAAACAATTCACCTGGATAAAGTATAAACATATTTACAGGTATATTCATTATTATATTTGGGAGTTTCTTCGGTTTTAGACCTCTCCTGAGGCATACAACATTCCATTATACAGGCCGAATGAATCCTGATACTGACACAGCATCATCAATTTTACATGTCTCCAACTCTGTGGAGAAATTTTTGTGACCTTACTTGTTAAGTGCTCAGGAATCATATAAGTTTGACTCCGATAGAAACCAGTAGACCATGTCCGAAGATAGAGACCATAATTATCTGGTATGTTTTGTGTCCTAGGATTTCCTCTATTTTCATCGATCCAAAACACTATGAAACTGAAGGTTGGTCCCTTAAGTTTTGACCAGTTCAAATAAAATAAAAAGGGTGGTCTAAAAAGTCGAATTGTTGCAAGACGACGATATACTTTCTCCTTATGTTTTTTCTACGGATTTAATTTCTCATTTTTCGCTAATCGAGTACACACAAGAACAGTCCCGAAATATATTTGCAATTAGTCCTTATCACCAGGGAAATTCCCTACACTCGAAACATCGGAAAATTCGCATCTCTTGCACTCCTTTCAGCTCGCAATCTTTACTCTGGAAAAGCTCTCGAAGCGAATGAAGAAAAACGTGATCGGAATATGTACCATTCGGGTGTAATGCAAGTTACTCGTACTTTGCTTTCTCGGGCGGATAAACTCGTTTCCAACAACCTTTTCGGTGGGTGGTGATATCGACTGAGTTGCCCTTCCATTCTGGCAAGCGGAACTCGTCGTACATGGAACCCCGAGGAGCCCGATTTGTACTCACATTTATAGGTGACGAGTATGTAGAAGGGAGTTTCCGGGCGTAATGGGTACCAGAAACATCTTATCTTGTCGAGAAAAGTTTCCGTGCAAAGTGTTTGAGAAGAAACTTTCGTAATGATGTTTTCATCCAGTTGGTTAAGGTAGAGAACATGCCCATTGCCTCCCAAGAACACTATATACGATTTTTATTACTGTAGGGTCTTGAAACTTTCCCATACGACATAATATTTTGTAATCATCGTGTTGTGCAGCGAGTTAAAGTCTGTTCAACTTTTACGAAGGTGCATACTTAAATTACGAAAATCTTTTCTGGATTAAAAGTTACTAGTAGAAAGTGAAGTTTATCGCAGACATAAACCGGAAAATAGCAGTGCTTCGGAATATTTAAACAGCCCGAGTTTATGCTAGAACTCTGGAAAGGTGGTTGGTTTCAACACGGTGTTTTTATTATAAGTGAAATTACTTACTTACGTACCTACTACCTATTGCATCCATACATATAGTACAGCCAATGGTACCTTTAAATCTCTTAAACGAAGAAACCATCAGGTATTACGTAACATCATCTTAAATCGAGAATATGTATTTTCTATTTTAAGATGTTTGATGTCATTAGTTAAGAAAATGTTTTAAAAAATAGCTCAATTGAATTATGTATTTCGTCTGTTAACCCCAGGAGTAGCAGAACCGTGCATTAAACGTGTTATACCACTTAAAGTCTATTGTTGGTAGAAAACTTTATCCATTGTCCTTATAAAGTTTTCAGCTTGCGTGCAAAGTTTGAAGAGAATTGAATTATAAGCGACAACAATTATATGGAAACTAGGACAAAATGCATTTCTACCCAAATGAAACAGAACTCCCATTACAGTTTTACAACCCCATAACCAACTCGTTTAGGTAAAGTTTCCTTGTAGAGCAAGTGTCATCAAAACGAGTAGGTTTTCGTAGTTTTAGCAAAGATGCGCTCTGTGTCCAATTAAAGTAATTAGTCTTCGTCTATGCCAACAACTTGAATCCATACTGTACACAAATAGTCTAATGTTTAGTAATTTAATGACTCTGTACATCCAGGTGTTTTTAGTTCTAATTATCAACCAAACTTTAAGAGTATAATTTCGATATAAAAAGCTCTTATTAAAAAAAAGTAGTCCACGTCCAATCATTGTAACTATTTGTCACCTCCTATCATAATTTATTTTCATCGTCTGACATGAATAACTACTTTTAGTTTTTCCGCAACGCTTGATTAAAATTGAAAAGTTATCTGGCTTAATTAACCCGATACGAACTAAAGTTTTTTATTGAATGAGAAAAGGAACTACCTAGAAGGATTTCGTAGGAAGGAAAACTTTTCAGATGTTTAATTGAATTTAATCCTGGAAATTGCTTTGAGTTTTCGACATTTATATATATGTGATTAAGATCTTTTCGAATATACATAGGTATTTCTTTTAAGTTGACACATTTGTTCACATGAAGAAGTATGGAGGTAAAAAGAGCATCTAACAGGTCAGAAAGAAAATTGAATGAAATCATATCAAGTAAATTTGTTGTATTTTATTAATTTAATTTTTTAATTATATTTCTAATCTTGTATAAATAAGTAAACATTTTTTATTAATTATTTTATTTTACAATAATTTACAATATTTTACAATAATTATCGAAATTAGTTATGTTCCTTTAATCTCTAAAACATTATTGTTCTGTTAATGCGTTTTGAATTATTATAAATAAATATTGTTTGATTTTGAGTTAGTTACGTACCCGATTTTAATAAAATGTGGTCACCTTGCTATAATAAGACCGTCATTTCTGACGAAACTAACTGAATCTTGAACAAAATTATAATTTCAAATCCAATTATTTTTTTTTATAATAAAATAATTGCTTCTTTGCTGGCAAGCCATAACATTATAATGTAAATTTAATAATAAAAAAAAAGAAGAAAAAAACATGCAATCCACAGTGTAAGTTTTGCTTTGCAATCTGCAGGTGAGCGACCGTTCTTCACCTTTTCTAACACTTTCCATTTCACACTTAAATGTCTGTCTCCAACAAATTAGCTCCGCTTTTGTATAACAACCCAAAATCTACTCTGTGCAAAATTTTTTCATCAACTTTTATTTTGTCTCATCGGAAATTAATCGGTCGACTGAACTGAAGCGTGAAACTGTGAAATTCTGTGTTTTAGTAAGAAAACTTTTTATAAAAAATAGTTCGCAACAATTCACATGTTTTACCTTTTATAATTCACTTCCTCTTGGTGTCAATCTTTTAAATCGATTGTGCAATCAGAAAGTGAATAGTTCAACGTAAGAGTTTAAGAAAAGAAAAGAAAAGTTGTTACTTGCTTGTCTGGAAGCTTGTCTCTCGGTTGGATTTCTGACCATCACAGCTTGAGTCATTTCTTCAAAATCATGTTCGAAAAATTTGGACAATTTGAAGTCATTAATGGGAAAAAATTTTATACACACTCGTAAATGAATCGAGAGTTGAACTCTTATTTCCTCATCGTTTTTCCATCTCAAGCAATAAATACTCTTGGATTTGTGCTGAAATCTAGTTTAAGTTTAAGGTACCATAAAATTGCGATAGTCCTCTAATTGACTCTATGCAGCAAGTATAACAACGTCTTGAGATTAAGCGAAGTACATCATTGGCATTGTAACATATTGTTGACTAGATTGAGCCGGAACTTACTGAAGCTGAAAGTCAGATCATCGCAAAGGATAAGAAATAGGTCCCTACGGCATAGGATAGAGGTGTGACGATATTATAGATGACTAACTTTCTCAAGGAATTCGTCGCTGAGTACCTGTTCAATTAAATTAACTGTAATTAGATTAATACTTTAAGGCTCCATATATCTTAAAGAAGATCAAGAAGTACAAATTTAGATACGTGTAGCACCGATTTTATTCCTTACCTTCTAAATTTCAGTTTCTGAACACGATGAATAAGAATTATCTTGTTGAAAGCGCCATGAAAATTATGTTTGTTTTTTAGTCCTTTTATAACACATGAAACTAATACACCGATGCTTTTGGCACAGCCTACGAAAGGATCTTTCTTTTCCTTTAACACTTTTAAAATTTAACTCTATTAAAAATTTAGGGACAGAGGCGAAATGAGTTCACTCCCCGAGTACAGCAGTTTCGTGCGATTCAAAATGATACTGCTAAGCAGCTCTTAGCCTAGGCACAGATAACATTGTGCTTAGTTGTCGTATGCTATACTAAAAATCTCAACCAATTTTTGAAAATATGTGGCTAATATAATAATGGCTAATATTTGCCAGCTAACGAGTCTTGGATAAATGGTTATTTAAAACTATAAGAAAATGCAGTCAAATGGTATAATCGTACTTACTCGTATATTATCCAAAATGCATATTTGTCCTATGTAAAACACTTTTAATTTAATTTCTCTTTTAATATTTTTACTATTAAAATATATTATAATATATGTATATTATAACAATTTGTCGTATATAAAATCTATCAAATTTGAAAAAAAATGATTAAATTCAACTTTCACGATTACAAAACCATCTTTGAATTAACAATCTTTACCATCGAAAATATAGTAAAATATTTGACAATGTGATTTCCTTTTATTATTACTTTATTTTACACTTAAAAACTTAAAAACAAGGTAATAAAAGAAATTTTGTAAAAACTTAACAAGAAGGTAATTAAAGAAATTTTGTTGATATTTCGTGAACTAGCGACACTTAGGTGGCGTCCATTGTTTTTTCTTCCAAAAAACTTTTTCATTTTAGGTACTTGAAATTGGCAATTAGCAATAATTTATGAAACATATAGGGAATTACTGTTATTTCTTTTAAATAAAATTCTTGTTTTTTTTCTTCAAATCGATCTTTTTATTTTCATTAGAGAACAATACAGTAGTGCTTAGCATACAGAATTCGACTTGGATCACGCAATCCGTTATTGGGTTTAGTTTGTTGTTCGAGTGTTTTTAAATATGTTTCTATTCTATTCTACTATGTATGTTTTGCTCTAATATACATTAGCAACTACAGAAAAAGTTGTATCAGACTTCATTGCACATTTGCCGTTTAAACCAACTAATGCACAGGATCGGCTCCTTGGAAAGAAGTGCATCAAATTCGAATTTCCCTTCCAATAAACCGCAGAATGCAGGTCATCGTTGAACAAACACCACGTTTGGGCGCGTATTTCTGAACTTTTCCAAATTGAATTTAATGAAGGCGTCATCACCCACATAATCACGATAATAAGGTCTCGATTATCCAACCTGCTCTTCATCATAATCAGATTGTGCATCTCTACAGCTTCAGCTTCAGCAACCCAAGCGCACCTGTCCTGTGTACCACAGCTTCCACAGATTTGCTTCCAGTAACTTTTCATTGTAAACTGGAAAATTATCTCCGAGCTTTGAGAGATACTCGACCTATTGGAACTGACTTGCGCCCACCACCCACATTCCAAGCCGTACGAACCGAAAGCTTGCCAATGTATCGTGTCGGGTGGGATTGGGCGCCGAAAAGGTCATTTTCCAAAACTTAGAGGCCATCGTACGTACAGCGTTTTTCCAATGGGGCTAGAGCTCTGGATGGAGGGTGTGTGAACCACGGCGGCTACAACGTACAACTTTGAAAACCGTTTTTTCCCGGTGCAGCCAGTCTTTGAAGTTTTCTTGGCGTGGTCGCGTGTCTTGAGCGGTACGACGAGTGAATTTTCGTTTGGCGGTTGCATTTTGAAAAAGAAAATCGGGGAAAAAAACCAATTATTAATTGAGAGGAAAACTATTACAGTGCGCACGTTGTTGTGTATTTTTCCGTGTGTTTACGATTGTGCTACGGAATTTTCATCCCATGCGTATCGATTTCTGTGCGCCAGGGCAACATCTCGAATTTAAAAAGAAAAATCTCAAAGCTTTTCCGTCCCAACACAAGTGCAGCATCCCAAGCGTTTCTGAATGGCGGGAAAAAACTCTTTTCCGAAATTAATTTAAATTGTTTGCGGTGACGAAGTTTCCGGCATTTGGGATTAATTGAAAATTTCGAAAAAAGCGGGAAATCGGAAAAGCGAAGGAGTAAAAAAATACCCTGGAAGGATCATCTCTGCTGGAAAATTCCGAGGATAACGAAAAAGGTGTGACTGACAATCTTGGGTCTTTTGCTGCTTTGTGGAATATTTTGCGCGGTAAGTAGACGCTTCGTAAGATTTAGTCTATAAGGTTGGGATCGGTTCTTCGTGGAAAAAGGGCCGAAAAAGTTTTTGGGTCCTTCCTTAATTCAGACTTCCGTTTGGGGAGTGGGCTAATGTTCTTTCCATTAAATGTGAAAGATTATCAAAGAAATTACAAAGTGCTCAAGATGTGAAATTCTTGTAATGATAAGTAGTTGGCAATTTATCTTCAGAATAACAATCTTCTATTTGTTAGTGGAAAATTATTTCGTGGATTTAGAGACGTTAGCTGCAAATGAAGAATACTTGCCTGTCTGAAATAATAGACTGCTATTTAAACGCCCTTTTCAGAAATTCTATAGATCTGATATTATTTCAAATATTTCGAGTAGAATCTAACAACTGAATTTACCATTTAAAGACTAGAGAAATAATCTGTTGTTAATTTATTGCAATCTGTGGTGGATTGGACAAAAATAGAATCATACAATAAAACAATAATAACGAGAATGATTTTAAATATAGACGCCGGAACTTAATAAAGATATTGTACGAAGCGAGAAGTTCGTTATGATGTGATTTTTTTTTTTATTATTTTACTACACAAATTTTAAAGAAATTTAGAAAGTTAGACTTTAAACAAAGCGAATTCGGGCCGGGCCACTGTAATTATTCGATGTCAAAAATAATTTTTCAAATCTTAGATAGTATCCGCTGCAATAGTTATCGGTTTGTTTTGTTGTCATAACTTGAAAAAAGGACGACGTAAATCCAGAAATTTCAAGCATAGTAGAAAGTTCGAAAGGTTTTGATTGAATAAAGGTCTTCGGTCGAAAAAGAATATTTATAACACCCGGAAATAGTCAACGCAGGAACACCATTTCTGTGTGTTACAGAATAGGACGATTCTCTTACTCGTTTATCGTAACGATCAGACCAAAGATTCACTTTGTTTCTGCAACGATACCTATTGTTATGTGTTAGGTATTCGCTTAGATTTCAAGTAAACACAATTCATTTAAAATCAAGAGAAACATCTTTGCTTTCAATTAAAACTGCTTTACTGATCGTCGTGTTGCTTCGTCGGTTCACTGTCGTCAAAAACTGTCTCTGTCTGAAAACTTTCCGTCCTGCCTGCGTGAAGTCAAAGGGTTTCGCAAATATTTGATGGTGTATGTGGAATGTTGGACAGGGCTGGAGAAAGAGTCAGAAAAAAATATTCGAAAAGTATGCAGATTTCTACATACTGGAGGTATTAGAAGGCTGTTGGTTTTCCCACTGGAAACTGATAGAGTTGTGCGGTGTGCCAGGGTAGCATGTAACAACATGCTCAACGCTAAAGTTGACAAAGCGAGTTTTAAAAATTTTATTCATTGCCTTCTCGATAATTTAGCTTGAATTACTTTTTAAAAATATCATCTGCTCTTTTCTTATGAATATTTTCTATCGAACTAACACCGCGAAGCTGTGGATTTTTCTGGGAATGTGTTAATGTCCTAGCTTCCAACCCTTGATGTGAAACCGCGGTCAATCTGTCCCTAAGTCATGCAACGAAAATCTTACCCTAGCATTTTTGGTTCATCCCTTGTATTGAACGTGTACCACATGGCTTTTCGCAGAAGATTATTGTCCACTTGATCAAACTCACCTGAATTCGGTGCATAAAAGTTAGTTTACGTGGTAAAACCGAAAGATTCCAATCACGATTATAACATAGCAAGTAATAATTGATTTGATCGGCTTAGAGACGATTAGCTTCAAGAAAATTACAGATAAATTTAACGTTACTGTGTCACCCAGGATAGCATAACTCTTAGTGTTTCTAGACCGCGGGCACAAAGTGCTCTCATAATTCCAGTGCCATTAAGGACAGTGTATTTCCGGTAGACAAGAATTTCTAGTGTAGGAACGAGGACGGAGATGTTCATGCCAACTAAGTATGTGCAATGCACAAGTACGAGAATGTACATTGTCCTCATATGTGACCTGAATTCTTATTTTACATGAGTTAACAACATTTACACTATAGCAGATTTTCTATGTCTATGATTTAGTTATGAAACGGGACAAACTTTTTTAACTTATGTCAGGATATTTTTTATTGAACATTGTACTTTGCTTAAAATTTCTTTTTTTTCAATTGTGTGGTCAAAATTTGAAGTTCTGTAAATCTTCCATTTAAAAAAATCATTACTCTTAAAATGGTTGGGTAAAAAAGTTTTTTAAACTCAATAACATTTTTCAAAATGATGAATAATATTTCTTTATGAGCAATAGAAGCCCTTTCCATTAAAACAGCAGCAAAACGAGTCCTTTCCTCGGACCCGATAGCAAAAATCATTGTGGTATTAAAGCTGATACTCTTAGCAAGTGATGTAAGAAATTTTTATTCAGGAAGAGGGAAATAAAGTTAATACGCCTTAATACGCCAGTACATCGAAAGAATGAACTTTATAAAAATCAACTGTCCAATCTTCGGGAGCATCTTGCCCGTACGCACGATAGAATCTAGTAAAAATTTCAGCAAACAAAATACGTCGTTTTTCCATTTCATTCGATAGGGACTTCATTTCCGAACCGTTTTCATTATCAGCTGGACGTTTATCTAAGATATCGTATTTTCTCACCGATTCCCAGACATTAGAGATTTCTGCTGGATCAAAATCGTTCACATTTCGCATGCCAACGAAGAACATATCAATCACGCAATGCTTTCGTCCTGAAATGTAAAATAGGCTTTAGGAAGTGATTTTCGGATATTTTCGTCTTAAAATAGGTTTTGGTCTATAAGAAGGTATCTTGTCCTGTTTTTCCTATTAGTACTCACCATAACGCCTTAAAAAGTGAATCTTAATTGGTATTGCCCTTTTGATATCAGAAAATCGAAATTTTAATAGCTGAAGGCGCGGATCTTTTCGTGACAAGATCATGTCTCTAGAAATTTGCCTATAACCCGTTGGTGTGGTTAAATTATGAATGCCCAGGATGTTCTGATCTCGCACTAGATCTGTCAGCAAAATAGTTGCCTGTAAGCAGTGGTCCCTTTGAATACTTTCACTACATTTATTCAGTAATTTTCAATTGGTACCTGTGTCGATCCTAGTTTAAAATCAGTTGCCTTGAAAGACTTGTCCCAGAAGAGCTTCAATCTAAACAGGTCCCACTTGGCTTTTAGATACCTCCACGGATCCTGCAAGTACAGTAGCTTTGGTGTGGTATGGTCCCTGTTTGAACCGTTTAAAAATGTTCGTTTTGAATCGAAAAACTTGAATCTTGAAGTTCGAATTTTCCTTTCCAGATTTGATAGTTGTCTTATCGAGTGGTTTGAAGAACCAATGGCTTGAAGCGCAGATAATTGAATACAACTTGTTGTATTTGGCACTAACACGGATCTGGCGTATCTGGGCAAATCATTAAAGTAGAATATTCTGAACATCACTACTCACTTTTCACTCCCCCTTCAAATTTAAAAACAATTTTTTTTACTGAAGAAGAGTTTTATTAAACTAAAATTTTGGAGGGTACTATAATTTTAAAAAATAGTTATTTGTGCACTTTTAATTTGACTGACGAGCAGTTCCCAGCCAACTATTAGCCGATCTTTATTTCGACTCAAACTTTTTATTTTGAAATGTGAATTTTGTTTCAATTATCATAAACCAAGTTTTGAAGGTTTAAAACTTCAAACTTTAGACATATAGTATTTTGGTCTGAATAAATCTGTCGTGGTTTGGAAATATTTGTATTGGAGCTATTATATCGTATGCCATCCGAAACAAGCTTAGGATACGCGATGCAAACAACAGAACTGAACTGGGTTGGATACCAACATTTTCTTGGTATTTAAAACTTATTTTGCTTTAAAAAGTGTATTCCCAATTATTTAGTATACGTAGGTACAGTTCAGAGAATGCTGTTGATAACCATTTTCAAACCGCCTGCTCCTTCGGGAGATGGCGCTATTCATTATTTTTGGTCCTAGTCCTTTGTATCTTTCGCTCCACTATATTTCGTCGAAATCCTTGTTTTATCTTGCACATTTCTTGTCGTCATCACTTCCATACCATCCATTCGCTGGTTTCATTTTCTGCTTCTTGTATATTCCTTTTGATGTGAAGGATGCCCTTGGGAAGCCGTAGGAGCTTTTTATCGGGTTCTCCATTTTGTTGCTGTGGCAACCGATTACGGACACATCTTGAGGCTACGAAGGAGGTCAAAATTTGAATGAAAGCTTCATCTTCCGTTTCTTGTTCCTTTGAAAAGTTTTTCTATAGATTTCCGAGAGAAGTGAAATGAGGACGAGGTGAACTTCTTTGCGCCTACTATTTCTTGTTCCCCATTAAGTTCGTTGATCCGCTCTGATGTTTTGAATGGTGTTCTTTGGATGGCACTTTGTAATAGGCTTCGCTATCCGGCCTCTTCGCCCTTTTTCAGTAGTCTTCCATTCGGTAACTACACAATAACACAAAGGGATTAATTATTCAGGACAATCACTTTTCTTTGCGGATTGTTCCATGAAAAATTCCATTTGGAATGTGGTTTCGGGTTTTGTTCGATGAAAATCATTTCAACTGAGGTGTGATAAATCAAAGGATATTAACAGTGGTGTGCAAATAATCAGTCCTCGATTTGTTCTTGTATTTGCTGCAGTTTATCACAGCAAGAAGGGTGTGTCTTAGGAAAGGGATTGTCGATACAAATTGAAATGTTTCTACATCAGACCTGAAACTTAGCTCGAAAAGGATAAGCAGTAAGTCCTTAAATCGTAAATGATAGCCATGAATTTCACTTAGAGTTGTTCTTCAGGGAATATTCAGTCTTGGTCCAACTTTCTTTGAATTTTTTATGGAAGATAGATTTACTATTTGCTATTCAAAGAAGGCAAGATTGTACTCTGATTGAAATCTGTAAAGTATTTAGAAGTTTTTTAGTCCAAAAGTTTGTAGCGCATAAAACACTGGACAGAAAGGGTTCAATGGAATTTCACTTTAATTGTCACTGGACCAACGTGGGAACTGTGACTAATGAAGTAACTCTTAATATGTACTCTAGATTGAATTTGTATCATTAGTTGAATCCAGACAAAAGTTTGTAACGCATAGAAAAAAAGTTACATATTCTTTTGTTCCAAAAACCGCAAATCCGCTTACTTCCTCTCCGTGCGTTTGTCTATCTGTACGTATGATAAGTCTAGAACGCTTTGACCTAGGTCGCGTTTGTAAGGTTCGTTAACGGGTTAATTCGTTCTACTCCTTCGAGTGGATTCCATACAAAAAGTACTTAAGAAACGTGTTCAAGAATATTAGCCGATAACTTCAGAACGGTTTAAGCTTGTGACGCGTTTCAAATTTTTGGAAGTATGATTATAAAGAAATTCACATTAATCCTTCGAGTAGCTCCCATTTGAAAATACTGTAAAAATGTCCTTATTCAATTTACTCAAGAAATCGTTTAGCTATAAATTCGGCATTTCGTAGAAATTAGTTTTGGGTGAAAACAAAATACAAATTTGCTTTTCAACGCAATCTGTCCTCTCCTTCTTCAGGACCTTCTCTTAATAAACAAACAACTAATTTATAAGTTTAAATCGCGCATTTTTATTAACCTTACAATATATGCTACCTACCGTACAATTTGATCAAAATGTCGTCTATGAAATTGAGTTCTACTTCACATTAAAAAATAAAAAAGTAAACAAAATTCCTCAAACAACACGATAAGGTTACTGACATTTCGTTCTAACAAAATAATCTAGGACAATTACTGTCCATGTGTAATTAAACTGGACAGCAACAGCAACTATAGCTAGTCCTGAAATAGATTTCCCATTTTTTCCTGTAATGGCATTGTGAAATATTGAAATAAATCGGATAATTCCACGAAAGGACAGCATAAGCATAAACTGTGTGTAAACCAGCATAATACGTGATGTATCTACCAATCCCTGTGTCCAGTCGTCCTTTATAATATTCCAGTCGGCTTGCGAGCTCAATGGGGTAGTGTTCTATTAAGTTCCTAGGACCTAGATAAAGGTCAAGAAGATTGTTGTATCACGCAATAGGTTTAGTCCACAAAGGACGCCTCCTTCCGCTAGTCGACCTCAACAGACGTCTGCCTTTTCGAAATGGGTCTGGCAGGACCTTACTATACGAGCAGTACCCTGCGTACTATTAAGCTAATACGGCGTAATGAATGCTAACTACGAGCTATGAATATCCTTGGGGTTCGACATGACCACGATACGAATACGATACGATGGTTTGGTTGAGTCGCCTCAACTCTGGCCATTCATCGTTTTTTTGACGGGCCATCGGCGAAGGACTGGGCGCTGGGATTATCGACATGGAAAATCTCGACAAGTTAATCGTTGACTACCGCAAAACTTTTCCCCCAAAATGTTTCCACTCGAGTCGTCGCTTAAGTGCTCGTTAATGTCAGCGACCCTATCCCAATATAACCTAATGAAACTTCCTTAATGTCCTTAAATTCATGGAAGCTTCAATGGATTTTGGCTGGAGTGGCTCCGAATGTGCCGTGCTTAATTTGTTTTAATTTGTGAAAGTTCGATCGTTGGCCATCGAACAAAATCGAATTTATAATTCATTTAGGTCGTGTTTGAACTGCGACCGAAATCGATAAAATATTTACCATACAATAATCAACGTAAAAGTGACATTTAGATCCTTCGATAAGATGCTCGTAAAAATATGCTTGGCATATCGTAAACTTAGTTTTACGATAGTGCGGCCATTACTAAAAAGAAAGGTCGGCCGGTGATCTAGTTGTATGATAAGACAAGATATTTGTGCTAAGAAAAGCCAGCGCCGCATCACTTTCACTCAGTGGCTCTTCATCAAATTATCGGAATTTTGCAAAAAGTTTATTACGAATTCGAATTTATGCAATGGTTGCGTTTCTTTAAACTCTAGATTTGCGTTAATTATGTATTTTTGCAAGATTAGTGAAATATGCAATTTTTTGTTTAAACCGATTCCGATGATGTAGACCGGAATTTTAAATACAACATTGCAAATCAGATTAATGTGATTTAGTCGTTTCGACATTCAAGCTTTTGGACAAACTTTTGATTGACCTTTGTTTTTTGCTGAGTCGAAAATAACCGAAACGAAAATTTGGCGGAAATGCATATTAAATTTACATGACTTCGAACTGCTTATAAAACACGTTTGGCAGTTTTGGAGAAAGGTATTTTTACTTTGATACAACAGAAGTTAATTAATGAAATTTTTTGGGGGAAAAAAAAGTTATAATATCAAATGATGATTTAATGCCAAAGATGCAATATTATAATCGGATTGGAATGATTGGGAAAAAAATTTGAGGTTTTCTAAAAAATTCGTATAATTTGTGCAATGTAAATACATTTTTTGGTAAAATTCGTGTTTATATTTCTGTATGAAATTTAATCTTCGGAGACTACTGAACTGACTGATGGTGAAGACGTTTCTCGGGGTCAACGGGATGCCAAGCGTTTGAATATAGGGAGGTGAACAATATATCTGAATATACTAGTTAGAGCTCAAAACAAGAAATTTACCAGTTAGCTCCTTGTTAGTTGGAAATGTTTGTAATTGAGTCGGTTTGATGAATAATTACTGCAGTGCTTAAAACCCTGTATTGCTCAGACTCTAGCGTCATATCGGAAGAGCTCAACAATTGGAAGAATAGTTGTGATGTTCCAGGTATTATCGTATAATACCAGGCTCAAAATGTTCCTAAAGATAATACCATGCATGAACCATGAGGAATGTGCCCACCTACGTACATACCTACTATTCCTCGTATTGATATTAGATACTTGAGTTTTGTTATTAAAATGAAATTGTACTTGATATCAAGTTATGTTATTATACTATTGAGGTATGTTTCATTTAATCGCAATCCGTAATGAAATGACCCATACTGGAGCTAAGAACGACTACAGATATAACCGCACCTAAAAAACCTATACAACATACTAGTGAGCACTTACGTTCACGGCAACGAATCACAACAATAAGCAAAACATAAAGCAGGAAGCTCAGGTAATTGAATTTCTGTCACGTTCCAATGGTGATCAAAAATGCTGTCAGGTGTTTTTTTGATCTGATTCTGGATTATGTTTAGAATATAAATTTATTGCTAGTGTAAAAATATGAATCTCAGGAGAAATTGAATACCCAGACAAAAGATGACAAGAAAAAGAACTAATCAAAATAACGAAGCAGTAGACAGGAGAGTTGTGTGCGAATGAAATAATTCTAATGTGATAAATTATTAAATTTGTTTCTTAAATCGAATAATATCTAAACTCATAAAGGGCTATGAGATCGTTCATACTACATTACTTTTCTAATTTTCAAGCAAATAAGTAACTACTCTCCGTTAACTTAATTCTAAAATCTCGTTAGTGCTAAAGTGTTTAATTTTAAGAAAAAAAAATTTGAATTTTTCGAACAAAAAATGGAGTTATGAAGTTTTTAAGGTTTGACAAAACAATATATATTTTTAAAAGCATAGGTTTCACCGGAATTTCAAGAAAAATAATTTGATTTTGTATGGTGGCATGAGATCTCGAGTACATTCGATTGCGAAATATAGAATGAATTTGAAGGGTCTAGAACTTACTACGTTGTTCTAATTGGATATTAGATGGTTGTGCTTCTCAGTTGAACATTTTCCTAAAGTTTTCAAGGACGGTATTTACAAGAATTTTCTCCCTTCTGAGCAGAGCATAGGACAATTGCAACAGGAAAGATTTGTTGGCTTGAAAAGTTAGAGTCGGAGTCGTTATTTCATCTGTGTATCCGAAATTTAGCATACTTCGTTGTGAGATTGATAAATTGGGAAAATCCGAATAGATACGATATCTCAATGTCAACACTCTCATCAGATGAGCTTTTTAAATTTTAACTAACATTTTGTTCATGCATGTTCATCAAATAATGTCATTATGTCTTTTTTTTTCAGAACTTACATCGATATATTCCCTACGTATCAACCAAATTGGAGCATATTCCAATTAATTCTCAGAATAATTGAGAGACCCATACATTTTTCATTCCATTTTCATTCGTGTAACAATAAACAGTCAACATTTTCGGTTTAAAAATGGATAGTAACTCTGTTAGTCCACTTCCACCTCCTGAAGCTCCGCTCGCCATGATGGAAGTGGAAAAAACTCCTCCTGGAAGTCCATCTGCAAATGATATGCCACCCCCACCAGATGAAAAGTGAGTATAATTTTACCATATAAAAATTAAAATTACACACAGCATTATTAGAGTTACAAAAGTATTTTTTGAATTTTGTTCAAATACTCGTAAATTTGATCAAATCAGTTTTTCCGGGTCGTTTGCTCTGTTCAATTGCGATATGGCGAATGTAGATTTTTATCATCCCGTCAAATTTGCAGCAAATGAACGAAGTGTGTACCTACTGAATTTAATTTTAGTTCAAACTCGGACTACAAATTTCTTCGTAATGCCGGAAACAAGATATAAGGTCGTGCAATTCGATAAAAGTAGTATCTTAAGATGCCAATTGTTCCATTGATTGATAAAATTGTTCACAAATTATTTTTGAACACAATATAGCTGGTAGTCACTAAAATCCAATTATGTTCCCCAGATGGTTGACATTGATTTAGACCTTGATAAGATAAAATACTTCGGTGTCCACAATATTTACACATTTCATAGAGTTATCAAAAATCACAAGAAATAGCACTTATTACAACAGACGAATTTAGAACGTGCTTTTTTTCTGTACTTTTCTAACAATGTCCAAGGAGAAAATAATTGATATTATTCCAAGGTCCGTTCCTCTAATTTAAAAAAGAATCACAGCAAAATCAAGCACCCCACAAATACGATGTCCGATTTTTTCTTCGTCTAGAAATGCATCAAGTTGTGCGTGTACGATTTAATTCTTGATTAATCTAAAGCAGAAAATTGTTCATATCCTATTTGCACGGGAAACTGTAGTGATAATCTAGCCACTTGGGTTATCCGGATCTAATATGCAAATATGCGATCTAACTAATGACATGAGTATTGGGAGTACAGAAAATAATGGAAATTGTTTCAAACTAGCCCCCAGAAAGAGTCGTGCTTCGAGACAAGATAATCAGTAATTTGTTAATAATATGAAATATTATTATTTGACCCTTTTGTTTGAATGAAATAAGTGAAATAGTTTCTTATACATAAATCTGCAAGTTCCCATCAAGATATTTAAATTTCACCAAACTTCACAAAACGGATTCTTTTCACATTCTTCGACAAATTTTGGTGTATGTATTGGGTAAATGGTAATACCTACCAGCACTAACATTATTTTCCAACTAAATTAAATTTCGTACTTCACATGTGAAGAACTTGACCACTTTTGGAATGGTTATGGTACATAAGCCGTACACACGATAATTAAATTTTCGAAAAATTATTGTTGGCCTTTAAAAAAGAAATAATATTTTTGGTCCGTCGAGCCGGATATAAATGAGTAATAAATGGAAACCAGAGGAAAAGAAAAAATTGTTCATTACAAAAGAGTTGAATCATATTTGTTTGGAAAATTTATTTTTTATAATTTACTTATGTATATATTATAATATGTAGAAATTCTTACTGTTTTTCGGATTGAACGGATATTACTTTTGTTAAAGAAAATAAGACGGAAATTTGGTACCCAAACATACATAACTATCTAAGCATCAGACCGCAACTACATATTTTTCGTTAAATTTTGAGATGACGATTAGTTGTTGTGAGAATGGATTAAAGTTGTGTTGAATATTTTTTGGCAATGTCAGCATAGTGTCAACTCACTCGCATTCGGCCATCAAAACTTTTTTAATAAAGCGAAGTCTCTGATGAATAGTCATATGATTCAACTCTTATCGCTTGTCGTATGCATCTCAATTCAAAAATGTTTGATCCCCTGGCTTAAAACATGTTGCGCAAGGCTAAAGTTAAACGAACTGTGTTTAAAGAAATAATTATAAAATCCGAAAATAGTACTAGAATTCGCCACAACATAAAGTCGCGGTGATAAAATTAGATTGTGGGAGATGCTTCCAAAATAATATAGTTTCGTCTGTGAAATTGTTTTCCACCGAAATGGGGTGGCGAGAACCACACACAAACACAATATATTCTAAATATTTCACATTCAAAAGTTCATCATAATGAAAACCAGAACAGGTAAGCCTTAAGCCTAGGTGTTTGTTTGGATCTTAGAATTTACAAACATCTTATCTTCGGGCCTTATATCATCCGTTCTACATATGTCAGAGTGGTATTTGCGCAGAACTTGCAATGAAATTTAATAGCGCCCTTACAAAATACGACAGGTTACTTTGGGGCTCGCTTTTCAGGAACATCGCATAAAATACTTTAAACAACATCAACACCCCGGACCACTAAGTAAATTCCCCGGGGATGGTGTATAAATAATGGTAGTAGATAAAAGTTGTGTGTTTCTTGGCTGGCAGGTATTTGAAGAAGTCGAATCTAATCGTTGGCTTTAATCTTTTCTGGAGATAAGTAGCTGGGATATAATTAGATAATTTTATTCAATTTCCATTTCCAGAAAATCAAATAATTGGTAACGAATCAAAAACTCTGTGCAAATCTGGGTGAAAGCCGCGAATGAAAAAAGAAATGATGGCATGGCGGTGATCTGGGCCTGGAGGATATTTCGATTGAATTTGCATAGAAATCTTGCACAAGTTTATCAGCTGCATCATTCGCATAAGTCAGACATCTCAGATACTTCTGGCGATATTCCTCCCCAGCTGGACGTCTGGTTTCCGTTTACTATTCTTATTTATACTTTTCCAAGACATTTCTTTTTTTTTATGTCATCTCGGTGAAACATGACAGATGCTGATGGAAAGTAAATATCGGGTGGCATCCTATCGGGTGGCATCTCCATCGCACAGATCTTAGAGCCATTCTTTGTCTGTTTGCTATCGCAAAAGATGAAAAGCGAGACGGAAATGAAAACGATTTAAGTTGGCAACTGAATAGACCGCAGCCGCAACTTTAGCTGCTTGGAAAAACTATAGAATCACCATCCAGCCACTATCACCCATTTTCATAATAAATTGCTCACGCTCGGCATGATTAAAATTTCAAGTGCACTCTTGAATATGGCAATTTAAAATTTCCAATTTAAATTTTTCGCGAGTGAAAATAATGATGGCAAATTTTTTGGTAACAGAATTTTCTTTTCGATGAAATTAATAACTTTTTAGTGGTGCTTTTTAATTATTGCAAGTATCTGGCAAATACCAATTCAAATTAAAATTGTGCTATTTAGGGTTCAAAATACCTCGTATCAAACTCTAAAAAGAATTCTAAAAAGTTGGATAGTGAAAGCGTTGTTTCGAAATATACTACTAATTTGGTCGTGAAATGTTGTTGAACTCTCTTTAACTCATTCCCTTGATGAGGTACCATGGTCTTTCGAGCTATGGAGTGTCGGCTGTAGAGAAATTATAGAATAAGTTTTCCAAAGAATTTTTTTTTTAAATATTAAAACGTGCATTACATTGTCGAGAAATCGGAATATCGAGTCAGTTGTCAATCATAATAATTGTAAATTTGTCAAGATCTAAGTACATGCTACAGACCCTTTCAATAATACTGCAATCATAAGAACACAACTTTGAGCAAACCCCTATAAATAACACCTAGAATATTGTACAGAATTTAATCAACATAATATGAGAAACTGCTCAATGTCAATTATTACGACAATAAGTCTAAATATGAGAAATGAACGAATCGAATAAATGAACAATGCACCGGAAATACGGTCCTAAATTAAGTCTAACATTAAGGGAAGCCTACAAGAATTCTCCCGTACATTGACCTGTTATATAGCTTCAATTAGGCCTAAGTACCCAGAATGCATCACACTTTATAACCATGTAACTCATCCCCACATGCAAACATATAGTTAATTCTGTTTGAGATCAATCAGCACAGAACATATTGACGAAGCACTTACGATATATTGTAAAGCACTTGTAGCTGGAAACCAAAAGGGGGAAAAAACCCCAAAAATAATACGGCGGATACTTACCTATTCCTTTGGCAATCCAATAAAAAAATCGAAAGGGTGTGTGAACAGCAAAGCTATAAAGACGACGACACTCCAAATTAATAAAAAGCGAGCAGGCATAATATCTTTTCGACACGGCACGTACGTCGCAGTCAACCACCCGTCCATCAAATTATAAACTACCCTACCTGTTGGATACCTCAGTCACACGGGCACATTATTCAACAGTTTGCTCATCCTTATGATGTGGGAAGCGTTATTCATTCTCGTTTTTCATTCTAGGCGGGGAACTCCTTCGATTTGGTTCCTCTATTTCCTTTAAGTCATTTTTTTTGTTGGTAAATCTTACGTAATTTCAGTTTTCAGGTAATGATTAGATATCTTAACATTTTTTAGCAACAATTTTTACAATTACATCAAACGTAAGAATCACTGCTTGTTTCATCTAGTTTCTCTTTGGCATAGAGTACTCGCCACCTTGCTACAATCGAAAAAGATTTAAAAAGATTTTTTTTAACTTCTGTTCAAAATAAATTCCAATTTTCGGAAGGACTTAAAATTTAAATTAGCTTGAACTAGTAGAAATTTTTTTGATATTTATTCGTATAACTCTCAAATTTAGAATTTCTCCAAATTCCAAATTTACATCAAATTCCAAATTTTGGTTTTGGTAAAAATACAACATTAAATTACTATTATTATTTTTAATAAATTTTAAACATGAATAAACAATTTTAGATTTTAATTTAAAAATATTATTGCAAATATAAATAAGTAGTTCAAGTAAGGTGAAATATATTCAGTTATTTCGTAAAGGGGTTTAATATCGAAAACGCTCCGTCATATTCAGTTCTCGAGAAAATATTATTTCCTTCGAGTTTTTGAAATTAAGTATACATCATTAACAAGTAAACATCTGTAGGAGTAAACCTTTGTATTTTCTCTAATCGATATTGTACGATTAATCAATTCGTCACTCGAACTTATCAAATAAATTGGACTAAGACTTCACTTGCACAAATATCATTTCACAGTTCCAGAATGACCACCATAATTCCGGCTCATGAATAGGAACGTACTCTGTCTAATGGTCTCATTCTCCGACGCAAACTTATCAATCCTTCCATTATTTCCTCATTGGGAAAATGCATTACTTTAATTAGATATGTTCTGTGTTCCGGACATACAAGTAATTCATTATCATAACAGCTTTCGCTAAAATTGTTGTTTCTGTTGAATTATATGGTATACAATACAAGCCTTTTGCATTGAAATTATGAAGAGGATGAGTAATTATTTCTCAAGGTTTACTATATTTAGTTTATAATATTTATTAGGACGCAATTTAACTATTAATATTCAAATTTTTAAAATTTTAAGTCTGGAAGCCATGACAACTTTTGGTATATATTCCAAGCCGTTCCGAAGATTGGTAAAACACCCCAAAAAATTATATATATATTTTTCTTAACAGTTATTTTTGTTCTTACAGTTAGTGGCTCCCAAAATATAAAAACCAGAATGATTTCCTTTTCAACCTTCCCAACCCCGACCCATACATTTTTTGATGTGGTCAATTTTACCAATCTTATTTCCTTAAGTATTTCATATATGACACCGGAAATTCCAGAAAATTTGTATTCCCTCCTCCCTCATTTAAATTTGTATAAATTTTAAGATGAATAATGCGTACGGCGGACAACCGGACTATATTTGTTTGTGTGTCTACTAGTTACCCTTATCATATATGTTATCTATGTATATACTTTTCCTTCTAGTAACTACTATTTTTAAATTACTTCCATTATTTTTATTTTTTATTTTATTTTAAGTTAGTTTGTAAGTTAGTGTGTAAGTTAGGTAGGAGTTAACAAGCAAGGTTTTTATTACTTAATTTTTCCTTGGATTGAATTAAAATAAAAAACAAAGAATCCATTTTAGTAAAAATCTAAATTGTAACTACAGATGCAAAGATATAAAATCTGATCACTGAAATTGTATAAAATTGTACGAACTATTTTTAAAAATTGAAATAAATCTATCTATCTAGTTACCCTTAAGGGGGTAGATGCACTCAGAAGCGTAAAAAAAGGCCTATTTTAAAAAATTTTTTTTTTACAGTAATTAAGTTTATTTTACAAAATAAATTATACAGAGTTTTTATACAATGCTTTAACTTAACATTTATGAAAAAAAAAAAAAAAAATACATATTATTTATCAAAATATCGCCATATCGGTTGGATCCTCTCCCGCGAGTAGTACTTCGCGGTGTCCATCACAACAGCCTTCTGGATCATCTGAATTCGAAAAACCAAGGTGAAACCTTTAGTTTAATAATAAATCCAGTCTTTAATCGAAGCTTTTTTTTTTTTTTTGAAAATTTACAAAATGGTGGCATTCGAAACTTTGGACTCTGATTTTCGATAAAATGTTAAAAGTTAATTGTTTAAAAAATATAGTAATTGTTAACAAAAATCAATATCCTTCGATTAAAGACTAGTTCTTAATGCCAAAAAGATAATATTAAAATTTCATCAATATCCACCCAATGGTTTTCGAGTTAAATTGGGCACCGAATGTAAAAACACAGTTTTGATAAAAACGCGTTTAAAGTTCCGCTACCTGCTCTATTCACAACCGAGAGGTTGAATGTTGCTTCAGTAATTACTAAATATCTTGAAAACTATTCATCGGATTGACTTGAAATTTTCAGACAATATTCTTGAAACATCATACTTTAAGAAAATGAAAAAAAAAAAAAAATCGATTTTTCAAAAATTCTAAGTGCATCTACCCCCTTAAAAGAGAACTGAACAGAAATTTGAGTAATTTTTTAACTTTCCGATATGAATTTCTGTATTTGCAAGTAGATATGTTTTAAACTGACTAGAACTACAAGTCACAGAATTTTAAGCGAAATGTCCAGAGTTACTCGTTGTTCAGCTTTCTGTAATCTTGTTTATAATCTCATTGCCATTTCTGCATGAAAATTTTAAAATCAGAAAGTACAAGACGAATCAATTGGATTTTTTTTTCAAACATCAGGTGTATTTTATTAATCGTATCAAGTTTGTTTTTTCCATTATCATCAAAATGCTGTTTACATGGGATTTTTTCAACTCAATTGGCCGCGAATATGCTCACGTAGACGCAGTTAAAAGACGCCCTTAATCAGATTGGCATTATTTTACACCCCGTTGACGGTGAAAACCTTTCCTTTTCCGCAACGAATTTCAAGATTTTTGTCTTAATGGCTTCGGCTGAGGAGGCACCATCTGTTCGACGACTACGACAAATGGGTCGTGCTTTTTCAGTTCATTTATGAAATTTTCCGAACAGCCTATAAATATTTTATGGGATGTTCTTGAGTTCAACTTTTTATTGATATGCACGGTAGATCGCTCAGAAGGAAAATCGAACTTTATTTGTACTGAGCATTTTCACGAAAATTCTTCGGAATGAGGTTGTGGTTGGGGAGCAGATATTTGTTTCTTATAACCTTTGTACTGGCGGTATCAAAATTAGTACGTTAGAGTGGATGTTATTTGGAGTTAGACCATTCTATCAAAACCACTCCACACCATTCGGATATCGAAGGATGGACTTGTTGGCTTTTGATAAAAAGTTGAAACTTTTGGTGAAATTGCCTATTGATCGGAACTGTTATGCGTCGGTTTCAATCAGTTTCATTAATAGTTGATCTAAGATCTAAGTTTTTGCTCATTACACGTCTCATGGTAGATTCATAAGAGTCTTTTGACTTCCCGATGAATGTATATTTCAAGCTCTATAGATATTACTCTTTCTTCGTCTCGGAATTGCTCTAATTTAATAAACAAAATATATCGCCGTACATACTGACCTACCTGTCCATACTTTGTTCCCGTCAATATTGGTAAGTGTTATGAAATCTTTCTATAGTATTTTTAACTTGACCCTCAAGTAATGTTATTAATTACGGACCTCTTTGTGAGAAGTAAAAGAGTTCACACAACCTCTCATATCACACAATCTTCTATATAACGTTGAATTACTAAAATACTCCTTATTCAAATGTATTTCAACCTTCAAATTTTCAGCTTAATCATAACATCAATATAAATAATAAAATACAAAAAAATATATACACTCTATCAAAAAACCACTTGACGATCCCAAAATTAATTTTAAAGATTTAACTTTTCATCGGAAGAACTATTTCGTGTAGGTACATGCCTTTCTTACCTTATTTGCAAAACTTCCTCAATGAACGATAAGTTCGAATTAAATATTATTATGTCAGCAACCATCAACTCGAACTGCATATAATACACCCATCAAAAATATTTTACCTTGATAATGATTTGAGTTGTTAATATTAAACATGTCTAAATATTTTGCAGTCCGATAATTGAAAGTGCAAGGCCATAATATCGCTACCTTGACGTATGCAAGTACTTTCAGAATAAAACTTATTGCAGCCACCGAATTTGTTATAAGTTTTATCTTAAAGTTCATTAATAAAAAAAAATATAGATTTAGCGTTTCAGTTTGTGTTTATAAGAAAAAATAAATGTGAATGAGTGCAGTTAATTTATATTATGTATGCATGCATAAATTATCATGAATAGACATTTAAATTAATTTCAATCTAAAGTCAAACAAACATAAGGTTTAATTCACTGTTTAAGCTTGTTCCATATACGAGTACAATTTATTTATGTAAGCTTGGACTACCGCCGCTAGTCTTGTACAGATGGCGTATTTATTTTCTTGGAACGGAGCTTGATAACAGCTTATACTATTTCAAATAATACAGTGCCTCTTAAGCGATAATAAAACACATTTAAAAAAAATCAATCCATGCGTGCAACACATGCACAGCGTTTTTTTTGTCTATTAATTTAAATTGTCTCCTTGCCATGAAAGGTATCTTCGTAACGTAATTGCAAAAAATAAATCGATACGTCACGAATAATAAGACTTAAATAATTTTTACCACCGTAAGGACGAGTTTAAGAAAGGAAAGATTTTTTTTACTAGCATGACGTATGCATTTTGACTACAGTAGAACAAACGTTCTTCTTTTGAACACTTCATTTCCGCATGCAAAATTTTAAAATGGTTTTTTAAAATTTGATTTTATTATAAAATGAATGTTAAATAATAAAGAACATTTTTAAATTCACTTTGTAATAAAAAAAAACCAATAATGATTTAACGAATTATCTCTTAAGTTAAATGCTTCTTTATAAAATTGAGTTTTCGCATAAAAAATTCAAAATTATAGTATTATGTTTTTTTTTGATAAATCATAATGGTTTTAATCTGAATTTTCTTCTGATTTCTATCACAATCACATACTTTTATTAACTTTTTTCACGTTTAAAAACTCGAACAAAAAATCGTTTGAATTTTAAATGTACTGTGAGTAAGGAACAGATCCGTGCATACGCTAGAATGAAAATAAAAAAATCACATTAGTTTTCTGTCTGCTGTAACAAAGGATTAAAAAAGCTTACCTGTACAAAGTATTTATTCATTTAAATTAGGTTATTCGCCGTTTGTATTTGTAAATAAGTTTGCTGATTGCATATGCAAAAGTATAAGTAGGGAACGCATTGCTTATTAATTGGAGTGTCGCTTTGCATATAATATTGTTTCGAAGGTGAGACATATTATGTCTCACCTTCGAAACGTGATTATATCAAGCAATCTTTTAGTGCTGGATTAAACCAGTAATAAATACTGCATTGACTATATCTCTATATCTCTTATTGAAACAGTAAGTTTGTTAAATCGTGACTGTTGTATGATATAAAAAGCGTGGGAATTTATTTCATACTCATTGACAAAAGGACCGAAAGGAGTGCCTACTCGAACCAAACACTCTTATAGTGCTAATTGTCTCTCTTGAAACAGATAAATGCAGAAGTCCTGTGCAAATATAATTTATTGAAAATTGCTCATAATACAATAGCAAGTCATCTAGAACTATACCAGAATTTTTGCCCCTTTTGATAATCATAATTTACGAAATTGACTACGATACACGTTATTGACATTTTTTCGGTATTAATTCTAATTATTTATAAGATCTACCTTTTTATAGTAAAAACAAATTTATTACGTAGAAATGATCTCACATTTGTTATGGTCGTAAAAGAAACAACGATTTATGTGGTACTAAAAAAGAGTACTTGTGATATTGAAAATTTTAAAGTGCTTTCGTTTGAATTTTAGTCCAGGATCTTATTTTATTATCCACACCATTGCACCACCACCAATAAATTGACTTAGAACAAAATACATTGAATTTTTCATTTCTAAATTAAAGGTAAAGAACGTTTATATTTACTTCACACGTATAAGCGCTTTGGGATGGTTCAAGTCGGCACAGTTCTTAATAAATAGTTAATCGGCCTTAACTACATTATTTTGCAATTGTTTCAAGTATAGTGTGTTGGTTTTTTTAATTGTCAATGTTCTTATAATTAAAAAAATATTGGCTTAACATTGTTTTAATTATTGTGAGTTTAACGATAAAAAGTGATTCAATTTTACTTTATTATTTTAATAATATTTAATAATAATTTTTGTAATGAAAGATAATTTAAATCGATTTGTGTACCTTCTAAGAGTTCTTGGCTATAGAAAAATGTTTGCAAGTAAATTCTGGAATATTTTGCGTTTAATGATACTGCAGATCGTTTGGAGCTAAATGGGAGAAATAAATCAGAGATTAGAGCTTAACTTCCAGAACAATTCATCATCAACAAATCGTCTTCTCACCACGTCTGTGATTCAATGGTAAATTTGTGATATTAATTTGTTGATAATTCTGGCAATTTTTCTTTGCTCATTCGCCTCAGATCAACCCAAGAAGAAAGAACAAGGATCAGAGTGAAATTTTGAATAATATTACTATGGATTATTTCTAGAAGACGTCCAACGGTTGTCTGTTTTAAAACAAACCGTGATATTCTTTCAGTAAAGAATTTTTATTAACTAACATGTTTTTCGTTGTTTGTTGTTAATATAAATTTATTAAAATTAAATTGAAATATAATTAAAAAAATATCTAACCAGACTTTGAAGCATTTTTTTTAAATGAAGTTTTTGTTAAATTGACCTAAACAAGTCGTCCATTTTGGATTTGATCCGAAAGTAAGAGGTTTCGAGATAGTTTCTAGTTACATAAAATAATGCAATTAAAAAAACAAAAAATCCTAATTAATTATTGAAACAAAATTTTCTAGGTACTGTAGGTATCGCATAATTTATTTTGTACAATACAACATTTGGCGCTAAATTACTTCCTGATCACAGAATTCAGTAAATACTACAAAATTCAGACAGCATTCTTCAGTACTGGAATAGAACAGAGTTCGGATTGAGTTCCGCTGGAGTACCGAAGTGTTGAAAGTTCTTGTAATGCACATCTACAATTTAAATAATTAAGCTAGGGAACCCTATTATTGTTCGGGTTTAATTAATTTTCGTCGGCATTATTAACTAAAATATAAGGGTTTTCAAAAATTTCTTGTTAATATTCTTGAGAACCTAAACTAAATTGAACGTAACTCAAATTAACTTATTGATGGGAGGTACGTAAGCGTAAGAGCACCAACCTACATAAAATCTTGTTTCACGTTTTTCTTGTTTTCCCATTCTGAATTTTTTCTCTCGAAAAGTCGAAGCCACTGCAGCGCCCAAATGTGACCATTGAAATAATGCGACAATGCCGTTTCGGTTGAATAAAAACCCAATTTAATCTCAATCTGGTTTCATTTAGCCGCAGAAGAAGACATGTAAACAAGTGCTGCACATCATCACTCCCCGCAGCAATGCATTAAACTGTTGCTGGACGGCATGTTGCTTGCTTTTTTGGTATGTAAATGGAGCGAAACATACGGGAAACCTGTAGCATCTGAATGAAATGATTGCCTTCATCATCACAAGATGCGTGCGTATACAACTCTCTACGCTATTATGGGAGCTGGAAGCTGCAGGGTCAACTCTGTAACGAAGACTCATCCGAGGAATATACTCAAGCAACCGTTGGAATAGGAAGCGCTTAGGAAGACGCTAGATGCCGTAGCTGTAGGCTATCTGGGCAGAAGCAACCATAGTCAGGCTGAGCTGAAAAGTTTGAAGAACTCGAAGTTGGGCTTGGAGAACAATATCCAGCGTCAGACGACGCCAGTCGCTACACCAGTCCCCGCAATTCCAGCGTTTTTTTATCCAGTCACTTTATTATGTTTTGTATCTGATCATGCTCACTAGCGTTAAAAAGTATTTATCAGATCCGACATACGATTGTCAGTTAGTGAGAAGATCTTCGATCGCAAGCACTTGTGAGGTCCAAACGACTGGCGCGAAATTTTCGAATTTATCGGTTTAAGTGATCAACGAACGGTTCAATATTTCGTGATCGTGGTGTAGAATTGTGATAAAATCAATAAAGTTCTTTGCAATTGAGCATATTCAGTGTCAATATTTTTTGTTATTAAGATTGAGTGCATTAAAATATATATTTTTAAAAAAGAGACACGAAGTCTTCCAGGAATTTTGACTTTGTAATCATGACTCGTGGAGCAGCAACACCAACGTGAGTTAATTTTTTTCTATCAATATTTAAAGAATGTGAAAATCCTTGTGGCTGCATGGAAGTGATTTTCAATTTAAAAAACTCACAATTCTCAAACATATCACAACATATTCGATATGTAATATCAAGTTCCCCTTAGTTCGGAATTCCTTGAGTTAGTAATTTTAAGATCGTAAATTTCAGTTCAGAAATTTTATGTGACACATGAAAAAGGAGCCGCAGTACAAAAAGAATGACTACGTTCGATATTTTTTACAGATTTACAGAGATTTGAACCCATTTTTCATTTTATCCGCTGATAGCAGCTTTTGGGGTATATTTTTTTTGTTTGCGAATATTGTACAAGATATAGGTACGAGATAATCGTTTGAATAAGACACATGATTTTTGCGCTAAGTAAATGTCTATTTATCTTTCCAAGCTCTGCGAAATATAACATAATGCATACGAAGATTTCGAGTGGAAACCATTCTTTGTATATGTAGATATGAAAAATCTATTAAAGTTGAAAATCGTACACTTAACTAAGTTTATTGGTTTCTATTTAAAGCCCGTAGCCCGTACGGGCGTTTTGTTGTATCTTATCGACATCAAATACGTGACGAACTATGAAAAGCAGCTCCGACCTGTAATAAAATATTAACGTCTTAAAATATGATTTGATTTGTATAAGTATCTCGACTGTATCGTAAAATAATGAGTGCTATTCGTATTTTATGCAACATTATACGCACTATACATATATGTAGGTAGGTATTATCAAAAAATACAAAGACAAAACAATCGTTGTTACGGTTTTACAGACCTTTGATCTCGATATTTTATTTCCCTCTGATTGGACAATGTACTCCTTCTTACACTCAATTATTATTGGAATTAATGTAACAATCGAATTCAAATCTCATTTTCAATTTGCTGAAAGGAATATTTCTAGCAGTGCCAGCTTTAGATACCGGGGTCTGGATGGCGAAGTACCTGAGTGGTATCGAACGAGAGCGTAGACACAAAGACTGAAGTAGTGTTTTGGAATCCCACCTAGCCATGGACCTATTACCAGTCATTCAAGTAAACAACATACACGATACCTATTCTATACTAGTGAAATTTGCTTATGCAATGTCTTTAGAAATAATGCGATACTGAAATCCAGTACTGGTACAGCATCGATTTAAAAAATTCCTAAACACTGGTGAATATTTACTATCTTAAATTCAAAAATGCAAAATACACCAAAATGTTGTTTATTATAATTCTAATCCGCATAGAAGAAATTGAAGTAATAAAGAAATCTGTGTAATTTAATAATAATAATAAATAATAATAAATACTAAAGTTAAAAAAGGAAGTCAATGAACTGCAAGAAGCTGATGAAGTTTTCGTATTTCTTTCGCTCAAGTGATTAGAAATATTCAAATTTGTGGGGTACTTCATGGAATACCGGGCATATCGACAAAAAAGTGGTTAACTGCATTGAAGGAGACTAGTGCATTCAGGTCCAACTGAAGTTGGATCTTATTCTATGAACACAAAACCGAAATGAGTTGCACAAAATATCTTGGGATGAGTAAATAAAATTAATATTATTATTATGTATATAGATAGATGATATGGCAATAGACTATTGGTATAAATATTTATATTTTATAATTGGGGTTCTTGAAGCAGCAGATAATCAAAAATTTCAATTCATTCTTGGCAGATTTCGAGTATGTAATGGAACTTTTTAAGAAAAGCAGATTAATTGAAAATTTGGTTTCATGATACAAGTTTATTCTACTACCATCTAAAAAAATTTAATTTAGAAAAAAATACTATAAAGTCAATAAACAAGATTACTCCACAGTTGGGGTTTTTTCCTTCTGCTCAGTATTGAGTCCTTAAGCACGAACCATTAGATAGCCTAGTGATTTCAAGATTCGCCACGTGAAGAGTATAAAAGAGTAGCACAAATTAGTTCCAAGATAACTTGATTAATATAGCATGGACGAGTAAATTAATAGAACGTATGAGCAAGAATTGAAGATCATTTGATAAAGCTATATATTATACATACTATTGATAAAGAATAAATCACGCGAGTGTGCAAGGTTAGCTACGATTTAATTACTGATTGTGATACTTACAGCAAAGACTATCCTTACAGGAGTAAAAGGGTGTCAAGTGTATTTCAAAAAGGGCTTAACAGTGAATTTTCTTGTTTCCTATTTTCTCTTTACATGCATATTGACTCCAGCATAAAAATATTCTTAGAATAATTTAATAATAAACAATATATCGTTCTTCAAATTATAAAACCATATCTTGGTCTTACCACCCATGGTCTAATAATAATTTTCGTTTAGAACAAATCAGTAAAAAATTAATTCCGAAATATAGCTTTTGAATAATATCCCAAAAAAAATTTATTTGATTGGTAGACCTTTTTTTAAATAATAAATTCGAATGTAAAAATTAAAGTTAGAAAATTGTTCATCAAAGCTGTTGCTTGGTATATACATTTCTTCATTTGGTTTCTCATTATGCATTGAACTATGCTTCAATTGCACGCACGAAATATCAAATGATTAATGTATGCGTTATTTATTTGACATTGTACGAGTAGAATTTTGATTTAAAAAATTACTCCTAATTGACGAAAAAAAAGAGCTGATCAAAAGGTTTTCCTTGTTCCACATCCGTCAATCTAAAGATACCGATTAATAACACACAGTCATAACCGACAGGTTCTTTCACCTGTTTTTTATGCTGTTTTTTGTTGTAAAAAAAAAATGCTTACCTATTACAAAATAAATTGAAACAATAAAAACCTAATCGTTTCATATGTACGAACATAAGTGAAAACAAAAATAGCCATCGATCAACTTAAAGTCCAGTCCATTGCCCCAAGCTGCCCAAGTCCAACTGGATTGCATGCAAACATAAATTATGCCTAACTAAAAACCGAATTTAAGAAATGAACTTTTTCCGCAGGTTGGTCTCGCACGATCTTCGATAAAAGTGAATTTAATGCATAAAATTTCTTGGATCGATCAGCTCAAAAGTACCATTAAAGTCGAATAAATTGTATAACTTTGCAGTAGTCGATATTGCACACGATCACGTATAACTTACCGGTGTAATTTCCCTTGTAGCGATCATAAAATGCTGAAATTGATCGTGAATTTAATTACAGATCGCCAGTCAAATGATTTGATCGCATATAAGATTATGATTTTTTTTTTTTTCTACGTTCTTCGAAGATCTTAAGACTTTAGTGTGGTTCGGTTTTAAAACTCAATCGTTAGAAAGAAAGATGCAATATGTTTGAGTGTTTTGTTGATCCGCCAAAGAAAAGGAGAAGGAAGGCACTTCTTCATAGCATTAGTATAGTACAACAATTTTTTAACGCTTGCTTTTTTTAGCTCGTAATTATTGTAGACCACAGAATGTTTTATGACCGATCGCCTGGGACTGGGAACTTTAAACGATGGATTTTCGAAGAGAAATTTTTCACTTTTAGTTTCCGATTCAAATAAATCGTTTTGTTGATGTCGACTTGTCGGTCTGACTGACTGCGGATGACTTTAATGCTTTGATCTTCAATTCGAGCGTATTATGTAGAAAGTTGCCTTTACACTTTATTACAGCGGATATGGTGCTTTTGAGGTAATTAGATTTAGGTACGACTCACTACAGTACTTTGTAGCATTGTGCATCTGCTATTACCTCTTGAGTTCACTTCGATTTGATTGATTTAGCTATTTATTTGCATATTAATGCTTTCACCATACGGAAGTAATAAAGTAATGACAGGCATCGTAAGTATAAGGAGAGAATGTGTAGTTAAATATTAAAAACATCACTTAGGTGACTATTTGGCTACAGTTCTTTTTATTTAACCTTCTGTTAATTCGATCTTCCAGTAAGAGTCGCGTTTTTTGAGCTTATACTTGTATAAACCACGATATGGCCAATACGTCCTCGAATATTCGTTCTCATGACAATGCTTTTTTCGCACTAGCTAGAAGTCAATCTTCCTTAGAGAGGGTATCAAAATCCACTATGTAATTTTTTTTGATAATGATTTCTTACGTAACAAAATCTTCATGTGAATATCGATACGGAAACTAAATTTCAGTATTTTTAGAATAAGCAGTTCAAACTAGAAACAACCCCCACTGCACTCCCAGCCTCATCCTTCAAAATATGACCAATGAAAGAACTCTAGAATCTTCAAAATACATTATGAATTCACTCCTTATAAGAAGTTTTTGATCAACCTGTAGGGTTTGTTGTTATACATACATTTTAGGATTAGGAGTGGAGTTTAGAGAGCCAGTAGAAGTATCGATACAAACATTTCAAAACAAATTCATATCAAATCTACCCTGTAAATTCATCATTCCATTTGTGGAGCCTATTCAAAATCCATTTGTTGATTTCGTTTCGAGCTCATTTGTTGAATTCACTTATTTTAATTCGCACCATGTTCGGATTCATCATAAATAGCTCTAGTGAATTCACTAAGTGATTTTCTCAGTGATTTTTTTTTAGATAAGTGTGTCTGAAGAATACGGAATCAGTTATTAATCAGTTCTAATTTATAAATACATAACTAATTTCGCAATCACTTGGGGAATAATTTCTGAACTCTCTGCACTTTCAAGTGGATTGCTCGATTCTACTCACACTTGACCTGACACTGCAAATCGGTGGCGTAAATACAAAATTCATTGTACGTAGCCGTCGGTCAAAGTCGATTCTTGACTGTTAGCATAATACAAAAAAAAATATTCTAATATAGCCACTTAACTAATTTTCTAATTTCCATCAGAAAAAATCACTTTATACCCTAGACATAGATGTAGATGCTTAGCTCATCAAACAACATACTACGCATTTTCAATTGGATAATAAGCCTGCTTTCTGAATTAACTAAGTTTAATAAAATGCTATCCAAAAGTTCCTAGGCATTTCCTGTTATTTTCATTCGTTAAGTCTTAATGTTGAGCCTCATCTGTTGGACATGTTGTCATAGAGTACATTGTTCCATATATCGAAATTAAAACCGAATCAATGACAATCGTAAGTTCCAGATACCGTGTGCTCGTAATCTAATTTATTCACCACGTTTATGGATATTTGCGGTTCCAATTATACGGAGAATGTTTGCTTACTAATTCACAAGACTTATTCTGAACTGAAGGCAGGTTGTATAAGATCCGTAATTTTCGGTAATTTAATTCGGAAAGTCACGCAATCCAAAAGACGATATAATTTTTATTATCTTAGATAAGAAGATGGATAAAGATCGTCCATAGCTTTACTTTTAGTTGTTCGAATTGAGGTGATATTAAGATATTCCGCCCGGTTCGCTTCATATCTGACCTACATGAAGAGCTGCGATACATTCCACGGTAATAGGTAAAACATGTAAGTGAAATCTCGAGCAATATCACTGCAATTTTACCGTGTTATAACGACAGGGAAAATGTCTTTAGGTGCATGTAGTTACGGACGATACGTGCTTCTAATTTGAAACTGGGAAAAAAAAGTATTCTTCGTGCCGAATTTGGCTCAGATTTCATTCATTACGTGTAGTTAAGAGGAACGTGCTGGGAATTTAAAAATTATCCGAAAAGTAATTTTGCCCTTTCGGCTTGCTGCCATATCGTATCTTAAACTTGCAGTACGAGGTGTCTTTACTAAGTATTGCACTATCCGATGAGTTGTTAAAGTACATAGTTGTGCGTCGTGCCCCATCAATGGGGAGTCCAGTGCGTCGAAGTTGGCACAAGCTATTTGCGAATTTAATTGAGTTGAATTAAGCCCCGTGATGAGTCTGCTCTTATTTCGATGCTAAACCACGATCAGATCAGTCGGCTTTTTGCTTAGATTGTTCCGTCGACATTATGGCGAACGCGATTTGCACCGTGATGGATCTGTTCAAATGCCTCTACACTATACCCATACCGTAGCAAACATTTAAATTTGAATTTAGCGAATGTTGTTGCTCCCACATATTCTGAGATTCAGTCGTATATTTGCTCATAAACATTCTCATGTATTCATGTGGGCTAGTAGCTAGCAGGAGCGTCTAATTGAAGATGTCATTTGTACTTGACGGTTAGTTGTATTGCCGCGGGGTCACAAGGCCAACAAGTTTGCAGAATTAATTTAAAAGCTGCAGTTCGTGATGAAGGTACTTTGCCCTCATAGATTTCTGCCATTTGCATTGGGCAATTTAGAAGGCATACTATTGAAACATCGGCCAGTGATTAATTTCCTGTTTGATTAACAGCGAGTTAATTTGGTAACTTTTGTTTTTTAACAAAGCACCTGTAAAGCCTAGAAACATGAATGGGAATATTTTACGAATGGTTGATTGTTCGGACATAAGAAGGCCATTGGCTGCAATACGATTATAAAATGCATATTTCCGGGTAAAGTTTATGCCACTCTCCCCTATTTCCTTCCAAGAACAACTAAAATTTCTATACTTTAAAACTAAGTGCGCTTATAAGAAGAAGGAAGTGATACTTGCTCTCTCCAAATTTTACTGCATTATATAAATAATAGTAATGTGATCGATTTCAAGAAATGACCCCAAAGCTGCAAACAAAATGTTCAGTCCGTCTGTCCGCCGTGTTCAGTACGCAAGCTCGTTTGAATGCTCAAGTTCTATAATTTTGAAGGATCGTTATTTCCCTTAAGTATAAAGAAGTGTATAAGTTTGACTGAAATTTATATCCCTTGAGATTCGTCAGACAGCTAGGCGTATCTCACGCTATAAATTGCAGAAGCTGATTATTTCTGTAGAGTGCAAGGTGTATTTGAGTTGAACAAGAGGAACAATCACGCAAAGACATATGCTGAAGTGTTGGAAAGTTTAAATCAATTGAAATGCAAATGACCTCGTTGATTATAAATGCAACCAGAAGCAGACGATGTATCACATTGAGAAGAGGATGTTAAACTCGTGTGTATCCAATGGGCAACCCTGGGGAGCTGATGGAGCAAATGGTAGCTGTGCAATTTACATTTTGTTTCTGCAGCCCGTCTAGTTGCTATAAACTATGAAGTGTGTGTACGAGAGTATGTAGGCACCAGTTCATTAAAGTATGTCACTGGGGCTTCTAGTTCCACAGCACTAATGATGGTACCTTGTGAACCTTCCCAGAATCCATTAGTGATGCTTCCTAAATTCTACGTCGTTTCACACTACTAGTTCATAGGTGACGGTTTACTACGGTCAATGATGGCTTCCTATTGTTTATTTCTCAACGTTTCTGTCGTAGCGTCTTAACTAACGCGATACTGGGGAGCTTTTTGTCATCATGATTTATGGATGTGTTTCGAGGCCGTTGACGCCGTGTTAGCAAGACAGGAGTTGCTCCTATGTTGAGCTTCATGGGAGTCCCTTGACGTCAATATCACATGTGATAAGGTAAAAGCACAGGTGGGAAACCGGTGTCTGCATCAGCCTGACAAAAAAAGGATGCGTGACAGTAATTTCCTCAAGAAGGGTCGGAAAATGGGCCTAATGGAGTATACCTAGCTCTAGGTTGCAGATATGGGAAATGATGTATGGCAAAGTATAACACGCGTTTCGATAGTAGCTCGACAATACCAAGTCATTAGTCGTATCAGATTCTTAATTCGATAGGAAGGTTTTATGTAGACACCATCGATAACTGGCTAACGACTTTCTATACTTGTCTATACAAATGATGTTCACATTATCGCTGAAGATTTGACAAGGTAGAGATTAGAAACAAGTGGTGGTGTTTTTGAAGTACCTAGGAGTAGATAATTACCAACAATTACCTCCCTACAGTAAAGTGATCGAAAGTTCAGGAAATTTAATTAAGAAGACGAGGTATTAGTTGAGGGTCTTTTCCCATTTTATGAATGGACAATAAACGCGCACTAAGTATTTCCTTTTTTAACAGAAAACATTTTCCCTCTCACTTAAAAGAGCCCCGGGTAAATCTTAATGGAAGTAACTACACAACGTTAGAAATCTACTGTTCATATACTTTCTCACCGAATTCAATGACCGAGTAGAAAAAGCCCCGAGGAGAGATTTTTGTGATTTTCCTTGTGGTCCCTTTTAACCGAGGAAAGGCACTTTTCATTCGGCTTGGCAGAAACAATCAACATGTGTAATTGCTTGTGGGTACTTCGGAAGTACGAAGCATTCATCTCTGTGATACCCATTCTGGAGTAAATGAAATACGGAGCACATACATAAGTATATACCGTCAATTCGATGAATTTGCTTCAATTAAAACACAAGTGGAAACTGGACTTCTCTTTGTGTGCAAAACCATCACTTTCCAGTATCTGGCAGTCCTGCATCGATTTAATTGAAAGTTTCGCTCAATTTAATTGTCCCCTGGTGGCTATTTATACTCGTATGACGATAAAAAGAAATTCCCACGAAACATGCATTTCGGTATTGCAATAGTCTGGTGATGTCGAATACATTTAAAATAAAATAAAGTCGACGAGCGAACAGCTGTATTTGAAAAATAAATACGAGTAGTATAATTTTTGGAAGCCAGTTTTGTGTTAGGGATTTCCTATTCCTGCTCATCAGACGACATATCTCTACTACCTTCTATAAGGCCTTACCGAAGCTCCTTCCCTGACTCGTAACCTCAGTAAGACCTTATAGAAGATATTTTGTTAGTAGGGATACTAACTCCGATATAGTATACAAAATAATTATTTTGAATTCCTGCAAAAATTAACTTTCAAAATACCAAAATCTTATGGTTACGGTAATGACTTTTGTCAGCTATGTAAAATCTTTCCATTTTAATTTAAAAGTTAAAAGACGACATACTATAGAAATGATTACCCTAAATAAAATAAGTAATTTTCATAATATTTTGGCTACAAATCAAGTTTTTTTTATTACTAACGATTTCTAATAGAAAATAGAATAGAATAGAATCAAGAATATTCAAATTATTCACAAAAACCTTATAATAAAAAAATAATAATAGTAATTTAATTGTTGTTAAAACAAGGACCGTTTGGAATTATTATTATCACGATCGAGTGATCAAAGTTTTGCTGAAAATCTATGTCTCTATATTTACATTCCAAGTACCAACTTGGCGTCACAATAGGCCCAACTGTGGCTTCAGTGACAGAAGTTAACCACACCAACCCTTATTTCCAAGTTTCAACTTCCTAGCCGAACCGATTCCTGTGATATATGTATAGGCATATATGTATATACCAAAGCGAAACTATCAATGAATTAAGAAGAATGAAGTAAAACAGTTTGTTGGTATTCAACTTTACTAGGATGTCACATACATGTTGATGTTTAATCTATAATTAAAATAACGAAAAGGTTTTTTTTCTTATCACATTTTGTACAGAACTTTCTTTAAATTTTAAACAATTCAAATACTATCAACTTGTCCATTAGCCTTGATCTGTGGAAACTTTGCGTTTATCTTATTATTCAATTACGTCTTAAGAATTATCAACTGATTGAAATTAGCCTCTTAGGTAGATAGATGATGTACATATCTATGGAATATGTATACACTTTACAGCGTAGTTCATGTCTGCGATGTGATAATAATCGAGACAGGCAATTATTGCCTGACATGTCAACGTCATCATTTAAATTTTTTCCTACAGTGAGCAATATGCTGATTGTCTTAATTAGATGATTAGTGCCCACAGAAAAACATTGTTAATTTATGCGAAATAAGTTAATTACTAATTTTTTGGCGATTTCTGAGCAGAGCAAAAATTAATTAAAATATTGATGCTATGGTGCGATGGAAAACTATATTTTGAATTTAGAACTCGTTTGTTTAGCTCCTTCCAATTGCAGCGATACAATCCGTCTCTAGCCTTTATAGTCATATTGGCAGAATCAGCAATTATTTATGACTTTATCAATAAAAATAATTAATACCATCGTGCTGATGCAGCAAACTGCTATAGTTTGCATGGTATCCAATTATAGAGAAGTTATTCTAAATATTCAGCTATACCATACATTACTTATTGTGATGGCACAATATATGAGTAGGTGAGGTGAAAGGTATCGAAACCGAGAATATATTATAAAACAAATTAACTTTACTTTATTTTTAATTAGGTATAATGAACATAGTAGGTGTGTTTTTTTGCGATTTATCCAGATCGAGAGTAGTGATTCAAATTCGTATAGAAAACACCAATAATACTGTGGTTTTTTCATGTTTTTATTGCTTTATCCTGTAGATAGTAGGCTAGATTTGAGAGTTTATCGCGAAAAGCTACCCCAGTAAGCTTACTGGGGCTACTATTCCGGTTAAAATCTATATTCTAGCCTACTATCTACAGGAAAAAGCAATAAAAAAATAAAAAAACAACAGTATTCTTGGTGTTTTCTATACAAATTTGAATCACTACTCTCGATCTGGATAAATCGCAAGAAAAAACACAGCTAGTATTTATTAAATGAACATTCTCAGTAAATATTTAAAATATTCGATTAAAATTTAATTAATTGAAAAAACGACTGAAACTAAATTGAATTAAAATAAGGTATGGTAATTTAATAGAACTCCTCCTAGCAAACTAAGTATCTTCCTGAAGTATCTGATCTGCCAAATCTGTTGCAAAGTAATTTCAAGCTTCAAAGTACATTGCATATGAAAGTATGTGGTCAGTTGCATCAATACCAGTACCCGCACTCTGGATGCATGTCGAATAGATGAAGATGCAAATTGCAATGTCAAAGACATGTTAAGCCCCATCGAAGACTATCTAATCCGCCTTGTTACCAATAAACCATCAATTTTCAACATTGTTGAAAAGAAAAGAAAACTTAAAGAGATTTCACCGGCTTGCACCGTTCCAAGGAGGAGCCGTTAGATCGACTATACCATAAGCTATACGAGTATGCACTTAGTAATTGTATGTACCTGCGTTGTGAAGATAGTCGACAGTCTGCACCTTTATACTTCTCGAGACAGCAACATACAGTGCATTAAAGATGATAATACTTACAAAAAAGAAAAATAGTTGAGAAAAACTTTTTCAAAATAAAATTAAAAGAAAAATCGTGCGAAGTAAAGAAAAGTTGTGTCGATGAGGTGAGCTCGCCTTGGATTATGCACGAAACGAGGTTTTCATCTCAAACGATTTACTTGCACTTGGCTTGGTAGAGCGCATTTTCTTTTCTTTCGTGGAAATTGAAAAAAAAAGAAGTGTTTGATGGGTTTGCTAGTCATCCGTATTTATCTTTTCTCGAGAGCGTCGTTTCAGCTTTTCTTTGGATAGTTTGTAGTGATTGTCATTTTGCTGAGGAAATTCAAGACTATCACTGAATAGTCTAGTCTGCACTAGGCAGAGAATCGGAAGCGAACAATTTTCACAGCATCCGTCTAGAAATTAATATTGAGTTTCTTTTAATTACACTTAAGTGATATTGCGATCCAAGAGTACCTACAGTACACAAAGCTACCAGTACAAAATAATGACAGTGAGAAGATATTTTTTATTATGTCTAATATTATGTTTGTATACGGCTGTAATCACAATTCAAAGATTAGATAAGAACTTGAGATACAGGGATGATTGGTACGGTCCGGTTTGTAAATGCTTGTATCTTCACAGGAAGAATAAACAATTAAACGAAATAAGAAAAATTGTGTAAATAAAAAAACCAAAATTCTAACAGAAACGAGAACTTATGAAAAAATATTAGTTAAAATGGTGTTTGCACATATTCATATTCTGTTACTGCGAATTGATCTGAAACTCAAAATCTATTCTCTATAGCTGTTCGTACTGCATATTCATTTACAAATCGGTAACGTGATTTAGTAACGATTCGCTTAAAGTTCAAAAAAGTGAGTGCGCATTCCTTTTTTAATCGTCATAAAAATTCAGAAGTTGTTGCAGTGAATTTTTTAGTCGCTTTCTATGAGTTAACTCGGTTTCGTGATTTACTGTGAAATCATTTGCGAAAAGAAAAAATGGGCTCAAATATGTTGTCAAACCTTATAGAGGTTGGGTTGGGTGGCAAGAGTTAAAAAATCCCAGCAATGGCTTAGACTATAAAGCTGAAAGCTGAAAATAAGAGATTTTATTTTATATTACCTTAATATTTTATATAGTGAAACAATTCTGTTCCATTCGGAATATAGCCGCATTCCAAAATAAAAGGCGTTGTACGAGCACATGGTTAAAAACTTAATCGTTTTGTTAAGGAATACCTCTTCTACGCCAATTTACTCCCTGTAGTTTTATTATTTAAACAGTTTTTTATGTTACCAGAAGTAACATCCCCATTTTAAAAGAGAATAGGAGGCAGGAATTAGTTTATTGTGCTATTCAATTCAAAAACAAAATAATTAATATTGAATATTCTCAAGTTTTAATAAAGTACGAGAATAAAAAATAATTTTTAAAAAAGTGGCTTTAATTCAAATTTATCGAATACATCATTATTATTATAGTGAAACGCTTGTATCTCTTAACAGGAGGCTTTAATTATCTGGTTTGATTTAAAAGATTCATAATTGATGTAGTTCTCCAGAACTAAATATACACAGGTCCAGCATCCTATTTTGGTATCTTTTTTCTCCTTCATATAAATCATCTAATATTCCATGTGAGACAATTGAACCAAATTCCATGCATTAATTAACTCACATCTGTGGTCTACAATTGTCTAGTGTTGAAATATGGGATGTTTGTAGAATTATGACCATGTAGTTAAGTTCTTGCAACGGCCGAACATTAATCATAATAGTAATCAACTCTCGAGCTGAATGAGCTGAAATTCGTAGAAGATTTTTCCTCCATAAAACGTGTTCACGTTGCAATAAATATTTATGTAGGCATTAATTTGTAACATCAATTTGTATCGAACATAACTGGATAAAAGTCTAGTTTGATCTTAACCTCATATGTCGGGAACTGATATATTAATATTTATGTGGCTTTTTGTAATATTCTCTTCAGCCCTTGTAATTTTCTTAGTTTGATAGTCGTATGAGAAATGAGGGCAGAAGACTAGGTGCTTCATGACTGAAATCTCAAAACTTACATCACGTTTTTGTTGTAACGTGAAAGCCTTCACTAGGACATTATAAAATGTTTATACTCACATTTTGAAATCAATAACATTTAACATGAGCTGTATATAGTAGTTCGCAAAATCACTATCAGCAACAGAAGTTAGTAGATCAGGATTTATCATTCCACTAGCTAGCCAATGGTTCTCTGCTCAATTCCCCCAACCTTAACTTTCATCCATTACCTTCGAAATGGTAAACTCTATTTTTTTTTTTGTTTAATTCAAATAATAAAATGAAACTACTACTGTAAGGATTTGGTAAGGCACTTACTTACTCATGTGCACGTTGAAAAATGAGCCTTTTTCTAATAAAACGAAATGCGATGCCATAAAATATAAAAACGATGCACTCGATCTCAAATAATATATCTCCTTGAAGAATGGTGTTCGAACTAAAAGAAGATAAGTTTGCAATGTACCTGCGAGCATACAAGAGCGTACATATAAAATTGAAATTTATTGTATAAGGTAGTAAAATAGGAAAAATTTGAATATTTTTTGCAGACTTGTTATATAGTAAAATCGATAACCAAATTTCTTTCTTTTGCAGACGTTACGACGAAGAAACAGAGAACGCTTGGAACTGCGGATCATGGTTCGAGTACTTGCTGATAGTCATTCTGT
The DNA here is from genome assembly GCA_949128065.1 of Beris chalybata. Classification (NCBI taxonomy): domain Eukaryota; kingdom Metazoa; phylum Arthropoda; class Insecta; order Diptera; family Stratiomyidae; genus Beris; species Beris chalybata. The sequence continues at coordinate 3,183,562 of OX421894.1, read as the reverse complement.
CCACTATACTCCTAGTAGGAGTACTAGTCCTGACGCTATTCTGGATAATATACTACCGCGGCGGTTTTGCTTGGTCGGAGAATCCAAAACTGCAATTCAATTTCCATCCAGTTCTGATGGTGGCGGGCTTCATAACATTCTCAGGATTTTGTAAGGAGCCAGCTTGTCCTTAAAGCTAACGTCTCCTAATAACGGACTAATTTGTTTTTTGTTTCCAAATTTCCAGCAATTCTCCTGTATCGATTATGCAGATGTCTTAAACATATCTACGTGAAATTGGCTCACATGTTCTTCCACGCTTGTGCCATTCCTTGTGTTGTTGTTGGTTTCTTGTCCGTCTTCGATTCGCATAACCTTTCGGATCCTCCGCTGCCCAACTTCTATTCGCTACACTCGTGGCTTGGCTTTGTCACAATGGGACTGTTTGCCCTGCAATTTATTGTCGGATTTTTCAGGTAAGTGTCACTGCAATAGAATCCTAGCGAGTTTTTGGTGGTAGTTTCTGGGCAGGATAATTCCTTTTTTCATCTTTTTTTGTACTCTGCAGTTTTTTGGTCCTGTTGTGCTGTGAAAATGCCACGTACGGTTGTCGAGCTACGATGGTCCCGATTCATGCTAGCTTCGGACTCGTTAATTTTATGCTTGCGATAGCAACATGTGTGACCGGACTGACCGAGAAAACTTTAAGGTATGTTTTACGTTTAGTATTTTCATTATTCGGGTTAAGTTCGGACAGAAGTGGGGGAGCGGTCAGTGAAATTATAGTCCTACATTAATCTTTTTTTAGAAGTTTTGTTTGTAACTGTCTTATATCGGTATTTCATTGGATAGGAGGATAGGAGGAAAACTAGTATAGAAGAGAGAGGAGAAAATGTTGTCATTTTCACAAATTTATATATTAATGTTTAGCACTTTTAGATCAATGAAGTACTAAAACAACGCCTTCTTTTTTCTTTCAGCGCGCAATATCCTGAAATGGAAAAAATTATCATGAACTCAATCGGAGTTGTCCTCGTAGCCATCGGAATCGTTGTCTCATTCGCCGTACGAAGATCAAATGCTCCAGCCACTGCCAAAGTCTATGTAACTGAACGTCTTTAAGGATCGAAAAATTAGTGTAATCAATTAAAATAATTAAATATAATAATTATGTATCTAACTATTAAGAACGCTATAAAATACTTTTTATTTTCGGTTTTTCTTTTTAAATCTGCGAGTACATATACACTTTATTACTATGAATGTACAATGTAATTATTATAAATATTTTTAATTGCTATTTTTAAGAGAGAGAAATACCGATTCTAGGAAGACACAATTTTTGTCTACACAATCATTATTATAAATAATTTAAAAAATTGTATACATTAAAATATACGATTATTTGTTTTATATTTTGTTTGTATTTTTATTTACATGCCTAAAGTTATGTGATATTCGTGCAAAGATTTTTACTATTATTTTCAGATTATTGCTAATTTTAATTCACACCATAATACTACCTTCTCCTTATTCCTAAATAATTTAAAATTTATTTTCAATAACATTTACTTCTATTACATAAAAACAAATATTGTAGTAAACTTTTATTCTGATATTTAAATTTTATTCGGAAAGCATTTGAACCCTTCCATGTATATCCACACATAATTTATTTATTAAAAAAAACTGCACTATGATAAAAACGAATGCAAGGATTGTAAGTATTTATCCGACCATAACTCTTCGTGGGTCCACCCAACAGTTAGTATAATTATTAAAGAATATTTCCTTCCAATTTTTGTATATAAAAAAAGCATCAATAGAAATGACCTAACACGTCTATTATATTATTTTGTTAAACAATTTTTTTACTAAATTTTAACATCGAACCACCTTAAATTCAGATAACTAATAATCATAAAACCATATTATCTAGCTATGAATTGTATACAAAATCAAAATCATTAATCAAACAAATAGGCAAATCGTAAAAATTAATCATAAAACATAAATTAACTTTCAACTTTATGTAGTAGTTTAAAAGTGTGTTCAAACAACTGTTTTATAATTGCTAATATAATTAAATATTTTATTATTTAAGTTGGTGTTTTACATGTTTGTTGTCGTTATTATACCGTAATAAATCTTTAAATTGTTACTTTAGATTACATATTATACACTTTAAATTAAGTAATTAATAATAAATATTTTCTATATAAATATTTTTAAGTGATCGTATAACCCAGTATCCTATTGTTAACTATAAATGTTGCTATGACTTTAAAGAAATAACAATGTGTTCAATTCGGTTGAAAACTTTTATTTGGTTATAATAATCAGGAATATAATTAAAAGAAATAATGAATTAATAAAATGTCGCTTACAATATAATAAAAAAACATTTACCTAAACAAATGTAATTCAGAAAATTTATACAAACTCAAAATATCGACAATTATGTGTCGAAAACAGGACAAACAAATCAAAGATGATCCTAATTTTACAACAAAAATATTTATACATTTTATATATCCAAAATATACACACATAAAACAAATTCTTACATCGATTTCATACCAAATTTGATAGAATGACAATTTTACATAATAATGTAATACATTTAAAGACGAAATAAATTTAAAAAACAATGAACCAATAAATTAAAACATTTTAGTAAATTCAAAATGAAAAATAAAATCAAATAAATTTCTAGTAGTAAAAAGAAACGAAATGTCTAAAATTCTGTAATCGAGACTAAACATATAAAATAATAAATAAATAGATAATAATAATATAGAAGTGCAGCGTCTTAAATTAATTAGATTAGGTGCTTGAACTCAGAATAAGGTATGTGGAATATTTGGAAAAGAACATAAAGTGTTGCGTTCGAAGCACTGACTGTTCTGCATTGTTCAGAATGCATATTCTACAGCCCAAATTGGACCTACGCCTTGAATTAATGCTAGAGTTACTTCATTACTAGACCAACGGAACACTGTGAGGGCAAGTGGTCAGCCACACGCTCGTCCGTGATTTTTACGCCGATTTTAATATAATCCATAATTAGATAAAAAAAAATGTTAATACTGGTCTCAAACTTACCAATCTTAATTAGGATGAATTGGTCAGGTGCTGCTTGGAAGTGACGAAAACAAATTTATTAAAAAGAGAATTGTATGCACACGGGCAAAGTAAAAGAAATATAAAAGTACATACCACATTTTAGGAACCATAGTTAACCCCAATCGAAATTAAAATAAGAAATATGGTAGCAGAACGCCCTGAAGAAAACAATAAAAAGTTTTTCAAAAAGTTTGAACCTTCACGGTTAAGGTTCGTTTCGAATTGAGAGAAATATATCATACTGCATTTAAGACTGATAAGCGGATTCATCGGACTTAATTTCAAATTTAAATGAAAATAGACCACTTGCGGTTTCGATTTATAGTCTAAGTGAACTAAAGTTTGTACTCCAAGAAGATCAATTTTAAATTTTTATTTCAAAATTAAAACAGACATATATATTTTAATTTTTACTGTGGTCAATTTTACTAATTTACACGTCTTATTTGTAGACGTGACTGAATTATCCGATCTATTTTGGAGGGAACGGCCCCTTCAAAACCTGAACTCAATTTTTTTTAGAGATTCTCTTCTACAAGCAAGGTTTGTGTTCTATGAAGGCAAGAGCTATTGACATTGCAGCTAAGATTAAGATCTAATCACTGAACTACTTTTAATTGTTATTATAACTCAGTGAATTTAAATAAATCTATCTATAAATCAAGAGCTATTGAAAGAAAGGGAACTATTATGTTATGTATCTTCCTGATGGTCATTTCTCTTTTCAGGTTATCTTTTTTATATGACCACTACTGTACAAAGCTATATAATCAAAAAAAAAATTCTTTTCTGTGGAACGGAATAACTAAAAAGCTAAGCAATAAGCTTTCTTCGGAAGCTGACTACAATAGTTAATCAGATACTACAACCGAAATAAAAGCTTAATAGAAATACCAGATATAGTCAATCTTTTAAAATGGTGACTGCCAAGCATATTTGCTAATTAATACTTCCCAGCAGGCCCGAGTGTTATTCATCTAATTTGTTTTGCTATCAAAAATGATAGCCTTATATACTTCGGCTTTATTGTAGCTTCAAACCATCATTTAAGTCAGACTCGCTAGCTGGCAAGCATTTGTCAGCCAAATTTCAAAAGTGGGTAAACATTTCTAGTGTGGTATTCGTATATTTTGTCAATGGAAATTAATTTTAATAAACATTAACATACTTACACAAACTTACTCATGTACAGATCTCTTACTGTTTTTACATTTAATTTACTTCCCTTAAACTCAGTGTTTATTTATTGTTATTATTTATTATACTATTTTCTGTTTCATTTATTTATTTCTTTTTTATATTTATTTATTTATTTTCTTATATTTACTTAGTTGTTATTCATTTTATTTTTATTGTTTAAATTTTTTATTTTGTTCCTAATTACCTTAACCACTTTTACTTATAAAAAAATACCAGAACATTGCAACGGCTGGCAAAAAGTTCTATCACTTCCATTAATTACAACAAGAATGAACTGAGAAACTGTATTGTATCTACTTCTTATTAATTCGAGATGGGCTCAAGTGAAGGGATTAAATTCAATATATCACTGAAAAATTAATTCCGCCAAATATTTTTTTTACAGTAATAATTATATACGATATTTTATTTCATAAGATATTGAGACTTATATCTATTCAAGTTTATTCTAAGTTTTTGGATATTTTTAAAAAGAGGATAACAATTACTCCAGTAAAGAAGCAAGTAATACCCAAAGAATTGATATAAATACCTTCGTTCGACATTTCGTTCATATTTCCATTAAATCTATTTAAAGAAAATAATTTTTACTTTGATTTTTAAGAACTAAAATTATTTCAAAAGTGTACCGTGAAGAATATTCACTTAGTCCAGTAATGCATGTTGCTATCGAAAGCATAAGGATAATAAGTCCAGAGCTTTTATGAAACGGTAGCATACCCGTTTGGGAGAAGTAGTTCTCTTGTTTACAAAACAAAGACACCAGGAAGCTATACAAATTAATAGTCAAATAATTAATGTAGTCAGTGATGATATCAATTCATACCTAAGGAATGTAACCAAAAATTGTAACGAAAAAAATCCCATAGTCGTTAGTCCAAGCCATGAATGTAGTGAGCTGAAATTAATCGAAGGCGGTTTGGTAAGGCTGTTTGAATCCAGGACTGATAAAAATCCAATCACTGCACAAGGAATTGTACAAAAATGCAGAAACATGTGGCCAAATTTCGTAGAAAAAACTTTAAGACAACTGCACAGTTGAAATAATAAAATTGCTAAGATACAAAAAACTCAAAATATTTTTGTCTTCTCAAAAATTGATTTAGTCTTACAAAATCCTGATATAGTCACAAATCCGGCCACCATCAGCAGGGGATGCCAATTAAACCGAGATTTTGAATCTTTCGTCCAGGATAATCCGTCTCGATGGAAAACGATCCAAAACAGTGTTAGTACCAACACTCCAAAAAGGAGAATCATAGCGAGAAAGGCGAGAATCGATTCCATTTTTGTCCCACAAGTCCAATGATTTTCGATTTCGCCACCGTACCTGGGTTATAGGAAAGATGCGTTATTAAATTTGATTCGAAAAAATAGGTCCAACCTCTTGATGTGATTCTTATCCATATTTATAGATTTTGGCACTTTATTCTTGGCTGTTTCCAGCCTATAAGTCGATGAACAAATGTTACATTTCTTATACTGGTTATTTGTAGTATCGCTTCGCAAAGATATGAAAATTTCCTTGTCCAGATTGGTCAAACTTCTTTCCTTCCGGCTGTGATTAGACCCAGCTGACTCTTTAGCTTTTGGCATGTGAAACAGATCCTGATTTGAACTAGCCGAATTTTCTCTACTCTTTTGAAACATTGTAGTGAGACGATTAGGAACTTTTAATAAATGGCAGCAGCCTAGTTTCTTTGACAAGATTGGTTTTTGGACTACTTTGATAAAAAATAATATTATTTTTGCTCAAAAAATTATCAAAGTTAAATTTCTGAACAAGAACGTAGTTAGAGCTCCAATTCTGGAAATATCTATAAAGTAAGAGTATTTTTTAAGGTGTTAGTGTAGTTTGAGCCAAGTACAAAAAAGTTTCCATCGCATATCACCTATGAAAAATATGTGAACAATAACATAGGCAGGCGAATGTTTGTACTACTATCCTTTTACTTTGTGAATTTGGTTCAGTGTATGATTATTGATAACATTTTACTGAGAAGAAAACAACGAATAAAAATCTTTTAAATTTCTTCTTTATTTGTACAACGAAAACCGAATCAATTCATTTTTCATCTATTTATCAAAAACCATAATTCTACAGAAACTTGAGAAAAATTATAATAAGAAAATCAGTTGAATATTATCACAGACTTAGATCTACCATTCGCAAGCAACGATTTCCAAGAGTATTGGTCCACGTTCAACCTCCACCTCATCTTTACAAAGTATTTGGACAATTCTTGTTTTTACTGAGCACCAAACGATCTGGGTCAAGGCTGAGCTTCTTAAGCGATCCGTAGATCTTCACACGAATATCGGCCGGAAAGTCACGTTCACGTCCGAAAATCCAAATTTGATCGGTATGACCGATCGGTCCGAATCCCGAACACGACCATAAGATAGCGAAATTGACGTAATCTGTGTAGAGCACCTGATATTTACCTGAACCGGGAAGAAGTCGCGCTATTACCTCCGGCAATCTTGAATTGAACTGTAAGGGTCAAGGAGAAAAAAGAGTAAATATAAATATTAAAATATTTGGTCTTTCACAAATAATGACCGCAGTACCCTAAGTTATAGTTTGATCAATTATTTGGGCGAAGTTGGGCAATCGGAAAAAAAATTAAGTACATAGTTGAATTCAAACCGAATACCTGTATGATAGACACATAGCGCGGCCTTACGTGAGCTAACTTATTGGTTCAAAATTGCTCAATTATAGTCGTAGCGTGTAGCGACAGTAAGTAATCGATCAATTGATGACCACATAGCCACATAATCTCCAAGAAACTTGCAGTGGGCACTTTTTTTCATTTACCTTAAAGTCCATTATGGATGACCTGTTGCTTTCCGGCGTTGCATAGCCTATGCTCACCGACGGGTTTCCGGTACTGAAAAGGTGCACAGAAACGAAACATTAGATTCGACATGGTATTGGGCAGCAAATGAAAATGAAAACTAGAATTCCGATAAATATTATTATCCAGCTCTTAATGTTGTCGATAAAATCGAACACTGGACGTGCGTCTTTTAACTTCCCCAACCTTCGGCGTGCCGTAGGAAGCGATCGTGTCGAAAATCGTTAGAAAGTTGACTACAAGTTGGATGCTCTGTCAAGCGAACTGAGACCGTACCTCGGGGCCTCGGCTATCCATCGATTTGATATTATCGAGAAGATTTGGTCGACTGGTCAGCAAGTTGGATCCGTCTTTTTATGTTATATTTTGAAGATCGAGTATTTTGCAACAATTAGCATACCACAACTTGTTAATAGCACGACTTCTTACCTGAACACTAAAATTATAAATAAATAAAAAGATAGCGTACACTTACAGCCGATTTATTGTTTTGATGGCAACTTCTACCCTGAAGGATTCGTCTAAATTTGATTCTATGATTTCTGGCTGAAATGTTAGTTTGGTACAGCCGGACGCTAGTTCTGGCAGATAAAAAGATCTCTCCACTTCGTACCATTGTCCAAGAACCTAAAAAAAAAATTTTATAAAGACTTTGAAATAATTAGCCGTGCTTAACCTGTATAAATTAAAAATGCCTGAAAGAGAAACCACGGCAATATAAAAAAATCTTTCAATGATATGGGCGCAACTTGATTATTTTTCGGGAGAGATTTCGAGAAGAAGAAGTTATGAAGTGATTCTTCACAAAAATATTAAAATTAAAAAATTGGGAAAGTAAACAACCGAAGTAAAATCTTATTCGATATTTGATCCGACTTAGGGGATATTGCGGAATTTCTTAAATAGTACACTCCTCTAAGATAAAAACAACCTGAAGTACACTTTAATAGAGATGGGTCGTTCATGAGTGAACTGTTCCAAAAGAGCAGTTTATTGAAGTGAGTGAGTGAACAAACTTCTTTTGGTGAACTGTAGTTCGTTTCTCGCCACGTGGCACAGCTTGAAAAGAACTAGTTCTTTCGTGAGTGAGGCCTTTTTTTAGGGACACTACATTCACTACGAACTTCAAAAGAACTATTTAGTTCCTTCGTGAGTGATGACCTTTTTTTTTAGGTCCTCACATCACTCTGAACTTGAAAACAACTAGTTTCTTCGCCGGGTAAGTGATCTTCAAAAAGAACTCGAACTAGTTCACTGAGCTAGTTCATTTCAGTGAGTGAGTCGGAGTTCACTCACTCACTAAAGGATTTGCTTTGCTCATCTCTACTCTTTAATGCGATTGTATAGAAACCGAAGAAAAATTAATTCGATATCACATCAAATCTTAGCAATCTCGAGTTTGAAGTGGGAATAACTATAGCATCTTTTTTCTTTTTGGAAAAGTAAACAATTTTAGCGGTGCTATAGAATCCCAAATTTTGACCATTAGATAGTATTAAAATATATTTTAGTGTTCTTAGGTCTCATTTTTTCAATATTCTTAACTATTTTTACCATGTTCCGATCTCAGGCTGAACTTCTAGTTGAGTTTTTAAATTTCAATTATTACAAATTTCCACTTTAACATCTGAATCAGGAAGTACCTGAATGATCCTTGTTTATATAGGTACCTACTTGTTTTTGAAATATTGTGCGTAATTTTATACTGATGCAGTTATTATAGGGTTAAATGAAAACACATGGTAATTAATAATTATATCCAAAAATGTCGTAGAAATAGGTAGAAAACTTCGGCTTCCGCCAGATGTGGCCTTGGAACTTTCATTCCAACTAAGTACATAGATAATATTGAGTTGTAATTGCGAATTGCCTGGAGTGTTTGGATAAGTAAACCGATAGAATCGAATTCAATGGAATCGAACACTACATACATCTTACTTCGAATAATAAATTAAAGTGAATTCTTTAAGAAAAGTACGAGTTTTCAGAAAAAAAACGGTTCTGATGTTATGTAACTTAGAGACCCCGAGCCAGAAGACCCAGAATAAATTTAATTTTACTTTCAATGGAACAGTATTTTATTGTTCTTAGTATTGTTTATGCACACATTACCTCTGCAGGAAGAACACAAATATCTTATTTCCTTTGTTTTTTTTCTAAAGAAGTATGTTAAACAGACCAATTTGTAAATTGAGCATTTGAAAACGATCTTATGCTGAGCAGACGTTTATATTACATAATCTTTTTATGGCCATGCATGAACTTTGCATAATAATCGTGTATAAATTACATTAAAGACATCAGGTCAGACGAACTTAAATGCTTTCTCCGTACCTTCCTGACCATACCTGTTGGAACGTTTAATTACAACAAAGAATGTTGGTGACTGGTGTACATTTTCGCCATATGGTTTTGTTAGATTGCAGATAGTCCAAGAATAAAAGATAGCAGTCTAGTTCAGAAGAGAAAGAATTCAGTACTAGAATCAAAATCATTAATAATTATTAAGTAATTTATTATTCTTAAAACGATTTGAAATGAATTAATAAAAAAATAGCGCAACTAGTATTGCTGCGTTTACGGTGAATGAATCTAGTGTTGAAACCAGAATTAAAGAATTAAACAATTTCTTTATGTTTCCAAAATAACCCAACTTCCGCGCTCAAACACGTAGTAATAAAAACAATAATTGGCACGCAATGCAATCATAGTGTTTATTTCAATTTGTTGCGTTATACTTATTATTAATTATTGAGGGAAAACATGTTTAAATGTAAAATGAAGTGAACAATTTCTTATAAGAAATTTTTTTTACCGGATATGTAGCTACATTTGCTTAACTTTATAATTTTTTAGTGAGGAAGTATAGGGAAGACGGAAGATGGTCGGGTAATAATGGATGGTTGGTTTTTGTAGTGCAGAATGAAAAGTTACGTAAAGAAAAATTCTTTGACGACCACAAGAAAGAAAGTAATAGAAACCACTACAATCTGAGTGCAAATTTACTACTTTTCGCAACAAAGTAAGGAGGAGGACAAGGTTGAGGTATATACCGGAATTTGCGACCTTACTGCCATAGAGATAAATGTACTGCAGATGACTGTTTTGAATCCGAACAATTCCTCGCAAAAGACCGGCAATAAACACTACGCTACTATTCGCATCCTTCTCACATTTATGTTATACTCCGGGTCTTGAATACAAAAAGCAAATAGCAACTGAAAAATGCTTATATGTAAATATTATAGGATTTAAGATATCATGGAATCTACGTTTTTCATTCTAAGTTTACACCGTAAGGATTCTGTAGAACTCTACCGCTCCGAAAGTCACGCCAAGTGCCGAGTAAAACCAACCAACATAAAAATTCTAAAGAAATGATTTGATTTTACTGACCTACAGGTCAAATTCATAAAACTTTTCACATGTTCATCAATTGCATAAAATTTACTCACTTGAAGTATGCGAAATTTATGCACATAACAAACAGTAGGACCGAAGAAAATAAAAACAACAAAAAGAAAAACGTTTCGCATCACTCTGCAATCGATTCGAATTTAATTCGGGCTAGTAAATAACGGGGTCAAAAGTTGATTACTCTAGGTGACTGTATAGTTCAGGTGAACCAAGAAAGTATACCTACACACCTTGGTCAGGTTAAACTTTGGCATCGAGGGATACTTTGGGCATCGTCCGAACCCGTAGGAAGATGCACCTGCAATAGCGAGGGCCAGCGTCGCGATCAGCTGAAACCAAGACGCGGTGGACGAAGACGCCAGGTGAGATTTCATTTCTCCAAATTAACATGCAGCACTCGAGTTTCTTAAATAACACTACGGCGTCAGGTGCGCGGGAGCCACTTCTGCACAGCACAATGCGCGTCTCTCTACAACTACATCAATAAATAGAATTACAATTACAAATTGATCAACGTACGCGATTCACTTGCACTTTATTTTATTATATAAGAGGTACTCTGATTCGCTGAGCCCACTACTCACCGGGTCAGCAATTGGAGCACCAAGGATAACCGGCTACCGTGTCTTTTTTTTTTCTTCAAATTTAATCGAAACGAATGCAGTTGTGTAAATTATACAAGTGCAAGCAGTCGCTATGAAAAAACACCTTCAAGAGATTTTACTGCACAAACAAAACGAAATATTTCTGTAGTCTCACAGGTGGGGTAGGAAGGTAACCAGGTACACCGTCAGGTAAGATTTAATTTGAAGTTGCCCGAATGATGGTTACGACTTGACTGTTTTTCTTGGCGGACACTGGCACCGTCTTAAGCCAACTGTTCGATATGAAAACGTCTTGGAATAAATAAAAACACAATTAGACTTCAGTATACTAATAAAAAAACGTATTGTACCTACTCACAATGGATTTTACTGTAGAATTAGACCGGTTCGGATATTTAATATCTGCTGGTGCCTTGCACAGACAGGGTTGTCCCCTGTTTTATGCGATCGATTTTTTTTTGATAAAAAAATATACTGCAGCAGGTACGGGTACCTGTGTACATATAATTGAAAGTTGAAAATTTTACAGAAGATTATCTTTCCAGGATCCCAGCTGCAAACGCACAAGAAAAACATAAATTTTGATAATTTAGATAATTAATTAATGAAAATAACCCGCCCCGAAATTTTTTTCGAAATTGTCAAAAATCTATTTGTTTTTCAGCACATAAAATAGGTTTTGTTGCTTATCTGACTTAAGTTGATGCAGTCGTGGGGATGTAAATAAGAGGGAAACTGTTATCCACCTTCTTAGCGACAGTCCAGCCCTAGCTAGAGCCAGACTTTGCGTACTAGGCCAACCTTTCTTTAATTATCTTGATGAGATCTCGAAGAACAAAATTGGAGAACTGATTATCTTCTTGAACAGCTCGGGATGGATATAATAATCCATTGAAACCCTAGGTCTCCTAGGTCATACCATGTATCTACTTCATCAACCCTCAACGACCAGGTCTAACTAGGTGTGGTATCATAACACGTCTATACGCACAGATAGTACTACCATGGGTCCACACCCATGAGATTTGTTGGACCAGGTTTATAGACATTACAAGTAGTTGATATGGTTGATACTGAAGATGATGGACCTTACTGAGATGAATTCGGAAGGTACAACTAATTATTTCCAAAATTTGTCATCCACTCACATATTACATACCAAACACAGATTCCTTTCCTTAAGAAGCTGGTTAGTTTTTCAACTTGGGTCGCAGATTCACCAATGCACACTGTTTTGTACATTTTGCAGCTAGATAAATGAAATTTCAAAATATTTATTTGAATTTAAAAAGAAAATATCAAATATAAATTTGTCACAACCATTCAATTTTTATTTAACTTTGAATATCAAATGTTAAAATATCGTCAATGTGCATGAGTGCTCAAGTACATCAAAACTCTTAACTTTCATCCTCTGTATCGGACATAGCTTCATTTCGTGCAACCTGAAGCTCGGTCATCTTATCACGTTTAAAGAAGCCCAGCTAGAAAAATGTTGTTATTTAATATTTCAAACTTACTAAAAATGTTTATTTGAAAAACAGGTACCTTATGCATTCCATACGTCATTCCAACTAAAATAAGCAATCCACCTACTGCAGATAAAACAATCACCCAAATCGGCGTGGAGTAGGTGTGATGTTTCGAGATGGTGTTACTTGGATAAGATCCTGTCAGTTGCAAAGTGGTTCTGAAAAGACGAAGAATTAATGACTAGGCTTTGAGCAAGCACCGTTCAACATACCCACTGAAATCTCCAATCCTGGAAGCCTCTACTACAGTCGAGACCACAAAAAAATCTTTTTCATCAATCAAAATTTTATTCACAACGTCCAAATCGAGCGTGTAGGAGAATGAAACGTTGAGTATTTGACCGCGTTGTAAATTCGAGACAGTGAAGTATGCTTCCACACATTTCACGTAGTTATTCTGGTAGCAGTTAAAGAAGACCGTCCTATTCATTGCAATATGGCCGGACATCTCCCTGGTTAGTTTGTTATCAAGGTGAACGTTTGCGATATGGGCGTATTGTTTGTCGGATAGTACAGGTGATGTTATGTCCTTCGGCGATTTAACTAAGAAATGATTTAAAACTAAGTTATAGAAAACAACTAAGAATTTACAAAAATCTGGCTAAAATATTTAAAAAAAATTTGAATTCAATTTTTGGATGCCAGTATGTGAGGTCGAAAATTACGGAAGGGCTTAAGAAATCTTCTGTTTTTACATCTCAAGGACTGCGTATGCTAGAGGTTTATTGCACCGCCCTATCCTTATTTTGGGAACTAGTTTAGTCAAGTCAATTTGTTGTATCTTGTAGCTCCAGTTATTACAGAATTCATGAATTTATATTTGATACTTACAAGATGGCATAGAGCTGTTTGTCAGTCTAGATGATTTTTCTTGTGGATTTTGTAGCAAAATAGTTCCATTTTGCATATATGTTACGTCTAAAGGACGGTGATTATGTTTCACTGTTAGCGATATGTTGTTAAAGCTGATCAGTTGTAACTCTGTTCGAGCGGGCCGAATGATATAAGAAAGCGGAATGAACAGAGATACTTTCATTTGTTTGATTAAACTTGGTCCGTGGTTTCGAATCTAATTGACAAAATTCAATTTAAATGTAATTCAAAAAGTTGTCGTTGTTGTTTTTTAACCTGCAGTAAATTGCGAATCTTTGCGATTCCAAGGCCGTCCTCAAGACTCAATTTTGGAGTAAGAAACTTACTGAAAAGCGTAGAAACCAAATTACTAAACTATTTGTCTGTAGGATTTTTTACACTTACTTGACTTGTTCAATTTCACTATAATCCCGTAATAGTATAATATTCTTAACTACATTATCCATTGCGTTAAGCTCGTTTCCTGCACTGAAGACTGACGCTTGTAGGGTTAACTCTGTACCTTGTATGTTCGTACTATCGAATCTTATATCGATAAAAGTCTGTGAAATTTTAAAAATATCCGTTTAATGGAATTCCGTTTCATAAAATTTTGATTTAAAGTTTACCTCATCGTTTTTATACATTGGGCGACCATTGGTCACATCACATGTGAGGACGGACTTTTCGAGTTTACAAAACGGTGGAATTCTTACAAAGGGCATATTATTAGATGAAGAAATGTTTATTTTCGGCAAATATGCAGTTTCACCGTCGTTTCTTATAACGTATTTAGCCATTATGTTGTCAGAGCTGCTAAAATTGAAATATTTTCTGGAAAAAAAATAAAAAAAAAAAAGTTAACGGCAAGAATAACATTTAAAAACTTCCTTAAAGTAACGGAATAAATGATGAATTTATTATATTAAATGGGATTTAAACAACGTCACCGAGGCTTACCAAAGATTTTCACTCCTCGAGAATGGTTACCTACTCATATTAAATTAAAATTTGGGACTGCCATATAAAATAAAATCAAGAAAATTTTTCAAAAATACAAATCTTGATTGTATAGACGCTCGAGAGTGGTGAAAAGAAAATGTCTTACGAACCACTTAACACTTACAATAGGGGATCTGAACTTACATGACTCCTTCACTTTTGACCTTCATGTCTGCTATACAAACGGACTCTTTACAGCCAGTCATGAATGCAATTTTGTGTAAAACCACTTTAGGATCAGCTGGATCAACTACAGCACACTTCTCACAAAATACTGCAGGAAATTTGAAAAAAAACCATAGTTTTTATCCTTCATATATGAAAACCAGGATCACTCACCTGAACTTCTTTGAATCTGATTGGCCAATTCGTAGTACATTTCGATTTCGATTGGTTTGAAAATATCATCGGGGAACTGCACAGTTGCATCGAAAATTTTACATTGGTTGGTTGGTCCAGCAATCGCCTTGAAGATTGTTTGGCTCGTAGGGAGTATGACACGCTTCAACTGTGGATCGAGCCGAAGATTAAAATTCACCTCTTGCATTGTGATCTTTTTCGATTTAGTTTCTAACTGCCAACAAGCTCGAATTTGAATTTTTTTCTGATCGATTTTCACCTCAGGTGTTGGTGAATCAACTTTAGCTATAATTTTCACTACCGGATAACTTTTATAAACGTAAACTGATTCCTCTTGCGGTGCACCGACGGCGAAGTCTGTTTGAAATGTTCAGAAAGTAAGTTCAGATTGATCTCGACTTTGGTTAGAAAATAAATCACTATACCATTAAAGCCATTCGCATCAATATCAACACCTCTAGAGAGTCCATGTCCAAACATTGATTGACTCACTAGATTCATTGGAGTGGGTGATTCAAGTATTTGGGACGGTTTATTTCGAAGTCCATTTGGACCACCTAGGAAAACATAGACAGCACCATTTACGGAAAATGGAGCACCAACAGCAATGTCTAAAATGTACGGAAAATTAATTGATTGATTAAAAATTCATACGCTTAAGTACTGTACCATTGTAGCCGTCTTGGTTTATGTCACCCAATTTGCTTAGAGTTGTTCCGAAACGTTCTCGAGATTGTTTTCCTGAAGTTAGTCTTACTGGGTTGCTGAAATAAAACTGCATGCAAAATTCATTAGAAGAAAAATTTCGTTACATCCCGTTAAAAAATTAAAATCCGTCTGTCCATCGTACACGTTGTTCTATCCTCTTAACGTATTTATAAAGTTTTAATTAAGGTTTCGTAGACGAAAATTTTAATTTATTTAGCGGCAAGTCAAGTACTTCGTTTCGTTTAAGTCCCGTCAAAGTTTTTCTTATCGTTCTCATTAAAATGGTAGATCTTCAAAAGAACTTCACATATTTTATCTCCCCATGTTGGATTTTTTTATGGTTACTCTAATTTTACTGAACAATTTAGCCCTTCTTACTTACCTCTCCTTGATTTATAAACACGTAAATTGCTCCATTGTCAACTCCCGTACCAGAATAATACTGTGGAGCCGAGATTATCACATCTGTGAAATTATCGCCATTTATATCCTCTGATATCACCGAATATCCAAAATGTTCGCCAAATTGTGATCCCTCAAATGTAAAGAGTTTTTTGATACTCAACGAATGAACCCGTGTGTTCATAATGCGGAAAAGGAACGCCTTAAGAAAAATGAAAGTTTTTTTTATTAATTTAATGAACATAAATATTATACTCTGTTTAACTTAAATTTACTTTAACTTACTTCGCCTCTTTTTCGATTGGATTGTGGAGCTGTTGCGATATAATGGATCTCGGTCGAATTAGGACCTTCGAAATATCCAGACGACAAGGAGTACCCGAAATAGGAGTCATTTTGTTGACCCCAAAGATTTGGCTCCAGGACTACACTTTCATATTCAGTTTCATAAGCAGCCCGTTTTACCAACGTTCCGTGAATATCACGACGACTTTGACCACTGATATCCACTTTTCGCTTAGCTCTATAAATTGCCATTGAACCTGGGATCAATGTGGATTGATTAAAATAGTATTAACATAATTTTTAAGAGTGAATTCAACAAACCTTGCCACATAGATACTCCCGGAGCACCAAAAATTATTTCTTTGTTATCTTCGGTTATATGAGCACTGAACCCAAGTTCAGCGTAGGAATAGTAAAGATATTCCTTATTGTTTATTATTCGAGTTGTGTCCGCTGTAATAATAATAATAAAAAATCTAGGTAGGTAATTAGACTTGAAATTTTCTTACCTTTTAGTCTAACAGGTGAAATTTTTCGTAATTCGGTCGGCTGATCTCCAGTGGTGTTCAGTGCCAAGTAACAAATTCCATACATTAGGTATTCCTTCGGAATTGGTGCAATAAGTTTTGGAGCACAAACAACTAAGCGATCATTATCTTTTGGGCCTCCATCCATTGCAGCGCCAAGCCACTGTCCATCCTTTTTCTCCGAATCGTACGTGTAATCATTAGGAGGTGCTTCATAGTTACCTTCTGAATCAAACACAAAGGGAGCACAACTAGCCGATTTATAAGAGCATTTGTATATGACGCCTGGCTCCACAATATTTGACTGTTTTGGCAGACTGGAATTGGCTCGCGGAGCTCCAACAAAGAGGCTAAAAAATAAATTTGATAAGTTGATCTTTTCGAATTATAAAGCAAAAGATAAATTGAGATTTTCATATCTTCTAAACGGTTTACGCACTTTTTGACTTTATTCCCAAATAGAATATAAATCAAAGTTCAGTATTTCATCCAGTTTTAAATGTCTATCTCCTCAATTCCATGCTCTACCTTCTCATCTCAAAAATTGTACAATTAATAGACTCGACTAGTAATTCTATTACACGTATACACTTTAGCTTTATACCTTCTACGGGATGAATGTGAACAATGCTGTAATAAGTTTCGGGGCAATTTTTGAAATAAATAAAACTCTTCCTTAGGAGCTGAATATAAAAAAAACCTGACAAGCCATTTTTGGGACCTTTATCGTCGGTTTTTTTTTCCAAAATGATGCAGGGTCCACAATTACTGTCAATTGAATTCGTTACAGAGCAACGATCAATCAATTTTTTTGTTTCCAAAAAATTGATATCGATGAAGATGACATGTGGTTTCAACAAGATGATGCCTCATATCATACAGCTAATGAAATTATCAATTGGCTGAAGGAAAAGTTTGGTGAATCCAATATTTCGGGAAATAGACCACTCAATTGGCCTCCTAGATCAAGTGACTAAACACTACTGGACCTTTTTATGGGGCTATGTGAAATAAATATGATACGCTAATAAACGACAAATACTTAATCCATCACAACATCATTGAACGTTTTATCGCTAAAATACAGCCTGATTTATGTGAGAAAGTTGTTACAAATTGGATCAAAAGAATCGATGCCATTAAACGGAGTTTTAACGGTCATGTGAATGATGTTATTTCGTACTTAATGGCATCAAACATAGTTTACATTGAATAAAACAAAACATTCCAATTCTGTAGAACTGCTGTTTTATTTTAGTTTAAAGGTCGAGTGCTCTTAGAGGAAAATCCTATTAAAATTTTAAAATTATTATCAATAATTTTCACTAATCTAAAGAAAAAGTGATACATCGATTACTAAAACGGAAACCAATATTAGCAATTATTAATTCTTGAAATCTGATAGATACCAGAGCCGCTGTCTCGCCATAAGCTTGTTTGTCTCTAGTTCCAAATTGTTGACCAATCTTTTTACTAAAATAAACGTTATCACTTATCAGTATTGAAAATTTCATAAAAGCTATCGACCGGTTGGAAGCTTGATGCGTTATTAAATTTCCTTTAGTATGTGAATCGACTAACATATCTAATCTCAATTCTCAACGACACTCCCTGCATATTGGAAACATCGGTATGTGGCAGGTGATTTAATGACTCAATCAACTTGACCGAAAACAATAAACTGAAATTGAATATAAAAACTTTTAAATTTATTTACCTGGTCTCACGCAAAATAACGCTCAATCCAAAATAAGAACTTCGATTCTTCGTAGGGGTCTTCAGACCTGGCTCCTTCAGTACGATATTGGGCAATGGCGATAAGTTGAAGGCATCGGATGCCGTTAAACAAAGGCACAACACAGTTAACTTATTTATAAATTTCATATTGGCACTACACTATTCTTACTTAATACAATAATAACAAAAGGTATTCAAACTTAAACTTATGTAATATTTTTAATCGCACGACTGCAGCACATTATTAAACGATTCGAATAAGTTCTATTGCGTTATACTTCGAAGTGTCGAACAAGACTGAATTGAGTTATCTACATTAAATCCAGAGTAATGCCTCAATCTAGTTCTTATCAATTTGATAAAGTTTTCTTGTAAGTAAGTGACGATTTTTGCGGTATGCGTTTTTTCAGGTGAGTGAAATTGAAAAGCGCGAATAAAATAGAATGAACCACGACTATGTTGTTTACCTAGCAATCGGTCGCAGTGATATCATCGGTGAATATCTTTTCCAAACCTGAGGTCTAACTACTAGCGATTGGGGTCATACCAGTCGCGAACGCTAACAATTTTTGGGGGTTTGGGGGGCACCTCTTTTTGCAAGAGTACTCTAGTACTTCTAGGGTAACTTAAAACGAGATCTCTCATGCAACTAATCCTTGAGTATTAGCCAAACCAGTAAATGTCCCGTGATTAATCCTGGAGTAATCTTCAGGGAAAGATTCGAAGACCTCATTTTCTCCTCCATTTAACCACTATTTTGCAAAAGTGAAACCAGTTTACAATGGCCTGATGGGGGTAGAGGCTCGCCTCGAGAAACACCTTAAGGATGAGTGTAAATGCCCATCTCTTCGTTCCAATCATCTGCATGCTATTTCAGATTCCTTAAGAAGCTGGTTAGTTTTTCAACTAGTGTGACAAATTCACCAATGCATACTGTTTTGTACATTGAGAGAGAGTTATTCTTTCATTTAGTTCTTATCAATATGGTAAAATTTTCTTGTAAGTAAGTGACGATTTTTGCGGTATGCGGTTTTTCAGGTTGAATGAAATCTAAAAGCGCGAATCAAATAGAATGATCGACCTTTTTTCCAAGCCTGAGGTTTACCTACTAGTGATTCAAAATTATACTTCGAATGGCGATTTCTTTCTTTTATTCTTTTTTTAAGAGTCTGATTCAGTGCGTATAAAGTAAAAACTATAAATAATAAAGCTAAAAATTTAAATTCCTGCGTATTTGGTTCATTGAGATGAGTTACACTTTACACATATCGCATTATTATCGTAAATCACAGTTGTGTGAAAAGTTTTCAATTTTTGATAAGTGCAGCATTTTTTCACTGGAAATTATAAAGTTCGTTCTAATCTACCAAAAAAAGTTGGCCGCATCATTTCATTATTTCGTATGACTAAAGCCAGAAATACATGTGCATATGTCTGCATGCAGCGCGTCAAAACTGATTTAGAACGCATGTGTTTTAGTGCGACGAAACACACGCTCGCACTGCATGCAGCGGAGCGCTGCATGATGTCTCTACTTCTACTTTTGCTGTGCAGCGTCAGTGGTACCACAACTTGAAGTTGAAATTTACCAACACAGAGGAATAAAAAAGTGTTTTGAATTACATTTAAGTATGCAATATAGGCAGCGTACAATAGATAATATCACATTATTGATAAAATCAAACTTCACTAATATCATTTTATGAAACTATAACTGAAACTCAAACTCAAACTCACAACCACCTATCGGGAAATGCTGTGATTTGTGACAAATACGACCAAGAGATCTGTCAAAAATTCTGCACATCTGTTTCACATGCAGTGATGCCTGCATTGCTGCGTGCATATATTCTGCACATGTATTTCAGGCATAAAGAGTTTTGTGTAATACTGTAGCTGAAAAAAGTGGAAAATAAAAAATTCGAATAAAACATCAATAAATAAATTTTTCTAGTTTTTCTCTATTAATCATCTTATAATTTCCGTTATATTGAATTACATGATTCCCTTGTTGATATCTTTGAAATAAGTACCTAAGAATTTGTAACATTTTTTCCCACATAATATAAAATTTGATAACGTTTAACACGGTATATTTTTTCTATGTTTCTATAAAATCGGAAAAAAATAAGAAAATGGTTGAGCAGATTTGCAATTATTAATAATAAATTTGAACGGTCCTTTTAGGAGTAGGTATATAATTGAATAAAATGTAGATAAAAACCAATTCTCTTTTCAATTCACCATCCAGTTTATACAATTTAAATAAATTTAACAGAAATATGAGTAACAGCAATTTTACAGTTCTTTAAAAACATAAACATGATTTCTTAATTTTTTTAAATTACATTATGATATCGTGTGTGACTGACTATAAATTCTTAGTATGTAGTTAAAAATAGAACTTATGAATTTACATACTAAAACTTATCGTTAATTAAAATTCATTTCCTATAAAAGATTCATAAAATGAATAATTGTTCTCAGTACAAAGTAGTTTGTAATTATTTCGTATTTCAACGGATATGTTCGGACAAAATTTTTGTTCTATTTTTATGTATAGGCTGTTGCAAGCAGTTCGATTTAACAATTTTTAGGCTCGGTAGGCTTTTAAAATCTTTGATATGTGCATTCAAGCATTGAATAGTTTCGAGGCTCATTAAATAAAATTAAAGCGCTTACGAAGAATCGTGTGAGTTAAACAGTTCCCTAAATTTTATCTGAAATGTACCTCTAAAACCAAAATAATATAACAACATCTTAAATTTTGTTTAGGCTTAACAGTGAAGGAACAAAAATTAAGAAAAATTAACGATTTTCCATTGAGCTGTGGCTAAAGATTAAATTTTTCAAATAAATGGAGAATCAACAAAAAACTTTATCAAGCATTTGAACTTCCAATATTTTCTCACGTGAACGTTCGAAGCTGCAAAATCTCTGGCAATTTGAGCTTTGTAAATATTCAGTTTTTTTATGCTTAGGCTTGTTCATTTTGACCACAATAACCATATCTGTGTGTTCCAAACTTATTTATTCACCATACATCAGTATACATTGCTTGGCAATATAACAAAATAGAAACTTTTTCTATTTGAGAGTAATTTTTCAAATTACGTTTAGTGTCCTATGTCTCATTTCGCAGCATTGTTGGTTAGGCAACTCTTCCACTGAACCACAAAATTGCTCTCACATAATTGTTTTAAAACGTTTCTAACTCAACTCAACCCATCGATTATTTTTGAATTTGAATCTGAATTTTTATCTTGGACTGGCATCGAATCATCGTCGTTGGTCATACCGTCTTATCAGGATTTGCATAATGTCCATGACGATGAATCTGAACCATGAATCATGAAATTTAAGCTGTAGTATTTTTATCAAAAGTTATTTCGTATATCATTTCAAAAAATTCTTTTATAAAACGAATCACAATAATCCATTTGACTTATGGATTAGCATTTGGAACAGATAAACACACACGTAAAACATAATTCCTCTTCTTTCATACAAATGACCTTTCCTAGCTTCATCAATGTCGTTACAGGTCAGCTCGTATCCTTATCTCTTCTCGACAATAGTAGATTATTATTTCATGGTAAGCTATAGCGTTGAACTTTGTAGTCTGAATAGAGCAGTGGCGGCTCGCCGCATAAAGCTAGTGAGGCTGAACTTTAAGCTTGTGTTACACTGTATGACCAATGAGAGCTTGCTACAAGCTCGCCATACATTTCACGAAAATATGTATATGCAAAAAACTGGGAAAAAGCGAACAGTGTAACACAAACTTAAAGCTCAGCCTCACTAGCTTTATGCGGCGAGCCGTCACTGGAATAGAGTGCAATTATGATAGATACCAAGGCATAGTGAAGTACCAGGCAATGAATGGGCCGATAAGCTGGCGAGAAAAGAATCGGCGTTAGACGGGATTGTAAATGAGGTGGTTAGTCCACCATTAAACGAAATTAAAGCACGTATCAAGGATTGTGCCGCGGACGCAGCGAACTCTATATGGGAGGCGCTAACGAGCTGTAGGACTTCTAGGGCATTCTGGCCGGGCGTGGACAGACGAAAGGACTGCGGCTACTCGTCGGAATACTGACATGGCACTGTGTACTAGGGAAGCATGTTATGTAACTCTGACGTGTGTAGGTATAGCCTTGACCTATATGCCGAGGAGGACATCCCCCACATTTTGCGTGAATATCAGGCGGTTGCAAGGAGGCGACTGAGTTGGTTGGGCAGTCTTTTCTTTGGCAATTTGGAGGACCTCAGGTCTATAGGGCAGGATATGCTAGTCAAGTTCTGTAGGTATATAGGTTGTTTAGGGGATGTTTGGTGACCAAGAGGCTCTGAAGGGATCGCTATGGACCCTTTTGGTGACCTACGAGGCTCTGAAGGGATCGCTATGGACCCTTTTGGTGCCAAGAGTGGCTCAGCGCTTCGCTCCTTTTTATACTCTAGATGAACATATAGAGTATTATAAGTTTAATCCAGCCCGAAAAGTTTGTAACGCATAGAACCGAGCCTCGGACGAAAAAAAGTTATATATTATTTTGTGTTTATTTTTGGCCAAAACCCCCAAATCTGTTTGCTGTCCGTCCGTCCGTCCGTCCGTTAGCACGATAACTCCAGAACGCGTTGACCTAGGAAGTTGAAATTTTGTCACAACTTGTAAAATGGAAAAAGTAAGGCTAAGTTCGTTAATGGGCGTTATTCTTCCAATCCTTTGGGTACCTCCCATACAAGAGTCTTTGAAACACGTTTTCCCAGTTATTGCTCGAATGCTTCAAGTTAGGAACTTGAAATTTTGCATACGGATGGTTTAAAATGTTTGAATTGAATGTTCCGAATATGATGCAAATCGAATGAGTCCTTCGTGTAGCAGCCTAGAAAAGTCCTTCAAAAATGTATGCTTTTTACTGAATTCACTATAACTCCAGAACGAGTTAGAGCAGGATTTTAAAATTTTACAGGAATTAGTTTTATACCAAAACCAAGACGGAGTTCATTAATTAGCGCCATCCGTTGACTCCTTCGGGTAGCTGTCATACAAAAGTCCTTAATAAACATATTCACCAATATTGCACGATAAGTTTAGAAAGCTTTCATTTACGACTTTGAAATTTTACAAACATTAATTTTATAATAGTCGCAGCTGAAACTATCAATATGAAAAATATCCCATGAGTCCTTCATGTAGTTGCCATACAAAAATTCTGTAAAATGTCCTAACTTACTTTATGGAACTCACTATAAATCAAAAAATCGAGTAGCCACTATACAAAAGTTTCTACCTGTAAGTAAAAGGTCATGTAATAATTGCTTGTGCTCTCCTCATTCTTTTGATATATTTCCAACTAAAATATAAATCGGAGTTCAGTATTTCATCTAGAGTATCATACGATTGGCTTGCAGCCGGTCGTGACTGCGTTATGTTTAAAACTAAAGCTGTTGAGCTTTACATATCCTAGCGAACAACAAAAAAAAACCAACCAAATTGGTTAAAATATTGGGTGATCTTCGTACTACGAAAGTGAAGTCCAAGTAGTCCTTTGGTATTTTCGGAGAAAACTCACCAATCGAAATTTTCATAAGCTTGATAAGTCGATAGTTACAGATATATTTATATTTCTCTTGATATTTTATAAAAAATAAAACAATCAAAATAAAGTTTGTTGTACATGATGTAGGTACCTAAATTTAAATTAACTATGAACGTAGAAGACCAGAGAAGATTTGAAAAAATAACAACAAAAAGCCTTGCAGATATGCTTGAGATATTCCTAAATGACTAGTCTGGATATTTGCATGCAATTACAATAAATTATGACTGGTAATTTTTATTCTACATGATAATGGTAACGATAACTGAAAATATCGCAATCAGTTGTTTTCGATTTTTCACAATCGGTTAAAACTGTTGAATTGAACTGCTCACATAACATTTGCACAATAATTGATAATTTAACAATAATAATAAAGTTTTGTATCGCTTTCTGTAAAAATCTTAAAGAATTAATAAATACAAAATTTTTTTTAAAACCTAGAATATACAATTTACAAAATTCAACTTAACGAAAGTATAAAATTAAGATCAATTTGCTAGTGAAAGATCAGCACATAGTTTCGTTGTACGGCGGATCCTTTTCGGAATCGGTGCTGCTCTTAATGTTGGACGAGAGTTTTGCGATTTCGTCCTGCACTAAATTTGTGCTAATCGTAGGAATTGATGTGCGCTCGTCCTTACACTCTTCCGTGCTGGAGCTGCTCTCCTCTAAAATATTCAATCCTAGTTTTGAGGTTGTTGGCGGTTTTAGTGAACTTTTAAGTATCGAACTTTTAACGACAATATCGCCCTTATCCGATTCGGAAACGGTTCGTTGCGGCGAATATTTGCTTTGGTCTACGCTGAATTGTTTTTTCAGCATTGCTGAACGTGGGGGTGGCAAACCTTCGTCGCCATACGTCGAGAGTTTTGTATCGGTCGCACCAAACGAGGCTGTTCGTATGGGTGTGGTTTTCGTATCAATGACTGTCGTATTACTTGTCTCGCCTTCCATCGACATATCGTTCGCTAACGACGAATTATCGATATTAAACGATCCCGTCATCGATGTGCTGGTATCATTTGAGCTTTGTTTGATCACTTTGTACGGATGGGCGGAATAGTCGGTTTCCGTGCTCGAGTTCTTCTGAAGACTTTCGCTAGATTTTCGGAAAATAAGGGTGCTATCTGTTTGCGAGGGATTCAAGTAATCGCTTGTTGTGCGGCCGTAGGTGTGCGGTGAACGTTGACTACGTTGTGGTTGACAGTCGGATGATAAATTGCGCGAATAAAAAACTTCCGAACTCATAATATTGTCTTGATCAGTTTCGGGCTTACGGTTACCACCCGGTGGTTTCGACGGCGAAAACTCAATTGCGGTTTCTCGTCGCAGAGGATGACGTTGACTGAAATCTAATGTTATACCCTGTAAAGAAGACAAGACATATTATTCAAATATTTGATATTTGTAAAAATTAATTATTAAATTAATTATTTTAAATGGATAAATAGTCGCAGTAGTAACCAACTATCGAACAATGTTCGATCCATCTAATATCACTACTGTAAATACAACAACGTGAAAAGAAAGACTCTGGACCCATGCTGTGGTTGCATTTTTGATGATGAAAGTGAAGAGTTCAAGGCAAACACTTTGCGATTTAATATATAGAGAGCTGCTGACGCTAGTTAGTTTAACTTCTAGATATGCTGCAGGAGTATCTAGTGAAGATTTTTTTTAAATTTCCTCCAGCACTCCTTGAACTTTTTTTGGATCCAACAGGGTCAATAAAGCTTTACATCTGAATGAAATGCCTTTTGATACGATAGCTTTCTCGCTTTTCTACACTAGTCTAAGTTAAGATACTGCGGTGAATATGAACATACCTCGACATCGACTGAATCATCTGTATCAACTGATCGATCTTGAAACAGATCTTGCAAAATCATATAATCGTGTTCTTCGCACTCCTTCAAATGTTGTTTCTCCATAAAGGCAGCGATTTCAGCTTTCGACAATTCGCTGAAATTTTTCGGTCGATCTACAGAAGCTAAAATTCAAAATAACAAGACACACGTACGTTTCTGTTAGCAATCTTAAACATTCAAATTCTTAATTGGGGACTATGTTGTTAATAAACCTTTTAATGATGTTGTTGGTGATGCGATCATATGACAAACACTTTCCAGCTCGTCAGTAATGGATGTGTACTCAGTATGAAATTGTAGTAGTAAATTTCTTGATGGTTTCACAGGGATAACTGGTTTTGCTAAAATCATGCATACTATGTGTTATTTTTGATCGTGATAAGACATCTTGGAATTATTCGACGAGTGATCGTTGTACTTACCGGAAATAGTTGCTGTCGGTTCATTTCCACTATCCGGTTCGGATTGTGTCAGGCTTAATTGTCGTCGCGACATGAACAACTGATTCAGGCTTAACTGCGATCGATTTATGTCGTGATGGGGATAATTTTCCGAATTACGGCGACATACCACCGATGAAGTGCGTTGTCGTATTGCTCGTTGTTTTGCAGCTGGAAAGATCGGAAAGTGAAACTGACGGAAATCGATTAAAACAAACTAAAATTACTCTCAAAATTTAAGTCGGTTATATTCTCCTCGGAACCACCTTCGTCGACCAAAGTGTGCTCGTCGCTATTACCGAGTGGCGTTAAGGTATCTTTGCTTTCCGTACTAGTCACAGTTTCTTGGCGGATTTGAAGGAATGGCGGTTTTTTCAGTGGCTCTATCGTAGGTGGTCTCAGTGTTGGCGTTGGATAAATATCGGAATCTTCAGATTGCATTGAAGTCTTACGCGTTGCCATCTGTTCAATTAGGGTTTCACCTGATTTTATTATCTCAGTTTCTTTGGCCAATGGAACTACTTCTAAGTGTATGCCGTCATCAAAGATATACGCATCCGGTCGTACTTCCGTTAGTGAACGATTAAATTTTCGACGATTTGTCACCTGTTGAGAAATTAACAAGATAAGATACTTTGGATGATCAATATTTTTATCGTCTTTCGTTTCTATTTCTTCAGCTTAACTTTCTACTACTTTCTTTCAATTTTTACCGCAATTTAATTTAGTTTTATTCTAATACTCTGTATATTCAATTCTAAGAAGCCACAGGCATAAACAATACTTAAAGTGGGTACATTGTGTCACAAAGATAATTGCAATTTCTAAAAAAAATGAATTTTAAAGAAATATTGCTTATAGACAGTTTACATAGAAGTAAAGATATAATCGATATTGTTACTTCTTCGAGGTCAGAACAGTTTATTAAAAGTTCGAAAAGTTTTAATTGATCCGATTGGACACCATCATTACACCGAAGAATCAGTTATAATAGTCTCACTACGTTTTTTATTATCGCACATGAGCCAGTATACTAAAAATGTGTATCCACATTTTTAAGTTAGCTGGCAGATATTTGCCAGCTAGTGAGTCTTGAGCACGATGGTTTGAAACTTCAGTTAAACTTTCGGGCTTTGGCTTTTTTCTTCGCAATCTCTCCAGAAAAATGCTCTAATAATAAATTAGTCAAAAATGTAGATAGTTCTTATGCCAAAGATTTTTGAAAATATCGCAGCCAAATTTAACATTGTTTTTGATACCAATACTGAAAACCACAAATCAAGGAAATAAACAAATTTGTAATGTCGACTGTTGGCTGCTTCGTACTTAGTGCAGATAAACGGAGGATTGTCAAAAGATTTGCGCTTTGCGACTATCTACAGCTTTCTTTAAAAATACTCAGTAAAATAAAAAACAAACCTGCAATGTATTCATACTATCTGCTTCCGAAACAGTCCTCAGTCTCATCTCAGCCGGAATATTAACAGTCGATAGTTGCAGATTTTCTTGCGTATGTGCAGACATAAATCGATGGATTACAGCCAAATGTGACAAAATTTGCTCAGCAGATTCTTCGACTTTTCTCAATCGAAACTCGATAGTCTAAAATTTTATAAATTTTTATCGAATAGAACAATGTAACTAACTAATGAAAGTAATACCTGAACCGTAGCCGTTTGCATATTTTCTTTTTGATTGATATCTTCAATTTTTTGCCACATATTCTCCACACGATCGGTAGTTGATTTAATGCGTTCATCTGTCGATTGATTGAGCGCAATTTCCTATTGGAAAAAACATTTATTAAGACGGAAGGAAGAGGCTGAGCTTAGTATGGGTTTGTTAAAATTCGACTGGAGAAACACGTTACTCAACTAGCATTCAAGTGATTCAAAGAAATGCAGTATAGCGAGGGTTTAAATCTTGGGATATAACATTTTAAAATACACCACATTTTCGTAAATTCAGTCACATATTCCAAAAAGGACGTACTACCAAACACCTAAATAACTATGTATTAACAAACCTGTTCGTGAAAATATCCCTCGATGCATTCCTCTTCAAAATCATACAGCCTCTCCAGATCGTCTTTTTCCAAGAACAACTTAAGCCCATTATCGCGTTGAACTTCAAGTCCTAAAATTTGAAAATATCTTTAAATAACTGAAATGGAAAAGGGCTCAAAAAGTACCTTTCGCTTTTCGTATAAAATACTTGAGCATGGAATAAAAATGGCAAAAGGCAATGAGTGGCGGTGGCAGTACTGGTTTTTGTTGATATTCCATAACAACAGTAAAACGTTGGAACATCCAAACCTATTTTTTTTTTTCAAATCCAGAACACATACATTTTTATAAAGGAATATTTTTTTTAAATGTACAAGGCAGCACAAAAACTTTCGTTTAGTTTACAACATTTAATGCAAAAAGATTAGAGAATTCACTTTTAATACCTGATGTGAAACAGCATTTACTTCGATGAAGATATTATTGAAGACGGCTATCAGTAAATTGATGAGCAATATGTTGGCTATTAAGAGATACATGGACATTGTTATCGGTGTTATCCAATGACCTGAACGGAAAAAAGGTGATTAAGAATGAACAATTGTATTTTTTTATATGAGGCGCAATATGGTTTTACCGGTTACACATGGCGTCTGTGATGGATCTTCACCACAAGGAGGATCGATATCATCAGCGAATACTTCTCCGTATAACATAAAGTATGGTTGATAATAGACCTGAAAATTCATAAAAGTATTTTTTTTATTAATACAAAATGAACACCACTGGTACTGTGTCACTCACATCTCTAATTAATCGCCAACTTGGTTCATTATTCGGAAATAGAATTGCCTGTCGACTAACACCAAAACTCATTAAAACAACAGCCAACAGCAAAACGAAATAAATCATATTTTTGACCATTTTGCCCATCATAGTGACTAGTGGACCTGAAAAGAATAGGATACAGCAATATACCCAAAAATCATCTACTGATCCACCCCCACACAATATACTCACCTAAATACTTGTTCACGCCCAGTATATTTAGAATCCTTAGGTACCAATAAATGCTATCAACGCAATATATCACTCTGCCAATGTCCATGGTATTGGGACGGAAACGTAAAAATAAGCCAATCATAAATAAAATTATAGCGGCTGCATCACATGGATTCCACATATTCCATGCCCACACAGCAAATTTATGACTGAAAACATAAAATAAAAGCAATAAGTGGCTCGTAATCCGCAGCTGGCAGGACACTCTGGGAATGGGTTTGGACAGAAGAGATCAAAATACTCACGTTATTGCTACTGGTTCGGATGATACAATTTCCCTAATTTTCTCACAACCTAAGGTAGTAATGTATGCTATTGAATATATTTCTTGCCATCTAGGTATAGGCTCCATTTTCACCAGAACAGTGTACGTGAACATTATTAAAAAGAAGACGTAGGCCATCTGTTGGAGAACCCCATGTATTTATCAATGTATCGCTTTAAAATATAAAAAGGAGCCTACCGCATCAGCCCAAAATTTCGTTATAGGCGCCGTATAAAATTCGTAGATTTTCTTCTTAAGCCTGAGTGGTTGGTGTTGCTTCACCTCGTAGTCGGATAAGTTCAAGAAATCTCTGTATTGCGACGGATCCGAATCGGACAGCGACACCTAGTCGTGAAAAACATAAAAGAAGACCATTAAGTCAAAGTTAACATCAATATTTTGCGTCAACAACGACTTTGTCTAGTGTAACAACTAACTACTAGTTCTACTTTACAACTCTGACATGAGGGGTTAAAACTAACTTTTGTTGGTGCTTCAGCTCCTGTGAGGCCGACCTGTTAATAACGCGGTTTAAACAAATAAATGAATGAAGGGAATGTTATCATTTGGTGAGAAACTATACTATAATATTTAGATGCTATACTATAATTATTTTTTCTGGGATAACAGGTGCCAATTGTATCTAGCCCAATGATAGAATACACTACATAGATAGTTTCAAAAATATCTTTAAGATACTTACTTTACCGTTTTCCTGTACTTTTGTGTCACGCAAGGAATACGTATCTGCTAGAAGTGCCTGAAAAGTGTTTTAAAGCCATTTTCAATAACAGTTTTTTTGTTAGATTAAATTATTGTTATTCCAATTTACAAGTAGTTAGCATACTATAATATATATATAAAAAAAAAATCAATTAAGAAATTATGTATGTACAATGAAAGAGCAATCAGGTTGTTAGCACATCGAAGACAGACGATCACATGTTGAAAGTATTTAGGTACATTTATTTTTCTAGCATACCTACTTACCGTTTTCAAATTTTTGGTGTTTTTTCAACTAATATTGGGGACTTGAATGAGTTCTCATTGTTTCCCGACAGATGGTGTTATCTTAGACATTTTATATCGGGCAATACTACAGCAAACTTCATTCACCACCATCCAGGTTTGAAATGACAGTATATGTTATTCCCCCGAAGTGTAAAGAACACATTTTTCACAAAAGATTATTTGCAGGAATTTTACTGCATTACTTTAATAAAAAAGACTGTGCAACTGAGCACAAAGAAATTTTGTGGAGATTTACGGCGACCATGCTCTGTCGAAAACAATACCCAGAGATTGGTTTCGGATAATAATTTTGATATTGAAGAAACAGAACGGTCTAGTGCGCCGAAAAAGTTTGAAGACGAAGAATGGGAAGCATTACTCGACGAATATCCATGTAAAATACAAAATGAAGTTGAAGATTCATTAGGAACCGGGAGTAGTGTATTAGGAGCTCCTCAAACACAACGAAAACATCACGGAAGATCGCTACCGACTACAATTGATACCTTTGCGCCGAGCATTGAAGGGAAACCGGCCATATGCAATATTGTAAAAATACATAAGCAACCAGAAAATCTCTTAAATTTTTTTAAGTTCTTATATGACCCTTCAATTAACCGAAAAAAAGTTATGTTTGTAGTGTGATTATCGGATTATCGAGCGTCGGATTACTGCCTTCAGTTTCCACCCATTTTTCCATTTTACAATCGAATTTAATTTTCGAAATTAATGTTTTCTTACCAAAACTTATACTGATATCATCTAAAGAACATAAAAATGCCGAAATCATTGCCAATAACTTTGTGCAACAAAATATAATGCATATCTTGTTAGAATTGAAATAAAGCATAATCGATATTAATAACAAATTATACGATAAATGCCCATTTATACAGTGAAGTGTTGATATACAATGCTTTAGTCTTCATATTTACATTAATCGAGAAGCTTTTAAACAACAGAATGGTTAGTAAGCCCTATTCAAAAAAAAAGAATATTAATATAACGAAATACGAATTATTCTCGCACAATGTAGTGAAGCTTCATTCTTGGCTTATATCGTAGGCAGACGAAAAGTTTAAATCTACTTTATAAGTCGATTCCATTATTAGTAAGATTTACACAAGCCTAGCGCTTATCGTCTGTCTAGGAGCTCTAGCCATAAATATTCCAAAGGCGTGGATTATTAGACAACAACACATAGACATAAGATAGATTAAGATTATTATTTTTCGCCAGAATTATGATAGAAAATTGGCTAAAATTGCTGTAACTACCTGGGCCGTAGAGCTGCCTTTCTTGTGTCTAAAAGAAATTGATCGTTTTGCTTTCTCTAGGGCATTCTAAAGATTTGATTTGTTTTCAATATTATTGTATTCAGTTTAACAATTCATAAAAATTTAAAAATATAAATAAAATATAATATATAACTAAATAGGATTGAACCAAACATAAATAAATTAAAAAAATACTATCCAGTGCTAATCGAAATTAATTTAAAAAAAAATTCCTTTCGATACACAAATGTCACGCATTTTTCAAATCATTTTTGATGAGATATTTGTATAAATATGAAAAAATATATATAATAAATATTTTTAAGGGCATCGACTGTTAAAGCAATGACTTGAAGCTACATATATAAATGTAATTCTTGACATTGGTAACTATTCGATTCACACTGGTATAACGTAACTATTTAGCATAATTAAATAATAAAATTATTATTCTTACCTCGGCATCAGGATGATTTCGATCAATGTCTTCATAGTCTAAGTTTCGATTTTCTAAATGTTCCTCTTCAGTTTGCGGCATCGACTGCAGTTCCTCTTTGGATTTAAAATCTAGTTTCTTTATGAATGGTGGACACAGAAGACCTAAGATCACCTAAGATTAAAAAATATTATTTTAATGTTTTATTTTATTAGTTTAAAAGTTAAGTATTTTAATCGACTTAAAAAAAATTGTCTCCCCGATATTTATCATTTACAAAGATCTTTTTGACCTCAGTCCGTCTGTCCACCGTAAAACGATTAAACGAGAAATATTGTTTTTGTATCTGAGGAACCGCTTACTTAAAAAGAGTATCCACTAGGTCTTTGGCAACATTTTCAGGGGTAATTCTTTCCTATATTTTGAGAAAATAGATGTTGTGCACGGTGAATTAATTTTCAATATCCACTGAGATACAGAGTGTAAAGAAAGTCCCTCCAACATGTACCCACACTCACGTAAACTGTTATATCTTCAAAAGTAATAGTGAGAACTCAACATGTTGTAGCTTGATTTTTAGGGAACAGAATTAACTTTTATTGGATGTAAACCTCGATATTATAGCTGTACCCAATATTGAGAAATTTATTTCAAAATAAAAAAAATATTGTATTAAAAATAAAGTGAGATGACGTGTGTTGATGGATGGATTAAACCGGAAAGATGAAACATGGATTGTGTATATAGTTGTTCAATAGGAGCATGCTGAATTTAAAGAGGAAGTGGAAGTACTATGTTTTCCAGCAAATCTCGTCTCTTAACCCAAGAACTATTGAAGATAGGATTCTGCAATTTGTGCAGGAGTACTGTTATCTACAAGTAAATATTTTAGTTGCGATGGTTTAGTCTCAATTTTATATATCGAGAGTCGCTAACGATAAAAGTGTGACAAGTTCTAAAAAATAATTGACCGTATTGTGAATGTCACGTCGAGTCACTTTGATGCCGATTCAACGTGTCACGTAGATCGAAAAAAGCCGATTGTGTAACCGCATCGACGCGACTCATTATTATTTTCATATGTATCAGCTGTAAATTGGGAATTTAAGTTCCTGCGAATACTTTCATTTTTGCATCGACGTTTATTTTTTTCAGGCGTAACGGACTTGAATCTCATCACCGGAAAATGCTGATCAAAGTGACAACTGCCGATGCCAATCGACATAAACAATCGCTGACGTGACGTGACATTCGCAATACGGTCAAATATCTTATGTCAGGAACGACTTATGCTAGAAAGTTGAAACAAAGTACATATATATATATCTCTGCCAAATGTTCAGTCTCAATGAAGCTTTACTCACAAAAATACAAAAGCAAAAAAAGAGCAAAAACATTCTTACCACAACTAAATTTTGGGGAGAAGAGCGAAATTCTATCCAAAAAAATTTCAATTTGCGACTATCGTCAAATTTTTTTTTGTATCGTGAATATCACAACAATAAATTTGAGAGTGTAATAATTATGATTATCGGATATCAGAGTATATCGTGTTTCTCGAGTAAAGTATTCCAATAAAATTTGTATCAACTAATTTGTAGTGAATTTTCTTATAGTAAAACCAAAATTTCCTTATGTGAGGATTTATGCAATTGTTACGATCGTTTCAAAAAGATGGCGCTGGGCGAAGTAAGAAGAGAAACGGGCGAAACTGGGCGGACGATAAATAAAATGGATCACTAGCTCCTGGAGAAAAGAGGATCGGATTTGTTGGAAAAACGGCAGACATTGTTATCTGCGGAATTGATCTATACGTATCAAATAATAAAGGCGTCAAAAACTGATAATCTCTTTTATTAATTTTTTCCTCTGTTTAACATTTCAGAAGTGGGATAACTGGATAATAGAAAAAAAAAGAAAAATGAATAAATATTCAGAGGAAATGGACGGAGTTGTGCTTGGAGTAGACACGTCTGACATTGAGGCGGAAGGTGCACAGGAGCAGTCTCCTATTCGTGCTGATGGCGGGCGGCGTTATTCCGATAGGCAGAAGCTCGGGACTTCGACACAAGGCGATGGTGTCCATGTTTCGGATGACATCAGTAGAACGGTCAGGGAGCTGATGAAGTCGGGGCTAGCTGACCAGATTCATAAAGCAGTACAACAACAAGCGGCCTTGGCGTTTGGCGACTTGTTGGAGTCTCGCAATGATCCGGCGGAAAGAAGATCATTACAATTGAACTCGACCGAACGGGAAAGTACAGGGGACGGGCGAGCGTTGCGTATTGGCAACGAAATTGTGGATCGTTTTGATCCGGGGAATGCAGACGAAAATGTGGACCGCTGGTTACGAAAAATAGATCAGCATGGCGATGTGCACAGATGGTCTGACTATGAACGGGCCACAATAATGCAGTCCAAGTTGGAGGGGTCTGCCAAAAAATGGTACCACCGCCTAGAGAGCTATGATTTTTCCTGGGCTCAATGGAAGGCGACCTTGCGAGCGGCCTTTCCGAGACGGTACGATTTTGCTGTGGTGCTAGAGGACATGGTGGCGAGAAGGAAGCTGCCGACCGAAGGAATGACTGCATACTATCATGCAAAGCTTCAGCTGTGTGAGCAAGCCAAAGTACGTGGCGAGGATGCAGTTTCATGTATCGTTCGTGGATTGCCGGAGGAGCTTCGTGCAAATGCACAGGCGATCGGATGCAAGACACCAGAACAATTATATACCAAGTTCATGGCTGGACTGGAGTCTTACAGACGTCGAGAAGTGGGCTCGAAGGCGATATCACGCGGCGAAAGTGATTATCGAGAGCCAAACAAAATACGGCGGGAACAAATATTGGGGTCAATACCAAATAGGCGCTGTTATAATTGTCAAGAAGAAGGCACTCATATCAGCAAGGACTGTCCGAAGCCTCGAATGGAACGGTGTTGGCAGTGTGGACAAGGCGGACATATGTCAAGAAATTGTCCGAAGCGTAGACTGGAGGGAGTACAGGTGAGACTTTTGACTAATCCAGAATATTCTACCTTTAGGCAACGAGGTATCGTTAATGGGGAGGAAGTGCGGGTGTACCTAGATACGGGTAGTGAGCAGAATTTACTGGCAAAAGATGCAGTGGAAAGATTGAAGTTGTACGTTGTTAACAAGAGTATGGGCGTTCTACTTTGTGGATTTTCCGGTGGTTTAGCCAAGGCGTTAGGCGAAGTTAATTTTCAGGTGACAATGGCAAATGTCCAGTTGGAAGTCAAGGCGTTAGTGACCGATTGTGACATGGGCCGTATTGAGCTCTTGTTAGGACAACCGGCAATTCAAAGTCCTGGTGTGACGATGATTGTGAGTAACGGCAAGGCGATATTGGTGGAAGATGGAGGCGCGGCAGACACTCTCAAGCAATTAACGTTGGAAGGAGAACCCACACGGCGAAAGGTGATTCTTCGGGAGGATTTTGTTTGTCCTGCTTCGTCTATTGGAAAAGCAGTAGTGGAGGTGCAGGAAGGAAATCCAGGAGAAAACGTTTTCATGGCGGCTAAAATGTTTAATGATACCAAATTCTGGATTGCGATTCCGGGAGGCGTCTTAACATGTGGAAAACCAACCGAAATAATGGTTAGTAATCTTGGCGAAGGCGAGCTGCACTGGAAAAAGGGACGTCTTATTGCCAGAGCGGAAGAATGGCAGGAGGCAACTACAGGAATGGACCAACACACAACTAAGGTAAATGTTCGAAAAATAAATATGAAACTATTGACGAATGAAATAAAAATCGGTGCTATACATGTAAGTTATAAGAGGCGGCTGCTAAGCATGTTGGAAGAAAAGTCACATTGTTTTGCGGAAAATGATGGGGACTTGGGGTTAACCAGTTTAGGAGAAATGAAGATTCATTTGTCAACAGATGTACCAGTCTTTAGGCGACCTTATCGGTTAGCAATAACAGAAAAGGAAACAGTGCGGAGAAAAGTGAAAACACTTTTAGAGGCGGGTGTGATTCAGGAATCAAGTTCAGCGTATGCCAGTCCGATCGTACTGATTCCGAAGAAGACCGGCGAAGCCAGACTTTGTGTAGACTATAGGGCACTGAATGCCATTACGGTGAAGGACCGGTATCCTTTGCCGCTGATTTCGGATCAGCTAGATAAACTGGCAAAGAAGCGGTATTTCACTACGCTTGATTTGGCGCAGGGATATCATCAGGTTCCAATGCATGTTGATTCTGTTAGTAAAACGGCGTTTATTACTCCTGATGGACATTACGAATATCTACGAGTTCCGTTTGGGTTAGCAAATGCACCGGCGGTGTTTCAAAGGGTCGTAGATAAACTTTTGGGCGGGTTTAAAAACGAACAGATACTGGCGTATATGGATGACTTAATGCTTCCATCAATAAATGTTGAGCATGGATTAGAATTACTGCAAACTGTTTTAAGTTTGATCGAAAAGGCGGGATTAAAATTAAAATTAGAAAAGTGTTCATTTTTAATGGAGACTGTAGAGTATCTTGGACATGAAGTTTCGGCAGAGGGAATACGACCGGGAACTGGGAAAACAAAGGCGGTTGGAAAATATGACGCTCCAAAGAATGTGCATGGTGTGCGACAGTTCATAGGGCTTGCATCATATTTCCGCAAATTTGTGAAAAACTTTTCATTGTTGTCAAGGCCATTAACAAATCTCACAAAGAAAGGCGTTGTTTGGCATTGGGGCGAGGAACAACAAGCTGCGTTTGATTTACTGAAGAGTAAATTGGTTGAAAGACCATTGCTAGCGATTTATGATAGTAATATGGAAACAGAGCTGCATACCGATGCAAGTAAGTGGGGCTTAGGTGGCATACTGATGCAAAAATTTGGCGAATTGGAGGGTTGGAAGCCGGTAGAATATTTCAGTCGGGCTACTACTATACAGGAACAAGTATACCATAGTTACGAGCTAGAGACTCTGGCGGTAGTAGAGTCGATCAGGCGGTTCCGAGTATATCTAGTTGGAATTCATTTCCGGGTTGTAACTGACTGTGTGGCGATTCGGGCTGCTTTGACCAAGAAGGATTTGGTTCCTCGCATAGCTCGATGGTGGTTGGCGATTCAGGAGTTTGATATGGAGGTAGAATATCGTCCAGGCGTTCGGATGCAACATGTTGACGCTCTCAGTAGAAATCCTTTGGCGCAAGAGGACCAAGAGAATGCGATACATGTTAATGTCGTAGCTATTGAAAACAATGACTGGTTTCTGACAGTGCAGTTACAGGATCCTAAGGCGCAAGAGATTGTAAAAGCACTGACGGATGGTTCGGAATTACCAGAAATAGTGGCGAACTACCGAATCAGAGGCGGGAGATTATATCGCAAGACATTGCACGGCGATCGCTTGTATG
The DNA here is from genome assembly GCA_949128065.1 of Beris chalybata. NCBI lineage: Eukaryota > Metazoa > Arthropoda > Insecta > Diptera > Stratiomyidae > Beris > Beris chalybata. The sequence continues at coordinate 3,145,617 of OX421894.1, read as the reverse complement.
TTCCGGCGTTGGTGCGATTTAATTTGCTGCGTAAACATCACGATGAAATAGGGCATCCGGGCTACGAACGGTGTTTAAAGTTGGTGCAAGAAACTTATTGGTTTCCGAAGATGAGGCGTTTCATCTTGAAATATGTAAGATCGTGTCTGAAGTGTTCTTTCGCAAAAGGCGATTATGGGCGAGGCGAAGGGTTTCTGTATCCATTGGAACGGCGGGCGATACCGTTTGATACAGTGCATGTGGATCATTTGGGCCCGTTTGTGAAGAGTGTGAAGGGGAATTCATACTTGTTGGTGATGATTGACGGTTTCACAAAGTTTGTATTGGCGAGGGCGACAAAGACCTTGAGATCAACTGAGACAGTGGCGAGACTGAGAGAGATATTTTCTGAGTACGGGTACCCAAGGCGTGTAATTAGTGACCATGGTTTGGCGTTTACTAGTAGGGTGTTTAAGGACTTTATCTCAGAGAAAGGCGTTAGACATGTCCTAAATGCGATAGCTACACCGAGAGCGAATGGTCAGGTGGAAAGATCAAATCGCACTATAATAGAGGCGTTGGCAACAGGCGCAGAAAGTGAAGCTCGTTGGGACGAAGCATTACCAGATGTAATGTGGGGTATCAATAATACAATCAACGCTACTACAAGATTCTCTCCGGCGCAACTGTTGTTCTCCCATGGAAGTCGTGGTGTAATAGCGAATTTGGCGAGTGGCGAGCTAGCTAGCGAGGCGAGAGTTCAAGGCGATGATGAGAATTCGAGGGAGACGACTCGTCACATTGAGAACTCACAAGGCGAGGTTGGTGATGACCTAACAGGCGTGGCGACAGATCTGAATGTTGATCTTGGTCAGGGTGAGGCGATAACGACCACTGACGTTGCGACGAGGAAGCGGAAGAGTGACGACTCAACTGTTCCAAGTCATGCGAAAAGGCTATTACTGGACCGCGCACAGGCGAGTGAAAATATCACTAAGGCGGCAAGGCGAATGAAAGATCGATATGATCAAAGGCGGAAAAGGGCGATCAAGTATTTAGTAGGCGAACTTGTATTATGGCGACATGCAGTGGCAAGTAAGCCGGGCGTTGGCATGAGTAAGAAATTGGCGAATAAGTATGACGGACCATTTCGAGTCAGAAAGGTGTTAGGTAATGATAGGTACGTCATCGAGGCGATTAAGGGTGTAAGGGGGTATAAGAGATACGAGGCGGTTGTGGCGGTAGACTCTCTCAGGCGGTATCATGGTGTGAATGATATGGAAGTAGACGTTGGCGATGAAAGTGGCGAAGAGGTTGATCGACTGGATCTGATCGATCTCTTGGAGTCGTAGGGCGAAACATTAATGGGGACATTAATCTATTTTCAGGATGGACGAATGTTACGATCGTTTCAAAAAGATGGCGCTGGGCGAAGTAAGAAGAGAAACGGGCGAAACTGGGCGGACGATAAATAAAATGGATCACTAGCTCCTGGAGAAAAGAGGATCGGATTTGTTGGAAAAACGGCAGACATTGTTATCTGCGGAATTGATCTATACGTATCAAATAATAAAGGCGTCAAAAACTGATAATCTCTTTTATTAATTTTTTCCTCTGTTTAACACAATATTTGATAGACGCATGAGCTCTTGCAAATAAGAAGTAAAATCTCGAACGTCCAAACATTTTACTCGACTGTAAATATTTTATGATTTTGTTACATTCGACCTTTCATTTCTAATGTACAGAACTCGTTTGTCCGATTCGATTCCTAAAGAGGAATCAACATATCATGACAATAGCAGGTTAATCGTCCACATAACTTCGAGAATAATTCGGGAATAACTTGACTCGCATGGCATAAAATCGAAATGATTTTACGACATTACTTAAGACATTTTATTGATACTAAATTGGACTCTTGTTTAACAATACAAAAAGTAGAGGAAAATGCAGTAGAAAACGTATAAAAAATAAATAAAATGAAGAAACAACGGTTTCTTCAAATCTCTTTAAATTATCGAGGGTGATCTTCTAAGGTTCTTACTACAGAGTTCGGGTCAAATCCAGCTGTATCTAAGATTTCTCTGACTCCTGAAAAGCAAAATTTTATAATTTCAGTAGGTGAAAAAAAATATATTAAAACAAATGAATAACCAACTTCGTATCGTGTACTCTTTTCCATTGTTTAAAGTAACCTTTCCTGGAGTATTTAAATTTCTTGTGTAGGCTTCTAATTGTTTATAGGTAAGAGTTCCAGTATAGGTGATTGGTTGATTCTTAACATTACTCTTCTTGCCTAACTCTATATTTCCAACAATGAGAGATTTACATAAATTTATTACTTTTGGCATTCATAAGAATTCTTACTTCGACTCCTCGATAACATAAATTTTTGACTACCGAAAATTTCGAAAAACTTTACTGATCGAAACAATGTATCGTAGAGGCGTAGAGCTCTCAACTTGGGCAGTCTCTGAATAACTGACTTGATAATTTTGGAACTAAGAAATCTATTACCAGGCTTGCCTGCACAATGCGACAAGGACAAGGTTGACAAGTTCTTGTTGAACTTGGATGCCTAAAAGAAGAGAACAAGGTACACAAGGTCTAAACTTTCACAGCAGCGTTTCCTCTCCATCAATACTTTACTTGATCTATTATTTGATCGCAATCGGTTCTATTATAAATATGCAGTTCGTTCACTTTGTAACTAATATTCCCGAGAAATTGACATACCTCATCCGTACGACTGGGCGTATTCTGTACAATAGTGAAATTATTAATTTTTAAAAAATTTGCGAAATTGTTAATTATGAAAAAAAAAAAAAATCGATAGTTGATCGCTGATTAAACACTTACTCTTAATTCAATACGTCTCCAAAATAATGGATGATAGCAAACATCGCGCCATCGCTTAGATACCAGCGACACTACATAGTAGAGGTCTAAGCATGTGATATATTTGAAAATTTCAAAAAGGATATCATCGGGAAGGCTTTCGATGTTGACTTCAAGCTTTAACAGCTTGCAGTCCGCCCCAAGGCTCTTCGTACTCGATAATTTTCTTTTTAAGGCTAGAGTGGTTTCATGTTCCATATTGTAAGGTAAAATTCAGTTGACATTGATAATTTTAGCATCTTCAAAAGTTTGTGACAAAAAAAAATTTTTGTTTTCTAGATATATGACTTGAACGCCATGACATCCTTTCTGAACAATCGAAACCAGGTAGATTGAATCATTTATTTCGATTCAATCAACAATTGAAGGATTTTTTAATATTTTGGACACGGCGCTCTATTACAAGACAACTCTCGGTTGTCATCTACACTATCCAATCCATCTTTAATTTGCTTTGCAGTTTATTGAGCAGTCTTCAATCTTGTCTCGAAGACAAATCAGTAGCGTACTTAGCAGGGAAAGGTATTATTTGAGAGGGGAGTACGCAGAATACAAAACATGAAGAGTGGGTTGCTGTAAAGTAAGGAAGATATTTTTTTTTTTAATCACGTCTTATATTTTATTTTAGGTAGGACCTTCTAGGAATCCTTGGAGAAGTGGCATTTCAATTTTGACATAGTTGTTAGACTGAATTTTGGGAGGACATGAAGGAATTATTTTTTAAATTTTTTGTTTTGAAAATTAGTAGCTAGAACTAAAAATGTCTTCGTCGGTTTACTAACCTTTAAATTTGTATTTTTTCTAGTCCTCAAGCCACCCATCCACAAATCCGCTAGAATCACTTGACTGCAAGGATGTGCTAGAAGTGCTCGGTGATTAGCCGCAACAGCAAGTGAAAGACAACTTTGACTTGACCATGAATGAAGCTCGCACGTGAGCAGTCGTTGAGCTTTGTCCGCATCCTGTCGATAGCAAAAGTCAAGTAACTTTATACCTATGGCAAGATAAATTACGATGTGTATATAATTGAACCTGCTTATTCTTATGAAACTTCAACTAAATTCTACAAACCTTTCGTTTCGAATTCCTTCGCGTAGTGTCGCAATTCATCGTAAATTTCCGTATCGAGATCGTCCTCGGCCGCCTCGTGGGCCATAGCCTTATAAAGTTTACACGCAACAAGTGACTTGGCTAAAGCTTCTTCGCCATGAGTCCACATTAACAAGGCCATTTGTTGACGCTTTGTAAGTACGGCCCACATCTAAAGAAGAAAAAAACGAGACGCCAGTCAATACAAAACGCCTCAAGACTTCTGAATAAAGGACTTACCAGGAGTTCATTGAAAGGAAATTCAAAGAGTGCCATTTCAGATGTAAAGGGCAAAAGCCCTGTGACTAGGCTCATCGAATTAGCTCCAGCAAATCTTTGAAACGTTGACGACTTCCGATGAGCATTCGCATAGCTGTTCATCACTTTGGCATAAATAGGCCGAAATTTCCGGCGAGTATAATAGGACCTGAAAAAGGTACACGATATGCAAATGTAGATACGACCTTTGGTTTCCAAGGGACTAGAACTTTAGAGCAGTGTTTTGCCTAAACCGTAAATAGGACGTTATTATGAGATTTGAGGCCACTGACTGGGGCATGTCTCGGTTGTAAATTGAAATTTGGGTCAAGATTTTAGAATTTATGCTGAACTAGCTGCTGAACTGTACGTACCAGAGTTGATTTCAGTTAGAAACTTTTGGGAAAATGGCCTTAGGATAACAGCTAATAAATTTTAATGCCCTGACTGTGGTGCGATGTAAGGAAAAAACCGAATATTGATGAGTTTATTCGGGTTTTTTTTTCACATCACCATTAAATTGTATCCCATCCACAGTATTTTATGCTCAAATAAAATATAGCCAGATAATTTACAATTTTTTTTCCCCTACAAGGACGTACTGACCAGATGCTTCGCCACCCTCTACACAAATAAATTTCCTACAATTTACTCTGCATTAATGCCAGCAATTAATCTCTAGAACAAACCTTCTACAATTTATTTCGATTTATTTCAGGTCAACTGCTTCTGACCGATTTCGTTATTTAAGGCGGTCTACATTTCAAGGTACATTACCTGTAAGCACCACCCATTAATTTGTTTATGACTAATCCTATGTCGTGCAACGTATAAACGTATCCTTTTGGTATGTGAGGTCTTACATCTCTAAGAATATATCTGAAAGAAATAGATAAATAGCCATCAGGATTTCCAAGACGGTAGTCCGGTTAGTTAGCAAAAGCCTACCCTAACGTATTAGCTGGTCCGTGCTTAGTATTATACAATTCTTCTAATCTTGGTATTGTCAAAAATTTCTTCATCGAAACTCCGTTTTCTAAAAGTAACTTAACAAAATCAATTCGATCGTGTTCTAATGCCTGCATCATAGCCTCATCTAAAGCACCTGTAACGAAAAGAAGACAATGGTTATTGCAATTGCTAATAAGATTAGATTTATTGAGTAATCCGTTTTACCTGTCGGCCATTCTTGACCGTAAACGAAAATTTCACTTCTAGCTATGTCTACTCGATTCCACGTTAACGCTAAACTTAATTGCTCGGGAGGACTAAGATGCTGCGACTTAAATAAGGCCGTCAATATTGTCTGATCAAGTTCTTGTGGTTCGCCGTCAGCTTTCTCCTGTATCCGAAATACTGTTATCTGTTAAAAAAGAAAATAAGATTTAACGATACGGATCTCGAAAGAACCAATCAAGGTAATAAAAACCAGACAAATGTTTGCTCGTATAGTAACAATCAACCTTATAATTTACAGGACTTAGACTCAGTCGACTTCTAGCAGAATGAAATTTTGGGGTTTTTGAAAGGATTTTTTTTCAAAAACCGCGAAAAATTAAAAGCAAAAGGGTTTTCCTTAAAAATTTAACTTAATGTTCATAGTCAGGCAGTTTAATACTATTCTTTAAACTTGGGAGCCTCGCCAATTCGACGGTCAAATTGAAAACGGGTCTTACTCAATTTAGAAAAAAATGTTTTCAAAAAGTCCGGTCAAATTTAGAACAGGCCTTGTTTCGATTTGACGCTCAGAGTATCCAACTACACGTCAGCAAAAAAAAAACTTTTACAAAAATGAAGTCAAATATTTCAGACAATAATGTGTTGGGCGAAAACAACAATTTGACAAACATAAATTTGACGATTGGATGCATGCAGCCAGACTACAAAAACATATTCAGTAAAATTTAATAAAAGCCTTGTCCTGATTTTTCAACCAAAAATTTGATGATCAAAGTGTTTGGCAATATACCAAATATTTGACAAATGAGATACAGTTCAATTCAAACTATACTCGGTCAAGTGTGATCATATCTCAGTTTCTATAATTCGTTACTTTTAAAAGTAGTAAAATTTGAATATTGCATCCCGTGCACTAATACTTTTTTTTTTATTTAAATTTTCTTATTTTTAAAATAATAAAAACAATTATTTTAATTTATTCCTATTATTATAAGTTATATTTAGGTGCTTTTAAAAAAGTGCCTGAATTTCGGCGTTGCGATTATGATTTTGGGAATTCAATTGAAAACTTATAGGATAATAGTTTCTAATTGTGATTTTAATCCACGTTTATCCGAAAGTGAACTCAAAAGTGGCTTAAGTTTTTATGCAACGACGAAATGTTCATTTTGTTTCAAAGAAAAAACAACTATAAAAGACAATTTCTGTCTTTTAGTGACACTCCATTGTAAGCTACGCGTTTAACTCGAAATGGAGGATCTCCTGAACCCACTTAACAACTTGCCCGATTGTGCCCTAGTTCTAAAGCGTCGGGATTAAGTTGACGATAACATCGCAGTGAAATGGAACACTATGGCTATCAATTCCCTCTGCCTTTTCGCTTTCAGTAAAGAATATTATCAACAGAACTTGGCGCTTCGATCACTCTAACTTTCTTTAAAGTATTTTATTTATTTTCGAGTATCTTTCGGGAATCAGGACAAAATTTGAAAAGATTATATACAATTATAAAATACTTACCAAATTCTTATTTCTAGTGCACTGTAAAAGTTCGTGATATAATTTATCTGCTTGGTCAAATCCCACTTCAAAAGTCTTTTGTATCATGTTTATAAGATAATCTCGCATAGATTCTAGCACCGTTTGCTCCTCGCCATCGGCAGCATACCTAAAGGATCACAGAAAATTTCAATTTTACTCGCCACGAATTCACTTCCGGGTTCTAAGTCTAATAAATGAATAGTAGCGATATACTATAAACAATCGACCATCGACCATCGACTTCACCAATGATTTATTTGCAATTGACAAATATCTATCTCCGCAAAATACTCATCCTGAATAATATCTAAGTTTCGTTATCAAAGTAAAGTCCTGAAATCCTAGCCTACACTGAGAACTTACTTGTGCACAAATGCGATTATATCGGCTGCTCTCCCGGACCCATCACATACGACAACAGGAACAGGTGGGGTATCCGTCACGTATTCCAGAACCGCACGAATCGTGTTAGTGCCACCTTCGATGACCAAACAAACAACCGGAGTACTCGAATGTGTAACTATATGAAAGAAAACAGAAATAGTGGGTGAGAATGAGAACGCTAGAAGGGAATTTCATTAGAGGCATGTGGTAACATCAAGGAAATGAATTTTAAGCAGATTCTGTTGGCATTTTGATCAGTTCTTGAGGTGACTGTGGCCTGGGGAGCCGATGAAAAACCGACCTCATCTGACGTTTATATTGAACCACACGTTGGCTGCAATTACTGGTATAATATGCATCTTGATTTGAAATTGCATAAGCACGAAGGATATTCGAATTCTAGAATAGAACATAGATAGATACTCCTACATTCAAGTTTTCAGAACACGTTCATTGAAAATCGTCAAAAGTAGTTCAGAATTCAAGAACACACTCGTCACTTTTCAATATATTTCCATGGCATATATAATTCCACAAATGACAACTTTTCCACAAAGAAAAGCCTGTGTTTTTGATGTTTAATCATACAAAATTTATCATTACGAAAAATTGTATACATACCATAGAAAAATACAAATATCAATTTTTCAAGTTTTCAGGTTTAACACGTTGAATGCCATGGGGGTCACCGGGTGACCGGCACAGAAATTTTGACACTTTAAATAGCATTGTCAAAATTTTTGACAAAAAGTGTGGCACGCAAAGTGTTAAATAAGATTTTTAAAAATAAGCAGTAAGAAATTACAAACTCATACTTCATTAAATTCGTTTTTTGAACTGTTGTTAAATTTTTTTTATGAAGACTATTTTTTTATTAATATTCTTTAAGATTGTAATTAATTTGTTTTATGTACTCGAAAAGTCTAAATAAATTTCAAATCTTCTTAGCCTGTAAAAATTTATAAAAATAGTAGCTTTAAATTGTCCACAGTTAAGAAATTTGGCATGCCCTTACAACCTAACAAACCATCAAAAGCAAAGAAGAGAAAAGGACCAGAAAAATCGATTTAGCAATAAAGATGACATGAAAATATTTACAAATAATTTATACAAAGAGCACTTACGAATAATAAATTGTGAGGAAAACAGATTTAAATATAAGTATTTAAATTTTTTGATAAAATACACTTCTTACAAGAAATTTTGAATTTCTTTCAGGTTGGAGAAGAAATTCGCCAAAGGTAAATCTTTCTCAACAATTTAAAAATATAAAGTACATAATATTGTGGTTTGTTGTTATACTAAACACAAATATTCATCTTTCCGAAAAGGATTTTTTTATTATGTATTATACTATTTCTCTAAGTGAAATTTAAAAGTATTATAAGTTTAATCCAGAACAAAAGCTTATAACGCTATGAACGAAAAAAATTTTATATCATTTTTTGATTATTTGGAGCCCAAAACACCAAATATCTGCTAGCTGGTCGTCTTTCTGACAGTACGAAAAATCGCGCGTGAACGCCTTACTCTAGAAGGCTAAAATTTTGAATCTGGGTCTTCGGTCGTTAGTAAAGTTCGTTCGGTTAGCTTCCATTCAAAAACTACTTAAGACACGTTTTCAATGACTTTCTTTTGGTTAAGGTTGCATTTTATAGCAACGTTCGACTACCTACTTCCATTTTAATCAGCCTATCAATTCACACCTTATTATTAAAAACACTTTCAACACCGGCTTGACTATTCAGTTCAATAAGTTTTTTTTTTCGAAATAATGAAAAGAAACATGCTTACAAAATATTTTACAGAGAGATATTTATAAACATATTATTATCCTTTTATCACTTACCAAGTTGTGGAGAAAAAAATTTATTTGTTTCCAATTTTCCGCGTTTTTGTTCGAATTTTTTAAAATTTAAATTCATAGATCCAGTTAAAGCTAAAGTCATGTAAGTATTGAAAATTTTGAATTCAGAAAAAAAAACAAAGTCGCCAAATTAATATCAAAAATTTATACAAGAAAAAAAATTCTCTAGGAGCCAATATGACAAATACTTCGTCCTAATATTTATAGAACATATTTTTAAAAACCATCGAATTAAAAGTATTAATATATACAAGCAGAATTACATACAGAATAGCAAATTTGTTTACGCATTTTTGGTTTAAATTTAGAGATAATAGCTGTTAAAAATTACAGCAACGCGCAAAACCACACAACACACTCAATCGGTAAATTGATCGTGAAACTCATCACAACTGATACTAACCATTTTCTACTCAGTCAAGTACAAAATTTTCGAATTAAAAAAAAATGGTTGCCGTACCAACACTGTCCAAAAATCTTCAAGTTAGAAACGTAAATTTATTTATTTATATTTATGTAGAGCTGGTATTCAAATTCTGAATTTGAAAAGTTAAAGATTTCGTTATAGCGGTAAATATTTACTAATCCTGAAAAATTTCAATCTTTAAATTAACGCAATTATAAGGGCTTTGTTTAACCGATCCGGGAAATCACATACCGGAGCTAATCAAATTTTTAAATATATTCGCTCCAGCTCATCCCCAACCAGCTTTTATAGATTTGTGAGTTGTATTGATGAATTTAATTTTTAGTAATGAATTTAAATTTCCTATCCTATCCTGTTTTAAATATTATCAATTTTCGAATGTACGGAGGTACTGAATTGTAAAATTGCAAAATTGATTCATTAAAATTTTGTTTATAATCTACTTATAGCGTTATTTGTTCAGAGCGCAATTTATTCAATGGATACTTCCATCGGATTTAAACAAGAAACCATCGATTGCTCCCTTAAAAGTGATACGCAATTTCATAAATAAATTAAGATGTTTGAGTTAATATTTATTGTTTCAAATTTCTGACCTTAATACTTGTAACATCTGAATTTGTACAAGCACCAAGCTATTTTATAATCAATCAAATAATATTCTGTGCGCACAGTAATTATTTTACGATAAAACTCGAGCACCAGCAGACTATCGACTTTAAATCGCCCGACAGGTTGGTTGGGTGACTATGTAGTTATATGGTAACGCGCACACCATCCAATTCAAAATCGATCCAACTAAATTGTCTAAGTGCTCGGCGATTTACTATCGGATGAGGCGCATACGAGTAGTTCGAAAATCGGTGACATGCATTTCCGGAATGATCAGATTACAATGAAGACAGTTTCAGTAAGAATTGAGGAAGTTGTTGTTTGATGCGGAGGAAATGATATGTAGATTACTGGGTATAAAGTTTCAATATAAAAAATGTGGTATTCTTTAAAGCTGCAATATGCTATTCAGCCTACTTGACCGATAGTTATCAAGTACCTAGTTTGATTAAAAAAAACAAAAATATTGATTGCAATCTAGTCACAAGAATTTAAATTTTTGAATATACCTACTAATTTAATAAGGTAGATACCGAAACAAATTTCGTCATGGAATTGACCCTACAAACAAGCTAAGGTACCTCCACACACTTTAAGAAATCTTGTTTTATTCAAATTTAAATCTTTATAGCAAAAATACAATAACTTTATACGATCATCCTACGACCATCCAAAGAAAGCTAGTTCCTCAACAGCAAAAATTATAAAAACATAAAATTTTAGTAAACATCATGATTCACTTGGCTCCATTATCCTTATACTTTAGACGACTCGTAAGCCATTCTACAATAGCCAACTAATGCATTCAAATTTACAATTCAATTTTAATTGTAATTGTAATTTAAAAAAATAAAATAAATGTACATAAGAAAGAGTAACGTTTACTTACAAGGATGTAATTTTAAGTTGGAAATAAATTTTTCAAGTTTCCGCCGAAGGATGAGTTCTGCTCCATATTTTCCTATTGTTCCATTATCAACAAGAAGGAAGTAGGCATGTCGATTGTTCAGCACAGCCAATTTAGATCTGTAATAAAGGATAAGCATGACAAACATTGTCCGTAATGAGAATCAATTAAAATAGCTGAACCAACCTGGGTGAACTGATGCTGTGACACGGAACCTCCCGATTGTGTCCAAGAAGCTCGTGATTCCTTTCAACAATTCCCCAAGGTGCGATACCGATACTGACTACACGTCCACTCCGTTGTTGTCCCTCGAGCAGTAATGCGTCTCCAACTTGCTTTGTTACGCCTGGAGACAGGATGCAAACATGATAATGAAAACTATTCCACGACTAAGGATACACGACTATGGGTTATAAATCACAGGTTGCCTGGAGATACTCGTGCACTACTTCTGTTCCGAGCTGAGTACAAACTTTGTGCGAAATTAAATTGTAACTGTGGCAATTCTTCGGGATGGAATAAAAAAAAAATTATTCTGCAGTAATCGCATCGAGTTTGTCGTAGACTTGTTAACTGAATTTCAAATGAATAATGAAAATGTGTCGACTACAAAGTCAACGTGGAGCTATTTAATATACCTTGGGAAATATATTTCCAGAAGTTTCAACAAAATCAACCCAAATTGAGTAAGGGTATCTTTTGGCAACGTTACGATGACAGACTTATCAACTAGCACGACAAACTATAGCTGGATGGATGAGATAAAACGTTTGAGCGATGTGCTGGAGCACTGCAAAAAAACATATTGTTACTAAAGCACAATGAAACTTCTGACATCGCAAATGTGTCGCTTCAAATGGATTAAAACTTACATCCTACTTAAGCCGGTTCGATGCTGTGCAGATACGATCATCCCTAATGATAATCCTGCAGAATTCAGTAAGGTTCTTTATCTCGTGGTCTATATGTAGGTATGAGTTCCGTCAGAACAAAGAAGTCCAAGTACCTTACGAAATTAAGAAGACTAGAACAAGGATCACTCCAAGGATAAGCATAACTGAGAAGTAGCCTAAATGGTTCAGTTGCTAAAGAAGTATCCTCAAAGTATCCTGCAGGTCTCTGCACAGACAGACCACGTCTATTGAACCCACTACAGTATAAATTTATATCAAAAGGAACTTCATGGTTTTCTAAATAAATTCTAACCACTCCCTCCCCTCCACCCTTCCCGCCTTTTCCAAAACATGTCTACATTCAACATAATGCCAACTAGTAGAACTATTATTTATTTTCTATGCGAGTATACCTGATTAGTACTTCATAATTATTTTGCAAATTTTGTGTAATAAAAATTTTTAAATTATAGGACTAATAGCTTACCAGTGTTGGTGCCTCCGGTAAAAATCCATGCTCCTGTGGTTTTTGCAGCTTTCAAGAGTCCTTTTCGTATTTCCTTAACACAATAAAATAAGATTGTTGTTGTTACTATTTTCAAAATTGAAAGCATAAAGTATTTTTCGACAATTTTAAATTTTTAAATAAACAGTTTTTTAATGAGTGATTGATTTAAGCTCTAACTATTAAACAAATGTTCTCTTGACGCTTGAAAGTCTGTGGAGACTATACTTCCCAGGATCAAATCTGTAGTACCTATGTCTTCATTAACTTTGAAATTAAATTGATAAATTTTAGCGCCCATTAAATCAAAATCTCAATTTTCGCTATTTACAAAATTTAAAACAAAAAAATTAATAAATCTAATTCCGACAATGAAGCAAGCGTTCAATGAACGAGTTTAATTTTGATATCGATCCTATTCATTCCAGGACAAAACTTGAAGCCTTTACCTTTTTCAATTTTGGCTGCAGCTCAAAATTAGCCTTTCCACCCTGAACCGTAATCAGTAGCTTAGGAAGCTCTAAATTCCATTCCTTGTTGAATAGTTGCACTAGTAATTCGGGACGTGTATCGAAGGACAGTCGAACGTACTGCAAAAGTAATATGAGAAGGTATATTGGATAAATTCAATTAAAAATTTCTTCTCGACAAACTAAATTAATGTGATACTAACCTGAGCTTTTGTTGGATGCGCTCCACCTTGAAACTCGATTACACCATAAGCATCTGTTGGCTGAGCCCGGGTATGCTTGAATGGCACCCATAAGTCACCTGGACCTCCACTTTCGATACCCGGAATCTGGGGATGAATTGTCCGTGACTGACCGCAACAGCATCTGAAATTTAATTTTAATATGATAAAAATTTGATAGCCTCAGGCAACAAACCGTTCAATTTGGCTCGTTTTTTGGTATTACAAAACCAAAATAATGTTAATGTGACCTGGATACGATTTCCTTCGAGCGACTCTAACGCGCTAATAGAATTTCATTGTAGGTTGCTGAATATTTTTTAACGCTGTGAACAACGGGTGGAGTTTTAATACAATTTTGTTTATTGGTGGACACATTCCCCCGACAGAAATGTAATTGCCAATAATGCAAAGCATGAATACATCATGTTTTGAATAATTTCAAATTTCCGGAATGAAATTATTGTATCAAGCAATTTCCTATCACGATATTGCTCACACTGCCGAATAAAGTACCCATTCAAGAGGCACATTAACATTTATCCTGACATGACGAGGGACTTATTCCTCTTTTAATTGAGCTAATCAGCTGCCTTTTAATTGAGCAACTCTTCTGTGTTGGTTCAGTTAAAATTGGTTTCTAGAATGATTGTTCGTGAATCAGCACATCTTTGAGATTGTGCTATCAGTTTAATTCGGGTAAGTTAGTCATCAGAAGCTCCTAGTGCTCACTCACTAACAAAGTCAGTTGATGAATTAGTGAATGAATTAGGAGGTAGTAGGGTTGTTGTTTGAAGCGGGGGAAGATACGCCGCAATACAGCGCATCTTGAGCACTCTGACAATTATTGCCCATTGCACCCGAATTCTCTAGTCTCTACCCGAACTTTTTCGTCCTCCTCACGAATTTCAAGAACTCAGGTAGGGAACGAGAACAGAATTCTTCCATCCTTATAACATCGACGCCGTATACGTGCCCTCTCGCAAAAGAGCATGCTGGACACTCGAGAAGGAAATTTTCCGCTGTGTCTAGTAGTATGGTATTACGGTTAGTAAGGTACAAGAGTGGCCTAATAGGAACTGTTAAGAATTGAAAATTGAACACTTATGTAAATCAGTTTACTTCAGCAGTTTACGGTTAGGTTTGTAAGTTCAATTAAAATTTATTATGGTATAATGGGTAATGCTGCTATGGCACTGGCTTTTTTGGTGCTGAAAAGCGGCTAGAAAATCCAATTGAAAGAAAGATAGAAAGTTTTAACACAGAATTTAGACAGTGATTTGACAGAGAAGTTCGATCGCCAAAAATTGGCCAAACTGTCAAACAGCAAAGCGTATTCCTGCAGTGTTTCACAATATTCTAGCAGTTCATTCAGGAAAAATCCCCTTCGGATTTTATTTTCCATCCGTTACAGACTTATTTTGGACATTATGAATAAATTCTAGACAGTGTCATATATTGTTATGAAACGCACTAAACCAATATTTTTTATAAAATGTTATTAATTTCGTCTACTAGGTGATGTTAGCCTCAGAAAGGTAATTTTCCTGGGCCTGTTGTTTTATTGCACTTATTAAAATTTTAAAAATAGCCATTGTCATATAGGCATAACTTAAACGTTTGACCGAGCTTAGGTGAACTTTTCGTTCAATTTTGACAACAGTATAAGCAAACTTTATGATTGGACCCTTAGAATCAGTCTTAGCATGAACTAACCTGAGAACCGATTACATCTGCTTCAATATTAGAAAAGCGTATTAATTTTTTAATATTTACTTTAGCAAACCAAGATTGTCATTCTAAACACTGTTTTACATTTGTAGAGACGAATTCTTAATAATTCAACTAATTGTTTCTATCTTCCGCCGGTTCAGGTATGAATTTAGTTAGGAAGGCCGTAAATAGATAAGCCATGTCATCAAAAAGTCTTTTCAACTTTCAATCTTATCATTTATAATAAATTAAAAGCCCACGACATTTAACAAGACTCGAAACGTATAAATCATTAGTAAACGTGATAAATGCAAGACTTACCTTGATTCGTCCTTTGGGAACGGAATGAACTTTACACATTCCCGCTTCTGAAAATTGGTCTCGATCCAGCTGCGAGGTGTATGCTGGAATTAGACAAGAATACTAGTCAGTTTCTGGAGTATCAGGAACATAAATATTATTCTTATGAAAAACACACACACAAACATTGCACACACAAAAGTAATTTATCCTTCATGCAAGAAATTTGAAACCCTTGATCCTGTACGTACGAATAGAGAAAGGGTCCAACAATAAACAAATTTTAACGCAAACTCAATAACAAACACGAAAACAGCAAAGAACTAAGTACGTAATGTAATTCAGGCCCAGTTCACAAAGTGCGATGGGGTCTCGAAAGAGTGAAGGCCACATGTCGAAAGGACCTATTTAAATTTTCACCAAAGACACACTAGCCCCCATACACAACTCCCTTCACACGTATGTTGCATATGTGCCTTTCAGGCTGTACCTCATTAGTGCTCTCATGCTGAGCCCTTAGCAAGTCTCTCACGTTTAATATGAAAAATTTTGTTAGCGTTGAACTTATCGTAGAACCTTTCCGATCCTTCATTACAGTCAGACGAGAAGCGCGATACGGTTTCACCCTTAGTACGCTCGAGATGAAGTTCACTAATTAATGCCAGGCTAAAAGCAATCAGTCCTTGGCAATATGGTTCGTTCCTATTGCATCAGGAACTTCTTAACGTTCAAGGACTGGTTAGTACACTCAACGAAATCTGTAATATCGTAACTCGAACTCGTCACACAAACTTTCGACTTAGCGAGATGCTAAAACACAAACTGAGCTAAGCTTGAAACTTTATCGTGGCTATAGTTACACTAGTTCAAGGTCGCAACCATTATATTGCGATTTTCGCACTTTATATGAACGGATTAGCGCGCAGTGAATAATTAGCACACCTTTTCGCCGAAACACCGCTAGACGATCAAAAGGTATGCCATACAAAACTGATTCAAAATTCATTGTACAAAAAATAATATAGAGAAGTTTACGTGCTACTGTTCAAGATAAGTCAAGCAGCTATACAAATAGTATTTCCTAGATGTGGTACTGCTGTGATAACTGCCATAACATCGCCACTACGTACTTATAGTTACATTTCGAAACTTTCAAATATTTAATTTTCGAAAATATTTTGATATGTGAAATCGCACATACTCGTCTATTGCCGGTTCCGATGCCATACGTAGTAGGTACACATTATCACCGAATCTACGACAATATTCGCTTCAATTTTTAATTGTTAATTAAAGTTGTGGCCTCTGGTGATAACGTTTTGACCAAAAATGTCTCCATCTTCCCGTCATATGAAGCTCTTGTGTCAATAGTTTACAATATGTGTTAGGAACTTTTGGAACGCAAATAGCAGTATGTGAATTGCTGAGAAAAAGATATTCGTATCTTCGTATCTACGACTGTGACGTAGATTAGGGAAAATCAACTAGGGCTGTGCAGAAGACTCAAGAATTATACCGACTGATTTTACATTTGGTTCAAAAAATTCAAAACAGAATGCTTCTACTTCGTTTTATGTAAGCTAAAGTGGAAATCGGTGACCAATACCAGGAATATATGTACTGTAAAACAGTAGTGGTATTCCAAACGTAATACCTATCGTTAGCACTTATAGTGTACCACCTGATATTATACGAGTACATATTTCATGGTATACAAATTCGATAATTATCGCTGGAATATCATCCATTTTAATGCTAGTAGAACCATTTCGCCAGAAGGGGATGACTAGAGTAACTAAATTATCTTTTTATTTATGCTGTCAGCCAATAAAAAGGAACATCACACCAAATGCTTAAGCAATTTTGTAATAAGAAAAAATCAAAATTGCGGTTGGTTGGATTTGATTTCTGACTCTTTGTATTATTGCGAGGTAAAAATATTTCAAAAATTGGTGAAAATACATTTCGAAAACCTTTCAAGTGTGGGTCCATCCAACTACAAGAAAATAACATCCTCGGCCGCAACCAATAAATTAGTTTGAAAATAAGGTGCTATTTAGTGTATATCTGAACCTTAAAGTGAATAGCAGCTATCTGCTTTGGTAGTTATGATTCGCAGAAATTTTTTTAGATGACGCACATGTAGGAAACGCCATCAACTCGATTATGCAACAGATAATTCGGAGTTAGTACAAAACAGTTTTCAGTGAGGGTTTTTCCACATACATACATTGTCTGAAATATCATACCATAAAATATACAAAATTTTATTGATAAATTCCAAAATTGTACCACAGTTAATGCATAAATCATTGGAATAAAGTATGTTAGCCGGTTTTTGTACTTACTACAGACGGAGGAGCTAAGAAATTAATCATAGACAGAACAAAATATATAAGTCATGTTCGAAATCCTCAACGATTTCTCCAAAATCGATTTTTTTTTTTTTTTTTTAAATTATCCGACATAAACGTCCGATATTAGCTGCGTTCCTTTGGGAGAATTATAATTGCACAGAACAATAACTTTAAACAAAATTTATAGGATCGTTCATAAAACACAAAAATTCAAAATCTTTTCAAAATTGCATGATAAAAGCTATAAAACGAGTGACAATCTCAATCACACAGTTCGGTAGTCAACTCCTACAACAATATTTTACTTTGTAATACTATTCGCAATCCTGAACGTCTCTCTGGGATTGAAAACAATTTCCACAAAATTAATTTTACACCCCTTTTTACTGGGTTAATCTACTCACGATGAATGTCCGGCGGCCAACGACACAAACTTAATTCAAAAATAACAAAGTTTTTAAAACCTGAGAACGATTTATATGGCTATAAAGTTCTCTTGCTACCTACTTCCAATACTGTCCAAAAAAAACCGAGATTAGTAATCTCCACGTCTTGTACTACATTCTGGATAATTGCTACGGTGGTGCAAGGGTAGCTACGAAAATTCCACTAATTAAGTTCCCACTGACAACAAGCTTACGACTTAAACCTTATTAGAAAAAAATGAGTTAATTTTAAGCAAGCTCTTTTCACAGCCTTACGCCCGTTTTTAAGGTCCTCTGTCAACGCGTTCATGTTCTTTGCGAGCACCCACAATTCAATTAGCTACGGGTGTTTGTTGCTTAACTTTTGAACTAAACCGCCCAAGTTCACCCCCTGGATTTTGATTAACTTATCCTCGACGTTCTGGCATTGATTGAAGACTTGAAAATTTCGTCTCTAGGTTATTTAATTATGTGAAAAGATAGAGGCCTAAGATGCGATTTTTCAGTGATTTAGTTTCGTTAGGATCTTTTTAAGACTTTCTAATGGAAAACGTTCGTAGTGCAAAGATTTCAAAGTTTTCTTTTTTAAAATACCTATTTAATTAAGAGAACAATTGGTTTGGTAGAAAGAGAGTCGTTTCATCGATATTATTTCGAAAAAAGTAAACTGTAACTTAATTGTAAATTCCAAGTTTTATCGATAATGAAAAAAACCATAAATATTTAAATTTATTCGTAACTTCAATCAGCCTACAGTACCCCTGACGAAAGATACAAATCTCATGGTAGTAGCATAGTCCAGAACAGATCTTGAAAACTGCAAAAGACTAACGATTGTATCAGACTTTATGCACTTTATCAAATTTTTGGCAACTTTTGGTGGCAACTTTTGGTGGCAACTTTTGGTGGCAAATACATACAAACAAAAAAACGGAATTTTTCAAAAAGTAAACAATTATCTGTATTTTTATTCAACACAATTAGAACCTGAATAGAAATTCAGTGTGAATTTCAACAAAGGTATCCGTAAAATACATGCAGCCAATTGTAACCGTTTCCATTTCTATTTAATATAAAATAGCCAGAATTTAAATTTTGACAATAAATCTGTTGATGTTTTACTTATGTTACAAATTAACAAAACCATAAATAACTATAATACAATATAATATCTATAATTTTATAATATACAGTTTAGTCAGTCGTAAAATACAATAAAATACAGAAAGCTATATAAGATATCAAAACACACATAAAAACATTTAATACAATTTCAAATGGCCAAAAAATAAATAATATATTATATTCGAAATTCGTATTGGTCCGAATAACTCATCTATGTCATAAAAAATTGACAATATCTGCTATTTCTCAAATTAACAAAAAAACCAACATTTTAACAAAGAAAAAGGAAAACCAAAACAATGAACAAATTCATACTCTTACCCGGGGAACTGTTATATTAATAAGGCCCCAACAGATTTTTTTCAGGCCCCACCGTATCTTCCAGTTTTATAAATATTTATAACATTTTTTTAGAGCGTTACATAGAAAGAGAGAATAAGAGAAAGAAAAAAGAAAGAAAAATTGAAATTAGATTGAGCCTGCGGCACCATTGAAGATCTCTTGATTTTATTTAGTTATTTATTTATAGATATTATAATAATTTATAATTATATTGAAATAGATTAAAAATATACTTATACTATTTAAAAAAGGGAAACCAAAAAAAACCTAATAAACACAACCAAGAAAAGAACAAAAATAGAAAAAAGGTAATATATGGTAGGTACTCATGTAAAAGCTTCCATTTGTTTAAATAAAAAGAAAATCGAAATTTTTACCAAAAATATTTTATGCACTAAAGTACTCGGAGGAAATACAAGTTCTTGCTACATCTATACATTTTCCATGTATTTTCACACTTGAATTCACTTCATTGCGAATACTCCAGAGCATACAATGGTTTTTGCTTTAACTCATAAATTTAACTCCCTTAAGGTGTGATAAATCTGCTTTTCAACTTTTCATAAATAATAGAGTTTTCGAGATAGTTTCGTTTGTATTAAGATACCGATAAAGAAGTAATGATTATGCTAGCCGCATGAACATAAATCCCATAGCAGATGAAATATGTTTAATAGGATTAAAATGACAAAGGAAATTCAAGGAATTATATTTTCCGGACCATGAAGAATTTTCAACTATATAATACCTTAACGAAAAAAAGATATCCATGATCCGTAAGATGTCATGTCCTCTAAGTCACCAGAACATCATGTCGCAAATATTAAATTAGCGTAGTCCAATAAAATTTATGAACATTTTTTTTCGTACGTAACAACGTATTGTTTTTAAAAGACAAGGAACAGTATCTACATTCGTGTAAATTTTGCGTTATTATTATAATTTAATAAAGTACAGCAACAAGTAATTGAAAAAGAATGCTACCCTGAATTTTTGATATTCTCCTTTTTGAATTGGGTAGGGTAGTCGATCCTAATAAAAACATCAAAAATAAGCCCACCGAACATAAACCTACTTAGTCAGATTTTTCCAAGGGAGTTGTATAAATCCTTCTATTTTTATGTATAACATTGTAGAGTATTTTTGAACGTGTTGAACAAAACATTCTTATGCATAGCATGTATGTTGTTAGTGAACAAAATGGGCTTTTAAAAATAAAATTGAAAAACATACCGGTTGCATAGTGACGTAGTTTTTCACGACTTTTATGGGAGAAATTACATAAGAAAACCGAATTTCATTGAAAAGTATTATACAATAGATAGTATAAATAATTAGTTTATCTAGAAGATAAATCAGTGAAAAAATTATTGATTTTTAATAGTTATAGGTTTCAAATAATTTGAAAACCTATAACATTATTTATTCTGTTAATTCAAAATTAATTCGCTGATAGAGAGCGATCGATGCAGACGTATTATCCACGCCAAATTGCACGAACAAAAAACGATTTGAATTGACTTCCCTATATCAAGAGAGAAAAATCAAAGTGGGATAAAAAGTTGTCGCACCGGACTCATGGGGCCTTAACCGAAATTCTTGTAGTTATATTTACGTTTGTTTGTGATGAAAATTCTTATGAAATCAAATGGAGAAAAAGTTGAGCTCTAAATTGTTCCAGAGAAACAATCCTAGAGCTATTAGAATCCCCATCGTTTTAAGCCCTAGGCAAAGACATTAAAAAAACTAAATGCATTCATTTGATGCTAGTATGTAGCTGAAAACTTTTCCAATAGAAAGTAGAGAATAAAAAGCGAATTATTCTCGGTAAAAGTTAATTCTGTATTGTAGATACTTGAAATCCCGGCAAACGACTAGCTCGCAATTAGATCATATTATCGAAAAATTTTGTGTTTTAAGCCATGAAAGGACCTTAGACAATAGTTCCTTAACTCCCACTTTATGAGCACATACTACTAAATTGTGTAGATTTAGCATTCAAGAAAGACTTTGTTAGATAAAAACCAATGTTTTCAGCGCTCAACCAGTGTAGTAGAAGTAATTGCCATATTTCATTGTGTGCGCGTTGTGGGTCTCGCCATTGTTCCACTAAAACTAAAAGAACAAGTTCCCGAAGTTATAGCTTTGGTGAGAGCGCACATATGAGTTAAGTTAATAGCTGATATCAGTGCATATAGTTTCTGATTTACATCGTCCGTACATTACCTGGGAAACAAATGTTCTCGGGAAATGCACAATTTGATGCATAATAGAATAAAACAACATACATATTACAGCGGCTTCTCTAGCATAGAATTAAATTAAAAAGAGTTCTTTCCTAGTCACTACTCCTCCTACCGAGCCACTACTATCGGAGTTCTTTTAAAACTTTAAATTATTCGCAAAATAAAAGGAACGTCATAAAGGAATACTGATTTTATAAAAAATGTTTGTTTTTAGCTGTTTTAAAACCATACATAGATATAGATACACAATCGCTGCATAAATTTGGAAATATAATTCTGTGTGGAAAACCAACTTGTACGTTTCTTTTCTATAATGGCGAAAACAGCATCTGTTTATTACTCGTATCTTGTTTTTAATAAAATTTTAAATTCTCCGCGAAATGTTGTAACACCTTACTTTGCAGCTATTGATCTGTACAACATGCACCTGATGCTGGAAACGTTCTTTGAATATATACGTATTTGTCATACATAAAAACTAATGAATGCAAATATATATTCGTACAGGTACATGCTTTGAATTTTACTCAAAACACCACCATTTTCACCATGTTTTCCGCTATGCCATCTCGTAGTCAGATGTGGCTTTAGCATGCGACCTAACAGCCTTTTAACTATTGCAAATAACGCGATTATGTCGTTGTAAGATTTTAATTTAACGGAAAACAGAGCGAAAAAAGAACATACATATATTTAGTTATCGTATATTAGCTTTATAGTATTATCACATGTGTGTCTGCTACTTTATTGAATTTAGCTTTCATGCTATGAACTAATTTAATGCATATAGCAGCCTTATCAAAGTTTGGGTTTCGTGTCTGTACCAGGGGTTGGGTCGATTAATTTGAACATGTGAGATTATACGGATTATGTAATTACACAATTTGTAGTGATTCGGTTGTAAGTAAATTCGAATTCGCACCGTCAATTTCACTACTGCTAGTACTATCACAATCTAAAAGTCATGGATTTTGACACGAAAATAATGTCGTGAAATAACTATTAAATAATTATTAAAGTTGAACATGTAGGGTTTGGCGTAATTGATGATGCATTACATATGAAGTGAAGCTTAGTTGAATCAATTTAATTTACAAAGTACCCGAAACTAGTATTAAATTTCTTTCCGTATCTAAGGGAATTTTTGTATATCCCTTTTCCAAATACAACTTTTTACTATAATATTGCGTTTTTGTATACAGTATATACGCCAGACGGGCGTTTTTTTGACTTTTTAAAGTCTAATTTTTTACTATAAAAAATTAATAAAGTATTAAAATATAAAATTAGGAATCTTCTCGAAGCTAAAAAAAATTACTATCTTATTTTTGTATTTTATTTATTTAATTTAATTTAATTTTCTTTATATTCTGTTAAAATTTCGTTTATTTAAACGCTGATTTAAGAGTATCATGGAAATTTATATGGTTACAAACGAAAAGAAAAACCAGGTAACTCCGAAATAAACACTTTCGTGTTAACTATTTTTTCAAAATTGTTTTATGGCAACCAGAAAATACTACTACCACTTAAATTTATAATTGACAAATTACAAATTATATTACTTTTCACTTGCAATTGGAAGTTTTTACATGAAAATATAAATCGGAACAAACAATAAAAATTTGTAAATTAAAGTTCTTTCAAAATATATATTTATTAAAAGAATAAAAAATGATTAGGTATTTATCTAGGTCCGTTCGGAAAAAAATATTTGCAGCTGCTATGTTAGGACTACTATTTAATTTTAATAATAATTAATTATAATACGTACTTTAATGATATATTACTTTATGGGATTTTACAATTAAAACTAATATGCGATGTTCATTTATTTTGTTGTATTCGAACACGTACCAGCTCTAGAAACATGCAACTGAAATTTATCT
Source organism: Beris chalybata (assembly GCA_949128065.1). Lineage (NCBI taxonomy): Eukaryota > Metazoa > Arthropoda > Insecta > Diptera > Stratiomyidae > Beris > Beris chalybata. Next base: position 3,121,986 of record OX421894.1, on the reverse strand, counting down.
AAACTTAGCAAAATTATGGAATGCATAACAATCAAAAGGCACGCACTTAACTCGAATTCTATACAAAAATACATTACTCAAGTGTCTAGAGCGCAATAAATTAATACGGAGCTAGTGAGATATTAGACATACTCATTTATTTTCTGCACAATGTCAGAGATTCCATGCACTTTAATAATTTAATTTAACAAAATAATTCCATTATTTTCTCCGTCGGCTGTCGACATCGCAATTCTTAAGAATTAATTTGTTATATCCTAAGATGTATGGAAACGGCGGCTGTACATAATGTTAAATTCATATTAAAGTAAGGATTGACTCAATTTAGACCGCAGTAGAACATCAACACATTATTTTCTTGCCTTTGAGGGACCACGGTTTATAAATATGCCAATTTAAGTTTGATTCGAATGTTTACCTTCAAAGTTACTGTACTTAATATTTCAATTAGAGCATTACTAAATTTGTTTGTGTTTATTTTCAGGCATGGGAAATTTTGATTTATGTTGGCACATAAATCGAATTTCGGCAAAGAATTTCTGTACAAGAAGTGATATACAGAAGTGATAATATTATTAGGATTTGGTAAGATATAACTACAATAGAATTTCTCTTGTTAACGAATCCACAAAGGACCTCGATTGTTCGTTATATCATTTATTATAAATCCAGTACTAAATCATTTTACTATAGCTAAGAGTATAAGAAAGGAAATAACAATGTTCTGCATCAGCCGCCAGGACTAATTCACTCCTTTCTGTATTGTTTGTTTCCATGGGTATCCTGGTCATGTCTTTTTAGTGGATTAAAGAGATATTTCGAGATGTTTTGCACTGGCTTGCTCAAAATATAAACGAACCTTCGCCTCATTTCGTCTTTAAAACGCGTAATTCACCATTAGATAACATCTAACCAGAATATCCCCAAAATACATTGAAGGTATTGTTTAGGTCTTTTTCACCGCATTTTTTGTCAATACTTTCATGATAGCGAAATACCCGCAAATCTTTTGAGATGTATCTGGCTCCATCAAAAAAAGGACGCGTCAATATTATTCCCCATTGAAAATTCTCCGATCAAATTGATAGGGATATGTTGGTTAGTTCAACCATGTATACCCTTATCAAGGTATAAAAATATGAATATGTACATATTTTCCTTCAATGATTTTCACCCCATTCAACTACCTTCTCGAGACCATTCTCACGAAAAATTCTAATTTGCAGCGATAGATACAAGTAGAAATATTTTCGTATTTACCTATTGCAAACATTCAAGCTTCATAGGTTTTTGAAGCCGTTAAAGATGTTGCGCTAGGCATAAAATTTTGTTATTCATTTATCACCCTACCTTTAACAGCGTAATAACTCCTTTTAAATAATTTTGTCTTAATACTTTATTATTTTTATTTATTACCTAAAAGTAATAAATGAATTGCACCTTGAGAACTTTTATGACCTCCAAAGTTCTGAGAGTTAATACCTACATTGAGAATTGGAAAATTTTCCTACATTGCAAGTTCCTGTCGAAATTGTTCTTGTTTTCTAAATTTCAGAAAATTTTTTATTTCATACGGAAAATATTACAAACCAGTATTTTCACTTTCGGATTTAAGCATATTGTTACTATTTTCGTGAAATATATTGTAAAAAATATAGGAATCCCGCCATCTAGATATGAACAGTAGAACATATCAAGCTATACTAATCCCTTATCTTCACTTTGTTATATCAGAAAATTTGATAAATTTAAATTCGGAATTAACCCATGAAGTAACATTGAAGTATTGTGTATGTTTCTTTCATTTTAATTTGCCAATTTTTTATAACATATTTTTATGTTCACAGTATACAAAGCTAGAAGAACGAGATTTTCGTTATTTTAATTTTATTATTCTCAAAATTTATAAAACGAAACGATCCCATCAATTAATTCACTATATGAATATTTTCCGACTATGTACCTGCAAAGGCCATAACTTGTGATAAAAACGAAAAACACGAAACTTAATATGTAGGTATTACTTATGCATAAAAAAAATCTCTTTGCTCATTAGTCATCACATAAAATTGCCATGATGCGGTAATTACAAAAATTATACTTGCAGGCGAAAGCTTGAACGTTATCATAGCGCAAAGTGCGTCCAATTTCCAGCATTGTGCAAAAATAAACGAGTCTAGTATTGTGAAATGTTTACCAAATGATACAAAAAAATGCGATAAACTAGTGAGAGACATTCTACGCTAGCTGCAAGTGATTCTAGAGCAAAGTGCTTTAATCCATGAATCCTTTCTACAGACTTAAAAAGAATCTACGGTGCCATATAACTACAATCTAAATATGGTTTTCGTGAAAACTATATTACTTTTACCGTTTGCTAGTAGTGACACTTACCGGTTTCGGTTGCCGTTTGTGTTTCAACATATTCCTGACCGGATGCAGGATTAGTACAGGCAAAATCCTTGGGTTGCAGCGTTTAGCTATTCATTTACGGGTTAAACTCCCTAGCGCTTAACATCCTCGTCGTGGCAACCATCGCCTCCTGGTTGTCAGCTGTTGAAACCAACTATGCAGAGAACTTCACACTTGAACTTTTTTTTCACGAGACTCAGCTTTTCGAATTGGTTTAGAGAGGGAAAAAATTATTTCACTTCAACTATGTCACATTATGTTTGCAATTTTTATTCCGCTCTTTTCACAATATAAATTTCTTTTTGTCTACCCTTGATCCACTTTGCAATTCCTTAAGTCAGCAGCAGGCGGCGTTGCTGTGAGGGCATTGATGTTGATGATACGGATGACTAGATGGCAGCAGGTTGGTTTCTCCTGAAAAGACGAAGAAAAACTCATTTAGAATTCACTTATAGTCTGTTTAGCATGCCTACATCTCAAGCACACATCGTTTGGCATTTTCCGCACTCTCTATCTTCCTGCAAAGTTTATCTTCATGGCAAATATACGTATAAAATATGTCAACCGCTCGGATTCTGAGAGTTGAGAGTATACTTAAAAAGTAGCATGGGGCTCGAGGAATGGAGTCGTTGAAATCTTTTATAGCACCTATACGCTCCCATGGAAAATTGTAGCGCCATAAAATTAAGAAATTACTCACAAAACATTAGTCAGGCAAATAACTGCTATACAGTTCTTGTAGGCTGGTATCTGTTTCATACAACCTAGCACAAAATACAAAATATGTTTATCAGTTTCAAAAGCAACGAAATATTTACCATTTATGATGAAACTCTGGGAATTTAGAATTAACGTGCACCTTACGATTATCATGAATTTTCATTTTAAGTTACTAACTCATTCAAAAAGGAGCAAAAGGAGAAAATAATTAAAAAAATATTCAAAACGAATAGGGGGGTACGTAGGGTGGGTGCGTAGGGTGGGTGCGTAGGTATATACGTAGTGTGGGGTACGCCGGTTATCAGTGTACCTAGCCATGAACAAATTGGTTCAGTACGTGCGGAAGGGAGTAGGTGGTTACTTTGGTTATCAATATACCCTCCCAAAGTTGTTATGACCCCAAATGCAGAATTTACATTTTTGTCAAAACTCATCAAAGTTTTAAATTTCAGCAAAAATTTATCAAAGTTCATAAAAGTTCGTTGAAATTAATCCAATATATTTAAATTCATAAAATTTCATAATCTTTAATTTTAATTTTTCTTTAAATTTCTTCAAAATTGATTGAAAATTTAAAAATAATAATAAATACAAATATACAATTTCATAACCGCTTCTTAAATATTATGAAGACTCGATCATTTTTATGTGGGTGTGCAATAAGCATCTTGCAGTGATAATTTTATCATCTTTGATGGTATCATTTCTCTACTCTGATAGTCCGTCAACTACGATAAAAATACACGCGTATATAGAAACCAAAGGAGAGTATACTCTTAGTAAGAAATCGCACGGCTTTGCTAAATCTGGCTAAAATAAAAATGTTATTAAAACGCTGTGATGGGTGATGCGGTAAATAAGTTCAATTGCATGAATTATTTATGTAGACATGCACTTGAAAGTTTTAAATAGCTCTTTAGTGCAAAGTCGACGAGATTTATTACTGAATTTTCTGAATTTCATTCTGGAAAAGTAGAACAGAATATTAATTCGTAATTGTGATGATTGTTGGATACAATTTCAGAAAGGTCACCAAGTTTACGGAATATGCGATAAAATCGTTTTCAGACTAATTCATGTTACGTGTGCAATTTTTACTTTATATTTCGTTTGACTTTTTTAGTTTGAAAAAAAAAACTGAATCAGATAATTTCAGAATATTCTGATTGGTACGTGCGCTATGACTGGTACTTAGATGACATTCTACGCATACATTTCACTAAAAGGAAGTTCGGGCTGCTTTTATCAACGCCCATTGTATTTCGGTGAACTGTGCGAAATTGCTCAACTATTCCGGATTTAGACTTGCGTTTTTATATTTGTTTGACACGATTTGTCGAAAGTAGATGTTAGTTTTCATGCCAGTGAATTGGTAATTAAAACTAAATTTGATTCAACAGCGCCATCTCTGTGTCAAAATATGAATGAAGAATAAACTTTACTCAGGACCGTTCTATGTTATATTCAGAGCATAACATAAAAACATACAACATACCACATAGATCCCTTTATTCCTAGTCTTTTGTAAGTGACATGAATAAATCCCAATCCAACTTCTGTTAAAACAAGACCCACTCAAAATTGTGCAAACATAAATAATGCAATCTAAAGTGGAATGTAATGGTTCTGAAAGCTGCAAACAACAGAATGATCCATCTTAAGGAGGTGCACGTACATAGCACCGTCCAATGAAGTATAGGATGGCGCAGTCTGGCTCCTGTTTCCAGGATACTTTCCTTAGAAACAATTAAACTTGTAAATTATGCCGAATGGGAATTGAAGTAATAAAAATTGCTCATTCATGGCGCGTTTCGGTACCGAGCATGAAAAAATCATCAATCGCAGAATTCTTGCATTGTTACAGAATATAAGAATCCATTGTTGGATAATTCTTTCATTAGAAACCTTATCCTCTGGAATGAATGATTTCAGAAAAACATTTATCGATACCGCAGGCATGTTATTCATTTTGAATCGTATCGTAATTTATCCGCTGCTGAGTTATTATTCGATCTAAATGCGAAATTTCATTTAGCATTGTTCGCATTTTCAGACAAAATAAAATCATTTCCAGTCATGAATCTGGACAAAATATTGCCACACCTGAATAGAACTCGATTTGCAAATATGTATTGTAAATTGGGGATTTTTTCAAATAAATCGTTTTAACATTAACGGGCACTTTTTCAAATCGTATCAAATTATGAACACAACTTGTCGAATAGTCCAAAAAAAATTAGATGCTTTGGAACTGGGCATGTAAATCTATGTATTTTTTTTTCAATCCATAATACTTTATAAATTTGAGGGTTCTATACTATCCAAGTTTCAGGTTTCTTCCGTGAACCGTTCTAAAATAGAAAAAAAACCATACCGAAGCTACTTTTTATGCCATGCATTCAAATGTTTGACTAAACAAATTTTACGCAAGTTTCTGTCAAATTTTTTCTGTCAAAAAAGACCAACATAAATAATGGGGCAAACAAAAATTTGACGAACTTGTCTCAACAACCTTCAGTTGGCTTTCCATATTCTAGTAAATGGTACTACAATCGGTTTGCTTGGATTAATGCATAATCCTTAATGTTAGATGCACCAGTCTTCCACTATCTTTAGAGTTCTTCTATGCGATCCGAGATGACTCAGTCATGCTAACCTCTTAGAGTGGTTTTCTGTTCAATCGTAAGTACTAGTTTCCTCTCGTATAATTTGATATTCCACTATTACTCGACTCATTACTCGACACCATTACTTCGTGTTTAATAATTTAACATTCTTTCCAAATTAGAATTCTAATCTAGCAATTTCGGATGACTAAATTTAAAATTTTGTGGAAATGAAACTCGAATTTCTTATCCCATACGAATTTAAATCGAATTTCGATCAATGGAGTTTAAAATTGTATCAAACCTTCTTAAGTTCACTGTCGCAAACTTTAGAGGATTTTATATAATCGTGGGATTTTATGTTTCATCGAGCTCTCACTGTTTATTTCGATTTAATGTTATAAGCAATTGCTGTATTCCACTAAATATCCATATACATTTCCATATCATAATCCTATTCAGAAAATAAAAGACAAATCAGGGACATTTGATACAACGAAAAAACACAGAAACAATTGAAAACATAAAACATTTATTCTCATTTTCTGCAAATAAAATAATTCTCGAAAAGTACTGATCCAATATTTCATTGTCAACATAAATAAATTCACATAATATTTCTTCATATTATCCATAAATCGGAATAAAATTTATTGGAAAGATACTCAATAATCCGGAGGGTCAATCGAATTGTCCTCAAAAAATCTATAAAAAAAAGGTGAAGAGGATATTGAAGTAGGATTATGGTATGTACACAAATTTTAACGTATGTGGCCTGACCTGATGGGATGATGGTAATGGAATCGAAAAGGAAGCCGGAAAGAAAAAACGAACCTTTTCTTTTCAGATGCAAAACATCCTTGCTGAACCGGAAATGATTTCTCCGGTCAATTAAGCTTGGCAACCAGTTTTGCAGAAATTGTATTTTCAACGAAACCTTTCTCGACTATTTGCAGGAGAGTGTTCCAAAGATTTTGAAGCCTAAACGATGTTTTCGATTTAAAGCGAATATCGGAAATAAGAGGAAAATGTTTAAAAGAAAAATTTCTGGACTGTTAAATACATTCAAATTTATAAATTTTTAAAGTACTAGCTTTGCTGCCGGATTGCAGCGACGTGTTCTCCATATCGGAAAAAATCAATGCAATCAAGAATTTTTTATTAAGTACATTTCAATTTCGAGGGCAAAGTATTTTTTTTTCGAAAGAGTACGATCTAGCGAGGAAAAAAAATTGCATCGACCTAGGAAACGTTTTAAACTGGGACCAAGACTCAGATAATACGTGCATGGGATTATTAAAGATAGCTAGATCTCTAAAAAACAATTAATCCTAAATTTTTTCTACTGAAGATAGGTACAGCTACAGAAAGATACTATTTACATTTTCGCACAAATACTCCTATTTCCGCAAACAAGGATATATAGAAGCTACGTGATCCTACATGCGAATGTTTAACAATTGTGGTACAACAATGTTAACAGAATCCAACATATTGCACCAAAATGAAGTTAAATGGCACTTTAGAAATCCCAATACGATTAAAATTATGCTTCTGAACACGTTAGGGGTATAGGCTGTTACCATAACTTGGCAAATATGGTAATTTTTGCAACCGATAATTGTTGGAGGGTAGTGTACATTGACAGTGGTCTAATATTAAACAACCTCTCCTAATATTTCCTCATTTTAAGTTGTATTTTAGCACGTGGTGGGATAACAAAATGTTATTCGGATAAAGGACTAACTGCCGCTAAAACTAGTACCAAGTAAATAAATTGCATGCACTATATTTTGAAAAATAAAGTGTGATATTTTTAAAATTATTATACTAATCAGCTTTAACAACTCCTTTATGAGTTTATTAAATTATTATTGTTTCTATCACGACAACATAATTTTACGAAAGTCCTGTAGACTATTAAGAAAATATAATTATTACTTCGATACAACCCCACGTACCAAATTCGATGATCATATATCAATGTTGAACATTTTGACATGATTTGGCATTTTCACATAATTTTGGAAATCAACGACTCTACAATGGATGCTTCAAATTTTAAATAATTGAGTAAGTGATTTTAAAACATCCCTATACCAACTATTTTATAAATCAGGTAAGCAACTGAAATTGTTTTCACGGTTTAGAGAGTTTTGACCGACAGAAGAATGGTGGACGGCGGACAGAAGGGCTGAATTTTCACATGTCTTATAACCTGAATATACAACAACCTGAATATACAACATCTCAGAGTATAGCAAGTCGATCACAATATCTTATAAGGATGTTTACTCGCACAAAAATATGGCAACACACTGACGGACTAAACATTATTTTTGCGTTTTGAGATCTGCTAGTCCTAAAATGAGAAATACAAAATCATGGCAGCATATATTTTTTAAAGTGAATCAATATACTTTATTATTAAGGAAGTAAAGAAACATAAAGAGTTCGTTCTATGCATCACAAACTTTTGCACTTAACTAAATTATAATTCTGTATAAATTTAACATTTCTTAAATTTAAGTAGATAAGAAGAAGAAATACTTGAATGAGGAACGAAAGCGAAAATTCACCTGCCGAGAAATTTGTCTGTACTCTCTCAAAATCTGTGCATATAATATGTACATAAAATAAGTGTGTATTACTCAAAGGATTGTTTAAATTCACTTTAAAAGTGCGGTGAATAAGATAGGTATCAAAATTTGCAGCATGAAAACATCTGATTCCATAACAAAGGAAACCTCAGATTAAGTACACGTAAATTGTACTCTTTCGGAAAAAACACATCAAAGTTCAAAATTCATCTCCCAAATAAAAAACATCATTACAGCAATAATTTCAACCATAAATTAGCGATAAGTTGAAAATAAATGTTATCAACCTCATTATAGTACTCTTTTCAAAATAACATTCCCAACCACCAATTACACTTCCTTACGCACTCTCAAGCACGAAGGAAGTAAAATTCCCGGCATTTCTATTGATCATTCACTTTATTATTTCTATCCACTTGGTCGACTTAAGGAAGCCTTTATATAAAGTGGCTCATTACTTCATTCAACACAACAAATACACACATAAGTCGAATAATTGTGTTTGCACATGCATGGAGCTTTCCAAAGGACGTTTCTTCCGAATCAAGTTCAATCCTATATAATAAAAAAACTGCCAAAGGACGAAAAATGCTTGACTAGAGAGTTTCGGTGTCCAATTTGCAATAAATACTAATCAAAGAGGAATGATTGGAAAAAACACCATCGAAAAAAAACCGCCTATGGAAATCTAAATCCGCGTGTGTAAATATTGGAAGAGTCCTTTTACGGATTTATAAGCAACTGGCTATGGCAGTGCGGTAGATTTTGAATCCGGCGAGTAGAAAATGTGTCCCTTTATTGCGAAATCCTGCGGAATATTGTGAATTTGATTTCCATAATCTTACGATGAATAACGTCGTTATAAACCTTTAGGACAACATTGTTAACATTGTGAGTTATTGAATAAATCGATTCAGACTCGAATATTTCAGATCGTGCGTCGTTTATGGAACAATAATGGTACCTACTTCGATGGAGATTTAGATTGGTAATGCGTTCGTTATTTTCCAATTTAAATGATTCTATTTACTATATTTCGATTATTGCCAAGTTTTAATGGAAATCTATTTGTTTTTCTTTAAATAATCATTTGAAATATTGATAATTGGTTTTCAAATGTTAAGGACTTGACGAGAAAGACCTAATGTATTATATCTTTATATGCATGTTGCTACTACAGTAAAATAATGTTATAAAAAATTGCAATTATTATTGTTATAAAAATATTAGTAGAGTTTGATCATTGAGATGAAAATTTGGTAGTCTTTTATGGGAGAGAATCAAATATTAGCTGACCCGTCGAGCCGGATTTGAACAAGTAACCTAGAACAGAAATTAATTCCAAAACACTTGATCCGTATTTGGTTACAAAGTGATACTAATCTCTCATTCTATAATATGTATAACACTATTTTTCAGATTGATTGAATAAAGGTGGGGTCAGGATGAGTTTGCCTGTGGGAGCTTCCTCAAGGAGTAACATTTAACACAGGAAGAAGTAACAGGATTATACTTCAATTAATTTCAATATCTTTATGGAATTTTTGTTAATCGGAAAAATGTAACTACGTAAGAAAGGACTTTGGAATGGAAGCAACCCAAGTAAGAATTTTCCTTAGCTACAAACTTGATCTTTATTTTTTGACAAGTGTGAGAAATATTAGCTCGCGCCGTTTGATTTGTCGTACGAACTTTAAATAATAAATTAATTTGGTTGGACAGATTCGACCATGAATCAACACATTAAATCAAAATTACTACAAAAATTTTCAACCGACTACAAAAGGTCAATTGTATATTACAGAAGGTACCTACATATAATCAAGATTTATAGGTCTGTACATAACTACACCAACAAAACCAAGAAACAGGCCCATAAGATTCTTGGAAACCAGATTAGCAGTATTTTATATCTCATAAACACGCACTAAATAAACGACCCTTCACAGCATCCAACTTTCCGCAGTTGTAATCATCGAACGAATCAAATTATATCTGCAGCCTAAGTACTTAACAATACTCGTACTTCCGTACAAGGAAACTCAGTCCCATCCATCCCAATTTCGGATGGAAGGTAACGTATCTACTCACAATTCTCGGGACAAATAAGTACGACAAATTGCCGCCATCTCCGCTCTTCACATCATGCACGAGGGCGGGCTAGACGTTCAGCACTTCTTAAGTTCTGCAGAAGCAACCCTCGTCAGTATCATCCTCTATCTAAGACCTTACGAAACGAACGCAAAAAGCAAGAAGCACTTTGAGGAATTGCGCGTTCATGGATATAAGAAAAGGTTCTTGGGGTTCATTCTGTTCGCCTCATCGTATTTCTGTAGATCTCCTTATTTATATCGCAGCACCTGTACCGAAACGATTGGGAACATCACTAGACCGCTCATAAATCTGCAATGACAATGGCGTTAAGAAGGTACCGTCGTTATTATTCCACCTCAGCCGCCTCAAAGGATTTTATTCTTCGAAAAGAAAACGTCAACGATTTGAAGAGAGGACTTCTGTCGAATTCAATTCGTTAAAAAGTGATTTGAATTCATAATTGTGCCCAGGATCCATGAGTTAATTACAACTGAAATGAGTAGCAGGTAAAGTCCTAATAACACTCTAGAAAACCAAGACCCTAGAGAGAATATGTAAATCCGCTTGAATTTAAAACTCGATTATATCGCAATTTCCTAATGCCTTTCTAATGGTCTTTCCTGCTGTCCTCGACTTTCAAATGAGAACACGAATTTATTATGCGATTTTTATTAGAAATTCAAATTTAATATTTAAAATAACTGCTTCGGTTTTTCGACAGTCTCTTCGAATTTCGCAATTCCGTAATCAAAATCGTGGACAAATAATAATCCCTAGGTAAAAAGTGAGACGCAGACTAATCACATTTTTTTTTTTAAAAAGTTTTACAAAATTAAAAAACGTTAATTATGCGTATGAATTTAAGAAACCGAAATTTTTCATCATCATGCTAAATTGGACAGAACAAATAGGTAAGTTTTACCTGAATGCTTTTCACAGGCTTATCATGAAAAATTAATTTAGTCTGGATGAATAAATCATTTTGGAATTTTCTTAAACGTTTAGAATGGAAGGAATAGAATAATTTATATTTCATATTATACAGCTATGATATAAACCATAAAATCGCTTACGCACCTTTTTCTTTCATGGCATCAGATTTTTCTCAACTTTCTGCACAACCCTATGGTCGCTGGATGCAGTTATCTATATTGGACAAAAATAGCTTGAAATCTGTAGCAGGTAATCTTGAAACCAATTGAGAAACACTGCTCTATTATTTTGCTTGCATACATATTCTGTAGGACATGGTACGCAGGTGTGCACCCGACTCGATAGGTAGATTTAATAATTTTTGTCTATTGATTTTTTCCATAAATGAACGACGTTGTTTTAATAACGAAACAATTAGAGGATATCATAATAAACAATTGGAGGTTTTATTATTACGATTCCACGACTTCTAACTAAGACGTTGTACGGACGTCGTCCCAACCTAACATTTAGAAAACTGAAGTTAAATTATAGGTACCAAAAGGCTACAATGGGAATATGACAAAGGGTTACAAAATGCAACACATATGGGACATATATCAAAAACATAATACAGTGGCACATACAGATTTTTCTCGATATTCTCGATTTTTTTATGTCAAAAACATGAACGTACTTTTTTGTATGCATATTACCACGAATTAATGAACATTCACACAATTTTAAAATTTTAATCAAAGTCATCAACTTATTTTAATCCAATTCAACTACTCATGTGTTACATACATCCTTTGTTCTACATTTTGCCATGAAAGAGGATGTGCCACAAAATTTTCATCAGCCATTGTTCCTACTCGTATGAACAAAATTACTATGCAGTACGCACACGGAATTTGACTTTAATAACACTTTAAAAAATTTAAATATTGGAATTTAAAATAAAGTCTTGCCTTTTATCTACAATTGAAGTGGAAAATCAAACTGAAGAATTATATGTGCATCATTAGACTAAAGCGTTCTTAATTTTAAAATGAATGGAAATACCATTAATTTGTGCTGACAACCATTAACTTGTTGGACTGCAATAAACTTTGCTTTGATTTACATATATTATTTGCTTCATGATTATGCATCATACTAAACTGGCCGCACGAAAATCAACATTGTTCCGGATTATTCATAAAGAGATCGAAGAGACCAAGCCCTACTATATACGACTATAACGCAGTATAAGAAAATCACACAAACAAAAACCAGAATAAAAAAATTCAACATTCGACTTGACTGTTCAAATAAAACACCTAAAACGGTGTGATCAAACGAATAATTGCGTAAATTTGATACTACAGTAAACAATTAATTGGCTTGTTGTCAATCCTAAACAAATCGACCAATTTGTGTGTTTAGACTACCCAAATCATCATTAAGTGTTTTATTTACGTTAATAGTGTAACACAATACTGTACTATTAAATTCTTGTGTTTATGTCTTCCTTGTGTCTTGTTTTGATTTAATTAGTTTCAACAACAGGAATAAATCTGCCCATTATGATATTAGTCAAAACATCTTAAATTTCCCTCGGCCCCTGGGAGATTTGACAAAATAGTGAACATATCAGCACTTACTCTGTACAAACAAAGGGAATGCGTGATGCTTATATTTGATGATATTCAGTGTCGCCTAGTAAATGCAATCAAACCGCTACTAAGTGCCTGGTACTTGAACATAACTACACACATCTGTTACGTCCCAGTTGTAAATCGATAATACTGTCCTCATGGGGGTGGTAAGAGGCAGAGTTCGAAGGAGGAAGATAATTTTTCTGATGTGGACTATGTTCGAATAAAACAGTTCTGTTTGTCGAAATAGGCGAATAATGGACCGAATAGTGGGCATTAGAGTACATACACCCCAGCGATCCTATGACCTCATTATTGCAAGTCGGTACTAGGTCATAGACCATTGTCATATAAACAAGTTTTGTGTGTATCACAAATTAGGTGAGAGAAAAAGTAGTCTAAAAGGACCAGCACACGTTATTCCCGAGAGAGATAAAATGCTAAATCGAACAGAAGCCATTGAGGGTACAACAGATGAAAAACTTTCACTTCGAAGGTAAATTTCAAAAGTATCATTCCATCAATCGTCTAAGTTATGACCTTACACCAACGCTGATTCTTTTGAAAATAATTTTTATTTGTAATTCTAATTTTTGTAAAACACCATTGAGAAGCGCTGATGTTCTTCGATTTTTCTGACTCCGATCTCATTGAGATCGCAAAGTAATTGTTTGGTATGTTTTGTAAAACAGTATAACTTAAAAAAACGTATTTTGAGATATTCAACAATAACAAAATCGTTATCCCTGAAAAAAAATGTTAAGGGTAATTTTTGTTAGTGTTATATTGCTACAACCTCACTCTTTAAAATGAGCCCGATTTTATTATTTTATTATAAAAAATTACCAGAGATATATCAAATAATTTTCATCATCAGTCTTGCGAAAACTTTAACATCCTTTAACTAACAAAAAAAATGAGAAAGAAACAAGAAATTGAAATTATATTTTTTTTCACTAGTTCTTCTAGTAAAATTTTTTTCAAAAGAATCGGCGATGGCAAGGTCACATATGTTGTCATTTTTGGCGATTCTTGATGGAATGACCCAAAAGTGAGTGTGCATTTTTCGTCCACGGATCACACCTCTCCAATGTGACCCGTGTACAAAATATTTACAAGGAGATATACTATTTTAAAATTTTCTTTAAGGCTAAAAAAAGCTGATATGTTTGTGGAACACTATACTGTATGTCACTTTAAAAAAAAAACAAAAAATTTTGTTTATGTTATACAAACCTTATCAAAATTAAATTTTGAGCCACTTTTAATAACTCAGGGGTACAAACTGGTAGGTATCAAATTTCAACTTCAAAAGATGCAAGATGATTTCAGATTTATGGCTATCACTTAAGAAGAATTGCAACTTATATTATTTATTTTTTTACATTTTTGAATTTTGAGCATTTCAGAAATTTTTTTGTAGTGGGCAGATGAAAATTTTACCATCTCCGAGCAGATCCTTGCTTGCCATCAATCAAGAAACACCAGTGTGCTTCCATTTTCGGCATTTATTTCCAAATGCCCAATACAAATCAATAAATTAGGCGAAATTCAAGTGTTCATTATTTAGGTCAAATAATGACATAAGAACCCATTCTTAACATACAAATCGTAAGTGACCATATACTCTCACTACAATTGTGTAATAATTTAAAATGAACCTCTAACTCTGGACTACTTCCCAGACTAAATATTTTATCATCCGCTGGCTGGCTTACTAATCGTTATTACTAGACAAAAAGTACTTCCCACCTGTTGTATTCTCAACATTTTCCATAATTAGTTAACTACTTTCCATATCCATATCCTTGCACAATGCATGGATGTCCTGTTTTAGTCCCATTGACAGTAACGTTCGCATAAATTAAACCATCAATTGTTAAAAAGAAATGTATGTACACTCGTATATCGGAGACCACCACTTAATCAACGTGTCAATTATTTATGCACCGGTTACCTGTAGTCTTCCCCTATACAACTTTGGGTAGTAGTGCAACTACCATCCTGGATTCGATATAAAATCAGAATATTGCTGTGAGTTTCGTACTCGCTTTCAAGTTGGATAGGCATCGTACGCGGCTGGTTGGTTGAAAACGAGGTCATGTTTGTATTCCAACCTTTCCAACGACATTGGCACAAAGTTACGCTACTATCAACGAACTTTCACGACCACAATTCTGGCGCATGAAGTGAAATGATAGAGGCATCAGACATCCCCTGGGTAATGGCTTGCATCCTAACGTTAAGGCGCATTCGAATTCCAGCCCCAACCTACTGGGCTAATGTATTGGGCCAGTGGGTTGGTTGTGTGGCAATCGGGTGGATCGCCCTTATTTATGCAAAATCAATAGCAAATATAAGTTTCGTGGTTCAAAGAGAAACTGGGGTAACCGAATTTTTGCAGCGCTTTGCACATTTACAAGTTTAACTTTATGTGAATAATTTAATGTAATTTCTTTTGGTGCTATTACAACATTACCATCAGGATGCCGTGACACCTGCCGTGATTTATAGGTGGCTGGTTAGGCGAGTGATTGGCTATGATGCAACTATTCAGTGAATGCATCAAATGTTGCTGCTATAGAAAGTTATGTGATGCAAGGGGATCATAAATTCTCGATTTTTCCAAAATTGATGGTGACCGATTGCGGTCCAAAGAGATGTTTTTTTGCTGCCAAACAAATTGAAATGTAATGTGTTTTGGGATTTTTTTATAGTGGTTTTAAATTTGGGATTGATGGATTCGAAAGCAGCTGGATCAATCGTTTCCCGAAATAAAATTAATTGGTTACCTTGCGATAATTTCGCACAGCCCGATGATGAAAGTGCTTACCTTAGGATCCTTAAAATGTTCAAGCGGCTTCTTAATTAAACGTTTTTAGTTGTGGTTTACTCGATGTCTTGCAACCCCATTGATCCGAGACGAACGACTTCTGATCCAACTCCAGTCGAAGTTTGGAATCAGGTATGTTGCAGTAATCTTTTAAGTTTCTTAAAAGTACAGCTATGAAAAAAACATCCCATCAACAACCGTGGTTAAAAAGATAGTTTGGATTTGGTTCGTATCTCACATGAAAGGATTAAAAGTTAATTCATGGAAACAAATTCTATGATTGGTCTACATACAACACGCACTATGTTGATGAACTAGTATTCAGTTTTCAACTAAAACTCGACCGCAAGATACTTGTATACAAGGACCTTCTTAGCCTCATCTCAACAGAAAACAACAACAAGGACTATACAAAACATCATCATTTTCGTTTGCATGTGGCTCCAAAATAAGGACATTTTGCTGCAGCAATATCTCCTTTTATAATTTTCTGTAGCAGATTGTGTCTTAAAATTTAGATACCTATACTGTGCTTTGCAATTACAATGAGTTAGGTCGGTTGGATATTCAGAATCTAGAGCTCTATGCAAACCCTAAACGCAACAATCCATTATTAAAGACGATTTCCAGAACTGGTAGCTTTCTATCGAGTCGTTGGTTGGAAAGAAAGCTCCATCAGGCACGGACGGACTAGTAGCCAAACTCCTTAAAGACGACTTGGAACTACCAACAGATATTCTTCTCCTAGTCTTCATAATAAAAGTGGTACCAAAGGCCGAGCTCCGGTGAAACTTCATGCATTCATTCATTCTCCATTGAAGGGTTCTTGTAAAGGATCCAGAAGGAAAACAATGTGCCAGATTGCAGAAATTGGCGAGGTATCAAAAAGTTATAGTCCTGAAATGTGGTTGATAAACTAGCCAAGAAACTACACACCTATAGTGCCCCGAATGCATCTTGAAGCCTTTTAGGACTGACGTCTGGTCTTAAAAGCCTTACAAAATCTAAAAAGGATATGTGGATCGATTTTATAGATGGAGTTGTTCGTATTTTAGCTTGAAATATTCTGTGGACTCCTTTAGGAATATACTGGATAGTTTCAGCAAATTGCATTAAAATTTTACTCCGAAGAACCTATGAAAACGCCTTCCTTTGAAGCAGTGTTGTAACACTTCACTAAGTCAACGGAGTGGCATTGATTATAATTCCAATTTATACCTATGTACACTACAGCCTTCATTATTACAGACCTGGTTAAAAATAATTATCATTCATTAAAAATTTGTTTCAAACAATTTTATTTCCATTTATGAAATTAAGAAAACGATACAAAAACTGAATGTGGATTTAAAAAAATATCCGAATATTATGTCGACCCGCAATCATAAAAATAAACGCGCAGAATAATGAAATCCTGTTTAAGCGTAGGGTAAAACTTTCTGTCCATTTAAAATTCTAAATGAGATGATTTTTTAGCGAAGGTACCTACAATATAAGCCAGTCAGAGCAGAATGAACTACCAGCCATTATCCTGGCAGGACGATTAACAACCCCGTCGCTTATACATGTTTTATTAACCTTTTCGGTATCTTGCCGTTGGGATGATACGATGATGGTCCAGAATTCCACCTGAAATCCAACACAAAGAAAAATTTAACTGTGGGTACTGTAGGCATAGGGACCCCGATATCTTTTTCACTCATAAAAGTATTCTGTGAAAAGCCATTTCCCTGGACGCCACCGCAGTCAGGATTCATGGAGAAGCAATTCTGAAGTTTTATAATCACACGATTTCCACCCACTCAAACCGAAGGGAAAAGCTGGTGAAAAGAAATGAAAAACTTTTCTAGCCTATGTGAGAAATAATCGACGACGAGGAGACCTTTGAGCAGCGAAGAAAAGATAATCTGAAGTTGGTTTGAAGTAGGTGCTTACCGTTGAAGCGTTAAGAAAAATTTAAAAGCCTTAAATTGCTTCTTGTTTTCCCGAGACTTTTTGTACTCGATGGGTTCCAGTTATCAATTTATTTAATACCTACTATAGACTGGAATTAGCCATATATTAAGAAAAGTAAAGCAGTTGTTCACAATAAAGTATTTTAAAGTATTTGCTGCAGATTAAGTGATTAAGCATGCCATCGATTTCATCACTCTAAAAACTGGTGACCCCGACCACAATCAAATGGATATCAGCGCAGAGGTACAATATTGGTCCAGAAGCTCGGAATTTGGTAATTGTATTATATAGTCACAGCGAGTCTCCCTGAACCTCCTCCTCTCTTCCCCTATAACGAACTTACGCTAGATAAAACGATTTCTCTTGATAATTAATTATAAAAAAAATTGTAATAAATTTATTCACCTAGAATTAAGGAAGTACACATTTTAATATAAGAACATTCCATGATTTGGACATAGCATAGTGTCCTTTTTTGCTGCAGCATTGCTGCATATGCATATGCAGCGCTGCTTTAATTGGGTCATGAGTTTAAGTATAGTTTAAAATTTTCAATCTACAAAGCGCAGTAACGTAACGTCCAATTATTTAAACTTACCTTGACATAATTAAATTTTCAGAATAAATCAATCCATCGGTATTTCCTTTTTCAAAGTACGTCCTGCAATGGAGCAGACAGGAAAACAGTTAATTTCCTTTTAAATCCAAATTACGTTTTTTTTTTAATTATTGTTGCCTTAAGGCACAGACAAGGACTGAGATAAGTCGATCCACTTCAATTCCAGTATTAATTTCCGGCTTAAACTTGAATCGATTAAAAAGTGATAGCGGCACAAGCCACCCTTACGAATCGGGGACGAACGGCTTATCCGAAACACCCCCTTCTAATAGTAACCTTGAGTGCTAGACGTGCAAGTGCACATTTGTGTCCTCTGAGACCGGAATAGCAGAATTTTATAGTTGTTACACTTTGCCCTCAACTATCGATTTTCACAGCAGACTTTAAGGCTGATGTGTTCGCTTTGAATATCAGAAATTCTGTTGAATGCAGCCGCTCGACATTGAGAACATGCGGAGCCAATTGCAAACGTATTTGGGTCAGTTCACTTGGCGGAAGGATACCGAAAATAGGATCTAGGATTTTGAAATATTTTCGAGAACTGCGTCTAACGAAAGGAAAGTCAAATGGAAGTATTTGTCAGGATCTAAATAACAGCTTTCGATGAAACTGGAGTGGAAACTATTGGCTTAAAATAGGGGATGAAAGTGGACTGGTGCAGGAATAGATACCAATGGTAAATGAATTAATTGGAGTGCTTTTCGGGAGTTTCGAACGGAAATTCCAAACTAAGCCCCAGACTTCAAGAACAACTGCAGAACACATCAAAGGATTTGATTGGAATTGTGTACCAAATGAAATGGAAATGTCTGATTTTCAGCGTCCAATCGATTTTAATGGACACATAATCTGAAACAGTAGATGACATCAAGAAGGGATGCAAGCAAATGGATTCGCAGCTTATAACTTGCGGTACTACACTGTAGGTATAAACACCACTATTTAAGGATGTATACTGAAACTCAAATGCTAGCATTTCAACTATTGCTTCAAAACCAGGACTTACCATTTTAGCATTTCCAAGTAGATTTTGACCAGTTTTGCAATATGTGGTCGAAAGGAAAACTCCATTTTTATGCAGAAGCAAAACTTTTTTGGCCAGACGCTCAGCAAGCTAAATCTTAATTTGGCAAGAGCTTTTCAATGTCTTTTACCAAAGAATTTGCAGAGTGGCAATGACTTGTCAGAAGAGTTCCAGCTTCTTTCTATTTCGTGAAGGAATACTGTTTCCACCACCATGTCCCCCTCGCAAGACATTGGACTGTAGCCACTGCAATTGACCAACTGTTTTTTTCCAAATAGCAATTCTTATAATTAATTTATACCAAACAATTAACACCTAACTAAATAGCTCAAGCTCATACACCTTAGGTTTTGGTTTTCATTAAAGAGCCCCCGACACTTGCAGTGAACAAATCGAATAAAAGAGAGCTGGGGCTGACTACCAATTAGCACAAATGAATACCACAACGTGACTGTCTCTTCTAATTTTCACACAATCACATTAGTGATAGAGCCTTCCTTAATACTAGCTAAAGTGTTAGAAAAAGCTCTCAGTGAAGGAAGAAAAAAAAATTATACTATTCACAAGTAAGCATTTATTTCTTTATTGTTTAGTCTAGTCTGAGAAAAATAATCTCTTAAAGAAAAGGCTGAACTAACCCGTGCAAATTACTTTACGATTCAGGCATCAAAGATGAAGTGGAAATATAACAATGCAAAGCTACGCATAGTTTGCATAGAACTCCATAGAAAGATTTTTCCGTTATATTTACACCAGACAAATTTGATTTTTTTCCGTTGTTATCCAATGAAATACATACTTATGTTAAAGTCCACTCTCTTGCAGACTTCATCAGCTGTTGAAAAATTGTTCAAGCAAAGCCAAGACAACAACCAAATTTATAACTAGAAGTAGGAGGAACAGGTTCTTAGAGTGAACAAGACATTGTGGTAGATCATACAGAAAAATTGACGGCAGTTATTTCCACTTTCAAAGGGCAATGTAAAAGAATTAATAGTCGGTCGATAATAGCTGCGAAATTCGCCTACATCAGCTATAAATATCTCAGTTCTATGCATAATCAAAGCATAAGATTTGCATCTTTTATCACTTTCTGCGAACTCCGTACTTAAGGCTTTCATTCTGTCAGTTTGTCGACAAGGAAAGTAAACTCAAAGGGAAATCGACCCATTACTCGCTGTTTAAATTCAAATTGTAGAATAAACTTAAGTCTACCACCAGCCTGACCTCATTCCAATGCCCAGCAAAGAGACTATTCATCTGCCATTACTAAAACTGTACAGAAATAAGGTGCCGCGGGCATCTTTCTTTGTGAACATGCACATAATTAAAGATGTAATCTGAAAATGTTTTCTGAAATCCGCGTCCCACCTCTTGGAATCGTTCGTCCTTTTCAGCTTTTATATCGCCAACAATCGGGAAAAAACATCTTTAATCAGGACTAAGACAAAGACGACGGAAAAATTTTTTGTTTGCCCTTTTACATTGGCTCTCCTACCGACAGGTCCATTTTCCAAAAAGGATGAAAACTTGTTGAAAATGTTGCGTCTATGTAACAATGAAGAAGAGGCTTTCAGGTTGCATTTGGAGTAGTAGGACACGTTCAATTTCTCCGGAGGGCTGTAAGCCCAACATTTCAACAGATAAGCTGTTGGTAAACATTATTCTTGTCTCACTTCTTTGAGCATTTTACTAAAGTCTGATTCGTGTTATTTGCGACTGTATGTCAAATGGCTGTTTCAGCAGATGCTCCTTCCCGCCAAGCGTCTGGGTGCGTCTCAAAGGAACCGACTTCCGTCTCTTTATAATATTGGTTCATGCCTTCGACCTTTTCCCTGCTTTTTTTCTGCAGAATATTTTCTGCTTTTCTCGTTAGTGAGAAACTTGTAGAGGTTTTTACCTTGGCTTTGATAAACAGCTTTGTTGAAATTTATATAACTCTTCAAGATTGAGACGTCTCAGAAGGAACGCGAGTAGCTTATTAATGTAATGGGTCCCTTTCCTTTCCAAGAATTAATTATTTATGTAGACTTGTTTCACAGATTGTCATGAAGGTTGTGTGATTGTGTCCTTTGTGAAAAATGAAAGACTTAAAAAGGTTTCAGGAATATTATCAAATTATAATTTGAATGATGATAAGCAAAATATTCCACTTAAAGAAAGTCAGTAAGATATCCGGAGAGAGATGAATTCGTTAATAGTGTGCCATTTTACCAAGAAATAGGATATCAGCTCATTTATCGATTCTGCAAATTTAAACTGTGTGTAACCATATCCAAAATTAAAACTTCGCAAGGAGTCACTCAAAACACTTGTTTTTTTTAACTAACAATGGAAATTTTTGAAAATTGTCATTGGTTTTAGCGACAGTGACACAGTTCCACGAAAAGCTATCAAGCAAATTGACTGCGTTTTTCTTAACCGAACCGGTCAACAAATTTCGGTAAAATCAGAAGAACTATCCGAAAAGACTCCACAAAGCTGGTAAAGATGAACTCAGAGAGATAAATTACTTGGTCATCTCTTTCGCCTAGATATAGACCAATCTTGGAAAGAGCGCTTGTGCTGCCAACTGCTTGTCACATTAAAATATTTTGAAAACCCTCTTCATTATACGATTTCCTTGCAGCTCAAGCCTAGTACTGTGTTCAGCGAAACGAACACGAACGAAAAAGTCACCTTCGAAGCGGAGTGAAATATTTTACACCGTTCGCTACTAGATGTCATTGATAAAAACACGCACGAAATTTGAAAATATTAAAAAAATGTCAAGTAATTACTATTCCGGCACATAACACAACAAAATATTGCTCACACAAAATTTTCCGAGCACAAACTCACTGAATTGACAGCGAACTATTGAAAATTTTGAGTTGTCAATTATTTCGCTTGTCAAAAAGCCTCCGGTACCATTAAAAACGAAATGAAATCGCCACGAGCGCCATCTATTAGTGACTACGGCAAATGTCCATTCCGTCCCCGAACACAGTACTGCAAAACGAACGAAATATTTCGTCGGTGAAATGTCAACGAAAATTCAATTTTTTTTATATGAACTTTGACAGTTCATTTCGTTTCGCTCGGAGCACAGTACTAGGCTTCAGTATGAACTAGCTTCCTTTAGAGCTGCCCTGTGGCACCGAGTTTGTTTCTGCTAGATCACACAGAAGTATGTCATATTTCACGTGGTGATCATAATGCTGAACGATTGTGGGTTCGGTCGGCTTCTCCTAAACCCTTTCTCAAGTCCCTTTCTAGTCAGGGGACTGACACAACCAATAATAAGGAAGATTCGTCATGATACAATTTTTTCGGAACAAATATCATCATCATTCCTTTATCAGTTTTATATCCGCTGTTGAGTTACGTACATAATCCGGAATTTAATTAAATAAATTATATGGAGACGTGATTATCATTGAACCGGATTTCCAGGAGCCATTCAGCGGAAACCGGTTTCAGCTAAATATTTATTTTGGTGGTTTGTCCTATTCGCAAAACCGAATCCTATCTAATCCGCAGGATCTACCACTAACAACTTTTCGAATCCTTTCCTACCCCGAACCACGCGAAATTTTCAGAACTGACTGACTACGTCTATGAAATTGTCTGGAAGGCAGATAGGCCGTCTTCAATCCTTGCGGAGTACCTAGCAATCTCATTAACTCGTAACTGGATTAGTACTTCGTAAAAGTAGAACGAAAGTGTAGAGAGTTGGAGTTGAGATAGATGCCACAATTTTCGCTTCTGATAACTTTGTAATGGCATAATTATGAGTGGGAGCTACTACATTTACATTTTTTTAGCAAATAAGAATTCGGTTTTGCCAGTTGAGCGAAGAACACGAAGGAAAGTAAGAAGTTTATTCCGACTTAAGAAAGTTCGATGCCACTTTTTTTAAGTGTACGCGTTATCTGAAACTTTTATGGTTTTCTCAAGGTACTTTCCAAGGATTTCGTTCCGAACGACTAACTTCCTGGCAGTCATTTGGTAAATTGATTAAAAGTAAACAACTATTGATGTTTTTTTTGGTTGAAATCGTGTTTGTGTGTGGAACGGAGTGACTTTTTGATTGAAGGGCGACGCAGAGCATTTAGAAGATTTTCATACTCGTATAGCGTCGCAGCCAATCTATCCTAAGATATAAGGCACCTGGGAAATTGAAAGGAGTTTATTTTTGCCTATGGGAAATTACTTAAAGGAATTCATAATAGTTGATTGAAAGCTCCCCTACTGACTGCAAACAATGGTTTATTTCAGGTTTATTCATTGGGACATAAACTAAATCTGATAGCAGTGACATGTTCAGTTCCAGTAGTAATTACTTACAATAGGTAAATATGTAACTATTGCTACAAGCTACCCTGGCAACCTGCACTACCTGAGCAATTTCCAGGAAGAAAAACCACAACCTCCCAATACCTAACTATAAAGCGGATAAAACCATTCGATTGGCCTTGCAATATCTAATCAGAAAGGTGTGGTAAGATCTTCAGACTTCTACACAGGTTAATATTCTTCTAAAACACTCTTCCTCTTCTGGGATTGCTCTTAACACCGACTATGCGAGAAAGCTCTGGAATCAGCACATGCAGTATATAAGCACAGCAAAGTTTGCAGCCAAACACAGTTTCTACTACGTCAGTGAAGTGACAGTCAGTTCTAAGTGAAAGAATATGTAAAGCGATTTGGATTGATACCAGCAATCGAGCAGAGATCAAGTTGTATATAAAGTCGTAGTGTTGTCAGTAGTGCGATTATTGAATGCGAATAATAAACCTTATTGTTTCTTTTGATTTTAAACCAATTGTGTTTTATTTGTAATCCCGGCGAATCCCTAGCTCGCAACAGATTATAAAGATGCAATTAGCGTCCATGTACCAAGTGGAACCCCAACGAAAATGAGGATAGTTTGGATTCGGTTAGTTCCTGTATAGTATGAAGACCAACATCACTGTGCAGTATTGTGGTCGAAAAATAAAGAGGTTTATTCGTCGCTTTCTAAAGGCACTTATTTTGGTAAGCCTGCAGGTTCTTTTTGTGAGTCCGAAAGCATTGACTCCAGATGAGAGCACCGCAGGTTGCATTTCAACTTTAATATTAAAGTTTTATTTTAGAACAATGATTTTCTGTAAGAGGGTACAACGTGAAATGAAAAGCTTTCTTCGCCAAACCATGCCACTTTTTTATATTTCTGAAGATAACGTTAGCCCACATGCAAAACTTTCAAATATTTGTCCACCAAAATTTGACAAAGCACTCTGTCAAAATTTTTAGTTAAAATTCTTGTTAAAATAGTCAATATTTGACAAAGTGAGACACAGTCTAATGCAAATTTAAGTTGAATACCATCTGTTTCCAAATTGGACTACAAAACGTGAGAAATTGATCAACTGCATGCAATACTTTGTGTCATGAATATATTTTGAGTTGTGCCAACCTGTCATATTTGTACAGAACATAGTATTATCTACAAACACTTTTTTTCCATTTCCTCCCCATTCCAGTTCCATCATTTGCAGATTCTTCAATTCTACGAACATATTATTCTTTTTTCATTTATTCTTCTAAGACATTCCCTGTCAATGTAACGACAGCAATTATTTCCGCCACAAAATTTGCTATTGTTTTCACAATCGAATTCTTTCTCTATGTCAAGTGTTACGTGTGTATCAGGCGAGTTGTCGAGTTCAACGTCTACTAAAAGAAAAAGATGTTCAATTTGCCTTTGAATTTCTTCTCCAGAAAGTCCTTGGCAAAAAACGGGAAGAAATCATCTACAAACTGGGCTAACATCAAAGAAAAACGAGTCCAATTTTTAATTAACTAAAAAGCATGTCACTTTTATTCTCCATTTCAAAACAACTTCACTTCTTCTGCAGAAAGGACATATATTTTCAAAACTTTTCAAAAACTTTGTTATGTTGCAAATGACGCTACTTTTCGATGCTCAGAATGGCGAACGGAAATTCACTGTAAGAAGTAAGAATTGATGGCAGTAAAGCAAGCGCTACAGTACCACAAATATGTAGTGCCGACCGTTCGTAAAGGGTTAATTTCATATAAAATGAGAGACTGGTGGATAGTAGCTTCAATCGAAGCGCTATTGATGTTTATATTTTCTTCATACCTATTATCTGCATTCATAAAAGTTGCTTGCTATCAGTACCAACATTTTGAAATATTTATTTATTTCCAAAACTTTTCCAGTAACCAGCCCTTTACTGTTAAATTTCGCTTTCTTAAAGATAAAGCCAGTCAACTTTAGAAATTGGCCACATTGAGAACTGCACTCATAAATCATTCGGGCTTCATTGTTTGTAATTTTAATGGGTATCATTAAAAGAGTTTATGTTACGGGACAAGATAAGGCAACGAATTATTTAAATGTATAAATTTTGTTAAATTATGTTATAAGTAGTTAAGAGTCGTAGTTCAGAAGTAGCTAAACAAAGGGAAAGAATTTGAATTAAATTATTTTAAAAAAATTTTGAGTTGTTTTTCGGAATATATGTGGTTTCAAAAATGAATAGGTTTAATAAAGAGTTCGAGCTACGAATGGTATCGCGTTTACTGGGTTTCCTTTCTTCGAAGCAAAAGCGGCTCCCTTTGCAAACTTTTCTGAAAAAAATGCTGATAACTGAAAATTCATTAAAGACCGAACGATAGGAAAAGTTGAATAAAGTTATTGCAATCAGGAAAAACTACTACAAAATTTTCGCTCAAATCAAAACCATAGCTCACGAATTTTATACCATGATCTTAAAAAGTAACAATTTAAAGTCAACACGACTTCTTCCTCGAATTTAAAGAGCGAGAACTTAGTTCCTCAAATGGCATCCGAAACAATTCTAGACTCGCCTGTAAGATAATAACCCTCTTTACATTTTAGAACAAAATAAAATACATACAAAAGTTTTCTTATAGCCAGAATGACTCAACTTCGTACTCGTCTAATAGCCAACCTCAACGTATAGTTCCTTCATTATTTCTATAATTGGACAAACTTTATTATATTCTAAAATAGAAACAGTTTGTAGAGTTATGAAGTAGACTAGCTATGTACATAGCTCAAGCCACTTGCACGAATCTTTCAAGAAACGTTCTCTTCTCTGCCATAATTGTTCGGTATTTTTACCGAAGACAATTTCTTAAATTCATTGGATACATTCCAGTTACATTTCTCTCGTTTAATTGATTTGAAAAGCTACTTCAACTTCAACAACTCGGCGTCTCGTTTCAATTATTTTCCCAGCAAATGATCCGCTTTATTCTGTCGTTCCCTTAAGTTTCCTCCTCTTGTTCCGCATTACAAATAAGACAACAATAACACCGATACGTTCCGCTAATGAAAACGACCTCAAACCATTTTCTGAATCATTTCCAATCAACGTAAATGAACCGAAAATTTCTTTTGTAATTATTTCGCTCAGCAAGTAATTTTGAATTCTTCCTAATTATCCAAAAAAAAACCGGAAAATTTAATTCGCGATATCAAGAAGAAAAGCATCGATAAAAATCATTATGTTAATTAACTCCCCCAAGAGATTGAATGATTCTATAAAATGCTTTAAGAAAGTCAAGTAAAATTTAAAATTTTGAAATTATTTCCGACGCCCGATTAAATTAAAAATAGATGAGTTATTGCCTTCTACCGCTCAATCGCAAGAATAAGCTCGGGCCCAGCCCAGGCTAGAATCTTATGCGAATCGAGTGACTATTGCTAGTAAACTGCGTAGGTGGGGAGGTCAATTATTCTTACATTATACTATTAACTGATTGATCTTGAAAACAAGTATGTTGTGGATCAGATCCGCATTTAGAACGAAGTCGAACGCAAATAAAATCAGAACAAAAACAGATTCAATCTTTAGAGATGCTGCAGCATGGACTGGTTGTATACGATTAAATAGCACTAACAAAATTTCAATTTTGTGCCATAAG
Source organism: Beris chalybata (assembly GCA_949128065.1). NCBI lineage: Eukaryota > Metazoa > Arthropoda > Insecta > Diptera > Stratiomyidae > Beris > Beris chalybata. Next base: position 3,094,626 of record OX421894.1, on the reverse strand, counting down.
CAGTGATTGATAACTACTGCAACTAGCGCTGCATTGATTGGGTTTGGGATCATAGGCTTTCGTTTCAGTTGGGCTTTTAAGTCGTTTCCATTGACCCAGTCAGATACCAAGTGAAGAGCAAACTACACAAACATAAACCTTTTCAACTTAGATGAGTTTTTTCCAGATGAGGATCTCCAGGGCTTCCGCAACCTTGTTAAATATCGACAATACTAAACTAAGGTGAGAATATTCCCCCCTGCAGTATATCCATGATCTTAGCTCAAAATTATACGGTCAGTAGCCCTTGGTGAGGTTATTTCGTTTTAAAAAAGTCAAAATAATCGAAGGATGGTTTGATCAATTCTTCCTACGTCCGAATTGGTGGCTGAAATGCAAACTGAAGCGACGTAATTTGAGGATCAAAAAACAGTGGATCAATTCTAACTACGTCCGAATTGGTGGCTGAAATGCAAACTGAAGCGACGTGTTTACTGGTATGTTCACGAGTCAGATCATAAACCCTTAGCCTGTACAACAACATAAGAACTGTATTGAAGAATACTTTCAAGCAGCGCACAATAATTTTCTTCACATGTGGTTAAAGGCACTTCCGATCTCCAGGTATACAGGCAGACTCCTTTTCTGCTCACAATGAACTTAACCGTGCAAAGGTATTGCTTTTTGGATTTTGTTAAGACTACCAGGTTGTAAATAACTTCAGAATCTGAGTTCGAAGATCTTTTCTCGTCTTTTAAGCAGAACTATACCATGCAATGCGAAGCTGTCTTCGTATTTCTACTCTTTGGGCATGTATTTTCAATTTTGGATTCTTTCAATTTTTGTTTTTTCAAAATCAAAGTAAGACAACTCTATCATTCGATGACAAGTCCTTCTGTGTCCATAATTGTTCTTTAAAGCACGTTCTACGAGTCTTGTATACGTAAACCGAATGTGGTACCGCTACCTCCATGCCATGGTATCGTATATATCAAATAATTCAACTGCGCTGTTCCATTTTTCCACTGAGTTGAGTCGAATTAACAAAGATAAGGTGAGATTACTGTTCAAACGAACTACGCTTATTCCTAGAAACGTTTTAGTTCATTTCAAGTGAGTCTCTCGTCGCTGTTCATCGAATTATTCTACTTTTCGAACAGTACCACCTTCCGAAACATCTCAACCGTCGGAATCAGAAAGGCAAATCTAGAGCTGATTTGAAAATTTTCTTCTGGCGAAGTGCTCATTCTCCTGCTTCAACTCGAAATTTAGTCAACGTTCAGCCGTAAGCCAAATAAATTCACTGCAGCTTGTTATCGTTAAAACGCTGCCACAAACAGCGTAATATATGCCGGATCCGGAACATATCCATGCCATGGTACAAGCGAACGCGAAACTGTTATCGCTGTTTACCGAATTCGCGAAAACTAGCACGTTACTGCGGACATGGATCGTCGCATTTGACTCATTTCGTGTTAATTCGCTGCCTTATCACAGTGTGTGAGGTGTGAATTGGTTATTCGTCAATTTCAAGATTACGACCTCGCCTAAACTCCAGACTAATCAACTGTAATATTCCAAATTGTCAACCCTTTCCAGTAGACGTTGCTTGGGATTCCCCGACTAAGAGGTCCGGCTATCGGTAGGTACTCAAATTTCACCAAAGTCACGACGATGACACTAAGCTGACCGGGGGTTAAAAGCAAATCAGAAACGGATCATCCCCAATCGGACCCTTTTCAAATCTTAGTCCGTTGGATTGGAGCTTACAGCTTACGTCTTATCTAAGCACAAGGAAATTGGCTCACGTTTCTGTTCCTGTGCCGGAATTTGCGCCCACTTCCGTCCAGTCCACTGCTGGGTGCTGATGTTGTTGTTCGATCCACTCCCCGTACGGCTTCCACTCACACAGCACTTTGCAACTCTTTCGTCACCAAACAAAAAAAAATCTTCACACTATCAGCAAAATAAAACAACACTTCGGTCGCGACACTGTCTACCGCGCGCCAATTTCACTCGAGAATCCGTCCGTTTTGTACCTGAGCCCGCAGGTAAACACGTAACCTAGTGCCGGCCACAGTCTTCTCTTTTACCGATCGCGTAATTACGCAATTAGCCCGAATTAATGACGTACCGTGTGAAAAGCCGCGAACCGTAAATAACTCGAATTGAAAATCCCCACGTTCACCTGGAAAATATTTCTCACGTGAGACACGTCTTCGTCACTCGTTGCTCGGGTAGTAGAAGCGAATCCCGTCTGGACGTTGCGTGCGATCTGACACTTCTGGCTGCGTGCGAACGGGAAAGCGAGACGACGAATTTGACAGATTTCGACGAGCAACAGCAGAAACGAACCGAATAAACAACCGACCCCTAGCGGATTCACTGTACAACTGAACCCAAACAAAAACGACAGCAGACTGCCTCACTGCTGGCTGGCGGTGCGGTTCTTCGATGCGATGACTGGCCCGTGTGGTGGGGATGACGCCTGAGTATATGCATCTGGGGAAGCCAAGTTCATTTTCTACGCGTAACAAATACCAGGGTTGGCCAGCAAGGACATCAACGTACAGCGTCATTTTAATGTTTCGCTACCGAAAAAAGGACTCATCAAAATAGACAGTGAGTAGTCCGTATGGTTGAGAAAAGAGAGTGTATATCACAACTATTTATTTATCTTAGATTCGGAAACTGAAAAAACTGGAAAAAAGGAGACTAAAGACAGCCGTCCCTCCTTTCAATTAGGTACGAAAAGGGGACCAAATTATTGCTCGTTGAGTAAACAAGAAAAGGATATTTGATTCAAGTGCAGTCCTTGAAATCAAAAAGGTCAGCCGGAACCGGAAAATGGGAAACTTTTGACAGTTCGGTCAGGGTCTTAGGACACTGAACTGGATTTTGAGGTTATCATTCAATACTCAATACACAGTAGCATACAGTCCAGTCAGTATAGAGGTGGGAAAAGAAAAGGACCAGACTTCTCCTCTTATGTGGCAGAATGCAACATTCTTGTGGAGCCATAATTTCTCAAAACGGAGTAACAATTTACAACCCGTCAACCTTAGTTAGCGCCTTTGAAAGAAAAGTCCTCAGAAGAATCGTCGGACCTGTGAGGGAAGACTCGATCTGGAGAATACGATACAATAGAGAAATGTATGCCATCTTCGATAATGCGGAAGTATCGATCTTCATAAAATTCAAGAAGCAACAATGAGTTGGTCATGTGGAGCGGATGGATGACGGATGAATCCCTAAACGCATAGTAAAGGGAAAAGTGTATGGACAAAGACCAGTTGGGAAACCCCGAAAGCGCTGGGAGGATTCTATTAACTGAGACAGCAAATCACTGCTAAGGTTCAGAAACTGGAGGACTCGGTCACTGAATCGAGAAGGCTGGAGGCGGCACATTCAGGAGGCCAAGGTTCGATTGGACTGTAGCGCCATCGTAAGTAAGGAAGTAACCTAGTGGGTGGTATTTGTACCGATGAACTCTGGATTGATTGGATAACGTATTTCTTATAAATGTAATCTAGTGGGGAATATACTCAATATCATTATGTTAGCTAAGCAATACTGTTAGTGCTGAATTGTCAAAACACCTTACTTAAAAAAAAATACACTAAATCCTTAACTAAACCTTTCGAAGCACGTCTATCTTTATTATTCGTGACACTCAAACAATTTCAAATAAGTCATCGCAAAGTCACGTCGATTTTCACAAGCTCAACTCCCCAAGGATCAGTCGAAGACAGAGTAGGATTGTCAAACTTTTACATACATAGTCAATCAAATTTACCATTATCACATCAATTTATCGCGAAAATTCCTAAGAACGTGTCCCAACGGCACGAACAATCCTTTCAAACTCCTTTTAACTGGGACATGTCGGTCGAGTTGGTAAAGAAAAACCAAACAAATGCGTCGTGCTTGACGTAGCTATTTAAATTACTCCTCGAACGACCTTGATGTTAATTTGCATGCTTGTTAAGGAGGCCATTGCCACGCTCAAGGAACTGCATGCTCACTCTGTTGCTTGAAATTCAAGCAGAACCTAAAGTGATTTTTTTTTTGATCCCTCAACAATCAACTGTGTACAGGTTGTAGGTGGGTTGATTTCATCTATTTTCCAGGTAGAGGTGATATGCCAACCGAGTCAGCTTTAATAACTGTTTGACATGCAAATGCGCCGAACCATATCCTTCTTTTTATTATGGCGCAGATATTTTCATATCAAAGACTGGCTAACCTTCGTGAAGCTCTCTAAAAAGCGCCTCGACGAACACTCGAATGTCCCTGAGAGAAATTAGGCTAACAGGTGGAATAGGTTGGTGGTAATAATTTGATGGAAACACAGCGTTTTAGTTGGATGGTTTGATTTTTGACTAATAAAGTATTATACGCTTGACTCTTCCACTTTCTTATTTTTCTCAAAATAAGGTATTTCCCGAAATGCAAGTTAATAACGGAACTAGTCTCAGAACACTACAGAATTCAATACTATTCATAACTAATACAAACTACCCACAAACCCGGGGGTACCCCTCTAATTTCCCATACACATTTTCCCTCACCATATCGTCAATAATGATTTTTATACTCTAGATGAAATCATATAAAGTATTATAAGTTTGATCCAGCCGAAAATTATGTAACGCATAGAACCAAGCCCCGGACGAAAAAAAGTTATACAATATTTTCGCTTGACGTCCGTCCGTCCGTCCGTCCGTCCGTCTGTCGTCTGTCTGTCCGAACGCCTTGACCTAGAATCTTGAAATTTTGAATCTGGGTGTTTGGTTGAATTTGTAAGGCTAAGTTCGTTAACGGGCAAAATCGTCCTACTCCTTCGGGTAGCTGCCATACAAAGTGTCATTAAAACACGTATTCAAGAATATTGGTCGATAACTTCAGAAGGGCTTAATCTAGGGCTTATTCGCGCAAACAGTTTATAAGCTATGAGTCGCAAAAGGCGATTGCAGACGAGAAACGACAGATTTAGAAGTATATGGTACTACCCCTAAAAGGGCAGCAAATTTTATTTTTAGAAAATAGTAAAGTAAACCTTCAGCTTTAACCCTTGACCGCTGAAAAGTACCTACATTAGTGTAGCAAATGATAGTTGGAGCAGATGGCCGTAATTGAAAATTGTGGAGCAATAGCTAGGAATATCCCTTTCGTATCTTTCATTCAAGGAACATATTTATCTCATCTCTCATTAACTTCTTAACATTCGACTAAAATAAGCCAACAAATTGGCAAAAATTATGACATCTGTGATCTGTCCGCGAAAGTTGCTCTTTTAGGCCCGTTCCTACGATCGTCAGTAACGTTTTAACTGAAACTTTAACTGACAGATGCTCATACGAAAGTTACAGTCAAAGTTCTGGTTAAATTTTAACTGAAGGTCGAAATAACGGCCCTAAGTCTTCCTCTGGTTTCTTTTCAAGCTAAGCTAAAACTAAGAGACGGCAAAGTATTTTATATACCCCCGCAGCAACAATACTTGGGTTATACTTTCAATTAAGGCGACTAAAGGTCTCTTGAAATCGACCTGTACAGATGACACCCTAAAAAGTTTGCCGAAATTCCGGAAGATAAAATCCAAGGAACTTACGAATAAGGTTCTATAGCTAGCGATAAAAGATGCTTTGTTTCTAAAAGAATTGATTGATTTTTTTTTTGTCGATGGACGAAACATCTTGAACCTTTAATTTATCGGTTTTCCAGAAAAGCACTAAAATTGAATATGAGCCGAATGTCCAATATTCAATTCAAAGAGGAATAAAGAATTTGACCTCCTTCAAAATTTTAGGGATGTTTTTATGAGTTATAAAGAACGCATAGAAAAGAGAAAAGGTCATTTAGGGTTTATAACAATGACGTATTTTCAATTCAAGTACACTATGTGATCATTAATCAAAATTGAAATTGTCTTTATTATGGTTTTGAGTAGATTTCGATGTATAGTAATTGTTCTCGTAAAAAGACATCAATTACTGAAAAGCTTTGATCTCAGTTTCGGAATTTAAATTAATATTTAATTCGTTTAGCTTTTATTTTCCTAAAGGAGAGGGACCAAAAAAAAATATAATTTGGAGATACTCAAAGTAACATTAATTTGAATTTTTGCTTTTATCATGGGTGTAGCTTCGAATTTAGGTGATCCGGCTCTACTGTTTACTACGGACTTACCACAAGATTAAAATAAATTTAACATATTAACTACAAAACCGTTTCACCATGAGTGAATCTGTTCCTCGATAAAATTTCGACATACAGATGGCACTATTGAATCAAATTTAGTTCGAACTTCCGATTCACGGGCCTACAAATTAACATCGTTTTACGAAAAAATTTGAAAAACAATAATTTTTTTGTAAATTTCACATTACCTTATTATTAAAAAATAATAATAGATTCCGAAGCATACCACCACGCATATGTGTTTTTATTTATGCCCTCTTAAATAGTAAATGGAACAAACTTAGAATCACCTATTACATCTAAAACCATTCTTGCCGTTCGGATCTTAACTTCAACAGATAATTAAATAAATTCCCCTTCCACCTGGTGAACTCTCTACTGCAACTGCAATGTAATAATTCCACCTACACAAAGAAATTTGTTGTTGTTATTGACCAGCGTAAATCTTTTTGTTTTCGAAACGAACTAGTAGCGTACGTAGTCTTTAACTATCGTGCTTGCATTTTGTACAAACTTATAGCTAAGAAGAAAGTGAAGTGTTTACCGAATTCTCAAGAATGGTCTAAGCAAGTTTTCATCCCTATGTTTGCAGAAATTAGAACTTGAAGTGTGGTAAATCTTTTTAAGCTCAATGTGAATGGTCAGTTATTCCACATGAGCTCGGTGCATTGATGCGAAATAATTGATTCTCAGGTGAACCGACTATCGGTAATTAGTTACTGGAATGGATAGATGGTACGGTATGTTCTTGACACATAAGCTTTGCTTTAATTTGTCTTTATACTTAAAGCATCAATTCTGAGAGAATTCTTTCGCATAAAAATGCATTTTTCAGAATATTTTATTATTAAACGCCAAAAGGATTGATTATGTTGTAAATGTAAATTATGCAGTCAATTTACAAACTTTCATTAAATTTAATAAAATTAAGAGTGAGTCTTAAAACTTTGTATTCTTACACATTTAATTCATGAATTAGTGTTTTATACTATTTACCCTTTTTGACCTACATACATAGGTATATCCATGTTTTTTTCTCTAATTATCATCTTTTGATTGATGCCGTGTCCTTTTCCCTTCAAAATACGTATGGTATTTCATCCGATCATTGGCTTGCAGTTTATTCATTTATACTATCAATAAATTAATAATAAACAAAAATAAACATGTCACATTTTTATAGTATATCTTAGTTTTTCACACTGTTTATAATGTTAATCATTGTAAAATTACGCAATTAAAATTTAAATTTACACATTTTTAGCGATTGATTTCCACACTTATGTGTGTATTTCTGCATTAAAAGTGATTCAGCGTAAATAGTAAAAATCGCATGAGTAAGTAAATACATTTGACAATAGTTATCTTACTGCTTTTAGAGTAGGCACTAAATTGCAGCGTAGTCAGAATTCTTAGAATTTTGTAACTGGGACTGAATACAATATAGGAAGGTACTTTAAAAGGCAGTAATGATTTTATCGGACTCTCGTTGACTTCTATACGATCGAATTAATTTTTTTCCCTTGGAGCATAAGAAGATCGTATAATGGCTTAAGATTGGTTTTATGTTAGTGAAACCGTGGTTAAGTCTTTCACGACTCGTTTTATCTGTCAAATTAAAGTGGACAAATATTGTTGAGACAATTAAGCGTTAGTAATGCCATACTACCATATATTGAAAAAATTATATATATACTTTTGTAACAGACGTAGCGATGACAACATAAAACATCGATCGCATAAACAATTTAAATATATAATTAGCTTCTATCGTTCTATACAAACATAATTATTGAAATATAAATAGAAAATAAAAATAATTGAGAATGAACAGCCATTAAACTTGTAAGACGAAACGAAGTATGTATCCCTTTGAAACGTGATGATGCTTCGGGCTAGGTACTTTCGAATGTTGATTTCGTATTCTTATGATTAATTTACTGGAAAATTCTATTCCTGAAGTTCGGTGATCCAATTGTTCTCCTTAATATTAAATGATATTTACACAGAGATAATAAACTCTGGGGTCAAAAATTTCATTCTTCTTAGCCAGTAAACAACTTAGAAACGCTTTCAGGTAACCACACAGAAATTTCGTTTCGAAAACATTGTTCAGGATGAAACTTTCGACGCACAGCTGCAGCATCCTGCATAAGATCAACTTTAATATTAAAATAAAACTTGGCTCATTTCCTTCGCAAAAGTTTTTCCAATTGCCTTTAGAGTGAACAACAATGTCCTCGATATAATGAAGCTGCCGCAATTTATCACATTTTCACTACTTCTCAATCCTGTGCAGAATAGAACTAACTTAGAATTTTTCGCTTGTGGCAACCAAGAATATACCCTGACATTATATTGTAATTTGAACGCGTTACGAATTAGTCGAAACGAAAACATCTGCCCATTGCAAGAAGGAATTGAAGGATGCACCACTATTCGGTTTCGTAGCGAATAACTTGAAACTTATGTGACACTATTCCAAACTCCTACATACTCCTACCTACATACCCCTACGTACGTAGAGTAAGGATTCTGACAACGCCATGAGATTGTGATTGATTATTATTAATGATGACGGGAACGACGACCCTTACGATAGAGCGTTCCTCAGCACTAAACTTTGTTATAATTTCTACGAAATTAGCTAAAGAAAAAGTTTTGCTGAAGACTTATTGGTATTCGTTAGGAGCTAGACAGCTGAGGCAAGGAGTTTAATGTCGTATTGTTAGAAGTTCCCAGTGGCGATGGTTGGAGCCATTATGTTGAAATCTCAAATGAGCGAGCAGATTGTTAGTGTGCCTTTGTGTTATTTTAAGGACCTTTCCCTTTTTCAGTGCTTGCCCTTCACATATTTCTCCAAGAACGGGGAGGAAATGCAGAAGACAAATTAAATTAATCGAATAAACTACGAAATTGTATGTATAACAAAAGTGCATGCACGCATCGGACGACTGGTCGAAAAAATGTACAGATACACAGTGATGAGGATAATTAATTTTCATAAGCAATGAAAAAAATTTTATTTAGGCAAACGAAATGTTAAATGCAGACGAACCATAAATCGTGAACAAATTTATTTATGAGATACACGAGTACATATGTACTTACGTAACTTTTATTTGAAATTTTTTATAAGCGGGTTCTAATTATACCTGAGTTTATTTGCGAGATAAATTTTCAACCTATAGAAAAATTTTGCATAAATGAGGCGGCTTTACAACGTGCCATTATTAAGTTTAAACAGTCATTGAACAGTAGTTGCATGTTAAACTCAATTATTTTAGCCTTTAGTGCCCAATTTCGAGTTGAATTAAATCATAAATTCCATTTGAAAGATATCCAGGTATGTAAGGGTTTTTTATGAATGGGAAGAACTTCAAGTTTTTGATGAGTTGCTGCTTGCAGAGCTCTTCATCAACCGAAAGTAGAACAGATGAAAACACTTGAAAATTCTTTTATTAATTTGGATGGAATACAAAATGATTGTAGTACCCAGACTCAGACTCACAGAATGTATTTTAAATGCACACTCCCTTAGTTGCCTAGTTATAAAAAAATAAATTTACGTCAGTCGCGTAGAGGTTCCAACGTTTTTTTTTTTTTTTCTTGTTCAAAAAAAAGGCCAGAGAAACTTTTAATTGGAGGTTTAGTAGTGTAATATACAAAGTCACTTAAACTTGTTAGTTAGTTTCTTTACAAACAAAAATCATCTTGCGTCAAAGAACACTGGAAATTTTCATGTTCAATTTCTTCAGAAACTTGTAATACTTTTCCTACGCAAAAAATTATCTCGTCCCAATTTTCATCGATTTATTGGCCATTGAAATTCAATTTCCGCTCAAGAATTGAAAAAATCACAACAAATGCTAGTCGATATCTGAAAAGATGGCAAAAAGAGGTGTAGGAGGAACAACAAACGCACAAAGGATTCGAACCGTTTGAATAATTTTCAAGATCAACAAGTTGTAAGATTTAGGGAAAGCTAAACAACCCCACACCCATGCGTAAAGTGAAAAATTTATGGGCTCAATTTGATGTAAATGAAGTTCTTCGGGATAACGGCGACAGTATAAATGGCTACCAATTACTACAGGCTCTTCAAACATTGAATTGGCGAAATTTATCTGTATCTAAAGGAGCAATAAAATCAGACTTTGTGAAACTTATCGCACATCTTAACGAGTCAAAGAGAATTTGAGTTATTTCAATAATTTTGAATGAACTGTAATTTCGGAAGATTAGATACTTTTTCATATCTGATTGTCTTCGAGTCTAAGATCTGACTGACTGTCTTCAAGACTAGAATAAGAATAATTACAACTTCGTACAGATTACACAAAATCGAAATTCAAAAATTCAAATTCAAATTTATTAAATTGTCTTTTTCTTTAAGCAAAAAACAATTTATGTTGCTAAATTGGGAGAGTCGGCTGACATTCTTCAAAGTTTTTGAAGTAGTATGTATTTTGGAACCCAAAGAAAATTTTCAAATTCAAATTATGATTAGTTGAGCCGTTCTAGTCAAGAAGCAGTTGGAGCCTTCTTTCTCATTGAAAATGGATTGGTTTTTTGTGATTAATGCGAGAAGTGTTCAAAATAAACTAACTATAAAAACTATACATGTAAGAGAAGAATATTGCGAGTATTGCAATAGATTCATATTATGTACTACTTTGATGCCATCTGTAGTTTTTTTTTAATAAAAGCACTTTCCTACAAAATTTTACATCATTTTGGTTTACTTGCATGTACTCGTACCACCCTAATAAACTTTTATCATTTTCAGAAAACTAGTGCAGAATTTGAAATTGGCCCCAACGGTCAGTAAATTTGAACTTGTCTAGCTTAGTAATAAAAGAACATTTTGTGGTCATAAAATGTCGGTATTAATTTGAAAAGTTTTCTTCCAGGTAAATCCTTTGGTAATTAGTTACTCAACGGAAGGCATGTAACGAAAAGCTAAGTTCAGGTTATGTGTTTCTGCGGAATCGGAATTATCTGGGGATCTTTTTTAGAAAATGCATTGTTGGCAAGGTGGAGAGTGCATTAGGAGCTCCAGTAATTCATTTTTTTAATATTGTTCAAACTTTGTAAACTCTTCGTTTAGTTACCGTGCCCAGAAGACTTTTAGATGAAATTTATTAACAATGTTGATAGTAGCTGTTTGCGTTTCGGATAAATTTATGTTTGTATTATATTAATAATTCAAATCCAGTGGACATACTCGTACATACATTATATAAAAATATCAGATTTTTAGAATGGAATTGAATATGGAAGAAAGTGATTTTTATTACGTTCGTTCAGATAACATATTGTACAAAATTTAAAAAACAATGAGAAATAAAACAAGGATTATATATGTAGGTATAATAAACACAGAAACAGATTAAATAAACAGAATAATTGTTTGGATGGGAAGAAAAATTATAATAACAAAAAGTTAAATATATCTGTATAAATGAAAGAAAATGTTAAAATAATGAGAGGAGGTGAAAACATCAATTCCTAGTGCTTGAATGCGAAATTGTTTAGTCCACCTAGTTTATTATCTTAAATCTTTTCTGAGAGACAATTAACTTTCAATTTTGTCCAAACGTTAGAGATAATGTCAGTAAAACATTGAGAAAAAAATCCCTTTCCTCCCCGAAAAAAAAATAAAATTATGACTTTGTACCTTCATTTCATGGGCCTATTAATTATTTCTTTTCAGGTAAGAAGTACTTAACAGCTATTACACGAATTCAAAAGAAAGACACTTATCTACTTTACAAATAAAATATTCAAGAAAAGTACCATATTAAAAATAATCTTGGAGGGTAGTACGTACGTCTTAGACCAATTAAGAAAGGACAAATCAGATAGCTATACGGTGCTTTTAATCACCAGAGATAAATATATTGTGGGTGGCGTGTGTTAGCACGAAGGTACGTGGAGGATTTTAGATTAAGAAAATCGTTTTAGCATGCTAGGAACCGATTACGCTAGAAATTTGAAACATGAAATTTATGTAAATCTACAATGCAAAAAATGTTCAACATGATCTGGGGGTATAAAAATGGAGTCTTCAAAGTTCAAATCAATACATTCTAAGATTCATAGCTTTTGAACGGTTGCTGGCAAAAAGTTTAAACTGCGTGATGTAGGTTTATATTAAACACTGGAGGTAGACTCGAATTACCCCTAACAGTGGAAAAATTAGGGAGGGGGATGGCACAAGTGAGGTAGGATAAGGTGTAAATTAAAATATTTAATTTTGTATATCTCTAAATCCGCTAACTACAAAAAGTTTTCCGTGTAAAATACTGTACCCGGAAAACCGGTATCTTCAGTTAAAATGCACTGTGAAAATATTCACCAAAAAACTTGATATATGTCTATTAATTTCAGAAAGTTTCTCAGGTCTGAGATATAGAATCGTGCTTTTATTAACTACAATGTAATAATAAAAAAATTTATTTTCAAAATTTAGAATAGATAATAGAGTACAATTTCTAAAAACTCATCGGGCTTTCGTAACTGCGTTCATATGTAAAGGACCTTTTAATATACCTACCAAACATTAAAATATTTACTAAAATTTCTGAATCGATTTTAATTTAAAGAGCTAAATATAATTCCTATATGATTTCCAATAATTCCATAGAGACGGACGAAATGTACGAATAGCTGCAGTTTAATGATTTTATTATAGATTTTCTGCGCTGAAGTCAATGATGCTGCAAAATAATTTAATTCACCCCTTCAATTCAATGTTATTACCTCCAGCTGACTAATATTAATTTCGAAGAATTACTGTGCACTAAATTGAACAGCGTGAGCTTGTTATTGTCAATTCTGAACGAAGGTTGTTTACGTATTAGTTCGATATATCAATAATGTCCTAAGTAAAAATTGAATGATTTGAAATGAATAACAATTTGAACATTTGAGCAATTCAATTTGATCGATACGCCACCGTTGTCAACCACTTTATAATAAATCTATTGAACCTGACTACAGCTCTGTAGTTTCATGGATTCGAACAGGAAACCATCTTGGCTATACAGCATCAGGTATATAACTGATACATTCCACCTTAATATATTAATAATACTATTATTTTATTTAGTTCTCCTTTGAGTTTGTAATGGCTAATAAGAGTCTGCACGAGTAATTACGATAGGGGTCTTGTGATTACTTCTAATTAAAAACTCGGCATTTATCGTTCCTATCCAAAACTCAACGCATTCTAATCGCAAATCAATCAAGGGATCTATAAATATTTTCGTAATGCAATCATGTATAATAATCTCTTGAATATAGTTCATATTTGTGGAAAATATAATATAAACTTCTGCTGTAATGTTTACTGCCGCTTTAATTTCGTTCGGATCTAAGTAATTTTAATTAAAATTGTCGAGGCGGATATTTGCTGAAACCATAATATACTCATATGTATGGATGTGCAGAAATATCTGCAAACATCGAGTGACATCGTTAACGTTCTTCACATATTCGATGAGTTGCAGACAGACATCAACACCACTCCGTCATATAAACTAGTGCCTAACTAGTGAAGAGAATCCAGCGAACGATAGCTGATGCAGCTCTTTCACTAAGGAAGCAGCACATTACATTAGAGTTGTACGGAGCCGTAATGCTACACAACTGTGCAAAAATCCGTTTAAGGATTTCATTTAAATTCAAGAATTCTGAAGGATGAACTATAACGAAGGATATCTCAATTTAGTTATGATTGAAAAAAAAAACACTATACGAGAGGCGGAACAATGATATTGCCATACTACGGCACAAATTAAATTGAAATCACAGGTAGTAGGGCATAACTAGGAGCTCTCCTGTAGAGCCACAGCGTGGTGAAGGGCGCTTAGAATATGATTGATTTCCTGCAATTGTGTACAGGATACCTGTAGTGTATGCGCGTTTCAGGGTGAAGATATTGATGGAATCCTGTTTCTTTTTCTTTATTCTCGAAGAGGAAAAATTGAAAAGATTTCCATCTAATTTTCATGAGATTTTCCCGGAAAAGTTTTTTCTGTATAATTTTCTGGTTGATAAGTGGAAAAATTTATTCTTCTACATAATTCAGGAGCAATCACGTGTTCAGTACCATGAAAATCGATTGTATTATTCGATTCATAATATAAGGCTGATCCTTGAGATCTACTTTTCTAATGCCATGGCCAATTGTTAAGAATTGAATAAAAATAAATTATACATCAGGCACGCCAGGTTCTGTAGTGAATCATCAGGGGCTCTTGATGAAATACTGAATTGTCTTTAACAAATGTTTTTATAATAAAGTCCTTGAAATTGTCTGAAAGCAATCTTATAGTTTTTTATTCTGACGGCTCATCCCTTTTCTTAAATACAGCCTCCCCCCCCCCCCCCAATTTATATTTAACAAACTCGTCGTGTCCGTTTTACTTTATTATTTCAAATAATACAAACCGAATTTCATATTTTTAGTGAAATTTGTACATGAGATATCCACAGAGATATCCAAAGTTTTTCAGCCCCATCACATGATATACCTAGGTACCTATATGGTATACCTACTATACAAAAAATTACCAAGTTTCAACTTTGTGTCATTTACAGTAACTTATTAAGTAAATTATATATCGTCAACGCCATCTAGATGGCAAAAGGGAAACTTGCTACTGTGCTCAGTACGATTCTTATGCGTTCTCTCACTAATATACTTTACTGATTTCATCTAAAGTAGAAAAGCAGATATTCTGTTTTAATTTGAAATTACGTTGTATTTTCTCCTGGTTAAACACAATTATCCCATCATTTCTGGGATACACTTAGGTACACATTTTACGGATAGTTCTTGAATATTTTGGTACTCCCAGAGCAGAAACTGCTGGCTTCTGTATACGTATTTCTCTAGATAGGTACAGGAACTGGAAGTTTGTAACAATCAAACTGTTTTGATTAAGTTGAAAATCTTGTAGCGTATGCTGTAAGATCTGATATTGCATGTAAGGTATTGCAGGTGATAGACTTGAATTATGTATTCAAATAATTATTACTTAATCGAAATTGGAAACTGCAGGGCTGCAAACCATCTTCCTCTAGTTATTAAATTTAGTTTAGAATTACTTACTACCTATGCAAGTTCACACTCGTTGCTTCTATCGTTCCAGTAATCGATATTTCTCAACAATATTGACACGGATTGCTCGTAGGTAGCCAATACTCAGTGAACCCGAACGGCTAATGCATTAAGGTGTTTGAAGCCATCTAATTGGTCCGGATATCTGCACTAAGGCATTAAGCGTTTCCTTCCGAACGCATTACCGAGGGTGTTATTTCATCCTGCCTGTTGTTTGCAATGCTATAGATGAAGGAGGATATTTTATCTCCTGAGACCTGACATCAGACCATGTTCGATACCAGACATTTTATCCAAGGCAAAAACACCTACACCTGTCGTAAAACAGAAACCCCGATAATCAGCCATCACTTCTCTACCTTACCATATACCTATGCTTCGACAATGGAACACACCTTAAAGCTGTTCGTTTGTTAGATAAACCGTCAGGGGGGAAATTGTTTGGTTTGCAATAGATAAATACAGGATAGAATTTAGCACACCGTTAAAATGTCGTACCTTTGGAGTAAAATATCGACATTTTCGGTTACGTGATAGTTTGTCATGGGTTAATAAAATCGAACAAAAAAAACCGAAAGCAATTTATATCCACAAATTGCACATTCATTTCGAAGTTTCTCGTCTTCGTTTGTTGTCTATTGAATTTTTTATTATATAGACAATGTTTCGATTTTCGGAAAAAAAATCCTTAAATATTAAAACAGATAAAATAAAGTACTGTCCATTTGTTGGTTTTTGTATGTTTGTTTGTTCACACCAAACCAAAAGCATCGCAAGTGATTCACTAGCGAGTCATTCATATGAAATATGGTATGTTTTCATGTAAGTCCCTAATGATTCTTCACTGAGAGTTTTCTGTTTTGTTAATAATAAGTGTATACCGTGGATGGATTGTATGTGAATCTTAGTGACTCGTATTTGAAGCAACAAAAAATAGATTCTTAATGAATGCAACACGTTAAGCGAAGCGCAATGATAGCTTATTAGAAATTAGAATACATGTAAATGCAATGAGTTACATTGCTATCGCAACGAATCGGGTCGCTTTGATAGTTCATTTTTCTGGCGCGTGTCCCGTGATTTCTACAGTAGCGTCGATTGTATTCGAAATCGAAGATCAATTATCACGGAGGCTAGTATTTTTAACAATAATATTTGGCAGTATCGGTAAGCGATTCAGCGCGTTCATTATAACTGAAGTCGCGATAGGGCGCATGATATGTTTTTCATATAGTATCTCTAGTTGTCAGACACCGACATTTGTTTAGAATCCTTTCCATTACATAAAATAATTAAACAGACACCGCCTCTTCCCTAAAATTGATTAAAAATATTTGTCCTTCCACAAACGTCTATCAAAATGGTCACTAAAATATTGCTAGTCATTTGCCAAACAACTGACATGTTTTAGAACACCTACATCTGCAATGAACCTACCTTTACCTGATGGATTCCTCCCGTACGTGCGAATGGAACAAATATTCTCTATAAATTCAAAAGGTCAATTTTCTGTTCGAAAAGTTTTCGGATAGGTGGACATCTAGTGACAGTCAAAGAAGACTCACTGTCACATAAAGTTATACTGTTTGTTTCTATTTAAATGGCACTAACGCAATGAAAATGTATCCTTGTGCTTATGTTAAAGTTTCAAAGTTAATTTTAAGTTTTTTGGGAAATCATACCAGAGGTAAAATGTATTTTTGGTAAGAAAAAATAAAACTCATAAAAGTTTTTAGATAGGTAAATACACAGATATATATTACCCATAGTATATTAAACATTTTCTGCTCAGACATTCGTCTCTACATCAATTGTTATTAAATTAAATTATTAATTAAAATTTATTGAATTCCAAAACACATACATAACATTTGATTTTTCTTCAGATACAACCGTATTTGCGATGCAATGTATTATATATGTACCTACTACTAAAATTTCCGTCTTCCAAAAGTATGAACCGAAGGGTCTACATATTATACCAGATCGAAGGGCATTTTATATCCTCAGAGGTAATAGCTGTTTTATAGCTGATTTACAGAGTCTTGAACTGAATTTTTGGAAAATCTTCAGATTTCGACAAATCTCAAAATTTGCAAAATGGAAATAAGGGATAAAAAAATTAACAATTAAGTTAATATATTATTACAAAACATTTGATTAACTTTAAAAACCCTTGAAAAAAACACCGTGGACTTAACACATTTTCCTCTACGGTGCTGATTTGTTTTTCTTGGCATTTCCAAACATTAGTGAAGAGTGTTGTAAGAATATCTTCAGCACCTACTGGTGTGTGATTAATGCTGTAATAGGTTCATGACTTCCACTGCTTTCGTTTTTAGTTCATAAAACAAAAATTTACTAGTTTGTCTTGTGTTCCAAAAATGATTAATCGTTAAAATACCTGGCGTATGTAAATCTTCAAAACGCCCATAACATGACTCAATAAATCACTCCTTTTTTGTAATTTCACACTTAAAAAATTTTTGTGTTAAGGACACAGGTGACTGCTATATATTTTGCCCCGAACGGTTCCTTTCCGATTTAGTCCTTACGAGGTCGGAAAAGGGACTAGAATTTATTATTCCATATATCGGTTTAACGGCGTGCAAACTGCCACCAAAATATCTTTGACTTTGAAAGGATTTTCATGTTTGTAATTTTATTAGCAAGGTGGAAACGGGCATGGGTCATCAATGTATTATAGTATCCTTGACAAAGGGTTTTCGAGTAATCTTAAACGAAAAAAAAAAAACCTTGCCGGTAAGATGGTTCGATAGTATCTAAAGGTTAAAGCAATATGTATACAATTTATCCGAATTCTTAGCGCGGAGTTTCCTTTTCACATCATCCCGGGTAACTCAAGGAATTAATCGAGTAGAAACACATTTTCGGTCATTTCATTTTCGATGTTGCGACAAATCATGCGTGTAATTTTTCTATCTGGTGTCATTTTATGATTGCCTTTAGCATTCATTGACCCTTCAATACGGATAAGGACGTTTTATGTAGAAAGATGTAGATACGTTCGGGTTCAAATGCTCTCTTAATGGAGTAGACATAATAAAAAATTGATATTTACTACAGGAGAATTTTACGTCAAGTGACTACACTGAACCTGGAAGAATTTCCAAATACATATACATTCAGTTGGTAATAAAACTTATCATATGAAGGGAGAGCGAATATCTTCGAAGAGAATATTAAACAAATCCTTATCTGACTTTCTGTGTTGAAGGAGTGAATAAAATACCGATATTTTACGTTTAAACTGCCGCCAAAAATTTTCCAATAAACAAAATTTCCCAAGTACTTCAAATACAAGTATGTTACTTATGGCTATACAAATGAAAATTGACTTTGACTTTCTTCATTTCGTTCCAAACGGGATATTATCAACATCTTCACAGAACTATTTCTTTTTACCTATGCGTCTATCGCCTTGCTCTATTTTTCGAACATTACACTTCCTGAATCACTTCTATCTTTCGTCATTTGGTCGTTGATCAAGCTTCAAACAAACAACTCATAAAAAAACACAATTCATTATACAGATCATGTTTACTGTTTACTATACTATTAGAACAATTAGTCAGACTTGACTACAACATTTTAACGATTCGGGTGGTTGTCCTAAAAATGATGCCGAGTGCAAACGACAGATTTCTTAGATAGTCTTATGATTTATTACTTGATCAGGACTATCCAAAGCCACACTACTTCAAGATGAAAAAGCACTTGTACATGTTGTTTTCAGAGGTCAAGTAATTCTGATGTGCCATAGTCATGTTACATACTCATTCGATGGCTCACGGAAATGCATCAAACACATCTCCACACTTTATCTGTAGTATGAATATGAAATCACACCAATTCCCTTTCTGTAGTCCTAACTACGCCCAGAAGACCTCCTTAATGCTTTTATAATCTATTTCGCCCCCAGATGTCATATAAACTTCCAGCAATGTTATTATATTGTTGTAAATCTGTCTGGCAAGGAGCATAAATGAAAAGCTTACAAAGTCATAAAAGTCCTTACAAGAATGCCGCCGTGGCGAACGTTTCCCTGTCTCGACGAATCCTTGTAGACGTCGTCGTCAACAAAATTATAGAGCTGTATACCAAAGGACATTTCTGATTTCATCGCAGAACAAAATATGTACAAGTCGTAGGTACGAACTCGTTCGTATTTTGCTATATGTGTGAATATAAAGAATAAAATTTAAAATTAGGTGTAAATTCGAGAGGTAGCTAGGCATGCATTCAATTTTGGATTCCAGGGGTAATAAAGTTCGAAGGTAGTCGAATAGCATAATCTCTGTCACCCCTTCTCAAGTCTTCAACTTCTTTACGATGCTGTTCTTACTTTGGGGTTTCAATGAGAAAAGTTTTGTTGAGTTCGACTTGTTGGCTTGAAAGATGGCTCCTTCAAGCCTTTGGTAGATACTATCCTTTTGTCCTACTATACTGAAAGTAATTTTTTCTTCTCATGACAATTAAGATGCGAATCAGGCAAGTGAGAAGATCGTTTTAGAGACACTTTCCCCGGTCGGCTTAATTGGAAAGCGGGGTGATATATTTCTTGCGAAAAGGATGAGATGAAAATTGTTTTGATGTGACATAATGGTCCCAAGATAGAAAATTCGGTGACTGTGAATTCTGAACAGGATGAAGGGTATCCAGATTCTAATACTGAAAATTAAATGGAAGCCTATGTAATTAACTGGAAGATTGTCGCGAAGATTTCGAATTTTAAAGGATTTTCAGAATATCTAGAGCTAATTAACTGTATAAAAGTACAAGCTGAAAGTCGTAGCAGGGAAATTGTCTGACTCTTATGAATAAAACTACGTTACGTAGGTGTTGTGGTATTACAACGAAATAGAGATCCTCTGAGAACGATCAGATGATTTTGACCTAAAGTATATTTCGAAGTAAAGGCCTGTTCGAAACTCCGCAGTTATAGTTTAATAATGAATTCCATGGCTGTATATTAAAGTCAAAAAAATTCTTGTTGAACACTCTATCCATCAATAACAATTTTCTTCCTTAATCCGGCTTGAAATTTCAAAAAACCATTCGAAATAAAAAAAATCTTGGCTTCCTGAAATTGCGTATACTTCCAATACCTTGCTTCATCTACGTTTACGTCTAGTTAGAACAGTTTATGACGTCAGACCTAGCAAAGTAGTGTCTTGATTCCTTGTTGGTTTGCGCATTAACTACTTCGCATTCGAATAGTTTGCTGTATAATCATATTTTTCTATAGAACTTAATTTAACTTTTATTTATGAAGTGCCAAATAACTGAGCAATTTTAACAGTTTAGCCAAGCTTTTTCTTAACTGTTATAATAGCAATGCTATGCTGTAACATCAACATAGACGTAGACGAAGTAAAGTATTAATTTCATTAATTATTTCATCTCTTGGAAACCATTATTAACATTATATCTCAAGTAATCTCCCAGCTTTGAACTTGGAGTTAAAATTAATCACTAATCAATTTTTAATAAAGATTAATGATACGTTTGATAGTAAGCGAAGTCTGAGACACGTAGCTACTACGCAAAAATTCATAAAATGCATGTTTACAAATACCAGCTCATAGCTTCAGAACACTTTAAACTACGAACTGCAATTGATGAGAACATCCTGTGAGTCCTTTGTGTAGCCGTTATGTGAAAGTCCTTAAGAATCTGATCCAAAACCTGTAACTTCTGCGTTCACGATATATTTAAAAAAAAATCTCAAACTAAAGTACATTTCATTACTAATCTAGTTCTAACATTACATTGAAACTCAAGTAATTTCATTAAAATGTTTAGTAGATCCTGTG
Organism: Beris chalybata; assembly: GCA_949128065.1. Lineage (NCBI taxonomy): Eukaryota > Metazoa > Arthropoda > Insecta > Diptera > Stratiomyidae > Beris > Beris chalybata. The sequence goes on along the minus strand of OX421894.1, from coordinate 3,073,479 downwards.
CGACACTCGATGCGGCATAAAGTAGCAGAAGCGTTCCTCGTTCCTTATTTTATCCGTTGGGCGCATTCTGCAATTCTGGTCCAAAGTGGAAAAGAATGTAAGGGGTATCCCTTTCGGTATTCGGTCCTCATCAAGAATAGTTTACACTTAGACACAACACAACCCTAGCTGTTGCAACGTCTAAAAAACCCATGTGGTAATCATGTGCTTTTCTTGCCGTCGTATTCCAGGCGCATGTCCAGTGGCTCCCCATCTTTCTCCATTCTTCGTCTGCTCGGTGAAAAAAATCGAAGTGGACGACAGTCCAAGGAAGGGACTTTCATTCATCAGCATGTTACCTACTTACACGGAGGGTTGTAAGCCCTACACGTCACGGAACTAGGATATGAAAAATAAAATTCCCTCAGGACTGAATTCGTTTGTAGTCTGAGTTGATCTCCAGGATTCTAGGCCGGGGGTATTTTGCTTGATGCTATTATGAGGTCACGTAGAAAACCGGACAACTCTAAATGGAGTGAACGTGAAGCGCTTTGCAACAGTTGCTGCAAAGTGTTCTCCCAGGTCACGTTTTTTTACCCTACGTATAGCTTAAATTATCGACGTATGACTGTGTATGGGGTAGACACTACGAGGGCATGAAGAGCCAGCTGTTTGTCATATAAAAATTTTCAAATTTATGAAATGAAACGAGTATTATTGAAGCAATAGTTTTCATTAAGGGATGAGGCAATTTACTTCAGGGTTGTAATTATACTTTCCCAGTTTGCCTTCATGTTGCAGAGGTTTAATCATGTTGAGAGCCAAAAAAGATATATCCTGTCATAACGAGTAAACTGGCTTCTTCCACATTCTCCCTGGAAGTCATGTTTTTATTAACGAAACTCCTCATACATTTAATTAGGCACTCATTCCCATGAAAATATTACATATAAGCATAGACAAGATTAAACTGTTTTTATTAGTATACTTTCAATCTAATTAGCTGTGGTCGTTTATATGTGGGCTGTTATAGCAGTACTTTGGTACAACGTTTATAAGTTATTCCTTCCTGCGATATTTCAGACTTCCGACTAAGACATTGGCTTTAAGAAGCGAATTCTCCATGTCTATGAAAATGTGCTCCGGCAGTGGGTGAATATAAATCACTAGTTAAATAAAACCCCGTCCTAAAAGATCAACGATTTCACTGCTTCTGTGATTTATTTTTAGGAACAACTTGTTACGCATATAGCTTTTGATGTAGGTGTTTAATAAACCAGTGAGCAATTCCTTGAAATCAATTATTAAATCGTAAACTCACAACAGCATGTTTCCACCCACCGACCAAGTTGACACCATCATCAATTCGAGACCGTCTTGTGAAATTCGATCAAATTTGATGTGATTCCATTTTTTTATTGATTTTGTTCCTATGAAGTTTTACAGCATAAACTGGCAGGACTGAGAGGAATTTTTTATGATGTGTTCGCTATCGTATAAAAACGAAAAGCCTGGCCAAATTCTGACAATAATTGAATGAGAAGCGAAGCAATGAAGCAGCTTATGATCCTTTCGTAATATTATTATAGGATTTAACGTTGTAGCCTTAAAAGTATCTTCAAGGATGCGTATAGAACACTCTAGCAAAATAACACTTCTTTTTATCACTTCTGTATACGTAAAGGATTTTTTTTCCCTTAAATAAAAATCAATGAAGTCCTTTTGTCTGTAAATTGAAGTCATCGGATTTCTTTTACTCTATTGCGAGTCACAACGAAGATATTATCAAGCATTAGGAAAAAATCCTCTTTTTTTCATTCGTCCTATCACATTTTTATGGACGACCTGTTTGATTTATTTGCCATTGAATCGACATTTTGTGCTATCAAAATAAAAATAGACTTCTCTATTATGCCTGCTATAGACACCAAGCTATCGGTTGAAATAATCTCGAAAAGGGATTTTAGTAAAAGTGATACAAGATGGGGTTGGGGGCAATTGGTTGCTGCAAATGAGGAGGTCAATTAAGAAAGGCCAACAGTGAAGGGAAGTGAAATAAATATGTTATTATACTTTATACTTTGATATATGTACATATGTATAATTGTTCTTAGCGAATTAGTTCGTTAAAAATTGAAGGCACGGACAAAATTTCTGTCTATCTGTATGGGCTGCGTGCACGATATTTGAAAAAATTTGGAATTGGAGCCCCCGGAAAACGTGTGAAAGGAAAATTGCAGACTATGTCCTGGTCTCTTTTCGAACTTAAGACTTGAAATGAAATACCATTCAAATTTGATGTGGTAATATCAGTCAATTTTTATTCTTCTAAATTGTTAATATTAAATCCAAAGGAAAGTCGTGATCGTCTAATGGCAGCTCCTCCTTGTTAACAATCTGCTCCTTTAGAGCGAGTCCAATCAAAACAGTTTTCCTATTCTTAAGTTTTTCCTCGATGGATAGATTCAGTCCATACCTTTCGGGAAACATATCGAAATGCCGTTTAATGTATTTATCGTAATATCCTCTACCATGTCCTAAACGACTACCGTCTAAAGAAAACGCGACTCCAGGTAAGAGGACCAAGTCAAGTCCACCTGAAAAACAAAAAGCCATTATACTGATTTTCATTCATCGTTCGTTTTCAATGAAAAAAAAACCTTTTTCGAGAGCATTTTCCCTATTATCGGTTATGTTGGGCTGCTTAATATTCCACTTGGTCATCGGCAGACTCTCGTAGTCCTCCAGTCCATTCAGTGCCACCATCTCCATCTGATCACCCTTGTAAGTCGGCACAAAGACCTACACACAAACGAGACAAGATTTAAGTTAACTTTTCGTCCTGTTTGCAGGGACTTTTAAATTCTTACTTGTTTGCCTTGGATAAACATTTTCTTAAGGATCTCGGTCGTACTTAGCTCGCCTGCCATACTAAGATAGATACTGATTCTAGTGGCCTCTTTATAAGCGTCTAAATTTAGGACCTAGTCGATTTTTTCAAAGTTACGGCAAAGTTTTGTACTTAGTTTCGCTCGAGAAGTTTAGTGAAATGTTTACTCACCTTTTCAGTTACTTTTGCTGATTGTTGAAGCTGAGCTTCTATGGAGAGAGTCTTTAGCTTTGTCTGGATAGTTTTCCGCAAGGCTTTCTTAGCCGGATTTTGTACAAACGACATGGCTGCAAAAGGATAAATCAAACTCATTATTCTAATTAGACTTTATTAGTTAAATGATATTAATTAATTAGCAGATTCATTCATAAGATTGTGTGGGTTATATCACTAATAATTATTTCAGGAGGTGTTTTCCGGCACTGCAGTACAATCGGGAGCTGGAGGACACCGCAACATTACACTTTAAATTTTTTGGGAAAAGACCGAAATGCGTTTATTTCTGGGATGTGGTGTAGGTTATTACGGAAATGACAACCAAAAAAATAATGTTGCAAGTAGCCTCCTGGTTATTCATGAGTTTTGTATAGGCTTCTAGTATCCCTTAAGACAACCAGAAAGTTTCAACCTTCTGACGTCAACCGTTCAACAGATATGGATATTTTTTTCTACCACAGCTTTCAAGCGTTTTGGAATCATTATTTTTACCCCACTCCCACACTTCGAAACCCCTATCGAATTTTTTGTGCGCTATCATACATCTACATATTCAAAATACAACTTTGTAGCAAATCTAGAAATAAAAATTTTTCATCTCAAACGCTTCTCCCACCTAAAAATCACCCAATCTACCCACCAAAAAAATTCCAGCTAAATATCTCAAAGGGTTTATGAGCTATGCAAACGCTTTTGTATAGGACGACTTACTAGTCCTGGAAAGTGAAAATAAAAAATTTCAGGGTAGCAATTTCTTTCAAATTTCAAGTCGATCACAATAATTTATTATTAAAAAACAATAAAGAAAAATCGACTTTATTTTTCGTTAGTTTAATATGTATATGAACGATATATGCGTGCGTACTGCTGCGACCATATTTTAGACACAATTCAGTATGTTACTGACATTTTTAGTGTATGTGTATGTAGCAGCGTGATATTTCCATAGTCGAGCAAACGAGACGATGGGCTCAACGCTTAGTATTTTACACAATAACCGACGTTGTGTTGCATTAATAATTAATTAAAAAAATGTTAGGAATAATTTTTGAGTATAGCAGCCATTGTTGTTACCGATGAAATATGGACATTACCTATTTCTCTTCCGGATTCTTTTTTCCTGGTTTTAACTAAAAAAATAAAATTCGACTTTATCATAGTCAATTTCAGAAAGAAAAATCGAATTTATTTAATTAAAAAATGAAACTCTATCCTACCATATGTATATGAAACAAAATATTTACATACTACAAAATATTTGCATTAACTTATCAAATTTATCATGTCCTTAGGACAAATCCAAAGACAGAATATTCATATACCGGGTAAGGATACCAGCCAGACCACCTGTTTCCATAGGAAAACTTTTCACTCCGAGCACTAGCGATAAAGTATCCTGTTTTATGGCTCAATTCATATAATCGAAATTTAGAAAGAAATTGGATATTCAAAACTTAAGTTTGTTTTCGAGGACATGTAGCAAAACCCTCTACGAATGAGAAAGCACATTCGAAGAGGATTGGTGATTTGATTTATAGTTCAGAAGTAGCGCGTTGGTATTTCGTTTTACTTTATCTTACAAAGCAGTATAAGCATTAAAGTGTATTCTTTTTAGTGATCAGAAGACCAATTTAATAATTCATGGACTTCAAAAGACGTTATTCATTATATGTTAATATGCTTAGATCGGTTCCAGTGGGTTGAATGTTGTAGTTCTTATTTCGTAAGAACGGTTTATGCTTGCAAGTTGAAACTTAATGTATATTTATGTCGAGTTGTGTATCATTTAAAGGTCCCTCTTCATCGGAGAAGATCCAGAGAAAGGTACAGAAGGTTAGAGTACAAAAAAAGTTCCAAAATCGCAAACAAAAATTCTGTAAGCATTTTCTAGGGGTGAAAAGTATCTCAAAATTAATTCTGGGGGTGTTCGCATTGTAACAATCTATGTAGTCACACTTCATTTTAAACCGCATAATTACTCATTATATTTTATATGAAAAATTCCTTTTAGTTTTAATGTAAATCAAAACCTGAACTACTGTAACCGCATATCTCACTAATTATTAAATAAATCCTTTCGACCGCAGAAATTTTCACGTTAAACCACAAAAGCTGGAAAAACAAAAGCATGTTGTGTGTGTACCAAAACGTAAAAAATCGGAAACAGAAAGGTCGAGTTTATAAATTTAATGAAGGTAATTTTAACAGGAAAACAAGTAAGCGTACTCGTCCATCCAAATTCATAATTAGTCTTTTATTCATAGGAGTTTTATATGTGTCTTGAGCGCAAATATGGTAAGGTAAGGAAAATTTTATTTGGGTTCTCCACACTTTTCCGGCTATGATAGGATGAATTCATTTCGGTAGCAATTACATATTCTACCGGATGTACTTGTTGAAATATTATCCTTGTTGGGATTTGTTTAAAATATAAAACTCGTGTATAAGAAATAATTCGAATTTCAATTCAACGACCGAATCTCGGAGTGGTCTAGGGCAAACAGTGAGGTGAGACGAAGACGTTCAAAATCGTTTTACGAACTACGTAATAACTTCAACACTGGCTACCTAAAACAATCCATAGATGTTTTGAAAAAGCCGCAGTTTCCAAAGCGTTTCTGAAAGAAACATCGAATCAGTCCGATCCAAATTGCACCACGTAGGCTCGAAATTACTGAGAATATTAATAGCTTCAATTCGTCCTTAACTAAGATCTTAAGCAAAAGCAGAATTAACACCTTACCTCAAGATATCAAAGGAATTACACTGAGTCAAATGGAAGTAGGTGTTTCACTGCTGCGGTACAACACTAAATTAAATTGCTTATTCATAATCACAAGTACTGTAAGTAATAGGTATTATACAGATTGTATCTTGTACAAAAAATCTTAATTCTACTTTTAGAATAATAACCAGACGTTATCAACCTCGACGACCTAAAGATGTTAAAGTGCCATATATCAGCCGATAGTCGTTCTTAATTCTTGCAAGTTTGTAGAATAACAAAATTTTGGAAGGTCTGACGGCGATTAATCACTCCACAATATAGAAAAAAACCTAGATAGAAAACTGAACAACTAACAACAGTGTGAAAATCGAATTACGAAGCTACGAAATTGTGTAATCCGGAGTCCGCTAAGTTGAATGTAAACAGAGAATTTATGCATAAATATGTGCATACATATTTTAGTGAAAAGCTCTACCATACGACTAGTCACAGTACCGTCTAATTTCATTTACATAAAGCGAACTTCTCGGTGTTATCACATAAATTATTACGCCTGGTACTGTGCAATGTTAATCCAGGAAAACTATGCTAACGCTTGAAACTACCATACATACACTGGAGACTATAGAAGAAATCCTTATCTCGTCGACAAAAACCATAACTTCATCACCAGCTATTAGAGAAACCACGCCATACATTAAGAAACATGAAATTTGCTATAATCTGGGCACAAGTTGACTCTACAATTCAAACAACAATTACGTTTTTGGAACATAGTCTGAACGCGGTCCAATACGGAATGTAGCACTGGTTATTTCGTGACAAGGGAGTTATTTGGAAATTTATTTTGTAAACTTTCAACATTCATCAGTGGCACTTCATACACAAATTGAAATAATTAAAAAAGTTCACAGAAGTAAAAACCTATTTAATATCTAAACAGACCTATAAACACTCAAGGGTTGAATGTCGGAAAATCCAGAAGTCTATTTTTTTGCGATTATATTGAAAGTAATAAAAGGATTCGATATCGAATGAAATATGGCGAAATTGATGAAAATGCAAACGCACCATTTAACGCTGAGAGGTAGAAGATCGAAAAGTCATAAAACCCATTTTCAGGCGATTACATAGTATGGCTATGGAAATAAAAATCAATTCGATATATCAAGGCTCCTAGAGGAGGGAATCTTACCTAGGATCCTACTTCTTCTATGATCTCTGCGACCTTGGCGTAACGCAGGTTAAGCGAATCCAACGCTTCATCGAGAGATCAAGATATTTCAGCGAGTAGGATCGGATTCTATGATCCTATAACCTTTATTAATGCTGATGAAGTTATTCTCTGCTGAAAAACTTTCAGTATACAAAAGACAAGGAAAGAATTGAGTATGGAAGATGATGTTCTACATGAAGAAGCTCTTCTATAATTACTTCTTTCTCTCTCCTTTTACTACCAATCATCATCATCATCAATTGCGCAACAGCCCTAGTCGGACTCTGACCTCCTAAAGTTGTCGCATCCAATCGTCTCGATCCAAAGACCTCGTCCACCAGCTACTAATTTTTTTCATTCAAATCTAAAGTTATTATTATCGTGAACCATATGATAACATGTACATTTAGTAGTCATAATTTTGTGATCAGGCTTGCGCCTCTACAAAAATGGTGTGAATCTTAAAACTTAAAATGGCTGTATTGAAATAAAATTAATTAGATTGGCTTGAAGGAAAAATGGTTAAGAAAAACCTTCGGAGAACTAAACAAGGACTTAACAGCACAAAAAAAATATAATAAAAAAAAATTGAACTAAAAAGGTATTACATGATAAGCCTGATTAAATTTATATTATAAGTTAAATAGAGATAATTATGGGGTTGTCTATAAATTGAAGTTTGTTAATAAAATTTCTATATAAGGTTTCGAAAAAATTAGCAGCTTAAGGTGTATTAGAGAATTCATGCAGAATGCCATGGTTTGTCCATAATGATTTTTAAGCATTTATTTTTTATTATTTGTAGCTTTCGTATATCAGTTATTGCGCAACTACACCAGAGAGGAGCAAAATATAAAAATACGGGACGCATGACTTCTAGATAAGCAGCTTATTTTCCAGGCTGAGTTTGGATTTCCTATTAATAAAAGGATATAGGATACGAATGTACTTCAATGTTTATCAGGCTACTTGATCGGTGTGCTTGTGAAATGTAAGTTTAATGTCCAAGTAGATCCCTGGGCACTTAATATCAGTTGACCATTTGATGGGTTCACCGAAAATAATTAAGTTGGGGTTCGGTAAGTACTTTCGAGCTCTTCTTTGGGTAAAAAATATTGCTTTAGTTTTACTTGTGTAAATTTTTACTTTTCAATCACGAGAGTCCGTATCTTCTTCGACTTACCGGTCCAGAGCTTCCAAGTCTGTAGCTTCTTAACAAAACTGCAAAGTTTTCTCCAATGACAAATTTCAGCAGCCTTGAGTTGATGAACACACTACAAACTTACTTAAGTCTATTTCTTCCACTGAACTGAAATAAAACCAAGCAGCCATGAAATAAGCCACCAAAATTCAAGAAAATGCAGGGGTTAAGTCCTGCACGCCTCTCCAAGGATCCTCTAGGTTTACAGTAAGTACAAAAAGAAATCTTTCAATCAAATTGAATATCAATAAACTACTTTATTTACAAATAATAAAAAAAAAATCATTTCGAACAGATCCAATTGATTTTCCTACTTCTTCGCACGTTTTCCCTCGCCCTTCTTTGGCGGTGCCTTGCCGCGTAGCTTCCGTAAACGCTTCATTTCCTCCTTGAAGTCCTGATGTTCGTCGCGGAAGAGTCCGTAGTTCCTTAGATTCCACATTAGCAAGTGCGTATCAACGTGCCGCGGATAATATTTCACGATTTCCTCGCGCAATTGGACGGGCTTTTCGGCGAACATTCGTACGACTTTCATCGATTTGCTGTTGGTGGTTCGCGCCACTTCACCGAATATCCGATTTGATAGGAAGTTCATGCGTCGCGCGTACTGTGTCCCGAGTTTTATTAATTCAGGATATTTCGACATTTTCGGCTTTTTCGTCGACGAACAAACTTGGAGCTGGGAGAAGGTCGATTCGTGTGGTTATGTGAATGTTGTGACAGTTCCGGGTGCCAGTGCTCTGTATTTGTGGTACTGTCAGTTTCGATGAATTGCGTTCAGGACTGTACGACTGTTGCAAATGCGATGTTTTTCAAATCAGCTGAAAAATGTCAATCTATGGATTTAATGTTTTTAAGTGAGGAGTCGGGAACTGGACAGGAAGGGTTTTTGAAATGAAGGCAGTAATCCAGCGAGTAACAGCCGCCAAAGTGATGGGTAAATACCAATACAACAAGATTCTGTTCTGTTTAAAAGGACACATATGTAGAAAGTTATTAAAAATAAGAAGTCGGTTCTTTTCATTCAACGACTTTTCTGGCTGCGATGGACTTACTAGTTGGAGTTCGAACAGGACAAGGCGACGACAATCACCCCACGTTAAAATAATGAGTCAAATCATGTTTTGCTGTACTCTGCTCGAGGCTGTTCTTCAAGTTTGTAGACAGTGGTCTTTGTTTTTCGGTGATCCTCCTCTCTTTGAAATTTAGTGGTAAACAAAGTACTATCGAACCTGGAAGATGCGTGCTGTAGAGAGATTGCTTATGCAGACGATGTTGCAATTGCTGTCTCGAGAAAGCCCCTACCCACGCTGAGTGAGATATTGCAAACAGCTCTCGCTAAATGGGCTACGGAATGCAAGTAGGGAGTAAACCCACGCAAAACAGAATTAGTCTTCATCACCAGGAAATACACGCCTTTACCGTTCTTCTCTCGATGGTACCTAGGTCGATGGGATTGCTGCTCGTCTGGAGCCTAGTGTCCGTGCTGGTTCTTAGCTCTGCGCCCTTTCCTAATAGAATGCTTGTTCTTTTTATGCCCTATGCTGAGAACATTTTTACTTCCCGTCTTCTTTGTATATTTTACTGCAAAATGAAAAGTTAATTCTCAACAGATTACATGAAAATGATCCAAAGTGGGTCCGTCTCAATCGGGTTCTCGTGCATTCACTAAAATTATTTGAACACTGTCCAATTTTTTCCTAGATCAAAATGTCTTCTTTTTATCGTTTAGTTGGCGAGGATCTAATAAGCAGTATTGGAAGAGGTCTTTGCGTATTAGTTGGAATATGTCAAAGCGATACAATCCAAGACGTGGACTACATGTAAATTAAAACAATGTTAAAAAATTATATTAATTCATTATTTCATTAACACTGCTTTTAAGGACTAGAAAGATACTTGCACTTCGCTTGTTTGAAGATGCGAACGGTAAACGATGGGCAAAAAGTGTTAAAGACGAAGAATTAGAAATACTCTGCGTGAGTCAATTCACACTGTACCATCGACTCAAAGGAAACAAGCCCGACTTTCACATAGCCATGCAAGGTACAGAAGCAAACGCCTTGTATAGTCGATTCTTGCAAAAACTAGGAGAGAATTATGATCCAGAATATATTGCCGGCAAGTTTAACTTACCTCTTATTTTCTTACACTTAATTTCTTCGCAAAATTTCAGATGGGAAATTTGGTACCTACATGCAAGTACACATAGAAAACGATGGACCCGTTACAATTGAATTAGAGTCGCCAAAAAAACACGAAATGCTAAATAAAGAGACGACATCCACAACAGAAATTCATGAATGATAGTGAAAAGAAGAAAACAAAATTCGTGTATTGAAACTTTGTTGATTTTATTTATTTTGTATCAACCGAAAGAAAAAAATAAAGTTAAAGGAAGTATAACATATTTTTTACGAAAATCAAAAGAAAAACTGATCAAATATATAAAATTGTATGATCCGATTCTAAAATCTAAAAGGCACTATGTTAATGTATGCTTCAACTAAGTTTAGAAATATTTAATGAGAAATCATATAATTGTTTCTAATTAAATCAAATATGTATGAGTCATTTTTTTTATTAAATCAAACTCCTCGGAATCATAATTACTAAACTAATTCTACTGTTGATGATGGAAGAATAATTGGGAAGCGATCAGTTCAGACCCCTTCATGCACCCATTTAATGATTATTGAGTCAAGTTAAAAAAAAGTTGTTTTCATTCTAATTCTTATTATTTATATATTCAATTACAATACACAAATACTTTTGAGTTTTATGTGAAAAAAATGGACCGATACAATCGAGTCTTATTCTACGGACATTCATAGCCAAATTTTTACAAAGTTTCCACATTTCGTTAGTTTTAGTATCGTTCAATAGCCTACCGCAATGATAGTTGCTATCAGTCAAAAATCCAATCATCACTACCATCAGACTATTTATTTTTTGTTAAGGTTATTTTATTTTGTTTAATTCGATAATATGTGGTCATAATTATGTTTTTACTTTATTCCTAGGTAATTATCATATTGAATACATTTTGTTTCCTCCATTAAAACATTATTAATTTTATTTACGAACATATTTAAACGTTTAATAAAAATGATATTATTTATGAGTGGTATATGCATTAGATATTTTATCAGGGACTTCTGATTAATTAAGGATTTTGTCCAGTGGTATGCGGACATCAATGGTTTTCTTAAGTACTGGGGCCTTATTACTGAATACGATACGATCAAAATCAATCGTAAATTCCTAAATTCGGCATACTGAAATTTAGAATTTACGATTGATTTTGAACGTATCGTATTCAGTAATAAGGCCCCTAATTATTTATTTTGCTCGTAAGACTCATCACTTGGTTAAAAATACTTCGTATATCTCGGGCGATAAGCTCGTGGCTTGAATAACATTTGAACCTAAGAACTTTGGGGTCCAAAATATCTTGGAACAGGATTCATATCATATGAAGAGTTCATGATTGAATTAAAATCGTACATCTGCTCAATAAATTTATAGAAAAAATTGGAAGCTTCGCAAAAGATTGACTTTTTCAATCGACCGCTTTAAATTATTGCTTTGTCCTCAATCGGATAAACTAAGTACTTCTCGCGCGAAAAAGTTTGAACAGGAAATTGAAAGTAAGTAGAGAATTTTGAAGTCTTATTGCTAGTTCTCTGGTTATGCAATTGCGCTGTGACTTGGTGTTTGATTTCGTAGCTACTAAATGAAAGGTTAAAATATTGAAAATTAATTTCAAACTAAACTAATCGTAAGTATTTAGTAATTAATGGAAGATACAATTTCTGGATTATTTAATGGGAACACCCCATGTTAGTATACTTACTACGAACAGGTTCAGATTTTTTCAAAATTGTGCGAGGATTCCATGGCAGTGAAATATAATACTGAAGATTGATCTTAGAACTATTGGTAGATTTGGAATACTTCTCACGTTATTGAAGAGATACAGTGCAATCATTGAATGCGTTAGGAGCTAGAAATAATCTATTCGCCGGGGTCCCCGGCCCGGGGAAAATGGTCAATTGTGCAGTAGGAAATTTGCCAACTAGTAATTGCTCTCAAAAAATTCATTTATAAAAATCCTTTCATTTCTTAAAGTCGGGAATCGAGCATAAAAGAATAAAAATATCAGGCCAAATATAACAGATCCTAGGATCAATCTAATTTGCGAATTAAGTACAACAATGTGTTGCCGTACGGAAGACGGAACCACAACAAACAGCAAACAACATAAATCCTCATAAAGCTGTGAAAAGTGCTAAACGAAGTCTAGTGTACGGTCGACGAATAAGTCCTCTTTTGAAAATCTAATACACAAATGGAATAAATTGCCAACTCAACTCCATCATTAGGTTTGTATGCCGAACTTCAGTTCGGTGTCGTTGGAGCGACTTTCCTGTAAGCTTCGTCATTTTATGGGCAAGATCTTCGCTTCAATCCGAGTGCTAGCAATCAATTCGGACGATGGACAAACTAACGCAAAATCTCCTTTACCCTTTGTTGCATTGTTTCGAAACTGCAGTCTTTCAGGACGACAGCGTTTAACACCCAAACCAAAATAAATAGTATAAAGGGGCTCCGAGTATGAATGGATATTTGAGTTCGGTGATGGATTTGTAATTGGATTAAAGCGTAGAACTAACCGGAGATCCATAGCCAGGTTAATGTCAACCGCGTTACAGGATTAGTTACTTTGTGGGAAAAAACAATTCAAGATTGAAGTCTAGACTAGGAAAATTACTTCTATAATATAAAAGGGAGCGCTAACATGGCCGGATATAACACTGTCCTCGTTTTAACCCTGCGAGAATAAACCTTTGTTTTAATTCTAAATAACATACATTTTACAGATAACATATTTTTTTTTTTTAATATTCGAATATCATTTTGCTTTACTTTCTGTAAAGTAAACTGGTCGATCGAGGAGACATCAGCCCTCCCAAGTTCCCTCTCATGTTCACTTGTCGCAAACAAAGAAAATCTGCGTTCACCAATGAAACAGCAGTAATAACGATGACAGGATTTGGAACATATTTTCGAAGTTTAATGTTAGTAGGCAATAGCGCGCCCCGCGTTATGCCGTCTACATAAGGTCCTACTCTGTCTGAAAATCCGTCACAGCGCGCAAGAAGAATGATCCGAAATAAATTGAAATTGGAATCGTGCAGCCAATAGAAGCAACTACCATCGTGCTGTTGGACGTGAACCAATAAAATCTACACGACTACAAATATAACCACAATATTCAAAAACATATTGCCGAAAAATGAGACGAGACAGTGACAAAACTTTATATTTTTGCTTGCGTACTCTACATAAACTATTCCATCATATTTTCTTCATTTCGTCCTCTTTGATCCGTTCACATGAAAACAAATCCGAGGGATATTCATTACAAGTACCTGACCTTTTCATTGGCTTTTATTTTGAATACATTCATATTTAAAATGAAAGACCGGAAGGAAACGAAGATTTAATTTTAGTATGATTTAATTTTTTAGAACATCTGTTGCTATTAAGATATTTTAAATCGATTATTTATATAACAATACTGCCTAAAGATGTAATTTCGCTAGTGCGCCTAATCGTACGTTTAGTCACAGCGGCGCGGCGTTGAATTGTTTTCATTCACCTAACTTCGATTATGTTAAATTTCAAGTACGGTAATACCGCTTTAATTTATTTAAAATTGCATGAGGCCTGGGACAGAACTGCTTGTGTAACAGACGAATTGCAGTCCCCATGCCACCGTTTTCAAAACGCATCAACAACAAGAATGCGATTAGCCGCTGTGATCAGTCGCACACACGATACTCCCCACCTTAATATTGGAATTGTACAACCGGAAGAAATATATCTTTTAGTTCGGTCTAAAATTTGTCCCAATTTGGACAGCCTACCAAAAAGTTCAATTGCAACAATTTTCCCACTTTTGGAAATTCAAAACTACCTATCTAGTTTCTAGATACGGAGGCGCAGTTTATTTTTGATTCAACACAAAACTGAACTAAATATAAAAACAAAATATGTACCTTGGTCTCAATAAAATTGTCGTTCCAATTAATAATAAAAAGAAAACATAAAAAAAATTGTATTACATATAAAAAATGTGTTTTGTATTTTATTATTTATATTTGTTTACAAATAAAGAGAAACAAAATCGGTGTAATATATCAAAATAAAGTTATTAATTAATGATTTGCATCAGAAATCATAATATATACGACAAAATTAATATATAAATACATATAAAAAAATCAAGTATATATTTGTTTTTAATTAGAATTAGAATATAAATACGACGAGGAGAATGAAATGATGTTTTTTTCGTTATGGATTTAATCTAGAAAATTATTATTTATAAATACATAGTAAGACGTGTATGAGTGTGTGTATACGTGTAGTTTTTTCAAAGCACAAAAAAAACAGAAAATTAATAGAGAATATAAAGTGAATATTATTTAGAGGAAGAGATGGTTTGGCAACTTCAAAAAACATTGAGCATTATAATTTTATATACGTTTTTTTTTTGAATAATTTAAAAAAAAACTACAAAATATTTTTCGTTTCGTTTTCATTCTTTTCATATCGAATTCGGTTTGTTTTATCATTTCGATTCAAAGTTAATGCGTTAAACAAAGAACTGGAAATTAATTTGAAACACTTTTTTTACCTTTTCTGCGCTCAAATGATAATTCAATTTTTTTTTTATGCAATTTTCTATGTTATTACTACATAGAAATACAAATTGAAAATGGATGGTGATTGTAAATTATTTCATTTTTTTTTTGTTTTCTGTTTCTACTTTTTAGTTTTGGATAGAAAAGCGGTCGCCAAAAACTTCTCCCGTCTGTTTTTAATTTTATTTATGTTTGGGGTTTTTTCTTTTTAAAAGTTTGTCTTTGCGATGATAATAAATTTGATTTAGACAATTTCTACCATAATCCGGAAGAGTAACCGCCTGGAGGAATACGATTTTTGTTAATGACCTGATTGGCACCGTTTAGAGAAGGAACTGTTGTATTGATTTCGGCTCCTCCTGATATTCCAGCTGATTTAGTGTAACCCTCACCGGTTACTGGATTGCCATCTAAAAAAAACGAGGGAAAAAATTAACAAGGATTAGTTACACAGTTACATTTCTAAATTGTAATCGCTCTAAATTTTCATAATTTTGAAGCATAAGCATTAAACTCAGTATAAACAGTCAAAAACAAAAAATTAACGAAAGTAATCAAAAGAATTTATAACTTACAATCTGAGAAGATGACAATTCACACATAAGAAACTTTTGGATGATGCGATTTAATTAAACGAAGTAAAGAAACAACTCAAAGTGAATAATTGCAGTAGTGAGAATGGTTGAAAAAAATGAACACAAACAAAATTTGTTTAATTGCTGACACAAATAAATTAGCATGTTCAAAAACTATAGATCACGACAGGTTTTAATTTTTCTTACTTTAAATTGAAATGAAGAAAAAACAAAATTAAATTTTGGAGCGTTAGAGCCACGAACATGACCTTAAATTGCTCCAGTTTTTATTTCAAGACCATTAATTGGTCAGGTGAACCAATTTTACATTTGATGGTACGATCATTGTTTTGTTTTCCATTACGCTTAAACTGTGTGCCAAATATGGAGGGTCGTCCTCGTTTGTAATGCAAATATGTATCGGAAATAATAAGAATAAATTTGAAAGTATAGTGGAAGCACGGTAAGAGTATTGCGAGAAGTTTCAAAAGAAAAACTGATCAGGAAATTACAGTTGGAACGAGAATAGATCCCGCAAGAGGAATACACTAATTCGATTGGCAATATGTGTTAAGATCAATATTTTAATTTTTTGATCTTAAAAATCAAAATTTTAAGTATTTACTGGCGACGAAATATTTTATATTTTCTTACCAATACGTTAAAAAAAACTTTACCCTTTTGACACCAACAGTTTTTTAAATCACTTCTTGATCTTCCTTAAAACTTATCATATTTATATACAAACCGAAATTTAAAAAGCATAAAAAAATAAACGTAAATAACGACCAATTTCTACGGAACCATGCAAAACAAGACTAGAATAAATTTAAGCGGATAAATTTAAGGGATTCTACAATATTGATACCTTTTCGTAGTAGAGCGCGTGTTCTGCTTTTATACGATGGCATGTCTATACCCAAACCAGTAACAGGATTCCGTGAGTTACCAACTCTTGGCGAACGCACGAAACTCGATTTGCTACTATTATCGCCGCCGCTATCCAATGAAATTCCCGATACCGGCGACACAATCGAAGATGATGTCACACTGGAATTATTGTATTTTCCATCGGAAGCATTATCATTAACATCGTGTCCATACATAACGTTCGTTGGACTGACTTGGCTCGATGAAGTATCATCCGTGCTGTGACTATTATTATTGGCTGTAATTGATACATTATCAGTTGCTTCGGATGGAGAATTTTTTTCAGTTGATAACTTCTCGCCACTATTTGATGAACTTTCTTCGTTCGATAAATTATGATTATTATTATTTTTGTCGGGTTGGGAATTAGGATTTGATTCTAGATCTTGCGTAGGTTGGATTGTTGAATCTTCGGGAGAAGATGAATTCGAAGAATTTTCTTCGAGTTCTGTAAAAGTATACATACAATTACCAAAGTTTGAACAAGCAATACTTTACGAAGGTATTAATTATATACTTTATTTAAAAATGGGAGTATATTTAATAATATTTTCCTGGTCATAAGAAGGTGAATACATCCGACAAAAAATGTAATTTATCGCAAGCTTACTTATTTAAAAGATTTGGTCGCGCGGAAAATAAGATCGTTTTGATAACAACATCAGAAGAAATGGAGAAATTTCAATAACAAAATCCCTACTTACTAATTTTAAATTTTACGTATTTTAGCGATAGTTCTCAAAGTCATCAACTCATACCATATAATGACATAGTGTACTTACTAATTCTCCGTCGATAGCCTGAAGAAAATTGCAGCATGAAAAAATATAAAAGATATGCGATAATAATCTAAGACCTCTTAAAGCTATCTCTAATTTAAATTTTTTGGCATTTATAATTATTCTAAGTTTCGAGAATTAAAGGACGATAATATTTCTGTTAAGAAATCGAAGTATTCAGTCCAGTTCTTTCTGTATATTTACATATATAAATGCACAGATAATAAGGCAAAACTATAATTGAACATTCTAGAGACGTGAAAGCCCATTTAATCGTAATTTCGATAATGTTTATTTCACAAAAAAAAAAATTGTGAGTCTTAAATCCTTTTTTTAGATATTGAATAATAATAAGCTAAATCTCAAGGCTCTGTTGTTTTGATACACGCTACAATGAACAGGCATCATTCTATTGTTTTCCGGATTCAATCATCCAGTATAAGTAAAATTGACAATTTTCACGAAACCGGATATCCATCCAAGCAAATCACGGATGTTCGGATTTTTAAGTTATTTACGTATACATATTTTTAAAATTTATAATTGTGACATTATCGATTTTCAATTGGCCATTTGAAAATAAGTGGATGGATGGGAAGGTTATAGCATTTTTTTTATTGACATCTCTTTTCGTTTATCATTTTCTTCTGGGTAGTAGAAACAACGCTCTGCAGTATCAATGAATAGCACCGCTAATCATAAAACCCACCGAAGTCTAAAAGATATATTTATCAGAGAAATGGATAAGTATCCGATGCTTCACTGTACCTAAAGTACATAGAAAATGTATCAGGTATTTTTTGCATCAACAACGTGAATTGATCGAAGCTACTACTTGCACTTCCGTAGAAGAGCAGTATAAATAACAATTTGATATGTAGATGGAACAAGAATAATTCTCCTCCTATACAAGATATGATTCGAGGTTTCAGGACTTATTCACTTCTTGAAGTTCGGTTTCAATTGTTCCGTTTCCATGTTTTCGTGATCAACCTACACACCACGTATTTCTTGTGGACTTCAACTCATGTAGATGATTTGCTCTGGCTTTCTCAAGGTATTTATAAATACTTAGAACACAGTTTCAATACATCAGAGATAAGACTATTAAGCATCATGATTAGATATCCCACCCAGATTGCAGTGCAATCATATGTGCTCTAAAATAAAACATATGGGGAAATTATGTTTGTTAATTGCTTCACAGCAATACTGTAGCCAGCCTATGACCCAGAAGAGGTCACACACAGTAACTGAAGATGATTAAAATATAAAAATGATTTATTAAAAGCTTGCCTGTATAGTCCAGAATAATTTCCGCGTTCCGTCACGCATAGACCCAAGAGCAATGCAGATCATACAAAAGATATGCGAGTCAATCAGTTAGAACATGGACATGATGTCTTGCAGTTTTAGTGAACTCCTCAGCTTAACGACATTACATGTTGCATGCATAAGAGTTATTCAACATTGAATTACAGGCAAAGTCGCTATTATTGACAATGAATGTAGTTAATAATTTCATTTGAGATCATTGATCTTGGCTCTATCGTGGCGAAGTGCATTTAATATCGTGTAAAAGCAATCCACGCTAAAATTGCACTCTATATTATTTAAAAACGTACACCATGCAAATTCACACTATAGACGACGACGGTTCGGAAAATTTTCGCATTACCTGTTTTTGATACTCCATTTTGATGATGATCACCACCTAATGAATTATTATTCTCGACTTTTCCATTTTTCCCATCGGCATGACCATTTGTTGGTGTCGGCACTGACGACGCTGTACCATTTCCATTCGTGACTTTTGTCTCTGGACCTCCCAGCGGAATGCTACTCTTCATGTGATTCTTTGCAGGTGTAAATGAACGGTTGACTTCACCAAATAAACGACTATGTGAATCGCCATTCTTAACGCCGCGACGTGCGTTATCCCCTGAAATACACAAACAAAAAAGGTAATAATTAGATTTATGTGGCCGAGAGAAATAAGAAATTTTATTTAATGATGAATTGGAACATTTATTAAACGTTTCATGCTCTAGAAAATTTTTAGTTTAAAAACATTTCGATTTTTAAAAAAATGTTATGAATTGAAAGAGGAATGAGCAAATGTAGTGCATGGTACATAAATAATTTGTGTTCCGTTGGAAAATATGGTTTTGTGATTGTAATTTGTGTTTAAACACATTGATTTTAGTCATATTCAGGTGTTACGAGTGAAATTACACTAGATCGGTCGGTCAGAAACTCGGGGTCAACATTTTAATGGCATAAAATAGTTGCACGCAATCCTGGTACATGCGAGAGATATTTTAGAGAGTGGTGGAGAACGCTACACTTAATACACTGAGAATATTGCCGACTGTGAAGCTGAATGGAAAACATACTAAGGAATGGTGCGAATTATGGTTTTAATTCAAATGCAGTAAAAAGATAACACACACAAACTTAACAGAAGTCCATATCCAGTCACATACGATTATTCTACTTGTTCCAAAATAAATGTTTTTGTTACTTTAAGCCGCCTCATGAGATACTTCCTTCCCCTATATAAATTCCATTTTCAACTTTCTGGCATAGCCCTTTAAATGATACTTGAAATTATTTAAAGGAAAATCCTCCAATTTCGACCTTTCAATTACTGTATGTTTTGCTAATAAATTATCTGTGGCTTGAGGATGACTTTGCGTGTCAAGTTTCTACACACCTCTACGTTAATCAGACAATTTCTAAATAAATAAATGGTTTTATTAAACCAAAAATTTTGTAACCATTCCCTAATAAATTCGTTCGCTTTAACTATTAGTGTTACATTGGTTTAATAACTTCTTTTACGACGTCTTGTAATTGCATCAAATTATAATAGAAAACCCTATTAGTATTCCAAAAAATATTTACAGCAAATATGCTAATTATGAAAAGATTTTGTATCATCAACTTTATTAAGCGATCATTACAAATGCATAATTATGATAATTTGAATACCAGAGCCTTTCTTTCTTTTCTAATTATGACTTAATTAAATATTGTATAGATACTTCTAAATCGAGACTAGAGAAGAAAAACACACAACATACACATTTCATCAACTACACTTTCGTATTTCTTCATCACTTTGTTGTGGAATAACAATTTCAAACGAGAAATAAATGCACAAGAGATGGATCAATTTACAGTTTCACTATAGTGTGTATATATTTCGATATGAGAGAGGTTACTTGCTATAATTGTTGTTTCTAAATAAAATTTGATACATTTGCATGCAGGTAGACATTAGCTAACACTTTAACGTTGCAATACATGTTTTGCTAACAAGACAAGAAACAAATTTAAATTAAAAACAGGAGTTCGGTTTACCTCTATCCTATTTTGTAATTTAAAAAATAACAAAAAAACGAAATGTGCAAGAGTTAAAAAGGTTGTGCAATCCAACAAACAATAGGCTAATGTATAAAATACAATTCGGCAGTAATATAAAATTATATTTTCAATCAGTTTTGACACCGACAAATTATAAAAAGAAAGTCTCGGACTCAGTCGGATGCCGCAAATTAAAGTCTAATTTGTCGTTGTATATTATTGACTGGGTGCTATTGTATTTTATCCATCTAAAAGCAATTGCCAAAGTGCAATTTTTTTTTATTCGGACAATAGGTATAAATAATGTGGAAAATTAAGAAACATTGTTTGTTTTTTATCATCCCAATTAGTACATCGAGTTTACGTTTTTAATCAACGAATATTATATAATTTTTAGAATTTGTTTTCTTATTTATCTTTTATACCAATGAAATAATATCTGTGCATTCCTTGCCGCACTGGAAAGAAAATTGTTGTAAGAAAAAAAATTTTGATATTAAAATTGGTTTTTTTTCTGTTTTGTATTACAATGAGCCATCGCAATAGGAAATAAACAAAAATTAAAGAAAATTTTAAGATCAATGAAAAGATCAATTCAAATCAGGAACAAAACTTGTATTCTTTTTGTATGGATTTTTGTAAACTTACCGCTGTTCTTAACCGACGCGTCCTGAGTACTGCCAAAAATATTTGAAGCCATATGATTTCGCATGGATCTTGGTGTTGATGGTGTTTGGGATCCAAAGATATCGCTTGAACCGCCACCTGGAGGTCTTAGAACTCTGAAAATAGTAAAAAGAAATAAAATGTTAAAATTTTGTTTGATATTTTTTTTTTTTTTTTTATTATTAAGTACTATATGATCAAAAAAGGTAGTGGAAAAATTTGAAGTTCTTTGGGTTATTGAAACGCGTCAAAAGCGTTTGCATACGGCGTTGACAGTGCATTTTTGTTTTTTATTTTAGTCGATTACAATACTTTATTAAAGAAAATAATATGAAAGTCATAAATAAACAAGAAGATGAAATTTCGTCATTACAAAACATTTCATCACTAAATTGGTGCGGTAAAAATTAGACCATAGTTTACTATTTTTTTTTTTTTTTTTTTTGTAATGATGCATTGCGTTTAATTTAATTGTTCGATACAATAATAGTTAGAACAGAATACAAAGAACTATTGTACGCTATTTAATTCAAAGCTACGAAAGGGGGCCATAAACTGGACCATATATCAATTAATTAATTGAGACGTACAGTAACATGACCGATAATTAACAATGATTAATGACGTACACATAATTTCCCGCCATACATTACACCCATTCAAATTTAAATTAAGAGATTATGGTCAGAATTAAGAACAGAATGAGTGCTCAGGAAGATATTATGGGAGTAAAGCTGGTGTTTAGATAAAGGTAGATAAATATTATACGCATTTTTAGCATACATAGGGAGGGGTATTTTGTTAATCCTTTCTGAAATTGTGTTAAAGTAACTAAACAGGGGCACTCTTGTCATGATTTTTTGCTTGGTATTGTACTGGCCGTAATAAGCAAACTCAAAAATTTAAATAAGGCTCCAAATGATTTTTTTCGCCACTTTTAATTTTGAAGTCTTAAATTTTTAAAATTATTCTTCGTGACAAAATTTTTTGGCGATATCCAATTAAAAAATAATTCGTCAAATTATGGTTTGCCCTGATGTCAAATAAAGACTATTTTCCCTGATAAATACTGTCAGATAATGTACCCAAAGTCTATTTTGACAAAAAAAAATTGAGAGAAGTTTTCGTAAATTTTGTTCAGTCAAATATTTGACAGCATAGCATACAATGCTTCACCCATTTTATATGAAATATTTGAATGTATTTTTTTGTTAAGTTTATTTTAATCAAAAGTTCTATCGATATTTGGAGGACTGAACCGTTCAAGAAAGTGATTAGGCTCAGAGATGAAAATGGCAATTGATAGTTTGATATTTTGAAGAAATTCGAGGAACTCAATATCTAAACAAACTTTTGACTGTAATAAGCTAAAAAAACTAAGTATTGGTCGAATACGACCAGTTAAGCAGAAACTTTAAGGAGTGAAAGTATTTAAATGCTGTTATTTCTCATCCCATATTATCAGGAGGGCCATAATTTTTTTTATAGCAGAAGTGTTATTCTATCATCATATAGGAAATAAAAAACACCAACGTACTAAACAATCACGACAAAAATCCAACCTACATTTTTCATGTGATATTATTCAAATCGATAAGACAAAATTAACGAAAACATCACAATTAAACAAAAAAATAAATAAATCATAAATTTCATTCAAACTACAATGTCATCTGTCCAGGGACATCTTCGAACAGCTTGACAGGATGATATCAGAGCGACGAGACATCAATTCCGACAGGATTAAAACAATACATAAGAAGAAATTCGACAACCTATGGACCCCCCCAACCATCATACCATTGCCACAACTCAACAAGACCAAAGTGGTGGTAAACCTTTCCACTGTGACATTATCGGAAGAACAGGAGAACATATTAAGCAAAGGTTTCAACTTCGCCATTACACCCAACAAAATCCCAACTGAAGAGATCATCCAACAAATTGAACCTGCAATCAGAGGTCTCCCTCAGGCAATGCAAATCCGGCACGAAGTCTCCCACATTATAAGCCGTGCAATCCCCCCTGCAACGAACATATCACACAATGAACGAAAAGCCCTTAGAGAGCTAAAGGAATTGAAAGACATCTCTATTATGCGGGCTGACAAAGGAAACGCCACAGTAATCATGGACACGACGCAATATGAAGCTAAACTCCAGAACATTCTACAAACAGGACCATACACGGAAATAAAAAGAGACCCGACTACTTCGCTCCATCGAAAACTATCACTATTGATTAAAAAGGATCCTAGCTTAACGTCAACGTATTCAAAATTGATCCCTTCTGATCCACATACTCCGAAAATGTACGGTTTACCAAAGATCCATAAGCCGGATGCTCCTTTTCGCCCCATTGTTAGTTCCATCGGAGCGCTTACAAAAGGTTTGGCCAAAGCTCTCTCAGCTGAGGTACGCCCTTTCGTCGGAAACACACCCAGGACCGTGAAAAATTCTACACATCTAGTTGAAACATTAAGAAACATCGAAATAAATCCGGAGGACATACTAGTAAGTTTAGACGTCGAATCCTTGTTCACCAATATTCCGATCAAGGACACTATGAATCTCATCAAAAAACTCATACCGGATAACAGAGTGGATTTAATCGAATTTTGCTTAACCAACACTTATTTCTCAGCATTAGGCAAACTCTACAAACAGACGGAAGGCGCCGCCATGGGTTCTCCATTATCCCCAGTAGTTGCGGAAATTTTCATGGAAGAATTCGAAAAGAACGCTCTCAACTCAGCATCACTAAAACCGAAACTATACCTTCGATATGTTGACGACACCTTCATTATCTGGCAGCATGGAAAAGAGGAATTAGATAAGTTCCTAGACCACCTCAACTCACAACACAGCAACATCAAATTCACAATGGAGATGGAAAAAGACGGCAAACTACCCTTTTTGGATGTACTAGTCGAAAAAGCTGTACCATCTTTACATTTCGCCGTATACAGAAAACCTACTCACACTAACAGATATCTACATGCGTCTTCCCACCATCATCCCAAGCAGAAGGAAGGAGTACTTAGAACACTTATCCACAGAGCACAATGTATCACCAACGATAACCCACACGCACTTCGCAACGAAATGGAACACCTACAGAAAACCTTTGCAGCCAACGGATACACTAGGAGCACTATCAACAAAGTATGCAAACAGAAACCCAAAGCCATGAAGAACCAGGAAGAAAAAGATACGAACGAGCATACTATAAAAAGATGGGTGACATTACCTTGCATAGAGGGTACAACAGATCGAATCGGCAGGGTACTCAGGAAAGCCGACATACGTACGACCTACTCTACGGCAACCACGCTTCGAGGTTTCTTAGGAAACCAAAAGGACAAAATCCCACTGGAAATGGAGGGCATTTACAAAGTTCCCTGCGGGTCTTGCAACAAAGTCTACATCGGAGAAACAGGACGGACCATCAGAACAAGGATTCGTGAACATCAACGCTGCACACAAAAAAACCAGGTCCACTCATCAGCAATTGCGGAACATGCAGCGGTAGAAAACCATTCAATCGATTTCAACAACGTCAAAATATTGGCCAGGACGAAACACTATTTTCAAAGAATTGTAAGAGAAGCAATTGAGATAACCAAACATCCACAAAATTTTAACCGAGACGCTGGATACAACCTCTCTTCACTTTGGCTACCTTGTCTACGTTTTGGAAAAAACAACGTTTACCAAAAATCTTCGATCCCAAAAACTAATTAATTAATTTCGACTTTCATAACTTTTTCCCTTCTTATAAACCACCGCCTCTGTTTAATGTTTTTATGACCTCCCTTATTAACGTAGTTTCCCCTTTTGTCTTCTAATTGACCCTTCTATTAGTTAATTTTGTAACCCCTTTTTTACCTGTTTTTCTAATTGACCCTTCTGTTAGTTAATTTAGTAACCCTTTTTTACCTACTTTCATTTGTATATATAACAGTTGTAGAGATATTGTCGATCAGTTTGATAAAGGACTCAGTCGAGTCCGAAACGTCACACATAATAAATTTAACAGTATTTACCGGAAAACCTTGTATTTTCAAAGTTTTTGTTATCAATTAGACATTTCTATGACCATAAACCAACCGCAGAGTCTCGACATTGTGCACCTTACATCATGTTCACTGCACAACAATATAAACGGTCATTAATAAAGTGAAAGGTGAAGTTCACAGCTCGGCATCGGCAATCGGCACTTGGCGACTCATAGAACTAATTTCCATCTTAATAATATTCTCATAAACGCTATTCACGTTTTACTGCTGCCGCGCCAATGTTAAGGTGCCTCTTGCAATCCTACTATCATTTATAATATTGGCAGACATTCAGATTCGAAGAAATATAGCAGCAGATATCACTGGGAACTTAAATGGAATGAGAATTACCTCTGGATAATGTAAGAAAATAAGACGGGACGCGACTTCTTCTTTCCATTTAAAAAAAAAACCTACGTACATTTCCCGAGAAAGAAAATTTATCGCGGTATGAAAGAATGCAGACGCGCGCAATGAACGGCGCGGCAGCCTGGCCAAACCCTAGTTACAGTTGTACAAAGTTTATTCATAATATCTCGTAGTTGAATTTTTCAACTATTTTTCAATTAATTTTCGCGAGAAGCCTAGGTAACTATTTCCCGTTTGTTTCATGCATATATCTACACCTGGAAAATTCACTACTTATGATCGCCGTGTTTCGATCGTCTTCTGTGAAACATATCTTAAAACGGGGCACATATTTCTGCAATCTAACATACGTGTGGTTTTTCTATTACGGAAAAGCTAAGTGCGTTTTACTTCTCTTTATTTTTTCTACCGACAACGTCGCCGTAACAAGGAGAGAAGGTACAATTATTATCTGGACCATACAATCTCGTCACAGAATCTTGAGCACAACAATTAAAAACAAAAACAATTACAGAGGAACGGCAAAATCTTGAGCCCATACCTGGTGTAAAATAATTGAAGTGTGCATATTTGCATGCGCATCATTCTCATGTGCACAGAAGCGTAGAGCCAAGGCGGTAGCGTACGAAACTTGTAATCACTCGTAATTAACAGTGAAATATAAAACTAATGCAGTTTTACAGTGTTAGGAACAGATTAACACTATCGTTTGCCATTTTAATAACTGGATGTTTTAAATACTTTA
This sequence comes from Beris chalybata, assembly GCA_949128065.1. Classification (NCBI taxonomy): domain Eukaryota; kingdom Metazoa; phylum Arthropoda; class Insecta; order Diptera; family Stratiomyidae; genus Beris; species Beris chalybata. Next base: position 3,047,046 of record OX421894.1, on the reverse strand, counting down.
ATTAAATCTTTTGACTATGAAACGTTCAAATCAAGCCAAAACATTTTGAACTGATGTATGTAGGTATAACTCGAGCTAATCCGTCATCATGAAAATGGAGCAGCCGACGGATTAGTGGAAGAGGTGGATTTCAGAATACGCAAACGATAACATATTATAATTACTCTTTATTAACTGTAGATACTCTCACCATAGACCGTAAAATATTGTGATCGAAAATTGGCGGATTACAGAGTCTTGCATTGTGGAGCGGCGGATTATAGTGTAATCAGATCATCAAAAATCGGGATTAACGCACTTGTACTGTACAGAAAAAAAAGGAAGAAAAAAAAATTGAGAAAGTGCGAGTCATATCATGAGTGAGATTCATGTTTTTTTCAAAACTTCTAATGTCCCCCCTTCACAATGAGAAGTAAATTGATATAATGTTATTTATGTGTTATATATGTGCATATCACAGCCAAACTTTGAGAAAAAAACTACAAGTGTGAATATAGAAAAGAATCTCGAGACATACAAAATCGCCAAATCGACATTTTAAGTTGAGACACGAAATTTCAGTACTAAGCAACTCTCATCTTAGCATCATTTAAACCATAGAAATTTCAGCTTCAAGTAGTTGAATGCATTACTGCTTCCTCATCATTGAGTGTACACTTGAAGTAGCAAGAAATGCAGCTGTTCGTTCGTATCATATTCTTGGGATTATGTTTTCAAATCCTTGCTCGCGTTTCATAGCAGTATAAAATTCAGGAACTGAACTTTTTAAAATGTTTGTAATGCTTCTAGTTCTAGAGTCTTAACTACAATTTTTATAAGAAGTTATATATATGAATGACAAATTGAGATGAGTTATTTTGTATTCAATCGATAAAGCTTGGTGAAAGTTACATATGTAGAAACTATCATAGTTCCGCTCGAAATATTCTAACCGATTGATGGGTGGTGTTTGTAAAATTAATTTTGAATATGACTTTTATGAGCCCCATGTTCCATGTAAAAATATAATAAATGAGTTGTGCTGTCTCTCACTGAATTTAGAAATATTATCAGCTATAGAGTCAGTCGTTGATTTATTATAGGCAACATGGTTGTTCTGACAAAGAGTAGTCATCAGTAAAAAGCACTAACAGCACACTCTTGCTAGTTGCCGCACTTGACTCCGATTTCCAAACAAAAGACCACTTCAATTGTTCTCTTAAAAAAAAAATACTGTAGCTGGCAATTCCTCTAACTAAGAATATTTTTATTGTTCTTTGGCTTTTGATCTTGTGCGCTACATCTATTGAAGATTTCAATCAAATGTACGTAAATAGTCGGCATATCTTACAGTTTCTCAAGAGTCGGACTGAATCTCCTCCATGGATTGAAAGTAGGAAGCTTCCCTCGTTGAGCAATCGATGAAAACTAGTCTACTTTTGAAACCCAACCAAAATTTAAATAACCTTCAATCGACATCTCGATTGGAAATGTACATATCCTCCGGATAAGCTCCACTTTCAACGTATTCCGGGAAGAATGAAAGAGGATTGGGAAATATTGCTTCCTTCGCTAAATGATGTAATCGCACTAGTCTACAAATCCAGAGCTGGTAGCTTCAAGACTTCTCCCCCCGTGGTCTATAGCGCGTATAGCGGAAACAAGTGCCTCCTCGATGGGAGCGTTGCTGCCACCAAATACCCCGAAGTGATGACACAGAAACTTAACGATTACGAAGAAGAACACATACCGGAACGTATGGTCACCGCAGGCATGTACAAATTTTTCCTTTGACCTGCGGGACTATGAAAAGAATTGCAAACGAGGGCTACATACAAAACACATAAATAAAGATTTCTTTGAATCTTCGGTTACAAGTCGGGATGCACTCCATGGGGGTAGGAAGAAGCCCATTCATCCATCTGCAGTTTAATTAACCTCTTGGTCACTTATCATCATCTCATACTCAAACCAAGGTAATTCAAACATCGCATCCAGTACTACTCGTACCTACAGAAAACCATTATTCATCGAATGTATAGAAAGAGAAATCCACACGATTCAAAGAGGTTTGTACATTTTCTGTTTATTTGTCGCAATTAAGTGGTTCCTGTGCTTCTTTTACGGTCTAAGAAAAACAACCCATTTTAAAGATTCTACAAGATACGTTGTATCGAATTAGACAAGTGCATATAAACAGACCAAGAGTCGTTTATTTGTTTTCATAAAACCGAAAAACATATGGTTTGATTTGTGGTGCCCTGTGTTGTTTGTTGTTGATGTATTTTTGAAGATCTAAGATGTATTTTTGAAGAACAGAGTGGATTTAATCGAATTTTGCTTAACCAACACTTATTTCTCAGCATTAGGCAAACTCTACAAACAGACGGAAGGCGCCGCCATGGGTTCTCCATTATCCCCAGTAGTTGCGGAAATTTTCATGGAAGAATTCGAAAAGAACGCTCTCAACTCAGCATCACTAAAACCGAAACTATACCTTCGATATGTTGACGACACCTTCATTATCTGGCAGCATGGAAAAGAGGAATTAGATAAGTTCCTAGACCACCTCAACTCACAACACAGCAACATCAAATTCACAATGGAGATGGAAAAAGACGGCAAACTACCCTTTTTGGATGTACTAGTCGAAAAAGCTGTACCATCTTTACATTTCGCCGTATACAGAAAACCTACTCACACTAACAGATATCTACATGCGTCTTCCCACCATCATCCCAAGCAGAAGGAAGGAGTACTTAGAACACTTATCCACAGAGCACAATGTATCACCAACGATAACCCACACGCACTTCGCAACGAAATGGAACACCTACAGAAAACCTTTGCAGCCAACGGATACACTAGGAGCACTATCAACAAAGTATGCAAACAGAAACCCAAAGCCATGAAGAACCAGGAAGAAAAAGATACGAACGAGCATACTATAAAAAGATGGGTGAAATTACCTTACATAGAGGGTACAACAGATCGAATCGGCAGGGTACTCAGGAAAGCCGACATACGTACGACCTACTCTACGGCAACCACGCTTCGAGGTTTCTTAGGAAACCAAAAGGACAAAATCCCACTGGAAATGGAGGGCATTTACAAAGTTCCCTGCGGGTCTTGCAACAAAGTCTACATCGGAGAAACAGGACGGACCATCAGAACAAGGATTCGTGAACATCAACGCTGCACACAAAAAAACCAGGTCCACTCATCAGCAATTGCGGAACATGCAGCGGTAGAAAACCATTCAATCGATTTCAACAACGTCAAAATATTGGCCAGGACGAAACACTATTTTCAAAGAATTGTAAGAGAAGCAATTGAGATAACCAAACATCCACAAAATTTTAACCGAGACGCTGGATACAACCTCTCTTCACTTTGGCTACCTTGTCTACGTTTTGGAAAAAACAACGTTTACCAAAAATCTTCGATCCCAAAAACTAATTAATTAATTTCGACTTTCATAACTTTTTCCCTTCTTATAAACCCCCGCCTCTGTTTAATGTTTTTATGACCTCCCTTATTAACGTAGTTTCCCCTTTTGTCTTCTAATTGACCCTTCTATTAGTTAATTTTGTAACCCCTTTTTTACCTGTTTTTCTAATTGACCCTTCTGTTAGTTAATTTAGTAACCCTTTTTTACCTACTTTCATTTGTATATATAACAGTTGTAGAGATATTGTCGATCAGTTTGATAAAGGACTCAGTCGAGTCCGAAACGTCACACATAATAAATTTAACAGTATTTACCGGAAAACCTTGTATTTTCAATTCAAAATGTACTGTGAAAACATTCATCAAAAATTAAGATCTAAGATTTTCATTTTGAACGATGAATGGCCACAAACCGCCAAGAACAAGTGTTCTTGAAATATTTTTCAAAATGAATTCATTTATTAGTAGAGTAGTTCGTGGCCTATGATATCAATTTTGGAGCAACTTATCTATTCCATAACTTTCTTTGGTTTAAATTTTTGTTATCACAGTTACAGCAGTATTTTATCACACAATCAAAATACATTTTTCCTAGTCAATCGCTATTTCCTGTGACCTTCTTTGAAAGCTATTTCGATAGAGATACCTACCGAAGACTTCAATACGAAGTACGTTCACATATGCAAATCACGCTCACATAATTATAGAATTCTTTTACGGCAATTCGATTTCGAAGAACGCTAACGTTGTTGGGTACCCTTTACAACAATAAATCAATAGGTAGGTACATTATTTCATTAACCCAAAAGTAGTTGCATGAATTACAATTTTTTGAATGTAGGCCATGCGACTTTATTGACTAACCGAAAAATAATTGTTTAAATTTTTGATTTCTTTCAGGTAATTAGATTATTGGAACGGCATTCGGTTTCTATATGAACCCTTCTAGGGTATGGGCTTCCTGAATCGCTGTTTCTATTTCTCGAATTATGTTTTTCCTGAACTTCGAACCCATCAACCTCACCATTATTAGACTAGCGGTGTTTATAACTGGGCTAACGAGGCCACTTAATATTCAGTGATTAGCGAAATCGGTGCTTAAAAAAATTGTTGTACATATTACCCTTTTTAGGTCCTTCAATTCGCGAATTGTTCTTACTATCAAAAGTGGTGATACGATTTCTATTATATTTCACACAAGAAAATAGAATTCATAATATTCATGAAGGCCTGAATAAATGTAAAAAGATTAAATTCGTCAAATAGTTCACATAATCTATTAACCGTACATTAATACTATGAATCCCACTTCATTAAACATATTCTTCTTGGATAAAGCAGTTCCATTCAGTCAAGTACTTCACTCCGAGTCACTCACTTTAAGGGACGGGTTCAACGAAGTAGTTCGGGAACTCTTCGTTCCATCGACCCTTCCTTTTGCCAGTAGAAGTATAAGACAGGGCAAACAAACAAAACGTTAAGTTCAGTGAAGTAGTTCCGGAACTGTTCATTCCATCGTTTCGTTAGTAGATCTACAAGATGTCGACCAGAAAAAAAGGTCAGTACACCAAAAAGATGATAAATAGAAGAAGTTCAAGTTTTTTGTCACATGTCCAACGGAACTGCAGTTCACCAAAAGGAGTGAGTTACTTCACTCACTCACTCACTTCAATGAAATGTTCTTTTGGAACAGTTCACTCCTGAACGACCCATCTCTAGTTCATAACATTAGTGTACTAATTCATCAAATTTATATGAATACGTACATTAAAATAACCAGGATTCCTAAAATTGTTGAATAAAGAGATTAAACAGACAGATTTACAGCAAATAGAAAATATTTACTTAAGGTGAAGTTGGAACTACTAATTTCTCTGGATTTTTACTCTTTTCGATATAACAGCCGACAACAATAAGAGGGTTGATAGCTTCGAGTTTTTGAGTCATTGAATACTGAAATAAATGATACCGCGAACACCCATAAATTGCATCGTGATAGAAATTTCTCTTAACTTTAGTTATCTGAAGATTAGAAGGTGGAAAAAACAAACAGCTTGGTGTTTTTGAGGCATTAAATTCTGAATTTATATTTATTTTTAATAAATATAAAAAAAATTCTGAGATTAATGTCGCAATCGTGATCATTAGGCTAGTTCGTTCTTTTAGTTCATAGTTCTTTACTTCAGGGGAGTTCAAGGATGTGTAGTCGTAGTTCGAACACAGTAGATCTAGTAGAAGATGATGAACAAAAAGAAGGACAGTAGATCTAATAAAACACGATGAGCAAAAGAAAAAATGTCAATAGATCTAGTATAGTATATTGTCTCACAGAGTTCCGAACGGCAATGAAAAACGAACTAGGAGTGGGACTGACTGCGCTAGTTCGTTCATTTCAATTATGTGAACGCTCTTCTGAACTAGTTCATTCGCGAACTACAGCCTAGTGATCATTTATAATCTCATATTTTACATTTTGCGATACATTGCCATTACAACCGTGCGATCAGTTCCAAATATTGATTTCTTCTTAATCTTCACCACGACTTTTAAACCTTGAACGACTCTAACCAACTAGTTTTAATTATTTCTGAACATCACGCGATTTTCGATCGGTATCACGGTACATAACAAATTACAGACCAGATTATAAACTTACCCATAAAAGATATTTGATGCAGTAGTTCAAACTTTAATGGCTAATCTATAAATTTATAGACTAAAGACCATAAACCTCACATATGAAAAGCCAATTGAAGATTTATGCACATGCCAATTTATTATTATTGAAGAGAAATTCTCAGCGAAAGATTAAGCGAACACACGCTGTCTTTTTTTTTTGTGGTACTTGTTCGTGGCTAATGGTCAGTCCGATTACCGGTAACGAATAAATTTTTTTCTTTTTCATCATTTAATTATCGTAACAAATATGTATTCCGTTACCGAAAACCAGTTACGAATGTTTCACCTGATCTATGCGATTTATTTTCCCGATGCAAACAAAAATCTATCAAAAAATTATCGTTTCCGGTTACGTTTTATACAATTACAATTTTACAATTATATTTTATTTAATGACTTCTTTCTCTCGCTCTAAATCAAATTTATCTGCGCAATGAATTTTGTTTTTTAATGTTACTGTAATTCTCCTGGCAGGTTACCTGTTACGCCCTTTTATTAGATTAGTGATGTGTTTCAATTTGTTTTGTGCAGTCTTTAATCGGTTTACGTGTTGCATGACTTGAGTTGAATGATTTAACTCATAGATACAATGATCTCAATGGAGAGCAAATTTTGTTTAGAGTTTTTCACATGTGAAACTAATGAGGTGTGGATACAGGTGCGCCATCTATTTAATTTATTCTCTCTTTCTCTGTATGAAGTTAGATCTCAATACAAAGCAATTAGCCGGTATCTTCCGGTAAAAGTGCATTTACAGTGAAATTGGACAGCAGCGAACATTTTGTAATTTTATGGTTCAGTAATTATTTTTGCGGCACAACAATAGAAATTACAACAAAAAAAAAAACGTTTGAAGATATACCAAAAGTTACTTTAAATATCTGTGAATCGAGGTTTTTTCATTGGTTTCAGTTTTTTTTGTGTTGGAAAGTTGTAGTAATTTCTGTTCAATTTTTGCTTATTTCCGCTAAACACGTTGTTCTGTCGAATTTTGATTAATGTACTTCGTGTATTCCGTAAGATGCGCGAAAATTAATCACTTTGGAAAAAGTCAAAATTCACAGAGAAATAAAATTGAAAACCGAATTGTATAAGTCATTTTTTATTTCGTAATTTTATTTAAGTGTTTTGAAGAAATCAATATTCCATTCATTCGATTTCACACGCCAATAAGTAACCAGAGATTTGGATTTCTCTTAAAGACTTTTGTATTTAAATTACATTATTGCTGAAGTATTTAATTGTTTCCTTCATTCATAAAATTAGTAGTACAAATTTTCAGTATTATCTTCGATGAAACCGTTCAAATTGAATACTAATTTAGTCTAATTGAGCAATATTGAATTGGAGAAACAATTGGAAGATTTTAAAGGCACGATTTTATATTCAAGAAATTATATTGTTCATTCATTCAGTAATATAAAGACTTTTAATTTACATAAAGAAATTCGGTGTCTTACTTATAAAAGAAAAACTAAAACATTTTTCTATTGATTCCCTAGCTATTAAAACACAATTAGTTGTAGTCTACGTTAACGCCTAATCATTTAATTTATCTAAGTGGTGTCAGGCTGGAGTGGACATCACTTCGATTGAACTACACCAAATGATTGTATTCTTCTGGACTCAAAATGTCCTTTTCGTAATACACAGAACGAATATTTCGTGACAGTATTAAAAAAATGTTTTCATTAATTAAACTTATTTTCCAATTAAAAAAAAGTAAACAAAATTAAGTGCTAGACTATAATCCCAGGGTTCGAATCCCAATCATAGTCCCACAGTCCTTTGTTTTACCCTATATCAATCAGGCCAAGACCCGCTTTCACGCCATAGAATTAAAAAAACAGGCTGGTCACACATATAATTGTGCTACCTGCACATATAATTGTGCTACCAGCTCCTTTAAGATGTCATGGGTTCGAATCCTACTGGATGGAGAAAAAAAAGATAAGAATGAAACAGCAGAAAGAAGATAAGAGAGAAATAAAAAGATAATAAAGGAACAAAGAAAAGAGAGAATAAAAGAACAGAGAAGGAAGATAAAATGGAGTAGTGAAAAAAAAATAAGAAAGAACAGTGAAAAAAGATAATATAGAACTGTGAAAAATACTTTATCTATATAATGTAGAGCCCATATGAGCAAATATGACTGTGTGACAAACGCTGTCAAATATTTGACCACAAAAATTTGATAAAAATAAATCAGACGAATACACTATGACAGCATTTGTCAAATGTTTGACAAAGTAGCATACAGATTAATTCAAAAAATACAACAATAGGTTTATTGGACCATTGATTGCTCTACAAAACATTAAATTATACTCTTCAAAAAGGTAGTGACTAAAATCGAAAAATTAAAATCTTATCAAAACTTTTTCATTTTTTTTTTTGACTCAATATTTTATTTCTGAAGAACTCCGAAATTAAGAGTTTGAAAAATTAACAAAATATTTCCATAACAAACAACTTAACCGTAATTTCTTCGACACAATAACAATGTGACAGACCTAAAAAGAAAGTGAAATTTAGTGCAATTTTAACATTCATAAATTCATTTCTCAAAGATATTTTTAGCTGACAGAAGTTTACTTTTATTTCAGAATTAATCCGGTTTATTTTATTGGGTCTTGATGCATATATTTTGATATTATCATAATTTGATGATTTTAATCAAAATGCATTAAAATTTGTATCACCGACAAAGCCATTCAAAAATTATAACAAAAAAAATAATAATGATTATCTTTTCAAAATTTTTTAATAAATTATAATTTTCTTATTTTTATCAAACTTACAACCCTAATTAGGTGTTAATCGTACCAGCAACCATATCCCTAGCCTTTTCGATATTGTTACAGTCGACTCAGATAAGAAATCGCCCTCTTCCGGTCGATTTGAAATTCGTTTCAAGACACCTTTTTTTTAGGCTATTCCGAAACCCCCTTAGTCTAAGAGGTAAACGAACATACCATATACGAGACTATTGCATGTGCAGACAATGATTTTTTTTTGAAGAGGCTTTCCTCATTATTTTGAAATCTGACAAAAATCTGTACTTGAAAATGAATGATGCATTGTGATAATTTTATGAAAGATAATAAAAAGGATTCAACATTTTTGTTCTCGATTCGTAGCACCGTCTGGCTTTAGGATTTTTCAAATTAGATTGAAAAATCGATAACAGGAATTCATCATTATTTAGTGATCATAAAGCAATGCAGGCTCTCTATAAGCATTTCAATTAAATTGAAGTTCAGGATGTAGTTGTCTCGAAATATGTCAAGGCTTCTAAGAATCTAGATCTGATAATGTACGAAGCAGTTTCGACTCAGAAGTTTTGTTATAATAAATCGAAAAGAGAACGACGTAGCTGGTTGAAAATAATTACGGTGACCTAGAAATTCTAGTCGGAATAAGTTGTGCAAATTTTATGAAGCCAATGCCCAATAATGACAAGAGAGTTCCTGCTGCATCACACAACTTCTATCTATTACTCTGTTCCGTAAATTTTAGATGGAGCATTGAAGTACGTACGAATTAGAAGTTACCTTCAAAGACAGAAGTACCGGTAAAACTTCAAGTAGTTAGTCTCTGGGTAGTCCCAGCCTCTGATAGAAACATCCCCATTTATGGAATCATCTGACGATCCACCTTCAACACAAGTGAAATATCAGGAAAACTAAAAAAGGCAGTTCAACGGAAATCTGTCTGACTCAACAGCTAGAAAATCGTTACTTCCCGGACAGAAGAAAAGTATTTCAAGCTGATTCTAACTACTAAACAAGCCACCCCAGCTTCTAAAGGGATGGGCTTGAACAAGTAAACTTATTGATTTACTGAAGAGAAAATTAGGATGCTGAATCACTGGCAAAATGAACAGGGACGCAAATTCGTTTCTGTGGTCCGGATCCTTCGGTAGGGATATTTAAGCTGCATAAAGCTGTACATGAACACAAAGCTTCTCTGAAAAAAAAATCTGACCCCTATACAAAACAGTCAGAAATGTTTTTGCCCTAGACTCTAAGGAAAATTAAATTTTTTCCAGAATTAAAAGTTCTTGCCAAAATAATTCGGACCGTGACGATTCATTGTGCTCTGAACGAACATCTACGAAGGATGAGTATGTCAAACTCCCTTTCATACAATCGATGTTGTAAAGAGGATGAGTCGACCAGAAGACGCTCAATACGAGTGTCCAGAGGTTTTGTTCGAACTGGCCTGGATGGGTTGTGTATTAACTTCATAATGAGCTTGGTCCAAATAAAGGTGCGATTTACCAAACTGGAACTGATTTGATAAATAAAAGAATTCCTGTCAAGTTTTTAGTCTTACAAAAAATAAGGAACTAATAAATTTATAACTAGGCCAGATGAGAATTAAACCTTGAATGTTTGTATCAGTTTACGTAAAACTGAATCAAGATGCGAATATTATCAGATACCGGCTAGGGGAAAGCAAACCAGGAGTCCTTGTAAGTACGAGAGGGTTTGACCACCATCGAAACGAAACCTTTACAAAAAGTGGACAAGATTTCCATCTTAAAGTTGTTAGGGGCACAATGGATCTTGTCTTTGACCATATCCCACGTAGTCATGAACTTATCACCAATTAGAGGCATTAACAACCATAGGAAGGAACAATGTTATTATCCTGTGGTATATAAGGAAACTTAATTTCATTTCAACAATTCTTAATAAGAAATATACTATAATAAAAGCATTTTTGACAGCGCTGTATCTGCCAATGATACAGCGCTGTCGAAAATTGTTAAAGAAAATTCTAATATATTTCATAACGTTTTATTTGACTACAAAATATCAACACTCGCTCTATGATTTAAGCACAATATAAAGTGCGCTTAACATTATTTGTTGTAATTTGCCCAGACTTAACAAAACGCAATTAATTCATCTCAATTAATATCGGTAGAAATTGAAAATAAAATAGCCCAAAGAATTTTGATTCATAATTCAGAAAATGTTTCGTCAAAGTCAAAGTGGAAATTATAATATCTAATGGTCTAGGTTTTGGTAAAATTTAAGTTTCCTCTTTTTTTATATTCCAATACAAAATCTTTTAAGTTAACGCTCTCGTTTCCTTCGTCAGCTGCCATAAAACTAGTCAAACTAAGCACAGACACCAACCCAAATTTAATTGAGACAAAAAAAAACGTCTGATTAAGTTCGCTCGCCATTGTTTGCCTTGAGTCGATTATATTTGACTCAATGCTGTCCAGTTCCATATATTAGTGAAATGGAATAGCTAAGGACTTAAAACTGTTATACTTTAAATCAAATCATACTGTGTAACTTAACACATTTTACATTTTATCTCCTGGGCTTATTGAGAGCGAATTTAAAATATTTTCGGCAATTGTAGACTTGTCGGGAAATTGGGTACTGATGTCAACAATTTAACTTATAGAAGGAAACTTCTTCAGAGATGATCAACTTTTAACTTTTTCTTCTCTTCTGTGCAAGTTTTTTATTTTATGTTAATACTGGTACAAAAAAAAACTAACATTAGGGTGTGTCGTCGAGAAATCGAAGTCTATTCAACTCGAAACATTTAAAGTTCCTCACTGCGCTAAGGGAACAATACCCTCGGTATTTCATAATTACATACAACATTCATCTTTTGCAAACAAAATCCTTTTTCCCTAAGTACATTTTCCCATCAGAACCCGGTGTGGCTATACAAGTCTATCGTAATGCAATACCTCGAATACCCACACAGGAAGCCAACTCATTACAGGATATAAATTTCCTTCTCTCAAAAAAAAAAAAAAAATTCGATATGCAAAGAAATAGGGCTTCTTCGGATTCTCATCGACGCGAATGTTTCCAATTTTTCTGTTTTTCTTCCGACAAAGAATAATATTTAATATATACAATATGAAATGACAAGAAAAAGACAGACATTCAATATATCTGTATTCAAAAATATCTAATGGTACCAGTTACCGATTTCATGCTGTTGTCAAAGGATACACTAAAAAGGACTGGAATGAAGGTCTCCCGTTGCTAAATTTATAGAGCAACCAGCAGATTTGTTAAATCAATTTATTGTGTGTCGACATTTTACCAATCGAAATCAGAATGAAAGGAATATATAACATACACGACATAATAAAGGACATTATCTATTAAAAAAAACTTTACCTCTTCTTGGTTTTTCCAACGTTGTATAGTTCAACGTGTTTGAATGCAGCGTATGTAGCCATAATTATTATTTTTTAATATATCTGCCTTTTTTATCACTAATTTAAATTTTTATTTGGAATAAAACTTTTTGAGATAAATCACCAATCGAAATAGAGTCACTTCCACGAAATTCCAGAAAAGAAAAGGAGTAACGTCCTGTAAAGATTTATCACAACGATGAAAAACTTAAAAGATTAGCGCACGGCTTGATTTCAACCTTCAATCAAAATAGTTATACGAGAAGCTAAGGGGATTGTCCATACATGCAGCGTGTTAAATGACGCAGGACATTCCAAAGCTTGGAGAAGTCTATATGAAACGGAATATTGTCACTCAAGATGTGACGGCACTAGAGTCCTGGGACTTAGAAAAGGACTAGCACAGAGCGCTGCAAAAGCACTCGGGCTAGAATCAATAGAAAGCCAGGAACGTTAAAACTGCTGCAGCCCGAAAACTGCAGCGGTATTCCTCTCTCTTGTTCGAAAGCGATAAAAATCAATAATTATCCTTTATACAGGGACGAGGATAAAGCAGAAATGTATTTTATATGTAGATTTATTGAGGGTTGAATTCAAGCTTTTTCTCCCGGATTTTTTTCTTTTCGTTTTTATTTATCAATTAAAACAGGTTGTTCACGGATTTTTCAATATTTTCGTATCAAACTAAAGGATTGTCACAACAAAAAAAGTCACCACAAATAAGTAAGAAAATTTTTTAATAAAAACCACTAAAGAAATTACGTTTCGATGTTTTAAGTTAGTTCTTTTTTTGTCAATGTTATCGGATCGGCTTAAAGCTTTCGACTGAAACTCTGCCGGATGGTTTCATACATTTTATATCGAAAGAACATGGGGTCGCAACTTGGGAACTTTTGGAAAAGAGAAGGTGAAAATAAATGTTACGCTATGAAAATGTTTCGTTTCGTTTCTCTTCGGCTTGTGTTGAATGCACATTCCTCCAAGCACCAGCATAGACCATAGTACCATGCACCAACTATACGAACTTAAGACGTTCCACACACACCATACACAACGTATCCACCAAAGTACCTGGTAGAAAATTTGAATTTTCTTAGCTGGCTGGGCAGAAGGGGGTGTCGTGTCTATCATCATATCGCTTCTCCATACTGGGGCGAAGCTTATTCTTCTGGCATGTAGGACCGAGAGTTTTCGAAAATAGCATACCTATACCCTTTTGAATCCAGAAGTATCTCGCCTTCACGCTGGCACTAGAACTCTTGTCTTATCGGTCGGTGACTTGGCTTTCTTATTCAAGACTTCCTCCTCCTTGCATACAAAACGTTTGTTACATTTATATGCACTCTTTGATGAAGGAGAAGAATGATTAAACCTATACACTGCGTTGATTCGATTTTATTCCATCTTTTGTTTCAGTACGTACTTTGAGACGAACAGGCGAATGAATTCTCAACGAGTTGCGACTCTCAACGAAAAAGATCAGATGTGAAACACTCTTCAAGTTGTCGAGAAGAATGAAGAAAACTCTTCGTTTTTTTTAATTCGAAACTGAAAGTAGTGCACGTCTTGCACGATGTGACACTCGAAATTTTCGATTCATATCGGCGAAAAATCAATAAAAATCTGAGAATAAAGCATTTTATGATTTTTGATATAAAAACTTGTTAAAGCGAAATGCGTTCAACATAAGATAGAGGATGGAGTGGAGTCACACGGGATGACCCCTTAAGCAAAATAAAAACTTCTATACATTGAAATTTCTCTAACTCAAACTTTTATTTGTCAATAGCTCGAATTTGGTGTTCGTGGAAATAAGTCAAGAAAGCTTTCTTTATATTTAGTTCTATATGAGATTAAGGAAGCATTTACCTTACTGATGAGGATGTGCTTCAGCTTTGATAAGCCTCGACACGAAAAAAGATGCAAGTAATGATTCAATTCCTGACCTTTTTCTTAAAAATTGCGTTTCGTCAATATTTACTAACACTGTCTCTCATCGGGTGTATTTTTTCATGAATAAAGGGTTTTCATCACACCTGATCCTGTTCCTAAATCATTCAAAATCACAAAAATATATTTCTTTAAAATAAGAGGCCAGTTCTCGTTGGAACTGCCGATGTTGGTGAAACGGAACGGAGGCACAGCAACCGTCGCGAACTAGTTCGTTCTTTTAGTTCACTAGTTCGAGGGAATTGTGTGTAAAATCCTGTAGGGAAAAAGGTTCTCAGTGTCTAATAGAATCAATCAATCGATCAATATTTATTAGTTTATCCACTTATGTCTAACATCTTATAATTTATAGTTTATGGTAGAGAACAGATAATTCAAAATCTTAACAGCTACATTAATCTAATAGAAAGTGATGACCTAAAAAAAATTCCACAATGTGGAAGTTAACGGCAATCCATGAATACACACGAACTAGGAGCGGGACTCACTGCGAATTGGTTCCTTTTTTCACTTATGGGAACGCTCTTCCGAACTAGTTCGTTCACAAACTATGCACAAGCCTATAACATAGGCTCTAAAAAGTTCTTAAGTAAATACAACATAGGACAATAGTTGGTTATTTTTTTCTTTCTGAACTTTTTCGATACAATCGACAACTAATGGACAATCAATGTTCAATTTTTGACCGAACTGAAGAACTAATTTTTTACGATTCTGGATACTGCGATTTTCTATCACTGCGAATATTTTCTACGTCACAACATGCATAGTAGCTGGATTTTTGTGCAGTATACAGTTGAAGAAGCACTAAAAATAGTTGCACTAACCTATAAATTTAATACAGTATACGCTGTGCAAAATCCGTGACGCCATAATTGTGAACTAAATGAATTTTTGGAAGTATGCATTAAAAGTTTTTGTGTCCCGACTAAATATGACGGTCAACGACATATTTAACTGTTGGACACAAATATTCAGTGAACCACAAAGAGGAGGTTTATGCTATGTAAAATAAATAATTGCAGATAATGTCATTTTAAATGTTATAGAGATGCTTTAATTTTATTATTTGATGAAATGAATCACTTTTTAAATATGATATAGGTACTCCAAATGTTTGCTACATATGGTCAGTATTGAGATAAGTGATCAAATAAACAGCTTTGTTCACGTTATTTACCCAAATTATCCGAATCTCAGCATGATTTAAGTCCTTGTCGGCTTTGTTCAAAATTCACTACGATTTTATCTCGAATTTTGACCTAAATACTGCGAAGATCAGTTTTTTTTCCAAGCCCAGACACTGTTCAGTTGCAACTCTCTGCACTCCATTTTCACATGATTCCTCCAGTACCCAAAGCCCTAATTTTATCTGATTTCGGATAATACCAGGTACAAGTTATGAACTAAACATTAACTATCATTTTGATCTTGCCATAACAGTTTCATATAAATTACTATCAAAAAAAATATTCAAGTCATGAGAGGCTGTCGGGTTCATGATTAGATTTAATTGGATTGGGTTAAATTGCATTTTAAGTTTTTACAAGTGAAAATTAATTTCGAACCGTTATTAAATTAAATTTTTACGAATCATTATTTCTAGTTACCAGGAGGCACATTTCGATGGAAAATATTTCGGACTCGTACACAGAAAGTACTTGTTCTTCGGATGATCTAAATTAAAATTATCTGGAACAAGTAAATTTAATGTTTCAATATCGAGAATGACGACTATTAGCGAAAGTATCTTACAGATTCACTGCCGTTGGTACAATCATTTTAGTTGTAAATTATTTCTTTCGAACATAAATTTTATTAAAGGGCAATCGTGAAATGATTTATAATCTTGCATGGAGAAAACCATAGATATGTTTCTTAGTTATAATCCGCAAAAGTTATAGCTCGAAAATCCTTGAATGGAGAAAAGAAAAATTATTAACTATTTGATGCAGAGTTTGCAGAGCAGCATAGAATTTGAATTTGATATTTATATTTATTCTTAGAAGGGAAATTTGATTGCCGCGTTTGTAGAACTCGACCAACAGAAATAATGGAGTAACACACCGTTCTAGTTGCAGGTTCTGGGCAATAAGATCCTATCCTCGAGGTCACATAAACGCTAGTTCTATGATAAGCCATTGAGAGGAAACAGCTGTCAGTCTTACTTTGCTTTAGAAGCAAATTACGCGTATTTTTATTAAAAAGTTTTAGTTTGGCGTCAGTTTTAATATGGAGTGCAAGAACGAGCATTTTCGTCATATTTACTTTTTTATTTCCGTTACGGAAAGAACGCCGCGTAAGCTGCTAAAAAGTTACGTGATGTGTATGACGAGGTACAAAAAAAAAACAAAAAAATAAAAATAATAGGTATCTAACAATAAAAAAAATAAATAAATAATAAAAAAAATTAAAAATAAATAATAAAAAAAAATTAAAAATAAAATAATAATAATAATAAATAAATAAATTGAAAAAAAATAATAAACTAAAAAAAATTAATAGAATTAATAAAAATTAATAAATTAAAAAAAATTAATAAATTTAAAAAAAATTATAAATTAAAAAAAATAAAAATAAAACCTAATTTTTTAGGGACTTTTGAGAGTAACTTGATTTTATCAATTTTATTATGTAATATACACGACTTTTTGTTCTAGGTTTAAGGAAATGCTGATGGTAATCGACGAACCACGTATCATAAACTCTTCCATTAGGAAGACAACTTTCTAAGACGTAGAAGCTTGAGCTAAGGTTTATCACTTCTATTTAAACTAGTAGCTAACGATTTATTTATCATGTGCGCATTTTTCAATCACTTTGTCTAGTAGTTCCATGAATGACTTGCTTACTTTTTCCCCATAATCGTTCTGAACCCTGGAACGTTTGGAAAACTAACGTCTGTCCAATTATATAGGGCAATAGTCGTTAGCACATCTTTCAAGTACGTTTGTACGTCTGTTTTCTTATGAGATAGGAAATAAAATTCAAAAAGAATTTGTGTTTATGTACTGTGAACTTTATTGTCTTTCTGGCTTGGACCGTTCTCTTTGCATGAGTAATAATGACGATATGGTTATTATTAGGACTTAATTCCACTTCCCCGTAAAATTTTACATGCAAATTATCCAAATAGTGACCAGATTAGCATTAGATCTTTGGTCTGAAAAGCAAAGCATCTAAACCAGAAGAAACGTCATTCGTTCGTTCTACTTAGCATATTTCATTTAAAAAGAAAAACAATAAAGCAACTAGGGCATAAAATATTATTTTAGGTAAACATCTATTTGGACCAGATAAATCATATCAAATTATTGTTCCGGCTCTTAGGTTATAACGCGGATGGTATAGAGTAGAGCACAGCAGCTGAAAATTGACCACAAAAAACAACAGAAAACCAACCATAAAAAGAGCTAATTACAAATTGTGGTTCGTTACCCTCGAGATGATAACTGAAAATTTATAATTTTATAGTAGCGCACACAAAACGCAACAGGTAAGAAGTAATAAAA
This sequence comes from Beris chalybata, assembly GCA_949128065.1. Classification (NCBI taxonomy): domain Eukaryota; kingdom Metazoa; phylum Arthropoda; class Insecta; order Diptera; family Stratiomyidae; genus Beris; species Beris chalybata. Next base: position 3,029,289 of record OX421894.1, on the reverse strand, counting down.
CAATGTTTCTTATTTTCCCGAAAACAAAAACGATCTTGTCTGGTGTCGTGTTACAGATATTGCAACGATTAGGCATAGTATAGAAAGTGTCATTTTTTTCCCTTTTTGTAATTTCAAGTTGGCGGATCAAGACAAGACCTTTCCTAACTATCATCCGTCTTACATCTTACGTACAGAGTAGGTATTTACTTGCAAGAAAAATAGAATTTCCAATCCAACAATTTTTTCGTTTCTTATATTTGTACTCGTCGGATACATGAACTGGGCATTAATCACACGATGATTTCGTTCGTGAATGGCTCAAGACGCTATTTCAAAGATATAAAGTCAATCATTTGGAACGAGGAGTTAAGAGCAAAAATCAAGGCCCGTGTAATCTGCTTTTGTTTTAATTTCATAGATATAAAATGTATTATAAATGATATATGGATCGTTTCGTTGTAATTTCCATTCCGTTTGTATTTAATCAAGGGTAACGGCGTCGTAGCTAGTTTCCTTCCTTTTTCTCGACAAAAAATTCGGTTTAAGTCGACTTGGAGATAAATGGTACGTTTTTTTTTCGCTCCATTCGACTTTTATACGCACTTGATATTGTTAATGAGAATAGATCGGGACTGTTTTGATGTTATTTGTTATCAAGCCGGATATGTCCACTTAAATAAGTGCCACAAATGATTCATCAACAACTACTAAACAATAATTGGCAAAATTTTCCTCAAATAAGCAATTTATAAATTATTCCACATGATAAATTCCGCTTTCAAAGATCAGCTACGATCGCGTTAATCATCTTATTGCTGTTGTTGCTAAATTTTCTTCCTCATTTGACCGTTATCATCGATTTCTTTCAAATGTTAAAAGAATACCGAGCATAAAAAGTTGGCAGAATTATTTTTCGATCAAAGTTTTATGCCAGTTAGAGTTTATGGTAGTGGAGGTCGTTTTTCCTATCTCAATAACGGTTTACGGTAAGTAGTTGAAACCTGGTATATATGCAATTACTCCGGTAATTCTATAAAAATAATTTTACATTTGCAGCAGTGTTTTTAGGCAGTCGATGGACCGCCCATACGTAAAAAAAACCTTTTCAGATATAACGTCTTAATTTTCACAGTGGGTAGACCAGTACCATTAAGTGTCAATTTTTTTGACTACTATTCCGAACACAGTTACCGGATTCCGAATATTAAATCATCTAAAGGTCAGAATGGAATTTTTTCATGATGAAGCTACCGTAGAAGCAAATTTTAAGAAGTTTTTGTTGTTTTTCGGCGTCAGAGGAGTTAGTAAGGGTCACTCGATGACATATCGAACACGTATGTGATTCTACCATCATCGAATCTCTTGAAACATTGTGTATTTGATAAATAGTGAAAATAAAATTAAAAAATAGTTTTAATATAATTTTTTCGTTATTATAGGAAAAAAAATCGAATCCTCTATGTGAAGGCTCTTTTTGACGCTTTTTGGGATTTTTTTGTTGGGAACTAAATAGAAATACAACTGTGAAATTTTTACAACACACTTTTTGAACACACTTTATAATTTTGTCAGCCCAAAATTGTCGCTCATTGCTGAGGTCTATGGCAACTTGCCACTCATTTTCAAAAAACCTTTATTTCGAATCATAAAAATTTTAAATGTTTTTACTAATCAAAATTAAAGGCATTATCAAAAGAGCTCATTTCAAAAACCCTTTTTTTTTTTTGAATTGCAAAAATTTTAAATGTTTTTACTACATAATCAAAATTAGAAAAGTTGTGAAAAGAGAAAGAGAAAAAAAATGTAATTGTGATTTAATTTTTCCCAAATCTTCGAGAGTACAAAGTTTCAAAAGAATTGGCTATGGTTAGGTTCACAATTTTCATCATACCATAATCAATTCAATTCTGTAGTAGAGTTGAGTTCAATGCCTAAAAAACGTAGAACACAAAACCAATTATACCAAAGGTACTTCACATTTCGAGATCGGTCTTAATAGATACCTCTACTGTATTTTAATAGTAATTGCTACCGTATTGAGAAGAAGTTTTCAGTGATTACAGAAGGGTGCACACCAATTTGTCTACTTAATTTACCTTTAATTCATATTTATGCATGTAAATTCTTCCTAACAACATAATTTACTGCACATGTTTAGGTACGCATAATTTTTCAATAATTGCGATGATCATCTTCACGCTCTTTTCAAAACTCATCTACATATTCAAATTTAATTGACAAGAATCTAATTTAATAATTTGTTATTATAAGTTCGGTTAGTTGAGATTATCTACAAAATAAATAAAGAATAATGCAACATGTAATTTGTATTTCAAATAACTGGCCCTAAGTGCGGTACAAACCCAAAAAAAAAATAAATAAATTATGATTTGAGTAGTGGGTTAAATATTTAATGATATCAAATGTGATATGAAAGGAACTTATGTACCTTCTTGGTAAGAGGTCTAACATTTAGTGAAAAGTCAGTAAAGCGTGCATGATTACAGACAATTCAGAAAAGGTTGCTGCATAGTACGGGTATTGGCTTTTGGTGGAAATTACAGTCTTGGCAATGTAAAAGATTAGTTCTATGTAATGTAACTTTGTGCGAAGAATGATTAGAAAGTTTTGAAACACCTTCGCTACCAATTTTTTATACAAGCCGGAAACTTTAAACCCAACTATGTATATGCACGTCATATTAAATGTTAATAACTAGCTGATATCACCAAAATATTGCTGATTAATGATAAAAAAAACTTAAATCTTTACATTTAAAAAAAAGGGAAACTATATAGAGAGCTACTAGGTGTTGAAAATGACCTGTTTAATCTACAATATTTTGGCTTACAGCAGAATGTTGTAATATATGTTATAATTCTCTATAATTTGGGTTATATCTCAAAACTAAAAACTAGAAACAAATACCAAATTTTTTTTTGCCTTGTTTGGGACATCTTCATCCGCGAGGAGAAGACACCATTGCTTGTTGATTATCTTGTTCTCTTAGATGTTTTGTGTTCACACCAAAACTACAAAGAAACTACAGGAAGTGTTTTTATTTGGATTAGTGAACTTGGCCGAACATTTTGATTATAACCACACCATACACATTTGATTTTGAAAAATATTCCCGATAAGCATTCTCCGCAAAGTTCACCGTAAGTCCTCTTTTGATTTTCAAATATAATTTTATTCGAACAATGGACTTCACTTTCCGTTTCCTTTCGTATAATAACATTATAACTAAAGTCAAACATCGAAAATCATTGAACAAATGTCAAATATCAGGCATATAGTTATTTATCTGATTTTTTCTGATCATTTAAGTGGATACACTTTGTTATTTTCGATTATCACTTGGTATAATGTACATTGTTTAATATTACATCATTACCGATCAACAAGCTCTTGTCTACAAAAGGTATTCGTAGCAATGTAAGACAGATTTAAACTAAATCCGGTACATTAAGTCGAATTGCAGTCGATAAGTAATGTCGATTTCACTTTTACCTACATCGGTGAATCAAAAATTCACTTAACTTGTGTAATCTCAGAATCGATGATTTTTTCAGATTCTTAAATATGTACCTAAAAAGTAGAATCATAAAAAAAATCACAGGCTATGATTATCTATTGTAGATCTAGGTACAGCGACGAAAAAAGAAATAACGAGCATAAGTACAAGTACAAAATTCAAAGGGCCTTTTGTATTCCGACGAGTACTTTATATTTTCTGTACTTTCTCTGCTATTTTCTGAAAGCTTTCAAAAAAAAAAAAATATATATAATTGAGTTCGTCACCACGAGAAAAAAATAAATAAATCATTCAATCGCAATTTGAAGGGAAAACAGTTTAATAGCCCTTTACAAATAAATCCGTTTGAACAGGGCAAAAGAAAAAGGGCCCATTGAAATTATAATTCTTATATTTGGAACAATTTTTCTATACCTCCTACTAGCCATCTAGAGTGTTGGACAATCTATGGCTTAAGTGTAGATGAAGAACTACTCCAACACTAGTACCTTCGTGATTGATGTCAAGAGTAATTTGTTTGATAGGAATGCATAACAGAACCCCTTTTCTTTATGAGTGTTTATCGCTCAGAGGAGCCACTGTTGCATATTATATAATTATGAGTGATAAATATTTATAATAAATACAACTTGATAGCAAACAGAAATTTCTCGTCCATATTTGAAATATACCTTTAAAATTGACTACTTCATAAGGAGCAGCTAGTAATTTAAAAGGTGGTTGATGGAGAAATATTTGGTGAACGTTTCTTTACAAACGATTATTCTCTTTATTGTAGATGGTTCACATGGTACGACTTATGAATATCATTACAGCGAGAGGCACAACGTTTCGGTCCCGATACAAATGCACTTTTCTAGGAGTTTCTAAAGTGAATCGCTTGTGAATCATTAGTGAATCATTTGGAAATCGGTTGCGAAAATTATAACTAAGAATTACAGACTAGCTAAGAAGATGCAACGAGATAAAGAGAGCCCCCTGTTCTTGTTTAAGAAAGTAAAGATTATTTTACATTTTAAAGCAATGAAGACAAACAGATAAATTCCTTTGAATTTCAACTCATTTACAATGGGAAATTTTCATTTTTAGATATTATCGCTACAAACTGAAGCTAAACTCTTCCCAGTCAAATTTATTCGCATTCAAGAAATAAACAATCTGAACATTTTGCAATTTTATAGTACACATTGACGCCTTTTCTCTAAATTTAATGCACTTGCTCCATATTCCGTATGCATGAATACACGAATAGTATGCACATTGCACCACAAAGAAGAAAACAAAATCCTCAAAACGTCCATACATGTGACAGAACTCTGCGAAGAGATTTCTTATCATTGCGTTAATTTATTAATGCCATTTCTCTTAAGAGCTCTGTTATTGTTTTGCGAAGTAAAGTGGGAAATTACAAACTGCATGACGGTATAGGAAGCCATCAGGCACCTTCTTTCCCGGCACAATGCAAAGCGAAAAGTCGAAACTTAGCACAAGTTTCAATCAAATCTAGGTGAAATAGATACGGCGGTAATAGCCCAGGTAGTCGCCACTTGCTCGACTATTTTCTCCACGCCAGACTACCAGGCCAATAAATTGGCAAAATCATAGAACGATAAGGGCAAAAACCATTTTCTTCATAATTCTGTTGAACGTGGAGACATGATCTTTTAAAATGCTATCTAGCGCGGCGTCCATTTATACATACTGAGTACATAACAGAAATACAGTTGGAAACTCTATTTCGATCGCAAAAGACTAGGAAGTTGCGAGACAAGATTATAAACGATTAGGTGTAGGTACAATATTTTAAAAATAGCTTTTTAATGATGGTACAAGTTTTTCTGGAGACATAACTACACAAATATGATTTTAAAGATCGAGCAACACAACATCAGATTAGGGGATCAGCGAATGAAACGAATTGCATGTTTTCACTCAAAGACGATACATTTGAAAGCGATACTTGCATAATGGCATTCTTTCATTTTCTTTCAGTCAGTGCTGGCATTTTGAAAACACTTTACAACTTTATTAATTGTTGCAGCTATTAATCATGTAATTTGGTGAGACACATGTTTCTGTTATAAAGTAATGTCGCTCGATTCACATCAACTTTTCGGCATAATTAACTCTTATGAGAAATAGTAGACGTTCGGATAATAGAAGGAAGGGGGAGTATGTAAGGAAAGTAGCAAATTAACAGTTGCAAGGAAAAAAACGAAAAGGAAAAAGAGGAGAAAACAAAGAAAAAAGAGAAAAGAAAAACAAGTTGAAAATAGAGAGAAATAAGAAAAAAGAGAAAAGAAAAACAAGTTGAAAATAGAGAGAATTAAGAAAAACAAGTTGAAAATAGAGAGAATTAAGAAAAAAGAGAAAAGAAAAACACAGTAAAATAAGGAAAAAGAAAAAAATAGGGAAAAAGAAAAAAAATAGGGAAAAAGAAAAAAAAATAGGGGAAAAGAAATAGAAAAATAAAAAAAATAGGGAAAAAGAAAAAAAATAGGGAAAAAGAAAGAAAATAGGGAAAAAGAAAAAAAAATAGGGAAAAAGAAAAAAAATAGGGAAAAAGAAAAAAAATAGGGAAAAAGAAAAAAAATAGAAAAAAAGAAAAAAAATAGGGAAAAAGAAAAAAAATAGGGAAAAAGAAAAAAAATAGGGAAAAAGAAAAAAAATAGAGAAAAAGAAAAAAAATAGGGAAAAAGAAAAAAATAGGGGAAAAGAAATAGAAAAAGAAAAAAGAAATAATAAAGAAAAGGAAAAAATTAGGAAAAAGAAAAATTAGGAAAAGGAAAAAATTAGAAAAAAGAAAAATTAGGAAAAGGGCAAAATGAGGAAAAAGAAAAAATAAGAAAGAAAATATAAGGAAAAAGAAAACATAAGGGAAATGAAGGGAAAAAGAAAAAATAAGGAAAAAGAAAAAACAGGGAAAATGAAAAGAACAAGAACAAAAAAGGAAATGAAAACAAAAGGAGAAGCACAAAAAAGGTAAAAGAAACAAAAGGAAGAAAAACAGAAAAAGTAAAAGTAAAAAACCGAAACAAAAGGAAGAAAACAGAAAAAAAATTCAAAAGGTAAGAAAGGGAAAACAGAACAAAACAGAAAAAGATTAATTTCACAAAAAGAGGAAAATATTTTAAAATAACAAAAAAGGGAAAAGGAAAGAAACAAATAAAAAGAAAAACGAAAAAAAATAACAACAGAAAAACAAAATGTCGAAAAAAGAAAGAGCTAATAAAAAGAAAATGAACAAAATGAAAAAAAAGAAAGATAAATAGACAAAATACGTAGCAGAACAACAAGAACAACAAAACAAAGAGCAAAAAAAAACAAAAAACAACCAGAAAAACAAACAAAAAATAAACAGAAAAAAAAAAATTAAGTATGAACGAAAAATAACCGGGAAAACCCCGAAAAAAAATTTTAAAAATTAATAAATACAAAAAAAATTTAAATTTCAAAAATAAATGTAAAAAAATTAAAAAAAAAAGGAAAAAGAAAGAAAACTGGAGAAACGGAAGAAAACGAAGAAAAGGGAAGCAAATGAAGAAAAAGGAAGCAAATGGAGAAAACTATTTTTTTCGACTCAATTTACGATTTCAGTAGGAACGTACATTTTCTAATCGTTCAGTTTTCATTGTCGTTAAAGCGTCTCAATAGGACTTGTTCTCTCCCCGGTTTTTCTCCTTGATTGTTGCAAGCAAGAATACATGATTTTGAATTACATAGTGTTCTTTTGTTTAAAAAAAAATATATTATTTCGATGCAATGATTAAACCGTTAACATTATTTTCACATTTCCTTAAATATCTAAGCTTTTCTTGTGATTAATGCCGTTTATGCGTCAGCATGAAATCACCTTTGCTAATAAGAAAATTGATCCTTGCCTTGTTAAGCAGAACATCTTGAAAATGTCTAAAACGATTTTAAATGTTATGTTTTCTTAATTATATAATTTTTGTTTAATTGCCTTGCCTTCCAATTCCATTAAACATTAATGAATATTGTCTGTCGACTGTAATTTATTAATTGGAATTAAATCGTAGGTGTCTAACGATGTTGTCAATAATAAATCGATTAGCCCGCACACCAACGATACAATTTAATCGAAGTCAGTTATACGTTACGTTGGAAAATGTAGGAAGTATGTATACAGATTCCATCTTATTCACCCGATGATAACGCACTCTCTTTCAAATAAATCTTACATTCTGCCACCAACAGTACAACAGCGCGCCGTACACATCACGCAAATAAACTGGCAATCAAGTGATCATTAGCAATCGAACACGTTGTGTTTTTTATCGTATGTTATGTCGTTCCCGACAAAGCTGTTTTGTGATCTTGTGCGATCATTCCATCAAAATTCTTCTGTATATTGTACAAAAAAATAACAACCAAATTAAAGGAGAAAGAAGAAATGTGATGTGTTTCTTTGCAATGGTCAAGTGAAATTTTAATAATATATTAAACTGGACATTGGGGAGAAATTCTTCAGTTATTATTATCGACATTATCGATTTGCGGTGATCAGTATGACTCTAAAAACGCTCAAGATGTATGAAACTGCAATCGTAAAAGTAGTAGCCGTCAAGCTCGTGCTAATAGAAAATGTCCAATCATATCTTTAAGTGATTTAAGACCACTTATCATCAAGCGTAACATTTTTAATGATATATTATTTATATTTTGATAAAATTGCATATTTTTCATTCGATTTGTTTGAAGAATGAAACAAATATCCAATTTTTTTCGAATGTAATTTGTAGCGAGACCGTCTAGTTAGAAACGCATTACACGAAGTAGTAATTAAACATTTCAATATTTATTGATTACCCTATGTACCACTTCCTCGAGTGTGTTCCACTTCCAGATGAACAGATTGAGCTGCTCCAAGTAGAACGAACTTTCGTTCTTTTTGTCCATTTCTGAACAAAATAATTTATTGAGTGATTTTTTTTTTCCACAAATTTGTATTTAAATTATGAAGAAAAATACAAAAATATAAAATATCATCTAAAATATAAGACTAAAAAAATAGCAGGAAATTTTTAAAACTTAGAAAGAAAATGAATAAGAAACTGTTATACGCCGGTTCGAGTATTCGCTACATATTGCAAATGTAGACCGTTCCATGTTGCTAGCAATAAACTCGAAGCTCTTTGAAATTCGCGCGATTCAAATTCTGCAAGTTTTGCAAGCACAAGCAAATAATACCGGCAAAACCCGGCCATAAAAAGGTAAACAGAAGAAACTTTCATGGCAACTGGAATTATAGTGAGTGCTTGCCGCCCGCCATGCTGACTTTATTATTATACGCGGTTCAGGTTCCAGTTTAAGATTACCATAAAAGTATCAAAACAACAAGAAAGGCTGGAAAACAAGTTGCAAGCTGGAAGAAGTCTCAAATCGGTACGGCGGACAAAGGACAGATACTGTGCAGAAGTATGTTTATGCGGATAGCGCGGCCTACACCTATATTTCTCATTCGCATCGCGCAAAGAAAAATGATAGTACGTAATAAAAAGACGCAAGTACACTCCTTATAAGGTTCGTTTAAGTTTAATCTCTTCTCGATTTCATGAAACGAGACAAATTTTACTTTTATGCAAGATCGGCTTCAATGCAACCACTTATTCAGGTGAATGGATTTTTTGATCGTAGAGCTAGATAACTAAAGCTGTTTTTTAGGTCTAATTTTTTTCGGTGTCGGAACAGTTTTTCGCGTGTAATCCCCTAACTGGAGCATACCGCTTCTTTAGAACAAACATACCACATTGTCAACACGTTAATTAGTTATGTGATACGAAATCAGATGAGACAAGAACATGCAACTATCCGTTTAAGAAACAGCTCACATTCGGATCAAGTCCATCAAAGTTTCTATTTGCGTTTTCAATTAAAGTTTTTCAGCTGTCATACTCTCAAAGTCTTAGTTTCGCTTGAACGCGGACCAAAGCAGTATTCTACTCAGTCAGGGATTACACATGCTCTAAACTACAACAAAAAAATTTAATTGCATTTATTTTTTCTTTAATTATTTAGAGTGGACTTTGTGTCACGAAGTAAAATGCATTACACAGTATTTGTCTACGTAGAATTAGACAAAAATGTTTTATAATAAATTTCAGTATTAAGAGTAAGTAGTATTATTTATGTATGACTCAAATTTTTTTGTTTCATACACTAAAAGTAGGAGGATACCTAAACATGCGATTTGATAATTACAGTACCTATACGAAAAGGACATACGGATAAGTACATAATACCACATCGAAGAACAAATACAAATTTTTCTGTTGCACCATAGGGTTCCATTAGAGGGTCAGTAAGAAGGGTGATTCCCGATATGCGAGTATACACGATTTTCCAACTGCCATTTCGAGCTCTTGTAGGGCGTCATTTTCTCTAAAGCAGAAATTGTATTTGCTTCCATTGCAGGGACTAACTGGACAAAGCCAAAATTCAAATCTTATAAATCAATGTCAATGACACAAGTCATCTTTTTTGTCGGAGAATTTTTACTTTTCTTTATTAACTTTGATGGCATGGCATACAGTCTTAAGCTAGTATTACACTGTATGACCACGCTGTCAAATTGCAGTAGTAAGCAATGCAAAAAAGTGAATTTCACCGAATGAATACTGTGAGATTTATTTGTATTCGCCTACTTCGCATTGCATATTACTGCAATTTGACAGCGTGGTCATACAGTGTAATACTAGCTTTATAAAAACTTTAGAATGTACATATGTATGTTTCAAAGCAAGTGAGTCAGTGTAATCGTCAAATTTTTTTTTGTCAAATTTTTGTTTGTCAAATACTTTCATTTGCTCTACACAAGTACACTTTGACTTAATTTTTGTCAAATCAGCTAAAATATTTGACAGTCCAATGTAAAGCTAGTATTACACACCAAGTGGTCAAATTGCAGTAATAAGCAATGCGAGGTAGGCGAATACAAATTAATCTCATAGTATCCGCTCGGTCAAAAACACTTTTTCGCATTGTTTATTACTGCGATTTGACCGCTTGGTCAAACAGTGTAATACTAGCTTATTTGAGCTTGCTGCGTTGGTTGAAAACCCTAGGCATGGACAACATAAGCAATGAAGGATGGAAAATTTTCCTTTTGAGAAAACACACCGATTTGAACATCTTTACGCAGTTCCTGTTTATTGTATACCTTTTCAAAACTTCGCCTCTCATACCGCAATAGCTCGTAAATTGTAATTGCTAAATTAGTTCATATCTAAATTACACCAAAGTCATTTGGATTTAAAAAAAAGATTTAACCATGGCAAATCGACACCATTAGGTGTGTTTATGTTAACGTATATGCCCTGTGGTTATTTTGACTTTAAAAATTCAAATAGTTTACAACGATATAATTCACCGAATAAATGCAATTTCTTTATTAGGAAACACATTAAAGACCTCGACAAGCACCACTACAAACTTTCCGAGGCGATCGTCTAAGCAGCTTACCTTCAGACCATTTACAACTAGACAAGTGGCTTCTTTGCCGAGATTTTGACATCGCCAAATTCACTTGTTTAGTAGGAGTCAAAAAACAATTCTTGTCAGACTGATTTTAGTTGTAGGAGAAGCAAATTAGAATTCGCACCACCAGCAATCAATTTGTTTATGTTATCAGGCAAGTTTGCTATATTAGTAAGCCGCAAAAACTTGGACCATATAAGAACAACATATAATCTTCCCTTCTTATCACGACTGGTTTACGTTAAAAAGTTGAAACTTGATACATATCCATATATTAAGCAGAAACAATTTTTCAGTGTACCGTTAATATTAAAGAGCCACAAGAGCAGCTGAAATCGCTAGGGCATAACAAACTGGTTAGGTTCCTTGCATTGAAGGGAATTAGTGGCTCACGAGGTTTTGAAAGGATCACAATGGGCCTATCTGGTGCCTAGTAAGCGTGGTGGTTCTTAGCGGTGCGCCACTTCTTGTTCTGAACTGAAAGAGCCACAAACAAATCTCATAAGTAGAAAATGATTATTTAGAAAAGAATTTCAATTATGAGTCATACTTTTTTCCAGTAAATTTAATTAATCCCTAATCCGACTTGAATTCAAAATCAGGAACATATACAAAAAAATATCACGATGATTTATGCACAAGAAACATGAGTTCGATGAAATTTGCTGCTATTGTGGCTTACAAGGAGATCGAAATTATACAAGGCAGAAAATTGCAACAAGCCACATGGAAACATGTTCTACCTACATGGCTTTCGAGCTGAACCCAACAAAACATACACCCAATATATATACGCCATAATATCTTGTTGTCGTGTAGGACAATTCAGCAGACACAAAATGAAGGCAGACAAGAAATCAATGGTGCGAATCATATACAAAATAATAAAAACAATGAAGAAAACGAGCAAATAGAAACCGAACCTCGAAGACCTAGGAAAAATCCATAAGGCCTTAGAGAATCGTAGAGTGAGCGCCCTAGCCCCGGGGCCCCGATGGACAACAAAACACAGCTGCAATATAGCAGCAATTGCAGGTCTTCATTGCACGGTGCATTTACCTTCCTGTTGGACAGGGCTGACCAGAGGATGGCAATCGTTTGTGGCTATTGGCTTCCCTTCTACTGTGACACACTTGGCTGGTTCTTCAGTCTTTGGCCAAATAATGTGAATGTACGCGAACTGTTTGTTCTACGACTAGACATGAAAATGAAACTATCTATTTTTTTCTGCTTGCGAAATGGATCAGGACTTTGGTAATATCCAATAGATTCATTCGCATTCATCAAGATCGTAATCGAACGACAGTACAATCTTTTCTTTCGTAAAATTTCTTGATAAATATTTAGGTGACCTTGTCTTATCTCTGGCGTTAGTTGAATGAAACCCATTAAATCATTTCTATTTACAGCAAAAATAATTGTTTATTTATTGATTGCAATTTGCCGATTAATAACCCGTCCTCAATTTAGCGAAATTATCGCTGATAATGAAAAATTTATTTTAAGACTTGATGAATCAAAGTCATTAGTGTGTGCAGTAGACGTGACAAATACCACGAATTTTGACGAATGCGAAATTGATAAGATTTTCGGTGGAGCACGTTCAGAGATTGATCTACGAAATGTAAGTGAATTTACATGTAAATAATTCGTTCACCTAAATGAATCATTAGTAATTCATTTCCGATGCTTTTGGTTTGCTGTGATATCTCGAAGACCATCCTACATTTTTCGGCCACAGTTATTTTCAATCATATTTTTCTTTCGGCTCTAAGTCGACTGATAGTAGCTCGATCGAGTCTCGCGATTGCAGAATGAGAGGTGAGTGTGCCATAACTAATAAGTTTGTCTTAAAAATGGTTTGGAAGAAAATCACTAAATCAAATTAACTCTCTTCAAAATCTAATTCACCTGTGAATCAAAATTGACACTTCCTACACATTCACTTATGAATCTTTATTGCGATTAAAAAATGATTCACCTAATCTGCAGAAAAACGAATGTACAGGAAACTCTAATTACTTAATACTTTCGCGAATGTTAAGCGACGCGTTTCTAAATCATGTTCACGAATTGTAAATTAATGAGCATTAATAGATTTCAAATATTCCCTCCCTGGAGTTAATGGCGATCTTTCTTGGATTTCACGACGAAAATTCAACCTTTTATTATTATTCGCGTTTTCATAAGATTCAATTCGAGTGTAGACCACATTTGTTTTAAGGAATAATCATCCTCTATGGCGCTACAGCCCAAGTCGGGCCCTGACCTTAAAGGAATAATATTGGGTCCCTACCGGTTCCTTGCGGTACACCAGATGTCTTCCGGATAACTTCATTAAATTTATTATTTCCTAGCGCGATTACTACAACTAAAATTTAAAATAGGAATGAATCAGTTTCAATCAGTTTCTGATTGATTTGTTCGTTTTAAAGTGAAGAAGTGTTGGGGGGGGGGGGGGGGGGTTCGTCTGCTTACTGTCTTTTAAATTCTGAATCACTACATCCCGTGCGCAAATATTCCATTATTCATGTCTCGTCCCGGTACTGTCGGTTACAATGAGACTTAATTTTTTTTTTTGCTATTATTTCAGATTCGCTTTTCATTGCCTGCGTCAACGATCTGACAATGAGTCGCGGATTTTTTTCTTATTTCATATCTAGACTTTGAAGATGTTTCGGTCTAGTGAGATATCATCGGTTTCAAGAAATGAGGTAAGCAAGAACCTTCATGACTCGGTAAGTGGTCAATAGAAGGTTTTTTTTGGGTGGTAAACAATGACGGATTGAAATAAGACACTCTTTGTACTTCTCTTTGATTTTTTTTTTTTTTTGATCAGACGATTGTATAAGAAGAACTTTCACTTGTGCAGCTTCAATTGCTCTACCCACTATTACAAAATCTAAAATATGGTATGAATCCGAACTTGGCTCCTAAGAAGGGAGGTAGGTGGTTTTTGAGTGAGTGCATTCAACGTCTTGAAGCCAAGTCATCTAATGGACTATGGGAATGAATATTTGCCAATTTATTAATCAATAAGAGATTGGCTAAAAAATCGCTGCAAGACAACTTTATGATTTTACATCAATTTACCGAATATCACGTTTCGTCCAGAGCGCCCTGTGGCGCAACGAATCCCAGCGAGTACTAGCAAACACATTTTTCACTTAGGGCTTATCGGTAATTTTTATCCCTGTTTAATTCACACCTTGGTCTTTTGTTAAGTTCTCAAATGCGCGAGCATTACTTCATTTTCGGCTTCATTACAAAGAATTATGAATAGTAAAGTAGATTTTAAGCCCGCGTCAGGATAATAACTTAGTCACGTGCTGGGTGTGTAGGCACTTCGGGGAAAAATGCTGTAAAGAATTCATTTGAGAGGTGTTTGTTTCGGTGCGATTTATCCCACCGTTTCAATACGAACGAACGTTTGTAGAAAAAGCCGAGCTTGGAAATTCGTTTGATTTCAATTCGACCCATTTCCATAGCTTAGCAGGAGATTGGTGCAGTACAGAACACAAAATTAATGATTGATGTTCAAGTATTTGTACATATATTCAGTAAGTGTAATGAAGGAGAAAATCTTGATAAATTACGGGCTAGAAAGTTTTTTGTTTGATTAAAAGTTACCTGCACTTGTCTGTAGTTGATGAATTTGTGGAATAATTCAGTTATGCTTGCGGTTGTACAAGAAATTTGTATTAGTTACAACCGATAAGCATTTAGATCATTGTTTAAGATGCTTTTCAAGCAATCAGATATTAATCTTATTTGAAGTTTATTTAGAAAAAAATTTCTTTCTCATTCAGCTGAATCCACAATAATAAGAGTTGTATGATCGATGCGTGCCCCTAAGGGGCGAAAAGGAGATTAAGTTTGATTTTTTTCTCGTTGCCCAATATCTCTTAGGCCCAATGTACTATTAAATTGATGTCTACTACTGGTTACTTACAAAAGTGGCTAAAACCTATTGGATTTTTTTTGGCCAAGTTGGTGAAAAGAGGGTTCAGTGTGTTCATACAATTCCTTAATATCACTTAGCCCCGATGAGAATTCGAATTGTTTTTCCCTCCTTCAAACGCCTAAAAATTTAATTAAAAATGAACTTGGGTATTTTTCAATATTCAACCCTAAAGCGGTGAAAACGGGTTAAATGTATTTTTTTACGAATCCCTTGTTTTAAAGCCGGATTGGATTTCTAATTAGTTTCGCCTTCTAGACGCTACTTATATAATTGAATCAAAAATAATTTCAGAACTTTTTTAAACTCGACCCCAAAGAGGTGAAAATAGGTTCAATGTGTTTTAGCGAATACGGTCATATATTTTAAACCAGATGAGATAACGTTTTTGTTTTCTGATTCTACTAGCTACTTTTACCAAAAGCCAATTTTTTTTTCGAGATTTACCGATATTGAACCCCTAAAGAGACGAAAAAGGGGTTTAATTTGTTTCCTCTAAAGATTGTTTATGCCTAAAAGTTGATTTCGGTAACATCTGAAGAAATCTTTATGAATAGTGACTACTCCAGGAATATCCGCTATGAAACCAACGCTTTCGCCGGAAGTTGCAAGTGACATTGAGTTATGTGACACAGTTTTGTGGTTTGAACCCATGACTCTATTGGTAAGCTTACTCTGTACAACAGCTTTTAGAATAAACAAAATAGAACATACTACAATACTACGACATCAAAAATCAAAAAATTAGCATACCTTTAAAAAATAACTAAGTATATCAAGATTCAGAGAAAAGAAAAAATTTACATTATTAATGACATATATATGAATAATTAAAAACCGGCTTTTACCGTAACAATTTAAACAAAGTAGATCAATAGATCAAGCCATATCAAATTGCAAATTTACGAAGTGTTTTCAGAAATGAACCAATTCTCTTGATTACTTAAAAGAATCGAGAAAATATCCGTAATTGATAACCGATTCAGGCATACCAACTGCAAAGATCAACAGTTGAATGCTGTCCAAAGATGTTGAAAAATTGTGGATAAAATACAACAAGTTGTTGGTGTAATCACGCTTTATATTTTTTCTAAATGAATCTTACTTCCTGTTTTCTTTGTCACGCAGTAGTACTGCACTGATAACATTTGGTTTGTATGGTTGTTGCTGATAAAAAAAAACTTTTTATTGTTCATTTTAAGTTCGTTTCAGATACAAACACTTATTTTATGTCGTCGTCTTATCGCAAGAAATATTCTCGTCGTAAAATTTATGTTTCAGTTTTTAAACGGAAAAAAAAATCCCATTTATAAGTTCGAATGCATTCTTAAGTTCTGATTAAGTAATTAATTAGATATTTGTTCAAAAAACAGATAAAGATAAAGTTTGTTCACTTTTTACATTCTTTTTGTTTTCGCTTTCCTTTTTAAATTTAGAAATAAAATACGAGGAGTTATTAGTCATTCGAAGAGTCACATATTAATTTTGTTTAAGAATGAAGTGGAAAATATTGTTTGATTGCTCTGTGAGTCATGAAATTTGCACAGCTTATCCGTTCGCGGATTTTTAGGCCAACACAATTATTCTCAGGTCGATACACGTTTCTATAAAGCAAAAAAAAACATTCAATTCTGTATAAATATTTTACAGCAATCAGTTTTTTTCTGAACGGTAGCGGTTAGTTTTATCGGTAGACATTGGCCGAAGACCATGGTGCAGTTAGCAATGTTCATATAAAGCTGGTTATTCCCTGGCACAGACCGTGGCGAGTTGGCTGAGTAGTAAACTAATTACTTATGAAATGGTAACGATTGTCCAATTCTCGAGGTTGAAAATTCCAATTGGTTTAGGACTGTAAACCGTTGGCTACCGAGAAATTAGGCTTAAAAAAAAATCGTGAACACCCTAGCACAGCATTTGTAGACTTAGTGATTGTGCCATGTAGGCCCAGAAGACAGTAAAAAAAGACTTTCCTCCACAAACTCAGTTTCAGATTGTGGCGCTTAATCTCAATCGTCCTAGAGAGTTCAGGTACCCAATTTCCAAAAGGAACTCGTCCCAGGCGAGCATAACTACATCCATCATGTTGCACCCCAGTTTTGAAGAAAATGCAACCTTTCATAGGCATGCTTAACTTCCGTGGCACGGTAACATATAATGATGTTTTCAGAGAACTCAACATTCTCGACAGGAGCAAATACCTACTAGATTTTGACCTCGGTTGCGTCCCGTACTACAACGATACTGCATATGAGCTTCTTGCAACTCGAGCCTGGCCACCCTGCCGAAGAACGAGGGATACCAACTACTCAAAGGCTTCTCTAGAATCGACTTTATCGTCTTTCAGCCAATAGTCTAGTAATATTTTGGTAAAATCAAAGTTCTATACATATTTTGGAAAGGAACACGTTTCTGTTTGTTTGTTTGTTTGTCGGACAAAAAGAAAAAGGCATTGTCTTCTCAATTCGTTGTTCCCGTTCGAAGTTATCGAGTTACTAAATGTTGAATTGATTTTTTGCAACCCCATGTGCAAATTGGTTGTGGTTGGGTCTCATCCAACGATAGTATGGAGTTACCTTTCGGAATACACTGGCAATTATATTCCCTTCTTTCCTAAAAGACAAAGTGTCAATATTTATAAAATTGTTCATAAATAATACTTTTTAATATACTCACAATTTTTTTTTTTTGTTAAGACGCCTTCTAATCAACAACTTTCTATTTTCATTTAGCAGCATGCTAACGTCTTATTATTAACAAAATTGACGAAGACGAAAAAAGTGTAAGCAAAAGGTAACTTCTTTTCTGTGAAATCTTTTCAATTAAAAACCATTACCAGAGCCTTCTTTAATATTTCGATGGATGGGATTTTCTTCGTGCCGCGGACGAAGAGTCGTTGTTCGACGGGCTTTCATTCGAAGGGCTCAACAGTAAATTTTACAGATTTCGCTTGTCACGTAAGTTTTTTTTTACGTCCAAGCGCAATACTTTAACACAAATGGAAATATATTTCCATTTTTTTGTGTTATTATGAGCACTTAATAGTTTCAATGCGCGCCCCTTTTTTTCTTTGATTGCATTATGATTTCTAATTGAGAGATGGTCATAATCGAAGTTAACAAGAAAGTGACATCGAAGATTAGTGATAATATCGATGATATAAAGACGTCGCATCGTAGCGGTAGATTGAAGACGATCGATCCCTCGATAGATTCTTCGACGATGCTCAATTATAATCAGGCACGGTGAATGTTTTCTTAATTAAAACAAATGCCTGATCGACGAGCATAGCTTAATAATTTTTTGGGGTCAGATGTCTATATGGCTTCGTCGCTCAACACGAAGGCTGTAGAAAAAAAAAGATACATCCAATGAATGTGATATGGAGTAATGTTCTTTATCTTTACAATGTTGGCTTTTTTTTCTCATTTCGAAAAAAAAAATGCTACTTTCTTTTAGTGTTGCACTTCTTGTGGAATGTGAAGTCAGTCCGTATGTACATAAATTTGAAAAACTTTGCTGGTCAGCAGCTTCTTGTCTGCATTTCTAATTTACATGTCTATTCGAAAATATTCTCCGAGGATTAATAATAATTGGCATACAGTCACTCCGACAACAAAGGCTAATTGCATTCCACTTGAGATCTGTGTACAACTGCAGAGCGCCGATAATAACGAAAGAGGGGAAAAAAAACGTCGAGTGGATTTTTTAACGCTGTAGCTGTGAAATTCAGAAGAAGTTATGATGTGTGTACGAATTATTCTCTGCGAAAATTTCTTTGAAAAATATTCGTAAGTTTCGACGTCTTGAGCGTTTCAAGATTCGAGTTCTTAGTCACAATAAAAAACTATAGAAACGCATTTCAATGGGTGATTAGATTTGTTTTATTGTAAGCCTCTTTAATGAGCCTCATCTAATTGCAGATGACTCACGGAATCAAGAAGGAAAAAAAATCGATATATTGACGTGAGTAACTCCATTTTTGGTAAGAAATGAAATTGTGATTACAATTATATTCGCAATGCTTCGGTT
This sequence comes from Beris chalybata, assembly GCA_949128065.1. Classification (NCBI taxonomy): domain Eukaryota; kingdom Metazoa; phylum Arthropoda; class Insecta; order Diptera; family Stratiomyidae; genus Beris; species Beris chalybata. The sequence goes on along the minus strand of OX421894.1, from coordinate 3,010,279 downwards.
AAGATACAATAAACGGGCAAATAAAACGAGCTGACGCTAAAAGATTCTCGTTAAGCTACTTATCGAGGTTATACCGGGGCGCTAATAATATGCGTGTTGTACAATAATAGACCCAGAAAAAAACTAAAAGATTAACAAAATCGCACGTTGAAGCCAATTGTTTCCGATTAAAATATTCGTTACGCTTTATTCCATACAGCTGGAATGTAGTCGCATAGCTGCATGGATTATATAGATGCCCATCGGATGAGCACGATGATCGTTGGTATCCGAGTGTACTATTCTATATACAGACGAGCAAAGCAGTGAACTACTTCCACCCCGAGTCACTCACTTGAAGAACCGAGTTCGCTAAACTAGTTCCGGAACTGTTCATTCACTTGTTCCGTCAGTATTGAAGGCCCAAAAAAAGGTCAGCAGAGTTCCGTTAAGTAGTTCCAGAACTGTTCATCAATCCCTCGTTCCGATCTGGAACATGAGGACCTAAAAAAATGATCTGCACAGTTCCGTGAATTATGCCTGGAACTGATCGTTCCTTCGTTTTTGTCACATGTACAATGGAACTGCAGTTTACCAAAAGGAGTGAGTTTCTTCACTCACTCACCTCAATGAAGTGCTCTTTTGGAACAGTTCACTTCTGAACGACCCATCTCCACTATTTCAGAGAGAGTGAAGTGCGCCTCGTCAATCATCGTCGGTATGCACGATGGAACGATTGTTTTCGATGTACAGCATTACTATTTCGGACCATTCATTTGGTGTAAGGTTATTCATGATTAAAATTTTACTGAACTGACGTTTCCAAAACAGTGAGCAACAAACCGATCAGATGAAAAATAGCAAAGTTATTCAACATTAACATACCCAAGCTACATACAGATGGTGCTCCCTGTACACAGAGCTAATTTTTTCATTAATTTATCATCTAGATTTATTACATTAGGTATCAGTTAATTACACTATCTTTGATACTTTTCAATGAAATGCGGTCTTCATATGTCATTCTTGCCATGAAAATCGTGAAAAATTGCTTCAGTTTGACTTCATATATTATTAACAAAAATGAAAGTTTTTTAAAATTTTATCTATGGAGGACATTCTTCAAGATTTTTTCTAGCATTATATTAATGAAAATGACATGCCAATTATTCAAGAAATAGGTTATATGCGTTTAAAAAATTCGAATTTACGCATTTTAAAAAATTTTCAAGGGTTGTTGTTCTAATAGCAATTTTTACAAATACAGTTTTGAATTTTTTCTCTATGGATGACCTAGTTTACACACCAGCTAATAAAGTGGTGTAATTTTATTTTGTTTTTTTGTTGCCATTACCGTGAAAAATTGGCATGAAAACAGTCATAAATCAATAAAATCGCATTTAACGTGCACATGCCCCATCAAGTGCTTAAGGACGATCCCTTAAATAGAGAAGAGATCAGTTCTGCTCCTGAAAGCGGAATAGGTAGCTCACATTCCCTTCTTTTCTTCTTTTTTTTACGGCCGTCGTCATCCTTTAATGCGAGTGCATAGCTAGAACGACATAGGTTGGAGATAAAATGGTGTGGTAGAGGTTTTAGGGCAGTAGGACGGAAGGGAAGTGTCTGAAGTGTTGGTGAACGTTGTTTTTGGACTGGTGAAGGTTATACTTATCAGGGAACAGATGGGCTGGCAATGCGCCAGTTCGCGCATGTAAAAGTTACTAATGCGCGTTCCACATAAACAACAGAATATGCGAGAAATGTTTATGCAGTTTATAAGCGCCGCGGAGCCGGGGGTTACTTCTTCTACTACGAGAGTAAAACGACGATTCGCGTTGAACTCGAAAGTGTATTTTTAAAGTGATTTTCATCGATAACTGCGATCAAGTAATAAACAAAATCGAACTGTGTTTTTGTTTGTAGGCAACAATGTGTAACGCTAATCGGGAGGCGGCTTAATCTTTTTTAGACACAGGATAATTTGTTTCGGCGAAGATGATATGAGGTCCTTACATTATGAAATATCGATGTTCATTTTGTAACATAAACTAATACCACCTTGATCAAAAAGTTCCCGGAATTACCACCGTGTGGTGCTTTTATTGTTCCGATTTGAGTTCTGTCTTTTTTGTTAAGCTGGTACATCTGTTGTTGACATTCCCTCTAAATCTTAGCGTCATAGTTCGACATTTGCAAAAGTTACGTAGCCAAGAGTACATCTATCTCTGTGTGTTGGCGATTTTTTACAATTTCAGAAATGGATTTAAATTTGCAACAACGAACTTGTATTAAATTTTGCGTAAAAAACGGATTTAATGATGCGCGAACGTTGGAAAGTATTTCGGCAACGATTCTCTAAAGAAAACGGTCGTGTACCAGTGAGTTCACCAAATGAGCCGAGACCAAAAAAACCACGTCGTTTTCAGTCCAAAAAGAAGGCAATGCTCACGGTTTTCATGGATTACAACGGTGTAGTGCATCATGAAGTTTCGCCAGAAGGCCAGACAGTAAACAAAGAGTATTGTTTGGGCGTTATGAGACGTTTGCGTGAAGCCATTCGCCGAAAGAGACCAGAATTGTGGGCAGAAAACTCGTGGATTTTGCACCATGATAACGCACCGTCGCACAGTGCCATCATTATTCGTAATTTTTTGACGAAAAAAGCAACAAATACCATCCAACAGCCACCGAATTCACCTGATTTGGCTCCCTGTGACTTCTTTCTGTTCAACCGAGTTAAAAACCACTACGGGGAACGCGTTTCAGAAGCCGAGAGGAAATAATGGAAAAAACGCAGGGAGCACTGATGGTCATACCGAAAACGGAATATAAAAAATGTTTCGAGCATTGGATCAGGCGGAAGGAAAAATGAAAAGTGAAAAATTAAAAATGGCATTAATGTCTCCAGTTCCTTGAGCTGAAAAAGTGTACCCGAAACGGGAGTAATGTATCAACGGGAGAAAAAGGACCAATGGATAAACGGGAGTAACAGGGGCGATGGAACAACGTGAGCGTGGCGAGCGTAGCCGCGATACGCGGCTGGTTAGTCATAAAAGCAAAAAGCCAGATCTTACAACAACTTATACGATTATAAAAATCACAAATTATTATTTAAGTATACCTAATTTTACCGTTAATTTGCACCTAATATTTTTTTCAAATAACATTTTTAAAATGGTGATAATTACGAAATTATGTATTCACACAATATTTACGAGTACAATACAGTGTTTCTTACGAATTCTGGAGCACAGACCGCCGACGAAATCGCATCTGTGTACAGCACACTTAAGTAGATTTGTTAAATTGCAAAGTTGAGCGCGGTATTTAGGCTACAAATTTTCGTGCGGTTTTTGGACTATTTTATAAGCTTACTAGATGGGTTCTGGAGCCTACTATCTGTCCTGGTGCTAAAGATTAGTAGCCAGAATCGAGTCGTGCAGAGCAACTCCATTGTCGCTCTACGCAACATCAAAGGTAGCTCAACTGCACAAGAACAGAAGGTGAATCCGATTAAAACAAAACAATACTGGAATGCCCCGATAATTTCTTAAAGATAAATAGAATTTAAAGTAGAGAGACATTTACAAGTGCCCGCGATTTGAACAAATTATTTCCGTGGGGAGTTTCTTGAACAAGAGTTAGAGAAGAAGGTCGAATATTTAAAAAAAAAGTTGCTAGCTTCAAGTATGACAATGACCGGACGAACTTACTCTGTAAGCCAACTTTAAATTATAGAGGAAACCAGAAGAACCACCAAGAGATAAAAATCGGTCAGCTGGTAATCTGGCAACAAGCACAGAAACATACCGACGGCCACGATATCGCCCTGATATCGACTTCGGCTGACGAATTATCTCAAAATGACTAAGAAACTCTCAAGCCAAACGCTTACGTGGGTCATCAACTCGCTTTGGGTGTTATCAACGCAATTGCCATGTTTCTAGTGCAGCCGAACGTTCCGAGCGCCGAACTCACAACCAAACCAAAAAAAAACAGACCCCTAATACTGAAAATGCGGCAAATCTAACCTTTGTCGGCCGGGCTATCGACCGCTGATTATTTCCGGGTCGCCCTACTTAAGACCAAACTCCATTTCCACAAAGGAAAAACTATCGATTTCCACCGGCTCCAAAGTGCTCGAGCTTATCAACAAAAACTTAAAAGCCGCGCGGCGACGATTACGAACGAGGAAAAGTCCAAAGACCTCTCGACCAAGTTGAGTCATAGGCGCGGAGCCCCAGGCCACCGGACAACTGGTGGCTGGACGAGGCTGGCTACTGCGTTTTCAACATTCCCCAAATGCTTTCAGTTTTGCTGTGGTCCAAAAAAAAGCGGAATGGAGCAGAGTCCATGCGGACGGTGTTCACTAGCTACTCTGGTTTGGGCCAAATAATTACCTTTTACCTGTTCCGCGGGGTTGTCGACGAACGAGTAGAGCACACCGGGATGAGGTGCGTGTTTGGTTTCCCCGGTTCCGCTGACACAGGCCAAAGCAACGACAACGACGGCCTGTGCTCTAGTGCCGGTTGCTTGTCAACGTGCCGCGGACAAAACAAAGACCGATCTTGGTGCAAGGCCGGTTTTCAAGATGATGCAGCCATGTGCCGCCCGCTTACCGCTCCGATTGATGCAATAAGGTAGCGAACCGATGGCAATTATTGCGGATGGAAGCAAATCAATTCTAACGGTGCAGTTCGCGGACGGTACGTTTAAACCGGATTTCAGCAAGAACGAAATTGCACACCGACAGAGGGTCTTTGCTCTTTGACCAGTGGCTGCATTTTTTTTTTTTTTTTCAAAATTTTATCAGAAATATTACAGAAAGAATTTTCGAAGGCGACTTACTTGCTCGACGGTTTGGCGTTTTCGCCGAAACCCATGTTGAATCCGGTTGAAGTCATTTTTATCTTCTATTTATTTAATAAACAAATCACAATTGAAAAAGCACCCAGGAGAAAAAGATCCCGAAAAATGTTCACTATTTTTTTTTTCTTTTTTTCGAAATGTGAAAATCGCACGACAACCGAAAACAAAGTAAACGGACGACAACGAAAAATGCACAGAATTTTGCAGTTGGAAATCTTTTCAAATCGCGCACAATCTTCGTGAAAAGCTCAAGTAAATTACCGCGGAATGACGAACGAAGAAAAAACGAAATGCGAACTTACGTCGTTTCGTTGCGGTTACAAAATTGAAAATTGAATTGAAAACAAAAGCCGCGAAAAGTAGGTAGGGATGGAAGCCGGGTGGGAAGAGTTGTGACGAACGACGTTAATACTGAGTTCAGTTCATTTCGTATGCTGGCACACAGATGGCGCTTATCGAGTTCGGTTTTATTTTCGTTATTTTCGCCTCGTTTTTACATCAAAACTTTGTTTTAAAATATTGCAATCGATTTACATGTATATTGCTATAATTTTTATGATTTTTTATACCCGATTTATCATTAAATAGCATCGAAAACTCCGATCAAAACAACATGACGTTGCTATGGCAGCACCGCTTACAAATACTGGGCAAACTTACCCCAGTAGAAAAGTCCACTGTTTTGAGAAGGCCAAGCGATCTGTCACAACACACACAACACCCGTCGCGACTACAAATCAACAGTAGTTTAAAGTTTCGGTGAAAAGTTTTGCAGTTCCTGCGTTGGATTCTTTTTAATTTCGCAGGATTTGCAATAGTGTGTTCTTCGAAAAATGTCTAATCAAGTAGCCGCGGAAGCCTTGTATTCGGCAACGTACGTGAAAAATTACTTGGACTCGGTGGAGAATTTGCCCGACGACGTTCAGAGGCATCTTTCAAGGATTCGCGACATCGATGTGCAGTACAGGAGTGAGTTTTCTTTTAATTATGTGTTTTTCTTGAATTTTGTTGCGAAATGGATAGTAGAATTGTGTATTTCAATTGGGCTATCGGGAGCTATGTGCAGCCAGCCATCATCCAATTAGCGCCATGGCCTACATTTTTTTGTTGTTTTTTTTTCGTTGCGTGCAGTGTTTTCTTAGACTTGTTTTGCCGCTTTATTTGTTCTTTTTGTGTAATAAACTTCATTTCTGTAGTGGGTGCTAGTTCCATCTTGTACTGCGATCGTTCGTTGTTTGCCCATCGTCTTTTTTCATGTTTTCTGTGCAAATGGCTGCGGTTGTAGCTGACTTTCACTTGTAAGAAGACCGAATTTTTCAAACGCTCTGGCTCAGTACAACCTGAAACAAATGTATAGAAATCTTGCGAAATTCTTTGTTATCGATTATGCAGAGATGCAAACGTGGTATAATTTTTCTTTACCCTTCCACCCAGTCGCCGGGGGGGATCAAGACGATCCTTGGTTTCTTTCGCGTACTTAAAAACCAATCAATCTGGCATAAGTTCGGTTCATGAGCATCACCAATTGCTGCGTAGCCTCTAAAGTGGTACTCCAACAAGAAACTCGACCCACGTTTGATTACCTTCTCAAATTAAAAGGAAATCGAATTGATTGTCTACTTGCATTCGCAACCTTTGCGTGGTTTGTTGTCCTTCAAGAACGCGTCTATTTGCCTGACGACCAACCACCCAACAAACCTATCTTTGTAGATTTCTGCTTCCTTAATTTGTAAAGAGATTAACTCATCAGGAAACCGTTACACCAAAAAGTGCAATAAGAAACTAACAGCTTTTAAGGGTGTTGTGATCGGAGATTTTGGAATTTTAATTCTGATTTGAAAAATTCTAAAGGATGGTTGAAGAAATAGTGGAACAAATCCACACTTCTTCGAATTGGTTTCCACTTGTTTGCTTGCTTTCGGTGTTTACGTATCAACTCTTGGCCTGGTTGGCTTACGTGGTGGCCCGTCTGCCGAAAACGGGGCCCAACTAGCACAAGATGCGCCGTTTTGATACCACAACTCGTTTAACCCGGTCGTTGAGGGCTTATGAAGTAGATACATACATTTATAGCTTTACGGAGATCTAGGGTTTGAATGAAGGTAATCAGTCCACCAATATTATTTTTTCGAGATCTCATCAAGGCTACCGTAAAACCCCCTAACTTTGTGACTGGCTCCCACCATTGTGACACTTTTGTTTTAGGCACACAGAGAACCCTAGCCGCTCCGGTGATTAGGTAATCTTGAGGTTTATTTCGGACCTTAAGATTAATCACCAGAGCGGCTAGAGTGCCTAAAACAAAAGTGTCACAATATTGGAAGCCTATCACAAAGTAAGGGAGTTTTACGGTATTAAAGAAGGGTTTGCCTAGTGCGCGAAGTGTGGCTCTAGTCAGGGCTGGACACTCGCATAGCAAGTGGGTAGCGGGTTCCTTCTTGTTTGTATCCCCACAGCTGCGGCAATTTACGTTAAAGGAAATACCCAGTCTGGCCGCATAGTCGCCGATCGGCCTGTGACCCGTGCTGACTGCCGTGACTCTGGAGACGTCCACACGGCTCCTACTCAAGAGTAGTTTTGGCCTAGACAACAAGAATTCCACGCCGAGACTATATTACCCCGAATTTTGTGAAGGACCGAGAAGCATTGAATCGCGATTCTTCTATTTACATACACCTGTGACGGTTAAAACTACGGCTTATCTTTTTAGAATTTTTTCTGTGCATAAAACCGAATTTAATTGAACAACCATTTTGTCTATATTATGTGAAAATTTCGGACAAATTTTATTTACAATTTTGTGTTAGAAAAAAGACCAAAAGGCAATTAAATCACTCAACAAAAATCTACGACGTACGTACGTATCTGTAAAGTAAAAACTAGGACTTGGTGGAGTATCCGTTCAATTTAAGAACAAACCTTCAATCGGTCCTGCATTGAGTTGATGTCCTTTTTTTGTGTAGGAATTTTCCATTTTGCACCACTTTGAAACTTATTTTCTTGAAGTTCGTGCGTTATTACTCCCCCCCCCCCTCTCCCTTTTCAAGTGCATTCTTCACGTGTTCAGTCGGATTAAGGTCAGTGCTCTATGCTGGGGCTGCTTACAGGCGTGGGGTATTGTAAACAATCCACACTTTTGAATTACGGGCTATATACTTTGGGGTTTGTCTTGCTGAAAATAAAAATTGTCGGAGTTCCGAAGTTTCGTACTAAACTCATCAGAGACACAGAAGCTATGGTTGGCGTGATTTCTCAGGGCGCACTGGTGTTATAGCACCCTGCCTGTCACGACAGTTCTGAAGTATCGACATATTGATCCCAAACCCTGACACAGACATAAAACCCCACCACCGTCGAGCATCACGAATTTAGTGAGCCTCCCTATAGGCCTGCTTTTGTCTGTACAAACGCCTTATCCGCCTTGTGTTTTTTTTGGATTTTAGGACTACCGGTCCTTTTTTTTATTTTCCAAGCGGTTTTCATTCTTAAAGCGGCAATGACCGGATGATTGAGCCATTACGATCTTCAGTTAAACTCTAACTGGAACCTAATCGGAAGTTTTGTGTGAAAATCTGTCAGTTAAAGCTCCAGTTAGATCGTAACAGAACATCGTAAGAATGACCCTTATGCTGGTTTTCCACCAAACGGATTACGATTGTTTTCGTGTCCCGATCAGAAGCGGTAACTTCAAAAGGATTCGGTGTGTTTTCATACTGAGTCCGCTTTGTGGAAACACTGAAGTTGTGTTTTGTTCAGTTTGTGTCTTTTGGTATGAGACAGAGTAAGTTTTCCGTGCGCTTTGTTCGCTCAGTTGAAACAGGCTCAGAACAAAAATAAAACTGCGATAAAATACTGTCAGTTTGGTTGAAACAGTGTTTTGGATTTGTTCGAGTTCGTGTTTTGGTTTTCTGTGCTTTCAAAAACATGAAAAAAACAATATCACTTGTCATTACCGACAAAACAAAAACTCGTGTCGAAAAAAAAGTCTTTAATGAAAACTCAGACTTGTTTTTTTCGACACGAGTTTTTGTTTTGTCCGTTTGGTGGAAAACCAGCATTAGTAACATAATCCCGTATTCGTTGAGATTGTCATCGCTACAGAGCTCCAAAAAAATTTTGGCAACTCGCTTCTAATTCAAAACTGATATTCCAAGCATATACCCAAGTTACTTCCTCTTCAAACAGTCGTCAATATAAAACCTGCAACCGTATCCGCGAAAGTTGCGTCCATCGGTCTCTCAGTCCAAGGATGTTCTTTGAGACTTTCCCTCTTACTGTGAAAAGAAAATTCCGCTTGTAAATTGTGCTCAATGCCAAAAGTTATTGTAAACCGCTGCTATTTTTTCTGTCATGAATTTATCTTTTTCCTTACTTTGTAAGAATTAATTAATGATGGCACGAAACTCCATTTTCTCCGTAAGAGCTGCATTTGTTGGCGAAAATTAAGGAGAGCTAGAATCACTCTTTCTTTTGCGGGTGTCCGTCATTAACCCGAGAACAAGCACTACGCAGACTATTTAATTACATAAAGCAGTTCTCTAAGGAGAAAATTGGAGAGTTTATAGTCTTTTTTGCATGTAATGTCTAAAAACTAAAAACTAAATATGGCCAGGAGTTCCTCACTTGGCCTTTTCGCTTGGCGCGAATCTATACAATGATTTGTTGGAAATATAACTATAACTTTAACACGTTTTCTTTACTTAGGTCACTTGCGTGATGTCGACTACTATTACGAACAATGGCGTATTGCATCAGCAGCTACATCCGATGCAGTCATAACAAAACGCGTACGTTCATCAATGGCTCGCATTCAGCAAAACTTAATTGCCGCACAAGAGCTCGGTGACGAAAAACTTCAGATTGTTAATCAACTGCAAGAACTGATTGATCATAAAACGCGTCAATTGGATCTTGATTTCAAAAACCTGGACTACGGCAAAGAGGAACAGATACCGGAAGTTCCGCAAAAAATTCCCCGTCCCACTACTCCAGTTGTTCCGGCTCCGGTTAGCGCTAAGGTCGAAAGTCAAGTATTTCCAGTTGTTCCACAAAATCCACAGCGAGGAAGTACGCCGACAAATCAACCATCGACCGAGCGAACAACAAATACGAATAGTAGTGAACGTTCAAACAAACGATCACGTCGACCACGTAACGATAATACAAATAGTGCAGCTGTTGAAGTCGGTGGAATAGTTGAGAGCAGTGCTGCAAACGATGTTGTGACGCAGACAAAACAAACCACAAGTAGTACTTTAACTCAAGCAAGTACTGGAACGACGAGTGGCACATCGACTCAAAAGAAAACCTCGAATGCAAGCAGTGGCGGTGGTAAGAAAAAGAAAAGAAAGGCTCGCGGCCAAGCAAACAATTCGCAGACAGCAGTTCGAGATGCTCGCGATGAAACTCCACCACCCGAGGAAGCTATCGATCCAGATGAACCGACTTATTGTCTGTGCGATCAAGTAAATATGATTTCTTTTTTTTTAATTAACTTTATGCTATAACTGTTTTTGTTTCCTTAAAGATTTCTTTCGGTGAGATGATTCTCTGCGATAACGACTTATGTCCAATTGAATGGTTTCATTTCTCGTGCGTTTCGCTCGGCACGAAGCCGAAAGGTAAATGGTTTTGTCCGAATTGTCGTGGCGATCGACCCAATATCATGAAGCCGAAAGCTCAGTTTTTAAAAGAGCTGGAACGATACAATAAAGAGAAGGAGGAGAAGACTTAAAAGTTTTAGGTTCGTTAAATTTGGTTTTGTTTTTTTTTATCTGTTTCGTTCTAAGGAAATGTAAAGAATACAGAAATATATTTGTCATCGTAACATTTTTGATTTTTTTTTCTCGATTCAATATTTTTATAATCGAAAGTTTTATTTATTTAAAAACAGTTGAAGCTCTTACGCTAAAATTGTGACTACACAATTTATTGACAAATTTAAAAAGTACTTGTAAGTTGTCGTACATAATTATAAGTTCTTACATGTCATCAATTTTTAAGGTTTATAGATTTTACTGATAAAAAGTGGAACTCTATTCGCTCTATCGAAAATAATAGCTAAAAATGGCCGATCTACAACTATGGTCCTTTGATCTGCTGAATCCGCGCTTAGCGGTATTAATATGGAGGATGCTGCTGCCGCTGCTGTTGTACCGTTCTCGTCTACTTTCAATACGGCTTGCTGTAGAATGTCGCTTATTTTGGGATACTCACTCAGTCCAATGTACGGTAATTTTGAATTAATCGTAAAAAGATCCACTAGACCCAGCTTTAAAAGAAAGGAAAGTATGGGTGTTTGTTGAAAATTTGTAAAAATTATATTACGTACCTGAAGCAGTGAGTTTACAACCGAAAATCGAGAACTTGCTTCGAATTTAGGCATTTTTAATGTAACGTATTTCGGGTCCTTGGATAAAATTGTACTTGAAACACCAATAAAATGGTCGGAGTTCATGCTTCTGATGAACGTATCTAAACTGTACTGTTTATCGGGCAGCAGAATAACCATTGAATATGAATCGTTCTGAAAAAATTTAAAAAAAAATCATCAAAACATGCTAACTAGAATTCTCGTGTCGTCTTAAAATCTATAATTTACGATAGATTCCTCTCAACAAATGTTCGAGCTTGGCATCACAGAACTCACGTTATTTTCCGGGTTTGTGTCACATTTCTTACTTAAGTACGTACTTTAAGATAACGGCGCTGAGCAAATATTCTCCATTAAATTAAAAATACTTACTGCATATGGTATTTCTATCAAACTGCCAGCAATTCCGTGATCAACAATTATTTCTTGCCAAACAAGTTCTTCTTGTAGTTCCATAAACTGGACTTGTCGCGATGCTCCGTTCTCAGTGTAAAATGGCATTGGCGGAACTGGCTCGAACTTATATTTCCAAGTGTTATGGAAATATATGGCCGATGCTAAGACCATTTGTAATTCGCGGACATCATAAGCTAAAATGTAAAAGAAGTATAACACATCATTCTTGCATTATTTATTTGTTCGTAGGAAACTTCCAACTACTTACAATCGCTTAATAACTTGGGCACCAATCCGTGTGTTGCATCTGATGCCCATTTATTGATTAAGTCTTTCGTTACTTCTCCGCGACTAAATTGAACAGGCTTAACATCGACATTTATCCGTTTCGCTTCATTTACAAAACTTTGGTTTAGATTTTCCGCGGCGTCTACAAACATTCCATTGGCCAATTCAATTTGTGCCTTTGAGTTCTGGCGTCCAAGGACTAAATTAATTAAATCTTCACTGTTGAATTCACCGATAACGCTTTGAAGTTGCGTCTTTGTTTCGCCGGCTGAGCCTTTTTCGAGTACGGACAACATCAGTTGTACAGCGACCGGACTTAAAATCAAATTGTTTGTGACTATTGGTAATTTCGAATTGTGGAAGAGATTCCACGAAAATCGATTAACAAGCTCGACCAAATTAGATGAATGGAATCTAGTAGGTGCAAATTGCGCAGCAGATCTAGTCGGTGCAACTTGCGCAGGGGATCTAGTCGGTATAAATTGCTGGGGGGATCTTGTTGGTATAAATTCCTGAGAAGATCTAGTCGGTATAAATTGCTGGGGGGATCTTGTTGGTATAAATTCCTGAGAAGATCTAGTCAGTATAAATTGGTTAGCGTTAGATGATCTCGTTACGTATTCCGGAGATGATCCAGTCTCTGCAGATTGCGGATAGACAAATCCTGCGTCCTGAACATACCGGGTAGTATGACCATTTTGCAGCAATGCAACGAAGACAATAAATCCGGTAACTAATCCTATAAAAAAATAAATTACAATTAATTTAGATTTATTTAATAAAGTTAGTTTTAGTTTTAGGAAGTGACGAAGCGCTGAGCAACCGCGTACATCAGGCACCAAAAGGGCCATAGAGATTCCTTCAGAGCCTCGTAGATCACCTAACCCTGACCGCTAAGATCTTGACTAGCTTATCCTGCCCTATCGACCTTAGGTCCTCTAAATTGTCAAAGAAAAAACTGTCCAACTACCTGAGTCGCCTCTTTGCAACCGCCTGACACTCACACAAAACGCGGGCTGTGTCCTCCTCGGCATATAGGTTTTCTTCAATAAAAGAAGACTATAAGATAACAGTGAAATCAGATAGATTTGTGTTTCTAATGAGTAAATGTTCTACCACTTTCTCGAAACAATTTACATTGATCAGATTTTTCCACAGAATCTTTTCATTCGATACAAGTCAATTCTTGAAGCAGCTCTGAGGGGATGGGTTGATTAGAGCTGTCCCATTAAAAAAAATGTGAAGCAATATTTAATGCTATAATTAATCAAACACCGAGTAATCAAAGTAAACAAAAATACCAGTCAACATAAACCCGTTCTGAAAAAAACTAGAGCTTGCTGCTGGTGCTTAAAACATTCATCAAGGACAAACTGCAGTTTCAAAACGTAGAAATGGTTTGGCCGATAGACTAACAACTGGTTCCTGGGCAAATGCCATCTTTCTGAACCTCGAGAGAAGTCTTAAAGCTATTCGGAACTCTAACTTTTTTGTGTTACGGAATAGTTAATTAATTACCGTTTAATAGAAAATTCTAGATGATAAACGTTGGTTCTTGGTCATTTTACTGAAAAACGGCATAACCTGCGTTCTCTTCTTAATATTATAAAAGCCTACCTCGTCAGGTTTAATACGACGTTCAGCTTATAGCTCTTATGCAGTTTCTAAGTTATCCATCTTTGATCTAAGATGTTTTGGCATTTGATCAATTCTTTTTTTTATAGTGAAATCCAACTAAAAAGAAATGTTCCATATTTTTACGACTATCCTTCTAGTCCTGCTATTTTGGATCGTTCGACTCTGACAACACCCTCTTTTCTAAGTTCTAACACGACCTCTGAAGGAAATGTTAAGTGCGCGCAGATGAGCACCACATCCGACGAAAGTGTTGAGATGACCAGCATCTAGTACTAGTCAACCTAGTCGCTTATAATAAGATAAAAACGAATGTTGATGAACATCTCGACGATGAAGTTTGGTTTTCCCTTGCAAATTATAAACTACAGAAATTCATCACGGCTCTCTCCGTCTGCGTAACATCACAGATTACGTTCAGTTGACCAAAGTGACCTTAAATCGCGACTCATTCGCAACACATAATCTGGAAAAACCTGATCGGCATGCATAAGCAAGCAAGTATACAATAATAATGTAAATGTATTCTTGTCTTGGTTGTCTTGTACCTACAAGAATAAATTTCACAAGATCACCGTAACAATTTTATTTCTATTATCAATTAGAAATAATGCTCACCTTTCATATTGAAGCCGAAAAATAATTAATTAAATGTTTTTATTAACACCATGAAAATGTTCAATCGATCGTAGCACAAAAAACCTTGATCACACACCGCGCTCTATCTTAGTACGAAACCACTTATTTAATTATTTAACAATTCTTTAGTTCCACACTGTAGTAAAGTTAAGTAGCTACTAGAGACGAGAAAAATAATCTTTTCAACAATACTGTAGAATATTGTGCGATCCGCGATCGAGACTAACGTATTTTGTGACTCGACTAGTATTGGAACGAAATGAACAACGTATGGATGGTAATTGGTGATATTTAATGAAAGAGTCACTGCATCTCTGGACTGGATTTAGAAGATTTTCCCCAGAGAATGAGTTTGCGGTTCAGACGATCGATCGTTCAGAACTTCAAGTCAAGTGCAGGTAGCAGATCTAAAGAAACTGTTTTTGCGTGGATTAAATTTTAAAGTTCGCTCAGATTTAGTGAAGCGTACGGTCGTCATATCTCAATTTAAAATCATTTGGGAAGTTCCCATGCCGCAAATTATTAATATCACCGAAATCCAGTTTTGGACAGGCTCTCAGTATTTCCAATCCAGATTCATTCTAAAAGATAATCGTAAATCAAAGCGATTAATAGGCGACAATAATTTCAAATTATTTGCATTTCATTAGGTGTGTTTTTTTGCGATTTATCCAGATCGAGAGTATTGATTCAAATTCGTATAGAAAACACCAATAATACTGTTGTTTTTTCATGTTTTTATTGCTTTTTCCTGTAGATAGTAGGCTAGGTTTGAGAGTTTATCGCGAAAAGCTAACTAGGGCTACTATTCCGGTTAAAATCTATATTCTAGCCTACTACCTACAGGAAAAAGCAATAAAAACATGAAGAAACGACAGTATTTATTTATTTTATTTATCTTATCATCTACTGAACATATATATTCTACAGACTAAAAAAAAAAAAAATTAATGGAATTGAATCACTACTCTCGATCTGGATAAATCACAAAAAAACACACCTATTGTAGATACATTAAGCTGTGCAATTTATCTTATGTAAAAATAAATAAATCATTCATTTATATAACTGGATACTGTGGATGAAATGTTTACGTCATTGTTTAATAATTCTTTAAGTACTTATGTATTTAAATATTTATTCAATGAGATCTTACATAGAGAAAACCCAAGAATACCAGTAATAGAGGCATTAGCGTCGGCAGGGTAGTGGCAAGGCGGGCATTAAAATGTTTTGAACATAATCTTGTTTTTGGCATTATGTAAAAAAATTAATTAGCTGAATTTAGAAACTCCAATGTGACTAAACTCGTTAGTCGACAGTGCATTTTGAATGTGTTCTTCACGCTCAGATAAGAGTTTAAAAAATTATTTTTATATTTTTTTACGGACATAGAGGAGGGAGGGGAAGTATGAGGACCGTTGAAGTTCAAGCAGAATTCAACCTCTACTGAAACATTCAAAATTCTATTGGAACATGTATTGTTGAGCTATCGACCTCTGTGTATATTTGATATTAAAAACTCAGAACTGATACGGAACTGGTACGGCGGAAATGATTTAGAAATGGGATTTTCTCTTAAGTCTTCTCAAATATTGAATTAATTTTACTTCTACATTCTATGGTAAATGACTAGAAAGTCTTTGCAGATTTTTTTTAAATACAATCACTAAGGTGACGTAAAAGGGTTGCATACATTTTCATGATTTCTGACATATAATACATCAGAATTGATAAGATATCGAATTGGGTTTTCTTTCATCAAACTTTTTCATACGTTTAAACTCTAAGATCTGTTAAGATATTGAATTGACTAGCACTTCTTCGAACTTTCTTTGACAGTACCCTAAAAATTAAATTCCGAATTTTTTGATATTTAGCCCTCAATGGGATGTAATGTGATTGCATACATTTTCACAATTTTCGCCTTCTCTTAGGTCTTAGATGAGATATGTATAAATTCGATTTTCACTTCTACTGGAATTTCACATTATCGTCTAAAAACCAGTTTCACAATTTTTCGAATTTCAACCCCCAATAGGTTCGATCATTCCCGATCCCTCACGAACTAGTTCGTTCTTTTAGTTCATAGTTCATCACGCCAGGAAAATTCAGTGATGAGTAGTTCGATGACAGTAGATCTAATAGAAAATGATGAGCAAAAAAAAGGTGATCTAGTCGAAGATGGTGACCAAAAAAAAAACAGTAGATCTAGTATATTTTCTCACAGAGTTCCGAATGGCAATGAAAAAGGAACAAGGACTGACTGCGAACTAGCTCGTTCATTTCAGTTATGGAAAATTGGAAACGTTCTTCTGAACTAGTTCGTTCGCGAACTACACAAACCTATTGCATACGTTTTCATTAAATTAATTGTTTTCATTAAATTAGTCCTCTAAAAATTTTAATCGACATTAGAAATTCTTTTTAAGATTTTTTTTGAGTAGTCCAAACTCATTAAATTTCATACATTTCTATCGGAGATCTTTTTTTTTTAAATGATTTTAAATAACATCATATTGGCTTGTATATTACATATTCGTTATTAGTTCCACTATGTATTCATAACTGGAAAAACTTAATTTCATCGAGTTCATTCCTGGTACATTAAGGGCCACAAACAAGTTGTACTAAATAATTGTTAGATACAAAAGCGATCTCTATGCAAAATTCGATCACAGATTTGAGCGTTCATTGTTGAAATTATTGATTTTCAAAGTTAAAATATTACGTGAAATATTCATCATTGGGGCAGTTATTTACTTCATGTACATACCTATTTTATAAAGCTCTTTGAAAAAAACGATTTTTATGTTTCATTCGCTATTGAAGTTTAAAAACCGTTCATTCTCGTTCGGCCTCTGCTACAGTCTGAAGTGTCTATTCATACAATTAACTGCACTTAGTCAGTATTTATAAAAATAAAAAAATGGGCTATAACCAATTTAGTCCGATTAGAGTACAGTACTGTAAATTAAAACATTCAACTTAATTTGAAATTTCATGCCCAAGAGCAGTTCTTGGATTCATTAAGTAATCCTCTCCTACCCAACATATAGCTAACACTGCGAGCACTATAGCATCTATACGAGCCTATAGCATAACTTTGCATTCGAATTACCATCAAGTCCAAGTCCATCCTTTAAGACGCGGTTCACATCGGGCGGTATGTCGTTCGCCGGTTTATATTTTCGCTGTCGAAGCAATAGGTACAACAAAAAACAACGTTAAAGAAGATGTGATCAGCATTTCGTATTCAGACTGAATAAATTTTATATTATTCTCGTATTTTTGTACTTGGGCTGAACCCCGAAGACGAAGTCCCGAAGATGTTGGCTCGAAACTAATCAGCAGCCTAAGTAAGATAAGCGTAAGAAAGGTTTGGATAGGGTCTGATGGTAGGGACGAAAGATGTTGTCGTAAGATAATTTTCTCTTCTTTTTTTTAATATGTGGGTAGGTATGTCAAGAGCCCATTTCTTATTCTGTTGTTGTAATGACCACGGGCAAGAATAAGGCATTAAGAATTCGTTGTACTCGAGACGTTCGTATTTTTTCCCGAAGTAAAATCTAAAAATCAAATGTAAATATTTGGACAAGGTAACAATAAGATTCGGATTCGGATTCGTCTACGGTTTGCTGCCATCCCCTTGACTTCACTATGTATTCAGTTTGGATTTTCAATGTCGAATCGAATTAGTCGAGAGCACATCTGTTTCGGATTCGTTGCCTGAAAGAAATTTTACTAGGCTCTTGGGTTGTAGTGATTGTTACGTAAAAAGTGGATTAGAAATGGCTTTTTGGGGTAGTGGTGTGAAAATTTTTATTAGTTCGACTAATGGTTTACGATTTTGTCATCAAAAATTAAAAGCGAACAGTTTACCATTTAATGAAATACCTGCAGCCCGACGTTTGCCGTTTGTCGGCACAACACTGGACTTAATTGCTGCCGGTTCAGCTCCCAAGTAAGTGTATAGTCTATAAACAGAGTGGTGGGATTAATATCGAAAAATTGGGAGTTTTTATAAAAAGGATGCCTTAGCCAAAAAAAATACCCGTCTAATCTTTTAGGTCCGTCAAGGGGTCTCACAAATGCCTTACAAACTGTTTCAAATTTTTTTCCATATTCAACCTCTAAGAGAAAGTAAAGAGCTTGAATATGATTCACGAATATAGCGAAACTTTTAAAGACATTTGGTCGGGTCGTCGAGGACTGGTAAATAAATCCAAAATTCTCTGAATTAATAGGCTTGTACTTTGAGTGACCACATCTTTATACCATCCCAGAAACTTCTTATCACTAGTATATAAATACCATCTGTACCGACTTAAGAGAAAAAACTCTATCCATTTAAAATAACGATGGTAGAAATAAAATCATTACTTGACTCCCTTTATTCTAGATTTCACAAGTATGTACATCAACGACACTTGGAACTGGGACCAATATTTCGCGAAGTAGTTGGTCCTATTGAAGCAGTCTTCCTCTCCTGTCCGAAGCTTATGCGATCGCTTTTTCTTTTCGAAGGCCAATATCCTACACATCCCCTGCCAGATGCCTGGACCGTCTACAACAAAAAACACAACTGTCGGCGTGGATTGTTTTTCATGTACTCTTAGAACTCAATATTTTTTTTTCTATTGAAAATAAATTTAATTTTTTTCATTAATTATAGGGATGGTGCAGAATGGTACAATAATCGACGATTAATGAATCGACTACTACTTAATGGAGACTTGCATCAATTGGGATCCTTAGTATCGGCTGCAACTGATACGATCATAACAAGATGGAAACAGGATGCTCAAAAAACGAACAATGGTTTTTATGAAATTGAAGATTTAGAACAGCAACTTTATCGTTGGTCGATTGATGGTAACTTTCTTATGCAGGTAGTGGAATTTATTGCCTAATCTTTTGCTATTCTTCTAGTGATTATGTATGTTATGATCGGTGAAGTTTATAAAGATGCTTCGCCTGCCCTTGTGGAATGCATCGATGAATTCGCATGTAACGTTCATAAAATTTTCGACGATAGTTCGAAGCTGATGAACTTCCCAACAAAAATCGCTGAATTTCTACAACTTGAAATCTGGAAACAATTCGAGAAGAACGTTACCGAAGTATTAAAGATTGGGAATAAAATCATTGATAATACGATGACAGAATTCAAAAGCGGTAATGGTATCCTATCGGGGATGTTAGAACAGGGAATGGAATTGGACGATGTTAAGCGAATATTTGTTGATCTGATTATAGCGGCTGGAGATACAGTTAGTTCTTAGAACGCGAAATATTTGAATTTTATCTCAAGTTAATTTCAGACTGCTTTTTCGAGCATATGGGCGTTATATTCGATGGCAACTAATCCCGATGTACAAGCTCGGGCAAGACTTGAATCCAGCAGAATAGAGAAAAAAGACAACCAGACATACATTAAGGGAATCATTCGAGAAACGTTACGTCTATATCCAGTCGCACCGTTTATTGGTCGATTTTTAGCCAAAGATGCTGTGATTGGGGGCTACGATATCAAAATGGGTGTAGGAATGCATTGCTACATATTTCATGGGATGACTATAAGTATTTCATTTTAGACTTTGGTGTTGCTATCACTGTACACGTCTGGCCGTGATGATTCGAATTTTATAGATGCGCAGAACTTTGATCCAACCCGATGGCATCGAAGTGAAAAAGGGGAGCTAAGTGGAGTTCTACAGGCACATGGTAGCATTCCTTTTGGGCTTGGTAGTCGTTCGTGTATTGGACGGAAAATAGCAAATCTACAAATGCAGAAGCTAATAGAATCAGTAAGTATTGAAATTTATCGTAAAAAAATCATCAGCTGAAATTAAAATACTCAACAGGTTGCATCGAATTTCGAACTAATTACGTTCAATGATAACCCAGTGGACGTTATTCTGAGATTAGTTGCAGTACCAGATGCCAAAGTAAGGTTGGGAATAAAAGCTTTAGTCTGACTTAATTCATTTAAGAATTAATAGCACCCTGAGTTTAAGAAAGATAAATACAAGAAAAACTGGTTGTTAAACTGAGCAATTAGCTAGATTAGATATAAACTCATACAAGGATTATATTTTTATGTACCATCACATTAATAAACTACATTTACCTATAAGATCAAAGTTGGTGGTTGCTCTAGTTATATGGCAGACATACTCAAAACCGAGCGTACTACAAAAGTATCGTTCCCGGAAGATATACCCAACTATATAGGGAAACCGATTTTCAGTACCTTATTATGTTTGTCTCCATATCCATCGGCTAGTCCATGTAAGAGTAGACTATTATGAGATTCTTCACAGAAGCCCAGCATGGCCCAATTCTCTCGACCTTTTCTGGGACACTGGACTCTGTGCACTGCTACTACTTCAAAAAAATTTCGAGGACTTCGTTTTTTTAACAAACTACAAATGCAGAACATTTTTCACATAAATACTTTATTTCGCTTTCATACAGGTCGCATTTAATTTCAATGAAATACAAAAGATGTTGTTCTTAGACTAATAACAGTACCAGATACCAAATTCATATTGGGTACAGACTGTTTAAACTGATCAGATTGATTCGTGATGGCTTAGCACCCTTCAGATCGGCTCCCTGAATTTTAGTTCAATGATGAAAAAAAAAATATGAATACAAAAAACTGTTTTAAACTGTACAGACATCATTTAACATGAACTTATGCATTATATTTTTATCTAAGAAATTAAAGCCATAAATAGATCGTAAAAAAATATTACAAGTATTAATATTAACAGTCCCAAACTGGGCATTCCCCAAACTATTTGCCCAATGAAACATGATGCCGGAATTATAACTAATGTTTTGTACGAGGCCAAAAATCTCAAACAGATTCGAGGTTGCAAATGCTCTTCACGTAACGTACTAATACCTGAAAGTAAATTAAAGTTACGCCAAAATTAAAATTATGTTCAAATTTACACTCAGTTAAAATATACCTTTTGATTTATCAAAGCACTGCACAGTTATCGGAGGACTGAGAATACGTCGTGATAGTTTCCCCCAAATGTCTGTTCGATACCATTGAGTATGCATTTCGCGAGCGAACTAAAACGAAACCATTAAGATAAAAAACAGAAAAACCAAAATATTTTGTTACCATTATATTTAATTTGCATGATAGTTGATGCAAGAATCGCACCAAAATTGTGCATTCGTGACTTTGAATTGGAAGTAGTGCGGGATCGCTCATGATTGTACATCTTGAAATTGAGTTTTTCATCTGGAAAATATAATAGAAACTAGTTTAAAGAAAATAATAGCTATACTCATGGCCTACACTCTGCTTTACAATTCGATGAATTTCTTACTCGAAATTAAGCAATAAACATTTGAATAATATACAACTTTATGACTTAGCAAGGAAAAAATCAGTACACTTACTTGTGCCGGTGAAATTTTCGAAATATCTAACAAATCACTTCCTCCACTAGCCGAAAAATTAATTTCCGAATAGTTGACCTGCCTTGGCTCGATATGCTCCACCGATATATCTGGTAAATTTACCTAAGATCAAAATTATTTTCATCCAACAAATAAAGAGTTTTATAGAAGAAAAAAAATGATTACGTCAAATATATACGATAAAGACTGAATTGCTATGTCTAAAACATCTGGAATTTTTCTGATCTCTTGCAATTTACATGCTTCTTCGGACACTTCTTCGAAAATAGCGGATATGGCGCGAGTAATATACTTAAAGAAACCTCGACTTTCTTGATTAATTGATTCCTGAATGCAGTCGATTTCTTCTAAAACGTACATTTTAGCAATGTAAATTTTCTTTATGAATTGCTGTATCTCGCATTTAACCATATCACCGAACATATGAACGTAGCTCTCATCGTGGAAGTAGTTATCGGTTCGAAACGATTCCCATTCTGTGGAATTGTCACCAGATCTGTAGTGCAAACTATTGGATAATTTCGCAAAGAAAAAAAATTAACTTATTAAACACGAACCCGTAATAAATTCCTCGTTTCGGTGATGTTCGTGGAGTAGTTGTACTAATCGCGCCAATATTATGCGCTGCTTTTTGTTCACAGTAGCGCAACATTTGCGGCAAAGTTGTCTGACTAAAAACCTAGGAAATGAAACGAATGTACAATATTGAGAATGTTTTCAAACATTGAATTATCAACCAACCTTAATTAATCGATGTAACATGACAGCATTTCGAAACGAAGTGAAATCTAGTCGTTCGAAGCGCGGTAAGATTTGAATAAATATTTGCGTGTATATGACAAGATTTTCCGATATAAAATGTTCATATTTCGAGTTAATAGGGACCTCAGTGTTTACATTGCTGCAATTGTTTGGATTCAAAATTACAGGACAATAATTTAGTCGCTTCTAAAATCGTACCTGAAGTTTCTATCGAATGTGTAACGCCACGGTTGAACATAGCTTAGCCACAACTCAAGTACTACAGACATGGAGCTGTCGAGAGGCCATCGCGCAATAATGCTCTTCAGAAACGGGTAGATCCGAGCATTCATCATTGGCTGCGATAACTTCCTTAAAACTGCCATCGATGTGTTATCAAGATCGGAAGAATTCCCGAAAGCATGTAGCTGTTTTACTAAGATCCTCACAACTCTAACAAATTCACTGCTTGGAAGATCCTGATTAATGCAAAAATTAAGTTTTATTTAGCATTAAGAAATTGAAATTCATACTCTATTCTCGTCGACATCAAATCTCAGCCAAGTATCGATGAAGAAATACAAAACGGATTCCGTTCGCCAGGCATATGCACGCGGAGATTCTGGTGTCCTATTGATTGGTTTATTTGTCGTTGTAAAATGCGTCACTGGCGATAATGTAAGATATTTCGGTGATCGTGTCGGTTGAAGTGGTTGTACCGGAATCGGTTGGATAACTTTTACCGTTCCGCAAATATTAGTTGGCATCACTATTGCGTCCGGATTGCTGGGCATAAAAGCACATAAATAATCAGCGGTTAGGTAAAAGTATGCAGTCTTCGAACGTTCGTTGTGCACAGTTAGAGCAGCCGGGAACATTTTATGCAACGGAACCGTTCCGTGAATTACGAAGCTCAGTATGAAATAATCAAATGCATTTAACGAAAGTGATGAAATGCTTCGACGAAATGGATCTGTAGTTAGTAGATCGGCATAGAACATTGAGTACTGTCCGCTTTGTAGCATTTCTATTGTCTTACGCTACGTAAAAAAATAGTTAACCATATGAAGTAATACTACGGCCCGTTCCTACGATCTTCAGTAACGTTCTAACTGGAACTTTAACTGACAGATGTTTATACGAAACTTACAGTCAAAGTTCTGGTTAAATTTTAACTGAAGGTCGTAATAACGGCCCTAAATCGAAAATCCATACCGGTAGCATGTCAATGTTGAGTTCGAATTTAATGGCATCGTTAAGAAGCCGATAGCACAAACGAAACATTGGTCCCAATGGAATAAAAAAGTTATAGAGAACATCGAAATCTTGAGAATTTGTTTCGCGCGTGTTTGTCCGGAGACCCCAACCTGTGCCACCATTTGAACCAAATATTGAATTCACTATAGCCGGGTAAATGTCTTGAAGTTCTCGTATACTGCATCGGTCGACAAGCAGTCCCAACTCGGGACACCGATGCATCATCGGGTAGTTAAGAACCTCCAGAATTCGGCTCTGAAATATAGAAAAAGAAAAAAACTTAATAATAAAAATTTTAAAAATTTCATTAGTATGATGCTGCCGGTTTTTTTTTATTTAGACAGATAAGAAGCCATTAAATAAGGAAAGGCTTTAGTCTCTTCACGACATCTTGAGGAGGGTATTGTGAGCCTAAATAAATTGGCTGTAGCCTGGGTTCCAGGACATTTCAACATACCAGCAACAGAAGCGTTCAAGTTGACTACACGAGCAGTGTCGGAAGCACCCTTCTGTGGTCCTGAGGAATATCCCACAAACATTAAATTATACCTGCACAAGAAGCTCACCTCTACATATACTCAAAAATTTGCTTAACTGGGCTAGCGCTTAAATGAAGGGATCTCACTTACATAGTTGCTATTATAACAGGAACCTGCATGCTGAACGAGTATCTAGTGCCGATGAAAATCCTAAGTTCTATCATGTGACCAATGTGTGAAGAGAAGCAGGCTACATTGGGTGCTAGCTCCATAAAAAGCGAGGAGGTCACGGATCTCGACCTAGCCAAGGTTCCAGGTGTTGAACTTCATCAAGAAGTCGAACGGTATTGGGGCAAACTCAAAGGACTTGAGTAAGAGTAAGCTTTGTAAATTTGCTTGCTTATATGTACTAGGAACTAAGAATCTGGACCAATCCAAGGTGAATTTTAAAGAAGCCTCCTTCGCAGTTACTTTGCGAATCTTGAACTGGACCTAGCTAAGTGGTTAAACCGACTTGGGAAAGTGAAGGACAGTTCTGATAAAGGATGAGCTCTCAATCAGTACCCAATTTCATGATAAATCCACGACAAAATGGGTCTCTTTGTTGGTTCTATGGTAAAAAGCGATAACAGCTTAAGTAAAAAAAATATAACACAATAATATGAGACAAAAATGTTTCAATGACAAATCTTTTTTAAAGACTGCAATTGAAAATTTAAAAAAAAAAAATTTTTATCTCGACAGAAGTTGTTATTGCTTTTTATCACAGAATTCTCGGTACTCTTGTCACAGTAGTGGCATATTTCACGGTTTAAGAGCTTCTAGCACCAAGGGCTAATAAGAAACGTCTTCATTTCTATCGCAGCGAAGAAACCAAGGATACGACCTTGTAGCTGACTGAATCTGGTGCCGATAAGATTTTCTAGCCCATCCGTAAAATCTCCAGGCGCTAAGAACATTTGTTTAATGTCCACACAATTTGTAACAAATTTTTTGCGGGCGTTTAAATTCAAGAAGCACCGCTCTATCGAATACTTCAAAAATGCAAATCTTACCCCAAAATTTTCATTGTAGAAAGACATCTATATTATTCTTAGGATAATTTTCTAGCGGATACAGATTAAAAAATAAACTTCCGACTTCTATTTAATAAATAAAAGCGTACACTTCCGTGAAACAAATTTCGTGTTTACTTCTTTGGCGCGAACCGATTGTCAGTTCTCATTCTTCTTCACACTTGCGAAATTGCTGTCACGCTTTATGGAAACGCGGTGCTGCCACTATCAGTCGGCCGGAATGTTTGGGTGCGTGAGTACTGCAGAGTGGCAGGTGACATTTCGAAATTCGATTCGAAACGTCAAAAAAGCTCACCTTCTTCGGAACCCGGAATGCCGGAATTCATTCGAGTTTAGTTTACGATGAAACACGAAATCACTTAGTTTTAGTACAAATTGGTTGGTGTTCGGGTTCGGGAGTTTGGGGCGGTTAGTTCGTCTTTCTCGTTCGGTCGTGTCTTTTCTTGCGTTCAGAAGATTCTATGTTTTGTTTAGAAGCTACAGGTCAATCGAGATCAAAACAATTTATTTTTACATGCTTCTTAATTGGCGTTCAGTTTTAACAATTGTGTACTTAAAATTTGGTTAAGAGTTTTTATCAGGTGTTGATTAAAAAATCACCGCGCACACACCCGAGTTCGTTTTGGGTGCGAAACGTGAGTAGCTAGCAGATAAAACAGTTTTTAAAATACACAGAGATCCATTTTAACCCAATTACCTCGTTTCTAGTATTCTTCAAGATTAGCGTTAGCGAGTGTATTACGCAAGGTCTCAGTCAGCTCAGATCAGCAAAAGTACTGATATTACTTTGGTTTAATTCTATTCTAGCGTGTTTTGTAATTACTTTGCGCTGAAATTACTTGTGCACTGATCCGATGTGTGTGGTTGTGAAATCGGCATTCCCGCTCGCCGATGTCCGACCCGGCTACTTGAGATTCCGTAGCTCTGTTCTAGACAATCTTGTAGCTATTAATTAGCGTACTCGTCGCCGATTTGCATGTCATCTATCAGCACATGGCAATAAAAAGTGCGGCACGGTATCATGTAATGTTTTACTTTGATTGCGAGGTCAATAGTAACCTGTAGTCTGGCGCTTGCGATTCCTACGCTGTGGAGGACTGACTAGCTTGTTAGAAAAATGTAAACTTTTGCGAACTAATATCCTTCACGAAAAATTAAAAAAAAAAAAAAAAAAAAATCAAGACACCTGTTATTGCTGTACGTTAAATCGTTTTCAAAAAAAAATCCTGTTTACTGACGAAAAAATCTTTATCGTGGAGGAATCTTTTAATAAGCAGTGTGCAAGTGTGCACGATCCTCTAAGGAACCCAGCGAACTGGTGCCACGGATTGAACCAGGTGATTATTCCGCATCAGTCATGGTTTGGTGAGGAGTATCCTATGAAGACGTCACATTCTCATATTTTTAAACCATTTCAACACCTTTGAAACTGTGGCAAAAACCATCAGCCAGATATTTTAAGGAATGTAGTGAAGTCCTTAAATCAAACCATGTTCCAAAACAGACCGTGGATACTCCAACAGGACTCTGCGCTCCGCTCATGAGACCAAAACAACTCAACAGTGGGTTGCAAATCATTTAGCTGAGTTTATTAGTTCTGCATATTGACCGGCAACCAGACCAGACCCTAATCCACTCGACTACAAATTGTGGCCAGTTTTAGAGGACATGGTCTGTAAAAGACGCCACCAGAACCTGCAGTCATTGAAGCAGGCATTTGCAGCAGCCGTGGATCATTTTTTCCCACGGATATCGTTCGTACAGCGATTGATGAGTGGCCTTACAGACTTCGGCGCTGCATAAGGACAAATGGCAGCCAATTTGAATATTTTTTTTTTTTTAATTTTGTAGTTTACTGTTGACACAATAAAAAACTGCAAAAAATTATTCAAATCCAACCAGTAGTTTTATTTTTGTAGTTAAAAAATCTGGAATTTGGTATATTACAGCAAAATTATTTGAATATATACCACCTTGATCAAAAAGTTCCCGGAATAACCACCGTGTGCCGATGTTACGATTTGAGTTCTGTTTTTTTTGTTAAGTTGGTACATCTGTTGTTGGCATTCCCTCTAAATCTTAGCGTCATAGCTTGACATTTGCAAAAGTTACGTAGCCAAAACAGAACTCAAATCGGAACATCGCCACACGGTGGTTATTACGGGAACTTTTTGATCAAGGTGGTATGTATTATTAGGTATATCATATTTTAGATTTCTGAGATTTGAGCTGAATGGTCTTCCATGGATAGATCCCTTACGTCTTTCTTCCTATTTCGACCGCTTTCTGTTTCTTTCCAAGGTACTCTGTTACACTATTGTTTCCCTACGCCTATCATTCATTGTCCATCGCGCCAACAATTTTTTCCTTAATAGATCTACAATGTAGATTTTTCCTTATTAAGATTAATTTAGTAATACAAAAATATTGACGCATTTTAAAGCAATTATTCAGTTTTTGCATTGATCATATGCGCATATCGCAATGTGATTAATTTTCGATAACCGCATTGAGGTATTCTTGAGCTTGTGAGTCGCAAGTGGTCAAAATAATCACAAGATAAGATTTACAAACATATTGCAATCAGGCCAGAAGTCTAAAAGAATTTTCCTCGATGGATTAGCGGATATTCTCATGCATTAACTATTCATGTCTTACCCTTAGTTCTGTCATCGAATAATTTTTTTTTTGGAAGAGTTTTTTCACCTGTTTCTGCACTTTTTGGTAATATTAAGTAAATAAACAAGGAAATGAAGCAACTGATGTGTTGTGTCGAGTTAATGTTGGTTCTATCTGCCCTAACAGTTCATGGACAAGGTTTATCGCCACAAAACTCAGTTCCACTCTTTTAAAAATTTAAAATTTTTCATCGAGTCTTAATCTTTCTGTAGTCTAAACGCGTTATTGTTAATAATCCAAAAAATCGAAAAGTATTTATAAAGTCTCCTTCCAGTTAATCGCAGTTAGGTCGAGAAATCACCGCTGTAAGTTCTTCATGACTTGAATCAGGAAATATTGTATTAATGATGAGAAAGGTTTTCGTAAAACTGGTTCCCTAAAACGACGCTACACATCAAAAAGAAAATCTGATAAACATTTCGCTTAAACACCATATTCGCCTGATTTGAATCTCTATTTACAAAATTAAAAGCAACTCTCAAAGGACGTCGTTTGTCACTATCGCGAACATCAAAAAGGTCGTAATGGGCAAGCTGAAGGAAATTACAGAACAGGACTTTAACCAGTGTTTCAAAGACTGGAAACAACGAGACAGAAGGTCCGTTGCAACTGATGGAAATTACTTTGTTATTTTTGGAAGAAAGTAAATAAATTCTATGATTTAAAAAATCAGTCTCATTACTTAAGTATCTAACATACACATATCCATATTTATGTACTCCAGTTTAGCAGTTATTTTATCGGAATTTCGTCTTGTCGCATAGAAAAATAAATCGTTTCGCGTTTATAGAAAATCCATTATTTACCTATCTATTGAAATAAGATCTAGTTTAGCAATAGATAACAAATTGAAAAATAAACTCGAGATAAGACGGCTATAATCAACTCAAGATTACCTGGTATTTTTCGCTCACCTGAAGCGTAGAGCTTGCCTCTTTTTCCGAATTGAAAATTAAAAAAAAATCGTAATTAAATAAAGAGCAATTCATTACGTACGAATATTGGACTTCACCCATTCAGGGAATTATAACAATCATGCTTTTCATTTTATGGAACTAAACACTTACCCCATTCAGAGAATCATAACAGTAATCAGAAGATAGATATGTGCACTGAATACTTGTCGTTTCACAGAACGAAGCACGTGTAGTCTGTGATTTTTACTTAGCTTGTGATAGTAATAACTTAATTTTAGATAGGTGTGTAATTCTAGCTCTGGGTATCGTCCTCCCTATGCATTGGATAATTCTTTCCAAACTAATGGATACTACTAATCTCTAATTAACGTCAGGTCGAGAGGACAGAAACTACGATACTCCTCAACAATACGAGATTGTTGGGATAAGCCTTAATCTACCGTTCTAACTTTTTGTAATCGTTAGATTTTTTGGCATATCTGCTGCCTGTTCCACATACTATCAGTATCAGCGAATCTTGCACCAGTCATATTTAACTTCAAAATAAATGCCTTAAAATAGCTACGAATAAACCCTTCTACTCCTCTACAAGAATAATACACGCTGATGCTGGTGTTTATAGTATACAGGAACTGGCCGAATCCAGACTCTCCTCATTTTTGTTATGGTTCCACTTGGTAGACAACCCGCTAATTTCATCTTTCGTATAACACATATGTTATCTATATACTTTTCCTTCTGTAAGTAACTACTATTCTCAAATTATTTTCATTATTTTTATTTTAAGTTAAATTGTAAGTTAGTGTGTAAGTTAGTTAGGAGTTAACAAGCAAGGTTTTTATTACACAATTTTCCTTGGATTGAATTAAAATAAGAAACAAAGAATTAATTTTAGTAAAAATCTAAATTGTAACTACAGATGCAAAGATGTAAAATCTGATCACTGAAATTGTAGATAATTGCACGAACTATTTTTAAAAATTGAAATAAATTTATGTTATGTTATGTTAACTTCTTATGTCAAAGCTTATACACCAAGAGTATGTTGATATTGCAAAAAATTTCCAGTTCGTTGAGCTGAGAAATTGCACTATCTCCAGTTTTTCGCGCTGTTAAAGTACCCGGATGAAAATCAGATTTTAAAAAAATTATCCAGTGGGTTAATTATTATGAATGAAATGCAGTTCGTTGAATATTCCAAAGTCAGTCCAAAAAACTTCTAGTGTTTGGAAATAGACATATGGAAGGCGTCCGCTTTTAACACATGATGTTGAGATACGCGCCAGATGTCTGTAACGAATGGACCGAACTCGTGAAGCTATAAATCTACTACATTAAGGAGACATACATTAATTCAAATAGAAAATAATATCTGGTATTTTTTTTCAGCTTGATCTATGTTCTCTGTTGACAACAAGCATATTTACTAAGACCACGTATTTCTAATTGTGTGTCCAAAGAAGACTATTTTAAACAAATAAGAAATAGTGCGATATACAAAAAGTTGATCGAAAAAAAAACCTGAAAGCAATTAAATTACTCTTGAACGGCAGCAATTCTCCATGTCCTACACAATTCATACGCATATCTGTAAAAAGCAAACTATTTTTCATATCTTGAATCATAAAACTAATTGTGTAGCAGTAAGAAAACAATACCGATGATTAGATGGGTAAAGCTAGTATGTATTAGACTACATATCACTCTGTTAAATATTTGTATTTTCACCGACAAATGAAGTCAAATAGTGTAATTACTGTTTATCAAATTAAGTCATTTTCCTTACACAAGAATTCTTTTGGCTGCAAGCTTGACTGAATTTTTTGAGCAGTTTATGTGGTCAAATATTTAACAGTGCCACATATTTTGATATAAGCTTAAGAATACTTATTAGGTATAATAATAAAAAGTAAAGTCAATACTAATAGGGTATTTTGTGTTGTCAAATTTAACGGTTCAGCTCGCCGGCAACAAGTTCGGAAATTTCCTACACCGAATTGCCTACTGCATAGTGATGTGAATAAGGTCAAACGATTTGAGAAGGCAGAAAGCCCTAAAGGTAATTTTAAGTAGCTAGGCCTGACAAAAAAAATTAAAATTGGTTTTTAAACAAAAAATTTGATCAAGGTTCGATAATAACGATGTAAGCACTCTTATACCTGGCACATCTCAATATAATATATACTGCAGATTTTTTGGTCACAGTCTTATGCGCTCGAATAATTCTAACCCTT
This sequence comes from Beris chalybata, assembly GCA_949128065.1. Taxonomy (NCBI): domain Eukaryota; kingdom Metazoa; phylum Arthropoda; class Insecta; order Diptera; family Stratiomyidae; genus Beris; species Beris chalybata. Next base: position 2,979,268 of record OX421894.1, on the reverse strand, counting down.
GATGGTCCACGCTTCATCTATGCGCTGAATTACTAAGAACGTGACAGTATAGAACGTTTGTTAAATTTTCTAGAGGCAGAAAGATTGGGACAAAGACATTTTCCAGAAATTGGTCATCCAATTTTTTTTCATCATCTTGTCAACGATTTTGTTTTATTTTACTTACCGCCGAAATAACTCTTATCAATTCCAATTCCCAAAGATCAAAGATAAAGAAAAAGATAACAAACTAAATTTTTAAACCAAATTAATCCTGGTAAAAGTGCTAATGCATTTTCTTTTCATTCTTTCAGAATGCATAATGTGTACAAATAACCAATAGACGAACAAGCAGAAACCCTCAATTTTGTACTTACAACGCAACAATGGACAATTCAAGAAAACCCACCAAAAAAAATCCACGTGCTGGTGCTAATAGTTTTTCACAGCTACTATTTTTCTGGGTACTCCCGACGCTGTATAATGGATCTCGATATGGACTGCAACCCGACGATATGACTAAATGTCTAAATAAAGATAATTCAGAAGATCTAGGTGATAAACTAGAGGAGTAAGTTTAAGTTGAAATCATTTTGTATCTTTTTTTTCGCAAACAAATACGTCTAGACGAACTTTCATCAGAATCAAAAAACATAATCTCAAATAAACCATAAAGATTGCGTGTTTTATTAAATAAATTTGCACAATTAATAGGTTTGACCGACATTTCTAAATTTTTTTTGCGCATAGAGTTACGTAAAAAACACCAATTCGTAAATGTATGTCCAATCCATTATTTAGAATTATTGGATTATTTCCTTAATTACAGACAATGGTTCAAGGAAGTCGACAGAGCCCAAAGGAAGAAACGGAAACCTCTCTTACGTAACGCCATGATTCGGACATTCTGGAAGGATTCCGTAGTCGATGGTATTATGGCATTTACTCAGATTATGATAAAGTATGAAAATACATCGAACAAATAAATGAATACTGTTTTGATAATAAAATTCTTCTTTAGATCACTAATTCCAGTGGTGCTTGCGCAACTATTGTTTCAATTTCAGCAGCCAATGGTAGCTATTTCTTCGAATAATACCACAGTGAATGTGCTAACGACTCCACCGACAGAAATGCATTTAAATAGAAGCACTCGAAATGTTTTCCATGATTTTAGTCACGAATTTTCCGAAACTTATGATTTCGGAAAGTTTAGTTTAGTTGCAGATGTATATGACAACGGTGAGTTTTACTGAATTGTAGTCAGATAAAAAGTAACTTACGTTTCATTTTTATTAGTTAGAATAAATTAAGTAAAACTAAATTTATTTTTTTGTTTTCCGAATAATTAAAGCCAATTGTTATTACTAATATATCACTCTACTTTTAAAAGGAAATGTAACACCAAATGCTGTTACAAATGCAGATAAAAATGCTGTTGAGAAAAAATTATCAAAAAATTCATCGGCAAATACAATCATAGCGCCAGAAGAAGAGATCGGATTCTTTACGATGATTTGGACTGATATTTACTGGCTAGCTTCCATCATAATATTTGGAACAGTGCTTGCCTGCTTCATTGGTCATCACTTGGACTTGAGGCAACGATTGTTGGGGGCACGGATGCGCATAGCTTGTTGTTCTGCAATTTATAGAAAGGTAAGTTTTGGGGAATTTTAGAATTAATTACTCGTATATCGCGTTTTGTTTGATTATATGCATACATCATAGAATATTTCTAAAAAAATGAATTTTCGACAAAGTTTTAGGATATGTATCGTAACTGCGTCCTTCTGAGTCAGTTTCTATTTCTTATACTTTTTTAGACCATACTAACGAGACTAGTAGAATTTAATTACAGCATTTTTTTCTTTCTACAGACTTTACGACTTTCAAAAAAAGTTACCGGCGAAACTCCGGCCGGATACTTAATCAATCTTTTATCCAACGATGTCGGTCGCTTAGACTATGGCTTCATTTTTATGCATTACATTTGGATTATGCCAATACAATCAGTACTTATGTGTTATATTATTTGGACAAAAATTGGCATTGCAGCATTAGTGGGTGTTGTCGGATTGTTATTAAAAACTCTGCCGGTACAAACAGCGCTTAGTAAATTTTCATCCGTACTTCGAATGAAAATCGCCCAACGGACAGACAAACGTGTAGGAATTATGAACGAACTTGTTCAAGGTATCCAGGTAAATTTTTTCTATCCCGTCAATTTAATTATTTTTTATTTAATCGATGATTATTTAATAGGTTATAAAGATGTATGCTTGGGAGAAACCATTTCAAACTGTTGTGGCCGAAGCTCGACGGAGAGAAATTAAGCAAATTCGATACGCTTCGTATTTACGATGCTTCTACCTCAGTACAATGGTGTTCACCGAAAGATCTACGCTTTACATAACCGTTGCAGCGGCTGCTCTGTTAGGAACTAATGTTACGGCCGATGTCGTTTTCTCTATGGCTCAATTTTATAATATTTTGCAGGTATTATTTTTGTTTTACTCTTTCTTTGGTCTATTACGAGTCGAGCTTTAAAAATGAATTTTAGTTGGTTGCTGCAATTTTTTACCCGCTTGCTGTTTCATTTGGTGCTGAAGCTCTCGTTTCTATAACACGTGTTCAACGATATTTACTGATGGCAGAACACGATGAAAAATTGAAGGGCTTAACACAAAAGGCAGACAAATTTATAAAAGAATCAAATACTAAGGCGATTTTACTTAAAAATATATCGGCCAATTGGGAGGTCGAGCGGACAAGTACATTAAAGGATATTAATCTTGAATTGCTTGAAGGAAAATTATGTGCCGTCATTGGACCGGTCGGAGCGGGCAAGAGTTCACTCCTTCAGTTGCTGCTTGGCGAATTACCCATAACGGATGGCAGTGCAATTATAAACGGCGATATGTCTTACGCTTCACAGGAACCGTGGCTTTTCACGGGAACCGTTCGAAATAATATTTTATTCGGCGAAGAGTACGATAAGAAGCGATATCATGAGGTAGCTAAAAGCGACGCAATAAAATGTTATTAGTGTTAATTTTCTCAACTTCAGGTGACAAAATGTTGCGCGCTGCTGCCTGACTTCGATCAGCTTCCAAATCGTGATCAAACAATTGTAGGTGAAAGAGGTTCTTCTCTTTCAGGTGGTCAACGTGCTCGAATAAGGTATAGTATATATTTGTTTTTTTTTCACATTACTAGATCTAAGTAATGAAGAAGACTGAAGTCATCAAAATTTGAAATTGGAATCATTCACATCGGTTTCAACAGCTGAAACTGATACCATTCCTTAAATCTACACAGTACGCAGAAAAAGTAACAACATTTTTTTTAATTCATAAAGTTTGGCGAGAGCAGTTTATAAAACTGCTTCAATATACCTTTTGGATGATCCTCTAAGTGCTGTTGATGCTCATGTTGGTCGTCATCTTTTCGATGAGGTGATTGGTCCAAAAGGACGACTAGCAAAAGAAAAGGCCACTCGTATACTCGTTACGCATCAAACACATTTTCTAACCGAAGCAGATACGGTGATAATTATTGAAAATGGAAAAATATTGCGCCAGGGAACGTATAGAGAACTGGCCAATAGTGATTTGGATTTTGCTAAACTGTTGGAACAACACGACGATGAAAATGAAGCTGATTCGACGTCGCTTTCCGAAGATACTTACGAAGATGACGATATACCGTATATCGATGGTGTCAAAGGATATAAACCACTATTCAAAAGAAGCAATAGTAGTAGCGTCAGTTCGATTACGAAAAGTGTAAGATTTTCTCAAAACTCCGCAGGGAAATGAGAAAGGATCAAAAAAATAATTTTTTCTTTCAGCCAAGCGTCGATCAAAATATTGGCAATGATGAAGCTGCTGAAGATCAAGCGGAAGGTTATGTTTCTTCGCGTGTATGGAGAAAGTATTTTTCAGCCGGTGGAAGCGGATTATCGCTGAGTTTTATGGTCTTCGTAATGATCCTATCTCAAGTTGCTTGCAGTGGTTGTGATTATTTTGTAAACATTTGGACACAACAAGAATTTCTTCGGAAAAATAATCAACCAACTTTGTTTACATTGCACGAAGGTCTTATTATTTATTTGATCTTGATCTTGGGCGTTGTTGTGGTAGGTACAAGTCTTAAACGTTGTACATTTAATCTTCTGTGAGCTCATTGAAATATTGTTGGAAAATGTGAGTTAATAACCTTGTGGTTAATTAATTAAGTTTGCGCTTTTGAAATTCAGAGTTATGTAACTTAAATGCTTGACTAGAATTTTCTTGGCCAGATAATTGCAGTATGTTATCTTGCATCGGAGCATAAAGTCCTTAACAAATCGAGTTTTGTTACAGATTGTGGTTCGACTCTTTGAGTCGGATTTTTTTACTGTATTTAAATACGATTGAGCAGAAGAATACAAATAATGAGTACCTACGCATGAACATGTGTAGCTTTTAATTTGTTATAACATTATACATTAATGCATTAAGAATGAACTAGGTTTTTTGATCATATATTTGAAGAAACTGCCATTGCTCTGCTAAGGACAAGTATTGTATGGATGTACGACGTTGTTTTAATCGAATTCTACTTTATTTCCATCCGAATAATCATTGTTTAGTTGAGAGATTTGTGTGATGCTTGGAACATGATTTTAGTGTGTGTATGTATAATAGACACAACTGTTTGAATGCGTGCCTATTGTCACTGCAAGAATAGATTTAAATATGGTAAACTGGTCTACAACAAACAAATGTGATTAAAAAAAAATTCTTTCCGAATTTCAGATGACAATATTACGTGGCTATTTGTTTTTCATAATATGCATGCGTTCATCGAAAAATCTCCACAATAAAATGTTCGGTAGCATTCTAAGTGCTGCAATGCGATTTTTCGACACGAATCCTTCTGGTCGAATTTTGAATCGATTCTCGCGTGATATGGGTGCAATCGATGAACTTTTACCGAAAGTCATGATGGATTTCATTCAAATAACACTCGTTATGTCGGGAATTTTGATTGTGGTCAGCATAGTAAATCCTGTATTGCTATTGGCCTTAGGAGGAGCTATGCTATTATTTTATTTCCTCATCAAACTATATCTACGTCCGTCGCAAGATCTTAAACGATTGGATGGCATTGGTATATAAATTCAATCCCTTACTTTAAAGATTTAATGTTTCATCCCGTGTATGATTTCAGCTAAAAGTCCAGTGTTTTCGCATTTATCTTCGTCATTGTCTGGCATTTCAACGATTAGATCTCGTGGTTTGCAGGATGTTTTGGTAAAAGAATTTGATAATCTACAAGACGTACATAGCGGCGTGTGGCACTTAACAATGTCTGTGAACGCTGCACTCGGATTATGGCTTGATATTGTCAGTTGTGGCTTCCTTGCTGCCGTGACTTTCAGTTTCATTATTATACACCAAAGTAAATAATCGAGGTCAGACTAAAAAGCGGTTAACAATTTTGAAATTTACTTGTTTCAGAGGAAAATAGCGGTAATGTTGGGTTAGCAATTTCACAAGCAATGATTCTAACCGGAATGGTTCAGTACGGCATACGTCAAGCAGCCGAAAGTCTACAACTAATGACTAGCGTCGAAAGAGTTCTTCAATACACTGATTTGAAATCGGAAAATAATCCACCTCAAAAACCTCCGTTAAATTGGCCACAACGTGGCAAAGTTGTGTTCAGTAAAATGTCGTTGCGTTATGATCCAGAAAGTCAGCCTGTCTTAAAGAATTTGGATTTCACAATCGAACCCGGCTGGAAAGTAGGTGTTGTTGGACGAACTGGAGCGGGCAAATCATCGCTTATTGGAGCATTGTTCAGACTGTCTTACATTGAGGGGAATATATTTATCGATGGAATCGAGACTGGATCATTGGAATTACAGGAACTTAGATCAAAAATATCGATAATTCCACAAGATCCAGTTCTGTTTTCGGCTTCAATTCGATATAACTTGGATCCGTTCGAAATATATTCGGATGCCGATTTATGGCGCGCGTTAGACGAGGTACACCTTAAGACTTACCTCAAGTTTACATTTTATTTAAGTCTTTACTTTATTATTTATAGGTTGAGCTAAAGCGCACAATCCCTGGTTTGGACTTTATGATAACCGAAAGAGGAAGTAATTTCAGCGTTGGTCAAAGACAGTTGGTTTGTTTGGCTCGAGCAATTTTACGTAATAATAAAGTGTTAGTCCTCGATGAAGCGACTGCAAATGTCGATCCACAGTAAGCTTTTTTACCTTAAAGTAAAGTAAAATAAATAAAAAATATTTTACTTTCAGAACCGATGCTCTCATTCAGAAAACAATTCGTATTAAGTTTAAACATTGTACCGTGCTGACAGTAGCGCATCGTCTTCATACCGTAATGGATTCTGATCGAATTCTAGTAATGGAAGCCGGAGTAGCACATGAATTTGATATACCTCACTTGTTGCTTCAAAATGTAAACGGTATATTCAGGAATATGGTAGAAGCAACCGGAAATGATGCCGAATCATTAAAAAAAGTGGCACAAGATACTTATGAAGCTATAGTTTCACGCCCTAATGTACCTTAGACCAAAGATCAAATATCTACTTAAATATTTCACACTACTGTTGAGGGTTTCGTAAGTGTGAAATTTTTATTGTTCCTCAAATTAACTTAATTTTTTCCCTACAAACTTAGGAAAAAAGTGCCTTAAATTTTTTTATATAAAGTAATCGGAGTTTTTTTTATAATGTTATACACGAAAGAATATACTTAAGTAAATTTTATAACGGCATTTTTTTTTAAAAAAAAAACCCTTATTCCTTATTTTTAACTTAACATTTTTCCGAAGATCTATCATCTGATTTGAAAGATAAAAGCAAGTCTCATCACGGAAAGCGAATCCAGGTTAACAGAAAATTGAAGCCTTTAAATAAGCACTAATTTAGGTGCGATACAAGAATAAGTCTTAAAAACACCATGACATTGTTCAGTTGAAGAAGTGCAGTCGGTGATTTCAGAATAAAACAGCCATTTGATAAGCAATGAACAATTAGTGGCAATTGGTGGTCTTAATTGGTAATTTTTAATTTGCGGTAGCTGAAAGCCTTCTTACTAATATAAGGCATTTAGCGAGAAAAACGACATTTTGACAGCACCGCCAACTAAACAAAAAATTTTCAAGTAATTTTTTATACGAAAAATTTAAATTTCATAGCTAGATTTTAGCGTAAGTAGTTCGTAAGATATAAAGATAGATGTTTACTCTTCTCCACAACGTCACTTTATATATCAAAAATATTTTTTTTAAGTATTTACTAATATTTACGTACCAAAGTTCAAACTTGTAAAATAATATATCAATTAGAAACTTTTCGTTTAGGTCCGCCCCCTCCATAGAAGTAGTCAATGGTAGGGATATATGAAAGAGTTCTTGAGACATGAAGCTTCTTTTCCGCTTGCCTTCCTTCGATCTCCACTCCTAAAACAATTATTAACTGCATTTTATTCTAGCCTTATATACTTTGGTGTATCAAAACGTAACTGAAAGTCATGGCAGCAAGCTATTGCTAAAAATTTATCAAACCACTGGTTTTATGAAATTTTCAACCAAGAAGAATTGACTATCTGTCGGTTAAAATAGTTTAGTTCCGGTAAGGAACAGGAATGGCTTCTCCCCATGGAGGTGAAAAGGATGGTATGTATTTATTTTCATTAATTCCGACATCCCACCTTGATCAAAAAGTTCCCGGAATAACCACCATGTGGCGCTTTTATTGTTCCGATTTGAGTTCTGTTTTTTTTGTTAAGTTGGTACATCTGTTGTCGATATTCCTTCTAAATCTTAGCGTCATAGCTTGACATTTGCAAAAGTTACGTAGTCAAGAGTACATCAATCTCTGTGTGTGTGGGCGATTTTTTACAATTTTAGAAATGGATTTAAATTTGCAACAACGAACTTGTATTAAATTTTGCGTAAAAAACGGATTTAATGGTGCGCGAACGTTGGAAATATTGGAAAAGTGTTTCGGCAACGATTCTCTAGAGAAAACGGTCGTTTACCGGTGGCAGGAGCGGTTCAAAAGTGGTCGTGAGTCAATCGAAGATGATGATGGCAATACTCACGGTTTTCATGGATTACAACGGTGTAGTGCATCATGAATTTTTGCCAGAAGGCCAGACAGTAAACAAAGAGTATTATTTGGGCGTTATGAGACGTTTGCGTGAAGCAATTCACCGAAAGAGACCAGAATTGTGGGCAGAAAACTCGTGAATTTTGCACCTTGATAACGCACCGTCGCACAGTACTCTTTTTCAGTTGGTAGAATCTTCCTGGATTATTGTCTTGTTGTTCTCTGTGTCAATATTCTGTGTGTTCAATATTCTCTTTATTCACTTTGTTTTGTGATGTATCAGCATTAAAGGCAAATTTCACCAATCTACTATTTAACAGATGGCGCTCTAACAAAAATTATAGACATCGTTATATTTTAAAATTTTTCTGCGAGATTGGAGGCGCATTTGTCTCCATTCGGATATCTATTTTTCTCAGAAGTCGACTCGGTGAGTCTCGCACAAAGCGACTGACTATTCAGACATTTACGAGATTCTTGCAGATTTAACCAACTGGGTAATAAAATAATAATAAAAAAATAATGTAATAATAATACAGTACATTATTTTCTCTTCATGAATTAAAATTTACGAAAATAACAATTCCACTCTGTTGTAATTTTTTTTTAATTATATTTCTTCAATAAAAATATTTCATTTTCCCTCTCTTCAGCTGGACTGCATCGTTCTTTCTTCTGATGTTTTAGAATTCATAAAAATTGTTCACGTTTTGGTGCAGTTCTGGTCCATTGCAACTATCTCAAGTTCATTGCCCTGACCGTCGCGGCCACATATGAAGAAGGAAAATCCGCGATCAGTTGCTGTGTCACGATAAAATATTCTTTTAATTTTATAAAAGGGTTTATGACCCATGAAGAGATCACTTGCAGGCTATCACTGAAGAACAAAAAAAAACAAACAAAGAACAGAACTATTATAAGACTTTCGCAAATTGCAAACTCCGCATGAATTTCTTACGTTCCAGATCAAAAGCAAAGATTTCGCTTGTTCGACAGGTTAATTTGCGATAGTGTGCGCGACATTTACCTGAAGATCGCGCGTGCTGCGATCGTATAACAGTACTAACGCCTATTAGCTCAGTAGTAAGTTGTTGCATAAAACTACCTTGAATTCGTTTCAACGCGTTCATTCAGTGTTAAGGTCTTTATAGGATAGCATCATAATGAAGTTACTTGCGAGTAAGTGCGCAATTCATAAGATACGTAGTATTACTCTTTAATTTTTGTTTGAAAATCGATCGATTGATCGATCGATCTCGGTGTTATTTGTGGAATTTGTAGTATACGCTGTGAGGAAGGCAAAAGTGTTAATTTTGTATTATCATAGCGGAAAGTGTGATATGGACTCATTTGTGCTGTTATTGTTTATTATCCACTTTGAATATTAATAAACCCATTCATTATAATACAAACTTATCTTTGAAACAAATACATAATTTAATTCGTACTGGTTTTCTATCCCACGTACGTAGATAATATTAATGAAGTCAAAATGAACCTCAATTTCAGTGAATCCTCGAATTCTTTAATTTAATATGTACCTTGTTGGAATAATTAAATAGTTCACGAAATCGTACAGCCTCATGAATAGTTATTAAAAATATGTACAATTTGCTTCAGTTCCATAATCGTCATAATAAAGTTCACTAACCTTAGAATCTAATAAACATAAATCACAAAAAAAAGTAATAATAAAAGAATACATCTAGCTAGTCTGCAAAATCTAAATGCTTGCGGGCTAACCTTTTAGTGAGCAACGAACGCTTTTGAAAAAGAAAATGTCGAGATATAACGGAGCAAACGCATAGATCGAACCCGCAGACTAGTTTTATTTGAGTCTTTCTTATACTTACCTGTTACCTGGACATATGCCAAGTCATGACCAATTACCATTTATACCGTACTTGACCGGCATGACTGTAGCGAATGCATTGGGAGTCGTTGAACGTTACATACTCGAAGGTAACAGTTGACCTAACAAATTAAAAGTTAAAAAAAACGTGAAGAAGTGTTCTGTTCTTTTGATTAAGCCCCTCATCTTGATGTTACCTGGTGTAACGTTCATATCGGATGCATTAGCTGAACATACCTTGAGATGTTTTTGGCAAAATATTTACAGTGTTTCAAAACTTTGTCAAATAAAATTAGTTTCTTTTTGCAAACAAAAGACTTAAGTGTGAAACTTCTTTTGGACAATCGTTCGACTGTTGATGGAACACTAAGCCCAAAAATCTAGTTAAATTGTATTTGGAATTGGGCATAATAATAGAGTCAGAGATTTGTGTACTTTCTTTCAAATAAATATACACAATACAATATACAAATCTGTAGTTTCTTGTGTCTCAGTTTTCGATTTATTGCTAGTTCACGACCATGCAAGCTCCATATTTTGAGGGGCATTTGTGTGGTAGATGTTTTTGCACCTGTACTTGCAAATGGGAGAAAATTATAGTGCTAACAATACCAGCAATCTGTGAAAACCTTGTCACATTGCCGAAATATTGCCGCAACTAACACGATATTGCCCTGTATTACTCCATTAATTGCTCCAGCAATAGTTGCCGGGCAATCAATTGCTTAAAAAATTGATCGAGCATCTTAATATGGAGTGTGTTGCGTGAAATATAGATAGACATTTCTCCACTACTTTTGTATAACGATTGCATGAAGGATTTTCATGATTTACTTATAGATTTATACATTATTCAGTTGTAGACTGAAAATGCAACCAACATCTTAGATTCGTATATAAATGTGGCGATGCGATGCGATGTTAACTAAGTACAATTCATATTGGTGAGTACAACTAGTTAAAGTGATATCGCATCGCTTTAGTAGCCTATTATTGATTTTCTCGCGTTACAAGGATAGGCGGTAAATCGCTAATAACTATTGGAAATTGAAGGTCTAATTCTGTATAGCAGAGAGTGGAATAGAATAGACTAAACTGAAAACAATAATAAATAAAAATAAGTAATTAATTAAACCTCTTTCAAATTTTTTTCTCAGCCACAATTTATTTATTTATTCTTATCGGAGTGTGCACTCCAATACCAAGAGCAAAACGGGAAATCTATTCGGATCGAAATTACTTAGCACTTTCATCTCAAATACTGGCTACAAATCTTCTTAAGGACAATATTGACATCGATGGCAATCATGTCCATTCGCCACTCGGAATATCCACTGTCCTTGCTATTCTGGCTGAAGGATCTCGAGGAGAAACCTATCAGGAATTTATCTCGGCCCTCGGATTTCCCGCAGATAAAAAGGACTTGAGAAGTTCTGCTAAGGCAGTCCTTCAGAATTTCAATGCAAAAGATGTTACGATAACACCATCCTTTAAGACATGGTTCTATATTTACAAGAACAACACGGCCAAGGAAGACTATAAACAAATACTACGCGACTATTATTTTGCCGAAGTGAAGGATATCGAACGATCCGACTACGATTGGAATGATCCAAAAACAAATGTACAATCGAATAACAGCAATAGCAAGGACATAATTGATTTCGAAACCCTTAAGAAATCTGAAGTTTTTGATGATAGTCTGGCCATTCCGATAAATACAGACGACATCGATGATAAGAAGGAGGCTTCAAAGTTCGATAAGGTCGTCGACGATAAACAATATGTTGAGGTGCCCGTAATTAAGGAAGAAATTGCTAAAGAAAAAGAACGAGAAAATGTTCAACATCTCATCGGTATTAACGACGAAGAAGTTAATGACGAGGACAACGAGACAATTAGAGATGTCGAAAAATTGGAAGTACTTAAAAAGGAAATCGAATCGATAAGACCTGTAGAGTCGAGCGAACCGGAAAAAATTTCGATCCCTTTGAAGAAACTCGACGATTTGGAAATAATGCAGACTCTTGAAAGTCAATTTTCGTCAAAGCGAGTAAGTTTCTTGAACAGAATAAATGGACAATTAAGTCAAACTGATGCGATTCTTAGGGCCGGTTTCACAGTCTTGGTTTAAACCAAAAATTTGGTTTAAACTTAGGAATTTGTTCGTGAGATCCTAAGTTTAAACCAAATTTTTGGTTTAAACTTCGACTGTGAAACCGGCCCTTAATCACTCCTAAAGTGTTAGTATCTAACAATAATGATTCTCCTTAGCATTAATCCTCCGGGCTAATCTAAGGATTCATCTGGTAGAAAACACTTCAGAGTCATGTTAAATCGTCTTCCTTTATACTTGCACATTTTCTTACCTCATTATTTTTTCATTCTCTTCGCTTTTAATTTCTAGTTGAACGGAGCCCGCACATTGTTTTCAAAGGACGATGTTACATCTGCACTAAGTGCAAATTCAATAGTTGGCGACGAAAGCGGTGGATTAACAAAAATGCTTCTCTTCAATGGGCTCTACTATCGCGGCAATTGGCTGCATCCATTCCTACAACTGAGAAATGGACCTGAAGATGTTTTCCACCTTAATAATAATGAAGCTATGCCAGCAATCATGATGAAGTCCCTTGGAAAATTTAAGACTGCGGATTTAGTGGAACTAAACAGCGAAGCAATTGAATTTCCGTATGAGGTAAATAATCTGATTAAAGTTGAGGTATTTGGATGTAGACATTGTTTATTTCGTTACATTTAACCTAATAGAAATATTATGTTCTGTATTAAGTAGTTGATGGGAAAATTTCGATTTCTTATGGATTTATTTTAAATTTTAGGATACACGTTACTCCTTGCTTGTTGTCTTACCAAACGAAAAAGAAGGACTTCACGATTTGATCGAGAAATTGCAGCCAAGGGATATTGCTAGTATTCGAAGTCGTCTATCCGAAAGTTCCGTTTCCGTTTGTTTACCGAAGTTTAATATCGATTCAACGAGCCGCTCTGAAATTATGCTAAAAAGTTTGGGATTAAAGAAACTATTTTCTGCCGACGAAGCGGATCTAGGCGATCTAACCGATACGGAAAAACTTCATATCGATGAAATCGTTCAGCACGTCAATATTCGAGTTGACGAAGGAGCAAGCAGTAAGGCAACCCTTACAGGAACTGCTACCGCCAAAAATAATTTGTCCAGTGATCGAAATATTGTAATTGATCGTCCATTTTTGTATTTCGTTATAAATGAAGAAAATAATTTTGTCATTGTGGTCGGTAAGATAATGTCGCCAGATTTTGTCGAAGACAGCGAATTTTAAAAAAATTGTTACGAAAAGTCTTCTTACTGTAGTTAATAGTTTTAAGCTCAGTTCTCATCAAACATGTATTTTTATATATATATTTATTTGGATTCTGAAATCTTACACAATTGGGATAATTTATTTAATTATTTATACAGAAAAACAAAAGAAAAGTTTCATAGAATTTATTTTGTTGGTTTGCGGTGAAAAGGGCTCTATAAATTCGGCGGTTAACAATTCATAGCCGAAATTTATTTATTTGAAAATTTAAAACTATTTGAGATCGATAGCGAAATTAATAAATATTGATTTTAAGCATGATATATTTTTTTTAATTATTTACTCCCCTTTCAACTAATACTATAATAACAATAGCTCATTTAAAAATATTGTACTTCAATACAATAATGTTAAATTTTCCTTCTTTCTTCGAGAATCGGGCGATAGCAGGCCCGTGCGCACGGGGGGGTTTTGGGGGTTCAAACCCCCAAAAAACCCCCCCCCCCCATTGGCTTATTTTCATAGGGAAGGGAGGACCTTTTTTTTTTTTTTTTTTAGGTGCATCACATTTAGTATGGGGGAACTTGATAAAACCCCCCCCCCATCATACTTTCCTGCGCACGGGCCTGGGCGATAGACAAACAAAAAATCTATAGTTTTTCGGAAGAGAATAAAATGGTGTCAGAAAGTGAAAGCCTGAAATTAATTGCAGGTATTTTGGATATTCGGCCCCCAAGCGGGTATTAAGTATATATATATGTGTGGTTACATACTAGAGATGGGTAATTCACGAGTAAACTGTTTCAAAAGAACACTTCATTGAAGTGAGTAAGTGAAGTAACTCATTCCTTTTGGTGAACTGCAGTTCCATTGGACAAATCGACTGACCTTTTTTTCATCATTATCTTCGAGATGTCCTGACCTTTCTTTTTTTAGCTCATCATCTTTTCCCCTCAAGTTGAACAAAAGACAAACGGAACACTAGGAAGTGAAGTGGTCAGCCACACGCTCGTCAGTGATTTTAACTCAGGTACTCATTTACAGTTGAGTGAACTGGTAGTCCGGCACCCATCTTGTCGCCAAGCAGATTCGAACCTGGTACTCGAAGGCAAGTGCTACAGCCACCCAGACTACCGCTTCGTTGGTACGCAATTCAAAAAGTTCTGGATTTTTCCGATATTCCTTCGTATATCTAATATCTAAAAAACCTCTCCGAACAAAACACTGCAAATGAGTTTATCGAAAATATATAAACTCAGTTTCAGACCAAGTGCCAATTAAATGAATGCACATTAATAAAATATGTAAAGTACAACTGGCAGAAGTGACCACCTTCATATGTTGACCACTTGACTAAAGTGGCCATTTTTTTACAGTCCCGACGTAAATCACCGATTTTACATACACTTTTCGTTTTGTATTGTGACCATTTCCATATTGTGACCACTTTTTAGCTAAAATTTACGTGCGAAGTACATCCTATAAGGTGGCCGAAAAGTGAGGCTGAAATAAATGAAGCACGAAGCTTAGTATCGAGACTATGTTCTGGATAAATGCGTACAAAAATACACCTTTTATATTGGTAATGTTGATTTAAATTACATATAGTATATTATACTGTACTGAATTATTTTTATAATCTGACCACTCATTTAAAGTGACCAATTTTGCACAGTCCTTGGGTGGTCACTATACAGAAGTTCTACTGTATATAACTCTTTCCCCACCAACCACGCCTGAAAGTTTCAAAATTAAACAATAATAATAACTACACATCGTTACCAAAAAAAAACTATGAAAAATGCAACAGTTATCGGGTTAAATTCAATTTATTTATTTTTTTCATGTTTATTAATTTTATATTTAGTATGTGTTTGTGTATATATTTTGTTATGTATATAGTTAACTATATGTATAACAAATGTTTAGACAAATTTTGATTATGCATAATATTGATTTTTGTAAGCCAGTATTTTCATATTACGTTTAGATATGTTAATATGTATAATTGTTTTTTTTTTCTTACTTTTTTGTTAATATTAAGTCCCAACATTTTAACAATTATAGAAATGTTAATTTGATATTGCAAAGAATGCATTCCCAAGAGTGTTATTTACACGTAATTAATGATAAATAAATAAAAAAAAAACGAAGAAATCTATTAATCTATTGTTAAACAAGATGATATCAACAAGAACAAATTTAATTTAAATATCGCATGTAATGTAGTTATGCCAATAAAATATATATTAAATTTATAAAATTAACTATATTATTTAGTTTGTTACTATTATTGCAATAATATTATTCTACATATAAGGAAGAAAATTTTTTAAATTTTCCTTTTTTAACACAAATTAAATATTTCTTAATACGTTTACACTATGTAAATTTTTCGTGTGTAATGTTATTTAGGAGAACAGTATAATTAACATGTTTTATTTATTGTAGTATTTAATAGTATTAAAGTTTACATTGTATGTATATATATGTATTTGTTATTTTTTTTTTAATTCTTTTAATTTTAACTATTAACGAAAATGAATTAATTTTTGGTCTAGTATTTTTGTATATAATTTATGTAGGTGTATGTAATGTGAATGTATATGTTTTCACTATTTTGTAAATAAGTCTCTCGAAACCCGCCCAGTAAAAATACATTTACTTGTTATTTTAAATGACACGCAATGGCAATTAATCCGTTTAAATTATAAATGAGACTTTAAAAACAAAATTAATAACAATTAATAATAATATGTATAAGTTTGAACCTTATAATCATTGTTCAATTAGTACATAAATTGGTAATTTTTTTTTCACAGGTTATATGTCTGATATATGAATTGTTTATGTGTTTGAAAAGATCTCGCCAGCAAGGCCACGTTCAACTTAAAGTTAATAAACGACCTATCAATATGGCTTGTAGTTAAATTTAACGTTCCGTTAACATCTGACACTATTTAAATGTTGTACTGGACTGAAAACAAAAATATGATAAATTAGAAAAATTGGTGTTTATACGAAATTGAAGTGAAATTGCATTGTTCCGGACAACATTATTTTTGGAGAAAATAGAAGTTTAGTATTGAGATACGGTTATTTAAAGTACAGACCTGTTATTGTAGGACTAAAATCATTTGTATTTTTATTTTTTTCAAACATTTCAACTATGACCGAAATTATCGCCTTAATGTCTTTTAAAAGTATAAGCAATTAACCGGCACCAATAGAGATATTAGAAATTTATACTGTTACATGCCTTACTACACTAACTACCAAATGAGATCATACATTGCAATATTTTCAGAGAGATATATGCAACAACCCGGTTAAATTATACAATCTTCCACATACATACTATCGAATGTACTCGAGATCTTACTATACACCACATATGCTGTTAAAAACCCGCAGCACAGTCCCGGATACTATTTATTCACGGATGAATTCATTTTAAATTGCACAGCGAAATGCATTATAATTGTTTGATGATAGTTTAGTTCAAAAATCATGATAGAAATAATGCTTTAATGCGGTTAATGTTAGTATTAAATAAATAAAAAAATTTGAAAAAGGTTTCAAACTAGTATCAATCGATCTGTGTATCCAGACAAACCGTACATGGCACGGTGGAAGTCAACATTGAAAATTTCCTGAAAACGAGTTATGCAGCGGTAACCGTAAATTTAATAAGTTAAGAAGTTGAGGTCGGCCAAAGTAGATAAAATTGTTTGATAGGAAGCCGATTGCAAATATTCCATACCTCCAGTAGTAAGTAAGTAAGCATACGATATGGTCCTTAAAAATACGAAATATAAAATAAAACGGATCACTTACTCCATTCACGGCGAAAAGACTCTCAAGCTGCGCAATAATGTTGCAAGAACATTCGCCAAACATTCAGCTTGTAGCGCCAATTGTCCAGCTCCTAAAGGTCCTATTTGCACGCCGGCCAGTTCACGGAAACTCGCTGCTACATCGTGAACCTTAAGGACGATATTTCGTGTCTGTAACGGCGAGGATGTATGTAGTGTCATATCCTGCGTAAGCTCAGTAATTCGTCGAATTGATGTTAGACACGAAGTCAGGTGCTCGGGTAATGAGGATAATGTTGCGTCGGACATTGCCACAACCAACAACTTAGACGATGTAACTAAGGTCAATGATTGTTCGGTGAGTTCATCGCGAGCTCTTTGGAATTTTGTTTCGTCGATGTTTGCTCCTCCTCCAGCAGCTTGGGCTGCGGAACATTGTGCGGCGACTTGATCCAACTTCACCAATAAACCAGCCATTGCAATATCAGTTTTGACCAATAAGGCTTCACCATTTATAACATTGAATCCGTTATTTTTGTTGTTGAAGACGATCTCCTCGCCGTGATAGTGGCCGACGGAATTTTTCCGCGACATTTGCGGCGAACACAGCAGACTTAGCTGGGGCCGCTGGTCCTGACTAGGATTCTTTAGGCAAACAGGCGGACAGTCACTGTTCGAGCGAGCATGGCCGTTAGAACGCGGCAATGGAATGGGTGGTGATGACGACGACGTAAAAGCATTATCGATTTCCCGATATAGACTCAAATTTCTATGCAAATGTGGCGAGCCAATCCCGGCAACTTTTCCTGGTGACGAACTGCCATCACTCATCGAGAGCTTCGGTAAGGGATGACCTGTTCGTAGAATCGGTCGAATGGCGATTGGCGGAAGTTTCTTAGGTGGAATTGTTATTACTGGCCGAGAATTTCCGCCTGAGTTGTCTTCTGATGCTCTTGGTGGTAAGATCGGAGGATCTATACTGCTTTTTGGTGTAACGTTCTGAATTTTCTTCTCTACTGTACTAAATAAACGATTCGATGGAGACGAATTCAATTTGTTCTTTAGTTCAAGACTCTTAGGTGGCCGTGCAGGTGGACTTGGATTGCCAGTATGTGAACATTTCCTAGGTGGTGGTTTAAGGTCGGCATTTTCAACTACAGCCGTCGTTGCGTTATCTTTCTTAGCGTTGGTTTTCGAACAGCACGAGAAGGTTCCTTTTCGTTCAACTGTTGGATAGTCAATAATATGTGGTGCAGTGCCACTATTCTGGAATGCTTCCGGTTTGCTATGGTCTATTTTGGAATTACCATTGGAATTACTGTATAAACTTTCTTCGAAATACTGCTCGTAGCTGGATACGTCAGTCGGTATAGTTACATTTCTGCGATCCTTGTTCTTTTCGGAATTTTCTAGGCTTGGCGGAGGTGGTATAATAAACGACATAATCTCTTCTGGCGTTAATTCTTTTGCTGGTGTAGCTTTTTGCGTTGGTGGAGCAACTATAACCTTGGCGAGGAACCGATCCAAATCACCGTAATCCTCTCCAGATCTACTACTATCATCGAACCCACGCGGTGCAGCGTTCAAAACCGATAAGGCATCAAGTTCATCAGGAGTCGGTGGTGGCGGTATGGCTCGTAAGTCAATCAAATCGGGGTCAGTCTCAATAAATGTATCCTCGCCAATTTCAAACCCGTACAGTTCAGATAACTTTTGTGCCGTTTCCAAATCGTTATCATGTTCGGCATCCTTCACGTTGCTTAGTTCTTTTAGTTGCCTTAGATAGTCTTTAAGATTGTGCTCCTTCGAGTCTGGCCCCACTAATACCGAACTGTCTGGACTATGCAGTCCAAAACTGGTTCTAATTGCATTTTTCTTTGGTCTTCGACTATCATTCGCGCGATCGCTGGAACGTTTCTGGGTCGGCGATGTGCTAGGAGTATGTACAGATTCCGAGTCCGATTCGCTTTGCGAGCAATCATGTCCAAGTGACTGCAGATCATTAAGCAGTTGACTCAGTCCGTTCAATTTTCGCTGCGAAACTGCCGTTTGTTGTGTTGGTATCAGTAGATCGATACCATCTGGACCAGACTCGAGATCATCCGACAAACTGGTATTTATAGAGTTCAATCCTTTGGTTATACCACTTAAATCCTGACTTATAGCTTCAGCAAGTAAAACTAGAGAATCACTGTGCTTTAGGGCTCCCGGAGCAGGAGCATCTTCGTTCGATGAAACTTTACTACTATTTAAACTCTCGCAATCGCTATCGAAATCAATCGAAGTACTACTCCACGGTTGTCGGCAGTTACTCTTCATTTCGTACTCATGGATAAGTTCGCCATGCTCGTTCAGATATTGTTCCGAACTTTCTACCATTCGTTGCATTTCGGCAACCCTTCGCAATACTTCTTCATTTCTTGCTTCGATTACACCATTCATGACAGTATTATCCTTTGCGTTTTCAAGCAGTTCCATTGCCATCATGCTATGAATATCGTATCCAAACTCGTCGTTATCACAATTCACCATTTTATGATGATTATGATTGGGCATTGCGTTGTTGTTCATGTTGCGATCGCAGTTGTCGCTGTCGTTTTCATTCTTAGCTGAAGTTATATTCTCTAAGGAATGGTATGGCGGTGGCATTAAGAAGTTCATGGTATGCGCTCGATTATGATATGGTAACAAGTAGCTCCACGACGCTGGTAGAACAGTATGTTCGGCCAAAAACGAAGGTGAATTATCGTCTTCATCGATCGGTTCGCGTTCACGAGTAACTATAAGCTCTCTTCCTGCAATTTAAAAAAATAAATACGTTAATGTACTATAAAGCTTGTCTGAATCTTTCAATAACAAGCATTTCAATTTCATGTGACTGGTGCACTGGCTTCATCGAACCAGAAGATCTGATTTTTTATTTTATTTAAACTTTAAAATTACCTGTTAATAGCCTGTAGTAGCCGGAAAGAACTAATGAAAATTCGCATGCATCGCGATCTTCCATCGAAAATTTTATAATTCGTTCGTTTTGCATTTGAACTGTTACAGAGTTTGTAACATCGTCTTCTCGATGAACCGTAACTCGAGCTAAATCTTGAAGTGTAGAAATTGGCTGTGGCTGTAAAGATTATACAAATATTAATAAAATTAACAGTAGAAATGTGCAATATTTAATTTAAAAAAATTAATTTTAGTAGAGTTCCACTTTGAGCGTTGAGCGCTCCGACCTTATGTTAGGTAAAATGGTTGGTCGCTAAGCGACCAAATAAGAAATGAAAGGTTGCCTGGGATTTAGAGTAGTAGCAACGCATTCTCTGAGGTACAGCTGATGTTTCCCATATCATCTATTTCTAAAGGATCGGTTAGCCAATAGGCTTAGTCTTAGTTGCCCTAAAAAAAGCAAATCCAACGATTTTAAAATCAAACAATACTTGACTGTGCATTAGTTAGTATACGGTAACAAATTTCGACGGTGTATTTTGCCATGGTAAGTGGGTGGAGACAGAAATAGTCCCAGAGACAAGGAAACCGGTGTTGGATGGGATTATCGACGTCATATTCAGTGGCAAAAACCCACAAGTTACAAGTCTCCAATCCTATCAAAGGTTTCAGCTTATTCGTCCTGTTAGAAGTCTGGAAGGATGTCTTGTGATTACTGTTCTTTGTATGAAGCTCAGAGCCAGCAGTTTCAACAGAATGTAGCAGTCAACCATAGGTGAGTTCATAAAACAGATCATAAATGAATTTAAAATTTCTTGATAATAAAATCAAAGCAAAAGTAACACTATTCATTGCAAACTGCAATGGATTACTCTTATTCTCCAGCCCACATTTTCACAAGAAACGTAGGACTCAAAGAGAGAGCTTATAAACGCTTTAGCTGACTTTATATACTTTATTTAATACTTTGCTAAGAATCAGGAGTACAGCGAGAGGGGACTTTTCGATTGCTAAGTTTATCTCCAAACCAAGGTAGATACCCCATATAGCACAGCAGTACAAAAGTACTTTACGTCCGAAATTTGATTAACCGCCAAATCGGTTAGGCTTCAGAGTCATAGAAGTTTTTTGCTGCGTTTTCAGTGCGATAATCTATCGAGAGAGATTGCGATGTTTGTTGATCCGATGGTAAAAGATGTGTCGTTTTCATTGAAACATATCGAAATTACTGTAATAATGCATTGAGCTTTTCGATACCGAATTTTGAACAAAGAAAATGAAGGCCATATTCAGAGAGAAATTTGATCCTTACACATGTCTTTGTTCCTTTTCGAATAGGTCACACTTAAAGCAAGGATAAGTTATTCCCATGGATACTAAATGTAATGATAAGATACCATCTGCAACTACTTAAATTCTCATTATACTTACTACCGAATGTCGGATTCCAGCTATTTGACTCAGGCCGAAACGTGGACTAATTAAAAGCACTCGCTCCACTCCATCCCTCTGATTGGTGCTGAAACATTTTGCTCCGTAGCTCGGAAGACCGGATATGATGTCGAGGTAGTGAATTTTCGCCTGTGAATTATTGATTAATTTGATTACGGTACGAGCAGTTACAGAGTGAAGGTAGAAGGTGGAAGGTATTCTCCCAAAATGTGTAGACGACTGATAAATCTGGCAAATAATGGCGTGCAAAAAGAAATGTTTGCGAAGTATGTACTTTATAGTATTGCGAATATGTGCCCATACAAATAACAAAGCTACTGTTGATATTTCACACCCTCGCAAACATCTATAGCATAAATTCGATCTTATGTCGGTGGGAGAATGGGAATGTATTTATACATACCTGAAGCTGTGTCAGCATTTTACTAGAGGATCCCGTCATTTGAGAATTTAATTTCAGGAAGTGTGCAATTAAACGTCTGAGTTCTTTGCGTTTCATCCCTTCAATTAGTGATGACGGTACAAAACGTTCAAGACCAAACTCTCGTCTAAGAAACAAAATATAATGGTTTCGTAAAGAAACAAAATAATATCAAAGGCCATTAATGGATATAGATGTCTGGATGAGATTGCAATCTAAAGTGTTTCGGTACTTACTCGACAACTTTAACGGTGAGTTTTGCTGGCGACACATTATTGGCAAGGGCGTGTTGATGCATATGAAGTGCAGCGAGCCTAAGTGCAACGTCGGGTTGTAATTCAGGAGCAAAACGTTCTTGCGTTACGTCGTTACAGCATTGCATGTATAAATAGTCTAAGGAATTAAGGTCCCTTTGAGCTAACTCAGCAGCTGAGACTGGAACAAAGGTCACTCGAAAAAGGCAACGAAGTTTATGAGCACCGGGACGTGCAGCTATCTGTAAATAAATTAATAGATTTTTGATAAGTAACGACATGTTTATTGATACAGTTCAATTACACGTCTATAAAAATATCTGTTAGGAAACTTATTTAAAACGAAATTTCTCAATACGAAATTTTTCTGATCCCTTAAACTTAGCACAACTCTAAGAACAAGATGTCGTCCTTATAACTCCTTTTCCGCCATATTAGAAAGCGCACAGTCAACATTTCACACAGTAACTTCAACCGAAATCGTTGAGCTTATAATACGTTACTTTTGAATTTGGCGTCATTCCGGTCAGTAAATGATACTATATTCCAACTTCAGTAGCCAATATTCTCCTCAAAATTTCTAAACGTAGTTGAATTTTCTTGAACTCATTTTCTTTTAATAAACATTATTTATCCTGTAAAACACCTATTGTAACAAAATGCAAATATTTTTAGTATTTTCAAATTCGATAATTCGATTGTTGCCTAATCGGTTGAAAAACAATGTAAACTGTGGCTCCGATTACTTCCGAAATGTCTCTAAACTTAAAATGAATTTTATTTTTTAAAGAAACCAACAGAAATCCTACAATAAAAAATTATGTAATTCTATTACAACTTTAGCTCATCAGAATTTTCATCAACAATACGGAAACTCACTCGGCTCATTATGGACAACTTTTTTGAAATATTGGCATTAAAAACAACGGATGTGAAAATCAAGATCTCTATATATGGTACATATGTACATACTTATTAGTTCGAGCAATCTACCCACTTACAATTCAACTTACTATCTCAAGAGCATTGTGAGCTATATGCTTTCAAACGTGTTGTTTGCGTGTTTGAGGTATACTAGTCCCAAAAACGTGGGAATAGAAAATAACATAGTAGCAATTTTGTTTAATGTTCTTTTTAAAATAAAGATAATACAAGCGAAAAAAATGGTAAATTCATATTTTTACAGAGAAAAAAGTAGTCTTAAAAACTAGAAGGAAAAAAATAAGAAAAGTTATGAGATAAATCATATAACATCCTAATTACAAAAAAAAACACACGAAAAGAGATCTATTCTGCGAAATCAAGTGTTACGCCCACATCAAACCGAGATAAAAAAAATACAGCACCGAAAATAAACACCTTGAACCGTCCAATATCGTGTTAATTCACTACCAAAAACAGTACCCGTATAAACATTTGTAATGAGCTTAATTGTGTTTTTGATGTATTAAATCATGTAACTCAATAATTGTATTAATTGGGAGAAACTTATGATTATGCGAATACAATTATATATAGCTGTGGGCACGCTTCGAAATCCATTTTAAAATTAATAGATAATAAGAGTTTTTTCAATATGACACAATTGAGCGACTACTAAAATAATTATTTCACAAGTTTCTGGGATCTAGGATAATTTAGCTAAAGAAAAATATATCAATAATATTCAGAAAAAAAAACCAAAAATATCTCTAGGAACTATCTTTCGATAACATTACAGTACTGAAAATTTGCATTATATATGAATTTAGTTTAGAAAAACGTCAGAATAAATATTTTCAATATGAGTTCGGTGATGGCGAGTCAATATGGATTTTCAATACTGAACGAAATCAGAAAGAAACCTGAATTTTGGACTTCATAACAATTTTATGCTATATATATTCAAAATAGACTTACCACAAAGCACATCCTCGAAGAATGCCCAGAAACCTCTTCTTTCTTTCACCATCACATCCCTCCCTTAGATGTCCTTTTAAACCCAACACAAACCTCAAACTCCCAACTCTTTCAACTCCTCTCCCATCTAAAGATTTTAAACCAAATTTAATCGACTTATTTTTCCAATAACAATACCTATGTAAAAATACGAAAATTAAGAAATAATGTGGAAAAAACCCTGTGTAAATCAGCGCCGCATGTACGTAGCTTACAGGGCGCCTATCTAGCTCTGTCTAATCTTTAGGCTGTAGCTAAGAAAAATAAATAAATAAATAAATATATTTACTATTTAATTTTTTATTAGAAGCCTATTAAATAGCAATCAAAGGGAAAAAAATACGTGTTCATTTTATCATGTCTCCTCGCAGTTTCTGAATTTTTAAAGTTAGTACTGCATAGGTACATAAGTACTGTATCGATACTTGCTACATAAAAAGATTGAAACCTCATAGATACTCTATCCTAATAACACATAAAGCGATAGATACCCTCGATAGTAAAGTGTTGCCTTCAGAATGATACAGTTCTCGGTTAAAATTCTGGTAATTTCATTCATGTACACATGTATAGTAAATATAAAAAATAGCCAAAAGAAAAAAATTGCAATAAAACCTACATTTTGTTTTATTATAGAATTTTATCACTAATACAGTATCACTGCAGTAGATACTGGATTTTTAATATATGTTCAGTCCTGAATCAATTATGTTTAGCAGAATTTAGTCAGTATCTGAAATGTTCTGCTGAAAATCTCCGTGTTTCAGTACTGGAAGAAGAAAAAACTCCACTAGAATACCGATAGAGTGGAATTCTTTAAACGTCCTTACACTATTCTCTCTTCTCAACCCTACGCTAGTACAGTAGTTCGTGGTGAGGAGCAAAGCTTAGAACCTTTTTTGAGATCGCCAAAATTTTGCAAAATGTGTGCTGTAAGTTCATGAAATTTCCTTTACTACCTTTATATTTAGCTTTAGTTTCGATGAAATGTTTAACACTAAATGTCGGTGTTGCACAAACTACAGTAGGACGAACCCACTACGCCGTACGGCGTACGTATATATACGGACTATTTTCTTATGCTTGTGTTATAAGATCTGTACTAATGCTAAAACGGGAAAATATAAATTTATTGGGATAGAACTTTGATCGCAATACTTTTTTATTAAAAAATTAATTAGGATACATACTGACATTTATTTGAAATCTCTATAATCCTGAGAAGGTGCCAATAATAATCCTAAGCGACAGGAGATGAAAGCCTAAAAGGCTCTTCAGCAAGTAAAAGACAATGCTGTCGAATATAGTACCTAGCATCTAAATCTTACAAGAATTGCCTCAATTGAATTGCTAAGTAACGCTCTATATATTAATACACCCGAAAATCTAATCTACCCTTAATGACACCTACACAACACAGCTTTAGCCCGAATTATAAGCAGAAGCAGTACACTGACGACCTTCAAGGACTTCATCCTGAAGCACATGCAAACAAAACCAATTGTTGTCATTATAGAACAACAACTTTAAAAGCTTATCTTATCGAATTTTCTATTAGCGTCATTTTATCTTAAGCATCATAATTATTTATGAACAAGGGATATTAATTTACTCACCCTTGCAAGTGTTTCGTCTGCATCTAATAAAGTCAATTTGTTTCTTTTCAGACTTTTAACGTGTTCAAGAACAAGACTAAAATGCTCAACGGCATTTATGCAAAGCTTATCCCGGAGCGAGGAAACAACGTCCTAAAAGAAAGGAAAAATAAAATTAGGCCTTATTTTTTAAATCATGAAAAAGTTTCGAACTTTAATTTAATTTAATTCTAAAAGACTGAATTTATAAAACACTTCGTAGGTGTATTTATAATCAATTCTATTATAATACGCTTTCTTACATGCACTGTAGTTGTCGCATCGTACTTAAAAGATTTTGTTTGACCATTTTCCAGGAACACTTTTAAAACATTCGCCATTGGCGGAACACATAAATCACCGAGCGAGAATGCTGATGGCTGAAAATAATAATAAAAATTTGAATAATTCCAAGTTTCAATTAAGCCTTGAGGAGCTATGCTTTGATTTAAATTTTTCTTAAGACAGAACAAGCTATCAATTTAGAGTTTTATGGCTTTCTTGAATGGAAAAATTATTTACGCATCGATTCATTTTAGTTTTACTGTCAACAAAATACTTGACATACATATTGCTCTGATATTTAATCATTTAGTTAATTATATCGATTAGTTACCGGGAACAGAGGAGCTCCATTGACGCAAACACTCTCAGCAAAACGCACTCTACTAGGCCGTGTACGTAACTTAGCTCGCTTCCCTGCCGACAGCAAAGTAGACTTTCGTCCTGGTCCTGCATTACTGGCTGGCTGACATACTAAAAGTGATACCTGAGATTCACACGAACGCACCAGCTGGATGACATGATCTCGGGGAGCTTCTTTTACATCTTCACCGTTTACAGCTAAAATTTGGTCACCTGGTTGTAACTGCAATTTTAATAAGTTTCTATTAGAGACTGTTCAAACTTGATGTGATCTTTCGCTGTACTTTATTAACGCTTGGTCCACCTTCGGTTACGAATCTTACAATTACCGGTCTCTCACTGCCCGCTACAAAACCGAATCCCACAGTAGCGTTGCGCTGAAGCACAGCAATACGTGGTTCCGGTGGAGTACTATCCCACCGGACCCAGTCAGGTGCTTCATATGTTGTAGTTTTATTAAGATGACTATACCAAAAAAAAAAGGAGTAAGCTTGAGATCTTAATCTGGCTGAAATAGGAGACTCACTTGATAAAATATGAGCGTCCTTTTGGGTCCACAGCCTTTTCCCAACCGTACGGTAATTCATTGTTTTGGGGCCAATTTTCGTTGGGTGGTAGCCAACCAGCTGTTCGTGTTATGTGACTGTAAATAAACATAAATATTGAACTATGAAAATTTTTTAAAAAAAATTTAGTCAAATTTTTCAGACAATTTGATAAAAACACTTCAAGCGTATAATTTTCGGAATGTGCTACTATAAATTTCCTGGCAAATCTACCCACTAGTGTACCCATGTTAAGTTTCAACTTCGTTCATTTCCGTTCTTAAAACACTGAAACCAATTCTTCTCTCACACCGCACGCTCTATAAACTCATCGCCTACAATGTATGTATGGTACTGTGAAAATTGGAAGACCAACCCCACTGGGAAATTTGAGGAGAACTCCGCAAGGGAGCAAATAACGAGGTATCTACTATCCCTCACAATGAAGCAAAAAAGGAGATTAATAACAAAATAATGCAGAAAACCGTCACTTCTCTTTTTTTGCTCCGAATGGATGAAAATGGGACTATATGAAGACCATTTTTGAGTTTTACTGCAGAACTAGTCCCATTAGAGATCTCATTTTAAGCTCCCTTACAAGTATTTTTGAATGCTTTCTTTGGAGGTATATTGGAGATCTGAATTTAGCGGCCATGCTCTTGCAAAAAGGAGGTCAAATGGAGTAGAAAACGAGGTCTCCAAACCTCCCTAAGGAGTAGTCCGGGATTAATCATGGGATGCTCCCATTTCCTACTGGGATTATTTAGACGTTCTTGAGATATGAAATTCCAGCGAATTTCAGATCCAGAGTATATCGAACAGCAAGGGCGTACTTACAAGGTAACAAGAAGGACACTTGCTCCAACCTGTATTCCACTAAATCGAAAAAATTTCCATTTTTTATAAATTTATTGCTTGCTATTTTGGCTATTTCATGGGTCGATGGTTCAAATCCGGCTCGACGGATCGAGAATATTCAATCCGTCTAGCCGGATTTGAGTATATTGCAGACAAACTATTTTCGGGTTCTACTACCCCTATAACATCGTGTACTTCTCTATGTTACCTTACTCAAAGGACAAGCATTTAGAAAATTGCAATTTTTCGCGAAACTCTGATACTTTAATTTTTTTATCGATTACAAATCAGCAATCCATGAAACTGTACTTTTTTATTAATGCAATACTAAAGTAGTGTAAAATACTCAAGAAACAGAATCAGCTACTTACGTATGTATATATTCTATGTTTTTCAATCAACTTGCAGCCTTTTACTCTGTTTTATTTGTTGTCTACCTTACGGCAGGTACACTATTGTACAATGAATGTACACATACCTGTACATATTCTGTTTCCCAGACTTTTTTTTTGTATTTAGTAGAAAAGTTTAAAAGTTTTCCGCTTGGCAAAGTGTAAAATTTAATCAGCCCCTTCAGTCATTTTCTGCGCTAGATGGTGAATACATATAAAAAAAAACAACAATGAAAAAAGCATACAGATTTGTCCCTGCCAGGGGATGTATTCCACGAAGAGAAAACCAGACTCTAAATTCTATACGGCATCCATATATACACATTATATTGTCAGTTTCTTTTTTCTCCTTTTTATTAAAAAAAAAAAATAGGAAAAAAAAGAAAAGCTATTTGTGAATTTAGTCTCAGATGCTGTGCTTTGGTGCAAGAGCCGTGTGATATCGGGTCACCGCCCGCCCCCGGCTGCATAAACTTTACGGGTTGAAAAACTTTTTATTTGTATATGAGTAAAATCAATTTGGATCATTGTCAAAGGAATATTAACCTGTAATCTATTTACGATCGATGAAATCAATATACTTGAAATAAGTAGTAATTGTAATGAAAAAAACATAGCGAAATGGTAAAGCTGATTCGTTTTGGCTTTCTCTACACTAACCTTATTATAGAGTCGCTTCCCTCCTTTCTTCCTTATTAAAAATTGTATTTTTAGAATTATGTTACTATTATAACGACCAAGTTCCGTAACAACTTCTACCACTAACCCTTGAAAAATTTCTGCTGAAAGAAATCGATTTTTTATTAGTCTACAAGACAGACCCCAAATCAATAAGAAAAAAATGAACAAATGTCTAATCATCATCTCAATAAGTAAACTTAATAAAAGATCGAAATTTCTCATGAAATCCGTGGTGTTCGTCTAATCAGAGTGTGTAGCACATATGGGATAGTGGTCTGAACTTACCCTATCTCCCAACACTTTTCTGTTCATTTTTTTTTCTCAGACGTCTCAATCAGTTGAGAAAATATAGAAAACTCAGCATTTTATCGAAAGCAGAGTCGCTGCTCCATTGGATTCTGTGTTCTACACGGGATAAGGGTGCACAAGAACACACGCAAGGTAAAATGTTAAAAAAAAAATCGTCTGAAAGTTTTAAGTCTCCACCTACCTCCCTACAGTTGCACGCTACGACATTGATATTTAAATTAAATAAATACTAAAGTGTCACTCACTTGCAATAGTACAATCGACCATCTTTCCCCGTATGAGCTGTCCATCCATCTTTAAGCGAATCCTGTAATATATCAAGATGGCGACTGACATCCCAGCAATTTGGTCCCAGGGCTTCCAAGCCCACTCCTACTGACGACGGATCATTTCGTGCGGTATGCCCTGATGGTAGGAGCATTATTCACATAAAGAGCTGAAATTTATTAAAAAAAAAAAAGAAATACAATATAACAAAAATAAGAACGAGTAATAATAATAAAACCAAAATAAACGATTGGTAAGGATGGACATTAATAAAGACATACACGATTAACACTACCCCTATTGCACCTTATGATAGATGAATATCCGTTCTTAACCTAGGGGACAAAGATTGTAAGAATATACTGTTGTGTCACAAACATACAAATTCATATATCACAAAGTTCTGTAAAAAAAAACAGCATTAGGAGAGTGTAGAGGATGTAGTGTGTAGAGATGTTTTATACAATAATAACCCCTATGAAGTGTGAGCAACAATGACTTAGCTCCGAGTTCCGACATGTTAAAAACATTCTTTCAGATACAAACATATAACATGATAAGGTACGGAAATGAGATACTAAGGCCGGAGGAAAAGACCTTCATTTTGTTCAAAAGGAAGAAAAAAAAAACTTGTGTAATGTACTATATGAACCTGACAAGGGTGACGTCGGTGCTAACATTAGACAGAAAAAAAAAGTGGGAAATAACTCAAAGAACTATACGAGTATGTTTAAAGCAACAATGAAAGAAGCAAAAAACGGAACAAACAAAAAGTTTTCTATGTGTGACCATAATAGAGTTGTCATGTCCTAAATGTGATGTACTCAGATGTATCCTTTTTGATTTTCGACTGCCTCTTCAGGACAGCAAAAAAAACCCGTTCCTGAAAGCATTCCAGAAGGAAGAGAAATAATTTAAAATAAAAATACATTCCGAGTAACCGAGTATACGTATAATAGCCAAAAGGATTCATGTGTACTTTGAATACAAATGTGAATACTGTTGAGAGTATAGCCGAGGACCCTGTTAAAAAGTTCAAATTATTCTGAGGTAAGGAAAAGTCCTTCAGTAAGTTTTTTCTATAGAAAATACTCTACCTTGCCACTTCAAATATTAATTTCTTTGTCCGATTTTACGTCAACAAATGACATTAGAGTCAAGAAAACACACAACTGAATTTAGTGTTTAAGAATAATTCATATCATTACAACTTTCATATTAAGTATTGTTTCATGGAGTATAAATGGTGTCGTATCTTTTATTGTCGTCTTCATAGTCCTTATTGACTTTCAATTAAATTAATATTCACTTGATAACAGTCAGCACTATACTAGTGTAAGCTGGAGAGAGGTTATGCCATGGTCCCCTTTTATCAATAAATTAGCAATATACTTTGACACAACAAAAATGCAGATATTGTACACAGGTACTCGTAGGTGCATTGTCTTCATGGGCGCAGAAAAAGTTAAAACATTTAAAATAACTTGTACAACAAAAAGGGTACAATATAAGGTATCACAATAGGCTAGAGGCTAAGTAACTTCCACATGAGGTTAAGTATATATTAATGTCTCTATTTTCGATATTTGTCGTTACGCCTGGACCATAGAATGAGATATAAAAGGCATTAGAACGAGAAAAATGGTAGAATCAAGGTACTCTTTTCTCTAGCTAACTGTAAATGAGTACCTTAGTTGAAATCCGGGCAATAATCACGGACGAGCATGTGGCTGACCACTTCACCTCCTAGTGTTCCGTTGGTCTCGTAATGAAGTAACTCTAGCATTACTTCCAACTACCCAAGTTGGGCTGTTGCGCCATTGATTACTAAATGACTTCTATTTATATGAAAAATTGCTATGATCGACGAGTGAAATTTTACTGTACTGCCGAAAAGAAGATTTTATATTTAAGTGGTAGCGGTTAATGATCATAATTTTTTTTATTTAATTACAGTAAGTTTTTTCTAATTTCAGTAAAAGTCCACCCACTATTATTGGTCAAATATTTCTAGACTAGTATTCAAGAAAGTCAAATCTGTATTTCCCGACAGATGCCAAGGACTTGATAAACATGAACAGACCAGACCATAAGTAGAACATAAACTTCAAGTTTAATTAATTTAAAACTTTCTTCTTCTTTCACTAATCTCTTCTATTATCTGAATACCGAATATGTAGAGTAGGTATCTGCTGCTCTGTGCACTCGTACCAAAGTTGTAAAGAGATTACGTCTAAACTCAAAATAAAAATTAACTGAAATATCGAACTGTATCTAAATTTAAGAAATAAATATATCTATCTATCATAAACTTACAAAAATTAGATGTTCGAAATACTAACCAAGTCTGTGATGGTGGCATTCTTTAGTGATCGTTATTAAGACATTCGTTTTCGTTAGAAAAGTTTGATAACTGGCTTTTTGAAATCATCGTCTGAAGGTCTGAGTTCTGAAAAAATAAGAAAAAAAGCATTATATTACCAGAGTTACATGAAATATGTATTATATTTGTACGGCTGTCCGATTTCAAAATCTAGTTAAGGCTTTTCAATTTTTTTAAAAGAGGTGTCCAAAAACTTCATAAATAAATATTACTATCCCGATAAGTTGGGAGCTCATCCAAGTTATCTTGAAGGACCGCTAGCGGATTATTAATATTATTCCTGAGGACTGAGTAAAAATAGGTTCTCAGGGTCTTCTTAAAAATTTCCCAAAAAGCACTTACTTGGTTTTGAAATGGGACAGCCGTATGTATAGTAAAGTAGGGTAAGCACAATTCAGAAAAGAAGAATTTAGGTTGCTCGAAAATAATTAAGAAAATGTTCATATCCATAGATAATCTTTCAACAACAGATTATTACCGCTAACAAAAATTTACGCAAAGCATTTTTCTATTGTTCAATATATGGGCATTCAGAACGATTGGGAAAAAAATAGCAAATCGAAGAAAAAATATGCTTTGCTTACTTTAGCTCCATGATTAATTTATAAAGATGCTGTAATACCTAATGTAAGCCATCGCGTTATACTGACGATAAACATCACATAACCACGCACATTTACCATGAGAACATACTGCCGAGTAAACCATACGTATATCGTGTATGTCCATAGGTACGCTGCGAATATAGATTACTCTTACCGTATAATCCCGTTTACGTAATCCGAACCGGCATGAAATAACAGAGAGGGAAAAAGCGGTATTTTATCGCGATAATGCCATACAGAAAGAAAGTAAAAGAATGAAAGCCACCGGTCAAGATATTATTGTTTTTATAGCGTAATGACAATATTATTAGTACGTACGAGTAGTCATGTGAACATCTCGCAATTTATGCTGCCTTTATTGAAAAAGATAATTCACACACACACACCGGTGCCTCTAGATATACTGAGACAAATGATGCATTTAATTAAATTGAAGAATATTTGAATTGCAAAACTGTATAGCTACTAATAGAGGTTCAGTTAATTGGATAAATTTGTTATATAAAAATTATGTTTATCCATTAACAATCTTGTTCCGTTGGCCGTGAGGCATAGGGCAAACACACAACACAACGGTCAAGTCGGGAACCCCGTCTTTGATGGTTTCAGCATCTATTAAATTTTAAGACCACAGACGATAAACCCCCAAGAAAGCTGGGTTTAGGACCACAATTTCAGAATAAGAATATGTAGAAAACGATTCTTATTGCTGGGCTATACCAAAACCTTGTTGTAATTTTACATAAATTCTTGTTGTAATTTTACAAAATTCTTCTTGTAATTTTACAAAATTCCTGTTTAAAAAAAACCGTTTAAAAACATTTTTTTTCTCAAACCGGAAGACGATGACCGTAGACCGTGAACTCTTCGTCTTGTACGCAATTAGATTATCATCTTAAGATTAAAATTAACGACAAAACAGTTTTTCGAACATGCTCAGCATTGAACAGTGTCGTGAAAACGAGATATTCGAGATTTAAGACGCCATTTTTTCATAAATGAGATATTTTATGTGGTCGGCAAGCTTGGTGTTTTAAGTTCAACTCCTTTTGGTAGCAAACATACAAAATATCCCTAAATTGTCCGATCGACTGATATATGATAACTTTACATTGTGATTATTTGCGGAAGCTAAAAATTCCACAGATTTGCTCAAAATAAATAATGGAACGGTATAGAATCCGCGAATGGAAATCGTACGAAAACAGTTAATTGATACAGTGTTTTGGTGGATTTACAACGCCACGTTGCAGAGCGACTTTATCCCCAGAAATCCAACACAAATCGGTTTTCATCGGCTGTAGTCGTTAGTGTGTTGATAGCGATTTGCAGCGAACATATCTCTGCGGCGCGACTTTCCTATAATTGCGACACGATAGAAATACGGTGAGCTGCGAAATCCGTGTTATCACGGTTGATTATATGGAAGCCAGCGTCGATGAAAAAGCTGAAAACTGTTGAACTTTTGCGACGCCACGAGAGATCTCATTGGTTGATTTTATATTGGGATAAAGTCGCGCCTCAACGTGTTCGATGTAAATTCACCATCATTAGTGTGGATTGATGCAAAACAAGAGTGCTTTCTAAAAAAAATACTGCCGCTGCCGCTGCTTTCTGTTGTCACGGCCTTAAGAGACACAAGTATCGTAATCCATTGAATTAATGAAGACGATAATTACTTACTGAAAGGCAAGAAAAACTCTTCAGAAATATATAAAAAGAATTAAGTACAGCTTTGGATGAGTAATTAATTAAGTTATAATAAGTAAAGTGTCTTAAGTATTGTCTTGCAAAGTAATTTGAAGTGTTTTACTTGAAATACCGGTGACCCCGTAGCTCTCTCTTTCATATATATTGCAGAAGCAATTTTATCACATTTCAATTAATCATTTCAAATACATACTTTCCTTTATCTAATATATATTTACCTTATTTTTTACTAATACGATTCGTAGAATGAAGTCATACCCAATATAATATTGTATCACATGTGATACAAACATTATATCAATCAGATAAGGTTCGCTTCTGCTGATTTCTGCCCCAGAGGCAAAAAAATTAAGGGCTTTTTTTTCGACTAAAGCCCAACAGTCAACAGTAAAATATTTCGATGTGGAATTCTATCTAAAAATAGTTCGCCCGCAATCTCACAATATAAAGTGGGATAAATTCGACAAAAAAAGATATGTCGAAAGGAAACGTTGTCAGTATATGTGATGTGTTTTCAGATATATAAAAAAAAAGTTCCCTGAACGAAAACCTCCAGCAACGACGAAAATACAATGTGTCCTACAACAGTAAAAGAATTCTAATAATAAAATTAGATTCTGTATTCCAAGCAAATTGTCTACTGGCTGGAAGATGAATGTCGAGTTAAATTTGTAAACCACATAAGACAAAAATCGATGCAATAATTTTAATGTATAGAGGAAAAAAAAAGAATATAACATATCGATTTTTATTATTCGGAGAATGGCACATTAGGATCTTATTGTTATTTACAAGGACATCGTAGTATCAAATACTAAGACACGCTATAACGATTTTATTGGTTTATTGATCAAAAATTTCCATTAAGTTCCATCCAGTGGCTTATTATTTTCCATCTATCGTACATAGATACCAGATACGTCTATCATAAAGTATTCTTTTATTTAGAGCTAATACTTATTGCGCTATCTATTGGGTACTTGAAGTAGATACCATTGCGGTTTAGCTTGTTAAGTGCAAGAAGTATTATAGACACGACTGGTTTCTATTTAAAAATCCGTTCAGTAAAGACTTACGGAAGTAGGTGACATGTTTAGATACAATAAGTCTTACCAATAAATGAAGGAGGGTATGACCTTTAGAAAGCAGCAAGCACCGAACAAAATATCGACACTAAATACTGTAGATACTCGGTACTATCCAGTGTAGGCTGTTTTACGAACATCGCGCGAGAAGCCCTCTTTATTGGAGCTGAATGAATCGCAAAGTATGTAGCTACTGATTGCGTATTCTTGTTGCGTCGTTACCGCTTGTGGGTTCCGGAGTTGCTGTAGCACAAAAATATCTACCCCACCTATTCGTTTAGTTAGGTATACACATATGTGTTAAGAGAATTACACTGAGAGATAGAGCACATATGTGGTAATATAACACCTTAACGAAGAAATAGTTAGGTACATTACTTTTGTGGTAATAATATACCGGAGTATACGACGAACGCTTCGAGTAGAAAAAAAACCGTGTCTATATACTTTTTCAATCAAAAGTTATGATGTCGTAAATTATTACCTGGGCCAAGGAAATTTTCATATTGGATTTATTAATCAAATCGGTTATCACCCAGTTCGGTGTAGGCGAAAGTTTGCGAGAGTTGTTTGAAACTTAAAGTAATTAAAACTCCCGGGCGCTAGCTCATTTTCTTAGCATAGAACTCAACTCTTCTATGGATCTTTAGTTTCAACAAATGCAAACTTCTTTCATTATGAAACAAAAAAAAAGTTTTATAGAATGCAATTAATTCTGTGAAAGTAAGTGTGGAGTGGATATTAGGAACAAAGATTTAACGAATCTATGCGAAACCCTTTAAAAGATAAAAATTTCTTTCAGCAGTTTTGATACAACTTTAAATTTTCTGGGTCAAATTTGGAATATGATTAAAGTTGGAATGCGACAAAAGTCGTTACACCGCGGCCAACCTATAAAAATTAGCAAGAAAATTAATTTGAATTTTTTTGTAATTTTTTAGAAGGCAGTAACCAGTGTAAGAAATTAGGGTGCAGTTTTTAAATTAAGTACATACAGTGTGCATAGTTTGGAGCAGGAGTATTCGTATCGTTTTCGATATTCCCTTTTTTTAGTGTTTTTTACCGTTTACACAATTTATATCAGTAAATTGCAAATGGTAACGTGTTGAACATAATTTGGTTATCGTTGAATAGCTCTAATAATTAGAGCTGTTAAAAAGGCTAATGGTTTTTGTTTTCTATAATAGTGCAGTTATAGCTCTTTCAACACCATTCCAGAGAAATTATTGCTTCATGGTCATTGGTTAACGTTTTTTCTTGATATTATAAAATACCATATTGTCACCTGTTGGTCTACCAGCCCAAAAATCGTGGGTTCGAATCCAATTCGTATGACATAGTCCTGAGCATTAACATATGCCGCATTTCCTAATGAACGTTTTCTTTGTAAGAATATCCTTTCCCAATCATAATTGCATATAAACGCCTAGGTACTACCCGTGTAATTGTATAATAGTGATCAGAGGGAAATGGCGGGTTTTGCCTATTTAGATAGTCCATTGTAATACGGAACAAGCCTCTATATTTGAAAAATACCAATTTTAGCATTTAGGAAAAATTATTATAATTGTATCAAATTAAAATCGTCCCACTTTCCACGTACATGTAATACGATTAAAAATAGCTTATATACAGAAATTCTCAGAAAATGTCACAATATCACAACTCAAGGCAAAAGCTCATATTAACCCATTGGCCGAATTTGACTCAATATCGTAATTCTTCACCGTAGATGTAAGAATTACCATTATTACATTAAATTTATTATCAACCGTGCTGCCAGTGCTATAGGTTGGTATATTGCGACTGATAGCTCAACCATAAAATTGTAACATTACCTAACAGATTTGTTTCTATTAAATTTAAATCCTTCTTCTATTCTCGGCATCCTTAAATAAAGAGGACGTTTCAAATTACCCTTTATATCCCAAAATTTAATTTAGGTACGCCTAATGCAATTCAATAAAATTCAATTAATTTGCACAGATTAAATAGCCGACTTAAAATTAAATTAAAGTCATGGCAACTCCGTCTATGAAAGTTTCATAAAATTACTATTATCCAGCGACAGATTTGATTTAATTTCGAAGGAAGGAACAAAGACAGTGGCCCTTTTTTCCACCCCCTTGACGAAAGCGTTCATAGCCTTTTGTGTCTGATGAAATCTAATTTTATACTCGAGTGAAATTGGAAGGATGACTTCGGAAACGAGAAGGAGCAACTGAGAACCAGGACAATCGGATGAAAATCTCCCTCCGATCCAATTATAATTATTATTCCGTTGAGCTTTCAGAACTGGGAGGAGCTGTGCATATACGGAGTAGTGTTTCAGGGCACTATCTTTTCATATAATTTTAAAATTATTTGCACAAATTTATGATAACTGAACGGTTCTATAATCGGCTTGGTTCAATAAGTGGAGCCATTCGACGATACTCTAGTCTAGATTAAATACT
Source organism: Beris chalybata (assembly GCA_949128065.1). NCBI lineage: Eukaryota > Metazoa > Arthropoda > Insecta > Diptera > Stratiomyidae > Beris > Beris chalybata. Next base: position 2,941,600 of record OX421894.1, on the reverse strand, counting down.
TAATTTTCATTGCAATTAAAGAATTTGATTGACATCATAAAAAACTGGAGTATGCAAATACTGAAATAAGTAATGGGTCTTTTTCCTAAGGAGTGGGGTAAGAAATTGAATTATTTAAGATGTAAGTACCTACTGATATTAGAAAATAGGTAGTTAACTATAAGTAAATTTAATTCAATACTGCCACTTTAGTAGAAATGTACAATTTGATTACTTTTCCGTAACAAACAATTACTAATTACTTCAACTTCTGTTTCGGTATTTTATGTTCGTTAGTTTCTAGCCAGGCGGCTCGTACCTTTTTTAGCAGGTGAGATTGAATTGGTTTAATACTCGTAAAAAATACCTTGTCGGACTAAGTGCCGTTATTACGACCTTCAGTTAAAATTTAACCAGAACTTTGACTGTAAGTTTCGTATGAGCATCTGTCAGTTAAAGTTTCAGTTAGAACGTTACTAACGATCGTAGGAGCGGGCCTTAAACTATGTTTATGATCAAAAGTAAAATCACTAAATCACTACTAGATTGATGACTTGTTCCTCTAAAATGGTGAGGCTGAGCCTCACTAGCCTCATGTGGCGAGCCCAGGCTCGTGCGCACGGGGGGGGGTTCAAAACTTTTTTTTTTTTTTTTAGGTCATCACATTTAGTATGAGGGAACCCCCCCCCCCCCCCCCCCCCATCATACATTCCTGCGCACGGGCCTGGGCGAGCCGCCACTGGTTTCTACAAAGTACAAGTACACAGTTGACTATTACACTTTGCTGAGTAAGTCAACTACTTACTGACTCGAATGCTAATTCTACTTCTAAAAACTTATATTCTTTTAAGTTCAAAAAAATGAACTATTCAGTCAAATGTATACAAACATAATTAACGAGTTATGTTTTTTAGTATCGAAACAGAATTGTAGAAAGTGATTCTGCAGGAAATTGAGACGTTTTGGAGTTTTATAATAATTTTATGTCTTAACAACAAGAATATGGACAAGAAAATTTAACGAAACCTTGGACTCAACGGCATTTTGTCTTGTCTCGTTCCCTTTATCATATCTTTTTAACGTTTCTATGTTCTTAGAATCAGTACTATAATAGCAATAGTAGATAAAATTTAATATAGCTAAATAATATTTTCAAGTACTGAAATCGTATTACTGAATAAATATAGATATCCATATTCTGTACTGAATGAATTACGTTTAGCAGAATTTACTCAGTACTAAAAATGTTCTGGTGGATATCTGAATAGAAAATAGTTCCGCAGGAATACCGGTGGTGTACAGACGGACTACTCCGGTATGAAGTTGCAAGGAAGTAGCTTAGCCAGTGATTTTTATACATCTGGAACGACCTATCTTAGAAAGTTGAAAAGTCTCTGACTATTTACAGAAGTTTATTTGGAAAAATGGTAAATTCTTTATATACCTATTCCAAAGTTAAAAGTAGTTGAAGAAGTGAGGCCCAGATCTGCTTTTTTCTTATTGATAAGTAATTTTCTCGAACACAATTTATGTACCAGAATATCAAACCACTGAGAATATTAAAAAAATATTTTAATTAAACATATAAAATGAAGGGTATAAGTTTACAGTGCCAATGTGTATACACGACGCCTGAGGGAAATTTCAAGAAGCACTAGAGCATATTCGTCTCATGGAGGGATTAGAGTGGTGAATACGTAATACGTCTGTATACGTATCTACATAAAAACATAAATATTTATGAAAAAGAGGAAGGTACCCATGCTAGACAATCTCTAGACTAGTAGTAGCCGGCTTAACAGTTTATATGCATGAAAATAAAAGCTTTGCTTTCCATGATTGCTAGGTAAGTGCACGGGTAGTTTATGACATGTATCATACTCGTATTATATGGTACATATGTATTATGTGAGAAACAGGACAAACTGCGAAATTTCAGCTTAGACGCGACTGCATATGATTTAAAATTTATTTATACATGAAGCTAAATTCAGACATGTTTTTGTCGCAATACGAAGTTGTTGCCTTGATTTAATTCGGCAAAATAATTTCACTGTATAATATTTATTATAATGTAAATATGGGGTCTTAGAATAGTAATACAGCGTTTTATCGAAAGTCAATTTTGTGATATTTGAACGTTTTGTATTTTCTTCAACTTTCGAATGCTGGGCTCATAATCGAATTTGCACAGCTTACTCTGTCTGATGTTTCTAGGCCAATGCGACATCATTCGGTATGTATTTAGCTCTGCGATATTTGATAGCAAGTCAAACCGAAAAAAATATTTTGCCCAATCTACTGTTCAAAAATGTCAGCCATTGTGATAAGAGAAAATATTATAGAATTCACTACTTTTAGCATTCAGCGTCCATGTAGGTATATGTTAGAAAATTTAACTGAGAAAAAGATTCGAAAGATCAAATGCAGAGCAGGCAGTTTGATTAAAATAATCATACAATAATCCTTAAAACTGAATGAAGTCATTTTCACTACGTGAATTTTTTTATATTTCACAGTTTGGGGAGTGGGATCATGCTAATTTATGTGCACCTATAAATTTTTCCGATTTTACCGTACCTACTTGGTAGTATGGAAAATGAAATATAAAGAATTTACACGGATTCCTATTTACTTACTTTGTTTTAATAAAATAAAAGAAAAAAATTTATTACGTTCTTAGTCCAACCACCCACGCTTCCATTACCGAACACCTCTATCACTTCAAAACCTATTTTTACGTTTTTCTTTTAAATAAAGAAAATAATATATACATATAGGTACATGTTAGATATTATTAATAAATAAATTGTTTTGCCGGTTAAAACTTACAATGATTTATTTGCACACATTAGTTAAAAGGAAGTGTTCTTCAATCTTGTTTTCAATATGAGCACAAAACATTAGAAACTTGTACAATACACAAGGGTATAAACGGGCTATTGTCCGAACCTTTCTGAACCACTAGTTTATTGATTTGCCAACCACGAATATTGTACCAACATTTCATACATACTCCTTACATGTTTTCACTTCTCTTAGAAACGTAAAAAATCGATTTACATATACAGGAAACCGAGAACATTATACCATTGTGTCGGTTGTCCGGCAAATAGTTGCAGTGATTTATCAAAAGAATCTAAATGTAAAAAGAAGTAAAGTAAAAGTAAGTCTTGTTTAATTTAATTAGATTTTCCCAGTGAAAAATACTTTTTTGGGTTAAGATACAAGAAGTTGCGGCACGAAGAAAAATACAAAAGTTTAAGAGGCTTCACTGCAATACGCCCCATATCGAAAGGGTTTTCCTTTTCAAAATTAACGAGGTCATAATATGCGCCGAAATTTCATCCTTTTGTTTTAACTCCTTAAATTTTCTGGTTCTTGGTAATGCGGTAATTAATTTCAAAGAGCGAGTTGTCCAGCAATTTCCTTTTCAGAACTTCGATTATTCTCAAGTTCATTAACAAAAAAAAATTTTTTTTTCGAAATATTAAGGCCTATCAGACATATACAACATATAGCTTTAATGAAGTAGTCCTCCCACGGCGATCTCAAAAAGCCTTATCTTTGTTCTGAGAAAATTTTGCATTGAGCAAGTCTTCGTCTGTCGTTATCTACTTATAAATATTATCGAAGAAATAGCTTCACAACTATTCCATAATTCTCCTCTCCACAGTCTGGCCTCTGGAATCAAGCCTTTACCAAAAAGATCTGGATATGTCCGTACCCCCAATCCTTTTCGCATCAGAGTACTCAGTTACGTACGTTACTGCTTACGTAGTTCTTTGCTCTTAGCCACAAGCCCACAATTCAGGTATAGTATATACGTAACTTACGAACCTTCTTGAACTAATTAATTTCAATTCGAAATGTACTGTGAAAACATTCATCAAAAACTAATTTCAAATATTTTGTCTCTTTACGTTTCGGTATCAGAGCAGTATGACTTGACCAAATCCCTGACTGGAGAAAACGCTACTTGGCTGCTTTTAAAGTGAGCTCTTTAAAAGTATGACGGAATAAAAGTTTGCATTGCAAAAGTTAAAACTATATTGGATCGTTGAGTTGGTTCGAAAATGAACTGTTTCTTAAAAAATGCATATTTGAATGTTTCTCGAAATCAACATACCAAAAAAATAGCCAAACCGATATGAAAATATTTTAATAGTACAAAACAGGGTTCGACTTTCGTGCGATTGCTTTTATCGTGCTTTCTATATGATCTGACACAGACACGGTTTGCAGTATTAAAAGTTTTCTATACTATCTATAGAATCTGTCTAGTGTGACTTTATTCAAATTGAAATTTATCATGAAATTGATTATGAAATGCACCCCGAGGAAACAATTCATGTATTGTGCTGTTTGTTCTACGGACAGCAAAATTGATTACCTACAATAGAAATAACAATCTAAATGTAAATGCTAGGTATATTACTTTACAACAACGTTTGATATTTACATATTTTATAATTGACTTCTCTTCCAGATATTGAGTTTAAAATTAGTTCGGCTGCTAATGATACTCAAATATTTTTTAATCATTGATGGTTTTTAAACTCTGGGTTAAATGGATTTTGCTTTTTAAAATTGAGTTGTTTTTATTCCAATTTAAGAAAAATATTTGAATATGTTCTGCGGAATCCGGTAAAACTGACTCTAGGTAAAACAATGGACTGGGTTTGATATTTGGGAAATTCCTGGAAGTAGGGTTCGTAGTATTCATTGGGCATGTCCTAGACTCTGTAGTATGGTGCAATTTAAATGATGTGAAATGTACCTAGTAGTAGTAGTATTCCGTCTGAAGAGACACCTTTGAACCTTCTAAATATTTCTTTCAATTCTATTATTACTTACAAATTTCATAATACGACAGGTGTTCTTGCTCAAAATTTAGCACGTCATGGTAATGTAAGATTTATTGTTTCACGAAAACTCAGAAGGTCAAAAATAAGAGCAAAATTCATACTCGCTTAGTGTTTTATGTCTACAAATGTAGCATTTATGTGGCGATTTCTTCCTTAACGAAAGACGTAGGTACACCTACCGACCTATCGCAGTATACCGCTTAATCAATTGTAAGTCATTACCCGAATAGAAGTTGTGGATATTATTATGATATTTTTTAAAAAAATGCGTCTTAAGCAATAGATCAAAATTTTTAAGTAGAAAATAACCACTTATGTCAGTAACAAATAAAATAAATTACAGTGGGCCCGGATGACCTCCTTGAGGCACCCATCAGATCAGATGTGTTAAGAATAACAAGATGATTTGCATTTGTGATGCATGTGAATGACAAATGGAAAGTGTGTGTGTGGGCTAGAACTGATTGAATTATTTTATCGAAAGCTTTGCTCAAATCAATGGAAATACAAATTGATCAATGAAATAGTGAAATTTCGAAATTACATTAAGTTTGCTACTGGATTATGTGATGCTGCAGTTCAAATCAGAATAAAGCCTTTTCACTGATGTTCCTTAAATGGATTATGAGATATCCCTGCATGCTACCCAATATTGATTTTTTTTTGTGGTCCTTAAGTATGAGAGGGATATGAGAGGATAGTCTAGAACATCAGGGAATTCTTCTAGTGATTATTCTCAGCATCGTAATTATCGAGACTGTATCAAAATTTAAAATAATTACTACTTTGTATATCGGATCGGCCAAACTGATCCATTCTCTCTATTTTCTTGATGAATGGTGGTAAGCCGGCAAAAAGAATAGAGCTATTTTTATCTTCCTATTTCTTTGCAGTATTCTGTCTTGAAATTCTGAGTAATTCATCGTTATGTCGATTGGACCTTTATTAAGATTCCATAATCTAACACTATCGTGCGCTTGGATAAAAACTATAAAAATGTGGTCACATTTACTGGTAAAATAATTAATCTTGTGTTTGGGTGGTGGTTGGTTTGGTCGATTAAGTAGATCTTTATTAGATTTAGATATGTACCTACTGCAAATTATCTGGTTGCTTCCATCTCTTACTTTACAGATTATTTTCGGTTCTATTTTATTTCTTACATTGTTCACAGATGTTGTGTAGGCAACTGTTGGCTTGCTTTTTGAAATGATTTACTTAGTTTTTCTTTAAGTTTTTCATTAATTAGATATTTATTGCTGTATTCACAAGTTATTAGCATGTGGTCAAACCTCGTTATATTTGAATTTGGTAACACATCTGATACCTTATATTCTTATCCTCTGAACTTATTCATCTATACTATGTATTTATCTATAGCAGTTTCTTATCCTTTTGACTTTGAGTCTCACCTGGTCGCAAAAAGAATGTTTGAAAAGTCCTTCACTTAAAGCAGAGATTTCACCACGATTAAAAAAGGACTGCAATACTTTTGCCAAATTTTGTGCCACCTTTTGCACGTCCAGCATTAAGTTTCAGATAGGTATGCGATTAGTAGTTTGATTAAACAATTCCGTCGACGTCGTTGAGTTCTTCCACCGTTTACGTGGCTTCCTAGTGGTCAATTGTCATGTGCTTTATCGTTAAAAATGAGTCTGGAAATTTTCCTGTAACCTATGCACTGCTCGTAGTTGTACCTTACTGATCCTGAAATTCATCGGAGGATCCTTTCGCCCATTTGAGCGTCTATTGATTTTTCGGTTGCTTAAGTTTCGTTGAGTTTCTGATCCATTTAACAGCATATACGGCTCATTATCGTCTTGCTGATATAGAATTTGCCGCATGAAAAATATGATGTTGTTATTGTAGTGATATGACTTTTGTTCTTTCGTAGGCGGTTTTTTTTTGCACTAGTATATTTAAGTGTCTAAAATCTCTTAGTCTTTCATCGTCATGTTCTTTTGTCTATTTGGCATCCTTTTTTCATTACGGTTATGATTTTGTTTCTTTTCTCATGGATCCATAGCCTGACTTCTTTAGTTATAACGTCTCCTTAACGTTGGCTAACGAACGTGCCATAATATTTATGTTGAATGCTGTGAATGCTAATGCTACATTATTATTTTCTAACATTTATTGTACATCAAATATTTGATCAGTTGTAGATCAACCGATCCATAAACCTGCTTGGTATTTTTCAAGAAATTATCCGTCGTTTCACTATTTCCACCACAATTTTGTAGACTAACTTACACTTTTGAAAAATATCGATTAAGCATATTTAAGGCGAGAATTTGATGTTAGTTTTGAATCTTGTTTCAAGAATAGAAGGGCAAATAATGCATTGCGGCTTGCCACTGCAGATATTTAAAAAGAGTCTATGCAAAATATGTAGGTCCCAGTTCAATTTAAGCCTCTTTCAGACTAGAACTGCTTTACTTTAAGTCAGTCTATGGGTCAGACTGCGATCAGGACTCTGAGTGTAACCCTGCTAAAAAATGTTAAGCTAAAAACACACGAGTTTTAGTGTTTTAGCTCGCATAGAAATTCGTGGATACACTAATTGCACACTGCTCAGGAAAGAAGGTAAGTAAACTAGGTATAATAAATTTGATTTTTCTAAAATTAGTTACTTTTTTTTACTAAAAATCCGCTATAAAGAATGTAACAGGAATATTGGAAGTGCAGTAGAGACTAATTCGATTTAGGGAAGTTCGCTTTAATTTGATATTTTTTTTTAAAAAAAAAGAAAGAATATTGTTTACCTCTCTTCAAGTAAAACACGTTTGCGGCTGCTATCCGTCTGGGTACGAGTAATAAAATTGAGTTTTCTTATTTTATGATGCACTAGATTCGGTTTTGTATAGACACATAAATCCAGACAATAAAAAAAAACGGCGAAAAGAATAACGCATCCACTTTCGCGCACGACTTTTTTCGAAATCCAGCACTGCTTCAATCGCTATGCGACGAAAAAAAAATAGTTTCACGTCGAGGTCACCTGTGAAACTTCCGCTGCTGGTCTTTGCATTTGCGTTAATTCCCCACACGTTGTTCGAATCCGAAAATTTGTGCGACTTTTTTTTTGTAACAAAGACACACTTAAAGAAAAGAAGCAGCAATCTTTTTCCGTCTTTTTTTTTTTGATACCTTCTCAACCTCTATCCTATCCTAATGCCGGATATTGAGTTTGTCGACCTCTTTACCGTCGTAGTCTACCGTTCAGTTGTAATAAAGTTGCGATAAATTGATTGATCGGTTTTACTCATATGACGTCACCAACAGCAGCAACAACGGCGAATATTGGTAAGTTTTCGGCAGTTGGTCCTCGATCAGCAAACAGTTAAAGGACGCGGTCGCGGGCAACAATACCGCCAAAGTTTATATTGATGCGATTTGAGTAAATATATATCGCGTATAAATGTTAACACCCGCTTAAAACAGAAAAGGGTGGCGAAATAAATATTCGAATGGGAAACTTCTCAACTCCCAACACACTGCGGTCTAGTGTAAAAAACTTTGTGGTTTTTGAGTGGCAGAACATAAGTTTTACGGGATGTATGGCGTTCGGGTCGGGTAGAGCTTGGGGAATACCCCTTAATCCATAAGTAATTGCGAAAACCAGAGCAAATCTCCAAAATCCAAGGTTTTAAAGAACAGCTGTTCCGTCTTTATGTTTCGCGCAGGATTGCAAATACATTAAACTAGACATAAAAATCAACACTCAATTTAAATTCTCTCTCTCGTTCTCTTTTTTTTCTCTCTCGCTCTCGCAATCTGCAGGCAATACGAAATTATTAATTACAAAAACACTACAAATCACTAAATCCGCGCACTGCCACTGGTAATCCTAAAAGGGGGCCGCCAGAAGGCTAACAATAGGTCGGTATTTACAATACCTCGGCAAACAGCAATAAAATATGTAACGTCACCAAAATAAAATAGTGACGGCTGACGGCGGCGCTTACATCAGATCTCATTCACTTCACTTCACAACTTCGCTGTGCAACATATTCATAATTACATCACCGCACATATACACATGGTGTTTATGCCCACGAACCAAAAAGATCTACCCGCGTTTCAATTTTATTGTAATAATATGCTACGGAACATCATGATTTAAAGAAAAACCCCCCAGCTAAGTGTTAATAACAATGGCCTTAGAGGCAAATATAAAACACTGTCGCGCCGTACAAAACTACAGAAAGACTCCCGAGACGCTACTCAGACTCAGCCCGAACTACGATCTCTTCGAAGACTACTTGTACACAAACTTTACAAAGTCCAAGTCCAAGTCGTACGAAACGAATTCACGCTCATCTTAAAAACTGGCTGGGGAACGCTATAAAGCAGTACATACCACTACAAGAAACCGGATATCTCTAGGTGCAGTTAACATCAAAACCATATCAAAACAGAAAAAACAACAACCTCAGCTATTACGCTACGTACGCTACAAGGTGCAAAGCACAGTACTAGCGCCTGGAAAGCTACCCAGGGATTTATCATCGTTTCGTTTCCATCAACATCGGTATGTTTTCAGAAAAGTACACATCTTAATAAGCCCCAATCGCTCACGGTTCCCCAGTCCTCCCGATTCCCCAACATACACAATACACGCTAAAAAAAGTTTCTGCTGAAAACTGGCGCAGCGAGTCACCTCACCAAGTCACCATAATATACTCTCCAGTCACCCATTTAGAGTCACTTGCTGAATAAATATAGTCGTCGGTCTCGGTCGTCGCATAAAAATATAATCAAAATATTCTCACTTGTGTAAAGCTTTTAGTTCTGTTTGAATTTGGATTTGCATAAAAAGCCTTCAATTTCGGATGCCAGCCTGCCTCCTAGACCGTCCAACGGCAGATGCTTCTTGAAAATCCCAGATTTAAGCTAAAATTTAAACAAGCTTGTAGACATCGTGTAGCTGTGCTGAGCTGTGTTGAAAGGATTCTGCTCAACTTAAAATTGTAAATGGATCGGCTTCGATTCCTTGACGAATTTTATTGACTTCTTATTCAGTATAAAATGGGTTCTACCCCAAAAAATAATGAAGTTGCGCCCAGACTGTGGACAGATTTAATTTATTTGTATTCAATAAAAACATATACCTATAAATACCCCCCATAGAAGGGACCAAATTTTCTATGTAAATAGCTAAAGGTTATTCAATACGGACAAAATAATTTTGTATTTAAATAAAATACAGAATCATTGAGATCATTTCCAAACGTTGCTTTATCGTTATCACCATGATAATAATGTAAACCTTGACTGATGTTTTGACATTGAAACACCTACGAAAAAGTCTTAGGGTGAAAATATCATATATACGCATACATCGGATTTCAATATTCCTAATAAATCTAGGTATTGAATTAACTTATTTGAATTATAAAAATACACTTATACGAGTACGTAATTTAATAAAATTGCCATTCCTATGTAAGTATGTCTTTTTTTTACTAAATTAACCTATGAAATTGGATCCAATCTTATGAGATTTTTGTGAATATGAAAAGAAGTTATTGGTTCGCGATTCGGCACAGCCCGACCGACTCGTGTTCATATTTAAGACCGTAAAATGAGGGATGGATTTACTGGATGTTTACAGTACATTTACTCGTAGAGTTTCTCTTAAAATAAAAGCATAAAGTCAGAAGTCACGGACGAGCGTGGTTTCAATTGAGTCAAATTAATTTTCTTGGCAAACGTATTTCACTAATTGTATGATTGAGCCTCGTGTATAAATTATTTTAACTGATTTGTTCAGTATTTGAATAATTTTAATTAGAATAATTTATTGTGATGGACGACTGACGTGATCAGATGAATTGTTTTAGGAACATAATGATCAGTGAGACCATGTTTTTCTCTTGTGTGGGGGCACATGTAATTTTCCTGTGAGTTCTGAGGCTAAATAGTACTTACTGGGTTGGTGCATAATTTTTTTCATTCTGCAAATTTTCCAAATAGTAATCCAGAGCTTGTGATGAATTCAAATCCCACCCAGAACCCACGACCTAGAAAATATGAGACCCGATTTCTGAGCAACGCTACTGACTAAGGAGACTATATGATATCTCCCTTTCTATTTTGGCCCCCAATATATGAATTCGATAGGAAATGACTTTGAGTGGAATCGCTTTTGTGCCCAAGCTACTGCTTCCCTTGCCTGATTTTCCATGGCCCTGCAGACTAAAGGGAATAATTAATTTTGTATGAACAGACAAAGAACTTGAAACCTTCTTAAGTTACCAGTCAATATTTATACATTAGATAAGAGTTTTAATAAATTTTACTTATTTCCTCACATATTTGAACAAAAAAAATGACATTATAATTTTTGATCCATGTGAGGCTCCGTTCGGTTAAACCTTTGACCTGGATTAAATTTATATTATTGTATAACACTCTAGACCATGGATAAATTCAAAAGGTTTTATTTCCCTTGATTTTAAAGAACAATGTAATCGCTTAACAATAACCCTAAGTATTATTAATTACTTTTAAGCACTATGATTTTTTTTTTGCCGTATATCAGAACATGTTAAGCCGTAATGGGAAATTGCAAATAGCCAGGTATTAGTGTTTTGCGAAGTTAATACTCTTGCAATATAGTTCTCCAGTTCGCCTCGAAAGAAAAGATTGAATTCAGCAGCCCGTATAAAAATAGACAGGCGCACGGAACGGCTCACATATGGTCTTGAATGCCAATGGACCCCCTCTCGACTTGTTGCTCATCGTATGCCGTGTGGGAGGTGGGAGGTGGGGTTCGGCTTTCTACAAATAAGGTTCATAGTTCATTTCATATTCCCTACCGCCTACGCCTACGGTACCAACCACACAAAAGCTTTACTACGAAAGCTCCGACTATGCATTTCCATTACCTTCTTGTCACGTATCTTATATATTCCGCAGCATCTCGACTCGATTCCTGAGAAAGTGGGAGTGCCTATAAGTGATGACGCTTATTGTGAAACGCTATAGTCCGGAATTAAGTTACATACAATTGCACTGCAAGCTCAGGCATCGTATAGCGGGTGATTTAATAAGTCAATAAAAAATCAAATTTGTAAAACAAACAAGATTTTATCACTCTTATCGCACTTATTACCATATTGATGTTTATGTACATACCGACAGAGCAGTATCTTGTAATGGGTAGACAACGTCTAGTGGTTTGAACTTGAAAAAATAAATAAATTTAATTAACAAGTTATGGATGTTTTAAATAATCGAATTTAAAATAGACAAATGTTTTTTATGCAGATTATCAAGGGCATAAAAATATATACCCAGTTAAAACGGATGATCGCGGGTCGATATTAAATTGATTTTTTGGTAATGCCGGAATTATCTGTGATCCCTTACGAATAAGACTGCAGGGCGAAAAAGCAATAAAATAGCTATTTAGAAAATTTAAATTTGTTAAATTTTGATTATGAGTATGAATATAATTTCTTTTTAAAATTATTATCTCGTGATTTAATTTCATCAAGGAAAATTTTAAATGCACAAAAGAAAATGTTGTAATTTCAAGGAAAAAAAAGAAATTGTTTATTTTATTGATTTCAGATAAGAAACAATGATAAGCAAAGAATGCATTTCATTTTTTTATCATAAACATGTACATAGCATTTATTTATTTTTTTAACTCGTTTAGTATTCGAATACATACGTAGTATTCGAGTATTTGGATTGAACTTGTCAAATACGGTTTCGAATACGAATACATAAAATTTGGCAAATATTCGCTAAAACGAATACGAATACGGTTATTCGGACCATCCCTAATTATATACATCAATCACACCTTTCTGCTTGGCTGTTGGTAATTTGAATTTGAATTTATTTGACGAATCGATCTACCTAAATGAAAGCATCTAATTAACTACCGATACATTTCTGACTACAGTTCTGGCTTACATTGTACGATTATCAAAATTTTACAAACTTCTTATAGCGGCCAATTATTCATTATTATTGTTTTAATAATTGAAGTTAAATAGCTAATGTAAATTTTAAAATTTCAAATGAACTCATTCTTCCAACCTTATGAGACTTTTACCTTAGCTGACCGCCATTTTCCCAGTCTCCCCTTGTTTGATTTGAATAATTGTTTATGAAGAAATCCTAAATTTAGTTTTAGCATTATTTTTGATTAGTTAATTTTGTATTATTCATTATCCTCTTTGCACTTTCTCGTAATTACCTCGACGTGCTTAAATATTATATTTCTAAATTTTTTTTATATTGAAACCCATTCATTCCCGGTGAATTTGGTACTATTCGTTTTTTTTTATCGTATTATGAATTTGACTGCGTTATTATCTAACCAAAAATATTTAATATTTACAATACTGTTGAAATTGTATCTAAATGTTTTTCTTGTTCAACCTATTTTTGGAATTTAACTTTTACTCCTATACGCTTTTTCAATATTCTATTAATGTTGATATTGTATTCCATTATTGTTTTATTTATGGAGAATTACACATAAAAGAAAAGAAAAGTTGAAGTTTCGACATAAATGAACATAAATATTTTGGTAAATTTAAATTCAGTTCAAATTAAATTCCAACGGTCGTATGAAAAGTTTCGCTAAAAACTCAGCGGAAATTGGGAGTCGTGGAATTTGAACCGAACTTCATATGGCAGCACACAGATGGTCTTGTGAGCTGTCACAAGTTTTGTGGTGGTGATCTCTTGAAACGACGAAAAGTGAAAAAGTGTCTGACGAAAGCAAATTTTATTTTATGAAACGTTTCGTGAACGTGATTTTCATTCATTCAATTCCAGGGATGATGAGGAGCATAAGCCTCCGAACAAAATAAAAGTAATCTCAGTTCGGTGATCTTATTCGAAGTCATCCTCCCGCTCTGCATTGTCAAGGTGTTCCTTGTATGCCGGGCGCCGTAAAGTGATAAGTTTTTCGGCTTTTCTGTATAAAAAACGCATGTAAAATGACATGGATAAGAGATAACGAGTACAAGTGGTACGAAAGTCTAGCGCTGAATGTAATTAAATGTGGTCCGGTACCGAAACATATCGCCTTCATAATGGATGGTAATCGCCGATTTGCTAAATCTGAAAATCTAGAGAAGATCGAAGGACACGCTAAAGGATTCGATAAGCTCTCGGAGTGCTTGAGATGGTGCTTGGATGTAGGCGTCAAAGAAGTTACAACATTTGCCTTTAGCAAGGAGAATTTCAATCGGAGCCCGGACGAAGTATCGGGCCTAATGAACATGGCCAAAGCAAAATTCGATAAGCTCCTCGAAGAAGAGGATCGGCTACGTGAGAACGGCGTTCGGATACGAATAATTGGTAACTTAACACTTCTGCCCGAAGACCTGCAACGGGTCATGGCCAAGGCTATTTTACTAACCGAAAAAAACGATAAGTTATTCTTGAATATTGCGTTCGCTTATACGTCGCGCGATGAAATCACAAACGCCTTTCAAGCGATTTGCCAGGACGACGAGAAGCTTACAGCAGACGATATAACCGACGATTTAGTTAAACATTGTTTGTATACCAAAGATTTCTCCGATCCGGATTTGCTGATTCGAACGTCAGGAGAGAGTAGAATCAGTGACTTCCTCATGTGGCAGGTAATTGTTTCGTAGTTCTATTTAAATGGTCTGATAAGTTTTCCTGAATTTCATTTGACTTTCATAAGTCGCACTGAGGTTCATGAAAAACCATTCTGATGTTAAACCTTCCATTTCTTAGTCGTAGGGTTGTTTTGTTACATCGACGGATCAAAGTTGGAAGAGAGAGTAGGGCAGCTGTTCAATCATATAGTTTGGGTTGGGCTACTAACGATCTCTCTAAAAACTGAAAATTACTTAGAGAACCAGAGACCCTGAGGCATAATGTGTGCTACAAGAAGCACATAACTTTTCAGTTTTTCAACTGTTATGCCTAGAATGGGATTTTTTAAGACAGTGGTCGATTCCAGTATGAAAGATTGTGTCTTTTTTATGTTATGTCTGAGCTGGTACAACACATTATTGGACATAGGGGAATGGTATTCCTAGAATCTTTTTCAGTTATTAGTATTAAGAGTTTAAAAATGTCAGAATACGATTCTCTTGTTGAAATATTAAAGATAAAAAATCAATTTAAAAAAAAAATGGTTCTATAGATTTTACATCAATATGTTGAACAAGACAGAACCGTGAACAGAAGGAGCGATAAGGTTCAACTAACGCTTTTATCGTTTAATTTCTCGGTTATTTATAGAAATTCATATTTAAAGACTTGGATTCGATCTTATCGCATCTTGTTTTTATTTTGGTACCCTTAAGTCTTAAAGTCTGACCATTAATTATCGTATCAGTAATTTTGTTTGATATATGAGATGATCCCTTCTTTAAGTTAAAAGCGATCCATTTTTTTATGGTAGTTTATGCCGGCATGGTTGCTTGTTTCGACAATGATCTTCCGTCTGATTCGGGCCTTCTATTGATTCAGACGTTGCTTTTGCCGGTGAATTTTCCTTAGCATGTTATGTATCACTTCTACGCTCTAGTTCGGTTGTGAAAGTTGCTGCACAATGTTTGAAAATTAAATGGTATTTATTTGGAAGTGTGAGCCATGTTACGAGTCGACACGAAGGAATTTTACAAATTATGAGTCGTTGTTACACTAAGGCCTGTTCCTACGATCGTCAGTAAAATTTTAACCGGAACTTAAACTACAACTTTTGTATGAAAATGTGTCAGTTAAAGTTCCAGTTAGAACGTAACTGACGATCGTAGGAACGGGCCTTATAGTTATTAGCTTGTTGCAATAGTGATAGAGTTCTTCTTACTGTACTCTTAATTGAAGAACATCGTTTTAAACAGAATTTAATCATCACATAATTATTGTTTAATCGTAAATATTTCTTTTCTTTTTTTATAGATATCTTCAACTGTCTTGTATTTCACAAAAACCCTCTGGCCTGCCATAACTTTATGGCACGTTCTCTATGGAATTTTTTGCTATCAGCAATCTTTCTTCAACATATCGACATTGAAGCGCGCATGTGAAAGAGAATCGGCCAAAACGATAGAGATGTTGCCGGAACGAGTTAAAGATTTCTTACACAAAGTGGACATGCAAAGACATGATTACTTAGTAAAATTAGCAAGTGCAAAATTTAAAGATGGTTAAAATGTAAAGACTAAATAATAATAAAAAAAAATATGTAATAAAAAAAAACACATCCTTAAATATTTAATTTTCTTAGAAAAATTTTGTTATCGTGGATCGGACATTTTTTTTTGTTTTTATTTATAAGTAAATTCATTCCTGCGTAATATTTATAAAGTGGAAAATGAACTGAAAATTAAAGTTCTAAATATTATCAATTTTGTTTTGTTTTTATTATCTTACATTAGTTTCTGTTGGGTCATTTGTTTTATGGGATCGGTCCACCGTCTAGTAAGGCCGCGGTCCGAATTATACTCACGGTGCTTACATTACCAACAGTGCTTACAGTCGGTCCGAATTTTATGCACGCTTACGACGCATATAATTCGGACCGGTCGTGTGCACATAGTGTACTCACAGTGCCTATGCTCGAAACCGTGAGTAGTGTAAGCGTCAGAAAATTACTCCTCCATGCAAATTGTATGCATCGTGAGCGCAATTCGGACCGGTTGTATGCGTGCTTTCTGCGGAAAGCGTAATTCGGACCGCGGTTGCAAAGTTGCAAATTCCAGTCTACAGATTGGTTGAAAAGAAATGGATTACCCGATCCAGCACCAAAAACAGTCTTAATCAAGATGGCTCATTATCAATAGAATGTTGGTTTTGTCTGTGCAAGAAGACATCGTTGTATCTTGGACCAATTTTTCAAGATACGTTCAACTGTGCTGAACTACTCTCATTTCAAAATGCAGCTTGTCATTTTTTGTCAAACGCTAGCCGCATCAAATCTAACATCTCCGAATTATTTGAAAACGAATATAATGGAAAATGATGCCGTACGTATGTCAGCGTTCGTAGTCTTCCGGCACTTTATCCCTCGAAATGTTTTGCCCGTATGTCACGTTTCTAATATCTGAAAGAAAATTAATCGAAGACCTCTGTTCGGAAACTATCCACCAGATTGGATGAAGAAGGAATTCGTCGACTGTCATACTTTCCAAAAGTTCTTAATTTAGTATGTAGTAGTAAGCTTTTAGATTGCAGATTCAAAAATGACACCTCAGGCGTCCATTTGTGAAGCAGAAGGTAATCCGTTAAACGTACTTGATTTGATCCCTAAAAGGCGAGAAGTTTGGACAAGACAATAAATTTACATGACAAACATTTTCATTAAATTAATCATATTTTCGATTAAATTACACTTTCAGTTTGAATTACGAATTTACACTTGGAAAAATAAAGAGAAGAAAAAAAAAACATAATAACAATAAAACAGTATTATGTAATAAAAATTAGAAAACTACATTTGGTGGAGTAACCGTTATTCTCGGAAAAGGCCTCGAGCTTTGGCAGTAATTTTGCGTACACGGCCTCGACTACTGATACTAATCGTCTGCTCTATATCACTTTCATTGTCTTCATTGGCCGCTTGGGCCATTCTCGATCTCGAGCTGGTTGCATTATTTCGATGACGATATGGTGATGAGGGTGATGATCGCATTCCAGTACGACGCTTCTGATTCGATTGGTGATCATCGGCGGAACTATCACCCGAATCTTCGTTGTATCGTGGCCGTTTCTGTTTTCGAGTACTTCGCGAGCTTCGACCGTGCGGATGACGATGATCGTAGTCGTCGTCATCGTCGTAGTCTTCGTCGTCGGAAATAAAACGTTTGGTGCGCGATGTGCGTTGTTTCGTAGGTGAACTATTACTATTGTTGTTGCTGTTGTTGTTGTTGCTGACAGCAGGCGCAGTTTGATGAATATTTCTCGAACGCAATGATGATGATGTTCCAGCAGCAGCAACATACGTTAACGGTTGATTATCCTCCGAATCGGTTTGATTTTCCGATGTTTGATCGTCGGGATAGGCGGCATCGTCGTTATCATAGCTATAACTCGGATGACTGTTTCTACCTCGTCTTATTGGCCTTTCATCTGCCGCATCTGCGGTTCCATTTGTACTTGTTGTACTATTCACATTCTGTCGCAATCTTAAACGTGAAGAAATATTTTCTATTGACGGTAACTCTAATGGATCGACTTCATCGCAAAGCAAATCTAATTCATTTGCATTGCGCTGATGACGGGACAGCATTCGTCGTGTATGACGCATTGTCGATGGTCCCGGTTCACCGTAATTATGATCGACTTGCACATGAGATCTGAATGATTGGCTTCGAAGCGCAGACGACGAAGAAGACGGGATCGAATCAGCATTTGTGGTGGAATTCGCATGTGATCTAGTTACTGTTGGTGATACACGAGCAGTCATAGGATTCGTACTACTACTGCTTTGTCGATTTCGGAATTGCTGATCGGATCGACTTAGACGCGGAATCGATCCACCGCCACCATTCGGTATTCTTGCTTCAACTAAAATTTAGATAAAATCAAAAATTAATATCGTAAAATCCCGACAACACGTTCCTTCAACTTACTTGTATTTCGCGTTCCTCTCGTGCGATGTTCCACAGTTGAAGTACTTTGTCGACTCAAAGCCGGCGGCTCCTCGTCTGACTCATCATCGGGCAAGACTCTACTATTTCTATTTGTTCGTACTTGACGTAAAGGTGGTGGATTTCGTCTACTACTGATGGCAACATTATTTGTATATTCGGCGCTCGGTTCAGACTCCGATGTTTTTTTTCGGCGGACCTGTTTTCTTGTTGGCTTCTGTGTTAAACGAATAAATTAGATCGATCGTAAGAATTTAAATGCAGTTCAAAATAACGTTATACTAACCTTTGGAACTCTTGGACTTTCCCTTTCCTCTTCATCGTCATCTTCGTCGTCATTATCTCCTTCCTCGTCGGCGCTATCCTGCCTGCCCCAATCTAAAACTGCCCGTCGTACACTCGATCTAGTAGGACGGGTTATTTCCTGTTCTGTATCGGATTCAAGTACTAACCGTCCAGGTCTTTCAGCAATATGATAGCTATGGTCCGATTCGTGTCGATTGCTTCTGGTTTTAGTTGTGGATTTCTCGACCGAATTTTGCTCACTGTCTTCTGTATTCTGTCGTGTTCTTCTCTGATTTCTATTCTCTCGGGCAATTGGTCGTGGTACCTTCCGTTTTCTTCTCGCCTGAGAGCTGTTGGCTTTGTTGCTACTTTCGTCTTCATCGGAATTTTCTTCGTTCTCATCTTCTGTAGATACACTTAATTTTTTCGCGAATTTACCACGTTTTCGAGGAATCGGTTTGCTCTGATTTTCATCGGATTGCGAATTTCGTGCCAGTTTCATTCGCTTTTCATTCGACGTACCAGTTTCATGTTTTACGCGCTTTTGTTTTTTCGGAGATTTAGTTTTTCTATCATTCGGTTTATAGCTGTCTTCTGAATCGTTATATCGATTACGTGTTGTCGATTTTCGTTGTCGACTACTGTGGCCCAATTCCGAGATGAGAATACCCCGACTTTCTTCGCTATCATCGTCCGATGTACTCGAACTAGACGAACTGGAACTATTCGACGCAGTCTCTTCTTGGCTATTTGGCCGTGATGCAGCTTGCCGTACGCTTCGACCACTGGGGCCCGGAACAGGATCCGATTGCATTGTTGATGACGATACCCCATTCGTGTTTGATGGAACAATTCGTCGCGGTAATCGAGCTTTCCTCGTTCGAGCAGTACCTCTACCGGTATTACGAGGCTGATCGTTGTCGTCGTCGCTTTCCTCTGTACTATTCTCGTGATTATTTGTCAGTCCTGCGTTTCCGTTTGATGCCTTCGCTCTTGTTGACATTTTCGATGTTCCGGGAGCTTTTTTGCCAGGCGAGAGTTTTGCCTTCGCTTTGTTGCTGCGCCGACGCGCTGACTTCCAATTGTAGATGACTTGTTTGATATGGGTTTCAAATAAGGTGCTTAATCGTAGTGTCATCGAATAAATCTATAAACGTAAAATTCGGTAAGAATACTTAAGATGAACAAACAAACAAAATTGTAATATTATTGCAATGATGATAAACAAAGTAACAATTGCAGACTCAAATAAATCTTCTTGGACACATCACACATTATAAAGAATTGATTTTAGCCCAGAAAAGGACGCTCCTGTTTTGATTGTATTGAAGTTTTCAAAATAAAGAGAAAATACGAAATACTGTTTCGTTTACAGATTTACGTATCTCCCGTCTTTTTCAATATTAATTCCTGAATTATTTTCATAGTATTTTTGAGAATATCCGAGCTAAAGCCCTGGCATTTTCTTTGGCTAGAACAGATATCGCTTTATTCTGGCGAGATTTTGAACAAAAGATTTACGCCGCTATGGAAATAGAGTAGCTCCTAAGTAATACCACAAACGAAGTTGCTGAAATTATTTGGCAAAATTAAAGAAAGTTCCTAAAGTCGTGGTCAAACAATTTGTTTCTTAAATATTGACTGAGTGAGAATATGAAACTCACTTAAACGCTTTTTAATATGAACATTATAGTCTGAATTTGTCCTTCAATAAATCGTCATGAGATGATTTTTTTTGTCGAACTGTAACTGTCTAATAAACAATTAAAATTATATGTAACGTTCAATAAATTCCACTAATAATAGTTACACATGTAATGAAATATTTTCCATGCACTAGTCAAGTCGACAAAAAAAAATCTGTATATGCCTTCCCGTCCGTTTCTAACTCAGTTTTGTTATAAAACTTGAATTTTGAACTTGGGTTGGTAGGGAAAATACAATTTGAACGAATAAAAGGTATCACTACAAATCAAATAAAAAAACGTTTGTTATAAAGAAAATTATTTTGTTTTCTTACCGAGTTATGATCCTAAAATCGTTACGGAAGAGAAAGCATGAACAGAAATAATGATAATGATTTTATGATTTGTTTTCGTAAACAACGGACATATTATAATAGTCGCGGACAAACATTCCGAACATTTTGCAGCAACAATGAAAGTGAAATATATTTTTCTTTTTTCTTTTTATTAATTACATATACAAGCAAATAGGTTGGAAAAGAAATTCGTGTAGAAATTGGTAAAACGTACTCGTATTTAAGCGACTACAATGTAACTAGAAACGAACATGGATTCACAGAATTACAGCCTCAATATTATCTTAAACTCTAGCCTGACAAATATTTCCCTGCAAATTAATGAATATGATAGAGGCACAACACACAAAAGCAACAACGAAACACTTCAAGAACATTAGTTTTGGCTTTCTCGGCACAGAGCTCGGTAGCAAGAAAAATAGTGTTACACACATTCATTGCTACAAAATGAAAACTACAACAGATAATCAAATTTCAGTAAGAATTAAAACGTAATGTATAGGAGGCTAGATTCATTTTCATGTAATTTGGAGCAGGGGAGAAGGGCAGTTAGAACGTGTACTAACAGCAGACCTACTATGGAAGTCCCTCCAATTTATGACATGCCCGAGCAAATCAAATAGCGTGAATACCACCTTGATCAAAAAGTTCCCGGAATGACCACCGATTTGATTTTTTTTTTTTTGTTAAGCTGGTACATCTGTTGTTGACATTACCTCGAAATCTTAGCGTCATAGCTTGACATTTGCAAAAGTTACGTAGCCAAGAGTACATCTATCTCTGTGTGCGTTGGCGATTTTTTACAATTTTAGAAATGGATTTAAATTTGCTACAACGAACTTGTATTAAATTTTGCGTTAAAAACGGATTTAATGGTGCGCGAACGTTGGAAATGTTGGAAAGTGTTTCGGCAACGGTTCTCTAAAGAAAACGGTCGTTTACCGGTGGCAGGAGCGGTTCAAAAGTGGTCGTGAGTCAATCGAAGATGATGATGGCAATGCTCACGGTTTTCATGGATTACAACGGTGTAGTGCATCATGAATTTTTGCCAGAAGGCCAGACAGTAAACAAAGAGTATTATTTGGGCGTTATGAGACGTTTCCGTGAAGCGATTCGTCGAAAGAGACCAGAATTGTGGGCAGAATTTGAAAAGTAGATTTTGCACCATTATAACCGTCGCACGGAGCCATCATTATTCGTAATTTTTTGACGAAAAAAGCAACAAATACCATCCAACAGCCACCGAATTCACCTGATTCGGCTCCCTGTGACTTTTTTCTGTTCAATCGAGTTAAAAAAAAACCACTACGGGGAACGCGTTTCAGCAGCCGAGGAAGTAATGGATAAATTGCAGGGACACACAGATATAAATGAACTCTTGGCTACGTAACTTTTGCAAATGTCAAGCTATGACGCTAAGATTTCGAGGGAATGTCAACAACAGATGTACCAACTTAACAAAAAAAAAACCCAAATCAAATCTGAACAGTAAAAGCGCCACACGGTGGTTATTCCGGGAACTTTTTGATCAGGGTGATATGTATTCATCATCATTTAATTTAAATAAAATTGACACTACAGTTGAAAAAGAGTGACCAGCAAACTAGTAATCTAATCAAATGTAAAATTCTCCTTTTTTTTTAATTGCAATTTTTCGTTTCCTTTGTCCGCCAAAGTGTAACTTGAATTTTTTATTTGAACAGAAGTGAAGGAGTTGAAGGATTGCAACAATCGTACTG
This sequence comes from Beris chalybata, assembly GCA_949128065.1. NCBI lineage: Eukaryota > Metazoa > Arthropoda > Insecta > Diptera > Stratiomyidae > Beris > Beris chalybata. The sequence goes on along the minus strand of OX421894.1, from coordinate 2,919,081 downwards.
GGGATAGTACTTATTGTTAACCAACAAAAAACTTTTTTAGTGACTTTAGATTACAATTTTAGATTCAGATTTGTTGGTTTACGTGACAAATCATCTATCAGACAGGGAAAACATTAGCAAAGACTGCAACGCTTTGTTGCCACAGTTCGTTTAACTGGGTCGTTGGCGATAGGACGATCAAATGAATCTGAGAACTGACCATCAAGTTCATCCGATATTGTTTAAGAAGAGTATCAGCTCTTCAATTTTATTCTTCGATAACTCGGTAAGATTAATGGAAAACGGTGACATAGGCGGAAATATTTAGCGTGTAACTCAAGTCCTATTTGTGTAGAACCTTGATCAAGGATGTCGGATACGAGTAACATAAAAGTAATGTCTTTGCAGCACACTCCTCTTTGTTTTTTCACAACAGTTTATTTTATCAGGAATCTAGCTATCAGCCTTTAATTTTTAACCGACAAACCATCATATGATTCCTTCGATCATAGCATTCAGAGGCCAAACCAAAACTTATCTTTTAATTATATTTAGAAGCAAACCCGCAAGGTGAATGGAATTTTTGTTTCTGTTCGGTTTTAAGTTGACAATACAAACTCTAAACTACCCGAAATACTAGTAAATTAAAATAAATATATTTTCTTTCATTGCTATTGCAAATAAAAATATATTCACTCCTTGCTCACGAATGAATATACACATAAAACGTAAGAATAAAAAAAAAAACAATTTGTTCCCTTAAAGAATAAAATTAAACTGTTTCTTTTACTTACACGTGATCTTTTGTTGGTGTTGTAGTTTCGTGAATTTTGAAATATAAGTTTCACATCCTTTGAGAAATCCATTGGCGTTTCATAGTTTCCGCCGAGCAAATCTTCTTTAACCGTTCTGAGATCCATGGGTGTATCGACAATTTGTAAATAATCAGGATGCTCCAATGTGTCAACTGGTTCCCGGAATGGTGTAGAATCATCACATTGCCATAACATGTCCAAAAGTTCACGACAATTTACACGCCAATCAATTTCAGAACGCAATCTTTTCGATCTGTGAAATGATGCGATATGAAAACAGCTTCAACTAAAAACGTAAAAAAGAACAAACCTTCGAGAACCAGCCTTTCGAGTTCCTGTTGTCACTGCAGTGCTTGTTGATGGACCCGCTTCATTGCCGTTTTCATTTTCTGAATCGGATGATATATATGTGGCCACAAGTTGATGATACACCGCGCCCACATCTACTTCATTCGGATCTCTGAAAAATTAATTAAGTTTGACGACATTGCAATCAAAACAGGGGCTGCATCAAACTTACCTAATTATTCTTAAGCATAAGTCAGTTACAATTCTAGCGTGCTTAACAATATTACTATGTGATTGATTAAATTTTTCAGCGTTTGTAGCCAAGTAGCGAACATCAAACTGGGCCGAAGTAATTCTTCGATAGAAATGATTTTCAAAACGCGCTTTTATTGTCGTTATATCAATTGGATACTCGACAACATAAGCATACGCTGGATAAATGTTTAAATCAACTGGAGCAAGAAACGGATCAGCGATTGCTAGTCCCATAACCTAGTTCAAAAAAATATTCGTTAAAATACCGTAAATAGTATAAAACAAATACGCGTACACTTACCAACTCTAAGCCTGCAATGATTCGTCTGCATGAAGCATCGCGATCACCTCTTGGCCATTCTTCGGACTTGGGTTGATAGAGTGTGGCTCGTAATTCTTCCGGTAGAACGGGTACTGCTCCACCTATATCTGCTGGCAGGCGATTTTCATCAATCGGTTCCATGTCCCACGGACTCATATACTCATATTCGCCGTTATCCCAACGAACACGGAAACACATAAACAACGAATCCGGAAATGCACTAGATAACGATAGACGCGACTCGATTTGTCCCATCCACCAACCATCGTCGATCATACAACGGAAACGATCACCCGTACACCAATTACGCGCTACAGCTGTTTCGAAAGTTTGTCTCAAGACAAGAAAGTCTAAAACGTCTGGCATATCGTGATATTTTATCGTGAATGTCTTGCCAACCATTTGCCCGTCTCGATTGATCAGAGCCAATTTCATACAACATAAACGCGGCGGACGTATTTCGTACTTTATACCAATAACTCGACAAATTTCATGGTCGCGCAACACCAGCGAATTCCATGGTTCCGAGCTGTTTGTTAATTTGTAAACTTTTTTCGCTCGTACAGCTTCCAAATAGCGTTGATGTCCTTGTCGAAAATAGACAACTTCGTCACCCATTTGTGGATAATACGGTGCTTTTCTCGGTATAACTTCGGATAGCCATTCGGGTGGACGAAACGTTTCCGGTATTTCCCCTTGTTCCGGCGGCATTTGGTTTGGCTTCTTTCGACCGGATTGTTGAGACGTTCCTCCCTGAGTTCCAGCCGCCGCCGCCGGTTGACTTGCGTCACTGCTAGGCGAAAACGTTCGTCTTTCGACCGGTTTGCGTTTTAAACGTTTCGGCGGTTCCAAATTCGGTCCGGGCTTGTCTGCAACCCAATCCGAATAATCCGAACTTTCCGTATCCGAAGAGCTTGATCCGCTCAACATGTCTTCATTGACAGCTGTCGAAAAACTCGAATCTGCAGAAGAATTGCTACCGGATTCCTCTTCTTCTTCGTCCTCTTCGTGCGTTTCTTCGAGTGCAGGTTCCCTTTCACGTACTGCTCTTGTACGGTATGCGGGACGCGGACCTCGTCTTGCATTACGTGTTCCACGTTGTCGACTCGACGAATTCTGTAATGCAGTATTCGCATTGGTTGTATTTATCATAATGGGTCGGCGCCGCATCTCGCGTCTGTATATTTCCTGTTCCTCTTGTCCAGCTCCGTAAACAATTTGCTTCAAGGTTTGTAAGTGAGCATATTTCATGGGTCGCACGTAAATCCGCCGGATCCATTTGAAACTGGTCTCACGTTGCCAATTGCCACTGCTTTGACGAACACCCTCAACATCACCGGCACGTCGTAAGCCCATTCTACCAGATCCACGTGGCGAATTTATTCCTCTATTATTCATATTATTGTTAGGCCTGTCATTGTTTGAATCGGGCGCTTGGTCACCATGACGATTCGCTAACGCTTGAATAAGTCGATCGATGTGCGATAAATTTGCGCTGTCGAGCACTTCCATTCCTTCTGCCCCAACGGCAATGTTCGGGACCAATTGATCTGACGGACAATTTTCTCGGCCTGGTACCAAACGCTGAAAAGCCGGTGGATGAGGATTTCCGTCAACATCGACCAGAAATGGTGGCGGCATTAAATGTGGCATCATTTGGGTTTGTTCGTCCATCACTAGATGGTTCGAGTCACGTAATAGAGGTCTGTAGTCTGTATGGAAGAACAATTCTCTCGGAAGCTGAAAGAAACCATTTTAGACGATGTAATTTAGATTTTTTTAGTTTTCAGCTTACGGTTTTAAATCGGTCGTGGCCAGCCCCGAAGCCAAACATTAAAATGTGTCCATGCGAATCAGTGGCTGCTATCATTGTCCCATCTGGTGACCATTTAGCATCGAAGACACCACCGTGTCCTTGTCCGTCGATGTTATTTACAAAATGAGCAATCGAAACACCAGCAAAAATATCCCATAAAAATAATTGACCGTCGTGTCCGGCTGATAGTAGAACATGCTCGTCTTTCGGATGAGATTCTAACACATACAGTTCGTCTTTGTGACCACGCAGTACTTTATGTAAACGTCCCGTTTTTGAATCCCAAATTTTAATCTAAAAAAATCGATTGTTTTCATTTACTCGTTCGACTGAAACGCCTCCATTTAAGCTCAAACTTACAGCAAAATCGTTAACCGCCGTTATGATCCATTTATCAGAGTAGTCCCACGACACCATAGTTACCTTTAGCTTCTTTCCTTCTTCAGTCGGCTCGGGACAGCTATCAAAACATACAAATTTGTAAATATATTTAACAGCACTCAATTTCTTTCAACATACCTTGGTAATTTCTCCGACATACTCAATTTCAGCGATTTCCATTGCTGCGACTCGAAAGACCAAACATGAGCGGTTCCATCTTTGCTACCGGAAACAAATTTCAATCCAGAATGTGCCCATTGAATTGAATCCACAGCATCTGAATATGCTTCGGTTTCTAAAATACGCTTGGGGCCTTCTTCCTGCATTAAATACACCCGAACGTGATGATCGGCTGATCCGGCAGCCAGAAATATTCCGCCTGGCGAAAACGATGCACAGATCATTTGAGCCTGTCCCGGTCGTAATTTTTCATGGTACTGAATCGGTTTTGGTGCAAAAATTGTCTTAGCACCGCGCGGCGTTGTGTATTGCCAGAATGCAACGGATCCATCAGTACTCGTCGTCACCAGATATTTTAAATCGCCACGCGGCGACGGACAAAAATTAACCGATGTTATCATGCCCGTATGACCGGGCAGAACCGCAATCGGAGATGATGTTTGCATATCCCATACTCGCAATATTCTATCTAACGACCCGGCAGCTAAGAGTGTATTATCTAAATTGATGGCAATATCTGTGATTTCGGCTGACGCTCCTCGGAATGTAGCTAGGAGACGACCATCAATAGCACTCCACAGCTTCACTAAAAGATCATCGGCTCCCTAGAAATTATAGTAGTTTTAAAGATATTTCTCAACTATACTCTTTCATTGAACTTACCGTTATTATATATCTCCCCGACCTATCGAACAAAACACAATAAACTGCTGATAAATGCCCCAAGGTTCGTCTTAACAGCTTTGTTTTACTGTAGAAGTTTGTTGGAATCAACAGTTTTCGTGTAACAGTGCCCAAAGTTTCTCTTCCCACTAGAACTTTAACTGCAACGAATAAAAAAATATGAATTAAATTGAGTCGAACACCAATTTACAACTTCAAACAAACTTACACAAATTATGTACTGGTTTCGTAGTCGATGAATCTGGCAACGGCATTCCATGAAGTCTCGTACAGTAATCTAGCATGGATCGTGGACGACATATGCTCTCTTTTGTTCGTAGGAGGCTTTGCCGACCAGTCCCTAGCAGTGATACAACACCCGACACACTGGGGATGAGATCTTTGTCCAAAATAGGCCCGATTCTGCAACATATTTCCAGCAAGTGATTGGACCCGATGTGAGGATATTTACGTTCCTATAATTGAAAATTATTGAAGTACCTGTTTTGATTGCCAAATAAATTATAGAAAAAACTTGAAGAATTGAAATATTCATAAGATGTTATCAGTCGACGAAGCAAACTATTCGTGTACGTACTGAAAGGCAGCTCGAAATTTCCAATGTTTCATCATCAATCAATTCAATTAATTCCGGACCAAATTACTCGGTTTTGAAGAGATTTGGTTTGTTTTGACGAATACCGCGATTAGTCTGTGCATGCTTCATAATGAATTTCGTAGTATATATTTGTTGTGAACGGGAGACCTTGGCGTGAATATTTCGACTTGAAAAAGTAAAAATATTCGAAGGGAAAGGTAATTTACGGGAAACAGTGGGCCAATTCCGCCTACGTCCGAATTGGTGGCTGACGTTCGAGCTGGAGCGACGCGCTTGCTGGCGACCGGGACTAGCTACGGCAGTGTGGGGGGGGGGAGGTTCTTGCTCGAACTATCAGACCATACTATTCATTAAAAAAAGAGCAAGCTGATGAACTGTCTCGAGCAGGCTCCAGCCTAAGTTCACTAGTGGTGGAACAGCACATTGCTATTCTCATCGGATCTATAAATCAGTTTATCGAAACACTATGCTTGCAGCGGGCAGGCAATAGATGGTCAAACGTGGAGCACAATGGACGCACAAAAACGTCTAAGTGAAGGAGAATGATGGCATCACCACCCCTATACCATACCATACCATTCATCAGAAAAATTATGATATTAAAATCAATTAACAAAGGGAAATGCTAAAAAAATCGTCGTGCATGAAGGAAATACTTATGCCGAAAGGTACATACAGATCGTGGCGAAGGGCTGACTCCGTTAACTCAACGGGAAAAGAGACGGCGTGTAACAGATAACGGAAAGTGCCCGTAAATCTCTTGGACAAAACGCGTAAGCGTCGTTTCCTTTGACGCTTGTTCATAGGATAAGAAGTTTGGTGGTCAAGTTTTACTTTTCCAGGACCGTTTGGATGTGCTGGAAAACTTTAGTTTCTTGTCTTGTCCCCGAGGTACTTGAAAACTATAGCGTTCAAGGGATATCGTCTTCGAAGATCTATACGTGAAATGGTGCAGTTTTTTTCGCTGCACAAAGGGAGTAACTTCGCTCTTTGTGGGATTAACGTTAATCCTCAACAGTATTAACCAGTTTTCAAGTTTCGTGGCAGCCGTTTGTATTTCTCTTGAAGTTGCGGTTGGGCTCCATGGGGGACACATAAATAGTTTCGTCTATATAAAAAGCAGAGATCAAGCGGTCTATAAATGGGCAATGATTCTACGGACAGAGCAAGGGTAAAAGCCGATATTCTGTTGGTGGCCCATGTCCCAAAAGTAGTTGTATAAATCCTAAAATAAAATTAATCTAAAGGATCATCTTTCGTGGGCATACGGATAACATAGGGTTCTATCAAGAAAGGCATTTATTACCAACATACTATCCGATCGAGTGGCAACTGAAAGCATTAAGCTAAAACCAGTAATTAACCAAGTAAATAATTTCCACAAATCTTTCGCCTGGATGCTCCATAAATAAAATTATGTTACAAAAATATCATGAGGAAATATCGTCACGCAGCGTAAATTTGCATCTTGCATCGGCCAGAGCGAGACCGAGCGAAATCAATATGGCCGATGGCCGTCACGTACGTGAACGTCGTCTTCACACACACATCACACAATCAAATCAATTAAATGGCGATTCATTGGGGAGATGCGCGTTTCAAAAATTTTCAACTTTTACAAATTTTATCGATAAAAAATCGGCAAATCTGCGAAATTAAAAACGGATGCAATTTTTGTACCAAAAACTACTTTAACGCGACCATCATTCTTGCTCCCATAGTCGATTTTTTTTTTTTAAATTAAAACACTAATTTTGTCACTAATTAAATTTGCATTATAAAAAATTACCCGAAAATTAAATAAAACTTCAGAAAAACAAAAAGTTCACAGGGCACCTAATTATCCACGAAATAAATGCATCCAACATGGCCGCTATGCGGACAATTCTCCGATAAATGTTCGAATTGAAATCGCACCCGGTAATCATCTTGGCACGCTAACGCGGTTGCTATTTAATCAATTAAAGGATAACTCCAGACCCGATTATCTCGCTACCAACAATTAACAACTCATTGAACCGATGTCGAGCCCTTTTCATTCTAAGGTCATGACCGCATCGAGGCACTAGCAAATTACCTAAAATTTTCACTATTTACTATTTTTGTGACATTTCCAAAGTAAACACTTGCCGGAATGCGATGTAAACAAACTGAAGCTTGTAAAAAAAAACAAAAATAATTCGAAATTTACTTACAAGTTCGGTGAAACTTTGGTCGTGTTCGTTGCCTTCCCAGTCAATCCGCTTGGGCAGGACCTGCAAAAAACCGGATTAATCCTCTGAAATCTGTCCGCGGGGTAGTTAAGAAGGGAAGAAAAAGGAACCGAGCTTAGGAGACCATCCCTCCGGGCCGAAGGATGGCTAGATTCGCATGCAGTACAGAAACGAAATAAGAAAAATTTCCATCCCGAGCCTCGGAAACCGATTTTTCTCCGCGACATCACAATTTTGACAGACTACGGAACACGTGCTAATTTCGCTATATTTACGTTTAGTTTGGTTTTAGCTCGGGATTCAAGCGGACGTTAAAGTACTCACCTTTTTCTCCTCAAGTTCTCGGATAAGAAGCTACAAAGTGGATGGAAAAAAAATTTTTTTTGTTACGGCAATTTTCCCTGTTAAATTGTTGTGTAATGTTCGCAAGAATCTCGCCAATTAAACTACGTACCTTTGCTGTTTCCTGTAGCGGTCCGACCGCCAGAAATTTCGATATAAGAAAATAGAGTTCTGCAATGGAAAAATACACGAAAAAAATTTTTCAGTTTGAATCACACAAAAAAATGCAAAGCTGTCGGGACATTCGGTGGTGTCGCCGATTTGTTTTGATCGAACAAAATGCCATCGATTTCCCGATGTCTTTTCGTTTAGTTTTCGACACTTTTCATACCTGGTATCACAATCGATTCACACACTGAATGATTATCATCCATTTTTTCACTTTTAGTCTATAATTAACGACACATTTATTGAGTAATTTACGGATTTTCCAACTGACTGCAAAATTTTATCGACAAGTCAGCCATTGCTTGCCTCGATGTAACGACGGGATTGTATAGGTGGGCCTTTTGTATATTGGCGGTGTGTGCGAGTTTTTTGGCTTTTGCGATACGAATACGAGGAAAATGGCGAACGATGGTTGCGGATGTAGTTGTGCGCGCAGTTCGAATGACATATCTCTTCCAGTGACAGAACCATTCAAACTGGGGGTTTTCTTCGCAGTTATAGCCGCAGCTTCTTTTTGGCAAATGTTTTGTTTTAAAAATCTTGGACTATGCGAAAAAACACAACTACCAAATAAAATAGATTAATGATACTTATTTTGTGGAAAAAACCTGAACATTGTAATTTTTTGAAATTTGTAGCTAGTATTCGCACCACTGCACCTCATACTGAAACCTTACTTTTGTATTGCCACGGTACGCTAGTTTCCACTTGGTGGCACTAGTATCAATTTGAAGAAAAAATTTGTTTTTATAAACGAACTGACCAAAGAGCTGCAACTTGGGGTATGAAGTATGTCCTTCATTGAGGAGTCCCATTAGATTGCTACTCAAAACTAAAAGACAATATTCAGTGTTTAATTTCATATCTTAAACTGGAAAAAAAATATCCTTTTTGAAGGACTTTCATATGGGAGGCGGAGCAAGGACTCACTCGCTTTCTTACATATTCATCCTTTTCCTTGGAACCATTCAAAAATTAATGTAATTTCAAATTCGTAGTTTGAAGCGTTCAAAAGTTATCGAAAAATATTGTTGAACACGTGTCTTAAGGATTTTTTGTATGGAAGGTACCAGAAGGAGTAAAAGGATTTCGCTGACTAGTAAACTCGAACTTTGTTTTCACTCGAAACTAATTTGTACAAACCGAATTCGTAGCTAAAAGATTACTTGAGTTATAGTGAGTTTCATAATTAAGTGAAGTCATTTTTACAGGATATTTGTACGGCAGCCCCTCGAAAGACTATTAGGATTTTCCTCATAATCATACAGTTCTCTCTTAAACTATCTCAACTCTTAAAAAAAAATAACACAAGCGAAATTTCAAAGTCGTAGGTTAAGCCCTTCTGAGGTTATCGACCAATATTCTTGAACAAGTGTTTTAAGGTCACTTTGTATGGCAGCTACCCGAAGGAGTAGGACGATTTTGCCCGTTAACGAACTTACCCTTACAAATTCAACTAAACACCCAGATTCAAAATTTCAAGAGCCTAGGTGAAGGCGTTCTTGAGTTTTTCGTCCGAGGCTTGGTTCTATGCGTTACAAACTTTTGGGCTGGATCAAACTAATAATACTCTACATGATTTCAACAAGACAAAAATTCATGATGTGACGCTTGCAAGCTAAATCACCCTTTCCAGCCGGAACAAGCCACCAGGTCGGACGCATGTTGAACTAAAAGCATATTTCTTTTATGATAGGTCTCCAATCCAGAAGACGTTTGGGAGTGTCTTGCTCTAGCTTCAATATGATCGATCCGTTCGTTATCTTCTTAGAATATCAATTCCTATCCACTTCTCATCAAAAAAGTCGTCATAGAGATAACATGAATTGAATAGATGAATTTTGATTCTATGAAAATAAATTCTTTGGTCACATCTTGATCATATTATGATGATGATTTACGTACTTCATTTTTTTTTTATTTAAATATCTAAATATTTAATACATTGGTTATAGTAATAAAAACCTTCAAACTGAAAATAAAATCTACTTAATTATAAAAATAAACTGTAAACATAAAAATCATATACATGCAACGTTCATATTTTTCGTTTCGAAAATGACGTCGGAAGCTGATTTAACTTTATATGATTTTATAAAAGATCAATCGATTCTGTCAGTTAATGCGGTTATGGCTCTAAAATAGCAATTTCTTTTTCTTCTATAATTTTTTCATCATAATAAATCACATAAGAATAATAGCAATATTTAAAAAAAAGAAGAAAACAATTAAACAATAAAATTACGATCATTTCCACTTCTTCGTCGTTCACTATCAGATAATGTATTAAAATTACTATTAGGCAAGGCAACGACACCGAGTCGACCTTGTGTTGGCGTTTGAATGAACACAGACGCTGTTTCGTTACCTTCCGTTGATGCAGCGACCGGCTCATAAATGGAGCGCTGCCCCACTTGTTCGTCGCTTTCCTTGAACGATCCGCTCAAATCGGTATTCAAAATATTATTAGAAGATGGCCGGGCTGATGTAGCGATTGCAACGGATGGAACGATTTCTTGCGGCAAAGACTCTTCTGTTGACGTGTTGCCCAACAACTGGTGAGAATTATCCTGTCGACGGAATAGACTAAAATAATTGTGAAGGAGTTATTTAACCAATGATCTAAATTTAGATGAACTATTTTTCCAAACCTTAACAACCGATTCCAGAACGGTTGTCTCCCGTTCAGTTCATCTAAAAGATTGGGCGGCAGATTTGGGACTCTGTTGAAAGGATTCACTCTTCCGTAAGATGGTTGATTTGACGCTCTTGAAGAACTATCTGCAGTTAGAACTAAATACAAAACCAAATTTTATTTATTGTTTTACTGTTCGCTTAAGATGTTATGTTAATTGTTATTGTGTACCATTCTCCTCGTCTGAAGTTGGTCTTTCATCGCCATTATCACCTTGTATGTTTCGTTGTCCAATGGAAAATGTTCCGTGATTATTGGAATTTTCGACTGGATTCAATAGTGGAGTAGTATCATCGGTCTCAGAATCCGACATACTGTCAGAGGAATTGTTCCTCCGCCTGATATTCCTCGCTTCGCCTCGCACAAAAACCTTCCGTTTACATAGCGGACAGATTCGTCTACTTTTCGTCAGCCATGGATCAATGCATTGGCAATGATATGCTACAAATATTATTTCATTGAACTATTTCCCGATGATAAGTCAATTTCATTTTTCCATACCGTGTGCACAGGGAAGAACTCTTAGCTTCTCGCCCTCTACATAATCATCCAAACAAATGCTGCACGATTCGTATGGTTGATTTTTGCCAAATTTAACAACAGGAATCTTTTTCAAAAGTCGCTTGGGTAGGCGATGTCTTCTTAACCGTCGCTGCTCTCTTGCACACTTATATATCATATAAACAACCTAGAATTACAGAGACCGACTTCTAAACAAAAAAACCTCTCACGTGCCGTAATTCATCGACACTTACCATACTGATAAAACACAGTCCAACTAGTATAGAAAATGGTAAAATTAAATGTGTGTTTATGTTGAAAGGATAATCCTCTTTCAAAAGAAGCTTATATTCAGTGTCGTATAGATATCCAGAAATTATCAGTCGTCCAGATAATTCGCCAACAAAGACAGATGGAATGTGTATGTCTTCGCCATTCTTAGCAGACATTCGATCTAATTGTAAGACACATTAGACTGTTACGTGCTTCAACTAATTCTGATAACAAACATACCAAGTTCATTGCTGCCAATATTAAAAACGATCGCTGCATCGTAGCCAGCCTTTTGTGCATTTCGAACTTTCTCCTCAAATGTACAATTATTTCTTAAATAAAATAGAACTATTAATTTAAACCGGCTTAAACAAGTCATCAATCATTTACCTCGCTATAACTATGACCCATTTTGGTAGTGGTAGCGAAAATTCGGTTATTGGTTGTTTTGTTGATGGTGGCGGTGGTATATTCGTGCATCCATCTTTCGGAGAGGATTCGACGGCCAACAGCTTTAAACCTTCTGAAGGTACGGGCGCGCCAAATGAAGCCGGAAGATCATGAAATTCTTCGATAATCTGTGTTAAGCGTTTTGGAAAAATTAAACAATTCTCAGAAAATGTTTACTTTCATCATATTTACCTGATCCGAGGCCGCGCGATAAACAATTACATCTCCTAGGACTAAGTATGATATCGTAAGAAAATATACGACTAAGAAATTAATTGAACTCATTTTTTCTTTTTTTCTTGAAGAACCATAAAAAGCTGTGTAATTCTAAAAGACGCTGCTTGCGATCAATTTCTGCAAGCTATTGCTACATTCTTTAAACAGCCATTGTGTTTGGTCTGTGAACAAGAAAAACAATCAAATTAAATTCATATAGACCCAGTGGAACCGTATCTTATGAGTGATAATTCGCGCCCTAAAATCTATGCCCGGATTTAAGCAAACCGCATCAAAATTAATCTTTCGTAGGCTCTATTCTATCTAGATTGAGATTATGCTGCTACTATAAACATAACCTTTATTTACTAGAAGGAAAACCATTAATATGGACTGAAAGGTAAACCAGGAAAACCGGTCTTTGCGATGCCATTTTCTTTGCTACATTTTTCCCAGTTCGGAAATCTTTGCTGCTTATCCTCCGTTTTTAATTATCCATTATTTTGCAAAAAAAAACGTGGACCCAAATAAAAGAAAATGCAATAATCAACTAGTTTACAAACAATATATTGACAACCCGACACGAGAAAAAAAAGACAATGTAACGGTTTGAACGATATGTGAACAAAATGTTCAGATAAAAGTTTAATAAGGACAAGCTTAAAAATCTTGACGATAATTTAGATACAACTAACACAAGAGCAGCAAACACTATAGTAACAAATTTAAGACAAGACAAGAAGATCGAAGAAGTTTAGTGGCTTGCAAACGATGGACACAGAATTCGGTTTACAGATGAAAAAATCTTCACTGCTAAAGAAAAAACTTGCCAACAATCTGGAAGTAACTTTATTATTTTTCCGGCAGAAGTTTGGAACGCGTTCAACTCTGAGATGCGGTGTAAGTTACTATGTGACTGAAAACCTAACAAAAATTTTGAAAAGCGGTTAGAATAACATATGCTTTACATAATTGGGTTATTTGCGGTCTAGGGGTTGCAGAAGGAAAACACTTACAAATAGATGATTATTAAACAAGTCCGTCGAAGTGAAAACACTATTCGATATCTGATCAAATCTGAGAGATATGGCAAAATTCATGAAAAAGTATACAACCACTTAACACCCCCTTTGGCGTCGAATTTCAAAAAATCTTGAAGCCACATTCTAGATATTCATATGAAGAATCCGTAGAATAAAAATGAGTTCGATATTTGGAAAGACCTAGTAGATATGACGAAAATCGTGAAAATATATGCATTCTACCTATTTTGATTAAACATTTTTTTTGCCCCCCCTTTCCAAACGCCAATGGATATATTCGAATCTTTTTTTTCATCAAAATTACTTTTCTAGTTGATTTACATATACACACCGAGTTTAAACTTTCAAGCATAAGCCGTTCCATAGTTAGGAAAAACACCCCCTACCCCCGTACCATAATACCCCTAAAAAAAATTGTATTTTTCCAACATGCCACTACTATAGCTCTATCTAAATACCAAGTTTTAGCCTTTTATCATTATAGGTTCTTAAGATATAAACATCGGAACCTTTTCCTTTTCACCCACTCTCACCCTCACCCTCCTCACACCCCCCATCCCACAATTTTTTTTTCGGCTAGGGCTCTATTGGGCCAATGTCTGGTAAAAAATTTGAGCATCTATCTTATACTGTTCTTGAGATATGAAACGTAATTTTTTTTTTAAATTTCTTAACCCTCCCCCTTCCCCTCCCCACTTTCGTGTTTCACCACCCTCTTAAAAAGTTTTACTTTCAGCAATCTTTATTTGTCAACCTTAATACTCAAACCGAATTTCATCTTTCTTTAAAGCAATTGGTTCTTGAGATATCGTAATCTAAAGTTTTCACCTCCCACCCCCGTACGCCACTAACCCACTCAAAAATTTTTTTTCAATTTTTTTTCCTAGTATAGGTACAGATATTTGATAAGTTTGAATTTCGTGCCATCAAGGCTTTCGGTGATATGGCTTTTAGAATGTGTCGATCTCGGCATTGTTGCGTCTCGGACGCATTTTTTTCCCCTCACTCCCTTTACCCATATGAACAATTTTTTTTGCAAATGGGTCCACTATCGAAGTTCTATAGAAATTCCAAGTTTCAGCCTCCTAGCGTAAACGGTTGCTGAGATCTAGAAAAAAAAAAATTCGTCTAAAACGCTCCCCTCTTCCCTCCTTTTCATACCCACACTCATCTAAAAAATACCAGTCGTAGAGGTTCGACCAATCTATCCACCATAAAAATTTCATGATAGTACCTTAACGGGTTTGGGAGCTACGTGCCTTCAAACTATTTTACGTACGGCTTTTTTGGGGTCTACTTGTCCTAGAACGTAAAAATGCAAAATTTCAGGGTAGCAAGCTTCAGGCTGCTTTTTGTGATCACAGAATCTAAACTCGGACGGAAAATTATCATAGTGATATTTTAGAGAAGATGGTGGTGGTCTTGTTTGCATATACACTCAGCGACTGCAAAATCGATGCAACGATGGCTAGAGATGAATGCAGCGAGGTTGAAAATAGGACTTCTGGTAAGCTCAGTCTGCCGGACTCCAACTTGCAGACTGTTTTAGAGACGAAGTAATGCTCTCTAGAGTCACTGTATAGGAACTAACACAAACAGTGACTCTAATGCATGTCAATTATACTGGAATGTGGAATCACTCAGGGATGATTTGGTGGAGGCAGCGGCTTCAATACGAGACGGAAGTAGGTGCCGGAATAGACGAGTGAGCGAACAGAATGTTGCGTGAGAACATTTTGAGTAGGTATAAATTATTTTAAGCTAATAACCAACCAAAATGAATAATTTTTTTTTGCTAGTAATTAATTATGTCCCCGAAGTTGGCGGACATTTTTTTCCGGAATCGGTTGCATCCTTTTCCATAATTTATTGCAATTTATTACGAAAACCAAAAATGTATTGGTTCAGGATTTTAATTTGTACGGATTGCATTGGAGCAAAACAAAAAGAATTGAAAAATTTTAGCTTCTCAGCGCTGAATGCGTTCCGAACTTTCACACAAAAAGAAGGGGCCCAGACAGTTTAGTCTTCAGATATAAACCATTTTTTTTTAATGCGTCAATCCTAGCTCAGGAGGGTACTGTACCAAATCATACTTGAGTTCGACTAACAAGACTCACTATAGCGAACACTGAATCCCAAGTAAGAATACAAACCGAATCCACAAACAGTTTTCGAACGGAATGTGGTTTAAAGCAGGGAGATAGTCCAGCTCCCATTCTTTTCAACCTAGCACTAGAATGTGTCATCCAAAAAACCCCAGTCGACACCAATGGGACGCTATTATATTCAACACCACCCAACTACAGTCGAAACCGGATATAACGACATTGAAGGGACCCTCTAAACTCGTCGCTATATCCAATAGTCGTTATAAGCAATATGCAATTTAGATACATTCCTTTGTATAGAGATTCGACCAGGACCACGCCATTTAGTCGTAATAACCGATCCGTCGTTAAAAGCGATGTCGTTATATCCGGTTTGGACTGTAGTAGCATGCGCAGCCGATATAAACATCCTCGCCAGATACTTCCCTAGTGCTAAGGAGGTATTTGTCATTCTTGACTCCGCCGCAAAAAAAGTCGGGTTACGCATAAACGAAAGTAAAACAAAACTAATGACGCAAACAAGAAAGAGAACGCCGGGCAGAATGTAACAAATGCGGAGTATAATTTGGAGAGTGTGGACAGCTTCATATATCTTAAGGCTAATCGAGTAAAAGACGGAAACGAAACGGACGAAATCAAACGATGGATCATGCTAGCAAATAAAACGTATTATTCGGTATTTCTAATAATAAAAAACCAAGAAAGTGCAGAGAAACAATAAGCCTTCCTTCTTACACAAGCAACAAAATAAAATATCTTAGTCCTCCCATGAGACACTTGAAAATACACTTAACATCTGGCTGCAGGTCACCGATGGAAAACGAGAAAGTCTCCTGGACGGCGAGTATAGCGTGAAGAGCAGTTGTAATTGTTGTTTTTATAATTTGGTAGATAGATTCCAACACTTACGGTATCTGTGTACATATTAATAAAATATTGCGATAAACATGAAGAAGCCTTGGCTAAGTGCGTTTACCGCACTAATCGCAATTCTTTGTCTTAATTTCGCAATGGGGGCAATGAATAAAACGGAAAGGTGTGATAAAATGTTCAACGTAAAACCGAGTCCGGTCAGGACCGTAGAATTACTAAAGAGGAAAATCGAAGCTATTATGTATATGACCTCATGGCTGCAGCCAAGAGAGCTGATAAATAAACGCCGCACATAATTAGCGCATTGTAATAACGACATATTCGCACAGATATAGCACACCTCTTCTTTTTAGTCAGTATGCAGCAGGTTTTTCTTTTTTTTTTAATACAGTTCGGGGTGCAAGGTCGGTAATGAAATATTATAATAATCCGATCCGATTCATAGATAAATACTCCCCCCCCCCCCCCCCCCTTAGCGTTTTATTAACTAGATCGTAATAAACATGCGGTGGGAAAAGGGGAGATATAAATAAAAATTCACGACCCCGATAAAAAACGATTGGCATGCAAAAATCACCATTTCTTACCATTTCGTTTTTTTACTGCAAAACAGATAACTCGTTGTTTTGACAGAATTATAGGATTCCGTTCTCGACCTGTGAAAAAAAAGCACTCTAGACCTTCGTCGTCTCGGACGGAGGGGGCGAACTGACAACGACCCACCTGCAAATCGAAAAATTTGTCCACTTGCACTAATTACACTGCGGTTTCCGTCTTTTCTATTATCGCCCCGTAAGTCACTTAATTCCAAAAACAATTGTAGAAAAATGTCATCTCTTAAATGACAAAGAAAATCACAGACGAAAAAATCCTACAAAAATGTAGTTTTCAATGACAGATCTATTTAATCAAAAACGCACCCAATTCGGGTTCAGCTTAGACACGGGCCAGACAGCGAACCAGCTCGATTGTACTAAGAAAAATCGAATAGGTCTAATGTTTGTTTTGAATCTTATATGATCAGTTCACCGTTGAATTAAAAAGGATTCAGATTAAATCAGCAGTTTTTTGTTGTCTTTACTTAATTCAGGCGCGTGAAGACAATTTAAAATTATTAATGTGTTGACAATACAACGCTTTCCAAAGTGTTTGTACTAAACAAACAGATGGTCCAACCCTGCGCAAATAAAAATTTCGGTCTGTCAATAATGTCAAAGTCTTTCGATTTCAAGTGACAAGTTAATTTTTATCAGAATATTGAAATTGTAAATTAAGAACTAAATATCGCACAATGAGGTCGTCCAGGACTAGTCACTTAGTTCTGATCCTCGTCAAATTATTAATATTAGTTAATTTTTGCACAGCATTATACGAGGACCAGATAAAGAAGTTCGACTGGTACGATAAAAACCGTCACGCTGATATCTGCGGATTTTTTTTTTTTTAATTATTTTGCTAAAAATCTGTATTATTCCAGGAATATAAAAAATATCGGACAAATAACCGACGCTCAATTCGAACGATCCGCAACCGGTAGTCGAATTTTAGTCAGCACCAAAGAAAATGTCTTGGCCGCGCTGTGCCCGCGTACCGGAAAATTTTTATGGCGGCGAATTCTCGAGAAGGGTCCACGTGGAACGATACGATTCTTTCATTTCGAAAACGATCCATCGACTACGGCAATACCGCGCCACACACAACCGATTGATCTTATCACCGTGACGGGACATTCGCCAGCTATCGTACGAGGATGGTCGCCCGCAACGGGCACGGTTCAATGGGAATGGTCGGTGCTGCCGTTGCAGCAAGAAAAGGCCGAGTTCTCGAAATGGTTTTACGATAGTTCGAATTTGTATCATGTTATGCCGACGTGGGGATCACATCTTGAAGTCACTAAATATTTTGCCGTGACCGGTCACAGTAGCGGTGTAACCGCTAAAATATCGGCTCCTTGGATTCAAGATGAGAAATGTATTTTGGCCGCACCGTATTATGCGTGCGTCGAGAAGAATCAACTGATCGCATTGAACTTGTTGGAGGATACGCCACAAATAGGACGCAAAACTTTACCGTCCGAGCCGAAATCTCAGCCGAAATTGTTTCGGGTAAGTGGCGCAAGCTATGGATTTCTTAAAAAGATTTAATCACTAGCATATGTAGCGGTAACTGTATTCCAATAGATAGTCCACTTTCCAATTATCAGGCCTATTCAGCGCCAGAGTCACAACTCACAAAGTAGGTGGAGAGTCACAATTTTGTATTAATTTTGAATTAATTGTGATTTTTAACCTACTTTGTAACTTGTGACTCTGGCGCTGAATAGGCCTGTATACCTCAATTTATGTTTTGTAGCCTTTTGCCTAGAACCTTACGAATATACGGTAAATTCCAATCGCAGCGATCCACGTAACCACAAACCATCCTCATGCATCTTAATTGAATGGCAGATGAAATGCTTGAATCCAAGTAGTGGGCTTTTCCATCACCTCAGAAGCACAGAACAGACTTGCTGTTTCCAATAGTATTTTTTATCGTACATGTTGTCCTGATGGAATTGGAATCCATTATCTCTATTACCATTACCTTATTGTACTGTCGCCCTTAAAACTAAGCTGTTTCCAAATCTAAATACAATTTCTTTAAATTAAATATTTTTAGGGACGTAAAGGAACTCTTATTGTTGACGATACAATTATTTCGTTAAACGACGAGAATTTTAAATGCGGCAAAGAGAAAGATGCTAGCGTTTTACAAACTGTTTTGAACGGCCAAACAATTTTAGTCCAAAGTATTAGAGATAGCGGAGATAAGGTAATTCAAGAAATGGATGAAATTGAATTGCATATTTTTAATATTTTAATTTTAGAGTTTACATATAACTGCAATTGATATTGAAACATGTGAGCCGGTCAAGAATGTACAGGAACATGTACAATACCCAGAAAACAATGCAGATGCCGAACTGTTGGGAGTTGATTGTAGAAAAAGCCACGAAGACAATAAATTGACCTGTAATGGCCTATTCTCAACAGACGACGGAGCTATCATATTGACACATCGCGGTAAGAATGAAATTTTGATTACGAAAAAAATGCAATTCCATTAGTTTCAATCTTTTAGATAAAATCCGTTGGACAAGAGAAGAATCATTATCGAATATTGTTGCCATAGAGCTAATTGATTTGCCGCTATCGGATGCCGAAGGCGCAATCGAAAGTGAATTAAATAGTAAACCAGGTAAAAATCTCTTTCGTTAATTCCAAATACATTTAACGTTATTTACTTTCACTACATTTACTTTGACAATATCGCCATTAAAGAGGATAACTACGTTGATTGTAAGTTTAAACGAGATAAATTATAGTCGCGTGATTATTTCTATCTTTTTCTTGCTGACGCTTCCGTTTTTTTTTTGTAGATTTTTATTTTCTATTTATTACACGAAAATTGTTAGTTAAGATTGCAAAAGTATAGATATTTGATTGTGAACATCACCAACAGCATTTTTTTACAACACCGTCATATATCGGGAATTTGATGTTTTAGAGTATTTCGTTGTTGCATGAATTTGTATAATTATGGATCTCTTCTGTTGTAGTTGTTACACTGTAAATGAAATTTGACAGGAATCCCAATGCCTCATTTTAAGTTTTTAATCCTTTGCCGCTCGAACTCCTTGAAGAGAAAAATTTCCTAGACTTGTTTTGGTATTTTTTTAGAAATGTTAAATACGTTTTTTTAAAACAATCGTAACATTTCTATTTATCAGGGGACGTTATTGGAGCGTTAATTCGAAGAATATCGACACAAGTTCTACAAATCAAAAATGTATTCTTTGCTGTTATTGGACTTGGACTGCCGCCAAGCGCAACACAAAAAGCCGGACTTATTCGTGATTCGTTTGGACTACATAAAATGATTGTTGCTGTAACGAAGAATGGAAAGATTTTTGGTATGGATAATATAAATGGGAAAATACATTGGATGAAATACTTGCCAACGGTCGATAATTTTGGTAACAATGAAAATATGAAGCTATTAATTCAGCGAACATCGAAACATTTTCCGTATCAGCCGATATGTGCACTTGTAACAAAGGATAAGGTCTGTCTATCGAGCACATGGTAGTTAGGATTTTTTGTTTTAAACGTTCTTAAATAGATTACAGGAAATGGAAACATTTATCGTTTCAATCCAATAACTGGACAACCTGTCGATGTTGGTTTGACTAAATTGAACTATCGCATAAAGCAATTGGCTCTGTTGCGTGAAAGCGAGGAAGACTTCCTGAAGGGGCTATTGCTTTTGGATGCGGACAATGGAGCTCACGTGATTCCTGAAAGTGCAAAAGATTCGGTAGTAAATAAATGGAATTTATGATTGATAGTTAGTAACACGAAAACCTTTTCAGGCTAATGATATGTACATGTTTACTGCTGACAAGTCCACGGCAATATTAAATGGATTCCACATTGATACGTCTTTGGAGGTAATTTATTTTATCAATTGATTTTTTCCGATTATTCTGAATGTTTTTTTGTTGTGTAGAAAATACAAGCGAAACCAATTTGGAAGGTTAATCTCGGTAGTCAAGGAAATTTACATAAAATCCTCAAGATAGCACCAAAGAATACAATTGAACATGTTCATTCGCAAGGGCGAGTTTTAAATGATCGCTCCGTGCTGTATAAATATATTAATCCCAATTTGGTGGCAGTGGTAACGCAAGCTCTGGATAACATTCACAAATGTAAGAAACAATTAATGTTTAGTTCTACTTATGTTGTAAAAATTTTCTGCTTTCTTTTTAGATATAATGAATATTCATCTTGTCGATGTCGTATCTGGTTCAGTTGTGTTTTCAATGTCGCATAGAAAGGCCAAGGGACCATTGCATATAGTACATTCGGAAAATTGGCTTGTATACTCTTATTATAACGAAAAAGTGCGACGAACCGAAATAAGTAAGTTAATACGAGGTGTGGCTATTAAATAACGAGACTGCGCGCGCAACGATAGCGGAATTCAGTTGAGAGGGGGAGGGAGCAGTGTCCGGTGACCTTCAAGAGTCTACTAGAAGCGTGCGGGAACATGTTTCTGTACGTCGATTCAGTAGTGAGTTAGAGCTGTTTAGGTAGAACGTGTTTGTGTTGCATTGCCGGAAAAAATGTCAAATAATGAACAGCGCATCAACCTGAAGTTTCTTGTTAAACTGAAAAAAACCCACCGAATGTTTTAATTACTAACCAAGCTGAGAGAACTGGTGAGGAAGAAAAGACCGGATCTTTGGAGAAACAAGTTGCCTGCCCACAATGCTGTCTGTGAAGCAGTTTTTAGCAGTTAAATAGATTCCTGTGCCCGACCACCCACCGTATTCACCTGATTCGGCCCCTGTGACTATTTCCTATTCCCGAAGGTGAAATCAGTGTTGAAGGGAACTCATTTTGAATCGATGGAAGCAGTTAAAAAAAAAAACGGCAGAGGTACTTCGAGCACTTTCAGTAGATGACTTCAAGCATTGCTTTGAACAGTGTAAGAAAAGAATTCAGCGGTGTATTAATAGTGGAGGGGAGTATATAGAAGGGGAAAAATGTTTCGATCCGTAATTCTAATAATAAAGGTGTTTTCTTTGACTAGTCTCGTTATTTAATAGCCACACCTCGTAGTATGATAATGTGATTCGTTAGTTATTCAAATACCTTTTGGATTTTACTTCCTATTCCATCGATTTCAATGTACGCGTTCTTGTTCAATAGATAGGTGATTCAATAAATAATAGGCCCTCCAAAAAGTTAACTAAATCCGATCTGATGGAAATATAAATTATACTTTATTCTCAATATAATTATTTCTTGATATTTAGCAACAGTCGAGCTTTACGAAGGCAAAGTTCAAACCAACAGTACAATTTGGAGTTCATTGGACGCCTTACCAGTCCCTATGATAGAGAGACAATCCTATATCGTTCCAGCTGCTGTAGAAGCAATGCGTGAAACTATCACCGAGCGCGGAATAACCAACAAACACGTTCTTAGTAAGATTCTCACGACATAATCAAAAAATTTCCAATTTTAATATGGTTTGGTTGTTTCAGTTGGAATCTCTAGCGGTGGAATTGTTGAAATGCCATGGGCATTATTAGATCCGCGACGTCCGATGTCATCGCCCAGCCAAGCTCGAGAGGAAGGATCGATACCGTACATTCCAGAGCTTCCGTTACCAACGGAAAATTTTCTAAACTATAACCAGACGATCGCAAGAATAGAAAACATATATACAGCTCCCAGCGGCCTTGAGAGTACTTGTCTTGTTATTGCGTATGGAATAGGTATATTTTTGAGAAACAATTCTATGTAACATCATCGCATTTTTTCATCCTATCTATTTTCAGATATATTCATTACAAGGGTATCGCCATCGAAAACTTTTGATTTACTCAAAGAAGATTTCGATTATTTTCTAATTACCGTAGTTCTTATTGGACTAACAACCGGTTCATTTGTCGTCAAACATTTGTCCGCACGAAAAGCATTAAAACAAGCGTGGAAATAGATTCGCGAGTCAAATGAAAATCTAGAGTTATTCTAGTAAATATTCGATAGTAAAATATTTGTATGAAATTTGTTTGGTGGTAATTTAATTGATAATTAATTTTTAAATACAGAATGTTTACGTGGTACATCTGACGACCGTGATCGATGAATATACCAAAAATACTTTGTAATGCTTATCTATTACCTAATAAGCAACCTTTGTATTATGAGATAGTAGTTTTCTTTATTGCATTCCATTTCAGCTAAAGCGCTTCGGAAGTCGCAATAAAATATCACAATAATAGGAAACGAAAATTGTCCGAGAATGATAATGAAATGAAAGAAAATACTTCTTCCAGCGCCAATTAAGATTCCATAAGCGAATCACTACGTCTTAACGGATCACATAGTACCTTGGTTCGTTCATATTCCAAACCATAAACCCTTGGCCTTGACAACAAAAATATCACGCCAACATACCTGCGTGATAAAATTAGGATAAAATTCCTCGTCAATAATGAGAGACTAAGCAAATTAACTCCACAACCCGGATAGTACTGATGATATGCGTCATCTTAAGGGCAATATACACTATCATTCTTGCATGAATATTTGAAGGCTGGTTCATGCCATCATGCACCTACACGAGAGATTTTCGAGAAAAATTCAAATATTCATGCAAGAATGATAGTGTATGTTGGCCTTAACGCACCCTATGTAAGCCATACTGACTGAGAAAGAAGTAGACTTCAACTGAGAAGGTTCATCCTTCGAATATCTTGACAAATTAATTATTTTATTTCTTTAAATAGTTCCTCTTTTTTTGCAGCCATCCTCCCTGCCTTTAGCTCTTGGTATTACTTAAATTACTTCTGTTCGGTTGTAGTCTTGTATGTTTCTAATCTAGTTCCATCGGTTTCAATTTATTTATTTAGTTTTGGTTTTTAATTGATTAATGTATTCATTTTATTGATTTCTATTAAATTTTTTTCAAATTTATTTTCAATGTACTGAATCTTTTTTTTTTTAGAGTAACAATTCTATTTGTTCTTACTGGTCATTTAAGTTTATAATTCTTGCAGAGAAGAGAAGTTTGCTATCCTTTCCGATACAGGTGTTTATTTTCTTAATTCAAAAGAAACGCGGCAATTTATTTCATAATTTCGCTGACTGGCTCTGT
This sequence comes from Beris chalybata, assembly GCA_949128065.1. NCBI lineage: Eukaryota > Metazoa > Arthropoda > Insecta > Diptera > Stratiomyidae > Beris > Beris chalybata. The sequence continues at coordinate 2,895,165 of OX421894.1, read as the reverse complement.
TCAAGATAGAGCTGCTTCGAAAGCATAGCATAGCAAGACTGTAGCAGCTGTCGCACTAATCGCACTATCCAATTCAATCGCACTTAACATCCAATAACTGTGTCGAACGGCGACGATTCTTTTAAATTTCAAAACGCTATAACTTTTCATTTCAGGGCTTGCGAGATTTGAAACATAGCCTCCAATCTGTTTCAAAATATCGACAGATTTAAAGATAATTTTTTCTTTTTTTTTAGGTTGTGGTCAAACGCAACAGTAGTACCTTCGCGCCCTTTCTCGCCTCATAGAGTCCTTCCCCTCTTCTAAGTTTTTGAAAAATCGGCAAAAATGCCCGCGGCCCCCCCCAAATTTTACAAGACGCCGATGGGGAATCGGTAATTTTCCAGCGACCCCCCTCGCATTCGATGGGACGCCGATGGAATTGCCACTTTGCTCTTCAGACGCCCCCCCATCTAAACTTCTTCTTACGATATTTTTGTTGATATGGCAGTACTTACGGTAACATTTTCAGTCTGCAGGCCGAGCATTAAAAAAATGTTTCGTCAAACTTTCACCACGACCTCAGTGCCGCCTGGATTTGAAATCGAAAACTTATTTGTTCGCACTCGCGTAGACCGTAGATGTCATTACGAAGTTTTATATTCGAGGATTCGGGAGTAGTAAAAGTTGCACAGAACTCCATCTAAAAATTAATAAAACCTCTAAACAGTTAATTTTACGGCATTCGTAAAAAATTTACTAGTCGTTTGTGTATAAACTTATTGAACAAGGACTCTTCGAACGAGGCAAGTTACATCATAAAAGTGATCCCGAGTTTTTCGAGTGCGTCCGAAATTCTCCATTTTTGTGTTCTCGAAAAGTTTTCGACTTTGATGGAAATTATGAAGGGCACACGCTCACCATAATTTTTTCATTGCGGTTCAATTTTATTCCGATCGAATTTGAAATTTAATTCTATTAATGCGGATTTCGATTAATTAAAATTATTTCGGTCGTTGGTGGAAAAAAAATTGAAAAAGTTTTTCCGTCCGTCCGTGCTGTGTGGTTGTAATGTTGATGACAAGGCGCCCATTTGCTTATCGCTCGTGAATTTTGGGAAAGTTTTTTTATTCGGTTTTTTTTTTCTAATCTGCTCAATTTGAGTTTTTTTTTCAAATTCGGAACGTGCAAATTTTGCTAAAAAGAAAAACAAGATGGATTTGGAGAATTTCGAGACAATCGCATCCCCTCCTGGTAGATGTGATTGAAAATAAGAAAATTATAAATAGAAAATTCAGATCAGATTTTTAATCTCCTGGACTGTTTTTATTTTCAGTAATTGGAAAGTGTAAACTGAAGTGCAAGGACGTCGACTAGTTGGTGTCATTTTAAAATAAGATAACGTGCGTAACGCCAGTGAAAGATGATCATCAACAATCCGGACGCATTGAAGGGTTGGCTCACGTCGATACTGGAACCTCTGTAAGTAAATTTTGATAATAATTTAGGGAGTTTATAACATTCCTCTTAACTATCCAATTGATAGTATTGGTCCGATTACAGACTAAATTGGATAAGAATGTAATCATCGTCCGAAGAATTCGGTCGGTGTATGTTGCGCCTTTCCTTTTTCTTTTCAATTGTTTCTTTTTAAAATCAAGGAAATTTAGTCGGGTTCTATCCAGAATCTATTAATTCTATACGATACTTCCGATCGTCTCACCAAAAAACTGGAAGAACAGTGTCGTTCCAATGACAGTAATCAAGTCAAATGGAATTCATGAAATGGCATGAAGCCCGAAGAAACCAAGTTCGGCGGATAAAATCCATTGGCTTTTTCATGTAGTTCGAGTCAAAGTCCCCCACATACCGTTCCACAAATGTTCGCTCAAGAAAGTGTTATCTTGGCGAGAAATTGTCTCGCAAAAGTCAGCACAGAATACTCAACTCATATGGAGCGCACACTTCAATGATTCAGGCTTGTTTCATTTTTAAAAAATTCTGTAGACTACACAGCTTCTTTTCTGCTGCAAGAAAAACGCTTCCGTGTCTCATTTGTAGGTTAGGGAAATTTGCAAGCTCCACATTAACAGCGACTACTGCACAAATACTTGATATGCAGAAGAAATACGGCTCCTTGGGGCCAATTCTATTAGAAGACGTGGAAAAGTGTTGTAAACGGAGGCTTAGGAACTTAACTGTATTGTGAACGGAGGCCTTAGGCCCGTTCCTACGATCGTCGGTAATGTTCTAACTGAAACTTTAACTGACAGATGCTCATACGAAACTTACAGTCAAAGTTCTGGTTAAATTTTAACTGAAGGTCGTAATAACGGCACTTAGAGTGAATATTTCGACTTGAAAAAGTCAAAATATTCGAAGGGAAAGAAAGGTAAGGTACGAGAAACAGTGAACCGATTCCGCCTGCGTCCGAGAGGCCATAGGTTTTCCCATTTCAGTATGAGAAAAACTATTTTGTATATTACACCCTTGTCATTGTTCATAAATTGTACTCGGCGACGTCTTTTAAACGACGTACGTGCTAAACTAAATATTATATACAATAAAAATAAACTTGCATTTTCAGCTGTGATGCCGACCCTTCTGCATTGGCCAGATATGTTTTTGCTCTTTTAAAAAAAGAGAAACCAGTGAAAGAGCTAAAGAAAAGCATGACAGAACAGCTAGATGTATTTCTCGGTATCGAAACAAAACCGTTCTTGGAGCGACTCTTCGCTGCTATCGCGTCGGAAGAATACCTATCAAATATACCCGCTACAACAGAAGTCGAAGAAGCCGAAATTCCAATGATTACAGAAATACTTGAGACCAAACATGATAAGGAATGTACCCCACCATTATTTGAGAACAAAACCAAAGAAACAGTGAATAAATCTGATATAATCACAATATCAATTCTATCGGAGGAAACGCAGCCACCAGTCGTAGGTACTGCATCGCCCATAAGCACAATACAAAGTAGTCCGACAAAAACAGCATCCGATAAAGAAAATCAACCGCGTGAACTACGCCGAAGTCGGGTTTCATTGCGATCACGATCCCGTTCAAGATCTCGTTCGGCCGAACGTGCGCGTCGATCGCGATCACGTGACCGACGAATTATCGAACGCGAGAAAATCCGACAATTTCGAAATAAGTCACCGCCCGGTGATCGAAGACGACTTGATCGTCGAGGTGGCGTCGAACGGTCTCCACGTGCAGTCGGTAAAAATAGAACAAAAAGTCATTCGGCGTCGAGGAGTCGATCAGGTTCGCCAGAACGTCGTAAAATTTCCCGTTCGTCTTCGCCGCCTGCCAACGAGAATAACAATTTAGTCGGTAAGCGGCAGCGATGTCGTGATTTCGATGAGAAGGGCTATTGTGTTCGGGGTGAAACGTGTCCTTGGGATCATGGCGTTAATCCCGTTGTCTTAGAAGGAATAAATAATCCAACGCTTATTACTATGCCATCACATTTGCGCGAATATAATCCTGATGCTCCCGAACTTTGGAATAGAAGCGGTACATTCCAAGGGTCGAGGGGCGGCTTTCAACATAAGTCTGGTGCTGTATCTGGAAATTATTCACGGCCGCCCGGTGCTGGTTTCCGTGCTGCCGGAGCTGCATTTCCGTTTCCTATTAATCCGGCTGCTACTCCGCTACAACGCGAACTAATTTCGGTTCCTGTTGTCGATGCGAATGCTGGCGGAGATGTTTCTGCTTCTCAATCGAAGAGACGATATGAGCCTGAAGATACGGTAGCTATTGCCGAAGGGCCTGCAAAACGGAAAATTCCTATTAACAGTCGATTGGGGCCAAGAGTCGGACCTCAACAGAATTGTACGTTAGAATTGCGGAAAATTCCTCGAGGGATGAACACAATCACACATTTAAACAATCATTTTTCGAAATTCGGTAAGATAATCAACATTCAAATTTCTTATGATGGTGACGCAGAAGCAGCAACCGTAACATTTTCGACACATGCCGAAGCCAATGTTGCATACCGGAGTACCGAAGCGGTCTTAAATAACCGATTCATAAAAGTATTCTGGCATAGTCCCGGTAATAATGAAAACACCGCAATCACGACTACAAAAGAAGATATTATTACGAACGGTCGTAAACAAAGTCAATATCATTTAAATAATGTGATTCCTGCCGTGCCTACAACTGCATCTGAAGGTGCTAAAATTTCGAATGCTGCGTCATCGGTAGCAACTACCAGTACCACGCCAACCGGAACGACTGCAACAACATCGAATGTTTCTTCGCCCGGTTCGGCACGAGTAAAAAGCAATCGTCCAATTCCTACGCCAACAGCTGCTATTATTCGGAAAAAGCAAGAAGATCACATGAAGACGGCTGTGCAATTGGCCCACGGGCTACATAAAAGGAAACATGAAATTCTTCGCGAGTATCTGAAAGAGATGAAAGCTGCGGTCGATCTTGTTGAGAAGGCTGAACCTTCTGATCCTCAACGCGCGAAAAAACTAACCACAATCAAAGATTTGCAAGGAATAATCGATAAGTTACGCAAAGAAATTTCATCGGATCAAGCGCATTTATCGGCACAAATGCAAAATCAACCGCCGGCAAAAAAGACAAAGGAACAACAGAAGAAGGAACTGCTTGACTTGGAGTTGGAACTAATTGCACAACAGCAGGAAGGAAATGACACCACTGGCATCCAGAAACGATTGGAAGATCTTCAACGGAGTCTCGGTATAGTTTCTCATAAATCACATTTCGGTACAAGGAATGTCCGCATGCGTAACGCCCCACCACCTGGTTCGACAAGTGTGGATCGAAGGCCGACCTCGTTGCTAATATCAGGCTTTGATAGTGAAGACAGCGATCTTTTGTTAGGACACTTTAAGGTATGTTCTCACTTACCACATATTATCGCAAAATAGTTCCTTGGACATTTTCAATCAATTAATTTTACAGCATTTTGGCGAAATTACTAAGAACGAACTGGACCGTACAATTCCGCAGCTAACAATTTCTTTTGCGACCCGTCTTAATGCAGAACAAGCGGTCATTCGAGGCCGTCTCTTTAAAGACAAACGATTACAGGTAATTTTATCGAATTCATGCTATGACCAAAAATATTAAACATACCGTTTTTTTATTGTAACAGATCGCGTGGGCACCGACTCAAAGCAAGGTTGAAAATATGGTTATAGATTCCACTATCGATAAGACAACAAATGAAACAGTTTCCGAACTTCGTCTCGAAGACGAGGAAGAGGAAGAAGATGCCGAATCAGAAGATCGATCTTGGCGTCGTTGATATTATTATATTTAATAGTTATTAGAACGAAGAAAAACTTATATCTAAGCAATGACCGCACGTAAAATCAAATTAATTTAAATGTCCCGAGAATGAGAAAATTATTTTTCAAAATGCATCGAAACAGGCTGAATTTAGACAAAGAAAACAAAAAATTTAAATATTGTGATTAGAAATGACTTTACGTTCGGTCCAGAGATGTTTTCATTTCAAATTCTCGCCATGCCACCATTTTGTTTGGCTACAAATAAAATAGAGTAATTATTCTACATGCAGTTGCAATTTGTACTCGAAACTAAAAACCATCCTTTGATTTGAAATGCACGTTGAATTTTTATTTGTTTTATATATACATAAATAAAAAAAAAATTATTAATAATATCAAATAATTATAATATCAAAATATATTCGAGGCGTATACAAATATGCTGACTTTTTGTATTAATGTAAAAAAAAAATATAATAAATTAACTGTAGTACATCTGTAATTTATAAAAAGAAATGTAATTGAATTATTATAAGAACGAACAACAAACAAAAGAGAAACTCGTAAAAAGATACAACAATCAGAAAAAAAACAAGAAATTAACGGATAAAAAAAATTATTCTAAAAAACGGTGAAAGAAGATTCTCCGATATTAAAAAGAAGAAGAAAAAGATTCTAATCTAGCAATAGATTGAAATAAAACAAGAAGACTTTCATATAAAACAAAACAGCAACTGTGTTTTATTTACTTTATTAAGTGCAGGAATAGAACGCCTCTTCAAACAGCAGACCCTTTTCCATCTGAGAATTTTTAGAGATGTTCAATTCTCGGTTAAGTTCGCGTGGAATTTCGGTGCAGATTCCTCTGCGTTAATAATCCTTTGAGCAAGCTAACAGCTTGAGATAGACCCACACACGAACGTATTGAAAGTGGCATTACTTTTCTAATAATTTATTCTGTAAGAAAATGAGGGTGAAAAGGTTAACTGTGGCTTGATTCCATAGCACCAACTACTAAGGGCCGTTATTATGACCTTCAGTTAAAATTTAACCGGAACTTTAACTGTTAGTTTCGTATGAACATCTGTCAGTTAAAGTTATAGTTGGAACGGTACTGACGATCGTAGGAACGGGCCTAACAGTAACCTAACACGTAGTAAAGTTGAACCTCATTTTTTAATAACTACCTTACAGGATTGGCGAAAACGCAGTGAGAGCGCAAACAAAGGAAGATGAACGTTTACACAGATTCCGAACAGCTGGATAATCCACAAACACGGGGAAGTAAACTGATACGTGGCACAACAGACATGGCTGTTTATGTAGTAGTAGTAGTATGTTTACCGTTTCAAGCATGAGGAAGACCTGTTCTGGCCCACGTGGTGGAAGACGCATACCACCTTGATCAAAAAGTTCCCGGAATAGCTACCGTGTGGCGCTTTTATTGTTCCGATTTGAGTTCTGTTTATTGTTTTTTTGTTAAGTTGGTACATCTGTTGTTGACATTCACTCTAAATCTTAGCGTCATAGCTTGACATTTGCAAAAGTTACGTACCCAAGAGTACATCTATCTCTGTGTGTGTTGGCGATTTTTTACAATTTCAGAAATGGATTTAAATTTACAACAACGAACTTATATACAATTTTGCGTAAAAAACGGATTTAATGGTGCGCAAACGTTGGAAATGTTGCAAAAGTGTTTCGGCAACGATTCTCTAAAGAAAACGGTCGTTTACCAGTGCACGAGCGGTTCAAATAAACCACAGTAAACAAAGAGTATTATTTGGGCGTTATGAGACGTTTGCATGAAGCAATTCGCCGAAAGAGTCCAGAATTGTGGGCAGAAAACTCGTGGATTTTGCACAATGATAACGCACCGTCGCACAGTGCCATCATTATTGGATGGGGATTACTTTGAAGGGGACAATATAGATTTAGATGAAAAAACTTGTATTTTTAATTTTCTCGATAAATTCCGGGAAATTTTTGATCAAGGTGTATACTCGCCTTCATTGTTCGACCGTCTTCATTTATTCTTTTGCCTATTTCAATTTCAAGTCAGCGCAAACCCAAAGACAGCTCGAAAAAAAAAATATAAAAAAAATTGTGTACTCTTATTCATATTTATATTTATTAGGACCACACTTAATGTTATTGTTTATTGTTTTTGGAGAAGTTGTGTGAAGCCCAATTCAGTGAAGTTTTCCAAGAGTTTGCCAGAGCTTCACTAAACTTCGATCGAAAATGATCTCTGGCTTTGTCTTCTGAAAGGTCGAGTACCTAAAAAAAAGAAGAAAGAAATAAAACAAACGCAAAACAGCCGGTCTCTTATCAATCTTACCAATGTTTCTTTTAAATAATTTAAATCTTTCTCTGATGATAATTCAGGTAGTCCAGTCGACACCATCATGGCAAATAGTGATAATATAAGGCAACCGTGCTTTCGTAGAATTAAAAATGCCTGAAATAATAAATATTTGTTGGTCAAAGATAGATATCTAAATTTCTTTTATATTCTCTTACTTTTTCACACAAATTTTGAAAATCCTGGAATTCTCTTGCTTCGCGATCAGTTCTTCCCTTATTAATAACATAAACAAAATCATGTGTTAGTACGAACGGCACGCGCTCTCGGCGTACGCCAAACTTTTCTTTAAAATGGCCCAAAATATGTCCGAAGTCTATGTGAAAAAGCTGCAAAAGATCGGTAATTGAGCACCGAAACAAATATATCTTTCGTTTCTTAAAGTACCTGTCCATTTTTCTTAACCATTATATTATCTGAATGACGATCGGCAACTCCTAGTACATAAGTTGCGACACAATATCCAGCGCAACTAAGTGTGAATTCATTAATTGCCTTGCTTAACGATTCTTCCGTTGTATTATGCTCTTTTAGCCAACTGTAAAGTGATCCTTTCTTAAACGGTGATGTTGCTGAAAACATGCCACGCTCCTTTTGTATATTTGCTATAGTTTCGGCATTGAGTACGACCTCGATCATTCCCAATCTCCTTTCCATACTTATACAGCCATAAATATTCAGTCGAAAATCATATCTAAACAAACAATGTCAAAGGGTTTCGTATAGGTTCCATTAGTACAATACTTACCCGTCAGTTTTCCATATTTCATCCATTACACGCAACATTTGCAGCGTTAACATATCTTGTCGGAGATCATCACCATTTTTAAATATTATATAAATATCTTCGCCACTTTTATCCGTGTTTTCGAAAACAATCCACAATGGCCGCATTTTTGAATCCATCACTTTACATTTATCCGGTCTGAAATTTTTTTTATTTTATTATAAAGCAGCGATGAAGTAAACAAAGTTTATTTTCCCTTACCGAGCAGTCTTACAGCGATAGCTTGGATTCAAAGGACTTAAAACATTTTCAAAGACCTTATTGTTCTTCTCCCTGACTAAAAAATCATGCAAAAGTGTTTTTATTTTTTCTCTACTACCGCTTCCTTTTTTGGCAATTTCAGATCCTTGTTTAAGTTTTTCTAAGCATTCCATTTGTTTAAGAAGTATTGGAACGTGCTCAAGGCTTCCTTTCAAATACGCTTCCAATATCAATCCGAAACGTATCTGTATAGCAGGCACTTGCATTTCGGATCGAAGATGCCAGAAAAAATAATGACCAATACGCTGATTGCGTAAAGCACGATTAAGTAGATATTTGACCAAGTCACAATCTAAATAACATTCATGTTTAATTGCTTGTACTAATTGTAATAAGTATAGAAGTAGCTCTTCATCACTATAAATAAGAATTAATTTAAAACAATTTAAATAATCACGTCATGATAATGGCATAGGTTACCGTAATTCCGTCAAACAATTTACTGCAAAACCTCTAACAGCACCATCTGCAAAAGCATAGTCTAATAGTTCTAGTGATCGTTCAATCGATAGCTTCGGCCATCGTTGAAGTAAGCTAGACATCTCCGATACTTCATCCCGATTTTTCCATTCCATGCATTGCAGAAGAAATGGAAGTCCTTCCGGTTCGTCGTTTAAACAATCCAGTCTATGGAATAATATTGAATCAATTAAAATTACGGAAAGCTAAAATCATTATTCAATGTTTAAAAAGAAATTATAAAGTCGAAAATAAAGGATTTTTCAATAAGAGCGCTCCAACGATTATTTAGATAGAAAATTTGGATAGTTTGCAAACGCTATTCAAGTGTGTATCGGTCCATGATGAAATGTATACTAATGAAGTTTATAAATGTCAAGAGAATGAAAAAAAATATGGCGTCGTTCGCCGACCCTATTGGAAAAAAGTTAGAACGCACCTATTGAAAAACCCTGTACATTGGCAAGACGCATGTCACTATTCGGATTTCAAATCGTTCGATAAAATATTTGTTCACTAAAACCACGACAGCTAGTGTCCACAATTTCAGTCATAAAATTGTACTATTACCTTTTTGCCCATATAGCATTCCTTTCCTGATCGTGCACTTCATGAAGTCTATCGTTACTTAAAAACGGTGTTAATATTTCGGATATTGTTCTAGTATCTTGAGCACTATCACGATTTAAGCATTTTTTGCTAGCAACTGTTTCTGCGTACGTTAGCACCGTTTCAAATGATGGATACATTATGGGTTCATCAATTCCATAGCTACAACAATATGTTCAAGATAATTAAAAAACAATTACACCATTTATTCAATACGTACTTGTCGAATGTTAAATTTATTGCGGCACATTCTTCTTTCCTTGGATTCGATTCAACCGTACCCAAATAATGCAATAAATCATCCGATTGAATATCTTCGGCATATGTCCACGTATACAAAGTTAATTTTCCTTCTTTTAGCTTATGCTTATAGTCGAAAATAGTTGTGTTCACCCATGCTAACGGATTCATATACAATTCTTTGCTGTCTTTAACACGCCGCGCTCTCGAACCGCCCATTTTCGTAGATTTTGTTATTTCATAAACTACCAGACATAATCTTGCCATTCTCGGCACATTTTCAACTTTTATATCAAAAATCAAGTCTTCGTTAAATTCGACAGTTCGAACGTAGGTTAAAGATATTTCTCTGGCTTTTAGAGGAGCGCATAAAGATTGTGCTCCATGATATAATCCCAAGTGAACTCCAATCTGTAGCGATGACAATAAAAAAAATAGTATATAGTAATAAAAATAAGCAAAAAAATATAACACTTAGTAAAAGTAGTTAAAAAAGTAAATCTAGATGAAAAATTAATTGTATTTGGGGAGAGATAGAAATTAGGAAGTTTAAACGAAACGATGGTAAAAAAACTGGATAGTTACATGTACGTGAAAAAAGTGCAGACTTTAATAAATAATTATACACCAATTTCCAAGTCCCTTGTTAAAATTAAATGTCTACAAATTTTATAAACAGGTACTACGTATACATGGAGAATCCAAAGATCGGAATTTGGATCGCGTATATGACAACACCGGATCGAAAGATCGAAACATGAAATTGGATTGAAATGGGGAACGACATAACCGGTTTCGAATCGATCCAGGTCGAGAAGTTGGTTTGGATCGAGTCGATTCCAATCCGATCTGCGTCTACATCCGATCTTAGAGGATTGAATCTGGATTGAATCCGGTTTCAATCCTCCATGTGTACGTAGTAAGGGTGTTATTCGTAGAAATATATTTTAACTTGATCTCTAAACGAAAACATGCTAAAATTCCAATTCCTGGATCAACACATTTTCGAATTATTACTTGTTCCGACCAGAGAAACGGATTAACAGAGCAAAAATAATAAAAAAAAAATATTTAATTAAATTTTTGTCTAAGCCATCCGTACTATGCCTTACGAAATGTTGAGATTCGATTAAGGAGGTATTTGCCTTTAGCTCAATCCAAAAATATATAAAAAAAATTTTTTTTTAATATTTTCGTAGATAAACATGTGAATATGGTAGCCAAACGGATTTTTCGAAATCAACTACATACGTGAGCTATCGTATCATTTAGGCACCTACTTTATGAATTTACCATATGAAAAAGTACTCAAGGAAAACTTTAAACGTGTTTTTCTCGAAACTACGTTTTGACATCTTTTTTGAAAGTGATGACAGCGCTCGTCATATAACTAGCCACCATGATATCATTTAGAAAAAAAAAAATTATTTTGTACTTAAATACTTATTAAATATTTTGAGAAAATATCCCAGCATTCTATTTACATCTTCTATGAAAAAAAAAAAAAACAAATATGTAATTGCCCTATTTTTAGGTCAGCTAGAGGCAAATACCCCCTTAAGCTTATTATTTTTCTACTTAATTTGTGTTTGTTGATCCAAAACCCAAACATAATAGAGGATCAAGGATTTTCGGACATGAATTTATGTTGTACATTTTTGTATCCAAAATTATAATAAAAAAAACTATTATTATTGGTTTGAAATTGTCACTACTAAAAATGAATTTCTTCAAAAGACTACAATAGATTAATGATGAGTATCCCAGTTCAACTTTCTTGTATTTTAGGCATTATTCAAATCTGTTTTATTGTGCCTCTTTACCAATTACTCAAGTGCAGAAATCTATCGTATGAAGGAAGGAATGTACCTTCAGAGGCTCTCGAGGGCATTGATCATTTTGTTTCCCTGGAGGCATATTATCGTTCTGTAATAGAAAATAAATAAAAACATTTTTAGCCTCTAATTGGGGAGCGATAGGGTCATTTTCTAGAAACAAATCGACGTGGAAACAGAACATTTAATATATATAAATAATCAACACTTGCAGCAATAAGTTTGCTTTTAGGAATTAGATTTGATTTATTGGCGCAGATAGTCCTTATTATTTTTATGAGTTTTTAACGTAAACCGTTTGCGAGATAGATAAAAATATATTTGATTGCGGTAAACCGATTACCATAACGATTCCATCGCCGGAAAGTCCTCCGCTAATAAGATCGATCAAACGATTCTGTGTGGAGAACAAGAGGCCATATCTCATGTGGTATTTCGTGGTGTGGAGCATGTAAGGCAGACAATTTTTACATTATACCCTGTACAGACTATGCGTTTTGAACGCATTTAAGTAGGTAAATTTATTATGTTAAAAAATTAGTGTTCAGACTAGGCAACTCGTTTCATTTTGATACATGATAACTTGATGTGATTTGTTTTGACAAGTAGATATTCATCTGTGTTTCATTAGTAAACTTAAGGCTGGTTTACATGACGAATGCAAATATGTTTTACTGATATTGTGAGGGAGAAGGAAAATCTCTTATGAGAAACTGAACAGGAGTGATATCATGTTTAGCGAAAAATATGTGTTTTTTGTTTTTTGCAGTGGTTTCTCTCTACTCCATTGAAAATTCGATATGCTAGCTAGGAATTCATTAGCTAATGCAGTCGTTGCACAATCACAAAATTTGTATAAAGCGCTTTGGTGCCAAAAACACGATGAGAATTGAGACAAAAAATGGTCGTTATATCAAATTGTTGTTGTCGTAGCGTGTGAGTGAGTGAAACAAAACAACTGCGTTATGTCAATTTGTTATTGTTTTGCGTACAAGTGAATGCGACGACGTCCACCTTAAATTCAACCACTGCTTGTCATCTCCAATCTCCATCTCTATGGTAGCATTAAACAGTTTCCTCCTAAGTTTACTTCGATTTCCGCGAGGGTCGCAGTACATGTTTTCGATAAACCGCGTTGTAGCGACATAAACACCTTCGGGAAGGGTTTTCCCCGCGTAAATCTCGTAGTTTGAACATAGAATTAGGCGTCTTTTTGCTCTTCGCGCACTGTGTTGTTTTCGCATTTCGCTAACCTGCTCAGTACTGGATAAATGAGCAAAAAATACGCCTGTTATTATTTCAACAATAAAGTATTGTCAGGAAGTTAAAAAAATTACTTTAAAGCCTTATCGCCTTATCACATTCTATTAAAATCAAACTTTTATGGAAGACGAATCGAATGGACGATGGACTTTTTAGCGTAAAACGGTGCCCATAACTTTCCATACTATTTCTGACGAACATATTCAGCCGATTTGAAAGGTTGAATCGATTCGAAGTTTTCGTCAGAATTCGCACGACCGAAAATAATAAGCGAACATAATGATTTTCAACCCTTTCACATATTTCAACCATTTTATATTCCCGTCAAGTATATGAAGTAAAGAAGATACACTTACATCAACAGATCGACTTAAGTCGCAGTTTAGCTTCTCAATTGAATGCAAATGTATTTTAAATTTTTCACTAATATCCCACGACGATATGTGATTCGTATTCTTCCTCAGCGTTTGAGCCGGATAGCTAAAATCATCTTTTGAAATCGATTTCGGGATATCGAGATTTTGTATTAACTTCATAACGACCGAAGGTACTCCTTCTCGTGAAATTGTTTCCTAGAAATAGATTTTTATACAAAACGGAAACAAATGAATTTCAACGCCTGGCTTACCTGAATGTAGGTGAACTGGCAGAGCGGATGATTGCCAAAGATGAACTCTTCGCGACCGCATACCTTAAGTATATAGTCTTTTGCTCGATCTCGATCGCCCGTCGTTATATTCGTTCGGGCCATTTTTGATAAGGCCTTCTCTTTTAGTTTATCGGGCGTTTTCTCGCATGACACACAGAATGTAAAGGAAGTATCGTTCTCTAGTTTCACGATAATTACGAATCCAGTACTCTTCAGTCGATCTTTTATTGTCTCGGGCATATGAATTGATTTTGCGAGTCGCGGCGGATAATGATAGAACAGTTTTTCGATCAGACTCATATTGCTACGTTCGTAAGAGATTCCTCCGCCCAGCATGGACATTTTGTAACGGAAATCGTTCACTTCCATGCTTTTTAGTTCCTGAAAATCATCGACCGACTTACCTATTAGATTGCCTATATCCTTGCATATTTTATAGTCAGTCGATTCTTCGGTAAATGTTCGCTTCTCAGCGATTTGAAGAGTGCAAAAATAAGGCTGAACGTCGCAGAGACGCTTCGATTCGTGTATGTCCTCGTCGAAGTTAGCAAAATTCGATATTGCGTTTATGATATACATGGACTGTTCTTTCAGACATCGTCGCAGCGGATAACTTTCCGCCAGCACCCATAGTTCCTGCAAATTACCAAATCCAAGTTAGTTCACCTTTTCTGGGAAACGGAAGATGATTAATAGTCGCTTCTTGTTCTTATCACCTCTTTTATTTCTTTTATGGTTGCATTTGGGATCGTCGGCATCGAAATAACAAATCCATTGGGCATTAGACATGTTAGCTCTACCTGATCGGGGATGTCGTTTAGCCAGAAATCAACATCAAACGACGGGCAGAGTGACGAAACCATCTTAAAATTTTTCTTTTTAAGTTAAATTTAAAGACATGACAGACATCAGTTTGACATTTATATTTTTTTACTTCATAATCTGCGAAGCATTTGTCACTTTACGAATTTCACAATTTCACCGAGCCTGAATGAATGAAAGATTACTTTTCGTCCAGACGCGCACTTTAACACTTTTCTTTTCACATATAAACTATTTTTGACCCGATTTTATTCAATGATCACTGTAAATAAAACTGTTTATTGTTGAGCTTGGTGCCAGACGAATTCCAGTTAGTTTTAGTTTACACTTTCATATGCAGACAGTGCTACCAAGTGCAATCAATTCCAGAACAAAATACCGCGCTGCCAACTGCGAAGACATAAAACAAACCGTGGATACTAATTTCGTACGGTCGTTTCCTGTACTGAATTAATGCCCAAATAGAATTTTAAGTTTACATCACGTATTAATGTTACAACATTAAACGATTTTCGAGAATTGGTTCTTAGGCAATATGCTGTTGTGTTCAGCTCAAATTTCATGTTTGGATTTACTCTCGGCAATTATTAATTTAAGCCAGACCAGTGGTTCTTCCCCTGACGCATCAAAATTATTCATCACTCATAATTAAATTACTACAATAACAACAACTTAACAACTCGACCGTAAGCAGATCGAATTCCGATTGTCTTGATCGGCAAATTTTAATCGAACGGACTTTTACCATGGGTTGAACTTCATGTTAGCATTAAGTGTCCAGTATTTTTAAATCAACAAACGAGGAAACTCTGTTCGAGAAATATAAAAGTTTTATTTAAAGCAGCAGATTCTTTCTTTTATTTAGGCAAATTAATTAACCATTTTCTTTTCAGCGTTAACGAAAACTTTGGGTAAATCTGCCTCCTCTTTTGGTGGCAATTACTCATTCTCTGGTTTCATCTGTGGACTTCTTACGAAGGCCGAAACCAAATTTTCAGATTTGATTTCAACGATTAAATTATCTGACTGAAATATCACGGGGATATTCCAGTACTCAACAATGCTAACATTAAATACTTCTAAAACAAACTATTTGCTCTATAGGCAAATGAATGAACTGGATATTGATTTGAAGTTAGCAATATGTATATGGAATTCAGCTGACGATACAAATTTTACGATAAACTGACTTGGACTCCACAAATTACGAAACTTAAAAACAATATTGCCCCGACTAATGAAGTACAAGTCCCCAATAAGGAATTTTCTAAATAATTCATTTATCCTATCCAAATTAAGTTGTGATAGTCACTTTATATGAAGCCAAAACTCAAAAATAAAAGTGGATAAAATTACCAATCTTGTGCCGATTGGAGTATTAATGCCATACATAATTTATTTCATTTAACAACATCGAAGTTTAATAGAAACATAGTACGAGTAATAACCGGAATACTCACGAGTCATTCGCTTTAAAGATCATCTTAAAAGAATAGGAATCATAACTGATAACCTATGCAGGTTCTGCCAACTCCAGGCAGAAACCAATAGGCTTCTGAGCACATTTCGTGCTGCTGTGAGGCAGTCGCAACTCAGCGCCACAAGTGTTTCGAAGAACTCTTTGTGGATCATAATACGATTGCAAAAATAGACCTACACCAACTATATAAATTCTTAAGAGAAATAAAGCTGAGTGAGGACCTCTAGATTGAAACTGGCGAAAGATCTATGAGGTATAGCATAATAGACCACTGGGCGGACGATAATTAAAAGAATCACTAGCTCCTACAGAAAAGGGCGATCGTTTTTATTATCGAACACGGCGGACATTGTTATCTGAGCAATTGATATAAACGTATCGAATATTAAAGGCGTTGAAAACTACATATAATCTCTTTTATTAATTTTCCCCCTTTACTTTAACAATTGTATTAAGTAAAGAGACTCTGATCTCCCCCAAAACATCCTCCCGATAATTTATATCTTAGAGTGCCCATTGATGCCATTAAGAACGGTAGCAGCTTAGATATACAGGCCTATTCAGGATCAGTCTCATATCAAAAAAATCTCAATTAATTCAAAATTCATACACAATTGAGATCTATTTTGTGACTTGTCTAGTGACTCGGTCCTGAATAGGAATGATAGACTAATTTTTGCTTTAGGATTAAGATAGAAAATCTGTCAGCATTAAGAATTTACGGCAAATAAAGCATTTTTTAAAACCTTAAAACCTAGTAATGACCGCTTTTCGATGCCGTCAACAGCATTTCTTATTCGCAGTTTCATCGAAGCTCATCTTAAAGTCGATCTTTTCCAAGAGTAAAACAATTAAGGATTAGGTACAAGTTTTGGCCATGGGAAATGTGTAAAAGTACCGCTAGAAGCATCTGAAAAGAAAATCTAAACATAAACGTAATCAAAGTGTATTTTATCATAAATTTAAAATAATAATTTCCAATTCGAAAGTAACATTAAAACTAATTACATAAATGTCATAGAACATTTTGTTTTACAAAAAAATTGTAATGGATAAATAAAAGCAATTCAAGACAATTATACTGGAATAATTATGTATACAAATATTTAAATCAATTGTAGCGCATCGTCCGAGGTAGACGCAATATTTCCCGTCGAATGAGAGAGAACATGCTCGGCAAACAGTAGAACGTTATCGAAAGACGTGTCACACTGTTTGCATGCCACGGATTTTGTCGGAGTCCTGGATATTCCCGAATGAGCAACGCTTTTCTTTACCTTCGCTGAAGTCGGTGGCGGCATCAAATTATTCGCGAATGACATGCGATCTCTGGTTTTCGGTAGAATCGAATTTCGTTGCGAATGACCGACGGTCTTCTTATTTGCACTAGAAGCAGCATTTTCGCGAGTATATTTCTCTTCTACAGGTGCTACTGCCAACTTTATTCGTTTTCGGTCAGCTAGTGGTATTTTCAGGCAATTCTCGAGTAAATGTTTGTCGAGAGCTTGCATTATTGCAAAACTTTTATCGCAGTATTTACATTTGTTGCCTTGTTTCGCTGATAAGGGATTATGGGTTTTTTTATGTGCTTCGAAAATCGACGATACGCGAAAAGATCGCATACAAATTTCGCAAATGAAATCTTCACGCGAAAACGGATTCACTTTAGTAAACGAACTTTTCGGTCTTCCTAATGATAAGGATTCGATTTTTGTTTCTGATGACGATTCGGTCCGACGGTTAGACGTACTTGGAACAGTTTTCAAATCTTCTTTCTTTGAATTTGTTGGAGCACTTCGAGCCGATGTTGTAGACCTTGCATTGCTTACTACACTTCTCCGCATATTGTGTCTTCTGGCGTTTACAGGACTGTTTAAAGTTGTCTTCGCGATGACTTTAGTGTCGGTTTTAATAAACGACTTTGTCGGCATAATAGAAAATCTCTTAAAAGACAAGGTTTGCCTTTTATTGACAATTTGTGAGTCTTTGTTAGCTTCCGGAATGATTTTTAAGACATCTTTATTTCCGTTTACCGTTGAAAATCGTTTAGACGGTATAAACGATCGCCTTTTCATGTTTACCGGTTGCTTATTACCTTCCGGAATGACTGGTAAAAACATCTGCGAACTTACATTTGAAGAGTCGGTGGACGAGTTGCCCGATGTACTTTTTTCAAGTGCTAATTTACTTGAACTCTGAGACATTTTTGCATTGGCTTGTGTTATATTGAACGTCCTTATCATGGTCTGTTGATTGCTTTCTAAAATAGATCGTCGTGAGCGGACAGATAGTCGTGAAGGTTTTATAAGATGAGAAACTGACTTCCTATTGTTTTTAAAATCTTGTTCAACGTTTGATTTCAGTACCGATGGCTTGTCCGTCGTAGTTGGGATTACTAAATTTTCTTTACCTTTTTTCAAATGTTGTGAGCTTTCCGTAGTATCCTTCATAAGAGTTTTTATCTCCTTTACCATTTTCTCCGCTAAAGAGTAGCGATTGGAGTTTTTTACTGGCTCAAGCTCTGCAAATCTTTCTTGCTCGGAAATACTTTTATTAAAATCTTCATTTTCGTTAATTAGATCATCAGACTGATTGTTAATAGGCCAGATTTTCGAACTAGCTTCCTGCAGTACATTTAATGTATTTTTAGAGGACTTACCAACGCCACAAACTGATTCCTTCGAAAATTTCGGAGAATTGTCAGTACTGTTTTCAATTCGTATTTCATTGAGGCTATCTACGATCAATGTTTCCAGTGAACTGCTTATTTCTAGAACTTCGTCTTCAGTATTTTCAACTTGTTTCACTTCTGATAAGGCCTGAAAGCCGAACTCATTGACTGGTGTTTCTTTCTGATGATTTTTGTTCCTAACTTTGCGATCAGTTGGAGTGGAAGAGAATCCACTTAGCTGCAGACACTTCGTCGATTTTGCTTTTATCGGAGTTACATTTAGCGGCATTTTTACAATAGTATTTAAAGTTTCTTCAATTGTTTCGTCACAGGTTAAATTCAATTCTGAATTTTCCAAAGTTTTGTCAACGGTTCCATTGAACGAGTAGTACATTGATATGCTTTCTTCTGTTGCAGTGTCGTAACTATTGATGGACAATCGACACGATGTATCTCTTTCCATTTTCCTGAAATATAAAAGTTTCATTTACTAAGTTGGTTTGTAAAGTCCCCTCATAAGTTTTGAAAAAATAACTAGAACTGAAAGAAGAGGACGAAGAATATTAAATTTATGCTCAATTTTAGTTCATACAAAGATACTTATTGTACAGGGTGGCGCGCGGCAGACGCATGGATTTAAAAAGGTCATTGCTCCCTTCCTGGCAGTTGTAGAGGGTTGATAGTGGGGTAGTTCCAAACAGAAGGAAGGAATATTTGTTAGCACTTGGTTTCAGTAGGTTCAGTAGGCGAAACGGAGTGGCCTGTTCAATATCGTGTTTTTTATGTGCAAGCCTATTTTTTAAACAACCTCATGATCGTCTGTGTGCAGCGTGCCTTTCGTTTGCAGTTCAAAATCACCACCCGCGGCCGAGTTCCTGGTCGAAATCGAAATCTTCCGGCGGGCTATGTTCATAATAAGAAGGGGTCTCAGAGAACTGTCTCTACCCCAGAAAACATCGAGCTACAATTGAAAAATCTCACACGCGTTCAATTCGAAAACAGGCCGGTGTCTTTAGCATTTCGAGACATTCCATTTAACAAATCGTTAAAGAACATCTTCATGTACACCCCTACAAGATGGTTGTCGTCCAAGAATTGAAACAGATTCCCCGGGCGCCTCATCTCTCATCTTAAGGAATGCCATGCAGGAACTGCGGAAAATCAAGGACTGAAGTTAAAGAGAATATGCGTTTCGGTAAGCACGTAGGAAACTTAGAAGAACATTAAGGCCTGAACTACATGGTCCGTTTTTTTTCGACTCCGGAGAAAATAGACTCCATATTCCGGAAAGAATGAAAACCATGTCACATAGATATGTATCGGATTTTAGCTGGTCGACTACATGACACCGGAAAACCGCGCGTCCGGAAAAAAAAACCTGAAATGGATGCACAGTTTTCTCCGGACGATTGATCAGGAATTTTTCGACCGATCCCGAATTAAATTTCAAGAACATACAGAGTTGTATGAGCTCGACTTCAAGTGGGTGTCCGGAATTTTTTTCAGTGTGATTTTGTCGACATGGCCAGTTCAGAGAAACGTTTTAAGTGTAGTTGAAGCTGGCCGGAGTTGGTTTTTTTTTACGGAGTACAAAAAAAACCGGACTTTGTTGTCCGGGCCTTAGGGAAGGTTTAGTAATCGTATTTTTCCGCGGAGAGTTCTCCGTTTTTTTTGCAATATAACTGACCACAATCAACCGGCCTGACAAAGCACTGATGTGGTTTTTTTACGACTTTAGTTCCGTGTTTTGGTTACACCTCCTCACCCTTATGGGAGTAAGTGGTGTGGAAGCTACTATCTGAAGGTCAATGGCTCAGACTCAAAACTGGAGATAAGTCCTCGTCATTTAATTTGCTTCCAATTGCGTCGAGAATCAAAGGAAACAATACATCAATTCCCATTGCCCAATTGGAATATTAAGAACACTGAATAACTGCAAATTTTTGGTTGCGGACGTTTTAAAAGCATAATCCTAATTCGAAATTACAGTTAAAGTGCAAATCGGCAATCGAACAAAGTTTGATTTTTACAGAGACGTCAAACTCCAAGTAAAATAATATAAATTTTAATTATTTATTAAATTGATGGCACTTACACGAAATCGAATAAATAAACCAAGTAAAAAAACAATTTTTAATTCTTTTCAACGTACAAATCGAACACACAAAATCACTCGGGCACCACACAAAACATGAATGTTGGAAACCGACGCTCGAATCAACTGACGTTTCAAACTCTGCTATACCGACAATTCAAATGTCTACCGCTCGATTCAAAGAGGCGCTGATATCAAAAAGAAGAATGAATAGAAGGCTTAAAAAAAATTTGAAGACTGCAAAAAGATAAGAAACTTACAAGAACTTTGAACATTCGAACCAAGAAGAAGAGCAACAGATCAAAAAAGGTTAGGTTAGGTCGAAACTCAAGTGGTGGGACGAGCTAAGCTGAAGATTAAATTGAGTTTCGTGCGGTAGTTCTGTTGGTGTATTTTCGGTGATTAATTGGGTAATGTTACTGCATTTACTAATAACAATCAATTGAATTAAATGCAAAGCAATAGATAAAATACTAGAATGGTTCGTATTATATCGTCCTGTTAGACTTGTTAAATTTATCGCCGTAAAATCTGACTAAAAAAAAATTCATTGCAGCAAAGGATTCTTGTAAGACGTTTGACCTTCGTAAATGCGGCACTAAATTACAGACATGGACTACAAACGACTACGGTACAGTTCGTAACAAACTCTTAAACCTATCTTCTTATCTATTTTTCATATTTATTTCAGCGTTTTTATTCGGAAAAACGTTCCGGTTTCTTCTCACAATTCGTCGAAAATGTACGACAAGAGATGGCCAAAAATAAAGAAATGAAAGAAAATATAGAGAAATTTCGCGAGGAGGCAAACAAATTGGAACAGTCCGATGCATTGAAATCGGCCCGGCAAAAGTTCAATGTAGTCGAGTCGGAGGCACATAAGAGTGGCGATATTTTGAAAGAAAAGTTCGGATCAATAAAGGAACGAGTACATGACGTAATCGAAGAAGCGAGTAAAACCGATTTAGCGAAAAAGGCAAGCCAAATAGGTAAATATTGTTTAATTTGCACAAATCTTTTAGTAGTTCTGCGACCACCTGACTATTCGAATCGTGCAGTAGTTGAGCCCCTTCACGTGATGCAATCCGGTGCAAATTTATGTTTATTCTCGATAGTTCGGTGGTTTTGTTTTTCGTGGTTCGAACATCAAAGGTTTCCAACCGGATACAGTAACATGTTGGACTCCACAAGGCATAACTGATTCACTTCTATGCAGTCCTTGTAGGAGATAATGTTGGATTTCAACTGTTCCTAATTCATTTATCGTTTTAATTTTTATGTGATTGTGCATTAGCGTACGCATTGAGACGCAGCATCTGCCCAGTATCAATAGACGAATAGAGTTTGTGGGCTGCACAATTGGCCAAAGTATAGGCCAGGGCTTGGTTCAGTGTTTACTTGTTGGGGTATCATTTGCAGCGTAACATGCCAAAACAAAACCAACAGGTTTGTAGCCACAGAGCTAGTAAGTTGCGTTCATGAAACTCGGAACTTTGTTGTGAAACTATCTAATGGCTTTATCCTTGAAAGACCACCACAGAATCTTAGTCCATAATTGTTAAATCTTGAAGCGCAATTTTATTTCCGGCCTGCTTCTCTGATTGACAACTTGCTAGGACTGTATTGGCCAGATAACGAAATTTGCTGTTGTATAGAATAGAAACCGCTTTCTAGCGATATTCGCTATATACGAATCGGAAAATAGCATGCAATCTTGGCTATGATGCATTATCGATATGCCCAGGTCTCGACCCTTTTAAACTTTGTATTAAGCCTCGTATTTAGAACGCGAGTATGTATTTGAGTAAATAAACTTAGAAATAAAAATATTTATCTTATTTAGGTGAGGAGATTTCCAAATCAGCGAAAGGCGTTACAGACACAATATCCGAAAAGGGCCAGCAGCTAGGCAAGAGCGGTGCTTTCCAAACAATTTCAGAGGCAACGAAAATAGTACAAAAAGAAATCGACGCCCAAGGTATGCAAGGTCATGTCTACCGAAGTCCAGCAAAATTACGAAAACGAAAAGAAACCAGCGGAACAGAAGAGAACAAAAACTATGAACCAAATATGGACGAGTTAGGCGTTGAGTTGCATAAAGATTCAAAATTCTATCAATCGTGGGAAAATTTCAAAAATAACAATGCCTACGTGAATAAAGTGATCGATTGGAAAATGAAATACGAAGAATCGGAAAATCCGGTTATTCGTGCATCGCGTCTTCTCACCGACAAAGTTTCCGACGTGTTCGGCAATCTTTTTTCGAAAACCGAACTCTCCGAAACGCTAACCGAAGTTTGTAAAATCGATCCGAATTTCGATCAAAAACAATTCCTTCGCGATTGCGAAACGGATTTCATACCAAATATTTTGGAAGCAATGACAAAAGGTAATTTAGAAATTTTAAAAGATTGGTGCTTTGAGAGTGCCTACAATATAATTGCAACACCAATTAGTGCAGCGATAAAAGCCGGCTACTATCTAGACTCGAAAATACTCGATATTGAAAATATCGACCTGGCGATGGGAAAAGTGATGGAACAAGGACCTGTTCTAATCATAACATTTCAATCGCAACAGATAATGTGTGTACGCGATCGTACGCATAAGATTGTTGAAGGCGATCCGGAAAAAATTATGCGAGTGAATTATGTATGGGTTTTATGTAGAGATCCGAACGAATTGAATCCAAAATCAGCGTGGCGATTGATGGAGCTTTCAGCGAATAGTCAAGAGCAGTTTGTGTAATAGAAAATTTTACAGATGTGTATATATTTCCTACTATAAAGAAAAAATATATAACAAATTCAATATTTTTAAATTGTCGGTAAATTTAATGGAGTTCTAAGTGACGATGAACGAAATTCTCGTACTTGTTCTGGATGTGTGAATTGTTTTTATTGTTAGACCAAGAATGGAATGTAAATATTTTGGTGGCGATTTTACTTTCTTCCAAGCAGTTCCTCAGGAGGTGTAATATTACCGCTATCCCAATCCCAATTTTTTTTTGACTTCTTCCACTTAAGGCAAGGAAGGTATCAGTTCTCGATAGGAAAAAAAAATATTTTTTTTTTTTAATTTTCATCGGTAACATATTGAAAATACGTGGACAAAAGGATATTTCGATATCGAATGTATTTCAACGAGTTACAGACCGATTTTTGGAACGGTTGGCCGATTGAATAGGATTTTTTTATAACGTCAAACTTTAAATGTGTTTATCTCGAAACCACTTCTTCCGGAGCGCGGTATGCTTCAACGAATGAACCGATTTTAATGAAGAAAAGCTTAAAAGAAAGTAAACTAAATTTGGGGGCCCCAACGTCGAGTTTTTTTTATTTGAGTTTTTAAACCTAAAAAAGAGTGCAAAAAGTGATTTTTTTTTCAAATAGCTCCCATTTTAGTCTCAGGACGGTTTTTCGAAATCGGAAAACGTTGGGGCTCCGCAAATTTAATCTAGTTTCATAAACTTTTTGAATTTTTGGTTTCAGATTACTTGGCAAGGCTGTAGAAGGTACCGCGTTCATCAACTCACGACAATCGCGGAATGACGTCATAGGAGCTGGAGACGCCATTTTGCAATATTTTTTTTTTTTTTAAATTCACAATTATTCTTCACTTGTACCTCTATATAACCCATTAATAGTTTTTTCCATATATATTTGTTTTATATTCAAAAACAAATCCTGAAATTCAGGCATTTTTCGGGCCTTTTAACTGATACTTTGCCTTAAGTTCAGGAATCGAAATTATTTCGAAACTTGTGTACATGGTCACTAAAATTATAAAAACCTTAAAATATTTTTACACTGGGATAAGATATGAAACAGTACACTTTTTTTTAACTTAATTACTTTGTTCTTGTTTACGTGATGACAACTTGTACAGTAGCACGCCGATTATTTTGAATTTTTTAAAGCAAAATCGATTTTTAAAAAGGGAATTATTGAAAAGTAATCCTTTAAGTGTCCCCTAAAAATTTCATAGAGAAATTGGCAGTAATGATGAAGGTATAGCGTTTTGAAACCGACCTGGTGAGCAACGACTAACGGTTGGCGCATAGGTGTTCGCGGCCTTTGTCATCTACTTGACTATGAGCTTTTATTTTAATTCCGGGTTTTTATGACCGTCTGTATAACAAGGACATGTTTTAAAAAGTTGGTGAGGCTTAGGTATACTTATTCCACAGTTAAAATTCACAGAACCTTATTTCAATGTAAACTGTCTTAGTCTTAGTCTTACGATGGCGCTGCAGTCCAAATCGGACCTTGGCCTCCTGTACCTTACACTTAAAACGCGTTTTTCTCGAAACAGCATTAAGCGGCACCAGGACTATCTCCGCGACTACTGGACCGATCAGATAGATTTGAACAATTGTATTTAATAGAAGAGTAATAACTCTCCGATCGTCTTAGCCGAAATCTCCCTCAGGTCCCCGTAAAAGGGCTTGACTGGTGCTCGCTCTCGGGCTCTAGATAAATCAGGAGCTTTATTACTGAATACAATACGATCAAAATCAAATCAAAGTTTCTAAATTTGGCATACTGAAATTTAGAATTTACGATTGATTTTGATCTTATCGTATTCAGTAATAAGGCCCAGGGCAATCGCAAAGAAAATGAACAAGCTGCTCTTGCTCGTTTGTGTCCTGACAGCTGCGACAGTGTGCATTAAACGGAATACTCAATTTGGAAGCACTTTCTTTGATTTCATTGATGGAAGTACCAAATAATACGTGAAGTTGTCCACTCTCCAAATTATACTCAACAATTGTTTCATTCTGTATGATTGGCGTTCTCCTTCTTGTTTGCGTCAGGCGACGCGAATACTTTTGCAAGAAGGAAAACCTACTTTTTATCATTAAAAAAAAATCATGTCCTTAGCTTTCAGAGCCGTCCATTCGTCTCGAGTATTTTTTCAAGGTAAAATCGAACTGTTTCTTTCGTTTTTAAATCTCAAACCCTCGTCCTCCAAAGGTTTTCAAATAAATAAGTTCCTATGGCCCCTTCGAAGCATAGCGCAGTAATCTAGCACACATTTCAAGCACTTAACACTCAACACTTATACATTAAAAAAAACACGTACTTATCTTTCGAAATACAGTTTCAGCGACCTTTTCTCAATTTCCAGGAATCTTTTCCCAACGTACGTAAGGGTTCTGCGACTCGAATAAAAAACTGATTGTGATTTAAAGGTATATATTTCGATAAATGATCTTAACAACAGTAAACTAGAAATTAGGTATAAATCTGTGTAGCATTTAGCTGCGTTCTCCTAAGCTTGTATCGTTCAACTGAGAAGCTAATGAATTCGCGTCAAATCCTCGACTACTTTGATCACATCGTCGATGGTAGTTTCCTGTTTGATTCCGTTTATACTCATCTACAAAAACAAACAAAAAAATGTTATAACAACTCAAAACAAAAATGAATTTATATCCCACTTCTAATCCTTCAACGGTTTCGTTCATTTTCTCCCGATTTAAATCCAGAAAGCTTTCTATTAAATCGCCATCAATGAAACCTTCACACGGTTCGGTTTTCTGGCACGAATGAAAACTTCGCCAAAATGAATGTTCGATTTTGCCCACCGATTTTATAGTATGCGTTAAACGTTCTTCAAGACTATGCAAAAATTCGTAGAAATCTTGTGGAATTTGTGTTACAATTCCGATCGCACCATTCACTGTTCCATATAATACGCATCCTTGTGTAGGTGTTGTTCGTTCGCCGACATTTTGCATTACAAGCGAGCCATGCCGAAAGACATTAACAATATCGCCCAAATGGAACCGGGCAACCTCTGGCAATAGTTGACGTTCTTCGTCTGCCGTTGCAGCGCTTTTGTAGTGGAAATTTTCGGTAAAAAAAAACAATTCTTAGCGGAATATTGTACAAAGAAATTTTACCTATCCTTCTGACAAACGAACAGATTACTGAAAGTCTCCGAGCCCAGAAAGGTGTCGTCGTCCAATATTTCGACGGCACGCATCCATTTTGGATCACAATCTCTGGCAATTTCGACAAAAACTCCTTCCATTTGCTTATGCTGTAAAAGTGTTATTGATCTCATCAAATCGCCCACTAATATAAAGTCGCCTGTAAACAAATTGAAGGACCTTCGAAATTTGACTTTTTATATATAGAAATAGAAAACAAACCTTTAGCCTTCAAGTAAAGCGCCGTAATATTATTCTGAATGTTACACTCCATTCGCAGCTCCTTCTCGCTGGTCCATTCGTATAAGCGTACAAAACTATTTATTCCCGCCAAAACTTTTCCATTGAACTCAACCAAAGCGTAGCACGAACCGTCGATTTTAGTTTCTGCCACTTGTACAAGTTTTCCGTCCGAGTAGTGGAATATTATTATGCGACCGACCTGAAATTATTTATCTCGTATATTATGAAGATTTTTCTCGCATGACATACCTTCGGTTCAGCCTCATCGTAGTAAACAAGTGCCGTCGCTACTATGTAGTACGTAATCGGATCGTCGCCCAATTTTGCGGACATAAGCGAAACAACGTACTCGGATTGCATAAATTGATGTGCATGTAATACTTCAAATGTATTTTGATCAATAATCAATAAGTTGTTCGTATCGACTTCTTGACCAATTTCCGTATTACTTCCGGACGTTCCAGCTCCTGGCTTCGGAAGCGTATTGATTGACGATGTGATATTTTGGGTTTGTGTTGAAGCGCTTGGTCTTGCCGGAACTAATCCAGTCTTCTCTTGAATATCGATTCGCACCGTTGATACGGCGAACGTTTGAGAGCTTTCCTGATAAGCTATTCTCCGGGGGCCTTCGCCCAGTGGAACCGTACGTATATGCAACTTTTGAATTTCGTCGATTGTTCCCAATATAACGGAGTTTTTGGTTGCCAATGCTAAACTATCGGGATATGCTTCAGCATTTATCGAACACATGTGATTCACTTCTTTCAAGTTAACATTCGAAAAGACCAATTTATGATTCGATGAGTAGATGACTGTCGGTCTGTCCGAACATGCAAACACGTTTGTAGTCGAGAATGATTTAAATGTCTTTAAAATGGTCGGTTGCGTGCCGAGAGTAACTTTTTTCTTATCAGTAAGCGACCCATCGTCTTTATTCAAATTAAAGTAAAACATGGAACCATCGCCAAGAGCACACAGTAAGTAATTTATGCCCTCGAAAGTTGTCATCAAAATAGATCGTGGTATAATCTCTAAGAAAAACCAAACAAATTAGATATAGAAATCACGTAGCTACGTATACAATTAATTGACTTACCACCGCCCAATTTCTCCACATAAATCGTGTTCAGATCAGGTAAAGTGATAATAACCGCCGAAATATCAGTCCATAAACCAACTACAACTAAATCAGACTTCGATTTGCTTTCCTCGAGTGGCGTTACATCCAGACAGGCTACTTCATACTCTAGGACTTTGTGACTCTTTTCGACTAATTTCCCATCTTCAATTTCAATATAATACAAGTCGCATGCGGACGCACAGACAAGTTGATTTGGATTACAAGCAACTACGCCGATACGTTTATCGCCCGGTGGTTTCCATTCGCTGACTAAACTTCGATTGCTTGATTTTACTAGTCTTGCGGTGAGTGGAGTCACTTGAATTATCTAAGCGAATCAAATTAAAATCACAATTCATACTGCTTTTCTTAAATTCTTACCTGATCGTATTCAACATTACCGCAATAGAATGTCTGTTGGTCGTTCAAGAATCCTTGAATTTCTGTTTCCTCTACCTCTTCTCCTGTTAGTGTCAATATTCGAGTGTGTCCCACGAATGCCAGAACTAGTGTGTTCTCATACAAGCTGTCATCTATTCCTACTTTAAGCGACCACATTCCTTTAATGCCTGGCAAATCTATGCAAGCGTGTTCTTGAATACCGATACCAATCCTAAAGTGTACATAATTTTTCGTACATAAATATTAGATTTCATCGGAGGCGGAGGGATTCCTCCAAGCACCGCGACCATTGGTCTATTGTGCTACATAAATATTGTTAATATAGTTCTACAGCTATTAAATACCTGATAATTCGAAGAGATCCCTCTTTATAGCTCCCGGAACATGTAATGATCTGACCCTGCCCTTGCCGATCCAAATCAACAACACACAAATCCAATATTGGACCTAAGTTCGTAAACGTTTCCATTGGAATCACATACGATCCGTTCTCGTTAACTGTTGAACTTAATTTAACTAGTTGCGAGTCGCCATGTCTCGATCCGATAAAAAGGACTCCGTTATCAAGATAAGTAATGCACTCCGGCATTGATATCTCCCCTGTAAAAAAAAAATTAATATGAAAAAGTCTTCAAAATATAGCAATTTATCCACTGTACCCAATAACTCAACCTTCAGGTCTTTGACTGACACACCTCCCTTAACATTCTCCTCAGTTTCGAGGAATAACATAAAAAGTTGACCGTACATGTTGCCAAGCAGATATCTGAGGCCTTTACTATCAACACGAGCATAACAATTGACTGTACTTTGCTGAAAAATAAAAAATTTAAATCTACTACAAACAAGATCGAGTAGCTCGAGATTACTTTAAAAATAGATGGCGCTACGGCAATGTATGAGCCTCCATCGTGGTAGACTATCGACTCCCGTCCAATGACAATCGCACCACCTGTGAACAAAATGTTTTAAAATCGCACTCTATCTAATTTAAATGTACAAACCCAAGGGAGTTGGTACAGGAATTAGCATTGTTGCTTCAGTTTCAACGTTGTCCTGCTTCCATGCAATTTTCATGAATTCTTTATCCCGTAAATTTATTTCGTGTGCTTTTAAATGTCTACCGTCGATATCTTTGTGTATTACGATAATAGTTGGATTGGCGCAACCATGTAAAAATTCAACATCATACACACGGTGCTCGTCCATTCTTAAAAAAATAATTTTTCAAAATTAGTTTTGCAGCCTTTTGAGTTATGTACATAATAAAGAATTAAAAATATTGTGATGTAATCAATTGTAAGAGACCTGGCCATGATCATAGCGAGGTTTGACGATGTTTTAATTGGATATGAGGAAGGACGTCGCTATGCAAGCTGATGAGAATTGCATCGCTTTAATCGCATCTCTTTTATAGAAAATACCAACGTTACTGTCGTCCGGTTGTCAATATCAGCTCCAGTTGATTCGGGGGATATTCGGTCGTGATATCTCACTCTACAGACGGCTTTGAATGCATTGGAATCGGGGACTATTAAATCCCAGCTAGTAAAGCGCAGTCGAGAAGTGCTTAAAGTACTTTATAGTCAGAATAGAGTGGCCGATAAACAAACTACTTTGTTTAATTCAATTTACACAATCTATGGAGTTTTGACACACCTCTTCTCAGTCTAGATTACAAGAAACATGAAAATTTACGTGCTTATGAAGAAGGGACAGAAGGGACGATTTCCCGCTTATAGGAAGAGAACAACGATTTAAACGACGATGAAAACAGTAGCTCCTAGAAAAACCACAAATGGATAGACTTTTCAATTTACCTCAAACTTGTAGCCTTCAATTCGCTCGTATCCTTATCCAGCGGTATTATCGTAAAAACTCCAACGTACAAACTCATTCCAATGACTCGAGCTTTCGGATCAACGACGGCGATGATTCCATTTTCCGACGGCTTTCCAACCTGATCCGCAACGTTACCGTGCGCCTTCGTTACAATGTTGATTTCGTCTTGGACCATTTTACACTCCAGGATCATAGCATTGTAGCGTGCAGTGAGAATGAAAATCAGATCTTTTTTCGAGTCCTATAATCGCGGGAGGATGGAAATTATTGTGAGCGGGAAATTTTTTTTTTTAAGCCGAATTAAATAGGCTTTACTTACCGCGGGACGAAAATGTTTCATCACTGATATTTGGCCATTCAAGTTGACTTCTTTTAGAGGCCGTAAACCTTCCGGCGTCACTAGATAAATGTCGATTTGCGAATTTTTCGCAACAATCAAATTCAGATCGGTTTCTGACGTAAAGTTGCCTATAAGATTTTTACCGGATTATAAAATGAATTGTACAAACGAACTTCACTGCTTTCCGATAAGATTTAATTTTGCAATCGTTGAAACCATTTGCAAAGGCAAACAGATCTCAAGATTGGACCGAGGGAAACCCATAGTTTGCGATTTTATGCGGAACATTTAACCTAAAATTTGCAAGTCTTACCGGTTGCACATGCTGTAACTGCAGTGGGCTTCTGTGCAGTTACCACGTAATGATAAGACATTGTGGAAAAAATCAATTGCTAGTCACCGACAGTTTAAATACAATTTCTATTCGGATTTTGCTGTTTTCTATCAATAAAACTACGATGCGATTTCCGCGACACCAATAAACTTTATTTGGTTTCTTATTCTTTTTCTTGCTTTTCGGTTCGCAGTCGCTGAAATATTCAAACTCTTCTTGTTCAATGTGTTATTAAAGACGTTAACTGTAACAAACGTCAAAAAATTATACTCAAAGTTTTAATAACAATTGTTATTAACCAATTTTAAAATATTTTATTTTCCAATAAATGGGAAATTACTAAATAAAACGAACAAATTTTTATAATATTTTTTTTTTAAATTATATTATTGAAATTTGCAGAGCTTCGCCGAAGCAAGAACAAGATAAGTGACATTTCGTCGGACAGTTGATGTTGGAAGCCGAGTGGGTTAAATTATTTGTGGAAACTAACAAATTGTGAAAAAAATGTTAACAGGCTGTCTTCGTTTTCTTTTAAATACAATATATTAGAGACATAATACACTACGAAGTAATTAAAAACAAGACTATGGAGCAACTAAACACGTCCTTGACTGCAATCAAGCAATTGCGTTCAAGCGTAGGTCAGGTACTGGATGTTTTGTCGAACGGTGTTCAGTCGCATCATGGCGATGATAATCGCGAAGGAAAGTTTTTATCGCAATTTCAAGAATTATTCAATGCAACGAACTTGAATTTAAGGTAATAATCTTATTATTCATTTTGTTTATTGAGTATTCGTGATATTTGTTTGTTTTCAGAGAAGTGGAATCGGTAATCAATGGCTTGACACCACCACCGGCACCATTTAATCTGGGGCACACTGCAGCCCTAGCACAAGAAACCACGGATGAGCGGCAGGCACTTTACTCGCAGCTTGTAAACAGCTACAAGTGGATCGACAAGGTTTGATTGGGTTTTATTTAATCGGAAAGGTTTTGACCGTTCTAACTTTTATTTTACATTATTTTCCATTCATAGTATTATTTTGCGAATTCTTTATAACCTTCTTCTTACTTATCTTCAACAGATTCATGAATTCAGTTTTCTCGCAAACAACATACTAAACTGCAATTCTTTACGACGCTCCTACATTTCATATTCCAATAAAAGAGGACGCTTACAGATCTCATCGTGCAATAACTCCTCGCCGCAGTACGTTTATTTTACAATTCATCCAATCGAACTTTTTTTTTTACTAAAATCTCAAATAATTACAGACATGTGGATAAAGTACTCAACGAAATTAGTTTGAATTCAATTCAAACCAATTATAAGATCTGGAGACCGTTTGGCTCGAATGCTGTCGTTATTGTAAGTGTAGTTACGGAAGAAGAACTGTTTTTTCTCAACCGGTTGTTTTCGCTTAATCTGTAGGTCAACATTGGTCGTATTCTAAAAGCCGCCATAGTATTTAAGGGTGTGATGATAGAATGGGTTACCGTAAAAGGTTTCGACGAATCTTTAGATTACGACGACCTTTGGACAGAATCACGATACGAAGTCTTTCGCAAAGTACAGGAACAAACTCATTCAGCTATGTTGCACTTCTTTTCACCTACTTTACCGGATCTAGCGGTGAAAAGTTACATGGTATTTTTAATTTTGAAGTTTTATCGAACTTAAAAATTATAATCGAGATTTTGTTTTTTTCAGACGTGGATCCACAGCTATAATAAACTATTTACCGAGCCGTGTCGAAAATGTGGCAAATATCTGCATAACGCTTTACCGCCGACCTGGAGAGATTTACGAACTTTGGAACCGTTTCACGAGGAATGTAAAAACTGTTAGCGAAGTTTGTGTTGTATAATAAATTAAAATATAAATTTATATCATTTTTAATTTAAGTTTGAAGTTCTGATTTTAACTGATAACTAAGACAATTTTAAAATGCCATCAGATGAGGTTGTAATGGAACCTTATAGTGATTTCTTTTCTGCAAAAAAATGTGACCCGTTTCTTTCACTATTAGTTTTAAGGGCTTATGCGGGTCTTGACACTTCAAAAAGATAATTTTTTTGAAAAAAATTTGTAGAATAGTACCTACATCATGTCAGGAATATTGTCTCAAAATTTCAAGTCGATCGGAGCAAAACTGTAGGAGTGAGAGAGATTTAAAGCGCCTTGTACCTATTAAACATGTCTTTACCGGCAACCCGAACCCGGCCACCGAGCATTTCAGGAAGCGGAAGCTCAGACCCAAGATTCCAGAATTTGACTCAGACAGGAACAAAAGGATGAATTGGTCCTTGCAGCTGCAGCAGAACCTTCCTTTATGGGCTTGGAATCGATGATTTCATGTATTCCATTTACTGTTTTATTTCTCTTTAAAACTTTAAACGCGTTTTTCTCAAAACCACTTTTTTGACGCCAGTAGTCAAAATTTCTCAGAATCTAATATACCGATCGGCTTGAAATTTTGCACACTGCTTTTAGACATGATTGGCTTGTGCTTGAACGAAAGATTTTTTTTACCTTCAATTACAACTCATTTTATAAGCCAAATATGGCCAAAATTTATGGAAAAAATGACATTTTTCGTAAAAAACTCAATTTTCAATTTTTAAAAAAATCTTTCGTTCAAGCACAAGCCATATTCACATACTAACAGGAAAATTTTGGTTTTTTGATTTCTGATAAAAATTACTCGATTTACGGTGACTACCGTGAGGGCACTTTTTTTGGCATGGTCAACTTCACGAGACTCAATGGCAAATTTGTTGATATTTTCGTTTGAAATTATTTATTTTAATTTACAGGATGTTGCTTAACTAGAGTACTTTTATATGCAATAAATTAAAATTGTACAATTCTTGTAGTATCTTTTAAAAAAATTCAAGAAAACATGCTTCTTTTTGGCCTTTTAGACCCGCATAAGCCCTCAACTAACTTCATTCGTGCTAAATTTATTTATTTTCAGGCTACAAATATATCTAAGTTATTGACATTTGTTGCTTTCCTAAATGAGATAAACAATTAAGTAGCTAAGCTTGTTTTAAGTTTTTGCAACCCAGAGAGATGTTGACTTCCAAGATTTTGTTTGTGAAAGTTTCTTTCATTCTCTTCCCGATTTTCCCAATTCTTTCAAATCCGTTCGGGCCCATTGTGAAACTCGAGTCGAGTGAGTAACTCGACTCGAGTTAAAGTAGGTATTATGAAACTCGAATTCAATCGTTTATAACTTTAAATTTACTTGTTGTAAGAGCGCCATTAAGAAATGTGTAGTGTAAACATTCTACTACAAAACGTGTGCGTTTCTAGTACATTCTCAGATCAAATGATTGAAAATTAACACCAGAGACGTCACTTTTTCTAAATTGTATGAAGTGAGTTGAGTCGTTGCGACTCATCCATATTGCAACAAAAATTTTGTTTAATCATTCGGCTGCGAAAGTTGTTCGTTCTAAAGCTTAAAAATGGGAAACAAATCATCACTACTACTTAGGGAAGAGGAAATTGCTCAAATTCAGGATGAAACTGGATGTAAGTACGAAAGTTGATACCCAACTTTGTTTCGGACAGAAGTGGCGTCGTCATAAGTTTTCGAAAAAAAAAATTGATTTAAGTATCGCAATCACAGTTATATTACATAATTTTTAAACGGTACCTAGTAACCATTCGATTGTTGCCTCATAAACAAAATCTTTTTTCGGTCTTATTGAAGTTCAAAGATCAAAAATTAATTTCTCTTATCACACTACCGTGCTAATCACTGATTTTGTGATTTTGACTGCATCATTTGGAGTTTAATGTCAATTTTAGCTAACAAACATAAACAACACAATACTCTAGTTGTATTTGGCAACAATTACATATTGTTTGTTTCAATTGAAACAATTTAATAAAAGTTTTCTGTTTGCGTGGACTTCACTTTGCAATGTCAATCATTCAATGTCTGATTTGTTTTCGACCTAGCTTTATTTCAAGGGTCCCGCAGGAGTTCTATGTACTCACAGCTATGCTATCTCCCGCCTTGTTCTAGACAAATGCTTTTCTTCCCACTCCCAGGGATTATCCTTCGTAAATACTGTTTTTTTTTATGTGCTTTCCGCGAATGTGGAAAGTCGGTAATGTTGAGCCAATTTCGTAGAACGTAACTGATTATCTGCCGTACAACTATAACCATCGCTCGGTTGGACAGTGGAAACTGCTGCGATGAATAAAAATCTTATCCACATTCCGCGACAAATGCCTCCTCTCTTAATTGCCGCGAACTCAAACTAAATGAGTATACTGCATTATGGTGCGCTTACACTCACCCATGAGGCTCGCCTCGAGGCGAGAAGCTACCCCCATCAGGCCATTGCAAACCGGTTCTGAATGTAAGACTCTTGCGACTGCACGAGCTATTTCATTGATTGATTTTTTGGTGGGGATAGAGGCTCGTCGCAAACGCTGAGTGTAAATGCACCATTACTGCCCGAGTACCCAGCCCCTTTCGAGGATAACAGTGAACTTCTAGACCGTCTCTTTTATCACCAGTAATGTAAACGCATTGCTAGGTGAGTTGGGAGGGAATTACCCATTTTGCAGGGATTAAATCAATAATAATAATAATTTTTTTTTCTGAAAAATACGATTTGCAATAAATAAAAATAAATATCGTCGGCTACTTCCGATGTTTCACTTCCGTTCGACTACTATAAATTCTCTATTCTATATTTTTATTTTCTA
The DNA here is from genome assembly GCA_949128065.1 of Beris chalybata. Lineage (NCBI taxonomy): Eukaryota > Metazoa > Arthropoda > Insecta > Diptera > Stratiomyidae > Beris > Beris chalybata. Next base: position 2,859,412 of record OX421894.1, on the reverse strand, counting down.
GTTACACCAAGCCAAATCGAACGTCTTTATTCACGTTTTACATCGTTGGATCGTGGCGATTGCGGCACCTTATCCCGAGATGATTTCCTACGAATTCCAGAATTGGCCATTAATCCACTTTGCGATCGCATTGTGTACGCATTCTTTGCCGATAGTAACGACGATCGTGTAAATTTCCGACAATTTATGCGTGTTCTTGCTCACTTCCGACCGATTAAGAAGAACAAAACCAATAAATTGAATAACAGGGAAGAGAAGTTGAACTGTAAGACAACTTTCATTTAAACCGATAGAAATTAACTCAATATTATCATAAAATTTTTCAGTTGCATTTAAAATGTACGATCTTGACAACGATGGAGTTATAAGCAGAGATGAACTTCTCAATATTCTTCACATGATGGTTGGCGCAAATATCAGTCAGGATCAATTGATAAGTATCGCGGAACGTACGATTTTAGAAGCAGATCAATGTTGCCAGGGAAAAATATCGTTCGATGACTTTTGCAAAGCCTTGGAACGAACTGACGTCGAACAAAAAATGTCCATTCGATTTCTTAATTGAAATCGATTACGAGAAATTTGTATATAAGAATGTTAATGTATTTTTTTGAATTGTTTTTGGTATGTGTATAAAGTAGGTATAGATACATAAAGTTTATCTTTGAAAAAAATAAATAAATGTTTTTTCTCTTTAGCCCACTACTCATAAAACAGCATGTTTTGGATAGTTCAATACAGTGCAATCCGGTTATAACGTACCTTGAGGCGACCACAAAAGTAGAACGGTATAACCAATAGTACATTATAACCAACATAAGAACCTTTCACATTTGTGAATGGGCATTGAAAAGCAATGTGCTTTATAAAGCCCCTCCTAGCCCACACTCTTCTGGTTATATCTGCCTTAAGGCTTCTGGTCTAGAATTTTGAAAAAATCTTATTTTTTTTTGCATATTTTCAATGTCTAGTCTTTCAAGAATATACCCTCCAAAGGAAATTTCAAAATTCCAATTATTTGTGGAGTTACAGCAATGTAAGTGAGGTGGAAACTAAACTAAAGAACTGAACTTCGAACGCTTCCAAGGAAGCTCGAACTGCTCGTCTAGCACAAAGAACAGCAGAAAACTTTGATTTTGAAGGAACCGAAGGTGGATTGTATGGCCAGGAATCACCGATTAATAAAATGTAAGTATATGTACCATTATATGACTTAAACTGCCTGAAACTTCACTCGAATCTTTAAACGCGTTTTTCCCGAAACCACTTTTTTCGATACGGTTGAATTTGTAATGAACCGATTTACTTGAAATTTTTTATAAACCTTCTCTTTTCACCCCTCTATAGACCCTTCCAAATTTATAGCAAAATTTTGTTTATAACTATTTTTAAAAAATTAAAAATCGTGTGAAAAAACGGAAGAAAATGACTTTTTTTAAGCAACAGCCATTTTGCGAATTTTTTTTTTGTTTTCGTTGCCTGAGGTAGGGACTATAATGACATCCTTACTAATTAAGAATCTGTTTTAATTCTTTTTGTCAGATGACCAGGAGAGGCACAATCGTGTTAGCCAGGAGAGGCTGTTTTTTTCCATCCCCCCCCCCCCCACATTTTGACCGTTTGTGACTCGCAAAATTATGTTTTTTTACAAATTTTGTACATAGTATAAAATGGATAGTAAAAATATTTTTTTGTTTTTTTGTTATCGCACCTCAAAAAACCCCCAAATTTCGGCTCTCTAGACTAGAAGACGGCCTTAATTTACCACTTATTAAAAATTACTGTGTTTCGTCGTCTACCTCAAAACCATTAAAACCTCTACTCCAATTATATAATGAAGCATTTTATTCAATACATAACGTATAGCTTACTTCTCCGCTCCAACGGAACCAACACAAGAAAAAAATTTAAAACTTAAAAGAAACATTCAATATTAGATTGCATTTACTCGATTTTACACGTATTTATTTTTACCAAGTTATTTATGTTTCCAAATTATTCTGCTAAGCACGAAATGCACGAATGACTTTACTATTATAATCTATAGACCTTTAAAACACGTTGGATTTAAATTTTAAATTTATTCCAAATAATGTTGACATTAAAAGAAAAGAAACTTTTATCTCGATTATTTCATATTTAAAAAAAAAACAACTGATTAGTTAATTAATTAATTAGTTTGCTGTAACAGCACTAGGTTGTAGACGATACAGCCAATTTTTTCAAGTGTTCCATAAATACTTGTAGCGAAACATCATCTGTTAGAACAGGAGAACATGAGTCCTGAAAAAAATATTTAACGAAAAGATTAGAAAATTTTTCTAGGTTAAAAGTATTACAGTTGAGTCTATACTCAACGAAAGCGAAAGCAAAAAACCGCGAAAAACCATTAAAATGTGATTTGTAGCAAATTAAAAAATATAGTTTTGCCTGCCAAAGGATTGACGACTGAAAATTAAATGGATTCGTAAAATATTACTTTTTTATTGAATTTTTTCAAACTTTCAAAGTATGTATTTGATTTTTTGAGGTCGTTTTGGTTTTGAGTTTTTGCTTCAGCATTCGATTAACTCCCTAATTTGTTTATGCCATAATTATTTATGTATATAAATGAAATCAACAAAAAAATAAAAACATGTTACAAAATTACCCTTTTAAATAAAAATAATAAAATGTATTTCTACGCTTCAAACACTATGGTGTTTACGTGCGGAACAGACAAAAAATACCAGTCTGGTCGTACGCATAAACTCAAACCAATCCAGTCCATTTGGATTGATTTTTGACTTGATTTTGGTACGAATCAAATGAAACCAAACCTAGTGCTGTGAAAATACCCCTATAAATGCAAAACCGAAAAATACCTAAACGGTCTATGTAGACTGGTTTGGTCCGCACGTAAACACGACCAAAGATACCATCCATTCAGAAAATATTTGTGGAAACTGTACAACTTACTTTAACTTAAGATCAAGACTAGGAGTAGGAAATAAAATTGCAAGTATATCAAGAAGGAACCATAAATAGTAGAACGATTTCATATAATTTTTTTTAGAATATTCCAATTGATTGATACAACCAAAGACCCAAGAAAGCTTAAAATTTAAGTACTAAAATTAACCGAAATACTGAAAGTTAATTTAAAAGTATTTTTGTTCCTAATTTTTAATTAGAAAACCCATCACCAAATAATTAAAAAAAAAGAAAATCAAAATAAATACCGGATTTCCGCCAATTGCCGGCTAGACACAAAAATTTGTTTCAACAAATAAAACACGAACAAAAATAAAATAATAAAGAAAAATGTTAAATGTAATATGAATCGACTGAAATAAAAGGATTTTTTTTCAATTAATATTTACCTGTCCATAGGCATACATATTATTATGAGTCTGTGATGGATTGACTTTCGATAATAAGAACCGTGCCTGCGAACCGCCATGCTCTGTATCTATGTAACGAGGCATCGGAAACCTTGTTTGCAGAATTTCCTGGGCGTCGTCAACTGGTGCCTGGAAAATAATATTGTGGGATTCTTGAAAATCTGCAGAGAGTTTCTAATTAGATTAATTCGTATTTACCTGTAATAACTGTTTGAAATTTTCATATTCCGGCATCTCTTGATATTTTAATGCCCTCCACTGTGCTATAGTTTCGCCGTGATAAATCAATATTTGAAAGAATGTGTCCATTAAAAGAATTCGATCGGGCTGAATTGATGATGTGTCCAAGAGGACAGGCTCTGGCGGCCCATTAAACGAGTAGCTGTATAGAATTGGTTGGATCATAATCAGAGACTGTGTTAAGTCTTCCCGCATTAGCATGTGTCTGTAAAAAAACGATTAATTTGTTGGCTGATTGAACGATTGGACGTTTTATTTTGTACTCTACCTATAAAATGTAGTTTCGTCCGGCGAATTATTGAAGACTTGGAGAAATTGTGATCGTCTTAAATGATACATAAACTGTGGATATAAACTGAAGTTCTCTGCAAGACGAAAACTGTTTGGATCATCTTTGCTATATTCGCCGAATTTTTGGCACTGAAAATAAGCAAATAAAATATACATCGAGCGAAGAGAAAAAACTACTAAATTCTGTGAAACTGTCAAGTTTGTTTATTAAAGCGTTAAAAATTGCTGAAGAACGAAAAAGTAGTAGTCAAATTTGATCTGAGGGTTAGTCTCTTCGCAAGGCAATTGAAAAGCTAGTTCAATAAATAACTAGAGAGCCGAAAACTGAATACTTCATCTTGACTCCTTCATTGCTCAAAAATTAACATTTTCATTTCAGACTTAGATAATTGGCGTTTTTTTCTTTGTTGCTCTGCTGTTGTGATTGTGGGATAGGGAGTGAATATTTCGCCCTGAAAAAGTGGACCTGAACAACAAAATTGAACACCTTTGCAGCTTAACTTGGGTGTATAAATTGGAAATGAATATTCTAAATGAGAGACCGAGAAGCGTTGTTTTTGCGCGCCTTCACGACTTGTCAGGGCACTTTGATGTATAGTAAATGGCTCCTCCGACGTTTAAATAATAAAATACTATCAGCACTTACCAGTCTAATCAACTGTCGATCGACCCATCGCAAAACGTCCGGACCTTCATCAGTTTCGGCACGATAAACGACCATTCGCGACATCACAACTGCAGCCGCTTCCTGATCAAATCCAGCACTGATGTGATGAATGTTTGCCGTTGCATCTGCCCAACTAGAAAAAATATTAAAATATTCGTTTCTACATTTTCCGCTTTATTTCTGATTTCAATTGTACGTACTTTCGTGCGGTTGTTGTAACTCGAATTCTTCGCTGGCCGCCCGAGTGCTGGTACTGTGTTATAAATTGAATACAGCCGCGACCACCCTGCGGTATCGGCGAGGCATGCTGATTGACAACTTCGAAGAAAAATGCCATCGTTGAGCTCGGATTAAGCGTGCAAAGTTTCCATTGCGTTGTGTTTCCCATTCCGATTTCGGTTTCCGAAACGGAAGCATTTTTCGCATTTAACGACACACACGATCCAATTCCGCCCGATATTTTCAATTCGCGCGAACATTTCACTTCGAGCGATCCATTAAATGCCATTTTCAGTTCGCGTTGCGGATCACGGACAAAAACGCGTTGGAATGTCTGCTTGAAAAGCGACGAATTGAACGAATCAGCCATAACCATGTGTCCGCCTGTTGAATTGCAACACTGCTTCATTTCCAGTAAGCCGGTCTGATCGAGAGCACATGAGTAAATATCAACGCAGTGACCGTTTGTAGCAGCTCGAAGTGCCAACGAGTCGTAGTGCTTGATTGCTTTCTTCATGAATCGAATATTATCCTTTTGAATGTCATGATGCGACCGAATTGGATGTTTCAGCTCGTCATCGACAACTTGACCGGGACCTTGAGAGCACGGTCCACCAACGAACATCATTACTCTACCGCCGGTATTTGGATAGGTGCACTCAAGCAGTCCGATTGCAATCGAAAGAGCTGAGCCTGTTGAACGCAAGTAACGTTTTCCCTGCGGTACTGGCCATGGATCCTTTTGTAACTCGCCCAAAAGATCCGTCAACGCCATATCGCATTTATTCACCGGTTGCAAGAAGCGACTTCCCGGTGCGACTCCGGCACCAGCTCCTCTCATCTGCTGCCCCTGCTGTTGTTGTTGTTGTGGCGCATTGCCACCTTGACCAGCATATGCACCGCGACCTATGCCTAACATGTCTTGAATTTGTTTAGCATTAAGGTCTTTAGTACCGCGAAAAACGTAACTTTTCGAACAACCTTCAGTGCCTAGTTCATGCACCTGTACCATTTTTCCGAAAGTAATCAGACCCACCAATGCAGTCGGCGGCAAAAGACTCAGCGACATTTGCAACGAATCCTTGAGTGCAGTTAGCTCTTCCTCGTCCATACAAGTATCGACTAGGAAGAGGAAAACTGGAGGCATACAAGGAGCCCGTGTAATTATGTACTCAATGGTACTGAATCCGGGTATCAGCTCAGCAGGCTGGTGCTGTTCCGAAATAGCTGCATACTGTGCGGGAAACTACAAAACCGAATAACCACGCGAATAACAATGACATAATTTGAAGAAAAAAAAATTTTTTACTCACAGGATTTCGCTGGAAGCAAAAATTGCACACCCAAAGTTTAGCCCTATAGTCGACCTGGCACATTGGATTTAAAATCGCCCTACACGTACTCCGCGTACACATAACAGGATCATATTGCACAGGTGGAAGATCTGCACGTTCCTTGAGCGGCTGATAAAGACATGCTAGTGGAACTACGAGCCTGCTGGCATCGATTCGACTCGACGGCCAGACATTCCAAGTAAGTCGGATGCCGTCCCGATCTTCATTTTGTTGAATAAACTCTTCGTAAGTCGTCATCTACAGTCGGAATACGGTTACTGCACACAATTTAAAGTGATTTTCAATAGTTTTACCTTCGCTTGGGATAGCGTTAGATGATCGGTCCTCGATTTTCAATGCCCGCCGCCTTCAATCAAATTCGTTTTCGTCTCTCCTTTCCAAATTTCGGCCACGTCAATCTTTGACAGTTGTCGGTGCGGAAAAGTTATGCACTTTTGTTATACGCCCTCGACTGCGTTCGGTATTTTTGAAACGTCACTAAAAATATTCATAACATCAAATTATGAATGGAAACTATACTAAAAACAGCTATATATACTTCTCAATTCATGTAAAATTATTTCTGAATCAAACTATAAATTAAACTTGGCATACTTCTGTCACGATAAGACAAATATTGAACAATTTTTCTAAACTAAATCGACCGAACGGATTCAAAGTGCTATACAAATAGATTGCGCTAGGTTGGCGAAACTGAGTGGCCGGGAGTTTTTTTCGTTTTTGTACAGTTTGCATGCGTGCAATTATTGAAGAATAAGAAAAAGAATTATCGCAGGAACGAGTGGGGAAACGAAACGAAACGAAGTGTTGAAAAATAAAAATGGCGAAAAATTATTTATCGCGTCTTGTGTGATTGTGTTAAATGAAAACAACGTAACTGTGCGAATGAGCGCCGAATATAAGTAATGTTTATTAAAATTCGGATCGTCCCAAAAAGAGTTGACGTGCCCATTAAAAAGTAGTTTTTTTTATTGTTTTCGAAAGAGCGCCGAAAATGTCTACTAATATGTACCGCGTCGGAGGTAAGTGTGGAGTTTTTTTTCTGGTTTTTGTCTAATATTCGTGTGAAGGAAGAATTTAGGATGGTTTGGTGTAGAGATGACGGAACCAATGAAAAGATTACAGCTAAATAAATAAACGCGTACGGAAAGCTTCGATTTGTGTACGGCAAAAAGATAGACTCGTAGTCTGGGCTTTTTGATTAAGTGCACGGGGTTCTCGTGTCGGCCCCGAGGGCTGCTGTGCTGTACCGCGGCCAGGTTCATCTTTAAGAACTTGGGAAGGTGCATGATGAAAGGTGGTCAGTCAGTTACCTGAGCAAGTCTTCTGGACGCGTTTCATTCTGTGTCTTGAACTATTTTCATATTGGCTGTTGTGTCGGCTTTATTGAAAAACTGATAAGTATGTCAACCATTAATCGGAAAAATTGATGGAATGTAATTGAAGCAAAATTAGACGTGTGAACCGGCTTTACATAATACGTAAGATATGTAACGTGTACAGTTTAGTCTAGCTTAATGTCTGAACCAAAACGGAAAAATTTATAGCTACAAACCGATATTTTTTATGGTATAGTAATTTTCATTAGTACAGAGACTGTCCTTAAAAACCAATCTTTTGGGTACATCATTCTATTGGAGAATTCCGTTTGTGTCTTCTTATTTCCCCAATAAAAATTGCCAGTAATCTTACTATTTTTGGGGAAAAAAGTCGTTGTGCAACACAAGTTCTGTAAACCTTAACAACACTAAATACGTTTTGGTTAATAGACTGGGACGCGATGAAATCAAAATTTGAATGTTTTATTTGAGGAAGGAATCCTAAAAAATGTTTTCCCAAAAGCCTCGTATAATCCCTCCCCTCTCCATTTACATTTATTAATAACTTTTATTTATTTTTATTATAATTTTTTTTTTTTTTCTCGTTATTAAAATATTTGAAAACGATATTTCTCGGTACGACCCCTTATACCAGTGAGTTACACTGACTGGGGAGTACCTTTGGGTTACGGTAATTTGATTGGACTCTGAGCCTAATGTCAGCATACATGCATGAGTATGTTGACTAGGTGAAAATTTTTCCAGTTCATTGAGCTGAGTGACAGCATTTTCACCAGTTCTCTAAGCTGAGAAAGTGCGCCCAAATGGGGATTTCTTCTACAACTCTCGAGTTGGGAAGGAACCGCCCATTTTGCATGAAGGGACTAAATCTATTATTATTATTATTATTAATATTCTTCTATTTTGCTTCCCTTGAAAAAAAAAAACACATTAACGCAATAAAACGGAGCACTACAACGCCCTTAAACACCGAAAGCACACGAACTGCTGCTAAACGTAAAAAGAATTTACTACTATAATTCAGAAACCTGCGCGGGGGTGTTTTCAATAAATCACCAAATTTTCATTTTAATGGGATCTATGGTATAAAAACGCATACGGAACAAATTCGTTATAGCCGAGCGTTTCGCTGTCTTGAGGCAACAATGCTATGCAGCTATATACGAGTGATCGTTATATTCGAGTTTCAACTCCATGTATTCAATACTAATTTGAGAATAGCCGAGTTTGACTGTTTTTTCCTTAATTTCTTATATAATTTTCTTTTCAAAAAGTAGCAGTAGTGGTGCTGGTCAACAGTTTTATCTATTGATTGTAGAACGTCAGTAAAACTAGATCAAAAGCTTCCATTTTCACTCTAAATGTGTACAACCGGTCTACCTACATTATATGGTACGTTGTTCGTTGGAAAATTGACTACACGTTCATAGCATTTACACGGATTTTTTGCTTTTGACAAAGTTAAACATTATATACTTGAAAAATTATCCACCATCGGTATAACTGGTCTTCTCCTTAATTGGAGAGTTGGATTATCTTCTATCTACTCGACCGAAGGTTGATTGTTCGTATAAAGTCTGCCAAATCCGATCCGTTCATTGTTAAAGCCCGAAACACAATGCACACGTTCCGTTCCGTTCGTTAACTTTTTGTTATTTGCTGACGATTTAAACAAATTTAAAACTGTATTTCCCATGGTGAGTGTTTTCGTCCTTCAGAAAAATCTAAACTCACTTTATTCATGATGCATCTCTAATCATCTCCTTCTTAACATTGATAAATGCCATTTTATTGTTTTTAATAAGACACCAGAAGCTATTCGGTTCTAGGAATTATATTCGATGATGGTTTTACTTTTGTTCCCCATTATGACCGCATTTGCTGTTCTGTCCGTAGAAGCTTGGTTTTATCTTGCGTAATACGAGTTTCTTCACTAATATACATACGTTAAAATACCTTTATTGTGCGTTAGTGCGACCTCATCTGAAGTACCTTTCTCCAATATGGAGTCCTCATTTTAATGTTCATGCGAATAAATGCGAAACGATTCAACATAGGTTTTTTCGTCTGATAGCCTTCAACTTCTCCATCACCGAAATGAACTATGATTCCTTGTAGTCGGAATTGCATCTTGCCACCTTTCCTAAACGTTGTGAACGAGCAGCACATTATTTAAGAGGTTATAGGCAGTTAGAATTTTCAAAAAAATCGAATTTTTTTTTATTGCATTTTCGGAATGTACATGCAGTTGCGTATATCCACTGAAAATTTCCAACCTATCTGGTAAATATTTTCGGAGATATGCCCACATTCACCACCACGTAGTAAAATCGTGCATTCGTTATATGTTACTGCTCTTCGTTTTGTGTTTAAAATTTTATAAAATTGAATTTAAAATTTATAAAAAATGCCTCGCAAGTGCTGAAGAATACGCAGAAGTACTGAAAAAGACGACACCATGTAAGTTGAAAAAAAAACAATTTTAACTATTACCTCGTTCACCTGGTCAACGACATATCGCTACGGAGCACTTCGTTGTACCAGGTGAACACACGAAATTTTGCTACGGAGTAGTTTTTCTACAACGTTGCAAAACCGCGTAGTATAGTGTAGTGGATTATCTAATTCTCCCACGAGAACACTTGTCGTTGCGTTGCGTAGCAGTTGTTTATAATAAAATAAATACCTCTTGTGACAGTTGTCAACAAAAAATAAGAGTGCGAAACGTCAATTCACTTCACGTGAACACTCATATATCAACCGGATTTCATAATACGCTACACTACACTACGCTACCACGTGAACGAGGTATATGTGTAAACTTCTTCAGAAACTTTAAACGCAGTTTTCTCAAAACGATGTTTCCTAAAAAACGGCTAAACCGATCGTTCTCAAATTTTAACACAACCTTTTCAGATATATTCCTCAGGTATTCATCGAAGGAATAAGATTTTCAAAAATTATTTCAATTTTTTTTTAAACAATTTTTCGCGAACATTTATGTCGAATACTTCAACTTTGGCTTAACATAGTCGCCATTTTGTCAAAAATTTAAATTTTGATTATTCCTTCGACAAATAGCTAGACTTATCTATCCACTGAAAGAATCTATCTCATTTTTTGATTTCATATAATCCAAACCCAAGATATCATGATCACCGCCAAACACGTTTTTTTTTTAGAACCTTCAGGAGATCGTCTACAGGAGCTATGCATATCAATATTTTTACATGAACTAAGTGCCATTACAAACTTGAAAGTTGACTCTATTTAAATTACTATTACTTATATTTCTTTAATAAAATGCCTTTATTTAAAAAATTAGTAAAAATACGTTGCAAGGGCCAAGCAACTGCCTATAACCCCTTAAAGTCATTCATTAATAATGAGTTGGAATGTCCTGTTCTTGGTCTCATCAACTTCAGGGTCTCTGGTTACTCATCTCGGTTCATCCACAGCTTTTCCGTAGACTACCACTGGACAGATTAGAGAGATGGTAAAAATAACCCGGTTTCAAGAATAATGCGAGCTGACAATACTTACACAAGTGATGTGGACTTGTTTAATACTTCCATTGCTGACATTAAACGAATTTTCTACGTGTAACTTCGATTAAAACGCGTTTAATGTTTTGTTTATAAAAATTGTTCTTTTCTCACTTCTTTTAATGCTTTCTTCTACTTTTATTTCTTTTTTTTTTAATATGTCATTTCTTCAAATTTTAGTATACTACTTTTTTTTTACATGTTTATCATTCCGTTTAAATATTGTTTACTATTTTGTATGATAAGGATATTGTCCATGTATTTTATTAAATAAATGAAATAAAAATTTCAAACTGTTATGTAAGGGTTCTTGAGATAGAAAGCCTCTTTTTTGCAGTAGGTTTCTTAAACCCGCATCCAAGTGTGCCACAGCAACCCTGCTGTATTGACGCATGAATCAAGTTTAAGTTGTCTTATCATAAGCAGTTCCGGAGATACGCAAAGACTAAATTCTTAACCACAAGATAATTAATTTTCTGAAATAAGAAATATTTTATGGAAAATAAAATCTGGTCGGTTTCGCTTATCTACGTAAAATATAAAATCTGCGTTCGTGCTACAAAGAAAACGAAGATGGAAAAGAATGTTAATAGTTTTATTAATTCCACCCTTAAAAGAACTGAGATCAAAAATAAGAAAAGAAAGAAAATAAGGTTTAAATAAAATGAACCTAATTAATCAATTCTCACGTATGTGTTTTAGAAGATTGGCGAATTTTTGTAGATTTTTCGTTTTCCAATGGCATTAAAAAATAGTAGTATTAAACAACGATAACGAACAATTTTAGAAATTGAAAAACTTGAAATAAATCGGTTCTCGTAGTCATTTTGGGGACAAATGTTTCATGCAAAAAATTATAATGTCTAATTTTATAGTTCTATCTGGTTCAGCTGTTGAGTTTTTTTTAACGAGGAGTAAAAGCCTTAGTCAATGTGGGACTTTAACCCGTCAAACATTATCCTCAGTTGTGGGGATGGATCCTCCCATGAGCAATATTAGAAAAACTTTTTATTAAACTTTTCCATGTCTCTTTTCTTGCAGATTATGTTTATTTCGAGACGTCTTCAGCCTCTCCATACCAAATACGTCGAATAGAAGAGTTAAATAAAACACCTTCCGGTAATGTTGAAGCGAAGGTTATGTGCTTTTATAGAAGAAGGGATTTGCCAAATCACCTAATACAATTAGCTGACAAACATCAGAGTAAGTTAATTTATTTTATTACACTAGTCGGAAAAATAGGGTTGAGACAATATAAATTTGGACATTACGTCTTTTTCGAATACTCAGTGACTACATCAGATGAAGCTACTATTACTATGAAATTAAAGAAAGCTTGGCTACGAACGCCAATAGGAGAAGAACAAGTTGTTCAACCAATCATTGATCCAATTATAGGTAAAACTGTTTTCATTTTAAATCGTAGCAATGGAAACCAAACCTTATTAACTATTTCAGCATCCATAGAAGATGAACGAACAAGTCCAAACGGTTCTATAGGATCAAACAATGATAAAGGAGGAGAATCTTTAAATACAAAACAGCGTCATCAAGTTAAGCATCGAGAGTTATTTCTCTCTCGACAAGTAGAAACGCTACCAGCTACACATATTCGAGGCAAATGTTCTGTGACGTTGCTCAATGAAACGGAATCGTTGACTAGTTATCTAAATAAAGACGTGAGTCGTAAATTTCAACTCCAATGAATGTGCACACGACGATAACCTCCATGCACACAAATACAATTCCTTCACTAATTTATCTTTCACATTTCTAGGATACGTTTTTCTACTGTCTGGTATTCGATCCGAATCAGAGAACACTTCTAGCTGATAAGGGAGAAATTCGGGTGGGAAATCGATATCAAACAGACATAATTTCGTTACTAAAAGAAGACGAAACAGACGGTCGTAGTTTAGAGAATCTGGAAACTTTAATATGGACGCCACATCATTCACTTAGTGATCGGAAAATTGATCAATTTCTTGTCGTATCGCGATCAGTTGGAACTTTTGCTCGGGCATTGGATTGCAGCAGCTCCGTTAAGCAACCGTCTTTACATATGTCGGCAGCGGCTGCAAGCCGAGATATAACATTGGTATGAAGTGTTCCAAGTTGTCGTTTAGATGTATTATGAAGTTAATCTGTAACAAGTAAATAAATTTACAGTTCCATGCCATGGATACTTTACATAAACATAACTACTCAATTGAGGAAGCAATGTGTTCGTTGGTGCCATCGAGTGGTCCGGTCTTGTGTCGCGATGAAATGGAAGAATGGAGCGCTTCGGAAGCAAATTTATTTGAAGAGGCTTTGGATAAATACGGCAAAGATTTCAATGATATACGTCAAGATTTCGTACGATAAATTTAATTTGTAGTTGCAACTATTTTTTTTTATCATTTTAATCTTTTATTCTTTAGCTTCCGTGGAAGACGTTGAAAAATATTGTCGAGTACTATTACATGTGGAAGACAACAGATCGATATGTGCAGCAAAAACGTGTAAAAGCTGTTGAGGCTGAATCTAAGCTTAAACAAGTGTATGTACCGAATTTCACAAAAACAACCCCAGCACCAGTGATCCCGCCGAAAGGTATGTTTAATGGTAATTCGAATTTAAATGGAAGTGGAGATGCCGTGTGTGTAACAACCGGAGGAAAACCATGCGAGTCGTGTTCAACTAGTTCGTCGTCTCAAGTAACTCAGTGCTTTTTTGCATTCAATTCAATTATTCATTTATTTATTTGTCAACAGTGGTTTACATGGGGTCCGACTAATTTAAATTATCGATTATGCCATAATTGTTGGTCGTATTGGAAAAAATATGGAGGGCTTAAGGCTTCATCACGCTTACCAGATAGCGAAGTAGAATTATTAAAAAAGAAAATTCCCGGCGAAACAGAAGAGGAGAAATTAATTGAAATGTCGAATAGACAGCAGCATAGGTACAAATAATTGTTTGAACATTATTCCTTTTATTGTTTTGTTCCATTCGCAGATGCGTCAGTTGTGGTAAAGATTTTAAACTGAAAATCCATTTGGCAAGGCATTACGCCCAAGCACACGGCATAGCAATAAGATCTGGTTCGCCGCGACCGATTATGAAAACGCGGACTGCTTTTTATCTACATACAACCCCTGCTACACGTCTGTCGCGAAAGCTATGTCGAAACTTAATTAAAACTCGAAAAGCTGCGCGACAACCGTCTTTTGTCATTAATATTCAAGCCGTTAAACAAGAATGTTAGTTCAGTTCTCAGTACTTGCGTCGGACATAGTCACATTGAAATTTCTCTTTCTATTTTAGTTTCAATGCAAATAACGGGGAAAATTCAATCTGATATACAACACTTGCTTTTGTTCAAGAAAAAGGATCGCGGAAGTGTTACACGAATAGCAAATCGACTTGGCAATCCCGGAACCGGACCAAACGAGTGGTTAGTGCTGACTTTGAAAGAAAATCTCCCAAAACCTGAGAAAATTGCATTTCCTAAGCCGCCGAAAGCGGCCGATGGGAGTCTAGTTTATGAACGAGTTCCAAACAAAGTTGAACCGGAGAAATTAAATCCTTTAAGTACTCCTACAATTAAAAAGCGACCCTTTGACGAAATGAATGGCACTGACAGTAAGTATATTTTATTATATGAATATTTTTTTCGAATAGGCTATATACTGATTGGAATTGATGTACAATACTTCGAGAAACTTTTGGTAAAGCTATAGGCTTTTTATGCTAAACTCTCGGACGTTAAAAAAAATGCGTGTTGATAAGGCGTATCATAGTAGAAAAATTAAAAATGCACTCCGCGCCAATAAGATGCCGATTTTTGTAAAAGAGTAATGTGCACGCTTAGCACTTCGTCCGACTCGCGGCGTTTCTTGAAGAATTTTTAATACACATGGTTCCGTTCCGATGTGATATCCATTTAAGGAAACGATTCGCTCTCCAAACTAGTGATACCATTACAGTAATATTTGAAAATAATTAATTAACATTTAGTTCATATACTTCTACATTCTTACAAGAGCAAGCTATAATTTAAAAAATTCTATTTTATATTTTGGCTTCTATTCTGATTTGGATTGGGATGACGGTACTAAAAGCTCATTCAGTACATAACACAGTCATAATCTAATTCTTTATTTTTAAACAGGGTCAACACTAGCTGGTCCTCCAACGAAGCGACCAAACAAAGATCCAATGCCATCACATCGACCCAGTCCTGAACAATATGCCGCAATGATGGCAGCGGCAGCTGCTGCTGGTCAGCCATTACCCAGACATCATGTACGTCGTGGATAAAATGGCAAATTTTCGTAGTAATGTGTTCGATTGTAATATTTTTAGCTTAATGGAAAACCGAAAATTGCTCAAATGGCTAGAAGTGGATCGGGAAGAAAACAAGTTATAAGCTGGATGGATGCACCTGATGACGTTTACTTCCGAGCAACGGAGTCAAGCAGGTGGGCAACAATTTTTTTTTCCCCATCCACATTTTCCAGAATGTAATGGAATTTTCTTCGTTCGTTTAGGAAAGCACGGAAAACATTAACGATTATGGAATTGCGACGTGCGGCTCGTAAACCTTGGAGAAACTTACCTGTAGCGATGCCAATTGTATCTGCTCCCAGTGATTTACAGGTTGTGATATTAGACTGACCCGAACCTCAACCGCATCCATATACAATGGATGCCCTTTTGAATACCTGAAATAAAAGCACATTTTAGTAATTAATTATTATCCGGGATAGTTGTTTAATTTTTATATAAATATTTATTTAAATTAAGTAGTATTTATCTATAATCAGCTTCATTCATACTTCTGTATCCAGCCGTTGGTTAAGTTGATAATTTGATTTTTTTCCGTTGAGAATCTGAGCTAGATTTTATCGATTCTGTAAAATGTGTATAATTATGTAATATCTGGCTGGAGGGGGGGGGGGGGAGAGAGTGGGTCACTAAACGAAATAATTGGCTTCCATCAAAATTGTGTTGTGTGGTTTTCTGATCGCTCGCAATTTGCAACATTTTTTGTTATGTTTTTATTTTTCTTCCGATGAATTAAATTATCAATTTAATCGCGCACGTTACAGTTTTAACAGATATATGCAAATTATAAATAAATTTTCTGATAATATCGAAACGATTTCTGTTAGCAATGTCAATTTTACACAACACAAAACTTCTAATTTCTTTTACATCATACCCTTAAATACATAATTCTATAAAAGTATGTGTTTCTCATATAAATCTGACTAAAAATTAACGAATATAAAAGTAATAATTACAACATTAAATGTATTTAAATAAAAAAGAAATGGATTCATATTGAATTTATTTCGAAATTGAGGTAAAACTTAATTTAAAATTTTATAAAATAAATTTAAAAAAAGAAAAGAAAAAAAAAATAGTCATTTTTAGTGTACAAGTCGAACTTTCTTAATAAATTGTACAGATCTTATAATTATTCATAATATTGCGTAAAAGAGGGTTCTTCAAACAAAAGAGAACCAAAAAAATTAATTTAGCAATAACAACATATGTTTTATAAATATTTAGAATAGATATTTTAAAAACTTAACTGTAAAAAAGAAGTAAATAATATAATGTTTAAAATATAAATAAATTATGATTGTCTTTTAAGGAGAAGTTAGTGATGCATTTCTTGTTGTACGGTAAGCAAAAATAAAGGACATGTTACACAGTTATTTGTTTGTGGATTCTATCTAGGCCACAACTCAGATTTATTTACACTAAATTTGAGGAATTGAAAATTGTTTCCTGAAACACATGTTGACTTGAATTTCACTTGTGGCCGACAGTGTAGGTTAGGTAGGTTACAATAGCAGTCACAGCCTCGCATAGATCCACGAGGGTTCATAGTGATACCACATACGGCCGACGGTGTAGATTTTAGGTAAGGTGGGTAGTCGGTTCACGACCAAGCATCTAGACCGCAAATGGGTTCGTTGTAATCCATGCACGTGAAAAGGTACATAGAATTCTTGTGGGGATTTACGGCGAACATGGTCGAAAATTAGTTTGGCGGACCGAAAAAGGTTAAAGGTTGAGAGCATTTACTCGATTAAGACCCATGTCGGATGATAAATGACTTTTTTAAGTGTTTGTGAATCTGATAAGTATGTAAACAAAAAATATCGTTGGGATTTTATAAATCAATTTCTTTATTTATCTAATTTTTACAATAAAATGCTCATTGCTTACTAACTACTCTTTGAATTCAGCTAAACACAAGCACGCATTAGTTCCTCCGAACCCAAACGCATTCTTCAGTGCAACTCGTCTTCTGCCTTCCGGTGCCCATTCCTTAGCCACTTTAACCAAATTTAAATTGATACCTTCGCCGGCAGTCTCGACATTTATCGAAGGTGGTAAAATGCAATTTTTCAACGCAAGAACGACGAAAAGAGTTTCCAAATTACCCGACGATCCTAGTAGATGACCGTGGGCTCCCTTCGTTGACGATACAAACACATTTTCACCTAAAATATCGGCAATTGCTCGCGCCTCAATCTTATCTCCGGTCGGTGTAGAAGTGGCGTGCGCATTTACGTAGCTTACTTCGTTCGCTTGAAGCCGGGCATCTTTTATTGCTCTAGTCATGGCCAACTTTGCTCCCAATCCATCCTCACTCGGAGACGTTAAGTGATTAGCATCGCCCGAAAGACCGTATCCTAAAATTTCCGCTAAAATCGGAGCGTTACGCTTTAAAGCATGCTCTAAATTTTCTAATATTAAAATCGCCGAACCTTCGCCCATTACGAAGCCTTCGCGTCGACTATCAAACGGGCGCGAAGCTTCGTGAGGCGAGTCATTGAAAGAAGTACTTAGGGCACGAAGTCTACAGAAACCAGCTATAGATAACGGATCAATACAGGACTCTGCGCCCCCACACACCATTACATCTGCATCACCGTACTTGATGAAGCGGAAGGCATCGCCAATAGCGTGAGCACCTGTTGCACAAGCAGTCGAAACCGAATGATTCGGTCCTTTAAAGCCGTACTTTATACTAACGTGTCCACAAGCCATATTGGGAAGTATTCTAGGTATAAAATACGGACTAACGCGAGTATAACCCTTGGTAAATGCTGCGTACGAATTGTAAATATCCGCAAGATCAAACATTCCCATTCCGATAGAGACGCCTATGTTGAGTTTCTCTTCGTCTGTCGTAGCACTGAGGCGTGCCGATTGTAGGGCTTCTTCGGTCGCTAGTACGGCCAACATTGTAGCCGGGCTCATACTTTTTAAATCACTTTTACTAACGCGCGACTGAATCAGATCGTCCTTGTCGGTGATTTGAGCGGCCACTTTGCATGGTAGCTTCTGGTATTCTTCGCTTTTCAATTGCGAAATTCCACACTCTCCGTTTATTAATCGGGTCCAGGAGGTGGAGACATCTTTACCTAGTGGTGTTACGGCACCGACACCAGTTACAACCACTCGCCTTTCTTTTCTCGACGAGCAGAATCCTTGCGTTTGTAAACGAAATGCTGCCTCTTTGAAGTTCCGTCTCAAAGCCATTACACTTTATTCGATTTCTTTTCGATCCAAACTAAAATCGTAAATATAAAAAGATGTAGTAAGATAATTGCAATACCAACATGCTTCCAGTGTGAGAAAGAAAAGTTTATCGTCGCCGGTTGCACTGAATTTACAAAGAAGCGATTAACCCCGAAATCGGTGACCCCGTTGAACTTTTTTAATCTGTCAGATAACAAAACGAGAATTGTCACAACAAATGGCAACGTATTTGCGCAGTTTTTTTTTTAATATACAGAAATATTTCAAACAAGATTTTAACAAACCATAAATTGAAAGCTACAGTTTAATTTAAATTCCATTTTACAAGAGCGTGCAGAACTACTAAATTCTTTCACTTTTTCTTTGGAGAAAAACAAAACTTACAACCTGAATTTTGCAATTTAATTAAAGTTTTCCGGAAAATAAATAAAAAAGTTACTTCTGTCAGGACGCACTTAAAAAATCCATCCATCCATCCCCCTCACACTATTCGAGTCGCAGTCAAGCAAATTTCAAAACGCTATAACTTTTTATTTCAGGGTTTGCGAGATTTGAAACATAGCGCAATATGTTTCAAAATATCGACAGATTTAAGGATAATTTTTTCTTTTTTTTTCAGGTTGGGCTCAAACGCAAGAATAGTACCTTCGCGCCCTTCCGGCCATATATGTATTAGCTTCCGCCTCATAGAGTCCTTCCCCTACTAAGTTTTTTTTTAAAATCGGCGCGCGAGCCCCCTCCACAAATTTTATCTATCGGACGCCGATGGAGAGTCGTCGCACACCCACAACCGCTGTAACACTTTGAAATCAAAGTTCTGAACGCGACCGAAAACCGAAATCGAGTCTCGATATCGAATACTGGTCGGGCCGAATTATTTTAATGGTGGTGATGTGCTGTCATTATTGTACGAATACCAGTTTGAGTTTTGATTAAAAAAATACTAGTTTATGAGCAAATTTGCAACGATTTGAGCATTTAAATATCAGAGGAAAGTCACCCTATTTACTAAGATATGGCTCGTTTAACAAACGTGTACCGGTCCGATGAAATTTCATATGTTAAGATCGCACGAAGACAACTTCCAATAATAGCGGGACATGATTTGATGGTAAATTTCTCTCGTAATTTTTTTTCCGTATTTTTCTTTAGCATCACCCGCTTACGATACGTCCAATGGGCGATTCTAAATCCAATTTCGTACGATTTTGACGATATTTAATGGAAAATTTTCTTTGCCCGTGCACAGATGTTGATGGACCTGAATAATAAAGGCTTGGCAATTGACAATCCGCTCGTCCGGGGCAGGGAGCTCGACGAATTCACTCGAAAGTACAACATTCTGTCGGCGGACGAACTGAAATCATCGCTGGAGGTTAAAAGTGCCGATCTGATACCGATCCTGAGTCAAACTGTCCAATGCGTAGGTTGTCGTCGCAGTGTCGAGCGGCTTTTTTATCAGCTTATGCTTTCCGGTCATCACACTCTCGATCCGCTCGTTATAAAAACGAACGGAATCCTAACAATAGCCGAGGATAAAATGAAATCGCCGCAATTCGTTTGCACGCTCCTCCATAAACACAACAGTACGCTAACCGATTTGCTCGATAATCAAGCGAAAAATAAAAAGAACTCACGATGCACGTTGCATTCGCTCGACTCGTTCCGATCGAGGCCATTTTCGGAAACATGGCGAGAGATTTGGGTTTCGATGAAGCAAAATTGTCGGGAAGAGTTGTCCGTAATCGAAGCGAAAGAATTGCGCGATATCCTCGAAAGTTACTTGAGAAAGCACAAATTTTGTCAGGACTGTCGAACGAAGGTAAAAAGATTAGAGGTTAAATTTTTTTTGGGGGCCTTCATTATAGAGAAATTAAACGTTTTCAGGTGGAGAAGGCTTACACGTTGC
Organism: Beris chalybata; assembly: GCA_949128065.1. Lineage (NCBI taxonomy): Eukaryota > Metazoa > Arthropoda > Insecta > Diptera > Stratiomyidae > Beris > Beris chalybata. The sequence continues at coordinate 2,838,912 of OX421894.1, read as the reverse complement.
TCATTGACGATACGAACAGTGCCAAAGAAAAGGGTTTCGTTTCTGCTCTGTACTCAAATATAAAGCAGTGCCTGGAACACAAGCATATCCATTTGTTGACGAAAGCCGATTTCATCGAGAGCCTAATAAAAAGAGCGGAACCGGAAATCATTGGAAGGTATTTAAAAAATTCTTAAAATTTAATCAAACCCGATAAAAAAAATGTAATTACGTTCTACTAAGTAAATTTGGACTTTACACTTGATTTTTAACAGAAACAAATCTGCAGTAGATAAGATAACCAATTTATTTATTAGGTCAATTTATCTCAGTTACATTACAAGACATTGTCCGATCAGGACACCAATTATGGTGCAGATATTTACTCTTATAAGTGAAATTGATATCTTAGAGCTTTTAAGATCCGGCTTGAGCCAGATTTGTTTGGTAGTATGACGTGTAATGTCCCCTGTCAATTTTAAATTGGTTTTTTAATCACTTCTCAAATCCCACAGAACTTCTATCTGACCACAAATTTATTGACGTGCTAAAAACAAGCAGAATTGTTCATTTAAATTTCTAGTATTCTGTTCTAAACTATTTTCCATATTAATTTTCTTAGCAGTTTAATGCGGCAACGAGAGCGACACGCAAAAACACTGGAAATTGCCCAGGAAGAAGTGCTGACCTGTGTCGGAATGTGCATTTATGAAAGACTTAGACGGATTTACATAAGTTTAAGAGAGGAGGAAAGAGCGTGTCAAGTACTGGCTGCCGTTAGCGTACATGCACTGTGCCGTAGTTTCGACATGTCTGTTGAAAAGAAACAAGGAATCAGCAATTTAGAGCTTCTATATAACGAAATCAGTCGAGTCGAGAAGGCCAAGGAACACAAAAAAGAACAGAAAAAGCTCAAAAAGAAAAAGAAGAAGACCGAAAAGAAGAACAAAGAAAACAATGAATTCGATTCGGCTACAAAATCGGAAACTGAAATCGAAATCGAAACGACCTATCCGCATGAATTAGACGAGTTGATTAATTGTCCATGTAAGTCCAGTACCAATAATATTTGTGCGAAATCAATTGATGGCGGCTATGGTTCGGAACTTTCGCACTCAAACTCGACAACGGTAAGTCTGTTAAATTCGCCGGAAGGTTCGGAAGTATCGTGCTCGGATGGCCTGTGTAATCATGAACAACAGTCTGGTATTGATATGACGACGCTGGCTAACGAACCGTACAATTTGACCGGTTTCGAACGGCACGAATGCAAACATTATCTAAAAAGTAAAAATGTTACGTTAAGTCTACAGGAAATGTTGGTAAGTATTTAAAGAAACAAAACAACCATTTTCAATTGGATAAAAGTATTTTGATTTTTCTTTTAATTTATTAAAACATGATTTGAAATTCATTGAATAAGAAGCTTTTATGTTCCAATTGTTTTAATACATAAACAATATCAAAAAATGCATGTTTAATAGAATAAAAAAAAATCGTATCATGCAATAAACTAATTAAATTGAAATTTATTTAATCGTTTCGTTTAGGATGGATTTCAAGTGGGGGCTGAAAAGGAAACAGATTGTTACATTCCAGACGAGGTTGTATTAGAATTCAAAACCCGTGAAAATAAAATCAAGCAACTGCGCGAGGAATTGCGAGAAAATTTAAGACAAAATTTCGCCCAAATGTGCATAAAAACACGTTTGGCTGTACGTAATTGTAATGATTAATAAATAAAATATCATTGTTATATACAAATGCTATTTATACTTTTTTTCTTTCTAAATATGTACCTATTACTTTTTTTTCATCCGTTTCGTGCTTTAGTTACGATAAAATAAAAATAACACGACACTCAAAATAAACGATTACTTTCATCAAATCCTCAGTTGAGATTATTAGCAACATTTTATCTAAATTAAAACTGATAAGATATTATGTTCGATCCTAGTTGGTTTTTGTTTAGTTTTAGAAAGGGGGCGAGGCGCTGAGCCACTAGGTGCCAAAAGGGCCCGTAGCGATTCCTTCAGAGCCTCATAGGTCACCAAACATCCCCTAAGGAACTTGACTAGCTTATCGTATCCTCCAAATTGTCAATGAAAAGACTGCCCTGTTGATCGCTACACATCCCCTAAACAACCAAGATCCCTGGTGAACTTGACTAGCTTATAATTCCCTATCGACCTCAGGTCCTCCGAATTGTCAAAAAAAAAGACTGCCCAACAACCACTTCAGTCTCCTCCTTGCAACCGCCTGACACATAAAATGTGGGTGATGTCCTCTTCGGCATATAGGTCAAGCCAATACCTACACACTTCAGAGTCAGTGATCCCCAAAAGCATAGCACGCTTTCCTAGCAAACAGTGCACTGCCAGTATTCCCACGAGTAGCCGCAGACTTCCCCTTCTCCATGTCAATATCTCCCTTGTCTGTCCAACCTTCGCCAGAGTGCCCTAGAAATCCTACAGCTTGTTAGTATCTCCGCATCCGCGGCACAATCCCTAAAACGTTCCGAGACTCGATTCTTTGTGTGCACTTTGACTGGACATTGTTCCATGAGGAAGCATCTACGTAGCTTTGGTACCTCTAATGCCGGTTTTCCACCAAACAGACAAGTAAAGTTATTGTTTTGTTCATGTTTTTGAAAGCACGGAAATCCAAAATACGAACTCGAACAAATCCAAAACACTGTTTCAAACAAACTGACAGTATTTTATCGCAGTTTTATTTTTGTTCTGAGCCTGTTTCAACTGAGCGAACAAAGCGCACGGAAAACTTACTCTGTATCAAACCAAAAAACACAAACTGAACAAAACACGACTTCAGTGTTTCCACAAAGCGGACTCAGTATGAAAGCACACCGAAACTTTTTGAAGTTACCGGTTCTGATGATCGGGACACGAAAAACAGAACAGAAACAGCCGAAAAAAGCACGAGTTTGTAAAAAAATGATGAAAACGCGAAGTCTTGTTTTTTTCGACACGAGCTTTTGCTGAGTTTCTGTTTTGTCCGTTTGGTGGAAAACCGGCATAACAAAACATACAGAATATGCGATGACTAAACAGCGGACCACATTCCTTGTATTCAACTATTGTCTAATTTATGCAAGCAAGGAGCATTGATAGTTGATTTATTTATTAAATAATAGTTTCTAGAATAATTTCTGTTCTGTTTACAACTCGAAGTTCAGCGCTCTTGGACTAATGTTTATCTAGATTCGCAAATCTTTGTCTGAAGTGGTCTCTATATGGTCATGGAAATTGTCGTTGCTGGTCTGGTTAGCCCCTTTTCTGTAATGGAACGTATTTCGCCTTTTCAGAGCCGCTTCTTCTTGTGAGACCCTTAGTTTAGATTGTTCATTCGTGTCTGGTGCATAGCAAACTTTGCTTGATTTAGGATGTAACAGTAGATTTTTGAGTCTGAGGATGTGGTGCGTATTCGATGCTTGTCCTACCCTTCTTGAAATCATTCACCCAAAGTCTGACGGTGTCAAAAGTACGCCCCCGCTTTTCCCTTCAGAATAAAATCACACCATAAATTCCAATTTTATCCATTATTCACGTTCTCTCGAAACGTTTGTGTTCATGCAACTATGAACTTATCAGCTTGTGTCGAAGAATTACTTTTCAGTAAGTTCGAATAGGAAAGGATTATAGAAATAAAATTTAAATTTTTTTCTTTAAATGAGCGCAATGAAATTATCAATCTTTTAAAATAATTTATATTCATAATACACAGAGTTTTCAATTAAAATATTTAAGCCTTATTCTCAGGGTATAGTTCAATAGAAAAAACATTATTTTAATACAAACATACAAAAAAAAAATCTTACAATATTTACAAGTCCAAAATTACTTAAAACTAAAAAAAATATATTTTATACAATTATTTTAATTACATTGTATTATAAGTGGCTGCATTAAACCGTTGTTTCGAAAGGCTAAGTGTTGCGAGTGGATGAGTCTTTCCAATTTGTTGCGATCCTTTCTTATAATTGTGATGCGATGAAGAAACTATTCTCTCCGTCATGGGAGCAATATTAGCTGAAGTTTTAAATGCCGGTGGTACCGGTGGTTTACTCAAGTCATTTGTTTTCGTTTGATTGACGCCGTCCTTGTGCAAACCGTGAAATTTCGCGGTGAAACCAAGGTCGGTTTGCTGATGAAAATTTCGACTTTCGTAAAACGAACGCGGTCGATTTTTTTGACAATTAAATGATACCGGATGAGATTCTGGCGATTGATATTTACTTACTAAACCCTTTACACTCAAATCTTTCGGTTCATTTTTCTTATCGAATAATTTTGATCGGATTTCGTCGTGTGGCGCAACGGGCGATGATGGCAACGAACTTCCTTTCTTATTTGGCACTGTCGAATTTGCCTTTGCTTCAAAGTTCATTTTTAAATTTTGCACATTCCCCGAGAATTTATCTAGTGTTGTGGTATTTTCTAATCGACATTCGTCTCTTGTAGAGATTTTACGTTTCGCAATCGAATCTTCCATCATTTTCGGCGGCATGGGAAATGCTTCTGGTGCTGATACTGAGAGTAAATTATAGGTTTGCGGATTGCAAAAATTAAAGTTATGGATAATTTCTTCACTATTGGATCGAAAAGTATGATTTTGTCCTCTCGGTGGGTGAAAGTAAGTATTAAATGTATTAGCTCGTCGCGGCAGATCTTCGTTTACGCAAATATTTTTGATATTACTCTCGCATATCTTTTTCGACATGGTGCTTTCTTCCAGTTTTTTTTTTGTTCTTTTCACAGTACCCGGATGATAGAGAATATTTTTATTGGCTGTATTCGTATCCTGACAATGTTTTATTTGACCTTCGAAAATTGCATCGGTATTTAAATTAATTTGGCCACTTGGCCTATTTGTATCACACGAGCCCCATGAGCTATTTCTTGACGGAAGTACACGATTGTCCCCGGATCCCCATGATGAATGCCTTGAAATGATTTCACGTCTTTCGCCGGTATAACCAAGAAAGACAGCCGAATCGACACTGCTACACGAGCTCTGTCGCGAGCTTTGAATGCTGTTTCGATCTAAGCTCTCGCCGGGATTTACAGTCTGATGGATAATTTGTGCGGATGATGTCCATATGGGACTATCCGAAGAGAGTGTCGAAGTTGTTTTAATTGCCGCGATTTCATTACGTTTATTTGCTAATGATTTTTCATGTAAAGGTAATAATTCACTAAATTCATCGTCGGAACAAGAGTTCAACGCTTGATTGCCACTTTTCCGTTCGTTTTTAATGTTTCTTTCACTAGATTCAAGCTCACTTATAATAGTTTTTACAGATGATAAAGAAGCATTTTTTTGGATATGAAGCACTTGGTTCTGCGTAACACTGTAATTTTGTCCATTACTGCACGGCAATCTTACGTTCTTGGCCTCATCCACTACTTTGCTTGAGGCAAGATTTTCCATTGAATGACTTTGTGGTTTTATGATTATATTATTAGATTGTATGTTCTTCGGAGACGAGCTGCTCGACCTTCTCAACGGTCTTTTCGTCGTTGAAACTAAATTATTGGTTTTCTTCGAATTGTTTAACGCTTGGATTAGTGGTGTGGGCTCACTGCCCGGCAGGAGACGAGCATCTTTGACACTTTTTAAATTTGTTTCGCTTTTGCTGCGCTGCAGTTTCTCTTTATTTTTCATAGCATCTAGCATTCCACGATACGTTTCCAATTGCGATAAAAAATTCTTATTTGGTTTAATACAATTTCTCCGGTGTTTAACGTGTTCGAAAGCATCTTTCAACTCCCAATTGTAAGCTTTCATAGCGTATGCTATAACAACGGACGCCGACCTGCTTATTCCCATCTTACAATGTACTAATACTTTTGATCCCTCAGCTTTGGCACGAGATATATATTTAAATGTATTATCCCAATGTTTGAGTAAATTTGTTTTTTCATCATCATACACTCTTATATTACAATAATCAAACGTTCCAGGAAAAAAGTTATCTATTTCGCGGGTTACGTTTAATATGTGACGGACCCTGAAAATATACGGACAAATGAGTGTTGTTATTATTAAATCGAGTTTAAGGAAAACCTATTTATTTTTTACTTTTTCAAGAAGGGTGGGCAGATATGGTGCTAAGACACCAAGTCGCCCAAACCGTCAAGATGATACCTACCCGTTTTTCTGAAGTTCTTCTAAATTACTGGCATTCCATTCAGAGCCCAAGTACACATGTTCAAATATTTCAGTGGGTGCGTCCATTTGTCCTAATATTATCATGATTTCTTCATCGATAAATGACTTGTATTCATCCAGATCCATATCTAAATGATCTTCAAGTCGGCCTCGTATGAACTTGGACGTGACTTCATCTAAATCTACAGACATCATTATTTCTTTAAGCTTCATTTTAATCACTTGTTCCGTTTCTTCTCGTTTGGTTGGTCTATTGGAATTATTCGATTAGGTTTACTTTGCTAATATTAAAGCAAACATTCTTACTTGTTTCTTACTGCGTCCGGCGAAGGTGGACGTCTACTTTCGATCGAGTCCATTGCATTCCATTCGTTTAGATAAGATCGATCTGAATTGATCCCAGTTTCATAATACGATACCCAATGATGCGAAGGCCCACCTGGATAGTAGTTATTTTCGCGGGCCTTATGCGATACTTTATGCAAGGTTTGTAGCGCAGACCTCGAGAAATAAGAAAAGTATGTGTTAGATAATTGTGGCAGAACTATCTCTGTATTAAAGTATGAATCAATGAAATTCCTCAATTTTGAAATGAATATAAATTGAACGTCACTTACCACATTGCTTGCACGGACACTGGTTTAAATATGTGCGTTTTACCGTACACGGTTATACTAAACCCACTGTAATAAGATTTAAACAATTTATTAGAAAACAATTGAAAAACAAGTTAACAGGATTTATACCCATCTCCATCTAAACGAATTGAAGTATCTGCTAAAATGCGTAACACAAGTCCAATTGTCGTTTTTTCATTGCAATCAATTCCCAACAGACACGACTCCTCAATATTCTTAAAGAACAAAAGCTGCATCTTATTGGTTAAGCCTTTTATTTCTCTAATATCTACTTACTTTGCTTTCTACATTTATAAACTGTTCAGGATAATCGGTCTGAGGTTTCGAAATATCTTGTTTTTCTAGCTGCGGCGAGGTCGATTTTCTTCCTTTCAGTGATAAATTCTTCTCGTCATTGTTCATAAATGCCATACGAGAAACAATTGCTAAGTATCTCGTACGCCCAGCATGATGAGATTCCAATTTGACCGCCTGATAAATTATGAGTTCATTCAGTTAAATCAATTTCGAACAGAAAATCTTAATATGGTTTACCATTTTTAAAGTTTCTTCATTTCGCAATAAATAAAACATGGATTGAAGATGCTGTTGTATATCTGAACTACTACTGAATGTACTGTTCGATGATCGATTGGAATCTGTGCTGTGACGCCGTTCAATTGTATTCGGTGGAATTTCTTTAAACGATAGGACCATTGCAGTTCCTTTTCCCGCAAAAAAACATTCGCTTGTGCTGAAAGTATTATGGGAAAACAAATATTTTTTATAAATCGTGTATTTGATGTATTATTTAATTTTTATTAGTTTATTTATTTATTTATTTATAGCAATACCAATTGAATGGAAAATGGTTAGAGCTATTAAATAAAGAGTAATAAGCAATTCTTACCTTTTCTCATTTCTTCCACTCTCATCCTCTTCTCCTTCACTATCCTGGAAAAGAATTATTTGGAGGTTCATCAAATTAATCTGGTTTAGTTTATGTTAGTTCTGTTTATTATTATTTATTTATTAAATGAAACCCCCTTATGTAATAAGGGAGCCCTGTTCTGTTTATATTTTAAAAGCATACGCTTTATTGGTCAGAAAAAAAATGTTTTCACCTCGAAAAGAACATTTTGCATACAGGACCTGTTATTGAAGCTGCAGTGAATTTCTGTTGACCAGAAAGGAAATAGTTTCTGGCATCCAATCAAGGGCTTAATGGCTATCGCACACTACGGGCAATTTAGTTGGTCAACTTTTTAATCAGATCGATCTGCACGCACTCTTATCTGCCTGACTGAACTATTTAGTCGATGTTCATGCACACAACACTCAACTACTCGACCGATAGTTGTAGTCAATTGATACCCCCGGATCAGGCGCGTAGCGTGAATCTTCGTAGGGCTAGCGCAACGATACGATCGCTGTATTTTTTGATTACTTCTTGGAATTTAGCAATCGAAGTTTTATTTCTGAATGAAAATTACGTGTTTATGGTTGTAGAATTCATAGAATTTGATGATCGTGTTATTGCGCTACCCCAACGAAGTTTCACACTACGCGCCTGCCCCGGATCAGCATATCACCACCGCCGTCAAGAGTATAATAATCTGCATCATAACACATCTATTTACATGTTTTTTACGTCTTGCACGCAAGACACGAACAAGATCAAAGAGAATACTGGTTCTACGAGAGTCTACATCAGTTGTGTGTGCGTATCTCTGGAATTTGCTATGCAAAAGGTTTTACTCGACAGTTACGTCGGGCTTGGATTGAAAGGGAATCGTCATGAATATGCTAAAACTGTTATACGCCCTGTAGTCTGTTATGGCAGTGAAACGTGGACATTAACGCGAACTTCCGAAAAAGCAGTTAGCGCATTCAAAAGAAAGGTCCTACGAAGAATTTTTGGACCTGCAAAGGAAGGAACGGACTGGCGAATAAGATACAACCATGAGCTGTATCAACTCTTCAAGGAGCCAGAAGCTTCAATGTTCATCAAACTACATAAACTGCAGTGGGCCGGCCGCGTAGAGCGGATGGAAAACAGAAGAATCCCCAACCGTGCTCTTAAAGGCAAAGCGAGTGGTAACAGTCCAGTAAGGAAACACGCAAGCGATGGAAAGACTCGGTTGATAAAGACTGGAAAGCCATCTCAAAAATTAGCCGCTGGAGGACGCGGTCTTTGGAACGAGACAATTGGAGGCGACGACTTCAGGAGGCCAGGGCCCGACTCGTGCTGTCGTGCTATTGATGTGATGCTACTTTCTAGTTTGGATGAATCGAATCGGTTGGTGTGTCCGCTTCTATATAGCTGCAAAGCCATTTAACTAAATTATCGCCCGATGAAAAGTCGCTAGTCTGCGAGTACTCTAAATAAATGCTTCATCATTTATTATTCATTTACACCAAATTGAAATCAAGAGTTTTGTTGATGATTAAGTGCTTATTTGTGACAAAATAATAAAATGCAATAACAGGCAGGTGAAAAACTTATCAATTTTTGGAAAACCCAGCGACGGTTGAAAGAAACATTTGAAGTTGCGAAAGGAACGGCGTTAAACCTACCCTACAGATCCTAGAAATAATTTTTTCAGTAATTTAAAGAAAGTGTTCAAGTGTTTGGGGAAAGCGGAAGTATATGATCATTTTTAAATACTATCTAAAATTATTTAAGAAAGTAAATGCATTATGGTTGATGGAGAAAAACTTAATTTTATTGCGAAAGACAGCTTGAAATTAAACGTATTAAGAAGGCGAACAAAGAGAGTATTGTTTGTAAATGGATCATGGATTTAAAGTTGGCGTCTTCAGCCGGAAATGGTGCATTGGCTGTACATTGAGAATTTTTAGAGCATTTCCAATCAGATATTCACATAATTTTCATTCATTCATTCATAGTTGGAAAGAACCCTGAAGTGTATGAAAAACAAAAGGGATTGATTGTAAAGTTGCTTTGCCAGAGAGGAAAAACATTTCTAAAATACTATGTCGGGGACAACATCCGGTCCAGTAGATTAAGCTTTTATACAGAATCTTGGAAATGAACCTAGCTTGAAAACGAAGTGGTGACAGCAAGAATTCAAACGTAGGGGAAGGGGGCACTCTGGTTCGAAGGCGGAAGTCCAGAATTTCTGCCTCCTGTATACTGTGAAGGATATTAGTTACAACATCCGGTCCATTGCAATCAAAAACTAATTTCCGAAATTACTGAATCAACAACAAACTAAAAAAACAAATGGAGGGAGTTTTTTTCCGAATATTCGGCAAGATAAAATCGTAAATTATACAATTACATATTAAATTAAAGTTATCAATCGCCGTGTCAATGACTTGATTTATTGATATTCCAAATGCAATCTTCTGGTAGTACGAAAGCAGTGACTACCGAAATTAGTGGCGAGATAAGCGAACAGACTGCAACGTATAGTGTTTGGAACTCGTCACTTTTTAATAAATTATAATGAGCTTCCACTGCTCTGTTAGTAGCAACGCAAAAAAAAAATTGGAATTGTATTCTACATACAGAGGAGCAAAATTCGCACTGTATCGCCATCGTTTGTATTGAAATCTTTTGTCTTATAATTCGAAAACGGCGCTGTTTTATTTATCTACAACAGGCACAAAACGTGTCCTAGCAATTTCGCACTGAATACTTTCTGAAAATTATGCAATAACCCGAACAGAGAACAAAAGTCCTTGTGGACAAGAAAAATAAATAAATAAAAGTTATAGAAAAAAACGCGATTCCACGACCGCACACTCTCAAGGAAACAAAAACATGTGGCACAAACTGCGAGCGACTTAAATCTCGCGAGAAGGACAGATTTAACCAAAACATTTGCTATAAATAAAAGGAGGCATAAATGGTAAAATTTTCTTCGCTATTTTGATTTTTGACACTCGATGTAAACAGAGGCGACGTAGGATTCGCGAAAATTTCGTTTAGCCGTTTCGTAGCGCCAAATAAGGCCGCTCTATCCACTCCTAACGCGACAAAATCGAATCGGAAACGTTCGAAAAACATCGGTAGCATCGTATCAAGCCTTTTTCGGACGATTCAAGCAAAATATTTAAAGTTTTTTTCACTGGGTTTCCATACCGAAATAGAACATTGCAGGGAACTCGCTACGCTTGGTGATCTCTGCACTGTCACCAATGCCATATTTTCCAGTCCCAGCTATTTAGTTAACACATCGCGTTTCACTTTAAAAAAGTTGATTTTTAACAACAATATTAACACTTTTTACATAAAAAAAATAAAACGAGAACACCTAAGAATGCGCCATTTTCATTTCGATTTGACAGCCCGTGTAAAAATATCAAAAATTCAGCAATTTTTTTAGTACAATCAATTGTCACCGATGGTCTAAAAATACAACAAAAGATTGGTGTAATTTGGGGCTGCCAACTCTTGTCGGATATTTGTTTGCAATACATACAGTGCGGGGCCAGGATCGAGAGAAAATTGAGAGGAGGGAGAGAGATGGATATATTTTTAAGGGCGTCTGAAGAGTTGAACCAGAGGAGCAAAGTGGCAATTCCATCGGCGTCCGATCGAATGCGAGGGGGGGCCGCTGGAAAATTTTAAATTCCCATCGGCGTCCGGTACAATTGGGGGGGGGGGGGCATGCGGGATTTTTGCTTTTTGCCGATTTTACAAAAACTTAGAAGAGGGGAAGGACTCTATGAGGCGAAAGGGCGCGAAGGTACTACTGTTGCGTTTCACCACAAACTGAAAAAAAAAGAAAAAATTATCTTTAAATCTGTCGATATTTTGAAACAGATTGAGCTATGTTTCAAATCTCGCAAGCCCTGAAATGAAAAGTTATAGCGTTTTGAAATTTAGAAGTAATCGTCGCCGTTCGGCGATAGGTTGATCGGCGATAGGTATTTTTGCAGAACTTTTTGTGGAGAATCCTGTATGTATACCTCGCGTAGTGTGTGCTCTTTTCGTACTGGACCCAAAATTTAGTAAGAAAATAAATGTGATCAATGAAAAGATACTGAGTAAATAATGTTTTTATTGTAAATAGTTCGACAATAAACAAAAAAGCACAAACATAAAAAATAAAATTTTAAAATTTGATTTACGCTATGTAGTTAAATCAGTTAAATTCTAGACAAGTTATCTACAGTTTTTCTTCAGAAGGAATAATTTTGAAATAATACCGGTGATGCGGTCGGTGTGCAGCAGAACTCACTTCTTAAACCTTACTAAGAAGTAGAGGATAGGACGTTAAACATTTAAAAAAAAAAATCTCTTGGTTTTTATTGTAGATATCGATTTATTTTAAAGACAAGCACCTAGAAAAAGAAAATCAGAGAAAATCAGAGAAAATCACTACTGCTTTACTCTTGTGTAGACAAGTCATAGGCGAAAACTGGGGATTGACACCCAAAATAGCCTTATGGACCTATGCAGCTATTAACCTATGATATCATACGGAGCATTAGTCTGGTGGCAAAGAACAAAACTAGTAAATGGCAGGAACAAACTGGACAAGCTCCAAAGGTTGGCATGTATCAACACGACAGGAGCAATGAGAACCTGTCCCACGGCAGCAATGTAGGTTCTTTTAGATCTGACTCTACTTCAAATCTATATCGAATCGCAGGCAAGATTAGCAGCGATTTGAAACCAATTAAAAGCTAAAAGTGTACCTAATAATCTATCCAGACTTAGCAATTGTATTCAAATGCTAGACATGCTTGTGGACCATATAATAAAGAGATATTGCTTCGAAATCGCATTTAACTCCATAGAATTCATAAAAGAATGCTCAAGACTCGCTACCTTTCAGCTCCATAGTCTGCGACACAGAGAACTGGGCAAGGGACGCACCGCTGTTCAGACCGGATAGCATTGTATGGTATATCGATGGATCTAAGAATGACTGAAGGCACTGGAGCTTACATAAGCGAACGCCGCACCTGGATAACGGAATCCCTCGGTCACTAAATACGGAAGAGGTCAGGCATGTTTACCAAATACAAAATAGTCTTGACTACAGCCCACAAGTGATATAATTTGAATTTCAAAACCATGATCTCAATGTTTGTAGACAAGCACACGCTTAGCCACTGCAGCACACTAACACTCCTAAAAATGTGAATGAAACGTACTCTTTTTATTTTTATCTTTAAAGCTATATTTAAAAATTTACAATTTTCATAACGACGGAAGCTTAACTACTATCTTTTACGTTCGTATTAAATTGCAAAGCTTCGACTAATGCGTGCGACGATAGATCTCGCCCTCTGAACCTCCGGAAAATCTCGGCCGTACTAATTGAACCGCCGTATGCAAAGAACGTATCTTTCAGTCGCTGACCAACATCAGTGGATCCGTTTTCCTTAAAGGCACTATAAACATCGGCAGCAACTAATTTCGCCATAATATGACTGAAGTACGCTGCAGCCCATTCACCGGATATAATGTTTGTCATCGAACATAAATGCGAATCTTTCTTATCCATTTCGAAGCTGATATATTTTGGTCGTAGCTCCTTTACAATGTTCTGCCAGAATTCGGTCGATGTGTTCAATTCCAAATCGAGACTGGCAATGTATAGCTCCTTGCATAGCTCGTAGCCGACCATTTGCATACGATACGTTTGAATGTTTGCCAAATGTTGGGGCGGAATAGCTTCTTCCGTGCTGTAGTGACCGGAAATATTTTGCAAGACATCGGGATCGTTTAGGAAGAAGCCCATTACGTTCGCACATACTTCAGCCGCATCCCATTCGATATTCGAGAGACCAGCCAAATCGCTGTAACCAACTCGAGTTAAAATGTGTTGCATACATTTGCCGAAAGTTTTGAATATCACGTTCAAATCGTCGATCGATAGTAAACAAGGTTTACCGTAAACTGGTTCAGGGAAGTTAAAAACAAGCGAACAAAGAGGCTTCGAATTGGCGATGTTACTACGATTTCTTATCGCAACCATCCAACCTTCTTTCCCGTTTTGTTGCTTCTGTGAATAACAGTCTAAATAGAATCCGCCCAGTGGCTCTTTCTTATCGGACTGGTCGTAAATTTCGTAGTATTTAACACTTGGATGCCAACCTTCAACGTTTTCACGCTCGACAATTGTAACATGAAAAACATTTTGCAACAAGTGAAACAGACCGGTGAGTACTCGTGGGAGTGGAAAGTATTCTTTTATCGTTTCCTCATCGTAGTCGTAGGCAGCCTTGAGGTTTTTCCGTTTCCAGTAAAGTATATCGCACATTTCTAGCTTATGCTGGAATCCACTATCGTTGGCGAATACTTGCAATTTTTCGATTTCTTGAAGCTGTGCCGGATATGCGTAGCTTAAAAGGGTTTTCAACATGTCCTTCACGTACGGTACGTCCTTAGCCATTTTCGTTTCCATCGACATGGTTGCGTAGTCCGGAAAACCAAGAAGATTTGCTTGCCGTTTACGAAGCGAACGGATATTTTCGATATGAGTGCTAGTCGCCAGAGACTTTTCATTAAAGCCGGACGACTTTCGTACGTCCGCTTGCCATAAATTCCAACGTTCGACCCGATCGGGACAGTACTCCAAGACTCCTTTTACTATTTCCGGTCGCAAACTGATTCTCCACGGGCCTTTTGTGGGCTCCGCATCATTTACGGCAATCGCTTCGAGCAAGTTGGATGGAAATGCCCGAACCAACGAATAATCCTTTATAACGTGCGAAAAGTGATTTACAGACGCTTCTACTTTCTTCTGAAATAACGTCCTCTCCTTATTCAGTTCGGTTAGTACCTGGACAAGTTTTCCTTTCTCGTCAGCTTGCAAACTGATGCCGTTTAAACGACCTTCAAGTAAATACTTTTGAACAAGCTTCTTACCTTCGGTGGATCCTTCGCTTGAATCCTGTGCACCGGACAAGCAATCGAAAATCGGCTTGCTGTTAAAACGTGAAGCGCGGGCACGTTGAGCTCGCTCGTGTATGTTTAAGTAGTATTTTGTTGGCATAAGCGTGCTACTGCCTAGGTAAAGGGTTTTAGCAACTCCCCAGTTCGTTTCTAAATCCGCGATGGCAGCCTCGAAGGGATCAATGATGTCGTTGAAGATGTCGACTTGATCCTTTTGTGGCAACGATGTTTCCGTTTCACTAACCAACTTCTCAACCATTCGTGATTGATTTCCAACCGCAGCAAGACATTTTTCAACAGAAATACTAGTGAATTCGGGCAGCCCGTCCGTCTTTGATAGATCACCTTGCCCTTGTCCATTTTCGCCGATTTCGGGAACCCTGCAAAGAATTCGAGTTAGTAGCGCCGAAAGTAGTTTTCATTGGCTTTATCACAATACTATGAAACCATCGCGGCGGCTTGAAGAAAAAATCGATCGCAACAAGGTTCTTTTCACGATGAAATGATTTCGGAGCACCGCTGAAATCATGACGGCACCTCACTTTTCAAATCGCTATAGTACAATTCGCCTCATTTCGCTTTCGCTGGACTGTTCTTCTTCTTCTTCAATAATAAGACCACTTTTAAAATTTTGTCTCATCTTCGAATTAGAAATAAATATAAATAAAATGATATTTAAGCCTTTAAATAAAAAGATAAACAAATTGGCCTAATTAAATGAAAACTTAAAAATATGTCTTTTTCGGTTATCGCATTGCCGGTTTCCGTTCATCTGTTCCCCTTAATTCTGCCTGTGACGTCAATACTGGCGAACACAGCTGTTTGCAAAATTGTGTTTTGATAGTAGAGTGGAATGATGTCCTCCACTAATTGCAGCCGTCTATTTAAAAATCATAAATTTGTTATTTACCTACGGCGATACTCTCAAAAGAAAGTCAAGGATGATACGGCAGCACCTCAACCACCTCCAGGTTTCATTAATAATTTTGCTAAGTTGTTTGGTAAGTAATCCCATTGATTAAAATGCGTCCATTCATTAAACTGTTCAACCTCCAACAGGAATACGTTGGCAGCGAAGCCACGATATTATAACAGAACATAGAAAACTAATGGCAACAAGTTTCGAAGAAATCGACAACAGTATCAAAATGTTAGAAACATTAAATTACAAAAAGAATGATCTACTCCTTCGACCCTCATTACTGTACACCAGCCCAGTTAGTTTAGCAAACCGGCACATGGTTCTAAAAGAATGTGGTTGCGTCGATGTTTCACTTGCCGTGCTGGCCAAATACATTGTTGTTATGAACCGCGAAATACGGATCCTAAAGGCAAACGGAATCATTCCGGATGATACAAATGTCGCGCAATCCCTAGCCGACGCGTTAACAGATGTGAATCTCGGGCCGCAACTCCACGATGATAAAGTCCTTCTGAAAACCGTCCGTGCGACAATCCTCAACAGGTACCTAGGCGAGAAACTGCACATTACTCACCCACAGCTGGAGAAGTTGTGGTCATCTTACTATCGCGTTCGAAACAAAAGCTTTAAATCCATTTCTGAAATGATTGATATTGTTACGAACGAATTGAATTTTTCCAACAAGCGTATCATAAATAATGCCTTCGTACTGTACGGCGATCCAGAAAATGTGCGACGTATTATCGCGGAACTAAAAACAATCGGGGGCGAAGATATTCATGATATTCTTTATCGTCGACCGAAAATAATGATGTCACTTTGCGACGCTCTCCACAAATCAATTGAGCACATAACATCGTTCGGGATTGCGGAAAGTTCGATTAATAAATGTCTCGATATTTTAACACTCTCGCCCGACACGATACAGGAAAGACTGCAGGACCTGGATTCAATCGAAGAGTTTCGCGTTCTGAAAACGAATCCAAGAGTATTGCGTCTGGTTCACTTTCAGACCAAGGCTCGCCTTCGATTAGATTATCTGAATCAGTTGAAAGTGAAGTGTGCCTCGTTACATGTTTTGTCATCGCACTCGAATGCTTTTGTTCGGTAGGGGAATAGCCTCACGTGTATTGAATCAGTATTTTCGCTAATGTTTACTCTTCATCAGATACACTAAAGATGGCAACGATAAAGGCAAAGGTTGCGATACAGTCGTGTATCTTTCGAATACATTCAAGAGGCCAGTGGCGGAAGTTCGTGATCAGATTGCTCGACATCCGAATTGGTGTCATATACCGACGGTTACAATTAAACAAAGCTACGAATTTCTCATCAGTAAAATGTTCGAAAATGATGATATTTTTTACAATCTACAAATCCTGTTGTACCCAATGTAATTGCAAGCAATTTGTTGACTTAAATTCGTTTTTTACTACTAATTTGTTTGCTTACTTACAGTAAACGAATCAACGAGAAGTTGGTGTATCTACAGCAAAACGATACCTTCAACAATTTGCATGTATACAACAATTTCTATTCGACGGTAACGAATCGGCAAATGTTAGCGTTATGTCTGTACCTAATCGAGTTGGAGTTTCATTTTACGGGCGATGGGGTCTGGACTGATCAGGACTTACATCCGGTAAGAAAAATTACTTTGTACCATAATTTTGTATCATATCTAAGAAAAGAAGCGGAAATTAGGTGGTCTTAACAGATTTAATTGTGAACCAAATGCGACTACATTCATTAAAGGGTTAACAACAATTCTTCTAGGTTGAAAATTTTAGCAGCATCATACCGGACTTTCCTGAGAGTTGGCAAAAAGGCTATAAATTTGGAATGAAACCTATTGTTAATAAAATAGCGAATAAAGCTACATTGACTACGTAAAAATAAATTAATAAGTGATTGAGAGAAGAATAAATTATTTTTTACTTGTAATATTTTATTGACACTCCTGAGCGGTTTATTTCACACGGAAGAAACTTCGTGGTTGTGGCAGGAATACGACAAAGGGTACATTAGAAACAAAATTTGTAAGTCAGGCGGTGTTTTTCGATTTAAATTCCGAGCAGCGTATGAGTTTTATGTAAACAAAATTGATGAAGATATCATTACCGAACCAAAAAGTTTGTTCGACTTTGTGAATACAAGTAAAAGCCCTGGTTACCCTGCAACTATATCCAATGGAATCAATCACTCATCCTGCAGGCGCATTATCTGAGATATGTTTCCCAACCGTTTTCGAGAAGTTTTTAGACCCCAGTCAGAATCAATCTCCAGTGAACCTGACAACTCGGTCCCTCCACTTGATGACAATATTTCATTGTCCGCTGAGGAGGTGTTTGATGCTCTCACAAATATTAACGTCAAAAAAGGTCCTGGCCCGGATCTTATTCATCCCCTGTTCGTATCAAAGTGTGCCATTCAACTTTCAACGCTTTAACTATATCTATTCAACATGTCACTGTAATTAAGAATTTTCCCTTCGGCCTGGCAATCGTCGCATCTAACGCCCATTCACAAGAATGTTGACAAACAAAACGTTGAGAACTACAAGCTTCTCGAAAAATTACCCAAACCAGAAATAACTGAAGAATACATAATGAAAAATGGCCCAAAATAATATAGGCCCATGCAATTTTAAAAATGGAGTTTTAGTTCCTTTTTAACTCCGCAGGTCCCTGCAAAAGCTGGCTACTACCGAAGCCTTAGAGATAGAGCCTTACCCTGCTATGCCACTGCAAAAACAATCGTCTATATTTTTTTTTGCTTGTTGACGAAAAAAAAAATTTTTTTACTGTAATTTTTGTACGAACTGTAACAGCACTTTTAAGGCAATTTCAAATGTGTTTTTGTTTTATTTTAACATTTATGTTTCATATATTAAGCGGTAAAAATCCTTTTTGTTTGTGTAAGTAGCACAATAAAAAAAAATAAAATTCATAATAAATCTGAATCTAACGAATTTTACGCAGCGGAATAGCAAAGCAGTGTAATTCTTTTCGAACCCTCACCGCCCGTCTTATTCTTTTCGCAACTTATCCAAACGAGCTTGGAGGTCAGCGTCAGCATCAGAGAGAGGTCCGGCACCGGCTCCACCGCCACCTCCATTTCCGCCACCACCACCTGCACCACCACCCGAACCTCCAGCGCCACCAGCCGCAATTGCAGCAGCCTGTGGATGCTTAGAGCCAGCAATCGAAAGTGAACCGGCAGCTGCTGGCAAATCGGACAATTGATCGTTCAACTGTAGTCCCAGCTCGTCGAGGACTTGCGATACAACGGCATCGGTTTCTTCTTCGTCGCCCTCGTCTTCCATTGCATCGTCCATCACCTCGTTGATCATTTCTTCCTTCATTTCCATGATTTCCGATTGTTTTTCGAATTCGTGGAGAATCTTTTGGATTTGTGGCAGGTTCAGCTGTCGATTCATGCTCTGCATAGCTTTAGTCACACCTGTGGGAGTAGACAAAATATGAAAGACTATTTTAGACGGGGCTTTGCTACGGACGCACCTTTCATGGCCTCAGCCATAGTATTCTGCGACTTAAGCGTCTGGATTTTAAGCGAAACGGCCTGTATGTTGGCCTTCATCAGCATGAACTTCTTCACGTAGCGCCTGGTTCGGACCAGATCCTTTGCCATGATTTTAACAGCATCCATTTGTCCATCCTTTGCCATTTTCTTAATATCAGCGATTATTTTCTTCTCTTGCTGCTCCATTTTCATACGTTCGCGATCCAGCTCCCGCATCGCACGATTTAGAGCCCGTTGATTTTTTCGCATCATCTCTTCGGGCGACACCTTTTTACCGAAAAGCCAATCCATGCTGATGAAGTTGATGAAGTCCGGGAATAATTTGTTTTGAAAGAATTCTACACTCAAAGAATAAAATAATTAAATGTCTTCGATGGATGACAAATCCAATTGCGAATTTCGAATTCGAACCAAACAAACGTCAGAGCTATCAAAAAATTTGAATTTCCCCTCGGTTATGACTATTTCCGATTGAATCATCTGATTCGAAAAAACTCATATTTTGAGCAACTTCAGTGAACTGTCAACCTTGGGCATCGATCGTTCATAGACAACTTTAAAAATGGGCAAGACATCAAAGGATAAACGAGATATTTACTACAGGTTGGCTAAGGAGGAAGGCTGGCGAGCCCGAAGTGCATTCAAACTGATTCAAATCGATGAAAAGTTTGAAATTCTGAAAGGTATAAATTCTTGAAGTCTTAAGACGTTGGTTTCTCTCCTACCAAAATACTTTCTGCAGGCGTGACACGTGCTGTGGATTTATGCGCAGCGCCTGGTAGCTGGAGTCAAGTGCTATCCCAGCGGCTGTACGAGAATCGCAAAGAAGATGTTAAGATTATAGCCGTCGATCTACAAGCGATGGCTCCGCTGCCCGGAGTTACACAGCTTCAAGGCGATATCACTAAAATCAGCACAGCAAATTCCATAATCGAGCATTTCGGTGAGAAGAAGGCACAATTAGTGGTTTGCGACGGAGCCCCCGATGTGACTGGACTGCACGATATCGACGAATACATTCAATCGCAGTTGCTCCTCGCTGCCCTAAGTATCACAACGCACGTCCTAATGCCGAACGGAGTATTTGTGGCGAAAATCTTTCGCGGCAAGGACACAAGTCTGCTGTATTCGCAGCTACGGATTTTCTTCGGTAAAGTTTCGATTACCAAGCCGGCAAGCTCGCGAAACTCGAGCATTGAAGCGTTTGTTGTATGTGAACACTACAGTCCGCCCGAGGGCTATATACCGCAAATGATTAATCCGATGATTGATGACATCCAACTAATTGCTAACGAAACTGAGTCCGAAGTGAATCGTATGCTTATACCTTTTATTGTCTGTGGAGATTTGCGAGGATTCGATTCGGACATGTCGTACAGTTTGAATGTGAGTGAAGTTTGTACGGTCTTTCCCTCAATTTCGTTAAATTTTTAAATGTGTTTCAGCTCTCCGGCGATGCGGAGTACACGTACCGTGAGGTTGTCCAGAAACCAATCGATCCAGCGTACAAAGAAGTTCTGGACAAAATGAAACAGTGCTCGATAAAACATTCTGCCATAAGCGTAGACCATACTCAAGAAAAAACAGACGAAAATTAATCAAAAAAAAAAAATGTATTTACATAAATCTGTCTACTTCTTACACAATGCGCCCGAATCCTATTTCCTCTTTAAAAAGTTGTGTCTAAACTGTTGAAGCTTACTGTTCGTGATCACGACACTTACCAGTGAGTTTTGCATATTTTTTGGATCGCCGATGATTTTCACGACTGCAGAGTTTTTGTAAAGCCACGACATTTCTTCGCCGCCACTCCCAACTGAAAATATCATTTTGATCCGATCGGTGGCTTCCAAAATCTTCGACTCGATCTCCAACATTAAGGTATTGATGCCAGCCAATGTTTTCGACGAGACGAGACTAAGATCGGCGAGTGATTCGATTGCAGCTTCGTCCGCTAGCAAGTCAACTTTATTTCCGACGTTAATGACTTTACCTGGTTGAAAAGTTTCGTCTTCCTTCCGTGTACTGTACGCAAGCGACTTTAAAGTTTCCTCTACGTGTCGTTTTTGTTCCGAGTAGTTTTGATGCGAGACGTCCTGTACGTGAACTATTATATCCTAAGAAAACATCAAATTAGTAACGAACATTTCTTGACTTTCATTCGATAACTTACCGCCATCATGGCATCCTCCAGCGTTGCCACAAAACATTCGATCAATCCCGTCGGAATGTCTGACATGAATCCAACCGTATCCATGTAAATCACCTCCAAATTACATGGCAATATACCCGCATGTGCCGTAACGTCCAAAGTAGCAAACAATTGGTCCCGAGGTTGCATAGTTTGCTCGTCTGTAAGGGCTTTGATTAGTGATGTTTTTCCGGCATTTGTGTATCCAACAACGGCCACGGTGGGGAAGTCTTTCTGCATTCGTTTCTTTCGCAATAGCTTCCGATGCGACCGAATGCTCTCTAGTTCGTGCTTTAGTTTGCCCTCGCGTGATCGTAGCATCTCTCGTTGCGCATCGTTTAAAGCATATCCTTGTCGCCGGCTCGTCGATGTATTTGTGTCCTTCATTTGCGACCAAATATACGGAATTTCGGCCATTGCTACTTGCAGTTTTGCCTCGGCACTGGTTGCGTGTAGCCGGAGAATTTGAATAACAATCGAATAGCGATCCATTACGGGCAAACCGAATTCTGTTTCGAGAATTTGTTTTTGAGCGAACGACAGTGTCCCTTTGCTGATAAAAATGCAAGAAATCTGTTTAAAAAAAATCAATCGCATAAATACTTTTATGTTGTATCCGTTAAAAATGTTTACCTTTCGACCGCTGGACTTAAATTTCTGTACTTGATTTTTCAGCTCTTCTAACTTCCCCGACCCAAAGAGAGATTTCTTTTCAAGACTTTCGAGCGGAACTTTCAGACTTTCTTCGACTGTCCACTGTGGCAAGGATCTTATAAGAGCTATGGCCTCTTCTAGTTGGAGATCTGGACTAGTTGGGTTTTTCTTCTGCCCCCATTTTATGTATGGCTGGATTATAAAAACGTTCTGTTCTATTTGATTATTCTTTGTAACGTGCATCGCTGTGTTGGCCAGCATGTCGTATTCCCTGTTGTGAGGTAAGACTATTAGTTTATATGCAGACATCGGCATGGATATGTATTATATATGCATCTAAATCTGTGCCGGTCTTCGCGCCAGAGTAACAGAAGGCGGTAGTTACAATAGGTCGCCCATTACGTCCATTCAATTCACATTAATTACCTGTCGTCAAGATCTAGATCTTCCCTTTTTATTCCTTCCTCGTCTTCGTCGTCAGCTTTAGAATTTTTTTCGATGAAAGACTTTTTATTCCGCAGTCCCTTTACTCCAGTGTGCTGCGTATATTTCTGCCTAATCCACGACATCTTAGTACTGCAAATGTCTGGAATATAATTTTTTACTTTTATCAACACAATAATAACGCGTCGTTCCTCTTACCAGCTCCAAACAACTTCACCGCACTATTCCGCCGAATAAACAGCCTTCCGAAAACCTTTAAACTTGCCATCATCCGTCCCTAAATTGCTGAACTCGATTTAATGGTCTGATAACGCCGTATGCTTCTCTTCGACAGCCATCCAGGCAGCCTGACACGAGTTTGTTCGATCGCTGGTCACTTTGTAGCCTATACCACAAGCAGCTATAGCCGAGACTAAAATATTAAATTTACGCGGATATGGAAGTTTCGATTGGAGCAATTTCTGGCCAAAATAAAATCCGGAGAATCCTGATAAAAAAAAAGCATAGCTATAGTATGGTCAATACTCTGAAACCCAAGTAGACTAACCTAAACACAATCCAGCCAGGCCGGTGAAAAGCGATCTGGACATACACTCGAGATATGAATCGAATCCTGGATGTTTCGCGCGTTGTTGATCCTTTAGCCTTTTTATGTCGTTCATTATTTACCTGTAGAACTTCTTCTACTTATTTTTCTGTGAGTTATGCAATTCTCTGGCTGGTAGAAATTTCTGTTGTTTTGTTTGGTAGAGCCGTCAGTCAGATTATTAGAGGTTAAATACGATTCGAAAATAATTGGAAATTGTAAAGATGTATCACCTCGGTCGGGAGACCACCATAATTAAATGACTAGAACTGACCGAAACGGAAATATCTTCTTCTGGAAATTTTTTAAAAGGGATAAGTTAGCCATTATTGTTTTTGCCGAGAGTGCAGATCCCTTCTTGAAAATAATATAGTAAATACAGTATTATTCAATATCTAAGCCAGAAAGCGTTAAGTTTGGTTCAATTTTGTAGAAGATTTCAGTATATAACTGTTGTGTGTAGAAGGGCAGCATAGTAACTGCACAGTGCTCTCTACAAGGCGAAACCTATTGCTAGTGTTGTGCCTATCACTGTAGTAGCATCCCTATTCCCTTATCTAATCCAGATGCTAAGATTTCATCCCATATCGCCATTGCCGGTAAGCAGTTTCGTAATAATTAACGTAAAAAACTCGGTTTGTTTACTGACCTACTGGAAATGCCGGTGTCAACTATTTTTAAGCAATATTGCTAACTTGCGGATTTGGACTTAAGGCAGTCTTCTGGTCTAGAGAACCGAAATTTGGGGGTTTTTTGAGGTGCGATAACAAAAAAACAACAGATATTCTTACTATCCATTTTTCTACCACATATTTATTTATCCTTTAATATTATGTACAAAATTTGTAAAAAAAAAACAACCATAATTTGCGAGTTACAAGCGATCTGGGTGGCTTAGTGGCTAGAGCACTTGCCTTCGGTGCACCGGGTACCAGGTTCGAATCTGCTTGGCGACAAGTAATTTTCGAAAATGGGATTGGGTGCCGGACTACCAGTTCACTCTGCTGAAAATGAGTACCTGAATTAAAATCGGGGTAATAATCACGGACGAGCGTGTAGCTGACCACTTCACCTCCTAGTGTTCCGTTGGTCTCGCAATGAAGTAAATCTAGCATTACTTCAAGGCCTAGGCCCGATTTGGGCTGTTGCGCCATTGATTATTATTATTATTAAGCGGTCAAAGTGGGGGGTGGAAAAAGAACAGCCTCTCCTGGTTGACACGATTGCGCCTCTCCTGGTCATCTGAGAAAAAAAATAAAAACAGATTCTTAATTAGTAAGGATGGCATTATAGTACCTACCTCAGGCAAAGAAAACAATAAAAAATTCGCCAAATGGCGTGGCGGCTGCTTAAAAAAAAACCTTTTTCTTAGGTTTTTCTCACGATTTTCAATTTATTAAAAATAGTTATAAGTAACATTTCGCTCTAAATTTGGTAGGGACTATAGAGGGATGTATAGAGAAGGTTTATAAAAAATTTCAAGTAAATCGGTTCATTACAAATTCAACCGTATCGAAAAAAGTAGTTTCGGGAAAAAACGCGTTTAAAGATTCGAGTGAAGTTTCAGGCAGTCTAAGTCATATAATGGTACATATACTTACATTTTATTAATCGGCGATTCCTGGCCATACAATCCACCTTCGGTTACTTCAAAATCAAAGTTTTCTGCTGTTCTTTGTGCTATACGAGCAGTTCGAGCTTCCTTGGAAGCGTTAGAAGTCCGAAGTTAAGTTCTTTAGTTTAGTTTCCACCTCACTTACATTGCTGTAACTCCACAAATAATTGGAATTTTGAAATTTCCTTTGGAGGGTATATTCTTGAAAGACTAGACATTGAAAATATGCACACAAAAAAAAACAACGATTTTTTCAAACAACAAAATACAATTGTTTGGAGCTTCCGATTTCGTCACGCAATGTGCGACTTCTTTAATGTACATCTATTAGGATGTGGCGAAAACTTTTTTCTAGGCGAAATTTGAAACAGTTTCATTTATATTTTTTAAGTTGTTTCTTTTTCTGTAATGATTTAGTTGCTACTACTTTCTGATCTTTTATAAACGTTTAATTCTGCCGGACAACTAATGGCGAATACTTTTGTCCGTCTGTGTAGCTATGTATTCAGAGTGCTTATCGTCATTCGCCAACCACCAGACAGTTGTTCCATAGAACAGAAAGAAGCGGACAATACTTGTATAGTTCCAGTGCTCCAACGGTATTGTCAAAACCCAAACAAAAAAAAAAAAATTTTTTTTTGGAACGTATGCAGAACACTATCTTCACGAATTTTTAACTCCGTCCATATCTGTCCAATCCGAGCCGGTTGTGAATGTGTATCAGCATGATGTGTCATCTTAGATTATAAAATGAACATTGACCGTATTTCGAAAGACGATTTCTTATCTTTAAACCAAAATTTCCATTTATATATCAACATTTATTTGATAAGTGAACATATTTCAAGCATACCATAAATTGCACAGGAAATAAAAATAATCCGATTATTAAATTAAAGAACTTAAATAACAAATGTGATTGTGTATGTTTGTATGCTCTATAGTAAAACCCTTCCACTTCAAACCAAAAAAAAACGTACATTGTAAATGAGAAATACAAGAAAATGACACAACAAAGACTTGCGGAATGTAAATTAACTTCAAGACTTTAGCCAAAACCGATAATTTGTTTGCATTATATTTTGGTTTCTCTTCATTCCATTACGTTAGTATTGCTCTACGTGCACAATAAATTCAATTTTCTAATTTAATTAGTGATCGCCGGCTCCGACTGATTCGTTTTCATTAAAAATCTTTTGAACCTCGACAAATACTTGGTCAGCACTGAGGCTGGCATCGACTTGTCGCACCAAATTCAAACTTTTGTAATGATTAATAATCGGCAACGAATCGTTGCAATACGTGCTGATACGCTTCTTTAAGCTTTCGAGATTATCGTCGGAGCGTCCGCTTCCAGATTGTCCACGATTTAAACACCGTTCGGTGCAGATATCTTCGGAACAATTAAAGAACAGAATGAACAAACATTGCGTTTTGTCCGACATTTTCTTATTCCAGCCGTCTAAGTTGTCCTGATTGCGCGGGAATCCATCGATTAAGAACTTGTTTTTACCCTGTTCCTGAAATAATGAAACGAAATTGGATTTTCTTCGGTTGGAATTGCAAAAGGGACGAACAGCTTACCTGCATATTTTTATTCATAGCAATTTCCAGTAGCGAGCATGTCACCTCGACCGGAACAATCTGTCCGTTCTTTATATAAGTTTCGATTAGATCACCGTATTCGGATCCTTCACGTGCGCGTTCTTCGCGAAGCAAGTCACCCGCCGATAAGTGAACAAAGCCGTATTTTTCGACAATCTTCTGACATTGAGTTCCTTTTCCGGCTCCCGGTCCGCCTAGGACGAAAACCACTTTCGGTTTCTCGCTGGACGTCGACATTCTTAAGGCAGCAGCTACAGGAGTGAAAACTGGAAAATTTCGAAGCGGCTTGGGAAGTCGCGAATAAAACGGAGTTTGTTTAACACTGAAATTAAGTTGACGCGCTAAACACTTTATCATTAAAATTATGTCGAAGCTAGACAGCACTGCTAACAAAAGACTTTTTTTATTTAAGAAAAATCCAATTAACTAATGTCCCGCTTCGTTACGTCCTCAACACACATCACCTCTCGTGTGTTAAAATCTTTTGCATGCGTGCTGCTCTGCAAGATTCGAAAATGTGCGTCGAATCGAGAAACGTCACAGAAAAAAGTCGGAAATCGACCCAATTGTCGGAAAGTTGCTCAAAATTGACACAAGGAATTATTTGATGTGAGTGAGACCGAGGGAATTCCCTTCGGTGTTTTATTTTGAAACAATTCATTGAACGGAACTGTTGATGTTTTGTGATTTGGTGATTAAGATTTCAGATAGATTTTGTGATTAGGGATGTCGAGCAAATTCTTAAGACTTGATGGCCTCAAAGAGACCATTGGGTCAAAAAATCCGATTAAAGCGAAACAAATTGTGGAGAGTGTGTGCACTTTTTTCGACGAGGATCTGACCAGTGCGGAATTAGGTGATTTTGAAATAGATTTTATGAAGGCACTCTAACTGCGGTGTTTTGTAATCTGATATTATTTTATGCATTATAAACTTATAATAGCGTTGCTTAAAACTGCAGTTCTTTTGTGAACAATGCGCGGGAAATGTTGGCACAGTTGTTTGGCATTCGTGACTTTAATCTAGTTTTTATTTTAAAGTCGGCAATAAAGTAATAAATTATATTTGTAGCATTGGCCCTCGAAGTATTATTCCACGATCAAACTGGAACTGTGGCATTTGTAAATAAGACATTAAGAGAACGGAAACTCTTCAAAGATTCCAATGTTGTTATTTTCGAACTGTGGACTAAAATCATTCAAAATAGCACAAAAGAAGTTAGTTTTGATGCTTATACCGAAAATATATTACAGGTACGTTTAAATTTTTAAATAAAAGTTATGCCATTATGAAGACAATATCAGGCCTTTGTTGCATGAGGAATCTAGCTGTTAATAATAACGTATACCTAATTTCTCTACAGACATGTGAAACTTATATTCTATCGACGATTGTTTCGGCCAAAGAAAAAGAACGAGCTGCTATTGTTCTACAGGAAGTATTCCAAAATGATTTAGTTCATAACATTGATATTTCCCATTTGGTTGTAAAGTTGTTGGACATTTTCAAAATGAGGAACAAACAAAGCACGTTCTTGCAACAAGTTTACAAGTTGCTGGGAACTATCGCGCGCGATTCGCCCGATAGCATATCGAATTCGATGAACCCGGATGTGGTGCGGAATGTTTTCTTAAATTCCTTGGAAACTACACTTTTAAACGAAGAAACGGTAGACTAGATTGAGATTAATATGTTTATAGCTTTACAATTTTTTCCTTTATTTAATAGCTTCAATTCAACACACTTACAGGTGCCTTGGATGGTTTGAATTTATTTTTGATGAATTTCGCACCATCGCCCGTTGAAGACGAAGAGATTTGTCGTCAGATTTATGTATGTGTTAAAAGGTTAGCGGATCCCATGGATAGCAGTAAAAAGACAACATTTCGAGCCGCACTCGAACTGTTCAAGAATCATTCTATATTGTTCAGCGCGCACATCTTTAAGGATTTCGCATATTGGCATTCGTGCCTCACAAAATGGCTTTCGTCATCGATGTACGACGATCGTCGAAAAGGAATTTACGCAATAGAAGCGTTTCATCGTGTTATGTCAGCCGAGATATTGCAACGAAACGATGAAAGTGATCAAAATATTTTATTATTTTTCATGAACTGTTTTCGCGCAATATTAGAGTCATCTGAATCACGATCCTATGAGTCGCGTATTGCAATTCGTGGTTTTGGCATGATGGGAGGACCTTGTAAGCGACTATTACCCGATATGTTGCAAGAAATTCTTTTACTAGTCATTCAACGGACTGAGCTTATTTCCATCGCTGAAGACAACGAGTTACGCGAGAGTCTGGAACATTTTCCCGATTATATGGAGGCACTTTCTCAAATTATTATACTTACTACAGACACGCATGCCATTCAAATGCTTGCTCAAAATATTGAAAATATTGCAGTGCGTTTGATTCAAGATTTTCATTATTTGTCACGAGCTCATACGCAATTGGTGGTGAACTCGTTGTCCCGAGCTTTTTTTTATTTATCGAATATCAACGGAACGTTGTTGGATGACGTTTTGCAGAAGGTAATAAATATTTTTATTAGTTTTTTTTAGTTTGTTCTTTATGTTTTTTGATAGGTAATTCTACAAGGTGTTATTTGGACTTGTTCGCATAAATTGGTTTACGATGCAAATTTGGACTGGATAACTGACATCGACTGGAAAGATAATATCACATATAAGTCGTACATTCCGCTTTGGGAAGGCTTATTAATCGATTCGTATAGTCATACGTATGATAAACCGTTGGTGACGCAGAAAATATTCAATCAACTTATGAAAACGCTCTTTTTGATCCTTGAAAAATTAGATTTGCGAACAAAGCGGCGAGTTTTTGTCGACGAAGATGGAACTGACAAAGAATTCTATTTCTGTGATCCGAATATCGATTTGAGTCCAGTGAAGCCGAAAGATTTTCATATCTTCTTCAATATCGTTGATTTGTACCGGGAACTATTTTGGGTGAAGTTCCGAAATGCATACTTTTTTCCGTGGATTCAAGAATTTTGCATGAAAATGATTCAATACGCAATGAAAAATCCTCTGGTGAGTGGATTTTTGAAGCTGCTAGAAGTTGGTTTAGTGAAGGCAAACTATTTGCAATATTTCGACAATACTGTGCAGGTTGAAATGCAAACATTGCGATTACAACTTTCGTATTTTTTGAAAAGTTTAATCATTAAATGTCAGAGGGTTTCGGGAGAACTGCAGATCTCATGTCTGGAATTGATTCTAAAGTATCCCTGCATTTTTTACGAGGACTATATAATTAATTTAATCCCAATTTTCGTGACCGCATTTGATTTCGGCAAAAGTATGATTTTCTTAGCGAAAGTTGCTATTGGCGCACTGGAAAAAATGTCCGACAGTTATTCAGAAAGTTTGCCGGATATGAAGAAATTCTATAAAAGTATTTTGCCTTGTTTGGACTCTTATTTGCAGAGTAGAGGATTCCAGGAGTATGTGAATCCCGAGATTGTGAAAAATAAGAATAAACAGCGAATACGTAAGAATTTGGTGCAAAAAATCACTGAAACTGAATTAGTAGTGGTTCAAAGAAGAATCATATCGTTTTTGGGAAAACTAAATCCAGAAATCGCTGCACTTATGATTTCTGGTCAGCAAAAGGGCAGTCTAGTGAAGTGGGAGATCGATCAATTCATACGTCTGAAGTTGCACTTTCCCACAATGCAGCCCAATATTTATTTGGATACAATAATGCCGAGGATATGTGAATTGGCGGTTACGTCGAGTGACCGAAAGACAAAAATTGCAGCCTGCGAATTAGTTCACACCGTTATTCTTTATCTGTTGGGAGTTCGAAAATATAAGGGCGCTATTTGGAAAGAACTCTGCAATTGCATGTTGGTACTTGGATCGGACAGTGACGGAACGGTGCAACAGATGTTCGAGCCTATGCTGAAGCAAATTATGCACTTTATGTCGAAATATGAAAATCTCAATGATGGGGTCACCATTTTAATGGATGCTTTAATGCACGGCATTTCGAATAGTGCAAATTGTTCGATTCGCGATCTATCTGCTGTATGCCTACGCGAATTTGTCGAATGGAGTATTAAGCAAACGACTCCCGAAGAACTGGCTGCATCACCGGTCAGTATTAAATTGATCCTGGATCAGTTGAAAATGTTCAGCTTTGATTCGGACGGTTCGAAACGTAACGGAGCTGCGTTGGCTTTCAACAATTTATATCGAAAACTGCGCGAAGAAGAATCGATTTGTGATATGTTCTTTGTAGATTTACTGCATACATTTTGTGTTAATTTCAAGCTAAGTGAGGAACTGAGTTCGATTTCGGTCACGGATACTTTGAATTCGGATTTGGAACAAGTTTCCCTGAGTTTGGATCATATTGTTCGAGTTCTTAAAGAGCGAAACTATCTCTTCAATAAAACTCAGCCGAATCGCAGTGTTCCTACAGTTATGGTCAGTGGAACCTTAAAAGATATTATCATTTTCCTAATAAAAGAGAGCGGAACAAAATTGATGAATTATCGACACAAATGCATTGAAATGATCGAAATTCTTGCGCCGTATGTACTAAACATAACATCGTTTGCTGCCTTCCTAACAAAGTACACAACTCCCGATATGCTACGAGAAGTTTGCGAAGGTAAATCAGACGGAACTGGAATCAAAGCACGTCCAAGTTTGGAATTTATCAAAAATGATAGCAGTCAGCCTCAAATGATGATATATTCATGGCTTCAGAACTTTCTAGCTTCGTTGGATTGTTACACCTGGCTCCTGGGTGATCATGACCTGCAAAAACCCGACCAGTTATTTCATAGTGCAGACATATTCCAGGTGATATCATACTACCTCAACAATATTTGCTGGAAAAACGTTCATCAAATTTTCCACGATATGAATTCGAATATTTCAATCGAGTTTTCTGATACGATTCAGCAGATCACAAACGACGAGCTCACCAAAATTGAAACAATAAGAACAATCATTGTCGTTCGGATAATGGATTTTATTGCTAAAGTACACCAGGCAGGTTGTGCGAATAAGTTTCCGGAAGATTTTTGGTCGGCTAATAAAGTGATTCTCAGGCAATTTCTCGTTCAAATTATCTTCGAGCCACAGAAGCTGGACTTCGACTTTAGATCGAACGATATAGCACAGAAATTACCACAACGCTTCGAAAATCTACTTCGAGCGCTTCGAATGCACTGCTTCGATAAAGACTTTGTTCGAGACATACAGTCAGAAATAATCGAAGTCCTGAAATTTCGTTTTAATGAAATCTGCAAAAATGTCCAAGCGATTTTAAGTTCCGATGCAATAGCAGAGCAACAGTTAAATACTATTCGAGGCATTAATTTCGTGTGCCGACATTTAAGTATTTTTTCGGATCACGACGATGTTAAACGATTTTTGAAAAATCTATCAATCGATTTGTTTAGCGATTTATTTCTGGGTATAAAGAAATCTATTTTCGATAAAGATGTAGCGATTGAACCACCACGAGTTGTTAAAAAATTTGCGAATCAACTTATGGCAATTTGTTTTGTTGTGAATGCAATGGCACCGAACGTTGTACATTGTATTTTGGATACGACGACTTTGAAAGCAACTGGAGTAACAAGCACAATTACACACGGCGAACATTTCTTTACGATTTATAAGAAAACTATTTTCGAGCAGTGCAATGAGGGGTATGTATTAAATAATTTAATTTTAAGTTAATTATGTTCTCATGAATCGTCCTAAAAATTTTATCATCGTTGACCGTGAGAATAGAGAGACACTTCGTGAAGTGCGCAACGTAGAAGATCATGGGTTCTAACTCGTCCACGTGTCCGTCCTAAAAAAAGAAAAATTAGAACTATAGAGGTCCTTAAAAAGAATTTTTTTTCCAAAAAATAGCCTCGCCAGATAGTTAGTAATTTTCTAGTAGCTATAACGGTACTTGAAACCGTAGGTGGTGCTTGCTGCTTTTGAGCACCGCCTTAAAATTAGGAAGATGTTTATTATTTCAGTTCGCAACTCCTCAACTTTTTTAAATATCTAAGGGTTGTACATAAATTTTTAACAATTACTATTTTCCCTTTATAGATTTATAGAAAACGTAATAACTCGACTGCTACAAAACATTTATCCATCAAATGTACATTTAATCCTAAAATTGTTCACTGAACTCACTGATTTCATGTATAAATACAAATCCAGCGATCGGCCCAGTCTTCGAAAGTTAGTTGACATAATTTTAATCAAAATTCCAAAAATCTTAGAAAGTGTTGCTGCCACCAACGAAGAGCTGATGTTTATTAAAATAATGTTGCACATTGCAAACTCCAGCCCATATCCGTTGCATACGTATCGCGAAAGAGCTCCGGCTTTAGAGAGTTGGATTTTAGAACGATTAAGAAATCAGAACAACTCGTTAGAAAACAAATCCCGCATAATATTCTTAGTACCGCTGATTGTTGGTCCCGATGATAAAAATCACGAAGAACTCAGCAAAGCTCTCGAAGATGTGCAGAGACAGCATCTTCCATTACGATCAAATGAGTTCGCAAAAAATAGCTTAGATGAGACCGGATTAAAGTCAGTCTTTGCATCGTTACTTAACACGCTGGTATCATCACAATCGTATGTTATACTTGAATTTCTAGTTAAATGTACAGCCATCGATAAGAAACACATCGTCGAATGGATGATTCGTTTGAAATTAAAAACCTACATGCAATTATTATCACCGGTTCAGCAAGTCGTCAATTTAAAACGAATTTTTGAAATTACTTGCGGCACTGACTTGGAACCGAACGTACGTTTGAACATTTTCAATCGGTTCTTACTGATAATGATTCAGAATTCGCAAGAGAGCAGTTTGTGCGAATTTTACACGGCTGAGATTAAGAAAATCGATGAAATGACGGACACGAGTTTTGGATCTACCAATTCGGGTTGGATTGTTGAACAGGCGTTAGCTACCCGTATAATAGGCTTTTCACTTGTTGAAGCAATGTTCGGATGTTTGCCGAAAGATAAAATGATTGGCCCTAGATCGTCGATCGCAACAAGTTTCTCAGGCAAAGCTATAAAAGGAACTGAAATGGTCGGGCTACTAACGAAAAAATCATACAATGCCCGATTAAATCCTTTCCTAACGGATAATAGCAAGACAAGAGAACTATTTAGAATTTACCAATGTGCCGCATACAAATGTGTGTGTTCGCTTGTGAGTAATACACAAGACGACTTAAAGTTTTATAACAGATTTTTATTTCAAGAGAAAATGGTTAAGAATGAATTGATTTGGCAAAATTTAATCGACTGTAGTAATGAGTATGTGTTCGATGGTCAAGAGGCAGAAGATTTTCAGAAAATCAAAGATCGGTTTACTTCCATCCGCAAACTTAATACTCGAGCTGCAAACGTGGAAACAAGACAACCGACAATGTCGTCGAAACATTTACAAACGCAAAATATTTTCGGATCCAGTTTAAGTCAAGATGTGACCAAAATCGATTTGAATTATTCCACGATTCGAACAAATGCCGAAGTTCTTGCTCGTATTGAACAGTCACAAGGTGTAGGTGTTTCAGTTCAATTGCAACGAAATGTTTTGAATAATCACGAAGCTATGCCGATTTTGTGTGGAGTGATTCAACATATTTTCGAAAACGGCATTGCACCAGTGCCAACCAACGTTGAAAATAAACGACCGTACGTATGGATCGACGCCATTGCTAATACCATAGAGAATTCAGAGAATCATAAAAATATTCGAATATTCCTAGCTCAAATGGTGGAAAATTGTCGAAATATTTTTAAGCATTATAGCTACTCCATGATGCGACCAATCCTGCAAGTCTTGGTCGATGAATGTGCTGGAAATCAACTTAACTACTTCATTACCGATCTTGTTGCGATGATCTTATCTTGGCGTAAGTGCTTACGAGCTTTTCTTTGGATTCTTTCAATCAATCGTTTATTTAATTGCAGCTTACAAGCCAAGTACCCCGGAAGAAATACGTTTGGCATCGTTGCTGTTAAAGTTCCTGATGAAAAATGCTTGGCATGAACAAAAGCCAATCTTCAAATTCAATCTAGAGATAATTCAATCAGTAATGAGTTTGTGGAAAGATATCGTGACGCCGCCAAGCCAGCTACTTTTGGATTTATTGACGAGAAGTCAGCGACCCGATTCCAGGGAAAATAATTGTGGAATCGTTCTGCTTGGAATTGTATTTGCAAATGGTTTGATTCCTTGGACGCAGGACACAAAGAATTTCTTTATTAGTGGGATTTTTGTGAATCTTACGAACGATTACACGATAATCTATCAGCCTGCATCAAACGTGATGGGAATGATGTTAAACATATTGAAGTTGGAACAAGATGTTGAAATAATGGAAACTCTATTGCCCGAGTTGGTCAATAAAATTAAAACGATCGGAGCAAAAAACGACAAGAAACATTTAGAAATCATCTACGGCATACATAAACATTATCTTGAAATAGTCGATTCATTTCGTGAAATTATTTCGTACAAACTCCCTTTAGCGGTAGGAACAATTAAACGTATGTATCTGGAAATTTTCTTGTCGCGAACAGAAGCCTACGAAACGGTTGGAATATACAAAGTTCTAGTCTCCATAGGAATAAGCAATGTTTTGAAAGATCTAGAATATCAGAATCTTGGCTTGCATATCGTAAATCGAACTATTCGTAAAATGGATGAGACCGAAGTGATGAATATTTTCCCGCTCGTCGAAGAATGTATTGATTCTCGAAAATCGGAATGTCGCGATATAGCATATGAAATTATGATTTACATAGCTGTAACGTTCGGCTCAATATTGGGAAATAAGGCTGGACAGTTGTTATTAAAAGGTTTGATTGACTTTGATTCGAAAATCCAAAATCGTATTTTTAATTTCTGGTCACGAGAAGCGAATCTATCGCATAAAGTCGAAGAACGTTTGCTTTTCCTCATTTCCGATTATAGCGTGAAATGTGAAAAACAATTTCTTGGATTCTGCACGCAGTTGCTGTTGGAGTTGTCTATCGAACATCCAGAGTCCAAGAAACAAGTTTTCGAATTCGAAAGTAATAGCGATTCAAAATTGCTCGAGTACAGAATCGATCCGCACTTTAGACATTCATTTTCGTTGCCACCGCTATTTGCCGAATCGGAAAATACTAGACGAAATCTTCTGACTGGTTCGCACGGTTGTGATTATATTCGAGAGACACCGGGTGAATATCTATTCGAACCGACCCAGGATCCGGTTAAAATGACCGCGACAAGTCAATGTTTCACACTGCCAACACAAAGTAGCTTGCCTTTTGTTTTTCAGCCGCAAGTTTTAGACCGACGATCGCAAAAAGTTAAAGCTCAAGAATCAAGCGAGCACGTCGATTTAGATAAGACTTTTGATCGTTTACGTCGGCGATTCCTTAAGGATAAAGAAAAGGAAACACGAAATCGTGTCCTGAAAGTAATTGATTATAAGGCTAGAGTGCAACGTCGAATGGCGGCCGAAGTAAAGAAAAAAGAAGGTCAAATTGTGCTGTATAGGCGATACCGTAATGGCGATTATCCGGATTTGCTTATTAATAATTTGGCATTCTTGATGCCGTTACAGGGACTTGTGAAGTGGGATGCTATCATCTCCAGACAGGTAAGTTCTAAAAAACACAAACAAATTAAGACACGTGTTTCCTAAGCTCTTAACTCCACATTTCAGATTTTCGTATCAATTTTCAGCAGTATACTCACTGAGCTCGGACCCGAATCAAAAATGTTTATTGTATCGGTTAGCAGTAAGATTCAAGCAATTTTAGAAAATGCAAGAATATGTGATCCGATAATTTTTGCTACATTTTTGGAAATTGCCTTATTAAGACCCGCCCAATTCGACATTTCACCCGAAATAGTCGCAATGATATCGAAAGCAAGTAATATGCTAACAATCGGAGCAATTTATTTGGAAAATCGTATTGATGCCGATTGGGAAACGGATGTTATGTCGGCAAAAACCAGCTCAACTATTCCGATAGACGAGCAACATTGGCTTCATTTGTCTGAAATTTATAATTCATTGGCTGAATACGATATTGTGTCGTCAATTTTTGCGGATAAAATAAAAACCGATCCCCGACTAGCCGAAGCGATCGAATTGAAAGCAAATGGCCACTATCAAGACGCACAGAATCTTCTATTGAAAATAATTGATAGACGTGTTCAAGTCGAACACTACTACGCTTATATTGCGTACTATGAATGCTTTCTGGAAATGGGATTATGGTCGGAACTATCGCAAACGGTTCAGAATCAAGTCGACGACTTCGAAGAGTTCTGGTCTGATGACTATAATTTTAATTTTTTGCTACCGAATCTATTGCAATCGGAACTGCAATTAATTCTACAAAATAAATCAAGAAGTGAAGACTTCCTTAGAGTATTGGAATCGTGGATGGTCGATTCGGTTAAATCGGAACATCTTAAGACTACGTTTTGTGAAGAGTTGATGATGTTGCATATAGCCAATCGAGATTATTTACAAGCTCGCGTTTTTTCCGAGTGTTATTTGAAAACGTTCATTATCGACTGGAGCGTAATTAGTACGTTGAATAATAAATTACGGCTGAAAAATTTATTAAATGCCCAGAAAGTGGCAGAAATTGATCACTATGCGTTGCTGTTGATTGAGAATTTCAACGAAACGGCTGTTATGAAATTGAATAGCCGTTGGGAGAAGTGCGTTATCAAGCCGACTGATTCGCTACGTTTTTGGAATTGTATTACTGCTTATCGTTCGTATATCGGACATCTTATTCGCGAGACTTTGGCAAATGTAAATAGTGAGTATTATTTTTTTGTTGTGGAATTTGAGGTTTCTTTTTTTCTGAAGCTATACCGAGATGTGAAACTTTGTTGGTGATTCTGGGTCTCATTTTTATTTCGACTGATTCATGAATTAGCTTCGAAATTTGCGGTAGCGATCGGTTTGGAAGAGGGATCTGTGTGTCTCTTGCAACATCACTCGTTCTGATGCTGATCATCAGAGACTTGACAATCGAATCATTGATGCAAACATCATGATTCGATTTGAGTTTACTAAACTCTAATACTATTGGTTTTTCGGGATAGATTGTTAGCCTGCGGTGTTAATAGATAAATTAATATGGACTGTAAGATTTTGTTCTTTCATTCCTTTGAAGTAGGATGTTACTAACACACTGCGATTTGTTGTTTCTAATTAATTAATCTTTTTTTGTTAATTTCGAGTTTTGGAATATGTTTTTTTTTTGTCCCCTCCTTTATATTCTTGTAAATTTTTTCCAGGTGAAGGTATGTCTGCTGTACTTGAGGATACTCTATCCAACATGCATATACAATTATTTGATGCTGCATTGCATCAAAAAAACTATGGCCTAACCGAGAAGATTCTTGAACAATTGTATCCGAATCGCAATTGTGAACGAAACAACTTCAACATACAATACGAGATTGCAACAACCAAACGAATGGTTTTGGAGAGTCAACAGAAGGTCGAAAACGATCGAGTTAATAAATTGAAAGAAACTTGGATTAAGACTAAAGAAATTTTGCAGAGTAGAAATTTAGAAGAGGACGTACGATTGAATCTGGAAGTATTGAAATTGCACACTGAAATCGGTGAAAATTTATTAGAGTCACTAACATTCGGTAGGCTTAATAAAAACTTACAACATGACTTGGTGGCATTGACCGATAAAAGCACTGCGAAGGA
Source organism: Beris chalybata (assembly GCA_949128065.1). Classification (NCBI taxonomy): domain Eukaryota; kingdom Metazoa; phylum Arthropoda; class Insecta; order Diptera; family Stratiomyidae; genus Beris; species Beris chalybata. The sequence goes on along the minus strand of OX421894.1, from coordinate 2,800,914 downwards.
ATTAAATCAACGAATATTCGATCAGTCATTGTGGTCATTGGAAAAATCGGCCGAAATTTGCGATTCTGTGCTGAATAAATCAGACTTACAAAGTACGGCGTCCAACAGTTTTTACCGGTTGGCGCAGTTTTGTTACGATCATCACGACGATAAACGGATCGAACATTCTATCGAAACCGATAAGATGATAATAAAATTCGTTTTTCTAGCTATGCAACATGGTTCAAAAGAAGCGCGACAACTTTTTCCGTGCATTCTGCAATTGTCGTCGATTGAGGATGGAACTCTGCGAGACTTTTTCCGAACTTGTTCATCTGATGTTCCCGAATGGATGTTTTTGGCTTGGATACCGCAAATTCTATCCCAACTAGAGTTCGATAGTGCGTGCTATTTGGATGATATTGTGAAACGGATTGCCTTTGTTTATCCGAATGCATTGGTATATCCATTCCGTGTGTGGTACGATGGATATGTCAATAAAAAGGAAAGTATTCAGTTTGTAGTGCGATCTGAAATTCAGGAAATCTTCAATTCACTGAAAAATCCAATCACCGATAAGTTCATCGAAAACTTTAATATCTTATGCGTACCGGAAGCTCTTCTAATCACATATTTGAGTGATTTATCAACATATATTCGAAATCAAGCAGATATTCGGCAAGAGCAGTTTATATTTAAATTGGATCAGCTTGTAAATATGGTTTTCATTCGAAATGAGGATATTCAAGGCAGTGCATATCGCAGTATTCAAAAGTACAAGGAAGCAATCGAACAACTGAATCGCTTTAACGTTCAGAACGAGCACCAGGAGCTAAATGTTGCAATTCATAAAATTCGAGATATGGTACGAAAGGCAATGCAAAAGTTCGAAAAGAACATTTTAATGGATATAATTTCGCCATGGCTGTCTCGCTTTCAATGGTGCGGCGAGGAAACTTTCTTGGAATTACCGGGTCAGTATAGCGGTAATCGTCGACCAAATGTTCTCGATCATATCAAAATTGTTAAATTTGATAAAAAATTAGAAGTATTGCAATCGTTACGACGACCGTTCCGAATTACAGTTTACGGTAGTAATGCGAAAAGTTATGATTTTCTCATCAAATACGGCGAAGAATTAAAACAAGATCAACGGATCCAGCAGATATTGTATTTGATGTCCGAAAAGTTGGCAGAGGATCGGAACTGTAGTAATCATAATATGTTTATAAGAACTTTCAAGGTCATACCAATTGGACAAAATTGTGGTATGCTGCGTTGGGTGTTAGATACCATTTCGATACAAAGCTTTTTAATAAAGACATTGACTAGAAGAGAGCCTAATGGAGAAGCATTACTTAATCGAACCTTCAAGAAATATGTAGATTTTATTCAGAATGCCCGTCCAGATGACAACGTTGATACTACACTCAAATTGTATGGCCAAGCTGCAGTTCACTACAAAAGAGACGAGGTAAATTTTTATCTTCGTTGGTTTATATGAAAAAGTGTGGGAATAAAAAGTAACTTATTGTTTATAGCGCATTGCAAGTTTTCGTAATTTGGAGAATGACATTAATCCGGAAATACTTAAATTTGGCCTAATCGATATTGCAGTTTCGCCTGAAAGCTTTTTCGTGCTACGACATAACTTTGCGACAAGCCTTTCCGCAATGAATATAGCTCACTGGATTCTGGGCATTGGCGATCGGCATCTCTTAAATATTTTAATGAGTACCAAAGACGGTTCGTTGACGGGAATCGATTTTGGAATAACATTCGGTATGGGTGTACGAGATCTTTTCGTTCCGGAGCTAGTACCGTTCCGATTAACTTCGCATATAGTTCAAGTTATGACGCCAATGGGTACATCGGGCGTCATATTTAAATGTATGGCAAACGTGCTACGAGTATTTCGAAATTCGAAGCGAGTTTTAATGGCTTGTATGGAAGTTTTTGTACGAGAACCTACAGTTAATTGGCTGAATCCGGTACGTACGGGACGAGCTGGAGTAGATCAATTGGAACATTTACCCAGTGAATGGCAACCAAAAGATCGAATTGAAATAGCCAAGCAAAAATTGTTGGGTCACAATCCAATGCATTTACTTGAAAAGGAATTACTATCATCGGTGCAGCTTGCGAGGTTAGACGATCAATCAATATATTTCTTTAAAGTTTTACAGTTATTTTTTTTTTAATTATAGATATCCGGAATATATTGAAGGATATAGAAAGATTCTGAGGGGACATCCACAATTTAATATTAGATCAAGAACTCCAGAAACAGATTTAACTGTTGAACAACAAGTGAAATGCCTTATTGATCTTGCAATTGATCCGGCAGTGTTAAGTGCGGCCTATGAAGGATTTTTGCCTTGGATTTAAAAATATAATTAGAATAGATAGTAGTAACAATATATAACAGTATTCGTTATTTTTGAACAAAAAAATTGTGTGTTCTTCACCATTATGAACTACGCCCACCACTAAAACAGAAAGGAGAAGCACAGCATATAGTAATAAATATATCGCCATGAATATCTGGCTTTCAACAGGTAAGAGTTTGTATGGAAACAATTGAAAGTGCGACTAGAAAAACTCATCCGTGTAGTTGGACCATGCAAAGCCAATCAAACTGAAGCGGATAGTTTCCACTCGCTAAATTTAGCGCAACGAGTTTATCTTTCTTAGTACTCGATTTGACAATGAGATGGTATACTAGACTGCTGGACTGATAAAAGTTTTTGATGTGCGATTTCATTCTTTTGTTCAAAAAACTTAATTAATTATTTTGAAAACGTAAAAAAAATATTATAACCAGAGGAGAGTGCCATTGTGGATTAAATCTAATGGCTGGATCATTGCAAAATACATAGCAAAACACATAAAATTTTGATTTAAACGAGAATAAAATTTTAAAAATTTCTTTGTTTTTCGGCATCAGAGAAGCCTATTTTGAAGACCACCTCACGATCACTTCAGCTGAATTTTATAGCTGCTCTGGGGCTCTGCCATACAGGGTATTATAATTAAACAAAAACCTTCACAGGACAGACCAGTTTGAAAATATTTCACTAATTTTTGTGTACACCCTACGATAGTAAATATGTAGTTGACGTCTGATAAGGAAATCGTCATTTTAAAAACAGAATATATATATCAGCCTAAGCATAAATACAATACGAGGTTTCATTATTACTACAATACAAATTAACGTTGATTTTCGATTTACTAATATATACAAGGAATTAGGCATGCAAAAGATCTGAATAAGGTAAAACACAACTTTATTAAGAATGTTGGAGATAATTTGTTTTCGTCGTCCTATTCTCCTCAGCCTTCTTACAAAGCTCACTACCTGGCATAAACGGGAGGTAATGTTGCAAATGTTAAGTAGCCAGTGTGTCCCGGCATTGTCGGTGGTGCGGAAGCTGTTAAATATTTTTTCGTTTCACGTGCAGCTTTCGCATCTTTCGGAATTTCGCTATCATCATTTTCAGTTGGCAATGATTTCTGTAAAAATAAAAAAATAACAATGAAAAGGTATTTGTATTTATCCTGTCAATAAATCACAGTTGTTTATACAGGACTAATTTTAACATCAAAATTTTCACATGCTGACATTTTTACGAAAGAAAAGAACGAGAATAAATAAATTACGGAAATATTTTACCTCAGAGCAATTGATCTGATGTGTAATAATATTTTCCAAGTCATAAATTATTATTTAAAAGTATATAAAATTTCCGGCGCGATATGATGATCGTGTCGGTAAAATTGTTGCAATTTTTTTAAACCATAAAATTTCATCCATACAACTTATATATTGTGTATCCATTTGGACGTGTGAATCCATCAATTATATCTCGACACTAAACGATCACGATCTGTTTGTTTTAGCTCTGCTCTCGATGATACTATCGATATGCCATCTTCCGAAAGATAGCGTTTACTTATTTCATACGGTTTTCTTTTTAGATATAATTCCAAAGGTTGATTTATATCAATTTGATCGCAGCAAAATTAAATTGTATGCCACAGGCGATAGATGGATACGGATGATATGGAGGAACGTACTTTAGTATACTGAGATGAAAATTTATTTAGTAGTTTAACACCAATCTGATGATCATAGCTGTATGATCTTTTCAGATATATTTGTACGATTGGGTAATTTATTGTAATATGTGTTAGGAAACTGGTTAGTGATGAACCGATTTAAAAATTATTAATCACATATAAAATAAATTTGTTATCTATCGAATGAATATGTATTTTTAAAAGCCATTCTAATTATGAATGGCATCACTGTGCTGCTTGTATGTAGAACTGCTCACTTCACAGGTCAGGATGGCCGAGCGGTCTAAGGCGCCAGACTCAAGAGTTAAATCTTACCTGAAGTTGTTCAGGTTTCGCTGAGTGTTCTGGTCCTCTCTGAGGGCGTGGGTTCAAATCCCACTTCTGACAATATTATTTTTTATTTTATTGTTAAATGCATTAAAAAATAATAATTTTTCGTTGAGTGGACAGAGTAGAGTAGACCGGCGTATCCATATCATAGTGATATCAGCAAATTATCGATTTAATCAGCCGACACTTTAGTTAATTTGGTAATGCAGTTATATGAAGTGCGTTCGTCAACCGATTCTGCGCTAACCCATTTAAGTACATTGTAACAAAAAAAAAAATTAATCCAAGGCTATAAATAAGAAAATATTGATACGGAACTATTTTACTGTCGATAGCAATAGTTTGTATTTTAGATAACAAAGGGAGCTTTTCCTACTGATATTCATCTTTTTCGTGAAGTTATAAATAGATTGTATGGAAACAAAATTGGTTTGAAAGCTGATTGCGTTTCACTTAATGATTCAATCAGGCAGGTATGTAAATGAAAGATGCAAATTCAGATTTATTATTAAATATAAGCCTCTTTGGAAATTTATTCAAGTTGTCACAGATATGTTTGCCCATATGAGCTACTTCTTACTTTTGGAAGCGATTTATTCATTTTTACGTAGTGAGCAATAGCTTTCAAATTACATCGCATTAAAAAAACACCTAAACAACTTCTGTGTTTTTTATTCAATCTAAAAGATAAGAACTTTGAAAATTAGATCAACAACAAAAAAATGTAAGCTTTCCGAAGGCAGCAAAAATCTAAGAAAAACGAGGAATCATGAAAAAACTATTTTATTAATTGGACAAATTTTTTATGCGAATGTGAATCATTGGACCTATTTACGAATAGTGCGAATAATAAATTCCTCAAATTAAGCTACTAATGGATCCATTAGACTGACGTAAATTGTCTGCTAACGGAACACTAGACTTTTATGCCATAAAATCATAAACAAAACCACAAAATTTGAATATTTTTTTGGATTAATAACATTCTTGTACGAATTGCTCGCGAAATAACCGATGCAAATGTATAATACCTTATGATGATAGTACACAAAAATAATACTCATGTGTACGATTGCGTGTGATCATCTAAAGCAGGTTCTACTTGATATTAATCTCTCTTACATTGGCCGGCATAACGATTTTATAAACGAATTGATACATTATGATATACACTAAATTACAGTAAGTAGACTCTATTAATAATGTAAATTTGACTCGATGAACTCATTGTTGGTCTGATTAATCAGTGCCACAAAACGCATTTAAAAATAGAACAATTTAATATGTCATACCAAAGAGTTTTATAATTTTAAATTTTCCTACTGTTACTGATATTTTTGCTATAAATTCTTTTATGGATATGTTGGTTGTTTTTCGACTTCAGAGGAGTTGATAATTGATACCCAACTGGGATCGATCGCTGCTCTGGCTAATACCATTGAGGATATCACAGTTGAAAAACCTCCACTGGGGAAGCCAGTTTGAAACTCTGTTGGACTAGGTCCGAAGGAGGTGTTTTGTCATCGGGTTGCATTGACTTGTCAGGAGGGTATAGTATGCCAACTAAACGTAACACCCTTATAGCTGTTGGTAAAGCCGAGGATTGCACTAGATATATGTATATGCGATGATTTAAATTCAGCAAAGCGAACTCTATTATAATAGTTCTCATAAAACAACTACATATATGAATTGGATCATGAAAATTGCGTTCATATCAACAGAAGCTCACTGATCTAAAACATACAAAGCATATGTTCTAGATTAATTGGCAATATCTTAATGAACTATTCTTCATGGCACACGCCGCAAACCGAAAACCATTAATTATGCAAACAATTAAAACGATTTAAGTGTAGCGCATCATTATCAACGTTTCCAAGTTAATGGCTTACAAGAAATCCATTTAATACCATCATCAAAGCGCCAAGTAATTTTTCATCTCGAGAAATTTATGTTTTCTTATCGAATTTACACTGAATTGGCACGGGGCTTGAGAAGATACATACGAGTGTATATAAAACTGCAAAAATGCGAACAAAAAAATATAATTCTGCTTGATTCCGGAAACCTGTTCACTGTTTTTGTCGATTTGTGGTCGATGAAACGACAAGAACAAAAAAAAAAGAAATTTGATAATGTTTGGTAATAAGTCTTAAAAAATAAAAGCTTATGGACGACAGTTTATACTTTAATGGATATATTAATGGACCTTTTAAAAACCCATCGAAAATATACATATCTGTCGCGAACACTTTACATTTGTGTAGAGACATGACAAGATTTTGTTTGGTCCGAACAAAAAAAAAAAAACCCAAAGTTGATCCATTCTTTTCGGAATTAAAATTTTTTTGCGGTTTGAATATCGACCACAAAGACATTAATAATCATAATTAACGATTTGTGTACATTACCTTGTGTTTGAGGTATTCTAAGTTCATGATTGAAATATTTTTCGTTTTTACGATATCTTCGATTTGTAGAATTTCCATAGATTGAATATCAATAAATCCGTTTGCTTCAAGTGTTTCACAACATTTTTGTGATTGTTCGACGCATGGTGAAAATGAACAGAAGCGGCCACCTGTAATTAAAATTAGTTTACGAAAAAATTAGTTATGTTAATTAGATATGCGCGAATAATTGTTTTAAAGTATGTGACAGCCAGCCGGAATGAGTTTTATATTTAAAAAAATCGATTTTACGATAATTTTAATCTTCATCTTACTTTATTATTATGATATAAAGTACATTACATAGTCAATTTAAAAAAAATTGCTGCTTTCGGGATTTAATCTGCCTTATCAAACGTATTTTAAAGGCTAATTTATATGACAAATGCAAACATTTTTTACTGAGATTGTGTGGGAGAAGGAAAGTCTCTTATGAAAAACTGATCAGGAGTGTAACGAACAGATACTATATTCAGCAAAAAATATTGACGACTTTTCTGTGATTTTTGTTTTTTCAGTGGTTGCTTTCTACTCCATTGAAAATTCGATAAGCTAGCTTCCTCATAATTTCAGTAAAAAATGTTTGAATTCGTCATGTAAACCAGACTTAAGATGCATTGCTCCCCGATTCTTTACGCTACGAATACTAAGTTAAAAATTAATTTTTTTTTTCTGTCCAGCATTAACCGCTTGTTATATATTTTTTCACTTTTTTTGTAAGTTAAGTCAACGTAAACAGTTAGATAGATCTATTACTAATTATTCAGTTTTGTCTATGCTTTTTTCTTTCAATTTTTTTGGGTTTGTATTAAAATTTTTGCTAACTGCACTTTGTCAACATTATAACCGCACCCACAGTCTACGTCGAAGAACGAGAAATACAGTAAAATACGAAGGTATCCCCACTTGCAACTAAAATAATTATTAAAAAATATTCAAAATCACGTAAATATATTTAAAAATACCTAAAGCGCAACGGTGTTTTTGAGTTGCATCATACACTCTCTAATGGGAACCACTTTCTCCATTTAATGGGTCAATACAACCCAATCATGACACACTTTTCAAACCTTGACAAAAACAAGTCGGACGAAAGGCGTTTATTTTTACGAATTTCGTTAATCTCTTAGATCTTCTGAAATATCAAATTAATTTTGCTTCTATGAGCTCTTCAGATAAATATCAAAAAATCATTTTCAAGAATCTTTGATATTCAATTCATAAGAGTCTATAAAAAAAGGTTTTATTTCACAAAAAGTAAAAAAAAAAGTGTTTTCAAGCTCCTATGAACCGCTTTTGCGGAAAGCTGAAAATTATGAATTTTATAAAACTCGATGAAGATAAAGGGGTGTGAGAGTGGGGGGAATACTGGAAAAAAAATTTGCAGTGTTAGGTATCGCTGGAATTAAAAAAAAATTTCAAGTTATGGCACTAAGCTAAAAGGGGAAGCAAACTACAGGCAGAGGGATGGGGGTTATTTTTGATATCTAAGGTACGGCTTATGCTAGAAAGTAGATGTAAAAAAGATGAGATTTATATCAGTTTTGCATTGGCGTACGGAGGTATGGCAAAAAATAGAACGTGGAAAGGTTTTTTTTCAACAGTTTCACGAATTTCGTCAAATCTTTTAGGCCTGGTTGTCAGTAGCATTTGCATTTCTGTTTTTCCTCGACTTTTACAGCTTCTCGAACTTTTACGAGAACTTTTTACTGAAAAATAGATTTTCTGTACTCCGTTAGAAAATTTCCATAATATGTAGTCTTCTAATAATAAATATATTTTAAATCCTTTTTTTTTAACTTATATAATTTAAAAAAAAAAATAAGGTCTAGACTTTATCTCAGATCTTGTGTTTAGGCCTAAAGTTAATCAAAATTTTTTTAATACTACTAAGGTCTTATAAAGTAAATTTGATATTCATATTAAAATACAAGTAATACCGCCGACCACTTAATGAGTTTATGTTGCAATAAGGTGTCTCGTCTGCTTCAAGGGATTGTTTCAAAAATCTCCTGTTGCTTTTAACATTCGACGTGCTAATTAACAGCAACAGTTAAGGAAATCATGAAAGAAATCGTAACATTCGTCAAAACAAAAACATTGCCATATCCGAGCATACACAAGCTCGGATATAATGCATTTTTATCACTCGCTTGAATCGCACCGATATCTTTCAATACTAGATCCAAATTGAATGCGAAATAAAATTTATTACTGTCAATTAGCAGAGCAAAGTATCCGACAAACTGTTCTTCACCTTTTTGAACAAGTCTAAATGGACCGTCATCGTTGGTCGTCTGTCACCTGTGTGTTATATAGTTAGACCCACAAAGAATTTAAACACGTATAATGTTACCGATGTCCGCGTTACATAGAAAATATTTATTGGCAGTCAACTAGCCAGGATTAGAGCGACATCACAATCAGGTAATCAATTTATCGCGGCTAAACCAAAAAAGGTAAAAGTTCATTTACCGAGAACCTAAGTGAACATAAGAAATCTCTTACGCAATTAATTAAACAAATTATCAGAGTTTGCGAAGTTGGAGATCTGTCGAAACACGCGCTAGTGAGAGAAATAGGACGGCCACGGCTATAAGAAGTAAAAGATCTGAAGAACCTAAGAAAAATACAAGAAACTATCGTTAACAAAAATAAGAAAAATAGAAGAAGAAAAAACAACTTGAAGATTGCTAAGAAAGTGGGATGGGATTGTTTAAGAATTTATGTTTATTAGAGAAATCGAAAAGTTAATATTTTAATGGAATGAATACGATTACGGATAATTTTATAGTCGTCCTAGTTTAGGACCTTAGTCGGCGTGATCTTCTGATTTTTTTCTTCCTTTTATTGCGACACATGATCGATTCTACGATCCATGCATTTGCCATCATTTAATCTAAGATTAGTGTCTTTCGTACGAAACCTCCTCCATTCTATTACCCAGAGTGGTGACAGTCGAACTTCAACAAATCAGTGCATAACGCAAACGATTCGGAGCGGTTTGTCAATCGCAACTCCTTTCGGTATTTCCTTGTTTATTGCAATTAGTGTACAACTGACGATCGATAAGTTGTAAATAAACATTATTTTTAATTGATTAGTTGTATCGCCTTATTTGTAGACAGATTCACACATTGTAATGACAATTTCATGTTGATTGAATTTCTATCTAGTTTTTCCTCCTCTACACCTATAGGCATTTAAATGTTCAGTTGAAATTTACGCCCATTACCTATTTAAGATGCGGCGTTATGTTTCGGTTTTTGCAGGTGCAAAGTGCCATTGGTATAGAACAGGTAAGTCAACGGAGAAATAAGAAATTATTATGTGGAAGATAAAGCAGCCAAGGCCAAGCCAAAGGTAGTAAGTAGTGTTTTACTTGACACGCACCACAATTCGTGACTTTTCAATGGATTTATTTTTGTATTAATTTTATTTTAGTTTTTAAGAGAAAATTCGCTGATTGCTAGTTAGAATTTACTAGCTTTGTTAGTTTTAGTCTAAGAGGTAGTAATTTTTTTCTAGTTGTTTTGTCCATGATTTTTTTCAAAATACTGAAACAAGTCTACCAGTGTTGGGCTTTTAGGGAAAACAGGACTCCAACGAAGTGAAAATTACCCCAAGTTTATTTCCTCTTTTTGTTACCCCGCTTTGGAGATGCTTAGTGTTATAAAGCCCGCACCATGCTTTATTACGATAATTGTTGTTCAAGTCCAATCAAAAGAAATTTTTCAGTTTTCGAAATTCGAACGTAATGAGGGTTTTTTTTAAGAATAATTCAACATTTCTTTGAGCTACTATTCGCCGCAAGAAAGGTGTAGGTCAAAACTGATCATAGAGACGGTATTTCAACGAATGAAAACGTCCTAGTCCCATTTGTACTCCCTTCACTGTATTAAGTGGAATCAGCTGTGTTTGTAATTGAATCAAAATATGTACAGGAAAAAGACAGATTCCATTAATCGAAACAATTAAAATACCTACAAAACAGAAAAAAAATGACGGAATAGCAATAAATAAGTGACTTGTCAATTGCAATGATTTTACTACACAATTACATTAATTTATATAATTCAATTCCGCACTATGAACACGATTTGTGCTAGTACTTAAGTTGATTGGTAACCAAGCGCAAAACAAAAAAAAATCTTCTCGGAAGGTAAATTTATGTTTATACGATTAACTTGGACGCAACATATGTTCCATTGCCACCAGAATTAGTTTCCTTAGTGTATTCTTCACATATCTATAGATAGCACGTAGGTACCTTTCATTATCCAGATAGATACAGTTGGATAGAAATGGGAACCCTTGTCACTTTGGTGGCGATAGCGATACCTCTCGAACATACTTGTCCGCCCGTTGTTGTTCGTACTTCTGTTAATACTCCCGTCGTTCACAACCTGCACATGAGGATATACTAGATGGTGTACACGGTGGGGATTTTTTTCTGTGCCGATCGTTTTCTTGGACTGCAACAGACGATGATTGCGAAATTATGTTTGATTTTATTTTATTGTCCATTGCAGATCAAGGAAGTGTCTTTTCAATGCGATCTTGACCGACCTTAAACTGCGCGATACTCAGGATTAAAACTGGTTGACTGGGGTGATACGAGCATATGTTGTGATGAACCGGAAGGCATTTTCGCGTGCGTGTGATTGTGGGAATTAAGCTAGATGGTTAAATTTTCAGTGGCCTGTAAAATTAAAGCCATTTGTAAATTTTTAGGTGTGTATTTAGTAAATTATTTCTAGTGCCACTTTCTACATTTTAAGAACGTATTCGAAAAATTTGCTTTCGTCTATGTTGACGTCACGTGGGTGCTTTGCAATTAGGACTAGTTCAAAATCTAAGTCAATCTGCATGAAAAAAAATGTATTCATATTTACAGCAATAAAAAATATGCACGAAAACCGAGTACATTTGAAAAATTATTATAAAGGTTAAAAAAAAGTTAATAATTGAGTTCACCTATATTATAAACTATTCAATTATAAAATTTTGTTTAATACATACTAACATTATTTTTGATCAGCATTATAACTTCAACAAAAATAATTCAATTTGCAAAAATAAAAAAGAGTCTTGTAAAATAATGTAGTATGTAGTTGTATGTAGTCTGACGGAGGGATTTTTTTTTTTTCCAAAAATTAACAAGTTACAGTATTTCAAATTTTAGTAATTAGTTTTTTTTAAAAAAAAAATTAGTTTAATCTAATATATAAAATAAAGTCGCATAAATGGCCGGCGGTACGGAAATCTACACCTGTGAACCGTTCCCTCCCAAATTTTGCATGGGCATTCCCGAGACTACCGGACATTTCGTAATTATATATTCCCGAAATTAGTGGTTCGCGAGTTATTTCAACATTTGAGTTTTTTAATAAGTTCAATCAGATGAACCTAACTTAGAATTAAAAATTTACAACAGGCAGTCGTAGCCGAGCGGGTAAGGCGTCTGACTAGAAATCAGATGATTACCTCTGGAAGCGTATGTTCGAATCCTGCCGACCGCGAACAAGTGTGATTTTTTTTTTTTTTTTAATTTATTTGTTTTAAAATTAAGCTTTTGAAAATTATTTTGGGCTATGTAGACATGTGCAAAGCAGTTCCTTTCAGTACTTCACTTCGAGTTACCCACTTTGTTCCTTAAAGTTCAGTGAAGTAGTTCCGGAACTCTTCGTTGCATCGTTTCGTCAGTAGATCTACAAGATGATGACCGACAAAAGTACATCTAATGAAATGATTAGATGAAAACAAAAAGTCGGACAAGATTTTTGTCACGTGTCCAATGGAACTGCAGTTCACTAAAAGGAGTGAGTTATTTCACCCACTTACTTCAATGAAGTTTTCTTTTGCAACAGTTCACTTCTGAACGACCCATGTGACAAGAAGTTATGTCTGCTATATTATTTTTTATCATTTTTTTTAATGCCAGTTTTACTGCTCTAAGTCACACTAGCAAATCTTCCTCCGGACAATTTTTTTTTTCTCCGAGCACAAATTGTTCATGCCCATGGATGTAGTAGTATAACTGGATCGGCAGTAAGCGAAACTTTGCCTAATCGGTTCTGGTTGTGTGAGTTGTCTATTTGCGTTAGTGTAAGTGTATTGGGAGGGGGCTACAAAATAGAAAATACGTACTGTACCCGGGAAATTTTTTTGGTCCGACGCTGTGGTGAAAACAATTGTCAGAAATGATTGTCATAACCCGTACAAATTTTTTTTGACAGATGGGAACAACTGTCAGAAAACGAATTAGTCACACGTATAGGAATTTTATGCAATACAGCCGATCCAGTTATACTAATACATCCATGTTCATGCCACGATAATTTTTAACTATAGAGGACAACACTTACGCCGTTTAACATTATGTATATAAAAATAAAAATTTAACATAAGAAGAGAGCAGTTTCACAAAGATAAATATTATTTAGAGGTAGGTTGATCACGCTTCCTATTTACGGGATTTAAAAAAAGATTAGACCATGAAGAAGAAATGCCGTGTTTCATGTTTCTTCCTAACTCAGTCATCGACATAAAAATTAAAAGTAAAAACATTTTATTTTTGTTTGAAATAAATAATAAAAAAAAAAAAAACACAATAAAAAGATCACAAAGTGTTCTTCCCAGAACAACTTAGGCGATGTCCAGAGAAGAGAATTATGCCACTTGTTTTCATTGTTAGTACTCGATCGAAAGACAATAGTTGTATACATTAAAATTTAGCGCCTTTTTCCTAAACTACTACTAACTTTCTTTCAATTAAATAAAATAGATCTTTTAGAAAGCGTTCAAATTTCGGCAAACCTCACAGAAGTCGTTCGTGGTAAGTTTGTATCACAAACAGACAGCGATACAGTAGCAGCTACGTTACTTACTTCCAACCATCTTTCTCCACAATAATAAGACAAACGGAACTACTCACCTTCGTCTTTCAGTGCCAACAAAGCGTGTGGAACCGCTAAATGAGGAGATGGTAGATCAAGGAAAACTGCATCCGCCTTTCCGTTCAACTCCTCTGAAAACCCGAATTGACACACGTCCCTATGATGAGCCTGAGAATCAATTGATAAGTCTAGTTAATAATAGAGTTTGACTAACAGCATGTAAGGCAACTCACCGTAACAAATTCACCAATTCCGTGACTCTGGAACTCTTCGCGAGCCTGTTGCACACGCGCTTCATGAAAATCGAACGTATGTAAATGTCCCGAAGGTTTCACGGCACGAATGAAGTAGTGCGAAAGCGACCCGGACCCGGTACCCGATTCAATAACTACACTTCCGGGATGCACTTCGAGTTGAAACAGGATCATGCTGATGTCGGGCGTGTAAATAATTTGCGTTCGATGCGGTAGTGTTTGTGTCCAAAGTTCCGGATTCGGTTGCAGTACGTACGCCCAACCGCGCGACAATTCCACCTTGCTACCGTATTTCGCGCCGATCAGGGTCTTCACTTTTAGCGCTCCATATGTCGTCTGGAACACGTACTCAATAGTTTCACCCTTTTTATTGACAATTGTCGGCACCGCTTCGATTGCATGCATATTATTAACACTGACGTACAGAATTACTGTATCGCCCTCGTCGATAATTTCTTTTGGTTTTAAGAAGCTCATTTTTGCGAATTGCTGGTTCTTTAACCGTTTTAAAGATCACACGTTGCACTACTTCACTACCGCGAATAGTTCTTCGACTCAAGCCGCAACGAATGTAAATGTCAACCAAGAAACGAAAACATAAACAAGAAACATAACCACATTTTTCACGGCATGGAAAAGAAGCGGCTTTCGGCTCATGGCTGAGTTTTGAAGTTTTTGTGTGGTTTGTGCTGCCAGGTGAAAATTTTTGAATTTAAGTTAAGTTTTTTCAGATTGAAAAAAAAAAAATTCTCAACTCACGAATGGTAAGTTGGAAATCTCCTGGTGGGAAAAAAAACTACCAGATATGCTAGACACATTTTCGTCAGCTGACTGTTGTAGGGCGGTTCGTGTATGTTTTTAAGATTCGGAGCTCGGTGAATTTTCGATTCTCTCTTAATTTCATTATGAAAGACATGATAAAGATTGATGGCGATCGGTTTGGTTAATAATAAGGTGCTCATTTCCGGTTCTACATTTCGAAAATTATGGACTCAATCCCGCACAACGAAGTCAGAAAATGAACAATTTTTCCATACGAATGGGAGGTATAATCTTCGAAATAACTTCTCAAATGTTTAATATTTCAGGAAAAAGAAATATGAAATAATTGTTAAATTATTTGAAAAGAACGTAGACCGTTTTTTCAATACTTTAAATTTATTTCTTAAAAAAAATAATTTGTTTTTGATATGTTATGATACATATGTCCTTCTTATTCAATTATAACAATAATTTAAGTTCACTTGAAGTAATATTTTGTAGTAGGACCCTCTTATTTGAGCTCAATCTCAATTTTGTCTGAAAATAACATGCAACTGCCACTTTCTGACTAGCATATATAGTTCCGAAACTTGCCACCAGAGCACATGGTATATTTGTCAATTCCGTACTTTTACTTGGAAGCATTTAAAAATTGTTATGTACAAAATTTCAAAAAATTTCGGGAAATATTGTTGAACTTTGAATTCGACTTTTGCTTTACAAATTTGACCAACCATCTACAGTTACTCACATAATTATTGGGTCGAGACCAAAAACAATGTTTGGGGCAAAATTATGACTGAAACGAGGGGAAAATAAAAAAAATTAAATTTCATTTGTTATTGTTTTTACTATGTATATACTCATGGAAATAAGTGTTTTTCAAAATATATATTACGCAAATATATGAAATAAATAAAAACAATTCAAATAAATGAAATCTAGCAGCACATAATTGAGCCGTTTTTTTTAAAAGTGGGGAAAGTCCATTTTTTAAAAAAATTTAAATAATGATAATATGTAATAGATAAAACTTACTATGATCTTTCTATCTGTAAACAATTTGTAGTCAAAAAAAAAAAATGGACTTGCCCCACTTTCAAAATAAACGGCTCAATTATTGGGTCAAACGAATTTTTTGTACTCTTTTAAATTTAAACTGCTAAATTAATAATTGGTGGGATCTCCTTTTTTATTCAGGATCCACTTGCATCTATTTCGCATTGATTCTCTAAGTTTCCGGTTAGCTGATTCGAAGATTGATAAGTAGGTACTTTATAGTACTTTAGTACTTTATAGTATCTCTTTCAAATTGATTTATATAAAATAGCCAGCTTCTTAGACCAAGGTATTTTCGAGATATCAAGCGTGCCCGCAAACATACTGATGAACAAATTCTTTTAAAGTTGTGTGTCTTAATATCCCAAGAGTTTATATATTTCTAATTAAAAAAAAACAAAGAAGTTGATTGGGCCACTTGTAATATCATTATCCTTTATTGCAAAATAAGAAAGTATTGATGGACAATGGTTCTTTTAATTTCTTCATCTTCTGGCGATTCATGGTTTCCACTCAATTTAGTAACTTTTTAAGATCGACCACAAAGTTTACAACACGTATAAGCCTTAATTTCGTCATTCAATATTTTTCGATTCCACGACTTTCGAGGGGGTTCCCATGGGATACGTTCTTCCGGAATCACCTAGACAGGAATAAAGAATTGATCAAACTTTGCTTTGATTATTTTTAAGAAATACCACGCCTTGGGTCGGGTATAGTTTTAAGGAACTGTCCAAACTAACCTGATTTTTCTTTACTGGTTTTCCAGAACAAGTCGGACATCGAGATGCTAAAAATCCACTCCTTGTTGTCGATGCGGCTGAAGTGTCGATGGACTCAATACGGCCTGACGATGTTTTAGGACGACTAGGATACATTTTCTCGCGATTTAAGAAGCTGAATTAAGAAAGCTGTTATATGGCAGTATGGTCACGTTAGACGGTACTTATAATCGGAATACAATCCCCATTTAACTTACTTTGGTCTAGGATGCTGCCAGAAATTCTCGAGATACTTTGTTTTCATGATGCTTCCTAAACGGTGCAGAAGGCGAATATTTTCCTTCTTGATTTGATCTAGACGTTCCTTTTCGGCCTGTTGTTTTTTCAATTTCGTAGCAACGTGAACATAATGTGGTGGCGTACTGAAGTCGATTGCTGGTCGAGCACTTTGTACCTAGAATGAAATTACCTCACAGGAATTATTAATTTGAAAATTTAAACACCCGATACCTTTCTTTTATGATTTTCGTACCGTTGCATTTGCCACGGCCGAATAAGGAGCTTTTCGCGTTTCGAGAGCATTCTCAACAAGCAAACTGCGGGTAATGAAGGATAAATGGTTGCTAGCACAATCAGCTATAGCTACGAAATTTCAAGGTTTCTATAGCCACCAATTACTGGGTAAAATAATAATTTAGACAAAGTGGGTGTAGGAAAACAATTAGGGGAACTATTCGATTTCATATCTACTACACTAGAACTGATTTAGAACTACTCATAAAAATTATCTATATACAAAATACAAATGCTTTATTATGTGCATATGCTTTATTATGGTCGTATTTACAACCAAAATGTTTAGTAAATAATTTAAAAAATAGAAATATCTTTATTAATAATCACGTTCCTAAAACGTAATTCTGATGTTTATATTGTAGATTATTGGTTGTGTCTCGTGTAATCAAATAGTCATAAAAAAGGTTATTATTATTATTATTATTCTATTGTCATCTTCATAAGTATATGTTATAACATAATTTACAATACATAATTTCCTAGACTACACACTGAATAGCATAGCTAGTTCTCAGTGTGGAGATTGTGTATTAAAATTGCATAAGTTTAATTAATTTTATTTAAATGCTGTAAAATGCGCTTGACCCAATACTGAAAAATTAGAACAGAACAGAAGCTATCGACCAAAACTTATAACTTAAATCTTATGTCTGCACGACGTCGGGTCAACGTCTACACGACTTAAAAGTTATCCTTGTTGGTTGGAAAAACCAGCGAATTTTCCTATTAAGCCTAGTTCTAAACATTCTTAGACAATTTCCCAATTTTCAACAGAATTAATTCAGTTCTCGAAAATATTGTTAAAATTCGTCATGTCGTTCGCTTTCATGTATTTTTTTCTTTTATATTATCTTAATTCAAGTTGATACCACTCAATCGATAAACAGAAAAACCCACAATCATTGAATACAATTTACCTAATTGGAAATCACATCAGCAATCAACGAAACTAAAATAAACGGTTGGCATGTCCTGTTGAGCGTGTGCCACGATTCTAATGACACGGTCACATAGTCGTATATAATCGAGCGGTCGCTAACCGGTCATCGCATTATTCACCGGTTTTACGATACACCGAATTAAACAGGTAAACGCCATCCGATATACCATTCATCGAATACGTAATGCAATTCACGTAATTAAAAGCGTTGCTGCGAGAGTGGAGGTGGACTATGGCCGGTAACAGCGGCTCAGGTAAAGGTAGCTAGGTAACCGCACTCACCCTAACCGGCCGGACCATCTACCACCAGACCAGACCAGACGGTCGTATTGTCCAGCTTTTCTTTGTTCTTTCTCGTAAACATCATAAGCCGTAAAATGCAATTCTCGATCTCAACTAGCCGGCTACCGAATCGAACAAATGGCGAGGTGTACACCTTTTCTGCTAGTGTATATGCGAGCAGGTAAGACAAGTAAATGCCACGGATGATTTATAGTGAATGCCGTCATTGGTTGGTCATAGGTTCTGTCGGTTTGCGTTAAGTCGGACGACTTAACCAATCGAATTCGTGCTTGGTTACGCCCATTTGCGTTATTATCATATATTTTTTTACCTGTTTTTATTTTATTTTGAGCAGTTTTGATCGGTGGCGCTCCCACCGGTCACCTGGAATTCTTCGGCGCTTATGTGAATGGCGTCTATGTGAGAGCCTTCTCAATCGAGAATAACCAACATGCTTGCGATTTTGATGTCTTCATTTGGAAACGAACAAAACTTTGAACGGTCAAGGCGATTGTGCAAAATGCAAATTCGGTACTTTTTTTTACTTTACCAAAAAAATGTGTCGTGATAATTTATACACCTTAATGCCCTGATTACGGATTCAAATCTGGCGTAATCAGAAGCAATTTTTATACGTTTTGTTAGCTTTTGTTGACTGCAGAAAAAACTTTATAATATGCTCTGTAAATTATTTGAAAGAATTTTTGAGAAGATAATTATTGTCGAATTTTTTCCTGAGAGTCACGTTTATTTGGAATATAATTTAGGACTTATTGGGAGAAAAAAATTGTATTAAAGATGGACTACGGTATTTTGAATTGCTAATTTATTTCTGATAGTCATGTGCGATTCCTTTTTGCAACAAAATATGACATTCTTGTTATCGCTTAATTGAAAACCTAACATGAGGTCACTGGTAAGAGGTTGATAAATTTAAAAAACAAAGTTGGAAAAGTTTTTCTGTTATTCCCAGTAATTATAGTGCAGATGGCATGCAGGATACGATACACTCGGTAACACAGAAGGATAATAAAATGCGGGATTAGATAATAGCTATAAGCTATCAACTTCATTTTGTTAATGTTGTATCTGCTAAGTCTTTATCTGGAAGAAATTTATAGATATTTCTAAAAAGTTGACTTTGTGTAATTTTTGCTTATCTTGCACGTTTTTCGAAAAGAACACAAAAGATAGAAATTACCTCTTTGTTCGTCTTCCAAGTGCGGACAAATTAATGGGGTGCTAATTTCTGGATTTATGTTCAACCATTTCGACCTTTTATACTTCATGTAGCGCGTCGCGATATCTGTACTGAATTTAATGCTGTATAGGAGCTACACGAAAAACGCATGTGGGATTTTCAGCAAATAAACGTTACTAAATTTCAAAAGTCGTAGGTACCTTTAAGTGTTCCGAAATTATCGGCCAATATTCGTGAACACATTTTTTAAGGACTTAGAATGACAACTATTCGAAGGAGTACGAAAAATGTAGCGTTACAAGTTCGACCTGTAGTCAATACGTATTAGAGGTAATTAGTGGTGTGCAAGAAGTAATTATTCGATACTAAGTATTCGTTACTTGAAACGAGTACCGAGTACCGATTACCGAATACTACTTTTCAAAAGTATTCGATACTGACCCGAATAAAAAAATTCCCGGGTCGGAGCTGATGATTTTTTTTTTTTTTTATAGCTTCTCACATTGTATCCGTACCTCACATTGTAGCCGTCGACATTCTTTCACCGGATGTTTTTCACCACGAAGTACTCAATAAAGTAACGAATACTAAATTGAAGTATTCAGTAATTATTCGTTACTCAAAAGTAATCGCATTGCACATCACTAACAGGTATCGTGCGTCCGGACAGACGGACGGACAACAAGCGGATTTGGAATGTTTGGCAACATTTGAACATATGTGCTATATGACTTAATTTAATTTTATTATAATATAAATTAAGTTCATTATAATTTAATTTAATTTAATTATATTAACCTTATAAATAGCAAGTACGGTCTTTTTTCACTAGGATCGACTGCCTTAAAATCATTATTGTTCCATTTTGACTTTGAGTTCAGAACTACATATTACACTTTGTAGTTTAAGCAGTGGCACCGCTTTAACCACTTCCTCGGACTTTGTCCCAAAAAGTAATGAAGTTGAACCCAAGCTGTTGGCAAATTGTTTAACGATCATCCGATTAAGTATATTTTTATTTTAAATCTAATTGTGTTTGTACTTTTAAATATCAAAATATTGTCAAATTTTATAGGCTTATAAGTTCTGTGGTTGTTGGAAAACAAATGTAACCACGTTCTTTAAGAACTTTTGAATGGGAACTACGATGTATCCACAGATTAACTCGATTTTACCTTTTTACCTTCGCTGTTGAATAATTTCTTCAGTTCTAGTTTATTGTGGATTATGGCTATAAACAAAATGAGTTACTGGATTTTTCTTAAATTCATTCTTTTCATGCAGTTATTCGAAATTGTGTGAATGATTAGTTAGAACTCATTGTACTTCAAAATTGTTGTAGTGTATAGTATTTATTTTTATTGACCAACCAACCAAAAATGCGATTAACAAATTTCAACCTTTTAGTAAAAGCGCTTTGAGAAACTTTTCAATATACGTGTAGTAAAAGCAATTGTTTCTCTTTCGTACATTAACTTAAAATATTGAATTACTCGAATGCGAACTCATTTAGATTTCTGAAGATTGTAAGATTGGAAAATTACAGATTCCTTGCTAAAAATTTTCTTACATTGTCGATTAAGTGCGATCCTTGTGTCAAATATTTGATTATAATTTAAATCTTAAAACTTCACAAACTTCATTTACAGAATGTGAAAATAACAATCGGCAAACTCAAACCCATTGCCACACCTAATTCATTATTATCATCTTTGAAATTTAATTTCACATATAAATCAAATTTGCACCATGTTGAGCAAGTCTACATAGAGTCAGAACGTAACCAACCATGCAAACGTTTTCTTCATTTTCAGCTCGATAAAGTAAGTCCTTGCCGGACTACAATGATATAACTATCAATTTCTTTTATTGACAGCCATATAATTGAATTCAAAACTTTCAATTAGCAGTTTATTTCGATATATCAAATATATTTTGCTTTTCTTTTGCTTTTGTACCCATGCCCATGCCTATCACAACATGAGACTGAAATATTACAAGATTACAACCAAGGGCTACATTAACTTGTTTCGATTCATCTTTCATGATCCTCTTCAGATCGAGTAAGTCACCAATTTGTTTCTATCCTTTGTTTCAAGTCAGTTGTTTTCTTGGAGTATTGATTCAACAATTAAAAAAAAACAGTATCTGAAGAATATTCGATTGGTATTCAGTGTTTAAGAGGTGGGACGAAAAGAGGCCTCTAAATAAAAAATTTATATATTGTATATACATATATTTGTGTATGTTAGAAAGTTGAAGCTTGGTACACGTATTCGGTACTAGTACTAGGGGAGAATTTCAAAGCAATTTTTTTTAGGGTCTTAAGGCTCGTGTACATTGGCAAGTAACTTGCGACATTTCTTGCTAGAGTAATTTGGTGCGATGTGTACACTATCTGTCAAATTGCAGCAATTTTACTCTAGCAAGTAGCTCTACAAAAATCTTGCAAGTAAAACTTGTTCTTCCGTATACACTTCATCATCAAAGTTTCGTTGAACTGTCAAAACGGAAAAGAAAAATACCACAACTCTGGATAAAGTTCCACATTGGAAATGAGCAAAAACGTGTACTCGGAGCTCCACTTGGATTTTCCGTTCATATTTCGCACGTAAACTGTGGAACTACGACTCCTAAAACTGAACTTAGCCTCACATCCAATGCAATTGTACTGACTTGCTGAAAAATTTCGGAACCGTTTGGAACTTTCTTGCGAGATCTCAACTCTCGCAAGTTAGCGTGTACATTCACAACTTGCTTGAAAAGGCAAGCGTTTGCTGGCTAGAGCAAAAACTTGGGCAAATGCGCTCTCAGAACCGTGTACACATGCAGCAATAAATGTCATAGAGCAACTCGAACAAGTTTTGCTTGCTAGTGGACACGAGCCTTTAGAAGTTGGAAGTGTATCTGCCAACACCTTCTAATTGTTATATTAAAAATAACAATAAATATGAAATTGTAGCCAGTTTTGATTTTAATGGTTAACGATCACCTGAACTGATCGATGCCACAATTTTGTGGTATTCCGAAGAAAGTAGTGTGGTAATTGTTTATATTTCAAAAACCGTTTGAGTAGTTATTAAGACTCTAAACTTTTTTCTGGATATAGGTAGATATATATGTATAATATAAAATCGTTCTTTAGTTGCTGTTTGCAAATTTATGTGTGCTTTCGACAATCCCCTTTATGTTTCTTTTGCAATGAAGCAGGGGTGTTCTTTTCACATAATGCATTAGATCTTCGTAAGATGAAGAATCTCTTTTTTACCGTTGTCATATGAATTGGAAGGGTTGGCACAGAAAAAATAACCTACGGCTAAGGTTGGTCTTCCACAATAGTATTTAGATGGCGATGTAATCTTTTTTTTTCCGTTATCAACCTCTTAAAAACTTTTCTGCGGCTTAAGCTGGAAAGTTAAGATGTAGGTATATGATTAAGTGAAGGAGCAGATGGGGCAAACTATGTTCATCCTAGAGTCACTGTATAAGAACTAAAACAAACATCCACTATCTTGAGTACGGACAATGACCGCTTTTGGTACCTTTTTAGTACTCTTAAACCCTTAAACTTTGGAGTTCGCAGGTTTCTTAAATGGCATAGTTTTAGTGTGTATACGTGTAGCAGATGGATTTTGATTAACGTTTCACGGAATCGAGATACATATGTCTCATGAAATGTCAACTAAATACAGCGTTTATCCACTTTAGTGGAGATAAAAATGAAAAATCGGACAACTGGAAAAAAATTTCAAATGTACTGGTTTCAAATGAAACACACATTGTCCGTACTCAAGATAATGGATGTTTGTGTTAGTTCTTATACAGTGACTCTAGTTCATCCTAAGAAACCAATTCTTCTTCCTTATTGTTGAAAAATCCTGATATTGCTTTTCAGGCGTTTGCATAAATTGATCTCATCGGGTCTAAGATTTTAACGTTGAGCAGTTCTGAAAAACATAATAATTCCTTTCCTCATAATGCTTTTGGGGTTGAATATCGAAAATCACGAAATTTCTTCTTAGGCGTTAATATAAGAAGTTGTTGGCTTTGAGCATAGAGATATAAATACTGGAGACGACCAGACGCCATTTTTGTATGAAGCAGAAAACATTCAAATGTATTTAGGCATATGAAGATGAAAAAATCATAACTGTTAAAATAATTAAAATTAAGCAAAATTTATTTTAATTATTTTAAAACCTAACAGGTTAGGGGTATAATTTGTCAGAATTGTCATTCAAGCTCTGAAGATCAAATTGGATGTAAGCGAAGACTACAAAATATTTGGAAGAATGTCTTATCTGCCATTAGCTTTTCATCTTCTAAGGGTCACAGGATAAACCGTATGACATAGCCTCCTTCAGTTCAGTTCTATTTTAATTTACCTCCCATGCATCTCAACTAAATCTTAGCGAAGAGTAAAAGACTTTTAAACTGAACCTCATCATCGAATAAAACCCATACGTAGCCCCGAAGCTCGTTTACACACACATTTGGGGCGCAAAAATTTACGCGATTTACCTATAACTGGAAGCGGATCGTTCACAGAACGGCCGCCACCGGTGCCGCCGGTACGACGTACAGGTAAAACTCAACTGAATGCAATGCGCGCACACTCAACAGGCTCGAATAAAAACATAAGGAGTTCTTTTTCTTATAAGACTTTTAATGTGTACGTTTGTGTGTTGCGATCGATTGGATGAGCGCTCAGGTATCCCCCGATTTTGTGGGTACCAATGCCAGCAACAAATCGTATTTGTGGTGCATAGGTGTACTTTGTGTTCGTAGAAAATTACCTTACCGTACCGGACGTTTTCAGTGTTCTTTCTGATCGCTACGGATTAACATGCGCGGGATCCTACTTCATTAGATTCGTTAGGTTTTATTCGACGCGCAGCTAGATCGATTTCGCCAGGTATCGGTCACTTAATTGTTTTTATATGAATTCGGTCAATTTTTTTTTAGTGAATTTTGATTAAGGTGTTACAATCGAACTGATTATTTATTTAAAGTGGCCGGAATGGATCTTACAATAATCAATTTTTAAATTTTCCGCGTAACAATTTGAGAGTTTGTTGAGAAGAGGGCGTCCGACAGCGGAGGTCTAGTTACTGTGCATTGTGGGTAATGATAGCCTTAGAGGCCGAAAATTGATTGTTGTTACCTTTTAGTGTGATTTTTTTTTTAACTTGGTGGTCTTTTTTGGTGGGTGTGTGCCGTGTGAATTATTTTTTGTTCTCTTTACTCGACAATAGAATTTTTTTTTTTAGGAATTTAATCGGCTGTTGTATCTTCGGACACAGATACAATAGGGAAAGTGATTTTTCGATAATTTTAATTTGAGGTGCCTTCACTCACCCACTCGTGAATTCTTAAGTGAAGTTATATTTAATGATGGTGTGATATATTTGAACTTGACGGAAATAAACTTCTGATCGGCATAGAGGATTAATTAGCTGCAAAAAAAGGTTTGTATTATCTAATTTTAATTATTACTATATTCTGGCCATTCCTCTTTCTTTATCTATTAATTGCTGCAATTTTTAGGACCGAGTTTTTTTTATATACTATATGTATGTAATATATATCATAAAATCACAGTACCGTCGATGTGCATAATTTCTAATCTTTCAATTCGTTTACTGACTTTAAGTTCCATATGAACTTGCAACGGCAAATAGATATCTTATTCAGAGAAATTTGTTTAACTTGATAGCTGGTTCGGTGCTTGGGAGCTTAGAATACTTCAGTGCAAACTGGAAAGTTCGTTTCTTTATCAGACAACTGGGCTACACTTTGTCAACTCTGATCTCGACCTGAGAGCGACAAAATTTATTAGACTAAAGTTGCCATGCAATTAAAAAAATCCTTACCTTAGTTATCTGCACCCAATTTCGTACGCCACTACAAATCTAACTTTTCTCTCCTAAATTTTGTATACTTATAAGTAAGGTGCAATTCTTCTTCAGGATGCCAGGGCCCAATTTGGGCGCCATTCATGATAATGTAACCCCCAGAGAATTACCGTCCTTACGTTTCAACTTACTATCATGAGAGGTTCCTTACATTCAATTTTAGAATT
The DNA here is from genome assembly GCA_949128065.1 of Beris chalybata. NCBI lineage: Eukaryota > Metazoa > Arthropoda > Insecta > Diptera > Stratiomyidae > Beris > Beris chalybata. The sequence goes on along the minus strand of OX421894.1, from coordinate 2,775,292 downwards.
TTCATATTACGTACTCCCCGGAATATGAATCGTCATCCCTAAATCTAGAACAAAACCTTAGACGAATGAAGCTATATTTCCTTCTCTGTTCAGAAATGGCAAGAAACATGAAGTTCGATCTCATTTTCCCGGCTAGTTTTCTGACTCTCTGAAAACTTCTTAATTTAATATTGTTCAATAGTAAGAATTAAAACAAATTGAAGCCGGATGTTTGGTACAATTCATAAGGTTAATCGGACCACATGGTATGTTTTTTCTTAGTGCGGTGAGAATAGTGAAAACCATGTCCCATAGAAATATATATACGTAGTATATGAGATTTTAGTTCGTGACTTCCGAAAAACGGTTATCCGAAAACAAAACTAGGACATGCAAGGTTTTTTCCGGACCGGAAAGAAACCGGACCATGTAGTCCGGTTTGTTATCTGCCATACAATACATGGTCAGACCTTTCTCAATAAGAGGATGCGTTAGGAAATTATGAAATAGCATTATCTTTCAACTTTGTGCTGTAGTTGCTCTAACTTCAGGGAAAAAAAAAAAAATGAAATTTTCTAGTATGGTTCTTAAAAGTTCAGGTTAAGATACGACTAAAATTGATTCATTGATTCGTAAGAGTTTACATGTAAATGTCCTGAATATCTTATAGAAGTGATCGTTAAATTTCTTTTAGATAGTAATAAAAAAGTTTGACGCGGTAAGGTATTGTTCCTTTTCTTCACCTAGCCGACAACAGACTAATAATATACATACTTGTATACATTTGAAAACAACGCTGATTTCATAATTAATAATTTTAATTCAATATTTTACTTTAATTGTGTCAGAAGTTAAGCACTTATCCATTTAAATATGATAAAGTCGTTATTGGACAAACAAACAAAATGTTATTAGATTATGGGTTTAAAATTCTGGTTAAAAACCTCTTTTGAGCAACATGTAATTTTTTAAGCTTAACCGTTTTAAAAATCTCAATTAAGGCGTGGTTCAACTACAAAATCTTTGAGATTACTAAAACATGTAAAAAACTACAATTGCTTAAGGTCAATAAGTAAAATCTATTAGAAAAAACATACATAAATTAAAAATAATTTTTTTTTTTAAAAAAAATTAATTTTAAATTTTAATTAAAAATAATTTTTTTGTTTAAAAAAAATTAATTTTAATATAAAAGAAGTTATAAACTTAATAGTTTTTAATTTTTAATACTCTTGAGTTCTTCTTTTCAAGCAATATTTTTTATTCATCCAAAATAGTTCCGTGGAATGACATTTCTTGTATAACATATATTTTCTTTTAATATATTTAAACAAACTGTTATGAAACTTGGTCCGATAATTAATTATACATTAGAGTATTTTAAAATGAAATGATGAAAAGTCTTTTCAAAAGAACCAGATTCAAAACGAATTACACACATTCTGGTGCGATTTACTAATTATACATGATGGTTCCTAGAAGTAATGATCCAGAACAATTTGTTTTTACGATGTGTGGTAAATTTATACACTTTTATATAAATAATCGTTTTTTTTTTTGTTGTATGCTATGCTAAGAGAAATTTGATTTCTAGTGACAATTTTTTATGACTTATTCGTGTAAGATGCAAAGCATTTAGATAGCAAAAGCAAGTGCGTAAAGTTTACATTTAGATAAACAAAACGGGATCTTATCAATTTTGATGTTTGGAATACTTTTAGTTGCGTTAAGTGCTAACCAGTATTAATATAAAATGTTAAAGAAGTGAAATTAAAAAGAAACTTCAGTACAAATATTAATTTTCGTAAATGCCTGTAAAACATTTTCACTTTAGTGATGAATGATTACAAACATCGGGCGTGATATAAGGGAGAAGAAAGGTGGGAGGGAGAGAACCAATATATTGGGTAGTTAGCTTGTAAAAGCTTGCAGTGTGGTTCATATAAAGATGTTATTTGTACGTAACAATAAGTTTTCTTTATAGAGCTCGTAATAAATGAAAATTAGTATGTTGAATATCGAATACCTATATTTTTAATATTAGAAAGTTCATGTAGAAAAACACTTTTTTTTTAGATATAGGGAGATATACGAAATTCGGTTAAGGTATACTACACGATCAAAAAATATTTTCGAATGCAACACTACTATATACTGCTGTTACTATAAAATTCATCATACAAAATATCTCCAAACAATGTTCTCACTGTGCCACATTATAATGTTGCCGGTATTTTCCTCCAGTCGGAAAGGTAGTATCTAGGCTAATATTAAATATTTAAATATTGAAATAATAAAGAAAATTTTAAAGCATCCCAGACTGAAATTTTCAGTAGGGATTCTTCTGAGATAGATAGTTACTTCACAAGGCACTACATACAATAATTTATCCCTGTTTTAGTAGATAATAAGCCCATAACTAAGCAGGATTCAAAACATCTATCGAAGCTATTTTTCGAATTAATAATGAATCTGAGTAGCAATTTGAATGCTTTATTTAAAAATAAATTCTTTAAGGTAGAATCCTTTTTTAATATGTTATTAACATTATATTCTGGAGAAATAAATGCAAATGTTGCACTATCTTCTATATACTCTAATATCTAAATCTAAAGAATAATCTTCTTTGAAAGAGTAACAATATCAAGTTATATTCGTATTTTTATATTTGAAGTGAAATGAACAATTTTCTAGATCTAAAATTATGTAAGCCAAATAACCAACTCTATTCAATAATACCAAGCTATAATCCTTTGTGCACCACTGTTTTTCTTACTTGTCGAAAAGAACAGTTTATGTTCAAACTTCGTCATTCTAATATAATATACCCACCATGTTATGATTATTTTTATTGAATTTTAGAGCATGAAACGTTTAGGTCGACATTACAAATAACCAACTTTGACCATCCATAGCTCTGCCAAGATAAGAATAGGAGCCACCAGAATAACAATACCAACGATTACTCTTGGGAACACAACAAGCTGAAGAAGTTAAGTAAAAGACATGGAAGACCTCCAGTTATACGCTGGTACCAAACAGCAAAAATATGAAAAGAAAAATATTTTCCCTTCTTCATACCCATCTCACATGGAGGACTCTCATTGTTTCATTGCGGGAGGTTAGAAAAGAAACCAATGAAAAAAAAATTATTAAGGTAGTAATAAAAAACAATAACAAAACGTTAAGACAAGATCGAGGTTAACCAACAATATCCATAGGTTCAGTGTTATATGATTTTTTGTTTTTTGTTTAAAGAAACAATTGAAAGTAAAATTGAATTCGGTTACTGTCGAGTTTTCATACCAATGTTTCATACCTGCCTGAATATACTACAGGGTGTCTGTGTCTCATTGATATAAATTCGAGCACAGAACAGACAATCAGAAAATATCTACTAGCCCTGATATGCAAATATCTACGCAGGTGGTAGTATTCGTATGAAAAATACCGAGCTAAAGTTACATTACATTCTTTCGGGATCCATATTACCAGCAACTGCATATTGTACATAACGATGTAGAATAATGTCAACCAAAGGAATTACGCAAAAAAAAGATCCTATGAAAAAAGGTTATATATTAACATTGTGAAATATTGTCAATTGTTTACTTTGCCATACAGCATGCTGTTAACAATTTTCAGGTTCATGGCTTAAGTCTTTTGTTTCGTGGATGAAATGAAAAAAAATCAGTTTGAGCGCAATATTGATATTCGTTGGATCTAATTTTGAGATTGAGGTAAAGTTTGTGGAAAAATTTTTGTATTTCTATTAGATTTGTTAAAAAAATAGTTATGTGGGCAACCTTCTCGATTATCGATTACTTCACTACACTAGCGAACGTGTTCGTAATTTGCAAAAATCAATATTGTCAACAATTTGATATCAGCAGCTACTTACCATTAATATATAATATTATATATATAGTTTATTTGTTCTATGTGGGACCAATCTGTAAAGACCGACACAAGAAGTCGCCGACTAGAGAAGACGCCAGTCGACTAAGGCTAGAAGTGAAGCATGGCTAAGCTATTGATTGTTATAATATTATGAGAGTAGAAACGTTTACCGGAAAAGTCAGTTGGAACTATTAAACGTTCGAACAAAATACTATTTTCTAGAAACAATTATGCAGTACATTTTATTGTGATCAAAATGAGGAAAACATTATGAATCTACATTTTTGGCAAATTTTGTCAGCTAAAAATTAGATACAATATATTTAAAATCATAATACCAAGGCATTTTTGTTGTAAAACCCTCACTAACTAAAATGATTCAGCATTCAAAATAACCCAAAAATTATTTTTAATTCAATTAAAAATAACTTTCAATGATATATCAATTTATAAGCCACGGGATTCATATACCTATGTTAGTCTAACGTGTGGCATTCTTATAAAAAGTAATGCTGTTTAAGTGAATCTTATTTCTGATATTAATGACTCAAGAAAAAAAACCGCCACTTTCTTATACAAAGAACATATCAGTTCTTTGTGGTTAGTTTGATTGCTTGTTGTGTGGTTTTTTTTATTTGACCTAATCAATAATCAAATAAATACTCGGATCTTTGGTTTTTGTAAAAAAAGAGTAGTAAACATGAAATAAAAACTAAAAGTTGTTTTCATCCATTAGCACATTTACACAAATCAATCTTTGTGAAATATTAATCTTGTGATTTGTTATAATTCAGTTCAAAAAGAAAAAAAGTTTTAATTATTACGCTTTGGATTTGGTCGGTGTTTTTCTTTATTGGAATTTAAGTGATTTTGATAAGGTAAATACTTTGACATTCTTATCAGAGAATTTTTTTTTTAAAAAGAAGATGGTATTTTTTTTGGTTTATAGATTTTTGTAATCGGTTGTTTTTGTAATGTATCAGGAAGTTGAATCTATCAAAGAACAAAATCATGTATTGTGTTGCTAAGTATATTTTTTCGTGTTGCGAATAACTTATTTTACTTTGTCTTGTAGAAAGGAAGACTATCTGAGAGTTTCGAAAAGCAAACTGGTGTGAGACAAGGTTGTATATTATGACCCGTGCTTTTTCGCATGCTTAGGTATTAATGATATCCGGATACCGGATTGGAATCCTTAACCATTATTATGATGACGTATGGAGATGTGTAGCTTTCCTACCTAGTTACAGTTAAATTTTATTTTGACGACGTTTTATTCAGCATGATTTTCAAACTTTTACATACATATACGTATATCAAATATTTTTAAAATTTTGAAATGGTTTTTTGATTTCAGTTTTATTATTTTGTTTTTATTTATAGACTTTCGTTGTAAATGAAACTCAATCGATGTCTACGAAGGAGAAGTGAGTGCATTTACGCTTGACAGTATAAACAGGTACTGAAATGCAGTACTGCAAACGGAAATTTAGACTCCAACAGTTGCTAACTTGAACACGAATCTTGAAATTGTTTGGAGGTAGCTCTGATTTTCAGAATTTTACGTTAGGATGGTTTAGAACACAGAATCGTCAAGTGTGTTAATTTTTTACTTGTCATTTCACTTATTTTCATTCTCAATGTTTACACTTTATTTTACATTGGTTTCATTGACTGTCAAGTTACATATCCAATATTTCTTCAGTTTAAAACAATTAAAATTCAATATTGTTCCTAATGATATTACCGATGATTTGTTTTTTCAAATCCTTACAAGATTATATGTATCATCCCATCCAACCTTTTTAGATTTTGATGTTAGGCAGACCAAATTTAATATTTCCTTGCATTTTCATTGATAGAATTAATCAGGATGTTCGGTCGAAAGTGCATGTCGTGTTCAAAACCCCCAGCACCGACTACGTACCTTTACTGTACGGATCTCCCACGGACACGGGAGCTTTATCTGTATGCTGTGTACATGAGAGTTTTCTAAAAGCTCGCCATACATTTTCACAAAAATACATCGAAAAACTAGGAAAAAGCTTGATGATTTTTATGAAAATTTAGTTCTTCCGACTATTTTAGCTCTAAGCTTACCTCAAAATCACAGTAGTCGAAACTTATGCAAAACATACGTCAACGTCAATTCAAAGTCAATTGAAAAGCTATTCATAACATATTTAAAAATGTCCACAATTTTTAAAGTAGCAATATTATTGTTAAGTGTTATTCGAAATCTCGAAGGATATCAATTTGTTTTAATTCGGAAAGAATTTAGCTATCTTTGCTTAAATAATACGTGCGAGGATGGTGGTCTACATTTGATTTGTTACTATGTAAGTTGAAATATTTGTTTCTCTATGCAGCATTTGATGTAATTTGGTTTTGAAAAACTATTTCCTCGATAGCTAAATCCAGGGAATGAATAATCGAAGAAAAACGATGCTGATCAATGGTCACAACGGAGTTCGAAACAAGTTTGCTGTTCGTTACAAGATTGCAAATATGTTACTCTTGGTATTTGTGGAATAGTGTTTTGAAAATAATCCATGTTTTTAGTTTTTCCTCAAATTCAGCACTGGGATAGGGATTTAGAGCATATGACACGAGGGTATCTAAGACATTGTTCGATTGCCAAGGACAAATGTCATTTTATATGTAAATTAATTTAAATTTGGTTTTAGTTAGTTCATTTCAAAGCGGTTTCTTTTCGATGCCGACAATGAAACAATTACAGTCGCAATGACTTATTCCTTCAGTCCAAAGTTTCCATTGAATTGGTTTGTTATATCGATTATGAGATCATGGTTGTTAGAAATTAACGAAATCAGCACATTTGGACAATTCCAACATCCGTAGGATGTGCTTCTGCCGTAGTTAAGACGGCAACAACAAGAAATGATATCAAAAAAAAACATTTTAAAAAATGTTAAAAAGGTGTCGGGTCCAACAAAAAGTGATGATATTCACAGAGTCGGCTTTGTTTCTATTAAATATTTCTACTTACGTTTGTATACAAACAATCGCTCCGAGAAATATCACCATCCAAATTTTCCAGACGACCAGCGATTGTCGAGTTTCTTGAGAAAATTAATTTCACAAATTTGTATACAAACCTAAGTGGAAATATTTAATAGAAAGAAAGCCGACTCTGTGAATATCATCACTTTTTGTTGGACCCGACACCTTTTTTACATTTTTTAAAATGTTTTTTTTTGTAACCTTTACATTGAATATTTTGGTAAATGAAATTTTTGGATACTTGGAAACTTATTCTTTACCAGTACTGCATCAGTACTGTCTATACCGTACTATTGATTTTCGCCTTTTGTGTTATGTAAATTATTTGTATCAAAATATGCCAAGGAAATACCAAGCTTATTATGAATTTAGTCACGCATGGAACACCAGATGAGGGAAATAAAATTAAATAATGAATTAGATACTTCGAACCTCATCCAAACTTCTAATGAATAACGTATCCTCTCCATATCAAACCAAAATTGTTCGTGTAAATTTAATTGTGGTCACCTAGCAACACCATTGCCGCTATGTCTGACTTAAATACTTATATATTAATGCTAAATAATAATCGACATGACAATTAATGTAACACTTAACACTCTCGAAAAAATTGTTCTAAGCCTGATAAACCCAAAAGGGAGGATACAAGTAAAAGAAACTTGTGAAAAAATAAATAGTTCGAAAAAATTATACACATGATTGACATTGATTTTTTTTTATTATTAATTAGCACTTGCTCGATGTTTCTAAATGCGTCGTAAGACTATTGACATCAAGCGGATACCGTCTCAAATATTTCTTAGATGGCTTATTGTCACAAAAATTTGCTTCTCTAGTCTTGCCTCGAGAGCTAAGCTAGTAAACAGTTTGCTTCAGGAAGACCTATGAGTATGAAACGTCTTTTATAGAAGTGATGTATCTTTTTCGGTTTAAAAGCTTCCCTGGAACAGGTTCTACCCAAAAAATAGACATAAAAGACAGATGTTGAATTCAGAAGCAAAAGACATTTTAATATGACCCCATGGCTATAGTGATTATGCTCCTGGACACACTTGTTCATCATTAACTAAGGTACCTACAGATATATCTTCGTGTGCATGTAGCTTTTAAGTAGTGTGATTGATCATGTAGATATCTTCGAGTTAAACTTTAATAGCGCAGAAAGATTTTATAGATAGATACTCAATTTATTTATTTCAACGTTATAACCATAATATTGTATGACAGCGAGACATACTACTCAGTCTATTTTTTTTTGTTGAAAAAAAAAATTCAACGATTATAAAAATATGATACGAACTAAAGAAAATATTCCCAACAATCTTTCTTCTTCAGGAATGAACGGTGATCGCGACTTAGCGCTTTTCTTTTTATTTAATGCAAGGTGATCGAAAATCAATTTCTCCTCGTTACGGGGTTACTATGATTACTTAGGTACATTCTTTCGAGGTCGATTGTTGGGTTGGGGCGATCGGAACTGTGGGGGGCATCAAATATTTTACTAAATCGATGATTGATTCAATGACAATTGAAATAATTCTTTTTTTTTACTCAGGTAAACATTATAAATTTCAACGGAATGACAGTGTGTTAGATTGATTTTTTCTGGTTGATCATCCAATTTGAATGATTGATGTGAAGATATCGGATAAATTTTTTTAAAAAAAAGTTCTATCTCAGCAGGTATACTTCGAGTAAAATTTTAAAAATTTGGCAATAATATGGATGCAATTTAATTCTTTTGTTTTCTGGGTCCGAGTAAAAAAGGACTGTTAGAGCTGTGTTATGGCATCGAAGCGAATTTCAACATTCTACCGTAAGCTGTTCTTCTTGTTATAAGGCTTTATGTTAAACACAGCTTCCCAGTCAATAGGTGGGTTTAGCTTGCGAAAGGATACGGGTGAAATTTTAAGTTATTACTGACCTCGAAATGTATCCTCTTCCCACGATATTTTAAAAAAATAGCGCCTAAAATTTTTTTTTGTTGTTGAATATTTCGATAGGTGATCAAACTCTAATAACAAACATCTGCTACATCAGTAAGCGAACCTTTAACATCTGCACAAATTTTTTTTATTTTGAAATATATTAAAATTTACATTACTATGGATTGCAATATATTGATTCGCTCTTAATTTACATATTATTGTAAACTATGTCGCAATGGAAGATTTCAATCCAAAATACGTTTGAATTTCAAATTTACCACTTTCTTGCCTCCTTGATAAAACGCAAAATATTTCCCGAAACTTACGATTCTCATATACCACGTGCTATTTTAACCATAGGCAGATATATCCCAAACAAAACGAATATATTAATAAAATAGTCGTTCCATATATTCTCTCGTTCGTTTATATATTGGAATATTTATTATAATGTGGAAAGTATAAATGGTTGCCAGTAAGGTACTTTGGGACCAAACTATGGTATGTATACGTTCGAATATGAAAATTTCGTGAGGAAAAACCAAAACAGTTGCTCACGATTTCTGATGTCTGCGCGCAACAACAGAAATCCCATAGGGAGCCCATGGACGAGACAAAATGGACTATAATCGAACAACAGAAATAGTACAACAAATCTCACAACTATAATGCATTTTAGCAGATAGGAACTTGGAATATTTCTGAAATGGCTAAAAGTAATGCAAATGTGCAATGCAAATAAAAATTATATACACATTTTTTTTTTGTATTTGTTTATTTACCTTTGAATGTTTGATAAAAAGATATAAAATCTGGATTTTCTATAAATCGAATGAATATTACTGCGTATTTATGAACTACTTTACGAATAAGAACAATATGGTTACACGTTTTCATTTTATAATCGCCAATGGGTTATGGGGTTATATTGAATGGTTCTAAAAGGAGTAGCAAGTACACTTTTTTTTCAAATTGAAGAATTAAATTTGTTGTGCTACCAACTTAATGTTGAACTTAGAACGAAATTGAATGATTTCGTCAAAACACAGAATGATCGAACGCCAAAAATTTGTAATTGTTGCTGCTCGATTGTTTATTTGTCTGTGTATTCAAAACACACAGAGTTAAAGATTTTTAATAGACTTTGAATGTTGATGTCTTTAATTTATCGCTCTTAAATGTATCCATTCATCTTTTTATCAAATTCATGTGTCACCACAAAACAGTAGTTGCCGTCAAAATAAATACAAATGAACTAAATGCCGCCAAAAACTACCAAGCTATAATAAATTATAAAAGTCGTTTTTTTTCTCTCTCTCATTTAAATTTGGTTTTTCTATTTTCAATTTTCATAAATGTTGCAATCAGCTTATCTATCTACGAGACATTAATAAAATCAGCTTAGATAGATTTGGTATTTAAGAAACTGTCACCTTGTGATTTATTACTACCTTAATAGGAGGTCTATGCTGTGCCTAAACTAAACAAACAACAACTACGTCGCGTATTCAATCAAAATGCTGGCACCCCATATAACTTGTGTTCATTATACGCCAAGTATATTGTTGAATATTTTTCCTATTTTTCATAGTTTTGTTGTTAGATTTCCTCTATACACATACGTTAAATACAATTGATTGCAATCATATAGGTACGGTTTAATAGGCATGTAATTTTTTTTCTAAATTGAAAAATACTTTGTAATTTACCGACGTTGCTTAGTAGAGTTTATCGACTATTGTGTGTCGATTTTTTTTATTTTTTTTGGTCCACATCGTACTATATCTTTATTAATATTTAATAATTTTTTTCAAGTTATATTTAGCGACGTGTAGCATAGATGTGCGTCTGCATTAACAAAAGATTTAAGCCAGTAACCCAGTATTATAATTATTGTATTATTTTGTTTATTTAAAAATACTTTCACTTTCGTCTCTCTCTTTAGTCTTTTTCAGATCAAAGCAATGCGCAAACTGCTCACCTCCAATATGTATCAAGGTCGGAATACGCACAAAAACTCTATGAAAATGGGATGCCATCAATCACAGCCCGTACACCTGTAATGCACTAGAAAAAACGCAAAATTTGCTATCGTCGTCGCGAACCTTATGTGGTGTTCATAATTGTTTTATCCCAAAGTAGTTATCACTAGGAAAAAAAATCGGCCGCACCAATGTATAGTGAAAAGGGTATCGATAAGCAACAAACAGTTTCATCACAACCGCCTCCCCCACTACACCATCATATTCATCATCACCATCATCCACCGAATCATTCTAATCATCAACATCAGCAGCACACTCATTCGAATCCTCATCAAATTCAAATTCAACATCAACAACAACAGCATCAACAACAGCAGCAGCAGCAACAGCAACAACAGCAGCCGCAACAGACCACAATGTTCACCAGGTGAGTAACATTCAATTAATTCAAATCCATAGCACATAGTCATAGAGCCGTTTGATATGTTCACTCACGTGCCCTATACGCTCACTTAAGGCGCCTTAAATTTTTTTTAAATTAAGGGTATAGCCTGGTACCGGATTCGATCAAATATAATGCGACCAGCTGAAAACTCTACACTATTTCTACAGTATCGCTGTGTGTAATCGTTAGGTGCAATAAATATAATTTAATTAAAATCGAACATGCAACCGCACCTCAAAAAACCTATCGACCGGAGTGTTGGAGGTGGCGTTGTTTTTTGGCCTTAACTTTAATGTTTTTTTGTTGGATGGGTTATAAGGTGATGGCAATATGTAACGGGATTATACAAGAATTTTTCGATGGAATTGAAAATTGGTTGGAGCATAATTGGGTATTGGACGAGGGTTAAGGTGTTGCAAAACTATCGCCGCCACCTTATGATTTTAATTAGTCGAAATCGATGGGAATTTAATGTTACCTAAAGTGATCGCATAGTGTTTCAGGGATATTCGATGTATTATGAATTTTGTAATATTTTGTTTTTATGGCTCATACTATGCAGTAATGGCATTTTAATCGAGCCCGAGAAAAGAATCTTCAAGGATGATTTCGAGTCATTTGAAGACGGAGTAATTCGGTGAGCAATCAACTCCAAAGCCAAGATATCAAACAGGGCGATTCAACCTTAAAAAGTGTATTACTCATAATATTGCCCTTTCAAAATTTTTCATTGCTTACTCTTTCATATGCCCAAAAGGTACACCTCAACAAGATGCAAAATATTATATTATTGATACAAAAATTTTTAATCATATTTATTTGCTTGTTGTCTGAATTTCAAATCGAAAAGCCATGGTAGGAATAAATTTATTAAGTACCTTAAAAATAAGATCGGATAAAGGGACCCTCATAATATTCCAAATCAGAGAAAGGACTCTCAATGAAAATCCAATTCATCTATATCAATTACACAACAATCGGTAGCCTATTCCAATTGGATATTGAAAGATTGTAAATCTTACCGGAACTATCGATTCAATTGGTAATTGATTCAGTTTTGCAAGAGTGTGCATGTAACAATATGTTTTTCGTTCAAATTCGAATTATACTCGTTTCTCGAACTAAATCTTGGATTGAACAGGGTCGGTAAAGCTTTTTGACGCAAAGAAAATTTAATTGAATTAAATTCTGTTGTAATAAAAAGTTGTCGTGTTAAGTAGAACAGAGGCACAACCGTTCTCGTTGAACAAAAAATATGGGTTTGTAAGGAGCTACTTATAAATGTGTAAGTCTTAAAAGTTTAAACTTACTTGTGGGTTTATGGTACTACCTATATGCCAAGTGTGAAAAATGTTTTTTTTATCTTGCGGCGCAGTGTGTATGGAAGTAGGAAATGTGTATGCTCTATATCTTATGAAGGGTATTTACTACAAAATTGAAACATAGTATATAGGTCTATTAGCCTCATTTCCTGATATAAAATTTTTTATTAGGGGCATCGCAAGAGTGGGGGCCAAATAAACTCACATATTAACCGCGCTTCATATCTTAACAAGGTGTAGAGTGTAGTTAGAACGAATTTAAAAAAAAACTCTGAATAACTCTTCACAAATCTGCCAAAAGTTTAAATAACCTGCTGGTAAGTTTTGATTCGAATTTTGCTTAGGGAAAAAAATTATATTATGAATTACTTCCTCGTGGACAGAGTTGTTTTGTTCGGGAAAAACTTCAACCTTTGGAAGCCTGTCTTAATCGATCAATGAAAATAACTCTACCATAGTTTTAGTTAAAGGTTTTTTTGTGTAGGAATAAATCTGAAATTTCTTCCAGTTGTAAGTAAAGGCAAAATTCACTTTTGTTATTACTTCTGATTTTTATAGATGGAAGTATTTATTTTTAAATTTGGTTGCTATTAAGTGTATAAGGACAGACAACACTACGAGTAATGTATGCGAACACATATCAAAGAAAAAAGAAAAATGTTAAAAGACCATATCACTCTAAACTTTAGTCATCGTTCTAAATGTGTAATGAGAAAATGAGCCTGTTGAGCAGAAGATTACAAACAAGATAAATGCACTGTGAAGAAAAAGGCAAAGGTACCACCAGAGCAACAGCATCGCCCAAAGATCTCAAGTGAAATATAAGAACAAAGGACCTGTAGGCGCCGCATTAAGTCAATTAGTGTAGCATTCAAGAAGTCTTCTTATTTTGTTACTTTATTTGCTGTTTTTTATTATTCGTTCGTTGTCATTCTTTTTATTTTCGTCCTCTTATGCACCACTCTACCCAGCCGGGATTATATTTAAAAGTCTTTTTCTCACATTTATGGGTACGGTGTATAATACCCCATGTCACACTGTGGCTAAGGTTCTTTTCACGTCGGCCACCATCGACCCTCTTGTCCATTTGCCATAGTGTTTCATATGTGTTTCAACTTGTTAGTCGCAGTATATGATCGCGATTGAAATTTGATTAAAGTAGCGGGAGGAGAAAATAATTAACGAAAAAAAAAATAGTATAGAAGTTACCCTACTCGGCAAGACTCACTATAACCAAACATTTTGCCATCATCAGAGATGGGAACATCTCGTCGCCTTATAGCGTGCACAGGTACCACCTTCAGTTCGGTATGAAGGAGTTATAATCAGTTCACGATCGATCGATTCCAATGGATAGAACAAGTTTGATCGGGAATAGTTTATGATCAGTGTTTCGAAAGTCTAACAGAAGACAGAACGGTAATGAACTTCAAACAAACACACACTCACACACGTATGTTAATTAAAAATCAAAAATGTATTAATACTCGGTAGATACGCGTTTTTACCTGAATCGTATAAGATGATCAGTTTATCATAGATCACTTGTCCGATCGTAGTATTTGTTCCGTGAATATCAGTAGATCATGTTTTTCATGCTGACGAACTTGCTATTAATGAATATAGAATATTGCTTTAATTAACAAATTAACATCAGTTTAATTAAGGAATAAATCAGATAGCGTATGCTTTATCAACCATGTACTCGTATTTTCCGATCTGATGTTAGTGAGGAATGGTGTGAGAACAAGGCACCGTATTATTTGAATTTATTATTTTTGCTTATACTTATGAAAACTTGGGGGTGCTATAGTCGGTAGACCAAAGCATACTTCTTATTTGTAGAATTCGAATCGTAATTAGAAGAGTTATTGAAAATTATTCAAACAAAAAAGGTAAAAAATTCCGAGGCAGAATCCCTATTGTTATATACTATTCAGATGGAGTTGCAATCACTATGAAAATACTTTCGGTTGTATACATTTTCACGAATTCCGGCATATTTCTTAGATCTGATAATCGAATTGTTCTTCTTACTTACAAGGACTTTTTATATAGACACCTTTGCGTATGTTTTGACATATTCCCCCATATTTGTTAGATCTGATAAGATATCATATTATATTTTATTTCCACGGGATTCAAATATAATTATAATTTAAATTTCTGTATGATGGAACTACTCTACGGATAAAATTAACTAATAACAAAATTGAACTTCCGAAATAACCTCCTTGTCACGAAACAATTAGTGTTATATTTTGGTTTTGATCGTGTACCGATCTACCATATAGGTCTAGGTTGTTAAAGTTGCACCCAGGCTATTAGAAATTTTTTCAAAAAGTAGTCAGTGTATTGCATCCAAATGGACAACATTTTCAAGTTCTTCTGCTCTAGTTTGACGTGATTCAAAATACCCTTTTCTCTTTCTTGTTTGTTCAACACTGTTTTAGACAAAAAAATCTCAATTCAAATTTTATTTTTGGTTTCAATGTTAACAACTATCTCTAAAAATTCCGAATTGAATTCAAAAGGCCTAGCTTAAGCCTATCAGAAATAACTAAGCCGACGAACTAACTAGCGAAAAAAAAACAAAAGATTTAAGCGACAAACCTGGATTTCAGTAGTAATTGAAAGCCATTGAAACTGATCAAGTCGGTTAGTTGGGTTGATAGACAAGCCATCTTACTATAGATGGGTATTATATGCGTCTAATTAAAATTCTGAGCTGTTTCTAACTGAACAAAAAACCAAATAGGAACATAGTTTTTTTTTCAAACACGGCAAAGTGTACATGTAAGTTTATTTTTATTACTTTTTTTTTAATTTTGACGGTGCCCATCAAATTAGAATTCAATTAGAACACAATGGAAAATAATTTCGGTAGTCAACCGGATTAAAAGGGGCTATTGGACGCAACGCAATCGCGCGTTTCTATTGATGACGAAGTGGAGTCAGATGTCAGGTTTAAATTGGTCCTACTTGAAATAATCTTAAAGAAGTTAAGCTGTCCGATTTCCGTCAGGGGTTTTGTATTACACAAATCTTCTAGTGTCTGGGATTTCTTTTGTTCTGGCTCTGACTTAGGAATAGTTTCGATGAGGATGGAATTGAGCTGGGGCTTGAGTTGCCATAGTGTAAGCGGTGAGGAATATGGAAGCAAAATAAATAAAAACTATAAGAATCTAGAAAAACATCTTCATCCTTTCTTAAGTTTGACTAATAGTTATATTGTTGGTAGCAACTTTTTGATTATTTCTTTATTATTGCCGGTGTATAAATCTCGTTTTAATGATAAATGTGTTTGAGGGGAAAGTTTAAAGGTGTTAATTTTACCTCAATCTATTTTTTTCCATTTGATTTTTTTTTTCTAAAGGTTATTCTACGTTTCTTCTAGTTACCGCTTCAAAATTGGATAGAAGTATGATAGAAAGGTGCTATATAATGTGGTATATAATATACAATCTAATTATTATGAGCACAACAATGAAGATGGTCATTTATCATGTGATGTCGGCGTTTGGAATTAGATCAGACCGACATATTTTTAGTCAAGAAACTGGTACGATGTTGGAAATTAATTGAACATATCTTGAAGAAGTTTGATGTTAAATTATTTTTGGTGATTTACTTTGGCTTAGAAAGTTAATATGACTTATTACAATCTAAGATACCGTTAATGTATAAAATAATTGATAATGAATCACAGTTGAGTCGATGATAGAAGAAGTAGTGCAATTACCAATTAGGACAAGTGTGGTGAAAGAGTTTTAAAATATCGATACGTAAGACTTTGGTATGGATACTTTAGACTCACTTTAAAAAATTGTCAGCTTTTCTTATAAAGTTTGAGTAAAAAATAGTCTTTTATCTCGAGTACATTCTATGGAGTGTGTAGGAGATACAATTTTCTACGCTGTTCTATTTAGATATTAAAAAATTGTGTTTCTCACGTGAAGCTTCGATTTAATTGGTATTTGTCTTACTGTTGACTAGGAATGTATGTCACAATAAGGTTCGCAGAAGGTCAAAAGATTGAATGTGATCTACTTTTAATGGTGGAACGAGCTATAAATTGGAATTCAATATTTAAAGCAGATACTAAGCTATCATATGATTAGTTGAATGCCTCTCTTGGACTGTTGAAATTTTTAGATGTTTGTAAAGCTGCGACTTGTTCAACAAGTTTCTAATTAACATGACATTTTTAATGACAAAGTAATTACATAAAAGGTTTAAGATAATTTTTCGACTGATATACCTAAACCTCTATTCCATAAGAGTCGATTAAAATCCACTATACTCGTACAAGAAGTTGTTTTTCTCGCAGAAGCCAGTTAACGTGACATTTATGTATGAATTCAAATCAATTATCAAGCCATTATGTCGATCATTTTGACAGGCATATCATCTGACAAGTGGTAGAACCGTACCTGCGCCAATACACCGCCGGAACCCAAAACATTGACATATGAAGACTAAGTGAGGTCAGGAAAGAAAGACCTCAGCTACTATGGATCTTGCCCGATTGCATCAACAATGGAAAAGGATCTCGTTGAGAAAGAACAACAACAACCACACCGACTTGAAATAGGAATCAGATGGGTACTTCGACTGATTTATATTTCATTGTCAATGGAGTTGATAGCGACGGCGGTGACTTGTATCCTGTTCCAATGATGATCTTCATCTCAGAGCCCGAGTCAGATCCACCGACTTGGCTGATTTGATCGACTGGCGAATTGAATTTATCTCAGCACGTCAGTTAGCAATTCAATCCAAACGCCAGCAAATGATTGTTTTTGCCGTGTGTGTTGTGTGCCGGCAGTTTGGCCAAGATGCATCTCTCTCTCTTCAGAATCAAATAATTGCATTGTTACCGGCATCTTACCTATCATCGAAGACCTCTTGAGAATCAGTTCTTTATTGAGATGATCGCTAATCAATCAGTCGATCATCAGGGACCTGATCGAAATGGCATCGATCGAAAATATTTTATGAAATCGAACTGCTCTCTAATTAGTAATTATCTTTGGAGGGCCTACAGTTCAGTAAAAGCCTTCTACAGTACAAGAAAAAACTCAGGTAAACTAATAATTCCCATGGGGAGGGAGAACCACTAAAAAAAAAGCTAAACTGCTCGGTCCGATAAATTGGAATGCCAGAGAGTCACCGAAAGGTGCCTAGAGGCAGGCACGCGCTGTCAGGTAAACACGTAGGGAATATCTGAGGAGGACCTGATCCATCCGTGCTACATGTAGGCATGCGTTGGGGAATCTCAAAGAAATGAAAGAGGAGCTCTGGGATTATTATAAGGGCGACATGGAATATAACCGCGTATAACGGGCGAGAAAAGATTTTTTTTCCTTGATCCTTTTACCTTCACATGACGGTCTCAACTCTTAGCCCAGGTCTTGATCAAAGTGTTTAAGATATCGTCTTTTTTATTATTTGTTCGATGTCGGCATTTTTTCGCCATTCATTTGCGGAGCGAGTGCTCCGAATATTTGTGGCATCGTCATTGAAGTATAAAACGAAAAATAAGTTACAGCAAGGTTGAGGCTGTGAGGTAGTAAGCAAAGTTTTCCGATAATTTAGAGTGCGATATGCCAATGCCATGGGGGTTTTTACTTCGCGCGTTCTTTCGAAACAGACCTTTCTGTTATCTGATTGTGTTTTCTGTTACCTTATCGGTAAGTTGCCGGTTTTTTTTTAAACCAGGTAAAATTATTACGTACGTTCCATAGAATATATGAGAGCATATCGTAAACTTGTACATGGCCTAATTAATTTGGTACGGCTATTGAACATAGGATTGGCGCAGAAGCATCTTGATTAAAATTAGACGAAATGTTGGCTTTTAATTTTCAGAAAAAAATTATACTGTATAGTTCTATAATTCATTCTTAAATTGGTAAAGTGGTGGTCATCACATCATGCTGGAAATTGTGCTCAAGAACCCGAAGGAATTTATTAAATAAAAACATAGTTTTGGATAGAGGTAGTAATATTTTCTATCTCAGGAATGGCTGATTCCTGAAAGTTGAAATATGGTGTGCATGTAGATACACCTACAGGTTAAAAAAGAAAAAAAAATTATTTTAAATTTTTTTGAGAATTGGGTACTTTCTAATTACATATTCGTTTTCATAACTGAAGGAAAGTTGGTACATGGATGCTACTCGAAGGAGTAAATTGTACTGATTTCGCCTATCATGTGAAACATCTGGCCACTGTGGTAATTACTGGTGGTTATCTTAATTAAGAAAGCTTAAAAGCCTTGTACTTTAGAGCAAGAAAATTTTCTAACTTCAAGTGTGGCCGAAAGATGGAAGTTCAAAGAAAAGATGGAGTTATGTTTGCCTAAGGTGCTTTGAACTGACGTTTCCATACATTCTGTAACAAATATATGTTTATATGCACATCGTAGATTATTTTCGATCCCACGAGTACTATGAAAAAAAGTGAACTATTAGTTCCTTCTCATGGATCGAAATCAAATAAAAATTCGAATAGTGACTTCTAAGTGGCCTACTACGACATTACAAGGCATAAATAAGAAGCCATGACGACCTGCATAGTTCTGTGTTAACAAACAAATCAATCATTTGTGCGCGAGACACTTATGAAAGGAGTACAGACAACTCGAAATATTTACTGAGAATCTTTACATACCAGAAAAAGGTTTTTTTTTGTTCATCTTCTGTTCTTCTACAACATCTTTCATTATTTGGTCGTATACAACCCGAAAACTTCTCACAATTTCTCGATTAGCTCCAAAGAAAAGTTCGATTTTCTGTTTCGTCATTATACTGCCAGCTGAGGCATCGAGTATAAAAGTGATCTTCGAGAAAAAACCATGATGATGATGATCTTGATCTTGTTCGGTTATTCTAACTGGCTAACCATTGACTTCTATCTGCAAGTGTAGGCTATACCAAGTATCTTGTATCTTCTCGTTTTCGAGCACTTCACCTATTGTGACATAACAAATTTTGACAATTACAAATAACTATTAGCCGATCAGATTGACATAGAGATAATCGGTTAAATATCTGGTTGCGCTAGTATGGTACCTAACTGTGGCCGGTATCCGATGTTGAAAAGACTTTAAGACACAAGACGAGGCTAAACGGCTCTATAGAAGTTCTCTAGCTTTACGTTGGACTTACGCTTGAAAGATGCTGGAGGTGCAGGATGATGGAACCTATCAAACAGATTGTGGATTTTTTTTTTTTTGATGTGAACCAAATATTTATTATTTGTAATCCATGAGAACTTTTCGGAAAAAAATGATCAAACAATAAGATAAATGCCGACTAGGTTTTGCCCGTTTCAAATAATAAATAACAAAAAACTTACTAGATATTTGACCAGCATTAAAGATTTGTCTTAAAGAGATTATCGATTTTTTTAGTTTTGATTAAAGGGCATTGTCAATGGAATAATGGTGATCACACGTAATTCTCGTTGTTCCTTAAAATTTTTGTATCGTCAAATTTGTTAAAAGACATTTAAAATTTTAGTTTTGAATATTCAATGAATATTCAATGCGATCTATTTATGGGCGGAATATAATTTGATTTCCATTGTTGTTTTCTTGATCGCTGGGGAAAATGGGGAAGGTTATCGAAGATGTCATGAAACTGTCTTTGAAGGTCCAAAGATCGTATCAAGAAAGGGAGGAAATTGTTTGCCATCGACTTTTAGTTTTGAAGTTTCGTTTCCATTCCATGGTATAGAGTGTTTGATTTTTTAATTTAAGTGGTCAGTTCCGATAATACTGCAAAAGTTATAGGACGAAGCCTCAGTTGTCGGAGAGTTTTGGGCCATTATGGCGATGAAACAAGTAGTGACATCATGTTAAGTCATTTTCAAACTACATATGTATCAAAGTTACCGGTATTGGACTCAGTTCAGAAAACCAATTCAAAATGGTCAGGGCATTACATGACATACTATGAGACGGATCTGGTCAAGCATATCGAATATTATTACCACAATCGGTATCCTGATCGGAGACTGTCGAAAAAACCAGCACGCTTAAGTACCCAGCCTCCTTTCAAACGACTTCTATAGAAGTTACTTCAATAAGGAGAAAGAGACAGTCCTTCATCTTCTTTGTACCTGTCCAGCTCTATTTGCTACGTGAAACTCTGAGATTCATGTTTCACCACGTTTATATTTCACCATAATGTTCACTATCACATATCTTAGATAACATTTTTGAATTACACACATTCCTGCTGGATGACCTACGTCTAATGTCGATGTCGTTGACTCATTCCAAGCAAAAGCTAAAAACTTTAGTTACGACAAGCATTGCGTCTTTTCAATATTGTTTGGCAACATCTTAGTTTTGAACACGGTGGTGGTTGGGCACGATGTTAAATTCTCGCAACATAACGTTTGCACTATTGAAAGTGAAGTTAACTTTATTTTCTAAAAGCTTCATTCAATCTCCTTACTAAAACAAATCGGGGAAGAAAAGAATGATTTCTGAATCAAGGTTTACTGAGAAAAAAATGAGAATTTATAGCCAATATTTTATCACAATCATTTAACTGGACAATAAATCAAGCCACTCCTCTTTATTAAAGAAATAAAATGACACGAAAAGTTCTGATATCAAACGTTTGTTTCGAACAAAATGTCAACTCTAGGTTGTTAAACAAATTCTTAGAGCAAGGCTATTTGTAATGTCGGCTATGTTCGGAAAAAAAATCTAACAAAGTTTACTGTCATATTAAAATACCTTCAACAGATTTTTCTCTCTTTCGATGTTTAGTTGCGGTTCGAAATAAGATTTATAGTACTTTACAATAGTTTTGATTGCACGTTCATTTGTTTTACAATAGAAGTTAATTGCAATGTTTTGCGAAGTATCGATCGATCCAATTGTTTGTTTGTTTCGGTTGTAGTTAATGTATTTCTATTGGTTCTTATGTTGTTTACCCATGCAGAATCCTTGTACTTAAATCATAGGACTATTATCTGCGAAATATATTTTTGTACATGTATTTAATTGACATTAAGTTTTATTCTCTTACAAAATCCCGATATTTTAACTCTTAATACTAACAGAGTTCAGAGTTCGGGGTGAAGTTCAGGCCAAATAGGCTCGTGGTTATTTTTTTTAGAGAGTAGGCCAATATTGTAATATCCCTTTTTTGTATTACGATGGAATAGATAATATTCCCCAACCTATAAATAACATTACATAGGTATATCATGAAATTCATTATCTGGTGCCATGTTTCACCTTTAATTGCCATGAGCATTAAACTTTAAAATGATGCTAGTGATTCATGAATCATGACTCATATTACAAGCGGTGAAAATCTTTCGTCTGAAGAGCTGATCTAAATCTTAATTTTGATATAAATTCCTAGTTAGGTATATACATAGTTGCACAGTACTTTTCTGTCTCCCTATCTTGCTGAAGAACTTTTCAGGTAAACTAATTGCAGAATTATAGAATTTCATTACACCTAATACACCGTACGTACCTCATAAATTACCGCACTTCATTTCTCATTCATTGCCATCCAGCGTATATAAAACTTGTCACCGCTGGTCACTAATAGACCTTTAATTTCCCTTTAATAAAATTCAAATCACGAATAGCGCGTGCCACTTTAATCACACACATCAAGGCACATATCTAATCCGAAATGATACAAAAAGAATCTATTGACTTCGGAATGGGAATACTAAAAAGACTTTTTCTCATAGACTTTGGGTATTTTCCAACGTCTTGAATGTTGGTAAAAAGAGCGATAATTAATGACTTAGGTCCGGTGAAAGAATGACGAAAAAAATACATCATTCTACTCGTACATCAGTGCCTATCGAAAAGGACTATTCAAATTTTAACTGTTCAGAAGCATCAACATTCCGCTTTGTTCAAATGCTGACAGTACGCCGAGACGAATTTGTTTGAATTTTACCGAGCTGCCGCCTCACGTAACTAATTTCTGTTGTTTTTAGACTTCAACATTTCATTAACTTCGAAAATATGGATGTTTAGTTTTCGGATTTTTTTGATGGATTCACTTGATGATAGCTTGATTCTTAGTTCTTGAAATGAATGGGTCAGGTATTTGTGGAATGATCTATGAGAATTTGAAATTGAAAATAATTCTATTGCGTTGGTGTTTATGTTTGAAATTAGTACTATATTAGATTTATATTAAATTTTGTGTATGTTCTTGAAGCTTCAGTTACAATCCATTTCCGAAGGGGTAGATTTTCAAGCCATAAGATCTTCACGTCGACCCTTTATCAAATTAACTAAATCGAGGTGAAATTTGAATGATCTGATAAAATAAAAGCCAATAAAAACTTCTCGAAGTTGTGCTTTCAGTTCTTTAAAAGAACAAATTAAAACGAACAACATTTTTGTTAAAACAATTTTGTTTCTACTTTTAGTGTATCAATCAATGAGTTTCAATATATGTAGGTGGTAAATTCAAAGGTAAGATCAGTTTAGAGATAAAAGGAAAAAGTAGACCCACTTTGAATAAATAAAAAGTTATTAATATTATTATCGACAACATGGCTTTCGTCACCTTTTGCGTGAAAGTAACGTTCTTGCTAGGCTATTGTTATTTATTAAAATGAATTTCTGTATTATTTATAATACAGTATTGTTATCGATTTTTAAAAAAAAAAATTTGCTGCCCTCAAAATTTTTTTGTCCACGTTTCATGACTAGTAGACGCGAAAAAAGCAATAAAAATTTTCACTCCGTCTGTACGCCGTACCCCGTACGCCGTACGTCGACCGCCCCAAAATCTTTGAAGGCTCGTAGCTCTCAAACCAGTGGAGCTATTAAATTAAAATTTTTTCTAAGAATAGACTTGGTGGACCTCTTGAATTGACATTATTTTCAGGGGAGGAGGTGTAAGGGGGAAGGCGGGGTAAGCGTTTTAGACGAAAAATTTAGGTTTCTAGATCTCAGGAACCGATTGTGTTAGGAGGCTGAAACTTAGAATTTCTATAGAGCTTTGATAATGGACCCATTTGCAAAAAAGAAAACAGATATGGGTGAAGGGGTATGGGAGTGGAGGGGGAAGCAATGCGTCCGAAACGCAAAAAAGTCGAGATCGACACATTCTAAAATCCATATCTCCTAAACCGTTAATAGCAAGCAATTAAAACTTAACAAATATCTGTAGTTATACTAGAGGAGTAGATTGAAACAAAATTTTTGGGTGGGGGTAGTGACGTACGGGGGTGGGGGTTGAAATACTTAACATTACAATATCTCCCAAACCAGTGGCACCAGAAAAACAAAATTCGGTTTGAATACAAAGCTTGATAAATAAAGATTGCTCACAGTAAAATCTTTGAAGGGGGCGGGGGAGTACGTAAGTGGAGGGGATAAGAATTTTTCAAAAATAACACGTTTCATATCTCAATAACAGTGTAAGATGGTTGCTTCAAATTTTTACCAGAAGTAGGCCTAATAGAACCCTAGTAGGGAAAAAAAGTTTGGGGGTGTGGGTGTAGAGGGTGAGGGTGGGGAAGGGTGAGAAAGAAAAAGTTTCGATGCTAATATCTTAAGAATCTATAATGATAGGAAGCTGGAATTTGGTATTTAGATAGAGCTATAGTAGTGGCATGGTGGAAAAATAAAATTTTTTTTAGGGGTAGTATGGTACGGTGGTGGGGGGTGTTTTTCCTAACTTTAGAACGGCTTATGCTAAGAAGTTGAAACTCGGTACGTATATGTAAATTAACTAGAAAAGTAATTCTGATGAAAAAATTTGAATATTCATTGGCGTTCAGAAGGGGGGGGGGCAAAAAAAATATCGGTTAGTATAAAATGCATATATTTTCACGATTTTCGTCATATCTACTAGGTCTTTCCAAATATTGAATTCATTTTTTTTCTACGGATTCTTCATGGTAATACCTAGAAAGTCTTTTCAAGATTTTTTGAAATTCGACCCCTAAGAGGGTGTAAACTGGTTGTATACTTTTTCATGAATTCCACCATGTTTCTCAGGTCTGATCAGATATCGAATATCTTTTCACTTCCCCAGGCTTGTTTAATAATCACCTATTTTTAAATTTTGTTTTTTTCAACCTCTAGACCGCATCCCGGAATATGACCCAATTATTTAATTCATATGTTACACCCTTTTTTAACCGCTTCCCGAACTTTTTGTTAGGTTTTCAGTCACATAGTAACATACATCGCATCTCCGAATTGAACGCGCTCTGAACTTCTGCCGGAAAAATAATACAGTTGCGCCCAGACTGTTGACAGATTTTTTTAGTTTGTTATTAAACCAGTCAAATTTGATATATTTTGGTTAGAGACGCGGACATTAATTTTAATAGTTTGCAATTAGCTCGAATATCTATATTTTCGGCCATAATGAAAAGACTAATTTTTTTCTAAAAAATTTGTGGTTTACCACTTATTAACACTTTAGTTGTAATCGAAGAATACGGTCATTTATTAGTTTTTCTCGAGAACTGAAGAAGATAGCACCATAAAATTGGTATAATCAAATTAGAAAGCAAAATTATTTAGAAAAATTGTGTAACAACATTTTTCATCAAATGTATAGTCTAGCTTCTATGATCATTATATAGATATAGATATATATTTTTTGGAAAAATACCATGATTTTATAGACCACTAAAAATCAAGATAAATGTCTACAAAAATTGACCCACCATGGAATTTTTTTTTTAGCTCAGAAACCTCAGATGACTGGTGTTACTGTCCTATGACCTATAAAGCATAGTGCAGGGTTTGAACAGAATTGATGACAAGATGTTAACATAGTCATACTAGTCTGGGAGGCTTAGTGGCTAGAGCACTTGCCTTCGGTGCACCTGGTACCAGGTTCGAATCTGCTTGGTCACAAGTAACTTTCGAAAATGGGATTGGGTGCCGGACTACCAGTTCACTCAGCTGTAAATGAGTACCTGAGTTAAAATCGGGATAATAAGCACGGACGAGCGTGTAGCTGACCACTTCACCTCCTAGTGTTCCGTTGGTCTAGTAATGAAGTAACTCTAGCATTACTTCAAGGCCTAGGCCCGATTTGGGCTGTTGCGCCATTGATTATTATTATTATGTTAACATACATAATAGCACATATTTGACTAAAGCGTCTGAGCAATTATCTTCAATGTGGGCATTAACCTGTTCGAAATACTATTTCTTACTCAATGCCACGAAGATGAGTAATGATCCTACTACTTACCCGTAAAAAAATCTCGTCAGCATGTGTAAGGATAGTCGAATTGAAAATTAACTGTGGGAACTGAAACGTTACCAAGTTTCCTCTAAATGTTGTATTGTAGTAAACTCACAGCACCTATTAAATCTCTAATGAATACCTTCGTCCTCCTGTGTTATCCCATTGGTTCGGTGTTTCCCAACTTCTAGCCTAAAGTCTAAATAAAAGCATAAAACGGACAATCGCAGTGAAGACCTAAGATGAAAGACGAAAATTGCTTTACAAGTAGAATTATATGAAATTACAGTTCGTTCGAGTGAAGATCAGCTTCGGCTATAGGAAAAAAAGAAGATCTTTTGTAACATTCTACACTGCATGGGCGAATGCACCGCAAAAGAAATCCTTACCAGTAACTTTCTGATTTTCTCATTATGTTTTCTGGAGGCCCTGGGTAATCTTCAGCTACGGGTTCCTGCGATACATTCGCAAAATATAGCCAGAGGGCCTTTTAAAGTGTAAGACTGGAAGCTGCCCGATCTCATAACACACTTCTCTTGAGTCCGGGGCATGTTATAGCCGATATCACGGAAAGATCACGTCAAAAGAATACAGTAGCCCGGCTCGATTCTCTAATGGTCATTATAAGATGCCTCCACTGTTGAGAATGTATGGCAGCAGTCAGTGTGCTTGACTTTTTTCAGTTCGGATTTTTATAATACTCGAGGTTGATGGTTGCGTGGTAAGCCACCCCATGGACCTAATTTTCTCAACAGAAATGGACAAAAAATCAATCGAAGACCGGTACCTTACCTACTCGTGTATACCGTATTGTGAAATTTTTTATACAACTTATGGATCAGTGTTGGATCAAGACGAGGCAAGACAGGGAAATGCGCCAGGCGATGCGCAAGGTAATCACCAGCTATAAGATGCATTATAACTATAACCAAATGCCAAGACGAAGATATCGCCAGCGGTGGCCCAAGTTAAGATGTTTTAGCTTTTTATTTTTTGGTGTTGGGTAGATATCGCGTCTGTATTTTTCATACGGGAAGACTGAAAAGGCTAAGGCCAAATCGCTCCCGCTATGTTTAGAAAGACTAAAATTTCAGTTTCGTTTCGAGGGAATTTTAAAAACGCGCCAAAACCAGGAATGATTTATCTTTTGGCACAATGTGGTCCAGGCTGCTCTTATTTCTTCAATTTTTCTGTAGATACGACATCGTCCTAATACCCGTATGTGAGTATGTAAACTTTTCGATTTGCCCGCAAAATAAAATTCACATCGGTGAGGCTATTAAAGTGTTTCCAAGCGCGCGTACTGCACTGAACGAGTGCGTTCTATAATTTTCGCCTGGTATGTAAATTACCTTTGATGGATACTCTGCGTTGATTTTAAATCTGCCACCATAGAGATAGATTGGTGTAATCATTGGACGGGATAAGTGAGATAAGTCCTCGAGATTGTTCGACCGATTCAGCGCTTTTTGTTGGTATATTATAAGGCAGTCGTTATGGCACTCGAACATTACTTTTCCTCAGTGTCAGTGCACTTTACAATTGCGTATATGCATTGTGTGCCAATTTAAGAAACTATACAAAAGTGCAAAGTACTAATTTACTATAGCTTGAGAGTTATTTACCTGCCTACAATTTCAATTTGATCTGACCGAGGTTAGAGGTGAAGACAAGAAGATTAATTGATTGAGGTGGTTTTATTGGCTGTAGTGAAATGACACCACTATGCTTTAAAGTGTCTAGTAACTGAAGTAAACAACATCCGTTCGGACTCTAAAGCCTCAACGACATAAGAAGTCTGAGCTAGCGAAAACCAACTTTGATCAAAACTGTTTTTAGAATGATTAATTTTGTTTTTTAAACATAGCTAATCAATTTGAGCGTCAGATTGGTTAATATTAAATAAAAGTTTACTGGAAAAGTTCTTAGACGCTAAGTAATATGACGAAATTTGTGGAAACGTATCCTGCTCTACTGTCGTACATATGATTCTTTATGGAACTTATCTCCAATTTATGCCACAGTTTCAACCTTGTACCGTTCAATAGACATTCTTATCAATATTGGGTCATGAAGAAAAGCAAGAAATTCTGACTTGAATTTTCGAGTACCGCTGAGGGAAGAAGCTAAGGCGTCATCAACCCATAGCTCTACATAGAGTCTATAGCGCAACATAGAACACTAGAATTTTTGATTGCAAGGTACAGAATGGGTGTGTTTTTGTATCGCTAGAACGGCTTGTGCTAGAAAGTTGAAACTTGGTATGTTTCCATGGATGACTACCTTGTGTTAACAAAAATTGATTTCAGTTTTTGGGTTTATCTACAAACACTTTTCCAGATACCAGTAGATCGTTTAAGCCGGGTTGACACGTTACGAGTGGAATCGGAACGAGTCAACTCCGATAGCCGAGTTAACTCCATCTGACATTTACTCGGGCAAGTTGAGCACTGTCCGACTTTACTCGAATGGGATTTTAACAAGAGAATCTGATACGAGTAACGTTCGGGGTTCACTCGTTCCGATTCCACTCGTAACGTGTCAACCCGGCTTTAGGTCTGCTCGCATATCGAGTTGTGGCCTAAAATTCGATTTCAGATATTTACTGGATGCATACCGCAGCCTTAGTGTGAGTACAATGCTATAGTGACTAGGTTAGATTTTATTATTATTTTCTGAAGAAATATGAAATCTTCGCTTTAATTAAAGATCTCATGAATAATGAATGGTTCATCACTTTTATACGCAAAAGTGGCAAAAATCGTCTCCTTTCGCATAGCATGATCGCTGATTTCTTTGGAATACTAAGTTTGATCAGGTTGGAACCATATTAGTCTTATCTTAAGCTAAACCGACATCGTCACTCCTATGAGGACCCACTCCCAGTAATCTCATAAGACTAAGCTAACCGGAAAAAAATGAATTTCACAATGACAATTTAGTCTCGGCTCAATCTGGCGAAAAATTTATATAATACCGAAAATCATCAGTCTATAAATCACTGTCGACATTTTTTCCTATGGTATTCTACTTTTAACGAAAAGAAAATATGACATGGCGATTTTAATTTCTCTCTGATCTATCGCTGTGGAAAAAAATATCTATCTAATGCAAGTGCTTAGATTATTATTGGATTTCGTTTTTTTTTTTAATTTAAACTTGCTGCTCATCATAACGATAATCATTTGCGTCATCGATTTATGTCGGTACAAACTGAAAGACTTCAAAGTGCAGTCGTGCTATTCACGTTTGTGTAACAATGGGTCTGTGTCAAATGGGAACCCAAATAATATTTTTTGAATATTTCGATTCTCTTCTTATGATTCGTGCAATAAGACGTTGTCGACTATTGAGAATGTACGGAATTTCGCGTAGATTTGCTCAAAGAGTCATTTAACGTGATATGGTGTACGTTTTCGAGGGGAAAAAAGATATTAAGTAGGTAAAAAGGTAGGTTACATGCGCATTTGGTTCAGTAAATACAATCTACTTTTATTGGGAAATAATAAGTTTTATTTCGAGGTCTACACAAAAATTGAATTAACCATATTTCATTCGTATAGAGCTCATTGAAATCGTATAACTTATGTAATGTTCTTCGTATTGAAAGTGCTGTTTTAATGAGCCACGGAGTTGCTGATAGAAAATGTTGATCTTATGGACATTTAGTATTCCATTCAAATTGTGGCTCATGTTGTGTAAAACGGTAAACTGCGAAAAGAGAAGTTGAAATTTTATTAGGTTTTGCCAGAGAGACTCTATCGGTTCTTGTAGATAACTTAGTTCAGTTCAAAAGTCGTATTATCCCGAAGGGACTGGGATGGATTCCTCCAGGAATATTGATTCGAAAGTAACTCACCAAAGGGAGGGAATTAAATGCGCAAAATCGTATTCACTTGCAATTAAAAATTATTGTTTCTTACGATTAACAAATGATACATCTAATATTCACAAAAGTGAATTTACAGGATACATAGGATGACATATCTATATTCTCTTTGATGAATTTGAGCCAATCCGCTTCTATATTAAGCTAATGGTTATTATCAAGTGTAGACAGCGAATCGATACTGTTTCGCTAGAGGTTCACTTGTCAAACGCTCATCACGTTCAGTGCCAAAGTTTTTGCCAAAATTTCGACAATGCTATTCATTGTCAAAATTAACACTGGTTCTGATCTCCAAAATTCAATTTTAAGTAGGTGGTCCCATTGTCCTGTGTGAAGATTTATAAATTAAATTTTTGTAATGCGTACGGACAACGTCTAGGATCCAGAAAAGAGGCAACCAAAATAATAAACCAAGAAGGCGAGGTACTAAGTATTATTATATACCACGAGCTCTATTTTTCATCATCTCAATGTATTTATTCAAGTGGTCGATTTATTTTTTCTTCTGCATACTCACTACACACTCTACAATCTCTAGTTTATCTCATTTTCTGACTTGCACACTATACGAAATAAAATCCATAGTTTTGCTACAGTGAAACAACATTGAGCAAAGATACTTCTTGGCGGCGGTGGTGTGTTGTCTTTAGCAATGAAAACAAAACGAAATAAATAAGAAATGGAGCTAAAAAAAAGAAGAAGAAAAGAAAGAAAATGGCTAAGATAGTATACAAAATAAGGAAGAAGAAAAAGCGGATCGAGTATAACAGCTTCTTCCTCTCTATGTATATCGTGGGAAACATAAAACGAATTCGCGATTATTGCAGATTACTGCAAGATGAAATGATGGGCTAAGTTATATAGTGGTTTTATTGCATTTCGGAAGATATTCCGTATGGTTTCAACTCTACCTAACGATTAGAGGAGCAGACTATGAATCGTCGTTTTTCGTATATTTTTTTTTCTTATGAATTATTGTGCTGGGGCGAAATGACGGAAACCGAGACGAAGAGAAGCGTAAATAAAAGATAACAAAGGGATCGGAATTCATCAAATTAGTGCAGCAATTTATCTTTGGCTAAGAAACAGCAGCAGCAAAAAAAATCATAAATGGTAGCAATGAGGCAAGTAAGCATTAAATCCTTGCAGAGCAAAAGATTGCTCTCTATGGTTTTTATGGATCTTATTAATTGGGATTCGGTAGATTTTTATGATTTTCAACTACAAAAATTTTATAGTCTTGCATAATGATCTTGATTCCGAAGAATTAATCGTTTTGCTACATTAAAAGCTGGCCAAATATTTATAAACTCTTTTTGTCGAAATAGTAACTCGAGTTTCCCGCTTCAGTCTTTTGTTTTGAACGCGGTGTAACTCTTTTTGTTGTTCAATGATATCAATAAACCGAACGTTACCAAGTTTATTGTAGTTGCTCGATGATAAATAACAAATTGGCTGAAGGCAATTATTAACACTAACCGGAGAATATTTCTTCGAGAAGGTGATCGATTTTTTATGTTTAAGGTAAATAAATATACGAGGATGCTACCGGCAATCTATAGTGTAGTTAAAAAAGCCCAGGACACACTAGTTTAACACCAATCTTAATGATTAGAATTTTGGAGAAAAAAGAACGCCGAGTTTAAAAGAGTATTCGGTTTAATTATCGTCGTTCATTCACTGTTACTTTATTTATACTTGAGACTTAAATTGGCAATTGTAAATTTATGAAATGTTTTCTTGACATATTTCCAGCAGAAGAAGTTCATCGTTTGCCGTCCAAGTCATTGCGGTTTCTTCTGCCCATAACGTTTTGACAGTATAATTTAAAACAATTGACATTTCAATTATTTGGTTGGTGTGTCTTCTTCTTTGCGGTATGTGTAAAAACTGTGAGTGAAATGCGAACTCTAGCACAATTTACGTCTTATTGCTTAATCCTAATTGAGCATTTAGATGACACCTTTGCGATCAATGTTTAGATATTTAAAAACTAACATGATGAATTTTCACACAGCACATTATGTAAACGAGCAATTGTGATAAATGGACATAAAGTCCGATATACCATACATCGAACTAGGGTATAAAGGGGCTTATTGCTGTTGTTGTAATTTGAGAACCCAGAAGTTTAAATTGGTAATTTTGTCAGCATTTCAACAAAATTTAGTAGTGATTGTGACCATTTCTTTTTTTTCCCATAGAAAAACTGAACCGGAAATTAGTTTGGCTGTGGGTGGTAACATATTTGGACATGCTGTCCTGTAACTCAGTCTTTCAGAATCATAGACAATAAATTCATAATTTAAAATCAGGATTTCAAACCAAAATTCATATTAGAAGCTATTTCTTAAGTAAAATATTTACAGCTATTTATTTATATCAGCTCAGTTATACTGTGACGCTTTAAAATTACTTATTCAAAAACGTTGTAGTAAATCTCATAATGCTGAATGCGAACATCCAGGCCGGACATTTATCTTTCTTCACAACTGCCATCATACGATTGCATGTTAAATGCTCATTCCGAGTGGCAAAGTGCAAGCTGAATTGCAATCGTAAATTATTTGCTAAGTGCCATATATATACCAGAATAACTTACCTGCTGAAGATATAGCACAGCATATGTTAAAATGTAAGAATATCTTGTAGGCTCTAACGTGGTATACGTGTATTATTCTCACAGCTCGCTGCACTTCAATTCACCGCATTTCACGTACGATTTGTCAAACGCAATTAAATCTAAGATTACCATAAGCACCAAAGCGATAATAACAATTACAAGGTTTTCGATCCTTTTCATATATGATTTAAGATCTACCAAGTTTGCACTAATGTACTTTCAGTTCGATGCTGTTCACTGACTCTCCACACGCGTAATTATTTCTAATCCGCACATTGGTTGGTGACATTGATCTTTAAGTGGATTTGCTCGAGCTTAGGATAGTACACGATAGGTTGCGAAATAAGACCAATGTTGGGGAAGTACAAAAATGTTTAATTTTTTTTTTAAATTTGCTTCGTTGGAATAACATAGCTAAGCATTATCACTATCGCCAGCCGCGACTCTCAATAAATTTAACTTTCATTTTATACCTACACCAGGTAAGATATAAATCAGCCGTGGTGGCGACGGAATTTGGTCAAACCTCTTGTGGTAATTTATGTGCGAGTTGGACCGATACAAAGAAGCGTAAATCGAAAGAAGAGTAACAGACTGTTGTGGTATAGGGAAGAAAAAAAAAGTTGTCAAGCGACATATACGATCAAGACGAGATGGCACACTCCTCAGTCACGATTGGTCTCATCACAAACTCCATAAAGAGTTGATGATGTCCAATAAAATAATTGTCAGCGGTTTTGAGGCAGTGGCTACCCGAGAAGCCAACTTTCATGGCTACTTTTTTTTTTAAAGGTGTGTATAATGTGTGGAAATTTATAAGAATCCGTCTAAGAGATAGGTTCTAAACATTATATTCTTCAGATTTTTTTCGGCCTCAGCTTCTTCGGTTTTTCAGAATTATTTAAATTTATTTTGTAAACATAATTCTTGAAATTTTTAGATTTGGTAGCCAATATCTTCTTGCAAATAAAAGTGAAGATGGAGATTTAGATTTTGTATGCGAAGGCCATGGAAACGTTTTTGATTTTTTTTTATAGTTGATAGCTATGTAGTATGTAATCAAAGACTTTAACCGTGTGAATACTTTTGAGAACTCATGTACGTTAATAAATTCCCCCTAAAATATTTTTTAGGGTTGCAATCAATGCACTTCAGTAACTGAATACCTTTATATTTTGTTATTAATAATTTTTTTAGTTGTAGGTACATACCTATAATGCTTCTTTGAAACCATAGCAAAATTGTTTTTGGTGGCAAAATAACTAAGAACTTTAACTTGACTTTCATGAAATCTGCGTTCTTGTAAAAAATAGGTATATAGTACGTAGTATCATCTAAGGTTTGAAATACGTTCTATATTAAAAGCCTATTTCCGTATATTTTTTTTTAAATTAAATTAAATTTTTTTTTAGATTATCTATCTATTGTAGGTGCAATTTTAATTTCTGCCAACAAAATTATAATTTTTGGTTGTAGTCGGGACGCAGCAGAACTTTCAACGCTATTTTGTTCTTGTATGTGGCTGAATCAAGCTTATGATAAGCCGTACTCATAAAAGTCACATAGCAAGTGTTGCAAAAAAACATTTGTCGGCCACCCATAAATTTTGCTTGCTTAATAAATTAAATTAATCATTATGCTGAACAACAAAATTTCTTCATAAGTGATTCTTCAAATATTAAAATTGACATTAAGAATAGTGAAAACAAAACGAATTTGACATCACATTAAACATAAACTAAGAGATTTATTGAATATTTATATTTATTATATTGAAAAATCAATATAAAAAGTCCTTGAAAAGTTTATAAAATTAAAATAAAAATATATTTCAAATGTCGTGAATGTAAATACATACTTAATCAATCTAGCTCTCCTTAAAGATATGACTAAATTTGTCTAAATATATAATGCTCTCCTTTTTTACCGATATTTTTATAAACGACAAATCATTTGAATTTTTTTAAAAATAACTTTTCATACCAAGTTTAAATTTTACAGCATAAACTGTTGTAGAGATAGAAAAACAGGGGTTCCTTCTTATCCTAATTTTAACCTACTAGGGTTCATAAGATATTAATTTCCTGTAATAGAATGTGGAGTACAAAATTTCACATTTCCTCTTTAAGGCTTCCGCACGACTCATCCTTCATAGCTTTCTCCCTTAAGTTCGAGTATCGCCCGAAAAACACAACCATATAAAATAAAAGTAATTTAGTTGAAATAATTATTTTTTATAATTTTTCTTAAAATTTTACTTAATATTTTGAGACCCGGCAAGTCCTGGATCCTCCATTTTACTGTGATAGATTTGGATGAATTAAGATTAATTAATGTTCTAAATATTGTCGTAGATACTACAGTGTATGTATCTGGACCATAATAAACCATAATCTCGACATCACATAATCGAAAATAGAAAGAAAAAGAAGCATAGGGCATTTGTTGAAAATGCTGAATTCCGAATCACTTAACATTTAAGCGCACAACTGCAGCTTAACTCGTGTCTTTATACAATAAAACGGTTCGTTGCAATCTAACCGAAATGTCTCTTCCGATCTGAATCTCTAGTGAACTCAAGGGGGCAAATAGTTGTCGAGCTTATGGACGTCGATCTCCTTTGCTTATGCGCCCAATGTTTCGCGCTCTTGTACGGAGCCTGTACCATACGAATTTAATACGTTTGTCCGCATTTAAATAAAATACGCAATCATTACCATAAATGTCAGCCGCGACACACACTCCCTGGTGTTACACTCGTCTCAGGTATTTTCTGAAGAACCAAAGCTAAACATTGCCTATACTAAAAGACATGATTATTTTCCTTTTTCCACTCGGGTTTTTCAATGTTTCTCTTTTTTATTTTCTTGAAATTTTCTCGCGCGTTTCCCCTAAGAAACGTTTCAACAACAGTCTTCTGGTCTTGTTCACAACATTTAGTAGTCATTTGGAGTCGAGGTGAGCTATGATTCTTCGATTTCCAATATAGCAGCTATTCGTTGTGGCGTATGTGACCAATATTGGCCGGCGTTTTGTATGGCCACGGACAACTCTAACCGCTATGGCTTCATGGTTTAAGCCATTCAAAAGGAATAGTATACCAACGTTAAAGCCAAGATTGCACCTATAAAGTCGAAAGGATTGTTTTTACGCTCAAGTTTTCGTGATATACCGGACAGAGCGAGATATTTAAATGCCCTTTTGCGCGCATTTTTAATGTTCTTGAGAACATTTTAATGGCTGGACTTACTTAGGGATCAATTAAGGTGCCCTGGTATTTTAATGTTATGCAATTGTTGTTTGGTAGCCGAGAAACAGTAGATCCAAATGAAGATTTGCTCATCTCATTAGTTGACTGGATTGTGTTGTCTTTTTGGGGCATCATAAAGAGAAAAGTTCATCTTGTTTATTTTTTGCATTGGTTTAGATAATTTTAGAGTCGAGCTTAGATATTGAATTTAATTTACGTATAGTTGAGGTTACAGCTAATGTTCCTAGTTGGAAAAATTTAGTCTTGCTTTTATACTTTTGAACCGACCTTAAATTTCAGTAAGTACAAGAATGTTTTAAGCTTTTTAACTATCTTATTTTGATTGTATATTTTCGAGCTATAAGTTCACCGGGAGTTAAATTAAAAAAATACGAATAGTTAAAAAAATCAAGTCAATCACTTTATTCAAATCGCATTTAATTATTGTTACACTAAATTCCCTCTGAATTACTGAATTAAATAATTCATACACTCGGTAATGCTTCACGGGGTTGTACTACACATTGGCTGCGTGAGCATCGCTTCCGTTTCACTTTTGCAAACGAATTGAAAGGCCCGTCTTAGTTTTAATACTATTCGTGACTAGTTGAGAGATATCGAGTACATTCGATGTGTATAGAATATTCAATGCTTTTCAATTGCATACACCAATTACAATTAAATATTTTTTACATATTACCTATTAATGAAATCGAAAGGGTGTTATAAGACATTTTTTATGCCCATCTATTTAGTAACCTGTTGGCTGGAATCGAAATTCGTTAAATAGAATATATAAGGCAAAGGTTAAATTAACAGCCTAAATCGTAATACTATTCGGGGAAGCTTCCGTGCAAGAGTCAAAAATGTTTGCGTTCACTAATACTAGCCGACAATTTCAGAACTCTTCAAGAAAAAAAAAAAAAAAATCTGGTACACTTTAATTTTGCTACAGTTCGTTATCTATTCTGACAAAGTAATGAGTTACAAATGAGAGTCCTTAACTTAGTAGCTTCCAACCAAAGTCCGCCCGCTGCCACTTTAACACTTTTATTTTTAGTAACAGTTTAGGAAATTAGATAATCTTGGTTCCAGCCAGCTTCACTGTCATACCCATCTCAACTTCTCCCCTCATAGCCTTATACACCTACTCTGAAACATATTACCCCTTAGTGATTTTTCCGCTGGATAAACAGCCAGCGGAAAATTTAGAGCATATATGTTCGAGTTTCTCGCTTAAGTCTTTTGTCTTGAAATCGATACAAGTCACCAGATACTTTTTAATTGGTGAGATCAATACGTCGAGTTTTAGGATGATGTACTCACTATCATGACGAAGGAAAGTTAAGGGGTCCGAACCCGTGCATACCCATCGCCAAATATTATCCTCTTTTAACTTCGTACTGACTTCGTGTCAGGAAAGGAGGAATATTTTGACGAATCCATGTTTTCTTAATAGGGTTGATTGCAAAAAAACTTATGGTTACTGGATAGACGATGGTCACAAGGTTTTATAAAACTTCATCTAATTCATTATGAATTTTTTATTTGATTATTAACTTAAGATATTCTTTTGAAAACATTTTTGACACTGCCTTACACTGCTGTTGCTATAAATATACAAATGAAAGGCATTTTTGCCATGTGCTAAAAATATAACTGAGCTGTAAAGATATTTATCTAATCACTAAATTAATTTATACAGGTAATCTAAAAATAGTATACCCTACAATAAATAGTATTTGAATTTGAGTAGTCATAAGCGTTGCCATGTGATGACAATGGCATAAGTCCGATAAATTCTTGTTTAAATAATAAAATGGTTGGCCAAGTTCACTAGTATGTACATTGAGATTTTATTTTTAATGGCGATGTAATTCAAATCGGCGTTTTGCTTCCAGCATCATTGTTTCAAGTTTGAAGACTTACTGTCTGCGTAGATTGGAATCTGCTGGCCTTTATCTGGTTGTCCTTCTACATTAAGTATTTTTAAATTTATCACATATCATAAAGTATTGGAATATTAGTAATATTAGTATCGATTGGAATCTCCTATCACGAATCCATCACTTCTTCAAGTCATGATCAAAATGCGTTCCGATCGAACCAAATTCTTCCGGCCATAGTCAACACATACTTTTATTTTCCAATTTTATTATCTTCTCATTTCCAATATATTTGGACTACAGTCCAAATACTTATTCGATTTCTATACAGAAGATATGCAAACATGTCCCACCAACTATATTCATATAATGGAAGTTACAGTGCAATCATATACACGGTAAGTCTGTTATTTGTATAACTTGACACTTTAGTGTTAATTGAACGGGAGCAACATGCTAAAGCATTGATTGAACCAAAAAAATAAAAATAAAATTTTTTGATTTTCAACAAGTCACATGCACCAGAAAAGGTATATGGATATGGTCAATGGCTCATTCTGGTAAAATACATATGTCTACTGTCGACGGTATCTGAACGCCTGTGAGGTGTAAACTACGTGCTCGATATACTAGTCCACTATGGACTTTATCCTCTTGTATTTATAACGAACCAGCAAGAATATGTATGGAAAAAATCAACTATACGGTCAAGTGCAAGGTGATAACTAAGTCAAGAAAAAAAATTTTAAGGGTGACTGACTATACCGGAAAGGTAGTAATTGCTTCGGTCAACAAAAAGAGGGCAATTTTTTAGTATATTTTTCACGTCGACAAAGTAGACGACATGTGCGATACTTTATGCCGACAAACGCCGGTTTTCTCTTTTCGTGCTAGAAATGACCGGGAAATTTTACTTTTTGTCCAGTTCGAACAGAATATTGAGGATTTTCTGAGCTATTTTTGTATCATACGCTAAATAGTAATGTAAGCTTGATCCGACTTACTATAGACTGACTAAGCACGAAAAAGATTTTATTATCGAACTTTGGATCATAGAAAAATATGACTAATTTTCTATTTTTGTAAGGCTATTTAAAAAGTTTTTAATGAAGGTGGTAAATATTTCAGCTAAATAGAACTAAAGTCAGACCTCAATGGAACTAAATATATGCTCTTAGAGCAGAGCCATCATCAAAAATAGTTGGTTTCTTACTGTACCTATATAATATTCATATGAAAAGTAAAAACTTGAAAAATATATCTTTTAAGCTTTTTTTAAATCTGAACTAAATATTGTTTCATTATTTTAATACATATTATGAATTTTAATAGAGTTACCTGCAATATTAATATGTAATTTGATGACATTAATGATTGAGTGTAGTAGATATTGATGAGAGCTTCATAGTTTATCGAAATAATGAATAGCTAATATGGTGAATACGAGTACCTACCAGTAAAATCTGTGGTATTAATTCCTTGATTCAACGAATAAATTCATTGGTGCAATGATTTTTTTTCATCATTTCAGTATTTGTGCGAATGCGCAAAAGAAAAAATTAACCTATTCAATTTTAATGATTATGTTGATATGCATTCTCATGCATTGGATGTAAATCCATCGCCATCACTATAATTTAACCTTTAGGTTTGGTGCCAAGCTGTAAATTTTGGGGTGCTGAAAAATCTGGGCACAGTAAATCTTTAAATTCTTAGAAATCTAATTGAATTGAAGAAAGCGTAAGCGTTTATTTAAGTTTGCAGAGGGTATCTTCATTGGCTTAACTGTCTTTCCACAAGCTAAGCTAATGGTCCGCAATTTCTCTCACTCCAGTTCTGAATAACTTCCATTTGGACACTCCGAGTTATTCAGACTTTATTTCTGTGAATGCTACTAATTGGCTGTCGATCAGTACAGCAATTCTATGTTGTCCAATGGACTGAACAAATATTTTTCTAATAATACAATACAGCACCATCAGCTACAATTCTCTTATAATAGTGTTTACACAGCGAACGAAAATTTACATAAACAACAATAAACTATTTGCATTCTGTCAACTAGCTGTGTCTCAGAACAAATATATAGGAAAATCTATAATATTGGCAATTGGTTGCGAAATTATTGTCACCACAGCCTGTCTGGATTCCATGCATTATGCGGCGGAATATGCACAGATTTGAATGACGGATGCATGTAATATACGCGGACATGGTAATTTATGCGTTTTTGCCTAATTATGCAAATCGAAATAACAGCAGCACTACAGAGCAGGACTGCATAACGGGGGAGCTTCTTAAACATTCAAGTGTATAAACACTTCTTTCGAAAAATTAGCATATAGTCAGGTGTATAGGCTGCGTACTCCGTCGAAACGGAAGAAGAATCGAAGAAGAGAATTCCATCACCTGTGCCAGCAAATGCGAATGATAGAACCAATTGCATTACACTTAGTGCAAGGTGTTAATTTTAGCAGACGAACTTGTTTACAGAACTTCTTAACTTGTGTAACTTTTGAAAACTTGCCTCATTACTGCTATAGTTTTCATTATTGAATCTTGTTGCCTAGGTATGCGAATTGCATAACTCAATTTAAGACCACTTAACGTCTTTATTCGCATTCTAGACGGTCAATTATCCTATGATTGCCAGTGAAAAATAAATTACCATTATAAATGGGCACCGTTTTTCGCACTTGAACGAGAATTTTCCGAAATCTCCCAACTCCTACCTAGGCACTGGGCTAGATATAGCCTACGATTGCTGGCTTTTTCACATAAATTCACCTGATCACCTGTCCTCATTGGCCTCTAATAAGTGATAAATGGCCACAGTACGTGCCATACATGAAACAAAACTTGGCTGTGAAATGGCTTAAAATCGTTGAACAGCGCAGAGAATTTTCGATCGTGTCTTACACTATACGGCACAGCCGCGTTCTCTTACTATCCGAGTTTCGTGTTTTATGACGATAATAGCATGGCTGATGCACATTTAATATAAATCGTTTATTATCATTGATTACAGGATCATTAGGCCCGATCTTAAAGCGATCTCATATATGAATTCTGTCGTTAGTTTGCCGATGGTTAGTTTCGATCGCGGTATGATCATTGCCGCGCGGTTTCATCTATACGTATATCGGGAATCTTGTCGTCGGTCCGGACAAGTGATAATAAAGACAACGACTTTCTGCTTTGAGCCCCCATAATGATGGCCTTAAATTTTAAGGAGAAACCGATCTGAGCGCGTGCGCCTACACATTAAATCGCGCAGAAAATCATAAAGAGCGCATCTTTTACCCATAAGAAGAAGCAAACTGTCTGCGGACAAGGTGAAAAGTTTCAAATAAATGGCATTCCTTAGTAATTTTGTTGTAATGAAAATTATACATATATTCGTATCTGTACGTACCTGTAGTACGGATTTTTCTTCATGCTCTTCGTAAATTTTCACAAAGTTATATATTTACATTGTTTTTTCTTTTTTTTTACTAGATTCGATGCAAACAAATCGACCAAAGGTGCTTCAAAATTAAGAAGAGATCTGATCAACGCCGAGATTGCTAATTTAAGAGATCTCCTCCCGCTGCCACAGTCAACTAGACAAAGATTATCACAGCTGCAGTTAATGGCACTTGTTTGCGTTTACGTTCGGAAGGCGAATTACTTCCAGCAAGGTGAGTTAGTTTATTTTATATATCTTTAGATACTTACGAGAACATATTACCTGCATATAGCTGAA
Organism: Beris chalybata; assembly: GCA_949128065.1. Classification (NCBI taxonomy): domain Eukaryota; kingdom Metazoa; phylum Arthropoda; class Insecta; order Diptera; family Stratiomyidae; genus Beris; species Beris chalybata. Next base: position 2,734,090 of record OX421894.1, on the reverse strand, counting down.
CTATCTACATATATGTTGGGAAATAGTGTTAAGATTTATTGCATCTGGTTCCGTAATTAATTGCAGATCGGAAAGTGGGTTAAAACGACGACGGTGCCATAATAGCATCTCGTGTCCCTTTATGATAATGCGCATTCTAATTTGTAGTTTTGTACGTGTACAGATTGTATAAAGTTTTTGATGTCTTATTGAAATATACGAGTATATGCGTTTGGTCACTAGTACTGCCTTAACATTGTATACTCAAGACGAAATTTGCAATTACTTGTATCGTATGTTTTCAATGATAACCTTAAATTCCTTCGATGACTATTGGTCCAATGAGAATATTATACGACATTCTCGAGCATTGAATATTGCACTATTTTGACCGTTGATTTTCTTGTTTAATAGTCCATACTCTACGAGGTAATAGACTTTTGACTACTATGAATAGCATTGCCAAACTTTTTTTGGCAATATGTTTGTTGTCATAGTAGCGTATGGACTAGTTTAGATGGAAGGTGATGAATATTTAGGTTTTGTTTGTATTAAGATGACAAAATGTTTTTAAAGAAGTGATTTATATATTTTTTTTTATTCAAATCTTGCTGGCTTTTAAGAACTTATTGACTCAGCGAGTTATCGAAAATTCTAAGATGTGGATAATTTTCTAATTGGAGGAAAGAAAAATTAACATTAATTCCAAAAGGTTCAATTAGATATTAAAAATCCTTAATATAAGTTCCATTCAAAAGTTCTCCAAATTTTTTTTTGGCATTTGAATATCGTTCAAATTTATATGAACTATAGTTTCTAGTAAAAGTATGGTTGAATATAAAATCACCAAGGAGTAATATTACTTTAGTCCTTTAAGATGCTTCCATGCAAAGTCCTTGAAAACGTAGTTACATTTGTTACACTATAATTTATTATTTAAATTCATGAAAATCAAGGTGGATCTTGAAGAAGTTTCCCAATAAATTCTCCGTATTATAGTTGAACCATAAACTTTTTGAGATCTTAGAAATATTTTGGCTTCGTTATTTCCAACGACTATCTTTAGATGATGATTGGATAGTCCACGGTAAGCATTGAGATTTAAAATCTGCAAGGAACACGAATGCTGGCTCGTTCAAGAAACACGTGGATACTAATAGTGCAGACGGAAATTCAAAAAGTGAATAGTGCGCTTTTTCATACTGGAACTGAAAATCCAGTCGCTTCATTGTAATATCCGGTCCTTCAACCATACCGGTGAATTAGTAATTGGAAGTTTGATCTATAAGTTTACGTTGCTGCTGCAACTTTTTATGCAACTCGAATTAAAGATACAAACATACCTCTAACGAAGTGGAGACGTTCGTTCATTATCTACAATCAGTTGAATACAGTTGTTCGGCATTCTCTGCACATTTTGCTCGTAGTACAGTGCACACGAGTATACTGAAAACCTACGTTTCAGGTGAACAAAAGGATCAAAAGCGCTGACTAAGAACATTGAAGCTTTGCTTCACAAAGAAAAAGCTACTAAAATTAATTTGTTTTCCAGAACAAAAAGTGACAAAACCAATTACAATTATTCAAAATCAAACACGGCGCTATATAATTTCATTAAATTACAAATGGATAAAATTGCACTGTATCAACTGTTGAATACCTTCAATTATCTGCAATAGCAGCGCGGCGGTATAACAACAAAACAAACTATCGCCAATGAATGAAAATGAGCATCACCCTTTCTCTGCGCTCCTTTAAGCATAGTATACACTTTATACTTAGTGGAGGAAAAATCCCAACAATCAAGCATATAATTAAATGCCGCGGTATAACGTCAAGACGCCATCAGTTGGGAAAATCACATTTCGCGATATGAATATTCCCAAGCCGAACGAGCCACGGCACGAAGTTAATCGGCCGTTAAATCCGCTTTCAATTGCATTTTAGATTACGCGCGACATCACTTATCCAAGATTAATGTCGAAAAGATTTACACCTTTACGATGGTTTTTTCTACAGAAAAGTTATAGACACAAGTTATACTAAGGAAAAGTATTTTACCTATATGCGGAGTAGTGCAGGGAATTGCCAGGCTAAGATAAACGGTGGTCAATTCAAATCTGTAACATAATTTGCAAATACATCCGTGTTGTGTTTTGCATAATTAGTTCTCACGATCGCCAGGTAAGCAATGCGCGAACAGGTTGCTTAAACAATGTCGCATGTATATACAGATAATCAGGTGCGCGAGAATTTTAAGCGAGAGTGACGCGCGCGGCAAAACGCTTATGGAAGTTCTTTGGCGACATGGGAATCTATTGCGGAAGAGGAAAAGTGAAAGGAGACAATTCTAAAATGTTTCATATTATAAAGTCAGCAATAAAACCAGTCGACGTAGTTAAAGAACATACGCGATTATAACAACTATAAAGAACAACAAAACAACATTATAGAAGGTATCGATCGATACTTACAGGTACCATATAGGTACCGCGGTGCATAAGGTAGTACACTCGTATGTAGGTAAATGTGCAAGGTGAAAAGATAAACAAAAACCGCACGGACATAATTTATCTCGAGAGCTGTTCGACATTAAAGCACTTTGTGATTGAGTGCAGTGCACAAGTAAAACGTTTCTGCACATTCCCTTCGATGTTACAAGTACAACACTAGTACACCCAGTTGTAAAGTGCAGTTTGAATTCATGTCTTATGCAAGTACAAGACTTTCACACACTTAATCGGTTGTTATTTCAATATGTAGAAAATTATTAATGGTGACGTATGCCAATTCAATATTATACTTGACCTGTTTAAACGAAAAGCTTACAGTAATAAATTTATCATCTAGGCACCGGGAAGGCTCTAATATATTTGCGAAAGGCTCAAACCATGCCTAAGTTGGTGCATGACCGTTCGCCTACTATATCCATTAACACAAAATATGATTAATACTACAACCGTAATTAACCAAACTTTAAGATCGAATTTTAAGCAACCGGGTTTTTGAACCGCAGCGACCATCACATCAAAATAATTTACTTTTATAAATTTTTCCATTAAAAAAGATTTATCTGAACAACCTAAACGTAACCATTTTCATTTAGAAGCTAGTGTGTAATACGGCTTGTAACAATCTCTGGCGACACTATTAAAAATGATAAATCATCGACCGTAACAAAACATGCACCTACCAATCTAACATATAAGTCATACGAAAAGAAGTAAGCCAATTCAAACGGTTCGAATACCGACTATACATAATGTTGTAATCACACTCCGTCCCGGCGAGAGGTACAAGGAATTGTCATTCAACGTGGGTGATACGATTTTAATTAATTAACGTACCTCATGTGTATGTTTATCATATCATGTCCGGCTTATCAACTTTACATCACACATGTTCCCAAATAGAATCGAAAGTTTTTTATAGAAAAAACTGAAACATGGAAATTATATCGGGATAAATCTCATTGATATAGCAGATGATTGCTATTTACATCTACTTTCCCGATTGAAGACACTCGTTCAAATTCCAAACTTTGAGCGAGAAAAACGAAAGACTTAGGCGAGTAACTTGGTTTTTTTCGGTATGAATTTTTCGTAGTTCTCGTAGTTTACGGAACCGTTGGAGAAATTTGTTCAATCTTGATCATAGTTTGTTGAAACAAATTGTCTTTTTACTATTTAATTTTTCATGGATTGATAATAAAAGGAGAGGACATCAAGAGTTAGGCATGTCCGGGCCAGAACTGTGATTGATCTCAGTTTTCTCGCGTCTTACATGGCACGGGCCACAATTCATTCAAACCACATACCTAAACCTTAACTGAAATAAATTGACTAAACCACAAAAAAGAAACGCAAGAAAAATAAAAACGGCTCGTGAAAATATGAAGCTCATAATAATCTGCAAATAAATCAGCACTAATTGTTTGAAAACTCTTCTTCTTCGAGATCTAAGAGAGTCGAAGACACTTGTTACTTTCGTCTTTTTCTTCGTATTACTATTTTATTTTTTTTTATTATTTATTTACCTGCAATTGGTTACGTTTCCGTAACAAGATGTGGTACAAGACGACCGATTCCACGCTCTTCGCACAAATGGACGAAAAAAGAAATATCGCTTCGTTGCTGCGAAGAAAAATTGTAGTGTTTTGCAGAAAAACAGATCTGAGCCGAAAGATTTCACAGAAACTTGAAAATTTTCTGCCAGTTAGTTTGGTTCTTTTTTCCACAGTTTACTCGTAGTTAGTAACGGCCAGTTAAAAATCACAAATCGTCGATAACAAGTGGTGTAACTATTTAGTTGAACCTAAATGTGCAACATGACTGCCCATTGCCCTCAACTGATGCTTACATTGGATATAATTAGTTTGAACTTATTACTTTCTGCGAGTGCATCTTATATTTATGCTGCGCGGACGTGCACACACGATATGCACCATATAGAGTTGCTGTATGCTGTGTGCTCACAGCTCATGGAGATTTATATATTATTATTATTGCTGTTTGTGCAATTATTACTACGTTTCGACGCGTTAAATTGCAAACTAAATGATCTTTAGGTGATAGGTAGATGTTATGTGTGGTTTTAAGTAGAAATAAGAAGTGATTATTACTTTTGAAGGAGGCTTAAGTTACTATTATCTATTTTAAATAGTACACGATATCTAATCCACCATCGTGTTAACAAAGCGTCCGTCGGATTAGTGGAAGAGGAAGACTTGAGTTGTACCTTTAATTAGACGAAAAAATACTCTAGGGAACATATTTATTAGTTTCCTTGAGATATCGTTTAATTTCATAGTTATCGTTCCTATTTCTGTTCCTACATAGCTCGCGAACTAATTAATACCACAAGAAATATAATTACATTATACCTAGAAAGCAAAGTAATAAATTGTTATTCAATAGGTATATAAGATTTTGGTATTTTAATAAAAACGCACCTTTAAACATTTTTTGCTAGTCTGTCAATGTCAAAACATCAGTCAAGGCTTACATTTTTATCATGGTGAAGTTCACGAACGAAAAACATTTGGAAATGATCTAAATTAGTTTGTATTTTATTTAGAAACAAAAGTATTATGTCCCTATTGAATAATCCTACTGTTGGCATATTCCAAGTTTAACCCTGCTCCTCTGATACGGGCATTTGAAAACGGCATTCCAAGTAATAAGGTTGATGATATTTTTTTTTCAATAAATATAATCATGACTTAGCTTATGCGTAATCTTAAAAAAACTCCGGAAGAACTAAAAAGATTATATCGTAAGATCTGTTTCTTACGTGCAATATATCCTGGTAGAGTGTTTTTTCCCTTAACAAATTCAAATCGTATTCGGGCCATGATTGCATCAAATTGCACATCTCCTTATATGATGGAATGGGAAACAAACAAATTGCAGTATTCTTCTAAAGAAGTGGGTTTGCCCACATATAAAATAATTTTAAACAGATTTCTGCATTGTTTCGGAATTGTGTAACTGCATCAATTTCAGCAATTATACTCCGATATGGCTTAAGGAATTTGAACTATAAAATTTTCTCGTGAGACGATTGCTTTTCTTTAATCATCCGAAGAGTTGGTACGGAAAGTCTAAACGGTATTAGCAGATGTTCTCTCGATTTCCCGCAAGTAATTCATCTCGAATACCATTTCGGTGGATTTTACTTAAAATATTCCTTTCCTTAAGTTTCGTTTTGTGAATCTTTTACGGAATTTTAATTAGCAGATGTGCATCGATTGCGAATATTCACCTAGGATATTGTCTACTTTATTACGTGGGACGATGCTTCATTTACATAGACTTTAGGAATTATTGGCTAACTATAAAGGTAAGAAAGTTGTTGTAGTCTTCTTTTCGCCGATAATGATAAGAACTTTTGCGTATAGCAATTAACAATTTCCCTCATCAAACGGTGTTTCGAGATTAGCAACTCCCAACTTAGCGTCAGTGTTTCCGAAGAGGATACGTTATCTTATTAAAGACTTGGAAAGTTGATGACTTTTTGGTCATAGCTTGCTGATCTTAGTATCGCCCTAGCCTTAGCAGACCCATAAGATAGCAATTCGACTGATATGTAACGAAAACAACAAGCATTTAGCGAAGATACAAGCCAATGATAAATTGGCTTCTTTAAATCGCCTTCGAGAGCCACACACATACTCAACACGTCTGTCGATCGGGAGCCTGGCCGGTGGTACGCTTAAGCAAGAGCTGGCGCAGAGGATCAGTGTAGAGGGCAAAATGGGCAAAGGATCAATTGAAAATTCAACCCAGAACTCACGGGCACACCACGAGTAGTAATGGTGATGTGTTATGTTCCAGAAGCGCTATAATCACGGCAGGGTACGGTCACAAGATTAAGAAGTGGAAAATGGTACAAAAGCTGAGCCATCCCGACCGATCGCACTGTACACCCATAGTCTGTCCGATTCATTCGATCCGATTCAGAAAGAGTCCGGTCTGGCTTGTGTGTGGTGCCCATGTATTCCTCTAACCAGATTCGCGATCATATCGCGATGAGTGTTAAAATGGTTTCTAAGAAGTTTCAACAGGCGAACTAAGCAAGTCACCTCCTCTTCCCAAGATGACCATAACCGGGTCGAATGTACACTCTGGTGGTATGTACATAGTTTTGGCGAGATGCTGATGAAATCCCTTCTGCATCAATGACAAGAAGGTGCACTTGATGCGTGGGTGATCGCGCCAATCTTCACCGCACCAAGCTCTATAGTGGTACCGTGATCAAGAAGTCGGTGTTTGATGGCAATGAGTTTCTTGCCGTTTATCAGATCAATGTCATCAGTGAGTTGCTTAATTAAGACTGGATGTTTTCAGGATTGATTGCAATCCGAGGATCCGATCGATCGATTAGTGTATTAGTCCTAGGACGGTTGGCACCATCTCGATCGTTCAGTAACAACAGGCAATTCTATCCGAAACTCATAAAAAAACACGTTGATCATCGATTGCATTGAGCACTTGTAATTTGGTCCATGTCTAACTTACCTAATATCCAAAGATCAGAAATTGTATTAAAACTATTTGATTACTTTGGAACCTTGGCATGCATTGCTCATTGTTAACTTGCCGGGCTCATTAGATAAATTAGAGTGCAAACATGGAACACAGAGTAAAATTGCTCATTTAGAAGGCTGCTAGCGGAGGATCGCTATAATTATCTCGGAACCAATGTATGCAAATTAAAAACAATCGAGAGACTCTTGAAAAGAATCATCACAACAGCTATACGTTCTGCGTGAAGAGATATAGTGAGGTGGTTGTTGCTTTCCTGGCTATACATGGTTGAAAAGATTCCCATCGCTGTGAACACTACCTTGCCGTATACTTAGCGCAAGAGGAAACATTGCCGGATTATCCATTATATTCCCATAGATCTTACCTGAATTATTATTTAATTTTTTTTTTTTTTAAATATCTTACAATTATTTTAACAAAAGGTTTGTAGCTAGGTCTTTGCGATGGTTATAATCCTTGATTGTGCCACACCATATTGTGCCCAACCCAATAAGTGTAATTGTCTTTGGTCTCGCCCTAATTATGCTCATTGTAGAAGTGTTCATATAGCCTTCATCTAGAATAGACAATGTAATTGCAATATTTTTTCTATTGACATAATCTGAACATTCTTACTTGATGATTTCATAGTGTGATTAGTGCTTTAATTGTTATACTGATGAATCAGGAAAATGCCACTGGCATCTCGGACTAATTCAATGGTTAGTGTCATCTTTCCCATTAACGTTTATCATCTCGTTGTACTCAGAAAAGCGTAGGTTCACGTTGACACCAACTGATTAGCGTCTTCTCCAGTCGAGAAGCATATCTGTCTTTCAAAACTGTTCTAATAACAATAAACATAAATAAACCTTAAGTTTAGTTTATGTAACCTTAAGTTTAGTTTATGTAATGAAATAGGGGTAAAATCCAAAAAAAAAAAATGTTTTCGGTTCGAGGTCAAGTGAAGAGCAAAATGTTTGGAGCTTAAAACAAGAGTAAGCTTAGAGGGCGACAAGAACTAGCATTTTCTTCACCTACATTCTTATAATCCGAAAAAATCCAGTATTCAATGAAATGTGGTTTACTAGAAATTTATTGCTCACTCCATTTGGATTTCATATGTAGCTTTCTGGTTTTTATCTGGCTCGACGGACCAAACAATTTAATTCTCTTCCAAGGAAGACTATTAACGTTTTTTCGCCAATTTAATTATTGCAAGTGCGGGTGAAGCGCCAATGTCCAATGAAGATAAGTTATATACGTGTAAATTTGAAATCCTAAGTCCCATTACACTCGGTAACCTAATGTAATTAATCATCATCACACCAAATATACGCCTTTTCCGCTATATTTACTTTGAGATCTCGAACGTCAATGATTATTTTCATTTTATTAATAATTAATAAAAGTAAACATTGCTAATTGTAAGCCGCAATTTCTAAAAATTCGAATCGAAAATTAGTACAGATTCCTAATACCGTCAAGAGCTCATCTTCATAGACACAAGCTATTCGATTCGTAAATACCCAGCTCCTCGTAGTCGTATCTACATATGATAGGTTGTTACACGTTACCTCTGCAAGTCGAAATTTTCCACATATTTCGTCTGATAAACATCGCCAAGATCAATGATGTGCCAAGTACCTGAAGGTGCACTTGAAAAATAATGTTAAGTACCTGTATGGAGCAGGTCCACTTGATTTGTTACGTTATTATTTATTCTTTTTCCCGAGGAGAGAAACCAATCGGTTTCTATTATAAGCCTCTTGAGATTCATTTTTGTAGCCGATTTACACAAGTGTTTTGACACGTGAAATATACGAAGACGGTCTAAGTAGATGGCGCTTAATAGTTGGCACTCAAACAAAACAAAAAAAATGCTTTTTTTATGTAATGGAGCGTACATTATACCAAAAAATATCTACGAGATATTCGGTCACTATTTTGATAAGGATTTTTTTTTATTATTTTTCTTTTCAGTTGGTTAGGTACTGGACGGGGACCACACAAGGTGTGAGTATCGAAAAAATGTCGAAAGTAAAAGATTTAATGTTGTTTAACAATATTTTAAGTGCACTATAGGATCGATATTTATACAATGTATTTAGATGGCTATAGGTTTCAGTTTCAAGAATCTCTGGATTATTATTTTAAATATTTTAATAGACTTTCAAGTAAATTCATGAATATTTATGGAAATAATGATTTAGGTGGCTGTAGTGGACAAAAATTGCAAGTTCATAGAAGAAGTAGAATGCACAACTTTAGTGAATCTATGAACATATTAAGCCTTGCAATTTGGTCGTTTTTACTTTGTACTTAACATTGACTGGAGTAAGTCATATTTTTAAACTTCGATGAAGGTTGAAATTTTATATTGTTTCTTGAACAATTGTGTTGTGTACACTAAACTCTATTATTGCACCATTTTCTTAGTTTATGAAATAAAATATCAGTGAGTATGGTATCATATTCTGATGATAGCACTCAGGACTTCTTGCATGATTTCAGTTCGCCTTGACTTCAACTCTCTGTAGTACACACATAGGTATGGCCAAAAAAAAAAAACTGAAGAACAAGATAACAATAGCATACCTTTGGAAGAATTTTTAACATCTGCTAAAGTGCTGTCACTTGCTCATCGGATCATTCGATGAATAGAGAAATTTTATTGTGCGTTGTTAAAATTAATGTTTTGTAAAAATTTTAAATTCCAAATTTATTATGATACAAAGTAAACACAACTTATTATTAAGCTGTAAATCTGATCAATTGAAAATGTCCTTTTAACGAACTTACTAGGTTGTCTGCAACTCTACTGTCCAGTTTATACATATGTACTCTAATTTATTTCACTAAGTGAAGTTATAGTTTTGGAATTTAAGAATATTATTTGGCAGTTATGAACAGCGCATCAACGCGCTCACTATAGTTTATGTCGCGATTGTATCATAGCCTGCATCGGTCGCATCGTTTGTACTGCGATTATGCCTTAAGTCTTTTACGGCGTGTGCAGAATGATTGATTCAATTTGTTAACTGAGAAAAGTATTTAGAGAGTCTTATTTACACAGATCCTTCAATTGTTACATTGCTGACTTTTACTTCAACTAAAATCTTCCAATTAATCTTAGCAAAGTTACAATTACTCAAATACCTGCAGCAACATTAAAAATTTGTTAATAATCCGTGACAACAAGCATTGTATAATCATCACAAAAACATTACATCCCAAACACAGAGAGTATCTCTTTTAATAAGAAGTACTTAAAGATATAAAAAGCAAAGTAAAAGAACTTGACTAACTCATGAAGTTAATTGAGTCATGTCATGTTATGTACATACCTTCTGTTCATTGATGTTAAACCATCGAACATCATCAGGCTTTGATTAAGTACCTACATGTTGCAATTTTTTCATGTATAGTTACTCCTTTGTTATTTTTTTTCTTCTTATCTCTCCAAAATGAACTTTTTTACCTTGTCTGTCTTCGGGGGTAGAAAAAATGCATCGACGTTAAACAAGTTGACGTCTCACCAATCGATCTTAAACGACAAAACATTGCGCGCAAGAAGCACTCATTTTTCGACGATTAATTAATTTTCTACCGTCTTTTTGGATGGGTGAATGCTTTAAGAAACAGTAGCTGATAACCATTAGTTAGTGAAATTTATTGGGAGTTATTAAGGAATCACTTAAAGATTGACAAACAGTGTTTATTTCTACAATTACTAGTAGTAGGTACAGTAATTAATAGATATATGAATTTACCAACCGATGAGGCCATAAATTTTAATCTAATATATAAAAATAAGTCAGTTTTTTGGTTGGGCTCGATTGAAATTTACGCCTGTAAACCGTTCACTCCCAAATTTTGCATGGACATTCTCGAGACTACCGGACAGGTCGAGAACATAATTATATATATCCGAAATTGGTGGTTCGCGAGTTATTTCAACATTTGAGTGGTTTTCATATGATTTAGCGGCAGTTTGCTCATTTTCGGTCTATTCGCGTTTCTATTGCTAAATGGTAAAGTTGGATTATGGATGGTGGATAGAGGATAGTGGATAGAGGATAGTGGATAGAGAATACAGGATGGTGGATGAAGGATTAAAAATGAAAAATGGCATTAATGCTCCAGTTCCTTCAGCTGAGAAAGTGTACCCGAAAAGGGAGTAATGTATCAACGGGAGAAACCGGACCAATGGATAAACGGGAGTAACAGGGGTGATGGAACAACGTGAGCATAGCGAGCGTAGCCGCGATACGCGGCTAGTTAATAATAAATTAAGAACGAAAATCGATCCAAAATTTATGAACTATTCCGATTTTTGCCTTAGAATTAAAAGAACCTAGAATGTATTTATTTTTCTGCCTAAATAAACACTTTGCTGCCTCTTTTAAGAAAAGGAATTTTACTAGTCCTGGAAATATGGTTTTAGTCTCGTCATTCATCATTTTTAATTTAAAAAAAATTCTTCCAATACCAGAAGAATTTTTTGGTTTTTTCGACATCATAATTTCAACTGTAATAATCTTTGTGTTTAATGTTTCCCCATTGCAACATTCAATGTTCTCTATAGAAACAAAATCAAACCCAATTCATCATTGCAATCTGATCTGTTCAAATTCAACCAGAGCAAACAATCCGATCAAATAACAATTCATATAAATTATTACAATGGATGTAAATAAACTTCTTAGGCGCCAGAAATAAACATATTTTTTCCGCCGTCCTTATAGAAAAACGAGAGCGCAACTTGTCTTTGGTCATTTTTGGTATTTTATTTACTTAAAGAAATTCACACCTTTGGACAGTGCAATATCTGGATCATGGATTTCTACGTCTGAAACGGCAACGGTAGGCGGCTGATGACGAGGTCTTATTGTATTTTCTGTATGAAATGCAAGTAAGATGCCATCAATCTTTCGTATTTTAGGCACCATGAGTGTGTAGTTAACGTATTTTTCATAGCACGGCAAGTGCGCCATAATCAAATAGCGACACCTGGAATTTATTATTCAAATGTATTCAAGATGGGGACTGACTGAGAGCTGCCGTTGAGCTACCCAATAAAGACCTGTCTCCGACCAGATCTGTAGCTTCTGATTTTCACTATAAACGTATAGATATGTAAGTTTTTCAGCTATTGTCCATATGAGGGTAAATAATACACTGTTCAATTTACAAAAACTCGATAACTTTCTGCACCTTATAAATTTCATTGGTTTTCTCGTTTCATGCCGCATATTGCACGCCTGGGAAATGAATTATTTACGAGTTATGCTAATCTGAATGTTTGAGCTTGTTCGCTTCATTTTATTTGGTTTAATTTTCGTTTTTGATTGAACTTCTGCAGGTATATTGTTTCGTACGAAGTAGACTTTAAGCTGTCGGATTTTACTAGCTAGTTTCCAACTTTAATATTTCTTTTTTTCAATTTCAGTACTTAAACGACATGATATCGCTATGCATCAAGCGCCAACACCAAATATAGGATTTTCCAAGGTAAGTTCTATGGAACGTTATGGAATTGTGAAAAGTGTCGTAAAGTAGTGTCATATGCGCATACCGAATTTATGAGAATTGTGAAATAGCAACGTGCCATTTACATTTTTTGATGATGACTTGAATGCGGTTTGTTTAGAAATCATGCAGTTAAGACAACTTTAATACAATATTAGAGTCTGTATATTTTATTATACTACAAATGATAAGTCCGTGACAATTCACGGTCAATTGGACAAAAATGAAATTTTCTTTCTGCATATACTTTATGAGCCTGTTACCCTCAATATGGTATACTTCGATTTTAAAGAACGACACCACAATGTTAACTTTGAATAGGTTAGATTTGATTTTCATTATTCCATATTACATTTTTATATTTTAAGATTTATTAAATATTGCGTGGTCTTTTATTTAAGCGCCCAACTTAAAGAAGGCTATAGTTAATGAAAAAATCGAGTCAGTTAAATTCAAAGTTTCATCCAGGGGCTAATATGGCAGAAAGAGTTCCCACAGAATTTATACGGATTTAAATCAGACTAATTGCATAAGAGCCTTAAAAGTGTCTAAGTGATATCAACGTGGTCTTCTGCACTCGGCTGTCCGCACACTGTCTTAAGATTCGTGCGAAATATACCCAAAAAGTGCAGATAATCTTTTCACCATCAGATTTGAATAAAAACATTTCAGATGCACATCGACGATCAGACGACTCTAGCGATAGTTTTGAACGCGATTTGTTTATTTAAAAAGGAAAAAATTTTTTCACTGAAATGCATCTTAAGATACATTCCAATGCATCACGTGAATGAATGATTCACGTAATAGATTTTATGCCAATTTTCTGATCGGTGATCACCTGCACCCAGCAGTTCATTGCCATAGTAAATACATCACTTATAAGTTATAACCAGAAAATGGGCAATTTAAGCGATGACACCATCCTCATAGTGTAGATTTCTTCGCAGTAGGTAAAACAAATCATTGGCCATGATCAATGGCAATAAACGCGTGTAACCAGCAATGACACGGATCATTCCATGCATCTATGGCGGTATAAAGCTTATTTCGTTGTTAGTTTTGTTCCTTTTTACTTCTCGATCGAATCATTAAGAAACTGATCGTCCATAATAGTGACGGGACAGAAACCTTGAATCGTAGACTTCGGTAAGCTCGCATACGGATGGCGCAGAACGAACACTAAGCTGAATTTTGCTAAGGCCATATGTTGCGATAAGATTTTCCAATCAATGAATACGATAGATAGACAACCGAATACCGAACCCATAGATAGTGTAACTATCTACTACACACCGCATAACTACAAAATACTCGAAGTTTAACTCATGTTGAAGTTATCCGCTTGAATTCCACCAACAGAGAGGGTATTACGAAATTATATCATTTGTACGATCGATCCTCAGGTTTGTTGTTCTGTGTATTACTGGAAATTAGCGAGGACTCTACGACTTTACAAAGTGATCTTATATAGAATGTGATTCGCTAAAAGATTGACAGAATGACCAAAGCAAATGAAACAAAATCGAATTCTGTATACGACCCGAGTACGTACTGGTCCAGCAAGAGTGTGTACCGCGCGATCTGTTTTTCTGTTTCTGTACGATCGTACAAACATTCTATGAAATTGCATGCTAATAACGCCCGATTGCTGATCTATCTTCTTGCGTCCAGATGGTCTATGCCTCATGGAACTATGCCAAGACTCTCCTATCTGCATGTTATTTACCTAAAGTCAGTCGCCGTCTATCAAGCCATCTCGGTAAAATTGTGTTAAATTGAATTGTAATTTACTTTTAATGGAAATTGGGAATATGATGATGATGAAATAAAAGAATTGGAAAAATAAACAAATAAAATTTAATGGCCGCAGTTGATTGCGACATAATAATTGTAATTCTGAAAGTCAACATGCAAGCAAATCTGGACAGCGCAATTAAATATTAAGCCGGATAATAATAAATATAGAAACTATTACAATATATCGAGATGATCAAGCGATGATCGGTGAAATCAATAATAATAAAACGCATTACGCATGCCTACGAGATATATGAAAATAATTGTAATTTATGCTTATTTATTTATTTGAACTTATGAAGATTAAATCATTCTTGATATATTCTCTCAAATATCGACAAGGAATCCTGATTTCTTAAGAAACCTGCAAGATGACGAATCAATTTCATTCATAATTAACTTAATCGTAACAGCGGCGCATTGAATATTGCATCTATGTATCTTCGGGGCATTGAAAGAAAAGTATAATAGTTGATGGCGTTGTGATAGGGAGAAAGTCGTAGATAATTTGTCCAGGGAAGATCTCATAGGAAGAAACCTAGAAACCTTATTTGCCTATTTCATATTAAAGCGTTATTAGTACATTGTTGCCATATTCAAAGACAGTTTAAAACAAATTTTACAGAGTCGATATGAATTTTTTTTTCTATAGCCCACGCAAGTAAAAGCCAATTCAGTATCTCACTAGATCTAAGAGATATGGCGAAATTCGTGAATATATTTGAAACTCCTTTACACGGAAATATAAAATACAGGTAGGCCTCCCACAACGCGGTAGATCCGTTCCAAGAAAATGCCGCGTTGTAAGAAATCGCGTTGTAGGAAATCGCGTTGTAGGAGATATGAAAATATAAAAGTTCGTATTATCTGAACCGCGTTGTAGTGAAATACCGCGTTGTAGAAAAATGTCCGCATTACCTGAACCGCGTTGTAGCGAAACTGCGTTGGAAAAGTACCGCGTTGTAGGAGGCCTACCTGTACTGCAATGGTGTTTTACAAAAATAATTAAAAAGACGTTTGAACTTAAAACTAGTTGAATATCTCTTAAGACCTCACCCACGAGGTATGGCGGAATTCGGAAAATTAATAAACCCGATTTAAAAAATCCTGTCTTCATTAAGTTTAAGTAGATTTCTACAGGTACATATTTACAGAATGATAGATGTTTAAATAAATTCTCGTTAAACCCCCAAACCGACTGCCTTCCACTTAAACCGTATTCCAGCTGAAAATATCAAGGGATTTATTGCCGGAAAATTATCTGCATGTGAAGCGGTAATTATACAAATTGCACTTGAACCAATCAAACTAATGAAACCGAAAGCCGAAGAAGGTCCGTGGTATGTTCAGAGGTTCGGTTGCAGCATGTAAGGTAATCCTTGAGATAAAAAGCAACATAAAGACCAAATGTGAATCCATATCTCTCACGCACAGCATAGAGTTCTTCGTATTTTTGCTCAAGCGTCGGAAATTCATGCCTTCGAGGCTCCTGGCCTAAACACTGTAGTTAGGCCTACACTCACATACCTTAAACCTGTATATGGTAAGTGAAGAGCTCGAAGGCACCAACAAAACCTTACTCCTTTTTGGTATAAGATGCTCGAGGCAAAATCATTGCAAAACATCAAACCTAATTAAAATCTGCTATTGTTTCTTCATAGTTCGGGCTTGTTGCGATTCTAACTCTGCCTTCATGTCTTAATTAGACGATTCGCTTTTTAATTAATTTCGGTACCGAACGGATCGAACAAACGATGATAAAAAGTTTTATGACAGTCGAAGCAGTCGAGTCTTACACCCACCTCGTATAGTTAAGACGAGGATCGTTTTGCTTCTGGTTTTTCCGTTTTTCAACGCGAATTTTTCGCTTTAAAGAACATTCTAAGCTAAAATTTAAGCGGTTGATTAATCGGTTACAAATTAAAGTTTACTGCTAATCGACAAATTTAACGTGCCATTGTACAAATATACCGCTTTAAGTAATACATAGTCGGCGTTTGTGGAGCCGTTTCGAAATCTATAGGCATAGTACAGGTATAGTTTTTTTTTATTTTTTTCTTAAAGATCAATAAATAAAAACCCTGATTACCGACCATTACTATTATTAGAACTGAAAATGATTTATCGTCGACGGAGATCTTTCGCCCTCACTTTATGCTCGATCGAAGTTGAGCGGTACGATCGATAGTTGGATTTGAAATTATACGAGGCTGAAGTCGCGCTCTATCTTAGCTTTAGTTACTAGCTGGCTAGCTGGTAATGGTAGATCACATTCGAGACTATTTCGGCTGCAATAAAGCTCACTAAAGGTTAGCATTAGACAGTGAATGCCTTGACTCTGGAACTCTATAGGTTATGGACATTTTGGTGCAGGCGCTTTCGATTGAATGGCATCTAAATTAAAACAACACAAAAGGCCTCCTATTTTGGTATGGCGATTTTTGAGGCTTGTGCCTATGACCCTGACGATGGGAAAATATTTCATCGATCATCGTAAAATGGTTTGCGGTTCGAACGATCGAATTCTTTTCAAAGACGAGAATAGGGAAACCTCGCGCGATCTCATAAAAAGCCAATTGAAGGACTTCAATTGGTCGCTGATGAATGATCGCTTTCAAATATGAAATGGTGCGATGAAGTTCTTTTTTCTTTTCTTTTATTATTTGTAGGTAAATGTCTTCGATGATAATGCAGAAAAAAATAAATAAATAGTTTTGGTTGTTGTTTTTTTTGTTCCTGGATGAAAGAAATATTCGTGGGAAATTATTTGTTGAGAAGCAAATACAAAATTATAATATGTATGGAAAGTTTCAGTTTCTGTTCAGTTGTTGTAATGTGAAGATGAAAATAGTTATGTTATATATTTTCTATGTAGTATGTATCAATACAAAATACAATTTAAATAACTGCGAAATCGCTAGAAATGCATAACTTTTTACTACGGTGGATAATAATGTCGATTTATGAAAGTAAATTGTCGAAAACGGCTCTAGGCTACATCACTCGAATACGAAGTTTCGGGCTAGATCTGAACCTACATAAATATTTGCTAAAGACAAACATGAACTAAAGATAACAAGGATAGTAGCTATACTTTAAATTAAATCTATAGGTTATTTAAGAAATCCAATCTATTGTGATCTTTTGCTTTTTTTTTGTCACTACGAAGCTTGATCCAATCTAAACCCTGGCAGCGAATAAACATTACTTGCAGCTGGATGATAAACGTGATATACATAGTTGTTTTCTACAAGATTATCTGAATAAAAAAACTTGCAGTTTGAGAAACACTGCTTTATTATTTTGCTCGCTTGCATCCGATATGGGTATGCAATAATACAATCGTCTCTGAAGGCGGGCCGTGTTCATGTATAGAATGAATAAATAATTCGGAAAAAATTTCGTCCAGACAGTTTTACATCTTTTTTCCTAAATTATTCAAAAGATAAAACGAATTAGGCAGTAAATTAAGTTCTTAATGAATATTTTTTGTTAGCTTCTCGAAGGAGTAGTGCTCTGTCCTTTGGCTGTACCTAGATTTTGTCAGTTTTCGTTCTCTAATTGTAAATTGCGATAGCGTCAACTTAATAAGCTATTTGATCTAAATGTTTATAAAATTTCGTTCAGACAGTTTTATGTCTTTTTTCCTAAATTATTCAAAAGATAAAACGGTTCTATACTGCCTAATTAAAAAAAAATACCTAAATTGTTACTAATTTTAATAAGAACCACGCCTTAACTCATTACATCAAAGCTCTAATTTGCAATCGTTACTACATTTATTAATAAAAAAAAGATACATGCAACAGTACTTGTAGCTACATAATATTTCTGAATCATAAGAAATGTTTCCCATAATCGAAAACCAAACCCAATCGACAAGAACATTATACCTACCGCCACTTATACCAGCTAAAATAGGTTCGCTATACATCGTTTTGCCCCGTTCAAGTATGTTCGAAATCATTCAAACACATGGTAGGTAAGTTGCCTATTCAATCGTATAGAAAAGAGTCCATCGTCGAAGAATCGAAGGCATAACCGATAATAGTTACAAGCTATAACCACCACAGCAGTCCATCTGAATGGCTTTAATAGCGCTGATAGATACTCCCAAGTCCCAATGGCATGGAGACTATATCGCGCAAAAACCGTGGAAACTAGGTTATTTAGCTGAATACCTTTCCTCCCTATCTTATTCCAATAGTTAACCTACCTTTACCCCGCCCGGTAACGTCGTCTGTTTTCTTTTTCTTCCTCTCCCGATATCGAGGTGTATGAGCCACTTCTGCAATTGCATTTCTCGAGCAATAACTGAAAAATCTGGCCACAGTCGTCTCCGGTCGTACCGCTTCAATATATGCATCTAGTTTCGCTAGATCTAATGCTTCCCATCGAAAAGTAAGGAGGGCGCGACGACCGAAAACCATTGGCAATTGTAATAAACCACATTATATGTAGTCCCGGTAATCTCCCGTAGTTAATTCAGTCACGAATGTAGTAGATCGATCTGTTCCGTAAATCAATTTAATAAAGTTGTTCCGAAGACATCATTAGGTGGATTTGTTGGTTTCTTTAGATCACAGCTTATGATGAATTCTAGAATCTTCTAGACAGTCCGTTTGGCTCGCTACGACTTGCGTCTAGTCCTTTTGCTAGAAAACCCCGACCATACAGAGAGTGAAATGATATATGAAGTGTTTTTTGAACGATATCTGTCCAAGAATATCTTCTACTCGCTGTTCAAGTTGGCTCCAAGATATTGCGCTTACCATTGTACTGTTTGTAAATTCATTGCCACATGCGAACTGGTTCTTTGTACAATTCCAGAAATTTCTGGAAGGCATTTAGTCGGATCGAAAACTGAAAGATAAATTGTTACCACTCGTCAGGGCAAGGACTCGAGCAAACCATCTTGGATTAATTTTAAAGAATCTCGTAAGTAGGTACTGCTATCTTATTACCCAATGAACAGTTCTCACTAACAAATTCTTAGCTATAGTATTAGGTAATAAATAATTTGATATTTTCCTCTCAATTTTTCTTTTTCAACATTTTGTAGCTCCATAGTTATAAATCATAGAAAATATTATTTACAATCATCGATTACTCTCTAAAGGCCCTGAAAAAGTCATCGAACATTATTAGGTATAAGCTGCAGCTTCATACTTCGATCGAAGGATTTCTCAACAATTTCAGAAATAAGAAAACCAACCGGAGATAGACTAGACTGAATGGCAATATAATAGCACAGCTGCTTCGATGGATCTCGTTAAAATTATTATTTATTCTTGGGAAGACAACAAAAGTCAAGAATAAAAATGATATTGTTGTGATTGTGGGAGAGGTGTTTATAACGTTTTGTGAAATATCCATCAATAATTGGCATAAGATCATGGATTTGAATTGGGCCAGATTTGCTTATTGTGAAATATCTTAGGTATCTTTGCCGATCCGAATTGACTGGGCTATTGGGAAAAAGGATAAATCTATTCCGATTTGTAAGATATGCTAATGATGGTATAATTGCTACAATAATAACGATTAATGGCAATATTTCTTCAAAATATGAAGGAGTGTTGAATAACTATGAGTATATTAAGGTTTATATTAAGGTTTATTTATAGGCAATATCTATTGGAAGTTTGACCTTAGAATTTAACAATGAATCATATAAATTATACTATTCTGAAACTTAACTAATATTAGTATTAAGCATTATACGAGTACAACATATAGTTTGTAGTAGAGGCATGAAACGACGATATAGATCACAGTGTCCAGTCTCCTGAGTATTTAAATTCTAAATAGTAAATTTGTTTTAGGGAGAAGGAGAAAAGAAATGAACTTGCAAATTGAAAAGGTTCGGTTGAAATAAAAATTTCAAGGAAAACGAAAACCTTCTAATTGCTTGCAAATAAAACTCTTAAGACTCCCAAAAAATATAACACTGAAATTATCGTTGTCTTTTCCATGGTTCGTAAGATCGTAATTACTCTTAAAATCTTAGTGCAGCTGAAACTCCATCGGTTTAGTTGAAGTTAACCTCAACAGTTGTGATTATAAACAATAGCTGAAGATTAACGTAGGTAGTTCACAGTTACATTTAACATATAAAAGTAATACATTCGACCGTACTGAGTCTGGGTGCAAAAATATTATTTTTTCGAGGAGAAGCCCTTTCATCCTAAGATGTGGTATAGGTTACTATGCATGATAACCTTAAAAAACGTTCCAAATAACCCCCTGGCTATTCTTTAGGTTATAAGTCGCATAGTAACCTTCACTACATTTGAACATTATAACAGGTTCACGACTTCTACCATAAAAAATATGAAGTTAGACAGCGCACGTAGCGTGAATTTTGGTAGTGCTAGCGCAACGATACGATCACTGAATTTCGCAGCAGACCTGAAAGATATATCGAAATTCGTAAAAACGTACATAACCTGATTTCAAAATAGCATAACAGCTTTTCAAATGGCAAAATAGCAATAGCACTATAGAGTTGCACAAAACGGGCTAAGACTCTCGCAGAAATGAGACCGTGAAGCAAAATTAGATATTAGACGTTATGTTCTAAAAAATCATTTTGAACGGAGTTAAATTCGGCGACAAAAAGTTTGTGTTATAAAATAGAGGGTCTCCGGATTCTATATAGGTATCATCAAACCCAGAAGATATGATGGAACTCGTATTAACATAATCAAACACTCAAAAAGATACTCGTAAGTACAACTAAGAGTACTGACGAACAACTGTTACCGAATTCCAGCTGCAAATGATCAACCAATTAAATACAATTCACTGAAACTAAACATTAGAAACAAATTAAAACAACAATAAAAAAACTGGTTTCAGTAAATATATATTTTATTTTTAATTGCACTATAAACATTTTTTTGAAGAACGTGACTTGAAGACACTATTTTTTTTTGATTGAAAATTAATTAAAGCATAATTTTTTAATAACCTTTTCAAGACAGATTCCACAACAAGTGTATAATTATTATTTACATTTGAAAAAATGTACAATGTTCGCTTTACCTAATAGATAAACATCTTTATAATTAATTTTTGATGAATGTTTTCACAGTACATTTTGAATTGAAAATACAGTTTGATAAAGGACTCAGTCGAGTCCGAAACGTCACACAAAATAAATTTAACAGTATTTACCGGAAAACCTTGTATTTTCAATTTTTATAATTTTTGATGAATGTTTTCACAGTACATTTTGAATTGAAAATACAAGGTTTTCCGGTATATACTGTTAAATTTATTTTGTGTGACGTTTCGGACTCGACTGAGTCCTTTATCAAACTGATCGACAATATCTCTACAACTAGAGATATTGTCGATCAGTTTGATAAAGGACTCAGTCGAGTCCGAAATCAAACTGATCAAACTGATCGACAATATCTCTACAACTAGAGATATTGTCGATCAGTTTGATAAAGGACTCAGTCGAGTCCGAAACGTCACACAAAATAAATTTAACAGTATATACCGGAAAACCTTGTATTTTCAATCTTTATAATATCTACACAAACTATTTTTTTTAACTTGCAGGCATTATCAGGCTTCCTAATGATGTTAACCCAAAACGGCAAACTACTGTACATATCGGATAATGCTGCTGAATACCTAGGCCACTCAATGGTAAGCATACTATTAATAAATTAAAACAAAACGCTCCTAATCGCTTAATAAAAAAAACCCTTCAAACTGCTATTCTACGATTTTCCCACAATCTATTGTTCGATACTCGAAACACACCTTTCTATTGATCAGCAATCGCTGACGATCGCAATAAGAACTCTTATTTGTGGTAAGACATTGGTAAGAAATCAAAATAGCAAACCTACAAATATCCTATGTTGTCCCGGAGGCTACTCAATTAGGAGAGACGATTGCAGACAACAACCAACGGAAAGCGAATGCCCAGTTTCGTGTAATATAAAAATTTTCATACCCAGGTAAAGAAAAACAGATCTCCAATCTGCAGGTACAAACACACAATCTAGAACTGGTCGTATGTGGCGGAAAATAGTCAGTCGATGCAGGGTGAAAAAGAGTGCTTCAAGCGACGAATCACACCGAACGATCCACTGATCTCTGGCTGCTATTTGTAATGCACTCGAAAACTTGTAACTTTGAGTGTTTGATCATTTCACTTTGTAATTACTCGAATTGCTGCGCTATTTGTAGTGTTCGAGCCGAGTCCGTGCATATGTGAACCGTGTACTCGGGCTTGCACTTTTCCTTTATGCATATGATCTTATTAAATGCATTGAAAGCAACCAAAGGTGAACCTGAAGAATGCTCCGGCAGCTATAGGTACAACATTGATGATCGCATAAAACTGTTCCTTTCTGGTATACTAATAAAAGCCGTGATGATGCGATGATGTCAACTGTTTTCTGCTCATATGTTTTTCATTTAGGTCCGTATATGATCAATTTCTTATTCTGAATTTATTTATTTTCGATCCTTTCACTTTGTTCATGTTCAGATATTCGAAAATCAGTACAAACAATATTTTAGTGTTTCATTTCAATGGAGAGATCATCGGGAAAATTTTTACTTACTAGTAAAAACATGAAGAGAAAGGGTCGATCAGTGATCGTGGGAACTAGAAACAAAGATCGATCGAATTGGAATAAGGGCATCGAATTGTCCAAAAGCTTCACCTTTTTTCCTGGTAATTATAACAACGTAAAGGTTGACATTTTTCGATTTAAGGATTTTTACGTTGCGATGTTTAGTTGGCTGCCAAGAAAATCTAGTCATAAAAGGTAAATACGTTCCGCTTGCATAAATATTTAGATTCTGAATGTTACAAACCTTGTTTCGTTGTCAGCTCATAAAACAATTAATACGAAAATTTACTGATCAATCGAAAGTTAGCACTGGCCAACCATAAATGACGCGAACTTTTGCTCAGGCCTTCTAATAACTGCTATGGTCTTTACGGTGATCATATACGTTGATGTATTATAAAAAAAAATATCCTGCACTATAAGTTAGTAATGAAATAGTAACAAGAGTTTCAAGATCTCACTAGTACATCTAATTTGTAGAAGTTTGGACACATGTTCGGACTATACGAGAATACTATAAAATGCTATTCGGTCCGGACCCATGTTACTGGCAAACATATGTCCGTAAGATTGTCTCGTATATCGTCGAACAAGCTGGGGCTTTGGCTCATATGTGGGTCTACAGTTGTACAATGGAAGCGTTATCTGATTTACCTACTTTTCCAGCTCAAGTTAATCTTCTATTTAGTTTTACGTACTTGTAAGTCGTAAGCCTCAACTATCAGCTCTATTGGATTCAGTAAATGTTTTTCATTTTTCTGTTCGACATGTCTATGCTTCGATTCGCCTTATTTCAAAATAGTAATATTTTTTATTGTTTTTCATGTTTTGTATAGTAATAATTTTCATACAGCATTTTATTATGCTCTGTGTGAAAATTTTCCGATTGCTCGGTCGCTTCTTAACTAAATTGGAACTGGTTTAGATGATATTTTAAATTTGAGCATATAAAATCAAACTACATAGTGAAAGTGGCGATAAGTTTTATTATTTACCGCGACTTTAGTATTAATACCTTTATTTATTTTTTTTGCTTATAGCGTTATTAAAGTTTTATACAATCGATTATTGCACGTGAATAGGGACAATTCAATTAACGTGTTTAACCCCGGCTGCATTTAAATACTGCAAGTCGAGATAGAGATATTGAGTCTAGTTTATTTATTGATGTGAACATGCGAGAAGTGTGTAGAATATGCAAGAAGTGTATAGAGCTTTCTGCGCTATTCTATTTGACTGTTGGAAGGTTGCAGTTTTCTTTGTAAGCTTGATTGCTAGTTTGGGTTGTCCGCAGGTGCAAGAATATTTACAATCATGCTAACTGATAATTCACAGTGCGGCTCTATAGCGAAATCTGGGTGTAACTTAAAAAATTGAACTACATTTTGTTTTACAAATTTAAAATGCAACCAACTCAACTGGATTATCACCTGTAATCTGAACAGCAACAGTAACAATGTATTTGAATATGTTTGTTACTGCCCTATGACTCAAAAGTGGACAAACGAACTGTCTTATGTAATATAGGTATGTACCTACTGTTGCCTTTTCTTCCCCCATCCGATTTCCATCCTATCAATGATAAGAAATTCCGGTAAATAAATTTCCATCTTAGCATTCGGTCTCAGATAATTTCCCAAGCCGCTGTGGTATTTATGAAATTTAAAGACTAAAGACCTACCAATCGGTGATTGATAGCAAAGCTGA
The DNA here is from genome assembly GCA_949128065.1 of Beris chalybata. NCBI lineage: Eukaryota > Metazoa > Arthropoda > Insecta > Diptera > Stratiomyidae > Beris > Beris chalybata. The sequence continues at coordinate 2,709,441 of OX421894.1, read as the reverse complement.
TCGAAATTAAATTGGAAAAAATCACCGATAAATAGATCATCATGGTAAGTACATTTTGTTCCCATCACGGATCGCATAGATCACCACCGCCAGCAACTATATAGTCAAAATCGCGCGGTACGACCAAAAGAAAAGATTCAAATAAAAAGACAAGAAATCACCCGCTTCAAGTCCCCGTTCACACACAGCATGACGCAGCATTTCTTCTCGAGTAGCAGATCAAATCCGGTACGGCTACAGTTTCAGCCGCTTAAGTGACTCACATTTTGGCGCTTTCTAGCCGTTCAATTACAAGCAAAATGCTACATTTTGATCGATCGTATCTGCATAATAGTTTCGGCGTTATGCAATCAAAAGTTTTGACAGGGTATCAAAAGTCAAATCCCTTGGGCTCTCTTTTCAATAAATTCAACATTGGTCGAAGGTGAAATACTTGTAAAGCAAATCGGCAAGATATTTCGCCACAATGTATCCGACCCTAATGGACAAATGTGCCGGCAATATCTACAACAAGATTCGATGGCTTAGAGATTTGGCAGTAGTAATAACTGTCAAATTTATGACCATATTAGTTCTGTTGACGTTTCGATTTAGAAATAAATTTCCTTTCAATAAATTATTGCACAGCAGCCGCCAGGTTACGGTTCAGGCTCAGGCGCTTTAATTAACTGCACTGTCCCGAGCTGTTCTCTTAGACCGAGCTGTCAACTAATTGTCCACCCCATTCGAAACTCCCTATATGGTCCCATGCACCTATGTATGCATAGCGTGTGAATGTCAGCAATCCTCATTCTGATTGGTCCAGACAAATTACCGGATTACGTAAGCAAAGGCTTGGTGATCGCGCTCGCGATCTCGATCTTGCTACTCGTACCCGGTTGTTGTTAACAATCGGCTGACGACTGAACTGAAACTGAAATGAGCATCCATTAATTGCTGATGTTAATTAAAGTTATGGCACAGGTACACACATGAGATTCATCTCGTTACAGGCTGGTGCACAAGCGTTTTGTCAGAAATGGGCGCAACGGTTGTTGCCCGGCGTTATTTACGATTCCAGCGGCTATCAGATTTACATTTCGCTGCATATTTATGCTCTATGACAAATGGAAATTCATTAGGACATGTAACAGCCGTTTAAGTGGTTTCGCCAATTTCATATTGACAGTTAATTTACATGTTGTACAGCTATTAAAAACAGAAATCAAGTGAAACTGTCCGGTCTTAACAGCTTCTTTTAAATGCCATTAAATTCTCGGCATTGGCTTCTATTTCCTTCTTTTGCGTACGTTCTCACACGTCGAGGAAATGGCAGAAATGACGCCTGAGCATAAATAACAAATAATGCCAATGAATATCGTAGCCAAATATGGAAAGAATGCTGTATCTAGCACTTCGGACAGTTCAAATGGATGTCAGGAAAATTGAAACCATGTGTAGGCAGACATTTTCAATGTCTAACTACAAACAATTTTCTCAGACAGATTCACGTAAAGTCCCGATCTCAGGTGCAATAATTCCTTTTCAGTTTATTTAATTATACTCTTGATTCCCGGGCACCTCCTATCGACTCTGCTAAGTATGTCATCATTCCATCAAGAAAGGGCTCTCATAATAAATCTGCTATCAGCCCACAGAACGATATAAGAATTAAGTTCGAACCTAGCAATTATCATTACACTTTACCTTGCTCGGTTTAATCCGTACTGCAATAATCCTAGGATTAATATTAAGAGGTAGGAGGATATCGAGATAATTGGACGTTGCCATACTAATCCCGTGAAGTGTGACATCACTTGTCATATGAAATTATGTAGAGTGCCAAGGCACATGATAATTTCCTTTGAATTACTTGGGTGGTCAGGTAAAAGATAAAGGTGTTGCGATGCACACAGTACGATTAAGATTTTATATTCAAAAATATTTCAAGGATGAAATCGTACGTCCTAGGGCCAATTGGTTCATGCACGAATTGGTTGATTCAATAAATTATTTATGATGTAGTTAAAAGTTTTAATCTCATATTCGAATACTAAAGAAAATCAAGAACAGTAAAAGAAACATTTTCTAAATTGTAAAAATAAGTTAAATACCAGTCGATATTCAATCAGAAAGAAAGAGAAAATCAAAATTAATTAATTCTTAAACTCAGTAGGTACTTAAAAAATCTGATAGTTAAATACCAAAAGATACAAAAACAAATATTGTAAGATCCAGAAGGAATAATTCAAAAAACCTGGAAAAATTAAATCCAGAATTGAAAGAAAAATGTAAACATAAATTATACAAACTACAAACTACCAAAACAAAAAAGAAACAAGAAACCAAATTTTTTTTATTAATCTGAAGAGCAAAATGCATAATTACTAAAACTCAAATAGACAAAATTTAGAGAGCGTTGAGTTTCATATATCCTAGCGAACAACCAAAAATTCCACCAAATTGGTTGAAATATTGGGTAATCATCAGTGGATGCAATGGCAAGAATTTTTGCTTTAAAATAATTCGACATAATGAAGTTTATTTCAATATTGCCTGTACAGTATACTTTTAAGCAATATGAGTACTAAGCCCTCTGACGAGTCTATACCGTCCGGTGACGAAACAGCTGCTTCGGACCTAGTGCAACACAGTCTTATAAACTGGCTTAACCAGTGAAGGTTTCCAATTGTTATGTCCTCAAGGACATCGATTAAACAACAGTCGTGGGATTTCGTATTGGGGTTTCACTCCACTGACGCCAGAAAAGAATAAACATTTAATCAAAATTTAGAGGTTTTATAAATCTCTAAATTTTGATTAAATGTTAAAGAACATCACAAAATAAAACGAAGAAAAATTAAAAAAAAGGAAACCGAATAAAAAAAGAAAAGAATCCATGACAAACATTTTAAGATCCTGAAGAAATATTGAACAATGAACAGAAATAGATATCTATTAATCTTCGAATAGACAGAAAAAATTATACAACAAAAAATCTGAAAAGACATAGAAAAAACAAAAACCCCACAAAAAAAAAAATCTAAAAATTTCGACTTCCAGTAAGACAATCTTCAAAAATTAAAAAAAGACAAAGTTTAAATTACAGCAAATCAAAAATGAAGAAAAAACGAAAGCTTGCAAATTTTAATGGATAATTCCAAAATAATGATAATCGTGAAAACAGAAAAAATTGAATATTTCATAAATCCATGAAGTGAGCCGTTGTATTTGAAAGTGGAATAAGTCCATTTTGAAAAAAATATTTTTTGTGACATTGTTACATTATTCTATACAACACGAAGCAACTTTCTGAGAATCTATTGATGCAATTGTTTCATCACACTTTTAACAAATACCAGTAAATTTTTCTGAAAGATGGCATAAATATTTTTAAACTTGTTAAAACGTAAACCGTTAAGCATGTCGATTTAAAAATGAACTTATTCCACTTTCAAAATCAACGGCTCAAGTACTAAATTTTATACGGAATCTTTGAAGGGATTCCGAGGATCCAAGCATTTTGTGAATTTACAAATTTAAAAAACCAAGAGAAACATAAATTTCAAAATTCAGAGAGAACAAAAGCTATCAACTATTCTTTTTTTTAGTGATTTTTTTTTACGAAATTTCAGTATTTTGTCGACATATTTCTGTAATTTTATATCGCCGTGTTTTTCTAATGTATATTTCCTCTTTTTTCCAATTTGGTATCAAATGAATGCCTGCCGTGCAAATCCCCAAATGATAAATCATATTCGCACGCATTTGTTCACCTAGTCAAAACTGAGAAACATTCGCCTGGTACTGATGTACCTCAATTGAAAGCATAACTACATACGTCCGTACGTGCTGAACATTATTTCACATAATCATGCAACAAAATGTTCATAGCCCATAAACAACATTGCAGCCACCGACATTTTCAACTATATTACTGGTAACGTTGGCTACTAATTGAAGTTTTGTGCATGCGAAAAACTTGGTTTTTTTGAACTCAATTCAAAATAAATCATGGTCAACACTTCTTTTATATACCGGTCACCAATTATCCGGTGCTGAAAACGACCTGAACTATTCCAATTAACTGAAACACACCCGGTGACTGAGTGTAGTAAAACAATGTAGGCACATGGAGCGCCAAACAGGTAAGGTGCGGGTGGTTTGCTCTATGTATCTATAGATATGTAATGGACGTTCTGCATAACAAACAGTGTATACCAACGGATCGAATATGTTCAGATAACTGCGAGCTCAGAAATATTTGAATCCGAACAAAAGTTGATCGAGCGGATCAGTAGAACCACTTGCAGTGTTGACTCATATTCTGCCAATGGCCTCCCTGATGGTTCAATGCTAGACCACCAACTCTTTAGTTGCACCTGACTTTATTCATATCAGTTTTTACGGCTTAGTTAAACTTTCATTTTGTAACGGGTATAATATGTTCGGAATATTTTCAGGAAGATCTTCTAATACATGGCGACTCTGTCTATGATATTATCGATAAGCAGGATCATGGTCCGATCCAGGCCGAACTTAATCGTAACGTACCGCAACAATCTGGACCTCATAGTCAACATAACATGTCAATTTCCAGTATGGAGGGTGAACATCGGATGTTTCTTTGCCGAATGAACGTCAGCCGAAATGCTCGACGACAAATGCGATTCGGCGATCAAAAGGTGAGTATAAAACGATCAAATCGATGAACCCTTCTTCGATACCTAGTCTTAAGTTTGGAAGAAAAACCCAACTGCCTTTATTGAGGTGCAATGTAAGTTACTATTATCTGATTTGACGGACACAAGCCCTAGACTGGAATCCAAGTTGGCTCAGCATTGCCGTACGACCCGATCATATAGGCATCAAACGCTATAGAATAAAAACAAAACACATGCTTCTTCGAGGAAACGAAATGGAACTTGTACACACTTTAATTGGATAATGAACATTTCCTTCCATTTGTCTTGTCAACTTCTTTTTCTTCGTCTCCTGTTCAAAGATGAGATCGAATATCCGAACCATACGTATCTTTTGAATGGTTCAATTTTATACCAACTTAACTAACTTTTGCCCGCTGAATTGTTGTGGGAGCGGATTTGTTGTTATGGTAAAGTCCAAACTACAAGATTCAGTGAGGTCTTAATATAAGAAAGCGCGCGCAAGATATTGAATGTCGCGGGAATCAGAAAATGAATTAATTCGATTTCGTATAGGTTAACTTCGGCAAGAATTCGAATTCAGATTCAGGCACGTGAGGAGATAATGTCCCTCAATCGTCGGACATATATGGAAAAAGTTGAAAAGGTCATCAAGGTAATTATTCTAATGAAAGGAATAAAACCTTTAGGGGAAAATATGGAATAGATTGGAAAAGTATGTAAGCATTTAGTTCTTTGTGAAGTAACCTTAGGCACGGTCTATTAAGGCTTGTTCGGTATCTCAAGAGAAATTAAACGTCTCACGAAAGATACTACCTTATTTGTACTTTACCCGAATAAAGATAAGGGTTCGGTGAAAAGTGTTACGATAAACATACAGCGTAAAAAATTGTTTTATATCTCTCCGATAGTACATGAAATACTTTATTGTTAACTTAGTTTAACTTCCCACATATTTCCATTTTGTTATTTATCATCATCCTATAGATCAGATTATACATAAGTGAAGAATTCTCAACATCAAAATTTAATCGTAATTATAAAAACCAAAATTATGTAATTATAACGCTTTTTTCCTACACCTTTTCCCTTCGTCATTATATTTGTTATTTTCGTTTTCTATTTAATTTAACCAATTTCTATATTCTATTAGCTTTATTAGATAACTTATAACATTATTTCAAGATTGTAGCTAACTGTAAATAGAAATTTAAACAATCTAATCAATTAGTTGGTTGTAAATGATTTTCAGTTTAAAATAAACAAACATAAAGCTGTGAATTAAGATAGTGACCCATATAAACAAATACTAATAAAATATTAGTTTTAAATCCTTGGCTAATTGTTAAAGTTCACAAGCGTATGTGAAAACTGAAACACATTATAGGCTTTAAGATTGTACTAACTAATTCGAATAGGATTATTAAAAGTTTATTAGATGGAAACGTTGAGTTTTTGTTGAATTCGAAAACTATTAACAACAATATATTCTGTAATAGTTAATTAATTTTTCGTAACCATACTGGAGAATTTATTTCGTAAATAACAATTCAATTTGAATCTAACTTGCTTACATAAATAAAGATAAATTCAGACCGTCACGTAAAATTATCTTAAAAAGTAAAGTTACTCGCTTAAATCTTTCGTTTCTTCTGTTTCAAATTTTTTAAATAAAATTGGTCTAAGTGCCCAAAAATCCCTCTATTAATTTGTAAAACAAATTCAAGGGCTGTATCACTAAGAGCTCTTGAGTAATAGTACGTAAGTTACGTCATGTCCTGCTTCAGGACTAAGTTGAACTAAAATTTGGAAAAGTATAAAATTTAAGGATAGAAAAGTTTTGGAATTTATTGTGGTTAATGCTATTGCAATATTTATTCTCAACCAGCAGTTCCTACTATTTTATCCAGGCCTTTCAAAGCTATTAAGACAAACTTAAGCACTTAACGTAAAGGCAAAGAAGTTGAATTATAGACATTAATTTATTTTTTAAAGAAAAGGAAAAGGTTTCTTTCAGGAATATAAAAAAAGTAAATCAATGCTTTTTTTAACCGTCTTTTTGAGTGTTGATACAAGGATCATAATTCCACACTCGCCTTATTCTTGTTTTTGTACCAATCGACTTTTTCTGAAGCATTCGAAATGATTTACGGATTGGAATTATTGATATTTATTAAAAACTTTTATTGAATAGTATTATTCAATAAAAATTATTTATTGTCTAGTTATTGCTGACAGTATTAGAAATCAGATAATATGATCACAATCATTACCTAATGCAATTACAGCCACATCTCGAGTCTCCAGGTATCCACAAATCTTTCAAAGTGCAAATTAGCACCATAATAACTACATGACCATGCACTCTGCTCATATCTTGATTAAATAAATTTATAATTACAATTTATATATATTTCGTATTTTTTCAGGTGGTTCTAGTTCAAGGGCATTATCTATCGTTTTTACCATTATGCAGTCGAAACGAGCCGGTCTTTCTGGCAACATGTACACCGATTGCAATGCCTGAGACAAGAGAATGTGTAGTTCAAGGTGCCACCAATGTGTTCACTACAATTCACTCTATGGATATGAAAATCGTTCACGTCGACAAGAAGTGAGTAAAACATTTTGCGAAATATTTTCCATTTTTTTCCCGAAGCTAGGACACAACATTAAATTCCCGAAACTTTTGCTTTTATTATCGAATAATTTCCGCAATCATGAGCAATAGGGAATTTCGCACCTGTCGTTTAGTTGTAAGTTGAATAAGACATGCCTGCCTAAATTCCGAATCAGCAGGTTGGTTTCTAGTGTAAAAAGACGCTTGGCCCTTTCGAGAATCGAAAAATTCTTCCAGTATAAGAAACACCTTAAAGATTGTGTTCGAGTCGCAAAAGGCACAGCGATTCGTGGCACCGATGCTGCACAGGATGAAAGAATTTCAACTATTGCAAAATGCTAAACAGAAAGAGGTCAGATGGGGCCAATATGGGAGAAATATACGAACCAACAACAAACACAGAATACGATTAGAAAAAGACAATGTCGGCATATCGCAGATATGCGAGACCCGCTTCAGGGGTCCAAAGACCACAAATGCATAAGAAATGTAGTTCCATGTGGATGATGAACAACTGAGAGGCGCCATTTGGTCACGATGACAATTATGTAGCGAGCTTCTTTCCTTTAAATAGTATCTCTAGTTTCTTAGTTTTGAAAATTAAATTGATCTAGTTGTACTATATCTAATCTAAGGCTTAGGTCGTTTGATTCTATTGTCAAGTCACGCGTAATAACAACATGTTCGATCGAATCAGATATACTTAACCTAAGCATACTTTTACAATAATATGTTCTAAATTCATCTAATTTGTATAAAATATCTTTTACAGTGGCGAATTTCATTTGGGCTACACGAAAACCGATATTCAAGGAATTTCGTGGTATCACCTGCTTCACTGGGATAGCTTAAGAGAAGCACAAAATAAGCATAGGTTAAGTATGTACGAAATAACCAGAAGTTTTGCGACTAAGGTTTTATTTAATTTATTACAATATTTTTGCAGTTACGCAATCGGAACAGGACAGGTCCTGTATTTTATTAGTGCGAATGCAGCGAAGACAAGGTGATTTTGTCTGGGTGCATGTCGTCCTTCAGGTTCGAGATGGACAGGATTCGAATCAGCAACCTGTGATAGTGTGTACAAATCAAGTTTTAAAGTAAGTCGACTTTTAAATTTACTCACACCTTCATTTGATAGAGATGAAATTGTATGAACTATTTATTGTCTTAATCCTTTGTGATGCGAAGTACTATTAGGTTTTCATTTTTTTTGCAGCGCAGTTATATGTTTTGTCTCCGTAGTATATGTTTCAGACTATTTTGTAGGTTGCCCGTTTTATGTCAATTTATTTTTTTATTTATTTTGTATTTTGGGTCGTATTCAAATACTCTACTTCGTATACGTCTATGTTGAAGTTACAGCATATAGTATTGCTATAATAACAGTTTTGGAAAAAGCATAGCCGAACCGAAGTCTCAGCTGTTTTTTTTGACACTACATAAATCAAATATGATAACTTCTTTATCGAATGAAAACAGTTTGTCAGTTTTTTCATTGTACTAGCGGTTTATCAATGAAAAGTCTTTTCACAGCGGTTTTCACGGAACCAGAACTGACCCCCAGCTCTGTTGTCAAAAATTCCTTCAGATAGGCACACAAATATTAGTTCTGCCACATGCACTGACCTCGGTACCAGTTCTTGCAGATGACACTACAAATGGACATCCACTACTACTAGGGGTCGTTTAACGAATCTTATTTGAACTTATGATAAAGAACAATAATTGTAACTAATAATGCATTCATTGATAAAATATATCCACTGTCAACATACACAATTCAACGAACTTAAATCTGCATAAAGCTCAAAAGCCGCCGCCGCTATATTCTTGGACAGATCTGATGAAGATCAGCAAATTTCCAACATCAAGAACACTCTTCAAGATCGTCTCTTTGAAGATCGTTTCATCTTTGGACTTCCTCGTTTCCCTGTCGTTTGATCTCCGAAACTCAACGATATGAGATTTGTAATAAAGGTAAATAATGTTCGGTAGTAATGGACGATCTCGCTACGCTCCGAGTATTTCGTAGTTGTAAGGTTGGTATGAAATAAACAAATGATCCTCGAAGATAGCGCCTCAGTTCTTCAGGGTATCTGAGCTCTGAGAGTAGAAAAGATCGCCTCGGTTTCGATGTTTACGCAACCTTCCCGCAAAAAAAAAACTGATGTCACTTTGTCAAATGTCATGTTGCATGACGCGAACGCATAAACAGAATCTGTGCAAGTTATAGGCATGGGTAATTTTTTTTTTGTTGCGGTATTCGCGGAGACGTGCACTTTGTCGCCTGGCAAGTTGCCCGGCCTGGTGTCATTTTGTGCGGATCATGGCTTACCTTTATTATGATTTTTTTTCTTTGTTTTTTTTTATTTAGTTTTTATGGCTTGCAATGAGACCCTAGCTATACACTCACTCGCTTGCAAGTTAGTCCATAAACGGAGCCATTGAAAGATGAAGACGGAAATAAACTGCGAGTACTTAGCGGCTTTATTTATCGCAGCAGTTAAGTGGCAGACACCGTTTTGTTACCTGACAGCGCGTAATATTATTCTCTTTCTTTATTCCCTTTGATTGTGTCAACGGTTTTAAATGGTGTAATGAGCGGCACCATCAACCACGATAATGGTTGTGGGTGTTGAATTTCAGTTCTTGATATGAAACTTTAATACTTAAAGGAGAATGTGATATTTGTACTCTAGTTTTATTTATAAATCAGCGAAACGAATTCTTTATTTTAACACATCCCTTTTCTATTAGCCGCAGATTGTTTGAGGTTAAATTTTTTATTCCCATGGCTCGCGAACTGTTTATGATGGAAAGTTGAAACTCAGAACGTTATACATATGTATATCCATTGAAGGTCTATTGTTATAAAATTAGGAGAAACAGTAAGTAAGCAGCTATACAAAGAGTTGGCTGTTTTCGTACCGATTTTGAAATATATATTTTTTTTAATTTTTTGCAGTTTATAATATTAATAAATTCCGAACCACTAATGTCATAAGAAATTTTTTCACTGTTAGATCGAAAATACTTGACGCTTTAAAGCTATATTTGGTTCTTATTTTGTGTAATTTCACAGTCGATTTAAAGTCCGTTTTATTACAATCCGAAGGTAAAACAAGAACGTGTCTTTTTTTTGGAAATATAAAAGCCTGTGTTGTCACTTTTCATTGGATAGAGAAACTCTTGCTCTAGCTTACGCCCTTTAGAAGGAACCTTTCCACAAGGTTACTTCATTAAACAATTTGTTAGTAGAAAATTTAGGTAGAATTAAATTCTTTTCAAATATCTCAAGCCGTTTATCGGTGTTAAATAATTCATACAACAATATCAGTTATGGATTGAAATTAACTAACTTTAATAATAAACCTTTGTAATGAATAAATCTCTTGAGTTTGATATGAAATTACAGTGTGGGTACACATACTATACATAAATATCGCATAAATGCTTGTTTCTGTTTGCTTAATAAATACCAACGACACAGTAAATTTTTTTCATCTTCAGAAAAACCAACAAAATAAATTTATCAAATATACGATCGTAATATTTTCTATAAAATCATAATGTCATCAATCAAAATATTGATTATATGCCCTCTTCGTCGAGAAGAAGCCGAGAAAAATGCAAGATATCTAGAAAGAAATTTTCAATATTGAACACAAGGCTTTATGCTGCACACCATTGAAATACTGGTCAGAACAGTACCTAACTTATCTGGTTCTAAGAAAAGCTATTACTAAAAAAACGTAATCTTTGCTAAAAACAAACAAGTTAATCGGACGAATGAGACCGATACAAATAAATCTCATATATGCTCGATTATTATCCGAGTCAGACCTGAAGATTAAGCACTTTGCGCATCTCGGCACCGAATCAAATACCTGCGTAAGCATCAGAGTTTCAAAGTACGCGCGCACTTGGACATCAATCTATAGATTCTTCATTGCATACCTGAGTATTTTTTGCCATATCGAAAATTGCGCAATAATTCATAAGGCACCGATAAATTTCTGTATGGGTAATAACAGCGCCAAGAATAAGGGATTCTCTTCATATAGTATTAACCCCGGGTACACGGTCAGTATCATCCATCCATCTCTTGATATATTTATTGTGAGTATATGAAGAAGATGATGTTAAATTTACCGTCGATCGTCTAAATATGACCGATGTAATGGACTAAAATAAAATTGGTTCGGCCATCATCAGTGTATAAAGTCTGCACGGTAAAGAGGTCTTGGGCTTGATGCAACAAACCCATATTTTTAACGTTCCCTATATCGTGGTAGTTTTTTGCGTGGTGGTACTAACAGAGTTACTTACCTTTTGTTGTACGATATGTTGTTTTGTTATCCCGCCTATATGTCGCTGATGCTCTTCGGCGGTAAAACATGTAGTCGCCGCCGTAGGCGCTTGTCCGGTGCCTCGATGCGACTCTCTTCGGCCAAAAGTGATTTAGGGTGGAATCGATATATCAGAATTATTGCAAAAGGAGCTCTTCATCTTCAATAAAGTTGAGGAAATTCTGCAGATCATTGGTTCATTTTTTTTCTTTGAAATATTCTCATATAAATAATCTCTGGTAAGACCACCATCGGAACCAATATACCGATCGGCATGATCGTTCGATATGTGCGATCGGATTCTTCATAACAGTCATGTTTGCATCGTATGAAACATTCACACTTGGTTGTGTGCACTAGTGTTATTAAATACCTAATTTTATGATTTTAATGGTACTTGTATTACACTACAATGGTTGTGCCTTTGGAAGTGTTTTGAAGTAATATATTTTTTTTAATAAAAGCGAACTTAAGAACAATTCTTTTTCGCAAGCAGAATAATAATTTGACGTAGACTAAGTCTACTTATAACAGTTTATGACATCAACTATAAAAGAATCGTGTCTCAATTCAATTTCGGTTCGTGTCTTGGCTTAGTTGACTTATTTTCATACACTGAGTTTTTGTTTTAATACAGCGAGAGACTTAATATTTTTTTATTGAAATAGAATTTACAAAATTTTAATTTTATTGCTGTAAATATGACGATAAATATTTCTATTTCTCAAACTGAACTCAAACAATGTTTATTAATAATAACTCAATATGCTGACCAGGGGTCTGTCCAATGTGCAAACTATAGCAGCTATTAGCTGTTTTTGTGTCTCGGCTAAGTACCGGAATGATTGCTTGCACATTGGACAGACCCCAGTACTACAATCGTTTACGGTGGAAACTTCGATAAAACTTACCAAAAGCTAGCTACGATTTTTTCTCTCGAAATCCTACTTCTGACACCAATTATTTATTGCAAACTTAGGTCGTATTCGAATAATTTGCTTCCTCTCCGTCTACGTCTATGTTGACTTCAGAGCATAGCAATTCTATTATAACAGTTGAAAAAAACTTAGCTAAACCGTCAAAATAGCTCAGCTGATGCTTATTTGACTCTTCATAAATCAAAAATAAGTTAAATGCAATAGAAAATCTGAATATTTTTACATTTGCTAAGATTGGTTGATAGCTCAGCTGTCGTAAAAGTAGTCAAGCCACAAACCGAAAATGAATTGAGACACAGTTTTGCTATGTTTGACGTAATAAACTGTTATAACTAAACGTAGACGAAGTAAGGTGTTCGAATACGACCTTAGTATTGTCTGAAGACTTTCGTAATGTCGCGTATTGTAGCAACAGTCACCGTGTTTCTGGATATTGAAATCTTCTAACCAATTATGAGTCTAGCTTACGGCACATATTTATCAGAAACTGAAAACTACAACATCATTTCACAAAAGTCTCCTTTCCAGTTATATCATTATTTGAATCTAATTTCATTAGTTGCAATAAAATTTAATGATCTTAAGTAGTGGCAGCAGTCAGCATTCGTATCATTGCAACATCAACCCTTTCGTTTAAGACAGTAATATTAAAAGCGTGAATTAGTTTACAAACTTGAGGAACTAACTAAATGTTGCTTTTCAGAGCCAAATCTCAAAAACGGATAATAAATCCCATCAAGTCGGAACATAATTACTAACAAGATCTATAGCTTTAGCTTTGGCGGTTTTTTATTACCCAACTATTTGACCATTAAGAGAAATGAAGCTGATGCATTTTCAGCGAGGGCCGGTCCATATCTTAATCTCGCCAGGTCGTTAGGCAATATAATGCAGCGTGGCCGAGTTAAAATAGTGCTATATCCTGAGTAAGCACCTTGCCGGACAAGATCGCCACCCTCTTCAACCGCAGCTATAGCGTTTGTCATAACAAAGTGCAGCAATTTTTTATTTATTTACTTATTTTCAATGTTTTCTGTGTCCAGGGTACTACAACTGCAGTGCAGGTCATTTGGTGATACCACGCAACCCGAAAGATCTTTAAAGATTTCGAAAATGCAGCCAAGTGATGCTCCTTTCTCGAAGTGAACTTCTTCAGCATCGAGGTGTGAGATGTGCAAGAAGTAGACACCTCTATATTTTCTATATATAGTTGGGCAGCATCGCACAACCTTGTTTTGTAGATACCTTACACTCTGCGCAATGTAAGGTCTGAATATAATTTCGATTGCATCTGGTCGAACATAATTTTTCCTCAAAGTCGAATTAGTCGACATGCAATCTGATTAAAGTAGTCTCTGAATTTCTCAAATAAAATATTTTTTTCGGAGAGGAAGGCAGACGAGGAGCGAGCCGTTGTGTAAAGTGGCTTCATGGATAATATACAGAAAAAAAGAACGAAGAGAAAAATCAAAATCAAAATATAAAAAGGAAGAAAATTAAAGGTGTTGTATTTTCAGTCTTATGTGATTTGTAAGAAGAGAAGACCTGGTGGTGGATTCCTTTCCCCAGACATTTTCCAGAAAAATATCGAACGCAAGGTATGCCGCAGCTATACCAAGGAGGTATCGGTAATGTTAACTTTGCACGTACCTCGGCAAGACTGTTTGGTGCCATCGAAGCTTGGTCTTTTCCCACTTTGAAAACGATCAAAACGATCGATTTGTACTCGTTTTACTTTTACTAACTTTTATCACTCATCTTAAGTGTTGCCTTTTATTTTACAAATTGAACAAATTATGTGGCTATTGATTAAGCGTTCAATTTATTGCTATTTTCTTGCGTTTGCCTGGAGTTTTTGTCAGATGGCTGGAAATTTATTTATTTATAAAAATCATTTTTGAACATGATATATGTATGTTAGATTATTGTAGTTTTTAAAGGTGTCGTCAGGTTAGGGTGTAGGAAATAGACCGAGTTTTGCTATTAGTTACTCCTGTGATGAAATACTCCACCTTCATCCCCGTACCCTAACTACTATAAACAAATATATGAAATGTCCTGCAAGGTTTTAAACGCATTTTTTCTTCAATAATAAATATACTTCAATTAAACAACAATAGGTACGTTTTTTGCGCACTTATTATCCACAACAGAGTAGGTTAGAAAAAGTTTATACAAAATAACAACAACATTGATGTTTTTATGATTCTTTATAACTTTTTTCCATTGGCTAGACTAGAGAATTTATCGTGAATGCCTCAGTGAGGTTACCTGTAATCAGTGGGGTTACTGAGGCAGCTATTGCTGATAAATATATATAATCGCCTACTATCTACTAAACAGCTATATTCATTGTGTTTTCAATGTAAATTTCAATCATTACTCTGATTACTATAGATAAATGCGCAAAAAAAAATTAAAGATCATTATGTTTTTTGCCGTCGTGTCCGTGGCCACTACGAATCTGATATTTTAATAAATGCATAATTTTTTTAACTTCTGGTATTAGACGATCTTGAGGTGAAAACGAACATTATTCACCGGGAACAAAAAATCTTTAATAATCAAAATCTTTAGTATTAACATTGTTCTAATGTGGACACTCAAAATCTAAGAGAACTGCAAAAACCCATAAAATAGAATAGAATACATCATATAAAAAGATGTGTATTTATCCAGAGCAGAGTAGGGTAGAATTCAATACAATTTATGTTGAAAAAAACTTTAAAAAGTTTTTCGTAGACTTTATAGTCTTATGCCCAACTAGAGAATTTATTGGGAATAGCTGCCCCAGTAATTTTGCTTAACACTTTTCCCTTGCAAATTCAGTCAAATTTTGATTGGCTTAACTGATTTAGTTGACCTACAGAAGATCTATTTTGATCCTGGAGTCTAAGAAAAAAACCGTACTAAAAGCAGGAGCAGTGACTTTTTGAACTAAATAACTTTGTAAATCTGATTCGATCAATATTTCATGTTAGACTCAAATTGAGTTTCTCAAAAATCATAATCTTTCTAACATTTTCATTGATACTTAAGGCCAATTGCCATCAACTTAACTAACTACACTTTTCCATTAAATTCAATCTTATACTGATTAAACCCTGCAAAACAATGGAATACTTAACCAGGTCCAGATTACATTTCGCATAACTTCCTCAGCATTCGATATGTAACATAAGACGGATAGACTTATAAATTCAGTTAATCGTCCCCGGATACAACATCGAAACGTAGTTCAAAAGGTTGTTCCCATAGAAGCTATTTGAAGCAGCCAATGTTAAAATAAAAACGCGACATTCTTAACTCTCATGTTTCTGTATTGCGCGATATTTTCTTAACCAAATTGCAAAAGAAGTCGGATGCATATAGTGGCTTTCAGAGTAGCCATAATATAGAGTTGGGTACAACTTCCAGACTCAAAGTTTGCGAGAAAAAGAACATTTAGCTGAAAACCAGAGCACTGTACCATGGACACAGCTATGAATAACAGCGAGGAAGACTCACAAAACAATCGACGAGACGACGTTTTCATATTAGAAATCGACAATGTTGTCTCCATGTGCAAGATGTTAAATATCGTCGCCACAGACGAGAACAATGGATGAATCCGAGAAGGAGGACAAGGCACTTACCAAACAAGACAAATGGCAATGCGTGTACAATATGGGGAATGGGTCCTGTTGTTGAAATTGAAATATATTCTTCCTCTGGTCCACACTACAAAATAACTTTTTTTTTCTCGTCTTGTGTCTTTACAGTGAACGCGAAGCATCGGTTATGGTAGCAAACTCATGGCTATATCACTACTATTCGGTGCAGTCGAAAATACAATTCGGTCTGCCGTTCGAAGGTCCCACACGAGTACCACCGACACCAAGCTACTACCATCATCATCATCATACCGCAACGCTTCAACCAAATCTACCGCATGGTTACCCACCGCATCCACCACACCATGTGCCATACGGATACCATTCACCAGTTGGAATAGCGCCGCCATCCGCTTCGCATCAGTCATCACCGTCGCACTTGATGGGTCACCATAATGGCAACGGTAGTAATGGAATGGTGGGTCCTTACGCCTATCGAATAGAAACGCAACCGGTCGATTACAGCCAAACAACTTCACCACAAATCGAGATCCGATGCAGCAGTACGAACAGTTCGAGTTCGAGTTCGCATCGTCTTGGGTCACCGCCTACCAAACGTCGTAATATTAGCAAATTGGAGCCACTGTACATAGTGGAGAGTAACCATCATTCGCCCGAAACTATCACCGAGCTGGACTTACAATATTGTCAACCGGGCGAACATGGTTCCGTCATGTTTAGCACGATCGTACCTACGCGACCCAGAATACTAACGAAAGCCCCGCCTCCTGAACCACCGGATTTCATCGATCAGTGGAATCCTAGCCCGCCGTGGTCCGAAACAGCGCAAAAAGTTCCAGATATTGCACAGCAGGAGTTAAGTCCATACCTTACAACAACACCGCCGACCCCAACTAGTGCACCACCAGCACAATCCTTGTGTCCAGCGTTTTCCTTCGATTGGATGTCCGAACAATTCGTACCAATTATGGATTGTGGTCCTTGTGTGCCATGTTTGACCCAGGATGGTATCCCAGTACAAGTACCCGTTCAAATGTCCTTGTCACATTGGCCGCCTGATCATAGGATTATTTCGTTGCAGTCGTCAAATAATATGCAACAAAATCCAGCAATGGCAAGCCTAATGGATGTTAAAACCCGCGAGGACAGTGATGATAATGGTGAGTAGATTTATCAAAATATTGAAGATAATACCCTTTTAGTTTACATCAAATAATTTCAATGCAGCAGCAAAACAAGTTGAACTTTTCACATCTAGATGGTGTTGAACTAATATTTCCAAAATATATTTAACTTCTTGAAATATTTAAATAGTAATATTTTTGCAAGATAGGATTTGGTTCAGGTTTATCTATGGATATAGTTTATAGTTAATAACCAATATTTTTTTTTTTTTTTTCAACAAAAATTTTTTTAATTTCCAAAAAAAAAATTTTAATTCTATTTTCAGAATCTTGAGTGTGACTGAACTTTAATCGTTTTTATCAAAAAACCCCTATAATTTAAGATGTGAAAAGCAATAAAGAAAACAGTTATGGCTGGTTGGTGCAATTAAATTAAATAAATTATTTACAACAAAAAAATATATGTATATGAATTCATTAAAAGTACCTTTCATATCAATAAGATTGACTTCAACCATTCTAAAACAGGCATTTTATCAATTGAGGCTTCAAAAATTACCCGTTTTTTATTCTTATCATATTTTTTTTTAAATAAATCAAAGGCCAATACATAGTATACGTATATTCTGTAGAATAAAAAAAAATTCTTAAGAAGAAGCAGTTAAACCCTTTAATGTAATTAGTTCCATTTTAGACGTTCATAAATCTTTATTAAGTTTAGTGCAATTTTTATTTTATTTATAATAATTTTTTTTATTAGTTTGTCGTGATGCACATGTCAAGAAAAAAGTCTGTAAGAATATAATTTAATTACCCATTGTCTATTTTTTATTGAAAATAATTATTTTATTATTGTTTAAGATAAAAGCAAAGTACATTATATATACATTTTTAAAAAAAATAGATTATTGTTTTATTTTGTTGTTTTTCAGACAAGTTGCAACTTCTTTTCCTTATTCTAAAAAAAATATGTCTAAATAAAGTTGAGTGGCGTGTTTGGTTAAGCAACATTAATAATATCCTGCCAGCCATTAGATTCGAACCCTACGGAAGAGTGTTTCAATTTCAGAGCTTATTTAACTTCATCATATGGATTCATATGAAACTCATAACCAGAGGCGAGAAATATAAAAGTAAAACGTTAAATATGCTCTTATTTGCTGAAGCCCCACGTTGGACGCCGATCTCAGTCGTTCATATGCTTATATGCATTTTTGTTTGTCATATCAAAACCACACTTTGTAATTTATCAAGCTCACTTCTCATAATTATTTAAAAGATTTATATATCCTGCGATATATATATGTACATATATGAAAATACAAGGTTTTCCGGTAAATACTGTTAAATTTATTTTGTGTGAAATAAATTTAACAGTATTTACCGGAAAACCTTGTATTTTCAATTCAAAATGTACTGTGAAAACATTCATCAAAAATGTACATATATGTTTAAATTTATTTTTCATCCCAGTCACAGATGGAATTATACTTTATTTTCTATATTTTTTATTATTTTTTATAATACGTAATACGAAATTTGGAAGCAGTAATTTTTCTTGCCGATTTGCCGAGCCCCGAGACAACCTTTTATTATTTATAAACTTTCGGTGCTGTATTTAGCTTATTAAAACAATTCCCCTTTTCGTACTACGCGTAGTAGATTTGAAACCACAACTATAATATAAATGAATAAAATCATCAAATTCGCTTTTGTCTTAGTTACAAACGAGTACTTTAATCGATCTTCTATGACCGGAAACTCCCTTTTGCATACAATATTACGAAATTACCATTTTCCACTGGATAACTAGCAATTTTCAATAAAATAATATTGCAAAACATTCCTGAATTTCATTAAACTTTAGCACAACCTAACCAACTCTCCACCTTTGCTGCAAGTATGAAGTATCTGACTAGATACTTTCTGTCATCATATGTTCAACATATACGCAATTGTTAATACTTATAGGCTCATAAATTTCTCTTGAGTGCTATATTCGTGTATCATCGTTTCGATGTGTTCCATCGTAGTTAGATATCGGCAAACCCCCTTTTTCTATATGGTCTCAATATAATTAAAATGTCTTCAGCACGTGTTTGACGACATGCTTGACCCTCAGGATTTTAACTGCCCGCATAAATGTATCTTAGGAATAAACCAACAAAACTCCCGACACCAAAGAATCGTTTTTCTGAAGCTGAAATGAATTGCTCGCAAGCAACCATAAGTAATTCCGCTCTATGTCGATGGCCTACAGGAAAACTCTGCATACTTTTATTTTTTCCCAAGTTTTGCGTTTTCAATATTATTCCGGGCTGCGCGCATATACTGAAAATTCAACGGAAAAATAAAAAATGAAAATAGATTAAGTCTGGGCGGCATGGGACTGTATCAATTGCGACCGTAGCATTACTCCGGTCCCGGTGGGGTTCTTCTATTCGAGACGGTTTTACGTGGCCGCAACACTGATCCTTATGGTTTATCTGTGCCGTGGAAGGGTGTGTCCCTAAATTATAGGCACATAAAGCTGCAGACTGTTTCGCCCGTTTAGTCATCGCTAAACGCTTCTGGGCAAGATCGCGTATCTTTTCAACTGGTGGAAACTTACTTGATCATCACCAGACCGTACGGTTATGATAGAGATTATCGATTGTGATGATAATAATACACGCGATATTCGATCCGATACCATGAAATAGGTGGTTTCAGTAGGAAGGTCTTCGATGGTGACTTATTTCATTGCTTCACAAATATTTATTTTTAAATTTTTCCCTATGCTTAAGAAAGGGTTGGGCTCTATAGAAACATCTTTCGAACACAATGGCAATTTCTTAATTATTATAACTATCAACTTAGGTTAAAAAAACACAGGTACAGCGGGACTAAATAAAAACAGTCAAAACTGCCAAAAGTTTTGATCCTTAAAAAACATTAAAAATTTTCAGAAAAGTCAAGTTTTCTCATCTTGAAAAAATTTGTTAGACCATTGTTGCACCAAGTTCTTCTATTGAATTTTCATTGCCAAAAATTACATTCACACCCACTCACGGCTAAGTGTTAAAAAATTGCACACATTGAAAAAAAAAACGCAGATGAAGATACGGCCGGGCCGATACGTGCCAAGTTCGTTAATTTAATCGGTTACCTCGTGCTGCTTTAATGTAGCATCATCTTTGCATTCGTTCAATTAACCCAATTACATTTCTAAAAATGCCACGAACCTTCAACCTACAACAAAATCTCTAGTTGAAAACTCCCCGCAAATCTGCAAATGAACAAATCGATTAAGAAATCGCTGTCTTGTTTTCCATACGTACGAATAGGTCATTAATCGTCCGAGTACTTACTAGTAGAACACCATACGTTTTACTGGAACATTACACATGTTAATGGCAATCCCGTTATAGAGTTGAAGAAAAAATCGCCCTCATATTCGCTTTTCGCTAAGAAAGATTAAGAGGGACATTAAAGGAGTTCATCGATCATTCCGACGAGCATTTACAATAAATTACGGAAATAATTGATTGTTATTGCCTTATTACCTTTTTGTATGACCAAGTAAAATGCATACGGACTATTTGTTATGCTTCCTCTTTATGGTGCACCTTTCCAGCTCTAGCATCTAAGAACATGCGAAGTGATATGAGCGCTCTACACTCATATTCAGGGTGATGCGCTTTTTTTTGCCTTGGAAAATATCTCCTCCTCCTTATTCTGCAATTGCAAGTCGAAACATTGCTTTCCCCGTGCAAATTAATGCTCTTGACGTGAGAAAATTATTTGTTCAAAGGGCACTTATGTTACAAGATCAGTGTTTTCAGTCAAGTCCCGATACTTTTGAGATGAGAGGTGATATTTTATATTCTTCCACATATTAGCTATAGCTACTTCTCGTTTCAGTGATTTACGAGCAGTTCATATGGATAATGAGTGAATATTCTGGAAAATGTTATTGTGAAAGTTGGGGCTGCACTTTGATTGACGATACTTGCTCACCTTCTATTGCCAAACCTCTTGAAATTTTCAAAGTGAACTCAATATTTTTCTGATCAGTGTATTCGATATTCCCCACTATGACTTAGTTAACTCACGTAGAGGGCCGATGAATGAACACGCACTCCACCCAGTTTGTCCAATAAACCAAATTCTGCACATCAATATATAAACAATACTTACAACAAAAACTGTCCACATTAAGGGCCGTTATTACGACCTTCAGTTAAAATTTAACCAGAACTTTGACTGTAAGTTTCGTATGAGTATCTGTAAGAGTCCCATAGCCTCCTGGTGGATATGTTCAATAGGGTTTTCTTCTATGGACTACGTCTAAAATTGTTTTGCAGGATTTCTTTCCAACAAAAAGTGAAAAGGTGTTTAAATATGCTTTCGAACATTACAAAATATCTCTTAGCATTTATTATATATCGAGTTAGTGGACAAAACTAGACTACTACTTGGAGACTAGTTCTTTCAGTTAACAAACAGAAAACATTTTAAGGTCATCATATATCGAAAGGAGTCTTAAGATGTGAGGCCTCTTTAAAATTATAAATTTCATCCCCATTCTTGCGGGCAATTACACTCCTCAAAAATTTTTTCATAGGGTACCTCTGGTATACCTACTTCCACACATGTTGAAAATTCGAATACTCAACCAAAACTGGCTTTTGAGATGTGCAAAGATAAAGTTTTCATCTCCTTACCCAAATACGATCCCAACTCCCCGAAAATAATTTATTTGTACCTTACTCCTTAAGTATATGTGACAGACTGTGCAGATATTTTTAGCTACTCTAAACTCTACAACCCCCATTGCTCCCTACCATTTGTTTCGGTATCTACAAAGTTCCAAATTCCCAGCATTAATATTTTTGGTGATTTTGACTTTACCTAACAATATTAATAAAATAGAAAAAAAAACAACAAACAAGACGAATAAAATGCATTTCGAACAGAAGACCATGCAAACCTCTCCAGAATTTAGTGTATTATAACACGGTGTACGAACGGACTTTTTTTTAAAAAAGGTAGAATTTTTTTAATTTCAAATCGATCAGAATACTTCATTATTTAAGAAATAATTTTTTTTTTTGCTTCATAAATGTAGAAAACCATGTTATTGTTTTCCATGCATGTATTTATAATTTTCAAAAACTTTCTTAATACAACAGCGCCATATTATAACACACTTACAGCCACTCCTCATCCTACTTTTCGTGAACAAAGAATGTTTCAATGTAAATTTCAACATTTTATTACAGTTAAAATGGATTCATTCAAAATAAAACTTATTGCAAAATTTACTATCATACACATTGTACGTACACGCAACAATAAACAAATATGCCCGAAAATATGTTAACTTACCTAAACAAATAACCTCTTAACCTCGAGTACGGTCTGATGACCCACAACTGAATCCGATACCCAACTGTGTGAACATCAAAATTGAGTTTTTGGTTGGTTTCTAAGGCCAATAGTGCGAAACAGAAAACTTCATCAATACGAAACACTAAAAATTGCTCCATAAATTAATTTCGAATCAACAAATCGACAAAGTGTTAGTATAACATGATTTCAAACAAATTTCCAGTCGCCTCGATATTAAAAAAAAATTAATAAATATATTTTTTTTGTGTTCAATGTGCCCATAATGCATATAAAACACACCCAGAAAAATAAAAGAGGCGAGCTGAAAGGAAGGCTGACGGATCCGAATCGAACCAAATTGGTAGAAATCAGAAATTGATGACTTTTGACTTCTACTCTTCATCATCGTCATCATTATCATCATCTCCTGCTTGCCTAGCTTGAAATTTGGCGGACGCAATGCACACCTTAGGCAGCTTAAATCTACCTACCTCACTTGTAGCTAGCCGTGACTCTAGACGTAAACGTAGAATTTCGTAGTTGGGGAACCTACCACACGCAGTGCCAATTAATGTTCTGTTCGGTCAACAGAGGGGAGTCAAAAATTGTTAAAAGGCTTTTATTTAATCAAAATCAAATATTGGCCTTCTTTTCAGAGGGGTGTAATGGTCAGTGAGCTAATATACTGTAGTGACCGGAAGAGATGTTGATTGGAAATTATTTACATTTATGGCATACATAGATTCAAGGTGATAATGTGATTTAGGTAGATATGGATCATTTATTTCATTACGAAAGAATATTCAAAATCATCAGTTATTTTTATTATTTTATTGTTTAACTTTATTTAAAAAAAAAATTACACAATCAAGAGAGGACTGAGTAGCAACAAATTCAAAATTTGATGTATGAATTGATTTCGCTTTGACACTAAACATACATAAATAGAGTTTTGCGCAATCATAGCGCATCAAAAAAACAAAAGATTGAAGCGAGTAACTTTCGAATAAATTTTTTTTTTGCTAATTTTTAAAATACACATATTTTTGAAATTTTTATAGGTATTTCTCTGTTTTGAAAGTACACAAAGTCAGCCGCCATATTGGATCCGCCATTTTCTTTTGGTCTATTGTGACTTAGATTAGATTTTGACTTAGGATTAGTAATTAAGGTTTTCATATTTTGACTACGTTTAACCGATTCAAAACCACTAACAACTCTGTTATAAAGAAAGAAATTTTTTCCAAATTTTTCAAAATTTGTTTTTAAATTTCAAGTCGATTACAATAACTTTTTATTAAAATACTCGTATAATAAACGTTACTTTGCAACTAATAAATAAGTACAAAATTCTGTATAAAGTACGAATAAACCGAAGATAAATATAAAATACGTTAAAAGTAAAACACATCGAACCAAACCTAAAATTTAATGCTTCGAATGTAGAGAATCAATTCGATGCGATCATCGATCGATCGCATGCGCCTCAAAGATCATATCTTTAAAGCTTGAGGCGTTAAATTGTGATAAAGATCGAACTGTAGGAACGATGAGAAGAAGAAAATACCGCGCGCGAAAAGTCCACACATCCGTCGCAGCTTGCATCGAACCAGGTAAATTGATTTAAGGCGGAGCACAACATCTGACTATTTCAAGCCACACGTCAATCAAACATTTCTCTTGTTAGATACTCGTATAGGTGTAGGATACATACAATGAAGTAGAGTGTGGTAACAACTCAACAGATTATCGTTAAGATTAACAGCCGGCACACTTATGGATATCCGAGCGATACGACAAGATCACATCGCGCCGTTTGATTGTTTTGGGTGAGGTCCTCTTAACTATTTTCCGTGAAAATAACCATCAAATTTGACTTGATCGTGATTGTTTTCTTTTAGTCACGGATAGTAGCCACTTACTACGACAATTAATCACGAATGCTTTGAAAGGTACAACACCCAATCAGAATTTTCATCCGTTATTCTTCGTGGGAATGTTTCTGATCTGCCGATCGAACGTATCTTATGTGTGTCGGGTTTTTCGATTTTGATCATGTTGATCTTGTGCTGGACACACCTCGCACACTATATCCAATGCACATGTCGCAACTTCTATCAATCTTTCTCATATATGATTCTCCGAGCATCAAATAGGTATGCTAAATGTGATCATATATTAGACCCTGAGATAGATGGGAAAAATATCGTTATGTTGTGTGTCGATCACTTTATCCGGCTACTTGGTACATTCGATTTTATTCAATTAATGAATTAATGCCAATTAACGCTGGACATAAACAGCACCAATAAATAAATCGACCCGTCACATAATATGACAAAAATACTCCCATCGAATATTAACTTGCCCCATTGCACGCAACAAATTACGTAAACGACTTTGTTTAAATGTTTATGTAAATTTGTTAAGATCGCGTCGATCTACACATACCCGTATTCGAGTACGAATAATAACCACAATATTTTTCTTAACTAGGTCCGATACCATCTAGAATTAATTACATCAAAGTCTCTTATTTTTATTGTTAATTATAAATGAAAAACGAAATAATGTTATCAAAGTGTAGAATTCTTGAAATTTTGCAATTCTAATAGATATTTGTCTTGCGTGACTAAGCAGCTTATGGAACAGCCCATTCTTGGAACTGCCATCAGATAACAACATTATAGTTCTACCAGCTCAACTACCTTGATGACAGATCACACTATTAATATAAATTATTTAAACAATGGAAGTTGCAAGATTTTAAATTACTCGCCAGGGATAATATCAGTGTGCAAATATTTCAATAAAAACGTTTTGCTAAACTCAATAAAGTTTATTTTTTATTAGCAAATGATTTAATAGCTAACATGAAATGTTATTAAATAAAAATATAACAAATTTTTCGAAGTTTACGAATAAGTTCTGGACCACAAAACTATAAAAAATAAGCCACACATAACAAGAGTTTTTAAATAACTAAATATTTTAGGTTAATAATGGAATTGTTTTTCAGGCTAAACTACCATAGAAGCAAATTTGAACAAGTTTTTTTTAATAAAAACCTTGCATCTTTACTCTATTCTTCTAGTATAGATTGAATTGAAATGCTTCGCAAATTTTACGTAAAGTATAACCGTTATAAAACAGCGTCAAAATCGGTAATCGCATGTAGAAAATTCGACTACATACCTACAATATTCTTATTTTCTAAGACCAATTAAAACAAAAAAACCAAACTACGTTATTCCCATATGATCCAATTAACAAAAATCAATCTCACTGTAACATATATTTCAAGACTCTTCCTGCAAAACTATCATCAATCGGCAATTTTATTGCTTTCGTCAGTAATATCTTAAAAACTAACTTGCCATCAAGATTCTATTAGAAATGGCATTGTCACATTCAGTTGAGCCGAAGTCAATCAATTGTACCACAAGAAGTATATTACGGATAAGTACCTTTAGATACTGTCTTATAGAGGGATTATGCTTTGATCACTTGTTGAAAGTAACGACGGATCAGTTTTCTTTCTGCACGGAAGGAAATCTACTCCCGGAGTTTATATTGCACCACCAGCGCAAACGTAATGGACGGACAGACGACAATCTTGACTAAAGAATGGGTGACGACAATGACGATATATCAAGAATGGGTGATCGCAAGCGTTGATAGTGTCGTCTCTAGTAGAATATGATCAGTGTCAACCAACCGCCAAGATTTATAGTCTTCATTTTTTCTGAAGATTGATTGATTTAAGTTTAGAGATTGATAGTGCAAATGAAATGATTAGGAAAAGCATGAAAAATTTCATTAGGTTTTAATAACTTTAACTGCTAAAAACTGCTACCTTTGAATTTTTCCTATTGCTGAAACAGTCAAATCTTGAAGTACCTTCTTTGTGGCATATAATATATGAATGTTATTCGTAAAACATTAACCAGATAGGTGTTTAAACATGTAACTATTCGTACTTAATTATTTTGTAATAATAAAATATTGTAGTCAACCTGAAACTTGTATTTGTTTGTCTATCTATCCGTCGCCTTGTAGAAATGGACGACAGGATACTGATGTACAAAACTATGGGACTGAATAGCTGTAACAGGATATTCTAAAATTTGTTCTGAACAGTTACTGCTACAAAGTTGAAACTTCGTTTAAATGTACAAATGAAATATTCAAGAATTTGCTGCAGCATGGAAGTAGGTGAATACTAATTTATGGCAAGAATTCAAGACTCATATATCATGAATTTTTTTAGATTCTGATATTTCTGCTTTAAAACTCAAGAAAATTTTGAGATATAACCCTTTTCCTAAATATGAGATGTCAGCTTTTCTGATGTAGTTCCGGTATAATTCTTAATATAAAATTTGTTAAGTAATGCATATATTATAGGAGTAGAGGGTGAATTTCTCAACAGCTTATACTACAGAGTTGAATCTTAAAGCAAATCTTTCAGATATAAACTTTACTGTTTTCATTGTCACAAAAACAGAATTATTTGAAGAGGAGCGATTTAATTTCTCCTTTAAAAATTCAAAAATTCAATCAATAAAAAAACTTTCCAAAGGATAATATTTTATGTGTAAAGTTATTTCTAAGCCCTTAAAGTTTTAATTTTCAAATTTGTGTTAAAAAAAACTACACAAGATATATTTGGTCTCATTTTGCTCTACGTTTATTTGATGGTTTTCATTCTTTTAATTTAAATTATTAAAAAAAATTTCATTGAAACTTACCACTAGTTACATAATACTTTTCGGTGTTTATTGAATGTTTGTTGAATGCATGAGCAACTAGCAGGGTCGTATTAGCTTTTCTGTAATTCCATACTGCTATGCCATATTGAGTGTTCTAAGTGTTCTTACTGTGTTCATTAGCAGGGCGAAGTCAACAATTGTTAATTTTTAACGTATCGATCCAATTCCAGATATTATACCCGAAATATTGCTCTCAATAAAAATGTTATCTACCTAACTGCTAATCACGAAAGTCTAATTTGAATACAAAAAGAATAAGCGGGTGCTCAACATAATCTCAATCAATTCATCGTTGTTTTTTTCAATTTGTAAAATGAACATGAGCGCGGTCAATATCAAAAGTCTACCAAAACGGAAAAAAGATTTTTAATCGATTAGTGCCGGCGGGACGATGAAGGAAATAAACTCGATAAAATCGATTTCAAGACGATATAAAGTCCTTTAAGGCATTTAGCCGTATCTTATTGAGTTCAGCGCCGCCAACGCGGATACCACACAGCAAAGAAACTATCCTAATGTAGTATTTTCCCAGTGCAATATCGGTTTGCAGAATACCAGCCACTAAGCACAATTAATTAAATACGAGTTTTCATATTTTTTGATAGATCTTTTGATTGCTGTTGCACCAGTTGTGAAGGATAACTTAAGAGTATCGCTCGCAAGCGAATAATTCTTGTAATGGAGATCCAATCATGGTGAGGACTAACAAGTACTTAATGTATGTCGATGAAGGACCCCCAACCGCGTTGGTTGATATTAAGTATGGAGCATGGTGGTTTGTTCGCTCGTGGAGTTAATCTTCGTATAATAATATGCTGAAATGGTTTAGCATAATCATAAGAACCGCGAGGGATTTCATCAGATTTGGTGTTAATTATTGAATAAAAGTGATTAATTGAGTTTAAGAAATTTTATGCATTTCATATTTACTGATTATTTTAAACAAATAGATGGGTGTACTAATATGTGCTTACTTTATATTAACGAGACATGCGTTTAACTCTTACAAGGTCTACCAGTGTAATGCCTCACAATTTTATTAAAAAACCACCATATAGAAAAATATCGCAACCAATGCAGGTCTACCTGATCTATTTAGTGCATAAATTTCCAGTCATTTGGTGAAGAATTTCTGAGGTTATTACACTCATGTATTTTATGATATAATTTGTATTGATCACAGTATCAACTCGACTGTCACTCCAAATAATATTCAGCATACACTCCGTAATATAATATATATAAACCTAAAGTTTAATTTTTTTAGTGAGACATATAATAGTAGAGAATTAAAGCTTTATAGCCCCAACCGCCGTACTCCAATGCCTGCTTAAAAATTTATTTTTAATCTGCTTCTCTTGTGTTTCTACTTGGAACTAAGTTTCAGCTTTCAGTCGTGAACCGTTCAGAAATTTTTTTTCTTTCCAGTATTTAGTCTGTCCAGACACGGTATTTTGGCTTTAATACAAAATTTAAACGCAAAGTTTTTTTCAAAATTTCAATGAAATAACTTATTATTGAAAATAATAACGTAAAACCAATTGTATATCTGCAGGAGAATTGCAATTATGAACAAATAAGTTTAGGCCGACAAATGCTTTCACGTCGAGTAGATACCATACAAAAGTCCTTAAATCAAGTGGTCTTTCTTTCTGCTTTAGTAAATCGTGAATACATTGTTATTACTTACTTTAAATGTTAGCATCAAATGAAAATGGATAAAATTCTAAACGTCTTACTAGTCTTCAATCTGAACAAAGTAGTATTTGTTTGCTTAACTATTGTATTTTTTCACATTATTAAACTCTTCTTATTAACTGTAAGGAGAAACATGTACCAATAAATAGCCAATCATTTTCTACCGTTTCGCTCTTCATAATCCATGTTATTCCAACATCTATCAATAACCAGTCTAGGATCGATTCATTGAATGAAACATTCCAAGAATACCTAAGGAATCGAAAATCCTATCGGAAAGAGATTAATCAAGAACTACTTGAAGACACCTTATAAAGAATCATAATGACTCATAAAAACCATTGAGTGAGGCCACACGCATTTCTTAATATTTGATATCGGATCGGACAATTTTGTCATCGGGAGCCATGCTACAAAATGGGCTTCATAAAATGTAAATTTCAATCTAATTGGGGGCCTCCTTAAAATAAACATATAATCTGAACAGAGAACAGAAACATACTAAACGATGACTTCGTCAGCCACTTTAGGGTTTAAGCCTTCTGCTCCGCGATCCAAGTCCACAAAGTAGTCCAACGAAAGGTGCTGATGATAACAGAGCTCAGAAGTGGAAACAAGGTGTTCCGTTATCGTTATTTTGTCATTTGGAGCCCATAATATACGTGAAACCACTTTCGTCTGGACCGTATGTCATGTCGCCACAATATTATCCAACCGAACATTCACCATATCCATAACATTTACTACATACTTATATTGAGTGATGCATTAAAGGATGATATGTCTTTGCTGGCCCAAAGTATAATGTCCATACTATCCACTTATGGTTTATAAGTGTGCCTCATATTTTAACATTTAAGATTCAATTATTTTGATGAAGTTTTGAAGTTTTTGGTGAGTGACTCATATAGGCTATAGATATGTGATTGTAACCTCTATATAAATGGTGTCTGTACGAAGCACAGTCAATTTGATCCGAATACTTGCGTTCAGAGAATCCATAAATTTTTAGTGTAGTACTCGCTATACCATAGCATATAGTATCCATTATACCATACGAAAAATCCCATTGGTAGTCAGAGTCCAACTATTCAAGGAACATTTTTTTTATATACCTTCCTACCGTCGTTTCTTATTTGTCCGTTTGAACGTCTGTGAATTTCGTGTTGTTCCTAAAGAATACTCGATGTCCTACTTTGCATACAATAAGATGCACAGCATGTTATCTGTTGTGACCTACACCAATAATTCCGAGAATATATCACACTCTGAATTACGCGTCTAGTCGACAACGCGAATAGAATAACTACGTAGGTATACCTAGATGAAAAACATTTATTGAAGAATTGTTTTTTTTTTCAAACTACCAACTAGTTCTACTAATGCAGGAATTTTTTCTCGTTATTAACAATTTTAATTGTAATTAAAAAAAATATAATTTTTAAAAATATAATAGTGTTTAAATTATTTTTTTTAAAATTGAAATTATTACCATTAATAAATACTAGGGTTCGTTTCAATAAATTTTCTACTGATGTATTGTAACAATATTTTTTTTTATCAATCTTTATTTTTATAATATATAAGAAATTCAATGAAAAAAACCTACTACCGATGAATGAATTTCGGACTATACGTCCATGTACCATGCAGCAATATGCAGTTTGGATAAGGTTCTTCAATTGCGTAACGAAGCAGCTACGTCTATCTAAAACTACTCTATAAATCTTCGTCCAATTATCTGCGAATAAAAAATACTTTATAATCTCCTTCACTCATAAAATCTTTGATATGGTGTTGAGGAAAAATAAAATGACGAAAACTGTCATGACAATTATTTTTAATAGTTTGTTGTGTGGAAAAGGTAACACCCGCGCACAATAACAGCAACTTCTAGAAGACAAGTGAGCCAACCAAGCGACGTACCACAAAGTTCGTTACATGAATCATTTGAGCCCACCAGATAATACGGGGCCGGCTTTTCTGTTCCAATTAAAATATATTTTTCCTGTGCCATATCTGTGGACTACGTGGTGTTTGTCGGGGGTTCTGAAATGCCAGAGCTCAATGCACTTGTAGCACAAAAACATCGTGTGGGTTTTCCTCAATTTATCAAAAACATACACAACAAGTCAGTTATGATTTAAATTAAACGACTTTCGTTAGCCCCGAAAAAACACCAACATAGATTATGGTTTTCGCCCGATCAAACCACTCAATAAGTTTCTTGTCTCCTGAATTCGTCATTGTTCGAAAAAAAGAGTTTTCTCAGACCGGATAACATGCATGAAGAACAACAGCAGAAGCAGAAACTATAAACCGATCACACACAACAACAGACCTCAAAATCGATCGAAATCCAAATGGCATATTATCGCATTTATGCAAAATACGGTAAGGATACCTTCAGTAAGGTCTTCTGGAAGAAGCAACTCCCGATCTTCAATATCTTCGTTTTGCTTATGGCCCAAGCTGCAGTAAGTAGTGGCATTCGATTGCAAAAGAAAATGCCAACGTGCTCAGCATGCTGAAAAAAACGGGCGAGGACTTTTTCTTCTTTCGTCTCTTGTACTTTATAGAAGACTTCTTTGCATTGGTCAAAAAAGAAGATCAAAACAGAAAAGATTACTGGCCGTAGGGCACTATACTTCTTCTTTTTTGGTAGGAAATGCCAAGCAACGCGTGGGAAGCTTTCGCTGCACACACGTGCCATATTCGAAGATTTCATGGATCAGTCTCATTGAAGTTCTCACGATCGGCGTAGTTCAGTAAAAAAATATTGCCGATTGTCTGGACGCAACTTTACTATTTTTTGGGTAGAAATCAGGACCGCGTTTTACGTTTACTAACATCCTAAAAAATATCGCTCAAAGTAGCGTCCTGATTATTCTTTAGGTTGTTAGAACAAAAACAGGATACTGTTTATTATCCAGATTTAATAAAAAAAAACTATTTTTCCACATTCGCAGTTAGCGTACCATTGTTTAGATAGATAAATATGTATATATATTTTCCATATTATTAACATTTAGTGCTTAAGCTAACTTATACTTAATCAGTGATCAGACTTTCGTCTCTACATCAAATGGTATTACATTATAGCACGGAGGCTGGTGTTTCTAATAATGATTGTGTATTTCTGAAGGAAAATGTACCATTGTTTATTTGTTCATTTCGGTTACTCCTTTTTTATTATTTTAGCTAGGAGGCTCTGCTCGTTTACACTCATTTTACATTACACTGTGAAAATTCCTTCGCATTTCCGCCATACAAAAGTCGTGGAAAAATTAGTGCTTATTTGTATTCTGGACCGGAAGCCAATATCGCCTAAAATTTCTATCAAGTCGAAATTTAAAAAGTGCACGTTATGCGTCATTCTGATTGGACCAAACTGAATAACTTTAGCATCACTTCGGAATCAGTATTTCATTTAAAGTGTATAAGCCAACAGCCAGGCTATCGTGACAGCATTATGTTTTCACCCTATCCATTTGGGCAGACAAATGTGTCAAATAATCTCCTTGACTAAATTCATTCTAAAATTTATTTCTCCACCATATTTATTAATTTCTTACTGGCCATACATTTCAGTAAGCTTAAGCTCCCATAAAAAGTAGTTCGATGTCCTCGTAACAAACTTTAAACTTTTCTGCGCTGCAATAAGCACTATGTGACTGAAGTTGAAGTAACTTAACTTTAAAAACAATTTCATGAATGCGCGATAAAAACGTGTCTCCGGTGAGCAGAATTACAAATTTTTGGCATGTAGCGTGTAGCTTGGCGTTGTTTCGTGTCACTTCGTGTGACATATCAACTATACGTACGGACGTAGCGAGTTGGTATGTCTGCGCGCAACCGGCAAACTGAACTAACAACAAAAAAGAGATGTTTTTCTTGTCACTACCGTTGAATTTCAAGTGCATTATAAAAGTGAATTAGAATGTGCTTACATTTAAGGAGTCGTATTTGCATTTATAATTTGACAGCGACTGAACTGACATGTCGCGACATCGGTGTTCAGTATGGCATGTATGTGACCTGAAAAATAAAAATCGTGTTTCAGTAGATATCTTTTCGTTGATTTAGTCTGTGGCTACTGGTTCTGTTACAATATTTCAACAGAAACCTTCCGGAATTTGATCATAGCGTCACAAAATGTCCTCAAAAGATTTTCTAATTTGTTTAATTTTTACTGTGACTAGGATAAAATGTCTTTCTGAATAGGACGATAGCATGAATAGTATGACATAATACAGACATACATATATATATATACATTGCATACATATTAAAGAATAAATGCGAAGAAAATCCAGCTACTTCCTTACAGATGTCTTGGGAAAAATTGTATTCATCTTTCGAAACTCACTTTAACTCATAAAAACTTTAACAAGGATGTCGGATTTCACATGACTTCGTTTCGAGTATTAACACAGGTCTAATTCGCCAGTGAGTAAGATTTCATTTGTGTGGAATTACAATGATTAGTTTCGGAAGAAAAGAGATTTCGAGTCTTCGGTAGTTGCTATACAAAATTCCTTAAATTATTTACAGCCTTTGGGTAAGGAATTTTAGAACATGAAAAGGTTGTATTCCAAGATTTTTAGTTATACTACAATACTACAACTACAATATAAACGGGAGTTCAATATTTCATCCAAATGTTTTGAAATAACGAGAACCTTAGTAAGTTAGTTTCTTCTTTGAAGAGGTTGTAAATATTTTCATGACCTCCCTCTAGCTAAAAAGCTAAAAACAGTATCAACATTAAAAAAAAAAAATTAATTTTTTTCTAACTTCATTTTCGTGTCGAAAACAAATCATCATGAAAAATAGGATCCGAAAAAGAAGAACAACCGTAGAGACAAGAAGCTTGAACAAAGTTAATAAATCACAAAGCAGTCAACTGGAAAAGTCTGCAAGTTAGAATACGTGACATATGATACCTCATATGGCTTGAAAACATGACTACTGTTGTATAAAGTGTTCCTGTTGTTCCTTGGGTGGGAACAAAAGCAGTCCAAAGATATGGAAAGGTGAGACTGTAGCAATAGAATAGTGCACTATACTAGGGTATACAATGGCATATCCACTCCCGACTCTCAACGCTTCAAACAACTGCATATTGGCTTGGCCTCCATCCTCCATGTAGTACCCATGGCCATTGTAGGTGATACTTGAATCTAGTGAATAGTTACGATGAGCAGTGGATGGATGCATGAAGAATAAGAATAGAGACGGTCCTATTGTGTTCAAAAAAACATAAGATTTCTATTTCTATTTAAACGAGCAAGCCGGAAAAAACAACTATGTGATACAATGCGAGTACTCTTCTTATTTGATTAGTCTTATTTTCTGGTTGGGCTTTTTTGTTGAAAACGCCCACGAGTGTATCGTGTTGAACACGCACACTCCTTGGGTGTCTCTTTTATTACGAGCAAGTTTTTATTTCAATGCCGACAATTAATTATATGGGGAGGCAGCATTTAATAGAGTATTATATCACAACAGTAGAATATAAACCTTTCGAGAAAGTCTCAACTGCGATTCTATACCTTTCGTTGGATTTTTCATAAGAGTTAAATTTGATCTTTTCATGAATACGACACCGATCTAGAGCAACATTTTTGGAATAGTTTCATTGTATTACAATATAAGACTGGTAGGTACATTGTTTTTATTTCAAACAGGTTTCCGAGGTACTTAGCAAAAAGTATCTTTTTAAGGAAGAAGGTTTTTTAAAGTAAGGGCTTCTCAATTCCCCTCATCCAGTACGACCTTTCGTCACTCACTCGCGATTGTGCTTTTTATCTTGGATGACCCAGGTCCATGTCTTCCATCTGGATTAAAATTATCCAGCCCGTTATCCATAAAAAATATGATTTTGACAAAAAAAATGTACCCTAGTGAACAACCTAATTGAACAAAATTGGTTGAAATATAAGATGATCTTCAGTGCATATACCTTAATCATAACGTGCTATGGTAATTTTCCACTATGTTATATAATTCGTGGAAATGAGTTTCGGTTCTATATCGCACATATGGAGAGCCCTCAGCAATACCTCTGACACCGAAAAACAGCCAAACATTTTTAAAACTAGCTTCTATGTTAGATACAGAATGAAAAATTACATTCTCAAAAAAATAAGAAGGATGCTCATCTTAGAATTCCTGTAGAGTTGCTTGGAAGAACCGATACCAAATATAAAAGAGAACAAATAGGAAATTCTCATCGAATCTGCAATTTTCACACGGGTATCTAAACCGTTATTACTCGGGCACGTACCGAAACAGTAGTAGGTATTCGTAGCATTGTTCTTTTTTATGGTCATACAACATGATTGCCTCACGTTCATCTAGAGATGACCATCATTAATACTACACAATTTTCCAGGATGAGTGCAATTCAGTTTTGTCCGAGCAAACCTCAATATAGTGAGTAGGATGGTCTGGGATGGCCCAGTGAAATTGATTTCCTTGTATAGTTACAGCAGTACACCACAATATTATGAAACTATATTACATTGAGATACTTCGTACTTACGCCAGAATTATATTGTATCTTCTTGGCTACTGTGCGCGCAACACGGTACTCAAATCAAATTTCAATTTATCAACTTTTCTGTACATTAACAGTCAAGAAACAGGTACGGAAAGGTGGAGATAGATGAAGCGGGGAAAAGCTTAGAGGCTTATGATTATGGGATTATTTTATAGAAGTGGTTGGTTTCTTCTAGAAATCTTGATCTATCAATTGAACAAATTGACTTGTTTGATCGACATCTTCGTCGTGTATAGAGTCGAGCTTCTAGCCAGTTATTATACGGATTTGAGTGGACGCGGCCATATTAGATCCCCCAGCGTAAATATATTGCGATCTTGTAGGTATATCTACGGTGTGGCATAGTAATTGCCGTTAAGCATAGTCATCGGTAGCACTAAGACCTAATATCAAGGTGGCTTCTGTGTAGAGAGTTCGAGTATGTAATGTATATCATGACTTCTAGAGTAGCAAACATGGTATCGTTTTGATCAGATTACTTGCACTTAATGTAGCTAAAAAAAAGACTTACCAAGTGAATACAAGATTTATTACCAGCGATAAATTTTATATTCGATTTGAATAACTATTAATGGAATCGCATTTCGTTGCCTTAATCCTTTAATGAATTCGAGAATTTTACTGAATTATTGTAAGATCTTATATGAAATACTTGTTCTGTAAATTATTTTCGTTTCTTAGATATATTGAGAGCAATTGCAAAATAAATGCAAGTAACAAGCTCGTCATGCTAAAAAATAAAATAGAATATAAATATACATATACGAGAACAAGAATTTATAATATATCGAAAATATATTAGATTGATGGCATTGCAGGTTCCAAAGGATTCGGCATGGTAGTAAGTTTCCTGCATACTAGCTCGCCGGCAACCTTAATAAATACCAAACTGTGCGATACATAGAATTGGGTCCAACACTTCGAAATTTTTAAAAATTCGTTAATTCATAGTAGACAATAAAATAAATTTTCCAACTATTTATATGAGTAACGACGTGAATAACATCGCACAAGGACTATAAGGGCATCTCGGTTCCTTAACTGAAATAAATAGAACAGAGGGTCTTCTCCTATGTATTTATATCAGTTCCACTTATCACGAAAACCAAAGCCTTCTGAATGATGTTGATATCATGCGTTGTATCTGATAAAAAGTTATTAGTGCAGATCAAAGAACTACTGGAATCGACAAGCCACCGGTTTTGTATAAAGCTCTTTGAAGCCAAAGAAATGAGACAAAACAAGGTCGTTGTTGTTGTTTTAGCATGTGAGTGAGTGAGACAAAGCAGGGTCGTTGTGTCAATCTGTTATTGTTTTGCATGCAAGTGAATGGTACGGCGTCCGCCTTCGACTCATTCGCAGCTTGTCATTTCCAGTATATATATTTATATCTCTATGGTGCAGATAAATGTCATCATCAATAATGATTTTTTTTTTGTGGTGGCGTGCTGGTGATTTCTTTTTTTCGAGAGCAACTCGGTACAGAAAGCTAAAAGGCATGCATATTTTAAAAATAATTAAATGTTGTCTGCTTATGCTGGAAAGTTGAAACTTGATAAATTGATGTAGATATTTAATTTAAGCAACACAAAAAATCAGATTTATATTGCGTTTTGAGGTGGAAATTAATTTGCACGAATTTCGTCATATCTTTTAAGTCTAATGAGATATCGAACTGGATTTGATTTCAAGGGAGTTTAAATGTAATCAACGGAAAACTAATTTCAGTACTTATTTAATATTCAGCCCTCAAGTGGGTGTAAGGGGGTTGTGGAAGTTTCCATGAAGTGCGGCAAATATTGTTGGTGGTTTAATTCGCTATCACTTCTATGGGTTTACACATAATAATCTAAAAAATTAAGGTTCAGGAGTTTGCAATGTTCAACCCCCTTAGCGAATGATTGAGTACGTTCCTACGAATTCCAATTTTTTTTAGGTCTGATGAGATGTCTAACTGTTTTCTACTTTAACGGGGTTTCTATAAGATCGACTGAAATTAATTTCGAGTATTTTTAGATATTCAACCCTTAAGGGAGTCGATATTTTTTGCTCTATTATTTACGAGAGAATCAAATTGAATGTATGAAGCTAACTTAATAGTTGTTGAGTTGTTTTTAAATTGATGTTTATTGGTAGCTACATATACCAATAAATATTTTGTTGACAGTCATACAGCATACACGAATCAATGGCCATATTAAAACCCTAAAAGAAACTAGCATTTTACAATATTATTTCTTGAATTCCATAGTATGTAATACAGAGGAGTTTAAAGAAACGATAAATCGGCTCTTCACATTCATCTCCAGAGCGTCGTAATCTTATTATTTTATTCGTTCGTTTCATACATATACATCCTGTGAAAATGCCACTGAAACAAGTCATCATTAAATTTAAGTTTTTCTCATTTTACCTGTTCAAGATAAATTTCAAAGTGTTTGCATGGCTTGTAAGTGGCGCAAGCATGTAATTGTCTAAAGTGAGGTACGCTTGAGGTCACTACTAACTGACCCGTGCAACAACTGCCTAGAGGTGGTAGTACAAATCTCATATAAAATCTTTTTAAGTTTCAATGTTGCATACATTTCGTACCTCAATCATATTATACGTACGTATTGTTTTTCACCTCTTTGGGATTCGGATCACGTTC
Organism: Beris chalybata; assembly: GCA_949128065.1. Lineage (NCBI taxonomy): Eukaryota > Metazoa > Arthropoda > Insecta > Diptera > Stratiomyidae > Beris > Beris chalybata. Next base: position 2,671,092 of record OX421894.1, on the reverse strand, counting down.
GCCTTCCATTTAAAAACAACGTCTAACACATTACTATATAATAATTTTTTTATCTATTCCTAGACACTATTCAAAGTCAAGGAAACATAGTTTCAGTGTTTTTGGTCCCGGGATGATGAATTTCACGAGTAGAAGAAAAAGTAGCATATATCGCAAGTAATTTGATGAACATTTGCCCTAAGGATGCAATGCAGTATCGAAATATAGGAAGGTGTATATCCCGGCGACATTAGAGATGTTTGCAGTTATTGTTCTCAAAAATACTTTACATACAAAATAGAGAGAAGGACTTTATCGAGAATAGAATCTGTTAATGGCAGAGCTACCGTATAAGCTTATTTTCGTCCTCCATTCGCTCCACATGACCTGCCCATTGTAGCTTACGCAATTTTATAAGAGTCGATGCGGCTGGATTGTCATACATGTTATACAACTCATCGTCTATTGATTTTAAAGGTGCTTGGGTGAGAGTTCATGTTCCGCTTGCATATAGTAAGTAGTACAGGTCTTATTCTGGTTACAACGGGTACATTTCTGATAACATATTCCAGGGTGAGATTGAAGAGCATGGGACCGAGTTCATCTCCCTGCTTGAGTCGAAGGCCGAATTCTGTTTGGAAGCAATTGGTGAGGTATGGACCACATCCCTTTAGGAGCTCCACTGAGATTGCATCAACTCCAGGTGATTTGTGTATTTTTTTGTCACGCAGGCCTGCTTACACTTCTCTGACAGTGGGTAAATGGGTAGTTGATGTGGGTAGTTGATGCCTGCTCATCAGCTGGAGCACTTGGTGTAATAATTGGTTCGGAGGCAGTCACTCCAATCGGGTGTAGCAGCTTTTTAAAGTACTCTAACCGATGTTTGTTTCTTTTGTTCTGCATCACTAAGGGTACTTCCTTCCTTGTCCTTTCAGAGGTTTGTTCGTTGCTTATGGCCTTGTCTTATTTGTTTGACGGCAGTATATGCGGATCGTAGATTATGTGATTTCATGTCGGTATTTAGGCTTATAATTATGTCATTGTTGTTTTCGTTTCATTCGTCTGGAGATTTTGTTTGATAATCGCCTAAGCTCGTCGTATCTTTTTGGCTTTCGTCGGTCTTTCAAAGTATTCTTTGTAAGCTTCTTTTTGGGTTGATAGCTGCTCTCTAATTAATCCATTAATTTTTAATTTCTTGTCGTGGTATTGGCGACTTTGGATTCATTCGACTGAGTCCTTTATCAAAGACCTGTTTCTTTTTGTTCGCGCCATACTTTTAAATTTTACACATCGGATTCTCTTTTCAGCTCATCGTTTTCCGTTTGCGGATGTATACTTACTTGCATTTCGCCACATTTCGCTTACTCGGTTCACCTTCGAGACGCTTGACAGCCGAATCATATGATCGACTGTCAGAAAAGTTTCGTTGTGGGACGTGTGTGGTGGCAAAAATTCGAAAAACATGTCAACTAATAAAATTTCGGCCGAGAATCAAAATTTGCTGTTATTGCGGAAAATTGCCGACAAATTATTGAAACACTCCCCACACAGTAACGCGAGCCCTACAAATGTTGCCGCTCTAGTTGAGCTGGTCGTACAACAGGAACTGGACCAACTCAAACTTCCAACATTCCCAACAAAAATTGAATCAGAGATCGAAATCAATCTCACCGCCGACGACTCGCAACATCTTCAATCCACAAAAGACGACCTCTGGATTTTCGGCTATGGTTCGCTCGTATGGAAGGCGGACTTTCCGTACGCTTCGCGTCGGATCGGTTTCATCAAAGGATTCGAACGTCGCTTCTATCAGAACAGCATCGATCATCGGGGAACGGCAGAGAATCCGGGCCGTGTAGTAACCCTTGTTCCATCGGTGAACCCAAACTCAAAAGTGTGGGGAGTGGCATATCGAATAGCAACATCAGATCGTGATAATGTCCTCAAACACTTGGACTTTCGCGAAAAAAACGGCTACGAGAGACTCTCGGTGAATTTCTACCCATACTCACCGGATAATGGTGCCTCGTTCAGTGAACAGGAGATCGTCATGTACATTGCAACGGAGGAGAATGAATCGTATGCCGGACATATCAACGATTTGGAGGAAATTTCCGAACAAATCTACACTGCGAAAGGTCCTAGCGGTACAAATCGCGAGTACGTTTACAAGCTGGCGAATGCAATGCGAATGTTATTCCCGGGCGAACGAGACGATCACCTGTTCGCGTTGGAGTCAAGATTGCGAGGACGGGAACAACGCGAATTGAAAATGAACCGGCAACTGAAGGACGATATTACGGAAATTATACAGCAGGCAGTCGACTCTAGTCCCCATTTAGAGAATATTGAACTTTCAATTAGGAACAAAATTAATGAGTTTCATGGAAATATGACGAATTCGTAGGAAATTGAGGTTTCTTTTTGCTTGGCTAGCCACCTTAATTAGTTAGAAATAAATTATATTTATTATTGAATCGAACTTTTTATTTTCGCGCGCATAAGTCTCTGGAAACGAGGACTTAATCTAAACAAAACTTGCCAATCTGACTAACTTACTCACAAGATCCATTTCGCTATGGACAAAAGAGCTGCAGGGTTGCAGGAAAACAATCGCTTTGATTGAAAAGAATTGTATTTTTGTGCCTATACATTAGTTTTGTCTTAACGCTCGACTTAAGCTCTATAACTCCGTTTTCCTTTCAATCTTCATCAATTCAATATCGAAGGTGAGCGTCGAGTCGGGCGGTATTCTTCCGCCAGCTCCAGCAGAACCGTACGCCAATTCCGGCGGGATAACAAGACGCCGCTTCTCACCCTCGCACATTCCCAACAATCCTTGGTCCCAACCTTTAATCACCTGACCGCTGCCCAGGGTGAACGTGAATGCATTACCTCTTGGATAGCTGCTGTCGAATTCACTACCATCGGCAAATGTTCCCTGCAAAAAGAAAATACAGTTTTTGTCCTTTTTCTTCTCGGAAATTAACGCGTTTACCTTGTAGTGGACATGAACGAAGTCGCCTTTCTTCGTCTTTACCGTGCAGTCATCGACTCGCTTCTTTATTCCGATTTTTACTCGTGGCTCGACGTTTGCCAGCACTCCGGCTAGAAATGTTAAAAGGATCAATTTTATTGTGAACGACGACATTATTGCTGCACTTTTCGCATTCAAACTGACTTCGCTAGACCCACTTAAAGTTGGAGTAAAGAACCGAGTCTTTCGGAGCTGTCAAAAATTGTGTTTTGTAAACAAATGGATCCGTACGGTTTTCGGTAGATGGCGGATACGTTGCTAGACATGTTGCGCTGGACAAATTATATGTTCTGATATTCGATAATGTAAGGTTTGCACCTTCGGCTAGCATGCGATGTTTCAGCATTGTACACTTTCAGCATATGCAAAAAAAGGACTTCCTTTCGCATGCATGGTTTCTCTAATTCCAGATACTTTTTAACCATTGCTCTGGTCTTTTATTTTCAAAAACCAATTATGTATTAAGAAATTGAGCGTGTTTGAGAATGGTGGTTGCTCCCGTCAGGATCGTATAAAATCAATGAAAAGTGGCAAGGAAGTAAAGTTAACACCAAGAAGTAAGGCATGTTAAAGAGATAGACCATAGTCTAATTCCTCTGACAAGATAGGATTTTTTTGCCGTTTTTCCAATAGTTTATTTTAATGATAAGTATACATTAAGAATGTAATCAAATAAAGAGACTCTGATCCCCCCCTAAAACATCCGCCCGATAAAATTTATATCTTAGATTGTCCATTGAGGCCATTAAGAACGGTAGCTATTGGATATAGACTAATTTTAGCTTTAGGATTAAGATAGAAAATCTGTTAGCTTACGGCCAATAAAGTACTTTTTAAAACTAAAACTGACAAGATTGGAGTATTTAAAATTATTATTCGATCTAGCCGAAGAACTATGTAAGCATTCTTCATCGATTCGATAAAGGAAAGAAAATGGCTTTGAGAATGGAAATTAAATAAAAATCTGTGCAAAAATAAAACAGCTGTACTATCCTATTTCCTGATATTTCTTTCGTACAAACCGAATCAGCGAGAAGTCTTTGTCGGATACTTTGTAACTAAAACAACTATTCAGAAGAATTAATTTTTTTTAAATATTTTTCTTATTTGATTAAAATATGAAACAAAACAAACAAACTTTTACTTTCCTTTAAAACATAATTATAAAAATATATATGATGTAAAATAGAGGTTAGACTTATTAATAGGCTCTGTGTTCATTTTACCATTATAAATTAAAATAAGAAAATGAGATTGAATGACATAAAACTAACAAAAAAAAACATGATGGTTAAAAATTTCATCTAAAAATTGATAGTGATATTATGGATATATTTTTTCTTAGTAAATTTTAAATGTTAAATTTCTCAACAATATTATATTTAATTATATTTCTCAAATTCAAACGGACAATTCCCTAAAAAATTACAAATTATTAAATTTTACTTTTTCTTTTAAATTTTCGGTGTGTCACCTAGTGGAGTTACGGAGACGGATAGTGGCCACCCAATTTTATTCTAATATTTCCAATCTATGAAAAATTACTGAAATCAGTTTTTAGTTTTATTGTTGGCTTTTGCTGTAATGCGCCGGCATTTTTGGCTGCATTTTGGGCATCGTGAGCTGACTTGGAATTCAACGATGACTGCTGATTATTACGGATGGCCGTTTCGAGACGAAGACGAAGTTCGGTTGATTGTGACATCATGGTTTTGAATTCTTGTGGATATTTTGGACCGATACGTATTAGCCATTGAAGCGATTGATCGTGCAATTGACGAGTATGTTTCGAAAGAAGTCGAAGTTTTGTCGGTTCGGCCAGGAAACTTATAAGAACCGGGACCAAAAGAGTCAACATTTGAATACCTGTAAAACGGAAAATGAGATTTTTGTTCTACGGAATTGTAAACTATTAATTGCCGCAGTATCGTAGCAAATAAATTACCTTGCATTAAATTTCCTTTTTTCAATTAAGGAGACGGCATAATTGAATTCGACATATTAACATGGTGCTTAAAATTAAAATTAAGAAAGGAAATACTCACGATTTTTCGGCTCGGCAAGTTCGATCAAAGTTTCAACTGTTGTAATACTTTCCAAAGTCAGTGCCAATTCATTGTCGGTTTTCGGAATCTTGGCCTTTTCCGAGTACAGACCTTCGATAATCCGCGGTGCCAATGCATGAATATAGGGCGTCGCTACTTTTAAATTGGCTCCGGCAAATATCGATCGTACGGTTTGAACACATTTCAATTTGACAATTGGATTTTCGCTCTGCAAGCATTGTCGGAAATGATTGATGCACGGATACTGTAAGGACGGTGCCGAAACCACACTCGCTCCCGTGTGGAGAATAAAAACGGCAATCGCTAGCATCATTGTCACCTCGTCGACCTTCGTTTCATCACAACCAGTTTTTGTTAAATCAATTATACTCGCCAGCGAACTTTGCAGCAACTTCATCCATTCGGCCGATGATCGTTCATCCGATGCATACTTATCGGTACAGACAGCTTTCAGGCAATGCAGTGCGGATTGAATCGAACCGTAATTTGCCATAATCGCTTGATCATTGATCGATTTGGTAGCAACCTCTTTCATAATACTGGTTGTCAGGTATAAAATAGTTGGAAGAATCGATACAGCACCTGAACGAAAAACAAAACAAACCGAATTACTAACTTACTTTTCACGAAGCAGCTCCACTTACCCATCGGTGAACAAAGATTCAGTAATCCCTCGGCCGACTGTAATCCGCTCGAAACCAACATTCCGTTGTCCTCACCCAAAACAATAGTACCGCTACTATTTTTCATAGCCAACTCCTTTCGCAATTGTTCGCTAGTAATCTTAGAGCTGCTGCTAGGATTCATAGTTGGAATTTGGCGCACAAAAACACAAAGGCAAACCTCTAGAACGGCATACGCATGCGAATGTCCCGGAACAATTTCTCCCAACTCGCCACCCTCCCCCATATTGTCTAGCTCTTTTGCCAAATCAGTCTTCGATTCGTTATCGTTCGGTTCTTTGGCAATCCGTTCGGACTTTTCTTTGTCCAACGACTCCTTTGCCGCAGCAATTGTTTGCTTTAAAATCTCCATACACATTAACTGCACAATTAAACTATCACGAGTTAAAATCTGTCGGTGCAAAACATTGCAAAGCTCAATTGTTAACGATTTGTCTTTTACGAGCAATTTACGGGCCCAAATCGAATCGAAAATTGTGTAAAGCGATTGCAAGCAACTGATGACGGAATTAAGTTTTTCGCTCGTTCGCGTACTGCATAATGCCTCCATGCATATTCCGAAAATTAAATGAAATCGATCTGCACTAACGCTCCCGTGCGTTATAATATTATTATTATCATAGTTTAATTTATTCACAACATCATTATCACATTCCTGTTTATCTTGCGTTTGATCGTCACTCGTATCGAATCCGCCATCGTTTAGCCACAGCGCAGCCGCGTATAAAATCGGAGGCCACGACGCCAAGTAGTGTGGCTTGGAAGAATTTATAGTATCAGTAGTATAAAATGCTCCACCATCGTGTGGTAATTGGCTTTGAAATTCTGGCGGTAGCAACAGCAGAGCATGATCCTTAAGTGCAGCCAGCCAATGTGTCGAAAGGTTACCTAACTCGGGTTTGACCAACGACAGCAAACTTTCACCGCGACTTTCAAAATCCCCGAAATCATTCTCTTCCAGCTCATTGCCATTGTTGTTACTGTATAAGGCCGAACCGGACGTTAAGCCCAGACCATTCGAGTTGTTTGATAATTTCTTTTGTATCAGACTAGCCGGTGCCGAACCGTTTCCAATCATAGCAACAATATAAACTTCAGCCCATGCCTTCAAGATGCTCAGTTTTTCCAACGTAGTCATACTTTCATTGTATAGCTGTGTGCTATTGGTTTTCGTGTGCAGCTTCGACAAACTGGACACAAGTAACTGATGTACGCGCCGTAAATCATTCAAATCACGAGCCACACCCGAACCAATCCAAGCTGAGCAAACTTCACAAGCGGCTGCCGTAACATGAGACGGCGTTTCAGGAGCAAATGCTGGTCGTAGAGCGGCTCCAACTTGTGCTTGAAATTGCTCCAAGAGTAGATGACCCGGAAATTCCGGTTCCGGAACTCCAGCAAATTTATCAATGATTTCTTGCAGGGTTCGCAACCCCTCCAAACGTAACTGATCCGAATCACTAGTTGCAGCCATAAACGACATGCGAATTAAATCGGACAAGTGCAAAATCAAGTAGTCACCGCGCGACTTAGTCATTTGTAACTCCTTTGCCTGAACCAAATCGAAGTGAATCGGATTGGCTCCTTCGCACGTTGTTATGATTTTTCGTACGCATTCCGCCGCAAATACTCTGGTCGGCCAACGGGGCTGAACTGCAGGGTGCGTCGAAGTATTCTCTTCGGCGTGATACTCGGTAACATCGTCGTCATTTTCATTTTCATCGTTATCCATAAAGTCACGCTTCAGCGGATCATCGCCGGCACATTCGACTGCAATAGTTAGTACATTTTTGCACAAGTTTAGCCATTGCGTTAAATTATTGGAAGCCAGCATTTGTAACATCGAGGTTAATGTGTCGTGAATATTTTTTATCATTTCATTGTCAGTTTCGGTGTCTAACATGCCGAAAAGTACTCCGGGAAGACCAGAATCCGTGATAACGAGCCCCGAACAGTCATCCACCGTCAAGGATAGAGCATGCTCGCAAACTTCTTTTGCCTCGCGTTGCGCCAATTGTCGTAGACATGAAACGGCCGCTTTTCTCAGCATCAAGTAATTACTCGAAAGGGTCTTTACGAGTGTAGGAACTAAGGATGATAGATTTACGTGTCGTGGAGCGAATAAATGCAACTGCTGTAAGCAACCAGTCGCTTCTGCTTGAACTAACGGATCAGAATGGGCTTGCATTACGGCTGCAGCGCACATAAATGACGAACGCATTGTACAAACCGATGAGATGTTTCCTTGAAGTTCCGGGCCCATTGTTGTAATTAATGCGTTCAGGACACGTCCAATGCATTGATGAACGTCTACATTAAACTGTGGAACCGACAGCAATAGTTTCAGTGACAATGAGAGAGTTGGTTCCACGTAACTTCGGAACATCGGACCACCGGAATCCGCAATCAGCGATAGAGCATACAGCGACCACACTTGTACGACGGGTGAGCTTGCATCCTGCGCTAAAGCAAGTAGTATCGAAACACTCGTGTTCAAATGCTGAGACGATCCCATTCCACCAACGTACCGATGAAGACATCCCAAAGCTAAAGAATGTCCGGTACGCGTAACAACATCACGTGCCGACTTCAACTTATCGAAACTATTCTGCGCCAATTCGGCCGTAAATCGTGAATCGCCCACAACTTGTGCTATTCGTCCTAGTGCCTCGCCTGCGGCACAACGTAACGTCGAGTTCGTGCTAACCAGTGCATTGATAATAAGTGTGGTAGCACTTCGTTTCACTTCTTCTTGACCAATTCCACTTTTAGCCTCGGTAAGACCTTTCAGACCGCTCAACAAAGCCGTAAAGATGTTCATTTGAACGGCTTCTTGACGTGAGCTTTTTGCCTGTTTGATACACTCGCCAAAATGTTCCAGCATTTGTAGGCGATGTTTGTTTGCAACGCGTGGGAATATCAAACCGAATAACTGAACGGACAAGTCGATAACGGCAACACCAAGCGGCAATGGACCCGGACATTGTTCTGTTTTCGGTACGGGACGATACAAGCAGCATGAATCATGTTCCAATGCACCTGATCCTGCAGCACTGTTTGGTTGTAACTGGAAAATAAAAATTTAAAGTTACCGACGGGATTGGTAATAAGGTGGATCTAAAGTCCTATAGTGTGGATTCAACTTTGACTCTCAAAATGGGGTTTTTTCATAATTGTGTGATTTCTTTTCAAGACCTTCAAGTCGACAGTTCAATAAAATCTTGTGCCGTCCACACAATTAAAGATGAAAATTTTGAACGCCAACAAAATAAAATGTTGATGGATATTGAAACTCCAGACAGATCGTAATTTTAGAATGGTTCGAAAGTAAAACTCAACCTTTCTCCCAAGGATATCTGAGCAGAAACTGGAATCAAAATACATCAACAGTTGAACAGAATAATAGCAAATCATAAATCGAAAGATGGGACAAATTAAACTAACAAAACAACAACACAGCCATCAAAGCAAAAATCATAAAATCGACAACAACAAATCAAATAGAACGAAAAAATTGTTGGTGTGTTTAAACTCAAATCACTCCAACTTACATGCTCCCCATCCGATTTTCTATTAGGTTCCATCTGTTGAAAAAGAACGAAAGAGAAATAGAGAATAATTTCAATAAAACAATATCCGAACATTCAATCACTCGTAGTAAGTACTTATTGCGAAAACCAGGAAACAAATTCTAAATTTTTGATTTACCTGATCTTCAATGGTTCTATGATCCGTTTCCTGTAGCCAATTTCCCAGAATAATTGAATCTTCGGCGTGACACAAAGCTCTGAGCAGTGAATTTGTAGTATTTGCGGGGTTCTCGGATAGCGTAAACTCCGAAACAAGCATTCGTAGCAGATGAGTATAGGAAGACTCAAGCGAATTTGGAGGTAACAGTGTCAGCGTTTCGTACAATCGTAGTCGAACCATTGCAGCTGGTGCTTTTAAATGTTGGCCGTAGTTTTTCAAAACGGAAGAAATACTGCAAGATCAAAGTTTTAAAAGCTTGTCCTGAAAGCACAAAAACCAACTAGAAACTCACTTGACAAGCATTGCAAGCGCACTTTCTATCGGCGTCAAAAGTCTGCGATTTATGTCATCCGTAACCAGTTCGGAACAATGCAACAAGAAGCTATGCATAACCGATAGTGCTCCAGCGCGACCTTCTAAAGTAACCTGCCATGTGAATGAGTCACCTCGAGCCTTTTCGGATTCCAGTTCTTTTGCCGAACGTGGAAATGAATTGCGCCACAACAACAACATGCGCGGTAACAGGCCTTTCACTACCGATGGTCCAAGCGTCATAATAGCCCCGATCAGTAACCATCCAGCTTGCGTTCGATTCAATGACAATCGGCTATTTTGACTTGCCGATCGTAACAGCTCTTCGGCCGTATTGAAAACTACTTTGCCTTTAGTGTGAGGTATTCCCAACGGCGAGAATCGTACGCTACCCAAAACTGCAGCCAATGCACAACTATAGCCGGCAATAGCTTCCGGTGCAGAGCGCATCTGTTCGATTGCATCGACAAATCGATCGACTAGTGGCGTTATTTGACTTGGCACAGCTACACAAATACATCGGAGACACCAAGCGGCAGCCAAACGAGCAGCTGCACACGGATGAATTAAAACAGCACAAGTTGCATCAATGAAATTCAACGATTGATCGCTAATCAAATTTTGTGCTGTAGTTCCCAAACCGAGAACCAAACTTCCCAATTCCTGTAGTGCACAAACGAGTAAATGCTGACTAAAAAGTGTCTCTTGATTCGAATCCTTGGCATTTTCTGGATTAAAGTCGATTGAATTCATTTGCTTTGCGATGATATGAACAAGTTCTTTGCATGCGGACGACTGAGCTTTCTCGCCAAGCATTTTACCAATAATTGAACGCAATATGAAATTGATACATTTTCGGGAATAAACTGCATCAACATGCGACGAAGCAGCTTTCGGATTAGCAACGAGATCTAGAACATGAACAAGGAACGTTTGTAGATTCCGTTCTAACCAAACACTTCCCATATGTTGAACGAATACCACATAGGCATGCGTTACACCGACACGAACTTCACGGTTCACTCCCGAACTTCCTTTAATTATTTCTCCAGTTCCTTTCAAGAAGGAAACACCACCACGTAAAAATCCAGACATTAAAATCCCCAGAGCTTCATCGAGCGAAATGGGTCGTTGCTGTAGCAATTTTATTTGTTGAGCCGTTGCTGTTTTCTTATCTATCGTTTGTTGCGTAAATGCTGTGTGGATTTTTAGTTTAATTTTTCGAAACGATCATAACAAATCTGCAATCTTTCAATTCTTACCAAGAAGAGTTCCTAAGAGTTTAGCAACAGCACATCGTACTTCATAGTTGCTACCATCAAACGAGCGAAAACATAACGTAGCCAAACTTTCCAATTCGGTTGTGTATAGGAATGGAGCGTGATTGATCATTTCCAAAAGACATCGGGCTGCTGCAACTCGAACCGCCATCACGCGATCAGTTAGGCAGTGTTTAGTAGCCTTGTAAATATCTTTGTGAACATTCGATATTGCTGTTCCCATTCCAGCACAAACCTAAATCCATTCTGTTAGGGTATCCTTTAATTATATATGTCATGTTTTCAAGTACCTTCTCCAATGTTATCATAATCTCAATTCTGGTCTGAGATTCGGCACTTCTGAGCGATCTTAATAGAATTTGAACAGTTTCCTCGTACGAACGGCCCATCATTCTGCCCAATTTTTCATACATGCAACCAACAACACATATTGCGGCCCTTCGAAAAAATACAATGAAATTCAAAACATAAAATGAAATAAAGCCAAGCTACATACAATTTTGTCGGTAAGAAACTCGGCGAATCGTCTTTATTTTTCAGGATATCATTGCAAGTGTTGACGGTATCGAATAGCAGGAATGTATCACCAACGGAGAATAACGTTGCCAAGCAGTTAGCAATCAACTTACGAGTTGGCGGTCCAGGCGATCCTTGGATGTGTGATGTTAATTGTTGAACGAGTTTCTTTTGACATTCTTTTATATCAGATTTTTGCGCTGCTACTAAGACCTTATCGAGAAATCGAAGCCATTCGAACACAAATACCGGACGTTTCTGTTCCGGAATTTGATTCAATGCTTCCTCGTTGAGTGTTAAGCTGTGTGATAGCTCCATCTCGTCGTGCTCTACGTGCGGCCGTATAGCTAATGATCTGGAATTTATAGAAATGGAAATGAAATTAAAATATTTTTTTTATTTAATCAAACACAACAGAACGGTGGATGGATGTCGTAGGCTCATGAGATTCTCAAACAGGGCCTTAGTACTAAATTTGCTATTTATCTTGGCGAACATAAAAATATCCTATAGAAAGCTTATTAAACTAAATCCCTCCTGCCGATAAAACAACAACAGTGGTCCCTTTTGCTACAATTATTCATACAAACACAGTAAAGAAGTCGTCCTCAAGTCTACCCTTCGCAAAACTTTAATCAAAATATTGAATTACACACAACACTTCCAATCGAACGCCTTAAATAGCAATAGGGAAATATTTTCAGAGAAAAAATACACAATAAATCAGAACATCACCTATCAGAAGAAGTGTGTTTGCATATTTCTTATTCGAGAATTTTTTCCTGGTTTCTCACATTACACTTTATGGCATAGGGTTGAGTTCGATAAAACCGTAAATGCCACATCTCGTTTTATACTTACTATTGCATGTCCCGGGGGTTCGCGTTCTGTTGGGTATAAAGGAGTACATTAGCTACCACACAAAAAAATTCGCAGTTTCGTGCGAAAAGTACTAAAGAATTATGGAAATGTGCGTGAAATGGTTTCTTTTTGCGACTAGTTTTATGATATGGTAATGGATGTTTTCGGCATAATTCGTTATTGATTCCCAAGAGTGCACTGAATAAATAAATGAATAAGTTAACTGTTAACAGGAATTGTAGGGCAAGGAGACCTCTGCCTTAAGTCCCTTAAGTATTCTACGTGAACACTAGACACGGGAGCTTAGTCTAAGGAATTTTCTCAGACACGAATTGATTTGGTAACGACAATCAGCGTCCTTTCAGTACTGGAGACTCCAGAAACTACCCAGCATTTTTGGAAACCATATTACCACTTTTATGAAAGAAATGTTTGTAAATGTTAAATAATAATTTTTAAAAGGTCCAATTATTACGTCTCTCGAGTTCTTATCACACATTAACACTCTTCCCTTTTTTATACTTCGATCGCTATATCGTCATTTCCAGTATCGTTTAGAGTCGCATCTCACTCAACTTCAGTCGGTATTTTCGCTAGAAGGTCATCTTCCTGAATACATTTAAAATGTTATCCCAGGTTCAATGACATAGTCGACATCTTGCTTGGCCCGAATTTCATTTCGATACCATTTCATTTATTCATCCGGTGTTCTTTTTCCGCCCGCATTTTCTTTCGAATTCACTTAATTTATAGCACAACCTTACAGAATGCTCTCTGCTCCCGACTATTTGAATTCAGGCCAAAAATGGCGACAGAGATCCCACAGGATATGCCAAATGTGAGTCATATGCAATTATTTTCCGATGCTTGAAGTATTCGCAAAATAAGCAACGAACTATTTCATACAAATTTAAACTAGGACAACTCACAACATCAAGACGAGATAATAAAATGTTCTACACGATGTCCCAGTTGAACTCTGTACAACTGAATTATTCACGCGATGATGCTACTTTAGCTGGCGTATGTGAAAGGATAATAATGTCTTGGCATTATATTTTACTATTTTTTGTTCTTCAGCTATAATTACTGAACTAATGCATGGCAACCGTTTTCAAAAGAACTTCCCGTTCCGAGGTGTGCTTTCTGTTTTGTTGAAAATTAGAGTTGGACTCATCGTAAGATTTTTGCCTTCCTCGGAAACAATTAGCTTTTAGTGCTGTTAGGATTTCTCTTAGGGGAAGTATGATGAAAACATGTACAGTTCGCACAAGGGAGATGTGTTTCATTAGTGTGGAATATCAACATCATAATAACACTGTGAAGCTATTTAATGAGGCGTTAGAAGGGCTACTCAACGCAAAAGCGATCCAAGTTAAAGTGAAATCGGAGATTAACGTGCGGATGCCGGATGTAAGCTCTTCCATGTTAGGACAAATTTTCAAAATTAAGAAATCAAATGACAAAAGCCTTACTAACGCATCTATGTATATGAAATCGACTGAGTAGAACCAAGCAAACAGGCCTTTCCAACGATATTATAAGAACTTATTCCTTGGCATGATACAGGGACAACTTTTCCAAACTTTGCCATATCAATCGGACCTATCTTTCACCAATGTTTTCGCAGCCATTTGAGCAGTCTTGGCTCCAGATTTTGGAATAAATTTTTCCGTTCACTCAAAGTTTAAAAGTTTAACGAATTTCCATCGGTTGTTCCTCTCCCATAAAAAAGAATTAAATCACAACTTTATCTATGATATTTCTGTCAAACATCCAGCTGATGTAGGAATGTCTTGTAGTAGTTACAAGACACATTACAGATGCCGCTTTTGTCATCTCTAATTGCGCGAACCAAGTTACTTATCGAAGGAACTCATATTAAACATCTTGAGGAATTGGTAGCTAAATGTTCTTAGTTTAGTAACAAAGAGGTCGTAGCTTGAAAAGCAAGGTCGACAAGAATGGGTCATACAGAAAATGGACAAAATTAAACATATCGAAGGAAAAGGATATTCTGATTAATACCCAACCTATAAAGGAAATTGAAGGAGAAAAGTTAGCACAAAATTTATCCCACTCTCTAATGAAGTGTAGAATTAGCGTATAGTGTAAACATTTAATCTTGCTGCAAACTGAAATCGATGCTAGATCCTCAACAGAATTAAACATAAGCTATGGATTGGACCAAGGGAGATGTGTGGTATTGGGGGGTCGACCAAGAAACAAAAAGAAGCGTACATTCGAGAAGTAAGTGGGCAGATAAAGGCTCAGATCTAGGATCGATCTCATCCATAGTTTAGATGGCTGCCACTATAACCTAACTTAGGATCGAGCTCATCAAGGAGCATTGTTGCTGCCCTATGTCATAAGTTATAAGTTAGGATTTAGATGCTAAGACCTAGAAGTTCATATTGTGGGATCTAGAGGACTATCCATTAAACTGTAGCTGTATCCCAGTTGGTACCTTCGTCATTTTCGAGTATAATGTTTAACCCTATAAAAAATGATATCATAATTATTGTAAATCGCAGAGTGAATCAATGACTAAACTCAGTAGAGTATCCACTTTATATATACTGGAAAAATTCCCCCGAAACGACTAGTCGACACCAAGAGACCAATTTGGAATGCAGCCATGACTGAATAATGTAAAGGAAAAGCAAAGACGCAATTCAAATTCGATTTAACTCTATGCACACTAAATATGAGTCAGAAAACAATTCATGAATAACATCAATTATTGATTACTACAGAAAGAATTGAATTCAAAATCTAACGACAAGTTTCCAGTTGTGTATCGTCACCTGCCAGATCCAATTAAAAGAAGTTTTCAGTTTCAATATTCAAGAAATCATAAAACTGCAATTAAACTGATAAAACATTTTTTTAATTGGGGTTTTTAATTTGCAAAACAACAATTTTTTACCTCCTTGCCTCTCTGATAATCTTCCTAATCAGAGTGGGAGTTTTTATAAAATTATCCATTTTCGATCCGATAGTTCACACTGCTTTAATGTTATCTAATAATTGGTATTCAATTCACCCACAATTTTTCCGAATTCAATCCGACTCATACGAACTGAATACGCTTTATAAAAGGAAATTAATAACAATAGAACCATTGCACTTGATTGTTAAAACTTTACTATTCAAAGCACACACAAATGGCAGGGTAAAATCGTCTGTACAAGTGCCACGAAGTCTCGACGACGACTGCAGAATCAGAACACAAAAAGCACTCATCAAACACGGAAAACTCAGTTTCCACCCAGTGGGGTGGGGTGGTGGTTTGAAAACTGTTTCCAACAAACTGACCCGAAGGGTTGAGGGAAAACATACGAATGTGGAAAATTTAGTGGATAACGTTCAACGAAACTACCACGCGAACAACTATACCGACGATTATGTCAAGTTACTGTGATATGGTAGGAGAGAAATCTACGAGATGTTTTAATGAATGGGTTGAGGATTGCAGCAATGATGGCAAGGATAGCTACAATATTTGTACGAATAATTGCATTTGTTGTATGCTGCACGAATGCAGTCGTATTTCGAGGAAAAAATTACCGGCTTTATGGAAAGTTCTTGAGAAGGATAGTAACGAGATTAACAATATCATCGATTAATTCTCATAGCTTCCGAATTTTGAATCCTAATTACTGAAAATTAATTACGCTATTGATCGCATTTTCAGTAAATACTGATACAGTACTAGAATAAACTACGGAGAAAAGTAGTTAAGAATCTATAAATAACCAAATAAAAATGTTGTTGCCGAGATTCGATTCGGCGGTCTTAGCGTTAAACAACCAAAAATTGCACCAAATTGGTTGAAATATTAGGTGATCTTCAGAGCGACCTACCTTTAGTATAAGCAGCTGCAAGATTGTTTCGGATTTAGGCATGATACACCCTCTGACGACTCTATGCCATCCGATGACGAAACAGCTCTTTTGGACCCAGTCCAACTCAGTTTTATAAAACCTGGTCTATCCAGTGAAGGTTTTCCAACTGAGGACATCTCAGGGACAGCGATTAATCAACAGTCGGGGATTTCGTGTTGGGGTTACACCCCAGAAACTCCACTGACGCCGGAAAACAACAAAAACTTCTTAAAATTGTGTTTTTTACTATATTAAGGGGGGATTCTAATTTAGAAGGGTCAGAAAATCGATTTTTTTTTATTGCTTAAATCGATTCCTAATGTATCTAAGAATATGTGTGCAAAGATATAAAGGCTGATTCGCAATATTTTCAAAGATACAGCACTATACGCAGTGGGGTGTCGAGCAGGTATACGAGCGCTCGGGCAGCTGCCGCGCGCGTCCTTTCCCTCGGTCAAATAACTCCGCACTATATACCTGAAAAGGTCGTTCCAAACAATATTTTGGCGCTTTATGGCGCAGGAATAGCTGATTAGCGTATTATTGCTGTAAGTAATCGAAAATTAACATTTTTTTTTACCGTTAACTTTAGAAAAATATATACTAACTGAAATGCTGTTTGGTTTTTTGGTTTCAGACGAAAATTACGAGCTCCATCGTGTCCACCGACTGGAACCTGCAATTGCACAAATGTGCATACAAAACTACTGTTTGTCAATATTTGTAGCTAAAAAAATTTTTTTTCGCAAGTTTAAATTTGTAATAAAACAGTGTAAAAAGGTCGCTAGACTTGCTTTTTTTTTCGGTCCTAAAAAAATTTCCCCAAAAACGCTTTTTTTAGGCTTCCTTCCCTTAAGCAGATCTTGAACTTTTAGTAACGGACGAAGAACTGTTACAAAAAATAGTGGAGTGTGATAGAACAACATGTGTTTACTCAACCGGAGGACATATTATGATAATATTGAACGACAATTTTAAACATTTAATTTCATCGCCGACATTTTCACAATGAACAAACGCCATGAAAAAAGTATCTTCCTCTATGGCAAGCACAATAGTCATCAATATTGCTATTTCATCCCATCAACTGTGCAATATTCGCACTTCTGAAATGGCTTCAATGATAATTATACCCGTTATGGCAGTTTTTTTTCTGTTCAACAAATCATACGGATGATTAAGTTTATTTCTAGAGATGTATAAAATTTTTCCCTAATGTAATGGGCGATTATTATCGAGTTATTCATCAATCAATAAGATAACGAACAAACCGTTGTTACCGATAATTAGCATAAATTTTTCGACGATGCTCTACAGAAACATTATTAGCTTATCACCTCAAAACTAAAGATCTGAAGAAGAAAACTAAGAAAAATCCTCAAGCACTGAGACGTTTTAATTATGCCATGAGTAAATATCTTAAAAAAATAGATTCAACTAATGTGATACAGTAAAGTATAATGAAATTGACCTTCAAGTCGCTTCCAAGATGAACTTAATAAAATACAGCAAGTGAGAGAATTCGCATTTGGTATAGACTATGTAAATTAATCTTTGTATAAATTCCACTCGAGAGATTTGAAATGTAATTCCTAAGAGAAAATTTAATTGGCCAGCGGAATTTAAAAACAAATCCAATTTTCGCCGGTATACCTAGTCGTTGTATGAGTGAAAGATTGAATTGCAAACGCCAGAACCTAATTATTTATTCGTCTATTCTGTCTTTTTACTGAAACAATGACTAACTAAATTCAAGATATTTTTTTATTAAATAAAAATATTATTCTGGGTTAAGAAATCGGAGCAGTTACAACTGAAAACACTGCCGTGCTAATCATTCACGTATATACGAGTACGAGTACAATGCAAAGATTTTAAGTTTTAACAATTCTTTGAAAGTAAAGTGAATATCTTAAATCATTGATAATTTTCTTTTATACACGTTTGGCAAGAATCCAAATGTCAAGAAGTTATTGAGTACACCTATAAAAAAATGTTGACCTAATTTTATGATACAGAAGACGTGCATAACAGATTTATTAGGTGGGTATATTTGTAATGGAATGAAGAACCAAACTTTGTTATGTTTAGAACACTAAGCAAACTAATTTAATGACATTCGATTATACACTGAGCTTAACTACTTGAGAATAGTCTCAAAATGCAGACGGAATGACCTTTTACAACTAAAAGAATTCGAGAAAAATGTATATTCTTATTTAGCTAAATTTATTATGTTAAAACAGTGAAATAAAAATTTTTAGTTTGGTGAAATTTTGAATAAAAAAAAAGTAAAGACATGTAAGTATTAAATAGGGAAATTACAAAGTCATAAGAGACAAACATTTCAACAAATGACGAAATTTATGACTTTACCATCGCCGTTTTTTTTTTTGAAAATTTGTGTACTGGAAAAATTTGAAAAAAAAAAAAATTCCAATTTTTTGTTTCTGTCTCATATTTGTTTTGTTAGTTAAAGTATTTTAAAGTTTTCGCAAAAATGGCGTCCGAGCCCTCTTTGAAAACTCATATCTCTGGTAAATTTTATCCTAGAACAATAAAGTAGGGCTTATTTAAAAGGGAAGAGTTGTGGCAAAATAAAAAAAATACAAACAAATATTATCCTTGTAATGTTTTCTCAAGGATAACGATTTTGTCCTTTGCCCTTGAATATCTCATAATACGTGTTGTTTTTTATATTTTGTGGGGAACACTCTTTTCTAAAACATACTAAAAAATAGAAAGGGTCATTCCATCAAGAATCGCCAAAAGTGTGACCTTACCATCGTCGGTTCTTTTGAAAATTTGTGTAGGGTAGGTGGGGCCCCCTTAAAATTTCTAGTATAGTACGGATTGTGAAACTTGCAAAGTAAGATTTGATGATTATTTAAAAAGTAAATAAATTTTAGCAGATGCTTACTATTTAGTGTTCATTCGAGGTAAAGTGAGCCCCGGGCGAGTTTTGGCCCCAGTAGTGGGGCAAAGAGGGTCCTTTGAAGTTTGTATAGCAAGAAGTAGATAGCTTTCTTATCAGCATCAATAATTTAATTTCACGAATACATGACTAAGCTAACATCCTAAGCTATCGAATTCGCATGAAAAGGATTTTATAACTATTACCCATTTCACAGAATCTCGATACAAACCTTAGGGGGCTCACTTTGCCCCACTTTCCCCTACTACTCGAAGAATTAGTGAAAAAAAATATAATTTAATTTTTTTGTTTCTATCTCATTTTTATACTCTAGATGAAATCATATAGAGTATTATAAGTTTGATCCAGCCGAAAATTATGTAACGCATAGAACCAAGCCTCGGACGAAAAAAAGTTAGTTATTATTTTTTGTTTATTTATGGCCTAGAACCTTAAATCCGCTTGACGTCCGTCCGTCTGTCTGTCCGTTAGCACGATAACTCAAGAACGCCTTCACCTAGGCTTTTGAAATTTTGAATCTGGGTGTTTGGTTGAATTTGTAAGGCTAAGTTTGTTAACGGACAAAATCGTCCTACTCCTTCGGGTAGCTGCCATACAAAGTGTTCTTAAAACACGTGTTCAAGAATATTAGTCGATAACGTCAGAAGGGCTTAACCTAGGTCTTTGAAACTTTTATGTGCTATTTTTCCAAGAGTTGGAGCTAACTGTATGATTATGAAGAAAATCCTAATAGTCCTTCGAGGGGCTGCCATACAAATATCCTGTAAAAATGACTTCACTTAATTTACGAAACTCACTATAACTTTAGTAATCGTTTAGCTATGAATTCAGAATTTTGTACAAATTAGTTTTGAGTGAAAACAAAGTTCAAGTTTACTAGTCAGCGAAATCCTTTTACTTCTTCTGGTACCATCCATACAAAAAATCCTTAAGACACGTGTTCAACAATATTTTTCGATAACTTTTAAACGCTTCAAACTACAAATTTGAAATTTTGTACACATTAATTTTTGAATGGATTCAAGGAAAAGGATGAATATGTAAGAAACCGAGTGAGTCCCTGCTCCGCCTCCCATATGAAAGTCCTTCAAAAAGCATATTTTTTCCAGTTCAAGATATGAAATTAAACAGTGAATATTGTCTTTTAGTTTTGAGTAGCAATTTAATGGGACTCCTTAATGAAGGACATACAACATGCACACACGTAATACTTCTTTATCCCCAACTTCAATATACATCGGAGTTCTGTATCATCTAGAGTATTATACGATTGGCTCGCAGCCGATCGTGACTGCAGTATGTTTTTTTGTTAGTTATATGCATAGAGCTATAACTAACGGAGATCGCAAAGCGCCGTTTCTGTATAAAGCACTTTGAAGTACTTTGATGCAAAATTGAACATTTTTGTATAGAGCGTTTCATGCCCGGTGGCAGTGAAATGCAAATAGTAGCGAAGTATTTAAAGGTTGGGCTTTTTTTCTTTTCAATCAAACTTATCAAAGATAAGCCAGATGAGTCTGACCGTATGGTTGTGGTTTGTGCTGTTGTTGCATGTTTGGCATGATTTGCATGATTTACTTATTTTTTAAAAAAATTTACTTATTTTTTTTTTTGTTACTATTAGTGGTACATACTAGTTATGTAACTATAATTATTTTAAATTTTTCTAATAACTACGTTTTTGTTTAATTTTTTTTGTCTCTTATTTTTTATATTTTGTATTAACAAAATTATTTCTACTACCCCTTATACCAGTGCTTAGCACTGACTGTGGAGTACTCTTTGGAATAAGGTACATATTAATCAGACCATGAGCAATGTCAGCATACAGTTGATAGGGTGAAATTTTTTCATTTGAAAGTTCATTGAGCTGTATGACAATATTGTCTCCAGTTCTTTAAGCTGTGAAAGTGTACCCAAATGGGGAATTCTTCCCCGACTCCTTGAGTCGGAAGGAGTTTCCCATTTTGCATGAAGGGATTAACTCAATTATTATTATTATGATGTTAAAGATTTCGCAAAAAGGGTATCCAAGTCCTCTTTGAAAATAATAAACTAAATATGTTGGATGGCTGGTTGATAAATCGGCCAGCAAAATTAAACAACTATATAGTACAGTTATGGGTAATTCTATCAAGAATCGTCAAAGTTGTTACCTGTTACCATCTCCAATTCTTTTAACAAATTGAAAAAAATAATTGAAATTCAATTTTTCGTTTCTATCTAATTTTTTGTGGTAGTTATAGTATGTGAAAGTATGTTAAAGTTTGTTCAAAAATTGTGTCAGCAGAGTCCTTTTTCATTTCTCATCTCCGAAACTTTGCTAAACACGCTGGAGCAATGGGTTGAGCTGGAAACTTTGTTGGAACTACGGGCGAAATCAGTGCTAGTTTCAAGGACGGCGTATAATTCGGCAACGCCTGGGAGTTGAGGTGATTGTTTGTAGTGTTTGCAGATCATTTGTTGTTATACCATCGACATCAGGGGATATGCATATGTTGTATGTACTTCAGTTCCACCTAATTTCCAAGAAGTAGTCTAGTCTCTGACTCAATGGTTTTGTGATCCACTACCAAAAACAACAAAAAAAAAATATTTCTAAACTTTCTGTTTATAATCGGTCCCGGAGCTCATCCGTCAAAAATTTGTTATCGTTCTTCCCATCGGCCCACGCATGTCCCACTTTTCGACTCCTCCATCTCGTCGACTGTGGCAATGTCAAATTAAAATTACCTGTGCAAATTGAATTAGTGATAAGACAGCAATCACCTGAACTATTCATTGGTTACATTAAGATCTTAACGCATCCACAATTAACATTTGCACAATATTCACTGGAGATTCAAGAGACAAGGAAAAAAAGCGTCCGCCACAAAACAAGAAATCGATATGTCAACTTGATAAAAAAAATCAAGAAAGTTTGCACTTGTCACAAAATCACTTCACTACGACATTCCGATCACTCGTAGGCGTAATTTTTTAGTGCAAAACACCGCTAATAATGTTTAATTTATCAGAAATTCAACATTAATTTTGATGGAATCACTTTTCACGGAATTTATCTGAATTCTTTTCACGACGGACAAAAAAAACACTCACCTCTCCGACAAATGACAAATCCATCCATCCATCCCCCTCACACTATTCGAGTCGCAGTGAAGCAAATTTCAAAACGCTATAACTTTTTATTTCAGGGCTTGCGAGATTTGAAACATAGCGCAATATGTTTCAAAATATCGACAGGTTTAAGGATAATTTTTTCTTTTTTTTTTCAGGTTGGGCTCAAACGCAAAAATAGTACCTTCGCGCCCTTTTGCCTCAAGAGTTCCTTCCTTCCCCTCTTCAAGTTCTTGAAAAATCGGCAAAAATGAGCGCGTTCCTGAATAAAGTCCCCGCACGAATTGACGTTTCAAGTGGCGCCATTTTTATTTTACTGGAAGTGTGGCTTGGCTATTTGGAATCGGGGAATGGTTTGAATCATTGACTTGCTTGACGTTCGTAGGTAGTTAAAGAAAGAACAGGAAACTGAGATGGACGTTACGCCTTTGATAAATTTTATTTATTGTACCTCGTCCTCATTATTATTTATTTATTTCAAGTATTTACACGGGCGCCATTTTTTTTTACTGGAAGTTGTGGAATCGGAAAATGGTTTGAATCATTGATTTGCTTGACATCGTTCGTGGGTAGATAAAGAACAGGAAACTGAGAAGGACGTTACTTTTATAATACAATAAGTGGCATAAAACTACAAGCAAGTGCTGACGAATATTGTATCCTCTTTTCAACAGAAAAGAGTTGTCGACGGAAAACAAACTGCTGATATACAAATCAGTCAAGCGACCTGCCCTCTTATACGGATCACCCATTTGGATCAGTTATGCCAAAACATCCAAGAAAAAACTTCAAATTGTCCAAAACAAATGTTTAAAATTAATCCTGGACAAACCTTGGCACTCTTCCACTAGGGAATTACAGAAATTGCAATTCTACTTACGGTTGACGACATTATTTCTAATATTTCAACTAAGTTTGTCTGAAAATGCTGAACCCGACGATTCTCTCTAGTATCAAGAATATCTTAGTTAGATAAGCTTTTGAATTTCGTCAGTTAAGATCATTTTAATGTTAGGTTTAACTCTTAAATCTTGGACCATTGAACGATGATGATTAATAAACTTGGAACAGTATTTCTGTGTCTGCGAAAAAAATTAACTTATAAAAATTTAACACACTTTGACGGGTGCAGGAGTTAAATTTTTCGATCTCATGAGAAAAATTGCAGTAAAAATATTCCATAGAGTACAGACGCTTGCCACGTTCTTGTTCAAGAGAGTAACTAACAATCATCTCCGTTAAAAACAAAATAAAAACAATTTTTTTTATAGTTTTATAGTTAGAAATATTTTTATATCTAACATCGTTTTATTCCAGGAGTTTCTTTTAATAAACTGAAACTCAAATTGTACAATTCGGAAAAAAAATAAACAATTTAATTAATAATTATATAGGGGAGTATGAATGCATATAAAAATTCTATGATATTTCTTTTAGCTAATTACAATTACAATATTGTTTACAAAATCAAAATAAAAGCCAATTTTGGGATTAAATGATTCAATAAATGATTATTATAGAAAATATTGATGAAAAAATAATTGTAAAGAAAACAATATAACAATTATATTTATATATACAAAAATAATGGCACATAATTTGTTTTTTTAAATAATGTTACGTTTAAAAACGAGGAAAAATTTATTTAGTGAAGATGTTTTTTTTTCTTCTAATAATTAAAAAGAAAATAGTGAAGAAAACATATTTTAATATTGGTATACACTTAGAAAATAAATAAATTATTGTAATTACAAATACGAAATTTAAGGTTTATTATGTTTTTAAACAATTGAATGCTTTCCCCAGACTCTTTTCTTTACAGGAGAGAGAATATCATCACGATAATATTCAGAAAACAGTTATCACAACCATCACATCGAAATGGCAGTCTTTACAAAAACGTTTAGTTATTCTATTTTTTTTTAGCTCTTTTGAATGTTTTTTTTACTGTGTCTTTCATATAATTTCTTTGCTTTTAATGCAATCAAAATAAAAAAAAGTTTTATTTTAGCATTATTTTTTGCTTTGCTGGAAGAATTGTTTTGATTATTTTATGATGAGAAAAAAATAAGAAAATAATTATGCTGGTTGGTTGTGGAGAGTATTAAAAGTGAATATTAATACGAATAAATATAATGAGAATGAGATATGAAAGGTTTTCCGTTTCTTTACTCTTTTTTTTTTTTAAATAATAATTTAGTCATGAACTTAGCCGGATTGACACGTTACGAGTGGAATCGAAACGAGTGAACGTCGATAGTCGAGTGAACTCCCTCTGACATTTACTCGGACAAGTTGAGCACTGTCCGGCTTTACTCGTATGTGATTTTAACACGAGCACACGATACCAGTAACGTTCGGAGTTCACTCGTTCCGATTCAACTCGTAACGTGTCAACCCGGCTTTAAATTTCCGAAGAATTTAACAAGAAAACAAAATACGATGTGTACTTACAGAAAATAAAGAGAAAATTCATTGCAGTCAAAATGAAATATTTTGTTTTTTAATGAATGTGGAAGGAATGAATTATAATTGAACATTTAAATAACTTCTCTTCTTTCGAATAGAACACAATGAGAACAAAAAAAGAAACGAGACGTATTCAATTGTGTGTTGCATATCGAGACAAATTAAAGGCTATTATTACTCTCTTCATGAAACAATAAAATTACATTATAAATAGAAAATTGAATGCAAAAAAATAAATTGGGCACAAATATAACATATAAATGAAAATCTATATTTTACTACAACTATAAATTTTTTTTTATATATTTTTATTGAATTTTCTTTTGACTGCTAGATTTTTTTCGCTGTTGCTGCTGTTTTAGCACTTTAACTATAAACCTCGACAGTTGCTTTACTTATTTCTATTTCATAAATCCTTTTCTTTCTTTATAAAATAAGATATTATTGGAATTTGTGTGTTCCTTTCGAAAACAACTTAACAACTTATCATACTCTATTCTATTTTGTGTGTGAAAAAGAAAGAACAAAACTATTTCTATGTTCTGCATTTTATATTTACCGGTTTGTTTTTTTTTGTTAGTAAAAGTATTTTGGTGTTTAGTTGTTGTTTTTTTTTTTTGCTATTTTTATTATTTTAATTAATTTATTAATGTTAGGATTTAATTATTTTGTTCTTCTTACTCTTTTCCATCGCGTAATTTCTACTCGATAATTATGTTACCGCTTAAACAGTGTCATAATGATGTCGTAGAATCTTTGGTCAAATGTGTTTCAATATCCACGCGACATATCGGGCAGTGTTTATTTGTAACTAGCCACTGATCAACACAATCCATGTGGAAGAGATGCATACAAGGCAAACGTCTAGAATAATCGAAATAGATCAAAGTTTCGATAGAGTTTGACTTAAGGGAATTTTTGTAGGCTTACCTGACATCGTTCTCAACTTCGAATAGCGATAAACAAATTGCACATTTTTCTGCATCTTCATCGGTTTCGCTCGGACGTCGTAAGCGCTTGTATTTGTGCGGCAATGTATTACGTTCGATAACTTCCTGCAATTTTAAAATAGGAAATTAAATGTAGTGTTCAAAATCGGGAGAATTTCTTTAGGAAACTTAATTTAAAACGACTTCGAAAAAGTTTTACGACAATGCCAGGGAAAGTCCTCGCTTTGCGCTCTGAATAATCCGATGCTTCAGAATAAAATACAAGAAGAATCGTTGTCATTTTAAATTCATTTAAAATCGAAGATCTGAATTAACCAATATACTTAAAGAAAACAAACTATGGTGCGGCTCAATGGACGAGACATAACTGAAATAACGTCTGAGCAGAATATTACCAAGGCAATAACAACACAAATTAAACATAAGACTCGAACGAATGCAAAAATGTGGCGAGCTTTGTTGATGCATGTCCACACATTTTTCCAGCAACATGTTACTTCCAGTAATATCCTGTTGTATTCTGAAGCACGAACATGTCGAGTGAAATTAATTAGGTATACAATATCTGAAGTATTTCTTCAAGGGAACGGACGGGGTGAACTTAACATTGTTGCGCTGAACAAAAAATTCGAGATAGAAAAAGATTTGCATATTCTATTTAGTAGTTTAATTGCCAGAATCCTTTTCCAGAAATATCAGGGCACTCAGTTCAGCGGCTATCGTCTTGTGATAGTTGATTTGAATTTGAATTTTAGCGACGATACTGTCGCAACATTAGCGTTATGTCATGAACTATATGAAGTTGCTGCCCGATAGGCACAAGTGTGGCCCTGAAAACAAATTTTATTAGGAGTACAAAAGTGACTATGCCGAAGATGAATGTCATGTAGGAAATGAAGACTTGTAAACACTTTTACCGTCCCATTTCCGTTACCGCAGCGAACGACGTGTAATACGTTTAAATCGCAGTGTTAATCTGATTACATAAAATTATTAGTGTTTAGTTATAAGTACCTTAAGCCGATTAAATAGATTTACGCACAGAAGACTTAGAAAAACTGTTCAAACATATTTTCATAATGTCGTCAAAAAGAAAGTAGATTCTTATGAAAATTACATGCTTATAAAAACCGTACTAACGAAAAAAAAATTTCAGTTACCAGTGTTGCGCCGCGAGTTTGTCGCAACGCCGAACCGATAATAATCTGATGATGATGATTGAGTCGCGACATTCGAGACATCAAATTTAACGGATGCGCGTATTCGTTAGCCGAACGTAAACCGATGCTGAGGTGAACTTGTGGCGGACAATTTGTATGCGACTGGGGATAATGATGAAACATATGATGATGAACGTGTTGATGATTGGCGCCACTTTGCATATTCGGCCGTGTTGTGACGGGCTGATTGTGAGGTGGTTCCATCAATGTGCTCGATAGACTTACGATAGGCATATAAATCTGAAACGATAACAAAATTATTATCAAGCACAAGAAAAATACAATTGTCGGCGACAAACGTACCGAATCAACACTGCGAACTCCGCA
This sequence comes from Beris chalybata, assembly GCA_949128065.1. Lineage (NCBI taxonomy): Eukaryota > Metazoa > Arthropoda > Insecta > Diptera > Stratiomyidae > Beris > Beris chalybata. The sequence goes on along the minus strand of OX421894.1, from coordinate 2,643,703 downwards.
AGAGTATCGCCGATAGCGACAATGAGCTGAACAAAAACCGCACATTGACGACATGTTTCGATAGTTTGATACATTTCGTCCCGAAGACAGATCCATTGGTGTCATGTGTCGTCGATGAATTTCTTGTTGACTTTGTTGCCGATACCAGAGATTTTCGTGTACGCTATACGGTCGAACGTGAGATGTGTAGTAATCTTGATTTGGCATCGGTTCGTTTGGATAAAACCGACGATGACCGAACAAATGATTGCGACTATAGACGTGCGGAAAAGACGGATTGTCGGAAGAATGTGCCGCCGGAGGGGAGGTTGTAGTCGACGTTGGATATGCAAGACCATCAACTGTTTGAGCGTTCGTGTTTGTCGATTCGCGCCACCATCGATATCTCGAATTGGCTGGATATGCGTCACGGAAATTTGAATCGGTATCATTTTGAAGCTGAGATGCAGGAGCACCGGCAGCGGCAGCGTTAGACTGCGAACCTAGTAGAAGCGGATTCGGTTGTTGTTGTGGCTGTTGCGGATGTTGTTGTTGTGGATGTTGTTGTTGCGGATGTTGTTGCTGAGGATGCGGTTGTTGAGGATGCTGTTGTTGCGATTGTTGGGCCATTTGTTGCGGATAGAGGGCATGAAGAATGGGAACTAATTGATGATGTGGCGGGGGATGCTGATGCACCTGTGCATGTTGATGCGATGAAGGCTGTTGTTGTTGTACTGACTGTTGATTTTGTTGATCTTGGCTCATGTATCGCGGCATATCGTACACATATAACTGTCCTGATTGCGATGAATCGGGTATATCAGCGTGACGGAATACACGATCAGGCCGATCTATGGTACAATTGTTTCCGTTCGCATACCAATTGTTTGCCTGAATGTACTGATCAAGTGACGCATAATTTGACATCAAGGGATCCACCATCATCGGTAACATATTTGATCCATGCTGTGGATATTGAAGAGGAGCCGAAGCGCCAGCAGATTGTTCAGGCTCGTCGTCTTTGGTTAAATCAATTGAGGTGATTGGTTCCTGCAAAAATTTTAAATGTTGCATTATGAAACTTTTCGCTAACATTCAACCAGGTAGAAATCGACTTACAGTTGATGAATTAACGAAAATGATGTCGTCATCGTCCCCACTAGAGTCCGATACCCAATCCAATTGTAAATCAGGAGCAGTTAGGACATCCGGACGACATAAACTGCTCTTGATTGGTGGCGGTGGATAGGAGTTTTGAGATTTTTTACATGGCGGCGGTGTAGCCGATTCATCAGAGTCGAAAGTTTGCGTAAAACTTTCTTGCATATCGATATTGTTTGACGGGAATGTAGTCCGACGTTGCGTATGAAGATCAATAACGCCGACATCGTCGTCTTCGGAATCACTATCGCTATCGACTAAATGATTAATGGCGGAGTTCTGACGTGAGGGTTTATTCGATTTCGCACCAATGTTACTACTGCAAGGAGATAAATTTCGGAATCGATTCAAACCACTCGGACCTGCTACAGGTTCACTATGCAAAGTGGTTTTGATTCGACTGCTATTAATATTGCTACTACTGCATGCGGCTTGTGTTGGCTTCGTATCTACTCCGAGATGATGATCATCCGCGACTCCATTATTCAAACTGTCTACGTTAATCGTTGGAATCTTGATGTCTGGTTTTATATTTGCCTCCAACGAATGAGTACTTGGTTTCGTTTCCGTCTTCATACATTGTATTACGCTTGGGATCTCCATTTTTTGTGGCGGTTGTGAGCTAGTGGCTTCTTGTACTTGTAAAATAATGCTCTCCTGTTGCTGATGCTGACTCGTTTGAGCCGAACTCGGATATGGACAATAATGTGGCATATGCATGTGCATGGAATTCATTGGACTAGAGTGACTGGTGCATAGACCATTGTTTTCATTGGGTTCGCCGGTCCCGTTCATTGCGCTCGACTGTGGAACACAATTAAGGCAGGATTTATCCTCGAGCATAACTGACGGATTTTTACTGAATAGAGAGAGGAGTACACGTTTTCTTTGACGTCGTGAATCTCGGCGGAGATCAGGTGGATCATATTCGGGCACGACAGCTTCAGGTAGTGTTCGCGTAGGATAGGGCATGCGACATGCAAGCGAAGAATCTATCATTCCATTTAGTATATCCGATGGCCGAGGTGGAGTCATTGTTTCTTGTGTTGAAGCAATTTGAATGTTAGGCATATACGGCGCCCAATCATTGGTAGCCTACAATACAAAAGTCTGAATAAATTCGAATACAAAAAAACAACGGTTTTTGTCCTACGTATTGTATTTCAATAGGCGGTTGCTGAACCGAACCGAATCCGAACAAATCATACATCGTGGCGTCCGTATTGACATCTACGAGACACAAATTTTTCTATTATAATTAACACATGGTATTTTAAAACTTACGCTGTTCTATCCGGGGCTCGATATCGTCACTTGCAGCTTGAAACGCAGTGTCGAATATTTCCCGAAGTGATGATCCTTGAAGATCTCTCTGATTTGTTTGATCACTTTCCATATTACCAAATCACAGATCCGAAACTTATCCTTTCGACTTGGTTACTAAAACATTCTTGGAAGAATCAAAAACCATTATTAGAAAAAGGAATTTTTATTTTATCGAAGTTACGTCGATTTAATGAATTGTTTATTTAGTTAGGTGCCGAAAAACCGTCCGAAAATAAAGGATTTGAAGTCGTTATTACCAGCTTCAACAAAATTGTGTTATATTGGGCTGGGTAGTTGTGCCGCCACATTTGGAATTTGGATACAACAATGACTGCTAAAGACAAAAGCGGCAACACATTAGAAAGAGTTTTTGACTGTCTCTTGAAATGGCAACAAGACAGGGATATATAAGGAAACAGATCGATAACACCTGCCGAAATGGACATCGCTATTAAGATCTCGCGAGCTGCGAGATTGCCTTGTCACATATTTTTAGATATTTGTATTTTTCGCGATCCCATCCTTTATTTACACATTATACATTACGTAATAGCTCCGCCCTCCAGTCAATTTCCCTGTTTCCTTATATGAGAATAATGGTTGTTGTAAAGCAATGTAGTAGTTATAGGGTGACAGAGGGGTTTTTTTTTCCAAAAATGAGGAAGTTACAGAATTTTAAACTTAAGTAATCAGTTTTTTAAAAAAAATTGCGTTTAATCTAGTATATAAAATAAAGTCGCATAAATGGTCGGGCGGTATGGAAATCTACACCTGTGAACTGTTCCCTCCCAAATTTTGCATGGGAATTCTCGAGACTACCGGACACCTTGAGAACATAATTATATATTCCCGAAATTAGTGGTTCGCATTTCAAGTTCAACATTTGAGTGGATGAAGTATGGAGGGAGGATGGTGGATAGAGAATGGAGGATGGTGGATAGAGAATGGAGGATGGTGGATGGAGGATGGAGAAAAATGAAAAAAGAAAAGTTAAAAATTAAAAATGAAAATTTATAAAAAATTATCCAACCAAAAAATTAAAAAAAAACCCCTAGTCATCCAATAGAGAAAATAATTATCAAAATTTAAAAAAAAAATTGTAAAATATTGAAAATTGACTGAGTTATCGTGTTGACATATAAATTTTGTTTTTTAATTTTTAAACAAATGAAAATCTATGAAAAAAATTAATTTTTAAAAAATGTCGAGGTATGCGGGTCCTTAAGAGGAGCAATCCCTTTAGACGCCCGAAAATGAGCCATTTTTCATGAATTTTTTTACATGATATTGTTAGAACTTTTAAGTGTTGACAAAAAAAATTATTTGTTTGTTACAAAACAAAATGGCGGCGTTATAGAGTATTCCATTAGGCGTCTTTTGCGTGACATCGAAAACTGCTCCATTTGTCATATTTTTTCTATCGATCTTAAACTGAAAACTAAAATATTTTTGGAATAGTAACCGATGAATGGGAAGGATATACCTAAAAAATTATAAGAATAATATAAAACCAAAACAGATATGAGGCTTTTCAATCAAATGTTCATTTTTCGACTATTTTTTTGATAGTTTTAACCCCAAAATAGTGGTTTATTTACGCGATATCCCCAAAATTTTAGGTATATCCTTCCGATATATATGTAGACAGAAAGCTCCAAAAAAAATCAGCCAAATCGATCCATAACTTGTTGAGCTACAATAGGAGCAGTTTTTGAAGATTCAGTTTCGAGATAATCGCGTTTAAAGTTTCAATACAAGAAAACTATAACTTTTAGTGACTTACCGAATCAGCGATTCCAGGCGCATATAAGAAACCTTCAATTTCTAACTCACTCACACCGTCACTTGTATTTCTCTAGCATATATCTGTAAATTCATTCCCGTGATATATCCTTTTTTAGAGCATTTTCGAGCGTTCCTTTAGGATAGTTTGGTAGTTTAGTTTCGAAATTCAACCGCACAAGCCATACTTTCGAGCCAAACTGACTCTATTTCGTACAAAACATTCGTTACGCTTTATTCTTTCGAAATATGTGAAAAAAAAACAATTCTAAAAATATTAAAGCTGTAAAGGGATTGCTCCCCTCAATGGCTAGGAAAGGTACCATTCGTCCGAATATGGCAAAAATCGCAAAGCGCCATTCACTGGGACTTGGCACCGATCAACAGGCACTCAAAGCTTTTTATGCCAAAGCACTCGGAAAAAAAGAACATCTGACTATCTAAAATTAAGCAGATATCAGACCCTAGTGCTAAAGCTCTGACTGGACTTGTCACATGAGGAAGACTAAAATTTGCAGAATATGCAATGACGAAGACGAAACACCAAATCCACCATATCCTCTGTGAATGTGAGGATTTAGGTCACACGGACTCATCGGAATTCCTGACCCTGAAAATACTAGGCTTCAATGAAAGCACAGCGATTGAAGAGGAATCATAATAAATTCGGAGGGGGTGGACGTTACAATAGGCCCAAATGTGGCTGCAGTGACATAGACTAACCATACCAACCCCTATTTCCAATCTATCTATCTAAGCCCTGATGATCGGTGTCCTGATCGCCGAGCAATAATCGGAGGGTTCTTATGCGAAGGAGATTTCACTTTTCACATTGACAGTCATTGGAATCTGAGACTATTAAATCACACCCAGCAAACCGCTGTTCAGAAGTTCTATGCTATGCTGGGTACCGGAGGATAGGGACACATCAGGGAACAAATCCGCGGATTAGCCCACCATTCAGCGGCATCAAAGGTGATACGGATGCAACCAACTCAACGTGAGAGAAGTTGGGGAATTGGAGGCATTCTGGCCAAAGCTGAACCGATGGAAGAAGACTGTGGTTACTCCTCGGGGCGGGGGACTGTATTTGATTTATTTATTTTACTGATCAAGTTTAGCAGGGAGTTAGGGTGACCTATATGCTGAGGAGGACATGAACCACATTTTGTGCAACCACTTCAAGCACTGGGCAGTCTCTTCTTCGACAATTGGGAAAATCTGCGGTTGATGGCAAAGAGCGTTGATGGGTATGACAAGTTGGCCAAATTTATTAGGGATTTGGATGTTTTGGGGGTGATTAATTAGATAGCTCCACGATTTTTATAGTGTGTTTTGTGGACCACTAAATATCCACGAGGTTTTGACGAGGCCGCTATGCGCTCTCCTTTGGTGGCTCAGCACTGTTTTAAGGGGTCGTGCTTTTCTTGAGCCCCGTCTACTTCGGCAAGGCCGCCAACGAACAATATTTATTGAGTCTTCCGCTTAAACTGTTCCTTCAATCGTATAAAAAAGGTCGTTCGAAATATTTGTGACTAATACAGGAAAACCAGTACCTGTACATCTTGATTTTGTTGTAAAAAAATTTCAAATGAAAACTTTTTTTTTGCTGTTAAAATGAAATGGTGTTGATTCTGTGAATTAACATCTGAAACCGCTCAACACATTTTCAGCTATTTTGACGCAGTGGCCATCCAGAAGGATAGTTCTTGGTTGATTTATTCTTACCTGTTGCGGCCTCACCAATCCTTTCTTACGAGGACAATATGTCCTGCTGGGTTAATAAGCAAGCACGAAAACATGCAGGTCGTTGTACGAGTATCTCAAAACAAATAAACAGGGAAAATGCAGAGCCCGAAAGACGTATGGAAATGTGTTCTTATGACGTCCCTAAACATGCTGCGGAATTTAAGGGTCTTTGCAAAGAGAATTATTCATTTCCGCATCGTTTCAACGAATTACAACAGCTCACAAACAAGATAACGCTCCAACTCGCTTAAATCTGCAAAGTTTTGCGCGAAGCAAGAAACTAATCTGCCGGAATATATATACGTACATTTTTTTCATAGCTAGAGTTCGGAAGATAGCACAAACGTGCTGCCTGCCGCTACTTATAAAATAGACAGAAATAAAACAAATTCGTTCGAGCTCAACAAAAGAGTACGAGTCGTCGTCATGGGCCGATACGATGGCTCCAAATGAACGGGAACTGGCCCGAAATCTATGCAACGAAATCGACACCACGATTTCGTTCTGTAGGGAAAAAATGAAGTGAAAAATATGCAAACCTTGTCTGGAGTGTATCTCCTCGATTTAAGCAGGCTCCTGACCTCCAGAGCGCGACTCTTAAGCAGCGCTTCCGTTTTAATTTTTTTAGTTTTCCGAACGTTCGACGAAATTTCCCAAACGTCAGCTGATTTCATCGGAAACGAGCAAAACAGCAGCAGCGGATGGCAGCTAACTTGCGAACGGGACAAGGGAGGAGGCCGTCGTCTCCCCAATCCGCACACTTTCAGTCTTTCGTTCAATTGTTTTTTTTCATACGTTTCCGGCCAAATTACGGACCGATTCTGGTAAAGACCATAACGACGACAGCAGGACTGACCGACCGACCGACACGACGAACGGACGAAGAGAAAATTTTTTCCGGATCGTTTTTTTTTTGACAGCTAACAGTGAAAAACACAAACACGCATTTTACAAGGGGCTTTAACTTGCGATTTTTTTCTTAGCACGAAAATAATCTCGTATCGATTGCCACCGTTCGATTTTAGGCTAGTCGCTATTCTTGGCGTTTTTTTTTTGCACGTCCGAGTCACTCGTAGCGGATGGGAAAACCCTCGCGATCAAAACGAAAAAAGAAAAGAAAAACAACCACAGGACGAACAAGACGACGACAACGGTGACTGCCGCTGGTGCTGGTTCCGTTCGGTTCGGTCAAGTGCATCGCCGAGATGTCAAAAGGAAAAAATTTGCTCGGTCTTTCCAATCGGTTCGGTTTTTTGCCGTGTAGCGAAGGTCTTTCCAGTGAACCGTTCGGTTTTTGGAAGAATTTTTACTTCTATTTGCGCAAACGATATTTTTGACCTGATAAATTTTTTTTGTAAAATAAAGATTCTGTTTAAGTTCCTATCGTAAGCAAAATTGCAACCGGATCGACGTGCCTCTCACGCAGCTTATAAAATAAGTATTAAACAAATTTAAATTTCCGCGCCCCGATCCATACAACGCATTTTTTCTTCCGTATGGCATCACTAATAACTGGAAACTTCTTCCGTCTCTTTCTTCGCATGCCGTCGTCCATTTACCTGTCATAACCGCGCAGGGCAGACATCTTTAATAAAAAAGTGTTGGTCTTCGTCTCGTTGATCGAACTCGACTTGGCAATTAAAACGAGAAAATCTTTCTGTAAGTATCACGAAAATTTGCCTAAAATTATTCAACATAATTGATGTTTTTTTTCCGTCGTAGACAAGTGCACACCGTTGATTTTTTAGCGTCGAAAGAAAAAAACAGTTTCCGTCAAAATGCCGAAGAACAAGGGAAAAGGAGGCAAAAATCGTCGTCGTGGTAAGAACGAAAACGAGTTCGAGAAACGTGAATTGATTTTCAAGGAGGACGAACAGGAGTACGCTCAAGTCACAAAGATGCTGGGGAACGGGCGGCTCGAAGCGATGTGTTTCGACGGCGTGAAGCGTTTGTGCCACATTCGAGGCAAACTGCGAAAAAAGGTAAGCGATCGATAGCACAGTGTGCTGTGCCCCGTTCGTGCACGCGTACTTTTCATTTTTGCACATCCTCCCACTTTGCGGTACTCTCAAATCGTGTTATTCCCTTTTGTTTTTTTTTTATTACTTGCTGAAAATTTCGTTGTAACAAAATTTCGGGTCGATGATTCATTTTCAGCTGTGCGAGTCGCAGTTTTCGTTTTTGCGATGGCCTCCATTTGTCTACTGCACTGGGCAGTCAGCACAGAAATTATTTTCAATTATTTCGTTTGCTTTGTCTTCGCAAAACGAAACGACAGGCACCACGACGCATGGGCACTAATTATTTTATTATGTGACAATTCGGGGCTGTACCCGAGATCTGTTCTGTTTTGTTTTCTTGAGATGAGCGTTTTGCCTTATAAACTAAATTGATGCTCTTAGAAGTCAACTTCTCAATGCTTTTGATTTAAGTGTGCAGCACATCAAAGCCTAACCATGGGCGAAATTGATTTTAGAAAGTTTCAACTTGACATTGAACACATTGCTTTCTTCGTATCGATTTGGCAAGATTTATTTGTCAGGTTTTTTCCCCGAGAAGAAAGAGCATTAGTCAGTGCGGGCCTTTAACCCGCTAAATATCTCATCAGTCGTACGGATCATCCCGGACCCCCGCTGGGTATTTCGTTTAGAGGCCGTTAAAAGATTATGCTGAAACCGTCTGCGGTCAGAACGGCGAAATGCTAACAATATCGTCTTTGTCGCAGTCTGGAAGGTTTGCCTCGTTTGAGTTATGTCACACATGAGGATCGACCTTATTTTTCCAAAGTTGAGGCTTCTCCAAAGGCCTCTGCTACAATGGGGTCGAAGCACGGACAGTACACTCCGTGCCCATATTATTAGACGCACCCAGAAATTTTACATTTACGGAGTAAACATAAGACTTTCTGTAGAAGGACTCTACTAAAATAAATATTTTTCCATTTTGCCGGCTATTAGTTAAATAAAACTCATAACTGCGATAAAATTTTGTAGGACATGTAATGTTAAAAAAATGGATAATGAAGAAAGGGAAAAACTCGCTTAATATTTAGTATGTCCTCTCTTAGCAGCAATTAAAACCTGTATTCTCCTCGGCATACTGATTAAGCGTGACTGCACAGTTTCCTGAAGGTCCGCGCTATGGTTCCACACATCAATTATGTTTTTTATCAGCCGGGTTTTTGTTGTAATGACCTTCGTTAGCTACCTCTCTTTTGATTACTGCCCAGACATTTTCAATTGGATTCATGCCTGGCCAATCCAAAAGCGGAAGATTTTCTTCGATCAGGTTTGACAAACCTTTCCGTGTGGCATGAAGATAAAATTTTCTCCACTTGGAAACCCCTCCCTCAACTGAGGAAGCAATTTTGTCTCGAGGACATCTTTGTATTGGTCTTGTTTCATTGAACCCTTTACAATGTACAGATGTCCTGTTCCTTTTGTAGAGATGACCGAACAAATCATCACCTTTGTAGACTGCTTCACTGTTGGTTCCACGCAGTCTGGTTAACCGGTTTGTCTAAAATGGCCAGGCATCTCCTAATATTGCAAATATTTTGTTTTTACAATAAAGTTTTCCTTTTTTAAATTTTAGAATAACCATTATGTATTCATTCTACTATGACTTTGTTGTTTTCTTTTTGTATTGATTGCTAAGACATACTGGCAATGGCAACCAATTTATTGCACTGTAATCCTGCCCCACTCTTCTTGTAGAGCTTGTAGCAGAGTGCATTTTAAGAGTTTTTTTTTTAATTGTATTCAGTGATGGCTAATTGTCCCAGCTGTCGAGAATCCGTTGATTAAATTCCTAAAGTTAAGAGTTACACTAATTCTAAGTGTCCTCGTCGAAAGGTGATTAAAACACGCGTTCATGTTACTTCCAAACGTCCTTGAAACTGAATTTACTGAGTGATTACCTAAAACCTCGAAATACTGGAAATATAAATTCTTGCGTGGCATAATTGTTTCAAAGCTCACAAGCACACGAGCAAGGCAATAAGCATGGTCCTCCTGCCTGTCGCTGCCATACGAACTGAATAAAGGCGCGTGCAAACTAGCGATAACTCGGAAATTCTATAAGCTGTAGAGCTAAAATATAATTAAATCAAGGATTAACGGGCAGATTGGGCATATTAATTTGCCGATCGAATGATATATGTATATTTATTTTGCAAAGCCCCGATATTTTCTATCACTATCAATAGATAAAGTTTAACTAACTAAAGACAATTTCTGTACTAACTTTTGCCGTTCCTACAAACGAACTAAAGGACAATACCTGACTCAGATCACGCATGATTTGCAAAAATTGTGCTAAGAATATTCATTTGTCATCTTGTGTTATAGGGTTTCTGTGATATAATTAATATTATCGTAAAGTAAGTAGCTTAGCAAAAATGGTATGGCTTATGTATGGACAGTTTCACCTCCTTGCGAAAGATGTCAAGTAAAATATTCAAATTATAATCCTTGGGTTATATTAATTCATTTGGTCAATAATTAATCCAACCCATGGATTATAATTTGCAAATGTTCAGCCTTTAATACCATGTTAAGCTTATGTCACAAAATAAATGGTAATCTTTCCACGAATAATTTTCGGTTACGTTCTTATGGATCATATTGCGATTACGATATGTTTTTATTGCCTTTTAACTCGCCTCCGTACCCCTTTATTGTGTTCCCTTGTTTTAATGATTAGTTGTTTGAAAAGTGTCCCTTTTTTGCAAACTGCAAACACCATTACATTTAACAATATTTTTTTGTAATTAACAGGTCTGGATAAATCAAGGTGACATCATATTAGTAGGTCTTCGAGACTACCAAGATTCAAAAGCCGACGTTATTCTCAAGTACACACCCGATGAAGCACGTAATCTAAAAACATATGGCGAATTTCCAGAATCAGTTCGCATCAATGACACAGTCACATTCGTTGAGGACGGTTTCGATGAAGACATTGAATTCGGCGATGAAATTAGTTCGGAAGAGGAAGCCGATTCAGTAGACGCTATCTGATCCTAAACCTAATTTAACTAAAAAAAAATTATCGCCTTCAAATTTTCATTTTATTTAAAAAAAAAACAAAATTATAGTCAAAAACAATATAAAAAAAACTTTATCTACATAACAATAAAAACATCAGTTATTGTTTTCCATCTCGTAAAAATCCTTTTATATATGAATATTTCGGCAGGATAAATTTCTTTTTCTATTCATTTAATTTGTTATTATTTTCTTTTAATATAAATATTGTTTTGGCAAAAATGAACTATTTGTTAATGATTTATTCTTCGAACATCGATCTTACCCAAAAAAAAAAAAATATGAGAAAACAATTGGAATTTAATAGCCAAAAAATTAGAAAAATATTTTGAAATTAAAATATGCTTCATGGTGTTTGTTTTTATTACGTTTCATAGAGGGAGTTTCACTTAGATTTCGTGTCACCATGTCAGCCAAATTGATAAATTTCGAAAATAAACAATAACTCGTGAGTGTTAATTATTATATTAACATTTTTATTATACATTTAGCTCGTAAGGATATTTAGATCGTTACACGATGATCTCTGTGTTTATTGTGACATTCAATTTATATTCGATTTTCATAAAAAGATGAATGGAAAGAAAACAAAAGTTGCTAGACTCTTTTTTGTTATTAGTTCTATTCAAGTTCAATTTGAAATGTACAGTTTGTATTTATAGTAAAAAAAACAACGTTTAGTTCCCACAGTTAAGAATTTCCCTATATTTTATTATTTTTTTATCTGTTGAAATTAAAAATATATTTTACCATACCACCCGGAAATAATGTTCGTGATTTCATTTATTTATTTTTTTATTTGAAGAGTTAATGGATTTAATTATTTTACAGAGCTCTAATTTGGCAAAGAAGGGACGTGGTGGTCATAAGTTCATCCAATGCAATTGTCAACCATTTGTTTCTAGTGATTTCCGAGCGCCACTCACGACTTAACAGTAATGTTAACATAACATTTATTCAATAATATTAATTCAGGGTGCTACAGCTTTGTGGTACATTTTAGAGATTTAGGCAAAAGTTGCCTTTACAGCTATGATGAAATAGTATTGGTAGCTAGTAATGATTTGTTGTTATTAGGTTTTCATGGTAAGCTACCATTGAAGCTATTATGATTAAAAGTTAGTTGTTTTTCCGGTGTCAGTGGAGTGAAACTCCAACACGAAATCCCCGACCGTTGATTAATCGCCATCCCTGAGGACATGACAGTTGGAAAAACTTCACTGGAAAGGGCAGTTTTCACGACGAAACAGCTCCTTCGTACTTAGTCCGACACAATGTTATGAAAACTGGCCTCTCGCCAGTGAAGTTTTTCCAATTCAGTCGGGGATTTCGTGTTGGAGTTTCACTCCACTGACACCGGAAAAACAACTAACTTTTAATTAGTAGTAATGATTTTTCAATGTAGATATGGTTATCAAGTCATTTAGGGAAAATTTTCAAAAACCTAATACTGTTAAATGACAGTAATGGTTCGACAGTATTTTTCTTTTTAAATTCATAGTATTCTATCGTTTTCGCTTGCTCAAGGTGACTCGAGCGTGAAAAAAAATCTTGTGTAGATGAGAAGTGAGAATTTAGTTAGAAATTTTGTCCAGTTCGTTGAAACCTTAACTAAATGAATGGATCAAATTCGTCAAAAGTACGGCAGTGTGAGTTAATATGATTACTCGCCAATTTTCGTATGAACAGAAATGATGAATTATTGAAAAGCAAGAAGTTTACTCAGAACGTTTACCTCTTTTCCTACACGTAATAAATTGTATGCCAGGGTGTTATACATCGAGCACAATAACCGATTAGTAATGCAACGCCTCATTAGGAACAAGTGTATCCTGTGCCAGGTACTTGCATGCGGAATCAATAGCAGCATGCTGCTTCGAGTTTTGTACACATATTAAATACATAATCCAGATATGTATTTTATAGAAAGTATTGAGCCAAAAATAAATAAAAAAGGCTGAACTAGTACTAGCAGAGAGTTAAAAAAAAAATTGGTGAAAGAATTAAGTGATCTTGATCAGTTGAACCAAAGCTCAGGTCAAACTCTTCTACCGCAGAACTTTTGCTACACTTTCCTACAATAAAATTTTGGGACCGCTACTGAAGGACTCGACTGAACAAGAGACTAAGACCACGTACCCAGTCGACGAATTTGAACCATTATTCTGATAACGTTTTAAAGTTCCGCCAATGCTTTTCCGTTCCACTATCTGTGGCCTTCTGACTAACCCGGGCTCTAAATCATTCGCTTTTAATTGATTCTTTCTACCGGATATTGTTCGTGTCTCCAGTCAGGAAACGATTTCTGTTTGTAATTCGAATATGTATTTGATGCGAACACAAGGTTGCGATTGAAGATAATACGCAAAGCAAAATGAACTGAAGTGAGGGGAGGCGGTAAGGGAATGGGGATCCTTTTGCATAACCTATTCCAACTCAAGCGTAATATGTAGGTCATCGGGACACCGGCTGATTACCATTATTATACACAGAAAGATTTTCGCGTCACGCACACTTTACAAGCGACCAAGCTCAATGGATTGAAAGTGAAAGTTACTCAGTTACGTGACTATTTTTGCAGGACTATTAAGCACACTAGGATACGTCGCCAATATAATAATCAATAATATGATTATGCGGAAGATAACGTTAAAACTTGCAAGCACGCCAGATCCTTAGTATGCCGACAGTCGTCTGGAAAGACCCAAGTGTTTTTATGTACATATGTAATTTAAATGGGTTAATAATTCGAATTCCAAGATACGATATGCATTTTTGTCCTATATTACTTTTTGATTCTATATTGCTCAATTTTGCACCAGTTCGTTTGTTTTATTGAATTTTTGTTATGCTGTCGGTCGTTGCACCAGAATTAATAGTGTCGGGAATTGGGATAATGTGTTGTAGTTTCTAGTTTTTTTCTTCCGTTTTAACTTTATACTTTGGCAGACTTTGGTTTTGTTCTCTGTGAATGAACTGGTTCAAATTGTGTATATAGTGAATAAGGAGTTTCTAAACTGTTATAAATTTAATCCTCCGTAAAGAAGTTAGACCAATTTTTTTTGTCCATTTCAGCAATAGTCAAGAATCATCATCATTGATTTTTGCTTTAGAGAAAGGATTTAACTAAAGCACGTCCTTCTAGTAGATATATCAAAGTACTTAAAACAATAGGTCACACTGCGAACTATTGAAAAACGAGATACCCCTAAGAGGTTTCCATACAACTGTGCTAGTAAAATTCGTACGTCTGTCTGATAATTCGAAAATACCTCGACGTATGTATAGTTAAAATTTGAATCCATATGTTGCAGGATGTTGACGATTTTGTAAGGCTAGGTAAAAACCTACAGTTGTGATACTACGGATAAAATACAGAATTCTTTGAATTTTGTGGGACCAATTCAGCCAAGGTGGGAGCGTTTGCGCATCAACTGTTTAGAAAGGTGCGAACCGCTACTGATTTCAACATAATATATTAACTCATAAGTGATTCGGTTTGGTAAGTCGGATTATCCCTAAAAGGAATTACTATACTGTAAAAAATTAACTTACTTTTTTCAAATTGACATAAAATCTTAGTAGCCACATTAAATTCAATAATTTTTCGTTTCTAATAAATGAAGGACTTTTGTAAAATGGTTCGATATTTCAAATGAATAAAGTGCGGAATGTGTTGATGACACGTTAATTACCAAATTATAAGAGTTACATTGGAATTTCGGTAACTTTAATTATTTGGATCCTTTTCATTGGTTTATCTTCATTCTATTATCGGTTTTCATATAAACAAATTTAATTTTCGAAAGCCGAAGTAATAATCATTAAAATGTGTGACATGTAAGATTGTAATTTTGTGGATTAAAAGCGAACGGCATTAAGTTTTTCAGCTATATATACATATTTTTTTTTCTTTTTCAGGGCATTTGAAGCTGACTGTTCTACATACAACCAGATGGCAGGAATTACTGCCGTTACATCGGCTGGTGTTCCGGAGCAATGTTTGGCTGATCAAAATTACGAATCTCCGCCACAAATTGAACACTGTCCACCTCAATCCGAACAGAGGAATTGCTGCTTTGGGAGAGATAGCTGTGGAGGTGAAGTTCTGAATTATGTACAACCGCCACCAGCCGTGAGTTTCAAGCCACTTAATACATATTGTCGGCCTACTGCTCCAATGGAATCGGAAACGGTTTACCAAAAATCGTACTATCCAATTGATGCTTGTGCAGCTCAGCAATCTCGGCTGGGACCGTTTACGCGTCGGGACAATATCGAGCGAGCTGTCGGCAAACTGGAAGATCAAACTGTAACCTCGTTGTCTTATATGGGTCATTGTGGCGTTAAACCACCTTCACCTATAATACCTATGTCACGAAGCTTATTAGGGCAAGGTCCGATGAGTATTCTTACAACACACAAACACGACTATGTTTCGAAGCCAACAATACGTCAAGCTCCGATAATTCCCGCAGGAAGTATGATGAAGACAAGTGGATCGCTGGAAAAGGATACAACCTTTACATTATCCTATATGCCTATCGATCTTTGTCTGAATCCGCCACCGAAACCAATAAAGCCGTGTGACGAATATCAAAAACCGACAGCCAACACCGATAACAACACCGTTTACAAATTGAGCTATTTACCAGTCTGTCCGCCTGCCAAGGAGGATTATCTCTGGGCGAAAAAGACCAGCCATTCGAATCCTTGCGCTCCCATTGAAAAAGATACAATCTACAAGCTAAGCTATTTGGGAAATTGCGCTCAGCAAAGAGCCGAACCGCATTATCCGATTTCCTGTCTGAAGCTTTTCGACGGTGCATCCGAGAACTGTACCGTCTACAAAACCAGCTATATGCCGACGTGTACCGATCGGCCACAACCTATTCGTCCCGAATCAAGCTTGCAGCGATTAGATGGACCGCTTGAAAAGGACACAGTATACAAACTATCATACATGGGTCATTGCAATCAGAGCCCTCCAAGTCCCATAGTACCAGCGCAAAGCTCACTTCTCGGCCATGGTCCTATGGAATCAATGACTACCCAGAAACATGATTACGTCCCGAAACCGATCTGTCGAGCGCGTCCATTCATTCCAGTTTCCATGACACACGGATCAACGGATGGTCTCGACAAGGACACCGTCTATAAATTATCCTACATTGCACCGGACCTTTGTAATATCGAGCGTGCCCGACCTATTCGACATGAGAATCAAACTTGTCGTTCGAATGCACCGATGGAACATGAAACGACCCATAGTTTAAGCTATATGCCGGTTTGTCCAGCTAGACGGGAACCTCAGCCGTGGGCACATCGCGAATCATATCAGAGACCCACGGCTCCATTGGAATGCGACACTATTCAAAAGATGAGCTATCGTCCACCGGGTATCTTTACCAACAGTTCTGGAAGTATGCTTAATCTTTCGAATTTTACAACCGTTTCTAATTTTCAATGATTTTACCTTTTTCAGACTGTTGCTGCCATAACACACAACAATTTAAATTTGAAAATCACACATTCCCAAAAGCGGGTATTGTAAATTAGGAAAAAATACACTGAAAGAAATTCAAAGTGATAATTAAATTTTAAAAAAAGACTGATCTTAAATACGGCAAATTTTTCTGTATTTTGTTTTAGTAGTTAATGTGCAAAATTTGCATTTTATTTTCTAGTTGTTTTTCTGTTGGCAAGTTTAGTCGAGCATATAAAATTGCTACTATAAAATAGCTTTAGCTGACGAAAGGCAGTTAGTTTGAACATTTAAATGTACGTTTTAAATTATTCACATTGTATACTTTGTTTTGAATATAAAATTGCCTTTTGTAGAACTTTGTTTGCATTTGTGATTGAATTCGGCGAGCTAAAAGCTTAAATAAAGGCTAAATTTGCTGATCGTTAAAGAGGGAGATTTATTTCCTCCATCAAATAGGACAAATTTGGGAATCCCCTTTCAAGTTTTATCTTCGTAACAACAATAACGCTGCGATACGGAATTAATTTTAACTAATAACTAAACTGCCTGCAACTGTAAGAACTGTCAAAGTCAAAACTGTGCTTGCAGGTTCAGTGAATGCTTTAAATTCTTCTTTGCTTTGATTTTCTTGTATTTGAATAAATGAAATAATGGATTATGAACAAATGTGTAGAACGTGTCTCTGTTCGGGCATGGATTCGGAGTTGATACCTCTGTTTGGCGAAAGTTCAGTAGTTGAGTATTTTGCACCCGCAAGTGTTGTTGAGTTGTTGGAGTTGCACGCCGATGTAAAGGTAAATTTTAAGTTCTGTTGATAAATTCCGCTTTTCTCGAGTTTCTTTTTTATTCTACATTACTATTATAAGCACTCGGCAAGATGCTAACGCTTCGTTTTGGCATAGGCGGTGTTTTATTGTTCCTAGCTGGAAATGCGCGCAATATGCATCAATAGCTTCTGCTGTATTCACCTTAAAGCTGAAGCAAGTCAGGCAAGCATTGTAAATCCGTCAATTTTACTAACTTACGATTGCCTTAGAGTCCAAATCGAACTTTGGCCTCCTTAATGCGTCGCCTCCAGCCTTCTCAGTTCAGTGACCGCGTCCTCCAGTTTCTGAATCTTAGCAATGATTTGCTGTCTGCGTCAATAGAATCGGCGTATGCTACTATAGTTGCGTGGATTTGAGTGTTCCCGAACAACATATTCCAGGGTCAAATTGAAATGCTTTTCAATACTGGTGCCAGCCCATCACCTTGTGTAAGCCCGTTGTCAGTTCTAAAGCTGGAAGTCAGATTTTCCAATCAGCATTCAATTTTCCACTCAGCATTCAATCCATATATTCCGCTAATCCAGGCGTTAAGATCGGCGACTTCAATGTTCATAGTACTATCAGGCCGAGGTACTAAGCCTCCATTAAATTTGATTAGTCTGAAAGGGCACTTACATATAGGTTTTACAAGTTCCTGGATCGTGTGCTTGAACGCAATTGTTTAATCGGTTTTTTTCCACAAATTTCAGATAGCAAAAAACGATGGTTTTCCTAAGCAAGTCTGCATCAAGTGCTTGGATCAAATAAAACGCTCTTTTGAATTTAATAAAAATTGTAAAAAATCTCAAGAAATTTTACAACTGTTAGAACAAACTAAGGGCAAGAAGAAACTTTATAGCAACTGGATCCGGTCGGTAAAACGGTTGCGCGGACTATCAACTGGCAATGAACTCACCGACCCGTATCCACGTGACATAAATTTAGATCTTCTGGACAACGTACTAGAGAGGGGAAAGGGTGGTAATGCTGCTAGCAGCGGTTACCGTGAATCAAGTAGCGAGATTGATTCGACCTCGGAATCGGAATCGTCTGAACAAGACGCCACAAATTCTTCAACGATTCAAGTCTTTCAATGTTCTGCATGCCCGGAAGAATTTCAAACATCGAAATCAATGAGGAAACACGTGCTGGAAAGACATATAGAGGGAAAGGTCTGCTTGATATGTAATAAAGGTTTGTATAATTTTGGTTACCATTTTAAAGTATCTGGTTATCTACATTTTGTAGTATTATTCTTTGATATGACAGACTAATTTGGGCAGAGCTCAATCCTGTTTTGGTCACCAAATTAGGATGAACTTCTGCTTTTGATATGTCTCAGGTTGAGATTGTTTTGTGTTGTACAAGGTGCTATGATTTTGTTTTGGTAATCTGTTTTTGAGAGCGATTTGCCAAAGTTTGTTGTTAATTTGGTCAGCGGACCTAGAATTTTAGAGCCTTTTTCGGTTTTCGACGGAACTATAAATTTAGCTGAGTTGTCAGCTTCAAACGAACGTTTTGCATCAGAATTAGTCTCAAATTGTTGAAGGTTTGCTTGTTGGTTTTAGGTGAGAGACTGAAGCGTGTGAATTAATGCCTTCTAAATTAATTTTATTTTTTAAGATTCTGTTTTTCCAATTTCCAGAATACGAGACCAACATATGGAAACATACTAAAAATCATGTTCCCAAAAGTTATTGTAGTTGCGGATGTGATAAGCTCTTTACATATCAAAAGCATTTAGAAAACCATATAAAAGAACGGAAGCTACCAAATTTAGGCGCATCAATCCAAAACAAACAAGGTGTGAACAAACCAGATAATTCGAACGAGAAACCATTTAAGTGTAATATATGTGATCGAGACTTTAGACGTAAAGATTTCCTCACTAATCACTTAATAACACATGGCGAAGAACGTCTGCATGAATGTACAATTTGTTTAAAAAAATACAAACGCAAGGACAACTTGCGTCTCCATTTAAAAAAATATCATGGCGAGGTGGTAACTTCAAAAGCCCACTCACTGCCAATACCATGCGAACATTGTTCCTTAATATTTCCGGATAAAAAAACACTAACAACACATTTGTGGAAGCACACTGGCAAACCGGAATTCAAGTGCGAAACATGTTCAAAAATCTTCGAAAAAAAGTTGAATTTGATTCAACATCAAAATGTCCATAGCACAGAAAAGCCATTTAAGTGTGAAAAATGCGAAAAATGCTTTACATGGAAGAAATGTTTAACTACGCACATGGTATTTGTACATAGTGAGGAGAGACCGTTTAAATGCGAAATATGTCCGGCTAGTTTTAAACAGAAACCCCATCTCAACAAACATACGCGACAAGTGCATGGTAAAAAATTAAAAGCAGAAAATTCTAGTGATGATTCGGGCGATGAACAAGCTTTCGTGTGCAAGCATTGTCCATCGAGTTTTAAAAATGGAGCACAGTTAACAAAACATAAAAAGAGATATCACGTCAAGCGAAGCAAGAAGAATCTGGTACCAGCGGAGGACTAAATCAATATTGTTATGGGAAATAAGGAAAAATACATGTTTTAAATTTGAACATTTATTTTCATTTTTGGCTATGAGTATTCTACACACAATTTTAATTAAATTACTTATGTATGTCTTACTGATCCATATAAATTATATTGCATTAGTTCCAATTAATTCCGAATAAGCAATTGTTGCTTATTACAAAAAAATAAAAATTTTCCAGACCGAGTCCCACTAGACTTCATCGGCACTTCCGCTGTGATTTTGTGCAGTATGAGTTTCGTTCATATGTCGTTTTAAATTGCAAACAAGCTTAAAACTTGACTGGCATAGTGTACATTGCCAAGTATTCTGCGCTTGATGAACCAACTTTTTATGCCGCTCGTAGACTCGCTTCTGGCGAAAAAGCTTATTACAAATTTCACATTGAAAAGGTTTTTCGCCGGTATGAATTCGCATATGTTCATCGTGATGTTTTCGGTCCCAAAGCGCAACAAAACAAATATCACACTTGAACTTATGATTGCCGGTATGCTCGAAAATGTGCTTCTTTAATTGATCGTTTCGTTTGAATTTCAACGGACAAAACGTACACGAATACAGTCGCATATTGAAATGTTTTTCGCGCATGTGTCGTACAAGAACATAGTTTTCTTTAAATTTCGCATAGCATACGGTACATTTGAAAGCGCGATTATTGCTATGGGTATTTGTATGCTTTGTCAAATTGTTTTTCTGCTTGAAACGCATGCCACATTTATCACAACGAAACGGCTTTTCAACAGTATGAATCTTTTCATGATCCACTAATGCCATTTTACTTTGATACGTTTCGGAACAGACCGGACATTGGAATTCATTTCGGACGCAATGTTCGAAAATATGTTCGCGATATTTCGCTATTAATGTAAACTGCATGGGACAATAAGAACAAGAATATAGATCTTCAGATTGTTGAAAGCATCGATCGTTTGAATTTAATTTCTCGTCGTAGTCATCGGAATATATTTTAAAATCGCGTTCTGGCGATCGATCGTGCGAAAAGCCTTCTCGACCATATTCTAGTTGTAATAGACGATTCGGGTCGATTTGACCGGAATCTTCCTCAATTTCTTCGATTACAAATTCTTCGCAATATAACGGCTGACCTGGTCGCGTATAATGTTCTACTGAATCTTTGATTTCTTTACTTTTTGGTGTATAAGATTCGTCTGTTAAACACACCGAATTAATGCTTGTGGGACTAGAAAAAGTGCTAGATAAGTTCTGAGTATCTTTTGATAATAGCGACTTTGTGAACTCTTCAAGTATAGTCTGAGATTTTTCACATTGTAATTTAAAAGCATACAATCGATTGATTTCAGAAAGGCAAGACATGCAAATGTTATCTGGATAATCGTCAGTTTGTGAAATCTGGAATTAAATATAAAACAGAAATTGTTAAATGGATGAAATACTTTAATTTGTCACTACACTTTGCAAAAAAAGAAAATTAAGGCACTCAAATTTTTAATCGATCGAAAGTACCAAACACAACAGTCAAGGAGACGTAAAATATTTATTTGGCACTGACTGTTTTTACGGTCTATGTTAAGAAGCTGGACCAGGGGCCTATAGTATGTTATGGTATTGTGTGTGGGGTGGTGATGTTGTCATCCTTACATCCGCACATAGACATTGTGCTCCCCACTAGAGTATAATAACTCTTGAAACCAAAAACCATTTTATTGCCTTAAATGCTATGTTCATAGTTTCCGGTATCGATATCAAGGAAATATGCGTCCAGGTTCAGTCTTCTCGTTCCCGATAGAGCCGGAAACTCGCATAGGACGACGAAGATTGACTCTTTCACTAATTTAATACCAGGAGAAAAAAAATCAATAAAAAACGGAATGTGGAGGACGAGATTATTGAGGCAGTAATACACACTGTAAAGGGTTCAAAACAGAGCGCTTCTTCAATGTTTACTTGCATGTTTATTGTAGCACAAAAACAAATGGCAATCTTACCTTAGTAAACAAATTTAATAAATTCGCCGGTGTTGCATCGGATCCGACGATAGTTGTGTCGAACAGGGGATACATTGGTATCCCGGAGTAGAGACAAGTTCTGCACATTTCCTTCATATCCATTGCTTCCTGTTTATTAACAGCCACTTACTTAAACTCTAGGTGCACTCATGCCTTTCATTATAATTTGAATTTTGTTTACGAATCGAGTGAGTGGGAAGTAAACAGTGACTTCGTTGTAAGTCAGTCGCTGACATGACAATCAAAATAAAAAGTTGCTCATTATTTCCTTCTAATGTACCAAGTGCCACGCAACGGATTTCGATGTAAGATTCGAGGCGGGAAATGAATCTCCATCAAGTTTAAAAAAATTTCCAAATCGATTGTTGGGTATTCGCGAATCGATTGCAATGTTTGTCGGATGTTAGTTTCGAGGAAAATCGGAAATAAAATTTTCCATCAAGTTCGCACTTATTTTAGAAGTTAGCTTTCAATCAAATAAGCAAACAAAATTATTCAGAATGACATGTTAAATTTTTTTCTCATTGGTAGACTGAGCAGACACAGCTTTTCGGTGGTGGGGGTGGAAGGGGGGAGGTGGGGGGGGAAGCGTTTTAGACGGAAAATTTTGGTTTCTAGATCTCAGTAACTGCTTATGATTAGAGTCACTGTATAAGAACTAACACAAACATCTATTATCTTGAGTACGGACAATGTGTGTTTCATTTGAAACCTGTACATTTGAAATTTTTTTGCAGTTGTCCGATTTTTCATTTTTATCTCCACTAAAGTGGATAAACGCTGTATTTAGTTGACATTTCATGAGACATATGTATCTCGGCTCCGTGAAACGTTAATCAAAATCCATCTGCTACACGGGCTCTGTTCAAGATTTCTGCAGTAGCTGCTTCGAAAGCATAGCATAGCAAGACTGTAGCAGCTGTCAATTTCAGCCATAGCATGAAATAGCTTCTTCGGGTCTTGAACAGCCAAAAGCAGCTTGTATAGCTAATAACAGCTGTTCGACAAGCACATACGCAACTTGGCGTGGCATATAAGACATTTGTTTGAATGACTTTGAATACTTACCGCATTAACTGCTTCTAATGTTTCCTTAAATTTTTCGTTAATTTCTAATGCTAATGATAGAGTTTCTTCCATTTTTAAAGACTGAAAATAACGTTTCGACGAAAGTGACAGCTACACACACATATAAATATTGCAATAGCCGCTTTCTAGCTACACTCGGGAGTGCGAGCAAGAAAAAGCAGCTATGGAAGCAGCTTTTTAAAAATCTTGAACAGATCTAGTGTCAAATAGCAAGCACGAGAAAGCAGCTTTTGGTTGCATTGAACACAAAAAAGCAGCTAATAGCAGCTAAAAGCAGCTATAGCAGAAATCTTGAACACACCCACGTATACACACTAAACTATGCCATTTAAGAAACCTGCGAACTTTGGAGTTCGCAGGGTTCAAGAGTACTAAAAAGGTACCAAAAGCGGTCATTGTCCGTACTCAAGATAGTGGATGTTTGTGTTAGTTCTTATACAGTGACTCTACTTATGATATGTTCAGACTATGCGTTTTAAACACATTTAAGTAGGCAAAATTAACGTCTCAAAAAAGTAGTGTTCACACTAGTCAACTGGTTTTATTTTGATACCTGACAGCTTGACGTAAGGTTTTCTGACAAGTAGATATTCAGCTGTGTTTCATTACCAAATTTATGGTTTCTAAATTGTTTAAAACAAATGTGTTTGCATAGCAGTAATAAAAAGTGAATTTATTAGCTAGTGCAGTATTGCACAAGCATAAAATTGAATTTCTATCGCATTACAAAGTTTCTTCCTAAGTTTACTTCGATTTCCGTGAAAGTCACAGTGAATGTTTTCGGTTAAACACGTCGTAGCTACGTGTTTTCGTAAACGCCTTCGGGAAGTGTTTTCAGCGCATTTAACTCGGGGACAGTGGCGTACGGGGGTAGGGGGGATTGTGAAAAACTTAAGATGCCGATATCTCACAAACCAATTGCACTAGAAAAATAAAATTCGGCTGATGAATAAAGTCTAAAGTAAAAGTAAAATTCTTTAAAGGGCGGTGAAGCATGGAAGTACAAGTGATAAGAATTTTTCTAAAAAATCACTTCTTACATCTCAATAACAGTCTAAGATAGATGCTTAAAATTTTTACCATAAGTACACGTAATAAACCCCAAGCAGGAAAAAATTTTTGGTAATGAGGGTGTAGCGGGTGAGGGAGGGAAAAACTTCCGATGTTTATATCTCAAAAAACTTTAATGATATAAAGCCCCGATCACAATGCTCCCGTTCCGTTCCGTTCAGCTGTCAAAGTAGACCTTGTGGGCTGGCCATGTAAATACACACAATGGTCGGAAGGGACGAGTTCACCTAAATTCAACTTTTACGGATCACATAACCTCACTTCTCGTAACGGAACGGAACGGGAGCATTGTGTTTCGGGCTTATACTAGCTGAAACATCCCAGAAAACAATTTCACGAGCGTTTACTAAAAACGATCGTTTCGCGATAGTTATATCGCTCATGTAGGACATGAGCTGCCCGTGAAATGATAATCGAACGATCAGCATACAGCGATGAGCGGGCACAATGGCCCATGCAAGGAATGTGCGGTATCGTAAACACCAAAATTCCCTTGAATCTAGTTTTTTTGTTTATTTTCTGTTCTAGTTTCCAACCTTGTAGTTCGCACCGAGGCTCTCAGTCGTCTCTTCATCGAGTTCCCAGTCATCTTTTCACAAGAGAGTAATTTTTAACGAGTATATAGTGTGTATTTATGGTATTTGTACTCGCTAAACCACATTTTTTCTAATTCATTAATGAGTCGTAAAAAATTACTCTTCTCGGATGGCCATTTTGGTATGGCCAATGAGTCGTTTTTAATTCATTTGCGAACTCGTAAACGAGTGAAAGGCTCGTACATTATGACTCTTTTATGAATTAATTACGATACTTTTTGTTTGCTGGGATGGTATTTAGATAGAGCTGTAGTAGTGGCTAGAGTCACTGTATAAGAACTAACACAAACATCCACTATCTTGAGTACGGACAATGACCGCTTTTGGTACCTTTTTAGTACTCTTAAACCCTGCGAACTCCAAAGTTCGCAGGTTTCTTAAATGGCATAGTTTTAGTGTGTATACGTGTAGCAGATGGATTTTGATTAACGTTTCACGGAATCGAGATACATATGTCTCATGAAATGTCAACTAAATACAGCGTTTATCCACTTTAGTAAAAATTTCAAATGTACTGGTTTCAAATGAAACTCACATTGTCCGTACTCAAGATTATGGATGTTTGTGTTAGTTCTTATACAGTGACTCTAGTAGTGGCATGTTGGAAAAAAATTTTTTAGGGGTAGTATGGTACGGGGGTGAAGGGTGTTTTTCCTAACTATAGAACGGCTTATGTTAGAAAACTAGAAAAGTAATTTTGATTAAAAAAAATCGAATATCCATTGGCGTTCGGAAAGGGAGCAAAAAAAAAAATGATCAGTGAAAATAAAATGCATATATTTTCACGATTTTCGTCATATGTCTTTCCAAATATTGAACTTCTTTTTTTCCACGGATTTTTCATGAATTCTGCCATATCTCTCAGGTTTGATCAGATATCGAATATCTTTTTACTCCCACGAAAAAAATCGAAAATAGGTGATTATTAGCATCTACCTATTTCCGATTTTTTTCCTTCTTCAAATCCTAGACCGCATCCCGGAATATGATCCCATTATATAATTCATATGTTATTTGTGGCAGCGGCGTAAGTATTCTATCGTGACGCTATTTGAACCGCTTCCCGAACTTTTTGTTAGGTTTTCAGTTACATACATACATATGTAGTAACCTACACCGTATCACAGAATTGAACGCGTCCCGAACTTCTACTGAAAAAATTATAAAGTTGCGCCCAGACTGTTGGCAGATTTTTTAATATTGATATTAAAATTAGCAATAGTACCGTAAATAAAGCAGTGTTACTGTCCTTTATCCTTGAAGTGATCATAGAGGAACTAAAAAAAGTAACATATGGTAACAACAATCGAGAAGTTAATTCAACGAGTGAGCAGGTCCAGACGGCAGATAAGAGCTCAAACTTATCTGTGTCTCCCTGAACTGAAGACATCATTATTTTTCACTGATTTTGGTAATTAATAAATAATTTCGCTGTTTAAAGTCAAATGAAATAAAACTATTCCAATTAGTAAATAACCCCAAAAATAGTAATCCTTTAGTTTTATAGTGGTATAGCTGGGAATTCGTTGCCGTTCCCCCGATTCTTCACACCCTTCCCTTAATTAATCAGCATGCGAGACGTTCTACTGTCTGCTATAAAAAAAATATGAAAATGCATAAAATAAACTTGGCAAGATACACGAACATATCCTAGAAGTATAAACCACCCACCACCACCACCCCATCCTCGGACACTCAATTCGAAGCACGCCGAACCGAATATACATACGTTTAGCGCTTCGGTAAAAATTCTAACGATAAAAAGTTGCTGTCGCTGTCGGCGTATTCGGGCTAGAAACTTTCCACGCACATACTCAACTGAGAAAATAACAGCAACAACAAATCGACATTTTGCCAGGAAAAACGACCTCCTCCGGCGGCAATGCTCGAGGAAAACGATGAGGAAAAATTCACTTCAGTCATTACTGACATTAGGCAGTCAGCTTACGCGTTTCAAATTGGCTGTGGTCGGTGTGGGTATCGTCTCGGCAAAGTCCTTTTTTCGTCCTGGGACATCTGACGACCGTAATAAAATTTTACGACATTTTTCACCAGTTTGGTTACTCAGTCGTTTCGGAGGCTTTCGCCACAACAAAAATATTAACACAATTTCCATTCGGTTCGTGCTCAAAAACTTTTCATTAAAAAAAAAATAATAATAGCAATTAAGGAAAACTTAAGACAGAGCGCAGAGTGGTCTAAGTGCTCCGAATTACATTTAATTCGTTCGACGCGTTTTCCTATCAAGCAAAAGTTCGGAAAATCTTTTCTAGTGGCCACTCACTCGAGGAAAACTCACATCAAACAGGCCAATCCTCACATTCGGAGAAAATTCCGACAATTTTCCCACACGAGAAAGTTTCCAACGTAAATATTTACGTTCAGCCGAAAACTAAAAATATCCGAAGACATTAAATCGGGTTGTTGTTTTGGTGGGAACCGAAAAGAAAAGCTCAAGACGCTTTCCACAATTATTTTCCTTTTCGTATGTAGACAGTACACCACGTACGCACTACGGAAGGCATTTGGAGTTATTGCGGCTCTAATTATCCGCGCCAAACAAAAGGAACCCACCTGGCAAAGATGAGGAGGAGGATTAACGTCGGTACTTGTTGCTAAATTTGGCTCTCTTGTTTATATACTGGCTCAGCTAACGGAATGGTGCTAGAAGCTAGAAGGAGGCTAGACCAATCTACAGGCAGCGATACGAAGCTTAACGCCAACCAGTAGCTCGCTTCGTGAAACGCGCGCGGGTGTGAGAATTCTCCATTAGAACAGCCGTCGTCTCAAGGTATAGCGGAAAGGTGGTACCAGTCGACACATAATCGGGCGTGGTGAGGTGATTCCACTTCTCATCACCTTTACACCGGCAACGGGCACGCGATAGTATCCTTGATATCCTTGTAGACTTGCATAAATGCAGTGTAGCGCGACAACTATGGCGACATAAATAGAATTCAGTGTCGTTTTCACAGTGTTGCTAGTCGGCGTAAAATCGTGGTAAATTGCAGTTTTTTTCCAGTTCCGGCTTTAGTGTTTTCGGGAGCATTTAGGACTCTTCGTTCCAGCATGAATCGCGTTTTAAGCTACCAAACGGCCATGAGTGCCAATACTGGACGCGATGTTCGGGAGTACGTTACAAAAAGGACATGCGTAAGCCTAATACTGACGATTGCTTTTTTCACTTTAATATCAGGTAATTAATAAAAAATGGGATTTTTTTTAATGCTAGGTTATTTTTAAATTAATGCGAATGGCATAAAAACTGAACACATTTACCTGTAAAAGCCAACAAAAATCAGTCATGTTCATCGAATTAAATAAAATTAGGAAAACAATAATTAAACTAATTTCCATGGTACGGAACACATTTAAACTTGCAATGACGTCAAAACTTGTCAATATTTCACGGCGCTGTGTTTACGTAATTTAAAGCTGTTTATTGAAATTTGAAATCTCGCTATAGGTTAAAATAAATACACGCAACGTATAAGCAATGTAAGCAGTAAATTTAAAGTTTTATTTTTTTATTAGTGTTTTGAACAACTGGTTCAGTAATTGATATACCCACGGTGTATACGATTTACCAGCTGGTGAAAATATTTTTAAAAATACACACCATCAAACAATGGCTGGCTGTAAAAGAAAATTGCTTTCAAAATGTCTTTTTGACTGACACAGCACTTCCTTTCCTAGATAAATAACATACATGGAAAATAAGACGAGGTCAGTGTTGTGAATTTTGCAAAAAAAACCATTAGCTATGGAAGGGTTTGTGGCCTGAGAAAGGAATAAATTGCATAGATTAAAATTGTTGTACCGAACTGAGGGTGGTCAAATAAAACAATTCAGTTCTTATTCATATAATTTTAACTGTATCCGAATAGCTTCCTAGCATCAAGAAAGGGATCTCCACGGAGTAGACATGAGCGAAACTGTTCATTTTAGTGAACTACATAGTTGAAAGAGTTAGTTCAGTGAGCTACATCAGATGAAGTGCACCTCTGCCTTTGTTCTACTAGAATCTACGTATGAAATGAATGTATAGAAAACTAATGGTACTTTATTCTCGAATGAAATGCACTTCAGTTCAGATTAGTTGGGTACTGGCATAGAGATATATTATGTATGTACTGAAGTACTGGAGATGACGAGCAGCGACTATTTTGATGCCGGACGATTCCTCGCAAAGGACCGGCAATAAACACTATGCTACTATCAGCATCTTACTCACATTTATATTATACTCCGGCCTTGAACACAAAAAACGCCAAACATTTGAATACTAGGCTACTATTTGCATTTCACTGCCACTGCCCCATCAAACGATCCGTACAAAGACGTTCAATTTTGCATCAAAATGCTTCAAAGTGCTTCATACAAAAACGCTTTGCTTTCAGAAAAAAATTTGCTCATCGAAAATTTCGTATCTGTTTTGATATTCTTTGGAACACTTAGGCCCGTTCCTACGATCGTCAGTTACGTTTTAACTGGAACTTTAACTGACATATTTTCATATAGAACTTGCAGTTAAAGTTCCGGTTAGAATTAAACTGACGATCGTAGAAACGGGCTCTAGTGTGTACAGATCTTAAGGCATATTCTATTGGGACTACTCCGTACATATCTGTATAAATTATGGTTTCACTCTGAGATATAGAAGTAGGTACATAAGAATTTTAAATTAGTACAGCCGAGGTTTTTTTTAAATAACGTTTTCCATCAATTGAAATTTAAGAAAAACGCAATTAAAGTATAATACTATAGCTGTGAAGACCCACTTTGGGTAATCTGCAAGCTATTTTAAGACGCTGTTTATAATTAGTACATGGAAATAGATATTTTGTACTTGTAATTTCTAACATCGAACGATGTGAAATAAATTTCAAGAAATTAAAACAATGTACTTAAATTTATATATACACGGTAACAGTGTCAGCTACAACGAAAAAAGGAGCAATCGCCTCGCGGCTTGTTTATATTTCCTGTTCAAATGTGGCTTTTAACTGTTTTGAGCAAAATTTTTGGTACATCTTTCGTACAATGATCTCCATTTTATAGTTCGGTGGCGCAAAACAAATTTTGCGTTTAGGGAAAATCGTAAAAAGTTTTGTTTATAATTTTATAAGAATTTTCTCTGTTGGAATTCGACGATCCAGTTGGAATTTGACGATCATCACATTCCAAATGGGTAGATCACTGCTCCGGCTATTGCAACTTAAATAAGATTGAAAAAAATGTCGCTGGAATGAGTAGTTTTGGAAATTACTATATGTTTGACTAGATCCGATGGAGAGACTCACAGTGATGCAATGCAGGTTCAAATTTGGCCAAAAAAATTTCAAAACACAGAAAAATTAAAAAAAACTTACAAATGTTTGGCTGGACTGTTTGGCTGTTTCCCAACTGTAACACTGGTGTCTTGTACATTAGGCTTGCGCATTCTAGTTCACCTTAGTGATCGCGAACGAACAAGTTCCTCAGGCCTTGCGAACTAGTTCGTTCTTGTAGTTCGCAGTACACTCACGAAGGAACTAGTTTCTTTCAAGTTCGGAGTTGTGAGGACCTAAGAAAAAAGAAAAGGTCTCCACTCACGAAGGAACTAGTTCCTTTCAGGTTCAGAATGAATGTGAGGACCCAAAAAAAAAAAAAGAAGTCCCCACTCACGAAGGAAGTAGTCCTCACTTCCCTCGCGAACAGAACTACTTCCTTCTTTCAGTTCCTACATCGCGGAATGATGTGTGGTATGCGAATGTGATGACGAACTACTTCCTACAAACGAACTAGGACCGGAATTCACTGCGAACTAGTTCGTTCATTTCACTTATGGGAACGGTCTTCCCAACTAGTTCGTTCACGAACTACACAAGCCTATTGTACATATGTTTATTGACATTCTCGTTCTAGTATACCTGCATACAATTAAAAAAGCATATTTTCATAATTAATACACGAAAATAGCAGGTAGTTTGTTTTTTTAATTTTAAAAAATCGAAAAGTAAATAAATCACAACAGACCTGGATGCCAATCCAAGCTAGTGACGATAATTTTAACTTCCTTGCCAAAATTATAATAATTTCGACAAACCTAGACATTACATCTATGTAATATATTTTCATGGCAGACTTAAAATTGTTTTGAATGTCTGGTAATATGTCTCACAGCTTTCCGTAATAGTGAAGACGAAATAAAACTACAAGTTGAAATTATTACTTACTCCATGCTTTAAAAAAATAGAAAATTAAATATATCTCTTGGCTTTGATTTTGAAATTTCGCTATTCGATTCCCGAAATAGTTTTTCGACTTTGGCATATTCGATAGGCAGTTGTTTGAATTTTACTTCTTGCAAAAATGTGGTATTTTTATTTTTTATAGAAATATACCACGATATCTTTATGAATGATAAGAAGATAAGAATTTAACAAAACAAATTCTTTAATTTTTTTAGATGTATCTAATAGATAGATAGATAGATTTTATCCGATTTAATTAATTTTTTTTTACAATGTTATATTTAGTGTTAAGAAATCAAGCTAATGTATCTAATAAATTTCGAATGTTTATTTCGTTCAGATTGAATGGTGGTTGGGACAGGGCAAATAACTAGCATATTCTTGTACTTTTCTGCATTTATCGATATTCATAAACAGGTAAAATATGTTTTCATGAAATCCTCATTTTCTTTTAGGCCTGCCCGATGGGATATCGAATTAGTTTTTGCTTTCAAAGGCTATCCAAAAAAATCCAAAATCAGTTCATCCGTATCGAGTCAAATAATAATAAAAGCTAAACACCAAAGGATGATAGCATTTTTTTTTTAATTTAAGATCGGTATCATAGTACATTTTAATTAAAGAAATATAAACAAAAATCTATTCAGTCCATTGCAAGTAACAATGAGAAAGATATGAACTTGATTCGTGGAAATCGGAAAACAAAAATTGATGAATTGCCAATTTTTCTTTTATTTAAAACCCATTTTAAAGCAGATATCGAGAATTGGAATATACAAAACTCAAGGCTGCAGATGATGACTGAAAAATAATATAAATTCTTCTTTCCGAAAAAATTGCTGCAAAGAACTGAGTGAGAAATGAAACATAAACTGCGGTTGAAGTTACATATAAGTATTTTCAATACAGAATTCGAGTTTTTAAGAATTCGTTTTTATAGTAGATTTTTAAAAATTCATTATAAAGCCTTTACAAAAATTGAACTTCATTCTTTTTTTATGAAGACTTTTAAAGTTTTGACAGTTTAATATTTTTGCTGCCAAAATTCAGGATAGTGTAGTAATCGAAAAAACCTTAGATAACAAAAAATTAGTTCTGCAACATTGCCTTTGATTATTGATAGTTGTGAAGTTTAGTTATAAATAAGGTTTTTATTCAAAATAATAAATTAAAGTTCAGACCGATTATGATGACTCGCTTAAAACCATTTTGGGTATTAATCTTGCAGTATTAAACATTTTTATTGCATGATATAAGCTCCGAAAAATGTAGCTATTAATACCGTCAAACTTTCGGGAGTAGATCTCTGTTTTCAGTACTGCAGACTGTGTATAAAAAAAAATTCAATTCGATTTTTTCTTTAAACTTTCAGGTTTTCTCCTTGGAAAGTTCGTAGCCGATCGCCAACATCATATAAAACAGTATCGCGAAACAGACATTAGCATTTTAAAGAATTTATTAGAGGCCAAGGACTCATTAATTACAGCCGGCCGGGACATAGCCAGACATTCCAGTACAAATGTGAATGAAACGCTCAACATTGAATTCTACTCGAAATACATTTCGTGCATAAAGGACGATACGAGGCTCAACTACAAGGACCGAGTCGACGAATTTGTCGAGAAATTTCTCGCTAGTGAAATTCCGAAACAAGCTGAATGTTTTACAAAACTTAGCGAATTTTTAAAATTTAAGGAAAAGCCTATAAATTAAGAATGTATAGTGCCTACATTTTTTTCTATATGACGTAATTCTGTATGAATGTGTAAAGTGTGTTTACAGTCTTGATGTTTATATTACTTAAAAAAAACTGAATGTTTCTGCCTAAAAGTAAAACTATGTTTTGACTTAAAAATAAACTGAAATATTTCTACTTGTTGATGGTTTTATTTTCAGTCGCACCGATACTCCCTGGCATCCATGTGGAGTTACTGCACTACATGATATATCCATTTCGTTTGACGTACTGCTAATGCCAATGTTCGTTTAAATTTGTTTTACCTACACAACACAATGCCAAAGTTCAAATTATAAGATTTTTTTTTTACTTTGTAAGATTGTCATCTAACTCCCGCTTTGCGGTGATTTGGAATCGAATCACAAGAAGGATACGCATTTCTGGGATTATACCTGCTCCAGAACTAGGAAGCTTTATTTGTAGTTTTACAACAAAAAGGTGATGTAACTATTATATGTATATTTTTCTGGCTTATGGACCAAACAAATGGTCTCTATGACATCATGGATTAAAAAATTATAATTCCTGCCTTCCTCAGAATATCCTGAACACAAGTGGACTTAAGAGTTTGATAAACATTGAAATAATTAAATAAATAATATACACAAACTTTAGTACTCGTACAGTACAAGTTGAGATGCGGTTTAATTTATTTAACAATACTCCTCTAATTTAGTTATAGGTATGTATATGAATTTATCAAAAATATAAGAAACAGCTATTTATTATAATAATTAAAAATCAGAGCAAAAAATTTCTCAAGATCACATTGTGTTCCAAGTCAAAATCTAAATATCTATTTTAAAATCATGTAAAGATATTTATACTTTTCGAATTCAAGTAAAGTATGAGAAAACGGACGGAATAGTCTTATGAATGAATTATTTTGAATTTCTTAAATAATACGATGATTACCCTCATGTTATTCAGATAATAAAACTAAATAAATAAGATCCATTTTATGATGAAACGGACAAGGCTTCATTAGTTTGTCATTAAATGAAATATTAACATTTAATCAGACATCAGGCTTGTTCTCATGACACTCATTTGCTATTCACAATGACATGAAAATAAAATCAATAAAATTGTTTACAACTACCGTTTTTTTTTTAGTCATTCACCATTTTGAATTATAGATGAACTGCAAAGGGAAAGTCCTTCGATTTGTAACGAATGCTGTTGTCAGTTTTTCTAGGGTAGTACTGTGGAGGTCACGTTCTTTTTACTTCAACATAAGAGCGTATTTCATAACAGAAACTATCGATAGTATCAAGTTAACTTCTTTATTTATTCCTGCCTTTAGCCGTAGGAGTCGACCTTCACTATACTGAAGTAGAGGCCAACGTTTACATTGTCACATGCCTTAATTAACTCTTATGTTGCATACTCGTTTATTCTAGTTGGAGAAAATGATACCGCCTTCCAAATAATTAAATATTTATTTGAGGGAATTTTATTTGCACAGGTTAGGTCATGCACAGAGGTCCGCCCTCCTAGGCTCAAGTTTTTTTTTTAAATCAGTTTGCGTATTTGAATTTAATTTTAATTTTAATTTAAGTGGTCACTTGTAAAAATCTCGGCCTATGTGCTCAAAAATACGTTGGGGTACGAACGTACCCTCACGAACCCCCCACGTACCTCCTACGTACCCCAACGTAACCACCCCAATGAACTTGTTCAAAAGTACGTTGGGTGGTACGTGTGGGTACGAACGTATCCCCGACGTACCCCCAATGAAGTTCCGCTCTCCTGGGATCAATTTTTTTCTTAAATCTGTTTGTGAATTTGAATTTAATTGTAATTTTAATTTAAGTGGTCAGTTGAAAAATTCTATTAGGTGGCGATTTCCAACTTTACCAATTGTCAATAACGAGACGAAAACTTTACTGCTTAACTACTATTTAACTTTGTTTTGGACTTGATATGGATTTCGTAGCAGTAATTGCACTCTCGAGATCATGGGACATATTATGAATTTATCGAATGCAGAAGTTGTGATGGAGTTTTCGTAAACTCGTGTAATATGTTTACTAATCATAGAACTTGACTCTTCGATTCTAATTACTCTGACGTCAAATTTACGAAATAGAAAAACCTTTATTAACAATGATTATATTGGATTTTAACACACGAATACCCGTAGGTCTACCTTGAAATTGAAACTTGCGTGTTTCCTAGATGCTAAAATGCACTAAAGTTTTTTTCCTAACTGAAGTAAGTCCCCTAAAGCGTACTAGCTACCTCTGAATCTTTAACGGCATTATACACTTTTATTGTGCGCCCTTAATTACCTGTGTAGGTACAAACTTACCTTGTTATACTTTAAGCAACTTGTTGGGTATTTTTAATCTGTTTCATGGCTACTGCATATTTTGCGGAATCGAGTTAAATTAATGCCGGTATAGGTATATCATACTTTGGTATACTTTACTTACTAGAGAGAACTTTCAAGTTTTTGAATATAATACCCACTTTGAAAAGGCTACATGAATTTTTCAGTTTGCGATATTTCAGGAGAGATTACGTTTTCATCGTAAATCATTCACTCCAACACTATCATTCACAAACTTATTTTCCAAAGTCATTCCGATGAGCTACAATACAGAATACACCACCCACAAGTAAAGTAAAATTATATTTTCACAATATTTTGTCGTGTATGAGACAAACTTAGTTGTTGTCTATATAGGTACAATACATACTAAGAGAGTGTAGATGTAGTAATATTATGGAAGTAATTCGTTTCTTCCCCAAAGAATTTTGTGGCGCTACGGCCCTTAAATTTTCACGAACTAGACTATTATTATTTGTGGTGTCAGTGTTGATTGGATCTGTCTATCACTCGTGTGGATGACTATCCCGTGCCCATGTTGCTTGCTTCTTGTTAATGTGCAAAAGATATTCCCACCCTATTAGCACGCTGGCGTTTAAAACGGTTTTTTTTTAAATATTGATAAACATCCGCTTCCACATCCAGCTGTATAATCGATTTCGGTAGGAGGAGACGAATCAATAACGGTTACAGCAGACGATTGGATATTTGTCTGACCTGGTGAATCAATAAGGTTTCGTAAAAGTGACTCGATATTGAATCGCGTCTGCGTTTCGTTGCAGATAATATGATCACAGTAATAAATGGATGGACTTCTTTTTAATATGGCGCATGCATAGGACGCAAAGAATATGCCCGCTTGAACGAATACAGGTAAAGTTTCTTTACATGTATAATTCTATAATTTTGACAGTTTTACAAATATTGAATGTCGGAGTAAGCTCATCATAAACTCTCTTCTATGAAAGTAAATATTAAATATTATATAGAAGTCTTACTGAATTTTCTCAAAAGTAGTATAATGCAATGCTTCAATTGATGTGAATAAAGATGATTTTTCCCGAAGTTCTTCTAATTTCCCAATGAGGCACTGATGACCAAGTGATAGGCGATAGTTAGTGGGCTAGAATCCACACTTGTACAGCCGGTGTTCCAAGAGAAAAGTTACAGTGGTAATCTTATTGTCTTATAAGTAGAATTATAATTGAGGAGCTATGAACTGAAAATCAAAAGCAATGAACACTAAATCCTTCTCGTTTAACGCTATAAAATTCCAATAAGATTATATTAAATCAATAAAGTTTCGAAACCAAAGTTGGTCACGAACTTTCTATAAAATAGTTAAACGTACACCGTAACGCGAAGGTCTTGCTCAAGGGACACGTGACATACGTTTAGCTCCATACTAAAGTCATAGTCTATATCTAGTCATAGATAGATGATAGTACCTGATAGAAATTCTATTTTTCTATCATGCAAATAGTTTGAACCGATTTATTCTATTGCAATGATATACCTAGGTACTTGCGATATGCAATCTTGCATGCGTTTTCTTCGAAAAATTCGAAAAAAATCCATTGACCATAGAAAACATCATAATACACGTCCTCATATTAAATATCGATAATATACCCATAGAATTCACTAATGTGATTAATGCCACATACGGACTGAAATGTATTGGAATAGTTTAGTTTTTCAGCGGGTTTCGTTTCGGAAACATCAAACAGTCAGGAGGAGAAATAGGCCTGCTAAAAAATCATAAAAAAAAAATTATTTAGAAAAATAGCAGTGCCTAATTTTCCTGTTTGAACCCTGAAAACATGCAATAAGAGTCCTCTGGATAAATGGACTAAGTCCGATATGAGTTCTGTGTAAAATCGTGTTCTAGTTTTCGTTTTAAATTTAATTAGTGTTTCAAACACATATTTTTAATGGAACCTTGGTGAGTGCAGTAAATTCAATATACGGAGGGCTGAAGATGTTTTTTTTTATTAAAGCTAAACTCTACTTTGAGTAAGTGGTTTTTGATGTTGTTGTAATGGAATTAGTGCTCCTGAATAGTGTGAAAGATACATGAAATCAGATTCATTTCAGTACGTTTTTGGGGTAAGCCCTTAATAGTAAAAACAAGATCTTCAAAGAAGTGATGGTGCGATTGTAGTGGTTATGCAGGTTTTGCAGATTCTACTTTAATTTTTCATCTAAATTCCCAAGAAAAAAGAGATAAAACAAATTTATCTCTAACTCCATACAATAATCGATTAAATTAAAATTTAACTGATTCAGTTCTGTGGTAAAAAACGATAACAACTTATGTCAAGATAAGAAAAAATCTTTTTTTTCAAGTTTTCAATTTCATGTTTAAAAAAAATTGCCATTCTTTAATAGATTTTTATGTCATATAATATACTATCATTGTGTTGTATTATTAAATAAAATAAAATAAGATATTCTAACATATTTTTTATTAGTTTATTTATCAATTTTGATACACGTAACCGCCTAATTTTTTTTTCTCGACTTAAGCTGTTATCGCTTTTTAACACAGAATTTTTGCGAGTACATTAGGTTTCGTAGAGTATTAAATAACATTTGAGTCTATGCTCAAGTAACGCTAGGAACTGAAAAGGTAAGAACGTACCTGAACTAAAAATATATTATCTGAACTAAAAAGGTACACACGAAAATTCGTTGAAATTAAAAATATAAGAAAATACTCCTTAAAGAGTAAAGTCTTCACAAATGTAGGCGAAACTAGTACTTAGGACGAAAACGAAAAAAATTGTTCTTGAAAGAGTTACCGGAATAAATTTTTACCTGAATTGAATAAAGCTCTGTAATCAGTACAACTACTATAAACCAATCTACATTCATGTTTTTTTTTTCTAATTTACAGTCTTAACTATACTTTGTTATTTTTACGATTTTTTATACGATATTAATAGTTTATTCTACGGCTTTACATTTTTTTAAACTTAAATACAAATTTTCATTGATAAAATAGCTTTTTTTTTTAATAAAGGCGCACTATGAATGTAAAATGTTTTAGAAAACGTAAAATATTGAAAAACTCCAAGAAAATTCACCTTAGAAATTTATTGTCTTGAAAATGAAAAATATTTAAAAAATAGCACAGTCAATATCGAAAAATTCTGAAATAGAGTTTTACTTTTGTTAAATTGTTACCAAATCCTCTTGTTGTTTGTCCGCCTGTCTTTCTGTCTGTCCGAACATACGGTAATCTAAGAACGTTTCTCTACAAAACAAACCTTAGTTCAGTATTTCATCTATAATAAAATTGGCGTACTAATAAAAAAAGCGTATACAGGAGTTAGTCGAGTATGGTCGACTGATATCTCAAGAAGTATTATTTCAGTGTAGAGTCCAGTCGTACTGAAATATTCGAGGAGAATGTTAACAATTATTACACATGCATACCTCAGTGATATTATTGAATTATTGATTAGAGGTAATAAGATATACTTGTTCTAATTTATTTCAAGCACTATTTTTTTGAATATTACTGTTAAAAATTAAAGTGGACGCGATAACAGTTGATTAGAATGCATGTTAGTGTGGGCAATCAGTTGATATATCATCGCTTTAGTCACGTCGCTACGATCGTCTTTGACGTTAGCGTTGGTTATTTTTTGAATTATTTACATCATTAGACGGCAACGGGTAGTAAATATCGGAAAATAAATGCTGCCAAATTAAAATACAGGCAAAATATTTTTTATAATTTGGTATTATTACGTATATTTGACTGTCGCGGTAAATAATACAGCGCGGTCGCTTTCACTGTATTTTAACATTTACAATCAAGTTTTTGTTGTATTTTTATGATTTGTTGCAGATTTTAACTTAACACCAAACTATCAACATGAAAACCGAGTCAAAAGAGAATTTAGTACCTAGTCCTGGTCCTGGCGATGAGGAGAGTACTGGACAATCAAATTATAATATCAGTACTCTCGATGAGTATGTCCTGACGGAAACCGAGAAGGGATTTCTATTGGCAGCTGAACGTGGTGATTGTGCCTCAGTGAAACGGTAATTTATAATTTAGAACATAATTTTTTTTGTTGTGAATTTAAATTTAATTTCAATAGTATTATTGAGGAAAATAAAGGAGAGTCAAAGGAGTTTAGTATCAATTGCGTAGATCCACTTAATCGATCGGCCCTTATATCTGCTATTGAAAATGAAAACTCTGATCTCATAACGTTACTTCTCGATGAAGGTATTGAGGTTAAGGTATTAAAAAAATTTGTTTAAAATGAAAAATAAGAGTTTGGAAGTTATATTTTTCTACTAATATTATATTTAAAGGATGCTCTACTACATGCTATATCTGAAGAATATATTGAAGCTGTTGAGGAGTTACTCATATGGGAGGAAAAATTTCACGTAGCAGGAAAGCCTTATGTAAGTTGATTGCTTGTTTAAATATGTATTATATTTTCTTTGGAACCTGCTATTAAAACACTAAACACTCTTAGGCCCGGTATTGCAATATAAAGTTAACTTGAGTTATAATTAAAACAATTTTCCGTATTTCAATATCAGATAACTTACAAAGTGTTAGTAAAAGTTCCTGTCAATTTAACTTGTACTTCAGGCATCAGTTAACCTCTGGTTATATTTTACTGACAGTTGCCAGTTGATAACCTTCAAAATATTGACTGTAATTGTTTCTGTTTGTTGAATTTATTTATTATCGATAAACTGTTAAGTATGGATACTTACTTACAATTTACAAACTTGAAGCTAAACGTTTTTGGAAATATACGCTTAACAAGTTAACTGCCAGTTAACTTATTGGTATTAGTTACGGAACTGAGAAGTTAACTTTACATTGAATTATTGCGCCTTGATTCCTATTTAATGCAGATTTAAGTTGTGAAATAGATGTGAACAGTGAAATAGATAGAATAGAAAAAAAAACATTTTTAGTTTAAAAATGATTAGAGTATAACAAGTGACATTATCACAGCGGTTGAAGCATTCAGTAGTACCTACCTTAAAAGAAACTAGGCATACCATGTCATTTAAATTCAAGGTACAGGTACATATATCTAAAGTAAAAATCCAGTGAATGGATACTTAAAACATATATGTAATTACAGTTGTAATACGCATTGGTAGCGAATGATTACGCTACTGATCATAAGCTACCCAAATGGCGCTGGCAGCACTAAAATGCGTGATTATCCAAAATTGTAGAATATGTATATCATGAAAGGGTCATTCTAATTGGATACTATTGTGTTTATCTCATAGCTGAAATTGACAATATTGCATGAATGCCAGCAGTTAATGATAAATTTTGTATTGCAGCAATTACTTTGTTAATAAATATGAAATAAATAGCTAATATTTCTATCAAGCGAGTGGTAATACATAAGTCAGGATTAGGCTATATGTAGCCCTATATGCGAGTGTCGATAGTCTAGCGTAAATATAGTTATTAATAAAAAAAGCTTAGTACATTGAAATACGATCAATCAAAACGACCTATCTATTATAAACGAAACCTTTTTATATAAATGAAACCCTAGATATTGAATTAAAGACCGACGACGTTATGCAGATATAATTTCTTTGAATATTGACAATACAACGTTATAAATAAATTGCAATTTTGTCGATAAGATTTTATAAATTTTCACTCTATTTCTAGAGCTGGGAAGCTGTGGACCGCTCAAAATCGAACTTCACTCCGGATATAACACCATTGATTCTGGCTGCACACCGGAATAACTATGAAATCCTCAAATTACTATTGGATCGAGGTGCCTCCCTACCACAGCCCCATGATGTCAAGTAAATACACTCGATTTTATCAATAGATTGTAAATGTGCAAAACAACCATTCAGATTTCGATAGTATTAGCTCGTTCCTGTAGCGAAATTATTCGAAACAATCATCACCGTCATCAGCATCATATTATTGTAGAATAGAGCGCTAATATTTTGTAATCTCCTATCCTAGATTCGCGGATCGGCACGTAAATTTGTTGACAATTTTACAGGTACGTGATGTATGTAGCTTTCCTCCCTTAATGCCCTCAACTGTCTTGCGTTTTGTAAATAGGTAGTTTTGTGCGGCTTTCTGAGAGTGTGTGTCCTTGATGCAATGTTTTTGTGGATTTTACGAACTACACGTTCTAGCTATTTTCCACAGAATGGACCAGGTAACTTACAGAAATATCTCTATGTAAACGTTTCAGATGCGGATGTGACGAATGTGTTACGTCACAAGAAACGGACTCTCTACGTCATTCACAATCCCGTATTAATGCATATCGTGCTCTTTCCGCGAGTTCGTTGATTGCTCTTAGCTCTACAGATCCGGTACTTACTGCTTTTGAATTGTCGTGGGAGTTGAAGCGGCTTCAGCGTATGGAGTCGGAATTTCGGGAGGACTATACGGTCAGTATTAAGAATTTAAAATACCTACCTCTCAATATAATCAGGTTCAAGCACTGCTGGACTGGACAATCACAGGTCAAATTGATGGGACTATCAGTAATCGTTTGTACCAGACTGGTTCTTATTAGAGTACTTGTACTCACAATCAGTAGTGGTTTAATTAGTTCTCGGAAGTTGTCTTTAGGTAGAATTTCTTGAATTCATAGAGATCAATCTGCCCCTTTTGGTATGCGAGGAAATACGATCATCATCATAGTCAATGGCGTCTATGCCATCCGATGACGAAACAGCTCCTCGGACCTAAAGTCACTGTATAAGAACTAACACAAACATCCACTATCATGAGTACGGACAATCACCACTTTTGGTACATATTTAGTACTAAAAACCTGCGAATTAAAAAAATCGCAGGTTTCTTAAATGGCATAGTTTTAGTGTGTATACGTGTAGCAGATGGATTTTGATGGACGTTTCACGGAATCGAGATATGTCTCATGAAATGTCAACTAAATACAGCGTTTATCCACTTTAGTGGAGATCCTTAAAATGAAAAATCGAGACAGCTGCAAAAAAATTTCAAATGTACTGGTTTCAAATGACACACACATTGTCCGTACTCAAGAATATGGATGTTTGTGTTAGTTCGTATGAAGTGACTCTACTCGGACCTAGTCCAACACTGTCTTTTAATTCACCTGAACACGAGATATTAAGGGATCACGAAGCTCAAATTTGAGTCAACATAAAAAGAGAGAGGTTTTGAGAATCAAAATTCGTTTAATTTTCTTTCGAACAGCTGATTACACTTAGTTAACGATAATCAGATAATCCTTAAAGCTATATGAATGAAAGTATATGTACACTTTCAAAGTATAAAAATAAGAATGGGTGCACTCCAACTTAAATACTCCTTTGTGAAGATAGGATGTAGCTCTCAAAGTTTTGTAACAATGTTTTTTTCCGGGGATAAGAAGTAGATCTAATGTCCAACCCAATTTTGGTGTCTGACTAAAGTTCTCTCTCCGCTATGTTCCAGACCACACAGCCCACGAGGAGTTCTCTCGCCTTAATGAAACTAAATATGAACTCGTAATAAAAAGTTCTGATTACAGGAAATGCGACTGGCTGTCCAAGAGTTTTCAACTTCGCTACTAGACTATGCTCGAACGTCGAACGAATTGGAAGTAATGCTAAATTTCAATCACGAGCTAACACCAGATGTATGGGTGCCGGGCGAAAAACAGACATTAGAGCGTCTAAAATTGGCTATAAAATACAAACAGAAAATGGTAAGTTTCCCAATAGAAGCCAGAACCTTCTTCTCTACGAGTATACCAAGTCTAATAATCATAATTAACACTATCAATCTTCCAGTTTATTGCTCATCCGAATGTACAGCAACTGTTGGCCGCCATTTGGTATGAAGGACTTCCAGGATTCCGTCGAAAGACAATGCCACAACAGTTGATCGACGTGGCGAAATTAGGCTGCATGTTTCCCGTATATAGTATGAATTATATAATGGCACCGCATTCCGATATGGGAAAATTTATGAAGAAGCCTTTCGTGAAATTTATTTGTCATTCGTCTAGTTATGCGTTCTTCTTGAGTGAGTATCGAAGAATAGTTTATTTATTTATGGTTTAAATTCGCAATATTCTATATTTAGTTCATAGTACTACAAGCTATAAAGGCATTAGAACATGCCTTCTAATGGGTATAGTTGTTATTAATGTACAAGCAACTTATCCGACATATAGAATTGATTTTACTCTATTATCTAATATATAAAATAAAGTCAGTTTTTTGGTCGATTACGATTAAAGTCTACACCTGTGAACCGTTCCTTCCCAAATTTTGCATGGACATTCTCGAGACTACCGGGCAGGTACTAGACATAATTATATATTCCCGAAATTAGTGGTTCGCGAGTTATTTCAACATTTGAGCTTTTTAGTAAGTTAAATCAGATTAAGTTGACATAAAAATAAAAGTTTACAACTGCAGTCGTAGCCGAGCGGGTAAGGCGTCTGACTAGAAATCTGGGAGCGTAGGTTCGAATCCAGCCGACCCCGAACATGTCTGATTTTTTTTTTGTTTTTAATTATATGTTTCGATTTTACTACCGGCTGCGAACACGTGACGTGAATAACAGAAATTGGTGGTTCGCGTGCTATTTCAACTTTTGAGTGGATGAAGTATGGAGGGTCGTGGATAGAGATTGGAGGATGAATGGAGGATGGTGGATAGGGGATGGAGAAAAATGAAAAGTGAAAAATGAAAAATGAAAAATGAAAACTGAAAAATGAAAAATGAAAACTAAAAAATGAATAATGAAAAGTGAAAAATAAGAAATGAAAAATGAAAACTAAAAAATGAATAATGAAAAGTGAAAAATGAAAATTAAAACATAAAAATTAAAAATTAATAGTAAAAAGTGAAAAATGAAAAATGGCTTTAATGTCTCCAGTTTCTTGATCTGAAAAAGTGTATTCGAAACGGGAGTAGTGTATCAATGGGAGAAACAGGACCAATGGATAAACGGGAGTAACAGGGGCGATGGAGCAACGTGAGTGTAGCGAGTGTAGCCGCGGTACGCGGCTAGTATTAATATATAATAAAGTATTGTTATCGATTAAAAAAAAGAACTATTAAAAATGCTACCCTGAAATTTTTTTCACGTTTCATAATCAGTAGACACCAAAATAAAATTTCAGTCCGTCTGTACGCCGTACGTAATTTTAAGGCTCACTGCTCGCAAAAACTTTGAACTATTAAGTTGAAATTCTTTTTATCGATAGAGCGGAATCGGGTGCATATATTTTCATGAATTTAGTCATATCTCGTAGGTCTCGTGAAATATTGAATTAGTTTTGTTTCTACGGGTTGTTCAGAGTAAGTATTTAGTAATGACTGAAAAAGAGTCTGGAGCTGGAATGTACCTGCAGACCGAGGATCTCAGGTACTCTTTCGCCTTAGGAAAACATTCCTCAGTATTTCAGGCTGAGGTATATGCGATCCTTAAGGCGGTTGAATGGATTATAGAAAGAAAATTGAGGGGCAGGATGATCTGCATTTGCAGCGACAGTCAGGCCGCTCTACAATCTTTAGATAACCCAATCGTCTTTTCGAAGATGGTACGTGAGTGTAAAGAACGGTTGAACTCTGTTGGAAGATTCAATGACTTAATGCTCATATGGGTTCCGGGTCACCAAGGGATAAATGGCAATGAAATAGCGGATGCTTTGGCAAAAACTGGATCGGAGTCAGCCATGGTTGGACCAGAGCCAGCTTTCGGTGTGCCAGTTGCCTCTGTTAGGTCTGCCATTGCTGAGTGGGTGAGTAAATCACACATTGAGAGATGGCGGCTTTTTCCGGGAATGCGGCAGACCAGAAACCTTGTTGAGGGACCAAGTGGACGAACCGCTGCTTTTCTTCTCAAATTGAGCAGAAAGGAATGTAGTAGTATGGTTGGTGTCCTCACAGGGCATAACTCGTGTGGCCTACACATGGTCAGACTGAGAATCATTGACGACCC
Source organism: Beris chalybata (assembly GCA_949128065.1). Classification (NCBI taxonomy): domain Eukaryota; kingdom Metazoa; phylum Arthropoda; class Insecta; order Diptera; family Stratiomyidae; genus Beris; species Beris chalybata. The sequence goes on along the minus strand of OX421894.1, from coordinate 2,598,785 downwards.
CATGTGCACTGCTTGCGACGAGAGCGACGACACGACGGAACATTTTCTTCTCGAGTGTCCAGCTTACTCTTTCGCAAGAATGCATGTATACGGCGTCGATGTTATGAGGATGGAGGAACTCCGTTCTCGCTCCCTACCTGAGCTTTTGAAATTCGTGAGGAGGACGAAAAAGTTCGGGTAGAGGTTGGGGATTCGAGTATAATGGGCCATTGTGGCCTGAATGCTCAAGACTCGCCTTTCAGTGTGTCTTCCCCACCCCAAACAACAACAACAACAACAACAAGTATTTAGAAAGTATTTTCTGGATTTTTTAAAAATTTTTGAAAGGGGTGTCAAACGGTTGCATACATTCAGCCATATATCTCAGCTTTGATATTGCAAACTTTTTCTTCCACGAACTTTTAACACATATTCGTCTGAAAATAGTTTTCAGGATTTTTTCCTTCTCAACCGCTTAGAGTACTAAGATCTGTGGAGATCGAATAAACTTTTACTTCTTAAAACGTCTTTCAAATTTTTTAATTTTGAACCCCAAAGGGGTATTTCCTAGTTTTCAATATACAGCGAGTTCGGTAGTTATTCGACAATTTTTAAGGGGTTATTCCTTGTTATGTTTTGAGAAGAAAAAAAGTTTCCATGTAACACAAGTCATACATATGTATGCAACTTTTTTAGGTTACAATATGGCACAAACAAAAATGTAATTAAAATTACATTTTAATAACATGATTTTCTGAGTAAATTCTTATTGATCACAGTATTTGCAAATTTCAGCAAATTTCTCAACATCACGTAGCAACATCTTTTAATATTTTTTGGTTCACAATATACCTATACAAATCATACACGTTATCATGATAAGCCAAATAAAGAACTCTTCATTTTATGGAGAACATCTTTTTTTTTACATATTTCTGTTCCCTTTTGATGATTAAAGTTCATAAGTAAATTAAAGTGGATAATGGAATATTGCAATAAATTTTAAAGTTGATAAATGTCAGTATCCAATGTAACACGGTTTTACTGTTCGAATTGTTATTTAATGTAGCAAAAACTGTTTCTTTGTGGATTTAATAAAATTAAAAATAATATGGCTAAAAGCTTTCGAGAAAAATGGATCGATATTTATAATAACGTTACTTTTATCGTATGGTTCGTGGAAATTTGTGGAGGAAATACTAAATGTATGGTTATTTCGGTAGAAAAAATAAAATTAATCTTTTACTATTCCTGAAACCGTTAATGCTCATAATATACATTAATTTAGGAAAATATAAAACATAGAAAAACTTTTCTATCCTGTTGTACATATATTCGAGCTACGTATACAGAATTGTTAGAAGGAAACTGTGAAACATATCTTGTCCATGAGGTCACTTCATTGAATGACTAGATACCTGAAGTTAACTTAACACTAGTGGCTACAGTGTAATCTAATTTTATTCAACTTACTCAACGTGGTTTTTATGGGTAACATTTTAAAAAATGTTAAAAAAGGTGTCGGGTCCAACAAAAAGGAATGATATTCACAGAGTCGGTTTTCTTTCTATTAATATTTCCACTTACACTTTTATACAAATTTGTGATATTCATTTTTCCAAGAAACGCGACAATCGCTCGGAGGAATATCACTCTTCCCCACCCCCCTCAAATTTTTCAAAGTAAAAGCAACTAAAAAGTAAACTTTGCACATCATATATTTGCCATACGACGAGCGATTGTCAAGTTTTTGAAAAAATTAATATCACAAATTTGTATAAAAGAAAGAAAACCGACTCTGTGAATATCATTTCTTTTTGTTGAACCCGACACCTTTTTTTACTTTTTTTAAAATGTGTTTTATGTACCTATATATCATTTCTTTTTGTTGCCATCTATCTCGATCATTATACTGATTTTATACTGATTATGTTATGTTAATAACAGGATCAATATCTCAAATTTGTCCACGAGAGTAAAGCCTCGTTTACATGGTAACGACTAGTGACTGGCGGCAAGCTGGTGATTGGTTGCCCACTTTGGTTCCAAGGGACGCAGCTAAGCTCCACCTTACCGTCGGAACAAGTAACGTACAAAGATTATCACGTTTGTTTAACTTACTCAAAGTGGTTTTAATGAGTATAGTCCAAAAAGTGAAAGGAAAGGAATTTTTAACTATAATGAATTATTTTAGTTTTTAAATAGTAATAAAATACATATATTTTGATTGTTTTCTTTGGATTGCTTTATTTTTGTGCAATTTTATAGGCAACTAAAGACACAGTTCTATTTCTATTTACAATTGTTAGGAGCCACAAATTGAATATTAGAGTTAAAGTATCATTCACGGTACGCTGAAGCAAACATTCCGACAAACCGAAAAATTCTTAGTAGTTCGGATCTTTCCAAGGTCCTAGTCCTTAAAATATATGAATTGCCTCCCTTATTTTTCTACTGAAGATGTTCAGGAAAATGTTGAATGGACTTATTTCAAAATCAGACAGCAATTCAATTCAATCCACATGATTGTATCTAAATCCAATCCAGACATAAGATATTTTTAAAAAGTATCACGTAAAAAAAAGAGTTATTAATGAACAACCGGAATTATTTTTAAATTCACTTGAAAGCCAAATAAAAATTTTAAGGATATCGTATATCCGTCAATCGTCCAACAAAAAAAATCCATTAATATAAAATCATAAAGTTAGTCAACCTTAACCCTTTTGCGACCTCGTCAATTAATACGATAAAATTTTAGAAGGGTAAAAAACGTTCTTTATTTTCTCCAACTTTCGTACAGTGTTACTGGGAGCTGCTTCGCAACGAGTCGAATCCTTGGCGTTAGAATTTATCGGACTTCCTTGGATGTTGGATATGCTTCGTGATTGGAAGGAACGTGAACGTGGATCATTTTTCGGTCCAATTGAGTGCGGTATTGTAATGTATATTACAAGTAAATAATAATTTTTGTGAATTTTTTCGAACAGGTATGATATTTACAATTGCGTTTTACTTATAGGTTTGATATTTGCCGAAGTAAGGTCACTGTATTCGTCCGGTATCTTGGATTACATCTGTGATTTATGGAATATTGTCGATTTCATTTCAAATTGTTTCTATGTGACGTGGATATTTTGTCGTATGACCGCTTTTGTTATAGTTCATGTAAGTTTAAAGACACGTAGACGTTTGGTTTCGGTTTTGTTACCAAATTTTTAACTTAATGTTGTTTGTTACCGATATGTTACAATTTTGTTACCGAAATGTAATCATTCGGTAACAAATCTTTTAAAAGTTCCGAATTAACGTTATTCGTTCCAGAGAGATGCATGGTATCGCAATATCAATCCATATTTTCCTCGCGAACATTGGCACCCATTCGATCCCATGTTACTCTCGGAGGGTGCATTTGCAGCTGGAATGATATTTTCTTTTCTGAAGCTGGTACATATTTTCTCGATAAATCCGCATTTAGGACCGCTTCAAGTATCGTTAGGCCGGATGATAATCGACATTATAAAATTTTTCTTCATCTACACGTTGGTCCTGTTTGCCTTCGGTTGCGGATTGAATCAACTTTTATGGTACTATGCCGATCTGGAGAAGCACAAGTGCTACAATCAACATCCGGATGTAGCGGATTTCGAAGAACACGAGAAAGAATGTACGATATGGCGACGTTTTGCAAAGTATGTTAATGTCATGTTACTTCCGGGTAAGGATAGCTTTTCAGTCTCGTTAATTTTTCAGCCTTTTCGAAACATCACAGTCACTCTTCTGGGCTTCGTTCGGTCTCGTTGATTTGGTTTCGTTCGATTTGGCCGGCATTAAGGGATTCACGCGGTTCTGGGCCCTTCTAATGTTCGGATCGTACAGTGTTATCAATATTATCGTCCTATTGAACATGCTTATTGCCATGATGTCCAACTCTTATCAAATAATCTATGAACGGGCTGATGTCGAATGGAAGTTCGCCCGATCACAACTGTGGATGAGTTATTTCGAAGAAGGTGATACCGTCCCGCCGCCATTCAACTTGTGCCCGTCGGTAAAGCTATTGGGCAAAACCTTAGGCAAGACTAAGAAAAGGACGAGGAGCTTAATTGTAAGTAATACTTCGAAGATGGTAGCGCAATTGTGAATTTCGACTTTAACCAGTTCGTAGACTTGGCATCCTATTTTCGATATGGATCAACTATTTTATTTTACCCTGTAATTTTTGACTATTGCGCACATATTCCTTTAAAATTATGCACATTGAAAAGGGGTTAAAACGCAACCCGTCGAATGTCCTTAAAGCGAAGGCAAGGCAAGGCAAAGCATTCCGGTAGTACAACTCGAAGAAAATTAAAACTTTTCTCCGAAACCAAACTCAATAATTCCAGGCGCCAACCGGCAGAAATATTAGGTCCTTGCCGGGAGCAATTTGCCGAGTATTAGTTCCCAATTTATAAGAATTTGTAAGTCGTCGCCGTTATCTTCGCACAAACTCCCTGTTGGGTCGAAATGTAGGTGTCAAGTGTTTGACTCGAACTCTATGCAAATGAATAAAAATGTGTTGAGCCATTTAAAATGCCTGCCTTGCTACAAAATAAAAGTACTATGCTAATTTTTTTTTATCCATTTTGATCGTATATAGAGAAAATCAATGGAGAAAGCACGTCAGCTCCACGAGAAGGTAATGAGACTCCTGGTGCGAAGATATATCACGGCGGAGCAAAGAAAGCGAGATGATTTCGGTATTACGGAGGATGATATCATTGAAGTGCGACAGGACATCAGTTCCTTGCGTTACGAACTTCTCGAAATTTTTAATCAAAACAACATGAGAGTTCCCGATATCGACAAGAAGACAAATGCAGGTGAAGGACCCTATGGGAATCTTAAATTTTGTGTACCGATTTCACGCGAAAAGTATTTTTTGACTATGGCTTATTGCAGGAACGAAAAAGGGAAAGGTTATGGAGAGGCGAATCATGAAGGACTTCCAGATTGGCATTGTAGAAACGATTTCGAATGAAATAGCGGCTGGCAAAGCCACCGACGTATTCTCGTCGATCGCTAATGTAGTTGGTAAGAAAGGTGCTCCGGAAAATAAGAAGGACTGGAACGCAATTGTACGAAAGAGTACAATCCGTAGAGATCCAATTGGTTCAACGAAGTCTTCGTTGATCAGAAGAAGTCAGAGGAGCTTGAGGAGGAAGATGATTGAAGATGCTAACGCTGGTCTAAGGATCGATACCGAAAAATTAGTTGGTAAGTTCCAAGCGAATCTTACGTGCCAGATACTCTAAGAAGTTTTTTTCATTTCCTTTTCAGAATTTAATCCGAAATTGAGTGATGTTACTCAAACTACACGAGTGGCTTACGTTAAGTTTATGTCGAAATCAGCTGCAAAGCGAGAACAGTTGGAAAATATTAGCGAGAAACCTGGTGCTGTACGTATAACACTTTTTGTGACTTACCGCAATGATGTATTTATTTTATGATTAGGATGCAGCAGGTACGTCGGGCGCAGCAAAAGAATCAATGAAAAAAACAGGTGAAAACAAGGCTCAGGCTCCTGTTGCACCAAGTGGCGCAAACAAAGATAAACCTGCAGGAGGAATGAAAAAGCCTGAAGCACCTGGCGCCAAACCTGCAGCAGCTGCTGCAGCCGCATCTAATAAAGCTGCGCCAGCTGGAGCACCACCTAGTACCGATGCCAAGGCAAAACCAGCTGCAAAACCAGACAGTGCTCCGTCCGCTAAACCGGCGGACAAAAAGCCTGCAGAGAATCAACCTTCTGCTGCTCCACCGGGCGGCAAGCCAGACACCGCCCCTCCAGGTAGCAAACCTGGCAGCGCACCAACTGGAAGCAAACCTGAAACCGCTCCGTCAGGTGGAAAGCCTGAGAGTGGTGCTCCTGCAGGTCCTCAGAGCAAACCTCCAACTGATTCCGGAACTCAAGGTGGTGCGGCTGGTGGTTCCGGTGGTGGTGGTGGTAGTAGCGGTGGTGCTGCAAAGGATGATAAAGCCGGAGCGAAGGAAGCGGACAAGAAAGACGCCTCGAAGCCGGCCGAATCGGGTTCTGCTGGAGGTTCGGCTAAACCTGCTGACAAACCGGCAGCTGGTGATGCTGCTAAAAAACCGGATGCTAAGAAACCGCCTGCAAAACCGGCAACAACGAAACCGGGACAAAGTAGCGCCGCTGCTGGCGGAGATCGTGGAAAGTCTACGGTGACTGGTCGTATGATTTCCGGATGGCTATAACCAGACTACTGAAAAATGTTAATAATAATTTTATTGTTTATTGTTTTTATTGTGAAGAATTGTAATAGTTGCGATAAGAAGATCTAACAATAAATTACAGACGATATCGAAATCGAAAATCATGGAAATTTTTGAGGAATGTTGTCACAGTACATTTCGAATTGAAAATACATATAGGTATTTTCAAAAATCATGGGGTTTATACTTATTAGTTTTATTACTGTGATAGACCTGAAATTAAAAAAAAAATCAAAGTCAATTTTTTTTGGTTCACGTTTCGCAATAGAGTAAAATTGTGTCCTTCCGCTGATAATCCGCCCACAAACAAGTTTGATGGACAATAATACCAGTAATAGCTACTTTTCTCGTATATCACAACTGTACTGACTTTTTTCGCCTATAAACTACAATCATTTTATTCGGTAGGCAACACACACTAACAACATTCCTTAGATCTGTTCACAAAGTACATACATTGATTCTCGTGCTATCTTCCAAGGAAGGACGAAAAGTACCCCGAATGCCCGGAAGTGATTGTTTATGTTGCTCACCTGAAATAGGTTATTTGCGCTTGGATAAACGTAGCGCATCACTAGGTACGTTTCGAGGGTCCTGCGAAAGGATGTGTTCTGATTCGGTGTTTCTACTCTCGTATTTGGGTTGGGAGTCCGTTAAGGAAATCACCCACGTAAGAGCTTCTATCAACACCACGATACGATTAAAGTTTTACCGGGATAGAAAACGTGACGAACTTTTCGCAGCACTAATTCGGCGGACGTGCTAAATTAGTGCTAAATGACCGAATTGGATTCAGTGGAACGACTCAATTTTATCAAATCTCGTTCGGAAGTAAGTTTCGAAACAGATAAAAGTCGTGCATTAAAGAACCATTGACACCTCTCTCCTTGTTCACACACAGTGTCATTGTTTTGCGATACCTTCGTCGACTCCTTGGCCATTTTCTTGAATGGTTGTTGCGATTTTCGTGATGGCAAAGCAAGAAGCAGAGCATTGTAATCCCATCTATTAGCTGATAATGGCGTCAAAATTTGTGTCAAGAAGATTTATCGAAATGTGAAAAGTTTCGGTTTTTTTTGGGTATTTATAGGATTGGGATAGGTGCTGATTAGGTTGATCGTAAATCAAGGTCAAACTTATCCAGGCGTCTTGTATAATACTGCAATGATGTTAGTTGGATCTGGCAAATGGCGTCATACGACTGAAATTTGAAAGAAAATTAGTTCATACAAGAATTGTTGAATACGAGTTTATAGATTCGGAAGGATCTTTTTAGGTAATAAAATTAAAGGGATTTTGTTACTTGTTCTTACAATAAATGCAAAATTCTTGTACCATGTGAATCGATAAAGTTTTTATCACTTCTGACTTCTGACTTTACCAGAATCTAATGGGTTGTAATGTTCTGCGTTATGATCTCACGCATTTAAGGCAGAATACATTGGCTATTCACAATCCATCACACACTAATTAAATATTTAATATTTGTTTATCTAATATATAAATTAAAGTCGCATAAATGGTCGGGCGGGATGGAAATCTACACCTGTGAACCGTTCCCTCCCAAATTTTGCATGGATATTCTCGAGACTACCGGACAATTTGAGAACATAATTATATATTCCCGAACTTGGTGGTTCGCATTTGAGTTTTTTAATAAGTTGAATCAGATAAACCTGATTTAGAATTAAAAATTTACAACAGGCAGTCGTAGCCGAGCGGGCAAGGCGTCTGTGCCAGAAATTAGATGATTCCCTCTGGAAGCGTATGTTCAAATCCTGCCGTCCGCGAACATGTGTGATTTTTTTTTTTAATTTATTTGTTTCGATTTTACTACCGGCTGCGAACACGTGAAAGGAGTAACAGGGACGATGAAACATAAGTATACATACCCGAAATTTTGGTGGTTCGCGAGTTATTTCAACATTTGAGTGGATGAAGTATGGAGGATGGTGGATAGAGAATGGAGAATGAATGGAGAATGAATGGAGAATGGTGGATGGGGGTTGGAAAAAAAGTAAAAGTTAAAAATGAAACATGAAAAATGAAAAATGAACAATGGCATTAATGTCTCCAGTTCCTTGACCTGAAAAAGTGTACCCGAAACGGGAGAAACAGGACCAATGGAGTAACTCGAGTGTTCCATCGCCCAACGTGAGCGTAGCGAATTATTAAATTACTCCTCCGCCAGACTATATCACCCCTACACAAATTTTTCCAACATACTACTACTATAGCTCTACCCAAATACGAAGTTTGAGCTCTCTATCACGATATATATTAAAATCGGAACTTTTTCTTTTTCTTTTCACCCTCCTCTGTTAGGCCTACTTCTGGTAAAAATTGTAAGCATCTGTTTTTCTCTCTTCTTGAGACCTGATTTTTTAGAAAAATGCGTATCCTATGTTCCCCCCACTTTCATGCTTTATGTGTCGATCTCGGCTTTTTTCTTCGTTTCGGACTCATTATTTTCCCCTCCACTCCCACACCACTTCACTCATATTACAATTTTTTTTTCAAATGTCCAATGTCGAAGATCAATGTATAAATAAATTCTACGTTTCAGCCTCCTAGCATTAGCGGTTGATGTGATATAGAAACCCAAATTTTCCGTCAACGTTTCCCCCACTTCCCCCCTTATACCCACACTCCTGAAAATATTGTTACTTCGAGGGGCCTACCCTGTCTATTTATAGAAAAAATTTCAGTTTAATAGCTCAACGGGTTTGGGAGCTACGAGCCTTCAAATGATTTTGGATACATCGGTCGACATAAGGCGTACGGCGATTAGACGAACAAAAAATTTGTATTGCTTTTCTCGTGTCTACTAGTCATGAAAAACAAAATTTTGAGGGTAGTAATTTTTTTTTAAATCGATAACAATACTGTTTTATTAATAATTAAATAAAGTAGTATTGTTATAAAAGTTGTATTGGGCAATATGTACATATATTAATCATTTACGAATCGTTCAGTTCGTTTTTTAATTGAACCTAATTAAAAAGGTATCTTTCGGACTGAGTGTGGTCCTATTTAATGTTGCTGCTAGTGAGCCCGCCTCCTTAATTTGCAAACCATTCGATGGACCAGTGAGATGACATCCTTATTTGCAGTTCGAAACAAGAGCGTCCTTGCGTCCTATATTTAATAAATGGCTGAATTCAAGATCTTTGCCAACAATCAACAGACTTTAAATTTAAATTAGAAAAATGCATTTCATTTTACAGCCACCAACTATTCTACCTTTTAACTAGGCTAAGCACTCGTTACATTATTAAAAATTCGCACAGGTCGAAAAAATCCCGAGAACTTAACTACGAAAATGAAAAGAAAACACCCAACGTTTAATTAAAACTCCTTTTTTGTTGTATTAACAGAAAAAAAGAAATGAAAACGTAAATTACCGTGCTACAAAAAAATACCAGTAGCTATACAAATGGCGGTGCAAAATTTAGCTCACAAACGTCATAACACCTACGGGCTTTTAAAGCTTCGCCTATTGTTGATGCTGTCGTCCTGTTGTCATGTTGCTGCCCATCATCAACTTACACCAAAAACAATACGAGCAGAATACCTCGTCTCGCCTTAAGTCAAATCTCCTGTTGTTTCACCTGTTGAAGACCCGCACATTCAACGTGGCAAGCAGCCGCCATTACAGAAAAAAAAGAACCAACTACGTAGGTAACGGTAAAGTAACGGTCGAGCGCTTGCGTAAATCTTTACAGGGACAGTACACCCATGCAGCCCCCCTGAATCTGATTCGGCTATAAAAGGAAGACACTTGTTGGCATCAGTCACAAAGTTCTTTGGCGTATTCAACAGTTGTTGTCGCCTCCTGTGACGCGATTCAATTAAATTTAATAAAATTAAAAATAAAAAATAAAAGTTGTACGGTGATAAAAAATTGAAAAAGGGTGTTACTAGTAAGAGCGACATACTTTGATCGGTTTAAGTTTTCATTTAATTAAGTTTTCGCGGCTTTGAAACATTTTAAGTCTGCTAAATATTTAAAGAGTTTTTTTTTTTAAGAATCATGACGTCATCTATTGATATGATTTTTTGTTCAGTGTTTCTGGTGCTAGTAGTTTTCAGTTCGAGTAGCTGCTCAGCGGCAGATGGTAAGAAATTGAAAAATGGATATTTTGAATTTTGAAAATAATAAGTGAATTTTATCAAAAAACAAAAATTAAACCACCATTTTAAGAGCGTAGTAAAACTACTTAAATTCGTCATGTTCAGTGAGCGTCTAGACCCATCCTCCAAAACTTCTTCGGCTTAGTTCAGTAAAGCTGCTGGATTTTTTTTTTTTCAAAGATTCCGCGCTTTCTTAAGTCGACGCGTTAATCAACATTGTCGCCTACTTAAGCGGAAGTGCGAAACGTTTTCGAGAACCGCAGGCTCTCTATCATCTTGTTTATCCATCACTGCGAGATCCTAGCGAATAAGGATACCGCAACCGTCGCTAATTAAATGATAAGTTATATTGGCTTAACGGAATCACAAGAAATAAATCTCGAAGACTTTCTTGTCGCGACCGACAAATATCCACCGAGTGTTTTAGTGTTGGAATGGATGAAAAAAGGGATTAGGTTAAGTTGTTCTTTTACTGGTAGCATTTGAAAAGACAATCAAAGACTTGTTCCGGTTTAAGGTAGAAGCTGCGATAGTATCTAGAACGCTTATGGATTTTTGAAAGAAAATTTTGAAAAATTTTGTGTGGTTCAAAATTAAAATTGCTTTGTCAATTTAATGAATTTTGTTAAGGTAAGGTTTTTTAGTCTCTTAATATAGTTTTTGGGATATTTAGTTGCTCAGATTTTTAATGGTTTTTGTAGCAGCTGTTACCAGCTCTTCATCCTTTCTGAGAAAATCATGAATAGTTCAACACATGCCTTCTTCTGTGACGCTATAGTTGTTCGCCTTAAAGGTTAGCCATCCAAATGTTCAATGAAAACTATCATTTTTATATTTGTCCTTTATCAAACGACTGGAATTTGTAGAAACTTCCTTGATCCATGATTTAATATTATAGAAATCATAGTCGCCTCTCAAACAACGTTGTCTTGCTTCTTTCGTTAGATCCTGTAGCTATGTTCTATCCACCTTGATTGTTGCGTTCTTTCATCGTTTCCTTGGTTTTCTGCTAGTAATTTCGCTCGTCCTTGCCTAGCAATTCGAAGCAGTTTTACGCAGTTTTCCATCGTCATTCTTCCTCTACTACCGGTCAAATATGTCCATCCAAGTTTTTTAAAAGATCGCTTAGCCAGGGAGTAGATAGTATAAAGAATTTAGTTTTGAGTAAGAAAGAATGGTCAACAAATCTCTCACTTCTTCAGATATCTTTTTTGTATAACATTCATTTTTCAGTTTTTCGTGTAGTCCCGATAAAAATCGAACGTTCGAAACCCACTAGAACTTAAGAAATTGTTGTGCAAGCACATGAAAATTTTACACGAATTAGAATGGTGGGTTTCGTAAGTGAACGGCTCCTATTCAAAAGTCCTTCCGATCATGCTAGGGAAATCATCCAAAATTTTGAAATATTGTTCGATTATTTTCTTTTTTCTTCTCTTACTAGTACGAGTGCTTCAAGAGTATATTACTCAGATGGTGACTAGACTTTCTTTAGATGTTCTGTCATCGAATTGTTTCATCTCACCAATAGTGAGTCTTCCGAAAATTGTACGTTGTCTGCTACATCTAGAACAATTGGAGCCTCGAATCTAGGATCCAGAATCTAGCTAAAAATTCTAAATACATTGAATCTATCTTCCTTTAAAGACACCCGGTTGGCTGATGATACTCTCTTCTCTTTTTTGGTACACGCTGGCTTGCAGACTACAACAGTTTCCCAGCAGTAGATACGAGAGTAATTCAAGTTCTACTAGCTCAAGTAGAACTTCTCAAGAAGTTTGGCTGGTATTCCATTGGATATTCAATACCTTCTTGACTTATCTTCAGAAGTTAACCAAACACAACGCTTAGCGAAAGTTTCGAATATTTTCGGAACTACTACTATATTTGATTCCTCCTTGTTATCTTATCTTGCTGTTCAGAATAGTGGTAAAAATAAACACAATTCGATATAAGTTTATCCTTGCAGATTTAAGTCTTCTTTTTACTAGAGCCTGTTTAGTAACGAATTTTTTGGAAACTTTTAATTTGACAATAATTTGTGAACGCGTTAAGATAGGAAGCAGAAGTTATCCTTACTCAATGTCCTTAAAAATTTGATGTGAAATTAATTGTTCGAATAAAAAAATGTACTTTTATCATTAATAACATATATCTACTTTACCAGTCTACTTTATCAGTCTATCTCTTCTTTTGATTCACCCTATTCGTATAACAAATACTTCCGCGGAATAAGATATAAATTCTTTTTGAAATATTTTGTGTAGATGGCCTGTGTAAATGATGTTTTTATAATTGTGTTTATGATACAGTTTTTGGGAAAGTTGATATGATTATTAAAAAACTCTATGCTAACAAATGTCCAGCAGTTTTATATCTTTTATGGCGCTATTCACTTCACGAATCCTGGAGTTATAATTTTCAGAATTCCATTTTATTAGCGTCTAGGAATAATTCCATTATTTCTATATTCGTTGTGAAAAGGATTAAATATTTTAGTTTTGAATGTAGGTAATTGGCATTTTTCATTAGCTTGACATGCTTCTAAAAAAAACTTTATTATAGCAGAAATTCACGTATCGTAAATTTCATAGCTTTAAATTTAACTTAAATTCAAATTTACTAATGTAAAACGCTATAACCTACATACTATCTATCTATATATGCAAAAAGTTTAAACCAACTCTATGAAATTCTTTTGAACTATTAAGGATGCAAAACAATTGAGCATTCAGCCGCGGACTTCGCCACACCAGTCCCCAGGAAACATTGCTCCATATGTCGATATTTCGATGTTACTCCGTGCTGCTATTTCAATCTGATTTCTATTTATGTGTTTCTCGTGATGATTACAAGGATGTTATTAATAAATTTTGATCGATCTCATAGATAAGTTACCCAGTGTAACGAAAAGAATCAGAAACATAACCGTACCATCCCAAAGCAAGGATGAGGTTGACCTAATACTTAATTCCTTAGGTATCATAAAGTATTCTTATGAATTTAACAGGTAGGCGTATATTAATTTAACATTAAAATTAATTTACTCAGTCAGCCATTTACGGATACATCAGTATCTCAAAAAATTACAAGAAAGAAAGTATCCTTTTGATATCCTCGTTATACGAGGATGTTGCGGCAAAGAAAAGAAACTGTCTGTTCGTACTTCTGTTCAGTATTTTCCTTTGATTTAGGTTTTTATTTAAACCTATATAAGGAGTCGAGCGAGAGGAGGTTAACCAAATTAACTGTCATTAACAGCCTATGTATGCTTCGTGTGAAGATTATTATTACAGAGGCGAGTACTTAAGGATACTCCATATTAATCTGTGTTTCTTTGAGGGATGATACCGAACATAGTTCGCAATGAAAATACCAAAGACCAGCAGGTATGTACATAGAATTGAAGTTATTCATTCAACCGGGCTCTTCACGGAACCGTTGAGTATTTAGGTGAGGATCTTAAGGCGCTGATTGAGATGATGCCCTCAACGATTCGCCTGATATTCAAATGGCGGATTCGGCTATCTTTTGTATTTATATCTATCAAAACTTAGCGAACTTAATCTTAAGGTTGAATGAGAACGCACCCGTAAGTAGAAGTCGCGTCCTTAAGATATGAAGTGCCTACTAAGGTCGGTTTTAGGGTATGCCGGGGATGAAATTCATCCGAAAATCCATACATAATTCACGGGAATTTTAATAGTTGTCTTATTTTGCTTCACTGAATTTTGGGTGGGCTGCTAACAGATTTACATACACACTCTTAATGGACTATAAGTTTAGTTTGGTGTGGTGGGGTCGGGGGTCAACAGGTGCTCTTTAATGCAACAAAAGGTTCGTCTAGTCTGTTGCCACTAGGCGAAATTAGATTTTTGAAACTGAGCTTAGGCTGCGGTAGGTACCACTAATGTGTTCTGTGGTTGTACAGTAAGAAAAGAAATGTTGAAAATTCATTTGCTACGTTACAGTAAAATTCAATTTCTTCTTGCTCTTCTTTAAATCAGCACCCTCAATGAATGTTATGCATGAAACCTTCTTCGCATACATTTATTCAGTGTTTTCTCGTTTCTGGGTAAATACCCATTATTTTAGGCAGGTGTTTATTGCCAAGAACCATAAACAAACAAATTATGAACTAAATATAATTTTTTTATTTTCGTAGAACTAGAACAAATGAAACCACGCCGAGGCGGAACTGTAGGACTATTTGCATTCCCTCGAGTAGGTCGAAGCGATGCTAGCTTATACAGCTATGGCCCCAATACTGGTTCTTACGAGGAATATGACGGTATTTTGCTGTACTAAATGTCCGGTCTGAATTTAAAATTAACTGCTATTTAAATTTGCTTAGATCTACCGAAAATGAAGTGGAAAAGACAAGGATTGGTTCCGTTTCCGCGTGTTGGCCGATCCGATAATCAGCTGAGAAGATGGTCAAAACTGGCCATGCAACAGGACATGGACAAACGAACTGGTGCCAGTGCTACTTCCGGACTCTGGTTTGGACCACGGCTAGGACGAATCCAGAAACGTAATTCCGATGCCGGAGGATTGTCAGGTGATCATTTTTAAGGTGATTAAATATTGATGTTGACTCAGACTAAAAACTTTGTAAATTATGAACTGTGGACTGTCCGTTATATGTTGAATGTTTGTTTTTGTCCCTTGAGCAAGTTTTACTTGCCATATTGTAAATTAATTCGAAAAAATGACTATTTTCTTTTATTAATAATTTTACAAATCAGGCGACAATCGAATGGATGTGTATACGCCAAGGTTGGGACGTGAGTCGGAGGAAATATTTGATGAATTTCACAAAGGTGATGGAGGCGCTGACTATGTTGATATTATGAATAATTTAGTAAATTTTAAAAACAAAAAAAACCCGACATTTACATCTTTCGGATAATTTTTTAAATTCACAATCAAAACGAAACTATATCTTATAGTTTAACCAATAAAAAACCAACCCCGGAAATATAAAATGAACTTAATGAAAACTTGAAGGTACTGAAAACTGCACTTTGAGCTTGGGCTGGAAAATTTTTTTCAAAGAATTTTCAAAAAATCATCTCTCTAACATTATTCTAATTGTTGTGCAATAATTTTTGAAAATCACATTGAAATTATTATTGTTGTTAAGATCCTTTGAAAAACTTTTGTCTCATAGTGCATTTTACAAAAAAAAAAAAAAAAAATACGTAAATAAAAAAAATTATACTCACTGTATTATACAACTTTTCGCATTATTATAATTATTATACAAGCAAGAAAATAATTATCCAAAAAGGAGAAAAAAGAAGTAATGTTATTGAATTAGAAGCCAACTAATTTTAAGTACAACATTGTTTCATTGCAAATAAATGCACAAGTGCATAAAAAATAATTGATCTTTTTATTCACAGAAAAATTCACTTTTTTCTTGTGTCGACTGCTACGGAAAATTTTAAAATTTGGATTGAAGGATCGAAATTGTGATTGGCATGAGAACAGTGCAGTATTAGAACTAGGACTTTTTAACTATTTATAGAACAACAATTTTTTTTAATATATAGAGTTCTTTTCCTTTTTAAGAACAGTTTTCGCTATTAAACTTGAACTATTGTGCTAATAAAGTATTTTAGATGGCGAGACTTGAAAACTAGCATTCACCTTTTGAAAATTGTATTCTGAGCTACATACAACAGCAAGTGAAGTTAAGTTACGTATGCTGATACCTAGGGCGAAAAACAAGAAAGAAAAGTAAATAAAGGTAAACAATTTTGAAACGTGTCGTGAGGTGGTTACTGAGCTATTCCTGATAGAAAAGTAGTGAGTATTCGCTCAATTCATAGAATTGAAGCGAAGATAGTCCATTTATGTTCTTGAAGTCATTATTAGGACTAGCTTTAATTCGCAAGTTGTAAGTACTCCACACAAAAAATAATCGGGTAACCAGTACAAGTAACGAAAGTATTCGAGTACTTTTGCCATTATGAAGTAACGACTACATATTCAATATTGAGTGACATTAAAGAGTAGAGTTTAACTAACTGAACTGCAGACTGTAATAATAATAAAAAAGAATACTGAAGGGGATAATATCCAATGTATGGAGGATGTTAGAACATAACATCCCAAATAGAACCAGGATTAGAATCCTACATCAAGGGATATGGCGGGTCGTTCAAGAACTATAAAAATGTAAGTCATCGTGATGGAAATTTAAGCCATAAAAAATTCTAACGAGAAATAAAGTCAATCGGGAATGAAACAGGAACATAACTAAAAACATTGTGACCCATGAACGTGTTCTGCAGTGCTGTGCAAAGTGCATTGCAATTATATTTTTTGAACTTCCTGCATTTTAATCTTATATCAGTTAATTATTTATAACAGGACACAGTGCTAAATACGCATGAACATCGCATCAAAGATTCGATCCAAAAGTTGAAGGACTTACCAAAGATTTTCTATACTTGAACCGTGAATGTTAGAAGCTATTCTGTGTTGAGCTTTTGCAACATACTGAGGGATGTAGCAAGGACAGATTATTTTCCAGCGGCTTTTTTTGTTGCAGTGGTTAACAGAAGGATTTTATTGCCATAGTCAGATTCCGCCGAAGTGAAAAATACCAGTATAAGATGGATGTTAAAAAACCATTGCGTGTTTTGGTTGCCATTTAATATCTTCCTTTCCTCCAAAGTACTCGTAATGTATAAAGTACAATCTGTTTAAAAACAACGTTCTGAACTCAAAATACGCTACCCAATATTTGTATCAGTTGTGCATAGTGTTTAAAATGGTGACCCCTTAAAAGAGACTGACTTTATCTTGGCACATGTACGAGTAAAAGCTGATTTTATGGAGACATAAAAGCAAAATTAATATTAGTATTTGTGAATAATATCACTTACTTGGCGACCAAAACAAATATAGATAAGGGTTTAAGAAACACTTTTCTGTGTTCCGCTTTTATTTCTAAGAATAAAGTTTGAAAAAAAATCTTTTACAATTTTGTCCTGTACAAAAGATAATAGAAAAGGAATCGTTAAATTCTAGTAGTTAAAAAAGTGTATGTGTGTTTGTGATAATTGTTTAGATCGTCTTCACTTGTTACTTTCACGTTTGAATTTCTTTAGTTCGTTTTGAATTGCTTCGATGAGCGGAGCAGCAGAAAGCTGGGTTCGATCGATGGATTGATGTGCCAGGACACGTGTGATATCAACAGATGGCGCTTCCGGACGATGAAATGGTCCAGCACTGAGAGGACGTACGAGAGGTGACGGTGCGCCACTACCCCAAGCTCGTCCATTTGGTGACGGCGGTTGCGTGGAATGGTTACTGTGCGATTTTGTTGGTCCGGCTGTGACCGGGCGGACCTCGGAGTTGGAACGTGAAAGGCGACTAAAAAAGATTAATGAAAAAAATTAATTCATCTTTATATCTGACCATGTTTCTCAAGACTGCCTTGGTATACAGTACAAAGCAGAACATAAGAAAGTTCATAAAAAGCGATATAGAAATGTGTGATTTTAGTTTTCACGTTGAGATGGCGCTGAGTGTGCATATTTTGATAATAAAGGTCTTTAAAGTATTAACTCTGAGCTATCATTATAAAGGCATCGTTGTAGTTGTTGCACTTGTTCTAGACTTGTTCTGAACTGCAGGAGTGAGCATTTTGCTCTGAACTCTAATTGTACGTACCTTGGATTAATTGCAGACTTGCCTCGATTATCTTTCAGACGAACATTTCCGACACCTGTTGATTTCGGCGCGAACTTCTTGGGCGTGTGCTGCGGACTTGTTTCAGTGGTGGTATATAGCTGAATTGCACCTTCAAGTAAACCCTCGAACCGATCACGGGTTGATGCCGGATCACGGGCAGGGCTCTCTTAAAACCAAAGTTAAATAAGTTAGCTGTAATCAAAACGGATCAAAATTAATGTGAAATAATATAAACACCATTTTGATTGGCCAGTCGTTTCTTGTGTATCTCCCAAACAATCGGACCGATAACTCCTGGATCAGGATTATCGCTTTGAACCGCACTCATACGTTTTGGTGCATCGACAAGTGTTACGGTTTTGGAATTTCGTGGCTTTTTTATAACTCCGATTGGACCGGATTGGTCATAGTAGTCGTAGTGTGTCACCGATACTGGTTCGAGGACACGATGAAGTGGTTCGGGTAGTTGATGTCGAGGGAAACTTTTAACTGAAGCCATACTAAGAAACGATCCGATACTTCCGCAATCGGACGACTTTTCTCCATGTTGAAGGACTTTTATTATTTCGCGGTTGATAGCCTGCGTTGGACTTGTGCTGGGATTGCCAACAGTATCGTACATTTTATCGGAAAACACTCGATTTTCAAGGATCTTATTGCGATGGTAGTTCGTAGTAGGATTGTAGGCTTCGTTGTGTTCGAATTGATTGTAGTCCGGTTTCAGGGAGTCAGATATGCTGTCCGTTGAGATAGACGTTTGCGAGGAGTGGATTTGAACAGTTTCTTCAATGGAGCCTACTCTATTTTCCGACAAATATTTTCGTTTTAGTTTATGCTTCCGTTTTTTACCGACTGCGGAATAAATTTGTTCGCTTTTATTTTCATGTAGCTCGGATCGCGAGCCTTTTTTCTTTTTATCGAAAAGCCTATTGGCCTTCTCGTCGAGCATATTCTGAAGGTCCTGATTTGGCTTATTGACCGGACAATATACCGATGAATCTGAAGTGCTGGTTGTACTGGTTGAACTCGGACGAGATACAGGAGGTAGTGGGAAGTCTATGGTTGGATAGTCTCGATTGTTACCTTCATGTCTTCTTGTTATGGACTGATCATATACAAAACCGTGATTTTCTACACCGTCTTCAAGATTGGTTCTTGAGTCGGTGGCATCCATTCCTGTTCGATTTGTAGGAGGATCCCTTATTTCGCGACTCGATAGAAGTCCTTGTCGACTTGAAAGTCTAGAAATAAGAGGTTAATATAATTCATTGAGAAGTCCAATGTTTTACCTCTTAACTTCAGCACTTCTTTGCCGTTTCGCTCTGGTCATCAGTAATAAGGCGACTAACAAAAGTATGAGGAGTAGAATAGTGAAAGAAGTAACGGCTATCATAATGGGGTTATGAGTAAAAACGTTGTAGATATTTAGAGTTCCATTTTTACCGTCCGGTATCAATGGAGTTGCTTGCGGCTCCTTTAAATAAGCTATAGAACAAAAAAAAAATCAAAGAAAATTTTTAAGTTTACCGCTTTCACTCTTTTTCATCTACGGTTCGCCTAAAAGTGACCTTTATTGATAATTGAGCGGGCTTTTATTGATAGTTTAGTGTTAATTTCGCAATATTTCATCCGAACAACATATAACAAAAAAAAAGATTTTTTAAGACTTACGTTCCGCTTTCATGTAAATGTCCTTTTCCATAATCGTGGTAACTTCATTTTCTGAAACCAATTTCATGTCTTCGGCAGCAGTAATTGCTAAAATTGGCTTACCATCGACAAAAACCGAATAAATAATTTCCGTTTGATTTGCTAGAGGACGTAAGTTTCTAAAAAGGTTTTAAAATTAAAAACAATAGTAATAAAAATATTATCAATATTTTTTTACCTTTGGTCGTTCACGTCATCATAGTTACTTTCCCAATTTTGAATATCGTCTTCGGTAATCAAGGTAACATTGTGAATCAAAATTTTAATGTCGTGGTCGTTATTTGGCAATCTACTTGCTTCCGACATTTGTGTTTTTTCCTTATCTTTTTCGCGATTTTCATTCGATTCGGATTCTGGATCGATTTCAATGTCGGGCGGTAAGTTACGCTTTATAATACGCTGAAATTTCCGATTTCTGTAATCTTAATTAAAAAATAAAAAATAGTAAGTTTTAAGTTTTTGTATGGTTGTTTTCGTTCTTATTTAACTATAGTACATATTCCCAAATATGTCTTTATATGAATCAAAAAACTATTGTTGAAGTATCCCATACCAAGCCATTTCAAACATAAGTTATTGAAGCCACAAACCCAATGGTAGTATGGTACAAATAAATGATAGATCCTTCATATCACATATCTATATACTAAATTTCACCGTCAGCCATTAAAGAACCACCAGATTTGAGATTCACACCGCTTACTTCTTCATAAGGTATAAACTTTTGGGCCAAGTTTCAATTCATTTAATGATTCTATCTAGTGAAGTAGTATTCTAAATTGAATGTACCTTCTTTATTTTGAAGTTCGTCTTCATCTTTTGCATAGCGTTTACTTCTGATCGTATTATTGCGGCTCTCAGTCGAATTACTTGATATTCCTAAATGAAAAGATTGCTGCCTAAAAAGAGAAAAAAAAACATTTCGGCAATTGAAGTTCACCTTTTTTGAACTTATTCGATAGAAAGTTACCTCGTAAAAGCGATTCGATATAGTTTCGCCAAATGTCCCTCCAACATTGGAAAGTCGCGGGGGCGAAAAAAGCCGGCCACTACTGTAAGAAGCCAATAACGACGATCCGTGGTATAGTTAAGGGGAATACCATTTATACCGTTGATACAGTCTAAGCAAATTGCGTCTTCTTCCTGAAGAAAATTAATCACGTTTAATATTTTCAATTTAAGAAAAATAATGCTTACTTACATTACTCCCGCCGACATAGACCGTTGCGACTACAGTTTCTGTTTTTATGATGACTTCCTTGCCATTTTTCGCAGCAGTATGAACTTTTTTCAAGTATTCTGGTGGTCCATCTCCAGATCCGGACCAAAAAAAGTCTTCAAGTCTTAGTTCTCTTTGAGATTGTGAGGAATCATGTTGATTTATTGGATTATCTAAAAGAATACGATTGTAACAATTAGTAATTAAAATTTAATCAATCAATCAATCAATATTTATTAGTTTATCCACTTATGTTTAACACCTATAATTTATGATTTAGAGAACAGATAATTCAATATTTTAACAGCTAAATTAAACCACAGCAAAGCAAAATATTTATGACAATTTTAGTTACATAAATTAAAATTTAATATTTAATTATATTGAAAGTGTGTATAAGCGAAACAAAAGTTTGATTACTAAAGTTCTTTTCAAAAGTAAAATTATTAACAATATGTTCACTATATAGTCATGAAATATGTTGTTAAGTTTATAATCACACTTCCTACACATGATAAGAAACACATCAGAAAGAAAGTTGGAGTCTTGAAATTTGTTTCCTTAATAACTGAATTAATCCAGTATCAGCTGTTATATTAAGCTCTATTCGATTTCACATAGTGATCAACGCACACAATACCATTTCTATTCATGTTCGAAAATAATTACGTTTAATCCTTAATTTAGTGGCAAAGTTTGTGGCTTATAATATTCCGGACCAGTTATTTTATGAATGAATAATAAAGTCCATTCATAAAACCCTTTTCATTCGTTTACTATAACATTTTCCGAATGGGTTGCCTTTTTCAGGTCTCATATTGCACAATATGGTTTATATTTCCTCCTGCTAATGTCCAATGCAATCAATAACCAACTAATAATCACTACACACTTTCACAGATTAGTTCTTTGATAAGGGACTATTAAAGGAATATACACACACTCGTCAACTATTTCGGGGAGCTAGTAAGCAATCAGGAATTGTATTTGTGTGACATAATACTCCAATTTCCTTATAATCATTTTCAAAATTAACCCGAAAACGTATCTGGGACAAAGTTATTAGTGAAATTATTGGGGCCATGGACAGACCTAGTGTAGTAAATCATCAAATTGATTATTGGATTTACTGTACTTAAAGAGATTAGGTTTGTATCCAACTTGAGAAGTATGTCGAATTTTTCAGCTACCTCAGGTTGGCTCAATGAAAAAAATTACTAATCATATTTGTTTTTGTCAAAATCTCATTATCATCGCATTCCTCTACCACGCTTCGAAATACATTTTTCCCTTTAAGCCTCCTTCTCAATTTACTCCTTCAACAGTGGATAATTGGACAGCCTAATCACATCAAAAAACTTAAAACACATTATGCTAAAAGGTTCTTAAGGTATGTTTGTTATTTGGACCCAACTCCATACCCACGTCTACAGAATGAAATATTTTTAATTCTGCATTTTATGAGTTACTCACTGACTTCCAGGTTACAGCTTTCTAGTATAAACGCTTTTAGAGATGTTAACCACCACCAATAATTAAATAATTTCCAAAATAAAAAACTGTACATTTAAAAAAATTTTAAGGTTGTAGTATAGAAGACATATAGTAAATCAGAGGGATGTATGGGGCCTGCTTGACATTGGTTCATTCCTACTGGGATAGTTTAAAACTCGTGAGGAGGGAGTTTATAAAAAATAGCTCCCGACTGAATAAAACATAAAAACAATTTTATTATTAAAAGGATTCTATTCTTTAATATTTTTCTAAATATTTGGTAAATTTCAACTGCACCCATACGGGTATACTATCGACCTGAAGCATCCTTTTAACGTTCTTAGCCATTTTAGTTCCCCTTTCTGATTGAACATTTTTTCTGTGATTGTGGAAATGCAAATAACATACCTACAATGTTGCGTGGTTTCTTATTGATAAAACAAACATATGTCTTGAAGGCTTTAGGGATTCCTTCCGTATAAATAGGAGAGAAAACTGTTGCAAATATTTATAAGCCACTACCATGCTTAGTGAAGTCACTTTCAACCAAAATTTACTTACTAGGTTCCTTCTAATCTCTAAAACATTTTCGCTCTGTTAACGCACATTGAATAATTATAAATAAATATTATTTGAGTTTGAGTACCTACTTACTAGGACTATTGCCGCACTAAATTTTCTACAATCTTGGCCAAAGAATGTTGGGTCAACTGTGACTGTTCTCACAGTCAATGATGAATTTAATTTAGGTATATTAACATATTTTCAAATTTTTTTAGCGATCACCGATGACGTAGCTACTCTTGGAATTTATTCTCAAATATATTCTCAAATATATTCTCAAATAATTTTTAGCCAAACTTTATCGGCCGGAGGCAAAGGATGAAGTTCTACCTTTTTGTCAGCAATGAACCAGTTATATTTATTTGAGCCAGTACTGACAAGAACAATATTTACAAGGTATTATAACTATAGCTAACTATGGTACGTCTCTATAGCCATCATTGCTGCTAAGCTAATAATTTTCAATGCTCAATAGAATGGAGGTGGCTTAATATCCCTTCCGTGTATTTCCTTCGGATTTTTTCTGAGGTATATAGTTCGAAGAAATTATTAGTAGGAAAATTATCTAGAGTCATTTCACTGGTCTTTAGGTTTCATATGGAGCGACAGGCATGCGACAGACATTATACATCGCAAAAATTGTATTAGTCATCACCCTCTTTACAACATTTATAACCCATTGAATTATTCGTCATCCGTATTACTATAACTTGATGTTGATACTACAAACAATCTTAAAATTCTACTGAAATTCTCATGTATATATTCTTCCCTATAACATGGAAGCAAAATTTTAATCGATACACTCGTTACAAATTATTTGATAGAATTTGAAGGAAGTTTTTCATATCGACGACAGACACAACAAAAAGCATTCATTTACGAAAAAAAATCTCCACCGAAAGAAATTGATCAAACACGTAAATTGGGAACGATGGAAACGAAGTTGATTTGTCGATAGAAGGAGTAAATTCCTTCGGGATCTTCTTCCGATAAAAATGAACGACTTTCGTAATCAGGAGCCAGACACTTTAATTTAAATCATGTAAATACAGTGAAATTGACTGACCAGATTTAATGCAATCAATTTAATTTTAAATTGAACATTATTAGATACTTAATTAGGAATATCTATTTAATTAAGTTCATTTCTTAGATTAAGAAGGGAGAGAAGCTAGTGCCTCTCAAAGGTGCAATACGGGAGCGTGATAGCTTTATCGTAGTTTTGTGTGACTTTTTAATCAAATAAAATATGTTTTAATATCTTCCGGATGTATGGCACTTAAACAAGTAAATTAAAATACTTAAAATACAAATTAAGAATTTAATAATTAAACTGTTTTTTTCTCATGCACATTGCCTGATTAAAATCTTTGAGATCTTCCAGCTCCTGTGATGCGACTCGTATTTTCAAAATGATAATTTTTTATTTAGTTTTCAGACTATGCAAAGATAATTGCTATTGTTCAGTTGTGTACCAATTCCACTATAGTTTTTTAGAACTTTCGGCATTTTGCGCAATCCACTTAAAAATCTTCCAACGTAAATCCGTTATTTATCGATTTTACGCATTTTATAGTGGTATGCATGTAACTCTGTTCTACTACCAACGTTTCCAATTTCTTATGTAGCCAGTAATAAAGATAAATTAATATCGCTCGTCCACAATTTCTCTTGAATCCTCTTTCATCTTACCGTTTAGAATACCATTACTCAAAAGTTTAGCAGCACTTGCAGTTAATACATTAATGCTACCAGTATCTATAGATACACAGAAGATACATAATTGGCAACATAACCAATTAATTGTCCTGTGATTTATCCTCGCACTTAGTGACACCTAATTAGTGTAATACCAGTTATCTACCTACTCACTTCAATTATTATCTCAGTAATTAACTCAATGCTATTCACTTAATTTAAAATCAATTTTCGAATAGAGAAATTGCAAGAATTTAAAGGTCTACTGATTGAATTTACTTTTAGTACTGGAGGCTTGTAGTGGGCTTAATGTAAATATTATGCGGAATGCTCCACTTTTTGATGAAATAAAATATCGAAGCACAAGTTGAACATTTATAGAGCTTCTGTACAAAAACATCAACTCTTATGCAGGTAAATATCTGGCATAAAGGGTTAAGCTATTGAGGCTACGTTAAGTAAAATGTACCTTGAATAAGGTGAATGCGTTAAGGTGTTATTACGCTTCAAATTTAAACTAAATATTAGAGATCATTGAAAGGAACATTTAAATAACAAGGAAGAAAATGCATTAAAGAAAACCTACAAAGCGCAAAAAATTAATTTAAATATTCATTTTTTTTTTTGATTGTATGTAAAAAATTATTAATTGAAATTTTTTTTTGTGTGGAGATTGTAGAAAATAGTTTGAAATTGGTTCCTTCTTTCTGTACAGATTAATATATAGCGATGTGCCTACATGTTTTATTTCAAACTTCCACCTTCCAAGATCTGAATTCTTGCACAGAAGCAACTGGCCTGTCAAGCACTCTGAGTACACTCTAAAATATTCCATGCATTTATAATGAGTTGAATTCTGGGCTATGGTACCATAGAGCTATATGTATAATGGAGATGGCGTGCAGCGACTGTTTTAAAGCCGGAGGTTTTCTCGCAAAGGACCGGCGATATTCACTATGTTACTATCAGCATTTTACTCACACATATGTTAAACCCCGGTATTGAAAAGAAAAAAAGCCCAACCTTTAAATACTACGCTAATATTTGCATTTCACTGCCACCGGGCATCCATACAAAAACAGTCGCTTAAACTTCAAAATGCTTCACAGTGCTTTATACAGAAATGGAGTGTTGCCATCTCCGTTATATATAGCTCCATGGTACTAACTGAGTGCTGATACAATACTGATCTTAAGAATTGGCACCATGAAAGTGTTGTGCCAATATTATCGAATTTGTCGATTTTCCCAAATTTGACCTAAAGACATATTGGACAATGGCATTATAAAATTTAAATGGGACTGTTGTTTTTTTACTTGGTATTATAACTGTTCTACGACATACCCACTAGACCAAATTGAAACCTTACTACTATTGTAGACCGGGATTCAAAAATAGATATGATGTTTGGTAGTCATTATCGCGAATTCAATGTAACGCCAGTTGGATTATCGGAGCAAGTATAATCGCTTTTGTGTGGCTTTAACATTAGCCTAGGCACTGACCGGAAGTTCGAGGCAACCACGCATGACGGAGGTCACTCCAATCTGTCGTGCAAGTTTACCTGTAAATTCCCATGTCCATATCGTTTCCAGAGTGTGAAAAACTCAAAATTTCGGTGTTGAAATTTTAAAAATGGAAAGATTTTTCATACTTCGATGAACACACAGTCATATAGTGAAACAATACGGTTGTAGAACATACCTTGTCCACTTTGATGAACAGGTAAGGCCGGGTCACTTTGACACACGGAAATAATCGCGCACGAAATCACTACACCCACGAAAATTAACATTACGCCCAAACTTATGAAAACTTCGATTGTTTAATAAACTCTCGGAGGCACTTGAAAATCCGATGAAAAATGCACTTTTATCACTGATGAAAACATCACTAGTATCCATGAAAATTCACTAGTTCCGGATCGACGGTAAAAACGCGACTATTTCTCCGCTTAAAGACTTGCGTTCAATTGAACCGAAGTGAACTGTCCTCATGGAGTTTTGTTTTGTGATTTTGCTTCCCCATGGAAACGGAAGTAGTACAAATGCAACGTACTTCGTGTTGTTTACCTGTGACGTCGCCACCTTGTGAGTACCTGAGTAACCTGATGTTTATTATGACTGTGCGATATGTGAACACGTGAACCAGCCAGGTAGTATAGTTATTATAGTTGTACGAAACTTTGACTGAAAAGTCTGCCGGAAGCTTGATGGGGAGTTTGGTGTGAAAATTTTTATTATATCGTTTCAAAATGGGAAATTTTAACATTCCTTGGAGGAAAAGTAGGTCGTAAATTTTCAGAGAGTTTGAGGAAATATGTAACAAAGTTGAAGCTAGAATGTATTGTAGAGCCTTGCTCGATATCATATGTCTACATGCATGTCTCAATATTAGTTTATTTTTGGTTTAGTTTAGTTTTATTAAGGAACAATATTTATTTACAAATTTTTTTATAGTTGAAGGTTTTATTCAATAAATTGTTTTTTTTATTTAATTTTTTTGGTTCAAGAATTATCTATTTCAATTTGCAGCTATCAAGAAATAAAGTAAAAATCTCTACAGTTTCATCAGCCCTATAAACAAGGGTTAATTAATGAAACAAATATACCTCCCTGCCTATGCAATATCACAAAAAACCTGGGATAGAAAACAAATTAGAATTTTTCAGTATCATAATGATATCACTAATTACAACTAATACCTACTAATCCTAATAAGTCTTTAGTTGTAAATACATAATATGTATTGACTACATACGTACTAATTATGAGTTATTTTAATAATCAATTTATCTTTAAATTATTTTTCTTAATTCCGTAAATATTATTCTGGTTTACTTTATACCTTATATCTATAGGTCTGATTTTTCGAGTTACTTTGTACCTTAAATCTATAGGTCTGGCATCTTACATACTTTTGGACTAATTTATATTTATTCTCGTACGATGTACGTATTTCTCAAAGTCCACAAAGTTCATTTAATTTTCATGACTTCCAATATCTCGACCGCATTCTGTAACATTTCAGAACCATGTAGACATCTTGATTACTCGACAATATCGACTGTCTGCACATAGAATTGTGGTTTTAATTAGGGAGCATACCGACCATCCAAATCCATCATAAACTTGGCAAGGATGTTGTTCCTTTATTGTACCGAAAGTGTTTTAATTACTACGATTCTATTATATGTGGTTCTCTTTGCTGTTCACAATCCACAAAGCGGGTGAAATACGGGTGAAACGGAGTAACTTCTCGTAACGGCTTGTGTGTAATCCTTGCAGGTTTTATTAAGGCTTTCGATCTTTCACAGGGATTTAATGTTAGTGAGGAGTATAAAAGAAATTATCGTCGGTATAAAAATAAAATTCTAATCTTTGAAAGATTTGGTTTTTGGGTTTGTACTATGCGATTAAGTTCACTTATTTATTTATGGTCCTGGGTATAACCGCTACACTCCCTAATAAGTATAATTAAAGATATAACAGCATTTGCAAATGAATCTATTATTACAGCAGTTAGATTTTTTTTTATCTAATTCATCTCAATATGAAATCTCAGTAGCCAATAGTCGCATTTGAGTATAGACCAATTTAAGGATTATATGAAAACATTGAAAATTTAACAGTCAAAATAAATATTTTGAGGAGTGGTACCACATGAAACAAACATCAATTTGAGACTAGCACTGCCATCTAGCGATTATAAAGACCTATCGAATATTCATGGTATAGATTGGGTGTGTTTTAAAAGTATTATTCTTGAGAAAAAATTCGAATTATTGATCTACTACTATGTATATTTATGTATTTTTGTTTAAATTATTCACCCATTCAAAACACCCCACTATCCCGCATGAAAATTCCATTAATTTTTAAGATGCATACGGTGTTCATATGCGTGGCCTGTTCTCCAAATTAAATAACGAAATTTCAGCTCATATGCATCGTTTACCGAAATATGTAGAATGTCAGAGATATTTTAGTTGCTACCTTTGCCTGCATGGTTGCACAGATGATGCTGAAAATGTGAAGTCCAGGTGAAACTAACTCAAATTATAAAGCACGTGTACCTACATGAATATAAAATTCATCAATTCTCACAACTATATAGTTACTTTCCTTGCTGTTCGCGGAAACAGGTCGCAATTTAATTAAATAATCCACTCATATGAAACATCAGATATGACGTGGTAAACTGGGAATGAATATGGCTAAATTACGCGACATATCACAGAAGTTTTGGTAGGATAAGAATTACATGTGCCCAGTGTAACGGTTAATTATTATTATCAAACTATCAGTTTAATATTGTTCCCGGAATTCAAGTAAAACACGATTCGTTTAAAATCAACAGAAACAGTAATTTATTATTCACATTTAATAATCGCATTACCGGCAACGATTTCATATACAATTTGATAACTGCTTGATCGCTGCTTCCAATCAAAATCGCTTTACAACATCCTCGCGTAGAAACTGATCGTCGTATCGTATCGCACCGTAGTACAAACTGTCCTTGGCTAAAAACTCTGTCGTGCTTTTATACTGCATTGATTGAATTGTATGGATTTTCGTACTCGTATTGCTACTAAGTTGAAACTTGGAATATATAGCTACAATAATAGATCCATTTGCCAAACAAAAAAAAATTGACTTGAGTGTAGGGATACGAGAGTGAATGAAAACGAATGTTTGTTTTTCAGCTTGGAACGTAAATATGATAAAAATCATTAGCTGGTTCATGTTGACCATAATTAGGCTGATGCTGATGGCATGGTAAGAAGGAGTCGTCTATTCTTAAGTGACTTTAGTGAAACTAACTAAGGGTTAAAGGCGCTCGAAGTAGAACGGAAGGCGGAAATTGAACTGGTACACCAGAAATTTCAAACATGCCGCTTGATAAAATGTTCATGAAAATAGTTTAAAACACTCATTAGAAGAAAATTAAATGGAGCTCTCATTTAAATACATACTCAGAAGCCAACTAAAACCATTTTTCGAAATATACGGCTAACTAAATCGGCGCCACGAATTCTCAGAAAAATTAATGATGAAAATTAATATTATGCATATCGACAAAACCAACCCTTAGACAGATTATTAGACCGAGAACGAAAATCATAGTGTACCTAAACTTCGTCATTGAAACGAACAAGAGCCTATTATCGCATCGGGAAATTTTACCGTAATTTGTGGTTTTAATGGTGATATCGTTGAAGTTATGATAAATGGCTCCATTTATGGGTATCATTAGAGAAGGTAAATTTGTGATTTATTAGAGACGTGATGAGATTTGTTAGTGGTTGGAAATATTCTCGAGAAAGCTGTTCACTCCTGTAGATTGAGCTCGTAGCTACTGTTCGACGGAATCAGGCTTCATTGGAAGTTCGCCTAATGAAGATGGAGATAAAGTCATTTGTGAAATCGGCGAAATCGTGACTGATATTTTGATCGGTGTTGCTTGAATTATAATTCATAAAAGTTATTCCAAAAGGGACAAATGGGCCAAAAATATCAAAAGGTCTTACAATGTATCGATTACTGGTCCAAACAGAAATTAAGTAGTAAAAAGCTGCAAAAAGTTTACAATGGTATTTCTTTTAAAGGGAAACTCTTGTGGTGTGATGGTTGGTAGTAGTTGAAAATTCGGAAGTGCATGTTAACATATCCATATTTGTTGAACACCCAACCCACCCCCCTGCGTTTGCGGCTGATTATAATACTATCTTTCGGCAATTCCCATCTAGCTTAGTTAGATCCAACTGCAGTTTCTGCTCCATTTCAGGTTCTGCGCATTAGCCAGTACCCATTCCTTACCCTTTGAAAAAAAGTCCAATGAACATTTTTCTAAAAGATCCATTTATTGATATTTAAGGAAATAGCGTCTAGCTTCAGTTTACTATTGCTATAATCTTAGTCCAACTGTAACGGCCGCTTGATTGAATCATTTTTAATCCAATTCCTTTTTCCGCTATCAGTGCCATCTAGCTACGAATGGGCAGTACATGTACCAAGTTTTATTATTACCCCCAAAAAAGCTCTCGAAGGGTAGTCAGGCACCACCGATTCTGCTTAGAAGGCGCCAAAACAACCCCAGCTGGGCCGAAGGCTTCACTTCGTTTTGTTGTTCGACGGAGCATTCAGTCGCAACCGACTCGCGAGTTTGACTGGTACAATTCGACGTCCGTGCGTTTCGATCGGGTTAAGAAAGTCTTCCGTTCGGCAACCGGTAGGAAGACACAACGGCAAGGCCCTTATAGCCTTGTGCACCTCATTTGGGTCAAGTTGGCTGCTCCTTGCGGCGGCATCTTGAGTGATTTTCATTTTCGATGCGAACAAGTGAATTTTCTCGGGATCCTGCAGTTCTTCGACGGCTCCTTCTTGCAATCGTCGACGCAAACGAGTCTTGGTAAAAGTTCCGTTCCGCGTTATACCCTTAGTTGCTCCGTGTGGTCCTTTTGGATTGAGGTTGCAGGTGTTGTGGTGGAGGTAGAAAGCTCATTTGGCAGACATCTCAGTCGGAATTGTGGAGCGTGTTAAGCGTTTTGTGTTGCGGCTGTCTCGTTTCGGGTCTTCTTTGGAAAGCGGAGCAAGTGTCTAAGAAGCGTGTCACGGTTGCACTTCTTCGGTGGATATCACGAGTCAGCAGTGCATGCAAGGAAGCGTTGCAGGTCGTAGCGCGCATTCCGAGTCCTTCGTGATTGGAACACGATTTCGGTGCGGCTATTGATTTGCAGCTTGGATAATTTCCAGATTGTAGCACTTTGTCGCAATTTAACTGTCGCTGGTAGTTAAAGAGCTGGGCAGGAGCGCATAACGTTTTGAACCTTGTCATAGATCAGGTGTGATTTAAATCAAAGACAGTCGTGACTTTTCAGACAAAGGTCGGATGTCCTGAAATTACGTACAATATTTCTGGCAGGTGTACTCACATGTGGTAGTGGTTGCCTACTTACCGTGCAGTTGTGTTTTTATTTCCACGGCTTCGATTGACAAAACATCATTGAACCTGTTTGAAGTCCTTCTTTCATTCTGGCCAGTAGTGGAGCCCTTTGTGGATATAAAGTATTTTTATTTTGTGAGTTTGGCGAGTTTTGAGCAAAAAGCGGCAGCATTAAAATTATTAAAGTGAAGCTAAATAAGTGCAAGTGCAGTGGAGTTAGTTGTGTGTGATTTGTCCAGTTCAGTTGGTGCTATTTGGAGAAATTAGCAATCCTTAAAATGGTAAATTCTAAAAGAAATTGATGACATTACAATATCAAGTAGATTATCCAAAGTATTGTGGAACTCCGTTTTGATTTCTGTATAGGTCAATTCATCTTCACTTGTATGCATCTTTGGACCTAAGTCACGCAAACAAACCACTGATCTTTCTTGGAGACGAATTCAGTCAGTATCTTACAAATATCAAATCTCAAGAAAATTATCAAAATTTGTTTCGAAAAATTATTCGAATCCATCCAACTATTGCATGAATTTACTGCTACAAGATCTTAGGGATTAAATTTACTAAGCTGTTTTGAAAAAGCTATCGATTGGGTTCTGTGTACTTTTAAATTTTTTTTAGCCGTATAACAATACGTGGCACCGATCGTGACTTCCACTTTAGGACAGATGGCGTTTTATCGGATGACACAACATATTTACTAGGCTTGCGCTTTGTAGTTCACCTTAGTGACCGCGAACGAACTAGTTCCTTAGTCTTCGCGAACTAGTTCTAGTTCATCGTTCACCAAACAAAAAAGAAAAGTAAGTAAGTAAGGAAGTAGTTGAAACTGAATGTGAGGACCTAAAAAAAAAAAATAAAGGTTCCCAGCCAGTGAGGACCTAAACAAAAATCCCCAGCCCGGAAGGAACTAGTTCCTTTCAAGTTCTGATTGAATGTAAAGACCTACAAAAAGCACGTTCCCAGCCCTACTAGTTCCTTTCTAGTTCGGATCACCTACAAAAACGAACTACTTCCAAACAAACGAACTAGGACCGGAAGTCACTGCGAACTAGTTCGTTCATTTCACTTGTGGGAGCGATCTTCCGAACTAGTTCGTTCACGAACTACACAAGCCTTATATTAACACTTTGCGTGCCACACTTTTTGTCAAAAATTTTGACAATGCTATTAAAATGGTCAAAATTTCTGTGCCGGTCCCCGGTGCCCCCATGGCATTCAGCATGTTAAGTTAAGAATTTCCTCAAGGGTTTGAGTTAGGGCCTGTGCTTTTTTTTACAGTAGATTATTTCCAATTCGTTTATATTTGCGGACGATACTAAATTTTTACATGGTTTATTAACTGAAAAAAACTACACTAAAAATTCACTTAATCAAATTTAATTTCAAAATTCTAAATTCTAAATACATATTCAGTTACATCGTGAATGTTTTTGATGGATAAAAATACTTATTATCGTGGATATACCATATGTAATTATAAACTTACCAATTCAATTATCGAAAGTAGGCCCGAATCCATCGAAGAAATTTCTTTCGAAGGCTAGTAATTCACTCCAGCACTGTCAAATATTTGAATATTTTACCTGACAAATACTATCATATAGTGTAATCGGCAAATGTTAGTTTATCACATTA
This sequence comes from Beris chalybata, assembly GCA_949128065.1. Classification (NCBI taxonomy): domain Eukaryota; kingdom Metazoa; phylum Arthropoda; class Insecta; order Diptera; family Stratiomyidae; genus Beris; species Beris chalybata. Next base: position 2,565,412 of record OX421894.1, on the reverse strand, counting down.
TTTACTTTGCTCTGTACAAGGTCTGTTTTGATTTGACAGAAAAAATTTTGACTGAAACTTTCGTCAAGTCTTTTTAGTTATATATTTGACATCAAGGTATACAGTGTAATACTAGCTTAACAGAGTAGTGGACATTTGAAAGAACATTATAGCCACAACGTCCATAAATATATACATTTAGGAATAGTCTAGACATCTACATTGTTGTAGCCTTAAATACTATATGCTGTTTTCTAAGATTTCTTATTATGAAAAAATACTGGAAAATATTACTAGCTACACATATATTTACTATTTACACTTATTATATATTTTCTAACAATTGTTAATATTTTTTTTGCTTTCTGCCTAAACCTTGGCTTCCTAATTTTTCGATTTATTTATTTATTTTTATATTTCTTACACCTTGTATTCTAGTTGTCTACAACATTTTTCGAATTCCCAATGGCCGTACTCTCCCACTACAATTTTACATTACAACAATCTAGATATTACAGCTTTTGCAGTCATGTATCAAATATTTGATGCTATTATCGCTTGCTATTCCAACAGATAGCATCTAAAGAAAACACTATTTTATGGTGCGGTATGAGATATAAATCCTGTATCAATAGCTACATATTTAAGAGTTATTTGAAAATCCAAGTGCCATTGTATCCATCCACAGTTAACTACAAATAAATTGCATGAAGTTAAGAAAATCGTATTTGTAGTGCTTCGGAGAGATAGTAACTTATTGATTTCGAATTCGCATTGAAACTGTATAGAGTAGAAGACAGAAATTCAAGTTTGATATCCATAATATGCACATGGAGCACATAAAATAGTGGTGACATCATATTTCATAAAGTCAGAGAAATAATTTAATCGGTATTGATTTTTAACATTTCAGGAGAACTGGGGTTAAGTGGTTGGAAGATATTCGCTTTGAGGGTTGCCGAGATTGATACAAGTTATTTGTGGTAATAAGTTAAGTTCGTCTTCAGGACTTTATCTTAAATTCCTTAATGACCGCCACCGGTCACCGGAAAGCCCCCGTGATCCTCTGCTATACTTTAATATAAAGATAATAAAACCCTGGCTTATGGAGTTCAGTAAAGGATCTATAGTATTAGATGTTATACAAAATTAAGTAATCATTCCTCAGTTTCTACTGTGTTACTGACAATTGCATGTATTCTGCAAACATCTCTAGGTCCTGGCTTAACAGAACTGAAAATTTAAATTGTACATGAATGAACTACTAAAAAAAAGAACGAATACCTTTAAACTGAATATGAACTTTGTAGAGTCAATACATATTATATTTTTTCCACTAAATACCATCAGACAAAACATTGAAGTTCCGCATTAATTTTTTATCTTTTAATTTAACATGACTGTTTATCAGGCAGTTCTGAGCCAATTCCATTCACCATTATCGAACAGAACTGAAATAGTGACAATTCCCAAAAAATTTAGACAGCGACAAGACGAATTAATTTTAATCTTAAATACAATATATGGTATGACAGCATTTAATGAGGAAAACAAGAAAATTAATTGATTGAAATTTTATCTTAAGCTTTCTTGTTTCTTTCTCTTTATCTTGGCTCTTCTAAATTGTTGAAACTAGTACTGTAACTGTACTGTTTCAATAAAGCAGACCAAAATTTAAACCATATGTGTACTACTCGTATATCGTAATACAGCGCCAGATATCCTCGACGGTAAAGCGTTTTCTCAGAATCATGTGAGCCTCTATTCAGTGTAAGTAAATTTATTAACACAATTAGTATATATTTATAGATCGTTCTACATAGAGACAAAATAGCTGCTGTAGAAAACCACAAAGAGAAATATAAATATAAAACTTCGTTGCTAATACGGAATCCGTGCAGTACTGAATTCGCAGTACTGAAGCGGTATTTCTTTTCAAAACTGAATGCTTAGTAGCATTTTGTCAGTGCTAGAAAGAGACCATCGTGAATCAGTACTGGGAGACAAACCTCCTCTGGAAGCCCGGCTGAGTACGTTACGTAGATTATTGCACTGATTATAGTTCAGCATATTCAATTATTTATTAGCAATAAAAAATTCTTAAGTCAACTAAGTCAACAACTAAGACTAACTTCTTGCCTACAATTTAACCAATTTAAGTAATGGGCTTAATACACAGCTAATAATTTCTCAAAGTAATAAATCTAATAACCTTAAATATGTATATATCACCTGATAATCTCGAAATTCCGTATGATATATTCTTTAGGACGTTCTCGGCTGATATAACTAATCGTCCTCGGGGTATTTCCAAATTGATTAATATCCCAGAAGATTCGCATTAATCTCAGCATTGTGCTGAACACACAATGGAATTTTTGTTTCATAGATTGACTAGAAGTAATAACAGACGGACGGCAAGCTTTGCTACGTCTAATGTCCATGACATAATAAATACTCAGGATTAATCCTTCAAAAAATTTGCCTCAGCAAGCAGATTCTTCGCTCCTTTTGTGGCTTATAGGGGCTATATTTTTGTATATAGATATGTTGTTAGGGGCATATTGTGTGCATACACGGGAAAAATGGATTTCATCGAAGAACCTTCCTGATTGTGCAGATTTTGCAGCTTCTTTCGTCCTGGTAAATATGAGCACCTACTAACCGAATTTATACGATTAACTTTATGTCTACGCTACACATGAATCTGCACCGGGTACGTAAATTTCTGACCCTTTCATTGATCCAAGGACTATGTGGGGAGTATCCTGTAGAAAATTCTGACTGTAACGGAACTAATTACCTTTGTCGGTGAATTTAGAAACACGGTTGCCGATGGGATAACGTTTACATCTTAAGCCCATTAGGGAACCGGGAACAGAGATTAATATCATTTATCGTTAATTTGAGAAAGGACTTTACGCAATTTCCGTACAACGATTTACGAGATTCTCGTAGGATGTGAGAGAGATTAAAAAGGAGTAAATTGTGTTAGATAGACTTGTTCCGGTTGAATTAACCTATACCTTCACTCTAAAGGATACTGTCTAAATTCGATGGGGAGTTGACTACTAGAACCCGAATCCGGTAAACTAGTGAAGTATTACAGCAACAAATTTGTTGATGGTTTAGATAGCGTATAGGAGTTAGGGGTGGTGCGCAATGTATAGATGGCTTTTACTCGCACTTTTCGATATAAATATCTATTATACATATCATACATATGTACATATATCGGAATTCTTTATTACTGGAAAGAAATATGAAATATGTACGAAAATACTATAGTAGAAGATAAAATAAAAGTATCATTTTTGGACGCACCAGTAGCGTGGAGAGGTGGGCAAGAAACATTTTTTAAAAATTCAAACTTGGTAATATAAACACAGAAAGAAAACATTATAAGCAATAATTGTTTTTTCATTATCTATAAAACGGCTAGTATTAAGTTGTTTAAATTTCTAATTTATACTTCACTATCCACAGTATTAAGGGTTAAAAAAATCAGTACAAAAGAACTGATAACCTAAATCACTTCTAGTTGTTCAATTTCCAAAAGCAGAAATATAAGTTACAGACAAAACCGAAAAAAAATTGAAATCGGGTTCTTGTGAATTTCTTAGGTTGACTGTTGCTTAACAGTTTCTGCAGGATTTCGACTTTGACTGCGTTGGCAAATTTTCTTTACTACAAATAGAGAATATGAATAACCAGAAAATAGCCTCCTATTTTTTAGGTTGTCAGTCGCATAGTAACATACATTGCTTCTAGGCATTAAACGCGTCCCGGACTTCTACCCAAAAAATAATAAAGTAGCGCCCAGACTGTTGGTAGATTTTGTATTATCAACTCGTAATGGCTCCTGAACACTTTGCATCCGAATTTCATAGGACACCTCCTACTGGTTCGACACTGTTGATTGTCTTCTAGTTCCTGGCATACGCAGTTCCTGAGAAATACCAATAAACAAAATTTGAAACCGTATTCTATCTCGTATCCCACCCAAAAAATTCGCATTGCAATAACAAAGTAAAAGCAAATCGTTAGATGAAATTGAGAGTTTTACTCCGCCGTGACAGATTTACAACTGCCTTTCATTAGGTTTTTAAATAAGCAATCTACCTGCCACGTAAATATTTCGTCCTAAAAGACAGCGACACATACAGAGGGTGGTGGATTAATAGTAAGAAGCGAAGAAGAAGCAAGCAATGTTTTCCAATTTTTCTTCATAAACATCCTTGATAAATGTTCGGTTTTCTTTAACACTTAAACTTTTCCAATTGTTAACTTCCTTCGAGCCTGTATTTCGATTTTCACGAAAAACTTGTGACAACTTTGAGTGACGCGGTATTATCTGGTGATGTGAAGAAAAGCGGTGTGAGATGGGGATCGATGTCACCTACAGCACCCGACTAATTGCGCCGTCACAATTTGTATTCGAACTCTTCCTTCAATCTTCGCTAACTCCCAGTTATCCTTGATGCCATCCATGCCAGCCTACAGCTGCAAAATTATCTTATGTAGCTGGGAAGTTCTTTGCTATGTGGCTCGATATCTTTGCGAAGAAGACAAAGAGCTTAGGGGGAAGTGTGGCTTGCTTATACCATCCCTTTCAAATAATACCATCTAAGAAGGAGATTTCTAATTCAATGGAGGCCTAATTTCATTGTTTTTCCTCCCTTCGAGAGTGTTCTACGTGTGTATGTGTATCATCTGTTGCAGATTATTTTCCATCCTGGGAGCCCGCAAGAGGATTACTTGACTGTTGACACACATACTGCAGGATTCATTCGCAGTGCTTTCTTCGCCGTATATCCTTTTCTCCAACTCCTTCCGCTATTATCCCGGATGGTATCGTATTTTCCTTGTATCAACTATCATTTCTCTTTAATTTTAAGTGATTGTTTGGGCATGTAATATGATTTTCTTGCTTTTAGGAAAAGGTTGGAGGAGTCTTAATAAATGTCCCGAAAGTGGTCTGTATGTAGGAGGAATGGCTGCAATAGACGGAGATGTGATGCTTAGAACCAAGTTTATTTCCTTGCCTAATTGTACTTTTCGTGTAGCTAACTTCTCATTGTGGGATGCTAAAGTTGCGCTTAATTGGAGCGTCGGTTTGTTGTATTCCCTTGAATAGGCATCGGTTCTAGGCAGGTTCTCATGAAGTCTTAACGTAAGATGTGTTCGTTCTCTGTACGGATATTGTTATTTTTTTTTTATTTTGATACGGTTGTGTGTAAAATCTTTGAACAAAATAATTAGATAATCGTTGAGAGACTAAGACCTAAGACCCATCTTACCCAATGATCTACCAGTCGTTCTGGTTTCAGTTCCATTCCCTTTCTCATTTGGAATTACCAACTGAAAGAAGCTGTCGCAGGATTGAAACTATATATTCTGTAGATCCGACCTGAGATTCTTTATTCTTTTGTCCAATCCAGGGATTTTGCGAGACTAGCATAGGTTTAAATGTCAGTCATTTCAAACGATTCCAGTCCATGCAAACCAACAGCAGCAAGCCGGGATCCTTGGGTTTTCCACCCGCATAGTCTCCATACTTTGTCATCCTTTCAGTCATATCGTCTGAGAATTTCGGTCGTCCTTTCGTCGCGACGGCATTCAAAGACATCAATCACAAGCCGCCCGCCCTGACACAAACACACTACGCCCTTCAAAAAGTTACAGCGGTTTATGTGTTTCGATTGGTGCCGGTAAATTACATCTTCTTCAAACTGTTTCATGGGTCAGTGCGTGGGGTTTCCTATTTTCGTTTCACGAATCTATGCGACATTTCTGACTTGTGCTTCAGGTGAAATGGGCTGACACCTGTTTGCTTCAGTCTATTTTTTCTCGCAAAGTTCTTTTCCGGATAAAAAAAACGGAACAGGAGAACGCCTTTGTCGAAGTCAAAGTAAATTTAGACGAAAATAACTTTTCGGTAAATATTTGAAAATCGATTTTCTATTGGAGGAATAATGGGTGAAAGTTCATGCATCAGATTTGTTTTGCAGGATCCTGGGGGTGTTTATGTCTTTTGAGCAAAGTTCAGACGTATTTAATATTAAACCGTGTAGGGGTGTGAGAGGCGGTTGGAAGGTATTTGTTTGGATTTTCTCGCATTTCATATGCGTGGAGTAACTTTGGTTGATGGTTGGAAACGGTAAGGGAAGCGATAATCCTAGATTGGAAACCTGTGTAGCCATCCGTCTTAGCCTCTATTGCTACTCTACCTTGAACACTTACATTCTTGTGAACAACAATTGAAGCCCTTGGTGGAATAAGGGGTCACCTTATTTTTGAAAAACATGGCAGGCCTTGACTTTTCTGAGCTCTAACTGCTTTCGGAGGAAATTCAGCTGATGCAGTTAGCCCCTTATGATTTAATATTATCCTTAATAATTTTAATAAAATAATAAAAATTTCTATAATATAATTTTAATGCAATAAGGCTTCAGAGAAACCAAATTTCGTTGTTGGAAAAACGAGTTACATCTTATTCCACCAAGAGCGTCAAATGAAAATAAGACACCGCAGTTACGATAGGCAGCTCCCTCCATACTATTGATAAAATACTAAACTCTGATTTATTTTTTAGGGATAAATTAGAATAACGATTATGCGTGCTTAACCTCCCAGCTCAGCGATAACATACTTAAGTGAATACATTTTTCAAAGACATTTGTATGGTGGCTCTCTTGTTTGATTCTTTTTATGTTTTAGCTTTAATTAGGTACTATAAAACTAATGTGTGCAGAAATTTAACACGTTGAATGCCATGGGGGTCACCGGTGACCGGCACAGAAATTTTGACCCTTTAAATAGCATTGAGAAAATTTGTGGCAAAAAGTGTGGCGATTCGGAATTTGTCAGGCAGACAAACGGACAAAAACCCGGCGGAGAAATTAACGAACGAATAGACGTACGGAGAGACGAATGAATAGATAGTAGCCATTATTCAAAACTAAACTGTCATACTTTTCAAATTATGTAAATAAATTTTTGGCGCTTATCTGATATTTTAAAATCCGTTTCAAATTGCAATTTTGGTGCTGGACACTTTTGGATATAATATTAGAGTTTTAACTTTATATTTAAACGAATTGATTTGAACATTATTAAAACATAATTTTTTGTTTTGTCTTTCATTTTAGTACGGATTTGTTAACTACGCGTTGGAGCTGCTAGTCCTTAAGCACTTTGGATTACCAGTATGGGAGCAGATAAAGTAAGTTCGAACATATTTTTTTCTCTATTATAAAAAAATTGATTTTCTTTTTATCGAACTGTTTGAATACGAAACCAAATCATTTGTTAAGTGTAAGTTTCGATAAAATAACTTAGTCTTGGAAGATAAACACTTTTAGTTGAAGAGAAACTCTCTATCCTTTCCTTACTAAACGTTTGAACAGTCGGCGAGACTATGCCGGGAATAAAATATTTGAAATGTGAGAACTTTCTGCTTTTAAATGGATTATTCTTGTCGTGGAGCTTTCAACTTCATCCATTGGTTTCCATTACCGTTCTGATTTTGTCCATTACGGAGGATACAGTTTCCGTTTCGATAAATCTTAAATGTAAATTTTTTTTTTTTGAATTTGTAAGACATAAAGTGCTAAGTGAATATTTAAGATATAGTTTAGTTTTCTCTTTAAAGTTTTCAACATCACTTTGTAATTTTAAAGTGGAATAATGAAAAATTTAAATCCCAGGCAGAATTGCGCGGAAGGAAGATAGAATTATCAAGTAATATTGAGTGGGTATGTTCCAGTTTTTAAAGATATAAAGTTATAAACTTTTATCTCACGAAAGAATTATGCTAAAAAGTTGAACCTTAGCGTTATATTCACTTTAAAATACGAGAGAAAAATTATGGCAACACGTTGTTTTCGTGAACTCAAAATTCGTGTGCAGCACTGAATGTTACTGGAAAAAATAAAGAAATATTTTAAGGATATCTGTTTATATCTGGTATCAAAACATCAGTTTTCCATACCTCATAAGCCATTTATAGGTGTACAGTATAGTCGATTGAAGATACAGAATCTGAAAGATTAGAAATATATTTATAAAACCACGTCACGCGCGTATTACCGATGGGATGCAATGATAGCCAATTAGAATACATGTTGCTTTGACAGTCTATTCTCTAATTTCGCGCGCGTAATGCTATTTTGAATCCAACCCTATTTTATTAAATGTTGGAATAATCCTAGTCTAGCTAAAGCATGATTTGCTATATATCGACGGTTCTAGAGATATGTGACTATACATTTTTATTAGGCATACAGCCAAGTTTTTGCTGAACAGTTTAGAAGGTATAAAGTGGCAATTGTTTCGATAGTAACTTCTGACTTCTTTAGGCACGTTATATGAGGGAGAACCGCTTCAACACCGCACTTTGGCAAAGGATCTTTTTTTCGAATATCTGAAATTTCTAACCTACCCACTGCAAATATTATGTCTTGTCCAGCCTCATGTATGAAACCTTGACCGCTACTAAATAATAACCCAAAGGATTACTAATTAAAAAACCCCCATAAAATAATTCCGAAGTACCTATGTACATTTCAGAAAGAGTTTCAGTTTCGCCTATGGAATGTTAGGGCGAAAACATGGTCTCCATTTTATTTTCATCAAACAACAAAAAGGTTTTAACTTCGAAACACCACGTCGGCATAGCATTTATATATGCAGATCTAGGGCACTTTTTTGTGTCTTCATAGAATGGAATTTTCACAGACTCCTTCGGCTTTTCCCTGTGTAATGTTGGGTTACATACTTAAGATATATGTACAAAAGCTGTGCGAATGTAACATACTTAGCTCGGCATAATTTCGTTTGTATGGTGATATTCGGCGGCAAGTACCTACTACGCTTAAATTCCTTGAACGATGTATCCGCGTTCTTATGGGGCTAAATTACTGAAATCCCTTCTGTAGTATTACTTTTCTACATAAAGCGAGAAGCACTTTGAAATTGGAATATAAATGCGTTAGAAATGCTTAGCTCCTTTAAGGATCCCATTATAAAATGTTTGAGTTATTTGGTTTTTTGAACATTCTATTGCCTCGAAATGGTTGGCAGGATACTTAAGAATCGATGAAGTTTTTTGGGGTAATTTATTTCGTTTTATTGAAAGATTTTAAGGTACTTAAACATGAAAAAAGAATGCTTTTCATATTCATTATCAGAAATAAAATTGATTTAGATATCATTTATGGCACCATTTACCATTCGGTAAAAGCCTTGTAGGAAGTGTCTGTGCAGCATAGAGTTTAATAAATAAAATTATTTATTATAGAGTGGCAACGATAGTAGTCAATAATGGGTTCCCATTTAATAGAGAAAGTTAAAAGTACTTTCGAAATTTTCCTGATTGGGTTCTATTTCTAACTAAATTGAGTGGCTCAGATTTATGTGAAGAATTTCATTTCAATTGCCCAAAGTCGGTCAGAGTTGTTGCCGCTGTTCACAGCTTGACTTTGGCCAAGTATATAAGTCCTTGGACCAAGTCTATAAGTTCTTGGAGCACTGTGAGCTTTTTTTCGGAGCCGCTTCCCTTTCAGGAATAAACAGCGCCGTTGCCACTCTTTTGTGTATTGACATTGATTCCATATTGGCTGCAACTAGAGATGGCCAAAGCAGTTTCTTTTAGTGAAGTACTTCGCTCCGAACCACTCACTTTAAGGAACGAGTTCAGTGAAGTACTACTTCCGGAACTCTTCGTTCCATCGTTCCTTTGTTTTCGTTCCAACGTCCCATCGTTTTCGTTCGTTTCTAGTTCGTTCATTCATAGTTCAACTTAATAGAAGAAGAAGATGACCAAAGAAAAGGTCAGTAGATCTAAACGATGATGACCACAAAAGGTCGGCAAATTTTTTTAACACATGAGTTACTTAACTCACTCACTTCAATGAAGTGTTCTTTTGGAACAGTTCACTCGTGAACGACTATCTCTAGCTACAACCACCTTACTACCTAAACCCTTGATATTATAACTGGTCATTCAAAATCAAGCACCAATATATCTTGAGCCTTTGACGATGACCTTAATGGAGGTAATTGTGAGAAAACATAATTATTAAAGTGTCTCTATATTTACTATTCTATTAAATTCTTAGTTCGGATTCTTAGTTGTTGTGTTCTAGCCTTCACAAATCAGAAGACATCTAATCTTTTCGTGAAATCTCCAGGGATGCCAGCACGAAACTCTGAAGCCTCCACTTAATTAGGGTGTTTATTAAGACAATAAACTTTACTTGAAGTCGTTTCCACTTTTTCATTATAACCGACCCATCTGCTCACTTCTTTAATCGTTTGATAGGTGCCGTTATTTATTACATTAATTAATATCACCGATTATCAAAAAAGTTTTAATTATTTTCTGCCTTATTTTTGCACGAAAGCAAACAAAAGAACGAAGAAAAAAACGGATCTTTTCTAATTACCATTAATTGCAGTTTCATGTTTTCCTTCTTTATAATTTTTTTTTAGCAACATTAGGTTCTTTAGTAATTAACATTAAAGCGTTGGTCCTTGAAGAGTCCCTGCGGCGCTCCATTTTGTTTAGCTGTATCTCGAAAAAACCCTTTTTTTATCAAAAGAGGACAAGAGCGAGAATCCAATTTATTTATGTCCTCTTCACTATTTTTTTTTAAAGGGACGCAATTTGTCCTTCAATTCAACGCTCAAAGGGTTGTCCTTCTGCAGACCACCAGTACTGGTCAACTTTATAAGATATTTCCGGTTTCGATCTGCCATACGAAAAACGACGATTCGATTAGAATCGCTCCAACCCGTCTGGGGTGGACTAGTAGGTATATCGTCCTGAGTAATTTGGTCTGATTGATTCACTCGAGCTCCCGAAGGAATCGACTCGATTTCATTCTTGGCTTTTGCCTTCCATTAGAAAGTCCTATCTAAAGGAGCAAATTGTGTTTTTCTTCTATTCAGCAATGTCCATGAGAAAGAAGAAACATTGTTTTCAATTTTGATATCATTCGATTCTTCTTGGATGAAATAACTTACTGCAAATGGTCTTACGTTCGAAGGGCATAACAACAATTTGTCGGAGAAATACTTCAGTCCTTCTATATCCTGGCATTTGTTTATCTATGCAAAGTGGAAGTACTGCCCGATGAGAAGGAGTAGAAAAACAGATATACGTCTTGGGATGGGGAGTGGTTCTTTCTGGAAATAGAATCAATAGTTGTTTATGTTTACCGGCTCTGTGATGATTAATGTAGTTAGAAAGATTTAAAGCGATTGGAAAAAACAGTTGGATGGTACAACCTAAGCTAAGACTATGCAAAGCTGCAGATACGCGCCAAAAGAGGAGAAAGTATTGTACTTTTGTAATGGTACATGCAGCAACCTATAGTGGCGTTGAATTCTAGTTACCTGGGACGAAGTAATTCATCGGTAATCGAGGTAGAAAAATGATACAAGAACCACTACGTTAAAATCTCATAAGATAATAATTGTCGAGTTATTAGAGTGAGTATCGTCTGATTATCCAAAAGAAATTTATCAATTTATTTTACGCGAAAAGTATTGGGAGCCTTTCTCAAGTGCTTCAAGGTGGTGTTCACCGTCAAGATATAATGGTGGCGAGAAATAAATAAGTCACAACCAACAATTAAAAACAACGCATTGGTTATTTGGTTCTCTCAATTTGTTTTTACATTTTATATTGGTTTACAATCTACCATGCTTCTGGATAAAACCCAGCCAAAGACGAAACATCAGAGTACCTACTTATATCCTCTGTGAATGTAAGGGCTTAGCTCACAAAAGACTTCGTCACTTCGGTCAGGGTTTCATGGACCCATAGGAATTCTTGACCATTCCTCTTCGCAAAATACTAGTCTCCATTGAAAGCGCAGGTATTGAAGACGAATCATAGTCAATCCGGAGGGACGTCACAATAGGCCCAACTCTGGCTGCAGTGACAGAGGTTAACCATATCAACCCCTATTTCGAATCTATCTGTCTATCTAAACCCAAGCTGGATGGTAGTAAAAAGGTGTCCGGAAAGTAGAAATTCATTGAGGAGACCGGAGTCCGATTTGGGCTAAGAGCCGCAGGGCTTTACACAAGGGAGATCCGATTGGAAATGAGAGTGAACTTCTCTATTCTAATGTTGCATGCGATAATAATAATAATAATTGAGAGGAATGGAATAGAAGATATGAAGCGCTTTTCAACCAATGCAGTTCAAGCAAATCAAGCAATAATTTTCCAAGTATTGGTAAAATTTAAGCGTACACACATCTTCTCCAGTTGAAACAAATCGAGTTAATTTTCCTGGTAAAATACTACGCACACACATGCTCTCCTCTGGAACAAAAATAATCCGATAATTCACCTGCCAATTTGATCAATTGTTCGGGTGATTGAAGTGAAGGATCGTATTAAGTTCCTCGAAAATTGCTCATTATGTGGACGGAAGGATTTTCATGGTAATTATGTTCGAATTTTCCACAGGCCCGTTGATAGTATTGCTATTTTATATATTCGCCCACCGGCAATATTTACACAACTTCCTGTTCGGCCAATTCGACGTTAATTAAAATGCTGTACAGTGCCAAGCAATTTGTTACTCGGTCCTGATTACTGCCTGTGAGCTATTCAAGCCAACCACCTCTCTGTTAATTGGAATCTTGTCTAGTACTTAAACCTTTCCATTCCTCCGAACTTTCACTTCGTTTTAGTAGTTTTTCTTTGAAAATTGTACCAACGGTAGCTTGTTCAAATTGAAAGACTGAAAGACAAGAAATTATATGGTGCACTTTCATCGTTTGAACTGAACATACGAGTACATATACAAATTAAGAGCTTTTACATCAAGAGTTGAACACGCAACGCTTTAAAGGAGTAAGCAATTGCAAGGATAATTAATAGTTGACTCTATATTTCGCTTGGCCAAGGGGGTAGGTTGCGAATGGTTTGACTAATGGCATTTAATTTCCTTGAGGTTCGAGTAAGTTCTTTGATTTAATAAGTGCCTTCTACTTGCATATTTCAAATCTACGTAATTCTATTATAAGAATAGTAAACGAAATATTCATTTTTCATATAGGATTTGGCAGTTCTTTTTTTTTGCTCCGAACTCCGTACTAGACTTTATGTCCACCGTGGACACAATCTTCAGTTCGGTACTCAAACCACATACCAGACAAGAAATGTAAACATGTCTGGCTGGAAAAAAGCATTTCCATTACTACTCAATAAAAGCCGTAAAAATTCCTTGATATAAATACATGAACATTTCCACATCATGTTGTTTTACATTTTCACTAAAAACAATCAAGCAAAAATTGAGGCATCTTCGTGTCTAAAAGGCTTTTCCATTAACGGCATAACTTTTATCCAGCCACTGGCATTGCTACGCCTCGTATCATATTTCAATGCAGAGAGAGAGAAGTCGAGGTCCTTTGGCTTTACTATGGGAATACTCGGTATATTTATATTTGTGAACATCCTGCTTATGGCCGGTACAGGAAAGTACCGGTATTCTTCCCTACAGCAATTTTTCTCGAATTATTCCGGTTCCATCTTTGCTTATTTTCTTTTTTCCGTAGGGAAATCCTATATCGTCCTGGAGGAGCAAAAAGTACCCACGTTCCCAGTCTAGTTACTCTGTGGTAAATATTTTGAACTGGTGATATTTTAAGTTATCTCACCCGGGGATTCAATAATTGACGATATCGAAAACACGGAGTCTTAACGTGGTTTGCTACCAGTGGTATCCTTTTAAACAGGATACAGTTCACAAGCCACTTCACCTGTTTAGTTCTTGGCAGTTTCGTATCCAGATGCTTCCCGAAAAAAACCAAATCAAATTTGTATGATTCACTGGTAATTGTGTTAAGCTTTTCGGAACAAAATATCAGACGAAAAATAGATGGTACTGAAATCCCAACAGGATATACTCCTTCAATTTTTTTTTTAAATTTCATATCGTGCCAATTGAACAAGTTCCAAGAGTAAGGTTGTCGTTAAAAAGAAGGTCCAACGGTTGTTCTACTTTCGATTTGCCCCCTTGTAAATGCCTCATTGCTTCTTATCCTTTTTCGTGATGTCCTTATCCTTATCGTGAGTTGCGAGTTTTTTTTTACAAAAGTTCGCATGATTACGCCTGGATTTCGTGCCAGTTTGGCGCTCATTAATATGACTCATCTCTTACAGGAGAATAATGTTGACTCTTAGCCAAGATTCAATGTTAAGAACGTTGAAAACAAGGTACAATATATTTGACCTTTGTTAGTTTAAAGCTTTTGTTGCTATTTCCTTCTAGCAACCGAACATTTTTGTTCCGGGGGAGATGATAAAGCACGTTTCACGTCCAATCATCCTTGCTCTGAATAAATACAAGGAAAAAATGAACTAAACAATGACATACGTAAAAGAGCCCTTAAATTCTTGTCCTGTGCTTCAATTCCTGCCATTGACAAAGTGTATGACTTTCGAGGAGGTACAGCTCTTCACGTGTGCGATGAATGTTCTTGAATTTAGTTCGAAAAAAACTCACATCATTGGGATTTAGGATTTTGTAGAATTGCTTACTCAGCGAAACAAATTTTTACTCACGAGTATGTTGAATTATAATTCAAACGGGAAAAAAATACCAAGCTGTGGGCGCAACGTAATTTCTTATGTCTAAGATCTGACTATTCACCATTGTCGGAGTTTTACACCTAAGGCTCTCAAAAATAGGGTTAAGTTTCTATGTGATTACATCCGAATTATATGGCAAATATCCTTTTAGTCGGAGGCTAATTTTGATCGACTCTTTTTATTGTTAACACATATGATAAGCTCTAATTGGTTTGATGAGTAGAACCGGCTTCGATGATCCTGAAAAAGGTTAAACTAATATTTTTGATAGAGTTAGATAGGTACGGGGCTGCCAAATGCTTTCCTTCTTTATTTTTTAGTGTTCTTTCTGGCAGAGTTAGTTTCGTTCGAAGATGTTTTTATTTCCTGGTTAATTAAAAGTAATCAGCTAATGCTAAAAACTAATGAGAAACAGTGACATACTTTCTTTGGATAAACTACTCGGAGGTTTTTCATTTCACCGTACAAGTCTACCATATAAGTTCCTCTAACTACTTAAAATAATAATTCTTCTGTCTTGAGTGCTAAAAGTTCCAATTTGTTTCAAGTAAAGGCGAAACAAATTATTCTCCTAACTCTTAAGTTATTTTGCATTTCGTGTGATGAACATCCTGCTTTCCAAGTACTTTTGTATGGTGTCCTATCGGAGACTGTCAGGATTTTATCCATTATAAATTCAGACTGTACAAAGTTACCGTATACCGAAAAATGAAGATATAATTTAAAATTTTCTTCTTTTATCGTGGAAAAGTTTTTTAAGATGACTTTCTGGAAATTGCATTCAATGTGCGACTCTAAAATTTAATTATGAATAAGTTTCCAAAGGACTTTCATGTTTTCTACGTTATAATAAAACGAATGAGTACTGCGATATTTATCATGAAAGGGAGTGAAACTCTTTAGAAAATACGACACTTATTTTAAAAGGATTCGATTATCATTTTAGATATCATCTTCTTAAAGGCAAGCGAATTAAGTTTCACATTTTAAGACCATCAGCTCTGTTCGGCCCACATAACTGATCAAGAAAGAAAATCATTTTCCTCAAGTTTCTTTCTCTAATAGAAAAAGTTTAAACCAAGTCTCAAATTGGATCTAAGAGCCCAACAAAAAGGCTCAAACGAATACCGAAGAGAACTGTGAATTGTAGAAGTTTAGCTCAAACAGGATCACCACTAGTAAATTCCATCGCTTTTGTATATCATTGGGAAAAAAAGGACAAACATTGATATTTTGTATTCTGTGCCAGTAAAGCTCTTAGCAGCGTTATAGTGTGATCCAGGCAATCCAATGAAGTGAGATTAACCTTGGAGGACTCCACACTTTGTTCAAGTTTTTCTTTCCTGGAAAATTTCTTGGAACGATGAAATTGTGTTGGTGATATCCCGAAATTCACACTTTGTGTTTCTTCCCTGAATGTCTTTCGGGTTTTTGTTGCGCAAACTCGTTACTCATATGCTTTGATAGGAAAATGAAAAAGAAAAGTTGGTTTTGTACTTTCTAGAACTTTTTTTCAAGGAATTAAACTTGACGTAAAGTTTTTCTGTAATAAAAAGAATTTTGCGAGAGAACGTGTAGAATGTCCGGAGGAATTAATATTAAAATTTTAGAAGACCGAAAATTTTTTGTTCTTGGAATGGTGTCATATGCTGAGTTTTTCTGTACAAGAAAGACTAGAAAAAAGGGATTTTCAAGATCGGAGGCCACTAATGGGGGTTTTATTATTTTTCCATTCTTCGTATTTTGGTTAGATTGAAAAGGGTTATCTTATTTTTTTTTTAAATAAGATTTAGTTTTTGCTCTACATAAATTGGAAAAGTTCAACATTTTACTGTCTATCAGATATTTAATAAGGACTTAGTGTCACTCAATGGTTGAAGTCGAACGTCGAAAAACAACCAAGAAAAAATCTTAAAAAATTAATATGATCTTAAAAATTGATATAAGATAAACTTAGGTTATTGCGAGTAAAAGTGACGACTTGGCTTCAACTAAAAAATGGAGTACAAATTCCCAATCGTTTAAGTTAACTTGCTTTAAAGGTTATCTGTTACGTACAATGATTTACCTAGTAATAAGAAACATATTTCCTGATGACTATGCCATACTACAGGTAGGACCTTGACACATGGGGCCAGATGGACTACTAAAGAAAAAGAAACTATTATCTATGGTTGCGCCTTGTGAAGGACACCGCGTCTTTTTACTGACAAACTTTTTCTTTTCATACTGTGCATAAGAAAAACATTTCCTGTTCACTTTCTGGTTTCAATCAGAAAAGCGTTTTCACGTCTAGTACAACTAATAGAAGTCATGCTTTTTTGTCAGGCCTCTCAAAGAAAGCATCAGCATTAATTTCCTTTATTTTCATCAGTGACAGAATAAATCCAGGATGGTTTTTCCGCTTCTTTTATTATAGCGTCATTTGCAGAATAGCAAAAAGTAGGTACGTACTCGTAGCCTTGAGAGGCCTTGTAGGCTTCACTTCCTTACATTTTCTCGTTGATTCTTCTCGATGTCAACTTATAGCAATATTTTCTTCTTCGTGCCCGGATGTCACCGACTGTATCCTGCTATATATAAAAAAGGCAGTTAATAAGGAGCTGTCTTTAAAGGTGACACGTGTGTTGGGGTTTCACTCGAAAAAGATTATGCCATTAGCCAGCGAATGATTCAGGGCTGTCATGCATACCGAATTCAAGATGGCATTTATGTGCGAACTTGAGGGTGCTGCCAAACAGGCTATTTTTTTTGCTTGAAATGATTTAGAGCCTAGACTTAGCAATTTTATTTCAGACTAAAAAATTTTCTCAATAATTTATTGTTTGCTCACTTTTTTTGCCGTCATTTATGCATACATACATATATAGCAATTGATGTGAGCGAGCTAAGCGGTTAGACCCAAACGTTTTTTACAAGGTCGGAATAATGGTGAAACGGAGTGTTGAATTTTTCGTATCCTTATCGCAGCATAAATTTTACGGTAGACGCTTTTTGTGATATCTTCTTGGGCCAGAGGATTGTGCGAAAATCCATTGTTGTGAAAAACATTAATCATTTCGTTACAATTTGAGTACTTCGTATCTGCTCTTAGATCAGAGTTCAATTTAACAGACGCAAAAATATTTAATTCGAATTTTGTTCATTTTTCTTATCCATTCTAATAAGCTCGTATATATGACCAACAAATAAGGGGCTATTTGTTATGTTTGGAGGAGTGAACCATAACTGAAACCCCTATTTCTCTTTTCTTTTTCTTAAATATTTCTAAATATTATGTTAGATCTTCGTCGGTGCGACGTCCTAGCTAGAAAGTCTGAAAAGCTATGAAAGAATAATTTACCAAAATTAGCTTGTCTTCTTAATATGACTAAAAACGTAACTATCTGACTAAATAGTTTTTTGAGCGACTTTAGGGTACGAATGTTGGACTATATATGTATATTGGCAATAGAGTGTTTCTTCGAAAGGAGTTTTCTTGAAATTGTTCCTTCTAAAACGAAATCAATGAAATAAGTTAGCTCTAATTTGTATTTTAAGGTTACAAGGCTGTCGCCAATATTTTTCAGTATACAGTAGGTAGGCAGGTAGGCACACGTGGCTGTCCGTGAGAACTGGTACCACAGGATCTTCGACTCCGCTCCTACTCGTCGAACCATTTAGAGCTTATAATAAAGCGTTGGATTCTCGCGACCTCCATTGTGGCAAGTTCACCAAGACAGTTGAAGAAGTACGCTCCGAGATGAGCTTTCCTTCTGACGGACAGAGCTGGACAAGTGCAGAGAAGGTGAAGGACTGTCTCCTCCTCCTCCTCGTCCTGGCAGCTTCTACAGAAGTCGTTTGAGAAAAGTCCAAGCCTTTCTGCATGCCGACCTATAAGACAGTGTCCGGTTAGGACACCGACTGTTTTGCTGATGTCCGCCCTTTTGAGCAGAGTCAGCCTTTTAGAACGATTAAGATCCAGCTTTGGCCAGATCTGTCTCGCAGTGTGACATGTTGTACCCTCTGCCCATCTTGAGTTGGTTTTCTCAATTGAGTCCAGTCTCAGTAGCAGTTTACATGTGGAGAGAGGCACACCCAGGGTCTGATATACCGGCGAAGTATGAAGGGTAGTGCCGCGCCGAGCGAGTTCGTCAGCCATACAGTTCCCTGGAATATCCATGTGTCCTGGCACCCAGCACAGAAGAATATTGAACTGTTCGGCCATCTCCTTAAGAGATGATCTACATTCTACGGCGACCTTTGATGTTGTCGAGGTCGATTCCAGGGATTTTATCGCCGCTTGGCTGTCTGTGAAAATGCTAATATCCTTAGTAGATATTACATTACACCTCAGCCAGGACAGGGCCTCCTTGATCGCCATAAGCTCCGCCTGATAGACACTACAGTGGTCCGGAAGGCGGAAAGAGCTGCTAATATTAAGCATTTCAGAGAAAACACCTCCACCTACCCCGTCTTCAGTTTTGGAGCCGTCCGTATATATGTGGGCGGACTCCTTCTTCGTTCGTACCAAGTCCCTTTCCCACTCTAGGCGGTAAGTACAGTATACAGTAACGATGCTAAAATTTTATTATACTATGCTCCAGTTCGGTTTGAGTCCCAGATTGGTGATAGCCGCTCTGTATCCTCTTTTTCGACAATGCTGTGCTCCGTGCTGCTATTCCATTCTGCCATGGAAAATAGGTAGTTTGTCTAATTACTTTATTGATTTCCAGAATGAAGTTGAGACGAATGGATATTGTGGAAATATTTTGCCGGTTGCGTTTTACAATATTTTACAGAAGTTTAACCAACAGAAAAAAAGGTAAAATTAATGTAGTGCATGTCCATCAGTGCAATCAAAATCTTGCACGTGCGATGCAATTAAGTGAAAAACATCGAGTTTCCTCTTACCTTATGCAATACCATATGTGCCCCGTATGTACGGATATGTTCTCCGACAATTTTATGATATCACGCACGAAATAATGAACGTTGTATGTCGGAGGAAAAAACGGACACGAATGCTTCGTGGATAACTTATAATTCCTTCGGCATTAAGGATTCCGTTCGCAGATAGACATATTACGTATTCGGACGGCGATTTTCAGAATTCATTCGAGAAATAATTACTTTATGAGTTTATGAGTGGTGAATTTTATGCGATATTTATAGGGTCATGAGAATGCGATGCCGGGCTTCAAGGCATTACTTAACACCAACTGAATGTGATAATTCATTTCAATTAACTCATTTGAAGAAAAATATTAGGCGACGTGCTTCTAAATACTTAGACCATGGAATCGGTCAATTTCCCTACAGTTTTTCCAACAGCACAAAAAGGAACTTATCCTAATATCCTAAAATAATGTTACGCTTGTTAAGCCATGGCCCAGACACAGCCCAGTCACAGCCCAGCTAAGGGCATAATAATATTATGTGCTGAAATATTTATAGAGGCATTGAATTAGGCCATCCTCTTCAGCCAGGACTTAACCTACTATGAAAAACCATTACTCATTTAGCCTTATATGGCCGTAACATTTATGCACCGGTCGGAACAGTTTCCCCTCGCTTCTTGAGCAGAACTTGACGACATCCTACCCTCATTGGGCCGTAATTTTTTCTAAGGATTAGTTTAAGGTCTGCCCAGAATCTGAAATAATTTTTCTTGGTTCGGCGAAGTGAAAGGAAAAAAGGTTTATTTTTCGTATCCGATGGTGTCTTGTGGTGTTACTTACGGATGCTTCCAACATTCTTCGGGAATACACAACACTACATTTTATGCATGCCGGGATATGTGACTTAAATTTTGAAAGGACTTTTTCGAATTCTGTGTTTATTTTCATCGTCATGGGTTCGCCATATTTACTATATACCTTAAGCTGTATTCTTCATGTTGTAGACACAAGAAAAGATATGGCTAGAGTGTATGTAGATTGTGGAAATTTTATTTTATTTCGTGTGGAGTTCAAGTATAGTTACTTTCCTTTCTACAAATATTATTGTGTTTACAGACCGTTCGTGTGTACCTTGGAGCTTTTCCCTGAACTAAAATAACAAGAAAGGACCTTTTACTTCAACAAAAACACTCGTTTTGAATGCTTTTAAATTTTTGGAAAGATATGTCTGTGGTGTGAAATGCTTGGCTTCACCCTTAAAGGTTGCGAAAAAAATTTCTGAACTAAAATCTAAATTTTAGAAATATCTTTCATGGTTCTTTAGATCTACGAATTTACGTATTTCGATTCGTTGCAGGGAAATTAAAAAAGATATTTGGAGATTTTTTCACTTGGCAGCAATTTTATTCTACGGCGATCATTCACAATAAAATACAAAGATATAGTCACAGAGAATCCGCATTCTGGGGAACATTTATTAAGGGAGGAACGTCCATTTTATGGCCGAAATATAAACTACATTTATTATCATTTTCTCAGGTATAACTACACTTTGAAATTTTTATGACAATGTAATGCGTAATTCAAGAGCATAGTGTGTTTTTCACATTAAAAAAACGATATATAATTTAAAAATAGAAGGATGTTACTATCGTCTGGTTTCTAGCTGCGTACACTCTAGCGTCCTTAATTTTGATCTGAACCAAAAAAAAAGAGTTTTTGTAAAGTTTATTATACTAGCTTCTAGACGACATCGAGTTTTTTAAAGAAAAACTTTAAATTGCATGTTTTCACATAGTTTTAAATTTAAATTTAATTTTTTTAGAACTGTTTATGGGAGCTACCCGAAAAAGTAAAGGATTTTTGCTAAAAAAAAGCTTGATCTTCGCTTTAACTCAAAACTAATTTCTACAACGTCTTCGTGGCCATATGAATAGTTTTTACAGAATTTTTGTATGGCAGCTATTCGAAGGATTCATTAGAATTATCTTCATATTACCATGCACAATTTCATAGTCGTATCTTAAAAGTTCGTACTGGCTTTTTTCTCCAAGTATTTGCTAAGTTGGTACTTCTGTTTGATTTAAATGCAATTACACTTAGAGGCGTTCATGCAAGTTGTTTTCTAAATATTTTGTGCTAGTCCTAGATAAGTCCCCAATATCGTTTTGACTTCGAAGTTCTAGTGGCCGACGTGATCCAAGGACCTAGTCCCAATTTAGTTCCAAAGTAACTACTTCTGTTTGATTTAAATGCAATTACACTTAGAGGCGTTCATGCAAGTTGTTTTCTAAATATTTTGTGCTAGTCCTAGATAAGTCCCCAATATCGTTTTGACTTCGAAGTTCTAGTGGCCGACGTGATCCAAGGACCTAGTCCCAATTTAGTTCCAAAGTAACTACACGGAGCGGAAGTACGTGCCAAAAAACTGATACACACACATTCGTATCTGCCCTCATAATAATCGCCAAACCCACTATGTTATGTGTATCACTACATTTATACTTGTATCTTTACATGGAAAAACTTTAGCAGAACCCGGAAATCTGCAATGTAGAAATTTTTGTGTTTGCCTTGAATCAAAACTTTTCAGTTGCAGATGAGAACAAAAGTTCATGTGGTGTATTGATTTTTAAAATCCTGGCAGAAAATATCATTACACTTTCATAAAAACAATGCTAAAATTTTAGGCCCAGGACTAGAGCTTAAATATAATGAAAAGATAATAGCACAAAGCAAATTTTTTTTTATCAGTATTTTTCCTTCGTATAGTTTTCTTGCTTTGTATTTTCGTTTTCAGTTCGGTGAACAATGACAATTGAAAGGGTTGCAAATGGCAGTGGCATGATAATGTCAATAAAAACGAAATAGAGGGAAGAAATTTTAATACAATGTGTACCATATGGATAACATCTTATATCCTTTGGTATTATCTTTGCATTACGAGTGGATGGTAGCCCAACAGTCAAGGATTCAACCGGGGGTGTATAGATGTGGGAAGGGCGAAAAGCTGTATTGCAGAACTCTTCGTTCCACCCCATGAGAATTTTTCAAACTTGTAACTTCTAAAACAATGTGTTCATGCAACCTGAAATCCGATAGAAGTTCAATGTAGATCCTGATGAGTGCATACTGTTTTTAGGGTTATGCATACAATAGCTACGTCAATCAGAAATCTCAAAGATATTAGATTAGGTTAGGGACGCATTGAATACTCACAGCCGGTGACACCTATATGATTCACCAGAATGATTCTTTTACGAGTAACAAAATGAATCGTAATGAGTTCACCTAGGAATTAGTTTTCCTTGCTTTCAGAAGTTTGAGACTACGTGGTGCTCTAATGCAAAGATCTACTAGATGTTTTTCAGGATCCATGAAATTGATATAGAGTATTGAATTTGGGTTTCCTTGTCCTCTGAACTTCATGACAGTCATCATGACGGACGGCACGAGACAGTAGTAAACAATCATTACTAAATCATAACGTTTCTTATAGCCACGATAAGGTATCTGGTCGGGTATTTAATTGGAGGAAATTATTTCAGAATTCCAAGTTGCCGTCTACAGCAATAAGCAGCCTTGTCTTCAACTCCCGCTATCGCCATTTATATCCTCGTTACATTATGCAAATTACGGTTGGAGATAGAAAACTGTCGTCTGGCTTACTTCGAATCCTGTAGTACGATAGATCATTATATTTGCAAGTGCTAATACCCAAATAAACAACATCACCATCGTCTGAACAGCTCACTTACACAAACACAATCATTGATGAGCGCTAGACAAACAAATTAATCGGCAAATTTCTGTTTAGTTAATTGTGTTTTGGTGGACTTTTCTTTCAGTTTTATGTATTATAAATGCGAAGGATGTGAGAACTAAATAGGTTCTGTAGTCATAAGGGTTCTGTCTTCATTAACCTTCGATCCGCCATAAAATCTTTATTCAGCAGTGGTTTTGTTTGTTGAAGAATTTTTTTATCAGTAGGAGTAATGTTCTTAAATACTCAGACCTTACAACGCAGTTTATACAAATTATCCCATTCCCGAAATGTACATCTATAAACAGTCGTTTAAAATTATAATTTTACAGTTGGTTTACTATGAAATCGTAATGGGATCACGAAATATTCATTCTTAATCCATTCCACTTGATGAGTACATTTGAAATTCACTTGGTGAATTTGTTAAGAGCTAGAAGAACGTTGATTAGTTCATTTAAACAAAATTTATGTTAATTTTAATCTTTAAAATTATCACGCGAGGATTAAGTCTGAGAAGACTGAGAAATAAAATAAACTATATGAGGTCTTATATGGTATGTTTGCAACAACCTCTATTTTTGAAGATTTTGAAATTCTATTACAACAGATGATTCAAAAATAATTATTTCGTGAATCATAACTTGCGAGCTTTTAAATGTTACTTCAATGAATCTTCAAGAAATCAAGAATCTTAAGAAAAAATTTTGTTAAAAAGCTCGAAAAAATTAGTGTAAAAAAAGTCGCTAGACCATAGACAAGAGCCGAATACCTCTGAAATTATAAGCCTAACACCTCACACTAGGCTACTCTGGGCACAATAAAACAAAATTAATCTAACGAAATAAACCAGTTTTTTACATCAAGGATTTCGCTTGTGCACGAATGATTTATAATCGCATCGGAAATTGCAATTAAATTATTATTGACCATATAAAAGTTCCTTCCTGTAAGTACGTACTTGATTGTGTGCGGTCGATGAATCCCAGTATGAAAGGAATAATTGCATAAAAGAGCATGGGGTGCGCCTTCGGGACTTAAATCATATTTTTCCCCCAGTTTTCCTTTATATTGTTTTCCGTTTATTACTGGGGCTATTTATCTACTGGTTTTGTTCTGGACAGCCCTGGCTTTCCGCAACTATTCGAATTCGAATCTGGAAATTTATTGATAACGATATTTTCAGGGATTTAATATTTTTAATATGAATTTATGGATTCGTGGAACGTCTTAGCTCGTTACACAAAATGTTGTTTCGCTTCAGTCGAGGTGCTTTTTTTGGGTTGCTTTAGGTTTGTTCAGAAAAACGCTTCCTAAAGAACTTCTAAATTATTCAAATAAAATAGCATAAATAAATTACTAAAACAAACGTGTCAAATGATCATCGAGTTATTGTCAGTAACGGATAATAACCTACCTTGAATAGATTGAATAACCATAGATGCTACCTTAAAGGTTTTGTTTTTGTGTCGGTGAATACCATCACACGTAATTCACAGCTAAGGAACACACTATTCAGCTATTGTCAAATATGTTCATTTAATATAGACAATAAAAAATACGAAGCTTTGTAAAAAAAATGACTGCCATCGGAAATACAGCAACTATAGGGCGAACAATACCAGCAACCTGTGAAAAAATTGTCGCAACTGGCATGATATTGCCCTGTATTGCCCCATTAATCGCTCCACTAGTCTTGGTAATAGCTGTCTGGCAATTAATTGCTCGTGTACGAGCAATTCCATCCTAATCCTATTTTCGTAGGTATTTTATTCAATGCGTGAAAGCTTTATTACAGTTTGAAGATATCGGCAAATATTTGCCAGTTAAGTTTTAAGATTGCAAATTGTGTGTAATCTAAGACATTGATAGTAGGTACAACATATGAAAAACTTTCACTGGAAATATCGGTTGAAACTGTGAAGGGCTTGGTATCCTAAAATTTATTTCGCCGCGGTATGTTGTATGTTTGTAGGCATAAGATTCCATTATACTGTCGAACGACTCAACAGTTTGATGAAGATTGTTTAAATTGTTTTTCAGTCTTCAATAATCATCGCTCTAACTCTTTCAGTTTCTATCAAACTGAAGACAATATTTAGCACCACTATATGTATATAATAACTAGCATGGCTATTTTGCACACTTCACTAAACACGGAAGAATCTAGGTAACAATGAGCTCAATCGGTCGATATCTCACAATAAACTTCGTTCGCTGATGGAGTCATAAAATCAATAATAAAAACAATAAAATAAAACACTTACTTGCAATAAGCATTACCCAAAAATTTAATTACGAGCCATTCCGCAGACCACAAAGTACCTAAATCGAAATTTTCATCTAATAAAATTACATCACCGTAACGACGTCTACATAAATTGAGCAATATAATATTAAACTGAATTCAATTGCGAATTGAAAAGAAAATAAAAAATGCGGCTCGTGTTCTGAGCTTCTAGCAAGGACTTCCCAAGCTTCAAATTCATATATCCTTTTATTGAGACAATAAAACCGAAACGAATAAACTCTCAACTACAACAGGAGCCAAAATTAAATCCGCCCAATGCGAATTTCGGAAAAAAGCCCCCTCCCCCACAATCTTCTTCTTATGCAATAAACTGGCATCGGTATACTGCTTCAGCTGTGCGTTGGACGAAGAATGCCACCCTTGAAAAGGTCCCTTTATGATTCGTTTTCAAGTAAACACGACGTGCATACGTCATCGTGGGGCTAAGTGAGACCCCCCATAAATTCACATTGATTCTCCGTTTGAGAATCCTAAGCTCTGTCGTAACTATACATAAATGCCTGTACACGTGACAGGTGCCATATTTCACGCTCTCACGCACGCACATTACTGCCACTGGTACGTACATTCGCAAAGAGTCGTGGCTTTTGGGGTGAGACCACCCAACTCCATCCTTTTCGTATTAAAAGCCTCCCACTCGAAACAAGGCTCTCGAAAGACGAAAATATGTTGCATAAAATCATAAAAAAGTTTAATCGTTGCGAAGATAACCGTGGAATTGCCGTCTGATAGTTTCATCTAATATCGCTCACAGGACCCGTCCATTTATTATGGGTTTCCGCAAAACAAAAACAAAATAAGTTTATTTTTATTGGTGGAAACTGTGATAAATGAGTTACAAGGCGTGACACAACATTTGACGACTAGTTTAGCGAGTGGATACAAGTAACTCAGATTTTGTTTGTTTGCTTGTTGCCCGTCCCGAAAATCTTAACATTTTATTTATGTCTGTTCTGCCAAATAATGTGTTTATTAAGCGATTAATTTTCTGAGTTTACTATATGTTGTTATTAATGGTAGTTCGAACCAAAAGAATTTTGATATTCTTCTTACAGCTCGAATTTTTTTTGAATGTTTTGGTATTGCTACGAGATTTATGTTGATTGGTTGGATATGCTAGTAAAATATATAATTGGCTGAGCATTAAAAAAGTTGACAAATTTTTTGCAATTTAAGGTATTTACCCATTGAAGGGAAATAATAATAATTCATAATTTTTCAAACTTTTATATATTTCTGTATGCAGTTTCCAGTTTGGCATTATATCTCACATTGCCGTATCAAAAAATTGCAGATGGCCCAAAATAAAGTCCTAAAAATTTTGGAATGGGAACCTGGAATGAAGAAAAACGTTAGAGAAAATTGGACTGAGTTTGGGTAAAAGGAAAGTTGCTGAAAAAGAAAAAGGTAAAATCTAAATTCGAATTTGTTAAATGAGAAATAAAATTTAAGTGTTCGACCGAAAGAAAGTTTCAGTTTCTGAATTTACGAAATCTTCACAACTTCATTACAAATAATGAGATTTATGGAGAATATTGAGTTATCAGATTTCAAAAGAAAATATCTTAAAAAGTACATAGCTACTGATAGCACCTACGATTCACATATTACTTACCATTCAGAAATGACAGGGCAATAAGTTTGATAATGGAATTTGCCTTCATCTAATTATAGCTTTATTGAGCTAATATTATTGTCATAATTTTTTTTTTTCTCAATCAAATTAATGGCACGTCATCTTCTCGTCTCCAAAATTTCATTACTATGCCTCATGTCATTATAATTCTTTGAAGCTGAAGTGTTGTCTGTCCCTTACTCTGTCACGTTCTTGATTTTCCTGAAATTAAAATTACCCTACAGTGAAAAAAAGATGAATATCTCAAGTATCATTTTTTGCTTTTGCTATTAAAGTCTGTCTTTAAAATTAGCATTGATAACTTTTTCGGATATCAGCGAATAAAGGGCTATGAAGTTTATCAGACAGCCTAAATTTCGAAATGATGTCTACAACGAGAAAAATCGGCAAGGGTATTTTAAGCTCTTAGCATACGAAAATTAATTAAATCCAAGCGCAATGAGAAAACTCTTTTTCATGCCTGTTCCTTGTAGAGCTTTCTCTTGGAATAAGTTTTCTTAGGGGCATGGGAGTACGTGTATACTGACCATTGGAAAGACGTTTAGGCTTGTCGAGAATAATACTTCCCTTTACAGACACCGTAACCATTGGAAATTCAGAAATAAGTAGACCGTCTGCGCCAGTTTCTTTCAACGAAGCTAAACTTGGTGAAGAGCTGGTTTGTGTGAATTACGTAACCCAAGTATATCCATTGAACGAAGGAAAACAGTCGATGGTAAAGGTATAAGATTACAGCTGGACGAACTCTTTCGGAACAAGTTCTTAAACTGATCTTACCAGTGAAGGTATTTCAAGACAGTGTATAAGCCAGCGATCAGTCACAGTCGGGCAGAACCACGTAAAAACTTTGGCGCAATTCGATGTTAACCGCACTTTAAGGAGGAAAATAAAAAAATATTCGCCACTGCGGTTATCAAATTTTTGTATTCATCTAATCTAAAAACGCGAGATTTAAATTATTATTTATCTGAAATATACAATATATTCTTACTTCCAAAACAAGTCACGTATCTCGCAAACAAAAAAACCACCACGACCATAAGTCTTTCATAAAATCCACTGGGGGCACAAACGTTTCCATTAAATTTCGCGGTTATGAAATGAAATAAATCCTTCATTTCCAAACGTTTTAATTACATCGAAAAATATGTTTTGTGGAGCTAGTTACACGTGCTAACCGCTTTGATTACATCACACAGGAAAGTCCCATATTATTTTTTATAAAATATTATCAGTCACGTGGGGCTTTCAAAAACGAAAGAAAATTATCAAATTTCTGTTGAAACTGTTGAAAATTGTTTTCATTTATTTGAGTGCCTTTTATCCTTGTTAACAGTTCGAGAGATCGTGTAAGGAATTTTGAAGTCGTTCAATTATTTTGTGTTTTTATGCCTTTCGGGTTCCAAAGCAGTCTGTGGCGGCACAGATAGTTTAGGATGCTGTGAATCACATGAAATGTTTTTGAAAGACACTAGCAAATTTTAAGGCATTTAATAACAGTTTGATTGTCACTAAACAGTTCACTTTCAAAGCCTATCATATTTTCAAACTGAAAGTTTTTCACTTAGTTATACCTTACCGTGAACTAGCTTTACCGATGTTAAATGCTATTTGGTTGGACTTTGCAGCAAGATGCTACGAAGCGAAGTGTTGTAATCCTCCCTGACAGTCAAGCCGCTATCAAGACCTTAGCTTCGTTTACCGCATTCTCTAAACTTGTAGCCTACTAATGAAGTCAAGTCAAAGTTACTCTGCTTTGGGTCCCAGGATACAACATACAACATAGTGGATAACGAGCTAGCAGACGAATTAGCTAGGCAAGGTTCAGCTCTTCAGGGATCCCTCGTAGAATCAGTCTGATCACACTAGGGACTGTTAATCAAACACCAAATATTCACAAACTTTCTCACAAATGACAACTCCAGATGGAGAGGATTGACCAACTGCGTCATATCCATATCTAGAAAGATATGGCAAAATTGAAAAGGATTCTCCAGTTTATTTACCAACTAGGTACCTCACATATTGGATCATTCCATCAAAAATCGCCAAAAAGTTTCCGCCAAATTTTGTTCCTTACCATCTCCTCTTCTTTTGGAAATTTTTGTATACGTGAAGAATTAGTAAAAAAAATATAATTTCAATTTTTTGTTTCTATCTAATTTTTTTTGAAAGGTATGTACCTATGTATGTTAGTAAGTTTTCGCAAAGTTTTCGTCCGAGTCCTCTTTGAAAATTCATATCTCTTGTAATTGTTATCCTAGAATAATGAAATAGGGATTATTTTAAAGGAAGAGGCTGTCGCAATTTAAAAAAAAAACTAATAAAAAGGGTACGTTATAACCAATATGTACGTTATAAAAGGGTACGTTATATCCGTACAAAAATACAAGAACTTTTCACATTTGTGCATGGGGATGTAAAAAAAGTACTTCATAACAGAAAGTACGTTATAAAAGTACGCTTTATAAGCGGGTTGTACTGTATTAATATATTATGACCTTAATGTTGAAGATCTACGCAATCTATGGTTAAGGAACACTCTACTACACTTTCGATAGTATCGATAATATTGATGGTTTAGTAAAAAACTATTGATATTATCGAAATCCGAAACTATCGATGTTTAAGCAACACTACCTCAAAGACCAAGTTAAAAGAGTTGTAGTATCAAAACGGCGCTTCCTGTGCTAATTGGACCCCGTTTTCCGTAGACGGGCCACCACGTAAACCAACGAACCAACCATTAAACTTTGGTTAATCATAAGATGCTTTAACTTTCATTCATCTAAAACACTTGAACCGTGCTCTGTAATACGTGTAAAATATAGAGGTTAAGTTGTGTATTTTTTGTTGGGAAAAACATATGTGCGGATGATATGTTCTACCCTGAGGATTCGAAAAATTTTCTTACTTTTCTAGACAAAAGTAACTGTTGCACTATTGTCCATTTAAATGAAAGGAACCGACCACTGGCAAACTTGTTGAGCAAATGAAACATTTGATTAAAACCTAGCACATTATATGCTCCCGATTCTATTCCATGCAAACTACTCTAGCCAAATGCATAGTCTAACTGCACCGCTTTAATTAAAAACGAACCGAACCGAACCAAAAGGACTCATAATAAAAAGTTAGGTTTACAACGTAAACAGCACATCAGACTTATAGAGCCTGAAATCAGGTGCGTTCAGACCCCATCACATGCTCTCCATTTTGTCAAAAACCCAGAGCTCCTAATTAGGATAACGTTGAGCAGATTCCTGAATGTTTACATCCTCGGGCCAGGCTCGTTGTTAGGACGCACGCTAACAAAGGCGGCATTTTCCATTGAGCTTTGTGCACAACTGCCTTTTGATGAAAATCCAACTGGAGGTTGTTGTGTTACGCCACCATGTTATCTCCACCATACCCTCTACCATACCACCCCAACTCGGCATTAGGACACAAATAGCAAAAACTGACTACTGGGGGCCATTTGGACGATTACGTTTCTCACAGTGTGATAAATGTTTTACGGTTGGCTTGGAGTACGATTGTTTACTGCCGAGCTTGTTAGCTTAGGTAATAAAATTTCAGACACAAAAGGATTTTACGGACTTTCTTCGGGATTTTTTCCGAGGACTCCAATGACTGCTTTTGTTGTGGAAAGCAAATTTTTTTTCCAACATTCATCCCTTTTCAGCTTTTTAGGTACCACCATATTTCGATGGAGACTAATTTTGAAATGTTTAAATAAATGTTACTTTTGTTATTGAATTAATTTAAATTGCTGGGTTTTGTTTTCAGGATTTTGTATTCAACTTAACGTATATACTTTACATGGATGAATACGAGCGCTTAGGAAATAGGAATAGGAATATAAAAAGCCACAACTGTCATTCAATGGAATTTCAGTTGATTTCGGTAACAGTTAGCGCTGACGGCAGTTAAAAGAAGGCCATATCAGCTAAAATCATCGATTTTATATACAAGAAAAAAGGTTGGATATTACGTAGATATCAGCTCGCTTTTGTACTATATGCACATTATTGTGACGATTGACGATATTATGATTTGCATACGACCTGGGTATCCAAGGTATAAAACTGCTACTCGTACCCTTCAAAAAAAAAAAGAATTATTAAATTTTACCTCTTACCTATGGTAGCACCAAGCAATTAAAGTTAGGGTTGATTTTCTGAGTGGAGACTAATTTTTGGGTTAATGGAATCTTTATGCAAATGTTCTGAATTAAAAACTCGCATATGAATGATGCACCATTGAAGTAGAATTTCATTGTAATCAATGGCTAGCTCCCTTCGGGCTGTTCGCTCAATTTCACTTTCAGATGACAGGATGAAAATTCAAATGGAATATTTAATTCGTGCGACGAAAGCGAACATGAAACAGATACTCGTAGGTATAAATTAAAAAGCCAAAAATGTTCTCTGCACTGCGGAGGGAAATCCTTTAAAAAATATTGCAATTGTTAACATTCACTCGAGCTCATATCCTGTATTTAGTATTTCATAATTTAAACTCCGAAAATTACAGCATCTACTTTATGGCAGCTCTGGTTCGCGTTAGTCCGATTCGCTACGAAATTCTGATTCGAATTGTTCTACTATCACTGGAGAATGGATACGGAAAACTTGGGCCTGCC
The DNA here is from genome assembly GCA_949128065.1 of Beris chalybata. NCBI lineage: Eukaryota > Metazoa > Arthropoda > Insecta > Diptera > Stratiomyidae > Beris > Beris chalybata. The sequence continues at coordinate 2,533,579 of OX421894.1, read as the reverse complement.
CTTTTGTTTCCTGTTTATTGTTAAGCTTCGCCCATTCCATTCTCAACAATGTCATACTTCATCCCAGATAATGTCGAGCATGTACTAGCTATAACGTTCATGAATGTTATGTTGCTGGTGTATGACGACGACAAGGACGACGAAAATAGAAAAAAAGTACACGCTTTAAGTTAAAAATTGTGCTACATGACTGCCAGCAAGGCCGTAACGAGTCCTTAATCTTAGCCCCTCTCATCTCGGTGGATGGCTTGTTGTAATCCAGTGGAAATATGAAACACCAAGTTTCCTACCAGAAATACACGTTTGTTATGAAGGACGAAACCTTTTTCATTTCTTTTCCATTCGAGAAAATAATGTGCCAATTGTACAAGAACGAAACGTGCACAGCACGCCAATCAATATTTTTGACCCCTACTTTGTACTTATTTCATAATTCAACCGATGTGCACAGATTCCTAATCATTAAAATAATAATTGAGTTAATAAAGGACAGCTTGCTCAATATACAATGTTGAAGGATGCTGTGGACGAAATCATTCCAAAAACGAATTATTTTCATATAAAATTAAAAAAAGGTTACCAAATTCCTACGGCATAGAATGGCTAAAAACATATCCTATCTTGCTCCATCATCACCATCAATGGCGACAGTCGCGACAGTTGGGCCCTGGTTAACTAATACTTTTTTCGTCAATACATTGCGAAAACGACTGTATTCTGGTAATTTTTTTAGCTCAAAATGTGAATCTTCTATCGATATTTTATAACACACATTTTTATATGTAAGTATACATACAATTTTATGAATATTTACATCAAAATAATTGATAGTGATTTCTTAATTTTAATGGAATGTGATTCATTGCAATAAAGTACGGTTCAAACATATAGGTCACGAAAAATATTCGATGGTTTTGTTCATTGATCCAAATTTTTTTTTTTTTTGTTTAAAGAAAACCGATCATTAATATTATGAATAGAATTTTTCCAGTGCAATAAATAGTAATGGACAAGAGAATGTCAGAATTGGGAACTTCGAACCTTAATATTCAAATAGAGAAAGATACTAAAGATATATTTATACTTCCAGCTCTATAGAATCACTTTCCACAATGTGCCCTATTTCCAGAGATATGCCATATAAGTCTACATGGTACAGAGCTTAACGCAACGATATTTAACATAGGACCATCGGTATTTCTGAAAGAAAACAGAAAATACATCAGGATTATTGCTCCTATAGTCCTTCGGTTTTTATTGACTATTTTTATTTCCTTCTGAGAAAGACCTACAGTTCGTATCCCTGAAGGCTCGTATCTTATGCGAAGAATTTCATTAAACAGAATTACATTAAAGTAATGAGAAACTCGAAGCTCATATTGTTAAACATAGCATAGGTACACTTACTATATTCAGGGTTGAGTTTCATGCGAATAAACTTCACTTTAACTGATTTTGCAAATTCTCCAAAACTAATATTTCTCTTTCCTGAATTCGAAATGTAATGAAATTCAAATTCAATTTGAAATGTGCACGTCCTTAGAAGTCCTTAGAAAAATACAAGCGAAATATTAAGCTGTTGCATACATCGTAAATGCGTATTCTGTATACCGACCGTGGAGTGGGCACTTATCCTATTTTACGTATGTAAGACTCTGCAAAATACTCTCGACCCAAATCTTCACCATTTCATCCCCAAAATCGGCAACGGCTCTGAATAGAGTCCTACATTTATAGAAATCCACCATAAGAACCTTCCCATGTCGCTATAAAACTCGCAACATCGTTGAAAGGTATCGTGTCTGCCAAGAGATGAAGCGTCTTGTAAGTCAAGCACATCTTCCGTCTAACTCCTGGTCCTGGAATTTCACATCGGTTTAAAAGAGGGAACGAACTACATGCTAGCGTTTGGTACTAAAATTTACACTGAATTTCATCAGCCTTGTGACAAACCATTTCAAGTGTGAAAAGCAGAAGCAAGGATTCCTTCCACCTGAGAAGAGAAATTCAAGAAAACCGAATGAAGGAAGTTTATGGAAATTCACGCCGATGCCTTTTGTACTTCTGCCCGAATTTTCACGTTCTTGTACCTACGGAAATTTCTAGATTTAAGGCGCTGACGGTGCGCTAAAATATCGACTGCAATCAAATTTAATTTTCCGGCCACCGCGAGCCAGGTTCAGATACTCTTCCGGGGACTTGAACGATATTTGGGGCATAATGCGTGTTTGAGAGTGTAATAAGTTTCATTTCTTTGACACCAAGATTCATGTTCCTGCCATTTATCATCATTTCGGATGATTTGAAATTTTCAATTAGAATTTAAGAATATTACTTTCATTTCTTTTTTTTTTTGATTCAGCGATTTGTCCACGTAGAAAATTTTACAATTTCACATTTCTTACAAAGAATGGTGTAGGTTGCTAGAAGATTTTTACTACATACATTTCTCCATAAGTTATGGCAATATTTCATCTAACATGTCATGTAAATTTTCATCTGAGCTCTGTACAATCTTTATGAAAAGTTGTTATCATCTCTTTTAGACTTACCATCGTCTAAAAGAGTCAGTCATGTGAATGGTTTATGGTATAAACACAATTGAGAAGAAATTCGCCAGCGGCGACGAAGTTCGCTGTCAAACTTTTAAAACTGTACCAAAACAAACGCACTGACGCAGAATTACGACGGCAAGCGGCTGGCGAACTTTACGTGTGTTGCGGTACAACTCAGCGAACTTCGTCGCCGCTGGCGAATTTCGTCTCAATTGTGTTTATACCATTAGTCTGCCGGAAACTCTACTTCAAAGTACTAAGCGTGCAAAATGTGCATCATCTTCAAAACGGGTAATCATCCTACTCTTCAAAATTTGAAAGAAAAACATAACTGTTGGTACCATTCTTGCGCCGGGTCGACTTACAACTATTATAGTGACATCAATTCCTTTTTCAACTTTTAACACTAAACTTAATAAGCAATTGTCTCGCACTGTCTCGTACAGTTTCGTGTTTTCTAACTGATAGTTAAATTTGTAAGCTGATCCAAATTGCCTGAATTATAGAATATTAATAATTCTTATCTTAACCAAACATGATATAGGTATGTATACAACTGATTGGGAATAATTTTATTTTTTGAAATATCTACCTAATAGGTATAATGTCATACATATCAGATGGAAGGCATACTATGCGTGTAAACTTATGCACGGGGTAGGAAAAACAATTTAAGGAAAAGGTCAGTAATATCATTAAATATTATTCAAAGACTTGACCAAAAGTTAGACCTCATTGTCCCTATATAACAAAGTATCTAACTTTTTATATTAAAAAACTCCTAGGTAAATTTTTAATTAGCTTGACTATCAGCTGAAAAGTTTTCCTTTATGAAAAGTCCACCGGATCCCGAAACTGAGATTGATGAAAAAAGAGACACCCGTCAATCTTGTTAAAGTATGACTGCAGTTGAGGACCTCTCTTCCCTCGGCAGTGGGTGGCCGTAAAATGACGACGAATATAAACAACTTTTCACTTTTTTTTCCTACTCTCCAGGAGGACCATAAACCACCCATTTTTTAGTTCCACGATTAAAAGCTGTTGTGAAAAATCAATGGAAGCTCTTTAAATTCGATTCAATTTCCCAAATGGTTTGAGTTGAGGGTCAATCTAGCCGGGACATTACAATGTTTCGGTGACGTTAAGGGCGTCCTTTGTGCACAAACAGGAATGTTCGTGTACGACAGGCATACCTACACTATGCTGAAATTCAAAATTTAATATTCTAGGGGCTTTACAAAAAAGTATGTACCCAGGATGTTGTAACTTCAAATGCTTACCAAAGCAACGATCTAAATTAGAGTTTACAAAGACGGCAAGTCCTTGAATATCAAAAACAAAACAACTCCAGATCGTAAATATATTTCTTTTTATTTACAGAATCTGAAAGGTACGACAATTTCATTTATTACTTGAATTGTACTGTGTGAGTATCTCAACATATTTTACGCCTGGATAACGATTTGGCCTTGTCTAAAACCTTTAAAATTGTTTCCGTTCAAGGAGGGAAGTTGAACTGTACAGGTACTTGGTGTGAAAAAAAAAATTATGGAAAATTAGCTGGATGGCAATCTAAAGTATTCCCGGGGAAAGAAAAACCTCACTCCTACGGGCTTCCCTATTCAGAACCGAATTCTTCATATTCTCGAAAATGTGCGTCTATCGGTTCCATTTCAATCGATTTTTTATGGGACAGGATGTAGTGCTCGTTCATATCGTCATTGAATGAAATGAATACGAACAAATGGAAGATTGACGTTGGATTAAATAAAAAAAAGGCTATACAAAGCTCATGTCTTTTCCAGGAAATTTCCATAGATAACTCACCGTTCTGAAAAGGGGCTATCGGATTAGGACTGGCAAAGGAAATCCTTAAAAAGATCGAATTCAAAAATCGAATTGTCAATGAAAATTTATGTAATTTATTTCCTTTTTGGTATATTAAATTCTCGTAGCTTGAATAATTCAGGACATGATAAGATCGTGCGACAATAGAAATTTTAAAGCAGGGGTGGCCAACCCGCGGCCCGCCTTGATTATTTTTCCGCAAAGATTTCTTGCGACACCATATTTTGACGAAAAGTTTATTGTTTGCAATGTTACCGCGAAGCGATGTTTTGGAGTAGGAAAATCTAATATGGGGATATATAATGATATGTGGCCCGCAGAGCTATGATGCATTTCGAATGCGGCCCGCGAGATCATTTCGGTTGACCACCACTGTTTTAAAGGATGCGTTTCCAAAGAGTTTTGGCGATTTGAAGTGGTTGGCATGATCGCCCGATTTAACCGCTGTAGACTTCTTCCTTTGGGATTTTTTGAAATCACGAGTCTATCAGAACAAGCCACAGACTCTGGTAGCTCTCAGACAAGATATCCGACAAGAGTGTGAGAACTTATCGTTCGAAGTTCTCGCCAAAACTATTGAAATTGCAGTGAAAAGAGCCCAAATGATCATCAACAATGGCGGCTCATACTTGACCGATACCATCTTCAAAAAAGATGGAAAATACTATAAGGCCCAAATAAACATAAAAATAAAATATGAAAATACAGTGCAACCTGGTTATAATGTACCTTGGGTGAACCACAAAAGGAGTTAACTCAATAACCGATATTACGTCATTGCCAACATAAGAAGCTTTCACTTTTGTGAATGGGTATTGAAGAAAGGTACGTTATAACCGAAAGTAGATACGTTATAAAAGTGCACACTTATAAGGTTACACTGTATTAGTGCAAAAAGTAATTATTCGTTATTAAGTATTCGTTATTAAGTATTCGTTACTTGAAAAGAGTACCGAATACTACTTTACAAAAGTATTCGTTACTAACCCGACTAAAAAAAATTCCCGCTTCTGAGCGGATGACCTTTTTTTTTTTTTTAGCTTCTCACATTCTGTTTGGTACTCAAATCCCAAAAATTCCCTCGGATGACCTTCTTTTGCTCACACGAAGTACTCAATAAAGTAACGAATACTAGTAACGAATACTAAATTGAAAGTATTTAGTAATTATTCGTTACTCCAAAGTAATCGCTTTGCACATCACTACACTATATGTGGTTTCATTTTAAAGATATAGCAAAACAACATCGAGTGGGTTTAAGAGTCACGTAAATGGAATAAATCTATGAACAATTCCTATTTCAGTAAACTGACTCCCCAAACTTCGCTCGTATGCCTGCCAACACCTATTTGGTGGCTGGACACCAAAAAGTTATCTTCTTCTACACTCTGTCAGTATTGTCCGCCATTGAGATTTTAATAGAGAATACACGTTTCGTTCTTATGCAAATCTTCTACATCTTTATATTCACAAATCACAATTCTTTTATCTAGAAAAAAAGTTAAGTAGCAATTCAATATAAGTATGTATTTTAGCCATGAATATGTAGAGTTTTTGTTCTTGACAGTTGAAGGCACACTAAAGTGTTTTTACTGCTCTTAGGTTGCTTCAATTTATGTCTGTACATTACAATGTGAACCTTAAATTGCTAATAACCGCATTTTGATTCCAGCTTACCTCCCAACTAAAGAACTTGGCCGAGGCTATCGTTTTCACAGAATTTAATTCAAAAACTTTTGAATTATTCACAAACTTTCATACTTTTTTTCTCAACTCTCAAATACTCGTGCACCCTAAAAACATCTAAAATATCGTTGTAAAACACTCCGTTTCACCCTAAATCGTATCTTCCCCATCTTTGAATTTCTCACCGGAAATGGATGCTTTTATGTGCATGCGAAAGACAAAAAGCAATTAATCATTAAAAGAACTCGAAAACGAAAAATCTTCCGTTTAGATTTGAATGTCTTTAATTTCGGCCCATTACCAGAAAACATCTTGCAGATTTGAGACTTCCCTCGTAAATTAAAGAGAACAAAGATTTAGCTTCGCAATTGAGATTTCTCTATCACTTTCTTTAAGTGATGGAGAGGGTAACGTTGTCAGATAAGATAATAAATAATTCACAAAACATCGAATAGCTAAATTTTTATTTTTGAATTTTTAACAAAATATAAACAGAGATTAAGGAAATACACAAGTTATAGAAGAAATCGACTATATACAATCAGAGAAAGACATGGTATTTCTACTAATGATGTAAAGATCGTAGATTTAAGTCTTACCCAGCCATGGCATTATCTGAGTCTTCATTCAAATTTCTTTTACTTGTTCTCAACAATGCCAGTACCATATTTATGTCATGTGGGTTTCAATTCGGAACTTTCGAACATTGAATCGCAATTGCACTCGCATATTTGAATTCAAATGGACTACCTACTACTTTAGCAAAAATTCAGAACTTATACAGTACTGGTACTGCCGAAACGTATAGGTTTTATTCGCTAAAGCATGCGAATACAGAAACTGTGCAGGAATAGGTACTTGCACGTAATACAGAAATTGACAAACGTAACTTTTTCTACTTTCTACCAGTTCGAATATGCCATGAATTTCATAATTTTGCATTTCTCCCTAGGGTTAACCACGAATTCTGGGTATTAGAACTTTCTTCTAACTATTTCAAGATTCGGAGTCCATGTAGTTTTTATTACAAGTACTGATTTGCTGGACTCTATCTGACAGTAATCGGAACTTGGAATTCTGGTTAAGTTTCAGTCTGCAGTATAACATTTCATTTCGGGACTGACCTATTTTTCTTCACTTCTCGGCATTCTAATACCAGGAATCTGTGATTAATTTTTAAGTGCTCAATCTGTTACTGAGTGACCCGGTTTGGAATCACTTACTCTGCTCCCCGACTAAAGTGCTCTTTATTGTCGTACTCATTTAACACATTATAAAAATCAATTTGTAACCATCGTACAGAAAACTTTGACCAATATTTTCTCACGACCTATCTAACATCAAGATCTGCTAGAATATTTACATCCTTCAACTTTATTATCTTTGAGTAAATTCTCTTAAATTTTCGGCATTCCCAATCCATCATTTCCGACAACTTCTACACTGCCTTCCTTACAGAAAATTGAGTTCATTCCACGACATAATTTTCATTACATTCTCTGACAAGTTAATCTGGCAAACGAAAACCGAACTACTTGAAAATGAATTCGTCGAAAATTCCAGCAACATGGCGAGCATAACTTACGATTTTAGGTCAGATTTTAAGAGGAATGAAAACTTTTCTGCAGCATATTTCCGCTGAAAATCGAGACCAGCTTGTTGAGAAAAGAACAACGCTTTGTAATTACACTATGCAATTAATTTTCGAGTTATGATAATTTATTTTAGGACTGCTCTTGTATTTTAAAGATGAATTTTTCACAATAATTCGGGAAAAAAGTTTTCATCTAAAGTTGTGAGAGCGATAACAATGCCTTAGCACAGTTGAGAATGTTTCCGCATGTTCTTTCAGACTTGAAATAATTTGAAGCATGTTTTAATAAATATGATAGAAATGCTGCCGTTTAAAATGATTACATTTCTAAGTTGAAATAGGATGTTTTATTGAAAATTAGCATAAAATAACTCAGCTCTGTAATAGTTATGTTCATATCTATGTATGTATGTATATAGACTCTTAGAATATTTTTTGATTCACTCCCTTAGAAAACGCGATCAATCTAACCAATCGATCTGCGCCATCTAGAGCTCAGTTCTTCCTAGATTTAAAAAACCTAGGTTTGTCGAGACTGCAAAAAAGGTCGACTCAAACTCGAAATAGTTTGATTACGACTCGACGAGACAGTTAGCGAAAATACCGAAATTTTTTCCATCATCATCATGACATTCCGCCAACTAAGCGATTTTACGAAGTTTCGTTTTTTCAGTCCGAATCGCAAAATTTTTTCTGATTCTAAACCCTTCCAAACGTAACCGACTCCTTAACTTGAACACCGAACTCCGACTCAACCCTGGCTTGCACTACCGACATGATTATTTCAAAAACTGTAACGCATTTCATGGACTTTATACTCAATGAAATTAATTTCGCAACAAATTTTCACTCTGAGCTGCATAAAATATGTAAATCACGAGAAATATGTATCTGATATAATCAACCACAATAAGAAAAGAAAATACTTCATTCGTCTATTCGTTTGCTATCATATGTGGTTTATGGTAATACACACAGCTCTTGCACCAAATTCGCCCTCCTAAAAAGACATGTAGTCGGTTTATCGGATTGTGTATAAAGTAGCTCAATTATCCTTCAGTCATATCAAACTCGAAAAGAGAATACATACACCCTCAATAATTGTAACAAATTCAAATTAACGTCGAACTGTGGTCTGAAATTGATTAAGTCAAATGACAAACTCCCCTTCCATACGCACCCCCATCCTCGCTGAATAATAACCTCTCATCGATTACTTGTCATCCAATATATTCCAAATTACTCAATTGTGTTGTTCAGATTTCCGATAAGTGAATCTCTGATATCTCAATCGATTGGCATAGTGAAGTGAGCAGAGTTAGAACTTAGAACCAGCCAATGAATGAGTAATTAATTCAGCAGCCATTGTGAAAGCGACTGAGGACCTAAGAGCATCTAGCAGCTGGAGAAGCTGACCATCCAACACTTCCTTGTCTAGCAGAAAACCAAGCAGATTTTGCTGATACATAGCATCCCTGCCCCAAAGCCAGGACTGTTCAACCTTATGAAAATCGAATTCCGGAAAATTGAAATTTCCATAGAGAGACATATCGCACCAATCTAAGCGTACGCTCTGTCATCACGGTTTGCCACCATGGAAGCAATAGCACGTATGAAAAGGTATGACACCTGAAAATTGGAAATTTTGATCCGATGAATAGAAAAGAAAACATCATGCAGTGCTGATGGTAATTTTTGTTGGCTTGTTACGTGTGGAGCTACAGGAATCAATCTAATCTACACAAGGTGTGGAATGAATGCGAGGGCAACTTTCATTTTCAGGCGGAAAATGAGTAGGGCCAGGAGTTGTCGTCGGAACTTTTCGATTCGAGTAACTTAATAAAATAAAACGCTTTAATCAAACTTCTTAATCATTATTACACTTGACAATGCCTAGATCGGTTAATTCGATGGCAACGTATCCGCTCTCTATTCGCATCAGCAGCTCTCCACTCTGTTTTTCCAACAGCGATGTAGTGATGTACCTACACGTGGAGTTTAGAAATCGTATCCCATTTTCCCCAAGTCACTTGAGTAAAGAAATTCGGTTGTACTTCAACTAAGGTAAGTAAAACCAACAGTCTCGTCCTTGAATGCTTCATTTGTGATCTTAACCGAACTCACAGAAAAAATTATGAAAGCAAAATGACTCGGCCAATTTTTTCGGTAATATTTCAACTACTACACACTACATCATCGAAACTAATTAATTTACCCCGATATCATCAGGTTACATAGCTCAAATACTAATTAATCATGATGACATGAAATATAACAAAAGCACTCATCATATCGTGTAACGTTATACCGAAAATTTCGGTTCAGGAATATTTGCAATGGTAATGGATGTAGTCCTCTGAAGTGTTATCCTTCGAATTATCACACCAGCAAAAAAAAGCACTTACAACTGGAGTCCCTAATCCCGCTGCTTCAGCCGTAAGCCCGTAGATGAGACCACATAATAATGCGTCATACATGAACCTACACCCAATACAAGAACCATTAATAAAACGTGTCCCTGTCAATTCAACTTTCGCGGTCTATGAAAAATTGCCCCAAACGCGTCCTATTATGCAGCATCGGAGGGTGCGTAGTTCTTTCCTCTTGGGGAGGAGTCCCTTGTTGGAGCCACAGATCTGCTCAAAATATCCGCCTACCAATTCCGCCCGACTATTAACTATTAATCACGTTTGAGTGGGACACAAGGCAGGATGAATGTAATCTGGCTGGCCGACGAATAAGTGCTTACGGGCAAACAGACCGACAGACAGGATTTTTATGATAGTCAGGCAATTTGTCCTGAAATTAGTACGGCAATAAGCAGATGATGAGGATTCGGTTACAGGATAATTAACGAATGAATTAGCTACGTATCTATCGAGTAGTGGGAGAGGTTGACCATTTTTTTTAATTCATTATTGTGCACGTTTTGTCTCATTACGGACTTCAGTGCTGTAAGCTACTTTCCATTAGGACATTTTAAAATAGTGAGACACGTAATAGTATGTACATTCTAGCCCCTCCGTTATTATATGACATGAAACTATTGCTCACGTACTCACAGTTAGGGTCCTAATAAAACGCTTTATCTAGTGCATTTCCTGGTAACACAAATCTTTAAATCAATTGGAGAATAAAAAAATAAATCGTACTTTCTCGAAATCTTACCGTGTCGATCATATAGGAAATGAGGGAAAGTTGGATTAAAATTCAAGGTCACAAGAAAAAAATATATATTGTTTTTATTTTTCTCCAGTGAAAAAGAGTTCCAATCGTTTTCTAAAAAATTTTATGAAGTGAACAACTTTAAAAATCTTTAAACCGCACAATTTTCTCTTTATGACGAAAATTTCGATCCTAAGCACGAAGCTACGCACGAGAACCCATTTCCTTGCGAAATTATTACCCAATGAGAGCACTTAATTTTCTTTAGCACAACTTAATTGCGAAACGACTCCAAAATCCTTCGGATACCCTTTCAACCTCATTTCATGTCCGCAATATATTCTTTCGAGTTATAAAATTTCCCACACGAAAGAGCTAAAATTTTTCCTTTTTATTTCGTTGCATGCATGTTCGAATTTATCGGAAAAGACACCTCCCTGTTTGTGAGTCGTGCAACTTTTCGAAAGTTTCTTAAAACGCTGCATCATTTGTGCACCGCGCGTCTTCGATGAATCTTTCCGCTGAACATTTTCAGCCAACGGTTTGAAAATAAGTTTTCTTTTTCTCGGTCTTTTCGTATGCAAAACTTAGACATTTCGGTATCATAATGGCAACACATCCTCTGACAAATTTCTTCTGGTATGTGCAAAGTTAACGCCTTGTTATTGTCCTTGAATAGTCATTCTTCATTTTCGCCAAATAGAAGCGAATGCGACAGACTATCCCAGAACGAGGTAGAGTCGAGTTGATAAAGTGGCCGTAGTTCATACGTGGGAAAATGGAAGTGCATTCTCACATGTGCTGGGTGAAAATAAGAACTTTCTAAAATATCCTGACAGAACAATGTTCGTCACAAGTCTGCCTAAGCGGGTATACCTTTGTTAATTCAGAAGTCAGGAAAGTTGGAAGTTTGTTTAAACTGGAAGAAGAAAAGTTTGTCTGTCCTGGTGACACTATCACGTCGAATATATGCAGTGAATTTAACTGAAGCAAATTAACGTAATTAATTTAACGGTAGTTGCACAAAATGAAAGATGAAGTAGGTACGTGTTAGTTCAAAATTAACACCTGGAGATAGTCTTGGTTAAAGTCACCGGTATGATGGTACTAATCTATACATGAGAAGTAAAAGCTGGTATACCTATCTAGCGTTTCTTATGAATTATTGGTTCAAATTTTGGAAGTACTCTAAAATGGCTGCATATCACGCCTTAACATAAGTATTTACGCGATTTTAGAGGACGTTTTAAAGTATCGGAAATCAACACGTTCTTTTCAATTGTGGTAATTCTTCTATTGTGACATCCGACCCTTGACTTCTGACGTATAAATAAGACTATGTTTCCTCTTTGGTTCAATAAGGCACATCTTAGCTGTGTCTATGTAAACAGAATGAACCTCATCCAGATTAATGAATCTTTGATTTTTTCATCAGTTCAGGTTCATTGTAGCTTAAAGAATATTTTGCTTTCCACCCTCCTTCAGCATAACCACTTATACTCCACCTTCAATGTTGTTCTTCCTGGTGGACGTTTACCGACCAGCCACTATAAAAATGCAAATATCTTATCTTACACAGTTCTTGAAGTTAACTTGGTTTTTTAGAAAATATTCTAATCGTCGTCCTACTTCCAAGCTTCACTTTCAAAAAATTTATATTCAGCGCACTTCCTAAAAACTAACCACTTAAAGGGTCCTCCATTAGGATTACCACCAACCAAAAATTTTAACATAATTGTTTCTAAGGTTGGTGAGCTAAACGTTTGAATACGTCGGAAGTCATGCAGAAAGTCTTAATTTTCAATTTCCCTTTTTCGAGTCCTTAAATCCTGAAAAGTAAAAAAAATTCAGGACACCAAAATCGGATGTGGCCACCTTATGAACCGCGCTAGACGGTGGGTGTATGACAAATGACAAACCTTGACAATATCCGATATATCCTTAATATCTGGGTCTCAGAGTAAAGTGGATGGAACCGCAAGGGACCAGACTGTAGTCACATGGTTGATGGGTCTCCTTATTCCCTTTCCACGAATTAATACATAAACTCTATACTATACTATGTGTTCATCTGATTCGCAGGACATTAGCATACCACAACGATGGAATTTTATTAAAAGATGAGTAAACCGAAGTGAAATGAATCTCAATTGCAAACATCAAGGCAATTTCAGACATTGTATAAACTTTTGTTCTGAAGAAATTTTCTTGCTAAAACACTCCAGAGGATACTCGAAGACTGAAATATTATTCAAATCGCTCTGTCACAAAATATCGAGCATATCCTCCATTGTATTAAATTCTAAATGAAAAAATTGCACAGGAGATTTGAAATCAATTTCGTTTCTCTATCTCGTCATGAAATAAACCAATAGATACTCCTTATCAAATACAATCATCATTTGATGTCGTCGATATTTTTTTCGAGGAGGGAAAAGCGACGGTCTTACATATGCCTAGCTACGTAGAACGCTGCAGCCTTGGGTACCTTATGTGATTATGTGATTTGAAAAATACCTAGGGACCACACGTCGCACTGAAATTTTATTTGAGTTTTTTTTTCGAATCGATTGCTGGAACCTCCAGATCCGATAGATTGGCCAATTTATATGCACATCAGGTTTTTTTTCTTAAAATGTTGAAAACATGTCTCGTTCTTGTATATCCCGAAGGAGGTGCGACAATTCCGAGGGAAGTTTCCCAAGCGTTTAGTGGTAAATAAGGTGAACTTTGCGTGCGTTAATGCAGGGGCGTGTATATGGTAGTGGATGTGATATGTTCCAGTGTCTACCTAAACATCCAATCAAGTTTTATTGTAATCGAATTACACGTGGTTTTATGGTTTTGGGAAACTTTGTGGTATCGACGGTGGCTGTACCTGTGAGTTGTACTTAGGGAGATAGTAGATACTGTTAAACTGAAAAAAGAGCGTAGATAAACAATGAAATAATATTTGTTTGAGTTCTCCTCGAAATAGTAAGTAAAAGTCAAAGAAAATTTATAGAAACCTTAAGGTACTTTTACACGAGCGATTCAAATTGCTCAATTTGCAGCAATATTATAAATATTATTATAACTAACTCAAACCGAAAGGAACCTTACACAATATATCAGAATCAACTTTGCCAACGCCTTGCAAAGATTTCGTCAAGACGAATTGAAAGTTCTCTTAAATGAAGATTAAGTGCAAAGGATTGAAACAGGGATGTCATTTGTGGGGGGGGGGGGGGGGAGGGAGGTCATTTGCCCCCCCCCTTGAATTTGGTATTTTCATATATTATATCTAACAAATGTATATTTATATATAAAAATATAGATATTCATAACATCTAATAAGTCATTATTAATTTTCCAAATAGTGTAAACCATAGTCACTTCATGCTTGTTTTTTTTTAACTGAATAAATTTATGTATTGTGTTCTTTTATCCCCTTACTTAAGATGAGATCAAAGGACTTTCTGTGTGTCCTCCACTTGCTGGTAAACCGAGTATCTAAAGGCACAAAATCGAATAAAGTTTCTTATTTATGATGTCGTAAGCTTGGCAGGTAATTCTAAAACTTTTTAATAGCTTCATCAGTTTCGAACTTACGACATAAACTGAATCGAGTGCAAAAAAAACTTGCAAGAATTGCATAGTACATAGTTAGTTTAAACTTTAAGCTCAAGCCAAACAAAGTTATATACAGGAAAGGGACATGCAACAGGGTGAATATGCGGTGGAACTGTAAGGGTTAAACCGAATTTATTACAATTTCTTTAATTATAGCTTACTCTCCTTCATAAAGTCTTTAGTTCAGTTAATTTGTGTGCTGGAGACAAAGTTGTTCTTGAGATTCGGAAGAATGTTGGCCGCAGGGATCACGTCTGGATTTACCTCAACGCGTGTTGAAATAAGGAATATTAGACCCGGTCATTATTCACCAGTTCACCTTAGTGAGACGGAAATTACAGCTATGACGCGTTATCAAACTTGTAAGATTAGTTTTACGACTGTCACATGACTTCATATCAGTCAGACGACTTGACAGTATTGACAACTGCTCTGCAGTTTTGTCTTTCCTTTGTCAGCCGTAAGAGTGTGCATAAAAACCGAGATTGATATCAATAAATCAATAAGTGATCAGCGCTTTTTCAACACTAGCCTTTGCCTTAGTTCTAAGAGCCAATAAACTCTTGCCCGATATTATATACATAATACATACTGCATTGAAACGAATTTTCGATCCAACAGCAGTGACAAAGCTATTGATGTGAAGAAAATTTTGTTCGAAACGAGCTATAGGACTGGTTGGGTTCTAAATTGAATAACAAATATTTTTCTTATATGTATTTATATATTTACACTTAACTTCGATTTAAGCGTAAAGGAAAAACCTTTTTCGCTATGTTTTTTCAATAAAAGACATTCTGGTCGTTTTCCAATACTCTTACTTCGTCTATGTCTGCGTCTAGTTATAACAGTTATGACGTCAGACGTAGCAAAGCTGTGTCTAAATTCATTTTCGGTTCGTGTCTTGACTATCAGTCAATCTAAGCAAACGTAAAAAAATTTAAACTTTTCTATGGAATTAAATTAATTAATTCTGATCCATTTTGGCAGTTTAACCGAGCTTTTTCTAAACTGTTATAATAGCAATGCTATGCTGTGACGTCAACATAGACGTAGACGTAGACGAAGCAAGGAATTGGGAAACGACCTATGTCTGTCTCAAATTTAATATATTACATTTAAGACTCCAAAGAGTTGTTCGTTAAATAGTCAAATAAACAATGTATGTACTATTAACCAGTTGAGTAAAGTACTAAGATATCTACCAACTTATGGTCAGTTAATTATGAAATAAAATCACGTAAACGTATTGATAGCAGCGTCAGCTAGTCCCGCGACCCCGAGCTTTAAACGGAACTTTAAAGATTCTTTGCAAGGACAAAAACAAAATCCGATGAATAATGAAACCAATTTCTTTCAACCTTTTTCATCTTCCTTCGATATTATAAAATCCTCGTAAAGTTTAATACCGTCCAGCTTTGCTTCAATTTCGCTAAATCAAGCTCCTTACTTCGCAGAACTTGGAATCCTTTTTATCGTTATGTAACGAATACTGAACTTGTAACGTTTTATCACTTGCCGCTTGGCTTGACGTAGCAACGATATTTTCCGTTTTCCTGGATGCAATCAAAATAGGAAAAACATCAGAAACTGTTCAGCAATGCAAGTACTTTCATTCATTATTCAGAACTAAATTAGGTCGAATGTATCATCGAAAAGTTGTAAGGAATTTAAATGATTTACTTGTAGATATGGGAGTGGCAGTTTCTTTTTTCGACGAGGTACCGAAATTCAATTCGTCATTTCATCTGAGAACCCTGTAACTGAATTTATTTATATTCGGAAGTTGCTTATTGATTCACTATTAGCTGCTGTAAGACTGTAGAATTACATCTTAATTTGTCCATGACTTTCACATTGATGGATAAATTTAGGCAAATCAATCCTATTACCATGATGTATAAGTCTATACCGAATCGCCTCGATTACACATCTCTCGATTATGTAAACCTGGCCAAAAACTTTATCCATTCGGATTAATTTCGTAATGGAATCGGACGTAAAACAACATGAAACGTTGCTTCCTTATATCTACGAATTACTTCCGTCGGAACAAGGATAAACTGCTCCATCTAGCGTATAGACTATAGAAATAATAAAATCAATGATACGTAGGTACTAGGTGCGAAGGGCAGACCAGAGATGGAGCCACGATATTGCAAACATATATATAGGTATATACGACCTACATAGAAATTATATATCTTTCTCCGATTTAATATGTAACCTAAGGCAGACGATCAACTGTTTTCTTATGGTGTAAGTTTAATCACCGGAACGAAAGGGATTGTAGCAGTAGTAATGCCACAAGACAGGTAAAGTATCAGAAATTTTTCAAATGTGATAGATTTCTGCAAGCTACCGCATAAGTGGAATTATTCAATCAAAAGGACTTATGTCCTAATCTTTTAAAGGCGCTCTTCAGTCGATATTAGATTCAACAGTAGAAAATGTTATGATACCGTTGACGGTAAGGTTCTAAAGAAACAACGATTAACGAACAATTTGTTAGATTAGAGCAGCACGAAATGACGAGGAGCATGTAATCCGTTGACGAAACGGTTTGTGGTCAATATTGTTACAGCAAATGTCTTAAAAAGTTCAGTTTTGACCAAGTATTGATCAAGTTACTAGCCGCGTATCGAGGCTTGTTTGGTGTTTACTATCGTTATTCCCGTTGCTTTCATTTATCCCATTGCTCCGTTGCTCCCGTTCCTCCCGTTGATCCCGTTGCTTTCGTTGCTCCCATTGCTTCCATTTCTCCGTTGCTCCCGTTAATCTCGCTGTTCCCATTTTTCCCGTTGCTTCGGTAGTACCGATAAGTGTATGAGAAGTATGTCTGCATCGCATTTTTTTGCTCTAATTAGCACCAGCACCGAGGTCAGGTATATAGCAGTTATTTGCGAGACAAAACGATTGACTTGTCCGCCAGTCTCGCCTAGAGTGTGTAGATAGCATTACAATTAAAAAAATTGCATTCCTGCAAATAAAACAATAACCTAAATCTGCTTCAGATTTTTTAAGTAAGTAATTTTAAAAATTTAAATTAATAAGCGTTTTTTTTCTCACCATTCTGGGTTCAATGAGAAAATACTTGACTATTAAACGATGTACCCTTCTGTTGAATTCCCCATACATTTTGAATAATAGAACTTATCTTCCAACAAAAGCACCCTCAGCCATATGTGACCCGATTTGCATTATAACCATAAGCATCCCGAGATTCGTATCGATTTAGCATTTTTATGTATGGGAAATATGGAGAAACACCTTTGCACCATCCAGAGAACTTTTTTTTATACCGAACAGTACACACTAATTCCGCTAAACTTTTCGCTTTATTTGCTGTATTCTTTTCTATCCGCAACTTTAAGAACGTTTTTTTCGTTCGCTAATGTTGTTTTGTATTATTTTTTCTTAGCTCTACCATCGCACTATATGGGCAACATAAGAACTCACTTCCCTATCCGTCTTTATACTCCAAAATGTTTACTTATGCAAAATACAAACATTATCAACAAAGATAACAACAGCACTTTTCCGGGATCCCCTTTCTTGGGATTAGGCGGGGCCACGAAGATGGTGGCTTTTCACGTAAAATGGACTAAGACGAGGACTTGGCTTTCAATGTTGAGTATGGAAGCGGGTCTTAAGTCCTATTTGGCTTTATGCTTACATTTTGGGGACTTTAAAGTGTTTTTTATTGGCAAACTTTTCGAATTGTTTTCCACTAATAGTGAAATTGGAATCATTTTGCTTTTGAATGACTTGGTGCGATTTTCATTTGGATTGAGAAATGAGATTGTGTTTTGGATGAAATGAAAATGTTAATCATTAAAAAAGTATTTTCCGTATTGTTGGAAGATGTACACTAAGTATATGTAATGATATATCTCTCATTTTGGTAGTTAATTGGTATAAGTGCAAAGTGCAGATTGAACAGCTAATTCGTACAGTCTGATATCACATAAATAAACAAATTTCTCATATAACACCCAACGCTACCATCAGCCTTTAAAAACCACCTCATTAAATTGTTCCTGGTATACTTTTTTAAACATCTATTCTAGCCGATCTCGATTTAACTTTCTTTTCAAGTTACTTTAATATATGATTTCTAATTTTAAGTAATTTCTTTGTATTGAAAACTGATGTGTTTAGTATTTCGATTCATTACATTTTATTTAAACAATCGGTCAACATTTTTGCATTTCATATTACATATGAATTTTTCACATCATACAAACTTATAGCAAAATCAACAATGGCTCCTAGAACGGTCAAAAATTGTTATGGTAGATTCATGTCGCCTCGGTAGCCCAGTGTGCGGTTCAGTGATGTGCTGCTTGATACTCATACATCATAGTCCTTGATCTTGGTTCTTTTCAATTGCAAATTTTGTTAGCTCAACTCTCATCTCGCCTCCAAGCTAAACACAAATAACATTCAAAGTCAAACTTTTCATTGCCGCCAGAAACAACAGCTTCCAAACAAATACATAATAGTAAATCCCGAGGGATAGGAAACTTTCCACATTCTCATAAAAGACGAACTATTTCCACATCCATTAATCACGATTGAAAAATGGAAAATAATTAATAAAGAGTGCGGTGACATGATAACCCTTTTCGGACCTAGGATCGCTTTCGGGGCTTGTGAATTGCCAGCCAGAAGCAATCCATCATCGGATTTCACCTCATCCCTTTGTTTCCGGCCTGGTACAGTGGCACAAGTCAATTTTCGGTTGTCTCTAGTTTTCACTAAGTGGACTTTAATATCGCAACTTGGGTGTAGAATGTAGATTGGCTCGGAAAAGTGTATACCGTCCGATAAAAGTAGGTCCTAATGGTAGATGATGGGTTTTGGTTACGAGTGCGGTTATCTAACCGGTTAGGTAATTTAATTCTCTACATTATCACCGTAACCTTTTCGCAAGGAATTTTAAGTTCGTAGACATTGTTTGACTTCGCTCGACTAGGAAGAGTTTAATACCGATCCATCAGGAAGCTATTCGATGTTTTGTAGCTTAATCTTGTCAGTAGCGGTGAAGTCTTGTGCAAATGTGGCCTATTCTCTATTTTCAATTCTCCCTGATGATTATTGTGTTATTAGTTTAGTTGTACCACGTACATGCCAAAAATATTTCTACCGAAACTTTAGTTAGAGTGCGAAGAAGTTTATTTTATTCATAAACAATAATATTTACTTCCTTAAAGCGAAAGCAAACAACAAACATATAAGAACGTACTTCAAGGTAAATAAGTGCACTTGATGGAAGTCACTGGTATTTGTAGTTAATATATTCACAGGAAAATATAAATTTGACAATAACCATAAAAGATACCGGATAAATATCGGGTAGTTGCTACATTTGGCTGATATACGAAATAATACACTTTGTAAAATGTTGGAAAACAACCTTCAAGCACAACTACTGCTTGCCTGACTACTCACACCCACACGGTAGTCAGTACGGAACGAAGAAATGAAGAGTTCCATTGAATGAGTGAGTTCACTCAATGGGGATAGTGAAGTGATTAGAACGCAGGATCGTAGGAACGATGGAACGAAGAGTTCAATGGAAGTACTTCACTGAACTCGTTTCTTAAAGTGAATGACTCGAAGTGAAGTACTTCACTGAAAGGAACTGTTTTGCCCATCTCTACTATGAAGTAGATTTTTTACAGTTACTTATAGTTTTGCTGTTCCGAATATCTCTATCACACCCATCTCTAAATTGTATGTTAAAGTCTCTATCTCTCTCCATTTGGATTATCTGGCCGATTTAAAGCCGCGAAAATAGACAGTGTCATAACAGCATTAAGGCCATTACTTCTCACAGTTCTCCGGCAAGGTCGAACTGCGCACATTTCATTCACAAAGTTCACTATTGTCCTCATATCTACCATTTGCCGTAACTCCTTTCACAGCTAGAACAATGATTTCTCTTTATGTAGTTCTTTTAAAATGAATTCAACTAAAAGCACTACAAATTACGGAAGACTGCGAGTAAAGCTATGTAAGGTCTTAGCAACCACATTGAATTTACTCACACAGGCTCAGAAGGCCTTGATGAAAGCCATCGAAACTTCTCCATCATCCTGCCTTTCATCTTACCGTCTTCAGATAATGAGATTTGATCACTCCTCGGAAGTATTCAATTAAAAGGTACACAGCCGGATGTTTCTCTCTCTTCTGAAGGTTTTTCTTTTAATTTATTCATAATATCCTTCCCTCAAGTTTTTTATGTTTCAAGACTTTCAAATGGGTTCAGTAATTAAAGGTGTTCGGCGTTTAAATAAATCGGTTTGAAATTCTTACGATATTTGATAAAAATAAGATATACCTACACCTCCAGTCCGGTATATTCGTGGAGCCTCATATTCCTTAAAGACATTATTTTTACTATAAATGCCAATATTTTGTCTCATAAACATCGAATTTCCATTAAGTTGAAATACGATACATGGGCAAATAGGTACTTTCATATTATTACTCGAGCGAATTTAACAGCATGTCGGGGAGGCGAAGTTGGCACCTTTCTGCGACCGAAACGAGGCTCGAGTTAAACTCAATTTAAGGCAACACAAATACGAAGAAGACACTTTTAAGGGCCCGGACGAAAATTTAATTTATCCTGTTTGGAGCAATTCATAGAAGTTTGATCCTTCAAGGGAAACGATACGTCAATAAGATCTCGCAGTCGTGTTACTCGACAATTTCTTTAAGCTACTTTCGGCAATCCTATATATACTTCTGGGAAAGATAGTCGACTTAAAGTCCTTATGTTGGTATTTCCAGCATTCCCTCCCCGGTGCCCCACTCATACCCGAACTTCTAACTATTGAAACCGATGTTGGCCGTAATGATGATGTAGCCGATTTCTACTACCCGAAAAAGGGTCTCTAAAGCCGAAGAACTTTTTAATTTAAGGGATTTGTTGAAGATGTGCGAGACTCTGATTGATTTTCAATTGGGATCGAGCCCAAACAAGGGCGCGCGATATCATCATCTTCCGCTCAGTCAGTTCCTCTGTCCTCAAATTACTTAAGGGTAGTCGTTAATGGTGCTATGATAGAACCGAGAACCTCTTTGGGTTAAAGAGGTTTCTTTTTTCGGTATGCTGCTAGGATTAAGATTTTATTTGAAGAGGATGTATCTTTATCGCTTAGCTTTTTTCTTCTTCAGTGATAAAAGTGAAATTCTTGAGAACAAGACGTACTCTTTGCTTGCTTTGTGGTTTTGTAATTATGTTAAATCTAGACAGGAATTTTCTTAATGAGATTATTTAAAATGATATAATTCAATCATTTCTTATTGATTGAGCAGTAATTAGGTGTTGAAAATAGGATAATTAATTGACTGAGGAATTAATTGAGAAAAGGTCATTATGAGATGAACGTTTTTAAGTGGTTCGTATTGTTGGAAGACCTTAGACTTCACTGAAAAGTAGTAAATTAAACCGATATTCATAAATATATATTTAAGTTGCGACCAAGCACCAAAGGTGCGAAAAATATACTTCACGATATCGTAAATTATTGAACTTCTTGGCATAAAGAGATCCACACATAAAAAGGCAATTTGTTCTCACCACCTTCATTACACACCCGAAGAAGTTAACCCCTAAAGTCAACATAATCTTAAAAATGTCAGTATTATCTTTCAACTTTCAAGCACCAAATACAAAAAAATCGGAGAACAGCACCAAGACTCGAGCGATTGGTTATCGTGCCTCCCTAATACTATTCCAACTACCGAGCCCAAGACATTCTTCAGCTTGTACATAATATGTCCTTGGTATTAAAATTTTTATTTTTACTATCAAGAGAGCAGAAGCGACTAAGAATCAATTTTACATTTATTATTATAACGTTTTCACTTTCAGCTATATCAAATCCAGTTCATTGTAAAAGAAAACTAAAGTGTGTTGTTCTCTTGCGTTATTACATCTCATATATTATTATCCTTTCCGACCGGTAAAACACATATTCGAAAAGTACTCTCGCTATTTCTGAAAAATGTATTGCTTGCAGGAGTCGGTACTTCTTACCGACCTCCTTTTTACTGGTATCCTGGCAAGTTTTCAATTCCTGAAATTTTTCATCGGTTCTTTTTGCAGCCAGTTCAACCCAACTTACTACAGACATGCGATTCCAGGCATCGTATCTTTAGTTTTTCTCTGTAGACTTCCCTTGCTTGCCTTGTACCGGTAGAAATCTTAGATAACTGAGTCGTATCCTCACACATCTTCAATTTCTCGAAATTATTTCCGACATCCCGATGAAAAGCGCACTTCAATTGAAATCTATTGGAAAATGCTAGCGGAAAAATTACGCGCGAGTGAAAAATGTATAGGGAAAAGATAAGAATGTTGGAGACTTCATTCTTCTTCTGTCTTCCGCAAGAATTCAATTAGTTCACCTACTTACGATCCGTTTAAATTGAATTCAAATCGAATGGAAATTCGTAATTCATTCGTGCGGCAGAAATTGAGTTCCTTTTTTTTTGCTGCGACAAGGGATGCTGCTGTTTTTTTCCTTGCCATTTATATTTTATGGAAATCGATCCATTCGGTTTATCTTGGGAAGAAAAGGAAGGAGTAATCTTTATAGATTAACAGCTTTTCGGAAGAAGGACTGTTCGGAAATTACTGACTATTTTTTAGTTTATGAATTAGTCAGGAAACGTATTGTGCTTGTTTCTGTTTCTTATTATTTTGACTCAATATTAGATTTTAGGCGTTTAGGCATTTTATGGAATTTATACATTACACACACTGCGAATAGAAAATTCGTTCGACCTAAAAATTAATTGAGGACGATATTTTATATAATTTTGAAATACATACTTCTTTGAAACAAGACATTCGCAAAGTTTTTTTTCAAGTTTTTGTGCTAGCCCATTTCAAAAATATCTACTAAATTTTCGCTTTTGTCCGCAAAGTTAAGGGAGCTATTGCTTAATTAATGTATCATAAGATCATAATATAAGTTAGGACTCTGTAAAATCAATGACTCCTTCTAACCTTTATTAAAATCGTGAAGCATTACTAAATAATGTTTTGGAAGAAAATGAAGAAAAACAATCTAGAATCTATGGCCAACGCTTGTATGTATTAGCCTTTTCGACAGCAGATAATTAATTCGCTGATGTTCGGAGCTTTAACAATACAGAAGTTAGTTAATAAGTTGTTCGCTACATCGGGTGTCTATATATAAATTGTAAAACTTTGTAAATTTAAACTTCGAACTTAATGACAAAGTCAAATTGAGTTTGTATACCGCACCAGAAGAACTCAATTGTACGGAAATAATCAAAGAGGACATCGTCGAATAATTGCTAACTCCAGACCACTAAAACTCGAAATAAATTATCCACTAAGCACCGCAATAAAGCCACCATTTAAAAGGATAATCTCAAGTTGAACAGAAGGACTAAACTAAGTCCCGGAATAATATGACCTTTAAAGTTATTATACGGGAAAATCACGGCTAGTAAAATTGAATCATACGCTCGGTGTACATAACACAAAAAAAACCATCCGCTTGCATTAACCGAACCGATTTTATGGCGCTCGTGTCGCAATTCGCTATACAATTATTATATGTTGTCGTTCGTTCAAGGACTTTAAGGACCTACTCTACAGTGCAGTTTTTATTTTGTTCGCTTTTTTATTTGGCACAAAGTGACGATGTTTGCTGCCAAATTACTAAATGCCTCAATAGCATTCGAAACTCTAAAGTTTCTAGCTTGACTGTGTGTGTGTGTATTTTAGTCGATAAGGATTCCGGATTCATCCACTAACAGTAATTAATTGATTTCGTTTGTTCAAAATGGAAAATACTCGAAAATACTCGGTTAAAATTTAGCAAAAAACAACACATAAATTGTGGTTTCATAAAGTCCAAATTTATAGTTTACCGAAATTTACATAAGTGGAATGAACCAGCCAGCCGGACTTGGTGGCTATCCGCAAAAGATGAGCATGCATCCTTAAAACCATATTTTCTTTCGAAAATATAAATATTGATTTAGCTACAAACTAATACTTCCTTATGGCAGTTAACCAGAAATTGATTAACTTTAATTAACGCACTTCGATTTAAAATTAAGGCCTATAACTCCTCTTTAAAAATCTATTGACTGAATATGATTTCTATGTTCTTATTATACAAGGAATAAATACACTTTGATTTTAAACTTAGTTTATAATAATAGATACCAGTATATGTAAACAAGTTGTTATTTACATGTAAACAAATATGTAAAATACATTTTGTAATGCGCTCGGTGAGTAAACCGTAAGAACAATTGCGAAAGCGTTATATTTACATGCCTGAATACACGGTAAAATTAAGCCAATTTAGCTTAACTAATCCAAACTCCAAATACCTTCCCATCAGTTTCAATTTGTATTTGCTTCTAAGTGTAAAGTTTCCTATAAGGACTGCTGCTGAAGGACATATCATACATCTTAATTCAATTAAAATAAATTTCCTTAATTCCATTACGGCTACGATACTGTACATTATTCAAAGCTCAAACCTTGTAATCCATTTCGACATGCTCTACTAAAATATTAATAATTCTCAGATTTATGAACATCTCGAAACGTGTGGTACTTTCCACCGATAAGGATCTCAATGGTTGAATTTCATGCCTCCAGGCTACAAATGGCATTTCTTACGTCTGCCTCATATGTGATTAGAGTAAATCAGCGGATAATCCGCATCTTAAAAGGTGGAGGACGAGACGTCAATGCTTTGCTAGAATTACATAAAAGTGTTTTGGTAGTCTAAGTTCTAAACGTTGCAATATCTTAGCCTTTCGATTTAATTGATTGTAACCTCCACGATATTGTTTACTCGTGAACGTAAAGTCTGGAATAATGTCCTTTTTAAACTTGAGAGCGATAGACGGTGTACGGTGGAATTTTCAGCAACTTCTATAACGAGATAAAAATACAAAAATCCGACGGCAGAAAGAAAGCCCATCACCTAAATCTTTTGTAAATTTGTTTGTCATCGTTCTCGATTCAAGTTAAATCGCAGATAAACACAAAATCCTATACAGCAACATTGAAATTTCATAAGATATCCGAGGTATGGGGTATATAAAATAGGATTTCGACGATATTAAAAAAAAACCGGTCTCGTTTGGTTCGTGCCAAATTCCGTTTTCTTTTCTAGCTTCATAGATTGGTTTATCGAATTAAGATGAAGCGGATTAGAACGTCTTGATGCACGTCTTGAATTTGTGGCAATTTTGTGGTGACCGACTGTCAGATTATAGCGTCACCATGAAGTTGGTGTAGATTGAAAAAAAACATGGCTGACGTTAGAATCGCACATGAGTTAAAGAAATGGCAAATTGTAAAATTGAGTGGAATTAAAGTTTCGACATTAAAATCTGGGAGTGGTTTGGGAAAAATGTGAAGATCCCTTTCTTATTCTTAAGTTAGTTGGTTGTAAAGTATAGTGCACAACAGCCAAATTTCTTTCTTTTAACTAAACAAAATTTTCCCAAAGGATTTCATCTTATATAACAAGCAAAAGGCTTCCTTAATTAAAAGACTGAGCCCAAAGGTCCTAACAAAAACTGCCTTTCTTCGTAGAATAGAGAAAAGCAGAACAAAATGTATAGAACTGTTCCAAAAGATCTCAGCATTATAACAATTTCGTCCAAGAAATAAACTGGGACTTGAAAAATTAACATTTTCGCTATACAAAGAAACTGTAATGACATTCTCAAGAGTCTAATCATTGCCATAAGGCATTCTACTGCGAATTAATTAAAAAAATATATAACTAAAAGACATGTTTTGTTCTAATAGCCGTTTAATTAAAAAAATACACACAAAAAAGTACAAATTCATTTTCGTTTACATGCTGATATTAAGTGATTTAAATGGCCTGCGATTTAAGTCGAATTACTAAAAGAGAGAACATTGTTTGCAATGAAAAAATAATTAAGAAATTTATTGAAGTTACAACAACAAATATATAGGCTGAGGCTCTGCCACTAATTCGAATCTAGTTTTGAGTGCAATACGATATACAGCAGATGATCTAAGCCTTTCAAGCCCGTTCGATATATTTAAAGATCCCACAAAATAACGAGAATGCATTACTATCTGATGTAAAAAGTGCAAGAACTGACCGTCATAAGTCAATTAAAAGATAAGTCAATTAAAACCTTCTTATATGAGTGAATATAAACACTGGCGATGTAGGTATCTATTGAACATAGCAAGCTCCTGATTAATGCCCATCCGTTTTCCAGTCGTATTATAAGATTTAAAATAAAAGTTGAAATGAGCCCATTTTTGAAGTCGTTGATTCTGAGTACAGGTATGTTTTATTGTGACTTTAGCAGAGCACATTATGTCAACGTCGGTGTTAAGGGTTTATCATCACCTCAATTTTTTTCTGGCAAATGAAATTACTAATATTATCGGATTTGGTTCCGTTCTGGTTCGTCTTTCTTCTGTGATAATGAGAAGCTACGGTGGATGTTATTCCATTACTATTCAAATCTAAAGTTCCAAACAATTCTCTGTGTACCATCTCTTTGAGCTCAATTGAACTCTACCTTGAATCGACTACCCTTAATACCAAAAGACTGCAATTCGTACAACTTTGATATTCTAACCATAATTCAAGGAGTGCTTCTAGTCTTCAAGTAGTGTTTGCAGCCCTTCCTCTACCAGTCAATGCCAATTTATACTCTTGAATTGTGCAATCGAGGTCAACAAGAAGGTTTGTGATTTTCCGGATGAATGCAATGCAAAGAAGGTGAAATTATTGTTTATTGTACTCCGGTAGAAACTGAATAAGCTTCGGCATCATTGTAACAATCTTCTGAAGGCTACCATCCGTGAAGCAGGTGCACATCAAGGACTGTGTTTGAGCTTACGAAAATTGTTTTATTCATGTACGTATGAGCATTTGGTGTATTTCAAACAGAAAGATTTATTGTGAAGGGTTTGCCAGCTCGGTTCTTGCTGTGTTAGATTCTGAAATTAAGTAGTTATCTAGTGGGTTGATAGAAACTCTTTCAATATAACCGCATGCTGCTTGAAGCTCTGACCATACTATCAATGCATACAGGTATAATTTCTGTTTTTTCCGCATGCTCTAGCATGAAAATACTCAGTGGAATACTCTTCAAACACAACTACCTCATGGCCCCCAACTCAACGTCTATGATATTGAAAAAGAAAAACACAATATTTTCTTTGTCATCATAATCGTATCGACTTTCGGATACTTCGCTGTCGAAAGAATACATGTCCTTTTTTCATTGAGTTATAAATGAATTGAAGGCGACTTTACGGCCTTATTTTATCAACGTCCCTTTACAGAATCTGTTCTGACTTTACTGATAGCTACAAATATAGGCCCTAATTGACAATGAGTTGAGCTGCGTACAAATAAATCATATCCTGGGGCCAGCAGCACTTTTCATCTTGGAATTGAGTTAAAAGAGGGAACAGATTTTCCGTTAACAAGGCTACTATTTCGTATACCTACCGAGAACTTGTGTGATAAATGTACTTATCGTGACTGACAGGTACATTTGAATAATTGTTAATGTAGAATGCTAATTTGTGGTATGATAATACTCACTCCGGAAGCCGTTTGTTATCGGAAATGTTACGCCAATTTAAAAAGTCCTGTCATATTTATGAAAACAATACTCTTATAATTTTATTCGTCTACTACTAATATGGAATGAATGCATTATGACAAATAAATGGCGCAATTTATTCGACTTTTTTTGTTATAAAAATACGGTTTTATACAAGAGTATTTCAAGTAGATTTAAAATAAACACATATTGTATGAATTTTATTTTAGACTTTTTTTTAAAATAGAATTATGGAATTTCTACCCATTTTCCAATATGGATTTTTTGAGGTTTTCAACGACGTTATTTACGTATTGATGCAATTCTCAACGCCAATTTGTCCAAAAATTATTTTGTGCTCTCATGTTATAAATACTTTTAGATTTCAATCGCAATTTACTGATTATTTTGTAATTTTGTGATGAGCTCCATTCTCTGGGTGTTTAAATCTTATAAAGAAATTCAATTGGAATTATAGAAAAATTACAATTATAACATACTTAATTGAGTAGCACTAATGTTCTTCGATTTTTTTGACCCCGACCTCATTGAGATTCCAAATTAATTTTTTGGTATGTTTTGTAAAACAATATTAACCTATAAAATATAAAGGAATAAAAAATGAAAAAAAAAATGATTTTGAGATATTCAAGGATAACGGACAAAATCGTTATCCTTGGAAAAAATATTCGAGAATCAATTTTTTCCTACTTTTTATTATAATGCGATAATGTTTAAACAAAAATATTTTTACTACTATGTACTTTTTTGTTCTAGGATATTATTTTTTTTTTGCGAAATCTTAAACACACTCGTACTATAATATAACCAACAAGAGCAATGAGATAGAAGAAATAAATTTAAACTATTGTTTTTTCCCTAGTTCTTCAAGTACAAAAATTTTCAAAACTATCAGCAATGGTAAGGTCAAAACTTTGGCGATGCTTGATGGAATGACCCATTATTACAATTTTTTGAGAAGGGTTGGAAATGTTTGAAGACAATCTGCTGGACTTTTTAGTTTGACTCTTCAGAGACTTCCTTTTCTAAAACTCTCTTATCTAGAATATCTCCCGAGAGAATAATACACAATTTGTTAATGTTGTCACGTTTTAAGGACACCAAACGACTAAGATTCAAATACGAATGTATCTATCTGCAAATTGCCCGCTTCATTTCAGACCAAATTGCATTTGAATACATCTCACTATTCGAAATTCTATGGTAAATCTAACAAATCACCATACACTGAATGCATAGAGTGCTTTGAATTTATGTTGCTAGGCAAGTAGACTTGAATAATATATAGCCTTAGGATTTATACGTCTAGTCTGGGAATAAATGTTTTGCAATTTTGCTTTCTCATTATGACAATAATTCACAATGTATGCATTTTCTGTCCTTTTTATCTAGTTGGTATCTGTCCATTGTAATTTCCTTGGGCAGACGAAACGTTGAAGACGGTATTCAACAATACCTTTGCATCTTTAATAGATTCGTTGACTCGTTATGGCGTTATTCTTAATTGAGTCGCTTTTTATTCCCGAAATGAACCGTTTTTGTACAACTTCATTATTTTTAATATATTACCGGTTACTACATGGTTACGAAAATTAAATATAAGTAGCATTTACGAAAACCATCTTAACTTTTAAGGTGTTCCGAGTCATATATATTACGAGCTTAAAAGCAACTGAGCACTGAGCAGGACCTGTCATCACTCTAGCACTCGGTATTTCAATTCCTCAGTGACTCTTCAACATTTATTTAAAAAGTCTCGAATTCAACTTTAATCCTTACTCACCCCATCAAACTATTGTTCTCTTTTATACTGCATAATAATTTCATTAAAGCTTGACTCAATTGTTAGTCGTGAATAAAACTTGCAAATCTTTTCCACTTAGTGGAAAACGCAAATCCTTGCATATAGCCACGAACACCATAAGCTCTAAATTGCAGTGCAACAAAAACTAATTGGACTATTTTCATTTTGTTCGTGTTTTACAGGAAGAAAGCAGAAGTGGCCATGGAGGGACAATTTCTAGTACGGCAAATTTACGACGATGAGATAACCTATAATCTAATTGGAGCTGCTGTTGAAATCCTAAGTAAGATTTAAATTTCAGTCTTTTTTACCCAGATCGTAAACATTGTCACAAAATTCCTGTCTCGAATCTGTGTCCGGAATTCAACAATACAATTCATTTTTGACAGATTTAAATACTTAACGACTTTATATTCAAATTCCTTTTATTGTTTTATATCATTGTCTCTTTTTATTTAGAAATTCCAGCAGATAGTATTCTAGAGCTATTCGGTAAGACTTTTTTTGAGTTTTGTCAGGATTCGGGATTCGATAAAATCCTACAGGTACTTGGTGCTACACCCCGCGATTTTCTACAGGTAAGGAGTTTTAAAGTGTTGAAGTGGAAATGCAGGATTCAGTTCATTTTCCATTTTCACAGAATTTAGATGCTCTTCACGATCATTTAGGTACGCTTTATCCTGGAATGAGAGCACCGTCATTTCGATGTACAGAAAAAGATGGATCGCTCATATTACATTATTACTCAGAACGACCAGGACTAGAACACATTGTTATAGGAATTGTTAAGGTAATTGTTTGAAGCCATTTTTAATAAAGTAAGAACAGATACCGAGATGGCGAGACTGTGGAGCGTGTAGGACCGTTTAACTTCAAAAGTTATTCATCCTTATAAAACAAATATTTCATCATGCACCATTGAAACAGTTCACAGTATCTGCGAATTTTATTCATCTTTCCAATAAGCATTCACTTGAAAGGATATCGTATCATACATTTTCAGGCGGTAGCATCGAAACTTCACGGCGTTGAAGTTAGCATAGAAATAATCAAAAGAAAAGGTGAACCGCTGGACGATGACCAAAATGAGTTTGACAAGCAGCAAACATCTCTAAATCAAACATCCGACGTGAACGAAAACAAGCCGGACAGCCCGAAGGAAACAAACAACAATGACGAGAAGCAAACACATTTATCGTCGAATCAACAACGGAAACAGCATCCCGAAGAGCCCACGACGAGTTGTGGTCAACACTTTTTGAACGGAGCCCATATCTTGCCTACAACGAATCACATAAACGCAATTTGCTCAACTCAGGAAGGTACGTGCCTTTCGCTTCTTTGAAAATGGCAAAGTCAATCAATTGAATCCTTGCCATTGTTGGCCCATTCACTCCGTAACACATGTTCCTTTAATGATTCCTTATCCAAAGATAGACCAATCCAATTAATCCTAACGTCTGTCGTTCGAATTTTCGTTTCTTTGCAGGCACAGGAGTCAGAAGGCACTCACAGATCACGTCCACAAATCGAACCCTTGAAACGGACGATGTCACCAGCGGTGAAAATTCGACAAAAGGATGCGATCTTGAATCAACACCATTGCCACATCAACTTCAGCTCGGCGAGAGTTTCGACGAGAGTAAGCACACGGAATGCCTTCGACTCTTAAAGAATAAGAGCGATGACATCGAGCGGTCCGACCATGTTCAGTTCCTTATCACAGAGACGTCAGGAACAAATCGAACGACACAATCGAACGTTGAAGAAAAGGAACCACCTGACGAGGTGGACTTCTTTTGTGAAGGTAAGCATAGTGCATTTAAATCAGTAGTGCTCCGAATAGAGCTACTAAACTATCGCTAGATGTTTTAATCAAGTTCAGCTTTGTTCCAATATACGAGGTCTCTTTTTTTGTGAAGGTAACAAAGTTTTCGGATTTCGCACAAAGAACGTACAATAAGATTTCCTTATTTAGGAAAGGAGGTCAGAAACTTGCAATCGGATAAATACTCTTTAAGCTATAACTGTATGATGTTCCGAGAATTACGAATTAAGTCAAACGTTTATCAAAATCGTACCACATCCACGATAAAAATCTCAACGTATCAACAATTCCAATAGAAATGGAATTCAATTATAACAATTATAATATTTGCTTCTGATATAATTCGCTTTTCATATTAAAAAAAAGTTGCATTTACTACATGAGAAACCAATTGCATTGCAAAAAAAACATAAGTTTGTATTACTAACTAAGGTTTGTGTGGTTAAGGTCGAACTGCCTAAGTGAAAGGCAGTACTCTTCTACGTGAGAGTAAACAAATTCATTGAAATCCGTTTAGAGATTCAAAACTTATAGCGGAATAGAGAGATACACAGCTAGGCAACAGATTTAAAAAAATTACACTTTGCGTGCTACACTTTTTGTCAAAAATTTTTACAATGCTATTTAAATGGTCAAAATTTCTGTGCTGGTCACCAGTGACCCCCATGCAAAATTAACCTTTCAAAAAGTAACTTACAGGAAAGAAAAACGTACGAATAAATAAATAGATTATTAGTTAATTAATCACATAGTGAATTATGAATTTTTTTCTATACACACCCACAATATCGGAAAACTACTCACTGAACACGATATATTGATGAGTTTTAAGAATATCACAACACAGATCTCATCACGCTAATTTTCAAAAAACTGAATTTTTGAACCACACCCACTACAAAATTTTTGGAAATTTTCTTTCTAAAATTTGGCCATCCAGAATTAGAGAAATGTGTAGCAGACGATTGATGTGACGGACTATCAATCAACTAAAATTTTTGAGTTTAAATGCACCATTACATAAAACAGAAACTATTGGACAGATTCTAAATACTAATCAACAACGATGTAGTTAGATAGAACAAAAAATATCCACGTTTAAAAAATCCTGTTTATAATAAAGCTTGTAAATGTACCTATACATCCAATTTAAAACTTCCAACACTAAAAGTAACATGAACTATTTTTTGCAATTTACTTAAAGGTTCCCGAATCTCACCGTCAACATTCTGTAAGATTTTTCCGTTCCATTTAATGTTTGACCGAAATATGCGAGTTGTTCAGGCGGGGAAGTCCGTATCACGCGTAATACCAAGGTAAGTAATGTCGGTAATTTTGACCTTCGAAATGTCCAAAGTGTCCTTCCCATAATTCATCCTTATGTTGTAATGTAGTTATTTTTTTAAGCATAAAAGTAGAACTTTATTCTAGACCTATCCAGTTCCATGAATCGTTCCAAAATGCTTCTGGTTTCGTTCGTACAGGTCATCGCAATATTGTCGCTGTTTTTTCATTATATTTTCTCTATATTTTTTTCATTATATTTTCTTCCTGTAGAGTATCCGATGACAACTGCCCACTTTTAGAGGTACTGGAAGCCATCCGGCCGCATTTACAGCTGACCTTTGAGAATATATTGTCTCATATAAACACGATATATGTCCTTCAGACGAGACCAGGTGCTATGGAGAAGCACGAACGCTATCTTAGGCTAAAGGTCGGTAAAGAAATGTGTTTAGAATTTTTATATTGTGCTCGAGATGTTCAGTAGAAGTAACTTTGGATAAAAACCCATTTTCTTCTTCTTCTCCTTTCTCTTCCAGGGTCAAATGTTATATATTGCCGAATCGGATTTTATTTTATTTCAATGTTATCCAAGTGTTATGAATTTAGATGACCTAACGAAGTGAGTATTCCCTTCTTTTATTCATACACTTTATAGAAAAATAGCTAAATATCGGCTGCAGAAATTTGGTATTTTATCTTTCGAATATGTCAATAAATTTCCAGTTGACTAAATAAGACATTCACAAGAAAGGACGAGTATTTTCTTGAATTTAACATGTATGCCACGGTTCGGATGGCTTCAACCGTGAGGTGTTCACTATAAAAAGAGATGTTAAACTTAAACGAGAATTGTGGAGAAATACTCTCGAGAGTACCTCCTGGAGTGTATCTACAATGTTTCAGAAACTGTCACTCCCTGTGAGCTACTCTCTTCGTATAAATGCCTCATGATTTCCGTCCAAAAAGATATATATATATTGAAATAACACATATATTGAAATAACACACAGAATGAAGGACAAGCAGGCGTAAACACAGGGGAGTTCTGGGAGTTCAAATTGTACAGAATATCAATACTCCAATAACACTTTTTTTTGGTTTGATCTGATCTGATCTTTTCTGTACCCAGTTAGTTTCATTAAAATCCTGTCTTCGAGTAACTAAACAGAAAAGCTACAATTTAGAAAAAATTTAAGAGCATGCAGTTCTAATAAGAAAATCAATTCAGATGCAATGTACTATATAGGGGAGTCGGGAATTTGGTGAACTGAAGAGGATTTAAAGTTTCAACAGACACGACATGTACTTAACATGAACCAACTAGAACGATTCTAACCTCTGAATTCGGAATTATCTTAACTTATTTCGTATAAACTTTCCCCGTTTGTACATTTTTGCAACCGTTATAAATCCCCTTACACGAAAATGCTCTTAGCTCAAAGAGACATCGACATAGCAGATATCATCACCCTGCTTTTTCATATCGAAAGTTTTCCTTTCATATATCACCCTAAATAGCGTCGCCTTTTATTCTCCGGATAAAGGGAACTCTCCCACTCGTTGTATTCCTCATAACTTATTAATCTCTTCGGTTATTGCACTTATAAATAAGCTACTTGTCGGATTCCCGGAAAATGCCATCAACTAGAAAAGAAAAGTTTTCGTTTTGATGACACGATACTGGAATGTAGCACAGGTGAGAGTGAAAGATTACTGGGAAAAGTTGGTTTATATATTACAAACTATTATCAGTTGGTAGAGCTGCTCGTATAACGCGACAACAGAGTGACATAGTGTTTAAGGATGTTTATTACATCTGAAGGAAGGGTCGGTACCTCGAAGCTGTGTGTAGCGTACTCATACTGGAAATTAAATTTTTTTGTGACCTTAGACATAGAGCAATAATTCAACTCTAAACTAACCTCAGGATATTGCTAGCACATTGTCTTGGGGTTTTTGCGGTGTATCTGCAGAGACGTCTCCACTCGCATAATAAATCTAAAGTTCATAAAGGACATGCAGTATTCTGTTAGTAGGTACACTAAATAAATATAGAAATGGGAGTACCTTCTAATACTCGAAATTCACAATACAACTACTTATGTTCTTGTCATCCCTAGTTTTAGTATATTGAAGAATATTTAATCCTCTGAGGCAGTTGCCTTGCATTTTGAGTGTAACTGCACACAAGTTTCATAGTATTGTCACCATCAGGGCGAACCACTAAGATGTTAGGTGGTATCCCATTAGTATGCAAATTGAAGTAGTTTGGTAGTCAGCAGTGCAAGCGTTAGACAGCTACAATACTGAATAAATAAACAGCAATTTGTTTAGTTTTGGTTGAATGGTTCTTAACTACATAGCACAAATTGCTCTGAAAGCAATTAATCTTGTATTAAAATTATAATACAAATGCGACCGCTAATGTAGGAAGTAGTTTTGAAAATATTGAATATTGTTTTCTTCATTAATTTTACATTTTATTTTATAGCATTTGAAGAAGAATACAAAACTAGAAGACAATACTTGAAAGTCGATTACTATATATTAACAAAAACTACTTTCTTTTTAATAAGTACTTAGTAGTTTTAATAGGTAGGTTAAGTTTTTAGTTATAGTTAAAATGCATCAATTAGGTTTTTTACTTGCCATTTTCCTGTAAATATTTCGATCACTATTCGATCACAAGCGTAGTCACAATATTTTAGTCACAGCAGATTGTGACCTCCTGTGATAGGTTGCAATCTCAGAACAAAGCCGGTAGGACTATGACAAACTTAAATGATATTTCAAAACAATCTAAAACCCAATTTAATATAAATGCCGATAGCTCTCATCCTCAAAATCTATCAAAAAAAAAATTTCCTTTTACCAATTTTAACGGAAGATGAATTGCACAAATTCGATTTTGGTAGACGTAGGTATTCGTTTCGCAGAACGCGAAAAATTTTCAAAGCGAAATAAATGTGAAATAAATTCAATAAAAAATCCTTTTATTGTTCTCAGGAGAAAAGGAAATGTTGATAAAGATACGAGAAGCTCCTATTTCAAGTTCTCCCAAGAAGCCATCTCAGAACGAATACTCGAACTAGTGAAGCTAAAAATGCATTTTCTACTTTCATTTCTGTTCAGTAAACTGGGTGATTTTATATCTACATTTAAAATTTTCCTTTTTTTTTCCGTAACCGATTGCGGATGTAAATGAATTTGAGTGATGATAAAGTTAAGAGATGGCCACTGAATAATCGATTTAAAATTAAAGCTGCATCCATTTGCAGGTTCTTCTTTGCATAGAGGTCGAAAGAGATCGAAGCATTTCACAATTTTTTAAAACATGATTTTAACAAAACAATCCTAAAATTACCATTGTAACTATGAGTTGATTAAAAGGTTAAAAGCTTGCTGTGGGTGGAAGATGAATATGCACTAAACTAAAGTCCAAATTCTCTTTTTAAAATCGAAAAATTGTGATTCGACTAGATGCTTGGAATTGGCCCTACTTTCAAAACGCTACTGACTACCCAACAAATTTACTTTTAAAATAATGACCTAGTTTTTTTATAAGTTTAAATTTGAACTTTCTGGCACTTTCAACTCCCTTGCCTTCATTCCTCACCACGGAACTCTGACACCCACCCACTGATTCTCAAAGCTTGAAATGTCCAACAAGAGAATGGACTGATGAACAATTTCCGGCTTTATACATTTTTTTAAAACGTTTGGTAGGTGGGTAATCGAATTGAATTGGT
This sequence comes from Beris chalybata, assembly GCA_949128065.1. Taxonomy (NCBI): domain Eukaryota; kingdom Metazoa; phylum Arthropoda; class Insecta; order Diptera; family Stratiomyidae; genus Beris; species Beris chalybata. The sequence continues at coordinate 2,496,798 of OX421894.1, read as the reverse complement.
ACTGCAAAAAATTCTACGCCTAGGTTCTTCCTTTTTACTAGAATACATACAGCTCTATCTTGATCACAACTTAATTCAACTCGTCATATTCCAGGAAAGGACTTTATATTTCCGATGTACCCATCCACGATGCAACTAGGGACCTGGTGCTGCTCTCCGAAAAATTCGAAGCCGAATACAAACTAACGCGTAACCTTGAAATGCTAACCGACAAACTGCAGCAAACATTTAGAGAACTCGAGAGTGAGAAGCAGAAAACTGATAGGTAACCAGGACATCCATTAATCCTCACTTCCCAATAATCCTGCAAAAGTTACATACTTAAATCGACCCTTTATTTCAGACTGCTCTATTCGGTCCTTCCGAAGACCGTGGCGAACGAGCTCCGTCATCAACGGCCAGTTCCACCGAAAAGGTACGTGCATAGTGAAAAGGACATCCCAAGGTGTCCTCAATTTTGCGAACCAAGAGTTTGAAAAGCTAAGGCACTTTGAAGCTATTTGAAAAGTACACTCCCATGGCCAGGCTGAATGAGAACGAGAAAGACGAAAGACCGTCCTTCGTTTGCTCGCTTTTCATTAGGAAGTAATTGTGTGTCCACACTGGCAACATTGTTAGCCTAGGCTTACCCTCTTTGCGTTCCATATTTTTTTCGCTTTATTTTTTATTCCGTTTCTTCTGGCGTTCATTTTTCCTGTAAATATTTGCTTAAATCCGCGAAATTGAAGTTGTGTGACTTTAGTCAGTTTTGACAGCTTCCTCCTCCGTCCAAAAGGATAATAGCATAATTGGCCAGGGAAATTTAAAGAAAAAAGAAACGGGCAAGTTTTCGTCCTTTTTTCCTTGATATTAATTTTTTATTCAACAGGTATGATTGCGTGACGCTAATGTTTTCGGGTATCGTTGGTTTCGGGCAGTATTGTGCCGCCAATACGGACGCAGAGGGAGCTATGAAAATTGTAAAAATGTTAAATGAGCTTTATACCGTTTTTGATGCCTTAACCGATTCTAAAAGAAATTCAAATATTTATAAGGTAAGAGAAACGTGCGGAATTGTTGAAAGCCTTGTTTTCTTAAACCTTTGTAATTTTTGTCCTTTCCAGGTCGAGACTGTGGGTGATAAATATATGGCCGTGTCAGGACTACCAGATCCATGTGAAAATCACGCAACGTGTATCGCTAGATTAGCTGTAGACATGGTGGATATGGCGAAAAATGTTAAAATGGGACCCAATCCTGTAGTAAGTAGCGTGTTAATTTTTCGTTTGTTGATATTGCGCTGGTCAAACTTCTTTCAATAAATGAAAAAATTCTTCCACCTACTTCCTGAATGTTATTGTTCCTCATTTAGTGAATCTCAGTCTCATTCTCACACAAGTGTCTTAAGACATCTGGGAAGCTTATGATAAAACAAATTCAACTTCCTGACGACCTGATATACACCTACTTATAAATATAATTCTGATATTTTTTTTTTTAAATGTTTACATGAAATGTTATTAACTTTTCCAGGAAATTACAATTGGAATCCATTCCGGTGAAGTGGTGACTGGTGTTATAGGAAATCGTGTACCAAGATATTGCCTTTTCGGGAACACGGTTAATTTAACGAGCCGAACTGAAACTACAGGAGTGCCTGGACGAATAAATGTTAGCGAGGAAACGTATAAGTAAGTGAATTTAATTAAGTTTTATCGTAAAATGTACATGGACATGCTTCTGACTTATTCCTCCATCAAATCGATATATCGCTGCATTTTTCTTGGTAAACGGAGAGTGTCTATAGCTCCAGGTAGTTGACAATTTAATCGGAGCAAGTTTCGAACGCGACACCTGTAAAAAAGTTTCAATAAGAAAGTGGTATCTATAAATTATGAAGTTAGATCAAGCATAGTATATTTTAATTTAGATTTCAATATAGATTTGAATTTGAGTATTGATTGTTCACACATATTATGCAAAATGCGCAGCAATATAGCAATATGGACAATGTAAATAAAAAAGAAGATTCAATCAGTAGATACCTATAAATTTTATGACTCGGAAATTCAATGATTCTAGCTAGGCGTTTGAACTAGTTCAGAAGAGAGCGTTCCCAAGAACTGAAATGAACTAGTTCGCAGTCAGTTGCGGTCCTAGTTCGTTTCATTCATTGGCGTTTGGAAGTCAGTGCTACAATATACTTCTAGACTGACAACCTTTTTTTGTCTGCTCATCACTGTCTACGAGGCACCCTCTTTTTTTGCTCATCACATTCTACCAGACGACCTTTTTTGTGTTTTACTCCTCACGTTGACCAGATGACCTTTTTTTTGCTCATCACTTTCAACTACGAGTCGTTCCAAACTGCTCCCGCGAACTAGTGAACTAAAAGAACGAACTAGTTTGCGAAGGATCGGGAATGGAGAATAATCGATCACTACGGTAAACAAAAATACGCAAGCATTTAATCCTAAGAGATTTCCTGCGAATAAGGGAAGCACTTCTTTCTCTTGCTCAGTCAAAATAAAAGTAGATTCGATGATATCGCGAAACCGATTGGACAAATACCATCAAAGAGTCGATTTGTATAGTAGCTATCGATTCTAAAATAAAATCATATCATGCATCCGTTAAGCCAATGTTCCCAAGCATTTGAATACACTATAGTAAGCCCCATTATAATGTATAACTTGCGAATAACAAAACTCAATTACCATATGAATAATTCCCGGTATCCTATAAACAGTTTGTTAATTTATGCACATGTTAAAGGTACGAACACGATGTATTACCTAGTATACAATTTGGGGGTTGACAGACGACTTTATCATGCGTTGATCGATTGCTAATCCTGAGATATTGACAAATTCTCTCCTGTTTCGAAGCACTGTAATTCCCATATCCAGCTACCATTCTATGGAAGCGTAAGATGCTGTATTCTACGTGGTCGAAATTTATACGGACACGTCCAACACTACTTGTCGCCGTGATTAATGGAATCGAAATAAGATTTTGTATCGAAATATTTCCACAATTTACATCAGAAAATGTACGCCATACACGCAAATAGGCGAGAACGAAAGTAATTCATTTTACATGGCATTTGAATTTGTCACAATGGTTATGTACGATCCGATACGAAGGAATTGAATGAACTATTTCGGGACAATTTATTATACGAAATTTTATTCAGCAACATTTTTTTGAACAATGCGATTATGGTAAGGCGTGGTATTTATTGGTGCTATTCATTTTGATCGTATGATTTATTTCATAACACTGTGATGGATGTCTATTATTTCTCCGGAAAACTTTATAAATGGATTGTAGACCTATGTTACCTAAATTTGGATTTTTCGAGAAATGTACGAAAACTCTTTCCAATTGCGAAAACAAATTTTGTTCGAATTTTTTCGGGTAAGACAAATATATTTCCAATCGAGAGCACGAAAAACTTTTTAAAAATAACATTAATATTTACTTCTTTTTCCTGTTTGAACTTGGGGTTTTACACTCATCTCAAAGTAATGCAATAAATTATTTATAACCTGCTTGGCCGCACAGTACCAAAAGTTCGAAGATGCTTGCCTCTCTGCCCAGAGACTGGTGCACACCTGCATACCAATGACATGCAAACCACACAAAAAAATTAAGCAGTTATTCTCAAATGCTTTTCAAATGAGCCATTTTTTTATTCCGGAAATCTCGACCAAAGCTGTCAGAGATAAATTTCAAATAAAAGCCACTATGTGTGTATAATAAGACATTCTATAAACACTATGGCTTATTTCAATTATTCCTCTCTAACAGATTTGATTCATCCCAGACAGAAGGTTTACTTAACATCACATCAAAATATATAAACCCCTTATTCCACATTTCCCACAAAAAGAGCCATTCAAAATCCGATTAATCCTCTGACCTATGTTCAGCCACTTCAAAAACACCCCTATCAACTTACCGGCACAAATGTTTTAAGCTCATCACACCGAACACCTGATCCATATTAATGATTTTGTCCAGAAATAGAACACCGTACTTTAAAAGGAATAAATTCTTCCGTTCCGCATAAATATAAGGCTGCATAGAAATTTATTTAATTTATATTTTCTTAGTTTACAAGTAACGAGAATACAATAGCTACGAACCTTATAAGGCATCTCAATAGTCGTTAGATTTGTTAATAAGATTTGAAGACAGGATACGAGCTGGTACGTGTAGCGTCGTTCTTTCTCCAAAAGTTTGTCTAGAAGCGCCAAGACTGGTGATGATCCACCGTCGGGGGGCAACGGTTCGGCTCCGTACCTTCCGGGCGAAAAGTCAAGAAGGTAAAGAAAGGTAAATACAAAAACTCAAGTTCGCCAAATTGAAATGACAAACAGAAGAATATTAGATTTAATTAAGAACGAGACGAGCTTCTGTGAATATATCACGTAAACAGAAGCTTCTTATCGTGCTCTTGCTAAATGTCCTTTAATGTGATGCCGTTCGGCATATGACTTTGTTCAATGGAAAATATTTGGACAGCAAATGTGTATAGAAGCACTAAGCGGCGGCAGCAAACAATCGAATACATTTTCCCATGAATATAGACATATTGCGGGGCACATATTAATAATGGATAGGATACGAAATAGCGCTCGGTGTATATTTTGCTTTATGATGTTGGCGACAGTTTGTACTAATACCGAGAATCGTTGGTAGGATGGCTACGGATCCAATTTATGTTTGAAGATGGCGTACTTTTGGTGAGCTGTAGCCGTGTGACTTTCCGCTGTTTGTTTTGTGGATTTCCATTTTGGGTTGTTGCTTTTATGAGTTAAGTTCCTTTAATGCCAAATGGTTTCATCAGTCCTTTAATGAATTTTTTGAGAGCCTTTAAAATGAACGGCCGAGTAAGTTCTAAAGTTTAAAAGTATAATATGCCACAATATTGCCAGCCAATAGTGAGTAATAAATCGAGGAATTAAGAAACCACCATTCAACGAATCCTCATCCTTTAAGTGCTTTCTCTTCCATCCTCTCTAAATCACTGAGAGTAAACAAATTTAAAAAATTCACAAATCGAATAGAGAAGAATATCCTCCAATCAACATTTTTGAATTGACCTGTATACTCCATATGAATCTCTCTATAGTCCTTGGTTGAAATAAGAGCCGACGATCAAGAGTTTCAAAACTACACGGCCGTAATCCTTAAGCTTCAGAAAAGTATTATCAAAAGTGCCGAAAATTAAAGATATTATTTCCAATTAGACTAGTTGCTTTGTTGGTTTTATTATATTCCAATCACATTTTTAAGTACTCTTCAACCCAATTAACGCACTTGAATCCAGTACCTGGGAATAGCCAATGATTGCAAACAAACGCATTGAAATTACAAATTATCATCATAATGAATTGATTATTCGTTTCAGACTTTAATAAAATAATTGGCAATTAGGATTCAATTTCGTTATTTTATTTTACCTATGAAAATGAAGTTTCATTATTCACTACAAAATCTACACCGCTATCATTATTCACGCTACTATACTTACAACTATACTGGTACAATATGCAGCTCCTTTTTTTTTTGAATATTGTCCCTTGTATTTAATGGTACAATTAGGAAAATTATTGGAAAGTTATTGAATTATGCAGATACTCTAATTAGTGGAATAGTGAATTTATAAGAGTTGCAATGAGTTGGTGGTTGTGAAGTTTTCTACTATAGAAATTTAAATGTTTTTTTTTCAACTCACTTGTTAAAACCGTCATATTTATACTCTAGATGAACATATAGAGTATTATAAGTTTAATCCAGCCCGAAAAGTTTGTAACGCAGAGAACCGAGCCTCGGACGAAAAAAAGTTGTATATTATTTTGTGTTTATTTTTGGCCAAAACCCCCAAATCCGTTTGCTGTCCGTCCGTCCGTCCGTCCGTCCGTCCGTCCGTCCGTTAGCACAATAACTCAAGAACGCGTTGACCTAGAAAGTTGCAATTTTGTCACAACTTGTAAAATGGAAAAAGTAAGGCTAAGTTCGTTAATGGGCGATATCCTTCCACTCCTTCGGGTACCTCCCATACAAGAGTCCTTAAAACACGTTTTCACAATTATTGCTCGAATGCTTCAAGTTAGTGACTTGAAATTTTGCATACTTAAGGTTAACAATGTTTGAATCGAAAGTTCCGAATATAATGCAAATCGAATGAGTCCTTCGTGTATCAGCCTAGAAAATTCCTTCAAAAATGTATGCTTGTTACTGAATCCACTATAACTCCAAAACGAGTTAAAGCAGGAATTTAAAATTTTACAGGAATTAGTTTTATACTAAAACCAAGACGGAGTTCATTAATTAGCGCCATTTGTTGATTCCTTCGGGTAGCTGCCATACAAAAGTCCTTAATAAACATGTTCACCAATATTGAACGATAGCTTTAGAACGCTTTAAGTTACGACTTTGAAATTTAATACACATTCATTTTATAATAGTCGCAGCTGAAACTATTAATATGAAAAATATCCCATAAGTCCTTCATGTAGTTGCCATACAAAAATTCTCTAAAATGTCCTAACTTACTTTATGGAACTCACTATAAATCAAAAAATCGAGTAGCCACTATACAATAGTTTCTACCTGTAAGTAGGTCATGTAATAATTGCTTTTGCGCTCCTCATTCTTTTGATATATTTCCAACTAAAATATAAATCGGAGTTCAGTATTTCATCTAGAGTATCATACGATTGGCTTGCAGCCGATCGTGACTGCGTTATGTTTTTTTAATATCATCGTTACTCGAAACAATTTTTAAACTCCTCCCTTTGGAGACTATCGCATAAAGCCAGAAAAACTATGAAAGTTGAAGGTCCAGACCTAGATTAATTTTCGATGGAGCGTCGGCAAATAAAACTATATATGATTTAAATACGCTTGTACTTCAATTAAACGATATTATGCTCTGCTTTACATAATCAATTAAACCAATAATCTTTTCATTACATGAAAAGAATTCTACTAATTATCATTTAAAGCAAAATGTTGGAGAAAACTGACTTTCATGTTTACCACATCCTCTCGGCATAAATCACTGCGTTCCCATACAAGCCTAATTACATGGATTATGCTCGGATCATTCATAAGACACCGCTCCATCATTAAGGCTACTCATACTGTGAAGCCTGTGACATTATAGTCGCACTTCACTGGCTACAATTTATCTCATTCATTACAATATTTATTCAGAGCATCACACATTACTCTTTGAAGAGGACATCACGACTCGTGGCATCATCATGCCTCATAAAAAACCACACACACCCCCATCCACCCACTAAATAAACGTAGAGATGATTCACTTACCTTAATAATATCATTAAAATGTCGGGGGCAGTAGCCTGAAGTGCTACACGTAGAGGTGATGATTTTCCACAGGACTCAATCGGAATGTCGATGAACCTATGGATGAAAAACGACACGCACAAGACTATTATTAAAAGAAGAATTTATTATAAGAATGGACATTAGCAGCAGGCTGTCTACACCCACAAAAAATAAGGACCATTAATTAAATCTTACGATCCTATTAATTATATTCACAGCTCGTAACTGATAGCAGCATCCTTTTGTAGCAGTCTAGATTTCACCCATACCTCCATCGCACTGAACTTATTATAGCGTCCCATTTTTACCTTTCATATCATTCCCAAGTCCAATGAAATGAGCTAAATAAGGGTCTATTGCTTTAATGTTCTATACATTGGCTTATAGCGTAGAGTTTTTGTCACTAGTTATTTCCATAGTTGTAGTGCAAAGATATTTCCCATTCATAAGTCGAGATTATCAACAAGATTTCCCGAAACTAATCACAACAGAGAAAGTCGTGAAATATAACACGCGCTATCCTATCCATAGATAAAATCTTTGCTAAAGGGACACTAAGTAGAGAGTTGGAAAATACGGTTTTCTGCTTTTTGACGAGAGTAAATTGCCTGTACTGCGAAGGTATCTCTCGTAAATAGTGAAAACATTAAATGAAGTTAAGATTTTAAAGTGTTGAGGAAAGGACAGATACCAAAAATATGAAATGGCGTATTAGTTATATTATTTATGTACCTTGTTTGTGTTGATTTTTCACCATGCATATGGTAAAGAAAGATGAAAAATATTTAGACTACAAGTTGCGATAAACACTTCGCTTAAACCCTGGACCGAAAAATACTGCTAGTTGATTCTATATACGTGCTAGGCTTGTGTAGTTCGCGAACGAACTAGTTTAGAAGACCAAAACTGAAATGAACAAACTAGTTTGCAGTCAGTCCTGCTCCTTGTTCGTTGGTATTCATTCATTGCCGTTTGGAAGTCAGTGGTACAATAACGATCTTTTTTTTTTGCTTATCATATTCTACCAGAACGACGACGAGTCGTTCCATACTTCTTTCTCATCATTGAAGTCCTGCGAACTAGTGAACTAATAGAACGGACTTGTTCGCGAGTTCGAGAATCGGAAATATCGCTCACGTTGGTGAACTAAAATGCGCAAGCCTGTATACGGCCAAAGGAAGCTTTCAAAATTCATCGAAACTTGAAGATATGGTAAGAAAGTTAGTTAGTTACTCTAAGACCTCTGGATAGTTTCGTTGTACAACTTTTTTTAGTTGCACCGACAAGTAATCCAAAAATTTTAATTACATTTCCCAATTCAATTAACTCAGAATTGTACAAGTCGGAACGTCCATAGCCATTTCACGCATCCCATTTGGATTTAGTTATTGATAGCATGGACAAGCACGGAGGATAATTTAGAACTAATACCATTAAGACTATTAAATCCCTTGATATTTGTAACTGTAAACACAATCTCGTAACGTGTGTTTACACAAAAATGATAGCCTTTGGAATTGACTAGCTATTTGCACCGATTAAATACACATACTTATATACACATTGGCATAGTAGAAGCACACTTGGTACTATTATAATCCCATATTTACCCCTTACGGATATCGACAAAACGAACACAATATACTAATTATGGGCAATGAATCAATATCATATTCAAATCTCTTTCAATTCGATTACGTTAATTGTATTTATATTTTAATATTTATTTTCCGATGATTGCACGTAATTATTTTGTTCAGCAAACATTCAACTACAAAAAAATATCCAGTTTATAAATCGTAAAGGAAATCAAACTGATTTATATTCATCTACCACCAATGGGTGCATCGTTCTATGGATAAAACAAATAATTAAACAGATTTATTTATTGTTTATATCGGCTTATACTCGTAATATAGACAGTCTGTATATTATTGCTACCATTTGGTTTACTTACCGCACCATTTTAATCTCCTCTTGTGAATCAACGCTTACGGGGAATTCCAAGCCAAAGGTGGTAGCGTGATCCAAAAAAAAGACCATAGCTCGAGTATTTTCATCCTGAAAATAAGTATAAGATTTTCTTTTGATTATAATATGTTAATATACCATATCTTAATATCTATTATAAAACTTCCAACCAGTGTTATTAGTAATATACCTGGTCTATGAAATCACTTCGCCATCCTGCTATAAAATGTGGAGCATTGGGTCCAAAAATTGCGCCCAAAAACAATCGCTCGAATGTTTTCTCGCACGAGTAAATTTCCTCTAAAAAGGGAAAAAATTCAAATGCTTTCCGAAGCAAAAAGGTCATCGAATAAAATTTGCTCACCGAGAAGAACAATAACAACGGACGTGTCACGGACCCCCCATTCCCAGGAAATCCGCAATGCAATATACAGGATATTGTGATACTTTCCCATCAAGCAAATCTGGAACAAGTAGGAAAAAAGGATTCTAAAGCTCCCGCATTATTTGAATTTAAATTCATTTGAACCTACCTCGCCATTTTCCTCCTTCTTTGCCCGATGATACTTGACGGCTGCCAGTACCGCTAGCCTGGCAACTTCCTCGGTACGAACGTTCTGGCCTGCGGAAAGTAATCAAAAGCCAATTCATCAGTCTGACATGACCCTCGTGCTTTCCAGTCGTCGCACAAAGGCCGAAATTTAATTGCACAAACCCTGACTGCATCCACCTATAACTGCATTCAGATGATCGATCACATCTCGCCTTGAGTTCCGATCGCGTAGCCCACTTCGGGTTATTTTTAGAAAGGTGTCTTCGAAAAAGCAATCGAATATAAACTCCATGTCCTACCACACGAATCACAACGATATCGAATCCCGACGTCACAAAAGGACCAACATCGAATTCGTTAGGAATGCTGTCACGTGGAAGTGTCTATTGCGCCCGCAAGACTTTTTTTACTTCCGAATGGTAGACAGATGCCGGACGTTATGCACTTAGCTGGTTCCGAGATGCTGGGCAAAAACCGTCCAAACGTATGGAATAAAAGCGTGGAACTGCTTCCAATTACAGGCTGCCCACCGAATAGAACGCTATCGATTCCATTTTTATGTAGATATTTGCGTTTTCCTTTGTGACTTCATCGATGTCACTGCACGACTGGTGCTTCACTTTAAGGTCTTCCATCGAGCGGATTAACGTTATAAACCGATTTTCTTCCAGATCGCTACGTAAGTAGACTTCGGGGCTTACATGGAACTACTGTGCCGTACCGTAGTGCCATAGTGTTGTTTATCGTCTTTTTCCACTTTCTACAACGAAACGCTATAAAGTTACACTAGGATAAACGTGACTGAGTCACACTATTACAGGAAGCATGAGACTTTAACGTTGGGAGTCTCATTATGCTTTCGTTTCAGGATCTTGTAATGATGACAGCATTTAAAATGTTTTTCAGGTCTGTGTTACTTTGGGCACGACTTTAATAGTCATTTGTGCATAATTAAATTTAAATCACTTGCCGAAATAAGGCTAGAATATAAAGTAGGTTGCGTGTGAGGAAGTCAATTTGGTAATTCACTAATTCCTACTATTCCAGACTAAAAGTTTATATATTAAGTATGTTATTTTTATATTAAAAAGTAGTTCATTGGAGAGATTCTTCTAGAACTGGTCTGCGACTGCTTCGCCAGTAAGATCTTTGATGTCAATCGCATTTCGTGTGGTATTCATAGACTTCTTTTGAATCCAAAATAACAACAACAAGATATTTATTATTTTCGTGAATATCCAAATTATAATTACTTACGAGGTTCATCGGTACTATCCAGGCCCGTGCGCACGGGATGGGGGTGGTTCAAACCCCCCCCCCCCCCTATTGGCCTGTTTTCATATGGAAGGACCTTTTTTTTTTAGGTCATCACATTCAGAAACTTGATAAAAACTTCAAATTTACAGCTTCTTTTTATCTTCAATTTCAGATTTCTTTGTCAAGATCTAAACGAGGAAAACTCCTTTAATTTAGAATATCGTGGACCAGTGGTAATGAAAGGTAAAGCGGAACCAATGAACTGTTGGTTTCTGACACGAAAAACATCAACTAAAGATGCTAGCGAATTGTCGTTAGAATCGAATCAGCCGGACTCAACATAGGAAAAAGCAAATAAATCAATTCTTTACAAAATAATGTAGTGATAAAAAAAAATTAATCAACAAAGAGATTGTAAAGTTAACTAGCAATTAAACTGTAACCAAAGTACGACTTAATGTAATTTTGTAAATACACTAGTAGCTATACTGTTATACAAATTAGACCCCACCAAACATATGATATTTTGTAGTTGTCTTCGGCCATATAAAAACTAATGTTGCGTATAATTAACAATTATTAGAGTTCTGCAGCACTCGATGATAAGATTCAAACGAACCCCAGTGTATCGAAAATTCCGTGCGAATTTCGATTCCGGAAGCCTTTTATCGCCTAATTTTCGCATACATTTCTGAAATTTTATCTAAACACAACGCTTATACAAATATTTGTTCGGAATTTATTGCTATTGTTGTTAACTCGCCACGTCCGTTTTCCAGGCTCAAACAAGAGCGCTGCATTTCCTGATTATAGCAAACAATTTATGCACACACTTCTCAAAAGTTCAACCGAACTGCACACGTCTGTCTGTGATATGTTGATTTAATTTTATTATATACCTATGATATGCACTGCATGTGACTTGTGGCTGCTAACAATCGCGGCTGAATACGGTTCGAAAGGGCGGCTTTCCTTTCTAGTTTAGGGGGTTGTTTAACATTTGCCTGTGCCCACATTATATGGGAAATTTGTTCACAATTTAGATCAATTCAAATTTGCTAATTTAATTCAATGTATGTAATTGTGCATTTTACGATTTTAAATTATAGTGTTTCATCGGTGAATATTTCAATTATTGTGGATTTGTTAATTATGCACATACTGGCTACTGAGCGATGTGTTTTCATATTCTATAGACGTTTTATTTTCATTAATTATTGTATAATTGCCGCCATGTAGTAGTTTCATTCGAGACAAGAATTAAGTACAGTTCATCTGAAGTAGTTAACTAAACTAACTCTTTGAAGTGAACGACTAGCTTGAAAGTATTTCAATAAAATGAAATGGTTTTCCCAAGTAACAGGCACCAAGTTTCAACAATGAGACGTAAGCCGTTCAGGAGATATGAATTTTAGAATCGATTCCAGCCTTCGAAACTTTTGAATACATTGTTCCACTCGCACAAGCTTCCTTCTAAACTAACAATATTTCTGCTAATGGCTTCACTATCATAAGTCTATATAAATTTCAAGTTTTAATTTCAGTCATAAGCGGTTCGTTCAAAAGCTTTGTTGAAACCTCGAAAATAAGACCATGACTTTCGTGCTCTTGTCATTCCCGTTTCCGCCAAATATAGTGCCATCTATAAGACGAAATATACTTGACCGACTTTTCTAAATGGATTTTCGCGTTCATTTCACTGCAGCATATACCTACTACCACTTATAGTTTTATTTTCTGATTACCGCCTTTATACTTATCCGACGCTTCCGTTTACGTTTACAACCATCCTGTGCGATACGCACAATATCCACAACGTAACATTAGAAACCGAAATATCTCCTATAAAAGAAAACATTTTCTTTAATGACCAATTAAGGATATCTTCCAGTCTATAAAAAGCTTCCTGGGTCTCGACCGTAAATAGAGCCTGAAAGGTACATGCCGAAATCAGCTTAATATCGCGGCGGTTGTCTTACGTATTAAACGGAAGCTCTTCGCGAATAAGATTTCACACCCTCTTTCCGCGACGACTAGTACCCAAACCTTAATTACTTTCAAAATGAACACTTACTTATAATATTTATCGTGCTTGTTGGCCGTATTTGCAGTAATGTTTCGCGTAAGTTATAAAAATTATGTCTATCGAAATATTATACTGATTTGGCAGATTCAGGCGTAACATCTATTCAATTTTAGTACCTATCCTTGAAATTGTTGCAAAAAAATTTAATCGTTCAAAAGAAATTAAAGCGATAAGAAATAATGTGCTTATTTCTAGATCTGGGACGAAGATTACGTCAAGTTTTATAACTTAAGAATAAGGAGGCAAATTATTGCAGTTGATTGACTGGACAGTTTAATCAGGTTGTTGAAGATGATTTTTTGGGGGTGGGAAACCTCTCACGCGTCATGTGTCAAGGCGGCACTAGAAACAATAGCGGATTATGAGAGTAATATCAAAAAAACACCTATATGTTTTTTTATTACTCTCATAATCCTAGCCTAACACACAAATCAAGAAATTTCTAAGATATAAGTTTCCAACAAAATTTAAAATATCTTCAAACCTGGTTCGAAATGAAATACTAATAATAATATCCCTTTTCCGATAAACTCCATCGCAGTCATCAACACACTATTGACATTATTACTTTTCATTCATACAAAGGAAACTATGTGAAAAAAGGAAACTATGTGATAACATACATAAATAATTTTATGAAACGCTCATAATCCACTCACTAAAAGACCTTACTAATCAGCAATCGGAACGATACATTTATTTTCGAAAATCGGTCGGAATTAATGGCGAAAATTGAGTACCCTATTTTGTTTTATGAGCAGCATGTGCTACCACTTTTATCTTTTGTCAGTGTAATCAATGTAAAGTACACCTGTATCTTTACGTAGCTTCATTATATAGATCTGACCTTTAATGCGAACAACGCTATAATTTTTTTTTTGTGTAGAGTTTTGTTCTCTAATTAATTGCAATCGATTGAAATAAAAATTATGTTCCCATTAATTTCCGGTCTACAATGTTCTCTTATTGGCTAATCTGATCAATATTTAATAGATGCTTATTGCTAAAGTATTATTCATATACAACCAATATACTATACCATGATATTAAAGTCGTTACACATGAGCTGTGGTGATTGTGATACACAGAACGTATGGTATGATGAATAACATCTATCTCTAATGGGATTTAGGATTTAGTTGTCGTACTAACTTTCTTTCTTATGAACAAGATAATACCTTATTATACTTGATAATTCAATACTACGCAGCAATAAATACAAACCTAAGATGTTTATGTCATTTATTTTAGACGATTTCTAAGGGCAATAACTAAAATAGTACCCTATCTACAATATGAAAGTCATTTGTGAATACCTGGAAATGGCAATAACTAGATTTAGGAGTCAGAAACATTCTCTCCGTAAAACTCGTATTAGTTCAGAAATTTCGAACCACTTCCTTTTCAAATCTGACTTGAATTTCAGTCATTATTTGTCACCCTTGTCATTCGAACAACCTTTCAAAGAATTCTAAAATCAAATACTAGATTCTGACTAATATCATATGCTTGATTAAAGAAGGACCTGTAGCACATGGGCTCCATATATCCTAGCACCTACTTCACAAAATATTATGGTTCATAATCCATAATGTTAGCTATAAACTATTTTTATATTTTTAATCCAAATTCTTACAAAATAGTGTTTTTAATTATGAAAACTTATAATTTATGTAAAAAAATGTCATTATAAGAATAATTTCGTTTTAGATAAGTTGCACTGTACTATAGAGTAAATCTTACATAATTTATACAAAAGAGTTTAAGCTTACACTGGAAACCATAGTCAAAGTTAACACTGGAAAAACAAATACAGAAACATGGCGCACAAGTTTGAATTTAGTGAAAGCAATAAATAGACAAATGGTTTCTCTAAAAGCACATTATAATGCATATAAACATCAAGTAGTTCGGCACTACAAAAATACTATTTCCACTTACTATTCTTACCTAATTCTATAAAATAAAATTTTGTCTTTATCGAAATAAACTGCAAACTAGTCTCTTGCAAATATTGTACACTTGACAAACAAATTATAAAGCCCAAATTCTAATCTGATATATTATTAAGAAAACGATTGTAAATCATTGCCTTTGTGGCAATGATTTACACATACTTGTTATAAAATAAAATAAAGTAAGTTCTCGTAAATAATGATGAAAATGTAAGTAAGATCTATAAATAAATTGAATAAAGGTACTACTGTAAATTATATAAGCAATCAAATCAATCTACCTTAAACTACATTAGACACATTTATAATGAATTATTTTATAAGTTGTATGAATAATTATTAAATATTAGTATAATTCTAAAGAGACAGGTTTTAAAGTTCGTAAAAATTGAGAATAAGATCATTGTTTCTTATGATCCTAGACTAAAACTGAATAGGAAATAAATAGCTTATATAGCTGTTTTTCTTCCGGACAATTTTTAAAGCAACAATTCAGAGCAATATCATTTTGTCAGTGTTTCATCCCAAAAACAATTTTAAGAGCAATATATAGTAGGTGCTCAATTAGAGATTTTTTTACAATTTATCTAAAACAACAAGCGGCCAACAAATAACTAAAAAGAAGTAAAATGTATTAATTAATTATTTTCAATTTCATTGATAAAAGAATAACCTGGTTTTCATTACCACCACTCCTTTTTTTGTATTTCACTTTACAGATTCTGTATTTTATGCCTTAAACTTAATAAAGAGTTTGAAAAACAATAATAATACATATTCGTTGCTCAATAAACTAAAAGATGTAGTAACTTGCATTTCAATTGAATAGCACTAAAAGACGGTTCATACGGATTGTAAAACTCATGAATATTATCCCGAAAAGATCAATAAACATTTACGTTTAAGAGAGAGGGAATCAATTAAATGAGTGTTAGATATGTACGAAATATATATATAGTCAGGCTGTATTACTGACTTTAAAAGACAATATTGTTGCTTTTTACGCTGCTCTGTGTAGGTCCAAAATGAACACGCTCTTTCAAATAAAAAATCTGATCGAATATCAACCGCGATGAATAAAATTAAAATATTTCACTATTCTCAAATTATTTATCCATAAGTTTAGCAGTACCCACTCTAAAGTTACAACAAAATAATAACTATAATATATAAATTACGATAGAATAAAGTAAAGAACAAAAGAACCAAAAGCTTTAACTAAATAAATTATAAAATGTTCGGTAATATGCCAGTAATATAAAAACTCTTAAAGTATTTTAGTTTACATTATATTCTATTATTACGGAAACATGTTTTATTCAATATTGTATAATTTTAATAACTTATAGGAATTTTATATAAAGAAATAGCTTTATGACAAAGAATTGATTTTGTAGTGTTGAAATAAAAAAATATTTATATTATTTTTGTGCATTGTATACATTTTAAGTAATAATTAAACGCTAATAACAAAATATATATGAAAATAATGATGATGATAAAATATATATAAATGCAAAATAAAATAATTAGATAAATGAACACATATTTTTTTAATTCAATTGCAGCTACTTATCAACTGCAATTTAGAATTTTCAATGAAGTCGAGTCCTGTAGCTAGTTTTCCAAGTCTAATATTACCTACATATGTACATACGACGAAATTACTTATAAACTTGTATTCCTGACATGTCAGCAAATATTCACTAATAATTTTAGAAGAAAATTTGCGACTCAGTTAAATTGTGTAATTTTGCACCGTAGTCCATATGTAGAATGGAATTGAGTTTTCGAACGATGCGTGAGTGTGATCAGTCGCGACTATATACATACCTATGTATATCTGTCCGTACTTAGCAATACATACAACATTCATCCGACTCCTAATTCCGTGCTCTTCGTCATCACGTTTCCTGATGTTGTC
This sequence comes from Beris chalybata, assembly GCA_949128065.1. NCBI lineage: Eukaryota > Metazoa > Arthropoda > Insecta > Diptera > Stratiomyidae > Beris > Beris chalybata. The sequence goes on along the minus strand of OX421894.1, from coordinate 2,479,705 downwards.
GAGATAGAAAAGTAGAAAAGTCTTTAAAACATTTTCTTTCATTTAATTTTTTCCAACAAGAAAATTCCTGGAAAATATTTCAAAAATGCAACCGCCCACAACGAGTCGAATCATCATCTACACGATAAAGTAAGTAACATGAAGAATTGGACAGAAATTCAATATGAAGGAATTTTCACAAAACACAAGCAAGTTAAGCTTTTAATGAAAATTCTTGCGGAATATGTGGGCGCTTTAATTGCGGTTCGTGTACTCAAGACGCTCAGTATTCATCGGCTTTAGATTAAATAGATGCTTGAGTGATATTCTGTAGAGGAATGCGGAATGACTTCTATTGGTGTCGTTATAGGAATTCTCTTGAACGCCAACTAAATACGCATCAATAGCGTAGCTAAGGGGATAATAAGGGTCGGGGTAGAAATACCTCCCCCATTGAGAAATATTAAAGCAAGTCGAACATATAATATAAAACTATTCAGTGTATGAGATTCTCTGTACTCTTTCAAATTTACAAGATTCCTGTTCTTCTTAAAAAAACTAGAATTATTTTAAGACAACGCCATAAGCAATCCTATTACACGCAAAAATTGAAAGCTTGTCACATATTTGATATATCTTTGCTAGTGAAATATTCTGAGTATCATTTATCGAAGGAAGCGTAAAGCACGGGGTTTGGATATAAAGTGTCTCAAGATCGAATTTCACATTGCATGTCCCGAAGCTCCTTCCAGATATGTCTGTAACAATTTACGCCAGATATTTGAAACTACTTGGAATATGATAAAGAATAATTGACGTGCTAAAAAGGCCATGACCAGAATCTTAAAATTTTTAGCATTACATAGGTACTACTATTTTATAAAAAATTTATTTTAAAAGTACCTAATACTTAAAAATCCAGTCTTTTTAATACAAAATGGTTTTTATTTACTCCTTTTCAAAAACATAGCACAAATTAAATATTAAATAAGTAAATGAAGAAAATTATTTTGAGTTAATTTAAAAAAAAAATTGGAACATACTTAATCTTATGAATTTATTAAAATCACATTAACTTCGAAAGTTCGGCGGTTTTTTTTCGGTATTTTCGCGATTTTATCCAAAAGTATCCAACACAAATTATGAATAATAAAACGGGAATCAGAATTGCAAAAACAAATCCTAAGGAAACGCTGGCAACACGCGAAGAATGCTCCTCTATCCCTATAATAAAGAAATTTATAATTAGAAAAAGGTTCAATCAGACATTTCTTTAACTTACATATTGCAGATTTCGGCTTTAAGTGTACGAATCTTACCTTTTCGTTCTAATATAGTCAAATTAATTTCACGTTTTTGTTATTTTTAGATGTAAAATCTCTTTCTACGTACCTAGCTATTTAATATTATTTTCAAGGACTATTTATACAGAGCGATATTCGAAATACCCACATATGGTAAATTGAGAGCATAAGAATAATGAATTCGTGATGAAGAAATGAAACTAATTGGGAACATGATTAAAGTTAGTTTAGTTAAAAGTAGCTCAGAAAAATAGTTCTTGGCAGATCAGACGCGCTAAACTACTGAAATAAGAAAGCACTCAAAACATAGTATTCAAAATTAGAACAATTCCACGGCTACTGATGAATGTGGCAGAAAGGCTGAAATACAATATACGTGTTCTACAACGCGACAATTTAAAATTTGTGGCGCACGCAATCCATATTTGTATTGTTGAATCGCTTTGAAGGATCATTAATAAATTGTTCTTAAGCCATTAATGAATTATTAATGATTCGTAATTGATTGCACCATCAATTATACAAAGCTATTATTATAATGACCAGATAAATTAATTTATATCAATCAATTTCAACAAGGATATTCGCTAATTTGTACTATAGTTTCTAATTGTTTGAAATGAAACATGAACGGAAACGTGTTGTTTCACTACCACCTCTTGCAATTCTATCGTTTTTTGCAAATGTTCGTAAATTGGTTTGCTCTTAGTTCTCTGTTATCTCTCGTAATTTTATTTATTAAATAATATTGAAAAATTTAGAAAAATGTTTGCAGATATTTTTTTTTAATGTATACCATAGTTTAGCAAAATACTACAAGTATATATATTTTTGCAAGCATTTATTATTTTATAATTTTGTACGTAATCAATTTGCTATTAAAAAAGTGAATGCGACATTGTAAAAGCAGCATTAATCTTTTCATAAATAGATAATTTGCAACAAGCAATAGACCGGCATTATTCTGGACAGAATTACTATGCTACAACATTTAAAGGACAATTACAAAGAAGTACATAATCTACTCGTGTTACCCTAGTGAAAAGTTCTACAATATAACAAATGTTTTATTATAATGGGTAATGAGAACACACTTACAGAAATGTTAAAATGTTAGAATTTTGTGTAATTTTTGAAAAAAGATATTTTTATTTCGAAAATTTACAGACAAATCCAAAAAAAATAATAAAAATATAATACAAAATAGAAAACTGGGGAAGAAATTGGTTTTATATTGCAAAAGTAAATTAAGTATAGAAATTGTTTTAAGAACAGCTTAGAATTGAAACCTTATTGGCCAAGAACGGAAGCTATAAACAATTAAAAGCAAAATTATTTCAAAACAGTTTTCAATTTTAAACAGATCTTTACAAAAACGGTTTGCGTCATGGCAAATGCATGATTTTAATGGAATTATTTATACGTCAGGTAAATGTGTATGTGGCTTGTTAACTTTTGATTTTTTTTATATTATTAAATGATACGATATAGGTATAAAAAAATGGATTCGCAACAGGAGTACTCGTAAAATAGTTACTAACCTTAAACATAATAATGATACTTCCAAGCAACGGTACCAAATTCTTACGGCTAAGCGAAACAATAAAAAATTATAATAAAAATAAAATTTCTTAAAAATAAATGTTACATTAACATAAAAAGAAACAAAACAAAATTCTAAACTTCTGTTGATCTTGTGTTTGCAGGACGCGGTAACCCAACGTCTTGCGTCAACGGCGGCGACGATGATCCCGATGAGAATGTGTTACTTCCGCCTGGTAAAACTCGGACAGCTCCGCTTGGCAGGCGCGTCATTGGACTGCCAACTTGGCCATTGCCGCTACTGCGATCGGCACCACTAAACGTTGGACTGTACTCGTGACTCGTCGGCGAGTGATCAGCTTGCGGTGATGGCGGATATCCGTGACTATGATCGTCCTCTTCCTCGATCGCATCCGGACCACCGGTTGATCGTAACGATCGTCGCCCCATCTGCTTCGGTTTCTCACCTAATGTATTAACGTACTGAATATCCCTAGCGATTTTTGAATCTTTAAACTCACTTCCTTCCGATGACGTTACATCCTCGTCCTCGTCCAAATCCCATTTTTTGTCCGGAAAATCGACATCCGGTTTCCCTTCAAGCGGTTCGTGCGTACGATAAACTTTCTCATACGATCGGCTCTTCTTCATCGTTCCCATTTCGGAATCGGTCGGTTCGCTGCTATTCAATACGCGAAGATTTGCACGTGATCCGTTCCGTGATCGTGGCAAGGTCATTTTGAAATTTGGATCTTCCTTGAGAGCTTTCTTACGATAACAATACACACCACATACAATGCAAAGCATGAGAGGAGCAATTACTGCCAGAATAATGCCTGTAGCTATCCATGCCATTCGTTGTGTGTAGTAAACTTCACCTGTTTTTTAAAAGAAAATAAGAATGGCAAAAAATTAGTCACTGGTTGGCAATTTCAAAATTTAAATGTTTTATTTGGTGAAATAATTTTATTTTAGTGTTTTATTTTGTTTGACCGAAAATTGTTTTTATATCTCCTCTATATTTCCATAATTTCTTTTAAATTAAGTTAATAGCTTTTAAAAAGGATCAGGTGAAGTTTAAACTGGCAGCACGTATTTTGTAAAAGGCAAACATATTTACGCAAAAATTAATTTCTTGGTTTTTTTCCTGTTGTAGAAATATGTACACTTCATTTCATTATAATGTTAGTTATATATTTACATATCGAAATAAAATAGAAACAATGCTGCGAAAAGTGAAATTCTTTCGACGATTTCCAAGAAAACTCCATTTTTAATCAAACAAGATGATGGACAAAAACGGTTTCATACTATTCATCCTTCATTAGAAGAAAAATAGAAATAGAAAATTCTTAACACACAGCACGTGTGTGCTACTGTGGCTATTAATAAAAATTTCACAGTGCTACCAAATGATGTATTCACGGTATATTAATACATATAATTTTTGGAGCAGGACATATACTCGATCTGGTTTTTAAGTATTTTTTTGCCGTTTTAATTATTAGTATACTGAAAGTTTTAAGAGCTAATTGCTATGTTGAGTAATTCATGTAAGTAAAGATCAAGGATAGAATTTTTTCTCAATATTTCGTTATTGTACCTGTTTCGGAAGCAATTCAGTTTTAATATACCTAAATGGAATTCCTTTTCTTTAATAAAGTGGCGTTCACGTAAGTTATTCCTAGCTAAATGCATTTCTCGATAAGTAAAATTTAATTATACAAACTTTTAGGTAGTATCCCACTTAACTAATATTTTGGAGTACACTTTCCAAAAAATCCCGGTAAAAAAACTTACATTTTTTTAGTGTAAAAAACCAATAAAATATTCTTATTACTCGAAAAAACAACACGCACTCACTCTTACAATATAAGATAATCTTGAATACAAAAAGGACTACTTACGTAAGCATAGGGTGTATCCAGATACAGGTACATCCCACCTGCCCTGTGACGTGCAAATACGACGTTGATCTCCCATAAGAATGAAACCCTCGTTACACTCGAAATTAACTCTAGCACCTGGAGTAAAGTCGAAACTGAGCTTTCTTCCAAACCGTGGCGTTTCCAGGACACCACACGACATCACTCTCCTAAAAAGATACAAGAAGAAAAAAAAAATGCGGAAATTAATCTTAAGTAACTCGCACATGGAACGTGACACGTTCGAAATTTTTAAAGTCATCTTCAATTTACTTTTCGTTCAACGTCTTGATATTAATTATGCTATCGAAGTAATTCTTTGTGAAATGTGCCATGTCTCGATTGAGCGACATTCCGTAATCGAAACGACACTGGTAACTTTCTCCACACAGTTCCGACGCACGTTCGATATCGTATGATCGATTATAGGGTAGGAAATCGCGTGGTTCTCGCAAGTAGTTCGGTATAAAGGACGCGTTAGAGAAATAGCTTGCTGTCCGACCGAATTCTCGAGTGAACAAGGCAGCACCTACACCCGGTATTTCGCGATCCGCCAACATCCCTGTAAAAAGGTTCAACGTTAGTTTGAAGGATTGGAAACAATCTTCACAAGCCACTTACACTTTAATCCAAAATCCCTGTGAATCCCTTCAAAATTATTCAAATTTACCGCCACAACTCTTCCATCCGGTAGCGTGAAGTCGTCTGTAGGATCGAAACTCCAATTTCCCAGTAATCCTCGCGTTTTGTTCTAAACAGGAAAAATATTTTAAATTGTTCTAGCAATGAACGAAAGAAAGGATCTTACAATATAGGACCACGGTGTATACACCCTTGCCGTCATAAAACCAGCATTCTCCACCACTTCAACACCAACTCCCGACGAGTACATGATAACAATTTCCGATTGATTAAGCAGATAGGTTGGAGTGTATACGGTGACGCCATGGAAATGCTGGAACCTTAAACTCGGCCGATCGAAGTAAATTCTTTTTCCGTCGGCAAACACATCCAAGCGGTAGCGCCATTGTGCGTGAGGAGGCCGTAGCCTTACTTCGATAATTGTTGTTGTATTACCTCGAGTTGCGACCGATGTTAATTGTGTTGCCTTAACGGGTCCGTGAGCGTTGGAATGAACCTGTTCGAATCGTCCTTGCACTTCGAATCGCTCCCGATTATCGTTTCCACGAACCAAAACAAACTCGCCCATTCCATTGAACGTATACTGTAAGTTGTCGAACGTTACGAAGTGAGGATCGCCAAAAACACCGGCTACACCTGGTGCCTGATAAGCTACGCAATCCTGAGAAGGACGACGTTCGAAGCGAAGTGTTTCGCAGCCGACAGCTTGCTCGTCCTGCCAGAAACAGCATGAGTAATACGGACGAACATCGTGGAACCAAGTGGACAGAGTTGGAACTTTGCCAGCTTCATTCCAAGGCATCAAACCGATATCGTGATTACGACGAGGACGCGAACCCCACATCTGATCGTAGGTCATCATCAGGAAGCCGTACCGATCGTAGCAGCATTGTTGTTGTGCTCCTTGTTCGCTATAGTGATAAAATATTGAAGCATTTCATTTTCATGGAATGTGATCAAAGATTAAGGAGTTACTTACGTTGGTTGGCCAGTCTTTACGCAATGTATCGCGCCCTTATGGTGCAAACAAGTCGGGTTCGAATCTTTATCACAATCTTGGTCAGGGTAGTAACGACCTTTGTCGTAAACAGCATGCTCTAAAGTGCATGGACATAATGGTAAATCGGCAGCGAAATTTCTGTAATATTCAAATTTTGCATTACTTGGTATTCACGGATAACCTTAACGAGTTTTCAAATACCTGAGATAGCGATCAGATCTCAGCCAATTATCACACAAAGCGTGAGGCCATTTTTTGCCATGCATCCTTTCCCACTGTGGTCCAAAATACCACGCCAATGGAATCGGTTTCGACCAAAGTACCCTGAAGTGAAAAAAGTTTGAATTTAATTTAATACGATCAAAAAAGCTGCTCCCATCTCTCGTTCATTTTCTTAGCTTTCATAAATAAAAGACACTTTCTCACACAATAAATTCCACTTTATAGTTTAACACTGTATATCGTATCAAATAATTTTAATTCTTCTGATGGCTTCTGGATTTCATTCTTCAATAGAAGAAAATAAATTATGTTTCAAGATTTTATTTGCAGCTCTATACTACGTATTTTTTACCATAGAAGTGAGCAGCAATAAAAAAAATTCGCGTAAAAACCAAGTATGATTACAATAAAGAATCAAACCGTAATTTAATACAGCTATGAAAGTTGTTATCATGCCAAGAACGTCCCAAAATCCGATGGGTGAACTGGGCACCTGGTGAAAAAGTTAAGTTTACATCTGCAACTAAAGCACGCAGTAAACTGCTATTCTTAGCAGTCAATGATTTTATTGTCTTTAATTTAGAAGAGACTAAGCCAACTTGCCTAGATATCGTCCTTATTAATATGTTGATTTCAAATGTCACAAAGAACAGCATATCAACCAACAGCCACATCACAAACGAATTTACCGCCCATTTATCTGTACCCCTCCCCCACACTCGACTAAATAAAATCCAATCAATTACAGCATTCGGGCGGTAACAAAAAGTAATCGGCACTCAACCCAATTTCGAGCTATTTATCCCAACTGTGTTCCCGAAAAAAACAACAAATGGACCTGACAGGAAGCATAAATAAATTCCTGAGTTTTATCAGAACCTCTTGTTGTATTTTCTCGCTTGTTTTATACGATTCCCGCATGTTCGCCCGAAAAACTTACAACCATCTACAACATCTATAAATTTGCAATTCCTGTACAGAAAATGAAGCGTGGAAAGATACACATACGAAACATAATGTAAAAGTTACTTACGGACTTATCTGTAATCCCGAAAAGTCTTGAGGATTTGTTAGATTTATATGCAAGAAGCCAAACTGCATATCGTTGTTTTTCGGATTGTTCCGATTCCGGAAGTTTGGCGGTGCTATCACATAGCTTCCTGTATTCGTTATAGACGATTCAATCATGTCGATATATTCCAGTTGCGGTCTAAATTCCGAAAAGATAAAAGGCATTTGGTCTTATTTATCTGTCTGTTTTTTTGTTATTTAAATTGGCGTTAGATTCCTTTCAGTTTTCAGCCATTTCGCAAATTCACTTTACCTGATTGTACTTTCTCGATAGCCCCAAAGCGATATTCGAACCCCTGCATTTAAATTTTCTGTAAGATTGTACTTGTTCCATGTTATTTTTATTTCTGCCGGTGCTTTTTGATATACCGCTCCTGTTTCAAAGAAAATTCGATCTGTTGCGGTAGCTGGTGTTTCTGTATGAAGGAAAATTTGAAGAAAAAAATAGATATGTAAATATAGTTTCATATTCGATAAAAATGCAAATTGCAAATTGTGACTCAAGCTCTCGAGATCAACTAGCCACTTTTCTACTAGCAACTATCTGTGAGCACCAACGGAATATCAGACAATTTATGTGTGCGATTTTACAAATTATCTTGAAAAGACATCGCTCTCGATAGTATACTCGCACCTATTAAGTTCAATCAATAAAAGTAAGTACTTCCGGAAAATAGTTTTAAATGGGACCAAAAGCTAATTGTATCTCTCAAGATTAATAATGTTAAGGTATCTTCAGATATTTCCAACTGACCAACAAAATAACGTCCTCGCCACTTAAACCGCTCGTTTCCCACGGAAATCTGAAGTCGAATATATCCTTGAGCTTTCAAAAAAGGCTGAACACACAAGGCTCGATTCCTATCTATAACATGAGCCACAACATCTTCCGTATCGAAATGGCACAGTACTCGTTCGTTCGTATCGAAGCATGGACCGCTTATGTTCACCACAGTACCGCCCAACATATTGCCCGATTCTGGAGCAAACACCAACGGCAAATGCGACGCATCTTTAGAAGAAAAACAGGATAATAATAAATGAATCATAACGAATCGAAATCATAATAAAAAAATATGTTCATACCAATATCCTTGTTACATGTGCCCAACATTATCCGCTCGTCAAGTCGAAATATGTGCCTGCCGGGAAAGCCATTGGCGTATCCTCGTCCTGTTAAATCGCGCAGCACTGATGCCTGACTGTACGGTTTGTATTCGTACGACTGAGTTCCATTGCCAGCATTGAATCCAATCTAGATTTTGATCAAAACAAGAACATTAAGTTTTTTTTTATCTGGCGTATACGTCAAAAATTAAGATATATGAAAAATCTAAACAGATAGAATCCACTGTCACATCTAACAAATCGACTAGATCTTTCGAGCAGACAGAATCCATGCAGGAAACTTTATGGAATCATAATGTCTTCAAAGGAGAAGTCCATGCCCGAAAGGCATCATACTCCGCAATAAGGCGAAACTTTTCCCTAAAGACACTTTGTTTGAAACGAAGCTATTTTTCATTATTTTGAATCGCGACACAAAGTGTACGGGAGTCCTTTACAGGACTCATAGATTACATAGATTTTCGACTCACATAAGCTGGAACGCCACCTTCTCCTCCGGTTGTATCGCCACCAGCTTCAGTGTGCGAGGACCAATTGATTACGGCATAGTTGAAAATGGCATAGGTGTAAACTTCATCAGTAGCCAGGACCATTTGGAAGGAATTTGTCTGAAAAATTGAAAATAAATAATTTTATTTTAATTATTAAAACATCAACAAAATGGTAAGTATTAGATAGAGGAACTCGTAATTGCATTCGAAAGGAATTATGTGATATGTAATATTTTGCAAACAATTTGGCCATAGCTCAGTAAGGGTAGAAAGATTAGATTAGATTAGAATTGGGGTTCATTTCATTACCTTTGTCACTTTGTCACAAAAAATTTAAAATAGCAACTTTGTTACAATACTTAATAAATAAAAAAAAAATACAGTTGATAACTTACCATAAATAAAGAGTTATCAATTCCACCAGCAAACGACATATTTTTCCAAGTAACAATTACCACATGTTTGGGTATGAAAGTATCAGCACCTACAACACCTTCCCTTATATCCCACTTGGTACGTTCTCTTACTTCAACACCAAACCGATCAGTACGGGTCATCAAATCACGTTCCATTCTATTAATTAAAAATTTGTTAATAACAATTATTATGTTATAATAATAAAGAAGTTTCGTTCTTTTCCAACAACCATTGGTGAACTCACCTATGTAAGTGAACAAAAAACTCAAGGAGTCAGTCGCAGATACAAAGAGGTATAAGATAATAATTGAAGTATCTTCGATCGAATTGAGGAGGACGATCTTTTGATAATATAATTTCAGTTTCAAGTACTTAGTGTCTTTCACAATATCTAATTACTAAACAACACCTTATTTACCAAAGTAACTAATAATCAATAATTAAGTTAAATTCACTTCCGATCCTTCACTTCTCTGTAGAAAGATACAAGACAGGAAGTTGCTCCTAACTACACAGCGCACTTCAATACCTAATTGGAATAAGGAATTTCAAAAGTTTTACTGTATCGCTTGTGGGATCGATAGTAATAATCTGGGTCAATAATGATGACAAGCTTCGACGAGTATTTTCCCAAGTACTCTCTCTATCTTTCAGATAGTTTTCGTTAAGAAACTTTAACATTCGAGGAGATCGAGGTAGAATTTTTGGTAGAATTTGACAATGTATTAGTTTCCAAGAATTTCACTAGAAACAAGGATAGTATCGTCCTGAATAAGAAATAATAAAAGGCAGTTCTTCTGATTTCCAAACAAAAAAAATTTGAACGTATTGAATATTACCATTGAAATATTAAATAGAAACCTTTGCTATCCTCTGGCGGAAAGGGGATTGTATAATAAACTACTGCAAATATATATTGTCAAAAGGACAAAAAAAGACGGAAATTTTCAAGAAATTAAATTCAACCCAACTTTTATTAAACACATTCGAAAAATCTTTAAATTTACTTATATTACTCGTATGAATAATAAAAATCGCTCAGCTTTTTGTTATTCATCATCGTAATAAATTGAATAAAAACCTTAACAATGAATATATCCCTCCTCTATAAAATAGCATCGTTGAAAAAAATAAAAGCCCAGTTTAAAATGTTTTTCGATTATTAAAAAACACTCCATCCGAAAGCGGTTAATTGGAAATGCATGTGGATAGGTATGCAACCATTTCAATTAAAGCGAAACTGTGTACTGATGTCCTTTGCGGATTTTTTAATTTTATGCAAAAATCAACAATTTGCTTAAAGTTGCCTCGTATGTATTCGAACGATATCCCATGCCACCTGAGTATTTCATATGATAAAGTTTAAAGTACTTTAATTAAAAAGTTTTCTGTACCATAGTTGAAAAATTTTCAGTGCGGTGAATCTCATATTCGGATTAGTTTTCCAGAATATCCAATCAAAATAATTAAGTTTATTAACAATACCGGATACTTCATGTCGGTACTTGAACTTCAAAATTGGCTTGAATTTGTATCGTGTTATTTTATATATGCTTGTAAATGGTTAAGGGCTGCATACAGAAAAGACTTTGGTAACCACCTCGAAGTATAATCTAATGTAAAATAATTTCCGGTCAAATTACATTATTTTACACTGTATCTTGCCTGTTACTGCTGTCGGTATTACACTTGGCTGGCGGAAGTTTCGATAGTAAAAAGAGAACTGAAATAGGACTTGGTTTCTCGAGCTAAATGTGTTAAGTATTGAGTCTCTGCATTTCCATGATTGATTCATAGTTAGTCAGAAAGCTAACATGGAGTCTCCTATGTAAAGGTACGTCGCAACAAGTACTTTTAGAAAGAAATTTTTGCTTCTTTTAACAATTGCAGATAACAGTAAAACAGTTCCTATCGATATTTCATATAAAGCTGTAGCATCTGTATCTGTCCAGGTCTGGAAATCTCCTGAGGTCCCCCATTCAATTCATTTTCCTGAAAGTTTTCTGTTCACTAAGTTTCCTTTAGGCTAGAAATATTTCTTCTTAGATTTTCTATTCGAAGCAGCACGAAATCATTTCAGCATAAAGCTGAAACAAAATTGAAAAAATAAATAAATAAGTACTTACCGAAAATAAACACCGGGCTGCCTTTGATCATAATCGGTAGCATACATCCTTCCAATTCGGCATTTAGAGAAGAAAATTCCGATAAACGAGGGATCGTTACGACGTGGCCAGTCCTTAATTGGGAACACAAGTGGATACGTAAAATGTTCCGGTGGATCTGAAAATTCCAAATACCCGTTCATGGATACCTAAAATACAAGAATGTCGGAAAAGCCGCAAATATTAGAAACCGGATACTGAAGTAGACCAAAGGAAGCGAACTCATCTACTAGTCGCCTAGCATAATATTAATTAATCCATTAAAAGACATTAACTTACCCGGGTGTAATTGAACCTAAAGCCAAAGAAAGGCAATTGGAAATTAAAGTTCTTGTGGATTTGTGGCATGGAGGCGTGAATATCCTTTTGATGGTCACCGCGGCCCCCTTTCGTGTCCCTATCAAAGAACCAGTAGAAGAAGTGACTACGGATTTCCTGTAATCGTTGTATAGACATTGCATAGTTATCGCCTTGATGGTTTGCCTGGTCCGATGGAGCAACTCGACTTTCTGGATCTGTTTTAATAAGATTGTGTTTTTTCGGTTAGAATATTTATAAGAATTAAAGGCTTGGACTTAGGTATATACGAAGTAAGGGAAGCAATGGGAAAGAGGGGAGAATTCTATTAGAAAGGTCATCTTAAATCTTACTTTTAGTCGAGAAACTACAACATACCTAACGTTCAACATGTTGCACGTGAAAGTTCGTGATATAACCGCGATTTTTCTAATCAACCTGTATTCAGAAAATAAGCTCTTCCCGAATCTTCAGTTTATGAAGCAAAAATGCAAGTTACACAATAGCAATAGCACTCAGGCATAACTGGTTTTGTTTGTCTCACCTTTTTTATTTATAGGTACCTGAACTTTTAACCAAACATAAAATTTATTTGTTATGGACTGATTGTGCACAAAATTGTCAGCTGTATAATAATCAAGCAAGATTTTTCAAAGTAGAAGAATATTCTTATAATTAGCGACACCGAATGGCGTTAACACAAAGATATTAAATACAGCTATTTTTCATAAGTTAGTTGTGGCAAGAAAGCATTTTTCTTTCAAATTCATGTACATAGTTTAAATTTTCAATTTTTAGTAAATTGAATTTTCATGTTATACAAGTGGGACCATAAATATAACCCATATTAATTTCCTTACTCTCATGGGAAATCAATGAATTCAACAACAACTTATTTACGATCAATTCAAACATTAAATCATGTAATTAAATTCGACTATAATAGTCATGAGAGTACAATTTAAATTTATTATCGAAATTGTATTCAATTTTAACCAGAATAAACGTATAATCCACCAGCGATATAAATTTGAATTTCGAAACAAGAACATACCCAGTTTGTATAATTTCTGCAATAAAATTCAATATTCACAGTGAAAATATCCCCTAGTCTGATTAAGATGAAAATTTACATAATTATTATTAGAGAGTTTTGAACGACGGATTTTATTTGTAATTTCCATTTTATTATTAGCTCGACCATTTACCTTTAATGATTTCTGCGTGGACCTATGGTGTACCTTCTGGTTTTATTAATATTAGTTATTAAGAATTGGACAGAATTGGTAATTATGAAATTTTGTTTAGAACAAAAATAAATATACATAATGTAAAAATGGATGATTTGTTCTTATAACGATGCAGTTATTTTCATGATATTCATCATATTTCATGCTGGTATCTTATTGGGGAGCTATACGTTTGTCAAAAACTACTCTGAAAAACAATCAAAAACACCCAAAAAACTTTTTTGAGAAATAGAAATTAAAAAAAAATTCTATTTTATGAATCAAAATAACTTTTTTTTGTTTTAGTTTAGAGAAAAGTGATTCTTTTATGTTATACACCAGATTAGATTTTGTCGCACTGAAGCAATATTAGAATACCTAAACCCAAATGAATCCATCTACGTGTATGTTAGTATTATAGATATCATTTCAAATAATCAAGGAAAATGTAATGCCCTACTTGTATGCTACTTGCCGTGTCTTCTTTATCAACATTTCGAAATTGATGAATTTTGCGCCTAAAAAATTCTAAGCGATAGTGAAAAATGATAAGATAACGAATTGCTTTAGGTTTTTCATAGTTTTACTAGGAAACTAAAACTCAATTTAAATTCCAATGAATATGGTACCACTAAAAGCTCTAAAATTATTTATTATGGAACTGGCATAAATCGTGGCAAAAGTTTTTGATGTATAGCCGAAATCTAGCGGTTTCTACAGTTTTCACGTACCTACATACTTCCTTCCAGCCTCGTATTCCAATGCCTTCAAAACATTTATGTTTCAGACTTTTGACCACAACGATTTCAAGTTTCTAGGATAAGACATAAGGAACTAATTACACGCATTCATCTCATTTTGAACTTCAAGAAAAGGGACTATCAACAAAAATTCGACTACAATTCCACCAATAAACATAATTTGGATGATAAGAATAGGGGATAAAAAAAAGTAAGTCTCAACAGGTTTCACAATTAGATGGCGTTGACTAACTTTCCCAAAATATTTTCACGGAATGAATGATAACTGTAAAAAATTTTTAATTCCGATCACCTTTGTTTTATTATCATTTGATGAGGTCTGTAACTCGTGAAACAAGAAATTTTTCATACAGATATTATCGTTTGAGTCAACATACCTACTTATTTTTATCTCTGTATTCACAGTTACGAATGTGAATGACGTCAGATTATGAACACGAAAGAGAATAATTTTCTGTAAGCAATTATTATTTACAGATTGGTTTTAAAAGAATGGCTTTTGCAAATGGCCGTTTGTGACATTAAAAAGAATGGCGTTAAGCAAAAACCTATGTTAATGTAGTATCTGGAGCATAAGGCAACTACAGCGCTCTAGATACTGTTCCTGATTCAAATATTATTTTGTTACTTACACCTGTATTACACTGTATGCCACTACACCAAATATTAGAAAATTCTCGCTTGGCCACTTTACAAAAGGTTCATTTCGCCTGAAAACTTTTTTAGTCAAATATTTGACAGCATGGCATACATTGTAATAATACAACATTGTTTTTTTTCTTTCGCCGGCTCTGCGCTTTTGTTCGAAAGAAAAAATCTATTATACTTCACAAAATTATTAATAAAAAAATTCTACCGTTACAGTGATCCCATAATCACACTTTGTCTAAAAAGTAAAAGTTAAATCTCGACTAAAAATTAATTTTAAACAAGATATTTATTTTATTTTAAAATGAATTTAAGATCGAAACAAAATATAAACGTAGATAATTATATTATAGTAATAAATATTGAAATTTTTTTTAAATAATTAACCGCATATTACATGCCTCTAATTACGATGACGAATAATTACAACATTTTTTTTCTCAGAATCCGTAGTACTACGCATTACTCAAATCGTGTAACCTATCGGCCTACCTTGCACGTAAATATTCGTGCGATATCATTTCGTATCTCTAACGATTAGTCACTATTATCAGTAAAATTCTTAGCCATAAAAGTAACAACTCGAATTATATATTGACTCATGCACACACAATTTACACAAGTAGTGAATTCAACCAACATAAAGCCTAAGTTTCACAATGTTTGCAATCTCATGATATTTTCCTCACTATCTTATCACTAAGTGATGGATAAAGGTAAAGATAACAAAATGGACAGGAAATACGACTAAAAAATAAGTTCTAGACCGCAAAAATGGTTGGGCAAATTTTGTAATAAAAGGGAGGATATTTTAATTCCAACGAGGTTGAAAACTTACCCCAATCGTAGTTATCTGTAACGTCGAATTCCTGACCAAAATAGTTATCGAGCTGCTTAATTTTTCCTGACTTCGATACTCCACTTCTGGGTTGAATGATGACTTTTTCAGTAATCGGATTCGGTTTTCCAATAATGTCGGTAATTTTCGGTTTTAAGGAAACCGGTGGAGCTAGTGGGGCCTTCGGTAGTGCAGTTGTTGGACTAAGGCTTTTGGGCATAGGACGAATGGGTTCGGCACTTTTTTGCGGCACAACTTGCTCGAACATTTCGAGGTCGTCGATTTCGTCGAGTAGTGCTGATTTTTCATTTTTATCCAGTTTTGCCGTGATATTCGTCACGGTGGGTTTCACTTCACTTGCCTCATTTTTTGAAATTTGCAAACTTTCCTTGGGACTATTTTGAGCCCGAATCACTTGAAAACTTTGTAACGCGACTAGGCAAAAAGCCACGCAAATCAATTTAAACCGCATTCTGTTCGTTTAAACTATTCTATTTGTTATTTTGTTGTTATTAATCTTAACAATTTTTAACACTAAAACACTCTCGACAGAGAGTATTCTTCTTATATTTAAAAATAATAATAATTTATAATAACTTGAACGATTTTTGATTAACTCTACTAACCACTAAACCGACCATCTTGCCTGGGCGTTGGCTCGAAATAAATGTACCTGTGCTCAACCGTTTAAGCAATCTACCTTTGTAGGAATAACAGTAACCACTCTATTGGTATTATCAGCAAGAGTCGAAAATATGCCATACCTTATCAAAAAAATTACAGGTGATAAGCAAATCTTCTAACATTCACCTCTTTTTAGTCAAGTCTTATCTTATATTTGCCCAATCGCGCAAGGTGCGACTCCATAATTCATAATACACATACAGGTACAATTTCAAAAAAACAACCTATTACTCATTGGAGTCAGATTTACTTTGAGTTAGCAAGAAATTTCGTAGATATCGAAAAATTGATATGATTAGAGTTCCAATAACTGATAGGTGATAATAAAAACTCACTTTCATTAGGACATGTTGGGAAATTGTATTTTACTTTAAATTATATTAATATCGTTTAATTTTTTTTTTCTACGAAACATATAAGTCTGAAATGAATCTTAAACGAAACTTTTTTCCTTTTTGTGAATCAATAAAAAAACTGCACCTTAATTTAAATTTGTACACAGTTTTTGTAGTTTATACAGCGTGATACAAACTAAAATTTTAATTCTCTAGCCTAAGCCCCTTTCAATATTATTGTTATCAGTTTTTCTGAACTTTTTCTGCAAAAGGAAATGAATTCTCGTAGTTTTGAAAATTTTCATCCTTTACTCGATAACGATTATAACAAAATTCACATGTAAATTCAATACAGAAGAGCTATACTCCCAAGTTGCTGTTTCCCAAAATTAAGTCGGAATACATACTTCGGGTTCCATTCCGATTTCTACGGAAATATCTTTGGGAGCTGCTTAGCATTTTTCGATAGCTATTAAATGAGTAATGCCAATGGCCTTAATCCATGGACTCATTGCATATCATAGCAAATTCCGAACTATGCCAGTAGCCAGGAACAGTAAAACACACAAGTAAACAGAAAATATAGGCAACTATGTACTCCCTCCCACAGACGTATACCTACTCCTAATCCGTCGATAATAATTCTGCACACGAATGCTCCTATTTCCTACCCCATTCATCAGTTCCCAGGTTTTATCCGTATTATCACCGGAAATGTGAGTTTTTATCCTGCAAGGTGGGAGAAGCGTGAAAAGCAAAAAAAAAAAAAAATATGGTATGCCCCATTAACTTAGGCCATTAAGGAAAATATTTTGGTAAAGCCACATCATCATGTACATGCGGTCTCTAGTGGCAGAATAAAGCGTCCCACTTTGCGGGCTCACATTGGTAGTGTAGGTTCTGTAATTGATTCCATTAACGCGCGCTTTAAACTTCAAATGCAGCATTTGTCAGAGGATTGTACAGAGATTACAGCAACGTTTTACGGCGTCTATCCGTATTTAATATATTTTGTGGGAATCACATACGTACCATACGGTAGAATGAAGTAGCATTTTAGAAATTTATGGGTTGTTAAATTCATCGCCTCATACATAAAATGTAGCAACGTAATATTTTTTGTGTAGGCAAAAAATATTTACATATTTGAGGAGAGACAAAAATATACTTGGCGAGATGAATTGAATTCTCTTCACACAATTGTTCGCTGTTGTTAAAAAGACAATTCATTCGCATTAATTTGGACAGCAGACTTACGCTTCATAACCATAAAAAGTATATACGTATCCTTTTCATACAATATCAGGTCAATAAATTGCAGGCATAGACCTAACATCTTTATATCACTTAAGAGTTGAATATCGATAAGTCCTGCAGTCAATTTGTAAAAAATTTATATAATCAACCGTGGAAATAAAAACAAATTCAATATCTCATCCATCAAGCCAAAGAGATATGGCGGAATTCGTGAAATTTGAGTATACAAAATTTTGAAATTCATTTTTATGCGATCTCCCCTTCGAGATATAGTTTAATTTATAAAAATATATGCACCAACACTTCCTTAGGAGTTGAATATCGAAAAATCTTAAAATTGATTTTTAAGTAATTACATGAAAAGCCCTTGGAAAAAAAATCAAACCGATATCTGAGGAGCTCGTGGAAATCAGAAGACCTAAGAGATTTTACGAAATTTTCTTCCACTTCCCATTAAAAACTATTTTCTCAATCTACTTACCATTTCCTCAATCTACCCACAAAAAAAATTTTAACTTACTCGACCAATGGGTCTTGAAGCTACGACCCTTAAAACGAATTAGCTGACCGCGTAAACGATAAAGTAAAAAGATCAAAGTAATGTTGAGAGCTATTCCATTTGATCTATAAGTACACCAATTACCATTTAAACTAAAGGTTTCATTACATTATATAAAGCAACAAAACGTTTTAAGGTACTCCCATCGGCTTCGGACTTTGGCTCGAAATATGCATGCCAAAAGGTAAACTTTGAGAGAGTTCAATCTACACAAAAACTATATTTCGTACGAAATTGGAAGGCATGCCAATCTACTACTCCAGTTAAATTATTTCTTTAATTAGAACAGAAAATCTTTTCCCAAAGAAAATAGTCGCTATGTAGCCATGAATTTAATTTCGAAGTTTTTCATAAAGTTTGGTAATTGAATTTTGTGCAATAATCTTGTTTTTTCTTAGTGAATACAATTCAAATTTAATTATGATTAGTTAGCTCTGGCAACATGCCGTAGATATACTTTTCAATTTAAATTTCAGGAAATACCTAGTAGAATTCAATTGAATGGGGATAATTTAATAAAAGGCGTTTGTGATGTACATATATACATATAATAAATACATATATTCAAATCAGAATCTTTTCAGATTCAGACCTGAAAGCAGTCTCCTGGCATTGCCTCTGTGTTCTGTCCGATATTAAATTAAGACAGGCCCGTGCGCAGGAAAGTATGATGGGGGGGGGGATTTATCAAGTTTCCCCATACTAAATGTGATGACCTAAAAAAAAAAAAAAGGTCCTCACTTCCCTATGAAAATAGGCCAATGGGGGGGGGGGGGGGTGAACCCCTAAACCCCCCCCCCCGTGCGCACGGGCCTGAATTAAGAAACAAAATAGATATCATCCCCTCAAACAAAATCCCTTGATTTATAAAGTTGAAGACTGTCGCAGCAGATGGATGGTTTTAATGTGAAAACCCGAGGAGAGAAAGCCCGGGCTATTGGGATAAAGTCGAGGTGGCGAATTAACGCGTCAGGAAAAACTAGGATTTTTACAAATTAAAAGCTGTTCTATTTTATATTTTAATAAATTCCGGTGTGCAAAAATTTATTCATTCCCATAATCCAGAAACAATTCACGAGTAGAAAAAGTAAATCATACCGGGTACATTGTTTATAAATCACAAATTTGTTATATGTCTACAATATTAGACTCTAAGACAATACACCGCTTCTTTTTGAAAAAATTTAAGAAAAAAAGAGGAGAGTTTCGTAAAAATTTGTTGACGTGGACAGTGGCGATCAAAACCAAAAATTGCATCTATAAAACCTTTTGATTTATCAAAAGAGGAATAGTCTGATATAAAAAAGTATAAATTTTTAGGTGTAAATATATAGCGCTAATCTCAAAGCTCAAGTCATATTTATTTTTGCAACATTTATTATCACATTGCCACAAAGATTTTCAGATAAAATCCATTTAAAGAAAAAAATATTGATAACGGGCTGAATATGATAAGAATAACGCGATATGTAGGTATGTATAATGTATTATAAATGGTTTAAATTTTACTTCATTTCAAATTTATTTATTTATTTATTTGGAAAGCGAAAATATGTACAGAATATAAACTCCAATAAATATAGGTACATAAAAGAAGTATAATCATCTATTTAATAAATCCAACTTTTAAATTTACTTTAACAATTATTGTGCCCAGGGATTGAATCATTACTTTTGCTTATCATCCCTTCCAATATTTTAAGAAAAATATGTAATATGGTGCAAGTGATTCATTGTATGACTTAACTTAACTTCCGCTTAAATGATAAATGACTAATCATACAAATTTTGTTAGTCGACTAAATGACACATATTCCTTCTGGGAAACGTTGTAAGGTTACTGGAAATTGCAATTACTAATTACACAAAATTTTGCAATAGTTTTCTGGATGACTTGCGAGGAAATTTTTAAGGTACTGTACATCTTTTGCTTACCTGTTCATATAAAGGTCATTCGAATCATCATTAATAATGCCTTTCCTTTTTTTCTTGTGGAAATACTAAAAAAATTATAATAGAATGAAAGAATATTATTCAACCAAAAAAAAAACACTCCTCGAAATTCCGTTTTTCTAGATTTATTTAATTATTTGAAAAATGTGAAATATACAGAATATGTAATAGAATAATAATATTGTAATTACTCATTAGGGCAGAAAAAATTATAATCATCAACATCACATAGTAACATACATCGCCGAATCCCCGAATTGAACGCGTTCTGAACTTCTGCCGGAAAAATAATAAAGTTACGCCCAGACTGTTGGCAGATTTTTTTTCTTCATTAGCAAAAAAATTTAAATAACGCCTTTAATTTGTGTTCTATTGAAAGCTTGATAACGACAAAGTTGCAGGTAAAGTGATTTCCAATGACTTATGAATGTATGTTTAATAAATATATATTTTTCACAAAGTTTTGGAAACTGTCGGGAACAAAAAGGTCTAAGTAAAGCCTATAAAGTGAAAACTAGCGTGCAATATCGAGTCCAACGATGAAAAATTTGGTGTAAGAATAAACTTTATACTAGGTTAATTATAAAAAAGTATAGTTTCAATAATTTAAATGTTGAAATACCTACTAAGTTTCATTTCAAATTTTCAGGAATAATAAAAATATGAGCAGTTCTTACATTGTGGAGAGTGTGCTTTTCGTAATAAATGATTTAAGTAAGCTAAATTGAGAATAGATGGAATTTTTTCTAACCGATAGTTCAGTACGAAAATCTGTCAGTTAAAGTTCCAATTAGAACTGAACGTCGTCAAAACGACCCTATGTGCAGGATATCCTGAAAAAAATTATTTGAAAATCTCATTTAAATTTTTTCTACAGAGAAATTCTTAATTTATAGAGAAGACAGAAGAAACCTTAAGGTTACTAGCGAATAATACTTCTGATTTTCTTCTGAGAAGACTATTTTTTGGTTATATCCTTTCAAGGTTTTTCCAGATAAGTCAAGTTTTAAGGTCGATTGATCCAACTAACTTAGCCTGAAGGCTATTGGTATTATGGGTATAGAACGTTTTTTTTTTTTGGTATTACTTTTACTTCCTTCAAATACACTTTACAAAAAAAAAAGAAATTATCAATTTCGAAAATCGGGTAGATCAATGCTGAATCTCAACAAGCTCTTAAGCCTGTTCAAGAAATTTACACTTTCATGAAAGCTAGCAAAATAAAATACCTAAGTTAAAGCTAGACTTATCTTGAAAACGAATATGTGTTTCTGAGTTGTACTTCTTTAACACATTGTAAATAACATCACTTGTTTATAGGAAAATAAAATCAATCCATTTTCTTATGTATATCAAACATAAAAATGTTATAAAAGAGAAAAATTGTTGAAATAATTTCTCTTGCGCGGGAAAAAAATTATTATTTGAATTGGCAGCATTCAGGATGATGCTATAAGTAAATACAATGACATAAATAATGTTAGTATAATTACAAGTTCGTTCCCCATACATTAGCAAGTAGAATTATTATACAACTCTTATCAAAATGTTGGAATACTGTGCAGGCTGTTGTCCATTATTATGTAAATATTGCGTATATCACCAATAAATTGTTTGACTTTTCATTGCGGGAGATATGAAGTTAATACTAACGCCAGCATACAACTAGACTATGTCTTATCATATTGTTATAAAAAAATACTATTTTTTGCTTGTTCAACAGATAGACGATAGCACGCTGTATATGGAGATCTCAGTTTCAGTGATTCCGTCTTCTAGGCCGTGCTAAAATTGACTTTGGTTGCACTGTCGAACCTTACATATTTCCTGAAAATACTCCCGCCCTCGCTCACTATAATTCGAAATATATGAATTTGTTATTCTCATCAAAGCTTTCTCACAACGTAAACATTGTTCATATTTTCTGTACCCCGGGCAGTGTGTGGTTGATTAATAATTTATTTCACTAGTGGTCATGTTTAGAATTAAATCTGTAAACACGTTTGCATATGTTTCAGCAGCAACGCGGCAATGTTTAGCTAGTGTTAATTTAAAATTTTATCATAGTGAAAAAGGTGTTTACGGATATCGACCACGACCGAAAAGAGAGTATAAAGGTAAGTTTTAAAATTTTTTTTGATAACGTATACGTAATTATGTTGCCATGTGATTTTTCCATATGGTGTGTTGGTTTGTTTGTCGCCTTAACTGGCAATTTTCTGATAAGACTTTAGCGATGTCTTCAAATCATTTCTTTTATTATCTTATCTCGAGATTGGTACCAAGCTTTGAGTTTAATGAAATATTTCGAATGTTTGTATGCATTGTTTTTATGTAGAGTATGGGAATACTGATACTCCTAATAATGCCTTCAAGACATATTTCAATTGATAATATTTTTAAAATTAAGTATTTTTCATTATTATTATTCTTAAAAAGGTTACACTTTTGTGGTCTGCATTTATCAGTGTTAGCGTTCTAGTCTATCATCCCAAAAGTCGTGGCTTCGAATCTGACTAGCGATGGACAATATTTAAAAAAAAAATTATGCAACCAATTTCCCACAATATAGCCTCAAAGTTTTACAAAAAACTTATTTGCACACCTAATCCGAAACTTAAATTTAATCGTTAGAACAATTTTACTGAAGAATGAATCTGGCATGTCTAGTAGTTAGTAAAATTATTACTGTATTATTATAATATCTTTTTTTGAACGTTTTGTTCAGTTTCAGATGAAATTCTCTCTAAGCGCATTAACCAAAGCAACTTGTACCGATGGGTTGAAGCATTTCGAACGCATGGACATCGGCTGGCATCGATTGATCCTGTAAATTTTAAAATCCCCGAAACGTATTTTTATTCGCAATATTTTCGAAATAAAACACACGATCGTAACAAACTCACTTTTCTACAGAACAGTTGAAGAACTTAATCCTGAATTCTATGGTCTGCAGCTTGGTGATAAGGCTAATCTTTCGGGAATCGTTAATTCCGTAAATGGCCAAAAACAAATATCCGAAATATTAGATATATTGAAGGAAATTTACTGCGGAACAGTTAGTGCTGAATTTGCATTCATTGAAGTAAATTTTTTCTATTCAGTAAGAGTTACTAACTTCTAGGCATGTTTTTATTTTAGTCCCAAGAAGAACGAGAATGGGTAACAGCTAAATTTGAAGAACTAACCACACAAAGTGTAGAAAATCAAATCAAAAAGGACATTGCTGAATTACTCATAAAATCCCAAGCTTGGGACAACTTTCTAGCAGTGAAATTCCCCACAGTGAAAAGATACGGTGGAGAAGGATCCGAGGCGGCCTTAATGTTTTTCAAGCAAATCTTTGAGCAATCGGTAGAAGGTAAAATCAGAAAAATCTGGGCAGGTATTTTTCAAAATGCTACACTTAACTAACACGAGTTTATTCATTTTCAGATGAAATACAGCACGTTGTTATCGGAATGCCACATCGCGGTCGCCTTAATCTTCTAACGACTATGCTGCAAATTGCACCTGCGAAAATTTTCCATAAACTTCAAGGCAATTCGGAATTTCCCCACGGTGTTAAGGCCATGAGCGATGTAGTATCACATTATCGTAATTATTTTAGAAAACTCACATTTTCTTAATTAAGTCAGATGTAATGAACATTTTCGCACATTTTAGATGTTTCGGAGGATATTACTGTAAATGGGAAAACGGTTCATGTAAACGTTTTGCGAAACCCATCGCACTTGGAGGTAATTAATTTAATTTTTTTAAGGTACGAATAAGGTAAATTACTTTCACTTGAAATGATTTACACAAAAAGAGCACGGTGCATTGTGAATATGAGATTAGTGATGAATCAAATATTTACTCTTACACATAAAGCCACCTTATCATCTACTAATTCCCAATTAGATAGTAATTGGCAATTACAAAATAGCCAACACGTATTTTATTTCTAATGAAAAGAAAAACATTTTCTTAACCTTTTTGTTCTACAATCTATCGCTGTATTCCCGCTTTTGTTTAAACAAAAGAATAATTCTATATTTCCCAGGCTGTGAATCCAGTTTCAATGGGTAAAACTCGGTCAAAACAGCAATCGGTACGAGATGGTGCATTCAGCGACGATACTTTGAAGCAATTTGGCACCAATGCTCTGAATATCCAGATTCATGGTGATGGAGCGTTACCGGGACAGGGCATAAATCAGGAATGTCTAATGATGGCGAATGTTCCAAACTTTGAAGTCGGCGGAACCATTCATCTAGTGGTTAATAACCAAGTGGCATTCACTACACCAGCCGATCGCGGACGTTCCAGTCGATATGTTACCGATCTTGCAAAAAGTATTGATGCCCCAGTTTTTCATGTAAACGGCGATGATCCGGAAGTAAGTACTATACATTGTTTCAATTTATCAACATTTTAAGTTTATCAATTGACAATTCAGATGGTCTATCTGACTACAAAGTTGGCATTCGACTATCAAAGAGTATTTCGTAAGGACGTTTTTATCGATTTAAATTGCTTTCGAAGATGGGGACATAATGAACTGGACGACCCCACATTCACTAATCCGGCACTTTATAGCGTCATTCATAACAGGAAGTGAGCAAAAACGAATTAAAAATTTTTAATTGTTTTTATATTTCGATCACTTTTCAGATCCGTACCAGACTTTTATGTGCAAAAATTAGTGGAAGATAACGTGATGGATTGTAAAGAAACTGAGGACATTAAGGTCAAGCACATGAATCATTTAAATGATGAACTGGACGCTACAGCAAATTACCAGCTTAAGGTAGGATGAACTTCGAATTTTTATTTTTGTAAAATACCTTGTCTGACTGACCAAAAGTTCGACTTTTTGGAGCAGACAATAGAGATGTGTGGAGCTGATGTGGATGTTTCCCATTGTTCACTTTTTGTTAAACTGCTTCATTTTTGAAAATACTAGTTTTCCGGATAAAATACTGTTTATTTATTATTTTTGTGACATTTCGGGTTCGACGAAGTCTTTTATTAAACTGAAACAAACAAACAAAATAATTAAAAGTCAACAAAACTAAAATAAGAAAAAGGAAAGAAAATCAATTCAATGAACTCGACTCTAAGTGCAACACATAATATGCTCACCTTTCTTTCCATAGAGACATCACTAACTCTTTATATAGCAACCCTTGCGCCTGAATAGCTCTTTCGTTGAAATATGCAAACATTCCCGTTGTTCTTGAAATCCCTGCTCTAATCTCTCTCAATTAATTTTCTTTTTCAGCCCTGCTACTACGAAAAACAATGGACTGGAATTGAGCAAGCTCCAAACTCGATAACATTGTGGGATACAGGATTAGATTATTCGCTACTCGCTCACATAGGAAAAGCAAGTGTTCAGTTCCCCGTCGACTTTGTAAGGACATCATCAAGCCTAATATAACCGTGTCGTTCAAAACTCAAACGCTTCCTTCAATTTACCATTTTCACAGAATATCCATCCGCATTTACTGAAGACCCATGTAACGGGTCGATTGAAAAAAATTGAACAAGGCCTTAAGATCGATTGGGCCACCGCCGAAGCACTTGCTATCGGTAGTCTAATGTATCAAGGACATAACGTTCGGATAAGTGGGGAAGATGTCGGACGTGGCACCTTCTCGCATCGTCATGTCATGCTGGTCGACCAGAACACAAACGAGATGTTCGTACCACTTAACAAGCTCAAGGGTGGTCTTGGCGGTAAGCTGGAAATAGCCAGTAGTATTTTATCGGAAGAAGCTGTTCTTGGCTACGAGTACGGGATGGCAATCGATAACCCGAATAACCTCATTCTGTGGGAAGCACAGTTCGGCGATTTCCATAATGGAGCGCAAATTATCATTGATAATTACATTGCGAGTGGAGAAAGTAAGAAGCTTCCCGGACCTGGGAGAATCCGATTCTAATGGACTGACCGTTTTGCGTTATATTCCTTTTTTTTCGTCCTTAGCTAAGTGGATGGAATCGAACGGTCTGATAATGCTTCTTCCGCATGGCTACGATGGTGCCGCTTCTGAGCACAGTTCCTGCCGGATCGAACGCTTCCTCCAGCTCACCGACTCCCACGAGACTACTCCAGATGGTGACGACGTTAACTTACACGTAATAAATCCGACAACTCCTGCTCAATATTTCCATGCATTACGACGTCAAATTATTCGCAACTTCCGGAAGCCACTTGTTGTGGTTGCCCCGAAAACGCTGCTCCGTCTTTCCGATGCAACTTCGTCACACGCCGACATGGCGCCCGGAACATATTTCAAAAACGTTATCGGTAACTATGCCGAATAAAATTTTTCGTCGTAACCATAAAATATACATAAAATTTTGTTTAAAAACAGGCGATAGCGTTGCAGACGCGAAAAATGTTCGAAAAGTGATTTTATGCAGCGGTAAACATTTTTACAATTTGAATAACGAGCGTTTCACGAAACGAATCGAAGACGTGGCTATCGTACGTGTGGAGTCGTTGGCACCGTTCCCGCTGGGCGAGATACAGGCGGAAATAGAAAAATATAAAAATTGCAAGAGTAAGCTATTATTTTTTATTTTATTACTTAATTCTTAGAAAAAACAAAAATATTTGCAGCTTTTATTTGGAGTCAAGAAGAAGCTCGTAACATGGGAGCATGGAGCTTTATTCGGCCTCGATTCGAATATTTAATCGGCAAACCTGTAAGACAATTTGAAATATTTAAAATAAGTTAAATTCAAAAAAATGTCCACCTAGATCAAGTATTACGGTCGTGAAGAAGCTGCAACCCCTGCTACTGGTATTGGGCGTGTTCATAAAGTTGAGGCTGAGGACGTTATTGTGAATCCTTTTAAATTATAGAAAAAAAAATTAATTAAACGGAACAACA
The DNA here is from genome assembly GCA_949128065.1 of Beris chalybata. Classification (NCBI taxonomy): domain Eukaryota; kingdom Metazoa; phylum Arthropoda; class Insecta; order Diptera; family Stratiomyidae; genus Beris; species Beris chalybata. The sequence continues at coordinate 2,452,371 of OX421894.1, read as the reverse complement.
CTGCGGACAAAGAAAAGTATTGTTAAGTGTAGCACGATACAAAAAAACGTTATTTACTGTTTGTCCGACTGTTTTTTATTTTGCTACGTTTATGAAGCGAAATACATAATATAATAATAATAAATAATAGAAAAAAAGGCTTTTAGGCAATTATACAGAAAGGAAAAGACAATTCGATATCTCATCAGAATTAAGAATGAACTTTATTATATCAAAACAATAAAAAATTGCAATATTTAAAATCTAACGTTTTTCTTCTTTCAAATTTGAATTTTCATAATTTACCGCGCGAAAAATCAGAAGAAACCGAACGCAGCACAAAAATCGATCTTTATCCATATACCACATTAGTTCATTTACTGCTCATGACATTTTGGCGTGCACGTGTTGATGTTGTTCTTTTCTTTGACGTTTATACGATTACTTCCATCGTCAAGAACTTTATAAATAACAGTGAAAAATGACTGATTTCGACATGAAAAGTAGTGATTCGGACGACTATAATGAGTCCGATGAAGAGGTAAGCTTTTTCGAACAGAAATTGGTTGAATTTCGTCGCTAACTTTGATTTGTTTTTAGTTGCAAGATGCCTTCGCACGAGGTGAACTAAAGCCGGGCCTCAACATCGAATTAAAACACGAAAAAAACAACGTCAACAATATTGTAAGTAATTTACATCGTGCGTTCAGCTACCAATCTTCACGCTGTCCTTTTTTTACAGCCCAGAATCCTTGCAAAATTATCGGAAATTAAATCAGATCTGCCGTGGATAGAGCGCCTGGATATGGTTAATACCTTAGCGCCGATTGCCCCAGAACTCGTCGTGCAGCTTGAGAAACACGAACAGAAACGCGCCAACCAATTCAAAGGAAACGCAAAAATTCCGTACATTCGTCCCGAGGAGGATCCAGTCCTCAACGACTTCAAGCGCGAGATGATTTTTCATCGTCAGGCCCAGGCGGCAGTCGTCGAAGGCATCAAACGGCTCCACTCGATGGGAATCGTGACCAAACGACCCGACGACTACTTTGCCGAGATGGCCAAGAACGACGAACACATGCAAAAGGTCCGCTCGAACTTGATCGCGAAGCAGGAAGGTCAGGCCAAGTCCGAGCGAATTCGACAGATTCGTGAACAACGAAAAATGGGCAAAATCCTGCAGAAGCAGACGAAAGTGCAACGTGAGGTCGAAAAGAAGGACATGCTCGATCAGCTCAAGAAGTTCCGCAAGGGCAAGCTGAAGAATTTAGACTTCCTCGAAGACAGCAAGGCTGTGACGGCGGCTAAGAAGAAGACGACAACGGACAAGAGGAAGTCGCGCGATAAACGTTTCGGTTTCGGTGGCAAAAAGCGCGGATCTAAGAGGAACACGAAATCGTCGGCCGCCGGCATGGACGCAAATACCCGGGGCTTTATGGGTAACAAGGGAGCCGGTGCGAAAGGAGGTGTTAAGCGACTCGGCAAAGGGCGCAGACAACAGTCGAAGGCGAAGGGGAAAGGACGGAAGTAAATATGTGCGTTGAATTTTGTTACGTTTAGGAAATAAAATGCCCCTAGTTTTAATTGGAACTTGTTTTTATTCTCTTAAATTGTGTGAACTGAGTCTCGCGTTCGGCCGGACTTGGGAGTCGTTTTCGAAGTCTTCACTCACTTAACGACTATTGCGCCTCTTCAGGCCGAGACGCGAATTTGCTCTTCGAGACCCTGAACTGTAATTTTGTTTTGACAGTTCGATTCTGTTTGAAATAAAAACGATTTCGTAGATTCTTAATTTGTTTTCAAAACTGTAGTAAAATGAGCGCCAACGTCTATGCGTTTATTAAACGAAAATATCCCGACTACAATGTGATCCACAACGCCAATATTTCATATATAAAAGCTTTGGACGACTCCAGCCGAAAAGTGATTTTCCTTTGCAAGGAGGTAGGTGCTTGACGGGCCCCAACATTCAAATTTCGCTAAAATTTCTCACTTTTAGGACAAAACAAAGCTTAAATCAGCTCAAGAAATGTTACCGACACTTAACTTACAAAAGAGGGCGTCCCTGGATCGAACCGGATCGCCGCTTAAGGACGAATGCGAAATTGACGTGATCGACATGTCGTGCGATTTGAAAATCGCGACCGCAACCGTTTGGTCGGAAATAGAGGAGAGTTATAGCGGCATCGAACTGGAAGCGGCCCGCACAATCCTCAGTGACGGTGCTCTTCAGGAATTCGGAGCGCAATGCAAGTCATCGCTTTGGATCCTGTGCGATGCGAGTGATTTGAACAAGACCGTCCTGCTTGAAATTGATTTCAATCCGAAGCACAATACTCGCGGCTTGGTTTCCTTTGCGGGCATTAAACCAACGCAACACTTGAACGTTGCAGACTTGTTGAAACGCCACAAGTCGACAATGTGCGGAGCGTCCAAAATCGAGACAACGATCGATTGTTTTTTCGCCGTGAATCCGTACATGACGCTGAAGTTGAGCTGGAGCTCGTCGTCACAGTTGCCAAATATCAACGATTTCCGCAATAGCGACACGGTTCTGTATCAGACAGTCAAGGTGGATGATACGAATTCGGTGGCCGAGAGTTTTTGGCGGCATATTTACATTCTGTCGATTATCAAAGATGACATAGTAGCGTTTAAGGAGAGCGACGACGATACAAGGGAAGCGGTGTATCGATGTGGACAGCAAGATCGCGACGGGGGGACTTTAAAACAACTTTCTTTCAATTTATGTGGTTGCAGCGGCATTGAAATGGAAAAGTTGCGAGAGAAGGTGATTGCAGCGATGACCGAATTGGCCAGTTCTGATCCCGTTGATTACGCTGAAGGCAATTGCGAAATTGAAGCGGTTGTGCAGCGAGCGAAAATGAAGGGGACCATCGATGTTACGCACAATTTGTGGAATATTTTGAAATGTAGGTATTCATTTATGTGTTTCATTTTTGCCTTTGAGAATCTGTTGAAGATTTCCTTGTACAAAATCATGTCCTAAAGATATGATGTAAAGAGTGGTTACGGACTAGACACAGATTCAGGTCGTAGCCAATATTCGATTTGACCAGTTCTTTAAGCTGATCAAGGGTACCCAAATGGGGATTTCTTCTCCAACTCTTGAGTTAGTGAAGGAATTTGCATGAAGCGACTAAATCTATTATAACAAAAAATATAAAATAAACTTAAACTTTTATTCCGGAATGTTTTACCTAAACAAAACACTACTAAATAATCAATTAAATTAAATTTCTAGGTTGTTCTTCGTACAGAGACCTGAAAGCTGCTTTCAATATTGTTTTTCAGTGCGCTGCCAAATGCAATATTGTGGTAAATGTCACCACCAGTTTAGACTCTAATATTAAATCAATAATTTCAAATTCTGCTCTTTACATAACCAGAATTTACCAACAAATGATAATCGTCTTGCGGAAATCATACGCGAAGTATCACAACGTCGTCTAGCAATACCATGTCTAACTGGCTCGGAACCTCTCGAACTGCTATTGGAAATTGGATTAGAGAAAATTGCAAAAGACTACGAGTACATTTTTACGGAAAGTAAAATCTGTGGCATTAATGACTTACATATGAACGAAAGGTCTTTCTAATGACGATGGCCAGGATGTCACATGATTATTTCTATATTTTCTTTGTCTTGCAGCCAATCGATTTCGAAAGACGGCGGTGGCGATAATGTTGCTTTAAACGTTCGAAAATCACTTCACAATGCCATACAACCAAATGCATTAACTAATGCTCAACGAATAACTCTGCTACACACCAGTAATCTAACAAATGCCGAAGAGAATGATTTAATTGGCTTCCAGAATAGTAAATTTAGCAGACGTGAGATTGAGTACAAGTTGTCGCGGCTAGCACAGATTCATTTAGTCTTAGAACATTTACTCCAAATTCAAGTGAATCTTAATTTGGATAATGGTACGTACATAGTTCGTTGTGATTTTTTTTTTCCTAATTATGTTTTTTCTTTCAGTTTACAATCGAATAAGTCAACAACTTTTGCAACGACCGCTTCAATCGTTCGATGTTGTTAAGAACGCAATAATCGATCGAATTGAAATTCCAATTTTAACTGAAAGTATTATTGCAAGACTCGAAAAGTATGTTAAATGTTAAAGACCTCTCTATTCATAGTTGTCCTGAGTCGATAAACTTTTTTTTACAGTAAAGATCCGCATGCTCGACGAATTGTAATGACATCGCAGAATAGTTTCAAAGAAGTTCAGTCCACGTTTTATTACAACATGGAAAATATATTCCCTCCAAATACTTTTATCGGAATCGATTCGGATGGTAAGTTTCTGAAACAACTAGCCAACGATCATGTTTTTTGTTATTGTTTTTTTTTTCTAGAAAAAGAATTTATTAAGGAAAACGTTTATTATTGCTGGGAATATAAAAAGTTTTCAACAAAACGTTTTTAATGGTTAGATCCTAGAATTTGTACAATCTAAAATATTATTTACAATGTTTAACTTTTTTCTGTTAATTTAATTAAATTATTTTTTCAAATAAAATTGTAAAAAAAAAATGCCTAAACCGATAGTTTTTAGTCGATGAATCTATTTAAAGAAAGGCCTCGTTACGTTAATATTCGGTTGAAATTTTTTGGTTTCCAAAGAGTTTCGAGGAAGCTCAATAGTGACCCTGAAATATTACAACCAATACCGTATTTTTTTTCTTTGGTTTTTCTCGTACGCTATTTGAAAACTACTCGATAAAATAAATCTTCGCCGGGAAGTGACCTACTAATTGTGTGCCAGCGACAATTTTCTGACTGCACCTTATTATGGCCGGGCGGTACCTATTTGTTGTGAACTATAATTGCGGATTAAGGTACCGTGCGGTCTCTGTATGAGTTATCACTGAAGCATGGTGTTTTTCTTTCAGTTTCAATTTATTTTAAATAGGTGAAAACATCTCAGGTTTCACAGAATTCGTTTTTTTTTACATCGATTGTATAGTCTGCCGCTCTAAATAAATAATATATTTTAATTTGCACATCCTTGCAATTGCTACAGTCTTGCAATTTTTATCGTAGCAACAGGATACTTGATTTATTTGCTATGAACATTTCATTTTCGAAAGTTCACATAACGCGTCAACAATCGTATTCCGATTATGACGCCGATTGAATTAATCCCATCTCTAAACCCAAGTCCCTTAACGCAAACATATAAGCTCAGATGCACACTCTCAAATCCACCCTCCGGAAAACAGAACAAATACAATGTTCAACAAAAACATGCTCGACATTAATTCCAATTGTATACGAGAATGTGAAATAAATCGCGTTAGAGAAACCGTAGAAATTCCGCCTGTTTCCAATAACCTAATATGTTCCCAGTATAGTGGATTTCTAAGCAGAATCTAACGAAGCATACGACTATCCCGAACAAGAATTTTAGTCGACCAGACGACGAAAAAGTTTCTAAAGCGTGTCCGAAAAGAACGTTGCTTCGGAGAACGTGTTTGTTCCAGACATACGTGTACACTCAAAGAAATGAACAGCAAAAGTTATATCTACCTAAAACATTACTGTCGGTACCATACACATATTAAATGGAACCGATACCCTCAATGGAAATTCAAAGTACTCATACGCTAATGCAATTAAAGGACTGGAAATTGAAGTCTTCCAAAAACCCATAACTTGAAAATATTGCTGAAAAGTAGTTCAGAAGTTTAGTTGGATTGCCGCAGTTCGGACGTCTTATATACTTTCGTCGGTTGTTGTTTTTAAAATTTACAATTTTTTTATAAGTGATGTAATTATTAAATGGATAATTTTTTTTTGGAATTTCGATTAATCAACGAATTGAAAGTAATTTTTAAGTGCTGTTCAGTTCCAATTTAAGCAAACTGTATTTTATGATAATTTGTGAAATATTTATTGGAAGAAAAAAGTCGTTAAATTGGATTACAGTGCACCGATGGGAAAGACCTGATTACTGAACTGGATAAAGGATATACCGCAAAATGGTCAGTTTTTGTGGAAAGGAGAATTATTTGGGAGGATCATGTTTCATCGAATATTCGTAGAAGTGACCGAAAATGATTGTACACTCTTTGAGTTCGTTACGTAACTGTAAATTACCCGGTTGAAAAATTGAAGATGTTTCTTATTATTTCCGTAGAAATATCTAATTCCCAAAATGTTGTTATAGAGCACTTCACTTCTTTTCCTTTTTTCGATAATACTTCTGATTCTGAACGAGTAAACGAGGGTGTTTCTTGCTTCTTGACTTAATAGTTAATTTATGAAATATAGTACGCTCGATCTCATAGTCCTAAAGTGTGAACCAGGCTCGTCCTTTAGTAAAATAGCGACTAAAGTCTATATTCAGATCAATTCTGTTTTCGCGGTTGGGCGTTGAACATTTTAAGTGTTGATAGAAGTGTCCTTAATGAAGCCGCGGAATAAGACTGATTTTATTACTATAGGCACAGTTACTTGGAGGAATCAAAAACTACATCGAAAAATGTATGTTATTTCAATCAAGATTATTACTCATCTTCTTTACTATAAGGTGAAAGTGTTCCAAGTGATGAGCCGTCGGCATAGTGCTTTTGAGGAAAAAAATTATAATTTTGAGTTTTAGAGACATATAAATTGTTCCCAGTTGGCCCTCACCCATTTCAGAATTATAATGAAATTTAAGTCTCTCGTTTCGTCCTTAAAGAAATACCATAAAAATAATTGAATAGAATGTTTTTGATTGCGATAAGAAATTACATTATTCATTTCTATTTTTCTGATAAATAATTTCTGTCCATCCTTCGTCTCTTCCTCCACCCACTGGATACGTTCCTTGTTTTAATTTACAAAACTTTAAAAGAAGCTAATATCAAAATTAAATCCGTCTGAAATAAAACTAAATACTGGGATTAGCTTATCGTTCCCGTTGACTGCGTTGATGGTGCATTTAGACTCAGCGTTTGCGACGAGGCTCTATCCCCACCAAAAAATCAACCAATAAAATAGCTTTTGGAGTCGCAAGAGTTTTACATTGAGAGCCGGTTTGCAATGGCCTGATGGGGGTAGCTTCTCGCCTCGAGGCGAGCCTCATGGGTGAGTGTAAGCGCACCATCATGATGTATCCAGCTGCCCACCTCCCGATTTTGGTAAGTTGGAAACATCTCGGGCAACCAATCCACCCACACTTTATCTTATTTCAAGCCTTTAAGTAGATCACCCCAAGATACTCGCTGCTACTATCATTACATTACAGTACATTGCTTTCTATTTTATAAACTAGTAATGGTGATTTGTTTTCTGAAAAAAATGTGACCCGTTTAGATGAAAAATTATTGCAGTTCTGCCCTCTTTTTTGACAGTTCCGTCCGACAGGTCAATTTACAATAGAACGCTTTCAGGTCAAAAAGCTATTATGAAAATTTAAATATATTTACACTACACTCCGTATGATTTCTAATTACTGTATGACCCGTTTGACAGTTTAATTTATGCTTTTAAATCGGTTGCCGCTGTTGTCGTAGGATATTTTTTTCTTATGTTGTCGCACATTTGAGGTTAAAGGAGTTGCACCGACGAAATTTTCGGGGCAAGAAATGCGAGTTTTCAGGGCAATTTTAGACACGGACTCAAACCCCTTTTTCTAGCAGGTCAAAAAATTTTCCACAATAGAACATGGGAACTCCTAGAAAAAAATTTAGGGCAGAAAGCAATAAAAAGCAAAGATAGACGGTGTGTCGCTGCTGTCATGAATATACAAAACGAAAAATAAATTAATAATATTAAATAAGTAGTTGCTACAATTTTACCACCTATATGAGCCGTTGTATTTGAAAGTGGAATAAGTCCATTTTGAAAAAAATATTTTTTGTGACATTGTAACATTATTCTATACAACACGAAGCAACTTTCTGAGAATCTATTGATGCAATTGTTTCATCACACTTTTAACAAATACAAGTAAATTTTCCTGAAAAATGGCATAAATATTTTTAAACATGTTAAAACGTAAGCCGTTAAGCATGTCGATTTAAAAACGAAATGGACTTATTCCACTTTCAAATACAACGGCTCATATAATAGGATTATCGTCCTTAGTATGAGAAAACAAAATGGTACCATCTTAAAAATGATTTTACACTTGGGTTGTGTAGGTTGCGAACGAACTAGTTCAGAAGAGCGTTCCCATAATTGAAATGAACGAACTAGTTCGCAGTCAGTTCCGCCCTAGTTCGTTTTTCATTACCGCCCGGAACTCTATGAGACAATAGACTATATACCGCATCGGGTGTCTTTTTTTTTTTTGCTCGTCATGTTCTACTAGATCTACTGACCTTTTTTTTGCTCATCATCTTCTACTAGATCTACTGTCTTCGAACTACGACTACTCATCACTGAACACCCCTGAAGTAATGAATTATGAACTAAAAGAACAAACTAGTTCGCGAGTCATCGGGAACCGGAAATGATCGCTCACTATAGTAAACTAAGATTCGCAAGTCTATTTTACACCCCATGTCCTAGAAAGGATTATAACTCATGAAGTAACTGTTCTAGCAAAATCCCTTTCCGTAATAAAGAACGCATGATTAAACTAAAACATAACTTTCCGATAATATTTCCAGGGTCTCGAATCGTTACTAAAATTTGGATATTGCCTCCTTACCGTAACGATATTGCTGATGGTATGGGCGTCTTTAGCACGAGCCAATAGTCGTGAAATTGAAGAAATGAAATATCCCCCATGCACATACAATCCACTTTGTACATGTTCGAAGGCGGCTCCGGACTTAGGGGTGGTATATTGTAAAAATGTACCTTTTCCAGCAATCCCAAAAATGGTTAACAATTCAAAGGTAAATTCAATTTAAACAAGAAAAATTTAGGAACAAAATTTATTTATTTCTATTTCAGGTGTTTATGCTGCACATGGAAAATACTGGACTGCGAGAAATTGAGCCGTACTTTTTACAGGCTACTGGTATATTAGAGAAATAATTTTGATGAAAAAAAACTGAAATATTTGAATCAATTTCAGGAATGTATCGACTGAAAATTTCAAATAATTTTCTGACTGAAATTCCCGATGATGCTTTCACCGGGCTCGAAAGATCCCTCTGGGAATTGATTCTGCCGCATAACGACTTAATCGAAATACCCTCGAAATCGTTTCGCCATCTACAAAAACTCCGACACTTAGATCTCAGCTACAATCATATCACACACATCGGGCACGATTCGTTTCGTGGCCTAGAGGACTCAATGCAAACGCTTGTACTCAAGGAGAACTCAATTTCGATGTTGGTTCCGCATGGTTTTTCTGGACTTCTTATTTTGGAGACGCTTGACTTGAGCGGGAACAATTTATACGATATCGACCCGAGCGTCTTTCGAGACGGTATGCCGCGACTATCAAAATTAATGCTTACGGATAATATCCTGTCCGAGATTCCGTACGATGCCCTGGGTCCGTTGAAAATGTTACGAACGCTGGACATATCGCATAATGTTATAACGAGCTTAAGTCCGAATAATAGCGATATGGGGTCGAAATCAAGCGCAAAGTTAACCTTGGATAATTTACATTTAGAATATAATCATATCGAAATGCTTGGACCGAACTCGTTTGCCAATTTGGATGTTGTGAATCGGACTTTTTTCGATGGAAATCCAATCAAAACTCTAATGGTATGGGATTTGAAGTGAAAAGAAAATCATGTTCGGCCTTCCAACGAATTTTTCTTTGCAGCAAGACGCTTTTAAGCCAGCAAAAATAAGAGAAATCTACATGCGATTTTGTGGACTTACTAATATCTCGCCAGTGGCGTTCGATAGTCTTGCAAACACACTGCAAATTTTAGATCTTTCGGGAAATAATTTAACAACTCTTCATGAAAAACTTTTTAATAAATTTGACTTTTTACGGTGAGTGAAAACCGCGATTTCTTTGAACAATTGGTTAAAAGGTCGTTTTTTTATTTCAGAGTCCTAAGCCTCAGAGATAATCACATCAAAATAGTCGCTCCCGTCGAAATGTTCAACGTCTTCCAATACACCTTGTTGAAATTGGATTTAAGCGGGGATATGAACGCACCATCGAATCTTCAAGAATTACGAAAGTATTATTGCTGTAATTATAATCGATAAATTTTGTTTATTTATTTCTAAAGTATGACTAGATTGAGGAATATGCGATCGCTGTCCATATCGAAAATGAACACGCAATCATTATCAACGGATGAATTTCTAGAATTCGGTACGGAACTGGAGGATTTACAAATCATTCGTGGCGGACTGCAGTCGGTCAAGTCGCATGCATTCAAACATGTTCGGGGTGTGAAACGACTCGATTTAAGCGAAAATAGTATTGGAACAATTGAAAACGATGCATTCGCTGAGGTGAGCTATTTTGCAATCGGTTTAATCGTTACCGTTGAGAAGAGGATTAATTGTCGACAATTTTCAGATCGGGCATTCGTTGATCTCGTTTAAAATTTCGCATGGATACTCAGGCAACGCACTACCTTCGGATGCCTTGAAACATCTGACCTCATTACAAGAACTCGACTTTAGTAACAATAAAATTGCCAGCATGAGTGATACAAGTTTTCACTTTTTGAAAAATCTCCGAATTCTTGAATTGCATGATAACCGCATCGAACAGGTTATGAAGGGAACTTTTCAGGTAGAACTCCGTCGATAATTTTAAATACATAATAATGTACTCGTTTGATTTTTTTTCCAGGGCGATATTCATTCGAAATTAGAGGAAATATCTTTCAAATTTAACAGCTTGAAGCAAATATCGCAGCACACTTTTTTTGATCTGGAGGTAGGAGAATTTACCGGTTTTATTTAGTTGTATGGTAATATTAATTTTGGATAATTATTTTGGACAGGCTCTGGAAAAACTCTATCTCGACGATAATAACATTGAAAAAATCGAGCGACGAGCATTTATGAATCTCGATCGACTTGAAGTGTTGAGCTTACGGGGAAATAAATTAAATTCGCTATCAGATGAATCGTTCCAGGTAAGAAAAGTTTAAAACAAAAACATGTAAAAAGGTAACAGAAATATGCAACATTCATTCCCATATTCATAGCTCTTTATACATACATACAGTATGTTTAAAAATAAACTGTACCGCAAAATCGGAAAATTATTTGGAATAGGCCATTGTAAAAAAATCTGCCAACAGTCTGTGACTAAAAACGCTAAAAACCTATCAAAAAGGTCGGAAAGCGGTTAAAGTCGGATGTAACATATGAATTACATAATTGGGTCATATTCCGGGATGCGGTCTAGGGATTGAAAAGGGAAAAAACTTAAAAATATGATTATTAAACAAGCCGGTGGAAGTGAAAAGATATTCGATATCTGATCAGACCTGAAAGATATGGCGGAATTCATAAAAACATATATAACCACTTTACACCCCCTTAGGGGTCGAATTTCAAAAAATCTTGAAAACTCTTTCTAGGTATTCATATGAAGAATCCATGGAATAAAAATTAATTCAATATTTTCGAAGACCTAGTAGATATGTCGAAAATCGTGAAAATATATACATTCTATTTTCACTAATCGTTTTTGCCCCCCTTCCGAACGCCAATTGATATTCGAATTTTTTTTTTTTTAATCAAAATTACTTTTGTAGCCCGTTCCTCTTTGGGTAATTGGTTTTTTTATATCTGTCAGAAAAGAATAAATAAATACACATTTTTATCTGAAAACCACTTCCTTGCCATCCTATGATACGACGTAATTTTTTATTTTTTTACGGCCGTCGTTATAACATAGGGGTCACCCTTTAATGCCATTGCACAGCTATAACGGCATAGGGTGAGGATAAAATGGTGTGGTAGGGGATTTAGGGCGGTGGAACAGGAGGGAAGCGTCTAAAGTGTTGTTTTTGAACTGCTGAAGGTTATACTTATCAGGGAAAAGATTGGCCGGCAGTGCGTTCCACATTACTGAGGTTCGGGGGATAAGGGACTGCCTAAATTTCACTGTTCTCCATGAATGGGGCTGAACGGTATACTCTTGGGCGCGTGAAGCTTGGCGAGTGTTACGGGGCGACTAAGAGTGGGGGAATAAGTTCTTTTAGTTCCTTACTACATTTACCATGAAAATATCGGTAGCAATATACGTGGTATTAATTTTGAAACATGTTCTTCTGTGAACAAGGTCAAATGTAAATTGAACAAATTTCCAGTCGAATAATTTTGTTTCATTTTTGTCCATTTTTTAAAAACCGTTGCGAATTAAAATTTCTTTTTTTTTTTCTTAAAATTAAATACAATTAACTTTATTTCTTGTATGTTCTACTATAAATTGTCTACGACGAATTTAGACTAAGATTTTAAATTCCGATATTTAATGCCATTTGTTTATTTTGATTCATTTTTACATAAAATGCCATTTCGGGTTGTAACCACGTTAGAACTTATTAAATACAATATCAGCTTAAGGAGGTAAATCAAACGGAACACAGGCAATTTTAAATTTACGTATGCGATACTAAAAAAAAGGTAAAAATAAATAATACTGTCGCGCAAAAAACGCACGGCGAGTTGCACAACGTTAAGTTAATTAACTGCCCTTGTGCATAAGCATAATGTGCATTTGAAGATCGGCCGACGTAACGAACGCCCGCAGGCAAAACCGACAACCAAACTTGTTATTCGACTGGCAGAGCCGTTTATGCTGAAACAGATCGGTTTTCGATGAGAACTTCTTGCCGCACGGATGACAATTGTACATTTTATCGTACTGCATGTGATCCTGATCGGTTTGTTTGATGGTCACCGTTTGTGTCTTATTTTTACTTATCACATCTAATTGGAATGTTTTCGTTGTCGGTTTCACGGACGACGATGACGACGGACTGGGTTCGGGTTGCTGCGATGAAACGACCGGATCTTGTAAGTCGATCGGTTTTTTTACAATCATTGGAGGCGATGGAAGCAAAGGTTGGGCCGTATCGACACTTTCTTCGAAATGTTTAATTCGTTCGTCGTTCGTATTGAGCACCATTAAAACTTCGAACGGTTCTTCAGTCTCGTCGGGTTCCGGTTCCGAGTCTTTTTCCAATTTGATTTTTCGATCAATGACTTCGGCTCGGACTATTGTCGGCATGGGCGGTATGCGTCGCTTTCTCTTCGCTGGCCCACTTGTTAGCAATTCGCCTTTGTGCTTTCGCATGTGCGAGTTCTTCGAATGGAAATTCGGAAACGAACAGAAACAAATGCTACAGCTCACCCGGCCCGTACCAGTTTTTCGTTTTTTCGCAGCCGTTCGTCGTGATGGTTGTTGTACCGGTGCTGGTGTAAGCGGTGGGAGCGGATTTCGTTCCTGTTTTATTTCCAGAATCGGTTTGTTTAGTATCCGGACGTCGGGAAAGGAGAGGGTTTGTCGCCGCGACGACTTGTACGTGATACCGTGCGCTTCGGGGACATGTTCGCGCAATTGTTTCGGGTTGCTGGCGAATTCCAAGCCGCAAATCTGACAGAAAAACTCACACTCGCCATTCGACCAATGCTCGAGTATTGTACGATTATCGGGAAACAGTTTCCAGCAATTCAGGCATCGAATACATTTTTTTTCGCCGACCGGCAGGAGACGACCTCGCCGGGTTTTCTTCTCCAGACACTTACGGTCGAAAATTCGCCGGTCCGATACCGTCATGTGTTGCAGTTGATGTTTTGCTAGGAAATTGTGATTCGGGAAGCGATCTGGACAGTAGTTACACTGGACAACCGGGCGCACTTTGTTAACTGAACTTTTTGCTTTCGAATCGAGAGGCGATTTGAAAAGCAGCGTGCAGCCATTCGACTGGAGCTTGTTTTGGATCTCTTTAATGCTCGATCTTCTTCGGGTCAGTGTCGACGACTGTCCGTAATCGTAACCGATTCCGTTCGAACTGTTAAAGGTCATTACTTCGCTCTTCACTTCGGTTATATCAAAATCAAATGATAAGTTATTAATAAGCGTTGGCTCTGTGTATAAATCGACATCAGACGGATTGCACGGAACCAGAAGGCCCATATCTTCGTCCTTTGTGTCATCGTCCTGCGAGAAGTCGCGACGGTGCAATCGAATGTTCTTGTACATGAAATCCGGGGCGATAGTTTTGATTCTTCGCAACATACTTTGATGGGTCTCCTGCAATCGAGTGCACATTCAGTAATTGAACAATTGGTTACCGGATCGGCAAGAAATTTACCTCGATTATATTCAAAACGGTCACATAGGGATGATCCGGCTGATTTTGCCGGACGTTGTCCACCCATTTCTGCTGCACCTTGCTGAGTCGCTGGCATTCGTCGTGAAAATTGGATACGTTCAACGTGCACTTCTTGCAGATGTTCTTTGGTAGCGGGTCCGACTCGTACATCTGAAAGGGTAAAATTTGCGAAATCGATCAGCCAGGCTTCTTTAGGCACCGACGATCTGAGTCCACCCTGCCTACCGTGATGGGGAAAATGGTCAGAATCTTGTAGAGAAGACTTTTCTGCTTCGAGTCGAAGATGTTTACGTTTCGAGTGTCGACGGTGCCGCAAATGCGGCACGTCTTATCCTGGGCGGGCGGCGCACTCATTCTAACAAAGCTCAGTCCGCAGTTTTTCGGATATTAATCCATCAATAACTTATGAAAAACTTCACTTGACACAAATAAAAAATGATTGTTTATGGCCGCCGAACGTCAAAAAAAAACTGCAATGCACTGAACTGTGCAAATACCGGGATTGGTGTTTCGTATAAGTTCTCACTCTTAGATGAAATCATAGATGGCGTAGAGGGCTGGCTATGGCGTATTAACGAACATAAATTACGGTTACAAATACTGTACAAATACTGTACCTACATTTTCATAAGTATTTTTTATTATATTTCAAACAAAAACAAAATATAATCTGATAAAAAACTGAAGAATGTTGAAAAGCAATGCCATCTCTATAATTTGTATCAACAATATAAATAAAAAAAAAAAATTTTGTAGTGAAAACCATTGAAAAACGATTAAAACTAAACGATTTTAGTTTTTCAGCTCTACTGAACAATTTTTTTTTTGAATTTTGTTTCTTTCTCGATAACAGATATCAAGATGATTTTTTTTTTTTGTTTAAAGATCTAGAAACCACAATTTTTGACCTGGAACGCGCCACCACACCAAAAGATACCACTCGTTTCACCGTTTTACCTATCATACAAATTTCATTGTGAGCTACGCACCTTCAAACGGTTTTGCGTACGGTGGGCGGCGTACGGCCTCTACGGCGGACAGACGGACTTTTTTTTTGCTTTAAAATACTAAATTTCATGGTAGCAAATTTTTTTTGTAATTTCAGGTCGAAAACAATACTTTATAATTTTTATTTTTAATAATAAAGTACTGTTTTATTTAATTTATTTGTTTTCAGAATCTACCTAAATTGGATATGCTCGACCTGGCCTATAATTCGCTTCCAACTTTCGCTTTCGACTATTTTGATCAGGTAAAATGCGCAAACTGTTAATTTTATTAAATATCAACGATTTTAAAATTCAATCTAAAAAATTATGAAAAGGTGGGATCACTATCATCGCTTAGCGTCAACGTTAGTCACAATCTAATTAAATCCTTGATGAGCAATTCATCGTGGTCGAGCCACGTTGATAGTGGTATGTATTCAATCGCCTCAACCAATCAGGACATTGCCGTTATTCTAAATTATGTAATGAAAAGTACATCATATTTCAGGTGTAGTTCATTCGAATATAAAAATTCTGGATTTATCACATAACAATATTTCGATTATTCATCCGGGATATTTCAAGCCGGCTGAAATGTCTCTCACACATTTACATATGGGATTTAATGCATTGATGGTATGTTCTTACTTAATTGTAATTCTATAGATAGTAATTGATTATTACTTTTGTGTAGAATGCAACTCGAGATATGTTCGGAAATATGCCGCAATTATATTGGCTGGATATTTCCCATAATCACATCAAGGAAGTCGATTTTGATGCCTTTAAAAATACGAAAAAAGTGCAAGTATGTCCTGCATCCTTCGGTGATATTTCCTCGTAAAATTTATACTAAACTACTACTAGGTACTGTACTTATCGCATAATAAAATGACGGACATGCCGGCGGATATATTTAAGCCGGTTCAAAGGTTACGAGTCGCTGATTTATCGTACAATCATTTAAGATCATTGCCGGATAATTTGTTCTACAATGGCGGACTAGAGAAGTGAACTGATTTGCAACTAAACTAGGCCAGTGTTTCCTTACATAAAATTTGATTTTTTCAGAATGGATGTGTCTCACAATCAGTTGTTGAAAATACCCATTTCATCGTTATCGAGTTTGGCTGCGTTAACCTTATGTGAATTGCATTTATCTAATAATTTTATCGCAACAATACACAGCATGGACTTATCGAATAAATTTCGGGTAAAACATAAAACAGTTCCCTACTTCCTGGATCGCGTAAAGCCATAGCTTTCTTTTAAGTCCGGTGTTTAGTGTGCCAGTTAGTGATCCGACGACCAACCACACGTCTGCGTTGCGGGTTAATTTAAATTCAGTGCCTGTTTAGAGATATGCCTCGCTTTACGGATCCAAAATTCCAAAAGATTGTGTGTACTATCTGATCAAAATAAATTTCTATGTCCACAGTCTCTCAAATATTTGGATATTTCCTACAATTACCTTTTGCGAATCGACGATGCCGTTTTTGCTACACTTCCTCGAATTTCTATTCTCGATCTTTCACACAATCGCGACTTGAAAGTCATGGAGAAATCATTTATGGGATTGGAAAATTCTCTAATAAAGCTCGGACTAGAGAATGTATCATTACACACTGTACCGGAACTTCCGCTATCCCACCTCCGAGAACTACGACTGGCAAGTAACGAACTGCCTTCTATTCCACCTGAACTATCGTTTAATATGAGCAATTTGCGCGTACTGGATTTGTCGAATAATGACCTTACCAATGTTCCGATTATAACGCAATCACTTCCGCGACTAAGGTAAGAATTCGAGCTCAGTGAACGAGAATTGATCAACCGTATTAATATTTTCGTTCTAGAACATTAAAGCTGTCGGGTAATCCCATCACATCCTTAACGAATAGCACATTCGATGGTGTCACGGAATTCTTAGAAAACTTGGACATCTCTCATTTCAGACTGAAATTTTTCGAGGTACCTACATACAGAATTTCCCTTCAATTCCATAGTTTAATCAATTCAATTTTCTAGTACGGAGCAATCGATACTCTACCCAACTTGCGATCACTTAAAGTTTCTGCCTATTCGCACATTCACGAATTCAATATACCGCAATTGATTGAAAATCACCAAAACATCCGAGAACTGTGGATAGAAGCGCCTCGAATGATTCCCGGAATGCAAAACGATCCAGCCAAACAACAAGCTACATTCAAGCCGACCGATCTGCACATGGAAATGAAAGGACATTTACCGGCTAAACTTAAAAATATAACAATCAGTGGACCCGGATTTACGTCACTTGCCGACGATATATTAAAGGTATTATTAACTAATTTTTATTCAAGCAGGTAACTGATGAGTCGTTAAATTTTTCAGGGAATGCGTTCGCCATATTTGTACATTACGCTGTTTAATACATCGTTGCCTGGCTTTCCGACCAACTTTTTCAAGCATATAGGCCGTGTGCGTAATATATCAATCGATATCCGTTTCAATAATCCAGAAATGAAACAAATACCGAATCCAAATAATGGAATGGTACCGTATTTACCGCAAAGTGTATTCTTAACGGATTTGAAAATGTCCGGATCGAATATGAATTGTGATTGTACTTTAGGGTAATTTCCTACTGTTCAAGATTTTCGAAAAAATAGGTTTACTATTTCTACTTTTACTTCGTAGATGGGTAGAATTTTGGCAACGTAAACGGAGGCAGTATATTTGCTCGGCACAGACTTGGACGGATACCGTTTTTCGAACGTTTATGAACTCTCCGTGCCAGATCTACGGGAAACATGACTGCGATGAAATGGACGATGATCTGCGAGAAACGAAATGTTCCAATAAGAATTCGCAACAATTAATGGAGGTTGGTTTCATTTTCGTTTTATGTATAATTAAATTAATTATTAATATTATAATTAACAATGTCTTAAATTTTTTTTTAGGTCTTAAAATCAGACCTCGAATGCGGCTGGGATCGAGCCGGTAGTCAACTTAAATTGGCCTCGGCTGTAGCAATATTATCGATGTTTTTCATAATTTGGCTATGACTATTGAAATATGTGTATAAGATTTCTAAGGATTTTTACAAAATATTGGAAGATGTTTACGGCAAACAGTAGAACGGAATACAATGAATGCATGCCATTTAAGCATTGATTTTAATTAATGGTAGACTAAAATTATTAATAAACAAAATTATAATCTCAAAAGAATTTTTTTCTTGTTATTACAATTCGATAAAGTCGTTTTGTGATTCATTGAATGGTTTTCG
Organism: Beris chalybata; assembly: GCA_949128065.1. NCBI lineage: Eukaryota > Metazoa > Arthropoda > Insecta > Diptera > Stratiomyidae > Beris > Beris chalybata. The sequence continues at coordinate 2,433,867 of OX421894.1, read as the reverse complement.
TAGAATGAAAAATTGTTTTTAAATCCCTTGGCGCGCGTCCGCAAAACATGGACGCGGAAAGGAGTAGTTCAAATCCCGTTAACATTGCAGGGCCATGCAAAAGGTAGTTGGATCATAGCGGCCATTTGCAAAACATGCCATAATGGCGGCATTTTTTTCGAGAAGAATATGTTTTCCATTTTTTAAATTTTGCAGTTAATATTTCCAAATAATAAGCGAACGACAATAGTTATGAAAACTTAATTTATATTTTCAAAACTGAGTACACCCACCCCTACTCCATTCAAATCCATAAAGTTGGCTGCAGTGACTTTTATCCGTTTAAATTGTTCTGTTTTTCATTTTGGTAGACTTCAGCCCGCATTTTGTCATTGCAGTTTTGCAGTTTCGAGCAGTTGGTAGAATTTCTTCGGAACTCTTTTCAACATGGCTACGACAGGTTGGTTCTTTTGATTTGTTTGTCGCTTAAAAAGTTTTGGAAAATCTAGTGAAAAACTCGCCGGAAAATTGCTGATTTCATTCGAAATTTGTGTGTTCGGTTTGTCTGCGTTCGGGGAAGTTGAAGTTTTCGTGCAAGCAAATACATAAACAAAATAAAATTAGATGCTAACTCGAATCTGACATTTCGATCGAATGTCCGAGGGGGAGTTTTTTTTTAACCGCGTGGCTGTTTTTGATTTTCCGAAATTTTTCGCAATTTTTTTTAATTTATTCGATTTTTTTGTGGTGTGTTTGGTTTTTCATTGATTTATGTTGTTAATGACTTGCAAGTTTTGGGAGAGGCTAAACGCGACCAGCCAGAGATTGGCTACTTAATTAAAAAAAAAAATTGTTGGTTCATTTCGCAGGTAAAAAAGGTAAAAAGAATAAAGGAGTTGTTGTCTCGCTACAAAATTTCCTTGCAAACGGAAATTCTCAGCCTGGAGTGACGCAGGTATCGAAGAAAGTCCGCAATCGCCCCGACGAAAGCGACGAGGAGGACAACCACTCTTTGCCACAGATTTATCAGCTGCCCACTGCGCCCAGAGCTGCGCGGTTCTTAGATGACGATGCGATTCCGAACAAGCCGCCTTTCCAGGCGTACATTTCAAATTTGCCGTTCGATGTTCAGGACGAAGACATCTACGAGTTTTTCGGCGACATGGATGTGGTGTCACTTCGTTTGCCCCGTGAGGACGGCGAGCAGGGCCGTCTCCGTGGATTCGGCTACATCGAGTTTGATACACGCGAAGATCTTATCGCCGCGGTTCGAATGGCTGATCCGCAGATTCGAAACCGTCGCATCCGCATCGACATTTCGAACGAAAACGATAACAGGCGTGGCGGTATGAACAACCGGAGCCGGTACGATGGCTTTGGCGGAGCCAACAGGGAAGAATCCAATACCTGGCGTAGGGAAGGTAACGAGGGCGGTCGAGATGAAGGTCGTCGTGGGGGCTACGGGTACAACCGGGAGCGACAACGCGATAATTCAGATGATGGCGGTTCGTGGCGAGCTGCCGAACGACCAAATACAGAGACGTCGCCGTCTCGACGATCCGGATATGGTGATAATTACCGGTCCAGAGGTGATCGTGGAGACAGAGAAGATCGTGGGGACAGAGGTGATCGTGGAGACAGGGGCGATCGTGGAGACAGAGGCGATCGCGGTGACAGGGGATACGGCGGTGGTGGTCGCCGTGACGACTACAGGAGGCCACCGCCACAAGACGAGCCGGAACAAGACCGGCCCAAATTGAACTTGAAACCGCGTACATTACCGCTTCCCGAAATCGTATCTCAGTCCGAGGAAAAGTCGGACGGTGAAGAGAAGTCGTCAACTCCCGAGCCGCCGAAACCAAAAGCTCCGTCGGCAAATGTTTTCGGCAGCGCCAGGCCGGTCGATACGGCCGCTCGTGAGAAGCAAATCGAAGATCGGTTAGAAAACGAACGCATGGATAAAATACGCCAGCACGAAGAAGAGAGAGAGCAGCAGCAGCTCGAAAAGGAAGGTTCCATTGGTGCAGACGAAGAACAATCGGCTGAAAGTCAAAAGAACGAAAAGGAGAATCAAAACGAAGCGGCTAGTTGGAGAAAGCGCGACGACGACGTGAAGCCCGACGAAGATAACAGCTATCGCAAGTACAGCCCGGATAGACGTGGTCCGCCACGCAGGAATGGTAACTTGAAGATTCATTCGTTCAATATTCACGTCATTAACAACTTGTTAACTTTTCAGACGATCGACGAATGGGCGGCACCAATCAGCGCGACAACCGAGACCGCCGTGATTTCCGCGATAACAGAGGGTACGAACGTGACAATAGCTATCGTGAAAACCGTAATGATCGTAATGAGCAACGGTATTGAATCGATTATCAAAATAGTTCCCATTTGCCTTTTGTAGTAAAACTAGTTTTAATTAGGTCGGATCGTGATTTCAATCGTGACCGCACTGGGTCCACCTCTAACAAGGATAATAAACCTAGCGTTCGGGATAGTCGAGCACCACCACCACCACCACCCAAGGATGAGAAGCCGAAGAAAGATATTCGAGCAGAAAAACCAATGCCTAAATATCAGCCGCCACAAGGAGGACCTGTAAGTACACTTTAAAAGTTTTTGTAATTAAAGTCGACGCCAGAGTCGGCAGTGCAAATTTCAAATTTTTCTTGTTTACTTCCCTGACTCTTTACTTTTATTTCAATTTGATTGAGACCCATTCAAATAAATCGTCGATAAGGTGATTGAAATATTTTTGTGGATTTGGTTTTGGGAGATGTTTCCAAGCATTTAGTGCTATCAAGCGCTTTATTGGCAAGAATTTCGAAACTGCTTCCATCACTAAAGCACGCCTGAAACAATATTCATAATTTACGCAACTAAGTTCCAACCAAACGCAGTTAATAAAGTATAAAAATAAAATAAATTTAGCGACTGCCAGAAGTCCGAATCTTTGTTCTGATAGTTCCTTGCTCAAAGCAAACGTTTTTCTCTCATTGCAGGAGTTTAGGCTTACGAGCGTGTATACAGGCTTTCATATCCAACTGAAGAAGCTTTCGGCGAACAGTTCTTTTACTGGCACTTAATTGAGTTGTGATCTCATTCATTGAGGCAAAACGATTTTCCCCGCATGTTTTTGAGGAGGTGTTCACTTCGTGGTTATAATTTAGATCTGCTGACCCAGTTATTGTTCCTTGAGAACCTAAATCTTAATAATTTTGATTTTTTCTCTAATTCTAAATACAGAAGCCTCAGAGATATTCAATCTCCGCGAAATTTCTCGATTCGAAAAAATATTGGCATCGATCATCTTCGTGGATTTTCGCTTTCATGAGATCTCTGGCTCTACCCATTTTACTTTATTATTTTAATACTACAATTTTGTGATCGATTTTAAAAAAAAAAAATTTGCTACCCTGAAATTTTTTTTTCACGTTTCGTAACTAGTAGACGCGAAAAAAGCAAAAACAAATTTCAGTCCGTCCGTCCGCCGTACGCAAAATCGTTTGAAGGCTCGTAGCTCCCAAACACTTTGAGATATTAAATTGACATTTTTTTTACGAATAGACGGGAGTAGGCTCCTTGAAGTGACCAAATTTTTAGGGTGAGGGGGATGTGTTTTAGACGGAAAATTTTGGTTTCTAGATCTCAGCAACCGCTTATGATAGGAAGCTGAAACTTGGAATTTCTATAGAGCTCTGATAGTAGACCCATCTGCATAAAAATTGTCAATATTGATCAAGGGGTGTGGGAGTGGGGGGGAAATGTAATGTGTCCGACACGCAAAAAAAGCCGAGATAGACACATTCTAAAATCCATATCTCCTAAACCGGTAATGGCACACTATTCAAACTTAAGAAATATTTGTAGTTATATTAGGAGAAAAGATTGAAACAAATTTTTGAGTCGGGGCAGGAGCTTTCCGGGGGGAGAGGGGGGAACTTTAGATTACGATATCTCACCAATTGCTCTAGAAAAATAAAATTTGGTTTGGGTATAAAGGTCGACAAATAAAGATTGATCAAAGTAAAATTTTTTAAGTGGGCGGTGCAGCATAGAAGTGGAGGTGATAAGAATTTTTCATTAAAAGCACATTTCATATCTGAAGAACAGTGTAACCCGCAGACTGCATTGGACTTATTTTAAGTTAAAGCTTCAGTTATGACATGAAAATGTCCCATGCAGCCTACGTATGGTAAGACTTTTTTTCGGGCAAGACTGAAAAGTCGGATATTTAGTCTTGGCACCAATTCCAGACATAAATTTGACATTGCACAACAAAGATGGCGGAATTGATCCAACAAATGTGACTCAAGCCTATGTAGATCCCTTTTCTCCAAAAATGGTTAATCCAAAATCGAGGTTTCTTTCTCTCGCGACGTAGCTGTCACGAGTATAAATTATGCAATTCTTTCAATGCGTTCAGTGCAAGAACCCCACGGTGTTGTCCGTTCGAATACATGTTACCAAATGAAAAGTTTTAACAAAATTGGCTCAGCTCCAGAGTTTGACAGATGTCATTCAATCTCTTTGACAATTGGCTTACCATAAAAAAAGTCTATTGCAGTCTGCGGGTAAGATAGATGCTTAGAATTTTTACCAGAAGTAGCGCTAATTGAACCCTAATAGGGAAAAAAATGTTGGGGATATGGGCGTAGAGGGTGAGGGTGGGGGAGAGTGAAAAGGAAAAAGTTCCGATGTTTATATCTTAAGAACCTGTAATGATATAAACCTTAAACTTGTTATTTAGATAGAGCTATAGTAGCGGCATGTTGGAAAACGGGGGGTGGGGGTGTTTTTCCTAACTATAGAACGGCTTATGCTAGAAAGTTGAAACTTGGTGTGTAAATATAAATCTCTCTAGTTGTTTTACATTTACGTAACTTTGATGAAAAAAAAATTCAGGCGTTCAGAAGGAGGGCAAAAACTATGATCAGAGAAAACAGAATGCATATATTTTCACGATTTTCGTCATATCTACTAGGTCTTTGAAAATATTGAATTCATTTTTATTCTACGGATTCTCCATATGAATACCTAGAAAGTGTTTTCAAGATTTTTTGAAATTCGACCCCTATGGCGGTGTAAAGTTGTTGTATACTTTTTCATGAATTCTTTCATATCTCTCAGGTCTGATCAGATATCGAATATCTTTTAACTTCCACGGGCTTCTTTAATAAACACCTATTTACAAGTTTTTCTTCTTTTTCAACCTCTAGACTGCATCCCGGAATATGACCCAATTATGTAATTCATATGTTAAGCTTGTATTACACTGTATGACCACGCTGTCAAATTGCAGTAATATGCAATGCGAAGTAGGCGAATACAAATAAATCTCACTGTGAGATTTATTGTATTCGCCTACTTCGCATCGCATATTACTACAATTTGACCACTTGGTCAAACAGTGTAATACTAGCTTTACGCCCTATTCGAACCGCTGCCCGAACCTTTCGTTAGGTTTAAATTTTAATTTAACTTAACACAAAACTTAAATGTCTTTGAAAGTAATAAGAAACACTTGTAAATTACAACACACACACTTCATAAACATACAAAAATCCTGCAATACTGAGGCAAAAACCAAGATACGTCCTTGTTCAAAACCATCGAGAAGACTGAGCCAGGTAGCCCCATTTGTTTTAATGTATAGACAAGTGAGTCCTGGAAAGACTGCACCGTTTTCAGTGATGCCAAATAGATAACAGAAATACAGTTCTAGGTAGAGCTGTTTACGCATCCCAAACATCAAATAAAGCGCCTTAGGAGGATCTGAATCTAGTTCTTGGTGAACATTTTAAGTACGTCTAATAATTTGGGCAGGGACTGTATATGAAGAAAATCGAGCACGTCCTTTGAGTAATCTTCTATTATTGGTGAAATCCACCAGACGAAATGATTAATAAACAGTGAGTCTCTCGATCTATAATGTAAGCACTCTATAGAACTTGGGCTTGCAATGAACATCTGGGTCATATTTCTACTTTTATTATTTTTTAATTACATAAACAGTTCGAAAAAGATCTAAGCTATAGCAAACACGAGATCTTCTGATACCCGAGTGCACCAAATACTTAAATTTTTTTCCTTTTCTCTCTTACAGGTTTTATCAAACGAAAATAAATATTCGGGTCTATTGGATGACGATGATACTTCGGAGTAAACTTAGTAATTTTGAATTTATTATTTCTTTTTTTTTTTGCAAGTCTATACAAAGCGCAGAGCGTATGAAGATAGAAAGGAGATAAGGACAACGTGGTGTGCTATCCAAAAAAAAAATTTTTTTTTTGTGTGTGTAATATAAATTTCTGCATGTTATGTATAAATTTATCTAATATCTTAGTTAAAAAAAATTCTGGCGAAGGATTGTATTTACAACGCGTGGTAATAAATTTTTTCTAGAAGAAATAACATATGTTTATAAATGATATGCAAACGTGTCGATAAGTCTGACGATTTTGTTTTTTTAAATCTAGTAAAATCGATTAAAATGTGTATGATGTAAAAATAAGCTGACGTAACTTTTCCTACTAATATATAAAATCCAAAATTATGAAAAGTATAGCAGTTTCTTTACACTGACGGAAATATAAATATAAAAAAAAAACACAATGACCATTTATATTACGATAGAAAAAATGAACGACTAGATTAGTTAACTTATTCTCAATTGAACTAGTTATTGCAACATACGCTTTTGAAATTTGCATTAAAAAAATCATCGAAGTTTGTGTAAATATCTAACCAAAATATTTAGGTGAATTGTTGCGATGATATAACATATGTAGTAATGCGTAAATAGACTAAATACGTTTCTTCTTTAAAATTTTAGTTATGTTTTTGTTTCGTTGTTTTTTCTCTGTATCTCTCTCTCTCTCTCTCTTAACTAAAGCAAATCACAGTCCTTTGGTGCCTTGGCATAGCTTGACTATACCAAGCAAATAAATTAATGTTCTCTTTTGTAATTTAAAATAAAAAAACGTTTGTGGAGAGTATTTATCTTTTCCGATTATAATATAAATAATTAGATACATAGAGCAGATTGATAACGGGATAATACTAAATAGAATAAATAATGATATCAAGAATGGCAAGATAAATAATTATTATGATTATTATTTTTAACTATAAAATAGAACATCTTATGTTTTTCTCTAGTAATTTTACCATTTTTGCAATTGAAATTATTTATTCGTTAATAGGCTGGAAGATTATATAAAAAATAAACAAGAAAATATTAATATAAAAATAATAACCTCTAAAATTATAGGATTTAAGATGTGTTGCAATTTTTTAAGAGAAAAATTTTGCAATATTCATTATTATTTTTTTATTATTATTATTATGATTTCCTTTAATTAATGAAACATTGGGAGGGTTGGATTATTCGATTATTAGTTTTTTATCCGTGTTTTGTATTATGTAAAATTATAAGTCTATATATATATATAAAATCAACAAAAATTAAACAAGTCTTTTGTTAAATTCCAAAAAATTTATTTCTTTACAATTTTTTTTTTTTATAATTCATATTTTATTAAGTTTCCTTTATTGGTTTAGTTTCGATATTTTTAATTATATGACCTATTAATAAAATGGTTCTCTGCATAACATATAAGTTGAGTTTATTGAAAAAAAAATGTCTTGTCGATTTGAAGCTAATTAAATCATAATAAAATGTGTTTTGTATGCACTAGTGAAAATATAGTGCCTACAGAATCTCTAAGATTTGTGTTTGAAAATCTTCAACTTGGAATAAATTGAGAATTTCCTAATAGGGCTGTATGTTTACCCAGAAAACATGTTTATCGATTCGAAAATGTTGTTTGGTTGGTGACTCCTGGTGGATATTGAGACGTTCACTGACGCCAGAATTTTGAACGTTGAATGTGAGGAACGACTCACGTCATGACCAAGAGAGAGAATTTGAACAAAAGCATTTCGAATTGGTTAGACATGGCAACCCAGAGCGAAGCAAAACGAAAGGAGTATAGCGTGACCCAACTAAAAGTGTCGATTTAAAAATTAAATAAAAAAAAAAACCGTTTAATATTTTTCCAAATTTTTTTTTTATTTGAAAGTACAATCCTTCCGGTTAATTATGGAAAATTATTTCATTCAAATGGCTGCCGCGGCTGGACTTACAGTAGGCCATTCTGTCGGTCCAATTGACATCGCCATTTTGACTGATAATGCGACTATCTAATTTTTCACGCACTTCGGCTATTGTTTGGCCCGCTGTGTGGCACGGAGCACCGTCTTGTTGGAATCAAAGATCGTCCAAATCAATATCTTCAAGATATGGCCACAAAAAAGATGTTAACATGTGGCGGTAACTATAGTTGCACTTTCTCGACCGAATTTCGTACGACATTTTCTTACAATTTCGGTTCAATTGTCTTCGTTTTGGAAATAAATTTTCAATATTTCCCAGCGTTGTTCAATCGACTCATTTCGTTCAGCGGAGATATGATACTGAATTTTTGTCAAAGTTAGAATGACATTAGTGTTTCCAGGTGCAAAAAAAACGATAATTTAAAAACACCAATAGCTGGGTCACGCTATATTGTTCGACCGACGGATAAGATCAATGAGGAACCAGTTGCAAAATGAAACGGTTGAAGACAATGGGGATTAAAAAAATATACTGCTGCAAGCTAGGGGTTCGCCTGGATTTCAAGTAAAACACAATTCGTTTAAAACGCAAAGTACCACCTTGATTAAAAAGTTCCCGGAATTTACTGAGAAAATTTAAAATACAAGTTTGTTCATCTAAATCTATATTGTCCCCTTCAAAGTAATCCCCATATACAGCAACACACTTTTGCCAGCGCCTGATCCAATCCTCGAAACATTTTTTATATTCGGTTTTCGGTATGACCATCAGTGCTCCCTGCGATTTTTCCATTACTTCCTCTCGGCTGCTGAAACGCGTTCCCCGTAATGATTTTTTAACTCGATTGAACAGAAAGAAGTCACAGGGAGCCAAATCAGATGAATTCGGTGGCCGTTGGATGGTATTTGTAGCTTTTTTCGTCAAATTACAAATAATTGGCCGTATTGCAAATGTCACGTCGTATTGCTTTTTCACTTTAGAAAAAAAGCATTATCCGCATTTAAATTTGAATGTAGCATTTGATATTGCAGAAAAATAACGTCATAGTTGTAAACGAAGGCATATATGAACTTACTTAAATTCACAATTTACAGCTGATACATACGTATCAATATGGCAATGCCATTGAGTCACGTCGATAGAAAAACGCGATTGTGTTTTTTCGATCGACGTGACACTTCGCATCGGCATCGAAGTGACGTGACCGCGACATTCGCAATATGGGTGAATGATGGCACTATGCGACGGTGCGTTATCATGGTGCAAAATCGATGAGTTTTCTGCCCACAATTCTAGTCTCTTTCGGCGAATTGCTTCACGCAAACGTCTCATAACGCCCAAATAATACTCTTTGTTTACTGTCTGGCCTTCTGGCAAAAATTCATGATGCACTACACCGTTGTAATTCATGAAAACCGTGAGCATTGCCTTTTACTGACCACTTTTGAACCGCTCGTGCCACTGGTAAACGACCGTTTTCTTTAGAGAATCGTTGCCGAAACACTTTTCCAACATTTCCAACGTTCGCGCACCATTAAATCCGTTTTTTACGCAAGATTTAATACAAGTTCGTTGTTGAAAATTTAAATTCATTTCCAAAATTGTAAAAAATCGCCAACACACACAGAAAGATGAGGTACTCTTTGCTACGTAACTTTTGCAAATGTCAAGCTATGACGCTAAGATTTAGAGGGAATGTCAACAGCAGATGTACCAACTTAACAACAAAAAACAGAACTCAAATTGGAACAATAAAAGCGCCACACAGTGGTTATTCCGGGAACTTTTTGAAAGGTGGTATAGGTAATAATAATAATAATAATAGGCACTTTAATTCTATTCGCGCTGTTTGGCAATACCGTCCGCTTTTATATAGCACTTGACTCGATCGCACGCTATCAATCGCTGTTCACTAATACGTTGGCTTACTAGGTGATTGTCACAGTCCACGTAATAAAAATAAAAACTATTTCCCTAGCTAAAAGCTTCGCATGCCATTGTAGTCTCTTATATACTTACATGGCATGTTCGCTCGGTGATGCGTGTGGACGGTTCTCGGAGGGTTTAGACCTTTTGATTTCGAACTGCTGCGCTGTTCTGGTGCATACGAGAATATTCGATTAGAAGGTGTTACCCTTCGATTTGTTCCCCCCTTTTATACTCTACTAGGCTTTTGATTAGGTAATTTTGCAGCTAGGTATTCGGTTGTTTCCGTTATGTGAAACCTATCGAGTACCGCGGTTTACATGTAACAATACCTTACCTTTATCTTAGACGAACATTTTTTTGTCTGCACATTATTCTCCGTTCACTTCCGGCCACTATGGCCCATTATACTCGAATCAGTCTCTACCCGAACTTTTTCGTCCTCACGAATTTCAAAAGCTTGCAGGTGAGGAGCGAGAACGGAGCTCCTCCATCGTCATAACGTCGTCGCCGTATACATGCATTCTTGCAAAAGAGCCACGTAGTAGAATAGCTTGAAACATAGGGACGAAGTGAGTATATATTAACAAGTGGAGTTTTTAGCGCGAGAAGTCTTACTGCTCAAAAATTGTCAAATTCAAGGACCCCTGTTCGCCAACTGTATCATTTCACTCTTATAGGTAAGTTTCTAGCGGCTTTCTTGAGCTGAGTGTGCTTCGTATCGTTGCTATAAGGGCTTCATATTATGTTTTGTGATCTCCGGTAATCAATCCTCTGAAATGTACGTTCCGGGGAATATCTAGTGTGTTCACACGCTCAACATATATCACTGCCTCTTCTGCATGGACGAAATAGCATCCCTCCCGTAGGTATTAAATATTTTCGTTCTTTAGACGGACCATGGAGAATCTTCAACTTCTATCGAGTCGTCTTTCGCCAAAGTCTTTACACAAGTTGATAACAGCGAATCTTTTGCCACTCTATTACAAGAGATTATTTCACAAGATGGTATTTTTGTTCAAAGCCGCCCAGACAAGCCAGCCACCAAAAAATAAAAAAACATATACAATAAATAACACTACTCTCGTAACTATGATGGTTTTATTTCCGCTCTAATGCTGTACAGTCACATGATTTCACAAATGCAAACATCGACAATGATCTTATTTACTGTATGATAGTTTTCAAACCTCACGGAAAAATTGCGCTTTTATTTAATCACTACAATATTCTTGTTAATTAAAATCAAAAAGAAAAAGCCAATCCACCAATGAATGTCAGTACGAAATTAAGAAAATCAAGCTGTTGCACTACTGGAAAAGTCACTGGCAATAGTATTTCGAACTATGAGTACAAACAGCTTAAAACTCCCAATTTCATTTTGCCTAACAAAAATATAAGCATTAGTTCAATGTGTGGGTTATTCTTTTTTTCCCCGTTTTCGATAACAAGAGTATTCTTTTCAATGCAGTTCGTATTTTCGTTTAGCTAGACTTCATCTACATTCATATTCTGCTTTCGTTTTCTTTTCTTTTTCCTTAAACGTTAAAATAATTAGAAGTTATAGTAGGGGAAAATAACCATGAAAAAATTACGGTTAATCGTTCGAATTGATTTTAATTTTATTGATTTAATAATTATTCGATTGACATTTCGTTAGTAACATTCTTTTTTAACTAGCATCAGCATTTTTTGTTGTTTGTTGTTTTTTCTTAGACTTTTTTCTTAAAATGTTGTAGTAGCGTTCATAAAGAAAAATTTATATTATCACATTTAATGAAATCTTTTTATTATGAATAATAATACAACACATTCTTCAAAAAAAAAAATTTAAAAGAATTTATGTCAATTGGAAATGGCATAATTCTTCCATGGAAGTTTCCCCCCTTTCACACGCATTACTTTTTCTGAACTTTTTCGAATTAAGAAATGTTTCGGTTGTTTGTTTGTTGTTTGTTTTTTGCTTAAAGATGGTATTTATTTCTGATGGTATTTTATTAAAAGTAGTTTTTATTTGAACACTTTAGAAAGCGAAGAGCAGCAAGAAGGCCATCATAAGACAGAAAAGACCCATAGCCTCAGACAAGGCAAAACCAAGAATGGCGTATGAGAACAACTGTTGCTTAAGGGATGGATTCCTTGCGTAGCCAATGATGAGGGAACCGAATACTGTTCCGATACCAGCACCTGAAATATTGTAAAGTTGGAAGTTTTAAAACAATTAGTCTTTGATTTTTTCGAATCACATGAAGGCTGGTTTACATGACAACTGCAAACAATTTTTACTGAGATTGTGAGGGAGCTAGCTTATCGAATTTTCAATGGAGTAGAAAGTAACCACTGCAAAAAATGAGATTCACAGAAATATCGTCATTATTTTTTCCTGAATATAATATCTGTTCGTTTCACTCCTGATCAATTTCTCATAATTTCCTTCTCTCTCACAATCTCAGTAAAAATTGTTTACAGTCACCATGTAAACCGGCCTTGAAACTTAGATGCTAATAACTAAATTTATCCAGCGCATAATTAATGACATTTATTCACGGATACCTGGAGGAAACTAAAAACTTTAATTATTAGAACTTTAATTATTAGAATTGTCTGGCCACTTCTTTTCAAATTCAATTAACGAAAGAAAAAATTATTTTGATTTTCTATTTTTCATGCGATATTTAATCTGTCATATAAAATAAAGTCGCATAAATGGTCGGGTGGTATGGAAATCTACACCTGTGAACCGTTACCTCCCAAATTTTGCAAGGACATTCTCGAGACTACCGGACACCTTGAGAACATAATTACATATTCCCGAAAATAGTTGTTCGCGAGTTATTTTAACATTTGAGTTTTTTAATAAGTTCAATCAGATAAACCTGACTTAAAATTTAAAACAAATAAATTGAATAGTACCTTATTTTGTAGTCGGTTTAAAAAAAATAGTAGAACTATCTGCAAATGCGAAACTAGCAAAAATGGGAAAAGGAAGCAAAAAAGAGGGAAAAATTAGGTAAACTCGCTAAGGTCGAATGCATGGAGAAATCTAGTTGAAGTTTCATAATCGGCACCTTTGTGGTTTTCTTTTTAAAACACTATAATTTATTTTATACTGATTCCTGTATGCTTTTCAGTTCACCACGTTGTTGGAGTCTAGTCAAAGTGATTTCAAGGGAAGTGATAAAAATTCCGGGAATGATTGAAGAGGGGTTCGAATTTGATGTAAAAAGTGAGATAAAGATGACGATGAATTTTGGAAAAGGGGATAGAGGAAGTTTATCTTACATAAAAATATGTCTGTACCATATTTTGTTGCTAGTGTATTTATTGAACCAAACTGTCGTTCAATTGAATTTTTTTAGCTCGTATGACTTCCTTTGGACAACAGAGGCCTTATTACTGAATACGATACGATCAAAATCTATCCTAAATTCGGCATACTGAAATATAGAATTTACGATTGATTTTGATCGTATCATATCCAGTAATAAGGCCACAGAACAGTAGCAACGAAAAATGAAAAGAAAGTCCTCAGGCTAATTTTTTAATAATAAAACTATTAGAATCGCTTAAAACTCAAAACTGTTGAATGACACACAAGCTAGAACTAACCAACTGAAAACGATACGCATTATAATCTGTATAATCAGTTGCATAAAAATGAGGCGTACACAAGTCAATGTACCCACCCGTCACTAGCACTACGGATAAACCAAGAAGTTGTATAAGTGGATGCCGCCGTCGTTTGCGGATTTAAATATGACGTGGTGTCTGGATAGTTTTCCCTAGGAACGAAAGGTGTCTTCATTTTTATTGAACCCGAGAAAAAATGTCAAAATAAAGAAATTATTCGAAGATAATGGCGACATGTTGCAAACCACTGCTAACACTTCGTTCGTCAGAACCGCTGATATTATTTGAGCCGGAAAACATAGCTACGTGCAGAGAATACATCGGCATTTGGGAGTTAGGTAAACCGTAAACTTTAACCGTCTCGAGAAACTAGCAATTGTATGTGATGAGTCCGTCGCTTATTTCTTCCTTTAACTTGCGAGGTTTTTTCTGTGTTACCGAACCGACTTGTTGTCAGCCTTTAATACACAGTACCGTAAAATCCATTCTATTTTAGAAATGAAAAAATTAAGGGCTTGGGCCCCGATATGACTTATTTTCCACTCCAGCAGGTAGTAATACTGTAAGGTGACTTTGGCTTTGATAGGATCTACCATATGAACACCAACATTCTTCGTATCACGCAGTGTCATCGGGAGATGAGAAAGGGCCTGATAAAATGAAAGGCCTTATTCACTTTCACCGAATGTGATTTATGAAAATACTTATTGAGTTTGCTTTGCCACACTAAAATGTATATGCTCGTTTTGAAACTTGCAAATGATACAAATGGTACTTTGCCATATATCTCTGAAAAATTTAACAGACTCTCAATTCAGCGGAAACATTTTAATCTTAGCAAAACTCGAAAATAATGAAAAGAAAGTCACTTATTTGGCATTGGTTAAGTAAAATTATTTAAAAGAAAGTCGAACGATGGCGAAACTACTCAGTGAAGAAGCCCTGTGCATTTCTTACACTTTGCATAATAAAAATCGATCGATGCAACTACCTCAACATTCGCGATTGCGCTTAATATTCAACAACAAAATTTTCGTTCCCTTCTTATCGTAACTAAGCTATTTAAAAAAAAAATTCTCAATATAAAAAAAACGACGCAACGAATTAAAAACCAAATCACTTCAGATTCCAACAGAAAAACATGTCCTACATCACACACACATTTTACATCAAGTTAAAAATAAATCAGTTACAGATTAGTCTGAATTGAGTTCTGTGACATTCTTCCCAGAGAGAAGAAATTGTTACAGCATGCACATTGCACTAAAATTGCTGGCAACAAAAGATTTCAATGCAACAAAATGAATCGATGCAGTTTTTCTGGTCCTTTCGCCCTTTAGTTATACAAGCTCCTTGCTGAGGAGTCGAACAACCCCACCAAACACTTTGGTTTCGGAGTTTTTTTGCCATTTCTCAGACCTTCCCGAGGTTAATAGTTTTTATGAGTAATCAGATACTCGTTTGGGTACCCCAGATGCAAGATTGTAACTGATTTTGAAATTAGTTTAATGCAAAAAAGGGCAAATGAAGGCGGAGTCTGTTGGAATCCGATCGATCAGTGGTTTCATTCTTTTAACGCGATTAATTGATAATTGAAAAAGATACCAACCAGAACCAGCGACTCCTACTGTAGCGGCACCAGCACCAATGAATTTGGCGGCCGAATCAATGTCCCGTGTTACTGGCGAGGTCTGGAATGACCTGATTTGTGGCAATAACGAGACTGGAGTTGTGTTTTGCGCAACCAAAGTTTGACTTTGGCTGATGACAGCGCTACTAAGTGGTCTCAAGTAGGCTTTTGTTCCATTGAGCATCTGAAAACGGAAAGAAAATCGAAAATTCTTTGTAAATTACATAAAACTTAGAAGGGGGTGAAAAATATTTAGGTTATATTGCGTTATGTAACACGTTCCCGAGGTCGGCAACTCAAGGTGTCTGGAACAGTTCATTTTAAGGAAAACAAGGTTTTATAAAGGTGCAGGCATACCGAGATCTGCACAAAACTTTAGGCGTGATCCAGACGTCACACGGAAGATTGTCTGCAGTCTCAGGATATTGATTTTTCTTTTTTGTGATCGCGTCCAACTAATCGATGACCGGTCGCTTGATATTACATTAGAGAACAAATTCAAGGAATTCCCACGGTCGCAAAAAACATTTTAATTGAGAAAAACGCGATAGAGAACTTGTAAAAAATTATGTAACGCGTCTGCACTTTTTTGACATAACTCGACCGGGCTAAGTTATATAACTTGGCACTTTTTCAGACCGATATGTAAACACCGAAAAACACTAAAATAACTCACCGTAGTTATAAATAAATACCGATTTTAATTAGAAATAGGAAAAATTTGTTGCTATACTTACGGCGCTCCTGGCAATTGGGGCAAAACGTGAGACAGTCGACACCAACATTTTCGAATGTTTTTTAATGTAGTCTGATGCTAGTACAACTCTGTAAAGACGAAAGAAATTTGTTTTAATTAGACTGGTCACAAGGGTCCGGACTCCAAACGGACGAGTACAGTAAAACTTTAAAAATGGGCAAAATGCAAGTGTTTCACTCAAGTTCTTCAGTTACGTAACACCGGGCTACGTAACAACTTGGCACGAATGTTATCGAACTGCCGATTGAAAAATTACTTGGGCCGCTTATTAAAACTCCTTTCGGGTCGCAATTAATACAAAATTTCGCTGGTAAAAATCTCCGGATTCCGGTAGTTTTAACAATTGTCCCACTGATTGGGAAGAAAAAAATGGCCGTCGACCGAGCCCCAACGTCAGTGACATTTTTCGCTGTTCTACGCTCAACTTAAAAAACTTCCACTCGAAATATTTCGCGTTTCACAATTCGATAACATTCATCTGTCGTTTTACACTTGAGCGAAATTCCGATGCGGTAATTTCGTGTGGAAATTTCCGTGATAAGAAAAATGTTCCGTTCATTTTTTTTCCACACAGAATTTCTCCATTACCGCAACGGGTCTCTCTACTCACATTTTACCACACAAAGTCACCGACTTACCGAACAACAGTGAAGTGAAGTGAATGCTCAACGGGCAAACTTCAGCGGCGATGTGCGGAACAAAATCGACGGACCGATTACCCCGTCGTACCGCACGGTGTCGGTGTGACGGAGCCGGCCTGCGCGGTAAATGTGTGCGTGCATTTTGGCTGCACACATGCGCAGTTCGGATCGAATTCGGGTCGCAGTCGGTCAATTCAGAACGGAAGTGGTTGCTGATTGGTTCGGGTCGGAATCGATGCGAAATGAGTGGGTTCAATGCATGTTTGACGATGACACTTAAATGTTTTTGAAATTTTGTTATTATTCAGACATTTAAATATTTTTTTCACACCTTACTCATTATACCGAGATCACGTTGTAAGGTACGCTTGTATCGCGTTCACGACAATCTGACGGTTTTAGCAATATTGCTATGGCCCAGTATTTCAATGTAGAGTTAACTTGTAGGTCAATTGGAGCAACGATATTAAATATCTTGGCGTTTACTTGGATAAGAAGCTCACATACCACCAACATATAGCCCAAGCGGCCTCTAAAACAATGAAAAGTATTAGAGTAGTATATCCCTTCATAAACAGGAAATCGAAACTGTCCCTGGAAAATAAGTTGCTAACATACAAAATCGTGATGCAGCCAATGCTGCTCTATGGCGCTCCTACTTGGAGTTGTTGTGGCAGAACTCTTCAAATTGTGCAAAACAAATGCTTGAAGATATACTTAATAAACCGTGGGACTATTTTACGCGATTACTACACGAAAATGCGAACATGGCTTTGGTTTACGATATCGTACAAACATCAAAACAGCGTTTCTTGCTTCGATGCACAGCCGCGGTAAACCCTTTGATACTATCTTCGCTTCAACCATAGCAAGAACCTCTACGTTAAGTTTTTATGTACTACTTAAGTAGATTTAAGTTAGTTTAAGTTAGTTTAGTTATTCGCAGGAAGGTTTTGCTCCATTTTCCTTCAGAAACTCACAATCATTGTTAGAGACACCAGCCTACGTGCTATAATGTAATAACATTTGATGTAGAGGCGAAGGTCTGAGCACTGTTTAATTATAAGTTAGGCTTAAGCTAACTTATAATTAAACAGTGGACGAATGTTAATAATTTGGAAAATATATATATATATCTATCTATCTAACTTGTAGGTCTGGTATTTCCATATAAAGTTTACTCGAGTGGCTTAGATTGACTGACAACTTACAAGTTAACTCTACATTGAAATACCGGGCCTATGACGACATCCCGACGCACTTCTTAACAGTGGTTCCGCGAGGATTCATCCGTACGACTGTGGAGATGTTTAGCGGGTTAAAGTCAATGCTTTTACTCCTCCTTAAAAAAACATGCGTTGCATTTGAAAAAACTAGCAAAGCTACATATTACCAATATGCCGTGAAAAAAGGGTAGAAGTCCGAAACGTGTTTAATGTCGAGATGCGGTGTAGGCTACTATACAACTGACAACCTAAAGAATAACCAGGAGCTTATTTTAAATGGTATTGTTTAGATTGTCAGTTACACAGTAACCTACATCGATTCTCAGCATTACATGCGTTCCGGACTTCTATTCTAAAAATAATAGAGTTGCACCCAGACTGTTAACAGACTTTTTTTGCTTTGATAGCGCTAGTAGCGCATATATTCATATATGTTCTAAGTTTCAACTTTCTAGCATAAGCCATTTCTCAGATATAAAAAACAGCCCCTCACCTCTGTACCTTGCTACCACTATTAAACATTTTTTTTTAGGGTATCTCTATAGTGGGTCTATATAGTCGTACATTTTTAGCCATTATGGTTTTCAAGAAATCAAAGTCAAAATGTTTTCCTTTCTACCTCCTTTCACCATCACCCTCAGCACCCATACTCCCAACAACTTTTATCTCTGCTAAAGGTCTTCTTACTCCAACTCCTGTAAAATTTTCAAGATCATATCCGGTACGGTTTTTGAGATATAAAAATTAAATGTTTTGAAAAATTTCTACTCTTCGCAATTTCTTCGCAAATGGGTTTCAGCTTCCTAGCGTAAGTGCTTCCTGCGATCTAGGTTTATCTACCTACCATACAAATTTTAATTTATTATATAAATGGGTTGAGCTACGCGCCTAAAACGTGTAAATACGAAATTACAGGATAGCAATTTTTTTTTGAAATTTCAGGTCAATCACAATACTTTACTATTAAAAAATATTGAGGTAAAAATGGAAATATATCTATATAAATATTATATAATAGAGAAAAAGAGAGGGAGAAAAAAAAATGAAAGAATGGTAAAAGTTTGTTTTGTTGTTGTTATCATTTCTTGTGTATTTATATTATCACAAGGAAAGTTTGCGTTCGACTGGATAAAAAAACTAATACAAACTGCATTCATTATCTTCTTTCTCCAATTTCGGAAATAATATAATATACAATACAAAATAAAAAACGTGAAGGGTTTTATTTTTATTTATTTAAAGATTTATTTGATTTGTTAATTTTTGCTTTTATTCCATAACTTTTATGCTTTTACGTAGATTCTTTTTTGCATTTTTAACAATACGATAAAGTTGATGAGCACTGTACACAGGCATTCCAACCTTGAAGAAACGGAAAATGTGAAAGTTTAAAAGGAAATTTGAATTTAATTTTTTCTTTTTTAATTTACCGAAACAGTTGTATGGAAACTATCGTAGTCTACGGCATAGGCTTGTCGTGTCCAATCGTAATCGATAATATTTACAAATCGTTCGCCCCAATAAACTTCGCTGGGTAGATACGAGGTAATGGACTCGGTAAATTGAGCGGTAGAAGGTGAACTTCCAGTACATGAAACGACAATTTCATAGTCCATTCGGGCAAAATCTTCCGCTGCGTATTTGTAGAAAGGGCTCGTTTTGTCAATTACATGGCATATTGTCGTTGGCCAAAGAAGAAATGGAGTTCCATTGTCTTCGAGCTTAAGTTCGATTTGAGATTTTTGTAAGAATTCGCCTTCTAGAGTGCTGCGAATTAGAGGCTTCATTATTATCTATGCTAACATGCTTTAAGTTATGAAACTACCTTCTGTTTTGTAAAAGGTACATGGTAATCTTCGAACCAATAGTCTGTTGTGATTGTCGATCACAGACCCGAACAACCAAGCAATGCTTACCATTACGTTTGCAAACCTACAAAACAAAATAGCCGGACAGTTTTAATTTACCGCCAATACAATTTTGAATCGAATCAACCCTTACCACTGCTCTTTTACTAAATTTCGGGGAAGACACTTTTCGTGATGGTCGGGAAATTTTCAAATACACAATGCTCGCCAACATCCCTTCTATGCCAATATAAATAACTAGCTGGGCGCCAAAAAAGAATACCGCCTCAGGACACTCGTCGGTGGGGCTGCGGTCGCCAAATCCAGTCGAGGTTGTCGCCTCCACCGTATATAAGAACAATTTGAGAAACGTTGCGCTTTCAGTTACACACGGTTGTCTACCTTCCATCAATGGTTCACCCGTTTCCACGTCAAAGAACAAATCACCGTGTGAGTATGCTATTAGATACCAAATTGATGCACAGAAATAAAATACGGTGAAATAGCTCGATATGAAAATCATAACTATGTACTTCATTTTTACTTCTTCTATCTGAAAAGTGAGACAGTTTCATTAAACATAAACCAGAATACAGATTTAGGATTTTCGATATATTACCAAAGTTGTAACGAAGTCCTTAATGAAGTGCCACGATCGCTGTGGAATGTTGATGAAACTAATATTTCGATTCCCGGTCTGATCAATAATGCGAGTCCTGTATACAAACGGATTCGAGTCCTGGTAGATACACGGACTATTCACTCTCTTTGAATTGCTATTCGGGGCTGTGAATTTTTTTTAAACCGACGGTTTTAATTGTTAAAGTGTACACATTTTTAATAAAAGGTCCTTACAGTTAATATCACTTTTGTAAGATTTACGAAGTTGGGATTTGATATGATTTTCCTGGTGGATGATATCATTTTCGTCTCTTTCCAGATCAGGCTCTTCGTTTCTGAAATTGCGATAACAATCGTATTTTAGTGTAATTCCGAAAAATAAATAAAAATAAATTGCTGACACCTTTCGTGGCACTTTATTTAGGTCCAAGCTAAAATAACCGGTGATCACTGACTATCACCTAAAATTAAAGCTCCGGTTAATCAACTATAATTTCTGCAGAACCATAAAAATTATCGTTTCTAAAGTTAGTATATTTACTTTGATTTATCTAACAGCAATAGAAATTACATTGCGGTTGAAAATATTATCAAGGGGAAAGAATAAGAAAACTAAATTACTAATGCTACAAATTTTTATATCACATGTTTAGCTTAAATATAACTTCAGTTCTAGATAATCGTGCAACTCCAAGCAAATATAGTTCTGTTCTTTTTAGTTACAGTGTTTCATAGATAGACCAACCACTTTCCAAATAAAGTGTAGGGTACGTTTTTACCCTACACTTTATAGAGGAAACAGGTGTGGAGGCTCTCTTCAACGAAGCCAGCCTGGCGTTCGGAATTCTCTCTCACCTTTCTAAAGGGATATTACCTTTCATGGATAATTTCGATTGTTCGAATCTTGTGTCGAATTCGATTTGTTATACCGCTGTAAAGACTTATTCGATGTATCGTGATGGTCTGGTCATCTCCAACGACGATCTTTGGAGAATCACTGGGCATTGATCTCCAACAACAACCTTTGGAGGATCACAGTACAGCCTAACATAGGAATTGAGATTCAGAGACGAAAATGGCAATGAATCGATCATATCATGAGGACACCGGAGTCCTTGGAATATATACAAGAAATATGTAGAGTGGGTCGTCGAGGAGTAAACAAGTCCTAGCCACAGGTAAGTGTGCTAACTTTCTATCACCCACACAATAACTGAATATTAATTTCACTGATTCCGCGAAAGTTCATTAAAACATTAAAAACTCATTACACTTACTCATCAAGCTCTTCGATCTGATTAACATTATTAGTACTAAACAATTCTTCCTTTTCTTCGGACCTCTCCAAACTTTTGCGTTCTAAAAATAGCGGTTGAGTCGGCATCGAAATCGATCGTGTCATTTTACAATTATTCTCGTCTGCCATAATTTTCAAAAAATCTTAAGAATAATAATTATAACTTAATGCTTATTACACTACAGAGTTTATCCGATCTCAACCCATATAAATCCAATTTAAAACTAAGCTCCTCACACGAAAATTTAATCCTTGAAACTTCCGAAGTTTGCTTATTTTTTCAAGTGCGTGAAGACATTTAAAAAGAGATTTATTTTCAGATTTACCGCATCTAGAAGCGAAAATGA
The DNA here is from genome assembly GCA_949128065.1 of Beris chalybata. Taxonomy (NCBI): domain Eukaryota; kingdom Metazoa; phylum Arthropoda; class Insecta; order Diptera; family Stratiomyidae; genus Beris; species Beris chalybata. The sequence continues at coordinate 2,411,844 of OX421894.1, read as the reverse complement.
TAACGAGATAAATTGCAAACAGTGAACTCGGTTTTTTTTTGCTTATTATGGACATTATCTGTACGTACCAAGTGTAAACACTAATCATACGCCATCATAGCAGACGGTGGACAAGTTTAAAATTTATTACTTTGATAAGATTCAAATTTGGTAATTGCTTTCGTCTAACCATACACTAAGTTGATCTCGTTTTAGATCAACTGTTGCTGGATTTGTCTGATGGTCAGATTCCACCTAATATAGTAATTCAACGTGGATTTCATAGGAGTAACCTTGCTTTCTAGTCATAAAATATTTTCTCTAGTTTTCGAATTTTTACAAAATATTTTACAGATAAGTTCAGTTATTAAAAATACCTAAGTAAAACTGTTGTTCTTACAAATTTTTACTTTGTTGCACACTTTTAACTTATGGGTACTTTATATTGTCTTTGATTCGGGTGAAATAAATGCGAATTGCTTACATAAATTCAACTGAAAATTTCAAATGGATCCCAATACTATAATTTTAAATAAATAATTGCAAATAGCTCACAGAATACGAGTATAGAGAACTGGAGCAATACATAAAACTTAAACTAATTTTCCGTATTGTTAAAAACTTTTTTTCCGGTTTGCAACAAGGCAATTCAAGGGACTGAATTTCGACTAACTAAAAAATTTAAATCATTTATTCTATGCGTAGATTACAATTCCAAGTATTTGCTGTGGAATTGAGTAATAGTTAATAAAGTGGATAAATATTAGATATGTGAATTCACGAGCAAAAGCCTGATAAAAGTATTTGCTTAAATTTGTAATAAATTGAGTCACTGAACGAACTTCGAATTCGGAAATGCCTCACTATTTGCTTATTCTTTTACGTTTTCCTGAAAGGTAATCTAATAAGGAGAAAATAAAATTTGAACCATCTGAAGGATTGGTTAAGGTTTGCTTCGTTGTAAGCCATTTTATGGAGAAAAATTTGAGCTTATTCTGAACTTACTCGAGCCTATTCTAAATTTACGTGAGCCTATTCTAAATTTACACAACAGTAGAACTATTTTGCTTCTGATCAGGGCTTTCATTTCGATCCTTGAGAGACAATGTGTTGCTGGATATTCCATACCATCGGACAAATTACGGCAAACATGAACCAATCACATCTCTTTCACGCATTTTTAACTATAATTACAGTCAAATTGACTTTAATATTTCTGTAGTTAAAATCGGCTGTATCTAGTAAATAATGTAATGTAACTTCGCACTTATTTTGTGTACTTATTTTTTGTATCAACTTATTCATTTAATTTTTTCTTATAATTTTATATTTTATTTTATTGTTGTTATGAGTAGTCAGTATTTGATGAGTATTAATAAAATAATTAAATTAATAAATAAATGGACTACTCGTTATTGTTATAATTTTTTTAAGCCCATAATATTTTAAGGCGTTCTTTTTTTTGAACGTATGTACATCAATACAACTATAGCTGGCAAATATTACGAACTATGTAACTATAGGGCGTACGTTGAAAACTGTCTTTAATTTGTGATTTGGCGGAAATCGTTAGAATATCTTTTTCGGATATTCCATTTTTTGCAGATATTATTTTATGTTTTCAATTCGAATACAACTTTTAAAATTTTCCGCTCAAAACAACGCGACCGCGCCAACCACATAATCAAAATCGATGCACCACAGCAACACAACACTTCGTATTAGTTCTCCTATATGCCTCAAGGTGGCCAGAGCTAATCATACTAATTAGTCAAAATCAGATTAGAAATTGCGATTTTTTTAGATTTAGTTGGCTTAAAAGTGAAATATTGTACGTAATTATTAAATGGCTACGAAAAAATGTATCAGGTAAAATGTTGGAGCTGAATTGGATCCGCGGGCACGTAACTGAATTGCATAACATTTGCGCGAAGCATTGATTCCGCAGTCATACCTGAAGGGATATGGCCGTGTTTTTGATCAACATCTGTAAATTTAATGGCTGCGGAATCACATTTCCTAGTTTGGGTGACCTCATTCAACATATTGAGGATACCCACATCGGTAAGTGCTCTAATCGCAAAGTTTTTAATAGAAAATCGCGAAAAAGATGGTGTTAATTATAGAAAATGTCAAAAGGCTATCGTCGGCCCGTGTAGCGTTGACATGAACCATATTTGGCCTCGTATCGATTGAGCGAATCAGCTGAGTGCCGTGTAGTCGGTTGTTTACATTTTTATTGCAAATAAATTTCCACTTAATTGTATCGCGACGACTTATGAAACCCGATAATCGGTTTTCTTATTCTATCATTTCAGACTACGATCCAAAAGTCGTAGAGCAGAAGGAACAAGCACAGCCAACATGTTTGCCACTTAGCTACGTGCTCCGCTTCATCACGGATGCTGCAGCCGCCCGGAAAGATGCCCCTTTCCTCAGTAGTACCGGTGCCGAATTGAAAAGAAAGCTGGCCATCAAGCACCACAGCTACAGTATGTCGTCGTCGAATAGAAGTAACACTCCAACAGGTATGTTTTCCTCTTCTTCAGTTGGTTATCGCTTAGTTTACTTTAGTTTAAAATTACTAATTTTAGAGTATCTTTAAGTTTAGTTTTGTTTCCCTGTAGACTCGACGTTCTGTACGTACGCATTGATTGGGGATGGTGTAGAAGTTTCCCTTAAAATTGTTTTAAAATCACACTGTTGTATCTCGAATGTTTTCTGGTTGGTGCATTAGCGAGTGGAATATCAATAGTCTTCACTCGTCTGCATTGATTTGTCGTTACGGAAGCACTTAAATCTACGTACGACAGGATTTAAGAATTGTACGCTTTGAAGTAACATACTTCTCGGGAAGTTTATGAGAAAAATAGAGTTAAGTACAAAACACGATAGCCGGAAAAGAAATTCAAGTAATCGAGAAATCCGGCTACTATATTATTAGAGACCCTAAAATGAAATAATATTCATTGTTTTCCGCATGTAATTTTTATCAATTTCTTTTGGTAATTATGTTTGAAAAGTTGCATATCTCTAATCAAGTTTTCGATGCGGTTCCTGTCAGGTGAATATCCCAGCCAGTGCAAGAGGCTGGCATTTTTTACCTTAGGATGCTGTAATACTTATATCCTTATGGCTGGTTACTGAGTTGCTCAAAAACTTACTGGTTTTCCTTATTGGAGCAAACAGCGAACTAGGCAATTAATTTTGATACACTTGTATGAATATTGCCTCGTAGTTCCTTTAACGATGAACAGGCACCTTATAACTTTATCGGATATTAAAAAAAACCCAAAGTAAATCTAACAGTATAGAAGCAAACCAGCAGAGCGTTACCACTACGAGCTAAGGTGATCAGTTCTTATGTCACTTTTTTCAACGTCCCACACGTTCATTTTCTTTGATTATTTGTATTCCGGTTAATGGCCGATTTTGCGTCCAATCTTCTATTGGAAGATTTTAAAAAAAAATATTTTCAAAGTATCTGCCGAGTATTTTCAGTTTAAGCGGCGCAAGAGTTTTTATTTTGTTTTCTTATTCTCATATGAATTTCTATTTGGAACGTTAGAACGTGATATTCTTGAAACTATGTCTTTCGGTTTTGTTGGCCATCATCCAAAACACATCTGCCAAAACTGAAAGTAATCAAAATTTTTTAATTACAAGAAGAATGCTATTAGGTGCAAAATCTGATACTTTTTCAGTAGATAGATAGAAAGAAGGAATTTTTAAAAGATAAGTACAAAATTGTTTTTTTGAAGAACATCTTCATTTACACCCCTACAAGGTGGTTGTCGTCCAAGAATTGAAACCACGCGATTTTGAATTTTGAAGTCAGACAACTCGCTAGCGAAAACATGCTTCGTTGCCTCAAGATGCTTTCCTGATTTGGTGCCCTGCGATTATATCCTGTTGGGATACCTAAAATCGCTTGTTTACAAAGATCTCGTCCCACAACCCTTACAGCCCTCAAAGACAAAATTCACACTCGCATCCTCCATATTCCTGTGGCAATGCCTGAAAGAGTGAACGAAAAAGGCTAACTTATTTACTAGAAATTTATGAACTTGCATACGACTTATACTAGCAACATTTAAAAAAAAAAAACAATCTAAATACCATATCGCAAAAGATAGAACCTAAGTGGACCAAATTCCTTTCACTTTCAGATTATTTGTCATTGAATTGCACACATTCATGTATTTGTCCTTGAATCGATCTTTAGCCTGATTATGAAGGGTGTTTCTTATTGAGTTTCCTGAACCCCGCGGCCAAAACTCGAAACTGAATATTCCTCAAAACTGCTGATTTAATCCAATAATATTGTAACTTAACTTTTGCATTCGTCACATTGTATTGTAGTATGGTAATGTACAAGAGGAACAAAATAAGTGCATTAAGGGTCTTCGTTGCATTTTTGCCAAGTCTTCAGCTGTGGATATCGTCCAACCTCTCAATTCATGCAACCTATGCGACCAACCACTAAATGAACTAGTAGTAAGCAAATGCGCCTTTTATTATTTTCTTTTAATTTCTCCTAATTATACTTACAAATTGAATGTTAATTGTATACAGAATTTATCTATTGCACCTTAAAACAAATTCAAACAAAAATTGTATTAAGTAACATAAAAGAGCAATAAGAATTCAAAAACAAATTCAGGGAGTGAATTGGACGAGGATGAAATCATCATCTCAGAGTCAGAGGACAGTAATGATTCTTGGACTACAGAAGAATTCAGCTCTGAATTTATAATGAGATATGGAAGCAGGTAGTGTTAAAATCCTAGCGATATAAATTCAAATATCTGCGAAATATTTTTCAATTCATATTCGTTTCTCTTCTTTTTTTTTATTGTGTTTACGATATGTAGGCATTCGGGATCGGGTAGTGGAAGTGCGGCCAATGAAAAACCGTTTGCCTGTCCGGTACCTGGATGTAAGAAACGCTATAAAAACGTAAACGGAATAAAATATCACTCGAAAAACGGTCATAAAAAGGATGGAAAGTAAGTGGGAATTGTTGAATTGTTGTCGAATAAGTAAGACGTTCTGTTCCGATCGTCATTTCTTCTAGAGTACGTAAAGGATACAAATGCCATTGCGGAAAGAGCTATAAAACTGCACAGGGACTGAAGAGTCACGCATTAGGCGCGCATAATACAACGTCCTCGGAGAGCGGTATTAATGGTGCCAATATTACGGTACGAAGTACATCACCATCTCAATCGGCCGGTTCTTTAAGTCCATCGAGTATTAGTAATCTGTCAGGAAGTAGCAGCTGTAATAATATTAGCAACAGTAGTATTAACCAAAGTCAACAGCAATCGCCAAATTCTAGTTTAACATCGTCAAATCAATTGAATAACAATTTGATGCGGAGCAATATCGGACTGATATCGATAAAATCATCGACATCGAAACCAAATTTGGTCGCAGCCAGTGCAACTAATGTTGGCAGTGTAAATAAACTATTGAAATTGACACCGGACTCACAACAACATCAACAGCAGCAACAGCTTGAAAACGGTAAATTAAAATTCGATACATCATCAAAAATCTCATTGCCTGGCTTAGTTAATTTGGGAATATTGACGCCTACATCACCGAAAGTTCATCAAAATCCGTTTCAACAACAGCAACAACTACAACAGCATCAACATCAACATCAACAAAATCACATCAACAATAACAATGGTAATAATAGTAATCAGGGTAATCAAGATAATCTTCCTCTTACACCCATTAGTCCAAATATGAATAAAACTGGTTCTGTCGGCTATTTGACAGCAACCTCAGCAATTGGGGGAAACGATAAAATGAATAACGATGAAACGTAGCCTATACTCAAAACGCTGCTTATGAGAAAAAAGTAGCAATCGCATATACAAAAACACAAAAAAAAAATTATTTAATGCTTTATTATCAATTTCATAATTGATTAACTATTTCTTTTTTTTTCTTTCCTCTCAATTTTCCTTTTTAATTTTTATTTATTCGTCGCAAACTGCAATAGAATTTTATGATCGTGTAACTGGATCTGTTTTTTCCGTGTAACCACTTTTTAATTAATATTATGTGAACACACATACACAATAGTTTTCCGAGTTTAACAAAAAAAAAAATGAAATGAAATCATTAAAGAAAATAAGGTTGTTAATGTTTTAAATGTGTCCACATGCAATATAAATAAAATAATAATACAATTATTATCAATGTAATCGAATCACATTCACAAAAATACACAATTCATTGATTTTAATTTTTGATGAATGTTTTCACAGTACATTTTGAATTGAAAATACAAGGTTTTCCGGTATATACTGTTAAATTTATTTTGTGTGACGTTTCGGACTCGACTGAGAACAGTTTGATAAAGGACTCAGTCGAGTCCGAAACGTCACACAAAATAAATTTAACAGTATATACCGGAAAACCTTGTATTTTCAATTCATTGATTTTATTCAATAATTAAATGTAAACTACATTATACATACATCAAATGAAGCTGTAAAATAACAAAGAAATGTTTTTTTGGATTTAATAGGATTTCTTGTTTGTTTCCGTTGTTGTTTCTGTGTTTGTTGATGTATTTAAAGAAATTAAAACGAAAATTGGATAAAACGCGAACTGTTTTTCGAAAACAGTGTCTTCTGTCTTAATATAATGCTGGCATTTGAATTTTAATGTTTTTATTGCTTCGTAAGACAAGTTGTTTTTTTTTTGCTCAATAAGAACAATTTGTTGTCTTTCTGCGAGAACAGTTTTTAGCAACACTAAGAAAAACATAAGCTACTATCATTACATATATATGAAATTAAATCCAAATATATATTTCATTTTTCTGATCACATGAAGCACAAAAGCTTAAAGCATTTTAGAAGCGAATAAAATAAAAATACTTTATTATTAAAATAATAAAGTAAAACAAGAGAATTTGTGCAATATTTATGATTTTTTTTTAATTAGAGTATCCTATATACGTTTCAATCTAATTGGTACAATATATTGAAAAGAAAAAAGCTTGGTAAATGTGTTTACGTATGGTTTTCTTCCTTGGGTTGTGTTTTATCATTTTTCTCTAGTTCTTTCAATGTTTAAGGGTATAAGTAAGCTCCATAGATGTCGTAATCATTCTTATTAGAATTTAAAAACAAAAGAAAAGCATAGTTATAAATAATTAACTAGGAAAATTGTGGCGCTTGAATTTTAGAGAAAAAAACAAAAACAAAAAATATATAATAATATAGTTGAGCCTGAATTTAGAGGATTTGTCGGATGTAATAAAACAAATTTATGTGTAACTTTCTCCTATCTAAAACAAACAAGTCTACTATATTAGTAAATTTACCGAAGCAAAAGAGTTTCATACCTAAGTAAGCAAAAAAAAATGTTTAAGCTAAAGTTCTTAATATGTATAAGCAACAATTTTAAATAATCGATTAGTGAAAATCACCCAATTTTAGAAAGCGCCACGCATATTTTGTATTCTTTGTTATCGATACTTCGGTATCGCTTGGACATTTTTAGTCATTGTTTTCGGCGGGATAGGCAAATTTCAATGCAACTAGCATTTTTTTTTAAAATTGTTTTCGTAATTAAAATTTATCATTTTCGTTGACTATTTGAATTTTGAATTAGAAAAATTATTAAGAAATACACTACTACATTTAGAAGTTAAAACCAAAACAGCAAATTTTGCAAAAACATACGCGAGAGATAAAATCACTTGAGGAAGAATAACACAATAAATTGTAGAATAAATAATACGCTTAGTTAAGATATAAAATAATTAAAAAAAAAGAAACAAAAACGAGTTGACTCCTCTTCTTTTTTTCGAGAGATAACAACAAAAAACAAAATACAAACAAAAGAAAAAATTGTCTTAAGGAATTTTTTCGACATGTGTTATAGTTAATTTTTTCAAATCGAAAAACAAAATGAAAATTTTCTTAGCTCGATTTACAATTTCAGCTTTCTCTGCTGTTATTTTTGAAGACTTCTTCTTCACCTAGTCACTATTGTAGGTAAAATAATGTTAAAATAAAGAAACATACAAGAAAAGTTAAATAAATTATGCATTCTTTTATTTTTATTTTATTTTTATTTTTATTTTTTTTTTTCATTACCATTACTTAGTGAAATTGCCTTTTTCTTTTTACAACATTTTCTTTTATTATTACTATTACATTATTATATTTAATATTATTCTCTATTTAATGAAAAATATATTCATCAATACTACACCACATTTTTGCGTCATTAAAACTATTTTACTTAATCGAAAACTGATTGGAATCATGTGAAAAGGAAAAAACAAATGCAAAATAAAACTCTTGGGCGTTTGAAAAGTCAATAGATTTTTTTTTTTGAATTAAACTAAAAATAAAACAATTTCTTTATTGAATAATTAACAAAATAAAAAAAGTCGTTGTTGTAATTGTAATCTAAAGACAAGGCTAAATTGAAAGAAAATGTTTCTCTAAATAAATTTAAAAGAAAAAAATAAAGTAAAAATATATAAAAAAAAAAATAATTTTAATCTTATATAAGACTGCTGTATTGTTCGTAATAATTATCTTATTATATAATATTTAAATTATTTAATTTAAATAAATGGAATACAAAGTAAATAAGAATATTTTTTATCAGTTTTTTTCGCGTCTCGCTTTCGACGAGACAATTCTGGTTCTGTGAAAACCGCTGTGAAAAGACTTTTCAGTGATAAACCGCTGTTGCCAATTCACAATAAGAAAACGAGAAAAACTTTCGAAATTGTTTCCATTCGATAAAAAAGTTATCACGGTAAGTCAATCGTGCAAAAATGGAAAATGGAAGATCTAAACGTGGGGAAAAAAACAAGCGAGGCTCAAAAAGATTTTTTGGAGGAAAATGTGGATTTATCGCACGATAGGTGAGTTGTAAGATTTATCAAATTTTTTCACAATGAGAACGAGAATGGGGTTGCAAAGGTAAATGAAATGATAAAATGCAAAAGTTACGTGCCAACGTCAATGAGAATAATTGATTCGTTCGTTCAAATCTTAATACCGTTTTTATGTAGTTTCTGTCGCTGCATTAGACACTTTTCCATCTACCACAGTGAAGAGCATTTTGTGATTTATTTCGAAACACTTGTAACCAATAGTTAGTTTTTTTGAAAGTAGTGGCAGCATCTGATTTTTATTAAACCTTTTTTACAGAGTTGGAAACTCTTGAAACTGTAATAGTTTTCTACCGTTTTCCTCTATCGCCAAGCTCATCGGAATTTTTCCGCCGGTCCGACCAAGTTTAGATTTTGTTGCCGGCTAATCATGAATTGCTATGGAAGCTTCCAGAACTTCACCAATTTTACTTTTTTATTATTTTTTAATAATAAAGTATTGTGATCGACCTGAAATTTCAAAAAAATTTCCTACCCTGAAATTTTGTATTTTCACGTTTTAGGACTAGACCTTCGATCCATTTGCAAAAAAAATTGCTGATATAGGAGTGGGCAGAAAATAATGCGTCCGAAACGCAAAAATGCTGAAAAAGACACATTATAAAATCCATGCATATTTTCACGATTTTCTTCATATCTACTAGGTCTTCCCAAATATCAAACTCATTTTTATTCTACGGATTCTTCATATGAATACCTAGAAAGTGTTTTCAAGATTTTTTGAAATTCGACCCCTAAGGGGGGTAAGTGGTTGTGGTTGTATACATTGTATACATTTTGGTGTTTGGTTGTATACATTTTCATGAATTTTGCCATATCTCTCAGATCTGATCAGATATCGAAAAGTGTTTTCATTTCCACGAGCTTGTTTAATAATCACCTATTTGTAAGTGTTTTCCTTCTGGAACCCAATTATGTAAAGCATATGTTATTCTAACCGCTTCCCGAACTTTTTGTTAGGTTTTCAGTCAACTTCTGCCGAAAAAATAATAAAGTTGCGCCCACATCGTTGGCAGATTGTTTCGACTGAATCTCCATTGGATGAAGAGTTTCAAATGCTTCTGAAATTCCAAAATTTCCACAATGAAACTAAGCAGATAGCACAATAAAAGTATTATATGTATTTATATCATAAACGGTTATTTCTTACACAATTACATAACTTTAAAACTACTTTTTAATCCCCAATTGACTAATAAACGAACTTAATTTCTCCACTAGAATATTATTATCGGCTCGATTCGCTATCATTTGAATCGTCGAAAGGCTTTGTAGATCGCGCTGTTCAAATGCAGTTGCGGCAGCATCGTCCAACAATCTGCAAACAAAGTTTATTATGAGCAAATTGTCACGGCATGAAATTGAGTCTACTTACCCAGCTCTTATAAACCATTTAATTTTCTTATCATCACGGCATCGTGCTATATATTTTGCGGCTTCTTGTGCATTATTTTGTTTCAAACAAACTTCAACGAACGGTTCGTAGCCAATGGGACTTTTCTTTGCTTTCGAAAATTTATCGAGCTCATCCCAGCGGAATTGTTCGGATAAAACTTGAATACGGAGCCACCAATATCTGATCGGATAGAAACAAAAAGTTAATAAGATTAAGTTAGTTAATTTTGAGTTGAACTTGAAAACCTCTTATCTGGTATTTTGTATTCGTTTTTGAACTTTTCGGCCAGCTTCAAGTCGCCTATCGTCAGTAATGTTTTCAATGTATCGTTGATTGAGAGCCCGTAAAATTGCCCATTATTTGTCGTCCTGTATCTAAGAAAATTATTCAATTAAACACACATTTCAGGAACACTTCGTATCTGTTACTTCTCAGATAGGACTTTCTGTTGCCCTAAAACTTTTCGAACTTCGGAACACAGCGATGACTCGACTTCTTTGTGCGCTTTATTGTAGAGTGCGATGGTAGTAAGCAAAGATGATTCAATGCTGGAGTTATCAATTGCTTCGCGCAACGAAAACTCTGCTTGTGATAAATAGTCGTCTTCCATGTTGAATAGCTCTTGTAGTGCAGTTTTACTGTACATTTGACAGTATTTTTTATACAAATTATGAGCCATGGAAAACTTACGGATTATCATCTAAAGTTCAAAATATTTTTATTACTTCAGTAAAAAAGATGAAAATTACAATGCGTACTTGAAATTTGGCCAATTGTGTAGTTTCCTTCAATTTAAGAAGAACCATAAATACCAAATCGGTATCGCCAGATTCTGTTGCGCTAGACAAAGCCTTTTCGTCTTTGCCAAGTTTGAGCAGTAACGGTACCTGAAGTGAACGTTTAGGCTCCTGTTCGAGTAGCTAAAAGGATTGAGATTATTTTCGCAAGAGATTTTTTTTTTTAAATATGTAAGAATGTACTTTAATTGCTAACGGATCTCGACCAACTTCGTGAGCTTTTTCTGCAATATTACAAAATGAAACACCTTGCACAGTAGGATTTTTGAACTTCTCCGTAATTTTACGAGCTACATCCGTATCGTCTGAAAACATAATTTGATAAACTCGTACTAACAACTACTATAAAGGCTATTATACATACTTTTATCGTATAGCACTTTATGTATAGCCCAATGCTCTAAGATTCGAGACTCCGCTAAATTGAGATACTTGGCAACTTGTATAGCGATGGCATAATGCTTGCGGAACACGAGGCGATCGAGCACCACGTTAGGAGTTAATTCAGAAAATCTTTAAAATATAATCGTCTTAATAGATGAACTTTGATAAAACACACAAAATCTTACTGTTTGTATGTCAATGGCAAACCGACTCTGGAATGGCGTAGAGCATTCAAAACGCGAAGAACTCGACACATTTTAATATACTCGTCGGGAACATGCGACGAAATAAATCCTTTCCCGAAGTAAGCAGTCTTTAAGCAAATAGATCATAACAGTAATTGCATTGCAATTTATACTCAAAATTAGTCTTTACCTTCATCAACATTTTTTGCGTTTCGGTATCGAATTCATAGCTAGCCGATTCAATACATTCACTCACACCCACATCAATTTTATCGCGTAACAAACCCAAATATTCATCAGCCTGATGGCTACGCTCCTGGAATTTTTTATGTGCCTCGAACAAAAAACTAGCCGGTTCTTGGCTATTTATAGCGAAAATATTCTGTACCGGTTTCGGAACTTTCTGTATCATTTCGTGCGATAAATTTGATACGATTCGGACGCCATCCATTTCGGGAATAAGAAAAATTGCCGGATCGTATGTATAGAGATTTTGATCGCCCGTCGTATTTACTATCATTAGAAACGACGGAAATGTAATGGCAACGGCATCGGATTGTCGACAGTTTTCCGAATCAAGGATCCATTCGATCTGTTTCGGACGATCGCTCCGATTTGTTTCGAATTCGCAAAATTTCGTTTTCATATCGGTCGTTCCGAGCCAAATTATTCCGGTATTGGTGCAGAGTGCCAGGTATCGATGATTATACGATACCGAGATTTGTATAATGCTTGTGTAGGGTTTTTCGATTTGTGGCGTTTTTATATCGTAGACACTATTGCCGAGTGCTAATTTGATAATTTCACGCTCGTTTCCGACAAGGCAATAGACGTTCCGCTCTTCGGACACAATTTCCCAGCACTCGGGATTGATGACGAATTCTAAAAACACCGAGTTATAATGGAAAATCACCCAATATGCAGATAATTTGAGATTAAATAATGCTAAAATTTTCACTACGCTCTATTGGGTGATTTTTCCGAGTAGACCGCGACTTAAAGTTACAAGTTATGCCAGTGCATATTACTGCATGTGTTGAAAGAAGCGAATTATTGAAAATATTTATATGTACAAGCGTTCTTTTTAATCCACAATTTCCACAAACCTCGCAGTACAGTTTGAGAGCGAAATTGGCATTTAGAGAGCCACAACAAAAAGTGCAGTACATTAAATTATTGGCTGTGGAGAAAGAAAAGGCATTGTAAGGCGTCTGTCCATCTTTCGCCATCCGTTTGTTTTCCTGTTATTGACTGGCGCCCAATAGAATAGAACAATATAAAAACCTTGCGGTGTACATTCCAGCTTAAAGTATATATGTATGTGAACACGATATCTTTAGTGCCTAACTAGAGCGGGCTAACTTGGAATTGGTATAAAAACATTGCTTTGTCAATAGCGTAGATTTTTGACTGCAAGCCCGGGAGTGTCATGCAAATACAACCACGTAGTTAAAATAATACAAACCCATCTACAAACATCATTCCTTGATTCGATTAATCTGTTCACTTACTTGGTATTTCGGGTAATTGACGATTTTTCGGTTCCTTTATGTTATTGATGAGAAATACACGAAAACTGGTAGTCATTACTGCAACTCCAGTACCAGCACTAGAAGCAAATATTCTCGCATCCAAGACCTGTACAAAGTTGAAAGTTTTCGTTTCAAATCAACCAGCAAATCATGTTACTATACTTTCGTATGGCTCGCTTCCTGTCCCATACTAAGCGTTTGTTTCTCTTCACCAAACATATCATAGATAATGATGATGCCGTCGTCTTGAACGCAAACCAGCTCTTCCGAATTGGACCAGCCCATTGTGAGTAGTTTGCCATGGTTCCACTGTAAATAAAAGTTTAATAAAAACAAAATTAAGGTCATGCCTTAAGAAACCCTTGAGAAAACATTTCTAGCCAGGCACTGGATTGGACTTTGCAAGAAAGAAATAGCTAAAGAAATCGAGAACATTTAAGAAGTGAATAAAACCATCCCCAGAGAAAAGGTTTAAGGATAATTTCTTGTGAAGGCCATTTGCTAATTATACTCTATGCGTGGCCAATCTTTAACGCCAAAAATTAGAAGATATTTATGTCTGACACTGAACGGTCTCGCTAAGGAACGGATAACAGGATTTTTGGAGGCATTACTAAATTTATTCCTCAATTAAAAAAGGTCGGTTTACTGTTACTTGTTGTGTTTTAGGCCTTGGAAGGATTATTCTGACTTGAAAAAGTCAAAATAATCGAAGGATGGGAAAGGTTCGGAACAGAAGGGCCAATTCCTCCTACGTCCGAATTGGTGGCTGAAGTTTGAACGGAAGCGACACGCTTGCTGGCGGCCGGGAGAAGCTACGGCAGTGTGTGGGGGTTCTTGTTCTTACTTCAGACCATAAACCCTAGGCCTGTACAACAAAAGATTTCGTGTCGGCTTAATCCGGGTTAGGTTGAAATTGGGATAATTTTCCCAATAGGTCGTGAAAGACCAAGAAGCGGTGGAGTTGCGCGACTTCGCGATTTGTCAGGGCGCTCTGGTGTTATAGCGCCCTGTTCTACCCACCCTACCTCAGTCACGACATACTTTATAACATTTTCAAAACAAAAAAAAACCCGTTTATATATATAGTGAGGCTCAGCCACATGTGAACAGCGGCCACTGGAGAGCACTTACCGTAATTGTTGAAATTAAAGAACCAGCAGAATTAATAATCCGAATTATTGGCTTCGTTGATCCTTTAAGTGGAATAATTTGCTTAAAATCACGCACAATTGCTATCGGTCCACCGAAAGGAGACCCACAAACGCTCATCTGATCAAGATTAATATCAAGCGGCCAATCAAGTCCGTAGAGTTCAAATTTTCTGTAAAAAAACAGGAAAAAACAACATTCTTCTGTACATTGACCAAGCGGGAAAAACGTTGTAATCGTACCTGTAAGTATTTCCAGGACGAAGGGTAAACCAATCGCCTGTATTATACATCACAGGCATTTTAATTGGGCTCGTATTTCGTTTGATCGGGAACAATACCGTCAAGCGGTTTTTGATTTTATAAATATAATAACAAAGACGCCCTGATAGCTGATTCTGACAGCTTTCGGCTTATGAAATGTCAAAGGAAAAATGACAACTGTTTAAAGGTCCACTCCTAGATTTGCAGACTTTTTTATGTTACAGTTTTGGAAGCTGTGCCGATGCACGTGAAATGGTAAAGTTTTTAGGACCAGCGCGATCCTACGTAAACTGCAGTGTGCTGGCCATGCAGAGCGGATGGAAGACAGAAGTATCCTTAAGCCTGCTCTTAATGGCAAAGCGAGTGGTAACAGGTCAGTAGGCAAACCACGCAAGCAAATGGGAAGACTCGGTTGATGAAAACAAAGCCATTTTAAAAATTAGGAGCTGGAGGACGCGGTCTTTGGATCGAGACGACTTCAGGATACCAGTGCCCGATTTGGACTGTCGCGCCATTGATGATGACGAAGAAATAAGATAATTAACAACTTTGTTAAAAAAGCGGCAACCCCAAACCGGAAAAAACTCTTCAGAGCCTACAAAAAACAAACAGCTGTAAATCCACTCTGTAGCTAAGATTCCACTACAAACTAGTTTGGGACTTCCTTCAGTGTCTAATTAAATGCAAAAACCAGAACAGAGTAAACCTTAGATCGATTTCGAGACATTACAAAGGTAGCAAAGAGAAAAAGCGTACAGAAACATTCAGAGTCTTGTTTCACGGAAGCACATCCATTCACGTTCTGGAAATCCGGTGGAACAAATCAAAAATATAAGAATACAAAAAGTTGTTCACAGGATTACAAACGTATTTATTTGCAACCATATTTTTATAAAATCATCGCGCGATAATATATCCTGTTTATCGCTTCCTGCGCAAGTGTAGACGATTTCTGCGTCTCCAGGCAGCCCGACGGGATCCACCGATAGTCTGCGAGTATCTGTAGCCCTTGCCAATGCCGCGTGAGCTCTTGCCGGCCGATGTAAGTCCGCGGAGTTCACGATGCTTGTGCACGGCGTTGCAGATCCAGTTGATCTTGGCATCGTGACGAATAGCGTTATGGTGAATGTCGATCAGGATCACTTCGAAGTATTTGTAGGAAGCGTCCTGGGCGACCCAGTACGAGTTGAGGACACGAAGACCTCCGATACGACGGCCAACACGTTCCTGAAATTGTACAAACGACGCATGTTAATCGACGGGACAGGAAAATCGCGGAATTTTTCATTATTTTCTCGAATATCAGACATCTAAGGAAGGAAAACTTTATTTCTTCAACGTGAGTTTAAGTTAAACTAGTTCTTTATCATCAGATTGGACGGGAATAGGGTGGAGAATGGATTCAAGAATGCTTACCTCAGCGATGGACTGGAGACTACGGTACGGCTTCAATTCGTTGACACCGTGGCTTTTCGGTTTTCCGTAGGTACAACCCTTGGCAACGGGACGTTTACGTCCTCCACGTCGGACACGAATCCTGTAGATGACGTAGCCTTGCTTGGCCTTGAAGCCGAGACGACGAGCCTTGTCGGGACGCGATGGACGCGGCGAACGATGCAACTTGGTCAATTGGCGGTACTGCCAAACGCGGATACGGAGCAGGTAGCGCATAACATCGCTCTGCTTTTTCCTATAAAGCTCTTGCATATACCGATATGCACCCATTTTGGATTATTTTGCTGGGATAGACCTAGGACAGAATGATTGTTTTTATAGTCATTTTCTCGACAGTCGAGGTCACATCATCGGTCTATCTTGTGGTTAAAATAGCCGACAACGGGACGGCACTTTTGCATTTTTAATTTTTGAGGCTGCAAGAAATCTTTACAAGTTAAATGGGTTAAATGGAACCGTACAAGACGTGTTTGAAATTTTCTACAAATAATCAGATATATGAATCGACAAACGCACTGATAGATGCTTTAGAGTGGTGCATATGATATCATCATTTTATTTGTTTCAGATTTGGCAAATGAACACGTTGAGAACGGACACTGGACAATTGTACACTTACCTCAGTCTTGAAGAAATCCCAAATCTGCAAAAACACAAAAAGAATCGAATTAAATCACAGCAATTTTTACTTGTATAAATTAAATAAGCACATCACGTCCACTTCGAACACTTTTTCAGCATTTTTATGAAAGGATGGCGGAAATTTTTAAAGATTTTAGCGACGAGCGACTCTTACTCACCTCACTTCACGAGAGATCGAAAGCAGAAGAAGGAACGAAACTTAATTGCCGGATTGTCAAGTTGTTGTAACGTTGCCCAGACTGCACTGCGGAATGACAACAAGCCAGATGAATTTCAGATGCAGATGTCGCTACGTGCTGATGGTAATGCAGTTCAACAAATTTTTTGTAGGCAAAACCAATTTTTTGTAACGAATAAATTTTTATTTTTCCTTATAATTAATTCCTTAATTATATCATGCAATTGTGTAATTATTCTAACCATGAAACACGATATGCCAGTAGATATGATTTGTTTATTATGACGCCATTTTACAGATCAACGAGAGACCGCAGCCACGTACCACCGAAAAAACTCAATTCACCGAATTCGCTGTATTGAAATAACTTAAAGTGGAGTACAATAGGTTTGTTTTTCTTGCATGCACTTTTCATAATTTCTTACACTTTTTTGCTCTCGAGCGAATGCAGAAAAGTGTAGAAGGTGAGTGGGGGGGGGGGGGGTTGTGTCATTGCTTTAACGATAGTTAAGGCAAGGTATCAGTTATCGACGAAAAAAAATGCTTTTTTCTTTTTCTTTTTAATTTTCATCCTTAACATATTGAGATTACGTGGACAAAAGGATATTTCTATATCGAATGTATTTCACGAGTTACAGACCGATTTGTGGAACGATCGGCCGATATTCAATACGATTTTTTTATAACGTCAAACTTTAAATGCGTTTTTATCGAAACCACTTCTTCGGGAGCGCGGTACGTTCCACAGCTTCAACGAATGAATTAAAGCATAAAAGAATGTAAACCAAATTTGGGGGCCCCAACGTCGAGTTCTTTTTACTTTTTTATTCCATTTTTTTTTCATTTGAGTTTCTAAGCCTTTTTGAATTTTTGGTTTTAGATCACTTGGCAAGGCTGTAGAAGGTACCGCGTGCAACAACTCACGCCAATCGCGGCCTTACGTCATAGGAGCTAGAGCCGCCATTTTGTAATATATCCGAGTTTTTCCCACCGAATTATGCCGATTAGTTGGATGAAGGAGGTAAGTTCATCGAGGATAAATGGAGAAAAAGGATTTCGAACGACCATATGGTTAATTCGTCATTGGGAAACAACACTCAACAACGTCCATTACAATAAAAAAATCCTAAAATGGATTTTCTAATGCAGTAGACCATATTTTAATCCATAAAGAAGCTAGACAATACACACATGTGAACGAAATGAAATAAAGTATTGGTCCAAGACGGAAAGTTCATCGCACTAAAAACCTACCCAAAAAAATCATTTTAATCATATCCGGTTCACGGGCAAAACTCCGAAAGTTTTTTAAGAACAATTTCGTTAGTAATATAGTGTACTTTTTAATCATTTTTGGATTTCTGTCTTTCGGGATTTGCAAATCTATAAAATTTTATTTAATTGTCTTCCCAAAATTCACGGTTTTGTCCACTCCTGATTTGGAATTTCTGCGATTGTCGTGATCAGAAACATCTGTTTGTACGTTCCTGGTAGATGCAATTAATATTCTTCAATAATTGAGAAACAAGCCAAGACTGATGTTGATGAGATGGAGATACAATCACCCGTATTGTGAATGTCGCGCTCACGTCACTTCGATGCCGATGCGAAGTGTCACGTCGATCGAAAAAAGCGATTGTGTAACTCCATCGACGTGACTCAATGGCATTGCCATATTGATATGTGTGTATCAGCTGTAAATTGCGAATTTAAGGTTTTGTATGTCTTCGTTTACAACTATGACGTTATTTTTATGCAATATCAAATCCTACATTCAAATTTAAGATGCGGATAATGCTTTTTTCTAAAGTGGAAAAGCTATACATGTTGTTCGGCCCATTTTTGGCTCTCACTTCTGCTTGCATTTCGTGACGGTAGTCCCAAAGAATTTTACAGTGCCGAAAATTGGAGCCGTATTTCTTTAATGTGTGTCGATCTACACCACTTTTAATGACGATTACTTGTTGCGAATCCATCAAAATAAGGAAAGAAACATCTTTTTGTCAAATCTATACTTGCATTTTTGCATCGACGTTAATTTTCTTCAGGCGTCACGGACTCGGAATGTCATCGACGAAAAATGACGATCAAAGTGACAACGCTCGATGACAATCGACACTCACAATCGCCTTTTCATGCGCCGATATCGAATCGTCATCGAAGTGACGCGACGTGACAATCACAATACGGTCGAATAACTTACCAAATTTCATTTCTTGATTCTATAAAAATTTTAAAGTTAACTTTCGTTTTCTTATAAGAAAAAAAACCAACATATTTTTCAAGGGCTAGGATAAAATTTTATTCTTAATTTTTTTTTTTACATTTTTTATTATTTTTTGCGTTAATTTGTTTTGAAACTTATACATAACTAATAAAAATAGAAAATATATATATGTAAATACCAAATATTAAAACAACATGGATTATTCTATGGGACGTTGAAACAATTATTCATAGTATTACATAATAAATTTTTTTTTAAAACGAACAGTTACAACAACATTATATACTAGAGTTCTTACAGGAGAGATGTTACGGCCTTATTCCGTTTTAATAACACATTTTTGTAGCATTGCTTTCAGCTTAGTCTCAATCCTCAACCATTTATCATGCTCATACGTTAGCTTGTCGTGATCTTTGACTAATTTTTCTTCTTCTTCGGAGTTTTTATCCTGCTTTCTTTTACGATTCAAGCGCGATTGTCGACTGGCTTCGTTGTTCTTGCAACGATGTAATAGATACTTGCGATCGCTTGGAGTTAAACGATTCAATTCTTCCGGATCGGGTAGAGTACTATGGGTTTTTGGTGGACGTCCACGACGTTTACGTTCCGGATTGAATTCGTACGAACTGGATGGTGTAGGTGGAGCCGAATAATTGTATTTACTGACAGGTGATAGGAGGGATGATTGAGTGACTTCGTCGACGAAACAGTAATCACTGGTTGTGTTATTGGAAATGTCGAGAATTGTGGTACTAGTTGAAGAGGTGGCAGTGATGAATTTGATGTTTCTATTCTGTAAGACAAATGAAAGTGTTTAGAAGCGCAGTTCGAAATTTCGTCAAGTTTTTTTTGCAAGAACATGAATTCGGGAAACAATACTTACTTTCAACTCTTCACTTTCCAATAGCGATACAGCATTGTCTAAAAATTCAGCAGTGTTAACTAGTTCCGGGACAATGTTCCGCGATAAATTCAATTTGGGCAGTTTCGGACGTTTTGGACTCTTAGCACTGTTACAAACAACCGTCTCCTTGTTCTCCTTAAGTTTGAACTTGCTACTGTTATTGATACGGTTATTTTGCAAATCAGGTGAGCTACTTTTTAACGATAATTCGGCTTTTTCGATAAATGCAAGATATTCAGTTTCATCCAAAGCGATGAACTCATCATCGGACTCTTTATAAACCACAACATGTTCAGTGGACTGAACTGTTGATGTCGGCTGGTTGATATCAAAGCCCATCATTGGATCGACTTCCAATTTAAGATCGGTGAAATTTACGAAATCATGATTGAATTCATTGGTCGTATTAGATGTGGACTGTTCGTCGTACAGTGTGTTTTCGTGCAAATGAAAATCTTCGCTAGAAATGCCAGCATCTATGATTTCTTGTGTCGATGTTAGAACTGTATTATTATCACTGTCACCGCTTACGAATTTGTAAGTTTTTTCGTCTAAATTATTTGTATTTTCGAAGCCGAATGGTTCGGCAGTAGCTTCCTGACAATCGTTTAATTTGATGTTGTTTTCGGAAAATAGATGGTAATTCGATGGAGAAAGAGTCCAACTCCAGTCCGCATGAATATCCTGATACATAATGTTGTTATTGTTGGTTGCGTTGCTTGTTTGAAACTGTGATGTTGACGATCCAGCTGCAACTGCGTAGAATGGAGTGTAACTAGGCTCCTGTTCAATAGTTTCTTCTTGTTTTGTAAATATGTTATTCGTAGATGTTTGATAAATTGCTGTCTGCGAATCGCGACAATCTTGTTCTTGCGATGTATTTGTAAAAATTAATTCGGCTGTACTTTTTTCTAGAGGAGAAAAGAAAGAAGAATTTTGTTAGAAACGACGAGCTTATTTCGAAAAGCACTGCAAGGAATTGTGCAAAAAAGGCAACTAAATGACCACATCTTTTATCTAACTCTTAAAATTCGTATACACGATTCACTTTCTTTTATATTTAATTAAACTATTTGTATAATCTCCTTAGATTCAGACTGCTAACTATATTCACATCAAATGTAAAAACTTCTATTTCTCTGAACTATTGTGGGACAATCATAATTGCACTGATTCCACGATACACTATACTATTTAATTGATTTGGACTACACGCTAGTATACGAACGTTAATTATTCTAAAAATCTTGTCACAAGGAACACTAACTACTTGCACTTGTTCTTATTGCACTCACCTTCATCAGATTGTTCATTTCACAAAACAAGTATTCCAAAGTACTTGTTCAAATTGTCGATATTTTTGATAACACTTTTTATTTTGTTTATAGTTTTTTCGCGATCATTTAATAAAGTTGTGAAATAATAAATAAAAACGACAGCGTGTTGAGCGTGCAAGCAGCGCCCAACTATAACCGAAAAACAACTTCTTTCCTTGACTCTTCACTCAAGAAGACTCGTTCGGGTTCGCCGCTACGATACCGGCCGGTCCGGCTGTGAATCAGATGTTCAAGTTCAACTTTCATTCAACACACAATTGCCTCTCTTACTATCAAATACAAACTCAATCACTTCTCCGTCATATCCACATCACAATTAGTATCCGCTGATATGTTGTCTCCTTTTTTTTTGTTAAGCTCGAAGCTTTGTCACCGTGGATTTGACTCGAAGAGACTCTATTCGATAGTGGGTGGGGATGGAAATTCCTCTCATAATCAGCCGAAGCTCCATTTCCCCAATTATGTGTAGAGCGACTTGTTGTTATTCCCTTAACACTTGTGGTTTGTGGGGCAGCAGGAAACGAACTTATCATGAAAAATCATGTACTGACTTGTCGGATATCGAAACAATGTTTTAAAAAAAAGATGCGAACACGTGATGCGGATTTGGAGCCTTTGAAAATTTACTTCAAACTTGATGCTTGAATTTGACCAAGAAATAAATATTTATAGGTATAAAGGAAATAACCCTTTACTAAGGCTGACCTACTCAATGATGTTCAAAAAAACAGAACATGCATATTTTATGTAGCTATTTCTTTTAAGTATACCGAACTAAACTTCGGAGGTTAGCCTTTAATACACTGTAGTCAGAAATCGGGTCGGGTATGGCAGACTACTAGTAGGTGTTAATCATTATTTTACTTCAAAGGGGTGGAAGGAATTGCAGCTTCCGGTCCCAGTATCTGATTTCCTAGATGAAACAAAGTTTCCAACATCTCTATCATGATTCAACTATCGATATCAGAATTTTTAAATTTTCCAACTCGACTCCGATTGGAATTTTTTATTATGAACCAATCCGAAATCGTAATTTTTTTTAATTGTTGAACTGTTGCCAGCTTCATTCGGTCAAATATCGAAATAAGGATCGAAATTTAAAAACATAGCGAAGTAGGAAGCGTTTATTAAAAATATATATACTATTTTCCTTAATATGTACCAAAATAAGTAATTATTAAGATGTTGTCTACCACCTGCAGGTCTCAATATTTTGGCATTAATTTGCCTGTGGGATGGAAGGGAATTTGGTACGCAATTGAGCAAAACAACATAGTGGATTATTCCAGCGATGATCCATGTCAGTGCATATAAGAAAGGTATGTTGAGAGCATACTTGTGAGCACATGCAATAGGCATTGCGAGTGAAATGGAGGAATTAAGTTAGCGAGCGAGAGCTATTCCGAACAATTGTCATAATAATATCTTTAAAAAAGGAGTGAGATAACAGACATGGCTGCAAGGTTAATAATAATACAGTGATGAAATCGGCACCTTATCAAGTTTTTTTTAGTACGTAACTATACATTAGTATTGTAATGCTCAATAACTTTTTTCCGCATATAAACTGTGGAGGTATAGAATGTTACACTAAGTGTTCGGCTACATAGGCGTATTTAGTAAAACGCATTGAAAAGATAATAGCAAACTACTGAATCATGTTTATCAGAATGCAAAAAAAAAAATATTTTTCATCACGACATAATTCATAGCCAGAGTTGGACCCAGCTTGTATTGAAAACCGTCGAAATTGAAATATGTAATCCCTGTTCTTCACATAGTACTACAAAACTATTTCCTATATTCAATATTGATCAATAATAAAGAATTTTTCATTTGTGCCCACTTTTACCGCCGATTGAACATTAGTTCATTGCACGAAACATTTAACTTGTATAAAGCCTATAATTGATACTAAATAGGTGTGAACTAATCATAACTTTTGATCGTAATTAAATGCCGATCTAGTCTTACAACCAATTAGCACTAGCACGCTTAATAAATAATGTTTTATACAATCGTTATTTTAATCAGTATACCCTCCAATAACCACACAACTCCATAAAAACATTCAACTAGGTATGTATATCCTTACAAAGTTTGCAGTTAATGTAAACAGTTAGCCAGATAAACCGCCATCTTATTCACATAGTGACCATAACAACAAAATGGTGTGTCCGATCCATAAACAAAATGGCGATCGATTATTATGAATTGCAACAATAATTCAATTTTTCTGTTTCATAAAATATGCTTTTATTGTAATCATTTTTAAGGTCATAATTTATTGGTTTCTATTATTTTTTTACAGCCCAATGGATTACCTACTTTCATTTTTATTTATTATTCAATCAAATAAATTACTTAGAACAGAATCAATCTAATTTGTGGAAAACTGAAAAATTTATTTTCGATGAATCATTCAAACAGAGTTTGTTTATGAAAATTTAAAGTATTTCGCATTCAACTCAGCTGCTAAAATACATTAATTATTTAAAAGAAAAAATATATTCCATAAAAACAACAGTTTTTTTTTAACATATTTTGATTGAACTGATCTGAACTTGTTTGATACAGGCCTTGATATGGTCAATCAGTTGCCCATGCGATATGCAAGGTGTGACAGACACGGAATCTTCTGTCGGCCATTTGTTGATAACAAAACGTACTCACTGACAAAATTAGCCGGGCACTCAATTAAACTAGTTCAAAGAACAAACGTTTATGAATTAATGAAGAAGAGGATGGTAGTGGACAGCTTTATATTTGATCCCCCACCATTGGATGTCTGGCAGTTAGAAAGAGCGAAAAGGTAAGAGTGACCATTTACACTCGGTCAGTGTATTAGTGGCGATAGCCGACTCCAGTAGTTATTCTTCACAATTTTTAAGAGAAGAGCTTTGTGTGACAAGGTGAATTTTATCACAAATTTGAAGAGTAGCTGAAAGCTTCTTGCACTTGTATAGAAATTGTGTTCCGTACACACTCTTGCGCCGATTTGAATTTCACAATTTGGTGAAATTCGATCTTTTTCCTCCGGTAGAGATACATTTTCTGGACGATTCTTTTCTTTCCTGTCGTCATTTTGAACTACGTGAAATGTGATGTCTCCAAATATTCAAAAAATTAAGTCCGTCTTAGAATGGTATATCAAAAATCAAAATACAAAGGGAGGTGAACTGAACTACACACGAATGGGGATTCCCCGTACAATTTTGCCACTAATAAACCGCCACGGTTCGTCAGCGCAGCGCCGTGATAATGCTATTGAAATCGAAAGACGTATTTTGTGCATAGGTTTGTTATGATTCATCCAGTTTCAGGTTGGTTGTTTGCGATGTTTATTGATTGCTCTATTGTCTTGTCGCTTGTTTTAATTTCAGTGCCATTTGTGAGAGCTGTAGCTGAGACGAGTGGACAAAACTGCCACCTGTGGAATGGGATGCGACTTTAAGAGTACATTAAGGCCCGGACTACATGGTCCGTTTTTTTTCAACTCCGGAGAAAAAAAGACTGCCTTCCGGAAAGAATAAAAACCACGTCTCATAGAAATGTATGAGATTTTAGCTCGTCGACTACATGGCTCCGGAAAACCGCGCGTGCAGAAAAAAACCTGAGCATGCACAGGTTTCTCCGGACGGTTGATCAGAAATTTTTCGGCCGATCCGGAATTAAATATCAAGAACATATAGAGTTGTATGAGCTCGACTACAAGTGGATGTCAGGGAATTTTTTTCAGTGTGCTTTTGTCACTCGAGACTCGAGTAGCTGTGCTCAATCGACATGGCCGGTTCGGAGGAACGTTTTACGTGTAGTCGAAGCTGTCCGGAATCGGTTTTCTGGAGTGATAAAAAACGGACCATGTAGTCCTGGCCTAAGCGAGAGAGATATCCTACTTTAGAGTGACGAAACTTCATGCTGAACGTAAAGAGCCGCTCAAAATTCTAAATTTTTAGACTGTTTATTGATTTCGACAGTTTGGAAGGTAATTCGAAGCCACAGCATGTTGAATTGTGATTATTTATTTATTGGAGTCTACCATATATATGTAAGTATATTTACAGACTACGAACATAAAAAAACAAAATTAAGAAAAAAAAATTTACTGATAATTGGACAAAGCAGTAAATAATGTGTTAATTTTCAATATAAGTTAAATCTTCAACGTTAATTAAATCTCCAGAAATTGATTAAAATAGTAATAAATAATTTATTAAAATTTAACACTGAAAGAACTAAATTCGCTCGATCAACTGTTGCAATTTTTTCGACATAAAGTCGCTACTGATATAGTCACTTGATCGAGCGTGAGTCGTGATTTTAGAATCCGATTTTTTTCTTATAATATTGAGCACAAGAAAATAGATATTTTTGCAGACGACATTGGCCTCGAATCATTTACCGTTACCATAATACGCTTTCTGATAGTGACCATTAGATGGCATCTTCGGTGGTGGATAACCGATACATTTAGAGTCATAATCACCTACAGTATAATATTATATATAGATTACTTATCAATATTTCGGGACTCAGTTTTTGGAATCTCACAATTTCTTAATCCTTTGAGTGACGTGATCCCCTTATCTTATCATGATAAAACCAACCGTAATTTTTACACTAGTCGGAACTATTATGGGAATGCCGTGAAAGAAATTCAAAATTTTTATTGAAGAGCCATACTTGTACGTACCCCCAGCACGAGATCGACTGATTTTAATTACTTTTTCTAAGGCGAGACAACAGTGAATTTCTGATTTGCGCATACGCGAGATTAAAAATAATGAAGTAGTTCACTGACGAGGTTTAAATGCGGATATATCTAGCTAGATTGATCTATCAGGTTTAGCTGTTTGAAAATGTGTTAAGGCGATTTTTTTTCTGGCTATAATATACCCCAAATCGTAACTACGTCATTGCATATGTGTTTCAAAGTGAAAGCGCCAAATTTATCCCGTGGAGTCATTGGAATACTATTCACACTACCAATCTTTATCTGATATTTTTTTCCAGCGCCAAAATTAGACCGATCTTACCGACTAAGTTACGATAAGGGCTTTACCTTTTTTATGTATATACTCAATTTTAGGTAAGTCCTTCACTCGTTAAGAAAATTCTATTTGTAGACGTAGTCATTTGATTGCTTCTTTTTGTAAAAATTAAAAATAAAATTCCACTTACCATTAACAGTATCATTTACTAATCGTCCATCCTTAGCGTATGCCATTATTTCTTCGTAACTTAGAGACCCAATCTCTGCACTCGATATCCCCATAGATAAGATGTCTTCGTTCTGGGATATCGATGTGTATGGCGAATGGATCGAGTCTGTTATATAATTCGGTACACTGTCGTTTGAGTCCTCGAATATTTGTTGCGTAGTTTCTGGATATTGGCTGATCGTAATGATATCCTTCAAGTCGATTTCTTCCTCTGTTGAGTCCAGAAAGGTAAGGATAGTATCCAAATTCGATTTGTTTTGAATTTTTGAATACGGTTGTGTTGTCAGTTGAGTCTTCGAGCCGTGAAGGGCAGATTGTTGTTTGGATCGGGAAAGCCATTTTATACGGGACTAAAAGAGCGCAGGAAAAAATAAAATAAAAAAAAGATTAGAATATGTTGTATAGAACGTAAAACAAATTTGATATTTCAGTTTTAAAGACGAAAAATTGCATTGTAACTATAACACTTTTGAAGACTTATTGACCAGTAGAGTCACTTCATACGAACTAACACAAACATCCATTATCTTGAGTACGGACTATGTGTGTTTCATTTGAAACCAGTACATTTGAAATTTTTTTTGCAGTTGTCTCGATTTTTCATTCTGTATTTAGTTGACATTTCATGAGACATATCTCGATTCCGTGAAACTTGGCGAAAATTGGCGGCAGCTATTTTCTCTGGAGTCACCTGATAGAGCGAGTGTACCAGATCAGAAAGAGTATCTAAAACCGGTCATTTTCAGTAGTGATTCTTTTAGAGATTTTAAAAAAACATTCTAAATGATCAGTTTTTGAATCGAAATTTAGGCAGCAGCCAAAATTATTATTAAAAAATAAATAAACGATAAAAAAAACATATTTGCCATGCTATCTATTTTTTTGTTTTTAGGACCCAAAAACGTGAAATTGCGAAAACCATATCTTTTACCTATAGTTTCATGCTTCGTAAATAATCGGGAAATAAAAAAAAAAAATATTGTTTGCGACTGAAGCTTCTCTAAATAAGCCCGGCTGAAGAAAACCATTTGAAAATACCAACCCATCATAGTTCCATAAGAATTTTTTTATTTTTATTCGTTTATAGTGGGACTCGTTTAGGACAAAGCAATTTTACTCTATAAGTGAACAATTTGCCTCATCAAATGCTGTTTCCGATAAAGATTTTCTCGTAAGTATTTATCGGAATCGGACTGTATTACTCGTAAATTAACACCAGTTTATGATGGGTACATTCTATAAATTAAAATTAAATAAGACTGTGGTTGTAACAAATAACTTACATGATATTCTCCGTTGAGTTTTCTGGAAATGGTAAAGTCTTAAAAGACTTCGATTGAAAAGCGCTTCAAGCTTTGGCTTTTCAAGCTGGAAACAAAGAAATAAAATTATTAGTACAATAAAGTATGGATTTAAGTAAATTTGACTTATGAACGTTAAGAATTTAATTGTTATATTTTATAAATGGGTCTTCTGCAAGGAAGACTCATAATATAAGTGTTGGGGAGTGAAGAATGATAACTATCAATAATAATAATAATCAATGGCGCAACAGCCCAAATCGGGCCTAGGCCTTGAAGTAATGCTAGAGTTACTTCATTGCAAGACCAACGGAACACTAGGAGGTGAAGTGAAGTATAATTTTGTATGCAAAAGCGGAATCATAGTTGAAAATTATGGAGTGAAGCGTGTCCCCTCTTGGAAAGTTGAGGAGTGATTTCTCAGCTACGGTACTGACCATATCCCAAATTCGATTAAAAAGACCGGATCCGATAAACATATTAGAACATTGCCTTTCAGAAAGGAACATCATATATAGTCATAGTTCCGTCTTTGAGAGAATTTTTAACCGAATAATAAAAAAAGTTCTAGGGTAAGTTACAATTTCTTACAGTTCTATAAGTAACGCTTACTACTATTCATTAAAAGGGATCTCAACGTTTCTACCATTTTAACTTCGTCTACAAAGTGACAAGTTCTCCCCATTGCTCCCCTGTCGGCGTCCGTTTGAACTGTTTCTTCATGTTCAAATTAAGATGGCGACCATCAGAATATCTGAAATGGCGGCCGATCAAAATGGCGATCATTTCAAAGCATCGCACTCGCGCCTATAAGTAGTACGTATTAAATTTAATAACAAATTAACCCGATTAAAGCGTACATTTGAAGCCCACAATTGCACTTGCCTTGCTTTAACTTCGCAAGTGCAGGCAAACCAGAAATATAACTATGTAAATATATATCACTAGAAAAGATTTTGTGATTTTTTAAACTATTCCCTACCACAGAGAATAAATACACTTGTGGAAGATTTTCTTTTAAATATTCGTTTACAGTCGCAGTGGTTCACAATCCCCAAACTCCTTTTTAAACGATTTCACTTAGGTTATGTCGATTAAAATCGTTTTTAAATTGTTGCAAGGTAAGGTACCTAAAAAAAAAGGACAGTTAACATAAAATTTCGTGTCCAATCCAAAGTTTGCATGATATTTGCGAGTGTGTGCGGATAAAAGAGAACATTTCAAATTTCGAAGCCAGTAAGAAAGCTCTTCGTTTCAAAGAGTGCGACTATAAACGAGAAATTCCCCTGCCAGCTTTTGTAAAGTTCAACTACATGACTATGGAATTTGATGTGGAAAAGCTTTAGAAAACGAATTGACGTCATACTAAGATAACACACACATCACGAGTGGGTTTTCCGGTAATTAAAATTCTTTTCATACGGGGCCAAATTGCGCCGTATTTTCCAAATAAATGGGGACCAACTTACTTTTTATCCTTTTTCGCGCTCTTTACGTAGAGCTGTACCGAAACGCACGTAGCAACGGAATTAACGCGCAATTTAATATCGGACCCGAAGTACCGATCTCTTGTATTTCACCACTGATATCCGTTGTTGGGATGAACAAAGTTAACAAATTTTCACCAATTGAATTTTCTAGCAAATTTATACTTTACAAGGAATTGAAAAAACCGAATTCGCCTTATTTTCAATACTTAAAACTGCGTTTTTATGAAAATTATCAGATATAAGACTGCTGGATCGAACGCGCGGTACGTCCAGCTTTCACGAATTACATTAACTGAATGGCTGTTGTGAAATTCGAAAGCTTCCAATATAACTCAGTTGCGAACGAATGAGTCATCAGAATTAAACGCAACAATATGGAGTTGGCAACCAAAACCGAGTAACATACTCATACCAATTGTAAGTATGATTGCGATTTTTTTTTTTTTTATTTTCTAATTAAATGTGCTCATAAGCATCATTTTTACAGAAAAAACCACCAATCGATAAGATTAGAAATAAATTGCGTATTTGTGTGAATCCATTCAGTTCATTTCGATTAGATAAAGTTTTATTGTTAGGACGATAAAAACAACAAGTATATACTTGCTTATTGAGATGGATGGGACCACTTGTATGAAATAAATATTAAAATATCACCAAATATGGAAAGACCAAGATATACATTGAGATTCAAAGGCAAAAATGGCTTCGATCGGTTAATAAGGAAGCTAGAGCAGATTATCTTCAAAAAGGCTACGGATTGGAAGGACAAGGAAAACCTATGGCAGGTCGAACAAGAAAAGTGAAGAAAATATCGTTATTTAAATTGAAGGAATTCGGTCATGGCTGCAGCAAAGGATGAAGCCCACGATCGATAGCATCTAATGAAAAAGCACTGCTGCACCTTCCACAAGAACAATAATTGCTATTCAAAAGTATTAAATATCGACAACTATCCATTGATTATGTGTGTAGCGTGTATATTGCACGTATAACTCGCATTTCTATTTATACTACTTCATAATTCCACCGAAATTTTCTGAACTTTAATGTGTTCTGGGAATCACCAAGTTAATTTGTATTGTACTGTACTTGCGAAATATAGACTCCCATACCCCCACAGAATACTCTGCTAAAAACATGTTTAAACATGTAACGAAAGCTTCTGCTGTACGATTTGATATTCCGGCAAATATTGTAAATTGAAATGGAGAAACACTTGCTGCCGTGTAACTAATAAGCGATCTTAGTACATAATATAAAAAATTAAGCTATACTGCTTCGAACAACTACCGTACACAAATCTTTAAAAAATGAGCATTTAACATACGAGTACCTATTATAACATTAAGGACTTTGGTATAGCGACTACACGAAGAACTTCTACGTTTTCCCACATTTTTATTAATTGATCTACAGCTGTCGGGAAATTAACGTATAGGTACATATGCCAAATTTCAAATTTTACCTTTCAGCGAACTGAAGCTATCGGCTAATATTACATGAACGTATTTTAAGGGAGGGGTCTGGTTTATTCGGTCAAAAAAAGGCATATTTTCAAGATTTTTTTTTCAATACAAACGTAATGCTGGTTTATTTCATTTCATTTTTATATTTTAATATAACATCTGAACTATAATCAAAAAAAAAATCCATTTCAAATTATTTATAAATAGCATGGCAGCAAATCCCCGCAGGCGCCTCAAAAAAAAGTTGTTTTGCGGTGTGCATTAGAGTCACTTCATACGAACTAACACAAACATCCATTATCTTTCTTGAGTACCAGGTACCTAAAATCAAAGTAATCTTTCAAGTAGCAACATACTACGATCCTTAAGGAACGAATGTTGGCATTCGCTCAAAATCAAGGCAAATGGAGAACTCCTTAAGCTGTAAGCCTCTAATTTTATATGACTCAGTTTATGGCAGGTATTAATGGGAATTGATTTTTTAAGTCAGGAGCTATTTTTTTCTTCCCTGCATAAGGCATATAAGTCGATATTAAGATGTGCTGTATATGGAAGGCGCCTGCGCAATTAAGAACATTTCTTAAACTCCCCTAAAGATGATCTTTTGAAAAAATTGCGAAAAGGACGTCACGGTTCTCTGCAGTTTTTTGTGTCACTTGGAAACCTCACACAAATGTCGTCACAACTTCAACGATCAATTGTTTCATCTCTTTCTATCTAATATTATAACTTGTTGTCTCTTTTCTATCTAGTTCATGATGTAACAAAATGGAGTATTTAATATTGTAGTTAATTTGAATGAAGACAAAGAGAGTAACGCTGCCTGTAGGTTTTTAATTTACAGGCAGGCCCGTGCACAGGAAAGTATGATGGGGGGGGGGGGGGGGGGGGGGGTTGAACCCCCAAAACCCCCCGTGCGCACGGGCCTATTTACAGGTGAGGGTCGGGAAGTTTTAGAAAGCCACGTTGTATTCAAAGAGGTGAAGTGGAACTGTTGGATCGAGAAGGCTCAACAATTAAAAAGAGTGATGCTAATAGGAGGAAATTGAGCTGGGTTTAGGTAGACGAAGTACTTTCATTGGTCGGTACTGGACATAGGTGCTGAGATTTACTTATTCTATGTATACCAAAAGGTAAATGTCTATAGAAGACAAAGCGATCGAATTCATGTCTCATGCCATGGAAGCTTTAATCGTAGCCATTACGTGGCATATCCCATCCCCACTACCACTCTACGGTCGTGGTGATGATGCGAGAGTAAATTCGGAAGGAATACCGTCTGAAGAAATAGCCTGGGGTGTGTTCAAGATTTCTGCTATAGCTGCTATTAGCTGCTTTTTTATGCTTTTGTGTCTTCAATGCAACCAAGAAGCTGCTTTCTCGTGCTTGCTATTTGACACTAAGCTGCTTCCATAGCTGCTTTTTCTTGCTCGTACTCCGGACTGTAGCTAGAAAGCGGCTATTGCAATATGCATATGTGTGTGCCGCTGTCAGTTTTGTCTCAACGACATTTTGAATGTTTAAAATGGAAAGTAATGTTTTATTAACAATAGAAAAAGTGAAAAATCTTAGGACACTACTGGTAGTGCTCATTTTCACTTTTTTTTATTAATATATATGTCATATGGAACGTTACTTGCGTATGTGTGTCGAACAGCTGTTGTAAGCTATACAAGCTGCTTTTGGCCGTTCAAAACCCGGGCTCTGTTCAAGATTTCTGCTATATCTGCTTCGAAAGCATAGCATAGCAAGACTGTAGCAGCTGTCAAAATCAGCCATAGCATGAAATAGCTTCTTCGGGTTTTGAACAGCCAAAAGCAGCTTGTATAGTACCCAAGTAGCGTTCCATATGACATATATATTAATAAAAAAAAAAATGAAAATGAGCACTACCAGTAGTGTCCTTAAATTTTTCACTTTTTCTATTGTTAATAAAACATTATTTTCTATTTTAAACATTCAAAATGTCGTTGAGATGAAACTGACAGCTTCACACACATATGCATATTGCAATAGCCGCTTTCTAGCTACAGTCGGGAGTACGAGCAAGAAAAAGCAGCTATGGAAGCAGCTTTTTAAAAATCTTGAACAGATCTAGTGTCAAATAGCAAGCACGAGAAAGCAGCTTTTTGGTTGCATTGAACACAAAAAAGCATAAAAAAGCAGCTAATAGCAGCTATAGCAGAAATCTTGAACACACCCCCGAAGAAGCTATTTCATGCTATGGCTGAATTTGACAGCTGCTACAGTCATGCTATGCTATGCTTTCGAAGCAGCTATAGCAGAAATCTTGAACAGAGCCCTGTTCATCAACAATTATGTACCAAAGGATTTGATTTCCGTTACGTCGATATTTAGACTTTTGTGATAAATTTTACCCTGGTGAAAGAAAAAGCTGGTAGATTGGAATCTAGTCGCAATCTTATGTAACAAATTACGCACCAAATTATTTCGAACGTTTTTTATAAAGTAAACCTACTATTAAATTAATAATAGTACAGCATGACGGCACGGGCCCAATATAATTATTTTTTTTTTTTAATTTTCTGCAAGCTTCTTTACATCGGACAAAGTCTGAAAAGAGACGTCACTCCCAGTATTTAACAATGCTCCATTTTAACAAATAAAATAAATTTGTTGCTATCCACTGCAGCGCTGCCAACCGTACATGAAAACCTGTACAAGTACAGGATTTAGGTGCTGCGTACAGGCGTACAGGTATTTGGAAATAAGTACAGGTTTTACACTGTTGGACCAAGTGTCCAATTACAATTACAGTATTACGAAATTGCAATTGTTTCGATCCAAGTACTTTTTGTATCGAAACGAAACATTATCCATATCCATACTCATGTCATCGTCATGTTCAAAGGCAGAATATGACTGGCCCAGGCATTTCAAGGTATCCGGCAAGTGGCAGTACTAAAATAACGTTTTCTTCGATCGCGTTTGCGTTTGTTTCACTTGTTTTCTTCCACAAAAAATTTCGGAGCTGCAAAAAATATGTTCAATCTTGGAAATTAAACCCTACAAATTATTACATCTAACCGCAACAAGCTGGTTATCGTTAGAGTTAGTAGTGAACAGATTTCTGGAGCTACTTGAACCCCTGAATATTTACTTTGGTACATTAGTTAACAGATGTAAAATTCAATAAGCAGAAAAAATTCTATCCAATAAATTGAATCCTGAATTTGAAATTTATTTACACTTTTTATCTTGCAACTTGAAGCACATTAATTCCCTGAATAAACATTAAGAAAAACTGTAGATAACTTATGTATACTTCTGTAAGTTTAAGCTCCGTTCCTATGATCGTCAGTTTAATTCTAACCGGAACTTTAACTGGACGCTTTGTATGAAAATCTGTCAGTTAAAGTTCCAGTTAGAACATAACTGACAATTGTAGGAACGGGCCTAAGTTACGTAGCGTAAATCGTTCGAGTTTTTTTTAAAGAGAATTATTATGTTTTCTATACGAAACCGAATTTCTATTGATTCATTGTCTGGTATGCTTTATACAAAAGATTTTCCAAAATTAAAGGATTATTGCTGTTTTAATGCAAACGGAAACAATGAAATGTATTAAATTTTTATGCGGTATAAATATGTAATAAACACATGAGGCGGTGCGCAGCAAAACTCACTTCTTCCATTTTCCAAAAAAAAATGAGTTATTGTTTTCTCTCGATAGTATTTTGCCTATTTAGATTTTGTCTATTCAGAAATGACCTCAGTTTTTATCTAAATGTGTTGGAAACACGGTAAGAAACGCATTTTGAAAAAAAAACGAGATCATTTCTGAATAGAGCAGGCAAAATACTATCGAGAGAAAACCATAACTAATTTTTTTGGAAAATGGAAGAAGTGAGTTCTGCTGCACACCGACCGCATCACCGGTATTATCTCAAAATTATTCCTTCTGAAGAAAAACTGTAGATAACTTGTCTAGAATTTAACATAGCGTAAATCAAATTTTAGAATTTTATTTTTTATGAGAATTTTTATGTTTGTGCTTTTTTGTTTATTGTCGAACTATTTACAATAAAAACATTATATTTACTCAGTATCTTTTCAATCACATTTATTTTCTTACTAAATTTTGGGTCCAGTACGAAGAAGAGCACACACTACGCGAGGTATACATACAGGATTCTCCACAAAAAATTCTGCAAAAATACCTATCGCCGAACAACCTATCGCCGAACGGCAAAACGCTATAACTTTTCATTTCAGGGCTTGCGAGATTTGAAACATAGCTCAATCTGTTTCAAAATATCGACAGATTTAAAGATAATTTTTTCTTTTTTTTTTCAGATTGTGGTCACGCAACAGTATAGTGCCTTCGCGCCCTTTCGCCTCATAGAGTCCTTCCCCTCTTCTAAGTTTTTGTAAAATCGGCAAAAATGCCCGCATGCCCCCCCAAATTTTACCGGACGCCGATGGAATTTTCCAGCGGCCCCCCCTCGCATTCGATCGGACGCCGATGGAACTGCCACTTTGCTTCTCTGGTTCAACTCTTCAGACACCCCTAAAAATATATCTATCTCCCTCCCTCCTCCCAATTTTCTCTCGATCCCCCACGTTTTTCCAAAGTACAGGATTCTTGTCAGGAAAGGTTGGCAACGCTGATCTCCACTGTGCGAATTCTTACGTAACTGTTATACTTCATGAAGTGCACATCTGGCAGTACACCGCTAAAAGCTGCGCAGTCATGTCATTGCTCATACTTAAAAAAAAAACAAATCCAATTGGACATGTGATGTTGTGTTTACGTCACGCGACACGCAAATAGCAATTTTATGATTTACGTACCTCGCATCATGGACATGTTTTGCAACATCCCCATGTTTATTGAGCCGTTTTGATTCCAAATATTCGAATTAAAATTGTTCAATTGAAAGCCGCCGCAGTGAATAAACATAAAACCGAACTTCCGGAACTTAGAAATTTGCTTTCGCTTCGTATCGTCACAGTCACAACGGGAGGAACAGCGGCGCCAACAGTGCGAACAAATCAAGGACGTGGTACACTGGCAACCGATCTTCTTGACCGCTAAGACAAAGTGCATTAAAGTTAGGACACACGTGACGGCGACGGCTACAAGAGCCCGGTGAACAGCCAGATTATTATTTTCGAACAACACAACTTTCATATTACGCGACGGAAACAGCATCAGTTGATTTACACGCACACGGTATGTTTTCCCGTATTACACCTGTTCACTCACTTTTCTTCCTCTCAAGGGACGACGTGTTTCTATCGACAAACGATAAAACCGTGAAGACCACCACTGCACTTTGCACTACTCGATTTGAACTCAAAATTCCGAACTGGAATCGAACAAAACAACGAAAAACGAACCCAAGTCAATCGGCGAAAACTAAACTGATAATCGCTAAGAAAAATCTCCGAATGGATACGACCAATTTTCCATGTAGACAAAGAGTTGATACGTAACGGACCCTAAAGGTAACAACGGCGGGTGGAAGTGAATTTTATTCACTCGATGGAAAAACTCGGGAGACGACGGCTCGCAACGTAAACTTTGCACTTCTGTTCGGGTGTATTATTTCTGCTAAACTGATCGAATCGAGTCGAACGCGACGGCAACGATAGACCTAAAGAAATCTTCTGCTTGGCAAAGATGATGCAATAGGACCGAGCGATGTCATGGGCTTTGGGGTGGATAGTTGAAAATTTAGTCAAGGGTTGGATGGAGGAGGAGGTCTGCTCTGTGGTGTAGGGACCAGCGGTGCATAGTTTATTTTCTTTGAGCTTCGCGGGCGAAATATCCTCGCGGAAGTTTCCATTTTTAGTCGAATAAAAGCAAGAAATGGAAGCGACATCAGGCGACGGTAGTCAAAACCAAATGTCAGATGGTTTTTGCATAGGAAGGCGATGAGCTTTTTTCTCACAGTTGAAGACAAAATTAAATTCATCCTACGGGCGCCACGACACAAAGCTTAAAAAGCAAAATGTCCTTCATTTTGATGTTACTACGAAAAAATATGTCGTAGATGAAATGACATTTTTCTCTATAAAGTGAAGTCAGTTGCAATTGCCATGACTGAAACAGCCGCCAAATACCCCCACAGATGAGATCGGACAGAAAATGAATGGATTTGAGTAAAAAAGGAGTAATTTTCCTTTAGGAATTTAAACTTGGCCACAGCACAATGAAGGCAATCGAAAACATCAACAGGGTATTTGAGAACCTATACGGTAAACAAACATAGCACACAGCGATGGTTCGAAAAATTCCGATCAGGAGATTTGACCCTTGAAAGTGTGCCACGTGGTCACCCAGGACCGTCGATCGATAAGGACAACTGAATTTTTTAGTGAAATTTGACTCACGCTAAACTGTAAGGGATATTGCTAGCAATTGGGTGAACACCATTCGGCAGTTTGCTGGCACTTGCAACAGCTTGGAAAAATCAAAACCTTGACAGGGTTCCGCATGAGTTTACTGAGCAAAAGATGACGCTTCGACTGGAAATTTGCAGATCCCTGCTCTCTCGACCCGTTTTTGAATAGAATAGTGACATGTGATGAAAAGTGGATACTGTACGACAATCGTTTTCGAGCGGCACAATGGTACACACCGAAATTGCCCATTTTGAAGCGATGAAACCTTTCACGACACGTTGATCCGCTAATAGAAGACTCGTCATAAGTTTCTCTAATCATCTGACGAGCCTCAGCCGCAGATTTCTTTGAATTAAAACAAAAAAGCAAAACTGCCCGCAAATGGCGCTTATTTGGCTCGACATGTTTAAGGACTCATAAGTAACTGATGCCGATAAAATTCTACAATTGCATGGATAAGGAATTGATCTGCCACATTTTCCCAATATTTCATGTTAGCGCCATCTATACGAGAACGCCGAGAATTTATTTGTACAGCTAATACTTTTAAGTTATTGTTTTTCCGTTAAACTTTTATTATTCCGGGCTCATATAAAATAAACCCCAGCTGCAAACCACAATCGTCTGTTCTAAAAACCTTGAACCCAATTCTAAACAAACTCTTCGCACCGTGCCTATGGCAGCACTCGTACCCTGAAATGTCTGCGCTGCGCTGCAGTGGATCGAAGTGTCAAGTTGTTGGTGTCCGTGTTCCGTGAGCGTTTTTCGGTTTTCGTCGAATTAATTTACCTTTTAATCTCGTTTTTTAATGCAACTAAACACTTGCCATATTCGCAGTAAAACTAACGCTAATTGAATTTGTGAGGCGTACCGGTGTACCGCCGCCGAAAGAAGAGAATGAGTGTGGCCGGAATTGTGTCGCCAAAAAATGTTTTGCTTTTTTCTTGAATGGACGACGATCGTACGCACTTGACTTCTCCTCCTCGTCGTAGGCCCGATAGTAAAAAAAATTTCTGCTTTCGAATTGGCGACGAGGCCGTGTGTAGTTTTTGTTTGTAAATACCGCGAATCGTCTAGGATTTAAGGAGAACGGAGGAAAAAGTAACGTCGGTTTCATGCATACGCGACGGGAATAGTCGAGCGCGCGGCAATTCAACAAATTTACGTAGTTCGGTTTTACGGAGCGACCGTAGTCAGTTTGGTTTTTTTTTTTTGTGTAGTGTTTTTTCCTATTCGGCCTTCTGGCTGCTGCTGTGTGCTTTTCGTTTCGAGCAGGGAATCGGCTGGCGCCGTCGACATGATTCCGAGATTTGCGTTGATTTTTGTCGGTTTGCTCGGTAGGTTCACGTTCACGCCGATGTTTAAATATAAATCACTCTCTAATCGCTTCTTTTTCTATTTTTGTTGATTCTATTCTAAGGTCTTGCCAGCTGTTCGGTTATCATCAAGAAACCGCTGGAGTGCGAGTCGTACAATGCCCAGAAATGTAAACGGGAAGGACTGTGCGAAAACACGAGTGAGAAGTGCGAAAATGATTCGGACAAGCCCAGCAGTTGTTTTGTACTGTGGTCGAATTCAACTGGTAAGTGTGTAGTCCGTATTTTAATGTCCTGTTGTGTTAGATTCAAAAAAAAATCGAAAGAAACAGCGACTACTACCAGATATGGAATTGAGTCTACTATTTGAATAACAACCTGAAGATTAGTTGGAGTCCTGGTCACAGTGACTTCCCTGAAAATGAAAAAGCTCGCCCTAAAGGTGTCGGAGATGAGCATAGAGCTGGCACATGAATCGGTTCTTTGTTCCATTGAACGTGTAAAGGGAAAGATTGATATTGAATAGCTGGGAGACTGAGAGGGCCTGGATGAATCTCTAGAGATACCAGCAAGAAAGAATCTGCCGGCCGAAACTTGATAAAAGAAACTCTTCATTTTGTCTCTGGGCAGGGACATTTGCAGACAACTTATAGTGGTCCACACGGGGCACTGTCATTTTGGAGACATGGAGAAAGACTGGTAATACTCATGGCTGATTTGAGTCGCTGTGGTGATAAGAATGTTGAACCGATACTGGAGCATCTAGTGTGTGAATGTGAAAGTCTGGTACGCTTCAGAATTTGGTACTTAGGGCAATTCTTCTTGACCGACCTAACAGAACTTGAGATAACTCCTTTATGGAGAACTACTCTTTTCAAAAGGAAGAGACATGCTTGGTATCAATAGTCTAGAGCCCGGTTTTACGAGGGGATCACAGTGTATCCGCAGTGATCTCTCGTGATATACTGTGGCACAGTGCTTCAGTCCACCATTCTCAACCTAACCTAACCTTACTGAGGATCACTTGTTGCAGAATACGGGGATTGAAGTGTTGATATTCTGCGATATAGGACTGTATAATAATGAAACACCTTACTTTGATTTAAAAGGATTTTTTGCAGTCACTGCTGTCGCCACTTAGGTCGTAGGGAGGCATAGCAATTTACCTGATGGAGAACATAAAGTTCAACGTTATTTTTACTCTACAACAATTGCTACATGTTATACGGCCCCTATTTAGGCAATTGGATAGTTGCCTAGATACAATCTACGCTAAACACCACAAAGACATTAATTGCTGACACAAATATTGATATTATGCAAGACAACTCAACGAATTACAGAATTATAATTATAAGGAAATGCTCTTTCAGCTTTAGAATTCTAAATCAAAATGCATCATAAAGAACTGGTACTCTGTCCGATGCATTGATAGACCACATTGCCTCCAACATTTATCAACTTGAAAATTGTCTACATATCGAGCTGGATGTGTGATCTGAGTTGGATCATAAAATTATTACCTTGACAATCAGCCAAAAATTAATAAAAATAAAATGGTAAAAAAAAAAAATTGAATTCCTAATAAGTAAGCTTCCATCATAGCTAATAACTTAAATATTCACAGTGTTGTGAACGGAGGCCGTGGAGTGAATATTTTTTAGTCAAAATGTCCGAAGGAAAGATAAGTTACGGGGAAACAGTGGACCAATTCCTCCTACGTTCGAATTGGTGGCTCAAGTTCGAGCTGGAGCGACGCGCTTTCTGGCGTCCGGGCTAAGGAAAGAATATAGCGCGTGCTGGCTGCGTTCATTTTGATTGAAAGGTCGAGTGCCATGGATTTCGACATTGCTTTTTTCATGTTGCGGTGGATGAGGGAAGCAAGCAAAACTAGTTTTGCTTCTAGCAGAAATCTGAGAAAACCATTGGTGTATTTGTGAAGACTATGCCTTTTTTACAGTTTTATCTCCAAGTGTGCTTCGGGTTATAGTCAATGTCGCTTGAAGACAGTAAATCAAATCGACATTCTAGAGTAATGCAGAGTTCAGATTCGTCCTTGTATTCAGTAAGGGTCAGACAACTAATTGCTTGGTATGCTTGAGGGGTCTGCCTTTGTATAATAAGAGTCCTTTAACACGCTCTGGTGACTGATGCAAATCATTCGTTTTTCGGAGTCATATAGACTGCAAAAAAATAAATCTCCACATCGAATACAATTTTTCATTTCCAAATCTGGACTGTCGTCATCTTTGAAAGCAGATCGGGTTCTGTTTACCTTCTTCTAATATTTCTCGTGTAGGAAATGCAAATTCCATGAAACGCGATGCGATACAGCCCCACAAATTATTCGGTATTTTTCATTCCACATGTGGCGTTTTATAAATAGATACGGCCGGAATGTTGTCGTAATAGAAAATAAAACAATAATTTAAGACCGTGTCTTCTAGCGGATAATAACCTTCACTGTCAATATACCGCAAACTATTTTTCCTTGAACGAACAACAAATATTTAAGCTTTATCGTTACATTCCCCAGACAATGAAAGGATGCGTTATGTATGCTTTCGTAAAATTTTCGAACATAAAATAATACGGTCTTTTTATCACTTCGACTTGTAGGAACGGCGAGTATTGAAATGAAAGGCTGTTTTTCCAATAATGTCGCTTGCGATCAAGACGAATGTATCGACTATTCGCCAGAGAAACGAAACAATTTGAATTTTTGTTGTTGCAAAGGGTTCAATTGTAATGCCGAACAGAAGTGGATTCCGACCACAACTAAAGCAACCGAAATTGAAGGTAAAATTGAAAATCATTTAGGGTCATAATTACGATCCTCAGTTAAACTCTAACTGGGACTTTAACTGGAAGTTTCGTATGAATATCTGTCAGTTAAAGTCCCAGTTAGAACGTAACTGAACATTGTAGAAACAGGCCTAATGTTCATGATTTAATAACCGAAAGCTTCGTTGATTTTTTTTTCAGTACCGCCAAAGGACGTTATGAACGGGGACACCATAATCGTGATTGTAATGTCTGTTGCCTTTGTACTTTCGTTGATCGGACTATTCTGCTTTTATACGTACAATAAAAATAAACAAGCGTCATTTAACACGCTTCCATTGGTGGGTG
Source organism: Beris chalybata (assembly GCA_949128065.1). Lineage (NCBI taxonomy): Eukaryota > Metazoa > Arthropoda > Insecta > Diptera > Stratiomyidae > Beris > Beris chalybata. Next base: position 2,370,167 of record OX421894.1, on the reverse strand, counting down.
TAAATATAATTGTTGTCTTAAGCTTAAGATTATTGAAGGTTAAAATTTAAATAGAACGAACCGGAAGCACCAAGTTCAACGCCGTGCGCACCTCAACGACAAATCGAATTGATTAAGGAAAAGGCTCACGGTCGATTTGGAACCGTTTGGCAGGGACAAATGAAAGCCGAAGTGGTCGCTGTAAAAATATTCCCGATGCAAGAAAAGGATTCGTGGCTGACCGAGCAGGATATTTACAAGGTAAATTCAGTCGCTACGATATTAAAAAAAAAACATTGTGTTCTATTGTTGAGCGCAATTTCAGCTTCCGCGGATGAAACATTCGAATATTCTGGAATTTATTGGCGTAGAGAAGCACGTGAACAAGAAACAAACCGATTTTTGGATTATAACCGCCTATCATAGTCACGGTTCGTTGTGCGATTATCTGAAATCGCACACGATCACATGGTTCGAACTGTGTAAAATCGCTGAATCGATGTCGCGCGGCTTAATGCATTTACACGAAGAGATTGGTGCTAATAAGGCCGACGGCTTAAAACCGGCTATCGCACATCGTGATTTTAAGAGTAAGAATGTTCTGATCAAGGACGATATGACTGCATGTATTGCTGATTTTGGTTTGGCAATGGTTTTTCAACCAGGTAATTTGAGTTTTCTTTTTTTTGAAGACATCATCGTTTAATGCATATCGTTTAACTTAGGTAAATCGTGTGGCGATACACACGGTCAAGTTGGTACGCGACGCTACATGGCTCCGGAAGTTTTAGAAGGTGCTATAAATTTTACGCGCGATGCATTTTTACGAATCGATGTATACGCGTGCGGCTTAGTGTTATGGGAAATGGTTTCACGTTGCGATGTTCATGGAGCGCCAGTTGGAGAGTATGCGTTACCGTTCGAATCGGAGGTAACTTTTTTAAACTTTTTGAAATTCATCTACTTCTAAGTGTTTGGGTGTTTTTTTCAGTTGGGCTTACATCCATCATTGGAACAAATGCAAGAAAATGTTGTGACGAAAAAGCTGAGACCGCGTATAAGTGAAAAGTGGAGAACACATGCGGTGAGTAAAGTCTTTGTTTGTTTGTGTATTGAAAAAATAATCGATGTTTAAGATCCAGTTCATTGGAAGCTTGTACTTTTCGAGCTAGAAAACTTAAACGATGGATGTTACAGGATAATTTGGATAACATCAAGGTCCTTTTTCTGTGAAGCTTAAACACTTTGAGGCCATTCCGAAAAATAAAGTTTCAATGTTACGCCTAGTTACAGCCAAAATCCATGTCCGCTTCATTTTTACCGAATTTCTTAAGAATCCCACCTCTCATTTATTTACCGAACATTTTAGAAGAAAAACATTGTCAATCGTCAACAGTGAAAAACACATGCTGTTAAATCTGGGAACCCGGTGCAGGTGAATATAGAACGGTTCTCCCATCTCTTTACGAGACGATTGACATTCCGCGGTGAACCTTAGTGTGGTAGAGCCCGATTTCAAGGGGTTTTTGCTGCATTGTTGTCTTTAAAAATGATATTATCTCTTTATCCCGAATCAGGGAAATATCCTACATCCACCCCGTCGTTAGTTTCGCAACCATCAGTATATATGCAGACGGACTCTTCTTTCCGTACAATACTCCTTTTCCATTCTAGACGGGTTGATCTTTTTAAGAAACTTTAATCAAAGCATTGCTATGAATCTGGAAAGTTCCAGAATCTCAATATGCTATCCCTTACCACCTACAGGTGTCCCTTACTTCCCTTTTTGAGGAGTTCTATCCAGTTTACCAAATATTTAAATTTCTTTAGGTCAAAGGCGTTTGCGTACGGATGTATTTTTTCTGGTTTTTACTTTGTCTACTAGTCGTAATACGTAAAAATACAAAACTGAAAGCTAGGCAATTTTTATAACTGAATATCGATCACCTATTATTACTAGAATAATAAGGTAACAAGAAAAAGAATCTAATCGATGAAACAATTAATTTCTCCTGCAGGGTTTGAGTGCAATATGCGATACAATGGAAGAATGTTGGGATCACGATGCCGAAGCTCGATTGTCGTCGTCATGCGTAATGGAACGAGTTTCTCAGCATACTCGATATCCCATAACGCCGTTACTAATAGAAACAAATACCGATACTCCAGTTAAAGACTCCTCGAATAGTATTTAAGTCGATGAAAGATCTGCGAAGGAAAACAACAGCAGTAGTAGATTGTTCATAGTTTTACAGGAACGTAAGAGAAACACGAAATGAACGATTTCTAAGAAAAGACATGCGTTTTATATGGAATGTTAATCTGAAATTAATTCTGATCACTGTTAAGATTTTCAAAAGAAAAAAACAAAATCATATTTACATCTAAGCGTAAAAATTTTAAACGTTTTTATAATTATGTAATGTGTAGGAAACGTAGCAAACGAATCTAAATTCTTGTTTTAGTTTTCTATTAACCGCAATTTGTGTTTTTTTTATACATATTTACCGTTGCAAATCACTCAAGCCAAATACAATTCTTCCCCATAAAAACTAAACTGACAAAAAATTAACATGCCAATTTCGAATGGACCTGATTTATTTTAAACTGATAAAATACTAATCACAGAAAATATAAGTACTTTAGTGTCAACAAAAAAAAATGGTATTCATTGATGTTATGAAAAAATATTACTATTTAGAGATGTACTAAAAATTTTATTTTTTTGTTCCTCTCTCTTGTTTAATATGAATTTAAATATATAGTAATAAGCAGAAGAGCCCTTTGTTAAAATATACAGATTATGATCCATACCGAAACGTGTTATCTATATTTTAATATAAATCCCGATATATAAATAAATCCAAATCATAATGCAATATTTCTCTGTATTTTTGTAAATAAATAAATAAAAACAAAACAAATCAAGAATTGTATTTGGTAACAAATTGATTTTTAGTTGTAATTGTAATTTTACATTTAACTTGCTCTTGGAACAACTTGTAAAACAGAACGAAAATGATTTGAAATCCCCCAGACACAAGTTCAAAGATTTTCTAGAATAATTTTACGCATAAACATGTTCGAACTGCCATTCTGAATTTTTTTTTTATTAAAACGACTCGAGAAGTCCATTCAGTTTGAAAGTTTACACTATATACAATAGAAATGTAAGTAATGCAAAATTATAGTAATTTATGTATTATATAAAAATAGACGTTAAGGAAATTTTAGAACGTGTACTATTTGAAAATTTAACACTGAATAACTTTATCTAGATAAAAATAATAAGACTATGCATATTTTTTGATATATATGTGCCAAAAAATTAAAAAAAATAAAAGAAAAAAGATATAAATTAATAAAATCTATCTATGAAAATAATATTACATACTATATATTTTTTTTCCATTAACCAAATCAAATGTTTAATATTGCAAATACATAAGAGAGAAAAAAAAGCGACACGAAATAAGAAAACCCGTGTTTATTGAGAAGTTTATTTCCACGATGAGAATGAACTAAAAAGCAATATTAACATCTGAACGGAAGATTGTAATATAAATGTTGAAATACTGTTAACAAATTTAAAACAATCTTCTTGTTCTGTTCAGGTAGTGGCGCAGTGAGTGTGCGTTTCGGAATTAAGCCCGCTTCAGAAAAGATAAGGGGTAATGAATACAAAATTGTATGGGAAAAATCGCAAGTGCTTTAATTTTTTCTATTTCATAAAAATACTTTACAGTACGATTTGTTTCACCGTTACCAAACAACTTTAAAATTTCGACCAAAAATTGTGTCGGTATGTTACTGTAATTATAGCGTTATTTTAAATCTGCAATTTAAAATTTTTAATTAAAATAAATGAAAATTTTTGAATTAATATTTGGAACCCCTTTTTTGTAATTGTGAAATTTTATTCGAATCAAAGAAACTGAGTTTAGCACTGTCCCATCAGTTATTGATCCTTTGTCGGTTAAACGGCTCCCTTCATTGGCGTATAAGTTTCAACATTTTCTCTCGTACTTCTACCACAAACGCCTTATCAGTTCACTGTGCATTTTCGACAAATCTACAAAAATATTCTAGGTTGTGTAGGGTCTTCAAGCGGACTAGTTCAAGACTATCTATCCATAACTGAAAAATGCAGCTCTGCAATAGTTTAAATAATCGGTTAATAATCGAAAGACCTAAAGAAAGAACAGGGAAAAGTACAAATATAACGAGATAAGGCAATACGGTAATAAAATTTCCAAACGCAACTTAGGAAAAGCATGCAGAATTATTGGACCACTAGAAGTCCGGAACAAGAAGACATGTAAGATGTGAAGACTGGGTAAACTGAATAAATAAATAAATCTAATTCAAAAATTCTGTACGACAATGAGCTATAAGACTTCTAAAGCTTAAATTTTATTGTAAGATTGAAGAATTTTTACACGCATTTTAAAATATTGAATAAATTAGTTTCTATTGTAGCCCTATCGTTAAAATCTCATTCTCATAAAACAAGTTAACAATTCAGTATTGTAAGTTCGGAGGATGACATAAGACGATATATTCTGATATGGTGCTCTGATTAAAAACTTACCCATTACTGTTCATTTGGTGGCTATCGTGTTTGTTTAATACGGAATAAATTCACGCGTTCTCAAGTAATTGTGCAATCAGTCAGTAGCGCAACAATCGGACAAAAAATTGGGCGGTTTTTTTTTAGCAACTAGTTGTGCGATTTGAATCAAGGACGACCACTGAAGGCTATAACAAACAAATGAATTATAGCTTTTAACATCCATTCTGTAAAGATCATTCCATTACCACGTAACAATTCATCAAAGGAATTTGTATGGTAGGTACTACAAAAAGTGACTCTTTTTCGCGCATTTATTCTTTTTCATTGTAAACCATATAGTTCTTAAATTTTATGAAAACCCAACTGGTGACTCTCACATTTAATAAATTCCACATTTCATAGTATTTGATTCATAATATTCATAAGATTTTTAACAAACTAAAATACGGAAATAAACTTCTCAATCTGACTAAAAAGTACAATATACCTGACAGTCTTCAAATAGTTTTTAAAACACAATAAAATAAAGAAGTAAAACACAAACAACAATACGTTATTATCGTCATCCAAGTTCATTACACCAAGATTTAATAATTGACAAAAAATTCTAGTAACCGTTTCAAAGTTATAATAATATTCAAAAAAAAGTTAGATAATCGGAATAAAATATTTGTAAAGATAAAACGTTTGAATTAGAAATTCTTAATAAATATTACTAAAATTAAATAAAACACTGTCGTAATACAACGTACATAATATAAATTAGAAGGTGAAATCTATAAATTAAAATATTAATTCTTAGTAATGTATAGCGTAATAGTTTAGAGTCTGATTTTATATTACTAATATACACAACACCTAATTATTGTATTGCAATTTATATACACTTCATCAAATTTTAAAATTTGATGTAAATTTTATGATAGATTGGTTTTTGGGCGAAAGCAATTTTCCTGATGCATTTCATCTGGTTTAGTTGGTTTTAAAAATATTTTTAACAAATGTATAAGGTATGTTTTTTTTTTTAAAAAAGGCACTAGTGTCTAATGTGAATTATTCTCAGATTTTTTTTTTTCACTTGTTTAATAGTATTTGAGCTTCCAGTAAAAGCACAGAAAAAAATAAATTAACTTTTCTGTATTATTTTAAAATACATGTACATGATCCGACGAGCCGGATCTGGAAACTTTCCGATATTGGTAAATACTATTCGAGGGAATAAGGATGTCCAGTGCATGGTGAAGTGAAGGGCGGCCAGCGAAAGAATTATTTAATGAAAACATCTATCAATTAAATGCAGCAAGGTTTATAGAAATTTATATTTTACATTTTTTGCTAAACGTGGTTTTGTAAATTCACTAATTTACATTTAGTTACTCAACTCAATCTAAGTGATTTGTTTTCATTTGCATTCTGTCCCCAGTCACTGACTTAGCTATAGTGATTTTTAGGCAACAGCCATATATAAATATAATAAAAATTTATTTAAGTTTAGTAAAATTGCCACACGAAATGGCTCATAAATAATTTGTGGATGAATATTTAGAAAATGAAGAATTTCCTGTCTGTTGACTAGAAATTGAACGAACCTCCACTCTTTAATAAAAACATAATCCATATTGCGGAGAATGAATTAAATATTAAACTTATGACCCGTGACTGTCCGTTTATATGTGTATTAAAATTAAATTTCAATTAATATTTCAGACTGAATCAAACTAAGTTAATTATTATAAAATTATTTATATCTTGTCTTTTCAGATATAAAATTCTATTCTTAGGTATATTTAATGCAATAATTAACATGTTTTTAAGTGTTGATTAGTTTGGTATTTGCACTTTAAATTTGAAGACTTTTTTTGTTCAGAATCTGCATATAAAAGGTGGCAACAAGAGAGCACGTTTTAGTTTTTATTTTACATTAAGTCCATTAAACTGTATACAATAATATTGTAATACATTTTTTTTTAAAAAAATATTAACTAAATCTTTTGAAGAAAAAAGTAGTTAAGGCCCTCTATTTGACTTTGTCAGAGAAAATAATTATACATATATTAGCAATGGTGCCATGCAATCTAGTATAGGCCTAAAGAGTTGTACCGACTTATATGTTGTTTCGATATTTGTCCAAAAGTTGTATGAACAGAATTGCGACTGCAGTTAAGGGAAAAGTAAATTTGTTCATGTGTTGAAAGTTATGCGTGTAATTCATGCGATAACTGTGGATTTGAAAAAAAGGTGACGCTAATGAATCGCAACAACTACAGATAACAAATATCATGGTTTCAGTGACTCCATATTGATAAAAACATGGCGTGCTAATTAAAACGATCACTTGGAACAACCGTTGTAAACGACAAAAGTTGTGCACAAAGTTGAATATCAATAGAAATCTATTAATGAAGATTGAAGGTAGCTTAAATATTTTATGTAATTAAGAAACTAAACGACAAATAGCGTTTTATGTTTGCATGTTTTACAACATGTAAGAGAAAAAATATGACAACAGATATCTACACTTTTTAATAATATGGATATTATTTTCAATTTTAACATGCTACAATATTTGCATTATTGACTTAAGATTGAGTTAGTTTTTATTATTTACAAAAATAAGATTAATATTTGTTTGTTATAATGAAGAGTAAGAGAAATTGTTTCGATTGAAACCATAAGAAAGAAAAATATTTTAGAATTTTCTATTAAGGTAAGATAAATAGATACAGTGTAAAGGAAAATACTAATCGATGGTGCTAAAACTGACAAGGAAAGGTATTTTTTATTTCGATTGACTTAGAACTTTATGAAAATGAATAAAGCTAAACAAGAATAGAAAGATTTGGAGAGAGAGAGAAAAGGAAATTGAGTTTCTGAATAATATTACGATATAGCATTTTCATAATTTTAATTCATAACATTTTTTAAAGATAATTTCAATAGAAAGTTTTATTAACATATCATTGCGGTTTTTGTTTGTTAATCATTCAATAAATTATATCTAAAGATATAAAATAAAGTGACTGAAAAAATAATAGGTGTTTTAATAAATTTTCTTTTATATTGCCATTATTATTTTTAGTTTGAAAAAAGAACAAACAATGGAAAATATGCAGTATGCAGTAATATGGTGTATTCGAAATATACGTTCTTATTAATTGTTCTGGATCCTTTTGGAGAGTACGGTTTCATTCGACTTAGCGTACCGTTTCCAAGGTATGAATAAAATTTCGGTTAGTTCCCAAATAATTTTTCATATATTTTTTGATCGATTGATTCCAAGATGTCTGCTAAATTGTGAGAACTTTTCAATGCGGTTCTTCTAACAGAAAAGAAATGTATGTACATAAAAGTCGAAGTACTCTATATATCTACTAATGCAATGAACTTTTAAGTCCAGGATAATGTGAAAAAGAATCCGAACAGTTTAAAAAAAACTTTGAAAAAGAGTCCAGTTCCTCGGTGACACATTCAATCGTATCGGATTGCACAAAGGCTAGCGTATACCTATGCATTTATCTAAATAAGTTTCGAGCTATTGTCCTTTGTATCTCATGCAGTCAATCGAATCGACTTTGAACAGTCTTTCGGATTCCGGACGAAGGACCTAAATAATAAGAGACGAGAACGAAGCCAAAAGGTTCAATATTGGTACGGACGAACTCATTTCACGTCTATCTTTGAATTACAAATTACCGTAGTGAGATTCCAGGACATAGCGACACAGCATAGGGGTTAAACTGTCTTCTTATCCCTAATACATAATGTATAACCTCTTATTGACATTTTCAACCCTAAGTGAAGTTTTAGTCCTTGCAAGAGTATCCACAAAGTACACATACAAAAGTCGGATGCAAGGCCACAAGAAAAGATCCACTGGTCTTGTTTCCATTTTAAACGGTGAAAAAAAATCCTAACCAGAAAACTTTAACGCAACAGAAACTTTGTAAGAGCTTAGGATCTGTTAGATAACAGCAAAATGTCGGGACAAGAACTATCTTAAGTTCAAGGAATCCTTCTGACGAACAGGACAAACTCTTCCCAAGTTGGTTGGCACGACAATGTAGCAAGAATTTTCGAGTAACAGTTGCTTTAATGAATAGTTGGTGTTTTTCTTTTCTACATGTACAGCAACACCCTCTTACAATAAGCCACAGGATTTGAAAGGATCAGAGACCTCGTAATAATCGGGTTGAAAACTTCCAAAGATTTTGAACGCGATGTCTTGAAAGGGACATCTTAATTCTATTTCTTGATTATGTTTGCTAAATTGAGTTTCATTTAGCAGAAAACTTTTAACTGCTATTCTTTCACAAATATTCCGTGCATGTGTTGCTTAAGTAGCACAGTATTGTGTTAAGTTGATTATAAATGCAGACCAGCTTTTCTTGGGCTTGCTTATTTTTAATAGCTAGCTGCTAATAAGTAACATTGTAATCCTCTTTTCTATTTATAATAAGTTGCGTTCAAAATAATGGAAAGAAAAAATGGGCTTTGAGTAAATACTCGTGTATCTTGCATTAAGTCTATTCAATTATTCAGAGGGTGACTGCAAGAAAACTAATTGCATGTAGAGTCCTGGCGGTCATTTCAGTAGTATTGACAACAATACCATGTAGCATACAGTGAAACCCGGAATCTGGTACGAATGAACTCCCATCGCAATGGAGGATAGAACGGTTAAAGTTCACTAAGAACTAATCAACAATTGCACGCTATTGATGCCCACAAAGATCCTGCTATAACACGCTGTTTGGATTTCCTTTGAATTTTGTGCTTATAACCCCCCGAGTTAAAGGACGAGTTTCGTCACTCTGCAAGAGATTCTGTAGATGTACCTTAGGGTGGATCGAAAAAAAAAAAATCATCATTTTCAATCGCATGATGACTTATAATATTTTTATTGAAAAATGAAAAATTTTACAAAAAAAAACTGGTTCTAGCTCAATATCTTGAGGTCTCCCACTGCGATTGAAAATTTAAATTGTTGTTTTATTTTCCAAAAATTGATTTTTTCAAAGTTTTGAAAGTTTCGAAAGTTATACAAGGGCCCTTTTTGGCAGGAAATTACATTATTAATAAAAAAGTCCTCGTAGTTCGAACATTCAACATTCCCTCATTGAATTTCGATTCGAATGATTATGTGGAAATGATCAACTGGCAAGAAACTCATATCACTGAGCCCCCATTAACGAAAGATTTGAGAGAAGATGATCTTACAAAAATTATAGATGGCAGTTCCGAATTTGATGTTTCTCAATTTCCTTGCCACACTCAAGCTGTTGAAAGATTTGTGAAATTAGTAACTGAAGCATCATCAGCAGTTTGTGGTTCAGAAACTAGGGACGCTTATATTAAAACTAAATTGCAGTCGCGGAATGAATTGCCAAAATTTGAAACAAAGGCTGACTATCAAAATAAATTGAAACGATGATTGAAATTAACCTTTTCTTTTAATTTAAATTACAATTCAAAAAACAATGAGTTCAATTAATCAACCAAAAGTCAACTATCTTTTTCAATAAGATATTCATTATTTCGATTCAACATTATTGTTAATTATTATTTTTCAACGAAATTTATGTATTATTTTCCTATATTTGATCACTGCTATATTTGTTCAATAAATATCATCATTATTCTTGTAATTGGAGGTTGAGTAACAATTTATATAACATCGAACCAATTCACCTATCAGTCAACGTGTTTGACTTTCATTCACACAGAATCATGACAACATTCAACTGGAAGAAAGACTGAAAAGTGATTCAAATCATTTCATACGGTTCATGAAATTCGATATATCCAAATGTCAAATACTCAGTTCTCGAAAAATCTACAAGAACACTTTTTTGTAGATAATTTAGTTTCCTATAAAAAAAGGTTCTTGTATAACATTCAAAAAACTTGAAGTTTAGTAAAAAGAAAAGGATTTATTGAAAAACTTTTTTTTTCAGAAATTAAACCACAATTCAAATATTCAACCTAAGTGGGAGACCTCAAGATGTTGAGCTAGAGCGAATTTTTTTTTATCAAATTTTTTATTTTCTATTTGAAAAATTATAAGCCATCAAAAAAAATTTATTTTTTTTTTCGATCCACCCTAGTACCAATTGTACCTACTGATATCTCTTGATTGAGGCCACACACCAAAAATCGGTATACGCTATGAGTGAATATTATATTGAAATAATAATGCCAACAGTCTATCAACAATAGTAGAAACATCTGAAGAAAAAAAAACACCCTGCCCTTTTAGGAAATTTGAAATTTAGATTGGTTTTTAGTAGGTTTATTTCTTTCGATTGTGTGTTATTAATTGGCGATGAGAGTTCAACTCCAAATCTTTTACCAGTATACATTGTCCATACATCAATCCCAAACAATACTCTAAACGGGTCGGAAAATTCAAAGTCCGCGTTGCTGCCATTAAAACCATTCACTCGAAATTATTTTGCATTGAACGTAACGTACAAAGTCAATTGAAAAACGGAGAAAAGAGCTCTGAAATGTTTTCAAATGGCATCAATTTATCAAATTTGGTGGGCTCTTTCACGTTAGGCCGCGCCAATATGCGTACATTTTCCCTTTACGATATTTATGAAAAGAAATCAATGTGCCGTCGAAAACAATACTCGTACGGTATAAATCAATAATCGTTCAATAAATTTTGAAAATAAAACCAACCTGGAAATATTCAATATTTTATATACGTTACTGCGTACATCGAGGCATAAAATCATACAATTTATTTCATAATATTAATTTCAAATAAGTATTGCAGTATTATTTATGACGTAATAAAATTCAATCGTAATCGAGTTGAAAGCAAATCTATTAGTTTACGACTCTGTAAGCTTTTATTGATTTCTTACAAAAATAAAACAAAGAATGGAAAGCTTATTCTTTCATTACTTAAAAATTCTTCGAGTAACTTCCGTTCAACAAAATATTGTTTGATTAAGGAAAAATTGGTTCAAGTACAAGTAAATTATCTGAAAGTAAGATATAAAAATTGGACCAAAAAATATGTACACAAACAAAAAATCGTCATCAAAATTATAAAGATGAAGACCCCACACTGGGCGCCGATTATGGAGGTGACGAGCAGCAACTGTTTTGAAGCCGTGCGATTCCTCGCAAAGGACCGGCACACAAAAAACGCCAAACATTTGAATACTAGGCTACTATTTGCATTTGATTGCCACCCGGCATATGGTCTATGGTTGTTTGTCTGGATTGAAAAAGGTACTTCATTGAAACTAAATTTTAAAAAATTTTTGTTTTCACAGAAACGTAAAGGGGACAAAAAATTATGCGCACAAATAGATCGTTATCAAAACAATTGAAAAGAAAATAGCCCCAGCTGGGCGCCGATTGTAGCGTATATGAATTGAGAATCTTATGAAATTCAAGATGGAAGGAAAGATTCGGTGACTTACTTTTGCCGTTCTTCATTCTTCAGCTCTACAATGGTCATTTTCAGGACATTTAATTTTAATATTGTTTGACTGACGGACTGAAAACGATACAGCAAATTGAGAAGTGTGAGAATAAGGAAAGCGGCATCTACCTTAGACATCTTGAGACAATATGCAAAGGATAACTACTGCAATCATAGTTAAATGTTGAACTGTCCAGCAATCTTTTTTGAATAATGCGTCTCTCAAACATTAAATTTGTTTGTGCATACTAAATTACGAAATTGAATTGACCTTTGTTAAGAAATTGTATTCGGATCAAAAACAAAAAACATCTTATCATTGGGTATTCAATCTTAAAGGGTTATCATTAAATTTTAATATGTATGACCTCTTCTTGTTAAAGTGAAATTCTTAGAAAATTCATTGATAAGAATTTAAATATTATCTCTTTCACTTCTGTTTGTATATAAATATTTGGAAATATTGTTATGAAATTTTATCAACATGTAATTAAAATTAAAATGATGGTAATTAAAGCTTGAGATAAGCTCGTAGGTACCAAAATGCGGTAGAAAGTTCGTACTTAGTTGTAGAAATTTGCAGAGCACACATACATAATAAAAATAAAAATAAAAAATAGGAACAGAGCAGTGTCCGGGTTTGATTAATTTTTTTTAATGTTTCTATCTCAGGAACATATGATGCTGAAGAAATGTGACTTGGCAAGAAGGTGTATTAGTTAATAAAAATAATTTTAAACTATTATAGCATGGTGGCAGGGTGAGGATTGGAGGAAATAAGGATTTTGTTGATTTGAAACATTAGTTTTAAAATGATTACTGGTAAAAATCATTTCAACAGCCGTCATGTAAAAGTCCTACAGTTCATGATATGGAATTGAAATTGAATTGTTCTGCTACAAAATAAATCGGAGTTCAGTATTTCATCTAAAGTAGTGGCAAATTTACCTTGGATCTAGGATACAACGCACAGTAAAGAAGAATTGCATTAGAGTGCGAAAAAAGATTGTATCGAGTTGTAGAAGTAACAATTCCTGTTCAGTAATATTGAAAGTCTCTGAAAATGGATGAACAATGTTGTGAAAGAAATTGATTGTATTAAAAGAGTAAAGTGTTTTATTTTCTTCTAAAAAATGCATTAGTCACAATCATATCAATGAAATAATAATATGCTAATTCTAATGTTAATGCTTCTTTGATTTCCTGCGAATTACTCACTGCGATGGAATTAAGTAAAGAAATGAAGAGGTATTTCTTAATTTCATTTTATTATTAAAAATTTTTTCTATATCAGTAATATTCAACTCTTAGTCTTACAAAATTGAAACGTTTCTATTCAAGTTTGAGTCCAATTACTGATAGTGTGATCAACTTTAACTTTATAATGCATTGCTTTAATCCAGATGTTAATTTACTGTGTTTTTTTTCATTATTTCACATTCATATACTTTTAATTTTATCAATAATATTTTGGGTGAGGTTTCAGTTGACCTGATAAGCAATTAATTCAACTTTCATGTAACTTGTATGGGTATTAGTATGTTGAAACACAAATCAAAGTGGTGTTCTCTTTTCTGAAATTGGTATAAATACAAAAGTTATATGGGAATTAAGAATAGTTTCAAAAACATTTGTCGCAGCTCGTTTGTGTATATTTTTTCGCAGTAAACTTTTAAACAAATTCAAGGTAGATATTATTAATTTTTTAATATAAAAAAAATTGTGTTGAAATCAAGTTTTTAATTGAATTTTAGATGAAATTCCTGTGGTTACTTGCATTCATTTTCGGAATTATTGCCGCTGTTGCTGGCGATAGTTGTCCGACTGGATTCAACAAGGACGGAAGTTTGTGCACAGCAAATCGTCCTGTTCATGGTGAATGTCCTGAACTATCTCGATATGATGTTGGAACCAATAAATGTGTTTATGTTGCTCGCGGATAAAATATAAATAACAAAATTAATAAAACTAAGGCTGATTTTCTTAAAAAAAGTTATTGGAAAGAGGAACGGAGTGCTGAAGAATTGTTCATGGTTTAAATTTAAATAATAACGACAAAAAGTTATAGTTATATGGACGTATAATTCTACTTTGTACAGACGTATTACTTTTTGGTATTAGCAGACCCTATGGTATAATATGATGTCTTCTATTAGAAAGTGAAAATACAAAAATTGTAAGAAAGACAGACCCCTTAGAAGAAAATATAAAAAGTCGGAAAAAGCAATCAAAACTGGAAAAGTATAGAACCAAACCAAAAAAAAATAAAAAAAATTACCATCCTTTTTAAGTTAGTTCGTTAGGAATTTAATGACCGTTTTGACAAAATTCAAAATTTTGCCCAATTCGGCAAACGAAATATTCGTCAACCCCTTAGGAAATCAAGGAAACGGAGCCATCACAGAGATGATACCCAAGCTGTTCCGAATGTGAAACAAATTTGACAATAATGCTGTTTAACATATAATATGTATTATTATTGATAAATTATAAATAGTTAGTCCCAATAACGAACCCTGTGCTATGTCGAACTGTACACAGAAAACTATTAGTCATATCGAATAGTAACAAATTTTCGAACTTTGTCCGGAAGAATGGAGAAAGTGAAATAATGGGTTAGTAGAAGAAACTTGTGGATTCAGATTTTTAAAATAAATAATAAATGCTACGAGCGAAAGATTTTGTTAGGATTACTCATACAAATTATTGAATCGCCTAACTATCTAATAGATAATTTCACTTTCCAATTCCAATTCGGAGTAGTTACAGCGCAGGTCCATCCCCTGAAATTTTTTCGGAGTCAAGGATAATAAAGTTGAGGTAGGGAGCGCTTCTCTTGCAATTGTCAAGCAAATAACATCGTGATCAGATTGCCATCCGGAGCAATGAAATCGTATCCGGGCCTCGTCGAGACATCCCATTGATTTGAACTTTCCGGTGCACAAAGCTCACGTGAATCTCTGGGACAGGTGAGCTGTGTCCCCCAATCGCGTTATACGAGTACGTTCTGGATACCAGTAACATATGTAAGGATATGGTGCGTATAATTCACTGAACAATGCTAAAGAGCTAACATAAATTATTAGGATAATGAGTGCAATATTTGTATCCCAGCATCGGTTGGAAATGGGTCAATGGTGGCCTCCACAACCATCTAGGAATGATTAATGTTAATAGTCCTGACAGGATTTTAATTGGTAATCTCAGTTTGATGAATGATTGCCGGACATATTGCGAGTTTCAATGAGGGTAGCTTGTTGGCTTAGGTTTTTATATAAAATTATTATCGTAATGGGTATACTTATAATCTTTGTGATAATTATGATTTCTTGCAGTATTATTATGTCTTATATTAATTCGGAACGCAACGGAACCGGAACAATATAGAGATATGAGCAGAACACTCTTTTGGAAGTCATAATCATTTATTGCTTGCCATCGAAAAGTTCGGAACCGAATTAAAAGTTTTGAAAACGTTTAATCCAGCTTCAGAAGTTTGTAACGCATGGTATGGGACCTATGACGAAAAAAGTTGAATACTGTTTTTGTGCATTAATGATCAAAATCCTTAAATCTGTTGCTGTTAATCCGTACTATAGCCAAAGAACGGGTAGTTCACATTCAAAAGTCGTTCAACTGCCTTTTATTGGAAGACAGCTTCAAATTGCTCAAGTTATGAATTTCATTATTGTCATTCATTAGTTTTTCAATAGATGCTATCAAAAATACGAATGTGAATAAAATTAAATTTGTCCTTCATAGAAAAATCCTTCAAAATTATTGCCAACAGAAAATACAAAATTTATATATCAATTACAATGATATAGTTTATCGGTGATAATTCAAATTTATCATAAAAATGGAATTAACAATATTGTAATATTTTTGGAAGAGGGGGAAATTGGCCTGCTGGGGCCCAGTTGAACCTAAATAACTGAGCCCCAATTTTATTTCTGTTCCAAACATAGGCCCGGTGATAGCTGGCTGGGAAAGTTTCGTATAAAAAAACATTTTTATGGCCTAATATATAATATATGAAAACTAATCCAATTTACATTAATGCAGTCCTACATACATAACTCAATTTAATTCATTTTTACGAATATGTGAGTACCATCGCCCCCCGGACTATTTGAGTACCATCATCGCATTTATTTTACACTTAAAAGTTTGTCTGCGATAATTTTTAAATTCGAAAGTTTCATCGAAACTAATCCAATAAATCTTTTTTTTATCTCTCCGATCGAAGTCGATTGGCTTGTATGTAATATCAAGTGCCAATGAATTCCAATATCTTTTCATAAGGATTAACTGAATTTGGATAAATAAAAAAGTTTTTTTTAAGGTTTTATTGGCGAAAGTTAGGCGTGAAGATTTCGTAAAAGCTGTGACTTTCTATCCCGAATGCCTGTCTGTTCGAATTGCATGTAATCCGTCCCAAGGACTCTTCCTGTTACGGCTTTGCTATCAGTCGCCTTAAAATAAAAAGGATTTTCAGCGCCTTTCACCAAAACTACTTAAAACTTGCAAACTGTTTTATCCACTTAACTTCAATACTTAAATTCGTCTGTGGAACGGAAGAGGCATGAATACCTATTTAAGTTTTTTTTCGAATATCTTGAGGAAAAAATATCGGGAAGGAAATGGAATTAAGTGCAAGGAAAAGCAAAAAAAAATCTTAGATGGCAACGTGGACGTCGTCTTTTCAATTTAACACACTCTTTGCATTGCATTCGATAGGTGATGATTTTCTCCCTAAGAACTAGCGTTGGATAAGGATCTCTTCGTACAGGTTTAAACGTCAATATTTCTGTTGAAATTAAATTTCATTAGTGGTTGGCTTAGCTTAATTTATTTTACGACTGCTGACGAAGTGTTGTCGTCTGAATTATATAAAGTAAGAAAATCGAATTAGCTATCTTTTTGAAATCAACATGGGGTTGACGAATGACAGTATTGTATCAGTAGGTCTCTGCCAATCTCCTTCATATCGCAACTACGAAATAATATAATCAAATACTGAAATCTTTTGTTCGCAGCTTATTTCCGCAAGGGTCGCAGTACATGTTTTCGGTTAAACGCGTTGTAGCTACGTGTTTTCGTAAACGCGATCGGGAAGTATTTTCAACGCGTTTAACTCGATTTAAACGCGTTAATCTCGTAGTCTGAACAAACAGTATTAGTCCCACCTGATTGATTTTACTTTATTGTTTTGATAGTACAGTATTTCATTTATTGATATAAATTTTTATTTATTTCTGTCAGTTTATTCTGTTTTTTATTTTTTTTAATCTGATTTTCTTGATGCTGATTTCGACTAATGCATTATTTTATACGTTTTCATTTTTCTGATTATTTTAATTTTTAATTGTCGCAATTGATTATGCAATTTTTCTTCTATAGGTCATTGAATCGTGAAAAGAATATAATTTTAAAAGATATTACTTCAGCTCATTTATCCTTCTTGCACGGAGTCTACAATTCCTAATGCGTCTGAAGTTCTCTACGGTGGAAAAGGGGATAAACTAGAGAAAGAATTTTATACTCAAATTTTTCATAGCATTTGAACTTTGGCTGGTTACAAAATCGTCACAGTCCAAAAACAAGTATTTTTCATTAGCTCATATTCGTTTGTCATATTTTGCATAATTGAAGAGAAGAATGCCTTTGAAAGCTTCCTTTTCTGTATGAAATGCCTTGATGAAAAATGGAAAATAAGGGTGGGTCCGCTCACTCCCCACTATTACATAATAACAATTCCTTAGATCTGCAAAGATTGATCTTTCTTCAATGATTAATTAATATTATTTTCGCAAGCTATAGCAAGGAGTGTATAACATTTAGAAATTCGAGGCAACATTGTGTTTATGACTACCACACGAATACTAACACCATAAATAAAACAATGTTTTCTGATTATGCTCCATTCTTGCTTCCATTCAAGTGGAACGTTCACAATATGGGAGGCATCATAATTATATAGCATATCCATGTTTTATATGTTGTCTTTTAGATATATGCGATATCACTGGCAATTTACAGGTTACGCAAATATGTAATTGCTGTAGCGGATTACAATTTTATCTGAAATACTGTCCAATGCTTTTACCGGGATCAATAATTCATAGTTTTTAAATTAACGTAAATTGTCGACACTTTCAATTGGGATGGGGATGTGATTTAATTAAAAAGTGGTTAAGTGTTGCTTATCAAAAAGAGTAATTTGATTCATTGCCCTCCAATTACACACTGAACACGACCACGAACTAGTCTGAGCCAGGCAACTAGACAATTAATAACTGTGATGGCTTCACGCGACATTACAATCTCAAGAACAGCTTAAACTAGAAAGTTGAAATTGGAACTGTTCATTCTGTATGCCTGTATTTGAACCTTCGACAGTGTCAATATGCCACTTTTTCAGCGTCTTTTCATAAGCCAAAAGCAATTTGTATCCTGAAATAGGGAGACACAAATTGACTGTAAAATTTCCATTTCAATGAATTGAAAGACTACATTAGACGCAACATACAACGACACGTCCTTGATTCGAAGCTTTAGATTAATGCCGATAAATGTTGCAGGAATTATAATATCGAATTCCTTTAGGCATGCCACACTTACCCACACACAAAACATATATTCGTAGACTTAAGAGCAAAGCTCCATTAAGTGTTAAATATGAATAGGATGAAAGCCCCCTGGAAGGACGAAAAAGAAAAAAAATGCTGATGGTAAATGCTCTTATATCTTTCACTTGTATCGTCTACCAAACCATTTTGATATTCTTCTTGGTACTTTGCCGTCAGATATTTTTTTCGTCTTATTATTATTTTTTTCCTCTTCATTTTGATCTTTTATAACCTAAAGTTATATTACGACTTTAGATATAAAATTTAAATTTTTATCTGTACATAGTAAAGTCTTGATAGCTGCTAAGAATCGAGAATCAAGCCGCGATGATTGATGATTTCTTACATGCGAGTGTTTAATGTCGGCCACTTGAATTAACAATTTACGAATGTTACGTTCAAGGATCTCAAAAGCACTGAATTTTGAAGGTTAATCCTTTCTAAATTGTTTAGTTTGGCTGTGTTCGGGAAAATGTTTTCGTTGAGATTATTGCAGACTTTCTGCGGTAGCGAGATACATAAATATTTATGCAGAAGGTATGGAGATACACGTTAAAGGGGATGTCTTTAAGAAATATTTGCAAAGTAAGCACGATAGAGAAGATACTTTTGCAGATAGTTGAACTTGATAGGCTTTGTGCACAGATTTCTATAGAAGTTCGAACGAACCCAAACCCTACCCCGATTTATTATAACAATTGACAATTTTGAGTGGTTTTGCGACGACAGTTGTTTTGTTGTTGCGGTGCTCTACGTATTCATCGCGAATTTGTCAAGTCATTCTGGGGCATAGAGCTATAACTAACGGAGATCGCAAGACGCCGTTTCTGTATAAAGCACTTTGAAGCATTTCGATGCAAAATTGAACATTTTTGTATGGAGCGTTTCATGCCCGGTGGCAGTGAAATGCAAATAGTAGCGTAGTATTTAAAGGTTGGGCTTTTTTTCTTTTCAATACCGGAGTATATAACATACATGTGAGTCAGATGCTGATAGTAGCATAGTGAATATCACCGGTCCTTTGCGAGAAAATCTCCGGCTTCAAAGCAGTCGCTGCACGCTGTCTCCAATATATTATACATATAGCTCTATGTTCTGGGGTGTGTTGAAAATATCAGCTATAGCTGCATAGTAGAGCAATACTAGCTGTGTTTTTTATTCCCGGTTAACCATAAAGCTCGAAAAAATTGCACGGCAAAACAACAACAGTGCGGTTACGGTAACCGCACTGTTGTTGTTTTGCCGTGCAATTTTTTCGAGCTTTATGGTTAACCGGGAATAAAAAACACAGCTACTATGGTAACTGTCGAATTCAGCCAAAGTAAGAAATCGCTTCTGCGGGATTTGGACAGCCAAAAGCACCTTCTATTGGCTTTCATTTGTCAGTTTAAAAAAAAACTGTATTTGGGGATTCCGCGAAAGTTGTCCTTGCGGATCTAGTTGCACAGGCTAAGAAGATACTGTTGATATTCTGTTGCGGCTAGCTTGAGAAGGTGCTTCTGATATCGTTTATATGACTTGCCATTTCTCGATTCTCATTAGGTTAATTACCGCCTTACTTTCTCACTTGTGTTTGAATTTCCATTAAGATTGATGACTTTGTTATTATTATTCCGAACTTTTTAAACGTGGTTTAAATTTGCCGATTACTAACATGAAACACTTAAAAATTCTATTGAAATGAAGTTTTGATTTAAGTCTGATTTCAGAAAGTTGCTTCAATTCTTTTCACATTTGACTCAAACAAGTTTTGAGCGTTTCAAAATTCAAATGCCACTAGCTTAATTGTAGGTGAAAACTTTTTCGGTAGAAGTTTCAGAAAGTTTTCTGAAACACAAACACTCGTTCCGAGACTGTAATTAACTACAGTCCTCGCTGTCATCGCTGATAATTATTAACTTTTGTACCACCACGAACAGACGAATTTCAAAAGGAATTCGTGACCACATCGTTAGCAAAATGCTGAAATGAAAATTATTTTCATACGTACTTAAGAAAAGGCAACGAGGAACACGAAGCTGATGACAAGGACATTGAAGTTTTCCAATTCAACCGGCACGAAGTGAAACAAACAGTGAGTTCATTTTGACCATAGTTAAACCGCAATTGGAAACAATCTCACGGAAAACTTACAGCGCATCCTTCGTTCCGCAAAATCAGGAGAAAAACGAGAACCGAAACGAAACGAAACTGTAATTGCACCTTGAGCATTTCCACCGAACGAGAAAACTTTTCTTGGACTCTCTTTTGGTTAGACTGAAACCATTTAAGTATGAAATTAATTTTTTGTTTTCATCGCCGTCATCAACATGGTTTAGTTCGTCCTCGTACCGGAAAACCGAAACAGTGAAGTTTCTGCAGCTAAAACAAAAAGATAAATCTTTTAAAATTTCCACCAACAGAAGGACGAAGAAGGCTAATGCAATCCTGTATGCTCTCTTTACCGAAGTCCCTCCTCGCTTTTCATACTTACGGGTTTTTATTTGCGTTAGAAAATTTAATCTTCCTGCAGGATAATAATCCGTATGGTACCCGGTGATTCGCAAGGATTGAGGTCTAAATCCGGTTTTCGACTTTGGAAGGGTCGTTGTCTGCTTAATGGGTAGCCTGGATTTTTATTTAAGCTTCTGTTTTCAGTCGAACAGGGGCTAAAGGACTCTTCCTGGATAGAGAGCAGGACAGGGTTTCCAATTCATGAGTATAGTCACCTAGTCATCGACCTATCGGAGTTCTCACATCTGCTGACTTGTCTATTTCATCCCTGGAAGTTATACAAAAAAAACAAGTGTAAGTAAAAGTAAGACATTAAAAACGGAATCACCAGAAACATGTCAACGTATCGCAGAATAAAAAGCATCAACATTTTTTTCGATAAACTTAAAATTCCATACAGACATCCAGCATATAAGGTAACTCCGTACTTTTCAGGACGAAATAACGAACGTCTAAAGAGGAAAATTTTCCATCGTGGTAGAAAGTCGACACATCTGCCACATTACACTCTCAAGTTTCTGCGGCTATGTCTAAAGACGTTGGAATGTTCAATGCAATAGAAACGAACGAATATAATCTTAGCCAGAAGAAAGAGAATATAATTCGAATATTTTTCAGGATGTCCCAAACATGCTACCACATCGGGAATTGTAGCGCACGTACGCGATAGGTGACATCGGTGTCGACTTTACACCGTCATTGAACTGTACACAGAATAGTCACAGTACTTACTCCATATCTAACTTTTCGGTAGCACTACATGTCATGTGCATTAAAGGACATCAAACCGAATCCTTGTATTTATCTTATTTTACAATCCTCGTATTTGTTTATGGCGGACATGGAGGTTGACTGGATGGGCCAATTGCCTTGCGAAGTGACTCCCCGAATTGCCTGGGCGAGGACACGTCAGATACACGTATCTGAGCACTGAATGTGTCGCTATTTCCAGAAATTGCACAACATATATGTAGTCTGGGATATCAAGGATATTGTCCTCGTACGGTATACGAGAAATACCATGTCCATTTCGCCAACAAGTTCCCGGGTTTTTTTCCGTTCGATATGCAAAAATCTGTGGAAAGCGGGCAAACTCAAACGGAAGCACCTGCTTGGGGATTTATCTGCGTTGCAGTCGAACCGTCGATTTTATGTTCCTTCGCTTGCAAGAACCAAGGACCGACGATATGCAATGCATTGCCAGTAAGTGCAGTCAATCCTTTGCTGTATCATAAAGAGTTCACAGAGCTCACAGGGACACTATTGCCACTTTATGGGCGACATTGCATACTTTTCTGGAGTGATTAATGTGAAAAAATAATTAAAATGCAGGTGATAATTTTATTGAGGGTTTTATTTTCTGGTTCTTTCCATAATAATATAAAAAATAGTAATCTGAGGATAAAGAGCTTATTATGCTACGCCCTTCTAAGTACTTTGGTTGAAATGAGTCCACTAGTCCATAATATGGATTTCATTTTCATGGACAGCATTTCTTTCCCAAAGACAAATAAAACCTGCGAGCATCAAAAGCATAACTGCTTTGAATATTGGACCATAGTATCCACATACGGGGTAGGAAAATACGATCAAATATTTCACTCGAATAAAGACAAAAAGGATCTCTCAAAGACGGATGTTTGGCAAAGTGATAGCAGAAAAATTTGGCGAATCGGGACGAATACGATTAATTTCACTAATTTCTCATGAATTGAATACCTTTAGCAGAATAACAAAATAATCCAATTACATTCAGGCTAAAAACCTTTAGTTTTAAATACGATTAACACTAATTAATATTACGTCGGAGCTGTGTATATTTACGCGTAATTAACATTTCAAACGTTTTGCCTTCGCAGGAAGTTTGCTATTTAGTATAACTTTGGTTTTACTCCGATTTACCGTCTTTTTGAAATTTAGAAATGGCACAATATGAAATACGAGTGGGTACGTATACCAAAACGTGTGTGTTTGCTTGATATAATAAAATCAATTTGGATAAATAGAATTTCGTCCTTCGGTTCCGACTAAAATTTCTACGTGTTCCTACTTTACGTGTGGGACGATTTATACTGTTTAATCTGTTTCTGATATCCTGATAGAATTACAACATTATCATCCAAGTCTACCAAAACCTTACCAGAAATTACTTTACATTTATTGCTCAATGGAGTAGATATTTGAGACGATTTTCAGTAAATTCTCCATCCATTTCAAGTATTTTCTCCATAAGTAGAAGATCGAGACGAAGAAACCCCTTCGAGCGAAAACTCCCAATGGAAAATATGTACGTCGCTGTCGGTATTACGACAACGGAAATATACAAAATACGCGAATTGTGTATAATGATATGTTGATTTAGGAATGACTTTCATCAGTGACATCAAAAGCCCAAAATGATTAAAACGGGAGATAAACTCTTTCAGGGAAAAAGGAAAAGTTTTTGGAAAAATGTTCAGCAATCGCGAATTAATAAATTTTTACTCAAGTGCCTGTAGATATTGACAAATTTTGATGAATTTCAGATATTTAATAGTAAATAAATAAACATTTAATGATGTTCTACTCAGTGAATAGAAGTTTTCCGGAATGAGCTCAAACATTGGAATTTATAATAGCAGTTCCATAACTAAGGTGGTCTATGAACAGAACCATGTTTCAGCTCGGGAGGACTTCAGTGAAGAAAGTGTACACATTGTCGGAAGGCTGAGGAAAGAGCAACATTTTCAATTGATTGAGTGATAGTGTGGTACGGAAATGAACAATGTAAATATCTCGATAACAGAAATATGGCCTTTTCGGCTGCACTGTACTTCTTCAAAGAATAATCTAAAATTAAAGTCTAGCGAAAGTACTATGACACTTTTCGCACATTAATCACAAATAAGTTAAAACAATTACTCATTTTATTAATTTATCATTTTTTTTTTATTAATTGTTTTTATTTATTTATTTTATTTAATTATATATTATTTATTAATTTTGTTTATTTTATTTGTTTTATTTATTTTCTATATTTTATTTAAATTATTTATTTTAATAGATAATAACATTTTTTTTTTTAAATTTTTTGGAATTTTGATTTTTATCAAAAAAACAGTTAAGTATGTAGGTATTTCTCATAAATTCAGAAATTCTTAACTGTCTTTTTTTGATTTTTTTTGATACGGCAGAATGCTGCAACGTTTGAATCACTGGCTAAATTTACAGAACTGCATTAAGAACAACGAAATTACTCTAGTTAGTGGTTTGCTAATAGACACATACATAATAGAGTAACACTTCTGAAGTAACGGCCACTTTGATTACTAAGGATAATTCTAATTATTGATATGATCCAATAACACCTAGTATAGGAACCGATCGATTAATTCCATGTTATTATAATGTACATCTACATAATTCACATTGTCTAATATAGTCCTAGATTTATATTCTATAGTCCGGAGTAGCAAGCTAATGTTGGCATTAATTGGACATACGATAATAATGTGTCCTTAGAGTCTTACTCTGGTAATTGAGATTGAGGCTCTCGTTGTTAATGTGTATCGCACACACATACACATTTCTTATTCATGGAATTTAACTGAAATCAAAAGGATGATCAAGACAACGACAACGACAACGACGAGGATTCTACGCTGACAATATCAGTATTCTGTTCGCCTAGACATAATTAATTTAATGCAGACATACCAAACTTGAATTATTAAATTATGTGATATTGCTACAAATTGCTGCTTCTCTCCACAGCATACTTACCCACATCTATACATGAATATGCAATGAATGACAAAGAAGCAGGGACGAAATGTGAAATTGACCCAATTTTGAATTTTTTGTTGTTGTTGCAGTGTCCTTATGTTTGTTTACTGAATGCTATTTAGACAGCGCTGATGAAATAATGTTATTCCAAGTCAGATACGAATATTAGCCAACGGTCACTTAATGCTATTGGGTTATGAGATTAAGAGAAGCATTCGTGGCTTTTTTGAGCGATGAGCATTTGGAGGGGCTTAAAAATTAATCCTTTTCATACGAAACTTAATACATATTTAGTATTTCCTCGTTCTCAAACAAATAACCTAAAAAAAGCACAACATTTAAGTCTGTTCGCCGTACTCAAGCACGTTTGAAGACTTACTCATTGATTGCTATTATTATTATTGTATATTTCAAAATTAATGTAGTACCTGTGGCGGAAGCGTTTTAGACGAAAAATTTTGGTTTCTAGATCTCAGCAACCGCTTATGTTAGGAGACTGAAACTTAGAATTTCTACAATGCTTTGATAGTGGACCCATTTGGAAAAAAATTGATGATATGGGTGAAGGGGTGTGGGAGTGGAGGGGGAAGCAATGCGTCCGAAACTCAAAAAGATCGAGATCGACACATTCTAAAATCCATATCTCCTAAACCGTTAATAGCAAGCAACTAAAACTTAACAAATATCTGTAGTTATACTAGGAGAGTAGATTGAAACAAAATTTTTGGGTGGGGGCAGTGGCGTACGGGGGTGGGGGTTGAAATACTAACCATTACGACACCACAAACCAATGAAAACCAATGACACCAGAAAAACAAAATTCGGTTTGGATATAAAGCTTGATAAATAAAGATTGCTAAAAGTTAAATCTTTGAAGGGGGCGGGGGAGTACGTAAGTGGAGGGGATAAGAATTTTTCAAAAATAACACGTTTCATATCTCAATAACAGTGTAAGATGGATGCTTCAAATTTTTACCAGAAGAAGGCCTAATAGAAAAGAAAAAAAAGCTTGGGGGTGGTGTGGGTGTAGAGGGTGAGTGTGGGGAAGGGTGAGAAAGAAAAAGTTCCGATGCTTATATCGTAAGAATCTATAGTGAGAGGAAGCTGAAACTTGGTATTTAGATAGAACTATAGTAGTGGCATGGTGGAAAAATAGAATTTTTTTTAGGGGTAGTATGGTACGGTGGTGGGGGGTGTTTTTCCTAACTTCAGAACGGCTTATGCTAGGAAGCTGAAACTCGGTACGTATATATAAATTAACTAGAAAAGAAATTCTGATAAAAAAAAAATTGAATATTCATTGGCGTACAGAAGGGGGGGGGGCGAAAAAAAATATCAGTTAATATAAAATGCATATATTTTCACGATTTTCGTCATATCTACTAAGTCTTTCCAAATATTGAATTCATTTTTTTTCTACGGATTCTTCATATGAATAACTAGAAAGTGTTTTCAAAATTTTTTGAAATTCGACCCCTAAGAGGGTGTAAACTGGTTGTATACTTTTTCATGAATTCCACCATGTTTCCCAGGTCTGATCAGATATCGAATATCTTTTCACTTCCTTAGGCTTGTTTAATAATCACCTATTTTTAAGTTTTGTTTTTTTCAAACTCTAAACCGCATCCCGGAATATGACCCAATTATTTAATTCATATGTTACACCCTTTTCTAACCGCTTCCCGAACTTTTTGTTAGGTTTTCAGTCACAGGGTAACATACACCGCATCCCGAATTGAACGCGTTCTGAACTTCTGCCGGAAAAATAATAAAGTTGCGCCCAGACTGTTGGCAGATTTTTTTATTTAAACTGAAATACATCAGACGTTTCTTTATAGAGATATAATGGCTACTAGAATTCTAATTAAACCCCTCTTTTTCATTGATTTATGGTTTTTCATTGAAAAAGAACGGAGCTTCTGTAAAATTACCTATAAAATCTAGACTTGACTAAACTTTTGAGCTTAAGTTATCAGGTTCGTTTGTTATAGTTTCGAGCTGAATAGCTTCTCTATTGCTACTTAATTGACATCCTTTTGATGCTTGTTGGGTTGAAAGTATCTCTTTTGCACTACTTTTAGTCTACCAATAAACGAAAACTTAAGAGTAACAACTGGCGCCCAGCGTAGGGCTGCATAGAAACTACAATCTTCATTGACTTGGCTTTAATGCATTTTCGACCTTCCAATGTTTATAGTCTACTCACAAGTGCAATTTTGAGAGGAATAACTGGCGCCCAGCGTAGGGCCAATGGAAATTTGAAGCCCTTTGTCCACGATTTTCTTTTCAATTTTTTTCTTAACTTCCGTCCTGGTACTAATGAAAAATCTTCCGTCGGTGTCATTGTCTCCAATGCCAATTAAATTTTGTAACACGAAATTTGAAAATGTGTAGAGGACCTTTGTTGTTCCTTGTTCATCAACTCCAAGTTTCCGTCCTTTTCAGTAGATTTCTTACCAAAGCAACTGAAATTATACTCTCGCACCTTTATATCAGTTTACAAGAACTTTAATCTCATTCCTAAAAGTTTTCCATCTTTTCGAACAATGGGAAAACTGTTTTTGAACATGCTCTATGCGAATGTCGCCTGCAAGTGAACATTTTAGATTTTCCGAGAAACATTTCCTTCGAGCTGAAACTGTCCAAAGCGATTCTGTTAAATTGCAATGTTTCCTCTACACCCGGAGTTTGTTCCTGTTCTTAGTTGGAGCAGTATGGACTGACAGAGGCACATTCGATGTTAAAATTTCCGTTTATTGCGGAGGACAGCCATTTGTGAATGTGATAGCCGTCTCTCAATTACGATATCGAGTTTCGGATGAGACGACAGTGATGAAAACTATAAAGGAAAATTGAAAGCGAGAAACTTTAGCTAAGATTTCTTAGGTAGTCTAAAGCTCGGAGATTTTCTGCTCAAATTTTGGTTGAGAAAATGTAAGTAAAGAAAAAGATTCCTCATACCGCCTAAGATTCAATGAATCAATCTTTACGTCATTTGGCGATAAATATATTGACATTAAAAGTTAATCGCTTGCTTTCTTTGATTCGGATTCATCACTTCGAATGTATACTTTCATCTGCTACTAGAACCAAAAATTTTTTTGCGAAGTGCCAAGTAAAACATTACGTTGCGTACCATTTGACAAAAAGGATTCTATGTTAGTCGACTTCAGTGTTCTAAAGATAGGGAAGTAGTGATAACGATGAAATGCCATGAAGGACAAACACATTTGAAACGAATAAAATCAAACGAGAATCTTTACTTTCACTTGTAACACATGTCCTTGTGACTTTGATGGCCGTATATATTACACTCTTTCGGATTCGGCAGATGTTTAATCAAAATGAGAAGTGAAAGGAAGTCGACGTAGAAATGGCATCATCAGAAACGAATAAAATATTTGAGCTAGGGAGGAGGATAGGATGGACGATATTATCTTGAAGCTGGAAGGAATCAAAAAGTAGACCGGACTTGCAAATAGGAAAAGTTCTCACATATTAAGATTATTCGACGATTTGTGTCTTCAATAGGATTTCATAGGCCAAGAATTTCATTTATAGAAAAATAATTTTGGTGTTTTTGTGAATCTTACTCTTAGCCAATGTATCTTCCAGTTAGTACGCATAATTCCGACTGTCTTACAATCATTTAAAATGAATTTGTAATCGAGCAATTGAAGTTCTGAACGAAAATTGCCTATTTAAATAAGTTTTTACAATATAAAATTGACCTAGTTTCTATTTAGCAACATTTTTGAAAAAGATAGAGGCTCTTCGAAAACGAGCTCAATTTTTGAGTACTTTATCTCATCACTTAATACTAAGCACTTAATAATTTCCTGCCAATGTATGTACTTCACAAAAATGTACACTATTTATAACAATTTTTTTTCGTCGACAAATAAGAGATATTCTCAAACTATTTAAAGTGTTTACTTTTCCTGAAACGAAAAGAGATTAATGCAATATTTCAATGACTTTCGTATGGTAGCAACATGAAGTATAATTTATTTCGGTAAAGGCTTTTATATAAATCTCAAGTTTCAACTTTTTGACATATGCTGTTCTGGTCGGGCTGGCCATTACCCTCACCACCAATTATTACAGTATTGAAAATTAGATTCACGCGTAATTTTTTGTACAATTGTTTTGCGCGCCGTTCCAATATCTTCTATTACTTCTTCATTAGTCGCAGCTGTGCCCACAAATTGAAGGATTTGAGCCAGACGGTTACCTATTTTTCTTTCAATAAGCTTATAATCTCGTTCCTTTTGCATTGTATCATGCATTGAGTACCTTCTTCCTTCGTAATAAAGGGCGTAATAAATAACTTTCTTACCTTGAGAGCAGGAATTCATGTAATTTCAACATAAAAAAGCTTTAGTTCGTGGTTTTGTTTAAAAGGACTTTCGAAAAGCATAATTCCACCCAATATGTTTTTTTCAGGTCGTTTGGAACTTTTAATCCTCGCAGTCCGCCATGGTGATATAAAATATACATGACCTTTTTTTTGAGGTAGGACTTTCCTTTTTGTTGCATATAATTTACAATTTATTCTCACAACTATAGTGGTAAAAAACTCGACTGGAACGACGAACAAAAATCGCAGAAACTAAAAATTTCATTTGTAGTACGACCGAAGTTTGACCAACTTCTAGGTTGAAGCTGAGGCGTTTTAAGCGGCCCCGAGCACTTGTCCCTTTTTGTTGGCCAACTTCAATTGAATTTGCATACAAACGCAGACCGGCACCCCTATTGCCGTGCAGAGAGAAGCTTGTTTAGGTATGTCCTTTTTTTTAAACGACTAAAATAAGTATTATCTGAGGTTCTCAAGGACTCTGCATCTATCCGAAACATACTCGGATATGCAAAAAGGCTTGTGTGCTTACTGGATTTTATTTTTCTTTTTGCAAGCAATGCAGATTAAAATGGACTTTTTTCCGTGCAAAATATCCGTTTATTTGGTTGGGAAAGCGAATCGAGTCACAAAAACCTTTGAGGTATTCAACGAGTTTTTCCAGAGCGGGAAATGGATTTTTTTTTTTAAAAGTATTGTTTATCTGGAATAACTGCTAAATTTTTACGCAGCTAATATAGTCGGTGAATTTTAATAAAATAACAGACCAGGGTCCGATAAATGAAAAGAGATTTTAAAGTCAATTTATACTGCAATTAGAAGTTCTGAGGGATTTGAAAGGACGACTTTTTGTGTAGATATTTGTGGGCAAATATAATGCGCCTTTGCCCAGGATTTTATAATACTCGTATACCGGAAGGTTATTATTTTTGCTGCTTCTTAAATTTTTTTCTCATACGTCTATTTATCATACATTCACTAGATACGAACGCATTGACTATAGAACTTTTATAAAAGTTTAAAAACGTTGTACAACTGAAATAATTATTAATATTCTTAATACATATAATGATTAATATTGATTAATATTAATATCAATTGCAAAATAAAGTTATTAAAATTTTCGAGTAAAAAATGTCCGATCACGGTATCTCCCGAACCAGAATGAAAAGGAAAACTTTCCGATTTTTATACATCCTGAACTTTTTAATGGCGAAATCGAGAGGCAAGGTTTTTCCCTGTACTTTTCCTTGGCAAATTATTATAAATTTTTTTATTGTTTTTCCTCATTGTCTAGTGCTATACTTATTACAACTTAGCTGTTAAGATGAAAAGTCTAATCTCTAAAACATGTTTGCTCTGTTAACGCACATTAAATTATTATAAATAATTCTTGTTTGAGTTTGAGTTGAGATACCTTTGTGTCATACGAAAGGAACAATCGGCCAACAGTCTGGGTGCAACTTTATTATTTTATGGGTTGAAGCCCGAAACGTGTTTAATGCCAAGATGCGGTGTAGGTGGCTACCACTTTCAGCCTTCTAGCATAATTGGTTGCTTAGATGTAAAACGCTCCCTCTCCCCTCCTTGCACAATACAGCCCCACCCGTCCGAAAGATATCACTCACTCATTCCACCTATCAGAAAAATTTCAACGTAATACCTCATGGGGTTTGGGAGCTACGCACCTTGAGACGGCTTTTTTTTGGAGTTTATTAGTCCTAAAACGTAAAAATAAATATAAATTTCAGGGTAGCATTTTTTTATTTCAAATTTGGTCGATAACAGTACTTTATAAATAATAAAGTAAATTTGTTCAATTTGATTCCCATGGTGGCTAGAATCTTGGGTAGAAACTCCTTATTTCGATATAACGAGAACAGCTGAGTTTAAAAAGTTGAAATTTTAGAGTTGTGTGAAATATCGAATTATTTGGATCTATTGAGTGGACTGTAGAAGTGGTAGCACGCAGCACACAGCCCCTCGGATCCATTTTTTAGATTATGCCAATGTTCGAAAAAACATCATGGAAGGTTTAAGTGAAAACGTTGGACGTAAGGCAAATTGATTTCATCGTATTCGTCTTGTCTTATGGTCCAACTATCGAGCGACTATGAAAAAATGTCCCACATAGTGACCAACAGTTTTGTTTTTCAGTCACGTTTCAAATCTTGCTTAGTGTTTTTCGGTTCACAGCTCCTTGCTTGCCCCATATCCAAAGGATCAATCGTTTATTTCACTATGACATCACATACATATAAATCCTTACCCATGCGTATACATTTAAGGAGGCCAGGATTTTTTTCCCTTCTTCTCGAATCGACCTCATTTTCCTTCTCGGTTTTTCCGATTCAGTTACTTTATCGTTACACTCACACATAAATTTGTGTGCTGTATGTGGGGTGGCATAGGCAACAAGGTCGAGTACTATCCTATTTCTTAGTCAAAGCTGAAAGAGGGCGAAAAGGTGGCCAATTCGATGGACATTATAGGGACACTGTGCGGGGGAGAATATAAAGTTAAGCTCATAGTGCGTAAAAGATGCTTTCAAAGAATTATCTGTCGGCTAGGTGGTAATTTCAATCTGATATCCGGTAATTTATTTTTGCATACACCCTACCACCTAGTTTTGTGGTATTTTTTGTGTGGATTTCTAAGAGAGATTTGGAAAAGGTGGAAATGCTATGGAAGGAAATTCTTTGATATCGTTGAATCGTTTCAAAATTGAGAAAACAACAAAGTAATTCGATTTATGTCTTGCAGGATACTATTAGATGGCTTTATCGACAGGAATATTACGCTCGAAATGATTTTACATAGTTTGATAAAAATTGAAAAGAATGTGGGGGAACGAATTGGTTCCACATGGATGTCTTGGAAGATAAGATAAAATAAAGGAAATATTGAGAAGGTCCAGAATATAGGCATAGAGGTGTTGAATGCCCAAATATCTCATAATATTTTTGGATATTTTGGAGTAAAAGCAGGAGGAGATGAAATGGGATTAAATATATTTTCACGAATTTCGTCATATCTTGTCACCATCGAAGTGGTGAGGGGTGAAGAGGGTCTGTGTTTAATCTTAAAAAGTGGCTGAAGTCAGAAAATTTGGGTTTGATAAAAAAAATTAAGAAAATACATCAGTTTTAAAAATCCCGTAAAATCTTTTAGCTCCGATGAGTTATCGAATTTATTTTATATACATATCTTCTCAGCAGAGTAAAAAAAAGATTTCTTCCAGATTTTTTAATATTGAAGTCCAAATCGTTGAACAGAGACATCCCATTAAATTTTACAGCAACGGCTTCTTCATGCTAAATTCTCCTTCTGCACACAACTGGATGAAAAGAGGTTGAAATTTTGTCTCAGGAATTTAGCCACATTCTTAGATTAACACTTTGCGTGCCACACTTTTTGTAAAAAATTTTGACAATGCTATTTAAAGGGTCAAAATTTCTGTGCCGGTCACAGGTGACCCCCATGGCATTCAACGTGTTAAATAAGGTATTGTATTGAGTTTGAGTTTAATATTTACGGGATCTTTTTTCAAGTCTAAAAATTTGGTTCGATATTCATCTCCTAAGCCGTCGAAAGGGATAGTTCTTTCCGGAATTCGGGAATATTTTTTAGGTTTAATGAGAAATCGGATTTGCTCTCACTTCTTTGAGCTCTTTTGTCACACACCAAAAAACGATTTTATGATTTTTCGCTATTCAATCCCCAAGTTGTAAAAGGGACTGAATAATTTTTAATTTCGAATTTCGCCATATTTCTTAGGTCTGGTTAGATATCGAATTGGTTCTTAGTTCTAATGGTTATTCATTTTCAATACTTTATTTTGTTTAATTGTAGTAGTTAAGATTACACTTGTAACATTATAGAGTGTTTGATTCTTATCTAAAAGTAAACTTTTTGTTTGAGCAGTGGTCGATTTTTTCTTACACTTGCTAGTCTCCATCCCTAGGAAGGGTTGTCATTGCTTAGTTTGATGAATGCATATATTTCTAGCGTAATCAAAATAGCAATAACGTACCAAATTTTAATAGACTCGACTTTACCCACATTTCAAACTTTGCTAGAAAAATAATGAAGTTGCACTCAAACTGTTAACATTTTTTTTGCATTTGGCACCGTTTTATATGTGAAAATGGTTTATTAAAAATGTTCATATATTATGACCATTCATTTATTTAAAAAAAAAGGAAAGAGCGATGCGAAACTAATTTTATAGAAATTCCAGCAAACTTTTCGGTCTAGAGTTTACCGCACCACTAGGTGTAGGAAAAAGATATGTGTGTGGTGTCTATTCAGAATGAAGTCGAATAGAATAAACTCGAATAAGGTAAATTCCAACAGAACTTTATTTCTCGGTGACAAGATTTAACCATGTATAAAATCCAAACAAAAGTTTACTCGTACAAAGTTTTATTGATAAACTTGCCAGTTGGCCGCAGCAATTACAGGTGTTTGTGTACACACCTGTATAAAAAATGGATTCTACGGGAAATGGCTAAGTTTTCTACTAAGAAGAATGTCGCAAAAGTGCTCACACTTAACAGTGGAATTTTCATTTTTATTATCGTCATAAATTTGCGTGAAATGCATCTGTTGAATCTGAAAAGCCAACCACGATGGTATGGAAAACTTTCGAATAAGGACTACTAAAATATAGTTAATGTAGTTTATGTTCGTTCGACTTGAAGTTCTTTTCAACTTTTAACATAATTTTAAATCAACGTAAACGGAGAATAAATTTTGAAAGAAAATTCAATTAATTTTTGTACTTTTCAAAGTTTGGCAATAGCGTTAAGCCTGACGTTTTCTTAATTTGTTCTCCGACTTAACTCTAATTTAAAATAAAAATTAGGTACTTTGAATAGCAATACTCCCGTCTAGATCGAAACTTTCAACAAAACAGATCCCAAGTTGAATTAAAACCAGCGAGCTTATGTAGAGCATGAGCTTTTGGGACGGTGTTGAGGCGACAACAAACTCTGATATTAAATCACAATTTGTGATACTGTAATTTTGGTTCACGTAAAGTATATTTCTCCTTTTTTCATTCTTTGCACACTATTCAAAAAAAGTGATAGAACTGCAGAAAGTTGTTGAATCGCGTTATATGAGTAGGTGCGTGGCGTGAGGAATTATATCTATATTACATTGCACGTATATAGAAAGTTATGATACGGCGCGTCGTACAAATTACAGTAGCAAAACAATTTGACTAGGAAGTGGGTGAAGTCCTTACAACTTATGGTATTAAGAAAGTTGAAATCAAGGACATGGTTGCTACTATGAACATGATATAAGCCTATAATTCTAAAGCGTGTCATTCCAGATATAGTTAAAAAGTTGATATACAAAACTACGTTGTATTTATGTCCGAAAAACAATGGAATTATATAAATCACGACGCATTTCATTGATAAACCATGTCCTTAGATAGGAAATGTCGCCCCCAATCAGTTGTACGATTCTATCTCAGCTCTAAAACGACTAAACCCAAAAAGAACTGAGGCCGAAAAGATTACCGAGAAACAAAAAAAATCCTACTTAAAGCCGTTGTCTTTACGTTTCCAAGTTGGCAAGGATATGCCCGGATATTTGGGGATATTTCTCCTATTCCAGTATCTCTTAGCCGAAAAGGACTTAATCTCTATCACCGAAACGATACAGAGCTAAGCCCCCAAAGTGAGTTGTCAACACTAAGCACATCCCGTCATACTTATATTTTGATAAATAGGTCCTTAATACATTTCCACGAGACTTAAATATTTTAAAAGGGGCCTTATTTCATGTTTCATTAAATCAGAGATTTCGTAAGAAGGTAACTGTGTCTTTTGTTTAAGTCGACGGTGAGGTGGAAGCAGGAAGCTCGAAAGGATCAAAAGACTTTTTTTTTTTTGTAACAAGAAAAAGCAGTTTCGTATTTCAAGAATTATTTAATTTTTTTGTGATCGTATAATCAATCGGTGCTCTGGCTTAGATCAAAGATAAATTGGACAGAGATATTTATAATGATGGCTTTTCTCCTGGAAGCAGTAGTCTTTCGTTTTTAAGCGGATACGAATTTCATAGAAATCGGAGCCAGATATTACGGAGCAGTACTGGTCTCTGTAATCCTTATCAATTGAAAGTACACTATACTGATTTCGGCTTTGAAGTCTCTGACTTTGTGGGTGCAAAGGTTGTGTAATGGGTGTTATGTAACTTACACAAAGTTTTCACGAATTCTGACAACAGTTTTAGTTGAATGATATATCGGGTTCACTTTTACTTCTATGTGCTTAAAAATTTATTTCAGGATGATGCGATATTCAACCCCTAAGGAGGTTAAAAATGATTGTGCACGTTCATACGAACTCCGACTTATACCGTAGGTCTGAGAATCCGAGTTGTTTTCCCATTAAAGAGCTACTATATAATTAGCTTCAAAATTTTTTTTCAGCCCCTAATGATTCATGTCAATATTTTATTCCATATGTCTTTAATGTGAAAGAAAAAATACATCAAAAAATCTGCAAACAGTCTAGAAGCAACTTTATTATTTTCATAAAATAACTATTTTCAACTTTACTTTTCGCATAGTAACCCCGTCTGATCACTGAATTCAAAGACTTCTACCCTTTTTTGGATAACTATGAAAAAAAATTACACTTTGCAACATCCTGTATGAAATTACTGATCTAATCTTTTCCTAATGTAATTGCATCTGCTCCACTCATACATTAAAGGACTGTCGTCCTCAATTTGAAGGAAGTTCTTCATTTCCTTCGTCTTCTCACTTGCCAGTCTAATTCATATATTAAACCCTTTCAAGGGCTAGTGAGCTGTAAACGACCAACAGTCCAAATAGTGTCCAAGTCCTTTATAAGTCCTTTATAGTGTTCAACTATGATGTAATTTAAATTTTGACTTTTGTTCCATAAGACGAAAGCACTTCTTGAGATAGCCACTTTCAGGTCCGTCTGTTTAACAATGTATGAGTGTTGCGATAGATATGACAGAGAGATAAACATTTCCGTACTTTTAGGATACATAAGTGACTTTATTTACTGTATTAAATTTGTCTATGTACGCAAAAAACGTCAGACCTTACTTGAGTCATTTATTGTAAGTGCTTATCGATTTAGTGTCTCTCTGTATCGTAGAATAGTAGGGATTTAGTACATTTTAGTACTGCAAGCCATAACAGTTCGCTTTGAATTAGAACAGAACTTTACGTCATAAATTCAAGTCAGTTACTTTGTTGGCTTAGACCAAAAAACAGTTTGAACCAATTGGTCTGTTGGTATAACAAAATCATTAAGTCCCCGAAGCCTTAATTCCATAAAAATGATGTTCATTTTCGTTTACTTGCAAATGGCATCATCAACTGTTAACATACAAATCCTCGGAAAATAAAACAATGAAAAGGTCGAGAAGGACTTTATTCGTCGTCGGCTTATCGAATGTCCATCAATTTTACGTAATTTATTGCAAACTCCTTTTACCTTTTCGTTGCGATTGATTAATGGAAATGCTCGATGGAACAAAATCTGAAAAGGGACTCCTAGCGAAAATAACAGGGGGAAAAACCTTTTGAACTTTACCTTAGCATCTTTCTTCATAAATCCTCTCGACAACGAGGAAGTGGATTTATCCCTTTTGTTATTTTATGAACTGGGATTGAAAACACTTTAAAATATTAAAGCAAAATTAATTTTTTTACATAGTATTTTTTTTAGGCAATTGGAGTTAAGAACTTGAAACTATATTTATTTTTTTCTTGTTTTTTCAATTTTCGGTTAGTAAATTTCAATTTGCAATCAGTAAACTTCAAAAGCAGGAAATTCACTGGATATTCTCCTGAATTTACACTATAAAAAAAAGTGTATAATTAGCATTGGAGTGAGGGAATTATTCAAGTACTGGCAGACGAGTTTGTCACTGTCGAAAATGTCTGAAAAAATGTTAACGGCTTCGGCTTATAAAATATTTTCAGGACTCTCTGGGAGAGCATTTGTAGGATATTATTTTCTGAGTATAAATGGTGAACCTTGTACTTGAAAAACAATAAAAATTTTTTTTAAATTGATGCCAAATACATGTTCTTATCGTTTACTTTTGAAAAATCAATTTGAAAGATCCGATAGTTACAGCTCCGCATTGATGAGTATCCTTATATAGGTCTACCAAAATAGTAGCAGCTTCCCCGGACGCTGGTTACAAAAGGTGATGGTGACTAGTGAAGGCAGACTTTCAAGTATTCGTGGATGTTACTCTTAAAATCCATGGATAACAATAAGAATAAGAAAAGATGAAATTGATTTCTTAATCAATAAGATTTATTAAATCGAAATACTAATATCCTGAATTCAAGACTACAAATGACGGATAATTAGAATGCTCCATCAAATCGAACGGCTCTAAATGAGCAGAAAAACATAATTCTGACAAATATCCAGCCTTTTCCATTAATCTAATTTCAATCTCGAAGATTTATCTCTGCCTGTCATTAATTCCAATTTAAATAAATTTCTGCAAGTCATTGCTTTTAACAAAAAGCATATCTGAATCTTCCAGGTAGTTACAGGCTGCTTCAAGCTGTAGCTCTGTAACATGTACAATGTATAAATCTCCTTCATTATATCTTTGAAAGGACATCAGGATATGAAGCACAGTAGTATGGTACATTAGAATGTCATTATTTATGCACGTCACAGAATAACATCATATTGGAAGGAAATTGAAAGAAAGATGGCGCGAATTCAAAATTGGGCGGATTTAGGGAAAAACATGATTACAATAGATTTTTTTTTTATTCGAGGAATGGTAGTAGGCAGAGCAAGGCAAAAACTTGTAGGTATATGTTTACTTTCATGAGGGTTGGTAATTTTTGTGCGACTAGCTTCTAGTTCCAATATAAGTATTTATTCATTAATCGACTATTGAACAGATATAATTTACCATTTATTGACTGTCTTTTGATAATCTGGAGACTTCACAGATCACGGATTTGTTGCGAAATTTATTTGACAGGATTAGACTTTAACAGAATTTAATTTGTACGTCCATCAATTGGCAGTTAAAACGAAGTAAATTTGATTCACCAGCGCCATCTAGAATTCAAATTTTGAATGAAGACCACATTAATTGGACTAGTAAGTGAAAAAGGTATAAATTTGAGTTTACGAAACCAACATAATGAATATACTCTATCACAAAAAGTACTCAATTTTCGAATAACTGCATTTGGATATCGAAAGTGGGCATCGATAGTCGATCATTTTCCAGACAATATAATTTTCGATTTTTCTAATGCGCTACGGCTCAAGGTCGTTTTGCTCAATTGAAATTCGTCATTGCCAGTACTTTGGCCAGTTGTTCCGTCGAAAACCCTTGCCAATAACATGATCCTTCGTTTGTTGGTCTGACTTAATTTCCATCCCGTTTTCGGGTTTCCTTCGAGATTCTGAGTGGCCTGTAGCATACTGCGAGCAACAACGTTTCAATGGATTTTACCGCCATGAAATCCCTCGGCAATTACATCTTTGACCTTTTGCCGCCAGGGGTGAATAAGATATAAAAAGAAATGACTACTATACAAGGGGACAACATATTTTCCGTAATTTTCCCGGGAAATACTTTCGCCTTGTGATCCTTTGAGCCCATAAAATTGCCATCGAAATCCAAAATCGAAGATTGTAACAACATCTACGTGTACACTTGTGCCGGAGCGTTAGATTTATATAACGGTCAGGGGAGAAAATAAACACTAGGGGGGGATGAAAATTATACCAACTGGGACGAAGGTCGATTTCATATTCGAAATAAATACAACAGTTTTCATGGGAGCATACAGCATACAGTCACTTTCTTGGAACTCCGCTGGCTGAGAAAGGTGAAAATGTTCGTCCAACTGGAGCCCGGCAACTCTTTAATATTAAATTGTTGCTAACAAAGTTGCTAATCCATTGTTGCCAATCCAGGAAGATTTTGCGTTCTTGGGAGTAATGAATCTTACTTTGTTTTCATTCTGAGTTTTACAAGCTGCAACTATTTCATGGAATTGAATAAAAGGATGAATACTTTTTAATTATTTGGACAATATTCGAAGAGTGCTACTGTTTCACAACAGGTAAGAACGATGGTCAAAGCAACATTTTAATGTCAAATTTAATAAAAGAAATCGGGGGAAATCAGGGATAATAAGAGGTAGATATTGTGAGTGAGTTGGACGAGTTTTATTTTTTCCCGGCTATCACAGCGTTATACCCCATCTAACTCTCAAGAGACAGCAGTTCCTTTTTAAATAACTAAATTAAAACCCTGGAAGCCCGCCTAACACCCGTCTCGATAATTTGTCAAGATTTATTAAGACCTCATTCTTTTTACCATCCAACCCCGACTTTTATAATTGTCGTAAATACGCCATATCTTTTCAAAAATCATCAACCTCCTGCCAAATATTCGCAAGCTACAGCATAATGGAGATTTTAATATTCGTTAAAAATCGAATAGGGTACGGTTCTTTCACAAAATCTGTGCAATTAACTGGTCGAAAACAAAAAACTTTAGCACATCAACTCGAGCATTAAAGTCCGACGAATTAAATTTGAAAAAATGTAATGCCAATGCAGTGTACTTACCGTCTGATTACTTTCACTAATTGATGATTGTTTTATGTTGTAATAAACACTCACCGAATTTTCGAATTGGTTTTCGCGAAACATTTTCCCATTCTGGAAGTTTTAGAGACTCATCAAAAGTTGTCTGAGCGTGTAATGCAAAAGGTTTTTCCATTTTTGTTATTTTTTTATTAGTTGCCCTTTCTCCTATGGCACCGTATTAAGAATTTTCCTCAACTCTACCGAAGAACAAATAATCCCGAAGCTGAAAATTCGGAAGCCACAGAGAAGGAAGCTATTGGAAGATTTGTTTCTAGTTCGAAAAGAGAATTTTTGACCTGACCCAATAGCTCCTCGTCTGGATTTGTTGTATTTGAAAGGACGGCCGTGACTCCATAAAAAACAGTCGGTTTACGATTGCGAGTTGCCTTCGAATCGCTTGGGAAATTCAAGACAAATGAGAACAGTAAAAAAGCGAATTCAAAAATTCATCCCTTACCTCTTGATAGACTTGCACAGTGGCGTCGAGATAGCAGCTACAGGATATGGGGTAGTAGGCCCCTGAGACGAGAGATTAATGATTCGCTGTGTACGTCCAGCTTATGTAAACTACGTACTTAGCTTTGGTCACGGGGTTGAGTCCATGAAGTTTCCATCCACTACTTTAAGTGTGCGGTTGATATGACTTCAGCTCCTTGGGTTGGTTTTTTCTAGGACTCTCACCGTTAACGTATAAACCGTGTGTCCTTTGCCTGAGCTGGTGTAAAAAAAACGGGACATCAACATTTGATATACGTCCAGTATCATGCCCCGGACGTATGTCATGTCTGTTTCGTAAAAAGAAGGAAGAACCCATTACAGGTGAAAATAAATTGCGTGCCTGATACTCAGTTCTTGTGGTATATACAGCACCAAAAGGTTCTGCCCCTTGGGCGCCCCGAATAGAAGGAGGATTCCGGTTTTACGGTGGGTGTTGGTGGCCCCGACTCTTTAGAAAGAAGTCTTCCCACAGTTTTTATCATCTCGATTGCAATACGTTACGTTGACATTTTAGTTCGATGTAAACTTATATGGGCTATCACACTTAGAAATCAAGGACGAGCTGGAAAATGGCATGTGTATTTTTTCAGAACCACAAGACGGTTTAGTTGTAATGATAAATGGTGTAATTTTGATTATTATCGCCAAGAAGAATTACAGCAACTTTTCATT
The DNA here is from genome assembly GCA_949128065.1 of Beris chalybata. Taxonomy (NCBI): domain Eukaryota; kingdom Metazoa; phylum Arthropoda; class Insecta; order Diptera; family Stratiomyidae; genus Beris; species Beris chalybata. Next base: position 2,329,102 of record OX421894.1, on the reverse strand, counting down.
ATCATTTCAATTTATTTCTTGAGTTCATCCCATTTTCGGATACTCTGAAAATATTTCACTAGATCGAGAATACGGTAGTAAAAGCAATCGTTGAACTACGTGGATACATTAACGATAGATAAAACAACTTTTCCTAAGCCACTACCTATGTTTTGTGGATATTTGCAAAGAGAATAAAAGAGTGGAAGCATAAGTCTCATCGCATATATAGTTATAAAAGCAAAAGAAAGAACTATGAGTAACTAGCTTGTACTTATCTTTAGCTGTAGCCTTAAGTAGTTCACTCATAGATGGCATAAGTTGTTTCTGCATCCGATAGAAGCAGACTACTTATAAACGAACGTACATTAAACCTGGCTCCTTGAAATATCTTCTCCGACTGATGCCTTTCGGTGAAAGGAGTCGTTTCTGTTTTCCGTTCTCCAGAACATTTCAAAACTAGACATTTCACTTCACCTACCGTTTCCTTTTCATCATTGAACTATCAAGGAACGTTTTTCAAGTCCGCGAACATCTCAAATTCATGTTTCTGACTGTTGAAAAGCATCGTAAGGACACACATACGCGTCTTTATGGCATTACAATTTCTATTTAAACGTAGTGGCGGTTCTTTTTGGTAACCAAAACACTCAAAGTAATGGCTGCTACAATACAGCGTTTTAAAAATTTCTCATTTATTCGAAATGGTAAAAAACATTATGGCTTTGTTGTAGACCGACTGTGAAATGAAGATTATGATTTTATGGATATTCGAGGACGTGTTTTGTGTTACTGAAAACTTTTTCCATAATATCAACGACCGCATAATAACTTCAAAATGGAGTGTTCGATTTTCCACGTTTTGGTTACGTGGTTGGTGCTCCAAGAGATGGTCGCATTGAAACTAGTTGAAGGAAAATGTTAAATTATCTACTGAATTAAGCATGGTTCTTTGGGTTACTATTGTTTGTTATTAATTTTGCGGGTTTGTCGATAGGGGAGTAGTCTATCCCCGGAAAATGAACAATATTGCGGTGTCTCGATATAGAATCTTAGAATTAGATTAGAGGGTGATTACTGTCCTAACAAAAAATTGGTATGTACCTGCAGGTAGATAGATTAAGTCAGCATTTTCATTATTGTTGGCAGTGTATTAGGAGTTAGTTAGTGAGTTAGTGAGAGGACTACTTCCTTGTTTTTATATCGAGATATCGATGGTCTATACTATTTATTAAGTTAGAAATCTTGTTTATTAATTTAAACATATGGTTGTGTGAGAAAACCGATTTATTTCCTGGTCTAATTGGAGATTTCTCGTAAAGCGAATTACTTTGGCCTGATTTTTTGTGTGAAGAGGTCAACATTTGTGACAGACTGCGACTAAAATAATGAAAAATTTTTCAAATGTTGAATGATGCAAATTGGACTGAATTCCGCCCTCTTATTCCCTGTGTGCCTCAGCTATTCGCTTTAATCACGGATCTTAAGCGCCAAATCACCATTCCCCAGCCTTCATCTGAGTTAAATTCGTCAAACAGAAAATCTACAGAAATGGTTTCGAATGGTTGAGTGGTTGGTGGACTCTTTAAAATCCTATCCACGAAACAGAATAATCAATGACGTGATTAGACTTTCCAATTTTCCTACGACGCTTTTCTCTTGTTACCAGGACAAAAAGAAGGATGTCGCCTTCAAGGCTAGGATACACAATAAATTGCCCGGCCTGGGCGAAAATTTTCTCGTGTAAACTTTAAAGTAGGTTGCGATTTTCTCTTCGTTTTTTCTTCTAGGACTTTTCATGGGCGGAAAACCATTTAAGAAAATATTTTCGCTAAGTTAGATCTGAGGATTTTGCAAGTTTTCCGTAAAAGAATAAGTAAAGTGAAACTTTTGCATACAAGAATGTTTCCGATTTTCCTTTTTTGTCGGGATTTCTACTTTCAGTTACCACACAAGTTTGGTTTGAAAAACAGTTCTTTCTTCGAATAAAAACAAGCGACAGATGTTACGAGAAAAGTTTCCAAATCACACTGCTGTTCTGCAGGACTAGGCACTCGGATAGGCCAAAGCATATTTCGTTGCTTAGTTAGTCCTGGATCCCTGACTATGACAAAAAACTGAAAGGAAATTATTTGTCCTGGTCGTCCCAAAAGGAGTAGCTCATCCCAGGTTGTAGGTTTTGTAATACACTGTGAAGACAAAATTTGAAATATGTGTCGGGGTCACCGTCACCCTGAGGGAATTGTGATAACAAATATCGGTAAAAAGTAAGGTAAGGGTGATTGCATTACGGAAACATTCATAAAAGGCAGCATTATTTTTACATTTACCGTACATGGATTTTTTGTATTGATGTCCTAGACAAGGAATGTTTGTTTGTAATTGAAACATTGTGGCGCTTTAATTGTATACTCCTATAAGGTATTCGAATACGAGCTAAAGTACATCGAGCAATTTATAAAAAAAAGAGTTACAACTAAATAGCTAAGAAATGCATAGGTTTCTTTTGCCCAAAAGATCGTAATTTTGAGTATGACTTCAATTTAAATACCAAGTACTTGAAAGCATGTTTACTTAACTTCAAGTTTCGTTCAAGAACTTCTCCATAAATATAAACTCCATAAAGAAGAATTAAATAAACTTTTCCACAAAACTTTATTACGAATTTACACTTTTAATCAATCAAGTGGCACTTGAAGCAAACAAGGAGTGAATTTTGTGTACAGAAGTTTCGGAACAAACTTCGAAGGTCTTAATTACATTTGAATGAAGTCAAGGAGCTACAACAGTAGTCAGCGTACCATTAAATTTATCAGTAACTGTGACCGGTTGGTTCCTAAAAAGCGGAAACGAGTGAAAAGACGACATTTTGCAAGAAACAGAAGAAACCATCCAACCAACCCACAAAACCCAATTTCCCAGCAACTCTTGGCCAATTTGTGAAAAACTGTACCGCCCTCTTCCACCACAAGACAACTTCAAATATATTTCATTTTGAATTCAGGGGTGTGAGCGAAACCATTTTAACCATCGAAATCAGTATAGAACAGTGTGATAGTGTGGGCAGGACAAAAGGAGCTCATTCAATTTCTACTCTAAAGTCTTGTCCAGAACTTCCATGTCCTGTTGCGACTAAAAACAGACCGATTGTGACAAGTTTCGTTTACGACTTCCGAATTGTGATGTTGTATATTTTTACAATTTGAAGAAGAAACAAAGAAACATTTGCAACAAAATTCAAATCCAAATAAAGAAGGAGTTCGGGATGCTTCAGCTGTTCCTTGTTCCATGTCTGCAATATATACTCACTTAATATTGATGGTGTAGCGTAACACTGTTGTGCTGTAGAGATCTTGGTAAATCTAAAATTGAGTTGAGACTGGGAATGGCCTCTATAATATTATGCTAGTTTAGAATCATCCAAGTCCTGCCGACAGGCTGAGTGCAATTTTATTTATTTATTTATAATATTTCAAAATGCATTAACAGAACAATAATGTTTTAAAGATTAGACTTATCATCTTAACAGCTAAGTTGTGAAATTTATAGCACTTGGGCAATGTGGAAAAGAAATAATTGAATTGTGTATTATAATTTGCCAAGGAAAAGTAAAGAGCAAAAACCTTGCCTGTTAAACTTAAGCTACTTGCAATTTTATTTAATTTTGACTCATATTCGCAGTCTCAAAAATGTAGAAAAGATCAATATAATGTTGAGTAAATTATTCTTATCAACATTCAAAAAATGAATGGCATATCCACTATTTAAATTTTACAATTGGTAAAGATATTTTTGGCTAACCACATCGAAGTTTTTGAATCGTCATATAAACTCCCTTCGGCTTATTTCCCTTAAATGTTATTGCAACAAGAATTGTCCGTTCTTTGTGAGAAAAACAAAAGTACCTTCTAAAGCATGCTTAAAGAAATGCATCTATTTTCACCATTATTGCACTCGTCCTTCTTAAGGATCCTAGACATCCGGATATAGAATTTCAAGGAGAGTGCTATTACCGTGGTCTTAAAACGGCTTAGTCTTCCAGAAATATGCTCATTTCCACTTAACCATGAATTGAGGCAGTGTGATCTCCTATTTGGATGCAAGTCTGTTTTGGCACAAAGCTGTCTGTACGATTCAGGGGTGTCCTTGTTGTCGTTGACGATGCTGTTGCTACTGATGTTGTTGTTGTTGATATTGTTGGTAGTGCCATGCTGCCAAGCCAACTCAATTGGGAATATGCCACTTGAAGGACCTTAGTCAAGCTAGTCGACGGCAATCGTCTTGCGATGCTCCAATGTCCTGAATTCTCAAGCAGCTGGCATAGACGTTGTGTACATACATAGAACGTGCCACTGTCAAGAACTCGAAGGCTCTTTGCATATGTTGTTATGTGAGATATTGCCGACGAATTGTGTCATTAAATCGCTGGCTGTTTCTTCGTTTTGGGGTATTTCGGCACGTTTGGTATACATATACAAATACGGTATGTAACGGAGGAAGACTTAAGGCTAAGAGCCAGATGTCCTGGCTAATTGCATCCTGAACGTTCAAATGTAGATTATAACATAATAGTACTGTTATTAATTGCCACCTTATATACAGAATGGAGGAAATAGTTGAGGTGTGTCTTGAACAAAGTAATATGACTCTCCTCTTAATGGATCCGGTATGATTTAGAGATATTTGTGCATTTCAGTATTGTTGGTATTAATGTTGCTCTGATAGATTGGAAGGCGGAACTCATGTAATCAAGGAGGAAAATTGCAATGTGTAAGTCCTCTGAGCTGTAGATTTAGGGTAGTTGATTCATTTTCAAATATTAATATCTCAAATACAAATGATACTTCCTCTGTTCAATTATGATTTCTAGTTGAGAGATTCTCTTGAGTGAAATAATCCCTTCGAGATATATTATTACCCTTCCCATTCCAGAACGATTTTAGTTTTCTAGCCTGGTTCGGAATATTCGAACCATAGAGACATAGAAAAATGGTGAACTATCTTAAATTTGGCTTTCAAACATTTGAAATTTCAAGTTACAAATTTCAAATTTCTAGTTTAAGAGGTCTGGTCTGGTCTTGAAATATCAGCAAACTTTGAGTGCCTTACAGAACGAAAATTTCAGACACAACAGTATTGTCTTCATGTTTCACTTGATCTAGTGATTCTACACATGCATCAGTACTTTTAGAACCTTCCTTAACTTATAGTGAGCTCTTTGAATTTTCCATTAGCACAAACAGGTATTTTGTAATTAACGCCATTATGCCAAAAAAGTTTCTAGTTTATCTGCACTTCGAACTCACCGAAACCATTCGATCTCTATTTCCCAAATAATTATCCTTTCATACACGACATTCTATAAGCCCGAAGTATCTACTACCAGTGTGTATTATCTTAACTCAATCTGAGATGGTGACTCAATGCCGCACTCAGAGGACACATTTAAGGGCACTTACCCAGGTACCTCACATGTTTTCCCGAATAACCGGTAAAGCTCCTTTTAAGACGGAACGTATTACCGAGTTTTCACCGGCTTTTCTGAGACAAGTAACGCATTTATGGACAACATGGAGATTTTCCTCTTCGTTGTCGATCGATTTGCGGTCCTTCTCAATTATGCATTTGAATTATATACTCGTGTATGGAGTATGACAGCAACTCTAAACTAGAATACGACTTCAGACGCTCATAGCACTCCTGGAGGAAGACGTTATTTCAGGAAGACCGTACCATGTGTAAAAGTATATACGAAAAGATGGTTGGAGAATTGGTGGTAGATTTCCAAAAGCAGATATGGATTCTACCTTTACACATCCTACATACCATCTACTTACCTTTCGAGTTTCGCTGCATTATAGATGAGCCAACCACATCCATGCAAAATTCAATAAGTTCAAATTAGTCCTTCAGGAATACGCTGCATTGTAAAGAAAAAGCTTCGACAACGTTAGAAAGATCCCACTTTACGCGTAACACTAACAATCGGGTGTAAAATTTGTCGCGTATTTCGCATATCCTTGTTCCTTATACGGCTCTAAGGTCACAGTAACTTGGCGGATATACTGAAACGGGCGTAAGAGTTGAGTTCTTTAAATGCTTCACATGGGAGAAATAATGGTAAAATGGCTGTAAGGCAATTTACGCTCGTGTTATATTGGGAGTCGATGGAAAGGGTATCGTAAAAAGATATTCAATAAAGGAGTTCTTTGTATCCAAGGTTGTACACGAAATTTGGGAGGAAGATTTTATTGGAAACATTTGAAGAAGACATTGAGAATGAAATCTGAAAATCTTTAAGTTGTTCGCAGCTTCGGTCGATAACTTGCTGAGTCCTCTCTGGAATCAGTCCTAATAAAATATATCTTAGTCTGAGATCGCTCAAAGCCCTGAAAAGTTACTGAGCGTTCTTCGAGCGGGCCTTTCGGTATTCCGAGGACCATCCTCGTTCTACCTCGTTTATAGTATCCTCGCTTAAATTATCTATATGGAAATATTTACTGCGATGCTAGGTTGCTTAAGCATAAACTTTGGTTAACGAACTGTGATCTCCTGATACTTGATGCCACGAAAACTGCACAGCAAGAGCAGCACTTAAATAAGAGTTATACTTGAATCTGCAATCGTTAGTAGCCAGGTGTGGTTCATTCTTTACAACCCCTTATTGGTCTTTATTATCCAGCAGTCTAGAAAATCGTTTTCCCAAGTGCGTCAAGTCGAGATTCTCTTCAGCTGGATTCAGCTCAATTGATTCCATTGAAATTTACACCAAGCAATAAAGATATCGATATCACCATCGTTTCAGTTACACAATAATTTTCCATTTTCCTTTCCAGTTCCCTCAATACACCCTCGCCTATTCTATTTTGTGATATGCTAACCGAATTATGGTTCAGAGATAGACTTCTCCACACCAAGAGCAATAACAAGACTATGACGAAAAGTAATTTTGTCACGCGGACGACAGTATTATGGAAGGAAAGCCACGAGTCGAATGTCATAAATTACTAGTCTGGAGTTGGAAATCATTCTGACAAATGACTCCCCGAACAGACATTGTCAACGATTCCGTTCCATTGTTGGGAGGACGCTCCGCTCACAGAAATTGAACAAAAGTCAACTTAAAACGTTTCATGGTGGTGCCGCAATGACATTTCCCGGATCCCGACTATTGGGATGACGAGATGGTAGTAATCTGAAATGGGTTCATAAGGGGAGGTCAAGATGGAAGCTTTGTTCTGGATGACGACGTGGAGAAAAGAAAAGATATTCATGAGACACAAGAATATAGTTGGACAGTCGACATATTATTTTTTCTTCATAATCAAATTCAATATATTTTGGAAGATAGAGAAGTTAGAATGAGGAACTCTATGGGTATTCAAGCAGAAGTATTTCCGACTCGTCACAGGAATATTTCTATAATTTCAGCTACATTTAATTTACTCAGTACTGTATATCGGTACGGTTTCAGTACTGCAGAGCGAGTACTTAAGAGATGTTACATTCATTTTTTTCCCATTATCCCAATGTTCCAAAGTCAGAATGTGGTATCCTTGTACTTTTTCTATCCGTACTCGCTTTTAGTTCGACTTTGCTATTGTTAATCACTTGACTATCAGCAATTGGTTTGTTGAAACTAGCAGAAACCTAAAGGAGCTACGAATCATTTTATTTTTCCAAAGCGGATTAAGCAATGCTTTTAGCTCTCAACATCCTCGTCATTCTCATCTGCTGACGACTATCGTCATTTAGCTACAAACTAGTACAATCTTCAAAAAGTCAAGAATCGGAAAAAAATATTAAAATACAAGCCTTAAGGATCAAGCAGTACGGAGCTATACCCTCTAACCCCAGCACATTTACAACAGAAGTTAGCAAAAAGTAAAACTTTTATTATTAGTTGAGTTTAATGATGGTGGATGAGGGCACTTATGTATGTAGTTCGATGAGTATTAATGGATTATGTTGAAATGACTGTGTAAGGATACCTTCGAAGCATATAAGCGCTGACGAGTGCCTACAATAGATGAGAAGGATAAGAACCCACTCCAAATTGTTAGTAGCTTGATAAACTTTTTTAATTCTTAAATATTTTTTTTTTTACCATTGTTTACTGGAAGATCTGGCAGGATACTGAGAATGTCTGAAGATTTATGTTTTTCAGCAGAATTCGAACAATACAAACCAATGAAAGGCATTATCGAACACAACAGAAGAAAGTCAAGATATTTCAAGGATTATCGGATAGTTTTAGGCAGGCCTTAAAATTAATGAATGAATGAATCATACGAGTACCTTGAGGAAAAGGGAGCAATAATTCTTCGAGAAAGGAAAGCTTACCGAAGGCTGAATTCCAAGATCGCATTTTATAAAGGAGCACTGTTTCCTTCGCACCTAGCCTTTAAATTAAATAAATTTATTTATTAAATATTGATAATTTATAGAACATTAAAGGACTCAGTACTACCGAAAACCAGTACTGATTAAACAAAATCCATTAAAAACTCTTTTGCTCTGTACAAGAACACACACACGACACTGACTTAACATGAAAATCTCTTTGAACTGCAGGACGGCTTTGAGTGCCTTTCACGAGCTTGGCTTCCTTCCGAAACCGTAGAAAACAAAACACCTTCCAGCCGTAAAATGCATTATGCATGTCGCACCTCATTTTCGTCCATTTTTCGGCAAAACCAGTCATGAGGAGATTTCGTTTAAGGACATGCAGGTTTAATGGTGTTTATACACTTTTGCATAACTTACTATCCACTTTTACTGTGCTGCTCCAGTAGAAGAGAAAAACTGTTTGCCGTGCACTTGCGACCACGACTTTTCAATGAAGGGCAGTCAGTAACACGGAGATGGGGCTAATTATGAAAATTGGATCACCATATTGTGAACATTTAAAAATTAATCGTTTTTAGGGTGGAAACTTTTAAAAATATTAAATCTTCAAATATTCACTGCCGACTAATTTACTTGAAAAAGGTCACGAAATTAACTATACTCGTATTTATACATGAATTGAAAATTATTGTTTTTTTCGTGTAATTCTACTTATCTATTTGAATTTTACGACAAATATAATATATGAAACCGCGAAGTAGGACGCTTCGTTCGATTTTGTTTTCTACTGAAATGAAAATGAAAAGCCTTCGGTGGCATAGTGACTACAAAACCAGAGTTGATCGCTAGTTCGATGCCTATCTATAACCATGGGTTTTATGAAGAGTAAGTAAGTAAGAAATAATATCAGAAGTAGAAATAAGTGTGGTTTAAAAAGTTCTAATTATACACACTTTTGGAAGGAAGGAGAAAATTTACAGTGAATATGCTGTTTTCATCGATTTAAATTGACTGTTACATCCCAATGTCAAATGTACTCTTATTTACGAATTATTATTGAAATTGGAAATGCAATGAATTTAGAAGTTTTTATAATTAACTTACAATTTTTAAGTGGTATACTTTCTCTAAAGACATCGAAAACTATGCAATATGGATTAAAGCTTTGTGCATACAAACGTTGTTTTACATATTCCATCCATATCCGAAAATTTATTGCGAACGTAAGAAAGCAAACTGAAGTTATACTTATATCTAACTTAACTCTAAGATGTTGCATAGACGCTCATTTTATATATCCTGTATACGGCGCTATGCTCGACTACACCACTTTCAAAACGTATGAATAATTTCAGTCGAGGACAGACAACAGCTAAAGGAAAAACTTGAGTAATATACGATGTATGTAAGCAAGAAAATAACGTAAAAGGCAAATTACTATGTATTTACTTGTTGTTGCATAAGACTATGGTTGATGCCTTCAAATTATTCCTCATATTTCGAGCATAGCATATCTTTTGTCATCAGTTTTTGTGTCCCTTCGCTGGGAATACATAGAAGGCACCAACAGCAAAGGGGTTTTTAGGGCTTTCAACTTTTGAAGTCAGACGTCGGTTTTTTCCGAATTTTGGTCCAATGAGAGTTCTGTGAGTAACCACATCTGGGTTTCTATTACTGAATCAAAACCCTTGCAGAGGATGCATGAAGCGACGCCATATCTTCTTTAAATGTGTTCATATCTAATTGCACACCATTCGAAAACTGCAAAATAGTTATCTCGAGAAATACAAATCTAGATATAGGTGCATAATTTTCTGGTAAATAAATTTTTAATACGTTTAAAAATTGTTAAAGGTGTTTGAATGGTATTGGATTTGGAAAACTGAAGTTTAATTTGAAGATGTCAAACTAATAATTTTTGATAAAAATTTTGACAGGAAAAACAAACAAGTTTTATTTTAATGAATGAGGAGGGAAAAATTAAAAGGTGAAGAAAAAATTGAATACGCTAATAAAGCATTACGCGTTTGTTATCGAGCAAACGTTGTCCCGAAATTCGGTAAGGGAAGCTTTCAAGCTTTTGAGCTTTTGAGATGGAATCAATCTGCGTTAATTCTATGGTCCCAGCGAATAGTATTTTGACATCATTTAATGGTTCATCAGAAATGAAAAAACATTTTAAACTCATGCGCTATTAAAAGAAAACATTTTTTAATTTCAAAGCACCTTTCCTCATATCGAATATACGAGAGAGTCCAAAAACTACTGGGAGATGTACTGTCAGAACAGATTACACCAGGATTTATGATGAGAATGATAGACAAATGGTGTACAGCAAATACATCTTCCCGTGGTTATCCTTAACTTTGACGGGATTTCACCGGACGCATTATGACAGCCTATGTTCATAACGTGAATTTATTTTGTATGTTCAATGTCGACTTGCGCTATTTATTATCTCCCATTTCTTTCAAGCTTTTTTTCGAATTTTTTGTTTCTACTCTATATTTTATCCTTAAACTATTCGCTGTGCTCTACGGTATAATTGCTCTCATGTGTGCAATAGACGCCGTAACATATTATTGAACTGAACGAATCCTTTAAACTGGACCCCGGATGCATTTTCGATTTATATCCTTAGCTGGACTGAAGACGTGCTAAGGTGGCCGGAACCTGGGCAAATAACCCCTTAAATCCCCGGTACTATTTCTTTTGATATATGTCGACAAGCGGATAAGACACGTTGTGAGAAAATTTGGTGAAGGTGATCTGGAAATTTTTTTTTACATTATGTTTCCCGGTGTACCATTGTCCCAAAGATTGGAACGCAGAGCAATCCTAACAACCAACCTGAGAGGATTTCATTTTTCTTGTTTGTCTGGACTAGGACCATGATTTATATTCGCAAAGTCGGTGGGTTAATGGACATTTATGTTGAAAGAACACATTTGGGAGAAAGAATTATGGCCGAAATATTATAAACGTGTAATAAATGGTCTTTCATTTTAGCTAGTTACTGATGGTGTTCGTTTATTCGGGGCTGTTGTAATGGAAGCACTAGCTGACAGTGAAAGACAGTCAAGTCGGAAGGAATGTTTTGTTTGCAATGCAAATGTCTTCGAGAAAAATAGTTTAGAATTTTACACCTTGGTTCTTAGACTTGTAGCACAATATGACTGTTGGAAAGAACTATTCAAGGATATAAAAAATTTTAAATTTAGCATAAGCACTCCGAACGATGATAAGGACCCTATCCCAGAAATCTCGATGTCAGTGTTATTCGCCACACTTTTAAAATGTATTCAGATGAAGATTTCGCTATGATATATACTAGGTTCCGGATCTTCAAAAAATCCCTACATCTACAGAACGGTTTGCTCTCTGGCAATGTCATATGGTATGTACTTATGTAAAGGTCACCCTGGGAAAAAAAACAAATGTAAATTTCAAACAAAATGAACCACCGAGAATCGTAATCTAATCGAAATCCCAAACACATTTGTAAGTGCTTCAATACCGTCCCAAAATCTCGATGGCGGAATTATTGCAATCAGTCCCATTTTTTATATTATATTTCGATTGATATTTTGGCTAGATATTATATTATACTTAAAGAATTGTAATATACGAAAGATTTTAGTCCAATGATTGAGCAAAGCCGCGGAATTTCAATTATGATTATGAATTAAAGTGCTTCATTCTTACAAAAAAAACTAGGAACTGCTCCACAGTGCGGTTCTAATGCAACATACAATTTAATTCCCATAAAATATCGATTACATAAGCGATAGCAATATCAAACAAAAATCTCCTTTTATAAAAATGTTAACCAATACATGGAGCTAAAAATAAAGCGAGGATGTCGTTAAGCAATCGATTTCCTGGCATATTTCGTATGCAAATTGGACCCTGTTCGATATCGCAAAATGTCGTGTCATGAGCGAAAAAATGAACGTAAATAACGCTAATGCATGCAGCTATTGTTGCAGATAGCAGACAGTTGTTGCAACGTTTCAAATAATTTCTTTTGTTGCGCAACCAGTCATCAAATAGTAGGGCGATATATTTTGTAAGATGTACTATAAAAAATACTTGGATTACTCCAGTTGCAAAGATATGGACGGAAATGCGGTATAAAATGGTTGTTCTACTATAAATGGAAAAATCAAAGAAACGATTTACACTCGAAAGTGAATCTTAGTATGTCTATGTACAATAAATGGATCTTATGAAAAAACGATTCATTTGCATTGTTGTACTTAGATGGGGCAAAAGAATTGTCTCTAAAAGAAATATTCTCTTCCAACATTTCAAAAATTTCGACATAACTTGTAGGTCTGTCGAAGTATTCAATTAATTTGATTTCTATGAGTTCATTATATAAATGACTAGAAATCGTTTTCCTGATTTGTTGATGTTCCCACTAATGGTTAAAATGGTTTTTGTAAAATTGCGAAATTTTTTTGATCCGTCGATCCGAGTTTGAGCTATCGATGCAAAAAGAAATGAGCATAAATTGTGTAGTAAACAAGACATTGGATTGAAAATTCATGGTTTTAAAAAATCCATGACTTCTATGATTGGTTGAATACTGGTGGTGGCAGAGCCCGTTCGCAACGGGCGCTGTTCAGTGTCACTCAAAAATGGTTTTTAGCATGGTCTTACTTTTGGAGTGACAAAATGCCACACCAAAATTAATTTTATTATGTCCATTGTTAACTTGTGTCTATTAAGATAATATCTGGTAAATTTATTTATGAAAAATTTGCTCTGCTCTGGATTACCACGTTTTGCTAGTTCCCAGAGAGTACTATTTTTCTGAGCAAAACATGAACATTCATATGGCAAACTTTCAGGGAGTTCGAATTTCAGAAAAGCAGTATTGGCTAGGGTATAGGCTTTCGATTCAAAATACAGGGATCCACAGATCAGAACAAATGGTATATTTACATATGCATGTGTGCATACAGTTTAACATCCAACCGAAACACTTTTATGGTATGTGTTGGCTTAAACAAGCTCGTAGCATTCACGTTTGGTCATTCAAATAAATAGCAAGCTCTTCTGTACTTATTAATTTTGTTGTGGCAGCCATTAAATCATTCCTGGATACACCTGTGCTCGGAGTTTGTCGGCGATAAGTGTACCCAACTAAGGACTCATATGAAATACAAACAGAAAGTACGTTGTGTTATTAACCGTTCATCGGACACGAACTAATTGAAGGTACTTAATACTTGTGTGGGAGTTAAGTATGCTACGATGCTAGGAAACCTGTATAAAGTTATAAGGTCAGTGTGGGCTAACGCGAATGCTGTTGATAGCCCGAATTGGAATTTGATTATTTGAAAACTGTCGTCTTGAGACCAGTGTTCGCTGAGTAGTCCAGTCGCTACAAAGTTCAGAATTATTATGCAAATATATACAGTATATTATCCCAAAGGACTGTATCTAAAGCTATATACGAAAGTCTTTCTCCACTTGTCTTTGTCATTTTGCACCAAAATTTCCATTAATAGAATGAAAAGACTGCCAAATAGAGTTAGACTAATTCGATATCTGAATAGACTAGATATTACGAAATTTGTGAAAATATTTATTCAACACAAAAATATTAATTTTATGCCCAGACTCTGGCCTTCTCTGTAGAACATCACGAAAGTAATTAGAAAATTAAGTTGCATTGTATTGAATTTGTTCCAAACTTCTGCCAACCCTTGAAGTTAGAAACGTTTCCATCGAAATTTGTGTTAGTTCTTAAATCGGATTTTTTAGAAAATTGAAAAGATTGTCCAAGTCCTTACATGGATACTTATCATGAAGAATCTAGACTATAAAATTTTTTTATAATGACTTTGTGAACCATTTCCATTGCGTCAACTTATTTTTATGAAGTAAAGTCTTGAAGTAAAGTTTGCAGTTTTCATCTAAGTTAAATAATTTTATGTGGAGAAAACCCTTCAGAAGCTTACCAATTACAATAGATTCAACCACGAAATTTTCTGTTTGCACACGAATAATCAAAATAAATTGGAAAGAGTGCGGAAACAAAGTGGCAAACAACCCCTCTCAAATCCTTCTGAATTCGTTGTATACGCCGCAAAGTAAAAAATAAATATTTCTATTCGATCCAGTCCCTTTCGTTTTTTCTTATATTTAAATACAGATCAATTCTGAACCCACAGGTTCTATGAATTCCATGTTCCTTGGCTCTTTCAAAAAATATTATCTTCGCATTAACTTCTATCATATCCAAATCCAGTTCTTTTACTGATAATCCTCATTAAATGCAAAATAAATTCTACTCCTTACAAATAAACAACAGGACGAAAAAATATTCGATTCGAATTTTATTGCAAAGGAAATTCCCGGATTTTCTATGATAAAAACGAATCCCATTCATGAATCCTTTTTAATGGTGAAAGGGAATCCGAATCATTTTTATTGCTCAGAATTTTTGGTTGAGTGTAGGATATGTGCCTTGGGTCCTGTGGAGAAACCACAACCAAAGGGGCTATTTACATCACTTAGGATGGGAGAAGCTGATCAAATTTATTGTTGCCTGTCTGTTATTTATGGAATGAAATAAATGTCTTAAGGAATAGAGATATCTGTTTAGGGTGGATAATTATAACGTACTCTCCATTTCGTACAGGTAGGGTTCAAAATGGATTGAAAATATGTAAACTATTTTTTTTTTTAATTAATTTATAAGTAATAAGAGATTTATAAAAAATTGCGAATTTTGAAATTACCACATTTCTGCATTTCAAAGTAACTCCAAATGTAACTAATAACAAGAGTACAGAACACGCACGAACAGAACAGTAAATTATTTCCTAATCTTCGAAGAGATTTAAAAGTTAAAATTTTTTCGAGCTTTAGAACATTTCAGTTCATTCACAATCCATTCATCGTGCGTGGATGAAATTTTGATCTCGAAAATAATAAAGTAGATGGTAAATATTTGCTTGAGTTTCTTACGAAGTAATCAAAAGACGAAGGGATGTAAATACCTATGGCTCGGTTATAAAACGTGAAGAACTCTAAATATTGTCGAGCACGGAAAAGTTTTCAAACTAATAATTTCTTACGATTATAAAGATATGTTAAATTGAGATACTAATAAATTTGATCTGCTTTTTGCCGTTGAATTTATCGTTGATTGTAGGTTGGTTTCAGGGTGTTTTGGTGCAAGCAAATCTTCAAATTTTGTAAAAACTTTTCATATGGCCGTGTTAACTATAATTTGGCGAGTCTATCAAAAATAGATTCTATTCATTGATAAACTGCATAAGATATTTGAAATTAATTTACATGTGTTGCTAGTTTGACGGGACTTTTATACATATGTATGTTTCTTCCAACATTTGAAAAATTATATTATTTGATGTTTAAGTAGAGAATGTTCCTTTCAAATATCGACCAACAATTTTACTTCTTATCTTCCTTTCGACCAAGTCAAATTCCCAAGAAACATGTGGAATCGTATTGTGATTTTGTTCTTTCGTCGTCACCTTGGGATGCTGTTCACCTGTTCAATATTCCGATGATGTTTTATCTTGCTTTATTAAAATGCTCTCATCTGAATGGATCGAACGTAGCATTGAAAAGTTTTGCTTCTATCGCCACGTACAACGTTCCACTCTTGCGAAATCAATTTCAATATTTTCCTTATGGGTGTCGAAGGTTTAAGGCGAAAGTTTCCCTTAAACTGTGCACCTCCGTGCGATACATATCCACGTATAGCTGTGCTAGGAAAAACTCATTTTTTTTTCTCGTCCTGTGGAAAGAGGCTACATTTTCTGCTCTACTATCTTTAGAGAACGTTGCGAACAATATCGAGCTAAAAAAAATATTCCAGTTTACATTCGGGAGTTTTTACGAGGGTCCTTGAATGACATGGTTGTGGAAAATGTTTCTGTTTGTTACACCTGATAGTGGTATGTTTGCAGTTGGGTTGAATTTTAATTGAGGGTAAGTAATCGAGAGTACTAACTAGAGTACTGTAGGAGATTCAGCTATTGTGGATAAATGGTAGATCTTAAAAAGTTAGGTCACGAGTGTAAAGGATAAAAAATTGTGTAGGAGTGGATATGTCTTGAGTACAGTGTGGTTGATTTTTTATATATTTGATATGGGATCTATGTGTCCTAGCAGCCAAGCGGGTTCCAAGGTCACCAATCTGTCACTGATCGCCTATACTGCTTGCCATAAACACGGCAAATGGACACTAGGTTCTAAGCCTTTCATTCAACAGCGAAAAAGATGATACTTGAAACAGGCGTAGTCTTTTGAGACCGCTTACTGAATCTCAAAAAAAAAAAAACGGGGTAGCTATTAGGCGTTCAGTCAGACTATGAATATGATATACCTAAACTTAATTCTACATTCCAGAGAATGTATTTTTGAATCCCATGCACATCAATTTTGATCATGTAGCTAATTTTTCACTTTCAGCTGCACCAGTGATTGGACCTATTGCCCCGTACGTAATGTTTATGCTAGAAAATTGAAACTTGGTTTATGTAGGTACAAATAACAGAAAAGTAATTTCAGTAAAAAGAATTTCATATTTAAATTGGCTTAAGAAAGTGAAGTAAAAACATTTTCATCAAATTCTGCTACATCTCTATCAATCAAATTGGTTTTCTCTCTGACTGTCTTCTTTTATCATACATTAATATTTTTTATGTTAATAATATTGTAATACATATTATGTATAGTAAGTAAAATCTGTAATAAATGTTTAGCGGATATACGAATTTATTTTTGTTTTTCAGGATATTGGTATTAACTTGCACCACGTAATTAGGGGTATCGTGTCTAAACAGAAAATATATCAAAATTTTCCGACTCTTTTCCGGCTACTACCACTAATTAAATTCATTTATCTCACCGAATTATGACGAATAACGTTAGGGCTCATAGAAAGTGCTGGTTGGTAGGACTGGTCGAGTGCACATATGGATATTCCACGATGTACTTCGTATCCCGGCGTGTATTATATCCTCGTGTGAGAATAATAAAAACAGATGCAACAAAATTTTACTAGAATGCAGATGGCGTCGACGACTATGGTCACTCTAAGCTAGGTATGTGTTTTTGCGATTTGAAATATTTCAGCGGTTGGCCATTATTCAGCGTGGCGGAATATCTGCAACATTTTAATTGTAGAAGCCCGGCATTGAGTCTGTTATTCCGCTCTTCCGACCCGACTTCGAGCGTATCCTTGCGTTTGTCACCGCGGACATAAAACATAATGTCGGTCGTAGATTTTTCATTATATGGTGCATACGAGCCACGACTGCTTTCCGTATTCATTTTCCGTGAAAAGCCGGGATAGCGTAAAGCAAAAGTCTGTTGGATGCCGGACATTAAGTATGAAAAACAAGGAAAATCCTCATCATGTTTGTGCCGCTGTGCTTCGCGGTGTCCTTGTGCATTGGCAGCCTGCAATTGTACCGATGCTGATAGTAGGTATGTGTGCCATATACTCCGTTCATATGTTGGCTATGTTTTCCGTAAAATTGAATGTGTCACAATTATTACGTTTTTATGGTGCTAGGAATAATTTGTGCAATGGATCTTTTCTTCCGTGATTTTCAAATTGTTTTTCAGCATTAGCTGGAACAAATTGTTTCCCAGTAGAGCAATTTCTTTGGGATTGGACAAAAGTCTTTAAAAACTGTTGGAGTATTTTTAAATCTATTCGTTTCAAAATCCCGCGATTCTATAGTATCTCTTTACAGGGAGATACTATAGATACTCTCGAGAAATTTAGAATTCGACAATTCTATTTATCGACAATTCTCTTTCACCGTATGACCAGTTAGCCTAATGGGAAGTAGGTATGTACTAAATATTAGGTATAAAGATCTCGGCTTCAAAATTCTTCTCGAAAATTCTCTCCTTTTTCCAATGACAATTCCAGAACTTTACACAAACTCACCCATATATTCGAGAAAGCTATCGATTCAATAGAGTTTTTACTACGTTGAAGAGAGACGACGATGAGCTTCTACGCGAAGGTATTTGCTAAGCGATTTAGACTGATAGTAGCAATTGATCAGTGATCAAGTACATAGTATATAAAATGTAGTAGGCTGTGTGATCATCAGTGCTATTATTGAATGCGAATAATAAAACGTTATTATTTTTATCGATTTTACACAAATTGTGTTTTACTTGAAATCCCGGCGAACGCCTAGGTTGCAACAATATACTAGAGCTTATCAATTTGTTTCAAATTTTTTACGATGAACTAGTTGTGAAGATTCATTTCTTTAGTCTTAACTATTCGTTAAGTATAAAAATAAATAAATTAAAAATGGGCTAAATTGAAGATAAATTGGTTCGAAAAATTCGAGTTCTCAGCAGGTATTAAAATGAAACTTTACGCTCAAATTACTTTTGAATTTCCTATTTCGGATTAGATGACATGAAAACATCTCCCCCTTAAGTACCAATCTCCGAAATTCGAAATAATGAAGGTAAATGAAATTCATTTCAGCTGGCTATCAGTCCTATTATACTTTCCTCTCTTTTCAAAATATGGTTCCGGGGAAGAAAAAAACTGAAGGTAAATTACTTCCTACATCAATATCCTGCCTATTAAACATTATCCGTTAAATCTAATATAATGATATTTAAGCCCCAAGGACCCCATTCTTGTGCGTAGTCTTCTGGAAAACATTTCCAATCCGGGAGATACTCTGAATTATGGTCCGGATGAAATTGCTTCCGTCCTCTTGTTTCTGTGAGTATAGAATCGCTGCCAGAGTCGCTGTCGTCCGATAATTAAATGGAATGGAAAATTGAAATAAATAACGTTCGTGTCGTGAGCAGATTATCGAGGAAACGGAAGAGAGTTTTCTAATGATTCGGAAACGATAATTAGACTCGCGAAATGTTACGGGTGCTTATAAATTATACCTAGAGATTGGGACTGCTACGCTTACAAGTAGTCAATGAAACTCGCCAAATGTTCAATGTTAGGCGGATACAATATAAATAAATGTTGGAAGTTTAACATCGACGTGCACCAGATTTTCGTATGGCGTATGAAAACAAGTCGGATCGCTTATCTGAACTGCACAAGTCAACTACTTTTCCATTTTTTTTCTATCAGAGCACAATCTAGGAGTGTATTCCATGGACCTCATCAATAATAAAGCTACGTCTTTGTGCAATTTTATTTTTCTCTTCTATTTCGCAAAAATATCTTCACTTCAAAAGAACTTTCTGTAATTCCGATCGAAATTTGCGAAAAGCAATTAAACTAAATTCAAAGAGAATCGCAGAAATTAAAAAAGAAACCAACAGTAAAGTTTAATTTGAAAATGCGATTTTCGAATTAAACTTTACTATTTGTTTTTTCTTTTTTTTTTTTAATTTGTAATAAATATGTGTGCTACTCCAATAAGATATTCTTTGTACTGTCAGTAAATAAACAATTTGCTAGTATTGGAAAATACCAACTTAATGGAATTTTCTACACTGGCTCTGTATAAATATTATCGACTTTTATAAATCGTGTTATCCGTCTATAGCAGGGATTCGCTTTTGATTTATGTGGAATGGCATGTTCCTGGGTTTTTTCTGGGATACGTTCTTTCTTTGTAGCTATTTTCCTATATAACGTTCCCGAACCAGTAGTATAAATTCGATTGGTTGTGTTTTTTCGTGGCAGGCAATTAATAAGTTGTACAGAAAGGAGATTACTTTGGAGGAAAATGGATCTGGACGGAACTTGGTACTGATTTAAAAATGTATCAATTTTAACAAGCTGTAATTCTTTCAAACATTCTGCGCTAATTTAGTATCTGGCTTAATGAATGTTTTTTAGTTCTAAAGATATAGCAATAAATGTAGATGCCGTATAATTCCAATGCATACAAAGTGTGTATCCTTTCAACATGAAAGGACTCACCACCATGATTGCTGCTACTAAACAATCAAAGTTAATTCTATTTATAGATCTCAACAATCCTCCAAAGTTTACACAGATACACTTTCAACACGTTTATTTTTCGACAAACGGAAATATTCCCAAATATTTATTCGGATCGTCCTTGGAGTGGGGGTAGTTCATTGCTTCTTTATCCTTTCGTAACGTATTCAATCCGTGTGTGTATCAACTGTCCTGGAATAAAGGAAGAAGCTAAACCAATTCAATGCTATGCAAGTATAATTTCAAGGAGTGATGAAAACTGTAGAAAGACATCTTTGCTCGTTGCCATTTCAATAGATTACTCGAGTGCGGGTGAAGCTTGTCGCGAACTAAACACAAAACTGCTACCGAGTCCTGTGAGCCTCACATCTTGCTTTACATAGAAACGTCAAACCTGCGAAGATTCACAAAAATTATGTCATCATATGCGATTAGTAAGGAGCATAGATCGTGTTGACACAGCGGGCATAAAGCCACATTTGTTTATCTCCGTCCCCAGATATGCGAGACTTTATAGTTTAGTGGAGTCTGTGATTTCAACCTCATTTATGTAAGTGAAGATACGTATATAGCAGTTGTACTCCTGGAAAGGGCAATTTCAGTTGACATTTCAGATAATGTAAGGACTAGGTGGATTCGAGGAGCGACACGGATGTGTTTGTGTATTTCGAAGCGTTCTTGGTTAAGAATAAAATCTCCAGAATATCGGATATTCCGGCAGATAGCAGGAAGAGCTTCTGAGGTGCACAAACAAGGTTTGAGTGGTCTCATACACACACAACATACTCGGAGCTCCTTTTTGTCGCTGGTATAAGCAGCTCTGTATCATATATCCTGAGACTAGCTGTATGGATTTAGCTGGCACATAGCTGGATGGCATAACGTGAAATGAGAATTCTGTTCACGATCTCAAAGGAAAACAGCGTATTGCTGTTGCTGGCGGTTTAAAGATTCAGAGATAAGCTTCGGGGTGCTATTTCCTATATAAGTAATGGGGGAATGTACAAGCTACAGGAGTTGAGGAGCACAATCATATGAATTTCACTATCGGAAATCAAAGTCTCGGCTTTTTCGTTACATGGCGCGCTTTGTTTTTGCTTCTTCTGCTTTGCCAGACAAATGCCAGTTGCTATTTCAAGTTTCCGATAGTGTCTCTCTAGATAGGGTGATATCAAGGACATACGGTTGTGGCTCCAAAAGTTTGGGTAATAGTTGCGTATTGGTGAAGTTTCGATTTGATTCTTGATAGTTTAGTACTCTGGAGATATCCTTGTTATTAGTAATCCGTATTGTAAAACGGAATTTTTTTTTAAAGCTATGGCTTGACGATAATGAACTTTATTTCAGAGATGTTTTCTGTTAAATGCAGCTTCAAACAACACCCTCAGGACTACTTCTCAAAAATTTCATCGGCAACGCCTTACAAATAATATGCCTCCTACAAAGCGCTGGTTTATGCCAAAATATGAGATGTAATCACTTAACGTGTAAAATAGTCTTACGTACTCCAAAACTTTATATCCTACAAAATCAGAAATACTTTTGTTATAACATCTGTTCCACGCTAAACATTCTCAACTTGTCTGGCAAATAAATTTCATTTCGAAGAGATATTTATGTATATTTCCAGTCAAAAAACTTTTTCGAACCCCAAATTCAACCTTGAATTGCTTTATAACCGCTCGAGGAATACACCAAACGTAAGGGATGAATCCGAGCTCGAACTTCTACTCGATGTTAAAGACGACGTCACGAAACTTTTCGGTCTTTTCCTAACTAAAACGAAAATATGCGTATTGAAGAGATTAACTATGGTAATTAAACGTTGCTCAAAGTGCCGACTTAATTACGAAATAATCGCATTGAGGGATGAAGTAGTTGAATTTGGTGTTTGGTTACTTTCTACATCAACAGACGTCCAAGGTACGGAGAAAAAAGCCAACTGGATTTTTTTACGAAGCTAATTAACCCCGTGTGACTAATTAGGGGTTAAGTTTTGAAGAAACTTGAAACAACCTTTCCGTCGAGAATTGCTATTATTTTGCAGTTTGTTAAAACTCTTACAGACGGGGGTGCATTGTGGAAAAAATGTAGAGCTCTTTTTTCAAACTTGAGAAATATTTTTTACAACGCTAGTCGCTTTAATTAGAGTTTGCTTTGTAACTAACTTCTGGAGACGGTAAATATTTGGTAATGCTATTTTCAATTATATAAAAGTAACTTTCTGTAAGATTTTTCATACACAAAATTTTTTTTGTAAATTCAAAGAAGTCGTTTTAAAGTTTTCAATCTCATTCATGAAAAATTTGTGTTGATGAATTTTCTTGAAGTGTTTATCTGAACTAAATTCGATGTGGTAATGGCATGCCTACATATGTTTACCCTGTCGAGTTCATATTATTATGGCCTCACCTTTTGAACTAAACGAAAACTTCTTGACCTAGTGTGATTTTGCCTTTTTAAAAAAAAAAAAAAAAATCTCGAGTTGTTTGCGAATGGCAAACTTTTGCCCCACAGAGTCTTCCAACTTGTGGAGTAGTTTTGACTGAAATAAGAGTCCATCTCAAAACAAAGGACAAAGATCTTTTGGGTCGCTGAAACTTTTATCTTCTAAGAAAACGACAGTGTTGATAAGATCTATACAGGAGGGATCCACTTGGAATAAATAGTTTTCATTCTTTTTATGATTGAGGTTTACCATATTTTAGATTGAAAACATCCGTTCTATAATAGACATGTCTTTCATATTTGATTACTCGATTACTCTTTTTTATTCGCCTTCTACGGTGCTGTGGTTCAAATCGGACGGTAGAATAAAATAATGTTTAAATAAGTTATAAGTGAATATCTGCATTATAACCGCCTTTTTATTCATAATAATATAGAAACTTGCTATCTATGCAATCCTTATAGCATGGATATATAGGTAGGTTGGTACGCGTAGCTGCCCGTGAGATCGCGAACACACTTAGACCTAAGAAGGTCCGTTGTCTTAATGGACATGTAAGGACACAGAAAAATCTATAATAACAATTCATATAACAATATAATTTAGATTTTTATCAAGAAACTCTTATGCTAGAAACTTGTAAGCTGTAACAAACGCTGTAACAAATGGTGGTGTATTGGTACTCCACCTTTATTTTTCCGCCTGAGTACTGTAACATGAAGATCGCTAGCGGATTATGTCCAGTACTGACTAAATTCCGCAAAATTAAATTTGTTTAGTACTGCACATAAGTATCGCTTCAGTATTATAGATGAGGTACTATTCACACAATTTGAAGTAATCTACTCAGAAACCTTGGTCTTAATTTTTAAGCGCAATAGCTCAATATAAGTCCCGTATTAGAACCACGGGACGTTCCCGACATATAAAGTTTGATATGTTTGGACTAGAAATGGGCAAAGCAGTTCCTTTCAGTCAAGTACTTCATACCGATTCACTCACTTTAAGGAACGATTTCAGGGAAGTACTTTCGGAACTCTGCGTTCCTTCGTTTACGTTCTTTCGTTTTCGTTCCATCGTTCCTTCGTTCGCTCGTAAACTAGTTCGTTCTTTTAGTTTATTCATAGTTCAACGTGAGGGGAGAAGATAATGACCAAAAAAAAAGTCAGTAGATCTAGAAGAAGATGAGCAAAAAAAAGTCAGTAGATCTAGAAGATTATGGGGAAAAAAAAGTTGGTAAAGTTTTTTATCTCGTGTCCAATGGAACTGCAGTTCACCAAAAGGAGTGAGTTACTTCACTCATTCCCTCCAATGAAGCGTTATTTTGGAACTCCTGACCGTCCCATGCCCATCTCTAGTTTGGACTGTTTTGAACTTCTAATAATATTGGAAAATAATTGAAACTAGTTTTCTGCTGATGACACAGTTTCGTCTATGATGGTGTCGCGTTTACATACCAAGAGTTCCTTTTCGGGAAACGTGCTCACAGAAATCCAAAGGATTCGATATTTTCGAACCGTTAAACAGTTGAGCACGTACCAGTAATAAACGATATTCAATTCGGTGGTAATGTTCCGTGTGTACATTGCAAGAGGTTTATAGTTGTGTTGGCGCACCTGTAATCTGAACCGCAACAACAACACACAACAAACAAAACTCTTTCTTTTTATATTGTTATCATTTATCGATTGTACACCTCTTAACCTGCGCTACTATAAAATTTGTTTGTCACCGGTATGAAAATGAGTAGCGATGCACGAGATAAGACACGACCAGTATTATAGGATGAAATCTGAGTAACACTGTTCAATACAATTTTGATAATATATTTACCTTTTTCGCTAAAAAACAAAATGTTTACCAATTCGTTTCAGGCTTTCAGTTCCTTTACTGAGCACCCCATCAATTTGATGTCCAAATTGATTTTAAATTTATTTACGTTGTTTCAACTTTAGACTAAACAACATTATGCATACCTTACCCGCTGGAATTGCTTTCGCTTTTACTTACGTTGCCGCCGAAACTGGGAACACCCACAAGTGGTAGAGAATTTACTTTGAAGAGGACGTTTTTACGGATAACATTTAAATTTAGATAAAACGAACATTGCTCCGAAAGTCTAAATAGTTCTTAGAATATTTCGGAATCCGCTCCGCCTGTAACACAGGTAGGTGGTAGGTAATTGGTATTTCATCTGCAGGGTTTAATTTCAAAGAAGTCGGGCCCGACTCAATTGATTGCGGAAAACGGATGAAATCAAACAATGCGGAAAATTTTGAGTATGAACTCAAACGTTACGCTACGTTCCGGATTTAAGAATCGGAAATTCGCTTGAGTTATTATTTTCATTCCATTAGGCATTCGGGTGGTTTTTTTTTAAGATCCCGGATACGAACCAACCGTACAAACCATGTTAGCACAGAAGCTCCTTGCTGGCATAATTCGATATTTTGCATGGAGGAACTGTAAGGATGACGTCTTATGGAAAATCATCTACCTCTCTTCGAGGCGATGAAATTGTTCCGGAAATTTTTGATATCGAACTTCGTATATTTATTAGGCAATTTAAGATTTGTTCGGTGAGCGGTGGATTTTAAAACCATATCTATATAATCAGTGTCTATGCGGATTTTAAAGGTATCCAAAAAATATTTTGAATTGTTAGTAGTGCTCTGCATATTTTCACTTTTGATTACGATCTGGTTTACACGCACACATTTATTGCTGGATAACTGAAGAATGCGTAAAGTTAAAAATCTTAAATTATCACAAAAAACGTAAATTTAGAAAGTTTTGGTAGTTTTGGTAGTAGAAGACCTTCAAGGACGAATTACTTCTTAAACTGAACGACTTACCTCACTCTTCTAAAAACTTAAAGGAAAACTAACTTTATATTTCTGATCACGCACCAATTTTTTGTTGTTGCATTGATTGCATTTATTTACTCCTGAAAGTTGTACCCGAGTTCCGAGTCATAAATTTCCATTTGTGCTACACCCGCGTTCAATTTTCCGCACTATTTAAAGTTTCGCCATTAAAATTCAAATTCGCAAAGGCAAGACTTTTTTGAAATTCGAATCGTCTGTAAAGAATAAAATCTTCAGCATGCCCGTCGTATTTCGAACCCAGTAACTTTTCTCTGAATGGCAAAGTGAAAAATCCTTGCAAATTTTTTTCTCCATTTTATTTCGGAAAATTCGCAACGTTGAATAATTGCACAAAAGTTGAGACGCGTTTGAGTTGTGGAAAGTAATAAATGAAGTGCGCTTCGTACTGGTGGTGGGTTCAAGTCTTGACTGTGGTGAAAAAAAGGAGGAAACTTTTCATCATCATCAACGTCTTCGTCGTTATGGTTCTTACTCCACTGAGCGTATTTACGTTTTAAAGTTTACTTTTCGTAGCAGCAATCATTGCGGAACGAAGGATCGGTCTTGTGTAATTCTTTCATAGAGTCTAAAGTAAATGAAGAGCGTTGAAGTCCTTCCCTTAACGCTAAGTTTATCGGGAAACTGTTGGAAAGTTCATCGCGGTTGAATTGAATTGTGGCGAAAAATTTGAACGTTTGAAAATGTTTCGGGACTTTCAGGTATTTGTACAAGAGGAAAGTTTGCAGTTCGTGTCATTTTCCAATTAGAAAGTGGAAATTCTTGCATTATATCGCTAAAGTTTCTACATGGAATTCGAATAGAATGGCGGTTTTGTGTGCATATCGTGTTTGGAAGCATCAGTTTTGTTAGTTATTTAATTTTGAGCCGAAATTTACATGTGGCTCATTAATTTGTGGGTTGAAGTGCCTTAAACGTAACCAAAATCTTGCATTTCTAAGAACATGTAACATGAAAGGCTGCACACTCTCCAGGAGACTATGCGGATACTTCACATTAGCAATAACTCTTGAATTTAGCCAAATGTTGGGCACGCAGGCTTTGAGAAATTCATAACGACTTCTAAAGGTCAAAATAATGTATGGACCTTTTGAGGATTGGGAAAAAAATGGCCGATTACTAGCTTCTGTAGTAGTGAAGGGGTTGGAGCAGATTCGCTGCACACAGGGCTTACCCTTAATCTATAGTTACAAAATTCATTGCGACTTGCAAACTGAGACCGAAAAATACTTTTCATAACTCGGCAGGTGCTAAGATGATAAACGCTGGCCTTACACTTTTGAATATAACTTGACGTCACATTGCTTCCACAGTAAGAAAACTGATCTACTTACAAGCTTTGCGGCGCTTCGATACTGTATGTGTTGAGTGGAGAGATTGAAAAGATTGAAATAGAATTCTGTATTTGTTATTCCTTATTCGTTTCTATTAAATTTTTTCACGATGGAGATGGTAATGTCGCAACTAAGCCAGTGGTCGCCAACTGATTAACCAAAAAAAAATGTGTCTTGAAAGTTTACGCGCTGCCAACCACACGTTGCTTCCTAGCCGCGTAATTCAAAAAGATAGGTTCATTTTGAATATGAGTCGTACTCCATTCATTCCCTCTACGGAGATATTACTCTTATGTCGTACACAAAATCTCCAATAATAATTTAATTCCTCGTAATATCTTTCAATAATAAAAAGATAAATATCCTTAAAAGACGTAATAGTAAAAGCCTGGCCCAAGAACACAGTTTATTGAATATGAATAAAACTTCAAATAGCCTGCAGCGACATATTTATCCAATTGATTTGATTTATTGCGACATGTGCGGTGATTCTTTTCGACATATTTATATGCTCTACTCTCTCATACACATACACACACACACAAACCCATAAACAAAGCCATATACATATACTGAATTCGTTTGCTTCCAGGCTCGTTTCCTCGACTTTTCTCCCGTGTTTCTTTCATCCAAAACAATTTTGTGCAGAGGCCATCAAACTGCTGTTGTAACTTTTGTACACGATTTGATTGCCTATTTTTACTGTCGCCTGACCTCGAATAAAAAAAAATGAATGTTGAAAAACAACGACAACAAAACCTTTGGACAGCATTGTGCTCCCTTTCAAGGACTTTTTATTATTATAATTTTTTGGTTTTGCTTGTTTGATTGTGGCAACAGTTGTACGTATTCAAAGGAAATTTCATCATATCCCTGTTTGCTCCATGCGACGTTGCGGAAGGAATTCGACAGTTGTCAAGTGTAAGACGAAAGATATTCCAGGATATTGAAAAGCCCGGTCTAGCTGCAAACTGAACAATTTCTCTTGATAAATTGAGAACTCTTTGCCATTCATCGAGGTTATTAAAGGACTTTGTGATTGTTCAAAATAATTTGCTAAGTATGAGCTGTTTGCTTCGTTCACGAGTGAACTGTTCCAAAAGAATAGTTCACTAAAGTGAGTGAGTGAAGTATCTCACTCTTTTTGGTGAACTGCATGACAAACAACTTTTTTACCGACCTTTTTTTTAGTCATAATCTTCTAGTCTAGATCGACTGACTTTTTTTTGGTCATAATCTTCGAAATCTCCAGACCTTTTTCTTGGTCATCATCTTCGATATATGCCTACTTACCTTTTTTTTTGACATCATCTTCGATATGCAGTGCAACCTAGTTATAACGTACCTTGAGGGGACCACAAAAGTAGAACGTTATAACCGATATTACGTTATAATCAATATAAAAAGCTTTCAGATTTGTGCATGGGGGTTAAAAAAGTACATTATAAAAGTGCACTTTATAAGCGGGTTGCACTGTAAACCTACTTACAGTTTTTTTTACTCATCGTCTCTCCCCTCAAGTTGAAATATGAATGAACTAAAAAAATAGAACTAGTTCGCGAGCGAACGAAGGAACGATGGAATGACAACGATGGAACGATGGAACTACAACGAAAACGGAGGAACGATGGAACACAGAGTTGTGGAACTAGTTCAGTGAAGATTCGTTCCTTAAAGTGAGTGACTCGGAGGGAAGTACTTCACTGAAAGAGACTGCTTTGTCCATCTCTAATCTATCATGCTTCTTAGATTTGTAGAAGTTTAATCTTAGCGTAACATGCTCGTCTTTTAGATTCCCTCTTTTGGTTGAAATTCCATATATAGCCATTTTACTTTAGAGACTAGATAAATAAAAGAAAGAGGATGCTTCCATTATTAAAAATAATAAAGTAAAATACGGGTGATTGATTTACTCTCTATCAACGAATTTTATTTAAGGGATGTTAAATGCAAACGGAAAGAGGTTGATTCCAGGATTAACGTATCTTGAAAATAGGCTCATATATGCTTATAATTTTTTATGAAAATTCTTAAACATTATTTATTAAAGTATCTTACTTATTGGTTTCACTGATATGTTAGTAGTTCATCCGACATATTTTATTTAAATGCCTCCATCTTCATACGAAGTAGAAAATTCAATCAAAAGTCAATTTCCGGCCAAATTACTGCCATCACCTCCATTAGCCACTTTTTTGGCCATGCATTTCAGAACCTGACACCTGAATGCAATTTATGCATTCATGCAAATGTGCCTATTCGTGATTATGCGGTTCGGCGAAGTTTACCTTTATCATCTGAAATTTAAATATATGCATTTTGAAAAATAATTCAATTTTAAAATTGATTGCGGAAAAACCCATTGAAACAGTTGCCGACTTCCATTTCTAGATTATAATAAATATACTCGTACTTGACTGACCTCATTGCTAAATCGCATGAACTCGAATAACTCCATAACACAAATTACGAATGACAATATAATAGGTCGGGAAATTAATTTGATAATTCAGCTAGAAAGTTTAAACTTGGTACATATGTAGGTATATATCATCAAAATTCGCCAAAAGAAGATTTTTATTTACTTGAATGGCTTTCTTTATAATTGTCTGTAAAACGGTTTCAGAATTAAGCTGTTACCAGAACGGAAAATGTTTGTTTTTTGTATCTCTAATGATAGAAAGTTGAAACTTGGAAATTATATAGAGCCAAGGGCACGTTTAAAAATATTTGTGGAGCTAATAAGTTGTCGAAAGGTTTAGATTCTCTCAATAACATTTTAAGTTATAAAGTTTAAACTCTAAACTTACATCGAGTACAGCGATATTTAAATCAGCGAAAGTTTGAATTTAAGAAGGGTTCCGTGAAGATACCCAATACTATCCTAAATTATTAACACCTTTTGCAACATCTTCCTAAATTAGAGTCGATATTTCTTGAGAGATAAGCAATAATACCCGACCAATTACTTGGTACTTCCTTCGGATAACTACCAATTCCTCGAATCTCGTTTCTGGCATCCGAACGCTAAATAATCCCTAAGACCTAGTAAAGAAAAACCACCGAGGTTAAACATGGCGCCTATTTAGCCAGGGCCGAAGACTGAACGAAAATCCCATTGTAATGAAGATAAACTACCTCCTACTGCAGTACAAGAGCACAAATTATCTTTGCAATGATAAATTTACCTTTTGGAAGGTAATAAAGATTCTCCCTAATACAAGCCACGAACACAGAGGAACTTTCTTCCCCATTTGTCAAAGTGCTCTACTTGTTGTGTTTCTAGTTCTGTTTATTTTTCGGTGGGCTTAGTTTGTCGACTTCGGTGGCACAATCTTAAGGCTTTCGCTTTGGTATTAATTCCATTTGTCATCATATGGCCAATCGAATCTTTGAATCTATTTTCAGTTATCCTGTTCACGAATTAGATAAGATTTATGCTATCGATCTTATACGGTCTGTCGAGTGTCGACAATGATGAGGATATTTGGGAACTTAAAGAGCTCTCAACCGGAACAGAGATTGGTGCGACATTTTTAATTTTCTAGCACTTACGTAAATTACGGATTTAATGTTAGCGGGAAAGAGGTGGACCTTGTGATTTTTAGGAAGTTACTTGAGAAAGGAAACGTTTTTGTACGTGCGTCGAATTGACTTCGCTAGAAGAAGCGATAGATAGAAAAGCAACTATGATTCGTATTTAGGTATGAAGGTTATAGTCTCTTCCCAAAATTTTGGTTAAGCCAAGTAAAATTTAGTATTAGAAAACTACTAACCAGAGAAACCTTCCATAGTACGCATCCCTGAAATGGATATACTTACTTCTAAGCTCGGAAAGTATCAACTAGTTTAAGATAGTGAAAAAAATTATGTATATACGGAACTGCTGTAGCCCAAAAGATGTGGTACAAGACCTGGATAAATCTTCCTCTTGTGGTTGTTTAGTATACTTTTAATTCCATTTAATAATTTAGTCATTTTTCCCTCACGAACAACCGCAATGACCATAAGCCCAAAGTTACATTCTAACACTAATTGTTTCCGTGTGTCAATTTGTTACACCTTTTAGGATGTCTATTTCGCTTGGAAATGAATTGTTTCACATCTCATTTAGTTTCAGTTAAAAACATCCCTCTCCGGCCCATTACCTCCCCATTCTATGCCGAAACAGCCAGCCTTTTCTACGACGTGAAGGGTGGAGTTACTTATAACGAGTATGAAGTCGAGCAAAAGTTATGACTCCTTCCTCTGACGATATCAATAAAACGCTATCTCCTTACAGCATACCGACTTGATAAAGTCATTACCTAAGTGACAACCTGTTTTTTTAGAGACTGTTGTTGCCGTGTGCATATAACCTGCTACCGATACTACACCTGGTACCGTGAAATTCATAGAAATGAGTTGCGCAAGAGAAACTCGTCCTTATTGTGTAAAGCACCTTCTTTTCGCCTTATCGTTTTAACACCAAATTGTAACCCGTATTTCAGTCGAAGGTTCTTCGTTGTCGATGTCGAGGGAGCAGGGGGCTTATAAACATAAATGTGTGTACCCCTTTTGTAATACGTAATCCGTACTTCATCCATGACTGGATTTATGACGCATAAAGGAGATTTCTTGGGATATAAGGACTAATAGAGAGTGACACCAAACAACTATATGGACGGGAAATGTTCGGTAATGTGCAGGCGTTACTTTCGGATAGAAGAAAAAGGTTCTGAGAGCTGAAAATCCTGGATATCGAACATAAATTTTACTGTGTAGAGCAAGGCGGGAAATAGTTGTTCAAACTCGATAGTAGTCTCTCGTATATTTTGGGCGAAAAAACTATCTAATAGACAAATTAAGAAACAGCAGTACTGAGTGAGTTTGGACCGTAGTGGTCATTGAAGAACATAATACTCAAAATGAGTAAAAGCGAAACCGAAAGACGTTACAGAAAAGTTTGGAGAAAAGCCTTGAAGATATCTCGCATGTTGGTTAGGACAACGTGGAAAGTGACGCTATTTGTTTGATGAATAAGGACAATTGTTCCTTCCGAAGTACCTATATAATGCCTTTCCCATTAAACAATTTCAGCAGCAATAATTCGCCCATAAAGGTTTCAGTCTCAATTGTATTCAATGAATTAAGTGGTATTTAAATTGTGTTTTAATCTCCTATTCCTGGTTTAGAGTTTTGGATTTGAATTTTGTTATGTTAAGTTTAAGTCACCCCGCTAACTCCTCTCTCCTCTACAGTTCCGTGTTTTTGTACTCCAGTAATATTCGCACAGAACATTAACATTTTGTGACTAGAATATACGAATGTATATATTTTTTTATACATGTCTCTATTTCGATTTCCTTTTCGTCCTGTTCAAGTCTTCGGTTTGTTTGATGGCCGCCCGAAATAAATGTCGGGTCGAAAGGATCCCTCAATATTTTATGGTTCCCTTGAAGCAACTATGCATGCGTAAAGCGGTGGATGTATTCGTTTCAAATTCCTTTTGTCCCCACCGAAACAGTTCTTTTATGTCGGCAACTTGATTTACTACTCATGGACATTCTTCAATTTGAAGAAAACTATCGTAGAATGGAAACAAAACTGGCTATCGAAATATTTTACTACTCCAGGACCTTGATGCGATGGGTTTGCCCGGAAGAATTTCTACTGAATGATGGAAATCAGTATTTGAAATGAGCATTTTCATCATCAAAAGAAGAATAATTTGATTGGTTGTAAAGTCGAATTTCGTTTTTATTGATGATGCAATGAAAGTGGAAGCACTTGAAATATTCGTATGAGTTTGGTATACAATTATGTGGATACGTTGATAAGTTTGTTGCTGAACCAATTTTTCATCTTACTACTTGACTATACTAATCTCGGAAAATCAAATATCGATTTATAGTACTTTTGTATTCTGTTAAGATTTGGCCAATATCAATAAGATACCAAAAGTAAGTATTCGCTCGTCGGAAACTAAGACGGACACATGAAGAAATTCAGGTATAGGTATAGTCTTGGGGTTAACATCTCCTCTGAAAATTGTATACCTACAGTTTTGTCGACGAAAACTAAGTGATAGTAAAATATATGAGCTCCTTGTGTATTCATGGGTACCGGTAAACGAGACTGTATAATTTCCGAAATTTGTATTTTTGGCGCTATAGGTCCCATAACAATTTTTTTTGAACCATCGATTGACAAAAATTGCTTTCTTTACATATGATCTTAAGGTGATAATTTCCTACTTGAGAAAGTCAGTAATTTCTTTGACTGTCTAAGTCCTGAAAGTAAGTCAAATAATCAACCACCTTCATGAAGCCTTTAGCTACTCCACAGAATGGTTCCGGGCCAATAATTGTATTTTACAATCATTGTATTTTTTTTTGGCTGTTAGGTGTGATGAGGGAGGGACTCTATCTTTTTATTCATGTGTGATATTTGACTATATATAAGTATACCTATATTATTATACACCATTTTTCTTGTTATCTCTTCCTTGTTCACCCAATGCCAAACAATCCTAACAACGTAATGAACTGAAGTATAAAGTGTATTTCAGTTAGTTTGTGGATTAGGTGCTGTGGCTATGTTCCTGTCACACTTAGCTCCTTCGATTTTATTTGACTTTTGCCCGTCTCTTACACCAACGGAAACCATCTTAAAGTGAAGTGAAATTTTACAGGAGAATGGAGTGTCAACAAAGTGTTTGTTATCGGGACGTGTTCTAAAGTCTGTTCAGTGTTCCTTGTAATTCGATCAGCTGTGTTTGTCGTCGACACATAGGCAAACAATCACTCATTCACAAGCAACATGCCATCTGTCAGTACCGGGCCTAGTGCCAGATACGGCGCAATATACACATCAATTTAGAAATGTAGGAGTGTATGGCATTTTGACTTCATGTGATTCGCAGTAGGACGAACACAAAATGGCAAATAAATCCTGACAAAACCGAACAGTACACACAACTCGTCGTCTAAAATGCTGATAACTTTTCGACATCTTTTTTTTTGTTTTTGGTTTGCTCTAAATACTCTCGATGAAAAACGTAAAATGTCCTACTCTATTAGACATGGTCGAACCTTATGAAACAAATGTTTGCAGTAGTAGGTCGCCTCTACTATTTTGTTCACGAAAAAACCGACATTTTGCTGAAAATTATTCGAAAAAAAACAGATTATTGAGTAGTGTCCTTTTGAAAGGGACGAATGTGGCTTGAATGTTGACAGTTGATTGTTTCAGGATAAAATATGGTGATACCTCGAGATGGTACCTCCATACAGCGATAGTCAGGAGTCAAGGATTTTAATATTGCTTGCCAATATGTCGAAAAAAGGTAACTGTTTCACGCAGCTATATAAGGGATTATAATAATCCTTGAGGAATTTTATCCTTGAGGATGAAGTCTAAGATAGAAAGATGGAGGAGATATCTCGATGAATTAAACGATTAAAATTGATTCAAATAAATTCCAGTGGGAGTTAAGTACATAGTAGCTTACTCAATCATGGTTGAATACAGCAGCCGTTCATGGACACAAGGGAAGCGTTTGGCTAAGAAATATTTAAGATGCATTTTTTCTAAATCGCGCAGAAAATTGGGGGAAAAAATTATATTTAAAACATTTTCCTCGGCACAGCGTAAATAAAAGTTACCAACAAACTAATTACGAATATCTCACAAAGCCGAATCGGTAACACCACGAAAATACACCAACATAGTAGGTTGGAATTTGCTTCCAAGTTCTCCTTGGTTCCACGAATGGACAATGACTTACCACTTACCAGTGTTTCTAAATAGTATAAAATCTAGGCGTCATTCAGGAGTTTAGAAAGAGATTCCGGTTTACAGATTAAAGGCAAGTCGAATATATTTAGAGATTGGATCTGTACAAGTAGATGATGAAATCTAGGTGTCAATTTTTTTTGACATGGTGCCCGATTCCAATTTCCTTGCATTGCATGTAGAGCAGAAACGTGTCTACAAAAGATTTTCACAATTTCTACACGACGAGCCTCGAAACAACCCTCCAAACGTGGTGTTTGTCAACGTGTTCTTCTTACGCAATTTCAAGTCCTTTTTTCATCTCATCTTCATCATCATCATCATCATCATGAAAACAAACAACAATAAAGCAATTCGTCCTGGAAGATGGAGAACACCGAGTAGAATCCGGAAAATACATTTCGTCTCCTTTCGGAGATTGGGTGCAGGAAATTTTACTGTTTTTTCATTTACCAGAAAGTACGATGTGTACTCGCAGTTTTCGTTTGGTGCCATCCATGCGGTATCCTAAAAGGTCCTTGGGTTTTCTATACGCTCCAGGATTCAACTACGTACACGACTCATAATCAGATTTATGGGAATCGGAGAGTTTGTTGTTATCACGTCGCTGATACAAATCATCGTTTATTACTTTATGACTATACGAAGAATAGAACAAGACTCAAGGACCGATGGGTTGGAACGAGTGCGGTGACTAGATACTTCCCACTAGACCTGGTTGTTTCTCGGGATTTCAGTGCAGACTCCTGAGCAAGAAAATTTATCGACAATTTATTGTCATCAATAAAGTGCGAGCAATATAATTCGGTATTATCTTGTGCGAGTATGTTGTACTTGTTTTGAAAGGGAGCTATGTAGATATACATACGTTATTTTATAATCATATTTTGAGCGATTTTTTGAAGTAGGTTTCCAGGCGAATGGATTGGCGCCTGGGTGCCATTTTTAACTCTAAATGCACCCAATGGCGTAATAATTTCCCGCTTCACCCTGCCTCATATATATATGGTATTTTCAATATTTATGCCTCGGGTTTTAGAGCCTTACTTTCCCCCTTAACTTTGTACTACCTTTAATAAGAATATTCTTGCGAAGATTTCGGGAGCACGTTCATGGTTGGTGAGGAGGGTTAAAAATATTGTTGGTGGGGGACTTATATAAAACGACGCTGTAGTACTGATCGAATACATTTTACTGGTCCAAATGCGCGATCTAGTCGTTGTCTATTTATGTAGTATGGTTCTGTGAAATAAAACTAAAATCACTTGCTTTTGGTAAAACCGTTTGCGAAATTCTCAAGCTGACCAAGATTACTATTTTTTCAAGTTTGCTCCTTCAAAGAATATCAGTAGGTGTGACTAGTGATCGTTTAAATAAACAATGTTTTTTTTTACTTTCTAGAAGTAGATGAATGTTGGCATTGTTATAAAATACTAAGTAAATAAATGGGAAGCATTCAAAAATTAAAGTTTCTGTGGTATCACTTGTTGATGAAGCATGAATTCACGTCTATACATCAAGGACAAAAGATCAATTCAACAATGGGTTGAAGCGAATGGAAGCGTTCCAAAAAGTCAAAGACAATACACCCTGAGAAGTAATTACCATAGTTTTTTGGAATGTTTAAGAGCTCATTAAGAAAGCTCCATGGACAGAACTATCCAGCATTGGACGAACTACTGAATGATACAATGCGATTTGAATTGCTTCAAGACGCATCGTATTCCCAGCTCCTGGGACTGAGGAAGTGGCTTTCCGGAAAGAGGTCCACAGTAGGTCTTTGCAGAGACATAAGCTTCTTTTTAAGAAATCGAGAAATTGCTTTCAACTAAAGATATAACAAAGTTTGAATACAGTTGCTCCAAGTGTATTGAGTTGGAAGCAAAATTTAATAGAAGTCACACACAACTAGATTCGTAATCAATACGTGGCTTGGACTATGATGAAAACGTTTAAAATGAACTGATTCCTGGTTTATGGAACGCACGTTCATTCCGATTGGTTAGCATATGTAGAAGAAGTGCTGCTATTTTCAGATATCCTATTTAGAACGGTGGAGTTAAATAATTCAGTTAATAAGAAAAAAGAATGTCCGATTATTTAAAATCTCATATATATTCAACAGTTTTGACTCATAGCTCTTTAATGCTAACACCTTATCCTAGTTGCACTGTCGCTATATAAATACCGTCAACATTTGCCATATTTTTATAATAAAGTTAATAACAAAACCAAAAGAAGTACAAAATAGAACTTAATCCTACAGCGTCTACCTCTATTCAGACTTAACCCGTGCTTAGCCTTTCTTAAACTTAATTAGTAAAATAGTCACAACCAGGAAGAACACCGACCACAAGGATATCGAAATGAAACCGTAATAAACGTCCGGTTCGTTCATCCCCCAGCCGCGTTGCAGAATCGACCTCAATGACTCAGTTGACTTTGTGAGTGGTAGAAAGAAGGAGGCAATCCTCAAGACGGGATACATCCCTTCGATTGGCCAAATTATTCCGCACAGCATTACAATCGGCAGGAAACTTCCCATGGCGACATAAGTGGCAGTCCGCTCCGTATCCACCGCACAGGCTATAACAAATCCGAAACACATGCCGCACAGTCCGTTCAGGGTGCAGAGTAAAATGATTAGACCTATGTTGCCGTGATTGGTCACATCGAAGATGTAGAAGCTGAACATGATGACGAGCAGTGTTTGACAGAACATGAGCGCAAACTGTGTGGCGACCTGTGAAAAAAGAATCTCGGAGCCGGTGATTCCCGAGACCAAGCACCGCTCCAGCATTCCTTCGTTTCGTTCGATGAGCAACGCTCCCGTTGTCATGGCCACCGACAAGAAGAAGATTACGGTCAGGATAACTCCAGGTGCAGCAAAGTCTGTAAAGTTTGGTATCCTGTCACCGTAGATCGGCTTGTTCCAGTTAATCGGAACCCGTCCAACTTTCGGACTAATCCCGCAGTCCGACAGAAATTCTTCGATGAAAGCAAAGTAGGTCAACTGAATGTCTCGATAGAGCATTGTGCTGATTTGCTGATCTGAAAGAGATAATTTGCGAAAAGGATTTGTAAGCAAGTGCAGCTATGAACGTTTGTTCGGGATTCAAGATGGAAGTGTTCACTCTGCAAATCCTCTTACTCACTTGACATGTCCAGCCGTACAGCCACTTCAGACGATTCTATTGTCGGCTCCTCTACATAACGTCCGGCATCTGTTCGTTCAACTAGGGCATCGGAATAGTTTTGGGAAAACACCAAGGCGCCCCAGGCTCTTCCTCGTCGTACTTCGTCGAAAGCATCATCGTCCGTGTCGTAGTATTGCTGAAAATAAAATAGCAAAATTGGAAAACATGAAGCTGATAGAGACAAACTGCTGAAAAAGAACTTTATATTCGAATTCTGACGGTAGGAGCACCAGATATCATCGGTCATGCATGAACATACTGAGTAAAGTCACACACACTGCTGCCTTTCTGCATGCATTGACCATCTATAGTTGAACAGCATGAACTGTATTTAGTCTGTAGAAGATTCGAATAGTTTGAAGGACTCAACCAGCGATTTGAACCAATGAAGCGAAGGGATGAAAATTATTAGAGATTTTAAGAAGAGAAATCACAAAAGATAGCAGCGAACCAAGATATAAGATCTTGTGGAACCTTTTCCATCCTTTCAGAAAACAGTAATTTTAAGAAACTTCTAGAGAAGACTTAGCCCAAACAGAGAGTGTGTGCAAGGTGCGGAAAATGACTATAATAATTTAAGTCCTCCTGCAATAAACGTGAATAGTGTATGAACTGAGTCGCTTCAGAGTTGGGTGGGAATACTGTGTTCCAATTATTCACGACCTAACAAACTAAGCCTAAGCAATAAGTCTGCGAACTAATCCTGGAAGGCAAAATTTTTCTTGGACCTGAAGAAGTCTTCTTGATAAAACCATACATTATATACTGGTTGTATACTGAAATAGTTAGACCGGTGATTTTACACTCTGCTCCAAATAGTAATACAAGCCATTCGAAAATCGTCAAATTTTCACCAATGAAGAGAACCTCTAACTAATCCAAGAACAACGCTTTTTTACACAAACTTACCAGTTCTATCGTTTTATCCTTTAACATGTCTAAGTAGCGACAACTCATGTACGTGTAATTGCACCCTTTCAAAAGAGGACAACTTTGCTCTAAAATCTGACTGGTTTCTAGTTCGTAGTTGGCCACGGCAATTTTTAATCCAACTGGATCGTGTCCAATGGCATAACAAAACAGAATAATTTGCACGACAGGAAGTCCAACAATAAAAGCCATAACTCTGAAAGTAGGTACAAAAACAAAATTGAATTTAATATTGAAATGACAGAAATATGAAATACTTTCATTACCCAAAATTACGCCACATCCAGAGCGTATTTTTCCAGACGAGTGCTCGAACGCGATACATTTTCATTATGCTCATTCGTTCCAAGAAGGTCATAGGGATCTCTTCATCGGGTGGTAATGGAGGATCGGGTAAATCTTCGACTGGTTCAATTGCACGGGACGACATCGATACATTGTCGCCAAATTCGCCAGATATTTCGGTACGATCGTCATCCCCTAAGTCTAGAGCGGCATTTGAAACTGCTGGAATGTTGACTTGTTCGGCGACTTCTTGTGCTATCGACGATCTTCTTCGTTTACCCATGTTTTGGAAGATGGCGAGTTTAAGGAATACTTCCTCCAACGATGCTACACTGTATTTGTTTAGAAGAAATTCCGGTGATTCTTCGGCGAGCATACGACCTCCACGGAGTAGTCCAATCTGTGAAAAAATAATTTATTTTACAATACATGCAAACTTCAAGCCAAGCTAATATCCTATTCAACAATAATCTGAGCGACTCTATGTAAAAGAAGATGGATGATGGAAGTAGTACCTACTACTCTTTTTTTTAGGATTGGTCTACCTACTTGATTTGGGGATTGACGTCTTCGGAGGTAAATGAATTATCCTTAGAAATGATCTCGGAAAAATAGAACCAACAGAGATTTATTGGAAAATAGGACCTGGAGTCAGGACCGCCTCGGTGCTTGTGCATTAGGATTTGAGCCCTACTTTCGACTTTGTTGTTTTCAAATCAGCTAATTTTTAAAATACTATTGTGACCTACGAATATAGTTTTCTCTGTCGTGAGACAGATGAAATTTCCGTACAATTAATTTCCTCCAATAAAATTCCAACATTTATGCGGAGAAACGTACTGAAATTCACATCATTAAAGTCGTCATAATCCAAGAAAATGATTATCAGGATGTGAAAAATAATCTGCTTATCGGAGCGAATAAAAGTCGTAAAAATCGTGTAGATTCGAAAGGGGAGAAAAGGCTCGTTTCAAACTTCATCTGATTTAGTACACCGGAAACTCCATGAAATGGTCGGTCCGTAATTCCTGCAAATATTGATCAGGACTAATGCAGGATGGTCGGAAGGGCGGTAATTTATGCAGTGAAAGTACGCAATAAATCATTATAAGTAGACTTGTAGGAAATTCGATAAAAAGATGAAGAGCAGCACACTTCTTCTAGTTCATTGGCATCTCTTCATATTCTAATATCCCGACTATCATGATGACGACACGAACGAGATAATTTACAAAGGTCCCGAGCATGATTTACTGTTGGATCCGTTCTGGTTATCTCCTCCAGAACTTTGCTTCCGTCCTTCTATATCCTCGACAGAACGCGCGTCCTTGCATCTCTTTCACTTACAAAGTTAATTAAGAAGCCAAAGATATAGCGCTCCGACATTATGTAATCAGGGACTTATAAATAGCGACCGGAACCTTTTCACCCTTCTGCTTCGTATAGTGCAAGTGGTATACACTGACTAGTTCAGGTGAAGCACTTGGAAGTATTAAGGACTTTCGAGATAGTTGAGGAGTTGGTGGTAAAGGATTTGCGATTTTATGTTAATTGCAAGACTAGAAGGTTTCGTTTTGTTTACTAAGAAGCTTAAACATTCCAAAGGATTCTGCCATCCTAAAGTGAACAATGCAATAATCTTACAAGATTTTATGGAAGTATTGTAAAGACTTGCCTCATATCGACTTTGAAGAATTATCCTGTTGCTACTACGCAGGAGACTTTTTGGATGTGTATCTTCGAACAATTCATTATAGATCGTGACTATACTACATCAGATCCTAATCCACAGTAGAATATAAATAAAAAATAGTGTGAT
The DNA here is from genome assembly GCA_949128065.1 of Beris chalybata. Lineage (NCBI taxonomy): Eukaryota > Metazoa > Arthropoda > Insecta > Diptera > Stratiomyidae > Beris > Beris chalybata. The sequence continues at coordinate 2,288,146 of OX421894.1, read as the reverse complement.
AGTGTGTCTTCCTTACAAATATCTAGTACACATCCTTCTTCCTTTTAATATAATGGGACCAGGGATGAAAAAGGAGAGGGAGAGAAGGCTAAGAAGTTTAGAAATAGAGTTGGAATCCTTAGCCGTGCGTGACACCGTACTGATTTGGAAAGAATGAAGAAGCACTTTAGTTTAAGACGCTCTTCTACATATATTGTAAGGTTATACCACTATACCACTATATTAGATCGTTGGTGGGAAATGGATAAAGGGTTTGCAAAGGATCTCTCAAATCGCCGTTTTTCACAATCTATTCGAGGTCTATCCAATCTAAGGGCAATATCATCTGAAGTCGTTCTTTTAGCATTGTTTTTAATGAAAACTTTTTAAAGTCCCAAAATGCATCGACTCATTGGTTCACAACAGTGGCCCAGATTTAACTTCACTTCATTATTGAAAACAGAAATATTATGTGAGAGCTATTTAAATATCAAATTCTCCAACATCCGTCTATCGTAACTCCAGAACTGTTTATAAATCCTCTTACATTCAACTCTCACCACCGAATTCCATTTCGGCTTGATAAAACATTTTTCAATAAATCTCTGAAAATGTCGGACACACGTATCTGGTTGAAAGTTTTAAAATAACGACATAACATAAGGAAGTAGGTAAACTGTCCGCAATACAACGTTACACAGATAACGCCATTCATAGTTGCTTCTGTTGCTACAACTGCTGTACCATGTCTTGTGTAGGGGAATTTTCTGCGAAAGTAATTAATCATGATAATGTGAAACAACTTGCCCACATGCGACTTGATAAGAGAAATTACCGCCCACTAGCACCAAGTTGGAATTCATAAATTCTCTCGGGACCCTTTCGGGAGGATTAGAGACTCGGGCAGAATTAAGTTGGTGCTCTTCGTGTTGTTGTTGCTAATGTGGCTGTTGTGTGGAGAAAAGTTGTGTAATATGAAAAAAAGAATAGTCTGGCTGACAAAATTAGCGTCCTGCTACCTTCGGGGCGTAGCTCGCCACCCTAATGACACTCTGGGCCAGACTATATTACACAGCCCAGTTCGGTCACAGAAAAAAGGACAATGGATGCTGTTGTTGGCAGCAAGTTTCGTTCGGCTTCACGGACTAAGGAACCAGTTCTCGAAATAAAATATCCTGAGTCCTGACACTAATTCATAGATGAGTAATTTGCAATAATAATGGGCATCTCGGATTCCGTTCGTCATCCGGTGTGACAGGGATGTCGGCCCGTTGCCAGGAGCACGTAACACGATTATCCGGGTCCTACAAGCGACACAGGCATACAGGCTTTCTTTCCGAAAGTCCCGCCACTTGGGCATATTACGGAGTCGCATGTCTAAGTCAACCCAACGAAACTAGATCTATTTCTTTAATTTTCCGTCTGGGATTTCAAACTTCATATAGCCGGTCGTCTAAGTATCAAGGAAGAAAAAAGTTTTCCTTTTACTTCCCGCTGGCGACAAGAAAAAAAACGAAATACGGAAGAAAAATCGGTTCGCACGTAAAACTCTCCCCGAAGAACTATAAAAGGACGAAGCGAACGGTTGCACTTTTTCCATGTCCCCTGGAGTGTGGTTAGTTGAATGGCAGTTCGTTAGAAATAATGATTTCGATCCGATACTTCCGGAGGAAGCTATGCTAAGGATATGCCGGCAAGTAATAATGCTGTTGCAATTAGCTGGTTTGCCAAGTGTCGTTCAGAATCGAAAGATGTTTGCCGAGATACTTGCACCACTTTAACGTTAAACGTTTTTTTATGGCTATCGTTGACATCTTAATGACACTAAAATCGTTAGTTTTCATTGATGCCTTTATCAATTCATTATCTATTATTTTCAAAAGTCGATTTAGCAAATTTTAATGTATTATTTATGTAATAATATAATAAATAAATCCAAATTCACTGGAGTATATTCGGAAAACTGAAAAATATTGAACTTTCGCTCAAATCTTTTTGTTTTGCATATTATTCAGACATAGCTGCTCAACTAGCAAACGATCATCGCATTTTGATTTTCCGAATGCTATAACATCGATACGACTTCGGTAAGACTGTTGAGCGCAACTTTTACGAAGCAATTAACTAAGAATCGTATACTAACGTAACAAAAAAAAAAAATTTAATTTCTGTATTACACCATATGATAGAAACTCGAAATTTAGTATCCTTCTACTGCTCCTCCAGAAATTAAATATTTTTTTTTTAAATTAAACATGGAAAGCGTAGTTCTTTTCGACGCTTCGGAAAGTACACTTTTGAAAACAACTCTTTTTTTACATATATAACAATAAAATCATTTAAGTAAATCCGATCATATTTAATGTAATGAGTCCAGCCTATTACACAATATATGCGAATAAGAGTGGATAATTTTAAATGAAATTTCCTTTTGATGTAGTTAAATTTTTCAAGTGGTTTAGTCAAAACTTTTAAAAACCAAAAAATTAACGTTTTTTTGTATATCCAGTATATTTTTCAAACTTATCGTGTGTAAATTGATTGAAATAAAAATAGCGAAACATTAAAATTAAGGGCCTACATAAGAACGCAATTTAAAAGAGTGTCTTTTTCGATTTTTCAAATTCGCACAGAAGCCATCACTTCATTCTTTCTGCTCGTTTTCCTCGATATTTTTTTTCCTTTAAAATAAAATGTCATGTTAGCAGTTTATTCTCGAAATCAGACAAACATGTCCCATAAGCATCAAGGATCCTGTCCTCAAGTCATTTCCTCAAAGCCTAAAGGCAGTTGATTGACGGTTTCTATTTGTATTCGTCCCTTTTTCATTGGTCACCAATTTATCTTTTAGCGTTGTCGTGAAAAATAAACACTAAGTTTTACTCCTTGAGCACAGACGAGTGTGAAAATCCTTAATGGAAAATATTCACTTCGGTTCACCTCAGTGATTTGGAAGGTTTTTTTTCTTCAGGAAAACAAAAAAAAGAAATAAAAGAAATTTGTACGTCCGTCTTGGTCCGAAATTGTGACACTTCGTCTTAGTCCTTATTGACTTTGAAATTACTCACCACATTAGCTTGTCGGGTCTCATCGATGTAGTGCGTTGTTATTATCACAGTTTGGTTTCCATTTTTAGCGATATCGACTAGATGATCCCAAATGCTAGATAAATAGACGAGAAAAGGATAAGTTAATACTTTCGAATTAAGGCGATGGTATGTTATGTTATCGTGGACTCAATCTCAAACTTAATGAGCAAATTATAAGATGTCCTTTACAAGAAGTAATTGGAAAATTTGCTTTCATTTTAAACTCCTTAAAAAAGCCCTTTACGTTAAAAATAATTCATATAGTATATCAAAACGAAACTAGGTATTAATATTAGTTATCACAAATTAGCATCATAGATGCTATATGCTCCTATCTTGCAATGCTGAAGCCGATAGAAATAGAGAACATAACTAGTTCAATTTATACTCAACAAAATTGAAAATAATTAGATGATGCATTTGTATGCATCAATGATAGCTGATGGTATCAATGGCGAGATCTGTTGTTTGGAAAACGTCTGGGCGAAAGAGAAAGGTCGACCTGGAATTTGAACCCAGGACTACTGGTGAGTCCACCCTTTTAGATACGTACCTTTGTCGCAGAACTGGATCAACCCCAACAGTTGGCTCGTCCAAAATCAATAATTCGGGCTCATGTACCAGGGCAGCTGCCAAACTCATCCGTCGCTGTTGACCACCACTCAAATTTTTCACAAACTTTGAACCAGTCGGCAACTGAAGTAGCTGAAGTAGAAAATCAGCTCGCTCCTTGATTCGCTCGGTCTCCATGCCGGCAATCATTCCAAAGTATACAAGCGTTTCCTTCATCGTAAATTCGCCGTAGAGTGCTACTTCCTTTGAACAACACCGAAAATAAACAAAGTTCGTAGCGTGAGCGTTAAATCGCCAGCAAGTTCAACCGTGAAGGGAATTAACGACATCGGATTGGTTTCAATCTATAGGAAAATTTACCTGTGGCATATATCCGATTCGCGGTCCTGGCACGCCGGACCCTCGTGAGCCTGGCTGTCCACCCAAGACCCATATTTCGCCCGCGTTCAATCGACGTCGTCCAACAATGCAGGCAAGCAATGTTGTTTTTCCGCAGCCCGAAGCGCCTAGCAGTCCGTATCTGAAATATACAAAAGACGAGAAGATATTAAGTTACCTTGTTGGAAAATTGCAGGTAAATGGTCGATGAAGTTTCCTGCATGTTACATCGTTACACACACACCAACTGGAACCTGCCGGTCCAGGTTGGTCATCCTGCTATGCACTGAATAGACGACAAATCGCCATTATACTATACAGTGTACAGTCTCGATATGACACGAAGCTAATTTGCCGACATTGAATGGGCTCTGACCGTCCAATGGTCAACTCGCTGGCCTTACAGAGCTGTTCTGCGATTCCCCAAGGACGGTCAGCTTGAGTGAAACATATATGGCCAGTTCTACTATACGAATCGGGTTTTTTCCCATATAGTCGGAACGGAAACGGATGCATAATTAATGCGGGTGTAGAGTGGAAGTGTAGCCATACCAGAATTCGTAATGTAATGTTATCCTAGTTGCATTGAAGGCTCCACATCTCCATGGGCGTCTTCTTGGGCGTGCAGCACGAACCAGATCTCGAACTGAATCAGAAGTGGTCCAGTTCGCTATCTTGCAGACGTATGGCTGTTAAACCGAACGATTCAACTACATGACCTCACATTAAGTTTTAATCATTGACTACATTCGCTCTGTTTGAAAAGATTGGCTACGATTTAAGTGCTCAGCGATTAATTTTTTAATACCTCGCCATACCTGAAGGGCATTTTCGTTGTGCTTAATTCGCTGTACGTGATACTCCCAGATAGTCTGGGATTTTTTCCTCGAAACGTAAACTTTACGGTTGGTAAAATAAAAGATAATTCTGCAAAAGTCAAAAAATTTCATTGAACGCGGTTGGTTGGCTGCATAGCATTGCTCCCAATTATCCAAAAAAAAAAACAATAAATTTACTCGATAAATTTTCGTTTAGATATAATTAGATGTAGGAAATAATTAATAGTTTTTCCGATTTACCAAACTTTGAAACGAGCACGTGGCGTTTTTAAAAATCTTCCTTCTATTGTACTACCATGCACGTTATGGTATTTAACTGAACTCATGTGAATCAACCAGTTCGATTCCTATTAATTAGAAATGTCACTTGTGTAAACCCGTAAGTGTTACGCTGTTAAATTAAGTACGAGTCAACGCAGTTTCTACTTATTTAACTTCAAATTGGATACAGAGGTCATGGTTTTTAATTCCAGTCATAGCGTGGTTATTACATCCAGTTGTCCTTACAACCAGTTTTACCTAATTTTCTGGAAAAAACTGTTACCGCAACAACCAGTCTCCGTAAAAAATACCAAGAGTATGGACAAATCGATAAGAAAGCTAAGATCATTCAGTATTAGAAAAAATTTAATTAAGTTCTTATCAGGAATAATGTTTTTTAGGTTGTCAGTCGCATAGTAACCTACACCGCATCTCAGCATTAAACACGTTTCGGACTTTTACCTTTAAAACAATAAAGTAACGCCCATACTGTTGGCAGATAAACGGCAGTCAATTCGAAAAAATTGCAGTTAAATGACCAAAATGTTGTATTTGCTTGGTTGTACGACGTCGATCCGACGTGGGCTCTGGTTACTATAACTTTAGAGATATTATTATCTTGCGGTAGTTGGGACTTGGTCCTGAATACGAAAAATTTCCGGAAAATGAAGCGTACAAGGTCAATAGTTGAAATTTTGTAGGTTGAGTTCAAGAGCAGTTTAAATAAATCTTTATTTTGAATATTACTTAACATCATTACAAAACTGCTGAATTTAAGTCGATGTGCACCGGAGATGGATCGTTTACGAGTTAACTGTTCCAAAAGAACACTTCATTCAAGTGAGTGAGTAAAGTAATTCACTTCTTTTGGTGAACTAGTTCCATTAGATACGTGACAAAAAACTTTACCCAGACTCCGACCTTTTTTTCTAGTCATCACCTTGTAAATGTAAATACCTTTTTTTTTGGTCATCATCTTCTAGATCTATAGAGCTTTTTTGCATCTTCTCCCCTTAAGTTGAAGTCTATAAATGAACTGAAAGAACGAACTAGTTCGCAAGTGAACGAAGGAACGAAAATGAAGGAACAATGGAACGAAAATGAAGGAACTATGGAACGAAGAGTTCCGGAACTACTTCACTGAACTCGTTCCTTAAAGTGAGGGAAGTACTTCACTGAAACGAACTGCTTTGCCCATTTCGCACAGAAAAGTAAACAGAAAATAAAGTGGACATACACCAAAAATATAAAACTGTTATAGTATTATAGAATAATCCCCCCACCTTCACATAGTCGCTTTACCTTTTGAATTATTTCCCGTTCGCTCTTCGGTTGATTAAATACCAATTCATAATAATTGCTTCGATTTGGAAGGTGAAATTTACATTGCAGTCAAAAACCAACGGCGGAATAATTTGAAAATTATTGCTGGTTACTGTAAAAATGTTTTACCCCGTCATCGCATCAATTACAATAATTTTAAATAAATGATGGCTTTCGCGGATAAAATGTTAATGCGCCCTAATCTAGGGAAAATGTTAACTAAAATAGCCTCCCAGGTAATCCTCCGCAAATACGCCAATGGTCAATTAGTGCCGAATGGTTTTGCGTAGGGCTGACATTAACTAGATTAGCTTTCACACATAGAGATGATATCGTCCTGCTATTGCCATTCTGTTCTGCACTTATGTGGCTGAAGCTCGTCGTCCTGGTACATCGAAACGGATTATCAACTTTGTGGGTGGAGGGCCGACTACTATACCTCAAAATTAACGATCCACATTTGCAATTCGAGATAATTTTCGGGAAGGACCGCGTATGAAATTTTAAACTTAAATAGATACGGAATTGATTAACCTGTGGTTATCCGAGGCGGTTGTTATACGTACGGTTCATTAATATTTTAAACAATAGAGTATTGGTGCAAGTTATGAACAGAATAGGTAGCCAGGTTTTTGCCATTTTCATACATTTTGGCATAGATCATAAAAATGCTAAAAAAAATTGATCGGCGTTCCATACTTAATAGTTAACATTTTTTGTTTGATCTTTTATGTAGATAATAGTATTACAAAGTAACAGTTGAACGACACAGTGACGTGCTGCAATGGGGGTCATAAAACGAGTGACTTATGTATATCCATTATGACTACAAGAAAAAAAAATCATGATTCTCTTTACTTTCCATCTTTTACACCATCACGTCTTAAACCCCACACCCCAAAAATTTGTCTCACTCCGAGGAGTCTACTCGGCCAAAATCAAAATTTATAAGATCATATCTGGTACGGTTCTTGAGATATAAAAATAATTTTTTTTAAATTGCTCGGCAGCAGGGGCCGTGCGCCATCAACTCGGTAAAAACATTTACATTTTGATAAATCCTATAATATATACGATCAAATTTAATCTTCCTGAAACAATTGGCTTGGAAGATATTGTCATCGAAAGTGCTTCATCAGAACCCAAGTCGTTGTCTATGGTTCTAGTATCCACAAAACTTCAAACTTCTGACATCAACCGTTCAGGAGATATTGGTTCTTGAATATTTCGATCCCAGCCTTCAAGCGTTTCGGCCACTTATAGTTAGTCACCCCACTACCAAACCTTTAAATTTCACATCAATTATATAGTTTATTACAAAAAAGTAACAAATTAAGAATATGCTGAGTGAGTGAGCACGATTGCTTTCCCAATCGAAATGAAGTCCCTTTTATTGGAGTGATTTCAAAATCATATACTAATTTTGAATATTACATAGTTTTGATCGTGACTTTAATCCAGGATATGGTTCTACGGTGCTAGGTCTACTTGAAAGGTATAAGTGACACTTGAATCAGATGCTCAATAGTACTCGATTTTACCTGTAACTGAACTGCGAGTAAGAACACTTCGAAGGTACTCTCAAGTTTGCAACTATCACTGTCAGTAACTCTCGAGAGTAATAACCACACGCGAATAGACAAAGTAATTTTTCTAATTTCTTAGTAACACATTTAACTAAAACATTCTGATGTATTCTTTAATTTTTTTTTTTAATTAATTTCATTTACAAACATGCAATGAATTTAATTGCTCTCCAATCGTTCGTTTGGACCATGTACGCCTGTACTTTTACTGAAAACATTTTATTTTTATTACATAGTAAACATCAATAGTAGCAGCTCACTGTTCCAAAAATTATCCACCTCTACATAATTTCGTGCGAAAATATTGAACCATTATTTGGGTGTCAACATCAGAATTCGAATCGACTACGAAATTTAATTTAAATACACTGAGGTAAATGAAATTATTATTTTCCGTGATGTCGTTGATCAAAAAATGGTTGTGTTGCATACAAAACAATTTCCAAAGTTTCCGATTTTTTTTTCTGAAATTTTTATTGTACTGATTTAGACCAGATGAAAATGGAGGGTCCGGACAGGATACCCCGGCGGGACTAGCACTACATACTTTATTACACGGAGTTGGGGAATTGAATGCAAATTTGTTCGCATGTTTTTTATATTATGCCACTTATAATTATGAAATTTTTGTTTTACAGAAACCATTCATTGAATTTATTGCACAATGAACAATTAACAAATGCTGTGCAAGCTGCAATTAAAAAAAAGCACACACTATGTTTCAGTGTGTGATGCATGCAATAGTGGTGCTGTTTTTAATTTGTTACGCTTTCATAATTTTTATAAAAAATGTACGTATACGTGAGCTACGTGAATGTTCTTCGAATGGCTTTTAATAATGCAAATGACCTTAAGTTTTTATTAGCAACTTATACTTGAAACAGAATTATATCTTCTATTTCAATGGCTTTCGATTTTATTTCAATTGTTTTTTTATGATTAAGAAGATTAGGCCTGATGTTTGAATACAGTCATCAAGATTATTTCTTCACCTGTGGAAATCGTTCTATCCACATAATTCTTGTTCTTTTTTCCTGAATTAATAGAATTAATTCAGGTGGACTTTGTTGGGCTCAGTAACAACTATGTAACGAACTGTGACTTAGAGGTTAAATTGACTTCGATGATGCAGCATCGAAGGTGCCTTTTCGTATTTGCCACGTGTTTCAAATATATTGTATTGTAGTCGTGAAAATTTTAATAACCATAAATTATTGCCTTTTCATTGGAACAAAAGAAAAATTGAAACTAATGGCACCATAAAAAAATATAGAAATATTTGTTACAAGTTCAGAAATTCTATGATTGTTTGCATGACACGTAGCCATTAAACATTGGTGCCACATAAAATGAAAATCATGAAAAGCCGCATGACATCAGTGGGTTAATTACAGTGCCTTTGAAATTAGTTTTTATTCGTAGTTTTTCTTCGCTGCTGTCAGGATATGAGGATCGAGAAATGTAATTAATTAAAGTAACTTATTCGTATAATAGTCGAAGTTTTTTTTTGCTCAAAATCTCAAACTATGATGAAATTATTATATAAAGCGACGTCCTTTTCTCTGTATATCAAAAGAGGCTAATTATCCCTAGAATGAAATTCTAAGAAGTTTCTTACTGACTCATCCTCAAGTTCTTTTCATGAGTCGTTTCCAAAAAGCTATGAGGATGAAAGTACCTATATTATTAAAATGTTATGCGAAAAGGACATTACTTAAAAAAGATGTCGTGCTACGCTGTCGTACATTAATTCAAGAATAGGGTTTGACGGTTCAAAAGTAATTCCGAACAAAACGAGAACCGTAAGCAGCTCATTCCATTAAGATCATGTGACCGATAACTTTGCTATCATCAATTTAACATTTTCAGATTGCAGAACAACAGTGTAGAAGATAAGATTGGGAGTTACAAAGAAAAGTCAGATTTGTGATAAAAAGGCGACGAATTGTGGAGATTTGAAGCTTTTAAGGTTCTACCAAAACTATAGAGCGGTATTATAGGAAGGATGTTAATGACTTCAATAGCTTTTCTGGAGTTGCAAGTGACTAAACCTATTGGCATACTTTAAAAACAAATACAATTTTAAAGTTTTCTTCTAAAATGTGTGTATATAAAGCAAAAATTCAAGTTTAAATTTTACAAAATAAAGGTCAAAAGTTATCTCTCCTTAATCTCCCGCTTTCCCCCTGTAAGTCGTAGTCCGTCTAGTGTTTCTAGAATCCGAACCGCCTTTTTATTACCTAAATATGTTATTATATTTTGGTAAAATTTCAACTTAATTAGATCGCTTTCTTGTAAAAATATGAAGTCGAAAGTATGTACTTACTTTATTTTATCCAGTTCGCTCTCCCTATTCAAAAGAGGACTTTCCTCAATCTTTAATAAATTTTCACTCCCAGTTGAGTACCAACAATTTCGTGTAGTGAATCAATCGTTTACTACACATTATATTTATATCGAATTATACACGGAAGCCTGCCTGTCACTTTGTAATGTTCATGCTAAAAATTTGAAATTTGTGAGTACAAAACAAGTGAGTCCTTTCCCTTGAAAAATTTACTTCCATTTTTACATATGTACATACCATGTATATATTCGTAGTGTGATTTTGTGGCACTGTCAGAGAAGTGGAAGAGGCCACGTGTGACCAAAAACTACACAAAGCACATGTAGTTGATGCAATACCAGTGGAGCACCTATAGAGAGGTTCGTCATACCATACCAATAATAAGACCTGTGCTACTGTATATGCAAGCGAAACGTGGACTCTAACCCAATAGACGCATTTGAACGAACAATTCTTCGAAGAAGGACCAATAAGAGAAGGCCTTGAATGGAATAACAATGGGTGTATATCTTCTATGACGACCCAACGCAGGGGGTGGTTTTAGGGGTTCAAACCCCCCCCCTCCCCCGGAAATGATGTAGTTACATACGCAAAACTAAATGTAACTTGCACTCAACGAGTAAATTTGTATGAACCCCCCCCCCCCCCCCCCCCCCGAAATATTTTTCTGCGTTCGCGCCTGTACGATGGCAAGCCATGTGGAGCGGTAGAGCTCAGGCCAAACAACCGGTGGGGACATCCGCGGGATAGATACAAGGACTCAGTTGACGCAGATTGCAGATCGGTTCTTAGATGCACAAATTAAAGGACGCGAGCGCTGAACCGAGATGACTTCAGACAATGTATCCTGCAGGCCCTGGCCCGGTTTGTGCGCTATCGCGCCATTGATGATGATGATCGGTGTTATTAAATTATTCTCAAATTGATGGCAGAACATCATAATCCACTAACTTTTTGATATCATTCCCTAAATTCTGTTTACTAATTTTTTTACTAGTTTTATTACTACCAAGGTCCCAAGATAGGCCCAATGATGGACATAACTTGAATTTCCTTCCGAGAATTTCCCATGAAAATCCTCGCAAAATGTGTGCGAATCCTGTGCGTAAAAAAATGTTATTAATGAACTGCCATAAATATTCCTCGAAGAACTAATGAGGGCATAAAATTGCCTGTGATTTTTCCATTTCAACCATCAGGAGGAAGTCATTTCTTTTGCATAGCCGCACAACGAAATCTCTTATATAACAAATTTGATAATATTGTGATTTGCTGGTTATAAGCAAAACTGACAAAATCCAATTAGCACACGGTAAATCCAACAGTCAACACGGCAGCACACTAAAGTTTCTTAATGTTATGATCAGGTGGGAAAAAAATTGCAGCAATTACCGGCTTACCGGCGGTTTTTCGGTATTAGCTCGATTAGTCGTTATGTAGCTCCACACGCTAGATTAGTTCCAATAGTTGGTTGCTGTGAATTGTGCCCGTTTTGAGCTGATGTACGCTCGAGATTGTGGTCACAATCGGTCAAAATTCCGTGAGAATGTGTCACACACGGCGATTATCAAGTCTTGCAATGTAGGCGGCGGGTCGCGTAAATTGTAAACAACATTTACCAGAGCTCAATTACTCCACCTCCGGATTTGTACTTGCAAGTGATTTTAATAAGCCGATTGCATGCGAAGGGAAAACCTAGTTGTTCGTCGTGTATACACTAACACCTTCTCTAGGTCGTTTCGTATTTGCTCAATTAGACAACAGTACCGCACAACCTGGCGTACCTACTTCGTGTACTTGCAGTTGTGCGTATTTATTATGAAATCCACACCAACGCGAATAATGCAAAATTCGCGTATCTCAGCTGATCTTAAAATGTTGGTGATGCTTGCACAAGTCTAAGTAGTCGTAACTATACTGCATCAGGAAATTTGCGGGGCTTATTGTTGAATTTATACGATGAAATTAACGTGTAAAACTGCAAAATTAGCAAATCGTTCGCTACTCCGTGTTAAATGTACTATGAGTACTTACTCCCATGCCAATTTTGTAACAATTTGTTGATTTAAAGGTTAGATTTTCGCGCGGGCCTTTTATTTAGATATGAGTTCCCTCGAGAAGTATGTGATACTATACTGTTCATCTTAACAACTAATTATAGCTCTAGGCAATGAGTAAAACAATAGCAAATACATAAGATAATTTGTCAAGGAAAAGTACAAAATAAAAACCGTACCTACTTAAAAAAAATTTAAAATATAATTTACATTCCATATCAACGCTAAGAAATTAAGATGCGATCGCAATACGTTTTAGAGGCATTGCATTTTATACTGTCAAATAATGAAAATATTCTACTTCAGGCATTTTTTTCGTAATTAATTGTCTTGCAGGCCACATCACCTTGTTCCCATTAACAAGTGTAAATACCGCCTTAAGGATAAAGATTTTCATCCAACCCCGGAAAAGTCGTGCTATCTAAACTGGAAGTTGTTCTACAAACTAACAAGTTGTCGCTTGAAACAGTCACTCCTTTTACAACTTATATTTTCCAAACACCATTCGACTGAATCGCACTGTAAGAATAATTAGACCTTCGTTTTACTCAAGCGATTCCATCTACCCTTGACCGGCAGAGCATGCAAGGACCTACCCTTTCGGATGTATCTACAGAAGGACAAAGGCACCTTCGACCGGAACTACTTTTTCTATGCTTTCAGGATAATTATCACAGTGGAAATTGAGTCGCTTGTTCGCGTTCAAGTCACTTCTCGCTTTTTTTCTAATCTTTGACCAAGCGCAATTTAATTTTCTTGAAAGCTTAAAGTCTTAAAAATAATTAAGGGGTTTGTAGTAGTTGTCGTTGAACCAGGGTCGTAAGGGCTAATGGCTGAAAGAAGGAGAACGACAGGGAAAATCCAATTGTTTTCAATTGGGCTGGGATAACCAGTGTAAAAGGCTTGAAGGGAACCTCGACAATGGCAGGAAACATTTTTTGCAATAATTACACAGAGTGACAATTCCGTTTACGTAATGATAATGACGAGGCGCTAATTTTCACACACAATTATAACGAAATGAAGACGAGTATTTATCTTGGGATATCACATCGAATCTGAGGCATGTATCTTATAGCTTACCATGAACGAAACCATTCACAGCTATTTTCAGTCATTAGATACTCGTTATGTGGTTTTGAGATATATTTTTTTAAATGTACATAGTTGGTAGTATCTGCTAAATAAGTATATTATTTCAGTAGCATGTGACTATAAATAGGAATTATCAAATTTCATAGCGTTACGGAATAAAATCTTAATCAGATCACTTCTGTTAGTCATTAGTGGTGTGCAAAAAGTAATTATTCGATACTAACTATTCGTTACTTGAAACGAGTACCGAGTATCAGATACTACTTTTTAAAAGTATTCGATACTGACCCGAATAAAAAAATTCCCGAGTCTAAGCTGATGACCTTTTTTTTTAGCTTCTCACATTGTATCCGACGACATTCTTTTGCCGAAAAAATTTCCCCGGTCTAACCTGATGACCTTTTTTTTACCTTCTCACATTGTTGTTCGCGACTTTCTTTCGCCGCATGTTTTTCACCAGGAAGTACTCAATACAGTAACGAATACTAAGTAACGAATACTAAATTAAAGTATTCAGTCATTATTCGTTACTCAAAAGTAATCGCATTGCACATCACTATTAGTCATGACACGTGCTATACAATATAATTTGCTTTGTGACCTTTAGATGTTAAATGTCTTAAGGCTTACTAATACGCCATAGTTCGTTAAAGAGAATCACTTGGCTTGAATAAATTTTTTTTACGAAATTCATAATTGAGATAAACCGAATTGTTTCTTACATCATTTAAATATTGCGATATTCAACCCTAAACAAGTGAAAAATATGTTTTCACGAGTTCCGACATATTCTTAGATCTGATGGGATATCAAATTGGATTTTCTTGTCACAGCATTTTATTGAAACATCTTAAGTAGGTACTATTAGTGGTATTCTTGACCATTAAAAGCGGTTGAATGATTTTGTCAAATTCCACCATATCTCTTTGTTCTGAGGAGATTTCGAATAGGATCATTGACAAGCTATTACATATTAGTGATTAGAACTCCCTATTGAAAGTTAAGTAACAAAATTCTCTCTCACACCCAAAGCCTCTTAAATATTAAATCGAATATGACTCTTACAGTTCTCGTACCGAAGTAGGAGTTGTTTGACACAATTGCACAATACTTTAAAAATTTACACTAATTTACACAAAGTTCAATAGTATAGAAACAAACTTGAACTTGGTAAACTGTTGTTATAGAGTCTAGACTTTGAAAACTATCAAATCTATTTACGAACTTAAGTACCATCGAGGAACCTTATGGGAATAAATTGAATTTTCAGCACTTGAATTCTGAAAGATGAGATTCCTTGGGCCAAAAGAAGAATATCAAAAACACGCAGGTGTTTCAAGGGTGTCAAGGGTGTGCCGCTGTTCCAAAAATTATACTGCAATCGTTATGTATACATTGGGCTCAACCGGTACTCCAAAAGGCGTTCTACTCTCTCACGATTTTCTATACATATAGTATTCTCATTTATTTACACTTTCTCAAGTGACTTTTAAATTTACTGGTGTATTTTGACCTTCAAGCCTGTACACTTGACCTGCGTAGCTTAATGTAATTTACGTAATTACATACTATAATGATGAAGAAGGCGAGTTTATGATCTCTCCAAGATACTGGAAAGCATCCCACGCTAATGCAAATTTAGTGACGGCGAAGTTTGTAAGCACGTGTTCAGGTATAATGAAAATATTTTGACTAGCAATGACCATCTTGAAGTGCTCTCTAAAGAGATGTATGACTTCATATATGCAAAGTTAATAGCACACCTCAGTTCCCTACATTGTTTCAACACTTCTAAAGCTGAATCACTGGTATTCGTGCGATATGACTAAAATTTCGAATTCCAATCAACCTCTGTAAATGCGAATAAATTCGCAAGAAATGCTGGTAAAAACCGAGTATCAAAGCAAATACCATAATTAAAATGAAGTTTAAATTATAAGTAAACAATAGCACGTCCATGGCGAGGGCACAAACTGGTCATAAACTGGTCATAATTCAGCATATCTGTTATGAAATCGGTCGCATAACTCGGCGAAAATGGCACTAAACGGTGAGTCTGCACACGCTGAAAATGGCAAAGGCCCATAAACATCCACCTTGACTCTTCCATTAATTCCATGGAGGATGCGAATGTAGCTGGCATTGGAGCAACCAGCCTATACCTTAACATGAGCTACAAGTATAACTACAGATAACTAGTGCTATAAAACGTACATTTTATGATATTACTGGACTAGAGTAGGTATGTGATATTTGACTTACATGGCACCTTTCGGGACGGTCATGTTCAATCCGTCCAAGACTATGTTCGGATTTTTCGAGCTTCCATAGTTTTTCACAGCTCTTCGGACGCACACGGCCTGCTGCTTCCGCGATGCCAAAGTCGACGGTTGCGACATAAAAAGTCGCCTACGTGCGGCCAAATTGAGCTCATCCGCAACATGTTCGGGCGGCGGTATTCCTTCTGACTCAGCGTCCATTTTAAATGTACCTGTAAATTGAAAAAAAAAAAATAGAAGAAATATTTTGTAATCGAGTACATAGAGTGCATGACATGGGCTTAAATTGGAAAGCACTCTGTCGGAATGGCCGACATCAGGACGGATGATGCAAGGTGGAGTGAGTCCGAACCCCATGATCCAGTTCAATAAACTGAAATACGCTCAACACGCCAAATTTGATGGGATTGCCGCACGATAACGCCGCACACGTGCATGAACATCCTTCGCATCGATTGCCGATCCAATGTAATTGATACATCGCACCAGGTATGTACGAGTGGCTAGTGATAGTGATATTTGTGCAATGAGCACTCGTTTATCCGAATACCTGACGATACGTTCAAACAGGTCGCAGGTTAGGGCTTGGCATCAGGACACTACTCTAATGCCCGGCACGTTCGACCCAGTGGACCGTATATGCAGCTCCGTAATCCTTAACTTGCCTCCTCACACACACACACATACAACTAAACGGCAAATAATAATATCCCATTATAAATTTAACATTCGATTACGTGCATTTTGCATTCTAAATCGTTTCTAACGTATCGGGAAGTTTATTCAGGACAGGCACGATATGTTTTTTGAATTGACAATTTCGATTTGAAACCGCAACCGTTGCTTTTTTACGAACTGGACGCGTGGTGTTTTATTTTAAACGGATTGCGATATATTTGCAGGATCCTTGATCAAATTGGTTTTGCATATTTGACCAGGAAGCGTTTGTAATTGTTGTTGTATGGATTAGTTGTGCATAGCCTAATGCGGTGAGTCAAGTTTATAATATTTTAAATGAAATGGGGGTTTCCCGCACTTGAATTGATTCAAAGGGAAGGACTGTTTTGATGAACTGGAAATTATTCAGTCCTGGCGACGCAAATGGGAATGATACGTTTGTCATTTTAATCAAGATTCACCCACAATCATGCAATTGAATGCGCTACACTAGAGATAGTCCTGATTCGACATAATTATTCTGGACAGCATACAATTATTTATGGTAGAAGTGCATATTGTTGACAATGACGGACTAAGCATACTATGAAACTGTTTATGAAACAGACGCATCGAGAGTTTGCAGTTTTTGATTTTACAAAGCACCTATTTTTGTTAATAATATGTGAAGTTAAACTGATTATTATTATTATTATTATAAAAAACGGGTAGGTACCTATATGCATATGTATGTCTAGAAGATGGATATTTGGAAACTACTAACTTTGTTACTACTCATTTTATTTTGTTCGGTAGTGGCTATTTTGATACCAAGTTTTGGTTCCCAAGTTCAACTAGTCCTACTCCACTTCTCGAAACGTTGTTTCCTAGGATCACTAAATGTATTTAAATCAATTAACATTCAAATAACGAACGATTTTGTTTCCAGCTAGCAAACCACCAACAAACTTTTGCCAACTTGTCAAACTGCAAACTGTAATCCGCTTATAAGCCGACAAGCCAGCTATGTATACTTCAAAAATAATTTCCTATTCAACTTCAGAAACCAGGATTCATAAACTGCCGGGAAATCACAATTTTAATTAATTATTCCGCTGTACAATGAATGAATGAATACCTTGGTCCTGCGATAAAGATGATAGTGGCAACTCCATAGAAGTACAGAGGCCTCCGATTCAACAACCTAGACCATTTCAATACAGCAATATAGCTGTTCATCGTGCCTCCCTTAAGGGATTGAACGTAACGTTGTGTATTTATCGAAAGTCGGAGGATAAAATCGATTTGAACTCTGACCTGAAACGAACCGAAGCAATTACAGGCCTTGCAAATCCAATTACGGAATTTAATAAGACGTGCAATTAGTAGCCGAAAAGTTCTCGACTCGATTTCGTTATCCACTACGAATAAAAGATGAGAATTTTGAGCGGAATAAATCGCGTCGGCAAATTATCATAGCCGGGCTGTATACATATATGTATGAAGTAACTGTCGGGCAGCACCAATGTGGACTTGCCAAATTAGCAGATCGCCAAGTAACCAGTTCTCCAAGCTGCGGCTGCGGTGACCTCAAAATTACAATTAAGTAACAATTTTTGTAAAAATCGACGCAGTCTGAGCCACTAACCGGTACGACGGTACGATCGAAAGTGAAATTATTAATGACCATCGAATCGATGATTTTGTAATAAAAATGTATCTAAAACTCTCATTTCAAGGCCATACCGCGGCTTAGAGCGGCTGGAGTATTTTTTGGTTGTCTTTAGATACACTGAGTCTGAGTCCAAATCGAGACGATCTAGCAGATGTGAGCGGCTGTTTGGTAATCTTAGCAAATCTTATTGCGGCTGTTACAAAAGTGAAGGTTGTGACTATCCAGCACAAATAGACTTGGCGCTAGGTCAGTTTGAGCACAAATATTTTCCAATACGAACAGCTGAACAATATTTTGTAATATTCGAAAAATTAAGCCAATAAGTCAGTAAGCGGTTTACGCTAAGCGGTATATAAATCGCTACTTGTTTAACGAGATCTCACGCTTTTGACTGTAAACCATTAAACTGAAACAAGTTTATCTTCTTTGTTTATTTTTCCATAATTTCGGCTTGTAAATACAAAAATTTAGTAAGACTAGGAAAATATCATAGTCTGCACAGAGCTTTATTATTTTTCTGAACAATGTCATGAAGTGTTTTTAAGATAATGAGAGTTACATATTTATGTCGTGTTGAACCCACTTACTACTGAATGCTTTTAATTCATTTGATAATTTTTAGTGTGAAAAAAAGGTGATACCTATGCTAGATTTATAAATCGTGATTTTGAATATTGTCTCTTCAAAAGGTGGTTATAAAATTTAAATTAAAATGAGCATTAAACTGTATTTTTATTTACGAGTTATTTGTAAAAACTAACGTAAGAATGTGCCTTATGACGTTTTTTCGACTAGTTATATCTTTGGCTTCGTTTATCATCTTGATTTTTTTTATATACCTATGTACATATGGATATAATTTTTTGAAGAATTTTTGAATATATTTTTGAATTTGGTACTCTTCAAGTACCAGGAGTGGAATTTTCTTTACTAAGTTATTCGTAAAGTAATTGAACCGTGTACAGCTAGAAATTCATTAAACCTTCAATGCAATTTTGTCAACGACCGAAGTGTACGGCGGACAGACGGATATATTTCCTTTTTTTCCTATTTTATCGTATAATTATGTATCCCGTTGTATGGCAGGTTCAATTTTGTAAGAAAATTTTTATTAAGGCAACTCGAAGGAGCTTTAATACTGAGGGTGTTTCCAATTTCTTAGACCAATCGAGAATACAACTGCAACCCCAACCTCGTAATCTAATCTCAAAGCGCACAGCCACAAGGTATGTACCTGACATTGACACCTCAGGTAACTAGTTGATACAGTAATCCAATTATCTGCTAAACAATCATCGCCTAGAACCAACTGTGGGAGTCAATACTGTACATACATCACGAATGCTGTTCATTTACTCTACTTAGACCATTAGGACTTAGAGCAATAAAACCTTTAAGAAAATTCTTCTTCGGTCGGATGCACTACGTGTAGGAAAAATTTCTAATTGATAATTGTAAATTTCTCAAGAAACATAAAATTGTTACGCAATATGCTTCTTAAGAATTCCATTAGACACATTTAAAACATTTTATTGTAATTGTTCATGTTTTCAGTGTCATTAGTGTTTACAATGATCTCGTCTCGTCTCGTCTTAATGATTTAGGGATCCTATGCGTAAGCATAGACAAGAGGTCAGATTCATTTTGTATCTGCGTTTGAAAATAATTATGAAGAAAATTAGCATTAACATGGCATTTACGTCGGGTACGAAAAGTCAATGTTATCGTCTGTTATTATACGAAAAGTAACAAATAGTCAAAGGCTGTGCATTTCACGATTAAAGTCCTTCAATTACATCGGGTGGATGATTATTACATTTGCATGTTATTCGAATATTAGTCAGTATCTAATAAATGAGTTTGTTAATTTCTTGTAGCTTTTTCTTGCAACACGATGCGTGCGATGTTAAGTGTAAGTGTTAGTAGGTAGTAAGGCATTTATTGACTGTCGAGATGGCATAGGAACTGGAGTTATTATTGACGTCTGATTTGCATTATATTCCATGAATAGAAAACAATGTATTTATTAGCAGTTAGCTTAAAATATATACATCTACATAGAATGAAATGAATAGTGGCAATTATATGCCATTAATACGTTCTGATACTAACTGACAATCTTTCAGCGCAAATTGTTTTATATAGGACAAGATAAGAACAAGAAAACAAGTTTATTTTTTTGCATTTTTCAAGGTATTTTGTAAATTTTTTACACTACCCTAAAAGTAAATTATTACTCTGCAAAAGTTGTTTTGACAGTAGTGGATTTATTCCAACGATGCCTAATTGCTTTAACTTTTCACATCTAGATGGCGCTGAGACTGTGATCCGCAATTATGCATTAAACTATAAAATTCCATTAACTATTCTTAAAAATATAACTTAAGGACTTTTGGTGTATATTCAAACGACAGAATGTCCCCAAATATTTTTACAACCTGCCTCATTCACATTCTCGCTTACTCTATGAAACTTTATCTAACTTATGGAAGAAAATTAAATATTGAACTACATATAGGTAAGTATATGTAAGACTGGAACGAACAAAAATTGTGAATAAAATTCAAAACAACCAAACTAGTAAATTTAAGTTGAAAATTTGAAGCATAGAGAACTTTCTTTTGTTGAAAAATTTTAGTTATCCAGAATTCCTCCAATGACGGACTACAACCTAAAGTCATACTATTATTATCGCAAACATAGGTAAGTTGGTATGATACATTATTTTTAAAAAATCACAGGTAAATAGCAAATAGTTGTCTGACTTAGCTAATCGTGGACTATGTTTCTAAGGAAAATTTCATCAGAAACTACAAATTTCAACGAATAGACGTAAATTCTCATAGCCATTTATGCGTTGTGTGCACTTCACTTTAGCGTTCAGACGATGCTCTTTATTTTCTCTGTTTAATTTAAGTAGGTAGGTACGATGAGTACCTGATAGATTTACGATTTTACACGCAATAAGAATTCATGGAATTCAAGTTTTGCGTCAACATCTCGATACGAATATTTAAACCGGTTTGGTTTTATTTTATTTTGTTTTTTAATTTTACGAAATATAAAAATAGGTTTTTCCCCGACCTTCGGCCGATGACTTGAAGTACATCTGGTTTTAATTATAACCTACCTCTAGTAAAACTACTTACAAGAGCATAGTTCGCGTGCTGGATATTGTGCTTAGTCATGATTAATTGTAATAAAATCAACTACAATCGTGGTACATAGAAACGACTTGTTTATTACAAATACACCTAATTATTGCAAATAGTCGAGATTATGTCGATTATTGTTTTCATAAAGTTTGATTTCATGAACCTGTTTTTGTTGAAAATTTCTACTCCGGAATAGTTACATTTAAAATAGGTTGTGTTTTTTGTACATTTATACAAAGCAGAGTAGGGTAGAAAATGTATACTAGGCATGTTTTCCTACTATAGGCGTTTTTTTGTGCATTTATTCAGAGCAGAGTAGGGTAGAAATTTTAAACTAGTCGTGCTTTCCTACTTTCCATAGCCATAAGTGGCAGGCTTCAAGAAAAATAAACAACCGAGGATCGACCTTTCTTTCCGGCATGTTCACATTAGGGCTACAATCATTTTTTTTTTTGAAACTGCCATGAGTGTTTTGCTGAATCGAATAGTGTTATACTTAAAAACAGAAAAATTAATCTAAGTGTTATTTACTATCATTGATTTCTTATTATTTTTTATCCATAGTGCAGTATTACAATTCAATTGATCCGATCCATAAGTAACATGTTTTTCTCTGTTACTACATTTTTAAAAAACTATAAATATTTAAGTCTAGTTACATGTAATGTAATACAAATAAAATTATTTTAACTTTTTTTCTTAATTTTAGTTTCTTCATGGATAAGAATGTGAACGGCGAATAAATTTTGTAAATAAATGCAAACAAAACAAGACTAATTACGGAGGGAAAGCAATTAATGACAATAATGGGGCTTTTATTATCACAAAGAACAATTTATGATAGTTGTGCAATCAAGCATTATATATGTTATATCTTTACAGAGTTTGAATACAAATTCCATTCAAGGCGTACCCTATGTTTAAGAGAAGGTAAAGCTTTTTTAAATATCTGTAGAGCCTGAATAGCTGAATAGATCCTGCGTTTCGGAAGGTATGTCAGAACTGTTGCCAGTTTAATTTCGAATAACGTACATAAACGAATATTCACAAAATATGTCGAAGATTTGGTTCATAAAAGTTCGCAAATTTATCGTAAGTAAACCTTTAACCTCTAATGAGTAGTAGTAGTAGTAGTAGTAGTTACAGGTTTCTTTAAACCTCCTGAAAGCGGCGAACATCCCGATTCCAAGCGATTATTATTTTTCATTCCTATGCTTCCGCATATTATCCAAGACCCAGTTCCATTCTGATCGGTGATATCCACAGTGTAGTAAGATTCTTCATCTCTTCCACCATTTTCCCCATTACAGGTAATCAGTCTAATGGTCGGATTCATGAACATACCTGTACATTCTTTTCAACAAAGAAGCAAAATTTTGACTGTTAGAAAAACTATGATCTGATGTGATAGCGCGATACAATTCTAGTTCCTACACTTTAATAAAGAGACACGACACATGATGGAATGATGGAAACTTTTAATTTAATTTAATTTATTCCACAAACAACAATTCAAACTACCCACTTAATCTTCTTCCTTATTCCATTTCCGGGCAAATATTTATATTTAGTCACTTTTATCTATCCGTAGCACCTCATTGGCTTGAACTATTGCAAAAAAAAATTCGTCAGTTTCTTAATGAAGCACTTTGGTAATATGTTAGCTAGCAGCTTAACGAGATAATTTTTCGACTTGTTAAACTAATACATAACAAATTCAACACAAATTGTTTTTTCTTAAGTGCATCGTAAAATAATAAAACGCTAATTTTGCAATGTCCGTCTTATTTATGAATTTTGTAACTGAAGCACTGGATGATCGGCAAACTTACTCGTAGTATAGCTGCGTAATGCTTAGGTGCATTGTACATAGTAGCCAGGTATATTTCGTCATTCCACTTAGCGCTTAATGCAGCAAAATTCAAATAGCGTAAATACAAAATAAAGCCAATTCAACGACCTTGGACCGAATTCGAGAGACGATAAATAAATGCAACAACAACAAAACACTAAGAAAATTCAATTATTTATAACAAAAACTCACTTGAGTTGTTTGTCTTGAGATGCTGCTATGGATTCGATGCGGCCCACACAAACAAGGACTAGGCAATGACGGTGTATCCTGGATTTCTTGATTTTATTTTTCACAACCACAACCACTATTCTTCCCTAAAACACAAAATTCACAACACTTTAATTTCGAGAAAAATAACAGATTTTTTTTTTAAATTCATCACATGCGCTTCAAGTTTAGCGTTAACTTTTGGCGAGCGGTAAAAGATCAAGATCAAACCAAAACCACGACGTATGATCGCGTACTAAAGTCGTACAGGTAGGTGGCTTAAAGGTGAGAGAACGTGTTCATCTCGATCGGCTAGCAAACCAAAGAAATATTTCTTGGAGTTGGAATGGGGGACTAGACGAGCGATAGTGGGAGATTCCCCTTGGACATGACGTCACTAATATTGGTCAATTGAACTGGTCAGGTGTATCAGGCTGGTTATTTCGCTACAGCTATAAATTTGCGATCGCAATCGCTACACTAGCAACCGCGGCTCTTAGCCTTAGCCGAATCTGAGACTAGACTAATTAGTGCATTACTCGGTTTGCGATCGCACCTTGGCGTAACAACAAAGTGTTTCAGCATTCAGTTGTTGAACGGTTGGGAAGTTTCTTAAGTCGAGCGTCACTGAAATTTTTTACGCTGTTTAAACAAAATGAAATTGACACTCGTTAAACGTTACTTGAACCTTAACCCAAGACGTTTCATTACTAAGGGGTAATTAAAAGGATTTTTACGACGCATTTTTTACAGCAGTTTCATATGCATGTGTAACATTACTAATTTAGTGTGAAGTAATAATATGTATAAAACGATTCACTTTACATTTTTTGTATTATGAAACATTGTAGATAATTTATTGTTTCTATAACTTTGTAGTGTTCTAACGAGTCGATCATTAAACATTTTTACAATTGCTCGATAAATAAAATATTATTCACGTAATGTTACTAAAATTTCAGAGATCGTGATCAGCAACACAACACAAACATAAGAGCTTATATTTAGATTATACTTAATTTGAAATTGTCTTTATTCCTTCAATATATACATTTTTTAACTTAAGCTAATTTTAATGATTCGGTGGTGAGACTAATTCGAGAACTTTACATCCTTAATAATTTATATGTAATAATTGAATTTATATTTGTTTTTAATCGTTTTCTTCTGGCATTAATTGATTTAGGGAAAAAGGAGTGAAACCGTATAAATAACTTAGATTAGACAATTTTTTACTTAATTCCTGCATCTGGTAGGTTCAATGGACTTTTACCGGGTGAAAAAAATGGCAGTATGGAGTTGGGTAGATTATACATGGCATCACATGTGTGGGGCTACACTGCAGTGTTCAACCCAACCCCAGAAATATATGCCACACCCTACATGCTTTTTTATATGATGACACGTATAAATACAGTGCTCTCTATACTTATGTACTAGTAAGAAGCGTGCCAATCTAGGAAGAACTCCTACGAATTTACTGAATTATTAGACAAGTCGATCGTTCTTAATAAGAGTTACTTTGAGAATCACGCAAAGAGCTCTTTACCAACGATTTCGAGGTAACGTATATGCGGAAGCACCTCTGACACCACAGCATCAAATATTAAAAAGAAAACTGCCGTCAGTTTCATCTTAAAGCTTCATCTTTGTTTGTAAACATAATGGCATCCAAGGCATTCTTCCATCACATAAATCCTCTAGCCACAAACATGCCATTGTTCCCATACGAAAGTGGCCCCATTACGAAGTCCTAGACGAGGATCCTTGAAATCATGCACACATTTCATATCTCGCATGAAGGTTCTTATGTGGTGCTAAAAGTTATATACAAACATTTTTGAAAGCGGACCCGGAACAGATTGCCAGAATACTTGTCTTTGACAAAAGAATTTCTGTTCCGCTCGACTGAAATTTCATTAAAGGTTCGCTCGCCACTTTAATAAGCTTCGTGCATTGTAACCAGTTCGTTCCAGCTTTCTTTAAGTGTGTCCTCTTCAACAAAATAAGTTCTTCGATCCTTTTGTTTGTCTATCGCAAACCCTACGGAACTCTATTCTTTATAAAAGCGTGTATGTGGCGAAGACAAGCGGGATGAAGTCATTTTAACGTTTTCCTTAGTATATTAGTGAATGAGAAGCGGGAATAGACTGTCTGCTCTCTTGTGTTCCTAATGTGTGATAATCCTCTTAAGCAAATCCATTTCCATTGACCATCTCATTAAGTTCGTATTTGGGTGTTATCCTTAAATGACTGAAACTTTCTACTTAATCATAGTTCATTTCAAAGTTCTCATAAAGTCTTATAAGCCTTACTAATCTCATGACAGAGGTAGAGCAACGATAAATTAAAAATCTTGTGGCATATTTACAAGAATTAGTGGCATGATTCGAATCATCGGTTGATACATCCGTGAGCCGCATCTTGCCGAGATACCGAGAGAGTCTTTAATTGTTGCAGGAAGTCATACACTTGTTCACTTTTTTCCAAGAATATAATTAATAATATTATAATAACATAAATTAATAAACTATAAAAAATAAATAATTTCTAAATTTATATCACTTGACTAATTTCCAAATGTCTAGGAATGCACTTATAAAAAATAATGAATAAGGATAAGAATAATTTAGTTGATGAAAATTATCTTAAATCTTTGTGTATACCTACTAACAAATAATAAAAAAATGTTTTCTTTCTTTCTTCATCTCCGTAGAACATTTATATGTGGTAATACAAGTAAGAAAGGCAGTAATACTAGACCCATATACAAAAGATGTGGGGCGATAAAATAAGATCTATTGATGCTACATTTGATGGGAGTACAACTCGAGGACGTAATGATTTTCAAATTGACTTTTTCGTCCTTCAGATGATTTGCCGAATCTTTCATATGATATTTAAAAAAGATTAAGATTCTATCGTATCGCGTAAAAGTGATAAATTGCGGGCAATTTCCCATAATACGATGAAAACGGAATTACTCAAATAAATTGGGTCATCTTAAATTTTAAATTGCAGCTATAAATGGTCGACATAGTAATAAAAGCTTTGGAACTAGTTTCGTTATTGCATCATTTTTATACTCTGGGATAAAATCTGTATAGATTTTATAATATTAATCCAAAGAATCGGAAGATGTAAGTGTAACGCTAAGAATGGTATTGAGGGCGGAACAAAATTCTATGGTTATTTATTTCTTCGCTGCGTGAACGCACGGTCACTTGAATACTATCAATAAATTTCTATTTTCCAGTAGGTCCCTTCCTCTGTGGAATAGAGAATGAGGAAAAACATTAGTAGCCATACAAATGTGTTTAAAAATATTGTGATTTCACCAGCCGATCGATAACAACGTATGATAACCACGCAACGAGCGTGTGAATTAATTTGAGAAATGAATGGTGTTTCTTCACGTATACAGAATGAAATATATATGTATGTATTTTTCTGAAACAATATAGAAAACGCAGTAACTACATAGCACTATGTCTCAGAGTGTTGAATTCTATTATTAATTCATAAATCGGGACGTCAAAAAATTAACCTTATTTATAACTTCTTACTTTCAGGAGGCCAAGGTCCGATTTGGACCGTAGCGCCATCGTAAGTAAGAAAGTATAACTTCTTACTAAACTTCTGAAGAACCTCACAGGCCAACAATCTTGTACTGAATAACAAAATTTTTCGGACATTTTTTTCGCATTACAGAAATTAACTTTTCAGTATCTTCCAACTTGTGAAAACTTGACACGATTTCGAGTTAAGCCAAAGCGCCTTTGACTTAATTAATTCTGTTAATTCTGATAATCGTTGAATTGATTAAAATTTAATTGCGTACCTACCTACCTGCTAAATCTTAGCTGTAGGAAATTCGTGTATCCTGAAGATGAAACGGAAGAATAACTAAAATCCCACCTTGAAGCAATTTTCAAAAAGTGTTCTTACACGCTGTGCGTGACTGGAGTATGTTCAGTCTGCCGAAATAATTTACCAAATCGGCAGATCACTACGACCTTATAATTATTTTGCACCGGAAAATTGCATCAAGTTTTAATGAAATTTCTCTGTTCTATCACGCAGAGCTGTTTATTTTTCGTCGCTTTTTCTACGTACGAAAATTTTGGTCCATGCTCTTGCATAAAGGACGCATCTCCTCGGGTTTTCGAAGAATTTCAGTATGCAGTTCCGCTTGTATGCCGAAGTTGAGTACTGAATAGCAAGCAGCAACCAACATAGGTACTCGTACATGTGCATAAGCAAATTTATCGCTCCGGGGGCACTTAAAACTTGAGAATATAGAACAGGATAAATTTTAGGACCGTCTATAGACGAGATTCAAGATATGACATAAATCTTTGGAGAGGACAGAATTCGAAACAACTGGCATTAAACGTTTCGTAATAAACACGAAATGCATTTCTCTGTGCGGCTGCGATTGGTAGAAGTTTATCAGTCGTTTATGAAATTTCCGTCTAAATTAGAGAATTTGTTGAGGAAATTTCGTTTCGTTGGCGAAGCTTTGAATGGAGTGGAATGCATTTAGCAGTTCACCAGAATGAAGGATATTTTAAACGTCGAAATATCTTACTCAGGGCGTACTAGACGTATTGTTTCGACTTTCTTTCAAGAAGAGATATTTAAATTAAGCCATCCTTTGAAATACGAAGATAGAAAAGCAATTACACCTCCAAATTAAGGTAGTACCTTTAAAAATGACTAGTGTAAATTTTCATAGAATTTCCCCTTGGGGGCCGTACACATACTACGTCACGCAAATTTTGATTATTTTGGAGCCCCCCCCCCCCGCTGTCACACTTTGTCGCAAAATGTCATCCTCCCCCCTCCGCTGTGACGTCACAACTTATCTAGATCAGAGCAGGTTAGAAAATTTACATACAAAATAACAACAACATTGCAGTTTTTATGCCTTTTTTTTGTAACTTTTTTCCATAGATAGTAGACTAGATTAGAGAACTTAACGCAAATAGCTACTTCAGGGTTCAGTTAACTGCAAAAGGATAAAACAAAAGAATAGTGGTTTGTCGTGACTCATGATTGAGATTTTGTTATAAATAAATATATGGTATATTGCAGGGTTGTCAGTAAATTATTATGATATTAATTTGAAAAGTTCCGTTCCGATTTTGTTACGTCACATCTTTCAGATGCCCCCTTTCCCCTATGTCACACTTTGTTACATTTTTGCAACCACCCCCCTACCCCTTTTCGTGTGACGTAGTATGTGAACGGTCCCTTGGGATATAATATATTTCTGTTTGGGACCAGTTTATCGTGACAATGACTATAATTAATTATTAAAGCCTTCGATAAGTACCCTGTAACAGCTCAGTCACTTTGAAATTAACCAAAATTCGATATAGCGGGAAGGGTCCAAGAAAACTGACTTGATATTTTTTCTAGAAAGGGATCACTATTAAGTTATCCCTTGTGTGACTGTAAGAAATGTTTCAAATTGAAACGTACCTTTACATGGTTGTACCCAGCTTTTCAAGCAAGAGCGTTTTATAGAATTTAAACTTTAAAATTCTTTCTAACATCCACATTACTTTGCAAAAAGTCCATCATCGGTCACTTCAGTGTTGAAATTCTCGCTTTCAGGAAAATTCCTTGAGGCATTTTATGATCCCACGATGGCCTCCCTGCAGTGTTTCTTGAAGGTAACACGAAATACTGGACGTTTCGTTGTAAAAGACGTAAAATTATAATCAGACCCACTCACGAGCCAGAATTCCACATTTATCAGATGAAAGTTTTCCAGTAATTCACAGTAAAGTGAAATTAGAAGAAAGTATGGAATAATAAACGAGCTAACAGAACCCATCCGTTTTCCAACAACTTAAATGGGAAGTCGTAATATAAGGTGGCGAGTAGGAGATAACTAAGAAACAGGTCTGCCTTTACGGCCTCATTTAGAAGCAAACCTGAGACATCACCTCCTAATGAATTATAAATTTCTCTTGGCAGTTACTTTGCCATAAAAGTAGAGGTCGATACACCAAAAGGGACGACGCAAGGACATATGAAATGTTAATATGGTCAGAAGAGTGTAAATAATAGTCGTAAGTAAGTACTTGCATGTACTGCAAAATGTGAAAACTTTATCCTCTCAGCTGCTGCATGCATGTAGGGAACTATTACGCATGCTAAAGGATATTTTATGTTTCGGACCTGTGCCGCTTGAAAACAGGATAAGGGACTACTCCCCCAATCCCTGCTGGGATTACTATTTTATTTACAATATGCGACACAGCCAACGAACACAAGAATACAGCCCTTATATGGATGTACGTGGGTACAAGGTGGGTCTTTTATCTACATCCTTAAGAAGATCCTGTATAGTAATATCCGCATCCGGTCATAATTTTCTATTACAATTTTCATGTAGTCTACAGTCAAACATTGCGGTGTACTCTACTCAGGGAACTTGCCTTATTGCCTAGTCCCGTGTGGTACCCTAAAGCAAATTTAGGACGAAGCTAAAGCAAAGGACGTTGAGAACGTGTTTGGATTCACGCCATCTACATTGACAGGTAATTTCGTTCTCATGAGAATCCTTCAAAGTTAGCCAAAATACAGACAATATTTGCGTGTGGTTCGCGGAAGGACAAAGTTTTCCGGACCAGGATATTTTCTCGAGATGAGATGCGACTAATTGAAGTTTAATTTGATTTTTAATTTTCGTTTATTTATAGACGGTGTATTACACGCGCAACTTGTTAGTTTTGCCAACGGTTCGATCAATTAATTTTAATAGGATACCGGACCGATTGGGGATTGGACGAAAATCCTTCAAATTGAACAGGATTTTTTTTAATTAAAATTAGTGTATCTATTTAAAGCAATATTTTTGTTTTGCTGAGTTTACCGAAAGTGATGAACGACTCATGAACAGGTGATGAATTACAGAATTCAGCATTTAGTGTATTAGTGTGATAGAATGGAAGCTTTCATGGTTCCTTTCTTTATGTGATCCTTATTCTAAGTGATCAAAAGAAAACTCGAATCTCATGTTGGTAGCACGAAGCAAACATATCTTCCTGCAAAATCTACTCCGTTTGTATTTTTATACATCCATCCTCCAAGAGGGGGAAAAGAGGTTGAATATATGAAAACGAATTGCACAATATCTCTTATGGCCGATGATATATCAAATAAATTTTTACTTCTACTCTATGTACAAAAACCTTAAAAGTTAGGAGTTATTAAATATTAAACCCTCAAGGGGATGTAAAGGGGTTGAGTTCTTAAAACTATTTTATTATTTAAAATTTTGTTATTGGGGTTTTATTCTATCGGGCCGTAAGATAAGTACCTTAAAGTGACTTGGCTCTAGCATGCTGGGCGTAAATATTGGCTGTGTTTTGAGTGTTGGTTCTGAAAACTATAGTGCAATAGTTTTTAAAGAACTTTTGTATGGCAGCCGAATCGCGGACTTGCCGAACTTATTCGCATTTATTCTTTTTAACTTCTGTGTGGGAGCTATTCGAAAGGGGCATCATAACATCGTCTTTTACAAAAATATTGTTGCAAACTAGTTCCTAGGGAAACACGTTCTTTAGTGAGTCAAAGATTTACAGAAAAGAAAGTTTTTAAATTTATGTTATTTCAAGTCAGCATAAAAATGCTGGACTAAAATTGTATTTATCTAAGGAATAAATTTGAAAGATGATATTAAAAAATATAAAATATTGTTGTAATAAAATTAAAATCTTGGACCCAATTTAACAACATTCAAAAATAGTGTGCAAAATGTCCAGTCTGCTGTGAATGAAACTTAATGGATTCTACGTATGTATGTATGTACATGTTGAACAAATTTATCCCGAAATTTATATTTGCGTGATAAAATAAAACCACTTCCAGGAAAATGCCAATCTGAATTTGAAATTAGACGGGCTTGACGAAGAAATTTTCTCTATGATTCGCTACATTGCAGGGTGCCTCATAAAATTCACCATATCATACGATGTGTCAGGTAAATAAAATGAGAATCATGCCAACAATAATCCCGAGAATCCGGAAGACATTAGTTTTTTTGTATCCACTATACGACGGATATAAAACAACAGCGTGCCATAGAATAGGTAGAAATCCACGGTTATAGTTTTATTAGGTCTAGGGAGTATGTGTAGTATTCCATTGTGGAATTTATGAGCCCTATAAAATGAAATCCCTGGCAGACTTCTGTAAGTACCTGCGGCCATGCGAATCGCTCATTATCTTTAAAGAGTAGAAGGACTTTTCTTGCAGAAATCCAAAATGGGAAAATACGAATTTGTCGCGATTGCTTGAAAATCCTGTGGGAAAACCGAATATCGGAACAGTAGGGATGATAGAAATTCGAATTCAGGACTCGCGGAAGTATCGCATCAATTCCAAATAAATGTTTGATTTCTATCGCTTTGGGGAAATTTGTTTCAATAGACGGAAAACTATTTTAATCGAAGTTAAGGGCAAATTATTTTTATCGAGGTTAAGGGCTGTTTGAAATTGGAAAGATTGAGCAATACTGGAATTTTGATTGGTTATGCGAAATGCTTACTGTCGTTAGCAGGGACGTCATTTGAGGGGGGGGGGGGGGGGCAGGGGGGCATTTGCTCTCCCTGAATTTGGTATTTTCATATATTATATATAACATATGGAGATTTATATATAAAAATACATCCATTCATAACATCTTGCCCCCCCCCCCCCCCCTGGAAAAGACTGAAATGACGGCCCTGGTCGTTAGTATTTGTCAATTTAGCTATACTGTGAGTTTGATGAGATTGTCGGTATTATTAACAGTCAGGAAAGTTAATGTAAGCTATATTCACTTTAAGGATCTCTCCAACATCGGAAAGCAATTCTTAGAATAATTTTGGAAAGATTCGTAATTAAAAATTTGCGTCTAACCACCGGACAAACTAAAAGTCCTTGCTTATTTCAGTCACGGCCACTAAGACGGAATTACCTGCTTTAACTTCGAAAGGATACCAAAAGTACAGCTACCATTAATTCCGGATGAAATTTAATGAAAATGGCCCGAGTATTTGTGGTCCTTTTGAAAGCTCTAAACGAAGCTATTAGGTTAGTATGTGGCACTCAAACGGTTTGTACATTGCGCTCCACACCGATGGACTGGCAAGGAGAAGAGGACAGACAGAACGTACGAATTTCACCCGAATCCCAAATAGACACACCATACCAGTATCCTTTGTATCATTTTCTAATAGGGCCCACGTTGTTAATTGTCCTGAACTGATAGTTCGCTTTCGACGGATGTGGCGAATGTAACGGCAAATTCATTACGTGGTTTGCGGGCTTAGCCCGGACGTATCTGTTTTCATCTAACGTTATTTGGGTATGAAAGACGTAGGAAGTGCGGTAATAAGATACTAATAACGTGGCGATATTTAGCCATAAGTAGACTAGATTAGGTCGAGAATGGTGTAGTAGTCACCCGGTCATGAATGCCAAAGTATTCTAGAGAGAGATGTAGTGACTCCTTGGCGAAATTCTTGTTGAATCTAATTAAGATTCCGTGTAATAAGGTCACAGGAATCACTTTAATTATAACGTTTGACAACACCCCGGGGTATCGTACGAGAAGGAATTATTGCATTTCGTATTTATAAACTATGTTCCGATTATTATTCTAGAAGTGACACCCAATTAAGTGATTCCGTGTATTTCGGGTGGGATTTAGGTCATGTTGCTACTCGAGAATGGGGAAAAGAGTTGCCAACACACAAAGGAAACATTCAGTTAATGAAAATTTCTCAAAGTTCTCAAAAATCATAAATCACAACAAATTGAGGTGTAATAAACATTATACCAGCGTTTTTTTTTGGAATGTTACCCATTGATTTGACAAAACATCCACTGAAAACAATATTACTGAGCTTTGCTTTATCAGATCAAGAAAGCATAAGTAATATTATTCACAAGGACTGGAAACTTTGACTCATTTGGATTCTTAATAAGAGATGGGCGAAGCAGTTCCTTTTGGTGAAGGAGTTCATTCCGAATCAAAAAAAAGGTCGTCGTTCTTCCTCTCGTGTCGAATGGAACTGCAGTACAACGATAGGAAAAAACAAAAAAGATCGTCCCACCCTTGTTCTTCATATTTTCGACACGTGTCCAACGGAACTGCATTAAAAAGCAGTGTCAGTCGTTCACTTGAAGAAAACTCTTGAACGACCCATCTCTATTCTGTAGTCATTTCAATTAAAGTGTTCACTAAAATATGTCTGCAGTTTACCAAAAGGAGTGAGTTACTTCACTCACTCACTTCAATGAAGTGTTCTTTTGGAACAGTTTTTTTTTAATAATAATACCGGAACGACCCACCTCAAATTCTTATGCACTTATCGGATTACAGAAAAAAAAAACGGTGATTGAGTATTGGCAAACTGGAGATAATAGACATTTTTTTGTGCTATTCAGTTCAAAATAAAAAAATCAAAGTCAAACCGCCTTATTCCGAGATCTTTGGCGGTATGCTGGTATGCAAAATTTTCTTGAGGATATACCTTTCTACCTACGAATAGTTTGCTCCGTCTGTGTTTCGTTAAATAGACTTTGATGATGGCGTGAATAAGGTCTTCTCGTGTTTATGCTCTAGCTAGATGAAATCTGAGAGTATTGTAACGACAAAGTTTAATTTATCATTATCGATTCCAATTGTTAGCAATTTATTGCATTTTAAAGCACTAACACACTGCGAACCAAAAAAACCAATACGATAGAACCGCTATGCATTGCGTCTTTCGTATTAAAATCTCAGTACCTATTTTAAACTATCCTGTGTCCAGCACATATACGGGACATAGGAGTGGTACCAACTACCTATCAATTAATTCTTTGAAATGCCGTCAATGTCTCTAAACCTATCCCAATTTATAACAGTGACAATTTCATAACGCAGCCAAGTTCGACTTCAACGAACTCCCCATGATAAAATAGAAACAAAATCCCACCGATTTTACCACGACACCATCTATTTATACTTCATTTTCGGCTGATTGTGGCTACATGGATCCATCCATTGATCTTAAA
The DNA here is from genome assembly GCA_949128065.1 of Beris chalybata. Taxonomy (NCBI): domain Eukaryota; kingdom Metazoa; phylum Arthropoda; class Insecta; order Diptera; family Stratiomyidae; genus Beris; species Beris chalybata. The sequence goes on along the minus strand of OX421894.1, from coordinate 2,253,727 downwards.
AAACGGGAGCGTGCTGGCATCCTGCCAACAGGCAGCCAGCAGCCATCCAAGCCCAATACTTTCCTATTCTTGTTTCCTATTTTGCCTGTTTGACAGCATGAATACGAGATGTCGTAAATTCGTCGTCCTTTTTTTTGAGGCGATGGATATCTTTGAGGACTCTCCTTTCTTCTGCTTGATTTTGGCATTGCCGTTTCGAAATCGATTGGCAAACATAAATCTTTAGAAATCGGTAAGACTTCTATCGTGTTTTTTCCCCGCAATTCAGGGAAACGATTATGTCCCAGTTTTTTTTTTACTTACGGTAAAGGATTTTCAGCCGACCACTTTATGCTTTCAATAAAAATTTTGAAAAGGGTTGATTTTCAGTATCGAAAGATGCTCCTTTATTTTTTGGCAATAAAAAGATAACATGGATAGACCATAAAAGGCAATCACTGGACGCCCTTCGCATTGTGAATGTAAAGGATGTGCCTCGCATAATCTAGTGTAGATTTAAAATGTCCTATCAGCTATAGCGTAAAGTCGGTCACTCTTTCATGTATCCTTTTTGACCAAACTGGAAAATGATGCAGTTTTTCACTAACTGGACAGAGGGATCAGTTACGAGAAAAAGGACCAGTTTAAAGTGAATTCAATTGCACTTGTGCTGGTTTGATGTTGCTCTGTGTGATGCAAACTAAACTGAAATTCGAGTCCTTGCATATGGGTCCAAGTTGTTGGGCCGGTGCTTAGCTTAGCACTCGAACTCGATGTTTTTCGAGTAGTGTCCATGTTCATGATAAACTGATTAAGGGTCGAACGTGTAAATTCAGAAGAGCATAGGTCGTTGCCGGATGAATACTGAGACGTGATCCTTGCTACATTTCTCGAAACCGATTTGCAACTTACAACATGTAACTACACTTAATAGTGTTAAAGGTGCGAAATACATACATTGTGAAGTGAATACCGTTTAGGTAAAAAAATAATGAGTTGCCTCATTCTTCAAGTCTCAAGACTCCATTTCTGATGCTATCAAATTAACACACAAAAATTGAAGACCAGCTTAAAGAAAATAAGACCAGCTTAGAGAAAAAAATTATGAAGGATGGACCATATGTTTTTAATAATACATATAAACACTGGGAGCCATAGTGACTACGGTTGGTGATCAACAACCAAAAATGTTAAAAATCTTTCGATGTGAAATTAAATGTAAATCAAATAAAGGATTACCAAAAGTGCTTGCTATTTGATAGAGTAAAATATTACTGGTAAATTCTAGCACTGCAATTTTTGCAATACTAAAAGAAAAAAAATAAAAATGAATTTCCGATTGTGTATTTTTGATGGGCATTTTTGTAAGCGATTCACATTTATAGACAATGGCGTTAAAATAGAATTCACACACTTAATAGTGGGTTCTTTGGAACAGCGATAGTAAATCGGTTCAGTAGCTCGCAAACAAACATACTGACGGACGATATTTTTGCTTCTTTTCTAAAGCTAAATATAGCTGCAAATATTTTGTGAAAATCGAAAATAAAAGAAAAATTGCCATCGCGAATAAGCTACCTAATTAAATTGAAACCAGTGCCCGTTGCATTGGCATGCATTCAATCCTGCAAATCAAATAGATTTTTCACTTCGATATTCATCAACTTAATTAATTAACTATGCTAATAGCTAAGATGGATTAATTAATAACTTAAGCTACACTACGTTTTCGATATCAGGGAAACCTTAACTCCGACTGAGAATTGAAGTTATTCATTATGGAAATCTACCTAGGGTAGCGAGTAGGTAGCAAACGAGGGAAAAAGCACACAAGATAAACAATTTCAAATTAATTCCGAAAGTCATTAAAAGTTTTATCTGATTTATTTATCTAAAATGGGGCAACCCTAGATCAGAGTCCATCAGCGTCCATGATAGTGCACTGGAAACTTTTAATCGAAAAACGTTCACCTGACTCGTTCAATTTTATTTCAGGTCGGTTCGATTCTTTTAATTTTTTTCTTCTTTTAGATTGTCCGGGTCTCCATACAACCAGACCGATAGACCCTTACTCTGAATCGACATTGATTAGCTATTGTGTTGTCCTAGAACGTAGGACCTGGCAATGCTGATTCTACTAAGCCAATAGTTACACTCGCTACCTGTACCACCATCACATACCGAACTACGTTTTATATATGTTGGCAACATGCAGAAACAAACAGAAGCTAATTTAAATTCGATGTAGCGCATAGCTTAAATTTAGTAGGAGATAGTGTAGAGTTAGAGGTCCTGTGTCTGTCACCTGGGGGAGCTTATCTGTTACTGTTTCGGATTAACATGACCATGAGATAACAAACATTTGAATAATGATGCCATCAGTTATGAATACGTTATGGCCAGCAAGCCTCCGAGTTCTGGTTGTCGGAAATTGGATCAGAGAATTGAGGCACCGGGCAACATCGGCGTTAATTAACCGGGACACTACAAAATTCTGTACTCTCCCCGGATACGATTCCTTCATTTTGGTTTCGATGTACTTGGGAAGTCAAGAATAAGATTTTAATGGGACCAGACGGATTTATCGAGGGATTCTAATCCTTTACGCGGGTGGTATGCCGTTAAGATTAAGGACCTTATTTCGAATTCAAGACACTGGAATATTGTTGGGTAAATGTATTTGTATTCGATGAAAACTATGGAAAATGTCCCCTTGTAAGATTTCAGATAGCTTTCTTATCATCGCATGGAATGGTAAGTACACATCTTCGTAAATTGACGTTACATAAAAACGATGTCTATCATAGACAAACGGTGGCCAAGCACTAAGATTGCCTTGATACTCCAAGAAAGCAAAGATAAACATTTGTATACCAGCTGAACTCAAGAAAAAAGGGCAGCAATCAGGGTGAAAGATACTCTCCCTTAGGCTAAATAGAAATTTAAGTCATTGAAATAACAATGAATTCTTTTGCATGAGATATTCAAGGCTCCAAATCCAATAGACAAGCATGAATTTAACCATTAAATGCGATTAAAATGAACACTAACTGCTTTAAAAATGAAAGATTGTATGTTGGTTTTAAAAAAATAATTTCAAAACATAAAAATATTTAATTATTTAAAAAATATAATTTTGATTTTTTCTGTACGTGATAGACAAGTGAAATGTCTAATTTCACTATCGCATATCGCGCCGTGTAAACAGTAGACTGTCACACTATCACACTATCATACTATCGTGCTATACTTTCGCGAAAGTACTATCGTACAAAACTATCGCCGCGAAAACGGGGCTTAATTCTCATATTGAACGTTTCCATTCATGAAATATGGCAATGGAATAAAGTGTTCACAAATATCTTCATAAAGGTGTATGGAGATTCCTTTCATGGCTTAATCTACCGTCGATTAATTCATAATTTTACCTCGCATCGCTACAGTTCTACGAAATTCGAAACCCCCCCCCCCCCCCCAATAAATCGTGTAATTTTCCACTCGATTGAAAGGAAACAAAAATGTAGTTTCCCGGCAATATTGGATTTGCAATCGAATAGCTTCCACTACCCATTCAAAACCAAGACCATTACTTCAATCCGTTGGCCAGGTAAAATACCAAATGGTCCGGACTTCTGAAGAGTCTGAAATCGAAATCTGTCTGCTCGTTTGATTCCATTAATTTACCAGGGATATATGCTGGACTCTGTACATGTTGCCGGTACGGTTGTCCCGGAGAGTTAAAGCAACCTGAAATTAACTGAATATCCTACATCCCGACCGCTTTCAATGCGCTTATAACGCCTCGAGTGCATCCTTCGTTGCAGTTCCCAGATCCAATAAACTGGGTTTGTCCATTGCAAGTTCATCGAAAAAGCTGCACATTTTTTTCGAGCGGAAGTTGTTCAAGGTCTGCGTGAAAATGCTTCGGGTCGCACCGAAACGGAAGTGAAAACCAAACGAAAGCTCCAGTTGTTTCATACGTTCGGGGGGGATTAGCAAAGAAATCGAATCTCAAGCCCGATCTTGAGATGAAATTCGAACCACGGACAAATCTGCAAAACCAAACGACTGTCCCATTCTTAACGTGATTTTATGCAGGACTAAAGGAAATTGAATTTCATATTTCATGAGGCAGAGAATCACCTGCATAGGTGTGTAGTGTATTTTCAGTGAATCTATCCACGGCATAACCGACACGGTGATGTAGATGACAATTGTGAGATGCGACGATTCACATCTATTTGAGGTGAAGACGTTTTTACTATCGCCAATCCAACAGTTCCAGTACTCGAAGATGCGGTTAAATTTATTTTATGCAAGGAACTCTTTCAGTTCCAATCCTATTTGCATAAATAACTTTAAAATCGCGAAATAGTCAAGATGAATTTAGTTTACCTTCTTAAATGGTAGATCGTTTTTATTCAGTACAACCCACGAGGTATGAGTATAGCCTTCATTGTACTAAGCAAAAAATTGATTAGGCAAACTAATCAAGCCACGAAGAATAGAGACACTCGTTAATCGCGAGAAAATTAAAAATAATTTATACCCGTTTAAAGCAGTGCCTAACTCTACCAAATTTCAAAATTCCCTGGTATGTTCAGATATCGAATTGATTTTTACTTCCACAGACTTTTTAGTCCAAACTCTTTTTATTTTCAACCCTAAGAAGTTGAATATATTTTTAACGAATTTCGATAAATCCCTTAGGTCTGATGAGGTATGGAATTACATTTTACTTCCAGGACCTCTATTCAATTTAAATTTTGATAAGAAGTTGTATTTTAAAATTATTTATTCTATGGGAAAATAATTTTTTTCCAAATAGACTCATTGTCTCGATATTGTTTTAAGGCTGTCAGACGTGTCAGCACTTCTGTTGAATCACGACTTTAACAACTACTTTGTCCCGAAAGATAGTAGTTACGACGGACCGTTGGCTGTTTTATTCAAGTCCCAGAAAGAAGAAACATTGCAACCCAACCATATTTTTATAATAAAAAAATAATTGATATTCTGGTATAAATTGCCCATAATAGAGGTCATAAATGAAACTTCATAAAAGTAATCGTTCCTTCCTCCATCAACAATTATAAGGTATAAATCACTGAATAAAAATGAAAATTTCGATGGAGTTCAAGTCTATTTAATGTGGCTTGTGTCGCAGGAAATCTATAGGATTGTCGGTTATCAGAGCGTCAAAAGGCAATTCCATTTGGGCTTTTTTAATGACAAGAAAACTAGGCGCAATAAAACCAATGAGAATTCGAATCTCCGCGACAATAAATTCGCATTTTACGGCCGCTAAGATAAATCAGTTAAATTTCCGAACAATTTCGCTGCGAGTGGGGTGAAAACGATTTAACGACAGATCGCGACAATTAAAGCGCTCGCATTCGAAAATTGGGTGCTGAAAAGTTTTTTTTCGTGATTTATATTGTATAAAACAAAGAAAGCCTTCACAAACTGGACAGGCTTAGAAGCAGCATTGGGAGCAATAAAGTGTTTAAGTCTGGCAAGGACAGACCGTGCCTAATTTACGATTTTTATAAATTGCCGACACATTAACATCGGATTTTCTTCGTTTCTTTTTTTTTTTTTTTAAAAAAATAGCAAAGTATCCTTTTCATGTTAGCGAACTTGGCTCATGGTTTTGTTCGTTGGGATACTCGGAAATTCTATTGGGATAGGACCAGACCTGACCAAAACGGACCCGAAAAGGGCTTACTTTCGGGTTCCTTTTTATGATTTGCGTCATCATTATCCCAAAAGCACGCTCTTCGTTTCGACTTATTTTCTTTCATATATTTTATGCAAGAAAAAAATGGAGATGTATAGTTGGCTTAATGGCTGGAACTTGAAAGCCCCGAAGATCATTTTCCATGTAATCGTTGCGGTAGTTAAAAGGAAGAGGACAGAAATGAGCCTAAGGCCTACAAGGCGAAAGTACGTTCAATGCGGCAACCCAAATGTTTGTGATTATTTTGTACTTCAGGAGGAATTTCCTTTTTTTTCTTTAATTTTGTTGGACATAATTTTATGCCAGAGTAATAAAAAGTTAATGAAGGCAAAGTGAAATAAGATGTGTTAAATGATTTTTGGAGTTGGGCAACTTGATGATTTTTTTAAGATATTTTGAAATGTTTTGGAATATTTTTAAACCATTCAATAATACAATACTAGTGTGACGAAGTTTGTTGCTTTAATATAAAAATAGTTATATCCATAAACTAGAAACCCGTACAGATAAGTCAGTTCCCAATGAAATCGTAGTTCCAAGTGAGATCCACAACAGTCCCATATTCAATAAGTACAACTTGTAAGCTTTAACTTTAAACTTTAACCATTAAATATATCCGATATAAATCTCGTAACGAACCACACATGTGGTACAAAAAAAGGACAGGTCGCAAACTGAATCAGTTCATTACATCACTTTTCTCTGACTTAAAACCTTTAAACCCATAAATGGTACTCCTAAATATTGTTACATTTAATCCTGGCAACAGCGCAACTCGATCGGTTTCACACAATTGAAACAGCAACAACCGAATACCTAGCTTGAAAATAACCCAATCAAAAGCCTAGTTGAGTATATAAGGGGTGGAACAAATCGAATGATCTAGTATTCACCAGAACAGCGTAGAAGATCAAAATCGAACGCTCTCGAGCTTTGTAGAACATTCCACACCACCGAAAGATTCAAGAACAGTCTCGACTACAGCCACGTAGCAAAGCAGGCGAAGCTTTCAGCGAGAGACATAGTAATTTTTATTACCTGGACTGTGGCGTCAGGCGAGTGTTGCATGATCGATTTGGTGTAAAGCGATCGATAGCGTGTGGTCGAGTCAAATTATATATAAAAGAGGACAGTTATGCCATACTGTGCGAATTATAGTGAAAAATTCTTCACATTTAAAGTGCGAAACAAAAAATTATCACTAATTTTGATTTTAAACGAATTGTGTTTTACTTGAAATACCGGGGAAACCATAGCTCGCAACAATATAAAATATTTGTATGCATAGAACGATATATTTTTTTATTTTCTATTGCTTATCATTTTATATTTTTAGTTATATGTAATCAGTATTTGATGAATTTGAATAATAAATAAACAATCGCTTGCTTACGATAGATTTAATAACTATGTACTCTAACAACCTTAGAATGTGAAAAATATAAAATTCAAGATAAATCACTCATCAGTTGAAAATCGAAAAGCTATTACTTCGATAAGATTACCAATGACCTCAAGGAAATCCCACGGATTTAAGAGATTTCCATTTACTTAAATCAACATAAAATACCATCGATTTAGTTTTTATTTTCGATAAATACTGAAAGGCGTCCTTTTATACAAAGGACGAAACAATAGAAAAAGCTGAAATGAACTTCTACACCCACGAATGAAACGAAAACGAAAAAACCTTTTAAACAACACAATGCCCTTTGCGCCTTCTTCCTTTTTCGCCATCGAAGTTTTTCATCCCTTAGCTTCTTATTGTCAGAGAAGATCGTACGAAATCGAATGGCAAACAAACACACAAATACTCCCCCCACTCGCCCAAAACACTCAAATCGGAGGTTTATTTTTGTATTTCGACATAATATTGTTGACGAGCAAAGTTCAAGACTTTGATCAAGAAAAAGAAATTCTGTTTCATGCATTTTAGTGATCCTGAGATTTTCCAGACCCCGAATAAATTTTGGAACTTTGCAGACAGAAAAAAAGGGGCAAATACAGTTCAAACTTTTATTTAGTGTCACAATAAGACTAAAGTCAACTTAATCTACTATCTGATAAAACAATCCCAGGAACTCAAACTGAATTTTCCATTCCCTCTAGTCTGAGTCACACCTTCGAACTTTCAAAATCGAATGTCTTCTCAAGTGAAATACTTTTTTCGGCATTTAAATCGATTATGGGCGAGATTCTTTTGTATTTCGGACATCGAAAGTTGGCTGAGTTCACAAAGCCTCGTACCTACCCATCTGTATGCATCGCTTATGCATATGCCATAGGAATTTTTATTAAGCCACCATTATGCGACACTCAAAACGAGTCGAGGAGTTTACACGTAATACTCTCCATACCCGTCTAATGGAAATACTAGAACCAATCATTGCTGAGAAATGCAAACAAATCCGATTAGGAAATGAATGTGTTTGCGTTTCCTGTGAACGATTTGTGCAGAATAGAGGCGCTAGTTTATCATAATCCTTTAGAAAAATTAAAATTCTGGACTGGAAGAGCTCTACTCAGGACAGTGCAGTAGCCCTGATATTTGCTTTCGATAGATTCTTTAGAAAAGAATTACAAGGTTTAGTTTCGGCATTGCTGTTCTAGCTTTTCGATTAGAGCTTTATTTTTTATCCTTCGGCAATATTATAATTTTTTTCTTGTTCTAATTTTGTTTAAGAAAATATATATAATAAAATATTAATCTGAAAAATAAAAAACGCAGAGATGTTTTCTGCGCGTCATAACTGATGAACCTATTTTATCTCTATTGAGCGATTGAATCTCAGATAGAAAATGTAACTTTATATTTTGCTCTCGAATCGAGTTCGAAGCACGTCGTATATTTTCAGATTAATTCTTTTAGATTTTAAGATACGTGATTTACCGGATCGGATAACTTTCAAGGATGCGACAATTTAAATAAGTCATTAAAAAGCAATAAAACGAGAGGTACCTAAATGCTTCCAGAAAATTTTGTCGTACAGGAAAAAAGACCACAAGATACCAAAATTGCAATTAGTAGTTGGACGTAGATACTGGTATCTTTACCCCATAACTTCATAGCTACACTTGTTCAATTTCTAGTTCAGTTCTTAGAAAGACGGATGTGTCCAATTAGACCAAAGATTATCTAATATATAAAATAAAGTCAGTTTTTTGGTCAATTACGATTAAAGTTTACACCTGTGAACCGTTCCTTCCCAAATATTGCATGGACATTCTCGAGACTACCGGGCAGGTACTGGACATAATTATACCATATATTCCCGAAATTAGTGGTTCGCGAGTTATTTCAACATTTGAGCTTTTTAGTAAGTTAAATCAGATTAAGTTGACATAAAAATAAAAGTTTACAACTGCAGTCGTAGCCGAGCGGGTAAGGCGTCTGACTAGAAATCTGGGAGCGTAGGTTCGAATCCAGCCGACCCCGAACATGTCTGATTTTTTTTTTTTTTAATTATGTGTTTCGATTTTACTACCGGCTGCGAACACGTGACGTGAGTAACAGGGGCGATGAAACATAATTATATATATTACAGAAATTGATGGTTCGCGAGCTATTTCAACATTTGAGTGGATGAAGTATGGAGGATGGTGGATAGAGATTGGAGGATGAATGGAGGATGGTGCATGGGCGATGGAACAACGTAAGCATAGCGAGCGTAGCCGCAGTACGCGGCTAGTATTTAATAAAATTGTGTAGTAGATGTTGCCTTAATGACTCCTTGCAAGAGTAATAACTGCAATGTGTCTGACACTTAGGGCCGGTTTCACAGTTGAAATTTGATGTGAAGTTTAGTTAAACTTAAACTTAAGAATAAACTGCACTTTAAACTTGACTCGATTTCACGGTAAATAAATATTCTATGGTTAACTAATCTAAAATTCGTAATCATTGTGAACTAATTCAAATGAATTAAACTTTTTTACATTGGTATACTCTGCCTTTTCTGTCATTTTATTTCGTTTTAATATTAAAAATTTGAATTATTGACAATCACGGCTACTTTAATTAGGATAAAATCGCTTGAATGTCAAAAAAATTAGTCCGAGCTATAAACGGAAGAAATTCTACCGTTTAGCTTAATCCTATCATTAGAACAAACTTTTGTTTTACAACTGCTGTGAAACGCATTATTCGTTTGATCCTAAGTTTAACGATAATTTTTGGTTTAAACTTAGACTGTGAAACCGGCCCTTAGTGTTTTAACCTGATGTTTATTACTTTACTGAAGGTGTCTTTTGAGTTACACTCGCTGTTTACCGGATAGATGCTGTTTTGTATTATTAGTTACTTCTTTATTCTTGTAATTCAATAGTGTCTACTTCTAAGCTCTACAGGTCACCGACTGGCCCACTCTCCATGTTTCCGGTGCCATCTCATTAAGTTTGCAATGCTTAAATTACTTAAGATTCATTATGTCTTATACTACAGATGCATTGAGAAAAAAACTTGTATCTTTGGAAAGTTTTGATGCTATACTCGTAGAATAGCTTATAAAAGTATTATCGAGTCACCTTCACTGGCCGGTTCAGCGGGAAATTCAATTTCGGTCCTTTTTTGTTGACATACAATATTTGATGATATTACATCCTCGCATACTAAACATTCATTAGTGAAAACATGAAGATTCAAATGTTCGGAGTTAGATGAAATCATAAAAGGATAAATATGTAGGAAATCGAGTGAGTCCTTCCTGCATCTCCCATATGAAAGTCCTTCAAAAAGGAAATTTTTTTTTAGGTTTAAGTAGTAATCTAATGGCAGTCTTTAATAAAGGACATACAATAACAACGGTATTCTACTTTACCCCAACTACAATATAAGTCGGAGTTCAGTATTCATCTAGAGTACCATACTATTTATTGGCTTCCAGCTGATTGTTACTTCAGTATATTTTTTAATTTAGGATCGGAATACTTCTTAAGTTTAACATGCTTCAGTTATGGCCTGAATGATATGTAGATGATTGTGTGAAATTCATATCTAAATTTCCACAAAGGATATCCTGAAAAAGGATCTCTACAGTTAAATCCTGGTCCACTAGTAATACAGTCCTGGGAATTTTTTTTTTAATCTTTACCTTTTGTCGTTTCTTTCAAAAACCCTATTAAATATGGTCCGAGTTTTTCCTGTTATGGTTCCACGAACCGAAGCTCTCATATGGTTGAAATCCTTTCAATTATTTTAATTACGTCTCATATGCAATAAAGCAGGAACCGGTACAACAAAATATGCACTTGAAATACAAACAAAAAGGAAACAAGTCCCTTTAAATATTATCATTGCTTTCGTAATACATTTATGACAAATACGAAAGCAAATAGGTACCATTTGATTTTCAATATTGCTCTTCTTTAGACTCGTACGTACGACTATATCCCTTTCTGCTACAAACTCTCAACATAATGTCGATCTACCCATCAAAAACAATATTTTTCCTACCCAAGGTGAAACTCAAGGGTAGAAGATTTTAACATTAAGAGCAAAAATTCATCGGTCCCCTATAAAGAATATAAGAATAAGTTTAGGATAGGAAAAAAACCGGATTATTTTAAGATTGTTTTCTCTTTCCGGAAAATAGCTTTAAAATTGTTGTCAATGTTTGAAGAGTTTTTCTTCGCATGGAAAATTGAAAATTGTTTTTTCTTTGTAAAACTTTCACGACAATGCGTCGACGTTGAGATTGATAAAAAAAAGATAGCTTTGCTTTAAAGCAGCACAATTGAATAAGATTGCGAAGAAAAAAATATTTTTAATTCGGTTTCTGTGAAAAGTGGTGAGTTTAGAGTTTTTGCTGCGAAAATTGGTCGATAAAGTATCCATAGAAAGGGCCATAAAAAAGTATTCTCTGTTTACTTAAATGAAAATTGTTATTAATTGCTTGTCCGACGACTATCGTCAAAACTAGTAGAGCGATTAATGCAGAGCAATATTATGCTACTTGTGGCAATATTTCGAGTTTTGTTTTGAATTATGCATTTGTATTATTTGTCCAGTTTCGTGTTGTAATGGCTTCAAATTAAAATATTTCCAAGCTTTATTTTAAGTTTTAAATTTGTTTGCCAAGTTTGCTTTCGTGCTGTTCATAGACTGAATTGATCATTTAAGCTTTTATTATGCTAGATACATAGATAAGTCCGCAGCCAAGTTTGAAATCTTTTCTACAGCTAATTCTGTCAGTTCGATTTTCCACTCATGAACGATCGAATTGGAACGTAGATTATACGTAGAACCGTCGTAACTATTCTTAGTGTCACTCACTATACATATAGGCATCTACGGCAACCCTAAAAATATACGTAGATAATACGGCTTTTATTCGGTCCATTTTCAAGAAAAAGTATATGCAACTTTGCTGCTGCTACAAACGTACCAAAATTGTCAGTATTTTGATTGGAATACTCCGAAATTTGTAGTAGAATTCTTTTAGTATGGAATAAACAGTGCAAAATTGTAGTTGCAATTCGTATACATCAATTGTAGTGCCCGTAAGAGGAAATATACGGTTACCTTTTTTGGTGAATCTCGCAACTTCAGCGGATAGATCCAGAGGTTCCTAATTTTTTTTTTTGGATTACATCCAGAGGTTCCTAATTTTTTTTTGGATTAGTTTTATTTTTCTTGTATGTATAGTAATACCAGAAGAATCGGTCATGTTCTACAGAGCGCTCAGAACAATGTAAGGCATGTTAGTGGTTACAATTACCGGCCTTCCACTTTGTCCACCGCTGCTAAGGTAGCTGGGAAGGTAGAAAGACAATCGTGTTTTAATAGAACACTGGGTTCTTTTCCGAAGCAAAATGACCCGGAGCAATTCATTCAGTTCTGATGGATTGCAACTGTAAAAAGTTTTCACAGCTTGACGCTCCATGGCCGACCATTTCAACTTTCAGACGTGTATATTAGACTTAGAGATTAATTGAAGCAATTTGATATCGCGCATATTGTCCCTAGCAAGTCCTTTTAATTAAAACTAGTTGGCAATTGTGACGCGAATTGAGAGCACCAGATTAATTTTATGTCACTTGCTGGAACGAATTTGGTTGGTATTTCAACAGTTCCGAATAGTTGGCCTCATCGATCGATCGAATCCACAGTAAATCCACTACACCATATATCCTGGGCCATATTTAAGCCGAAGCATATTTAAAAGAGCAACAAATTTCAGTTATCTTCTGAATGCATAAATCACCCCAGATCTAAAGGAGCAGTAAATTTAATCATGTCGTACTCTTGTAGAACATTTTCCGAAGCTTATCCAGCGCAAATGGTCTACGAACCCAGTTCTTGAAGTTCAAAAGTACATAAAAAGAAAGTTTTCGGGCGAAACTCAGAGAGAAGACGGTCTTACTGGCATGGCCAAAATTCCACCATTTTACCCGGAGATGCATAATTTGTGACTCTATCAGAAATCGATTATGCCCGATGTCCTTTATACCCTGCCGCCCTGTCTTCCCATGGTCTAAGATTATTTCGATGGTCTCAAGCACAAGTAAACTACACCCGACTGGTTTCCTTCGAACGATTCGTTACAAATGGATCGCCCATCGATATTCTCGACTTGTGCAGTTATAGAAACAGGATCCCGCACATATAGTCGATTGGCGTGGCGGATTCATAAGTTGCAATGCTATAAAATTTTATTATCTGACAGCGTTATTAGCAGAAAAAGGACGACTCGACTGAGTAGTGTGCGGTCCACGCCAAGTATCCTTTCCAATTTACATATATGGCTTGGATTTATACACTAGCTCCTTGTATTTGGACAAGGACACGAAGGTAGGAGTAGCGCCAGTCAAGAATTCTCGTACAAAGTTTCGCTTCGGACGTTTGCAAGTATGTTTGCAGTCCAATTGGTTCCTTAAACTCCGCACTACTATGTGCCAGCTATAATAAAAATTCTCTAAGCTTCTTCCTAGGAGTTTATTTTGGAAGGTTGTCCGGGAATCATTCTCCATTCTTTGAACAGAATGCAGAGCATGTTTGCATATCCTTAGCATGTGTGGAACGTGAGTTGAATGCTTTGTGGATTATGAATGGACTTGGAAGCGGTATACAGTAACGTAGTTTTATTTCACTGATATATTTACACGTGGGTCATAAATGGAAGTAAATTGCAGTGTATGTGTTTCGGCACGGAACTAAAAGATTCAATGGCGCTATGATGAACGAGGTTTGAGGTTTAAGATAGTTTCCGAATTCAAAGTTTCTTGCTGAATCGGTTAAATGTTTGCATAGTTTTTGGTTAGAAAGTTTCTGGATAATGTTCGAACTGTACTGCATGGGAGTTCTTTGCAACTCCTCATTCTTTTTTACCGCCCCAAATTATTGGTATAATATCCTTGAATAACTTTAATAAAATGGCGTATGAACATCGTAAAACAAATATGTGTTATTTTATCTATCTCTGCTGTAAACATGTTTGTTTGCTGGGTTATTGTTTATAGATATATTCCAGACAGTAGCAAATACAAATGATCTTGCAGTAAGATGATCAACTTTCAAGAAAAACAAATCAATTTAATAATTATCACTTATCACAGTATTGCTAACTTAATTAAACTTGACCACAATGCATACAGATTTTATGTTCAAAAGCAAATGTACACTTCCATAACCAAATTCGATCCATTTCATCTATCAATCAAATTGTCTGTCGCTTTAAATCAACTGTTTTTACAGATATGGTTCATATATTTTCAGAACGGTTGATGTCTTCGAAAATTTTAAAAAATCGATTTTTAAAATGTGTGTGTAGGAAAGGTGTTGAAGCACACCTTCAATGTTACCTTATTTCAATTAGTTGATCACAATATTTCACTTTGAATCATGCGAACATTAGATTGCTCGTAAACATATCAAACAGGATCTAGATAATCAATAATAATTCTCTTTAACTCACTTCGGAAAAATATAAAAATTCATCAGGGATGTAAAGCATTTGTGAGCACCATTGTCGCAAGATTTTAATATTCAAAAACGAATCATGGAAAAGTATAAAAATGTGTCATTTATGGGCTATAAAGTGTTTACGACTACATCGAAGACGGCTAAATTGAGTCAGGCATATTATCTGAAAACGCTTCGAATCACACATACTTGCCCTATCGCGCGTAAAATTCCCTAACGGCGAAAATGAGGCACCAAACAATTTTTACTCCTTACGGTTAAGGTCTATCAGGCCATAAATCTTATGCGGGAAAGTGAATTTCTATAGACCTAGCCATTATGGAGGTGGGTTTCCGTTTAACTCCTTTTTTCCAACCGTTTTTATTTTCTTTTACCTTTCATACAGCTGTGAGGAATTCCCCTAGCATTTGGGGTGGCATTGTATCCATAATACATTAAATTGATTCATTTTATATTGGATACCATGTTACAGTATGATTCGGTACGTCCGTTGCAAATCTAAAGAGTTCCTGAAGCAAAAATTGAAAAGACTGTTTGTAAAAGTAGAGATTGTGGCATAATCAGACGAACTGATTGAGAGTAGAGATGGGTCGTTCATGAGTGAACTGTTCCAAAAGAACACTGCATTGAAATGAGTTAGTGAAGTAACTCAATCGTTTTGGTGAACTGCAGTTACATTGGTCACCCGACAAACCATTTTTAAAACGATATACATACTCAAGAAAAATAGAGAGTAATAGAGTGAACTGAACTGATATGAACTACACACATAACTGGTCTTTTTTTTTGCTCATCATCTTCTGGATGTACTGACCTTTTTTTTGCTGTAGTAATGAATTATGAACTAAAAGAACGAAATTACTAGTTCGCGGGCAAACAATGTAACGAAAACGAACGAACGATGGAATAAGGAATAGTTTCATGGAAGTGAACGTTTCTTGACGTGTGTGACTCAAAGTGAAGTACTTCCCATCCCATCATATTGAAATTAAGTACATACAAAATAATTCGTTATCTCAAAAAAATGAAGTAAAAATGTCTTGGTTTCTACCTCAGTGTGTCGCTGAGATGCTGGGTCCTTCGTACGACTCAATAAAGCACTATCGTAACATTAACATTCGCATTGCACGGCTCGCAACAGTTTCCGTAGTGCCAAGTGCAATATTACATGTAGTCGTATGACTGTATGGTTTAAATTTAATGAAAGCAGCCGTTAAGTGCAGCAAGCAACTAAGTAGGTAAGTACATAAATTGAATGCAGAAACTGCTTCCCATAGTTACTCGTAAGAGGACCAGGAATGGAGACGCTGGCTGGCGTCACGTTACGAAAATAAATAAATTTTCTGTTTACAAGTGCCAACTAATTATGTTTCATTAAATTCGTATTAATATATTGGAACTGAAATATAAGAGTATTAGCGACGTGTAGTCTGCACACATGGTAGGATTTCATTAAAGAGTATTCAGAACAGTTTACCGTAGCGTGAGGTTCTTATGTGCGCCTAAAGAATTAATTAAGTGCGAATTATTGATTTCATCTTGTTTTTCGATGTATCACCACGTCCTGGGGTACGAGCATGAAACATCCAAGCAAGGATCCACAAGGAGACTTTCAGCACTAATTACTGGAAATATTGACTCAATTCATTCTATCGACTAAACAGTACCAATAGAAGCTATCCGTAAGCACCACTTAATTAGTGAAGCATTTCAATAAAACGGACGAGTTTATGTAAGTCCTTGGAATATGCTGCATGAGAATAGCAGGATAATGTTACCTAGAGCTAGAGCTTGGAGCCGCTTTACTATACAACTGGATTAGGAATATATCAATCGCATCAAAGGCTTCGGAAGATTGGAACAAAACGGGAAACATCAATCTCGTGGGATGACGCACATTAAGAGGATTTTGTATAAGCCTTACAGGAAATTACTTCCAGAGGACGTTTTTTTCATCTTCCGCCTCTTCTCCGTAGCCGTCTTGCTTGTTGTTCTTGTTTTAGTTGGATGTGTTTTGTAACGGTACAGGAATGATTATGAGAAGATTTAAGGACTTACGGCGTTACTACAATGATTAATATCCTGGAAATAAGTAAATGTAGTGGGCGGCTTCGTATATGACATCGAGGCTTTATCATTTCGCACTAAATTTATTCCGGTATTTCAACCAAGTGAGATAAACTTTTCGGATTTCTGATAATTGCAAATAAATTAGTGAGTTTAGGAAACTCTGGATAATCGATACCGCGCATAAGCCAACATGACTAAATCAAGACCAAAAACAGAGTTAATTCTTAATAAAAAAAACATTTTGAAAAATTTAAAAAAAAGGTGTCGAGTCCATCAAAAAGGAATGATATTCACAGAGTCGGTTTTCTTTCTATTAATATTTCCACTTACGCTTGTATACAAATTTGTGATATTTATTTTCCTAAGAAACTCGACAATCGCTCGTCATATGGCTCGATGATGTGCAAAGTTTACTTCTTGGTTGCTTTTAATCTGAAAAATTGGGGGGAGGGGTGATATTTTTCTGAGAGATTGTTGGGTTTCTCGTGAAAATGACTAGAGGTTTTTTTAACTTTTCGGTTGGACAATTTTTTATGAATTAATGAAAACAATTGAATAAAAAAAACTGTTGACTAACTTTAAAGCGTTTTTCTGAAACTTGCCAGTCGGTGTACGCTGCAACTCAAAATGAAGGTATTGGACCGATTCTGTTTAAATTTTGTACACTAGTTCTACACATAAATCACCTAGTAACGGCGTTGAGTTTTTTTTATTTTATCATTATTTTTTAATTTACAATAAAAAATTTAACGAATTTTTTTTTGCAAGAATCGCGATTTTTGACTTCCAAACTCTACCAAAAATGGAAAAATCGAAAAAAAACTCCGCGAGAAACATCTCACCTAATAAACACATTTCGACTTTTTTTATTTTGCATGATCTAGTAACGAGTTGTTGTGTACAGCTCAAAACAATTTTTATTGGTGACGTCTGCGGAGATTTGCTACCAACGGCTAATTTATAAATATTTTAAAATGAAAATTTTGGAAAACATAGTTCAGATGTTGTATTATTAGATAAGAATGAAATAAAACAAACCGGCATTGCCTGTATCGTCTGAAAAATTCTTGAAAATACACCTTATTTTAGCCGAATTAACCTTACCCTCACCTTAAAGAACATCGTTTTCGTTATACTTACATTTATCTTAAATTCAATTTTCTGAAAAGTAAACAAAAAAAACAAAAAAAATAAAACAAAAGCAATCTCGTGTCATAAATTCTTCTGTCTTTATTCTTATTTTAATTTTTTTCTCTTTACAATCGAGTCTCTTTTCTTATCAATTATTATAAACCTGCCGATAAATCGGTTCACTCCAAATTCCAAAAAGTTTTTTGTGCAAGTTTGAATAAATGTTTTTTTCCTTCATTATTTTAAATTTTTTATTTTAGAGTTTATCTTCGCAAGTTATGAGTACAAAAGCCTCTTATAACACGTTGCCCCCACCCATACATTTTATATACACCGCTTCGTAAGTAGTAGTTTCTTAATTAATTTAGTTTCTAATTTATTGAAAAAAAAAAAATAATAATAAATAAGTAAAGAATAAGATTGATATCCGTTCGTACGCCATTTTCAATGGCAACCCTTAATCGTAATCATCATATAAACATTATTTACAATAGTTTTTCGTACAGTATCTCAGTTTTCTTTTTTGTTTTGTTAAATTAAATTTAAATACAATTGCATTGCATATTTTTCGAATTTTATAAATAAATATCATCTTATCGTATTGTTTTCTTTAAAGTTTAATAATTTACACTACGTGTGTTTCTATGTGCGTGTTTTTTTTTTAGATTTCGTATCATGTTCTTGGTCCAGAATAACGACAGTACGATCTACCCAGGATATCTTCTGGTGGAATTGACTGATCTACCGGTGGTATTCCTTGCGATTCCATTTGATCCCGTATCTGAGGAAGTAACAAGGTTGTGAATTTAAAGATTATCGCGCCACACAGCAAAGAACACACTCATAAATAGATTCACACATTGAAATTTTAAATTAATACGACCTAAACGTTTTTCAATGACTGTTTGGCACAATGGCAAGAAGTTTCGCGAAACATTCTCGAACATAAAATATTACACATACATATAAGGTAAGTAAACCTCTGACTGTATATTCACGGGTCATTTAAAATTATAAAACTCTTAAACACTTAGGTCCGTTCCTACGATCGTCAGTAACGTTCTAACTGGAACTTTAACTGACAGATGTTCATACGAAACTTACAGTCAAAGTTCTGGTAAAATTTTAACTGAAGGTTATAATAACGGCCCTTAATAAAAGAGGAATTACAGTGACGTCATTGGAATACTAGAAACTTTTTCGAAATTTTGTTTTCATGGTCAGAATATTCACATTTTTAACAAATAAATAAAACCGATGTGGGCTTCTTTGTGGAACACCAGACGTAATAAATACATCAGAAAATAATGAAGTACCTATAATTTTTGAATACGGTCAGTGAGATATGAGTGCATTCAGCAAAATAAATTTCTGTATTGGGAGATAATTGCAATATTCAGGACGCTATAGAAGCCTCTTTTATAATTTTTCCATTTGAATTATTTTGTCAAATTTTGAATGATTTATCTCCTATATGACCACTTCTGGGACAAGGGACACGATCGTATCTTTTCTGAGTAACTCTTACTGCTTCTGAAACAATTTTCCGTGGGATTCGAACACCCCGAGGCCTCTGAAGTAAATATTCAATTTATTGTTTTTTTAAATGACATTTTTCGTACTACCCTGAATATAAGAAATTCCAAAAATTCTCGAATATATTTCAACAAAAACTCCTATTCGCATTACATCGAATACGACGCACAAAAGTATCCGATGGTTTTATATTTTACGAAATGATATCGACAAAATATGACGAAGGTTGTTGGATGAAATATTCGAATGTCATCATCAATCACAAAAGTTCTTAGGCCATTAATCTGGCAGTTACTGGCAGTGATATCTGTTTTGTAGCTCCATAAGATATACTCCATCTTGGTCGGTGAACATCTCCCAGCGGGTAACTTACCCTCCTCCAGAGCTTTCCTTTTGTACAAAATACACCAGCACATCAGGAATTACAGTAAAATATTTCGGTATGATTTGCGTGCAGGAGTGTGCGAAATTGCGTTAATTATGAATGTCTTTGTCGTGCGACAAAGATATTTATTTGGGCATTTGTGCAAATTATCACGTTCTGAAAATGAAGACTTATTTCATGTGTCATAAATTATCTGAAAGGGTTCACCGCTAATCCGTCTATCCATTTCAGCCTTCATCGTCAGACGACCGTAACAAAGTTTTAATTCATGAAGTGGGAGGGGGGGGAATCGACAACTCCCTGTTAATGAATTTCCATGATGATGAGTATAATCTCCATTGGGGACGAACACGACAAGATAAACTTAACTTGTAATCCTTAATTAATAATGTTGGCTAAATTTTGTATATCTATTGGGTCAATAGTAAGTTGACTTGGAGATAATAGAAAGCAAGATGTTGGTTTGATACGACCGTTTTCTTGGACTTGTTTGGGGGACAAAAAAGGTAGTGCTTAAGTCGGAAGTTACGACAAGTTGATTGGCAGGGTACAAACTTAAGGGGGATGACCCGTGTGAAGGCTCATTTTTTACGCTTTTTTGCGTTTTCACCTTTTCATGCAATTTGTTTAACATATCACCATTTTATTTCTTATAAATAAATTGAACGTACATCATCTATAACGTTCAGAGCATGTTCCGTAATTTTGTTTAACCACTTTGGTTGGATAGTTTGGTCACAATACCGTTTTGAACCTTTTGACTGGGTAGAATCGACCCAGTGGGACCACCGAAATTGAATACAGAGGTGTGACCACGAAGATTTCAGGGCAAAATCGTCCTACTTCCTCGGGGAGCTGCCATACAAAAAGTCATTTAAACATCGTGTTCTAGAATATTTTCTAATAACTTTGGAACGCTTCAAGCTAGGAATTTAAGATTTTGCACATATTAAATTAATAAATTACGTAAATACTATAATTGTCAATATCAGTTTGCACAAATTTGTATCAAAATTTATGTTTCAACACACATCTTGCAAAAAGTCCCATATACACAAGTCTACACAACACACAATATATTCATGCACAATATCTTGTCCACCCCTTAGAAAAGCTGAAATGTCGTCCCTGGATAGCGTTCAGGAAGTGTCTAGAACATGCGAGAAGTATATAGAGCTTTCTAGGACATTCTAAGTGGAAGGTTGAGGTTTTTTTTTCCGCAAACTTTGATATCATTAACAAGCGAGTTAATCGGGTTACATGTGCAACTGTGCAATCAACATCTAAGGACCTTATAATTTTAATTTAATAAATTTTTTTTGGATTTCACTTTTGAATTATTATTCCATACCTATTTTTTTAATTCTCTTTTACTTATTGACTTTATTGATTTTAATGTCAACGGCCTATTAAAAAATTAAATTCGCACAATTATTCTTAAACACTAGTTGCAAAGATCATCAACTCTATATTTTTTCATTTCATAGCGTTGAAGTGTTTGCTCAGTACTTCACTGCTTCAGTACATCTACATAGTTGAAAATTAGTCTAATTTATTATTTTCACACTTCGTGCTAAAATACCGTTGAACCCGAATTAAAAAAGATTTATTAGCCCGTTTATAGTTTTTTGCCCTTCAATTTCAGTACAAACGTTCGCCTTATAAAACTATTCAAATTTTTTCATTCTTAACCCCTTCGCTTGATAGCAGCAGATTTTTTATTACATTTTCGAAAATCCGCGCCATTCGGACCACGGCTATTTGGCATTGGTCAATCAAATAAACTTTTTTTTATGACTCTACCACACATCAGATGGCGTGCAAATGAACAATTTACGCGAACAAAGGACAATCAAATATGCAATACGATTCAATTTCCTGTGTATAATTTTCGAATAAGCCGAAAACTGATAAGGATCCCATTATTATGCACGTCAACAGTCCGACCCGAAAGCATTTGACTGATATTCAGGGATTATAATAAATTGCTTCCACCCACCCAAAGGATACCTGTCCAACATTATAATCTTTCGGTTGGCCAACAGCCCCAAAAATTATTCGGCGCCGAGTAGCGGTCCCTTCCGATTGTGCAGATTACGGCCAAATTGAGTTCCCACGATTTGTGGAGCCTTTTCGTTCAACCCGGCCCATAATAAAAATCTCGATTGTAGGGGTTGCATACAAGCGCTATCCACTTAGTTAACAATTACGACGAAAAAGGGTCAGACCATTTCCTGCGATTTACTTACTTTATGTGAATTTAAAGTTTCTTTTGTGCCCCAAGTCCGGGTGGTTTGTGGAGTGAAAATGTTACCAGAAATTTGCGGCACATTTCACATAAAGTACGAGGCATCAGATCCGATGTACCAAACGGTTTGGTTTGTTTACGATACACAAAGAAAATTTGCCAGAACAGGACATGATCATTAGAGCGACTTCCTTGTCAAGTCATTTAAACTTCTACCGGAGAAAAGCCGATATTGAACAGGATTGTATGTCCTTTTGGAATCCTTTCAAAAACCACACATCACCACCCCATCTCCGCACTAACCCCACTCAGGCATACACACATAGATAGCTTGAGCACATTTTGATCCTTGGCAATATAATGAAAACATTTACCGCTTCAACTTCACGAAATACCCTTATGAGGTTTCTGCCCGCCAGCTTCCCGATATCTTCTTCCGTCCATTGATCAGAGTCCATGAGTTCGGCAAATAGGTAGGGATACTTCGAAACGTCCTCTAATCCTTTCGGTACCCTGAAATGAGATAGAGAGAGAAGAGTTAGAGCCGAATGAAATCCTTTTCGGTAGTTCGCATCATGCAATATACCTATATATGGTATATCTAGTATATAAAAGGACAAGCTACAAGGATTCAGGATTAATGTAAACAGGAAAACATGGGCTCCAAGTTAGCCTACGGAGATGTTGAGGATTCTATTCTCGATGTTCTGAGAATGGGATATTATTTTAGAACGGCTTGCGAAATTCCTTTCATGGGGGATTTCGTCCTTTTTTATATTGAATTTGTCATGCATTTTAGTTGTGTTGACTTAAAAATGTCCTCGATATTGGAAACATAGTTTTTCAATTTGCCTTGTTGATATTGTGGGGAATGTTCGACGTTAAAGTTAGTTCTACCGAAATGAATTGAGTGGCGAATTTTATTTTCGAAGGATTACAGGAGGTAGTTCTGGGTATACCGCACTGTTTACTTTCATTTAATTGCCAACGTTCCTTTTGGAAGAAAATATTTTTTGAGATCAAAAAAGTTGCAATAAATTTAATTAAACTTTTGCTCTGTCTTGAAAATTTTCGTTGCTGACTAATGGACGTATTTTCAATTTACATAACTGAAACTTAAAAGCCAAATAGGTTAACAAAGTATTTCTGATTCCGCCCTCGGGTATGATTGATCGAAAGTCTAATGATCACAGCCTTGACATTAAAATTTAGATGATACAGTCTTTGACAAAAAGGGGATTCGAGGAAAAGCTATCGAAAAGGCCAATGTTCGATTTAGAAGAAGAAGACTCTGAAGTGGTGGTTCCTTTATTTAGAAAATAAATATATGTTAAACAAAACCAGCACATTGCTATTCCCATCGGATCCATAAATCAGTCTATCGACTCACTATGCTTGCAGCGGGCAGGCAATAGATGGTCAAACCTAACTACATGCTCAATATCAAGAACTCTTTGGCCTGAATATGATAACGGGAAAAGCAAGTATATCCTGAGCCTGAGCAGGAAAGGTGCTAGCACACTAATCGGAGTGCTCACAGGGTACTGCCTGATCGGTAGACATTCTAGACGACTGGGAGCCGACGCAAATGATCTTTGTCGTAGCTGCGTTGACCCAGAAGTGGAGAAGTTATGGTGCATTTGCACTCAGCGTTTGCGACGAGACTCTATCCCCACCAAAAAATCAATCAATCTTCAAATAGCTCGTGCAGTCGCAAGAGTCTAATATTCAGAACCGGTTTGCAATGGCCTGATGGGGGTAGCTTCTCGCCTCGAGGCGAGCCTCAAGGGTGAGTGTAAGCGCACTATCAATCTTTCACGTCCTATGTGAGTGTCCGGGCCTTACGAAAACGAGAAGACGGAACCTCGGCGCTTATTTCGTCGATGACCTCGGTGATATCGATAAAGGAAAGCTATGTAACATAGCAAACTTTATAAAATCTACTAAATGATTTTAGGTTCCAGGAGTTCTTCAACTCAAACGGGGAACAATGGGCGAACAATAACGTCTAAGTGAAGGAGGATGATAGCATCACCACCCCTTATACCATACCATACCATAAACAAAACCAATACAGTTCTGGCCTTATCTACGTATAAATATTTTTTGCACCCTATGTGGGGTATGAGAAAGGTAATTAAGGCTTCAATTATTTTCGGAGGACCGAATACTTCATTACAGCCTGTAGCCTTTTTTACGAAGGGAAATGATTAGGGAAAGATTATAAAAATAAAAAATGAAGTGCTTGAAGAATGTAATAAACAACGAACTTACAAATTAACGCCATCGTATCCAGCGCCGATGCCTACATGATCAATTCCGGCAACATCCCTTATATGATTTATGTGCGCTGTAAGAAATTAAAATTCGAAATAAATTGCAGAAAACCGTGATACCTGAGCGAAGTAATTTCGAAAATGCAGCAACTACAAGGCGGAACTATCCTCAAGATATTTGCATACCTACAGCATCCCTTAAACTCGCTTTCTCCGAACAGCTTAAGAAAGGCGGAAAAAATGCAACCATCACAAGTCCTCGGTTGACTGCCTGTGTACGAGAAATAACAGTGTAAACGTTAGCTAAGCTGACCTCTGACGGTGAGCACATGGAAGCAGCCTTAGATTTGCATCCATATGCATTCCGACAATTTATCTAGGGCACTTTCGAGACTTTAGCTAGGAGCATGCATGGATTAAGGACGTTCGAGTGAACGAGCAAAAAGGAAAGTGTCACCCACGTACGATTCTCTTGAGGACATGATCTGGCACATTCCTGGAGCTATTGCAGATTGCATGAGCCGAGGAGTGCGAGAAGATGACGGGCGCTTTTGATGTTGCCAGTGCATCCAGCATTGTTGGCACGGACACATGCGATAAATCCACAATCATCCCCAAACGATTCATCTCGGCAACTACGAGCTGAAAATATACGAAAATAACCAGTTAAATAACCGATTTTTATTGTTGTTGGCCAAGAGATGGCACCACGGCCAATTTACGATTGCTACTTACCGTTCCGAAATTCGAGAGCCCCCCAATGTGGGGGACCTTGCCGGGCTCATCTACTTTGCAGCAGTCTGCCCTGCAAGAAAACAAAAAACCAAGAAAACATTAAATAGCAACACGCGAGAGCAAGCATTTGATCTTAAATCGCCGCAACGGCTGTTGCTGCAAATCAGATAGGAAAGGAAGAAAAATCATGAAAACTTGAAGATTTTATCAGGTGCCATGGAGCGAGCTAAACGTGATGGAAAAAATTTTCACGAACGCTCTACGGCCATTACACTCAAGGAGGAAGGTGCAAATGTTGGCACGACGAGACTAGATCCTGCAAGGAGTGCCAGCAAAATTCATCAAATGGGTTTGCTTGCAAGAGCTCCGCCGAGTGGGTACTTGTGTTTACTATTACCGTGCAAAGTGCACATCCAAGGAGAACTTACTTTGCACATCATAATGAAAAAATAATTACATTAGGGCGACTACACAGTGTTAGCGCGCATAAGCAAAAATTCATTTAGAGATGTGTGAAGGACATGGAACTTGGCCGATGTAATCAGCAAATAAAGGAAGGAAGAAGCCGGACTAATCTAAGTAAGTGATACTAAGTCGATCCTCATATTTCGAATTGAGGAGGGCCGAAATGAAAGAATCGAAAATAAAATTACAAAGGCAAATCGTTCACCCTTTTTTCCCCATTTTTGCTTACCGCCTTCTCGTTCTGTAAAGGGTAGTATTGTACATTTAATAATAATAATAATAATAATCAATGGCGCAACAGCCCCAATCGGGCCTAGGCCTTAAAGTAATGTTAAAGTTACTTCATTACGAGACCAACGGAACATTATGAGGTGAAGTGGTCAGCAACACGCTCGTCCGTGATTATTACCCCGATTTTATCTCAGGTACTCATTTACAGCTGAGTGAACTGGTAGTCCGGCACCCAATACCATTTTCGAAAATTACTTGTCACCAAGCAGATTCGAACCTGGTACCAGATGCGCCGAAGGCAAGTGCTTTAACCACTAAGCCACCCAGACTACTAACTACTATTGTACATTTAGATTAGATAATTTTTGACAGTTATTTTTAAATTTTTGTCAATGTTAACATCAGTCGCAGAAATGAATAAATGTCTGGATCTTATGCCTCCAAAAGTCCAAAGTTCTAAGACCTGAACAGGTGCAGAGAAAATAAAAGAGTGTGACCTTGTCCTCCTCCTCATCTAAGCAGCTTCTCCAGCAGTCGTTTCGAAAAAGGCCTAATCTTTTAATAAGCGTAAAAAATTTTTGGACTACCGAAATGAAAAACTAATTTTTTTAATTTGACAGACATTTTCTTGGAAAATCAAACAAAATTTTAACTATGTGATATTTTCGTAGCTAGCGCTTAGTATACGTATATTCCATAATATATACCAACTGTACTCTACCTAACTAATTGTGGCGATAGGACATCACCTTTTAAAAATAATCGATAATGTAATGACCAAATTAATAGGGTGAAGTTACAAGAGTAATTACGGAATCGATTCTGTAATCATTACATTTCACCCTGCGCTGGATAGGCCGCTGCGATTAGAGCGCTCGCGTTAATAAGTGCATTATTTTATGAACGAACTTTGTTTCTAACCGCCCTAAAGTCTGAATTTTACCGACATCAAATTTTAAGCATCAAAATAAAACTGTTCATAGTAAATTCCAGAAAATAGTTATATCGTTCGTCCTTGAGTTTGTAATAAATTTTAAATGAAATGAAACTGTTCCAGTACCTTTTATAAATAAAATATTAAGTTGGGGTTTAACTTTCGAAAATAAGTATTCTTCTGAGTATGAAATAGATCGCAAAGTTTGCGGTCCGTTTCTTTATTTTCATTTATGCTAATACAAACTGAAAACTGGGACTCGATTAAATTCATTTCATAAACTTACCAAGGCGTATTGCATGTGTGCGTTAACGTAAGATATCGTGCTCCCAACTGGTAGAACATCCTTAAGACACTTAGACTTGTTCCAATTGTATGTCCACCTTCGACGCCTATCAAACTGGCAATTTTGCCAGATCGATGGCTTGCCTCGATACCTGCAATGGAATTTATTGAGAAATCTATCGAACATATTTCCAGTAAATGGACAGGACACTATCGGTTCCTTTCAAAAATAGTCGATCAACCATTATTTTCCAAGAGGTTACGAACTTAGCCCAGAAAAAATCAACGGTTTTGCGAAGCTTATCGAAAGAAAACTTGTGATCGGAATCAAGGAACGACAAATTAGTGACACAAATTCAATCACTGAATTTTTTTCGAAGAGACAAGTTGAAATTTTTCAACGATAATGTTATGTAAGAAAAACACTTAAATACACACCTGAGGCTGACGTTACGAGAGACATGTTCTGCGAATTTAAATTTACAAGACGCCGAATTAAGTCGATTTGTTCCAGCGTTAACTGCACGGCGTCGAGGTGCTGCGATGAACAGGGTGCATATGCAGACCAGAACTGAAAGTAGATATTAAGAAAATTGAGTACAAACATATATTAGTATAAGGGGTTAAACATATGTATATAAACTAATAAATATTGAAAAAAAAAAAATATTTCCTATGACAGGACACGCGGAATGAAAAACCCTATCTAAAATTAAATACTACATCCAGTCCATCATATCGAATTTAATTTTGCACCTCCATTTCACAAAGTTTAAAAGGCATACTTGAGTACAATCACAGGGTGTATATTAATATTGTTGTGACCATTCTTCAAGTAGACACCGACCTCATAAGATCATGCAGGTACGTTTTTTTTCCAATAAAGTCGAAAGGATTTGCTGCAAATATTCGCATTTGCATAGTACCACTCGCAACCGACTGTACATTATAGTTGCCATCCATAAAACTGGCTTCCTCAAGGATGCGATACTTGTGCCAAGTGCAAGAGGGTGAGTAGCACTTCAGGTTGCTGTGGAAAAATGGATAAGCTTTTGTTAAGGCCTTCTTGCTTTTACCCGTTCACGCTTCTTGAAGACTTATCGTAAAGGTAATCGAGTCGGTGACCTGGAACTTTTATGGCTTTGTCAGTAATGAAAGAATTTGCTGGGGAAATTATTTCACTCTGGTGATGGTGAACACTTGACTCAGTTGCCAACACAAAACAGAAATTTCGTCTCGGCGTTCCGCAATTGTGCAACTTTTGCCAACGAGCTATCCTTCTAGGCTACAGCTCCAGGAAACACCAAACAGCTTTTTTAGCCGTCGTTTCAAATCTAAAGAACAAAAACTATACGACACAGAGGATAAGGAGTAAGTGCGGTAGTTAAGATACACGGTCATTTTTATGCACCTCATTGCAATCGTTGTCAATTAGAAGGAACAATGACTTAAAAGGACGACAATAAAACGGAAAAGATTTAGGAAGTATTTACCTGTGCTGACACCATTCCTTCTCTTAATCGTCTGAGATCCGTGTGGCTCCAGGCGCTCGTCGACCAAGGTATCACGTCTCGTAGGTCTGCTCCGAAACGAAAATCCTTTAGCTGATTCTTTAGAAATTTTCTGATATTCCATGGTAAGTCGTTGTGTCTAAAAATGAAACAAAAGAACGAAAAGTCCTGAATTACTTCTTGACAAGAAAATATAGCTACGGTTACTTCTATTCGAATTTTGGCCTTTTTTCAACAACTTCGCAATTGTTTCAAGCCTATAAAAACACAAACAGTGCCGAAAGTAAAAGAGCGGCGCGAACGTGCATTTCACTTCCAAATTAAAAGACAGGACATTGTCGAGAAAGGAAGTGGTGCGGGTGGTGCTACTATTGTCCTTATCTTCAGCGATATACAAACAATAAACGGAAGAAAAACATTTACAGAAAATTAAACAACAGACAACTATTTAATTGGTCGTTTCGAGAGCTTGGGGTTAATTTCAAATCGGCGACGTCGACTTTTCGCAAATTGTTTGCAATGATCGCGGCAAGGGTAAAAAAGGAACGATGGCCATTTTTATGGCAAACAATGTCGCCACAATGGAGAGCAACTTTGCCGAAAGTTCTGCGGCGCAAACAAGCAGAAGTACGGAACTGTCGGCAGTCTAGTGTGGATAATCAGGTAAACTGTGTCAGTTTGTTGGTAAATAGAAAACGTTCAGGCATAAAATTAATTTCAGGAAAATATTCAGCCGGTCTTATTTATTTTATTTTCTTGTAATTTGGTGTCTGGGTCTAAGACACAGAACTCATAAATAATCCTTTTGAGTTTGGGGCGCGTTGTTGTGTTTTCAAGGTTAGGTCGAGATGAGTTATAGTTATTCCTCATGATAACTTCAGTACTCGCCTTCAGTACTCGTCTTCAGTACTCGACTTCAGTACTTCTCTTCTCTTCTCGTCTTTTTATAATTCATCGGAGAAAAGGATTTGAGTAAATTATTATTTTTAGAAACTAAGGAGAATAAATGAAGCCTATCGAGCTAGGGACTATTTGATTCAACAAATTAAGAATACGACCGCTGTAATGATGGCGTCCCTAACATGAATACATCGGAAAATGATCGATTCCTCATAGATAATGATTATAGCACTTAGGGCTTAGTATTTAAATAGTTCGAATATGAGCTATTCGTTAACGCTAATCACGGACGATATAAGACATGCTATTATTTAAGTCTTATTGTTATGGGCTATATGGTTTATAGATGAAACTTACCCGTCTATTAAAGGCACTTCTTTTAATACTCTTCTAACACGTTGAAGACGATCGTCGAAGTTGTTCGCTAAACACGTCGGCACTAAGAAATTTATTAATGTTAACCAGCATAGACCACAAAGCACGAAGCCTTTGTGATACCTCCGCGATTTCATTTCCTTATACGAGTGACGTAGTCACATTAGACCTGAAAATTTAAAAATTGATTTAAGTTAATCAAATTTTTGAAATATATATCGGAAAGTATAAAAATGGTGTAATTTGTAAAGATCATAAATATCCGATAATCCAATTCAATCCTAGGAACACACCCAAGATACTTTCTAAATTATCTTTGTCCACATAGCCAGTATCTTTATCGACCAAAAATAAACGCTCATACGCAGTTCTCCCTGATCAAAAAAAAAAACTTTTAACCAAACCAAAGAGACCACAAACCCGCCCCGATATTTGTTTTAGGTTATCATAAGTTTACATACACGTCATATGCGAAATAAACACCACACCTTTTGTGACGATATGTGACAACGAACTTTGGTGCAATCTATTATTCGGGGGCGGCAAATCAATAGGGGAGTGTACCTTAATGGTTCCTGTACAGGTGGAGCAATTAAGCTCGTACCCTACTTCATTATGCAAGCCCACCGAAGGTACAATAAAGCAGCGCGATTGAGCAAACTGCTCCCCCTCCTCCCTTCACACTGTTTTCATCCACGGATAGACGGAACTTTCATCGAAAATTAATTCTATTTGATCCTTTTGTTGCGATAGCGCAATTAAAATTCAACCCTACGTTGCTATTTTTATTACGGATGGATCCACCAACACAGGGTGAGAATGGTCAGTGGCGCATACGAACATACTCGTAAAACTGCTAGAAAATTTTAAATTACATTTAATTCAGCTAGTAGATTTAATGGTAAATTCCGCCCTTTGCGCCGTAATCAGACTAGACAGCAATTCGTGGCTATTGACTATGCCGTTAATTACAAGGTAGGTACAGCTGGAGAACCAATGCAATTAGTGTAGCGCTAATTGTAAAGGACAGATACCTAAATTAAGAATTGTAAATATTTAAGTGTGCAACCGAAATGCTTAAATTTGATTTTTGCACATTGTATTTAAAAAAAAAAAAAAAAATGACGAGTACTATAATTATACTGCACCATACAAATGTTCTTGAAAAATTTGTGATTCTCATTTATATACAGTGGCTCTAGGAACAGTATGAACGCTTGCATTGTTGCATTTCACATTGCGCTAAATGCAGTACACCATATAAAGAAGCATAAACGATTGGCGTATTTTTTTGTTCAAAATCGCATTTCGCATAAAATAGAATAGCATGGAAGAATTTATTCAATCTTAACTTTTATTGTAGTTTTAATTAAAAATCGAGCATCTAATACTAAATTCCACCTTTGTTTTTTTATACTCTAGATGAACATATAGAGTATTATAAGTTTAATCCAGCCCGAAAAGTTTGTAAAGCATAGAACCGAGCCTCGGACGAAAAAAAGTTATATAATATTTTGTGTTTATTTTTGGCCAAAACCCCCAAATCCGTTTGCTGTCTGTCCGTCCGTCCATCCGTCCGTCCGTCCGTCCGTCCGTCCGTCCGTCCGTCCGTTAGCACGATAACTCAAGAACGCGTTGACCTAGGAAGTTGAAATTTTGTCACAACTTGTAAAATGGAAAAAGTAAGGCTAAGTTCGTTAATGGGCGATATCCTTCCACTCCTTCGGGTACCTCCTATACAAGAGTCCTTAAAACACGTTTTCACAATTATTGCTCGAATGCTTCAAGTTAGGAACTTGAAATTTTGCATACTTAAGGTTTACAATGTTTGAATCGAAAGTTCCGAATATGATGCAAATCGAATGAGTCCTTCGTGTTGCAGCCTAGAAAAGTCATTCAAAAATGTATGCATGTTACTGAATCCACTATAACTCCAGAACGGGTTAAAGCAGGAAATTAAAATTTTACAGGAATTAGTTTTATACCAAAACCAAGACGGAGTTCATTAATTAGCGCCATCCGTTGACTCCTTCGGGTAGCTGTCATACAAAAGTCCTTAATAAACATGTGCACCAATATTGAACGATAACTTTAGAACACTTTAAGTTACGACATTGAAATTTTATACACATTAATTTTATAATTGTCGCAGCTGAAACTATTAATTTGAAAAATATCCCATAAGTCTTTCATGTAGTTGCCATACAAAAATTCTGTAAAATGTACTTTTACTTACTTTATGGAACTCACTACTAATCAAAAAAATCGAGTAGCCACTATACAATAATTTCTCCCTGTAAGTAAAAAGTCATGTAATAATTGCTTGTGCTCTCCTCATTCTTTTGATATATTTCCAACTAAAATATAAATCGGAGTTCAGTATTTCATCTAGAGTATCATACGATTGGCTTGCAGCCGATCGTGACTGCGTTATGTTTTTTAAGCTGTTTTATTTCTTGGCTTACTTTAAATCTGATGTTTAATTGCTTAAATCAGAATAATCCATTTATTTTTTTAGCTCTAAAAACCCTTAATATAATTCCCTTAAAAATTGCTTTTAATTCGAGCTTACATTGCCGTAGTCCCCAACAAAAGGCAATATCCTTCGTCATTTTCTGCAATTGTCTTTTGCAGCGCAAATAAGTGCCGAGTAGCATAAATGATATAATAGAAAAGTTTTGTGTTATAAAGCGTTTTTGCATGACAAAAGCATACTGAAACGAAGTGCAATCTTATTTCGAGTTTACACTTGTTTCCTTGTTACAATAGCGTTTCCAACTTTCCCATTGCGTTCTGGAAAATGTATCCTAGTCTCGACACGATATAGCCTTAATTCATTCATGAAAAGCTGTTCGCTGTTTACAACTTGGAGGTAGGATTTTCAGTTTTTTTCTTTCTTTTTTTGTTCAGTTGGAAGAATGCAGCTCCGATAGCGAAACAAAAGACGACGTTTTCCCAAGATTAAACTTTTTTTTTTCTGGAGAATAGTATACCGATCTATCTCGTCCGTCCTCAAAGGAAACAGATATTTAAACAGAAACTGTGTTCTAGGTATAGCGTAGCCCATCTACTTTATATGTTCCTTGTTCGCAGTACAAGGATAGGGAAGAAAACTTAGCCCAGAAGTACTTAAGTTGAAACAGGATACAACACACGAAAATCCTTAAAAGGCGGAAAGCTTATATTCATTATTCATTAAAATAGATTTTGCATGAATACTTGACTTTACCCGAAGAGGGTGGAAGTGAAAGGACGTACAGCCGTAGGTACTATATATCTGCTAAGTTATGGAGGGTAGTTGGATCCTCTGACCTACCACACAGATTATGTTTACATAGTTATTATAAACTACGGTATGAATAATTGTTTACTTAGTGCTGGAGGAACTGGGTTCAATTCAAAAGACCTCTTCTTTTAAGAAGAAAAAGAAGTAATGATGTCGTTCAAGGATACACGAGTGTATGAATGGCTCGAGCTAATTTTAGAGTGATTCCTTTTTTTCTGTGTTTTTCCACAAATTTTCATACAATAAACTTCTTAATAACGTAAGTTTTCATGAATAAAGGACTATCTATAATGTTAGAGCTCAAAGATACACGTTTCCATTAAATTTCTCGTGAGAAATAACCTATTCAGTTGTTATACCGTATATAAAATATAACCTTATAGGTATTTTTTCAATTATTTCTCACGATGAAAAAACATTATGATTTTACTTAATTTTTGATTTGATGCCATCAAGAATCGCCAAAAAAATTTTTGAAGGGAAGCAAGCTACAAGAAGTTGGGTTGGTGTTTTTGGTATTTAAGAAACAGCCTTTGTTACCTTGGTACGTAGATGATCTGTAGAAAGACTTAAAGCAAAAACAATTCACATTTTCTATGGCAATTTTCCGCGAATATGGGCTTTCTACATTTTCACGAATTTCGTCATATCTTTAAGGTCTGTCGAGGTATCGAAGTATTACTACTTTTGCAAGCTCATCAAACGCCTAGAATTCTAACATGTTTCTTATGTCTAATGAGATATCGAATTTGCTTTGAATTTTAAAGACCTTATAATCATCTTAAAATTTATTTCAGGATTAATTGTAAATAATTTTAAGAGCTAGAGCTTTCTATTTATATAATCGCATAATATTAGATACTCAAATACAAGGTGGTGAAAAGAAGTTGGATATATTTTCACCAGGATCGTGAATATATCGAATAAGTTCTTACTTCTATTGGTTGTCATTTGCATCATTATAATAATAATAATAGTAAACATAGTGAGTTGAAAGTTGATTCTATTG
The DNA here is from genome assembly GCA_949128065.1 of Beris chalybata. Taxonomy (NCBI): domain Eukaryota; kingdom Metazoa; phylum Arthropoda; class Insecta; order Diptera; family Stratiomyidae; genus Beris; species Beris chalybata. Next base: position 2,219,711 of record OX421894.1, on the reverse strand, counting down.
TAAATACAAAAATTATTTTAAAGGCAAAATAGGGAATGTAGCTTGTGTTTATTTTTGTTTAATTTCTATTGAGAGGAGTGTTCACTTTGACAGGGGTTCAAATGAAAATATCTAATTTAGAGTTTTTAAAATAGTTTATAGCACAAAGTGGAAACTATGCTCAGCGTTCTAAAAATATGGGTGTGGTATAGGCGTAAATTACAATGTGTGATAAATGTACGTCGTTCTAATTATAACATAAAACCTAAACGACAACATGAAATTGAATATAATCTGCTGCAATACAAACGAGTCCACGTAATTATGTTTATTTATCCAAAAATATAATCCGATGTCACAACACAGTAAGAACTTAGGCGAAAAAGCTCATTAAGCCTACTGATCTACGACGTCATTTGCCCATTCCGATTCGGGTTTTTCTTAAAGTCACCAGAGATTTTTCATCGTTCTCACAGTCATTAGTGTTACCTAATGTCTTCGAAGGAGATATTAAAGGAAAACCATTTCGCTTTATTACCAACAACCTTCCACCGTTTCACTTACCTACATATGTACGTTTGTACGAGTTTTTCATGAGGATAAAGGTCCCGAACAATTAAGTAGATTTATGCCGATCAATAGATTCGTTCAGGTGATTTGTTATGCGCTACTAATTACCCGGCACGCCGTATTCTTATATAAAGCTATTCCGATTTACCGATCAATTTCTGCCTATCGTGTATTAAGCCTAAAGGAGCGCTTCTCGAAGGATACCGCACGAAAATGTAATGGGTTTTTCCGTCAATATTTAATATTATAAGTAGAGGCTTCTGTTCGTAAGTGATAATGATTTCGGACTGAAATATTGCAAGATTTATATGTGCTCTGACAGCAAACATGGATCTGAATCTGAAACCGAGAGTTTGATATGTGTACGAGTATCTAGTAGCTACCCTTTTAATGGGTACTAAACTACACAAGCAGTTCTTCATACAATAGGAGGAATCAATAATCCATCATTGAAAATTACCGAAGGTCTGGTCCGAATTATATGCAAATTTTTAGACAATTTAGCACTTCAGGCCCAAAATATTGCTTTTGTGTGGTAGGGTCGAGAAAAGATGCTATAAGCTTCTTTATAATAGCGTCTTACAGTGGATTATTAACGACAGTGAAAGCATTTGGAGCAGCTTACAATTTATATGGGAAAGCAAAACGCTTGAGGAATATATTCGCAAAATATTTAAAGCTGTTCTTAACATGGGTGTTGTCATTATGATGCGATTAAGAGTCATTAATGATATTAAGTTCTAAGGGCACTAATATAATTTATTCAAGCAGAAAGCTTTCAGATAAACATTCAGTAGAACAATAGTAGAAATCAAATTAATTTAAATTTAATTAAAATCGCATAACAATAAGGAAACGAATTTAATGAGAAAAATTTGGATGTGTTTTGGTTCTAAACGTAATTTTTGAAGTTGTACAGTAAAGTAGTATATTCTATTTATGAAATTATGTAATTAAATTTACATCAATAAAAATATAAATATTAATTCAGTATGATCTAGAATTTCAAAAAAAACTTCTTACTCTTTGTTTATATATTTGTTTAGTTGTTTAGGAATTTGACTTTCTGTACCTATGCGGTACGCTTGTGTACGATTCTTTCAATTCCATAAAGCCAATCAATCTGCCCATACATTTATCCAATTATGTGCATCCTTTGAAAGTTCACTGAAATATCAACCCTTAAACTGACAATTTAATTACTCAAAATAATTTATCATAATTAAAACAAAATAAATAATCTTCATTAAATCGCATTTTCCCATTCACATTGCATTTTCGTTGTTTACATTAAACGACAAAAATTCGGAAATATTTTATTTCACTTTTTTACCACATCCTTTTACCGTCGGATTTCATTTCCACCCCCAAAAAATACCGTCACAGCGGCAATGGCTCATTTAGATTTTCGATTGTTCTAAATGGACTCGGGCACAATTGCTCTTTTTGCAATTTCATACCGCAATCAATAAAACCAATAAAATCGGTAAAATAACAACAAAAGAAGTGCAACAAAAACAAGCCATTATTGTCGGTGCACTCGACATAAAAACGATTAAAAGCTTCGAGTTGCACAACGTTGCCAGCGGAACAAACGAATAAATTGCATTATGTCAATAATTTATGATCAAATAGAATCAACCTCCATTCCGATACGAAACCAGTAAAAGAGTCGAAACTATTTTCGAGTAGAACACGACAGGGGTTGGGGGTGGCAGCTAAAGTAAACTCAGGTCGAATCAGCGAGACCTGCATGACATAAATTTTCGTACCATGTCGTATAAAGCTACAGAGAAGTGCACTATCACAGGACAACGACTGGCACCATGTAACCAACCGCAACCCCACCCTCCCATCTCCATGGCATACAAAAAGAAGTCCGATTGTAATGACATCTGATCATGAAATCCGTTTTACTGCAAAATCCACGGATTGTTTAGCTAAATATTGAGAGTGGTCATACGGGGAAACCTGACGGGAACATGCAACCGGATGTAGGCGCTTCCGTTCGAAATAACTCCGTTTTGGAGTAGTGTACTTAGCCCTTAATTGAGACTTTGCGTTTCATTTCAACAGGTGAGCGCACCCATGTAAATCTTCCAAAATGGAACAGCCATTCTCCTGGGAGTTTATAATGTGGGCTGTGAAACAAGTCTGAAAATAATATGAGATTCCCAACGATGGATGAACTCTAGTAATATCGCCCTTGGGACAATCGTAAAGGATTCAAACTTATTGAATTGAAAGTTAACGGGAATATTGGATTAGGGTAATTTCAAAAAAAGTCAAAGTGGTATAAATAAGAAACAATGATATAATACGATACGTACAGTGCTATTTGCGGACTTATAAAGCAAGTAAGTAGCTCAAATATATAAAAGAAAAATTTTAGGGAAGAGGTCTTCATATGTTTGCGTCGTTATGGTGTTCAAAAAAACAGTAGTGTAGGAAATATTATATCCGAAAAATTCAACCATTAGAAATATCCTATTCTATTTTATTAAACACTAAACCCAATTGCTCATTACTGCAAACTGCTCATTTCCCTCTTAATATACAGTGATCCAATTAAAGTTAAATGATTTTGAATAAGAGCCAATTAGACACATTGTGGATTCAATGATTTTCCTGTTGAATGCACTCTGCCGTTGACACGACTAGCCCAAAGCTTGGATTAGACGAACACAATTCCCCAACGCAACCCTCGATGTGGCCATTAGAGTAGTTGTTGTGAGAATAATGTCACCCTTAATTAGTCACATCAACTGGTACTCTCTATCCGATGCCCTTGACATAAATTTCATCTCTGCAGTGTTTAAATCCACCTTCCTCAGATTATTCATCGAATACAAAACTACCCTGATTCAGACTGAAATAGACGTGTGCATGCATTTCTAGTTCGAATAGAGAAAGTTAGCACTAGTCTAAAATGCCTGCCCGATTAATTTCTACACAGGTCTGTCTCTTTCGTCCTTATTGTATGCAATGTTCTACAAATTACTACGGAACGTGCAATTTATCGTTGGACAAAGAACTTTATTTCCGGGGGGGGGGGGGGGGGGGAGGGGAGGATAAGGACATTCTTGCATCATAGTTAGTCGCCCTCTAGCCCGTTACAGAGCTTCTCGTTAGTTAGAATTTAGATCCGGTTCGCAGAGAGGATTATAGTATCAATACAAAAGCAGGAACTGACTGCATTTAATTGCCACGAGTGAATTTATGTATTGTCAGGCCAGGAAGATACGAAAATTTACTGGCTAAAGATAAAAGTGGAAAAAAAATCTAGAATATTCTGCCTGTATGCTTCTTGTATAGGCCAGAGAAATATTGCCATAATACTCGTAATTCTGCAGAACAAACCTTAACAGTAAGTGCGTATGTACAAAGCAAACAATACGACTAATAAAAAAAACCATTCAGAGAATAACAATATTTTATGAAAGGAACAATAGTCGATGTCCACTACTGTGTTCCGTGAATCTTTTCAAGAATTCAACAACAACACACCACTCTTTTTCTAACTAAGCCATCGCTAAAGAAATACCTACTCGGAAAAGGGTAAACTTGGAAACGTAGGTTAGATTCTTGTTCAAGAGGCACAGTTTTTGTGATATAGTTTTCAAATATTTTTCTTGTTCAATTGCATTTTAGTTTCAAATTTTAACTTTATAGCATAGAAGCAAATTTGATTAAATGTTTGTTGTTTTCCGGCGTCAGTGTAGTGGAACCCCAACACGATATCCTCGTCTGTTGATTAATCGCTGTCCTTGAGAACTGGAAAATTAGAAAAAAAAATTACATTGCTGTTGGTGGGATTCGATATCGCGCCCCAAATAGGTTGAAAGATTCTGTGTTCTTCTGTGCCACCTACCTGCAGTATAAGGAAGCGATGGCAAGAATTTTCGCTTTGATAATGAAATTTTCTTCAACATCGCCTATATAGAATATTCCTAAGCAATACCACCGTAAGGGTGTTTCGGATAATAGGCATAATATAATACACCCTTTTCGATGACGAAACATATTCTTCATACCTAGTCCTAGTCCTAGTCCTATAAACTGGCCTATCAAGTGAAGGTTTTCCAATAGTCATGACCTCAAGGACAGCGATCAATCAACGGTCGGGCATTACGTACTGAGGTTTCACTCTACTGACGCCGGAAACCAACAAACAGTTAATCTAATTAGACTTGTACCTTAAAGGGAAATAGAAAAAACTTGCAATCTTAATCTTGTAGAAGGCGGAGAGGCTGACCGTTTCTGAGATGTACATACGAAATACCTGTTACGAAACATAAAGCCGCAACGTGTCAAGGTAGTAGACATTCTTTCACAATCTTCAGAATTTACTCGCCTACCTTTGAGATTTATCATCCTTTTTCTAAGTTGCAAATATTGTGTCCATTTCTGTTATTCATCGAAGCAATTGATTATGAAAAATATTTTTAATCAACTCGAAAGTGTTCCAATAAAGAATTTTCCACAGTCGAAACCAATTCCTTGCAATTGATTTCTCTTCGTTCGTAAAGGAATTCGAGAAATATAAGAATATCTACAAGGACAAAGTTCAAAAAAACTAAAAGGAAAAATTGCAATATCCTGCGATGATGGTTCTGCTTGTTGCTCGCCAAGAATACCATCTCGACATGGTTCAATTTTCAATAGCCAACAAATCCGCCGGACAACGTCGACCTTACAATTTGCACTGCTGCACTAGTTTTCCTCGCAGCTTTCAGAGTATGACGACGAAAAGAAATGAAAAGATAAAAATGTGCCCTACAAGGAAACCTGAATGACACTCTTTCCAGGATATATTCCGGCTTGGGAATCCAACATGACCCAAATTGTTTTTTTTTTTTGGCTACATGATTAGAACCAGTTTGCGTAGTTTGTTACAACGCCCTCGAGTCGAATAGAATTTTTATATCAATGTAACCCTTAACCCACCCGCCACTGCTTTTTCCAATTCTTTTCTTCGGTAGTTTATGTAGAGGAGGAGACAATGCTCTGTAAAACATGACGGTTACTGGGACTAGTTGTACGCAGAGGAATAATGGAAAAAGTAAAGTTTGGATTTCCTTTTCCGAAATTTTCGTTTCTATTTTGTTTCCGAGCTTCAAGATAGTGGAAACTTCTACAGACTGTTCTTTGTTTTCTTCTTAGGAAGTCGACTAAAATTCGATTTGCTCTGATTTGGCTCGAAATTGAAGACGCTCGTTCCCAGTGAACATTGTAGAAATTTTGTCGGCGATACATACAAGTAAGTACGTGTGGTTAGCAATTTAGTCGAATTGGGAAAATGGTTGACTCTAGGAGTCAGTTTATTTGCCATTTTAAGTAGATTGAAAAGTTGCTAAGTCAAAAGATGTTAGCAAAACGTTCGGGTTGGAAGTCGACAGACGACTTGACTTCCTCCATTCAGTTCATCTTCATTGCCAATTTAGCACCGTTATTGCAATGAATAAATTTTCTTCTTGTCTTAAAAAAAGAGATATTTATTTTTTCCATGAAGTCAGATTTTTACGACGATTACCATCAGTGAAGATTGTATTTTAAAGTGCTAAGAGCCACGGCACGTGATAAAATTCAAAGCTATTAATCCTGTAGTAGTAACACTACTGCAACACCTACGCAAATAATCACAATTATCAGGCTGTGGATCACACGGGTAATTTCATTAATTACACCGCAAATGCGATAAAAATAACATAAAAACAGTTGTAAACAAATTTAAGTCAATTTATTTTACATTTTATTTACATAAATTATTTTATCACCAAAACTCAGTCGAAATAACATGGTTTCGTGCAGCTGAGTGATTTTCAAAATCACAATTAATTCGAAATCACTAATCGCGTCCAGTATTATTGTGAATGCTCATGTCAGCAAAAGATATTCAGCAGCATTTTAATAATTGTTGAGAATGGAACTGGGTGCCGGACTGCCAGTTCTCTCAGCTGTAAATGAGTACCTGAGTTAAAATCAGGATAATAATCACGGCCGAGCGTGTGGCTGACCACTTCACCTGCTAGTGTTAGGTTGATCTTGTAATTAAGTAACTCTAATATTACTTTAAGTCCTAAGCCCGATTTGGGCTGTTGCGCCATTGGTTATTATTATAATTATTTTACTATCTCCGAACAAAAAAGTTTACAATATATAGGTAATAAGCAAATTGGGTAAGTATTTAATTTCCCACAACATTTCCGCGATATAGGAACGTTGCAAGAACTGAGACTGAATTCAACATTTCATAGCAGTCCGAACCACTTAATGAATGTGTGAACTACATTCACACGACCTTTAATTACTGTCCATTTTCCACTTAAATTGACCGACCGAATCAAATCACTTCGCACGTAATCACATTAACAACGAGAACCATAGTTTCGATAGAAGTTGACATCGACCATTGCGTCCCGGACAGGTAAATTAAAGTCGATATTGCACAGGTTTTATTATTCCCCACGGACATCCTGAGAACATCCTGTACTTTGGCGAAGCTTGTGTTCGAAACACGAATACTACCTTCAAAAGGACGAAAATAGTTATCGCTTGGCGAATTCTTCGACTGGGGTCCGTGTCGTCTTACAGAAAACGTAAGGAAGAATCACCATCCCCGGAATTGTAATAAACTAAGACGTAACTTATCCACTTGGGTAATAAACTTGCCGGTTTTTATATTCCACGTGCTCTCGGGTAACTCCTTGAAAGTTTTTATAATGCATGACTGCCATTCGGGATGAAAGTTTGATCCTCGAAAATACAAACACGTACGTACGTATGTAACTACAGTTGGATTTTGCTTTTGCCACTATATATATCGACAAATGCCGATTCCTTGGATGGGACCAGGGATTCAGGACCCGGTGCTCGGTTTCTCATCGCTCTATCTAAGTACCTCTCTCATTTGAGCAGTTTGAACATAAAATTAGAAGTACATACGTCGAAACTCCTTTACGCTAAACTAACTTTACGGATGACTGTAAATTTTCCATTTTGTTCAGGATTCCCGGACATAAGGCTTCGGTATCGTGGACGCGAACACAAGTCGCCCTGATAGCCCCTCTGGAAGTTCCCGAGCTCTGGAGTTATCAATTTCAGTCAGATAACAAGTTAATTTATGGACTGGTATTTCTTTTACGACAGTTTGCCAGTGTAATGCTGCCGTATCGGAATTATGTGCATCGTATTGGTCAGTTCCCAGCCGCAGAACTGACCGCACAAATTGCACTGGCCTTCGGGAATAGTTGTTCTAAGTATCGAAGGAAATTAATCGATTGTGTGATAGGTAACAACGTTAACGCGGTCCACTTATAGCGGATAAGGACATTGAATAAATAAGGAACTAGCTTTAATAAGGGGCAGTGTGAAAATGGTTAGTCATTTCTACAGACGAGACAGCAGGAAATCGGGAACTAGTCGAGTTCAATAAAATTATTGAAGTTGGGGGAGAATTCAATTTGGAAGCCTTTCACGTTTTAACGATAACACTTCAAGAAATTCAAACCTCTTCAGAAAACATATGCCCTTTCTACACATAGACCCGAACTTTGCTATAAAAACCGAAAGCAATTTTCCTATCCAACCTGAATTTTTGTATCGAATTCTCAACGATGTAAATATTGTTATCAGTTTTACCGAAAACGAAAGTTTCCAGAATTGAAAATTACTTCGTCCTTGGTTCCTTCACGCCCCGCCTCTTAAAAACATTTTTATATCAATCAATTATTCCTGCGAAACTTTTCGTAATAGCAAGCAACTCCCTTTGGCCCGCTTTAGCTGCTAGGTCGTCGTCGTCAATAAACCGGACGAATCGGGAAATCAAATCAGTAAATTCATTTCGCTGCGTAATTTAATTCAAAAAAGGTACGACTAACTTTCTTGTCAAAACTTTGATTGTTGTTTTTCACATCGAGGATCAAGAATTTGTCCCCAAAATCATAACTTTTGCTGGAATGAAAGGCTATATTGGCTGGGTTGGGGATGACTATGAATATGTAGCTATTCATGTGTTGTGTTAGAAAAAGTTCTAACCATCAATTGTTAGTTTTGATTTATTGAGGAGAGACGAGTTCACAATAGGGCAAAAAGATTTTTTATTTGCATTGCTTATACATTAATAGAGCAGTCATTAAATATAGCCTCATGGGTTGGTCATACACTGCAATAGTGCAATCTTGTTTGTATCGTGTGAATAAGTCTGCACTATACCATAACTAATCATCCCAGCCTCCAGTGGCTTAAATTAGTACATAGGAAGGTAGGGTACGTACCCAAGTTACAAAAACCAACTTCGTCACCAATTCATATTTTTTCGCGTTCCGAAGCTATTCATTTCGCGAAATATATAGACAACTCACATTCGATTAGATTTTATATTTACGTAAATATCGAAAATTATACCTTATTACTATCTCTAACAGCAAAACGGTATCCGATAAATAACCGCCCAGTTCCAAAAAAGGTAGCTCAACTACCGCCTAGAATTTCATTACCAAGAATATGAGTATTGTTACGCTTCGACTTTGTTCCCTAGCATCAAATTGTGAATAGCATATACATCCCTAATTGCCTATACAGGATCTTTAGTATGGAATCGAAAGCAAGGAAGCTGCTAATGTACAATGCAAACTTTTCTCTGACTCCATTCCTAAACTCTGTGTTAATTACATCCCAACAATTTCAGCAGGTAACAATCGCATACGTACAGAAACAGTAGCAGAAACAGACTATTGCGCCTAGGGTCATCAATATATGTACATTCAACTCATGTTAGGTATTAGCACAGCTTCGCTACTTGGAGTAGTTGGTTTCTGGGGATTCGTCGAATACTGGAATTGTGGAACGAAAGCGTTAATTATCTTTGTTTCAACGAGCTACCTTCGGGCCAACATCTGCCTCCTAACCAAACTCATGTGATGTTTAAATCCTAGTTCAGTCCGACCTGCACAGAAACTGGTTGGAAAACCAAGAATTCTCTTTGGGTTGCTATCAACACGACAGAGCTAAGTAGTGTAAATCCTCTTCTACACTCTCCAAGAGGCTTACTAGCTGCACGATTGCATAAAATATATAAATATCGACATCAGGATTCAAGAAAAACTTTAAAATGTATACCACAATACTTATGCTCAGGGTAGAAAACTGACGGCAAGATGTAGCTGCTGTTTCTGCCAGCATTTCCATGCATAATCAATAGAGGACTCTGCTTAAAGCTGTTTATATTTTCGAGATAAGAAAATACATACTCGATTACGGAAACCGTTCGAACTTTCCGGTGAAACTGATAAATTCAAAAATATTCCCTTTCTTCGAACTGATTTATGTCGCTTAATGAATTTATTCAAGTTGGAAAATTCGAACATTTACAGAAACACTTTATTATACACTTGTCTCATTAATACAAGGAAGGATGCCGCGGACAATATCATGCAGAATATAGAAATAAGGACAATGGAGTTTCATCTTCATTTTCATTACATTCTTCATGGTTTTTTTTAAAGAAGTTTCCAGTTTCGACGATCTACTCTTATTTCAGAAGTAGCACTAGAAAATATATAATACACTTCAAGACTTTATTAATTCAAGTTCTGAGAAACAGGAATTTCGATGGAAATAGCAAAATTTCCGTCACCGTTTGGCTTTTTTCTTATTTACAAAAAAGCAAAAATCCTTGACGACATATCAGTAGATACTTCTCGAAAACACAGAACTTCTCAGTATTAAGAAAGTGAACCTAGTCTCTATTTGCGACTGGTTATTAAGAACTTAATGCTTATTCCGATTGTTATGCTACAAAAAATACAACATGTTTGAACTACTGTTTGGATAATATATAAAAAAATTGTTTTAAAGAACCTGGAATCCTCTGCTTAAGCTTGAAAGAACCCGACCACACAATTGCTAATATGTATAACTGATATTAGGATTTTTATTATTGTCAAATATTGTTTAAAATTTTTTAAATTCCCTCCTTAAAGCGTTCCTGAGTTTCCGAGAAATTGTTTAAGGATTTGAAGATTCAATTCTCCAAAAATCAATACGGATCGATTGACAGGACAGTGAACCAACCGTATTCAGTATTTATACCAGGGCATCAGTATAGAAAAAATATACATACCTAATAATCGATGATGCTATCATTATAAAACTCTAGAAATTTACTTTTAAAGTTTCAAGTAGTTGTTTTCTTTTCCAAATAGAGCCCACACTTCTATGAATTCCTTACAATTCAATACAATATAGTAGATCTCGAACTTAAACCATCCCCCATTCCTCATCCACCTCAGCCTTTTATCCTAACATTGATGTGATTCTTCTCCTGGACAATACAGGCCCCAGCCTACAATTAAGTACTTAAAAGAAGAAAAAACAATCGGGGAAAAATTCCAACCCAACTCAAATAAAATGGAAAAAATTTCATATATAGTATAAAGTTTGCGTTTTTACTTGGCTGGTTTTTATTTGTTCTTTGTAAAAGGAGCTTGAAGGATTTATTGAACACAAACCGCCTTAAACTCTATAGTATTTCCCACACATACGGATAATAAAATATTTCGTTGGGTCGGTTGGAATTCCAAACTTTAGAGGAAATTTCCTACGGAATTTATTGTCGGATTCTTTTCTATGTGCTCTTACACCCCCTCCCGCAGTATTCCATGTGTACTAGATTGAAGCCCCACTCTCCACATTCTCGAATTACTTCCTATTTGGTTTTGAGCTGAAACAAGCCTATTACTGACGGAATCCAGGTGACAATATCTTGCTTCTTCAATACACACATGTATGTATTGTATGTAGAAGTATCTATAGATGGATCAGTTAAAAAAGGTTGCATATCGTTCCGTTTCCATATTAAATCGAGAGATCGATATATCGCCAAATGTATTTTTATTGAAAGCAATGAAGCAATATGAATGCCTCTACCCCAAAAATTCATATGTCTTTCATTCGGATATGTTAGGAAAAAAGTGTTGAAATTTCGTAATAAAACGAAAGTCACACACAAGGGTTTGTATCCCTCTCACAGCTTCAAATCAGTACCAATTTCAGGATATTATTGATAGAATGCTGGAACCGGAGTTTCACGAATCGGAGAAAAATACCGAAAGAAATGAATGATATCAGGCTTTTGAGACCGTTTTATCAATTGCATAGCCATCCATTATGGAATAGAATTACATCTGGGAACAAGTATCTACTTTTGAAATAGATCCGAAAAGGAAACAAATCTGCCATAAAAGCAGAATCCTTTTTTTCGTATATCTTCACTAACGCGTTTTTTAAACATTATCTTCACACGATAAACAAAACCCTTTATTTTACTGTTTTTCGATGCCTTCGGAAAGCACAACACGTATTCTCAAGAGAACACGTTATTCTAGTAGATCGAATCGATACTAAGAATTTAAAGGTCTTGAACTTGCTCCAAAATTAATGTAATGTTTCATGGCAGAGTTACATATTTCTATGTACTCATCAAAAGACACCAACATCTCTCAAATCTCTTACAATTTATTACTTATTATGCGAACTTATATTTGAATTTACAATAATTATTTTGTTGTTACAATACCGCGACACATTTCACAAGCAATCCCTAGAGAGATGTACGATTTGAATGCGCTTAATCGAGTAGCGGATTAGTTCCGAAAGTATCAAGATAATCCTGGAAACATTTTTTTAGCATCGACTGTAAAAACTACGTGTTTTTCAACATAAAAAAAAGTTTGGAGAATAATTCTTAATTTTTTAAATCATTTAGAACGGTTTACATTAGAAAATTGAAAATTTATATTAATATATATGTATAACAAAAAAACAGATTTACGATGTAAAGTAAATCACGAAAGCCTTGTCGGAAATAACATAATGAGGATGATAATAACAGTTAAAACACTGTTCAAAATATAACAATGTTCGGCAAATACATTTGGCAGGCTTTTATTTTGACCTAATTCGGACTAAATTAAAACATAAGATACAAACTCCATAAAAATTCGTGAGGTTCACTGTTGGTTAAATATCTTTTAATTTATGCTAAATGCATACAGAGCTACGAAAATAATTGTGAAAAACAAAAATGGAAATTGTCATCCACCTGGCTCTGAAGTTTTTCTTTTTAATATTTTTATATTCCAGGAAAAAAGTTAATTCTCTTCTGCTTTTTTCTTTAGCTTTGTAAATGTTTTGAAATGCTTCAAATAAAAAAGGACTAAGTTGGAAAAACAAAGAAGCATTAGCTAGTGGAAGGATAGATGCATGTGACACTTTTCGTCCCCCCACACAATTCGAGTTTTCATTTTCGACCAACTTTTCAGCTCACCGATCTAGAAACAAATTCAAACAGATTAAAGTAAATTACTCTAACGACTTTGAAAAAACAAGCTGATTCGCATGATTAAAATAAGTTCACTTTTTCGACGGGGTGAATTTCAAAAATCTAATGCTCATGGTGGCTGTAATATGTGTTCTGGTTTGCAGCACTGAACGGAAACAACCCCTTTGTCATTCAAGATGTGGTTTATTTTTATTCGTGATAAGGGTTAATTTTCGTATTCAGTGGGTGGTTATGCGCCTTCATGTTTGATAATTGTTTGGACGTGGTAGAATGAAATCACTGAGAAATGAATATCGTTCACCCCTATGAAATTATTCGAAAAACATTTTGATAATTTAGGCATCTTTTGTGGCGGAATAATGGATTTTGGAATTAATAAAAATTTGAATAGAAACAGAAATATAAAGATTAAATTACGGAAAAGGGCCAAATTGTGAAAATGTAAAACTTGAGAAAACTTTGAAAGCATATTTTAAAGAAAAAAGTACTTTTTCAGTTGAACTGCCCTTACTCCCATTTCCCATATGCAAAGTAATGATAAAATAAATCTCGACTCGTAATAAGTCATAAGGACTAAGAGTCTTCCCCGCTCATCAATTTCAGTTTTCGCGTGAAAGTTGTCGGCCCACGATAAATGACATGAAATAATTCTCATCTAAAAATTCGCTTCAGTTTGTGATCCCTTACAGAAATGTTTCTGGGAAGAATCTGTGAAGCTCTTCTTCCAAAATTATATAAAGTTTCCTTTCTATACGAGCGAGTACAACTTCGAAATTCCGGTGAATAAGAAATCCACTCAAGATAAAGACGACGATTTTCGAAATTCTTGCACATTATGTATGCGTAAGAGATATCACTAGTATTACTATAAGACTCTATGTAAGATTTAAGATGCTGGCAAACTGAAGGGTTGCGCTACTTGCTCTGCATCGTCAAGTTAAATTTTGTGAAAATGATTAATTAGGTGCTTTACTAGGAATCTACGAATGAGACAGAACTGGCGCAGCCGGTACGCAACATCACGTTGTTATGGTTTCATGCGGAAAACTTTGAATCTCAAACTTTAATATGAAAAGTAAACATTTCACGTTATTGTTCCGAGTCGAGAAAATGTTATTTCACGAAAGTGCTCATTGTTCGGGTCTGGCGAGTATATGTGGATGGGGTAGACTTGTATATTGCGGCAATGTAATTTAATTTATTCATGCCATTACCGGATATAATCAAGGATTCGCTCAAGTGCTCATAATGTATGCATGCACGACAAAATATTTTCGTACAAACAAAAAGGCATTTCGCAATAAGAAAATTAGGGATGATGGTAAGGGTATATGCGAAAGTTTGTCGAGATACAGATATATATTTCCCTGAGCACGTGCGGTACCGTATCTTTCTTTCTCGGGTAGGTACTTATTTGACTTTCAATAATTGTATCTCTGTCGACAGAAATGCAATTTGTTCGAAAAATGGCGGAAATTTCAAAGTTAGTAGGCAAAGGGAAAGCAATTTAAATATGAGTTTCTGTTGTGCAGGATGATGTCTTTTGTGACATGTTACCGAAAAATATACCGTTATCATGATACGCCTGTAGCTAATCATCTAGATGAAACGTTAAAGAATTTTCAGTCAGAGATAACAAAAGAGATGGTATGAGTTGTTTGAAATGGATAAAGTATGATTGAACCGGCATTTCAAACTATTATTCGCAAAATGGCAAGGGTGGTGAAATTTCCACGCTTGGTCTTAGACCGGAAACGACCCTTAATCTATATCTCGTATTCCACACATTTCGACAAGTTATAAAAAGTACGAACTGATTCGACAAAAACAATTTGTTTCAATATACATATATAAAAAGATTAATTCTACATTTCTTAATCGAGAGTTTCGCAGGATAGTCATTAGCACAGTTTTTACTTAATTTTTTTTTTTAATTAAGTGTTGTGATCGACTTGACATTTTAAAAAAAATGTTTATATCTTCTAAACTAATCTAATCTTCTAAACGGTTTATATCAGAAGATTGAAACTTATGGTGGAGCGTAGATATGCACTAAAACTTTCAAGAGGGGATGGCTGTGAGGGTGGATGGCTATGAATTTTGCATTGCAATATCTTTCGAACCAATTATACTAGAAAGATTTTTACGGAGGAGGTAGAGCATGGAAGGGAGAGCAAATTTAAAAAAAATGAAAATAATTGTTATAAATATGTTACTAGTTTTTCATGGTCATGCTACCATTGAAGCTATTAAATGTTAAGAGTTTGTTGTTCTTTCCAGTGTCAGTGGAGTGAAGCTCCAATACGAAATCCCCGACTGTTGATTGACCGTAGAACTTGACGAATTTCAATCAACAGTCGGGGATTTCGTATTGGAGCTTCACTCCACTGACACTGGAAAGAACAACAAACTCTTAACATTTAATAGCTTCAATGGTAGCATGACCATGAAAAACTAGTAACATAAAAGTATTGGTAAAAATAAGTTTTGCGTTGGACCCACTGGGCCCCGGACTTAACAACAGATTTTCAAGATTCATAGCCATATGGTTATCCAAGGTTACAACCATTTCATAGCCATATACGTCCCGCCTTTAGTATAAGGTAGATGTCCGGCGAGTTCCCGATTACATTATTCGTGGAAATGAACTTGGATTACGATGTGGTTATATAGAATTTGCCTCAGCAATTCCACCAGCTGTCAGGGTGTTTCGGAAGTTGGTTAGAATACACCCTCTGAAGAGTCTTCTGCATTCCGATGACGAAACAGCTCCTTCGGACCTAGTCCAACACAAAATCTTATGATAAACTGGCCTCTCCAGTGAAAGTTCTTTCCAAAAATTCGTCAAGTTCTACGGTCAATCAACAGTCGGGGATTTCGTATTGGAGCTTCACTCCACTGACACTGGAAAGAACAACAAACTCTTAACATGTTATAAATATCTCCAGAATCAAACCAGATATGATTTTGAAATTTTTTAAGAAGTTACGAGGGTTGTTGTAGAGTCGGTGAGTATTGCGATAATAGCTACGGAACTTTATGCGATGGAAGGGAAGAAGCGACAAGAGATAGACAGCTAAAAACTTCACTAGATTGTCTTACAAATCACATAATACCAGAATACTAGTTCCATGAATTTCTGTCAATCATTCCATTTCTGCAATTAAAATCATATCCTGAATTCTGTCCCTTTTCCCATTGGAGACAGTTCCTGACATAGCTGTCTCCAAGTTCTCAGTTAAACATGAAATCAGATTTCTTTTCCTGTCCTGAACTGCTAACGTTAAATCGCAAGAATAAATGATGTGTGCATGTCGGCATGAGAGAGAGCTTCGTTTGCATCCTTAGAATCGGATTTTCCTAGCGTTCATAGTCCTTGGCGATTCCACTTTATATATAATTTCCGTCCTATTGACAATGCCACATCAAATACTAAATGCGACGCTTGTACAGAGGCGTGCATTTCGAACAAATGATTGCATCCGATTCGTGGCAATAGAACAAGACTGAGAGCAGGACTGGCTATGCTAACGACAAGGACATTCGCCATCATTCTTGCACGAAAATAACGAAATTATCGAACGACGAGATACTTGCTTAAATTGCTCTCGTGCTTACGTGACGGCTTTATCCTTGATATTGTCTAGTCTTACGACAGGTGCTCACATGTGTTTGGTGTCTGTGTCGTGTGTTTTATTCAGAGGATGTCGCAGCTTTGACGATTTCGAAATTTGAAGGTGCACAAGTGTGACGAGTGCATAATAACGAAGATAATAAGAATAGGATATGATACACTCGAAGAAAATTGTATTGTGTTTTCTTTGACGAACTAGAGGAAATCCATTTTTTGTACTATACATAGAGACATTGAAATGGCTTATTACCACAGCATAAAGCCTGTAAGGGCACATGAAGCGACGTTGCACCCATATCTCCCTCTGCTGTATTACAAAGACAACAAAACACTTCACCTGAGAAGATAAATTGAAACACCAAGTTTTTTTGTTAGAGAAAATATTAAGAGTGCTTGGCGATCTGCAGACTTGCCTCACAGCTTGTTTCTCCAACTGGGTGAAATCAAAAGAGATTACAAAATCTTTCTCACTTTTCTTTCATTGTGAAAGCTAACAACTATATTCGTTCATAATTATTCAGTATACTATATCCGGTTTTTCATGACTATACCATTCATTCATATGGCTCTAAAGCAAACCAACATTTAGAACAGAATAAATATTCGTGTCAAAAGCCGTTTCCATATGAAGTCGAGTCATTTATCTCGAATGAAACCTTTTCTACGCACGACATGAAGGCAAGGACCTAATAATTTTTCGATAATAAAAGCAGCTACCCAATTTCCTAAATAATATGATAATTTCGTCGAACCTGCCTTTTGTATAGTATTACATATTCGCATAATTACATATGTACATACATACTTAAAAAGTCACTAGCAGTCAGCAGAAAGGTATCAGGCGAATTTGGCACCCTAAAGGATATTTAAATTAGTAGATATCCAGCACCAGTAACTTATCATATTACTGTCAGGGATCAGGTGACAGCCTTAAAAGTGAGAACAGTCCTTCACGAGCACGTTTCGCAATGTTGTCAAACACGTGACATTTCATCCAAAATTACCACGAATTTGATATTATTATTCTTAAAATTGCGTCACCTGAAACCACACGGGACTCGCTCCTAACTTCACGATTCTCATTGTCCTCGCTAAGCAAGTCCAATTATAATTGTTGTCAACATAGCAAACTAACGATAAAGTTTATAAGTAGTCGGAAATTAAACGAAATTGTTCAAGAATTCCAGAAAATTATTAAATTGTTACTGCGCTTCAGAATTGTTTTTATTTGGTGGTTGGGCGGAGGAAGTCTTAAAAGGATTTTCTTGTTTAGCTGTTCGTGTAAATATATTTCTGTATAGTTAGGGTTAAGAATTTCAAAGTTATGTAGTTAACAAAAACTTCGTGTTCGAACCGCATATTGCTTTTAGGCACTTTAAGTTTACTGAATAAATTCAATGGTGAATCTTTTATTATATTCTCCTTACCTTCTTTGTGTTTTAAATTCATCTGAAATGAGACAAGGGAAAATTAGGATTAATTTGACTGGTAACATTTTGATGGCAACCGAAATATGTCAGTTGTGGATAATTCTTATGTTCTAGCCTGGAGACCAAATGGCATGGGCATATATTTAGAATAAGTTCAATGTTTAAAAGCAATAGAACTTTGTAAATATGTACATTTCAGTCTGCTTGTCCGCCGTATGCAAACGCGTTTAAAAGTCCGTCTGCAAGTCGGCATTTATACAGGGCTGTAATAGTGGGATGTTATTTTTGATAGTGATGGATACAGGGCTCCAGCTGTATTTTCTATCTTAGGAACAATTTATTATCGAAAGTTGAAAAAGACATGTACATTTTTTTTCGAATGTTTTGATATTCAACCCTGTAAAAGAATGGTGTATAATTTAATTAATCCGTACATGCATCCTTGACCTGATAAGATGTTGAAAAAAAAAAAAATAACAATAAGAACTGGATTCGCCTTTAAACTATTTCATCAAAAGTTTTATCGAAAATGAGGTAATACACTCAAGCAGATTGCAATTTTGTATACTTAGCGAACTAATATTTTTAAAAACATCCCTTAGTCCATGGAGCAGCACCCTTCACCTTTTCCCTGGCCTTATCACAAAGTATGTACATATATCTATACCTACGCTATAAAGTCGAACAGTGTTAAAATCCTTTTTTCATTATTTAGTTCTCATATCTCAAGTTACATTCGGCATTACATTGTGACAGGTGCGGAAATAAAAAAAAAACATTTTCACCCACGGAAAAGCTTATAGGGAACTGATATTATCGCATTTTCCTTACAGGTAAATACTATACTATTATCGTCATTCATCAGTGCCAATATGGACAACTTAACTAATGTTCTATTACTTTCGTAGTTTAGTTGTAGAAACTTAAGCATGTCGTGCTTCGTTGATAAGGCAGTAGTAAAACCTTGGCCGTTTTATACGCATTCACACGATTCTCCAGGTAACTTTGCACGCAATAGCTTGTGTGAGTTTCACAAAGCCATGACATGTTATCTGACTTTATCACATTTTATATGTAGTAGCTTCGATTGCATTGTATCTAAATAATTATAATTGTAAATGGGCGTTTCAGTACGCAATAATCGTAATTTGTGTTGCACTTCTAAGAATAGGTACGACTTTATTATCTGGAGACGAGGTGTTGTAGCTAGTCAGGTGCGTTTGTAATAGGGACGAAATCTAATTTTAAATTTAATGGCAATTAAAAATATTGAACAAGGTAAATCGATTTTTTGTCAAAGTTTATATTCATCGTCTAGAGACTAACTAACTGAAGTAATTCAAGGATAAAATTATAGCGTTTGTCCACCAGGCTTAAAACTTATTCCCGGAAAAACAATAATATTGTGGATACTAAAATCAGAAGTAAGAAAGACGAAAAACTTAAAATGATGAAAGTATTGTAAAGAGGCTACTTCACATGACTTGGAGAGGATTGACTGCGCCTAATATTTGGCTGACAAAAGCCAACAAAAAACAACATCAAAATTTACAGTACAATCGCAAATAAGAAACCTATGCGAAACCATTTCACCCCAGTGTATGAAATATTAATCAAAATGTCGATAAAAGCCGAAACAGATGTCCTTTATGTTCGGACTTATTTACTTACAAAAGTTCTACCCAATCCAACGGTTTACACTAAACCAGCCTTGCCGTAGCAATCATAATGTCCTCATACTAATTATGATCGACAACATGTTGCCCACTTTGCAGAAACTTTTCATTTCACCCTCGATTGCTTGCCATCGTCATGCCATTGTGAGTTATGGGCAGAAACTGCAAAGTATACTTTATAAAGTTCCGACTACTCTCGGGTCTTCGAAACCCAAATGTTGGCCAATCGAAATCATGTACAACATCGGATTGACCTCAAAATGAATCCAATTTCAACCCACAACACACTCATGAACCCATCGGTCGGGCAGATTTATGATACGATGCTCTTTCGGTTTGGACAAGGCTCGAAAGGATCTTAATGGGGGATGTTTTCGGTTCATTCGCTCCATCAATTTCGAGACGAATGCTTTTAGATTGGAGGCTCGCATCGCAATTAATTGAGCCGCACGCCTGAACAAAGTCGTAATCGCCTCCACATTCAAATTTGGCCAGTCGGTGTGTCTCCAATGGGATTTTCACAGCCCCTAAGACCATTAGCCTGTTTTCGTACAACTCCTTCTCACTTCCAAGATATTCACACCATCCGAAATACTCAATGGAAATATGGAGTATATTAATGCGGTTCAATTATTACGTAGATGACTAGTTTTCCCTGAAATCTCTGATATAAATTAGCTAAATTCGCTTAATAGTCTTCATACCGTTGTTTCGGCTAACTACCCTTGCTAAACTTTTAACGAAATATTCATATCAGTTTTTCTCATGATATCCTGTAGCAGGTTCTATTTGGCTGAGATAAAACTTTACTCGAATGATGGAGGATTTTCTTCCAAGTTGACGCAAAACAATTTTAGGGCTTACGTAGAATGTGTCGTACAAGAGGAAATTCAGGGACGAAGCAGGATTTGAATTCGTCTTTTATAATAAGATTTTTTTTGTATTGCTAAGGGAGGGACACGACATCCCAACGACGGAACCAATGTTTGTTACAAATTTTCCAAGATTTTTTCCTTGATCCTTTACAGTAGATAATTGATGTGTGTATGAAAGGGTTAGAGATAGGATAAATTTTGTAAAGCGTGACATGTATTCTATGATACAAGCTTTTTACATATTAAACTAAATTCAATTGAGTTGGTAATCCAAAATATATAAATGCTGGAATTAGACGCTATGCTATTATGTCAAATATTTGACCATTTTCGCTGACAAAAGCAACAACGTACTCGTCAAAATTTTATTTTATAAATATCGTGATATTGAATCGTATATTGATATTTGAATCAGGGTTCTTGCGACGACATTTAAAGTTTGCAACGTGACTCTCTACTGAATGGTGAACCAAAGGCGTCTTATGATAAGTAGCGCCGGACCTAAATTGAATAAGGCGAATAATAGACAGTATTCTGAACACTTTTTAGTTATTTCCATACCTCACTCGTACAAAGCGTCATTTCCTTCTTCTTTAGTTTTAATAGAATTTCTGCAGAATCCCATAATAGTATCAAGTAAAATGCCTGAAAGCCTTGTATTCAGACGAAGTTTTAGCCACTAGGGAATATCATTAATTAATATTGTTCCTTACATGTCGAAAATTATACGAAATTATTTCCACATGCAGACATAAACTGAAACCTAAATAACTCTTTTTATGACCATTCCACTCAAAGGAACCACAAGCAAAATTTACTCAAAATCCCTCAATAAATTGCTTTAATATTCACAATCTATTTGATCCTTTCACTCGTTTTTCCACCTCAATTTTAGGCTTCGAATTGCCTATTACCATTAAAACAACGAACGAAGCCAATCTATGCAAAAAAGGTTAAAATAGCAACTCTTTGGAGTACGCTACTTTGAAAAAAACAAACCCCTCTCAGTATAATTGTAGTCTCCGCGGATAAAAAGAAAAATCAAACCTTTGAAAGAAAATCAATCGATTCAATATTCAAGGGTTGAAAACATAAATTAATACTAACGGCGGAGTTTTGTAAACAAAGCCATTTTCCGGGGCTATTTCCATGTCGATAACGTCCAGCTGGAAAACTCAAAAAGCCCTCGTCTGAGCTCTATCGTTCGGAAAAACACGTCCTTACTGAGAACTAGTGCCGACGACTAGGATAATTGTCGACAAGAGTGGTAAAGGAAAAAGACGAAATAGAAAGTTTAGAGGACATTCAGTGTGGGTAACGCCGTACTCTGTAATGGTCATTTGAATTCATGGGAAGGACGAAGGACCCTTGCGTTTTGGCTTGACTAGGTTCTTCCGTTAACAGTGTAATAGAAAATATTCAATACCAAAAACCACCACTTCACCGGAATTCTTAAACCTATTCGCCTGTGTGCCGCTATCAATTTCGACATACAACTACAATGAAGCCTATCAAGGATATATACCAAGCCGTTTATTCAAACGACAGGACTTTTGCCAATTTGCATATTTTGCAATCGTTAAACTATAAATTTCTTCTACGATATTGCCATATTGAAGACAAGAAAACGATTCCTAATGGGACATCTTCTATTCGAAAGTTTTCATGAAAATTGATAACGGGATGAGCAGGTTTCGAAAATTTGGATTGTATTTGCGAATTTCCTGGGACAATAGACGGTTTTCATATTTCAGATCCTAGCAACATCCACGTAATGTCTGAATAAAAGGACGTTTCAATTCACTTAATGGGTTTCAGGTTAATAGAACTTCGTGAAATTGAAAAACTCAAACAACCACACTAAATATTACGAATGGATCTGTTGTGTACTTATACGCCCTATGTTCAAAACTAGTTACGCAATATATTAACAAGTTTCATCTTTGTACCATTAGCTATAATAACAATAATAATAGCCAATGGCGCAACAGCCCAAATCGGGCCTAGGCCTTAAAGTAAAGCTAGAGTTACTTCATTGCGAGACCAACGGAACACTATAATTAGAATACTTTAATGACTGTAGATACAGTAGATTGGTATATAATTCCATCATACGCGTAAATACAAAATAAATAAAACCGGCGGATTAGAAATTTATTGTCCCTTTTAAGCTATAAAACGGCGGATTGTCGTTTGTGCGGACTATCAAGTGACGGATTATCAAACTTGTACTGTATTGCGGTCGAAATAAAAACTTGTTCATATAATTAAGTGTTCGAGGGGATGATATGGAGTATTAAATATTCCATGGGGAGAGGGGTGTCCAGCAGAGTAATGGGGATGACCAAACCCTACTTCGAGAATCGCATCTCATATCTAAAAAACCAATTCAGATAAGATCTTGGAATTTACTAAAAACCCCAAGCTGCACATATATTTTGTGGGTAGTGAAATAAAAGTGTAGAATGTGACCTAGTACTTAAAGCCAGAAATACATGTGCATATGTCTGCATGCAGCGCGTCAAAACTGATTTAGAACGCATGTGTTTAAGTGCGACGAAACACACGCTCGCACTGCATGCAGCGGAGCGCTGCAAGATGTCTCTACTTCTACTTTTGCTGTGCAGCGTCAGTGGTACCACAACTTGAAGTCGAAATTTACCAACACAGGGGAATAAAAAAGTGTTTTGAATTACATTTAAGTATGCAATATAGGCAGCGTACAATAGATAATATCACATTATTGATAAAATCAAACTTCACTTATGTGGCTATATAGAATTTACCTCAGCAATCCCACCAGCTGTCAAGGTGTTTCGGTTAGTAGGCAAGAATACACCTTCTGAAGAGTCTATGCCCTCTGATGACGAAACAGCTCCTTCGGACCTAGTCCAACACAATCTTATGATGAACTGGCTTCTCCAGTGAAGTTTCTTTCCAAATTTGTCATATCCTCAGGGATGGCGGTTAGTCCACAGTCGGGGACTCCGTGTTGGAGTTTCACTCCACTGACACCGGAAAGTATAACTAACTCCTAATCATAATAGCTTCTTTGGTAGCTTACCACGAAAATTCTAATAACAACAAATATTGGTTAAAAAAATAAGTTGCGGCGGACAGGATTTGTTCTTCGTAGATCAGATCCAAGGTTACAACCATTTGTAAATTTCACAGCCATAAAAACGCTGACCATATCCAGGGTTACAACCAGAGAATAGCAGAAATCAAGAGTAAAGCTTCTCAAAGTACACGCCTTTAGTCTAAGGTAGAGGACGCCCTTCTTGACCATTAAATTCTTCTCGGTAATAAATTTGGAATGGGATGTGGCTATATAGAATTTACCTCAGCAATCCCACCAGCTGTCAAGGTGTTTCGGTTAGTAGGCAAGAATACACCTTCTGAAGAGTCTATGCCCTCCGATGACGAAACAGCTCCTTCGGACCTAGTCCAACACAATCTTATGATGAACTGGCTTCTCCAGTGAAGTTTCTTTCCAAATTTGTCATATCCTCAGGGATGGCGGTTAGTCCACAGTCGGGGACTCCGTGTTGGAGTTTCACTCCACTGACACCGGAAAGAATAACTAACTCCTAATCATAATAGCTTCTTTGGTAGCTTACCACGAAAATTCTAATAACAATTCACTAATATCATTTTATGAAACTTTAACTGAAACTGAAACTGAAACTCACAACCACCTATCGGGAAATGCGGTGATTTGTGACAAATACGACCAAGAGATCTGTCAAAAATTCTGCACATCTGTTTCACATGCAGTGATGCCTGCATTGCTGCGTGTATATATTCTGCACATGTATTTCAGGCATAATATGGCACATATGTATACCCGGGCAGAAACTAGATAAAAAACCTTTCAAAAGAGTTAGTTGAAATAGTGAAAGTATATAATTTAATTTAAATTGCAAATACTTCAACGTAGAGAAAGATAAACGCGAATATCCGTTGTAACTCTACATATGTAAATTTCGAATAATCCCCGAGCAAATTAATAAGCCCCCAGCACGTTTATTAAAAATATTAAATTAATATCCGTCAGTCTGTTCATTTATTATCGTAGCGGAGAAAAATTCTTTTCGGTTGAGTGCGGAAATTAACGCCTGCTACGAGTAAAGCTGCTTACAGGCGTCATGAAGCTAAACAAATAAAAATTGTGTCGCGTTTTACAGATAAGTGTGCCATCGCCCCCAACGAATATTTTTTATGTTTCCCTTTTTACAAAGTATTAACAATGTTAAAATTTAAAGATACACCAGGGATGCTAGGTGTTTATATTTATTAAAAGAAAAAAAATACGGGAGCAAAAAACGGGAGCAAACAATTTGTAAAAGTGCTAAAGGGAAATATTTTTCGAACAAATAACTTTGACCTTTCAGTTCGTTTTAATCCTTCCCTAATTGGGACATGCCGAATTTATGCGCAACTGTACGAAGAGGAAGGGTCTTTATTAAATTAATTTTTGTTTTTAATTTAATAATAAGGAATTAAGGATGGTACACGTTTTAATGTATTAAAGAAACTTTGTTAACGGTGAATGCAGGCATTTCGAAAAATTATTCCCCGTGAGTTATTTAAATTAAATTGTTGTATCCGACTTCAGACTCTTACATTCGAAGCCCGATGACTTCTTTACACTACTGTTTTTTGTTAACTTAAATTTGCTTTCTTCCATCGGCGGTGAGACTGGTATAAAGTCATTTATATAAATCATTTTCAGGATATTTTTATATTCAACCCCTCAGGGAGTTTAAAAGGGTTTCACACATTTTCACAAATTCCGCCATATCTTGTGACTGATTCGAAAACGAATTGGTTTTTCTTTCTCCACGTCTTCTATTATATATACTAATGTTAGTTTATTACCTAAAAATAAAAAATAAAGAATTCGATTGGATTCTAAGTCTACATATAATTACAATTTAAAAAATTCACATTTGAACCATTAGTCAGTTAAAAATATACTAAAATTCAAAGTACTTATTTGCAAGTTAAGACAAAGCATTTGAGCTCTAGTGAACAACCAAATTGAAACAAATTAGTGGAAATAAAAAATGAACTTCAACATATACCTACCTACCTTAATCACAAAGTACACTAACAAACATTTCATAAATTATATCTAATTCGTGGAAATTAGTTTCGGCTATATATCGCACATAAATGAAATGCAGTACTAATACTAGTAATAGGCTTGCGCATTTTAGTCCACCATAGTGAGCGATAATTCATCACACCATGGGAGTTCAGTGAAGAGTAGTTCAAAGACAATAGATAGTAGAAAATTATGATCAAAAAAAATGTCAATGGGTTTAAGCACAAAAAAGGTCAGTAGATATCATAGAAGATGGTGACCAAAAAAAATCAGTAGATCTAGAATAGTATATTGTTTCACAGAGTTCCGAACGGCAACGAAAAACGAACTAGGAGCGGGACTGACTGCAAACTAGTACGTTCATTTCAATTATGGGATCGCTCTTCTGAACTAGTTCGTTCGTGAACTATATACAAACCTAACTACTATGTAGCTGGTAGGGTGTTCCAGACAGTAGGAATGATAAACCCTCTGATGAGTCAATGCAATCTGATGACGAAACAACTTCTTCGGACCGAGTCAAACACAGTGAAGTTTTTCAATGGCAGTAGCCAGGATAGCAATCGATTCCAGTCGGGTTTTTCGTATTGGTGTTTCGCACCACACCGAAAAACAACAACAACAAAACTGGCCTCGATAAGTTTCATTGAGCGTCTTAAAATCATTTAAAGATGAGACTAAGGCAGTAACACATTAATTTTAATTTTAAACTGAAATTGATGGAATTACATAAAATAGTCAGTTGTTAAAGCAAATTTTAAAAAATCAATAAACAACCGTTAAAAATAAAAGTCCATCTTACATGAAAACCCATTTAACCTTCAACCTGAAACCACGTCAGAAATTGCATATTATTATAATTTTCTATCAAATTTATGAATTCATATAAAGAAAATGTAGGTGAGTTGCATAAAATTGAATTAATTAACACGATAAGATTGTTCCTTCTGCGAGATAATAAAGGACTTTTCCTGGGCAAGTTTTAAACTTCAGAGGCAATAAAAAAGGGAACAGAAAAGGTCTTGCATGAAAGAAATCTGGACCAGTTTTAATATTTTCTAAAAATAACGTAGTGAATATTTTTGTAACTATGCTCAAACTGAACTCAACAACAGAAAATAAAATCTTCATTACAAGCGCTTAATTTAAAAACTTGCTGCGTTCATTAAAAAGTACTCAAATTTCACCTGGCTTTTTCGTGAATTTTCTCCCGTTCATTTTTTTTTCGCAACTTCTACCTTTTGCTTTAGCTATAGAGAAACTCTCTCGTTTTTGTCTGCCGTAGTAGCTGACGGTGCTTATTACATGAAATTGAGAAAAAAAATGTGGAAGAAAATACTCGAATGTTTTAGTTTGAGGTGTAAACGTAACTCTTTGTGTCGGTGGAGTTGGTTCCTACTGAAATTTATTCGTCCTTTACGTATAGAAGTAATTAACATCGGAGAATAAAGAAGTGTACCTTGCGAATGTAGGCTTTGGTACTTTTTAAGAAATTCAATTTATGACTGCGTCAACAACTTACATTCTGCAAAAATAAGAATTTTAAATATAAAGGACACATAGGACGCAATTTGAAAAGTAACCCTTTTAGCCTTGATATGTCCCGAAATAATTTTATATTATATTGTAGTATCACATCCCAATAATTTTATGAATCATGTCAACATGTTCATTGATATAGGTTATGATACAATTCACTAACTTATGCATCGATTTCATTTTTTTTTTGGCATACTACTAACCTTGCAGTTGCGGTTGCCAACATAAGCAACCCGCAGCTATTATTAGGATATAAGTATACATATCTTACATGATACCAAGATATACTCGAAATCCGCTTATGCTAGAAAGTTGAAACAAATATGCTAGCTTTAAAAAAAAAATGCTCACGTACAAAATACATTAACTTCTTTTTGTTGATGCTTCCTAAATGTGGTTTAACTGATTGCTGTTGCCGGAGTAGGAACAAGATGACTGAAAGGATCGATGTTTTGGTAATAAATATTGGTGAAGGGAAAGGCACCGGACCTGCTCATGTATGGCATTCGATAAAATGAATTATGGTGTTGAACGTGTTTAAGTAGGCGAAATGAACGCGTTAAAACAATTGTGTTCAGACCACGGTCGTAAAGGCCTGGAAACTCAATGCAATTTTTTGTGGTGGGGTAATCCCCTTTTTTCAACACAAATTTTGATGTTGTAGTATTAATTTAAACAATCTACTAGAATTCCGCATCATTATTCATGTACTTTTTGAAACTTCAAATCGTTCACTTCATCAAGCAAATTTATTTCCCTAATTTGGATAGTAGCTCCGGTAAACTCCACTGAATAATCCTCCCATCCACTCGAACAAAAATGCTAACAAATGTTGAGCTGTCAGGATAATCCACTATACACGCACGAACTTATTTATTTCGACATCTCATCATGTAATTTTGTGGCTTGGAATGAATGCTTTTCGTATATCTGTGCATGTGTGAATGTTATATAGCTGTTTTGCGAATATGAATACCACGGATTCTATGGGGAACGATTAAAATTTTCATCTGGTTCTGGTTGAGTGATTTTTTTTTTTTTTGCAATGATCCTGTTCGTAAATCTGAATTTCATTTCGAAAATGGGAATCATTTACTAATGGGAACCATTCGCATGGGAAATCGAGTGAAAAACCATTGAAACACAAGAGTATTAGGTGAAGTAAGACAATCAGAAAAATGCCATAAACATGAAAAGTGGTGAATTCATGTTTAAATCTAAAATAGGAGCTTCATTGCCTCTGTCCCACTTGAGACTGGAGTGAAGTCAAATAGCTGCACAGCTTTAAATATCTAGGAGAAATTTTAACCTACTTCGAATCTGTAAGTGCTCAAGTATACATCATGTATTTTTTACAGAGTATGACCACACATTTATAACCACTTCTACACTACCAGAAGGAGCAAAACTCACATAACAGCCATCCACTTGAAAATCCTTCTCATCTTTAAGCTTCTGGATCAAGCACTTTGAACCTTTGGCTTTCCTAGCTGAATAATGGGATTAAAGGCCCTTTTAAGGCTTTCAGTAGATGGTTAAGCCACTACACACGATTCAAAGGGGAGTTACTTTCGAAAGTAAGCGCTCTACATCCGCTGGTTATCTCAAATTAGCACTGCTTAATTCCATGTATTATTTTGCTATTTTGAGTTGAAAAAGACAGGGACTCTTTTGAAAATTTACAATTTAGAACATAGTAACTGCAGATGAAGCGGCTGAAAAAAATTGAATGAAATTAACTTAATTGGATGTTTTGTTTCAAGGTAGATGCGATATCATCTGTTCAGATTTTAATGGATATCGCTTAGTTGGACATGGGGAAGCTATTCAAGAATTTATATTTCGTGTTCGCTAGTAAAAACTAATTGCTCTTCAGTAGTGGAGCTCTTGCTTGTTTTTCATATAACCTCAGTGATAGACTTAAACTTATAAAAAATAGAATAGTATAGTTAATAAGGACTAAATAAAAAAAAGTAGGAGAGCGTATAGAACCTTGAGTTATCCCGATATTGGTAAAATGGGGAAACGAAAGAACACCATATGCCTTTACTCGAATTAATAGTTTTAACGACTTTAAGGTTTTTTTTATCTTATGATTTTTATGTATAAAAACTACTGAACCAATTAATTGGCGCATAGTGAAAAAATAAAGATTGTTGAAGTAAATCACAGAAGAGAGGCAAACAACAAATTTGGTAAGTTGATGAACCAATATAATAAGTCGAAATTTTTAGCAAAAACTTTAATTTAGCGAATGAGTGTGTAGTGCCTCGAAATCAAGCAATTTGAGCAGTTACAGATAAGAGGAAGATAGGTAACTAAAACGAATAGTTTAAGTCTAATGCGCTTTTACTAAGCTTAACGTGTTGAGTTTTTCATGCGAATAAATCTTTTTCTGCACTGCAACGCATGTCTAAGTATGTTTTAACCATATGACTGCTGATTGTCTTTGCGACTCTCTAAGCCAGAACCCGAACCAAAGGATTCAAACGACAACAGCACCATGCAAATGAAACAATCGTTCACTAGCTTCGTTGCTCTATTTCCGTGTAAAAAAAATCCTTTGGGTTTTCTCGTTTTCATATTGAAGTTGGATTTTCCTTTTTATAATCTGACTATTTTCTTTTATTCTATGTCGTGGGTATAGTACGTTCGTCACATGGCTGGCAAACATCCAAAGCCCAGCGAAAAGAATGGAATACGAAAACCGGATAATAGTCGTGGCGTTGAATTTTATTGTAAATGCCACCATAAAAGAATCAGCGTGGTGAAGTTGGCGGTATAGTCACCAATAGCAGAATCGCTCTATTTATGCACGTCCTGACGCCAAAGCGTGGATTCACTCCCGCACGCTGCACGCTCCTTTTTCAGTATTAAGCGAGAGAGCGTTTTATGTCGTTATACAATCATCAATTTATGCTAATCAAATAACATCTTGGGTGATTAGGTTCTTGTCACGATTGCTCTGCTATTCTGTAATTCTGTTCCCGTGGTTTTTTTACGGGGGTGGTAATCGCATTGAATAGCGAACCTTTCATTCTTTTCTCACGATGAATAGTTCTTTTCAGGGTTGTTCACATATGCGACAGACCCAAACCGCCCGAACAATACATCACTCGTCTACCCCTTCACCGAACAATCTACCGAAAAAGGCCAAGTCATTAGTAAGTACTCAGTAGCGATGCCTCAAACCCACCTAGCCGAGGTAATTTTCGACACTCCCACTTACCGAAGTGGAAACATGTTAATTGATTGATGAGGTGGTGAAATAAATTCGCACGTCCAAAGAAAAAGAAACATAAATCAGATAAATGAGTAGAATTAATTTCGAATGCTAGTCGTCGTAAAGCTGGATGAGAAAACAAGAGGTTCAGATCTGAACTCATGATATCGGTGAGTAATGAGAATGACGTTACAGTTTTCGGCTCATTGACTATTCCGTTCTGGGGAAATTGAAATTGAGTTTGGGTGGGAAGAATAGTTCTAGACGCAGAATGCTAAAAGGTTGTTTCTTTTCAAATAGGACAAAGAAATTTAATCAGGCTAAGGTAATCAATTATGTATAAGAGTTCCGCGCCTAGAAATAGCAACGCTTAAGACGTATCAAGATCATTGAAAAAAACAAATCGCTGGATATGAATGGCATCTCTAAGGGAAAGGACCACGATTCATCATCTATTGACGACAATCTGGGTACAAGAAGTTCTACAGGATAGAAGCATCCAAACTACGCTACGACATGTTTTTTTTTTTTCATTTTCTATTGCTTTTGATCAAGTCAGAAAATCTCAGAATATTGAGAATGGCACGGTTAGTAGGTAGCTACTTACTTCATATTTCTTTGCTGACATTTCATTGAATTTTTAATGACATTTTACTGGCAGGAAGTTTCGATGTGTTTTATAAATGCCGACTGTTTTTCAATGAACTAAACAGTTTTTCAACTATGCTTGGAATTGCAAACAATTTTTTTGGCAAGATTTGACGTGAACAGATTTTAATGTTCATGCTGATGTATTTGAAGCTCAACATAAATTTGATTCAACAGTATATGTAAGTATAATAGAAAATTTGAAAGATGAACAGCTTAATACCCTGTTTTAAATACATTTAAGTAGCTAAATTTAACATGTTAAAAAAATAGTGTTCAGACTAGGCAACTCGTTTTATTTTGATAAATGATAGCTTGATGTGATTTGTTTTGACAACTAGATATTCAGCAGTGGCTTATTAGCAAATTTATGCTTTCTAAATTGTTTGAAACAAATTAGTTTGTATAGTAATGAAAATGGAATTTTTTAGCTTATGCAGTCGTCGCACAAGAACAAAATTGAGTTTCTTCCAAAGTTTACTGAAGATGGGACTTTTATTTGTGTTCTAAATTCAAAATTATTAACTGCTAAAATTATTTTAAGCTTTCAAGTTTTTAATTTTAATATTATCTTTTATAGTCATCTATAATTTTTATGTAGAGTTTGTTGCGCCCATAATTTGCATTTAGAATTTGAAGTGAAAATCAGGAATATATTTAAAGTCTACAAGAAATTTATTTCTTAGGGCACTTCTCTTCGTCGTACTTACGAGTAATAGTTCAATTAACTATCGTCTCTGTAAGTGAAACGACAAGCCGCAGTTTACATCTTTAATAATAAAATTCCTGTATACATCCCTAAGATGCTTCTTACCAAAAATTAAATAGAAAACTCCGCAGCGTGAATACTACAACGGGGAAAAGAAAAACCAAAGAATTTCATGAACGAAGAAAAGAAGAAAAATATTCGACATTACATTCCATTTAGAATCTCGCCCGATGCTACTGAAGAAGGTACGGAAGTGGCAAGCGACATAACAGAAAAATTTACGATATGATCTTAAGGACAATACCAAGTCATACAGTCGAGCCAGTTCAGCACCACCAAATCGTCGTATAAGACCACATCGTCACCGGAACTAATTGAATTCCCGACGAAACACTCCAATTCATGGGTCATCAAGAACGCCTGAACGAAAAATGTGCCCACCATGTTAGAGGGTCTTGCAATGTCAAGGAACCATCAGATGGACTCGTTCACGTCCATCCTTCACCCCAGACTCATCCATACGCAAGAACGACTATCCAAGAAGCCTGAAAACGACTTTCAATTAATTAGTGACCATAATCCGGACAAGCCACGCTCTTATTACCCTAGCATCGGCTATGGACAATCTTTGACACAACACTTCCGAGCCCTCCCCATCAAACAAGGCTGTAGGGTAAACCCCACCCCTTCTGTGGATGGATGTGACCGCACATAATTTCTGTACGCAGTGCGTGCTCTACATACTCGATGATTACAAGGACGACCGAACCTAGTGAAGATCATAAATAGCGGATATTAGTGAGCTTAGGACCCACCTAGTCAATGTTATGCGGTTCAGAACATGCTACTTGTCGCTTTCATGATTTACCGACAAACTACAGCTAGTTCAGTACACCAGCAGCGTCTTGTGTGACTCTACATCTTCACTGCAGGTGCGGGCACGAATCCATTTCACAAACGCCGAACAAAACGATTGTCCGAAACTCTACGCTTCCATACGACCTTACAACTCCAAACACTGAAAACACTGGCATAAACCACGACCCACTCCGCACTTCACATAGCACGCACCACACCTTTCACCACTCGATGGCTCTATTTACCGCGAATTTCACGTCTCACTCACGTAACCTGCGAGAAAACATCAAAAAAGCAGGCGGTACGGGTTTATGAGTTTTTAAAAAGCACGCCGGTTTGAGGTTGTTCACGCCGCCGATTACTTAGGCTTCCGAGTACCACCGCGTCAACCTTCAGTGAAATCACCTGTTCATGTATCCACGTCAGTCAACAAATCACAGGTTGCCGTGGCCCACATTTTCACCAACGCTGATAGCTAACACACTAAAGATTTCGTTGAGAGTCGAGCGAGTGACAATCACGACCACCCGCACTCCGACAAAAGGACGAAAAGAACTGGCGTAAATTCAATTTTAACGGATTCGTGTCCGAATTCGAGAACTCAGCCAGTGTACGCGTGGCGAACGTTCGAATGATACTGTATTTGGACAGGCTCCGGGAGTAGTTTGTCTGGAGGAATTTCTCGAGTGAATTTTAAGGACATGCGCATGATTTGCACTCCGAATTGTACGAACAGAACGCCGGCAAAAACATAAAGTTCGGATTGGAAATGATTAAGCTGGAAGTGGGGTATTGGGTAAACGTTTGGTACAGTTGGATGCAAAAGTTAGAGGGCGATATTTCTGGGTAGCTTGGAATTCGGAAAGCCCGTTGAGTTTGGAGATAGACATAAGGATGCCAAAAAATAACCCAAATACCATTTAACACCGTCTTATACCATGAATATCGTATTGCTTACATACAAATAACTTTATTCAAATCATGATATGCGATACAAGATGGCATGGTACATAATGTAGAAAGCGGTCCATCACATCACACACAAAAATTAAAACATGGTCAAACAATTTTAACGGACTCTGATTGGAATTTCAGTTGATTTCAGTAACAGATGGCGCTGATGGCAGTTAAAAGAAGGCTATATCAGCTAAAATCATCGAATTTATATACAAGGAAAGAGGTTGGATATTACGTAGATATCAGCTCGTTGACGTACTACATGCAAATTATTGGGTGATACACTGGTGATATTGACCATATTATGATTTGTATACGAGCTGTGCATCCAAGGTATTATTGGGTGATACACTAGTGATATTGACGAAATTATGATTTGTATTCGAGCTGTGTATCCATGATATTATCCGGGCTTAAAAATTAAAAAAAAAAATTGCCCTACAACTCGATAGTGACCGGTGGAATGCGTCTGCTAATTAGTGGAAAGGCAAACCAAACAATGAAGTTGGTTAGTAAAGCAGGTTGACTATATTATACTTCCTAGGAGAAAGAAGGGAATACGAAAAATTAAGAGCTTGTTCATTGTGCTATTAGTCCTATTATTATATTTATATTATTCTTACACTCTATTTTCACTATAAACAACATTTATTCACCTGCAAATGCCCTTCACATCTATTAAACAAAGTTTTCTTTCTTATTTCTTTGGAACATACCAGACGGAGCTACAATAATATCCATTGCCACATAAAATTTTCATGAAGTTTTCAGAAGTGCTAGACACGTTCTTCGTACCGTCGAAGGAACTCGCGACTATAACACTAAACCATCTTTTTCTAAGTCCATTTGAATTTGCGTCGCACAACGAAAAGGATCGCGCTTTCGGTAATTGCCTTGCAGACAAACATGCCCATCGATGTCCTTACCTTCCGGAATGTAGTGGCCAAGAAAACCGACTGCAAGAATATTATTAAATTTGAATAACAAATTCCGTTTCTGATTAAAATTCACGGTAACATTCCTATGTATGAGTGTCTTATTTCCTATTTATCGTTGCTGGAGTCTGTTCAAATTTTACTCCTACCTTGGTCTTGGATGCGAAAGTAAATCAGGACCAAAACTCACCTCGAACGAATTCTTCAAAGTGAAACTACCTTGGGAATCTTGCGGCTAAAAGTCTTTACCGTATGGCAGCCAAGTCGTTTTTTGCATAGCGAAAAATATTCGCCTTATAATAGACCTCTCATATTAAGCGGAAATGTTTCTTCCTTTTTTAACCTCCTTTGCATAACCTCCACCTAAGTCATCGGGTCGTTTTTACAAGGACACGTAGCTCAAAATCTTACATTTCGCTTAAATACCGTAGCACACTAATATTTCCGCTTTCGTTTACTTAACAGGTTGTTAAAATGGGGGGGGGGGGGGAGTTATGGGTTGGCTTTAATTTGCATTTTAATGCGCTCAAATATAATTAACCCATTTACAGAGTCACCCATCCTGGATTTATTTCCGTTGCCGCGTTTCTTCATGTCGCTTTCCTTAAAAGTAACAGCGGTCTTTTGTGATTTTCATTTTCATTCGACTTAATGAGATAAATTACCGACTTTTCGTCATAAGAAATGCCATTTCACGGAATATCGCAAACTTTTTAATTAATTGATTAATTAAATATTTATAAAAGAAAGGTACGCATAAAAAATTAGCCAACAGCTGGATGGAGTAATTTTATTTTTTTACTAAGTAAAAAAGCTGAAATTTATTATTAAAGTATTATATCTACCTTTCGGAAAGAACTAGTGAAAAAAAATAATTGAAATTGAATGTTTTGTTTCTATATAATAGTTTTTTGTTAGTTGTAGTATGTTAAAGTTTTATCAAAAATAGAATAGAACAGAATAATAAAATAGGGCCTATTTTAAAGGGGAAGGCTGTCGCAATAGAAAAAAAATGATCCGCGAAATTTTTTTTCAAGGAATTACGATTTTGTTCTTTATCCTTAAATATCTCAAAATTTTTTTCAAAAGAATCGGAGATGGCAAGGTCACAAATTTCGTAATTTTTGACGATTCTTGATGGAATGGCCCAATAAAGAAAAATCACTTTTAGTCATTTGTGTAAAGAAGCTGATTCGGTCATCAAAACTAAGATTTTCTAAGGAATTTACAAGATAATACATATTTAACTCCTTCTCAACCACTTAAGTGTTAAAGATCGAGAAATTTTGATATCAGTTGTAAGGATATTGTATAAATAAAATACAAGCAAATGTGTCTATTGAGGGATCTTCTTAGGCGTTTGTGCAAATTAAAGCTAATTTGGTTATTAAGCCTAGTATATACTGAGTATTCTACGACCATTAAATTATTTTTGATGCCTGAGAAGTTTGAGGTATTCATGAAAACTGATTAAACTTGCATTTTTCATAGCATTTATTTGAACGCTGTTCGAAGGAGTTAACGAATATCTTAATATCTTAACTTAAACTTAAAAATTGTTTTTATAACCTTTGAAAAAATATTACTCACATGTCTTTTATGTCTTAAAAAAATGACGAAGATCTACATTTGCAATGAAAGGGTTGACATCCCAATATAGCGACTTAACCCAACTTTTCTTTCACAAATTTAAAAACATAATTTATAACTGACACATGATGTCCATATCGATGCCATCTTCATTGGACGTGTAAGTTGTAAAAAAAGGACCTATCATAGACAACCAAGTGGCGTGGCAATAAATTTCAGTTATCTCTGGACAGTTTTTCTTTTTAAATATCTCCAAGGATGGCACGGTGAAAACTAATTTCACTGTCCCTAAGGCTATAGAACCGAAAGAAACACATTTTAACTTAATGGCATGACCCTATATTCGCCGGCTTTTAAACGTGGGGTTTATAGGGTGAAAACGGAAGAGAATGAAGTGGAATAAACTCAAAACCTTCCTTTCTAATTGGCCGAATGTGTCAGGAAAAGAAAATGACAAATTGTAATTAAATGGATTGATGTAGTTAAAACAAGGCGAAAGTGAGTAGTAGGTACTAAATGCCTTTAGCTAATTGCAACTTTGAAAATAAGCAGGTTTTAATGCGGCGTTTTATTGCAGGACATTAGCAAATTTTAATTATGAGTTTGTTGTCAGACCAATAGTAGATAGTATCAAGGACAATGCTTTGTTCTCCGAATTTTAAATTAGCCGCAATCTTTTCAAATATTTTCGGTGCTAAAAGGTTTCTTTTATCTTTTTTACACTTCAATTTGAAAGGCAGGAGGAGTACAAAAGCCCTTAAGACTTATTGGTGCGGTGCTTCTCTAGTCCAACTTCGTCAATATTGAATTTACATTGCTTACAAAATCAAGCATTCACTAGAAATGTCACACTTATGGTCCGTCGAGCCGCATCGTTTTCGAGACTGCAAGTGAAATGAATTTAACTAAATGAAATAGCTGACATTTTTTCTGATACAAGTAAAACAAACAGCTCAAATTCAAACACCTTCGAGAAACCCATAAAGAAGTGTAGGATACAGCTACAAATCTGGAAATTTTTGCACATTTCTGAAAAAAAAATATCTACACTAACTCCACAGAAGATTATCTAAATTAGCTCATGCATAATATACAAATTTAAAATTTTATCTTAATTCAACAAAAAGTTTTGATTCAAGCTCATGATCCAATTAATGTAGCGCTGTATGCATGACTGCACGCGAAATATTTAATATTCAATCATTGCAGCAGTCATATAGCAAGTCAAATTCAAATATTTGTCAATTTTAATCTGATTTAAAAATAAGCCGACCGAATCTTTTTCATTTAAATGGAAATAAAAAACGTTTGATCGCTATAAAATTGATAAAAATATTCAATTATAGTTTTAGTGCCTCTGTATGAAAGCGCCACTTTTTTCTCCTTTGTAGCAATTTCAACTACTCAATTATCTTTTGTTTTATATTTCTTTCATTCAATTCAATTAAACTTATTTCCACAATATATGTAGGTACTTAAAATTAAATTATTGCTGGTAAATTTTTTGATTAGGCGGTAAGTTAGAAAACATATGGTTACATGTAGCTTCAAGCTGTTATTAATGATGATTAAAATATTTTGAACATATTTTTTGGCTACTATTTAGCGCGATGGAAAATCCACTCACTTACTTTGTTCTTATTTCTGTTGCCAATCATACTTATTTGGGATTTGTAGATACCTTACGTCGCCTTCTCAGAAGTGACAACAAAAACTTTCGGAACTGTTCCCGTATCCTTTATATTACTTATTAGAAGGAAGCGCACTTTGCCAAATTGGCTTCCAAAAATTAGAAGACATATTAAATGTACCTTGTTGTTCTTACTATAATGTCTCAACGTATTCATCAGCTGTACTTTCGTTTAATTGTGAATTAAAAAGCAAAATGAGTGGTTTTCCTGCATCATATTCAAAATGAACCCAAGTGAATGGGACGTGAATGAATGAAACCGTTCTGCATTCTGCTTACAAACTACAACTACAGATGCTATCCTTCCTCCGCTCCTACTAACTCTACACTCTGTTCATGTGAAATTCTATAAATTTACATAACGAGATGAGACAGGACGAGAGAAACTGAGAACGGACATATTTCTTGTACGCTCATTGTCCCTTTATTTTCGTTGTGGCTTTTAGCCACAATTTCAGAACGGCCTGAGAGCACTGAGCAATGGAGTGCCATTAAATTTAAAAGTCTGTCTGTGCAATTTGGTATGCGGTTTCAATAGAACAATTCGAGACTCGAAGGAAATGAGTCCAATCTTCCACAGGACATGGATCCAGTCAGAGAGTGAGAGAGATGAAAGGACGCTACAGCCACACCACTACAGTAGTTCTCTTGGATTCTTCATGTCCATTGTTGTACAACTCTCTTTGGGAATCTCGGCACAATGTTGGCATACATTAAAATAAACAATGCAGTTTGTTTCCTCGGAAAGTCAGTGAGCGCACATACCTGTGGTTTTCGAGTCGTTAAAGTTTATCTCAGTTTTTTTTTCCTACCGCCACATGAGCCCAATTTACGGCTATAATGACATATGTACACTCCTGCTCCTGTCTATAGTAAGGAAACTACAGATACAGGAATGGTAGTGCAGATGAAGAAATGTTCCACTTATACTAAAATGCATGCTACCATTAACGTCTAAACACTTGAAAAGTACACAACTTTCCCTAATCTGAAAGAGGTCGGCGTCAAGTCCTTCATACTTCATTTCTTAAAGAGCAACCAGAACAACAAAAAATTAATTCATCAAGACAAGAACTCAAAAGAAAATATGGCACCCTACTAGACTATTGACCGTATTGTGAATGTCACGTCATGTCACTTCGATGACGATTCCACTTGTCACTGCGATTGATGATGGTTTAAGCTCATAATTTAATTTATTTATTTATTTAATTAAAAATCCATTGTACAGATAAAAACTTATCCAATTACACAACAGCATAGAAGCAGAGAAAACGGTAATACTAATAATAATAATAATTAATCATCATTTGCAATCATTTCATTTTTGCATCGACGTTAATTTTCTTCAGGCATAACGGACTTAGAATGTCATCGACCGAAAATACCGATTAAAGTGACAACTGTCGATGACAATCGACATTCACAATCGCTTTTTCATGCGTCTATGTCGAATTGGCATCGAAGTGACCCTTATATTTCCGCAATGTTCTTCTCGCCTGAATTGAGGTTACAGGCCAAAGAGTAAGCTCTTCCA
The DNA here is from genome assembly GCA_949128065.1 of Beris chalybata. Taxonomy (NCBI): domain Eukaryota; kingdom Metazoa; phylum Arthropoda; class Insecta; order Diptera; family Stratiomyidae; genus Beris; species Beris chalybata. Next base: position 2,180,408 of record OX421894.1, on the reverse strand, counting down.
GTAGCCAAAAAGAAAACGTAGCCACGAAAATTAAAATGGTTACCTGGGTTTTCAGATAAACCTGTCAACTTCAAAATAAATTTTTTCTTTTTTTCTTTTTGGACTGTAGAATTCCCCAAATTTTCTATATAAAAAGCCAATAAATTTCCATAACTCATATGTAGGTATAGGTAGTTGTCACTCTGGAACAGTTTTATTTACGGAGAAAAAATGAGCTTTGTTAGGACCAAGGACCAACGATACATGTGTATAAAAATGTAAAGTTAAATCGGAGCGTACAACAACTGAAATAAAATTTATGCAAAAAGCATGACGTTGAAATGTGTTCGTTAAAATATTTTTGTAACATAAAAAAGAGAAGAGGATGTGAGCTGTATGCGAAATGTGTTTTGCTGATTTTATTTGTGTGGTTCATATATGAGACAATTTACAATGTAAAATTTCACTGATTCCATAACTTGAATATAAATTTTAAATGAAAAATATTATTCATGCCTACGACTATTCTCACGGCTAATAATGTAAATTTTAACATAAATCGGTTTTGTTCTATTACGTAGGACTCCGCGAGTATGAATAATTATAACTTATCCACAGGAAATACCACCTAGTTTTCTGCCAGATTACTGTTGACAAAATTAGAAAATCATCTTTAAAATTTATCAACAGTAAGCGTATTCATTATTTGTTTTCAATTATTCGTCGAGATTGTATTGTAAGTGGAGAGATTCAACGACCGGTAAAATACAGACACTGTCCTTAAAATAAAATGTATTTGTAAAGGTTCAGTTCAGCTAATTTATAAGATTTCATTCACTAACATCTCAAACCCTTCTATAACGCAGTTATTCAATTTTCATTATTCAAACCTATCAATGTATTCCATAAAAAATATATACTATTCAATCGGTGTGGCTTAAGTGGCATAAATATTTAACAGCTTCCGTGTTTGTTTATAATGCTGTAAGTGATGTTTTGTATGGATGCGAAAACCGATGCTCTACTTAAATGTCCATTAGCAGAATGAAGAGACCATTATAAATGTTTAATGATATTGATCCACTTAACAATTTACCGGGCAGTTCTTGTGAACTATACGCAAAATAATTAATTTTTTTTGTTCCATGGATTTTTATGAATTTTGTCGAAAATTTTGATTATTTTTATTCACCGCCACAAATTATGCTTTTCAATTTATCGGAAATTAGAAATGTACTATATGAGTATAGCAGTATTGTATTCATTTAAGTTTTTAATTTGAAAGTATATTTAATTTAATATTTACTTATTAAATATATATTATATTGAAAATGTTTCAGTCAAAAGGCGCCCAATGTAGGACGTTGCCTCACGAGACTGATATATTTTCTTCTGAAAACCTGCAAAATTAAGATTGTCAAGCTAGAAACATCATATAATTGGTTAAGTTGTTTTAGTCTTGATTGCAGTAGTCAATACGATCGTAAGCGGAAAGTACTCTTATAATGGAAAACGACGCCCCACGTGGGGCTTAAACACATTACTCTCAGATTAAGGCTTGTAATGAACACTGCTACAGAACTTGCAGGTCATAAAAAACACGATATCGTAGCCCAGGTTAGGTGGTACAATAAGTGTATATCATTTGAGTGAATGCCTAATATCAGAACAATGATTTTTTGGTTTCTCCTTACAAAATGGAATATTCTTGCAATAGGTCTAACTCGATTTACTTCGAATTTATTCGAAAGGTGATGCAGCTAAATTTAAAATCTTTTGTAGGGTGTAAAATTTTTACTGATTTTAATTTAACATATTTCATTTATTTATTAATTTATATATGTATTTATTAAAATTTATTAAATTTTATTTAACATTTGTATTATTATTCACACCTTATATATTTTATAAATGTACTGAAAAATTATAAAGTAATAGGTACAGCTTAATATTTTAACCGGCTTGAGAGCTACGCGCCTTCAAACGCTTTTGCGTAAGGCGGCTAAGGCGGACAAACAGACATTTTTTTTTGGGATTTACTAAAATGTGTAAATAAAGAATTTTGAAGGTAGCATTTTTTTTAAAAATTTCAGGTCGATCACAATAATATATTATTAAAAACTAATAACGTAAAATTCCAAATTAGTTACAGTGTAAATCATTTGGCTGGTACAAACCAAATTCTTAAAATTATATTCGAAAGATATGTCGTAGTCTGCGCTGAGTTAGATATTATTAATAAATAGCTCAAATTACTTCATTTTGGTACTGATTAAAACTTTTCAACTTTCGACCCAAATCATTATCGCAAAAAACAATTATTGGATTTTAGTATACTAAACTTCATTCAGAACAGTTCTCTTATACGTTGACCATTACCACAGGGATACACCTTTGAGGCAAATCGTAATCAAAAGTTTCCAGACGATAAGTTCAAATGAAATGAATAGCCATCGGATGGTAACTTTTTTATTCGTCCCAATGATGCTAACATTGTTAGACGTGATGGTGTGAAAGTTGGCTGTTTCATTGCTTGGGGAGTCTCCTGCTTGTAGACAGGCAATCGTATATCAAGGTAACAGTATCTTCATTCATAAAAATGCATTCAAAAAGATAAATTACAAAGCGAGCTTAACAATGGATTTACAATGCAATCCTGAACATTCTAGAACACATATGGTGCAGTAAGATATATTGCGTAATAGCCAGGGGACAAAGCTATAGGTACATTGCACGTATCTACTGGAAACATAATCGATAATACAAAGAAGCCTTCGTCCGCAGATACTTGTAGATATATCCCAGTTTCCTGTGTATTTTAAACGATATGAATTACTCGATACATTTAGGAGAATTCAATGCATCAAAAACTCAAGGCTAACATATTTTCTGATAGATTATTCCGTACCCGATTATTTGATTGACAAAGCTTTAAAAGGACAACTTCTCTTCTACAGCATATGCAATAAACTTGATTCAGAGTTAAAATAAGAGAGTTTGAAGAAAGGCAATTGCGTAACATTATCTCCCACACTTTGTCCTCACAACAATTAATTATTATACAATTTTGTATATCAGCTGAAATATAAAGGTATGAACACTAAAATGATATTGTGAGTACCGATTTTTCCAAAATTCTTTAATTAACGATTAACATCACAAACGTTTCTTTAAGTTTACTAAAATATGGCTTTAATTGCATTGAGTACGTAAATTTAATCAGTTTTTGGTGAAAGGCAAAAAATTGCTGAAATTTTAATACAAATCAACTGCGAATAACGATTTGCCTGCAGCCCCTAATTATGATTTCATTAATTTAATTTTTGAATGAAATTATCGCAAGCATTCAATATTCTGACGCGAATTTAAGCATGCGATATCCATGAAGGCAACGTAAAAAATTATTAAAAATTGACAATGGTTCGAAATTTTCCTCATTGTTTAACAGCATGTTTTCAGGTCAATTAATTTTTTTCGTTTTTAATGATTAATTGGATTTGTTATTAATAACAACAAATAATTTGACATCTTCAAATTGATTTGTAGTGCAGGAATAAAATAAAATTACAAATATAAATTATGTAAATATATATTTAAAGTATTAAGTTAGTGGAAAAATTTCATGTTTGTTGCTAAATTAAACATGCTGGTCTCTCAGTCCTGTAGTGAATGGAAGGGGTCTATGATCTGGTGATTGAACTATATTTACTCAGTGAAAGCATCTCGCTCCAGCGAGTATTTCAGCCACTAATTTGGACGTAGGTAGAAGTGGCGCAGTGTGTCCCAAACCATCCTTTGATTATTTTGACTTTTGAGCCTCATTCACTTTTGGCTATAGTTATTGAAATAAGAATTTATAAAAATACGAAAACGTATTTTTGTTTTTTTGAAAAACAAAAATGTTGCTCCAACTACATTCCGAAGTTTAAGTTGGTCCCGATAAGTTAATAAAGTTGTGCCCCATATTTCAAATTCGAATCTTTCTTTCTAAATTTTCTTCATCTCAATGCGAAACCATTTCGTTTTATTCACTTTCTTTAAAAAGTTGCCCACACACAACTCGAATTATCAAGAATTAATTGCAGTTTTCAAAAGTTTGTCTATTCAAAAGCATCTTCAAGAATGAAAAGTTCAAAAAAAATAAAACTTCTATCTTAAACGATATGAAATTCAATTATCTGTAGTATCTTGTCAAAAAAAGAAACTTAAAGAGAAAGAATTTAAAGTAATTTGCTGTTTCTGTTTTTTTTTTCCATTTTATATTAAAGGTATTTTTGCTAGTTGTACTGTATTTACAAGATACCTTAAGGGCATCTTTCCTATATTTTTTCCTCAACAAATTAGGTTTCTTGGCCATAGTCGTATTTTCTCTGAGATGCTAGTATCGTTATTTTCAGAAGTTTGGGCAAGTCATGGACTACCAATTTTAATGGAGTTTCAGACAAGACTATACGATTCCTGAGAGCTCCAACTCTTGTTGAGTGCCAGGATTAACTTAATGAAAAATGAATTAATAATTCGTAGGCAACAACGTTATGGCGTAATGGTTGCCAAATGACGAACAAGGATCTAACAGTTTCAGTTCGGACAATGTTTGTATTAAATGGAAAATCGTCCCTTGCCAAAAAGGGTACATTTTCAAATTTGATGTAAGATAACTCAAAACATAATCGTATAAAACTGAACTTGCTCTGTACTACCCCTCTTATACTATTAAAGGCCGGTTTACATGGTAACTGCAAACAATTTTTATTTAAGATTGTGAGGGAGAAGGAAAATCTCTAGTGAGAAACTGATCAGGAGAGAAACGAACAGATATTATATCCAACAAAAAATATTAACGATATTTGTGTGAATGTCATTTTTTGCAGAGGTTTTTTTCTACATTGCAAATTCGTTAAGCTAGCTTCCTCACAATCTTAATAAACATTGTTTGCAGTCGTCATGTTAATATTTTCATACTTTCAGCAGAAAATCAAACAATATGGTCGTGCATACACATATACCAAATAATTATTGAAGTAATATACAAGCAAGCCAATAGTCAATTAGTCAAAAATTATTCGCCTGCTAAATATTAAACAATTTACAGCTAGCGATAAACGGCAAAAGTCGCTTAAATTGTTGTTCAAATACAACACCCGAATTCTATACCCTGTTTAGTAAATAGATATGTATCATAAATTGGTGCTATAATTTTCTTTTTATAATAAACGTGAAAAGCTTCCATTTTAATTGGTATTTGTTTGTATACTGATCACAATTTGTTGAAAATTTATATAATAGCATTTCGGCAGCAAAATTCAATAATAAAACGTGATCCGGTATAAATTGATACCAATAATAATCATTATTAATTTTGGAAGAAAAACTACCTTGGATTATATTTGATTTAAATAATTATGTGGTGTTTGAAATTTGGATTTGTTTTACTGGTTTTGTTAGTAGATTTATGGAATAGTAGTAACTATATAGTAGTTCAATTATATTTCGAATAATTATCAGAGTTTATTGATTAATTTTTGATTTGTAATTCTACACAAGCCTCTGATTCAACTTGGTAATATACATTAAAGCAAATAGAATATAAGTGGTTGGGGATATGGCGAATATTGTGGTAGATAAGCTTCAGTCCATATAATTCATTCGCATTTGAATAATTTATTTTATTTTCCACCTCACGATTCATTTATTATTTATTCTGAAAAATGGGATCTAAAAGGTAATTAATGACTGAATTTTAGACATAGTAGGTTCTAACAGAAAGTTAAGAATAACAAAATGTATTCTAATTTCAGTGCTTCTAGTAGCAAATCGGAGTACTGACGCAACAGTACTGTAAATATGTATTCAAGTCAGCTATGGTTTTAATATAATTTATCTCCAGATTCTTTTGCATGGATTGGAGAAAAATAAGAAATAGAAAGAAAATAGTATTATATAAGATAAGGAATTCGGACACAGATCATAAATTCCAGTTCCGATTTAAAATTTGGAGAGAAAAAAAGCAACCGCCATGGTGTCCACACTGTATGTCTACATTTTCATTGACTTCGAAAACTGTTTGCGAACTAACCTGCTATCAAATCGAATTGCAAATGACAAGTTATACGTTCTAAGTAGCACTGCCACACTACCAGATTTATTTGTGTTTTAAAAGTTTTCAAAACAAAGACAGATTTCCAGATTTGTATTCTTTAATGCGTTAAATTATAATGTTAATTATTAAAAAATAAATGGAGATTTGCTATTTTAAAATAAAAGAAAAAAATTAATTTTTAATTCTTTTTGTAGTAAATTTCACAAATTTTTAATACCTTTTCAGTATTGCTTGCAACTGCGTTTAGTATAGCTACAATATATCAATATGTACTACAAAATAAATGTTTTCAATATTTGTCAAATCAGGACCAAATGCAGATGAATCGGCGCCATTCTTTCTATTATCCTGATTATAATTCTTAATAAATTCTACAATTCATTACCCGATAAATTGTGAATCTTTGCATACACCACAAACGAAAAGCGGCGTTATTCCAAGATGTTGTCCCGAGAGCCTTTGTTATCTTATTGCTGTTCTATTGACTCGTTTACTGCCACTAAAAGAGGCCCATTCTTGGTGCTTAATGTTTCGTAAACTTTCGTATGTTCTGTACGTTATGGCGGTTGAATTTTTACGCTTTATCAACCGCTAACCTTGGTCGGCGTTTAGCACTTCGACAGTAACAAATCGCTTGCCAGCACCACCACTAAATGGTATTGTTTATATTCAGAACGCTCCATTACGGCCACAATACGTACGTATGAATTCGATACTCTTCCCGAAAATCATTCGCTATAAATTTCATATTATCCTGAAAGCTTCGTCAAACATAACGACGAGTGACTAAGACGAATTTCGGTAGCGTTTTAATGAAAAGTAATACGAAACAGAAATCATTTTCAAAGACGATTCATCTGAACGATACTTGAAGATTGTCGTTGGATTAATTTGATGAAAAGATGCGAAAATCATCACAGGTAAGACAAAACATCAACCGCAAGTAGTCGTAACGATTAAGGTGGCACCCGAATTAGGCGTCGTAATTGGTAATAAATTTTGAATTGTTCACAGCCACGACACCTTGGTACTGCCATCGTCGTGAGCTGATTAAAATGACGACGCTCGATAATTTCTATAGAGATCCCTCAGACTCGACGACTTTAATTACGTAGAATAAATGCGTGGAGAAGACGTTGCCCATCCAAGCACCTTTATGTACCTATCTTCAGGACGATTAACGTAATTTCAAGTTGTTTATCTTTAGATCTTCGAAAAATGCGGGAAATTCTTTCTTTAGGGAAATAAATTTAATTAATTGACTCGTGTGCCGCATTGATTGAACTGGGTACCGAAATTTTCTGAATTTTGTTGTAGGTACCTATTTATTCTGGTGAACGGCTCCAACTTGTTGCTTAACAAGCTCAGGAGACTAAAAGGTCGTATCTATTGTGCGAAAAGTTAATTAATTAATTTAGTTTTCCGAGGCTACACGTCTCCGAAAAGACACTGGAAGGCATATCTTTTCAGCCGGATCATGTTATTTACGAATAGGTACAGGTAGGCTTTATTCTTGATTACCAATTTCGGGAGACCATATTTGACAGCAACGCGCTAGATTCAAGACTACTGTAAAAAAAATTTACTTTCCCGAATAGCGCCCTGATTGATTTTATTCGTCCAAAAAAGTGATGATAAACAAACAGACTGTTGTCAGTTTTTTTAGTGGTTTTACTTTAATGGTATTCAAAATTGAGGCAACATTGGTTTCATAGGGCGTCCACAAATACATAATCAATAAATTTCAACTTTGTTACATATGCCGTTTAGGAGATATGGATAGAATGACAAATTTAAGGTTCGAGCTTTGCAGACATATTTCTTATCTCACTCTCCAACATTGTTCATTCTTTGCAGATGGTTCCTTAATTTCACTAATATAGAAATTGCAAGCTTCAATTTCCTATAGAAAGCGTTTCCTAAGATATCAAATCTAAACACTGTAAAAGTTATCTAAAAAGATGCAATCTATCTTTCCACTACACAAATTTTAACTCAACACATAAGTATGTTTCATTTTCCGTTTTTTCCTATAATTTAAATCCAAACTCGACTTTTCATCACTCATTTCCATACACTCTCATATGAATGCTTATCACTTCTAAATTCAGGTAGAAGCATATTAAAATTTATAGGCATATTTTCGATAGTCGTCACATCGTCTTTAACTTTTACTATTCCGTTATCTAAATGAACCCATATTTCATAAAAAGAATATCTCACATATGCAAACAGGCTCCATATTGAATCCAAAGTCCCAAATATTTTCATATCATTCTTTATATTATTTTTGGGTATAAACAACCAACATATGCGTAAACACGATACCGTGTGTGTACTATCAAGGATCCATAGAAATGCGTAGGCTTAGTTCTGTCAATGAAAAAGAATTTAGTTGTGCCTAGCTTTCCGCATTGAATACAACTCGCTATTGGAACTCGTCTGAAATCTCTGTTTTCGTATGCAAATTTAATCCTTCGGTATCCATCAGTTCCCATCAAGACTGGATGCAAAATAGATCGAAGCACACCTCATCGTCTTCCATCAGTCTGTGACAACATAAACGGTTTTAAATAATCACATTCGTCACCACATGACGTCTATGACGATAAGAAAAGGGGAACCAGCATGATGAAAGTATTACATACAAAAAAGCTGGAAAGAACCTACAGAGTTAAAAGAGGTCCTGACAAATTAATGATTAGAAAAGTTTTACATATAATATGCACCTACTTACCTCACAAACGTTAATTCACTTTTTATTAAAAGAGGCTGACTTAACTCTACCCTCTTTCGGTCCATCAGGATCAATGAAATTAATTATTAAAGGCTTGTACGGATTTACGCCCAATGTAATAGCGAAGCTCCCTTGGACAAAGGACGGATTATCTCATCACAGTTGGATTAACGCAGACAAAACAGCGGCTAGCGATGGACAAAGCGATTTGGTGTAGTTAATCCTAAAAATACAACAGCTATTTTCCTGTCAATAACACAAAATATACATGACCTTATGATAACAGTCGATAAAGTAAATCTTTAAATTTGATAAATGCAATCCTAATTAAGCACCTGCTCATACTTGTACGTTTTAAGGCACAGTTTCAAAAATAATTTTCGTATTGAACTTTTAGTTCTCAGAAGACCTTACAAAATGTTGTTTAATTCAATTTTCGCATTACATAAATTTTATTACTGGATGTGGTAACAGTTTAGGTTAGTTTCCGATTAATTTAATATTTCGGAGTAGGTACATAAGATTTTCAATTAGTGGCGATGCGTCAAAAAGGGGAATCCACCGCAAAATGGGTTGAGACGCGCCCTTTTTTCAGTTTTTGCACAACAAAAAATAGTAACCAGTGCACTTTTAAATTTTGACCGTAAATCAAAGCAGCAAATGTAGTACACTTTGTTGTGGCTTTTGTTAATTTAACTTTCAACCACAGAGGTAATCCCTTTTTAGCTTCAAAGTCGTACGAATCCTTTCTATAATATGTCCATAGTGAACACTGCTATGGATACCTGCGGAAAGATTAGAACTTTTTCATGAAACTAAACATAAGTTTTGCTCTAAGAGAAGTTCTTCTCATTATGTAGGTATCACTCGTGCAGTATCGTTCATACAAAGTCCAGTTTTGATTTTGACTACTTACTACTTTTAGGGAGGGGTGGATTTAAATTCAAGAATCATTATAAATGTTACTCATTTCCTTGAAGTTCCTTGAGTGATGTGATGTTTGTTTTCAATAGTCCAGCTGGTTCGCAAAATGGACTGTATTACTTATTTGGAATGGTTAACAAATTGAGTTTCAACAAAACAAAAGAATTTCACTTGCAATTCAACTTACCGTTTAGCTTGATCTGTTTCGCTTGGATGCTTCTCTCGAACTGCCTCGCTAGGTTTTTTACAACTCGCTCGCTCCCGTCCTACTCCCCCTCCACCTCTCCGTTTCTTACTGGCTTTCCGCCTCCGTGCCGTCTTCAACAGTTTGTGTTAAATTTATTCTTGGGTAGACTGTTCCTAATATCTCTTTTACTACTATGAACGTCCAGAGTCGCTTTGGACGTAGAGCTAGCAAAGTTCCCGTTGAAGGACAAAATTAAAAAATTCCTGTCTTGTACTCTTATTGCCACAGGATCGCTGGTTATCGTGGTGCATGTTACTATTTCAATGTCATATATTTATGAACATTGTAGATATAGTTAGCACAAATGTATGTAATCAGATTTCAGATTGCTGATGAAATTGAAATAATCAATAATTTGTGATATTTGATATTTACCTGCAGTAGAAAATTGAAGAGTCTGCAATAAATTAACTGAAAGTCAAGTAGCGTGCAATGAAGGAAAGATTGATCCTGGTCGTGACGTCTTCAAGTTAAACTCTAGGTAGTTATGGTGAAAACTTTTCATCCGAGATAGCTCGAATATACATACCACACAATTTCCACAAAATTAAATGCCCGGAATCGAGTTTTTCCTCCGTCTGATGTAATAATTCCCGAACTGCATAGAACCAAATCCCATCCCGCTATAAATTCGGGAAACTTCCAGGAATCTCGAAGAATTAAATGGCATCTACTAAAGTGCAATTGATGCGACGTGACATGACTGATAAGAGGTGACAAGGCGGAAGAAATTGGCAATGCCAAATGCCGTAGCCACACAGATCCGAAATGAAGACATTCAGAGCGGTGCCGAGGACGAGCATATCCTTTGTAATTGTTGCACACGAGGAGACTACAGCGTCATTCCACACTAGTTTATTACTTTGAAATTCTACGGCCGAAACGTGCCGAATGAAACATGCTAATTTTGTGACATTATACGCCAGGACTTTGCCATTTTGGGAGGCAATTATTTATGGTATCTAATACATGTAAGCGTACAGGGGAGATTATGGGAACATGCCAGTTTGTTCCGATTCTTGCGACTAAATGTGAGACCCTGGGATATGACTCCGACCACTTCCTTACCATTTCGAGTACCGTAACTCCACCCATTCATTTATAATCCTCAGCAAGGACACTTAAAATGCACTTGTTACGAATTGGACGCAATCGGAACACAAAAGTGCCTGGATATTAGCCGCTGTAAAAGCACTTACGCAGATTTATCACGTAATCTACTCCGGTACAGGCTGATACGAGTGAAGGTCCTTCGAATCAAAGCTTTACGTGATGAAATCAAAATCATCGCATGCGTGCTACTTATAATGCGATTTCGTTCACAATCCACTCGCTTCTATTCGGTTCTTATCCACTCGAATTTTTTTCCCGCCTTTCGTCCTTTTGCCTTTCTGGTATGCGACCAGGTTCCAATTCAATTACAGACCCTTTATCCACAAGGGGATGAAAAAAAATTAGTTCCCATTACTTATTGATCTAAATTTATAGTAGAAACGTGATCAGGATAAAACGCTTTTAGACACTCTCTCCCGAAGAGGCTAATAATTAGATTTATCAACCCTTTTACTGCGGTGGATTGATGATGTGCAGGAATGGTAGACGGCAGATAGGGTAAATATGAAGCAATTGATTATTAAGGAATATGTACGGAAAAGTGCAGTGTATCTAAAAGTGAGTTGAAGAGTTGAGTGGAATAGCTTTCAGACTCTTCCGATCGATATTTAAAAAAAAAATTAAAAAATTTGTATGGCATTTAATAGTGGAAGTGCGGATATCAGGAAGAAACGTTCAATTAGAAAAATTAAATAAAATACCACAAGCATGGGTTAATTTGTTAGTGAAAACAAAAGGGATAATATCAAAATAAGGACTTACCAAAAAATATGGTTAGTAATAACGATCAATGCCCTAATAAAACAAAATTTCTTAGGATTAATGAAAAAAATGTGTGACAATGAACTAAACTATTAAAATATTCTAAACCGTACATTAATACTATGAATTTAATATCATTGAAAATGTGATATACTTTAAGGTTTGTATAACTAAATCATCTGCCATATATTCAATACCTAATCCTAGCATACAGTGGCTCAAAGCTTATTTCAACCAGCACGTAAAAAAAACTTTAACTGCCTATAAAAGCTAAACTAAAGAAGATATCAACATTATTTAAACGCAGGTTATTAGTCTAATGTTTAAACTAATCAAATATGACTTCATATATTTTTTTTATATTTTTTTAATATTCTAAAACAATTAAAAACGAAAAATGCATCAAAAAACAGTGCCACAGGTATGCAGGTATGCAATGATCCTTTATTTTGCAATGTAGCGGTTATTTTTTTTCTGTGATTTAGTTATTATATTCGTGATGTGTTCAAGTTCATTCTTTCTGTTTTGCGAAATGGCACCACGTACAACAATTGATCAGCGAGAACTTGTTCTCAGTAATTTTAAAAAAGGTCAATGGAGCAGAAAAATTGGTGAGATGGTTGGACTATGTGATTCTACTGTGCAGAACATCATATACCGATTTATCCGCGAAAATAGAACGCACGATAAAGGGAGAAATTCCCCCGAACAAAATTTTCAATCCAACGGAAGATCGTTATATTGTCCGGAAAATCCGGGAAACCAAAAGACTATTGGCTCCCAAAATTGCCAGTAGAGTGGATGCTGAGTTGGGCAAGTCATGTCACCCGTCAAACTATTCGTTGTGTGCGTAGAGAGCATAAGACCAATGGCAGAATAGCGCGCAAGAAGCCGTTTATAAGCGCCAAAAATCAGAAGTGACGTTTAAAATTTGCCAAGGAACATTTATATAAGGATTCTAAATTTTGGAATACCGGTATATTCGCTGATGAGTCGAAGTTTAATATTTTTGGCTCTAATGGAGCCTCATATGTTTGGCGTAAGCCAAATACAGAATTGCAAAACAAAAATTTGAAAACTACAATCAAATACGGAGGTGGTAGCGTTATGTTTTGGGCCTATATGTTCGCCGCGGGAGTTAAAAATTTGCAATTTATTGAGACTACAATGGATAGGTCTCATTATCTCGAAATTTTGATGTCCAATTTGCTTCATAGTCGGGAAAAAACTGGGCCTTCGCGATGACTTCAGATTTTATCAAGACAATGACCAGAAGCATAAGTCGGTATTGTACAGACATGGCTGGTTTGAAACTGTCCGCATGTTATCGAACCACCGGCACAGTCACCCGAAATTAACGTCATCGAAAATTTGTGGGCTATTTTGTATAGAAACATCCGAAAACAGAAAATATCCAACAAAAGCGATCTGCAAACTGCATTCAATGAAGAATGGGCCAAACTTACCCCAGAAGTGACACAAAAACTGGTCGATTCAATGCTGAAGTGGCTTAAAGTGGTGATTGACCAAAAAGGTGGTCATACTAAATATTGAAATTATTTGTTGTGCCTTTTAACTTAATTTAAACATTGAATCTGTTACTTGGTTGAAATAAGCTGTGGCATTGTTTTTTGTTGCGTTTTACGTTTTTAAATGTTTTAGCATATTAAAAAAAAATAACAAAATAAGTGAAGTCATATTTGATTAGTTTAAACATTAGACTAATAACCTGCGTTTAAATAATGTTGATATCTTCTTTAGTTTAGTTTTTATAGGCAGTTAAAGTTTTTTTTACGTGCTGGTTGAAATAAGCTGTGAGCCACTGTAGGTTCAAGAATGGGTTTTCAATGTGATTATACATTTTCGTTTATTGGAAGTAAGGATTTGTTTCCGTCAGTGAATTAACAATATGTAAGTACGTAAACTATACTAATTTATGCATGGCCAACGGTTCCTTTCGCATGTACCAAACTGCTCGATTTGGACTACGTTACGCTGGAACGTGTAACATGAAGCGTAGTCTAGTCTAGAGTACAAACAGAGTAATGTACCACCGTTCACACTATTCTGCTAATAGAATTTTTACACCAACTCTCATCGATCAGATAATTCGTCTAACCAATTATGTTAATTTCAATTATCCGATACACCTACCCAAAAATTGTTCCATAAAGTTGTACAAAATTAATAATTTAGGACCAAATAAATCTACCGGTTCTCGTAATCGTATGTATGTGTACTTTCCACGTACTGAGGGTTTGCTACTATGAAAGAGACACAGGAAAATAAATGGCGGCACCCTAAAAATAAATGAATGGTAAAGTGTTACCTAAATTGTTCAGTAGCAATAAAAAGGTATTAATTTATACCGAAAATGATGTTATAAATTGATTGATAGGCGTATTAAGTGATCGATTTGTATAAAATAAAGTGAAAATGCAAACCATGTTCCGTATCATATTCTTATTTTTCAAGTTATAAAAAGAGAAATACTTCAATAGTATGAGCGTACAGGTTTATATGTTACGTTTAAAAAAACATCATTAAAAATATAATGAGGTGTACGTATGTACACAGGGTGTTTGAAAATTAGAACATTGTACTTAACAATGCAAAATGCCTGATGCTTTTCCAAAAGAACACTTCATTGAAGGGAGTGAGTGAAGTAGCTCACTCCTTTTGGTGCAATTCCATTGGACACATGATAAAAAAACTTTACCAACCCTTTTTTTATCATCATCTTCTAGATCTACTGACTTTTTTTATGCTCATCATCTGCTAGATCTACTAATCTTCTCCCCTCAAGTTGAACTATGAATGAACTAAAAGAACAAACTAATTTGCGAGCGAACGAAGGAACGAAAACGAACGGTGGAACGAAAACGAAGGAACGATGGAACAAAGAGTTCAGGAACTAGTTCACTGAAGTTAATGACTCGGACTTCACTGAAAGGAACTTCTTTCCCCATCTCTAGTTGAGAGTTTAAGAGTGGAAGTTGGAATAAAAGTTCGAAGGCAAGCCTGATTTTTTTTAAGTAGATTTTCAGCTTAGTTTTGGAATATTTGTTTCTCTACCTATTTTCTTGGGATGTGGAATGTGTTATAATCACCGACGGAAAGAAATAAAAATAAAAATATAGTGAAAATTAATTGATAAAATACTCCCAGGTTGATTTCGTAAATGGAGCAATTATGTAATTGTCTTTTTTTTATTTTTGCCTTGCGAAGAGTATTTACATGAACCTATACTGTGCATAGGTACGTTGCGTAACCACCAAATGGAACACTGAAAGATTGTCCATCCTCGAATATAAACATTTACTTTTAAAGCAAATATATTGTATGTCTATGTGCTGTGTATAACAAACAATGCTCGCTCAATTTACTATTTTCATTTGTGGAAATTTCACAGAACGAAATGATAAAGGAATAACAAATTCGTTGTGACAATATACTATGCACTTACAGAAATATTTTATGCGATTGTATTTACATTTGCATGCTGCTCGTATTTGTTTCTATCGGGCTTTTGATATAATACAAATAGTAATTGTATTATTCTCAATTTTGAATAGAAAATTAACTGAAAGGATATGGCAAATATGAACCCGCTATTTTCGAAAGTACATTCGATTCGAAAGATTGTACAGGGAATTCTGTTTAGATACATATACTTTCTTCGATATTTGAAAGTAACTTTAAAATTCAAATATTTGCTAATGTTGCATAAATATCATTACATTCAATTTAATTCTTTTAAATATATAGTATAATATAGTAATATAAAGTATACCTACTTATGTTAATCAACACTTGAATTGAAAGAATATTATTACGATCTTTTGGATTATTTAAAAAAAAGCATTGTAGTATTATAGTAAATGTTCACAATGCCCAACTACACCACCCCAAATTGACAAAAAAAATCAAAATAGTCAAAATCACCCACACGTAAGGGTTTGTACCGCTTTTTAGCGCCTCCTGGATGTATTCGTTTTTTTGCTCAAAATTCATTTAAAAAAATCAAAGAGGGATAATATTTTGACCGAACCCCCACTCCTCGATATATTTTTCTAGTCTTGCTCCCACCTAAGCATAGGCCATATACTAATAACTTTTTATCAATAAGTTCTTCAACTTTTATTACTTTAGTTCTTAATTAGAATTTTATTAACAAAGTAAAATAATTACAATCGCCTGGTATTCGCTTCAGGCGTAAAAGCGAACATCTATACACAAATTTCCACGGCAATGCGAAAGTTTGTAGAGGTTGCAGATGTACGTGAATCTATGCTTGGCAGGTTTATATTAAATTCAAGTTGTCGTACACATCATCAAATTTATATTACATACTTCCAATGATAATTATACGGTACTCGACGTGATACCTTGCGACCTGTTTAAGGGTGAATTCCTCATAATTTCCTAATAATAATTTTCTAGTAAGGATGCTTGGGAATTAGAATGCTGTGAAACACTTTGAGGCGGAAATACTCCAACTATGTTCTGCAATTAAGCAAATTATTTTAGGCAGAGTTGAATAACAAATATTTTATACTTGAAGTGAATAAAGTTATGATGGAGAAGCTGCAATTGTCATAAATTTAAAATTGATTGTTATTAAAGACCTAGAACTCCTTTCTTTGTTTATTAGTTTCAGGATATGCTGTAGGATTCTTCATCCTTTCGTTATCAATTTCTAGATGAGACTGATGTTTATTTCTATATACGAGTACTTTAGCTTTCTCGTCGAAAAATATATTCTTAGAATAAAAAAATAGCCCATCTCGTACTCTCCGCACTTAAATAAAAATTAACAAGTCAACTGTTCTCTTCACTACACTGTACAATTTAATGTTTTCTATAATATATTTCAATTATTAGAAGTTTTCGAGATATCGATATAACTCAAATTGTTATTTCTAGCATGGAGCATTCACGACTTCTGTGCGTTCTAGCCAACTTGTAATTTCGAATCTATTTTATCATCCTTTTCTGTTTAGTAATTCTGTCAACTTTATATTAGTACTTACAAATTAGTTCTGAAACAATTTATTGTTTCAGTACCGCGCAAAAGAACTGATTGGTACTAATTATTTTAGTAATCAGTTCTGAGGCACTACTGAATGAGCCTTGGAATACGTAACTACTAAAATATCTTCCTGTAAGACTCCGAAAATTAAAGAAAAATGTTCCCTCACAGATTTATTACATATAAATATTGTTCATTCAAAAACGAGGCAACAATAAATTTAATTTAATCTTTTGTTATGAATATGCCAGCTTTTCCATGATTAGGGAGAATTGTGATTAAGTTATAAGCTATTTAATACCACTGTCGGATGTTTGTTTGAAAATACGATTCCTGCAGAGTTTGTGATTGATTATCCCCAAGATGTTGCCCAGCAGGGCCTTAAAATGTATATGAATAACACTATTTTTTATTATCGGTGTTGGTGACATATTGCCATGTAAATTGTTGTCCTTCATTTTCTGTAATGATTTATGGTATTTTTTTCAGTCATTTCAGATATTTAGGTAGTACATACACTATAGGCTTCGTATTTACCAGAATTGATTCATTACGTTAAATTTTCTGACGTGTAGTCAATATTTTACTACCTGTTGAGTAGAGTCACTTCACACGAACTAACACAAACATCCATTATCTTGAGTACGGACTATGTGTGTTTCATTTGAAACCAGTGCATTTGAAATTTTTTTTGCAGTTGTCTCGATTTTTCACTTTAAGGATCTCCACTAAAGTGGATAAACGCTGTATTTAGTTGACATTTCATGAGACATATCTCGATTCCGTGAAACGTTAATCAAAATCCATCTGCTACACGTATACACACTAAAACTATGCCATTTAAGAAACCTGCGATTTTTTAAATTCGCAGGTTTTTAGACTACTAAATATGTACCAAAAGTGGTCATTGTCCGTACTCATGATAATGGATGTTTGTGTTAGTTCTTATACAGTGACTCTACTGTTGAGTAGTAATCAGCCTATGAAGCAACCGGAATTTTGTTCATCTTCACGAGAGTGTCAAGACTATGCAGTACAAAATTACAATCAAATTTCCTCAAAACTCATCAGGTATTTAAGCTGTAACAAATTGCTAATGGCCGATATCACTCTTCTGAAACCATTGCATCGGTGGAAAAAACACCAACGCGAGAACTTTTTTCCTAGCCTACCTTTTTTTTTCCCCCAGCAGCCCTTATCAAGTAACCGAACCATTCAGATCCAAAGCAAGATTTTATAGAAATTGTAAAACTTTCACAATTCAACAAACTCAAATTATGATATGTCATGACGAGTAGAGCAGTTCACACTTTACTACATAGTATGTCCCACTCGAAGTTCTTGTGTATATGTTAAGTTAGGTCCTTGAAAATATTCTTCCTAGAATAGACGATATTAGACGGAAGTTCTGGAAAGGAATACTTTAATGAGACGTTTCTGCTCTCAACCGATGGAGTACTTATTTTCCGGTTGTTGCTAATGAGTGCAGATGAAGGAAATAATTACTTTTGTGGTAGAATATTTTTATGTCGAGTATGGGCGAGATTTTAGAAAATGTCATTAGCATTATCCTTGGCACCGTGTTCTATAATTAAATACAAATTGCCGCCGGGATAAGAAAAACAGAATAGGACTTTCAAATGAATATTTATGTAGTCTTCTGAGAATCCAGAAAGGTGCGACCTTGAAATATTTATTTTCAGTTCAAAAACTTAAAACAGCTATAAGATTGAAGAGCTTCAAGTATAAAATATGGTAGTAAAATGAATATAATTATGCCAATTTTATTTCAATTTTAATTTCAAGTAGAAGAGTTTTTTAAGAAAATTCGTCACATTTAGGAAAAAGTTATTATAGAGAAGGAGGTGTAAAACTAACAACCAACCGTATTCCAAATTATCACTCTAGAAAGCCTAGGTACCACTAGAAATGTGTAACTTCTCAGTCTACACCTTTGAGGAAATTAATGACATTCTTATTAGTTAAAATGACTTTCCCATTTCAAACAATTACATCCTGGCAATTGGCTACCGAACAAATTCCTTATGTTATTATCTTAAAATTAATATCTTTAACGGAGTAATTAATTCAAAATGGATTCTTCTTAAGAGTGAGATATCAAATGCCATCATTAGGGAAAACAAGGTACCCTTATATCTCAAAGAAGGAGAATATAAATTTCGCAGACTCCTGGTGTTCTGTACATGAAAACATTTTAAAGATGGAAGGTAAGGGTTGTAGTGTTGTATACAACAATAAAATGATTGATTACTTACATTAAAATAATTGACATTTATCAAGGAGTTTCAAGCGTGAAATCGTATCGTTGAGGATAGGAGTTCTTCTGTTTATGATTTTAGTGAACAATGAGTTTCGGTTGATTTCTTAAATTCCATCAGATGAATACACAAAAAGAGCAAATTTAAGATTATCGCCTTAATGCTAACTGAAGTTACTATATAACCAAGTATTTTAAGGACTTTCGTACGGCAGGTACTGGAATAAGTGGGACCACCAATTACCGAATCTATTCATTGTTCATTATTTCAGAATGCATTGGATTAATTTTTCTCTACACATTTGATCTAAGATATTATAGTTATGGCTCCAAGTCCACCCACGCCATTCAATTACATTTATCATACACGAGCTTACACTATTCTACTCCACAATTATACAATGGAATGTCATAATGGAATGTCTACAAAGTCGTTATATTCAATGGGTTAATAACAAGAAACCAACTACAATATCCGTAGAGATAACAGATAGGTACATTTTACTAAAAGAAAGGCATTAGACATAGATAATGATCGCTTTTATGATTATATATTATACAATTTTGATTTGCACACAATATTTTACCTCCAAATCTTTACATTCATTTTTCCTGAGATAATTTATTGAAAAAAAAAACAGTTCTAAGACAACATCCTGTAGTATCATTCCAAAATAAGTATCGAAAATCACAAATTGGTTTATTTTACTTTTTATATGACATCATATGACATCTCTTTATCGCTCTGTCTCTATGGTAGTGCTAATCAAATTCGCCTTTATTAAAATAAAGAACCAACATTTTATTAACATAGGACAAGATAAGGTTATAGATAATAATATCGCGAAACGAAACGAAGTGACCTCGATGGCATAGTTTGAACTCGCTAACATATCATCCTAGAACCCGCAGTCTCGTGTCCTAATTATCCTTTCATACTCTCAAGCATACCATTTTCACCTACTACATTGAAATCTGAAAGGGTTGCAGTTCAGCAGACCCTGGTGAACTAAATGTTCACCGGTGAATCCGTTTATCGTTGTTGGGTGCATCGTTGAGCGTTCGGTTTTGTTACTCGTGTGTGAATCATGTAGGTCGAATCTAGATGGCTCATATGTAAGGCATTTTTGTGCACCGCATTTAAAGTATTGCATGCGGATTTCTATGTTCTTCGTCTAAAATGTAATTTTCCTTCATCGGAACAGTGAACATTTCTGAATTGTTTCACTCAGAAGCGAGTATGATACATTTTCCATACATACATATATAACCGGAAACTTCGTAGTGAATTAATTATCAACCAATTGTCTTCTTATCAACTATTTGTCTAATTAATATCCGTTCTATTGAAGATATTTTTAAAATGTTAAAATTTGGAGCAATTTATTTCCCGAACTTCTAAGTGTTTATTCTAATCGGATGCGGAGAAAATCAATCCCCCTGTAGAAGACAAGATGTCCTCTAAGAACAATTCTGCCATAGATCATAATTAATTTCAAAACTAAAGAGAAAAAACCCATCATAAGAGCTTTTTACCGCCAACACCATCTTTAAAAAAGGCTATCACTATCCAAATGATGAAACTATATGCCGAAGTCTATGATTCTACTGTGATGGTTTACATTCTCGAAAATGCTGTAAAAACTTTTTTCATATTCCCCTGTATAGTCAGTTCATAATTAAATGTTGAATTATTCACAAAGTGGTATGTAATCAAAGTTCCTAGCGTTCCGAAAACTCGTCAGCATACTCGCTAGTTTATTTCTTTTCTAATTACTTTCCTTACGCCATTATGACTTGGTCGGTAGTGGCTAGTGGTAGCATCTATATCCTTCGCAACCGAAAGACATAGATACGATATATAGTATAGAATCGTCGCAGAGGAATAACAAAGTCGAAAATGAAAAGTAGTTTTTTGTTACCACAAAATGAATTTAATAAAAACTTTATTAAGCAAATTATAAGGTAAAATTACAAAGGGATGCATCCCGAATATCTTCAGTTCTTTGAGGTTGGAAAAAGTAAAAAATTAATTTACATAAAATAACCTTTTTATATAAAATGTTACTTTATTATACCTCTTATTTTTTGCTCGTAGGCAACGGATGATAGGTTATTTACGAGTAAGTATGATTCGTCAAAAAATAGGGCACATTCACGTAAATTCACTTCTTAAACTAGCTAAGTAACGAACAACTTGTAGTTCACTCAACATTTTTCGTCTACGAAGTTACCGGGTTTTTCGAGGCAAGAGGAAAATTAAACAACTTCTTTTTCATAATTGATGCAATCTTCTTAATCAATCAATACACTTCGCTTTCATTAAATTGTCTAAATCTTGACTTGAAGGTATAGTAATTGAATACTTGTCGTCTCCTTGATAGTTTCCAACAACTGGCAAGTCCTTCGATACAGTAGCGAAAAAGTGATAACAAAGACGAAATAGTGTGACAATCGTCATTTCTACTAATTAGAGCGTAGTGAAACTGAAGCACTGACTTCTGTTCCGACTTCTTCCGCTCCTCGTCTTCTTGGCGATAGGTAGAAAAGTTTCTCGAAGCGGGCAAATGATAATAAAGTCATGCTGAATTCTATAACATTCAATTGCACAAAAAGGACAGTGCATATATTCGTACATGTCCTGCTGTATAGTGTGGTAAATGCCAGACAAAATGCATTCCGTTCCAATTCAATAATCGTGAAATGCAAAACGCTTTCACAAGAGCACCCATCGTTTCGCTATTCACGGCCTTAGTCAGCACGTTTTATTCATTGTTACAATTGCACATAACGTACAAAACTACCCACACCCACCCCATTCTACGCCACAATAGCGAAGTAAAATATTCTTTTATTTTTGTTCCCGAGTTAAAAGAAAAGAGCGTGTTCATTCTGTGTGAAGGAACGTGCCCATTTTTTCCACTTTGTCCTCTCGGAATTGCTTTACGCTTTTATGTGTATGGTATGCACATTTTCTGTAAAGCGTCCGTCCGACAGCCTAAACTGGAAAATGGAGAAAAGTATCGAGAACAATTTTCCTTTCAAATATGCTGTCAGTGTATTTTCCGGAGCAAGTGAAAATTCAATAGTTGCTTTTGCACTTTGAATTGACATGGGTATGGACACATCCTTAATATCGGTAACATCCAGAAACCAATTGTTCATTCTGCAGATGACTTATCTGGGAAATATGGTTCTATTCAAACTTTATATAATCCTGATTTGACTTCGATCAGTACAAAAAAATACTCGAAATTACACTTTAGAAGCAGCAACCATTATTTATTATTAGATGGACCAATTCATTTTTTAGAGCCATTTTCTGTCTAGACTGATTTCTGCAACTAATTATCCCGTAATCTCAAGAATATCAATTGTGCGAAAAATGTCCATGCTCGCTGAGAATATTAGGGTAATCTTTTCATCAATTTAATTCAAGTCGGAAGAACGTGCTAAAAATTTGGTCATTACCGTTCCTGAAAATTCTACGACTCATGATGGATTTACACTCACCCTTGAGGCGAGCGTCTACACCCATAATGGTGGATTTACACTCAACGTTTAAGCCGCGCCTCTATCTCCACCATAAAATCAACCAATCAGATAAGTCGTGGAAATGCAAGAGTCTAGCATTCAATTTTCCTACAATGCACGCTAAAATTAATTCCCATTGCATTAGTGGTGGGCAAAGCAGTTCATTTCAGTGAAGTATTTCACTCACTTTAAGGAACGAGTTCAGTGAAGTAGTTCCGGAACTCTTCACTCCATTGTTCCTTCGTTTTCGATCCATCATTCGTTCTTTTAATCCATTCATAGTTCAATTTGAGGAGAGATGATGATCAAAAAAGTAAAAATGCCAGTAGATCTAGAAGGTGATGAGCACAAAAAAAGTTCAGTAAAGTTTTTTGTCACGTGTCCAATGGAACTGCAGTTTATCAAAAGGAGTAAGTTACTTTACTCACTCACTTTAATGAAGTGTTCTTTTGGAACAGTTCACTCGTGAACAACCCAGCTCCACATTTCATTTTAGCAAAGACTTCAATTTATCTGAGACTTCATGTAAAATTCATAATATGTGGCGAATAAAACAAACACCGCGGTGGGACACCGTCCCCCGAAGTAGAAACGACTGATTTCCCAAAACGAGCGTTAATATTTTGTCAGACAGCTCTGCTCATCCGAGACCTCTCATCTTCTATACTCTTTAAACAGAAACTGCAAAATCATTATAAACCATCAAATTTTCGCTTTTGGAAACATTGATCAATTTATATAAAAAGAAATATGTGGTGTAGTAAAGTCACTATCGGAGTAACACGTTCCTTATATTCGGAAATATGTAAAATTATAACAGAGAAAACAATTCACATGTCATCAGCTATAATAAATTCAAAGTGATCTTCACACTTAAATTCCAAGACACTTTATTTTCATAACTGGTGCAAACTCAAATCATTTTTGATATCTATCAAATTTTGTAGCTGCATAATCTACTTAAACTAATGGTTAAATTATTGTCGGCGAAAGTAATTATGTGGCCTTAGTGGGTATTATCTTCTCGTGAAGCACAAGCTTACAAAGTGCTTAAAACATCGCAGACAATCGTAGTATCCTCATGGATTTGAGAATTTCGAATTATGATTAAGTATCCAATCTTTGCAGTTTCTGTATAGCAGAAACCTTTGGTAGTATTTAATAGTTCGTGGTCAAGGATAACAACAAACTTATAGAACTTTACATTCTGAAAAACTATTGGGAATCGACTATACAAATACTGTACCCGCACTAAAAATACAATAAGTTAAGTTCATTCGCGATACCGAAACAAATGTTAGGCAATTCGATTCAAAAGGATTTACTTGAGTTCAGTTCAGTTCAATTTATTGCCAAATATGAGTTTAGATTGTTAGGATTTACTTGATGACATACTGGTATCCGTTCTGAATGGCATTGGTTTGTACCGTGCGAGTAGCTACGGAGAGGGCATACATGGGGGATGCAATTTCATATTATTGCAAACAATATTGAGTTTGTAATGATAACATACGTCTGGATATGTGAAAATACCTTCTATCCTTACAGCTTTTACAGCAATATCCCGTCGTTCCATGGAAGGATTTCAATGTGTTCCTTTAGAAAATATGCTACGTAATGTACCACTTAAATCCCAATTCAATTTCTAACTAAATTCAAAAGAAAATAATATTATCTACGTTACATCACCATAATTGCGCGTTTTATACCAACTATAATGACTTGGAGAAGTTTTGAAATTATAGCCTTCCTCCCTCGCTCTCAAATTATGACCGCCTTAAGTGCAAGACCTGAGGACGACGGTGAAATTGTGATCATCTAATTTGAATGTATGATGACCACTGCAAGGATAAAATTTAAAATTCTGCACACAGAAAACACAAAAAACCGTATATAAAAGCGCGACCGTACTCTCAAAATTAAAAAACTCTGGTTTTAATTAAATGGAATAAATTTTGAGGAAATAATTTTTTTTCTTGGTTAACCATCCACTGGAATATTTTTTATCTCTCCTGATTTTGTGAAGTAAAATATCTGCATTCTTACGATTTCGGAGCTTATTTTTTATGTACTTAAAGAGGTGGACTGTATAAACAGAATTTTGCTTAAATCCATTAAATTTAATGAAAACACCAGAAAGAGTGTTTAGGTAGCTTTGAAAAAAAAAATAATAAAAAATCATTAGCTTTATTTTTCTTTTATAGCGCGGCTGAAAAATCGGGACTTAGTCTCAACATTTCTCCGATCGGATTTGGGATATTCCGGCCATCCCTTCATGCGATTTGAATCTTCTCTGGAAATTTCCGCAGATAATGTAGTTATATTTTTTGGGAACAGGTCCTTTTCGACCACATAGTTTCCACTTTATTACTGTAATAATTAAGTATTGTGATCAACTTATAAGTAATTTGATTATGCATATGTTCTAGTGGTAGAGCTTTAAAAAGGTAAACAAAATTATCAGTCTGTCACAAACTTGTTTTCTAGCGAATTTTTTGATGGCACACGAACGCGTGAATGTAGTTTCATAAAAGTGCTGCACGTAGACTTAGAGAATATCAAAAAGAGTTAAATTTATTTAAAATAGCGATGTGATTCGCGGAAGAGGAAGCGAAAAATTCAAAAAAAAATTCCACAAACGGGTAATACTAAAAAGTTAAACTTCGAACTTTGTAGACAGGAAATTAGTTTCAAATATAAATTTCCGTGACGTACAGAAATAGGTGGAAGGAGGTAACAAAATTATAAGATAGCTCTTGAGAGTTGTAATAAAGTGATTTATTTGTAGTGTATTTAGTCTATAGTTTTGCACTTTCGATACACTGATTTTGCTGTTTTTTTCGACCCGACTTTTATATTAACCGTGGACAATGTCAGGAAAGCAGTGTACTTACGAAAATATCGGATTGAAAGAAGTTGAAGAAGTGCAAAAGCTATACGAACTAGAGAAACATCATATTTATGAAAACTTTCAATTTGTATAATATAAATGTATAAGAAAAATTCACTAATATTGTTCAGAGTTGATCGATTTATTTAAAACACTTATTCTTTTCGTAATTCTGGATAATAGCACTGATGTTTTTTCATCTCAACATACAGATTATTTAACGCTTAATTTTTTCTATATATTTTGTTTTTGTCAATGCTTTACTGCCAGATGACGGATCCATCATTCTGTTCCAGTCTGTTTGTCCGACAACGAAGCCGATAGCTCTCATTTTATCTTGAGCTCGTTTCTCCTCAATATCAGCCCAGCGCACCTGAAATACAACAACAAATTAATTCCATAATAATAAACTAGTCTTCAAATTACACCGTTCAACTTACTCGTTTTTTATTTGTTGAACTGGATACTGGCGGTTCCCAACCGTCGATTTGCAAGTAATCTTCAAATGTATTACTCTTATGAAGTGGTTTACTTATACCATCCAGTCGAGCTGAAAGCGAATTAAGATTAGTTACTTTAACTGAATTTCTTTAGGATAATGAACGTACCTAATTTAACATCGGATGGATCTGCATCCCACTTACTTTTGAGAAATCCACACTAAAGTTAAGAAATAAAAAAAATAGTGAGACTTTCATATTTAAGATGCTTCATAGTCGAAAAACTAAAAACTGTGTATACTTCGAAAAAAAGTTCAAATCCCCTAAGTAACAACAATAATATTTGAAGTGGTAACAGAAACTCAGAAAAGTAATGTTCCTGTACTATGTCCAAGAAGGGGCTACATAGAAACTGCGGTTATAATAGTGCTTCTTCCGACAAACTCCTATTGTTTGCAGTCCAGTTTTTCTACGCCGCGGATGATAAGCGTAAATAACGCAAATACATATGAGTTTTGGGAATAACTTATACATATTAGCTGCGCCCTTTTCCGCGCTTATCCGGGTCAGAGCATATAAGGTACCTTAAATTTTGTTGTTCTATTGTCAAGTCCCTTTTATTAATAAGCTCTGACTCTATATTCAAGTAGGCAGACTAGCTTCAAATTACAAAAATTCACTGAGAGCCAATTATATTTAAACAGAAGTTTTCTGTTTTCTTTTTTTATTATAGAATTCTTATCATTTAGTTTATTTATTATATTTAAGTAATCTGTAAGGGCTCGTTGACACTCAATAAAACTTGCTAAAGTCGCTCTCAGACATTTATTGCTCTATGCGTACATGGTTTTGAGTGATTGTTTAGCCAAGTTTTGCTCTAGCCAGCAAATGCATGCATTTTTAAGCAATCCAGCAAATGCATATCGTTCATTTAGCCATTCTTTGCACCTTGGTTATACGAACAACGCGCTTTTAGATCTTCCTGATCTAAAAGCACTATAACCATTGCATTGCAAACTTAAAATAAAATTATAAGAATCAATTTTCTTACCGTTTCTGAATTGTCTTGTAATTCTTTATCATTTTTTAGAATTGTATCACCCTCGTCATTGACAATATCATCCTCCTAAAAGAAAGACAAATAAGGTTACTTAAATGAAAGACAAACTAAATAAATTCAATTGTACGTACAACTAAGGAAACAATTATTCATGATATGGTGTAAATCGAAATCACCATACAAAACGTGAGTAAACGAATTACAGAACTTTTCGATTTTATTTCAAAATGTGAACAGTCGAGAGTATTGGGGAGGTAATGGGTAATAGAAATCCATTTCGATTTGTAGAATTTTATTTTTTTTTTTTTTTTTTTTCATACTATTCATGTGATATCGAGCTAATGCATGAAATATTAAGTATCATAGTGACTAATACAGTATTTTGATAGTAAACGAGCTGAATACACGATATGTATCATCAAGGCGTAATTCCATTAGTAATTAAGGATTTAAGTCATTTGAAAGTTGGAGAAATAAATCTCTTAAACAAATATTTTAATGATTGATCTTGCATGGGTGAAAGGATATCTTATGTACTTACCCTTAAAAGAATAATTGTCTAACTGGAATACTCTTTGACGAAATAACCATTGTGGGCTTATAATGAGTCTTAATTTCGTATAACCAGTTAGACGATTCCAAAACAAACCACGAATTGTGTGACCGTAGCCATTTTTTGGAATCTCGACGATTAATCTATCGTCGATTATCGTAATCATCTCGATTCGACTTAATACAACAAAAATTCTACGTGTTAGTTGCAATTCAAATATGAACTTACCATATCGGATATATCTTCCATTTCAACTTCTGGAATAGCAGCACTTTGAAGCAGAGACGTTACATCCAACTTGATATAATGATCTGGAGTAGAACTCCAATTAGCTAAAATATTCTTGATATCTTGTTCAGAACGTTTGTGAACATTTTGACTAAGACATTTCTCCAAATCACATTTCAAATCGACTGTATAAGGCTGTACAGACATCATAAAAATTATTCTTGGTAATTATAAAACGCTGAAAAGTTTAAGAGCCACAGAGAAAAAAAAAGTAAAACAACTACCGTAAATTGTGCTGCCTTTGCTACATTATAAAATTCAGTGTATGCACGTAACGTGTTATTTATGTTATCAATGACAATAAAATCATAAAGACGTGAATCAAGTGTCTTCTTAAACGATTTCATTAAACATTGATTGTAGTTGTTTTCCATTTCCTTTTCATATTCGTACAGCATTTCCTTCTTTATAATCTAATGTTTCACGAACGGAATAAAAAAGAAAAAGATAGTTGAAATAAATAAAATTAAAAAAAATCGTTCAAAAATGCGTATATTGCCAAAATTCTACACACCTTTCGTCCGGTTTTTGGGCACTTTTCCTCCTTATCAATTTCGGACATAAAATAATCATCGATGCTTAATAATCGCGGTGCGGATCCGCCCATATCCACTTCTTTTTCTTTTATTAACTTTGCCACATATGTTTTACCACTACCTGGCGGACCTCGCAAAATTACAACAATTTTTTTTGGACGCGATTCCCGACCAGGTTTCAATAGAATCTCATCGATCGTAATCGTATTATTGTTTTCCATTGACGGAAAAATCAATTGGACACTTTTTTCCGGTACAATATTCGGCCATCGTTTCGTTTCCGACATTGACGAAACCGAAACCGGAAATAAATTGCCCTTCGACGAAAATATCGATACTGCTTCCGCCGTTTTCGATGCCGATTTAGCGAAATTAACAAAAGGAGGAGGAGGAGGTACCGGATCCGAGTCGCGCACCGGAACCGGCGCCAATACATTTTGTTCGCCATCGTAGCTATTTTCTGGGGACTGAATCGTAATTGTTCCGGCAGCAACAAGGTTATTGCTAGATAAAATATAAATTTCAATCAAATAAATTTGAACAAACGAAATAAATTTTTTTTTTTTTTCAATTTTATTAATTAATAAATTTCTTTGCAATGGTTTCTTTAAATCTAATGCTTTTACATTTGAAAGAACTGAACTAGATAATTTCTAGTTTATTTTTATTATAGTATGCATAGTTGCTATCAGTTTTCAAGTATTATCTTGAAACAAAGGTAGACATAGGAAAAACAAAATTAATTCAATTTAACTATGGTAGAGAATTAGAAATTGATTTCAAAACAAATCAAACGTTAGGGCCAATAAAAATGGTTCGATTAAAAAACTATTATGTCATACATAGATCAAAACTTACTCGTTATACTCATCATCAGAAATTTCTTCGAAACTATCATCGGGAATATTTTTTTCACGTATATTTTCAGGGCAGTTTTCTTCGTCGTCGTCTTGATCACTTCCCTGATTTGAGAAATTATGTTGCGTTAGGTATTCATCCCATGGGGATTGTGTCGGTTTTTCTTGTTGATTTTGCTGATAAGATACGTTATCATCGTCGGCCTCTTCGCCCCACTAAAAACAAATGTTTATATCTTGCGATTGAAATTCATGTTGTTTCGATTTACTTTGTTGTTATTATTTTTGCTGCGATTACGTCGATTGCGACTGTTTTGGCCACTCATACCCTGACCCTGATCCTGCAAATTACCAAAGTTGCGGTCGTTATTACCGCCGCCACCTACTCTATCGTTATTACCTCCACGGTTGCCACCGAAACCCCCACCATCATTAATATTTCCTGGCCCACCGAAACCGCCGCCATCATTATTCCCCGGACCACCATTTCCACCAAAGAAATTATTTCCACGGTTAAAACCACCGAAATTATTATTTCCGCCACGGTTTCTACCAAAACCACCGGAGCCGCCCATATTACCACCGGGGCCGCTATTGAAACCACCATCGTTGTTACCTCCTGGACCGCCAAATCGATTGTTGTTACCTCCTTGGCCACCAAACCGATTGTTACCTCCTTGGCCACCAAAGCGATTGTTGTTACCTCCTGGACCGCCAAAGTTGTTATTTCCTCCTGGACCGCCAAAGTTATTATTTCCTCCTGGTCCTCCGAATGATTTATTATTTCCGCCGGCATCATCGTCGTTGCCATCAAAGTCATCGTTATTATCGTCCGCATCCCCATCCGCGTCCTCGTTTTCATCAAAGTCTTCGTTGCCACCTTCATCATGTATGGGATCGTTATTATCACCATTATCATCTTCATAATCATTAGCTTCTTCTTCTTCATCATTCTTACCGGCGATCGCAGCTGCATCAACTTCAGTTCCTGACTTCCCATCATCCAGATCAGTCTTTGCACCGCCCGACGAATGGCCGTAATCAATAGTTTTCATGGGAACGAAGTCATTGCCGGTAATACCGCCGCTTGTTTTATGCCCATAATCAACTACTTTCGGAGCGGGAAGTCCGCCACTGTCATCTTTATCGGGTTTCGTGTTAATTGATTTATTCTGATAATCGATGACTTGTGCTGGCTTAAAGAATTCATCTCCACCCATCAATGGTTTCAACTGCGGTTGCGAACCTCCACTTCGAACACTACTCGGAGAATCTGTTCCACGTGCCGTACTATCTTGATTTTTAAATGGATTCCGGCGCAAGTTATTATTCGAATTCTGATCATTCGAACCACTGCCATGACTTCGACTACGATTTCCACCACCTTGACTACCTCGACTATTTGGTCGGTCATCCATCCTATTACCTCCACCAAAACGATTATTATCATCGATGCGAGCCACTGCTCTCGGCGGAGCACCTCCATCTTTGAACGGATTAGCACGTTTACGATCATCGTTATCATTTCCGCCGCCAGACCGTTCGGATTTTGCTTCGCTGCTCTGACTACGATCTCTTTGTCCGATACGTCCACCACTATTTCTGAAGAGTTCAATATTAGGAAAAAAAATTGTAATGAAATCGCAAATTATATAGACAAATAAAATAAATGGTTGAAATTGTGAAAGAACTCACGTCTAAAAGTAATCTGTAAGAGAAAATTGAAAAAATATTTAACACGAAAAAGATTACACCATATCCTTACCACACTGTACTTTTTATTTCGGATAATTATATGCTTTCAATCTCAATAATTTTCCATCGGGAAATTGATCTCCATTGAGCAGAAATAAGCTGTTGGTTTAATAAAATTGATAATCGTCCGGGTCGGGTTATATACTGGGCTCAACTCTGATGAAAATTTAATTCGAGTCTACTTACGGTTTTCTCGTACAAATTCAATTGTTTCTAAATGACTTTAAATTTTCAAACATAAGCGTCTAAACGACGAATTGATCATTATTTTTTTATAATTAAAAACCCATTACCAATTCCCAACTATTAGGAAAAATATACAAAATATTTGAAAGAATAAAATTCGATTGAAGAACTCTTTTCTGAACTTAAAATTAAAGAGCATACTATCCATCATTTTGTTTTCATTTAAGTGAAGTCATGACAGCAAACTCACCAAACAATTAATTTTCTATAATGTTTGCGTTGGTTAATCCAAAAGGGGCGAAATGCAGATGTATAAGGCCATACAAAAAAAATATTATCATTCGTTTCGTTCTGTAGGTTTTAAAATATATCAAGACAATAGAACTTGCACCACTAGTACGTTCTTGTAATCATACCGATCCGAGTAAGAACGTTCCACCAAAAATATATAAGTATGAAATAAATGGGAATAAACAGTATCCATCTATTGTAACGTGATAAAATCAAATCTCACAAAAAACGGATCTAATCATCAAACAGAGAGCGAAGTCTAAGAGGATCGATTGAATACCACAAAATCGTACAAAGCAAAGATACGATCATTTTTTAACGATAAGGTTAATATAGCAAGGTACATTGATGTAATAGTTATACTGAGTGTTGCTTGTATATTGTTCGCCTAATGTTTAATTCATTTAACAATGACATTCTAAGAATTGTAGCATTCTTACCGCAAGGAGGGCTCTTTACCCTCAACTTACAGAACAACGTCTTATTTGATTTTTAATATGTTTAATTAATAATTAGTTTAATAGTATCTATCAATTGAATTAAAACTCCGAAAAACCAATGCAGAGATTATAATCAATTTTAATATACGAGTACCTTACATACTAGGCAATCTTTTCACAAAGCTTGTGAAAATTACGTTACATAGAACATTAAGTGTTTCCACCTTACAAATAATATTGAGACACTTAATTATGTGTACCTGGAGAGAACAGTATTTAACATAACAACTTATTTCTCAAATCTCAACTAAATTTAGGATATTACATCATGGTGTGATTCCTTATGTTTTAGGAAACTCCAATATACTTCCGGGGTAAAGACATTTACAGACTCTATCGTCCAAAAATCAGATTGAGAGATCATTCAATCCAATTAATTTCATATAATTCCTATTTTATTAAATTTTACAAATAAAATTTAAAATAAACCGCATAATTTGTTATGCGCTCGATTGTATTATAATGGCGCGAATAATCAGAAATTTACGGCAGCTATTGCACAGTTCGGCATATTTAATAGTTG
The DNA here is from genome assembly GCA_949128065.1 of Beris chalybata. Lineage (NCBI taxonomy): Eukaryota > Metazoa > Arthropoda > Insecta > Diptera > Stratiomyidae > Beris > Beris chalybata. Next base: position 2,147,823 of record OX421894.1, on the reverse strand, counting down.
CAAAAGCAGAGAATCATATAAGCGACCTAAGTAATATACGACCATATACCATCATGGTAAAAAGACCAAATCCTATAATTAATGTAATGTAAAGTAATGTTAAGTAATGCGGTGACTAAAAAGCAATGATATTTTTCCTGTGAAGCTCAACACGAAAATTCTCTCAATCAACGATGAAAATTCATCTAATTAACAACGTATCATCAGCGATAATGCATGAAGATGACGAAATCTATCCCGATTTCATATATCTGTTTATACTTAGTGTAGATGTTAAAAATTCGAAAACTTAATGGACAAGAGGTCCATCCAGTAGAAGAGCACCCATCGACAGGAAAAGGCATGACGCGAAAAAAATCATTTGCTCTAAAGCTAGAAAATTTTCAGTAATTATTTAGAACATAATACTGGCAGCAAATTTAACATATAATTAAAAAAAAAGGAGTCAAAGAGGTCAGAAAGGGTCAAGGGTTCACAAACTGCAGATTACGACATAAAATTGTTGTTTGAAGTCAGGAAATAGATTCTACACAGTGGTAACAGAAAGAGCCAATAGCATTTTTCTACCAGTTCCAGAGGTGTTTCAAAAAATCAATAGACTATATTATTAAGACAGACGGATAGTTTACATAATCAACCGTTTTCAATATCTCCTGTTTTTTCAAATTGTTAGATTTTAAAATCACGTACTAATATACCATTTAGTATGATCTATTCTCTGTACAGAACATACAGTTCCCGTTATGTATTGTAGACGTCGTGTTTATGCCATTAATTAAATACCGCATAGTTTTTACTCGAACTGCACACACAGTAATTCTATATGCCTAAAATATATAACGAAATTCGTAAAAATCTAGAAAAAAAACTTTTTCGGACTACAATCATATCTCGTTATACGGCCGCTCTTTATACTGCTTTTCGCTATAACTGCATTTTCAAATAATGGCACTGTTTCGTTATACGTCCTGATCCGGAACGTATTTAGGCCGTAAAGCGAGGTAAGAGTGTATTTTTTACTCCATCAACTTCTAGCATAAGCCCTTTCTGAGTTATAAAAAATCACCATCCATCCACCCCGTACTTTGCTACTCATATCAAAATTTTTACATATTTTGTATGGCTTTGTTGTGCCTAGCACTGTGCACTATAGCAGCATCCCTATTTCCTTGTCTAATCCAGATGCTTGGATTTTCCCTCACATCTTTATTGCTGGTAGGTCAGTTTTGTAATATAAACAAACTCGAGCTGCATTATAAAACATTATCATTCGTAAATAGCTCGGTTTTTTTACTGACCACACATTAAGTAAATTATAAGAAATATTGCTGACTTGCGGATTTGGACTTAAGCGCCGGTTCATATTGCATGGTCGAGGTCAAAGTTAAAAACAAAATACGATTGTTTGGAACTTCATGCCTCGATATGCAATGTGCCGAGGCCAAAAGCTACATCCGGATTTCGTCAATATTGGCCGGGTGACATAGAATTGAGTATTTTCCCAAAGTAGAACACAATACTCAATTCCATGTCAGTCGGCACTTTTTCAATATATAAGCTCAGTTGTAATTAGTAATAGGTTCGCAGTATTCTTAAAACCATTGAAAACGAAACAATAAACCAGAAAATATTTTTTAAACTTCAAACCGACGAGTCTTTTATTTTTACAGGTGAAGCTAATAACATTATCTTTCTTTTAGGAATATCTAACACAAACCTGGCTAGTCGCTCTACGTTGGCATCCATAGGTGCCATAGACTAACCAGGCATACTTTACACATTAGCACTTAGGTGCCATGAGTAAAACACAAACATTAGGTCCCAAATATCTTTTGGGACTAACCAAAGTGTCCACAAACACAACAGCTTTATATAGTCCAAAAAAAATCTGACATTTTTGCTACATAAATTCGAAACGTGGTAATTAAGTGTACTTAAAATTGTTTACCACTATTACTGAAGTACTTCATCTAATTTATATGTACGCCCAGCATTCACTAGATAGAATTTTTTAAGTCGTATCGTGGACATAAATCTATTTTATTCTTTACATGTTGTGACTTAAAAACACCTTACCTCCTTCTCAGGTTCTGTTTACACTTTTTTGAATAAGATTTCTTAGTATATTTGCAGAAATAGAAGATACGAGTATACTCGAAACCAGAAAAAATTCTGCAAAATGCAATCGACAAAATTATTGATGTTATAGATGTTAAACATTTGATCAAAATTAAATAGACCCATTTGTGAACATTTTAAAATACGAAACAAACGAGCAAGTATTTTTATTTAGACCTATGATTTTTTTTTAAATAATACACTAATTTATTTCATAAAATAAAATATTTTATATCAATTAACAAATATTTGTCTATTTTCATTGCCAAATAAAGCCCTATATAGTACAACCGTTAAATTTTGTTCGTCAATTGTTTAAAACTGTCCCATTTTAAGATTTGTTTACTTTTTTTATAAGATACAATTTTATTTTCTAACAAAGAATTAAAACCTTAGTGGTGGAGCATTTTATTTTCAGAAGATGAGCATTTTATCAGATGAACATTTTTGGATTACATTCTCTAAATGCACAAACATAATAAGTTTGTTTTATAGAAGAATATAAAAACATTGCGCATGCGCATTACTTAATGCCTATAATGAAATAAAAAACAACAAGAGATCCATTGCTAGGTATCCAAGTGCGGACATCGGGCAGAATTCTGCCACGCTCTCTTTTCTATATAGGTATCCTCTACACGGTGGGTAGAACAATGTGGAGAAGTAAACAGCTGAGATTAGCTGTTTGTTTGACGGTTGAATTTTTCAAAGGGAAATTTATTTTACACTCGTTTTTTTGTAATTAGATGTCATGAATAACAATATCGAACCATTCAAAAATTAATGTGTACAAAATTTCAAATTTGTAGTTTGAAGCGTTCAAAAGTTATCGAAAAATATTGTTGAACACGTGTCTTAAGGATTTTTTGTATGGAAGGTAAGAAGGAGTAAAAGGATTTAGCTGACTAGTAAACCCGAACTTTGTTTTCACTCAAAACAAAATTCTGTACAAAATTCTGAATTCATAGCTAAACGATTACTTGAGTTATAGTGAGTTTCGTAAATAAAGTGAAGCCATTTTTACAGGATATTTGTATGGCAGCCGCTCGTAGGACTATTGGGATTTTCTTCATAATCATACAGTTAGCTCCAACTCTTGAAAAAATAACACATACAAAATTTCAAAGTCGTAGCTTAAATACTTATACAGGTATAGGCCAATATTCTTGAACTAGTGTTTTAAGGTTTTTTTTGTATGGAAGGTACGAGAAGGAGTTAAAGGATTTCACTGACTAGTAAACTTGAACTTCGTCTTCACTCGAAATTAATTCCGAATTCGTAGCTAAAAGATTACTTGAGTTATAGTGGGTTTCGTAAATTAAGTGAAGTCATTTTTACAGGATATTTGTATGGCAGCCCCTCGAAGGACTATTAGGATTTTCTTCATAATCATACAGTTAGCTCCAACTCTTGGAAAAATAACACATGCGAAATTTCAAAGACCTAGGTTAAGCCCTTCTGAAGCTATCGACCAATATTCTTGAACACGTGTTTTAATGACACTTTGTATGGCAGCTACCCGAAGAAGTGGGACGATTTTACCCGGTAACGAACTTAGCCTTACAAATTCAACCAAACAAACAGATTCAAAATTTCAAGATCCTAGGTCAAGACGTTCTTGAGTTATCGTGTTCATGGACAGACAGACGGACGGACGGACGTCAAGCGGATTTGAGGTTTTTGGCCACAAATAAACAAAAAATAATATATAACTTTTTTTCGTCCGAGGCTTGGTTCTATGCGTTACATAATTTTCGGCTGGATCAAACTTATAATACTCTATATGATTTCATCTAGAGTATAAAAAGAAACTGACAAATTCAAATGATGGACAGGTAAAAATTATCGTACCGCAAAGCAAAATTAAATAGCAGCACATTTAAATGGTAGCAGAAAATTGGCTCTCCATGGTTTCAGCGCCATTTATGTTGATGAGCGAACTCTTACGAACTCCTTACCACAAAACAGAAAACCGACGCGAAAATTGAAGTGGCAGAACTCTATCCACTTTTTTAACACGCATTTTCAATGGGTTCCATAAATCTACACGACGTACTAGGCACGCCTAGTACAGACCTCCCCATATAAAATGCATATAAAAGAAAAGTGATCAGAATTCTGCCAACTTGGAATGCGTGGCAGACTGCTGCTACGAAATTACAGTTCGATCATCGACCAACAGATGGCGCTGAAAGCTTGAAGACCATTTTTCTGCCAACATTGTGGTGCTATTTATTTTTCATTGCGGTACGATTATTTTGACATAATAATAATAAATTTCCAAGCAGCACTCAACAAGAGTTGTGATTACAATAAATAAACATAAGTATAACAACTCCATGTTAATGAGGGCTTTGAGAAAAGTTTTTGCTCTTTTTCGGATCAAGTCCAGCATAGTTTTCAACTGTTTTTTCCAGTGATTAAATTGATAGTAATATATTGAGAAGTGCGTACACGCAATAAAATAGAATAGAACATTAAACACAAGAATTACCAATTTCAGCACGTAATCAATAAATTGTTGTCTCGAATATTCGCTCAAACTTACCCTTACCTTATTCAATGGCATAGACAAAACTATTCAAAGACCTCTATACTTTAAATTTACAGAAACGGAATCTATACTAAACGTTCGTACACCAATGATCTCCTTTCTCATAAAATTCAGTCAAACTTGTATTGACATTTTGAATTTTTAATATAGGTCTTTGAGTATTATTCGTTAAGACAAACTCTCTATAAGTCAAACACTAAGATGGGGGACTGTGACAATTCAAACTATAGGAGTTTAACTGAATTATTAGTATACTATTATAGCTAGATATATTTAAAATTTGCATGGCCAGTCTTGGTCTGCCCAGCCCTTGTACTTACTGTGAAAATATTGATTTTGTCTAAACGGTTCTTTCTCCGTACATTACTGCTGATCTAAATTTTAATTACCCAAAATACTTTACAAGTTGTATATTACAAAAACAGTACAGTTCAGCTGTGAAACGATTTTATTTTTATATTGAGCACGGCTTTTGTAGCATAAGCACTACAAGCCTCTGTAAGATAAGATGAACCAATTTTAGAATATCTGAATAAAAATATATACTCTTATATTCTGGCGCGACAACCCAAATCGCTTAAGGTTGAGTTAAAGTAAACGCAACGTGCGCACAATAACCGATGCAACGCTATTACTGCTAATTAGAAACGCATCGTAGTGAGTACAACTGTCTAGTATATAATTTCGTTGCGTCGGTTGAATTACGATTTTTTACAACAATACACGGTAAACGGCTTATAAATAGCGTGGAACTAATGCCTATAAAATAATATAGAAAAACAAGCAATACTTCTGCAGGTTGCGAAGAAAATATTTTATTATTATTTGGCTGTTGCGGGAGAAGCAATTGATCCCTGAGAGGAATTGTGTCATGATCGTATTGCGTTTTTCAAGTGTTTATCTCTCCACATTCCATCCTTGCTTTATGGTGGCAATAATGGAATCTAAATTATTATATCCTCTTCTCATAAACATTACCCCCTCGTCTCTTATACGATTTAGAACGTCTAATATTCTATCAGTCACATTACTTATTGGATACATGTTTTCCAATAGTATCTCTTTCCAAACAGACACAGTATTGCTTACAAAAACTATATCACTCTTAGTGATTACCCGATATAATCTTTCTTCCACGACTCCTTTTTTACTAGAACTGTTGTATTGGGTTAAATAATTGAAAAATCGGTGACGCCATAGGTTTCCTATACCATAAACTAAAACTAAAACTAAAACTGGTTTTAGTTCGGAAAATTGTTAAGTCAGAGTAATTTAACGAATGGGGCCAAGAAGTTTTCTTTTCAACAGTTAATTTGAATGGTATGACGTCATTATTTAATTTATGAACTCGCTCTAGAGGGGACATGTTGATGATTCTTTGTCTTTCTAAGGGAGGGAAGTTTTTAATGTTTTCTTTTCTAATTCCCTCAATAGTCTTTTGTAATTCCTTAGCACCCAACTCTATATCTTCTTTAACTGCCTCTATATGGTCTTCATGTAAGTATACTATAATATCATCAACATATTTATAGATAAAGCTTACTTTATTCTCTTTAAAATCATGATGTCGTTCGGTAAATATGGCATCTAAGATAACCTATCGCTAAGCCTTTTACTTGCTTATAAACTTTACCTTTCACACTGAAATGTAAACATGTAAACATGTCAACTACATCGTAGGACACTAGTTTATAATTTTCAATCACACGAGCTGATCGTAATTCAGCACTATTTTTTAGATTATATTGAGGATTTTTGTAGTCAGATAATAAAGTAACTAAGTATGCCCCAAGATGATATGGAGGAGAACCAATCCCATCCACAACAGGTCTTAAAGGTAAATCGTCTTTATAAATCTTGATTCTACCATATAGTCGAGCCATTCGAAAACTAGTAGCAGTGAGGTCCCACCATTGTTCTAAACTATACTTCTTGGCATCATATTGGTCTAATTTAGTGCCTTTTTAGAGATTATTATACATCTTTATAGTCTGATCAACCACATCTTTAATTTCCTTATCTACAAACACTATGGCCCCAGTAACTAACAATTTTTGCAACAATTCCTGTAGTTTTTTGTCATAATCCTATTGAGTTAAAACCACAGTCACCTTCCCTTTATCGGCTTCTACCAATATAACATTAAGGTTTTCTTTTAAAGTTTTTTCAGTGGATATAACGGCAGTAGATATTAATTTATTCATTTCTTTTGTTTCTTATGTTTGGTGAAAAAAGTATCTGCATCTAATATAGTAGAAACATCTTCTATCTGTCTTCGTGTTTCAATGGATTGAACACAATGCAACGAAATTTGTCTATGTTCTTCTAACTTTACAGTATTACTGTATAAAGCCTCCCATTGTATCTGACAAGATGAAGATGGGCAAACAAATTTGAGCCCATAGCTTAAAAGACTTTCACTCATGGGAGGAAAGACAGTATCAGTTAAATTAAGGCAACCACGCCCGACAGTCTTTAATTGATATTTTGTCGCATTAGAAACGGTCAATGCAAACTGGTGTTGATCTATGGCGCGTTACGACTAGGTGATCGGGCATTGCTTTCAGGGTAATTCCATCTTTAGCCTATTGCAGGATAATTATCATGAGATTAAATTCAATCATTCAAACATAGTTGTGGTTGTTGTTATTTTTTTAAGACTTGTTGCGAATCGTCCAACCTCCGAACAGAAAAAGTAATGAAGGATAAAACAAGGAAAACTATACAAATAGAAACAAAGTGTAGTCCCACGCCTTGAATGGAAGTGTCAATATATCTTTAAAAAAAGAATTGTGTATATGTGAAAGGAGCTTTGTAAATGCCATTTGCGCAAGAAGTGGTCACACAGAAACTTAAAAAAAGAAATATTTTTCTTTTATTTTGAACATAATTGACAACATGACATGGAAAAAAATGAAGATGAACTTTGCTACCTTGGAACCATTATCAGCATGGATAATAGGTATACATATATGAATGAGCATCAATGAGGGTCAATGTGGCCTTCGATGCATTCGAGTGTTCGAATGCGGCTGTACGTACTACTTGAAAGGTGACCGATAAACGTATCAGAAAATTGCAAACTTTCGTCAACCAGTGCCTTCGACGCATATAAAGGATATTCTGGCAACACGCTATCTCCAATTTCGATCTCTGACTCCCGATTGTAATTCAAGCCCCAAAAACGCGTTAAGATACATTTTAAAATTTCTTTTTATATGTTGTACAAAGCAACATAACGTTTGATTATACATATTACTACATTAAAATATAGACGAGAGGTCGAAAAGTTTTCGGAATCGGCTAGAAATTAACCATAAAAAATATATGTACTGAAGATGACGAGCAGCGACTGCTTTGAGGCCGGACGATTCCTCGCAAAGGACAGGCAATAAATATTAGGCTACTATTAGCATCTTACTCACATTTATATTATACTTCGGTCTTGAACACGAAAAATGCTAAACATTTGGTACTAGGCTACTATTTGCAATTCACTGCCACCTGGCATCAAACGCTTCATACAAAAACATTCAATCCAATAGCTCGTCTCCAGTATTTATAGCTCTATGAATAACCATAAATACTACTTTCTTTGATTGGATATATATAAATCAAGTTTGGAACTGATCACTGGATCAATTCTGTGGTCACAGGGAATAACTTGGTAAGTAAAAAAATAGTAAAATAGGATAAGTGTACTGTGGTCTCTCCCAAGACTTACACGCACTGAAGTTATTGTTATATGTTATTTGATCACTGAGATATCAATTCTTGTATTTAATTTTTTCAAAAAAACTGGATTTACAGTAAAAATAGAAAGTGCTGCCCTGAATAGTTTCGTTTTTAGACTTAACTAGTTATTCCCTAGCCACAGAAATGTAAAAGTTCTCGTCGATTGACTTGCTTGTCGAGTATACTTAAAATATGGATAAATTTGTTTTTCGTGCCATCATAAAAGTTCTTACAAAAATACATAATATCATTTAGGAATAAAAGGCTGCGATTTATGGTACAAGTTCTGATATGAGTCGCTCTGCGATGGTAACACTCCAGTTGCGGCTTACAATAAGATTAATATTGCATTAATAAGATTTTTTCGAGTACGCCGTCATGAGAAAGAAGACAAAAAAATAAACAGTTCTGATTGAGCAGTTTTCATAAGTCTTATACTACTTGGTCTTTAAAAGAACCGGACGCACATATATATATATATATTTTTTCAGTTAAACCAATGGATGATAATTCAGAATATTCATTTCAAAATAATTCCAGGTAACACAGTTTGAAATTTAACGCAAGTTACGCCAAGAGAATGTCTGCAAAGTTAAATGCCATTCATTTGTGTTTCGTTTTGGTAATTAGAAACAGCAAATAGCAGAACATACTTGCACTTGGCTGCAACACTTTTTTTTAGACATTGCGAAATCTTTAATCTTAATCTTTAATAGAGTCAATAATTTTTTTTCTGATGCTCAGAAGATCATGTTATATGTAATTTTATTTTTTCATAAGCCTTCACGCCTACAACTACAATTTGCATTTCGACACTTTTGATCAACCTAAAATAAAAATGTATAAATTGTTCTGAGATCGTATTTCATGAGACACGACCGTCTGTAGCCAGATCACAGAGATCACAATCATATTTTTTAAAAAATGGCATAGATTTTATCAGGATTTCATACTTCGTGCGAAAAAAAACTCTGCAGTCAAAGAGAAACACAGAAGATCCCGTTACGATTGTTAAGAGGTCCTGGCCGGATTTTTATTTTTTTTTTCATCAGCCAAAACCTCTGTATCGTTGCAGATGAACGAGGAGTTCCGGAAGACAGCACCTGTTGCCGGCTGCTCAGGGCTAGAGAGTGGTCATAGAATTTCCCGGTACTCCTACATTCTGATTGGGGTGCTGTCTAGACTTTAAAGAGTACTTCGGGACAAAACGGAAAGTTCCAAATGGAAAACACAGTTATTAAATCAGAATGAGATCAGTAACGAGACTTATCTTAACATCAGTGCAACCAGCACTACTCTTGTAGAGCCAATGCTTGGGCTCAATACAAGTGAGACAACTCTGATTTCCAGAAAACTTATAGCAATAATTACGATGACCTCCATCAATCCAACAGCAAATTTCGCTGATTTCAATAAAAGAAAAATTAGAAAAATTTTAAAACGATTACAAGAAATCGTTTTACGTCCTCCAACATAAAAAGAACGTGCCCGTAAACATAACGGAAATCTTTTTTGCATCAAATACACATTTCATCAAATTTTCTACAAACTCCTTTCATTGTTCGTTCGCTCACACACTCTCACGTTCGCATACAAATTGATCGCTTACCTTTCAAATGGATTCGATCGCATATCGACATCATCCGGCAATTGTTGATTACGATTGTTGTTTGCGTTATTACTGAACGGATTGGAGTTACGTCCTTGTTGTTGATCGCCACCGGCGGCGTTACTTGCTCCGCTCCAACGGCTGTTACCACCGCGGTTGTTACCAAAATTGTTCTGATTGAAGTTACGAGCGTTGTTGTCGTTGTTCTGATTAAAATTACGAGCGTTGTTGTCGATCATCGGGTTGAAGTTACGATCGTTGTTGTCGCTGTTTTGATTGAAGTTACGAGCAGTATTATCGTTTGACTGCTCGCCCCAACGACTGTTACGGTTGGGACGATTACCGCCATCGAAGCTGTTGCGATCGTTACCAAAACCTTGCTGTTGCACGTTTTGATTACTGTTGCGATCGTTGTTCCAGTTGTTGTTGTCGTTAAAATTGGGCTGTTCGTTCCAACGACTGTTACTGTTGTTGTTGCCGCGATTATTATTCGACCAGTTCTGGCCGAAGCGATTCTCCGCCGAATTGTTATTTGCGTTCCACGGCGAATTTTGTTGACGTTGGTTCTGATTGAAATTATTCATGTTGCCACCCATATTCTGTTGTGGCCCGACACCGAAATTGCCCATGTTTTGCCCTTGATTGAATTGATCCGATCCAGGATTCCATTGTGATCCCTGTGCGACATCGCCGCCCACACCACCAACATTCAACTCGCCCGCGACAAGCTGAGAAGCTTTATCGTTTTTGCCAAGAGCAGCCGACAGCAGGGCGAGAATATTCGAGTTGGCCAACGCGGAGGCTATGCCGGCAATGGCTTGTGGAACTACTGGCGCACCGTCAACCCCATCTTTTTCTAGAGGAAGCGCGTCATCGTGCGCTTGTGGAATCTTGGCATCGACGTTGCCCGGAGGGACACCAGTAGGTGATAATTCAGGCGGCTCGAATTTCTGCGAAAAAAGTGATGGTATTTCGCGTTGAGCAGTTTGGAACGGTTGTTGTTGGTTTTGTCCCTGCTGTTGGAACTGGAACGGTCGCTGCTGCTGTTGCAGTTGTTGTTGCTGCTGCTGCTGTTGCAGTTGTTGTTGCTGCTGCTGCTGTTGCAGTTGTTGCTGCTGTTGCTGCTGTTGCTGTTGTTGATGCTGCTGTTGCTGTTGTTGATGCTGCTGTTGTTGCACTTGTTGTTGCTGCAACTGTTGTTGATGTTGTTGCATATGTTCGTGCTGTTGTTTTTGCATTTGTTGCTGTATTTGGAATCTATTCTCTTCGTCTTCAAGATTAATAACTTCCGTGACTTCTTCATCGAGTTTGTCGTTATCTCTTGTAGTGGGTACAATGTCTTCTGGCGGCACCAAATCCAAGCCAGGAATTCCGCCCTCTGATTTCGTGGGCTTAAGGAATTCGATAACTTCACCAGCGGATGTCTGAACGTCTTCCTGTGTTTCATCGTCATCCTCGTCGTCTACGAGGTCCATGTCGGGTAGATTGTCAGTCAATGATTGATTCTCCTTAACTGGAGCGGGCGGCTTAATCGGAATCGGATCTGAAACTACATTAGGAGCAACCGGTGGAGCTGGATCAACCGGTTGAACTAGACCAATCGGCTGGACTGGAACGGACGATTGGTCCGTGGCAGGTGCTGGAACCGGTGCCATATTTGTTGGTTGTGGCGATTCGGAACCCAAGAAGTTTGCCATATCCGGTTGTGGTGGCGGTGGTAGTGGCTGCAATGCTTGTTGCTGCTGCTGTTGGCTCAATTTACGCATGCGCATTTGTTCTCTGCGCTCGAGCAGCTTTCTACGGCAATCTTCGAACTTCATTTCATACTCGCGGTAAGCGACGCGATCCGGATGATTCGCATTCTGTTTTTTCCACCGCTCGAACTCCTCTTGCCATTTGCGGAATTGTTCGTCGAAGGCGCGCTCTTCGCGTGTCTTCCCGTCGTCCGGATCGCCCATAATACTCTCAATGGTCCTATTTTGACCAAAATCGTCAACTTTTTGTTGCCCTGGTGGTGGCTGCTGCTGCTGCTGTTGTGGCAGAAGTGCCGGGGTCGTATCTTTTTGTTGAAACGGTTGTAGCGATGCCTGTTGTTGTTGTTGAGGCATTTGGTCGGTGTTTTGCTGCCAAATGCTCAAATTACCGCGATTATTATCTCGATTATTATCGCGATTGTTGTCTCGATTATTATCGCGATTGTTGTCTCGATTATTATCGCGATTGTTATCGTTGAAACGACGGTTATCGTTATCGTTAAAATTATTGCGATCTCCACTGCCGAAACTACGGCGATCGCCGTCGTTGCCACCGAAACTCCTTCGGTCGTTGCGATCATTGAAATTTCTTCCGCCGCCGTTATTATCGAACTGATTTCCCTGATTGCCATCTTGAGAACCCCAACGATTTCTGCTCTCCTGATTTCCTTGAAAAGCTCCACCACCTCCTTGATTTCCTTGAAACCCACCGCTACCTCCTTGATTTCCTCGGCCACCGTCTTGGGAACCCCAACGTCCTCGGTTTTCTTGATTTCCTTGAAAACCTCCGTTACCGCCTTGGCCGCTCTCTTGGTTGCCCCAACGATTACGATTTTCTCGATTGCCTTGGAGTCCACCACCTCCTTGATTTCCTTGGTTTCCACCATTGCCTTGATTTCCACTAATGCCTTGATTTCCCCCAATTCCACCGCCCTGATTTCCCTGTAAACCGGAACCACCAGTTTGATAGTTCTGGCCACCTTGAAAACCGCCTTGCCCCTGTCCGCCCTGATTTCCTTGATACCCGCCGGATACGCCCTGCTTTCGCTGCTGGTCTTGGAAATTCTGTCCAATTCCGCCCCACATGTTGAATTTGTTATCGCCGCCCGGACCGCCGCCCATTGCCGGTGTCGGCAAATCCAGCAAACTTGGCAATTTTCCGCTGTTTTCGTTTTCTGGCGGCGGTGGAGGTGGTGGCGGCTGTGATGTAGCCGCCACCAAACTATTCAAGCCTGCACCGCCCAGTTTATCACCCGCGTTGTCCGGTGGTGGAGGGGGAGGTGCCGTGTAAGCTGTCGCCGGTGTCGGAGGCACCGGAGCCGAGTACTGGGAAACTGTAGGCGCGAACGGTAGCGGAGGAGCCGTCGAACCCAACTTCGCCTGCATCTCGCGCTGATACTAAAAATTTTTAATTGAAATAAAAAAAAAACACTTCACCAAGCACAATGGAGGCAAATGGAAAAAATCTGTTTACCTGCTCGCCATATTGCGCGTGCCACTGCGCGTACTGTTGGTGATAAGTCTGCCATTGCTGCCAATTTTGTTGCATGGCGTACTGTTGTTCGGGCGTAAGGGCGGCATATTGAGCGGCCGTATAGGTCGGCGGAGCAGCTCCGGCAGCCGGCGGAGCTGAATACGGTCCCGGTCCGGAAAGTGGGGCCGCCGGTAGTGCCGCTGTAGCGGTCGTTGGCATCACAGGCGCGGGCACTGGCGCGATTTGCGGGCCCTGCTGCACTGCTTGCGGCCAATTTGGCCACGACATTTCACTTTTTTTTCTTTTCTATAAGTTGATTTCACCAAATGACGAAAAATCTGACGATATTCTCACGGTTTAAAGTCTTTTTTTTTGCGGACAATTTCACTATGAATAAAAATTTTCCTCTTTCACTCTTACGAATTCACTCTGACATTTTTTCTGCACTTTTTTCACATTCGAATATTCGGAACCAACTTCGAAATCGCTCCGTCCATGTTTTCGAAAGATGGCGAGTTACGTCCTAAGTGCTGCCATAAGTTTCCTAATGTTGTTTTTAATATTTAATTCGAATAAATAATTATTCCAGCGCAACTATATCCCATCGGTAAAATTAATTTTGTCACATCTGAGAATTGCAATAAATTCTTGTAATCCAAATTACAGACCGATTTTTTCCAATTAATCGTGTTCCTCTGACAGCTTCATCCACTTAACATTGCATTTCATGAAAATCTGCACGTGTGTGTGACAATTGACAGCCGGATAAAATTGTCAAAAATTACGGACTCAAATATTGAGAAAAGGAATTTTTATTTTTCGAAATGGACGAGAAGTACAAAATAATAGTGCAGCGAATTTTCAATAATTGGACCGGACTTCGTTTGGCCGTTGAGCATGGCATGGGAGGTCGAGGCGGTCATAAGGTAAAGACTTAAAATGATAGAAACTATGAAATGCCTGCCAATTAAAAAGGAACAGAAGAATAATTAATTTTCACTCCTTCGCATCTCTTCACTAATTGAAAAAATGCTGTTTGTCGCCCAACACGTTCTTAATTGAGATTTCCAATGGGTCTTTGTTTCTTTAAATCGCAACATGCAATTGACACGGCTTTGTTACGCTTCGAAAGCAAATCCCTGCACAGATTCACAGCCTGAAAAGTATTCAATCCCCGGGTAAATTGGCGTTGATCAGGCATATCGCTCCGGCTCTTAGCTCCAGTCACCTGTTTGAACATAAGATGAATAGTCCAACTGAATTTCAGTTTTTAAAAGTCAAAAAATTAACTAATATCGGTCTGCATAAAAAAAAGGCTCCTACTTCAGACTCTTTGCAAAGTGTGTGCTACTTTCTACTCTCTTGGGGGCTTCATCGTTTATCACTTCAGTCATGATGCGCGGAATGCATTGCCTGTCGCATAATCAAAAAAAGTTCTTCCTTTATAAGCCAAAATGACGATCGCAAATTCAAACTCAAAAGAATTAATTTTCATTTTTGTTTTATCAACTTTTTATTTTACTTTAAATCAGAACTAAAAATATTTAGCAGCAGAAATAAGTAAAAATGAATACGATTCGTTTCATCCTCAGACTGCAATCGATATAATGAACTACATGTACGAATATTGCGTCGGAAACAAAAATCTCTCACAATCCGAGCTCCAAGAAGTCCTCGAGGATCTTATGGATGAAGAATTCGACACAGTGTGTGAAGACAACTCCATACCAGGTAGCTTCGGTCGCCGTAAAAGCCAAACTGAAACATCTACTAATTTTTGCGTTCTTTCCCGTTAGAAATCTGCTTCCATCTCTTGAAATATTGGCATTTGTGTCAGGAGAATAAACTGGACGAAATTGAAGCCGAATTAAATAAGTTGCCTAATGTAAGTCCTTGGCTAAGGCCGGACGCACAAATTGTGTATAAGCGAGTAGAAAACGATAGTTCAAGCGAAGATGACACCGATGATGAGGACGATGGTATGGAGGTCGATGAGCCCGCGGCAACTACAACAAGAGCGTCAAAATCGAAAGAAGAGGATTCTAATGTTGAACCGGGCTGGACTGTCGTTTCAACGAAGAAACGAAAATGATGTTTTTTTTTAGGAAATAAAAATTTAAGAAAAACAAATTATTTTCATTCAACCCAGTGAATTTGGTTCGTTTTGGGACGAAGTCATGTTGTGTTTAAGTAAGTCGATAAATCGACCCTCTCTTATATGTTGCTTTGTTGTCCTAGCAACCGTAGTGACAAACACGAAACAAACCCATCTGACGGAATATGCACATGTGCTTTGCTTCCTTTTGTCTATCGTCTTCCTTCTCACTAGCAAAATCGCAATGGACTACGTTTGGTATCACGATTATCCTCAAATTGCTCGTGACTCGGGATTCAAGTTGCGACAAATCAAGGATGGTGCACTGGACTGGCGACTGATTGGTAAATAAGTTTAGTCCTCTAAATTTATACAGTGGTTTCAACTGTGCTGATTTGTTTACAGGTACGGTGGACATCGACAAATTAATACGCGATCAAAGTTTCGAACGTATAGACGGGATCGTTTCTCACATAGCGGAGGCTCCACTTGGAACCATATTAGACAGCAATGTCCTGGACAGCGGTGTTGCGAAATATTTCAACTTGGCCCAATTGAGCATTCAGTACTTGATATTTTGTAAAAAATTCCTGGACGAGACCTTAACAACACTCCGCAATTCGTTGCAAGCCCTGCAGATGGAAAACTTCAAAGTGAAAAAACTATACCGGGATAGCAACGACGAACTCCTGCAGTTACATAAAAAATTACAGCGAATCGAGGACATTAATCAGGTGGTCTACCCATGTGGCTTGTGTACGAAGAATTTCATCAGCAACGATATGCTTGATACGCACATAAAACGGAAACATCCGAAAGCTGGCCAGTTAAGCGAAAAATCACCAGCCGAAAAGGACACAAATCTAATCAATACCATTAAACTGGAACTGGAAATCAAGCATTTAAAAGAGCGACTAAACGTTGCGGAAAAAGAAATTCGAGACAACCAGCACACCCGGGAAGAGTCGTGTACTAACGACATGAAAGTGAAGAAAAACGAAGTGAACGATTCTGTTTCGGTTGCAACACAAATGCATATAAGCACTCGAAGCATCGGCATTCAAAGCAATCTGGAAGAACCGAAAGAAATGGACGATGTAGTCGAAACAGATGCGAATTTTCAACAAAACATTATCGACGAGCTTCGAGAGAAACTGTCGCTATTCGAAGATTGGCGGAAACGAGAAGCACTAGATAACGAACGATCTGTTGATGAAGTCAAGAATAAAGTAAACGAAATGCTTATCACCCTAGATGCAAAACTGAAACAGATAAACGAGTCGAAAAATGTTCCTAGCACGAATCAAACCGAAATAAAAGATATGCAGAAAATATTCAGTGAAAATTTGGTAAAAATTTGCAGTGAAAGCGAACTAAAGTTGAATAATGCCATTCGGAAATTTGAAGCCGGCTATAAGAACAAGTTGGAAAGTCTAGAAGGTCTTATAGAAAAGTATGAAATAGCGCGTATGCCTGATCAAAAAAATGTTGAAACGGCACGAAGTTTGGATCACCCGAAAAAGGTGTTCGAGCAGCACGATACAACGGATGAAGATGAATCGGAAACGGAAGGTAGTGAGGAAGAGATTGTTCCTTCATCCCCGGTACTATCGAATTTTATTCGAAGTGAAACGTTCGTGTTGTCGAGTGATGAAGAATCGGAAAGAAGTGCGGACCCTGAAGAAAGAGAGCAAATACGACAGGATAACAAACCAAGCATACCAATTGAAGTGGCTTACAATGGAACAGGAGCTACGTCTACGCCGAAAATTATACGAAAAGTAACATCAAAAGCAGAACCACAGAGGTGAGCTAAAAATGTCCATTGGAGAAGACGGATTTGTGGATAACATTGCATTGTTATAGTTAAGCCTCTTTCCTAAAAATGTGTTGTGGTTTAAGTAGGGTGGGCAGACAGGACGCTAAAACATCTGAGCACCCTGACAAATCGCGAAGTCGTGCAACTCCATCCGCTTCTTAGTCTTTCACAACCTATTGGGAAAATAGTCCCAATTTCAACCTACCCTGAAGTAAACCGACACGAAATTTTTGTTGTACAGGCCTAGGGTTAATGGTCTGAAATCGGAACAAGGACCCCCCCCCCCCCTCCTTACACTGTCGTAGCTAGCCCCGGCCGCCATCAAGCGTGTCGCTTCCGTTCTTACTTCAGCCACCAATTCGGACGTAGGCGGAGTTGGCCCTTCTGTCCCGAACCTTCCGAATATTTTGGCTTTTTTAAGTCGAAATATTCATTCCTCGGCCTCAACTACAACAAATGTACTTCGTTTAATGACCGGCTTCGAACGTCTGAGGCACAAAACGTTATCGTACTTGTACCCCAAGTTTTCCTTGCTTAAAATACAATGCTTACCTGTATGCTCCACAATTGATAGAACAATTAGTTTCTGCTTTAAAATCTATCAACAAATTACACTATTTTTCAGACAAAGAACCACGGAAAAAATGCTGCATGAAACTACGCGGAAAATAGTTCAAAAACGTTTCAACAGTTTTGGCATGAATCCGAAGATGAAATCACTTTCGCGCGATTCAATGCTCGAGATTTCGAAAATAATTGCCGAAAGGAGAAGTTTGTGCAAGAAGGTAAACGTGTCCGTTCTCTTAGCTAAACGCCTTGACTTTGTTCTGTTTTTCAGAAAACACCGACTTATTTCGTCACCAGGAATCAACTAAAACATTTAATCGAAAAACTTGCCAAGGAAAAACTTAAAAACGCCAATAGTTCTGATGAATCGTTTGACTTGCCGATCAATTCAGCAGGAACTAAAAAATTCAAGACCAAACCGAATCAGAGCCAAGGCTCGAAGCTTCCAATGGTTGTAAAGGAAAACGTAAATGATATTAAATCAGCAAACGAAAGCGTGGAAAACCGGAGTGCATCAGTAAGCAAGGTAGTTGATGCAGCTTCGATAAGTCAGCGTCCGAATCTTGACCATTTCAAATCCCGCCTGGAGAAAATTCTTTCGTCGCCGATTCGAAAACCAACCCCTATCGTAATACATTTGGCACCGAAAGCTGCGGAACCAGAAAATATTACGAGCGGACTAAAAAAACCCGTTCCCACTCCCCGAAAAAAAGTTATGTTCGATTTTAGCGGCAGCAGTAGCGACAATGAAGGCGAAATAATCGGAAATCGAAAACCACAAAAAAGTGACTCAGAGAGCTTGTAAAGTGAATAAAATTGCAAATATTTATAAAAAAAAAATTTTGTTATTCAATTCTTAAATTAACTGCGCGCTTCCTTTCAGTATTAGATCGGCTATTAGTTGGTAGGGGATTATGTGTTGTGAGCCCGCCAACAAATCCACTTCCTCATCATCAACGCCAACTACTACAGCAGTGACTGAAAAATAATAGAAATTTAAAAGCTGATCGAAAGAAATTGAATTGAATTGGTTCCTACCCGACTCCTTAGCCTTGATAAAAACGTGGCTCATCAAATTGGGCCGGACAATACGTTGATCGGCATCCGATCGCTGCAAACTCGGCATATACTGCAGCGCAACTTGTTTAAAGTAGTTGTCGGTATTGTCTAGATATTCACGAGCAAATTTCGCTTCCTCGTCTGCTAATCGTTTCTCGTCATCGGGCCGACTGTCGTCTTCCAGCAAAATATGTTTGGTAAACTCTTCGATTTTATTCAGACGACATCGCAAATAGCTCGCCATTATGTACCGTATCCGTTCCAACTCCATTCGATGGGCTATCGAACGAAAGTCGTTCTTGTCCAATTCCTTCATGTTCTCCTCCATGTGAGCAACCTGTCCCAGCATTAGTTCTAACATCTCAGTCTGTTGAGGCAGGATGTCCGGCGCAAATTTCTCGTTCATCCACGCGTTTTCCAGATTTTCAAGGACCTGAAACGATTTTTTAGTGGAATTTACTTGTCACAACATCTTACGTACCTTTTGTGCTGTGATCAATTCTTCGTCGTCACTAAAATCGAAATTATCATCCGGTGGTTGATGCTCCATTCTCACCAAGTTCAAAGTTTTGTTTATTTACGCGGGAGTCACTTTGACAATTCGTAGTCGACGATACCATGGAACTTTCCATAGCTCGTGACGCTTTGGTTAGGTTGCGCACACTGCTACGATCCTAGAACGAACAAATTAAATCCGTTAACGGTTTTTTTAAATGATTTATAATTTTGGATATTTCTCGTTAATTAATCTTTTATTTACTTCCAAAAACTGTAACTTCTTGACACCGTGCGGTGGTGAAAATTTAAGAAAAAAATCAGTGAACTTATGAAAACATTACTTTGGAATAATTCGAATTTATTTTCTAGATTTGTCAACATTTTCTATAGAATTTTTAATCAGAATCTCTACTATTAAATGTTAGTAAAGGACTGTAAGGAAGAATTGTACAAAAAAGGGATCTGATATCCCGTAGTCAGTCGTTAAGACGAATGATATGAAAAACGTCCTTAGAACATCTTCTAATACAGAGTTCGCTACGTCTATGTTCACTTACTTCTAAACGCGTTCTTCAGTTATTCGATTCTGTAACTTGCATACATTTTTTAAGGACTTTTGTATGATGCCATTCGAAGAACTAATTCGATTCGTATTTTATTTTAGCTTTAAATATTAAAAGATTTGTGTGCAAAATTTCAAGTACTTAGCATAAAGCATTCAGTCAATAATCATTAATTACTAGGACGCAATATATTTTGCAGAAATATTAAGGGAAATACATAAGAAAATAATTATTTTTATATTAATTGTTGCTTGCGCCCAACTTCATGGCTGTGAAAACAAATAAGTATAATTTTATTTTAATTGCTTCAATTATGGTCAAAACTATTGTAATGCAAGCACATAGTATGTATGCTCTTGCAATGTTACCGTCGAATTGAAAATATATATTGCCATTCAGATGTTTTTATTTAGTTCACTAACATATCATTGGCTTCAGTTTGCATAAACAATCGATAATAGACACAATAATTGTTCTAGGGTATGGATTACGAAAGTTTTCTTTAACAGGGAATATTAGTATGTATATACTTATAATATACTACATTCTGCATGTATGAAGTATCACCCTTTTGACATTTTATTTACAAGCTCAATAATACTCACCGTAATAACCTAGCTCTTATGTTTATAGGTATTCATTTATTAGTCTTTACCAACTCCAACTTCCACAGATTCACACAATTAAATAGCAATTACTGAAGTCTGATCCCATGAGATTAGTGCAAATTGTTTTGCCTGCAGTTTTTAGTCGAGTTGGCTACCTTACGAGTCATGGCGATAACTTGAACCGAAGAAATACTTTGTAATCTAATACTAATTTGATTCGTTCTGTTTTTTCCTATGTCTTTTTAGAATCCTTTTTATCACACGTGTAATCCTTTCACCAACATCCTAATCGAATGTTACAAAATTGTTCATTTGCTCATCCAGTATGCGCTCCTAAGATTCCTTTTTCCCCCGCATGTTTCACGATATTTTGTTTTATTCGAAGAGTTTCTTGTCGTCAACGGCTACGGACGAAAAGATATTCATCAAGGACCATTTCCCGATTCCCGAGTGCTACAAAACTTGTAACTGATTTTTTTCATATTCTCTTTGTGACGAGTCCATCTCAAAAGTGCTCCAGCACATTTGCAGCAGATTAAGGGCCCTCGTCGTGGGCCGGGTGTAACATTTTTGTGTTTCACAGGAGTTCCTGGAAAGGAGACCGTGCCAGGGATTTTCGGTAACGAAAAAATGAAAAAAACATAAGACCGTAACAACTGCGAGTCTTTACTGACTGCTATTCACCAAAAACACACCTGCTTTTTAATTGACCAAAAGTTGTATTGTAAAAAAATTAAACGGCATTTTAATCTTTGAAGTCTGCACTAGTTTTGTAACTACGATTATAGAAAAAAATATTGAAAGATTAATTGTTGGCAACTTGTTGAACCAGGCCCGTGCGCACGGGGGGGTTTTGGGGGTTCAAACCCCCCCCCCCCCCCCCATTGGCCTATTTTCATAGGGAAGTGAGGACCTTTTTTTTTTTTAGGTCATTACATTTAGTATGGGGGAACTTGATAAACCCCCCCCCCCCCCCATCATACTTTCCTGCGCACGGGCCTGTGATGAACTCGTCAATTTTTGTTGTTTTTCACGATTCCTTCAGCTCGGGTGTAAGAGGAGAGTGTTTTAGACGAAAAATTTTGGTTTTTAAATCTAAGAAACCGTTAGATATACTAGGAAGATAAAACTTGGAACAGTTAAGTAGAAAAGTGCCCATATTTTTTCAGTGATTAGAGCCCGCTGGACATTGACCCAGCCCTGCAATTTGTCTGTCGGGTCCGACTTTGACCGATGAATCCGTTCCTTTCGTTCTTACAATACAATTGATTGATATAGTGATAGACATCCACACTCTTTAAAAAAAAAGAATTATGTACTCTCATTTCAGCACCTCTTTGCCTTCCGTTCCGACTTTTTTTCCATTTTCAGTCTTGAACTTGGACTTATAATGACTATCCAGCAAAATTGCTGATGGAGCATAATAGGAAAAGTGCTTACACTAAAGAAAAACAGTAGCAACCTAAAAATGCATGTTTTTACGTATTGTAGCACTCAAGACTCAAAGTCATATCGTAGGACATTGGGCACCCTTAGAACAGCCTAATACTATATTTGAAGTATCGATTGCAGTAAACGCGCGCTTATCGCTCCAATAACGACTTTTAATTGGATTTGTATTATCAGTTTAAAACGAAAATATAAAAGCGCGATTAGCTATTCGGTGTCTTAAGAGTAGCTAGAGCTCAACGAAATAATACACTTCCTATTCGGTCCTCAAAGTAATCACTTGAGTCTAACGAAATATTATTGTGAGGTAGCTTGTTGTCCTTTGTTCCTCTGTTTGGATCGATTCCGTTTGGAATTTTGTGTGAATTTTATTTTAAATGTTTATCTAAAATTTAATATATTTGTGATCATTATTAAGAACAATTAAGAGAATTAATTCTTAAAAAATGTATTCACGAATGAACGAGCCACACTACCTGCCCTTTTCCGGAGCGGGTGCCAATTTATCGGTGGTGGATAGCGTTCCGCAGGATATGTTGTACCTGGTCGATAATTACTGGTACCAATTTCCACCGATGAATCCTCTTTGGCATGGAATTCTGGGATTCGTGGTATCCGTAATGGGAGTTATGTCGCTGGTCGGAAATTTCGTCGTTATTTTCATTTTTACGAGTACTAAATCGTTAAGGACACCATCGAATCTCTTCGTTGTGAATTTGGCTATCTCGGATTTCATGATGATGCTGACTATGTTTCCGCCGATGGTTCTAAATTGTTACTACGAGACGTGGATACTGGGACCCCTCATGTGTGAAATCTACGGCATGTGTGGATCGATATTTGGATGTATTTCAATATGGTCGATGACAATGATAGCATTCGATCGGTACAATGTTATCGTTAAGGGTATCGCTGGAAAACCATTGACTACTGGAGCTGCAGTTGGAAGAATTGCATTTATTTGGATATCGTGTTTGATCTGGACTCTGCTACCGTTGTTTGGCTGGAATCGATATGTTCCCGAAGGTAATATGACTGCCTGCGGAACAGATTATTTGTCGAAGGACTGGATGAGCCGATCATATATATTGGTGTACTCAATATTTGTATACTTCTCACCGTTGCTCCTCATCATCTACTCCTACTACTTTATTATTAAGGTAACTTAATGTTGAAACTAGTGATCGGATTAAATCCAACAAATCCTCTTTATTCCAGGCTGTATCCCAACACGAGAAGGCAATGCGAGAACAGGCCAAGAAAATGAATGTAACATCCTTGCGATCTACTGAGGATGCCAGCAAAAGTATTGAAACAAAACTGGCTAAAATCGCTCTTTTCACAATATCCCTGTGGTTCATGGCATGGACTCCATACCTTATCATCAACTACACCGGCATTTTCGAGACGATGAAAATTTCGCCGCTGAGCACTATTTGGGGATCGGTGTTTGCCAAGTGTAATGCCGTTTATAATCCCATTGTCTATGGAATCAGGTAATCTTTAAACTCAATCCTTCTTGTCATACTGCCAATTAATGTTCCGAAACTCTTTCTATAATTATTCAGCCACCCGCGATATCGAGCAGCTCTCTACAAGAAACTTCCATGCCTTGCTTGTGGTGGAAGTGATGTTCAATCCGATACACCGTCACAGATCACCACACAGGAAAAACATTCAACATAAAACAAATAATCAGGATTCAATGGTAACGGACAGTTTAACGCGATTTATGGTTTTAATAATTAAATAGTTTTTCTTTCTGTTTACACAAAATTAAATAATATGTGGACAGTTTTACCTTCATATTATTCGAATAAATAAATGTTTGCATATACTTGGAGATGGACTAGTTTTTATTGTTGTCCTCTTCTATGGCACAATAGTCGGAATTTATCATTTAAATTTCTTGATCCGAATTTATCTTTTTTTTCGGGATAGGTTGTTGGCCAGTCGCCCACCCCCGGTCGTAATATCCTTTGAAAGAATAATTAAGATTGGTATTTTGATTGGATTTTATTGAAAAGTAAGGAAAAGGGTATAATGTAAAAACCAGAACTGCGCTATGATCACGAATCTACTACCTCTGAGACGATATAAGTACAAGCACATTCACGGCTACCGTGGCCTCATAATAGTAAATATTAATACTAAATATTTAGGTGATGATAAGAAAACGTTTATAAATAGCCGTCCATTAATGATTCTTTGAAACCGATTCATTAACAAGAACACATTTTGACATGATCCCACATTACAATATCATTTTGGACTCGACAACGATTGAAATAATCGTAGATAACGATACATTAATAACATTTATGAAGTTTTTAGTTAGATCGGTCTTTCCATTGCGCTAAAGCCAAAGCTATACTTCCAGCTTTACAAAAGTTACTTCCGATATGAATGGTTAATAAAGTGTGCAAGGATATCAACTAAAACGGGAAGTTATTTGATTTTCTTTTCAGAAACTACAGCAAACTACCCCACCCAAGAATACAAGTAGACTTAACTATTCAAATAATAAAGCAAACGCAGCAGTGGATGTTGTAATTAAAAATCCGAGAAACACACAAAACGGATCAATTAGCTAAATGCCAAAACCGAAATTGCTCGTATAATACGAAAGCTTAGAATTTCATTCGCAATTAAATTTAATACGATTAAGAGCTTATAGTCTCAATAACGACATTTAATTCGGATTTTATTTTTTATCATTGAATTTGTAGTATGTGCACTTACAGTAGATATGATCGGCTGGTATTTTTGTGCTTCCACTAAACATAAATCATTATCCCTTGAAAGACTGGTGTAGTGAACTTAGTTATGGCATGGGTCGGTCGAGAATGCGCAAATAATTGACAAATCTGTTTCATTTATTGAAATACAGCCTAATCACAGAAGGATTTTTCACATACAGAGCCACTGATTAAAAACCTAGCTGCAGCGATTCTCTATGGAAAACGTTCTCCCTATTAGAGAGAAAATAGTCACAGTCAACCAACCAATAGCCCGAAGGAAAGCATAGATCGTTTTTATTAGGATGAAGCAGAAAGGTGTTAAGTATCACAATTATCTGTGAAAAAAAAAACAGTATAAAAATAACCAATGGATTACCATACTAAGGTCTAATTATTGGTCTGGCAAAAAAATTACTAAACAAGAAATATCTAAGCACTATCAACGTAGTCATTAAAGGTGAAACACTATTACCATTTCAACTACCGCATCACTTGCACCTGAACTAATTGAATTGAAAAAAGGACACTGCGCTATTACCACAACCGAGCTTAAACATTTAAGGCGACCAATAAACTTACCAACAATTACCAAACTTCCATGGTTGGAACCCAACAATGGTCCTTATTCCTCCCACTAACTCCAGATTCCAGTCGGACTGTTCAAGGAGTGATGACTGAGATACTTCAGAAGCGGTAAGGAAGCAGCATCAGCTGTGAAGGACCAGGACATACTCCATATGATGCCATTCTAGATCCCAGCCTCTTTTTGCTCATAGGTCTTATTCACTCCTTGAAATTTTCTTCGTTTCCATATTTTTCGTGATCGATGCGCCACATGTATTCCTTGTAGATTCATCTGGATATAAGCATGGCTCGGAATCGGGACTATCAAAGATGTCACATAGACCAACCTCAAAACACTTGGAAACGAATAATCGCAGTAGAATAGTAGTTGCTAATCTATTCACAAGAACTTTAAAGGTTGTTATTGTATCCGCCATAATTCACTATTATTATTCACTTCAGGTTATATCCTTTTTACTTATAAAATTTTAAGATTTTTAAAAAAAAAAACAAATTCTAACTTTGATTAATGAACCGATGCCCTCCAAAACCGTTGGTGAACTATTCATTTTATCACGAAGGGTTTTACTCTTTTATACTATATCTTGTTTAATGCGATTATTTTAAATAGGATTTCTCCAGTTCATGTGTTTGTTTGTACATACATACTTCTATTGATTCTAAATATATTAATTATTGTATTAAAATGTCCATATTGTGGTGACTATTTGGGCTTACCTTCAGGTGATGACTTACATTATGAAAGCACATAACTTAAGCCTTGAAAACATATAACATAAGCCGTCCATTCAAGGTTTCATCATAAACAAACCCGTGGAAAGTATTCATTTTTATTCTAAATACAACAGTTTATTAATCCACATATCGTAAATAAGTCAAAATCAATAGAAATATGTGCACAAATAGTTGCTGCACCGCTTTTCGAATATACGAAAATCGGATTTTAAACAATTAGGAATAAGAATAAGGAAAGGTATAAAAGAGTGCAACCCTTCACGTTGAAATGAACAGTGTTCCGACGATTTCGAGGGACGCACATGTCCAATAAATAAAATATAGAAAATTTGAAACACAACAGAAATAAAATAAGTAATAACTCCAATGGCTAGGTATGGAATATTTGGGATTAAATTAAAATTATCAGTGAAAATCAAAATATTAATTTTTTTTGGTACAGTCTTGGATCGCAGCCCATTTTGGGCCCACAATTCGCGGCGCAATTTGGTGGTAATATATCGGTTGTGGATAAGGTACGTAACTTAAGTTAATAGTAAAAGTGAATTATTTTGAAAGCCAGAAATTTTTGGTTCGAATCGTACTCTAAGCTACTGAAATGTGAATGCTACCAAACGTTTATATTGCAAAGAGTAGCTTCACACTATAAATCTTCAATTAACAACAATTATTACAAAATTCCAGGTTACACCAGATATGATGCATTTGATCGATCCATACTGGTATCAATTTCCACCAATGGATCCAATTTGGGCCAAGCTACTTGGCGCCTTCCTACTTGTAACGGGCTTAATATCGATTGTTGGTAACGGTGTCGTACTCTACATTTTCGGTACCACAAAATCTCTAAGGACTCCAGCAAATTTGTTGGTTATGAATTTGGCATTCTCCGATATGGGAATGATGGTGACCAATACCCCAATGATGATTATAAATCTTTTCTATGAAACATGGGTTCTTGGACCCTTGATGTGTGATGTCTACGCATTGTGTGGCTCGATGTTTGGATGCGGATCAATTTGGTCGATGTGCATGATTGCATTCGACAGATATAATGTTATTGTAAAGGGTATTTCTGGTAGACCGATGACTATTAAATTGGCCTTAATTAAAATCCTCTTCATTTGGATGATGGGTACATTCTGGACAATAATGCCCATGATTGGATGGAATAGGTAAATGATTTTACATTTCGAAATCAATAGTAGTTAAGGTAAATAAAAAATTTTATTAAATTTTTTTAAGGTACATGCCTGAAGGTAATATGACGTCTTGTGGAATTGACTACTTGGGCAGAGCATGGAGCACCAGGACATACCTTATATTTTATTCTTTGTTTGTGTACTATACTCCATTGTTCCTTATCTGTTATTCCTACTGGTTCATAATTGCAGTAAGTATCATGTACCGTACTAAGGCCTACTTTCCATACAATTTTTACAATATCTCAGGCAGTATCTGCTCACGAGAAAGCAATGCGAGAACAAGCCAAGAAAATGAATGTCAAATCTCTGCGATCTTCTGAAGATGCCGACAAGAGTGCTGAAGGTAAACTGGCCAAGGTCGCCTTAGTAACAATTTCCTTGTGGTTCTGTGCCTGGACTCCATATTTATTAATCAACTATATGGGACTTTTCAAATTCAACAATATAACTCCACTGACGACCATCTGGGGAGCTGTATTTGCCAAGACCTCCGCCGTCTACAACCCAGTCGTGTACGGAATCAGGTAAGCTGTCGACCTTGTATCAATTCTGAATTACTCAACTTGCACTATACTCATTATATTCTAATCTGGAATGTTTTAGTCATCCGAAATACCGAATAGCTCTTAAGGAGAAATGTCCGTGCTGTGTGTTGGGATCAACTGAACAAGAAAAGACTAGTGACGCTACATCGCAAGCAACTACAGATGGCGGAGAAGCAAAGGCATAAAACACACATCTCATACCGAAAACCACGATTAAATGTTTGTAACAAAAAGGATACTGAACTATCGTCAAAAATATTGACGGGCAATAAACGCGTAAATGCTGTAAGAAAGAAGACGAATAATAGTTTTTTTTAAGTTACTTGTAAAAATGCAATGTCAATGTAAAAGGCAACAATGTAAAAAATAAAAAAAAAATAAAGCAATGATAAGTTCTAGAACAAATTAAGCAATTAGAACTTTTATTAAAAAAACTATAATGTCAATTTATTATTGAGATCCTCTTCTGAACTCTATTTTAAAAGTTTTAGATTTTAGAAGATGTCCATTAAAAAATTTGCTGGTTACTTTTATTTACTCAAAGAAATCAAAATATTTTATACACATATTAACTTTTTTGAAGAAGATTAGTGCACCGAAGACGTAATCCGAATCCGAGAAGAGCTTCAGCTAGAGAAAAAAAAATTTTCTCGACTACAACCAATCCTGAACCCCATCGCGCATACCTAATGCGAAAAACTTTCACAGTTAAAAAGACTGTAGGCTCTACTGTAAGGTGTAGGTGGAAAAAATTGAAATTGTTTATCGCGCCTCTCAAATAATACTATTAAAATGCTATCAGTTTTCTAATAGTACTTTCAAATATATAACTTAAAATTACAGTGTACGATGCATTTTAAATTATTAGTTTTTTGAGAGTCGATATAATCATAATCAGTAAAAGTAGGCAGCCACATATTCTAATAACTTTTGTAAGCGAGCTACTGGCAATGGTGCGATGAATCTGCACACTTAGTCAAACTTTCATTTCTCATCACATAACACCAAGTACATTGAGTTATAATGCATTCCGATGAACTTTACAAGGACTTTTGCGTGGAAAACCATATTAATATTTTTACATTTTATTTTTATTCATTACGTAAGAATAATTACTGCATATTCCTTCCTCGATGAAGATATCAAATAGTAGTGGCGAACACATATTATATTTTAAGGACTTTGTACGGAAGTTACCAGAATGTTGTAGAAGGATTTCGCCTATTAACAAACTCAGCTTTACGGAATTCATCCAAACAATGTCTGCTTCCGAACTAAACGTGTTATAGTATTTTTGGCAGGCGGACTAGAGGTTTTTGGCGATCGCTGCGCAAAAAATAATGACCGTTCTTCAGGAACCCGCAGGCGGGAGAACTACGGTTTACCCAATTTTAAATTACTAAAAACGCGTGAACGAAACATTTTCTCGAAAATTTAACAGTTGAAATCCGCAATCAAGTCAATAAATAAACAGAAATTTGAGATAAAATCATCTCTCACATTTACAGCATTGTAATGTAATACTAGTATAGGTACTCGTAAAAAAATAAAATTAATTTATTAATTTCGGATTAATACAAAAAAGCGAGAATCATTAACATCAGCAGATAACTGCACCGTAAAACTACATATTTTTTTGTTTTGCATTCTTAATGTTATTATTATCAATTTTTTAATTAATTTAATTTTGGAAATTTTTCTGGAAAACTTTTAATTTGAATTTAGTTCTTATTAAAGACATTCACTGCCCCCACTTTTTCTTTTATTTGTTTACTAATGAAAGGCTTTCTCGCATTAACGCCGGATAGTCCAGTGGTAGCGTACTAGGCTTGTAAACGCGAGCAGATGAGTTCTGTTTACATTCTTATCAGATTCACTAACACCATCAGAGATACCAGACAGTAGTTGATTTGTTATAGGCAACATTGCTGTTCTGGTAGATCACATCATAGCCAAAACAGCACTCAAAATTATTAACACCAACTAGTACACTACCATACCCGGCCCGATTTCTGACCTCCCATCCCTAAGCTGACTGGATTGTACACTACAGTGTATTAAAGGCTAACCACCTAAGTTCAGTTCAGTATTCCTAAAAAAAAAATCGCTGTTTATTACGGGTACTAATTGATATAATGTGCAATATTTCATCTAAAAAGAATTGAAGAAAGTTTTATTATCCATTGCCGCAGATGTTGTGCACTCTATTTCAAGAAAGATTTCATTAGCATATCTTACTTGGCCATCGACGCACAACGTTTGTGTTTGTTAATTAAAAAAAAAAAAAAATCATTGACCGTTTCCAAAAAACAGTCCTTAGGAGATTTTCTTTGAATACACTTTGAGTAATCCGTAACGGTTTTTTTTCGAATATGGAAATCCTAAATAAAATCAAGTAAAAAGAATACAGCTTTCGAGATGAACTAATACAAAAAATTCCATCAACCACGTCCTAAGCATTTCATTTCATTTTTTATTTCAATATTGTGTCTATATCCTTTGATGATATCGTCAAAGATTCAACTAATGTCTAATATTGTACAGGAGGTCCATACTCAATACAAGAGGATAAATCATGATGAAAATGCATAGTCAAGCGATAGACGAAACCGAAAATACTCTAAAATATTTTTGATTTTCAGAAGCCACGTAAAATACAATTTGTATCTAAATATAATATAGTATGAACTTGAAGTACTAACAAGACTAATGGTAAATATTAAATACCAGACCTTAACCTATTGTTAATTTACACTTTGTGTTTATCGATTCAAATCACACAAGCAAATAATTTTGAACCGGCGACAGAACGCAAATTGGATTACCCCTTTATATGAAAGATGAGTATAAAAACAACTGCAGAAAATTTAGGTTACAGAAGTTACTCCATCCGCCACGGTGGAACGTCTTGTTCAGGTGCAGTAAATTTTTTTTAGATAAACTTAGACTAAAGTAGTCCGGATCGCTTGCAGACTTTCGCTTTTGCTTTAGTAGTGGTGAGAGAAATTATATTATTATGATTTAGAAAAAAAAACTAAAATCTTTTTTTATTTTAAGCCTCTAAAATTTCTAAAGAACACACCTTAACGATGGAAAAAGTTTATGAGCCGTACTACCAGGCATGGGGCAAGAACATGACTGTTGTTGATAGCGTTCCGCAGGATATGCTATATCTAGTCGATGCACACTGGTATCAGTTTCAGCCTATGAACCCTTTATGGCATGGAATTTTAGGATTTGTCATGACTATAATTGGTCTGACGGCGATTTGTGGTAACTTCACAGTTATTTACGTTTTTACAACCACTAAGTCTCTTAGAACTCCGTCGAACTTATTTGTTGTTAACTTGGCTATTTCGGATTTTCTAATGATGACAACAATGTTTCCGCCAATGGTCATTAATTGTTACTTCGAAACTTGGGTTCTCGGGCCACTAATGTGCCAACTGTATGCAATGTTCGGTTCGTTATTCGGCTGCACTTCGATTTGGACGATGACAATGATCGCCTTTGATCGATATAATGTAATAGTTAAAGGTATCGCTGGACGACCGATGACAAATGGTCGAGCTCTAATTCGAATCACTGCAATTTGGATGTTTGCAACTTGTTGGACTCTAGCTCCATTATTTGGATGGAATCGTTATGTTCCGGAAGGTAATATGACCGCTTGCGGAACTGATTATTTAAATCGGGAATGGTTGAGCCGATCGTATATCCTTGTCTATTCTATTTTCGTATACTACACACCACTTTTTCTCATCATTTACTCTTACTATTTTATAATCAAGGTACTACTCTACATTCTTAAAATTATTATGTTGGATTGGATAATAATCTATTATATTTCACTAACAGGCTGTATCCGAACATGAAAAAGCTATGAGAGAGCAGGCAAAGAAAATGAACGTCGCATCGCTTCGATCTACTGAAGATGCAAGCAAGAGTGCAGAAGCAAAACTTGCTAAGGTCGCACTTGTCACAATTTCATTGTGGTTCATGGCCTGGACCCCGTACTTGGTTATCAACTACAGCGGCATTTTCAACACAATTCAGTTGACACCACTGAGCACTATTTGGGGATCGGTATTTGCCAAATGTAATGCGGTCTACAATCCAATTGTATATGGCATCAGGTATGCACAACTCATTTAAGCTAATCAAAGCGCAATTTTACATGCTATCAATTTCAGTCATCCAAAGTACCGGGCTGCATTGTTTGAGAAGTTCCCATGTTTGAAATGTGGAGATGATCCGCAATATATCGCCCCTGATACCCAGTCGCAGTCTACAAACGAAAAGGTGGAATCGGCGTAATTTTTTATATTTTACTTCAACTTAGTGTATAATAAAAATTTAAATTGGCATAATTGTGTGAAGGATTCACCTTGAATGCAAAAAAAAACCTACTTCCATCATCTAATGTCCATTTGCAACAAATATTTTTCTGTCTATTCTTCTTGAGAACCTTAAAATTCAGTAAATTAACTATGGCGAGCGAATAGTACTTATAAGAATGTAAATTCACGTTAGATAACAGCAAATACATAAATGTTTCTTTCCTTTCGAAATATTCTAATTTTATTTTGCGCTATCATATAAATAATGATATTGTGTGCTTTCAATTTAAAATGTGTAGGAATAGTTCGTCAGCCAAAACTGAACACATCATGTGTAAAAATGGCAACATAAAATTAATTCTTTTACTTTACTTTAAATCAGATCGTCATACTTGGAGAGCTTTCAGCATGTTTCGCATTCTATGAGTCTTCGACTCAACTAATGCTTGTTCCAGAATATCAATGATATGAAGTAAATTATTTGGATCGGTTTGAAAAAGAAATTCTCTTGCGGAATTCGAATATTTTTTCGTTTCGTCATTTTTCATACCCAAAATATTCCGATGCTCACTAATCTGTTCAGTATCCAAATGTAATTTAATTATAATAACTGGAGTAGATTGATACAAAAGACTTCTTGATGCAATCTGAAAAAAGACAGTTCTACATTGAATATCATTTCTAATATATTGAAAAAAAACTAACCTTGCCATCTAACCGCCACTCAATATCTCGAAACTTATAGTCCCTAGTGGTTGTGGATTTTAGAATATTTTCGACAAATGTTCGTTTACTTGAAACGAATTGCCATAAAATTGAGATGTGATCCAGTGAAAATCCGAAAGTTTTAAGATTTTCAAATTCAGTTTCGCTAATCTAAAATTGATATAAACTCATAAAAATTGTTTATTTCGTAAAAAAAAACTTACATTAGCTTTTGTAGCATCGATCAATAAACAAATCAGGGCTTCGATTGTTGGCTGTACGAGATCTGGAGAAGTGTTTAATTTTTCTGTAAATTGAAGCCAGTTATTTCCGAAGAACCCAACACTTTATTTAACTTACTGGCAACAACAGAATACTTTTTTTCATTTGGTCCACTATTTAAGTATTCGATTGCTAACTTACATAAATCGACCACAGCTGAAAACGAAATCAAATTCAAAACCTCATTAGTGTTCATTATCTTAGTTACCTTCTGAAGATTTTTCTCGTATTATTTTCAAGTGTTCGCGCTGTTCGTTTTTCAAAAAGAAAACTGCCATGATGAGCTGCATAGTAAAAGAAATGAAGAAATTGTTTCAAAATCAACGGAAGCAATTTAGTTTTAGTTTTAGGAAAGGGCGCCCACTGAGTCGCACCCTAGGCAACAAAAGAGGGCCCATAGCGAACGAAAAAGCAATTATTCAAAATTCTTGTATATGCTTAATTTGCAGATTAGAAGGATTTTTCCGCAAGTAATCAGAATCGAAGAAGAATTGTATGTCATCTTCGAAAATACAGAAGTATCGATCCTCATAAAATTCAAGGAGTTGCAATGGACTGGTCATGTGGAGCGGATGGTGGATGGATGAAGGAAGAATCCCCAAACGCACACAAAAGGGAAAAGTTTAAGGACAAATACCAGTTGGAAAACCACGAAAGCGCTGATAGGGTTCTATTGACGCAGACTGCAAATCACTGCTAAGATTCAGAAACTGGAGGATGCGGTCCCTGAACCGAGAAGGCTGAAGACGACACATTCAGGAAGCCAAGGTTCAATTGGGACTGTACCGCCATCGTAAGTAAGTAAGTAATCAGAATCGCAGGTGTAGTATACTAAGGATGTAAACAGTTGCCAACAAATATTTCGGCAACTCTGCCTTCGAACTCAATGTCGTTACATACACTAGCTATACACTAGCGACGCAACATACACTCTAGAGAAGGCTACGGCTCTTAGGTAGCTATTTAAATCAGAACTTGATGCAAATATAACTCACCAAAATTATGTTTCTTGCGCTTAAAATATCAAAACAACACACTTGTATTTACGGCCCAATAGCCCATATGCACTTATCGATTGACGGATGGCTCCTCCCCTACTTTAAAAGCTTAAAATACCATTCAGCAATTCCGCCATGTATTCAGCAATGCCTCGAAGAAACTTTGACATTGTCACTGAACTGAATTTTCCGCAAAGAAGAACAAGAACCGGCTGCAAATTGTCAAACGTTCGAAACAAATTAGTTGGAAAATTTTTACCGCGTCATTGTACAAATGGATTTCGGCGAAATACTTGAGCCTACGTCCCGGGCATTTTGGGATGGGTTCTCGGAGCTGGACGACGAGCCGGCACCGATTCCAAAGTAAGAGATCCAGCGTAAAACCAAAATTCAAACTAAAATCTTCTATTCTCCAGACTCGAATGGAACTGGATGACAGAGAGCGGCAAGGAGTCCTACCCGAAAGAACTCGATCTTTTCGTTGTCATGGAAGGTTCCTGTATTTCCGAATTCGTTAAGACCGCAGTCCTAAAGGATAAGACACCAATATGCAAGCTAGTTGGTGCTTCGTGTTTAGTCTACTCACTTTCCGACACAAAGGTAATCTGCGTCTCGGAAGAAAATGATTTAAATCTGAGCGGCTTAACGACCGAACTGCTCAAGGAATGGCTAAACATAGCCAAGAATGTGGTGACAATATCGATACAGCCACAAGTCTTATATAAAGGCACAGACTGGAACGATGTGAAAAGTTTTGCCTTTATTCGCGGCATTAATTCCGATCTGGAGACTGCCAAAGAACTGGAATCTCCGAATTTTATAACGGGAACGGGTGCTGGTGGTAAGACTATTATATCGTTCTCCCAGACTTCAAGTTATTCAATTACAATAAAACGTTACAGCTGCCTATTGGAGATACTTTAAAAATTTGCCGATTTCTTCGTATATTGTGTACACCGATTCCGAAGAACTCGACACTATTTCAACAGAACCGATTCTCAAGCTTCTGACCAGAATTAATGTGCCGTGTGATAAGAAGTTTGTAGCACGGATCAAGGACCAGTCGCATTTATACATGTAATTTTCAGTTCCTGTCTTTCAATAAATAAATAAAAAAAATATCTTTGTAATTCAGAATTTTCAAAATTATCACAAACTCAATCTATTGTCCCTTTTCTGTAGCTTGTATCCCTTTGATTTTTTAAGAATAGAAAAGGTCGATCGCGCAGACCAGAGAGTGTGCATAGATTCCTTGACTTGCTCGCGTTTTATAAAGGGTTTTTCAATAGGTGCGCTCCAATTTTTTTCTAATAGGGACAGCGAACGACGCGATATTTTTTTTCATTCTCATTATTTATAAACTTCATTAGTATACATTTCATCATGGACCTATACACACTTGAACAGCGTTCGCAAATTATCCAAATTTTCTATCTAAATAATCGTTGAAGCGCTCTTATTGAAAAACTCTTTATATAGCGATACAAATTTTTCCAACACGAAGCATAAATGCTACGCATCCTCCTTCGCACCCTGTATACTAGCTGGTCCAACTTCTAATTGAAGTTCACGCCTTAACTAGGTCCAGTCCAGGTCGACGAGCTTGTCGCTTCTTGTAAAGCGTATAATATTTTCTAATTCTTATACCTCTCAACGTCAGAAAGAAGCTGAACTTCTCCTCGTGGACAAAATGCATTCATTAAGTTCATAACAAATTAGTAATTTGCATAGCAAGTCTGAGTAGACAACATTTGTCACCACCAAAAATCTTCAGAGATGTGGACGCATTTATATACTGTATTTGTTGCGCTTAGTTAAAACCCGTTCACCTTCTTTTCAATCACTGTTCATTTTTTAGTTCTCCAACGTTTCGCCTATAAATTTTTCCGTTTCTATTCAACTGTAAGTTCTGGCCATTTCCAATAAAGTTCGTTAGCATTTATTTCATAGTAACTCATTTTATTCTTTATTCGCGTCTTTCATGAGTTTTTCTCATTTTCTCTCTTCCACAATGAGATTCAACACTAGTCTAAAGAATTCTTCTGGTATTTTTCGACCGTGACAATCTTTTAAACAACAATTACTATAATTATATTACATAAATTGTCTCCTCTGGAATCGGACTCGCAAAAATTTTCAAAAACAAATTTAAATATTACATTATACAAAGTGGATCGGACGTTGCCCGGTCCTTATAATAGTTCACATTTAAAATTACGGAGATATGATGTTGGGCAAACTTTTCATTGTTTCCTATACTCACTGTAGTACAGTATTATTTTTCTTTCATGACTTAATTATTAGGTTTTAATTTACAAAAAAAAAAGAGAACGGAAAACTTGATCACTGGAATTAAGCCATGTAGATAAATGTGTTGATGTCATCATCATCACGACGCATATATTTATGTTCAATTAACCATTCGAGTTGCTCTTTGATCATTTTTTTCGACGGAAGGAACATATTTTTTAGGATGTCTATAAGTTCGGCCTGAAACGAGCAAGAAAAACCGATAGTTTTTGGCGAGACCAAAAAAAAAATACAATGCTTACCTGTAAAGCGGCATTATTTAATCGTTTTCTCATTTTCATAATTTTTATTATGGCCTCTTGAGTTCGTAATATTCGAAGTTGAACAATTGATTGGTTGTCTTCTTGCTGTGAACGTTCCGTACTCAATTGCAATCGGCCAATCAAATTAAACTGAAGAAATAAGAAAATTACCCGCTATGGCGGTGCCTGAAATTGAACTCTACTCTTCGATTCTTACCTTTCCTCTGCGTTGCACCTTTCCATTTTTAATAACAGAAAACTCTTGGTTTATCCAAAATAGTGTGTTTTCTGCAAAATCTTTCGGTGCCTGGCAAATCGGGTCCATTAAGAGTAATTGCCGTTTTAATTTCGGATATGCAACTAATGACCACAAAGTTCTGCGAAGCTCCGGATCTGAATTTCGGCGTAAGAAAATTTTTTTGTTCATTTTTCAGTTTCAATCCACAAAGGTTCAGACTTACCAGGTAGTTCGGTTGCAAGACGTAAATTCTCATATGAAACACGTTCCAACGGTCGTTGATTCCACGCAAAGAGTACGGCCATTTGAAATGTGGTCACGTCCAAATCGAAACGTCCGACATTATTCACAAACGTAATCGTACCGTTACTCATATGATGATACCATTGCAACTTCCGTCCAGAATGTTTTTTCTTATAAAAATCTTCGACATCGGGAATATAATCTTCTAATTCTAATGGTAAACTAACTGATACACGTTCCGAGCATCGTGCCCAAGCACCAGCATTCAAAATTTTTATATTAATCGCATCATGACGAGTAGTCGATGAACGGAATTGAGCATTTAAATCTTCACTTACCTACAAGAAAAATGTGATCTGATTAACTCGAGTAATATTCAACGAACGGAAAACTTACTTTAATGTCTTGGAACATTCTCGCTAATTTATTAACATAATCGGCAGGCATTCCTACTTCCCGCAACCATTCAACCATGTCTTCTTCTTTTTCACTATCAGCACTCGAGTCCAAAATTAATCTGAAAATAAAAACAGCATTAAATCGCGCACGTTAGAAACAAATTCTGTTCTCACCTCCTTGTTAAATGCACTTTATGGTAACGCATAAAAACGTCTTTATTGCTCACATATTTTAAAACGAGAAGGACATCTTTCAGTCGAAGTTCGATTTGCTCACTTGTCAATCGTTTGCTAAGCGGAGTTCTCCTTAAAAGCATGTCGCAATAGTTCGCCAACAATTCGGGACATTTACTTTCGGGCGTTGTTACCTTTGTTCCTCGGGCTGTTATCGCAGTCGGTAGCTCAAGCTGAAACGATTACAGTATGAAGATTATCAGAAATGTAAATGTGCGCCGGAGGTTATCCTCTGAAGTCAGCGAAGGGAAACAAGTTAAAATGCGTCACAGTTGGAGAAATTACGACGATGGCCGACTACAATTCAAAGAACCTGAACGCTTTCATCTACTTACGATGGCTTTTCGAAAAGTTCTCTTCCTGAAAGAGACATCCATGTAACTCCAACTGTAAGCCACGATAAAAAATTTGAGTTTATTTTTGTCCCGATTGTGAAGAT
Source organism: Beris chalybata (assembly GCA_949128065.1). NCBI lineage: Eukaryota > Metazoa > Arthropoda > Insecta > Diptera > Stratiomyidae > Beris > Beris chalybata. Next base: position 2,109,681 of record OX421894.1, on the reverse strand, counting down.
CATCGGGAAACATTTGCGTATGAAACAGTTGACCGAATGATTGGTACTGCGTGTGCCGATAGTCGGTCAAAAGCACATTTGAAAGAACATTTCTTACAAGTATTTGGACATGTTAAACGTAATCCAAATATATTTCTGTTGATGAAGCGTGGATTTTGCCAGAGACGGGACGACAACAATGGATTGAAGTAGTTGGATGCGTCTCAAGGCTAACGCAGTGGAAGGAATGGCTGTTTTTGGGATTCGCAAGCTTGGGTGCATCAGCCAGCACTGCTGTTGTAACTGATGATTGCTTATGATTCAACTAAGGACATATTCAAACAGTTTCGTCGATGTTTTAACGTCACGTAGGTATATTGCTATTAAACTAGTATAGAAAAGGATAAGGTTTATGATTCTGACACCTTCAGAAATTTCATTCAAGTTTGCATATCAAAATTAAAAAATTTTCTAATACAAATCTTTTAACGTATACTCCATCGTCAACTTCGATAGGTAGCGTGAAACAAGATAAGCTAAAGCGGGGCGTCAACCAAAATTTAATTGGAACATTTCTCCCTATTGAAACAAGTTCTTTTTTGGTGCACTATAATAATAAAATTACCTTGAACACAGTCGTGTCATTAACAACGGTCTTAAACGCTTTATCCCTTGCCGTTAAAAACCTCGGATCATCGTTAAACGCCTCCTTAACCAGTGCACTAAAACGGCGAAACAGCTCCAACAGCCGTTCGACGTATTTCTCTGAGTCCTGCGTAATAACATCGGCGGCCGACAGCATATCTGCCAATCCGGCCGACACAATATGATTTTCGAGATCACGTAGCATCGGATCCACTCCACCCTGCACCCGATCCAACAGTCGGAACATTAGCTGCAATCTTTCCGTTTCGCCAGCCTTAATCAGAGGCGCACATTCGGCCAGTAGAGTCGTCAAGTGGTCGCCGATCAGAACGTTAACGCAGCACTGCGACAAAGAGTGAAAACTGCTCGGTTCCAAGTACCGTTTCGCTCGGGCCTCTTCTTCGCGCAATTTCGTATCGGCATATCGCATGAAGACCTGCACACCATTGGCTTGCTGCTGTTCATTCGCCTTCAAGCGATAGAACGATGCCGTTGCGTTCAAGTAGGCCGCTTCGAAATTCTCCCTGTAAATTTCCAGCTTATCTTCGGTGTTCGAGCATAAATTCACGTAACTTTCGCGCACACCAATGACCAGTTGCGAGTCGAACGCGTCTCCATTCCGTTCTGCGTGGACGATTTTCATTGCTGAGTCTTGCAGCCGATCTTTGATGTCTTTGAAGATGTTGTGATTCCACGAGTCGAGCATTAACTTTCGCACGATACTTTCCTCGCTGACCGCCTTCTTCTGTGGATTGCTCGAAGAGGACGACGTATGATTCGACGTTGAGGTTTTGCCCAGCAGCGAAGTCTCAAGTGGCCGAAACGGGTACGGCAAGTAGTCACTCTGCGTAAAAAACTTACGCCACTCGATTATGTAGGTTTTGAGAAGCGCTTGCTCTTCCCGCTGCACTTGGACACGTTTCTGAGCCTGTACGATGAAGTCGACAATATCGTCTCGTAGGCATTCGTAAATTTTCGATGGTCCTTTCTCGTCCCACAGGCACACTAAGTGAACGCTGTAGAAAAGATCCTGCCATTCCGGTGGTAAGACCGTCTCTTGTTTTAGTAATTTCAGAACGATCGGGCGCTTTTGGGGCCAAAGTTCCTCGAAAGATCGTTGCTCCTTACCCTACGGACAAAAATTAAAGCAAATAGAAAAAAGAAACTCTTGTATGGAAGAGCAGTCAAAAAATGTTTGTGGCTTAATTGCCAGTACCTTAAGCATTTTTCGCGGAGTATTTGATTAGGGCGCTATCGCATTGGTGTCTATTTGCGGCCAAGACTCTCCAGATTTCTCATAAGTGCACGAGTTTTTTCTGAAATTAAGTTAAATAGTACGCGTAGAGTAAACTAATTTCGTGTATCTGACAGTTATACACCGAGTCGGAGGTTATGTCCACTTTTGACAGTGTCGGCGATTCTGTAGTTCTCATACAGAACGCCGGGTTTGAATGAAATTATAGAGGTGTGGGATTCGGGTATATCCCAGTTCATGCGATGCATTTATTCGGAATTTCTCACAATCGTTGACATTTTTGAGCAATACCGTGACCAATCTAATAAAATCTTTTTATAAAATAATACTATCTTTGAACAAGACGTTAAAAAAATGTATTTTCTCCATAAAACTACTACAAAATTCATCGGATTGCTGCAACATGGCAGCACCAGCCACCATATTGAAAAAGATGCTCGAGGTTGCATGATTCGCATGTTGTCGAATCGGCTCGACTCGACTCGACCCACCGCCACCATTACAGCGGAGTCGAGAGAGGTCCTGCCGTCGCTGTCGCTCAGTTTTTATTTTCGTTTTGTGACTTAAAAACTTCCCGTTTCGGTAGCATAGAACAACCGAACCGAATAATTAAACATTTCTGCCGTGTGCCGTGGCGCCAGTGAACAGTTTCGAAGCCGATTTCGGTAGTTTTGTTCGACAAAAAGACGGGAAAAAATTCGTGTGACGATTGGTCGCCGATGTTTCAGGTATCGCTCGAGCATCTTTCAAAATTTTTTTCTCTGAGTTTTTCTTAGCCGAAAGTTAAATTTTTTGCAAACGAATTGTTTTCGTTTGACTTTTGTTATAAAATCATCTTCTTCTTGGGAGTTTTTATGTGGAATTACGTGGAAGTGTCGATTTTCGTGGGGTCGGATTTAAGGTTAAGGCAGGACGAGGTGCTGCTTCGGGTGTTGTGTGGGTCAGATTACCTTTACCTGCCCCGGATGAAATGTCAGATGGATCACCTGTTTGATATTTGAATTGCAGAGAAGGTGTAAGTGGAAGGCCGTGCTTTCATTTGTTTACAATTTTAAGTGCAGATTGATGTAACGTAGGTGTGCACGATTTTGGTGTACTGCCCGAAATGTAAACAAGTTTTAGGGCCGTGTTGAAAATTTTGCTAATTTCCGATCTGATTGGGTACGAGGCGGGCTAATTGCTGATTAGTTGAACTGCATAAGCAGTCGCGCCTTGAATGGCCTCAAAACCTTCACATTTTTCAATGAGGGCTACCTTGGCTTTATGAATTTCATCTACTTCGAATGGTGCAGTAACTATGTCGATTCCCTGTCCTATTTGACGTCCCTCTTTGCAGTCCACGACCTGAAAGCACCATTTCGCAATCAAGAGCTTAGAAACCAGTCTGAAAAATGATCTACACTTTTTACTTTCGTTTTAAATTTGGGGTTGCTTCTATTCTACTCACTGCTTTTAACAATTTTGAACCAGACCTTGCTTTTTCACAGCTATTCGATCAGGGAAAGATCTTAGTTTTCATAAAAGTCAATAGAATAATTCGATTATTATTATTATTATTAAGAGCGTGAGCACGAAATTGAGTTTTCAAGGCTTTTATAACACCCTGTGTCATTGACTAAAGAACTGCAGCATGGGGCTTCTTTTCAATTTGCCACCGACATATTTTTCACCTGAAAATTTCATTGTTTTGTTCGACGTTCTTTTAAAAAACAAACCTGTAACGTCTGCGTCGTCCTGGTATCCTCTTGGAAACCATTCGCTGATTACTTTGAGCACGTCCGCTGCTCCACCACTGATTTTACCATAAACTGTGACGAGGCTTTTTTGTCTTAATTCCGACACTCATAAAGGTCCGAAGGAGTTGTAAGCTCAATGGTTTGATCTATCTCAAAACGGATAAAGGAGAAGAATGTGATACGCCGATATATTCTTTGTGTTACTGTTTAAAAGAGTTTTGATGTAGTTTAAATATTTATTTTTCATTAAGTTTACAGTGCTGAAGGCTATAAAAGACTGCCGTTTATATGAGCGTCCATATCAGTTTATAAAAGTCTATTTACAGCAACCATTACTCTTATATAAGTGAACAGGGAAATTGACTGGAGGGAGGAGTTATTATTTAATCTATTATGTGTAAATAACCCTGCGTCTACACCACGCTTGTACATACAGGTCTGGAAACTCAATCCACACCTTTTGTGAAGCAAATTTATGTTGTTGTCGTATTGACCACCAGGATCGTGATGCTCTCACGGTTTTCCGTCAGATTGATAAAAAATGTAAACCGTGATGGAAAGTTCAGAATAAATTCTTCACTGTGACTAACGGAAAAAAAATCTGCCCACAGCAACTTTATTATTTTTCCGGCAAAAGTTCGGAACGTGTTCAATTCGGGGATGCGGTGTAGGTTACTATGTGACTGAAAACCTAACAAAAAGTTCAGGAAGCGGTTAGAATAGGGTGTAACATATGAATAACATGATTGGGTCATACTCCGGGATCCGGTCTAGGGGTTGAAAAAGGAAAAAACTTAAAAATAGGTGATTATTAAACCAGTTCGTGGAAGTGAAATGATATTCGATATCTGATCAGACCTGAGAGATATGGAAGAATTTATTAAAAAGTATACAACGGCTTTACACCCCCTTAGGGGTCAATTTTCAAAAAATCTTGAAAACACTTTCTAGGTATTCATATGAAGAATCCGTAGAATAATAGTGAATTCAATATTTTGGAAGACTTAGTAGATATGACGAAAATCGTGAAAATATATGCATTTTATATTGACTGAACATTTTTTTTGCCCCCACTTCCGAATGCCAATGGATATTCGAATTTTTTTTTAATTCAAAATACTTTTCTAGTTGATTTACATCACACCGAGTTTCAACTTTCTAGCATAAGCTGTTCCAGTAAAGAAAAAAACCCGCACCCCCGTACTATACTACCCCTGCAAAAATTATATTTTTCTAACATGCCACTACTATAGCTCTATCTAAATACCAAGTTTCAGCTTTTTATCATTATAGGTTCTTAAGATATAAACATCGGAACTTTTTCCTTTTCACCTTCCCCCACCCTCACTCACATACGGCGTACAGACGGACATATTTTTTTTGCTTTTTTAAGGTCTACTAGTCCTAAAACGTGAAAATACAAAATTTCAGGGTAGCAAATTTTTTTTAAATTTCAGGTCGATCACAATACTTTATCATTAAAAAATAATAAAGTAAAATTATATATAAATATTGCCGAATACGGGTGTAGTGCCCGGGGATACGATAAGCTGTAGTTCAGTTTTCGAAATGTACGTTTGACATTTATATTGTCACAATTTATGTATGGCAATAATGCCGTTTCCATTGCCATTATAGACGCAGGAATTTAGGATGGGATAATACTCGGGGAAAATACAAATGTCTACAAACATCTGACGAGGCAACCGAATGTCGCGACGTTTCGGCGGAGTTTACCTTTATGGCATCATAAACGTAATCTTGCATATTCGGTAATGAAAGGATCTTTCAAGGATTGCGCGTGTGCATACCATTTATGATGCCATAAAAAGGGATTATTGAGAATAATGGTTGCTTGGTTGGCAACAGAGGCTCTTCCGCTATCGTGTCCTCAGAATATTTGATCAGTTTGTAGGCCAGCAACAGCAAAGGTATCAAAAATATTTTTTTACACGATCACTGAATGGGGTTCTAGGTGCTGAATTGTTTACAACAAAGCTTATTCGAAATCTTTGCGAAATCTTACGATAACATACAGTACACTTAACCGACTGGGTATCCATTAAATTTAAATAATTACACCGTTCTGAAATAAACAACTGCTTCGATATACAAATTTTTAATTTAATTCGAAATGTTTGATTAACTCTTTTACCAAACAAGAAAATTGTTTCCCATTTTCAGATGAATTCAGATAGAACCAAAGAGGTTTTCGAGCCTATACACAGTATGACTTCGCAACCGCACAGCAATGATCAGTCGAGTTTATTTCTTCGTGATAAACAGTAAGCACCTCCAGTGCCACTAATTTTACTGTTTCTAATTCGCATTTGTTTTTGATTTGTAGGGCGTGGGAGAATGCCATAGCAGTATACAATGGTACAGATCCTTTAGAGCTGTGGTACAACTACATTTGCTGGTATGACTACAATATTCATGTAGATCCAGAGAGTAAATTTCGCGAGGCACTCGAGAAATGTTTGTCATTGTTCGAACACAACGATGCTTACAAGCAAGACGTACGAATCATTAAGCTTTGGGTTAAATATGTAAGTTTTCACAGTTGTGTGTACAGTTTGGTCATTTTATATGAAACTTTAAATTCAAAAATAGATCGATCTACAACAGAATCCTCTTAATCTTTACCAAATTTTATATCAAAGAGGTATTGGCACGCAGTGCTCATGTTTCTACATCGGATGGGCGCATTACTATGATTCAGCCAACGCTTTTAAACAAGCCGAATCAGTGTATAATTTAGGATTTCAGGTAGGTTCATTGATTTGGTATAAAAGAAAGCCGGCTAAGTCGTTTGTTTTTCTTTCGTCAGGCAAAGGCAGAACCATATGATGAGATTCAAGAAGCGCATACGAAATTTCGACTATCTCTATCGCAACGTATGTTATATAATGATAATTCGTCCAAAAAGCGTTCCGCTTCTCATTTGAGTGAACAACGACAACAAATCACCACACTCAATCCGCCGAAGAAGTCCCGCTCAGAAGCATCGGAACCCGTAGCCAGCTCCTCGGAACAAAACAACATTCAGACGCAAGTAACACCGCAGCAGGTACAAAGCGTCGGCGCAATGACTTCTTATTCAGACTCCGAACAGTGTAATCTAAAAAACAGTGCTTATGTCATTTCATCTTCGCTAAATTATATTTACAATGACACTCAAGATGATGCTCAACAGCATATCGATGAGTATCCGCTCGAAAATGTAAAACTTCCGCACAATTTTGTACGTAGCTGTAAGAACAATCACGACACATGGAAACCACTACTCTTTCTCGAAGAACCCTACGATCTAAATCGTAAATGCTTCTATCGAAAAGAGTTAGTTTATCCCGGCGATGATATCGAATTTAGTCCAGAAGAAATTCGATCGTGCAAATGGACCAAGAAGCTTCAGGAGCTACGGCAAAATCGCGCACGAGAACAACAAACACAACTCCAACAAACGTCAGAAAAAGCAACGGTACGCAAATCTCTCAAAGCTCCCAATCAATTCGCATCGAATTCAACAAATGGCGACTACGAAGAGCAAATAGAAGCATCAACAATTCGGTTCAGTAGTGATACGAGTGGCGGGGCAAAGAATAAAACAATTACCATAAAATTCCGAAGGGACAAGACTGCAACACAATCAAATAGTTTCAGTAGTTCTGTTAATTACGGCGAAAATTATGAAATTGTTAATCAGCAGAACTACGGTACGGCCGAACAGGACCTTAGCGGTTACGATGAAAAATCTGGTCAATATCACTCAAACGGCGAACCACATTATACAAATTCGAGCAGCTATCTGCCATCGGCTGCTGAAAGTCACAGCCGACAATCGACGCCGACTACACCAAAACCGAAAAAGGTCAAAAAGATTAAAATTGTGAACAAGTACGATGATCCAAAATACTTATCCACTTACAACACAAACAGCAACTCTTCTTCCGAATATCAAATGCCAAAGAAAAGCTCGACTGTATCTCGGAATCAGTACGACGATGCCAATCTGCTTCTCTCAATTGCTAATATGCATTCAAATGATACGGCTCCATATGGTAACAGTACAAGTGCTCCGGCTACCGCTAACGACACATTAACCTACAACGATGATTCTCTGTCCAATGCCGAATTCAATTCAACATACAGCGAAAGTCCGTACCTGAATCGATCCAACTGTTCGACGCCGATACGAAAACTATCGCAATCGTATTCGTCGAAAACCGTGACGCCACTCTCTCGCAGCCTAAAACGTCATACGTCGAATTTGTCCGTACAAAACGACGACTCTATGTGTTCGTACGAGCAAAATAGTTTCTTTGCGTCCGAACATAACGACGAATTGAAACAAAAACGCCTCGATAAGGCGATGGCCACAATCGAAACACACCTGGCCAAACAAGCAATCGATCCGTTCAATTCGGAATTGTGTAAGGCGTTTTTAACGAAAATCGATTTTCCTTCGCGTAATGGAAACGAAGCATACAAATTAGTCAGTAATCCGATTCCAAAGCTAGCGAATACGAAAGTTACGAATTTGGCCGACGTAACTTACAGCATAGAGAAAGAAGTTGGTCGAGGCTCGTATGGATCAGTGTACAAGGCAGCTAATACAAGTACAGGTGCAGTTGTTGCTTTGAAATATCAGAAACCGCCAAATATCTGGGAGATTTACGTTTGTACTGAAGTTAGAAAGAGGATCGCCAATTATGATATTGTGAGTTAATTTGTTCGAGTATCTGGAATGAATTTTATATTGATCTATTCTTGCGTTTAGCTTCCCGGATTTATGGATCTTTCGGCAGCTGTTATTGCTCCCAATGCTAGTATTCTTATTACGGAGTTTTCTCCTTATGGTTCCTTATTAGACATTAATAATAAACTCAGACAGGCAACTAAAAAGGTTTGTTCAACATCAAGACTTTTACAACAAACACCAATACTCTTCCACTATTTCAGGTCATGCATGAAAGTTTGGTGATGCATTTTAGTAGTCAAATACTAAACGTCGTTAGCTATCTACATTCCTGCAAAATAGTTCATGCTGACATAAAGCCTGATAACTTTTTACTGATGAGAATGTAAGTAAATTTTTATGAAAACATTCCATACATTACTAATAAGATTTTTCTTTCCGTACAGTCCGAATTCGGATTCGCATATTCCATCATTGAGGCTAATAGACTTCGGGTGTGCAATCGATATGACACTCTTCCCGGAGAAAACTGAATTTAAAAAGGTCTGAAAAAAGGTTTAGTTTATTTGGAATGTAAAATAATAAATCTTATTTTTGCGAAATTTACAGGTGATTCAAACTGACGGCTTTACGTGTATCGAAATGCAAGAGGGTCGTCATTGGTCGTATCAAACCGACTACTTTTGTATAGCTGGAACAGTTCATGTCATGCTTTTCGGCGAGTACATGCAACTAGTCAAGAAGTTTGGTGTTTGGGATATAAAACAAAAGCTGCCTAGGTTCGTATTATTTTTGATACTTTACGTCATAAATTCCGCACTTAAAAAGAAAAACCTATCTAAACCAAAGAAAAACATAACACAGTCACGATCGGCTGCAAGCCAATCGTATGATACTCTAGATGAAATACTGAACTCCGATTTATTTTTTAGTTGGAAATATATCAAACGAATTAGGAGTGCACAAGCAATTATTACATGACCTTTTACTTACAGGTAGAAACTATTGTATAGTGGCTACTCGATTTCTTGATTTATAGTGAGTTCCATAAAATAAGTTGGGACATTTTACAGAATTTTTGTATGGCAACTACATGAAGGACTCATGGGATATTTTTTATATTAATAGTTTCAGCTGCGACTATTATAAAATTAATGTGTATAAAATTTCAAAGTCGTAACTTAAAAGCGTTCTAAAGTTATCGTTCAATATTGGTGAACATGTTTATTAAGGACTTTTGTATGACAGCTACCCGAAGGAGTCAACGGATGGCGCTAATTATTGAACTCCGTCTTGGTTTTGGTATAAAACTAATTCCTGTAAAATTTTAAATTCCTGCTTTAACTCGTTCTGGAGTTATAGTGGATTCAGTAACAAGGACACTTTTTTGTAGGACTTTTCTAGGCTGCTACACGAAGGACTCATTCGATTTGCATCATATTCGGAACTTTCGATTCAAACATAGTGAACCTTACGTATGCAAAATTTCAAGTTCCTAACTTGAAGCATTCGAGCAATAATTGTGAAAACGTGTTTTAAGGACTCTTGTATGGGAGGTACCCGAAGGAGTGGAAGAATATTACCCATTAACGAACTTGTCCTTAATTTTTCCATTTTACAAGTTGTGACAAAATTTCAACTTCCTAGGTCAACGCGTTCTTGAGTTATCGTGCAAACGGACGGACGGACAGCAAACGGATTTGGGGGTTTTGGCCAAAAATAAACACAAAATAATATATAACTTTTTCTCGTCCGAGGCTCGGTTCTATGCGTTACAAACTTTTCGGGCTGGATTAAACTTATAATACTCTGTATGTTCATCTAGAGTATAAAAATCTGTCAGGTTCATTATTTGCGAACCAACTACATAATTTATTTCATCGACAGTGGACATGAACTGTGCATGTGATAGTTATACATATTATGAATTTTCAAACATCTTTATGATCAAGGCATAAGGCTTGTTAGTTTCCGAACGTACAGACATTGGATTTTAAGACTACTAGGCGAATTTACTTTGCAGAGATATTTTAAATATTTAAGAAAAAACAAAGAGTTTACCGACCCTATTCTTAGTCACAATTAACTCGATATGAAAAGTCGATCATTGAATACAAAACAAATTTTGGATATGAGTTAAATGTTGCACGAAGACAGAAGTTGTAAAGTTACACGTTTCTCAAATCAGTTCCAAGTTACGTTGAAAGCCAAGATCAGCCTATCGGTACACCAACTTCTTTGCTCTATTTTACTTAAAATCCTCTGTATTGTAAAGTGATTAGAAGCTTCCACAATTATTTTTGTTTAGCATTAAAATTCAAATAAGGAACGATATCAGCTTATTCACATGGTTAGTTGTTTCACGAGGGTCTGTGCAAGTAAATAATACCAAAACTAACATGTTAAATGGTTTCTTGTTATGCTATGATTCGTCGCTCATTTCTTTCATTCATTTGGTTATTTTTGTGTATTCATTTACTAACATTAAATTGTGAATGGGGGTAAAAAAATCAAAAAACTAGAGTAACACGATTTTCATCGTGAAATTTATGCATTTCGTGTTTTTTTCCCTGATTAGTTTTCATATTGTTAAAACAGTCAAAATAGAAATGAGAGTACTAAACTGAACTGAATAGTAACAACAATTTAATTCTTTTCATCGATTATTACGAACTGCCATATTCTGATTAAAACCGTTATTTTTATCTGTAGATACTTGAAAAAACATTTCTGGACCGAATTCTACTCAAAAATGCTTAACATTAAGGATTTGGACCATCTACCGGATCTAATTGAAATGAAAAGCAGTCTCGACGATGAAGCGTGTAAAATGGACTCCGAACTACAAACACAAATTCGAACTCTATCGAACCTCTTGCACCGACGTTAGTTATTATTCTATGTATCTGAATATTTATTTTATTATCCCCGTTTAAGTATTTTAATGAATATTAAAAAAAATAAGATATAAAAGAATTTATAAAATTGATTTGGATTAATTCGATAATTTTTTTTTTTTTTAGTTATGTATTATTTTATTCTTAGTTAAATAATGTAAGCAATTGGTCTATGTATCTCACCGAATAATTTCCTAATGCATATATCGCTCTTAAGTTCTATAATCTAAGATAGCACATGCTTCAGCAATTGATTCGCCAAGATAAAAATTAATTTTGCACAGTCTCTTCACTAGTTCTTTATTGGGATAAAATCAAGAATCGAGAAGAAATGAAGTTAGTAAAAACATGCATACACATTTCGCTGTGTAATTTTAAAGCAATTGACTACATAGTACGTGTGTCCAAATCGCCTAAATCATTTTTCTGCAAGACTATGCCGAGTTCAGACAGAGACGTCGGGAAGAATGTACACGACCTTATTATTGTTTCATCGTTTTGATTAAAAGCGCTCCTTCCGAGTATGCATAGCATTCTTTGATCGGTCGGTACGAGATATGAATTTGTGCACAGAATCGACTTGGAGTCTGTCAAACGGAGCAACACTTTCTATGGGTGTTTGTTCAGCGTATTAAACCCTCTAGTAAAATTATGAAATTATATGAGTGGCAGGAAATAAAGTTTAAATTACTTGTAAATAACAAATTTGTCAAAAATGTATTATTTTTTCAAATAATATAAAAATGGAGGAGTCGAATAAAAACTCTCATTAAAAATTATAAGAAGTCTGTTATTAAGATTTAGTAGAATTCCTCCTGTAATTTGATTCTAATATAAAAAATTATGGAACTAGCAAGATCGGACACTCCTTTATTATTTTTTATTAACCATCCACAAACATGGAAACCAGGGGGCCAATTCTGGTTCCGTGAAGTGATAAAATGATAAAATGAAAAAATGTTTGTTATTAATGTTTGCTGAATCAAATGCTGAATAACAAATTTGCATTTGCCAGTGCTAACCTTTTTATGAAATGAAAACATTTTGACAGTTTTTCTCGTTTTTTCATGCAAACGTTAATGACAAATTTTTTTCTTCATTTTATCATTTTATCACTTCCCGGAACCAGAATTGACCCCCAGGCCGCCTCATCTTAATATCAGAGAGAATCTGTGAGCCATATGAAAAGCTGTAACTTAAGCGTAGTCCCGGATGAAAAATGAAAAGAACAACCAACAATTTGATTGAATTCATGCCAACTTAAGTTGAGGCTGTGATTATTGTTAAATAAAGACAAATTTCTCAATAAATTAAACTAAAAGAAAGTGATATATAAAAAAAACGTTTGTTCACATTAATCACACTTTAATAATAATTAATTTATTGAAAGGTTCCGCGCACGTTAATAAAACCCAGATTTGATCATTAAAATCATGGTATTTTTCTGTGACTGCAGCTTTTTAACCCTCAAAACATGCAGATTTTATATTTTTTCATGTTATGCTGCGCTGGAAGAAATCTATCGGAATTCCTAGATTTATTTTTCTTCTTTCGGATAAAAATTAATTTTAAAAATGAAAATCGTAATTTAATTGCGCGTTAACCTGTTCACAGCTTCATTCGAACTCCGGAGCTATCAAGTAATTCAACATTGCTATTTTTTAGCAATATAAAATCTAAATACATAATTACAAAAGTGCTCCATCCATAAAACAAATTCCGATTAAAACAACGATATACATGCCATCTAACACCATTTATTGTCTACGGACAAATAATATATAAATATGCAGATAGTACGCCTCATAATGGTCGACAGTTTATTTGAAATAATTTTTTTTTGTCCGCTACACCATCGAAATAATAGAGAGACTACAAACTCAATAAAAAATATAAAAAAGATTTATAAACAAAGTAGATTTTATCCAAAATAGAACATCAAAATTATGTGTACTTGGTACGGGAATCAATACTAACAAATTATTTTTCTAATCAGACCGAACAACAACATTAAGCTGCAGCGGACACCATACGTGGACAATTTGGAATTGCACAAGCAATTTTTGATTCGTAATTATTTTTACGAACGCGTGCTTCGTAGTAGTTGAAAAGGTCCGGCTTGCGACAAAAATCACATTGTTCGGAACAAGTTGGTCCGTTCAATGGTAGTTCGAGTTGTTTCCAGACTTTCTTCATGTCCGTAATTAAGGTATCGATCATTGGCCGAGTGTGGAATGGAGTTGGCGCAAGACGTAGTTTTTCTTCGCCACGAGCAACGGTCGGATAATTGATGGCTTGCACATAATGTCCGTAGTCCTGCATAAGCATGTCCGAAATTCGGTTGCACTTCAAAGGATCGCCAAGCTAGAAAAGACGAAATGTGAATTTGAGTAATTTTAAGCGATCAAAATTCAAGCTCACCTTGATTGGGATGATATGACTCGGGGTATGTTCTACGGGGAATCCTTCACGTTGCAATAAGTTCCTTAAGTATTTCACATTGTCCTGATGACGGATTCGAAGCTCGCGTCCTTCATCCGAAGCTAAAATTTCAACAGCCTTATAAGCACCACAGAGAACAGTAGGCGGCAGTGACGTGGTAAAAATGAATCCAGCAGCATACGAGCGAATGGTATCGATGAGACGTGCTGTTCCTGCAACATATCCACCGATGTTACCAAATGCCTTGCCAAGAGTTCCCGATATCATGTCCATGTTATGCAATTGATTATCACGTTCGCCAACACCGGCACCATGCTCGCCATATAATCCGACCGCATGCACTTCATCGACAAACGTTAGTCCACCGAATTCGTGCGTAACTTCGCACATTTCTTCAAGGGGACAGATTGCTCCTGTCATGGAATGGACCGTTTCGAATGCCACAATTTTCGGTACGTTCTTATCTACTTTTTGCAAAAGCTCACGTAAATGACCGGGATCGTTGTGACGGAAGATATGCTTCGGAACCTGACTGTTTCGGATTCCTTGAATCATGGATGCATGGTTGCCAGCATCCGAGAAGATATGACAGTTTGGCATTAGCTTAGCCAGAGTGAAAAGCGTCGAGTCATTGGCCACGAAACACGAAGTAAAAAGTAAAGCAGCCTCTTTCTGATGCAACTCGGCCAATCGTGACTCCAGACGTTCATGGAAAAGCGAATTTCCCGATATGTTACGAGTTCCTCCTGCTCCGGCACCATGATTATCCAATGCTGTACGTACGGCATTCTTAACTTCCGGGTGACACGACATCCCCAAATAATCGTTTGAACACCAGACGGTTATCGGTTTCTCGCCCTTCGAATATTCCAGAGCCGTCGGAAATTGACCGTCACGTGCCAATCGATTTACCTTCCTAAATACACGATAGGAATGATCCTTTTTCTTTTTCATAAGCTGTTCATGGAAGAATTCCTCGTACGGGAATGTAGTGCGCTGTGTCGGAATGTCTTGTATTTCTTCACGAACTTCTTTAATCAGCGAAGCGTTCGTGCCCGTAAGAAAGGGACACTTCTTATCGACGACAGACGATAAGTTTGCCTTTTCTTCCTTAGCCGCATGTAATGAGCTCATATTGCGAGCTTGTTGTACAACCGATTCAACTAAATTCGGATTTTCCCCATTGTTGTTGTTATTGTTACTCATTGAGGAAACAGCGCGCGCTACAACAGGGCATTGAGCTCCATAAGTTTGAAGAAGTACGGGAGCATAGTTACGTACGTAGTTTGCACTTAGGCGACTTAAAAATGGGCAAGGCATCTTCTTAATGCTGCTTACCGCACGTGCAGATGATAAAGAGGATAAAAACTGAAAATAAAAATCGCATAATCATTTAGTAAAATCACAAAATTAAGAGAAATGAATATATGTATATTACGGCAGTTATTAAAACATTAAATTTTATAACTCTTTCAAGTAATTACTTCAAACAAATAAAGTTCATTTTTAAATAAATGAAATTACATTAAACTCATAAATCATTGAAAGCTTTAATTGATATTACTGCTAATTACTTTAACTAGTGCAAATATTTAGTGTGCAAATGATTTGCATAATGGCAAAATAATCGACCCTTTATAATATAAGCTGATGGACTATTTTACGAGTAAGTGGGAATTTATCGTGTGACTTAATGCAAAAGATAACATTATAATGTGTAGTTAAATGAGACATGGCAGCAGAAATCAACAATTCTCTTCTATATTTGGAAAATCTACTTGTTTCCCCTTTTTATATATTTATATAAAAACCAATTTTCTGTTGTCAGTGTTTCTTGGCTAATTTGAATACACCCGACATCAGATCCATAAATTATTTCCATTCTTTTACGACTGCTCATAAAAACAATAAATATTCTAATTTAATCTATATATTCATGGCGATTCAATTTTTAATCACTTTTAGATTTTATAAAATGGAATAGCAATTAAATTTATTTTTATATATTCCTTGTTACAGTTAAGAGATACGAAGCCATTATTTTTCGAGCGGAAATTAAACCAAATCAGGACCAATTTGCATTCCTACTTTAGTCTCAAAACTGAGTCACCTATTAAACAGAAAATCAAATTGTTGAAAGATAAAATATTTATTGTTATATTATTAGAATAACGTAATCGAAAGTGAGAAAGGTGAGTGCACTAGTAGTTGAGTTCAGGCTGTTCTGTTGCTATATTGGTTGTAGGGTAGAAATCGACCGCCTCTTAAGAATACTCATTTTTTACACCTTTAACACAATACAACAATACAACTTAACACCGAAATCAGTCGAACCCTTAGAATAGAGTAGCAGCACAGAATAATATCACAAATGAACATTCCATATTATCACTCAGTAGGTGAGACAATACAGTCTGTAAGCGAAAAACTTACTATAGGCTAGAAGATTGAGTTGTTAACTAATCACGGAACTAAAAATTGTCGCAACTTTCAGAGAAACCTCGAATACGACGATTCGATAATTTGCGTGAAAGATGCCGACTTGGGCTGCAGCACCATAAAAATTAATTAACGAAAATATTTAAACAATTAAGGATTTAAAAAAACTATGAAGTCACCAGACAACAAAATATAGGTTTTCAGTTTATGACCTCGGGAATTAAGCGATACTATTAAGAAAGACGGTATTTAATTAAAAAAAAAAACAAAAATCATGGTATAAAACGGAACTGTTACATTAAAACATTAAATACTTTATCATGTATCAGATTAACTAACACTCACTTGAATCATAATAATAAAACTTAAAAAAGTTCTCCAATAATGTGGGAAAAACTGCTGTATTACTTTAAGAAACTTATACACTAGTCACAAAATTGAATCGAAGCAGTAAGACTCGAAAAAGTATTTCGAAATGTTTTAGCACCGGTGCGACCAAGGTGGTACTCCAGCCGTTGAGCGCGTATAGTGAATTGAATGTCACCACCAGCTTATTCCGTACTGCGAATGCGGTAAAGAGCTATCATGGCTCCATCATTCCCAGAATGAATTTCAAATGGCAGTTCATATAGTTCAAATATATACTTGTATCTTACGTTAGTGGATAGAATGTAGTGTAATGGCATGTACGAGGCAACGAATTTCAAGTAGCCATTGAAGAATGTGACGTAGAGTCGGTTCGATCGTACGAACGAAAAAAAGGTTGTAACAACAAAAGGTGCAAAACCAATAACAATAAATAAATATTCGATTAATCGTTTAGTTACTGCATTAATTAAAAAAAAAATGTTCAGTTCGTTTTACAAAGTGTTTGCGTGTCACATGCAAATTTATTTCTTCGTCCAAGGTGACGTCGGTCTAGTTTCTATCAGCGAATAAAAACACCAGTTTGACCTTATCTTTTTTTTTTTAGGGTATATTATCGTTAATGATAGGACAAATAGTACATGATTCAAATTAGGAGTGGCAATAATCTTAATCCGATTCGAAGTACAATCCTATGTAATGGACAAAAATACACTCGCGAAGGCCATCAATATCAAGACAGACATATGTTGGTACCTAAGCGTACTAGAAAAATTATAAGTGCATATCTGAGTACCTTGCCCTATCATATCTTAGCGATTATCAGTACCAGCTGCTTATCTAAAACACCGCGCAGATACATAATACTGCACCATATGTGGAAGCATCGAGTAGCTTTCACTTTAAAACCGGATTTTTTCTAGATACTCATAGAGTATTATATTTCGTCATAACCATGCTCATGACTGTGCTAAAAAATATATAAACGAGCAAAAAAAACATAACGTCTATAACAGCATGAAAAACGATATCAAGATTATGAGCTTTAATTATAGACAACTACTCTCTTGAATGGAAGTCTGGTGCCATTATAAATTTGATAACTTTGTTATCAATAAATATGAAACAAGTAAAAAAGTTATTGCGAAATTAAGACTCGCTAAGCATGACTTGTACTATACATCTACTGAAATAATGAATAAATTGTATATTTCCTTTCCTTGTATAATATTATAGACCAACCATATAATTACACACGTTCGATTCTATTAATTACATCACAGCAAATTTCTATTGTATCAAGTCCCTTGTGATTACAAATAATTTTCTGTAATTAAATTATATTTCGCATGTCAAATCGAATGTTTCGTTGAACGGTAAACGTTATCACTGATCACCTCAGTTCCCTTCAATACAACTAGCTAGGACTCGATGTTATACATTCGTAGGAAATTTCGAATGTGTGAATCTTGCGCGAAACCATAGGAATACCTCCTTAAAGGTGCTCCTGACGGTGTTCAACAGGAAGACCAAAACTGAAAACAATAATCATTATAAACGTTTATCGGAGCTTATACATTTGGTCAAAAATTCTCGACACGTACAGTGACGTACGGCACATGCTAGAAAGTTGAAACATGCAATCTTTACTAGTATATTCCTTTACATCATACTAGTCCACTCAAAAAAACGAGAGTATAGAACGAAACAGTGTACTTCGGTGCTTCAAATAATGCCATATGGTAGCTGAAGGTTTTCTATTTATCTTGGGCATATTAAACAAAGTTAAAACTAAGTACCAGACAAATTTTTAAAAAATCACCTGTCAAAGACTTAAAAAACATTTTCAAAAGTCCCAAAATTCTTCGGAGGACGATTTGCGTTTTCGGAAGTTGAGACGTGAACTTCCGTAAAAGCAAAACTGCCATAACAGAGAAAAGGTCGTATATTAGTTTTATATATTCTTAGATTATTCCCTTCCTGTTCTTGGATTTCATAATTGGACGTACCGAATAATACGTTTTATTTGCTAGTATGATCCGTTACATGATTTCGTCCTTGGGTCTGTTGGCAATGATCCTCTTTTGCTAAGATATATGAAGTTGTCCACACTATACCAAATTATACTCCGCAATTGTTATATTCTGTCTGATAGGCGTTCTCTTTCTTTTTTTCGTCATTATTTTTGTTTTGCTTCCGTTAATGCGCAATCCAACTTCTTCTTAGCACTATAGGGAAGGATCTTACAAGGATGTTTATATCGTGACGTCATCGCATATATATCAATAGATGCAACAGGGCACAGAACTTTTTTGATACTCCAAAAATTTGTTTTAATTATATATTCAAGTCAGCGATCAAAAAAAAAATTCTCGCTCTACTCGTTTTTTTCATTGGGGAATTTTCGATGAGCATTTTATGAATACAAAAAAGATTCAAAGAATTGAATAATATTAGCTTAGACTGGTTAAAAAACACAACGAGTATGTCATACAAAACCAATGTTGTTAACTGTTAAGTCTATACCTTATGTCTCGCAAGAATTCAATTCGTCTAGAAAAAAATTTAAGCATAATCTTAGCCAGCATTAAAGCTGATGTATACTGAGCTGGATTCAATACCAGGAGATTACTGGAGAACAAAGAGTATTTACATATTGATAAATAAATCCATGTACTGACAAATCATAATATTTTGATCAAATGAATAAGAATTCAACAGGCGTGTTCTGCACTAAAACTTTGCTTTTTTTCTCATGTCGTTAACCAGCTATGCACAAGATGGAAGACGGGCGCGAAATAACATCTATCTAACCAATGTCTTAGGGTTCAACATACAAAACTGGGTTAAAAGGCATAATTAACTAACTGCCAACTGGTTTAAAAGGCCTAATTAACTAACTGCCAACTGTGGTTAATCGTTAACCAAGTTTACTTGAAGGCAGAAATAAACTAGTTTACCCACTTATTTGAAGCTTAGACCTATGAGCAGACAAGCAGCTTTTCTGACTACTTACTTTGTTTTAAAGATTTATATTATAATTTAATTTAAAATCATTATCAAATTATTTGAATTTGTAAGTTTTTATTCTTAAAGATTTTTAGTAGGTTCAACCCTTTCCCGATATGTCAATTGTTCACTGAATTAAATTTTAGTGTGTCATGGATATAAAAGTGTGCCTTCTATCCAAATCGTTTCATAACGATTATTAAGGTGTTTTTTTTTAAAAAAAATATACAATCTTTTTAACCTCGATTTTACTAACAATAAAAATTGCAACATATGGTCATATCTACTTGTACATATGTATGTCACTTACTATGTAAGTGCCGATGCTGCAAAATTTTTTACTCAGTCACTGGTTACCAATCTCAACTTTCGCTACAAAATTTATGTGGTAATATGACTATAGAAAATTAGACATATATACGTCAGAGTCGCACATACGAGACACTGCCCAATACGATTTTTTTCGAGTGTTTAAGATCAATCGATTTTCAAAAATAGCACTTTTATCATTTTGCTGTTCTAAGATCACGTAACACTCAATAAACACTTCGATTTAACTGATTTATGCGATAAGATTGATATTGTGAATATTATGAATCAAGTCCACTAAAAGTTATCTTTACTCTTACCTTGATATTGAACTAGTGACAAAATATAAGAAAAACACTCTTCAAAGGAAACAGATCTAATTGAAGTGATGATTAAATAGAAAATTGGCAGCGAAATTTATTTCTGTTAAAATTTTAGAGCCACACATATCACTTAACAGCTCAAAGTAAAACTGGAATATTGAAAGCTTATTCACAATCTATATACATGCTTAGCGACTGACTAGAGGGGTCTTAAGTAAGGAATATCGCGATAAAACGAAATGAAAAAATAATCTTATGAACTGCTCAACGCGACACCACATCCAACATACATATTTATATTTTATGAAGGTGATGTCTGTTGTGTACTTGCTTTAACATCTACACGATTACTTTTCAGTATTGGATGCAATAACAATAAGTTCCGGTTATGTATATTATTTATTTTTCGCATTAAATTTTAGCAGATGCTTTAGCATAAACATGTTTCGATTTTTTTGGCTAGAAGACAGTACGAGTAAACGCTAACCCCATATTACTGATAATGATTATCACTTTTTTTTTTTTTTTTTTCATTTTACAAAATTTGCTGGCATCTAATCTAAACCTTGACTTTCATTGAATGAGTAAGTTATTTTATAATAATGTAAGAGCGTAGATATATGACAAACGATTCGGTAATACAGTCGATTCAGATATTGATGCCAATTTTAAATTAGAAAATGTAGTGCAGTTGTACGTACTCGTACAGAAATCGAGAAATCGGCACCCAGCTGGCTAATAAACAGCAGCGCTTAAAATTACTAAGCAATCGGCGAAACGAACGAACATGGCACTGAAAAAGAAACGCTTCTTAGTATGCAATAAATAATTCTTCGCCCAATGTCAATAACATCCGATCAAAAAAACCTCAACTCCTTAGGAAAATGGATTTTCGTCATTATAGTCATTAAGAAAGACTGAGAGTATGTAGACCGACGAAGAGAACATTACGAAACAAGAAAGTCCTGGCCACAGACACACAGGAGCTCCCATTTTTATTGCTATACCATCATAAGGCACTAGTGGCGGCTCATGCCTTTCTTTGCAGGTGAGGCTGAATTGGAATATTAAACACGACTTTGTTGGACTAAAACTATATGAGCAAGGACGTCAGCTTACAGCGAAGTCATTATGTAACATGTTCAAGTTTAGACTCACTAGCCTCATATTGCGAGCCGCCAATGTAAGGCACACAGTTTTCATTTTCGAATACATCATCCAACTGAAGTCCGTAGTACAAAATAAAAACCGAAAGGAGAACCCTTGCCTGTAAACATCAGCATAATCAGATCTTTCTCAATATATGGAATCAACATCAATCAATCAATAATAATAATAAAAAATTATTAAATCTGCAAGTATTAATAGCTTTTTATTCATTCATTCATTCTCAAACACCCGCATCGCCCTTTCTTGAACTTCCAGTACAGTCGTCGTTAATCCAGTTAAAAGTTATTTTAGTTAAGCTTTTATTGATACATGAGTCGAATTATCTGTTTTTACCTGAAGTATCATATTTACGTTTTTTAGACTGTGAACTCTATTTTACAGATGTTTGAGTCTTCTGAAGTTTTTTATTTCTTTATTATTTAAATTTTTAATTGTAAGTCACTATTCTGCATAAATGCATAGTGTAAAATTTTGCAAGTTATGCAAGTAAGTTTTTCCTACTATATTTTACAGTTGCAGTTTTGTTGGTTTGCGCTTCACTTCACCGGATGTCACATATAAACGTAGGCTCGTCATTCTTATACACAAAGATCAATAACGTTTTAGTTATACGAATAATTTCGCTTCCTAATTTCTACAAAGCAACTCGTAAAATATTTATGCTTGTAATTTTGCAATGATTTTCACCTCTGTTTTAAATACATAAGTATAAACAATACGTACCAGCTGTAGGATAGAAGGATTTCTTCAACCAGATTAGTCTTTTTTCATGCAACAATTGGCGAAATATTCACATATGAAAATATAGGTTAACAGCCTACAGGTGATATACTCGTAAGTATACTTATATCTTATATTATTGACATTAATTCACCGATTGGATACAAAAGATGCGCTATCTGCTTACTGGTTTAATAAGACCACTGAAATTTTTTACTGTTTACATAATTTACGTTTCATCCAAAGGACTGAATAAAAATTTTGGTACACACTCGTATACATGTAATCAAATTTAATAAGAGAAACCAAAAATATTTTTTATTATTTTTAACGATTACAACATGCTTTCCTTATCAGTACGATAATAGCGTCGTGACTCTTTATAAATTTCTACTGGCGCTCAATGAATTGACAAAATTCTTTAATCTATTATTCAGCGATTTTTTTATTTGAGAAAAATTCTAGAAAAGAACTAATAAATTAACAGTACTTGAACAGAGATTTAACAATAATTACAGTGCAGACTTTATTCGGTATACGACATTTTATAGGTAACAATAATACTGGAAGTATTTCTCCATTCAAGATCAATTGAATGAAATAAAATATTGAAAGATGAATTTGCATAGCTTTACGTGATAACACACCAAAATTTCATTAGCTCAACGATTTACCATTGATGTATTGAAAGAGGGTTGAAGCTTATAAATGGAAAAAACCAGCAAACTGATTTCTAATGAAAATTCTTATTTTAATGGATTATTTTTATTTTTATTTAAACAATATCTGCTTATATGCTGCCCCACTCTACCCGATGCTTCCACCTTCTCGTTCCTATGACTCCTACAAAATGGGGCTAATGTGTGTGGTTGCAGTGACGTATTCCGGGAAGTGTGCCGAAACAAAAGTTTATTGTTATTTGTTTAATGACACATCATCAATCTTTTAAGGGAGTTGCGCGTGTGAGAAGTAAATACGTTTAGTTTGATAGCCTGCAGTTGCGTCAAGCCACCAAATAAAACCGCATAGATTGAGCAGCACAACTATTACAGACCTTTCAGCAAATATTTCGACGGCATCAAGAAGAGATTAAGTATTTGATAGTGTTACTGGCAATGGACAACGATTTACAGGATCATATATTTCAAAAATGGTTTTCTTCCTTCAATCAATGGTTTTAATAACAATTTTACAACAAAAAAAATCATCCTGTATCGCTACAGAGCTTCAAAATTTCGTAACATCATGAACATGATGAATTCAAATTTTTCTTATTTCATATCTCACATCATCAGCGCAAGCGCAGGTCGTCTTAAATGTAAATTCTCATAATGGAAGGACACGAGTCATTGCCATTTCTTCTCGAAAGATCTTAAATGCTTTTCTTGCTTCCTAAGGAATTTATTGACGGTACGATACTTTGGAGGCTAGTCAAATCAATTTTTTTTATATAATTTTCTAGAAAAAAGAAATGCTTCGAGTTATCCATTGTTGTGCAACCGAAGAGTAAATCAGGCACCGACTACCTTATTATAAGGAAATGTGAAATGTTATGTTTTCTACTTCTTGAACAGCTCCGAATGGATATGATAAGATGATTGAAGCCCCAGTTCTCTATAAAACCACTTCATCAACCCGCAAACGACCAGTTTAAACGAGTTGTGGTATCAAAACGGCGCTTCCTGTGGTAATTGGGCCCTGTTTGTTTGTTTACGCGTTCATGTTGCATTGTCAATAAATTCATGCCGTTTAAGTTCTAACTGGAATGACTGAAGATATTGTACACTATATCAATGCCTAAAAGTTACATAATTAACAATGTTTAAGCACTAAATAATCATTGGTCCGCTACTTCTCAAAAAGATCAACATTTTGTACTGCCCAGCAGAATACTGAACTTCGACTTACAAATAAGGAATACGCATGTAGTTTAAAGCCTATATTTTGTTGGCATGTCCTAAAGGGTGATAATTAGCGGAGCTTGCTTCATTTCATTTCGTAAAAAAAAGTTTAGTGTGGAATATATTGGAATGCAATCATTGCTGTTTTCATTATTCTAGTTAGGTGCACAATTTCATTCAAATTTACTGATGCGATTAACAAAAAAATGAATATTCACGTTATTCGTCAAACTTCAATTTGAAGTCACACAAATTATTAAATAAATAAACATGCAAAACGAGTGTATGAAAAACCCCTGACTATGACGCAACATGAAAAGTAAGACAAATCGCATCATGTGAGCATGAGTTGCCACTTTACGCGGACATAACACATATTTCCATTTTTTCTTCTTTTTTTTGGCAGATTGGAAGCGGATATTTGCATAATGGAATATTCGGGGCCACGCGAATGTGACCATCAGCTTCATCTGGATTAAGAGTTAACATTTCTGACAATGAAGCCGTGCCAATCAGTGCTTAGTTTCCAAAGAACAGATTGGTTTAATGCGAGCTTAGAGCAGTTGCTAGTTGATGGACAGGATAGGTTCCTTCTTTTTACTTTGACCTCTACAAAAGTCATGACATGATTTTGTGAATTCTCACGAGAACCCCTGTTCGAATAAAACCATAACGGTATTTGCAACTTACACAACAATATCGCATTACAATAGCCAAAATTAGTTTGGCCTTATTTAATTATGTAAGAGGGTCAAGCGATTATTCAACAGGTCCAATTATTTTTGTCAAAGTTTAGACTGTATAAATAGGGCTCTGTAATCATTTCATAATTGAAATAAAATAATCTTACAGCTGGCCATCCAATAGACAATTCCATTTGCCACTCGACCAGAAAGGTCGTTCACATTAATCGACAATTTGCCAATAATTGATGCAACCATAAATTGAAAAGTGGAATCGAATTGGTACCGTGCCCAAGAAAAATTAATTTCCAGACGTTCAAATCACTACAAAAACAAAATTGTGCTCTTATGAATGGAAAGATATCGTTGTCTATATTTAATTAGGTTTATCAAAATTGAATCAAAAAAATTGATAGAAACTAAAAAAAAAAAAAGAAACTCACCGAGGACTTTCACACCTTCACTGAATTAAAGATTTTAATTTTTCTCACTTCGAGCTGTCTGCTGTCTCGCTGTACACCAATGAGCAATGACGTAAGGGAACATTTGATTGGTGACTTTTAAATTTTCTCATAGCTTACAGTACTACACGATAGATGGCTTTGAGTATTATATCAAGTCGAATTTTTACTCACTCTTTTTTAGAGGTTTTCTAGAGATTTTGATAGTTATCATTTTTGCTATGAATTTCTTATTCGAGATAAACAGATAAAACCAGATAAAACAAAATACACTTTACTTCACTTCACACCCGCATCAAATAATGTTCAAATCTAGTACTATGTTTTCTAGTCCAATTTTACGTTGTAGTGTTTTGCAGGTGCTGCATCTGCAATTCTATTGTGAGTGACGTTTGTTTTGAGTTTCTTTAAATAAATCGTTCCAGCAAAATAAATATTTCACTAGTAAATAAGCAATTCGCTTTACAAAACTACTGATAATACGACAGCTAATTATCTAACTTTATGTTTTCCTTTCCATTTAGTACCTGTTGTCGAATTCATTGCTAGACGTTCTTGAACAACTGTCGGTTACGAATGGACACCTAGAATTCGAACGTGCATTTAAATTTGAATTAATCGATTGTTATCATATGCCTGGGGAGATCATAGCCGATTCAAGTAGCACTAAAATAGCCGATTTCAAAACTTTTTTGCCTACATAGTAATTTGCATTTCAGACTTTTGTAAACATTTGCGACGATCGAAATCAACAAGTAGTTAACCAAGTATTCGTTGTTATTATTATTTTTTTAATATCCGAATAATCGTATACACAAGACTCGGCACGAATAACTGGCGGTTAGAAATTTCGAAAGTAAGAAGGAAAGTCGAGGGCGATTGTGAAGAAACAGAACGATTTAATTTACTCAATACGATTCTAATGTAAATATTTAGAGAGCCCGGTAAGTTTTAAGGAAGGACGCTCGTTCTTTGAGAGAATGAATAATCTGCATAAGAATGATGTCTTCTTTAATCTTCTAGGCAGCTATTAGTATTTTGTTAGACCAATGATTGAAACGTAGATCTTTTGATGGTCTCATTCCATTGTTTGCACTATATGACTACAATAAAACTATAACTACAAATAAAAAAGAAACCGTCTTCTAAAAAAATAAAAGATTTTATATGGAACAACCGTTATACAGTAGAATCCCGATTAACCGATGTCCGTTTATCCGACGTTTCGATTAATCGAGGTAGTTTATTATTTCTTTATCCGATTTTCTTATGTTTCACAGAATTTTCGTAAATTTTTATGTGTTTTGCATAATTTTATTGCCCTGTATAAAATTTCAGCATTACGCACATTTTGATGTTCACAAAAAAAATTGCGTTCTACTAAGGCTTTGGGAGAATATTTAATTATCCGAGTTTTTAGGTCATCCGATATGGGTCTCCTCCCGATTACATCGGTTAATCGGGATTCTACTGTATTGTGTTGATGGTTGCAAAGCTGATTTCAGCTTAATTTGAGTATAGTGCCGTATATCTCAGAATCTAAAAATCTAAAAAGTATATATATATACAAAATTGTATTATGAAGTAGATTTGGCAAGATCGGATTCAGCTATAATACAATATCGACGATACATTAAATGAAAAGTAAATCGATTCCGTAAAGCCACAACATGTTTAATGTGATCATTTGTATTCAGGACCAGAGTCACAAGTCACAAGTAGGTCGAGAGTCACAAATTTGTATTAATTTTGAAGTAATTGTGACTTTCCAACTACTTTGTGACTTGTGACTCTGGTCCTGAGTAGGCCTGTATATCAGTTTACGTGAGTCAGGATCTATGTCGGTAATACTTTTCTTCACCGCCCTGTATCTACGCAAATATTGAATTTGCCCACCCTGAACCAAATTAATGATTATGATAAGTAGATGTTGCGGTATGATCACAATAAAATTCGGGCAATATATTATGCAACTTTCATGGCCAAGTTATAATATGAAAATAAAAACGTCTGTTACAAAAAAATATTATGTATTTATTTTAAAATAACAACAATTGAATTTTTTTAGCCACAGTAATCCGAATGTAATACTTTTCATTATACAATTCAGAGCTTTTCAAATTTTAGCATTAAGTATTGTATCCTTTTTGATGCTCTACAGTTTGGAGTCTCCTTGGCATTGATTCTATGAGTTTTTTTCACACAGAAGGATCTATTTAATACCAATCCTCAGCTTGCTCCCTGTTTGTACACTTCATAAATTGTATTCTGCTTTTAAATTGTGTTCTTCCCATAAGAGTTGAATGACTTTGATTTTCGCAACTCGGGGTACTGTTTTTAGAAATTCGGGTGAGTTATAGAGTGTAAGTATGTTTAAGTTTAAATATGAAAACATAGTTTTTTCATATTGCCGTCAAGAAAATGGAAGTTATCCATTCCAGAGGCAAACATGTTTCATTGATTTTTTCTATTTATTCTGTAATCATTGGTTTTCTTTCCCATTTATTTCATTTAGCCTGATGTTTTTAGTATAGACATCTTTTCTTAAAGTATCGTTTAAAATTCCCGTGAGCTGTGGCGTGGCGTAGTCACAAAATAATTTTCCTTAGTTTCTTCTTTTTTATATTTTTTTTCCCCGTTTTTGATTTTGTTTTGGTTTTGGCCCGAATTTTATTGTAATGTTACTCTTTGTATTAAATTGAATCGGATTTTGTTTTAATTGTTGTTAGTGTTTTAAATGTATAGGCTCTTTGCGACTAAGAAGTCTCGCAGTGGTGAAGAGCATTGAGGTAGGGAAATTTCATTTTTATAAAAATATATTCACTCCATAAAACTTAAATAGTAATTAATGACCTTTCTAGAAATTGTTTCTATTTTAGTATTCAAATCTAATAAATAATTGATTGTGAGACAATGTGGGTTTTAAATTTTTCGACCTTTTTGAATTTTTTCTTTTCTTTTTGGTTTCTAAAGATTAGTGAAAGTAGTTAATATAAGGAACAGTGTTTTTTATTTCTTCTTTAAACAAAAACTACTGCTTAAGTAGATTTTTTATAATAAGATCAAATATGTGCATGCACCAGTCCTAGCTCTAAATTGTAAAAGAAACGTGTTCATTATAAATTACATATATTAAAACATATATGCACATATGTACATAAAATAATTGTTCACTTCTCACCGGTGCTAAAGCAATAATAATAGCTTAAAAAACTTATTTTTATTTCGCTGTCTACGATTTTTTAACAGAGTTCTCTAGCTGCAAAGTGTAGCATAATATTAAATTATGAATAAAATATCGATAGATGTACACATCTGATCTGAAAGCAAGGACAACCAACTGCGGAATTATTAAACCTAATTTGGTCATAATATGTAATGAACATGACAGGAAATCATGTCTGCGATCTAACAAGTAGTTAAAGTTTATTTCATGTCATTGCTCCAAGAAGAAAACGTGTTTTAACGCATTCGATAATGTGAAGACTGAAGAAGATTGACGCATGTCCTCTCGATGATTGAGTCAGTGCATCGTAATAACCAGATTTATATCGTTTAATCGATTCCGTATATGTACGCCAGAAGACGAGTATGATGTGGTTAGAACCGTTGACGATCTTATCTAAAGTTTTATTTGATGTAAAAATTTTGATTAAAATCGCTTCTGAACTGTGAAAAAAACCGTGCTAGTGAAGGAATATACTGTTGAGTAGTACTGAATGGCTCTCTGCGTCTAAGGAGTCCTGACTTGTGTCGCAGTGGTGAAGAGCATTGAGGTAGGGAGTAATATTAAATTTAATCATAATCATAATCATTTATTTCATCGGTAAAATTCATTTTTTGATTAGATACAATAAATTACTTAAGTGATTAGACATGTTTCAATATCTTTACAGTTTAGTATTGGTGGCATGCAGCAATTTTAAATGTTGTATGATTTAACTATAATTTATACTTAAAGGAAAATTTCTAAAATTTAAAAATGAGTTTTATTTATGAAACCTCGATAGCCTAGTATCTAGCCGCTGCTCTACTAACTTCTAAGGTGGTGGGTTCGAATCAGCCAGGGACTTAGTTCAGTGTTTCAAGAAATGTCCTATTACTGTCTTATGCCACAGAAGGGATAGAATCCGTAATACTTTTGTTAGATATGTTATGTTTTCTAATTATTAAATTATAGATATTACTTAAAAAACGTAGTTGAAGTCCTCTATAAATGTTTTTTCGCTCTTATTCAATTAAGTTGAAAATGAAACAGATAAAATGTCGACAAGACAAGGTATTCCGGCAATATGGCGAAATAGACTTTAGATTTAGTGGTTCAATGTAAAATAGTACATCAATTAATCTAATAAATTGCCGTGTAATTTAAAACACCACTTCGAGTTCGTCTTGCAATCCAAAAAAGAATGTATGGATTGCACATACCTCCGAGCTCTGTGGCATAAAACTTGAACCATCTTTCTTCTTTTTCTCCTCTTGCCCGTCAATAAATAATTATTGTGAATGCATAAATCTACGCAGAATCAATTAAAAGCAGAAGTTAATAACTCGAAACAAGAACAGTAAGAAAATTATAAAACCCGCGAGCTGATCAAAACAGGGCCTGGAGGCTTTGAAATTCTCGATCGTGCTTAGAAAACAGGATTTCCTTTCTGGGCTGGGGTGGAAGATGGAAGAACCTGTAGAGTGTCACAGCACTTCTTGTTATGGAGGCAACAACCTGGCCAACTATCACTAAGTATTTGATAAATTACATTAAAGGCCTGTTTGGTCGTCGATCGGTTTTTTGTAATGCAGTGCGGTGGATGCACAGCCTCGAATGCCTCCTTCCTTCTCCTGCAAAGAGACGGTGCAGTCGATAAAAGAATGAAAACAGCGAATTCTTGGCAATTCTGGTTTTTTATGAATTTTTAATGACGCGAGAGTTGTTGTCTTCTCCACTTATAAATAAATAAAAAAAAGACCCAATGGATGCTGCACGAAAGAGAAAAAAAGGAGACAAGATCTGAGACCGAGAAACAAGCTAACTACCTTCCAAGAGCCGGATTTTTTTTTTCTTCTTTTCTTTGATAAATCTTTAATGCCTTCTATGCAATGTCCAGTGCCTGGTTGGGATGCTGCTGTCCTAGGACCGATTTGGAATGAAACGTCGAAAGGAAGGTAATCTTGACTGTCGTATAATAAAAAATATTCTTAATGTAGGTACATACTTGATTTTAGTATCTTACATCCCTTTGACATATGCTTTATAAGAAATTAGTATGGTCAAGAATTTACCGTATGACTTCTATTTAGATGCTGGAGTGTTTGCGATATGCCGAAAAAGAGATGTTGGCATTTAACAAACACTAGACACTAAATTTTACTAAAACTATCAATTTAAGCATATCAATAAAAATTTATAGATATTGTTGAGAGCTTAGCGCAATTTATTTAATTTTTGAGGGGTCATACACAAGAGTTCACACGGTAGCTTAGTATAAGCGTATGCTAGATTATTATCTCAGGTCGTGGGCTCGAATCTCAAGCGTAATATGGTCTTGCGCTCTAATTACAAAGTACGTGTGCTTTTCGCAGGTACATTTAATTTGGCACAGGTTAAGGCATCTTGCGTTGGTGCTTTTGAATAAAAATAGCTGAAGTTTAGCTAATGAATATTTCTACTGGAGTAGACACACATCAATCGGAAGCAGGCGGATCATCCGAAATCTCTTAAAAAACGTAATGAACTAATCACGCCTACTTAATTCAAAAGTGAGAAGTATCCGTTAAAACTATTTAAAGAAATATTTCCGCTCCCGGTATTTTGAATGCCAAAAACCAGGATGGCAAATAAATTTGCGAAACTAGAAATTATATACAGAAATAAATATCATATCACATTTGTTTTTTACTTTTGAATATAACAATAAAAATTAAAATTTAGAATATCAAAATGCAGGGTGTTTTTTAGAGGTAAAGAACTTTAAAGTAAAATAAAACTCATAAAAATCGTAGTCATGGCAATGGTATTAGCTTTATTTGGAAGATAATTGTATGCCATTAGTGTTTAAATATGATTTGGCCGCGGCGGCTTGCTTGAATATCTGCAAATGAAATTTTTGACCATTTATTCGATCACCTGGGAAAGCGGAGGCTGTTGGGTGTCAAGTCGTCAGCTTTTGGATTATTTTATACAGAGTAAAGAGCGTTGGTCTAGACTAGAGCCTAGAGAGATCGCATTCATAACCAAATCAATTAACAGCAGTCTGTTAAATTACTTCTACTGATTTAAATCCAGATTCTTAATTTCCTTTCCTTTTGTGATGAAAGGACCTACTGATAATCATCCAATACTACAATAATATATATGAAATACTGTGGTATTACTTTCGGAATCACCGAGTCTAGAAGGAGGCATGCGTTCTTCATGTCTGACGAATTATTTAAAGGAATTTTCTACAGTTACATCAAGAATTTGGGTTTTTAACGGAATTCACATTATGTTTTGATCTATAAAAATGAACTTATTATCGTAGTTCAATGTATTTCGGACTTAACGTCGATTCTCTCTGAAGAATAGAGAAATAGGACTTTTGTATTGCAGCTACTCAAAGTCAAAGGACTGTTACGATATGTCTCGTATTCGATTCCATACTGGCAGATTCTGTAAAATTCAGTGAGGCAAATATTTTGATTCCCCGCTTGAAGCTTTAATTTTAATTTTTAACTATTGAAGGTTTGTTAAAGAACGCGAAGGACTTTTATATGAGAGCTACTCGATGGAGTATAAATGTTTGTTCAGTAGATTCAGATTAGATTTACATTAAAACGAACGGAGATCAAAGTTCAGCATCCAAGATGAATGCGTCCTTGAGTATCGAAACGAAACGAAATGTCCGACAAGGACTGCTATTAATAAAATTCCAGCTTTGACGAAACATCTTATTTCGACTTATAATTTTGTTGCAATTTCAAAAATTTGGAAGGCGTGGGCGACCAATATCGTCTAGCCAGTTTCGCAATATCGTTTTCATAAAAATATCATTCTAGAGATTTTCTACTTTAACGAAGTACCTAACTTAAATTGTTCATCAGCTCTTAGGCTAGAATAGGAAACCCTTTCACGGCCAGGGTTGGAGCAGTATATCATGGATCTCTGTCATTCTTGTCATTAGATAGGTAAGATTTTATCGTACCCTTAACAGTAGATATGTATGATGAATTCTAGATAACGTAGAATGGACGTCAATCCTACCCTACCTTATATCTATCGTTACTTTGTAATGTAAAATAAAATAACGAGTGGTCGTTTGGCAAAACAGACTCATAATTGGCTGCAAATTATTTCATTTTAATGGTCTTTATCGTTAAGACATAGTGATGTAGTAGACTAAAATTCAATTGGAAACACCAAACAGTAGTATTAGTCTAGTATTTATCTATTGTTTGTTGAATTGATTCGCCAGATATTGTTTTTATCATCATTCAAAAAAACTCGATTCGCTACCTGCAGTATTTGCTCGGTATGGCTATCTTCTATCTATTACTGGTTTTGTTATGAATTTACTAAGCACCTTCGTGCTGATCCAACTATGTCAAGATTCCATCATCTACGAGAAAAACTAAGAATTTTCTTGGCGCTATTAAAAAAACCAACAAAGATTCCTAGAAGAGTCTGTGCGAACCAGTGCAGGGGCATTTTAAAAAATTCGCCAAGGAAGGAGTTCTTTACGTCTTCGATGTCGTCATTATTTTTTTTTTTTTCTTGCGTTTTGCCTCCCAATCGGGGCGACTGCACATAAGGCAGACTTTAAACATGGGCTGAGCTCTGTACATAAACCTTTTGAAAAAAAAGAAGAAAATGAACAGAAACGTGAAGGGCAAAGGAACACATATCAGATGCATAAGAAGGAGACGTCGAACTGCAGACTGGAAGAAACTTGAATTTATGCAATAAATAAAATAAAAAAGTGCAGCGTAAATATAGCAAAACGAATAACGAAAGGAAAAATAAAGAAGCAATTTTTTTTTTTAAGCCCTACAGTCAGAGATTTTCAAGAGCAGATCGCAGTACAAAATACTACATAGTGATCAGTTGGTGTAAGGATGTTCTAGGATGCAGATCAATAAATCAATATTTGCCGATCAGTTGGTGAACGATCAAGGCCTGCTTAGATATTATGAAGAGTGATCAGTGCTTTAGATGTTATCTAGTTCTAGTTGGTTAAGACTTTTTGAGTGAACCGCCCTCAGTTTATAAAGCGAGTGCTTATCAGAACTTCAATTTTGCAGATTGTTGATTGCGAGAACTATCTTTATCGATTGGTTGAGTTATGATTGATTGAATAACAAAAATAGTGCGTGAGTCTAACTTTACATATTATAATTACATATATTTTATATTATATTTTTAAAATAACAGTGATCTTGGATTTATACAATATTATTTAAATTGTTATTGTTCCCTTAAAAAAATTGTTGTATTATGATATTATTTATTATATAATTAGAATACTAAAATATCTCTTGTGGGTCACGATCCTGAATCAAAACAGAAAATTACTCACAATGTGATTATACCTAAAGTTTAATTAAATTTTTTAATTTGTGAAGAATTTTTGCTAACAATTATAAAGGAGAACTCTTTTAACTTTCTTCAATTAAAACTTAACGTTATACAATTTCATAACTGAGTCTGATCTTCACTATCACACCTTTTCTTTACATCAAATATAACACCTCTATTACCGTTCTATTCGAATATATTTCAAAAATTATGTTTGGTTCCTTTGGTAGATGAATGGCATGCACGCTCTTACCAATCTTCCAAAAAGTAGCCATACACCATCGGTACCGACTGAAAAATGGAAATGCTCTGGTAGGAGTGTTTCTACTGCTGAACTTAATTTCGAATAATTTGTGAAAATGTGAAGAAGATTAATGGACTGAACAGAAATTCCATTCAAAGTAATATTAGAAGTTTTAAGACTTGGTCGTGCTTGACTAGAAAATATATACACGTTAAGGATAGGGAACCTTGTCTTCCGCGTTATTCCTTAAAAACCTCTTGGCTACGCTCCGAGTTTTCGAATTGTTCAACAAAGATCTAGTCTGAGGCTAAGGTAATTGGAACTGGTTTGAAGACAATTCTACGAAAATATAAGGTAGGAAGCACCTTCTTACAAACCGCTTGGGTCGAATTAATTACATATATATTATACATAACTCTAGTATCGAAGGAACAGCTCAATTGCTATGGTAAAACAATTTACTCTACACTGCATACATCTTGATCACGTGTAGGTATTGCAGAAACTGGTGAGTTATATCTTGCAACTGATTTCATTTAAAATTAAAAAAAAAAAAAAAACGTTTTAAGTCTGATCAAAACGTGCATATTTTTTTAGTCAATTTAAATTTTAAAAAAATTAAAAAAAACGAGTAACCAAGAGCAAAGAGAAACGCGCGTAAATGGCAATATTTAGCGTGGCCTCAAGCTGTCCCGTGTGCAAGTAACGCATAATTTAAGAATGCGCTGAAGGAATTTGGATCTCGTTTTGCATGCGCAATGACTTTGCCTCCCAATCCCCCAATACACTATAAAAAGTGCTGCGTTTACCACACCGCTAAGAAGGCCATGAGATTTGAGTGCATACTCTTAAATACAGAATAATAAAATAAAACAGAAAAAAAGAACGCTATTCGATTCACGGTCAATGCATGTTTCTTGCATTTTTTTTTTTGCTGTATGATGCCTCCAGTATTATACGAATGCCTTGTTTTTCTGCATACAAGTGCAGCATGTATATAGGGCCATGTCTGGTTGGATTGCATTGCATTTTCCGTACCCGGACCGGCATCAGTGCGCACAACAGCTCTAAAATTACTTCCAAGACACTGTGGTCTTTCTTCAGCTGGGGCGTCTTGCCGGCTTCCTTCGTTATTCTCAGATCCGTTGTACACAAGGTTTCGTGATTTGAGGCAGCAAGAACAAAGTATCATAGAAAATACAGTCACTTCATGCGCTAATAATCATACCGAAAAAACGGATCATCATGCTAATATGTAAGATTCCCTATATGAAGATTAACTTTTGAAAAGCCGACCTTGTCAATTAGACGATGTCGTGATCCGGAAGAAATGAGATCAAGAATTTCCTATACGAAATTGAATTGCTATAATCTCACGATACTGCAATTCAATACAAACTTTGCGATAGATTCAAGCTTTTTTAAGTTTTTGGTCCTTCTAAAAAGATGTTTTCCAATCAAGGATTTTATTCCTAAGACAGGATAACTCTTACTTAACAGGTAATAATATCAACACTGGGACGCAATACCAATTCGCAATCCGTGCCAATTTGCATTATGTGTACTCCGATTCCAGCTTCTCGGTCCAGCAACATCATCCACTAACTTTGAAAACTTTAGTAATATATTTTTTATTAGCGTCAATTCAGTTCTATTATCTGATACTACGGTTTTTGATCTTTGAAACCATCTCTTCTTTAGATTAGATTGGACTTAAATATGACTGTTGCTTGTTTCCAGATCTTAGGCCAATTTTCCCGAAAAACCTGTTGAGTTATACTACAAGCAAGTAATTTATGTATAAGAAGATCATAAGATGGCAATATTAATCATCACAAAAATTTAGTTTGGAGAATACCCAACACACAACAAAAACTACCAAGGATATAGTATGTTCTTTCTTTTTCGCATTTTTCATTGTACTGCACAAACTATCCCATTACATCGCTATTTGTTTGATCTTACAGGACTTATTATTTCAGTGATATAATTTGATTTCTTACCTTTCGACTTTCGATAAAACATGTATTTTCTTAAAATTATTCACTTTTGCAACTCTTAGTCCTACACAAAAAATGGTTAGTCAAATTTCGGTAGTTCGGTCTTAGACTGGTTTTTGGGAGCAATCCAAACCATGTTTACTCTTCCTTTTTTGAAATCACTCTTTTAAGTAATCATAGGTGCTTATTCTTACTATAATGGGATGAATAGAGGAAAAGCTTAGTGATCATCCTTTGGTGCAGTTGCACATCTAAGACGATATAGGTAGGAAATAAAATAATAAAGATTATTTTGTGCGATCCCTTCGTATATAACTCTGCGAAATCATAGTTTCCGCCAGAATTTTTTGCTTTGCTCTTTTCCTCTTGGCAAAGGTTTCATGAATCGCATTAACGTACCGATCCCTAAAACTCGCATAAACTTTCGTTCACAAAATGAAACGACAAAGCCATTCTTCATGCAATACGGATTCAGTACCTATTTTAGAAGTAAAGGAAAATTTCACTGTAATTATTTAAAGGGAGTCTATAGTCTGAAGTGATAAATCGCAGCCTGAGCCGTAACATCGCAATGGAGACCCCGATCCGTTCAAATGTAAAATTTCTTGGTGATGTTCTGGTCTCACAATTAATGGCTCGTTATCTCGTCTTCCGAGAGCAAAGCCAGTTTGTGCGAATGATTAGCGCAATGTTGAATAGCTCTAAAGACCCTATACGAAGTACTTACAGGCGATCTCACAGGTGGTTAATGCAAATATCTAATGTGATCTTGCATGTGATCTTGCTTGTGGAAATTAAATATTCGTTTACGTGTAGATGTCCGTATATAGCCGGAGTGCAATGACAGCATCTTGGCGTGTCTTTAAACTAATCGTATGTAAGGTAAAATCTCATCTTAAATGCAACGATACGAAAACTATCCATTCCATTAAGTAAAGAATCTCGTCTCGGATAATACTATGCCACTTTCAAGATATACTGTTAGTCATCACACCGATTAAGGCATAGAAAAGCTGATTAGATGCAGTCGGTGATTATAGACATTCTATGGCCGCGGGATATCTTCCT
Organism: Beris chalybata; assembly: GCA_949128065.1. Taxonomy (NCBI): domain Eukaryota; kingdom Metazoa; phylum Arthropoda; class Insecta; order Diptera; family Stratiomyidae; genus Beris; species Beris chalybata. The sequence continues at coordinate 2,072,784 of OX421894.1, read as the reverse complement.
TTTAATTTATTTATACATGTCTTCTCGTATATTCGCACTAATATTTTAGACGAATACCTTTTTTTGTGAATAATTGAGACTATCTCGGCAACCTCGTTTCAAAACCTGTTAAATTAATTTTAGATTTAGATTTAGAAAATTTCCAGATATATTCTTCCTCTTTGTGCGAGTAACCAAGTTACTCTTCAACATCCCGACAAAAGCATCCTGGTATCATTTGGCTACAAGGTATGTTTTGAATTTTTAGAAACTATGTTTGCGGTAAACGTATATCCTTATGCGTATAGTTGTAAGAACACTATGCGAAGAATAATTGTTGCCTTTACGTATAATTTTTCCTTTCTTGATCAAAACTACCATACAACAGCCAAAAGTCGTTGAAAAAATAAAGAAGGTTTACGTAGTCACCAAAATTTAATTTGCTGTGAAATGATACACCCGTATACGTTGCCGTTTCAACGTATGTACATATACTCCACAACAATTTTCTTGCTTCTGGTAGATGGGTGGAGCTATACGTATGTGATTTCCCTTTCATGCATATGGCAATGATTCACTATACTTTTCAATAGCTATCTTACACATGGAGTTAAAAGGTCGTTTAAAATGTGGAGAATTTGGACGACTTTTCGACGGGCATGTTCCTGCTGTGATTCTTGTTTCCCTCATTAGTAGAAACTGGTAGAACTTCCTTTTTTCTAAGCAGTGTGAACCGTTTAAACTACACACTTCGAAGAGTTCTTTACATCACTACAAAACACCGAGTAAGGAAAAATAAAATTTGCAAGAATGATATGTTAAATCTTGTACGTTATATACATAAATAAGTACATGAACGAGTACCTACCTATGTTTATACCTTTCACGCTTGGTAGCACAACACAGTTGCAATGAATGGCACCTTCCTTCGTTACAACGAACTCAAGCAGCAAATACCTACTTATAACAACGTTTTATCTGAGGCGACAACTGGTGATAATATCGTTTTTTAATACAGTAGACTAAAGCCAGGAACAAAAAAGCAGTCATCATTAACAAAATGTATTCTGCTTGCGAGCGATCTGTCTAGATGCTTACCAACATAATCGCAATTATTAGGGTCATGATTAAATTTCGACGAGGCTTTATTTAATTCCCTTGGCTTGGTCCTATCCTACCACCAAACCACAAGATATGCTCTGAAACAAAAACCTTCTCCCTGCTTGAGCCAGTCTGCCCAAAAACAAAGGCCAAGCGTCACAGCCTTTACGCACATACAATCACTATGTAGTATCGATTATGGTATGGTGTTTTAGAAGCCGCAGGCTTTTCAGACTAAGTTGTGTTACGTGTTGTTGTTTTTTTTTTTCAGCTTTACACATCACAATACAATATCAACCACAGGTCTGAGACCTCATCTCGACCATGTCTCCATTGTTGTACCTATGTACCTATTTATGAGCAATGCAAGTTGCAAGAGCAAAGCAACCCTTCAGCTTCAGCCTTCAGTCCCCTCCCGGACAGCACATACCTACTTCTGAATTGTGGCGGAGATTCAACATTTATTGAAGCCTTGTTGGCTGTTTTAAGCGATCTTGTAAAGTCAGAATCACGTGGGAAGCTGCAAAGACGGAATTTCTGCTTGCTTGATCGGTGGCTGTAGGTTAGCTCCATCGTTTTCGTTTCATGCGTGACTGAGAATTCGCAACTACGACGGTGTGTCCTTGAAAGAAAAAAAAAATGATACGGAAAAGGTTGTCGAACGTTCAAAAGCTAGGCTCCACTCTTGGAGAAAATCGTTTTTAAGAAAAATCAGCGAGCACAACACTTTACTTTTGATTTTAGTACGGAGGAGACCAACTGTGCTTGTGAAGCCAGTCAATCTTCTATAAAGTAGGACGGAACCTTCCTCCATTCTGTTTTTCCTTAATAACTGGGGCTGACTGTGTTATTCTTGGATTTGATCAGGATGAACGACTTCTTTTTTCGCTGAGGGCTTTGCTTGAGCATACATAGGTTAAGGTATATATCTTAAAAGTACATATTTCATTAATTTAAAATTATGTTAATATACGAAGTATTTATCGAACTGATTGTCTTTAACTGAATTTACATGCTTTACCAAGCCTCGCAGTTAATAATAACGAAAAGGTTTTATGTACTGAACGCTTTACCTGTAGAAGAGAACTTTCAAAAAGTTCTTTGTTGATTGGATTGGGTATGAGGTTGTCCGAGATACTTGCTTACTTTTATTCCTCATTTTTATCTGTTTTCCTTTCCAACCGGTTACTCTTGGATCGTAATAGTTCTTTAGACCTCAGAGTCCAGACAGCAAGACTATGCACAAGAATGCACAAGATCTTCGAAGGAGATGATACTCTCCTGAGTTCTATAATCGCGTCTGGTTATATTCCATGTTCGAATATTTCGATCGGCACTTGTTTCGTGGAATAAGCAATAAGCGATAAATCTGTAAAAGAATTGAAAAAAGGTGTACTATAAAGAATATGAAGATTCAAATATGTATTTTTAAATTTATCGCTTAAATTGGTACTGGTTTTTGGCTTTGCAATCGGGTTTATTTGATATTCAAGAGAAATAATGTGCATAAAAGATTGTACCTGTCGGCGCTTCAATGCCAATTATCTTCATTTTTATGCAGAAAGAAGGAAGTTTTGATAGCAACATACTTTAAGCCCTATGTATGGACCTTGGGGTTTAACAACAACATTTAGATTATTTAGAAAAAATATAGAGAGTGAATTTTAATTAGACGTGATTTAAAACGACATAGACTATTGCTTTGTGTATACATAGTCGTTTCCTCCTTTATGAATATAAACATTCCTATCGTCTAGCGAACGTTCAATATTCCTTCTTTAGAGCAGATTGGATTTGGTTGCCTTATTGGAACCACCGCTACCGCGTTGGAAGCTAACTATATTAATTATTGTTGTTCTCGTAAATTAAATATTACTTAGGATTTTATTTTTATGTATGACCTAAAAACAGAATTAACATTAATCCATTCTTCAACAAATGACAGTGCAACAGAAACAATTTGCTATTGCGGTTTACGCAGATTTGTCTTTGAGATTCGGGCCTCGATACGTGTTTTTCTCTCATAAAGTCTAGTACTAACTAGAAACAAAACGAAATTTTGCGTTCGAGCGTAAGTTTTTAGTGGATTTTGTATGTGATTTAACTGAAAATTTCATTTTCGCTTCTAGTTCGCCCAGTACTAGGCTTAAGGTGTTTCAAAGAATATCGCAGGCAAAATAACTTCTAAATTTCTGCGAGATTTTTACAGATTTAACTAACCGAATTCACATAAAACAAATAGGAAGAAATATACAAATAGCAAACAAGCTTTATTCTCACGATAATTTCGTGGTAATACCGGTCAAATATGTATAAATCTGCGATATCTTTATGCGGCAATGATTTCCAATAATTTTATTTGTCTACAGATTATTATTTTTCAGCAAAATATTTAGCTTGATGGCGAATTTCTCAACCCGCTCGGCTTCTAGAGATAGCAGTAAACAACTTGTCCACGGATCATCTTCATAGACATGCAAACAACAAAATTAACTGCTTTTGTCCAACCAAGTATAATACCTGCATTCTGCATTGTCTTTATAGTTCGAATTGATCGTTATGAAACGTGGTAACTCCACCACCGTTGGCGATATTTAACTGCCAATGGGAGTGGGAGTTCCCATGTGCCGGACGATTTTCAACGAGTTAATCTATTTAGTTTTTATTTAGTTCATAGTTCATTTGTTTCAATAATACTTAAATATACCATATATGTATAAACACAATTTGTAAATATTGTAGAGAGTAGGCTAGAGCCTTTAGTTTTTAATTAATATTATTGTTTATAAGTTAAGAAAAATATACTCCAACACCAACATTCCATTTCCAATAACCATCCCACATCTATCTGTTACAGAAATCTAATCAGAATAAAAACAACATAAATAAAATTTTCTGCGCACCAAAGATTTTGCTTGGTGGAGGCATATGCATTTTTTACGTAAGGTGGGTAATTTTGATGTACATGTAACGGGATTTTAGCACAACCCAAGGGGTTGTATTTCGATTATTTTTAAAATAGTCGGCAAACGGGTAATAAAAATGAATGCTTATACAATAAAAAAAACTGCAAAAAATAATATTTTGCGATAGAGATATAAATACTGGAGATGGCAAGACGCCGTTTTTGTATGAAGTAGTTTGAAGAATTTTGATGCAAAATTTAACGATTTTGTATGGAGCGTTTGGTGCCAGGTTGCAGTGAAATGCAAGTAGTAGCTTAGAATTCAAATGTTTGGTGTTGTATTCAAGACCGGAGTGTAACACAAATGTAAATAAGATGCTAATAGTAGCAAAGTGTTTATTGCCAGTCTTTTGCGAGGAATCGTCCGGTTTCAAAACATTTGCAGTACATTTATCTCTATGCTCATCACGCTCGATGCGATTGGGCGCCGTGAGGATAACTCGCACTGTATCTTAGCTTTTGGATTAATTTTTTTGAAACATTCTCCAATATATTACGATTTTCTATCAATTCTAGCTTTTGATGGCTGTTCTCTACTATAAAAAAATGAATGTGTACTCGCTTCGTTCGCACAAGCACTAATACCTTCCATATCGTCATTAATTTCATCAAACCAAAATCTTTAACTGAGGATTGTTCTTTAGCAGCAATATTTTCACTTATTTTGATGTAAAAGCTTTGCGACCTAAACTTAAGCTCAACAATTTAAGAAATTATTTACGTTTCATTATGCTATTTAGACGATTTTTCAAGCAATGTACAGAAATGGGGAGTCAATACATAACATAGCTTACGCTGCTATATATTTGGCTACGGGAAAAAATTGGATTTATGATAAGTGTTAATATCCAACGAAGTTTTTTTTTTTAAGTTAATAAACGTTAATTGCAATCCATCGTATCAAACTGGTTTGCAATAAAAATGGCAGCAAGTGCAAGGTAACATCCACAGCGTTTGCGTTCAACGATAACAACTGCGCACCTAGAAGGATACTGCGCACAGTGCACTCCACTGAAGACTGTAACCAGTTTCAGCCAACATTGCATAGAATTGCATTTTTTTTTCTTGTTATTGTCGATGCAGTTGTCCAAAACCAGCACTATGATCGGTTGACCATATTTGCTGGAATTCCTCTTCATATTCTTTTTTATCTAAAACTATTAATACACATACCTCGTACCAACGACTTTTTCATTTTTTTCGGATAATTCTGTCCTGATGCTGGATGTGATGTGAGCGATCTTGCAGCGAGCGCACTACAGGTATGGCAATGGTGCAGTTTTTCATCTCGATTGGGATGCAATAGGTAGAGGCATCATCGAAACAAGTACGGTCTAAAGTATTTCCATTATTCCATGAATTTATGTATTATGCCTTGTCCATAATTGCAGAAAGACAATCGACAAGCGATCGTTGATTGAATTCCAATTCTGTTCTTATTCTCGTTATTCTCGTAGCATTTTTTTTTTACCTTTTGAAATGCACCTTCACTACTAAGAGATTAAAGGACTCGTCCCCATGATGTGGCAACCCCTTTCGGTTTTCTCATCTTCGAAAGGTTTGTGAGCTGAAAGTAAAGGAAAATAAATTAATTAATAGAATGATGCCTTTGTTTCTTTTTTGGAATTTTATACGAATTGTCCTAACCAATAGGAGGTGCCAGCACCAATGATATTTATTATCTTGGGTAAAATATTCTTTAGTTTGTAAGTGCATGATATATTCTCCAGCTTGCGCATTGGAAACGGTTGATGGCTATGAAAATGTAAAAAGTCAAACACTAATAAAGATTCCTTCTTAAAATTCGATAATAAATGCAATTACAGTTGAAATGGGTATAAGGTTTGAGAATTATACTTGCTTATACATATGTAGATACACTCCGGAACCCTTTCCTCTCTTTTATTACTAGAAATTGACAGAAAATATTATGGCTCCGATTTAAAGACATTTTCAGGTTCTAGAAATCTCATAGTATCAATAAAAAATTTAGAAACTTTCTTATACAATTTGCCGTCTCTGAAAATAATATTATTCGAACAAAACCGGAAAATGGTGAGATGTAGCTCCATCTCCAAGTTACGATAATTTCATTCATTTTAGTTCTGCACTATAACTCAAATACACTTCGAACAGAATTGAGTTAGTGCGACCACTCCTTTGGGAAGCTCTCAATATAAAAGTCCTTAAAACATGTTTTCACAAATGATTACTGATAACTGTCTGATATAATTTTGTATTCATATTCGCCCAAAATCCGGCCTAGTTTCCACTTACCTTTAGAATCCTGTTGTTGATGATACTGCATGCCATATTATTAATTTTTAGCAAACCCTGTAAAGTGTCTGGCGTTGAAATTACAATATTACATGAGTTCGATTGAAACATTAGTTCTCGAACTTTCTTTATAATAATAAGTAATTTCAGGATTTTTGGATGTACAGGAGGTGTAAAGGAGTCACAATTTTTGCCATCCCTTAGGTTTGATAAGATATAAAGTTGATTATTACTTCTACGAGTATTTCATGTAAAAAACAAAAACAAAAAAAAAGTTTCACAATTTTTAGCATTGCAAATCAATTTTTTATCTTGTTTCTTCCGAGTATAAGTATTGCTTTTTTGTACTTGCGAGGAAATTCTTTTCACTGTTGGTTCGGTTGGCGAGCGAACCAAATACATTTTAATCAAGAACACTGACCACTGAGACTGCTTGCAACTGTAAACTCATACACCCAACTTCTACCTCTCTTAATAGAATTGCAACAATATTTTAAAACTTAATTATCTTTTCTTACTGAGCTTCTTGCTGAGCAAAAGAACATCATAGATTCTTTCAAAAAGCCAATAATATCTGTATTTGTTCACATTATTATATTCATGGAAAGATATTTTTAAAATATGAGATAACGAAAAATATAAATCCAAAGAGTAAAATCTTAGTTAACTAGCTACTTCTACAGTAAGGACCTGGAGTGCTTATCTCGTATGGATCGCTGTTCATTTTCTTTTGATTTAGATCGACAGTTCCATCAATATACTCGACACGAAGGCTTTCCTCCGCCTGTTTTAAATAATCAAAAATTACATTGTTAAAATCAGTAAAGACAAACTATTTTATTACGTTTCAAATTACCTGAACATGGGGACTCCAAATTTTTATCTCATGATCAATTCCACTTGTCGCTAGAAGGCATATGCTAGGATGAGGTTGTACACAGTTCACAATAGCCATATCACCCGTATAGATGCTTTTGATTTTGTTTGTTGGTCGTTCCCATATGAAGAAATTGCAATCATCCGACCTATAGAAAGAGGAAATGTCAGGTGATTAAGTTTGAGCGAATTTACGGAAGCCTGAATGAATGCATTTATTCTATTAATTCATTTCTTTTCCTCAACTTTCAGCTTCAACTAGCAAAGAAGATAGATGATAAAAACAAAAAGGTATTACCCGGCTACAATATAATCGGCTCCGAAATAATTCGCTTCCTTAATATCTGTTGTTGTGTTGCAATGGCCAACAAATCGTTCCTTATAATCTTTCGCTTTCGATCTCAAATCCTAAAATTCAAAGAGTTAAAACCGTTAAACAACCACACAGCTGTAAATTTTCTTACTTCTTCAATATCTGAAATTTCTAAAAATCCAATCGCATCGGGTTCATTTTTGCGACTCTGTAAAAGAGACACTATTAATATTTATTTAGATTTAGAAATCACACACTACCTCTGCTGACATAGAAATTTCCTTTTTCAACATCATAACTCCATGGTTATTTGCGTAGTTTGGAAAGCGAACTATTAGCTCTTTCAAACAACTATCGGCTTCTTGAATTCTCCCTAAATCATGAAGCGCTCGGGCTAATCGAAAATGCGCTTTAATATATGAAGGATCAAGTTTTAAGGCTATATGGCAATCTCTTAAGGCAGCATACACATCACCATACCTACATAAATCACAATATTAAAAGAATACACCGAAATACTTATCCCTCTTCGATCATACCACAATCGTCTCATTAATGCTGTTGCCCTATTTAGATAGAAAATCGGACAGTCCGGCGCCAATTGAATGGCATGAGTGTACTCATCAATGGCTCGCAAATATTTCTCGTTTTCAAGGAAATCATTTCCCTAAATAAAAAGGTTTGATACAGTTTCATGCTGAAACATTTATAAATATTTAAAAAAAATACCCGCTTTTTGTATATTTCCACATGTTCGGGTAGCTTCCTTTTAGTAGGAGCCGTTTCAGTTGAGCAATCATCACTATGATATTCGGGTAAATCAAGGAACTTGAGATTGAATAAAAGTCCTTTATAACTGAATATAATTTCGAATCTTGAAAACAACTTACAACTGGCGGTTGGGCGCTATTAATCTCATAAATATAAATATGCTCCGAACCCATGTTCACCAACAGTTCTGTTCCATCCGAATTGAATGTCAGATATGTTATGGCTTTATTATCGTATCCCGAAAACCCAGGCGTCGAATTCCGACTGAAGTGACCAGGACAGAAATATGTGACACACCCACTAGGTAAGTCACGTGGTGGTTTCGTCGTTTCTATCACATCCAATTTGATTTTTCGTCTATCGTAGAGTCTTGCATACGAATCACTTGCACCAACGGCAATCAGTTCAGGTCTAAAATTAAATCTCTCTTAAAACAACCTGTTCGATAAAAGCAAACAAACAAACACCAACCGTCTCGGATTCACTGAAATGCACTTTCCTTCCAAATAATTTCCTAAATTTACCAACAAAACTTTGCTATCCAATCGGCATTCGTGTTGCTCTCGAATATCAAATTGTCTAAACAAAATCCATAAGAATATAAAAAATCTCGCAGTCACCTAAAGAAAATTCTTACAAAACATTTCCGTCTTCACCAACTGACCAAAAAAGAAAAGGTGTTTCAGCTGCAGTTGCCAATCTCTTTACGCGACTTCGATGGCAAACACAATGCCATATCGTATCACTATTTCGATTCAAATCATACACGTAAATACATTGATCACCGGCCCCAGTCACCATAAGAGAGTTTCCACTTTTTGGTAGAAACTAAAAACGGAACGGAAAATCGGCTTTTGTTTTAAGTTGTGATAGATCTTTTACCTTAACTGAAAAAATATTTCCGGTGTGTGGCGTTTTCAAATCTTTTATACATTTTCCTGTTTGTACAGTTTGCATCCCGTCATAGCTGGTGCGTTGAAAAGGATTCCAAAGCATTACGTGAAAATCGTCGGAGCCGGATGCCAATAGTCTATAAGAAAAATTAATAATAGCAAAAATAAACAATTTTTAACATAAACTAAAAAAATCTAAGAACCCTAAAAGGTTTACTAAAACGAAAATGGAATTATTATTTTTTTTTTTTCGAGACGTTATAATTTTTGCAGTGGCATTAAGATGATATTTTCGACATGAAGACCTCATCTACAGGCTGTTTTTGTAAATCTTTGCTAACGGTAAATATGTAAATTTGAAATAACAGCACGAAGTGAAAATTTCAGCATATTGTCAAAAAATTATGATTTTAGTTCCGGCAACTTTTTTCGACAAAGCACCTAATCAATGTAATTAATGTAAAATAAAAATTTATTCATATTTGAGCTATTTTGAAGCACAGTTCAATATTGACTTCCAGTTATTATATTTTTCTAGGATCTAGTTATACCGATATTTTTTGTTATGTAATGAGAAGATGCAACAAGAAGAAAATTGAAGAACTGTTTTGTTTCTTAAAGGAAAAGGATCGAAAAATGGCCAAAGTACAAGAAACTGTGTCACTTTCTGGGAGATTTTAAAAAGTTGGAAGGAATCTAATAGAAGAGAGGTTACATTCTTACAAAAATAACCAAACTGAAATTAGGAATATTATGCTTAGATAAAAAATGGGACTTTTTGGGTCACATCAAGCTGGTCATACTGTCCGCCGTCCAGCACGTATTTGAAGACTCGTAACTAGCAGCTACGTATTTAATTCAATAATAAATACGAATTTGAATAGTGGATAGATTTGGTGGATTCTTTAAGTGGTGAATTTTTGTAGGGTACGGGTATGAGAAGGAGGTCCGTGAATTGTTTTACACGGTTTGTATATCTGAGGAACCGCTTACGAAAGGAAATTGAGCCTGGAACTTATATAGAACTATGGTAATCGAGAAAGTCAGCGGCAATAGCCAGACCAATGATCCCCAACTATCTTTGGGGCAATGCGAACCACTCCTACTGCAACACTTGAATTGATTCTAAATCGTTTGCCTTTACACTGTAAGTTTAAAAAGCACCTGCATACGATTGGGCTGGTTTCAGACGATATTCGCAGATTGTGCGAAGAAAACGAGGAAACTGCAGAGCACGTTCTATGCGATTGCGAAAAACTCGAGCACAGAAGACTCAGACTTGAAATTTAGAACTTACGTTGGGATACAGTGGTGGCACGTTTTAAAAAAATAATTTAAAGGTTGATGGTTGGGTCCTAATGCGTTAAAATCTGTATATAATGACTTAGAAGTTACATTATAAGGAACTGAAAAGAATTCTAAATTAAGTTCTCATTTCTAGACTTGAAATAATTCAACGCCAACACTTACTTGCCATCATCGCTCCACTCTAGACAATTCACACATCCATTGTGTCCTTCAAGCACCAGTTCCAATTCGATCCTGTCGATCAAATGCGATGCGCTCTGCATCCGATTGCGCACCGACAACTCGACATCTTTATACTGACGGTCGTAAAATAATTTCAGCGTATTTATGCATTTCGGATCGTTCGGTTTCCGATACATCGTAAACGTGATTTTTTGTTCCTCAAATCCAACGACACAATTCCATAAAATCTATACACGAAAAACAGCCGCAAAGAATTTCCAATACCCCATGAACAGCGAAAACGCTCGTTCTCCTATGGATCGACGGGACGGCAGCTTTGCACCTCGAAACAGCACCCGAAAAACACACGACAAAGTGTCGACGACTTTTTGATTTAATCGAGTCCGGCTCGTTGATCTCTTGGTTATTTTATTTCGATACTGCGACAATTGACAAGATCCTTTTTAGATTAAATTTTTTGATAAGACGAGTGCGCGATATGGAAAAAATATTGCAAAGAAATGGACTTGACTCTAAAGTGGCAGCCACACAAATATCCAATAATAATAAATAAAATTACCGGTGCTGCCAAGTAGACAAGTAATGGGAATGACGGCCAAGTTCGAAATGGGCCAAATAAATAAATTGCAAGCACTGAACCTCACCAACTATGTAATCTATTTGTTTTATCATTAGTTTGGTTGAATTATTCTTCGACTTTATTATTTTAATCCGAACAAAATTATAAAGTCCAATAAATATACTTATAAAATTTAGTGTGCCTTTAAAGGAGCCACTTTAAACGATGTAGACTGTACTGTATCGTGACAATTTGTTGACAATGACGTCTGTCAAACGGTTGGTTGGTGATGTGTCAAATGTCAATGAAGAATTGGTAAAATTTAGTAAATTAATATTGAAATAAAAATGCCGAATGCAAATGATTTGTTTGCACTGCCGGCAGGACCAGCAGAACTGTGCTTCGATAAAAATGAGTTCATGAAGGTAAGCCATTGTGTGAAATAAAAACAAAGTGTTTCTGAACTTGCTGTGGATTTTTTTTATATTTTTCGCGAAATGATTATTAATAAATTCCAATGTTTAATAACCGTGCTAAACAAACTTAATCCGATAAAGTAATAGCGAGTGGCAATATTTTTCGCTCACTTCATCACTCAAATCCTAGGACCCACTATGCGCCAAACTTGAAGAACTTTAATTCGAAATGCAAAGCCAATTGAATTAATGGAAAGGAACGTCTGAATTTTTCAATCCTATTTTTTTCTTTTCAGAAAACCTTTTCCGTAGATGATTTCCTACACGAGCACCGAAATGCCGCAGCACTGGAGACGATACGTGACGATCTTGGTATCTATCTGAAAGTGCTTCGATCCGCAATGATCGAACTCATCAACGAAGACTATGCTGACTTCGTGAATCTTTCGACGAACTTAGTCGGGCTCGATCAATCGATCAACGGCATTCAAACGCCACTGGAGCAACTACGCGACGACGTTCTCAACATCAAACTGGTGCTCAACGAAAACATGAACGAGATCAACGACTGCATCAATCAAAAGAAACTGCTTAGGAACTACAAGAAGAACCTAAAGAGCTTAGCCAAAGTGCAGAACTCAATAGGCAAACTGTCCGGTCTGCTGGAAAGCCAGCTAAACTGTAGCGATATCAAACCGGTGATGCTGGAACGGGCCGCCTTAGAACTCATCCAATTACAATTCCATGCCAAGTTCTGCAACGATTACCTAGATACCGCTCAGACCGAGAAAGCAAGAAGTCTGCACACCGAATTGTTGTCAAAAATACGCGCCTATTTTCTTAACGCCTTAAATTCAGACGCCGACTCGCTGGAACGATGTTTAAGAATTTACGCGACACTCGATGAGTGCGAAGTGGCCGAAACCGTATTTCGCGACGATATTGTCGGGACCTACATGGACAAGAAGATCTCCGAGAACACGTTGCAAAATTCGGCGCAGGGACTAGTTGGAATCTACAATCAAATATTGGATTTCATTTCGCTCAACATGAAAGACCTGCTCCTGCTCACACACCACACTGACAAAGTGAAAGGCTTCGACTTTCTGGTAAACAGTTTTTGGCGAGAGGTCGAACGTCGTCTTGAATCGCATTTAGCTTCTATATTTGCGCCCGGAAACCCCGATTCATTCTATTTGAAATACAAAAGCACCGTGGATTTCCTGGCCAACATCGAAACAATGCTTGGATCCGAACAAGCTGTAAAAGCTTTCCATCAGCATCCGCAATACAAAAGTTTCCAGTCGCGATGGAATCTACCGGTCTACTTTCAAATTCGTTTTCAAGAGATCGCCGGACAACTGGAAATTACGTGCGATCAATCGCTCACCGAACAAACGATCAGCAAAAATATCACAAGCGATCTGGAATGTGTTCCACTCCAAATCGCCCTGACTTGCATCACAAAATCGTGGAGCGACGGCATCTACATACCGCAGTTATTTCCGAAATTCTGGAAACTCACCGTTCAAATTATCTCACGAATTACACGATGGATTGCGCAATCGATTAAAGACATCGATAAGCAAAATGCCATCGAAAATAAGCCAAATAAAATTCTGTTCTTAATTTCGTTGTACAAGGACGGGAAAGTTTTCATTAAAAACTTCCCGAGCATATTGGCCGTTGCAACATCGAAAATGCCGATTGAAATTCAATCGCATAGTTCGCTGCTTACGCGATGTATGCAGGAAGCAGAGAGCGATTTATTCGATCAATTGAACAGCATTGAAAATGTGTTGATCAAGGAGATTTCTAGTAAAAGCGCGATTAATATCCGACAAGTTAGCGATATTCCGCGATTGTATCGGAAAACTAATCGTGACGTGCCAAGTAAACATTGTGCATATGTCGAGAACATGATCGAGCCGTTCAATTCGTTTCGAAAGCAGTTTACCGACGATATTGGCGTCGAGAAGATGCAGGAACTTTTTCTTAAGTCATTTTCGAGGATTACTGTGCAGTAAGTTTGATTGAATCTATTTGTTTTTCATATTCCAGCCAATAATTCTCTTCTCTTTTTGCTGCAGATATTTTAAAGCCATCGAAGAAGTTCTCACATCCGTACAAAAAACCGAGGAATCATTACGGCGCTTGAAAAATCTTCGTGAAAAAACAACAACGACCGCGAGTTCACAATCAATAACCGACCGCCAAGGAATGTCCGACGACGATAAAATTAGGCTACAATTACAAGTCGATGTTAAACATTGGACGAGCGAAATCGAAAGTAACGGTATTAAACGTTTCGATGTCGAAAAATTAGGCGAAACATTAAATTTAGTAGAAGATACAACCAAAATTAACAAAGCCAGTGATAAACATTAAATTTAAACAAAAAAAAAAGTAATATTATTAAAGTTCTGTTCTGTTAAAAGGAAACTATTGTAAAAGTCGTGCATTGTTATTTGATTTTATGTCATAAAGAAGAAACCATTTTATACGAAAACGTTTTTCCATTTCATTTAACAGCTGGTTGGAAATAAAACGCAATTTACCTATTTTTATCACTTTCTTATTTTGAAATGACCACCTCCCTGCATTAACTTTCCGTCTCATCCTTTAACATTTGCTCTATTAATCGCTTCCGTTCTTCGGCCTGTCGCATTTCCCGTAGCACCAGACTTTCAAAGTCGACATTGGTAATTGTACTTTTGCTATTCTGTCCATGTTTTGAAGGTGCCTGTCCAATCCATTGCAATGTCAGTGGGTTCGTCATGTTACCCTTTTCATAGTTAACAGCCATTTCGCCAGCTTCCATAGTCTTAAATTCGACCAGTGCACTGCCGGTTTTCTTCGACGAAACAACAATTGCCACAATGTCTCCGTACTTCTTGAGGTATGTGCGCAGTGTTTCTTCGGAATAGCCGCCGTTTGTCGCGTCGCTTTTCGATGCATTCCATTTGATTTTAATGCGATGCTGTGACGAATCATAATCTGAAATTTATTCGCAAATTAAAATTGTTTTTTAGTAGGACGCCGTTATCAGTGCAGAGTAGTATAGCTGTTTTTCTTTTCCTATGTCGCTAATCTATTCTACACTGGATAAGTGAAAAATATTCTCAACTTACAATTTTCTTTTTTCAAGCGCTCATCACGAAGCTGCTGGCGCATGAGTTCTTGTTCTTCTTCAAGCAAACGCGATCCTTCTTTTCGCAATCGTTCGATTTCATCCCGGAATTGATCTTCGGCCGATTTGTGTACGCTGTAGTTTTGTGACGAACCTTTTACTAGTTTCGAAGTTGCTTCCTTTTCCCGTTGTTCCAAGTCGGCTTTAAGTTTTTGCCGTTTACTGTCGAGTTGCTTATTTCGGAGCTCAGCAGCTTTCTTCGCATTTATCACCTTATCATAGGCAGCTCGAGCTGAAGCATCGGATAGGATTTCTAGTGCTTTGGCTAATTCGTGAAATAGTTCCGCTGCTTTTGGATTATCTGGGTTTTTATCTGGATGGCATTCGAGTGCTTTTTTGCGGTAGGCTTTTCGGATCTAATGAAAAATTTACGGAGTTAATTTTAAAATTCGGTTCAGTATTAAAAAAAGGTAAAAGCCAAATGGGGACGTAGCGACAATAATCCCATCCACAGGACTTTTCTATTATTTGAAATCCCTCCTCGATTGTGGCGTTTCTTAAGGATTCTAATCCAGAGCTCGTTTTTTGCTATAAAGTACAGCAAAGGTTTGATTCTCGGTATTGTTCCAAGTTAACCGAATGCTCGTAGTAATTGCTAATTTTCTTACAAACTTGAATAACAAACCCTGCTGACGGAAATGAAGCAGATTAGGTCTTCTATCAGAATTAAATGTTTGCAAAAAGAAATAAATAAAGTATGGATGCGAAAGGGCGCCAAAGTTTAGGATCCAAACTTTTTACACTTACCTCGCCTTGGGTTGCACTAATGTCGACTCCAATCAACCCATAAAAGTCAATATCACTATATTTTTTTACGTCAACCATTTTCCTATTTAATGCTTATTTTTAATTCAACAAACAAAATTTTAAAATATCAAGTGAATGAATACAAACGATTGTAATGCGACCAACCAACCAACAACCAACCCCCCAGCCGCTCGCCTAAAAAAAATTTGACAGTTCTAAATTTGACTATTGTAAATTGATGTTGCCTTTGCCTACCTATGTTGCAGAGCATATTCCTCGCAACATTATAACTCGTCTGTCGACAGCTAGGTGGCTACCGTTGCCTTTAAATTAAACGTCAAAGTTGTAAATAATTTTTTTCGAAATAGTGAAAATCATCTCCGCCAAACATTTTTTTAAAGGGACCATAAAGCAGCCAAAAAATGATATCACTCCGTCGATCAGTAGACTTTACCGGATACACAGCACTAGTACCCAGCATTGGAGTTGGAAATGTCGCACAATTATCTATCGATTTAATTGTCGCAACACAGAAGCTCGAACGCATTGGAACCGGCTGGCACCAGGCTCTGATGCCGGTCTTCGGTCCGCCCGCATATCATCACGACAATGTGAACAAAACTACCTCACTGGAACTATACATTAACGAAAGCGCGAAACTTGCAGTCTTTCAAATTCGATCACCACTGGTGGCCGCCTTTGTCGACGACTTTCACCAGCAGCTCATCGCCTTTCTGGCCGACCAAAAATTCGCTGAAGTCTTCGTCCTGACCAGCAGTCACGCATACGAAAAACATTCGGTCGAGACTACACCGTTTGAGTATGTTGCCAACGAACGATTCAAGACACTACACAAGGACGAACTCAATGCATTGAACTGGACCGAATTCACACGCAATGTCGTTCATGGCGGCGGGAATGGGCTAAAACTGTTGAATGCGTGCACTGAGAAGGAAATTCCTGGTTTTCTGCTCTTCAAATTTGTGTCGGAAGGTGATAATTCGCCGGATGCTTCGCAACTGGTTGGCGAACTGAATCGGTTGTATAAAATGTTCGAAGGAAGCGAAGGCGGACAGGTGAAGCTGACGATTCCGTTATCGTGGAATTTACTATTTGGCAATGAACCACCAGAATTGATATTTTAAATCTAAAGATAATAAAGGTTTTATGTTCGATGGACTTATTATGTTTTTTTTACAAGGTTCGATCGTCATCAGTTTTCGGTCTATTTTGGCATAGAGATATCCTTAGCGTCTTCAAGCTGGTTAAGTATTTCATGCAAAAAATTTACTTTTCTCTATTGACATCGTCTCTTTATTCAATTAGTTTCCCTCCAGAACTCTTACCGGCAACAAAAACTCTTAACCAGACAAAATTGTCTTCACATTTGAGAAGATCGGGTTCTGCCTTTAACAATTTATTAAATCATTAATTGTAGTGAACGGCTTTGTGGCGATATTTTGATTGCCTGATAGAGATATTCTGTTAAATATTTACCGATCTTGATCCACATTAGATTGAATGCGATATAGAAAAACTGATTTAGTTTTAAATCAATCACTCACGATATGTAGTTCTAGTTTCCACAAGCGGGGCTCTGACCGCCTCCCCCTTCCCAGCAGTTACGCCACTGACATGGGGTCGGGATACCATCAGAGTCCTACGAATTTAGCTTCATAGTGTGGATTAAGAATACAGTAAGACCCCGCTTAACGCGGGGGATACGTTCCATCAAAGTAGAGCGTAAAGCGAAACAGCGCCAAACGAGGCTATCCGCTATCTTAATAAATGTATAAATTTATACTTACAATAATGTCAACAAATGTGTCAATTGATGAAAATGCGTCCGTACAGCACTGCACCAAACAAGTACATATTTGGAAACCTAGTGCTGCGGACAATTTCGGGGAATCCCCGGGTTGAAATAAAAGAGCGCTAAACGAAACAGCGTTAAGCGGGGTCTTACTGTACATATTTTGAAGTTTGCATCAATAAATTCTCACCCTCTGGGGATGCTTATAAGGACAACACCGTACATGAACGATTTTTTTTTTTGCATTGTAGGAACAGTAAAATTGCACTCAAATTTTGTTCCTTTCCTCTTAGCATTTACCTCATTTTTACCACGGCTGTCTTTTATGTCGACTCGTAGATATATATTTACTAGGAACTGAAGGATATCAAGTAATACTCAATAATTAAAGTATGAGCAAGCCCAAAATTTGGGACGATTAGAGATAGAGATTATAATTTCAATTAAAAAAAACAAGTATAATGATAGATCACTAATTAAAAAAATTGCATGCACTCGAATGAGATGACAAAATCATGAAGAAAACCGCATTCGTTTGATTTGTTATTATTTTTATATTCTCTTTATTAATAAATATACAGCAAACTACAAAATAATTTATCAATCAGCATCTGCTTGTTCTTATGATTTTCTTTTTTTTCTTTTCAAAGAACAGATAAAATAATTATTAAAAAAAAATATTGTATTTTTTTTTTAATATCATATCATACATTTTATTGTTATCTTGTTCTTTTAACGAAAATATTATAAACGTTAAACTCTTTACTACAACACCAAGATGGGCATAGTAAATAAAGTTATAATTCTTAACAATTTAGAACAAGGATAAAGTCGACTCGATCTCCATCTTCTTTTGTTCAGTTAATTTCTTAATTTTGCCATGTTTCGTTCAAGTTGATCTCATTTTTGATAATTTCTTAAACGTCTCCTCGTTTACCAATTGCATTTTTATGTGCTTATGAATATCAAATTTAAATAATGCAAAAAATACTAAAGAAACAGCAATTCAATAATTATTAATTGAGAGTGTGGCTCGCCCTCGCAGAGCGTTGCACCCGATTTATCAAAATACAAGTCGTATCCAAATTTTTTTTTTTTGTAAAACTTTCCTAATTAAATTCTTAAATTTTAAACTCACAGTTTTATTTCATGTCTTAAAAATTTTCATTCTATTAGCAGTCCATTTTTTTTATTACACTTCACAGTTGGTTTTCTTTTTAATTTCGTATAAAATAGCAAAAATGATAATTTAATAATTATCAAACTGATCTAACTCGATCTGTTTTCTTTTTCTGATTATGTAACTTTTTCAATCTTAGTCTTATTCGGTTCTGTAAATTTTATACTTGTTCGCTCACATTTAATTCAAAGAAAAACAAAAAAGGAACTTAAGTTTTATTGCTAACGAAAGCTAATCAATCGTTTCACAAATAATTTGCCTTAAGACTATTAGTCACGATACAAAGATGGAAACAATACAAATTTTAAAATATTCTAAATTCTTGAAATTGAGTAACGAACGATGTTTATTCTCAATGATTGAGTAGTACTTTTAGACGTTTCTAGAAAATATCTCAAAAGTGTGTTTCACTAATATAAGTTTTTTTTTGTTAAGCTAAAGTAATTCACCTTTTTTTTATTGCTTTTAGTAATATGACGAGACTTTCACTTAGGCCGCTTCCAAAACCAGTCGACGAATTTATAAATCAGAATCTATTGGACACACGCAACTCGTTTACAAATCTTTTCCCGATTATACTGAGACTCTTTTGAATTGAATCCTACGTTCTTATAACCCCAATTTACGCACGAAAATCAAGTGCAAAGCTCTATTCCAGCAGGTCAAACGAAAGGAAAGATTCTGATGCTCTATAGAAGAACCAAACTCGCATGAACCCACCTATAAAAAAATCTTTGTTATCGGGAGCGTTAAGGTTATTGTCCACGCTGATGTTATCATCAATTTAAAGAAATTGGAAATGAAGATATCAGTTAATAATCTAACAAATTATTCCAATCAATTAGTCACGATCTTTATGTGTATAACAATAAAACAGAACCGAAATTTCAATTCAACATAGTATACACAATTTCGTTTGATTTCCCAACTCACACTGCAAATTAAAACTGTTTTTTGGATATCACCAAATATTATCACCACTTTTCTTTTCATGAATCACATCTCGTCCTCGAATTAGCTTGTCTGCGAATAAATTAAAGAGTCAATCGTAGTATCCATTTGGATGGTTGATTGGTTTAAGAGACAGCCCTGTCCTCCAGACAGAACTCAATTAGTTCAGAAGCTGTTTTGGAACCACAAACTCGTGTTAAACCTGGATGTTAATGTTTGTTGTGACTAGGGAATTCAAAAAGATGAATAATGTGAGAAAAATTAAATGAAAAAAGTGTTGTTTAGGAAAAGTAATAACTCTTGAATTTTCTTCCTTGAAATCTCCATCAGGTCCCCGTAGAAGGGCAAAGTGCTCGCTCTCGGGCTCTATCTAAAGCAAAAGAAATCAACGAGCGACTATCGCTCATTAGTGTCCTGGCAGCCGCGGCAGTGTACATTGAATAAAATGCCCAATTGGGCTGCATGATCCCCAATTGGCTTGTAACCTATACTGATCGCCGTAATTCTGGAGTATCGATTTACCTATGTGTAGATAGTACCCGCAATTTTATGATGAGTTAGTTCATGCCATATTTACGGAAACTGAAAAAACCTCGTTCATCTTGCGTGATACCGAAACGATCAAATCGATAAATTGCAATATCCTTGCATCGGCTTAAAGGCGTAAGTCCTTCTGCGCTATAGAGATTTGTGGCTTCTCATAGTCCGCAAACGTCGTCTGAAATTAATCACAAATTTACGCAGCCCAAAATTTTAAAAAGCTCGGAACTTCTTTCTTTTAATGTCTCCATGAACAACTTAATTTGCCTATATCACGCTGTTTATGATCATTCCGGTTTATCTTTCGCAGTCGCTGTTTGTTCACTTGTTTGTTGACTTGTTCACTTTCCATACTGGTGCTTTCAACAAAAATCCCTATCTTCGTATTGAGACCATCATAAAGTGAGCTCCAATTTTCTACCACATAAAAAGTACAATCCCAATTCAATTCTACAGTTTAAATGAGCTCAATAAACTTCATAGCATTCCCGACAAAAAATTTTTTTTTCCATTTTGCTCCCTAAGTTCCCCAAAATCGAAATATTTCGGATCCATTCAATTTTCTCGTAAAAAAATTATTTGTATAATTTATAAAATTTCCAATTTGATAATTACCTTAAAAAATGGCGCACACACATTTTACTCTTCTCGCTAATCGACAATTCTCGAATCAAGAGATTCATTTGTTTAATTCGGTCTTTTCAATTTTTAAAGTTTATATTTTTAGTGAATAAGAAAATTTTCTTGTTTTATTATTAAAACTTTGTATCTTTATATTCTTAAATTTATTATTACTTTTTTTATGATAATATAATTTGTTTTTGTTGAATATACAGTTTTTTATCGTTTCATTTAATATATACTATGATTTTTGAATTTTTCATGTCTCGTGGAAAAATATATTTTTTGTTTTCTTTATTAGTATTTTGTCTGTATCACTACGAATTTAACTCTCTCATATTATTTTCTATATAGATCTGCGTGGATTTTGTGTTTTATTTTTAGTAAGCGTCGGTTATATACCGTATTAAATAAACGTGATTTTTTTTATTGTTTTGATTCATTTTGTCTGTTTTGCTTTATACACTACTTTCTTAGAAATCTCTTTAACTTATTGAACTAGCTGATTAATTATTGACAATTATAGCATATAAATTGATTTTTTTTACATATTTAGGATTTACAGCTTATAAGAAATATTTCAACGGTTAAGTTCTTGTGTGTGGGTATTTAATTCAAAAGTAGACTTCAAGTCTTAATCGTATAAAAGAATGGAATCAACTCTTATGTCACTGTCCCTTTTTTAAGTTTGTTCTTAACTAGCATGCGTGTAAACACTTTTGTAAATGCATACGAAATTCACATCTTTCGCCAACACACACAGCACATTATTTACAGATATTTACACTGTACTTATAAATATATTAGATAGGAGATAGTTATGAATAATAGCAACAAAAACATAAATTTTACCGCGCAATACTGAACTAATAAACATAAAACCAATCGTTAATTAACTACGTCTATGTACGATACTTCAACTTCGAAAATAAACTAAACAATGATTAATATTGTCAACAATCACTTTTAATTTTTGTCCTGTAGTTTGTGAGAAAACATAACTTATTTTTTTTTTTAGTATACTTGGGGAAATTAATTTAATTTCTGTATCACACATTTCTAGCCAATCACTGAACTGTTTTTTGTTCCTCATCGAAATAGTAAAGTGTTCGAAAATCAAAAAAAAATAGTCGAACGGTTGATTTCAAAGAGGACGGAAAGGGAACATTTTACAACAATTTTTCAACAACTTAATAAAAACGTAAACAAATTAAAGAAATGAAAACAGTGGACGTCTACGCCCATTTATCATTTTCAGCCAGCGTTGGAATATCCGGTTGAAGTTTAAGATTCTGTGCAGTTGGATCGTAATGTCCAGCCAAGTAGTAGGTATCATTGTTGTCGTATATGGACTGATATTTCTTGGGATCTTGACCAAATTTTTTAGTGTACGGCTCCAAGGGTAAGACTTCGCACTTATGTGAAATCGTTTGTACATCATTTTCGTCTTCGTGCGGTGACTCGAATAAAGCACCCTGCAAAAACAAATTGAGATATCAATGTTAGTTTTTGTGTATTTAGTTATTTTATTCATATAATGCTGGTTAAAAATTATTGAAGTATATTTCAATTTCGAGGTTGCTTCCTCTCAATCACGTGGTCCAAATCGTCCGCGGTAAAGTTTACTTTTATTTGAAAGAGACTTAATCCGTCTTGTTATTAATCAGCAAGACTTTCGTCATGCGACCAGCTTCATTGCACACAAAGAGTGGTTTTCTCCTCAAACTAATTCTAATAAAAACCTTTGTACAAGACTCACCGGAAATTTCAGATTTGGACATCCAAGTGTTTCCTCGGGATGATAAAACCACTTAACACGAACAACCTTATTGCTAGCCGATGTTTCCCACATCGATTCAATACGACCGATATATGGTCGATCGGGTCGTCCTGTCGACAGAAATACCGCACTATCTCCAATCTAAAATGTAACAACGATAGAATTAAATATCAATTTCATGCGATTTATGTTCCGAACAAGAACACACCGTAATTGCTTCTTTGCCCCGTTGAATAGTCTTGTAAAACTGTTTCTTGCCACGTCCCTTCGCACCGTTTCGTTTGTATCCTTTACCGGACCATCCCCACAATTGCCGCGCCGGTAAAAATGCAGCTATCTTACTGTGATTATCAGCTGAATTTTGTCGTTCCTTTTTCTTGCCGGGCTCCTAAAGAAAAACAGTTTAATTGGTAAAAAAAACATCGCAACCAAAATTTAAAGAAGCTTACATATATTGAACCCGAACTTTCAGTAATCGACGATGCAACTTCCTCCTCGGTCATGGTGTCCTCTTTAGCGTTTGGATCGAAATCTGTTTCGCACGGTGATTCTTTTTTCGAATCCGTTGTTTCCGCTTCGTTCGGTTCCCCGTTCTGTGATATGCTATCGTCTTGCTCGATTAAGAACTCATCGTCAATTACCGAAGCGTCCAGAGAGTAATCGGCATCCTGAGACGAATCCACCACCGGCGTGGTTTCGCGATGATGATGCTTTTTGTGTTTCCTTCGCTTCTTGTGTTTCCGATGCTTACAGAATTCATCGGTACATTTATGTTTCTTCTTGTGTTTTCGTTCGTTCACAGTGGACGCGTCAAGTCCCCCCTCGAGTTCAATGCGTTTTATTCGATCTTTTCGCATTTTCTTAAGTTTTCGCCGCTCTTGGTGGTCATCACTATATGCGTCCATTTTATCTTGACTTGTTGACGGTGTAGCTTCGGTCTTATTGGCTGGAATACTTTCGGAATTGGCTTGACTGATACGGCGTTTTCGTTTTCCCAGTGACAGTAACGGATTGGGATCATATACTGTAGAAAAAAGTATTTCGGTGGTTATATTCCGTTTAAATTCTACAATAATCAATTAGCTTACCAACAATAGGGTAATCACTGAGCAAAAAACGAATATCCTCAAGAGCAATACGCCCGCTATCGCCATCATCAAATTCGACACTAACGAATTTCTTATCATTCAACGAATCTGGAGTTCCCGGCTCTGCCGCTGTTCCAGGATATAGGCAGCGATACTGCTGACTCCAGTATGCACAGAGACGAGTCCCAGCTGAAATTTCGTCAACAGACGCTGGCGAGATTTCCAAAATCTGAAAATGTGTTTCATGAAAAAACCCTTTCGAATAATAACGAATTATTTATATTTACAGCATCCCTTAAGACTTCTTCCCTAGACATGATATGTGGCCGATTGCCCCGCTCGCCGTCTAATGTTACAGCATAAACATCAGGAGGCTGCAGTGCACTTAATCGACCAGCGTAAAATAACCCTCCCATTGCAGTTAGGACTCTGGTTTTTTCCTTGTCTAGATGATCAATCGTTAGAAGACACTTGTCGTCCACCTTTCGTTTCTTTTCTTTCAAATCCGACGACTTGTGCTTACGCTCCTTACTACTCTTCGATTTCTTATGTTTGGAATGATGTTTCGTTGATTTTTTATGGAATTTCTTTTCTGGTGTAAAATTACTGCTATCACTGAACAACGAAAATGAATCGGGTGTGTGTTTCGAATTTTCATCTTCGAAAGACTCCTGTTTGATGGGCGTTGTGGTTGATGGTGGTTCGGTTTTAAAGACGCTCGCTCGCAATTTACATGACGATTCCGAGAATACGCTTGCGTCGTCCGTCAGAAATCCGGCACTATCGAATACATTCTTATCTTTAACATTTTCGTTGTTGCGATTCTTCGAGGCTAGAATGTAACCGACTAGGCTTTTCGGTTTTTTTGCAACTATAGTTTCGGTATTGCCTTCATCATGCTTTTTAGGTGTTCCATTCTTTCGTTTCGATGAAGACGACGAACTTGTTTCGATATCCTCGAATTTACTGGATTCGGTGTCGCTCGATGCCTTCGGAAGTTCTATTCCACCGAGACTCTCGGATAATAGGCTAGGCGATATGCAACTGAATTTCGAGCCTCGCTTATCGGAATTGAAAGATCGTGAGATTGAATTTTTGCTCGATAGTGGCGTGGATTCTCGATCTGATTGTAACTGGTTTTTTCGTGCCTCCAGCAATGGATTTATTTCCTCCAATTCTCGTTTCTTTTTTTGACATTGTCGCGTTATATCGGCAAGTCGCAGACGCATATCCGTTTCCATTGCACTTATGAGCTCTTCCGGTGTAGGCCAATTGCATTTATCCTTGCAGCAATGTGGACTCCCATCGTCCTTGCAAGTAGCACACTTCGTATACTGGGCCTTAACTCTATTGAAAGTTTCTTTCATGTCTTTTCCGACGTCGTCGTTATCGTCGTCGTACTCCTGGCTGGCCAAAACCGGTTCCGCATCTTCGGAATGCCGGTGTCGTTTGCGATCTTTCTTTTCCTTGTCGTGACGTGATTTCTTACTCGATTTCTTACCACTCGAGTGCTTGTGCTTTTTCCTCTTCGATCCATGGCTATCTGACGATGAAGATGACCGTTTGCGATTCCGCTTACCATCCTCCTCTTGAATCCGTTGCTCGGCCAATGCACAAAGTAGATTTAAGCCGCCCAACTGCTCATGCGTGTTAGAGAACTGATCAGGTGCGAGCGTGGCACATTTCTCATCCACGTCGTCTGAAGTACGTGCCGGCATAAGGAATGATTGCTGTTGTTGCTGATGCTGTAGCTCGGATGGTTCTTGTTTGATATAGGGAATCTTCTTTTCAAACGCTTCTATACTAATATTCGAGAGAAGTTCTAAGCCGCTTAAGTCAACGGGCGTTGAGGTAACTTTAGTCAATTCTTTGAAGTCATGCTCCTTTTCGGATATACTGGCCAGTTCCGTGGTTACATTAGCGACTGATTGGTCTTCCTCTTCAATTTGATTGCTACTATAATTCCACGGTTCACTGATGTGCGACGACGATTCCTCCAACGAATTGGTCGACGTTACAGCATTGCTGTCGAAACCTGAGTCGTTTTTGCTCGTATCGATTTCACTTTGTTTTTGCGGCGACTCTTGTAAGTCGGCTTCGTTCAGACAATTACTCGAGACATTATGGCACACGTCGGTCAAACACGTCGACGACGGAATAATTTCATCTCTAGGCTCGTCTACTTCATTGATCGGATAGGAACATTCTTCAGTCGTATTATCGTCCTCACTCATTATTGGTGTATCTGTTTGGATTGTAGCGTCTTGGACTTCGGGTACACAGTTCGATCCAGCCTCGACGTTTTCCGATATTATTTGTTCAGGTGGTGGCGTAAGGCAGGTTGATACTTGGACCGGTGGAGTAGACGATAACATCGGCGGTATTACCAGCGGCGGTGGAGACTCATGGGCAATAGACCGGCACTCTTGAATTGCATTCGATTGTGCGTGATGCGGGGCAATTTGAATCAGTCCAGCTGATGGTTGATGGTAATACAATTGAGTGGGCAAATTTGAACCAATATCGTTAGTTTGGACAGCTGTTGTTATCGTTGCAGCCGATGAATGCATTGAGCTGTTTGCCTTTTCTTCCCCAAATATTGCAGACTGATGATGGTGGTGATGATGAGCAGTAGTTGTACCGGCTCCCGTCGTAGTCGTACTCCCGCTGCTGCAATCTTCGATTTTTATTAGGGCATGATGAGGTATTGGCAAGGGAACTGTCGGACCAGTAGCTGATTTTCTTTTGGGATCCGATGTTAGAGCAACGAATCGTGTACTATGGGTCTGAGTATGCTGAATTGGATAACATGCGTGTCATTAACCACCTGTAACACTTTCCGAAAACGCACACTTACCTGATGTAACGTCGTACTTGCCGTTGCTAGATAATCCGATCCCAATAGTTGTAATGGAGCAAGCGGAGGCGGTTGAGCGAGAGGCGGAAGAAGTAGATGTGGCGGTTGTATTGCAGCAGTCGCTTGAGAATACGCTGGCCAAACCAGCGCTTGTTGAAATGGTTCTAAACAGAAAAGATCTAACAATGTTATGTATTTTACAATTCACAAATAGACCTACCAATTGTTGCCGCTGTAGGCAAAAACAAAAGTTGCCCTGTTGTTGGATCACGAACCAATTGGAATCCAACGGGTGGCATAGGCACCATCGATTCAACAGGTACCGGAGCTAAAAAGAAATGAAAACAACGAAAACCTACGTAAGCACGTCGAAGAATATGTTTGAAGCGATTGTGTAAGAAACAAAGCAACTCCCACAAGAACGTTATGCGAGAAGCTGACTTGCTGCTGCTGAGCCTGCGCGCGTTTTTCGCCTTAGCATCAAGTTCTTTATATCGAAGATTCTTAGTATAGGTAAGTTGGTATAAATCGTGGCCAATGGGAGAAATGTTTTATTGAAGCGCGTCTTAGCTACTGGCTACAGAACGTGATCGGATAGTATTTTTAGAGAGCGTATGACGAACGAGTCTATTAATATTAATTTACTTCAAGAATTTTAAGTTTAGATTGTTACGAAAGCCGTTTGTAAAACAAATTGCAACGTGCAAATAGTACTCTGAAATAAATCGTAAATCGTAACAGAAAAAAAAATGTTAAGGTATCGTATCGCGTCTCCCTTCGAAATAGCTGTCACGTTTTCAACAGAAAATAATTTTCAGATCTGCTGCGCTGCTCAGAATAAATCCTTTCAAAATTTTCCACTATCATCATTGTATTAGAGATATGAGCCGTTGTATTTGAAAGTGGAATAAGTCCATTTTGAAAAAAATATTTTTTGTGACATTGTAACATTATTCTATACAACACGAAGCAACTTTCTGAGAATCTATTGATGCAATTATTTCATCACACTTTTAACAAATACAAGTAAATTTTCCTGAAAGATGGCATAAATATTTTTAAACATGTTAAAACGTAAACCGTTAAGCATATCGATTTAAAAACGAAATGAACTTTTTCCACTTTCAAAATCAACGGCTCATATATAAAAAGAGACCTTGACTCAAAATTCCAAAATACCTTTACTCGGTGTTCGATCAATTTCTCAATCTTTCTAGCTGGTGCAGGGCTGTTTTTGCAATGGTACTTGCATCCAAACAAATTTTTACAAGGACATCTGAATTGAAACTACCACACAATTGCACAGGATCTGCAGGCCCTGGCCCGATTTGGGCTGTCGCGCCATTGATGATGATGAGCACAGGGTGTGTTCACGAGATTTCTGCCTCCGTTTGGTAGCACCAGCTTAGCAGTTATGATTCTTATTCTGATCCTTCAAGCGCGAATAGCCTGTAAGCATTCCGTTTTGTTTCTATTCAACTGCAGAAGCTTCTTATAGTTTCGTGATTCGGAATAATATATTCTTGGCATGTTGGAGTCTGGATAGTGTAGCCCAGTATTGACACTTCTTATGTTCCACCCATAATCTCATGCACCTCTTGATGGGCGAGATTCCACAGAAAGACTCTAGTCCAATTGGGCGAACCGTAGCGGATCATTCTCTTGCAATTTTCTCTGCTATTTTATTGCCTTCATGACAGGGAGTTCAGGACTATGTTGATGGTACTAAGGACACATAATTTTTGTCAACCAGTTTCGAGCTTACTGTTTGTCCGCCGACAAAGGCTTTTATTGCTGCCTGACTGTGAGAATGATTATATTCTTATCTGAAAAGCCCTTTTCGAGATTTATTTGGATGTGGATATAACATGGATCGGCCTGACTGTTTACTTGTGAAAAATTTGACGAATGACTGCATTTTCCAGTGAAATGATCAAATATTGGAAAAGTCTTTTTAAAAGCGAATGTTTGCCACATTTAACAGCAGCGGCGTCACAATACTTATCTATAATATAGCTTAGAGATTGAACCGATTTTTTTTTTCGGTCTGCAAAAACTTTTGTCTACTCTGTATTTTATCCGATCGAGTTATTTTTCGGATACCTAAAGTTGACACTGTGGAAATTGAAACATTTCTATGGGATGGTTTTCATTTGACTCAGAAGGCGGAGTGAGCGAATTCTGTTCCGACCAGTGAGAAAAGCGTGATCGTTGGGATCTGTAGTATGTAAGAATTAGCAGTTCACACCTGAAGCATAATGTTTAATTACATAAAATATGTAGGAAGGTTTTTTAAATCTGAAACCGTAGTCACAAGAGAGGTACGTTCACGGTTTAAATAAAAATATCCAGGAGCACTATTTAATGCAGACAGTCTGATGCACCACAACCGCTTTAAAAGACTAGAATCTCTGCAACTTTTCTTATTTTTAAATAAATTTTTTAGTATTTATCTACTTGGAAATCATTCAAATTTATTTTCAATTTTGGGTTTCAGTTTAGGCAATTTCAGCGCCCATATAACCACTTTTGGAAAGAGGACAAGGCTAAGCTCTGTCTGGGGGAATCGTTTAGTTGAGATGAAGACTCAGGAATTCCAGCAGCCGTGTAGGCCAGTCTAAGTAAATGACAAAATCCATAAGAAAGAGTATACTTGGGTGCATTATAATATGACTGGGGTAGTGGGATCCTATTAAGATTCAAGTTCCAATTTCGTATTTTCGAGTCGGCTCGGGTTGGAATTTTTTATTATGAACCAATTCAAAATCGTAATTTAATTTCGCTTTTAAACTGTTCTAAAGCACTGATAAAATCATCTTAGAATCGCTGTTTTGAGAATTTCGGGTCCCATCTTGCGATAATTTTCCTAATATTCAGATGATCAAGGAGACTACAATTTTTCTATCGTAACATTCCAATCATTTCTGATCTTCTCAAAACGTCATTTCTCATTTCCTGTGCGAGTTAACCAGCTTGTTTGGAAAGTTTACGACAGTTTCAAACAATGTTTTGTGAAAGGCGAGTATACCTGTAACCCGCTGCCATTTTATTCACAATTTTCGGCGTTTTTCGTTTGACATGGACTCGAAATAATTATGGCTCTATCGCTATAGAAATTCATATGATATTTAAACCTAAAATCGACTAATTGAAATCTATTCTCGCAACTTTTTTATCGCTCCCGATAATTAGGAATAAGAATAACCTATTTGTAGACTTTACAAGATCAGTAACGATCCAGGAGCCACACAGAGATGGCGTTCGGCACTGCAGGAGGAACGGCTAATGAAGTTTTAATGCATACCATCGATTCGTCGGTCGTTGCATCCCACCCAACCCGCAATTAAATATGCCACTTGATTAGGCTGACTGGGGTTTTCTGCATCGTATGGCAAAACCGAACGAATTCATGATCCGGAACTCGACTCAATTTTTTATTCCTGCCCTACGTAATATGAATAAATTACCAATATTTATGATGTACCTACGTCCCTATAACCCTGTATTTGTCCTATTTTTATTAATTCATAATGTGGCTGCATTAATAATGAGAAGCACGATATCCATAAAACTCGCATCGCAATGTTGATTTCGCATGAATGGCGAACTTGGCTTCTTGCCATTTACCCATCAAATCCGGAAGATTAACTCTCGTGTATATTTCAAGATATAGAAAAATATTAATTTCCAATTTCCGTGCTAATATACTATTTAAAAATTTAATTCGTATTTTGCAATAAACACCTTTGAAATCAGTAGTTCCGACATTTACTTGCGCCAATAACCAGCGGGAGGCGTAGATATGGCCGACAAAGCCATACTGAAAAGATGTCCATTCCCGCGTAATCACGCACACGTTCTGTACACACACACACCAACAAAACTCAGCTCTTTTCAAATAAAGCCGGGGGGAATTGTAGGCGTGACACAAATCAAACCACACCCCTTTCCGTTTGTACACCCAATTGCTGTTAGGATACTTACTTGGATATTGCCATAGTGTAGGCGGAGTCCGAACAGCACTTTGGACATTAGAAACGCCCATTGTTAGGGCGTCCGGGTTCAATGGTATCATGGTCGAATTTGTTCCGGTAAAAAACATGTTTTGACTAAGAGATGATGCGGCGCCACCTATATTTTCGATAGCGAAGAGAGAGTGAGAGAGAAGAAAAGAGAAATTTTTAACGTACGTGCTTAATTCGTTGGTTGTGTTCCTGTTGTT
The DNA here is from genome assembly GCA_949128065.1 of Beris chalybata. Lineage (NCBI taxonomy): Eukaryota > Metazoa > Arthropoda > Insecta > Diptera > Stratiomyidae > Beris > Beris chalybata. Next base: position 2,042,154 of record OX421894.1, on the reverse strand, counting down.
AGTATGGAATAGAATTATTTACAAGATATTAGTTGGATGTTTTTTTTTATCGGTTGCCGTTTTCAATTTATCAATTTTGAATTTAATTAATTTTTTCTTGTTTCATTGTTGAACTGTGCTCTCATCTCTTTCCAACTGAAGGCATTTTATTGCTTGCGCAGTTGCCTCTGCCTCTTTCTGTCCTCCAGTAGATATTTCCGATTAATGTAGGCTATTCAGATTCATTATCTGAAATATTACAGATAAAAAGCACAATGGGCATTTCAATTGGTAGAACCGAGATGTGAATAATAACCGAGGAACTTAGCGTTCTTCTCGCCCTCTCTCCTGTTTGTGTTGCGTGTGCAGTATGCAGCTTGCAGTGTGCAGTGCGCTGGAATCGTTCCATGTCGAATTTTGGGAGCTGCCTGCCAGTTATCTTTAATTGCATGCTGGGGCTGCGGCACGATTGTGTCGTAAAACGAACGGAAAAACGCTTTGGGTACGAACGGAAAGAGGGCGCTTGAAGATGAAGACGAGGGAAGACACAAGATGACCCTCTGGGAAAACTCAAGTATTTTTTAATACTGAAATACATAGGCTTCTCCGAAAAAGGAGACCAAACATACGCGCTGCGCTACACACGGAATCGCTTTTAAATGGATGCGGAGCGGGGAATATAAGGAAGAGCCATGATACCATCTATTTCGTCGTAAACTATATTCCGTAATAATTGGGGGGGCTGTTATGGTCGTATGGAATTAATTATTCGCAGTTAGTTGGAATCCAGTTTTAGTTTCATTTGTCGAAATTAGTTATATACCTATAGGTGGTACATGTTTTTGGGAGTAGGTAAGGCGAGTGTTTGAAAGGTTAGTATTCATGAAGATCTTTAAGGGCTGATAGCTCCGAGATAGATACTAAAATTAGGAAACGCCAGTTACGGAGAATCGAATATGATGTAGGTAGGATTTAACAAGCAAAATTTTTATTATAAAATTTCCTTGGATCCCTGGATTTTAGCTAAGATAGATAAACAAAGAACTAATCTTAGTAACGAGTTAAATTCTAACTACAGATGCAATGGCGTAAACTATGATCTAGACTAGACTACACTTCACAGGATCATTTCTGTAGTATGTAGGTATATGTATCTTCATTAACTTTCAAATTTCACATTTTAAAAATATTTTCTAATAAAAATGTGATGAGATGATTGATCATGCATGCTGCAAATAATCACTACCTGCAATTGTTAAAGATAGATCTCTTTTACTATATGAATAACAATATAAAGTCCAATGTCATTTTAAAGTATGTTTTGGGAAAGGATCTGCCTTCAAACCCGTTCATTTTGTATTGAAAACCCTTTTCAATTAGATCAAGTTGGCGTTGAGTTGAGAGTAATTAAGTGTTCTTTGCCCTCCAGAACCACAAACTTTGCGACAGTTTTGCTTTTGCTTATTTTTGCATTAAAACTAAATTGAAAATTAACATCAACAAACTTCATCAAATATTTGACATATTATATATTTGTCATACTATCAAATATTTGACAACAAAATTTTTTTATGGAAACTTCAAACTTTTTTTTGTAAAAATAAGTCTTGTATAGAGGAAATAAAAAAATTATGCATACACAAATTTGGCGATTACACTATATGACTGTCTTAAAAAATTGAAAGCTTCAAAACGCAACGATTGCAGTTTCCACTTACTGCAATAAAAAACCTATCTAGAATTTCTAGGATCCAAGAATTCATTGTCCAAAAATAAGTATGAAAATTGCGTGTAATTTACGAAATATTTTGAAGTCATTCGATATCTTCAACATAAAGCTAAGCCCACAGCTTAATCGTCAATTTTTTCCTTGATGTTTTCGAAAGCAATTCCATGAAAGACAAAACTTTCAGAATATGTTAATTGAAGTGCGCTTAGGGGCAAAGTGTATGCATAGGAAATTATAAAAAAAAAACAACTTGTTAAAACAGTAGAGTTGTGTGTGCGATGGCAGTTTTCCGCGAATTCCCACAATTGCTTTGCGGTTACAACTAACAAACAACGTTATAAGTTAAAGTTATACTAGTCATAGCCTACTGTGATAAGCAGGAGTATGAGTCGTTGAGAACGTGCCCCTGCACAATATGTATATCTACTGCTTGCTACGTGTATAGGCTACAGACTGCAATGAACTAACACATCAGTTAAACAACAAAAGGCCTTGGCCATATACAGAGAGCCAGCGTTCTATTCTGTAGCTCTATGACTGAACTGAAACGGTTAATGAATGTTGACGCGTGGGCTCTCCGTCATATGCAGTATTGATGAATGACGAATAGGTGGGTGATGGTGATGGGCATCATAAGTTACCAAGGAAACTCAATCGCCTTTAATTGCATCACATCATGTAAGGAAGGTTTGTTACGACGGTGAACTGTCCAGTTAAATGGATTCAACATTATAAGGTTGGATTTGGGTTCTAAATTTATTTTTTATGAGCAACAGTTGTACAATTAATTGTTAGTTTTTTTTATAGTGCAGTGGATTGATTGCCCACAAATTACAGAAGAAGAGTAACACCTAACTTGAGTCCATATTTTGGCGAGTAGAGCTATCTTTCACGTTCCTTCTGTTCTTTGAAAAAAACTTTCGACTTGTTCCTCTCGATGGTCATTGGTGAACAGTTACCAAGTTTCACTCTACTTTGAGTCGAAAAAAAGCGTGAGTAAAAAGAGCTACATGACAGCCTATCGAATAATTATTTACTTGAAAGAAATACCAAATTCACTCGACTGCTGGAAATTAAGTGACTTTTAAAGTGTCGAGTTTCATTATGTACCAAAGTTGAGGCAAGTTACTCACTCGATTCGAGATAATCTCGAAAATTGCAATGCATCCATCCATCGGTGAAGAAGGGTAAGCCAAAACGTATCCGAACTAGCAATGAATTGGAATCCACAAGAAAGACATGTGGTAAGTGCAGCACCGATCATGAAAATTAATTAATATTATTTAACCAAATTTTGAAGTCTAGGCTAACATCTTGTAGAGGTGCAGCCATCCGGGATCCTACAAAAATTGATGATCATGATGCCTACGGTCTACGGTCTTGAATCATAGTTTCAAGTTTCGAGAATAAGCTCTTCGCGAGATAGGAAAATCAGAAAGTTTGGTTCCAATGGCCACTGTTTTCTAGTTTCTACTCAGCTATCATCGATTACAATAATTGTGTCCGTTTTATCGTAACTCTTTAAGGGACATCTACAAATTTAAACAGAAAAATTGAGAAAAGAAAACCTCTTCAATTTTCCGAACGATCTCAATTTGATCGAGGAAACATTTGCAAAAGTTTCCACTTCTTATACTAATTATGCATGAATGTATCTTGTTAGACGCTACTCAGAATTTATTGATTGTCAGCACGTTGAAACATAACCTAAACATCGCATATTATAACATATCTCCATACTCTTCCCTTCAAGTCTCCCGCATGGTTCTTAACTTCTTTTATTCGTTTCTTAGTCTCTTTTCATTCGTCTACAGACCGAGTTCCTTAAGTGTTTATACAGCTCGAAGTGTACTTGATGAACATTCATAGACCATCAATCATTCGCACGATCACTAGGTTCTGGTGGGTCCCCAAGAGCTCACGATACTCAAGATCTTTATTCTTTCTATACATCATAGACATAGCAATCTAATGCTTTAATAGCTTATGCCTCGGAACGAAATCAGACAGGCAGCACAGAATGTATAATACATACGAAAAAAAAAGTTTTTAAAAGAAACCCAAGAAGAACAGATATGCATAAGAAAAATACAACACAATAATGCCAACAAGAAAAAATATTTCCAAGAAAATTTTCAAATTAGAGAAAAAAGAGATCAAACTTATATATTTGAAATTAGAAGAAAAAAATCGTTCAAGATAAAATGAAACGATCAAAATCAACAAGACGAAAAATGGTAATCGAATCTGAGGATCACTGATCAGATGATCTTATAAACTTACCGATATCGGCGAGTCCAATGCCGAAACGATTGATTTCCTTCGGCTGATGCGACACCGTCGTATGTTCTTGTAGACGCTGTCTGGCAACTGCAATTCCCACAGGTATAGCGCCAGCTGCAAATATGAAATACATTAAAATTATAATAGATTTATTAATGAAAAATAGGTTTATACGAAGCGATTAAAGGAAAATATGATTTTCAGGACATTAAATAATATTGTTAACGATAAGGTGGAATTACAGTGGTAGCGAAGCACGCGATTCGCGTGATTTCTTAATCGCATCACGCTTGCCATATCGCGACACTAGTGAGCAAGCTGAATTCCTTCACGCAACTCCTAAACATATTATCAAATATCAAGTTTATTATCTGATCTCCCGTTCACTATAATTCCACCTTAGCCGGCTAGAGACTTATCGCGTTTCTCCTATTTCGCTTCATTCGCATTTTTGTCGTGAATAGTGTGAGTTTTCCTCGTCTCGTTATTTTCGATTCATGAGTTTTCTCTGCTGATGGCAGTTTTTTTGGGTTCAACGAGAAATTGAATATTTTAGAAACAGAGACATCTATTGCTTAGATCTATCTGTAGTGGACTTTTTTCTTTTCTCGAACATACCGTTCAAGGATTTTTGAATACTCAACTCTTGAGTGTGTGTCAAGAGTTGTATACTTTTCATAAATCCCGCCATATCTCGTAGGTTTTCGAATTAGCTTTTATTTCTATGGGCTGATTACTTTTTTTCTTGTTTTAAGTCTTGTATAATGAACTACTAATAAATCTTAGAAATTGTATCGTATAAAGAGCTATTCTTGTGACAAAACTAACTTTCTGGATTCCATAAATTTGTTCTGCATAAGATTAGCTTCGAACAAAGGAAACGACAAGGATTTAGGTTGACATATTTACCAGAACTCTGTGAAGCGGATAACGGATGATTATCCATGACGGTACTTTTTGGGGATGACGATGATTCAATTTTGACGACAGCCGTAAGAGCTGTCCTATGATTCTGATGATGCTGCTGATGATAATGGTGTTGGTGATGTCCCAAATTATTGGACGTAGTCACTTCAGAAACCTGACACGGTTCCCGCTTAATTTGCAGCAATGTGACACTTGAAGACGTTGATGACGATGATGCTGGAATCGCTGAAGAGGATATAGCATGGCTATCCGTTAAGTATGGTGACGATGTAGATGAACCTGATGCACCAATACCCAATAGGGCTGACGTTGACGATGGTATCGCACTAGATGAAGACGTTGCGCCTGCTGATGATGACGATGATGATGACGCCGTCCACGCAATTGGAATGGTACGACTACAACCGTTTATAATATCATTCGACGAGTGCATTAACGTTGTTGGACTGCTCGTCGTCATTGTTGTCACGAGACCATCCGAATGGCTACCACCAACATTTGTATGGTACGGTTGATGTTGGTGATGGTGTGGAATCGGGTTCTGGTGTTGATGATGGAAGGTATGACTATGTGGAGTTAGTTCGTCGAGTTTGCTACTCCGTGAACTACCGCAACTAATACTTTCCGATTTAATAGTAAGACTAGTTACTGGCTGCAGTGGCGGCACCTGTAAAGAAAAACAAATTATCGTTGATTTTTCAACCAAATCATACACACAAAAGGCAATCTACCTGAATGTGCAATGGCTCGAGGGTACCGTGCTCCCAACGACCAAAGCATGTTTCAGTTTTCTTCGAAATTGCAGATGTACTGCTGAGATAATCCGTCTGTGACTGGACAAATATGCTATTTGCCTGAAAGATAAATAGAGAAAACAAAATAAATTTAAAATGAAAATGAAAAATATGCTAATTGACTACTTGTTGTGCGAGCGAAAAATTAACAATTATTTATCTAAGGAAGTGTGAAATTCATTTTGCAGATGCGAACTCTGTTCGAAAAATTTTCAAAAAGTTTTTCTTTCGGATTACTACTCGCAACACTGCAGTGCATACTGCTATTGTTACAATACAGAGCTGGCAACTCTAATTGCTAAATTAATTGAATAAAATCGAAGCTTCGGATGGAGAAAGATGCACGAACTTAGTATAGCTCGCAACGCTACAATAGCTAAATACTCAAAATATTATTACCTGACTGTAGGCAAGTGATCCAGCCTGATGGAAATTTTTCGCCACCAAATCGTAAGGCGATACTGGCAAAAATTGTGAATTCGCTGGAGGTGTATTATAACCCCCCGCTGCAAATAACGATTCAGTCACTAGAAAGAAACAGAAACGAAAATTTATTAAAACATTTCTTTCTTAAAAAAAAAAAAACTTAATCAACTAAAGTTGTATACTTGTTATATAATAAAATGTATGTATGTATGTAAATGTATATCTATATAATAAAATTCAATTAAAATACAAAATTTATTTAAAAAAAATCGCCCAAATCAGTGGTTTTGTTAAATAGCAAGCGATGAAGAAATGAACAACAACAAAATAATCTTCGTCTCTAAAAGTTAAAGCAAATAACGAAAAAATAACAAACAGAAACGAATCATTAAAAGTTCTTGGCTCCACATCTATGCGAATAGTTGGACGGGATTCAAGTAATTAAGCGGAAATAATGAGTTTGTCTTTTTGCGAATGTTGTCTGCTCTTTGAAGGAGCTTACGCTGCTTACACTTTTCATTTCTTTCAGTTTTTATCGGAAAAAATATGAAAAACAGCTGTTTGTTGTACAGTTGATTTTTTAAATATCATATGCCGGATACCAGTTCATATAGAATAATATCCTTGACCGTTCGTTTCGACAGTAACGATTTTTGAGGCGTTTATGACCTGACTGATAGATGGAATCACTGTCAGTTTTTGCCACGTTGACCTAGTTGGTAACGAGTCTCTTTCCGGACTTTGTCTTAATAGTTTGCGACTTCGGAATCGTATTGTTTATTCATTTTCATGATTAGATAGAAAGAAACACCACGAAGAAAAATATGTTATATGTTCAAACCGCTGCGAACTAGTTGAAAAGCGTAAAACAGCCACAAAAGATTTTAAAGCTCACAATTTTTGACAAGTTCATCCGTCCTTTTATGAAATCAGAAAATGATGAAAAAATTACATAGACAAGATATTTAAACTAAAATCTTATTTTCACTAATTCAAAGTTTGAAAAGAATTTTTATTACATGATATATTTTTTTTAGTTTTACTTTGAAATAGTTTTGGAAATCTTGAATATAATCTAATATATAAAAATATAAGCATTAAATGATTGGGTAGGATGGAAATCTACATCTCTGAACCGTCCCCTTCCAAATTTTACATGTACACTCTCGAGACTACCGGACAGGTCGAGAACATGAGTACATTCCCGAAATTTGGTTCGTATATTTGTTATAAATAAAATAAATTTATCTCTAATAAGTTGAACCTGACCTAAGCTTAGGTTTACACCAGGCAGTCGTAGCCGAGCGGGTAAGGCGACTGACTAGAAATCAGATAGGTTAAGTACCCTTGCTTCTAAACAATTGTTTTGGTAATGCATATAGGAGCACATTTTCACGCAAACTTCAAGCAATCAAGGATGAAATCGTTAAAACTTTCGCATTAAACCTGCATATTTTTAACCTCTCTTGAACAGCTCTTTTAGCTGCAGTTCAAAGAGGGCCGGGTATGATATCTATTCAGTTAATTTTTTTTGGAAAAGGGTAGAGTGAAAAAACTGCACTTCGATTTGGTGTTCCAACGATTTCTCCACAATGCGTACTAAGTATTATTTTTCGGTTGCAAACGCAATGGCCGAAGCGTGCGCTTGGCGTGAAAAATAAAGAAAGAGTAAGTCATTTCTAATAGACTACAGCGATGAAAACACTACGAGTACAACTAATTCTAAACAGTATTATTTCTTGTCATAGAAGGATAACGCACATCATAACCAATCTAGCACCATTCTTTTACAGATTATAACTACAATGCCCTCTATCATTTCGAGTCTTAATTAAAAAGCTTTCGATTAGTGGCAACCGTAAAATCAATATCAAAGCTGATTCCATTTCAATAAAGTTCTGACCTAGTTTCAATTTTTGGCTACAAGACTTTAAGTGAATACACGTATTATACCAGTAGATATATCAACTTAGTTGAATTTAAAGCTTCGAAATGTTCAATTTCATGTTCCGCATATTCATAGAGTATGAGCCGCTACATCCACCACATGGCCACTTTATTGCATGTTCCTACAACGGGAGATGCACATGCAATCGGCTAGATATTCACATAAAATGCAATATACAAAATACAGAAAACCTTGCTAGGTAGCAAATAGCAATGCATGCATAGCGATGTTATCCTTTTTGTATGTATGTATATTTTATGCAGACAATGTTTTCGTCCATATCCCTTCACGAGCTGTGCCTTTATTTTTGCATTTAACATTATCCTTGCGCTACAAGCCTACAAACCCGTGCAACATACAAAACTATGGCACGGCACAACGATAGTTATATTGCGAGGGAGATTGTTAAAATGTTAAACGTTTGTGGGTGTAGTTTGGCTACCCCTGAATTGATTAGTGTCTATTGAGCTCATATTGGTTTCATGTTATGATGCCCGCACTCAATATGTAATTATTCCTAACTGTTCTATTTTATAGGGGAATTAAGGACTCTGAATCGAATTTGAAAAGAGTTTGCAAATTTATAAGAGTTTTTTTTTGGCACTACAAAAACACTACACACTTGTAATTTTACCACTGTTCCTGTGTGATTTCTTCTTTCACACCACTGATTTACTTACTACTTAATTAAATTTCCGACTCGACTGTTCGTTTCCATTTATTTATTTCTTGGTCGTTCTTTCTTGCGTTGTCCTTTCAGAGCTTATAAGAATTGAATCCTATTTCCAATGCATTTTCAACTTTTCCACACGGACAATTCTTCAAATATTTGGAGTATCTACTCAATTTCTAGTTGGATTTGGATAAGGATGATGAAAGCTTATGCTGCGGATTTCTCTTCTGAAGAGTGAGTGCTTCACGCCTAAAATATTTGTGAACTGCTGATACCAAGTGAACAAAGTCACTGTTCCGAAAAAAAGTGGCAATATTTTCACTAAAATTTAGATTAGAATTAAAAAAGTGAAATTGCACTCCAAGGAACTTAGACAGTTCTCCGCTTCCTTTCAAATCTTATCTGGTAAACGAAGAAATTATTTCGGTATACAAATTTATGATAAGATTTAAATTTACTTTCAGAACAAAAGCGAAAATTTCGGATAACAAGCAGCCTCATCATCTTTACAGCTAGAAAACCTATTCAAAATTATTATAATGAGTTTAAGTCAATGAATGAATGTTATGTGTACGCAACTAGAGCTAGAGCTCTTTCACCACAGACTCTTATGACTGAAATAAATTACAGTCTAGTTGGCGTTTCCATAACCTTTCCATCGAAAAGGGAACTGAGCTGCTTCACAAAATACAAGAAGGAAGCTAAACAATTCAAACGACAAGATACTTGTGGAAGTTGAATGCAGCATCGAACTGCTACCGGTCCTCCGACTGCCAAGCCACGATTCACCCAAAGTCTCTAAAACCAATGAATAATCGACCATCGACGTCTATAAATATTTCAAGCTTAGCCCGCTATTGTTATTATAGGTTTCACCTACATCCTATACACTACGATGCCTACCATGCTAAACAAATAAAATGCCATGAGATCGTGTATAATGTATCCTACTCGCCCGGAAAATATTCAAACTATCCGCCTCAAATACGCCGAATTTCGATAAATTTATTACAGTGACGTCCTCTGTTGTCCTCTACCCGGGGTAGTTAATCTCTATCTCATCTTATCTGAATAGATATCGTCAGAAATTGCTTTATGTGCAAGCGAGTAGAAATGTTTGTGGATTTGTGATTGAAAAATAAGAAAATAAAGAAAGAAGACGAATGGAATAGATTATCTTCAGTTGATCAATCGGTTTAAAATGATCGGATTTATTAGCAAAGAAAGACACGTATTTTATTATTAAAAATAGCAACCCTTTCGCTTGACTTACTAACTTACAGATTCATGCCAGAGGTCGAAAACAAAGTACATACTATAGAGTTTATTATTTTAATCGTTATATTGTTTTGGTCTGCAATGATTACAAATAAACTGTTCACAGTACAATTGTCAATACCTAGTTAGAAAAAAAAAATTCAAGTCACACATCGCGTCGCGTCGCTTAACGCGATGTATTCGGGTGAGTGGGTGAATTTTTGAAGATTTAATACTTAATTTTGATGGCATAAAAACCATCGTAGTTTTCTTCTTGATCAATTGAAAATCTATCGGGACGTATATACCCTGTATACAGATTATTCGTTTTAAACGTGTTTAAGTAGCCAAAATAAACGTATTAAAAAAGTAGTGTTCAGACTAGGCAATTCGTTTTATTTTGATACACGATAGCTTGATGTGATTTGTTGTGACAAGTCGATATTCAGTTGTGTTTCATTAGCAAATTTATGCTTTCCAAATTGTTTGATACATAAATGTTTGTATAGCCGCATGAAAAGGGAATTAATTAATTAGTTAACGCAGTCATTGCACAAGCACAAAATTGAGTTTCGACTGCATTACATAGTTTCTTGCAAAGCTAACTTTGATTTCAGCCAGGGTCACAGTACATGTTTTCGGTTGAGCGCGTTCTAGCTACGTGTTTTCGTAAACGCGTTCGGGAAGTGTTTTCAACGCGGTTAACTCGATTTAAACGCGTTAATCTCGCAGTCTGAACATAGTAATAGAAGCTAATGTGGATGATCAATAATTAAAATAAAATCCAAGCTTCACATGTGATGAAGTTTCAACTATCTTAACTTTTTGCGTTTATCCCATCGGATGCAATCGGATTTTTTTTCTAATTCCGAAAAATCTCTAGCTAAGGACACAATAAAAACAATTGTTTTCGTTTCATCATTTATAACTTATCTTTAATTTTTAGTCATTAGCTAATTAAAGGAGAAATGAAAAAAAAGTGTTTAAATGGAGAACGTCACAAAACTAGAATGTAGGTAAATGTATAAAAGCAAATTAGAATTTAAGTGTGGACTTAAGCAGTTGTGGTGAATCATTCACAGGAACTATTAAATTAAAATCTACGAATAAATATTAACCAAGCCCGTAAGATTTTAAGGAAGCAATTAAAAGTGGGGAAAAAAAAGCTCATAAAACGTTTGCACAAAGAAAATTGAAAGACGTGACGCAAAAACAAAAACAAAAAAATAAGATAAGTCAGCCGTATGTTATAAAAAGTGCATCGAATAAAATTGAGCACTTAAAAGTTCAGCTAAAATGAAATCACCTTCAGTGTTGGTGTGAATTTTAAGTGCGGCAGTGTTACTGCCGATCCGACTTAAGTTGGCCGATTCCGGATTCAGTAGTGAGCGCCGATCCGTATCCAATGTTGCGACCGGTATAGTGGGTGGTGGTAGGAATGGCGGCGGTAAAAGAAATGGAAATTGCGGCAATGGAAACGATAGTGGAGGCCATAAGAAGTGACTACAATTGTTTGTACTTGTTTGGCAGCTATGAAAATACCGGTCGTGACGATGGTGGAGCGGTTGCAAATATGAACCCAATGGTGGTGGTCCTAATGTACGACCTTCAGACAATGTTGTACCCAACATGCCTTGCATACGTCACCAAGAATTCAACTGGAATTTAGAAGAAAATAAAAAACAAATAATAAAAAAAAAACATAAAATAATGAAAATTTTGGTAGTGCTTTTTTCACAGATTTTTTTTTATTTTTTATTTTAGTCATATTTAACTTAATTGTTAAGCGTTTTTTTTTAAAGATGACATTGCCTAATGCAAAGCTATTGATTTAAGCAATGAGATGAAAATAATATAACGTATGTACTAAAACAGAGTAGGTAAGATTTCTTAGGAGTGCTACACTTTGATTATTGGTAACTCTCTATGTACACAAAAATTAAAATATTATTTGTTTTAAAAACAACGTTTTATTATTAATAAACAATAATATACCTAATTTAAAGCAACACTCGAAGTTCGAAGACATAGATTTATAGTTTTATTAATCAAGATAACTGCTTCTTTATATAATTTTTGGACTGTTTTCGCTTGCTTATCGATAGAGTGCATGACAGTTGCAAATCGTTCAATTCAAAAACCAATTCAAAACTGTTTTGAACTAAATCCAAAAGAGCAGTTACATCATCGGGTTACATTGACTCATCAAATAATATTATGCAATTCCGAAACACCCTTACAGCTGTTGCTATTACCGTTAGGTTTATTTCTATATTTAAGTTATTCAAATCTTATTCATATCCGATAATAATACAATAGTGAGTGAGTGAGTTTACTTTTTATGCTTCAGATACATACTAAGGGCCATCGTATTTTTAAATTAATTTGTTCGTTCCCCATTTCCACGGAATCATGAACTTGCAGGAATGTTATCATATCATGCAGGGGCGTACGCAAGGACTGTGTGGAACAAGGGTGCGCCTAAAGTAGTGCAAGAAGAGACACTGATGGTATTCCACCACCTCTTAAAATAGTACATATATGTATATCATAAACTTCGTCTGATTTCCAAAGGTCATTCAAAACCGGCTCGACAGATTAAAACACACAATTTTTATTTCTAGATGGATGGACCCCTTGAAATAGGCTCTGTTTGAAGGGTCATAGTGAGAGGGAGAGGTGAGAAGCGTTTTTATACTACAAATAATGGTTTCTATATCTGAGGAACAGCTTATGCTAGAATCTTGAAACTTGGGAGTTTATATTGGAGATAGTAGTATCTAACATTTGCGAAAAAAAAATCGTTGTCCTTGATAGAATGATACGGAAGTGGGGGAAAACGGAGCTCAAGAGCTGTCATCGAAACGTTATATTTCCTACCTAAAAACTATACTTCACAGGATCTTTTCTGTAGTAAGTCTTTATTAACTATCAAATTAAATTTAACGAATTTTTCGCCTACCTGAAAGTTGGAATATAATTTTTGATAGATTACGAAAGTTTTGAATTTATTATACTTTAATAGATTTTTTTTTTTAAGCCTTGCTTTGAGTTTTCTTATGTAGGACTGTCAAAAATCAGAGGAATTAGTCCGAAATTGAAAAAATTTAGAATCTACGATAATTTCTGTTGCCGTTTAAAGTTTAAAACTCCATCGATGAAAACATTTAAGAATATAAAGGTAAGCGAAAGTTAATATTGAGACGATAAGGTAGAGCATAAAATTTCCACTTTTTTATTACTTCCAGCAAGTGCTGACAAGTGCTCCATAAATTTATCTCATACTCGTGCGTACGAAATAAACAGAACTATGTAAGTCCACCCCAGAATGTGCTCACTGGAAACAAGACCGAGAGTCGACTAACTAGAGCGCTATTTGATCAATAACAAATCCACAATTTTACAATAAATTCCACGCAAAGCTCAATCGGAGAACCAAACCAATAGTAAATGCTTCACTTATCACCAGCCAATCAAATCGTGGCAAATGATCGCAAACCTCCCCACACACAATTCGCGATGCGATCAAACACACTAGCGAAATGAACAGTTGCGTGTGAAAACACTGTAACTATGGCCAGAGGGGGGCTTTCACTTCAGCCAACTACCAGCTTCTGTACTTACGAATTATTATAGCAAAAAAAAAATGAAAAAATCGCGAACGCAGTTATTGGCTGCACAAGATCACCAAGATTAGGGCGGGTTTGGTATGACCGCTGTTCTGGTTCTTTAAAGTTCCGATCTTGTTGGGCTGCCCTGCTGTTTTGCGATTGCAGGTTGCGGTCCATTAATCAAACGAGGGCCGGTTTTATTCGCCTGTCGCCCTCTTCTTCTTCTTTGTTTTCTGCAAACTCAGCTTGAGCGTTGTGTGTGTTGTAGTTGGTTTTTTTTATTCGCGGCCTGGATCTTGGTCCGCTGTGTCGTTTTTCATCTCATGCTTTATGCGCATGGGTAAGTGGCTATAACGATTTTTGCTCCATCTCGCTCGCGCTCATCTTGTTCGGTTATGGCTTCCACATTCCAAGATGCTGTGCTCCATAGAGCTATATGTTTAATGGAGATAGTGTGCAGCGACTTTTTTTAAGCCGGAGGTTTTCACGCAAAGGACCGGCGATATTCACTATGCTACTATCAGCATCTTACTCACATGTACGTTATACTCCGGTATTGAAAAGAAAAAAAGCCCAACCTTTAAATAGTTCGCTACTATTTGCATTTTACTGCCACCGGGCATGAAACGCTCCATACAAAAATGTTCAATTTTGCATCAAAATGCTTCAAAGTGCTTTATACAGAAACGGCGCTTTGCGATCTCCGTTAGTTATAGCTCTATGCTGTGCTCCAACTGCTTCCTGATGCAGATCATCCAGCTATCGTTCGCAGCAACTTAGCGCGATCGTCTACGTTGTTTTTTGTGTGCCAACTGCCAAGATCACGATCAGTTTTTATTATCGTCTTATGGAAAGAAGTTGGTGCGCTCGGACTTGCTGCTCGCCATTCGATTAATCAAGCGAACAAGCGAAACCGGCTTAGCCGGCTTGAAGGAATCGTTCGCGACGACAATCAGCTTGCGATGATGTAACAAGACAGCGGCACACTTGGAGAATGTTGTTCGACATTTCCCACGTCGAGTCGCCGCGTCCGACATGTCCTAAGTCACCCCAACTATCCCGACTTATACTTCGTTTCCATTCGACATATTGCCCCTACTTCCCCTCCAAAAAAGATAATATGAAAAGCTAGCTCTAGACCACGGAACCGCCACTAAGGAAGAGGAGATAACGACTTTTTTCATGTCAAGTTCACGAAGGTGAAGTACACGCTAGAGCTATAGAAGCCATGTAGGAGGCGCGATACTCGTTCGTATGTATGTATGTCGAAGTTCTGTTGAATTTCGTTTTAATTCCAGAGATTAGTCCAATGCTTCTATGATGTAAAGTAGACAAGTGGATTTTCGTAGTTTTTCGTTTGGTCTACAGACGATTCCCAGAGTGATTAAACTGAGAACAGCGTAAGCTGTTTGTCTATACCAGGTCTGACTCGAAGTAATCTTATCTGCAGTTTCAAGAACTGGAACAACAGTTTCTTTCGGAGGCTGCAACTGAAAAGATTATTGTCACAGATCTTTGGATTTTATTTACATAACTGAAAGAGTTACTGAAACGTGCACCTGAAAAAATGGAATCGAATTCGGGACACAACAGGAACATAGAAGGACCTATGCAAAGCATTATAATATCTTACAATCGTTTGGATTCATTTCTTCAATCAAATGGCTCTAGATGTCAACCCCAGGATTTGAATGTCCTAGGAAGAGAAGGCAACCAGTTTACGATTTTTAGATTCCTGCAGAAAATGCAAGAACAAATCGCACAGCGAGAGGCCGGCCCAATAGATAGAATATCCCACCCTAGCAAAAAACATTCTTCTATGCAGCGCGATCACTGTTCGACCGAGGTACCTATAATACATACCACGTACCTATAACACATTAGAAATTAGAGTGAAGCAGAGATGGGTCGTTCATGAGTGAACTGTTCCAAAAGAGCAGTTCATTGAAGTGAGTGAGTAAACTCTCAAGCGAAACGCACTACAGTTTACCAAAAGTGGTGAACTGTAGGTCGTTTCGCCACGTGATACAGCTTGAAAAAAAACTAGTTCTTTCGTGAGGACCTTTTTTTTAGGTCGTCACATTCAATCCGAACTTAAAAAGAACTAGTTCCATCGCCGGGTAAGTGATCTTCAAAAGGAACTCGAACTAGTTGACTGAACTAGTTAATTTCAGTGAGTGAGTCGGAGTTTACTCACTAAAAGGAACTGCTTTGCCCATCTCTACTTTGAAGTCGTATTGATGATCTAATGAAATTTCCATTCTGGTCATCGACATACAATCGCGTGTGTGTTCTCATTTCTTTATTATTATGAAACCATTCCAACGATCTCGATTACAAGATTCATAGAAATAAGGTAGTTGTTCATTAATATTATGGTCAGTCCTTTCTAAAATTACTCTATTTATCAATTTTATGAATTTGTGGTGACACAACGTATCCATTTCATTAGTTCTGTTATTTGATGATTTTCCTATTTTTATCTACGTAATATTCCATGCATTTTACTGCTAACAGCGCTGTTTACTAATTAAGTTAATTTTTTATGTCGAGTAGGTAAGGTAATGCCAGTGCTGCCAATATGGACAGCAACTATACATGCCAGTAGGTATAACGAATTTACAAAAATAGAACAATTTTGTCGCTCAGCGTCAAATGATCACGTCTCTTACTTCGCGCGACAAATGATGCATATTGCAACTGCAATTCTACCAATCTCAGACAATTCAATTATTTGTCGGTTTATGGTGTCCATTTCACTTAAATTTCACTTTTGACAGGTGATGTCCCAATTTTCTGTGTACCGCTCCTTATTAGCATATACGCCGATGTTCATGCGATGATATCTGTTAATGAATGTCTAGCATCGTAGCTAGTGTGTCGGGCCTGATTTGCAATGATGTGATTACGAAAAATGATTGACGATAAAAATTTTATCGATTCGTCCAACTCCCTTCTTCACTCATGTGCTCAACAATAGGCTTGTTTTTTCGCTCCTTTATTTAGTACAGAGCAGGTCAGCGAAATGCGAAACAACAACAAAACGCAAAGCGAGAACAGCAACTACACCATCTCAAACAGTAGTGCAGCTATTCTGGCTAATGAAAAGTCCAAAGTCCAAAGCTCTAAGCTACTACTCTGCTCTAGATAAAGTCGTAAAAATACCCCTAATATTACTAGTTTGCAATCTGAAAATTCGAAAAAGATTTTAGATTTACAAAAACCTTAAAAAAAAGTGAATCGGCAACTTACAACGTTTTTACGTTTTAACCGTTCGAGTGAGTACTTTTGTTCAGCCCTTCCAACTTTTTTCCACCCCGCGAAACTTGTGAAAACCCACCCACCCTACTCCAATCGCATTAAAAACTTTTCTCTCTGCGACTAAATTACAAAGTAAAAACTTCCGTTCATACATATGCATGATCATCTTTATTTAAATCCCCTTTTGTCGAGAGCAGGATTCGATTTTCCCTTTTTTTATGCGACTATTGACTATTATTGTACAATTTGCATATCTATATAGTACGACGTACTATGTGTATAGTTAGGTTGTCGTAATACGTATAATGGGCATAGGCAAAGTCAATGGGATAAGTTCACGTCGAATCAGTACAGTAAATCAGCCTCGAGGGTAAAATTTATCAGGTGCTTGGTACACTTTCTTATCTTTCATGTAAATTACATGGGCAGAGAAACCTAACTTTGAAAGATTTCTTCCGGAGGAAATGGAAATTGTTTCAGTCATTTCGATTGTTGTTTTGTTTTGAGAAAAATGTTTCGTAGACTGTTAAACGGCATAGAGTGAAATACAAATCCATGCATATGGCGAAAGTATAGGTACAGTTCGAAAAAGGTGCATTTGCATAATTATAGCAACTGTTTCAACTTTTAAAGAACTAAATTGAAATAATTGAATGATATTGGGCTAAAAGAGGACTCGGTATTATAGATCGTGGGTTCGAATCCACTCAAAGTATGGTCTTGATACGCTATTCTCTGTACTATACCATATTCCTATTCTTTTAATCCTCCACACGAAAGAATTGGACGGAAAGCTAACAACACATTCCAGAAAAAAAGGTTGAGGATCATTGAAAAAAAAAAAAAATTTGATGTTTCGAAGGACTGACCATAATGTCCCAAAAATTCGATCAGAGAAAAATTTTCGAAGACTCCAAGGCTCCAAATCCGGCATTCGGGCACAAGACGAAGAACTTATCATTCGCAAACATTATAATTACCTCTAAAATGTTACTTTTTCAAAAAAATTGTTAAATACTATATTTCCATAATAGTTGGATTTACACTTTTCCAAGAGCAAATGTCCCAACAGAAACAGAAAAATTCATAAATTAAAGAACACGAATCAAGAACATAAATGAATGAATGATGAAATGAATGATGAATTCCAACAACTTCATGCAAATAACTATGGCAAAAGTCGAGCACTATTGAAACAGGCACAAAGCTGTAATAAAATATTTCAAAATAAGAATGCAAAGAACTTACTTTTATGTCATTAGCTTCCTTTTTTATCAAAGGAATGCAGTTCGTATCAACATTATAATCCATTGAAGTATTAATTGCAATTTCTTGTTTGATTGTTTGTTTTTCTACGTAGGTTTGTCAGAAAATTCTCTGGTATCCACAATCTGAAAAGCAAAATAGAAATATATATTAAATTATTACGTATTATGAAATTTAGTTATAACTGTACAGATAAGAAAACAAATCTTCTATCAACAATCCATTCTATTGTATTATTCTAAGGATTTAAGAAGAACGACTATAAGTTATTGAACTAGATAGTGAATTTATCCATCAGCGATTTGACTTCCTCTTCAGTTAGATCTCCGTCCTTAATCTATCAATAGTAGGGTGGTCCTTATATAGGGTATGTTCGAATTTTTTTTCACGCTGTTCCTGAATCGGTTCCAAATATATAAAAAAAAATTCCTGCCAAATTTCAGCTCTTAATTTTAATATTAACCCGAGCCCCCCAGCAGCCAAAGTTTTAAAGGGAAATAACATGGAAAAAGTTCTGATGTACTTTTGGAATTTTTTAACTGATGAACTAATGTACGGACTATAATCACCAATAGATATTCTTATCGGAAATTTAACGCTCTACAAAAAAGGTCCTATGTGATTTTGCGCTAACTCTATCGGTTCCAAAGTTATTAGAGGTCAAAGTTGAAGTTATAGTCAGTTTCATAGTTTATTATATTTTTATCGTGATATAATGATTTTATAATGTATAACATGTTATAATGGTTGTAACATACCCTATATAAGGACCACCCTAATAAATAGTGATAAATTTTGTTTGGTTTTTGAAAAAAATCTGAACAAGATTAATTTGCCAAATTTGAATTATTGGGGACTCCTACGGAATGCCAGGATAAAAATTATGTTATCACAACTGAAGAGCTACTTCTTCCCTGTGTAAACTTTCTATTTAGTAAGGAGTATGAAAAAGGGTGGAAAGAGGCTATATGATTCACTTGAGTGGGCTGATACGTGTCGCTCCATGGTCATGTCGAGCAGTAGATGTGGGTCATGGTGACTCTTATTTATAAGAGTGATGATAGCTCTCATAATGACATCTTCGATGACGGTATCTGAGTGCTTATCTAACAGATTCTAACCACACGATAGTCATCATAAGTAAATACATTCTCAATGCTGGCGCAGCAGTTACTATTATTCGCGACAGCATTCGTCGTCCTCGGCAGAAAATCGAAGCGATATTCAGGGATTAAAATCTGCATTATTGCATCTGGCAATACACAGCAACGAGGTCTGATGAAGTTCAGCTTGCAACGAAACAACATTCGCAATATCTCTGCAAGAAAGTAATTCCATGAAGGTTGCCACTAAATCAGTCTCAGAGAAGTCTAAACAGTTTAATAAATACCCTAGCCTGAGCGCACGACTGGCTAGTAGGTAGGTCCTGGATGTTTTCAATTTCTGGAATCCATAAAACATTCCACCGTGTGTCAGTCTTAAGACGAACGAATTCGCCAATACGTAAATTATGGGATCTTTCACCTGTTAAGCTCTTTGCAGTATTAAATTACCACCTACATACATTTATAAATTCCAGCAAATATCATAGGTAGAAGAAGAAATGAAAAACATTTAAAACCAACTAAATAAATAGAAAAATCAAAAATAAATAACCCTCTTAGAGCCTTAATCTTATCGCTAATTCTCTTCTAGAAATAAATTAAAGAATTAGTAGCGCGAGAAAATTGGGAAAAAAAACCTGTTGGTCGGCAGTATTTTTGAACTTTTTAAATTGATCGTGCCGAAAAAACGAAATGAGCTGGGCACAAACCCACAAATGTGTTATTTTCTACACTCGCGTAATTTGTAAAAAAAAAAAACTGGAGTTTTATTACCACTTTCCGGAATCCGGAGCGTAAGCCCGATCGGAATAAATGTTTCTTCGAATTTCGAATAAACAAAATGCTTTTGAGTCTGACAAATTAGCGAGAATTTGTTGTTTAGTATTGCTGCTGCCTAGGGAAGACCGGGCACGTTTGTTTCTTGATATGTAGTTCAGATATGTAGTTGCTAAATTAAAAGAAAAAATTTTATGACATTTTACATTGCATCTGTTTTGGCTGTCGCACTTGGGACAAGTGGACTCAAAGTAATAGAGCTGAGTTATAAGAAAATAACACTTATACACGTATGGGTCACGTAGATGTCCCAACAAGCAAACTAACTTCCATAATAAGGCCTTATCGAACTAATTTGGCGCACATTTCCCAATGTATCAACAGCCACAACCAAACGCCAAAAGTTGGTATAAGGCCTTATCGAAGCTGTTTTGCTACGAAAGTTCACATTGCTTGCACGAAAAATAAATATTAGCAATTTTTTTACTTTTGCTTTTTCTTCCAACTACGAATTTATTTTCCTGTAAATTATTATTTTTAGCTTGAAAAACGCGAATTGACCTTGCACACTCTCGGATTCGAACCACGGTCCAGGCACACATTAGTCCGCTACACTAGGCCAATCCGAAACATTGTCGTAATAGGGTTGAAGTCGAATCACTTGGTAATAGACATGTCGAGCGAAGCTCGCTTGGAAGCCTCCGCTCGCAAGTCTTACGGAAGCTTTATCGAAGTTAAAAGTCCACAAACCTCCATAAGACTGTTAGTATTTACTTCCATGAAGCCTCTTCTGCTCAACCTCCACTCGCTTATTGTCTCGTATTCATCATTGGCTTTCTCGGTTTGTCAAAGATGTAACAACAAATAACACAGAAAATTGCTACCATTTTTCGGATATTTTTAAAGATTTGCGATTTTCACTGTTAAGTATGTTAGAATGAAGTCTAAGCCCTGTACTACGCCATTATCATATGCGTTAAAGGGCAGTTAAAGGAACGGTAGGCGTACTCACACGCAATGGTCTTCCTATTGAAGCGGTTGTGACAATCAAACCCGATCTCCCCTAATTCAGACTCTAGGGACCACTAAAACGGCTACCTAGCCATAAGATTTGAGAATAGAAAGAAGATCATAGAAACTAGATCCGCTAGACTGGGTCTAGACGACACCTTCTCCACCGCCACAAAGATAAGGTAGAACTAATTCCGAGAATGTTTACATTTTAAAATGTTGTCAAATGCGCACTTACAGCGCATTTTCGTCGAATGGACATTCTGGAACAGGTGTGAATTATTATACAACTTTGTATAGTGCCTTGCAGTACCAGCAGCCATATCTTATATCCCGCTGCAGCTGTTGTGCTTCTTGAACGGCCTAAAATAGTTGGCCTGGTCCGGCCATCAGTGTGCACATCGTCGCCGCGTACATTCACACGCGTTTGGGTACACTCTCTGCAGCTCAATAAAAACGTCACGAGACCCCCAATATATCCACATAATCAGAATATTCGTGTCAAAATAGAAAATTTATTCTCCTCATAAAGCCCCGAATTATAGTGTTAAAAAAAACTGATCGTCCATTTATCAACGTTCTCGTAGCCATATAGCAGCCGTATAATAGAAGCGTGACGTGTCGGGCTGTAAATAACGACTTTGGCGTTAGCTTACATACCTATCTACCTTTAATCCGTAGGTAAACGTATGGGCAGCATTTTATCAAGAACCCTATTCGAGGAGTGGATGAGTTTACCTTCAACACATTAAACGTACTGCACATAATTCTTTATGGAAAGAAAGTGAAATTTATACTAGTTGCAGAAAAAGTTTGAAGAAGAGAGAAATGCTGAAACGTCTTAAAGTAATCAGATCATTTTCGAAGGACCTCGTGCCAAAAAAGCGCCCAAAACTACAGGAGTCATTCAAGTATGAAAAGTGGACACGTAACATCAATATAACAATATCGCGAACATGTGTGACCTTACCATCGTCGACTCTTTTGAAACTTTATGCATTTGATGATTCAGTGATAATAAAATTATAATTAAATCTATTCCACAGTGTAATACTTTCGATAGTTATAATACGTTAAAGACTTCGTGAAAATGATGGCCGAGTCCTATTTGCAAATTCAGATCTCAGTTAATTTCTATAACAAAATAAAAAAATCCAAATTATTCCAAAGGGGAAATTTGAAAGAAACACTTCAAATAAAAAAATTGTCGATCTCACATGAAATCGATCGATTTATCATAGAATGATCCTGAAGGCCCCATGAGTCCGGTACGACAATTTTTTATCCCAGTTTGATTTTTCTTTCTTGAGAGGATTTTAATCGATTTAAATCGTTTTTCGTTCGTGTAATTTGGCGTGGACAAACGTCTGCATCGTTCGCTGTCTATCAGCGAACTAATTTTGATTTTACAGAAATAAATAGTGTTATAGGTTTTCCAATTATTTGAAACGCATAGCTATTAAAAATCAATAATTTTTTCATTGATTTATCTTCTGGAAATACCAATTAATTATACTATCTATGATACTTTTCAATGAAATGCGATTTTCTTATGTAATTCTTGCCATGAAAATCGTGACAAATTTTAAAATTTGATCTATGGAGGACCTTCTTTAAGATTTTTCGTAGCATTATATTAATGAAAATGACATGTTGATTATTCAAGAAATAGGTAATATACGTTTAAAAAACTCGAATTTACGCATTTTAAAAAATGTTCAAGGGTTGTTGTTCTAATAGCATTTTTTCCAAAAACAATTTGGAATTTTTCCTCTATGGATGACCTAGTTTACATACCAGCTAATAAAGTGGTGTAATTTTATTTTATTTTTTGTAGACATTAACGTGAAATATTGGCAAGAAAACAGTCATAAATCATGAAAATCGCATTTAACGTGCACATGGAAATGTAACGAAATGTAACGACAGGTACTTCAAAAATTCTCCTACTTGAACCCTTTCCGAGATAGTGACAATCTTAAAGGACTTGTAACTTCCAGAATATATACTATGCCCGTCGGGAAAAAATTTTACCTGAAGTATATTAGTGCTATAAAGTATCTATGATTTTTATGAAAATTGGATAGGGACAAGTAAATTTTTCAACAAAAGAACTAATCATTCCATTTTCTTTCATTTTGCACAAAATATAAGGCTTCTAAACATTAATGCAGTCGTGCAATACGCTGCTCTCAGTTCCACTCTATAATTAGTTCAGACTTTCACACCTAGTTTGAGTTAGTCATCGTGAATCGAATTATCTAGCTATTATTCTGCTGATTGCTAGTCAGAAAATCATCACACGAATAATCTTGGAGCAGTATACTGAATGACAAACTCAAACACTGTTTCATTTCATATTTACAAAATTGGGAAAAGTTTTTATTACTTCATTATTTCAATAAAAATCTACCAACCGTCTGAGCGCAACTATAATTTGTGTGTTAAACGCGTTTAAATTTTAGTAGCGTTGCATGTTAACTTGCGGCTTACGACTTAAAAGCAATACTATGTTCCAAAAAGCTATTAGAAATTTACCTGATTTTTAAAATCATTTTTTTTTTCTTTATGGTAGTTTGGATTGTTATTGTATCAGTATTTACCAGCTATGTTTGAATGAAATCTGATTTCCAGTACTGAGGCAGAACTGTTAAAAGTTAGTTACTTCGGAGTTTATATTATATTATTTGTTTACTTTAGATACTATAGTTATTAATAGAAACTTAGGCCCGTTCCTACGATCGTCAGTAACGTTCTAACTGAAACTTCAGCTGACAGATGCTCATACGAAACTTACAGTCAAAGTTCTGGTTAAATTTTAACTGAAGGTCGTAATAACGGCCCTAAGAGAAATATAAGATTAAATCTTTACAAAAAAATTGAGGGTTAAGGCTGCACTTTAAAATCGCACTATAATAGCTCTATAAATGCCAAATATGAAGTTGAAATTATATGTTCAATATGAACTAAATTTAGTTCATACTGAATATTCCTAAATTTATACTTTTTCGTATTAATACTTTCTTCAGACACGGGGATATGAAAACAGTGAAATCGATTAGTTTTCATTGATACACACATTAACCGCACTTCATAGAGAATGATGGCGTTAGTGTGTAGGATACAGTACAGGCTCCCTTAGAGACTTTCTGCAAAAATAATACTCAAATCAAATTGTTCAAGATTTGAGCTTTTTAATAATTCTCCACACAATTTGGAACATTCATCGATAGTCCTCTTATTCTTCAATTGCTTTCTTAAAACTGAAGAGAGCCCTTCACTTCTGGCAAAGTAAGCACAATTCAAATTTAGAAACCAAATCAATTGTGTTCTTCCAGCAGCTAAAGGATTATGCATTACTACACGATGATTCCGATTACACAAGCAACAACTTTGTTTCCTTGTAAATACGTTTCCTGTTACGCAATTTCCGCAACATCTTGGCCTGTCCAACACCTCTACCTTGTTCTTCCAGAAAAGCGCAAATGAGACTTTCTTTCGTCTGTTTTCCCGTTGACGCTATCTCGGCACGTCTATTCGCAATCGCAAGGCCATAAAAACAAACTACCACCGTCCTATACAACCGGCAAGTATTAACATAATTTAATTTACCCACTCGAAATGTGAAATAAATCAAAGAGTTATCACACGGCTTAATCAGTTTTTATGTATTAGTCGGGTGTTCCGAGATTCCCAGGGAAAAAAAACTAGGAGGCGCACCTCGGTGTGGAGCAGGGACGCAACACCAAACACCATACGCCGTACACATATGATGTGATTTGGATGTTGGATGTGGTTGTTGTTGTCGTTTTTTCGGTATTCTCACTTTTCAATTCAAATGAGCCTTCTCTCGACCTGCTTCGTGGCGGCCCCGGCTTCGCACAGCTAGCGGTAGAACTATAGGATGCTTCGTACCTGGTCAACCGCAGCAAGCCAGCATCGATACGTACCTTGGTGCGTTTACCTGGTGCACCTCGTTCTTGGCACACACGAACGTGTTCCATTAGTTTTGGTCTATTGACGGATGGGACAGATGGACAGAGTCGCGAGGCATTTTCATGGATGATGCTTACTAATAAAAGGTACCGTGGAAAAAAGGCTCCTTCCTTCAGTTCAGTCGTTTTGGGAAAGAGTTGAATCCACGAACACAAATCGGATTCGACATGGCGATAGTCAGTCCGACGAGTCAAGAAGCCGCAGAGGTGAAAAGATCGACGAAGAATTGGACTGTAACGAATGGGCAGTGGTGAGCAAACAGGAAACACGAAATGAATAAATTTCTGCACAGTGAAATAAATGCACGCCATGCCCCAGCAGCCAAATAGTCCGGTCCAGTCTGGCGACTTCGCTTTATATACCGGCTGCGCCACTCGCTTGGGACTTGCGATATCCAATTGACTTTTGAACGTTTTGCCGCCGGCTTCATTTCTATATGGCGTACAGGGCTCTCCGACGCTACACAGTGAAAAATAAATAAATAAAACACATTCACGGGAAATTGAAATAGAAACCCAAGAACCGATGGAATTTAAAAATCCTTTTGAGTGGAAAAAAAACACAACAAACAAATTATTAATGTTTTCGCATATTTTATTTTAATGAAGGCGATAGCGAAAATTCGAAACAGGAATTGCAGTAGAATTAATGGGACACAATTAGCGCTAATCTGAGTGAAATGACATCATTTTGATTAATTTGAGCGCGTTCGAAACAAGCAGAAATGCAGTTGAACCAATTGGAGTCCGATATATAGAAAATCAAGTTTGGTGATTGAATCCGTCCATAGTTCGGGAATAAATACACCCTTATTAGTATTGCCTATTACATGAGGTAAAATCTCACGCCTATATGAGGACTTTTCAATCACACACCACATGTGTAATCGATATGTAATATTTACGAAAAAGAACAAGACAGTTGTTAATACGAACCTAATAATAATTTCGCGGTTCCTTAAAAATTTAAAGCTAATGGAACTTAAAGAAGAGGTCAATAGACAATAATCGAAAGTAAGACAGAATTTGAACTTTATCCAGTCGAAGACCTTGCAACTGTTGTTCACTATCTTAGGCAAAGGAGGCAAAGGAGTTGTTTCTCTTTATCATCATTTCATTTTCCAGTCCGTTAGTCATATCTTACGAAAAGTATAGGACTGATGTGTGAAGAAAATTTTGACCTCATTCACTCATTACATATAATTTCCATATAATAGAATAGCTAATGTGGCGCTGTCCATCAGGTTTCAGTGCCCTGAACCCGAACGCTTCTCGATATCAATTCGATCGAGCTGTAAACAATTACAAAATTCAATTTATCTATACAAGCTTATCCGATTTACATAATTTAACTGAAGCTAAAGTTCATTTGAAACTAGCAGAGCTTTAACGCAAAGCCGGACATTAACAAACTGATCTGAATATAAATCAAATTCCTACTGGATATCTTAGTAGGTATGGCATGCAGACTGGATAGACTAGTCCGACATAGCTGGCCTGTCCATATCCGGTCAGAGCGAAAGCATCATTAGCATCCACGTTTCCTATGCAGAGAAGGTGATCCATTCATATAAATGTGAGGGGTGCATAATCAAACAATGGCTGGCTTGTGCATACTCCCCTTCCCTCCCTCCCAATGAAGGTACAGGCCACATTCATCCCTTTTCGGAATACATTACACTCTATCTGCCTACCTATATCTCAGTAAATGAATATTATGTAAAACAGATCGATATTTCGTTCTCTCCGTATAAATCCGAGTCCACCACATATAGTGCATCAGTTTAACCGGTAGAGTGTACCCCCGACATTATCTCTATATTCCAATCTCTCACCAGTAGCATCACACCGAAAGGGGATGAAAAGGGATGGGATACTATCAGATATACTATACGAACTGGCGCTTTCGAGATCCACTTGAACCCCAACCGAAAACTTTACAGCTATTCCGAACTTTATTTGTAGGATGAGACGTGCTCCTGCCTTCCTGGAAAAATCCATTGAAATTCCATTAGGAAAACCGTATCCGGGCGCAAATAGTTATGGAAATAGGAAAGTCCTGTAACTCGCAGTTAGCAAGTAACAACTCGCTTTCTGCTACTTGGACCAAATTATAATTCATTAAAATGCTTGGTCTGCGCTACTGCAAACATGAGGTTCTAATGTTTGTTAGATGTTGGTGAAGGTAAATATAAATTTGCCATTTTAACAAACCATGGCGAGAGTTGGTAAAAAGTTTCTAATTTTTTGTTGCCGCAAACCTTCGTATGCTCTCCGTTCAGTTCATCAAACATGAACATATCGGCACTCCAACAGAACTCTGAAACACACAGCTTCAGTGAAGTATTTTGAATACTGACTGAATTCAGTTATAAGGAACTTATTTAACACCGGATGTCACTTAGTTCGTAGAGTTTTTCGTTCCGCCAAATCTTAGTAGATATTTGATTTTACTTTTAAAATTTTCGATTAACATTAATCGGACTTAGCCCGTTCCTACGATCGTCAGTTAAATTCCAACCGGAACTTTAACTGGAAGCTTTGTATGAAAATCGGTTAGTTAAAGTTATAGTTAGAACGTAACTGACGATCGTAGGAACGGGCCTTACGGCTATGTGAATTAATTAATACAAATAGTAATTTGGTTTTTCATGTGACACCCGTCCATATATGATTCGTATTATAAATTACATCAATGAATGTAATTTCCCCTTACAAATTGTAAAAGTAGGTAGGTACATACTCGTAGTTTCAGATAACGCTATACATTTTTTTCAGATATTGTGAAGATACTAGTAGCTACGACCCATAAACCAACTTTTAATACTAATTTTTCAATAGTATAATAAATATGTGTTCTGTTCGGAAAATTGACAAATATTTGCCGTGAAAATTAATTCAGACTTTTGCCTGAATACTATTACAAACCACTCTGACGCATGAGTTTTTAAACTAGTTTGTTCAAATCCTGCTACGTGTTATTTAACTTACACCTAGCAGGATTTGACAACTCTATACCTAAGATAGTATCGAGTAATAACCATTGTAGAAAATAGCGTTAGAAACCACTTAAAAAAGCATATTTTTTTATTATTATTATATATCAGAAAATGTCGCAAGTACTGAATAGGTGTCGTTTATAGTAATTGTATATTAACTCCTATACTTTTAGGTTATTGAATGACTCTGAGTAGTTGTAATTATTTCCTATCTGTTGGAAGGATCGTCTCTAATATAGGATTGCTGCGGTTGGGTATTAATCAAAAACTCTTTAGGTAAGTGTAACATCGCCCTGCTTTAATTTTCTGCAAGTGTTGCTTATTTATAGGAGTTATAGGAGTATCGCAACAAAATATCTCTAATCCTCGCTTTGCGTCTTAATCGACGAACTTAGTTGTTTTATTTTTGAATTATGTGAAATATGCAGTGCTGCATTCATGAATGGATTACTGCACTCCATGGATTGGATCTCAAGATTGACTTAAGCCTGGAAAACATATACTTAAATATTCCGTTTCAATGCACAATAACAATTAATTTCATAATACAATCCAACGACTAGTGGGTAATGACATGCCTTGCGTCAGTGTAGCTCAACATAGGTGTACAGCAAATGTGCAATTACGCCGAAGGACCCTTTTAACGATATTAACTCAATTAGTTGGATGCTTACTCGGAATTATTGACTCATGGGATTTCCGATTCGCAAACAAATGGACGTAACGAGCAAACATACAAGTGCCTATATACTACCCTGTGACTCACAGAAATGAAATATTATTGCAAATTGTCCGAGAACAATATACACGGACGCCTAGTTCGCTTGATGTCCTCGCAGCGAATAACCTCGCATCGTATCATTGGGAAGGATGAAACTACGTCGTCATACCTAAAAGTTCCCCATTTCGCACGAATGAACCACTGCGCGTGTCCTGGATGAAAGTTCTTCTATAGCGTCGTTATCCCGATTAATAAGACCCGGATTACAATTCGGATTCAGTACGCAGTTTGCAGTCCGGAAGTACTTCAAGCTTTCGCTAAACAGGATCAATCTACTCATTCCGCCCGAAACATTAGACCCATCATCATTCATTCAACATATGTGCATATTCCCTGGTCTTGTTTTTTCTGCTTTTCGAAAAATTCCGACCGCTTTGTTTTGTTACAGTTGTCGACAGCTCGAGGGTGTCTAATTGTGATAATTAGATTCTTCGAGAATTTGTTTCGTTTGTAGTGCCGCCACGACTGAGCACTTGTGCCCCGATTCCCTTTATAGGCTGCTCTGCACACCCTACGCAGAGTTGCCACCGCCGACCTGAATCAGCTGATTCCAAGACTATCGATTTTCGTACCACACATCATATACTCGTAAAGGCGGAAAACGAAAAGTGCTTTTGGGTATGAAGCGACCGACATCCCGGCAGTAAGGACAATTTATCTACAATCATTTGAAATTGATTCGGGCGAACGTGGTACCATCAGTTCTTCCAAGCTCACTTTCGTTTCGATAGTCGAAATGACCTAGTACAAAAAATCAATGGTTTTTAAGAGTTGGGCGTGGACTGGAATAACCACTGTCGCACGCCATTGATGACTCTCAACATTTTATTTGCGATATTTTCTCCTAGTAAACGTACCACATACAAACAATCACCAACTCTCAACTTTTTTGCATTAACCAGGATATACGAGCCTATTGCGTATTCGGCGTTCTTATAACATTTGTGGCGTACACCATTATTTGTTGAAGATTGGACGCATCTGGGAGTAGTTTGTTGTAAGTCTTCTTCCTTGCTATCCATTAAACAAACCAGTCAAACTTAACTATTGTAAATCAAGGGAATCCAAAAAAGAACTTGTGCCACTTATTTACTTATGTTGAGCACATGCGTGCGTTAATGGGGTACTCCACATTGGACGACAAAGAGACGATAGAAGTCCGTGTATTGAACAGATTTTCTGGAAATTCCAAAAGCGGTTATCATCCAACGTTGCGTAGAAGTTCTTTATTTCGCTAGCTAATTAAAACGAAAAACATAATTATGTGTAGCATGCATTGCCGTAAGGGTAGTTCCTGAAAATGATTCCGAGAAAAGGTCAGCCATCGAAAACTTCTACGTTTCCACACTCACTATGATGGTCATCCAATCGTAAGGGAATTAATTGGGGGTGACGGGGCCGCAACTCGGAATAAAAGGGTTGCTAATTTCATTCCGATCAAAACATCATGTCAAATCGACCGGATATTACGGAATCACCTATTGTCTCCGTGATGTGGTAAGGTAACGTGCCACCACTGGTAAAACTTAATAATAACGTTGATAATTGACTCAGTTCCTGATAGTATCTAATTGGGATCGGGTGGACACGGTCGCAGGTTAGGTACCTAAATGCTTGACTGACGTGCAAGGGATGAAACCGGGATCAAACGCGGTATTTATGCAGGAAATTGTATGTCGGGTCGGGGGGCCTTTTTCTAGGCTAGACAGGTTTTCCTATCGTTGCTCTGAACTCTATACACCATTAGCTAAACCACGAAGATAATACTGTTTTGGACGATCAAATTGGCAATTATTGAAAATTTTTAACGAAATGTCATCTGTTGCCGCAATCTGTTTTTGTACAGTAAAAGATACGACGAGGTACGAGTATTTGCAAGTTGAGATACCTTTAAGGTATTTAGTCCTCCAGATCTTAGTCGACAAATGATCTGTTGACCTGCATGACTACACGGATCCATAGTATTCTTCATGATTTTGGGACACCAAAAATGGGTGTTGGGTGCACTGGATATCTCGAAACCTTTTGATACCTCAAGGTGCTGTCCTTTCTACTACTCTTTTTTTATTTGTATTAATGGTCTAATCTAATGCATTCTTCAAAACCAATTCATTCATAGCTTTACCGATTATCTTCTCTTATACATTTTTGTCTATCACTGAACAGCGACGAATTTCTCAGCCACATTTTAAGCAAAAGATGATGCAGACCAGTTACTTCAATGGCGACTGCTCTGTGGAACTTGATGCCGCCGAGATATGAGTTCATCCGATATATAAGAAGTGCAGTACGCACTCACGAGTATGTCCTCAAGCACTGCACGGTCATACACTCAAGTATAATTCTTCCTTTACCAACCACACGGTATGCGTATGTGGCAATCAGCTCCCAGTATCAGGCTTGCCGAGCTCATACAGCCGAAGGAATTTGAAAAGAAATGTTAATCGTTTTATGTCGTCCTGAATCCTTCTACCCTTCATGGCCATTATGTTTAGGAGTTCTATTCTCTCTGCATTAAAGAAAGTTAATAATAAAAAAAAAAACAAGATAGTTTAAGGACTTTTTATACCGGAAAAAGTGAAAAAAATTTCGTTGAATGAACCCGATAAAATTTCGAGTTCGTGGTTAAATGATTTCTTGAAAGAATTCAGTTGAGATATTTTTACAAGATTTTGTATGGCTGCTTCACGAAGAACTTATCGCATTTTCTATTGAAAAACCAACGTAGAAAAAATTTCAATTCGTATGGTAGGTACTCGAAGGCGAAGGACTATTATACCCTTTAACGAAATTAGCTTACAAATTTCGACGTCCTAGATCGAGGCGTTCTTGAGTTATCGTGCGTTCGGACAGAAAGCGAACGGAATTAGGGCGACGAAAAAAAGTTGTTTTTTTATTCCAACTAAATTATAAATTTTTACAATATTTTTCCATTTCCTCCTTCAAACTATTCACTTATACGAAGATTGCCACTACAATCGTCCATAACGTCCTAAACAATTCATTTTCGAATCGTAATATTTGCTGAAATCAATAGATAAAATTTATGAAGGTCTATTCATTATTCATTATGTGATGATACACATCGGTCAGAAATGATGATCTTTACGTTAGCACGATGAACATATTCATTCATCATGCACGTCCCCTTTTCGTTGGTTAAACAATTTTGTTTGGTATAGTTTATTTAAGTCACTTTACTAGTACGACTATTTTGATGACGTGCATTATTCAAAAAATCGATTTTCATTTACTTCATTAGTCAAATCAGTTTAATCAATACTACACTGAACCGATGTTCATGCAACTTTAGCATAAAGACCACCACCGTACACATACTCTACATAATTCATATCCGAACGGGCCTCTGCTTTCAAGGAACCGATAGCAAATGCACCTTGGTCTTTAGAACCGATTAATTTTATAAGTTTATGCAAAATAATGATCGTTCGAAAACGATGTCAGTATGAGGCATGTACTCGTATGTAATGGTACAATCGAAAGTGCGAAGATGTTACAAAATCTTGAATTGTAGTTTAATGGATCGAACTTCCATTAACACATTTATGTTACCCATTGCAAGGCGATAAAAAATTTATGGAGAAATTTTTAATAGAACTCTGTTCGTGCGATCCAAAACGAATCCAGTTAGTTGAAGAATGGGCTAAATTAGCTGACAATAGTCTTACGCTCGGGAAACACTTGCGATTTTAAAAATAAGAAAAGGCAAACCGTTATAGCCACTCGTAGTCCTATTATGTAGCCACCTCATTGTGCCACCTGAAGCAATAAATAATGAAAATTTGCCACCACATGTGGGGGAAGAAGCTACACACACGACATATATATCGCTTGGCCAAATTACGTCCCCCATCGTATTCTACACCCAACTATGTCT
The DNA here is from genome assembly GCA_949128065.1 of Beris chalybata. Lineage (NCBI taxonomy): Eukaryota > Metazoa > Arthropoda > Insecta > Diptera > Stratiomyidae > Beris > Beris chalybata. Next base: position 2,009,436 of record OX421894.1, on the reverse strand, counting down.
TCGAATAGGTACACATTATAAATGCTGTGCGAAACTCCTCATCTTTATCCTTTAGCCATCGCCGATCTCCACATCTCATACAAACGCGGAACGAGTATGTGCATGACGTTTCTCTCACGGTACATCTAAGTATAGGCCACATACCAAAAATATGAAAATGCTGTGGATGTGGTACCTTGTACGTTGTTGTACCTACACTAACTACTCCTACGAGTATCGTCTCTGGAAACTTTTCCTTAATTACCGCTTGTAATTGCTTTCTGCCTCCTTGCGCCCCCATCATCACCTTCTCCTATACCGTCACTGCCGTACTGCCATCGGACGGACTTCTAATATGGAAGCGGCATTACTGGGCAAGGAGGATGACGGCGAGTATGAGGAATAGATGCGAAAAAAGACGAAATTTTCCTCCCCGGCAATAACTTTAAATAAATTACTTTGGGTTGGGATACTTTTGCTTTAATGGCGTTAAATCAGGCAAGCCAGACACACTTCGCCCCAAAGGGATTACTATGAGATTGCAAGAAACATTACTTTTCGGATTTCGTCCGAATTATATGAATGAGAAGTCGTAGGAACGGGATTTTTGGATTTTGTTAAGATATATTTTGCCTTGTTCAAACTTTAAATGCATTCTCCACCATGTTTGTAGGAGGTCATAATCGCACGCTTTTTGTAAACGATTTTATTAACTTACTGTTCGATCGCCGCCTTTGGGAACAAGAATATACGGCGGTACCGTCGAAGAACTAAGCTAGCGAATTGTGAAGAACAGCTCTTGCCTAACAGCTCCTTGTAAAATGTAATGCCGTTCTAGGGTCTTTGGTAAGCCTAGTATCGGTAAGCGCATTATTACTAAAGCTGAGGTCCACTGGGTTTGAATCCTACCGCAGCAAACATTTCGGCGAACGTTTACTAAAAGTGAAGAAAAATGTAATGTTCTAAAAAAAAACATTGGGGCCATTTTAGTACGGATTTAGAAATAACCAACCACCCTTTTATTTTGGTAGCCCACCGCCGGGAATGTGAACTGCGGTTTCTCCAACTTTTACTGAAAACGTGTAAACGATTCAAATTTTAGCTAATATGACAGGTGAAATCCGCATTGGCCGCATGTACCGTGAATGGGAATCAACAGTTAACCGCATAGTCGGGAATAGAAAATCCGCCGTTTAATTTATTTAAAAACAGTTACACTAACTATTACTAGAAGGAGAAGTCTGTAAGGAATCTCCAGTGACAATATTTGGAAGAAGGCTGCTCAGTCATTGTGATCTTGAGCATGGCAAGTGTAAATTATGGTCGAACGACCACCAAAGACCAGGAAAACAATTTCGAGAATCAACTATAATACAAGAATGCAAAAAGTCCTGGCATATTTGATATAAGGGTTCGGTTAGGTGGGCTATTGCCAAAGATAGTGCTAGCACGTAGTCCGCCGAAGAATAATGCCCGCGATCAGGAGAAGCTGTCCTACGCCTCCATCGGTGGTCTTACAGAAAATGAATATGATTCATTATATAGCTTTTTATCGGCAATCCACAATCAAAAACTGTAATGTCAACTCCAAATAAGTCCCTTCAGCAGCGCTACAGCTCCTAGCCGGGAAAATTAAGGCAAAGCACGTCGAAGGCCTAACGCATGACATAAAAGCGCCTATTCCAGTCATACAAACAAACATTACAGGATCTTACGTTACGTTCCCATTGCCTACGATTATAATGCTCTAGGTATGCACAGCAAATTACAAACGAATTATTTATTGATAACAAATTTCAGATAGAAGCAAAGAAAATGTGAGGAAAAATAAGAACAGCTACCTTACCTTACCTCCATCGGATTCGAGCACACATACACACCAACCAGGTGAGTTGGAAACCGGTTTCGAAATTTAAATTCTATAGAGCTGAGATACTATCCACTATCCAGCTCCAGCCATGGCAGCCTATTTATGGCGAAACTAAATGAAAGGTTTGACCTGATTGGAATTATGCATGAGGAGTGGCCCACAGTGGTTAAATCCGTCTATGGAGCGATGAGTCTGCCTCAAGTTTCAATAGATGCATCTATCGTTACGCAGTATTGTACAGGACTGTGACACTGAACAACTAAGGACGCTCAGCTCATGTAGGACATAGGGAGTATATCTAGCCTTTGAGCTCCACCAGCCGAGCTAAGACTGGCACGTGACAACATGTGGATGTCCAGCTTGTCCGTATGGAAGACTTTCTGCGAATTGTGTCTCCTTTCGTTGCATTATGTTGGCCAATGTGACTAAGATGGATTAACGTGAGTCTGAAAGACGCGACATACCTGGCCTGTATAGTGTATATACACGTTATAGGTAGAGAGTGGTAAGTGCTACGGGCAGCTTTCAAAGGAGCCAGCATACTTGCGCCCGAACGTATCCTCTTCCTCTATGGTCTTGTTTCGCTTATTATTTTTTTTCCCCAACTCGGTACTCCGCGTGGCTGTTTCTTATGCACTACACAAGCCAGAAAAATACAACGTATGCAGTTCGGTGCATTCATTAGGCGCCCAAACACGGAACATGCTCTGCATTTTTGTCAATATACATACCTACTGGCTTTCTTGCTGCACGAGTACGAGTATCTGCCGACAGTTCAGTTGGCGTTTTTTTAAAGGACTAGGTCATATGCTTGAAACTGAAACCGGCTTCTGTTTGCGAGCGGAGCCAAAAAAAACAACTGAATAAATAAATAAAATATGAACAAAGACGTTAGTAGGTGGAGTTGGACCTTCTACGCTAACCTTTCAACTTAATACCTTGCAATATACGTACCAACAAACGAGTAACCCAATAGTGCATAAGCGTTTTCGACTGAAGATACCCTTTAAGGGGTATTAAAATGGTCAGTAATTCAATAATTTAAAAAATCATGATCATCAATCATACGGGCTAAAGAGTAGAGTGTATGCTCGATAACTCATATGGTAGCTGGTAGGTTTACTCGATCAGAGATAGTTCCGCGAGATAAATGCACAAATTTTTCAAGGACTTTTGTATGGAAACTACTGGAAGTACTCTAGATACTCTCCACATTAATTTTTTCCCTCACATTGCTTACGTATTAAAATGAATGATCTGAAGAGGGAATAGGTAATGTTACTTTGATATTGTGAGACATCTTTTACGGAAGCTAAATTAAATGGCTTTCGTTTTTCGGTTTCAGAGCAGCCTATAAGGACCACCACGCGTAAACTCCGACTGGAGATTACGCTACTCGACTATAAAGCGATTACTTTTTTTTTTACTAAACTTAACATATATTGACAACTCACTTTGATATAAATTGCTTTATGAACTGCTAATCCTTAATTGTTATCTGTAAAAAAAAGAAAGTTATTGTTAAAAAGTCGTGTAGGTATTTATTTAAATATGATGAGTAATTAAAAACTGTAAAAGTTAACAACATAACAATAGAGTTGAAATGAGCGTAAGTAAAGAATAGAATAGCAAGGACTACCTAGAAGTAAACAGACTATTTGAGTCTAAAAACATTGTTTAAGGCTTGTGCTACTGTGCTTGCACAAACAAATACCAAAGAATTACCGATAATGAATTTTTTCGTTTGAATTTATCTAAACGATTCGCATTTATATACAGTGGTCTGGAAAGAATTCGGACGCTTATTGGCGGGTAGTACGGAAAGGACAAGAAGACGAGTTTAGTCAGCAACCTAAATAACTTTCACAGTCGAGTAATTATTTAATAAAATCCTCACACGCAACGTCTACGATACTTTTCACAGTACATATGTGGCTCTCTGATTCTTTTGCGGTACTCACATAAAATTGGCGAGACGAGAAAACAATAAATAAATAAAAGAGTAGGGAAGTTTCTAATTTACAGTAAAAATCTTATTTAGAATTGGTAAATTGTAGATTTAGGTAACCGTGTATCTTTGTTATAAGTGAGTAGTATAATCATTAATAATTGAAACAAATTTAACCATTTCTAAACTCCATTAATAAACTCCTTCTTCACATGAAATGAATAAAAAATTGTGTAATCTACAAAGAACTGACTGCGTGCGTGTTCTAATTTCGTCCTAATAGAAGAAAAAATTATTATCTAAAGAAAAATACAAATCAACTCTCACACCTGTTGCTGAAGACATTGTTCGATTGTTCCTCAAAATAGATTCCTAATGATGTTCTCAATAAATTTTCACAAACTCAAGTCGTAATCATCATCATACATTCCACTTTTAAACTAACAAATCGTTGTACCTACTTCACGTACAAGACGCGGTGTATTTAAGTCGTCAGATAAAACAGATCGCAATTTTTAGCCGACTGAAGGACAACAAAAAAATACTCGTACAATCTATTTTCTTTTTCATCAGAATTTTTAAAGAAATTCCATAGTCGCGGCATGAATTAAATAATACCGCGGTGGGCGGTACTTTTATGTAATGCCAGAAGCACGCATAATACATATCATACGGAAGTTTGTCCATCAGCTTCTTCCGTTTTCCTTTGAATTGGAGCTCTAAAAATATCACATATAATTAGATTATGCACTTAAGCGCATTTCTGATTATTATTAAGGACGTTTTCGCTTTATCTTATTATTTATTCTTGCGATTGAGTTTATTTCGCAGCAACAACATTGTTCACCGATTCGTTGAGAAAGTGTACCCCTTTCTGTCTATATTTGGAATTTTATTACATTAGAGGCTTCTTAATACCTGTTGGAAGAAATTACCGAGTTGTTTTCTAGTATTCATGCGTATTGTAGCAGCACGGAATAACATCAGAGTACAGAGGAGATAGTGTGAAAAGGGAGCAGCTTCTTGTAGGGATCGTTAATGCAGACAAAAGTGCATAGGCTAGTTGGAACCCACTGTCTTCAATTCTGTTAGATTTCCGTCTTGGCTAAGAAGTTCGTCTGATCAATCGGATATTCCATAAATAAGGGAAATCTTAAGACATTGTGGAGTGTACAAATGAAACGACATACAGTTAACTAGCTCAGAACCAAGATAAATTACGTATATGGTATATTAAAAAGATAAATGTTAAGTGACTGCCCCAGTTATTTTGAACAACTGAACACTGATCATTGTGACCTATTTAATAATCATTTCACAACCATTCATCACACCTTTCCAGATCATTAATCTATTTATCCTTTTGATCGCAACCAAATTAAACTAGTGCATAATTATACAGTGGTAGACTTATTTCGGGAGAGTCGACTTACAATGGTTAGCGTTATCATTGAGAAGTAGTTAAAACCAGAACCAGACAAGTGCTTCCTTTTCAAACGAATTTCATTCACATCAAAAGCTTCAACGGTCATGTTGGATTCAAAATTTAGTCAAGAAATCGGCGTTGAATGAAAAAGCATATTATTCAATGCAGAGATTTGTAGCATAGAGTTACATGGTTGTATCAAATAAAATGGAAGATAATAAGGTATTTCTGTCTCCTAGTAATTTCAGTTCAAGTGGCGGATATCTTAAGCAGCTATTGATCCGCAACTGCTCCAGTAAATCCAATTTATATGTAAATCGAAATGCTAGCTTTGCTCCAATCGAAGACAATTTGAAAGATTCAATTTTGAGTTTGAAGTTACCATTACTTATTTGAATCTTTCTCTCTTGTTCGTAAGGGTAATAACCTCCAGGGCATCAAATTAAAGGATCAATCAATCATCACATTTATTGAGTTCGTTAGATCAAAGACATTATTCTTTGTCGTTATAGCAAGAAGCGAGTCATTTAATGAAATCGATATGGTCGATAATCAAATCGAAATAGAGCTAACCAAAGAAGCAGTCACCTTCCGAAATATTTGTTTCAAATTCTAATCCGCCACCTAAGGAACCACTGAGCCGTGATTCGATATTCCTCCTGACTGCGGCTAACGATTGTTCTCCTCTATAGGTGCAAGCTGAGTTACTTCCAAGTTGGTTTCGTCGTCGTCTTATTGTGGGAAGCCTTATCGTCAAAGTCGTTTAATGAAGAGACGAGAAAATATTGTCGAAAGCGAGTTTATTCGAATCTATCGATCGAGCGAGGCACAAGTTGTTTCCGTAATTTTATCTAAAATGAGGGAAGAAAACTCACTGAAATGTGAATTAGGGTGGTGCACGGCTACGAAGAGGACGAAATAACCAAAATGAAAATCGCTTTCTATTCCAATCCCCTGGAACCGTGCTATGATTGTATTATTCCTTTATTCTTAGTAAGGGCTTTCTCAACAGCATTTTCGAGACGAAGGTATGGCGAATTGTGACGACCACAACCGAAGTTTCGGTACCATCCATGTTGGTGGAAGATTTGCAGCCTTGTCAGCCACTCTACAAAAACATCTTTAGTGGGGGTCTTTTCGAAGTTGAGAAGTTCGAAGTTGCCGTCGGCTCAAGCAGAAATTTATTAAAGATTTGCGTCGAAAGATTTATGTGGTGGTCGTTTTTTTTTTTTTTTTTTTTTGAAGTAATTACGTAGCTAAAATAACGACGTTTTTAAGAAGTGGAAAAATGCGAACACAGGGCAAACTTTAGTGCTGCTCCATAAGATAATACACTCCTTCAAATATTAGCAGACTCTACTTGAAACTCCTACTCTATAGTTTGTTTTCATGATTTTCGTGGTTGACCCTATGGATTCTAAACCCCATACGGTTCGAAGATGACTTGCTTCGCTTTCCGTTGTCGCAATCCATTTCCATTTAAAAAATTGCTCAAAACTTATTCGATTTAACGCCCTTAAGCCGGCTGCTACAGACTTCTGCTCCTTTTCTTGTTTTTCGTATTTCGCAAGTTTCTCGACTTATTTCACGAAACACATGAAACTGGCGAGAACACGAGAAAGAATTGTAAACGCAATTCGCAAGTTTCGCGTTTTCGTAGTTTCTGTACATTTCGTGAAGTATTTGCGTAGAAAACCAGCTGACCATAGCATCCATTTCGTTATTGACATTAACCTCGAAAAACCAAAAACTCACGAGAAAGTCACGAAAAAACGTCTCGCGTATTTTTCGTCACTTTCTCGTCAAGCAAAACCCTTTGATGTCGTGAAAAAACCGCCTCCAGCAGAGAAAACACACGAATCACGAACAACGGAACGCGAGAAACTGACGAGAAACCCCTACACACTATTCACGAGAAAGACGCGAAATAGGCGAAACGCGATGAATTATAGCCGGCTTTATAATTTCATGGGCACGCAGAGTAATCGGAAACCAGTGGCGTACTATACATATTAACTTTTTTTTAAACATTTTTTCATACATTTTTCATTCTTCGGTATTTTCATCGTTTTATAAGGTTTTACGAAGTTCGTCTTGCAATTGCCGCTGTCGCTTTTTCAATGAAATTTCAGACATTTTCATTCCAATCCTCGATTAAACGTCGAGAAGAGACATTCCACGATACGGGGAAAATCCATTCAATCAATCAAAAAATATTATTAAATTGCGACGGATAAGTAAAAATTACACAAGAAATTTCCGAAAGTACATATTTTAGTGAGTCGAGCCCATCGGGAACGCGATGTAGTGCCTAGGCCAAGAACAACAACCCGCATATGAGAGAACGAAAAAAAACTAGCAATCAAAGCGTTTCATTTTCATTGGCTTGCTATAGGCATGGATGGTCGATAGTTGCATCTCGTTCCCGCCTGCAATCGTTAATTTTTAAAATCGTATCTTGTTTTTCTTTAATGTTTTCCGTTTTTATTTTTGGGCCCACGTATACATGCAACACTGGCAGGCCAGGCAGTTGATGGGTTTTGTTTCGTTTTCATCTTGTTTGCTTTTCATTCCATAAGTTTGTTTTTGATTTTTTTTTTTCTAGACTAAAAAGTGCAGCATGTGGTGATAGTGTAGTAGTGGGTCTGCATGCATGTAGAAGTGTTGCATGTTTACGTCGAACTTTTATCTTTTATTTCTGTTGCCGCACATGAGTACCGAGTACGATACGACCCTCTTGAAGTTGTGTTTACATTCTGTTTGGCCCTTTGGGTCTTTCTTTTTCCGAGCGATTCTTTTTTTTTCCCTCGGCTAAATTTGATCTGCGGTTTATTTGCTTAATTTGCAATTAGAAGAGTCGAGATGTATTTTATTACACGGCAGAAACAACACCAATTAAGTTTCGACTTTCGAGTGAAGTTGTTAATGAAAAATATTTTGTTCCAAAATATCTTCGGAATACGTTCGAGATACTTATCTTCGAAATACGCTCGAGATATCTTCGAAATAAGATCGAAAAATTATTAAAAAATAATGAAGTAAAATTCAAATCTAAATTATAGTATTCCAATTGTAGGTACCAATACCAAGCCTTTAGTAGTGTTCGCCAAACAAACTTTTGTTAACTAGCTACAAACTGGTTCCGTCTGTATCGTCCAGAACATTAAAAATTCCAGCTTATGTTTTGCTTCAAGTACTTCTACAACGGAACTGCGTGTAGCAAGCACCATAGACACCCTCTAACCTTAACAAACTACTTCAATATTCACGAAAATTGTGAAAACTTAATGCTCTACTCAATGTAGAGAGCCACGACGTTTCCATACAACTTTCGTCGAAAATGTCCTCTACTGAGTACCTACCTACACTTTTCATCAGATTCGGCCTTAAGTGCATCCGAAAGTTCAAAGCATGCAGGGAAAGGAGGTGGGAAGGTCGAAAGAGTAAGGCAACCACTTACAAACTATCTCTCTGACTTTCAACTATAATCTACATGATTTGAGGCATGGTCTGCGCCTTCACTCAAACTTTTTGCTCCACAAATAAAAGGAAACTTAAAGAAAACCAGCTACCACCACACCGGCGGTCGTCTATTAAAGTTGCGAGTATGTTGCAATCTTAAAGTGCGGCTGCGACTAATTAGTCTTGCCGTGACGACTAAGTCGTATATTTCCTTCTCTATGGACGAAATTCCGTTTTTGCGAGCCACGGACAAACAAGAAAGCATTACGCCGCGATATAGAACACATGCTACCCAAGGATTTCAATTTATCGCCTTTAAGTTATGTACGCCCTCTCCTTCCACAGAAGGAGGAAATAGACTTTAAAAGAAATTCGACTTCTATTTAGTTTCCTTTGCTTTAACACAAAGAGGGAAAGTTGTCTCGCTCCGGACTGGTTGGTCGTCTACCTCCTGTAGTATCAGACGAAGCTTCCCAGAAAGCTTTTACATCCCTTCGAGTTAACCCCCATCCCTTCTTACTTGTCCTGAATGTAGTTTTAGGAGTGCTGTGACTCCTATATGTCCTTAAAGTGGAGAAGATAAATATCGCTGGAAGTGTGTAAATTTTTGAGTTTGCTAAAATGATGCGCCCAAACGTGGAGAAAATATTGGACCAGGTTGCCATGTTTCTTAAATAGACTCTGTTTCAGATTTTTTTTTTGTTTCTACTATTCTTTGGGTTTAGCTCGTTAGGGGCTGTTCCTCATTTGATTATTTTTCGAACCGATAAAATTTTTTAACGCTGGGGTCTCATAGAATGGGTTCCGTCTGTCGGAAAGAAGATGCTCTGTCAGCTGAATTGAAATGAGTCCTTCCTACTTAGAAAGTAGTATATCTGTTCTTAGCATTATAGGTTGGCGCCCAACGTGGAGCTCGTCATAGCCTCACGGGATGTTCTTAGTCTGTTGGGTGGAAACGGTACTTTAATTTGTTCAACTACGAGCTCTATTTAGCTATTCTTTGAACAATTGATAAGGATGGGATCACCAAAGCTATGGAAACTCAAGCAGTTCCTTTCAGTGAAGTATTTCTCTCCGAGTCGCTCACTTTAAGAAACGAGTTCGTTCCTTCCTTTCTTCCTTCATTTCTTCCTTCCATCGTTCGATTGTTCGCTCGCAAATTAGTTCGTTATTTTAGTTCATTCCTTGGTCATCTTGATGAGTAAAAAAGGTCAGTACATCTAGAAGATGAAGACAAAACAAAAAGAGGTCGGTAAAGTTTTTTTTCCATGTGTCCTATGGAACTTCAGTTCACCAAAAGGAACGATGGACCGAAGAGTTCCGGAACGAAGAACTTCACCGAATTCGTTCCTTAAAGTGAGTGACTCGGATTGAATTACTTCACTGAAAGGAGCTGCTTTGCCCATCTATAATGTGTATGAAGTGTCCTGTCTTCTTGTGGATAGTCTCCGTATATTAAAACTATCGTAGGCACATCAAAATTAACGAAAATTTGACGCACGGCAATATACGTACAAATCCTGAGAATTAAGCAATTTAAACGGATAGTTTGATCCGATATTGTCAGAGTGGCTGACACGTTCTTTCGCTGACTGAAGCCAACATAAAACATACTGCAGTCACGATCGGCTGAAAGCCAATCGTATAATACTCTAGATGAAACAGAACTCCGATGGATATTGAAGTTGGGGATGAAGAAGTATTACGTGTGTACATGTTGTATGTCCTTCGTTAAGGAGTCCCATTAAATTGCTACTCAAAACTAAAAGACAATATTCACTGTTTAATTTCATATCTTGAACAGAAAAAAAAAATATCCTTTTTGATGGACTTTCATATGGGAGGCGGAGCAAGGACTCACTCGATTTCTTACATATTCATCCTTTTCCTTCGAACCATTTAAAAATTAATGTGTACAAAATTTCAAAATTGTAGTTTGAAGCGTTCAAAAGTTATCGAAAAATATTGTTGAAAACGTGTCTTAAGGATTTTTTATATGGAAGGTACCAGAAGGAGTAAAAGGATTTCGCTGACTAGTAAACTCGAACTTTGTTTTCACTCAAAACTAATTTGTACAAAATTCTGAATTCATAGCTAAACGATTACTTGAGTTATAGTGAGTTTTGTAAATTAAGTGAAGTCATTTTTACAGGATATTTGTATGGCAGCCCCTCGAAGGACTATTAGGATTTTCTTTATAATCATACAGTTAGCTCCAACTCTTGGAAAAATAACACATACAAAATTTCAAAGTCGTAGCTTAAATACTTATGAAGGTATCGGACAATATTCTTGAACTAGTGTTTTATGGATTTTTTGTATGGAAGGTACCAGAAGGAGTTAAAGGATTTCGCTGACTAGTAACTTGAACTTCGTCTTCACTCGAAACTAATTTGTATAAAATTCCGAATTCGTAGCTAAAAGATTACTGGAGTTATAGTGAGTTTCGTAAATTAAATGAAGTCATTTTTACAGGATATTTGTATCGCAGCCCCTCGAAGGACTATTAGGATTTTCTTCATAATCATACAGTTAGCTCCAACTCTTGGAAAAATAACTCATGCGAAATTTCTAAGACCTAAGTTAAGCCCTTCTGAAGTTATCGACCAATATTCTTGAACACGTGTTGTAAGGACACTTTGTATGGCAGCTACCCGAAGGAGTAGGACGATTTTGCCTGTTAACGAACTTAGCCTTACAAATTCAACCAAACACCCAGATTCAAAATTTCAAGAGCCTAGGTGAAGGCGTTCTTGAGTTATCGTGCTAACGGACAGACAGACGGACGGACGGACGTCAAGCGGATTTGAGGTTTTTGGCCACAAATAATCAAAAAATAATATATAACTTTTTTCATCCGAGGCTTGGTTCTATGCGTTACATAATTTTCGGCTGGATCAAACTTATAATACTCTATATGATTTTATCTAGAGTATAAAAAGGAGAGGGGGGATTAAATACTGAAATATAAACGAAAGTAAAATTTTCTGTTTTTAGCTTAAGCGTTCCATTTATCATTCATCTCCATTTTACTCGTAATACCTCCCACCTAGGAAAAACAACAACCTACCATATGTAATGAACAGCAAACCTTGCGTAATACCATCCCTTCGTCGGAAAACAAAATTTCCAAGCATGTCCTCATAATAAAATCCACCTGACCGTTTCGGACCATTTTATCAATTCTTCCTAGGGCATGAAATTGAAATCACCAGACAATGACATCGTTAGTTTGCCAAGAATTTCTCAAGGATCAATAGAACTGTCTGTCCCGTTTGGAAATGAAATTCTAAAGAAACTTTCACTTTTTCCGGGGTGAAAACTACGGAAAAAGGGAAAATTCTTTTCCATTCTCCGGGGATAAGATACGAGTGGGCCTATCTTCTCGGTACCGTGTGTTTATCCAATTGGTAGATTTCGCCGTACGTGTATGCACTTGACATGTTTGCTCAACGTGTCCAGTTTATCTTAAGAGAACTCCCAGCGTGCACTATAAAGCGCACTCCCTCAATTTCTCCGCACGTTTCGGAAATGTACGGCCTACGATGAAGCCCTTCAAAAAAGCGAGAACTACGAGGTTCCATTGCCATACCAACGAACGGAAGGATCATCGTACAAAGGATATGATGCTAAAATACAACAACTAAAGTACAGTACAGCGGAATAGAGGGATAGAATCACCCCATATTCAGGATTCAGGCATTGAGGGAGAGCAATCGCAGGAAACCCTTAAAGGGGATCTTTCTGATTCGACTTATTTTAGTAGAAAGTCGCACTTTTACCCTCACCGAATGAAAGATGTTTCGTTGAAATTAATTTTTAATGTCATTCATGCTGCCGGAGGGATACATGAGGGTGATTGTATTGCAGAGGGTAGTGACGGTGGTACAATATCGCTTTTGGGGTGTCCTTTGTGCTCCGAGTAAATTTCAGCATTTTCTGTACACGGTTATGGATGTAGAAAGGATTTCTTCTCGTGTACTTTTGGGAAGCCTTTCGTTTGTGTCAGCCGCTCTACACCGACGACTAACGTTTTCTTTATTTAGGAATGGAAAGGAGCCAATTCATTATATTGAAAGATATTTGTTTTTCACACTTTGGTTGAGGTATTTGAAAGAGAATTTATTAATTAAGGCCCTAAATGGGGTCGCTATGAAAGATAAATGAGCTTTTCGAAACATAAATATAAAATAGGAAGCCACTCGAGAGAATTTCAGCTCTAAGAGGAATACCCCAAGTAGCCAATACAATCGGACTTTATTAGATTTGTGCGCGATGTTGTTATCATACAAAAGGGTGAACATGACCTACATTATATTCATATTTTCCGATCGGGACCCAATAGCTTTACTTACTGATAAACAATAGACGAAGGAGATTTTAAGCTAGGATTTTCTTTCAATGCTTGATCGGACAAAGGACATTGGTGAACAATTCATCTAGGAAAAACTGGATCAATACATCGGACACATACACGTTCATTTGACCCAGGACTGGCATCGAAAGAATAATGGCCTGGAGTAAAGTTTGTGCAAGGATTGACATGCCAAGTTCAACTTAAACTTTGAAAATAGAATGAAGGGTGATCTGTTAACTGGAAATGATGGTTTCAACGCCACTGAAATACCTATATATGTATACAAGCTTTAAGTTTGAGACATACGCTGCAAGGTTCCAAAAAAAATCTGTTTGATAATTTGAAAAGGAGACACCTGCACCTTTAATTTAAGCGGTTACTTGTAAAAATCTCAGCAAATCAGTTTGGGAGATACGTGGGGGTACGATCGTAAATTATCAAACAGAGTTAAAAAAAAAATATTTGAGCCCTGGAGAAATTATCAAACAGATTTAAAAAAAAATAATAGTTTGAGCCCTGGAGAGCGAAAATCTGAATTGGAAAGTATTCCGTCCCATCGATAAGAACTTGTAATGTCCTTAAAGTTATCTAGAAAATCAGTTAACCATTAAAAAAAAAACTAAATTGCACTATAAAATCAAAACCCATATCAAGATTCCAAATCAATACAAAATTCTACTCCACATTACTCTAATGTCCACATTTCCACAAATAGCAAAAAAAAACATATCTTCCGTCCTTGATGATATGCGCTGAATTTTGGCAATCTTTCATGTCCATGAACACTCGGTCCAATTAAGATAAGATGTTGACAGAATGCCAGAATATAGTGAAAATGTATTAGACCTACGAGTAAAATAGCGATAAGATGTTTATTTTTCTACGTTTGTTCGTTGTTTTTTTTTTTTGTATCTTATTCTGCAACGTAAATGAAGCATAAAATCAACGTTCGATGAAGGTATTGATTAGTTTGTGTTCACATTAATTTTCTATTATTTTATTTTAGAGCCATTAATTAGACATATATAGAAGAGCAATGAGTGATCCAATCTTCTATAGAATCAACAAGAATAAGCGATGAAATCTCCACCGATCAATTATTTAACTATAGGTACATTGTAGATTCCACAGTGTAGAATCTGGACCGAACTTCCACCCAAAAATAATAGTGTTGATCCCAGACTGTTGGAAAATTTAAAAAAAATAGCACAAACATTTTCACCACCGATTTTAACTAGTATGAGTGATCCTGGAAACATAGTTTTCAGAAAAGGTGGACTTTCTTTTAAGACGCCCTGCTTTAAGTACATATTACGAACCATCTATAATAATAATAATAATATAATTTATTTAATTTTATCCATGAGCTAAGCTCGTGCGGATCGTAGTTATTATATACATAGGTATATAGGTATTATACAATATTAAGAATATTTTTTTGTGGAAACAAAAGAAAATTAATAGATTAAATGCAACAACAGTGATTTTGCGAAATAGATTGAGTAATAAAAAATTTAGAATTTGTTTAATTAGTGAAGCAAACGATTTTAAGTGGTTTAAGTTTTAATAATTATTGGATAAAAAATGCTTCAGTTTGGGTTTAAATTGATTGGCCGATTGTTGGAGATCATCAGGTAGTACCACCCTCGGCATATTTATTTTTTGGAAGCTATTGCATATTGCAATGCATCCACAAAATTTCAGATTCCAAGCGTGATATGTGTTTTTCTTAAAACCCTACCCCTTCCTCCCGCCTTACATTTCTATCCATTCCACAGAAAGTTCATCCCAATAGGAGATCACCCACTCCAACCACTGTGACACGGTAAACAGCATGTGACACGGCAAACAGCATGTTTTACGGTAGGGATTATAACTGTTATACTGATATCGCATAGATTTGCGCGCGTCGCTCCGATTGTCACTTTTCTAATTACGTCGCTCGCGTAACGCGACTTTGACAATTTGGGAGTTCCATTTTTACGATTCCACGCCTTTTTTCTGTTTCTAAAGCCGGAGCCTAGGATATAGTTTGCACTGGTCCGATCGCAACTCTGATTCGCAATAACTATCTTAGTCCGACCAGTCATTCCCCAAGCAAATTCAAAATATCCTAATAATCCGATAGGTTTATAAATTCCACTTTGAAACTCGATCTTGTTGGCTCTATTTGACTTTAATTCATCTATTACTACACTCATTCCTATGCAAATATTGACTCTTGTTCTCTCCCTCTTTTTTAAGGAATCCGACAAAGTCTTCCAGCTTCATCGAGTAGTTAAACTCAAGTTACGACATTCGAAAATAAAAACATTTATTATGTCTACAAATCTCATATTTTCTTTAGTTCAGCTTGAGACACATTTATATGGATTCAAATTAAAAATAAAAAACCGTGAAAATAATCTCATCAGCCTACCGGTAAGCGAATAGAAAGAATTTTTTCACGACTTTGAAATCTTAAAGAAAAGACGGAAGGTTCCGGCGGCAATTTTTATGTTGTCGCAGGAACAAACGAATAATAAAAGAAGATTTGGATGGAGATGACCAGTCGTCTAGTAACGTTTCGAACGAGTAGCAACATTTTTCGTCATATTTTCTGCTTATCGACCCATTCATAATCTGATGCTGTCACGCTAAGGCGTGGCAAAGGCTCTTTTGATATCACATCTCTGCTCCAGCAAATATATCTTTTGCTTTTTTCAATACGAAAAATATATGAACCACGGTGCCGATTGAAAGAATCTTAAAGGATCCAATAAGGCCTTTTTTAAGATATCAAACTGACATGTCTGACGTTTGATTTTTAGCCGAGTCAAATGAGCACATCGCACTATGACATGACAAAGACTGTCGTAAATTTAAAAAAAATTTTTTTTTAAATAATTGCATTTTAAAGATTGCAACAGTTAAAATTGTGCCTAATGCTATCTATTTTTTGTTTAATAATCATTTGGTTTGATCTAAACGGAAGAACGGATTCTGATAAAAGAAATAATTTTGTATGCTGTAATTCTGTTTGCAGATACTGAAGGAACAGCCAACTGTTGTTGGCTAAATAGCGTCATGTGAGTCTGCATGAAATCAAAAAATGTTGGTTTTTGTAGGCGAAAAACGTATTGCGACATGCATGAATGACACGCATACCGTATACACCCGTCTACGGGCCCCTTTACACTCAGTGACATGAATTCTACTTATCTGTCATGGCGTCGCATTGCTTCACACGTGCTGGTCGCGTTGCACAAAATTGAAACTTCAAATTTATTTTATATTTTAAGTATTCAATTAACCGAAACACCTATTATCATTTTAAAGTACATTTTTGATTCACTGAACCACTTTTTAATCATTCCATGCGACGGAAAAAGATTCTCCATAACGCTTTTTAGCTATTCTCCATTATTCTTATATCAAATAAAATCAGATTAAGGATCTACTCCAGATTAAGACTAACCCAGTTTTCCTACTGACAAAGTTGAAAGACAATAATATCCCTCTAACAAAAAAAAACATTTTTAATGGATAGTATTTTAAATGAAATCGAAACTTTTTGTAAATTAAATGATCTACAGCCCTTCAAGTTTCTCAAAACTTTGTCGGTATTGGACTTACTTCCTCGTATATAATTTTTTTCCAACAATTAATCCATATGCTATATATAAAATTCAAAACTATCGACATATCGGATTACGTCATTTATAATAAATTATTAACCCAAGCGTTAAATTACATTTTCAAAAGCATTTAAATATTTCCAACAGATCCAGAATGAGAAAACGACCACTAAGTGGAAAGGAAAAAAAGTAGGATACAAAAAAAAAGACCATAAAACGCGACAAAACATTCAGAAATATCAACTTACCGCTTTGTGGTGGAGTCTTCCTAGCTCTACCTCCGCCACCCTGTGGAATAAGAAACAGTTACATAGGTCCCTCTGACGGAATTTTGTTAATCCTTTTCTGTTGATCCTTCTTTTTTTTTTTCTTATTCTTAAGATGTGTCCTTATACGTATTACGCGCAGTTTCTAAATTTTTATTCCTTGTCCTTGTTTCGCATTGACCGTTTTGGACTCGGAATACCCGAACACCGAAATGCTATTATCGAGAATATTCCCGGAATTTCGAACCGAAAAAAAACAACAAACTGGGATAGCACAACGATGAAAAGATTATTCCTGCGTTTTGTGTGCGTTGTACGTTGTTGTTGTTGTTACTCTCTTCACTTATCAAAAGCAATTCACACTTTACAACTCCGGCTGCACTGCGTGTGTGAAAACATAAGCGAAACTTTTTTTTCCCGAATTCTTTTCCTCTCTCTTTCTCTTTATTTCATTCACCTGGCCGGCCAAGCCAGGTAGGAATTTACCTTTTTTTTCAATTGCACCAACACTATTACGCGAACACGTTACCTTTCTGTTTTCTGACTAAAATACAACGGGTAGATGAAGACGACCTGTACGGCGACTTTGCAGGAAAACATAAACCGCGAGACCGAAAGAGACAGAATATCACACATTTGCATCTATTTTCAGGTAGATTTTGTACACCCGTTCACCACACTAATACCCTTAAAAGTAATCAAAAAAGGTGAGTTTGAAAGTCACCCACTCCGCGTCGTGTGTATAAAAGCCCAGGTATACCGGCCGAAACACATCAGAAACAGAACATATATGATGGGTCGCGGTCGCGATATAGTCGCGGTTACGATTTAGTTACGTGATTTTTTTTTTGGGTTTGCGGTGTTTTATGTTGTTTTTACCGCGATATAGTTTTCATCATGCAAATTTATTACAGTTAGGTTTTTTTTCGAAGATGGCGATTTTCATTTACCGCATTGGAGCTCCTACAATGTACTAGGAACTAGCGTTGCGCGGGTAGCCTCAGTCAAACTGAAAAACTGAAGAGAAAACTTTCATTTAGCAATTTCCAGCATTTCATTAATGTGTTTACATTTAGATTAATATTAGAAAAGTTAGGTTTGATTCGATATAACAGCTGCTGAAGTAATATTATTAGAAAGGCGAACGTTTCAAAATTATTCTTAAGTATTATATTACGTTGTTGCGAATGAAATGTCGTTTTTGGTAGTGCAATTTCAAACCACTGTAATTTTTATAAAACTTAATTTTATTAATCAAAATAGGCACCAGCACATGCAATGCATTTCTCCCAACGAGATACAAGTGCATTTATGCCAGTTTCGTAGAAGTTCGACTTTCTAGAGCGAAGAAAGTCCTCGAAAGCACTTTTAATGGCTGCTTCATTAGGCGAATTGTTTGTTCGCCAAAAAATGATCCAAATGTTTAAAAAAGTGGTAGTTGCTTGGCGAAAGATCTGGTGAGTATGGTGGATGAGGAAGAGTCTCATCTCGTTTAATTGTTGGACCGTCCTTCTTGAAATATGAGGCCGTGCGTTGTAATGAAGCAGTATTATAACTCCATCTCTGTTGACCAATCTAGCCCGTTGTAAACGTAAATTCTGATGCATTTCATCGGGTTGGGCACGATACGTCTCTGCATTAATGGTTTCACCACGCTTCAAAAAGGAATAGTGAATAACTCAAGCTGTAGACGACCAAAGAGTCACCATTATCTTCTTCGGATGAAGGCCTGGTTTCGGCATGAGTTTTGGGTCTCAAGCATTGTGCCGATCGGTGGGTGACAAACTGACAATTGTCGTACAGTATTCACTTTTCATCACATGTCACTATTCTGCTCAAAAACAGACCGTTTCTCTTCCGGGAGAGCAGGGAACTGCAAATTTCCAGTCAACGCGTCATCTTTTGCTCAGTAAGCTCATGCGGAACCCACTTATCAAGTTTCTTGATTTTGCCAAGCTGTTGCAAGTGCCGGGAAACGGTCGAATAGCCCTGACCAGAATAGACTTAAGGAATCTTAACAACTTTTCGTCAAACGCCTTAAGGCACGTAAAGTTTGTGGCAAAACTTAATGAATCTTATACCCAACCACAATAGCCTTAAGGTAAGAGAAGTTTGACAGCTAAAAAAGTAAATATCGGCCGTCAAATACTCATCAAGAGAGTGTAAATTAAAATAAATTTTTCTTTTTTAAAGTGGAGTTAACTATAAATCACAAGTCTGAAGTCACAAAGTACAAAAATTTCGGAAAATCTGTGAATAAATGTCAAACGCATAAGTTTGCTTAAGTTTCTACGCTCAGAACCGTACACTTAAGTTTTAACGAAAGTTTGGAAAAGTCAACGAAAGATGCCTTAAGTCCATTCTGGCTGTCTACGTGCATTTCTATACAGTCGTAGAAAAACTTAAGCTGCCTTAAGGTGCCTTAAGTCTATTCTGGTCAGGGCTAATAGTGTACGCCCAATTTCTCTGCAATGTCCCTTACAATTTGGAGTGAGTCAGATTCCACTAATAAATTCAGCTATCCTTATCTGGGGCCTTATTACTGAATACGATACGATCAAAATCAATCTTAAATTCTATATTTCAGTATGCTGAATTTAGGAATTTACGATTGATTTTGATCGTATCGTATTCAGTAATAAGGCCCCAGTTTATTCATGAAGGAAAAAGGCACAGCCATGCTGGAAAACAATAGGTAGTGATAGGTCGAATTAACGTTTTATACAGGAGAAGTTTAGTAGATTTCTCCACAACTCGAAATGAAAGAAGCGTTCCAACCGAAGCCGCCGCCCCTTTAGCTTTATTTAATATCAGCCTGGCATGAACGTTCGATTTTAAACGATGATGGAAGGTAGTTAATAGGGTTCTTGAGCGGAATACGAACATCATCTACCGCTTATATATAATATACGATCTTCAAAATATGTAACATATATATCTTCGCAATAACATCCTAAATAAGATACGATATCTTTCAAATATTGATTATATTTATTATTTCTTGTAAGTGATAGAAGGCGATAGCTGGGATATTATGGGGATATCGTTTTTAAGATTATCAGCAATTAAGTTTGTTGGTGCGGCAATTATTGACCAACTGCAAGATATACGACGGGTTTCCTTCATGACCGACGAAACGGCAAAAGGCCAAACAATGAAAGAAAAGTAAGAATCGTGAGAATACATCCAAAAAAAAATTGGAATTGATACTGGATTACAAGTTACTAGAAGATTTCGCCAGCACGCAAGAAGTTTACGTAAAACGTAGTGTTTTTCGACTACGTTTCTTCAATGAGCGATACCTTATAACGAAAATAATTGAATCGTTGAATCGATAGTAAAACCAGGGGACAATTGTCTCTACTGCATTGGATCAACGAAGACTGCCAATGAAGTAGGCACAGCAGTGTCCAGATTGCATCAGAAAAGCAGGACTAATTCCGGACCACAAGATTATGTTGTCAGTGCCATGGAGAAACAACGTTTTCATTTTTGCCAAAAACTGTAAAACGGTGTGGTATCGAAACATCAACGCGACTGTCAACAAACACATCGTACCTGGGATGAATTCGCGTAATTCGCTGTTTACAGCCACATATCAACTAACGCAGGGAGTTCTGCTTCAACCACCAATCACCGAAGAAAATTAAGGTACATTTGCGAAATACTAACAACGGCATTTCAATTTACTAATTTATTTCTCCTCTTCGGTTTTATATAAAAAGGAAGAGCAAACAGCGATGAATTGCCACCTCATGACGGCGTGTTTGCCATTTAATCTTTGTTAATTCCGGAGCTGATGAACCCGCTGGGTAATTAACCCACTTTCTGTCAAGTTTTTACTTAGTTTGGTCGTTTTTTCATAATTTTTAACTGTGTTGCTGCAGCTTTTGAATATTTCCTTTTTTTTTTTAATTTTTATGAATAAATTTGCAAATGGAATATTTGCACCGTTTGCTGTTCTTCGTTGTAATGCTGATGTGAATTTTTAAGTAGATATTAGTGGTGTGCAAAAAGTAATTATTCGATACTAAGTATTCGTTACTTGAAACGAGTACCGAGTATCGAATACAACTTTTCAAAAGTTTTCGTTACTGACCGGAATGCAAAAATTGCCATGTCTGAGCTGATGACCTTTATCCTACGACATTCTTTGGCGGGACAAAAAATTCGGGGTGCAAGCTGATGACCTTTTTTTTTAGGTACTCACATTATATGTACGAAGCACTCAATGAAGTAACGAATACTAAATTGAAGTATTTAGTAATTATTCGTTACTGAAAAGTAATTGCTTTGCACATCACTAGTAGATATTCGCTACAGGTTAAATGGGTGTAATGACATGTGACGTCGTATTGTTTTTTTTACAACAGTATCAATAATTTAGTATTCGAATATGTTTAGAGAAAAGGAACTGACTGCGTTAACTCGTTCTTGAACTATCTTCCACCATTATATCGAAAAAGCAACAGGCAAATATTTCATATTAATCTTTTGATACTTTGATATTTGCGCACATGTAAAATACATGAGTACCCTACCAACTCAAACGAATCACTTCTCAAAAACATCTCGGAGTAAACTGGAAGCTTCCAATATCCAACTAGAATAGCGTCGAGAGCTCTACACTCTTGACGTATGTTCTAGGCACTTCCAGCACGTTATAAATACGAATATGCTGCAAACTTCTCGGCTGTAGTATATTAGCGCCGCGGAGCTTGTACACGGGTTTTTTTTTGCGAGTGGTACATACGAGTAGTTCTCTTCTGAAAAATTTGGCGCGTGCTAAGTGAAACCAATAAGCTTATAAGCCCTTAAAATATGAAGCTAGCTCAAAGATTTTTGTCGCAGTGATAAACTCAAAGGATGCCCTAAGGAAAATATTCGGACTGATCAAAGAGGTATTTGGAGACGAGCTTAGAGGATGGCTCCTTGTGTACAAGCCAGTACTGATGCTGAACTCAAAAATTTCAAGTGAAAATATCAAGTTTTTAGCATGCCCCGCTCACGAGTCATCACAGTAATGAGAAATTCTATGAACCGAGTGGTTGGAATTCACAATTTCTTTTTAATGTTGTCATGATATCTTTCAAAATTATCTGCATGCGGTTGTTCACCTTTACCGGCTAAGGTGTGTCATTCAAGGGCGACTGGAATAGAGCACAGCCCGGCTTGGAGCACTTGACGCGTCTTTAATTGATCTTTAGTGTTGGCGGCAGTCGTTCAAAGCTTGTTCATTTTTGTAAGCGTATTCAGACGTACATAACTGGGGCCCTATATCACAAGTGACTTGGCACTTTTTTTATGATGAAGCTTTTGTTGGTCTCCACTCGATGCAAGAAGCATTTTTACTGATTCTAATTGAGGCATTGAAGTTAGTCCGGGGCTCATGTCTGGTCTTTTTTTTCGGTGAAGCCTCAATGGTCGAAGAGCATTTGATAGAGTGTTTGATTGTCACGGTGCTATTTTGAATTTCGCGCGCACTGTTCAAAATCATTGAACCGACTCGTAATTAAGCCGTGAACGGACTGTTCATTGTCGTCGTTGTAGCTATAGTCTCAAATGGTGGTATCGCAAAAGTATCGGACCGAACTGAATCACCTGACTCCAATATGTGCGGGAAAAATTCAAATTTAAATATTTTCCATAGACTGAGAAGTCGGCGTGGATTCATCTAGGCGAAACGAGAAAGGCCAATCGTCAACGGGTGTGGTGAGCTTCTACCTAATAAATTTGAATGTTTTTTTTTTACTATTATTATAGTTATTATTTTGTTTTATGGACTCGCTGCATTTACATTAATGCTGAGTCGGAAAGCAGGCTATGGTCATCGTCGTTTTGAAAATGTTATTCAAGACGTATTTTACATTTCGAAGAATTGGCTAACGTCCACTTGATTGTAGGTTTTGTTTAGCTAATTTACTGGCTATAGCCAAAACAAATGTTTTATAGTTTTAAAAGAAAGGAAAAATGTTTAAGCAACGTATCTGTAATAAAAATTTGATGCATATTCATTAAAAAGGTCAATGCTACCTGTAAGTGCAATTGTATTTTATGTGAATGCTTTTTATTCGACATTAAAAACACTTAGGATTAATCAATGTCTGAATTTCAAAAACATTAAGTTTCAAAATAATTGTCTGCTTTTTGGCTTTGATCATCGTTAGTTCTGTTTAGCCACCGATGACAATGTACCTCAATACTGGGCACTCCGTCCTTTTTCAAGTTATGGGTAAAAAAAAAATCCCGCCGGACTAAATCTGTACTATACGGCGGGTTGGGTTAATGTTTTAAGGGCCGTAACTATGCAGAGCTGCCATATCCATGCAGATAAAAGACTCAAGTTTCATCTGCACTGCAGTAACAATTTTTCGAAAAATTTCATCCTTGTCGCTGCAGAGCTCCTATGATAACATACGTGCCTTCCGCGGAGCTTGTATACGGGATCAGATTTTCTACTGTGAGAACGAGACGGTGGTTAGTTCTAAGCGAAAGTGCTTGTAAAGTAATTTTCATTGATAACAGCGATCGAGTAGTAAATGGAACCGTGTGATATTTGAATACGAATTAATATAATTTTTTAAGATACACCAATAGATTAATTGAAATTCATTAAGTTGTGCATACTGTGACAACATATTAGTGTTTTTGGAATGTTCATACATTTTGCGCTAAACTTTGACATACCAAGATGATTGTGTCGGATATTTAAACTTACAACAACGGTCATCTACTCGAAATTTCCGTAGAAGTTTGTTGTATCGGTCTTCCAGGGCGCTTTGAGACTCTATCAAACTATCAAACCTGTAATTTGTGCTAATCTGAGAAGAAGTTTTATTGTAAATTAACTTTTTCTCTTTGGATTTCAGACTTTCCTTGCTTTTTAAGGTAATTTAATGGCTGCACTAGATTCCATTTTCGTTCGACTTTGACTTGGTCACAGGACGAGAGCTCGAAGCATAACGACAGGATCGGTGCAAATTTGAAATTGTTTTATTCCTTCAGTTTATATTTATAATCTTTAACAAGCTAGTTTTAATGGTTGATGGTGGTGAGACTTATACAAAACAGGATCGGTGCAAATTTATTTATACTATTGAGGCAGGTAGCTTGGATACCCAATTATAGAAACTAGTATTTATGATTAATTACTACCCAAAACTTTTTGACTTCCGCTACCATGTTAAGTTGGCAACTTATACTGGAGTTGCGTGCTCTTCAAACGACCGTCGCATGAAAGACCCTCTACTTCCAATTTTCGACATATCCTCGATTAATTCTGGAGATTTGAGCAGATGTTACTAAGAGACCAAAGCCACGGGTTCAATGAAGTCCTTATGTTTTCTAATATGAACGAATTTTCTAATACACTGTTTGTTCACTCAGTTTTTTTTTTGTAAACCACTTTAAGATGTGGCTTTTTGTCCAAAAGATGCCTTCTAATGGCCAGAATTGTTACGGTCCAAGCAATTTAGATTTTTTTTTCAAAATCCATACAGCAAACTATAAGATTGAAGGTTCTTTGTATTTTTTCTTTTGGGCACAAGGCGGAAGTATTGGCACATTATCTCAATTATGTTGTATCGCGGCGGCCTAGTACAAGACCCAGAATGCCGTACTGGCAAGTACGCGCGTATGCATACAATCGGGAAGGGTTACCACTTATCTTTTTAATGATGCCCGGGCCCGAAGAGCTAGGGCACCGGCTACATGGACCGCGGGATCATGGGAAGATTGTGAAACATGAGCTTGAGCGTGCGGTATAAAACTTAACAACCGCATAGCACAATCTAAGCGGACAGCACAACCACCACCACGCCACGCCACAACCAGCTCTTGCAATCGCAATCAACGGCCACTTGTTTTTTGCGTCGCGTCGCGTCGCGCCTCATATTCCCAGTGTGTACTTCTTGTCCTGCCTGCATCACTGCACAGACCGCTCCGACCCACATGTCATTACCGCGTTTGTTCTATTTCGGATCGGTCGGGTACCTGTACCTCCCACTTTATATGCGGTTTTTTGCTCATCGTCCAATTGATTAACCACGCGTTTGGCAGATCCAAGTTCCGAAATTCGAATTCGATATCTCGCCTCGCGCGCCTCTTTTTAAATTGAGAAAACGGCCCCCATCATGATACCGATTTCCGTGAAGCTTTTTGTACTATGTGCGTATTTTTTTCTCCGCTACTGAGCCAAATAGAAGGCGGTAATTACACGCTTTCAAACGCGCTGCTATATAAATACATGCATGTGATGTTCGTTAGCGTTGTGCGTTATTCATAAGTTGTAACGGGCATAACTCAAATAATAGGCGAACCTTGAAGAACACAATCTTTTCTTGAATGGGATTTTTTTGCTCAAGAATTTTTATGGGTTTTTTTTGGAATTGTTTGTAGGCATATTCGATTACGCAGAAGACTACAAACCTTCTATTCTTTTATTCTATTTATACGGTGTACGAAAGTGTGATTCTCTATATCTTAATATTCCCGTTTCCTTCACTTCACGCTAATGGTACCCCATAGTTAACCACTAAACTACCCGAAATACTACCCGGAGCACTACCAAAGAATATACCCATAGTTAACTAGTATGTACATTAAATTGGTTGTAGGTAGGTATACCAATTGCTACATTTTATTGCGCAGAACAAATATAAACATTTTCCTGGTGCCGGTCTGCGGTTTTATACTTTTACCTATTTAGACAGTTAGCCATTACATCATATCAATGGTTAAAGAATATATAAAATTTGATGCAATACCTAATAAATAAATACAATCAAACTTCTTACACTACACGCTTCACGGAAATTCTCAAAAAAATGTTAAATTTAAGCACGCAGTTTTGAGTTTTGTATCGGTTGCGCATTTTTGCCAGAATGGTTAAAGCATCTCTTACCTGTACTCTATTCTTTTCAATCAGGAAAAATTTAAACAATCCTGCTCAGGGAGTTCTACTCTTCGATTCTACTTCTATGACATGACAACCCCCCAAATCGGCCTTTAGTCAATCTCGATCGTATCAAAGTTAGCATTTTTCCAGGGATAGATTATTAGCCAACATTCTTACCTCCCAGTGGAGCGGAAAGCCATGAAATTGATAATGAATATGTAGAAAAGTAAAGAGAAATAGATCTAGAGAAAAACAGGATTATGTTATTAATGGGATTCAAACCCACGATCTCTTGGATGTTAGACCGGCACGCTCACAACAGGCTTCCGAGGTCGAGGGTTTTGAACATGACATAGATATAAATTAATTCGGATGAAGGAAAAAAAATACAGAGCATTTATAGAACGATTCACGGGACGTGGGTTGTTCTTCCTTAATTGCACTTTTTGGAAAAAAATTAATTGGTCAATTGAGAAAAAGATTTAAACAACTTTTAAAGTTATTAAGCTAGAGCAATAAATTTACCCTCATATGAAAGGTGACAAAATAGGCTTGTATAATATCGTGCGAGAAATATAGGTCAACTATACGAGTTTGCAGTTAAATTGGCATTGGCAATGTGCTCAATGACAGTCTAATTCTCAAGATTGGTAGAGGTAAATTTTATTAAAAAAAAGGGGAGGATCAAGTTTTGTGCCTTGAGGTGGAGCACAGATATAAGACAGTTGACGCCAGAACTAAAATCATAAGCGGTCATAAGTTTAATAAGAAGAGATTTATAAACTTGACAGGTCAAGAGACGATTCAGTTTCTCTATTTCAAAATTCCCGAAAGTCTTCGCTTCAAATTTTACAACGCCAATAAAGAATTAAAAAAGTATTCTATGAAATATGAGATCTTTTCATCATTCTGTTATAAAGATACCGCGCCTTTGAATTTTATATTCGTACAACATATAGTGTATGAATATGAAGGCGTTGTTGATCGATTGTATAGCTTCAAAATTTTAACATAACCCGTCAAGATCGTATAAGTCTGTCAAGAAATTTGAAATTTTTTTTAACAGGAATTGACGGCAAACTGCGTTTTAATTGCTGCACGGTGATTAAAAGTGTGAATATAGGAGAGTCGGATTAAATACAGCGATATCGTTTTTAATCATGTGAACAATTCTATGACGTTTTGCTTTGAATACAATATTGCGAATACTGCAAAACAGTCACATTTAGGTTCTTCTATTTCTCTGAAGGATTAGACTGACATGGAACGTTCACAAGAATATCGCATCAACGGACACGCTGAAAATACTTGAGGAGCCTTTGAGTTAAAACTGATCCGTGGACATAAGAGAGCGAAGAAGCTCGGACCATCGTGGTCTTCGCATTAGGACCGCTACTGCTCGAAGACTATTGTGTTCGTTTCTACTTTGGGCAATTTGTATGGGTGCACGATCACCCTCAAGGTGTAAGAGTAGATAGAAACAACCTTGTACAAGCAGTTTAAAAATTTTTTTTTTTAAGTAGACAATACTCTATTATCCTTTCGCCTTGTGTTTGACGAGACGTCCTAGTGCTCTCAGAATACTTTGAGCGTAACGTTTAGTTTTTTGAATAGCACTTTTACTTTATTATTTATAATACAGTATTGTTATCGGTTTTTAAAAAAAAAAAATTTGCTACCCTCAAAATTTCTTTCCACGTTTCATGACTAGTAGACACGAAAAAGGCAATAAAAATTTTCAGTCCGTGTGTCCGCCGTATGTCGACCGCCCCAAATCGTTTGAAGGCTCATAGTTCTCTAACCAGTGGAGCTATTAAATTGAATTTTTTTTCTGAATAGATATGGTAGACCCCCTGAAGTGACATTTTTTTGAGGGGTGAGGGTGTGAGGGGGAAGGTGGGGGAAGCGTTTTAGACGAAAAATTTTGGTTTCTAGATCTTAGCAACCCCTGATAGTGGACCCATTTGCAAAAAAAATGGATGATATGGGTGAAGGGGTGTGGGAGTAGAGGGGGAAGTAATGCGTCCGAAACGCAAAAAAGGGAAAATCGACTCATTCTAAAATCCATATCTCCTAAGCCGTTAATGGCAAGCAATTAAAAATTAATAAATATTTGTAGTTATACTAGAAGATTACGACGAACCAGAAATAAAATTTTTGGTGGGGGTAGTGGCGTACGGGGGTGGGGGGGGGTGACTTTAGACTTTGATATCTCACAAACCAATTGCACCAGAAAAACAAAATTCGGTTTGAGTATAAAGCTTGATAAACGAAGATTGCTCAAAGTAAAATTTTTCAAGGGGCTAGGGGAGCTTAGAAGTGGAGGGGATAAGAATTTCTCAAAAGTAACACGTTTTATATCTCAATAACAGTGTAAGATAGATGCTTCAAATTCTTACCACAAGTAGGCCCAATAGAACCCTAGAAGGGGAAAAAAATTGGAGGTGGGGGTGTAGAGGGTGAGGAAGGGTGAAAAGAAAAAAGTTCCGATATTTATATTTCAAGAACCTATAATGATATAAAGCTGAAACTTGGTATTTGGATAGAGCTATAGTAGTAGTATGTTGAAAAAATAAAAAAAAAATTAGGGGTAGTATGGTACGGGGGTGGGGGGTGTTTTTCCTAACTTTAGAACGGCTTATGCTAGAAAGTTGAAACTAGGTACGTATATGTAAATCAACTAGAAAAGTAATTCTGATTTAAAAAAAATCGAATATTCATTGGCGTTACGAAGGGGGCCAAAAAAAATTAAATGCGCATATTTTCACGATTTTCGTCATATTTACTAGGTCTTTCCAAATATTGAATTCATTTTTATTTTACGGATTCTTCATATGAATACCTAGAAAGTGTTTTCAAGATTTTTTGAAATTCGACCCCTAAGAGGGTGTAAAGTGGTTGTATTCTTTTTCATAAATTCTACCATATCTCTTAGGTCTGATCAGATTTCGAATATCTTTTCACTTCCACGGGCTTGTTTAATAATCTCATATTTTTAAGTTTTTTATATTTCAACCTCTAGATCGCATCCCGGAATATGACCCAATTATATAATTCATATGTTACACCCTATTCTAATCGCTTCTCGAACTTTTTGTTAGGATTTCAGTCACATAGTAACATACACCGCATCCCCGAATTGAACACGTTCCGAACTTCTGCCGGAAAAATAATAAATTTGCGCCCAGACTGTTGGCAGATTTTTTATTCACTCTTTGCCCGTTGCCACGTGGTATATTAGTGTTCTATCGGAACATAACGATTCGAAAATTAATCGTTTTCAAATCATTGTTGCATCGCTTTCGTTTCGCAGAGAAGAATCTCTCACAATTGCTTCTTAATTTTGAAAAGCATAGTTGGTTTTTGAATTCTTTTCCTCTTCTAACCATCTAATAAAATCACAGAAATATTTTAATCTAAATTTACAATTCCACATCAGACGTTCCGTTTAACACTAGTCTCCCCGACGCTTAACTTTGAATTTGAACTTTATGTGGACAGAATTGCTAAGCCGAGTGTGTCATTGCCGATGGTTGTGATTTGTGCAAGCTGCAATAAGCAAATGATCTTGAAAATTGAACTGATTGCGCTTGCCTCTGTCTCCCGTCTCTTACCAGCAATGCAGCTCACTATGTCGAACGATTTTCATGTTTACTTTGCGATTATCGTAGTGATAATTTGAGTAGATTATGCGACCTAGGTGTATCGCAAGCAAGTCCAACATCTGAAAAAGAGGAGCATACAGTCAAAGCGTCATCGGGTTGTTTTTTTGATAAAACTTCAAGGAAGCCTTTCCCAGCCTTTTTTTAGATGTTACTGGTCGTTATCGAATTTTTGCAAAACGCCTTGATTTTAGCAGCTCCTGGTGTGCAGTGGCTTCTGGTGGGTGGTGACATAAGCCTTCCAAGTTTCGCCAAGTAATCAGCTGATTTTATTTGCGAGTTGACTTTTTCTTTGGATTCGTAGAACGCGAACCTACGATTCGAACCCCAACCAGAAATGGCCAGCATCACGTCAGTAGCGTCACAACTCGGTGGTCTACGTCTCACTTTCTTTCGCCCTCCTGTTTAGTTACACCCGAGATGTTACCGCCGCTTCCTCTGTAATAGAGTGGGTGTGTGGGGTGTGGAGCTCCATCTCTGGGACAGAAATTAATGTTGGTGGTATGTAGGAATGTGCGCGACAGTAGCACTGTTTACTCAGACGTTTCGAGCGTTCCTTTGATAGTTGGAGTTTCGAGCTCATAAGCGAACGGTGCGGTGCGGTGGCGGTTTGCTGATGTTGCTTTTGGGTCTTTTCAATTATTTCGATGATTACGACGAACCAGCGGGGGTAGTTCTGACTTCGCTGGGTTTTTTTTATTGCGCTTTGCAATTTCCACAAAGTCGAGTGGTTTCACTTCTATCGTGCAAAGAACCTTAACTTTTTTCTTTTGTGATTCATATGGCAGACAGAAACAATGTCTCAGGAACAGATTTAATTTTAATTTATTTAATAATAGGGTCATTTGTATGGAACCTACAAAGTTTAGGCTTGTTTTGTCTCCTAAATGAACAACCACCGGTAAAATGCTAAAAAAATATTTCTTAGTTTTTTCGCTATCCTAAAAAGTAGAAATTTTGTTGTTGCCATTGCTATTCAAATATTTTACTTTAATATAAATTAATTTAAAAAAATAAATACTTAGGTAGAAATAAATTGACTTCATCTTTTAAAATCTAAAGATAGTTAGACACATCTAAATTCAAATTCAAATTCTTTATTTAATTCCTTAATAGTAACAATATGGTTGCGCTTATTATAAATTGTTTGGTGATCAGGATAAATCCTTTACATCCATGGAGCTCGTATAATTTAAATTGAAGTGTAAATAGTCTACTTACATTATGTATTAGAATACAGTTAACACAAGGAAAAGGAATTAGCAAAAACTAGACACATCTCTTACATCGAACTCTTGTCATAGCCCCTCACATATTTATTTTTATGCAATTTTTTACTGGAACTTCGAGAACTCTTAGAGAAGATAAATAAGAAAAGATTTTAAGCGAAAAAATTCACCTTGCATATTTTTCTGTAGCTAACTCAACTCTTCCTCTAAGATTTATCTTTACCCAATCATCAATAAATTATAAATTATGAGAGCATCTTCCCTTAAAGAAATATATCTAATATATAAAACAAAGTCGCATAAATGATCGGGCGGTAAAGAAATTTAGACCTGTGAATCGTTCCCTCCCAAATTTCGCATGGACATTCTCGAGACTACCGGAAATTTGCGGGCCTATTACGGAACTCACTCGACCAAAAAATGAACGTTCTGCGACTATGAAACTCGCCGACGGCCTACTTGTCGAGTTTCACTCGACTTTTAGTTGAGAAAAAAGCGTGAGTAAAGAGAACTGCGTATTATGAGAGATGATCGAGTGAGTTTTTACTTGTAAGAAATGTCAAATTCACTCGACTACTGGAAATGAAGTCACTTTCCAATTGTCGAGTTTCATCATACCAACTTTTGCTCAAGTCGAGTTCAAATGTGAGTGAGTTACTCACTCGATTCGAGTTTCGTAATAGGCCCGTTGGAGAACATATATTATATATATTCCCGAAATTAGTGGTTCGCGAGTTATTTCAACATTTGAGTTTTTTAAAAAGTTCAAGCAGATGAACCTGACTTAGAATTAAAAATTTACAACAGGAAGTCGTAGCCGAGCGGGTAAGGCGTCTGACTAGAAATCAGATGATTCCCTCTGGGAGCGTATGTTCGAGTCTTGCCGACCGCGAACTATTGTGATTTTTTTTTTATTATTTATTTGTTTCGATTTTACTACCGGCTGCGAACACGTGACGGGAGTAACATGGGCGATGAAACATAATTATATATTCCCCAAATTGGTGGTTCGCGAGTTATTTCAACATTTGAGTGGATGAAGTATGGAGGATTGTGGACAGAGAATGGTGGATGGAGGATGGTGGATTTTGGATGGAGAAAAATGAAAACTAAAAAGTGAAAAATTAAAAATTAAGAGTGTAAAATTAAAAATGAAAAGTGAAAAATTAAAAATGGCATTTATGTCTCCAGTTCATTGCAAATTGCAAATAAAAGAAAAAGGACAGTAAGTTTTAGGTGTGAAGAATATCTCTTTTTATCCAAAACTCAATCAAGGAGTGAATAAGTTTTTCTTATTAGTGAAAAATTAGTGAATAGTTATTTTTAACTTGAAACTAATTAGTTTAAAATTTTCACTTCCTGACTCAACGAACTCCTGAGTTATAGCAGACTCTGAATGAGAAATGCACAATTTTGTCAAAGACTTTTATATGGAGGAGGGTACTTGAAGGTCTCATTCGATGTTCTTCATAATCAATACTTTTTATACTTTAGAAAATTGACGTAATGCCAAATTTAAAATTTTGATCTTAAAGTATTCTGAAGTTATCAGCCAAAAGTCATGAAAGAGGTTCTGCACGAACGGAATAGTGTGAAGTTTTAATTTCTTAGCGAAACGGTTCTTGATTTATTGCGTTTTTTTTTTGTATAAACAGTGATGGTTCAAAAACAATATGTACAACTCTTTTTTGTCGTGTGCATTACGAAATTTCCGGTCTACTTTGTAAACAATTGAAGGAGTGTATCACTTCACTATGGCCTTGCCGAACAGATTAGCATAACACATCACATCTTCACTACTACTACCTTCTATTGGTCCTCAACGTCTCTTTAATCGTAACTTTAATGGCGACTGCTCCGAGGAACTTGCCAATCGAGTACCTCAACGATATTAACTATCCGTGGATACTAGTAATGTCTTACCTGTTCCCGAACATTCCCATTTCGGTCCAAGACACTCATGTATGATTTTGTACACGTATGAAGAATCCACTCTCAGCAAATCTTTTTCCAAATGAAATTTCTAACGTTATTTATCTTCCAGCTCTCCCTCTCTATCTCATCTAGCTCCTAATCCTGAATACCCTCTACTTATGTAATGAAGGATTTTTTAATGAATTTCACATTTTGATTTTTGACGTCGTAGTGCAGGGTCACAAAAACTGTACCGATAAAATTTCGATGATGGATGCACAAGTGATGAGGGATAGTTAAATTAAAAAAAAAATCTTTGATTAATTTCGTGCCCTGTTTCATCTTTAAAACCATCAAAATTCGTTTGCCAAAAATCTTACGAGCAGAGCGTTTTCAAGAGTTTTCAAATAACTAATCCTCAAAACCTTGACCACATTTC
Source organism: Beris chalybata (assembly GCA_949128065.1). NCBI lineage: Eukaryota > Metazoa > Arthropoda > Insecta > Diptera > Stratiomyidae > Beris > Beris chalybata. The sequence continues at coordinate 1,976,371 of OX421894.1, read as the reverse complement.
AACCCACCTAAAAAATTTTTTTTTACTATGCTTATCCTAACGCCAAACCCTCATAGAGTTTAAATCTGCATAAAAAGTTAATTGGCTTATAAATTTGTCACGTCTAAGCTCTCAAGTGTTTTGGGATCTATCTTCCAGGTAACCAAATGCAGGTTTCCGAATTTCTTTTTACCGGGGCGCTTCATCTCCAGCCGACTTTTATCCGGAATCTATTTACTAAAAGTCTTTATAGACATCACGTTTCGAATTCATTGCCTCGAAATGACGATGAAACTTCCCGGCAGTAATAAAAGTAGATTATTGTCGGACCCGTTCCCGAAAAACCGAAATAGCCATAAAACGAAACAACTCCTTGTACTCTTTGGAATAGAAGAGGACCGTGTTAATAAGGAACGGTTCCGAGGAGGTCTTATCTCTGTTGTTGTAGTCCTGTAAAGGTAATTCCCACGCAGTGTTTACGTCAAAGTCTTACTAAGGAGAGACCCAAGAAGAAGGCAGCGGAAAAATGAGCGCAGACGAAGGTTAGATAGAGTCAATTCACCACAAATATGTTGACTATCATGAAGAAATCAGAGGTAGGTCTTGGAGGTTGGAGCGCTGTATTGTATAGCACTAGCACTTCCTTAGTTCGTTACCTGGTGATTACAGTCTCCACCTCTTTGTCTCTTCTTTCCTTACCCCGTTCCCGACTTTTCATCATTATTTTTCTTCTCATTTTCACCTGGTTGGTTTATGTTTTCTTGATCATTCGCTGCGAGTTGTTTCCATCATTCGAAACATGAGTTCATGCCGGGAATCAGCTGGTCAATGGAGCTCATTTTTTCTCATTTCTTTAGTCCAAACACCACAGAGACCACGACACACGATTTTTATGACCAACACGAATGTTGTAATTACGTGCGGCCGTCGACCAGTTTTATAAGCACCATTATACGACCTCGAAATGACAGAAAAAAATCGATCTGAAACCGAGATGATCACAGCACGGCATTAACGTTTGTACGGCCCATTACTAACTTTCAGTCAGTTCAGTTATTATTTTTTTAGATTGTTCTTAACGGGCCAATTAATCGGTTCTCAGCTCGCAGTTGTTAAATTTTGGCCGATTGCAGCTATAACACGTCTAATTTTCGAAGCATGCGATCATAAATACTGTTTTTAAATAAATTGTTTATTATTGCAGAAAGTTAGTATTGAAGTAGTCTTGCACATTCAGTCTTGATCTTGATCAAGTTTGGGTTCTTGCATTCTTGCACAGTCGAGTCTTGGTCTGGCACACACTGTTCTTGGAATAGAGTTCTTTCTCTGGCCTACTACGAAAGCTGCTACATTATTAGACCCAAAATAAAAAAGTTGTGTTTCAAGGATATGAAATAACGAGACAATTCAAAAATTGAAAAAAATAATCCTCGGTCACTTTCTTTGTGCGAACAGGTAGACAAATTTCTGTAGCTATTTCTTTGTCTCTAGCCTTTAAATAGTAAGTAACATTCAAACTTAGGAAAGTGAGTTTCAGGCAATATTTAAACAGTATTGAGATTGACGAGGCTGTCCCTTTTTCAATTTCTTTTCTCGGAATTTTTGAAGTCAGAGCAAAGTATCCGAGATATCCAGACAAAAAACGACGAAACACTGTGAAAAAAATACCGACTACGCACTGTTCGGACATCGTCCTATTTGTATTTTCCCAGTGTAATCCATCAGTTGATTTCTGAAAAAAAATCATACATCGCCATAGTGCGATCAAAATCAAAAGAGATTCTTCGATTTTCAAAACTCCTGCGCAGTGAGAGTGAAGTTTTTGTTTCAATCGCGCCGAAAAATCCAATATTAAAGCGGCCTTATCTTGTTCTCGGTATTTTTTTCATGTTAATACAATATTAATACAATGTGTGTAACTTCAGAAAGCTGTGCTAATAGTATTTCTATGCGCAAAAAAAAATATTTTGATTTTGATCGCCTAGTTACGAAAATCGATTTGAAAGTGACGAAACTTTCTTAAAAAAGGATTTGCTTTACGGAAGCCTCACATTCTTTTTTATGGTCCATCATTGTTGGTCTTCCTTGAGGAGTAAGACATAAGAGTTATAAAATAGTTTTAAACACAGTCATTCAATACTTCAAAAATTACGGGCTGCTAATTAGACGAGCAGCACCTAGTATTCTCTCCTCCAGCACGGAGTAACATGAAACACACCGTCGTACCAACCGACGTCTCAAAGTTACGCGGTTAATTGAAAGGCAACTCAGTGTCCTCGGAAAGTGGGAAGCAATGCGTAGAAGCTAGTTCAGGTTTAGGTTACACATAGTATTAGTAATAGTCGATTCATATCGAAAAAAGTTAATCAAAAGTAAAAAGATGAAAAGAATCAAATGTTGATTTAATCTCCGAATTCTTTGATGGCACAGCTTTCCAAGGTAGGAGCAGCCACATTTTATGTCTAGGACATGTGATATTCGGGCGAAACTCGTAATATCCTATTCAATAAAACACAAATAGAGACATTTTAATCTCTCCTGTTAACTTCTAATTGAGAATTTCAGAATGAGATTGTAAAAAGGGGGATCTTAATTTGGGTATACGAACGAGGCCACGTTGTTTTGATTGTATGGCAATTTCATCAACAGCATAAAAAGTTGCCTTGTTTGAATCATTTCGATATATTCATTCAACTGCCCAGGATTGAGGACTAAGGTATCTGAAAAAGAATTTTTATTTTTTGGATTAATGGCAGGGTTTCAATGAATGGACGATTGCTGTGAATCAAAAACCAGAAAAAAAGAATATAAACGAAAGATTTCTGGGACTCCATTAACGAGGAACCCGAAGCTTTTCCTCCCAGAATAACGTCATCCCTTGATACTATACCACTCCCACATGTTTTCAGACGTTATGGCTTTGTAAGCAAAGTCACTACACGAATGCCGGGGCTGGGAGACCGGCAAAACTTGGTTGTGTTCAGTTTTTTTTTCGCGCCAGCTCTTCAGTTCTTAGAACATAATCGTGATGGAATGGGATGGGATGCTGTGGATGCTATGCTATAGCCAATGCTAATGTCTATGCTAGCTGCTAGCACGATACTATGAAAGCAACAACTGCGAGCGTGTTCCGCGACTCGAATCTAACCAGTTCTCGTGTATAGTTACTACTGCTAAGGTCTGGCCTATTCATGAGGTTGTAGGACGGAGGGGCGCTACTCCACCACTGCTCGATTGTGGTGTGGCACAGTGGGCAATGTTTCCAAGTCTTCTCGACTTCTCGTTTGGGGTCTTCAGATTCAGAGCTCGTTTTTCTCGCCTGACGATGACTTTTCGGATATTGCGACTATGCGAGATATCGTCGTCGTCGTTGTTCCCAACTGCTTTAATGTGAGGTGAGGTTCACTAGCACTACGACTACGTCGAGTTCTCGAAATGTTAGTGCGGCACTGTGTACGCCTGTACCAAATAAATAATTTGAAAAGCGATTTTCAAAGATAAGAGTTTTGTCTGAAGCGAACGAATGGCTTTTTGCTTTTTGCTAGGAATGCGCGGTGTTCCCTGTGCACATTTTGCCCCTCTCAAGTATGAAAAGAACGCGAATTTCAAGTTTATACTAACGAAATGAATGCAATACTCGTGACTTGTAAGTTGTTCAGATTTCCAGTAACTTGGATTACTTGAGTAGAACACTCGTACCACCGTTCTGTATAGACTTTTGGTTCTTACTTTTTTCTTCTTCTTTTTTCGTTCATGCATAGTTTTCTAAACTGGGGAAAAAAAGTGTTCACGTATAGAAGGTACAACCGAATAATGAAATTACGTAACGTAATCGCAGGGGGTAAAGTAAACAAAATAGATAAGAACTTCTGGAGAATTTATTACAATAGCAGGGTAAGGCTTTCGGGGAAAAGTCAAATTTATTTTTTTAATACGAGAGAACTATCAGAAAGCTTCGTTCCACGAAACCTTGAACGTCCTTGAAATAGGTCGCTCTTCGTCGCTCAATTCTTCTCGCCGCTGACAGTAGCTTCTTTCTCAGTAGGGTGGTGACCCATTCCTCTCCCTTCCAACAGCCCCCACCCATGTGATGGTTAGTAACAAAAACTGCCGCCACCAACTATTCGTTTCCGTTATAAAATAAAATGCATTGGATAGGACACAAAATCATTTTTGAAATTGAATTATATACATTTCGAGACGTAATCTCTAAACAGACAGTCAACATACAGCACTTCACCACATCAGACATCACAAAACAATGTGACGAATTCAATAATGAACCGATGGGAAATCAAAGTTATTTAAATAGCCAGTAAGCAAATAGACAATATGCTACTAAAAAGCCTAGACTAAGCCCCCAAAAACTTTCCATTTCGACATGAGCCTCGTATTCTATTAGCCCTCCCTATTGTTGTTCCTCTCGTAGCATAAAGTTGTTACTAGATTTGCCCTTAGACAAACTACTACTGGCGACAGTTTCAAGTGCCTCATAAATATACACAACGCACCCAGCTAACACAGCAGTCACACATGACTTCTTACCAAAAAAAAAGAAGAAAAACCCGTCAAAAAAAGACATATTGACTTAACATGGGGGCTTCAAACTTCCAAAAGGCGAGAGACGCAAACATGGCGAAGAGGAAACCATCAAAACTCCACGATAGAGCCTCGTCATATTGACATTTTGACGGTTTGTTGTATATTCCAATTTAATTCCCCCTGATATGGCAAAAAAGTCCAACTTCATTCAAGACAACGTAGTTCTGTGACTGATTACAAGAAGGTTACGATATACCAGGTGATAAGACATTTTATAGTCGAGCTCACTCTCCAGCTGATCCCGAAACAAGATCAGAAAATGGTTTCCAAGTGACTGCAAAAGAAACTAGCGTGAACTATCCCTTGCAGTTTTATCTGCTCTGGAAAGTAAAGGGAAGACAGCGATCGAGGGTTAAGCGTTGTGAAGGCTGAAGGTGGATCAGCTTCCAGATTGATATGAGCTGATTGGCTCTATCTAAACTGCAAAAATCATAAAGTAGTCGCACTGTTAAAGCGGGATTAGAAAGGGATTGACTTTTGGTGTTTTCGATTTCGTTCTATTTACAAACTGCAATCAATCAAAAAAAATCAAATCCAACTTCAAAAGGGCCGACACATTCATTTTATATAGTGCGTAATCCAGGACTTCAGTAACGAAATCGCATATACACTCGGTACTTTAGATGTTCGCCATTGATATCGACGCTAGTTAGCTCCAATACTTAGAACCGGAATAAATGTGATTTAGATTGTTTATAGGTATTATGTTATGTTAAAAATCTAGGCGCATCTTTATTATACTTTAGGTGAAAGTTTTTAATATGACCAGAAGCAGAGTGCTGCGATAGATGAAGCTGTAAATATTTGAATCTTGTGATGGATTGAGATATTCTCCTGGAAGAGTTTAGAACCGATCAGCTTGTTCTTCATGTTCAATTGAATTGAATGATCGCACTTTTGGAAGAAGAAGAAGGTGCAGACAATCTTCTGTTTGCAATAGAAGAACATAGTGGACAAAGTGGGTACTTCTCCTGTCTCCGGTATATCAGATAACAGCTTAGATTCACGGGACCAACTCAACAAAAAGACTCTACTAACACACCCAACTGCCAGTTGAGCAGATCTGAAATAGTCGATAGAGCAATAAAAGCGAAAAAGAAGAACTAGAAAGGATACTATGATCGTTTCCCAATACCCTTGCTTCGTCTACGTCTAGTTATAACAGTTATGACGTCAGACGTAGCAAAGCTGTGTCAAAATTCATTTTCGGTTCGTGTCTTGACTATCAGTCAATCTAAGCAAACGTAAACAAATTCAAATTTTTCTATGCAGTTTAATTAATTTTTGAAGTGTCAAATAAGCATCAGCCGAGCTTTTTCTAAACTGTTATAATAGCAATGCTATGTTGTGACGTCAACATATACGTAAACGTAGACGAAGCAAGGAGTTGAGAAACGACCTATATGTCTTCTGAGTGTTATAAAGCCATAGTTCTAAATAAATAAAGCACAAATTTGACCATTTCCAACCCATGTGTAAATAAGTATAGAAGCCCACATACCTATGCATTTTTTGAATATTGCTGAACTGTCTTTTTCGTATTTACAATTCAAGCGGACAACTTCGATTGTCAGAAAAATGTGTAGTAGTCTTTTTGTGACGTTTCTCTTAATTTTCTTATAGAGAAAGATTTTTATTTATACTGCTATTACCATATTCTCAATACAGTATACACCGAATAAAATGCATAAACGAGTTTAATGGACTGCTTTCTACCTAGTATGAGCCACTTTCATGGATACAAAATTCACAATTTCTGCAGTATATCATGCATTTTATTGATATCAGCGCCATTCAGCCAGCCCGTGATGACTAGATTAACTTTTTATTTATGTCAGATACTGTCAGTCATTATGAACAGCGATTTCTGGGATGATAAGTATGCAATACTTTAAATTCGTTCGAATCGAAGAAACTATCTCAAAGAACCGGGTCGCAACAAGGAAATGTAGACTGAGGTATATGCGGGAAGGGTTGTACGTTCCTTCGAGGAAGACGGGCGAGCTGACAAAAATTAGGTAAGCACTACTTTTAAAATGTTACACCAGTCTTTTTATTTCCATTGCTTTTAATTTTTATTGCTTTCTCATAGTAACTTTCAGAGTCGACTTAGAAATCATTTTCGTTTTCTTAAACACGCCATCCGATACTTAATTTCATCAATTTTTTTCTTCGAGAATAATTACCATAAGCTTCTCGCCCAAGATATGCTTGAAAATTTTCAATTTATTATCGGATAAGAAAAGGTTTTTTCTGGAAACCTTAAACTCATCCCGCTCGGACCTATTGTACCTTCTTTGCTCATTTGAATCAGCAGGCCTGTCGTCGTCATCGTCTCGAGCACAAAAAAGGCAAGAAAATAATCCGAAAATTGCATTTGGATTACTTTTACTGGACAAAGCCAAGTAACTTTCATTATTTTCGGGCTTGAGTGAGCCTGGGTAACGAGCCTTAATCGCATTTTTTTTTTCACCGATTCGAGTTGAATTTTTCATAGTGTTCGGCGAGTGATGGGGTTTCGTTCGGTCTGCGGACTCAAGTCATGGCGTCACGAATCTTCCAAACAAGTTAGCACCATCCTTATACAAATTTAGATTCTACGCGACTGACTACGTACTCGAATGAATATCGAATAGCAGCGTGCTTGGATTTAAGAACTGAAACCGAATCGGATAAGATTAAACCATCGCACCGGTGAAATGTAATGCTGATGTTCCTTCGGGATTTCATGCTTTCACCACTCGACCGTTTCGAGTCAGAAAAACGGCTCTGTTTGACTCGGAATCAGCTGATTGATGACATCAAAGCTGCATTTCACATTTCCGTTCGAAGCATCCAGACAGACAGTGCACACTGTGAGTTATATAAGTTGGTGTAAACAAAACTCAAATACATGTTTAACGGGTCTCAGATTATTATCGTATAGATCCGCGGATGACCTATTCGTTGTTTGTGTCGAAATCCGGCAAGAGAATCTTATTTTAACGCAATTTATGTTTAGTGCCAGTTCATCAATCAAGACTGCAGTGATAGCAACATTAATGATTCATTTTCGGTTGCTAGCAATGAATTAGAGTGCCGCGACTTTAGACTCATATGCATTGAGTTGAATGACAATTCACTGTAATTAGAAAAAGCTTAAACTAAAAGAGAAGTTAAAAAATAAGTATGTAATTGTAATAGAAAGATGAAGGAATGAAAGTATGTGCAGAAAACACGTGATTCAATTAAAATTAAATTTGTTTTTACAAAACAGCGGAAGGACTCGCTCCAGAGTAACAGAATCTTCCGAACCTAGGTGCACGTTATCTACGCATTAGAGATGGGTGGTTCAGGAGTGAACTGTTCCAAAAGAACACTTCATTAAAGTGAGTGAGTAAAGTAACTCACTCCTTTTGGTGTACTGCAGTTCCATTAGACACGTGACAAAACACAGCATTTTTTTTGTCATCATCTTCGAGATCTCCTGACCATTCTTTTTGGTCATCATCTTCTATATGTACATACTGATCTCTTTTTTGCTTGTCATCTTATAGATCTACTGATTTTTTTTTGTTTATCATCTTCTCCCCTCATGTTCGCAAGCGAACGATGGAATGAAGAGTTCCGGAATTAGTTCACTGAACTCGTTCCTTAAAGTGAGTGACTCCGAGTGAAGTACTTCACTGAAACGAACTACTTTGCTCATCTCTAATTCACATACACAAAAATTAACATCGACAATGGTTACTCAAAAATGATTTTGGTTGGGATGTACCTCTGACACTCATTGAATCATACGTATACGTTATAACGGGTGTACGGTCCGATCTGGTATCCAGTACGCAACCTTCAAACTAGCCACTAAGAACTCCATGGATCATTCGGTGATCAGTGAACCGCTGCGATTGAGATCATTTTTGAATAAAAAAACTTCAAAATTTTGCCAAAATCTCAAAATAATTACAAAAATTTAAGCAAACTTCAGTTTCGTTCAATTTGGAAAAGTTCAAAAGAAAAGCAAAAAAAAAAATGGTGACGTCGTCACTTCACAACAGATAAAATAAGAAATACCTAAAATATTACAAATCCCAAAAGTCCGAAAGATCTTAAGAAAACAACCATAATAAATTCTTTTATGATATCGAACAAAAGAACCGAAACTTAGGAAAAAGGTGTGAATTATGAGTCTACCAGTCGACTTGAGGACGGAAAAGGTGCAACGATTTTAGCCAAATGATATGAATACACATCATAGGCACTTAGCTCAAAAGAAATATATTTACTTAGCCACCCTGAATTTCAAAACCATACTACGTGAATTTTACAACTGTATACTATTGTTTGTATTTATGTAACATTACTCAAGTAATAACCAGTGCACATAGCAGGATATTGGATACACAAATTTCAAAGTATGTAGTGCCTGATTCATCTCCTTAATCTTGTTTCAGTAATTCGATCTGCAAAATTCGAGTTCCACTTTTTTATTGTATTGCACAGAAATTAACAAGTAAACATTTTATAGGGCACCTACAACGCCATTGGAACTTCGGGTAAATGAATCGTGGAGGAAACAAGTGAGCGAATTCATACGAACTATTAGTAGAATCTTAGTGAAGTATGTACACACAGAGAAAAGTGTAGTGAAAACCCTTGAAATATGTAGTCATATTCATTGACCGTGTAGGTAATTTTAGGTTGATTACACGATTGTTAATTTTATTATTTGCATAAACTACACTGTAGTTAAACGAATGTATTACATTGTTGTTGAATTCATCTCCAGTGCAATGAAAACCACTAACCCAAAGTTCATTACATATACATATAGTGAAAATCATTACTCGTGCTATTAAAAATTCACTGTACGCAAGCAGTGAATTTTACAACATTCAACAGTGAAAAACAGTACATTTAAATAGTTTACTGTAGTTAACTTTAAAATTAAATACCATTGTAATGTAATGTAATATTGTAATGGAAAATACAATATGTATCACGAAATGCAATAAATCCTGTTTTGGAAGAGAAGTGGTAAATAAATAATATTTTTTATTATTTTTTATTAACATAAAACATTTTCAAAATTGTAATTTTGTAAATTAAAATATTTATTTCAAATTAATAAGAATGTACAGTAAAATATAGAGTAGTTTTTCGTTACAAAATTTTAGATAATTTTAAATCTGAAAGCTAGATTTCCATCAGGAAGCTTGTGGGTTAAGCAAGGATAATATTCAAAATCATCAATATTACATACGTCAAACGACTGTAAATTTTCTTTTAATATAAAAGAATTTAAATGCTCTTTAAAATTCAGTTTAAATTGTTCAGACTAATATCAGCCTGTTTTCGTAAAAAATTATATCATAAATTTTATTTATAACAGAAGTATCTTTATTTTTTAATACAAAATAATTTGTCTTATATACAGTCTCTTTGTATATTGCAGTTGACGCTATAAGTTTTTTGGAAATGAAAAATTTTCAAGATTTCTAGAATATACTTTTTGTGAAACATCAACTTCTGCGCCTTTCAATATTTTCGTATATTGCATTTCAGTCTTTTCGAAGATGAAGTGAGCAAATTTAAAAGAAAATTTAATTGCTAAGAAATGATAAAGGTTTACTCTTGAAGGTATAGGAGATGCATATTTTTTTAGTTCCTTTTGCTTACCCTCATTTCTCAAAGCCCAGCACATTTTTAGAGGTCCAACTCTTTCAATTACTGTCACATAATGTGTTAAAAAATGAGCTATAAAAGAGCCTATAAAAGAGAAAAAGAAAATAATTTATTTCAAATTAAATTTCTTAAAACAAAATAAGCAGGTTTATGTCTTCCATAAAATTCGTTAAAAAACTAGTTTTGTCTTACCTTTAAACAAATTGATTAGTTCTGGAAGACCCCATTCTTCTAATAACTGTACGGCTTCATTAATACCTTCGGAGGCTGAACAAGTATCAAGGATTGCAATTTCTTCTGGAACTTCGATTTCCTGTTCATTGTCTATTGACTCCATTCCTTTGTTCTGCAATATCTCCATTGTCATCTAATACAGATTCACAAGTTCACACTTACCAGCTAAATTTAAACTTTAATCAAAATTACTTCTTACAACAAGTTCAACACTTACCAGCTAAATTTAAACTTTAAAATTTTCACTACTAAAAATGCAACTTTTCGGTTCTTTATCACTTTTCTTACCTTTTTTTAAATAAATGACTTTCAACGAGCTATGACGCGTTAGAGGAAATGTCAATTTTGAAAAAAATTGTATTGCAGTGTTATTACACGTGTGGGGAAATGGCTACGGTGCAATAGTTGTTATTGCAATTGTTTTCCAATTTCTTTAATTAGTATTACTTATAGAGGACAGCCATTAATGCGGTTACGTACGTAGGTAACGTATCAGACTACAGTGCAACCCGGTTATAACATACCTTGAGGGGACCACTAAAGTAGACCGTTATAACCGATAGTACATTATAACTAACATAAGAACCTTTCACATTTGTTAATGGGGATTGAAAAAGGGTACGTTAAAACAAAAAGTACGTTATAGAAGTGCACTTTATAAGCGGGTTGCAATGTATGTAGATAGTTCTGAGAAAAGCTCAGAAAGCTCGCTCCTAAAAGAGTCTTAAAGTTTAAGTTAACTCTCGAGAGTAATACTATAAGCTACTCTCACGTGAACAGGTAGGTACTTAACTGAAGGAAAATAAATTCGTAGGTATTTCTGATACCAGTATGTGGTTCATATTATCGAAACTAATTTATATGACAGCTATAGATCAAAGGACAGATGTCTTCATCTTATTATATTACTTTGCTATGAAATGTCACAATTATTATCTTAACTAGATTCTATGTTAATAGGGCCCAATAATTAGCATTAGAAAAGTCCAGTCTATTATGGACGAGAATGTAAATGGTAGCGTCATATCGGACTCCACCATTCCATTCAACTCTTCCATACAAACGTATTAAAATTTTATATCGAACCCACAGATACCTCGTAATATTTTAAACTATGCGGTTAAATCTTTGAATATAAGGCAATTTCACTGGGAAGACATCAACCGATCAGAAACGAACGGAAAATTAAATTCTTGTTTGGATTGGTGGTGATCGTCTTTCGAATCGTGCTTATTAACAATTGAACGGATAGAAAATTAAATTGCCCACCATGCAACCATCTTTGGTGTTTACGATTATTAACAGAAAAAAAGTGTGTACGAGACCACCAAGCTTAAAATAGTAATGACGGTCGAAGCATGTAGAGAATTTTATATAAGATTCTAACAGTTAGCACCTGGTAACTAGAAAAATTTCCCAGGCAGTAGCTAGGAAATGAAAGTGCTAGTTAAGTACATAACAGGGAATTTTAAGAAAACGTCTTTTTGGGTCGAATATGAAACTTGGTCCTTGCGAAGCACGCTGCAATCCGCAGGGGATTATATTCAATAATTGTGCAAGTTGGTAGACATACAAAATAAATACTGTATACTCTCCAGGTCTTGGTAGTTGGACAGGAATTAAAGGTTCAAAAATAGATTCTTGAATTATTCTTCTAGTTTCGCTGGATCGGTCCCGATTAGAATGAACCTTGGAAGTTGGAACGGACTACTATAAAAACAGAACGACAAATAGTCTGGTCATTAAATACGAAAGAAATTAACTTAATTTGTATCTTGGCATTTCATAGGAACTATCCGTCCTAAGAAAACAAGCTACGGGAGAATGAGCTTATAGTGATCTGCTAAGATGACAGTTCCTTGTCCTCCCCTAGTGAAAAGAGTTGGATAGGTGCAGAGAAGATCGAGAATTCAGTGCATCTTTTACAAAAATTGGTTTAGTACAGGCCCAGCCACTTCTGATATTGTCTCTGGGACAGTGTCCGGACAGAACGCCTACTATTACTGTGGTACTGATATTTACTCTTATGAAAGAAAAAAAGGATGATTTGGGCAGTGTGGCAGTCATGTTCAACTTTATCCAGCATTATCTAGAGAGGAGTGCTGAGCAGGCTAGTTTATAAGCCCCAGATTCCTGCACTAGTGAATATTACTCTATTCTGCTATCTCCAGCCCATCATTAATGTTGGCGCCGTCAGTCATCATAAGTATGAACAGACTGCTCTATTTCTGACGGGTTGGGACAGTTGCTAGAACCTTTTGGGCAAAATAATAACAGGGAAGGTTTTTTAACTGAAGTCCTTGGTGGAATAAGGCGTTAACTCGTTTTACCAACAACATGCGAAATTTGATTTTTCTGAAGCCTTTTTGGATTAAAATTATTTTATTAAACTATTATAAACTTAATAACAAGGCTGGGATCGCTTCCAATATTTTACATGAAGGGACTTAACTGAAACTCTAAAGTCTAAACTCTACCTTTTTTTTAAGGATACGGAACTGTTGATGTCGATGTATCTTCTCGGTCTTGGGATTATACCATCCTTAGTTCTGTATGTAACTGGTTGTAGATTAGGTCATCTCGTGTGAAGGCTCTTTTTTCACGTGTTTTTTTGGGATTTTTTTTTTGCGAATTAAATAAAAACACCACTGCGAAATTTTTACCACATATTAATGAACATTTTAAGCGCACTTACAATTTTTTCAGCCAAAAATTGTCGCTCATTGCTGAGGTTTTTTTTTTCGGTAGACACGATTACGGGCGTTCTGCTTATTTAATATATAAAAATAAGTCAGTTTTTTGGTCGGGCTCGATTGAAATCTAAACCTGTGAACCGTTCCCTCCCAAATTTTGCATGGACATTCTCGAGACTACCGGACAGGTCGAGAACATAATTATATATTCCCGAAATTGGTGGTTCGCGAGTTATTTCAACATTTGAGTGTTTTTCATATGATTTAGCGGCAGTTTGTTCGTTTTCGGTGTATTCATTTCGCGTTCCTATTGCTAAATGGTAAAGTCGTAATATGGATGGTGGATAGAGGATAGTGGATAGAGAATGGTGGATGGAGGATGGGGGATGGAGAAAAATGAAAAATGACATTAATGTCTCCAGTTCCTTGAGCTGAGAAAGTGTACCCGAAAAGGGAGTAATGTATCAACGGGAGAAACAGGACCAATGGATAAACGGGAGTAACAGGGGCGATGGAACAACGTGAGCGTAGCCGCGGTACGCGGCATATTACAGGGGGCGATGGAACAACGTGAGCATAGCGAGCGTAGCTGCGGTACGCGGCTAGTCTCAAATAAAAAAAACCAAACGACATTTTAATCTGCGAAGTTTGAACTAGTTTCGGAACTAGGACTATCACAAAATATTGAAAAGTGAATATTTGGCAACTTGTTGAACTTTTTTTCGTCAATTTTAGTGTTTTTTTTTCGACTTCTTCAGCTCGACAAAAAAACGGGTTGATCACAATTATTCTAGTTTGCAAAATGTCTGAGTACTGAATAAGTTCACCAAATTTCAAAGATATCCGTTCGACAGATTTCGAGATATCGTGTCTACCGATTTGAAAAATACCGTTTTGAGAAAAACGCGACTAAACTGACCGAACGGATTAAAAATCACTTTGACCACATTTTTCGATGCATTTAAGGCAAAAAAAATGGATTTGTTGACCCCCTTAATTTCAAATTCGTGTATCTTAAGGGGGTTAGTGACTTGGATACGAAAAAATTATCGAATTTTTTTATATTTTATTATTTTTCTGCATTCAATTCTACACAAAATAAAACAAACTGCAGATTTTTCCGATCGGAAAAAGTGCTCAAAAAGTTAGTTCAAAGTGGGAAAGTTCGGTAATATTTTGGTATTATGTATACATTTTCATATGTGTTTTTTTATTATATTTCAAATGAAAAACAGCACAGACTTAATCTGATAAAAAACAGAAGAAGGTTTGAAAACAGAACCAATGCCATTTGTGTGATTTGTATTAACAATATTAATAAAAAAAAATTAACTTTGGGGAGAAAACCATTGAAAAGAGATTAAAACTAACCGATGTTAGTTTTTTCGCTCTCCTGAACAATTTTTTTCCGCACTTTTTTCCATAAATGCTCTTTTTTCTCGAAACTGATAACAGATATCAAGATGATTTTTTTTTTTGCTTAAAGATAGAAATATAGTATTTATACTAAATGAAGGAATTTTTAAAATGTTGATTCTAAATATTTTTTTTTTAAGTTTAAAAAATATGAAAAAGTTTTAAACTTTCAAAGCTTATAAGTTAGTTTTTAATATTTTTGAAATTCCTTCGTTCAGTAGCATTAGATTAACAAACATAATAAGTGTAAAAAGTTTGATTAAAATCGGTCGAGAGGTTCCTGAGAAAAAGGTACATGAATTTGTATGAAAACTCGACAAGTCACTAGCCCCCTTAACATTAGTAACTGGTATTGAAGCTAAAATGGAAACCTTGACTTACTTACTTTTAATCTGGATTTCTGGATATAAATAAAAGTAGAATGAAACTTCGTACCTCTAAGATTTCTGCCACGAAACATCTGAAGCCCTGGTACTTCTACATTCTTGTTTCAAGCTGTTCAAGCGGATATCATCCAGACGAACCCCGGAAGTGCAATATTATCGCATCGCAAATTCTGACTTCGTTTCAAAATCGCAATCAAATCTGAGTAACACATTTAAAACCAGACCAGAATCTGCAAACTAAGCTGACCCCATAAATCACTGTCCACCCGCCCACACACTTTCTTTCAGCGCCAAATCTCCCACGATGCAAATTTTACGTCACCGCGAACCCAGCGTAAATTTCTTATTAAATAAAAAATACGATAAGAACACAAAACAGTTTCCAAACTGAACAAACAGAAAATGGTTGCGGGACGGCCATAACTTCCGCTTTAAAATTAATTCTTCACAAACAGCACAAAGTTGAGTCGATTCTCAGGAATGGGACTCAGTTGATGTTGACACATGGCCCGACAGGACGAAGTGGTGGGGACTGTTCACGTCCCAATAATTTTGTGACCAACTGTGTGACCCGGTGACGCGACGGCGAAGTCAACCAACTAAGAAACGGCGCAAAAAGCCGACGGGAAAATTTAAGTTTGAGCGTGACGGTATCGGTTCTTGGAAATTTTTAATAAATCAAATTTGACTTACCACTAAATCGATCAGACGTAAATCCAGGTAAATCCTTCAGGTCAGCTAAGCGTGGTCCAGTGTAATCCACAGAAGTTATAAAAAAAAAACAACACAAACAAATTCCGAAGAAATGAACAAAACTTGCGACTTTCTCTTCGCTTTCTTCGAAACTCCGAAATGAAAAATATTTTTGCGCACCGAAGAAGGAACACAAAACTTCCAATTTCTAAACTCGGAAACAGAACACAGGGAAATCTACGAAAAAAAAATCGAAATTATTGTCGTCGGCACTTTGAACTGAACAGCGGCGGGGAAAAACCGCGGAGCGTACGTTGCTTTCCACCAAAACTTTTAAATTTTCTTTGAGCTCGCCACTCGACACATTTCCGTTTACAATTAGTAAATTAAACAGTTTCCCGAACGTTTGGGCAGTTGATGTTTTTCTTTTTCTTCTTCTATCCACCCATTTTTCTTTTCACAAAAAAAAAAAACTTTTTCGTTCTTGACCGTGTTAAATGTTGTGTTACACATTTAAATTCTCGACGCGAACTGAAATTTAAAATCGCGCGGTGAAGTGAACCCGGCCAACACCAACACACGACAGAGGCCCGGTAAATCTGAGAACGAGATAGACGCTCTGTGTAAGTTCGATCGAACTACGAACGACGGAGACAACAGTATGTCGTGAAAGGGGGCGTTCCCGATGGGTAGTGTAGTGGTTCAGTCCGGTTTTTGGGGGTAACGTGCTGCCAGTGTTCAAAGCCATGGGGAACAATTCTGCTCTGGTTGTTTTGAGAGAGAAGGGTGAGAGGGAGATGGATATGATTTGAAGTGCGTCTGTAGAGTGATCAGAGGAGCAAAGTGGCAGTTCCATCGGCGTCCGATCGAATGTGAGGGGGGCCGCTGGAAAATTGTCGATTGCCATCGGCGTCCGGTCAAATTTGGGAGGGGGCGCGGGCAACTACTTTTGCCGATTTTTCAAAAACTTAGGAAGATGGGAAGGACTCTATGAGGCAAAAGGGCGCGAAGGTACTACTCTTGCGTTTGAGCCCAACCTGACAAAAAAAAAATATCCTTAAGGGGGCTCATATGAGTAGAAAGCTGAAAAATTAGGTGAATTTTAGAAATTATTATCTCAAAAACTATTTGCTCGATTTTATTCAGATTGGTTTTATTCGAAAGTATGTATGTAGAGGTACGCTAATAACTTTTTTTTATAAATATACACCAGGGGCGCTGCTGTCAGGGTCGGCACAAACAATGTCCGTCGCTCGCACGCTCTGCGGTTCCCACGATTACATGCAGGCGGTTGATCCAAAATAAAAATTTCAAAAAGATTCACTACGTAGGGGTTTTTGGAAAAAAAAAATTTTCACCAAATGGCGGCCGATTGAACTTTATTTTCAGTTTTTAACCTCAATTATCGACCTTTCTTGCTTGATCAAAAAAGAAGTAAGTAAGATAAAAAAAAAATCCTACGTAGCGAAGGGGAGTACCTACTCAAGAATAATGTGTGAAATTTTGGAAGTAATCGGTTCAGCCGTTTTCCGAAGATTTTGGGAACCGCCTTTGAAAAGTATGTTTCGAGATAATCGCGTTTGAATGACGTGCTATATAGAGAATTCACGAAGTTCCGATCCTAGTTAATTGCCCATAACTTCAACAATTATTGGAATTTCAATATGAGCAATACAAGCTTTAAGATGGGCGAAAAAAAATTTTGAAAATACAAAAATGTTCTACTTATAGCGTTTTGAAATTTAGAAGACTAATCGTCGTTATATGTATTTATTTATATTTTTTACAGTGGCCCACAGCTTATTCAACCAGCACGTAAAAAAAACTTTGTAAATAAATCTGTGGTCGTAATTGGTAAATTGGTAATTGGAGTCGAAAATATTTCATTTTCTTTTTGGAGTTATCGAAAATGGAAAATGCTCCCAGGACCACTCTATCATTTTCGTGCTTCAAATGTGAGAAATGCATTCCTTTTTCGGATCCACTCATTTCCTGAGTGGTAACCGTATTTCGTTCTAGTTGTTTCATACAAAATCATTATGTCGAAGTTGAATTGGAAAAAAGTCGAATTCGAATCAAGTCCGCTACAAATTGAACAAAATCTAACATTTAGTGATATGATATTTTATGAGAGTCGTAAGGCTTAAGTATCGAGTACAGTGGACGCGTTCCTTAAATAATAGGCGTGTTTTTTTGCTCCCTATCCAGTAGAGAGCAGGTTAACGAAATGCGAAAACAAAACGCAAAGCGAGAAGAGCTAGTGGTACAGCTATTCTGGCTCACGGAAAGTTCAAATCTCAAAGCTACTCTGCTCTAGAGTCACTTCATACGAACTAACACAAACATCCATTATCTTGAGTACGGACAATGTGTGTTTCATTTGAAACCAGTACATTTGAAATTTTTTTTGCAGTTGTCTCGATTTTTCATTTGAAGGATCTCCACTAAAGTGGATAAACGCTGTATTTAGTTGAGATTTCATGAGACATCAAAATCCATCTGCTACACGTATACACACTAAAACTATGCCATTTAAGAAACCTGCGATTTTTTAAATTCGCAGGTTTTTAGTACTAAATATGTACCAAAAGTGGTTATTGTCCGTACTCATGATAGTGGATGTTTGTGTTAGTTCTTATACAGTGACTCTACTCTGCTCTAGATAAAGTCGCAAAAAACACGCCTAATATATATTTGTTTCAAGCGTTAAATGCTAGTTGAGATATTAAAGGGTAAACCGCCTCCAAAACACTTGATTGTTATATAATTAAAAGAAAGTAAAATAGTTTTGATTTTATGAGCTGCCTTGGTAATTAAATAAATAATTTAATGTTTCTACGAGAGTGTTTAGAGTGGGATGATGATGAACTGATATCAAAAGGGAACATCTAAGGTGAATTTGAGCAACTGGTACTACAGTCAATCAATCTTAAATAAGCGTTAACAATAATATTTTCGAAATTTATTTAAAATTTTAAGTCTTTTAAAAAATAAAACATTAATGAATAAAACTATTCAAATAAGCATGGATAAAATATTTTGAGCTTTCAATTATTAATGATTTTGATTAGTTATCTGAGTTACGCTATGAGTTTTCTGATTTACAATAATTGCAAAGAAAATTTAATACATAATCCGCATTTAATAAAAAATGAAATTCTAATGTAATATCGAGAGGAGCAGTAAATTGTTTGACTACGGACTAGTTATAATTAGAGTAGACTAGTGCTCGCTAAGCCGGAAGACGTCCATTTATTTAAATTTTGTTCATACAATATATAATAGATTTCGTCATAAAAAGTATTTACTGGTCTTATAAAATTCTTTTGTATAAATATAATAAAAACATTATAATAATTCATAATACGAGTATATGTAGATATTGCTTTTTCTTCTTCTAATTCTAAACATTTTCTTTTAAATACATTTCTTAGTGTGTCTTAAATAACAATTGTGTGCAGTTCGATTTCGTGCGTATTACTTCCATTCGCTATATTCCGATTAGTTTTTCGAAAAAGCATTGTGTGTTGAGTTTCGAGTGATCGGTATTTTCTAAAATGTCTTGTGCGTGAAGCAAAGTTGCCGATGCCAATTCACCCACGGTCCATTTTCTATCCAAAAGTACTCGTGTTACAGTATCTAGCTAAAAATAAGAAAATTCGATTAAATTCGATTAAAATCAGTTCTTTTTCGAGATGGTAACTCAAAGTTTTTATTAACGCTTTAACAGTTGGGAATTTTTAAAATGCGCGAATGCACATATTCCTCAAACTACGGTCGTCCATTTATTGGAACACGTACCAAAAATAATCTGTAGCGCATCGAAATGGTCATGTTTGATTTTTTTTTTTTTCACCTTTAAATAACAGTGAAAATTCGTTTCTCACCTTTGTTAACATTTCGTGTCCAGTTGTGTAATAGACAAGAACCGGTAGTCCCGAAACGCTTGCAGCCATCCATTGAACAACCAATTTAAGTTGCACGTCAGCCATTCGTGTTGACCCGCATCCCCAATTACCTGTTGCAACCGGGAGTAAATTACTACTACGTCTTCCATGTTTCTGTCCGAGCTGTGAAATCTGAAACGGCACAATAACTGATTAAAAAAAACCATCTGAAAACCCTTTCAGATTTCTTCGTTAACTACTTCATTTTGCCTCCTTTTCTCTGATTTCTTGGTCTACAAAAACACCGTTTTTTTAACTTAATATATACAGTACTGATTAATTAAAAAAAGATAGTAATTATTATCGCCCTACCTTTATAGTGATGTCATCACAATTCAATGACTGAGAACAAGAGACTGACCAGCTGAGGTACCTCCTTGTTGAAGGAGGTGGTAGTTTTGGTTTTGTTTTGATGGGATGCCTTGGTGGCTTTCCTGTCGAGGATTGATTTCTTGGTGGACCTGATGAGGTGTTAACCAAATGCTGATCGTGCTTGTTAAACTTTTCATCATTTTTCTATCGAAATTTCGGATGAATTTTTTTTTTGTACAAAAAAAAAAACAAACTTTTTAAGGCCAACAAATTTTTATGTAAAAGAATTTTAGATTTTTAGTCATCAAGCCTTAGATGAGAGATTAACAGAAATGCAACAATCTGGTCTTTGGAGAAAGGGTTTTTAGTTTGAAGAAAAATTGATTTCGTTAGTACTACTTGGAATTTTGGTTAAATTTCCTATCGTTTTATAAAAATAGCCCGCAACAGCTGAATTGCATTAAAGAGGGAATATAAGCAAAAGATTAAGCAAACATTCAACACTAAAATATTGAAACCTAAAGGTGTAATATAAATCTTTGAAGGACGTCAACTATTTCAAAGGATGCAGTTAAAGAAGAGAGATGGTTGATCGTATCCTGTTCCAATAATATGCATAGTATATTGGCCAACTAGCCTTGTATAGAATTACAAAAAACCTTCAAATGAGTATTGATGACACAAAGTCAGAATGGTAGGAGGACTGATTTGAAGTAGTCGCAAAGAAAACCTTTCCCAACTTAGACTCAGCAGCTGTGTAAATCAAGTTGAGGATCAATGAGCAGTAACTAAACTGATGTAAAACAGAAAAAATCGAAAGACAGACAGAAAGGCAGTGGCTAAGAAACGCAGACGCTTCCATCTACTTAGAACTACAACTTAATAGAGACGACAATAATAAATATAAAAATTAATGTAATTGGTCCTCAGAATAATCAAATCCAAGAAGTGGAAAATATAAACAGGGAAGGCATATACAGAAAATAATAATAACATATTGTTCCCTAAACACCCAAATCGGCAATGTAATAATTCTCAGTAAGACTTAAATTGACTATTATAATTTGCTTGCACACAGCCCTTCCTTCTACTTATGATCAAGACGAAGATATGCAATTTAACACTTTTGAAATGAAAATTTCATGAAATGTTTTCTTGCCAAATTTCTTGCAGAAGAAGTTCATTGTCGCATTGTCGTCCAAATGATTCGCTTCTTATGCTCATATTGTTTAGATAGCATAATTTAAAATAACTGACATTTATTTTACTTGCTTATTATACTCTGATGTTAGATGTACGAATTTACAATACCTCGGAAATATTGTAAAAAAAAAATGAAAATTTAACATGTGATTTAATTCAATTTAAAGATACATTTCCTAGGAACTCAATTAAATCTAACAAGCAGAACAAAATTAATAAGGCACAGACATACGATTAGTTTTAAGAAAATAACACGAAACATCAAGAAACAAGAACACCGAAGGAACCATGAGAAAATTCATAATTACCAGTTGTGCAGCAAGCCGATGTTTATATTTGGTTAATTCCATCGAAAGCGATCGAGCATTCAGTATGAGTTTATTCTTTTTCTGTTTGTACTCTTGAATTGAATCTGCTTCGCCTGAAAGATCAAATTTTGTTTCAAGGACGCAGTTACAAAAGAATTGTATCATTTTGAATTTTTTTTTTTTTTTTTGACTGACCGGAACTTGAGGCACAACCATCGGTTAACGGAACACCAACAAAACTCTCGCTAAGTGTTCGTTTCATTAAGGAATTCGCAAACAGTAGTACGGCTTCGTCTCTAGGATCTAATTCTTTGTTTTCGTCTTTTAAATCGGGTTGATCTAACCATCTGGAAAATGAAATAGAACGCAGTAAAATCACCGTTACAAAACTGAATTTAATCATTAAGATCATACTTTGAGAATTGTTCGTACACTTCTTCCAATTCGGAACTGTACTCGGTGCTAAAGCTATACTTTGAGGATGCATTGGTATCCTTGCGTGGAATCATACTTTGTCGTTTATCTTGGAACTTGTCCAGCCATTGCTTCTCCTTGTCCATCGAGGCTTTGTAGAAGTCTTCGTCCAGCGAGTCTTCTTTCAATACAAAGCCGGTTGAACCATCGCGACGTATTCTGTTACGAACAAGTCAAGACGTTATTTTAAAGTTTGAAATATCCCTTAAATCGGATCTTACCTAACTTCGTCATCACAATTCTGTGAATCGGCTATGCTGATACCTACTACGTTACTACTGTCCGTACTATCGCTATAATTACTGGATTGTCGTAGTGCTTCTTTCAGTCTTTTAACAAAGATTTTTCGCTTTTCCGGACTATCGAGTTCTTTCGTAAGCTTCTTGGCAGGATCATCGGCGTCATCTTCGCTCTCATCAAAACTATCCCTAGCACTATGGTATTCTTCGCCGTCCGAATCACAGCTTGAGTATGCGCTACTGTTCGCATAACGACCAACCGATGGTGCTCGATTCACTGGCAGACATTCACCGGACGATCCTAACACTATGAAACGTCCGCGCCGACCGGATGCTATTGGTCCCGAAACTACCGATGATGATCGACGCTCACCCAGTCCATTTTCGGTCGGCTTCAGCCATGAACGTCTTTGATCGATATCTGATTTCGTATAGTTAGCAATTAGTGTTCCAATTGTAAAAGGTAGACGCTTTAAAAACTTACCGTTTTCCATCTGTCCCGAATCTGTACTTGATCGCAACGTTGACGTAGACGGTTGCTTGATTACGATCGTGGTGAAAACATCTCGCGGCGAACTACTTCCGCTTTCGCCGATCGGCGATAGTCTACCATTAATCTCTCTCAACGGCCGCTTGTCTAATATCACACTTGAATTTTGTTTAAAAGCTAGAAGGCACTTATTTAATTCACGTAGTATATTATCCTCTTCGAATTGACTCGACGGAAGTATACAATAATTCTCGGCATCAATACAACAGATCGATACCGTGCGTGGCTTTGGAAGTATTTCGAGAACAGCCTTGTTCTTTGGATCCATTATTCTAGCAACTTGATAAACGCCTTCGATAAACAATGATTCATTATCTTCCAGCGATTCGATAAAAAGGAGCGTGATCATCGCTTCCGGTATAGTAAAAAATTGAATGCACTCCTGAGAGCTGCCGCCGTATAGTACATTTCCGCCGAGACGAGCGGACGTGAAAACAGTTTGTACGGTATCGTCCATTGCATTCTCGATTCGTCCTTGATGTTTTATGTCTAATGGGCATAACGCTAGATTACATTCTGACCAGTCTTCGATTGTAAGCCACTGCTTGCCAGTCATTACTTTCCGGGAGATTTTCACGTGCGTTTCGAATGTAGTTTGCGTCTCAAGCCATTCGAAATAATGAAGAAAACAGCGTAGTTTCGCTCTTTGGCTGTTACTAAAAGACACCATGAATAAAATTTACATCAATTAAATCAATCCAACTAACCAAAATTTAATTGTTACCTATCTAAGGATCGAAAAAAATTCGTGAAATTAAAATCCTGTAGAGTTGGGTGTGTCTTTTCAGTTCTTTTTGGAAATGTTGAGAAAAAGGCATTTGCGAGAATCGATGCGATGAAGTTATGATCCAGTTCAGCACAGTCAGCTGAAAAAAATAAGAATAAACAAAAATTAGATAACGTATCTTGAATGCAATTTTAACGTAATCCCAATGACGACAAACAGTCTATTTACTTATCTCTATCTTATGTGCTAGTGGTAGTGTTTACGATACTAAAAAAATTTAAATATGATAAAAATCCGTTTTAAATAAATGAAAATAAGTGAAAATATAGCAAGATAATATTATAATTAAAAATCTTAGCATAATAATAAGTAAGTAAGTAGGTAAAGTTTCTTAAAATCTTACCTTGCTGCTGTAAACTAAAGTTTAGTCCTCTCGGTGGCCTTAGCATTTTTATGCTTTGTGCTCGTTTCGCTAGATTCCGAATGGTCGTATTAATAAACAGGTTCCGTTCCTCCAATTTTAAGTCCTCCTCGACGAACTTCCTGAGTCCATCGAGAACGGTTATGTCGCGCTTATCGTCATCCGGATCCAAGCTCACACTATGAAATCAAAAACAACAATTTCATTATATAAGTTTCGATATGGGGAGAATCAACCACAACTGGCACTGCATTACGTCTATGTACTTACTTGCACAGGTCATGAATGTTTAGCATTATTTCAAGAATGGCATCCAAGTCGGGGGCTTTTTGAATTGCCGCCAATTTCCTATGTACAGTGGACCACCATGGCAGATCAGATGGAAGCATCACAAGAGCCATCTTTACCTCGTCTTCTTAGTGTTGCGGCTGCTACTGATGATGGAAAAGAAACAATTGTACTAAATGACGGCAATTCACATAAGAAAAGACTATGCGATACAAGCAGACCTTAATGATGGAGGTATTACGTATTAGGGGAGAATTCCATAGCGACAATTAGCTAATCTAAAATGGGTACAAGCGTCCAAAGAAGTTTGTGGCGTCTTTGATAACGAACTCTATGCAGATAAGGCACGCTTTAATCGCAACCGTGATTAATATGTGTATGTTTATCACAAGTTTTTTTTTAGTTTTTTTATTGAAATGCCAATCGTTAAAAGTGCAATTAAGCGACTTATTTTTTTCTCTTCAGAATTAAGTAGGTAGTTCAAATTAAATAGCGACTTGGCCAAGGTCGAATCTTGAATGATGACGAAGAAAACAGAGTGCGAGTTAAGAGTTTTTCAGATGATAAAAGAGATTTTGTGAAATGAATAGTAGGTCGTAGCAATAATTAAAATACATATAGCAAACATTGGCGTACCGAGTTGATGCACTAAACTCAATCTTGGATATTGTAACACAGAATCAATAAAAGGATTTCAATAACATGGCAACACAAGAACATAGCTATCGGCTATCACCAGATAGGTGGTTAGTAGCGTCAAAGCCATAACAAAAGGTGTATTAATTACAAAACAGACATATATGACATTAAGTTCTAATGATTACGATAACTCTTGTTGTTGCCAATAATCTATAAATAGTTTTATCACAAAAAGAAAAGGAAATAAAACAATGTCTCTCCTCTTCTAAGTAGTAATTCAAGAAGCTGATTGGTTTTATGCAGGAATTCCTTCAATTCGAAAAATTACTCATTATAAAATGGGAAATAGGATATTTTTTGAACCAAATATCAACTATTTTGCAACTGAGGCTCACTATAAAATTTTGAACAAATCCCTCTCGACGGATTTAATTATGTTCACTACTCTACAAAAATAGATTAATTTTTTTTTCTAGAATTTAATTATCGTAAGAACGGCTCAATCTCAAATACATCATACATTATATAGGTACATCATATCATATCATTTCAAAAGTGAAGGTTTAATAGGTACAAAGTTGAAAGTTTTTGGATTGGCGCGCGTAACCACTGCGCCACCGAAGACCTTTCATTTTCATTTTCCTATGTGCAACTTAACTTAGTGTGGATTAACTAAGTTACCGCGATATAAATATTCGGTTGGCGGAACACACATTCGGTTATTACAACTGAAATATGCCGTAAATTGTTTGTGATGATCAACATTTTATTGGCCGTTTCGGACTTATCGATAGGCCGAAATTAGGTTTGATTTTTGTGTATTAAAATCAGATATTTCAACATTTCCCCAAAAAGATATGAATCATATCATACGACTACTTCAAATGTAATAGCTTTCATTTCAGTTGCTTAATTTTTATTAAATATCTATTCTTATATATTTTTTGTTTATATCATTTATTTTGGTTTTTTATGAATTCAATTTTTAAACCATATTGTTTGATGTTTATCGTTTTACTTTATATTCTTCTTTGTAATTATACTATCTACACATTTTTATCCATTAACCGTTAACCTTTATAATTGAAATAAAATAAAAACACCAACATCATAGATCACAAACGTAGTTGATATTTGCAATAACAACACAATTTTTTTCATTCCTCAAGGGACGTAAACAGTAGTAGCTATGCACTTATGTATATTCAATAATTTTCTCATATTACACTAACCGCAACAATAAAACCCACTTAACATAAGTAAAAAGACTCTCTTACTTTCGCGTATTTTGTATTTTCATTTCACCATATTCAAAAAATAACATAAAACTATGCAACAACAATTTCAGCGTTATTGAACGTTACGCACAGAATGCCGCGAGTTCTTCGTAGAAACTACGTACACATCTTTAACCCGGAAAGTTTATTTTAAACATGCGGATGAGAACTGCCAATTTGGAACAAATCCAATGTGTTAATGGCGTTCAGACCGAATGAAAGCGTAAATAATTTTCTTAAAAGATAAAATTTTATAGTTATTTCAAAAAAATTAAAGAAATGTAGCTATACAGAGAGACAGCGGTTGATTAATAAAAAGGATCAGCTAAACGAACTTTTCATACGGTTTCATTTTCAAGTGCTTATCGTACGATGCCGACTATGTCGCGTATATAATGAGTAAGTACTAGCGCTACAAATTTAGGTCCAATTGTTCAACGCCTATTTCAAATAACCTAACGAATTACCCAAATACGTACTGAACTACCTGTTGAATTTCGATTAGTTGAAGAAATGAATGGTTACACCATATGCGAAATCGATGAATATCTGTATTTTTAGCTTGTAGGCGTTTATTTTGGTTTTTGAACTACATTGATGATTTTTTTCTCCATTGATTCACACCTGGCACTGTATACTGTATTAATAAAATAGATTTTTACTTTTGACACTTTTTAACAATTTTTATATTTTGGTACATTTGAACCAAACTGATAATTCGAAATTTGAACCAAACAGAAATAGTTGATAACAGTTCCTAATTTATTTTCAAAAATATTTGCAACACCCCGCTCCGCAACTCATTTTTTGATGGTTTGACTAAGATAATTACCAAGGACCGTACTGAGATGTAGTGCTATAAACAGTAATTAAGTAAAGTTTCGGTAAGATTCATGTCGAAGGGACGAAGTCAATCATCCTCCTTCCAGATCTTCTGTGTTATATTTGTAATTATCGCCGAATCTCTTTTTGCTCTCAATGATATTATGCCAAATTTTATAATTAATTTTATTAACTTTTGCTTCTTTTCATTTTTCAGTTTAATTTTTTTTTTCTCTCTCTTTTTTTCATTTCTTTTTACTGTTTTCTTTTTCTTATTTATAAAATTTAAATTAATTTTCTATAATAGGTTTTATTTGGTTTTTTAAAAACTGTAAACCTAAATAAATAAATAAAAATAAATATCCTCCTCCAAAATTCGTTTTGACTGATTATTCTTGAACTTAAGTGGGGATGATTAGTTGATAGCCCCTTTTAAGCAAATTCTGGCTACGCTGCCCATAGATATCAGGAGTGGAGTACCGGAGACGGCAGGGATCAAAACCACTTTGGTCATTAAAAAAGCCGAATAACCTATTTCATGCCAATGACTATCTTGGGTCTGTTTTTAGATTTTATTACACTCCAAAGAATCATCAATCAATGGCTTATTACCGTTTTATCGTCTTATTTTAGAAATTCCAATTTAGAGTGTCAATTTTATTATAAAATTGTCTACGCTAATCTTTGTGAATGCGAGCGAGAAGAAAAATTGGTTCCAACTTCTAGTTCAGGTTCCAGGACGTTCATATAGCGGTTACACGAAGGATTTCCAGAATTTTTTAAAAATTATGAAACCGCCATAGCCGGTCTCTAGCCCGGTTGAGTAAAGAGGAGAGAGCATTGAGTTAACCTGACCGGCCAGTAATACCAGTGCGTCATAGTTGGACTCGCAGTGTAGCTGGGAGAACTCCAACATTTCCGTGTTAGCTAACTCCCATCCTTTTCCTACCGGTAATAAATAAGTATGACTGGCTCCTCAAGTTGGGGTTGGGCGTGGCGCCGATAACGCATCACCGGAAAAACAGAACACTGTCCGGAAACCTGCAGGAGGCCAGGTACCGATATGGGATGTCGCGCCATTGATGATTAATGTGAACGAGAAACTTAAAGAATTTCAGCACTAGGCTGTGAAAATTAATGACTTGACAAAGCTTTTAAATAAAGAAAAAGATATGAACAGAGAACCAATAGAACAAATGGTGATAAAAGCAAACGTTGGTTGAAGCTGCGAAAGAGGCCAAAATTGAGTCTGACCTACGCGATCTGAGTTGAAATGAAGCTTAAGGTCGAGTCGAGTTCTAAGATAGTTTTTCGACTCAAGAGATTCAATATATGATTCAATGGCTTTAGTGAGGACGCCAAACAGAAGGACTACATTCCAAACCATCAAACAAGTTAGGAGTTGGCCTGGTTATCTTTTGCGTTTTTGCCATTTCGATTCTAACGTTTTTTCTTCCTACAAATTTCCTGCCTATGTCTAACTTGATTTGTAGTATACCTTCTCCAAACGCTGCAACCATTAATTCTATCATTTTCTGATAAACTCCTTTAATTTTATTTAGATGTATCTGCAACTTAACAGGAGTTAACCTAAATACGAATCCTTGCGGAACTATTAAATATTTCTTGTTATAATCTGCAACACTGTTCTGTAGCCGATAAGACAGAGCAAGAGCGTATAAAAAAAGAACTTAACTCAAAATCCTTCCACAAAGTCGAAGGAGTAAAGAAATAAATGCTTTGATGTAATAAATTCAAATTTTGTATACATGTAGTGGACCTGGTTGTAATAAACTAGGAAGAAATTAATCTAGCGGCAACTTTTCCACTAAGTAGAATTCAGAAACGGAAATTAAATCAACGAATTTAAAGGCTATAAAACCAGCCGAAAGATTGCTGATATAGTTAAAGTAGAGGTAGATCTAATTTCATTACACAACACATGTCCAGACCATTAAAGACAAAATTAAATTAATTTAAAGATTAGGTTATTTGAGAACTAGACGTAGGTTAGCAGGTATGTACATACTATGAAACGAACCTGTTTTCGTTATACAGATTTGAATGCCGTTATTTCCGTAATCCGCGAAAAATGCAGTATAGGTACTTGATCAAACAAAAAAAAATTAAAAAAAAAAACTTTGTTGTGGGAAACCAGCGATTCGTCTTTAGTAGCCGCAAGTCAACCCAACCAAATGTTCCACTTTAATCGCACGTTCAACGAAAATTTAAGTTTCTGCCGCTCGCATCTATTTTTATCAGCGTCACAACATAAAAATTTCTCGACCATTTCATTGCAGCGAAGTAGCTGAAGCAGCAGAGCTACGTTTTGGACTATCGAGATTTGAGATTCCCGAAGTTGAAATTCCACAAGATGATTTTCCTCTCTCTCATGTGCATTCAGCAGCAGTAGGAACAGCTCGTTTTTATCCTGGAATCACTTTGCACAAAGGACCCCGCAATAATCGGATGTGGTCACCGTAAGCAACGCTTTGATATCGAGTTCCTTTTATAGCCTTGATCCATGGTCAAGGAGCATTAGCGCGGAAAAATTTCATTAAACTTGTCGCGCAAAATATCCAAAATAAAAAACCAAATATAATCGGGTATTCCCCGAACAATACCGAACAGGAAGAATCACTTTCACCACTCCGAATCTTGCACACGACTATCGTTTTCAGGATTTTCCCCAAGACAAGTTGACACACTTCCGTACCGAGAAAAATTTCTTCTGTGCAATCATTGGCCGTATACCATAAAATTGCACACACAACCCACAATTATCGAGCATTAAATTTCCGTCACGGGAAAACACTCTAAACAAAAAAAATTATTAAATTATTTCAACATACGAATGTATTCGAAAACTTTGACCGAGAAAAAACCGAATAGTTAATCGGACAAAAACGCGGAAGAAAATTCGGAAAAACTTTTCCGCGTACTAAAGAGTTACGCGAACAAACGTTGAAATTAGACTGAGAAGAAGATTTTCCATTTTCACTCGAACCATATACTAATACGAAAACGACGAAATTTTCCGGACAGTTCGGCTATGCTCGGATCGGATACCCATAATGGTAACGCTAGCGATTCCACCAGCCGCAGCCAGCCATACCGACATTACTGTAGTATTGACTTCGCAAATGATGTTGCCGGGAAAATTCAATGGAGCCGGTCGGAAAAACCGGGGAAATTGTACAATGCATGTGAGAATTAATGTAACAGTGTGTTTTTTTGGTTGAGTAAATACATATATTAAAAGTGCAAGCTCGAGTCATATCGCGGTTCCAGTTATAATCACCTGAAGTCAGCCGATAGTAGGCCTAATTAACAATCAGTGAGAATAAAACCAAACTTATAATAAAAACGAACGTTAGCTTGATCTATGTCTACTTATTATTATTTTCTTTTAGTTTTTTATTAGTTTCTTAAGTTAAATTACTTTACAGTTAGTTTAAAACATTTTATTAATTTAAGTTTAAGTATTTTCAAACAGATTAAACCATGAGAACAGATGGCACCTTTCAATAGATGTTCTTTAAATTGTAATCATCTATCGACTTTGGTCGAATTTTAATTTAATATTTGCTTTTTGACTTTTTTTTAGATTAGCTGTCGAACATCTTTCTACATATCATTTTTTTACATTCCCAATAAGATTAATTTGAATTTATAATAAAATAAACAAGTGCAAATGCTTCAGTCAGACGAAATATGGAAGAGCACACTTCAGAGAACGCGGACCCTTTTATCGATGTCTACATACTTGGTAAAGGACAAAATGCATCAATTGGTACTTACAATAATTATTAAATACAAAAAGTAAAAAAAATATCATTTACAATGAACAAAGCCCAAAACACTGTTATCTAGCTGAAATTTGGAAAACCGATAGATAGCATTTCAATGAAGAACCATACAGCGAATGTTGAAATCAATGAAAGAAAAATCGGACAAAGTTGTTCTTCGGTATTGCAATAAGAGTTAAAGTAGGTTAATATACTTTTGACTCTCACTGTAAAAAAGAAAAGTTCTCAGCGCCCACATGCACTCTGGATAAACCAGAATAGAATTATCGTACGGTTCGGTGAATATGCTATCCACTAACAAGCATACACACATTCATGTACCAGTTTTCTATGGTAAGAGAAAACCCGATTACGCCAAGATATACGTCATTGGGGAAAATTCATTGCGAAAATTTTCTACGTCACAGATGAGGTCATTGAACAAATCCGAGACGCTGCTGTGCTGGCGCTATCGCAATTTTGTAGAGCACACTATGAAAATGACGTAGCCAGGGGGTTGTTCTTGTTCCACCATCCCCCAGTGCCACTGAATACCGACGTTGAATAGGACAAATGGGATATGGTAATTTAAGAAGACTTTAATATTGAATTCTAAGGTAAATGAATTTTAATAACCAGGTTTTTATTTTCTCATGAATTAAGCTTTTCATTTCGATGAGCGAAAGTAGTTTCGGTGTGATAGACTTAATGAAAATTCCAAACTATTAATAATGCGTAGTTTATTCTGGTTGAATGAACTGGAGTCGGAGGCGATATCGTTAAATGCCCAACAGGAGCGAAACCAAAAACGAATTTGTAAGTATCTGCACGCGGTTACTATGACTATGAGAATGTTATTGTTGATTTGTTTGCAAAATAGTCGATAAGTACATCAACAAAAATATGTAACATTAAATCTATGGTAAGCTTCTATTAAGGCCGTCTTCTGGTCTAGAATTTTGAAAAAATCGTGTTTTTTTTTTGCATATTTTCAATGTTTAGTCTTCCAAGAATATCCATCCAAAGAAAATTTCAAAATTCCAATTATTTGTGGAGTTACAGCAATGTGTGAGGTGGAAACTAAACTA
This sequence comes from Beris chalybata, assembly GCA_949128065.1. Classification (NCBI taxonomy): domain Eukaryota; kingdom Metazoa; phylum Arthropoda; class Insecta; order Diptera; family Stratiomyidae; genus Beris; species Beris chalybata. Next base: position 1,944,621 of record OX421894.1, on the reverse strand, counting down.
AAGAGCGGATTCACTGCTCTGAACTTCGGACTTCTAATGCTTCCAAGGAAGCTCGAACTGCTCGTCTAGCACAAAGAACAGCAGAAAACTTTTATTTTAAAGTAACCGAAGGCGAATTGTATGGCCAGGAATCGCCGATTAATAAAATGTTAGTATATGTACCATTATATGAATTAGACTGCCTGAAACTTCACTCGAATCTTTAAACGCGTTTTATTCGAAACCAATTTTTTCAATACGGTTGACATGATATCTTAAGTTGTAATGAACCGATTTACTTGAAATTTTTTATGAACCTTCTCTATACACTCCTCTATAGTCGCTACCAAATTTATAGCGAAATTTTGCTAATAACTATTTTTAAAAAATTGAAAATCGTGAGAAAAAACGGAAGAAAATGACTTTTTTTTTAAGCAGCCGCCATTTTGTGAATTTTTTTTTGTTTTCTTTGCCTGATGTAGGGACTATAATGACATCCTTACTAATTAAGAATCTGTTCTCATTTTTTTCTCAGATGACCAGGAGAGGCGCAATCGCGTCAACCAGGAGAGGCTGTTTTTTCCACCCCCCACTTTGACCGCTTGTAACTCGCAAATTATGTTTTTTTTTTTTTACAAATTTTGTACATAATATTAAAGGATAAATAAATATGTGGTAAAAAAATGGATAGTAAAAATATCTGTTGTTTTTTGTTATCGCACCTCAAAAAACCCCAAAATTTCGGCTCTCTAGACCAGAAGATTGTCTTAACGTTTAATTTTAAAAAACTATTTCTTTTCATTTCTAATAACCGCTTCAAATTTAAAGTTAATTCCTTTTGATACCTCATGATCTCTCCAGTTATAAAACTCTTTCCAAGTGATAACGAAAACTACAAAGTTTTCACGTCATTTTAGAAATTTTGGATTCCCCCCCAATGGAAGAGATAAAATTTGTTCGTTTATTATATCATGACAAATCCTACAGGTGAAAATATATTTGAAAAAACAATTTTTTTTTCTGTTCTCAGTCAATTATCTAAAGAATGGGATCAGTAACTTAATTTTGTTCTCTTAATATCAACATCTTTTGTCACCTTTTATATCTGGAAATGAACCGCCAGCGTAAAGACTTTAGGCTATGAAATAAAGTGGTTAAAGAAATATTTTATTCAATTAAATATACCATAAACCCCGATCTTGTTTTAATCAAACGCGAACCTAGAGGAAGGGAAGAAACAACATTTTTTTTTCCTATCAATCTAAAAGAAACCTTCATCATTTTTATCAAAATTTGCTAAAAATACTCGTAATGAATTATAATAATGATGTAAAAATTTAAGAATCCGAATCTATTTCGGAATTTTATTAAAATATTCTTCAACCAATTCCGAATTTGGCACATTGGGCTGACGAGTATACAATGTGCTCAGATTTTTTTTTATTAAACCATAACAAAAATTTGTACATTACTTACTTTTTGCTGAGACTTAAACAGTTCTTCTTCACGTACTTTTGCTTTTAACTGGGTCTTTGATAAAAATTACTTTTAGATACAACTCTGCTCCCATTGACGAGTAGTCAAAGTATTCAACTGACATCCAGTTAGGGAATGAGCAGCATTTGTTAGATATTTTAAAATTACTATTTATTGCGATACTTTTTGTTTCGGATGTTTTTGCAATTATCAACGAGTAACGTACATAGAATTCGGACAAGACTGAGAGGTCGCAAACTTGAGTTTCTTATTCCAGACGAAGAAACTTATTGTGTATCGTTTCGATTCTTTTCGCAAAAAAAATTAATGTGAGGACTCCATATTGGTGAAAGGTACTCCAGGTGAGGTCGCACTAACGCTATAATAAAACTCAATTACTTCATGCCAATAAATTGAAGGACCACAGAAAATAATGTTATCCTACCAAGTCTTTTTATTCGATTAGCCGAATTTTTTTAAACAAATAGAATAGCAGATTTATGTCATACTGCTCCTATAATTTGTAGTTTAGATATTAACTGGTATCTATTCACATTACGACCCCTAACTAGTGAGGAAAAAATAATTTTTAAGTTGTGAAATTTGTTGATTTGTGATTAATAAAAACTATAATATTAGAAAGCAATTCGGAGTTCACTAACTACACGCCACCAAATATTAGTTCGTCTACTTTGTGCTATTCCTCAATCTTTACATGTTCGCATCCCTGTTTAGCGCATTTCCATTTATACCGCGGGTTATCGAATTGAGCTTTGCTAATAATTTGCTTCGATTTCATAGCCTCAAATAAAACTTAAGGCTATAAAGTTACTTACGTAATAGCAGAGTGACTCGCTTAGGTGAATATATATTTTTTTTTACTTCCTCGCAACATTGGACAGAATCAAAAATATCAACACTTCGTTGACGTGACGCTAAGCTTTTTTTTCCGAGCTTTCGGTTCAAGAGTTTTGATATTTGTCGAATAAATGTGTGGCCGCTCGACTACTGTCTTCGCCTTCAAATCTCAATTCCAACGCTGTCCAGTCATCCAAAGATTATATTTATATTAGTGAGCAACTACAAATACAATTCAACTTATGTTAATACTTTCTCGCAACTTTTTATTTCCGAATATTAGGAAAATTATACATAAATTAAACATTTTACATCCAACGTATAGCGATTTGTTGTTTCGGTTTGAAAATAAAATTATAAAGATAAGTACACAAAAGAAAAGTAACACTTCTTCCGAAAAACATCTATCCACTATCATTCCATCTTACCTGCAACAATTTTATTCACCTTTAGAAAATAGGAGTAGCGAAAAAATTAATTTTAATTACCGGTGTAGACATATTGGTAAATATTACCAAAAAAACAGCAACAAATGAAAACTTAATTATCTTAAAAATTATTATAATAACAGGCATGAATAATCTTTGCTAAGCTTTGTAAGAGTTTTGGGAAAATAATGCGTAGATAGTCGATTACATTTAATTTAATTTATCTAGCAATTGACGAATCAGTTCTTTCGTTTACGGCCTTTTCCTTTAGTACCTGATGGAACATTTCCATTTAATTTCGCCGGTATTGGTTCCGAATTTTGGTTATCAACGAAAATATTTTTTACTGCAACGTCTTTTTTATGTACTGTATTATTAACAATCTCTTCATTTGCGACCAAAAATAACGAATGTTGACCACCACTAACCACTTTCAAAACATTCTTTCCTTGAGTTTGTTTGCTGTTTATAAGTACGGGTAAAGGTTCGTCGTCTTCTTCTCCAGTGCCCAAAGACAGATTTGATCCCATACCCCAGGCGTAAACTTTTCCATCACTTGTGATTGCAAATGATTGCGCTTCGCCGCAAGAGATATCAATGAGGTTAGTGTTCTCTAACGCTTTTAACGGTGTTAGTGTAGTTATATCTTCTGATAGTTCTCCGAGACCTAATCGTCCATAGTCTCTGCGTCCGATTACATCACATTTATTGTCATTTTTCAGGACAAGTGTGTGATGTTGGCCGCCTGAAAGAAAGAAGTAAGAGTCAAATTTCAACTTCTTGGACTCTAAATGCAAAGATGATGGACGCGGAATAGATTGGTTGCATGGTTGAAAATACGGATTGATGGAAATGAGCAATCATTAACCGGGAATAGACAAGTTTTCGTTATTCTAAAACTATAACTTACCAGCAATGGAACGCACGTCCTCCAAATTTGTTTTCCTCGGCACTGAAACGAGTATTGTTTTAATATTGACTCCTAATTGGAGATAATTATTCAGTCCAAAAGCGTAAATCTTTTCGTTCTTTGAATCGCGAATGAAAGTGCTAAAAAATAAAATCGTTTTAAATCTTTACGCAACCTACACAATGATTTATTTACCTGTAGGTCGTAGTCCAAATTGCGCTAAATTGTTTGTTAAGCTTGGCTTTTACTAAGTCGGGTTTCAGAAGCGCAGATTTTCCCCGTCGCGTTTCTCCACTTCCGTCCCTTAACGAAACCCGGCCGAGTTGACCTTGTTCTGCGCAACCCAACGTATAAACGTGACCGTTACACGCGAGTACAACAAGATGATCGGCACCCGACGAAATATCGTTTGCTTTTACTTTCGGGAGAATATGAATGGGACTTTGACTGTTCCCGTCCACCGTTAGGCCCATATTGCCGTGAGAATCGCGAAACGAACCCCACGCAAAAACACTGCCGTCCTCCAGCAAACAAGCCGAATGTGAGTCACCAGCCGACATTTTTACGCATTTGCCGGGCAACTCGATTTTTCGCGGTACGAATTCGGAACCTTCTTCGGAAGTGTCGCGACCCAATGCACCCTCATCGTTACAGCCGAACGAGTAAATGTCACCAGTTTTTGTTAGGCATAAACTGTGCATTCCGCCGGCCGCGATATCTACAATATCGGCAACTTCCCTCACGATAACTGGTCGCGTGCATTCAGTTTTGTCTTCGCCGAGTCCAAGCTGTCCCATGCCACCCTGGCCGCAGGCTAATAGTGTGCCCGATCGTGTCGGAATCGTCCCGACAGGCAACTCAAAAGCAACACGTGCTCTTTTTGCAGCAGGGGCCGGGTCATTGGCGGAATTTTCAATCTTTCTGCGTGGCATTGCAGTGTGGTTGGAATTAATCTGGAATCAAGCAAAGGTTAGGATTGGTTTTACTTTTACGGTTATCTCTCGAGCCGTTCCTAAAATACAAACGAAATATGAACTTTGTTTGAACAACATAAACACATTAAGCCGTACGGGCACCGTTAATTCAAGAAATCCACTTACTGTGCGTTGAACAGCTTCTACTTGTTGGCCCTGCTGATCCCGACTATTTCAGTCCGCCGATTTGTTTAATTCACTGTATTTTTGACAAGTCAGCCGGACGGGAAGTAAGAGCGGGAAACAGGATAACGATAAACACGAAAACAAAAGCAATTGCCATTTGCTACGGTTCCTATAGTTCAACTTCAAATCCTTGCTCCAAGCGCAGCAACACTGGACTATCTGAATTCTGAAACTTCTTGAACTGAAACACTGGACTGGAATGGAATACGATTACGAACGCAGCTGTTCAATGGCTTTTACGAGAAGTTGGTGCAGTTTTAATGAGCGACATGAAGATGGCGCGCATTAAACGTTATTTTCAAATATAAAAAAAACAAATTGCGTAGGTACTGCGAAGCGCAGTCCTATCTTCTTCAAACATAATCGAAATGAATGCCTTCCACGCATTGCAGAAATTCCAATAATTAAATCCAAGAAAGTACATCGGAGCAATAAGCTGCAAATTAACAAATTAACAGCTGGAGGGTGCAGCTTTTGGATCGAGATGATTGGAGGCGACGATTTCAGGAGGCCAGGGCCTGATAAAGCGCCGTTGATGATGACGCGTGTTGCAGCATACATTTTTTTGCTCTACACTCTAACTTCATTTATTTTTTTGATAGAATAAAAGTGTCTGTTACAACCACTCTGGGCTGACACTGTAGGATATATAATAAATAATAATTATGAAGTAATCCTTCGTCTTGCAATCCAATAACGCCATCGCTATCACCTTTTTTGCATGACGATAGATCATTTTTCTACCCATATTTTATGAAGGTAAAACACCTCATTACTTTCGCAAGTGAACATGACAGATTTTAAACTCTTTTCCTATAAAAACGTCCGTCGAAAAGTTGAGCAAAATGTTTTTTTACGTCGAGTGAAATAGCGTAAGGAGTCACTCTTTAACGCAGTTGCACAGCTAAGAGAATCTGCTCTGCACACAAAGAATGCTGAAGGCATCCCAGTTCCCAGTGAACTACCACAACTTATCAAACCTTATTACAATTTGCATAGTCAAATCTTTTCCTTTCAAAACCGTAGATCTGATTTGTAACGGCAATAACCAGATAGGGGAAAAAAACGGAAAAAAGAAAAATCAACAAAACACATTTTCACTTGAGCGAATCGAGCAAAAATATCGTTTGCAATTTGTCACCAACTAAAACGGATGGCTTTAACTTTTGGTTACAATTTCAAGGGGTGAAATGAACAAGAGGGTCAACTCTCGTCACGTGCATTAGTTACAGATCAATGATTTTCTATTGACCTGAAAATAGTCAAGCATTTTGCTCGCAACCGCAACATATTTTCGATACCTACAAACACCAAAGTACGACTGTGATTAATGGCAGTTCAGTCTTCCGATCTCCTGCTATATTCCCATCAAAAATTCTTGCCATCATAATAAAATAATAGATAGGCGGAGTTCATAGTTATATGCAGGCACTAGGAACGGTTGCCGGTAGTTTTACAATCCATTGCAGTAAAAGCGCGAGTAGAGATTAACGATACGTTCTGCTGACGAGTATTTTAAAGTGGATTACCAAGGCAACGACGACGACTGTCCTACCTGGAAAAGCCGTGTTTATTGGGTGCTGTTTATGATACTTTTGATAGACAAGACAATAAAATTTTACAATCTCTATTATGGCAATAAATGGACTTGCTAATGCGTCTGAGTGAAGTTGATGATTCCGATTTAACTCAGAATGGATTTTATGTGTCGGATTCACTTCACAGTTCGTTGGTGTTACAATTAATTTGCGCACATTTGTATCAAACCTTTTCGTTTTGAGGATATTTATATAAAAAATATGTTTATTTTTAAATTTACAAAACATTTTATACAACATTATCTGTTTTCGCTTATTTCTTATCTTTCATGTAATTGTTTTCATTTTTTATTTGAAATACTACTTAGGTCTAAAACGTACCGACTAAAACATACAAAATAATTCGCATGTCTAATAAATAGTCCTTCGAAAAGTTCTTATCATAAAAATACAGTAAAATTAATTTTTACTGGCTAATGGCATTTAAATGTTTTGTGGAAGTCGGGAAAAAAGATTTAAGATCGCACGAAATGTTTGGTTCGAATTCTTTTTGGATGGGCTAATTTTTTTTGCACCTTTTATCCAACCAAGCCATTAGATAAAATTTATATAATAATAAAAAAAAAAAAAAACAGATTTATAATTAGCGATAATTTCAATCGGACCATCCGAAGCAATTAAATGAAATAATTACACATCACGTTATTGAAAATAATAACAAGTCAAATCACATGTAAATTCTTCTCAAATCTGACGGCGAAGTGATCATATTACACTGCGGACATAACTTTCGGGCGCCCAATGTTCGCAGCCAGCATTCCTCGCAGTGAACATGCCAACAGCATATTGAAACGGCCGGATTTCGAAATTCGTCCATGCAGATGAGACATTTGATTTTATTGCTAATTTGATTTTCATACTCCCGTATTTTGGCCTTTAGACACTCAACTATTTGACTATGACTACCATTTTCGATTGTTGTCGACGTCGACTTGCCGCCATCCTCGGTTATCCTATCGCATCGTATCGTCTTATCGTAGCGGTTGCTGTCGTCCATCGCACCGGAACTACTATCCGTCGAATTGGTTAGCATGTGAGCGTCGTGGCCCGTTACTAATTTTCGCAGGTAAATATTTTCGTTTTCCTCTTTTTCACATTCACCGGTTATCGGTATGATAACATCACGTTCGCTGTATTGTGGCGGACCGTAAATTTGTGTGTCGTCACCGTCTACATTTAGATCTTCGTCCTCATCGTCGTTGTTGCTATTACTTATCGAGGTTCCCATTCCAGTCGCGGAATATCCACCTTGAAGTAAGCTAGCGGCCCGAATTCTCTTCTGTCCGGCCCATTCGTATTCGTCGAACGATTCGCCTTCGATGTCAATACTTTCGTCATCGTCGCTGGGCGTTCCGTTCGTTCTGTCCGAGCGCTCGGTTTTTCTCAAGCAATGCTCGACGTGCACGTTGATGTCTTCGTTTGGCCGTTGGTTACAAATCGGACAGATCGGTTCGTCGGCTTTTCGCTTTCGGGTTTTTATCTGAAAATGATTTGGTTTACTCTTTATGGAAATCGTTTAAAAGTTTATTAAAAATAAAATGATCGCGAAGTTTAATAAATTTTAAAAATCTGCCAATGGTCTGGGCGCAACTGTATTATTTTTCCGGCAGAAGTTCGAAACGCGCTCAGTTCTGAGATGCGGCGTAGGTTACTTTGTGACTGAAAACCTAACAAAAAATTCGGAAGCGGTAAGAATAGGGCGTAATATGTGAATACCATGATTGGGCCATACTCCGGGATGTGGTCTAGGGGTTGAAAAAGGAAAACACTCAAAAATAGGTGATTATTAAACAAGTTGGTGGAAGTGAAATGATCAGACCTGAGCAATATGGAAGAATTTATGGAAAAGTATACAATCACTTTACACCCCCTTAGGGTCGAATTTCAAAAAATCTTGAAAACACATTCTAGATATTCATATGAAGAATCCGTAGAATAAAAGTGATTTCAATATTTTGGAAGATCTAGTAGATATTACGAAAATCGTGAAAATATATGCATTCTATTTCGACTGAAAATTTTTTTTGCCCCCACTTCCAAACGCCAATGGATATTCGAATCTTTTTTTTTATCAAAATTACTTTTCTAGTTGATTTACATATACACACCGAGTTTCAACTTTCCAGCATAAGCCGTTCCAAAGTTAGGAAAAACACCTCCCACCCCCGTACCATACTACCCCTAAAAAAAATTTATATTTTTCCAACATGCTACTATAGCTCTATCTAAATACCAAGTTTCAGCTTTTTATCATTATAGGTTCTTAAGATATAAACATCGGAACCTTCTCCTTTTCACCCTCCCCCTCTACGCCTACATCCTCCATTTTTTTTTCTCTTCTAGGGTTCTATTGGGCCTACGTCTGGTAAAAAATTTGAGCATCTATTTTATACTGTTCTTGAGAAACGTGATTTTTTTGAAAATTTCTTCTTTCCCCCACTTCCATGTTCCACCAAACCCTTAAAATTTTTTACTTTGAGCAATCTTTATTTGTCGACCTTTCTACTCAAACCGAATTTCATTTTTCTAGAGCAATTGGTTCTTGAGATATCGAAATCTAAGGTTTTCACCCCCACCCCCGTACTTCCCTACCCCCACTCAAAAATTTCTTTTCAATTTTTTCTCCTAGTATAGCTACAACTTGTTAAGTATGAATTTCGTGCCATCAACGGTTTAGGAGATATGGATTTTAGAATGTGTCGATCTCGGCCTTTTTGCGTTTCGGACGAATTATTTCCACCCCCCCTCCACACTCCCACACCCCTTCCCACATATCAATAATTTTTTTTTAAAATGGGTCCACTATCGAAGTTCTATAGAAATTCCAAGTTTCAGCCTCCTAGCGTAAGCGGTTGCTGAGATCTAGAAACCAAAATGTTTCTTCTAAAACCATCCCCTCTCCTCCCCCCTCATACCCACACCCCTTTAAAAGATAGTAGTCGTAGTCGTAGAGGTTCACCCAACCTACCCACCATAAAAATTTCATGATAATACCTTAACGGCTTTGGGAGCTACGCGCCTTCAAACTATTTTGCGTACGGCGTACAGACGGACATTTTTTTTGTTGCTTTTTTGGGGTTTATTAGTCCTAAAACGTGAAAATACAGAATTTCAGGGTGGCAAATTTTTTTGAAATTTCAGGTCGACCGCAATACTTTATTATTAAAAAATAATAAAGTAATAATACAAGAAGGATTTTGCCCAGACTGGTTTGTAGTAATCTAAATCTGGCACAGACTGTATGTAGAAGAACAAAGGATAGTTTAATTTCATGTGATGCAGATGTCCCATACTGTCTCGCGCTAAGGGCGAACTTGCCAGTGCTGAATCCATTGTGTTGCATCACATTGTACCTACCACGACTAATTGACTGACTTTGGACACACTTCCACCCTTGGAACCTGCAGTGATGGCGAGGATTCGAACAATTCAAAAGCCATTCCTGGACAAAAGTGACAATGAGTCGGTTGTACACCCTAGAAAGCAGAACAAAAAAGCTCTGAGTTGGTCGACCACGAAATAGAAGAAAGGATCTCCACGGGATGAAACAGTTCACGCGACAAATAAAGATTAAAAACCAGAATCGCGTTTTGCAGATGAGATTGGTAGTTGATCTGATTTCAAATCGAATCACAAAACTATTGCAAAAGGTAAATGTAATATTTTAGCCGAATAAGCACAGGCTTAGATTAGAGAAGAGTTTTTTTGGGTTCTATTCGGGATCACTTAAAAAAAGGCAAAGGTACGTTCACGACGCGAACTTCCGGAAAAGCCGTTAACGAATTCGAAAGAAAGGTCCTTCGAAGAGTTTTGAAACCTGTAAAGGAAGGATCGGACTGGCGAGTAAGATATAACCATGAGCTGTATCAACTCTTCAAGGAGCCCGAAGCTTCAATGTTCATCAAAATACGTAAACTGCAGTAGAGCGGAAGGAAAACAGAAGAATCCCCAAACGTTCAATTGAAATCAAAATAACAATAAGAAAATAAAAAGAAACGGCGAAGGAATTTCCCAGCCAGGACACCTACCCTGAGCCGAGAGTGGCGATTACTGCGAATCTTCTGAAACGTGACCCACGGACATCCACTGGCCTCGCCATCCCCGTTCGACGAACAACCCGGCAACGGATCGTGGTACGTACTCCCGTTGTTCAGACTCTTCTTGACCTTCTGATTCAGCTGCAATTTGACCAGCCGATCGACTTCAAGCGCGCAATGTTGTTCGATTTCGGAGGCTCGCACCGTGACCCCGCAAACCGGGCAACAAATCGGATCCGATTGTTTTTTACGCGACCGGAATCCGCGCCCTTCCTCGTTCAGATTCTCCATAAACACCCACTCAAGGAGGCCGCGAGCGGCGACTCGGTCAGTAGTACTTTCGATCTCTCTCTCTCGCGCAACTTTTTCGGCTACTTCTTCTGGCTGTGCAATGATTCGCGCGGCCCGGACTAAACGATTTTCTATTAGCCGGTAAAATTCACCGCAACCATAACCACACACGAAACAAACAATCACCAATCACAACAACTGCGAAAACATTACGCACGGACGATAAATCCGCCAAACAATTTCGGATGTCGAGCGCAACACAAAATCATTCGGCATCACGACAAATTACTTTTCGATTTACTCGATTCGATCGCACGACATTCTTTCACTATTCCGACGACCGCAAAGTGTTGAGATTTTTCGCGTCGCGGGTCTTGTTTTGATGCGACGTGCGTGCAAATCGGAGGAAAACTTTTTGTCCCGACGCTTTTGCGTCCACTCGAAATACGAAAAAAAAATTCCAGCTACGAACGACACCGAGATTTTAACATCTATCAAAACTTCTAACATACGTGAAGTTTGCCGCGGCTGTTGCAAGTTTGACGTGCGAAACGGGTTGCCCGAGTCGGGCAAAATATTTTCTTGTGAACAAAATATTTTGGGCTTGATAATCGCATTTTACCCCCGTCCTGTTGTATTTACTCTTGAGTATCAAATATTTCCGGAAAATCTCAGTTTTAACGAGCTCTGAACGAAATGTAGCAGCGAACTGCAAATTCAAAATCAAAAATTCTACTTCAATTTATCAGCCACTGTAGAGTGGGATTGCATTTTTTCGCATCTGACAATCAGGTGTGCCAATCGCGTGAAACAACAACAAATTTCAAATTACAAACTTGGAAACGATCGCGCTCAATTGAATTGTAGAAATCAAAGTGCGTTAATTTACGTGGAAATTAAGTGAAATATTCAGCGTACAAATGGAAAACAAAAAACGTTTATCGGTAAGCAAAGTGACGTATTTTTCATGTAGAAATGGGTTTTTGTGTTAAAAACATGGAAGTTGCTGTGCAAGACGGAAAATTTTTTATGTGATCTTCCAAATGTTGAAATCAATAAACAGTTGGGTAACAGGAAATTATACCCCATAATTTACTACCACAGTGAAATAAGAGTTTGTCGTGCCAGTTGAGCGCCCTCGAAACAGCACACTGTCGTTACTTCGTTGCTAAGTTTCGTATTTTCCGAATGTTTGAAAAAAAAAATGCATTTCTTGTCTGCCGAACACTTAGTAGTCAGAACAATAAATTTAAAAAGATAGGGGAAACTGATATCTGTTACTTTTCGCATAGTTAATCGCAGCAGTTGTACCGAGACACAGCCAGCGAATTTTGGCTTATTTTTTTGAGGCGAGGTGGTTTCATCACCAAGCAACAAACCGTCCTTTTTTCTCTCCGCTTGTGGGCAGTGCTTCGTTGAGGTCTCGGTTGTAAAAAGAGCTTAAGAAGTCACCCTTCAATACGATTGCACAGTTATAACGACGACAAAAGGAATTTAAAATGGTTGAGACGAAAGGGAAGCGTCGGTGTACGTATCACGAAGGATATAAATCAAAAACGGGATTGAGAAATCCCTTTTTTATAATTTTTCCTAGTACAGTTACATTAAAAAGTAGAGTTTGTAAATGTGCTTTCACTCTTTACTCTTTCGAGTAGCAACCACACACAAATTCCAAGACCAAAAATATTCCGATAACTTCAGAACACTTAAAGGCTAGGAATTTGAAATTATTTACATATTATTTGAAAGATTAAATGTGCTAGAAATGAAGTGAGTCCTTCCTGTACCTTTCATGTAAACGTCCTTGAACATTTCAGTGATTTACCAAGTTCCAGACATGAAATTGAATACTGAAGTTATTGTCTTTTACTTGAAAGTAACAACCAAACGAGAGTCCTTAATAAAGTACAAGCTGCGTGCGCACTCCTTATTCAGCTTTATCTCAATACAATACCTACAATATAAATCGGAGCTCAGTAGTTCATATAGACCTAGAGTATCATACGATTGGATTGGCCGATCGTGACTGCAGTATGTTTTTTTTTCTTCTTCATAACCCACACGAAATATTTATATTAATTGCCAAAGGAGCGCATCAGAGGGTGTCGGTGTATATTATGGAATTAGCCGAAAACCGAGTATACTCCCTCGCTGCCATATGCCTTAAAAAATAACACTTGCTCTTAAATATAGGAATTCCATAGAACTTGTTTGGTCTATCGATCTTTTGTTTGACTTAAATTCAATTCGTGCTTCGCTCGTAATCCCATGATGTGCGAATTCTATCTCGTTGTTTTTTCAATCAGTGGTGCGACATCCTCTCTCCCGTTATCTAGATCCAGCTGCGTATTCGAAATGAGAAATTGGCGGTTTATATGCCATTTAAAAAAACGCGTTTATGCATCATTCTGTTGTTTTTGAGAATTGATGCCGCGGGTTCTTCATAATAGCTGCCGAACTAGTTTGTGTGTGCTCCTTTTCTTACCATCACCGATCCTAACTGACTTAAATGAATAAATTCAATTTTCAGATACTAAAAAAACCGCAATTCTTCGAAGATTCGCCAACATCAACTGTTACGAAATTAAACCGTCGCATTAGTTTCTCAGAAACGAAGTCTGTCAAGTAAGTTTTATTTAATTAAGCACTAAACAAAGCAGCAATTAAAACTTAAAGTTATTTAGAGAGTTTATCGCCGGAGAAGACAAAGCGACTATCTGGTGTACGTCTTACGAAGAGGCTGCAGACTGCGTACATCCTACCGTGAAAGAATCTCAAGTAATTGTCTCGAATGGTTCTATGACAACTTCAAACTTCAGCAACGGTAACAGAATGATACTACGAAATAGAAAGTGTATTTCCATAAATACTCAAAAGTTCGAATCCGATTGCGACAAAGAAAATATTGTAATGATTCCCGAGAACAGCGGCAATACTACGGCACTAACAGAGTCGACTCAATCGGTTGCTTATGGAATCGATAATCGGACGTTTGACGGAACGGTCGATGTTACTTTAAACTCGTTCGAACTACAAAATTGTAAATTTAACAAAGCTTCAAACACTCGGCCACAAAGAGGCCATCTAGATTCTTTTTGCTTGCAGCCCATTGTAAATGAATCGCGAAACACACCAACTTTTCATTGTAGCTTTGGTATAAATGAAAAAGAGCGTGAGTGTGTGTTGCGAAATAACCTTCGCAGTAAGGAAAGCTTAAGCCCGACTTCTGGTATGGAGGTATCTGCTAATTTTCACATGGATATTGAGAATTCAAATGTTGGCGGTTTACCGGAAGTCCGCACGATTAATATCGCTGAGGACATAGAGAAAGCACGCGAAGGCTTAGAGAAAGCACATCTGGCGAGAGAGTACGATACGAATAAAGGTAACGAAACAGAAGTCTTTGTGAGTACGCAAGGAAAAAGACAAACCCTCATTTTAAATCAAGAAATTGATATTGACACAGATACCACGAATCAAACCAAACCAGCAAAGATCGCTGAGGACATAGAAAAAGCACGCGAGGGCTTAAAGAATGCACATCTGGCGAGAGAATACGACTCGAATAAAGGTAGCGAACCAGAAGTCTTTGTGAGTACGCGAGGGAAAAGACAAACCCTACTTTTAAACCAAGAAATTGATATTGGCACAGATACCAAAAATCAAACCAAACCAACAAAGGTAATCAACGACAACAGAAAAACTCTATTATTCAATACTGGGGAAATAGAGGAATCAAATAAAAGACAGAAAACTGTCGTTTGTCACCTTCCAGTTAGGAACAGGACAACCATTACGTTTGAAAGTGGCGAGGATTTGGCTAATTCCTCAGTTGTGATACCAACGCCATCCGGAAAGAATAGGCAAACGCTTGTGTTTTACAATGGTGAGGATTTAAATGAAGTGTTAGAGAGAAGTACTCAAACACAGACAACACCCATCCGGGAAGCGAAATCCACTCAAACCCCTACGCGTAAAACGAAACAAGCACAGTCATTCGATAACAGAAGTAGTTTCGAGGAATTTTTGGAATTAGAGCGTCGCGAAGATTTACGAAACGATACATCCGAAATAGCACTTCAAGACATCAGTATGGATATAACTCTTTGCGACCAGAGTCCAGAAAAGAACCATGGAATCCTTCGACTGGACAAGAATGCTGAGAAGAGCACAGTCATCGAACGTGACCACAGAGAAGACGGACAACGGAATAGGCAATTGGTAGTATGTGTCAATCCAAGCGATAAGGAAATAACCTCGGAAATAAGTCAAAAGGAACCGTTTAAAGTGAAGACAAGTCGTCGAACAGTTTTATTAAATGATCCCATCGATGAACATGAAATGTTCGTAAAGGCTGAGATGGAAAGACCGCGCGGTAGACAAACGGCACTTTTCAGTGAGATGATTGCTTTGGATGAAACGGAAAGTAAAGCAACCTCAAAATCGAAAACGGATCGTCGAACAGTTTTAGGGAACAGCTCAGTTGCTCTAGACGAGAGTGCGAGGGAAATAAATGACAACACCAGTAGTAAGCAACAAGGAAGTAAACAATTGATAACTTCCGACCGGGAAAATGCTATGGAAGGATCGTGTCAACCACAACTAACAGATGAACAATTAATTCTATCACAAAAAAAGCAAAGAAAAGTTCGTCAAACACTTCTATTAAATGAACCGCTTGAAATAGAGGCGGAAGAACCAAAAGAGTTAGAGTCGAGTAGACGCTCGGTAGTTTTCGGACGGGAAAATGTATTGGATGATTCGTGGCAACCTCAATATGTAGTTAACGAATTTGCTAATTCAGAAAAAAGACTTGGAAAAGGACGACCGACACTTGTTTTAAATGAACCACTTGAGATGGGGGTGGTAGAACGAAAAGAACCACAATTGAGTAGGCGTACGGTAGTTTTTGAGCACGGCAATGCAATGGATGAAACGCGCCAACCTGAGAGCATGGCTGATCAAGTTCCTATTTTTGAAAAAAGAAACGAAAATCTTCGATCTACACTCTTATTAAATGAGCCGTTTGAGATGGAAGCCGTAGAAGAAATAGAGTTACAGCCGAATAGACGCACGGTGCTTGTCCGTCAGGAAAATATAGATGATACTTGTCAACCTCTGTCTATAGTCGATAATTTCAATAGTTCAGAAAAAAGCATGGTGAAAATCCAATCCAGACTAAATGAACCACTTGAGGCGCTTGTCGCTCACGATGATGCAATGGATAAAACGTGCCTACCTCATTCTATAGTTGACGAATTTGCTATTTCAGGAAGAGTGGTTAAGGCTCGATCCCCATTTGAATTAAATAAAATGGAACTAGAAAATACACAATCTAGTAGGCGAACGATAGTTTTCGGACAGGAGCAAGCTTTCAATAGAACCGGCGAACCAGAGAATATCGTTGTCCAATGTAGCAGAATAGGACGGTCAGCACCCACACTTCCACTGCAGATAGATGCTAATGAAGAAAAACAGCAACAATTAAGCAGACGCACAGTACTTTTTGGTCATGAGCATGCACTAGATGAAACCCATGAAAAACCTCAGATACCGAAAAAATCGAAGCCTAAAGACAAACGTCGTACAATTCTATTAAATGAACCAATCGAGGATGTAATGAGCCCAAATCAATTGATAGAAAACTCGTTGGTAGAAACGAAATCCGAAACTTCCAAGTCGTTGGAAGAACCATTGAAGCTCGATAGAAAAACAATAATTTTCGAAAAAATTAATATTTTAGATGACACAACCAATCAGGTAAATCAAGCCAGTAGCGTCAAAAATAACGATCTAAATGAAAATCGGATAGATCAAACTGTTGAAGGTTTGTTAAATCACACGTCAGCAAATATCGGTATACCTAATACCGCTGCTAATTGGAATGAAGGAGCTCGAACTCGAAGAACTGTTATATTCGATAACAACGCTGAAATTTTAGAAGAAACTATTACCAAACCTTCAAATACAACGCAACAAAAAAGTTTCCCCAATGAAAAACGACGGCAAACAGTTCTATTCGGAGGAAACTGCGATATAGATCAGACGTTTAAAACTGACAGTACGATGGCACCTGATCAGAAAACTCGGGACCACCAATCTCTACACTCACGAGCTGTTTCTGATGAATTGATCACTGGGAGTTTGTCAAGTACACAAAGGAATAGGCAAACGATTTTTATTAATAATGATATAGATCTAACAATAGGTAACACTTCCGAACGAGTTCAAGGACGCGCATCGAACATAACTAGCGATGAACATCAATTGAACCAAGAGAGATCAACGAAGCTACTTCGTGATACAATCATCTTCGATCAGGGTGATAAGATTGGCGAAAATATAATTGACTGTTCGGCTTATATCACACCACAAACAATTGGAAATATTTCTAAAATACACGAACCTACCGCCGGATTCGAATTAAACATTTCCGGAATTGAGAATTTTAACACAACCGAACACCAGGATTCTATCAATGCCTCGAAAGATAACGTTCAATTCGAAAATACTTTGCTTGTACCGCGTTCACAAAAACAGTTTGAAGATAATTCATGGACAACAACTGGTGAAACGAAGAGTATATTCCGGAAACTGACTCAAAACTCAAATTATCTCACCAAAACGGCGCACGGTAGTCTTCATACTACGACGGGGTCGTCGCCATTCTCACTCAACACTACCGAAGCACTTTGTAACATTGATCCGAGCAAGATTACCGGTGCTGGCTATAAACGAAGTATTGCGCAAAATTCCGATTCGGATAATACAGCAACAAACGGTTTCAAACAATTCCGACGTGATTATGGTGAATTAACCGTCGATATGATATCTAATAATAGCGACGATGATATTGAAAAAACTCAATTGAATTTAGTTGATACGATTTCAATAAATACAACGTTCGATACGTCAGAAGTATGCGATGCATCCCGAATGATAATGAACGAGGCAGCGCGAAATAAGGATCCAACGCTGAAAAATAACACATTTCAGCAATCGTTATGCAAAAAATGTAAAAACTGTCGTCGTTCAATTAATGTGAATGATACGACAATCGATGGATTCGTGCTGAATAAGAAAACGGAAAAGTTGGAATTAAATTTCGATTGTTTGAAAAGATTGGAGGGCAAACCGCGCTGTATTGATGTTTTGAATGAGTTCAAGAATCGACAGATTACCGGCTCGTTCAACTCGACCTACGAAGAAGACTCAATAATGTTTCCTGTTGTGCCACCGATCGAGGTTTTACTAAAGAATTATGCAGAAGGGTAAGTTGAAATTTCTTATTTGTTTTATTTTTTGGTGAATCTTATTTGTTGTAATACGTTTGGCTTTTACATATGTATGAAGGGGTTTGGAGAAAAAAATT
The DNA here is from genome assembly GCA_949128065.1 of Beris chalybata. Lineage (NCBI taxonomy): Eukaryota > Metazoa > Arthropoda > Insecta > Diptera > Stratiomyidae > Beris > Beris chalybata. The sequence goes on along the minus strand of OX421894.1, from coordinate 1,926,512 downwards.
AATACTTCGTGGTCTATTCACGTTACTGACCCCTTAAAACATGACATTTGAATGAATGGGAAAGAGAAATATCCCTAATTCTGAAGGAGGGTGGTAGTAAATGCTAGAAGCTCAACATTTTATCTACAATAAAGTCGTTGACGGGGCGGGTCTCTATTCGATATGGGTTGGGTGTGAAATGGAACATGGAAGACGTATTACGTCAGACTCTTCAGCATGCATCATAATATGGCGCTGTGCAAAACTGCTGCAAAACTGCTGGGAAAAATAATCGTTTAGGAAAGGTGGTGGAAAAATGTTGTGCGCCCAAACTTTTATATTCGTTTAATAAACTTAAGAAATCCAGTTATATTAGAATCATCATCAATGGCGCGATAGCCCAAATCGGGCCAGGGCCTGCAGAATACATTGTCTGAAGTTATCTCGGTTCAGCGCCCGCGTCCTCCAGTTTGTGCATCTAAGAAGCGATTTGCAATCTGCGTCAACTGAATCCTCGTATCTTTTTCACGGTTTTCCCACCGGTCGCTTGCCATGAGCTCTACTTTTCAATGTGCGCTTGGGAATTCTTCCGTCATCCATTCGCTCCACATGACCTGCCCATTGCAGCTTACGGAATTTTATAAGAGTCGATGCGGCTGGGTCGTCATAGATGTTATACATCTCGTTGTTGTACCGAATACGCCATTCAGTGCCTTCTCTTACTGGTCCCAAAATTCTTCGAAGAATTCGTCGTTCAAAAGCGTCTATTGATTTTTCAGACGCTTGGGTTAGAGTCCACGTTTCACTTGCATATAGTAGCACAGGTCTTATTATGGTCTTGTATATGCGAAGTTTGCTCAGTCTGCACTTTTTTCGATTTTAAGATCGGGAGAACCATGAAATATGCCTTATTTGCTAGTGTGATCCGTTGATTTACTTCGTCCCGTTCGTTGCCGTCTCTTACAAGGTGTGATTCCAAGTATGAGAAATGATCCACATTCTCCAGGTTGTAGTCCCCCACGGTCATAGTTTGTCTAGTTGGCGCGTTTCTTCTTGTTTGGGTCATGAATTTGGTCTTATTCTCATTGACCCTTACCCCGACATTCTTTGCTGCTGAGTCTAGACAGTGGAAGACTTCCTTTGTGTCTGGAACAGATCTGGCCATGATGTTTACGTCATCAGCGTACACCACTAGTTGAGTGGACTTGATTAGTAGGGTACTTCTGGTATCAACGGGTACCTTTCTGATGACATATTCCAGGGCAAGGTTGAAGAGCATGGGAGCGAGTCCATCTCCCTGCTTCAGGCCGGATTCTGTTCGGAAGCTTTGTGTTAGCTCGTTTTGTATCCTTACTTGGGATTCAGTGTCAGTCATGGTCATTTTTGTTAATCGGACGAGTTTTGATGGGCTTCCAAAGTCGAGCATTATTTTATATAGTACATTACGATCTATACTATCGTATGCCTGTTTGAAGTCCACGAAGATCTGGTGCACGTCAATGTTATACTCCCAGCATTTTTCAAGCACTTGTAATAGAATGGCCCTCGAAATTATTTAATTCTGTGACTGTGAGCGCTGGTTATTTATTGTTTGAGTGGTGCATGTTGAACTGTGTTTTGTGATTATCCAAATAAACGTGGAGGCTTATAAATCTTAATTAAATCTTTAATTTTGTTAGCTGTCTAGAGAAATTTTCAGAAGAAGCAAAACTCAATGATCAGAATGAGACGTTCTTTCCATTGATTCCGTCATTTGAATTTTTATTTAAAAATATATTAGAAAGGTATTTGGTTTATTTAAATTGAAACAAATTATAAATTATGACGGTTATGATTTTATAGTGAAGAATGTAATTGGAGTTTTAACGATCTTCATCTGCCCGTTGGAGTTCTAGAGTGTCGCCACAAGAAAATCCGAAGTATTCGTTTAATAATACGATTTATGCCTGATGATTTATTCGAACGAAACTGCAGTAAGCTTGAATTTAAAGAAATCACTTTAAGCAAATGCCCAATTTATAGTAAGCATAAAGAACATTTTTTTTATCTGACCTATGCACTGATCACTATTTCTCTTTAATTTATTTTATACTCACAGAAAATCTAACACCGTTCGATAAAGTTGAACAGTATCAAATATTTGTACGACTGCCAAACGATTTGACGGCCCTTTGTAAGTCCAGTAGTCAGCTCTTCGACTTTTTGGATCAAATTCACAACATTTGTGATAAGTCGCATGAATTGACAAAATCTTTGTTGAAAATAGCTATAATTCATCATGGCTGGTTGCTAATTAATGAAAGGTATATTTTATTGCAATTATAAATTTAAATTTTCTAATTATCGTGTAAAATTTCAGTGACAATTGTATCATCGAAAAAACTGTTCGAAGTACGAAAGCAGCAGGTTTGCGTGCTACTTACACATTTCGTATTCGTGTCGGTAATATTGAAAAACTATCGTGGCATGATATCAAAATGCCACCACGTTGTTATTTTGAGGATGCGATTGATTCTCTACCGATTGGATTAGATTTCCTCAAGTGTTTTCTCAGTGATCCCATTAAATATTTAAAGTAATCTTAAAAATAAATAATATCTAATTTAAATTTTAAAGAAGTAATGTATTAAGTAATTAATAAGTAAAAATTGAAAGTCGAAAAATATTCAGTGGTTTGATTGATTACACATTACACAGGAACTGAAAAAGTGCAACAAAGCGTTACGCCAGATAATTGTGCCACACTCCGTTATAAAAAGGTTGGTAGGGGTTAGAACTTATCAGTCTTGAAAGCAATGTGAAACACTGCAGGTGTGTGAACAATAAAACACGATGCGAGTAAAATAAAAATAAAACAGTGAATTTTCGGTTAAGAGGACCATGCGAAGAAAAAAGCAATTAACATCTGCGGCGTTATAGTTCCAAGTAAACAGTCATGTAAAAAATAGATCTGTAAATGAATCAAAACCAAACGAAAATAAATTCTATTGAATATCAGAATTGAACGAAAAAAAAAAAAAATTAGTCGGCCTGAAACGACATAAACAAGTTTCGCAACTCTTCGTTTCATCGTTTTTTTCTTTTCGTTAGTAGTTGTAGAAGATGAGGACCCAAAAAAAAGGCAGCACAGTTCAGTGAAGTAGTTTCGGAGCTTTCCGATCCATCGTTTCGTCAGTAGATCTTCAAGATGACGACCAAAAAGAGAGGTCACTACATCTAAAAGATGTTGAAAACAAAAAGGTTGGTAAAGGTTTTTGTCACGTGTCCAATGAAACTGAAGTTCACCAAAAGCAGTGAGTTCAATGAAGTGGAACAGTTCACTTCTGAACGACGCATCTCTATTCCGCCTTTGATCAAACGAATACTAAAAAATGGTTGACGAATTGAAAAGAACCGATAAATATAGTTTTTGAATTGCTCCATTTTTTTTCATTTTCTCAATTTAGAACGCTTTGAAATACTCCACGTACATATCTCTTTATTACCCTTAAAGCAGATTTTTTTAGCCTTCCTGTCGTTATGAATGAAGAATCCTTCGACGGCCTTTTGATTTTGAGATGGAATGGAACACAACAAGAAGCTTATAATGTTCAAGATTGTCCCAATGAAAATTAGACCAACTCAGCCCTGTATTTCAAGCTGAAACCCAACAATCAATTAAAACTCATCGCAGGGACATCCAGAGAATTTGATATTTATTTTTAAACTTTTTAATCAACTATATTATTTTTTATTTCCTATACAGATAAAAATGTAGAGTAGAAAATTCTAGTGTTTACAGAAGAACTGACATCCCTTCCGCTGTTAGAAGAAATTGAGTTAAATCCATAATTTCTTTTTCAACGACAATGCGAACAAGTTATATCGATATTTTATAATAAACTAAAATTGCGTAACATTTCGCATTCGATCGATTGGTTTTCTACCTTCAATGCGTTTTATACGTTTGCTTGGACCTGGTTGAACGCTGCCGTTATATGAATCCGGGTAATGTAATGAAAACGAATCGAAAGTATTCGTGCGCTTTCGTTTCGCATGTTGTGGGGTGCATAGGTCTGTTGACGTTGTTCTAGTAAGACTACCTGTGAATTGCGTTAATTTCCAATTAGTTTGTACACAATCGTTGCGAAAACTTGATTACAAACCTGCATAAGATGAGCATCTTTTAACGATCGCTATCGAACCCTGTTCGGTGACTGATTTCGCCGGTTCATCACTACCGAACGATGCCAAACGCATCACGGACGAAACTATTGACCATAGTCGTCCACCATTTGATTTTTTACTGTTGCTGGTATTTTCCTTTAGGATTTCTTCATCCGTTGAACTGCTGAACACATTTCGAGAGCCTAATTTATTAATTTGCGGACGCGATGATGGAATAGTTGCGCCGATCAAATGGGTGTAACTGCTTAGTGGTAAACTAGATGGTGTATAGAAAACATCATCATTATCGTCGTCTTCTGCGTTACTCTTTGGAGTTTCAAAAGAGATTGCCTTTTTCAAATTGGTGCCCGCTACTTTTGGTGTTCTGTGTATGCAAATTTTTTTCATTTCCGATTTCGGAAGGTTTTCATTTACGAAACACGAAGTCGATGCTTCAATGCTGCGACATGTTTCATAGACGGTTTCTAGTTTCTCATAGACGCTAACATTTTCGGTAATAACATGTTTCGTAGAAGAGAAGATTTGTTTTCGGGAACATGTTCGCGATTGAAACTCTTCGTAAGTGGAGCTTCGATCTACTATTTCGCTCTGAACACGTCGTAATGTTGGCGAAGTACGAAGATCTAATGGTGATCCTATAGTTGCTAAGAGTTCCGTTATTACTTTTTATTATTACACAGCGAAATAACTTACAACTGCCGTTCATTGAATCGAATATCTTCTTTGGCTGGACTCCGTTATCGCGATAGTTGATTCCACCGTGCTCGGCAATCGCTCGTTGAATGCTCTTCGACATAACTTGCCGTAATGGTGTTGCTGAAGCGGGAATTTTTCCACGTCCTCGATTTCTTTGTAAATTTGCTTTCGGCCTTGCCGCGCTGGATGAGAACGTAGTGCTAACCGAAAAAAAAGACTTTCAATGTGTTCTTTGTTTTGGGTTAGATTACAACTTACGTATCATTTTTCGCAGAAGGGCTCACATCGGATTCACTGCTGGAACCATAAATGCTCGAAACTTGACACGACGATGAATCTTTGAGTTTTTGTAAAAGAACTTGCATCGGAGTCGAAGTTGTTCGAGCTAAATTCACCGGTTCAAAAAGTGTTTGTTTTTGCGACGAAACATTACTAGGTGAACCGCTCTCCGAAATGTTCACATCAATTACTGTTTTTGGTTTGCATTGGTGGAGCGCGGAAGGCGTAAGTGCATCCGTGTTTTTATGGCAGTCTGCAGGCTTTACAATAAACGGTGATGTTTGCGTCGAAACAGCTACCGATTGTTGGTTGTAAGTTAAGTTGGGGCAAATTATTATATGTTTATTATCCGGACGTATTTCAATTGCTGATTCTAATTTGCATAAAAGATTCGTGGCACAGCACTTAGTTTGTTCCAATAAATGTCTCACTGTTGAGAAAATCTGAAATGTTTTTTTTAAAGAATATAGCAAGCTTTTTTGCACATATCAAATGGAGCAACAGAACCTTGCAACATTTTCTGCAATGTAGCGGAAAATGTTGTGATATGTGTGCTAGAAGTTCCTCCGATACATCGGGCATTAGAACGAACGGCTCTTGGTTGCAAATAGCGCACCGTATTTCTGTCGTTTTACTGCGAATTTTCTTCTCTTTGCAGTGTTTTTTTTCTTCGTGCCGGCATCGACATTGGGCACAACAGAACACATCACCGCATATCTTACACTTGACCTGTTAAAACTTAAATATACAAACACGGTAAATTTTAAATTAAATAACTGTTACCTCTGGTAGAATCTTCATCATTGCCTGCTGTGCTTGGAACTAAATGGAAAATGAAATGACAAAATTTTTTGCTTGTCAGATTCCAGCCTATCGAGTATCTAATAATCCGTTATTATTTTCATTTGCCGACTAGCATTTCGGAGTAAATAGGATCTTTCTCAAAACTCTTTTATTGGGCATGTCATTGAACGATTTCAAATCGCAGGCGGGATAGTTCAAAAAAAGACTTTATTTCGAATATATTCTCGACATTACATTCAATTCTCTCTTACGTATCCAATTTAATTCGTTTGGCTATCTGTTCGTTATCATCACTTTCTTCCGTTTGCTTCTCGTTTTGTCTAGCATTTAAGAATATGCGAAATTTCACTTCGCTCTTTCTTTTCGCCAATTTATTTCTTATTTCATCGGGATTTTCCAATTCCGGCGCATAGGAAATGTGTAGAATTCCGCCGTAGAAGTTTCGAGCATCGAGAAATTTTTTCGCGCGCCTGGCGTGCTCTAGTTTCTCGAATTTAGCGTGAAAAATATCAGTGAATTGTTCGATTTCGACTAAAAATTAAAAACTGGGTTAAAATCTGCAACATAAATAATTTCGGGTATATTTACAATTTAATTGACCAATAGAACGCACAAATGATTGAGTTATAGATTCCAGCAATTTTAAGGGTCCGTGCTTTTGTAGTGTGTTCTTGATTTCCTTATGTAAGTTGATCTTAGGGACTCCAAATATTAGAAGATTGCACGACTCATTTGCTATTGTGTACACCTTAAATAATAAAGCGGTTAGTTGCACATTTTAAGAGTACGCTTCTTAAAATACATTTGAGCTATTTCCTAAGTACTATAAACTTCGCACTTTAAACAACTTACTAAATATAACGATTCAATTCACAACTCCCATGTGACATACAAATGAACCACATCCTAACAGTTAATCTTGATGATTCGAGCGTTTTTTGTTCGATGAGTGAACCAACATCGCTCCTGCTTTACATTCTTTACGAAATTGGCTGCATACAATAAAAAACTTCGCAGGAAAGAAAGACTAGTTTGAAAACTGTGTTGTACTAGGTCGGATGCAACTGTTTCATCACCGTACTGCATTGACTTATCAGAGAGTGTACTATTCATTTATTGGAAATACCCTTACAAATTTAATAGAACAGTAATTAAGAAATAATGATTTGAACGACGAATTCTTCGAAGAATTTTGGGATCTGCTATAAGAGAAGGCATTGGTGTATCCTGTACAACAACGAGTTGTCTAAAACGTTCAGCCGTATTGACTCTTTTTAAAATTTCGTAAGCTACAATAGACAGGCCATGTGGAGCGAATGGACGACGGACGAATTCCGCAACCGACCGGTGGGATAACCGCGGAAAAGAAACGAGGGCTCAGTTTACGCAGATTGTATATCGATTCTTATATGCACAAATTGGAGGACTCTTCCTCGGCATGGTGATCCTTGAACCCTTGAGTGCCCGCGTAGCGGCACTCCGTGCCGCAAATTTACTAAATATGAATTTTCTTATCTGTTATTGATAATCAATGACTGAGCGCTCTAGTATCTTTCAAGGACATGTCTAGGAACCACCACAAAAGATTTCAGATTTATCTAACATCTTATCAGTCTACATCATGGAGTCAAACTGAACTGGTCTTATATATTTTCCATACAAGTGTTGAAATTCTGGTTGGATAATTACCTGAAAGAACGTTTGGAGTATACACTTTACCAGCCTGAAATGTCCGAAACGCTAGATATTTTACAATTTTAGATTTCATTAATTAATTAATTACCATATTAATAATCAGTATAATAGCCAAGTGAAGGTCCAGGACCCGGAAATCAGTCGATTTATAGTAGAAATATAGTTGCGGCACTGAGTGCCGCGCGCGTGTACTGGCGTTATATTTAGCTGCGCGTGTACTCAAGGGTTAAATGCATTTTTAGATCCATCTGGCCGCAGGGAACGAAGCCGTAAAAAGTAATAAACAAAATCAAGCTATCCCACTGTCGGGAGTCTTACATTACAAACATTACGTCATTACATATTTATCAAACTGAAATCCCGCATTCGAACTTTTGTCCATTCAAATTAGTCCAGGTTCTTTTTAAAACTTGGGCCTTACCTTTACAGCAGTGGGTAATTTTCCTTTCCTGTACTGCAATCGCGTGTGGCAATATTCAAAACGTTTGTGATGTTCTAAATTACTGCTCTCCATTCTAGAACAATAAAAATTTCACTTGAAATTGAATTGAATTTGCGATGAAATGTAAACAATAAACATTCGACCAACAGTTAAAATTCCGTGTCTCTGTCATTGATTGTTTTGTTTTGATTCGTTTTCGTAGTAACGACATCTGTAAGTGAATAAATGCGACCGTTTCATGAATATAGTTCCAATAATAAACTGCGCGAAAAAATTTTGACTTTGGCACTGAATTAAGCGCGGCTGAATTTATTTGAATTCAAAGAAAATGTCAAAAAGAACTGAAGACTTGACAGACTGTTGTGATTTTATAGGTTTTCGCCACAGTTAAATTTAGTATTAAAATAGTTTTAAGGCTTGTTTATATTTAGTTAAAATGCTGAAACGAACCTTTGTTGGTGAGTACTGTTTTCAGAACTTAGGTGAATTAGTTTTGTGTCAATAAGAAGATTTATGAGCAACTGGAACTTTTGCTTGGTGACCCGTTATTTTTGGCAATAGGCTAACAGAACTGGCACGAAAGGAATCTACCTCTGTAAAACCCATTAAATATTATACATATTTAATTGTTTCAACGATCGTAAGAAGACTTTCTCTGATTCGAGTACCGCCCAAGTTTTACTAGATCTGGTTTGACTCCTACACGTACTAATTTTTTGGTGCCACTTCTTTGATTTTTTCCAACAGCCTTTTCAGATAATTTCAAGACTTAGAAGCTAATTTCTGTATGTTGCAATCAAATATTTAAAAAAAAATACACACTACTTTTAATTCACACCATCTTTTCGCTAAGATACTTCAAGATTACTTCATAATTTCATCCTCGACTAACCCTTTGGAAAAATGAAGAGGAGTTCATATTCATGTAAAATTCATTAACAATATTATCAAAATTGGTTTGATTGATTTCATTGTAGATATGGATAAGACCGTGCTGGGGGTTCGGAAAGCTGAAGAACGAGAGTTAGGTGATCAAATTCATCAACAATTACAACTTTTGACTGTCATGTATCAACCGAGTGTTGATTTTCAATGTTGTTTGGCACGGGTTCGTTGATCTACGCACAAAATTGTCCATTGCTCTAAAAACAAACATTTTAATTTCTAGGATATGTTTCTCAAAACAAATACCAAAGCTTTTCCATTCGTTATGCACTACTTATTTAATATTCACGATCCTGTTGAATTCAGGAAGAGATTTTATTGGCCCCTTTCGGATCGACAATCGGAAAATGTTTTTCGGTAAAAAAAAGAATTAAACAACAGCTTGAATTTTGTGGAACAAATGATTTATTTTCATAGGACAACAACGGTACAATATTTGAATTATCTAAATGAGAAACACAGTCTTGGATGGGGTGAAGTGAAAAGTTTCCTAGTTGTTATGCCGGGTGGTATGAAATTTATGAAATTTTTGTTGGACTTGATACATTTTGTTGTCAATGAAGAAGCTAAGAAAACCGAAAAATCTCTACCGGAAAATGTGGACAGAACTAAATCGTAAGTTTTACAAACATATGTTTTGATATTTGTACTTAATTTTTGTTTGAATCTGCAGAATTCTTACACAGGAAGATGTGAAGCAGGCAATTAAACAACATGAGATTTTCATATCGAAAGCCGTAGAATATAAAGAGTCAGTATTTCAGTGTTTGTCATTCTCCGAAAAAACTTTCTACTGAATGTATTGTTTTTTTCAGGGACATTGATGCACAAAAAAGTATTCTTAATGTGAAATTGAGCAAATTGAAGGAGCTATTGGAGGATATTTGCAAAGATATATCCGTCCCGTCGCTGGAAATCGACGAAATATTTTCGCAATCATTCGCCTACAGCAATCACAATTTTTTCGAGAATAGCATTGTGTACGTAATGAATGAAATTGAAGAAGCGGAACTCTTAAATGACAAACTTGCGATAGGAATTGACAAATTTTACAATGAAAAACATCACCATTCCTGTGATAAAGAAGCCATCTTTGAATCTTATAAAATAATTCAGAAAGATTTTCCCGACGAATGTCCAAGAAATATTATTTCCAGTGCGGGCGGTAAAATAAGGCTCGAATCTTTATTCGATGCGTTTAATTGTATCCTTCCAACATTCGAGAGCTTGATGTCCAAATGCGAACTAAAAAGTCGAGAAAGCTACGAATTTGAGGAAAACGAAGTTATCAAACTGCAAAAAGAAGGAGATCAACTGGAAAGCGATATTTCGAAATTCGAGAGCACATTCGATGACATTAGAATAGATGACGATGAAAATCATGTGAAATATATTAACACTCCGACCCGTACCGAAGAATATCCAGAAAGTAGCCTAACATTGAAATATCTGCAAACACCAGCGACGTACGTCGATTCTCAAGTCAGAAGTTTAACTGCACTACCAAGACTGCCACTATTGGATGAAAATGCCGAACAATCGTTCTGCATTCCAAGTCCGACTATCCTTGCGTCGAAATCGTGCCAAAAGAAACTTTCACACTCAACAATGCAAGAGAGTAGATCGAAAATAATGGATCCAATAACACTTTTGAAAACCATAACAAAAATGAAATGTCGGACAAATCGTCGCCTGAATACTACAAATTTGTCGGCACTTCGTTCACGATATAAAGAAAACGAGGAGCTTATTGTCAATAGTGGCGAATGTCTTTCACAAACGGTCATTGGAATTCTCAATACAACAACCCAATCGCAATTATCAACTAAAGTCAATTTGACTGCAGAGAAATTCGATATCACTCCACAAAAGTCAATCACTCGGCAAAAATTGTTTGAGACAAAAAACCATTTATCACCACCGGACATTTCTCAGCAGACGAATCGAACAAAATCATTTCACGATACGGTTCAAGAGCTCGACATTAATTCCTCGCCGTCGGGTCGATTAGATCCACTCGTCAAAATCAATAAAATTGATTTGCCGATAATTTTACTAAATGAATGTCCTTTGAACGATACTACCCTACAGATGTTCGGAATCGAGGTTTGTATAAATGTTGAATTTTTTTTAAACTTTTAATTGTTGAGAGTGTGCATAATAAGCTCACGCGATCGTCGTGGTACAAAGATGGTACCAAGCTCTACCTCGTCCTTTACGATAAAATAATTTTTTTTTCTAATTTCAGGAAATCGCATCAGAACTGGATACTAAGAAACGATCCAGAAATAAGTCGGATGAAAATGATTCGAATGTTTTAAGTATTGATTTAGAATTGCAACGGGCATCCAATGACAAAGAATCACTTTTCAATGTTAGTGATAGCGTTCTAAATGATATTACTATGTAATTGGTCATGACATCGTTTCCGAAACATAGTTAAAAATGTATTTATTATATTGAAATTAAAATTAATTAACATTAGGTTGATACTCTCCTTTTTATTTTCGTTGTAACGATAATTTCTTGTTAATATAAAACATCATTTTTGCTTTTATTTTTACTGAATAGATATCGGAAGTAAAATTTGAAGGCTGGTCAGTGACGAGCGGGGGTGGGAGATAAAAACAAAGATGAAGATCTCACGAATCAATTACACCATGAAAATAAAAACGTTCCGATTTTTATATATCCGGGAACTGCCAATGATATAAAGTTATGCTACGATTGTGGCACGGTATAAAAAAATATCTGTCCCTCAGAGGTAAACTGTCGTAACTACCAAATTTTCGATTTTGGTATTATTAATGTAAATTGCATTGTTGGGATGTATATTTTTAAGTGGTAAATCATCGCATCCACATGGCTAAAGGAAGCCAAAATAATCAATGAGTATTAATCGTATCTGCCTTGTATTGATAGAGGAAATGTATAGTTATAAAATGGTCTACTGAACATTTTACGAAATGTCGCTTACGACAGTTTACCTCTGAGGTACAGATGTATATATTTTTTTTTTTTTTTTGAAATATTGAATTAACTTTACTTCTACGGATTCTTCAGATAAATGCATAGAAAGTATTTTTCGGATTTTTTTCAAATTGAACTCCTAAGGAGTTATAAAGGGTTTGAATACATTTTCATGAATCTTAAGCCCGGTATTTCAATGTAGAGCTAACTTGTAAGTTGTCAGTTAATGAATACCACTCGAGTTAACTTTATATTGAAATACCGGAACTACAAGTTAACTCTACAATGAAATATCGGGCCTTGAAGTATTTGAAGACTAATATTCGTCTGGCTCTCACTTTGCATAAACATTTGTACATACACTTTACGTCTATATGGATAACCAGCCAAAAAGCGATAGTTTCGATATTTTTATTTTATTTTATTGATTTCAATGTTTGTACAAAAAGCCATTGATGAATGTTGAATAAGTTATTTGTTCATACTTTACAAGTACAATGAAAAAAATAACTTTTCCAAAAATTGTCCGTTACTATAACTTCAAATTTCAAGCCACACACTTAATACTGTTTTCCAATTCAATCAAACAGATGCAGCTTCGTTCCATTTCCACTGCCAAAAGGCGTCTTTCCAACGCGAATCGATCCGCCGCAAACGTGTTTATTGCGCGAAAACCACCCGAACGCGTGCTGCATCAAAAAATCAAACTGTATTTCGATTCAATTGCCATGTTTACTTCATCAGGGGCGCAAGCACAAGCAAAATTTCAATCACAACCACAAGTACAGGCTCAGGCACAAGCTCGTTAACGCCAGCACTAAGCAGCACCTTGCAAGTGATAAGAAATAAGATTACTGTTCGTGAATTGAATCGATAGTGTGAAAAATTGAAGTAAAAAAAAATAGCGGTGAATGTTTGCAGATTGTTGTACTACGTTCGATTTTTCCCGAAACTTTTGATTTTATAATTTCGACGACCGAAGGAAAAGGCATTCGCGAAGTCATCATGTCATTCAAGGTATGTAGTAAGCGTTTTTTTTCTTTATTGATTGGGGAAATTCGATGGGATGGTTTTTATTTTGTGCAATGGCATTTTCGATTTTTCATACATAATAAAGTTAATTAGCACACATTCGATTCGATTTGCTGCAGCTTTTTCGCAGGGGCTTCTCGTTTCGGACCGGACCGACTCGAAAAGTCAGAATTACGCTTTTGGGGGTAATTATCCAGAAAATTGCCGTAATTTCGAAAGAATGAAGCGCAATTTAGCTTTTCCAAGGACACCGCGTGGAAGGATTTTTTGCTTTGTGTCCCCAATCCATCCCGGACGCGTTCCGTTTTTTTTTTCCTTATTGTGGAGGGTAACTATATTTTGGTCTTTAACTGTAATTTTGTGTTCTACACGTTGGCCTCGGTTCTACCGAGCCCTGGCAATCGGCTGTAGGACTCCATTATGTCGAATAGACTACATTTTCAATAAATTCATAAGTAAAAGTACAAAATAAAAATTTGCACACGTAAAAAAAACATGAATCGGCCTATTCTACTGTTCTATCCGGCCGCAGCGTCTGTCCCAACCAACCAACCACTTGCTGCGCAAAACAGAAATAGAATTTGTTTGCCGAATTTCTTTATTTGTTTACATGGGCGATAAATTAATATTAAGGCAGAAGCACAGCACTCGCCAGGCATGGACCGCAGAGGTACAGAAAATTGTTTTTTTTTTGTTGGCGTCGGCAATCTGCATTTGGCATTAATTTAATTGAAAAACGAATGCTCTGTGTTGGCCGTCTTCCATGTGGTTGATATGGAAAACGAAAGTCGTGAGCAATCTTACTTTTATCGATTCGATTGATTCGTTTTTGTACATAAAACACAACACAAACTTCCTTTCGGAGTCTTGTTTGGGCCGGAATTGTGATAAGTCGATACTCTTTCCATCTAATCTACGTCTAAAGAAATTCTGAGAGGAATAGGTAACGTTTCGAAATTGAAACGAAGTTGGTTTATCCTTCCTAGAAATTAGAATATTTTGATGTCGCTAGCGACCTAGGGTCTTCTCGCGTTGGTGATAAAAAAAAAGATTCTGCGTCCCATTTAGGATGATAACCACGGGAGGTTCAGTCGATTTGCTCTTTTTTTCAGTCAATTTGCTCTTTACAGGTAGATTGTAAATGACTGAGAACTGCAATAAAAAAGAACAATAGATTTATTGATCCGGTTTCAGGTAGAACTGCGAATAAACCTGTCCTGTGTACGTTTCCCCAAAGAGTGGAACCTCGATCCCTTTTATTGTGCTCTAACTTTTTTTTGCAACCTTTGATATTTACCGCCAATGTATACGATCTGTTGATAAAAAGAGGTCTGGTTGGGTTACCCAACCTTTTTGTTTCCGCTACTTCGGATAGCAAATTTAAGCTCGTGCGCTTTTGGTTACTCCAATTAGAGATGTCGTTCGGACGCGGTGAACTACCCAAAAGAACACTTCACGATTTTCATGGAAAGAATTACATAAGACCGCATTTCATTGAAAAGTACTACAGATAGTATAATTAATTAGTATTTCTAGAAGATAAATCAATGAAAAAATTATTAATTTTTAATAGTTATGCCTTTCAAATAATTTGAATACATACCACCTTGATCAAAAAGTTCCCGGAATTTATTGAGAAAATTAAAAATACAAGTTTATTCATATAAATCTATATTGTCCCCATCGACTGCAACACACTTATGCCAGCGCCTGATCCAATCCTCGAAATATTTTTATATTCGGTTTTCGGTATGACCATCAGTGCTCCCTGCGATTTTTCCATTACTTCCTCTCGGCTGCTGAAACGCGTTCCCCGTAGTGATTTTTTTTTAACTCGATTGAACAGAAAGAAGTCACAGGGAGCCGCCAATTCGGGTGAATTCGGTGGCTGTTGGATGGTATTTGTTGCTTTTTTCATCAAAAAATTACGAAAAAATATGGCACTGTGCGACGGTGCGTTATCATGGTGCAAAATCCACGAGTTTTCTGCCCTTAATTCTGGTATCTTTCGGCGAATCGCTTCACGCAAACGTCTCATAACGCATAAATAATACTCTTTATTTACTGTCTGGCCTTCTGGCAAAAATTCATGATGCACTACACCGTTGTAATCCATGAAAACCGTGAGCATTACCTTCTTTTTTGAACTGGTAAACGACCGTTTTCTTTAGAGAATTGTTGCCGAAACACTTTTCCAACGTTCGCGCACCATTAAATCTGTTTTTGTACGCAAAATTTAATACAAGTTCGTTGTTGCAAATTTAAATCCATTTCTAAAATTGTAAAAAATCGCCAACACAGATTGGCTACGTAACTTTTGCAAATGTCAAGCTATGACGCTAAGATTTAGAGGGAATGTCAACAACAGATGTACCAACTTAAAGGGGCAGGCCACAGTAGCGGGCCTTTTTTACGAGTCATTTTGTGATAGGATTATTGGAGAAACTATAAAGCATATCGAAATTTGGTAAAAGCCACTTTATTATATTAGTCTTGAAGAAAGTCCATATAAACAAAATGGCGGATTCCCAGCTGTTTCCAATGGACGCCTTTTTTTTAGTGCTCCACGGCCGGTCGTTTTTCTCGTGCAATTTCAAAGAAAAATGGTGGGTCAATGAAATTTTCGATAAGTCATAATAAAAGCTAGAGAAGCACGTACGATTTTTTTTTTTAAATTTTTTTGTTAAAATGGCGAACTTTTGAAGAAAAAAACTAAGAAAAAACGGAAAAAATCGCTAGAAAATTGCTTATAACTTTTTGAATATGCCATATATCGCAAAAATCCTACGCACTTCTCTGGAAAAAACAGTTATCAATAGCCTGTTAAACCCGCAAGTCCAAAAGTTCAAAACTGTTTAAATAAGATTGTAGGTGTTTTGGCCGATTTTCATGCCCCAAGTCTGAATTTTAGGTACTCACAGGTTACGTACGTACCTGAAACTATAGGACAACATTTTTGGGACCCTAAAGAGACAAATTTTTTTTTTCGATATTCCGAAGCCGCTACTGTGGCCTGCCCCCTTAACAAAAAAAAACAGAACTCAAATCGGAACAAAAAAAGCGCCACACGGTGGTTATTCCGGGAACTTTTTGAACAAGGTTGTATGACACTATTTTTTTCTGTAAAATCAAAATTAGTTCGCTAATAGACAGTGAACGATGCAGACGTATTGTCCACGCCAAATTACACGAACGAAAAACGATTTCAATCGATTAAAATTCTCTCAAGAAAGAAAAATCAAACTGGGATAAAAAAAATTTCATACCGGACTCATGGGTTTATTTCCCTATGCCGGGAAATGCTGCTATCTTATGCGGCTATCTATTTTTAAATTTGGTAATAAGAATGTAAGAACTATATTTTTTGTCGAATCGGCACTGCCTAAAATATTTAATGGTTTTGCGACTGACCGAAGAACAACGGATTACCTCATATCAGAATATATTATTCCTTTCCTCATAGTACAGTAAGAATTCACAAAGATTTTTTCCTTATTTTGTAGCCAATTGACGCTAAACGCGACGAATATCGTAAATATTTGGAAAAGTCTGGAGCAATGGAATTGCTAATCAAGGTTATCATCAAACTGTTCGAATGCCCGGACAAACCGGATAACGCGGTTGAATTTATTCGTGCCAATATGGGCGACTCAATGCTCGAAACCGACACCATCGAACATCTCAAACAAGAACTAGAAGATGCTCGTAATGAAGTAGTGCAACTGAAAAATACTCTGGAAAATTTAAAATTGGAGAACAAGGCTGCGCCTGTGTTCGCTGAGACCGTTATCAGCCTAGATGCCGCCCCCCTTAAAGAGCCGATCGTCGTCGAAAAAGCCGTCGAGGAAACTGAAACGAAACTTGTTCTATCGGAAACACCAGCAGCTGTCGAAGATGCTGAAGAGAATAACGAAGTTGCCGAATTGGATCAAGAAGCGGCGGAAGAGATCGAGGAAGAAAATAAGGAGCAGCCAGCAGAACCGATAAGCGATGAAAAAGTAGCTGCTGCAGCAGCACCTGTATCCGACGAAAAGAAACCGAATGATGATCAAGAGAAGGAAACAAAAGATTC
Source organism: Beris chalybata (assembly GCA_949128065.1). Classification (NCBI taxonomy): domain Eukaryota; kingdom Metazoa; phylum Arthropoda; class Insecta; order Diptera; family Stratiomyidae; genus Beris; species Beris chalybata. The sequence goes on along the minus strand of OX421894.1, from coordinate 1,909,431 downwards.
CGAGCCGAAAGACGAGTAATGGATATCAATTTATTATTTAGAAATGCTCGAAACAATGAAGTAAAAGTTTCGATTTTTTTTTGTCTTAATTTTTTTTACTTGAATTTAAGTATGTTTACTTTTTTATAAAATATCGACAGACAAAATGAAAAAAATTGCCACCATCCAAAGATTTGTTCAAAAATTAATTACATATTCTTAGAAATAGAATAACTTATCGTGTGTATGTACTTAATTGATTTATATTCTTTAAAAATTTATCAAATCGTTATTTGCTCACAAATACTTTGTATAAGCTTAAGTAAGTGATTTTATGGGTTATACGAAGCGAAATCGGATTGAATCAAAAGTCGTAAAAACTCAATTATACTAAGGTAAACAAAGATCACACATCGCTGTAGTTGTAATTTCTCTTTTAGACATCACTAGTTGAAAAAAAGCTTTCAAAAAATTTAAACTAGAATATCTCTAGTAAATATCTCCGTCCTTTAGTATTAACTACAAAAATTACGTGTTTGTACTTTTTTTTCGAAGTCTGATCAATTGCAGTCGGCTTATGTGATTCAATCATTTTCGTATAACATTGCGCGACAAAATAATCTTAGATTTGGTATTTACAAGAATTCGTATCAATTATAACTTTTCTTCGAAAGAACGTACCTAATGTTGAACAAAATATCCGATTCTATCACAATCATTAAACTGTGAAAATGTTTTTGTTATATACCTTTGTTTGTTTATCACATATTAATTAATAAAAATAAAAAAAAAATAGCTCGTATTGTAATTTATTAAATCAGCCTTGAAGGGAAAATAGTGCACAACTCTCTACAGTTCTAAAATAAGTTTGAGAGTAACAATCATCTGAAGACCTTAGGTTTTTCGCGATTAAGAACATGGCGAAACCATGCCACCACTTAACAAATTATCGGCTGTATTAACTAATGGACTTCGAAAGATATTTGCATGAAAGAGTTTAGGTGAAGCATTGCCATAATGTTTGGAATTTTTTCAAAAATAAAGTGATTTCTACGTTATTCTGCTTGGGACATTAAATTTGATTGCATTAAGCGATTATGAATCAGTCTTTCCACAGAGGAGATTTGAAAGTGCGCCGACGAGTCTTAAGTGTCAGTATCGATATATGTTTACAAGTAGTAGTTAATATGGGCTATTGAAATTTGTCAGTTTTAATGAGAGACGTACCAGCAATTTATAATCAAAAATCTAAAAATATGTAAGCAATCGATTTAAAGAGCACCAATCATAAAATCAGTTCAAATCATCTTGGCAAAAGTATTAAGTTTTGCTATAGGCCGATAATTTGTTGTCCTTTAATTTACAACCTAAGAAAACCTTCGCATCAACAATATCTTCGCTACACAGAATTATCTCAGTCCTATTCTTTTCAATATTTGCATCTTCGTCCATCTTTACGCATTATCTACCTAACTGTAAACAATGTACAGTGCAACCCGGTTATAATGTGCCTTGAGGGGACCACAAAAGTAGAACGTTATAACCGATAGTACGTTATAAACGACATAAGAACTGTTCAGATTTGTGAATGGGGATTGAAAAGAGGTACGTTATAAAAGTGCACTTTATAAGCGGGTTGCACTGTATTCAGTGATGCAATGCAGATTTACAATATCTTCAAAGATTCTAGTGAAATCAATTTTAATATCCGAACACAAGCGAAAGGACGGGCGCTGCTCAATAGTTTCCAAGCCACTCATTTCCTATATCATCTCTTAATTTCCAAACAAACAAAGAAATTCACGGATTAAAATACTCTATATATTTATGGTTTTCACAAAACAATAAAGATACGATAAAGGCAAAAGAAAATTTTCATACAAAAACAACAATAAAGAAAGCATAGATACAACATACAAATTGAATAGTGGTAAGGAATATAATTTTGTTTTACGTTAAGCTTAATCTATTTACACGGAAGAGAGTTGTAATTGTTCACTGGCGAAGCATATGTAAATTTTATGGATTGATTTTGTCCTTAGCACGCCGCTGTGCAAGTTCTGACATGCCAACGGGTCCTACGTTCGCCGCTTGAGGCGACGCAATCGCACGAAATGTGGCATCGACGGCACCTTTTAATGCGGCCGTTGCTTCCTTAATAGCCGGTATCGAATTGTTTTCAGTTTGCCGTATCTCGACTGGTGGTTGCTGCCAAAGCCACGAATATCGTAAAATTTGAGCAGCAGTTGGCCGCTTTTGTGGCACAATGTGAAGCATTTGTCGAATTAGATCTTTAACTTCAGATGATATAGTTTGCCACCGCTGTAATTTATAAAAAAAAATAATCAAATCTAATTTGAATACAAACGAAAACAATAATCATACTCCAGAATCTAAGTCAACTTTTCCCGATCCTATCCTTGCCAATATCATTTCGGGCGAATCCATTGGCGTGCTAGCAAATGGTGTTTTGCCATCTAGCATAATGTAAAGAACGACACCCAACGACCAAATATCACAAGCCAAATCGTAGCCTTGCCGACGTAAAACTTCGGGTGCGACGAAATTCGCTGTGTAACAGGGTGTCATTAGAAGTCCATTGTCTGCTCGAAGTTGCTTAGCAAATCCGAGATCACAAAGTTTTAGCGAGTCAGGTGTTTGATGAATCGAGGCATAAAGAAGATTTGATGGTTTCAGGTCCCTGAAGAATACGGTTTTTGGTCCCTGAACAATTTATTAAATAAAATTGTCTTACCTATGCACAACACCATGCTCATGCAAATAGGCAACGGCTGATGTTACTGTTCGAAGTACAGCACTCGCTTCACTCTCGCACATCCTACTAATATTTAATATCCTATCTAATAATTCACCTCCTTTGAGTAGATCCATTACCAGGTATACATAATTAGCATCCTCGTATACACTAAACAATGTTACAATATTTGGATGATTTCCGTATCGAAGTAGTACTTCAACTTCTTCACGACAATCGCGACCTGATTTATTCATTATCTGAAAATTTAATCAAATATTAGTGGCTTAAGCTCAGTTCCATTTGTTTATTTCGTACCTTTGTTGCATATTGTTTTTTTGATGATTTGTGTTCGCACAATCGGCAAACCGAAAACGTTCCACGTCCAAGCTCCTGCATAATGTTATACTCATCGTTAAATGTGCCGGCTTTTACGCCCGGTATTTCATTGCTGAACGGCATACGACTTTGACCATTATTAGTACTGCCATTCGATAAGCATGCCTGATCGTCGAGTAAGCCCGGCGCGATAAAACTAAACCCTCGGAATATTTCATGAGCACTAGCACTTACAGGACCGCCTGGCGAATCTCTGTAATGAATCATGGAAAAGAAACGGATTTGTTGAGTTAGATGTTATATAACCAATTGTCTTACAACCTGGGCGATTTACTAGTGTATTCGGAATCAAAGTAGAATGCATCGTCACGTGAAACGGCTGGAATGAATGGTGGCCGAACCTGTTTCTTTTCCAACATATTCCAATCGATAGTTGCGAAAAATTCGTGCCTTTTGATGTCTTCAATTCCATTTAAAGCTGCACCCAATCTGAACGGAGTTAATAAAAGTAACTTTAATCTTCTCACATATTTACCCAAAATATTTCGACTAAAATCATTCACGCCACAGCATAAAATCCAACTAAAATTTTTTCCATAAACTTTTATCGATTATTTCATTCATGGCAATGCCCTAACGATACGCATCAACAAAACACAGCCAAATGAGTTCTTCGACTGGTGTCGAACAATCAATTCGTAATTACATTTACTCCAACCTAATTACGGATTATTAGCACTTTCCACATTATTTAATCAATCCAACAATTTGGCACGAAATAAATTTCTCACATGGAGTTCTTGTCACTTAAGGTGACAATAAGCTAGTTATGATAATAATAATTATAATAGTAATCATCGCATACCTGTTTTGGGGATTCCTCTTGAATAGAACCCTTAGTAGGGATTGCGCTTCGGGACTTAAGTTCTCCGGCATACCTAGTTTTGTCCGTAAAATTTGATTCATTGTATCTTGACGTGACGATCCATGGAATGGTAGATTTCCTGTTAACATTTCATACTAATCGAATAACACTATGTAGTTCGAAACAACAAAATTCTATTTATGCACTCTTATGGTTACCATTAAAACTCCAAACGACCACCAGTCAGCGGCAAAATGATGTCCTTTTCGATTAACTACTTCCGGTGCCATATATTCAACTGTACCGCAAAAACTATATGTTTTTGAGCCGTCCAACGGCTGTTTAGATAAACCGAAATCTGTAAGTGCTATATGACCATCCTAAAAAGAAACGGAAAAATAATTAATCGTCATAATTAACACGAGACAATATTTCCCCAACACTTACTTGATCTAATAAAATGTTCTCGGGTTTCAGGTCTCGATAAATAATTCCTATGCTATGTAAATGATTTAAAGCTAACGCTAGTTCTGCTAAGTAGAATTTTACATCCTCCTCCGTGAACATTACCTGTAACGAGAACGATAAGATTAAGGCTTTTTCGAAAATCTTTAGTTTACGTTTAAGTTACGCACTTCTTTGCTAAGACGTGTAAAAAGATCTCCTCCACGGAGAAAATCTAATATTAAGTAAAGTTTTCCAGGTGTTTGGAAAGCATAATGGAGCTTAACGATAAATGCATGACCGACATCTGCGAGAATGTTACGTTCATTGGTGCTTCGAACTCTATCCTTAACTTTAAGTGTCGCTTTCTTCAGTACCTGTAAAATTATTTAAAATTGCTCGTTAAATCATAAATTTATTATTTAGTAAAAATCGCTTCTAATGAACTTAGCTAAGCGACACAATTTCCATATTCTATAAGGACTGTGCAATTTTTATTAGTTTCTGAATAAGCACAGGTTCATCACCTCAATACAAGAAAACTAATATAAATTGAGTTTTTATAGTTAGGTGCCATATCTGTTGGCTCCTAACTAGTATAATATTCTTCCGTGCGGGTATCCCTTGACCTAAATGGTATCAGCTTTCAAGGTGGTATATTTTATATTTATTAACTAGCCACCTACCGCGGCTACGCTCGCTACGCTCACGTTGTTTCATCACCGCCTGTTACCTCTGTCTCTCCCGTTGAGTGGTGGCACTTCTCACGCAATTGCTAATGTTATGGCCAACCAAATAACTATTTCATTTTTATATACATATTAGATAGCCCCGTACCACGGCTACGCTTACGTTGTTCCATCGCCCCTGTTACTCCCGTTTATCCTGGTTCTCTCCCGTTTCGAAGACACTTTTTCAGCTCAAGAAACTGGAGACATTAAAGCCATTTTTCATTTTTCACTTTTAATTTTTAATTTTTAATTTTTAATCTTTTATTTTTAATTTTTAATTTTATTTTTAGTTTTTAATTTTTCGCTCCTGTTACTCACGTCACGTGTTCGCAGCCGGTAGTAAAATAGAAACACATAATTTAAAAAAAAAAATCGCACATGTTCGCGGTCGGCAGGATTCAAACCTACGCTCCCAGATTTCTAATCAGACGCCTTACCCGCTCGGCTACGACTGCAGCTGTAAACTTTCATTTTTGTGTCAACTTCATCTGATTTAACTTACTAAAAAGCTCAAATGTTGAAATAACTCGCGAACCACCAATTTCGGGAATATATAATTATGTTCACTACCTTTCCGGTAGTCTCGAGAATGTCCATGCAAAATTTTGGGAAGGAACGATTCACAGGTGTAGATTTCCATCGCTATTTACATAAAATATAAATTATGTTATCCTTTGTGTACTTTTGTGTGTACTTTTGTGTACATCACCCAATTGGTTTGATCGAAGCAACATTTATTGACCAACGCTGTTCGTATGAAAAGCTTTAGGTAGCGAAAAGCAATAAACGACATTCAATAGCCTGTAATAATTTGAATTGTGTACCTAACTATCCGTACTCCTAGAACCTTATTGATGGAAAAAAAAATTTTTTAAATTTCCATTTGTGGCTTCGTTTTATAAATATTTATTTAATTTCGAGACATTAGACCATCGACGATGGTAAAGAAGCTCTTTAAGTCAAGAGTGCACAGTGCTGATGGGTATACGAGCAGCACTTTCCACATACATATATCAATCCTATGACTTTCTTCTGGGACTTTTTCATTATTATTTCCCCTAAGGGTCAGTGCTTTATTCCGCTTCTATAGCTTCTACTGTATGATTTTCGTTTTTATTATTATTTTTGTAAAGGAAAAATGTTGATTCTTTTTTATGTAGCTTTTCTATTCATAAGAAAATATTTATTCGATCATCTTCTTATCTAGGTACCCTGAATAGCGTGAATCATGTTTTAAAATACTGTGGAAATAAATACATAAGAAAGTCGCAAAGTGGGATGTGAATTGAAAAATGGGAATTTCAAGAAAATAGATTACATGTCTGTCAAAATCATAATCTTCTACGTCTTTTCTCAACACCGTTCACGGTATTCGATATGAAATGAACTAATAATTCCGAATTTCACAAGCTCTTCTATTAGTTTAAATCTTGCCAGCAATTTTTATAACCGTTTTAAATCATAATCGGTGTGGAGAGCAAAAGAACCATTCCACACAATGGCTTACGTTTTATTTTCTTAATAACATTCACCAAAGCCGAGATAAGAGCTTCCGATAACAAAAGCATCTTCGTAGATCTGATAAGGAAGCAATTTGCAACTATCAGCAGATTAATTTGTTTATAAGACGCAATTGAGCTTAATGTAATTTTCACTGGAGAGACTCGAGAGCGTAGTGCTCTATTTATTTGGTTGCTTTCAAAAAATTTTTTTTATTATAATGGAAGCTCGATTCATTAGACTAGTGCCATAAGCCAATTGTCAAGAGTTCGTGTGTACAAATTATGGTCATCCTACCCAAATTTTCATGGATTGTTACATGTGATCTAGAAAAATTTATATACGAGTAGGTATTTACTGCAAACTGGAGAGACCAAGTTTCATCAAGAATGACCATCCAGCGAATGGAGGACAATGTCTTCTGCTGCCCCAGGATAAGCGATTCTGGAGATAAGGTGTTGGAAAATTGACTAGGGATGTGATTTTAATTGCGTTATAGCGCTTACTACTATTAAAATTTCTTTACTTAGCGTTCTAATATGTAAATCCAAATTTTCATACCTTCATAGCATAAAGCGCTCCCGAATCCTTTCCGACAACTTTTCGCACTAGGAAAACTCGTCCGAACGAGCCTTCTCCCAGCACTTTAAGTAGTTCGAATTGTGAAGGATCTGCTTTCTCGTGGCCTTCCTTGACAACATCTCGAAGCTCGATTTCTTGTTCTTTCATGGGCGCATCCTCATCCTCATCAACGATACGAGTTTGGGCATCAGCACCAGCTTGTTGTAGATCAAATGTATCATCGACTACCATTTCTACGTCATCTTGTGCTGTCTGCAAACATGAGGGAAAATGGAAATGAATTGTAGATTAGCATCAGTAAATCAAATCGTAAGACAAGTGGAGAAAAGAAAACCATGAAAATAACGTCGGAAGAAGAAGAGTATTAACACGCATAACGCAAAAAAAAAAAGAAGAAAAAAACAAGCAATTTTGTATGTACGTATAATGGCAAAACGGTACAAAGAGGTCCAACAAAAAACTCACTCGTGAGGCTCTCGTATATAATTTTGATGTTACTAGTGTAGTTTATTTGTGATATAGGATGAAAATGCGGGAAATGTGACGAGCATGCAACAGACGGGAATAATTACGAGTTAACGAACTCTTTTAAGAATGCGAAATTAATTTAAGACATCATGCAGAAATAGAAGCAGTCTTAACTTGTCAAATACATTTGTTGGGCATACGAAGTATGGAGCCTCTGACTAGAGCCGCGCCGGGACTAATGACGCTCGCTTTAGTGTGAAACTTCGATAACAACATTATAAAATCTGAACAAAGAAGGTCCTTCAGAGTGCTTATAGCTTTTAGGTGGATTAAATTTTAATTAGTGCGGAAGGAGCTATGGCAGCTGGCACCCACTCATAATCCTTGGATGTGATCTTGGGCATCGGCCTTTAGTTGACGCCCCCGTAAAAACTTGCAAACTTCCTTCTCAATCTTTGATTTTAGTGTGTGTAATAAAAAAATAATGACGATATAATTGGAAATACACAACGTGGGTGTTATTCAATGTTCACTTCTTTGTATGGCGAAAAAGAACCTGTCATAAAAAAAGTAACACTAAGAGCCACTACAAGTGGCTTTGGGAATACCAAATACCTGTCTTCCAATGCAACGATTCGATAAGCATAGAGAAGGAAATTTTTAAATGGTCATTGCGGTTATTATTATGTAATTTTATTTAGAATGGTATTGGGAAGCTGTTTTTATCTTTCTTTCCACTATAAAAGTAGAACTGGATTTAATTTTTTACCTGCTACCCTTAGCGGTTTTCGAGAAATAAAAAGCCCATTTTATGCTTTCAAAATGGACACCCCGCCTACCTCTTAACAATTTTAGTCCTCAACTACGCTCCATAATATGCCTACAGTCATAAGGTTTCAACCTTCTGACATTAATCGTTAGAGATGCGAATTTTAAAATGACTTGATCCCAGCTTTAGAGCAATATTACCCAACTCCCACACCTTTTCACCCATATCAAACATTTTCAAATGGGACTATCATACACCACTTTATGAATTCAGACTCCTAGAATAAACATTTCCTAAGCCATAGAAACCAACAAAAAATACCAATTAAAGGGTTTCACCCAATCAAAAATTTAACTAATATCTTAATTTGTTTGTGAGCTAGTTTCGGTATGGCGTACAGCGGACAAATAGACATGTTTTTTTTTTGCTCTCTTGCTAGTCCTAAAACGTGAAAATACAAAACTTCAAGGATGCAAATTCTTTTTGAAATTTCAATACAGATTCGACTTTATTATTAAAATAGAATAAATAAAGAATTAATCATTAAAACGAGTTTTAACGTTCAACGAATCTACTACCATCTAAACGATTTAAATGAACCAATCAAGATACGTTTATACCTTTCAAGATGTTTTCTACGAAATTAAAGTGTTCGGAGTAATGGCTATAAAGATAATGATGAACAAACGATAAGCGTTTTGTGTTGCTAGGCGTCGGTGCCATCTTTCATTAAAAAGGACATCACAATGTCTCTGTAGCATTTGCTACAAAAAAAAAATTCATTTAAGGAAGACCTGAAGGATATCTTTCGAGTTTTTATTAAGATGTGTTCAGTGTTTGTATATAGTTAAACAACAGAGTTATTATCCGATCGTGAACATTCGTTGTGAATCACACTTGAATGGACATCAAGTCCTGTTAAAGTGTTCTAGAAAAAAAGGTCTTCAGAAGAGTACTTACAAAAACAAGTACTAAATTCCTATGAGTTTATACAGACAAAATATAGTGTTAGTAAATTGAATCAATTTTTTCGTGTTGAAAATGAAATACGTGAAATTAAAGGTGGAGTTAAAGCATGAGCGATGCGAGTGACGAGCGCGATATTGTAATCTCGTCACGCGCATCGAATAGTGACACCAGTTATAGTGAGCGCGTTGAACTGCTTTCTGCAGCCTGCAAACGGATTGACTGCTTTTCTTTTATTTTATAGGCATTCATTTTTCGATATTTATTTGTCCTTTTCCAGCTATTGTTGTAAAAAATTCAAAATTAGTGTTAGCGTTTGTGCAAATGGTAAAATCATGTTACACAAGCGAATAATTTAGTAATATGCAATATTATTGTAACTGGTGTCTTTAAACGAGTCGCATCACCAAACTCGTGCCCGTCACGTTCGCTATAATTCCACCCTTCAGGATCTACTTGACAGTTCTACGGAAAATTGCCACGGTGATTTGAATACGATTTTAGATATAATTATTCAAAAGTAAGCCTGGTTTATATAATAGAATATATGTACATAATAGAATTTTGATGTTACTTCAATTGTATCTAAACTACACTTTGTTACACTGAAATTAGCAGTTTATTCTAGTTATATGGATAAGTATACATAATAATCCTTACGCCATTTGTATCATCCAGCATTGAATAATATCCTTGTGTCCACATTCTTGTACACTCAGACTTAATTAAAACAATATTTTATTATGTTTTTCAAATTTAACATTGATTAAAAATAAAATAAGGTCAAAAAAGTTATTCAAAATATATTAATAATTTTAGCTGTGCATTATTAAAAAGCTAATAAGTAAATTTAAATATTTACAATATTTTCAAAGTATCTACATTATTATTTTAATATAAAAATATTGAAAATGTATGAATAGTCATGCATAATAAAACATTAATGTAATTGTACTTTATTAAAAAAATACAAAAGAATTATTTCACTAATATCAAAATTAATTTTAAATGTTAGAGATATCTTTTAGAAAAAAATACATCACAACATACTTTTTAATTAACTTATAAAGGGGATTATAAAAACAAGGCTGGTTCAACAAAGACCTAAACAACAAACAAAAACAATTCTCCGAGTACTTTACCCAGTTAACAAAATCAAAATAGGATAGTTGCCAGATATTAAATTGTTTGGTCAGCGAATTTGTGTCAAACCAGTAAAAAAACAAAAACCATGCCATCGTAGAAAATGGTTTAATTTCGTATCAGTACAAATTACAAAATGGACGACTCAACTGAAATTTGTACTACAAGGCTATTACGGCTTATAAGTAGTGACGTGATGTCAGCTTTACTTTATGGAGAGAAATTTAATTAAGTTCTGCTCAGACGCACTTCAGTTAGTAATAAATCTCCATGAATATAAAAATTGAGAGTGCTTGCATGAGTTAACTATGGATTAAATACAAGGGCGCCTGGAGGAATAAGACCACTACGACATATGTATTTCTAATTTCCAATAAAATGTAGCTGAAATATTTTGCAATTCAGGTTACCGGTAAGTTTATTACTTACTACTTTTGACTTTCATCTATGGTCTCTGGTTCAAATCCGGCTCGACGGTTCAAAAAATATTACATTATTTTCTTTTATACAATTATTCCAGAAAATTACTACCATCTTAAGATTATAAAGAGTGATATTAAGTTTAGTTGTGGAAAGTACCTAGCTCAACAGTAAATAAAAGCAATTCCAATTACACTAGTTACGGAAATTTTAAAGGACTAAAGTTATTAAAGAAAATAAGTCGATGTAAAACAAAGACATGCCAATCGGTCAAAAAGACACTGAAACGAAAATACCGTATTACGCCTAGAAAAAAGGAACGGAAAGTTAGGAATATAAAAAATTATATTTAACGAATAAATTTATCAATTTCACAGAGCAAGAAAAAATCGGTGGCCTCTGTTAAAAAACAACCAAAAATAAATAATACTGAAGCTAACAGTAAGCTTAAAATTTCAAATAACTGTGGAACTAATCAATTCCATTGCATGATGTTTGCTATGAAAAAAATGTGATATAAACTAGGTATGTACTTACACGAAAAAAAAAATTCTTTTGGGAGGGAAGACAAAATGCAATAACAAAAATAAATGCTGAAAAATATAAGGCACTCCAAGTTAAAGTAGAGATAAAAACCAAATCCAAAATATATTTCAATATAGGGGAGTAGAAAATTGTACTGATTTTTGTTTTTATTTTCATTTACGTACAGAGACTATCCTGAGACCTGAAATCGAGTTAGATACTCCATGTGCTGCAAAATTTAAAGAAATCTCAGTGAAACATGTTCAAATAGCAGCTTGTTTTCAAAACAAAAAAGAGATAAAAATAAATTTATTATAATAATGAAAGAAAAAAAAAGAATAATAATTTTTATTAGAATAAATTTCAACGTATTGATTGATGTAGTAATTAGTTTGCTGTGCAAATAAAACTGGACTTGGAAGTTGAAGTTCAGAAAATGGTGGGCAGGCTCGGTTTTTACTTCATAAGACCGACTAAATGTTTTCAATATAATCAAATATTAGCGCAATGTGATTTGTGCAACTTTCAGTGTAGCATAAGTTCGGTTTTAGTATGTATATTTCAATAGAGCATTGATTTCTGTTCAGTTACAATTATGATTTCATTGATATGATTCGATTGTTGCTGTGTGCCACAGCCCTTCAAGTTATATTCTATTGTGATTCCCCTCTTATAAGAACTAAGTAATGGCCCTAGAAGTTGTGCGCTTGAATCACTCTTATGACATTGTTTCGCATTTTCCCTTTTTACTTTCTTAATTTTAACATTTAACATTTTAATCTATTCCTAAAAATCCCATCAAACACATACATAAGTCCATCCCGGTGGAGTGGCTACCAGTCTATCCCGAAAAAACAATTACGTTGAGAAGATTCAGATTGAACTTCGTTCAACGATCGTTCGTTCGAAGAAATTATAATATTTAAAATTATACTAAAGAAGAGACCAAAGCCCGATTAGGATGCTGCCCAATCGAGCATAATATAATACATTACTAAAATTAAGGGCTCTCAAATTATTCTGCCTAGCACAGTTTTTTTTGAAGAATTCTACATGCTTTCGTGACTTAATTAAATTAATGAACTACCTATTTTCTATGATATTGAAGAAATTTATTTTTAGAAAAAAGATAAATTTCAGTTTCTACTGTGCTGGAAAATCGTTTTGGTTCGTTCCACTGAAACCTATATTGTACCATGGATAAATAAATATCGCAATCGATTTTTTCAATTGAAGTGGAATTGAAAAAAAAAACCAAATTGTTATAGAGAAAAAAGTTAGAACTCCTGACTTAGATTTTACCTTATAAGACCCTAGTCAACACAGTGATAGATTTTCCAATTGTCATGTCCTCTAGGACAACGAATTATCAACAGTCGGGAATTTCGTATTGGGGTTTCACTCCACTGACACCGGAAAGCTACATACATTTAATCACTTTGGCTTCTATGGTAGCTTACCATGAAAACATCAAGTAATTATTATAAGACCCTATCAGTGATATTTCGTCCTATGACCCTATGTTCTAACTGGATGGGTTTATGAATTACCTCTTTATTATTTCTATGTAAACCTCATTTTATATATTCACCTCTATCATAGAAAGTGCCAGGTTTTTGATAGAATATTGTCCTGTATTCTAACACTTCTAATTCAAGAAGGACCGCATAAAATTATTACTTTTTGAAAAAGCTTTTACCAGTCAAATTTTCTAGAAAACGAATCGATCGCGCATTGTAAAGAAAATCGTAGTTTAAAGTAGTTTAAATAGCATAGAGTGCCGATAGGCTATGCTGGGGTAGTGTTTTGTTATCAAAACTGAAACTTCTTCTGAAACTTGTATGTATCTATATCCTTGAATAAATTACAGTTTTTCAATGTTTTATGCCGCAAGTACACACTCGCCTTCACTCGCATTGCCCGTTGCGAACGTCTAGGCGCATGTGTAAAGGGTACGCACGAGTGCTACAAGCGAGACCCATAGTGCTGTAAGCAAATCCTTTTGAAACGCGTCCAAACAGTGCCAGAGAGACAAATGTACGAGCGCTACCTCGCATCGGTCAATGCGAGTGAAGGCGAGTGTGTACATGCGACATTTCACACGCCCTCGCGCTAACTAGCATCGGTCAATGCGAGTGAAGGCGAGTGTGTACTTGCGGCATTAAGTGTGTACGCTACATAAGTCCCTAAATCTTAAGAAATATACTCTGGATTCTGACAAAGCCGATTCACCAGAATTTTCATAAGTTGTATAACAGCAATCAGCAATAAGCGGATTCGATGCCAAAGGGTGGGTAGATACATCCGGTTTTATATGTACATATTATATTTAATATTCCTTTCTCAAGCACGTCACGTCAAATTTGAATCCTTTGAATCAACACAAATAAAATGTTTCCGAGCCCGGGAGACTTTCCGCACAAATTGATACTCGAAACATTTAGCTTGTTTTTAATGGAAGCACCATACATAATTCAATGTAAAATGCTTGGCTCCGGTATAAGGTTTTCATATCAAAAGGATAAAAGCCGTTGCGGGTAAATGTGTTTCTACGACGACGTATAAAATCTCGTTTCATTTTAAAATGTCATATCACAAGATCTTTACGTTGAAAGAATTTCTAATGTGTGATTACTGGTGGTTATGCACAAAACGGAGAAAAGAATGTATAAAGGGATTTCTTGTAGATTAAATGCATTGTTTATGAAGCGTTATTGAAAGATGATTGGAGGCTTATAATTGGACTTACACATTTCATATCATTTTACATGTTTGAGAAACATACCGATATGGGGCTTAAGTAACAAAAAAATATATATGAACATACAAACCATATCTAATTCCTGGGAATGCCTTACCGTCCTTTATTTCGATGGAATATAAAAAAAAATTCACCATCACTAACTAATAGCCAGTAACTAGTAATGTTCTATAGTTGGGTAGTATATGCGTTACTCTCCAAAGGCTGCTGAGAGCGACACAAAAAAACCTTTAAGTTACGTTCTAAGAAATTTGAATTATTCGGTATTGCCCCGAATAATCAACTCGACGATCTGACCCAGTCAGATGAAATGTGCACCGAAGAAAACGAGGGGCATTTTTCCACGAATTTAAGCTACATATTTCGCCATGCCTGTATGTTTACCGTGCTCCCGCTCGTGATTCGTTCGTCGTACGAAAAACTAGTTTATCCGAAACTTGTAGGGAATTTAGTCCTTTACTACTTTGCCATGTAAATATGTCACCTATTTTTAATAAAAATGGTCGAAAAGCTTAAAAAACGGGGATAATCTCCTAATTTTTTACACTTTGCGCTTATTATTAGCAATAAATAATGATTTTACAAAAAAATTGTTCAGATAAAGAAGATAGAGAATTTAATTCTCTATAAATTTGGTTGTCTATAAATTTGGTTCTCTCCGTTTTTAGCGAGAAATACAAAATACGGCTACAAATCGACAAAACAGAAAATTCAAAATTTCGGGGACACGTCATATCAAATTTTGGTCTAAAACTGTTCTGTTGAAATTTTGTCTCTGACTGTGCTATTGTATTGGCACAAGAACTAATGAAAGCTCGAGATAGAGGCTTCAATTTATCACAGGCAATGAATTCAGTTCAAGATGTAGCATACAAATTTTAAGCTCAGCACCTCATCGTTCGCTATTTTTAAATATCCATAAAACACAAAGGTCATGAACTGTACAAAAATGACCTTAAAATCCAACAAATGTAACACTTTAGGAAGTTTCCTTTTGCGAAAAATTCAAAACAAGGAAACTGCAAAAGAAAATTTCGAGTAGGAGGTAAGAGCGTAGTTTTTGCTTGCCCTCATTCAAAATGCATTTAGGTGCGTTTTTAGGTGTAGGTATTTGCTGTAAGTGGGCTACGATAACAACGGAGAGTAAAACTTTCATTTCTGAACGAAGGAACATAAATCTATACCAGTTGCTTGTAGCTTAAAGTTTCCTCCTTTCAGCACCTACTTAAATACTTAGCTTCCAAAAAAGAAACAATTTAAAATATTTTCCAACATTAGCTGTCTGTAGCAATGAATCTCGTCGCGACAATTTTCCAAACTTTTATCTGAATTTCTGCAGTAGGCGCATACCTACTACATGATAAGATGTTCTATAAAAATGCTTAAATTCATAGTCATCCTTCCTAATCGCATTTTATCACGACCACATGAAACTTTTAGTCTTGAATCCTAAAGGGAAACTTTTACTCCTCCTCTGCGGGCTTCTTGTTTTCGAATCGACACCACTTCACCATCCGCACTCAAAAAAAGATTACGTGGGCTTCACAGGATTTCTATGTCGTGCTATTTGCTATGGCAACACGTCTTTAACGATGAATAGATTAGAAAATGTTATTTGAAGTGAATAATTATGTTAAACTTAAAACCTCATAACAACAAAAATATTCGTGCAAGCCATCTTGATTCGAGGATTGTAAATCAAACGCTTTCGCATGAATTGAATGTAATTATAGTGCGACCCCGCAGCGGATGAATGGAAGGAAAAATATCCGGATTCACAAATGATACTATCGAAAAAAAAGGATGTTCAGGTGGGAGGGATTAATAAAATCATGAAAACGCTTTTAGGCAATTATCTGAAGAACTCGTAGAAGTAGAATTAATTCTATATTTTAGAAGACCTAAGAGATACGACGAAATTCGTGAAAGCTTATGTACTCCATTTTTCCCACACCTCCGTAAGCCAATCGATATATGCAATTCCAAATTTCATCTTTCTGGTACAATTGGTTCGTTCTTCGGCCAGTCTTTTGCATATTATGGATATGCTATAATTTACCTACCTGGTAAATTTCAAATAAACGAAATGATCGTTATTCATGCGAAAGCTCGATTTTAGCAGATTGTCCATAAAATATCAAAATAAATCAATTCAACCTACAACTGAATATCCCGTCCTATAAATCCCAAGGCATAATAGCGATAAAAATAGCCTTGCTGCGGTAACATAATATCCACCCTTGAGCAAACAATGTTATTCGAGTATTACATACTTTGAACGCATTAGAGCCCTTCGGAAAGACTACCACCACTTACAGACAATCTTTTGAACCCGAGATTAAATTTAAAACGAAACTGATCCCGAGCCGATTTCGACAAAATCAATACAGCAGCCAGATAGGATATTAATTAACTGTGTTAATGTGCTTCGGAAATAAGCTCAGAGCCTATAGAATACTTGTTCGTTCGCCCTCGTATAGGTTTCAATAATTCAAATAGAGTTCAAATGGTGTGTTCTCGCCGAACCCTGAAGGGTTTCATATTTCCGGAGCCTTAAATTAAAGGAAATCCCCAAATGAGACTTGAAAATTTTCGCGTTAAGCACCGAACCCGAGAGGACGGTTTACAGGTTGTTGCTCATATTAATTATTTCGGTTCATTACATTCAGAAATTTTGCCTTGTCGACGATATTTGTGCGAGTTTCTGCCGCAGGCATTTGAATGCGAGATTTCATTGAACTTGTGGTGAAATTTAATCGGCTTTGAAGGGTTCTTGCGGACTTTTTTAGATGACAATACATTTTTAACGACCGAATTTCTTCACTATTATGTCCGTCGCGGCAGAGAGTTATTATTATTATTAGTAGGGCTCCTGTATTTAAAACATGGCGAGAGTAATAACAAACAAAGTTAATGAGACTTTGGGGAGTACCTACTCACGAGGGCATCCATGCTCGAATTCTATAACATCTTTTTATGGTTGTCCTCACACTAATGAAACATCTTTTGCAACTTCAATAATTCAATCTCAACTTCAATCTTGATCTATTCACTCATCCTTCAACGAACCAAGTAATATCTATTTTATTTAACGTGTAAATAAACACCTTCACTATAATTTCACTAATAGAGTATGAAAAACTATTGGCATATGCAATACTCCGTGACAGAAACCGCTATTTCGAAAAACTCGACATAAGCATAAGAGCGATGATGCAGAGCGGAAACGGAAGTAAGTTTCTTATCATTGTAATCTGTGTGGCAGCACTGATGTTTCATAAGGTAGGAACACTTAACCTGTTCCATATCTAAGATTTTAAATTTTATCATCAAGGTGCAATGGACTTCCTAAGCGGAGTGCTCAAGATATTTTTACCGTGTCTTCCTTTTTTTTATTTCTAGACTTTATCACACTGTTTTGTGGCATACAGTTTCGAAGATGATGCTCTACACAAGAGGACTATAGATACTTTGAATTCAGTAGACACAAAGTTGAGATCATGTAAAATATTGCGAAGTACATATTATGAACGGTTCGCATTGAAAGTCTAATCGCTTGGTTGAAAGATACAAAATGGCATGAGATTGAAACAATGTGTAAATCGCAATCATCCATCATGTGTGCCACAACGGTGCTTGAATGACTGAAAAGAAATTCTATTTTTCGCACACTTAATTTTTGAAATCCTATAGGTATCAACTATTTCATGGAAACTCTCTTACATGCTCTAATGTACTTTGTGATATAAGTCAATTTTCCACCGCAATCATAACACCAATTTCCTGGCAACATTTCTTGAAGATTCTGCAGTTTCCTCACATTGTTTTCAAGCGAATAGAAATTCTCAGGTGAGTTACTAGCCCCCTCTACACCTTTTAACCACATTTCCGGTTGGTTGTTCCGTCTGTATCATGGCTGTGATAGGTAACAAAACGATCTGAATTACATTTAGAGTACTCCAAATGGATTTCGTTACGTAAAGACACAATGCTAGGAAATTGCACAATTATTTATAGAAAAGTTGTGTTCAAATTGATTTTTTTTCTTTGCTTTACGTTGTATTGTAAATAGTTGGATCGATGAATTCAAAACAATTTCACATTCATCACACTAAAGTTTTGAAACGTGAACAATTCAAATTGCTGACCCTTCAAAGCCCATAGGATCAATGCTAATATTCTTCATATTCTCAAAGGCTCGAAGGGACCGTTCCCTATAAATAATTCCGCATAAACGGCATTGTTTCCTTCTCAGTGGTTCTATTGAATCTTCACTGTTTTGCTTCCCAAGAGTAATGATTTTTTTTTTTTTTTTTTGTAGAAATCCTAAGTAGAAATGAGGTGAAAAGAAAATCTGGAATTTCTTCCTTTCAGAACTTGGCAGACTTAAAGTCTACCAAATAAAGTGGGTCATATTAAAAACAGAAAAGATCTATTCTTGTTTTATGAAGGCCCATTTCCCATTTAAGGAATGACTACATTTTATTTAAGGTTATCCGTGGGAGCAATACCGTTACATAGTATGTACCATAAACAACTTATAGGTAGCATTTTGATGAAAGCTTTCGAATGATATTCTACGCTTTATGCCATGAAATGAGAAATTCTCGGTGAGTGCGACACCGCTGAGCTTGACGACTACAATTGTTGAGAAAATATATAAATATTCATAGTATTATAGATAGTTCTCCGGCTAGACTGTAGAGCAACTATAGCGCTCATGAAGAAAACGATTGCTGTTACCTGGATTTAATCATAGCACTATGGATTGGAAGAAAAGTGAGCTTGGATTCATAGGTCACTATAATTGAAGTAATTGTTAACAATGTGTATACAGCATCATCATCTTTTCTTCTTTTATATGAGGAGATGTCCGAGCAAGACATGGACAAGGTTTTACTACCAGTTGTTTTTGATTGTAGTTCCTATACGAACCCTTCTGGCACAGTGTTCCTCTTATAGAGAGCCTCGTTGAACTATTCTGACTAAGCGTTTCACAAGAAAAACAATACTGCCCACTGGTCAGTGACATTATTTTGGATAAAATGTACGGCTAGGACCGCAAAACCCAGAGAACCTTTACCGAAACAATCATTAGACGGATTTATGGAGTTATCTTAACTTAATCTTGCGTGAAGCACTGCTTCGACATCGCTCCGTAAGCTGGACGGATCCAATTGCACTTTACTGCCATCGGGCTGTTCAAATTAATTATATATTTCACATTAAAATTTGATAGGTTAGATAAAATGGAATGGAAGCGTTCCTAGCTCACCTTTACCTGCTCGCCAAATCTTATCAGTCACAGTTTCACAGTTATCATTTTTTTGTTTAGATACCGCGTATGTAATCGTTTATTTATAAGCTCGAATTCGTTTGTAGGAAATTATTTTATAGAAACCAAAAAACAAGTTTATTTTTCTTTAAAAGGTAAACAATATTTTTTCGGAATGGTCTCGACAACTGTAATCAAGCAAATATTACAACAAAAGAAAAAAAAACTTAGCTCAAAAAAGATTAATGGAAGTTATGGATGATTCTGTTTTGGATGTATGATGACAGGGATGAACCGAAAATACTTAATCACATTACGTTTCGCTCAAAGAAAACAAATAGCTTTAATGTATCTAATGAGAAAAAAAAAATTTCAATAAACATTTTCAAACTAAAGAGAACTGAAAAATCAATTAGGCCGCGTAGAGTGAAATGACCATTTCTCTATACGACCACCAACACCTACTCTGCCCGTTACGACTTGAAATTAAGCTGACTTGTTGCTCACTTTGCGAAAGAAAAAACTTGAGATGCTAAAACTTGTTCAACGTTATCGTATAAATATTTGCATACCAGTTAACGAAGTTAAAATACCTGAAGGAAGATATTACGATTTAAAAGTTGCTTAGGCTCGAGACTCGCACTATCTTTTCAAATGGAATTTCAGTACACACCTCACAAGTACACTTCAAGATTTCTGTTGACACTCTGATAGTAGTTTTTGATAAAGTATATCTAGCGTTCAATTGAATTTGTAGGGGTCGTCGGAACTCATGTTTGAATTATCTTCAAAATAAATTTTCCGAGTTAAATTTTTTTATTATACGGTAACATCATTGCAAAGGAATGTTTTGCGTTTGGTGCGATGGAAAAAAAAACCGACTATCTCACACCGATATATTGACCTTGTAAGTATACCTCTAATTACTTATCTATCTGCAGATCTACAAAAGAAATATTTTATAACCGCCTACTTTGTATGCCCATTCAATTCGCATGTAGTCCACCTTCTAACTACATAGTTAGAACCTTTATGGCATTTTAGGGAGTCATTAAGGTCATCGCAGCACTAATTACTAATGGTTTTTCATTTATAAAAGTAGATTTTTATCAACGAAATTTATAGGATCTTTTTAATTTACGACTTTTCAATGGACAATTTACTAAAACTGAAATGACGAATTTCTGCTGCCACCTGTCTATAATAATTTATGCTCTCACTTAGGACCAGTTCCTTGCCTTGTCTTGTCGACTGTGAATTAATGAGTTGATTACCTGGTAGGCAAAGAGATATTGACGTTAGATAACCGACGATAATGATGAAAGAGGCCAAGTGACACTTAGATTTAGAACAACAAAGGGACTTATTGTACTACCCTGCTTCTTCGTTAAGAAACTTAACAGTCCTCATTCACATTAGCCAATCTTAGGTGGTTTGATTTCTTACAAAATTCATACCCCGACTGGGTCCTGATTATGAGCTATCCCTTCATCAGAAGTAAGCATGTAGGTTTCTTCACTTCACTCTCTTTGGAGGAGAGGAAGATTATTTTGAAAGATGAGTGTGCACTAACAACTGGGTGACAAATTTTGTTTAAATGTTAAAGAATAACATCAGTTAACAACTCCAGTAACTCCAGGAAATATTGAGTAGCGTGTTTCAATTTAATTTCGATCAAACGTAAAGAGCATTTATTGCATCTAACATTATACGACAAAAATGTCTCGTTCTCCCACCACTCTCAAATCTAGTGCTAAGTTCACGTAATAAAACAAACTTGTAAGTATGTTTCTCGGTTGCCATATGCTGGAATTATGATATAAGAAACTGTTAACTAGAAAAGTTGGTCTAGAACTCCCATATTATATTCAACATATTCATAAAACTTTGTTGTATCTAGTTTGGCCTAAGACATATTTTAAGCATTTAGAATCTCCACATAGTGTCCTACTGTGTCGATAATTCGCAAAGTTTCGGTAGAATCCATAACGTAGAGTAGTAGAGAAATAGTTTTTCATAGTTTTGTACTTTTCGATCAGTCCTACTGAAGTTTTGTATCTACTATTTATTTTGGTATATTTTTACAAAGATCCAATTGCTTTTGATTGCTATATGACCTCTTCTGAGGCATAGGGAGGTAAGGGTGCTCTTCTGAGGTACTGTTACTGCCTCAAATATATTTTTTTCCCATCTACGAATCAGAGTTTTGAGTTTTGCACTATTGAGTTGGATTCGAAAGTAATTAGTGTACTTGAGCGACCTCCAGGAAATCTCTGAATTCAAATAGTATACTTGCTGCTACTATGAAGCTATGCCAAATCCGGGAAGAGGTTCCTGGTATCGACATATTTCAGCAGAAATAAAATTTTAAAATAAAACGCTCGTAGTTATGAATAGAAATATTATATTAACGAAATAAAGAAATCAATACAGACATTAAGTAGGTTATTATCTGTCTTTTCTAAGAATAGGGACTAGGGACTAGGGACTAATAAATTAGCATAATCTTCATCATGAAGTTACCAGAAGCATTCACACAAAAAAAACAATAAGCGGTATTTGGCAGCCTTAAATGCAGGAACTGTTCGAGCAGGCTTGCAAGAAACATTTAATTCGGTATCTTCTTTTCAGAACACTTCCATATTATCGATTTTAAAAACTTGTTCGGTAAAGTATACTCTCCTTTTTTTAACAATAGTTCTGGTGAGAAATTGTAAGCTTCTTTGTGACTCGCATATGCTAGTTCTTAAACTAATTTTACTCTGTCGCGTACTTTGGTTAGCATGTGTGAATTTCATTTATGTTCACATCTTTATCTTTACAGTTGCATACCTGCTATAGGTCACTCGGTGAAAAGTGTCCCGCAAGTAAAGCCAACAAAGCTGGATCGCCCACGTCCATGAACAGTTCTCAACAGAACTCGCAGCGCATGCTGATGTAACGTGCCTCCAATGAACGGTCAGGCGTGAAATCTCTCCCAAGCGATCCCCATCCTAATATCCTTATCAACTAAAAATTTCAGCTTGTCGGAGTTGGCCGAAGATTCGACACGGGACATCGATATGAAAAGCGACAGGCTGCCAATTAGCCACCCACACCCACTCACTCTACAGCAGAACTGCAGTCGCCGCCATCAACCGGCGACAGTCAAACAAGTTGCCCAAATCGATTAAGGTCCACGAAAGACACAAACAACACGAAAACAATCAAAAACAAGAACGTCCAAGTGGCAAAGTTTCTACGAGACGCGGAAGCCAAAGATGTCAACTTAATTTCAAGTCGCTCTGTAAACAAATAATCAGAGGGACCTTTCAGGTCTGGACTGGACTAGGGGGTGGAAGACATTTGTGGTGGTGGTTGAAGGATGATGACTAGGGTGTTCCGTGCGCTACCGTTATTGCAACCAAGTCAAGGACGATTTTATCTTTGCAGCTTGACAAAATTAACGAATCGTGCCGAGCTCCTTGCGGAGCATATCGCATATGGTATGTGTGCTGTGTGGCCTTCGATTCGAAACTGCGTCGGAAAATGCGGGCGGACTTATATGATGGATTGTGGTAAAAAGCCCAGCGATCTGATGGACGTGGAACGTGACAATGGCGAGGAAAAACTAAAATTCAAAATATTCTAGCAGAGTAGGAAAGGAGGCCCAACCTACCTCGTTCTCGGCGATATTGATTGGGGCTCTCCATGGATCCACCGAATTGGCTAAAGGCATCCTACAACTGGCGACGATTCTCGATTTTCCGCTCCAAACAGATGCTGCATGCGTCCGTGGATGATGACATTTATCCGGACAACACTTGATTTTCCGTACTTTGTACTCTATCAATTCCAGCCAGCGAACAATTCACTCGAAACTTGCACTTCCGCGACAGACGGCGACAGCACAGCACTGTTGTCTACGATGTTATAATTTTCACAAAATACTTAAGGATAAAACTCGATTTTCCGAATACAGACCTCACGGTTCACCGATCGACAAATTCACAATCCGAAAATTTTCACAAAATGCACATCGGCTCAAAAAAAAAAACAAAGCTGTCGTGGGAGAGAGAAATGTACTTTTACTTTGACAGATGGAATTTAAACAAGACTGTACGCCC
Source organism: Beris chalybata (assembly GCA_949128065.1). Taxonomy (NCBI): domain Eukaryota; kingdom Metazoa; phylum Arthropoda; class Insecta; order Diptera; family Stratiomyidae; genus Beris; species Beris chalybata. The sequence continues at coordinate 1,885,803 of OX421894.1, read as the reverse complement.
TCGCATCAGCTCTACTACTAAAAGACGACGACGAATGAATTTCGGAGCACGGGAGCATTGGATAATCGCGCGGAATCCGCATTCCGCTGTAAACGATAGGAGCAAATTGAGCGCGTGTGCACGACTTTGTGTGGGAGTGTTCATTTACTTGTTGGGTATCTTTTTCGTTGCGCATTCCCCATGGAAAGAGGGGTTTTAGGGCAAAACTAGTACGTCGATTGGAAATATTTGAATCGAGTAGAATAATTGTCAACAGATGGCAATGGTTTCGTTTTAACTATTATTTCTTAAACCAATTCGATTTCTACTTGATCTCCATCAAGTCTACGACTCGGGCCACGTACAAAGAAATCTCCAGTGACAAAAACAGACCGACTGGACAGGTATCCTACTCCTACACCAACAACCCTGATACCGAGTATTCCAAGAACCGAGTTCACGCTTTGAAAACTAAATGCTACAAGGACAAGCAACAACCAAGAAAAACCCAAACGATTCCTTAAAAACTTAAAATTTAATCAAAGAAATCGTAAAACCCATTAAAACCCATCCATTTGATCATTTCGCTCTTACACCTTGGCCGCTCGCAGCTCAGCCTTCTTCTTCTGCCGCTCGATCTTTCGCTCTTCGGGTGTTTTTCGTAAGCCCTTCATTTTCCTGGTCTGCAACTTTGCGACACTCTGCCGCCCGACATGTACGCGTCCATGGGTATTTCCCAGTTCATCTCGCGTCAAATTCTTCTTTTTCGTCACCTTCAACTGTTTAGGTTGACGCCTAGACTGCTTGTACAGATCTTCGGTGGAGATTTTGGTTCGGCGAATGGAGAAGTCCATTGAAGGTCCGATTTCGGTCAATTCGATTCGTGGCGTTCGTTGACCGGATTTCTTCAGTAGAATTTTATACGAACGCATCATAATGTTCATATCGTCGGACGCGGTAAAGCTGAGCACGTGTTCGATGCCTTGAAGTCGAATTGCGTCGACTTTGTCGCGATGGAATGTATCGATCAGAAGATTTCGAAGACGACGTAGCTCCTCTGTTTGGTTCCATTTAGGACCGTTGAAAACCAGCGCTGGCTTGACGCACGTTCCGATCTTCTCGTTCTTAAAGTCGGCTAGCCCGCGGAAGTAGCTTATGCCGAGCTCGACCATGTCCAGGAGTTCGTTTTCGAAAATTCGGCCCAGGATTAGATTGTCCGGACGTTTTTTCGAGGTTGAGCCAAACATGAATAAGCCGCAGTCGTTTTTCTGCGTTAAGCTAAACGAGTGGAGTAGGAATAGAAATGAATTGTCTACGATCAAAGGAAGAAATATGAGCTTACAATTCAAGTGATGACATGTCCTCAAAAGGCGAGATATCATTGCTCCGGGTTAACACCTTACACAGTGGTTTCTTTAGTTGATAGAGGTCCTTCAGTACTTGTTTTATCGCACCCGAACATTTTCGACCCTCGATAAACACCGTGCTTTTTGGCGGCTCGTGGATTTGTGGTTCGCGAGCAAGCAATATTTTCTTACCCTTGCGCGTAGTAGGTTTGCTGGAAATGGTTGTAGCAATTTAAATAAGATATTTAAAGGGTATTCTCTGAACTTACCGTATTCTTAATAGCGACATTCTTTTTATATGCTATTTTCCGAGTGTTTACTCGATTTCACACAATTTCCCTAACCTCAAACTGTCGACTATTTCACGCACGCTTCAAACCTTCAAGAAGAGGTGGTAAATGACAAATTTATTGACAGCGAGATCTGTCATCATATCGAAATTTAGTACTAGAGGAACCAATGACTAGTGTCGTTGTATGGATAGAGAGAAGACGCATATTTCGTCGGTCTGGTATAAAAAAGAACGTTCACACAACTCTTTACTTCAGTGTGAATTGTACCATACTTCCTGTTCCTTAAATTTCAAACTCAAAAGGCGTTTAATATAGCTGATATTACAATATCAATTACATAAAAGAAAAAAGAAGAAAGGAAACATATCAATCTGGGTAAATATGCAGCCACGTGCATTGTGTATGCGCATTATGTTGAGAGCACGCAAGCGTCCTTCGTTAAAAAAAAGCCACAAGCCAATCGAATTTTTTTATAGTCACTATAGACAGCTTCGATCAAGAGAACGTTCTTTTAAAACAACGGTGAACAACTTAATGCAAGAATAGCAAAAACACAAAACAGTTTATTTGCCCTTCTGTAAAATTAGCAAAACTGCAGGTGTGTCACTGTCCTTCCGACAAGGCGAATTGTCATAAAAAATTATCATGACCTTAACTTCAATAATCCGATAGTTTTCTTAAGCCGTAAATGAGGAAGATTTGCCCATGAAGGGGTTACATAAATTATTATTATATCTTCACTAATTTTTCCATTAAACACAAAATGCGTTCAATTAACATAAAGCTGATCTAAAATTTTAAATGCATCAATTTTCCGATTTGATAACTGTCAAGTCTCCCTAAAAAAAATTAACGACATTTAATGCTATTAAATCATTTCTTTCCTCTACTTTCAATCTTATATAAAAGAAAAAAGATGAGAGAAGCAAACAGATGTAGGATTCCATCTCATGGGAACTTAATTATTTAATAATCTCATAGTTTTCGGTACGGAGTCTGTAAAAAGGCGAGGTATCTTATAAAAAATAAAAGTCATCAAGGTTTCACAAGTTTTACAATATTAAATATTAAAATATATATTTTGCTAAATATTGAATCTGATAAGTAGCTACCATTTGGAAATTTTTTTTAATTCTAAGAATGATGACTGCTTCCTGTAAAAGCACTATCGTTTATGGACGCACTACTCGCAGCTTTTGCGAATTCTCGGCCTTCGGCGTCTGTATTTTTCAACTGTTGACTCCACATATCGGAATACTGACCACCCTGGCCTAAAAGATCGTCGTGCCGTCCGCGTTCAACGATTGAGCCTTCTTTTAGTACTAATATTTCATCGGCATGGATGATGGTGGAAAGTCGATGAGCAATTATAATTGTAGTGCGGTCCGCACAAACTCTGGCCAATGCCGACTGAATGTTTCTTTCAGTTTGCGTATCCAATGCACTAGTTGCTTCGTCCAATAAAACTATGCACGGCGATTTCAACAACGTTCGGGCGATTGCAACTCGTTGTTTTTCACCACCACTTAATCGCAAACCACGTTCGCCAACCTTGGTCTCATATTTATCAGGAAATGATAAAATTCGATCGTGAATGTCGGCATTTTGAGCTGCACTGTATACTTCATCCGTTTTGGATCCGATTTTTCCATACTCAATGTTATAAAAAATGGTTTGATTGAACAGTACAGTGTCTTGGGGTACAACTCCGATCGCCTTTCGCAAAGTGTTTTGTTGTACAAGCTTTATATTTTGTCCATCGATTGTAATCGACCCGCTAGTTACATCATAAAAGCGGAACAGTAACCGAACTATGGTACTCTTGCCGGCTCCCGAAGATCCTACTAGCGCTATTGTTTTGCCGGCTGGCACTGAAAAACTGATATTTTTCAAAACAAATCGTTCCGGTGTGTAGCCAAACGAGACATTCGAGAATTCGATATCGCCGCCACTGCATCGTAAAGCAGAAGCACCTGGTGCATCGATAACTTCTTCCTCTTCTTTCAGCAAATCGAACATGTTCTCCATGTCTACGAAGTTCTTTTGAATAGCTCTGTAGTATGTTCCGAACCAATTTAATGGCATGTACAAATCCATGAGGTAGGTAATGAAAAGGACATAATCGCCAACGGTTAGCTGACCCCCATCTGCCACCATATAGACACATAACAATGAGCCAAAGAGTAATCCAGTACACAAAATAGTATTCTGCGCTGAGTTGAGAATGTTTAGAGTCAACAGTGTAAACCACTCTTCTTTCTGAAATGAACAAAAAATTAGCATTCGAAGCATTCCGCCACGTTGTATATATGCAAAAAGTTTATTTAAAAAATAGAGAGATTCACTTAAACATTACAAAGAAAAGAAGAAAAGTTATAAACGTATAGCGTACCTGATATTTTAGGATAGCTTCCCGATAAGCGTTCACTTCATAGTCTTCTGCACCATAGTACTTGACAGTTTCAAAATTGAGGAGAGAATCCACACTTCTGGCTTTCTGTTCATTGTCAGCCAAATTCATTCGGCGCTGATATTTCGTTCGCCACTCGGTAACAACAATTGTCGAAACTATTAAGAAATAGTAAGAAATTATACTAAGAAATTAGAAGTTCCCGAATACGTACCAATATAGAGGAACATAGTAAAGAATACTATTAGACCAAACCACCAGTTAAACATCAATACGAAAAATATCACAGCAACAAAAATATCGATAATAGTAGGAGTTATGGAAAATATAATAAAATTTAATAGGTTATTAATGGAATCGGTGCCCCGATCCATAACTCGTAAAACTTCGCCTGTTTTTCTTTGAAGATGCCATCGCAGTGATAAATGATGCAAATGACTGAAGAGGTCAACTTCAATTTCACGCGTTGTGTACTGTTGTATAACGATCCAAAGGTACGATCGAATATTGTTTAAAAGACCCATTGTCCCTGTTCCGCCGCCCTGCAGAAAAGATAGTCCAACAAAAATCAACACTAAATCCCATCGAAATTGAACGGGCAGGCTCGTCAAACTGTCCACTAAAAATTGAAAGCACTTTTAAGAATCTATAATTCAATCTATCATTCAAACTTTTACTTACCAATACTTTTTCTATATAGCGGCAGGTAAAGTTTAATCACTCGTCCGGCAATCAACAAAAGTATGCAGATCAATACCCGAAATTGCAGATAGGCATTTTTCTTCGGCCACAAGTATGGAAGTAGTTTCTTCATTTTTTTCCATCCATTTCTGAAAGCCGACGGATTTTCTTCCTAGAATGAAAAATCGAATAAAATGCTTCTCAACTGCGAGGATAGAAACTATGAAAGAAAAGTAGGCTTGCTTGTCAATTGTAAATAATATAAAAACCAAATATTTTCACCATTTATATGATCTTTCTGAATTAAAAGGCCAATAACAGTGACTCTAATCTTACGTCCGTCGAATTTTTGAATTTAAATTTTAACTTTGAAGCGAACAATTTGAATAAAAATTAAAAGTATAGTTTACAGTGCAAATATTACTAACCATCTGATTTTGTTTTTTTGATTGTGATGTTTTTTTTCTACATTAATTACAAGTTAGGTTACAATTCTAAAATGAAATGAAAACATGGAAAAATGACGAGTTTTATGCCCATTTTTGAGGTATTACCTGTGGCAGAAATTCTTCGTCGTCATCTAGACGTGGTGGCGAAAGTCCAGGCGCTTTCAGTCCCAGAACAAATATCAGTAATCCACACACGTACCGCACTACAAACAAAGTCATTTCGATACGATCCTTAGTGCTGCGAATAAATGTCATAATGAAAGTTCCTAGGATGATGAGCTTATGGGCTATGTCTACTCACGATACAAGATGGAACCACCAATCCTCGTGTTTCATATTTATAAATGAAAGATTCTCTGTTATAAAAGTCATTGTCCAAAATATTAGAAGAACTAGACCGTGACCGCGAGTGGGTACCGAAGGCAGAAGATAAAAACGTTCCTTCAAAACAAGCCATATCGAGAACGGATACATCACACACGTGAGTATGGTTGTAAGTATCTGAAAGAAATACCAGAGTTAAAAGCAATTCTAAGCGCAAAAAACAAATCACTTGCCAAAAATCCATACACCGTCCCGCCAGGATAGACCCAGGTCTGTAGAATAAATCGAATCAAAGCAACAGCTGGAAATAGGCAGAGCAGAAATATTTGGAAATTATAAAGCCGACTTCGCGATACATCGACAGTTCGTGTAGCATATTTTCGATACACTAGCAGCTGAATGGTGCCGAAAAGGAAAAGAAATCCGGCCATGACGGATGGGACAACGGTGTCCATGAAGCAATGTGAAATCCCATGGTTCACCCATATTTGGGACAATGTTATATTTGGAGGACAGTACAACATCTTATGGCTGCACCTACTGCTCTTGTTACTAAATCAGTTAATTCCTGAAATCGAAAAAATAGAAATATTCGTATTTTAATTAAAATAATATAAATTAATAATTTTTTAAACTTAGTCTGGGAGGAACTAAAGAAGATACCATAAGTTAGAAACAATACAACAAATATGCTATTTATTTTTAAAGTGGATCAGTTCCTGTCTACAGAACACAACAGTTATGATTTTCTGGAGCTTATTAGAGCCGCATCAAGGCATCTATTATTTATTAAAGTCGTGAATATGGTAATTTTTAACGCCAATATTTTTCTTTAAGCTAATTATGAGTAAAATTCATATTTTTATCGGTCATCATTTCATGTCATTTCATTCAGTACAGTTGTATTTAGGTTTAGGTTGTAGAAGGAGCGAAATGCTACAACCAACGCGCTCTAAAACACTCCACTTCTCTACAGAACCTGACCAGTTTGTCAACCCCTAATGACCTTAAATCCTCGATGTTATCGAAAAAAAAGACTAGCCAGCCATCTCAGTCGCCTTCTAGCGATCCCTGCGTATTCACACAAGATGTTAGTGATGTCCTCCACAACGTGCAGATCACGGCAGAACCTGTATGTGTCCGTCTTTGCTAGCCCTAGCCACATAGCGTGTTTCCCCAGCATACAGTGACCCGTAAGTGCTCCGAAGAGCAGTCGCAGCCTTCCTCTATCCAAAGTTGTTTGGTATGTAACCTTCAACAGCGTTTCTCTAGAGGCTTAACGTGAGTTGAGACTATGTTGCTGACTAAATAGCGCCTCTAAACACTAAACGGCAAGAGATGAATGTTTTGATAGTGCTTCATTGAAAAGAATGTTAAAAATACATAAGACTGAATTAAATTCAAAACCTGATCATTTTTATTTTGGAACTTACAACAATTGTCAATCTGATATGAACTTTTCAGTATTTTCATGAATAGATAGGTCTAATGCAAAATTATGAATTTTTTTCATGCCATACTGTACTAAGTAAAAAGCAAAAAAAAAACCTCAGTTCACTGACATCTGATTTCAGCAAAAGTGGACTAAGCGTGAAATATCTTGCCAGAAAGAGAATCATGATTTCTTATCACATAAACAAAGGCTGATTTTACACACTTGTGCTGTTGTTTCATAACAAGTTCCAAGAGATCTCAAACAACATAAATATCTCGTTTCTAGCGAAATGCATCATACCTAAATTTTTCAATATCAACTTAACTTTTGAGCTTACTAAAAGTTGTTCTTTTATCCTTTCAGACGTACGTTTGAAGGCGTAGATTTCTTGTTACTGAAATATTAAGGTATTATTCTATAAAACAGATTTAAATAAATAAATCTTGGAATATTTCCTTTAAAAAACGGTCAGAAATTTTGATCACGTAGCAGATAAGCCCTTTTTGCGCGAAAGATAACGCACCTGAAACGCCCTGAGTAGACTTCGCTCTATCTGTTGCCTGTGTGGTGAAATTATCTATCCGGCTATTTCTGGACATGATATAGCAAGTGAATCAATTAGAAAAACTATGGGGTTGCTACTAACTTAACTCACCTCAAGTATCTAATTTGACAAAGAACTATTCAACTATAGAATGGAAACCTCTCGTCCGAATAACCAAGAATTTTTGACTGGACTTCGAGACAACCTGAAAATAGGTTTAATTTTTTGTATCAGCGGTCAGCTCGAGCATATCTATATGCTTCATTTTCCTATCTACCTGTTGTCCGGCTACTATCTGGTGCGGTGTTGATAATCGTCAGCTCGAAACCGAACAAAATCTAAATTAACACAATTAGGTGCTGACGAACTAATGCATTCATTGAATTCTACGACAGAAACCCAAACCCAATCACGAGAAATACATAATTTACTTACCTAGTTTTTTGTAAGGTGTTCCAAATCGTATTCACTTTGTTTACTTAACTTAGCGCACTTTTAAATTGACTTATTTCTGCACAAAATATTGTCATCTTTGTCACAATAAAATAAAATTATGCGCACGGATTTAATCCTACGGTTATGTCGCCGTGCGGCAAAGACGTGCGCAACGTAAAACCATACACGAACTCAAGAAAACACTGCTCTAATGGTGTAATGTCACTTTGAAAATGACAACACAAAATTTCGGACAATCACCCCGTTGCCTCGCTCTAGACGGCTATAGAGCTATCGCTATCCTATTTTTTCTAGGTCATATCTTTTCAGTACTACCATATACAGTTAAATTTGGAGTTGAGCTACAAAATAAAGTCTTCTGATGTGAATTTTCCGAACAATATTTGAGCGGACATCTCTGCCTTTGCTTCTGAGTCTTAATAATAATATTGTCAGGTAATTTTTATGTAAAAAATACAAAAATTAGCGAATAGAATCCACTGCTATCGATAGCAAATGACGTCACGACGCTACCTTCCAAACTACCTTCATGTGACGTTTCGCGTGGGCTACAAAAAGGTTGAGAGAGATCCAGATCCAACAGCGTAAAATGTCAGACCATCGATACAAACTTTGTTTACTTTTATAATTTTTGTATTAGAAACGGTTGAATATAATTAGGAACTGTGGTCCAACCAGCGATGGAAATGGCCAAGTCGTTGTTCGGTTCCCGTGATCATGAAGGCTACGTCGGCAAAGAGGAACATGCTGTAAGTAGATTGCGGCCTACTTTCTCGTACCACCCACACGCAATTTTTTCAGTAATCGATTATCTACTTATCTTGGAATATCTAGCGAAAACTGGAAGCAACGATATCCGAAGACGACATCGATTTTCATGAATTGACCGACGAGTTGTCCGTAATCGATGGACTACGACCAGCACCGGGCGGCCCATTCTCTGCCCTTACGCCGTCCATGTGGCCGCAGGAAATCCTCGCGAAATTGGATCAGCCGGAACCAGAAAATCCAAACGATCAGCCCGACTATCGTTTCGACGAGTTCGGCTTTCGTGTCGAAGAGGAGGATGGTCCCGAAGAAAATTCGAAAAAAATTCTGGGCATTCCGTTCATCGAAGATCCACAACAGCGACTGAACTGGATCGCCCACTTGGAATTCTCGCATAACAAGGAGGCTAGCGAGCTGACATGGGAGAATATCGATGTTATTTTACCGCGTACCGAGAAGCTACGCAATATGGTACGCGACGGGATACCACATTCACTTCGGGCGCAAATGTGGATGCGTCTGTCGGGTGCTCTGCAAAAGAAATTGAACTCGGAGGTATCGTACAAGGATATAGTTAAGACATCCAGTAATGACGCCCTAATGACATCGAAACAAATCGAAAAGGACCTCTTGCGTATTTTGCCAACGAATGCATGCTTTAGTAGCCCGAGCGGTACGGGTATTCCACGTCTTCGTAGAATCCTGCGAGGAATCGCTTGGTTATTTCCGGACATTGGCTACTGTCAGGGAACAGGAGTTATTGCTGCAAGTTTGCTTCTATTCATGGAAGAAGAAAACGCGTTCTGGATGATGGCGACAATTGTTGAGGACTTGTTACCCGCCTCATACTATTCATCGACGTTACTGGGCGTTCAGGCTGATCAGCGGGTTCTACAAACGCTAATTTCAAATTACTTATCGCTGGTGGACGACACGTTAAAATGCCACGATATCGAACTCTCGTTGATAACCCTTCACTGGTTTCTGACAATTTTTGCCAATGTGGTCCACATGAAGATTCTCGTTAGGTTCGTATAAGTTTAATTTTCTATAGCAACCACTTTTCATCGATTTTGTTGTAGAATTTGGGACTGGTTTTTCTACGACGGATCGCTTGTCTTATTCCAGTTAACGCTCGGTATGTTAAAACTCAAGGAGACCGATTTGCAGAACTTGGAAAACTCTGCACAAATTTTTAACTCGTTATCGGACATTCCCGGCGAAGTGGATGACGTCGAAGTTCTGTTCAAGATCTCGTCGGATGTGGGTGGTTCGCTTAGTCGAACGGTGATCGAAACACATCGTCGTCGACACTTGGCCTATCTAATGGCTGACCATGGAGCACTTGTCGGTAATCCGGAATCTGCTTCTAATCTGCCGAAACAGCAACTAGTTCGACGTCAAGTCAAGAAGAACAAGTCCATGTTCCAGGTGCTATTGTTCGGAGGAAACGATGGCGATGAGAATGTCAAAAACAAAAACATCCGCCAGACTGAGATTTTGGTGGATTTGCGCGAAGCTATCCTGAAAGTGTCGCGGCACTTTATAACAATTGAGCCTAAATTGCAGGTATATGTTTCCATTTTTAGTAGTGGCGGTTATGAAACCTACTCTTTCCAGGCTCATATCAAATTGGTGGCTGACTACTCAATGGACAGTCATGCCAAGGACCACGAGAACTACATAAATGTATCGCGAAATCGGAAGCGCCGTGCGAAAGCCCTGCATGATTTCGAACGACACGACGACGACGAACTTGGCTTTCGGAAGAACGACATTATTACAATCATTAGCCAAAAAGATGAACATTGCTGGGTGGGCGAACTGAACGGCTTACGTGGCTGGTTCCCCGCTAAATTCGTCGAACTGCTTGATGAGCGCAGCAAACAGTACAGTTCGGCTGGCGACGATACCATCTCTGAAACTGTAACGGATTTGGTACGGGGGACCCTAGCGCCGGGCATCAAGCAAGTTCTCGAGCATGGAATGAAACGTCCCACTTTCCTAGGCGGACCGTGTCACCCGTGGCTCTTTATCGAAGAAGCATCGACTCGGGAAGTAGAAAAGGATTTCGATTCAGTCTATAGTCGATTGGTTCTATGTAAAACGTATCGGCTCGACGAGGATGGTAAAGTTCTCACGCCCGAAGAGCTACTCTACAGATGCGTGCAGGCAATCAATCAGAGTCACGACAATGCCCACGCTCAAATGGACGTGAAACTGCGTAGTTTAGTCTGCCTCGGTCTCAACGAACAAGTTCTGCATTTATGGCTTGAAGTACTTTGTTCATGCGTCGAAATCGTACAGAAATGGTATCACTCGTGGAGTTTCATTTATTCGCCCGGCTGGGTGCAGATCAAGTGCGAACTTCGAATACTTTCGCAGTTTGCATTCAATTTGAATCCCGACTGGGAACTTCCACCGAAAAAAGGCACCGAGAGTCAACCGCTTAAGGATGGCGTACGCGACATGCTGGTAAAGCACCACTTATTTTCTTGGGACTTGTAATCAGTCGTGTGCTACCACTTCTATTTAAAACTTATCTTATTTACGTGTCTAAATAATTAATGTAAAATTGGTCCATTTAAATTATTTTCTCTTATGCACATAGCATTCGTCTATCTGTTGTACGACTTTGTTTTCCCTTGTTTACATTGATTTTTATTATTTATTACATTTAAAGCTTTATATCTATAATAATTATATATATTTCTATTTATATTGTAAATATTTACATATACAAATATACAACCAAAAGAAAAATACGCACGTGAGGTTCAGTTTCATTGTATTTTTTTTATTATTTTTTCCATAATACTAATTAAAACTAAAGTTAGAATCTAACTGCATACTAAACCTAGGTAATCGTCCATAAGTGTGCCGATTGCGAACTAAAATATAAAAGACAAATTAGATGATCATATTTTTACAGAGCAATAACCGAAGAACCTACAATTCCTGTAGCATCTACACGCGTACCAACAATTTTCAATCGGATTTTATCTTCGCCTGAAATTACGACATCTTCGTCTTTTGATTTGTAGCACGGAGGGTTACCATTCGGACAAAATTGCATGTCTGCTGGAATCGACTAAAACAATAGAAAAGTATAGAATTACGACGAAAAAATGTACAGCTGTACTTACGTGATGTGATATAAAACACGAAAGAGGCCCAATTTCTGCGAACATGCCCACCTGAAAATATAGAAAAAATTAAATATATTTTTAGTCTACATCGTGGACTCTTCGATGACGAGTGGTTCAGTGGAAGTTGTTTTAAACAAAAACTTTTTAATTTCAGTTGACGTACGAAACTGGGACAACACAATGGTCCTTGAAAATATTGTGTTTACAGTTACATAAATTTCGTTGTTTCACTTAGGTCTTCTAAGTTTTCGAATTATTTCCTTCTTCTGAACAACCTGTGTAACTTTTCGTATTTGACCATGCCTCGTATCATAAATCAAAAGTCTAATAGGTGGTTAAAGAAGGTTAATAGTAGCGTGCACACTTCTGAAACCCTCGACCTAAAACGTTCTCCAGATTCTGTCCCATAAAATAATAAAGTTGTGCACATATTTTTCTTGAATTGCAATCCCAAGACAAACAATAATTTAGTACATAGTTGCAATGAAGGACCCTAACAAAATTTGTGCAGAAACAGAACATACACAACTAAAAAGTTTAGTTGACACTCACTTTATTTATCTGCTTAACGACCGCATCCAACACTTCTCCCTTAAACGGCCGGAACACGATTGCCTTATATTTTACGGGATAGACGACGAAGCCCTGACCAGGTTGAATAACTCCGGATCCAATTTGATCGATTGTCGTCACGGCTATCACAAAACCGTACTTCCCCGTACATGTACCTTCAACTTCAGTGTATAGTTTCTGCTTGACCGTTTCGAGTAATTGCGGTCCGAAGTACCGAGGATGTAGCAGAATTTCATGCTCAAGCGAAATCTGAAGGATCGTTTTGTTTAGTTGAGGTTAGAAATCGCGGTAAATCGAACTACTTACATGGTAGAACATTTTTCCAACCAACTTTATTCCTATGTGTGATACGCTGGCAAAAGAAAAGCCGATTCTTATAATTTAACTTCGAAAGTAGCAAACAAATAAATAATAAACAAATAATGACCAAGCGTTGGAACACGGAGATTGTTTGGATCCCAGATTTTGAAGTTTAATGACTGACAGTTTCAGCTCACTTTTTTCTCAACGTTCCATGGATAACTTATAACTTATTTTTATAACTTCGGTTAGGATTTTTTTCATGGGACTAAATTTAAATGCAATTGAGAGTTGTAAGGGTAATAACCGTATTTATATTCATTAAATTGTTAGTACGCACTCTAAAATATATAAAAATCACTTTGTAAATGAAAGTCGATTTATTTTGAAGGCACAAAAATTATAGAAAAAAGAGTTGCATCCGAAATTATAGGCTTTAATTTTTCAGGATCCAAGTCTTGGAGCATACTCTATATATACTATCGCCACCATGCTCGTATAATGAAAACGTATTAATTTTCTAATTGCCGGACTTCTGGACATACACATACATACATATGTCGACCCAATAATTTGTTCTATATGCCAGATTTATAAAATTTTTATAACTCAAATTTATATATTAAAATTTGTTTAGCTTTAGGTTTTAAGTTGCAGGAGTTATAGTACTCAAACGGGGATCGAATTTACTTTACAAAAAATATAAATCATGATAATGTTTATGACCATAATGCACGTGTTGATTAACATAGAACAGTTTAAAATGAATCTCAATGCTTTTTTCGAGTACGAAGCTTAGTGGGTATTCATAATACACTACGGCTTTACTTAAATGAAGATTATTTGTATTTTAATGAAACAATTAGTATGTATTTATATATTTTTCTAGTAACAAGACTATTTTTATGAGTTTATACTGAGCTTACGTACTAAATTTCCTGGCGGTTGTCTTCTATGGTAATCCCAGAACAAACCTGGCGTGGTTCAAAGCGCTGCATCAGCAAAAGCTATATTGCGACAAGTCGTCGTTTGTGCAATGGTTACACAATTAATTTACTATAGAAGCTTAACGTGGTTTAATATGCATATCGAATCGAGTCAAATTGCTTTCAAAAGTAGACATTTATAAACAAGTTGAACAAACGATTTGTTTACGTATATTTCAATTCAAGCAGTGTTTCCAACATTTATTTCCGATGCAGCTGTACAAGGTACAAGGAAAGTAATAAAACAATGTAATTAAATCAATAATAAAGCATAATCGTCAACAGAGTGGAGGAAAGGTAGCTGCCACTTAACCTCTTTTTTCCTAGAGTAGGTTTTTACTTCCAGCCGCCACACCTATCAAGACTGCTTCCTGAACTTTAAAAATCGCAGTACTGATTTGATAGTCTCATCAATTTTTCGTCTGTGGAATAGATGCCAAAGAATAGAAACAAGTCCAGTTCGGCTTGCCCTAAAAATCGCTCGCGACTCTAGGTGTTACTGGTAACAACATCTGCGAAGGACACACAACTGAGGGCTGTAGCTACAAACTTACAAAGCCGAGCAGCTTGACTGGAACACTCTGCCAATAGCACCAAGTAAATAGTTTTACACTTGTCAGGATACGCTCATCAATAATCCTGTGTAGTCAAATCAATCTTCACTCGAACAGTAAATTTTCCAGTCTAGTCAACGACACAAAACCGACGATACTAAATTTAACCAGAACCACATTCACACGATACATTAAAACACCATTTCGGCTTTTACTTGGACGAGTAAATTTTAATGTTTTATCCTTAAAAAAAATAAACAATTTTTCCCGTTTATTCATTTTCTTGTGAACGCAAGCGACCGTTTGGATTTGTCAGCCTAATCGAGAGTTGCTTTGCCCGCTCCACGATTTCCTTTCGCTTCTTGGACGAGACTCCATGGGCAATTTCACCGCTGTAGATGCGATTCTGCATCATTAAAACTTCAAGTTCACGAACATTGTGAACAAGGAACTTCTTGAAGCCGTTTGGCATCATATGACGGGTGCGCTTGTTCGATCCGTAACCGATGTTTGGCATCAAATATTGTCCCTTGAAGCGGCGACGAACTCTGTTATCGATACCTTTCGGTTTCCTCCAGTTTGGCTGTTTCGCACGCACATCGAATATGAAAAGGGAGTAGAAATTAAAATGACAAACGCCACTTAAGAAAATACAACTTTTAACTTACCGCCAATTTTGCATATCGATCGGATTGATGGCGAATGAAGCGCTTTGTGCGCTTCTTCACGATTTTCGGTCTGTAAGCGGGACGAATCGTCATTTTGGTGATAACCTAAAACGACAACAAAACTTGTTAGCACTAATTGCAGACATCGCAATAACTTTAATGGTAAAATAACTAAACACAGCTAATTCGGACATTGCTAGTAGTATATTAATACGAAAATTTAAATAATAAAACGAAAGATGACACGATTTTTTAAAGATTAACAAAATTTTACCCACCGAGTTATTCAAAGGTATATCGGAAAGAATTGCACGAAGTTGGCTTCGAGCGGATTTTGACAGTGAGCTCAGTGCTGACAACAGTTCGGTAAATCGACCGTTTTGGGAAAATGGCATAATCATCGAAATGTCGTGTTTTTTTTAACATTTCAGTTATTTCTTTGCCTATTTGTATGATTTAGAAAGTGCACTCACCAATTCACTTCACCAATAAGATATTCAAAACACAGGAATCATTTATATTCAACATCAGAAAAACAAATTTCGTGTACAACAGAATGGATCAAAAATCACAGTAAAAATCGAAAATATCCGGACAAAATACGTCTTCCGGTTTACTTTAAAAAAAAAAAACAATATTCGTGTTTTTATTACAAGTTTGCATTATGAGTTCGGCAATTCATTTCAAAACTACAAATAGACCCCCACGAAAAATTGAGCTTTCCTTTAAAAAAAAAAGCGGAGGCACTAAACAGCTGGATAAGCAGCTGATTTTTGTAAGCTCAGCTGTTTGGTGCGGGATACACTAAAGTTGGTGACGTCTCCGAAATTATGTACAAAAAATTATTGACGTTCCGAGTAATTTCTCCTCAAGCAAGGCGAATTCAACTATACCGGGGTATTTCTGTGATTGTTCTTAACATAAGCAAGCGCGACATTCTATTAATTCAAGTCAGCCGGTGAGTATTTCCGAGTGTTTTTACTTATTTCAATTAATTATGTTGACTCGTAAGTAATTTAATTAGGAATACTGCAAATCATGACTGTGTGGCAATTTACGGTTTCACCTCTATTTCGAATATCCCGTTAGCGAGGATAATTGATTTTGCAATCGTTTGCAGTTTACAGGGCCTTCAACTTGTATAGGATGGTGTGATGTGATGTGATTTGTGAATCAGAGCACGAAAGAGTTTAATTTCATAATAACGTGACGCAAAAGAGAATTTGGTCCAGCGGTGTACTAGTGCACTACGTGGTTTTCTCGATTAAAAAAAATCTTGCCTGGTAGGTAGACAGTTTTCCCGGCCAAAGTTCAGTTATTATTAGAGATTTGTGTCGGTTGTAAGTGTCAGATTAATATTTAAAAAAAAATGTAAATTTGTTACATCTCGAGATAATAAAATATTCTTTAAGCAGAGAAGTGAGTGTCGTCGGTGAGTTATTGCTTGATCCGAGAACTTTGCGATAGTGTTGTTTGTTCTTAGTCACAAAACTTTTCTAAATGCTTCTCAGAAATCTAAAAATTGTTTAATTGATAGCGTGTTCTCGTGAGTGAGTGGTGGGGAACGGTAATAGATTTGCTAAAAACCGTGCAACTTTAATACTCCGCCTAGAGTGCCCAAAAAATAAAGTTCTAAAAAGCCGACTGGTTTTTATATAGGTAGATCCTCGAGTAAGTAGTTTTATAAACCATTAATCCTTCGATCAATTTTTGGCGGATTAAATAAAGAACTTGTACACGTGAAAATCACTACACATATTTTTGATAATGATCTATTGTGCCTAACTCTTTAGCTCACCAAACACTGACTTCCGTACCATTAAGGGGCTACATACAGCTGGATAGTTAAAAAACATCTATTTCTCATAAAGGTCCTTAATCGAAACTACCATCCTTTAAGTGTCTACCCTGAAAATTTCATAAAGAAATTCACTGTAATGATGAAGTTACAGCGTTTTGTAACCGACCTAGTGAGCAACGACTAACGGTTGGCGCGTAGGCGTTAGCGGTCTTTATCTGTTTGACTATGAGCTTTTTTAATTGCGGGTATTTATGATCTCCTGTATAGCAGGGACATGTTTTAAAAAGTTTGTGATGTTTAGGTGTATACTTGTTCCACTGTTAAAATTCACAGAACCTTGTAATACTTTAAAAAATAGGTATAAAATGGTTGTTCAATTAAATGTAGTGTTATGCATGAAAAAATTCTTAAAGATAGCCGTAACTTTAGCCGTCACAAGTGTATAAAACCCCTTAAAGGCAGCAAAATGAATAGCTAAATGTGGCAATTGCCTAGGTTGAATGATTTGCCAGACATTGAAAATTTTTTGATGAATGTTTTCACAGTACATTTTTAAACCGAAAGTACAAGTTTTCCGACTTTAATATTGTTTAATTTATTTTGCGTGACGCTTCGGACTCGACTGAGTCCTTAACAAAACTGGAGCGGTTTTCAAGTTTAATCCAAATATTGAATTTAATTGTTACAGATAAAGCTACCTACTCAACTACATCTATGGCCATGGACTTTATTAAGACATTCTCTAAGATTCAGGCAAAACACGATGAGACATTTCATTTGATAGACGATGCTATCCGACACGAAGAACATGACCGTCCTGTCCAAGCACTCAACTTGTATAAGCTCGGAATTGTTGCCATCGATGAGACCTTAGCGCTACCGGTTGGCGTTCCCGATAATATCGAAGAGGTCAATGCGGAATGGAATGAAGCATGTAAAATAATTCATAAATTAAAACGAACTCGAGCCGAAGTTGTGCAACGAGTCGGAGTTTTGAGTCAAAAACACGGTAATCTTTTGGCCTCAGGATCCGGTGATATTGATGTTGCCGGGCCAAGCACAGATAGTCTAAATGGCGTGACATCCGAACACAGACCAAGGACCTATACGGAATTGGCACAAGCTCTGCGGGAAATGAAGTGCACGGGTGAAGGAGTGGAATCTCTCGAATTGCTATTTTCATGCGAAGGCGTTAAGCTGTACTATATAAAACCGAATGGATTGGTTACGACGGCATTGGTAAGTTTACTTGCAGTTTTAAATTTGATTTGTTATGTAAAGCGATATTGTGTAATTTGTAGGAAGACTCCATATTGCGAATCGTTCGATTGGATAAGGACGATAAAAAACTCCTGTATGCAACATATTTCATTCAAATAATCAAAAGTTCTGAAGCTGTTCGCATAGAAAACTTCGAAGAAAATACATTCTCGTCTGATCGAGAAGAAAATGTGGAAAGTGATGAGGCAGCAGCAAGTGTAAGCTCTGTGAGCGAGGCATCGGATTGGGTTTCTCTCAATGCAGAACTACACAAATCGAAGTTGGATACATCGTGGATCTACCCCCTGATTCCCGGCGTATCACCCTGTTTTCGTACCGAATTCGGAGCATTCATCTTACCAGATCTCGAAGCAACTGAAACGGGCTCATCGTTTGGTATTATCGTTCCAAAAGAATCAGGAGCCGATGAAATCGTTCTGGAAATACTCGAGGGAATTTTGCACGGAGTTGCTATACAATCAGACGAACCGCGTGCACTTCCTGAGTTAGATTTAAGTCAAAAAGTCTCTTCCAATATTGTGAGAGGAGCCTATTTCGTATCTCAAAATTTGGTTCGAGGAGCCGAAAAGGCTGGTGAATTTATTTCATATTCAACACCCTTTTTAATATCGAAAATGCAGCAGGCTCCGTCAAACGCACCAGTTGTACCAAAGAACGTACAGAATACAGTTGAAGTCGTAAAATGTGTAAGTGGTACAGCTGCAGGAGTAACAGGATTCATTGCTGGTAAAGTGGGCTCGGCTACAATGGCATTGGGACGATTTTTAGCTCCGCACATTCAAAATCATGGCTCAATGCTACTATCAAAAGGATTTGGAATAGATGAAGCTACGGCACAGCAAAAGGTAATTTCGATTTCAGTTCGATTTAAGAATTTCTCGCTATAATTGCATTTCGTAGATGTCTGGAGTGCTAACTGTAGCAGCTGGAGCTGTAGAAGGTTTTGGTGCAGTCTACGCTGGCCTCGAAGAGTCTGCCGGAATTCTGGGCAAAAATTTAAGTGGTAACTCTGTCAAAATTATTGAACATAAGTGAGTTATTGTATCAACCACTTAAGCGAATTTAATAAAATGGAATTTCTTTGGTAGATATGGCTCGTCTGCAGGTTCATTAGCGGCGGAAACGTTTGATACGGTCGGCAATGTTATCAACTTAACTCAACATGTAAACAGCATGACACCGAAAGGTTTAGTTAAGCGTACGGCAAAGAATACAGGGAAAGCAATAGTCGAGGAATATAAACCAAAAATACAAAGTAACAATGTTGTACCAGCTGGATCATTATATCCAGATTTATCCGGATTGCAGGCCGAAGTTAAAAAATAAGCTCCTGTAAATTTTCCAATATTTGTTGATTTTTCTATTATCTTAAGACTGAAAATGTAATTATGATATTACCTTGCGAGATATAACTCTAAATTTTATTTTAAGTTTAATATTAAAAAAGCCTTTAAAGCACAGTTACGCTCGGTCGAATCTATTTTGTATTATAGCTGCAATTAAAGAAAGCAGAAAAGAAATTTAAAAATAAATATGCATAGTCAAAATAAACGAGTATTATTAAAATAATCACACTTCTACAACTGCCGCTGGCATTGTCTTATAATTTTTAGCACGTATCGAGGCAAAGAAATTAAATAACCCAACGCTAAACATACGACCAGAAGCAAATGCATACGAATCGCAGACAAAACGTAATCTTAACGAATTCCAGCCGATCGTAATATTTGAAAACTCAGTGAACTGAAACTCTAATGCATCAAATTGCAATTGAATTGTTTTTTTTGTTTTTTTCAAAATGAACCATTTAGTGCTGATTGGAAAATTGGTTTCAACAGTCTGATAAAGGGCATGTAAAGTAAAATTGAGTTTTTTTTTAAGTTGAATTGAAAATAGTAAAATAGGATAAACTTCTTGTATGAGAAATCCGATTCAGACTTTAGTTCTAGTCGAATACACTTTGCTTTGGGGAAAAAATGATTAAATAAAGATATTAACGTTAGGTTTAGCAATATCGAGTTTTGTATTCGTTATTATTTTTAATTAGTTTATACATCGAAGCCTTATTTAGTTTGAATTTTTTTTAATAGATAAAGTTCGATTGCAGCTGCGATGAAAAATCGGTAATAAATCGGTAAATTTTAACTCTTTCTGTCTTTTTTCTCCTTATCTACGTTTGAAGTGTAACAGTTAATCGGACTTGAACATATTTTTATTTTTTCGATTTGAAAACCTTTCTACTACTTAGAGAAGAGTCGCTTCTCTTTTCCTAAAAGCTAAAACAAAAAGATCTCGGTCAAAAATATTTACATTCAAAGTTTACCCGTTTAAGAGTAAGAAAAATTTGAATTATTTTAAATTTAAACTAAAGTAATTTTACAAATTAAATATAGCTTAATATTGTTTTGTTTTATTTTTTCAACTCTTTTTGTCGATGGTTTCACGTTGCGGATAACGAACGAATCGAATTAAAACCAATAGAGCAAACAATTGTAGCAAACGGAAGTCACAACTCGTACATTAAGTTATTGAGACGATCACGAGTTCGTCTCGGTAAAGAGTATTGCACATTTTGAGCGGTGGCGCTATTTGTGCTTCCATTACAATTTTCTGATGGAGAATTAGAATTTCGACCGGTTCCAAAACATCGCATAGCTGCACACAGAAAGGTGTAAAACCCGTTGGGTGCTTTCGAAAGTAGATTGGTTCGGTTGTAGATGGCACGACAGGGTAGCGGTCGCCTGTAGCTCGTTGCATTTCGCAAGTCATTGTTTAAGTTGCTATTCGCATAATCGAAATATTCCAGTGGTTCGTGAATCGAATCGTTCGGATCGAATAATCCAACCGACGTTTGTCTATTGCAATTTCTATCGATGGAAACAGCCGGCTTAATAATCATAAATTGACTTAGCCGAGGCAACGGTGTCGTTGTAAAATTTGTATTTGTTTTTAATTTCGAAGTGGTGGTTGATGACTGTGTTTGGGTATTGGCTAATTGCATCGATGGTGGTTGGGATGATGCCGGAGATGACGTTGGAGTTGATCCTACAGATGGCATCCATCATCTCGATGATTCCTCGTTGCCACTCGAATCTTCGGGCTTAACAATACGATACGTAATTAAATATTCAGGATACGCCTGGACGGGAAAAAAATCGTTTTAGTATATCAAACAATTTAAGCGTGAAAAAACCTACCTGCTCACCACGATACACAACATATTCTGTGAAGTGTAAACCTCCAGCTGAAGGTCGTCCAATAACCGAATGATGACCGGGCGGTGCATGAGCCATTTTCATTGCACTGTACTGTAGGAATGATTTACCCAATGCTACACGACACAGCAGAAGTTGACTGTCGAAAGAAAAAAGCCATAAAATTGATGAAAAATTTAAAAAGGCAAAAATGAATTACCGCAAACAAACATAACACGACTTATCCTTATGCGACGGACATCCTATACCACCCCCAATTCCATAAACGTACTGATTACTTTTAGAGCTATGCTCGGCGAAATATATTCCAGCTCCAAACATACCACCAATGTAAGCATGTCGCTCGTCAAAACCTTTCTGTACGATTGCATTAATAAATGGACTTCCATGGAATAGCATACGTTCACTTGATTGATGCACGTTTTCTTCAGAGACTTCTTGGCGCCGATGCACATAACGTTCCCATAACTTCCGGTTTTGAACCTTTTGAACCTGCGTGAAGAAAATACAATTGAAATTTTAGAAAAGACAAAACGGTTATCATGAAATTAATTACCCTGATAATATTATAACGATTGAAATAACCGCCAGCTTGCCCGTTGTCGCGATGTTCTCTTATCGTTGCTTGCATTTCCTCTTCTACCGCTAAGAACTCTTTGTCGTCTGTCAAAAGATCAACGAGTAATGTGCCGGGATTCGGATTGCTGCCAAGTTCTGAAAATGGTCAAGTTTAGTCTTCTTCAAACGATTTAAGTTATATTTGCTTTCGCACCAGTCGTTGATCGCAGCTGCGCGATTCCTTTTAAGATTTTATGTCGGAAACCGTACGCCGACACTCCAACCTGTTTCAGATCTTCATGTCCCATTTCGGCTAGTATTTCTAATGTAATCTGTTCGCGTTCGAACAAATCGATTAGATGATCTAGCTGAAGATTGGAAAGAAAGCTAGCTACATTCGAGACCGGTTCTTGGTCATTTATTTCGTCCCCAATGTCCGATGCATTTGATTCGGCGCCTTGAGCCGGGCTCATACTGGATCTAGGAATGGGTAACGGTACAGGAATGGAAAGGGTCATTGATGCACCGGTTGGTAAAGTCACAGTTTCAGTTGTCGGCGATATAGATGTATTGCTCTGTGACGCTGTGTTTAAATTGTTCAATGAGCCTTGTGAAGTGGCCAAATTTTGCTGACCGGCTATTGATGTTGTCATTGCATCTTGCAGTAGACATCGTACATCGTCGGCAGTTGCTAATTCTATTGGCGCCTGACCTTCTTGATTTTTTGTGTAAGGATCGGCTCCGTGAGCAAGAAGTAATGCACACAGTTGCGTTCTGCCCTTTTGCGCGGCTTCATGCAGCGGTGTAAAGCCCCATTTATCGGTGGCATTAACCACGGTCTTGTGTTTAATAAGCAGTGCTGCGATATCCAAATGACCATACGAAGAAGCGTTATGAAGTGGAATCAGGCCGCCTTTGTCCTGCGCATTTACATCTGCCCCATTCTCCAGTAAATATTCGGCTACCTCATAATTATTGTAACCGGCCGCCAAGTGTAGGGGTGTCGAATTTCTTCCCTGTGCATCGCGACAATTTATGTTTTCTTGCGAAACTAGTCTTTGGACCCGTGCTAAATTGCCCTTTTTCGCAGCATCTAATAGCGCCGAGTTGCCTCTCAGCAAATCGGCTACATCTTGATCGCCTTCTCGTACTAAATCTAATGGAGTGGCTCCGTCTCGATTTTTTTTAGTTGGATCCGCACCGTGCCGCAACAAAAGCTTTACTATTTCATATTTACCCTTGGCGGCTGCTTCGTGAAGAGGAGTAAATTTCCAGAGATCAGCAACATTCACATTGGCTCCGTGCTTCACAAGAAGTTCGGTGACTTCAAAGTGACCATATGAGCAGGCATTGTGAAGCGGCACTAGACCACCTTTGTCGGCGGCATGAACTTCGGCGCCGTGTTCCAAGAGGAATTCGACAACCGGAACGCGATTATATCCTGCGGCAAAATGTAATGGTGTTGAATGGCGACCATCCAGATCCCTACAATTTACTGTGTGCAAATTGGCAAGTACTATGCGACGCACCGTGTCCAAATCTCCGGCTTTGGCAGCTTCCAACAGTTGGCACTCGAGCACATCGGTATCTGGCGGGTCCTTAAGAATTTTCAAAACATTTTCAGATGCTAGTTGTGCTGCTGTATATCCCTGCAGTGAAATTATAGATGTGTCTATAGAATATGAGAGCAGCAGACGACACGCTTGAATATTATCGTCGCGGGCACACCGATGAAGCGCTGTTTGCCCGAGCCCATCTAAGGCGTTTACTTTCGCTCCACTCTTCAACAACAAATCCATAATATCGTAGTGCGAGTGGTCCGCAGCGACATGCAATGCGGTTAAAAAGTCTTTGTTCTTCTCGTTCAGGAGCACTCCCTTTCGAATTAATATCTCCAAAATTTGCTTTCGTTTCTGATAAACCGACATAGCAACAGCATGCAACGGAGTATCTCCCGTGTAGGAATGAATGAAATTCACAGTTTCTGTTGTCAAATATTTCTTTAGACGTGGTATGTCAGCTTGTCGACATGCGTCCAAAACACAATGACCCTTGTATTCATCTAAAATTATTAAATTGTTAAAAACTGTTGTTGTTCATATTTAAGTAGATAATTACATGCAATACGATCTCTTAGCTCTCTGGTTGGTGCAGAATCCACAGCAGATTTACTATGACAATTAAGGAGTGTAGGGTCAGCTCCTTCGCTCAACAAAAGGCTGCAGACTTCCACCCGACTTTTAGAAGCCGCCTCATGGAGTGGAGTAAAAGCCCATAAATCATTTGCATTTACGTTTGCGCCATGTTTGATGAGCAGCTCTGTGACTTCAAAGTGACCGTAAGAACAAGCATTATGAAGAGGTACAAGTCCACTGTAAAAAGAATACAATTACCATTTGTCTCAAAAGCAAACAACCGAAAATATACCCCTTATCTTTGGCGTGAACGTCTGCTCCGTGTTCCAATAAAATTTGAACGATACGTATTCGATTATATCCGGCGGCCAGGTGAAGAGGAGTCGAACGGCGACCATCGCTAGCATGGCAATTCACATTTAGTGGTGTAAGCAGGGCCATAAGTCTGTCTTCAGCTCCGGACCGTGCTGCTTCTAATAGTTCATCTTTACGATAATCACCGGTCAGTACCGGACGAATTGTTTCATCGGCCAATTCTAGCGGTGTTTTTTGTTCAGAATTACGAATATTTGCATTGGCACCATGCTGCAATAGAGCAATACAGACATCTACTTTTCCCTTACTTGCGGCCTCGTGAAGTGGCGTGTAGTTCCAATTATCTGTGGTGTTGGGACTAGCTCCCGCTTCGAGCAAAAGTCGAACCACTTCGGCATGCCCGAATGAGCAAGCGTTGTGAAGCGGATGTAAGCCGCCTTCGTCACAGGCTTGTATCGATGCTCCGTTTGTTAGCAAGAACTCCACTACCTCGCGACGTCCATATCCTGCAAATAGTTGAATTATATAAGAGATTATCGTTTTGGAAAAACGATAAGGTTTGGCTCCATTTCAATAGAATTATTTTGGCCACTTCGTCAGTTGGTACTTTCAACCGCTCTAGAAAACGGTTTTAAATTGATTCATTCGAGTAAATACTTGCAGGTGGTGGAAAACGCTGAGAGTTTTTCCCTACCTACTACCAAGTTCAGTTCGATATCTATAGTCAATTGAGTCGATTACTATCTTTATTACGATTGACAACCTGAAGAGCTTTCTTTTGAGGGAAATTCGGGACCTAAAAATAGATCACTTGAACTGCGATGCAGGTTGTATTATGAATATGCTGAATCGAATACATTGATCGATCAGTCATTTACTCTCTGTCCGACCAAGTGCAACAACCTCTACTCGTTCATGCCTCTCCGGGTACAGTGAACTGGCCTAGTGGAGAAGAAGACTTCTGGGCAACACTGGCGCTGGTCCTGATGAGCAATCCTCTCTACGAGCCGAAAACAGTCCAATTGGCCCGGGTTGCCGAACACGCTACATAGAGATTGAACAAAAATGTCTGTACGGTAGCGATGAGTCAGCGCCTTGGGTTCAACTCTTTAGTATGTCGAATGAGACCTTTGGACTGAGTCATTGGCGTGGATATTTCGTAAAAGTGGACCCTAATAAAGACCTTCAGATTCGGACACGAGTGCTACAATCCAAAATGTATCTTAACAAAACTGAAAAGATTTCCTCGACAGGCTCTGAACTGAAATCCGTCAGAAACGGAGGTAAGTATCACGTTCCATATACAAATGAAAAATATTGAGAATGAAACTTGAGAAGTAAACAAATCCTGGTGGCAGATAAAAGCGATATTTCTGGATTGCTTCTTTCCTTGTGTGAATCATTGTTACTGCTTTACGACCTCATTAACAAAGAGCGAACGAGGCAACTCACGTGATCACAATATCAAAAATAAGTTGTAAACTACAAGAAAAAAAAACATTACCTTGAAACCTCAACAGCGCAACGCTCTCTCGACGGTTTTTAATTGAACCTTGGGCAATTGTTTATGACGCTCATGTTGCTCTACTTCATGCAGCTCACAATTTTACCCGATTGGTAAACAAAAATAAAACTATTGCATCCAAAACTGCAGTTTTTTAATCGAAATACACACCTATTTCGAATAAAAAAAAAGTTTTTCTATTTAGCATAAATTATGCGATTTTCGTCAAGAAAATTAGGTCCAACCTGAGCAGTGAGTGGAGGTACACCTCAGACAGTGGCAGTAGACGACAGCCACCGTAAAATTGAAAATGTTTTCACTTGTGTTTGGCCATGAAATGAAGAGCCACACGCGAATGGCAATGAAGCAATTTTACAATTTCGATGTTGTCCATTTCGAGAGTGCTTTTAATTAAATTGCGAAAAACCATAGAGAAACCATGCACAAAAAAAAATGTAATCTTTTTCCTCACCTGCCGCGAAGTGTAAAGGAGTCGATTTACGTCCTGCCGTGTCACGGGCATTTACCGTTTGCGGCGTGATCAGCTTCTTGACAAGGCCAATGTCTCCAGTTTTGCAAGCTTCAAAGAGCTCGCGTAAAGGATCATTGTTCATTGCAGCATCCAAATTTACATTTAGAATCGTTCGACTTCGATTTGACATTTTCGATTGTGACGGGCACGACCAGCGAACAAAAAAAATAAAAAAAAAAACACAATTTGCTAATTTGTTGCCACGAACGATTTTTGTCGTTTTTACGTACGAAATTATCACAATAAGAGCTCGCGGCGATTCATTTTAGCATTTCGCTGTATTTTGCAGGATTTTCGATGATTTCAGGTCGGGGATTTAACAATATAAACAAGCAGCAGACAGCACTTTAATTTTTTCTCTCTAGTACCCGTACCCCCCACACGACAGTCAGACAAAAGTTGCTTTGCTCATTTCGCTTAGAGCTGTTCACTTAGAATTTTTTCATTTGTAGTTTTTAATGCACTATCACGAAAAATGTTATTTTAAACGATCAGCTATGAGTTTTTGTTGACGGGATTTTTAATGTAAATCGATAAAATTGTAAACCGTGAACAGCTGTCCTCCAGCCAATAGCGAACAGAAAATCAAGATGACGGACTTTGACAGCTATTCAAGTTTGACAAATTGTACTAATGTGTGCCTTGCTGTGGATGTTGTTGGTGAAATTTTCTCGCCATAGAAGAAGTGGGATGTTGTTTCCCAGCAGGCACAGTTTCGTATACGGTATATCATACGTAAGAAAATACCGGATAAAAAACGGATAAATAGCACTACACGTAGAATATTTAAGGCGATTCTACGTATAATTTTTTAATATGTAACACTCAGAAGATTAGAACAAACAATTTTTGGGACTAATTTTCTCTTAAACCGCTAATCGTATTACTATACTTGTCGCATTTAGAAACGTGGCTATTCTGAAGGGGTCCGATTTTTCATCCATTCCAATAGCCGTTTCGAATATTTAATAGTTTCTTGAAAATCTTGCCCAATTTTCGGCAATATTACCCTCTAGGCTAAGATCCGCCACCTTCTTAACAAAATTTGAATTCATAGTTTTACTTGATTCAGGTTCACTTTCGCTTTTTCAGGTTTTTCACTTAACTTTGACCGTGTTATCATTTAATTTCGCTTAACGACTGCGCCATGTAGTATTATAACAAACTGTGTTCGTTGGTGTCTCGAGGACGACTGCTTTATGCTCTTATATACTATTAAAATATTATGAACTTATATATAAAATATGAATAGGTTTTTGTAATTAGTTACAATGCGACAATACTTTTTTATACTCTAGATGAAATCATATAGAGTAGGTATTATAAGTTTTATCCAGCCCGAAAAGTTTGTAACGCATAGAACCGAGCCTCGGGAGAAAAAAAGTTATATAATATTTTATGTTCAATTGTGGGCAAAAACCCTAAATCCGTTTGCTGTCCGTCCACGGTCCGTTTGCACTATACATCAAGAACACGTTAGCCTAGGAAGTTCAAATTTGGTCACTACCTGTAAATGGAATGACACATTCGACACAAGTCAAATGTGTCCTTCGTATAGCAGCCTACAAAAGTTATTCAAAAACTTATGCAGAATTCACTATAACTTTAGTATGAGTTAAAGCAGGGATTCAAATTTTTTCAGTAATTAATTTTATATCAAAAGCAAGACTAAGTTCATTAGTTAGAGCCATCCGTCGACTCCTTCGGGTAGTTGTCATAAAAAAATCCTTAAGATACGTGTTCACCAATATTGAACGATAACTTCAGAACGCTTTAAGTTACACGTTACACGTTGATTTTATAATATGTAGTTCCAGCTGAAAGTATTAATATGATAAATATCCTATAAGTCGTTCATATAGTTGCCATACAAAAATTCCGTAAAAATTGCCTAACTTAATTTATGGAACTCACTATAACTCAAGAAACCGTTTAACCACAAATTCGAATTTTGTACAAATTTGTTTTTAGTGATTTCATAGAATTGATGATATATCGAATTGATTTTTATTCAAATTCGAAAATGCTTGTAATTCGTCCATTATTGCCCGGACCAAGAAAATAATCCTGTTAAATAGAAAAAAATTATGTGTATATGTATTTGATTTCACAGTAATATTTTTTCCGGAAGATGTTCACCAAACAGAAAAACCGGATGGGAATTTTAATGTGTTTTCATTCGCTTGGATATTTTTTTAAGAATTACGTGCTCATCAAAAATATATTGACTATCTCTCAGAGCGATTTGTTTCGAAAATCTTGCATTTTGTTAAGTACCGATTTTCTGCAAGCAAAATAACTAACGAAACGTTCATAAAGTTTATCTTCTCGGAATGCATATATGCTTACCTACACATACATACAAAATAATTATGCATTTTCCAACATGGCGTGGTAAAAATATGATAACGCTCATAAATTTTTAAAATATAAAATCTCCGCCCATTAACTCACCCCCTCAATGGAGTTCTTTCGTCGCTTTTGGCGGTCCAATACCACTTCATTTTACTTCATAGATGTAATCTACACAGAATTGCGATGATGGTTTTATTCAGGATCAGACTAGGTATCTTTTTTTTTCCCTGTTCCCGCATAGAATAACAGCAATAGAAAAACGGACGCATGCGTTTTAGAGAATTTTTCCATATTTCGTAATATAAAATCTTACGCCCTTTCAAGCAGCCATAAATGTGGGGAAATTGAACTTCCACCCGGGGATGAATATTACAACTATGTAATGGACTTAGGGTTACCGTATCTATGAAAATAAGATAAAAAAAATGTTTTTATTTAAATATGAAAAGTACTATACACATTTTCACATTTTAGGGAAATATTATGTATCTGTATGACTGATTTCTGTTCAATTTAAATATGAATAAAGGATGCTGGAAAACAATCCGGACAT
Organism: Beris chalybata; assembly: GCA_949128065.1. Classification (NCBI taxonomy): domain Eukaryota; kingdom Metazoa; phylum Arthropoda; class Insecta; order Diptera; family Stratiomyidae; genus Beris; species Beris chalybata. Next base: position 1,856,639 of record OX421894.1, on the reverse strand, counting down.
AGCATGTCTTTTTGAAATCTCTTTGTACGGTTAAAATAATAATTTAGTATATTTTTCAGAAAGTTCTAAATCTCGATAGGTATCTCTGTCTAACAAACTCAAACCCCATTTTCACTCAAAACTTATATGTTCAAAATTTCCATTTCATGGCTAAAGCGTACAATGTTTGACCAAGTGGTCAAATTACAGTAATATAATAAGTAGCTAATGCGAAATAGCGAATTTGACCGAGCAGATATTGCGAGAATAAAATACACTATTTCACATTGCTTATTACAGCAATTTTACCACATGGTCAAACGGTATGTAATACTATAGCCAAACTGATAGATAGATAGATAGATTGGTTTTATTCAATATAATATACATTTCTTTTTAACAATATGTGAGATTTAGTGCTAAGAGACGAAGCTACCGCTTTTATATCTTTAATATGGTATTTAGAATTCGGTACATGTTTTTTTTATTTGAGGTTTGTTTCGCAAATTGGAGCGAAGACATTTTTACAGGACTGATTTTTTTCATATTCATATCTTTAACAAATGGATATCAAATTTTTAGACAAATGCATTCTGCAGTTATCGGACAAGCAAGCGAATTTCAGTTTTTTTGACCACAATAAAAATAATACACATACCTAACTTCTTTTCGTCAAATTCTCTGTTCTTTACGTTCCAGCGTTATGGGTCGCATTAAACTTTACAGATTTTTTCTGCAGTATTTTTTGTACATTATAACCCACATTATAAATACCTAGTAGTTTTTTTTTATCAGTTTATTAATTTTTTTGCAAAAGAAACGGTTTGGATTATGAATAGTGAAATCCCTATACCCATTAAACCAAAATTAAACATACATATACAATTAACGAATTCTCACCGTAAGAATCGCTTACTCCTTTTAATTTAGCCATCAAACAAGTTTACAAAAGGATCCCATAAATTTACGCAGAGCTCACCACCATTCTGGCTTGGGTGAAATTTCCTCCGAAAACTTTCTAACAAGATAATTTAACCCGCTCGTAGAGATTTCTCGTTCGTTTCCCTTTCCTACCCCTTCGCCGCTGCTTCAACCAATCATGTCCACCTTTAGTTCGCTAATACACAAAGTCAATGTTCTTGATAAAACGATAAAATAGCTGGTTAAATACTCATAGGATGGCGAAAGTGTCTATCCATTGTACCTTGAAATTCGGAGAGGATGAAGCCCTCAGTGTCATATGGTTTATTGGTATCCCTTAAAGAGGACTAAATCGTTACATACTTTCGATATGAGATAAAACGAAAATTAATTTCTTATGAAGACGATCAATCAGTAACTGGCATTTTTTGGAAGTAGTGGAGCACTTTTATGATACACAAAAATATAATAATAAGCCACCCCATCGAAGGAACCGCCTCTATTTCATTATATCCTACCGCTCGAGAGGGTAAGTTAGGTGCTTACTTGCACATACAAAAATACAAGTAGAAGGGGGTTTTTATTTGCAAGCCAAAAATATTTTGAATTCATTTAGGGAGGAGATAAAAAGCATTCCTGGTGCCTGTTCCCGTATATTTAGATATAAATTCCTTTGCCCTTTCCTTCGTAAGATTTATATTGCACTTTGTATTGGATTGGCTTATTAGAGAGAAGAAAAATAATAATCAGAAGCTTTTTGGGGGCGATTTTTTTTTTTGTTGGTTGTTTTTTTTTTATGTTTTTGGATGTGGATGTATCGTTTGATGTTACCGTTGGAACATTTTTTAATATTTCATTTACATCAGAGAGTATAAAGAATGTTTCTTTTGGTAGGAAAAAATTGATTTTTTCAATAGAAATACGCACTTCATGGTATATCTGTGTCCAACTTTGTTTAATGGTGATCAAACAAAAATTAGTTATAAAATTCAATTTGAAAGTTGCACATTATACAATATAATCTGAAAACGCTTATATTATCGGAATGGTGAATTATTTCAGAGTTATCTAGCGACTAGAATAGATACGAGTAATCAAGCTATTACACTGCTTGAGCTAGCGGTTAAATTGCAGTAATAAGCAATGCGAAAAAGCAAAGAGACCGAGCGGATCCCGTGAGATTAATTTGAATTCGCTATTTCGCATTGCTGATTATGATGAACAAGCTTCAGTGATTATTAAGCCTGAAACACAATGCTCACGTTCCGTTCCGTCACGTTCAGCTGTCAAAGTAGACCTTATGGTCTGGCCATGTAAATGCACACAATGGTCGTAACGGAACGGATCGGACGAGTTCACCTAAATTTAACTTTTACAGATCACATAACCTCACTTTTCGTGACGGAACGGAACGGAACGTGTGCATTGTGTTACGGGCTTTATACTCTAGATGAAATGAGAGAGTATTAAAAGTTTAATCCAGCCCAATAGTTTGTAACGCATGGAACCGAGTCTCGGACGGAAAAAAAGGGAAAAATTAATGTTTGATATTTATGTTCAAGAAACTCAAGTCCACTTTCTGTCTGTCTGTCCGTCCGTCCGCTTATCTGTACATACGCACGATAACTCAAGAACGCTTTAACCTAGGATCTTGAAATCATGAATGCTCCTTCGAGTAGCTGATATATAAAAATCCTGTAAAAATATCCTCAAATACAATTTACGGAACACAGTTTGACTTCTTTAGTCACGAAGTTGAAATTTTGTACAAATTATAATCATCATAATCATTTCTTTCATCCGTAAAATTCATTTTTGTTTAGATACAATAAATTACTTAAGTGATTAGACATGTTTCCATATCTTTAGAGCTTTGTTATAGTTGGTGGCATGCAGCAATTTTAAATGTTGTATGATTTAACTATAATTTATACTTAAGGAAAAATTTCGACAAAAACCTTTTACGATTAATAATTAATTAACCTACTAACTTAACTAGCTAACTTAACTAGCTAACTTAACTAGCTAACTTAAAGCTAATAAGGCTTCTACTCTATTCCTTATGGAGGGGTGCTAGTTTGCACAAATTAGTTCAACTCTATTAGAAAGTGAAGTTCTTTTAGTTCTTCGGGGAGGTCCTATACAAAAAATCCATAAGAAACGTGTTCAAGTATATTTTCCCATAACTTTTGAACGCTTCAAGCTAGGAACTTGTGGATACACATTAATTTTTAAATGGTTGCAAATAAATCGAGCGAGTCTTTCCTACGCATTCCATTTGATAGTCCTTGAAAAGGGAAATGTTTACGTTTTTCCTCACCTAACGCCAGATATGTTTCTTACTTTCAAGTAGCATCGAAACGAGAGTCCTTAATAAATGACAAACATCATGCACACTCCTTATTCCACTTATCGTCAAGCTTTTTAGCCGTGGTTATTTTTATTTGGTTTCATTTTAGCCTTTTGTCCTAAACCTTTATAAAATACTTAATCCTTGCAAAAACAGTCACCTTTGCAAAACCTGAACTGCGTTTCCATGTATCTATATCTATCTACTTACTCACTAAGATTATATTATAATTCGCTTGAATCGAAAGAATCTCGTGGAAACTACTTTAATTGGTACGTACTTTTATCCATGCAAATATCCCTGTTTAATTACACAATAAATGATTATTATCATTGCCAGAATCAGCAACTGTTCTCCTGTACGGGTACATTTCGTAATTTAAATTAGATTCATCACATATGGCAAACACTGACAATTTCTGTTCTGTAACGAACACACCGGCAAAATAAATTTTTCGATAAGGGAGTAAGCTCTAAGTAACTGGACATTCATCAGACTGGACGATGGGTACGTAAGCCGTACTGGTAGTCCTTTTGTATGCTTTAATCCAATTTGGTAGGATTAATTATGGAATAAATCGCAAAAAGGTATTTACAGAGAAACATTAAATACCTTTTGTCGGTTTCGATTGTTAATATACTATACTACTTGAACTGTCTATAGATATCATAGATGGTTCTTAAGGGCTCATATCACCCTGAAAATCGATTTTTTTTCTATTACAAATATTTATGTCTTACACTTTCAAGAATTATAAAAAAAATTGAATTTAGAAATTTCCACTCCATTACAAAGTTATAGCACTAAATGTGACCATACATCGGTTTAAAGCGGCTTCCTGGCTATTTGCCGCGCCACTCTTAACAGCAGCGTTTAGCATATATTTTTTCGCGAAAGCCGAGTATCATAGAAAACAAGGTCATTCATAGGACCATCTGTGAAAAACACGAAGATAAAAAAACAAGAAAGCGTACAGTACGAGGCTAGAATGGGAGACTAGCCGTAAGTAAACGTTTTACCTATCAAAAACCTTAAACGCATTTTTCTCGAAACTATGTTTTTAGACATGGTCGGCACGATAACTCAGTCAGTTTTCAATATTTTTCAACTTTTTTTTTTAATTTTGCTAACTGTTTTCTCTATAGTCTATCGAGAGCTTTTTTTAATTTTTTGCTTGGAACTTTTTTTATAAATTATTAAACGCAAATTTTTCTTAAAAAAACTGATTTCTAAAGTTAGAAATACTGTAACTTATTTATTTTTGAAAAAAAAAAAAATTACCTCCGATAGACTATAACTACTCCATTCTTTTACAAGATTCTTTTTCCTTTTTGCAAATTGAATTATTTTTAGTGCAGTTATGATGCCGACCAGCAGGCGCCATGGTTTTCATAAGTAGTAGAAGAAGAAGTAGAAGTGTAAAAAGAGGTCGGGTCCAACAAAAAGTGATGATATTCACAGAGTCGGCTTTCTTTCTATTAAATATTTCCACTTACGTTTGTATACAAATTTGTGATATTCATTTTCCCTAGAAACGCGACAATCGCTCGTCGTATAGCAAAATGATGATGTGCAAAGTTTACTTTTTGGTTGCTTTTAATCTGGAAAATTTGGAGGGTGATATTTCTTCGAGCAATTGTCTTACATTTTTTAAAATGTTTTTTTTTTTGATATCATTTCTTTTTGTTGCCCTCTTAACTACTGCGATTAAAAAGTTCAAATGTGTATACATATTAACTTGGCAGAAGCACATCCTACGAATTACACAGTGGGATATTTTAATACAGTCATATTTACCGGACTAAATATACAAATTTTAGTGAAAACTTGCATATATGAAATTTAGAAAATTTCAAAATTAAACAAAATTACTTAAACTTTTGGAATTACCCAAATGTGCTGATTTCGTTAATTTCTAAAAGCCATGATCTCTTAATCGATATAACAAACCGATTCAATGGATCCTTTGGACTGAAGGAATAAGTCATTGCGACTGTAATTGTTTCATCGTCTGCATCGAAAGGAAACCGCTTTGAAATGAATTAACTAAAACCAAAGTTAAAGTAATTTACATATAAAATTACATTTGTCCTTGGCAATCGAACAATGTCTTAGACACCCTCGTGCCATATGCTCTAAATCCCTATCCCAGTGCTGAATTTGAGGAAAAACCAAAAACAGGAATTATTTTCAAAACACTATTCCACAAATACCAAGAGTAACATATTTACAGTTTTGTAAAGAACAGCAAACTTGTTTCGAATTCCATTGTGACCATTGATCAGCATCGATTATTCATTCCCTGGATTTAGCTATCGAGGAAATAGTTTTTCAAAACCAAATTACATCAAATGCTGCATAGAGAAACAAACATTTCAACTTACATAGTAACAAATCAAATGTAGACCACCATCAAATGTAGACCACCATCCTCGCACGTATTATTTAACCAAACATCGCTTAATTCTTTCCGAATTAAAACAAATTAATATCCATTAAGATTTCGAATGACACTTAACAATAATATTGTTGCTTTAAAAATTGTGGACATTTTTAAATAGCTTTTGAATAGCTTTTGAATTGGCCTTGACATATAAGTCTCGACTACTGTGAAAAAAGCTTAAAAGTCGGAAGAACTAATTTTCACAAAACTCATTTAGCTTTTCCAATTTCTTCTTCTTCTTCTTCCAAGTTCTTTCTATGTATTTTAATGAAATGTATGGCGAGCTTATAGAAATGCTCTCATATACACAAAAATACAGATAAGGAGCCCGTGTCCGTGTGAAATCCTTACAGTAAAGTACGTAGTCGGTGCTGAGGGTTGAACCCGACGCACATTCGACCGAACGTACTGATAATTGAATTGCTACAATTCGTTAGGTCGTAAGGAACTGATATTCCTAAATGAATTCACGTTAATAATATTATTGTTTTTGCTTGATATGTCTTTCTTGTACTTCAGAATATGCAACTTTAATGCAGTTCTGTGTGAATTTAGCTGCACTTAGCAGAAAAATCTGCTAACAGTCTGGACGCAACTTTATTATTTTTCCTGCAGAGGTTCGGAACGCGTTCAATTCTGAGATGCGGTGTAGGTTACTTATACAACTGAAAACCTAACGAAAAGTTCTGGATACGGTTAGAATAGGGATTTCATAGGATATGGGGTGGGGATATTTTTCTATCGTTGTAACGGCTTATGTCAAAAACTTGAAACTTATATAATAATTTCTACATAACTCTTCAGTCTTCTGAAATATTACATTTTTTTTTCTCTTACGGGTTCTTTAAATAAATGCTCAGAAAGTTTGCATAATATTTTGATATGTTAAATATGTGAGTGCCGCACTCCCTCTTGCAACTGCTTCCCGAAAAATAACCAATCTTCGCCTAGACTTTGTTTTTATATCTCGAGAGGCGCTATAATAGCTCAACGCTGAAATCCCGAAACAATTCGAAGGTTTTTTTTTATCTTTGGTACGATATTTGGTAATTAAAAAAACTTCTTTGTAAGCCTCCTGGAGGTTGAGAAGTTTAGCCAATTAAAAGACTTTGCAAAGTAAGTGCACGCTAATCATCTTAAGACCAATCAATTTATTCTTTCTGAATGTCTGAACTAATAAAAGGTATGAAGCGAAAAAATTAATAATAAGTATGTGTAATTGGATCAAAGAAAAATAAAAAAATTTTCATTTATGTTACTTGAAAAATTTGCCCAGTTCTCTGGATGACCTGACACGTTTGCCTTAGCAAAAAATCCTAACGCACTCCAGAAAACTAATAAAACCATGTCATCAAACGATAAATTACACCCCTAATGATACCCTAATAACAATATCTCATCCCCTAAACACATTTTCTTTTGCGACTAAAAAAGTCAACCGACATTAAAGTGAGAGGGGTTGAATGAAGACAATTAAATGTGAGTCCGCTCGATATTTCCTTTTTAATCGGGCAAAAAATCGTTTCAACCCTATTTAGCAACACGTCACTGACTCTCAAGGGAGTCGAAAGTCAAAAAAGGAACATCTTTAGGACTCGTCTTTCGGATCCCATTCTCATTCTACTGAATTTAATAAATGCTGTCCTGCCCGTTTACTCGCTCTCGAAGTTCGTTTTTTTCAGCAGCGTAGATAATGTGACCAGAAGTTCGGGGGTGGCTTATATTTTGTTGTGAGATTTATTTTTACCCCTCTGTGTCACGATCTGCTGCGGCACTTTTAAGGAGTATGAGAGGGTAATTGTGTTTTAGGAGAGAGCCGTTGGAATTCAAGGCATTTCAATTAATCCGCTTTTTCCTACTAGTGGGGAATCAAGGACAACATGGCAAGCACGCGATTAAGTGAGGGGAGCACCATGAAAGAAGTGACGATTTATATCTGCTACATGATAAGAATCTGGAAAGATATTATTAGAATCATCACTGTTCTAGGTTAAACACCAATTAAAAGTTCCTTAGCGATTAGACTATTAAATAAAATTGGTTTGGCGCGAAATAAATCTAGATCCTCAAATATACTTCTGTAAGTAGTAGCCCAACGTTTTTACCGATAAAACAAGAAGTTCATGTGAAGTTTATAATTTGAAACGAACCAAACACTGTCTATATCGAATCCTTTTTTCTTTATTCAAAGTACCTTACAGACCGTCATTAGGGTTGACGATGACAAAATCAGGGCATCAAATTGTAACTCCAAATGTAATTGAATGAATAACACGTGTTCATTCGAGCCGACCCTTAATCGGTTATATGATTTTCTCTCCCTTCAAGGATAACACTTGTGACTGCACTTTGTTCATTGTCATAGGCAATAAGTAGTCATAGGTTATTTGTCAACGCAACTAAACATATTACATTAGAAGTTTTATGAGAATCGAGAACAATATGTTTATAAATTATAGGGCAACCGAAGAGTCTTTGATATGCGAAACGAATTAAGGGGTGGTTTGTTTTTATTGAACTGCAAATGTTGCAGGTGGAATGGCGATTACTGGGTTTACGGTTTTTATGGTATTTGATTAGGGGATGTAAGTTTTATTTAGTAATGGTTGGTTAGAGACGGACACTTATTAATCTTTTTTCGCATTACTTTCTTGGATGAATAATATTTTTTATACCAAGTCATGAACCTTACTTTCACAGGCTATCGATTAAACTCATTTATACCAACCAGCTTATTTTTTGTTCGTGATTTTAAATTGGAACAGATCATAATACATTTTACTTTATTATTTTTTAGTAATAATGTATTTATTGTATGACGCCCAATGCATTTCTTTTGAAATTCTTCTAGTTTTTCATTTCATTTCCTTTCAAATATATTATTTTTTAACATAATGCGTTATATTTGCAGGGCTTTGCGAAAAATCCTGAAATTAAATTTAACGATTATACAGAAGGACCGAGGAAATAAAAACCAATTCAAGATCTAAAAGATATGTTGGTATTCATGAAAATGTATGCAACCACTTTAAATCCGCTCGGAGGTAGAATATCAAAAACATCTTTTTGATTATACCTACATATAGCACGCGGAAGGAAACACCATTTCAATATCTTATCAGTTCTACGTACTCGTATATGAAAATCTATGAAACCCCCTTACACCATCTTAGGAGTTGAGTGTACAAAAATTCTGAAGACATTTTATAGGCATATATCATATTTTAAGTTTCAAGCATAAGCCGTTCAAGATAGGGGAAAAACACAACAGACCCCTTACGATACTACCACTATTAAAAATTAATAAGGAAGTGCCACCGCTATAACTCTATTTATACTTTAGGTTTCACTTTTCTATTAATAACGAATGTTGAGATAAAAGAATAAGAATATTTTTTTCACCGTCTCCCACCATTTACCCCCTTACCACTCAATTTATTTATTCTGCTATAGGAGCCTGTCAAGACTGTCAAGCCTGCCATTTTATTTTATAATACTATCTTAAGATATGAGACTGACTTTTGAAAAAAAAAAAACTCTTTTTAAGGGGTTATGCCACTCTAGAGCCTGAAAAAATATGCCTTTTTCGGGATTTTTTTTCAGAAAAACTACAAAATAAATCGATATAGCAAAACTGAATATTTATAATACATGTTATTGACTATGTACAGTAATTTTTTTTAAGAGATGAAATTCAAAATGGCGGCTGTGTAGCGTTTTTGCGATGACGTCTCCGTGTTTCCAGGGTCCTGTACTTTTGAATTACGATAAGGTAATCAATTTATTTCGAATTCATAACAGCCACAAGAGTACGTAGAATTTTTCCGATATTTTGTTTGTAGCCAAATGGCGTACTTCTATAGTGAAAAGTGTGAAATTTGCCTAAAAAATCGTCAGAAAAATGTTAATAACGAATGAACTATGCAATACCTATAAATGAAAAATCATACGTTCTCTGATGGACAATATAGTTTTAAAGATATATATTAAAAGTGGTTGAAATTGTCAGAGTTATGTTTCCGGCCAGCTTGAAAAATTTAGTTTTGAGATAAACGCGTTTGAAGTTTTGAGTAGAAAATCATGAGTAATTTTGCAATATGCCTTGTACTAAAATTCGAAAACCGAGTAAATAGAGACTTTTTTCGGCCATAATCTTTTGGGACAGCATTTTTGATGTCCTAGGGGCTATTTAAAATAAAAAAAAAAATTCCATTTCTCCAAAACTCTAGAGTGGCATAAACCCTTAAAAAAATTACACTCTGCAAAGTTTACACATGTGTCTATAACTACAGACAACATTTCATCTTTCTTTTATAATTGGTTTTGAGATATCGTGGTATGAAGTGTTCACCCTCAATTCTACATGACACTGACCTCCCTCAAAATGATATTTCCGATCTATTCTCCTAGTGGAACTTTAAACAATTACCAAGTTTCAACTTTTTGTTATTAACAGTTCAAGAGATATATAATAGAATTTTTAATGTCTTGATCCTATAGCTTTGAAGCGTTTCGGACGTATTTTTTTTTCTCCCCCTTCCTGCACTCTTCACCCATATCGACCATGAAAGTGTGAAAAAAAGTTACTAAGAAGTTACAGTAAAAAAAACTTCTTTCTTTTTTCAAACTGCGGAAAAAAATGATTTTGAAAATCGGCGCCTATAAAGCAAAATAAAAATATTTTCGTTTACTTCAAATCAAACGAAAGATCTGAATTTGATAAATTCCCGGAAAAAACCTACCCACCACACCGTCAACAAGGACCAGAAGTGTCAGTAAAAGTCTATCGGCAACCCTGCATCCCAGCATATTTATAAAAGAGTAGATACTTTAGGAATTATTAAGCGCCGCCTCAATACACGCAAATATGTACGTAGCGTGGGCGAGGATATAAAATGCGAGACTGAATGGGGGAGTTGAGTTCTTTCAGCTATTACAAATTCTGTACGAGAAGCAAATCAAGCACAATTACAGCCGCGATTTTCCGTGTCACGTACGAAACGAGCTCATCTGTCTGAGTACCTACATATATATTTTGAGGATGCCGCTACGAAAAGCTCCCTACAGAATCCTAGCCACCCTTCACCCACTCTTTGTGGTCCTTTTATGGTTTATATATGAAGGATTTTGGTTATGGTATTGGGTGGTAGTTGGGATGGTTAATTTTGTGGGTAAAGCTTCATTCTTCCTCTTGCTTAATTCGTTTTTCGGCAAGTCGGTTTTTCCAGAAAATATGAAGATATTTGGGACGTACCACCGTAAAGAATATAAAGTGAAATTCGGGAAGAGTATTCAACACTTTAGGTATATGAAATCTGCTAGGTTAAAACAGAAATGAAACAGCCAGCCTGGGGCTCAGTTTACGAATAAAAATTTTATTAATAAAATTTGTTAGATGTTTAGTAAAGAAGTAAAGCGATCTTAGTGATCGTATTACAAGAGCAAAGATTCATCATACTGTATACCTAAGCATACTTAGGTATCTTGTGTTTATCTATTAATTTACTTACTTACATACTTACTTACTTGGTTGCAAAAGATTAACAGTTTATAAATTATTTATAGCTCAGATTCATTCCGATATAACAAATTGCGTATTCAACATAACATAACATTTATTCAATATCAATAACATTACTAAACAATACTAAAAAGGTTGCATCTTAATGTTTTACTTTATTATTTTTTAATAATAAAAAGCTCTCATGCCACTTGAGATATTAAGTTGCAATTTTTATGGTGAACGTCTACGAGTAATATCTTTTGGAGGAGTGATGGTTTGAGGGGGTATAAATGAAAAAATTCTAATTTTAATTTCTCGAAACCCGCAAATGATAGAAAGCTAAAAACTCAAAACTGTATAGAGCTATTATAGAGACATTCCAGAAAAATGAATTTTGATAGGGGTATGTGTGTGGTGGTTTTTAATATCTTACAAACGGCTTACGCTAGAAAGTTGAAACTTAGTATGTACCTATATAGGTATGTGGTACTAGAGTAATCAAAACTAAGTAATTAAAATTAATTAAAAATCGTCCAACAATATGTGGCACTAGAGTAATTAAAACTATGTAATTAAAATTAATTAAAAATCGTCCAACAGTCTGGATGCAACTGTATTATTTTATGGGTGGAAGCTCGAAACGTGTTTATGATGAATATGATGTATGTATTATAATATAGGTAGATACTAAATTGACTTTCTGTTCTCATCCTTTCTGGCTGGAATTAATATAACTCAAACTTCCAAGTCTCGATATTCTTCGTACAAAACTTCGAGTGTTTGATTCTTATTTAAAATCCTTGTTGACATACCGCATAAAAACTTAATTGTCTACTGCATGTATTTTAGATCTATCGAGATAATTAAGATAAAATGAATAAAAAGGTACTAGAACTATATTTACTATTCTATAAAATTGTTTAAAAATTATCTACAGGCTAAGTATTCATTGCAGTGCAAATGCTCTTTCAACATTGAATTGGACCCATCCTTTAATTTCATGTGGTATAAGACACGAACATCCATTTTTTTTAATATTTGTAATAATTCTCGAAATTAAATAATATTGCAATGGAACGCAATGAAATTTCAATAAAATGAAAACGTACCCCATCACAAAGTAAACCAGGACGTTGCCGAAAAGGACGGTGAGGAGCCCTTGTGGCGAATAGCGCACCACTCGCTTTTCCTGGTTTCCACCAATTATTTTCCTTTCATGAGTACAAATTTAATTAATAATTTTATATTGGACTTGTTCGAGTTTGTTGTTTTATGACTGTTGTTTGTGGCACCACTTCTGGGGCTGCGCTGAGTCCTTCCACCCGCAATGGAGTAGGTGTGTTTTCTATATGTTGTAGATAGGTATACGGTGCGTTATGCATCGAGGAAAGCCACTTTTTGCATCTAGAACTGAAATTTATTTAGCGAAATTCTATGGACTATGGCCAATGATGTTTGGGGGGAGGAAGAGGGCAATCTAATTAGATATTACGTTACGAATATGCCTCACGTTTGCAATTTTCCATTTTGTGGTTTAATTGAAATTTTCGTGGAAATGTAGGTACCACAACCCTGATCCCAGTGAATGGCTAATCTTTGTTTGTTTGTTTGTTTTATAACACGTCAAGCACATTTTATTATTGCCTATTCGAACATTTCAGAGAGCTTTCAATTAGAATTTTCCATTTCGTTATGAAATCTATTTATTGCATATAAATTTGCTTGTATTTCTTTGGATGCTCGTAATCAATTTTATTTATTCGAAATTTTGAAGTGTTTGTTCATATAAATTGCATATATTGCGTACCATAAAAAAACAAATTTCCAATCGCTTTATTCTAGTTTTTATTGATGTTTGACCGCACAAAGTAAGAAAATCGTCAAAATGTCTTAACGCAAATGCCAACCTAAATTAAATAAACACCTACTAATGATGTAGATGATAGAGTAAAATTTTTGTTTACTTCATTATTTTATTTGATCCCGTGGCATACAATATAATCGCATTCAACCTTCGGAGTTTGACTCAAAATGTAGCAAATTTGCTTTATGAAAGCGAAGAGCGAAGAATGTTTTCGTTTGCGCCTTTATGCAAAGTGTGTAAAAAATATCTTGTTTGGCGCTCGGAACCATCAATCCGCGCCGGGGTTTTTTGTGCCAAAATGTTGGCAGTTTTTTTCGAACTCTATTATTTTTTAATAATAGATAAATAATACGAAAGCCTAAAATTTAAAAAAAAAAATTTCTGACAGTCTGGGCGAACTTTATTATTTTTCGGAGTAAAATTCGGGAAGAGGTTAAAATGGCGATTCGACTATTTAGTTGCCCACCGCCACACGTCGATGGATATGCTAAATTTATTGTACTTAAATTTACTTTTTTAGTCCATTAAAATATTCCCTTCAAGATTCTAGCGTAAATCGTTCCAGCGATAGGAAACCGACCACAGAATACCACTATTAAGAATTTTATTTTTAGAAAGTTCTACCATCACTCAATTTACTATATATTCCAAGTCGAAGCTTTCTCTCAATATCGGTTCTTGAAGTATAAAATCGGAATGTTTTCCTTTTCATTCTCCACAACCCTCATCCCTCACCACTTCACCAACAATTTTTTTCTGCTAGGGGTCTTGCATATCTATCTATCTTAAACAGTCCTTGAAATATTAGACGTGAGTGCTTATAAATTTCTTATCCTCCATTTCTATTGTTTACTGCCTCACTGAAAAATTTAGTATTCAGCAAACTTTTAATATCCATCTATAAAACAAACCAAACTTCATCTTTTTAGTGTGATTGGTTTCGATAGATATCGCAATCTGCATTTTTTAGCCCCCACACTCGGGTGCTTTTGACTTAACTCAACATTTTTTTGTATTTATTTTCCTGGTAGGTAGGTATACCATATACTATACATTAGTGATGTGCAAAGCGATTATTTTGCAGTAACGAATAATTACTGAATACTTTCAATTTAATATTCGTTACTAGTATTCGTTAGTACGTTGAGTACTTCGTGTGAGCAAAAAAAAAAAGAAAAGGTCATCCGCTCCGAATTTTTGGGATTTCAGTACCAAACACAATGTGAGAAGCTAAACAAAAAAAAAAGGTCATCCGCTCAGAAGCGGGAATTATTTTTGGTGGTGTTAGTAACGAATACTTTTGTAAAGTAGTATTCGGTACTCGTTTCAAGTAACGAATACTTAATAACGAATAATTACTTTTTGCACACCACTACTATACATACCTACAAAGAATAATCAAGTTTCAGTTTTCTGGTTTGAACTATTTTGTAGCTCACAGACTCATACTTCTAGTGTAAGTTGCTGCTGAAATACAAGTTGTTGCTGCTGAAATGTACCATACAAAATCAAAATTTTCAAAAAGTCATCACCTAACACTTGTATTAAACTTTTTGCCAAAAATATTGACAATGCTATATAAAGGGGTCAAAATTTTCGTTGGACAGGGATCCGTGCGATGACACTGAACGTGTTAAATTGAAACAGCCAATTCATCAAAAAAAATTAATTTAGTATATCGAAGGGTTTGGTTTTGTAGATACGAGCCTCCAAACGGGTTTCCGTCCTTTTTGACTTTTTTCGAGTCTACTAGTCCAGAAATCTGAAAAATTTGCTTCAGAGAAACAATCTTTGTTTGAATCGATCATAATAGGTAGATACTTTATTATTAAAACGTGATAAAGTAAAAAAAGAGGAAGGTTCAATGTACCTATTTAATTTTTTAGAGTGACAATCAATTATTTCGGAATAAGGAAAAAAAGGCTGTTTTGTATGATGTATTTATTATAATATAATATAATATAATGTAATATATTATAATATATATATTTTTATGCTCGAATTTATTAAAAGGTACGACATTTTTTTATAATTAGTCGATTTTCCTCTTGATTACTGCAGGCTGCTGTTGACTTTAAAAGAATGTGAACAATGTACTACGTATAAAATTATAATTTTAATCCACAACTGAATACAATATAATCGTACATATTAAAACACTTGAAAAAGTATACACAACACCATTAGCAGACAAAAAATGAAAAGAACCAACACACATAATTTATCCTGAAAATCCTGGAAAAGAATATGAAAAACCACCCCTTTACAAACACATCTAACATTTTGAAAGTGTGCTCACAGTTTCTGTTTCTGTATGGATACTGTATACCGTTTACATAAACCACCCCCACTTTAGTGCAACTATAGGACTGAACAACTATGTAGGTATACACTGCAATCCAGAGGGATTGGCATAGGAACAGAGTTCTGGTCCCGGTTCTGGAAGCCGTCTAGCAAAGCTAAATCAAGAGCAGCACCACTAATATTTGTGGGTATATTAGCTCTAATGATGATTGAAATGTGCGTGCCTTTTAGACGCCGCCATCAGCACCCTCCTTCCAGGCACGGATTCTGAATTTACCCCACTGCACGACTGTCGACTGTGTCCTTGCTCTCACGAGATGGTCTGGGGGGCGAGGACTTTTTCCATGTCTGCCATTGTATTAG
The DNA here is from genome assembly GCA_949128065.1 of Beris chalybata. NCBI lineage: Eukaryota > Metazoa > Arthropoda > Insecta > Diptera > Stratiomyidae > Beris > Beris chalybata. The sequence continues at coordinate 1,840,912 of OX421894.1, read as the reverse complement.
TAGACGGGAAAATAATCTCGAAAGAGATTCGTCCTTCCTTTTTTCGCCATAGTATAAAACCTTTGTAAAACCTAAAGATGGGATATGTACTTGCAGGTCGGAGGGGTTGGTTTAGATGGCGGGCCATCATGATGACGATAATGATAATGATGATGTGCTATGATAACATCATGATAGTCAACAACTCGTGATTTGAGAGTTATTTGGGTAGACATCTGAGCGTTGAGAGTTGTGTGTGCCGTCAGTGCGTTTCCTTGTGCAGTTTACGATGATACGAGGATGATTGCGGATGGATTTCGCGTTTAATAGACCAACCAATCGGAGAAAGAGATAGTTATCACAGGCACATTTTATTCCTCATTTAATTAATAAAACATGTAATAAATCAGTTTATCGTCAAGTTTTATTCGAATCGGTTGGATTTTATTGTACGGTGTTTTGATATGAAGTTGCAATATTTTATTAAAATCTTGTCTGGCCTATATTAACAATAAAACAGTTTTGATACGTTAAACAAATTATCACAGTGAATTTAATAATATAATATCAAAATTGTATGAAGTTAAGTGAAAAGTTTGTGTTTCTAAAAATTAAGCGTGAGAAGTTTTATCACTTACGGGTGGTGACGAGGAAAAATTTTAAGATTTAGAATATCTTTAGTTGAGAGACAAACCCGGATACATTCAGATTGGTAAACTATAATATTTAGCTTCTATAATAATTGCAATTATAAAAATTTCATGGTGCTTCTTAGTAGAAATCAAGAGTGGCAGGATGTATTGGGCAGGAGTTGGGTCCATATAAATTGATTAGTTTTATAAATTAACGTGAACCAAATTTTAAATTGAATGTAAGGAAGGCCAACGCATATAAATTTAATAAACAGTATATTTTGTTATTTAGCGGTAGTTTAAATCGGACACCAACGATTTATTTGCAACATCTTTCTCGTTAGGCATTAGTTCATCTTGTATGTTATTATTTTTTCCGGGAAAAAATACTGTTATATTTTTCTTTTTGAAGTTTCGAGTTCTATATCAAGTTGGTTTTGTTACAAATTGAAGTAGGTACCTATAAGCTTAAAAAGTTTTCCGTTTAATGAACCGCGATGGTAATAAATTCAAGTATTTTGTTTTTCAGTCGATAGCACAATCACTGCTGAAAATTGACAACTGTCTTAGCAGAGAAATATAATCAGTACATGATACCTTCTTTTTACATTTAGTATATAGAAATGTATTTTAGTACCTATTGGAAAATTAAATCTTTTATTTTCCAATTAGCCCAAACGGAAAAGGATTTCCTTCCTTTTACTCTATAAAATCTAGTCTCACCGGCGGAACGACTTAAGCTAAGAAGAAGTTGCGATTACGGTGGCAGAATTATAAATAGTCATATAAAAACATTGAGTAACTAAACTTTGCACTATTAAGCTTATACGAAAATATTGAATTCATCTCTTATTCATATATGGCATTTTACCATACACCTATAACAGTTGTCGACAAAAACTCCTTGTTCAGGCTACTGATTTATGCGCCCGTCGAAGTATCCTTTAATGCATTCTGTACAGCTAAGTACTAATGATTAACAAGAAGTTACATATGTCATTTGATAGTTTCAAAATGAAATATGTACTTTATTATTAAAAATTAATAAAGTGAAATTTTTGAAATGTTTTCTTGCCATATTTCCAGCAACAAAAGTTATTCTTTGCCGTCCAAGAGATTCGTTTTCTTAGCCTTGTACAGTTTTGAGTGCATCATTTATCAATTGACACTTAAATTATTTTGGTGTGTGTTCTTTTTCACTGCATGTTTTGGAACTTTCGGTGACATGTGAACTCCTGCATATTTTCCACAATTAAGTTTTTAATGTTCAATTTAAATTGGTCATATAGATAAGACCATTAAGACCAATGTTTGGACTGGTGCACGTTACACATCGATAGAGCTATCGATAGCGTTAATAGTTTTTCATATCCTATTTTTATATCCTATCGATAGCACTAACAATGTTTAATGTACACTAGTTTGGACATTTAAAGACGAAAATGATAAATGTTTGCATGAAACACTACCTAAATCAGCCCATTACGATAAATGGGCATGATGAGTGCACGCCGTGTGTTAATGTTTAGAGTATAAAGAGATGTAGCGGTGTACGTTATTTTTAAATAGTTGTAAGTCAAAATTTTGAATAAATAGTGAAACCACTGAAATCGGATGTACGTTAATTCGATTAATCGTTGACAGGTAGAAAAATTAAATGTGAGAGAGATCTGAGCCTTGGGCGACGACGTAATCAATGTATGTTATAATAGAAGAAAAAAAAAACTGATTCCGACTAAGATGTAGAAAGTTTGTAAAAAAATGTTTCTAATCCATTGAAGGAAGGAAGAAAAGTAAGGCCTTGTACTTCTGCAAAAACTCTCAGTCCATTGTATAAGAGAAGTAAATTGTAGAAGTGATGTAAATTATATATTTATAAATCAGAAATGGTAGAATATTTCACAACATAATTCACTACCGGTGAACGAAAAATATGTTTGATAACATACTCAGAGGAATTAAATGAATGAGTTCGTCTAAATAATCACCATGAAAATGTTAAAACAAAAATGTGAAATTTTTCCATCCAAGATTAACGGAAAGGATATCTCAGTTCTTTCACAGTTCAAAGACAGTTTTATGTTTGCAATATATTAAATTCAACTTTTTCAACCCTATACCTATAATTTAAATGATTTCGGAAATAAAATTATCGTTGAATTTTGCCAGGGTGAAGTAGAGCTCTGATGAGCCTAACTAATCTATTGGAATAGGAGAATTGCTCAAACTTTTTTTTTACAACTTCGAAGCCTTGTTGCTCTCAAAATTTCTGGCGTAAACAGGTGGACTTGCGTTACTAATTTCATTTTGGGGCTGGCATCTACAATACAAAACCCAAGTTGGGCAAACTAACCCAAAAAAAAACATACTAGTTCTTACACTAACCAGACCTTTTTCAAAATGATTCGAGACACAACAAAGTTTTAGTCGAAAATCTAAAATTATTAACTTTTAGGTAGGTAAATCAAATAAAAATGCCTAAATAAAATATATGCTGTCTCTCGAAAGCAAAATCTGGATTCGTGGATCCACGTTCCAACGAATTTTTTTAAAAAAAAAAATTCAAAAACCTGTATCAACCGCGTATTTGAGAATCTTACGCTTTAAGGTATACTGGATAGAGGTCAATTTGTTTTACATTGTTATCAACTTTCGGAGCTACATATGCTATGAAACAACATTTCTAGAATTGAAATTATATTTTGTCTTTTTACTATTTTTTATCTACATCTAGAAAAAAATTCAAATAAAATTCTGCTATTTAAATTTAACAGTTATTTGATTACTTAATATGAACTACCTCTGTACGTAATCCATAATGCAGTTAATCTTATGACTTGCAATCATAAATCATTTCTGGCGAAGTCAGTTACACTCAACTTAATACCAACCTGTCACAGACCTTTCGCCCTGACTGCATCTTGCCACCATACCATTCTCATCACATCCTAAATACAATGGAACCTGTTATTTGATACCCAGCATAAAGTGTAATTATTTCAATTACAAACAAGCTCACCCCATTCTAAAGCACATTATATTGATACTTACGGTGAGTACACGTTACAAGAGTACGGTACTCGTACTTGCAAGTTGAGATAATGGTCTTAGAGTAGCAAAACTAGCACATATCAAAAGACACTATAGGGAACATACATTTGAATGCTGTATTCGATTCAGATTATGGGTTCTCTTAAGAGGATCAAATTAAGTTGCGGGTAAATTAATACATTACTGCCGTGTATCGTTTACGTAACTCGACCAAATTATAAAAATGCAAAGAACAATAGGATGCAACTTTATTATCACAGTTTGGCCTGCAACAGCTTGAGGGGGTCAAATTAACCAGGAGAATATAAGAAGAAGATTCCTGGGTGGTGTCGGTTTCAACTTCAAGCGTATCTAGATTTCAATTTCATTCACACTATGGGGGTGTATATTGTACGCTCAACTTTATGACACGCTTTGATTCCTCTTTAGTACATTCCGGTATTTTTCTTTTCAGATAATGCAAGTCGTTCCTCGGACACTGAAAGACGAGCACCTTAGATCAGTACTGCACCACCTATAAGCGAATATACTCCCGAATCAATATGATTCAAAATCCATCAAAATACCATCCGAATCCACTGTCGCATTTCCTTGCACTGCACAATTCGGCCGCCAACCATCATCACTCCCAGCATCAGAACCAGCCAATCAATCACCACCATCAACTCTCAACTTCCGGCGTTACAACATCCTTAGACGTCGGAAAATCATTTACAATAGCCGCTATTCTTGGATTACAAAAGAACGCTATTGAAAATAGTCAGAAGGAATTGAACAATGCCATGAATTTATCGCTGAATGGTCACCATCATCAAAAAGGATCAGTGACCAGCGGCAACAATAATAACCACAGTGCGCTTAGTGTAAATAGTTTCGATTGTGATAGCATCAATGCTGCTAGTGTTGTTCAGAGATATTTGCCTGTGAATCCTGTTGTTCCGGGTGCCAATCAGAATCATATTCGCATTAATCACTTTGGTCATCACGTGGGAACAGGAAATGCAGGTGGTCAGTCGGCCTTGCAAAGTTTACAACAGCTTCATCAGCATCATGCTCAGCAAGCGAGCTTAGGATTTCAGAATCGGGAAAAACCGAAAGCAGGCAAGTGGTAAACTATAATATATTTTATTTTATTTTAATACAGAGCCCGAGTGTAAGTGAATTGAGATGTGAGGAGCAAGGGATTATTACTGTATACTATACTACCTAATTGAAAAATATAGTAACAGCAAAAAAGATGTGATTGAAATTCAATGATACTGAATTTAAAAAAAAGAAAACGTGCAACAATACATCGTGGTACCATTTTAACTTTGTTGTTGTTTTCGTATGTGGTATGTCGCTAACCTACTCTGCACTGGATAAGTGCGCAAAAGGGCATTCGAAGATAAATATTTAAATGACTTATAATATGAAATATGTGTTATATATATATATAAATAATAATAAAATTTTATTAATTCTTGCAGATCACATATCCAGTAAGAAATCCACGTTGAAAAGTAAACGAGTTCGAACGATATTCACGCCGGAACAGCTCGAAAGGCTTGAAGCCGAATTCGAGCGGCAGCAATACATGGTGGGTCCAGAGCGCTTGTATTTGGCGCATACGCTTCAATTGACCGAAGCTCAAGTTAAGGTTTGGTTTCAAAATCGACGCATCAAGTGGCGCAAGCATCATTTAGAAATAACGCAACAGCGTTTGGCGCTGATTCGTCAAAGACAAATCCCACCAACGGACGATGCCAATTCAAGCGGAATTACAAATGGCATGGCCCAAATAACGAATCATCGTCACCATTCGGAATCAGATTTATCAATTTGCAATGACTCGCTTGATACGGAAAGTATTCACGACGGCGAAGAGGGTCGATAACGGGCTCGGGGTTTTGATCAGTTGCACACAGCTTATTCGCGCATATTGCTAAAATATGTTTCTATAAACATAAACCCAAACAATACATCACATTAATATAAACAGGGTGTTCTTCAAATTGAAATGTGCTGTAATTTTATTTCGAAATTATTGTAAATAACATCTAGAAATAATATAATATTTATTAATGTACGGAAGAGTTTAATTGTATAGAACGATCGTATAATTTTTTAATACTTCAGGATATGCCGACATCCAATATTTAAATAAAGTCGCATATAAATGTTACTCACTAATTTCACCGTCGTTCATTGCGCAGGTTAGTCGGTTCAATTTGAGAATACGTCAAATTTTTTTTGTTGCTGTTCACTATTTTGGTGTTTTCGAAACTATAAGACATACCGGACTACATTTCTCTGTACTGTACTCGTACATTTCTCATTGGGCGAAACCTCCATTTTTCTTTTCATATCATTTTAGTTCTATCCAACCCGTTTAGACTGAATGCCCAAGCAGAGGACTCAGTATTTATACTATTGCTACTTAGAGTATGAAACTACAAATATTTAGCATTCTCTACCCATTGCCTCTTGTCGTAATTATAAAATTGCAAAATCTGTTCCCAATAAGCACTAACATATGGTGTATCTCAAAGCTCTCAGTTGAGTCTTAAATCGACTTTTCATGACGTAAATTCCTGTAGTTTACTGACGATAAGTAATTAAATCCACTTGGGATTGAGAAACATTTATTTATTTGTAAGCCTTTTCTTTTTGGGTCCTTTTTGAAAACAGGCACTAGACTTTGTGGAGTAATTTTATTGAGTTTCTCAGCTCAACGTACAGTAAAAACTGCTAAAAGCGTAGCACAAAAAACATTGACCTAACCGAATGAAACTGCCATAAACAAAAATACTTTATTATTTAAAAATAATAAAGTAAAAGTACAATTGAAAAAAATAGTATATACAGTCAAAACCGGATATAACGACATCGCTTTTAACGACGGATCGGTTATTACAACTAAATGGCATGGTCCTGGTCGAATCTCTATACAAAGGAATGTATCTAAATAGCATATTGCTTATAACGACTATTGGATATAGCGACGAGTTTAGAGGGTCCCTTCAATGTCGTTATATCCGGTTTTGACTGTAAATAAGATTAGTAATAATTGAAAAAATAAATTAATGAAAAACAAAAGAAAACTAGCTCAAAAATAATAAACCCCAACACAAATTTATGAAGAGAAAGAGAGAGAGAAACTCCACTGCCCCGTGATCTCGCGATTAAGAGTAATGGATTATAAACTGTTTCCATTGCATTCCTAGATTAAATTTGACAGTTGAAACGAAACATTTGTTGTGTACTGTCAATATTTTTATTAGTCGACGATAGTGCAAAAATGTTTCCGTTCAACAATTAAGTACTGTAAATGACAAAAGTTAAGTAAAAAACATACTTACGCTTAACAATTTTCTTTTTTTATAACTGACATTTCACATTTGACATCTCCAAGTATGACATTTGTCAACATATGGTTTGCTGAATTTCTCTGCCTTTGGCTGAATTGCAATTTACTGGGTTGACACTAAAAAATTACGAGATTAGAAACTAGGTTATTTTTTAATCTCGTGGTTAGGTAATCTCAATCTCGTATGAGTAATCTACTAGATTAGCGTGTAGAATTTCTTAATCGCGTGATTACCGGACAGTGGAAACATGGCATAAGACGTCGGAGAAATTTAAACGCACATTAAAGTTTAGTTCAGCTAAAAACGCACCATATTTTGAACTGACTGTAATTTGAAAGCACCATTAATTAATTACAATTTACGTTCAGTGGGCAATTCACTGCAGGTAAAAAATTCTCACGCTGTCACACTCACTCGATTTGTTTGCGTTTAGTGTTTACGCGCAGACGCTGTTTGTAATCGCCGATCTTAAACTATTCCCTGATTTGAATGTAATATTTTGAAATCGCGTCATGTCATCACAGCCAGATGTCGTTAAATTTCCGGTAATACCGCCCGGATTACGCTCTTTAATTGATCAATGCCAGGCCATCTACCCGGACCAAACGAATCCCCTGCAAGTGACCACAGTAGTCAAGTATTGGCTGGGCGGCTTGGACCCCTTGGACTACATTAGTATGTACTGGAATAAGGGCGATGTAGAGAAGGGAATCCCGCCGCACTGGCATTACGTAAGTTTCGGACTGAGCGATCTGCATGGCGATGGTCGAGTTCATCTGGCCGATAATGGCAATAACGTCGATCCTGTGTCTGGCATGGGATTCGAGTTGACTTTTAGGTAACTTGCTGTCGTACCGGCTGAAATGTTTCTAATTGGAACTTTATTTCAGGTTAATTTCGAAAGAACCCAACAGCGCACAGTCAGGAAAACCACCAACTTGGCCGGCAAACTTGCTTCAAGCACTCGCACGCTACTGCTTCCAGACTGGAAATCGGTTGTATGCGGGTGACAATGTACCATGGCGCAAATCTTTGGATGGCTCCATCTCAAAAATTCAACATTTGCTAATAGCAGACGATGCCCAACTTGCCCGCACAAAAACTCCCTTCGGTTGGGTTGATTTTTGTCAAATTGTCGGCGTCACTGAGGAGGAATTGGAGCAGGCGTCCCGGTGGAATGGAAATGGCGTGCTGAATATTCTGAAACGTGAAATCGTCACCGGCGGTAGCCAGCTAATAACTGACGTGCTACGATCTCAGAGCGTTTTCGAACTGTTTCCGGAAACGTTGCGTAAACTTGATGACGACCTGGAACGCGAAGGTTCCGATCTTGCCGGCGTCAATGCCGAATTCACCTTCAAGGAGCTGCACTGTAGAAAGTTCAAGACTGAAATTGATTCGGATGTGTTGAACGAAAAGTGTGAAATGGACGAAAATAAGTCGGCATCGCAGAATTTTCTCGCTTCGATGTCAGTCAGTAACTCGTTGCAGAAATCATACTCGGATAATTACCAGCCGGTTCCGGCCAACATGATCCCGTTGGATGGAATTGAGTTGATTTTCGCTCCGTACGCAGCTAAGTTCTTAATGTTGGCGATCAAAGATCGAATTCGTCACGGCCGTCATTTTACATTCAAGGCACAAAATCTGGCCGTAACTTTTGTCGGCGAGACAGTGACCGGATGCGCAGTCAGCAAGGAGTTTCCGTACGGTGTGATCGGCTACTGGGTACAAATTATGATTCAAGACGATCTAATATCGCCCATGATGAACGAATTTAGTCGGTTAGGTAGCGACGTTACCGGCCGTGAGGAATTCGATTTTCCCGACAAAAATTTACGAATTATAATCGATAAGCCGCATGAATATTTCGATGGTAATATGAAAACCAGTGCCTAATCTTTTTTTTATAAGTATAAGACAGAAAGCGATACTTTTATACTCACGAAGACGTTTTTAGTAAATAAAGTTCTTCCGTCCAAAAACTTGTCTACTTTTTTCTTCTGTTCGAATGTAACCAGTTATAAAAGTGTTGTACCAAAGAGTGGGTGCACTTTAAAATTTAAAAATCTTTTGAAGATGGATCGACGACATCATTGTCAGGAAATTTGAACTCGGAGAAACCGAAAGAAATTTTTATTTTGAAATAATTCACACCTGCTGCGAGTTCGATTATCGTTTTTCCCCTCCCGTCACTGTACAAGTTTTTTATAAAATCGGCAAAATTGCAGGGCAGCCCCTCGAAATAATTGCAAAACGCTATAACTTTTTACTTCAGGGTTTACGAGATTTGAAACATAGCGCAATATGTTTCAAAATATCGACAGATTTAAGGATAATTTTTTCTTTTTTTTTCAGGTCGGGCGCCGCCTCGAGGCAAAATTGCAGGGCAACCCCTCGAAATTGGGACGCCGGTGGACTGTTTTAAAGTTTGAATAGCACTGTTGAGTGAGAATGGTTCGGATCGGAGTCGTTGGTCGGCTGTCATCCGTCGTGTTACAAAGTACTACCGATTGACGGGACAGTAGAAGAAAATTTTCTTTTCAAAAGTTTTGTGTATTTTTTGTTGAGCTTGGAGAGTAATCCCGCAACGAAATGGAACCGTACGATGTGATAGTAAATCAACCCGTTGTTATTGATAATGTAAGTGGTGAAGTTTCGTTCGAATCCTGGCTGAAAACTTGGGAGGGGTTTTTTATTTTGTGTACGTAAAAAAAATGACATCACCCGGCTGTCGCGGGATTTTTTGAAAAAATCCTTTTCCTTGCAACAGAAATCCAAACAAGCGCGGTCCATCTAATTAAACTGAATCATCTTTTTAACGTTTTTATAGTAATGCCTGGGGCCCATACAGCTTATGAAAAGGAAAAACAAAAAATGTGTTGAGAACTCATCTGCCACATATTCACGACTCACCAGACTGCCTTTAAGCTAAGGCCTGTCGACGAATTGAAAATAAAGTTAATTTTCAAAAACTCTGAATTTAAGAATTGTGAAAATGCTGCTTTGATGATTCAGAGTGCGCACCTAATAAAATTTATTCAACACAAAAAAAACATTTTTTTGCCAGCTAATACCATAACCTTTACAAAACAGTGCAAAACTCCATTGTTTTTTTTTTATTTAGATGATTTCTTGTTTGAAATTTCAATTTAATGCTTAAGCTGGATGGTTTTTCTTATTACTGCAAAACTTCTTCCACAGTCTGATTCAGACACCTTTTTTCACCTGCTGCGAGCTGCACCTTTATGGAAAGCAAAAAAACATTTCTTCCATAGCCTCACTCTCGGAGTGGCCTAGGCATTTGCCGCAGATAAGCGGCCTAATACTTGTCGTCTTCTTGGCCTTAAGTAATGTTACCAAATTTTAAAAGAAGTACGGAACCTTAACAAAGTAGTGTAAAAGAATTAACAGCTTGGAACGGAGATTTTTGTTGAGGTAGTAACTCACAATCACACTTAAGGGAACGGTGCTTTCCTATAAGAGGAATAGAAAACTAGGTAACCGCCAGTTTTTTCAATCCGAAGACAAATGAAACTGCCCCTAGAGCACACTAAGAAAGGCTCATCAAAACTATTGTACATTAAACTCCAAATTCATTCTATTATTTTATTTTACGTAAATTTTAATGGCTTTAACTTTAGCATGGTAGTTTGAATTGATCAGTGCTGCGTCCAATGCATTGAACTTCGTTGCATACGCGTTTCAATGGAATATCGCCCGATTTAGAATTACGAACATAGCGTAATGGCTGCATCATATAAACAGAAGTCGGATCCGGTGCCGATGCAAATTTCTTTCTGTTAAAGTCAAAGCCTAGAACTCGCCGTAGTTTACCAGTTGGATCCTTGTAGTAATCTCGATGGCATTGACTCGCGCTATAAAAGTCGTCAATTGATGCTACCCGCTCATAGTCGATAATTGATAAGCCAATTTTCGGCACAAAGCCAGTCAATACACTGCGATATTTTCTAGCATTTCGCGCTATCAGCAATGCATCGACTTCTGGTAAAAGTTCAGCTTTCATTTCTCGTCAATTCTCACAAATTTTAATAATCCAGAAAAATATGAATATACAAAAAGATGAAACTATTGTTCGTCATCTACACAAAACATACACAAATGATTTATTGAAAAATTGTATTTTCTAGGGATCCGGAGTTATCAAAGCAGGCTTTGCTGGTGATCATATACCAAAGTGCCGTTTTCCGAATTAGTAAGATACACAGTGATTATTTTACGATGTGAATGAAGAAGACTAATTAACTCTATTTTTTAGCATTGGAAGACCAAAACATGTTCGTGTTATGGCCGGGGCCCTCGAGGGAGATCTTTTTGTCGGACCGAAAGCAGAGGAACATCGCGGCTTGTTAAGCATTCGCTATCCAATGGAGCACGGGATTGTTACAGACTGGAATGATATGGAACGAATTTGGAATTATATTTATAGTAAAGTAAGTGTTCGCTAGTTTGCACTTAAACTAAACGGTTGACATTAATTGACATTGTTTAATTGAATTATCATAACAGCATCAACTATCAACCTTTTCCGAAGAGCACCCAGTACTTTTGACTGAAGCACCCTTGAATCCTCGAAGAAATCGAGAAAAAGCAGCGGAAATATTTTTCGAAACGTTCAATGTACCCGCACTATTTGTTTCAATGCAGGCGGTACTTAGCTTGTAAGTGGTTCTGTTGAAGACTTGCTATTTTACATGAAAATATAACTGGGCACTTTAACGCTATAGGTATGCTACTGGTCGAGTAACTGGAGTCGTATTGGATGCAGGAGACGGTGTCACTCACGCTGTACCGATTTACGAAGGTTTTGCAATGCCACATAGTATTATGCGTGTTGATATTGCTGGTCGAGATGTTACTAGATATCTCAGGTGAGTGAGAATTTTCCCTCTTTCTCTTATTTACGATTAGTCAAGCATCTGTAAGAATGTTTGAGATACTAAAGGAAATGGACGTTGGTTTAAGCGAGGCAGTAGAGGTAGTATACTGGCGAGACTGCGATTATTATTAAGAAAGAAAGGTTGGTTCAATAGAAATCAATTTTATACTGCTGCATGTTGGATGACTTAGAGAATTGCCAGCCTCAAGAATGGTTGCATGTACATAAAAGGTTTTACGTAGAAGAAATATAGTTGTTGAAATCAGAATTGAATCCTGTGATTATGCTAGGAGTCACGCTTTGGATAAAAGAGAGCTTAGCAATCAAATAGCCGGAAACTTGAGACAAATATTTATATTAAGAACGTCCCGTTCAAAACAATATTAAATATATTAAATAATAAAACAATATTTATTCAAAATGTAAACAAAAATGTTTTATCACCTGAACAGGGCACTTATACGAAAAGAAGGGTTTAATTTTCGCACAACGGCTGAATTTGAAATTGTTCGCTCCATCAAAGAGAAAGTGTGTTACTTAGCAAGCAATCCATCAAAAGAGGAAAACATTGAAACTGAGAAATTTCCCTACACACTACCGGACGGCAACACACTGGATGTGAGCATAATTTTTTTTTTTTTTTTTTTTGAAAAGGAACTTGTTAATAATTCTTACTTCTCTTGGATATTTTTCTTCTTAATAGATTGGACCGGCAAGATTTCGTGCTCCCGAAGTTTTATTTCGTCCAGATCTTATTGGCGAAGAATGCGAAGGAATCCATGAAGTTCTAACATATGCTATACAAAAGTCGGATATGGATCTGCGTAAAATGCTATTCCAAAATATAGTTTTGTCGGGAGGTTCAACTTTATTCAAGGGTTTCGGCGATCGATTGTTGTCCGAAATAAAAAAACACGTAGCTAAAGATATGAAAATTAAAGTACGAACTTATTTTGGTTATTGATATTTGCCGATTTTTTCGATAGCGAAGTTAAAAAAAAAAATGCAATCCGAATTCTTCTCACTTCGCAGATTGCGGCACCTCAAGAACGATTATATTCAACTTGGATGGGCGGTTCGATTTTAGCATCGTTGGATACATTTAAGAAAATGTGGATCTCAAAACGAGAATACGATGAAGAAGGACAACGAGCAATACATCGTAAAACGTTTTAATTGATAAGAACTATAAAAGAAGAAAAACTCAGAAAATACTTAATAACAACAATTTAGTAGAATAAATATCAAGTTTTTTTTATATACATAAAACATTTTTGCTTAATTTGCTTTCATTTCACATCAGTTTTCCGACAACACAAATGACTATTCGATTGATAAAATCGTGGAAATATGAAGAAAATTATTTAATTCTTTTGGTTTGCATGAGAGAATTCCAGCCTCATAAAGAAATTTGCATTTTTTTAAAGTATTAAACGTAACAACGTGAATTTAAATTTTTTAAAAAAAACTCAAAAAGCACAAAGCTCTTGTTTTATCTTTTTAATCATAATTTTCATAATAGTTGAACTATTATTTATGACAGCTTTAGATTTTATAAATTGTGGATTAAAGTACCTCGAAACAACCTGCAATGAGGTTTTGTGTAATCAAGAATCGGAAGCGTAAACATTTTTTTAATGTATTTTTTTAATTTTTTTATTTAGAAGAGAAAAGACAATGATTTGAGTATTTATTATGGAATAAAAATAATTGAAACTAATTATGCATTTTTCTAGTTTAAATGATATTTGCATTGAAAAGTTCAAGGTTGATATGACCGAAGTTTATTGCTCCGCTCTTTCGTCGTCTGTTACTATTTTATTTTATCAAAAACCGGTACCTTTCCAGAAATTCAAAACAAAAACAGTCTGATGAAAATAATATGTATGTGAAGCCAAAATTAAGCTTTTGACTTCATCTGAATTCGGCGATTACGTCCACGAATTGGAAAATCTTAATAGCGATTTGATTTCAGCGTCGGTTTAGTCCTCTCATCGTTGTTTGAGGAGTGGGAGTAGAAGTTCCAAAATAGTAGAGTTCCTTTATCCCAAAGGTTTAAATTACTCAAGACTAATGCTGGAGCCATTGTGATCATGTGAACCAATTTGCGTACCGATTTATTTTATTTTTTCCGGTTTTTCCAGTGTAAATATGAAGAAGAATCAGATTTAATCCTTTCGAAAACTCTTCTTAAACCTCTTCCGAGATCAATGACTTGAGTGGATTCCGGTCCGAACAGCTTGAATTACTTCCTACCAGATTATTCAGTAAAAAATAAAACAAAAGAAATTATCTAAATTTCAATCCAATTGGGTATATCGGAACTTGAACACCGAGAAATTAACACAACTGGTGAACTAAAGTGAAAAATTGTTTTTTTTTTACAATATTTTACTTCGTAAATTTAATATATGCATGCAGAAATGACCTCTGCTAAAATTTTCGACTCGCGATACATGAATCTGGCCTATTTTTTCTATGATAAAGTATTGCAACAATCTTCACGGCTGACTTGATTTTCACAAAATTGGCTTTATAAAAGAAACAACTTTAAATAATCCGGTTAAAGACGAGCTATATGATTAAATACAGAAATTCGAATGAGTTCATAAAGAATCTGCAAAATTAATGATATAACGTCATCCATACATTCACTAGTAGTGTGGGACTACCTGTTAGAGCAGGTATAGTGAGAGCAGTCGAGTAAAACACAAAAGTGAATCATATGTAGACAATGAGACGCTCGAGCTTAAATTACACTACAGGTAGTACGCGATGCAAGCATACGTTCAAAGGTGGTTAGTCGATTAACTGCCCAATCGATATTTCAACATGACTTGAAGTCAGTACGGAAGTGGTTGTTTGGTCGTTAACTTGTGCGCTGTGAACGCGTCCTTCTACGGAAAATTTTGTTAAGAGTTTTTATTTCATTTCGGATGACTTCAAGCTTCAAAATGACTTCGATTTTGAATAATTCAAACGAAAGTCCGGAGCCAACAGAGGTAAAAAGCATAAGTAGTTTAATTTTGAAAACTAGGTGCTAGTATCCAAGACCACCGTCCTCCATGTCCTTATTTAGGTGGAAGTGAATCAATACTTTATACTCAGTATGATTTTATTGACAAAGACATTACGTACGTGTAAAAATATAATAAGTGATTCGATAAAGAGTTAATGTGCTTCAGTACAGTTAACATTGAGCAGAATTCGTTTCAGTACGTTTCCCAACAGAATAAAGTTCGATTTAAATTGGATCAATGTATCTCGATTTTTAACAATGGGTAATGTTATTGATCTGATTGACATACTACACATTTACCTAAGTGATACATTCGTGAGCAATGCTCCTTGAGTGTCACGCATGTGTGAGCTCGTTTCATTGTCTATGAAATATACTGAAACTAATGAAAGATTTCTATCGGTATCCTCATGCAAGATATGGAACCGAAATATGTACTCGTATGTAATATTCATTGTAGAGTGGTGATTGTTTCGGTATAGAAGAGATGGAAGTGATTTCATTTTCCAATTCATTATACTTATAACCGCTAGATTTTATGGTATTATAATTGTCCTTTTTTTATCGCCAAAAAGAGTCGATAAGCTACTGAGTCATTAGGGGAGTCAGGTCTTTGTATAGCTCGTATCCTGATATTTCCACTTCCCCTTTGCAAAGTGCACATGTACTACAACAGCGAACCTAGGTTGAGTTTGCTAATAGCGAAATAAGTCATCTGAAAAATGGATTGTTTTAATTCCTAACCACTTCCGTTATAAAGATAAGATCCAAGCCTACCTTACCCTTATTCATATCGACCCAACAGTATATATATTTGTGTGAGACAGGCCAAAACTTTACCACTCCTTACAAAAGGTTGCACTCAGTCAAATTCTCTATAGTTATTTCTAGGAAATGAAGCAAAGTAAGTCTAATCACCGTCTCGTCATTACTTCCATGTTAAGGACTTCTGTCGATCGCAAAATTGTCAACTATCTGTTCGATCGATTTCAACAGTGGCGGCTCGCCACATGGGGTTAAGCCGGGTTGACACGTTACGAGTGGAATCGGAATGAGTCAACTCCGATAGCCGAATTAACTCCATCTGACATTTACTCGGGCAAGTTGAGCACTGTCCGACTTTACTCGAATGGGATTTTAACAAGAGAATCTGATACGAGTAACGTTCGGGGTTCACTCGTTCCGATTCCACTTGTATCGTGTCAACCCGGCTTTAGTGAGGCAAGCCTCACCAATTAATTTTCAAAGGAACAAGCCATTAATATATTATTAGTGATTTTTTGTTTTGATAATGTTACTTAATGACTTTCCGAAGTACCTTAGCCTTAGCCTTACTCATATAGTTTTAGTCCGACAAAGACGTGTTTTAAAATTTGTTTTCGATTAAATTAATAAAAACACAAATCGATTTATTCAATAAATATCGCAAGGCCTGATTTCGCTATAGAAGTGATCCTCGTGTACAAGTTTTACTATGCTTGTATACTCTAAGAGATTTCGTGCTCGTTCAATTGTGAGTGTAGAACATACAGGAATTGTCTATAATATGCGAGAAGTGTATAAAGCTTCCTGCACTATTTTAATTTTACATTGGAAGGTTGTAGTTTTTTCTGGAAACGATCTCATTTGAATGCATAGAACAATTCTATTCGTAAAAGTAAGATATTAATTTTGTGATGTAATAATTTTGAAAAGGCTTCAAAAATTCGCATCAATTGAGGATAGGGAAGAGAGAAATTTACTCAAAAATTGGTAAACATAATTTAATTCGTACTTTATTTCAGATGAAATCGATGGATGCAAATCGTTATGCGACCAAAAAAACCATCGCTCAAGGAATGCTCGACATTGCACTGCTAACAGCGAACGCATCACAATTAAAATATATTCTTCAAGTTGGCGAACGTCATGAATTCTACAAATTAATGTTGACCTTAATCAGTTTATCGATTGTTCTACAGGTAAATGAAATTTTATGAATATTTAAATACAAAGGATCTGTATGAGTCTGTATAGGTTTTTTCGGGCGTTTTCAGTCTTTCGTTGAGTCTCTTACGTGACTGTCGACTTCACTTACCTGAATATCATCGTTCGGCAAATTTAATGAATCATTTAAGAACAGGACTTGCTTTCTTTACGACTATTGTAAATTTGTTTATATCAGCATTTGATACAAGACTAAGCTCGTGGAGCTAAGCCCAATATAACTTTGAACACAGATATGAATTTTTTGGTGTTTGTTGCTATTGGAATAAATTATTTATTTTCTAAACGATTGTCAATTTATTTTCTTGTACAAGCTAAAACTAAAGCTTTTATTTTTTTTATAAGAAAATCCAAAAATTAACAGATATTACTTTACCTTATGCAGCACTTTAATTCACATCACAAACGAACTATTCTTCCAAAATGCGCGTGACTTTTATGCTCAACCTTAAAAAGCCACACTCAAAAATTAACTTTCGAATACATACTATAAAATTTGTGTTTTTCCCTTTGGCTAGAGTCGTAGAGAAATCCAAGAAGACCTAATCTACTATCTACCTACGTTCGCCCACTACCAACCGCAGAAGACGCTTATACCATTAATTAAAATAAGCTTCGAAACTTATTTACGTTTCATGTTGCTAATACATTCCTCAGAGTTCTTCTCTACACGTATGTATACATCTTCCTGAACGGGAGGAGAGACCCATATGATAATTAAAAAACGACAAATTATTAGTTTAGGAATTGCCATTTCCGATTCCTAAGGATTTTTCCCGAAATTCTTCCCTTCCTACCGAAGCTCCAACAAATTAATTTGTATATATACAGAAGACGAAAGACTCTGTAAACCAAAATAGCTGAATACAAAATTTTAATATATTTATAATTTTTTGATTGTTGTTATTATCATCACACAGATGCTCGTTGGAGTACTTTTTGTTGTAATTGGAAGTTTAAATATCAACAGAAAAAAGGATCAAACGGCCGCAATTTATCTTAACGATATCATCTTGGTGACAATTTTTATTATCTCGATGGTAAATGTTATTATTTCTGGTTTCGGTATGGAATATTCAAGCCAGCCGTTAATTTTAATGCAAGATTCTAAACTGTAAATATAAAAATGATAATAAACGTGTGCTTAGAGTATATTATAAGAACTCTGTGTTTTAAAACTTTAGATGAAATCTTCACTTTTAGAATAATTGAAGGAAAGTATCACTTCAGCTTAAAGCTTCCTTGTCCGTTTTTTTTTACAATAATTGAACATTTGTCGGTCCATCGAGCCGAGTTTTAGCTAGAAAATCCAGGAGAAGTGAGGAAAATATTGTAACGATCCTGAATTGTTAAATATTTAAGCCACATTTGATGAGAAGATTACAGTTTGATGTATTTCATAGTAAGAACTATTTTTCGGATTGGTGGAAGACTGGTGTTACAAGCTTTCTTGTCTTCATCTAAGAGTGCA
Organism: Beris chalybata; assembly: GCA_949128065.1. Lineage (NCBI taxonomy): Eukaryota > Metazoa > Arthropoda > Insecta > Diptera > Stratiomyidae > Beris > Beris chalybata. The sequence continues at coordinate 1,822,524 of OX421894.1, read as the reverse complement.
CTTCGTATTATTATAACTTTCATTATTGTAACATTCCCCATTTTAAGCCCCTCCCCCACCAAACGAAACCAAATCCTTGATACATATATGTCTGCTGAACTGTTCTCACTATTTTTTTTTGATTCTCAATCATGCGGGACATCTTCAAAGTTATACATTAAAGTTTTTTTTATCAAAGTTTTATTTGTTTCAACTTTATTAACCAATTATTTTAAGGTGATTACGGGCATTGCACTAGTTTGCCTCTCATTGATGAGTCTACACAAAGGATCAGCACATCGTGCAGCTGCTGATCATTTAAATCACGTTGTCCTTGGACTTGTAGTTCTAACAATGTTTTGCGATGTTATCAAAATGAATTTCGGTTATGATCCAGCTGTACCTGTTAATCGAAAATAATGTATAATACTAATACACTTTTCGAGGCAAGTTATATCAGTGAATATTTCAGTTTGAAATTAAGGTTTGTGTTTCTTCTATTTGTAGTGTAATGAATGTTCTTATTATAAAAATAAAATTGTTATAAAAATATACAAATCCTGTAAATATACGATATTTCTTCAGTAGAGGTTTTTCAATTGCCATGTCCTCAAGGGTAGCGTAGTCTCGGCAGCGATCGATCCCAGGCGAGACCCTCCTCTGGCCCTCCCCCTCCCCGAGACACAACCGACAATTCTAAATTTTTTTTTTTTTTTTTTAATTAATATTGGAGTCGATGAAATAAAAGTATTACTGAAATAATATTGAAAAATCCTTTTTTAATAAAAAGGATGTGTGTTAAGAATATTGAAGTTTAATCTCTTTTACATGATCCTTTAAAACTTATTCATAGTTGCTAGGTAGCTAAGAGTCGTTATAAGTCAACATGCGAAGATATTACAGCTCTCATATTACCATCCTTTTTTTAAATAATGGTGTCACTAATCTAATTCGCAAATAGTCTTTCCAGACACAAGGTTCAAATTGAAGCTTTTTTAGCAATAAATAAACTTTTAACATTGTACTTGTTTGCACACTTACCTCTTTCCTCCAAGGAAGCACGTCCTCGTTCCTGTTGCTTCGATAAATGGAAACTAAACTGACCATATAAGTTTAAGTAATTTATAGCTTAATAGAACTGGAAACTGAACATCTAAAAAGCCCTTTAGGTAAGTGGTTCCTTTAACTGCAGCGTGTCCTAACATTCTCCGCGAGTCTCTCCAGTACCTTTAGTGCAAAGAATTACCAAATAATTGGGTTAGCTCAAAGGATGGTTTTATTGTGATTGACTATTGACGGTAGCTTTGTCTTCCTGCTTATGGAAGTTGATCCTCTAACAATTGAGGATAAATATCAAATCAAATTTGATTTGATATAATGGTACTGCAGTTTTATGAATTTAAACAAAAAGAATTCACTACGCCATCTACTAACACCTAGTTGTAACCACATACAAAATCCAATCCAAAATTCCAATCAACTACAGCCAACTTCTCAGTGGTTTGTTCGACTAAAAATCAAAATTATAACCTCAAAAACTCCGAATGTAGGAAAAAAAGTATTCTGGTGTCGCATTTTGTGCTTTGTAAATTATTTTACACGCGAAATATCGTCCCCGCCATCAACTCAATGCATATCCCACGAAAACGTCCAATCTAATGTTAATTCGTGCGCAGTAAATAAATTTAATTTCGTTTGTTAATTATTCACAACATACAACTCTTTTTTTTTCACTCGCGTTTTTTTTTCGGCCGTTCGTAAAATCAAAAGGTAAAATGAAAAAAATGCGTGCCTACTCGGTGTGAGTGTGAGTGGCAAGGAAGTAAGGCGGAAAAAAGCAAAAAAATGAAATCGAGTTTGTTTCGAGCCGTCCTGTCATCAGTTTGGATCCTTCGCGGCAGCAAAAACCAGCCCGATTGCAGTTTATTGACTGCCGTTCAAAAAAATGCTGCAACGGGAATCACAAAGGTAAGTTTTGCGGTGACCATTAGCACCCGAGCGCTTTTTGTTATCTTTTCTTGAGCCGATTTCCGATTGTGGGAGGTGTCTGGAGCCGAGACGTTTTCATTGCCGTGCTAAAATGGGAAATTCTTTGATCAGCGTTTCTTAAATGGGGAATCGCAGTAAAAGTTGCGGGCTTGTTAGTGGTTTATCCGGGACATTTTGTAATTACTTTGTTGACGTTTCGGGAAGCCGAAAATCAAAACATGAAAGCCGTGAGTTTTTGATCATGGCAGCCTGGCGCTAGCAGCTCTTCTTTCTTTATTATTTTTGAAATTCTGGTTTTTGGTTCGTTTTTTAAAAGTGGAGATACCAATTTAAACACAATTTTGTTTCGAGTTTTGACAAGGACGGAGAAAGCGTCGGATGGCATTTCTGTGACTATTTTGTTCAATGGAAGGTTTTGTTTGACAGCGCCAGAGAATCAAGAACGAAGAAAAATCGGCCTGATTTATATGCACAATTTTAGTAATATAAAAATTTAATACTCTGAAATGACTAGCAATCGTTCAATGACTAGTAACTCTTAGAACTTGAAAAATATATCTGTATAATAGTTTGTCCAGTTTTCCTGTCCTGTCTATCATTTCTGATATACTTTGAAGCCAAGATGTATAAGCATTTTTGCCGAAGTGTGCACGATACCAGCCGGGTGCCCCTAGGTTGCCGATCACTGTACCACAATTACACACTGTGGTACAGTGATCGGCAACCTAGGGGCACCCGGCGAAAACACTTTGTAGTCTAACCTTACATTCGTACTGGAAGCTCTGCGAGTGCAGACGTACTTTCCTCGCAATACTCGTGGCAACAAAACTTACCTAGGAATACCTAAAGCATAAAAAATGTTTGATTTAACTTATAGGCATCAATAAAGCACATTTTAAACCTAAACCAACGAATTTTCCAAAACGAGTTTTCGTTTTACTGCTTATTGTAAAATCTTCAGTTACGTATTAGAAAATTGGTTGAAATCGTTAATTATAACATTTTTAAGAAGAGAAAATTTCTAGGGATTTGGAATTTGATTGATAATATTAAAAAAAAGTCTGTCCGTCAGTACGAATATTTTTATTCATTTTTCTTTTTATTATCAATTAAAACTCCAAATTCCAGGAGATTTTTTTTCGTAATATTCTTGAAAATATTATAACTTACGATTATAACTAATTTTCCAATAACTAAAGATTTTCCTATAGGTCGAAAAACGTATCGGAAAATTCGTTTGGTCGCTTGCATTGGGTATATCGCCAAAATCAAATAGTTTGTCATGGACACACGTTTCCTTAACAAACCAGAACCAATTGTCAAACTTCTCAAAAATAGCCAAGCCAAGTGAAATAACTGCTCAAATGTTCAAAGTAGAGATGGGCAAAGCAGGATTTTTGGAATAAACTCATCAATTGCAGTGTTACGAGGAACTGAAATCGTGGAGAAATTATACTAGCGAGTTGAAGAGAATATTCGTGAAAATATCTGTAAAGATAGAATAAGACATGAACTAGTCACCAATTTCAAGACTCTTTGAACTCTGTCTAGGTGTAACAGGACGTATTAGGATATACCTGCCGAAATATGGGAATTTTATTCAAATCTCGGTCGAATACGTTTTTTTTAAATGATTGGGAAATCAGGTGGAGAAAAATCCTTTACGCTATCTACAAAGAAATCATTTCCGTTAAACGAACAAACACAAAAATTGCTAGCTATAAGTGGAGAAATAGCTTTCAGTGTAGTCCCAATTTTTTATATTTTTATTATATACATATATATCTTTAAAGCCAGAAATACATGTGCATATATCTGCATGCATGATTTAGAACGCTTGCGTTTAAATGCGACGAAACACACGCTTATTCTGCATGCAGCGGTGCGCTGCAAGATGTCTCTACTTCTACTTTTGCGGTGCAGCGGTAGTATTATCACAACTTGAGGTTGAAATTTACTAACACAGAAACATAAAAAAGTGGTTCGACAGTTAATGTTTAGTAGTAATTTTGTACCTGTAGAGTGGAGTATTAATGGAGGAGCATTTCATCGAACTAAGAAAAAATAAAAAAATTTTATTCGATAAAACCAGTCGAAATTGACAATTTTTGTCAATTAAAACAAATTCAAACTCAAACTCACAAGTAGCTATCGGAAAATGCGGTGATTTGGGACAAATACAACCAAAAGATCTGTCAAAACATTCTGCACATCTGTTTCACATGCAGGGATGCCTGCATTGCTGCATGCATATATTCTGCACATGTATTTCAGGCTTAAGGGATTCGATCGATTTTCGTTTTGCATTCAAAATTTCTGCGCACGCTCGATTTTATTATGCCAGAAATACATGTGCAGAATATATGCACGCAGCAATGCAGGCATCACTACATGTGAAACAGATGATGTGCAGAATTTTTGACAGATCTCTTGGTCGTGTTTGTCACAAATCACCGCATTTCCCGATAGGTGGTTGTGAGTTTCAGTTTCAGTTTCCGCTGCATGCATATAGTTATAGTTTCATAAAATGATATTATTTAAGTTTGATTTTATCAATAATGTGATATTATCTATTGTACGCTGCCTATATTGCATACTTAAATGTAATTCAAAACACTTTTTTATTTCTCTGTGTTGGTAAATTTCAACTTCAAGGTGTGGTACCACTGACGCTGCACAGCAAAAGTAGAAGTAGCGACATCATGCAGCGCTCCGCTGCATGCAGTGCGAGCGTGTATTTCGTCGCACTTAAACACATGTGTTCTAAATCAGTTTTGACGCGCTACATGCAGATATATGCACATGTATTTCTGGCTTTATTCTTTTCCAGCCTGCAGTGTTTTTTTTAATTATTTGATTTTCTAATTTCGCCGATCCGTGAAACAAAAATTACTAGGAATAGAAGGAAAAACCATACAAGCGGAACATAGAAGGATCTTTTGTCGGCGACGATCCGCTCGTATTTACATTGATTCCGACACGTCGTGGTCTTATAACGATATGTGTCTGGTCGTTAATTACACGGCTTCGTTGTTCGTTACGCTGATTCAGAGTCATAGCCCGATAATCTTAAAACAAGACTGGTTCCTAGCCGTTTAATAACTAATCCTTTATTCATATTCGTTATGCTTAATTTTTGAATTCTTTCGTTTCGAAGGGACTTTTCTTGTTTCCATCTTCGTTTCATGCTTAGGCCGCAATCGATAATGTGCAATAGAATTTTTTTAAAGAAAATTTTAAATTTTTATCACAATAATATCTATTTTGCAAATATCATTTAAAGTGTGACCCATCACTGCAATCTAAATTGTATCCCCATTACATCCAACAGTCTCCAGTTCAATTATAAAAGAGCTTTTGATGGCAACGTAAAAACTCTTTAGGTTTTCTCATTTCACATATAGAAGTAATTACGAAATGACAAAAGATAAGATTGTTTCTTCTCACATATACACTCACTTATAGTACTATAACCATATGAAAACTGATTCTACACTTCCTTTTTCTATTTTCATTTACAGAATCACAAATAATTATGCGAATACGTGTACGATTAAAACTACATCGTGACAACGAACAATGAATTAAATAAATTAATTTAAAAGCGAATTTTCATATGCAAATTGTTAATGATAAAAATAGTTTAAAAAAGGCAATAACACGATAAAAAAAGATAAAAAATATAAATTTTACGAGCTGTTTGGAAACATAATTTTTTTAACGTTACAGTCTCCTTGTTAAATGTTTTTCAAGTTTTTTAAAATAATTTTTTATAATAGAAGTAAATTTGAACGGTGAAATAACTAGACGTCCGCCATAACATTACTTTTGTTCTCGTTATTACTTTCCTGTTTTTTTTTATGAATAATACGAAGTGCTAAAAAAAATTAATTAACCAAATGATCGAAAATGAACCAACGTTAATCCACGAAATTTATTTATTGTAACATTTTCGGCGTGTATCTTTTCTTCAAAATTATGGTGAGTAACTTTTCCATTAAGATATTTTTTTTTATTTTCGATAAGAATGAATCTATAACAAGGAAAACTGATTCATGTACTATATGCTTGTATTTCCTAAAATAAAAAATAACATTTATAAGAATAAAATACACAAAGTTCATCGAAAAAGCCAAGAATTTTTTCATACAAGTTCTTGGAATGTATACAGCAGGTAGACCCAGCGCAGCGGTAAAATAATACGGGAGAGTTAGAGGGTGGTTTTTTTATAAATCCAGAGTTATGCTAGAAAGTTGCAACTTGCCTGTTGGCATGTAATTTAAGGCAATCATCCCGTATGACGGTTTTCAAAAATCGGTTTTTTTTTTTTTATAATTTGTATCCAAATATAGTGTAGAATATGTGGCCGAAGTGATATTCGAAGTCGTTCAGAAGTTACTGACCGTTATATTCTCTAAACTCCTTTGTTGCTTCGAACATAATGGCAAGCTTAGACGCGTTTTTCTCAAAACGGTATGTTGCAAATCGATAGACACGATATCTCGAATTCTATCGAACGGATTTCTTTGAAATTTGGTAAACGTATTCAGTACTCATGTAGACAGTTTTTAAACTAAGATAATTGTGATTCATCCAGCCGTTTTTTTTTGCGACCTGAAGAAATCGTAAAAACACACCAAAATTACCGATAAAAAGTTCAACAAGTTGCCAAAAATTAACTGTTCAATATTTATCTTCATAGATTAAAATGACGTTTAATTTTTTTATTTGAGATAAACAGAACGGTAGCAATCGTGTATACCGAAAACAAGGTTTTTTGAAAATGAGTGATGTTGCCATGTACCTCAACAATGAGCGACAATTTCGGGCTGAAAAAATTGTAAAGTGTGCCCAACATGTGTATAAATATGTAGTAAAAATTTCACAGTTGTATCATTATTAAGTTCGCCAAAACAAATCCTCAAAAAAGGCATAAATAAGAGCCTGCACACTCGATGACCCCTTAAGGGGTTACATCTAGTCAGAATTTTCGAAAATTCGATTTTTCGTTTTCGACGGATTCTCAAAGTATGTATAACCTTTCAAAAATATTCTCTGAAAATTTCAAGTCGATCAGTTCAAAATTGAGCGAGTTACGGTCGTTTTTACAGTTACGTTCTCACTAATCCAGGTTTGACTGTATATTCGAAATTGAAACCCGTCACAGTGCATCAGTTGACTTCGAAGCGCTCACTACATTCAGTTATACGTGTTCTTCTAATATTTGAAGTTTACAAATGAATCGTGGGAAAGGCTCGAGAGAATTACGAGAATCAGCGAATGTTCGGAAGTCGCGGCCGAGATGCTTTAAACGCGTTTTTCTCGAAACGGCCTTTTCAAAATCGGTGACCACGATATCTCAAAAACGAGTGGACCGATTTACTTGAAATTTTGCACACTTTTTTCTTACATCAAAAGGCAGTCCTTAAGCGAAGGATTTTTTTTTTCGATTCATACTTTTTTTTATATCAAGGAAAATGAAGTGAATTTTACACCGAAAATTGGACTTTTACTTTCGATCGCCGACCATTTTTTCAAAAATGAATATTTTTATCAAATCCTTCGCTTAAGGACTAGATTCTACAATAAAAAAACTTAATTCATTTGGTTTTTTTATTTGAGATCATTAGTGTGATTAGAAGTTACAGTGGTCACCGCGGAAGGCTATTTTTGAACAGCGGTCCGGGAAATATATTATATCTGCTACATTTGTGAATTTTTCCAACAAATAAATTATGATACATAGTCAAAGATATACCCTTCACTATGAAAAAAAATCAGTTCGAAACCTGCAATCATTTCGCCAAAAAAAAATCACAAAAACACGCCTTTTTTCGGCCGCCAACTAGATGTAACCCTTTAAGCAAATAATTTTTTGAATTTGCCGTAACAAATTAAGTTTGAACCATAAAATAGTCAGAGAGTAAGTTGTGCATATTAGAGTGACTCTTTTTACAACACAATTTTATGAGAGTTCCAAGATATGCAATTGAATTTTTTCTTAGAAATCAGTTCTTGAGGGTATCTTGTTAATAGTAAATAATAGAAACTTAGTTTCGTCGGCAAGAATAGTGCTGAAGATTGCAAAAAAAACGCTTCAAAAAGTCTTTCAATCGCGTTCTATTTGTTTGTATTAATAAATCGCTTTATTCCAAACAAAAAACCCTACATTTTTGGAACTCAACTCAGAACAACAGGAACACCGTGCTTTGCATAGAGGTATATATACTGGAGATGACAAGCACCGGTTGAGTTGAAGGCGGACGTCGTCGCATTCACTTGCACGCAAAATAACAAGAAATTAACATAACGCACCTGTTGTGTCTCCCTCACTCACACGCTAAGCCAACAACAATTTGATATAACGAACCTGTTTTGTCTCAATTCTCATCATGTTTTTGGCTTCAAAGCGCTTCATGCAAAACAGGTGGCTTGTCGTCTCCACTAACTCTATGGTGCTATGTATGATAAAGCATTTGGGAAAAATAGGTTATTTTAATTTTTCAAATTCAATCAATATTTAATATTTTTTTTCCGTTGTGTCTACCATATTATAATTTATTATTTAGAGAACAGATAATTCAATATCTTAGCAGCTAAATTATTTATTTATTTATTTGTAGACAATTAAAGTCTATTTTACAATATATAAAAACAAAAATTCTTAAATTCTATTAAGCCTAGTTAGCACAGCATCTACGAAAATTTTATTGACATAAGAATAGGTAGTTTAATAGCTGAATCTAATCTTTCACACCTAAATGAAGTTGGACTCTGATTACTTTTGTTTGCAACGACGAGGACGCGCTGCCAGTACAAATACAATGCAGAAGATTGATTTGGATGCATTCAAGTAATTTTCTTTTTAACAATCTCAAAAATCTTGAAAAACTTTATGAAATTCAATTGTATGTGTTGTAGAGAGTGGTACAGATACTCATGCCTGTAAAGCCAAGATTCTCGATTCTATATCCCGGAATTTCCAAATAGCTTACGAATAAAGGGAATAGATATGTACGCTCAACTATAAAACCACGATATACCAATGTGCAGAGATCCTATTATCAATATGTCGTCATAATTTACGCACGAATGATTTCTTTGTCTGAAAAGAGTGAAATTCGAATTTCTGTAAAGAATGCACTCCTTGGCATTTTGTAGAGAATACAAAATTGAATGGCTTATTTCTTTTTTTTCTATCAGGATGATGTGTATCGAATGGATTAAATTGAATCACAAATGTAAGCACTAATATTTGCTAAATTGGAAACATGAAATAATGTGGATTTTATCGATTGTTATTTGGCTTAAATCTTCCTTTAAGATTCATTTATAGAACTCTAGTAGTACAAGCGAGAAGTACTCAAATATCTTCAAAAGCATTACTTCAACTTACCGAAACCGTTTTATTAAATGCAATATTTTGCATGGTTTGGAGATAAAAGAGAAACGGCCATACAAATGGAAGATAAAGGTTCAGTATGTAATTTGCTTGAAGTATATTCCGTTTTACATACAGAATATAACTAAGATAGTGAGATTATTCTTAAGGTGCTCTTCCCCGAGCGATTACAATTGCTCAATTTGCAGAATATTTGTCGATTTTGACGTCACAAAAATATGAAGCAACAAACAGGTGATATGGATCAACTTTTCATCAACTCTTTCCTAAATTGTGATGAATGATGTTGACCAATATCTAGCAATTCGGCAATAAGGGCTTACACGACCAATGTTTTCACAAATTTTTCAAAATCCTTCGTGTCTCATGAGTTGCTTCTTCTGATATCGTCAAAAATCCTGTTTCACAATTTTTTTTCGAAATTCAACCCCCAAGTGTATGTAATGGGTTTGTATATCAACGTTTTAACAATTCGTTATATCTCTTAAGGCAAGGTATCAGTTAAAAGGCCCGAAAAATGCCTCATTTTCAGATTTTTTTTTGGATATAAAATAAATACATATGGAAAAAACTATTAATGGGTTATATAGAGGTACAAGTGCAGAATAATTGTGATTTTTTTTTTTTAAAAATATTGCAAAATGGCAGCTCCAACTCCTATGACGTAACGTCATGATCGGCGTGAGTTGATGCACGCGGTACCTTCTACAGCCTCGCCAAGGGATCTAAAACCAAAAATTCAAAAAGGTTATGAAACTAGATCAAATTTGCGCCCAACGTTTTCCGATTTTGAAAAAACGACCTGAGACTAAAATGCCAGCTATTTGAAAAAAAAACTCTTTTTTTGGCTTAAAAACTCAAATAAAAAAAAAGTGGAATGAAAAAATAAAAAAACTCGACGTTGGGGCCCCCCAAATTTATTTTCTTTTCTTTTAAGCGTTTATTCATTAAAATCGGTTCATTGGTTGAAGCTGTAGAACGTACCGCGCTCCGGAAGAAGTGGTTTCGAGAAAAACGCATTTAAAGTTTAACGTTATAAAAAAAACGTATTGAATATGAGACCGACCGTTCAACGAATCGGTCTGTAGCTCGTGAAATACATTCAATATCGAAATATCCTTTTGTCCACGTATTTTAAATAGGAAAGTAGTATTCTCTTTCTCTTTCCTATGCATATACGATCGTGTTCAGGAATCGTTAAAATACCGAGTAATACCGAACAGTTAAGTATTCAAAGAAAAAGAAAAACGCAAAGGAAACTAATTTTTATTCATGGATGTAGTAGTATAACTGGATCGGCAGTAAACGAAATTTTGCCTAATAGGTTCTGGTTGTGTGAGTTGTGTATTTGCGTTAGTGTAAGTGTATTGGGGGGGGGGCTACAAAATAGAAAACACGTACTGTACCCGGGAAATTTTTTTGGTCCGACGCTGTGGTGAAAACAATTGTCAGAAATGATTGTCATAACCCGTACAAATTTTTTTTGAAAGATGGGAACAACTGTCACAAAACGAATTAGTCTCACATATAGGAATTTTATGCAATACAGCCGATCCAGTTATACTAATACATCCATGTTTTTATTATATATGCAACATTTTTCATAGTATTATCGATCGCGAACCTTTCTAGGTAGGCATAAAAATAGCGTGTAGTCTAAGGTGTGTTTTAGTAAAGTGCTAGTTTTTTATTTGCTATTATTTATTAAAGAAAATATAAAGATGTTCATCTGGTCAGAATCGGTAGAATTGCACCACGAGCTTATAAGAAGAGATGCACCAGATTGTTACGCCTCCGTAGCTTGAATTTATAGTCACAAATCTTAATTACATCCAAATTATTTTGCTAAAAAAATACGGGTTACCTTTTTTTCGTAATCCATTAAACCGATTTTAATCAAACTTTACTTTAGTTTAGAAATTTATTCAACAGTTGAATTTAAGGGGTTATATTTTTTTACAATTTTGAAACAAAAGCTATCACCGCGTCGCATCGCAAAACTCGCGTCGCTTTTGTAATTCCAGCTTAAATTTTCTGTCAATCTCGCTCTTCAAATAATTTTTGTTGTTTATTATATAACTTTTATTTATGAAGGCTTTAAAAGCTAACTCTTATTTTTTTTTTAAAAAAATCATTGTTTGGTCCTTTCGTTATTATCCCAAGATTCCCAAGTTCAAATGAAAATTTTCAGACATGAATGCAGATTCTTGCATTCGTCGATATGTTTGACCAAAGTTGGTGTCCGTTAAAAAAAGTGACAATAAACATTAAAATCATTCTTCGTTATTCGAATTTTATCTGTTTAAAAAAGGTGTGAAGGAATGTTTTACTGTAGTAAATTTTAATATTGGTCAATATTATAGTTCGCTTATTTTAAATCCACAAAAAACTGATGCACGTACATAGATGTCTAACTCCCAGTCATCATGGATTCGATGTTTTTGCCTGTGTTCAAAGTTTTGGTCATTTGATCATTCATTATCGTCAGTATTTTATAGGAGATACACAACTTACTTACTTTCGTATTTGGCATACATATATGTTTTAGCGCCAGTTATAAAGTGTCTGTTAAAATTTCTATTTGAACTTCATAATAATCAAAAACGAAGAAATTTTCGTCTGAAGTTTTCCTTCTATTCTAGACCTCTGCTAAATTTTTCTTGATGCGTCGCTGCTGTTAACTGTGTCTTGCAGTGTTTGTTGCCTCCTGCTCAATATAGTGCCCGCATTGTATTCTGGAACTGCTCTACTGTGCTACTTCTGTGACATATTTGTTTCCTCTAAGCTGCGTATGTTTGAATCGACATTCTATTCAGCCACAGTTGTGTCGTAGTTTTAGTGTTTCCACATTAAATTTTGGAGCCTGTCTAATTTTAGAATGACAACACTTTTCTGTGTTATAGTATATAATAAGTTTCAACTCAAACACAGTTCACTTTGCATATAGTTCATACGCCTGTGATACTAGTGTAGACCTTTTTTCTATCAAAAATAGTCTATATTTACAGTGCAACAAAAAGGCGCTTCTCAGGTTTCTTGAAGTAAGAAGGTATTATTCCTTATTGTTTGATTTTTGCAATGAGATCTTAGGCGGTTTACAGTACGATTTGTTTTAAAGTTTTATGAGAGTATACTCCGTATTCCATGTATTGAACACTACTGATTGCTACAAGTAAATACAGTGTAACCCGCTTATAAAGTGCACTTTTATAAAATACTTTCGGCTATAACGTACCTTTTTTAATCCCCATTTACAAATGTGAAAGTGTTATGTTGGTTATAACGTACTATCGGTTATAACGTTCTGCTTTTGTAGTCCCCTCAAGGTACGTTATAACCGAAAATCATAGAACTTAAACCATCTTAATAACATATTAAATCTATAGGTACATTTCGAATGAATCACTGTTAATAATAATCAACAAACCTTACTTGTTCAAAATTTTAGATACAAAGAGCCTTACTGGTTTAAAATTAAAATGAACATGTTGCTTGTCTTGAACTTGACTACATTTAGTTTTTAATACATTTTGTTCTCTTTGTTCTGCACCGCAAAAAGAATGTTTGCTTGCATGATTTTTCTGTGCGATATTCTTAGTGAATTCTAAAAATGGCGACCAAAAGGACCCTTTCTTATCGCCATTATACGCCACTCACCATCCCATCAAGACACAATGCTTTCAATCCTCTTACGTCCCCTTTTATCAATGCACTTGCGCTGCGTTAAAGCTTTTTCTCTCTCTTCCATTAAAGGACCAGCAATAAAAAGGGATGTGGGTAATGCTCCTTCGTCTGTCCCCTCATTATAACAGAGCTATCGCCATATTTTGCATATACTCGTACAGATTTCGGAAGGAACACCCTAAATGTACGGCGGCGTCGTTTTACCATACCTAAAAAAAATTTATACAATAAGGATCTCCTCGGGATGTGAGTCATATTTGAAGGCGAGTCAGTGCCAAGCAGACAACCTGTCGTCCTAGTGTGGATAATTGTTCGTCCCAGACACCGGCTTAGTTGACATCTTGTGTTGACAAAGTGTTCATTTGTCGTTTAGCCAAGCCATAGTTAGGTGATTGACTCGCATTAGACGCTTGAGATCGTCTTAACGTTTTTTGTGTATAAGGACCGCCTTAAACAAGTTTACCGCCGTATTTCGAATATTATCCTGTTCTCGTCGGGTCTACAACCTTAGTTATTTTTTGTGCGGTAGTCAGAATAATAGAGAATTCGAATTGAATTGAACCGTAAAATTTTTACTCACTGCTTTTCGGTATTGTGAAGTGCATTTGTGTATTTTTAAGTTAGGCTATCTTTTGTGAAGAGAGAAATAGCTCAAAAAAACACTGGAACAATAAAGAAGATCGTGTTTCATATTTCACTCGACCGTCATTACGCATCAAGGTAAGGGCAATCATAATTTTTTGATGGATTATTAAGGTAGTTTATTTGTGCGATAAGTTTTATGTACTTTGAGAAATGCTGAAGGGCATGACTGACTACGAGTACTACGGACTATAATCCCCGAGTTGTTTTGTGAGCAACACGAAACCATATGCTCGAACTATTCTTTAAGGCACACCTGGAATGGTACTTCACCTAGTATTTTCTAACGGAATAAATGTATCCTGAAATATAAATTTTTAATTTGTGTGTATTTTGTATTATGCAATCAATAAGAACAGAAACAATAGACTTGTTCATAATGTTCTGCACAGTTGGGCGTCTCTAAATATTTTAATTATTTGGAAATGTAAATATCTCGTTTATATTCTTTTCTCTCAGAACTCCTCTTTATACATAATAATAATAACCAATTTTGAATTCGTTGTATTTCTTTGCACGGTGTAAGAGCACATGTAGAACAGAAATACCGCTTCGACTGTTAGCGGATATAAATTGGAAACTTTTTCTGTTGTGTGCCAGTCACTTTTATACATTGGTCTTAGTCCAAAATTCGCTGTTTTATTTTGAAATAGCAGTTGTAATTATCAGAAGGTACGTTGCCATCAAATGTCCTGACAACTACGATACGGAAGAAAATTGGAAATCCTTCGTCTTTAATGTGGCGAACTCCTGAAAGGAATTCAGAAAAAACTACATGATACGTTTTTTCCGAAACTTGTCATTTTTTGCAGTCGGTGTACGCTTCTACACATAAATCACACCATTATTTTTTATTTTACTATAAAAAATTTGCGTTGCGTTTTTGACTTCCAAACGCTACCAGAAATGAAAAAAAATCGATAAAAAAACTCGACGACGTTATTTCGAGAAACATCTCGTCCAACAAACGCAATTTGATTTTTTGGTTTCGGATGATCCAGTCACGAGTTGTAGCGTACATCGCAAAACAATTACTAACCTTTACCCCTATAAGGGGTTATGCATGCCACTCTAGAGTTTTGGAGAAATCGACTTTTTTTTATTATTTTGAAGGGACCTCAAAAATGCTGTAGCAAAAGATTATGACCGAAAAAAGTCTCTAAGAACTCGGTTTTCGAATTTTAGTACAGTATAATCTCGATAATGTGAACTTAATTGAAACCGATTGATTTCACATTTTGGAGGTGTTCACTTTATTGGAGACGAAAAATACATGCTGTAGATGACTTTATATATACATTTTATTGAAAAAAATAAAATTTCAAAAAACATTATTATGTATATTAGGCATAAAACAAAAATCCATTTACTTATATTTTTCGAAAACCAAAGCTATTTGTAATAATTCTGAAAATGATAAAGAAAAATGCTATTCTATTCTGGAGAGGCAGGTTTAAAAAATTTGTTATTTTGGATTGTCGGATAGTGTTGAATGCTTTTTCGACAACTATAGACCTATATACTAACTTGTACATTTGATCGTAATATACATATATCAACGCCCATATAAACAGAGTGGTTACTTTACAGATAAACATGTTCACATTATAGAGGCGTTAAAATTACCACCGTGCACATTACAAGAGACTTTAAAAAAAATGATTGTTCACATTACTGGAAAAACCACATTATCGAAGGTTCACATTATCGAGATTATACTGTACAAGGCATATTGCAAAATCACTCATGATTTTCTACTACTCAAAACTTCGAACGCGTTTATCTTAAAATACGTTTTTCAAGCTGGCCGGAAACATAACACAATTTTCAACCGATTCACTTGCAATTTTTGATATACCATATGTATCTGTAAAACTATATTGTCCATCAGAGTACGAATAGGATTTTGTGTTTATATTGCATAGTTCATTTGTTATTAACAATTTTTTGACGATTTTTTAGGCAAATTTCACCCTTTTCACCTAGAAGTGCGCCATTTGACTAAAAATCAAAATAACGAAAAAATCCTATGTACTCTTGTGGCTGTTGTTATATGCAATGGAAATAAATTTATTAGCTTAACATAATTCAAAATAAAGTAAAAGTACAGGCACTAGGTGTCCGGCCATGAACCCTGGAAAAACGGAGATGTCATCGCAAAACGCTACACAGCCGTCATTTTAAATTTAATCTTTTAAAAAATTTACTGTACATAGTCAATAACATATGCATTATAAATATCAATTTTTGCAATATCGATTTATTTTTTAGTTTTTCTGTTTTTGGTTATTTTTATTAGTTGCCTTGAACTGCTTGAACCTTCGCTCAAGTATCGTAGCCATAGAGCTATAACTAACTGAGATCGCAAAGCGCCGTTTCTGTATAAAGCACTTTGAAGCATTTTGATGCAAAATTGAACATTTTTGTATGGAGCGTTTCATGCCCGGTGGCAGTGAAATGCAAATAGTAGCGAAGTTTTTAAAGGTTAGGCTTTTTTTCTTTTCAATACCGGAGTATAACATACATGTGAGTAAGATGCTGATAGTAGTATAGTGAATATCGCCGGTCCTTTGCGAGAAAACTTCCGGCTTCAAAAAAGTCGCTGCACGGTATCTCCATTATACATATAGCTCTATGATCGTAGCTAACTACCGTTATATCTGGGCCAGGGTTACAAAGCTGAACACTTGAACATGTACTGTACTTAGAAAATATATATCTAGCTATAAAATAAAAAATATTCAACAAAATACATACATAGGTACCTATTTCTGAATACAGTGCAACCCGGTTATAACGTACCTTGAGGGGACTACAAAAGTAGAACGTTATAACCGATAGTACATTATAACCAATATAAGAACCTTTCTTATTTGTGAATGGGGATTGCAAAAAGGTACGTTATAGCCGAAAGTATGTTATAAAAGTGCACTTTATAAGCGGATTGCACTGTATATGTTTTGCATCAGAAGAGATTTTTTCGATGACTATTCTCCCAATATGCGCACAACCTATGAAATTAGTGAAATTAGAAAAATTGTTGCAAATGCGCCAATATTTTATTGCTAAAAAAAGTCTGACAATATATCGAAATTTGATGTTAATCAAAGAAATACACATTTGAAAGGCTTTTCTAACATTTTACCGAGATTTCAGTTACAGAATCGCATCATTTTTTACATAAATAAATATGACATTATATAATAAAATGACATTTTAGCTAAGTTTAACTCGAATGCATCTGCATCTATAGCTCATGAAAAGATAAATATTGTTATAAAATGTATCCAAATTTAACGACCATTTTTTTTTTTAAAATTCGCACCACAATATACGAGTATTTGCACCTAAAATAATTCATCTTGTACGCCCGGTGCGGTATGTAGGTTAGCGGTGTATGTTGGGACTATCCGTTTCTTATCTGAATATATAAGCGACACAGCAACCATTTAATATTCAATGTCGTAAATTGGACCGTAAAACAACCGTCTAATATCATTTTGCCACCACCGTGACGACTCTTTTTTAGTGTATATCCGAGAGAATTTCTCTTCGGCCGCCTTAGCATATTCCCCCGAAACTTTATAAATTGTTTTTTGACTAATCGGTCTATAGAATTTTTTGCCATTTTTTAATCCACTCAAACTCCACTAAAAGCTGAAGGATCCTTAAAAAAATTTAGCCGTTGCATTTTTCGAGACTAGTTCTCGGGCGAAACTATTTTTTATTAACAATTTTTTAACTATTTATGCACTAATTTCAAGGCTTATCTCTGCCTTGATTTCAGAGGACGATGTTTAAATTAACTCAACAATTTGCCTTTATATATACATATGTACTGAAGATAACAATCAGCGGCTGAGTGCATGCCGGACGTCTTGCATTAAATCATATACAAAACAACAACACTTGACACTATACCACTATTAGCATCTTACTTACATTTATAATCATGCTAAAACTAGGCCACTATTTGAATCTCACTTCCCTGACTGCAAAGCGGTATCTTGTCGTATATAAAGGGTTATTCAATATTTAGATTCTATTAAAACCTGCTAAGGTTATTCACAATTAACAATTTTCTGTTTTAATAAAACGCAGAATAATTGATATCCAAACGTTGCTCGTTCGTCAACTTCACCATGATAAAAATGTAAACCTTGACTGACATTTTGACATTGACAGACCAGCGAAAAAGTTTAAGGGTGCGTTTATATTCGAAGGTTATATAGAACATCTAATTCGGGCGAACAGAAATCTTCAAGTCATAAGTCAGTTGAATTTCACTCCACTCTGTCTGTTTAAAAAGTTTTACTCAAAATTAAGTACAGCGCAACCAGGTTATAACGTACCTTTAGGAAATCACAAAAGTAGAACGTTATAACCAACATAAGAACCTTTCATATTTGTGAAAAGGGATTGAAAAAATGTACGTTATAACCGAAAGTGCATTATAAAAGAGCACTTTATAAGCGTAACAGCAATAAGAATATGAAAAAAAATATTATTTCTTCTTAACCAAAAAACGATAATGACCTTCTGTAAAAATTTATCATTTGCTTCGTGTGTTTTGCAAAGCTAAAATATAACGACTTTCGTCTTACCTGCCTTGAAAACTACAACAGTGTGATGTGCACGTATCTCTACTTCTTAACATTTCCATCTAAATAATTAGGGTGGTCCAATTATACGTTCGTCAAACGAGAGTTGCCTCATTTCCTGAAACGAAAACCCATTTATAATAATGCAAGACTTGTACGTAATCACATCAGGGAAGTACGAGCACGTCAGGACGATGTTCCCTTTTTTCCACTCCATTCAATAGATGCTTTTAATTGTGCGCCACAATGGCTGCTTATCCGTGCAGTGTCCCCTCCATACAACGAGTATACTTCATAGTGAACAGTATTGGTCGATTGCACCGACCAATCACAAACAGCTTCAAGATGGCCGCTTTGATTATTTTGCTATGGGAATAGATTTTTCGGTTGGGGACTGGCTTCTTTTATATTGGGATTGAGTTTGGGATCCGAAATTCACAATGGGAAAAAACATTTTCGGAGAGAAATAATACGATGTTGAAGGGGTTTCAAGTTTTCTCATGATATGAATGGAATTACGACTTTTTGAACTTGAAATTTTTACCCTTATCTTTTTTGAAGAGTATAAAGTGAAATGTAATGATGTTCTTCATAAATGATATAACTAATTATAACTGAATTGTGCTTGTGCTAACAGGCTTGCTTGGATTTCAGTTAAGAAGCAGAGAATCTTACTAAGCAGATACATTTTTACACAGGTAGGTAGGTAAGTGCATAAATAGATACAGTTTCACAGAGAATTAGAAAAGTCTCTTCAGTTTCGTTGTTTCAAGAAATAAAATAATCATGAACACAATTAATAATAACAATAGGCAATCAATTTAATTTGCGAATTTCCTTGATGTAAGATATGTTCTTATGCAGACTTTGGGATGCTGATCACGATGGCGTTAGTCAAATTTGGAAATTAGTTGCGGTTTTCACAATTATTGTTCATTTATTAAAATATTAAATTAAATACATGTTAATCCGCTAGTATTAACATGATACAATAGCAATAAACCCTTGATTTTGAAAGTGGCATCAGTCACTTTTTCAATAAAAAAAAAAATTGTGACAGTAGTTCTGTTCTTTTTATCGGGTTTAGTGTACACTTTTTACACTAGCTCTCGAGCCAGTGCAGAAAAGTGCCGAGGGGGGGGGGGAACAAGCATACTGTTTGAGCTTGAGTTTGTGTCATTGATTTGACGTCAAATGTTAAGAAAAGTTAGTGCAGAAATTTTATGCAAAAAGAACAGACCTATTCTAACGATGTTTTATACAACACGAAGCAACTTTCTGAGAATCTATTGATGCAATTGTTTCATCATACTTTTAACAAATACAAGTAAATTTTCCTGAAAGTTGTGCTATGTTCAGACTACGCGATTAACATGTTTAAATCGCGTTAAGGGCTCACATAACTCTGGACGCCCCGAAAATCGATTAAATTTGAAACATTATTATGAAGGTTATATGGTGAAAAAAAAATTTAATTGTTGAGTTCACATTTCTTATTATATATTCAACTATAGAAAGAAAAAAAATTTTTTTTTTGTTTTTTAATATTAACATTGTTTTTTACTGGTATAAATGGACTACTTATGAAAACCATGGCGCCTGCTGGTCGGCATCATAACTTCACTAAAAATAATTCAATTTGTAAAATTGAAAAAGAATCTTGTCAAATAATGTAGTAGTTATTGTCTATCGGAGGGATTTTTTTTTTTCAAAAATAAGTAAGTTACAGTATTTCAAACCTTAGTAACCAGTTTTTTTAAGAAAAATTTGCGTTTAATAATTTGTAAAAAAAGTTCCAAGCAAAAAATTAAAAAAAGCTCTCGAAAACAGTTATCAAAATTTAAAAAAAAAAAAAAAAGAATACACCCTCTGAAGAGTCTTCTGCCTTCCGAATGAAATGCGTTTAAAGTTTTTGATAGGTAAAACGTTAACTTACGGCTTCGTACTGTACGCTTTCTTGCTCTTTTATCTTCGTGTTTTTCACAGATGGTCCTATGAATGACCTTGTTTTCTATAATACTCGGCTTTTGCGAAAAAATATATGCTAAACGCTGCTGTTAAGAGTGGCGCGGCAAATAGCCAGGAAGCCGCTTTAAACCGATGTATGGTCACATTTAGTGCTATAACTTTGTAATGGAGTGGAATTTTCTAAGTTCAATTTTTTTTTTATAATTCTTGAAAGTATAAGATATAAAAATTTGTAAGAAAAAAAAATCGATTTTCAATGATATGAGCCCTTAAGGGGCTCGTTGCAAATTTCGAGCTCCCATACATTTTGTATGGCGAAACACGTTATCTTTCGGTACCTGAATCTCAGCTTCCACTTAACTCACAACAGTCAAATTTTGTACACTTATTGTTTAGTGTATTTAAAAGCCTAGTACGTGAGTAAATTAAAAAATTTCTACTTAAAGTGGAGATATTTAAGAAAAAGGGAATGAAAATTTTTTTTGAAAAAAAGAAACGTGTACTGAAAGTTGAAAAAGCACTACTTTTCAGGAGAGCCAAAAAAGAAAACATATCTCGCAGTAACTTATTCGACTTCCCTGACTTCAGAGCAAAATTTGAGGCACTTCCCGTTATCCCAAAAAGTGGCGGTCTTTTGTTGATGTGCGGAAATGAGTGTAGAAAAATAATATAAAATAAAAAAAAAATCGATTATTTTTTAAAATTTTTTGCAACGAGGCTTTAAAATGGGTTGAAAACACTTCCCGAAGGCGTTTACGAAAACACGTAGCTCCGACGCGTTTAACCGAAAACATGTACTACGACCCTCGCGGAAATCGAAATAAACTTCAAGGGAAACTATTTTATTCTGCAGATATAGAATTGTGTGCTTGTGCAACGACTGCATTACCTAATAAACTCACTTTTCATTTCTGCTATACAAACATATTAGTCTCAAATAATATAGAAACCATTAATTTTCCTGAAAATGATATCACAGATATCAAGATGTTTTTTTTTGTTTAAAGATCAACACTGTCTAAACCCTGAATGAAAATTTAAAAAAAGAAACCGAAGGTCCTAGTTACCTGTGCTTGATTTTTGTATATTTATATACATACCTATATATTCAATTTTTCTAATAAATATATAAAAAAAATTTAAAAAGTTGCTTCCAAATATTTTCTTAGGTCAACAAAACGTAAAAAAAATTCGAGCTTTTAAAGCTTATACACCGATTAGTTTTTCATATTTCTGAGAATACTTCATCTAGTAGCTTTAAGGGAACATTTGTTTGGGAGAAGTAAATAAAGATACAATGAAACTACCACATTTATGCACATTTTGAGCACACTTTATAATTTTTTCAGCCCGAATATGTCGCTAATTGCTAATGTGTACGGTAACTTAGTCACTCATTTTCTTTTTTCCGGTTACCACGATTACGTGCGTTCTACTTATCTCAAATAAAAAAAAAACTGCATTTTAATCTGTGAAGTTTGAACTAGTTTCGGAACTAGGATTATCAATAAATATTGAACAATTAATTTTTGGCAACTTTTTTAACTTTTTATTGTCAATTTTGGTGTTTTTTTACGACTTCTTCAGGTCAACAAAAAAATGGCTTGTTGAATCGCAATTATCCTAGTTTGGAAAGTGTCTACATGATTACTAAATAAATTCACCAAATTTCAAAGGACTTCGTTCAAAATTCAAAATTATAACACTGTACGTGTGGAAGATCGCATAGACTCGACATCGACGACGGATCAATTCCCAAACGCACACTGAAAGGTAGAGCTCAGGGCAAACGACCTGTAAGAAAACCGCGAAAAAGATACACGAACTCAGTTGACGCAGATTGCAGATGGCTTCTTAGATGCGTATATTGAAGAACATATGCGCTGAAACGAGATGACTTCAGACATTATATCCTGCGTATCCTACCCGATTTGGGCTGTTGCGCCATTGATAATGATGATGAAATGTTAAAAATGAACCACCTGAAATTTCTCTAAAATTGGAGAAATCACATTCATTTTCACGCCGCCGGGTTCTAAAATTATGCCATCGCCATTTTTTTTTTAAATAAGGATTTTGCTTCCCTTTTCCTTATAAACTGTTCTAATTATTCGAATCATTATTAATAACAGCTTGTAGTTACATGTGTAACTATGGATGTAAAGTTTGCTAACTGACCACCTAATCAACCAATTTACCAGAAATGTTTAGTTTTAAGTACCTACATACATATATTGTGGAAATAAATTTAATTGAATTTATTTTTTAAACGATCATGCTAGTTTACATTTTTATAGTAACTAAATATTTGTAATTTTAACGCCAAGGCAGTAATATTATATACGATAGAAAATTAATAAAAATTATTGTTTTATTTATTTTCAGGCCTTGTCACATGCCTTTCGATGATTTAAATGTCTCTTCCATGGTCCCATACTAGTCATTTTGTGGGTCATATTTGTGTATAATAGTTATATTAAAAAAACGGAACGTCCATAATAATTTTTGTTTAATAAATTATTAATCGAAGAGAATCATAGCGTAAATGATTTCGTTTAGTTGTATTCTCCAATAATAGTAGTTTAAAAAAAACGTTAATGCTTCGTGTTGAGCATTTAGAAAAATAGAATTTAAATTAAAAATTCCATAATATTATATCTGTCCAGAAGTGAAAGGAAATCAAACAAAGCAATTCAATCAACTAGAGACTATTCCGTCGGTAGATAAATTATTAAAAAGAAACAACAGAAGATAGTTGGCATGAGCCATACTCCTAGCCGTAAATATACTGACGATAATGAGTGTAGTGGACCTAGGCCACCAGTTCCAGGTGAAGAAAGTCGCGTTAAGAAGGTCTGTTTAGATATAGCTGGAAAAGAAAAATATACGATATAACTAGAATCCTTTACTTTATCAGATGACTGAGGGCGTCCCGGAATGTCCAAAAAATTCTCAACCGTCTTACCTAAATTGGGCTATAACACTTAGCAATCTTCTTGAAGATCGAGACGGTGTCGAATTATTTAAAAAATACGTCGAGGAAGAGGTTCCCATTTACAATGATCACTTGAACTTTTATTTTGCCTGCGAAGGTCTAAAGCAGCAAAATAATCCTGAAAAAATTAAGCAAATAATTGTAGCTATTTACAGGTTAGTTAACATAACAGTGCTTGAATTGAATTATTGCAATTTTAAACTATTCTCAATTATTAGATTCCTGCGGAAAACTTCGTTAACAATCTCAGAAGATCTCCGTCGGACAATAAAGGCTGGCCTTAAAAATGAATTACCACTTAGCTCGAATATCTACGATTCGTTGCAACAAAGCACTGAAAATACAATCCGTGAAAAAATTTATCCTGATTTCTTGGGTTCGGATATGTATATTCAATATGTGCAGCAAATGTCCGGTCTTCAAGAACGATTTTTGGGCAGTCGACCGTCCGGACTAGTATTATTACCGAACGATAGTACAATGACGTTCGGAGCAAGTAGTGCTGGTGCACTATATGGAGCTTCGGCCTCTGCCAGTTCGAGCGGTTCGGGTAGTGCTACGGATACGCTTCCGCGAAGTTCAACATTGCCAACGCTCCACGAAGATACCGAACTGGCCATTGGTAACGAATTTGAAAATTTACGTTTATCTGCAGCAGGCAGCCGAATGACATCTGAAATGCCAATGAGACTTACGCATGATTTATTGCTGGCGACACAAAAACGACGACTCGAAATGCGACCAGCCGGGTAAGACTTTTCATTTAATTTAAATATTTTTTTACTATCGATAGTAAAGTTATTCAAAGCTTGTCGTTTTACAATTTTCTTGATACATTTGTTTTTTATCGTTATTAATTTTTTGTTTAAATAATTAATTTTTTTTACCTTTTCTTTCTTTTATTTTTTTCCCCTTCGAAAATTATGTTATCCCTGCACACGGCATTTGCCACCATAACTTATTTGGAATAATTTGCTTTCCGTTTATAAAAAAAATGCATGCGATGGCTGTATATTCCCTTCACCGACCCCTGTTTTGCCCACTAAATATTCCCAACAAATTCCCGCTACTGTCCTTTTTTTTCTTGAAAACACCGCTCCTGCATGTAGAGCCCATGGGTATGTGTACACCGCTACAACTTCATACAATCCAAATTCTCGAGTTGATTCCGAACGACAGAGTTGTAGTTCGGGTGGACGATCTAATTCTGATTCAATGTCAAAGAGCAAGTAAGTAAACATTTTTTTTTTCTTAATTATTTTTTTTTTCCAATATATTACAATCAGTATTTTTTGAAAACCCTTGAAATCAACTTTAAATGAAATATTTCGAATGAGTGTACTGACTTTTATCTCATTAGGGACGGTCGACCTTATGTACAGGACAGACATAACGCAAACGATAGCAAAATAATGAGACAAAATGCCCTGGCTAATAAAGACATAAATGATTTGCAGGTATGTAGACATTTCAAGATTTTTCTCGTCTCATCGATTTCATAATCTGCTTATACCATTTTATAAAGCAAATACCACGTACTCTACGATTACATTCGAACGAATGTCGACCGCTCACCGAACAAGAATTAGTGAAATTATTAATTCCTAAATTAGAAAAGGTCAAACGAAAACAGGACTTGGACGAGTGGTCAAGATCTGAGGTAAATATTTTTTTTTTATTTTCATTGGATTCATTCGTGAAGTTATGATCTCTTATCGCGATCAGTCTTACCAGCTGTGCAGAATGTGCTGCAATCGAGCCTTATCATATTCTTTCACTTTTAAAAATCACCTCGTCTTGAGTTGATATGGCAAATGTGTTGGTTTTATTTTCACGTAATATTCACTTTTAGCGATTGCAGGACGATCAAAACTCGCCGGCGGAAAGGTTAAATGCGGCAACGGATAAAGTGAAAGATCGGGCATTAGCCGATGCCATACGAGAAAAATTAACCCCTGATGATGACAACGACCAAGATATTTTGGATCAGCATGTGTCTAGAGTATGGAAAGACTTAACCCCGCATCGATCGCCCGGTACAATGTCACCTTGTCCACCCCTTCCAACCAGAAGACGAACGCATGACTCTGGTATGTTCAGCGACGGTGCAATTAGTATAGGTACGTTTGAAAGTGATCTCTCGGCACGTTCACACAAAACTTAATATGAATCATAAAATTTTGAATAGGTGCACATTCAATGCGGCATTCGAAATCAATGCCCGAACATAGTTCCTCATCACGGAGGTTAACCAACAAATGGCCTTCCATGAATACAGATAGCGGAATTAGTTTATTTTCAGCCGATACTCTTATGAAATACAAAGATTCCAGGTAATTTTTCAACGAAATTATTTTGCTCGTATGAGAAATATATTTTGGATTTTCATTGCGAGTTTTAGTTCTCGATCTGGATCAAGTACTGCCGCTCAATTGGAAGAGGCAAAACGAAGACTGGAAGATGAAACACGACGTTCTCGTCGTATTTCACAACACCCGCCGCCGCTAATGCCATTGCCAATGCAATCGATAAGCAGTAGTAGTAGTGGCAGTAGTAGTACACAACAACCGCCGCCACCTCACGAAACGACGACCGTTGTATTCACATTCTGTGATGAGGAATTTCCATATCGAACTAAGATACCGGGTAGTCAACCAACGCTGAAACAGTTCAAGGACTACTTACCGAAAAAGGGAAACTTTAGGTAAGAAACCCCGTTCAATTCGAATCCACACTTAACTCCTCCCGATTGTCTACAGATACTTCTTCAAAACACATTGTGAAGATCCCGAAAGTCCAGTTATTCAAGAGGAAATCGTGAATGACTCAGATATATTGCCTTTATTTAAAGGCAAAGTTAGCGGTCTCGTCAAGCCATCCGATTAGATTTTAACTAGTATATATAATTAATTAAATAATAATAAATGTAAATTAAATTTCATTTTTTCTTAAGTTTTACTTTACCTTCTTTCTTTCTTCTTTCTTCTTTCTTTTATTAACATGATGAAAATCGGAAAAAAATACTAATTAAAATATTTGTTAAAATTAATAAAAAAAAGAGTAAATAAAACGCAATAAAACAAAAGAAATTAATAGGATTAATATCATTAACCAATCTAAAAAAAAATGAAAAAAAACTAAAAATGAAATTTATACGATTTAAGTTTCGCGAAATATTGCTGTGGGTAGTCATCCAAGTTGGCCGTGTTTTTTAGTTCATTCTAGCACAAAGGCAGTTACGTTGTTCGTTGAACGTGTTGGAGACTTTAATTGATATTTTTTGTAATGTACTCGCACTCTACACTAATTGTGTGCTCATTAATTTGACCTTAAAAACTATCGATTTCAACCTAGAGCCTATGCATAGGACTGAAATTTACTGGTATTGGCACTAAATAACTCGGAAGGAGCATAGTCCCTCACCATTCCTCAAATTTATTAGTTAATGAAAACTATTTATCTAAATTTAATTTCTATATATTTCAATCAATCTCAATATATTTATAGCAGCTAGATTTTATTTCTGAAGTATTAGTGATTTGTTTCAGCTCCTGTAGCTTTAAACATTCACACGAAGTAATTAAAAACGCGGGGACTCCACGATTTTATTCTGCACTGCCTATACCACGAAAGAGTATCCGAATGAATTTTTGACCAGCGGCCTTCTCAAAATATTAAAGTAATGAAAATAGAACATTAAAATACAAATTCGCACATATTTCATTTTCGGAATTTTATATATTAGTGCAGTTAATGGACACAACTTTTTTATCAGCGGTCTAACCATTGTTAATACTTTTGACTTTACTTTTTAATGTACAATATGTAAGATTTCGGGCCATATTGATTTGTTTATTTCGATTTGACGATTGAAACAACGCAGTGCGTTAATTATTCAGAAAAAAGTTACAAGACAGTTTACTTTTTTTTCTGCCTCTAGTATGGACAAGGTGAAATTCAATCTTGGGCTTATCTTTCTCTTAAATAAAACAGGCTTAACAAATTTTTAAGGGCTTAATGATTTATCAAAATAATAGAAACTTCTTGCGAAACTGAAACAAATACACGTTTCGATTCGGCTAAGAAGTTTTTAAAGTAAATTCCGCAACTTAAAAACAGATCTTTGCATATTTCTTAATTGTTTTAAATTAAACCATGTCAATGCCTACATTTCTGTTTATTATTTCGACGTGACAGCCTAAAAGAGCCTAATTTACAAATAAATGATTCAACGAAATGGCAGCTATTCTTATGAACTTAGAACTCAATTAACAGAGAAAAGAAAGTCCATAAATTAGTGTGCACTCCGCTTCAGATTGCCTAGTTTTGCATTTTCAAAATTAATCCGCATTCATAATTTTGGTGCTAAACAGGATGAAGAGAGATAATTATACTTGCCGATATATATTTTAGATTCTTATATAAACAAATTAAATTGTTAACGAAAAACATGTAAATAAAAAATGAATTGCTCTAAGTTAGGTTTTCACAAATTAATATTAATAAAAAAAAGCAACAATTTATTATAAAATAAAATTATAATTGTACCAGGTGCATAAAGTGCCTTCAAAACATTATTCAAAATGAAAGAAAACTGTAAATATTTAATAAAAAAGGAAATAATTAAAAAAAAAAAAAAATTTATAGCATCTTATTCATAGCAATCCCAAATAGTTCATTCCTTAGTGCCATTTCGACCAAAATTAAGATTTTCTGGTTAACTAAGTTATATTCATTTCTTTCTTCTTCATCTTGTGATTTAACATCACTAGATCCGAAATACTGCAGTCATGGAAAACTGCCGTCACCGAATCAATCAGTTCAAGAAAAGTAAGTCATGGTGTACTACTATATTATATCAGTTCTTTCCTGATGTGTTTCAAAGACTAAAACTTGATTTCGGTTACAGTTTTAAGGGCTCATATATCCCTGTTCGCGCTGTAAACCGAGTAAATTTGAAAAATTATAATGAAGGTCATATGGTGAAAAAAAAGTTTAATTGTTGAGTTCACATATCTTATTAACTATTCAACTATAGAAAAAAAAACAAAAACAATTTTTTTTTTAATACTCACCCGTATTATGAGTGTCGTGTCGATGTCGTGTCGTCGTCGATCAACAGAAATGGTATTATGAGTGTCTATATCAATCGACGAGTCTCGATTTTATCGACGGATTCTGTCGATCGTGTAACAGTTCTGCGACACTTAGGGCCGGTTTCACAGTCGAAGTTTAAACCAAAAATTTGGTTTAAACTTAGGATCTCACGAACAAATTCCTAAGTTTAAACCAAATTTTTGGTTTAAACCTAGACTGTGAAACCGGCCCTTAAGCGACAGGCTGTTTATATTGAAACAAATGTAAGTTTTTATATCTTATTCTTTGTACAGATAATAAGAATACATTTTAGAGTAAAAATTAAAAATGCCCGGCAGTACCAATACTTAATTGGGTTAATGGGGAAAAAATATAGACGTCGCCAGAGGAATCAGCGAATGGGAAAAATATTCAATGGAACTGAACGCCCTAGGACTTCCAATACGCGATGGAATTGGGTGGCTGCAAATATGTTTGGATTTTAATTTTACCTATACAAATATTTTAACTGGAAATTTTTTAAAAATTACAAATCACCGGCAGTTTCATATGAGATCAACAACACTTAAAGAGCAGGCACCCAACTATAAAAATCCTAACAAGCATCGAGGAATAAAATCCAAGTTCTTTCCCAAAATGAAAGTGCAATACAATTTTTTAAAACCCTAAAATAACTGAGAAACCATTCAAGAAACTGGATTCCATTCGCGCACAAGAGTTTTTAAAAAAGCAAACCATTAAAATTAGGAATTTCCCAAATAACCTAGACCACGCACATTATATTGATTGACAGCAGGTAAAAGCAACGGACATTGTTGGTTGAGCTAGAGCTATGTTGAAATCAATGCCAGTGCCACGTTGATATCATCCTTCTGCGAAGAATCGCAACACTGCGGCAAGTTTAATTATATTCGGCACCGCAGATGACAACACTTATGGTTTTAATTTGCCATCCAAATTTTCAAGGAGCATAACAAATGCTTCCTTCGATAATCTGAAACAACGTAAAAAACTGTTCTCCAGTGCTTAAGCTCCAAATTGTAATAAATTCTCACCCATAGTTGTCCAATTTCAAAGGATTTCTCGCAACCATTTTCTCTTCCATCTCAACAATTGTAGAGCTGCTCGATTGATTATCCTCATCATATTCTTCGTCAAAAAATAACTCGTACGAACTCATTTCACCGAATCGATAAAAAACGCTGAATTTTAATCATGATAATTCAAATATAACGTGGAATTTCCACACTTTTGACAGTTAAGGTTATTCACCATTGCACTTTTATTCACAGTAACACCATTTTCAGACATTTCACACGACTCTCCTGCGGCAATACTAACAAGGTGCTTCGATCGACACTCATAATACCAAATTTCAATCGCCACGACAAGCTCGTCGATTGTCGATAATCGATCGTCACGACACTCATAATACGGGTGACTACTAACAATGTTTTTTACGGGTATAAAAAGACTACTGATGAAAACGATGGCGCCTCCTTGTCGGCATCATAACTTCAACAAAAATAATGCAATTTGCAAAAATTGAAAAGAATCTTGTAGAACAATTTTGTAGTTATAGGGTGACGGAGGGATTTTTTCTTTTTTTCAAAAATAAAGAAATTGTAGTATTTCAAACTTTTGAAATCAATTTTTTTTAAAAAAATTGCGTTTAATAATTTATAAAAAAAAAAACAAAGCTAAAAATTAAAAAATACTCTCGTCATCCCCATAGAGCAAATGGTTACTAAAATTAAGAAAAAAAAAAGTTGAAAAATATTGAAAATTGACACTATGAATGTCCTTGTTTTCTATGATACTCGGCTTTTGCGAAAAAATATATGCTAAACGCTGCGGTTGAGAGTGGCGCGGCAAATAGCTAGGAAGCCGCTCCAAACCGATGTATGGTCACATTTATTGCTATAACTTTGTTATGGAGTGGAATTTTATAAATTCTAAAGTTTTTTATAATTGTTAAAAGTATAAGAAATAAAAATTTGTAATAAAAAAAAAATCGATTTTCAGGGAGATATGAGCCCTTAAATTTTCCGCTATGAAAAATCAATAGACGCTTTTGAACGACGAATTTTGGGGTCAGTAAGAGAAGGCACTGAATGGCGTATAATATTAACGAGTTAAATAACATATTTTACGACCAGCCGCATCGACTCTTATAAAATTCCGTAAGCAATAATAGGCAGGCCACGCGGAGCGAGTGGACAACGGAAAAATTTCCAAACGCACACTGAAAGATGGAGTTCATGGCAAACGACCGCTGGGAAAACCGCGGAAAAGATACGAAGACTTAGTTGACGCAGATCGCTTCTTGGATTGGAGGACGCGGCCGCTAAAACGACATGACTTCAGACAATGTATCCTGCAGGCCCAGACCCAATTTGGGCTGTCCCGCCATTGATGATGATAAAGCTGTAAGAGATGAGTTCCCGTTCGAAAATATTTTAGTAACTATTAGTAATAAAAAAAAAACAGTTTTGTAAAATTAAATAAATCTTTTGACCTCATTTTATTTGATGAAAAATTAAAAAAAAATATATATTTCAATAACATAACGCTCTGCCTCTAGCTAGGAAAATAACTTCAAACTTCTAAGCAACTTCTATATCAGCAATACTTTGTATCTTCCGATTCAACGCAAAAACTATCTCGACTCGTTCTTTGATATATTCGGCGTCTGAAAAGATTATTGATTAAAAAAAAGAACCACCATGTTTTCAAGAGCACGCTTATCAGTTACCTGCGTACTGATTGTCCTGGACAATATTGTATGCTAGACGCTTTGCCAATTTTTTAAATAAGTATCGGTCTGCAATCAATCCCCTCTTTAACGGCACCATAAGATACTTGACAATTGTCGGTGCAATACGCTTCATACAACTCGAAATCATGATTTCGTCCAGTTCCAATGAGGGACTATAGGGTTCGAACTCATCTTCACTGTCTTCACCGAATAGTTCGCGAAAACGTTCTCTAACATGTTCATGTTGTCGTATATCAACTTCAACAATCTGTCCAAGAGTTTCGCGTAATCTTTGCTTCCACATGTTAAGTTCACAGGGCCATAAACTATCGCGCATATCGGAAACTATCGGTTCCAATTTATAGCTCATTGTTTTTTTCTCTTTGGTTTTTGATTTCGATACCGTTTTTTTCGCCGAATTCTTCTCGCTGCCTGGTAAATCAGATTTTTCGATTTCGCGCAAAATTATTTCTATTTGCGGATTATAGGAGCCATCACCGAAAATATCATCGAGTTCGTTATTGTCTTCTTCTCCGAAAAGATTCTCCAAGTCTTTTGTAATGCTATCTTTGCTTGTGTTTAGCTCATCGTCGGAAGACGTTGAAGAAGCAGGCGATACAGGTATTGGACTCGACAATTTCCGGTGACTAGTTCGAATCTTGACTGGAGACCGCTTTCGTTTTTGTGCCATTCGTTTTGTGTCTTCTTCGTTAAGCATATCTTCGAAATTCTTGATTTTTCCTTGGAGCGACATGAACTCGAATCGCATTTCCGTCAAACTCGGATCAGTTTTAAGTTTGGTCTGTTCATTTTCAACTTCATTTCGTACATGAACTGCATTTAAATCGTGGTTTGAATTTGTTCCATCACATTGTTGTGATATGTCCTGGTCCATCATATCATCACCATGTTCATGTTCATTTAATGTATGGTCTGCAGTAGGAACATTAGATTTGAATAAATTATTATTATCTTGAGATTTGTTTAAAAAGGCTTCATTTGTATACGGAAATATTCGCTTGCTATCTTCACAATTCCGCTGAGAAAATAAATCGTCCGAATAAGAACCATCCATGGGAGTTAATCTTAAAGCCTGTTCGTCTTGCATTGCAATATTAAAGTCATTTTGCAGTATTGCTTCTAGGCCGCCGTTCAAATGTGTATTCTGAATATTTATATTAGACTCTTCGTCTAATCTCAAGTCAACGGAATAAGTTTGCTCTTTAATTGAATTTTCTGCAATTTCATAGACAACTTTACGAGATATTTGATCTTTTGCTGCAAAATCACCTTGCGGATTCTGATATTGCTTAAATTGCCTTTTATTTACATTATTCCTATTCGTCCTTTGATCAAATATAGACACATTACTCTCTGTGGGTGAAATACTATTCAGTGGTAATCTGTTCTCGGCTTTTGGCGTCATTTGATTATTAGGCGAAAGCGTATATGGCATACCAGGCTTAATCGTTGGAGTATAGTTACCGACAACATGATCTAGATTATCATTCAATTGAACGTGTCCTAAAGGAGACCGACTTTGCTGTAATTTATCGTTCATGTCGGAGACCAGTTCTTGTTGCTGCTTAGACTTATTAACTTTTCCCTTTTTCAAATCCTTGAATTGATTATGTTTCTGTTTCAGTTTCGATATTAGTTTCCCACAAGTTGTTTCTCTTCGTACTTCAGATATCTGCAAAGACATATCTTGAATACATAGTAGAAATTTGGGAAATTTGAGCTTTTTCCCCTAACAAGTTGTTCTATTTTTTGGGTAAAAATAATGCCGATTAACTGAAACAATTTCGGTACGACTCGTCTACACACTTCGTTTTGCATGAAAGTTTGTTTTAATGTTACTAGGGTTCACTAGTCAACAAGACACTGAAACTTTTATGCATTAAAGGGACCTTTTGCTAAGAGTACTAATCAAATCAATTCAGAGGCAAATGGTTGAAATCACCATACCATAACTAATATACTCCAAGCTAAAGGAATAATTCAACAAAAGCGGGAATGGGGATAGCAGAGGAACTGAACAATGAATCACATGGACACTTACAATTCGTAACATAGCCTTTCGATACAGCGGTACGACTATACTGCATTTCACCGCTCGTTCCTCCAACCTCATTGCACACTTGGTTATCTCGTCTTCAGGAATCGATTTTTCGCTGTACGAATGCTGCGTTTGTGACCATTCTTTATAATTCTCATCGATGACCTTCATCAAGAACGAATAATATTCCGAACGGACCTGTGAATAGTATACAATTTAAAATACGTTATCAAAAATATGATTTAAGTATACGAACGAAAGTCGTGAGACGATTAGAATCGCGATCGATATGGATCCCATCATCGTGTTCAACTGACTCCGTTGATCCTGATGAGCAACTTTCATCGTCTGAGTGTATTTTAGGAATTTTTAATTGTTCCATTGCAGTACAGTGGTGTTGTCAAAGTTCTAGATGTGAATAAAAAAACAAATTTTAATTTGACGTAACCGTTATTTGGAATTCCGTTATTTTCAATCCAACTCTTTTTTAGGCTGCTAAGTAGCACATCTATTCGGAAAAGATCGCAAGCGAAACGTAGAAGTGGACTACTAAACGGCGTGAATATAAAACAGATCTACCCGAAAAGGGCGCATGTTGAATTCAATTCCAAGTGGGAACAACCTTAGATAATTTCTTAACTGAAATTGGAAAATGAAGATAGCCCTCATCGTGCTTGAACTGCGTGCAGTCTCTCATTCTTTTTCTTTCTGGCAATCGTTCCGCCGGCAAATATACTTCCCTCCATCCTACGAAGGGTTGAATCATTACTCAAACGTAGTATAAGAGAACACCTAAAAGGACATGCTAGGACTGACCAACCGTGATTAAAGACTATTAAACGTCGTCTTATGTAATTCCAGAGGCTTGCTGGCCATCTTCACAACATTTTGATGAATTAATTGCCGACAACAAATCAATGGATCAAAACAAACCTATTCGATAGAAATGAATTGAGAAAAGTTATTAGACGAGAACTTGGCAATTCAAGAGTCATATACAGAAGAAAGTCGGAGCAAATCTGGAAACGGCCATGGATTAGAATTCACAAGGAAAACATGTAGTATATCGACAACAAAGAAGACGTGGTCACGTAAAGGCGAAGGAGCACTGTTATCGCCCTACGCCACTATCAGGTCTTACACATAAATTGAAAATGGTATTACGCACTCGAGAAAGGGATATAGTGCGGAGATTGTTACATAAATAACAGAAAACGGTCTATGTTAGGGACACTTCTGAAGGACGTACAAAACCAATCCAAAATTATAGCGAGAGTGTCAAACTTCTTAGTACTGCAGGAGTTAAATTCATTTGTAAAAAATAATTCTCCGATGTATTTTGCTTATCTACCAGCGAAAAATTTAAAAAGGACATCAACAACAACTGCATGTCGAGCTATTGTAAAAGAAAAAATAGAAACAACAGAATGATCCGACCAAGAGAATACAAAACTCCCGAAATTCTCGATTGACTTCCGTGAAAACTTTTATGAAGACAAATTACTTACAATCCATTTTGTCTGGCTACTTTAAAACCGCGACATTAAAATACCAATAAGAATAATACTCTTGGCACTTGCACGTTTTCGCGATATTTACTTTATTTACGGAACGAAAAAGATATTGATCAATTTCCTTCGAGGTTAAGATTGTTTATTTTCGCCGAACTTCAGAACTGCAATACTACCTGCACTTGCACGGATTAGTTTCGCCATTCGCCTCGGGGACGGATTACATTATCGACATTTATCGATAATGCAAATCGTACTTTTTTGTTTAGTATTTTGTAACGGTTTACGCGAAACAATTGTTTTTTAATTTTTAGTGTTAATGGTTACTTAGACCTGTCAGATATAAAATATGGAATTTAAATTTACCAAGGCCCAGTTGTTGTGCCCAGCACTATTTTCTGTGTGATAACATATGTTAAATTGTAAATTGACCTTTGTGCGGTGCAAATATATCTACACGTGCCGCCGACAATAATTTCATGCTATACCAAAATGCTGATATCGAATTTTGCATAGATATAAGTTATTGGTGCCGGCTCGTGCCGATATATTGTAAGGTGCGCAACAGCACAATTTATTAGTAAGGTAATTTAAAGTATTTCCGATAAAACTGCTAAATTGCTTAATTGCTAAATTATATTATCGTATAAATAAGAGCGAATTTAAATAAAGACTCTCTGAGTTCTGAAAGAAACCAGACTGTTTTATTATCTTTCCGAGACGACATAAACATACTAGATACTGTTTGATTAAAACCGTTGACATATACATACCTATATTTATATATACATATATATATATTTTTTTTTTTGAAGACAGACTGATTTCTTGCAAAGTACCGGTAATAAATACTATGCTATTTTACTATTAGTATCTGCTTTAACTTAAAGCCAACTTTATGACGACTGTCTTGGCTCGAGGAATAAAAATAATTTGGTTCTGGATCCGAATTATAAAAAACCGCCAGTTATGTCGATAGGATAAATAAATTTTAGAGGATTTTCTTTGTGTGTATTTAGTAGATAAATTAATTTTTTTAATAACACCGACTAGTGGTCAAATCTGGTTCTGTGAAATGGAGAAATATTTTGATTCACGTTTGCACGCAACTTTTGCACTTTATCACTTCATTTCACCTCCGCAACCCGATTCTTGTTCTCATTGTGAAAAAGTTTAGTATTAAGTACTTCAATAAGTTGTACAACTCACCTATTGTGCGCTAATTCCACATATTCCTACAAAACATCTTTTTTAGCCTCGCTTTCCCAACATATTTGACAACTGTCGATGACATACGAAATCGCTTTTTCATGCATCGATATCGAAGTGACGTGACATGACATACGCAATACGGTCAATTACTTACTTATTTCTGTGAATCGTCCAGCTTAATTTTTTCCTAAATGTTTTGTGTACTGAGGACTTGTAAGTTGGATTCCATCGATTTCAAACTGCATATCAATGACTATTTTATTAGGCTGTTTGAAGAATATATAGTTGGACTTTTGTCAATTTTAGATAAGCCCTTGATTCAATAAAAGCTCTTGAGAACGATCAAGATCGCCAAGCTTCCAGTTCAAGATTATACCCTCTATACAAAAGTAGTGTATCATCAAGGCTTTTAGTTTTATACTGCAGTTTCAGAAGATTGTTATAATTTGATTACATTTTCCTTGCAAACATCATATTAGTCCTAAGAGTTCGCTGGCTTAAATGCCAGATGCACCATTTTTATTTTTCAGATAGTTCAGAGTCGAAGGCCGGAGTTAGACTCTCAGTCCATCAAAAAAAGATCGCATCACAGCGAATGTACAAATCATTAAAGTTAAATGAAAAGATTCAACTTTAGGATTAGCAGGATAGCGATAATTTAATAATATACATATTATTTATTATTTATTTATTATTATAATATTAATAATTGTTTTTTTTATTATGTATAAGTTTTTTAAAGAGAAAATGAAAAACAGCACTACCTAGAATCGGGAATCTCTTTAGATGACATTGAAGTTGATTTAATTTCACGTGTTACTTTAGCCTGTTGACCTTGAGGCTGTTGGGCAACGCCGCCACCAACTACTCCGGATGTTGCTGTCAGGCGTCCGCCACGACGATCTTGTGACGTGTTTGTCGTCGATTTACCGGCCACAGCAGATCCTATTTTCTTCTTAATAACAGAACTATTAAAATTTTGCGAATGCTGTTGCAGCGAATATTCCTCTACGAATTCTTCTTCAAGTGTTGGTGGTGCATTCGATTCATTAACATGTCCAGTTGCACCGAAACAATTTTCACTTTTTGAATTTTTCTCGTCCTTATTTGATGTATCATCACCGCTTTCGTTATTCGTTTCACTATTTACATTATCACTGTTCGTTTCCTGGGACTCTCCTCGTTCCTGTGAGTCACATTTGTTCCTTTGTTGAATTCTCGATAAAGTTGAAAGCATTAAAGCTTGTACATATTGAGATCTAAAGACAAACCCCCAAGAGAATATAATACGCCGCTTCAAAGGATTTATAAATTGCTTATACTAACCGATCGGCACGATCCCGTTCTAATTGCGCCATCTCGTTTTCGTCTAAGGTGGGCGACATAAATTTTGACAAAAGAAATTGTGACGGTGCGTCACTCAAATTTCCTTGTGCGCCAGAAAAAACAATCGATGTTACGGCCAATGGCAACGTTGAAGAATTAATCGAACCTTCACGTGTATTAATCGATGTTACGGCAATACTAGATTGTGGCTGTTGGGCAGATGACGACGATACGAGACCAACACCAGCATTTATACCGCCACCATTGCTAATTCCTCCTGAACCCGATGTCATGGCTTCTTGCATGGGTACATTTGAGTTTGATGATGAGACAACAGGATGGGCTTGACGCCTTGGTAAACGTTCTAGCTGTTGACGAGTTGCCTGAAAACGGTACAAAATTTAGTCCATATTGAATTGTTTGCGTGCAAATGAAATGGATAAGTACACGCGTGTAAAATCTATAGAACAACTGCGAATAAGAAAGATCAATTTCGTAGAAGATATTCTTTTTGTAATAACTGGAAACGGATGGCATTTTGCCGGAATTCTGTCACATGATTGATATGGGAAGAAATTTCTCCAAATTACGTATTCTTGATGACGGAAAATTAATAAAATACAAGGCCTACTTGAAAGCGAAAGCCAAATTGAATTTAGAAGGGACAAGAACTGAATTTTAATGATGAACAAAAAATAGTTATCTTATTTGGTAGCAGCTAATAGTAAAGTATTTATAAGTATAAAGTATTATGGAACTCGACCCGTGGAAAGCCGATTTATTTCTAGCAGTCGAGTGAATTCGAGTAAATACTCATCACTGGATCGACAATCGTTATATGCAGTTCTTTTTACTTACACTTTTTTCGACTCATAGTCGAGTGAAACTCGACAAGTAGGCACCCGGTCGAGTTTCATAATTGCAGAATGTGAGTGTTTTGGTCGAGTCGAGTTTCATAATAGACTACTGGTAATAAACCAATAAGTAGGTGCGCTTCGAAAGTAGCGTGATAGCCGCTGAACACTCGAGTCTTGATAAGGACAATTTAAAAACTATTTCTTGTTCGAATGTACGTCGGATTTAAACAAAATAATTAAAATTGTAATCACAACAAAACACTCACCGAAACCTGCTGCCTTTCAAGTTGAATTTGCATTTGCAATTGTTGAAGCTGTGACGGTTGTGGTGCTCCACGTCTCACGCCCGATAGTTGCGATAAGAGTTCAGCAATCGGATCGACAGATTCTCGTCCTGAAGGCGACAATGCCGACGAACTGAAGTGCATATTTGATCGTCTTGATCGTGAACCACCTAGAGCACGACCTGGAATTCGTCGTACACCGCCATGACGGATTGC
Organism: Beris chalybata; assembly: GCA_949128065.1. Taxonomy (NCBI): domain Eukaryota; kingdom Metazoa; phylum Arthropoda; class Insecta; order Diptera; family Stratiomyidae; genus Beris; species Beris chalybata. Next base: position 1,783,944 of record OX421894.1, on the reverse strand, counting down.
TGAAGGTTCATCGTATAAAAGAAGTTAAGGAAAATCAAATAAGCTAAAATATAAATTAATAAATGTGTTTATACAAAAAAAAGCTTGTTTTCAAAAAGGATATCAAAAATGAAATAAGATCTCGCGGTCCCGTCCGATGTTCCAGCGTTAAGTGACCAGCAAAATCATCTGTGACTAGATTTGGTTCGCCGCCGGGTAGACCAGCGCAAACTGGACAAACAACCTCCAAGCCTGTGTCTGTATGTTCGGCGCCTACATGCTCCAAAAGTGTTGCATCGCTGAAACCCATTTTTTTGCAATAGGGACAGGTAAAACTTTGTGGCTGATCCGAACTTAACATTTCACCGCCATAATAAAGATCCATATCATTCCTTGTTAGAAGACACTGCATCGGATGATCACTTGAATGTCGCGTGCTGGTTGCCCCTTCTTCGTAACAATCGGCACACAAATCATAGTCGTAGCAAATAAGACATTTGTAACGCTTGCCATTGAAGTTGCTCTTTAGACACGAATCGCAGCTTACACCTAAATATCAAGAGTAGAATAAATGTAAATCTTTCTGTTTTTATATTACATATTTGATGGAAATTTTAAGGATTGAAAAAGGTTTCTTCGATGAAATTGAAATTGATTTATTGCAGAGCCGCCAAAAAACATTCAGTTAAGATTAGCCGATCAAAAAACATAAATGTACCATCCTTGTTTAGTTGTCAGGATTTTAAATTACAGTGGGAGTTACAATAAAAATAGGAAATACAGTTTCTAATTGCGTGAACCGATTAGCTTGATGATAGTGAGGACTTCATGATTTTGTTGCGTTTGTGCCATTTAATGGCGCCCCTAAGGAGCATCATCTAGTCTTTTGTTTTTGCTCCTTCACCAACGGGACGAATGCCATCGAAAGACACCACATAAGATGTAGTCTTCAGCAATTATTTACTGCATTCTTTTGACTCTTTCTTGGTTATTCTTTGTGTTCGATCTATCAAAGGGTGACTCTCTTAATTTTAATCCAGAGCCGTTTTGGAGTGAATATTTTGTCTTTGAAAATGTCATAATATTCAATGGATTACCTGTCCTATATAAAAGAATTCAGTGGGCTAATTCGAGCAGGAGCAACACGTTGGTTTTTTTTAGCTAAGTAGCTCGATCCAATTGCCATCAATTCTAGGCTTGGACAACAAAAATTATTCATTCAGACGTACTTCCGAGTACGAAAGAAATTTGGGAAGTATTTCCCCATAGGTTGTGAGATCGAGAAACTATGATTTGTGCTGCTTTGGTGTTTTAACGCCCTGTCTGACCACCTTTCATCAGTCCGACAATCTAAATCCAACTCTTATGATGCAATACATCTCCTATAGGTTAGGTTAGGTTGCAGTGGTGGCCAAAGGCCTCACATAGACCCACGAGGGTCCATAGTGATACCACATAAAAATAGGAGACCCAATGTACTTATGGTAGATGCGCTTCAGTTTCGATCTGTGTTGAGAGCTCCTCGTTTAATTCTAAGGTCCCTGTAACCATAGCAAAGTTGACCGGCTCTGCATGCTGTTAAAAGAGACTTCTTTGAGGTTTGCGAAGGTTGGTGCACCCAGAGCTTTCACCCGTCTCGCAGCGAGAGCAGTTGCACAAGAAGTGTTCTAGCTTTTCCCGTTCCCCGGGAAGTTTACAGTTCCTGAAGATATCGTTTGTTATCAGCCCCAACATCTCCTATAGCTTTTCTGTTCAAACAAATACTGGCGATGCCCAAAATCTCCTATTGATTCTGTAACGAATTTTGTATTTTTTCAATAATTCTGTTTAGAGAACTTTTGGGTTTTTTTGGGTAATTCTATTTTTAAAGGAGTTACTTGAAATCTCTCACTGGTTATTGCTTCATTATTTAGAATGTTGTAATCCATCCTGGCAAATATCTTTTTTAATGCCCGAAATTTTTGCAGCGTGCCCCACGGTGCTTCTGTGCAAAAAACGACAGTGACGTTTGGTGTAAATTTTAATGAATTGCACAAAAATCTCTCTGTGAAACACAAAGCAAACGTCGGAAAAAAATATTAAAATTCTTTTTGCTGTCAAATCGAGGAACCACACAAAATAGAAAACCGAAGGAACCAGCCAGCAATATCGTTGGCTAGTTCGTCTGTCTGGGGGGAGAGAGGGGTTTTTTTTAAACCGGCCGTGATCAGTGTGCACTTCTCTGGTTTTAGCGCATGCTCAAACCAAAACGACCGAAAAAACAAAACACAACAGTACGTCGCGCGACAGAAACCAAAATTGATTATCGCATCCGTCTTGCTCACCCCTTCGGCTTTTCCGCCTTCTTTCGCTTGCTCCACGAATCCCACACGCACACACCTCAAACCATTCCTCACAGCACACGTATTGCACAACCAACGAAAAAAAAACTGAAAAAAACAATTCCAACACTCAAAATCGACCTACGCAAGCGAAATTTCAAACTTTTTCCGATTCAGCGTCGAACAGGTCACGCAACCCGCAAACAACCAGCAAACAAAATGACGAAAAGGTCGGTTTTCTAGATGAAATTGACACGCAAAAATTACCTTCATGCCGACTCATTATTCAACACAACAGCGCCTCACTACTCCGTTCACACGCGTTCCTATCCGTTCCGAAATCGTACTACGAGAAAAATCCAATTTCCCGGCTCGCTCGGGGCGACCGTTCCTCCCGCCGTCTGTCTCTTTTCGGCGCGCACTTCTAGCGTATCTCTCGCTCGAATCACCACACACCGTACTCTCGTCGTCTTCTTCTTACTACTCCTCTTCTTCTTCTTTGTATTATTCCTCTTCGTGTCGTCGTCTGTCGTCTGACTCGCACACAGCAGCCGATTCACAAAAAGTTGCATTTATGTCATTTGTGCAATTTTATAGCAGCTGAGGCGAAGGCGGCGGCGACAGCAGGCCAAGTCGCGGACAATAACTCGACCAGATCTTGCGAAAATTTCCTTTTTTCCGGATCGTAATGCATGGAAGCAACCAAGTGCTGCTCGAAGGCGAAATCCCGACGACTTTTCTGCTAGACTTCGTCCTGAAAATCACGTCCCATTCATTAGTCGAGTCACCTGCTCTGCAATTTTCTCGTTCTTCGTTCGTACAAATTTTTTAAGCACACCGCACCAAAATACAATTTTCACTATGACACACGCTTTCTGCGGGTGGTGTCGAGGTCGATGAAAATTCTACGACGGCGGAAAATTGAAGGAAAAAGTTTGCACTATTTGATCGTCGTCGCTGCGCGAAAACATCGAAGGACCGCCAATTGGAAGAAGAAAACTGGTTTGCCGTTTCGGTCTCCTTTTATTTTTGATTCTGCTTCTACGTGTTCTCTTCTTCGGTTTAATGCTTTCGATCACTCTGCAGAACGGATTGCAGTCGTCGTCGTGACAAGTTTTTTCACTCGACCAAAAAAAAAAAACAAAACCGAAATTTTGTTGAGCAACTTATTCGCTTTTTTTTCCTTCGCACTCGGAAATTTTTCTTTTTTAAATTCACCGTTAGCCCGGACAATTAAAAAGCACTGTGCCCGAATTTTAATACAGACGCTTGGCCTATTTTCCTCGCTGAGATTATCCGCTCGCAATTTGTCCAAATCGAATTTCCGTGTCCCAATGATCTGCGCCGTTCCCAACAAAAAAAAAATCCTCGTTTTCGCACAAGAGAAAAAAACACACAACCTTTGTTCACATCCACAGTCGGAGCTTCCCAGGAAAATTCGTCCGAAGTGTTCACACAATGTTCGAACTCGTAAATCACAACGGCCACGAACTTGCCAATTACAAACACGAAAATTTTGTATTCATTTTGGGAAAAAATGGTGCAAAGTACCGAGAGAAATTTCGTTCCTCGATAAAAACACTTTTTCTGGGAACTTGATCTTTCTCTCGACGACGAACACTCGACTCTGCTGGCTGGCTATGACGTCAAACATAGGGTTGCCGTGAGTTCGGTGTGTTCTTATCCCGGTCCAAGTGCGTTCAATGATGCGGCTCATATTCGCGATTTTTTCTTGTGTACATACTTCAATAAATAAAAATTTTTATTTAAAATTTATATTTGATTTTCACTTTTAGAGATGATTTTCCCTTTTAGGAATGAACTATTGCAAAAAAAATCCAATTTGCTGATATTTAACGACCGCAAAAATTGAGCAACTTCTTGAAAGTGTGGCAGCCCTACTTATATTTCTCCAAAACCAGAACTCTATTGTCGCTTGTTTACTTCTTTTACAAAAGAAAAGCTATCATTAAAAAGTTATTCATTCTCGTGTTTCCATTATTAGGTGCATCGATTAGTGGACAATGTGTGGCCGGACATGCTTGTAAGTACTCTTTACACAATCACTAAGTTTTTAAACTGTAATACGAGTTCCTGTAAACTTGTAGAACTTTGTCGGCGAAGGACGTTATCTGTGCCTGTTGCACTACATCTAAAACAGATGGGGATTCAAAAACTACGAAGCAGACTATCGAATGGAGACCCGAATATAATTTAGGCAAAAAATACGCACCATCGCATAATATTGCACCAACCGAAATTACACCGGTCCTGATTTCAGCTAAACATTTTGACGACGAAAGTGCGAACGATGCTCAGGTCCTGATGCCGATGATGTGGGGCTTGATACCGGTTTGGCATAAGGTTACGAAATTATTTAGTTTAGGTATATTCATATGTATGCATATTTCCCATTAGGTAGCTAAATTTCTAAGAACCTGGTATTCGCATTTATAAATTTGCCAAAGATTTTGCAGAAGAACACTTTATCAAGTAAATGATCTCACACTGGCTTAGTCCGAAGAACTAGAACTCGAATTTGCACTTCGTGTATTCAAGCTATGGACATCTTAGCCATATGTTAGATCGAATTTTTAGAATTCGAAATAAGCGCAGTGCACGGAAGAATCAGATTCACAAACATCAGCAAAGTTGGAGAGTCACTTTGATCGATTTGATATATGTATATAGAAGTTCTTAATAACCAACCCTATCAAAATTTTAACCGACACGGCTACAATTTTGCCTCGCTCCAACTTTAAAATTTTGGAGAAATAGAATAAAACGCATTGACCCCAACGTGACGTATACTAATACATTTCATTTTATTTCAGGGCGACTATCGCAAACATGGTTTGTCGACAAACAACTGTCGATTGGAATCAATGCTCGAATCTAAGCTCTATAGCGGTCTATTTAAAAGGGGCCAGCGTTGCGTGATCTTATGTGAAGGATTCTATGAGTGGCAGACAACGAAGAAAACGAAAAAAGCGTCGGAACGAGCTGCCCATTTCTTGTACATGCCACAAAAATCAGACAGTATCAAAATTTACGATAAAAATACTTGGAATTGCGAAGATATAAACTTACTGAAAATGGCTGGACTCTATGATATCTGGACAGATAGTAACGGTGATAAAATGTACAGCTACGCCATTATAACCTTTCAATCGAGCAATCTTATGAGTTGGCTACATGATCGGATGCCTGCTATACTCGAAACTGATCAGCAAGTTTCGGTTAGTGTTTATGTGATTAACGATTGTTCCCTTTGTTTCTGAATGTAGATTATTTCATTTCAGGACTGGTTAAACTTCACTCAAGTAACAAACGAGCAAGCATTGTCGTGTTTGCGACCAGCAAAGGAACTATGCTGGTATCAAGTGTCTAACCAGGTGAACAATTCACGCAACAAGCTCGAGTCCTGTAATAATCCTCTGACAAAGGAGGAATTGAAACAAATGTCGGGACCAGCGGAAAGCAAAATGATGAAATCATGGCTCATTAGCGCCAAGCGGAAAGTGGATGAACCTGAGAATGAAGAGTGCAAACAAATAAAATTTGAGAAATAAAGTTAATTATTATCTTAAGTTTGAAAACAAGTTACATATCTTTATTTTTGTTATATTATTTTTTATATTAAGATTGAAATAAACTGAACTGAACTGAACTTCAATCGCAATCACAGAATTAATTGATAAGCTGGAAGTGTCGATCCGCATAAAATTGAAAAAGCTGCAATGAGGGCTGGTCATGTGTGTCACGTAGAGTGGATGGATGACGGAACAATCCCCAAACGCACACTGAAGGGAAAATAAAGTTTATGGACAAAGGCCAGTTGGAGAACCACGAAAGCTCTGGGAGTACTTTATTGACGCATACAGAAAATCACTGCAAATACGGAACTGGACGACGCGGCCACTAAGCCAATAAGATTGGAGGCGGTACATTAAGGAGGCCAAGGTCCGATTTGGACTGTAGCGCCATCGTAACTAACTAACTAATCACATAATAACCATTTTTTTATGAACCAGTATATGTCCCTTGGTGTCGACTTCACAAATAATAGTAGCTAATTAATTAAAGGAAAGAAATTTGAATGCATTTTACCTGAAGAAAAGGCGGGTTGATGAATAAATTAGGAACTAGTGTTAGACTGAATTATTAATTTTAAATTGAAGAGCAACTTTTACAGATTCATGAATCTTTTGAGATAAGGAGAACGGCAGCCTTTAAAAAGAATCACTGGTGACCCAGGATCTTTCAGTATTCATAGTCGACAATCATAACCAGAACCATCAGACTCTGGTTCTAAGATTTGTAGTAGCATTCTTCTTGTACGAAAAATCAAAAGATTAATTTTTTGATTGAATGAATGTTGAATGTCCACTTAAAAAAATGAAAAATCGAATAAAATTAATTTAAATATATTTCGTGCTTCCAAAAGCTATTTAGGGTACGTTCAGAACGTACTGCATCAGTTTTGAACGTATTTTAAAAATGAATTTGCCTGTCATCGCGTTTTGTGTCGACAACGAACATAACCTCGACTGAACAGTTTGAGCCGGAGGAAATAAACGCGAATTCATTGTCCTTTCTCATAACTTCAAAGTATAAATAAGTATTCGAAGTACGCGTAAAAATGTCGATTTTAGCATACAACGGCGGCTGTGTGGTTGCGATGCGTGGTAAGGATTGTGTAGCAATCGCAACCGATCATCGTTTCGGTGTCCAGGGACAAACAATCGACACGAATTTCGAGAAAGTCTTCAAAATCAATCCGCATATGTTCCTGGGACTGGTTGGCCTACAAAGTGATATTCTGACGGTCAAGGATCGTCTAATGTTCCGGAAAAATTTGTACGAGGTTCGCGAAAATCGCGGCATGACACCGGAACGTTTTTCCGCAATGCTTTCGAGCTTCTTGTACGAACGACGTTTCGGGCCGTACTTTATCGAACCTGTGGTGGCCGGTTTGGATCCGAAGACATTCGAGCCATTTATTTGTAACATGGATCTGATCGGATGTCCGAATGCACCGGATGATTTTGTCGTTGCCGGTACATGTTCCGAACAACTGTACGGTATGTGCGAGACGCTATGGAAGCCGGATTTGGAGCCGGATCAGTTATTTGAGGTGATTGCGCAGTCGATGATAAATGCATTCGATCGGGACGCGATTACCGGCTGGGGAGCAACTGTCTACATAATCGAGAAGGATAAGATCACGGCAAAGAAGCTAAAGACGAGAATGGATTAAGGGTGTGGGAGCCGTACAACAAATTTCTTTTCAATTTTTTTTATCTATATTTCGAATCAGAATTGTTCAATGGATCGCAACCGCATAAAAATAAAGCGTAAAACTTTAAATATTCTTTTTGTATTCCTTCAAGTCTTCAACGGCGAGACAAACTCTGAGAAAAAACACTATTTTCATCTTCTATTTATTTCGATCAATCCTCGTAATCTCCGTTTAAACTCTGCACAGCCATTTGCAGAACTCCTTCTCTTGATCCCGCTCCGGCAATAAATCCAGTCGCATGACAAAAGTTCGCATCTTTTATTCCCGACGGATCTGCGATCTTCTCGTTTCTTAATCCACGCCAGTCCTTGTGCAAAAACTTCCTACAAATGAAACTATTTGGCTTTCGTGGTACGCACATAACTCTCCAATCGTTCGGTTTGTCCAGGAAGAGCGTGTACTTAATTTTTCCACAAATTTCGCGCTCCTCTTCCAAATCGAACAGGTGCTCTTTCCAGGGGCAACCCCGTTTCAGTTCGATTATCTCAGAGCTTTCGTGAACCTTACTAGCATTGTCGAGCGCTTCGGCTACGATATTGCGTGCAGGCAGCCACGATGTCGTATAATGGATAATTTTATCGATGAACTCTTCGCCAACATAGGCTTTTGCCTTTTCAAATTGGGCATTCTCGTCTAGTTTTTCTTTGTTGTTCCACGGTGGATTGAAGGTGCCTACGCGTCCGCTCAGATGAGTTGTGACCTGGTAGCGCGGTTCGCCGTCGCATATTTCAACGCCATTGTCGATAGCATCGATTTCTTGAATTAGATTTTGGTAGACTTTTTTGAAGATGACGCTTGTTTCTTTCGGCGAAAGGGTGATGTCTTTTTGCGACTTTAGTACGGCGCTGATCACTTCCTCGCCAAAGTACGTATAGATCAGACCAGCGGAGCTTAATCTTGGAAAATATCGAGACAATTAATATTCGCAGAGCTCGGCTTTTACAGCTACTGTACCTGATTTGATAGTTAGGCCCCAGTTCCGGTCGTAGACTGCTTAACGTCTCGTTGAAAGTTTTCTGATGGTGATCAAATCGGTTCGCTTTTCGATCGAAGACTCCACCCACATCGACTACAATGTCGCACGTTTTTAGGACGTCGTCATCGCGCGTTCGAATGATTTCGGCATTTCGGTATTTTTTCAATTGTTGGAGCATGAAACAGGCGAGCACTTCGTCACAATGGAAGTTGCCATTGTGTGTACCGATTTTAACGCGGTCACATTTCAAAATTTTTGCTTCTGTTGACATGCTGAACGTCCTAATTGTTGTACGATCAAATCCCTTGATAAAATTAGCGGAGTTTGTGATATGATTCGAGGAAACTGGCAAAGAAAATTCAAATTTTTATGAGTTAGTTATGGAATGCTTTTTTATGAGTCATATATATAAAATAACTGTGCTTGAACCAAAGATCAGCTTTGCAATGTCCTGGAAATACTTTTGGGTCAAGGTATATAATTAATTATTATAAACAAAAACTACCTTTCAAAACTTGTACGATGAAACACCTTGAAAAACACGCGGCTGTCAACATTGGCTCAAATTTAATTGTTTGAGGAAGCTGTGTCAACAATTACGGGCTGCCTGATGAGATTTCGGGCTCAAAATTAGCCGATTATTACGCGCTTGATCAGAAAACGTAGGCCAATCTTCATTCCACAAACACAAATAAAAAAAAACCAAACATTATGCTATAATTTATTAAATTTTCTTAAATTAACAATTTTTACATTTGATTGTAGTCTCGTCGAAGTATTTATTGTACTTTTTCCACTGATACCGCTTCTTCGGATCTTTCTTACTGTAATCGGGCGTTAGGTTTGGCATTAGGCCCGCCTTCTGTGCCATTGTGACCATCGTCCCGATTCGTTTCTGTTGTCTTTTACATAGGCCGGTGATTCGGCGTGGAAGCATGCATCCATCGGAACGAACATACTGACTGAGAATCAGGACATCTGTGTGCTTGATATTCAAACCCAATGTGCATTCCGGACAGAACTGTGTCTGGCTTACCTCCTTTAAAAGATTTGGAGCTCTGGGCGATGGAGCTGTAATTCCTTTTATGACCACTGCATCTTCTTGCTGGACCACTTGAACTGAAAAACAAATTTCTCTTATCAGAAGAAATGTTATCTTGTAGGACAATTCAACTTACTTTCTTTTATGCGATAGAATTGTGTTGCAGATATATTTCGGACTATTTGATGCCGGATATTGGGCAATAATCGCCTTTGCGCCACTTGTAGCAGAGACATTTTGCTTCTAAATTTTATTTTTGACAAGTTCATTAATTGACAGCCAACAATATCATTGCCATACCAAATTTTCATTGATAGGTATAAATTTAAATTACACAATTTTCCGCTCACAATTGTTTTTAATCTTTATTTTCATTAAAACTTTTGTTAAAACCGATTAAAATTAATTTTTAAATACAGTATTTGCACATACCGGAGTCTTGTTATTTAAGATAATATGGATTAAAAATAAATATTTTAGCTTGGTAGCTCTCTGAACGACCAGTCCTCTTTCGCGTGACACTTCGTTGATAGTTCGTCGTTTCTCTTTGCACGTGTCGACTATTTTGTGCTTTATAGTGTGTTTAGGGTCCTTTAAAAGCAACTAGACAGTCCGTAAACTAACAAAGTCCTCCGATTCCCGAGAGATGCTCATATTGAGAAAAACTGTGCTACATATCAAGGCAGGTAGTCATTCATTTTTTACGAGCAATCATTCAAAACCTACAAATATTCCTTTCCCACACAGAATTAACATCGCGAACAATTGGAAAATTTGAAGCCGCAATGTCCGAAGCTTTGCAGAAACATGAAGTCCAACAGCAAGAGTACAAAGCTAAAAAACAGTCGTATAAATCACGTTATAATGGTCGTGTGAAGAAACGACAATGGGAAAACTACGACAGCACCGAGGAAAGCGCCAGTAAAAAACCGGCTAATTTTGATCCGTCGGAGCGAGTCAAGCGACGAAAATGTCTAATGCTATTGGGTTACGGGGGCGCAAATTACTACGGGATGCAACGAAATCCCGGGATAAAAACCATCGAAGAGGATCTGATGAAGGCAATGCTCGAGAACAAGCTAATTACCGACGATATGTTCAATCAGGCTCAACAGATTCAGTTCCAGCGGGCAGCTCGAACAGACAAAGGTGTCTCGGCAGCGCGACAATGTTGTTCGCTGAAATTGCGTAAGTTTCTGTAGTAACTCTCAAAACAGGATGACTCGAATAACAATTAACTTTTTCTAACAGCGGACGAGGTCGACTTAGCTGCTCTGAACGCAACTTTACCCGATGAAATTCGAGTGTTTAGTATTCGTCGCGTAACGAAAGGTTTCAATGCAAAAGATCAGTGCAACGCAAGGACGTACACGTATACGTTACCGACTCTTGCTCTTACTGGCCACGATTCGGCCCCTGTTCAGGCGGAAGATTATCGCGTACCGAAAGAAAAGATGGAACGTTTTAATGAGATTCTAAAACAATTTGAAGGAACGAAAAACTATCACAACTTTACAAGTAGGAAGTAAGTTGGAACAGTATTTCCTGTTAGTATGAATGTCATTGATTTTTACGGGCTTTTTATTTGATCGCCTAAAAATTATTTAGAGGATGTTCAACCTTTAAGGGTTTTTGTTGAGCTTTTTGAACTCGTATTAATGAGAACTAGAGATTATCGACTGAAACTATTGTGAACTGCAACTACTACTACTTTAATTTAATCTGAGTTGTAGAGGGGTCTACTAGTTCCAAAAATGTCACAGTTTCCAAAGTTTACTATTTCTAAATAAGTATTTAACTACAATTTTCCCGACTTCATTACAGAGAATACCAGGATCCATCGTCCAAGCGTTACATAATGTCATTTGAATGCGGTACACAATTTTTGAGTCCCGATAACATTGAATTTGCTACCGTAACAATCAAAGGACAAAGCTTCATGTTACATCAAATTCGTAAAATGATTGGTCTTTCCTTAGCAGTACTTCGCGGTCATACTACGGCAGAAACAATCAAACGATCATTCACCGAACAGCGTATCGATATACCGATGGCACCTGGATTAGGTTTAGTTCTCGATCAGGTTCATTACAACCGATATAACGAACGGTATGGCGAGGATGGTGTTCACATGCCATTAACGTGGGAAAAAGAAGAAACCGAAATTAAAGAGTTTATCGAAAAATATATTTTTTCTACTATTTACGAAATCGAGAAGAGTGAGAAACCGATGCTCGCGTGGCTTGAAACACTCGGAATGCATTCGTATGATGTGCGCACGGACGAGCAAAGTAGTAAAGACGAATCAGTGGGACAAAGTAAAGATGAATCAGAGGGACAAAGTAAAGATGAATCAGAGGGACAAAGTAAAGATGAACCAGAGGGACAAACGGCTGGCGAAACTGATAGCAAATAGTTTCATAGATTCTTATTTTTTTTAATTTTTTTAGTTTTATAAAACTGTAAACCATAAAATTGCAATCAATTTACGATTTCGCGTTTTAAAATGAATCAAGGTGGTTACTTCAAATACACGTTATAAAAAGAAATTAAAGTCTAGTTTACATTACGTAAAAGTACGAAAAATAATCAATTTAAACAATATTTGTGACAACCGAATTAGATGTTATCGGTCGGATCGATCCCACTCGTAGCTGGGTTAACTAATCAATAAATTTTAGTCTTTTGTGAACGAATCTTTGATACGTGTTATAAGACGGGTCTTAAATCTTCGGAGAATGGCGGAACTCACGAGGATTGAGATTCGGATACGCAAATAGCAATAGATCGGTAATGTGTTAAGGAAGCCGGATGAAAACATCACGTCAAACAGGCTATAGTGTGCGATCCTCATAAAAGACCGTGTGATGGTTCGACCAAGAAATCTTCGAAAAGGACAAGTAAAAATTCGGTAAGTGTACATTTTCTCAGACGCGCCAATCAAAAACAGTCACATTCATTCGATAGAGTTGCGTTTGAATGTACTATTAATTTGCTGTTTCATCCAGAAGAGCAGAAAAAATTGTTAACATTGAACAATTATGCACATTTATACAAAGTTAATTTTTTTAAATATACTTGAAAATGTCTTTCTTAGAAGAAATTAATGGCTACGATAGCAATAGTCTTGCTAAAAATTAGCATTTAAAATGGTCAACCGTGCACTTTAATTCTCAAAGTTTAGGGAATAAACCAATGAAATAATATCAAATTCCGATTATTTATTGCTTTGTCATTACATTTCATAGGTATGTGCTACATTTGAAATTTCTGACGAAAAATAACAAGCAATTAGATTTACATTATCAAACCCCATTTTAAAAAAAATAGTCAAATACAATTGCAAATGGACACATTCGTACTGTTTTGCAGTGGGCTAAAATTTGCCCGTGCAATTAACACCTTCAGGGTCTAATTAGTTATTTTTTGGGCTGTCTAAGTCAGCGCAATACGTTTACTTCCATAAAGTTACCAGTTTGTAAAATTAGGTTCTGCTCGTTGGACATATTAAAAAAAAATTAAATGTTTTGCATTGAATTGAAGTCTGTGATACTCGACTGAGCAGAATTAATAAGATTTAGATTACTTTTAGAAGTGTACATCAATTAAAGTGATTTAAAAAGGATGGAACCGCGCTTACGATTGAATCGCTTAGGGAGCAATAACAGTGGTGCTCAGGTGCCAAAAATGTAAGCTAACGTGTTATAATTAAATATTTTGGTGGAAAAATATAATCGGCTATAAAATTTTCTTGCGTCAATCGCTGAAACGCGTTAATTGCTGATCATAATATTGAAATATACAATATCTAAATATTTACTCAGTGTGATGTACAGTGGTTAACTTAAAGACTTGGACCCTACATTCAACGAAATTGCATAATTGAAATGATCGCCAACAACATAGTTTTACTGGAATAAGAAAAAAAAAATCATAAACATTTTTTCGCCTATTGTAAAACAAGTAAAGTTGGTCCTTTATTTTTCAATATTGTGGGTGTCGAACATTGTCCTACCTAGAGGACATACAACGTATCTCTTAAAATTGGTTTTAACGAGAGCCAATAACAAAATCTCTAGCCATCCTTGAGACGTGTACTGCTACTGGCTAAAGTTTATCAATTCCATGCATCAGTTCATTTGCTTCGTTTCAGTTCGTTGGACGTCGTAATAGCACAAATGATTTTTTATGGACGTTAGCGAAATAAATTAAGTTTTTTTCTTAAAACCACCTTTTATGATATTACACCCAACCCCATCAGATTTTTATATTAATATCTTTCGAGACAGACCATGGCGGAGCTTGACCAAGTGGCCGATACGTTTACTATCCTTTCGTGTAGTATATAAATATTCAATCAAGAAAGGTCACGTTTATCATTTAGACAGTAAACAAATTTCCCAAGTGATCTACTAATAGTACTTCAGAGTTCCTTTCTCAAGAAAGAGAGCAGATCAAGATGACAAAATATTGGTGGAGTTACTTCTAACAAGGGAGGATCTGGCGATGAGACCCCTGTACAAAATTCTTCATTCAGGTGATTTATATCCTAGGGAGGTTTAATTGAAGGCTTTAACTGGCTAGGGGTTAAGAGCGCACTAGCACAGCTCCTTGGGCTTTTAACAGGGCTTATCACTGTTAGCTGAAGAATAGGAAAGACAATAAACATTTTGATCATGGGACGATACTGAATCATTAAGTAAGCAAAAGTTGTTGATCAATTTCACATATTGTTGTTAATTAAATAACATTATTAAGTGTAAAAAATCATGGCTACGAGTATTATAAAATATTATGTAGGTACTGAATATCGAAAAGGAAAGCATCATATCATGTGTGCAATAAAAATATGACAATATTTGTCTTACAATAAAATACGAATGTTAATAACTCTCACCCATGGACTCATGCAGTAAACGTTGTTTTCCCAGTTCCAATACAATTTGTTTTCAGCATTGTTATCGGATTATCTCAGATGCTAAGTGGACGGGTGAGCCGGCACATAACTTAATCGAGATTACATCACAACAGCACTTCCGCTTCATTTAATTATAAACTTCCGATCATTTTTATCGATCGTTTTTCTATTTGTTTGCTTCGATCAGGTGTTTGAATACCATTGCACATTCCATTGGGTTTACTCTTATGGACCTTCCCCTCCCCACTTACCAGGTGAAATAGTTAGTACCAATATATTCGAAGCGAGAAAGATTACACGGGTATAAACAAAAATTATAGCATGTAGGTAATCGCCCCCAAACTTGAATGGGAGCCGCGACCTCCAGTACTCGTCGTGATGGTGATGATTTTTTTCCACACCGTCTCGATCATGAGGTAGAGAATGAAACCAACCGATTTATTGTGGTTGCGATCAATCGAAAAAGTTTGAATAATTATAAATGTAATGGCCGGCAGTGGAGTTAATTCTAAGCAGCATGTAACGGCTCTTGTAGTTCGAAAATGACAACGATCAGTGTGGAAAAGTATTCGAAGAGGAAGTCACGTGTGGATAATGAGTATATAGTTTTTTTTTTCTTCTCTCCTAAAATGTTTTGATGAAAATACTGTTGGACACTACATAAATTTCGATTATGGTATAATTGCATTTTTTTGTTTTTAACACAGATTGGTGAACGATCGTCCGCATAATTTTTTTCGCCATGGAGTTCAACGTGGTGCAGATAATCGACCGGAAATTGGCGAATTTCGACGCGCTCTACCACAATTCATTGCCGTTGGAGTCAAAAATATTTTACTGTTTGGTAACTAGTTCTTTCTTATGTTATTAGATAAATAATATTTGGGGTCATTTGGATTCATATATTCGCGGAATGATTTAAAAACCATCCAGAGTGGAATTTAAAAAAAAGAGGAATTTTTCAATTCGCATTCGAACGCTATTTTTGTGTTAACGATCATGAGCACAGTCCAGTAGTGCTGGAAAGCTAAAAGAACATTAAATCTAAAAATGATTTGTTAGAGATATAGATACAGTCACCCCTGGACGGTCCACATTCGATTCCCACTCCCGGCATATATCCTTGCATTTGGATTTTACTAGGATTTGTCCGAAAAAAGATTACTAAACAAAAGCTAGCATAAAACTAATTAGACTTCGACCCGGGTCAATAAATAATTTTAATTTCAGTATACGGCATGACTCTTGGTTTCCCAACAATTGTAATACCAGCTATTCAAGGAGGTGATGGTCGCGAGCCGAGCGATATTGTTCTGAATAGAGATCAGATTTCATGGTTCAGTGAGTAATATACCGTTTTTATTTTGCCATTAGCATAGTTAAATTGCTCACAATTTCTAGGTTCCATTAATTTGATTTGCGTTCCGTTGGGATGTGTAGTTTCGGGGGCTTTTACGCAACCAATTGGTAAGAGGAAAGCAATGCAAGTATGTTTCAATCGAACAGTTCATAAATTATGATAGTAAAAGCTTTATTGTTTTATATTTTCAGATCGTTAATATTCCCATACTCGTAGCGTGGCTTTTATTTCACTTCTCCACGAATATCGGATATCTGTATGCAGGTCTCTGTTTATCCGGTCTAAGTGGCGGGTTAATGGAAGCGCCCGTCTTAACTTACGTGGCGGAAATAACGACTCCGAAATATCGCGGCATACTTGCCGCTTCGGGATCCGCTTGTGTTATAATGGGCGTTTTTATTCAATTCATATTGGGTTCGATTTTGGACTGGCGAACAATAGCTGCCGTTAGTACTGTTTTTCCAGTCATCAGCATATTTGCATTGTTTTTTATACCGGAAAGTCCGCACTGGCTGATCCGGACGAACCGATTGCCCGAAGCTGTGAAATCTTTAATGTGGCTGCGTGGATGGGTTCCGGAATATGATATTGAAAACGAATTCAACGAATTGTATGACAGTATCATAGTTAAGCCGTTGGAAGAGTCGAGATGTGAAGGTCCGAAAAAATCGTTACTCTCACGAAAATTTGGAATGTTCAAGAAAAGATCGTTCCTCTCTCCGTTTGCGTTAGTTTTACTGACTTTTTTTATTGGACACTTTTCCGGAAAAACAACTTTACAAACGTATGCGGTTCAGGTACGAAGAAATCTGCTAACGTTCTTGTTCTAAATTACAAATAGTTCTGATCCCATTGTACAACAATTGCAGATATTCCACACGTTGAAGGCCCCGATCGATAAATACCACGCAACCATCTTACTAGGTTTGGCAGAACTAATCGGGACGATATTATGCATTATCCTTATTCATTTTACTGGCAAGCGACCGTTAGTTTTCGCTTCAACAATCGGTTGTGGTTTGTGTTTCTTTGGTATGTCTTTCGATTGCTCATCAAAAATAGTTTTATAATTCGTGTTCCTCCTAACCTTCAGGAGCCGCAACTTATGCATATTTTTTAAATGTTGTTCCTGGTTTTGCGGTAACGAATGTCGTAGTAAATGCCTCACTCTTGGTTCCACAAGAGAATATCATAACATTGAAAAATGTAACTGAAATTTTCGACAAAGAAGAAGAAGCCCTTGAAAAAGCTGGCTTCATAAACAACGAATTTATGTATACAACTCTTTTGCCCGAGATAATGGATGCCACAACAATGCTTGATTTCGATTACGACAATGATGATATGAATGCAACGGCATTACATCACAATCGATCCACTCGTGGCACTGATTTCGATGATACTTTTAACATAACTGACGATTACTTCGTTTTTATTGACAATCGAGTCGATGACTTCGAGGTAGATTTTAATCAGACCGATAACGATGATTATATCACGACTAATGAAACTTCCGAGAATACAGCGGCACCTAGTCCGACGTTAATAGAAGAGATCTTAAAACCGTTTTCTGAAGAGCATTCAGAAATTCAGAAAAAGATCCTTGTAGCTGTGCCGAAACAAAAAAAGAATAAGTGGTTATGGGTTCCGTTAGTGCTACTGTTGGGCTCGGCATTCTTCGCCCATTTAGGAATACGTCTCATACCGTGGATGTTAATCGGCGAAGTTTTTCCGGCCGCAATTCGTAGCAATGCATCCGGAGTATCGGGTGGAATGGGCTACATTTTCGGTTTTCTTGCAAATAAACTCTTCCTGCAAATGTTAGCGACTATGACTATGCCGGGAACTTTTTGGTTCTATGCGTCAGTTAGTTTTTGCGGGACAATACTTTTGTATTTTTTCCTTCCCGAAACCGAAGGAAAAAGTCTTACCGTAAGTTTTAATTTTAATCCGAGTTTAACAAAACTAATATTTCGATCTTTTTAGGATATTGAAAATGAATTTGCTGGCAAAAAATCGAAAAATATAAAATCAGAAGAAGTGGAAAATACTCAAAATGATAATGTACGTGTTACAGAGATCACACAAGAGGAGCTGGAAAATGTAAAAATGTGGCGAATTCCAACAGAAAATCTACCATTCGATGCTAGTAAGCTTCCACATGATGCCGTAGGTATTAAGAAAAGTAAAGCAACCAATCCAAGAACAAGAGAACTGCACGGATCTGTTAACAGAAGTTTCAGTTGGGAGGATAACGGCCGAAATACAACAAAATTATAATATGTGGTGTAAATGTAAGAGCATAGATGTAAAATATATAAAAAGTAGAATATGTATACCTAAAGTTTTTTGTTCTTACATCGATATCTGTAAAATTGAGATTATAGTTGTCTACGGTAGCGAACGAGTTCGCAGACGATTTAGATTTCCTTCTTACGCCAACTCCGTGTAGTATGCGGTGGAAAGTGAATAGAAAAAAATTCAGAGATTCTTATCGATCAGTACCCTTCAGCTAGCCGGAGCAAAAAACAACAATTGCACTCGCTGTGCTAATCTTCTAACTAGCGGTTTGTAGGAAAAAAAAGAAGTAAGACACCCCCAATAAATTTCGAAGCTTTTCCATGATTATATTCTGAGTCAACTCATACCTGACTCTCATTTTCTTATGAAACTCTACCGAGCCTTAGGCTTGGGCTCTTTTCACATGGGCATCGAATGTAGCTCTACCCAAAAACAGCTTTAAGTCTGACGAGACAAACATGGAGTTAAGTTTTTAAAAACAAATATAATATACAATTAGAATAACATAAATAATTTTTGGAATTTTTCTCATATTATACAATACTTACTAATATTAGAAACAATAGAAAAATATCAAATCGTACAGCCGCATATAGAAATTTCGAATTACGTGGACATTTGGAGATTTTTGTTTGCTTTAATTGACTAAAAATATGATTCGCACTTTGTATACACTTGAAGAGAAGATAAGTAGAACAATACACCCAAAAACAAACAAATCAAATTATAAATATACAAAAACTATAAAAAATCGCAAAACTTTCTATATAAAATAAAGTAGTATAAAGTTAAGCTGCTTTCGGTCAGCAACAGAATTACGAAGCGAGCACACTACCGAGGAATGGAATATGATGTAATGGAAAAAGAAATATATCTAAGCATGGACCTGTATACTAGCACGGATTGGATGGAAGCGGAACGGTATAGAACCGCCCAAAATTGCTTGGAATTTAGTGAGAGAATTTTTCAACGGTTCCTAGTTCCAATCTATGCAAATTTAAACTATTATCATTTGTTCAATTGTCTTGTTAACGTAATTTTTATATTGTCAAATCAGGCGATTTCAGTTTTGGACCTATTGACGTTCGAAATTGAGTACATACATATATTAAAATTGCTAAGCCACAATTTATAAAATTTTTCACTTGACATTCGAAAAAATTCGAGCCTATCTTCAAGTAAATCGGAAAAAAATGATAAAATTCATCACAACTCTTCGCCTGAACTATCCATTACAATTGACTGAACAGTATGTTTCGATTCCTACTTTATGTGCTTCGTTTCCGGTTTTATCCATTCTATTGCATTTCGCGATAGTGTGCTCGCTGCTTATTATGGAAAATAATATTGTATAACCGTAACGTTTGCAGTCGTTATGCGTCCGCAACAAATATATGCATTATTATTATTTTATTTCTAACATTATCATAATATTTACTGCCACCATCTTATGTCATTGAGCCGTACTTTATTGAACTATCGTCGCCACCAGTTGAGTCCACTGTTCCGCCATTCAAATCTCGTCGCGACCAACGCAGTACATCCCTAATACTATCGACAAGTCTTGCTCGGAATGTCTTATACTCCATATCTATAGATTGTGTTTCGCCAAAATTGAAATCAGCTACTTCTATAATGAATCTATAAAGCGAAAAATTTTACAATTGGCATTGAATCCCGAATTTCGATTCGATTCGTTATGTTTACCTGCTTTGATTCTGTATGTAATACGCCGCACCAAACACCACTATTATGACGGCAACTAAACTAAACGAGACAGGTACAACTATTACGGAAAGTTGAGATTGTTTGGTTGCTGAAATTCATCAAGAATTATGATACGATACTTTCCGAACGCTTTCTGGTACAAGAAACTTACCTTGGTAAAAATTAACAGCAATTTGATTTACAACTTTACCAACCGGATTACTAACAATTATTACAACAGTTTGAGTAATCGTCTCCTTGAAGAAATGTGTTAAAGAAATTTGACACGATGTTATTGGTATCCACTCAACACATGTCTCATCTCCCGTTATATTGTATGGACCTTTCAGGGAAGAAAAAACATAATGTAGAAATTAGGTATATAATTAATTAGGAAGCAGTGGTCGCGGTATACCTTTAAAGATTTTTACGCAATAGTTTAACGGCAAGGAGCCGGTACATTTGGCTTGTAAATTAAGGATATCTCCATGCTGTAGCCAACTGTTACCTGTTACAGAAAAATTTCCGACTGGAACTGAAGAAAAAAAAATTTTTAGTATTATATCGTAGTGTTGCTTACGAAATTAATACTCTTTCCAATAACTTTCCGATGAAAGTATCCGTAAGTTTTATTCGGGTCAGGTGCTACGAGAGATGTGTTCATACAAACAAACGGTTGACTATAAGAATTCTCATCGTTTGGTGCTTTTTCTGTTGTGCCTTCCGACTTCGTCGTGGTGGAATTGCTGCGCTTAATATCTTTTACATCGATTTCTTCCCCGGACGGAGAAACTTCTTTTTCGATAGGTGCTAGTTTCTTAGCTGAAAATTTAATTAGTATAAAATTGAAAAAATTATGAGAGTTTTGTTATCTCAAAAGTTTTATAATTCTCATCAGAATTAAAATACTGACCTACTGTATCCACATTCGTCGCATTATTAGCTACATTACGCTTCACTCTGCTGCCATTTGTTGGAGTGCTACTTGTAGTGTTGCCATTAGGGTTGGCAGTGGTTGAGGGAGTTACTGCAGGTGTAGTACTAGTAGTCGATGTTGTTGGACTTGAAGTAGTTTTTGGTGTTGTAGTCGAAGTTGTAGTAGTGGCAGGTGTTGTTGTTGTCGTCGTCGTGGTCGTCGTTGGGTCCGGTATTTTTTCGAATGATGCAACAACTAATGCTTCTATTTCATATTCTTCATTTTCCTTATTGTACACATCAATGTATGTCAAACTATTATTTTGTCCTACGTACGCACAATTTCGAAACCAGTAAGTCGTAATGTAGGTAGCTTTTTCCATTAGAAAAATGTAATCGGATTCACTCAACGAGATCGTGTGATTCAGTGGCGAATATATAGAAATGTAGTCGTTTCGTTCGGTGCTATTTTGCGTCAAAACTAAATTTCCGTTGAGCAGTTCTGTTACGCCATAAATTGTTGAATTATGGGCGATAGGGATATGGATAAGGAAGTCACGATCGACGTTTACTGTCATTTCATAATTTCCCGGTACATATTTCGATTTTGAATAAATCACGGAAAAATTTGAATATGGCTTATCTGTTTGAAACTCCTAAAAAATAAAAAAAAAATAAGTTTTAAGTGTACAAATCGTTTAAAAACTTTTTTAACGCAATTGAAATGTGAAAGAAATTATAATTGAGAGCTGACAACCTTTCTGAATTACCCTCCGATGATGATACTTTTCTCTCGGCGATTTTGATGGGTTTTAAAGCTTATAGTATTTATTATTCATTTATAGTTATTAATTTCCTAAGGAGATTTCCCGTTTTTTTGAAAAGTTCTACAGCGAGATTTTTTAACAGTTTTCACCGTTGCCCTTAATTTAGTTTCGTTTCACTTTTCAATGGAAGCACACAGTTGCTTCTGAACCAGGACTAAATGAGATAATCAGATGTAAAGTGTAGAACGGAGAAAACACAATGGAAATTTGTTCAACAAGCAATGCGAAATAAAAATACAAAAAATAATAACAAAATCACGTACTAACCTTGTAATTTCTTGGGTTTGCATTATCCGACCATTGAAAGTAGAATGTGTTGCTCGGAGCGATTTTTCCATTCTTATAAAGCTCCGCCGTGAAATTGATCTGAGCTCCGAGCACCGCTGGGCCGCTCGTCTTAATGATTACATTATACGACTTAACTAGAAGCGATTAAAAATAAAAACGCATTTAATTAAAACATTTCCGCGATGGCTGATGGCACCCCCATATAGACTTTCTTTTGCCTTCACTCGGTACCATATGGCCTCACTTACCTATAGAAACTACACACAACAGAACGAAAACGCCGTAAATTTGACTGTTTAACATTATTCGGATGGTTACTTTTCCCTATAAATTTCGTATTATCTTTCTTTTGTTAATACATAAAGATCTCGCTCAGCTTCTTTCTTGACTTTTGTGACGTTTCTCCGTATTTATGAATCGTCTTGTTTTGACATTTATGCGAATTTAGCACTACCAACCCTTGAGATTGCTGGGCGGGCGAAATGAACTGAAAATTTTGAGCATTCACAATAGTACGCATAATGATAATTTTTGTGGATTGCACGAAGCACGATGAATGTGGGCTTATCAATTTGGACAGCCCTACATTCTGGTTGAGACTGGTGAGTTGTCACTTGTAAAAATAAAAGATCGAAAATACGAGTATTCTGCCGTCAATGCATGAAAGTAATTAAAAATGTCGAAAGACTCAAGTAAAGAAAGTATATTAAAGGCCGCATATGCGGACTTACATAAATTCAGTCAAAACGGAGAATACGACAAGGCTTTGAAGGCCGCCAACCGAGGTAACATCTGAAAATTGAATTTGCAAAAGATTTTTCTGAGCAACTTCCATCGATAGTTTTAGGCGCAGCTCCAGACGAGGAAAAGGCTCTTCACTCGAAGGTCGTGTGTCTGATTCAGGTGTCCAAGTTTCAGGAAGCCTATCAGTTTATCGAACGGAACAAACTGTCGAATTTAATATTCGAGCGAGCGTACTGCGAGTACAGACTGAATCAGCCCGAGAAGGCGTTGAAAACGATCGAGAGTTGCGGCCTAAGCGTTCTGCCGCCCAATTTAAAGGAGCTCTGCACGCAGGTTTACTATCGGCTCGAACGTTATGATGAATGCTTTGATTCGTACAAGGAAATCATCAAAAATACTCACGATGATTACGACGACGAACGGAAGACCAACTTCAGTGCGGTGATCGCCAACTTGTCGGTCGATACGGTAATTGTTTTACCTTTTCTAGCTGTTTAGTGCTCACCTTTCAGTTTTTTTTTTAATTTCAGAAAAAAGATCTTCCCACTTTGGGCGAAGATTCGTACGAGATCTGCTTTAATTCCGCGTGTGCACTTTCCAACAAGGCAAAATTCAGCGAGGCTGAAAAGAAATTGAAAACGAGCGAGAAAATTTGCCGGGAATCGTTAGAAGAGGACGGTGCAACAGAGGAAGAAGTTCAGGACGAGATTTCGGTTATCAGGTAAAAAACATGAGTACAATCGAACTGAACACGTCAAGTAACGCAATATTCGCCTGTTTTAGAATACAGCTGGCCTATTGTCTGCAGGCGCAAGGAAAGGTCAAGGAAGCCGCAGCTATTTACGCCGAAGTGTTAAAAAACAAACCCAAGGATCCAGCTCTCGTCGCTGTCGCCAGCAACAACTCTGTTGTGATCAACAAGGACCAGAATATGTTCGATTCGAAGAAGAAAATGCGATTCGCAATGTCCGAGGCGTGCGAGCATAAGCTGACCAACCGCCAGAAAAAGGCCATCATGTTGAACAATTGTCTGCTTGCGTTGTACACGAATGCAAGCGATCAGTGTCAGCAGCTCTGCAATAAATTGGCTCAAACCTATCCCGACGCTGAATTCGAAGCGTTACTTATTAAATGTAGTCGTTTGGTCAAGGAAAAGAAGTACAAGGAGGCAGTAGATTCGCTTGAAAAGGTCGCGATTTTGGATCCACAGAAAGCATTTGCGTGTAAATTCGTAATTGTGCAACTGCAACTGCTGAACGTAAGAGTTTTTCAGTGCGCCCTCCGTCTCTTCTTACGTTTGCAAAATGTTTTTTGTTTCAGGGTAATAAAAAGGGAGCTGTTGACATTCTGATGTCGTTAGGCGAGTCGAAATACAAACCGGGGGTCGTTTCAGCACTTGTCACCCTATTTCTCGGCTTGGATAATAAACAGGCCGCCTCGAACGTGTTAAAGGAAGCCGTAGACTGGTACAAAAAGAGCAAAGTAGGTTAAAATTTCGGTTAGATTTACATCACTTAATTTTCTTTCCGATGTCGATTATAGGTGAACAGCGGTGATTTATCGGACATGTGGCGCCAAGCAGCCGAATTTCATTTGCGTGGCGGCGAGGCCCAAACGGCTGCAGCTTCGCTTGAAGAATTGCTAAAAACAAACCCGAACGATATGAAGGTACTAGCGCAGCTAGTTATCGCATACGCTCAATTTAATCCGAAACGTGCGCAAGATTCGAGCAAGCGTTTACCAGCTCTCGAAACGCTTACAACTGCATCCGAAATCGATGCACTTGAAGCGGCCAATTGGATGATGAGTACGAAGGCGGTTAAGAAAACTGTTACGAAATCAGATCAGTCGCCCGGCACCCTCGGAACTGATTTGCAGAAGCGTAAAGCGCGCCGAAAGCGCAAGGGAAAATTACCTAAGAATTACAATGCCGAAATTGCTCCGGATCCGGAACGCTGGCTTCCGAAATACGAGCGTACCGGTTTCAGAAGAAAGCGGGATCGTAGAGCGAAGGATGTGATCAAGGGATCACAGGGAATGGCGTCGGGAGCTGCTGACCAATTGTAAGTATTTTTCCTTGCTCAAAATCCCTTTTGGATTGTTTCGTTTATACGATTTTAAATTTTTAATTGTTTGTCATTTCAGTGACATGTCCAAATCGCATAATTTGGGAAAGAACTCGCCTGCAACTCCGGTTTACCAGGAAACTACACCAGGTCCTCGTCATCAGCACAGAAAGGGCGGCCAAAACAAAAAAAAGAAGGGTCGTCACTAAATTCTGGGCATTTGCAAATTATTGAAGAAAATTTTGCTCCATTAAATATCGTTTTACAACAAATGATTTTGTTTTTTTTCTAAGGGTGTTCCTCTCAGGTTTGAGCTCTGACTACTAATATGGGTCTTTGTGTACAGGAGCTCTAAAGTGAGTAGCGTATGAAAGGGTTAGTGAAAGGGAGGGCCGAGAACTGCATTACGGCGTTGGAGGGAGAATGGAGCCAGTCTAACTGTTCAGGAGAAGTTTGGTTCCATCTTTAACATCTTTTGAAGTACGCTGCAGAAGACGCCTCTTTAACTAGCTATGTGACCGCACTTTCTCTTCACATGTCTTAGATTTGATTTTCAGTTGCTTTGGCAATCATTAGTAAAATGATTGCCGGTACATCTGGGGACTGGTCTGTATCCCATTTGTGTGTCACATCGAAGAAACTGGCCTAAGTGTTAAAAACGACTTCTGTAGTTGCTAGGGGCCGTGTAAGCTTCTTTAAATCCTTTGCGATAGTGAAGAAACAATTACGTGTGATGAAAACGGTCAAAGCCCTTTGAGACATCTTATTTGATACGTGAGAGCGGGTAGTGCATCTAATCTGTTACGGAATTTAATACAGGCACTCAGTTGTTATGTTTTAGATGACAATATGCGTTCCCACACTTCCCTTAAGTTTACACATCAGTAATAATATCAAATTATGTCCCCAGTTCCCGTCGTTTTATAAAAAAGTGTAAAAATTTCTACGTTCCGAAGTTATGTTAGAAAAACACATAACTGAGAGAGTAATAAAAAAAAAACGATTAAGCCAATTGTAAATAGACGGTGCCACGAATTTCTATAAAACAGACTTTATTATCAAGATACCACTCAGGGAAAATTAGCGTGCATGAAGTTTACTAGTTAAAGCTGTAGACTAAATTATTAACAAATCGAAAATAAAAATAATACTCGTCTTTATTCATTATACTAAAACTTCCTTAAGTTTTAAAAGGAATGGAACCAAATTAAATTAAAACTGATCACAGAAACATGCCAAGTGATAAAAAAAGATAAAACAAAACAAGAAATACACGTTATATATATGTATATAAAAAATAGGAATCAGTAACAAACTGCCCGCCATTCAGATCCATTTTGTCTCCTTTTCATCCCCAATCAATGGTTTCTGTTCATCACCGTCGACCTCGGCAACGGGTATACAACAGTTTGCGGTTTGTAACGTCCGCGCAATATATGGTCTGTGCGAATTTGAAGCAAATATCGACGGGTAATACTGTCGATAAGAGATATATGTGCACAGCATGCCCAACATCGAACCAACGACAACGTCTTGCCAATGATGATGATAGTCGCAGGTACGGCTAATCGCGACCAGCAAAGCAACGATAAGCGGCATCATAATTAAGCACAGTCGCCAAGCTTGACCCCGTCCTCGTTCACTAAATACGTGCAATTTTGCGGCTAGATATAAAAATACAAAACCAAAGCCCGCAAAAGCAACTGTAAACAGAAAGACAGAGATTAACAGTTGTAATTTTTTCTCGCAACAAAATAATGCATCATACACGAAGAATGTCCGCTCGGAAAACTTTTCCTTCCCTCGTTCACGATCCGTTGATTGCCATCACATATCATATCGTCGTTGATCATTTTTCCATCGGGGAAGCATCTGTAGAAGAAGTCGGGTCGTGGTCGTCCGACTGTGATTTTAATTAGACTCGTTAGTACACCGTTCAGGCCCAACGCCAGCGTTATGACACTGTTGCCTTGAACGAAATCGACACGATCCTGATAAATGAGGAAATTTAAGCAAACTAGAAGAAAGGGTACGACAAATGCGGCTGGTAGTAGAATCGATGCTGGAACGTAATCATCAGTTGGCGGATTTTTGTAGAGCCACATTTCTTCTGGATGTATTTTTCGCATGAAAGGCGGCGTCCGTTCAAGTTGTCTGAAATTGAAAAATAATTTTCAACTGAAGGATGAAATTCGTCGGTTTGCATTGTTATTAGCTTGTGATGGACCTTCGAAAGGCTGAGCAAAAAAAAATTATTAAAACTCTTTTAGCTATCTCTTCAGGGCAGGGACCAACTTGAGCTGTCGCGCCGTGGATGATAATAAGCTATCCGTGTATCTAGACAAATCTCATGTTAACAACAGGTCGAAACTCAAGGCGCCTTAACTTCAAACCAATTAATGAGAGAAGCAATCCTTTTCAATGTATTCTGGATTTATTTATTGTCAAGCTCTAATCGCAGACAACGAAAATTCTGCCGAGTGGAAAAGTTTCTTATTACAGTAAAATGCTACAATTTTATTCAGTGCATTAATTTTTAACTAGAGCGAAATTGCTTCATATGCGGCCTCAAACGATTTTATTCGAGAATTTGTTAACAAATTTGAGTGTAAAAATCACTAACAGATTCCAGACAAAGTGATAAAAACGCTCGTTTCAATAAACAAATCGTGTGACGAGTCGTAACTTACGCCTATGAGATTTTGACCTGACCAAGGTGTTAAACTTCAAGACGAATCGGTTTAGGGAAATTGAAAGAACTGCTTAAACGATGACGGTTTGAGGAAGGGATGCAGCCGGGTTGCAACTATATGCTTGTCTTCTAAGAATGTAGCAATTTTACATCCGGACCCAGTGAAGGTGTGAATTTCGAATAAAACCGAGCTAGCTTGAGAAAGGAAAAAGCATTCTTCGACGATACTTTGCGTTCACTTCGTACCAAGACAAGTATTCATGGACCTGGACCTAGCCTAGTTGTGTACTTCGCCTAGAGCTTCAACTGGCCAATGAAAGTGAAGGAATCTGACCCCTGATCGATTCTGATGACAGAGGAACTTCCAGATCAGGACCCAGTGAATGAATTTCGTAAAAAATCAAACCGATTAGACTTGGGAAGTACATGAGCCCTTAAACAAACGGGATACTGTTATGCCGTATTTCAGCAAAGGATCCAACGACGATTCATAGGACCAGTAAAGAAAGGCTCTAACAGCCAAATTAGGCACAACAATGAGCTGTACAACCTTTGCAACAAAGCTGCGGCATCAGTCCTCGTAAAACTGCAAAAGTCCAATGGGCAAGTCACGGTGATTTTTCACAACACTACTTTACGTGCCGGAAGAAGCAAGCATATATAATTCGGACTGTGATGTTTGCTTGGGTCACGACCCATATTGAAGTGAATACATCGATCAGCATGCATATGGATTTGGTGTGATGTGGAACTGGCCGCAACCGCAGCCGAGTAGAATGTTGTTTTTGATTTGAAATAAGGTAACATCGCATACTAAATAACGAATAATTACTTTTTGCCTTATCATATTGCACGAAAAATCATGTTTGCAAATTTTCAGAGTTGCCTCGCAACCTTCTTTTGTATATGGCCGTCTTGCAGTTCAAGTTATTTATGCACGACAATTACTTTGACGCGTACAATTAATATAACGGTGCCTCCAGCTGAATTGGTAAAGAAACAAAGTACGTAGAATGTCCCAGACCAAGGCAAGACATACTCCCCATAAAATCTTCCAAATTCAGCGATATATTTACTAGCATTTTTACCTTTCTTTCCATTTAGTCTATCTCTCCATTTCAAAAGCGTTACGTGTACAATTTACTTTGCAAAAACATTAAACAAACAAAAAAGTTGAATGCGTGCCAAGTTGACGACAAATTTTCAACTCAGTTTTAAATGGTACAATATCGAAGATACTTACATAAAAACCACAAACAATAGAACCCTGACGGTAATTCCAATAAAACAATATCCGCACTGGACTAATTTCGATTTGGGCAATGTGGAGCGCATTTCTCCGTCTGCCGTGATACTCTGGCGGTTCATGTTAGTCCGTTGTTTCTTATCGCGTGTTGGTTTTTCTTTTTCCCGAATTTCATTCGCAACTTGTCCTCTTGCGGTCCTCTGTAAATTTCACTAAAATTTAATTGCGTCCCAATTTTAACACGAAACTATTAAAACACTTTTTTAAAAAAAATCACTACTCATTTTCCCCACACGTACATGAAACACCTGGTTAGGTATCGTCGTTGACCTTTCTGTGGCCAACATCAGCTGTTTCTGGAGGTGGAGTTCCATCTGTCAGCAAGTAGATAAAAAAAAGAACAAAACAAAAAAAAAAAACGTCCTAACGCTAGCCGAATGGTCAATAGACTGGCAGTAAAAATAGCTTTGTCGTGCTATTCGAGCCGGTAGGCGATATCAAGAACGGTCAAGCAAATCCGAATCTGGCGCTACGATGATCATGACATGTGGGAATAAAATTTAAATAGGTTTAGAGCGCGTAATCATTACGCGACTCTATAACACTTTCCCCAGCGTGTCTTTTCTAAAATATCGGAAACCAGATATTTTGCAATGTTCATCTGAGATCGGTCTAGTTTCATAGGAGCAAAAAAATATATTATTTTTGCTAATTACACAGGAAATTTGTTTCGAATATTTTCCCGCAAATAGTGCAAAATACCAGCTGATCATCCCGGTACAGTGGTGCGAAATTTTATATTTGGCAGTACTGCACAAATTCTGGAACGTGTTGAAATTGAAACATGTCAATGTCACATGAGTGGACAGCGTAGAAGATAAATTTCATCGAATATTTGATTTTTCCGTCTGTGAAAAAGTTCTTGTAATCATGCCGAAAAATCCGGAAGTTTGTGCATTACTTGACGTCCTAACATTAGACATGTTAGACCTTATCGAACAGCAAGTTCAGTGCAAAATGAACATTGAAAGGCAGAAGAACGAAGGCGAAATACTTTTGGCAAAAGGTCGCTACATTCAGGGACTATCATCGATTTCTTCGGCTCAACTACCGACCGAAAACACAGCCGAATTCAAGGCACTCGCCAGAGTATCGGTCGTCAAGGATCAGGGAACCGAAGCACCAAAATTCGCAGTCGAACGGCTTGCCGTTAACAAGGATGTTGGTCTTGTCAATCCGTTGAATTGGTTTGGGGTTTTGGTGCCGCGTTGCGTTCAAACCGCCCGGGACAAATTCGAAAAGGCTGTCGAATTGGTGGTCGAGGCTGTCAACATTCAAAATCAATTAAGAAAATGTATCTGTTATATTCTTGCGTTAAGGAAAATTAAATATAATGAAGATTAGTCGGAGTGTTTCGTATAAAGCGGTGCTGTAGTTTTACAGAGTTGTATAATGTTAGTTGCCTCTATATTTAGTAATTAACATAGTTATAGATCAATAACTCTATTATTACGGTGATTGTTCAAAGTTCATTCCGTATACGAAGAGGACCATGCTATCAAGCCCTGGAGGTAGTTATCCAATTCAAACCACAACACATTTATCTCTCCGATAAGAGTTCTGAATAAGTACTATTGTTCACATTTACCGTTGTATTGGCTCACTCTAATTTGAGCCCTTCCCTCGATACTAAGATCATAATATTTTTCTCTCATCCGTTTTTGGTGGACAATGTTTATTTGGTCTACGTTGTGTGTCCGATACATTTCCTCTAATATATCTGTTTTTATGTTTTGTGCGTTTCGTCGAACCACTCTTCCACTATCCGACTTTTCTTTTCTACTCTTGAACCTATAAAACAATTCTTTGCCAATATTCGCTAATTTTGAAAGTTGATAGAATTTCTTGTAATTGAGATTTCTATTTATTTATTTTCGGTTTATCACTTGACATTGAATTTCATGCTAACGATGTCGCCGAGGCCGCATTCAACTATGTCGCCAGGACTCATTGGATCCGCACCGTCTGGTGTCCCGGTTAAAATCAAATCATTCGGTTCCAGTGTCATATACTTGGAAACGTACGAAATTAGTTGAGGTACTTTGAATATTAGATCCGCTGTATTGCCTTCTTGACGAATTTTCGAATTCACTTTACACCACAGCCTCAAATTGTGTGGATCTTTCACTTCGTTGACTGTTAGAAATCGCGAAACGGGCGTCGATGTGTCGAATCCTTTTCCCAGGGTCCAAGGAAATCCTTTGGAACGTGCAACGCCCTAACAAAAAAGAACGTTGTATTTTTCGTCTCACGTGTAACTGAAAATTTTTGTTGTACCAATTCACATTGAGCAGTCAAGTCTAGCGCCAGGCAGTATCCGCCAACGTACGACATAGCATCCTCCACGCTAAGATCTTTACACCTCTTACTAATAATTACGCCCAATTCGACTTCATGCGCAACTTTCGTAAATACTTTGGGGATCTGAAAGAAGTTTCGATATTTAATCTCAATCGCTCTAGGTTGTAACCCATTAGTCCTTACGATGATGTCCTCTCCTTCGGCAATATAAGACGATGTTGGCTTTAAAAAAACAACGGGGAATTCCGGAACTGGGACATTCCGAGCTTTCACTACATCACTAAAAAAATTCAATTTATATTCTCGTTATTTTAGTCAAATTAAAAATTCACTTACAAATAATTTACTGCCGCTCCCAAGATTTTCTTTCCGTCTTTTGTAAAATTTTCCATGTTCTTCTTCGGTGCTACTTTTGAGAAAAACAGCCTCGACGATTGAAGGCGGGACGTTACTAAGCGAGCGGATGTATTATGGAAATTGATAAACATCGCCATCGTGCCACAATTTAATTGATAATTATTTGGCTATGAAATTGAGATAAGAAAGGTCAGCTGAGAAACGAGTAAGAATACTTTTTGATTTCAATTTTTAAATGGGAAATCGTATGGAAGCTCACGCTAATTATAAATTTTCTAGTTAGGAATTTTCTTTGGTCTCACTAGATACTATTTTATTTATTTATTTTAATTTATATTCGACTATGCTCCACCGACATGGTAAGCTTTATGGTATAAAAAATTCACAGATATTGGCTTCAAGCCCTGGGACCTGACCAATAATTTTAACTGTGAAAATTAAAAAAAAAAAAAATGGTGAAATCGATTTCAAAAATTAAATATTTCTTTTAGGATATACCAAAACAGGAGCACGTTGAGCATCTGACGAGAATAGGATCGAAAAGCGTGGTGGAAATCCACCGCTTAGATGGACACAGTCAAGTCAATGTTCGAAGAGTTGACAAGCTGCTTTGGGTTCCTAGGACTTTATGGCTCTCTAGCTGGACAAACACATGACTATAGCCAATTTAATCCGTTCATGCTTAATAAGGCAGTCTATTCCTACTCAAGAACCGGACGCCGCATAGGCTCTGAACTATAGCAGTCCATGTGTTATTGCCCTAGCTTAAACAATGTTCATGGATAATTTACTCGGGATTGAGTGCTTTTAATTCACTCTCTGGTTCACTGTAATCAATGTATAACCAACTAATATCCTTATTTGTTTCAATTTAATTTCCATTATCAAACCTCAAAAGCTAAAATATGTGATTTTCCGGTTTTACACTTACCGATTCAATGCAAAAGACATTTTAAAAATTTTCCGTAAAAATTATTACCCGAACTTGAAATCTTATTGTTTTGGAAGCAACACACGACAATAGTATAATTTATTAAATCATTTTCATGAATTATAAAAAATATTAATTTCTGTATAATGAATGATAACAAGCGCCAAATTCAAAACTTCAACAGTTCGAAGCAAACTTCACACTATCCGCGGCCAAGGCTACCAACTCTTGCACTACGAAAACGAAATGAAATGGCGTAAAAAGGAACCGAAATTAGGACTGCAGACGTGTTAGTTAGAAATGGTTCATTGTGTTGTTCTGCAGTTAGCTGACGTCACTATTTAGCGCTCGCTCTCTCGCTCGCACGCTTGCCTTTTCCAATGTTCGTGGTCGCGGCCTGACATCGTCGTCTCATCGCCACCAGAAAACAGAACGGAAAAAGAAAAGAAGTCGCGGTTCCTGCCGAAAATCTTTTCGTTAATTTTTCTTTTTCTTGTTAACATAAAAGTGTCTGAAAGTTTCGTCGAAGACTAGAATTTTATCGGAAATTTATGTGGAATTTTTTTTGGAGGCTCCGTGCCCAGTTGAAGCAGTGAAGTTAAAGTAAAGGGAGCGAGAGAAAAAAAAGCGAAACGCGAGGTGACTTGGTCTCGTCGATGTGACAGTGATTTGGATTTGAAAATAATGCACCCGTGCATCCTCACGGAATAGCAGGGAAGCGACTCGGGTGAAAAGAAAATTGAGGCTACGGATTTTCGGTCCATTTTCGCGTGATCGATTTATTCGGGAAATTTGCAAAAAGGCGGAAAGAAATCGCAGAAATTTTTCTTCTGTGTGCCGTAGTTTTTTTTTAATGTCGGGAAGAAAGTAAGCGGGGAACAAGGAGAAAGACGAGAGAAGCAAAATGATGAAAATGGAGACTGACAAAATTATGGATGACACAAATTCGAATATACAACAGGTGAGTTGGGGTCCGGAATGGTCGACGGTAAAGTGAAATTTTCGTTTCGATTTACTCACCGTAGAAGTTAGGTTGGTGCGATTAAATGGCTGCACTTGTCCACCGAGTGTCGGAAAATAAAACAGAAAAAAAACCTTCGCGATCGAACAGAGCCGAGTAAAGGTTGTCATTTTTCGTTGTTGCGTGTATGTACTACGCTCCGCCGCCCGCTCATTCTTTCCATCAACTTTGCCTCGATAAATTCTCTGAGTTCTTATTTTTTTTTTTTTTGTATTTTCTTATTTTTGTCTTTCTGCATGATCTGTCACCGTCTTATTTGGATTTGATAAATAAAACGATCGGTCGCTTCCGTAGATCTTCTCGAAATCTTCGTCGGTCGTTCAAAAAAAAGTAGGTTAAACCCCGCTTGACTCTGCGCTGGCTAAACTGAAAAAACAGGCAAAATAATGAAGAAGAAGAAGAAAAAACTGTACGACGACGGCATAGCGGTAATCACTGAATCATTCAAAAACGAGCTCGTTTGGTTGTGACGATGCACGGCAAAATTAATGGTGATGTCTGCCAACGTGAGACAATGGCCCAAAGCAAATCTTCCATAATTTTTATTTCGATTTCATACATAAACTTTTCCACGAAGCTAACTTTTATCTGGCTACGACCTCTTAGTGCTGCAAGTACACGCTCAGGCTGCTCGACTCTCGCCATAGTTCAACCTTCGCAGCCTCACAGTCAGTCACACTGCTTTAGCTTGGCGTCTCGCAATTATTGCCGTAACTTTTGTTCGGATTTCGAAACTTTTAACCATTGAACATTTTTATACAAACAATTTGCCAATATATTTGTTCATACGTAATTAGAAGCCTAATCGAATGTTGCGTTAATTTCTCAATTAGCATGGGTTTTGCATTTCGATATGTTGTGCCTTGAGGCCCCCTGCTACTGGCTGTTAAAGGAACCTTTAAATGTGGAACACGTCGTTGGATAAAAAGGGGGTGAATGTTTAGTTCTTGTGACGTAAAAGTCGGCATAGGGGTTTTGCTACAATCTTCTGGAAACGGTCCTCCAACAGGTAAAGTGTCTCAGATTTAATTGTAAAGAGAATTTTGTTTTGAAAACCTGCTATTGTCTACAAGAACATTCGATTCTTAAATGGTAAAAGTTATTTGCTCGATAATTTACATCAAATAATTGTTTAAGGGGCTGGTGCCCCTTAATATATTCCGAATTTTATATCAAAGCCTTGCAAACCTAATGAAGTTTTCGATGGTAGTGCGAGCGCGGCATCCCGGAGGTCGTGGGTTCGAAAACCACTTTGCCTTATATCGAAAAATGTTCATTGTCAACAATATCGATTTCCAATTTACCTTTTGTATGCTGTTAAGAACAGAAGAAGTGCGGGGTGCGAGCACTTCCCAATTAAATTACCGGAATCAACATCCTGCAGGTTCAGGATACAAAATGGTCGTCTGAATAGACCAAAAAAACCAGCACGCATAAACGCAAACCAAACCAGTCTATTTGGACTGATTTTGGTCTTGATTGAGTACGGACCAAATGAAACCAAACCAGTCTCCGTACTGTGAAAATGCGCACATAAATGCTAGACCGAAAAATACCAAACCGGTCTATGTGGACTGGTCAGGTCTGCACGTGAACGCAACCATTGAAGAAACTTGTTATTTTACTAGAGAAGACAAGGATGATTGAATTGGGGCAGAATTCTTGAACGAATTTCTAACTTCAACCCTTAAATCACATAAAAATCATATGAAGGTTGGGTGTTAAAAGGGTCCTCGAGGAATTAATAGGAGACATAAATAGCTTGCAAATATATCAAACAATGTTTGATAAGAGAAATCGTGAATTTATAGCTGATGCTAGTATTATATTTACTTTATTATGTTATCTGTTATTATTTATTTTTTATCCTACATATTTTTATTCCCATTATTTATTATTATGTATTGTTATTCCCTCCTTTGTTTAATATTTTAATTTTAATCACATTAGCATGTGCAAAACAAAACTATTTTTAAGAATTTATAAGTAATCATATATCTTAGAGGCATCATCATTTAATAAATA
The DNA here is from genome assembly GCA_949128065.1 of Beris chalybata. Classification (NCBI taxonomy): domain Eukaryota; kingdom Metazoa; phylum Arthropoda; class Insecta; order Diptera; family Stratiomyidae; genus Beris; species Beris chalybata. The sequence goes on along the minus strand of OX421894.1, from coordinate 1,748,565 downwards.
AATAAATATATCTTTGATGAATGAATGAATAAAAAAATAAATAAATAAACATGTTATATATTTATTGGAAAGGAGAATCTAGTCCAAAACCCCCATAGAGGCACTGTGGAGTATGTCTCACAAAATTCTAATAAAATTAATAGAAGCCGACATTGAGCTCGATGTTCAATCAATTATTCGATGAGGGGATTTGAATTCCTAGTAAAAATACAAAAAGACTGACTAAGAGTTTTCGAGTTTTAACTGATTGGCACAGGCATATAATGTCGCCCTCATCTTCTTCAACCTGACGCTGGAATATGTTGTAAAAATATTCAAGTGATCACTGCTATTTTTAAGACGACGTGTCCACAAAAAAAAATAGTAGACGCCGACCGAACATTTCCAAACTGAAGGAGACGGTCGCTGAGTATGTATATTCTGGATGCTTAGGCTCTATTAGTGATGATGACAAGTAAACACATTACTCAATTTCACAAATTTTAAGCTTTTTTTAGTCCAGATTTTATTTGCAAACTTTCGCAAGGACCTACGGTGGATGAGACCTGACCTAAAATGATTTGCTAGTTCTAATGAACATTATTTTTGTTTTTCAACTGCTAAAATTTCCACTTTACAAACTCAACCGTGTTCTAATCAAATTAATTTTTTTTTTCAGTTTACCACCACAATGTTATACGATCCGGTGCGAAAGAAAGAATCGTCTCCAACATTCCAGACTGAACGCGATACATGTTTAGCATTTTTTGCCAAATGGAACGAAGACGATCAGGTGGAATTCGTGGAGCAGCTGATATCGAAAATGTGCCACTATCAGCATGGGCATATAAATGCCTATCTTAGACCAATGTTGCAGAGAGACTTTATTTCATTGCTGCCAAGTAATATTCCGCAGACATTATATTTGTAAAGGGTACCTTTAATTTTCGTAAAATTTCAGAAAAGGGACTGGACCACATAGCGGAAAATATTCTCTCATATTTAGATGCCGAGTCGCTTAAGGCAGCTGAATTAGTTTGCAAGGAATGGTTACGGGTCATTTCAGAAGGAATGCTTTGGAAAAAGTTAATCGAACGAAAAGTTCGAACCGATTCGCTTTGGCGTGGTTTGGCCGAACGCCGTGGATGGACACAATACTTATTTAAACCTCGGCCGGGAACTACGCATAGACCACATTCATTTTATCGGGAATTGTTTCCGAAAATTATGAACGTAATTTGAAATTTTAGAACGCAACCGCGAGAATATGAAACGAATGGGTTTTAATTTATGTTTGTAATTTCGCAGGATATTGAAAGTATAGAGAATAATTGGAGGAACGGCCGACACATGCTGCGACGTATAAATTGCCGGTCAGAAAATTCAAAAGGTGTTTACTGTTTGCAATACGACGATGTTAAAATTGTATCCGGTCTCAGGGATAACACAATTAAGATTTGGCATCGTTCAGACTTGCAATGTGTTAAGGTAATTGGATTTTTGTTAGGGACCGAATCGATTTAATATGTTTTTTTTTCAGACTTTAACTGGTCACACTGGTTCAGTTCTGTGCTTGCAATACGACGACAAAGTTATAATTAGCGGCTCAAGTGATGCCACTGTTCGCGTTTGGGATGTTAATTCCGGCGAAATGGTCAACACATTGATTCATCATTGCGAAGCAGTTTTGCATCTTCGTTTCAATAACGGTATGATGGTTACATGCTCGAAGGATCGTTCAATAGCAGTTTGGGATATGACATCACCGACTGAAATAACCCTACGTAGAGTGCTGGTTGGTCATCGGGCTGCTGTAAATGTCGTTGACTTCGATGAAAAATATATCGTTTCGGCGAGCGGCGATCGAACAATAAAAGTTTGGAGCACATCGAGCTGTGAATTTGTGCGAACTTTGAATGGTCATAAGCGTGGCATCGCCTGTTTACAATATCGCGATCGATTAGTTGTGAGTGGAAGTTCGGATAATTCAATAAGGTAAACTATGTTATAATAATATAATTTAAATTTATTTTTCTCTTGGAATTGAGTAGATAGATCCATCTTGCAAGTTAAATGTTGAAACACAAGAAAATAACTTAACATTTGTTTAGATTACGATCGCGTGCTGCTCAAGTACATCATGTACTTTAAATGTCGCAGACTCATATTACGGATTATTTAATTATTTAGTGTGACCAGTACTTTTCCCTCCATAGTTTCCATTAATTTCCTGACTATTTGTAAATAATTATTAAATGTCTTTCAGATTATGGGATATTGAATGTGGAGCTTGCTTGCGAGTCCTTGAAGGACACGAGGAGCTCGTCCGATGTATTCGTTTCGATTCAAAACGAATTGTCAGTGGTGCATACGATGGAAAAATTAAAGTTTGGGACTTGGTCGCTGCATTAGATCCTAGGGCTCAGTCGAATACTCTTTGCCTTAAAACACTAGTTGTAAGTAATTTTTGTCGATATGTAGAAATTATATCGCGTGGCAACAGGATTTGTTTTTTTTTATAAATTTTTTGTCTTTTTACAAGGAGCATACTGGTCGTGTATTCCGTCTCCAGTTTGATGAATTCCAAATTGTTAGCAGCTCGCATGACGATACTATTCTAATTTGGGACTTTTTAAATTTCACCTCGAATGACACTTCGTCTTGTCGAAGTCCATCACGTAAGTACTTCGTAAATTTTGTGGTGAGTTTTCGAATTAAATGTTTTTCTTTTTTATATATATATTTTCAGCCTCACGTATGGAACACTAACACATAAGTTGACCGTTAGTTTTTAAACGATCTCCGATTTGGGTGATATGTAGTAAGTATATATCGTGAGTGCGCGCGCTAATATTTAAATGGAAGAAAGAAAAAGAAAAAAAAAGAATCTAATGTATAATGACCTTATGTTTTTTTATTGTTAAGAGTAATTGATTATTTTTTTCCTTTCCCCACATCATACACATATTGTTTCCCCATACTTAATCCGTCAGATATTTATATTTAAAAACGAAAGACAACTTCATTCAGTAGTGATAAAATACGGTTACATCTCATTGGTAATTATTTTTATTGTAGGCGAACAAAAATGAAAAAAATAATAATCAATTTTAATTCGTTTCAATTAAATTATTTTTGCAAAATAGAAAATAAACATGGTTATATTAAATAACAACAAAAATCCATCATACATTCACAAACGAAAAATATAAGAAAAACAAATTATAAATGCAAAAATTTAAAAGAAAAAAATTAGCTTAGATATTTATATAGAAAATTCAATAAAGATGTTTAATGAAATTTAATGTTGAGCCCTTTATTATTACAATTATGAAAAGGTGAAATTGTAAATTCTTTTTTTATATCAAATTGATGAAAAATTATGACACGATGCGAATATCTGTTTCCGGCAAAACGAGACGAAGCAATCAACATGAAAATGCAAACTTTATTTGCAGTACATTTTTTGTTTACTATTACTATACATTATTAATATATTTGTTTTTTATGTATAAATAGAATATGTGCTTTGACGATTGTTGTTTTGAAGAAAAAAAAAAAAATCAAAATACGAATTACTTTCTAGAACCTGGAATCTGTTCGTTTCAAATATATTTTTTTATACAAAACAATTTTCCTTCATAATCATAAGTTACCTAACGTTTTAATATTCGACAAGAAATAACAACAATAACGAGACATTAGAATGGAATGCTTCACAAATTGCGACGAATCACGAAAATTTATTTTCGCATTTAATACTGATTGTTGAATTGTAAAAATCATACAGAAATAAATTAAATATTATAATAAACTCTAAGCCGTCTGTTTGGCACATTCTGAAATCATCCCGAATATCTTACATAAAAAAGGTTACATTATAGAAATTTGATTAGATATTAAATAAATAAATAACAAAACTTCTTGTTGACATTAAATAAATGTTAATATCCGGTACGGTTTTAATTCAACAACAAAAACAATTACTAAAAATGTAAAATAAAGTCAAATGATATCTTAGGAAAAAATTAAAATTTAGGCATAATTGTAAAAAAATACTGGTTTTTTTATTTCTTAAAAGAACGCAACTATTTAAAAAAAAAATTGTAAAAACATTTTCTAACATGTTGACAAAGACGCTTGACTAACTTATTTTTTATTTTTTTGTTGAGAAAAAAACTAAATAAAAACTATAAGTAGAATGTATGCTGGCAAAACAATGAGACATAATAAAAAAATACGTATATTTTATTTGTCCTGATAAGAATCGAGGTTTTCTTATGCCGTCTTCTGGTCTAGAGAGCCGAAATTTGGGGCTTTTTTTGAGGTGCGATAACAAAAAACAACAGATATTTTTACTATCCATTTTTCTACCACATATTTATTTATCCTTTAATATTATGTTCAAAATTTGTAAAAAAAAAAACCTTAATTTTGCGAGGTAGTCATATAATGGTATATATGCTTACATTTTATTAATCAGTGATTCCTGGTCCATACAATCCGCCTTCGGTTACTTCAAAATCAAAGTTGTCTGCTGTTCTTTGTGCTAGACGAGCAGCTCGAGCTTCCTTGGAAGCATTAGAAGTCCGAAGTTCAGAGCGGTGGATCCGCTCTTTAGTTTAGTTTCCGCCTCACTTACATTGCTGTAACTCCACAAATAATTGGAATTTTCCTTTGGAGGGTATATTCTTGAAAGACTAGACATTGAAAATATGCAAAAAAAACAACGATTTTTTCAAAATTCTAGACCAGAAGACGGTCTTAAGTTGAACTACATATTTACATTATAGGGTTGGTCTGGGTGGAGCATGAAAATCATTCAAAGCCGGAAGTTGTTACACGGTACGATAAATTCAGAAATTGATGCCAATTCTACATTCGTAACGGCAAAAGTGTGAAAGTGAAAACATTGAAGCCTCTAGAACTAAAAACCTATTTGATGTCTGAAACAAAAACTCGTGTCGAAAAAAACAAGTCTTTGAGTTTTCATTATGCCGGTTTTCCACTCGTTCTGGTCCGCAAAACTGTACCGCGTAGCTCTCAAGCCTCGTAATGGTAGGAACCTAGAAAACGTTCCAAATAGTCTCCTAATTTCTTCTTAGGTTTTCAGCACCGCATCTCAGCATTAAACACGTTTTGGACTTCTACCCATAATATAATAAAGCTGATCCCAGACTGTTGGCCGATTTTGATTGAAGAATTGATCCTGAAGACACTCTTGGGCGTGTTTTGTTGCAAGAGAAGCTAGCAACATATTTCGAATGGTTTGCATCATCCCCTTCTTCTAAACATGTTGCGTATGCAATGTTTGCGTGCATAATGTGCATAATTCATGCTGCAGCCATCTCTTTTCTTTCTTTCAATTTTCGTTTTCAACAATGAAATGAAAGACGAAAGGCAAGGAAGCGGCGAGCGAGCGAACACATGACTTTAATTCGTTGCTACGCTTTACGATACAAGAACAGACTGCATTTACAGACTAGATAAAAGTCAACAGTGAACAGTACAGAAGACTGCGACCGCCAGTGCTACCGCGATGCAATTTTTTGAGGTAGAATCTGCTACTTTTTTCAAAAAAGAGGTAGAATCTGCTACTTTTTTCAAAAAAGAGGTAGTAGACATCGAATTTTAATAATAATACAATAAATAAGCTTAACATTGAACGTATAGTAATGTAAAATAATAATGGGTTACAATATTGTGCTGTTTTCAATTTGATTTTCGAGAATTACCGCAAAAACGTATTGTTTCATGACTTGAAATAGTAGTGCAGTAAATTTTGAAATTAAAAAAAGGTAGTAAATCTGCTACATATGTAGTAAAACGGTAACGCTGGCCGACTGCCAGCCTTTCCCCTCGTTCTCCTGTTCTATTGCACGGCAGCTGCTGTCAACTCGTTCGTGTGTTTACTTTATACACGAAACACGACACGACCTATTCCGAAAGAGGGGACAAGGCGTTCGGTTCGGTTCGGTGTTTTGGTTGAATTTTGAATGTGTTCAATGAACCAAAATATTCAGTCGGTCTCGTTCTTTCACATTAGTGTACCAGTTTGAATGAGTGAGACAGGACGTGAGACACTGCCGGCCGAAAAAAACAGCCAGCAAGTAGCACGGTGAAATTTCACAGAACCAGACAGACAACACAACAGAGAGTTTTGTTTTGTTTGTTGGTGGTGGCAAGATCCACTGTCTTCGGTCCACCGCGGCGCGGTTTCTAGCTTCGAAGTTTCAACGAGCAAGTACTGAGTAGCGACTAGCGAGTTATAGGGTCATTTCAGAAAATAAATCGTACGCGGAACAAACAAACCAAACGCGTTTCGAGCGGATTATAAAGTCCACGAGTCGCGTAAATTGTACGAACGTAAAAATGTGCGGTGCTGTTAAAATAAAACTGAAGTGTGTCGGGAAGTGAAGTAACGAAAATCCGGTTTTCAGTGTTTTTAACTTTTGTGTTGGTCGCCGACAGTAACAACAACACAAAAAAAGGACTTTAAGCAGATGGAAATGGCGCGTAGTTCCGAAGAGGAAGAGGAGGAGGTGCGATCCTTGCTATCGCGCCACCGCCCACGAATTATCTTTGATCTCAAGGAAACGGATCTTGTGTCTATTCTAGTAAAAAATTCAGTGCTCAGTGTCTCGGAAGAGGATCTTTTGAAAAAATTGGACGGTGCGAGTGCAACAACGACGGTGGCATCAGCCGGCGATGCCACCGGAAGCGAAGAAGCCCCGAAAATTCTATTCGCCGATTCGGAGGTGAAGTGTTCGCGTTTAATCGACTTGATAGCCAGAAATGGTTTCGAAAAATTCAAGCAATTTTGCTATGCGATCGAGAACGAGTGTCCGCAATTGATCGAAGATTTGATCAATGATCGTCTGAAAAGTGGTGAGTGCATTTGAAAAATGTACATAATAAAGAAGGTTTTTTTAATCGGTTCTTTTTTTTAATGCATGCCATTTACGTGCCCGGGTGATGTAATGCCTCGATGAGAGCAAAGACCTCACATTGTAAACTTGTGATTGCGGTAGACGTGGTTATTCTACCTGTGACATGGGGGAGTCCGTGTGTGTAGGTGCTTTGCTAACAAAACTCTAAAGTCTCCCCAATTAGATCGAAGAATGGAGCGAATGGACCATGACTTCAACAGTTGGTTGCAGCTTATTAGATTGAAAAATTGGCTCGATGAATGAGATGAGTTGGCCATTGCCAAGTAGACGCACAATAGTTTTTTGTCATTTTATCATTCTTTGAGATCCCCACATCCGTCCGTTATACCGATTGTAATGCTGCAGACTATGGAACGAAGTTGTCCATGCATTTGCGTATATGTTCTACGATCTGATTCGCCTTAAAAGTATCAAGGAATAGCGCGCGATAATTTTTGATAATTTGTCAAATCGGTCTTATTTTCTATAGCACCTCTTCGCATTGGTGAACAAACGAAAAAACTAATCTGTTGGTGATAAGTTTCGCTAGACTCCAATATCGTCCTTGAGAATAGAGAGTGGGACCTTACCGCTGGATTTATACATCAAAAAACATCAACTAGAATTGGTTGCCAAAAAACTTACCAATCCTTACAAACCCTATCATACCACTCTTAAGGACCTAATTGAAAATCCAGCATTCGGTCACTTCCAGTCCTGCCTTCAAAAAGCGCTATCTATCTACGAACAGCTTAGCATACCGGTGCCACAATTACTTCCCTGTCCTCAGATGCCCTACCCTCTTCAACAAGAGAACCCCAACTTCATCATGCATGCCTTCAGCAGCTTGAAGAAAAGTACCACTAGCTGTGTACAATATAATGTAAAGCACAGCGAAATTCTATCCGACTTAACAGTAAAACGGTTCATATATACAGATGCGTCTAAAACTTCTCTAGCCACCACGCATGCAGTTTTTGAATACAAACCCACTGATAAGTCATTCCTAGTTCTAGAATCTGCCCACCTAAATAGCTTTGTAGACGTCCAAACAGCTGAAATATAGGCAATCGCTCGCGCAATCCTACTCTTTCTAGATTTACCTGTACTGACCATAATTTTTTCGGATTAGCTGCTTGGAAATTTCATCATCATCAAATGCGCGACAGACCAAAACGGGCTAGGGACTTCAGGATAGATTGTCTGAAGTCATCTCGGTTCAGCTGTCAGCGCCCGTGTTCTTCTATTTGTGCATCTAAGAAGCGATCGGCAAATCTGCGTGAACTGAGTCCTCGTATCCTTTTCGTGGTTTTCCCACCGGTCGTTTGCCATGAGCTAATAAATCGTCTGTCTTTCTTAATTGTCATTTTACCTCTTTTGTCTTATCAATTCAGTTCTGCTGCATTTCCTATTCAATTAATTTTCGCAACTCGAATGTGAAGTTGACTATAAATTATCAATGAATTCACCAAACCAAAATTGGCTTCAAAGTAAAAGAAGCACAATTTTTTAAAAATTTAAAATGGTTTATTATGTTGCTATTTTCTAGGCTGCAACACAACTTTGTTCGTTATTATTGTAGATATTCCTGTCGCTTTTTATTTGTATGTTTGTGGTTCCATACAAAATTGGGTATGTTCTCATTCACACACTCCATATGAGCTCCGATCAATCATACGGGTAGTTGATAAATTTTTTTTATTGATCAATGATACCTAGTTTCTATTAAGCTGTGCATTCAAAATGCGCCGTCTTGAGATTCGTTAGCACAGCATTTAAAGCGTGCGCTTCTACTGATTTCAATTAGAAACAAATATTCTTAATTTTCCAGCGATACAGTTAATAGAGCGCCAATCACATAAACAAAGTGATTACTTCCAATTGTCTGTTTTATTTGATTTTCATTGATACCATGTTCCATTGAAAATTCGTAAAATAACTTCGGAGCGTTCAAAGTCGACTTAATCAGCTGATAATCTAACAGATTTATTTTCTAAATACCAAGATAAAATTCTTTCGTTCCAACTATCAATATCGTCTTCTTGACTCATGCGAGTATGACCATGTTTACTGTATACTGTATATGTTTTGAAATATAATTGTTCTGGTCGTTTTGTACGACTTTGCTTGTACATATCAAATGGTTGCAGTTATGACCCATTCATTCATAAATTGAACAAGTTCAATTCACTTTAGAAGCAGTAGTAATTAAGTTTAAAAGAGATCTCGGCTTGTCTTCTTCACAAAAACCGTCTAAGAAGAAGTATTGATGCAACTCCCAAGATAAATTTTAATTGAAAATTTATAGGGCTGAATTAGTGCTTAATTGGCCTTTACGAGTAGACAGTAGTAACTGCAGCGGCACAAGCAGTTAGTTTATGCTTTTGTTTCTTGTTTCTATGAATAAATCACTACAATTCTCCGCTTTCTCTTCTAATTCAGATTTTAGGAATTCCTATCTTTACTAGATTGTTTTTCACACTTATACCTAACTCTTTCAAATACGTAATCCATCCTACGGCACGAAAATCGAAAATTAAGTACCATTGAGATTACCCAGTTCTGTACTCCTTCGAGTATTCACCAAATAAAGGCCCTTGCGATGGAAGTTTGTCGACGATGGGTTATAAGGCTAAACCTTGGACCGGCGGAATTGATAGGGAACAAAGTTCGAAAGGTTTCGCATACCTATATAAAATGGTCAAAAAGAGAACTTTCGATTCTTTGAATTGTGTAAATTTCACGACCGAATGCCTTATGCTTAGGAAGTAGTAATATTTTCCAAACCGATAGTTAGCAAAAAAATATTTAGTTCGTTAAACAAGTGTTTAATTTAAACTAGATCTCGTAAAATATGTTTAGAAGGTACATAAAATACTAAACATACACCTGAGCTCAACGTCCGTTGAAGTGATTCTCATTTTCTATTGCGAAACCTGAAGCGCATTAAGTATTGTGTCTTGCTAAGCACTAGTTTCGCGCTAAGCTTTCCTCTCGGAACACTGTCCCATTCGACACTCCTTCTCGACCCACAGTCCACAGTTCATGTCTTCACAAAGAATTTCTGCTTCAAGATACACGAGAGTAGAATATTGGAATAATGACCTGGTATGGTACGGTTCAGCCATGGATTTAATGACGGACGGCTCGGACAAACCTGAATAAGTTAATAGCAAAATGTGCGAACGTTAGATGTCGATGGGTGGTAAATTAGCCGGAAGTTAGTTCTCCATTGTTCGATACGTTTGACTTAATTCAGTTCGACCTGGAATCAGCATGTATTACAGGATGTCTGCACGGAGTCTTCCGTGAAAACAGTCCGATCTAATCAATTTCCCGATATGTCATTGTCCCACTAATCCAGACAGTCACACATACGAGTATATGGTCGTTTTTTTGTCGAGCATTATAACATAAACTATTGCCACACTAGCACTCCTTGCATCAATACTTCTTAATTTGGTACAATGCATGCATGGAATGAAACCGAATTAACAACTTACTTGGTCGCCCTTTAGAATTGAAAAACAAAAAACACATGTCTCATGTTGACTGAAGTTTGCTCCTTTACGGATAATAATAAACAAATCGACGTTATGTTATGCAGATTTCCACGCACCATACGAGGCAAGTGCCGTGATTTTTACCTGAAGACGTGAGTCTCAAGAGGGCACCGATTGAAATGAGTGCTCTATAATTGGATATTGCTCGGCGTAAATATGTATACTATTACGTTTTTTATAGCTCGAAATAACAAATCTATAATAATCTTTGAACCGAATTTACATGGAGTACTCGTACTTGTATGTGGAAAATGAGTTTTGATGGAGCTAATAGAGGAACCTTTGAGGATAGTATGAGGTCTACATAAACCGAAAATTGGTCGATTTAGTATACAATTTCCGGTTGAAAACAGTGAGCATTAGTAAAGTACGCATAGACAGACCTATGGATTTTCACTTTTGAAACAGCGCTAACCTAACGATCCATGCACCCATTGTGTTACAGTTCAATCTTTCTAGCTGTCTACCAAATTATTATAAATTTTTTTTATCTCTGCCCATTGCATCTTGCACTCTCTCCCATCATTAAAAATACATAACTAATAATAGTAATAATAAACTAAAAACTGGCAAAAGTTTGGGCGTAACGTTAAACGAACCGATCCCAGGGTTGGATTTTTTTTTTTAAATTTTAGGTCCTCAATTTGTATTATTAAATATGAGTTCATTATTCCATCTAAAGACTTGAGGAGGTATCTGATTATTAGCTTTACGATTATCGTAAGTGCAGTATATTTACTTTATTAATGAATTAATTTTGTCGCTTGTGGTGCCCACATTTACAACTTGAACTTTTTTTTTGCAAATCGATTTAGTAGATTTAGTAGATTTTTCAGATTTAGTAGAAAACGTTTTTCGTTTGATAGAGGTTTACAGAAAGCGAGCCGATCTCCATTACACAAATTAGAAATTATGTCTTTCGATTTCTTTTTTTTTTTAACTTCGCAGTGAGATCTACCAAGTAAACGATAGGTCAAAATTAATTGGGAATAGTTAGTTACAATTGTCTTTTTCAATGGAACTTCACTTGTATTGTTGCGGTTCGTTATGGTTCCTGTCGCTAGAGTTTAGCTACCTAGAGCAGTCAGTACTTAGGTATGTCCGACAATTTTTCTGCCATAGCTTATGATTTGAAAAATTAAATTTTTTAAAGTTTTATGTTTGCTTCATAAATTGCAATAGGTGATCGTGGCAATAGCGTTTAGGCTATATATGAGCCGTTGTATTTGAAAGTGGAATCGAGACACTTTGGACTTTTTAAGAAAAAGAATGTATCATCATCAACCACTATCAGCCATATAGTGCTTTCTTGCTTGGATGTCATATGGGCATGCAGGTATGTATTTGTCTCTTGGTGCTGTACATAATTCGCATTTATGTACAATGACTAACGCAAGAATTCAAACGCTTCATGCCGGGTTGTATGGAAACTATGACTTAGTGCGCTTAGTGACCGCTCGCCATCAGCGAAAATATGTGACTTTGTATGTACGGTATAATCTCGATAATTCGTATCCCGTTAATTCGTAAATTCCGCTAATTTGAAATAAACTGCTGGTCCCTTGGAAAAATCGCGATTATTCGTAAAAACACAATGCATTTTGGTCCCCTCGGTAATTCGTAATTATTTTCCTACTCGAGGCCCAATTAAACGTCTTACAATTCGTAATTTGCTTGCAATAATCCCGTTTATTCGGAAAAAATTTCCTCTTCACACTCTTTAAATCTCTAAATCATGTTTGTTTGAGTCATTTTATGACGACAAATGGTGAAAGTGACGATGTTTTCTATATTTTGTGACCCTGGACAATGCAATTAGTCGAGCGTGTAAATAATTCCTTCATCAGAAAAAAATAACCGAATTCTTTCCCATGTCAGGTTTTATTTTTGCTTAACAAGGATAACAAAGTACATACATAAGTAAAGATTTTACTTTATGTTTTTTATTAAACGTGTGTATTTTGAATTTTAATAAAAACTGATAAATTCCGTTAATTTGAATTTTTCCCTTCTTTAATAATCAATAATTCGCAATCCCGCTATTTCGTAAATCTCGATAGTTCGTAATAATCCTTAGGTCCCTTGACATTACGAATTATCGGGATTGTACTGTATATATGATATCTCCAGGAACAGTTCATGTTAAAAAGTTGAAAGTAAGATCGGTATTCTAGAGGAGCTATGAAAAAAAACTGTTCTTGTGCGTACAGCAGTGGCGTACAAAACAAATGTCGAGTGCTAGGTTCACTCTGACTTTAATCGCATTCCTAGTTTAGTAGCCCAATGAGAGAGTGTTAGGACTCAACGCATTGTTCAAAAGATGGCGTGCGTTAATTCCATATTTGTCTACAATTTCTTTCCTCTTTTCTTCCGCATAAATATCGGCAAAAAAAGTTATAGACGAATTCTAGAATAACAATAGGTTCACTTAGCCGTGACAATAACCCATGACTACAATAAACTCAGATTACAATTGTACAATAGGACTGCAGTGCTGCCAGATTTGCTAACCTAAAAAATCGTACCGTACCATAAAAAAAATCGTACCGAGGGAGATTTCATCGTACAATTCACTTCAATGCTAAATTTTATCAGTCAAACATGTTCTTTACACACTACATATTTAAGGGGAGCAAACCCTTTAGACGCCCAGAAATGAGTAATTTTTCATGAATTTTTTTATGGTGATAAAATAATCGCATCATTTTAAGATTTTGACAAGATATTATTACAACTTTCAAGTGTTGTTTTTTTACAAAACAAAATGGCGTTTTTATAGATATTCCTTTAGGTGACTTTTGTGTGACATCGAAAACCGCTCCATTTGTCATATTTATTCTATTGATCTAAAACTGAAAACTAAAATATTTTTGGAATACTAACAGATGAATGGAAAGGATATACCTAAACAACTATAAAAAAAAGATATGAGGCTTTTCTTCTACAAATATTAATTTTTCGAATATTTTTGTTACAGTTTTCACCCCAAAAAAGTGGTTTATTTACGCGATATCCTCAAAATTTTAGGTATATCCTTCCGATATTTATATAGACAGAAAGCTCTAAAAAAACAGCCAAATCAATCCATAATTTTTTGAGCTACAATAGGAGCAGTTTTTGAAGATCCAGTTTTGAGATAAACGCGTTTAAAGGTTTAATACGAGAAAACTCATCGATTCCAGCCGCATATAAGAAACCTTCAACTTCTAGCTCACCCACACCGTCACTTGTATTCCCCTCGAATATATCTGTGAATTCATTCCCTTGATAATATCCTTTCTTAGAACATTTTCGAGCTATATTACCTCGCGTTCCTTTAGGATAGTTTGGCAAAAATGTTTCATTATAATTTTTTATTTCGTCATATGGTTGAAAAATCGAACATTTTGCGTACGATGAAGGGTTCTCATTGTACATCGTACATAAGGCTGAAAAATCGTAAATATACGATGAAAATCGTACCCCTGGTAGCACTGAGTAGGAGTAGGACCACAATGGATCCATACCAAAAAAAATCCTACGTCTCCTTGAGCAGTGTATCCTTCTGGTTTCGTCTCGATAGATTGACCAAATATAACAGCATTACTGTTGCTGGAAATCGTACTTCAGTTACACAGTTGAATGGTGGCGGATTCAGTGTTCGGTCAGCATAACCGTGAGAATATTATTCAATTCTCACAATTGGTTTTCATTTGGAAACCAACCATCTTATAACCATGAGATTCATTTGAATTGATATCCTCTTCCACGTAACCCGGGAACAATTCCACTTTCGTGATCTTTCATTCATTTTCTTCCGTTCTCGAGTCTCGAGAAGGCTTTTCCGCAACAAGTGCATCTAAATATCTTATCCAATACTGTTGCATGTGTTTATACTTTTGCTTTGCTTCGAATGGTTCAATCACAGACTAGAGAATTCCGTTCGTCTTTTAAAAATAACTCGGATTGCCCGGCACTTGTTCTTGATCATCGGACGTGACTCAGCCTTAAGAATAATTGAGAATAATGTTGGGTTTTTTGTAGGCTGTTCTGTGGTGCTTTTTGGCCAGATTTACGTTATGACGACGGAGGAGTAGTGGACGAATTAAAATGTCTACAAGTGGTCGGGTTTCGAGCGCTTAGAAACTGGAAGTGGCCAATACTCCCAACGTTTTAATGACCTATGCTGACGTTTAAGTAACTTCCTAAGATTACAAAGTCGTTTGTCCACAGATTCTCTTCTTTTAGTTACCAAGTAGTTTTCAAGGTTTTTGATTTTTTTGCAGAAATTAAAGTTGCGCTCATTAAACACGTAATTTGTCTAAAAGAAATCAAGATGTAGAGGCATTATAAATAATAAGAAAATATCTTCCCAAACTGGAATTATTTTGCACAGTCTTCAAAACATAGAAACGCGGACAATGTTTCGAAATTTTGTCGAAGATTTTACTTTTGTCTGCAATCAGGTAAAATTTTTGTCATAAAATAAAATTTTAAAAAAAAGCGAAGTAAGGCAAATGCAATGTAAATGAACCACTAACGATTCACATAGGTTAAATATTTATTCACAATTAAATTCGCTTATGATTCTTAGGTGAATCGATGAGTAGAAAGTATAGGCCAATTTTCGTTTAAGTCCAGTCATATCTGTATAGAATGGCTTTCGAAAGTATTAGTTTACTTAATGACAGGATTACAGGCGAGATATAAACTTGATACGAATCAGGAACAGGGTAAAAAAGTAGCCAATACTTACTTTAAGGTTGTTTTATATATATATAACCAACATCCAGAAAAACCGAAAATAGTTTCCGATTTTATTTATATGTGTATGTTTTAATGTAATTTTTAACAATTTAACTTTCTTCTTTTTCAGATACCTCGATTACTAATTTGGAGAGCAAAGACGAACCGGCTGCAGATTCCGACAAGTAAGCAAGTGCTCATAGTATAAAAAAATAAAAACCAGATTTTAGTTTATAGTGAATTAACCCACTGCTGGTAGTTGGGATGAATCACAACAATACACATACATACCTTTAGAGTTTGTCGTTTTGTTACGCAAACGTATACCTATCTTATTTCCTTCATGTGAACATTGTTACGTACGTGACAACTGAACTGATGAAAATCGAACGGCTTTCTGCTACTTCGGCTGCAAGCAAAGTATTGTGACACCGACAAGACAATAAGAAGAGTATTTTATAAAATTACACATGCGACAAGCTACCCAGAATTGTTATGGTCAGCGTCAGCGCAATGACAAACCAGTTATTTGATCTCTCGTATAAACTTTAATTCAGACATGATATGATCTTATTGCTTCGCATGGTGGGTGACTTGTGGTGCTCGTAAAGTGTATCTTGTTATTGAACTAATCGAATCGATGAAAACCACGATAACCTACTTCTAGCAGCGGGGCATTTTGGCCATTTGGTACATTCTCTATTTACAAAATGTCCGTTAAGAACCGAACCTTGATTGAGTCAATTAGAGTGAGGTGAAAGTTCAAATTGTAATGGAATAGTGAGCCCGAACGGTTTCTTTCAATGCAACAAAAGACAGATCATGTGTTATATTTTATTTATTTTTTTATAAAAATATCTGATTAAATTAACGCAGTTTCTAGTTTTTAGAATATGCTCTCATGATTGTTGGATTAAGCATACCGCACCGATTTCGCTTATTAAAAATCTGCAATCAATTATGTAATTGGGTTGTTGGATCTCGATATGGGTTGATAGACGATCGTGCGTGTTCAATAATGTCTGTTTACAATTACGTTTATTGGCAATAAGATGAGCAAGACTAATATTGCATAAATGGTCAATCAATCCATAGAATCGGGAAATAAATTCATATTTCTAGCCAACGTATTGCCAGCTAAGAGTGATAAATTGTTGTGAAAGTTTCGATACATAACCCAGACTTTATTTAAAAAAAAAAGGTTTATCTTAGTATCTCTTGTTCTCGATCGAACTAATCAAAGGCAAGACGTTTTGCCAGATATGAAGCTGGAAACACAACATAATCTAAGATTGTATTGGAAAATAGAAACTAGATGGCCTTTGTTTGCAATTGTTTTCGCATAATTATGGCTACTTCCGTGCGGTCGAAATTGGTCTGATGGGATAGTTGCGAAAAGCCACCATTGGCCGGACATAAAATGCTTTCTAATAAGCAAATCGGGAACTTAAGTTTTAAATTTTTAATGGTCTTTTTTGCTGTTGCGATGTTATGCAAAATAGAGCACGATTTTATTAGCGTTATATCGAATGCAATACGTTTTGGTCAATTATATTCAAAAGGCTTCATTTCCACATTTCGCCGAGCTTGGGTCAGAATAATTACAAAAGTTGTAGCGTAGGTGTGTATGAAATGTGAAATCAAGTATCATTATCGTCGCTAATTTGTAATCTATTAATTTCGTTCTTCTTGTAGTTCTGTGAGAAAGAACCCGATCAATGAATTGAACACGTGCAGCATTGTCATTCTTTCTGTAAGTCACAAACGTGGATCTACAGTTTTCGACTTATTTTACTTGCATTACATCTGGTATTATTTTTCCTCATTTAACTCTTAACCTCACACGTGCGGTCACCATGACCACGGGCGATGGATGGTGGATAGAGGATACTGGATGGAAGATGGAGAATGCTGGATAAGAGGATGGAGGTTGGTGGATGGTAGATGAAGGATGGTGAATAGAGGATGGTGGATGAAGGGTGGTGGGTGGAGGATGGTAGATAGGGGATGGAGGATAGAAGATTGAGGATGGTGGATGGAGGATGGCGGATGATGGATAGAGGATGGTGGATGATGGATAGAGGATAGATGATAGATGATAATGGACGGAGTATGGATGGATGGAGGATGGTGGATGGTGGATAGAGGTTGAAAGATGGAGGAAGGGGGATGGTGGATGGCGGATAGAGAGGATGGGAGATGGAGGATAAAGGATGGAGAATTGTGGATAGAGGATGAAGTAACGGATGCATCGGGTGAAATGGGTGCAACGGGAGTAACAGGAGCATCGGGAGAAACCGGAGCAACGGGAGATTCAGGACCAATAGATCAACGAGAAACGGGAGCGACGGGAGAAACAAGACCAATGGATCAACCGGAGAAACAGGATCAACAGGAAAGACGGGAGTTACAGGGGCGATAGAACGACGTGAGCGTAGCCGCGTTCCGCTGCTAGTTTAATTATAATGAGCGAATCAAAGTTTTCAGTACCGTAGAAGGGAGTTGTGACCAATGATCCGGACGATCAAGCAAATGATATTCGACGCTTGTCGAATTTCATTACGAAAAAATGTGACAACAGTCTGGGCGGAACTCAACTCAATAGTGCGGGGAACAATTAAAATCAAGGTGCAACAGAAGTTTGTAGTCCTGGACGCGATCAAAGTAGTATAAAAAATTTAGAAAACAATTTTTCCACTTTCTCGTCTACTGATGTAGATTTTATTTTTTTCGACGTATGACCTAGAAGGATTACACCACCAATAATTCACCTAATTTTGAAAATATGGGAGGCGCGATCTAAAATTGGATTAGCATTTTCTATCCAGAACGGGTGTGTGACATTACAAAATTTCTCCGAATGATCTCAACCAAACGATCGCTATTCAGTGTTTATTTTTGGAAAAGTATTTATTATTACACACATTGGCCACGTAATGTCCCGAAAAAGAGTAATATTTGTCACCCATCACTTCAGTAAATCACAAATTAGCTTCCCGCATAATAGGATATCCGAAAATGTCAGCGGCTATAAGATTGCCCATCCATTCATTGCACTTTACAAGGTTCTATCTTGGATCCCGCATTGTTTAACCGAATTCTTTCGTCTTTTGAACTTCACATATACATTTAAATTCGGTCAAGTAACCTTATAAATGGCATAGTGTATTTTGGTTCGAGCCAAGAGCAAAACATAATATATAAAATGGTCCCCAGACGATGGTGTTTTCTTCTCCACAGGCAATATAATGTGGAAAATCGGTCTACAAAATGTGTTTTGTGTATTTTATCAAATGGATGACTCCTTAAATTTCCCCTGTTCGATGTCACAAGCGGTCTGCAGTAGAACTTCTTACAGTAGTATTTTTAGTTTTCTGCGAAAATTCGTCGCGTACGCATAATATAAAATTTTAAGTAATATTTTTTATAAGCTTAAGCTCTTGGCGTGAAAATTGAAACTATAAATGAAATATTTATAATCATTCGTTTAGTGTAGTGTGCTCTATGTAATTGTTATTGTTGTCAGTTGTCTATAATTTTAACTAAACTTCGACTAAATAAATATGGAATATTGGGTGAAAAAATTTATTCAATCAGCTTATAGGTAGAACGCATAGATTCGAGCTCTAGTCTATTCCATGATTTTCCTCCAATTTAGTTTGTTGGTTGAGCTATCGTTCTCATTACGTCCTGCCGTAGTTTTTTCTGAATATAAGTTGTTGTGCTATCCACTCAACACTCTTGCTTGCAAGTTGTGTACTACTTTATTCAAGCCCATGGCTTCAGTCTAGCTGGTTTACATAAATATTACTCCGTGCTGCTAACATATCCAGATATATACGAGCGATAGTTTTGCTGATTGGCATAATAGGTTGTTGGTTTGGGAAAAAAGGAGGAAAAATTGGTTGTGCTTAGCAGTTTCGCACAGTATTAAAACCGAAAGTTTTACTTCTAGTATGGAAACCTTTTTATCATGAATACTCTTCTACTACACTTCTACTTTTAAGCCAACTGACAACAATAGCA
Source organism: Beris chalybata (assembly GCA_949128065.1). Classification (NCBI taxonomy): domain Eukaryota; kingdom Metazoa; phylum Arthropoda; class Insecta; order Diptera; family Stratiomyidae; genus Beris; species Beris chalybata. The sequence continues at coordinate 1,729,343 of OX421894.1, read as the reverse complement.
TGAAATTATAAATATATATCGGTAATTAGAAGACGATGAACTATCTAAGTCCTATCTCTTCGCGACGGAATACAACATGCTACACGGTTCCGGAATGTAGTCCAGATTCCGAAACGAGTGGTCTATCAAACGATGAGGAGAATACTAGCAGTACTAGCACAAGCAGCGCACCTACTGTAACCGCTTCCGCTATTGACTATCCCAGAGTATTTAATGACGTAAGACAGCCACAACTTGGATACTTCGTTCCGTTTACGCCTGGCTACTATTTTAGTCCGCCGACTCGTCGACGTAAACACAGGCAAGTAAGAATGATAAGTTAAAGTGGATTTCCAGCACTTAATTATAGGAGAAACAAATGGCATTAACCTTCTTTGTAGTGCTTTCATTATATTCTGCAGATATCGTTCATCATCTTGCATTGCGGTTTTGTTTCAAGTACAATATCATATCGTAAGCTTTTTAATTACAGTGCGAAAGCAAAATATGTAGTTAATATGAATAAAATTTGAATTAAAGTAAAAATAAAAATCGGTCTTCCTCATCACCCTCTACTCTTGCATAAATAGAACCAAGGAAATATTTCTGGCACTGTACAATTTCAAAGTTCTTTCACTGTGTGAATTTAGTTTTAAAAGTTGTGTTTATTTTATGACTTTTTAATACCACAGTTCAGTATTCCTGAGTTTTATTACTTCGAACGAACAAGCCTTCAACTGGTGACCCCGACGGCTATAGTGCACTGTTCTATTGATCAGCCAGCCACATGTTATGAATGAAAGTGGTAGAAATACCCCTCCTATCAGTCTGCAGAAAGAGAATGGTATATACCGAAGATCAGTGGCATAGACGGCATATGCTTATAGAAGGAAAAGGGTCGGTGAAGCACTACTTGGTTACGCCACTGCTGAAGGCCTGTCTGGTTTCGTTTGCGGTTGGATTGAATATTATAACTATCTTCATTCGACTTTCTGCTAAATTTAGCAGCTCCATTGTTTTCCTCTTTGTTACCATCTAAAGTTAGGATTAATATCTTAATTTTTCTTCTACTTTACAGAGACGCAAGTGATCGATCTCGTCGTTCTTTAAGCTACGGCGGATCAGTAAATTCTATTGTACCTATTGCTGCACCTCGTAAAGGCAAAGTTTCTTCGATTCTGATACCGCCAACGACAACGACCTCGGATATTACAACAGAGACATCACAAATTAAAATATCACCTAAAAATCTAAACCAAAAACTTGATCCGATACCAAATTTTTACCAAAACAATTCGAACTATGCCTCACTATTGTGTCATGCTACGAATACAACAACCAGTCCGACGGCGGTACGTAAACGCGAAAAGATCCTTCATCGATTTAGTGATGCCGCTACCATAGGACGAAAATTGAAAAAAAAGAAAAATACAAATAGAACGTGCCGATCGATGACCGAGCCTATTGAAGTTCTCGCTGATCCAGTGGTTGAGGACGATTTTTTCGTAAGTATTTTCACTGTACTAACTTTTGGGGTAATAATCTTAAAACGTAACTAAACTTGATATATTCTACATGTTTGAAAATTTTATCCAAATCGGTTGAGCGGCTTAGGAGTCCATAGGGACCATACCCACATACACACATCCTCTTTTATATACATATGTATATCTTTATACCTGTGCAATCGCATTAAAGGGTGACCCCTAAGCTATAACGACGGCCGTAAAAAAAAAAATAGATATACAGTAGAGTCTCGCTAATCCGGATCAATTAAAACCACCCCCAATCCGGATTATGCGGGAATTCGGATTACCAAAGGTATATGGAAATTATTAAAAATAAACATTTACAAACGCTTATTCATTTATTACAACAAATAAAACATATGGTATCTCCAAAAAACAAAAACAATACTTTCAAGATAAACGTTAGAAATAAGTAAAAAGTAATGAAATATACATAAACTCAAAATTTAATGAACGGAAAAACGCTCACAAGCCAAAGTTGACTAGGTTGCACAGAGTACCAATACTTATTGCAATATGAAATATGTACATACATACATACAAAACGATGCATATGAAGTGTCTATGAGAATATTCGGGAATTTCCCGTTCTACACTTGTTTGATTTCACTGTATTGTTGATCATTGCCTTATTTAACATGCAATCCGGATTAGCGAAACTGTGGTCGATCCGGACTACAAAGAACATAATGGAAATTTTTAAATTTTTCATCCCATCCGGACTACCGAAGGATCCGGATTAGGCCGTATCCGGATTAGTGAGACTCTACTGTATATATATATTGCTAAGAGACTGATCTCTTAAATATAATATATTAGCGTTAAGTCAAAATAGAATTCAAGGCAATAAAGATAATATATAATATATAATATATATTGCTAATGTTTCAGAGTGATTGTGCCACATTCATTTTATATGATACCAGAAATTATAGACAATAATGACAACTTTATGAATAATTGGTTTGGTACCTTTTACTAATCCAAGGTCCACAGAGCCTTCCTATCAAGAGACAGGGGAAAATATTTTCCCTGGCGATACTTCCTTCATTCGATTATACACTCAACCGCGTCTCAAATTTTGTTCAAATTATTCAACACTTGTTTGTGGTAAAATAAAATGAAATTAAGTCAAGACAATAACCACCAGGATCAGGCTAAAAATTTATCTGCGGAGCTTCGTAGAGTTCTTCGGATCCGACAAAAGGAGAAAAGTTTATGAAGTATCGCAGAACCAAGATGGTTTTAGGGAAGCTGTCTGGAAATTTGAATCTGCAGTGGCATAAAATAGTGTATGTCTGACTCATGCTTAATGCATTGATGACTGTAAGATTTATCTATTCCGCCTTATGTTCTTTAAGTTAATAGATCAAAAAGAAATAATTCAAATTGGTTATAATCTCAGTTACTACTTAATGTTAATGCTAATCGTTTTATCGAAAGGGACATAATAACAAATGCACCGATATTTGTTTTTGTACGATGCCTCTTGTCTAATGGTTAGCCGCAACTTATGGCAGTGTCACGATTTACGTCTATACGCAGTCAGTCAAGGGGCGTAATCCCGAATCTGGTATGTGTGCCTGTGTGCTGGACACCCATAGCAAACATCGTAACCAATTATTGGCTGAATCGGTAGTTAAGCCGAATACGAGGTTGTCAACAGTCACCGAGTATAATTCTCAGTCGCTTTTATACTTCCGATATTCAATGACGCAAAATAACGTTCGAAACTAAAAAATTGATGAATCGATATTAAGTCGAACACGAAACAGTCTTCATAGGTTGCATTTGATACACTTGTTCGGCTTCACCACAGCTCTAAAACATTTCTTTATTTTTTAATATTAGTTCGCGAACGTTACAACGAGTAATAGGCCTAGTTAGAGTGCACGTAGTGTTTTGCTGTGAATTCAAATTGTGTCATCCTTTTAATAAAACAAAAATATTAAAATATTCTTAGTGTATACTTAATTAAGAAAAATTGTGTGTGGTACCATGCAACAGCGATTAGAGTCTCATCAGACCTAGTGATTATGAACTTTTCGAAATCGCCGGAATATCAAATTGGATTTAATTTTTACGCAGAACAGACTGCTATCGATTTGGTTTCGATTTAAAACTTTCTTATGGTTGCCTATCGAACTACGATAGTTGTACATGAAATTCAAATGTAACGAACGAATGTGAATACAAAAAAGCTTTCGATTTTGAAGATCACCGTAACAGCCGATCATCATGAGGTTGAAGATCCCAAAATGGACTTCTAGGAAAAAAAGTATAAAAGCTAAGGCACGACGTAGTCTGAGCATTACATCACGAATTTTACGGAGTGGAGGTGGACATGGATCATCAAGTTTTGGAAGCAAGTATCCCGGAACGGTCTATTTTGATGAACGATATCCAACGATGAAATTCGGTCATGTTGGTGGACCGTGCCAACACCATCACCATCATCAGCATAGCCGATCATCTGGAAATGTAATTGATCCGCGTTTAAATTATCAACAATTCAACGGTTCGGGAATTCGATTATCGAGTAAAAATAACGCCTCTCATAACAAAGTGCCAAGACGATATTACGATAATGGCAATCAAGTTTATTGGATGCGACAACCGCCCAATGAATCGCACACAACAAAACGTAATCGTAGCAGTAGTATGGGCAGTTGGAATTATATTAGAAATGTTGATGATTTGCTGCAGCATGGCGATAATAATGCGGATCATTTTAAACCTATACACTTGCATCGAAGACGAAGGAAGGTAATTTTACTTAAAATTTTATTTTTTATCTTAAAAGAAAATCTTCATAGCAGAAAAAGTGATGGCAACGCTTTCAGGACATACATACCCAGTTAGTCAGGATAATAATAGTACCTGCATGTAATTAATTAACTATCAAAGATCCATCCAAATTATCGACTGAAAATGTTGTGCTCGGGACACGATTTAAAATTCACTTTAGTATTTTTCGATGATGTTTTCTAATTGAATATAGAACCTGATATCCTTTTCCAATGTAGTTGTAGTTTTTTTTTCGTGCGTTATGTTGTGCTCAGTCCCTGTTAGGTGACATGGATGTTGGTCTCCGACGTGACACGCAAAATTAAAGCCAAGAAGATTTAACTAACTACAGTGCAACCCGCTTATAAAGTGCACTTTTATAACGTACTTTCGGTTATAAAGTACCTTTTTTCAATCCCCACGCACAAATGTGAAAAGTTCTTGTATGTTTGTACGGATATAACGTACCCTGTACATATTGGTTATAACGTACTATTTCTCATAGCACTTGAGTTTTTTATAACGTACAAAATATTAATTCGATCTGTTTACGGTCGAAATGAAAAAAATTTCAAGGATAATTTTTATTCGTATTTTTTTTTATATTGCGACAGCCTCCTCCTTTAAGATAAGCCCTATTTCATTATTCTAGGATAACAATTACAAGAGATATGAATTTTCAATGAGGACTCGGACGATGCCTTTGCGAAAACTTTAAATTACCATAACTAACAAAAAAGATAGAAACAAAAAATTGAAATTATATTTTTTTTACTAATTCTCCAAGTATACAAACATTTTCAAAAGAATAGACGATGGTAAGGAATAAAATTTTGCGGAATTTTTTTGACGATTTTTGATGGAATGACGCAATATTTAGTTGGTAAATAAACGGGAATGAATCCTTTTCAATTTTGCTGAATGTCTTCATCCTATCTGAGTTAGAAAAGTCTACAATTTTGTATTATGAATTTATGGACTCTATTCTGTAATAAAGAAATTATTTTTTTGTAAACAACTTTTTTTCATATGCAAGTTATAACGTACTATCGGTTATAACGTTCTACGTGTTTGTGGGCCACGAGGTACGTTATAACCGGGTTGCACTGTAACTGCCTACGGTGCCGGCTTTCTTCCATGAAACGGTTTTCATGGGATTAGCGCAAAATGTTCGATCATCAGAGGCGCTCCACTAAGCAGAGTTTTGTTCAAAACATAGTCGTGGTTTTTCGTGTAGTGTGTTGAATTTCGAGTAAAGATTCAAACCAAAAATGATCTTTTGTACACGATCGTCATTCGTGCTCTTTAAGATCAATTCAGCGTTTTCGAGTAGTGTGATCACCTCTAGATCTACCAGAAACCAGGTACCAGGGTGGTTTGCTTTGATTACACCGTACGTTGTCGCCATTGATGCTGCTGGTTTCTGGTCGGGTCAGAGAGAGAATTTCCTTCGAAGATACTGGACGAAGAAGTTGCACGTTGCAATCGAATTTCTGATATTTCTTTTTGAATTTTTCAAATATAAGTCACGCTATCAGAAATGAATAATTTATCTTGAATTTCGGTTAATTTGCATTAAGGTTTTTTTTTTGTGGTCTCCTCGTGAAAGTAACATTAAGTTGTTTATTAGTGTATCAGAGTTACCTGAGCGCCGTCGCCGCGATCTTTGTAATTTTAGTGCCATTTTGATCGTAAGACGGTCGGTCTATAGGTAGAGTGTGTAGTGCTTGTTGGGTCTCTGGAATGCGGCCCGATTCGATTCTAATCGATTCATTGCGAGTTCAGTTTGATAGCGAGTCAAGGTCTGGTGTGGTTTTTTTTTCTTGGCCAAGCACCCAAGCAGTCATAAATGATTATTACCTGGCTAGGTGTTAAATAATGAATACGTGCTCTATTGACGTGTAGTGAAATCGTGTAAATCGCGGTAAAAAAAATTCTGTGATAAAATTATGTGATTGGTGTCGTAGAGTGCAGAAACTGTTGCATTGAAGGAAGGATCTCTTGCACCTGGAGGACTTAAGGAGAAAGATTCGTTTCGACCCAACATCAAATGGATTTGGTCGCAAGTCCGACGAATGCAGCCCAACTGCCTAATAATCATTTTCGGAATGACTCACAAGTACAGGTATGCGTACGATCTATTGGTTCGGCCATTGTCGAGTCGAGTCGATTGAATCGAATCTTTCTTCGCTTTTTTATCGTACTTGGCGAAAATTGAAAACTATTTGACTTGGGTAATATTATGGATATGTGATACGGCAGCGTGGTAGCATCAAGCGGCTAAGTGGGTTATTTGTGTTTACTTTTCCTCATTTGAGCTTCGCATCGCGTCGCAATCAACAAGTAGTAGTAGTCGTCGTCGTCGCGATTCTTTTGTCCCCCTCCGTCCGTTTTTACCTTTCTGACTAGCGCACATTGTACAGGCAGGTAGCAGGTTTTCTGTCGTCTTATACTCTTTGCCAGATTTCTTTAAGGTAGAAACTGGTTGTGGCCTCATACAAATAAACACAAAAAGTGTACATAAGATTCCGAGTTAACAGTCGGCTACATAATTTCCGTCGCGTTCGACACACCCTTAATATATGTGGTGACGAAAATATATTCAAGCATCCAGGTTTATTTCAATACATGGACATGGCCATGGTTACTTTGTATTTAGGGTTCTCGTTTAAAAAAAAATCCAATGAATGATGAACGCAGTCATCTCTATGGAATTTCACAGACTTTTGAGTACCTTAACCTTGCAGTTTTCTTAGGCTTAACCACATTCTAACATGAAATATTATATTTTCGTGAATTCTTGCTCAATCTCAATATCGGACATTAAACTCAGATACGAAGAGTACAATAGTATCATCAGTCATATGGACATTATCACTATTTCAACAAATCCAAGTTACCATTTGGGAGAACTTTAGATTTTTTGCTGTAGACTTTACCTGGGTCTTCTTACATGCTAAGCAAAAAAATATATAAATAGTTTGTGATGGTCGTTGCTTGAGAAACACATGGACACCAAGAGTAACAATCTATTAACAAGCGACAGTATATGATTGAAGACCTAGGGTTAACATTAAATTGTTTGAACATTTTGCTACATTTGAATGGTCTACAGAAAAGTAAGACCCTAAAGACGGAATGATAGTGAACGCGACGCTCGCAATTGCTGATTAGAATGCTTGTTAGTGAGTGCAACCAATTACAGTAATAATATTGCATCGCTCTAATCGCGTCGCTTTGATAGTCTATTTTCTAATTTCGTCGCGGGTATGAATCGATTTTGATGTCGGTTGTATTTTGAATGTTTTTTACAATAATAAATAAGTAAAAAAATAACACGCAATACAGGCTGCGAACAAAATATTTTTGTATTTGATAATAGGTGTTTTTTCGCGCAGTTTTCCAGATCAGAGCAGGTTAGAAAATATATATACAAAAGAACAGCAACATTGCTGTTTGGTAACAGCATCCTCAGCCCAGCTTTGATCTCTCGGTTCCGAAGTCTCAGATTGAAACCAACATTATCTAAATGATTGTGAAAACGATTAAGATGCACCAGTAGAGGGGCCAATAATAACCCAGGGGGACCACACTTAAGTTGACGAAAGGAATTTTGAACTACATATTTCTTAAACCCAGTAGGAAGGTGTGGATAGTTATGGAATGTAAATTGAATGGAGGCATAAAGTCGTTTATGATTGCAAATGACAAGAGCGAAGGACAATTTTTTTATAAATAAAAATTATTTGATTTCCTTACCTAATGAGTAATTGTATTGTTGAGTAATTGACCGTCACACCTATTCAAACAGAAAATTTGATCGCTGACAACAATTCACTGTACGCTAAAAATTTCTTTGGTATTGACAAGAGCGTGGATTTCTAGAGTCCAGCTTCAAGACGCGGCATTCAACTATTTCCGATTTCATATTACCTTTTATATTATATTATATATATATATATTTTCCAGTTCGACAGCCTAACAATTTTTTAATTGTATAGTGGAATGTACAATTACATTATTATGTCGTTTTATGTACTTGGTCACGGTTTGCCTGATTTATTTCTCATAATAATAATCCATTGTTTGCCATTGAGACGGATGGAGAGACGAACTTTCCTTTAATTTACTTGATATAATTATGTCTGGATACATATCGAAGCGATTAGTGCAATTCAATTCGAATTTCTCGCTTAATACTGGTTTTATCGAGAAATTATAGTCGATCGATCACATGGGTCAACCGAATTCGATTACGGCCGTTGGTAAATGAGGTAGACGAATTGGTTGTATCACCCGTTTACAGAAACTGAAAAGTTTCCTTTGTGGCTAAAAAACACCCACTCAGTTAAAAAATTGAAAGGATTTTTTGTAAAGTGTATGTTCAACATGTTTCCATACTGCAGCGTTGTATGTCGATTTGACAGTTTTAAAGTTTGCTACCATTGAAACATAAAGATACATAATACTTTTTTATAATTTCAGAATTTATAATTTTTCGGAATCTCAGCTTTTACTTTATTAATATGTAGCATTGATCTTTTATCTGAATGGGATGATATCTAAAATATATTTGTTTTACTTTAATTGGAACTATTGTAAAGAGTACCGTGAAAAAAATTAGTCATACAAATAAAACCCACCCTAATATGCATACCATCGACACATCCTGGTCTGGGGATTTAAATAAAAGTCTAAGTGTGGTTGGTTTATGCGGTCGACACTGTTGCTGCGGGTAGAAGCGCGAAGAAATGCATTTTCTACATATTCGTCCTTTTGAATGCATTCACTCTTTTTCTGAATCTGAAACCCAACCCTAAAGCTGGATGATTTGGATATGCTTCTAAACCTATGTACAACCTTTGTATCACTAGACCGTCGTACCTTCCTTACAAAATTTTCGCCTGCCGAGGTGTTTATCGTGGACAGACTATTAATTTGTATTTTTATTATACATACTCGTAGCATGGGCAAGATCGATAATCATATTCATTCATAACACGAACTTTATATATAAATTTTCTTACATCTCTGTCTTGCATAAAAGTCGAATATAAAATTCAAATATTTCATAATGCTTTTAATATATATATTGAGTTAAAATGATAATTTTCTATGATACATTCGTTCACGTACGAACCTCACTCATAGATTTAAATATGTTTTGCCTTTGGTGGTCTTTTGCGAGAAACCTCAACAAACTTCACGTCATGATAATATTTCGAAGCTTTTGATTTGAAGACAAGATGACCAATATCAATGTAATTATTTCACTAAAGAAACAAACCTGTTTTTTCGTCAAAATGATAAAACTTCGCCACAAACAAGTTCAACATGTCTTCGTTGTGAAAGGTTCTTTTTAATGCTAAATTTAAATAAATTTGAAATTCATTTTTTTTAATGGAAAATAAATTCACCATACTTTTTATTCATTCCATTAAGCAACTGAAATGGCTGTTTCATCCGACATGAATAGCAATAAAAAAAAAGCCGTTTAGATGTTACAAGTGGATTCTGCCGGTGATAAGATAACAAGTTTCCGGCTTGAATGAACCAAACGCATCTAAGTCTTTGGTTTTCCTTATCGAATTAAACTCGCATGAGATGTGATCACACGCACACCACGCATAGTGTCTTCACAGTTGAACCACGCGAACAAATTTATAGACAAACTAGTTAACAATAATCGCTATGTTGAGAAAAAAACTTCGTCTTGTTAATGATATTTTTCTTTTTTTCTGTTATAAAATTTGTAGTCTCGTTGATATGTTTCCACTGCGATAATTTGATAATTTTTCCTATTAAAGTTATTATTTCAATGGTTTTTATGTTCAATATTTGATAAGTTGTTATTGAAACTAGTTTGAAGCTCTGACATTCGATGAGTTTAAGTGAGAGTTATATAAAAAGGTGTGGGAATAAAATAAAGAGAGTCATTGGCCCCTTTATCATAAATTGTATAGTTTGTGCCACAAATTTTTTTAAAATACACCGTGGATTGTATATCCAATTTTCTAACATATTTTTAAAATAATAACTTAGTTGGGTTAACCTGAAATGTATAAATAAGTAAAATACAAATCTATGGTGTTTGAAAATGTTGACGCGCCACTTAAATTCGACATTAAACGCGTCAGGTGATATACTAAATCGAAACGAAGATTCTATTTCATTTGACCTCACCTTCTGAATTAATAAATTAATTTTCATTCGGAAAACATTACAACTAGCAAGTAACATTTGGTATGATGATCTGCCCGTTTCTATATCTACCGACTGTGTCTTTTGTATAACTGGTGATTGAAATTAAATGGTCGACTTAGGAAGATCTAGGCGACTGTTATTATGCAACGCACAGAATAAGTAATCTATAGTGTGTAGTGGAAATACGATAATAGTCATATTAAATTTTACTATTTTTTTTAATTTAATTATTTATTTTAATTACAAAACAAACGCCAATATTTTTATAGTATGTAATTCTAACCTTGCTGTGAAGTAGGTCAGATATCGCTTAAGTTCTTCTCCTTCAGTAGATTACGCAATAAATTACGCCTGTGAATCGATACAAAGTTTTCCATTGAGCTAAAGTCAATCAGTGTCTAGCTCAAGTTCACTTTTACTTGCGGAATGGTTAGTGTTTGAAAAAATAAATGAGGAAGTTTTACCTTTATCTGCAATTTGTCTCGTAATGTGACTAGAGATTTAAACCGAAATATCGATAAGAAATATACTTATGCCATGTTGTCAGTCGGTTGTAAACTAAATTGAAACCTAAATGATTTTGACCGGCATCTCTAAATATTTTAGTTTAAATGCAAAATTCGCTCGTTGTCAGTAAGGTACAACACAACAATCATCTACCTTGTGGGCCACTATCAGATCTAGAGGAATGTTCTCATACGCTCTGCGATGTATTTTTTTATATCTCAGGAAGAATTTATTCTAGAAAGTTGAATCTTAGTTCCTATATACTATATATACATAGCTATTTTTTACAAAAGAAAAATAGCTCTGACTTTAGTCGCGCACCAATCGTTTGATGGAAGATTAACCACCATATTATTGTGATTTTTTAAATTGGATGAATTTCAAGGCTCATGGTTTCCCGTTACTTTTATTTACAGAACAAAAGTTCTTGTACAAAAGAAGAATAACAGAAGAGTCTTTGTGAACGGAGTACAAGCAATGAATCGGGGCTGTAGGGGATGGAAATTGACTTGAGCATAATCTGATTCTATATTGTTCGTAACAGAGATATTCAATTACAAACAGGTGCTTCGATTTATCGACACCGTTTACAACTTATAATAAGAAGGTACCCTTGTTTTTTATTCATTTCACGCCTAATACGTTTCAAGAATACAATAACTTCTTAACGAGAAAAGAAAACTGGTTTATGTTATTTCTTATTTGTATATTTGCAATATTTAAACAACGTTAAGAGACTGTGTAAGTAGGATAAGAAGTTTAAACATTTGAAACTTAAACGTTTGGGTAATTCTTGAACAAATTTATCTTATGCAGAAAAGACGTTGAGTGTCACGTTACACCTTGGGCTCTATACAAGCCAATTTAATTGAAATTGAGCCAACAAAGAATATATGGAACATACAAAACTCCTCCTCCTATATCTATACGTTATCTTATTATATCTATAATTTTACGAATAGGGAAATCATAAAAGAAAATAAAACTTTGAGCAGAGCACTTTCTACATCGTATCTCGTATGTGTATCATATGGACAAACAAAATAGAAAAATGTGAGGAGACATGCTCGTTTCGCATAAGAAGTATATTATACTTAGTCAAGACAGGTAGTCCAGGTACACTTTCTTGGCTTACTTACATTCCATCAGTTCAAGGAGAAATTCACTTGTACTAGTGGATTAGTGTACAATTATTTCGAGTTTTCACATTTGAGACGAGAAAAATGATAAACACGAATGTATATTCGTAGTCACAGCGAAGTTTAACTACCTGTAAGTAGGCACTAAGAGTTAAAACCTGCTCGTTGTGTAGCAATACGTGTATGTGACGAATTATCTTAACACCTATAATAACATCGCAGTAGTAATGTGTTTTCGATAGTCCTTACAGAAGATATTCTCGCTCCAAAGTGTTTGGCAAAGTATGGTACATTGATCTTTCATTGAAAAATGGACCAAAATTTAATAAAATGGATACATCAATAATATACTTCGCAATATTACTATTTTGGCTATTTATAATAATATGTTAACAAAAAATAAACACATCACATCCATAAATCTGTCCAATCATATTAATTTCATTAAAAAAACTATAACTGAGAGGAGTAGTACAGTAACCAGTATGCCTCTAAATATTTGCTTCAATAGAAAAATTAAGAATTATAGTTTTAGTTTGTTAAATTGTGACGAAGTTAATGAATTAGATTAGAGCAATGGACCAACAGTAAATGAAATGGACCAGTGAACGAAAACGAAGTTTAGTTCTTAAAATGGACCATGCTTTGTTTGAACCACGTTACCCAAGGGGTAACTGTGTCTCAACTGTGAGTCATCTAGAGATATAAAATATTCTTCAGTTTTCATCAAAAGTAATAATCTCAGTTGCTCACATGCGTCAGGCATATTAATTTATAAAATATTCTACAGTTTTCATCTTCACTAGAGAACAAAAAAAAAGTAGGAGTGTAGAAAAGTCGGTATCAAAGATACTGAAGTTATTGTAATGATAGAAACAATGTACCTATGCGCAGTACCACAGTTACAGACCCTTTTTGATTGTAGGCAACATAAGTTGTTTCTTCCGAGACATTGCTGATGGTTCCGATATAATTTTTTTCCTCTATTGTATTTTAAATAGGGGAAACTAATTTCTAGACTACAGACAGCTGAAATAAAATTGACCATAATAATCTGTCTATGCTCGACGAGTGGAATGGTTATTTTTAGTGCAACGAAATCAGTTGAGTTTCTTTGCATGTAGACGGCTAAATCGTTTTACATTCGGAGCAGAACATACCGAGCACCGAGTACCTAAAACGATGTTTAGTTATTTCTTTTGTATGCTAAAAATTAACGTTCCCACTCGCCTTCTCTACGCATTGAATCTTGACTGCACCCTCTGTATTCTTTTGAATAATTTCAAATACGACGTTTTTATTTTGATTTTATAATTGAATGTGTATTATGGCCGCATAATAAAAGAAGCGGGAGTTCTTTCTAGTCTGGCTGATGGATTGTCTTGGTATAATGTATTACTTATATAGTACTATGTAAGTGAAATCTGCAGTTTAAGTGGTTTTCATATGTTTTCAACTTAAGTTGTAGGGGGAATTTATTTCTTAAAAAATTTATAATTTTATGATCTCGCGGAAGGGTTATGTTATGCTTCGAGATGCAAGAAAAGGTTGGTTCTGAGTAAATCTTAATCCAAGCCCAAAGATTTTTGTTATTGTAAATAAGTTGAAATCATAAAGAGCTAAGGTTTCTGTGCCGATTTCGATGTATTCAACTTTTAAAAAGCTTAAAACCACTTCTATGGTTGAAAGAATTTTTTTTGAAATTTAAAGTTTCAGCTTACGAGCATAAAACATTTCTAAAACATATTTTTTCCTGGCTTAAGATCCAATCCAACCCCATTGCATCGGGCCGCACTATACCTTGGCGCGTTGAATTACTTCCCGCAACTATCAAATAATAAAATACTGTAATTGGATTGCCTGTTTTATCTTATTGTATAGGAACATTTCATGATTAATTAGTTTGGCGTCTATTGTAAAAAATTCGAATTACAACCGACGCAAGTGTTAAAATCCGCGTTACATGCGCGACGGAGTTAGAAAATCTCGATAAGTTCATTTTCTAAGGTAGAGACTTATTTTCAACGCTTCATATGTAATACGAGGTTTGATTTAACAAATCATGATTAAATTTTATCTTCACTGTTTGCTGTACAGTAAGGATAAAAAAACGTAAAGGTCCATGAAGGCTATTTCTATATGCTCAGATTAACCCTAGTCTAGTTCCCATAAGAACTGCCAAGCACTCAAATTGAAATATAAATAATGAAATGTAGACATTGTACCGCTCAAATGCCGCTTGGGTGACTATTTTTTAATCTAACCAACGTCGAGTGGAATGTTGTTTTTGAATTTCAGTCGAAACGAAACTCAAATGGTGGAATATTTGTTGCAAGAAGGTGTCGAAGTTATTGTTATTTAATATCAAATACAAGAGCTAAAATAAAGGGTTTTTCATTTGATTTTAAAGAACAAGATGCATATTAAGGATAAAACGAACAACGTGACGTGTCTAAATATTACTTAGAATTGGGAGCGCATCTAACTTGCGATATATCTACAATTAATAAACTATTTCGATTCCAAAACAAAAAACCAGTGAAGATATTCTCACCTTAAGCGACTCTGATTTTCTTTCTGTACGAGAAAAATATTGTGAGATGTCTTTTCGAAGAACTTGTTTAAAAAAAATTACAGATCTCTACCTGAATTATTGTTAATATGGTACGCTGTTATGGAACTTGAGTAAGCGAGAAATTGATGATCTGCATTTTTGTGTTGGTGTTAGTCATTAATTTTAAAGTTTATGATTAAGAGAATTTGCTGGAACCAATTGGATCTGCAACCAAGTCTTTGAATTATATTTCATTGAGGTGTTCGGTAGCCTAGTAGCTAGCACGTTAGCATAACGAACCTAGAGGTGGGTCTCGACCTGTCAGCTCTATAATATTAATTAATTAACACTAGTTTCTGCAAGAAGTGGTCATTTCCCATCTAGTCTTAGTCTTACTTTGAAGACGTTCTCAGCACCATTGCACGAAATTACTTTCGAATGCTCCTTAGTAATTAATCCAACGATTCAGATAAAGTCTTTCCTGTACCATTGCATTCAGTCGGATAATAAAATCCGACGAGGCATCACTTTTTGTTGATGTACATCACAGAAGGATTACCCGAACTTACCTTACATATTTCCCCCGAGCTGTTCATTTCTGTCCACATAATAGGAAATAAGAACACACAGAAAATTTAATTCATAGCTGTTCCACTCTACATGTGCAGTACCTGGTACGTTCGTAACGATGCATGGAATGTAAAATATTTCTGAACTCTTTATGTGGCACAAAGTTGAATCCCATGCATTCGAAATTAATGAACAGTGAGTACTAAAAAAATGAGATTGGAAAAATTTTGTTAGAATAGCTATTTTCGAATTGAAGTTGATTAAAAAGAAGAGTTAAGTTCTCAATTGTTTTAAAGCTTGATTAATTTCAAGAAGAACAATTATCAATCGACGTAATTAGTTTTGTATGTCTTTGATTTATTTTAGTCACTAACAACCCAAAAAACTCCGATAATCTTCCCTCTTCTATCCTTCGCCTAAAACCCGAAAAAAGACTCGAGGTCCAAACTAGCAATCGATTACTTTTTGGTTTCATAATGCTATAGCTGGAAGCCTTGGAGAACATCTGTTCAATTCCATTTATAAATTTGTAAGTCTTTTCTAAAACTTAAAATTGTCCAACAACTAATACGTTCACTGTACAAAATCTTAAGGAATTTGTGCAAAACATGTTGAAGGAACTATTCAGTCCAGTTGAACAAACAATGAGCTTTAAATGAATAGTATATAGTCTGTAGGACATGATGTTGCCGTGATGTTGTTTCTCTTGAGGTACGCTCGTCATAGCTAAAGTCGAGCCCCATCGTCTTGGTCTTGGCTGAGTGATCACAGTCACAGCTTATTTCTCAAGCTTAATCCTAAGCACACCGAGTGTTTTTTGCGGAGCTAAGGCAGTAGAGTGCGGTAAGAAAGACCAACGAAGACTCAATCTTATCGTTAGTTGACAGTATTTCTTGGCACGCAGTGACGCACAGTCCATCCCAGAGTAATGGAAACTGGTCGTAGTTGAAGCTCTCATGTGTATACGGTCCGTTGATGGGTGTGGAGCGGAGCCCCAAGTCCGACCAGTTCAGTTCCAAATCGAGTTCTTTGTTTTGCTCGCGTGTGCATTATAAGTGGCTACGGCAACGGATCCCGGTGGCACCCGGCCCGTCCGCCGTCGATTATTAGTTAGTAGACTCGATGCGAAGAAAGTGAATTTCACAATCTGCCCTAAGTGAATTATTTAATTTTGCGCTTGTGCGCTTTTATCATTTTCATTGAGTTTATTGTCGTATCATACGAGATATACGGCATTCCCCTTTATATTTTCAACGATTTAATACAATTGGCGCGGTCATTTCAGTACGGCTTTGAAGTGGAAGTACTCTAGAGATGGGTACATCCATCTAAGAGTAGTCTCCCTGGCGAAAGCATTCACATAGCAATGAAATTTTACAACTTTAGATTGAACAATGTTACGGTAAGGCTCAATCAAGCCCTCAGATCTCTTGATATTAAGGTGTGAGGCATAACTAATTAAATATTCATTCACTTTCAAAATAGTTTTTGAATGAATCAGGCATTTTTTTTTATTTTTCAACAATATATCATGATCTGTGCTGATAGTAATCTTTCTTTTGGTTCGTTTCCTTTCTAGAGTGATAGAACTTCGTGGGAGTATCATACAGTCGCCGTAACTCGAGTACCAGGATATGGCTTTGGAATTGCCGTTTCCGGCGGACGAGATAATCCACATTTTGCCAACGGTGATCCATCGATTGCAGTTAGTGATGTCTTAAAGGGTGGTCCAGCTGAGGATAGACTGCAGTAAGTATATTAAATTTTGTTAAATAGGTTAAAGGTGCCTAATATCGATTTATATTTACAGAGTGAATGATAGGATAATTTCAGTAAATGGAGTTAGTCTTGAGAATGTAGAGTACGCGACTGCAGTTCAAGTGTTACGTGATAGTGGAAATACTGTTACGTTAGTTGTTAAACGACGAGTACCAAATTTAAATATGACCTCAACACATCAACATTCGCATAGCATGAGTTCGACCGGCTTGGCAGGAGCTGGTGGAAATATTTCGGGCGGACCAGGTATCGTTGCATCACCTCTGCCATTAGCTGCAATTTTGCCGGGCCAACAAATCAAAGTGATGCTGACGAAAGCCAGCAAAAAAGAAGATTTTGGAATAGTCATTGGCTGTCGATTATTCGTCAAGGTAACACTCCTTCAATTTTATTGTGTATCATTAATTTCACTAAGCGCAATATTCAATTAGGAAATTACCTCGAAGGCTCGTGATCAACTCGCAGCAAACGGATACTCTCTACAAGAAGGCGATATTATTACAAGAATTCATAACACAAATTGCAATGATACGATGAGCATGAAAGAAGCGAAGAAAATTATTGACGGATGCAAAGAACGTCTTAATCTTGTAGTTTTGCGCGACGTGACAAATCAAAATACTAGCAATAATATCACACTTAATAATTCGGTGCATCCAACGTCTATGTATTCGCATACGCAGCAGTTATCAGGATGTAGTAATAATATTGACGATGCTTATCTGGGCGGTGGCACGAGCTATTCGTCGCAGAATTTATATGTCCAACCACCGACAAGAGGAATCGCGGCACCTTTGGCGGATGAGAAAAATAATCTAACACCACGGGGAAGATCGCGAGGTCCGTTGATGGACGTCTCTTTATCTCAGTTGGATCGTCCGAGTACACCGCAAAATGGAAATTCAGCTCGAAGATTGACCGTTGATGAGCCCCCTAGACCACCACCACCCCGTAATGAGGAATTCTATAGTTCACGTCGTCAACTATACGAGGACGATCCACTTCAACGGTCGCGACAGTCTGTCGAGCCGCGCTTTATATCATTTCAGAAGGAGGGAAGCGTTGGAATCCGTTTGACCGGCGGTAACGAAGCCGGAATATTTGTAACAGCCGTACAACCGGGCAGTCCAGCTTCATTACAAGGCCTTACACCCGGTGATAAGATCTTAAAAGTGAATGATATGGATATGCTGGGTGTGACGCGAGAAGAAGCAGTGTTATTTTTATTAAGTCTCCAGGATCGTATCGATCTGATCGTTCAACATTGTAAGGAGGAGTACGAAGAAGCGGTGGCCAATCAAAGAGGCGATTCGTTTCACATAAAAACACACTTTCATTGCGACAATCCATCGAAAGGCGAGATGGCATTTAAAGCGGGCGATGTTTTTCGAGTAATCGATACATTGCACAATGGGGTTGTGGGATCGTGGCAAGTGTTGAAAATTGGTCGCGGACATCAAGAAATGCAACGTGGCGTTATACCAAATAAGTCTCGGGCCGAAGAACTAGCAACCGCACAGTTTAACGCTACGAAAAAAGAAATGAATGCGTCCGAGTCGCGTGGAAATTTTTTCAGAAGGAGAAGGTTGGTTGAAGTTTAATTGAACAATTTTTTTTATATATATACTCTAGATGAAATCTGTGTAACTTGAAACGGTTGTCCGTCCGTGTTATCTTTTTTTCGATCGCGGCTGCTGCTGGCTCTCAAACTTAGGGCTGAGAGCAAAATAAGTGATGGAAATTGAACGCCTATAATATGTTCAATCCTTATAGCATATAATAATTTAAACGAAATTTATTTTTCCTTTCCTCTTCACTGCTGACGTCCTTAGTCATGAAAGGAAAGCTCTCTAGTTCCGATGGCCTTTAAAAAAAATTAGCTATGAACACAGCATTTTATCTAGAGCCGCTAAGGTTATGCCCTATAAGGACCTTTATTACGAATATGTATTGCTTTCTCTTTAAATTAATTTGATTTTTTTTTTTAAGATCAACTCATCGTCGTTCAAAAAGTCTTTCGCGCGAAAATTGGGACGATGTTGTATTTTCCGATTCGATTTCTAAGTTTGCCGCGTACGAACGTGTCGTTTTGCGTCATCCGGGCTTCGTGCGTCCGGTAGTTATATTCGGACCCATATCTGATATAGCACGCGAAAAATTAATCAAAGACTTTCCCGATAAGTTCACTGCACCGCTTCAAGATGATGATAAATCGAATACAAAATGTCGAATAGTCCGTTTATCGAATATCCGCGATATAATGGATCGCGGCAAACATGCATTACTCGATATCACACCGAATGCTGTCGATCGACTCAACTATGCACAATTCTACCCGGTTGTTGTATTTTTGAAAACCGATACGAAACATGTTATCAAACAGTTACGCCATGGCATACCGAAATCAGCACACAAGAGCTCGAAGAAATTACTGGAACAGTGCCAGAAATTGGATAAGGTCTGGTCGCATATATTCAGTTCGGTGATTGTTTTGAACGATGCCGATTCGTGGTATCGGAAATTGCGGGAAGCGATCGATTTGCAACAGAGCGGTGCCGTATGGATGTCGGAATCGAAGGTAAAAAGCATAGTAGAAATTGTTGTTGTACAAGCACTTTTGATATTATATCTTCTTTCTTTCGGTATAACTGGTGCATTTTTCTGTAGTCTTAGATCGATTAGTACGGTGGATTTATGTTGTGAACGTTCCTAATGTCGATATCAACATCAATTCACTGATTTATTGAATTAAGAGAATGCTTAAAATAATTTTAATAAGTTTTGTATACGGTGACGGTAAAATTAACATGACACAAAATTATATTATAGCTTCCCGATCCTCCACATGAAATAATCTTCCAGCCATATATTGCTCCGCCTTGTAATCTTCCATGTTGCCGTCCTTCCTATATTCCTGAGCCCCGTTATTCAATCCGTTATCCTATGTCGCTAGTAAGATCTCTTACACCGCCACCATTGTCTATGCTAACACCACCACCGCCGCTACCTAGTTTGCCTATGCACTATCCAACGGTTCCGATAATGAAAAGTTCGACATCAATGCCAGGAGGACTCGGCTATCCCTTGGAACCACGGCATTTTCGTACATCACAGCCAAATTTATTGCAATCATTCGGAAAAGTAGAGAGCACATCTCTTTCGAACCTAGTATCTTCGAATGGCAAAGAGCCCAACTATAATCGACGAACACCTTATTACTATAACGAAATCATGGTACCACCATCGGTATTCGACTCGAATTTAAATGTTCAGTATGCCGGCGACAGTGCCGTTACCGGTAACAATGCCACTGAAACGATTAACGAGGAACTGAACATAGTCGAAGGAAGTAACGAAGACAATTTGAACAATAATAACAACTATAGATGGTCCCAAAATGTTATAAACAAATCAAATTTTGATAGTGCTGGCGATGGTTGTGCGGACAGAATTTTTCCAATTCCAGCATGTCGTAATTTGTCAAATGTAAATGCATGAAGCTGTTGTAAACTTATCTGCAGAGGGTCTGAAAAGTCCCCGAAAAAAGCACATTGTATTTTGTGTTTTATTTTATTGTACTAGTAAGATAGTGGACATCAATTTGTAAAACGTTTTATCATTTTCTTTAATCATTTAAATTCATGGTAAAGACATTTTGTAATTGAAAAATGTTTCACCTAAAAAAAAACCTTAAATTTGGCGGACTCTCTTCGTGTTTTGCAATACGATGCGAAATTTATCGAACGACGAAGATCCCTAAAAAAATAGTAGTAAAATTGCAAAGAAAAGAAGAAAACGTTTTACAAACCATCTACGCTCTTTAGAACTTGTTCTTATCTAATTCATTTTACTTCTAACCAAGTGTTTTTTATGTTT
This sequence comes from Beris chalybata, assembly GCA_949128065.1. NCBI lineage: Eukaryota > Metazoa > Arthropoda > Insecta > Diptera > Stratiomyidae > Beris > Beris chalybata. The sequence goes on along the minus strand of OX421894.1, from coordinate 1,708,419 downwards.
CTTTTTTTGTTTCTTTTATATATCATCATACCCATTCCCTGCTTATCTTATCCCAAATAAAAAAAAAATCGAACACAAACTACTTAAAAAAAACAAATTTGCGTCAATCATCAATCAATTTCATTGTGTTGTGTTTTTGTTTTCTATGATTTTTTGCCAATCGTCCTCTAACAGCCCGTAGAATCTTTATCCGATGATTTCCTATTCCCAATGACAACATCCCGTTTATCATATGCGTCAAGTCCCGAATCGGATTTGGAGCTTAGTCCTGGGCCATCGGCATCATTGTCCCTAGGAAATTTACCGCAATTGGTTAAATCCAGCTCAGATCCATCGATTGCAACTAATCAGGATAATTTGGATAGGGATAGGGATATCGGTGAAGGACTACCACCATACGCGGTAAGCGGAATTTTTTTATATTTACTATCAAATCTAGTCTTTAAATCAATTATAATCAAATCACTAATAAAATTGAGCTTGAGGCTACCGAAATGCAGCGCTGCATTGTAAAGACAAAAAATCAATTTATATTTCTTTTCTTTACGAAAGTTTTCGAACTTAATGTCTGCATTTGCATAAGGTTAGCAGACAATGCTTTTATATGTATTTAACTTATATAACTAATTTGAATTCGGAAACTAAATAATTTTTTAGAAATCCAAAACAGCAATCAAAAGAGAGAAGAAGGTACTAGTAGGCGTGGGTAATGTCTTTGCGATTTTACTATCTATCCGATGTGGACGTTAAGAGCCTTTAGAAAAACTTATTCCTTTTGTCTGCTCTCGACTGGACGGACACTAAGGCTGTTTTCGGCTTTTCTTTTGTTGTGGAAATGACGTACTCTCAAATCTTTTATGAGTTGATAGTTGTATGCTGGGGCAAATAATTTGTCATTTAACAAAGTACGAATATTCGAAGAAATTCATCTTGCTTGGAAATTTCGTTATTTCAAATTCAATCCAAAGAGAGAACTTGGCAATTACTAACAGCAGTCAGACATGAAGACGAGTTACATATCATCATGATATCTTCGGCTTGTTTGCCAACTGCTTAAAGAATCTTTAGAAGTCATAATCTTGAGAGACATGTCGATGTTGAAAACACTAACGTTATGCAGCAGAGAAATTCTTTTGCACTTGTAACAATTGGTCTTTAAAAAATAAAAAATATTTCACTTCCATTATAAACGACAATCGAAAGTGTTGCTTTTATGCTTTTACAATATTCGTTTAAAATTTATGTTAGCATTACTTCTTAACTCTTGCCTAAAAAAAATTGTATTAAACCTCAAAATCAAATATACTGTTTTGACGATTTTACAAATTCCATTCCATTCCGATCTGATAAAATGCAATCTTCATTAACAGCATCCCTACGATCATTCTAATGCCACACCCAGTCGCCGCCCAACCATGGATAATAAATTCGGCTTTGGCTCGCCGGGAAATCAAAATGCATCAGCAACAGAAAACAGTGCAAATCGTCCACAATCAATTTATGGGATTCATGTACCCGATTTGCCACCACGCATAGATCGGGCATCAAAACCGCCGGGCGGTGTGGCAATAATGAGTCCGGCCGTAAATAGCCAAATGCGAAATAGTAATTCGTCTGGAACAATGGGACGTTCGGCTCAAGAGCGGCTCTTCGGTAAGCAATCGGTTGCCAATGAAGATGGTCATGAAGAGTATGTAACGCGAACTAGTAATACTAATTCGATGGAACGTGCCGCTCAAAATTCGCTAGATCGACAAAATCACAGCAATGTGACAGGTGTCGGTGGCGGAGTAACTAATTCAGCTGGAAAAGCTGGACCTCCGGCTCAGCCTGTTCAAAACGGGTCATACGACAGCGTGTCGAGCTATGACTCGTATAACACTACACAATTATCTGCTCAAAATATCAGGCTTGGACCGAATGCTCCCGACGATCTCAAGTCAGTACCAAGCGCAAAGTATGTTTTTGCATTTTCACCAGCCGCAATTCTGATTATTTTCTTCAATTTTATCATTGGCTTACAGTGCTCGCATTCCTCCAGCAACAACATCTGGTGATTATAGGACAAATTCGAATGATGTGTCGTTGCCAAATCGAAATTCACTTCATGAGACTGCGCGTACTCTGCATGATCACACAGGACGGGGTTTCGTTCCAGGCGGACCGAACGATCTTAATCGACAGAGTAGCCCTGGTCGGCCATTGTACGATGTCAATTCACCGCGGAATATTGGTATACTTGCAGATTGATTGATTAAGTTGATAGAATATTAAAAAATAATCTTGCATTACAGATAACCGGAATGCAAATACGCACGACATGCGTGGCATGAATATACCGCAGCGGCCATCTAATTTAGGACTCGAAAGCAGTCCACGAAAACAAATTTTAGAGACTAAAACAGACTACGGAAAATACAGGTAATTTTATTTTGCAACTACTTTGACTTGCTCATGGGTAATGGTTTGTATACGTTTAACTATAGGCAGCGTCTACAGCTGCAATCCCAAATCCGTTATTTTTCCCACCAGAATTTGTATATTGGTAAACATTTCCCCGACTCTTTTTATCACACGAAACCGAAACCGATCTATAACACCATTTCACGATACGATACTCTCGTTTGAAACCCTCCCGGTGTTTTCTTTTGTTTTTCCCAAAGCTCACCAGAAATTTCCCATCACTATTTTTTTTTTTTTTTATTTATTTTGATATGTGTATTTTGTGTTTGTGCATAATCCTTTCATAAGCCGAAACAACTCAACATCTCAAGCTGATTATAACAAGTCCCCAAAGTCTCCGCACGTAGTGCCGTCGCCTGGCGGCGGCAATAGCAATGGTAATAATGCTAGTGGTGTCCCTTTCAAGCCAGTTCCACCTCCAAAACCGAAAAACTATCGTCCTCCTATTCAGGGTCAAATGAATTCGGGTCATTGGGAGAATGCCGTGAGTATTTTCAACAAAGACAGTGAACTTTGTAACGTATTAATCATTGGAATAATTTTAGGAGCCGACATCACCTCGTTCCCCCAACGGTTTCTTTTATCCACCAACTCCATCGCACTACCACCATTCTCAGGCATCCGGTTCTCCTCATAATGTGAATAATAATGGAGTAGCTCAACATCCCGGCCATGGGTATGGTCATTACAATACGGGACAGCAACCTCCATATCCACCAGCGAATGGTTACAATGCAAGCGGACATATGTATGGAGGTGGCGGCGGAGGCGGACAGTACATGCATCGTGGTCATCATCCAATGGGTAAGTATTGAAAAAGAAACAATACCATCGAACGATGATCCATTGTGACACTTTAGGAAATGTTCCCTCTCATCATACTCCTGAACGACACGCTTTGGATTTGGCAGGAAGTCGAGAACAACGCGGCTCAGCTTTCGAACTGTACCGCAAGCCGCAAATAGGTACAGCGGGGCACCATCATAACTTAAGGTAAATCACTTTTTTAACTGTCGACTTTATTTGTTATTCGTGTTCCTCGAAAAATACATTTTTCTCAATTTTCTTCCGTCCGTCAAAAATATTTCCCTAATTTTATTTCATTTTTTATCATGCATGCATTTTAGATTTTATTTCCCATCCATCCGTTTATTTATTCAGTTGAAAATATTTTCAATTCGTCTGCTTGTGTGGAAATGCCATTTGAAAATATTCTCGCGACTGCAAACAAATTTCTAAATTTTAATTTTAATTGGCGCAAACTGGCGCACTAACTTTACATGCGCACAAACACTCCAGTTTTGCTTCTCCATTTTGTTTACTTTTTGTTGACTAACATTAAACATTTTTTCTTGTTCGGGGCTGTGTATTATTTACGTGTTGAAAATAAATAAGAATTTCCAACGTGATGATTTGAATTTTTAAAGAACTTTAAAACACTTTGGAATCGACGCAAGCATTTTAGTATAATTTTTGCATACTGTCAGCACGCAAATCGGTTCAGTTAAGAAAGAGCTAAGTTTTGCATTTCTTCATTTCTGGTTGAAATTTTCAAAGTAACTGTATGCCGTACACGGAACTACTTTGGCATGCTTCAGTGAAATTAACAAAAAGTTTGTAAACAGTCTCGGTACAACTTGGTTTTTTTTCCCGACAAAATGACGCTGTTTATGTCGGAATACTACAAAGTTGTTACACCGCTGACAATGAACTCTCAGAATTGCCATTGCAGCCTTTCAATCGTACATTCTCTTGCAGGCACACAGCGTGCCTATGGTCTCCCATGCTTCAAAACCGACGCGTGGCTAAAAAAAATTATTAGAAGCAGCAAGAGTAAAGAAGCACTATTCCTGCCCTAAGTTTCAGAAGGGATCATATTTGAACTAATAGTACGCAAGCAAACCCTACGACTTACCAAACTAAAGTTAAGTCACACGCTGAGTTAATTTTTTTTTGCGTTCTCCGTTTCCTTTCAAGTATGTTTTTTATATCGCCTTTTTCGACTATCTCGTCTTTGCTTCTTATTTTATTCTCACGCCGCAGTATTATCTGCAAACTCGCACCTGAAAGTCGGTCGAATATCTGATCTCCCTTTTCTGTATTACAGCGCGTCAGAAAAGAACTGTGATTGTCCTAAGTGGTCACGTAGGTGCTAAATCTGAGTCTTGCGAACTCTGATTTAGTTTCACTTAAGAAATTTTACATTTTGCATATAGATGTAAAATGCTAAATTAAATTTTTATAAATAAATATTTACGCTGCTGAGATTATTTAATAAGGATAAGAACAATTGAAGACCTTCATGGAATAAGGGATCAACTCGTTTTTCCAGCAACATGCGCAACATGTTTTTATTAAAATTATTAAGGATAATATTAAATCATAAGGGGCTTACTGCTTCAGCTAAATTTCCCCCGAAAGCAGTTAGAGGTCAGAAAAGTCAAGCCCTTTCATGTTATTCAAAAACGAGTTGACCCCTTATTCCACCAAGGGCTTCAATTGTGTCTGTTATTTTGCGAGGAAATGCGCGGTGTCAGTTACGTATGTAAAAATAAAAGTGTGTACTAATATGTATTTGCATCTTCGGTGGAAGAAAATGCCCATTCCATTGCGTTAAGTTATCATAAAAATTCAAATCATACGGTTAGGTATTTGCCTATCTTTCATTTAATTCTTTCATTTATGTAATATAGAAGGTGGCAGAAAAGTGTGAGTGTGTGTGCGTGCGTGGGATGTTTTTTTTAATTCACAACAAAACACGAAATAAAAATCACAAAGATTTTCTTCCGACTTGATATGACAAACACAAAATAGAGTTAGTGCAAAAGTTTGTGTTTCAATTTACACGTTTATTGAAATAGACACCCTCAAAAAAACATTATATATTTAAACTTGAAAATACAGCGAAATGGAGCCATACGAGCGGTACTACTCTCATCCATCTCAAACATTCCAACAGCAGCAACAACGACACCATCGATCGATTATATATGCCAATAATATGAACGATCAGAACTACCAAAACTATTACATTCAAAAAGATCATCCACCACCGTTGCCACCACCATTACCCCTCCCACCCAAATTAAAAAAAAAATCAATGCTTAAGTCCCCGCTGGCTGCAATCAAGAATGCTTTTATGAAGTCAACGCGTCCGTTACGTCGAATGAATAGCATGGTCGAACCGGAGCGTAAGATTAAGCCTTGTTTACGCCGGCAATATTCCATGATGGAGCGTAATACTCGCGTTCATTATGCTGCCGATGAGTATCACAATAGTTCGATGCCGAATCGCAGACAAATCGCACGACATGAACCTTTTCAACCGCAGGATTTGAACATCACCTATCAAAATTTAGAGCCCGAAGATATTTATACACCGCAAGATCCGCAACAAGAAAATTTTGATGATTTGTATGCGAACCGGGCGTTAATAGATCTCGAAAGACGTCAGGCTGAAAGTAGAGTAGGTGGTCGGAAAATTATTCGCCGTCATAGCATGGCCGATCGTACAAACGGACAACGGCCCATGTTTATGCCATCGCCGACCTCGTACGAGCCCAACGACATTTATCAAAGTCGTCAAGGAGCTTATATGATTCAGGATCGTCGAGCTCCCGGTTCAGCAGTAATGGTTCGTCGTCGATTCTATCCGGAACATGTCGACGAACCGATTTATCAATCACGTCGCGAAATGCATCGAAATCATCTGTATCAATCGCGTAAAGAAATGCAAGAGCGTATAGCACAGGGAAAGAAGGAAATCGAAAAGGAGTTCATCACGCACAGTAGTAGCAATCATTCCACAGAGACGGACGAGCGATCCGATCGCGAACCAATTTACCAATCTCGGCGAGACGTCAAGGATATTAACTACAAGACACGAAGTCAGTTACGCGAGCAAATCTATCAATCGCGTCGCGATGCAATGGAATCGATGGCCGAACCGATTTACGTATCGAAACGTGAACTTAAACATGAACCAATTTATGAGTGTCGGGAAGAGACAGCCGTAAGAACTTCATCGCTAGAAAATGAAACAGATGAGCATAAAGAGGAAAAATCAGAAACTTCTATTGACGAAACACTAGCAACCTCGAAAAATTCCGACTTACAAAATTCGAACGAAACTGTTATTGAAAATATTCGTGCGATGGATGTGACTAGTCCGAATGGACCGAACGAAACTCTAATTGCGACTCCTAATGGAAACGACGATGGTAGTCGACGCCTGGAAATACCAGCAACACCACGTTCTTTTCGTGCTCCTTTTCACATCTCGAATATCATTAAACGAACAGCACCGGTTCCGCCGATAATGTCTAGTCGTACGTCATTAGAAACCCATTATACGTCGCAAGCTAGCTTGCCGGTTGGTCCGCCGAATGCGTCTAGTACGCCGTATACAAGTGAAATGTCGTTACAAGCTGGACAACGGCCACTACAATCGTCGATTTTGACTCGCGAAACTTCGACAACACGCGGCGAATTCGATGAAAGTGGCGGTACGCTGTACGATAATGTGTGGAATGTATCGTTATCGATACCGCCCGGAGCTCTTCCGGCCGGTATAAAACAGGAAATCTACTTTACGGTTAGTGATCCACGAATTAGTGAAGCTGTTGGAGGACCCCCGTTGGACATGGAAAATGGTTTGTGGACTTACTTATGTTTTTATTGCTTGGCTATGATTCGTGTGCGTGTGTTTTTGTTGTGAGTGTGTTTTGCTGCTTTTTGTTTGTTTTTTTTTTTACTTTAACGGCTTAAGCTTGATTTTCTTTAAATGTATTTTACAATTTGGTTTATTTAAGTACGTATTATGTCATATCACTTTATCTAGTTTTCTAAGTAATTCAATCGCATTTCACGAATGTTATACGTAATTGTTACTTGCAATTCACGCATCACTGTTAAGAAATGATTCTAGTTTTGGGAACATTATGTTTACAGTTACACAATTATTATATTAATTCGTTTTGAGGTCATACATTTTATCTCTTCACACGCCAAATTGTACGATTTTACACGCTGTAGGTACATAATTGATTCAATCAGTTTGAAATAAGTCCAGTAGACCCTTCGCCAGTCAGAAATATTTAAAGCTTGTTTTAATAGATTCATATCAAGTCGGTAAATAGATCTTCAGACTTACATTTGCCAGCTTAGAATGTGTGTAGAATTTTGTACCTTACCAAACTAAGCACATATTTCTTCATTAAAAAAAATTTAATTTGAATAAAATAATATAACTCAGTACTAGTATATAGTCGGAACGAACGAACTTCGTATGTCCAGGAATTACCGAATAAATGGAGACTTACCGGCCTATTAAGAAACTCGATTTGACGAAAAGACTTACATTCTGCAATTATGAATGAAAATAGCTGGAAATAATAGTCAACCGACTCAGTATTTTTATTTGAATGAAAGGTAAAATTCAGTAGACCGTTGGCAATAAAGAGACTTTTTACGTTTCGAGTCTAAAAATACTCAGTTCCACTTGAAATCAATTCGATTCGAGTGACGTTATTACGTTGCCCCGTTACATTAAGTCCTCACATCAATACTGTCTGGTTTATTTGCAGCCGGATTGAATAAATTAGTTGAAATTTTTTGATTGAAAATTTATGTAAAACATATAATTTGGCGATTACCAAAAATTTTATTTTTCAAGGGTTTATTTAAACTGTGAGGTGTATTTTACAGCATTGGTACTAGAAACATGACATTAAGGGGGGGATGTATGGTCTTAGAATTGAGACAAAAAAGTATTCTACAGATTTATCCGTGCATGAAGTACACAAACATTCAACGATTATTCATCATACGTAAAATTATAGCAATTTGAAACTTTTAGATAGTACACTGGTCGTTGCACGACAGACGTTTATTGCGCTTTGAAACGCACTGCAACCAAACTAGTTTAGTGCCCGCACCCACTTACAAAACATCGAATTAATTTGCATGAATTTTTTATACTTTATTTCCATAGGTGAAACAATGCTATCGCCTCTAGTTATGTGCGGCCCTCAAGGTCTTGAATTCCTGATTCCCGTTACACTTAATATTCCCCATTGTGCCGGCCGTACTGCATCACTTGGACTCGCTCTGAAAGCAACAGACAGCGAGAAGAATCTTCAAACGAATTGGGACAATATCGAATTGCCGAGCAACGCAGCCGCGCACACAGTGTCTGTAAAAGTCGATCATTTCTAATTGTCAATTGTCGTTTTATTATTATAATTTTTAAGTTGTAAATAATTCTTGTGTTAACGTGTAGTTTTCTTTAATCTCAGTTTTGAATGACTTGGATATTATCGTAAACAAAAACAAAACATATTATCTCTTGTGCCTTTTATGTTAATACGGATATCGTTCGGATAGAAAGATGATTTGTTGTTTCATATCGTTCGTAAGACAGTAGATTTTAATTTAGTTAAATTAATTGAGTTGTAAATACCACTGTACCATTTTTACAGTATATTCTTTAACAACATTTTATTATTATAGTCGTTCCGTTCGATTGTCGCGTTTATTTTATTTTATTGATTTTATACTCATATCAAATATTCTGTTTTCCAATAAAATATTCTTTCGAAACAAATAGAAATAAAGAAACGACTGTTTTGTTGTAAATTTTTTAAATATGGCTCAAGTCGGGCCCTAGCCTCCTGAAGTCGTCGCCTCCAATTGTCTCAATCCAAAAACCGCGACCTCCAGCAGCGTAATTTTAAGATGGCTTTTTACCACTTGCTTTACCTTTAAGAGCACGCTTGGGGATACATTGTATAGAAGCGAGTTGATGCAAGACTTACTTGATTTTCTTCATATTCATGCTCATGTCTCTCTCTGGATTATAGCAGAATGTACATCAAACGAATTTCCGGCATTGGTCAAAGATGTTTGTTGGGATTGAAATCTGTTTAACCTTTAACTTGTCTAACAATATTACAATTAAAATTAAATTCGTCTTTATGTATAGTGATATTTGTATTTTAAAAAAATAACGCAGAAAAATGATTTCATAAACAGTTTCACTGTGTAAAAGATTTGCTTTGTGATAAATTTTGAAACAATTCGTTATTTTATTTTCACGGAGTAACTACTGCGTCCTGTTCGTGTAAAATTGAATGCGCTTCGCGAACATATCCATAAATATTTTTTCTAGTATCGATAACAACGTCGCGTACCATCGAAGTGAAAAATGCAGAATGACGCGGCGTCTCTGAATAACGCTCGTACTGATCGAGTGAGTCCTGTAACTTCAGTGTGAGATCGTAGTTCTTTCGTACCACTTCGAGAATTTGATCCTCGGTCGGGGTCGATAGTCCCTGCTCGGCCAGCCATTCTTTGATTTTATTTTGAAAATGTTTTATTATGGCCAAAATATTTACAAGCGAACTCATCAGCTTGAGTACGTCCTCTTTGTATTCACATTCAGGCATTGTTGTGTAGCGTAAGACTGAAAAAAAATCAATCACGGTTTCAGTAAGATATCTACAGAGAAGATGTTGTGTGATACTTACCCATTGCATGGATTTCACTGAAAACTTTCTCTTCCCGATTCAGCTCGTAGTAAAGTTCATCGTAGCTGTTTGTTGTTGCTAGAAAAGTATCACCGTAGGTAATAAAAAGATTAAATATGTTCACCACCTGAAAGCAAATCAAACAAATCAGTTTCAAGAACAACCTTATAGGATCGAATAACAAGTCGAAGATTACCTGTAAAGACAAATAAAAAATATTGCACTTCTTCACTAAATTTTGTTCTTGTGTAACTAAAAATCTCAGTAGACCGATTAAAGCTGACCACAGCTCCTTCCATGGATAATTAAGGCGCACCCGACATCGTTTTTGATAGCATAAAATTCTATGTATCACTCCGATACATAGCAGATATAATTCCATCGGGAATTTCTTCATAAGATGCGACACTATAAATTCGACTAGTAAATCGAGTAGAGTGGCAGCAAGCGGCTGTGATTTACCAACGCGATCGATACTTAGCTTTCGATGTCGCATCTGTGCTCGATGCAGCATCACTTTGAATGTGAGATTACTGTCGTGCATCATCGAATTCGCGTACTGGTCCTCCGATATGCATGTTAGAATTAGAAAGCACAGCTTTAAATTGACAATGCTCGATTCGTTTTTATTATCTTGCATCACAATTGAACTGCAAATTTGGGAGAGAAAATCGCTTTTATTCCATTTTCCGGGAAGCTTGAACCAGTTTCTTACCAATATTGAAACACAGCCACAAGTAAATTGGTCGGATATTGGGTAATGTCAATGATCGGAGCAGTTGCGAGATCAGGAACTGGTTGATTAGCATTTAACGTATTGCTAGGCGATGGCGGTGCGCTGGATTCAGCTTGCGTGTGCGCCAGTGTTGTAATGAAGTTCCTATTGAGATGAACAGCTTCGTAGAGGGCCAGCAGCAATGCGTTGTTCGCTTTGATCTGTTGTACTCGTTCACAACCTTCGTCCGACACAAACATATTGCCAACGATATTCGAAAGTGATGAGAACCACGATGACGTCTGGACATTCGACAAGCTTTGCATGTATCCACGGCAGAAATCTATTAGCGACGATGAAATCATTTGTCCATATCTACAGTAAATTGTAGAGGAGGATTTCCTTATATATCTTCTATATATAACAGAGTCAAAAATGTATACGATCTCAAGTAAAACTAAAACTATATGCAAACTAAACAAATTGTGTTCAACATTGATGTTGTAAAGACTCTAAGCTAATCACTTGAATTCAATAATAAACTGCCACTAAGCTAAGCTATGTAATACTTAACAATTCAATAAATGTATGTATGTAAAAAAATCTAAACCAAAATAAATCGATGTGTAAATTAAATTTTTTTTTTTAAAGTTATTTTTCATGTTGGGATGCCACTTACAGCAGTTATGCCACCTCTCTCGCAGAACTAGGAGGTGCAGTGTATTAATTACACGTTGCAGCTGCAGATTGGGAGCTTGAAGTTTGTAATTGGGATAGTGGGTTGTTTTTGCTGCATTTACATTTAGCTAAGATATTGTTAAAAGCGATCAACGCTCAGATAAGCGAAACGCAAATATTTGAACCGTATATAATTGGGGTTTGTGCTCTAATATAAATCGAAATAAACTTGCGTAGGTACTCACCCATTCAATGCTAACTCATCTGCTAAAATCGATAGCTGCACGATATATGGGTTGGCAGCTTCGTGCTTTCTGTAGTTAACGAGAACAGTTAGCAGTATTACGATATCATGACCGTGCTGCACTCGTAGTGTCGAATCGCTCAGCAATCGGGCGAACGAATCGAAAAGGCTGTGAATCATTACATACTCCAGTAGAACATTCTGGCTTACATTGTCGGTCCCGGTCACAATCACCAGCAGCAGTTTAAGACACATAAAACGTACATTCTCCGATACTTCGCCTGTCCAAGAAAGCAGTAAGTCTTTGTAAGTGTCCCAGATCTAAAAAAAACAAACTTACTTAATAAAACAGTGTTGCAGTTGGTCAAAAGAAGTTTCATCTTCTCGTCCATTTGGTCAAATTCGAAAATCGTTCGGATCACATCAAAGCTCGGCTCTGCGGCCGATTTTCGAAAAATGGCATGAAAGAATGCACAGAGCGTCTGCAAACTGTTGTACAGACGCTTCGGATGAGCTGTAATTAAAAGCAATTAGTAGTATAAGGAGACCGGCACAAACGGTACTGATTCTTACCTGACTCAAGCACTTCAATGCATTTCGAGAATATTAAATTGATATTACCCTTGACCGCCAGCAGCTGGTCGGCCGCCAACTTCATAATTTCATTATCCAGACTATCAACGTTGCACGGGAGCAAAAAGAATTCGCTCCAGAACTCGTTATTCTGCGCTGCTGGATCTTCGCCATGGAAGAAGAGCTCGTAGATGTAAACAACTTTTTCTTTGGGGCGTTTCGAAGATCCCGAACCGCTCCGTTTGCGCGAAGTCATACCGTGTGTAAGTTTTTTTGCTTGTTATGTGTTTTGCTTAACTACTGATTAGTTACTGTTCAAATAGGGAAGTGGAGAAACAGATTAGAAAATAATCTGCCCAAAAAGGCACCGCGTATTCAATGGTTGTCAAAAATATGTTGGTAAATGTCAAAATGACAGAACAGATTGTCACGTTTTGGTGGCGCTATAGTCGGTTAGCAGGTCCGTTTAAATTTCAAAAAGTCTGCATCTGGTCACATTTTCGTTTAATGAGAGTTGTACTTGAAATAAAGTTAATTCCCTTTTATATTTTAATAACTTGAGCTTCTTTGTTGGGCTAAGTGGCGATTCCTTCACTTTTCATGAAACCAGTTTAAAAGATTTAAAAGAAAACGTTAGTAGAAGGCCGACACAAATGGGAGAAGAACATAAAGCACAATTTGGTTAAGAGCCAGGCACAAAAGACGTCTTCAGTCGAGAGGCAGTGAGGCTCTATGGCCTCTACCAAACAAATAAATTAATAAATGAAGAGGGATCGTGAAGAAGCGAATAAGAATAGAAACTTTCTAAAGCAAGCACAAAAGGAGTCCAACAGAAAAATTAAAAAAAAAATATATATAAATATTCTGTTTAATTGGGTAATTGCCATACGCCAAAAAATAACACTAGTGTTCAAGACTATTAATCGATGCTCGAACAGGAATAAGAGAGACTGGGGTAAAGTGAATAATAAGATAGAGTGTGCCGCATACAAATTTTCTTATTGTCAAAACAACTATCCCTTTGCAAAATATAATACTCGACAAAGCATGAACTTGACTATGTATCCATAAATAACAAACATTTTTGATGTCATTTTAGAGTACTGTGCTCTGCATCCCACTTTTCCCCAAACCATTATAAGACAAATACAAATAGGTACGGAATATCTTCAGCATGGCTAGGATATACTAGAGTCACTGTATAAGAACTAACACAAACATCCACTATCTTGAGTACGGACAATGCCCGCTTTTGGTACCTTTTTAGTACTCTTAAACCCTGCGAACTCCAAAGTTCGCAGGTTTCTTAAATGGCATAGTTTTAGTGTGTATACGTGTAGCAGATGGATTTTGATTAACGTTTCACGAAATCGAGATACATATGTCTCATGAAATGTCAACTAAATACAGCGTCTATCCACTTTAGTGGAGATAAAAAAGAAAAATCGGACAACTGTAAAAAAATTTCGAATGTACTGGTTTCAAATGAAACACACATTGTCCGTACTCAAGATAATGGATGTTTGTGTTAGTTCTTATACAGTGACTCTAGGATATACAAGAGAAAAAGAACCTAAACTATTATGAATCAATTTTTGTATACACTGGAGAATGCGATAGCCTTTGTAGTTAAAAAATTGGCGTTAAGAAAGCCAATAAATTTGTATCGAGCTATTCTTCAAAATACCCTCAAAATTTAACAACGGGTCTTGCTTGCTATAAAAGCTATTAGACTCGTCTCCAAATAAATATTGATTTAATTAATTAAGCCATGGTGGAAATATCTGTTATAGGTGCTGTTTTTTCTTAGGTGTTAATAAGAATTTGAAACTGCCGATATATTTATAAATCATTCCACAAAGAATGAAAATCACTGACAACTCTTTGCACACGCTTTAAGCTTGTTTGATTAATACTCGAACACCATCGAACCATAAAGACAATATCCAAACAGAACACAATTAAAACCGTCCAACAATGAACGATTATAATTGCAAAATTACTTTATACCAGCTTTATACCGTGAATCGTAGACTAATGAGAGAAAGAAATAAACAAGTTCATGACAATATCGTATGTGTACATAATATTACTGACCGTCGTCGACCACACTGTACCATTTGACCATCAAAATTGTCCAAACAGTGTTTCACACTTTGTCGGCTTATAAATTATAATTAAAGAGATGTAGGTACTGATCTGATCATCGTAGCAAAGCTAAAATAATAAACAAAGTGGTACACTGAGGTCATTGAGAATGATACGCACGCCTTGCAAAATGCAAAAGTATGAATAAAAGTAGATAGTCTGTTTACTGTACCCAATGGAAATTGAATTTAAACCTACGGCTATCGATGTAGTGACAAATTCTGTAAGAGATGTGGTCACTCTCTTCATTAATTGGCTTTTATTATTCTGCTGTAGACTACAGCAGATGATTACTGTGATGCTAACTGGCCCATATAAAGGCCAGCTTGGATAATATCGCTTTAGTGCTGTGAGAATCTTTGCTTTTGATATTTCACTTCAGTATATTCAAGTTTCAATCGATCAGAAAGATGAGATTCGCAGTTTTTGGACTGTTTGGTAAGCAGTTCGTGGTCAAAAATTTTGTGGAGAAGAAACGTTTTGAACGTTACATAAGAGCAAAAAACTTGTTCGAAGGTCGTTTTAGCATTTCTTCGAATTACGACTTAATTAGCATATTATCGACGGATCATCTGATCAACAAGTGCGACGACTACTAAATCGCAAAATTCCGAGGAATATTCCAATAATTATGCAACAGGCTCACGAATTTCTTGAAAGGACTTAACTTATATAGGATTTTTTTTCCACAGTCGTGCTTCTATGTGCTTACGCCAGCGGAGCTCCAGCCAAGGGATCGACTTGCTCGAAAGCTTGTCCGTTTAATTATGCTCCAATTTGTGCCAGTCCTCAAAATGGAAAAGGTGCCGATCTATCCTTTGGAAATGATTGTGTCTTGGAAAATTACAATTGCGAACATTCCAGCGCTCGTAAGTTCATTGCTAAAATACCCACCAACAATTATTGTAAGATAACTTATTTTTGTAGGCTACACATTGAAAGCTAAAGGAGAATGTCCAGGAGGAGCCGGTATTCGTTTGCAATAAATTACTGGTCATCGCGGTGATTTCATGCAAATCCGTTTGCTCTGTTGAATTCCGTTAATTATGTAAAACGTTTGGACGCTAATTATTTCCGTCATTGAAAAGAATAAATTTGGCAAATTGCATTATCTGCTGTACAACAAGTGTTTGTGTACTTTTGATTAAATTAATGAGTGGGTAGTTTTCTGCTTTCAAGGCAAATAATCACATCGAGTTGATTAAAGCAAAGTAGGTAAAGTGGGTGTAGTTTTCCGGACAGTGATTAAAATTAAACCATGTTATTAAGTTGATTTTTTTTATTTTAAAGTAGAGCTGATAATTAAACAAGAAAAAACGTACGGAAATAACTTAGTGATCTATGCAACTGCAAATTTTCGTTAAGCGATATTTTATGTGGTTATCATAGTTCTAATCTCATAATTTCTTCTTTTATACATTCGCCCGGTATATCTAGTTTTTAATTTTTGTTATTTAGTTGGATGACTTCTTGGGTACTTGCTGCTTAACTTTGTAATCGGCTAGTGCCGCCTTAATAGCATCCTCGGCAAGCATGGAGCAGTGAAGCTTTACGGGCGGTAAGCACAACTCCTTTGCAATGTCCGTGTTACGTAGTTTTTGCGCTTCGTCGAGAGTCTTACCCTTAACCCATTCGGTAGCGAGAGAGCTCGAAGCAATGGCCGAACCACAACCAAATGTCTTGAATTTTGCTTCAATGATCTTACCGTTATCATCGACTCGGATTTGAAGTTTCATTACGTCACCACAAGCTGGTGCACCGACTAAACCGGTACCGACATTCTTGTCCTTTTTGTCCATCGATCCAACATTGCGCGGATTTTCGTAGTGCTCGACTACCTGTGAAATTATAAAAGTGATAAATTATCTACTATTCTATTAACGGAAATGTTTTGCATGCGAGTTTTTTATGAGTTGAGAGACAAGGCAGTTCCACGTGAACGCGTGAAATAAACATTGGTTTGTGACAGTTTTTTCTACTTAATTGACCGCTTGCAAGTTTTTTTTAACTCGGGTCCAAGCACAAATTGAAGTAGATGCTATTTATCATCATTTAATCGACAGAGTAATAGAACTTATCAAGATTTTCAATAAGTCCTATCCATTGACAATAGATTTCTCTGAAAACTGGTGGATGGGTACAAATTCTACACAGACTAACAATATTGAAACTGATGTACAATTAATGGTGCGATGGGTAGATCCGGGTTAATTAGCTAATTACAATCAAACTGTAGGAATGAGTTTGCAGAAAGAAAGCTTAATACTCAAATAAACCCAATATATATAATACTTATTATGTGATGGGATTCGCTGCAGAGGGCCATCAATAGAGGAGGCTGAAACAGCTCTGCGCAACCAAAAATAAAATAAGAATATCGGAAATATCGCCAAAACTGCTGAAGAAATATGGATCAAGTTTTGGTAGTCTCCTAAAAAAAAGTCTGGACTGACTGACAAAGGAAATAAAATCTACTTTAGTGGTATCGCTTTTGCGTACGTCTTATAAAATTCTGATACAAAAATGGAGCAACAACTATATCACCGGAGAATACCAAAGTGGGAAAGGGGGGAACTCATGATTTGCTTTTGTATAATTGGTCCGTACCAAAACCCTTCATGAAGTCTAACTGAAAATTTAGAAAAAGTATTGTACTTGGATAGAAAACTGATTGTCTGGACGCCTATAACAGTCAGATCGAATGGAAAGTTACACGAATCAATTAAAAATAAGAAAAAAACGTCTTCGATCGTGAAACCGATAGCCTAATCCAAAGCAATCGTTAGTTTGCGTCAATCGGAAACTTTTTAAAAATAGTTTCTTAGCAAAAATTTTCTTTACATAATTACAAACAAATAACTGACATATTTTCCAAGTGAATGGAGACCGAATTTCACCAGTACGTTGAATAATATTCTAGAAAAAACAAAATTTTTTTTTTCTTACGTTCTCGTGGTACAAGGCGGCCGGAACGCTTTGGACGCGTTTCACTTGATGCTGCAACAATCGGCTAGCACGAGTTAAAGACATCTTGAATTCGATTCGAAAATTACACAATATTAGACTAAAGATGAGTTTTCAGCCGGGTTCTTTCTAATGACGACTTAGATTTAATTGAAATTCTCGCAAGAGAAATTCGTGCGCAAAATAAAACAACAACTTCACAAAGTGTCAAATCTCAAATGGATGACTGACGACTGACGAAATAATGGAAATGAAATGTGAACAGCTGACAGAGTACTAAACAAAATTGGAACGGAACGGAACAAACGAAACTTTATTTTAATTGATCCAATACATATTTTAGTAATTGTCAAAAGAATAAAACCATTTAATTTCAAAACTACTTGATTTAGAAATTCATTTACATTTTCAAATTCGCATCAGTTACGATATTTATTCTTCTATTCACACCTAAGAAAGTCCCTGCATACTATTTAGTACACAAAAAAGTCTTGTGTTTATGTTTTTTCTGCTCTGCCTGTCTTGCTAACCTCAATTTAGCAATGACAGCTGTGCCGGACGTAAACTCTTTAGCGCGGTTGTAAAATAGAAATTAGGAAATTGAAAAGCTTGACAATGGCTGCATTTAATTCCGTTCTAATTTTATTTATCTACATTTACACGTTTCTTCCTATATCGTGTGATGTTGCCAACAGTACGTTTGTTGCCACGAACAAATGGCAAACGGTGAAAGAAGGTAGTGGCAATGTACTTTTATTTTTATCGGGCTTTTGATTCTTTTCTTTTTTTATTTGTCTGTGCTTACTTCCACTGTAGACAGGTGGTTACTTTGCGGCCGCGTTAACTAGCCCCGTCCCTTGCCGCTAGTTTTTCGCACAGTGAGTCTTACAATTTATTTGGGCATTACCGACAGTACCTGTGTTCGTGTTGCATTTTGCTGTACTGCAATGTACGCTGCACCACATTTTCCAATTGGAATATATCAATAGCGATTGGCTTTCTGCATAAGTGACCTAGGTCCTGCCACCGTTTAGGAGGTTTTCCAGTTTGACTTATTTTACAAAAGGAGTGAGACAGAGGTCATGGGTTCAAATCTGACTTTGACATGGTTTTGAACGTAGGCCTTGGAGCGAATGCTTCGACTTGAAAAGGTGTCACAGAAGATGTGCCATTTGATGGGCAGTTATTCCATTCGAGTTGAATTCATTGGCGGAGATTGAGTATAGAGAACCTCCTTTAATAAAGTCTCAGCCATCGTTGATTACCCTTTGACTAAATCAGCGATCAGGTGGTATGGCCGGTTGGTATCGACAACTCGTCCCTAACTTTACCGCTGTAGTGGAAATATGTACACCCTTAACACTTCCAATCGTTTTTTTAAACCTAAACTGCATTCCGATTAGTGAATGAATTGCTGACAATTGGCCCGATATTGATTAAGTCCTGCTTTCGGAGGTCTTTCGTTATTCAATGCGACGCCAGCAAATCAATTGTGGATAGTGTGTTTTTCAGGAAAACGGGGTATATTGTTTAAAACTAAGGAAAACTGTCTATGAGGAAAAGTATAGGATCATTTCATAATACGGTTCGCTTCCCCGACCGTCATTAAAGATCACTTCCGATTTTGCTTGAATGTTTTCGTGATAATTGAATTTCATTTTTAAATATCTAATTTTAACGTTGTTTCTTACTTTACTCTTCGTTGTAAATTCAAGGTCAAGCAATTCCGCGGGGTCTACATGTTCGAATCAATTTAAAAACTGGACATAAGGAGGCCAAACTAGTGGATAAAGAGTCTCAAAATGAACTTTCCACGTTACCGGAGGCAACAAAAGAAGATCAAAAGCAAAATGATTCAGCACAACCGATGGCAAACAAAAATATAAAAAATTCTCTCAATGACATTCCCGGTGACTCGCTTGATTACTCAGAGGAAAAGTTGAAAGAACTAAAAGAAAAATACAAAAGCTATAAGGAAATAAAAAAAGAATTTAAAGACATGAACATGGACATAAAAACTGATGCGGAAATCATTAACAAGTTGATAGAACAGTATGGAAATGTTACGAAAGAAACTTTAAACGAAGCCGAATTTCTGCGAATTCTCGAAGACCTAAACTATCTCGCCCATCAAATCGATAATGCGCTATGGTTCATCGACAGAGGTGGTCTGGATGCCATAATTGTGCCGGCAATCGTTAATCAGACTAACATCAACGTAAAAGTTAAGTCGTTGCGTCTTCTAGGAGCTCTCACCCAAAACAACCCCAAGGCCCAGGTAAATGCATTCGAACGGAATTTCGGAATCTATCTAAGTCAAGTACTGATCGTCTCGCTAAACAATGATGAACTGTCTGCCGCCATTTATGCTTTCGGCAGTTTGCTTCGTAAATTTCCACACGCCCAGAAAGATATCCTATCGAAAAGTGGAACTAAGGCCTTGCTTGGAGTTTTCAATAAGGAATCGATTGAATTACGTGTAAAGGTAAAAGTGCTGACACTGATTAGCGATCTCCTCGTAGAGAAACAGGAAGTTCTGAATGGCGGAAAAAGTCATGAACGATTCCAGCAATATGATGAAATGATTTTTGATACATGGTTACGGGATGGAAAATTTTGTGAGATCGTAAATGATTTTGTTTCCGAAAATCGAAACAATATCATCAAAGAAAGTGATACTGCGGAGTACTTAATTCAATCGTTGGAGACTACACAGAACTTGTGCTTCGACGTTTGGTCGCAAAGTCCCGAATTCCGGCATGCAATACTTGTTGTGATAAATCGATTTATTGGCTCTAAGGAAGATTTTCTCATTGAGGTTTCGGAACGAGCGAAGGCGATTTATCGACAACTTTTTGGACATTTAAAAATGAACGATGAATTGTGAAGATATGCGCTACCGTTTCAAATTAATTTAAAAGATAATTTAAAACTGAATAGCTATTAAGGTTTAATTTGATTTGATTGTTAATATCAGAATAAAAAGGCTGTTACCAGACAAAATACAATAGAAAATGAGTTTTTTTTTTATTAGTATGTTGCAGATTAAAGGACGTCTTGTTCAAATTTGTAGGTCACTTTTAATAGAGCAACAGTCCTTAAAAGCATGAGAGTCTGTCGACAAGCAATTTTTCTTTTAACAAGTCTAAACGCTTAATTACAAAATAATAGAGTTAAAAACTCAGTACATTCCACATCTTTTGCAATGTGATCTTTCGGTAATCTGAAAGATTACCTAGCCCCAGCGGAAAAAACCCAAAAGTTAATTATTTTCAAACCTATTTTGGTTTGATCCTGATTGTAACACCGATTTTTATAAGAACTTACCTGGTGTGCCTCATGGCGACGACCATGTCGTATATTTGCACCAAAAATCAACCCAAATACCTGCCAAAGTATTTGATAAGGTTTGTTTTTCTGTGAAAGGAAGAATAGTCAAGAGTTTGTTTAACCTTTAAAAGTTAACAAGCAATCACGCCCCCAGAAAAACGGCAAAATTTGAAAGTGTTGAGTAAGGGCTTGAGAGTTGTTGGGATGAGTGGTGTATAAAACCCAGGTAGGATTTAGAAGAGGTGATTAAGCAAAAGTCAAGGTTCTTTTATGGTGTTGCTTTTTTATTGTTTTCCAATTTACAGTCTATGACTGTTGACCTACTGATAGTAAAAAAATTAGTTTGGGGGCTTTCGGTTTTCTATGACTATGAATCCTCCTCTTTCGAATAAAATAGTCCCTAGCAATAAGTCAGGATTTTTTTTTTTGGCTGGTTGGCTCTTGCAGATCATAGAAAATTAAATTCTTATCGAAAACTATCTTAACTTAGTTGCTGCCACTTTCTTTTCGTTTACCTTAACTTATATATCTGTACATGTTGCTTATTTCTTTCGATCTGTTATATTAACTCAAAAATAATAATAAAATAAATTTGAAACTTAGAGTTGATTATTTCAGTAGTGGGGCCTATACGATGTTCTTTGTGTATATTTGGATTGGGTGCTAACTTACGTTCTGGGCCGAGAAAAAATTTCTGGGATGACCGTAATTTCGCAAATTTGATTAGATAAATACTATTGAAGAAACCAAAGCTCAATTTGGGTTCTGCATCATATAAGAAGGTATATCATTGAAATTAAAAAACGATGTGAGTAAAATTGTCGAATTGAATAAAATGACCGAAGATGCCTTCATTCCATCAATGGAACGCCTGTGATTCGTTACTACCCGTACAGAATCAGGCAGCTTAGCTTATAATCTTAATCACACGAAAGACGATATTTATAAACCTAATCAACGGTCGAATAAACATTTCTAACGGTCGATTGCCCAATTTCCATTAGGTCCGAAATCTGGCTGACCAAAAACGTGCGAATGACGAACAATGCGGATTTACGCAACAAAAGGACATTGGTCGAGCCGAAGACATGGCGCAGCATTATATAGTTGGCCATTAATCGTTTCATTCCATAATTGACAGATTTTCTTCAAATATTTCAATTCAATTTGATTTGATCTCGGTTACTGTTGTTTGGGACTTTTAGGATATTTTACGCTATCCAGCGACACTATTTCTTTTTTCTTTCTACACAATGTAATTTATATGCGCGCCCTTGATGTTCAATAATTACCATAGCCTTAGGTGTATAGGTCACAGGAGTATGAGTAAGCACAGATGTGGATCACCCTTGGACTTCGAGGTGTTACCCCTTGTCGCAAAAGTTATACAGAAATAAAATTTGACCATTGGTCAAATGTCAACAATAGTTTAACGAGAATAAAAGAGATATAGTCGAAATATCGCTGGGACCTTTTGCTCCGATTCGGGGCAATCAGGGCACAGGGGTCACGCATAAGAAAATTCGAAAATTTAACGTTAAACCGCACGGGGTGAGAGAGAGAGTTGGCTTTATGGACGATGGAAAATCATTGATTGCCTGTCGTGTTCAAACTGTTCCGGCTTGCGATAATTTTCAACAGGGGTAAAATAGGCCAAGATCGAATCTGGTCAAAAAGGACAATGGACGAGTTGCTACAATTCATTTGACCCTGTCAGTAGTTTTCCTTGGCGGATCCGAATTCTTATTATGCGAAAATGTAATTTATTGCATTTCGAAAATTTCGACCGTTTCAAACATTTTTCATTTTTCTCCGTAACGATCTGGGAAAATTTAAGGAACGATTTTAATTCGTGCGACAAAAATCCAAACTTATATATTTTTGTGAAATTGGTTGTAAAAGTGAGGCAACGGATTAATTCTTGTTTTTGTTCGTACAACTCTGTCAACCGTCTGGGTGAGAGTTTATTATTTTTTAGGTCAAAGTTAGCAAACCAGTTACGAAAAAATAATTAAAAAACAATAAATATCTATACCTAAACAAAAATTAAAAAACACACTTAACACAACAATTACGTAATTGGATCATACTCGAGGACGCGGTCAAAGGCGAAATGGTTTTTGAAAAGTTCCTTATACTAACATTGAAATGAATAAATAAAGCTCATACTTATAAGAAAATATCGATTTTCAGCCTCAATTATATATATAAAAAAGGACTTGTAGATGTCTCAAATTACGTCGTTTCGAGAGTACGTATGAAACCCCTTTACACTCTCTTAGTGGTTAAATATTAAAAAATCTTGAATTTACAAGAATCAATTTGCTACCTAAAAGATATGATGAAGTTTGTGAAAATGTATTCAACCCCATCCCCATTTACCAACCTTTTTCTTGTCGTCATCATCTTCTAGATCTACGGACCTTTTGCTCATCATCTTCTCCCCTCAAGTTGAACTCTGAATGATCTAAAAGAAAGAACTAGTTCGCGAGCGAACGATGGAACAAAAACGAAGGAACGATGTTACGAAGAGTTCCGGAATTACTTCGCAGAACTCGTTCCTCCAAATGAGTGATTCGGAGAAAAGTACTTCGCTGAAAGGAACTACCTTGCCCATCTCTAACTTGCACAGTTGTAGGTATATGGTTTTGATTGTAGTCAGCGTTGATAACAACAACCTGAACTTCCTGCCAATGAAATATCAGTTAAGAGCAACATTGCTGTTCTGGTAGATTGGTATCACAACTAAACAGCACTAAAATTATTAACACCTACTAGTATACTTCCATACCCGGACCCGATTTCTGACTTCCCATCACTAAGCTGACTGAACTGTACACTACAGTGTATTAAAGGATAACTCCTAAGTCCAGTTCGGTATTCTTAAAAAAGAGATACCCAACGTGTCATACACAACATTCCGGAATTATCTCAATCGTGTTTTTTCAACCTGAGATAATCAAAAGCACTAGAAGGCGAAAAAAACGACAAGAAAATTCATTTTTTGAACGAGATTTCCGTTGTGCAAAATACTTCGTTTACTCCCTACATCAATTTTATACTATATAGGTACATTATTTTGGAGACTCTCTTATATTCTACATAAATAACATTAACCATTTCCATAAAACACTGACAAATTGTATGTTTTACCCGAAAAATTTATGTCTCCAACGTCTCATAAAATAAAAGTGAAACAGAGAAAAAAAAACGGAAAACCGTGGAGACAAAAAGCATAAAAAATATCGATTTGCTCACATCCCTTATTGCGTTCGTATATTACGGTACCACCCCATCCCCCAAACTCTTATTATGGCTCTTCATTGCGAATAGAGTCTGATGGGGTATGGTGGTTTCTGTGTTTTTTGCCTAAACAAAAACCAACCGAAATTCACGAATTCCTGTGTCATCTAAAAATATTTCCATCCTTGGACCGACCATATCCCTTTTCTCCTCCCCAGAAATACATAAGTGGTCATAGCATAGCACATTTGGCTATATACGGACCGAAAAAAAGTATCGTATAGTGTCCGTATATTTTATCCTAGAATCAACCCCTAGAATTGAGTCGCATATTTTCCACTTTTCTTTTCCGTCAGGGGCTTCTTCTCTTTTATTTTTCTACTCCTGCTCAACGGTTCTTCTATTTTATTTTGTGTTTTTTTTTTCCTTTTTCTCGCTCTCGAAAAACGAATCATCCCCCATTGCACCCACCCACCCAAGTTTGATTGTTTTTTACATGGGCTTCGGACTTATTCGCACTGTTTCTCGTCCCTAGCTATGGTACATAACCTTTTTATGATCCTAGGGTGAAATTTCCTTTTTTTTGCCCGGTCGTCCCTATAGTTATCGTTCGTTGTGTATAGTAAAAGGAAGAATCCTTGCAGAAATACAGCAGGAGAGAGAAAAATACGATTACAATTCTGCGTGTGGGTTTTATGTCCATTTCAACCATATTCAGTTTTTCTTCGCTCAATGCCCAAGGACTATTTTTCCTGTAATGGGGTGAATAATGGCGCGAGGAGAAACGAATGGTTGGGTAGACAAAGCATAAAAGGCCGTACGAGACGGATTTTAATATCAAATAATGCTCAGGCCATTAGTATATAAATGACTTAAATCCTCTCTTTGGAAAAGCTCAAGATCGAGAGCCGGATATGCTTTAGTTAAAAGAAAACTTAAATGCTGCTAATGTTCCAAGATAACGGTATTTATTATTAACGTAACAAAGCCTTGAAGATTTGCTAATCAAACGGCAGTGGGTAGGTACGTTCAAATTCAAATAAATCTTATTAAAGTGCTCGATTCAAGTTGAGATAATTTCATGTTACCTTGCTGAACCATTCACAGGTTGAGATACCTTTGATAGCTTAATTTAGTTTAATTCTCTTGAATTATATTTATTAAGAACGTTTTAAGAACAAATCTAAAAACAAAATCTTTGCTTTTTCTAATTTTTGACAAACCAAATTTTTTGATGAGCACTCAAAAAGCTTTATTTTGAAAATATTCCAAATTAACAGTAAATATATTATTAAATGTTTAATTTCTAACGTTAGGTATGCTTGAAATTAAAACAAATTAAAATTATAATTTTATAAATCTAAAATATAAAATAAATTAAACTGCCACTTAAATAAAAAATTCAAAAGAATGTTAAATCTTAAATAAAAAAATCAAGTTATTGAATATTAAAATTGTAAAATGAAATGAAGCTTATCATACAACTAAAGAACTTCAAATTGAAACTTATACAGGTACCTATTTAATAAAAATTAGAAAAGTCTAAAACTTAGATAAAACTCTTAAATTAGTAAATAACTGAGGAATTTACTTACTGTTTCCTTAACCTTTACCTTAACCTTCAGCTTTTCTTCGATTGTTTTAACATTTTGAAATCGAAAACACAGCCTTTGTCTACAACAAACTGAATAAAACTTACAACCAAATAAAACTGAATAAAATATTAAATCCTGAAATATTTTTTGAGCATGAGCCACGCTGTGTGGCTCGCGGAAGTAGAAACAATCAGACCTAAGAGAATAACGGAATTCGAGAAAACGTACATAAGCTTTTGATAATTCGAGACTCTTGCTTATCTAAAGTACTTTTATAGTATAATTTCATAAATGTTTCAAGTTTCCATTTTACAGTATTAGCCGTGGCTAGCCCCATACAATTTCGTACTACGTTTTAACTTTAATCTTTTGTTAATAATTTATAACCCATAATTTAACATCTTAATGCTGGACTTACACCGAACACGTTGACGCGCAACTTTACCCCCGCCATAAAAATTAATCAATCAGGCGACAAAATAGTCAACTTTCAACGTTCTGGGACGAAAAACCGTTTTTATGGGTTCTTAGGGGTAAAGTCGCGCTACAGCATGTCGGTGTAAGTCCAGCATAAAGCCCGAAACACAATGCACACGTTCCGTTCCGTTCCGTCACGAAAAGTGAGGTTGTGTGATCCGTAAAAGTTGAATTTAGGAGAACTCGTCCGATCCGTTCCGTTACGACCATTGTGTGCATTTACATGGCCAGCCCATAAGGTCTTTTTTGACAGCTGAACGTGACGGAACGGAACGGATATATTGTGATCGGGGCTTAAGCCCGAAACACAATGCACACGTTCCGTTCCGTTCCGTCACGAAAAGTGAGGTTATGTGATCCGTAAAAGTTGAATTTAGGAGAACTCGTCCGATCCGTTCCGTTACGACCATTGTGTGCATTTACATGGCCAGCCCATAAGGTCTACTTTGACAGCTGAACGTGACGGAACGGAACGGATGCATTGTGATCGGGGCTTAACTCTTATCTTGTTTTTGTCGGACCTTGTTTACACAGATGTTGCGGAATCTATTCCTACACTGTTACAAAAAAGGGTTAGGTACTTTCGAAGCGATAGATAATCTTTTTTTCTTGATTGTAACCTTTCTAAGGGCTTACCCAAATTTTTTGGAACGATTCTTCTGACTCAATACCGTTATAATAATTGAGGGTAGCTTCTTCGGCGAAAAGAACATGAATTTTATGACACAGTTGTTTGTTTTTCTTTAAGTTGTAGAATAAAAAAAAAGATAATGTACCCTTCTTTTAAATGTGTGCCGGTCTTTTAATAAAACAAAAAAGTTT
This sequence comes from Beris chalybata, assembly GCA_949128065.1. Classification (NCBI taxonomy): domain Eukaryota; kingdom Metazoa; phylum Arthropoda; class Insecta; order Diptera; family Stratiomyidae; genus Beris; species Beris chalybata. The sequence goes on along the minus strand of OX421894.1, from coordinate 1,681,641 downwards.
ATTACGCATATTTTGTAAAATGGAATATGTAGATACCATTGTTCGTTAGATTCTTCGCGATAATAAGAATGTGAGATGCGATGACTTGAGTAGTGGGTTTCTAATCGCTGTGTAAATAAAATTTTCTTTTCTGGAAAATTTTCATTTCGGTCTTAGAGTACACTCAGATGATAAAAACGTAAAAATAAAGATATTGATAATAATTGGAAGAAAAAATACGATTAGGTTTCTAATCACGAAATTTCTCCTCGTGCTGTTTTTGTACACAAATTTAATTGATTTTGGTTATTATAAAATTTACATAAGACTAGAAAATATAAAAAAAAATATATGAGATATGTTCGGATTTTTTTTTTTTTTGTTATTGAGAAAAATTAAATAATAAAGTGTTTTCATGGTCAAAGTTCAGCATCTTCTTTGAATATTGACTGATTTGAAAAATAAATGTACACATTATATTTATTTAACAAATATATGCGAGACTGACGGCTCAAGTTTAAATAAAACATGTTGTCCTTATGATTAGATGATTTTTCGGAAGGTTTCAAATTTTTTATCGTATACAACCCCGTATGCTGTCGTGAGAGACCACATTTAAAACTAAATTTTTTTTCACAAACTGCGTTGGGAAAGAGACTTCGGTTAGCTTGCAATAGTGTTTGGTGTTTCTTTTTGCATAAAAATACTACCGTCCTCTGGTGCACCCACTGCAAAAGAATATTGTTCTGTTCTTATGAAAAAAACATCCCCACTCCACCCACTGGCCAGTCTTCCCTTCCATCTTCCATCCTGGGCTTAGGTCTAAGATTCTCAATATGTATCATAAGGTGTGTTTTTTTCAACTGGATCACGATCAAGATCATTCGTTTTACATTGAAAACAACAACAATTGAGATGATCCAAAATCAAAATGGGATCATAGTTGGATCACTAAAGCTGCTTCTGAATTCAACAAAATTTTCGCATTTGCACAGTTGTCGCCCTGCAATTCAACTGCAATGACAGCTGATAATTGACATTTGTCAAACGTCAATAAATATTTTCCGTATTTATTAAAGAATATTCGCAAATATCTGCACAGTATCGGTTCAACACATACATAGTAATTTTAAGTACTTACTGCTTCTATTTCGTTAACATCCATTATGTTCACTATTGTATCTGCCAAGTATATATCAATAAATATTTGACAGACACATAATACATGACATTTCTAGCAGGAATGCCAACCTTTCAAATTGATTTTTTTGGATCATCCATCCCCCAGGGTTTTTTTTCAATTTGATCTTGATCCAGTTGAAAGAAACGTACCTATAGTTATTACAGTAATAAGAATAAGAGGTCATACGTTATTATTGCTGTTCTATTTGATCTAAATTCCATTTTAAAAACCGAAGAAGTAGATTAAATAATCAGCCATTGCATTCGAAAAGTTAACGTTCCTAATTAAAATACTCCCTCAAACTATTCTTAAAATATTTCGATATGTATTTAGTCACTCTCAAATACCTGAAATGTTTTAAGCCCCTAATAATAATTAAGTTTTAAGTACATTTTAGCTTACATTTGGCGTCCAAGTAAGTAAGTTTCTCATTATGCAAACGGTTAAAAAATGTGCATGCGGTCAAAAATCATCTAATAGCAATTAGCATTGTTGCAGCAAAACACACATTAGGTGCTTAGAGCGCTGCTTGTACATTAGAAGGGACTTAGAGACCCATGCAATTTTTATTTTTTGCAGAATGCTTAATCTTTTTTAGAAAGTGGGGCATACGAAATAAATGTTACTCTTCACTTTCTAAGTATGTACGTTGATTGCTGACTGGGCAAAAACTAAATTCTAGTAATTGAACAATATTTTGGGTGGAATTGTTGGATTGGATCCTGGAAGTAATAATCCAATTTACACATATCTGGTAACGAATCATACATCCAGGAATTCATTTCAGGGAGCTACCGGAAGGGGCAAAATGATATCGCTGGCTACTAAAATGAAATTTCGTTTTCACTAAAAACTAATTTGTACAAAATTCCTAATTCGTGGCTAAGCGATTACTTGAGTTATAGTGAGTTCCGTAAATTAAGTGAAGACATTTTGACACATATTTGTATGGCACATATTTGTATGGTAGCTACACGAAGGACTAATAGGATTTTCTTCATAGTCATACCATCAGGATATATTCTCTGAAGTCATCTCGGTTCAGCGCCCGCGTCCTCCAATTTGTGCATCTAAGAAAAGATTTGCAATCTGTGTCAATTGAGTCCTCGTATCTTTTTCGCGATTTTCCCACCGGTCGCTTGCCATGAGCTCTACCTTTCATTGTGCGCTCGGGAATTCTTCCGTCATCCATTCGCTCCACATGACCTGCCCATTGTAGCTTGCGGAATTTTATAAGATACATAATCATACATTCATCTCTAATTATTGGAAAATCAATATATGTTTACAAAATTTCAAAGCCAAAAGCCTCTCTGAAGTTATCTGCCAATATTCTTTAAAACGTGTTTTAAGGCCTATTTGTATGGTAACTTCGAAGGAGTAGGACGATTTTGCCAGTAAACAAACTTAGCCTTACAAATTCAATCAAACAACCTGATTCTACATTTTAGGATAGGTCAAGGTGTTCTTGAGTTATCGTATACTAACGGACAGACGGACGAACGGATAGACAGACGGACTGACGTCAAGCGGATTTGGAGTTTTCAGTCTTACATAAAGTATTATTTTATGTAAAAAATTTCTTTGAGGCTCGATTCTATGCGATTTTATGATTGATATTATAATACTTTACTACATCTAGAGTATTAAAAGTCTCATGCTTATTCAGAACTAGAAACAAAATAGTTTTAGACATAAATGAATTTGATTGTCAATCCATCATCTTTCATTTAATACCTTTCATCGAACTCAATGAGCCTCAAACCGCAACCCATATTGCATATTAAGATCAAATCGGGTTACCAAGAGTCCCTATGTGAAAACATGACAATGCAAATTTTCTCCTAATATCCTGTTCAATCCACGCTATTTGTATTACCGAATTTCGTAAAAAGAAAGAAATGAACCCTGATATCCTTGCGGGTCAAAACAGATTATCCTCGACTGAAATTCTCGAAGAAAAAAAGAGGCACACACAGTATACGGCACACTTAAAGGTTGAGTACAGTTTGTTTTGTGGTGAAAGGTGACGATGATTTGCAAGATTTTTACTATACGCTAAAGAATAGCATAAAAAAGAATTGAAAGAGGCGGAAGGAAAACTTATTGTATAGATTTTCAAGGATCTTAAGCAGAAGGTATATTCATAAATTAATTAGCTCATTCAAGTAGATATTTATATTTACCAGTGTATATCGCGATAATATTGAGTTTTTTAGCTTTTAAGTTGATTTTAAAGTTTGAAATATGAAAATTATGTTTTTCAGCTATAACTGAATTTTAGCGTAATGAGTTCTCTGGTGTCCCACTAAAGGACTATTCGACTTACAGTACAAATATCTTAAGTTTTCGGAGACTATTTATTAGATATAGTCGAGTAGTCTCCTTAATTTTGTATGTAACTAAGAAAATTAATATTAATATATCTAAAGCCCCGTTTTCACGGTGATAGTTTTTTACGATAGTACTTTCGCGAAAGTATATCACGATAGTGTGATTTGTGATAGTGTGACAGTCTGCTGTTTACACGGCGCGATGTACGATAGTGAAATTAGACATGTCACTTGTGTATCACGTACACACAAAATCACGTACACACAAAATCACGTACACATAAAATCAAAATTATATTTTTTGCAATTAGCAACACGTATTCACAAGATCGAAATTATTACTAAATATTTTTATGTTTTGAAATTATTTTTTTAACGTCAAATGTCAATGTCAAGATAAAATTATCGCGATAGTTCTATCAACTATCTCGTCATGATAGTGCGATAGTGCTATCATGACAGCGCGAAAGTAACTATCGAGAAGTTTACATGGTGATAGTTATGACGATAGCAATTATCATGACAGCAACTATCGCAAAAACTATCACCGTAAAAACGATACGTACTGATTATTATACAAATTAATATACCAGTTCATCCAGAATACATTAAGACTAAATTTTTCTTTGATTTTTTTTTTTTTGTATTATATCTAATAAATTCCAAAATCCACGCAGTACCTTCATACAGTGAATCAGCTACATCAAGTAGGTACTCTGTAAATAACAGAGTAATTTTTTAACATTGAATTTCCTAACTATATTTAGTGTAGTGTACCGTAATAACTGCACCTCAACAATATCATTAAAAAGTACCAGATGCATGCTTTTCGTTTATTGGTAATATTTTTGATTATTTATTATTACAGTATAACTTCTCTATAGCGGACACCTTTGGGGAATTCAAAAGTGTCCGCTATAAAGAGGTGTCCGCTTTTCGGGGGTATTGAGTTTGGAAAACGACATTGTTCTAACGGGAGCATACGATAAATACAGAGTAAACAACAACCAAATAGACTGAGAACAAAAGAAAGAAGAAGCGCGCAAAAATCCCTGGAACAAAAATTCGCGACGATAAAAAAATCCGAAACAAATGAATAATCGTGCAAGGCAAAACCATTTCAAAGTAGATACGGACTACATAAGAAAAAAATCTGTCCGCTATTTAGAGATATAATAATATGTAAATTTCGTAATATATTGGTTTTCTTGTGTCCGCGTCCGTTTTAGAGAGGGTCCGCTATTGAGAGGTGCTAACCAATAGAAAACCATACCTAATTCATTGGGGAATAAAGAACTGTCCTCTATAGGGAGGTGTCCGGTTTTCAGAGGTGTCCGGTAATAGAAGTTTTACTGTATCTTTATTTGTATTTTTTTTTTCAATTGTCCTTTTCGGACTTAAACCATCAGAATCAGAACTATGTTCGAAAGCGATCAGGAATAGTAGAAAATTGCTTCAAGGATTAGGAACAGTAGAACTATTCTTCATCTATAACAGAACTCCTCGTTATTGTCAATATGCTTATTCGTTTTTCTCTTGTGATGAGTTAGCCTAATTTCTTAAAGTATTCTTTTGGGCTTAGATCAATAGAACTTTGGCTCAACTTTTGTAAGCTCAAGTGATGCATCATTTCGAAAAATAGCCATTTTCTTCTAAATTATTCCATTGCCACATAATAAAGTAGTACTTTTGGTAACATAATAAAAAACCTAGTGAAAGTACAAAAAGCCTCGACCATATAAAAAACAAAGATCGCCTCTCCTTCTGTAGCCAATTTAAAAGACTTATTTTACATAGCTTAAAAGAAAACCCACTCGAGTCTATACTCCTGTTTTAAAAAGGACTCAAAATCTACACACATACAGCAACAAGCCTTATTCGAATTCCAAATGGCACTCACATCTCTTTATTTACGTAGAAAATCCTTTGGTTTTCCCTTTCGGACACTGTCGTGTGAACTCGTTATTTTCATTCAGTAAAAAGGAATAGAGTGTAATTTCCATGCGGCTGGCACGACCTCACACATATTCGTGTAGGGGAAACGATGCACACTATTTCATCAGTACTACCCCACCCAAATAGAGTGTTTTTCTACCTCGGCCTGGAGGGCAACTTGCTTTTTTTTCGAAAAATACCCAAAAAGTGTTTTTCGATGACGAAAAAATTTCAGTCGTGTTCGGTGTTCAGCGACGAAAGAATACAATTCTTGTAAAACTCTCGCCTGAGAATTTGTTGAAAATGATTTTAAATAATAATTTTTTTTAAATCAAGTTCTTTAAAAAATTAAATTTTTGAAAAAATTGAATTAATGAAATCGAATAAATTTGTTATAAGTGTGTTTTTGCATTTAACGGTAACAATCTTAAGTTTACAACTGATTTTTAAACGTGAAAAGTGGTATTTAAGGAAAATTCGGTAAAAAAACGACTTTGTAAAGTGCATAACTGGAGAACAACAATACAAACGGCTTTACGGAATAAAACAACAATTTGCAACTATTCGGTGAGTCTATATTTTTGTAGAATGAATTCATAGGTTTAAGTTTGTCAGTGCCTGTTGGACTAGTTTTAATTGTGTCTTTTTTACATTTACACAAACAACATCAGTTTCGTATTCAACCTTATTAAACAGTGATTTCGAGTTGGTCATACCATTTATAAAAAATGCAAAGATACTGCAAAAAAGTTTTCTGCTCAATTTTAAAACAGGGACAACATTAAACCCTTAAATAAATCGGTGTTGCTGAGTTTTACAACAATGAGACGGTGGTCACTTATGGAAATGATCATAAATGCAACAATAAAAAAAGGTTGTGTGTTTTGTATATAAAATTGAAATCCTTGCTCGAAACTGGACACATTCGAGCCCTTCAACATTTTTGACGATTACAACAGGAGTTTACAGAATAATGTTTGACGTCGGTAAATATTGAGACTGGTAAAAAACCTTGAGCTTGAGGAATAAAAATACAAAATGTACTCCTCTGAGTATTTTAATAAATTTCTATCACATCAGAATAATTGCAACCAATATTTTTTTATTTCGTAAAAAATTCCATTGGTAAAACTTGTTGAGCTTCAAAAAAAAAAAACAAAGAACAATAACAAAAATTCGATAGACCTTCATTAGCATAAAAATAATAGCTTAAGGCATAGCCATGCTGCTATGCTAGGTATTTGTTATTTATAGATAAATTAAAAAAATAAATCATTTCGGCTTATTCGATAGCGACTAGGTACTCAGCTCAAAAATATACCGAATTACCGTCTCCAGTCCTTCCCGTACAGCCGAAGGGATTAACGAAATTTTAAGTCGATATAATAAAAAATAAAGTTTAGGAAAGTCAACCAGGAGACTTATTAACCATGTCATAAACTGACCAGTTATTACTTTGGGAATTTACGCCTCTCTAATGTTTTTCTTCAAATATCGAAAACCCAAGGTACCTGGAAGTTACGTTGACCAATAATATGCCATTAAAATGACCGAACGGTATGAGCATCATAAACCATCGAGATTAGCAAGAGTATCCTTTTTATGAGTTCGTAACTTAAGCTACTGAACAAACAAAATTAGCATCCTGAGTGTGTATGACTACGTTTCAAAATGCTCTTTTAGTCCGTGAATATTTTCAAAAAAACTTTAATAGTCATAATTTTATTTAATCCTGAAGAAAGACTAACACATCCCATCTGTCTCATTTGAAGGAGTAAGAATATCCAATGTTGATATTTTCAGTATCCTTGGAGTTAGCTTAGCTGACTTCTTACGTTGAAATGAAGATACCTTTACCATTGCAAAAGGCGCGAAGTACTGCTTGGGATAAATACATATTATATTTAAACTGTAAACTGTAAGTGAATTCAAATTCGTTCCCTATTGCGAATTTTGTATACATGTAACTTTTCAAAGTGTAATTGAAATAGTAGAGTATTTCATGTATCCTTTTCGAAAATACTTAATTATGTTCTGTACCTAGTAATATCGATTCTCTTTGTAGTGATCTTATCTTCAACGAATCACTAATTTTATAATGATCTAAATCGTTTTATAAGAAGCTACTTACCAATTTTAGAAAGAAACATGTTAGTCGGAACGAATACTATCTTAGGCGCCATTTTTTATGGCGTAGCGTACATATTCTACTCGAGTTCGCAAACTCTCAATTCTCTTTACACCTTTTCCACATGTATTTCAGATTATGTAAATGTATTTGTATTTCATACTACAATTCAATATTCTGAAATTCAATTTACAGCTTTCTTCATTTTTTGCTCTTTATCTTCTCCCTTTAAATTGAATTATGAATGAACTAAAAGAACGAACGAAGGCTCGACAACGAAGGAACGATGGAACGAAAAGTTCCGGACCTACTTCAGTAAAGACTCGTTCCTTAAAGGTAGTGACTTGGAGTGAAGTGCTACTACTTTGCCTATCTCTATTCCGTATAATTAAATGTAAGGAAAATTTAATTAATTCTCTTCACACTTATATCATATAATAAAAATGGTAACCACCATACGTAGCCAAACACATTTGCAAGAAGCAATAAAACTTTCGCATAATACGTAAGAGCGACAAGTACAATAAAGTTTTAGTTGCGATTCATTATGTATTGGAATTAGGTGTTTTCAGTTCAATTTAACCGTTCTAATCGTAAGCATTTGTATCCGAATCAAATTTTGAATCCCTAATTTTTCTATGTAAGAGACTGAGATGAAAATAATGTTCCATCAAAGAAACACTACAATGTAATGAACACTCGCAGAAGATACACAATTTTTTACATATAAAGAACGTAGAAGCTCCTAAAATATTATACGTAGAATCATCGTAATCAAAATAAATCTCATTTCGAATCGATTTTTTTCTACATTTTTTAAAAGGGTATAAGTGTACCTACACCATGGAGGCCAGGGCATGGCTGTCGCGCCAGTGATGATGAAGTGCACCATTGGTTCTTGAAGGTCCTGTGTCCTCAAATCCACTATTAATTTTATGTTTTTTTTTAACAAACGCTAAAAAAATAGACTACGACTAGATACCATCTTTATCTATTAAAATGTGTAAAAAATTTCGCCATTTTGTTTTTCAAGCATTCGGAAATTTTCACCCAATCAACGCATCTTATGAAAACCTAAAAAACAACACCCTCTTTTTACAGGGCTATATTCTCCTTATTCCTTCATTTTGTCGGTGCATAAAAAAAAGTGAGAGAAAAAAACCGTAACATAGTCCTCTATTTGGGCACAAGTTGTGCGCGTGCCATTGAAATCCCCCTTGAATCTGAAAACAACGACCATTCTCGAATACGATATATTCCCCTTGGCAAGAGGAACCATGTCACGCGTATATAAGTCTCTCGACTCGATTGTAATAAGTACATAAGCGCATTGCCTACCGTGGCACGAACCCTCCAGTTTCAAGTTCGTCCCTCCAGCATTTTTATCATGTGATACATTTCTCGATGTAAATAAATCGAGGGGACGAGGCTTTTTTTTATAGAAAGTGGATTTTTCTGTATTTTTCATGTTAGCCGATTTGGAATAAGTATTAAATTACTGTCTTGTTTTATCATTAAAAAAACAGCACAGCAAATTACTAATTCTTCTTTTTCTACATTTTTTCAGAAGCAGTAATATGCAGAACTGGGAATCAATGCAACAAGCCAACTACGAACACAACTGGTATGGTGGAGTATTTCCTACCATAAAGCGGGAACCTTCAACACAATCCTACACTATGGATCAGCATCATCAGAAATCAAACCCGATGGATACCTACAATTCGCCATCTTCTACACCCCGCACTGAGGGGCTTGATAGTCACAGCTTCTACGAAAATCAGATCTACAATGGTCTGAATAACCTTCACCACCCGCTCGGATTCAATCCGCTCACACCGCCTGGATATCCGAATGCAGTTATGCCCCAATTGAATTTCGGCCAGGATAGCTTGCAGGAAGCGGTGTCTTCAGCAACATCAGCCAGTCATAATCACAAACAAACGGACATATCGCAATCCCTAACCCCTAGCCATACTCCGCCCATGGATGTTACGCCACCAAAGTCACCGAAATCGCTCTTAGGAACGCCCGAAAAGGACCACGAATTGAGTTCGAATTCGAACGATTCGGGAGAAGATACGCGCTTTCTTGAAATCGACAATGACAACAACGACTACGACAAGCCCAAATATAACTCGCACGGCAAGCCCAAAGAATTTAAATGCAAGCAATGCGATTATGTTACCAAGATAAAAGCCGACTTTTGGAAACACGCCCGAGATCACATCAAGCCTGAAAAGCTGCTCGAATGCCATTTCTGTCCGTTCGTAACAGAACTGAAGCATCATCTTGAATATCATATCCGGAAGCATAAGAACTCGAAGCCATTTAAATGTGATAAGTGCTCGTACAGTTGTGTGAACAAATCCATGCTCAATTCGCACCTGAAGTCACACTCAACCGTCTACCAGTACCGCTGTGCAAATTGTGATTATGCCACCAAATATTGTCACTCTTTTAAACTTCACTTAAGGAAATACACGCATCAACCAGGTGTAGTCCTAAACGAAGACGGAACACCAAATCCAATGGTTATTATAGACGTCTACGGAACAAGACGTGGTCCCAAAATGAAGTCCAGCAGTGGTAGAGAGGGTAGAACCAGTTCAAAATCAACTAGGCAAGAATTAAGAAATTCCAATCCACCGACTCAATCGACAACTGTAACGCAATCCCGAGTGCCACCAGTAATGAATAGCCATCCGTCTTCGGGCATGATGTCCAATCTCTTACCGAATACATTAGCCAACATGCTCCAGCAAAGCGGAAATCTGCCGTTTTTCCCGTACTTAAATCTGAACCTGCAGATGCTAGCCGCTCAGCAGCAAGCAGTTCTCGCACAACTCTCCCCAAATCTGGGGGGCGATCTACAATCTTGGGACAACGATAATCAAACCGATGACAAGACAATCCATTACGATTCGGAAACTGAAGATTTCGATTGCAATCCCATTAGTCATAGTGCCATGGATCTTTCACAAGCGTCACCTGTGAAAACTACTCCATTACCGGAAAGCAGTAGTAGTGCTCAAAGTAATCCACTTAGAGTTCCTGTCCAGACAAGTGGGACTGCCACTCCGCTTATCTCGACATCGAAGACGCACAGGCGAAAAGGACGGGCCTTTAAACTAGACGCTACCAACAATTCAGACGACGAGACTCCAACAGTTCTCCATGCGAAATTGACGCTTGGCGATTTTGAAGAAAACAGACAAACCAGAAGTCCAGATTGTCTTGCAACAGCAAATAATCAGGAGGATACCAAACCAAATATCACATCATCCGAAAGAACAGCAACTATGTCGACCAACGAAGATACACCTAGAATAAGTCCCAGGGATACATACGAGTGCAAGTACTGCGGGATCTACTTCCGGGACGCTGTCCTCCACACGATACACATGGGATACCACAGCTGCGACGATGAATTCAAGTGCAACATGTGTGGTGAGAAATGCGGTGACCGGCTCACATTTTTCGTTCATATTGCCCGGTTTCCTCACTCATAAGTTCGCGTAGTAAATACGAAAATATTATTAACAAACCCCGTAACCTTAAGGACAAATATTTATTTCCAAAAGAATTTTAAATTTGTTTTTAGAATTAAGAAACAAGCTATTCATGAATTCAAGTTATTAGAATGTACAGGGTGCCAGGGTACGGGAAAGATTCAGACAAATAGCAATATAGAAATTACATTACTTACAAGAACGTGATTCAGAACAACGAATTAAGAGGCGTAGTGTAGTCCTGAATTGACTCGAAATTAAGACGAGTCTCGATCTTGCAGTAGAATCGTTCGTATAATTTTTAATCAGCCTGTACCCTCAGTAATAAAATTTCACTGTACCATTTTCAAGCTCTGCAGTGAAATTCTGGCTTAACACAAGTTCCTCACTGGGAATTCAATCGAGTACTCACCCTTAGAATCGATCAAAAAACCAGCTGAATATCGAACTCTAGTCCAATAGCATAACAGAATCTCTCTGCAGATTGAAAGTAGCCTCTAGTCTCTTTTGGATAGGATGTAATCGAATTGTATAGGAAAATCTCAGGAAATAAATTTCTTATTTTTTTTATTTAAGGCTGCTTTCATTTGCCAATTAAAATAAAAAATTGCGAAAGGATTAATTTAAATTAAAAAAAAAACCAAAGTATAAAATTCTATTTTGTAAGTACTTATATAATAATGTGGTTGGATATTTATTTATTCCTTAAATGGATATTTATTATTAATTAAATTGTCTTGAATTCGTATCTAATCATTATTAAATTTAAAGTAAAACAAAAGTATTATTAATAGAAAACATATAAAACTTATGTACTATGTTGTCTAGGAACAAGAAGCGATATTTGATTTTTCTAATAAAATTGCAATTTTATATAAAATATATAAAACAAAAACAGAATTTAAAATCTTTTTTATTCATAAGTGCGAAAATATTAAAAATTATGCACCTATAAGAAATTCCGCTTGAAAGGATTCAATAAAAATGCAGTTACAAAATTTTTTATGAAGGAATCTTTGAGTACTAAAGTTTCAAACAACTGATTTTTAATGAACAATATTGGTTTTAGCGCGTATTACAACATAAAATAATACTTTCTATAAATTAAAAAATTTATATACCACGAGTTGGTAAAAAGATTATCTGTAGCGGCTGGAAAATACGTCCACAGTGAATTGCTCTGCTAGAATGTTGCGAAACACTCCACGAATGCACTATGCTGCGATTTGTTTACAGTTTGGCAAATTTAACCTATTACTGTCTCTCTCACACCAATGTCTAAATTGCATATATAACTCTATACATATGTGCCTCTTCATTTGTGTTTTTGCCACTTTTCGGCGCCAAAACTAGCCAATCTCATAACAGCATAAAACCGGCTACAGACTTATCGCGTTTCGCCTATTTCGCGCCATTCGCGTCTTTCTCGTGTAGAGATTTTTCGCGTTTCCTTATTCGTGAGTTTCCTCTACTGGAGGCGGTTTTTTGACGACATCAAAGGGTTTTGCTTGACGAGAAAGTAACGAAAAATGTGCGAGAAGATTTTTTCGTGACTTTCTCGCGAGTTTCTTGTTTTGCGTGGTATTAACAGTTTGAATTCTCTGGTTTAGTTTAGAAGCACTTTTGAAATGAGTTGGACCGACTGCGAAGTGTTAAATTTAATAGACAAAAACGGAAAACTTGCGAATTGTGTGTACAATGTTTTCTCGTGTTCTCGTGAGTTTCTTGTGTTTCGTGAAGCAAAACGAAAAACTCGCGAAATGTAAAAAACAAGAAAAGAAGGAGAAGGATCACTTATTCTGGATAGCGCCTTCTATTCTCTGTGTTCAAATGGTGGTCCACATAGGAATTGGCTATTACTCTATTAAGTTAATAATCATAGACTATTGATAATCGAAGGTTTTTTTTAATTACGTTTGGGTGTCCTCCAAAAAAAATACGGTGCCCTGCATAATTAAAGAATGATATTACTCTGCTTACACGGTGCATCCGCAATAACAGACACATTTATATTAGTTGAAGCAAATTATCAGTTAATAAATGCAAATGACACAACCTAAAACCAAAGTATAACCGGTGATTACGACCGGAAAAAAAATCCCAACAAAAAATCACTACACACCCTTCGAGAACATGAACGTCAACAAGGGTAAATTCGTATTTAAAAATAGAAATGGTTTTCCGCATAACGCGACAAAACTTATGGACCGAATTCCCCGACTATCCCGGAAAAGCAAGAAGTAACTGCCTGGAAGCATTTTAATGACCCGACTTGAATCTTTGACCCGAAAACGACAACACACTTTTCTAAGACTCGTGTAGCCCATAAGGATGAAGAAATTTTGAACTTCTGGTCGCAAACAGACATGAATCATCTTATCCGTATAGCGAGCGCATAAGGACTCATCGTGAACGACCCTTGCTATGCACCTAAAATGGGAAGAATTTGAAAAATTGTGTCTTATGCCCGAATGCGTGGCATTGTGATCCATAGTGGACCCAATAGTGGCCGATGTTGTATACGATAAATCTTAAGTTCTGCAGCTTGTCGGGATGCGAGCGATCCTTCAAACCCTCGTTGATTTCTTCTTTAGGTTGTGCGTGCCCGGGGCCAAACGACGATCCCTCTTAAGGTCTTAAGTGATCTTGAGATCGAGGAAGCGTGGATAATTGAAAATCTGCGATCGACACGCGCTCTTGTGGTCAAAGGTCCTTTTTCACGGGACAGCGTAATTTCGGGGATATTTTTTTACGAGTTGATGATGTGAAAAAGATCAATCGGAGGGTTTGTTTGGTGAAATAAAGAGATCTTAACGAGGTGGATAAGTTCAAAGCGCTTTAGAAAATGCGCAAGATAGTTTCTGCACCCGCGTAAGATATACTATCCGAGAAATATCGGGGAACATGTAATTAAGGGTCGAACCGCTATTCCATGGTTTGATTTGCAACACTTATCGTCCGAGATATTTTTGTAGAAGCCCGTATGTAACTGACCAATCCTTAAAATGTGCGCAGCTTGTATCGTTTCGCCATTTTCCCAAACGACATCCCTCCAGCCGGGATATGTTTTCATTTATTTCATCGTTTATTGCTCCAGGACCTAATGCTCATTTAGAAAAACAAAAACAGAACTGATATGCCCTTACCGTCGTCGACCCCTGCCAGCTTGCTACATCCGACATTTTTAGCAGAAATGACGAGGGTGAGTTTTAATCAAGCGCGATCCCACCCACTAGAAGTTCACATAAAGACGGTAAAAAGGATATGCGAGGGTTGCAAGGCAATGGTTTTTTTTTATTATCTCGCAGTTATTTCAGAGGGGTCATCTTGTATTTTAAGGCAAAAATTTTGTTTTCCCATCACAGCGAGGATGCTTGCATCGATCGAAATTGGTAGGTCTGTTTCTTGTTTTGGTGGCCTGTGAAAGTACGTTTTGCAAGAAAGATTTACCGATTTTATGTTTTTGAGAAAAAAAAAGTGAAAATATGCAGTTGTTGGCTATTTTACCCGCACTGAATTTTTACTCGGTTTTATGTGTATCCCTTTTTGGTAACAGCTGTTCTCGAGAATTGATGGTGTGTGCAGGACAAGGATCTGAGTTAACTCGACCTAAAGGTTTTGCAAGGAGCGGGGTATTGTGAATATGTTGCCTCAGATGGTAATTGTGGCGACAGTTGGTGCGGGCAATGGAAACTTATTTGGAATAAAAGGACCGACCCTTATTGATAGGGTTTTATACGAAAGGATTACACTTAATGTAACATCACCACCAAATTGCTTAAAATTCATCACCTGTACTCCGATTTTGATTCTTTGAGGTTCACCTGCTTTCTTTCTATTGTCCGAATCACTGAAAATGATGTTGCGAATTTTATGTTGAATAAAAGGATCATTCGAATTTTTTAACACAAAACACCCTTCGTAAAGTGATCATTTTTCAATGCAATGTTCTGGTGGGGCAGGAAACGGGTGGGTACAGGTAAATTAAAAAGAGTGCAACTTTGAGCTATTCGAATGTATTTTTTTTAAATTTGAAATGATTCCATTGCGTTCGGCAGAATGATTCACTGATTTATTTAAAAGGTCTTATTTCCACTCGATGTATGTAGATGCATCCTTTAGGTTGTTATCAGTTTTTCTAATTATTTTTATAATATTTCAGTGAATTTTGTTGATTTTCCTCATTTCTATTAACCTTTCTGCGACTTTTTGAATTAAAACATGTGAAAATTTCCAGAAGCAACATAGCTAAATTGTACTGCAAAAAAAATTAAAACGTTTTCCAGTGGTCGTTGAATTTTACCCTTATCGAACTTACCCTATTGCGAAATTACGAGTACTTACATCATCCATGCTCAAAAATTAAACAAACAAATGTATCTACTAATAAAACTATAGATATCATTTCAATAGATAATAATAAAAAAGATCTTCTCATCACCTCATTCTCTCCGGCAATTTTGTGCTGCAGCTCCGTACAATTCAATCTTAATTTTTTTTTAATAAATACTTATACTTCTACATATATACCAAGTTTCAATTTTCTTGCGCAAGCCGTTGCTAAGACGTCTTCGAAGGGTTTCTGAGCATCGTGTCTTAAATGGTATTCGGTAACGATGGAAACAAATAGTTTAAAAAAAAAGAGTTCGGGGAAAATGTTTTTGTGTATAGCTTCATGATAAACATGATTCAATAGTTTTGAGTTTAGTTGTGAGCTTAGTCTTAATGTGAATCAAGAACGACATAAGGAAGTCTATAGTTTATTCTAGGTTACTACGTTATTCTAGCTTTCCAAGTCCATAGCGAAGCGAGTACCCAGCGTAAGCTGCTGCTTCCTTTCCAGGGTAGACAGTTACTAGCAACTAGATATGACCGCGTTACGTTAATGGCTTCAATTGGCCTTCTCACAGATAAGGCTAGCACCTGATCCAGCGCAGAGACTCTTCTTGAGAACGCATCCGCAGTCTCGTCACCCAGAATCCAGCTCTGGCGGAACCCTACATACTGCTTCCAGCAGTGATCTTATCTTAAGTCTCTTTCATGTGGCTGATCTGCCCCCCATCCTGCTCTGCTCATTGTATCCAGAAACAGTAGTCTATCGCAGTAGCCAATGTCTTAGAATGATTAGAAACAAGGCAAAGATGGTTGGTACTATTCAATGAAATTGTCAAAATGTAATTGATATTGCAAAACTGAATTCGATGTTTTCAAAAAAATTTAACTCAAAAAATTGGAAAAGGGAACAATACTCGAAATACTTCGCTCGGCAATCGTTGGGCGAACTAGTCAAAATAGGATACGACCACATCCTGTAACCGAATCGTGCAGATACCTACTTTCAATATCGTGTTGATAAAATTCGAGAAAAAAATCTCAACTAAAAGAAAAATCCGCACAAAAAATTCGTTGTCACCTGTTTTTCCACGAGGCATCTTTCCTTCTTAAGTCGTCTTTTCAAAAAAAGGAAACCCCATAAGTCGAGATTATTTTTTTACCTGTCTTACCCTGAAATCGAATCCTCAGTTTGACCCTTATCGCTCGACTGACAAAAGGTCGAGTAAAAAACGATACCGTATTTTGCGGTCCAAGATTAGTTCATTTGCACTCTGATAAACTTGCTAACAAGCAGCAAAACTCGGTTTTTGCACAATCAAGAAGAAAAAACATCCCCTCATTGATCTCTGATCGCAACAAATTCACCCCAATGTTTTCAATTTTTTTTTAGACAAAATTTGAAAGGTTGCGTAACAGTTCCACTAAAAAAACCGTCAAAATCCACGGAGGGTTGGTTTTTTTCTCAATTCAAGTGTCGGGAATTCGTTTTTTATAGCAAGCAAGCACTTTGCGCAAGCAACAAGTTTTCGGGCGGGATCAAGTGGGGTTAATCAGGTTATACGTATGTTTTTTTCCCTTCGTGTACCATCAATTAAGGGATCGTGAAATGTTGGAATCAATTTTTTATTGGACCGCGCAATGAAGGGCGTTTTTTATATGAGTCGAGCGCGATAAGTCAATCAGGGGTTCGAGTGATGGAATATGTAATGTAAGGGAGGTTTTTGTCGTCGTGTTATTGATAGGGTCGACGATATATTGGAATTGTTTTTTTTTAAATGGATACCTATTTAGAGCGATTTAAACCAATGAAGAAGGGTTGATGAAGTTCACTACTTGTACATAAGAGTTAGTTTAAGTTTCTTTGTGGGCACAACGGCCAAATGTTTTTCTAAGGGGTGTTTAATACGTTTTGTGATGCTCCAGCTGAAACGTGCACCATGGAATATTTAGAAAAAGGGAAAGTGCGACGATAGTCGTTGGTTTCCAGAAGACATCGATTCCTTTCCATCACTGGATAAATAGATTTTGTGAAATGCACACTTACCGCTTCATCGACCAGAACTTCACCCTGCACACCCTCGCTTTTTTCGCTGTACCGCAAGTATTTTTATGCTATAAATACGCCGAACCCTCCAGAAAAGGACATTTTTGAAACACTCAGGAAGCATATGCATCGGGTGGATGTAGATGATATTCATTTCAGCATAAATGTTTTTTTTTTCTTGATTTTGTCCCATTTCTGTTGATCCTGTTTTATTCCCTAGCGACACTTTGAATGTAACCTCCTCACCTTTCTTTCCTGATTTTTCCTCTTTTCAAATCACTGGAAAAGACCTCAAGATGCGGTCCAAAATTTGTTTTCCTATACGCGAGGAGGAGGAGGTATGAGGTATACATATAAGCGAACGCGGTCGAAAAGTAATGGTCGTGATGGTGTGGCATGAGTTTTAAATTTTCAATTGATTTGGCTCGTGGTCGCCGGTTTTGTTGAGAATCTTTTAATAGGCAAAGGCGGCTGTGAAGATTGTATTGAGTATTTTTTTTTGTGTCACATATGAGGGTGATATGTTTTGAGTCGACCTCTATTTAGCCGTGGTCCGGGCTCTTGTTAAGTGTCCGTTATAAAGTGAGCTAGAATTTTGATGATCAAGCAAAATCCTAACAAATTATTCCAGCTTTGAAGGGATATCAACTATAAATCATAAAGTTTTGCCATTAGCTATGGCCTTTCAATTTTCAATGGTCACAATGACGGCCGTAAGTGCTAACAAATTACAAATTGAAGACTAGTTTGGCTCAATTTTGAGGAAATATTTTAAAAATTCAGTTTAACTCTGTTACATGTTCTAGATGTACATAGGTGGAGCATAAAACTAATGACCTATGGCAATATAATGAGTTATTGTTAAAATTGAACGAAAAACGTACTTAACTTCTGAAAACACATAAGCAATTGAAAGCACTCTTTTAAATAATCAAAAGTGATTTCAAATAGAATAAAAAAGGAAATCAGTATCTGCGCATACCTATATATTAGTTTCAATCGTTGATTACACAATCTTCGACCTCATTATGACTGCAAATATTCGCTGTCTTTAATGGAAAGTTGTGTTGATTTCTTCAATTGCTTGAATAACAACATAAGATCAAGTTGCAGGGTATGTTTTAACACAGGATCTGCCCTTAAACACCTAACTTGCCTTGAAAGGATTTCTAAACTTGGTCTGATGTTAACTTAACTAGTAGTAGTATCAAAATTTGAACTGCATATGTGGCAACAGAACACAAAAAAATTTTACCCTTAAATACAAGCTGTAAGCGTTGGGAACGCGACTCGGACCGAGCGTTAAAAGTGCAGAAAGCGCAATTCAGACAGGGGCCTTAAGGGCTCATATCACCCTGAAAATCGATTTTTTTTTACAAATTCTTATGTCTTATACTTTCAAGAATTATAAAAAAAAATTGAATTTAAAAAATTCCACTCCATTTCAAAGTTATAGCACTAAATGTGACCATACATCGGTTTAAAGCGGCTTCCTCGCTATATGCCGCGCCACTCTCAACAGCAGCGTTTAGCATACATATATTTTTTCGCAGCCGAGTGTCATAGAAAACAAGGTCATTCATAGGACCATCTGTGAAAAACACGAAGATAAAAGAGGAAGAAAGCGTACAGTACGAAGCTGGAATGGGGACTAGCCATAAGTTAACGTTTTACCTATCAAAAACTTTAAACGCATTTTTCTCGAAACTATGTTTTTGGGCATGGTCGGCACGATAGCTCAGTCAGTTTTCAATATTTTTCAACTTTTTTTTTTTAAATTTTGATAAATGTTTTCTCTATAGTCTATCGAGAGCTTTTTTTAATTTTTTGCTTGTAACTTTTTTTTATAAACAAATTTTTCTTTAAAAAACTGATTACTAAAGTTTGAAATACTGTATACTGTAACTTATTTATTTTTTAAAAAAAAATTAAAATTTCCTCCGATAGACTATAACTAATACATTCTTTTACAAGATTCTTTTTCATTTTTGCAAATTGAATTATTTTTAGTGAAGTTATGATGCCGACCAGCAGGCGCCATGGTTTTCATAAGTAGTCCATTTATACCAGTAAAAAACAATGTTAATATTAAAAAACAACAAAATTTTTTCATTCTATAGTTGAATATATAATAAGAAATGTGAACTCAACAATTAAATTTTTTTTCCACCATATAACCTTCACAATAATTTTTCAAATTTACTCGATTTTCATGGCGTTCAGGGTTATATGAGGCCATAAATTACACAAAACTTTCTTTAATTGACTAAAAGAAGTATGTACATGTTGCATCAATTAAGTTTAAGGATGAATGTCCATGTTGATTTACTGGCTCTGCTTTGGTTCAGAAAATAGTGAAAGCTTTGCACCTTTCACTTCACACTATCGTATAAAGCAAATTATTCTTAACTACCTTATTGTTAAAACGATGGACATTTAATAAAATCCGCTAAACAATTCAAAATTATATTGACCACTGATCATCTGCCGTTTAAGATGAATGAAAAAAAAGTCTAACAATAACTCGAGGTTGTCACGCTTTTCATCGTTTATACAGACTTTTTATCTCCATGCACATCGATATATCTTTCGGGTCATATTAGCTATATACAACTATAACTGCTCATACAGGACAAACTCTCTAGATAGTCCGGCCGTTTGGTGCCCGATGCAGTCAAACGCGATGTCCTCTTTTAGGTCATCCGAAGTAGCTGAATGGATATGTCCTTTGATAATAATAATAAAAAAAAAAATACTTTCAATGTCCAGATCAACAAAAAATGAACTCGGTTTAAGGTTTGGTAAGCTGACCCTAAGTTCCCTTCTAACACACCCAATCCGAGGTTCGTTGGTACCTTTTTGCGGGTGAATGTGCGCTACCGTCAACATCTTAGCCTTGCCATTATTCTCCAACTCGAGGATATTTTACGGCACTAAGATTTTGTAGGTACTAGATTTTGAATTTCCGCTTTTGTCCAATGACAGGATAATAGATGAGGAACTGGGCCGATAGTTTGAATATTCTTTAAGACGTTCTTATTGCTTCCTTCGAACAGATGCTTATGAATAGAAAGCGGTTTTAGAGAGAATCTTGCCAGGATCTGATAAATTTTTATTCGATTTGTGACCAATTGTTTGTTTTTGTGAAATAAATAGTTTGATTTCAAAGTTTGATAGTTGTTTCCATTGCTTCCAACAAAGTCACAGGCCGACTTACGCCTACCAACTCTAAGATAGTTGATTCGACTCACTACTCAGCAAAGAATTTGGAGAATATTCACCAAAGGTGAAGACAAATCAAATGTTGTTGTATAGTACGGGTTCACCCAAAGTTCAAGAAACCTTGACATAAAGAGATATTCAATTTATTTATTTCTTATACCTATATATAACCCTTCGATTTATTGAGACTGTAGTCATTCGTTACTACTACTACATTATGTTTTTTATTCGAATATATTCACTAATATTTTCATCGAAATCAATTCATCTGAGACTTAAAACCAATTCTTTGGATACATGCATTAATTTACGAATCGTTTATTTGATATAGAAACGATTGGCTTTACGTTCACCAAATTAAGTATATAGCGACTTCTTTGCATTCACTTTTGTGAAGATTAAGGCCGAAATACACGATCATTCTTGTATGTCATGCATGCATGAATATTTGAATTTTTCATGCCATTATGCCATCATGCAGCCCCATACACGAGAGATTTTCGAGAAAAATTCAAATATTCGTGCATGCATGACATACAAAAATGATAGTGTATGGTGCCCTTTACGTAAATCATTTTTAAATCGTAAGAAGTAATCATCAAGTGGATATGAACTACAGCTAGAGACAATTTTGAGTAGCAGGTGAATGTACTTTTGAATTATTTTCGTTTAAAAAAAGTGCTGACCTAGAAGCAAGATGTTGTTATATTAGGAATAACTATTAGACAATTTGATTTAAAAGAAGGTATGAAAAATGGCTAATAACCTCCAATACGAAGGGAAATGCAGAAACGTTTGGTTTTTACATCACGCAGATATAACTTATCTTGTGCAAATCTACAGTCCGAATATAAGGGCTTAAGTCAATAATTCTCCATAAATCACCTTCTATTTCTTCGGTCCGTTAAAACCAGTAAAAGAAAATCCTGAACGGGCGAAAAAAATCAAAAGTGTCCACAATTAAGGATGCAGTTACGAATGGCCTACTCGATGTTAATGCGTCGACGATTCGAGGGAGAAAAAACCTCCCTCACCGGTCGAGGATATATGGAAGCAGCAACTGTTCGGACAAGGATCGAACGATTTTTTACTGGACACAAGAAACACACCGTTTTCCGAATGCCCAAAATAAAATGAAATGTTCGATTCCAACTTTTAACCAGAAAAAATCACTGACCCCGCTGCAACATCCTGAATTGAGGATCGATTTTGTTTGCGTGAATGGGAAATCAGAGACAAAGTGAGGCCTATCGGGACCCGTGGCAAAGTCCCGGAGGCAGATGTTTTGTGGTGGTCGCATGCTCGACGAGTGTCCACCAACAATGCAAATAGTCGAGATTGGAAAATACAGGACCTACGGTGCCGATTAGAGAACGCTATGAAAATGAAGATCAGCCGTTCGTCGGTCTGATTCATTTTCATTGTTGTCCATCAGGACCCAAAGTATAACCGAAAATTGAAGTAAATGTGCAGAATTTATCCCTTTTTGGGTAAAGGATTCCGAGATTCGACGGCGACAGAACCTTGCTTCCCAGTCTAGAATATCGCTCTAATGTCTGTCTGTCTGTCTATCTAAGCTAAGAACATTCTCGAGGATCGATGAAAATCAAAAATTGTCGACAGGTGTACATTATCACGTCGTTAAAAAAAAGATATGCAGAACAGACAGACCCTTGCCGAGACAACGACAGGATATACCAGTACCTAGTCCTGATGAGCGTGACATTTTCATTTCGGAGATGATTTCTTTAAGCCATTGTCTGCGGATTGAGATATGGTTTTAATCCGTAGTTGACACGAAAATTTTCAACGTAACAGGATTACGTTCTTTGCATCCTTAAGTAGCTCTTCTCGTTAGTTATCTTGTATGGATCGGCTTGAATGATTAGCGTTAAATTGGAGAGCCTTAGAAAAGGTTCTGTTTGGACCACATCTTAACATAAAGTTTCAGAGGTATCTACTTTTAAGTCATCGGAGTAGCATGGCTTATATTATTCGTGCAAGTACCGGACTAGCAACTTTCGGTCGGCCGACAGTCTAGTTCAGTAGCTCATAACTACGTAGTCATACAGAAGTGCGACTACTAACCGATTCGAGATCGTATCGACTGAAGACTTTACTGGCCGATAATTTTTAGCGACCTTAAGATAATTCACCGTGACCAGTTTAATTCGGGTAATACTCTTAGTCCTCCAGAAATTGTTTTATAGTTATCTTTCGTTTCGTAGCAAAAAGTGTGAACAAACCCCGTCAACTAACTCTCTGGCGGCTTATCCTTTTTTCAGGCAAATTTTCACCAAATTTTTACCCTTCATAAAACGAAGAAATGCCCTTTAAACAGTTCAAGGAAAATATGCGCTGAATAGATTGGGAAAATGGTTTTATTGCACTTTTTACCCTTACAGACTTGAAAATGTTTGTCTAGTTCTGAAGGGATCGCAACCACCCTAATTGCATGAACTTATTTCAAACTTTTTTGGTTCAATTTTTGTTATTGTTTGAGTAGGTACTTATTCTAACTCTTAAGATGTTCGGCTCTGTCAGCTTCTCAGGATGACCATAATCAACTTAAATTGTAGGTAGGCGGTGCATATTTGTTTTTCGGCGGCGAACATGACTAAATTTTGGGTTACAGTTAAAGTGGACCTACAAAGTTAATTTCAAGGATTAGCCCACTTTTAGTAGCCCAGACTTGAGATAACAGTTCGAATACTTTTTCTTAGTTTTTCGGGAAAACTGAGATATGCAGTGCAATCAAAATTTTTTTGAGTTCTGCAACTTACCCAAACTGTAGTCTAGAAGGATTTAGTAAAATCCCTTTATCACTGCTACTATTGCCTCTGCGAGGCATAGAGCAGAAAACGTCAAGAGGCTGAGATAAGTCTGTTCTTTTTGCATGAAATTTCTGCACTTTTTTGCACTCGATTTTCTAAACAGCCTTTGACGTCAAATCAATGACACAAACTCAACCTCAAATAGTGTTCTTGTTCCTTCCCCGCCACTCCCTTTTACACTTTCCTGCACTAGCTCGAGAGCCAGTGGAAAAAGTGTAGAAAGTGTACACTGAAACCGACAAAAAGAACAGACTAACTGTTTCTTTTGAAGCAACAAAATATCAATTTTTAATTTAGTTTAAGGAAGGCCCATGGCTAGAATGGATTCGGACCCACGACTTAAGCTACCGTAACTTTTTTCCTCCAAATCTAATTACTATAATTTGTTAATACAATCTTTGAATTTGGATTTTAACGACCATTCATTGGAGAACTATATCCACGAATTTAGTTTATTAATAACATATGTACATACTCGTATATGAATTACTATTGCTCTCAGTCTCATAGTATATTAAATGATGAGTACCTACGTTAAATATTATTTTTACAATATGTATTTGCAAAAACAGCTGAAACAACCCTTTCCTTTCAAATTTAAATTGTACTTTGAATTCATTTGCATGTAGCTAAAAATAAACTCTTTAACTTGGTTGTAGAGACGACTGTCTGATCTCCATTATTTTAAGTATAGCATAAGCTTGTTTCATAAAGAATTATTATTATTATTATTAGCAAAAACAGCTAAAACGGAAATTATTTTCCTTTTTCAACATTCGCAAATTTATCTTCGTGATTCGAGGCGCAAGCGTGTATTTTTCCTATAAGCACAATAAATTAATAAATTTAAATCTCAAGTGTTAATTAAATTCCTACAAAAAATCCAATCATTTTCCGTGGGCTCGAACCTGTTACGTGTTTCGTTAAGTTTGGCAACTAGCGCCGTTGTTTATATATGGTACTAAACTAGAACTGGTAAAAAACTCCAAGGATATTATTTTAGCAAATATACGAACCTCAGTAGATTAATATCATTTAAGAGCCTTATAAAACCTTGTATATTTACAAAATATTTCAATATTATTTCTATAAATGTACAAAAATACAAAACATTCTTAATTATAATACTTAGCTTACAGACATAATAAGAATTTTACAAAAAAATCTAAAAATATTAAAAATACACGGTCAAATTATTTTCGGTTGATCCCATTGTATCGGCAGAGGACATTAACTCAGTTTTACCATTTTGCCAGCTAAGCTTTTTATTATTTCGAGAGTTTGGACTATCTGCGTTCAGTACTGAATCTCTATCAATTTCAGCGTCGTATATTGGTCCGCCATGGGCAGCCGATGCTCTGGAAACTATACCTTAAAATATAGATGGTCAATTCATAGTAAAAAAAAAAAAAATTATAATTTAAAAAAGTGATTCTTGGTCTTTATCGGAATCACTTTTTAAATAAGAGAATATGAAACTGTTGGAGAATGTAATTTGGGATTTAGCAACATACGTTAATATTCAGTGAAAATTGTATTGGTTACAGTTTTATGGTTGTGGATTCGAATCCTATCTTGGATAGGATTCTATGCTTTTTTTTTTGTTACCAATCTTCCTTATTTTTCAACAATCTCTATTCGCAATTATTCTTTTATATTCCTCTTAACCGGAGCTTATGCGATAATAGACGAACAGTCTATCCCGGGTCAAGAATATGTCTTTCGAAAGAAAAACTCAAACAGTCTTGAATGTGATAATTAACAAACTTACTTCTTACTGTCGCCGTATAGTTTTCCCTTTCGCGTTCTCGCTCACGATGTGCTTCTCGCTCCAAACTAGCTGCCAATATTGTAGATGCACCAGCACTTAAACTACTTCCGGAGCCACCATGTGCATTTATCGGATTCGCGATCGTTACATTATCGCTATTCAGATGATGACCATTCGTTGCCACCTTTTCGTGAGTGACTAAATTCGCCGACGAGACTGTGCTATGAGCCTGACTATGAACTCGATTCCGGGATTTCGGTTTTTTTCGGATTCTTACAATGTAAAATGATAACGCCAAAATGACTACCACAAAAACAGCCACTACAAAACCAAACATCCCCAGGACACTCGATGCCCAGCTAGTTTGAGCCATTGCTACTCCATCCATTGTAATTGCAATTGGAACGGATGCACTTCGTGGCGGTATTCCTGAATCTGTGGCAGTTGCAATCAAATGAATAGTCGACTGATTGAGTGGTTGGTTCGAATGCATCCAAATATTGCCCGACGAATCAATGTCGAATAAATTAGCGTAGAGTCCTTTTAGATTCATTACAAGCCTATCGTTTCGATCACCATCAGCTGCTTCGACATGACCAACAATAACATCGTCCAGTTTGTCGCGGCTTGATTCCATTACCTATCAGAAATTCGGACGTTAATTGTTTATTTAAGTGCCAGGGAAATACTTACTTTGGTGGGCACCGTGAATTCGTAGTGCGACTGGCGGAATCTAGGCTCCCAATCGTTAACGTCGATCACCTCCAGAAGGACTTCTGCCGTAGCATTGGTTAGTCCATCTGTTGCAAAAGCTTCGAAACTATGTTTCGTCAGTTTTTCATAATCTAGTGGCTTCTGTAAAACCAGTTCGCCCAACGCTCCGATAGTGAAGAACTGCGATTGGAATTGATCTGCTATGGAATATTGAATAATTTTCCCTGGCTTGTTTGTCGGGAGCGCTAAAATCCTTGTTCCAATGCTAACGTCCTCGCGAACTCGAACTGCGAACTTTTTCTGCACAAAACTTAACGCACTCATTTCGCTATGCGTTCCTGGCCTCGATAGAGTCACGGTTGCGAACGCATAACGATCAGTATTATCGATTTGAGTGGCCTTTACTACTATTGTAGAGGGATTAACTAGTTCGGATAGTCCCAGAGTCCGTGCAAGGCTTAGTATTCCCGATTTCGAATTAATTTTGAGATAATTGGCTTCTGGCGATTGTACTATCGAATATTGTATTGGTGCGCAAATTCCTTCATCTTGATCGACTGCCTTGATCGGTTCCGGATAGATTTTGATCTCATTGGGACTTTGTTCGGGTAAAAGATCACCACGATACGATTCTCGTAAGAATTTCGGATTTTGATCATCGGCATCGGTTATGATGACACGAAGCAGTGTATCAGAAAATTTCGGTGGAGTTCCCTGATCTTGAGCTCGAAGTCGAACTGTGAAATTTTTTACAGTCTCGTAGTCGAGCGCTTTCTTCAAGACCAGTGTGCCTTCCAACGGATTCAGAAATTGAACATATTCTGAGAACGGTCCATGCAAGATTTGATATTCAACAGTTGAGAATGGTCCTTGCTGATCGTCGTCTACAGCTCTGGCTCCTTGTAAAATTCTCGTTCCCGGAACCGTTACTTCGGATAAACTGAGGGAATAGGGAGCACCAATCCACTGTGGGGCGTTATCATTTACATCTGTTACTCGAACATTTACAGGTATTACAAAACTCTGAAATAAACGAAAATAAATGGCTCATTTTAGTCAAATACGGTTAAGAAATAATGAACGCCTAAAAATTCTAGTCCCATTACTTTTCTAATTGACCTCCTATATAGATTTTAAAACCTTTTCTTTAAGTTAGGTGGAATGGCAATTTATCTCAAAATCAAGTTACATATCTCAACCATTTGAGATTAGGCTTTGAACTATATGCAATACCCCTACTTCCAGCTCAATTTTTGAGGGAAGCGGGTACTTAAACTTGGTACTTATTTATGTAGTCCTAGAAGTAATGACGAAGACGTTGAGTATACGAAAATGGAAACAGTCCTATATTATTGCATATACTCCTATGTAGAGTAGATCACTGTAGTTGTTTTCTGATCCGGTCGAATTATGAAAACTACTCTGAATTTATTTTGTAAGGAAATTAATCGGTTACCTTGGAAGTAAAGCAATATTATCATGTAAAAATGGAAAAGAAGTGCAAGGAGTGTTACCAACGGCATTCACTTATAGCATTTTGATAGAAACTGCACTCCCTGCAAACACACTAATCGCCATTGCGAACGGCTTTCTATAAAAATCGATTCACTATTTTTTCGACAAAGAAAATGTGTTCGTCGTATGCAGACAGGGGCTTTTTTATGCATGCCGCCCAAATGCGAGGGAGTCAATAAACCTTTCTGACGCGGCAGTTCTGAGCAAATCAAGAACTTAATAAATTACGGGGAGTACAACTACGTGCAAATAAAGGGTAATTAGTATTTTCAGTTTGAGGCTTAAATCGTGTTAAGATATAATCAGTAGATATTTTTCAATAATATGTAGTGCAAAACATACGAGAATTTTCACTATTCCGACCACAAATTTTATTCAAAGTTTAGCAAGGTAAGCTAGGAATGAGGTTCAATAGTTTCAAACAAGACGAAATTTGTGTTCTCTTTTACCTACTTTGCATGCGGATTTTGAAAGAACCTATAGTAATCGAAGATCAGTCGACAATATTCTACTACATATATGAAGCATATTAATAGAGCATTATGAATAACAGCACGATAAATTAACATCCAATCCCCAGAAATTTTTTAAAACCGGTCGAAGAAATACTAAAGAAGTAGTCAACGCCTGGTTCGAGCTATCGCGAAGAATTGCGCAGTAAAAGAAGGGTCCTTATATGGGTCCTTAATTGAAAATCATATTGGGATAAGCCAGTTATAATAAATATTTTAATTTGCTCATGGTTGAAGCTAGTCAATATTACCACAAAAAAATGGAAAAAAAATTATTATTTAATAAAAACGTAAAAATAAAATAATATTTTCGATCTAAATCGGTTCCGCTTTGATTATTGAGCAGATAACGTAATGTACTATCTGTTAACTGAACACCAACTTACCGGATCACTTGAGTGCCTTCGATCACAGATCACATCGACATAAATCGACGCAGGACCCTTAACACCTTCCTTATCTAGCGCTGTAATAAGGACTAAATTTTTGGTGCCCGACGCTATCTCCACTGGTGCATCTTTTTCGCGTAACGATAAATTAATGTCGCCAATTTCATCGTCATCAGTTGGATTTCCATTTACTCGTAATTTTCCGATTATCGAGCCCACCGTCATATCTTCGCTCGCTAGAAAACTTTCGGCTGAGCCACCGCCTTCGAGGTAGCATCTGGAGTCGAGTATCGCACTTTGAACTGAAATTAACAAAAAAAATTACTAAATTAGATTAATATTTAACAAATTCCATATAATCATTACTAAATGATGTCTAGAGAGAGTTTTTTAAGCTTTCTATAGCGAGTTTCATGCTCTATCCATGCTCTATTTAGTAAACATTAGTTTTTGAACATTGTTCGTTGGGAGCTCATTACATAGTGCATTCGCTCAACATAAGCAGACAACTTATTCATAAATTGAAATTGGTGGAGTTGTTTAATAAATAATAAGACGTTGCACAACTTCACACATTTTTTTAACTATGTATTACATTATATCAATTTAAATTATAATAAATTATACGACCTGTGCTCTATTATGGTGGAGACAAGCAGATTAACGTGAACATCCGAACAATCAGTTAACGCATTCGAAAGAAAGGTCCTTCGAAAAATGTTGCAGCCTGTGACTAGCGAATAAGATACAACCATGAGTTGTATCAACTCTACGAGGAGCCAGAAGTATTTGAAAAGCGTTCTGGTCGAGGAGATCCATTTTAAAAAGGGTCCCAGTTGCGTCAATATTTGTGCGGCCATTTTTAACATAAATTATAGTTCTCTCAATTGCTGATCCGGATTAAAAAGGATCAAAGTAATTAAACTTTTTTTTAGAAAAATTTGCGAAATGAATTAAATTAATTTTTTATCGCAATTAAAAGCAAAACTCTCTTCACGTACAAGAAAAAATTAAGTTTTTATTAGAATAATAATAAATATTTAATTTCCACCTCCATCCTTAATCGCTTTGAATGAAAATGAAATGTTTTTATAGCAGTTTTGAAATACCTACGTATTTCGTCGTATATCCAAAAAATTATTATATAATTTGCGTGTCTTATCCTACTTCTATTTGAATTAGAACTTTAAGTAACTAGGACATACTGTAATGGGTTCATTCCGAATGACTGAAGTTAATCGATTTCTTTTCACATACCTGCTTAGTACGGGTTCAATGTAGCATATTTCCTCCTCCTGGTGTGCATACGACAACAAAATGTCCAAATTCAATTACAGAGTGACTCAGTGCCTTCTGCTACAAAATACTTAATAAATTGGTATATCCGAGGGTGTTCAATATTCACCTTCCGTCTTCCGAAACATTAATAAATCGGTAAAGTAAATTAGCTCTTTGCATATACAAAATGTGAAACACAAGAACGTTCTTTCTGGTCAACGAACTTCGTGACCAAACTAACAGAGTATTTTATAGGCAACCCTTCACTAAGCACACGGCATCATTAAAAGGACATTACACCCCTCGTCGTTTTTCTAGAACCTTAGACTCGGTAATAATAATTGCAGAACAAGTGGAACTCAATGGCTACTTTTGGCTCATCATTAGATCACCGCTTACCTGTTGAATCAGAGGAAATTAACAAGAATTCGTTTTGTGATATACGTTTTATGTTTCGCGGAAAGGCAATTCTTCGCCATTGTCCATTCGTCAATTATTTAACACAGTACCAGGCAAGAATAGCTACACTGTACACATATGCAGCGAGACAGGTGATTCGGTTGAGTCAGGTGAAACTCTAGCACGTCTACCGAACCTTCTTTACCATCTACCTGTAGAAGTATACACACTACTCGACTGCTTGTAAAAAATAATTTGGAAACTCTTCATCCGTGAATCCTATCCTGGGGACTCAGTGCTAAGTTGCGTCGTCATGCGGTGTTCACTGACCCATCCATTTTCATTCCATCATCTTCGGCATAGTCTGTTTGGTTGGCGTTGTTCTTTGACAAGACACCTCCAAATTATTAAAAAGTGAAATTCGTTTTTGGGATTCGTTATACTAGTCCGAAAACTTTTCCTTTTCATGATACCTTGCATAATACCTGATTTCCATGTGTAGGTGTAGTTAGGAAAAGAAGATGACATAGTCCGATGGAAACTGAGATTTGTAGATATCGTTATTTTGTCGAAACTATGAGGCCATACATTGGTTAAAGCAGTTATAACTTACATTATAAGCTTATGCAAGTACGTTTTTAATGTGTAAGACATATTCGAAAACATCGGTGATTACTTCAATGTTTGCAATTAGTTTGACTAGGAGGAGTTGCGAAGCAACCTGACTATGTGATTAGCAAATGAACAAGTCAAGTGAAGTGAATAGAGGTAACGAACTTACACTGGTGTACTTATTAAATCCGTTTGTTTGAAATTATTTACCAGACTGGGTTCTACGTTGGACTAGGAATTGAAATTTAGCAATCATTACCATCTTCTATATTCTATAGCGCTACAAACCAAGTTCTGTCCCTCTTCATTTTTCATTGCATTCTACTGAATTTAGGAGTTATAGTTATGTATTAGTTGATCTCGAGTTATAATGAACTCACCGTCAGTACTAGTCCACTGTTCATTCTTAAGCTCTTGAGTCAGAACTTTACAAATAGGTCATCATGAACGAGTGTTTGATTAAAGCGATTCATCTGCAGTGTATCCAATATCCATACTTGCTGGAGATGGGAAATAATAGATATTATCTCCGGTACGATACGACCACATTGATATTAATACAGATGTTTTGAATTTCAACAAACCTGCTCAGTGAGATGGTGGATTTTCCTTAGGTTTATCTCATGAATCAATCTCAGTTTTAATTTGTTATTTGATTATCGCTTTTTTGTCTTCTTCACTCATAGTTTTCATGCCCACACTAAAACAACGTGGGTACTCCACAAACATTTGCTTAAGGGGTGGGGTTATGCCACTCTAGAGGCTGAAAAATAGGCCTTTATCGGAATTTTTTTCAGAAAAACTACAAAATAAATCGATATTGCAAAAATGGATATTAATAATACATGTTATTGACTACGTACAGTAATTTTTTTTAAAATTCAAAATGGCGGCTGCGTAGCACTTTCGCGATGACGTCTCCGTTTTTCAAGGGTCTATGGCCGGAAACCTAGTGCCTGTACTTTTTGAACTATGATAAGCTAATAAATTGATTTCGATTACATGTAACAACAATAACATATAACAACAACATATAACAATAGCCACAAGAGTACGTAGGATTTTTTCGATATTTTGATTTTTAGCCAAATGGCGCACTTCTAAAGTGAAAAGTGTGAAATTTGCCTAAAAAATCGTCAGAAAATTGTTAATAACAAATGAACTATGCAATATAAAAAAAAAATCCTACGTACTCTGATGGACAATATAGTTTTAAAGATATATAAAAATTTCAAGTGAATCGGTTGAAATTTGTCTGAGTTGTTTCCGGCCAGCTTGAAAAATGTAGTTTTGAGATAAACGCGTTTGAAGTTTTCAGTATGTAGAAAATCATAAGTAATTGTGCAATATGCCTTATACTAAAATCGAAAACCGAGTTATTAGAGACTTTTATCGGTCAATATCTTTTAGGACAGCATTTGTGAGGTTCTAGGGGACCATTTAAAATAATAAAAAAAATCGATTTCCCCAAAACTCTAGAGTGGCATAACCCCTTAATTTAGTGTTAGTAGTCTCGTGTGATTTCTTGTTTTTTCGGACATACATACATACATACGTCCTCCCAAAATACTTCATCATTAAAATACGCGATCAGCTTCATCATCTATTCCTCGCTAGAATTTATTCACTCCCCGTGGCTGCTCATCTAGATTCTGAGTTATTTTCAATTTCTTGTCTCTATTGTTCTTGACTCTCAATCACTATCTCGGACTGCCCACAGATAGTCCATATGACTCAGGGCATCAAAGGAAAGACCTTTCACGATATACCCATGCTAGAATTATCGGACAGTTCTTTAATCCTGTACAACACAACAGAATCAAATAATTGGATTTTGGATCATTGATTCATCGGACACCGATATAATGTTATAGGTTCATGACTCTAGTTTAATTCGCAAATATTATTTGCGACGGAACAATAAATTTGTAGTAAATTAGTCTAAAAAACTATTTGTGAACGTATCAGAAAACTATTAACTAATTTGGGAGCGAAGAATTCTGTCACATCATTTTGAAACTGTTTTCATACAGCCGCTAGATTTCCCTAAATTTATTAAATATTTAAGCATACGGAGGTCGTACAGTAATTTTTTTAAATACTATATATATCTTTTGTTTAATTACCTTCGGGAATCGAAATAACGAAAAAAGCCAGTATCCAAAATTGATATCGCATTGTGGTCACAACCGTTGATAATCGAACATCATTGTTTTTTTTCAATTTTCGCAGAGATTAACTTCACTACAACCTATAAGGCCGTAACCGTTTTGCGTCTTCTTTACGAACGAAACACATCAAGACCTAATTTTTTGCTCAATAAATCAACCAAGCGGAACTTTAACTTTTTAATAACGAATTCCGTAACTTATTGTCAATTCGAATAACGTAACACACGTTTTTCCTATCTTAGTGAACTATTTAAACCGTTTAGAACTTTAATATAATACAAGAAAAGCTTTTCTTTGCTCACAGCCATATCCGACAATACGACACAAATATTCGCACAACTACGGAAATCATATACAAGAAAAATCGTTTCCGCTTCCATGCACTCCTCACTAAATGTTCGAAGAAGGAAAAAATACAGCACAGTATTTACGAGCTACAAGTGTGCCCTCGTTTTGCTACTTCTCGTATGTGGCAAAAAGAATTTAAATATTTCGAATTCATTTTTAGACAAACAATCTATAAATTTTATAGATAAATCAATCACGTATTAGTGTTTTTGAAAATAACGAACTAAACCCGCGATTAAAAGTTCAGA
Organism: Beris chalybata; assembly: GCA_949128065.1. NCBI lineage: Eukaryota > Metazoa > Arthropoda > Insecta > Diptera > Stratiomyidae > Beris > Beris chalybata. The sequence continues at coordinate 1,648,179 of OX421894.1, read as the reverse complement.
CTATGAACTTCAAATAGTTGATCACTTCCGCCTTTCACTATGTATCGAAATTTTTGTTCGACTCCGTGCAATTCACCTGTTCGTATTCAATATCTGATTTAAACTGAAGAATTGAGACCCCTGTTTTTAGTCCATCCATCAAGCGTTAAGGCATTCGGTTCCACCTGCGCAAGTACCATACAAAATACAAACATACGTCTACCAACTCTCTACGTAGCAACCCGGCATAGCATGGACATATAAACACTTCTCCCGCACTTCTTTCCACATTCTACCCGAATTGGAAGGGGTTCAATGCAGAGAAGAACGACCAAAGAAACGCGTCCATGCCCTCAGTACTCTCGTTGATAGCGAATGCAGCCAAGCGGAAAATGTAAATATGGTTCGGTACGAAAATTTATTGACTTTGAGGGGATGAGCATGCAATGGGATTTTTTTTTTAAATTTCAATAATGACTATGAAGAATATGAAATTATGAATCTTTCTCTCGAATCGAGCATTTAATATTCTTATAACACAATTTTTCAAAATAAAATAAAAAAATATTGCACACTTTAGGATATTATGAAAAACAAATTAGAAAAATGAGTAGAAAATTCCATTATTAAAATTAACTAAATTTTAATTTCTTTCGCTTCAACAAATTGAAACTACCATAACTTATAAAGTTGTCACTTACAAATGGAATGTAAAAAGCTCTGAAAATTTTGTGCGAACGTTCCGGATTGAGGAACGGGAAACTCTTAACAATCGTCCACTCTTTTGTTTTAGCCGCGTAGTTCGGTTCGAGCGCACTGTATCGACCCACATCCAAGTCGAGCAGAAAATGACACTTTTGATAATCGAAATACATTCGATCGTCCTCTTGATTCATATCATTAAAATAATCGTGAACAATAGCCGTCGCATTCTCCTCCTCCGTGTAGTAAGCCGGCAAAATCCCGGTAAATTCCGATTTCAAAAAACGAATCCTATAGTTTTGTGATGGCAAAAAGAAACTTGTCGGATAGCGATACCAGTCTTTTCCTATGCACACATTATAAATTTGATCGTTTCGGAAAGTAGGTGAATTCCTGAAATCATTCAATTCCATCAGCAGATCCATTGGTGCATGATAATTTCGATAGAGTGCAAATATTCGCGACATTCCCAACAGCGTGCTGGCAATCATAACGACAAATGCTACAAACATTGTGTGATCCAAGTAGTGAGATCCATTTTTCATTTTGGTTACAAAATCTTTGGCGCGAAAGAACAGCTTTTGAAAAATATCAACAGCCACGGCTCCACAAAGACTTATAACCGGGTAGACAGGAAACAGGAATCGTTCTTCTTTGTGTGGCTGAAGGAAGAACACAGCCAGCCATATATAAAGCGGTGCAAGGCTAATGTAGTGCGGATAATTCAATGTACTCTTTGATTTTGCTGGCACCAACAGATAGTCGATTACTAACATCACTGGAGTCAATAGAGAAAATATCTGTAAAAAACAACCAAATAGTATGGAAAACAATTTTAAACATGAATGCAATATTCTTACCCAAACGATATTAAAATTAAGAAAACCGTTGATCAAGTAGTAAGAGAGCGGTTCCACGCCGTATAAGTTCGGTCCATGCTCAGTGAAAACGTTGTAGAGCACAAGATTTAACGGTGCAATAGTTAACCGACCGAAGAACGACGAATCTATGACGACCATCGGAATGAGAATTGTCGCTCCGGATATGGCAGCCCACAATAGAAATGTTTTTAGCATTTTTCGACGTAAGAGCATATCGATAGCAATCGGAACACCTAGAAGAGCTGCAAACGGCCATCCAAGGAGAGCGGAAATGGCTACAAAGAAAACAGCTAGCTTATATTTTTGGTGCCACCAAGCGGCCAAGGCGGCGCCACTGAAATACATCGAAAACGAACTCGGCAGTAAAGCTGTACTTGATATGAACATTCCGACACTGAACAGTTGAAATATTAGCCATAAGCGTCCGATGTGGACACCGAATTCACGAGAAATCGCTCTGAAAGGGAAATATAAATATATTTTTAAGCCTTTGTCCTAACCTAACCGAAAATGAGTATTGAAATCCTGAATAACTTAGTCAACCATAAAACGAGAATCATTTTTGCGTTTAAGGTCGACTACGGTAAACTTAACGTCGATATGAATTTTCCAAGGCAAAAACTAAAACGGAATGGTATTTACATGTGTTTCTGACAACAGACAATGCTAGGGAACAGAAATCCAACAATCTGGACATTATTCATAGCCAACATCTGCAAAATTCTTTTGCATTCGCACACAAGTCTGGATTTAGTTTTATGCGTATCAACATCCTTTAAGATAGCTTGGCTGTCAAGATAGTTCGCACTTTTTTCTGCTGGGTGGTGTAATCCGGTAAATAGCTGGTTAACGCATCACGTAGTGCACCCAAAAATACTCAAAACCAAAGATTAACAGTTCTGCTCTTACAGGATGGGTAAATGAGGATGGCAGTTAAAGGAGCAAGCCAGGAGTATCAGGAATAGATGAATTGCTAACAATTGGACCTTACTTGTATAAATAGCACTCCACAACCGCACATCCCAATCCCAGCATGCACCGCACGAAGTAGAATATCAAAATCGGATTCGGCTCGAATATCTTATTGTAAATCCATGCCGGAACTCCCTGAATCATCAAATATGTGTACGAACGGAGCGCAAACTGCGGACTGTACTCCCACGTCTGCAGTCCATGACCGAAAATGATGTAGTGCAGCGGTTCCCAGTAGTTGAACGTCTCGTCGCAATCAGTTATATAGGCCCAGATCGCGCTGCAGAATCGTGCACTAAGAAACGCCTTGAACGCCGTGTCCACACCCGGCACAATCGTATTCGTTTGCGACGAATTGACAGGCTCTCTACAAGGGCATTGTAAAAAATTTACCGGGATTAAAATGGCTACCATAAAATTACAGTGCGTTTTTACCTGTTGTTCGATCCTTTCAATGCATTCTGATCTTTCGTTGCTTTCCTTGCCAGCTTCTTAATCGATCCCAACGTATTATCAGATTTATTTGAATTTAATCGATGTCGTACTGTCGGCGCCATTCTCCAGGCCCTCCTTTTCCTTGCTCTTTGGTTTTTGTTGGTTGCGATACGTCAGTTGAAATGTCAGTACGGGCTGGTTATCAAAGAGCTAAGTCAAGCAGCACAGACAGCGCGCAGTACTTTGATGACGGACCGCCTTCGCGCCCTTTCGCCTCATAGAGTCCTTCCCCTCTTCTAAGTTTTTGTAAAATCGGCAAAAATGCCCGCATGCCCCCCCAAATTTTACCGGACGCCGATGGGAATTTAAAATTTTCCTCTGGTTCAACTCTTCAGACGCCCTTAAAAATATATCCATCTCCCTCCCTCCTCTCAATTTTCTCTCGATCCCCCACGTTTCCACAAAGTACAGGATTCTTGTCAGGAAAGGTTGCCACACTGGAAGCTGAAATTGATAAATATTATTTTTAAATGGTGTAATTGTTGTTAATTTGTTATTAAAACTGTTAAAGAAATTGAGGAAACAAAATGGTTTATATTTTCAGTTTCCTTGCAAAAATATAGAGAGAAATATGAATAAATATTCTTAAATTGTTATACTGTTATTGTTATATTTACTGAATCGTCGTATCACAGTTTGAAAACTGATATCACTCCGTGACCAACCAGCTGATTGCCATTCCGTTGACACAAGTAAACAATTGCAGTTCTAACCATTCGAACAACAAGTAAAGTTTAATCAATTTAAACAGAAATTAGAATGTCGAAGGACGAATCGAAGCATGTCGACAAAGAACTGGACCTTTCAAATGCCGGTCGTGGTGTCTGGCTTGTCAAAGTGCCGAAATACATTGCAAACAAATGGGAGAAAGCGCCGAGTAATATTGAGGTTGGAAAATTGAAGATTTGTAAAACGCAAGGACAAAAAGCTCAAGTTTCGCTCACTCTATCGGATGCCGTAGTGAATCTCGATCCGTCGGAGAAAATTCCCAAAGAACACAAGCTCGATGTATCGGTCGTGACGAAACAAACGCTTGGTGTATTTTCGCACGCAGTACCCGGCAAAACCGATGAAGTCGTCCCCGAAATCGAAAAACTCTACATGGAAGGCCGAATCGTTCAGAAACTCGAGTGCAGACCAATTGCTGACAAAACTTACATGCAACTGAAGTTAGAGTCTATCAAAAAAGCGTCCGTGCCACAAAAACGACTTCAATCCATTGACAAAATCGTCCAGAACTTCAAACCCGTTAAAGATCACAAGCACAACGTTAGTTTTTCTTTTATTTATTGCCACGTAAAATATAATAAACGTTTTTCTTTCGTCCCAGATCGAGTACAAAGAACGAAAAAAGGCAGAAGGAAAGAAGGCTCGCGACGACAAAAACGCTGTTCTCGATATGCTTTTCAATGCTTTCGAAAAGCATCAGTACTACAATATCAAGGATCTGGTGAAGATAACGAAACAACCGATCGGCTATTTGAAGGAAATACTCAAAGAAGTATGCGACTATAATATGAAGAATCCGCACAAGAACATGTGGGAACTGAAAAAGGAATACCGACATTATAAAACCGACGAGAAGAAGGACGAAAAGGCCGATACGGACAGTGATAGTGACTAACGCTGTTTGGGGAAAAGGATAAACGTTGAGATTGTGCTCTGATGACAATCGAAATAAATATAAATCGTTTTTTTATTTATTTCTGTGCAAATTTGGATTAGTATGTAGAGAAATCGGTTTTCTCGGTAGTGTATGCTACATCTCCAGCAATCTGGATTGAGGATAATCGAAATCCGAACCTCTCTTGGCTTTAAAAATTAATTATATTGATATTTCTAGGTTCTTAAACAAACTATGGATGGCGCAAGAGCTAAGGTCGATAAGACACAATTTTGTGTAACTCTGATTGATTGGGTTTAGTCAACCTTCATAGTTTATTTTCGGGTGCAAGTAATTTTTCCCTTCTCAGAAAAAACGAAGAACTGCTTTTCCACAATTTGGAACATTTATTCGTGTTTAGTGACAATATTCTTACATATGTTCGTATTGCAATAACCTTCTCGACCTAGAATATTGGCCACTGAGTACGGTGTTCTATTAACTTTAAAATAAATATCAGTTTCAAGATTTTGCGAGATTTGAAACAGCTCAATAGGTTTGTTTCTTTTGCCCGGTGTAAGTTGCACTTTCTTGCACCCGATTTTCTAGCCTTTGACGTCAATTCAATGACACAAACTCAACCTCAAATAGTGTTCTTGTTCCTTCCCCGCCACTCCCTTTTACTCTTTCCTGCACTAGCTCGAGAGCCAGTGCAAAAAGTGTAGAAGGTGTACACTACACCCGTCAAATAGAACAGACCTAATATGTTTCAAAATATCGACAGATTTAAATATATTTTTACTTTTTTTTCAGGTTGGAATCAAACGCAAGAGTAGGTTTGTTTCTTTTGCCCGGTGTAAGTTGCACTTTAGTGTAGCTTGCACTTTATTTGCACGTCAAAATACACACAACCTTCGCGCCCTTTCGCCCCATCTCCCTCACTTATAATCACTTTGGCTTTCCGCTCGCCTACAGAGTCCAAAAACACACTTCATTCTCTGAACACATCCCACTTTCCATGCCTGACCCCTGACGTAATTCGCTTTATCGTATACTTTACACAACCCTGCCAGCTGTCATCTTTCAAGTACTTTTCGGTTTTCGTTCGACACAGACGAAGAAGTTCGTGATCTACGTTTTGTCCTCCGTTTCGTATCGAAAGAGTTGAAAAGTCGGTTAGAAAAATGGCTTTCGGCGACTATCCAGCCGAATATAATCCAAAAGTTCATGGACCATACGATCCAGCCCGTTTCTATGGAAAACGTAAGTAGCAACAATAAAAAAATATCCCATCTGAGAAAAAACAGAAAAAAGTCGATTTTGAGGTTACGCGACTTTCGACAATTACATAATTTTTCAAGCTAATTTTTTCCCGTCGATTTTTTATTTTGTAGCCGACACTCCATTCGGGCAGGTGAAGATCGCCGAATTGGGCTCATGGTTTGGCCGTCGCAACAAGAGCCCACAGGCCGCTGCCGGAGCAGTGAGCCGCGCCTGGTGGCGCTGGCAGCACAAGTACTTGCAACCGAAGCGGGCCGGAATCGCTCCATTCTTCCAAATCGTTTTCGGTTCGATGATTTTCTTCTATACCATCAACTACGGAAAGATGCGACACCACAGGAACTACAAATACCACTAAGCCTCAATTTACCCAATCTCCGTACGTCCTCCCCGGAATCAATAATGTTGGGCTGAATTCAATTCTCCCGTGTTTCGAGGTATTTTGTGTGGGTGACGGCAAGCTGAATTAAATTGTCATAAATTCAAGACATCTTTAGTCTAAAATCAGTAAATAAACAATTCGAAAAAATTGGAACCTCTTTTTTTGTTCGTTCACCGATGTCCTCGACTCTTGTGGATTTTCTAGCCAGACTTTATCGCCAACGTCGATCTTTGAGGAATGACTAGGCCCAGACTATTCTAGGCGTTGAAACGAAACTGGCAATTAGTTTTTATACCTTAGGGCCATTAGTACGATCTTCAGTTAAACTGAGTCTTGTAAGAAAATCTGTCAGCTAAAGTTCCAGTTAGAACGTAACTGAACATCGTAAGAACGGGCCTAACAAACAGTCAGTGAGAGACTATAATCGAGAATGAATTTCGAATCGCGTTTTGTACTCCTCATCGGAGTCACACAGGAACTGAAGATTTCAGAATCTGAATAAACAACTACGCGTTGTTCTTTCAGATGGAAACTTAATGATCCTACTTAAAATATACTAAAAGTTTACTGAGTTTTCGGAAATTTATTGTAAAATAAATTAACACAATGTTAGCGATTTAATTTCGTCCATTTGGTCTTTAGCCCCGACAGTTGGATACGCTTTATTAAATGAACTCTGAAAAACGTCCTTGTGAATTTTTCCCATCTCGATGATAGAGTCTGAAAGAAAAACGACATTTGAAAAACCTCATTTCATGTGCCTGTGTGAAGTATAACCTTTTGCTGTGTTTGCCAGCCTAAGTTCTGGTCCATCGAGATGTAAGAAAAGCATCGCAAAGACATCCTGCAAAAACTTATTCCTTCCTTCAATGTTAGCGCTTTCTATATTGTTTTCATCCACGCGAATTTTTACAATAGATCGAGCTGCCCAGCGTCGCACTTCTGAGCTTGGGTCATCCAATCGCTGCAGGACGGCTGTAGAACCACGAATTAAATATTTAAGGAATGAAAATAATAAAAAAAAAGCATTAAGGTAGGCGCTTTCGGTTTAGAGATGGGAAAACCAGTGATTTCCAGTGAAGTACTTCACTCCGAATCACTTACTTTAAGGAACGAGTTCAATGAAGTCGTACCCGAACTCTTCGTTCAAGAGTTCCTTCGTTTTTGTTCGCTCGCGAACTAGGTTGTTTTTTTTTTAGTTCATTTCTAGTTCCACTTGAGGGGAACGTTAAAACAATAATACATACCACTTTTTCTCATACGTTACAAGCTTTTGGAGACGAATTAAAATTATAATTTATCCTCTCGCGGAAGTAGTTCAAATTCCGCCAGAAGACATCAAGGGAATATACTCTTGCTATTTGGGCTAATTCAGCACTAGCTGGGCGTACACTACATAAACCATATTAAACTATAATTCCATCTAGATAGTAATAAATTGCGCATCTGAGTCTAACTACATCTGCCTCCGAAAAATAGATAGTTTACTTGAAAATTCGAGAATAATTCTTAAGATTATCATACCGTATCCCAAGGTTCGTAGTTCGTCCGATTTCACGGGTCCAATATTCATGAGACTTCGTAAAGCATAAACTCGGGTTGTTGTGCTATTGTCATCAATGAGGCTAGTGAGTTGCGCTACTAGTTCCGATAAGACCGTCGAGGCCTGTAAAAATCACTTAAGCATAAATCGAAAGCAGTACCAATATTTTACCTCTTGTGGGGCTCCAAGCGACATAGAACACATCGTAGCGGTAGCCATAGCTCGAAGAGATTCCGCTTCTGCACCAGCTTTCCACACCAATTGCGGTGTAACAATGTCGTTTATAAAACTTCTTAAGACGGTCGTACTATTTTCTAATTCGGTCGATATGTTCGCATTCCACGACATCATAGCAATTGAAATCGCACTAAAAACCTTGATCTTGCCATCGGCAGCACCATGCTTCCATACTGTACGGATGCTCTGTTTCATTTGCTCAACATAGTCGCTTTGAAACCCACAAATACAAATAATGCCGTGCAAAAGTAAAATCGGCTCGGAGCTTCCATCATTGCCGGCATCAAGACAGTCAAATGTTTCGAGAACAGAGTTCATGTACTTTGAATGCAGGTTTCGAATTTTACTTTCCTCACCATCGGCCAACTTCAATAGAAGCTCACGACCTTTCTGCAAATTTTGATCGCACAAATCGTACGATAACGACATAACTTTTAAAACAATGTGATACAAATATAGTTCGGTTTTATTCTCGCTCGATAGCGACAAATCTTCCAAAGCTGCTTCAATCGGAATTTCGCATGAGTCCTTTTTGGATAGGATGTCGACGAAATTTAGCAGATACAATTGAAATTCTGGCTGTAAATGAAATTCACATTAAATTAGTGCAAACAGAACCGATGCATTTAGACCACCTGCAAGCTATGTGAAAAATCGCGTTCGTGTAGGATACGAGCTATGTCCTGTACGTGATCTTTGGAGCTGCAATTAATTGCCGCCGCAAACATCGAATAGAAACATTTTAAATACCCCAATTTCGGATTTTCCTTTGTCGTGCTTAAGCAACAGCTATACCAATCGTTGTAGACCATCAGCATGCCCATCAGTTCGGCGCATTTTAAAGCCTGCAGTTTGTATACGAATTTTCAGTTAAAAAAAATAAATATTCACCCTCTTACCTCTTTGGAAACGTCTTTCTCGACATCGGCACAAACACGCGATATTACTGGGAAAATATCCAAAATGTGCACAGTGAGCAACTCTTCAGCATGAAGGGCGACTTGCCAAAACAGTTTTAACGAATGCAAACGAACTTCTTCCTTCCAGTCGCCCACCTCTTTTAGAATCAATTGCACCATTCGTAAGCTCCTCTGTACCATCTCGCGACAGCCTAAGGACGGACGCTGGACACTATCCGGGTACCGCTGTGGGCACTCATCAATAACTTCCTTCTTGTTCAGCTCGTTTTCGTTTTCTTCGTTGTAAAGCATACCGCATTTTTTCCACAACGCGTTGATATCATCGCGAACTTCCGGTGTGTCGTCGTTCAGGCTAAAATTACTTTCAAATAAAAAGGTTTAGAGTGGAGCGGGTGTAGTTGCTTACCAGCATAATACAAGCGGAAGTATTCGGGGAAAAAACGAGTAGCGGTCCCGTAGCTCCATTAGCATCCGACAGCCAGAACGACCGCACTCCTTACGTACAAGCGGCATTGATTCCATCAGAAGTGGAGAAATTTCAGTAATGATTTGCGATATCATGTCGTTATTGGATGTTATGTGCAACGATACTATCCCAAGTAGATTGATAGCATCGATACGATTCATCGAGTGCTTGTGGTGTAGCATTCCGATCAGTGGAGCTACAAGAGCTTCTGCGCGGTAGTGAAAGGACGGAGTTGCTTCCGACAGTGTCCGAACACAATTACATGCTTCACGCTGGGCCGCCGGAAACTTGTCTTTCAGCTCCTTGATCAAAATATCAACTATTTCGTTGTAGCATTTCAGCAGAAGGTCACTACCTGCTAATTTATCTTCGCGATACTTATCTATCAAGAAATCCAATTGGACAAGGAACTGCAGACGTAGTTCCTCACTGTCTTCGAGGGTCTCCTTCTGCCCGATGCGGCTCGCTAGAGTAGAAACAACGTACTGCAAGTAGTAATCGTTGGTGGGAAGTTTTCTTATGAACTCCGTGACAACTTCACAGGCCAGTTCACGGCAGCTTTCATACTTATCCGAGTAGCACTTTAAAATGTACAAGTACGTTTGGTCGTACAAGGATACGACTTCCTCGGTGCTGTTTTCGGCTGATTGAGAAAATTCCAAAAGATCGTTGAGTGCACGCTGCCTTTCTCTCCGGTCCAAGCGCTGCAGGCTTTTACAAATTAGTTCCGTATTCATAATCACGTAGTGTCTTTTTATTATGTCGTATTGTCTTTTCGATTTTCGATGTTTCGCGTATTAACAAAACATTTCAATTGAATTTTATTATTTCCTTGACGACAAGTTTTGTTTACGTCCTCGCGCTCTCGTTTCAAACTATTTCAAACCTCAAAGTAATTCGGCAGTGTGTAGCTTAGTAACATTGAAATTTTGACAGTACGGGGTGGTAGTTCATTACCAGGTTTTTATTTTCGATAATTTAACAAGATTTGTGAGTTAAATCGTAAACGATGAGTGGTGTTTTTGAAATGGATTACCACATTCTGCCTGTCGATTCTATTAACGAAGAGACCAACCGTCTACAGGACGCCTGCCGACTGTGTCTAAAAGAGGGTTCTAAATACTCGGTGTCCGTCTTTGCCAAGGACGCATCACTGTTGCAATACTCGGAAATTGTAAAAAATTTAATGAATATGATCGTTACGGAAGACGACAATCTACCCAAGCACATATGCCGGGATTGTGCGATGACGTTATCGCAGTTCTATCGGTTCAAACAGAAATGCGAGTTATCGGAATGCACGCTATCTGCTTTGCTGGTTTTTCAGCCAGCCGATAATTTGAATTTAACGTCTAAAGTTAAGCTAGAAGATCATCGGATAGATTGTGACAATGTCGAAGAACCAGATGCTTGTCCTCAGATTGACGCTGAATCCTGTGATAACGAAGATGTAGATCAGTCTGATGATGATGTGACGCCAAGTCCGATTCCGTCATCCTGTGACCGATTTGAGACAGAAAAAAAGAAATGTTTGACGCAGGTTATTCACCAGTGCCAGCAATGTGGGCAGGTTTTTACTCGCAAAGCTTCATTGATCCAACACTCCACAACACATTCGAATGAGAAACGATTTTCGTGTAAGCTCTGCGTTCAACGATTTACGCGAAAAAGTCACGTAACGCTTCACATGCGCCGTCACACAAACTCGAAACCGTACGTCTGTGCAATTTGCGAGACGGGGTTCATCAAATCTAGCGACTTGTGTCGTCACAAGAAGATCCATTCGGAACGCAGAGATTACATCTGTGAGGTGTGCGGAATGACCTTTAAACGTTCGTCGGATGTGAAGAGTCACATGAATACCCATACCGGAAATAAGCCGTACAAGTGTAAGAAGTGTACGAAGGAGTACACGTCACATAGCAGCATGATGAAGCACTGCCGAAAGTATGGACATCTGTAGAACGTACAGCAACAATCTACATGGCCTGGTTAAAGATTTGCTCCAAAAACAAGACCCAAAATCCGCAATAATACTCCACTATCCAATGCCCATGTCTACTATTGATTTTTTTTCGCTCTGTACTCGCCATACACATGTTTTAATGAGATTACATCGAAAAGAAGCCCTGCAAGTCCCTCGTTGAACCAGTCAAATTTAACATTCCAATCAACGCGGGGCAAACTTTTTCCTGCAGAAATGGACACGGGCAGTACGTGAGATTGTCGCTTTTTACATAAATTTTGCCAAAGAATTCTTAAAATGTCGCGATTAAAATATTTTTAGGCTCGACCGGATCGACTAAGTGCGGTGGCTTTAAGTACGAGGACGGTACGCGATATATTGGTGATTGGAATCAGAAAGGACAAAAGCACGGACTCGGTCATCTTTTGCTTCCGGATAGAACTCGTTACGACGGCTCGTTCGTTAGTGGAGTCTGTTCCGGTTTGGGATGCATGTGGTTTCCAGATGGCGCAAAGTAAATTTCTAGCACAAAATACAACTTCGTAGCTGATAAAAATTCCGATTTCAGATACGAAGGAGAGTTCATGCAAGGCTGGTTCCATGGACACGGAATTTTCTGGCGGGCAGACGGAATGAAATACGAGGGAGAGTTTCGTGGCGGCCGAATATGGGGTCTCGGTTTAATCACTTTTCATGACTTTACCCACGGATTTCCGCGAAACGAAGGCTACTTTCAGGATTGTCGGCTGATACGCAAACGTCGGTGTTCGGACGTTGTTCAGCGGGCGCAGAAAGTTGCTCTGATGGCGAGGGCGCAATGCGACCATCCGTTTTAAATTCCGCATTATTTCACCATTATCTTTCACGATTACGACGAGTAAATTAAATGTTTTCCCCCGTTGAGTTATTTATTTAAAAAATAAAAACATGTATTATTATTGTTTGAGTTCTTTTTGCATATCCTACACTACACAGTGAAGTTGTTGCCCATGTGCTTTTCCTACTCTTTGATATCATTGCCCAAAAGGAACCAGGCATTTCGTGTTCGTACAGCGGCATTTCGGACCAATCGTTTTTTATCGTCTAGAACGGCTGATAGGCCGAGCACTACGTCTATTTTGTACGGCTGTAACACGTGAATTGGATACTTCGAAGTTATTTCCAAGCATTCCAGGGCTGATATTCGAATGTCCTGCAATCAACAACGGGATAGAGTGAAAAGTGCACATTGAAGATAGAAACACGTTACCATTGAGTCCGGTCGGATTGATAGTTTAATAAATTGTGGAATTAAATGGTTTAAATGTCCGCGAAAATAATCATTTCGTTCTTGCAGGAATACCTTGATTATGTTCAAGGAAATTTCGATGGTTTTCGTCTTGTTGGATTCGGTGCAATTAAAGAGAATTGGTCCAATCTGCAAAAAAGTAAGGAACATAATGTTTTAGAATAGACTATAGTTGGGACTTTGAACGCATTCCGATTACTAAAGTTGAGCGCCTTGTTGTAGTAATTTCCATTATTTTAAAAAGCATAGATGGCAACGAATTCCGTTGCACTTACCTTTTCTAAATACATTTTCAGTACGGCATGCGGAGCCATTCCTAGAACGTGAGCAAATGCGTTCACATGATTTTCCTCGAATCCGATTAATTTATCCCACAGCTTCTTAAGTACGATATGAAAGAATTTCTGTTTGAATAGCAGCTTTACAACTGGCAAATGCAATTCGGGCACTTCAATCGAAATAATATCAAAAGCTAATTCGGCAACATCGGACAGAGACGGGTGATCGAGAAGATTTGCAATCTGAAAAGGAAGCGAAAACGAATTAATTACTGTTTCAATTCCCTACGGCAGGTACTTACATCCTCAATTATTTCACCAGCTTCGGAATGACCACGAACAATCAATCCCTTGCCAATCCAAGCCAAAATCTCAACTGCTTTTTTGCTATTATTTTTGATTTCGGTTCGAAGCTTATTCAGGCATCGCTTCAATATCGAGTTATTGGATTCGTTCTCTTCGACTTTATTCGATAGAGAACACAGAAGCGAATAGCCGACTTGGCATACTGTTTCATCTTCTGTTTCTAGGCACAATGTGACGAGGCTTTGAAAAATCCGATCGAAATGAGCGCCAATCGAGACCTTTTCGTGCGTATGACCGAGAAGTCCTTTCATGATAAAGAGATCCGGTGCATTTTTTGGCTGCATCTCGGGTAGACACTTGTCCAGAACGCACTGCTGGTCATCGATACTCAATTGCCGTACAAACAGACTGGTTATGATCGAGATGTTTGTTAAGCTTTCGTACGGGAACGTCGAACTATGCACAAGTTTGTTAATTTTCTCAAGAAGTTTGTAGTTTATCCACAGTTGTTTTACTAATTCCGGCGCAATGTCCGATTCTAGGAGGTTCTTTAGAGCGGCAAGTGCTACTTCTCGGTCCTGGGCACTTACGGTTTCAAATATATTTGCAATTAGTAGATTCATGACTTTCTGTTCGAATTGGGGCATGTTGATCAGCACGACGAGACTGCAGTAAATGTTCCGTTTCACTTGAAGTGAGTAATTTGCAAAAGCGTTTGAAAGTACGTCGACGACGTTTACGCGAAATTCATCTGGATTTTGATTGCCACATATCGAAAAAAGTGCACTTGCATCGATTCCAAGCTTCTCATTCGTTACGATTTCAATCAGGCAGGAGTAGATCGCTGATCGTTCTTCTTTCGAAAATATCTTCCAAATTATTTCGATATTTTTCAGAGCGAGGCGAATCAGTTCGTCCGAATTGCCATCGATTTTAACCGCGCTTAGCATCTCCTCTTTAATTTGATGTGTAATTGTGGGATCCATTCGCGAGAAAGCGTCCTGGGCTGCGCAGATTTTTAGAATTTCAGTCAATGCCGTAAACAATTTCACCTTTTGCTCTGTCGAGCAGTCGTCCTCCTTTAAGCGAATAGCCATAGCGTTTAGTATCTTCTCGGCAGAAAACACAACATCGCCCGAAGTACACGCAACAGCGATTAGCATCGACGGCCCGTAGAGTCGATGATTTGCATTGCTAACGTACGGCAGGATATTGCTCAGGACCTTGGTTTGGAAGTTTTTACTGCAGGACGCGTTGACCGCGGCTCTTTGGAGGATTGTTTTCAGTGCATTCAGACCGGCGGTTACAATTTCCTCGTTAGAGCTTCCGGGAAATATTTCCGATTTTAGATGCGTCCAGATATCATCGAAATGTGAATCTAACTTTGTCGGATCGAATTCTTTGGCACATCGCGACTGAAAGATATGAGACGATAGAAAACAGAAGTTAAACTACGATCGCAAAATATTCAATTCTTTTACCAGCAATTCCAAGGAGTCAAGTTTTGCCACAACCAACTCGCTTTCTAATTTCTCTAGTAACAATGTAATAGCCCATTCAGAAAATTCCTGACTTGCTACCAAACAATCTGCGAGCTTATCGGCCAAAGTTTGCCGCGAAATAGATTTTGGGTCGTTCTTAAGCGGTTGGAAGTCTATGGGAAAATAACAGGCGAACGTTTCAAACATTTCCTCGGCCAAATGATGTAACGGAAACTGTCGAATGAAGCTTGGCATGAAGTCGAACAAGAAATAAAGGTTGCGTGGATCGCGTTCTCCGTCGATAGCATTGATGACTCCGTAAACGTAATCCGGACCCATGGCCTTGAGTTCTGCAATGCAAAAGAGTGGTTGTGTTAGCAGGGCGCGTGCGTCAAAGTCCAAAACACAAACCTTCGAAATGACTTTCTGAAATCCGTTTGAATATACCGAAGATCTTTTCACGATCGTCTCGAACTTGACTTTGGGACGCGACGTGCTGAAAGAAGCTGATCAAAATTTTGGTAATCGATCCGTGCGGAAGATTTTCCGCAAAAACGAGACTGACGATCCCATCGAGGACGGCTGGAAGAACGTTATGATGATCCTTGAGACGATCACAGTAGAACACCACAATGAAATCCAATTGAGCGGCAGTCAGGTAATCGGCAGGCAATTTTCCGATCGTTGCGGATAAGAGTCTGGTGCCGTTCACGCGTAGTTCAACTTTCGGCGAGGTCAAAGCGAATTCGAGCGATTCCACAAACGAAGAAATATCGTACTTTTTACTAATCAAGTCTGCAGAAGAGCGGAGATAAATACGAGTCAATATATTTGGAGGCTTTGTAATTTACGATTACCTTCGCAGATTTCTTTGCATTTTGCAGTCATTCGTTCGTCGGTGGCGAAGGCGTCTGTGACAGACTTCTCGCTAGGCGTGAGGCTCATTTTATTCGTTTCGCCCTTTAGAACATTCACTGCACTTTCAAACAATAATAGAACTCAGTATCAGCATGCTTCCACCTTTGGTCCTTCGAGTAATTTTGGCAGCTCAACGCACTTGTTTGACAGATGTCAAAATTGAAAAAAATGTTTCATAGGAGAGCTGGGACATTTGCGGCACGGTCATGAATCTGATCAAAACTAGAATTCTACTACGACTGTCAAGTGATGTGGAATTTTTGAGGTTATGTAAAGTGGTCTTGTCTTGAGATTTTTAAATTAAATAAAATAAATGGCATTTCTAACCAACCGGATTTCAATACCCAGCCTCATATCCCGTGCAACTCCTACTCTAGGCGGTGGAGTAAGTACCATAAGGATTTTTTTTTAAAGAAGAGGAAATAGATTAAGGTATCGTTTCAGCTGCAGCAAATACGTACTAAATATGCGGATTGGCGAATGATTCGGGACGTGAAGCGGCGGAAGATGGTCTCGGAATATGCGAATGAACGTCTTAGAATCAATTCATTGCGAAAAAATGATATTCTGCCAATAGAACTACGGGAAATTGCCGATGCCGAGATTGCTGCTTTGCCTCGGGACTCGTGTTTGGTACGGGTTCATCAACGATGCGCTATCACTTCCAGGCCTCGCGGTCTCGTTCATCGCTGGCGCTTAAGCCGAATCGTTTGGCGGCATCTAGCAGACTACAATAAATTGTCCTCGGTTCAGAGAGCTATGTGGTAGATTTAATTGTACTGGACTTAGTTGGAATAAAGGCGTTGTTAGAGTTATTAAACTGGATCTGTTGTAAGAAAGTTTTTTAGTAAGTTGCAGAACTAATATGGTCCGAATCTCGGAAAATACTGAGAGAGTGGTTTTGCTTGTCAACCATGCGTTGATCTCCCGCCGGTTAGATTAGTTTAGAAAGATGGAGTCTTTAAGCAGTGCAACTCACTATAAATTTTTCAATTTTGACCCTTTTCAGTAAGAAGAGAACCTAAAAACGGAGAGGTGAATTATAATTACGTCGAGGCTGCACAGAACAAATTGATATTTCCTCAGTTTATCAAAAACTGTACTGGGTAACAGTAATGACACCTATTAGTTTGTCTTTCAGCACTTATCTAGATACAAATTGATATTCTATAGAATAGATCTATCACCGCGGGACGTCCAGTGGATCTTTCTCTTGGAAGTTGGTCTCCGTTTTCATGTAAATTATTATTAATACAATACAACATGTGGAAATCCTTCCCATGATGATATCAACAATTAGTTAGGCACCATCTTATTAATACTACATATATTCTTGGTGGTTTTAGAACTTTGCTGGCTTTTGGCTTTGTATTCAGTTAACGGTTGAAGGAGTTGTTTTATGGTCGGACAACGCCTAGCCTCACCATATATTTTTTTCTTTTTTATTTGTGTCATTAATATTTCCAATTACATAATTTAATTTTTCCATTGTGTCGCACAATTTTGTATTACTGCCTTCTCATGTCTTTGCTAAAAATCCTAAATTGGCACTGGTCAACTTACCAAATAGTTAGTTGCCTGTCATCGTGAACATCTTTATAACTTTTTCACTCAACCCTTGTTTTTCAGCATATTCAGATTCCGTAATGTAAATTACCGCTGCAGAAATTCTCAAAATAATCATAAAATATTTTTTTTATTTTTTTTTATAAAACCGAAATAAAATTAAAATAAAAAATGATTAGTTCATAAAAAGAATGTAACATCATTAAAATAAAAAAAAATGCATTGCTGGCTGTCTACAGCAACAATAACTGGAGTTCAATAAAAGGACTGCAATAAAAAAAAAATACTAACGGCCACGACAGCTCTCTCTATCTTTAAATAAAAATGGTAATAATTTCATCCTATTCTTTGAAAATAAGACAACTTTTATAAAGTTACTTCATTGATAGTTTTTTTTTTTTATAATTTTATGCAGACTGATGAATTTAGAAAATCAGATAAAATATTGGATATGATCGGCAGCGGTAAACGATGGCGATATGAAGGAAGGGATGATAAGACAATAAAATAGAGAAATCTTACAAATGCGTTGAATCGCCAAGCGCACCATCTGAACGCCGATGATTTGTAGGCGGTGGTGGTGCTGGAACTTGTGGCCTCTTTATTCGAGGATCAAAACCTCGGGGTGATGGTGGCACCTGAGATATTTGCTGCATCATGCCGGTCTCGCTTGCGATAAAATCGCGCGACGATGTCATTATATTGTCGCCGATTGTTGCAGGGTTTTCAACACGAAGCGGCGATTTGTTGTTTGTCGTCGTCGTCAGACTTACAGTGCTGTTTGTTGGCTCCGATGTTGTCACAACGTCAATTATGGCCACTTGCTTCTTGTCCACGCTGTAGATTTGTGCACGCTCCAGGGTGGTTTTGTGATTACTATGATTGTTGCCTCCGCCAGTTATTGAATTATTTCCACTAATGTTTGCAGCACAACCGTTATTATTGCCATTATTTGTGGGGCTATAGGTCGCCTTTAGAATTATTTCTTGACTATTTGCGGGAGCACTGGTACTCATGCCACGGAAACTGGATGCTTTCTTCAAGGTATTCGACGTCGTGGAGGCAGTTGTACTGTTCAAATCGGCAGTAGCCGACTTAATCATTTCTTGGAACTGATCGTTACGAAAGCTGATCGGCCGAATCAAAGTGACTGGCCGTTCGGGAATTGCCGGCTTTTCTCGAATCTCAGGCTTTTCGAATTGAAATGTATCTTCGGATTGTGTCGACAGATTTTCCGTGCTTTTGGCAATGTTTAAAATTGACCGTGGCATAGCGACTGGTTTGCTTTGAGAAAGTTTCTCGATCGAGCGATTTTTATAGGTCGATCTGTTCAGCGTGGCACATTCTACGGGAGCGGGTCGCGGCGGTTTGTCGGGCTTTGAAGCATTTTGCACAACCGGAATCGAGATCGGTGGAGTTTGAGAAAAGCTATCACATTTCTGGGATTGCTGCTGGGCACTGATGATTGGCTTTGAATCGGCCGCGACATTGCCTTGATCGGTTAGCACCGTTTCGGTATTATTATGATTGCTTGGTATGTTATTCAATTTATGCGGAGGTGTAGGCGCCGACGGCTTATTATATTTTCGTCGAGCGGGCAATTTTGGACTATCAGCATGCGTTGGGCTTGAATTATCAGACAGGGAATCATTTGAATGGCCTCGAGTCATTGAAACTGTCTCCGTGCCTATTAATATACGACTAGTATCATGGCTGCTGCTACGTGAATGTGACCGATTGGTTTGCTGACTTATTGCTTCTGTTAGAAATTGGGTGCCATCCTTTTCGGAAAATCCACCCGGATCCGATCCGTTCTCCAGGAATAAGCCGTCGTGAGTTAGAGTCTGAAAAAACTCAACGTCGCCATCGAAAAAATAGTCCCATTCGCTAACCATTAGCTCGACTATTGTATTTACAGCGGCAGAACTATTCACTTGGCCTGCATAATCTGTTGGATTTGTGCTGCTCTCCGGCGGCCATAGGATATTCGGTGAAATTACAATGGCTATGTTTTGTGACGACATTTTATTCATGTCCTGCTTTTGGCATAGACACCATAAAAATCGCATCAGATACTTCAGGTTTCTATAGTTGCCGACATCGTTTTTCTCAAGTTGATTGACAGCCGCAAGTATTGCACATTTGCGTTCATTCTCCGTAGGTCGTTGTGCCGCTTGAATGAAATCTTTATATAACGTATAGGTCAGTAAGGGTTCAGGCAGCTCCCGAAGGTATGATTTTAGTAATCCAGCAATTACATGCACGTCCTGATATTCGGCCGACAGCGGAGGACTTACATATTGAGCGTCTATAGCGTTCTTCATTCGTTTTAACTTTGTTCCAGCTGCAAGAAACACTTTGTTAAGTATGCAAAAAATTATGGAGTTTCGATAATTTTACTTACCACAACCGACACGTAGCAGCCCCTCTTCACTTAATCCACGTTCCATCAGACAGCATACGCACAGCTCGATCACTTTTGATATTTCCCTATTTGTTGAGCTTAAATGCTCGTCTAGCGGAACACCAAAAATACGTTTTTTATCACATGTATTGATTATACTATTGATATCGTGCAGAAATTCACCAATATCGTCTAACACTCGTTCATAGTATGTCTTTTGACTTTCTACGTAATCTTTAATACATTTGGCGATATCCTCGTCTTTTGCAATCAGTGCAAACATTTCTGCAGCCAAAGAGTCTCGTTCCTTCTCCAATTTCAACTCCCACTCTTCCTGTTCCTGGCGAAGCTGATTGATTTTCGGAATCTCGTTCGACCGTTGTGCATTCTCGTGCGCCTTTTTTACTGAATTGTATTCAGCCACGTATCGGCCCACGGTCCGCTTATGAGTTGTGATCTGTTGAATGTCGTTCTCGAGGATTGCTTTAAGACGTTTGGTAACATCGTTTTCAGTATTAATTTCGTAATCAACAATATTGTTGGCGACGTTTTTCTCTAGTTCACCTTCGGGTCAAAAAATAGATAAATTCCTAAGATGAATTAAGAAAGCAAGGAAAATACTTACCACACTTTTTCATCACTTTGTGCAAACATAACTCTTCGGGTAGATCTTTGAGCGTCTCTTCTAGCGATTGCGCTAAACGATATTCGTTTACTTTCTTGATACGCTTATCTCTATCCTGTTCCGAACCAGCGGACGGCGAGAATTTTTTATGTATCTTGTCCAGAACATCCTTGTATTTGTCCACTTGTTTTTCAATTTTATTCAACTCATCGTTTTTGTTTTCCGATTTGCTGGACCTGTAATTAGTTACAACGGCTGTGAATAGTAAAATCTACGGTACATCTGTTGCTCATTTCGATACACCTAATTAAAGCGTTCAAAAGTGTTAAAAGTCTCTTTCGAAATTCTCGAGATCTCAGTTTTAATCAAAATTTATGGACACGACTAAAAAAGGCGGAATTTAAGGAACTAGGACAGTGACTCTGCTTGAACGTTTGACGTTTTTTTAGATTGAAGAAAGAAAAGAAGATAGAAAGAAAACTGTCTGCGACAATCTGTAAAAATTCCAGTTCTGAAAAGAAGTTAAGAGTTAGTTTGGACTCCTCTAACCATCTCCACACTAACCGGCAAAACAGGAACCGGTCAAACGGCTTCAAACGGCCGTGTTTTTCGGACGCACTGGCAAAACCAGAACTAGTATCTGCAATGTGTTATCTTTGGCTTCAGTTACCGTGTTTTGATTGTTTGTAAAAACTCTGCAACTAAGTACCAGACAACTTCTAGTGCTACTTTACTTTAGGCAGAAGCTCAAAGGCGAACCAAAAGTCAAGTAAACAAAATACCGAAACCAAGAATGTGAACACCCCGCTTATAATATGTCAAGAACAGAGTTGGAGGCGAGGCTAAATTTAATAGCAGAGAATCCGGCACCGATCTATGTGGTGGGGTCAAAGTCGGGCATCGAAGCATTTTTCATAAAAGTAGAGCCACGATAATAGTTCGATAAAAAGTAAGTTCCATATTTTTAAAGGAATGCCAATTTAATTTGTATTTATCTGTTAGCGGTGAAAGACGAATTAATGACCATCAGATCAAATTAGAAAATAATACAACTTCTTATCCAGATCCGCCAACCAACAAATAAGTCATAAAAAGCCTTAATCAATTTCAATGTATTGTGTACTTGCGATAATAATTTTTCTTTGATGTCTCAAAATGAAAAAATAACTCTCATCCGGCGATACAGTTCGCAGCTGATGCATCGGTTTGTATACGTATCGGGCTGACAAGTCAATCCCAAAAGACTTCCTGGTATCATAGCGTAGCCAGAGGAGTAATCCTAAAACAGTTGCGTGAATCATGAAGTCTAATGAGATTCGATAAGACCGAAACGAGTTTCGGAGAGATTTCCCCCAACACATTTTAAACGACTAATCAATCAGTAAATTGCCCATTTTGTTTACACAAAACCACAATCGCGCTTGAACCTCGAAGTCTAATCAGCGCGGAAAAAAAAGAAAAGATAAGGCAATGGGACGAGAAGAAGAAGTACAGAAGCAAGAGGTCGCGTATTGAGAATTGTAAATTACGATAATGTGAGGCATTTCTTTAAAAATAAACTACATGCCGGACTTATCAATTGAAGCGTATGGAACAAAGGTGGCGGACCAATTCACTGTTAGTTTGGATATTTTAATGAATCAGCCATTCAGCTGTTGGTCAAATGTAAATATTTATTTGCGGTTCGCGAGAAACTAATCCGAGATTTTATCGCCCACTGCTTACATCACGAAATTAAAAAAAAAATAGTTCAGTCGGCCTTGAACGGTGAGATCTTTTCTGTTCGAAATCGCCAAGGACACACCCGCTCACGACATAATCAATCAACGATTCAGGGCATACAAATCAGAAAGAGCTTCGTTTCGATTATCCAGAATCGAATTGCAGTATATTTAGGGCGTACCACGGCCCAGCCTTATCTCGAAATTGGTCGCTATCGGTTCCAACACATCACGCAACTACGAAACACTTACCTCGAAAGATTCTCTGCGGCTATTTTGATCTTATGGAATTGTTTCTTCATCCTTGCTCGTTTCCTAGATATCACGGCTCGGCAACAAAAATAAAAAGGATATTAGGACGCGGCCAGCCGCAATATTCACACTGTCGGAATTCGAAAAATTCCAGGCGCACGCAGCAACTCCGTCCTTCCTAAGATTTGCCCGCGATTCCGGGCATGTCCGGTGCTCGCTGACTTTTTTGCAAATGCAGTTGCTGGGACTTTTAACCCACCGTATCGTTTCTTTAGAACCAATTAACCGCCGAACAAATGTAAGCTAGGCTTCGATAGTAATAAAAGTCCTCGGCTCTCCTCGCAATGAGATCATCGATAGTCACCGTCGTCGACAGAACAAAAAGGCAAAAAAGAAAAGGAAAACTTCAACACTTCTGCGAGCACTTTACACGCAATGAAATTGTGCAGAACAAAAACTACGGAAAGTCCTATTGAAACGGATAAAGATTTGTGGCGAACGGTCTTGTCTAGGTATGCAAAAAATAAAATAAATTCGACTTCGGTCCGGAGGAATTCTTCGTCACTTCGTCTCTGCGCCTTTTTCGGTTTTTGACAACTCCGAAGTATGGCACTGAACTAAAATTGAATGGTCGGTGACCGTCGATGCTTCGAAGTATGTGCAGGGTTGAACACTCGTTTCAAAACTTATCCAATTTCAAAAAATTAAAAAAAAATTTAACTCGTCAAGATCAGTTTAGATGGTGCATAAAGTCCAATTAGAAAAGGTATTCCAGCCGACAATAGCGCATATGTGTATTAGGTTCATTGAGAAATAAATTTTGCAGGCTACAAACATATATGTACGAGTATCTGTATTGCCAGCGGCACTTGTCAGAGCAATGTTGATTTCTTTTCTGAAAAAAAATGTGACCTGTAAAGATGCAAAATTATTGCAGTTCTGCCCTCTTTTTTGACAGTTCCGTCCGACAGGTCAATTTACAATAGAACGCTTTCAGGTCAAAAAGCTATTATGAAAATTTAAATATTGTAAGTCTTTGTTTAAATAGAACAGCATGTTTTTATTTCCCTAGGTAGAAATGAGCGATAGATGCAAGTTATAGGCATAAGGTTTTACCTCTGGGAAATACAAAATACAAACAGTTCGTGTTTTTTTTGTCTTAAAGTTTTATTCGCGTTGAAGGTAAAGTAACGGTTGCTTATTCTAATCCTTAAGTTCTACATGAAACCTCGGTTTCCGTTCCAATACAGGTAACCGTCATAAAATCTATCTTACCGTCATAAAATCTATCTTAAAGCCATAAAATCTATCTTATCTCTAGGGTTTTATTACTACTAATTTATGACGGATTAAAAAGAAAAATGAGTGTCGCAAGAATCTGGGTGCCAGATGGGCTTAGGGATCTGTCCGATGGTTTTAGGAATATGACTTGCATGTGGACCATTGTATGGAGAGTGATGTTTGAGTGTGTTGGTAAAGCGTATCAGCTTGACTGATCGCGATGTGGGGCATGAGCGTTCAGTCTAGGGTTGAACGTTGCCGAGTGTGAAAGACAATAGTGTAGAAAAAAAGAAAATAAGTTGTGATTGTACGAGAGCTGAAGGGTGAGTGTCACTGAGCTAGATTTGGTAGTTAGTTTTGCATGTGTATTCTTGTTTTAACTTTTCCTTGTTTGTTTCAAAGTAGATTACAGTAAATTATATATTATTAAACTGTGATAACATTGAAATTACGTGTTTTTCGGGTATACATCGGGTATACACTCAGTGCGTTTATGTATTCTGTATTGAGGTTTCGTTATATCCCTCAATACTGTGATTAAGTGTTAACTTGTACGAGTTTGCTGGTTGTACTAAGCGGGTGTTTTGTGCGCCGTGTATTTTCCCTTAACACCATTGCACGTTTGTCAACCTGAAGGGCATTAAGATCGGGACGGACACATTGCGCGCTATTTCCCCTTGTGTCATTGTACGTTCGGCTTAATCGGCTCACGGTAGTCGGGGCGGAATGGCATCTGCTTGCTGGCTCTTGGAGCACATGTAGTTGTCATTCATTGCACGCTCGTCTCCGTATTTCTTTTAAAACACTGAAAGTTCAATATGACCATCAAGTACTGGGCAGATACATTGTGCGCTATTTCCCCTTGTATCATTGTACGCTCGGCTTGGTGAAGACGGTTGGTCGGGGCGGGATGACTCGTGCGGTACTTTCCCTTGTCGTCCATTGTACGCTCGTCCCCGTGAGGTTTAACGATTCCAGTTAAAATTGTAGAAGTTGTATATTTGTAATGTTTATATTTTATTCATACGGCAAGGCTGGCTAGCCAGATCGCTCACAGTTTGCTTTCTTTTTGTTACAGATTCTCGACAGGATCTCGAACCCGGAGGTACCATCATTTTAAGGAAATAAAATTATTAAGTGATTTCTTGATTTACAAAAAAAAAAAAAAATATGTTTATGGTTTCAAATTCTGTCTTACAATATATTTACACTACACTCCGTATGATTTCTAATTACCGTATGACCCGTTGGACAGTTTAATTTATGCTTTTAAATCGTTTGCCGCTGTTGTCGTAGGATATTTTTTTCTTATTTTCATCGTTTCTTACGCACATTTGAGGTTAAAGGAGTTGCACCGCCGAAATTTTCGGGGCAAGAAATGCGAGTTTTCAGGTCAATTTTAGCCAAGGACTCAAACCCCTTTTTCTAGCAGGTAAAAAAAAATTTGAGAATAGAACAGCGGAACTGCTAGAACAAAAATTGAGGGCAGAAACGGGTCACATTTTTTTGCAGAAAAGAAATCACCATAAGAAAAAAATATCCTACGACAACAGCGGCAAACGATTTAAAAGCATAAATTAAACTGTCCAACGGGTCATACGGTAATTAGAAATCATACGGAGTGTAGTGAAAATTTATTTCAATTTTGATAATAGCTTTTTGACCTGAAAGCGTTCTATTGTAAATTGACCTGTCGGACGGAACTGTCAAAAAAGAGGGCAGAACTGCAATAATTTTGCATCTTTACAGGTCACATTTTTTTTGAGAAAAGAAATCACCATAATACATCCATGATAATAACCAATGGCGAAACCTTTGATTAGGTAGCTAAGGATAGGACAGCCGGTGTAAAGGCACGAAAAAAATAGAGTCCAAAATTATTTTGTCAGCACCATAGTATCCAAGGATGGCAAGGGATCTTGCGTGTCAAAAACACACATAAAATTTGTTTATTTTTTTTGGTTGTCATGGCAACCTGTTCGGCTTGGGTCTTGGACCCAATGGCGTAGCAAAATAACGTTATATTTGGGCCATTTCGAACATGCAACTGTAGTTAGAAAAGAATCTGAATGTTTGCTTGAATTTGTAGGCCTAATTTCGTTAACGGTCAAAATTGTCCTCATCTAGAGTATAATACGTTTGGCTTACGGCTGATGTTTATGCAATGTATTTAATATATGCAAAAAAAATTTAAAAAGCCCGCCAAAATTTTTGCTTCTAAATAATTAGTTACGTAAGCCCATGCAGCTCTTATTTCGACATGCGCATAGAACAATTTGGCTATTTTTTATTGGGGTAAGTGCAATCCTTTACATAATCTAAGGGCGGAACAGCCCAAATCGGCTTGAAGTAAAAAACTTTAACCGCGTTTTTCTCAAAACAACATTTTCTCGGCTCCCGGGACTGAAATGTTCGAAACCATTCAACCGATCTTGATGAAAATTGGACCACATATCCCTAAAATACATAATTTGATTGATATTTTTTTTTTACTATTAATTTTAAAGCAAAAGCTAGTGGAAGAAACACAATTTTTTTTTTGTTTTTATCCGAAAATGTCCGCCATTTTGTTATATATGCATGAGTATTAAATCTTCTAGTTCCAGACAGAATCACATAGTTATACTGAATCTATAACTTTTTCATTTTTTCGTTTCGGATAAATCTGCTGAACAAAATCAATTCCGTCATTCACCTACATATGTACATATATGTATTTTTCACGCAATTACGTTTAACGAGTATTTTAAACAACAAAAGCTGTAAACGTAAATATGTAATAAATTTAAAAGACTATAATGTGACCCTCGATACAATAATGTTTAAATTTCCAGTTCTACTTAATCATTTTTATTGCACATTATTAATGTTTTAATTATCGAAAAAGGATACACCAAATAGCTCCAATTACTTATTTTTTTTAAATTATTTACAGGACGTGTTGGATGATATTCCACTGGTACAATGGGCTTTCGTGTTTCACCAACATCATTGTTCTTCAGCGCATTATGATCAACAAGCCAAAAATTGGTTACATTCTAATTATGTCAATGTTTGGATCGCTAAAAGTGGATCGATGCCCGCGAGATCTCTTGATTTAACTATACTCGATTTTTTTATATCTACGCATAGATATATACATATATACTGGAGATGGCAAGCAGAGACAGTTTTGAAGCCGGACGATTGCTCGCTAAGGACAAGCAATAAACACTATGCTACTATACTAGCATCTTATACACATTTATATTATTCTCTATGGTCTTGAACACAAAAAACGCCAAAAATTTGAATAATATGTTACTAGTACATATTTGCATTTCTCTGCCACCTGACATCAAAGGCTTCATACAAAAACGTTCAATTTTGCATCAAAATGCTTCAAAGTGCTTCGTACGAAAACGGTGTCTTGTCGTCTCCAGTATTTATATCTCTATGGGTCTATGCAACGGAAGTAGTAAATCTGTTAGATGCAGCTTGGAAACGTGTTTAAAATGAACATTAATGGGTGAACCCCTATAACAGAGGAACCTTTTGGAGGGGAGGGTCTGTGAGGGGGCAGCGTTTTACTATTACTTTAATTTTTTATGGAACTCTTTCATTGCGAACTTTTATTTTAATGAATGAAATGTTTTTTTCTCATTTCGTACCGTGACGTCAACAGCTGCTGATACTAGGAGTCTTATCTCACGAGTTTTGTCAACAGACATAGTATGTATAAGTCATCATATTTTTTATCTTACTTACGCTACTTTCTCCATTACGACACCGCCGGGTATCGGTCACAATATTTTTATCTAAAGTAAAAATACAAACCATTGTTTTACTCAGCCTATTTCTGTGGAAGCACTTGAGAATACTTTTAATACTTATCTCACATTGTAACGAATTTAATACTTGATGTAGTTTTCCTTCTTAAACGGTCGCCGCGAGAAGTAGGTCTTCTGAGAAGACTTTTTTCTAATCCTATCACACAGGGATTAAATTAAACAATTTAAGTATGTATGTAGTATCTAAAATGGAAATTCACATTAATTCCATATAGATATGCTTCAAGGATTGCATGTTTAAATTTAGTTAATGCTGGCGACTATATTTTCGACTCCCGTCGACCTAAGAGACTTTTGCGGTTTTCTTATATTCATAAATTTTTAAGACATGTCAGAAAAATTCATTGGCAAGAAAAAAAGAAATTGAATTTCCATGCAATCAATAAAAAAGGAGAAAATCAGAATAAAAAAGACTGAGTAATAATGGAAAATTGACTTCATGTTATTAAAAAGCACAGAAAAAAACAAATGAGTAGCACTTAGTTAAAGCGAAACCAGGAGGGTTTGATTCTTCGTCTTGCAGAAGATGGAACTGTTTCGAAGGATCGGGGTGCACTGGAAGCCGATTACTTTCCGGCATGGTCCATACAGCCGTTAATAAAAAGTGTCGGAAAAATCTTATCGTCACTATGGGGAGTCCATCGTTTGCTTCCTTCTCCCTATTTCTTATAGCGGTTTTTCTCTCCGACCTATTGGTCATATGCAAGTCCAGCACGCTAAGGGTTCCTACGCAATTTTCCTATAAAAGCTGAATCTTGTTTTAAGCAAACCCTTAGTTTCAGTTACTGTGCATCCCTTACAACATTGAATTTTTTTTAAAACGTGTCTGGACTAATCGCATAGCGCAGTGCAGTGCAGTGAAAACCTTAAAATCGGCATAGGAAAATTGGATATTTATTTTATTAACGGTAGTGAGGTATGTAGTTATTACAATTATTTGCTTTTTTGTGGGAAAATATGAGACTAACATTGACTACGGTGATACTAGTATCTTGTTTTTTCAATGGTGTTGGTGTTCCTTTTTCTAAAGTTTTCCTCTTTTATTTGGAAATGTAAAGGTGAAGCATCACAAGTTGTTAATCCTAGTTTTCTATATATCTACGTTTCCTAGGCCGCAGGGAAAATAATGGTCTTTGACCAATTTTTGGAATCGACAACAGACCTGCGAACTATTTTCTATATTTTTAAGCCATGGGTTTACGGCGCCTAGAGTTTTGAATCGTTAGAAGCACCAGTATTCGGTTTGGGGAAGAAGCAGTGTTAGTATTGTCACTAAATCGTAAGCTTATGCTTTTAGGCACAATTAGATCAACCACAAATACTAAACAGGGACAAAGAACTACGATAATATTTTAATAGAGTTGATTCCAATAGTATTTTGAAGATACCATATACTCCCTTAGCTATACTTTTCTTGATAAAGCCTTTATGTACTTAAGTAGGTAGCAGCGGAATGAGATAACTTCAATTTTAAGTTCTTGTTTCGGCACCCACTTCAGACTTGGTCATGATCTGAAAATCTTCCTTTAAGGTATCATGCCGTTTAATGGACGACTTGCAGGTCGCCCAGAAACAATGTCACTCGCGTAGGTGGCAATGTTCCAAATTAGACAGGTCCTCAAGGATATCTATCGTCTCGTCTATAATGAAAGAATACATACATTGCATATATTGCATTGCTAATTGCTTTAGATATGAGTTCAGGTGATTAGACTAGAGCTGTCCTTACAACTTCAATGTTGAATAAAATTTGCTTAATTTACAATATTTGGCCAATGCCTTAAAATTAGTTAAATTGGTTTTTAGGGAAAGCTCAAAAGCCCTAAAATAAAAGAATTATGGTACTAGTCAACTCCTATATCTTTGCGGTCGGTAATTATCTATCTAATTAGCTATCTTCAAAGTGATAAAAATCCCAATAGTAATTTTTTGAACAAAATATTAAACCGTTATGGTGATTCTTCCATGACGCGACAGCCTCTCGTGAATTTGGTATATTACTGTCGGGAAACACAATGGTTGGTAGACGGTGGTAAATTACCCAATCGCACAATTAAAAGGGTAATTAGAAATGAGATTAACATTAACAGCAATAGATATTGTTGAAAAAATTAAGGTAAAAGGACAAAGCGCTTTAATAGGAGTAGAATTCTGTCTATTCCAAACAAGTTTTACATTGTTTGATGGGGATTAACATTCAATTATGGCAAATCTTACTGCATGGAGTAGCCACCATTTCAGTGGTAGATATGAAAACTCAAAAATAACTCAAAGAACCCAAATAATAGTGCAGGGAGAACAGTGGCTTATCCGCGGAGAAGATGAAGGGTTTAGGTCTCCCTTTGGATTATTATTTTGAACTATTGTATATTTTTTCTTAATATTGTCTGTCTGTCTATGTATACTATTTCCATTCCTTTTTTAATTTGTGTGGTGTTATATTAGAACTTACTTTCTATATTACCTATGTATTTTACTATATTATTATACTTATAATTTTATCATTATAATATATTTTTCACACAAGAATCTTGCACATGTTAATAAATTAATAAATAAAAGCATCGTAACATGGATCTCATCGATTTCTATCAGTATAGTTCCAGCGTAATCTATGTACTGTCATGTCTTTTAATACATTGCATTAGATTTAGATATCAACAATATCTTAGGCGAGAAATGGGTGCTTAGAGAAGTAGGATAAATTGTGTGTAATGGGTAATCATTTTCAATTAAAAGACCCCAATAAGATGATCAAATGTAGGCAGCAATCCATTTAATTATGTCATTGGTTAAAGAAATAACTTAGTCGCAGAATAAGAAGACAAACTTAACAGTAAATGCACATATGCAGTCTTATTTAAAGAGTGTCCTTGCAACTGACATGTTGGAAAGATTCATTTGACTACTGCAAGCATTCAATTTAAATACAAAGAATGCATTTGTCAATGTCGTTGGTATACGTATCGTTGCATTGTTTAATCAATTTATGCATGGCTTCCTTTCTTATTCATATATAATTGAAATATATAATTGTAACTCATTCATCCCAGTCCTTCATCTTGAGATTCAACTCAAAGTATCTCCTCACCAACATTCCCATTTATAAAACAGAAATCCGATTCGGGTTAACCCGTCGTCCCGCTGACATTATTAAGTGGTAACCTATGTCCTGGTAGTGTTATAGCATAGGGATGCTAGGAAACTGCGAGGGTGGTCAATATATTTGTTTATTTGGTAAATCAAGGGTGGACTCTTATATCATATCTAGATTTTAATCTATAGGATCTATAGGTGCCCTATACTCACAGGGCACCTATAGATCCTAGAATACATCGGACGAATTGAATGTAATTTTGCCTTTTGTACTTACCGTTTGTATTGAACCTATATATTGCGTTTACTATCTTTCTTTTTACAGGCACAAACAATTATAGTGAGGACACAACTTAAGATACAAGTACCCAAAATGATTGTGAACAAGGCCTGGTTTATTATAGTCACATTTTACTTGACCATTTTGATTGTCGTTCAGTGTGGAATCATATCGCCAAGAGTAAGCACACTTTATTTTTTTTTTTAAATACTTGAATGTTGAAAAAAATTGGAACTATACAAGGAAATGGACATTAGGCGAACTCAACAGATGGATCCAAAGAAGCGTCCGTTTTGTAATGCCTTCACAGGTAATGTTTAAACAACTTTTTTTTTCAATCAACAATTTCATGTGTTTCGTCGTAGGTTGTGGAAAGAAGCGTTCAGAACTATCTGCTCCAAATGTCCATGATAACGGTCAAACCGGCCAAGAAGAAGCTGAGGAGGAAAACTCACTTAGTGACCTGATCGATTTAAATTCTGAACCGGCTGTTGAGGATTTGATGCGTCAGATTATGTCACAAGCGAAACTTTGGGAAGCTATTCAGGAAGCTAGTCGCGAAATCTACTCACAGAAGCATAACCTTGAACATTCAGTACCAAGATATCCCATATCTTTCAATTCACAGTAGTAAGATAAGTTATTTTTACTATTATCATTATAAATAAAAAAAAATCGGTTAGTTTCTGCTTTAAGCTGAAAAAAAATAAAATCAGTTAAAAAACAATATATAAATATACATATAAAGATAGTCTGTGTGAAATCAAACTAAGATAAGGAATAAATCACAGCTGATTGCGAGCGTTTTTTGTTTTTCATATTATTATTTAACAAATATTTTTTTTTTATTTCTTTTTAAATATATAATTTTCACATTCACCTGTTACAGGATTGTTTCGTTTTTATTATTTGTTCTGGCCGTAAAATAGTTTCGAACTGAAAATAACATTGTTTTTTGCGGAGTTTTCCTCAACTTAATAATTAATTTCATGCAGTTGATCCTGTTTATGGTAGCTCAAAAAATTCATCAGAATTTAATCGTCGTTTTTTCATTGTGGGTATCTTATTCAAATTGATCGCCTCATTAATTGCGTATTGTAGGTCCTTCGAGTCCCGTATCCATGCTTCAAGCCTGCTATCTAATGTTGCCAGTATATCCTGCGGATTTTGAAGAACATTCGTGTTTGAATTTGCCGATTCGTTAGGGTCTGATCGCTTACGAAGATAGTTGAAGCAACATGTTCTGCGAAATAATGTTTTTAATTTTATGAAATTATAAGGGACGTTTGAAGGCGGGACATTCTTACCGGAAATGTTTGGTTCCACATGCACTGGCACATTCTCGGCCACACGAATCACATGCCAGGGCATCTGCACGTGAAATCCATACGGAACAGACTGTAATCAATTTTATTAAATTCTATATTTTTTTTTTTTAATTTTATTATCAAAATAGTTCAGTTATTTTACTCGAATTAATTTCGGATTTCTAGGCTAATAATAAAATTAATTTATTGAAAATGGTCATTAAAGAGATTACTTTTATAAGTGAAGAAGGAGTAAACATCGATTTTGCATTTTAAAAGATTGTTTCTAACAATTAAAAGGAAAAAAATTTCTAACCACGGGGTTTATTATATATTATATAAATATTTATAAAATGTCTAACCAATGGATTTATAGGTGCCATTAACCCAAATATAAACAAAAATATTTTTTAAAAAAGATTTAAAATAATATTTTAGTACAAATATCATAAACTTTTTTTTCAATTTTCTGGTAATTACACTCCGTAGTTAGGTCAGCTAACAAATATCCATCTTCTTACTACATTATTCAGACGTTAAACTACATTCCGGAAAATGATTCATCTAAAATGTTGGTTTATCCAATAAAAAATGTATGTAAGGCTACTCTCTCATTGACTTCATCATTAGTTTCAATATAAGTGAAGTTAAGCCAACCAACATGTAGCTAGAACTGACTTTTTCAGATCTTCCCACCATAAACTAGACGTAGACTATCTGGACAGGTTCTTGAAACAAAAAACATTTAAGAAAACAATAAAGAATAGTGATAGGCTTAAAAAAAATTACTATCTTGAATTCTAAGTTTTAGAAATAATATACATAAGAAACCCGTTGAGCAATTAAATAAAACATATTGTTTGTAAGTAGGGTGGACTAATTTTTGATGCCCGATTAAATTAAAAAAAAAATATTTCTACATGTCAGGATTCAATTAGCGAATTTCATACACCTGGTACGGCTAAAACATATTTAAGAATTTTTTTGTGCATAAAACTGATTTTGATTAAACAACCGTTATACATCTTTTAAAGTTTTACATTTTGTTTTAAAAATTTGGTTGGAAATTTTTAAATGATAAAAAAGTTATAGTCGTTTTGCTGGGACGTGTTTTTGTTGAGAGCAATTTTGATATCAGACATTCTTCCGCCATTTATTATCAAAAAATAAAGTTTTTTTCCTGAAAGTAAATATGTAACACTAAAGTTTGTCGAGCCGGAATTAAACAATTCAATTTTGTCAGATCATGGCAGTCTCTGGAACTAAAAATACAATTTTTCGTCACAAAATTGTTCAATAATTATGATTAAAAAATTTATCGCGGGGATATTCATGGTACCAATTTTGAAAATGCTGTTTCAAGAAAAAAGCGTTTAAAATATACAGTATACAGCTTACACTGAACAACTGTGGAAACTGAACAACTGTGGAAACTGTGGGTGCTTCTGATTCTGACTCTCAATATATAAATTACAAGTCGCTAACGGCACAAAGCGAATATGTATAATACTTGGTGTCTCTATGAAATTTTGGTGATGATATAATTTTTTTCTTCTTAATTAAATTCATAATACTGGACAATGAAAAGGTTAAGTAGAACCGGAAATTTAAATAGACTTTTCTTTAGAAAGAAAGATTCTTCTGTTTTAACCACAATGTGTTCAAACATAAGTCATACATTTATAGCTTTTGGAGATAATAATATGATTAATAAAAAATAAAATTAAATTGGTTTCACGCAAAAAACTACATTTCTCCCATACTCGTAGTTCTTGGGGTTATAGTGGCAAACGCCTATCTTTTAAATTAAATATGATATTAAATGAAAGCTTATTCGAAACCCGAAAAAACAAACTACAGCATGTTGAAGAACAGTTATTAGTTGTGAAGGTATAATATTTCAGGCTTCAAAAGGTTTTTCTTTAACACTGTGTGCCATTTCCAAAGATATTGAGAAATAACTTTCTATGTTCCAAAATGTTTTTACTCAAATTATAATAAATAATCAATCATTAAAACAGTTTTTACATTTAAATGAGTACGGCAGTTGTAAAAAAAATTGTCACCTACAGATACAATAATTAGTATTCTAAACTCAAACGGAAAATCGGAGATATATAATAACTTCACAGTTTTCTTATAAAACTTAACATTAAGCAATTTAATTTGAAGTCAACTTTTAATTCTTTCCGAAATAGGACCTAACCTAAATATGAATTCCAAAATTTTGGCAACTATTTTCAGTCATAAAACCTTAAATTTAAACAGTTCAATACCATTTAATTTTAGTTTTAATGCTATGATAATACATATACTTACACAACAAAAATATAGCAAAACAGAGTGTGGAGTTAATGTAAGCGTTCATTACAATTTTTTTCATTGTTTAACACTGGAGATTTATAGTCGATTTGTGTTCCGGTAAAATCCCGGAAATATATTAAACCTTAAACTCAACAAGATGAATATTTAAAAATATCACTCAACACTGCATATGCCCGTTATCACTGCCAGAACTTGTTACTGAATCTATTTTTTCACAAAAGACACAAACTGTTGGTGATGATGTGTACGAACTTCACCTGTTGAACTCTCAGGTTTGAATGCAAAATTCTTACCGACCGTAGATGGTTTTAAACGGGTTTTATACGTTCGGAAAGATAAGAAGTTACCCTCTACGAAACAGAATCATATCCACACCTACTTCGAAATACGGAACTAATGCAAAATGCAAACTAACTAACTTCATTAGTACTCACCCTGTTGCCCGGATACAAACTTTATATTGATGCCGATATTATACAAAGCTTCCAAGTAATAACACAGTAAGAAACGGGTGATTCCGATTCTTATCCTAGTTTCATTCCTTATGTTATCCCTTCCATGGGTTGGTGGCTTTGCGCATCGCTATGTTTCCTATCACCTCCTTGGTAACTACGTCTCTGGTTCTCGAGGTCTTTGGAAACTTTGAGAATAAGATTTTATAAAAAATAATGAAGATAGAAAAGTACGTAAACTTGTAAAATAAAATTTTTATAATAAAAATGTAAATTTAAGTCCTTTTGAGCTTTGAACGGAGTCACATGATTTGAAATTTTAATAAACTTAACACGAGTCCTTCGAATTAATTCAAAGTGCGTGATGTAATTTTTAAAATTTAGTGTAGCAAGTGGGCTTAGTAGGTGTTTCGAATATATGACTGGATTGTTTTTATTTTGGTAGGTGTCACACGTACATTTTAATTGCGATTTGTAAAGAAAAGCATATGGGACCATAGTTTATGAAATTGTCAAAATAATAGTGGAAAACTATGTAAAGTTTATGATTGTGTATCAATAAATAGAATTACATCATAGAAAATGTTGCCTATCTTTTTGTATCAAGGAGATAGCTAAAGATGTATCAACTCATGGATTAAAATTCTAGACTCAACGCAACATATGCAGCTGGAACATTTCAATGAAATTAAATAATTTAAACTCTTCAGACTGGAAAAATAGATCACATTGTTCGTTTCCGTTCGCACAACAAAAAACGATTTGAATTCGACATTTGAATAAAATCGCAGTTCAAGACTGAAATTAAGAAACATTCGGGAGATAGTAGAATATGGAATGCGGTTTCGCAGTTCCATAAATGTGAATATTATACACATTTGAGAGATAGTCATATGTAAGAGGGCAGTAGTACGATGCGTAATGCCAGGCATATGTGGGAGATGCTATTTTCACCCACCGATTACACTTTTACTCTAATGGGACGATAATTGATGTGGGGCTGAACGATGAGCCCCTTGACGAATCGTTTTGTTTATAAATACACTTCACTCGTCCGTGGCAAATGTATTCAGAAAATGATCGAAATATTATTATTGATGTTTTTTTGATGCTTTTGGATTTATTGTCCGATGGCGGTACAAAAATCGAAAAAAAAATAATCACTGGCTTTCATAATTTATATTGTGGTTGAATCAGAACTTTCGTATTACCGGCTGATTTATCAGTAGTTTATCCATTCGATTTACTCTAGGATTTGTTAATTGGTCTTAAATATGTATTTCAGTTCAAATATAATATTTTTCAGGATGAATTGTTTAACAAGGGATTTATTCACTTTGAAAGGGTTGGTTTGAACAATGTATGTATTCAATCTAAAACAATCTAATTTGTTTTCCTCTGATACAATATAGCCACTCAATAGCGAATTATGTCTTATGGAGTGTCGAAATGTTTTAAGCCTGATAAATATTATTAATGATTTGTATCTGGGAACAATGAATACAAAGGCTTTGGTTGGACGAATCAATTAATCTGAACCTTGATGAATTGGAATCAATTGAATTAATTCACTGTAACTAAATACAAGGGGTGTTCGAAAAGTAACTTATGTCGGCAAGAAAACACTTGATTTTTGGAAAAGTTTTTATTTATTTTTCAACATAGTCTCATTGTAACTCAATACACTTTTCCCAACGATGCTCTAGCTTCTTTAACCCTCCTCAAAATGGGCTTCTGTGGCAGCGATGACCCATATCTTTTTGCCAATGATTTTTTCAAATTCGGAAACTAGAGAAAGTCGCAGGGGGCCAGGTCTGGAGAA
Organism: Beris chalybata; assembly: GCA_949128065.1. Lineage (NCBI taxonomy): Eukaryota > Metazoa > Arthropoda > Insecta > Diptera > Stratiomyidae > Beris > Beris chalybata. The sequence continues at coordinate 1,611,520 of OX421894.1, read as the reverse complement.
TAAGGTGGATGCGGAAGCAACTCGTAGCGTAATTCAACAATTTTTGAAGTAACGGCACGATTTCGCGTTTGGTCCGGAGTCAGCAAACGCGGCACCCATCTTGCCGATAGCTTTGACGTACCCAAATGCTCATGTAGGATTGTCCAGATGCTGTTGGCTGAGATGCCCACAGCCTCTGCTATCTCGACCACCTTCAGTCGTCAATCGGCTAATATGATATCATATACCTTATTGATCATTTCTTGGTTTGTGGCCGTTTTTGGACGTCCAGGGCGGGGTTCGTCATCGATGCTAGTACGGTCACGTTTAAATTCGTTTACCCTGAAACTGATAGTTGGTAACGAAGAAGTAGATGTGCCATGAGCTTCTTGCAAATGCTCATGTAGGATTGTCCAGACGCTGTTGGCTGAGATGCCCACAGCCTCTGCTATCTCGACCACCTTCAGTCGTCAATCGGCTAATACGATATCATGCACCTTATTGATCATTTCTTGGTTTGTGGCCGTTTTTGGACGTCCAGGTCGGGGTTCGTCATCGATGTTAGTACGGTCACGTTAAATTCGTTTACCCTGAAACTGATAGTTGGTAACGAAGGAATAGATGTGCCATGAGCTTCTTGCAAAATCTGATGAATTTCGGTCGCTTTCTTCCCTGCCAAATAAAAATGTTTTATCACTGAACGAAATTCTTTTTTTCCCATTTTTAAAAAACACTAAACACGTCGTATCCAATCAACCACCAAAAAAAAACTAAGCATCTAAAATGGCTGAAATTTTGACAGCACTCATACAAAAGACTGAACTTAACAGTCATCATACACGTTTTGATGAACGCGTGCTTTGAGTGTGTGACTTATGTAAGTTACTTTTCGAACGACCCTCGTAATTGAGCCGTTGTTTTTGGAAGTGGTATAAGTCCATTTGTTCATACATTGAGCTATTAAAGGTTTTACGTTTGAAACAATTTAAAAATATTGGTATACGTTAATATAATCCAGGTGGTGTTTTAACATTATTATCCTGTTTAATTTTCTTATGCAATAAAAATTATTAAAATTGTTAAATAAAATAAACGATTTTTTTTAGCTCCAAATGGAATTATACCACTATCAAAAATAACATATTATAAGAAATAAAGACAAGAGGAAATTTAAGTTCAAATTTTTATTGATATTGACTTTATTAAAATGGAGTTTTTAATGTAAAAATTAATAATTAAAAATTTAACATTTTATTCGTCCGGTAGACTTATTTATACCACTTTTAAAAAAGACGACTCATTTATAACAGTCAATTCCACTTATATTAGATACTTTATTGTTTTAAAAAAATAAAATTTTTTTATTTTTTATTTTTAAATAATAAAGCAATAGTAATAATAAAGGGATCGACCAGAAATTTTAAAAAAATTTAACCCTCAAATTTTGTATTTTTACGTTTTAGGAGTAGTAAGCCACAACAAAAAAGCAAAGAGAAAAAAAAAATCCGTCTGTCCGCCGTAGACGCCGTACGCAGTACACAAAAACATTTGATCACAAAATTGTTGAGATGTTAAGTTCAAATTTTTTTGGTGGGTAGATTGGGTGAGCTCCTAAAAGTGGTAGGTACCTTTGGATTAGAGTCACTGTATAAGAACTAACACAAACATCCACTATCATGAGTACGGACAATCACCACTTTTGGTACATATTTAGTACTAAAAACCTGCGAATTTAAAAAATCGCAGGTTTCTTAAATGGCATAGTTTTAGTGTGTATACGTGTAGCAGATGGATTTTGATGAACGTTTCACGGAATCGAGATATGTCTCATGAAATGTCAACTAAATACAGCGTTTATCCACTTTAGTGGAGATCCTTAAAATGAAAAATCGAGACAACTGCAAAAAAATTTCAAATGTACCTACTGGTTTCAAATGAAACACACATATTCCGTACTCAAGATAATGGATGTATGTGTTAGTTCGTATGAAGTGACTCTAGTGTACACAGGTGGAGAAAGAAATATACTTGAATTTAATGTTGCTTCTCCTAGCTCTTTACATAAGCGCACATTTTTAAAAATTTTTCGATATCCAAATCATAAGGGGTGTAAAGTTATTGTGTACATTCTTACATATTCCGATATATTTCTAAGGTCTGACTAGGTATTGAATTCGCTTTTACGTAAATAGGGTTGTACTATACAAATCTTGCGATATTAAACCCCTAAGATTAAGATGGTTAAAATGTTTTTGTACGTTGTTACGAATTTCTACATATCACTTAGGTAGGTGATGAGATAGACGTCGAATTCTTTTTTACTTTAACGTAGTTTCTATATAATCGCATAAAAACTATTGCAAATTTGTTGTCGTTGTGAGGGTTATGCCGGACCAAACTCCTGTACAAATCTTTAGACAATATCTGAAACGGTTCTTGAGGTAATATTTTTTTTTTTAAATTTCACTCCTTCGATTTTGTGCTTCAATCGACAAAATTTTTATATTAGTAAACTCCATTTTTTATATTCAAAAAGCTAATTTTATCTTTCTGATAAAATTTTTTCAATAGATATCCTTGTACAAAGTTTTTACACCCGTATCACCCTGAAAATTTCAGTCTTAATCTATTTTCCTAGCATCGTTTCAAACAATCGCAAAGTTTCAACCTTCTGCGTGAACCGTTCAGAAGATATGGATCTTAGAATGTCTTAATTCCAGTTTAGGACGATTAAGAACAATATTTTTCTCCCCACCCACACATCCCTCCACTCATATTGACTATTTCTTTGCACTATGCTCAATATAAATTCTTAGCTTCAGCCACCTAGCATGTGTAGTGGTTCCTGAGATATAGAAATCAAAATTTTACATCTAAAACACCTCTTTCCAACCTCCTTTTAATATTACTGTCACACCAGGTCAATCACAATACTTTATTATAAACAAATAATAAAGTAAATTTTTTAAAATTTTGTGGCTAAAACCGAATTAAGGAATTCAAATAGCTCCACTCTCATTATACAGGTGCCAAATTTAAACCTGCTAGCATAAGCGGCTTCTGAGATTTAGAGACCAACATTTTTCATCTAAAACGCTCTCCCGTTACCCTCCTCTCTCATAACCAACCGCAGCTAAAGTCACCAATTTACGAAATAAAACAAAGCGAAATTATAGTCTTATTTTCTGTTCAACAGTTTTTCTCTTTTTATTTCACCAACATAAAAATTTATTAAATTTTCATAGAAAAAGATAAATTTAAAAATAAAAAATTATTTTATTATTTATTATTAGATGTTGTCATTACTTATACATAAACAGGTTTATATGTTATTAATTTCTCTGTTTGTTTTTTTTTTGTTTCGTTCATATTTTTATATATTATTTATACGATTTTAATTCAAGTTATCTATTTGAATTTGTTTAAAATTACTCAATTTAATTGTTGCTTTTTTATTTTATTTCCCAATTATATTGAATTAAGCATTTAATTTATCTTATGCTATAGAACTATTTCACTTTTGTTTACTAGATAATCAACACAATTTACAAAACTTGTTTTTGTTTTTGGTATTTGAGAATTGAAACTAATATTACTTTTGCTTCTGAAATGTTTGACTTTGGACACATGTAAATAGGTGGTAGATTTTTACCATTGAAGGTTACTTGTAATTTTCATTTATCGTTTGTTATTAATATTCCCTATATTTTTAGTTATCGTAGATTCTATAAGTTTCGTTCAAAAATTTATTAATAAAAATAGTAAACAAAACAATTAAATTATGTGGGTACGATAATAATTTTTGTTAGGTACTATCATTTAGAAGTTGGGAAAAATTTAATATGACTTAATGTTAACGTTTTGCGAAAAATTTTTATGTAGATAGGATAGAGGGATTTTTCATAACTTTTAGATTTTATAGTGTTTAAAAAATATATGTGTACTTCTTATTTTTATTCAATTTGTCTTCGGAGATAATTTTTTTTTTGTTCTTTTTTATTACATTTTATTAATTTCCTTGTCTTGATTTTTTTTTTAATAAAAGAAACTGATAATTGATTAAGATTTTATTTATATTTTATAACAATTTATTATTTTATACAGGACTTCTTAGTTCTATTTCGTGTATGAATTTTATCGGAATTTTTTTTTCCCGTTTTTATCTTCTTGATTTAACTTTTTATAAAAACATTTATATTTGGTTTTGAACATTTTTAAATTCTATGAGTTACAATTATTTTGCCATATTTCTACATGGATACTTTTTTTTTAACAAACTGTGTTTAGAATTTTCGATATGGTATTATAATAGTTAAAGCTTTTTGAATTGCGTAGTTAAAAGCTATTGTAATCGTAGAATTTTGTATATGTACAAACAAATAATAATTTAAAGAAATAAAAAGGAAAAGTTCGATTAGAAGAGATCAATGGAGTCATCAACTACCGATTTCATGAAAATTGTTACAATTTTCTCGTCGAGTGGCGTAAAGTCAGCTGAATAACAAGTTATCTCAAAAAATATATTTGTGATCGAGGCATTGACCACTCTGGTTTAATACTAAATTTTAAAATGGAAAGAGCGCTTAGTTAATAGAATTAAGTCATTCATCAACGGAAAAGGGACGTATAAAAATTAATTTATAATTTATAAAAGTAAAAAAGTTCAGATTTCAGCGCAACTCAGTAGGATCCTTGTTTTCTGCTTCGATTGATATTTCAATTTATTTATAGAACTACAATAAAAAATACTTTATTATTAAAATAATAAAGTAATTAGAATTAAAGCCATCGACTGTATATAATACCGTACGTCAACCTTTTTTTTCCTGGTTATGATTAGAAAATTTGAATTTAATTTAACGAGTGTCAAGGAAATTACTTGCCTTTGGAGACAAAAATGCTATTAAGTAGATCTAAAGGATTGGGTTTAGGTGGATCCTAAAAAATCACATAGTGACGTGCACTTTAATGGTTTTAATATGGCACCATCACATCTTCTTCTTGGTTAAAATAGAACTAACAATTGAGGACATGATTAAGAAAGAAGTATTAATTATCAGAACATTGCTCGATTAATTGGAGTCTTGGTTTAAATAATTATACTTTTATCCTTCTCTGGTAGATGCCTTGAATGTGTGATACAATGCTATTTATTGGAAATTGGGATTCAAACCAAGTATAAATTATAATGCTCTTAGAATAATAAAAAAATTAAAAATTTTACTATACAAGGAGGTGTTAATCTGCGGAGTGCGCAAGTATTAAACGTACCACATAGACGGATTATTTCAGATTGTACATTCGTACAGCCAAAAGAAGAACAGGTACGAAAGACCAAATGGAAGGAGTGATCTACCTACATTTTGATCCTTTTGCTTATCTTCACTATTTTTAACAATTCAAATAAAGCATTCGTATGTGATCTTACGAACTTACATGAATTTTACAGAAAACTGTTTTTTAATTTGGTACTAGTTTTGTTTATTTAATTTAAATTATCAAAATGTTCATTTTGTAGGCTTCGAATTTATATAAATTATTAAATTACTAATTTTTTTACATTGATTTATTATATTTGTCTTTATTTTAAATTAATTTACGCAATAATCTAATGAACTGTTCCCGCTGTTTTTAGTGTAATATTGATGGTGGATTTTTAAAGAATTCACTAGATCCTACGTAGTAATCAGGGATGGCAATACGATGCATCAAGGTTCTACCTAATCTCATTCTTTATTCTGTTAAACCTGCTCAACAGGAGGAGAAGAAACTATTTTAGCCCATATTTCCCCAAATCCTTCCACTCTCCGAGTCTCTACGATTTATAAACGAATTTGCCATAAATTAAGCAAGACCTTCCAGCGTTACACAAATCAATAGTCAACGAAAATATGTTCAATTAAAATTCCCTAATCCATTCAGTACAAAATTCTTCTTTCACTTATTCTGGTTGTTCCTAGGAAATTCGGAATTTTTTTTCCGGATTTAAGTTAGTAGCCTGACGCCGAACCACTTTGCGTCTTCTCCTCAGCAATAGTAATTTGTGCTTCCATCTGTTAAAGCCGAAATAATTGTAATTATAAGAAATAAGAAAACTCTTAAGTCTTCGGTTTCAGTTCAGTTAACGAATGATTCTCCTTTAGGTTGTGATAAATTTTTAAAGGAAGGTAAAATCAAGTATTTTTTTTGGATTTGTTTTATAATCAGAACAGAGCATTCATTGCCAAGCTTTTTAGAGCGCAAGCTTTGTTTTTTTCGTTAAGAGTAAAATTGCCTATCCCCGTTTTCTTGATTTATTTTTTATAAAATATAAATTATAATTGTATTTTCATTAATTTTTCTATTTTCTAATGTTTAGCAACAATCATTCACAAATTAAAATATTTTTTTTTGTAAATTGTTTTGGTTTACTGAAATGCAGTTTAAAGATTTTTTTACTAAGCCAATCTGAAAATTGTATTTTTTGTAAAATTGATTTAACTATTAAAACTAATCTCGCAATTATTATTTTGAAGTGATTTGTGTAGTGATTAGTCAGTCTCTTAATCGATTTTATTTTTATTTTTTTAACGAAATTTTTAATGCTCAAACCAATCACTTTTGATTCTTTTTCAATTCTTTGTGAAATAATAAAAAAGTCATTAAGTTTGAGATAAAGAATATTTTTACTATTCATTTATTTATTTTTTTAGATAATAAATTCTCTGTTTGTTTTTTTTTTAACAAAACCCTTTTAAATATTCATTACAATATTCTATACTTTTATTTTTTTTTCATTTTTTTTTTAATTATTTTTCTATTTTTTGTAACAAATTTTCATATTTTATATATATGTAGGTATATATTGCAAAAAGGGTTTATTTATTTATTTTTAACTTAGAGTAGAAATTTAATAAAACTATTGTTTTGATCTTGCTTTTATTTTGCCTAAGGAGTACAAAATATTATTTGGATGAGTTGGGTGTCTAGCACTACTATGTATTACTTTAACTGTCGAATATTCCAAAAAATGCCAACAATTCATTCAGTTGGCTAACAATTAATAAAATTATAAAATTTAATAGAAAAATCTAAATATAAAACAGAATTAATGCAACACGTAATAGTATAAAAGTTGATAGTATCCTAATCAGTATGAATGAGTTTTTGTGATTTATAAATATGAGATTTGGCAGCAGCCTTTTCCTTAAGTGAACTGTGTCTCGGCAAAGATCTGGTTCCTGAATCGGATGAACTGATTCACGGTTCATGATCACAGATTAGGCGAAGTAGAGTTTGGGCTATAATCTCTACGAACTCGGTGCCAAGCGCGATATGAAACCCAAACGACAATTTGACGATTTGGTTAAAACGGGCAACGTAATGTCCTCCTTGTAAATCGCATATTTATTTAAGGAAGTTCGTGTGTCCAGAATTCAAACTACTGATTGAATTCCAGGACAAACGTTAATACTCAGGACTTCCAAGCTTTCAATTTCTTAATAGACATCTTCTTAAGACGCGATACAGTTGAGAATAGATCGTTCTTATCCTCGTCGTCCGTTAGTGTTTCGCCTTCGGAATGAACTTCACGTTGCCGTTGTCTCGGACTGCACGTTGGGGTTTCTTTCTCGGAATTGCCTTTGGCTCGGAAAATTCCCCGACTCATTTGATGACTAATATCATCCGATCGGGACTTCGTACTACGTGACGTTGTAGGATCACTCAGAGCCACTTGAATAGGCGGCTTCGATCCCGACGACAGCATTGCCGCACGACTGATGCTAAAACCTCGGCTGATTTTATCGATTGCGAGCCGATGTCGTCGCATCGATGGCGTAACACTGGTCCGATCCTGCAGTATAAAACGACCGATTGTTTTCCAATTGGCCTGCGTTTGGTAGACGTTCTCGTCGTCGGCTAGCGATCGTTGTTGCGTATTACTGGCCGTCGAATTACTACTACTGCCGAATTCTAGCTCTTCCATTAGAACGAAGTTGCTTGGATCTTCCATGCGTCGCGCTTTGATCAGAGCCTGCGCAAGGACATCTTGGGCAGATGAGCTAATAGGTACTTTTAGTATGGCATATGGGATGTCGGGGCTTACGTTGTAGATGCAAACTAGAAACGTGTCGTTGTCTTCCCAGGAGTTCGTGCTATTTTCATTATTTGCGCCACTAGCACAAATAGAACGTCGTTCCGAAACACTTCGGATTGAAGTGAGCCACGCTCTACTACTCGGATCATCTCCAATTCGTTTCAGTATGAATCGACCTTCACCTTTCCAAAGCGCTTGAGCTTGAAGAAGTTTCTCGTTGATATCAAGGACACGTTGCGTTGCTGGCAAATCTCTGTCCTTCTTTTCCCAGCCCCGCCTAACCTCTTCTACAATAATGTAGTCGTTGACGCTTTGTGCCGTCTTATTAGCTTTTTGTAGTGCTTGGGCGATAACTTCCTGTGTTGTACTTTCTTGGGTGATCTTCAGGATTGTGTAAGGTTCGTCGTTAACGACACCGTATACCATCAGAAAGAACATTTTCCGTTTAAGTGGAATATTCTGGCAAATTATTGGATTTGCTTCGCCTTCGATCAGCTCCGTAGTTCCGTAGCTTTGGAATACATCGTCGCGTCTAACGCTCATGAACTCATCTACTTCCTCTTCCTCCACCCGTGAGTAGACAAATAATGAGGCCATGCTCAGAGGCTGATTGAGCGGTGATCGTAAGCGTACGTGCCTGTATCCAGGCCTTAGGCACTTTAGCGGTATGACTCTTTGCGAAACCATGTGATTCGAGTCCGAGTCTGAAACTGTGAATCTGAGGAATGCTAGATCGTGAAACATCACCTTAAAGTAGAACGTATCGTTCCAAATCGGATTCAGGGCATTTTTTTTAATGGTTTTCGTTTTTTTCTTATTGCAATCGACGTGAATACCGATCATCTCCACCTCAACATAAGTGCTACAAAGAAGATTGTTTTGACACACGTACTGACCAGAAACAACATTGATTACAATCTGCGATGAATGCAGTCCATCGAACTCCTTGTCCAACGGATTGAAACGACGGTACATTAAGTGCGACGGATTCCACAGAACCTCTGGCTTACACACGAATCCGCAGCATCCATTCTCCTCAAACATGGCGGTATTGATGTGCATATGCTGATCGTCCGTTTGATAGTTCAGGGCAACCATTTGGATACCGAACGCCCAGAAGAATACCGGATTCAAGTTGGACGAATCAATCCGTAAGCCAGCCGGATAAGTACGCATCAATTGGGTTTGGGTATGGGCCACCAAGGCAAGCGGATGCTTACGACAGAGTTTCTTCGCGCTAGCTTCGTTGATAGATGAGCACTGGTAGCAGGGATGATTTACGTTTGGATGATGAAGTTTCCGATGTGTTAGCTGTTGCGCATCCGCTTCTGAACTGGCTGACGCCGAATCTATCGAACTACCGGGTGCGCTGGAAAGCGGACCCGATGTTGTTTTCAGAATGCTTCCGACCGTTACTAAACTTCCACTTGAACTAGCAGTGCTTGGTGGCTGTTGAAGTCGAACTGAGCTATGCGGGCTGAACGGGTTTAGGCCTCGGAATTTTATAGCTTGGACATAAACCACTAGATCGGAAAGTTCCTGTGCTATTTGATTGCTTCGCTTTTTAGGTTTATCATCAGCCAACTCAATGCGCTTGGTAGGTGTTATATTCGAATAGGACGAAAGGCTGTGACGGGTTTGTTTGTCGTCGATGGACCCGAAGAACGTGTGAAAAGTTTTCTCTGTAAAAAATAATTTCAAATAAGTGGAGGTGGTAAATAGTGAGATTATTCCATATACCATCAATATTGTCGTATTCATCGTCATCTTCATAGTCGTCATCGCTAAACTCTTCTGTTACCGATCCACCACTGGCATTCGAGATTATTGAACTAGTTCGCCCAGGCTGATTGGCAGGATGTCTTTGTGGAGTGCCCCTAATAAAATTTCTATTAGAATCCTGTACGAATTTTTCATGTGAAACCTAATATTTGAAGGGGTAGACTGGAGGAGCACCTAATTTCTAGGAGAGCAACTAAATTCTAAAGGAGCAACTACATTCTAGTACATAAAACAAATATCTTACTTGGCAGATGCATTCGGAATTGTAGCTGGAATTTCGGCTAAGAGTTTCTTATTTTTGATGAGAATCTTGTGCTTCAGTTGAGATGGTGATGGCAATAGAGGCTCCTCGCTATAATCAGAATCGAATAGAAATTTCGAAATCAGTTTCTCGCCGAAGACAGTCAAGAAAATATGTGCCATTCGTGCTTGCTGCAGTAAGGAACAATGATTTTCAATTGACAGAACGACCGGATAGGGCGACGCTACAAATGCTGACTTATTGATCGCCTCGACAACAGCACGGAAAGGAATTTTCGTGGTAAAGGTGTGACCATGGTAGATGACCGGCATTCCATCGTCACCGTCCCAACAATCCAATTCAACGCAGCGGCATCCAGTTAGGAGAACCTAAGTGTAATGAAAAAATAGTTCAGCAAACAATTTTGCCAAATAATCTGAATAGCAGTTCTGCTGTTGTGTTCTCTCGAGAGTATCTACTCGCTATGATAGTTACTTTCCACTCACCTGACTATAAAGTTCCACTGAGCTTTCTCCTTTCAATTGATGACCGGTTAAGTACGTGTTATGTGACGATGCTATATAATATTGTGACAATGGGCGGTCCATATTCGATGACGATTGTATAACCCGCTCGTTAACGAACGCATAGTTATCCTTGTCCATCATGTATCTGGCGAAACCTTCGAAACTTAAGCAATTATCCATTCTGAGGCTCTGATCGGGCTCGTGTCGTAGAATAATCGTGCGGACTTCTTCGTCTGTCTTCACTTCCACCTGGCGCGCTTCCAGAAATTTCTTCAACGTTGAAACTGTTATCACCTGATTACTGGCCGTATTAATTCCAGCGCAATTTGTTAGTATGCTAGAAGCAGCAATTGCGTCGAAGATTTTCTTCTGAGCACTTTTTGCCTCGGTTAGTTCTAGATCAAGGGAGCTGTTCCGTGTTAGGAGTCCTGAAAGTTCAAGGTTTGGAGGATGAGTGCTTCTTATTCTTTTTGTTTTAGCAGGAAGTATTTACCTATTTTGCGGTGTCCTCGCACCGAACACAATTCTGGTGCAGAACGACTTTTTTCCGAACACAGTCGAGTTTTACACTTTCGAGTTACCGACAGTTGATCGAACAGATCTCGTAAATCCTTGCGCGCTAGCAGACTGAAAATATGAAAAATTAAAATTTTAAAGTTTGAAAAGGATCAAAATCAGTCTCTGCAAAGACGCAGAGGACAACATCATCACATAAGAAACAGCGACACACAAGAAATTAAAAGGAGATCGGCATTCTATTTCGAACATCTTCTCAACATCATCCACCGCAAAAGAATCGGGTTGCGCATTAATAAAACCAAAACAAAAGTAATAACGCAAATAAGTAACCCAGCAAACATTTTTGACGATAATCTTCATGACAATATCGTAATGATATCGTCGGTTATCGCCTTCTATCTCTAATAGGAGATAATTACGAAAGTCTTTCACAAGATTATTAAAAGGTATCATAGCGATATCTGGATGGTGATAATTATTGATGCTTAGTCGAGTTATTCTAAAATTGTCATCTCTGCGATATTTTAAAGAGAAACCTATGTATTTTAGGTTCCGAAAAATAAATACTATATGAAAACTACTTTGCCGGATGTACATAATCAAAAATTTCCCCTTCACCCATTTTTATCTCTAGAAAGATATCGCACCGAATGGACATTTTGCACTTTATCGTATCGCAATCGATCAGACAAAGATATCTCACACCATAGATGATATCTTCTACAGATATCTTTTTAATATCATTCCGAACCTTTTTGTTTGCTGGGAAGAGAACGCCAAGGCAGAATACAACAATTGGGTATAATATATAGTATAATGTGCAGAGTGTGGAAACTTCATAAATCTTGGGACTAATCTAGCGAAAGACGGCAACGAAACGGTCGAAGTCAATCGATGAGAGAAAACCGAGAACGGCAGGTTTTATCTCAAAAAATTTTTGAGATCTAAGTTTTTTTTAGATAGGGATAATTGAGAAATACCCACAAGTAACTAGCTAGCTTGTGAAATTTTATAATGATATAAACGCTCATCGATCTCTCGGATTACTTGACTAACTTCCCAAATGCTTATAGTAATTACTAGGATAAGGTCAGGAAATATCGGAATCGAAACCAAAATGAAAACATTAAAAACCAAAAATGACCGGTAACTTACCTAAACGATCTGAAGAGAGCTATGAAATCTAAAAAGTCTAATTGAGTTTCGTATGTTATGGAACCTGCCCGCAGGTTCCTCGGTGGTGGTGGTTGATACAATTGATCGCTAGATCCTGTCCGTTCTTTTCGACGATCGAAATGTTTCGATCGGGACTCTCTCCCTGAGTCTATACTCTCGAAGGCTTCGTTCGTACTGGGTAAGGCTGAACTACTACTACTCGTATTTATGCTACTGGTCGCTTGGCTTAGCAAATTCACCACTGATCGTTTCTTTTTGAATTTGAAAGATTGTTCGCGTCGTAAGGTATCAGACGATTCGGTAACCTGTACTGCACCAGCAGCCGCTGCAATTCCAGTTGCAGACCAATCACGGCCACCAAACATTCGTATCGCGTCCGCAGCTAACGGCTCGTCGCACCCTTCTTCGTAGAAGAGCTGCAGGTACTGCTCCTTTAGCCACATCATGGATCGATCTGCAAGTCGCTGTTGTCGTTTTATACCACGTACGATCCAGGTGAGTCCGACAAACCACAATCTGATAAAGTGAAGAGTATTAGTAGTGATCAGCAAAATACGTGATCAGTAACCTACCTGCATAGCATTGGAGGGCATAGAAGGCAAAGTACTCGATTATCACTCAACGAAGTGCCGTATAAAATCGAGACACAACATTCGACATGGGTCAAACCGAAGCGTTTGCCAGCCGTTAGTAAGTCCGCGTCATATTCATGATTTCGGGATCCCATTGTTATTTCCTTCACCGTGGTTAGATCCAAGAACCCTTCGTCGATCGTTTGACTCATCGATTCTGATTCCGATTGATTGATCGGTGGCTTCGACATCAATCTGGGCGACACCAATTCTTCCGGATTGATGGCCAAATTAAATTCAGGATGCGTCCTCAGGCGGCCCCATGTCGGCCTATGCCAACTGACCATCGAACACGATCGTTCCAAACGAAAAAACTTGTAACAAGATCTATCCGACGGTGTTTCTGGCTCCCAGAGGACCACTGTAGTACCATGGTGCAGAATTTGAAGAATGTGATGATCGATTTTATGATGTGGCGATGAGATCGGTATCATGCCGACTCCATGATCATTAAATAACGGCTGAACGGGGTTGTAATTGCCGATCTCGACTTCATAGTCTTCCTCGGGTTCATCAACTTCCAGTTGATAGGTTGTTGTCGACGCCATCAATTTCGGACTGAACGCGGAGGCTCGTAGAAAATCGAGTAGACTCGTTGACGACTCCTTACTTAAGGCATGATGATGTTGATGGCATTGATCGATGTGATCCATCACAGCTTGTGTTCGATAGACCTGATCCTGACTGATCAGACCCGATGATCCCAGTTTCGTGAAGTTGTGATCTTCACCATTATAATCAGATATGTACTATAGAATAAAAGAAATGGGCACAATTAATAAACTTAATAATATTGGGAAAATTCACAAAATTGGTTTGGTCAAGCGAAAAACACAATCAAATAAAATGAGAAGTTTCCACCAATTTTATTATTTATCCTAGATATCATGTTTTTCAAGGAACAAATTAACAAATTCGCGATCAAATCGATCTTTCTTACTTACCAATAGCCTACTATTCCATTTGTTTGTTTGCGTTACGTTCGTGAAGTCCCTTCGATCGTAGGCTTTCATATTGGTCTGAACTCCACGGCTAACGGATTCTACTAGAGCGTTACTATTCGATCGACACGTAACGGTATCGGCATCAATTAACGATATCGATGACGAATCTGTCGATGAATTCGGTGATATTTGAAGAGAGATTGTAGTACCAGGCCCGGCACTTGTTGCACCGATTGCTGTACCTACAGCCAATGATTGCGAGATCTGTTCCTTAAGATCCTTCATGAACATCTTGAAGCATGGCACGACTCGACATTCTGGTATGGCAAGGCCGCGTGCTAAGGCTTTTTCGTATTCGACAGATTCTAGAGCGGCTGAGAGAAATTCTAAGGCTGGGATTTTACCCTTCTCGGTGAACGTTGCCAAAAGTGGTTTCAGTGTTGGCGACCTGGAAAAAATATTGAAAAAGATCACATAAAAATTGTCACTCTAGATTCAAACTGGAAGTATTTACTCGTCAAGTCCACAATTTTTTTAAATAGATAGGTATTAAGCAGAAACTCAGGAAACAGTTTCCCTTGGTTGTAGGACTCCGATTCATACCGATGCATCGAACGCTTCCCTATTAATACAGTTCTTGAAATCTCGCTAATAAACGTTAACGGTACAAATCTGAATACATGGTTTTATCACATGGAAAATGACTACCATAAAGCTGTATTGAATTAGACCTTACTCGACTAACCAATAGCTATGATGCATTTTGTGGATACTCTGAACAGACGTTATTTTCCAAAGAAGATCTTTGGAGTACCACTAGGCAGATAAAGGATGTCAAAGAATCCACTGCAAAACACCGCCAACAAGCTATGGATTGGAATTCGAAAGGAAGACGTGAGTAGTCGAAGCGATGGTGGTACCTTCTATGACTCCCACCGCGTTGATATATGTACAGAAAAAGAAAAGACACTGTGTGAACTACTGATCACCGTTGGTCTCTGCCCAAATTAAATATTCGCCAATAAAAAGGTAATCAGGCAGGACTCAGGAGTATGCAGCCAGCTAACGAAACAGCTCATTCAGACCTCTGGACACAGACTTGAGAGGAGCGAAATCGTAGATAGAAGAAGTTTCGAATTTCTAACCTAACCGATGCAGTCTTATTTTCGATACATTTCCTCCTACTATCTAACGTCGAAAACTTAATTGAATGTCGAAATATTTGCCAAAATGAGAGAAGCAAAATTGATGCCTCTCCGAGTGCGATGAATAGGATAGATCAAGCGATAGGCTACAGTATGTGATACCCTTAAGCGAGGTGTAATAATTGAATGGCCTCTTGATAACGATGATGTTGTGAGGAAATATTATATAGTAGTAAAACAAATGCGGTACGTATAAGAAACGTATTGATGTTGAGGGTTCATCATAAATCTGGTACTATTATAGTTAAGGACGAATGTAGCTATGATAGTAGTGGGTTCGGGCTTAATTTACTTCGTTACAGTCGATTTCTTCTTGATATGCTTGGCTAAGTTTTGCTGGAATGAGCCTTAGGGTGATAGGGGAGACAGGGCCACTTTTGGTGTATTAGAGAATTTATGTAAGAATCTGCTAGTACAGTTATTTAGATAAGTAAAAGTGAAGTAAAAGTTAATCTCTAATTGATTTACAGGAAAAAAAGGACTTTACCGATTTAAATTTTAGTTTTTAACCTGCTTTTTATTATTTTTTCTTAATTGTAATTCAGTACGACGAGTACGACTACTTATCAAATATTTTATTTCTTCATATGATCACAAACTCTGAGGTATGATTTAATCCTTCAAATAATGGGGGATCTACTCCTTGTCGTTGCTATATAATCCTTGGAGGCTGTTAGAAGAAAAAGAAGGCTAAGAGTTAAACCAATTTGTTTAAGCGGTTGAGGCGCTATAATGGTATAGCTGTCTAGCCATAAGGAAATTTAACTAAAAAGATTTTATATGAAAGACGTCCTACAGTACTCCAGTCTCCTTTCAGAAGCGAGGTATGTTCAGGATGTTACGTCGATATTGTGAAATTTGCAAAATTGATTAAAGGGAAGCACGCTATCAATAAAACGTCTATTTCTAGCGAGCCCATCGGCAATGTTACTGTGCCATGCCAAGACTATTGTCCAATTCGATGAGCAGATGTAGATGCCGAAAAGTATCGTATTTCAAGCCCTGAAACATTTTTGAAAATAAACTGAAGCACTCCTCTTACATCCACACCTATAAAATTAGTAAATACTTCCTGATGTATTCCACCCGCATCATCACCTAAACTCAGCATACTCAGTTTTAAGTTGTTTTCATCCTTCGGCTGTTTTGTGACAATTTACAATACCTACTTTGGAAATTATGTTAACGAGGTTCTTCTTCCTCTTTAGTTCGCATTCGCATGCATAAAATTGGGCGAAGAAGTCCTGCTTACTTCAGGCGAACGAACAAGTAAAATTTTATTTCACTTCGAAAGTGAGTAAGGCATTAAAATGATGGTCAAGTGCAGCCTTGTTTATTTCAAGATATTTCAGATTAATGAACAGAAATTCAGAGCAAGAGTTTGAAATTTAAAATTTCATACAATCTTACAAATATTATGAAAACTCTAAAAGAACAACAACGTAATTTCGCTTATAATTGGACACATCGTTGTCATATAATAGTATGTATGTATATCTATTATAGTAAATTATTGTTGTTTTGTTTCAATTAAAAATAATTTTACTGATGACTCTTTTCTCTTCTGATAATGTAGAACGATAAAAATACTGTTACGAGCGAGGGGTTCAAGTAAAACAAAATTCGATTTAACTTCATTGCAAAGTTTGCACACTCATTAAATCTATTCATTCATCATAAAATAATCTACAATACAATAATTCACATCCTTGTAATTTTAGTTTAGTTTTTTAGCCTAGTATTAAGTAAGTTTAAGGCACCAATAAGGTTTTTGTTGTTTCAATTTGCTCTATGGAAATTAAATACCAAACACAAACAGTTTTATAAATTAATGCACAGAAGAAAAACATTGATACCATGGCTGAAAAGATATGCGATCTGAGAACCAACTTAACAGAAACATTGTACAATTACTTTTAGAAATATTTATTCGATTTAAATATCACACTATTGCACACTTACTAACTACACAATCGCTGTTATAAATGAAAATGTGTTTTATACGTAGAACTAACTGATCTCTTTCTGACTGTCGCAGTTGATAAACTGATCCCGAGTGCAAGCTCTGCGAGCCTATACACTCCACGTATTGAATCGCGCGGCTTATAGTATGTTTTTTTTGTTTGTGTGGAACTTACAAGAAGGATCTATTGCATGGGAGATATGTCTAGGCTCTACTACGCTATTCTAGTTGGATATTAGAAATTGTAATTTTCTTTGGAAAACATATAAGTGTTCGGGTTGCCAGAGTACGCATGGAACAATTTAATACCTAAGACAATGTCGTGATAAAGAGCCATGGGAAACTAGTCAAGGATACTATACTCCAGACTGAAATGAAAAACATATTTGGAAATTGCTCTTATTTTATTCGAAATAACTCAAAATTATTAAGCTTAAAAACAAAATGGTTTTTGCTGTCTCCGCTGAAAATTGCTTCGATACTTTCAATCGTTGTACACAGTTTGTTCGTTGAAGAACACGATAGTACCTTCTTTAAATTTACACAAGAAGGTTATCAACCTATAGTTGAAGTCCTGAATCGACAAAGACGACATCGTAAGCATACCCTTAAACAATCCCTCCGTAAGCTCTTCGACCAACATTCAATACTCCTTTTTTCCCAGCTTTTACCAAAAAAATTTACACGAGGCAAGTACCTAACGAGGAAAAAACCGACAATTCCTTGAATATCGGACAATTTAAGGAAATAAACGAAGAAGAAGAAATAGTCTTGAAATTGTTGTTTGAATAGTCCTTCTCGGTTCGAATAAAATTTATGTCCGAAAAAATTTCGTTACCGTAAAGGATTCGCCGTCGTCCTACTCATTCTCCTTATCTGGTTCTCGTTCACGATACATGAAGAAAACAGGATAATAGGGATACGCAACTAGAAAGAAGCTGGACTTGAACTGAATGTTTCCTTTCAACCCGTTTTATGGTGGTTTTTTTCGAAGGACCTCTCCCTCTCACAAGAGGCGCTACTGTGATAGAGTGTGTATTTGAAGTAATTTAAGTATTCTGTTCCAAATCCGGCAGGAATTCTCCATTTATTCCCTACTTTTGTAGCAAACAGAACGAATTGAATTAGAAGCATGAATAGTTTTACATTTCTTTGGATATTTTTTGTGCGGAGTAGACAATTTGGAATTGGAATTTCGGCATTCAGTTTTTCTTTTTATTTCTTGTTAAAATTCTAACACGACATTGTTAATGTGAAATTCAGTTGGATTGGCGGTCCAGCAAGAGACCAGTAAGTAATAAATGGTGTCTGCTTTTTAAGGAGTTGGCGAGTTTGGGGCTACCTCTCAGTTTCACTTAGAAACGGATGTAATGGAAAACAACAAGAAGCACTGGGAATTTAATGGGAAAATCCATTACATTGGGTCTTCTGGATGATGTATTGAAATCTTGGGAAATAATTCGCGGTGGTTTAAATTCGGCGGAGGAAAATTCGATTAAATTCAGGACAAATCATACATCGTTGTCAATTTTTAGGAATTTGGTGGGCAAAACGAGTGGAGGTGAGGCGTATGGATGGAGTAAACATTCGGATTTAAAAACGACAACCTTTTCAAAAAAAATTTCAATTTATTTGGTTCGTCATAGAAGAATACTTACAGGAGTAGAATTTAAAACTAAATCTTTGCCTTTGTAGCTCTTTACCTTTTCTTTTCGTCCGTGATACTCGTAAAATAATTGTGATATCGAATATTTATTTTCGATAAAAAAAACATACCTACATAGAGCTCAAAAATAAAGTTGTCGTAGTTAGTCTATAATTTCTGTTTGCTATTTATAACATCATTCCAGTGTAGTAGCCACAAATTAAATATTTTCCATCCAACATCCAATTTCTATTCTCCGATTTCAACAAATCAATGGACCCCAAACATAAAAGCCACTGTTTTGAATAGCTTATTGTCGTCACTTTTTTATCATAGGGTCACTAAATCGAGTAGTCGCTATATGTAAATGTAACTACTGTAATAGAACTCGTCTACTATTTCATTAAATTGTACAATACTATGAACATTTTGAACATAAATAGATACATGCAACAAAAAAACCATCAACTTGGTAACACCTGACACATTTCCCTATAGAGCCTTGTGTGATTTACTGATCTTATCTTATCTCATGACACAACAAAACAAACCCTAATTGCATCAAAAAGAGTTTCCCTTTCCCAAGCCCATGTTGGACGATTCCTATCAGGAATTGTCTGCTGGCCAATCTCTGGCACAGCCAGCAAACACTAATGGCAACAACTTTTACCCTTAACCAACTTTTACCCTTAAATCCATCCAGCATCAGGGAGAAAAAAACTTTTCCTTCAAACTTTCTAACTTAAATGGCAAGTGTGGGAGGGTGCTATTTGGCTTTATTTCTCGGTTCTGCACGTTGGTCAGAGTAGAAAGATTCGTCTCGTAGCCAACTTCCAAATATTCCATCCATCATTCTGGAATTACGCGAAAAAGGACAGGATGTACATGTAAACATCAGTTGAAACGGAAAACAAAAAGGCCAATTACCTTTTTCTTACTTTTATGTAATGCTTCGCTGGACCTTTTGCCCATTTGCACACGTGCACATTCAACGAAATCGACATAGCAAATGTGAATGACAGATTTGATTGACCGCCTGGGCTGGGTAGATGAGGTGATTGTAGTGCTCACGTAGTATAATTTTTTTCGAGGACCGCCCACATACTCATAGGTATCCAGTTAATGCCAGATAGGATTCTGTGATAAGCCTTATCGCAAGTACAAGACTTATGTTGCATTATAGTCCTATACTGCTGGTGATATTTTTATCGTACTGTTGGTGTGTATATGGAGTAAGTTCTACATAACTTTGCCTCCTTAACTGCTATAAATCCTTCGAAACAGATCTAATCTAATCGAATAAATTCCGATGGAAATTGCCTTTGTGGCAAAGAAAAATTTCTAAACGTTACATCACGGAAGACAGAACGAAGGACGAAGAGGTACAGGACATAGTCAAAGAGCCTACTCTACCGTAAGGCGATTATTCAAGATAACCGGATGAGGAGTTTGCTGCAATACAGGAGCCATCGATATCGATAAAAAATGAATGAACACGGCTGGCAGACATGATTTCATGTTCACTGAAATTAATCCTATTGAATTTAATTCGAAATCATCGGAGAGCCTACGGTTAATGCCGTAAGATGCCATCTTTTATATGAGCTTACAGAAAGTTGACTCGCTCTTTTATCGTCTGGCAAAACAGCTTTGAAGTAAGGTAGGAGCGAGCTGTTCACCTGTTTGTTTTCCTGCTCCCGTTATATATCCTTGATAGGTTCTCGAAAGCGAGGTAGGATTTTTGGGTTAACTCCAGGTGCTGAATGAAAAAAACGAGGATCGGTGTACATGGAAATTTTATTCCAACCTTTTTGTTTAGTCTTCCATTCGAAAATACATTTCTACTTTACCGGGTGCTACATCATCTGGCATTGCTGCTTCTTACTTCTGGATCGCCTACATCCTAAATAGGCAACATGCATTACATAAATCCTTGCAAACGGCAAAAAAAGAATATGAGGATCTCTTCCCACGATTTCTGGAAATAGAAATACTTCATATGTATGTACGTCTGCAAAAAATTCTCAGTACATACATTTCATCTGAAACGAGTTTATTTTTCTAGCTATCGTCTTGATGCCCAACGAAGACGTGATAAACTTACACTTTGCACCTTATCATATGAACCATGAAGGTTATTTACTTATTTGCTTCTGACAAGGAGTGGAAGCATCGAGATGAAAGATGTGCTTCAACTACACATACTTATATTGTACGACAAATAGCTGCTTATTCTGTGTGAACCTTGAACGTCCTATTGTAACCCTTAAAAGAGGATATATATATTTTTTTAAAGTTTTCTGAAGGGAAGTGTATTTGGCCCACTCCCACACATCTCTCGAATGGAAAAGCTTTGCAAATGGAATGCAATAAAGACTGAATGATTGTGAAGATTTTCTGAATAGGAATCAGGTGTAGCTTGGCATCATGTTCCACTTGGTAGTGTTACATAAGATGGAACTGAAATTTGTATAGTAAGCGGATTTAAGTAAGGTGATATAATATATAAAATATAATGGTGAATTTTACACAAATTGATATTATTGTGTTATCGGAGAACATTTTGTTATTGAACTGAAATTAAGTCGAGAGATGACTTCAGAAAATACAGTAGCATAATGAGCTACTCTGTGGTCATGGTCAAGACATTGGATATCAAAACCTCCTCTAGAAGATACATACTCCTGGGTCTGAGTCGGGAAGACTTATTCACATCTCGTATTTTTATAATTTCTTCGGTATCTACAAAATGTTCAAAATTTGTTGTGTGTTTGAGTTTTTCGAGTTATGTTGAAAATAATTTTGTAAAGATGAGATTTGGGGGTGAAAGTTGAATATTTAAAATATATATTTGTCAGATGAGACGAACAATTCGTGAGGTTTCCAAGGTGTACTGCATACCAAGCAACTACGAATAATACACACAAAAGCCAAAATTATCCCACTATCACTTGACTTCTATAGCAAAACTAAGGTCGGGCTGGGGTCCTGCTTCATGTATTTGACCTAAGTAGTAGCTGATTTGTTGCTTCTAAGCTTCAAGTATATTCAATATGTAGGAATTTGTAGTACAAATCTAGAACCATTTTACTTTATTATTTTAATATTAAAGCATTGTATCGACTTTACAACCAATTAAAATTGCTTCACTAAAATTTACATTTCTTTTGTAAGAATACTTACTAAAAGGAGTTATTATGTATAAGAAAACTCTTAAGGATACGGTATCCCATTTATCAGTTTTTTGCGATAAGCAAAGGACTGTGGAAGTTGGAACAACAATTTAGATATAGTATTACTAACAATATGTATATTATTTATTATTACTATTATTTATTATTATTTAGATATATAACCCTTTTTTAGATGTTCAAAAACCACACCCAATTACATGACAATTCTGCCAGGAACGTGCATTTGGTAGGTAAGGAGCTACAGGAGGAGTATTGGGTGCCTTATTTTGCGGGCTTATATAACCGCTGGTTAGCCACGCGAGAAAGCTTAGTCTCTGTTGGTATTTCCCATGTCGTAAGCCTACTCTGCATTAGATAGTCGCAAAAGAACATGCTTTTTGATATATGTTGTTGAACGGATAATTCAGGAAGAGTAATTATTTATAAATTAGAAAGAATCTTCAAAGATTTTTATCACCACATGCCACAAATAAGAGCTGATATTTCCTTCCTTCCTCGAATGCTGAGATTGACTCCGAGTTTCATTTGAATGTCCTGTTCAATGCGGAATGATGTTCGGATTGCGTAGGAGTTTCATCAACGCTTCAGCATCTGGTAATTCTACAAAACTCAACGCTTATGTTTAATACTCGAGGGGTTGGAATTGATGTTCTTATTATTGCATAGAAATGTCGTTTCTCTTTCCGTGAAGACAGCATCCGCACCCGCCAGTCAAGTTTAATCATACTACAAAAGTGAAAATGTTTTTGTTGTAGTTGAGGTCATTTGGGGCCTGTTGATGATGATGATGGCTACGACGACCACAACATCAACGAGGTGGACGATAAGTTGAGGCGATGGGTTTACTTTATTTTCTTAGAACAGACGAATGATGATGACTATTGGGACCGGGACTGGAACTAAAGACTACAAACGATGGACGGGGAAAAATGTCGATGGTCATATTTGTCCTGCTCCTTCGTGGCCAAGTTCGAGCTCCTGGATGATGATGATGATGGTGACTACGACGATGGTGTTCACGATGATATCTGGGGAGTGGAGCAAGTAGTTTCCGCCGGCCTACAACCTCAATTACTGCTGGAGGCCGAAAGAAACCCCTGACCCACATTTCGTATTTTTCATATCGATCCCCAGGGATTCATTGGTGAAAAGAAAAATTTGTCCAAGGACTCGTTCTATCCGCTAGCATGTCTCTGCTCCTTGAAGTTGAACCTGAACAAAAATTATATTTTAAGTTAATGATGCCTTACCAGTCCAATGAAAATGTCGTTGTTTGTTATATATTTCGTGTTGAAAGCTACACTAGAAAGGAAAAAAAGGAAGGAAAATTACGGAATGATGAGGAATCCTTAAAGCTCTTCATTACTAACAGGATGATCCGCTTTGTGGCTAATTAATTCGTAAAAGAAGCAGATGTCGTTCATTCGGCTTAAGTTTGGTTTCGTTTGCTTTTCTCTTGTTCGTCCCCATTGACATTAAGGACACTTTGAAATAAATTTTTTTACTTTCAGTCGAATATCAAATTTAAAATCCTACATGAATATTAGAGCCATGAGGTCTTCGTTTCGAATTCAAACAGTCAAGCAAAACGCAAAACTTTCGGTGCTATCCTTATCTGTGTCCACATTCTGTGCTTTTGTGCATAGCTAGCCTGTGAATGGCTTCACAAAAGGATCTATTTAAATAGATGATACATTTATCTCGTATTCTTCTTCTGGCTTTTTGTTTTTGACCGGATAACGAGTTATATAGTTTTCTTATCATATCACGTGCTGCAGTTTTCGTCCTTTTCGTGTCCGCATGCACATGGCATTCCCCTTATTGACACTCGTATAAAAGAGGGAAATAGGGTACAGATTGCATAAGTTAACTGGAATTTTGTGGTGTAGCCAGTTAGGATGGAATAGTCTTTGGGTAGTGAATGGAATGAAAAATTTACAAGTATTTAGGGTGGAGAAAGACTTCAAGGACGTTTACTGGTTTTGAAGTGAGTACTTAGCATAGATGGGTAGTGTTAGGTTGTACCACCCCGTTATATAGTGCTTAAAACAGAAATGTTGTAAAAATCGTTACGAAAAGTTTTTCATTAAATGGTTTATATTTTGTAATATGTACTACACATACGATTCTTTAATAAATCACTGAGCATTCTACCTAGTTGACCCGTATGTAAAGCATTTGCGATTAGTTTATGTTATTTACAATTGGCTTGAAGTAAAAAAGAGCGCTTCCTCCTCCAAAGATCACGGATCTTCTAGTAGTCTCATTGTCTTGGCTTCTACTTAAGAAATATGGAACTCGAAGACTTTCTTTGTTAAAATTTTACAAGTCCTTTCAGGCATAACAAACTTACTTTACGTACTATAATTGTTCATTTAAATTTGTACTATAAAACAATTTTTCCGAGTTTCCGTTCCAAACTTAATAGTAATATACCCTGCATACAACGCGTGTGAAGTGTACGCTTGTGGAGCAAAATTTTGTAGAGCCAGTGAATCGACTAAACCTACAAGTTGATGAGAATAGTTTGACTCCAAAGCGTGCCAATCAACAGTAAAAATCAATGTTTCATTGATTTATTGATTCTTTATCTGGAGCGGGTTAAGAATCTTCGCTTATTTGTAACTTGTTTTTAGAATCAAGAATGTTAGTCACATGGCGCATAAAAAAAAAATTAAGTAGGTACATACTCGTATATACAAATAGGTTATTCTCTAAAATTACAAATCATGTCTAGACATTAAGATTACCCAAATGCGTAGCTCGCTTCAATGAAAAAGATCCAGCTAGCAAGCATTAATACAAGTATGTAATCATTGCGTAAATATTCAAATTTCTTTTCATGTTCACATATCAAATTGATGGCCTAATGATGTATTCAAGAGGATTCAGTAGTTCAGTTGCAGTCCACGTAGACAACAAGACAAATATTACTGCATTTAATATTGATTATACAATTACACTTGAAAACAAAGTCTAAATCGTTTACACAATAACCGAACTTAACTATAGTCTATCGCTTTCAATCCACTGTCGTATAAAATTTTGCTGGTTCATCATTCAGAATTATATATTTTTTTAATTGTGTGAATAAATTTAAAACTGCGTGGATCTACATATTTACTTTTACTAACTAATTGCAGGATATTTAATTAATAAAACATATAGGTATAATAATATTGAAAATATTTCAAAATTAATAGATATTCTTCAAATAAGAAAGTCTTCCAAATTCCACTCGACTTCTCCAAAATTAATTCGGATATTCGACTTTTATTTTTGCAACTGAAAAATTGATAAATTCGCCTTCTAGTATTTTCCATTGAAAAGTGTTGTGAACGGAGGCCTTGGAGTGAATATTTCGACTTGAAAAAGTCAAAATATTCGAAGGGAAAGGTAAGGTACGGGAAACAATGGGCCAATTCTGCCTACGTCCGAATTGGTGGCTGACGTTCGAGCTGGAGCGACGCGCTTGCTGGCGGCCGGGACTAGCTGCGGCAGTGTGGGGGGTACTTGCTCTCACGCCAGACCATTAACCCTAGGCCTGTACAACAAAAAATAAAACACGTCGACTTATCCAGGGAATTAAAATTTGGGATATCTTTCCCAATAGGTCATGAGTGACCGAGAAGCGTTGTATGGCGCGACTTCGTGACTTGTCAGTGCGCTCTGGTGTTATAGCGCCCTGTCTGCCCACCCTGCCTCAGCCACGACATTCCTAAAAATTGTTGACGTCGTGGCCCCATTTAGAGGTTCAGGGACAGGAAAATCTACTCGCGAGGGTCCATCTTACTATTGATTTCCTAGCCTCGCGACAAAAAGATGCTAACTTTAGATACATTTTTCTCCCACACTATTTGATGGATTTAAATATTTTTTTTTTAATTTTATGAGTCATTGTTTTGATCGCTTTGTTTAACCTTAAAGTTTTGTGATGTGTTTTGTGACTGTATTTTTTGGAGTACCTATTCATTTACTCTTAACAATTAGAGTGCCCGCAGACTAGAGATTTAAAATCGCGCGTTGAATGGCTAATGGCGATTGATTAATTTCGTCGCGACTAAACAGTTAAATATCCATGCCAGATCCTTTTCGATCGATGTGCGACTAAAACTTTCGCATTGACCTCAAAATGCACGAACAGTTAAGTAGTTTAATTATTGCAAAAAGTTCATATTAATATAGTTTTTTATAAAAAATAAATTGAAATTGTTTTTTTATAAGTCACCCTTTAAACCAATAATAAAGCAGGCGAATATTCCTGACGATACAATTAAAAAGTTTAATGAAGTTGAAACGAAAAACCCGAAATACAATTTCAAGCAAAGTAGAAGCAGAGGAGTGGTATTCCTTAACTTAGTCCTTCATTGAATGTGAAGTGACTAAGAGCAATCGGAGTAAGAATAAAGTTTTCACAATGCATTCGTGGAGGTTTTAAACAAAAAATCCTCATCTCAGAGCGAATATAAGTGCGGGAACAACAATATAATGAGTGAAAACAGAAGTTGACTTATTTGAACTTCAGGACGATGGGGTTTAACTGCATTTTAAAAGTGATTAAACGAGTTAATTCTGGAGCGGGAATTAAGGAAGTATTCGAAAGGTACAAGTTTGAAGTGGAACAAAAGTTTTTTAATGCTACTAATGGAGATAGTGTTACCAATAACATTTCGCAATGGCCGGGTTAGTTGTGGTAAGCGTGATTTCGGAAGTATTTAAAATTTAGGAAACATACTTGAAGTTGTCTACACGTGAAGTTGTCTACACGAACTTGTGCTAAAGTAGTTTTGTGAGATTTCGCGGATGTTTTAAATACTTTCATAGAAATTCTTACCCCTAGTCTTCAAGTTCTAGATACACTTTACGAGTAACTTTCCCTGACAGCCGTCATAATTTTTTTTTTCTTCCAGTATATTCCATACTATGAAACCACAAACTTTCTAATATAAGCTGTTTGTAAGATACTACACAAAACTTACATTTTGGTGGGTGGGTGATGATATGTAGAGGTACGGCATCAACAAACCTAAAATATCTGGTACACTTTCATTAGTGAAATTTTTGTGGGTTGGAAATTGCTTATTTGAGATTTTTGAATTTTTTCCTGTTAAGTTGAAACTTGGTTCTTGTATACATATACCTATAGAATCCGTATCAGTCTATCCTAGATCGGACATTTTTTCACGATTAACGAGATGAACTTCAACACCAATTTTTCGGTAATTTTTCAGTCGCAACATTGATATGAACTTTAGAGAGAGTATTTCTTGGCAGAGTTTTGAAAATACTTAATTATTAAAACAATAAAGTAAAAACAAGTGTTTTACCATTGAATAATGCAAGTTAAACCGTTCGATATCGAACGACATAACAAAGCATAATACTGAAATAATTGTCAATGATTATTCTTTGTTCTTTCATTAAGGGCAGAAAGGTCAAATCAATTTTCAGAAATTTTCCTTATAAATAATTTATTACAAAATACTTTCAATTGATAGGTAGCTTGTCAAGGATAAAGTGGCTCTCACCCATGTTTATTGAACTTATCGAATTTAGATACTACTCAGCCAGAGTGTCGCATATGCCTTTCATGTCGTGACTGTAATAAGTTTTACCAAAACATTGAAATTCATATTGTATCTTATTTCGTAAATATTTTACAGTACGAGTACCTATTAGTGGTAACATTATTATCCAACTGACTATGTAAGATCATGCTACCATTATTTTCATAAATTTTCGTTACAAGGGAAATCTCGTAAAAAGTGTATTCTAATTTGCATGCATCACAAGAACATCTTACTTTCGTCCTTCAAGAAAATTTCCATACTCGAGAAATTGTACATATGAATTTTGTAATTTGTTTACAACATCGACAAAGGAACTACTTCTCTAAGCTTTGCGAAATATTTCATAATATAGTTGAGGGAATAGGATTTCTATTTTAAAACCCTTCATACGAATACATTTCCTCCATCAACCGTGAAATGGAATTTTTTTTAAGTATATATACTGTGTTACCTCCTCTTGAGAGCATGAGACTTAATATGATAAGGGTTTTTTTTCCCCAGGAGAATACATTAATAGCCACAAATCACCGATTACTGGAATTCAAAACGAATTTCATGATCTAATCACTTCACTATGAGTTTCATTATAAAATTCAAAATCAACGAATTTCGTACTTAACTTGCAACACCAAAATTCGAGAGCAATAGATAGGTGAAAATTTAAATTTAATGATGAATATACAACGCCGAATCAAAAAATATACTCTGTTTTAGAGGAATTATAGATCCAGTGCACTAAAAAGTTTCTCATACGAGCCACCTATGTATCATATGTATATGATTCACTCACTTAAGAATCTTAAGTGAACATGGACTTCAAGTCGGTGAATCATTAGTGGCTTAGTTGCCATGGTATTGGTTTTTAGGTTTGTTGAGTACCAGGCGCGAACGCAGGGGGGGGGGGGTTTTGGGGGTTCAACTAAAATCACATCAATTAAAAAATCACATCTAACTAGCACATATAAATTTTTTACATGCTAATTACTCGAGCTGAGTTAAGTTGTGGTTTTCATACAAATATCAACTCAACTCAATTCTATGAAAACTAACTCGCCATGTAATGTAGTGATATGATAGTTACCTAGTAGGAAGTTCGTGGAAAACTCAATGAAAGGGTAAATATTGAGGTATCTAGTAGTTTAATATTACTATCAATGGAGCAAAAAATTAGGTTTTTAACAAATTTATGGAGAAAAACCCCACTTCTATTTTTCGCTCCAAATGGATGAAAATGGGATTACGAAGAACATTTTTGAGTTTAATTTTTTCCAGGAATGTTAATATTTCAAGTCGCCATTCGGTTTGAGAATTTCCATCGAAAGTGTCGATTCTATCACGCAGTCGTAATTTAAAAATATCTGATTTGAACTAATAAAATTGTGTTTAGTTTTAGTTCTTTCAGTGTTTTTAGTGTTTATGGTGAACGCGTGTTTTAGCATTATCGTCCTGGTTGTTGATATATAGTCAATTTACGGCAAAACACTTTTAGGGCTTTTTTTTCATTTGAATGTAAGAAATTGTGTCAAATTTCACATTAAATCCCCATGAGCCCGGTGTGAAATTTGTTTATCCCATTTTGACTTTTTCTTTCTTGATAGGATTTTAATCGATTGAAATCGTTTTTCGTTCGTGCAATTTGGCGTGGACAATACGTCTAAGATATCTTTTTTTATTGATTTATCTTCTAGATATACCAATTAATTATACTATCTATGATACTTTTCAATAAAATGTGGTCTTCTTATGTAATTCCTGCCATGAAAATCGTTATTTATTGCTTTAGTTTGACTACATATATTATTAACAAAAATATTTTTATACTCTAGATCAGAGGTGTCCAAACTACGGCCCGCGGGCCAAACCCGGCCCGGCAGGTGATTTTAACCGGCCCGCCAAGGTTTTTGAAAATTGTGAGAATGAACGCGAAGGTACCTCATACAAACTTGGGAAGAAAATTCCCCAACAGGAAGTGAAATTATTGCGTTTCAAAACGAGAAAGGAGCACTTTTCTTTTTTATTCAAGCCTATGAAATTAAATTAAATAGAACTTATTTTGTAAACTCAGTCCACAACACAAATACAAAACGGACACAACTAAACAAAATTGTATGGTGTAACATGATGAAGGCCTTCTGGCGCGCTCATTTTTTCCCTATTGGGATCGGATCAGCGACTGTCTCTCTACCCAACACTACTCCATATGCCGACAAATGTTCTTGACTTCACTGGCGTCAACTCCATTTACTTGCCTGCTCGAATGGTAAATGCGCGAAAGCAGCATAAATCACAAAATCTCTTTGAGTGAGTCTACTAATTCATGTAATTTACTGAGACTAGATAGAGCAGTTGATCTCGGGATTTTTTTCTATTGTGTTATAGCGTATTGAAAAATTTGAAAAAATTAGTCGTAGTTTGTCTTCTCAGCCAAATTTATTTAGGAAGGCAAACTCGAAACGAAAAATTTACATTATTTAGCAAGAAAGTTGGTTATTTGTTGGGGAAGAAAGTAAAACCCTTTATGGATGGAAACACCGTTAAAGAATGCATGATGGGAGCTGTTGGTGAATTTTATCCAGAAAAGTTGAAACATTTCAAAATTATCAATCAGTCTTTCCCTTAATAGGGGAAGATGGGGCAAAGTGGGCATCAAAGTGTGATTTATTCTCGCAAATCAAAGCATTCAGAGCAACGCTGATATTGCTTGAAAGTCAGATAAATGAAAGTAATTTTACACATTTCACGTACTGTGAAGAATTCAATACAAAAACTGAGGAACAATTTCCCACCAGATTTGCAGTAAAAGTCATCGCGGATTTAAAACTACAATTTCAAAAGCAATTGTCTGATCTTGACATAAATTCAAAGGAAATTCGGCTGTTTCAGAATCCATTTGACTGCAATGTTGCCGACGTTTGAAGTCAGTTTCAAATGGAAATAATTGATCTTCAAGCTAACGATCGAATCAAGGATAAATAGGAAGGAAACTTGATTGACTTTTACAAATTTTTGGACGCAAAAGAGTTTCCAAATTTACAGCAATTTGCTTGTACATTTATTTCTATGTTTGGTACTACCTACCTATGTACATATGTGAACAAACTTTTTCCAGGATGAAGTATCTGAAATCTAAACACAGGGCAAATTTAGCGGATGATCATTTGCAATCATTGCTTCAGATATTAATCCCAACTTTGATGAAACTCTCCAGGAAAAAACACAGTTCTATCATTCCCATTAATGTTTATTGTATCTGTAATTTTATGTAAAAAAATAAAATTCAATGCAGCTTTACTTAATTGATAAGATTTTTAATTAACATATTTACTTGGCCCCCGCAAGTGGATTTATATCTCAAACTGGCCCTCACAGCGAAAAGATTGGACACCCCTGCTCTAGATGAACATATAGAGTATTATAAGTTTAATCCAGCCCGAAAAGTTTGTAACGCATAGAACCGAGCCTGGGGCGAAAAAAAGTTATATATTATTTTGTGTTTATTTTTGGCCAAAACCCCCAAATCCGTTTGCTGTCCGTCCGTCCGTCCGTCCGTCCGTCCGTCCGTTAGCACGATAACTCAAGAACGGCTAGGAAGTTGAAATTTTGTCACAGCTTGTAAAATAAAAAAAGTAAGGCTAAGTTCGTTAATGGGCGATATCCTTCCACTCCTTCGGGTACCTCCCATACAAGAGTCCTTAAAACACGTTTTCACAATTATTGCTCGAATGCTTCAAGTTAGGAACTTGAAATTTTGCATACTTAAGGTTTACAATGTTTGAATCGAAAGTTCCGAATATGATGCAAATCGAATGAGTCCTTCGTGTAGCAGCCTAGAAAAGTCCTTCAAAAATGTATGCATGTTACTGAATCCACTATAACTCCAGAACGAGTTAAAGCAGGAATTTAAAATTTTACAGGAATTAGTTTTATACCAAAACCAAGACGGAGTTCATTAATTAGCGCCATCCGCTGACTCCTTCGGGTAGCTGTCATACAAAAGTCCTTAATAAACATGTTCACCAATATTGAACGATAACTTTCTAAAGTTCTAACGCTTTAAGTTACGACTTTGAAATTTTATACACATTAATTTTATAATAGTCGCAGCTGAAACTTTTAATATAAAAAATATCCCACAAGTCTTTCATGTAGTTACCATACAAAAATTCTGTCAAATGTCTTAACTTACTTTATGGAACTCACTGTAAATCACAAAATCGAGTAGCCACTATACAATAATTTCTACCTGTAAGTAAAAGGTCATGTAATAATTGCTTGTGCTCTCCTCAATCTTTTGATATATTTCCAACTAAAATATAAATCGAAGTTCACTATTTCATCTAGAGTATCATACGATTGGCTTGTAGCTACAAGCCAATCGTGACTGCGTTATGTTTTTTTTTTAAATTTGATCTATGTAGCCATTCTTTAAGATTTTTTCTTTATATTAATGAAAATGACATGTTAATTATTCAAGAAATTGGAAATGTGCGATTATAAAAATAGAATTTACGAATTTTAAAAAATGTTCGAGGGTTGTTGTTCTAATAGCAATTTTTCTAAATACAGTTTTGAATCTTTCCTCTATGGATGACCTAGTTTACATACCAGCTAATAAAGTGGTGTAATTTTATTTTGTTTTTTTGTTGCCATCAACGTGAAAAATTGGCATGAAAACAGTCATAAATCAACAAAATTGCATTTAACATGCTTAAGCCTTAAGGAAGTCTATTATCTATAACACCCTGTGCAGCAGAGTGAAGTTAAAATAAGAGGGAAGTTTAAATAAAATATTTTTTAATGAATATTTTCACCGTATACAAAGGTTAGTTTCGGAAATATTCTGAATTTGGCTTGCGAAATTTTTCCAGTGTAGCGAGACCTAAACTCCACGGTAATAAAAAGTTTGTTTGGTCGAATTTGTAAGGCTAAATCGTCTTACTATTTCGGGTAGCTGCCATACAAAAAATCATTACGTGTTCAAGAATATTGGCCAATAACTTTGGGAACTATGAATTCTTAATTTTGTATACATTGAATTTTCAAACTTTGTATTTAAATGAATAAATATGCAAGATCCCACCAGACCTTCGAGTTGCTGGTATACAAAAATCCAGTCAAAAAATTATCATAGAGAAATCACATTACTTAGTACTTTGTATAGCTGCCATACCAATATCCTATAAAAATGTCTTCAATTAAACTACGGAACTGACTATATCTCAAGAAATCGTTCAGTTACAATTTCGGAGTTTTGTATAAATTAGTTTTGAGTGAAATTTCACTAGTCTAAACTAGGAATTTGAAATTTTGTACGAATTAATTAAATGGATGCAGGTAAAAGGACAAGTATGCTAGAGATCGAGTGAGTAGTTCTTCATGTACATTCCATGTGAAGATCCTTCAAATTTAAAATGTATATGAAAGTGTCTTTTAGTTCCTAGTTGCAAGTTGAGTTTAATAATTAATAAAAGACAATGCAGTTCTGATTCTACTTCATTCCCAGTATCAGTTCAGTATTTCATCTAGAGTATTGGCTTGCAACGATCGTGACTGCAGTATGAGTTTTAAATAATTCCACTGTACTTAGATTTAAGATCAGATTGCAACCAAAAAAAGGAGGATCAAAAAAGGGGAAGGTGAAGTGATCTAGCATTTCTAAAGAACATCAGTTTTTAAGAGCTCACGTACGCCTGTCCGCACTGAGAACCGACCAAATTTGAAAAATTATTATAAAGGTTATATGGTGAAAAAACATTTTTTTTTCAAAAAAAAAGTCCATAACAAATGAAAATCTGTAGGAAACAATTTTTTTTTAAAATTTTAGGTGTATGTAAGCCCTTAAATGATTCCTTGTGAGTTACAGTGGAGATCAGATTTCAGTGGACACGCTCTTAAAAAAAGGAAGTCAAATAGACGAGAAAACGAGGTCCTCGCATCTCCCTGGAGAGTACTCCAGGGTCAGCCACGGATCTTTTAATAGTTGGGTGAGTACTCCAGAATTAGTCCCATAAGAGACCTCCTTTTAAGCTCTAGCCTAGAAGTACTAGAATACTCTTGCAAAAATGAGGTCAAATACAAATTGATATTTATAATAAGTATTCTATTAACGATAAAATTTTTTTGACTCGTTCACAACTTACTTGAGACCTGTTGTAATTTCCATAGCACCATTAAAGTTTCCAATGTTCCAGCAAGTAAGTGCGGCCCGGAGGAGACACGCAAAAGCTGCTTTCCTGTCTTCATAGACCGGCTGTGATGTTATCAAATGGAATACCCAAAAGACGACCTGAAAAACAAATATATTGGAGTATTTAGTTAATCGAATTAAGGTAAGACATGCAATAAAGTAGTTTGAGTCCTCAAAGCGCTTCAAACGTCAGTATCACATATGGCATTAAAAAGTATAAGTATCAGTCGCACCTTTAGATTCGTACAATTATGTATGTGAGACATATGTATGTAGCTACATATTTTTAGTCAGCTAGATTATTTTTAGGTCAATTTGAAGATCATTAGTTTCTGAGTTGCTCCGAAACTGTATATAATATTCCACTAGATGCAATCGACGGATCTGATTCACAAAAAACTCATAAATCAATGATTTCAATATTAAAATAAGCAGAAGATGGGAGATAATTCAACTTTGGGTACAAGCTGAAACTAATCGCCCGGCGTATTCGAAAATCCTCGCTCTATAGATGCTCCATAAAGACTATGCCAAGCGTGTAATGTTATTTAGGTTGCTATCTTTATTGCTGGTCGCTCCCTTCTAAGACATTATAAAGTCGCATTTTGTTGATTCTCCCTAGAGTTTTAATTTCTCGGAATTTTTATACCATCGGACAAGGAAGAGGACGCTTCATTCCACTGTCTCATTAACATTTTTTCCAGAAATTTAATTAATGGACAATGAAGTGGTTCTAAAGTGAAATTGTATAGGGACCATAGTGACCTGATGTCTTTACGGTCCAAAAGAATTGAAGAAGGAGTCTAACCTAGCATAAGCTCTTCTGAAGTGCGATATCGATTGAAACGTATTATTTTGTCCCACAAAGATCGGTAATTTTTTATAACTTCCCGAAGGGAAAAAAATTAAGCTGCCTCGACTTATAAAAAATGGGGCAGCGAAAAGTAAGTAAGAGTATCTAAGCTTTTCCGTCTTCATCGGGAAGTGATTATAATGAATTACCGATGGTTGGTGGTTTTAATGCAGGATTGCATAGGTATTGAAGACAATCTATCACAATAAATTTAATTTTCCATAAGGAGCCCGACTTTTCTTTGCAGTAACCAGTAAAAGTATTACCATGTTTTTAAAGTCATACAGGGCGATAATAGGGAGATAACAAGTGGAATAAAAAATTATGTAAATGCATTTCCCAACGAATATAGCGTTCAGAGTATATTATCTTCGACACTACATTTAACAAAATATTTTCACACGAACGCGATATGGAAAACATATCGTAGCCACTGTTTTCCTCTTCAAAACAAACATGTACTGTCAGTAAATTTATCTTATCTTTCAAACTTAAGTTGGCGTCCACCTTTGTCGACCCGAGAAAAATTCAATTTTTCCGATTAGTTGAAAATGTGTGGCACAACGTTATTCCATTAATCCCCCAAAGTTCCCTGTTCACTTTATAATTCTATCCCTGAGTTTTATACGCGTACAATATCCTCCCTTATTTTCGAAAAAAAACGATATCGTTCAACCTTGAAGTCAAGAAAATCTCGTTAGTACGATGTCAGAATGAGACTTTGGATGGTACGCTTAATGAATCACCGGGAAAATAACTTGGGAGTGTGGGCCTTTTCGCAAATTCTCGGCAATTATTTATTCAAAAACCGTACCATTTATTCAATCAACGATCTTTCAACGAGGCAGAAAAGTCTGTTAGTTATTTATAGTTAAAGTATTTTGTTAGTGATATATGGAAGCCGTCAAATACGAGAAAAACTGTGTAATTATTTATGCAGGTTAGTGTATTGCAGAACCTTATCCACCCAGTGGCGTAAACAAGACCGAGTGGTAATAATGTCATGGGTACAATGATCATGTATTGGCGTTTGTACGTATGTACCTACCGTTCAAACAGCAAGTAATCCTACTAAAATTATTAAATCGAACATGTTCTAATACATTTTGTGCAGAAGCTGTAATCAAGTGAAGTCAGCGTTCAAAATTGTCAATTGAGAAAGGATGCTTCAGTGATGTGGTGGCACGCTACACCACTGCATCCACTAAAGATATATGTAGAAGCATTATCAGGGAAAAAGTGAAGGATTTCGGTACTACCGCTTCTCTTTGACAATGATTCAGGAATGGTAAAAACCTGGCTAGGATGCAAAATATCCTCTGACCACTTGAGCTAAGACCACACATTTTTCACCATTGTCTGAAAACCTCCCCCCCCCCCACCACCCGAAATAATTTTTTGTCTGAATCCCAGCCCCCCTTCCTCCCGAAATAATTTTCTGCGTTCGCGCCTGCTAGAATGTCAGGTCGAAAACATTCAGTGCTGTCACTATAATAGGATGGAGGTTGGTCAATGTTTTCTATATGGATGCCAGCAAATGAGGGAAATCCATTAAATTTAAATTCAAGCAAATAGGAGAACTTGTGTCATCTTGGTGCCGAGATTTTCGCCTACGGGAACAAAACTCTTGAATTATTGATTTTCGAATTGGTTAAGTCGACCTCCAAGCGATCATCTCCGTATTTAATTGAATTTTAAATCAAGTTTGGGAGTTTAATTTATGGGCTCGGCATTCTCTCAATTAGAAGCTTGAATGCGTTCACTTGCGGTTTCATAGGACAACATCCGTTAGTGTCCTTAGGAATCTTGAAGAAACGTAGCGCGACGGAACTTGATAAGAACGAAGATGAATTTCAAAGAGACAGGAATTTAATTTAATTGTATTTCATTTACATTGGAAGTTGAATTATATTCATCCTTGTAGTCCCGTGAGAATAGCCACGCTGAATTACACAAAATATTGCTAAATTTAATCTTGTTAAGAAGTTGTCTCGTTCCGGACGTTTCTTGAATAATAAATTAAATGTAATGCGATGGATAATTGTAGCAGGTATTTTGTATCTACCTGAATGCTATTACGTTGGGCGCTAAATTAGCGAAAATCGTGTAAGTTTAATTAACTCATATCGCTTCTTAGCGTTTTAGAGCGAAAAGGACATACTTATTATGAGTACTATAATAGTTTCCGGAACGTTTATAAATTCTTTTCAGATACTATTAGCATGTTAAAATCGACTTAGTTCAAATTTCGATAAAGTATTTAAGTTTGATGATGAAGTTAGGGCGTTTGTATTTTTTTCATACACTTTTGCTCATCTCTAAGGTAATCTGGCAACTCTCTAATAAGAAAAAAATTAAAGATTGTGATAACATAGCAAAATTATGGAGAAGATTAGAAACAGGTTGCTGTAACACTGGTTTAGGAAAGAAAATCCATAAAAGTCAGAAAAACTATTTATAGGAAAATTCGGGTTAATGAATGTTTTGAATTAATCTGGCTATTCGCACATTTTATAGTTCTATTTTCTTGGGCGATGGGAACCGCCCGTCTAGTTCAAGTTCAAAGCGGAGTAATTTTCTTCGGTGAAACGCAATTAAGAATGTGATATCCTGGGGTGCGTTTTCGTACGAATCCAAGGTGAATGAAACTACTTGTAAGTATGTAGCATATTATAATTCGCTTATTATTTGCGTAGGGAGTAATAAGTTTCCGGGAGGATGAAACAGGTAAGAGATAAACGTAAAAATAGCTCTTTCTTCATCTTTACAGCATCAATTTGCTTTCCGCACTTAACAATACATACAATGGTTTTATGGCGTAAAGGTGCGAGGAAACCCGAA
Organism: Beris chalybata; assembly: GCA_949128065.1. Classification (NCBI taxonomy): domain Eukaryota; kingdom Metazoa; phylum Arthropoda; class Insecta; order Diptera; family Stratiomyidae; genus Beris; species Beris chalybata. Next base: position 1,574,185 of record OX421894.1, on the reverse strand, counting down.
GTTTTGATTATAAATCGGTGTATTTTGACGTATACATAATTAAAATTCTGATCTCATTGATTGCGAAAGTAATTGGAATAAAGAACGGCCATTTTTGTTTACCCATGATTTAAATATTTTCATTTCGATCGGAAAAATTGTCTTTGTGGCTGTGGAGCCCATAATATTAGACCGAGTAGGCTTGTGTTGAGTCCTTTAATGTACGTGCCAAAAATCCGTAAAAGTGTTAAGCTATCGGTTGATTTTTAAACGCGTCGTAGTTACGTGTTTTCGTAAATGCCTTCCGGAAGTGTTTTCAACGCATTTAATGCGATTTAAAAGTATTAATCTCGTAGTCTGAACATAGCATAACGATAAAAAGATTTAATGCCAATACTTATTCAAATTTGCTGAGCTGTGCAGGTTGATTTTAACTCCTAATCGCACTAAATACTGTACAGAAGAACTGACCGTCGTAAGGATCTCACAGTAGAAACACTGATCGCTGTCACAGTAGAAAAGCCGATTCCGTGCACAAGTTGCGTGGTACTTAAACATATTCCGCATGTTTTGAATGAAGAGATTTTCAGCCCATTCGTTTGTATGTGAGCAACAGACTAGAACTATCTATAATACGTAAGAAGTATTTAGGACATGCGAGAAGTGTGTAGAAGTCTTTACGCAATTCTTCTCGGATACTGGAACGTGTATTTCTCTCTGGAAAGTTCGATGTTATTGATTAGTGAGTTACTGGAGTTGGCAGGGTACGCATCTAACAATAAATTTGGTTGGCACTGTATCACTACCACAAACCCGATTGTACGAAATTGTCTGGAACGAATTCCTATCAAGATCTCCACCTCAATCGGTTTTGAATCAAAATCGATCAGTTTTTTTTATCGTTTAACATTAAGGTATCAATGTTTCACCGATTTTATTAAGATTTTTCAATTCGCGAATCTGGAGACGATATATCTTGGAAGACCAATCAAGATTTCTACTGTCTCGTCAATTATGATGACACATCACAGATCCCTATTCTCTCCCCGAGCACTTCCTTTCTGCTTCTGCTTTCTTCCTCTCCGTGTCATAATTAATTGAATGGTAGGATCATCGTAACTTCACTGCTTTAACAGTTTCTAAACAAAATTGAAAAGTTTTGTTTCCGTCAAAGATTCCTTTAAAAGGATTCCTGTCATTGTCTTAAGAGGTTTCTTCCATAACTCGCGCTCACTTAACCTCAATTCGTCGCAACGTTCCCATATTGTAGCGTGTAGTTGATATGAAATAAGTGTAATATTTGTTGTCCCTGTCGAACAATGTCTCGCTTTGCTTTTTTCCTTACGTTTCGTGTTGTTGCCTTTTTTGTGTTATTAATTCTTTCAGAGTCGACGAACCCTAGTGTTGCTGCTTTTAAACTCGCTCTCTTTCTCTCTCTCTCTCACTCTCTCTAGTCTCCACGAGTGTAGACAATCTGTTGGTGCGAAAAAAGGCAAGAGGTTAAATTTTCACGAGTAATGGCATTCATTTAATCCTTTGGCTGATTGCAAAGTTTTCAGTTCCTTGGCAGCTACCACCTCCTTTGGCTCTTATCGTCTCTCCAGTGCTTTAATTACTTTTGCAAATTCGTTAGCAAATGTGCAAGTTGTTGAGAATATTTCGGAATTTCCATCCACTTGGTCTTCCCACACGCGGGAACAAGCGAGTTGAACGAGAAAATTCGAATTTCTTAGAAAAAGGATTCAACGACTTCTTCGAATTCGCGAAGAACTTTTGAAATGAACCACATTGGGGATGGCACAAGAGGTCACAAACAAATTTCGGAGTACACGACTTTAAGAATGACAAATCGAATTATTCTCACGTGGCAATGGTTCGGCACCAGTGAGTACTTACTTGTTCTTTTGTAATTTGATCACAATATGGGCCCATTCCCCGGAACATACTCCAGCAAGCCTTGTGATATCCTTGTACTAGGGCTTAGGACAAATACAGAGTAAAAATCCTAATCTTGAAAATCGTTCTATTGTGTCACTTTCTATTTGAGTTGGTACACTGTTTGTCTTACCGGGCTTTCTTTTAAGGTAAACAGACGCACGAGGGTGATGCTTTTTATTATTCGGTTGCCCGTGTCATCATGGAAAGGGATGTTATAAAACGTGACGTGAAATTTGAATAAGGAAACATCGCATAAATATTTTAAATAAATAAAGTCCTACAAACCTATCTGGGTTTGATCCTATATAGCCTTTTTATACAAAATAAGTTATGTAATGTACAAGCAAAAGTACTCGAAAATCGTAGGGGTTGTTGGGCTCTGTGGCCCTGGTAATATTTAATTTTCGTTAAACATTAAGACTTATTCACGTTATCAGAATGCTGGATCAGAATCAGTGGGATCTAGGATTCAGTGTTGAAGTTGAAGCTCGAACATTCAGTAGTATGCATCTTTTGTAGAAAGGTAGTAATCAATATCGCCAATCAATTGCGTAAAACTAGTAAGCCAGATTACTGTAGTTAGACCTCTCGTAGACTTATTAAATAAATTTTGGAGAGTGATCTGTTTCACACCCAGAGCACCTTACATGAGTAAATCCAAACATTAATTACATAATAATAATTGTGCTTCATTTCTTTCTTTCGTTACGCTCCAAGGCAAACACAAACGAGCTGGTGATTTAAACTCAAAAGCAAACACATACATATCATAGCGACTGCATTTCTAGGCGTAAACTCATCCTAAGATGCTTATCTCCGCGATTTTGTGGCTATATGAAATGGATTGTGGAAGCGCACAAAGAAAGAAAAGTGTGTCAAATAAGCTTCCATTCAGGAAAAGCACACTTTAATTTTCACTTCTTTCATAGATCTGCTTGTACCTAAGCCAACCAGCACTTTAGTATTGCTATGGCTGTTCTGAACTACAGATCCATCCATCAACACATTCACACACGTTAAAGTATTATCTCCGTCGTAGAATGTAAATTCCCTGCACAAATGGGAGTGTATTTTGGTATATTAAAAAAACGGATAATGTCACGTTGAACGTACATACTGAAATTTACTTCACGCTATGTGTTAAAATGCATGGAAAAATCTTGAGAAGATTAGCTTCATTTATTAGCACCATCTTCGTGCTGAATCCCGAAAAGAATTTGAAAGATTTTAACGGTATTGTCTTATAAATGGATTTGCGAAATTAATTAATTGCAAATTATAATACACAATTCAATTATTTCTTTTCCACATTGCCCAAGTGCTATAAATTTCACAACTTAGCTGTTAAGATGATAAGTCTAATCTCTAAAACATTATTGTTCTGTTAATGCATTTTGAATTATTATAGATAAATATTGTTTGAAAAAAAAAGGATTTGCGAAGGGATTTGTCACGTTTTGCATTGATCCGTTATATGAAGTAGAAATTTACTGAATTCAAAGAATAGTGCATTTTCCATGAATATCTTCGTGATTTAGACGGTCATCTACAGATGGAGAAAATGCAAAATGGTATACCTAAATCGAGACTATTACTAAAGACTATCCACAAGAATACTGGACAATTAATAAACATGCATTTTATGCTTAAAAAAAAAATTAAAAAATCATTGAGAAGAAATCCGAATGAACAATTTGAATTCAATATTCTTATGCAACCCAGTAGAGTACCATATGTGTGATTCTGTTCTATCCTCAAGTGAACTTTCTTAGGCAGCCTGGTAGAATGTCCTTGAATTGGTGTGACAACTCGTTATCACTTCGATGATCACAGGGTGTAAAATTGTAATAAAAAAAAAGAGAAACTAATTTGTGGTATACATATTTATTTATATTTATATATTTATTTATTAGAACTGTAAAAGTTGCATTATTCAGCTGTAAAAAGGAGAGGAAGAAAAGCGCATAGGAAAACATAACATCTGTTTTACATCACAAAAAACCTTTCAGGAATGCACTTTCATTTTAACAGTGTAGAGAGATTAGATATAGAAGATCCCTTTTCGACAATAAGCGCAGAGAAAAAATTTTAAAAATCACTTTTATCATTCGAGCGAGGTTTGTGCAAGAAAACAAAATGAAAACTAAGAACATTCACCATTAACCAAAGACCAATCACCGAGCTGAACAATGTCCACATTAAAACATACTACATAGTATCCTCTATTCTCTATTTTTGTGGAAAAAAAGCCGATACTACCGGAATTTTTTCCTATAGAAATTCTCGAAACGTGCAAACGCCTCATCACCTTTTCAGTTTCGGACTTGATGCGAGCACCTATTAAGGAGTTTCCAGTCCATTTACTTTTGAATGGACTCGAACACCAAATTGAGTTGTAAGTCGATTATCCAGATGATTGAGTTTCGATTATTTTTACCTTTATTGGTAAGTTAAATTGGATTGCGTATTGGATTTCTTTCTTTAAAGAGCTTTGTTGCGTGTACTGTTGGCTCTCTTTAACTGGGTCTGGTTCATATTAACTACTCCACGAATTAAGTGAATGCTGGAACTAACGTAATTTTAATTTTGTTTGTGTAGTTTCCTGACCAAACGTATGTACATATGTGCTTAAAATATGCGATGCGTGACTGGAACGTCCTTAAGGAATTATGATTCGGGGTGGTCGTAAAAAAGGAAACTTTTTGTTATGTATTATGTGTACTCGGAGCCCCCGAGTACAAGAAGTGTCCTATGGCTTAGTTAAGTTGCCTTCTGCGGTTTCATGTTTTTAGCCTATCCTTGTATGATATAAGTGAGAGTAATAGAGTTTTTGGATAATATATTTGAGGTATTTTTTTAACAAGGACCTTACAGTACATTCCGTACCGATTTGGAAGGGTTGTAGAATACCTACATACTCTGAAATTGGAAAATAATAATTGTGTTTACGAGTTTAACGAGTTCAAAACTTATATTCGAATTTTATAATAATCCAAGTTTTCTATAATTTCCTAACACCATTATTAAAATTGTATCTAGTTATCATGGCCCGACTTGAGCAGTTAAATGAAAGAATCATCTTTTATGCATCGTCGAGGTTTGTATTATAAATAGGTGAAAAGTGTCATACTTCTAACAATAACAATTGTTGCAATATCACATTCAATAAAATCATTCATATCTATTCCCTTCTTCAGTCACCCTTAAAACAGTTTCCTTTAATAAATAGTGTGCCAACTATTTACTTTGCAACAGAACCACACATTTTTGATCGTCTAAAATGTCTCACCTCATCAAATCTCTTTTGTAAGCTCTTGATTGATATTTTCGATGTTGCGTTATGTTGCTGCTGTTGTTGATGTTGTTGCTGTTGCATTGTTCCAGTTTCATTTTGAAGCTCTAATATCACATGCTTAAAATAGTCAACGGGAGGCACCTGCAAAAGGATGCATTTAAATTAATTATCATCAACTGAATTATTTATGTTTTATGAGAAAATAGTTCAATAATATAAAATTAGTATATATATTTCCTAATTTGTAGCCATTTAGGAAGGCGGGCCCAATTCGCACCTTTAGGGTGGAGCGGCAAAATGTCGACTTAACACGTTTCTTTCTGTACTATTATTTTATTTGTTTTTTTTAATGTTATTTGTGTTTTTTTATATATTTTATCCCTATTTCCAAATTTTATACCGTATAACTCTAAATTCTTTCCTATTGACTATTATATTCTTTAATATACTGAATACATACCTGGTAAAATAATTGATACTCTGCATCAGTTAAACGGAGAGCAACTTCTTCGGGAAAATGGAGGACACTCTGTAGTTCCTCCAGATCTCCCGGATGGGAGGGTACGGGATTAGTGGCCGTGGCACTCACCACCGATGGTAATTTAAAATATGCTGAAAAAATTTATAATGATCTGAATTCATTTTGATGACATTAAATCAAACATTGTAAGTATGGTAAGTACGGAAAAATCCCTAGAAGCTACTCTCAATGCAGCTGTATAGCAGCCAATCACATGGGTTATGTTAAAAATGAAAATATTCTTCATACCTTTTAAGGATTAACCATTCATCTCCATTGTAATTATGTGAATGTGACCCAAAACCCACCTAAAGGGTGTACCTATAATTTTTGAATTTTCATCGATATTTCCATACAAAGCATGGTGAATCGAATGAGTATATTAAAATGAATGGTCGCATAGGTGTGTCCCATCATACATCGCTTGAGTGTATTGTTTGGTGTATGCGTGAAAAGCTTTTATCCGAAAATTTATCTATCCGGTGTTTTCATCATTATTTTGTGGGGATTTACTGATTTGATTAGTTTATCACCTTTTGATTTTATAATACAATTTATTCAAATTGAGTGGTTATTATACCAGGCAAAATGATAATCGATTTTTGAATAATAAAAGGAGGTAGTAAAATACAGTGCCAAGTTATTGGGTTATGTTGTCAACTTTGGCAACATATGAAACATATGTATACCCAAAGTACGAGTAGTTGTGCAGAGAACTTGTATTCGTCATCTGTCTAATCGATTGAGATATCAATCTGATAACTTTCCTCTCATTATCAATCTAAACTAGAAGGTTCAACAAAATTTGAAATGAGATTTATAGTAACAAAATTTGGTGTAATGGAAACTATGTATGTATATTTTCAAGGAATTTTGATTTCGGCTGCGTTTGATCTCAGGAGCTGGCTGTAACCTCCGATTAAAATTAACATCCTTGTGGATATCCAAATGCGTTTAAAGATGAGGCCATCTTCGGTGTTTGTATAGCTTAACAATAATTCACTTTGGCAAAATTTTAATTCTTTTAATTCGTGGAGATGAGAATCATTTCAGGAACGCACATATAGAGTAATACTTTGCGCTACCACTACCAGAAGGAGTGTGAACTATATATTTTACGATTTGGTTCGTAAATACAGTCTGAAGCTGAACGAGTAATCGTCAAATTTTTGTATGAAAAATTGTCGGTTTTTTAAACATTTGATAATTTGTAACATAGTAATAGAGTTTGTTATGTGGGTGTGTCTTACCTTCGGAACTATCTAATGACACGCCACTATCCCGTTCCCGTTCAATTATTCTGGGTGTCGTATCCTCCCGTATCGCGCAGTCTACCGATGGCGTTCCGATAAACGTACTAGCACCGAAACCGGTCGTTTCGGTTTCACTACCGGCTGGCACAGACCCAGCTCCTGTTGCTGTCCCAGTCCCGATATTTGGCCCAATGTATTGGTACAAGGTGACTTGTTGATATGAATGTTGATGAACTGTCGACGATTTACTGCTGTGGATTTCACGATTATTGTCACGAACTGTTTCCAATCCCGGGGAACCAAACGGGAGGCTAGGAAAAGCCTCACGCATGGCCCCCTTGCTCTTTGTACCGTTCTCAGTGACGGCTTTTTGATTTGACCCGATATTTGGTCCGGCACCTGGTGATATCCGATTATTTTGTTGTTGCTTGGCGGCTGGAGTTCCGCGATTATCATCAGCAAATAATGTCTGCAAGTAGATAAAAAAAATGTTTGAAATTAGTGTGTGGTTGCATGCTAGACTATCGCAGAATACGCGAGCAAAAAAAATGATTGTGGACATAAATTGGATGAGATAGTGCCACTTTAAAGGCAACAAGCCAGATGAGCCGGGGCACTTTGAATGAGATTCATTGGAGATATAAAAGATAACTACTCCAACTAGCAACTATTTTGTCCTGAATGTGAGACTTTATGAAAAGGCGAATGTACGGTCGAATGCCTTATACATAAGAAATCTCATTCTCTTCTAGTAGAGCCCGAGGAGCGACGACCATCGCAACCACGAAGAAGAGTCCTCAGTCATTCGCCTGGGAAACTTTTCTTGAATACGCCTGAAGGATACTTGCAATGTTCCTCTGTTTGCCAGCAGTCTGAAAACCGCAAAAAACAAACAACCAGAAGAAGGAAGGATGGTATAGTTGGGCTAAATTTTCCATATTTCGCTTTAGATAAGAAAGTTGGGGCTTGATTCATGGGTTTTTCGGACTTAACGGATCGCCTACCTCGAGGCTATGTCCTTCTCTGCAATGAGTGTGGTGTTATCCCTTTATTCCTTAACTCTAGGAATGCGATCAGCTAATTTCAATGAACAGGATGTATACTAGTCCTATGGTAATTTAAGAGCAACATACCACAATGATTCTTTCTTACTGTGTGACAGTGTTTAAGACTTAAAAATAAAAGTGGCAATCTTCTAAGAATCCGAGTGTAATTTGCCATTGAGGTGTCATGATTTTTTTGGAAGTGGAAAATTAGTCGATATTCTTTAGCATAAAAACTCATTCATCTTCTTGTATCCTTAAAATGCTGTTGTGTCTACGTCTTGGAAATAACACCAGTAAAGTTAAAAGAATTGTGAAATAGGTACACTATCACGGATTGGTAAGATTGGGCAATGGGTAGGGATTAGATACTAAGATAATGGTGGAATGCAATATTTCAGAACCTTGTTTCTAGCTGGCGAGCTTAAGGAAGATAAGATTACTTAATTGCAATCATCCCTATTTCTCAAGGCCATACCAATCCTTTTCACAGCTATACTGCAATCGAATTTTTCACGCCCTCTTACCACTTGGAAGATAAAACGCCTGACTGTATGCACAGGCGACAAAGAAGATGGAGGATCATAAACGATTTTCCCGAAAGTTTTATATAACCTTTTGTAGTTTTTGGGCGATGCTGAGAAGAGAGCAAAGGAAATGAATATGGGGTGCAAAAGTTTTTCATTATACTCGTGGAAGTGAAGTGTCCCACGTTCAGATACCGTTTCGGCGAAATTGAAATTGCATTTTGAATAAAAGGATTGTGCTTTTCAATAAGATGAGAGAATCGCAATATCCTGCAGGGTTTTCGCAGATTGGTTTGAATCTTACGATTCCTGGAATTTTTGGTTTTTTAGTACTTATATTATCTACTCTTGATTTTAATAGACAAAAACTCTATCTTTTATTGTTCTGTCCTGAGTCGGATAAAGTTACCTCTGAAAGGATGCTATTGCTACAGCTGCTGGATTGAAACTTTTCCATTCACTTAGAAAAGTGCTTCTACATATATGAATGACTGGTCTGAATTTCATTCCTAATTTAACTCGAAACTGGCAGTAGGCTAACTTGTCCGAATATTAAAACTTGACATGGTGTATTATTCCCAATTCTCGTAAATATTGTAAGCATCTAGCTTAAACTGTTCTTGAGATCCTAAAATTTTTTTTAGAAAAAATATTATCCTCTCCACTTCTATGCTCACCAGCCTTTTTGAAAAATTTTATTTTCATCAAACACTACTTCTCGCCTTGTATACACAATTTCAGTTCGAATTTCATTTTCTAGTGCAATTAGTTCGCGCCCTGTACGCCACTGACAATCCTTAAAAGTTTGTTTCTAGTTTATTCAACTATAGTATACATACAGACAACGGCGCGTTTTATAAAATAACGCCCCACTCCATTAAGAATCTGAACTTATGGTTGAAATTTTTAAATTAAGTTCTTCAACGGGCATAATCGTTCTACCCCTTCGGGTCCAAACAGAGGCCTTCAAACATGCGTTCAAGAATATTAGCTGATAGCTTCCGAACGCTTAAATCGCTCTAATCCCAGTCATGAAGGTGCTTGAACAAGAGCAATTTTTAAAACAATAATTGTCCAACGAGTATTGCCAAAACTAGTGGAGCGGGCAATATCATTCTAGTTGCGGCAATATTTCGACAATGTGGCAATGTTTTTATAGATTGCTGATATTTCTCGCCCTATACTAGTAGTTTCTGTATTTGCGAAAAAATGTCATCCCTTCCACATTCATGCTTCATCACCTCCTTAAAAAATTTTAACTTTATTTGTCAAAATTTATACAAAAAAAGAATTTCATTTTTAAAGTGCAATTGGTTCGTGAGATATTGTAATCAATAGTTGTAAAAATGAAATCCCAAGGCTATGCTAATAAACGCAAAAATCAAATTCAATTTAATGGGTATTTTCGGTTTATAGAGTCACATTTGGTTTCTGTGATTACTCGTCATCAAACTTCCATCTTCATCTTAAACAAAATAGGTTGGCACCGGTTCCAATCGCTGTATCTAATTTTTAGAGTTATTGCCTTTAGGCCGAGCCTTCTCGGTTCCGAAGCGTTTGGCAATCGAGTCTCAATTTTAGTGATGCTCCACGCTACTAGTTGGCGCGGATTCACCAAGTTTGCCAAATAATCGTTTAAATCATATCCATAATGTTTATCCAAAATGAAAAGAAAAATGTAGTCTCGACGTTTGGAACGCTTAAAGTCTATTCAAGCAGAAATTAACATAGGCCATAAAACGATTAGCGCTACCACATTTCGGACAACTGCAATTTGCGTACAATAAATTGTCGAACATGAAATAAATGTCAAGCTCGCGATGAACGCCAGTACCTCTATAACATAGTGGCCGGCCATCAAAACATTATTTTCCATCGCATAAACTTTTCGCTTGCTTTTTACGATGCAGGTTGTATTAGTGGAATATTGATGACCGTTGTGCAACCAAGAGGTTTCATGCCCAAGGCCATTAAGACACATTTTAGTGCACTCCAGGCTGTGAGGACGTCGTCATAGAAGTGACCATTAATCAAAGGACCTCAACAAGTCGTATGAGTAGCTGAGACGTTAACAGGTGGACTCTTGTGTACATTGCACATTTTGATGGGTCATTGGTTGAAAAGTTGAGCAAACTTGCGGGATGGTGTTGCACTCATTAAATTTTCTCGGCTAAAATTAAAATAAGAGCACACATGAAATGTTTTCAAGAATTTCTTTTATAGAAAATTACTTCCCTACGCCTGCTTCTCCTTCGCCACCACGTTCAAATACTATTTTCGGATCGCATTTGCCTGACGTCGTCGGCCAGCTTCCTCTCTGGCGAACGTCAATAAGCGCAACACCTGGCCGTCAATAGACGTCCATTTTAGACAAGATAATTGTCGTGCCCCTTGTCTAATTAGAATGGATGATTGGTGTTTTGGCCCTGCGGATGGTGCAGCCATTCCCCTAATCGCTAGAAGAACTTCACTGCCTTCTGCTAGATAAATATACCTTTTGTCTATAATGAGGTCAACTTTTCTCAGGTATCTGCTAGAATCAGAAAAGCTCGGCGCCTTAGTACGAATATCTCCTCCTGTTTTAAATTTCATTTCCGGCTATTTCCAACAAATGACCGCAAGATAAATCATACGCTAGGGGAGGTGAAAACGGATCATCCGTAAATTAAAGTGATTCGTGGTCAGGGTAGGGTAGGGTAGGGTACGAGTATGAAAGCATAAAAGTGGCGTGCGAGGACTGAACGATAGGTGTTTTTGTAAGTTAATTACAAGAATAGCAAACTGAGAGGGAGTCAGGAAGGTGAACGTATTCGGCTTAAAAAGGATTTCGGTTAGAAAATTCGGAGGTTTGGGTGGATAATGAACACCGTAATTTGGCGATGGTGGTGCGGATCTAGGCGAAAAAGAAAATGTCAAGCACGCAAGATTCCCATTTAAAGTTCCCAGCCTAGCTTGATAAGTGACACCAACGGAACCAAGCCATTTTTCATCGTGTCCTTTCGGAATCCAAGCAAATTAGGGGCGCACTAAAGTGACCATAAAATGATGTCAGCCTCTAATTTTTGCTCGAACAATAGCCGAAAAAGCGACTGACAACCGTCAGATACTCGTAATATATTCGAAGCACTCTAATGAATCAGCAGTTGGTCACTTTTATTTCATCCGAGTGTCGGGGGAAAAGCGGAAAAACTGTTGCTTCTTGCTTTGGGTGAAAGTCTTTTAGTCGTTGTTTTTATGACTAAACTTTTATTTTGTTCGATGTCTCCCTGTCTTGTGTTTCGCAATCGGAGGAGTCATTCCACTCGTGAAAAGAAGAATGAATAACTTAAGGCGTTATTATTTCGGAAAGTTTTACGGAATACTTTTGGCGATATATGTACATATATTTTTGCATATTTCATGTTTGTTTATTTACTTTGAAATGGGAACACTGTTGCTAAAGAGTTAAACACTTTAAACACATTCTTTGGGTGATTTAGTAGTTTTTGAATGAGGACTAGCAGGCCGCATTGCTACTGAATCACACATTGTAAATGGCTGGAGTAAAAAGCTAAAGCTCTGACTATATAGTAGGTATATATTCCTTTTTTTTTCGGTCCATAGAGAAATAAGTCCTACCTTCCGAGACAAATGAGAATCATGTTCCATAGAAATGTACGAGATTTTTCTCACATTTTTAAAGCAAACAAAAAATATATCTACACACACCCACCATACATTTGAACTTTTGGCATAAGCCGAGAGATAAGAAAAATATTCCCCACCTCCATACCATAAAACACTACCTTTATTCCAAGAAAACCACATTAAGAATTTTTTTTATTATTATTTTAAAATTAATATTAATACGGTATGCATATACAGTACTGAATTCACAGAAGTGGTATCTCTGTTCAGTACTGAATGAAATAGGCTTAACAAAATTTAGTCGAAGGAAAAACAAGTCGATATCTCATCGGAGATATAGGTACATAGTAAGAAATTCGTGCAAATATACTTTGGTTGTTGTGAATTATTTGGACTTGAATAATTTTTGAATTAATTTGCGCATTGCGAGATACTGCAGTATTCGTGAAAAATAATGAAATAATGACGGAAAATGAATTTGATATTTCATCCGGACGGAGAAGTGTATTTCTTAAACTATGAATGTGAAATAGGAGGAAAACCTGAAATTACTTTTAAAGTAGAAATGAAAGAGAACCCCAACACGATCTCTCATCAAGAAGAATTGAGAAATTCGTTAAGAATTGTTGACCCCTTTTCCCTCCGTCAACTAAATTAATAATACTCGTATAATACGTTTGAATAACTAACCTGTAAAAGTGAGAATCCAGGCGATCATTATTGAGCTTAGATATTGAGGATTCAAAAACAACTTCATTAACTTTTTCTAGCTCCTTAAGGGATTTTAAACCGTATCTGCGTCATAAAGCAGTTATTCTGCTAAAGTTTCTTTCTTGTGGTGCACCGGTTGGATTCTTATCTATACTAGACTAGTACATAGATAAATAGATACCTATCTAAAATCATTATTTTTCATATCAATTTTCGATTTTACAAGTGGCACACTGCACCGTATGTTTTCTGGTATTTTACATTCCTATCTTGCGGAATGTCATCATATTACGAGCTCGTTTACGCTAGATACCTAGTGTGTAGATATTTCTGTATTTCTGGAACTCAAACTGCACATTCGAAGAGATCTCAAGGAGTGTTATAAGTTTGATACTCACATATGTATGTGTAATTTTACTTTTCTTTCTTTCCATGACCATAAATCCAGGCCAATGAATATATTTAGCGCGTACCAGACAGAACACAATTTTTCCAATACGGAAAAAAAATGAGATAATGTAGTGAACGACTGTGTTTACTAATTTTCAACGCAGAAGCAACATGAGCTTTGCTTTTACGAGAAATTAACTTCAAGGTGTTTTGCTGGGCTTAGCCGGGTCTAGTATTACAATTTTCTGTAAATACTCGTACACACTTTGATGATAGGTACTCCTTCTAATCGAACTTGTATATCTATGAAGCGCGCATGGGAAACTATCGATTAAGACTACAAATCAATAATCAAATGGTCCGCAGGGTCAATAATAAGGCGGCATAGACTTCCGCGAAAATAATAAAATTGAAAATTTAGTATTATGTTTATAGAGGGATCGCGTTGTTTACACAAATATTTGAAAATTGTGGCGCCATATGGGGATCTTTTTGGCTGGACCGCTTTCTGCGTTCGTAGAAGTTTTGAATGCTGCGATTTATTACTTTGACTTCAGGCAGCGCGTTTTGACAATTCCACGGTATTTTCTACAATGGCATTTTAAATGTTGACAATCGCAGCTGCTCGAAGGATACTGATTGTTGCCATACAATTTTGTACCTGGATCTAGATAAATAAATAAATAAATATGAATGTACACTTCACCTTCATTTGAACTGAAAAATAATTCTGAAGGATTCGTTCAGCTTCAGTTGTAGTGGGCTGAGTGTGATGGATTTATTTTTCGAAAACTTTTATATATGGCATACAGGACGTTAATTCAAAGAACAAAGCTCAAACAAGTGAAACAAAATGCTACAAATGTCAAAAAATGCCCAATCTCCAATTTCAGTTTAATCATCTTTCTCTCACTTTGTTATATCGCAGATAGTATGTATCATGCACGCCTGCTGCAATCAATGTCTTGTGATTAACGAATTCTTCCACAAAATAGTTGTACGCTATCAAAGAACATCCCGGCCTACATACAAGCATACCTTACATTCCGAAACACGAAAATGAAGAAAAATATCCTTTCTGCCAGATGTTTTTTTTTTATTTCCAACTATCATGAATCAAGATTTTCCACATTACACAGTAAGAGAAATATAAAATAAAGCGTTAGCGGGAGAGAGAGCGAGAAAGTGAGAGAGGGTGAGGGACGCAAACTGAAGGCAAAACAAATTACAGAGACACCCATCTCTTTGAAATTATCTCCAATGAGAACATTAATTGCCATTAGGCTGAGCAAATTAAACTACGTGATCTGCGTACACTTTTCATAGGAGCCTTCAGCACACGAAATATAATACTTTTTTGCCTACTCTTACACTTTTACCATAAAAAGACTCACATCTTGTAAGAAAAGCAACGGTCCTTCTGCGCTTCGCCACTAACCACCATCATTCTCCCAAATTGTTCCTACCTTCAGGGCATATAAGACAATGGACGATTTTCGGAGTATACGATGATGAGATGATAGTAACAGGCAGTTAGTGCCTTTTTTATCTCGTTCCATTTGGATCCTTAGATGTATAGTAGAAGAAGAGCTTAACTACGCTTCAGTCCGAATTTAATGAGAGTACTTGAGACTTGACCAACCCATCAGTACGTCGAAATTGCTCGGGAAAAGGCTCCAAAAATCAATAGTTAGGATATGGAGTACAGCAAAGTCAAATTACTATGTTCGAATTAACCTTGAACCGATTCAGGACTACATGACTCACCTACTGATTAGTTGTAGTCCGTAGCGAGTTATGGTTTTCAAGAGTGGTCTGACGATGGTGCTACAATCATTAAATGGCGACGGCCACTATTAAATTTGGTAATCGCGTCCTTTTGTTACTTATCACAAGCAATTTTCATGAATTCATCCTAACGAGTAGACTTTCAGGTCGTCCTCAGGGGATTCTCTTTAAGCTTACATGGTTCATCACTAACTCTGAATATGTTACTCCATGAAGTAGCGTGTTTGCTGCGCGTATTATATTATTGATATTAAATTCAAATAGGTGGATGTTAAGTAAATTCCTTGAGATTAATTTTGATCACACCCGCCTTTTACTTTAAGTCGCAAGACAGTCGAACAATTTAAAACTTTTTAAAACCATCGCCTTACTATAACCATTGATTTCATTATTGAAACAATACTATTGGTGTATGATACATATTTGGCATCAAACATGGATGAGGTTTAAAAGTGCCCGACTAAAGAAAACGGAGATCATATCAATCTACTTGTACATTTGATACTGAGCTGAAATCAAGTGATTTCGAAATCACGTTAAACTGTTCACACTGTTTATTATGTAGATTTCTTTTAACAGCTTCAATTCAATGTTTAGTTATGAAAAGTGGTAGTATACAGAATAAGGAAACTGAAGAATCATTTCACGTGTCTTACTCTTAATTATGGTAAATACCGTATATAATATGAACTAAAATTTCACGTTATAAAAAATCAAATCGAATGTAGGTTGTTGCTCATGATTTCTGATAAAATGTAAACACATATTTTCGCTTCCTTGCTCCTAGCTCTAAATCAAATCTGATCCCGCAAAACTAGTCATTCATATGCTATGCTTGTGTTCATAAAGGTTTCGGTAACTGACTTAAAAATAATTAAAGTAAAACGTGAAAAACTGAAACGGTCCCGATGTAAATTTTATTTGTTAAATTATTTTTATAATCTGACCAATCGAATAAAGTGACCAGTTTTGCATAGTTCCTTCTACTACTATCTTTGTGAAATTCCACGGCTAGATAAATTTCAAATTATGTATGTAATTATTGCTGATGTAAAAATAACCGATAATTATTTAAAATCGAAATCTCAACATATTGGTTATATATACATACGAAGTGTTAGCAATCAACGCTCCAAATTCCACACCACCATTGGCTTCTCTCACTCCAATTTTCCGAAATTTCAAATTAAATTTGGACGTTAGTAAATTCCAGCTAAAAGACTTTCCAACAGGCTATCACTCAATCTCAAGAGTTTATTAAGAGTAAAATAAAACATAATTAAATTATGGCAAAAAAAAAAAGAAAATTGGCTAGCCAACCGATTAGCCACAATTTAGTGTAGAAAAAAAAATTATATAGAGCACATTCTTGTTGTTAGTGTGCCATATGCTAGATTCTAGTCTTTCCACCTCATATGAATTATATGCGAGGCACAAGTCGCCCATTAAAATTTCACCACTTGTAGACCCTCATCTCATCTGGCAGCCGCACTTTTTCCACAGTTTACGACTTCTACTTGAGAGAGTTCTTCCAAAGAAACAAATGGGCGCTGCCATGAGCATCCTCCCGTTCCAACTCCGCATACATTCCATCGGCATTTTCAGTTTTGGGGGCACATAAGAAGAAACAATGAGCAATGAAACTACAAAAACTGGAAGAAAATCGGGTCAAAATGGTCTGGAGATACCAAATGGTTTTTTAACGCGTTCAGTGGAAGAAATGGTTTGGTTTTGTAAATATATGTATTGCATTAGAACATTGTTTGCATACAGCATTTCATTATTTCACAGACGAAAACTAGACGTATTGGTTAGGTACCTACACGAAATTCGCATTGCCAATGCAATGTCATTTGGGGTTGTACGCATTCAAAGTAATGCACCCACATATATTTAAGTATATCCCCAGAAAGTTTCATGTCAAAATATTCTTGAAGTTACACACATGTTCGTAAGGACGTTTCGAAACGTTTGAAAGTTTGAACGCGTTTTTCTGAAAACTGTGTTTTTAAAGTCGTTGAGGAAGATTTATCGGAAACGGCAAAACCGATTAGTCTCAAATTTTTACACAAGCTTTATAAATGTTTTTGTCAGTGATTACTCGAAGGATTTTTTCTCGCCGATAAATATTTTTCATTTTATAAAATATTCAAGGCCAAAATTTTTATCGAAAATTTTTAATTTTTTTTTGGAGAATCTACCATTTTGTTAAAAATAAATATTTTGCTGATTCCTTCAATTATGTACTAGCTAATACATTATGCTATCGAAATATTTTTGTTTTTTCTTTTTAAATGATCCAATCTATGGAAATCGTGCTTTCTGCAAGACCCCTTTTCTTATATACATACATACATACATATATGGAGTATCCGGAGATCGGCTATAGTAGTTTTAAAACTTATTATTTTTACAAATAAAAATTATAAGAACAATGTTAAAAGCTAACACAATATGTATATAAATTTGTTCATGCCAAAGCCGTTTAAATGTAACCAACAGAATTTGCAAAGAAAAACAGCCGGGGTTATTTATTTATCGAATTATTTAAAAAAAAATTCTTGACTACCCTCATTTGAGTTACGCTACACTATTCACCTTCAGACTAAAATAACCCCTTTCTGTTCTGCTCCTATACAACCAATTCCTTCAACTCGGCAACTTATCCCTAGACATATCTCAGTTTCCTGTATTAGCTTTCAGGAAGTTCGGGGCTCTGTAATACAGTTTATATCGCCTCAGTTTCCCGAAACTCCCAGGTGACACATTTGTTTTCGTACGTGGCTTACAATCGGATTCGATATCCCTCATTTATTATTCCAAGACTCATCCAATATGGCTGCGATTTATCTATCGGAATATCCTTGCGAAATGGAATGGTATTTTTTATTCAAAATTGGCAATCATTTTATTCGGAAAATAAAGTTTTGATTGTGAGCTATAGTAGCTTAAAAGAAGCGAATTAAGTTCAGTTGCATAACTTGTTAGAAACAAATACAAGTTTTAAGATTCTATCCTTCTTAAGAGTTCTTCAAAAAACAACTATCCCGCCGGCCTGCTAGATTTTAACCCAACCATTGCGATATCAAACAAGTAACCTTTCCAAATCCAACAAGTAAATAAAAAAGTTGTCGGGGTCGGCACTTTATGTCCTTTTCGGATTCTACTGTAAAGTAAGAATCCGTTTTTCTTCAATTTTCTCCTAATGGAAATGAAAAATATAAGCTCGCGGGGACCAACCCAACCCAACAAAGCCCGACCGGACTTCGGTTCGGAACAAAAGGCAAAAACCGGATTAGGAAAACCAAACGAAAAACCGCGTTGACTGACTTTCTTTTTGCAGACGGTAAGGTAAATGAAGGGGTTAATTGATTAAAAGCGAACCGAAAAAGGATGACAAAAAAAAAATAAGTCCTTTGGAATTCAGTTCCACACGACTTTTGAATGGTCATCAAGGGAAATGCCTAATTAATTATGGATAGCAGCAGATTACAACTCCGGCTGAATCAATTTAATTTGGGAGGTAAACTCAATTACAGCGAATGTAATTCGAATTATTTGCGAAGGGGGTATGCACTTGCAAACAGAAGGGTTGCAAATCTACTTTATTGAAATTGAGACGTCTATAGTTAAGGTAAGGGTGTTTGACATCATTTATGAGGGAAGTGATTACTTTTTAGAAGGATCGATCAATCGGTGCTGATATTAAATGAATACATCACACGCGCTTCTCAGGAAAAGTTTTGATTTTGGAATACCAAAGTTATAATGCATCAATAGTTTGTGGTTTATTGATGTAAACCAACAACATCACAAACCGGTGCGGAATATAATTCAATGGATCCAGAACAAGAACGCGGGTGCATTTTTCGAAATGACCGAAGTCTTGCACTACTAGTGAAAAGGTTTCTTGAACTTGTAGTGAACTGGGATTTGGACAGACGAGCTACTCTCTTTTTCCCTACCCATTCAATGATAGAGATACCTACCTAATAAGAAAATTGTTAATCCCTTAATCATGACAACGTAGAATAATCCCAAATTAACTTTCATCTCTACGGCAACAGAAGAGAAACATAATCGACTATCGGATTTCCGATATGGGGATTTTTCAATTCATGGCCGACGTTAATTTCTATTATTTTACCATTCGAAATCGTAGTAATCGACAACTAAGAAAGCCACCTGAAAATAGAATGCTTCTTGGGCGGAAAATTACCGGAAAATTGGACAAACAAACCACAAGAAGTCGATTTGAATTATAGGATGTAAACGCTACTGGGGAGTGGCATTACTCAGGGGGTGACAAACTCAGATTTAGCAAAACGGCGACAAAATTCAAGATGATTACGCCCCCCTCCACTTGTTCGTAATTGCAATAATGAAAATCAATTTTCTCGGACGATTCATTTCTGTTGTTCTGGATTTAATCGAAAGACGAAAAGAAAAGAAAATACCACACAGTCAGAGACGTGAACGGAAGGAAACGTAAACACCGAAGTCGATTCGAATTTCTATGAATGGATCTCTCACATCCCCCGTGCAAATGGATGTTTTTCGGCCGACTTATTGTAAACACAACACACATACACGTTGGGGGTTTTCGTGTTCTGTTTATAGTGTGTTTAGTGAGGTCCGGATCAATCGTACCAAATTTAATTGGCTTCCTACCAGTACAGTCGGCTACGTCTGCAAAAGGAGAGTGGGCTTTTCATTTCCAATTTTCGGACTTTCTTTTAAAGAACCATGTTCCTGAATATTTTTTTTTCGACATCGGATTCAGGGTTTTTGCTTTTGTTTCATCTTCGCGACCGGAAAAATTTAATTAGTTGAGAAGTAGAAGGTGCGGTAGGTGTGCTGCTTCTCATAATATTTTACTATGAAATTTGTTTTTAGGTAGGATGAAGACAACGTACGCAATGCGATTTACATGACGCTCGAAAGACTGACCGTTTTTCGATGGAAATTTTTCAATAGCGTCTGAAATATTCAAAATTTGTTTTCGATATAGGTAGGTACTACCTCCCTTATTTAACTTTAACGAAAGTTCAAGAACTAGATGGCTCTGATCAATTGAGGGATTCCTCAAAAATATCCTTCAGACTATATTTGTATACCTAGGGGACTTATTGTAAGCGATACAATCAGTAAAATATGACGAGCAGCCCTCAATAAAGAATAGAGTATTGACACATCATCTCGATATTTTATTTAGTATTATTAAGTTTTTGGTAAAAGGGCAATAACAGAACTTCTCTGGAATCAAAAATACTGTAAATTTTCTGATATATAACATTAGGGGTTTTACCGCAGGTGGTTTTCGGGAATCTATTGGAGACCCCTGATCTATGACAAAACTTTTTTTTATTGAAATATTAAAATATAAACAGATAGTTTTTACACACCAACAATGTTTTCCGACGAAATTTTCACAGAATTTTCTATTACAAATTTTCCTTACTTGAATTATTACTCGTACCTACCTTTTTCTGAAAATTTTTTTTAGTAAGTCACACAATTTTGAAACTTTTGACAATCCTTCGATCTTTCTAACTCGGACTTGATGACTTGATGATACTACTGATTGTACTGAGTGAAGGCAAAAGAAGGTAGCGTTATACCGAGTTCAAATTAGTTGCGTTGGTCTAGGAAGAGCTGGGTATAAGGGTAAAAGAATGATCTATGCCTATTCATAAGATTATTATTTCAGTATTTCAGAAACTGGAAAGCAATGCTAAATACAAATAATTGAAGTGGCAAATTCACTACAATGGTTTCATGTGGCGTAATAAATCGTCGAGGATGTAAACACGACTTGATATATTAATTAATTATCCGCTTCTTCCAATGAGCAATGGCAATCTATATTGATGTCAGGGTCTGATTTATCTATAAGCTCCAAATGAATCTCGTTAGAGTATCTTACCAGTCGCGGGCGTAGTCATTACCCGTGGTCTAAGAAAAAAAAATGCGACAAGAAACAGTAAACAAGGACCAAAATCCAAATGGTGTCATATAGAGGAACAACCACAACACAAAACACCATTGATAATTACTTAACAAGACCGGTGATTAAATTCGACCTTGTCTAATATTCGAGCGACTACTGCTCTAAGCTGTCCTTTGTTTAAGTCTAGCAACAATTAAATGTCACTTCGTGCGGCATGAGTTAGAGCTGAGTTCCACGAAAAGCAGGAAACTTCTTCTGCAAATAATTTACCCCAAAATGCGAGCTACCAGTATTTGTCGTTACGAGGTTTACGTCATTCTTCATATAGCTCGCACCTCACAGAACAGGGATCCATTTCATGCAGTTGTCTATGTATGTGGGTAAAATTTAGATTTACCTTTGGAAACATCAGGGCGGATGGAGTTTAACATACGCTATGAATGGGAGCGCGAAATTCAAAAGAACCGCAATCCATCATGCTGCTTCCTTCCTAAGTCCTTCTTTATGCTCGTATTAGATGACTACTAAAAGAAACATATAAAACACTGTTCGAATGCACACAGCCATGACTGCCAAGGTGGTGCTGGTGATAGTGGTTTTTTTTCGGGATAATTTTCAGAACCAAGGACGTTATGAAGGATTCTCGTCGAGTTTCGAAGAAGAAAACTTCGCTGCGGTTGTATTTTAAGATTTCGTATAGTGAAAACGTAGTGGAAAAATTGAATCAGAATGTTGATGACTGAGTCATTTGCTGGAAGCTCTATCGTAAAGTGGAATTAGAAGTGTAATGAGATGTCGTAAAAGTTGGTAAGATAAATGAATTTCACCTTAGACAGAAGCTGAAGTCGAAACGTAAACCACTATTTTGACTGATTACGTGGTAATATAAACGAGGAATTTTCGGTTATTACTTTTTATTTTATATACCTACTAGGCGAGCTTGCGGCTCACACGCGCTCTTCAAGAAATTATTATAATTTAGCCAAACTTTTTTATTCTTCGCAATTCTTCAAGAAAAACAACTGGAAAAATGTAGAATGGTGAGCATAAGTAATCTATATTTTCGGACAAATTTTGATAATAGCACTATATGCCAGCATTTGCACTATATGCCATGCATTTGCATGAAAAAGTCAAATGTTTGTAAGAGTGGCATAGAATCTAAAAATGTGGCTTTTGTTATGAAGTTTTTAACTTTCGGTTTAACTCAGTCACATTAGTGGAAACAATTGAACAGAATTCGCTACAACGCAAGCATAGAGACGCAACTTCCGAGCTTTGATTAATTATAAACATTATATAGGAATGCCCGAAAACTAGTAAAACTGTTTTGTTCTGCTCTCTGCCTCTCTACGTGACTCATCCCAAATAAAGGAGTTGAAATTAAAATCTGTTTCAAATGCCTCCAATAATTTACTGCAAGATCTGAACTAAATCAAGAAAATTGATTTGAAAGTAGCATCATCTTTTCTGCTAGATAATCACAAAGCAAGTTAGCCCGAAATGAGAAACCTACATCACTTTCGGGAAACGGCAGATTGTATATTTTACCGTGGCTCATAGCTGACGACGGAGACATAACGCCGATGTACCATAATCCTATACTCGGTCCGAAACTGTTATTAAGCCGAAAGGGAGCTTATCCTGGGTTCATTAGACCCTCGGTTACATATTCAGTCGACCAGATCACTTAATAACTCGGAACATCTCATTTGGCATCGTACACCCCGGGGGTATGACCTAGCAAGCCCCCGGCCAGGTTCCATTCGGAGTCCTGGTGTGATATACTGCCATGGGCACCAACGTAACCAGGTGCTAATTTAACTTTTCTTTCACCCCGCCCAGAACAAGTTTAAATCCGCATTGGGCTGTTTCTTACCCAGAGTTTAGAATTTTCGTGTTTCGGACTGAAGGAATCCATTTTAAGAACCTTCCTTATTCCGTAGATATAAAACTTCGTAAATATCATCGAGATTTGGGTGTAGCTCTTCATGGAAAAGTAGTGAATATTTTCCATTCATGAAATTCTACAGCCAGGAGGAATAGCTGTGCTATAATTACCCTGGGGAAATGATATGCTTGAGGCATAAGACGTGCCGTGAACAATTCCACAGAAATTTTACTAAGTTGGTGAAATGGAAAATTTTTTCGGGACGATGATGACAGGGCAAACTTCATGTGGAGCACTAAAAATAGCTCGAGGTTGAAAAAAGGATTAGAATGACTGGCCAGGACTTTGCTTTCGAAATGGTGGCACGTGCTTTGAGGGATTTTGGTACTGATATGTGATTACATAGTCCAATTTGAGATAAGTGGATCTAGACGCGTACATACAATACCAGAATGGTATTAAGTCGTTTTCGCTGAGCAGAGGCAAGTTACGAAATTCGTCAACCCAGTATTCACTTTCTTTAAATAGTGAGGACTTCATTTTTGTCATTCATTCCAACCATTCGTCATACTTATTTGCTGATTTGCTATTATCACAACACTTTCAGAAAAAACGGTTAACGAATTACACACGTCAAAGCAGTCCAAACATTTTTCTTGTAACGAATATATCTTAACCAAATACTATCCACAAGAAAACTGGACACTTAATGCACATGCATTTTATGTTTAAGAAAACCATTGTATTTGCGGAACAAAGACATTCGATTGAACGATTTCAATTGTTGTAACATCCTATTCAAATTCACATGAGAGTAATACCATCCAGTATTGTGGAACTTTATTTATTTTTCTAGGCTAAAATTATAAATTTCAAAAAAACTTTGATTTTTGTAGGCAGAGCGAAAACTTATCGTGATATGTATGGTTAATAATCAACACGGTTTTGAATTTCAATAAAATGACTTTAATAATTCGCGTAACTACAATGCTTACACTTTAGTGATAGTTAAATTTGAATGAGATGCGCACACGAGTCTGCTGAGTGGCTAGTACGAACAGAGTGACAGCTGACCTTAGACGATATGAACGCATGGAGTTGTCAGCTGGCTTTCGATGAATAAAGTATGGAGTTGTCGGTGTTCCCAGCAGGCTCGCCACATATGCATGAATGACACGCATGCACGACCGTCTACGTACCTTAGCAATTTGTTGCTGCACGATTATTTGCTGAATTATTATTATTCCATGAACGATGACGTATCGAAATGCGTTCATGTCGGCTCATTTATTCGGCCACATATCGCAGTGCCATAATACGGCAACCCCAATTTGCAGTAATAATTACCACATTGAACGACAAATGACACTGTGTCAGATGGGGAGCTCATTTCACTTGCCTATGATCGAAATATTGCTGGTACGTAGAGTCATTACTCTTTCAGTATTTGCCGCAAATTTATACTTGTCCTCCTCGCTTTGTTAATTAACTATTCGTCAATTTCGATTTCGAAGCTACGTTGCGAATTGATTTATTCATTAAGTTCGCTATCAATGAAAGCTTTTTGTCTAATCGAGTATTCCTTCTCGTTGAGACCGGATAATTCATAACCAGTTCCGATACTGCTCAACCAAAGACACAGTAAACCATGACCCGTGGGGAAGGAGATTTATAGCGGCAATACCAATTCTTTAGAAACGAAGCTCGGGAACAAGAACAAACCCAGTTACACCCACAATCTCCATGAATTATTAAACTCTTGACTTGTTCCTTAGTCCGCCCACCCTCTGACCTTATACGTCTCTATCTGAATCCGATTTATGTACTCGTACTTTGCTTCCATCGAAAACCACTCGTTTCCAATACAACTAACTAGTGAGCTGCGGTAGCTACCATAATGCTGACATATTGGGTAATCGAAGCTACCTTCACTTTATGCCATGTCCTGTGCGCGACTAGAATATATTTTTATGGGACTCTTCGTTTCCCAGGTGGAATAGAGAAGAAGTTGGCATTATACCAGGTATCGCAAGAACAAAGGTAGAAAAAAGTTGGCAGACACTCTGGACGAGACGCGGTGCGATATAATTTGCTACTTAAAATTAAATATTTCGTAAGTGCAGGTTCACAGATTCAAACCATTTCACTTGTGAATTGTTCACCTGAGTGTTCAAAGGAGCATTAACGTACACGTTTCACAATATATTGGCGAACAAATTTGCATATGTGATCCAAGCTATACCGTACCAAGCCTTGTCGGTCGATCGTTCAATTTAGATTCGTCCTTCAGGTAAAACAACTTGAAGCCCTTACTTGATTATGCCTTTAACCTCCACCACACCTTAAATCCTACCTTAAAGCCGATAATGAAGTTGAAGTTGACGGGATCAGCATTAAGATTGGATTTACTACAGATAGATTTCAAAATGGTTCGCTTATGGAATGGCGTTCGGGCGATTAACATACGCTGGTAATCGGAGGAAATTAACTAGTGAAACCCAAGAAACATGAATTAATTTAATTCTGTATAACGTATACGCTACATGTAAACGGTAAGCGAATTACATTTCACCGATTTATTATACGAGCGCCATCTGTGTACGAAGGGACCGCCATCTCTGGGAGCGTGTGTGCCATAAAATTGTCAGTGTTTAGTTGAGATTAGAATGAGAGTGTTTGACGGGTGTAAGAGATTTTCAGTACATAGGAAAAGGATTGTAACTAATTAATATTCATTGCGAAAACTTTAAACTAATTACACCGAAATTAAGCTGTTTTTCACAATAAGAAAAGTATTCGTACCATATTGAATTTTCTAGCACCTACTAAGAGCTAATAATCAGTGATTCCCATGAAATGAGCAGTGCTGTTTATTTTTTTCGTTTTAAAAAACTCAAAAAATCGATAAAGACATGATGAACATTTGCCTGCAGATATATTTGCACATGCTTTAAGGACAGAGTTCTGTAGACCCAAAGTTTTAGCCATGTACTTAAGTACGTTGATTATATTAATATGAAAGCAAGGTTGCAATTAAAATATGGCGTAAAAGTCTATCAATAAATTATCATATTTGGCAAAAACCAGGTAGGAGAACTGTAGTTCGCTAGTATACCAATCCATAGATTTTGGGATCACTTTCAAGAAACGATTCAATTTTGCTAATTCTCCGCGGAACCAAAATCAAACATAACGCAGTCACGATCGGCTGCAAGCCAATCGTATGATACTCTAGATGAAATACTGAACTCCGATTTATATTTTAGTTGGAAATATATCAAAAGAATGAGGAGTGCACAAGCAATTATTACATGACCTTTTACTTACAGGTAGAAACTATTGTATAGTGGCTTCTCGATTTTTTGATTTATAGTGAATAAAAGTAAGTAAGTAAAGTAAGTTAGGACATTTTACAGAATTTTTGTATGGCAACTACATGAAGGACTTATGGGATATTTTTCATATTAATAGTTTTAGCTGCGACTATTATAAAATCAACGTATACAAAATTTCCAAGTCGTAATGTAAAGCGTTTTAAGGTTATCGTTCAATATTGGTGAACACGTGTCCTAAGGACTTTTGTATGACAGCTACCCGAAGGAGTCAACGGATGGCACTAATTAATGAACTCCGTCTTGGTTTTGGTATAAAACTTATTCCTGTAAAATTTTAAGTTCCTGCTTTAATTCGTTCTGGAGTTATAGTGGATTCAGTAACAAGCATACATTTTTGAAGGACTTTTCTAGGCTGCTACACGAAGGACTTATTCGATTTGCATCATATTCGGAACTTTCGATTCAAACATTGTAAACCTAAAGTATGCAAAATTTCAAATTCCTAACTTAAAGCATTCGAGCAATAATTGTGAAAAAGTGTTTTCAGGACTCTTGTATGGGAGGTACCCGAAGGAGTGGAAGGATATTGCCCATTAACAAACTTAGCCTTACTTTTTCCATTTTACAAGTTGTGACAAAATTTCAACTTCCTAGGTCAACGCGTTCTTGAGTTATTGTGCAAACGGACGGACGAACGGACGGGCGGACGGACAGCAAACGGATTTGGGGGTTTTGGCCAAAAATAAACACTAAATATTATATAACTTTTTTTCGCCCGAGGCTCGGTTCTATGCGTTACAAACTTTTCGGGCTGGATTAAACTTATAATACTCTATATGTTCATCTAGAGTATAAAAATATGTACACATGTTATAGACATAAAAAATTTAAGTTTTGAGAGACGACACCAACACCTTGTCTGTACTCTTGTGGGTATCCAGCATTATCTTTGATCGCAGCTAATATGATTCTTGGGCAAAAAATCATTAGCTAATAAGGTTGTAAAGATTTTGATTTCTAATCTCCTGGCCATGTATTTCGAATGTAAATGACACATGTATCTAATTTTGATTAATAAAGTATGTAGCAAGTATGTATAAATGTATGTACTATAAGTAATATGATTCTTGTACGTTCCCAGTAGGAAATGGGAGCATCCCACGATTAATCCCGGACTACTCCTTAGGGAGGTTAGGAGACCTCGTTTTCTCCTCCATTTGACCTCCTTTTTGCAAGAGCATGTCCGCTAAAATCAGATCTCCAATATACTTCCAAGAAAAGCATTCAAAAATATTTGTAAGGGAGCTTAAAACGAGATCTCTAATGGGACTAGTTCTGCAGTAAAACTCAAAAATGGTCTTCATATAGTCCCATTTTCATCCATTCGGAGCAAAAAAAGAGAAGTGACGGTTTTCTGCATAATTTTGATATTAATCTCTTTTTTTGCTCCATTGTGAGGGATAGTAGATACCTCTTTATTTGCTCCCTCACGGAGTTCTCCTCAAATTTCCTAGTGGGTTTTACCAAAGCAAGACCAATCTTGGGAGAGTTTCTTACAGCGGCCTAATGCTTACTTTTTGGTGAGTTGATCAAACAACACTGAACTTTTCCACAACTCATTATCACTGATACGATTACTTGAAATCGCAAAAGATCTAATACATCCTTCCCAAATATCAGTATGCCCAAAATAGCGTCTGTCTTGACCTTTCGCATGTCGGAATTTGTTACTAGTGCTGTGCTTCAAATGAATCTCCTCCCGTGTGTTTGAGATGGGCTTTTGTTGCTTAATAACATAGTGACAGAGGTCGGACAATGGGCGACATCTTACACACCGATGGTTATTTTTAGGACCACTCTACAAACGGTCAGACTTACTAAGTCGGCTATTTCTGTTTCATTGGTCGCAACCGCAAAAGTGTTAAGAGCAACAGCGGGTGGTTGTTCCGTACATGCGATGATGGAAGTTAATCGGACAGTCCTTAACCTTTTGCTAGAGCGATTTGACAGAGTTTCGTGTGGGTTTACGGTTTACCCGGCCAAGCCAATGGACTCACCTCAAACATTCGTTTCCATGTTGTCTTTGTCGACATGAAGTCTCAATGTCGCCGAAATGAATTTCATAAAGTAACATCTAAAATTACACGAGCAATACTATGAAAAAGTGAAATTTATGTCTCAGGGATTTATCTTATGGTTTTTGGGGATGTCATCGTTATTTAGCAGTTCTAAGGCAAAGCGTAAAAAATAAGATTGATGGAAGTTTTCCCCGGAGATGGTATTGGTCTTGCGAGCAGAAATCACCAAGGAAAAAAGCGAATTGATACTTTCGAGGAAAAACCAGCTGCTCTTGAAGAGTATTCCAGTTTTTTTTGGTTAGTTGATAACCCATAAATGATGCGGATTATAAATGGTTAATGGATTTTTGCCATTTTCTGAATCATCCTTCGGAAATATGTTTTGGGAAATGTCTACCTATGCATGTAATCTTGTAACGGAATAATGTAATAAATATTTAGGGAAATAATTTGAACAACAGCCTAATCTTCCTTGCAATTTACTGGTATCTTTGGTGTATGGTCCTGCACTTGGACTGTTGTGAGCTACATATTGGTCGCATTTACGTGCGGTCTATAGACTGGTCTGTTCCGCAAACTGGTCTACGTATACATAGACCAGTTTGATATTTCAAACTGATTTCAATCTTGCATTTATGCGCGCATATAAAGCGAAAATTACGTTCCAAAAAATTGCCGTTTCAATGTTTTCTTTTTGGCAAGATATTCTCATCCTCTGAGCATTTTCCAGCATTATCTTCAGATCCATTCTGTCTTTTGCAAAACAAAAATTTATTTTAGATTGCTTGTTTTTCATTTGAAGGATCTTCATTTAAGAAATATGACTCTAACTGTTCACTGTTCATCGTTTCTTTGTACTCTGTAGAGTAAACTGATCATACAAACAACAAAACTGCTACAGGTTAGCCATATGAATCCATTGGAACCAGGATCTTTCGAGACATTTGTCATATTTTTAGATAGGAAACACAGTCATTGAAGAAAGCAAAACAAACGTCTTCAAATTATCAGCTTCTTACTTCATAACTCAATTGTAAGTTTTAATGTAATATTACAAATCTTTACTAGGCTTTGGCAAAATTATATCTAAGTTTGCAAAAAATCAATTATTCGGATTTATAAGCACTGTCATTTTTACAAAAAGGAGTGAGTTCAAATACCATGAAACAACTAATGATGCGGTGCTTCCATCTGGCAATATTTGCTTTGAAAACAAAAACTTTCCCAACGACGGTTGCTTTACTTTCTGATTGACACTTTATTTAGGCTTCGAGGCGAATATTCCGTTTATTTATAAAATCAGCGCACACAAACACACGGAGGGATATTTTCATCTCATCCTTTTGCAATAACAGCTTATTATTATGATTTGGCATTTCGGGTTCGCATAGAAAGAAATTGATTTTTTACAGTGCATGATACGACGAGTAAAATTCGAGGAATTTCACATTTTAAGCGAACATTTTGCAATAAGGAATAACAGACGTTCATATTTCTAAATTTAATGACGCTGCAGTGTATTATATTCCGCCATATTGTTTTGACCAAGTGAACTGCCATGAATATTTATGCAATATTTAAAAATGTTTAAATGTTTGTTGGAATCATCAGAGCGAGTAAATTTTGGGATTTTCATCGGAACTAATCATAGGAAACTGCAGAATTTTTTATGACAAAAGTTTATGGCTATTCTGCGAAAGTTCGATCTCAAAAAAGTCACGAAAAATATGAGGACAGAAATTGTTTATTTAACTGTCCGTTGCTTTCGAAAATATTTGCATTTCGGATTTTTGTAGTTTGTAATTGATTTGTAATTGAACTTGAACTAAAAAACCCACACCTCATCGACTATAGCAGGTGAAATTCACCAGAGCTGAAGGGTTTGATCGCCAAACACTAAATACATGAACTTTAGGAAAATTCTTGAATCATAAAGGAGTAGGTATAATGCGGATGTTGGAATCGCGATATACCGCTTTTGATATATTCGAATCGTTTCATTTCAGAAATCTGAATACAGGATGATCTTAACCAAATTTAAGTAAGTAAGTAAGATCCTTGCCAGAGACTAAGAATGGTGTAATGAAGCACCGAAGTCAGGTGAAAAGGCTTCGAGCCAAAAACCAACGTTGGACGCATGAACGTATACTGACCTAATGGTCAGTGTGAGACCAATAAACATAGACCGGTATTTTTATCTGTTTTACTATTGTAAGACTATTTTAATAATTAAAATTTATAACCCTTATGAATGTAAATGAAACGTAGCCGAAATAAAAAATTATTGACACCTATCTCTTGGACACAAATTTTGGTCTCAACTAGAAGGATAATGTCTTTTGTCAGATAATGTGAGGGAACAACTAGCGAAGGGTTCATGCCTTAAACTGTCAATGGGTATAGACAAGAACTTAAAATGAAGCCCCGGAAACCAACTTCCTGCGTACAAACTGTACCGGAAAATTTCCGTAGACATACCATAAAATTTGTCAATCTTCTGAAGTATCAGGATTTGGTTGGATAGAACCCTTTATAACGTAGGTTAGTTATATGGTAAGCTATATATTCTTAATTCATCAGTTTAATCGATCAGAAGTACAGTATAACTGACCGATTTAATGACGAATTGTTTTCTAGAAAGTATTCTCGCTCACATAATGCAGTAAGTGATTGTAACTGAACCAAATTTCAGAATCATGTCGAGGTCGTTGTGGATGGTACGCTTACGAGCTAGCGTCATGCAAGCCGACTAACGGTAATTTCGAATTAACTTTTCTTATCTCCATTGCAGATATGTTGATTCAGTCCAATCCAGCCCTTGGATGTAAGCCGTGCGAGAGATAGGTCGTGTGCATTGAACGTTCTACTTTTTTAAATTGCGCTCAATCAGCTCAAAAACACTTTGCCAAGGACTCATGTATCATACGGAAAGTCCTGATTTGTGCTATACCTACACATAGACACCTGGGTAATTTTTAAGTCGATTATCTGATCCACGGGGGCAATGAATGGAGTGAAGTGATGCAAATTGTCTAAAAGTTTCCACTTTAGGTCGTTTACTTTTACCCATGTCCTTACCCAAGGGCACTCAGTTGTAGTTCCTCCAAACTTCGTGATGCATCCGGGATGTACGTAAATACGGGTCAAGGCAAACCTATAACATGTCGAGTGCATAGTTGGAAACTAGTTAGGGAATGGTATGGCAAGGATAGTTACATTTGGATGGAGAATATTCTTGAATCCATTGAGCTCAAGTATGCGTCCTTGATATTTCGAAGGAAGAAGAAACAGCATGTCGGTGTCCGGATAACACAAAACACAGACATACTCATATAAACGGTCCTTTAAACTTTTCCATTGCAAGGAAAATATTAAGTATCCGGTATTGTGGTGAAGTGCTATGCAGGACATGACATAGTGAGTAAGTTTTCTACTCTCTAGTCTTGAGAAATGTATTGTGTGTGGAGGATGGCATCCTGTCAACCATAATGAGATCATCTTGGGAAGGATGCGTTTAAACAATTGTCGGGAGCATAAATGATTGTTCGTATTATAATCGAGGGCACGTTCATGGTTTGATTGCACCACACGAAGCATAACTCAAACGCGGCACAGTTTTTAAAAGTTCACATTTAGATAAAACTTTAGATCATCAGAACATAGTTTTATAGGTTAAAGCCTAGTACGGAGTTCAGGCGGAATTATGCCACCTATAAAAAATGCATGGTAAAAGAAGTTGACAAAATTCTGCCAACTGAATTTTTGTATTAAAGCCTAGTTGCACCTCTGGCAAAATTTTACCATCCATATAGAATACATGTAAAAAAAAGTTGTCAGAATTTTGCCAATTCGATTTCGCTTTCCATGGGTTCATAAAATTAACCGTGACCGATAATATTATCCAGGACATCTAATTACAATGAAAAAAATTTACTTTGAAAAACGTAACCGTCAAAATCAAGGAGCTGCTCTCAGCTGTTACTTGTGCACGTTATTCTACACACCGAGTAGAATGAGTATATTAAAAAAAACGTGAGAGTATTCTGGCTTTAACTATGAACTGTTGTTGGAAGAAAATTGTAAACAAATCGTATCGTGGGTACCATTTATACAATCGTTGGACAGATATCGCAACTACATAAGTCGATACAACTGTTGTATCGTGAATTTGTCGCTTTAAGGCGGGTTTACATGGCGATGCTTGCAATTTTTGCAGAAATTGTAAGAGAAGAAAAATCTGTTGTGATCTATTGACAGAATGTGGACCATTTCATTAACTTATAGGAATGCAGCTAAGCGAGGATGCAACATACTAAACGTAATTCAGCGGCGAATTACTAATGGCAATAACATTTATTACATGGTTCACTCAGTATTTCAATCGAAGAAGGGTCACAGAAAGAAAAATTCATTTACAAATAACGTTGTTAGACCTGTGCTGCTATATGAATCTGAAAGGAGGACTATGACGTAATATTCTAAAAAAATCAATAGCAGCTATTAAGCGAAGGACCCTCAAATGTTGTTCTTTAAATAATCTTACCTTCTTTTTACGGCATATACTAAACATGAATGGCGACGTGAATCCTATACGTAGCATAAAGACATAAGTTCTTGTCTATCGAGAATAAGGGTGATTCAATATGTGCACTTTCATTAAACATTCAATTGATAAATGGAGCCCACTTCAAGTTATTTTTTTCCAAAAGGACTTAATCATCGTCTTTTACATCGTTCGTTTCTGATCCTTTTACAGCGAATTCAGGCCAAATGAAATCAAACTGTTTAGCCCAGACACACATACGAGCAGTATCCCAGCTCGATTTCTATCTACAATGTATGGAGTGACTGGCTGCTTACCGATACTCGTACTAAGCACTAAACACGCAAATTACTCCTCAATGTTACAAATTTATTTCGGAATGCACCAAAGCAAGTTTTCAATTAACTTCTGCACTATATCCTCTGCATTTCTAGAAAATCTAACTCCATGTCTAGATGCCTTCATAACGCTAGTATTCTGACTTTTAATAAAAGCACACTGCAGACTAGTTGTTTGATTTGCTGAACTTCGGCAAGGTAATCGTCATGCTTATCAGGTCAGTAAACCCCCACTTTGGTAGCAAAGTGATTAGAACTCATCAGGTTGATAAGGGGAGCAAGGGAAGCAAGGTACCGATTTGACGATGCCGCGCAAGTGACACCTTTATCGTCATCAATTAAGATAACCTCGTTTTTTTAGGGTGATTCTGGTCTGCACCACTTCAACTAACATGGCAACACGATAAGCACCTATCGAGTTTAGAAATGAAGAAGTTCGCTGTTCGCCACAAGAACAACTAGAAAAATCCATCAAATTCACAGCATAAAAGGGAGGGTTTTATGAATGGCCCTCAGGTGTGCCGTGATGAAGGAATTATGTCTCTACTCTTTGCGGCACACTGGCATCGGCAATTGTTTGACATCACGTTTATAGCCTTAACTTTTGTAGCCCTCGCACCAGCTCATTCCAACCTCGACCCCAATATCCTAACAACTCATAAGCGTAGTGTGTGTGTGTCACCACATACATTATTTTGGGGCTCCCTCCGAAAATAAGGCATGAAAATTGAAATCGGGGTGTACTCTGTTTATTTTCGGCTGTTTGATTAGTCCTTAAACGTACCTTCAAAGGTTGTTGCTGCTCGACTAGTGCTGCCAGAGAAAATGATTTGATTTTTTTCTGACCGGTTATAGAATACGAGTAACTTTTCCTTCACATGGTGGTGGAGTTTGGGGTAGCACTCATTAAATATGTATAAGAGACGCTAGCAGCGGCAGGTACGTTGTCAGGAAATAAACTTTCATATGGACGCCTCGCCGTAATTTCCACTATACATGTGTGCATTGAGGGATGATCGTCCCCAAACCCCGGCTACTCAAATCGATACTGTTCGATATTGTCATTGTACATGATTAATGATTACCTATCCGGGGTTTACGACATGAGTCTATAGAAGTAACATCCTGAAAGTGATTCCTTGGCGTGTGTACAAGGCGGTACTGCTGCCTTTCACTTTGCTCGGCTCGAATGATTTTGAGAGTAGTAGGAAGGTGAGGAATCCATTTTGTTTGACTTTGAAATGCCATTGACCAGTATCCAACGTCGGCATACTATGAACTCTGGCGACTGATAAAGTTTCACAATTTACACTCCATTCTATTCATTCCTCACATGAGTGGAGGACATCAGGTCAAACATTGTATAATCTGAGGAAACATCGTATACACTGAGACAGGGAGTATGTCCCTACTATTATAGTCGTAAATGTTTCAGGTTAGGCAAACAATTTGAGAAGGGCACATTTCAGGATAAATTCAGAGGACGGAGGCACTTAGGGAATTTATTTGGAAAATATTTTCAGTTCACAGGGTTAGAAATAGGAAATTGGAATGGATTATTTTAATCAGTATAGACTAGACTGTGCTGGAATCTAAGAAACGGAAGGAATGTGGCGAAGTAATTTGGGTTAAGTTATTACAAATCCCTCTTTGCTAGACAGAGCCATGTTGACCCTTTTCTAGGATAATTAGCAGTTAGAAAATGTTGGCCAATGTCGGTTAAGAGTGCTTATGCAGGGCTGCTCGTCCACGTGATTACTGGATTTATTTCATGCTGAATCCAGAACTCTTTCAGCTTTGAAGAAACTATTGGTGGTTGACGAGGATACAAGGGTACCCATACAATACTTTATAAAGAGGGACAAGCAAAGATATGGCAAAGATATGCGTGAGATTGAGGTTTTGAGAAATAGCGTTACGGTTATACTATTCTGCTCAAAAAAAGACCTATCTGTAGACCTTTACAATTAAAACATACTTCAACCACGATCGGCTGCA
Source organism: Beris chalybata (assembly GCA_949128065.1). Taxonomy (NCBI): domain Eukaryota; kingdom Metazoa; phylum Arthropoda; class Insecta; order Diptera; family Stratiomyidae; genus Beris; species Beris chalybata. The sequence continues at coordinate 1,538,981 of OX421894.1, read as the reverse complement.
AGCCAATCGTATGATATAGTACTCTAGATGAAATACTGAACTCCGATTTTTATGGTAGTTCGGGATAAAGTTGTGTGCTTGCAGTTTGTCCTTTATTAAGGACTCACGTTTGGTTGCACACGAAACTAAAAGACAATCTTATCAGTGTTTGATTTCATATCTGGAACTATGTGAGCCGCCTAAAAAAATTTAAATTTAAAAATTGTCTTGTACCAAACTTAAAGCTGATTTGCATGCCAAGATTTTGGACAGAATTCCGCGTAATATTAGGATTTCGACAAATCTCTATCAAAAAAAAATAGATGTCCTGTACATTTGAGCGATTTTAAAATGACTACATTTTGTAGAAATCCAGCTCGAAATCTTGTAACGTCGCCCTAAAACTAACGTTTCATCACGTTTATATTTTCACTCATTGTACACTAAGTGTATACACGAAGTTTAGGACTACATCAATTTTGACCAGCCCAAAAAATAGCGTTAGTGCAGAAACATGACAGATAAAATTTTGAATATTTTCATTTGCTTGATTGCAAATTCAAATTTATTGCAATACAATATTCTAGTATATGTTCATTGAAAAGAGTATCTCCCTAAATATTAAAAGTCGATTTAACTGCATGCAGCCATCAAGTTTTACAGTTGGTAAACTACACTTTCCTACACCTGATATTGAGCGAGTGTAGAAAGTTTAATCTTTGTAGTGTAGAAAGTTTAATCTTTCTACACTTTTTCTTTTTAAATTCGGCATAAAGGACAGATTTTTTCGATTTTGACGAAACACAGCGATGTAATTCCACAGTTAGATTTTGCTCCTACTAAGAATTTAAAAATTTTGGTACAATACGGATAATATTAATATTATATTATGCAGACGACACCTCAATCAATTTAGTCTATACTGCGTTATACTGCATTTCTACATCTACATTGCTAAGAAAAATTTCTTTCCATCGCAAAGATCGTGTTACCTCAAATTTAAAAGACTTTTTAACGAAGTTTTCAAAAGTTTTGTTATTTCGAATACCATATCACCGGTCTTGGGACTGGAGTCTTTTTTCATTCCCCTGAAAATCATTTTAATACGCCTCAAGTGACCGAATCTACTTGGAAATTCTTCACACAGAAAATTCTGCCAATAATACGACCAACTCTTATAAGAACCTTTTTCTTTTAATCTGAACTTCAAGATCACATCGCACCATAAAAAACAAGTCAAAAAGCCAATCAAAAGCGGAGTAATGAACAAAACTCGAAATGTCAAGTGATCATAGGCGCGCCGTAGGGGGGCCAGGGGGGCCGGGACCCCCCCAGAAAAATAATTCTGGCCCCTTCCAGAAAAATAATTCTTTCCTTTCGTTCCCAGAAAGCGTTTTCAATATTTTTCGAAATTCGACCCGTGAGTAGATGTGAAGTGGTTTCATACTTTTTCATGAATTCTGGAATAGTTCCACACTCATACCTCGATATACTGCCTAGATATGCCGTATAAAGAGCGGCCGCATAGTGAGCGTTTTCTTATGTGTACACGATGCCTTACATTGCAAAGTACACTAATGCCTCGCTATACGACCGCTCTTCATAAGGCATATCTAGGCCGTATATCGAGGTATGAGTGTACTTTGGAATAATGGAAGGCCATCGTGCACACATAAGAAAACATACTTATGTGCTTATGATTTAATCTGAAAGAGGGAGTGTGTGTGTATCTGCACCTGTTGCACATTCGGTTAGAAAAGTTAGAAGGGGTGTCTGGAATGAACTTATTACAGCTTTGGTCGGTTAGAAAAGAAATGAAATGAAAATCAGTTGTTTTTACATTTCATAGAAAGAACAAGAAAGATTTTTGGTGATTTTTAATCGAAGCAAATAAATATTCAAAGAAATTATTCACAATAATCAAGGAAGATCAAGAACGTACGGAAAGGACGGAATATCTACACCGTAGATCATCGGAATTAAATTCTTAAATTCTAAAATTGAAATATTCGTTCTTTTATAATATTTAACGTAAGTACCTACATATTTTTCAAACTAAAACTGTGAAGGTTTGGCGGAAAAAATATTCTCGACGGCAACAAGTGCAAAACAGATATTGCAAAAGTGACAATTGTGATGAAAATCGAGAAAATTCTCCATAGATACCGCTTATTTTAATCCGGGATAATGATATAAAACTGATTTTGTTATCAAAACATTTGGGTACCATTCTCCACAAACGTTCGTTTTTCGTTCGTCTATTGTTATAAACCGAGTAATGTTATTGTTTTTGGCTGGTCCCAAAGTGATTACAATAAGCGGTACGTACTGTATTATCAATATTACAAAATATTGCAGTACAAGACTTTGTTAAGCCGCCATGAGTCCGGTACGACCAATTTTGATGATTTATGACTGTTTTCTTACAAATATTTCACGGTAATGGCAAAAAAAATGCGTAAATTCGAATTTTTTGAACAGATATTTCCTATTTCTTGAATAATTAACATATCATTTTTATTAATATAATGCTAGAAAAAATCTTAAAGAAGGCCTTCCATAAAGAAAATTTAAAAAAAAAATTTTATTTGTGTTAGTAATATATGAAGTCAAACTGAAGCAATTTTTCACGATTTTCTTGGCAAGAATTACATATGAAGACCACATTTCATTGAAAAGTATCATAGATAGTACAATTAATTGGTATAATTGGTAGAAGTTAAATCAATGAAAAAATTATTGATTTTAAATAGTTATACCTTTCAAATAATTTGAAAAAATATATAACTATATTTTTTCTCTAAAATCAAAATTAGTTCGCTGATAGACAGCGAAAGATGCAGGCGTATTGTCCACGCCAAATTACACGAACGAAAAACGATTTCAAACGATTAAAATCCTCTCAAGAAAGAAAAATCAAAAAGGGACAAAAAATGGTCGTACCGGATAGAGAATATAGTTATCAAAATTAAAAAAAAAAAGTTAATAATATTGACTTTTCTCCTTTTAACTTCGTGTTTTTCGCAGATGGTCACATGAATGACCTAGTTCTCATTTCATTGGTTTAAATTTGTATAATCTGAATTAAATTAAATGGCAAAAAACTTGGAGATAAATTATATTTTTCATCAAGACTCCAATTTAACAATATCATATAATAATAATATGGTCCCCTGGGGCCATAATAAAAGTAAGATGTCAAACATTTTTTCAACTACTTCGCTATTAAATCCATGGTCACAAGCATACCAGTATGATGTTCCCATCGGTTTTCTTAAAGACAATTTATCCTTGTACCAGTTAAGAAAAACATCAAATCAAATCATCATTGGAAAACCAGCGTATTAAAAATAATAATAATAATAATAATAGATTTAGTCCTTTCATGCAAAATGGGCGGTTTCTTCCCAAATCGAGAGTTGTAGAAGAAATCCCCATTTGGGCGCACTTTCTCAGCTTAGAGAACTGGTGAAAATGCTGTCACTCAGCTCAATGAACTGGAAAAATTTTCACCGTATCAACATACTCATGCATGTATGCTGACATTAGGCTCAGAGTCCAATCAAATTACCGTAACCCAAAGGTACTCCCCAGTCAGTGAGACTCACTGGTATACTGGGTCGTACCGAGACATTACAAACATTTCAAAGTCGTAGCCTAAGACTAATTATTCGTACGATTACCCAATCTGTAAACACAAAAAGGACGAACTTGTATGAAAAGCATGTGTGCCTTTCGGAAAAAGTCGTATGTTCTGAGCCATTTTTTAGGCCACGGCGCGCCTATCCAAGTGATATCCATTATGGACAGAGGACACTTAAAACAACATTCCATTTACGAGCAGGATAAAGTAACGTATTATCTTAAGTGAAATAAAGTTAGGCCAATAATATTTTGAAAAGTTGTATGAGTATGAGTGCTTAAGAAATTCCAAGAAAGGATTGCGTAAAGGATTCCAATGTAGGTACTGTTGAGTCGGAAAGGTCAAACAAAAGGGGTTGAAACTAAACCTGAAGCAGGAGATTTTTTTTCCGAAGTATTCATTTTCACCATTATTGAAAAATTATTTGATTTAGATTGGAGCTGCCTTATTCGCAGTTGTACCAGTGGTTCAAATGTCGGACATTCGAGAAGATACGAAACACTAATTAGTTTAATTAGTAGTCCGGGTGGCTAGAGCACTTGCTTTCAGTGCAACTGGTACCGGGTTCGAATCTGCTTGGTGACAAGAAAATTTTCGAAAATGGTATTGGGTGCCGGACTATCAGTTCACTCAGCTGTAAATGAGTACCTGAGTTAAAATCGGGGTAATAATCACGGACGAGCGGACCACTTCACCGACTAATGTTCCGTTGGTCTCGTAATGAAGTAACTCTAGCATTACTTTAAGGCGTTGCGCCATTGATTATTCATTAGTTCAAGTGTCCAGTGATCCAAAACGGAAATTGGATATTAGGACAATCGTGTCCTAGGAAGCGGTATATCAAGAAACATATTGCACTTTTGGTGCGTTCCTCCATTCATCTTTTCGCCAGGGTTCTGTTCATCCGAGTTGAGAACATTTTAGTATTTACGAACGCCATTAGGAGGTCCCATTTATCATCTAAAGCACTGGAGCAGGACAATTATTAAAACCCAAGTGGTATCCTAGTACCTACCGTTCTGCCGCACATATCACTATATCGAATATACACAGATGAATCGGTGTGGACCTATCCTTATGGCTGGCCTCTCTGTTTACTCGAAGCTAACAGGAAACGTATTTGAAATTCTTTCCCATTGTTGTTATTATTACGTACGATACGTGTGGGTTGTTTTAATTTAATCCTTGTGACGTGGTATGTTCAAAAGTCGCTCGATTTGCACACGCTGTTCTGGAAAATCTCCGAAAATTAAACACGACCGTTGAAGCTTGAAGGCCAAGAAAATTTCGAAAACATCTCGTTAAGAATGTAGCTGACAGCATTTCAGCTAACTGGTACCATCTAAGATTTACATTATCCTGTAGGAGACAAATTTCATACAGAAATAATGTGGAGTTTACAGAGACTGTAGAAATGCAAATATCCGGGAGCTACTACTTAACTTCGACTTGTACCCTACCCTCCCTGCTGAGTGTCGCAAGATTAATGGGAATGTTTTTTTCCCCGACTGATGAGGAGGATATAACAGGTCGTTGCCAATACTGAGTTTTCTTCATACCTACTGAAATTATGAAAGGAATGTAAAAAGTGAACCTGCATTTGCTGTGACAGCTACCTTCTATGTACCTCTATCCGCCATTTAGTTTGGTCGTCTTATATTCATAAAGTCTATTTATTGAAAGATTCAATGCTATCACATTTCTCTGATCGTGCATAGAAAGCATCACCAACCAATCAGATTATAATTGAAGTGACTATTTGCGCTGCAGGTTTAATCAGTTTCAACGTTTTACAGGCACTGCCATTCAGTTTCAGTGTCATCTTCAAAAAGAGATCCACTACAAGGGCGTATCCTGTCTTTGAATTTTCTGCTAGATTTGTCACTTCCCACTTCACGTTTTATTTGCAGATTCAAGGGCAGAGCCTGTTTTCAGTTGATACATTGATATAATTTTCAGTTCAACCGAAAATTTTTTGAATTAAGGCATTGACGTGACTTTTAGTCTGAATTTCGGGTTGGCGACTCACAATAGATTTGCTGGTGAATCATAATCCAAGATAGGTCTCAACCTATTAAAAATTTTTGCAATAGATCGCAATGGTAAAATAAATAGGAAGAGTTTTTATCTCGCTGAGCTAAGGAAATCGAAGAGTCTCAGCTTTTAATTGTCCTAATAAGTGTGGTGGCAATAAGTCCCTGATTACCCAGCAAACAATAAGCCACGAAATGTCGTAAGTCGGAAAATTCGGAACGATTTGTCTGACCGAAATCGTTTATGTCGGTGGGAAATTTCTGACAGAAATTTCGTAACGATTTCGGACAGAATTCGAAAAGACATGTCTTCTTTCTGATGGTTTCAGGTGGCAATGCATGAGAAGCAATTGTCGGTGGGAAATTTCTGACAGAAATTTCGTAACGATTTCGGACAGAATTCGAAAAGACATGTCTTCTTTCTGATGGTTTCAGGTGGCAATGCATGAGAAGCAATTGTCCCGCGTTCCGTTAAGCGTTCGCTTTGAAATGTTAATTGAGCTCAGTTCGCAACTTACTTATCTGTGAAGTGATGTTTGAGTTGTATAATAAATACATGTGATTAAAAACTGTGAGTATATAATTATTTATAATATATTTTAGCAATAAACACAGTTTTTGTTGTGAATTGCAGTTCTTAGAATTAAATTTAATGTTTTTATAGCGAGGCCGTATTTTTATTTGTTCGGTATATTAAAATTTAATTTTTCGATAGACTTTATAGAGTTTAGACTTTATTGATTGAATTTATTACTATATTTTGTCTTCAGAGCGGTAAAAGGATATCACAATGTCAAGACACCCACAATCTAAAATCATCTTTATAACAATGGCCATAAAGAAGTATTTTAGTAACGTCAAGGACCGTCACAACAAGCGTTTAAAAAGAAAGGATGAGGGTGGGTGTTAACATCACTGCAGCTGTAAGTGCAAGTAATTATGAAGAAGAACTGTTGTCAGATAATTAAACACTTGTGATGCATAATAAATAAGAAGTAAGGAACTTGTAAGAAAATTGATTTTTTTTTTATTTTTATTCTACAGTAATGGTATTTTCTGAAGAAATTGGACTGCGGTATGTTTTTTCAGAATTTTTTTCGTTGCGACATCGAAATCTTATGTAGTTCACGAACGAACTAGTTCAGAAGAGTGTTCTCATAACTGATATAAACGAACTATTATAGTTCGCAGTCAGTTCCGCTCATAGACGTAATAGTATAACTGGATTGCCCAGGAAACAAAAAAGGCCGACATCGTTACGAATTCGGTACGATTTGTCAGTAAAACGCGCCGACATCAGACACGACTTCATACCGATGTCGTGTCGATAAATGTATGGAACGGTTGACACGATTCGGAAAAGAAAAATCGTAACGATTTCTGATAGAAAAATCGTTCCGATATCGTAACGATATTTCGATCAGAATTTGATACGAAATATCATTAAGATATCGTTACGATTTTTCTATCAGAATTCGTTACGATTTTTCTTTCCCGAATCGTGTCAACCGTTCCATACATTTTTCGTCACGACATCGGTACGAAGTCGTGTCTGATGTCGGCGCGTTTTAAAGACAAATCGTACCAAATTCGTAACGATGTCGGACTTTTTTGTTTTGCTGGGTAGATAGGAATGAAGCTATTTCACACATTCGCTATTTCATGGTAGTATAATAAAAATGCAATAGATTCAGACATTTATGAAAGAAGAGAATTGTGCAATTTAAATTGTGTTACTCTTCTCCTGTCTTTAAAAAAAATAAGTTACATGAGTTTGCTCTTATGACTAATCAACTGTGACTAGCTTATTAGATATTATTAGTACATACTTCGAATTCCAGAAATTCATTTCACGAAAAAAGAAAAAAAGCAATAAAAATGATATTTGCTAGCATAATACAAATTTTATCCACTTCTTCGAATCGTGAAAGATTCTTCTGTGCGATTAGAAACCGATGCAAACTGTGATATGAAATGAAAACCGTTCATTTTCGAATCGTAATATGTCATCAATCTGATTTAACATTTTAATCTAAAATGTTAATAATTTATTTTCAAGAAAGAAGACTACCTATTAATAATACACTTTAATAAATGTTACTACAGAATATTATTTAATTTCGAAAAAATTCACTTCAAACGAAATAAGAAAAAATATCAAGTAACTGAAAGCGCTTTTAGAGTCCATCAGAGACTCAACAGAGTTATTGCAGGAATCTATTTCCAATTCAAATTCGAGACTAAATAAGTCCAATTAATCATATTACCGCATTCTTGAATAGTCAATTTCTACCCTCGTCCTTTTCCACTTGAAACAGAACATCAATTAACCATTAAGCAAATTTTTTCTTATGATTTATATTCATCACCAATTCAAATTTCCATTTCCTGGAATCAGATATGGAAATATTTGGCTGCTGTCTCCTAGCCCTGAATTGTTATTAATGCATAATTAATTGGGTTTTTAAATAATAAGCGCGACATTTTAGGGGACAAACAATTGATAGCTTCCAGACGCCCAAAAGGCGTTTCGTATGTATAAAGTACCTATGTATGTACGTACGTAAGTAGTACAAAAAAGATTTTTAAATATGTTAAAGTGATTCTTTTGAAATTTTTAAAAACATGAAAATTGTAATAACAACAAAAAGATGCCGGATAAGCGTAGCCATGAATTCGAAGCGGGTCAATCCGACGCCACAGGAAGTCATAGCTCCACTTAATTTCTTGAGACGTTCAGTTGTAAATTCGAAAGAAAACGTCGGACGTTCAATGAAAATGATAAAATCTGAAAACTGGGCGTGTACCTGTCGTTTTAAAATTTTACTGGTTCTCGCTTGATCCTTGATCGTTTCAGCCGTGCGCCAACCCCTCTATAATCGCTCCAAATCGAAAATTAATCCAATTTTATTCAATCTTTTGATATTTCGCCACTAATCGATCGCAGTAATAGAAAACACGTAAGAAGCCAGCTAGCATATCAACTAGCACGAAACATTTACAAAATGTACCAAATTCCGAACTAATTTTCGAACTTTTTGCACCAAATTTCTGACCAAGAACAACTTCACTTTCCTTCAATCGCGAATCAAACAGATCCTTTTATTCACTGCAACGCGAAAACACAGAGGGCTCTTCACATTAACAGAATTTGAATTTTTTAGTTCGCTATTGCGCCAACTGACTTTTTTCGTGGGTGATAGGTAGGTGGTTATGTTGGGTCGCTGCACTTTCGTGTAAGAGCGGGTGGGTTGGGTTTACAGGGAATATACTTCAGGCTCTTTTTTCACGATACGTAACTTTGGCGCGGGTGATTTAGGATTTTTTTTTTTCAAATAAATAATAGCGTTAGAACCAAAAAGTCGGTAGGACTCATGCGAACAAACTTCCGGCCGATAATTCCGTTACAATATTTTAGTAGTAGTTTGACCAATTGTGGGATTTTTTTTTATCCCCAAAGGAAAAATGCGCGTGTAACGGCCTCCGCGAAGAGCTTGTCCCAACGAACTTGTAGAAAATCTCGCGAGCAACTGAAAAGTGACTGTTTGCTTTTGACTTTTCATCCATGGTGAGCTGAATTCACCCCGTCGTCGATGATGAGGAAAATTCACCCAAGGAAAATTTTCTTCTGTTACAAATCCCCCGTCGTGGAAATGCTCTTCGAATGGGGAAAATTTGATTCAAGAAAAACGTGTGTGTTGGAACACTGTACGCACGTAGTTTAACGCTGATGAAAATTCTATTTTCAAAGCTTTTCATAGTGGTCGCTTCGATGGGAGGAAGCTTTTCGCCCAATGACGAAGTTGTCTCTAGGTCATCGCAGAGAAATGTTTCCTAGTGATAGAATTCGTTTTGTTTTTGTCCGATCAAAACTAGTTCTTCGAAGAGAAGTGAAAGTGGATTCGTGGACTACTAAGAGGATTATTGCTGCACAAAGGAGTTTAATAATCTACGTTTTGCAGATTTGATGTTGAGATACCTACTTTTTTTTTTATTTTTTTGCAAATCTTGGTATAAGTTTCTTAAACTACTTAAAAGTTCCACAAAATAAACACTGCCTTTACTCTATCGGTATTCTAGAGAAACAATTTGTGCTCTCCTGCACTGAAACATGTAGATCTCTAATGGAACCAGCTAAGTATAATTTTTCCAGTACTGAACATAATTACTGCTTCAGTAGTACGAATTGAGTACTATTTGCGAAGATACTGTATTAATATCATTAAGTAAAGTTCATTTTAAATTCTTGAAATAATAATAAAAAAACATGTTTTACTTTATTATTAAAATAATAAAAAACGCATTCAATAATAAACCTAAAAAAATATTCAATTTAGGGCATACACAAGAGTTGGGTGAATTGAGGCCCCATGAGTTCGGTGCGAAGATTTTGTATTCCTGTTTGATTTGTCATTCTTCCAAGTGGAAATCCAACCAACTCCTTCGAAAGGATCACTTCTAAAAAGTCCGTAAAGCGCGTATAGAAATTAATGGTTCAATCTTAAGAATTTACATTATCTCTTACATACCGACAAGTAAGTACATACTTTCATTTCCCTTTAGTTGCAGTCAAAATAATTAACATGAAAAAACTTAACCAAGTCAATTGTGCAGATTCCATACAAAAGCTTTTGAAAAATTTGTGTGTAAAACTCAAACAATTTTTCCTCAAAGTGTGCAAAAATCTGTTAATTTTTAATGTATATCTCACAGGGGCGTATGGCTAAATTTGCAGTGGAAGGCGAGGTTGGGGATTCAAAATTTGTCCGAAAAAGGTAACATAATAGTTTTTTATGAGTTCAGTCTTATACGATTTTTTGCTCTGCATTATTATGCGTTTTCACTGTATTTGAATTCATTTTAACAACTGCTGCTATAGTACGAAAACTGATATGAAGAAGATTACCATATGCGATTTAATATTTAGGCAAAAACAATTAATTTAAGTCGACATTCACTGATGAAGATTCTTTTTTTTATAGTAACGAACGGAGGTATTTAGTTGCACTGTTACGTCGAATACAAAGGTCTTTAAATACGTGGTTACACTTACGATTGCCAGGAAACGCATAAATAAAGAGATTAATATCTTAATCAAATATCATAGCATTCAAAGTATGAGAATAAAAACTTATTACTTCTTGTTTTTTATTTAAATAAAAAAGTTATTGTTCCATTCCAAAGAAATTAAATTCTATTCACATTGTACGTAACCCTAAAACAGAAACTTAATAACAAACATGAGAAAGATAACCAGTTAAGCCCATGTAATTTCTTAGACAATTACAGACCTTAAATGATATTAAAAAAAATCTTAAGTTCTATTTTTATTAAGTCTGAAGCAAAGCTCAAAAGTAACTTGTAGTTTTGGTAAAATGGTTTTTTTTTTAAACTTTGCCTAAAAAACACTTTTGTACCCCAGTATAACTTTTTCAAGATCTATAAAAGTTACAACAATTTGATTACATCTGTAGGTACTCACACCTAGAGTCACTTCATACGAACTAACACAAACATCCATTATCTTGAGTACGGACAATGTGTGTTTCATTTGAAACCAGTACATTTGAAATTGTTTTGCAGTTGTCTCGATTTTTCATTTTAAGGATCTCCACTAAAGTGGATAAACGCTGTATTTAGTTGACATTTCATGAGACATATTTCGATTCCGTGAAACGTCCATCAAAATCCATCTGCTACTCGTATACACACTAAAACTATGCCATTTAAGAAACCTGCGATTTTTTAAATTCGCAGGTTTTTAGTACTAAATATGTACCAAAAGTGGTGATTGTCCGTACTCATGATAGTGGATGTTTGTGTTTGTTTCTTATACAGTGACTCTACTCACACCATTTTATAAGAATTCTAATCGCTTTCTTATAAAAATACCCTATATGAGCACTTCTCTTTATTATCCTTAGTTACTATTCAGAATTTCCATTAGAATAACTGTATAACGTAATTCTGACCAATTTTTCATATTCTCTAGGAAACTATTTCTTCCTGGCACATGAATCTTCATCGATTGTACGGATCGGCTGGGTAAGCTTAGCCTTCCCAGAAGGCTTCATCTCAAACTCAATACTTTTTAAATTGAGCTTGTCGCGCTTTAAGTAAACTAGTTGATAAAACTCAGAATTTTATCACATTACTTGTTTTACACCAAAATTGTTGAGCTGAATTATATGGTAATTTCTAGAAGATCTTTGGCAGATTCATCTACCCGGTTCGGGATGAACTTATCAAGATTCTTATAGATCTCTTCCAAATTCTCAAAGAATAATCTATTTTGTAAACGATACCGTGCCCTAGATAACGTCCGGTATGTATAAAGAAGGTTTAGTAAACTGGCTACTTCATTCCGGAACTGCTCTACTATTTCTGAGCAAGATGCAGCCAAAATGCAGGAGGGAACTTCAGAATTCCACCATCCAATCTTTGGACAAGGACAAGCTCAAGATAGACTTTGAGATTTTATGCTTGGAAGTGGGTGTGTATCCGTCGGACTTTATCAGGAGAGAGCAAAACATTGCTGCAATGCTGGTCTGGATTTATCAAAAACGCTTTCGGTGCGTTATTAGTTATTTAAATATTTGCTTTTTATGATAGTTCTAGAACCCGTTGTCGAAAGCCTGTCCAACATCTCAAAAAGTAACAATTTTAAGAATCCATTCCCTTGCAAAGAGAAACAACGTAATATACTTTTACTTACCGCAATACAAAAGGTGGCGAATTCACAAAGACGCTTCACATGATATCAATTCAACTAAGTCCAAAGTTGCCATTTCACTGAACACCATGTGCCCCCTGAGAAAAATTAACATCTCACAAAACACTAAGACTTTCTCGCAAGTTAAAAAATCCGAGAAAACTTCAATTTTGCGAAGAAAGCACAATGAAACTTCTCGCAATTAACCGCACTATCTTACGAAAAATCTCTTTTGATAAAAATGCTCTCTTATTTTCTTCAGCTGCAAAGAGTATCTGAAGATGTCCTTGCGATAGGGAACTGGTCTTCGTCGTAAGTACACGTGTAAACTGTTCACGGGCATCGAAATGCTCTCCATTTTTGATACGTTATCCCCACCCTAAAATGACGAAAAGGCGCATGTGTCGTCCTTAAAAAAGACTCGTCGACTCTCCTTACTCTGCAAAATGATGGCAGCGAAAAAAATAGCCAAATCGCTTTCGCTGGACTGGAGGACATGAAAGAGAATCAGAAGCCACCCTCTCGTTGTCTAGTTTCCACCAAAACACAGTAGCTTTTTATCGAATCCCGTTTAACCCATTTTTCCGGATCAGTGAATTTGAAAATTTCCCGCTGTCGCTTATAGAAGTGCGTATTAGCCGGCTAAGTGATCCGGTTCCGAATCGCTCGGATGCTTATGTCCTGAATTCTATGCGTATTTATCAGGTGATTGCCTCATAAAGCCTGACGGCCCTCACTTTGATAGAAGAGTTATCGTTTTCGTCGAAGCGGTGGCTCTACTCCAGTTAGGAGATACTTGTATAATCCGCGAGAACGTTTTCGCCGCACACTTGAAGGACCTAATATTATTGATGCTATCTGTGAAGCGTCCAGGTGGAACGCGCCAAGCACACATCCTGGCAATCGGTCGTCCGTCCATCCTTTTAACGAGTGCCTCGAATAGCGACCGTCAGCGGCATGGCAGCCGTTTGACAAGTTGAGTGAACTTAATGAGGATAATCCTGGTCATTAGAGACAAGGGGATGACTCCATTCGATTATTGAGGTGCTCTTTTTTTAGAGTTAACTGTTGTGGGCATGCATGGCTGGCCGCTGGGCTTGGACACGATATGGAGCGTGCATGATACCGCATTATCCCTTTCTATTTCTAGAGGAGTTGGACGCTATACAGGTAATAATTGGTTTATAGTCCTTCAACCGATTGTTGTATTTGTTTTGCCCTGTTTGAAAATATAATTGCCTAACAGGACCGTGTGCCCAGGGATGCAATACTATCATAACCTGAAGTAATAATTACTTAATGAGTCACGATTTTATTGTGAGACACTTAGTACATATGTAGAATTGTCGATGGAAAAATAAAAGCGGAACATTCCAAGCCGTATTTTACACACGGTTTTTGAAATGATATTGTTGATCATTGATACATCGATTAATAAGCAAACTGATAGGTTTTTCCCTACGCCGATGATATTTCTATCCCTCAATATTTCCATCTCCTTAACTCCTCGTTAACAATACCCGATAGCTTACCACTAAATTACGCGCAATAGTAGCAATGAATATAGCTGTTATACTTCTAAACTAACCACTATTAATACTTAGTGGACATTTTTATTACACTCAATTATACTGGCATCATCCGGGGAAGCTGTGTGCTATAATATAAAAACCTTTTTTGTTTTTCAAGAAATATAGAAATGAGAAAATTACAAATAAATAAGAAGCGTACATACTAAAAGGGAGTATTAAATTTAGTGATGTTTCCACAATCGCCTACACGGTAAAAAATTTTGGTATAATTTTAATAAATTTTCTTATCTATATAGGTCCAAACGAAATCTTAGATAAAATCTATATGTTGTCATCATATAGAAAGAGTTTACTTATTTTAGTATACTTTTTATCAGAAACAAGTATGCACCAATGTATCTTAAAGACTATTAAACCTATAAGAATCGATATACATTTAGTATATGCGAATTTTGAATAAGCTTTATAACTAGATTGGAATAAATATTTTAATTCCGTTCCATTTTGATTTTATTATTTACATACGAGTATATACCCATATTTAAACCTACGTAGGTTTAGATATTCATGTTCAATGCACGTTCCATGCACATGGAAGCGATAGTGTGAAACTCAGCATAAAATTTTGACTATTTTTAAAAAGAACTCCACCTTTAATCATAAGGTGTTCACGAGATAAGAAAATGGAAAAGTCGTTATTTCAGATATATCGAGTAAATTTTTTACGTAAGATGTCCTTAAAATCCTCCCATAATGGACCAATTTCGTGGCATTGAGTTCACGCCATTATCATGCAATTACCGAAGCATCACAACAAAATAGTTTCGCGAAACTTTTCTATTGGTGCGAGACTCAGGTACCTGGACTCTGCTCCCGCATTACTATCCCGATATATCATCAGAAACTTTTCTGAGTCGAGGGAAAAGCCAATGGGAAACTTTCATTCCACACGGACAACAGGACTACACGAGAAAGTTCAAGTGGAAGAGGAAGGTTCCAGTTGATTGCAGAGCAACAGAAAAGTTTCCACTGTCTCAGACTCTGACAATTTTATCCTTACGCCGAGCGTGATACTAGCCGGATAGTTTAAGTTGGATCACAAAAGATACGGAAAAATCATTAGTCATGAACTTACGACTTTGAACGATGTAACATGAAATAATCAGTTAGAGAAGGTAATTTGTCGTCACCTGTCAACGGGGCTTTACTTTTACTGTATCCCGAATTTCATGGGAGAACATTTCTATGACTTGAGAGTAATAGGTGTGAGTTCTATTATTTGAAAACTCTTTTGGCAGGATGATTTCATAGAGGAGGGAGATCGTACGCAATTTAGAATTGCTTTACTATTCTAATGAAGAATTCAAACCTATAGAATTAAATAAATTATAGGTATGTATCTCGAATGCTCGAAGGAAAATCTGTTCATATTTAAATTTCAAGAACGGCTTATGCTGTAAAGATGAACTTGATTCATTCATATAAGGAACAGGGTTTTCCCGATCATACTCGTAGCGAAGAAATCTATAATAATTGTTTGTCATTCATAAGCCTAGTACTAATTAGAAGCGCAACGAATTTTACCTAATTTTCGATCGAGCGAAAATTGTTAGTGGATCTTGATATACGAAATTTCTTTTCATTTTAGCTTCTAGCTAGTAGGGCTATGGATAAACAAATAGCAATTTCTACTCGAACGAATAAAATAAACCTCACGACTGTTGATTTTGGAATTTTCTTCGAAGAAAGAATTAAATGGCAAAATTTGTTGATTTTAGTGGAAATATTGAACTCTTCTATCGTATAAAATTTCGACTTCTTAATCTAATCATAATAGGCCACTTGTTTCGTTGAAGCCGAGATGAACATTTCCAGCTAAGTGCCTGAACCGCTGCACAATATCATAACGGGTATTTAAATTTTATTTTAATATGGAAATTATACGTTATCTTTGCCGAATAACGTTAAAACATAGGATGCATAATTCAGTGGGCTAAGTATTTATGAAGAAATTTATACTTTACCTTATCTGTATAACACGAAAGTCTTCTTTCTGGGGTGAATAATTCTGTTTTGCAAGTAGTTGCAAGGCGTAGTATACGGCATCTTTGCGGTATAAACAAAAAAATATATAAAGACTGCACAATTCATCTATGCAAATAGTTACATCAAGAAAATCAGCTATACTTTTTTCGATACCAATCGTTTTAGTTTGCATGTTCAGTAGGGTTTTCCGGCTGTATTTTGAGATGGGCAAAGCAGTTCCTTTCAGTGAAGTTCTTCACTCCGATTCACTCACTTTAAGGAACGAGTTTTAAGTAACTCTTCGTTCCATCGTTCTTTCGTTTTCGTTCCTTCGTTCGCTCACGAATGTTTTTTAGAAAGTTCAGGAGATCTCGAAGATCTAGAAGAAGATGACCAAACAATGAAGAAGATGACCAATGCCCAATGGAACTGCAGTTCACCAGAAGGAATGAGGTACTTCACTCTCTCACTTCAATGAAGTGTTCTTTTGGAAGTGATCGCAACATCTCAATTCCGATCAAAGATATATTATCATATCTTATTCTAACTTTAATTTTTTGGTGTTCTCGCATACTAACTATAACCACATTAGAAACTATGGGCTAAAAAATATTAAAGTTGCGACTAAACTTTTATCAGAATACGTATAAACAAACAAATACGTTGCTTTCCTGTTGCGGTAAACTTTCAATACTCTGCCGCACTGCACATCTTCCTTGCATTATACAAATATCATGGAGCTCCGACTAAGGATGTAGTCGAACAATTATTTTTCGAGTAACTAATGCGTCACAAGGAATGGTTCAATCCAAAAAAGGAGTCTACTCACCGGTGTTAAGTTTTCCGATGATGAACTCGCAAATCCAATTCGAACTCCGTTCGCAGTCACCATTTCAAGAAGATACAAGACGAAGGCAAGGACTTGGAAATCGAAACTGTCCCTGCACATAAGTCGATGCATTAGGGCATTACGGGACGAACTCTGGTTGTATTGCATAACAGATACCGGCACATGACTCCGTTTCCAATTAAATATATTTGAAAGGAGCGTGTCAGGTAGCCAGGATCTGGCCGTAAGCCTGATGGATGAGGTCGATGCAGGTGGTGGTAGCTGTCGTCCAACTCGTTTCACAGTTTTACTCGCATCCAGTTCAGTCCTTGCAGTGTCACAGCTTGAAGAAGTTACAGCGTTGTCCTCCTCGGTGGTGTTTAGTGGAAAATCGAAACAACGTTGTCGTCTCAAGAGGCGCTTGCAACGGCGGTTACAGTGTCCAGGTGTTCTCGCTTTCAAGAAATACTTTTCCATTTTCCAACTCTCGTAGGTTGTCCGTTTTGCAACGACTCGTACAGGATACGTAGCCTTATTAATCGGGTTCGGGAACCGTTCACGACTCTCGGCGAGATTCTTAAACGACTCCAGGTTCACTTTACGCTTGAACTCGACCCAAACAAAAAGACCACAACCATGAGATTTCTTAGCCCCCGGCATTGAACTGGACCAATCGATCACTTGGAATCGCACGACACGATAGCGCACTACGAAATGTTGTGGCGATTTAGTGGCCCCCAACGACAATGCTGTCGGCGCCAACATTGTTTACGCACGTTTGACCAACGCCCGGCACAGATATTCGAGTGATATCGCGTTAATGGTCATTAAGTCGCGGCGAATTGGCTATTACGAAAAAATATAATCGATTTTAAGGCTCGGTTCACACCACCCGCGCAACGTCTTACGTCTCACCGACAATTTACCTGCAATTTACGCGAAAAATGCAAATTGCAGGTTGTGGCGGGAAACGTTTTTCTTAACGTGCCGCTGCCGTTGTTGCACTTGTTACTGTGCCGTTTAACAAACGCGCCAAAATTAGTAAAAATCTGAGGAACTGGTTCTTTGGAGAGCCCCACAATTCGCGAATCTATAATACAACAAATCGCTCCCCAGGTGAATCTGGCACAGAGCTTGCAGCTAGGCCGTAATGCAATCAGTGCGACAACCCTGGGCCGCCTGGAACTTTAACGACTTTATAAAACGCTCGACTCTCGGAATGGATTGAGCGTTACCTTTGTGTTTACTTTACACAGTAATTTCTTAGCCGATCGATTTATTAGAAGTCAGATATCAAAATCGGATTCATATTACGGGTCTCGAAGCGTTGCCGTGGGGCATTGCATTTGATTGCACTTCGATTCCATTCAAATGTTAATGCAGCCTTATAATAGCGCTACAGTCGTAGTGGGTAATCGCGGCTACGATTGAGACCCAAACAGTCGTCAGCCTGGTGATTGCAGCGTCAAGGCTGCCCTTCCTAATGTGTTGCAATGTCACTCAGATTAGCGCTAGAAGTGGCATTTGACATGGATTAAGAAATGGAAACCTCGGTAGCCGCTGGCATATTAGTCACTTCTGAGCTAAGAACGTTATGCTTTAAGCCGTTTAGTGTAAGGTTCGCATTTCAAGGCACCTTTGCATGAAACATGCCTTGCCAATCCAACTACTGTTGTGAACTATTTCCTAGGCACATTAATTGCGTGGTCAGAGAAAAATGGATACAACCGCATTGAAGCAATAATGCAGAAACTTAATTTGCAATAACTGGACAAACTGTGCAAAATTACTGATTCTATTTTACTCTTAAATGAAACTTGTAAACTGCAATTTAAGTTTAATATCAAGGATAAGACGTAAAGTATAGAACGAGGATTTTATAGCTTACGTCGAATTGTTTAAAGACAAATGATGAATGCATTGATAGAGTAATCTAACATTTTCTAACCGTTTTCTATGCAAATTTAATTTAAAATTACCAAAAGCAAAAAGTGATTTGATTTCTTACATTATTACAAAAGCTGAGTCCTTGGATGGGTTAGCTGAGTGAACGTAAACATTGGGCGTGTCTTCATATTTTCAGTAGGCAAAGTCGCAATTCTATCTCGCTTGAGCGGTAAAAACCAGTAAAAATTTGAAATTCTTTTTTGCCACTCCTTCATAGATCGACCTCGGATATTACTCTTGGTCATCACCAAGATATCTCGAAGACATTGATTATATTTATTGGTTAGTTTCCATGTTGAAAATAGCTTCACTAATAACAATTAATAACTTCGGAAAGGACGAACATTTATCGTGTAAATAGACGCGCTCATCAATTATTTATTGTTGCTATTTCTTGACGTTAAATGGCGATAGAAACACTTTCGTCCGTAAATTATGGTCTCTCCATATTACATCGATTTTTAGTTCCACGTTCCCGTCATGGAGTCATTTGCCTGGCATGCATCGAGGCCAATATACTTTGGCATTCACCAGATAAGAGCTTCCCATCTGGTGTCCTCTTATGTTTATTACATGTGGAAATTCGTGCTCATGTGCACCCATAGCTTCTCTAGTCTGACGAGTGAGTGTAATATGAGTTTAGTTTTACCAGGTCCATTTTAGATCGTGCAAGGATACATCGAACCGCACCGCCTAGACAAAGACAAGAAGTGGTTAAACTCGATGTGGATTTTTGTACTGGTAATCAGTGAACATTTGTCAGATGGTACTCGGATGAGTGTTTTATATTCGACAAGAGTCGAAAGTGTCCTCGGTACGAACGAGAAGAAGGATATGAAGCGAAGAAGTATCTATCTAATCACATGAATACCCACTTAACGCTTAAAGAGTCTTCACCACCTTCTTTAGCAGACGTCTTGTTGGCTAGGTACCTACCAGAACGCCTCCGCCTTCTACTCGACGCTTATAAACTTTCCCAGTTGCTTTCATAAATCACAGCCGACCACTCTCGACATTAAGCAGGAACAAATCAAAAAGAGAGAGATTCTCTGTCCCGCTACACGGAATGCCAGGAGACTATGGCCCTAAAGACTCAATTTTCTATTAAGCCAGCCTAATCTTGGGGTCCTATAAATCTTTGGTAATACCTTGGTTAGATTTAAAGGTCACTCACTTCGGCTCTTAATGTTTTCGGAATGGCGGAGCTATCGACGCGTTTCTCACTTTCAACGTAATTCGTTATTTCGCAAGGATATGGCCATTTTGTTGAGGAATAAATAAGACTGTAAGGAAAATTAAGCCGCCCGTGGCAGTTATTGATGGCAGGTCTAGGAGACGACAGGTAGCAGCAGCATTGCGCGCAATAGTTCAATGGTTTTTGAAGCAATTTTTGGATTGGTGGCGATTATCATTAAGAGGATGATTTTCCCACATCCTTGAAAAAGCTACTTAGACGCAACCTCTTTTTATTTTAATGATAGAATTTTTAAAGATTGTGGATGTCGTTCTTGTTTGCAACTATTTATTTTTAAGAAATTTTAAGTTTGTTTTTTGGTGTAAGGACTGTTTTGTTAATGAGCACAAAATGTCTGTTTATGGAGAGTTTCATATCAATTTTAAGCTATTCAACATAATAAGGTGAAATAGTCAAAATTGTTTCAAAAGTAAATTTTTTCGTGGCAGTCTGTTTCTAACTCATTGGAGTGACTTTTGAGTGCCCTGAAACCTACTTGAGTTCTCTCTTTGCACAGAATTGGGGCTAATGGGTTAACTAGGGGAATACTAGGTAAATATAGTGAAATATATTACGAACGTTTGATTCTTGAAAGTGATGGTTTGCTGAACGAGTGGAGTGAGTCAGTAATTTAAGTGCAAATTAATGTGGTTGTGTTTCACTTCGTCAAAAGATTTCGGGTACACATTTAAGTTACATTTTGACTTTAAAACATTTGCCGTAAGAACTAATATTAAGAAAATACTGCTTGTTGGGATTCGATGCTAGAGAATGTAAATACATACATACATCGGTTCGGAGTCTTTAGAAAGAAAATAGTTTTCTTAAAATTCAAAATCAACGACAATTGCACTACAGCTCACATTATGCCTTGTTTCGAACATGCAATGCTTATCTCTCATAGCATTAAAATAATTGTCTCTGTCTTTTTTAATAAGAACATTATTTAGTTGAAAAGAGTTTTCACTTCAAGATCTTACATCGCTACTTGTAACACTTTGATTGCGAAATCCTCGTTTCAAGCAGAAAGTTCCAAGAAAAATTTCCCACTTTATTTATCACCCTTATCATGCATTTGGAAGGAACAAGGCAATCTAGTTATAAGGATTCGCGCCATTCTTCAGGCCTTTCAGACAGGAATACTTTAAATGCTGTGGGTAAGCCATATAATTGCAGATTGTATTCGTCCTTGGCACAAATACTCGTTACCCCTGCAGCTCGTCACGCTTTATGTGTACTACCCGCCAGTTCTGTTGAAATGCATCCAGATACCCGGAAGGAGAATGCAAGAAAGTCATTTCCATCCGCCTGGCAAACACCTACACTTTCAAAAACGAAAAGATGAGCCATTTAAGTTAGCCCCGCAACCATCGTACCAAGTACTGTGAAGTTGTGAAGGGATTGTATGTCAGTGCGACTGCATTCGAGCTCGTGAAAAATTAACCTATTGAAAGTTTCAAGCGTTACACAATAAGACTACTTACTAGCCAACAAAATTGTATGAGGCGGATGAAATCATAAGTGAAAACTGTAGTACAGATACATACCTTTGCTAATGGAGCAACCAAAGCTTTTGGAACGATACCACATCCACACGAAAAAAGTCCTAGATCACACAACGGGCGTGAGAACGAGGGAGCCCGCGGCTACAAAAAACCTCCATTCAGTTGTAACATGTATGTATCTACTGGAAAGGGATTCTTTAAAACCATTTCGGCTTCAGATTAAAATATGCTAAAAGGATTTTGTTGCGAACATTTACCGAATTACTACAAAGGTCATCGCTGGGAAATTTACATGCGACGACTGAATTAAATCCTTGCTGCAGCAGCCTGATTTTATGCAATATGTAAAGCAGGCACCACTATGCGATATCGATGTTGCCAGTTATTTGCAATTAAAACTAATCCCGTCCACGCTGGAGAAAACTATCCTTTCGTCCTTGTTTTCCAGTGTGCAGAGCGGACCATTTCGCCATCGATTTAGTTAAAATGACCTTTGAAACATTTTTTGTTTTTTTTGCTTGATTGCCGCGAAAAATATACAGCATTTTCCCTCAAGGCTTTTAACTGAATTGGGGATGCTTCAAAACATCAAAGTGGTCCTGGTGCCGTGCATAACATTTTAATTCTTGTGCAATTTATAGCGGTAGTTTAAGTTAATCGTTTTGGATTGTTCAGATAGGATTAAACAAGGTTATGAAAAAATCAGCTGGGTTGGAAATATGTATTTTTCTGTTTGGTTTATTTACGGTTGTCTATTATTTCGGCATCATTTTAATTCGAAATCGAATTGATATCAGTTTGGACAGGTTGATGTATTCTTCTTCAAATTTCACAATCCGAGGGACGTAATGTTGTCATTAAGAGAACTACGTAACCCTGCCTCCTTTGTCATTCTTTCCTCGTCCTTCCCTGTGATTTTTTATTAAGTTCAAATTGGGATAACTTACGTCTACGTGGAGAATTAAAACAGTTTCAAAATATTAGTATTGTTCATCTGCATCTGTAAATTTTAATTGAAATTTTTTTTACATGATAGTTATTAACGATCCGAATTTGACGAATTCTAAATAAATCACCCGAAGCGCTCCGACTTTTGGGAATTGAAATTAAATCACCTACGTTGAAATAATAAAATATTGCATTTGCATCATCGTCTTTAGCTTTAAAATAGAGATGGGTCGTTCCGGAGTGAATTGTTTCAAAAGAACACTTCACTGAAGTGAGTGAATGAAGTAATTCACTCCTTTTGGTGCACTGCAGTTCATTGCACACGTGGCAAAAAACTTGACCGACTTTCCAGTTTTCATCATCTTTTAGATGTAGTGACCTTTTTACCTTTTTTTTGGTCCTCATATCTTTTAGATCTACTGACTATACGAAGGAACAAGGGAACGAAAGAGCTCCGGAACTACTTAGGCTGAACTCGTTCCTTTAAGTGTGTGGCTCGGAGTGAATCTTCACTGAAAGGAACTGTTTTTCCCATCTTTACTTTCAATTGTTGTGATTCGGGTGAATACTATCTATTATAATATATTGTATGATTTTGAAAATTAAGGTTTTTTCGTTATTTACCTGTTTTCCGAAGTTTTTTTTCTAGATGTTTCTGAATGAAATTCGTATGACGAAACTGAAACACATATCGCTAATTAAAATCACAGCTTCTGTTCGGAAATGGCGTCATGTATTTACGTTTTACTTGCAAAAAAAGAGACACTCTAAGAAGAACAACCGGATAAATTACCATATCATTTTTCTGAACTGAAGGTACTAAACAATGTCCTTCCTTCCTCAATAGAAGCGAAAAAATAAAAACAGCAACGAAACCTGCATAAAATTGACTTAATGGCTTTAAAAAGTTCCACCTTGTTCACTGTTCCCAGTCGTACAAGACATCGTTAGAGTAGTATATAGTTGACAAATTAGAGTATCCTTACAAGCAAGGATATCAGTTCCTTGCTGCTATGATGTGCTTGTTTGCCTCCGAGCAGATTACTATACATTTTTCTCTAAGTTTATGTCTGAAGTAAAGCGAGATCAGTTGTAGATATGGAGGTACTTAATCTGTCCTTTCACAATTGACTATAGAGTACAAGTACAGGGTACCTACTATAAGTACCAGATTTCGCTTTCGATTATTCTCAAGTGAAGACGATACTTTTGGGTGGTGAACGTTTTATATAAGATGGACTGTGGCTCATCTCATTAGTCCGATCAATGATTATCCATTGGTCCTTTAATTTTAAGGGAGTAAATTTGATATTCCTCACTCATTAATTGTTTGCTTGTAGTTCAGGAAAGGTATGAAAAGTAGAAAATGATCCGTTATCTTCTGAATATAATTAAAATTCAAGAGGTTAGTTAAAAGTTCAGGCAGTATGTACATTTAAATTTCAATAAAATTCTCTTTACAATTTCCAGAATATTAATAGAAAGTACTCCATATTTCAATATTCAGAAAGATAAACTAAACTGAAAATAAAAGTTTTCCGGGATTAATACTGTTAATAGGTAAACTAAAGTTTCATTTTATTAAAGAATGTAACTCATTCAGTATTAAGACTACGAATATCTCACAGCAGCGTCCTGTGCTTTCTTATCTAAGTCCGGTCAATTAGACCTTGTTGTTGTTTCAATGGTTTTGCAAACACCAGTCTTTGTCTTATGCCAGCCTGTGTTAAAATAAAGGTATTTAATACTTATTGGCCGGCTTAAAAGGAATCGGAAAAATATTCCTCCCAAGTAACGCATTACTACCGCTACTTCTTCTCTTCATCATATGGTAGATATGGCAATAGCATTTAATCCATTCGCCTAAATCTAATTAATTCGTGTTTATTAAGTTATAATTCAATTATACCATAAAGTGACCCTTCACAGTGGCCGTATATATCACAACCACTAACTTAATCTGTCCTCTGTCAGTCGCCGCAAGCTATACAACTCAAGAAGTACCCGTTTAAGTGCTTCCACTAATTAGTCTCATCAAAAAGGCGTTATTTGTTATGTACTCGGCTATACGGCTCTATACACTTTACAATTCCGTGTATTATCATTGCCTAGTTCCAAGTCCTTCGAAATGAAAAGAGTTACAATAGGACAGGGATAAACCGTAGAACCGTTCTATATCAAATAAATTCTTACCATCTTCTAAGAAATTCGGTTTGAAGCATCAGCATAAAATACACCCACCGCTTCATATAATATCCCAACTTTACTAAGGGATCTATCTATAGACGGTTTCAGGATGCTGTAGCCTTTATTTTCAGTCCTATCAAAAAATATATTAAAAGTGATCTTAAAGATAAGATGCTTGGAATATCCTTTGAAAATGCTTAAGGATTTGCTATATTAGTGCGGCAGGTATTCTTTGAATGGACCATTCTCGTCCTGTCCGAGTGTCCTTTTTGCAGAGCAGGACAAGAAAAACCAAAAGCAGAATTAAAGCCATCATCCCTTGGTGGACTTCAATTACTGTGTCCAACAATCCATCATCGCCAGAGTTTCCTTTCTTTATTTTCATCGGAAACATGAAAAGAATTTATGTACAACCCATGCTTGGACTTCTTTCTAGAGCGGCGAATGAAACGTAAGAAGTGAGTAGGTAAGTCTTTTCAATTTGTGTTTTACTTAGGGGCGAGGCACCCACAATTGCCCCCCTCATTCTCTTGTTCTCTTAACTTTTAACTAAAAGGTGATTGCTTTTCTTTTGATGGTACCGTTTTAACTTTAAGATTTTAAATTAAAAAAAAAAAAAATATATACGAGTATAGTGTAAATAGTATAGTTATATATTAACATTGTATGAATACAGAGAATTTTATGGGCACCTTGATAGAATCTTCGCGGAATCGAAATCCAACCAATCCTTGCGATCATCCATAGTGGTAAGCAACCTCTTCCGGACGCTGAAAAGAAAAATACAAAATACAATTTTACCAAACTTTGTATGGAGGACGCACGACATGAATATGTTCAAAATTTTTGCTTGGTTTTAACACACAGTAGCTGCTAGATTCAAGGATAGATGTAAAATCGGGACAGCAGTAATTACTAAAGGTTATTCAAATAGAGGTAAGAAATGACAAACATTTCACTGCTTACCAGAGTTTTCCAACTTACTATAGTTGAATGAAAGTGAAATTTCAAATTTACAACGCGCCAAATAGATCTATGGTGAGATGTCACTGTTTCGTGCTACTAATTCATGAACGCAACCCCCTCAACAGGATGATTCGAAACTCTCCACACTAAAGTTTTTGACCAATTGTCAGTAAAGACATACATACATAGGTACCTATACATATGAACGTTTAATTTGTAACTACCATACAAACGTAGTCTGGGTGGCTTAGTGGCTAGAGCACTTGCTTCGGTGCACCTGGTACCAGGTTCGAATCTGCTTGGCGACAAGTAATTTTCGAAAATGTGATTCGGTGCCCGTGCCGGACTACCAGTTCAGTCAGCTGTAAATGAGTACCTGAGTTAAAATCGGGGTAATAATCACGGACGAGCGTGTAGCTGACCACTTCACCTCCTAATGTTCTGTTGGTCTCGTAATGAAATAACTCTAGCATTACTTCAAGGCCTAGGCCCGATTTGGGCTGTTGCGCCATTGATTATTATTATTATACATACGTTCTTGATTTGAATTTTTGCTTTCATTTGACATTACTGACACCGTTTGGTTTGTAAATGATAAATGAAGCAACACCCTCCAAAATTGGTAACAAAAAATTGCTGTGCCATGGTTTATTATTAGAGTAATGAGGTCTACTCTAGTCAGTGGAAAGATGTCAGCAACCCGTTCCGCTTTCCGACCACTAAACGAATTCATGCAAGCTGCAAACGGGCAATTCGCCACAATCAACATTAAGGATAATTCACTGCACAAGAACCTCACGCTGTTGGATGGGGATACACATTGAAATTTCTACGATGATAAGCTCATATAGTAGGAATTATTGCAGACGAATTGTGCCATCCCACTACCCAAGGATATACTCGCACATCTTGATTCCCAAAGGAAATTTTCCAGTCAATCAGGCGATGAGTTATCACGGAGTGGTGGACTTTATTATAGTTTTCCGAATGGGTTACGTCGTCGTCCTTCAGCAGAGGCAGCGTTTACCAGATTGAAATCAGAACCCGTTTACCCATCAAATTCGATATCCATTCAGTGCGAACGCATTTCCTAAGAAAAACAAATTTTCGATCACTGGTCCGGAAAATATGGGTTAACCCCATCGTACCCAGTAAATTTCAGGGTGAGAGGGGATACTGGATAGCATTTATAGAACGGTCATTGTGAGATGAATAGCAATTTGATAATTGGAGGTTTTGATAAGGAAATTCTGTACTCCTATGCCTTATTTTTAAAAACGAATACATTTCACGGTGCCTTTGGGGGACTAACAAGGCAGTTCTTGAACACTATTAAGTTGGGGGGATAAATGCGCAGAGAACCATTTATCCGGGCAGGGAGTAATTTTTAAGGCCATACCGGTTTTAAGGTGAGTACATACGTACTAATGAAAATAAATGAAACTTAAATCCTTAATAGCCATAAATTTTCATTTTTCAAATGCTACTTCCTTCATGCTATTGTGGTGCGTACTACATGGAATATTTTGTGAAACAAACAGAAACCGACTAAGTCTGTGGCTTAGTAAACTTTCTACACCTTCCTGCAGGATGTTAACAGATAGGATATATGCATGAATACCTAGAATAGGTTTTATGATGAATGATAAGCATTTAACATTCCTTTAACATTTCCATTATTACTGGGTGTCAATATGCACCACTCTTCCCGAACTACGATTTCATTTGTTATAAGATCGCTGTTACCAACGAAAACCAAAATCACTTGAATACACTTTCCGAGAGAACTGAGTATCATCGCCTCGCTCTCACAGTAAAAAAAACTATTCCCGTGTACATGTTCTGCTGCACTTATATACATGTATTTATCCGAGAGGTTTACAGCACTTTTTGTGGAGTATGTATTAGAACGTGTCAAAAGAGTGTAGAATATGCGAGAATTGTATAGAGTTTTCTTTGCTATTCTAATTGGATATTGGAAAGTCTAATTTTTTCTAGGAATTTCGATGTCAAAGTGGAACGCATTTAACAATATTTTTGATGTGAAATTTACTTAAGAACCCAAATTAATATATGGCAATTAGATTATCTATAGAGTTCAGAACGAGTTAACGGGTTGCTATCATTCTTAAAAAAAACTAGCTTAAAATCTAAAAGCATCTAAGAAAGTAAAATAAAATTACAATAAACTGCTAAGATCCGTTGTGTTATTAGCTTATATTATCACATCAATTTAAAGGATACGTGGTCAGCATTCCAAAACATCATCAACATCATCATCATCACCACATGGCTCTACTTTACTTTGTCAACTATTTCCTTGACATCTGCTACTAACTTCGCGCTTTTCTTCATCGCTGACGATGAGAGAGTATTAGTGCCAACTGCTATAGAAGAAACTTTACTACAATAGTTTTTATATGTTGCTTGTAGCATTCGTGACAATTGAAAAAGTTTTGAGACCCGACAGCATGTGTTACAGGGGTAATAAAGATACCATCACGAAACTCATTTCAGTTTTCAGCTTTTCAGGAACAGGACATCCCAATACCGACGACAGCCGTAATATTTTGATTCCATTCGTGCTGATTCTTGGTACTACCAAGACGCCATTAGAAACTACTTACATTCTTGAACGAGAAACGAAAGAAAATGGCAAACTTCACAAGGACACTGGAAAGTTGGTGGCTGTCAAAGACAATTTTTTTCTTCTTTTTTTTTAATCCTGACTGTTGGTGAAACGAATAGTGTAGTGTAGTCCTCCGAGCATACGTTCGCACGAACTTAGCATTTATATTTCTTGCCTGCAGCACCAATCTTCTTTCTGAGTTTGTGGTTCTTTCGAAAATGGAAGTAAATTACAGCATCTTTTCAAAATGAATGTTTGCCTTGAAATGAATTCCATAGTGAGACTATCCTGGCGAAGAATGATAGATGACGAAGTACCATAGTGTCGCAGTATACAATTAATGCAAGAGATATTGATAATATACACCTTCTTGGCAATTCAATCTTGGATCGATGTGGTCAGACCAATTAAAACATTTACGAGAGATCATTCCATGATTCTTCACGGAATTTTGGTAGGCGATCACGTCATCTAGACGGAAATTTTGAAGGTTTTAGGAACAGCTTTAATGTCTTATGTATTTTTATTATAAAAATAGTGAGCTCAACTTCATGTTTTAAACGACATAAAGATGAGGACAGAGAACCAACAGCAGACCTGTTTTAACAGCATTTCTTACCCTAGAGGAAAGAATCCTGCCGAGGCTTAAAATAACGCGACGTACGCTAAGGCGAGAGTAGTCAAGGAGGGTTGCAGAAAATGTTTCGCCAATTCAACTGAAGATAAGCGATGATTCATTTTGAAGAAGTGAATATTTTAATCCCAAACAAAACACAGATTTCTCTAAGAGCCACTCCGAGATATTAACCCGATAATATTCCATTTAAAAATGGTTAAATCCACAAAAGATACCACTAACTACCAACTACGGCAAGCGACATCAACCTGAAACAAATTTCATTTTCTAATTTCGTTAATGGTAGAACAATTCAAATAATAAAGCCAAAAGGAAGCATCAACTTCCTTTCATGACTTTCCTTGCTATATTTAAACTTCTTGCAGTATGGTCCCACCGTGTACATCCCATTGATCAAAGTCTTATAGAATATTGGAGAAGTTTTTCGATTGATAGCTCCCGCGTATACGTTCTCGTCCCCGCGTCCTTAGCTCGTAGCTATTTTGCACGGATATGTGGTAGAGGGCTTGCTGATGCTGGTAGGTACGAGTATGTCGTATATCGCATGGATGGTGCAAGAACACTTTGAAAATTGACGTTGTTCGCCAAAGGAAAAATAAATCCTGACTGCCTGCCGGCCTTTATACTGACACGGTTAAGGTGGGTGTTCGTTGCTTTTGTGTTCCTGTATTCCCGTTTCTCGTAACAATTTGAAAAACCACCGAAGAACTGAAGAACTTCCCAGTATCGAGGTTTTTTTTATTATTCTACTTTGCAAAGTTTCTCTTTTGTTCGGCGAAAAAGAAAGTTATGTGACCTGCTTCGTTTCGAGGCCTAAGGGTCTGTTAAATTGAATTGAAGTAAGGACTCTCTCAAAAATACCAAGTTCCTACACAAAATAGCACAACAGGAGGAAAATGGGAGCTAAAATCGATAGTATCCACGTCGAGTGAGTGATATGACCTCCCGTTGGAAATACTTTCCCCGCAAGTCCAGTACCTGAGGACAGATAGAACTTGGATAAGGATCTGGGTATTGTGACTGGGCTGGTCCTTGTCCTCAGACACCGTCATGGCTACAATTTTTGGGTGTAGATTGGCAGATTATTTATTTATTATCCCCGAGGTAAGGGTGTTTTGAAAGAAAACTTTAATAACGTGATCCCGGTCAGCTCTGGACTCCGTTGTTGTGGGCCTGTTCAGGCCACTCTTCGTATTTCTTCTGCGTAGACTTGAAGGTTGATTGATTTCTAGTAGAGTCGATTTAACGTAAATACGGCAAGCCTCGTAGTCTAGCTCTCGAAGGAGCCTCCAGCTGTGGAATGCCAATGAAAAGAAAAGTCGATTGTCCTTTCTTCGGATTTCCCATTGGCTTAGGACTATTATGTTTGCCATGATAGGACCCTACAGGCATCCTGCCACATTCGTATTAGATTACGTGTACAATTTTCAACCGCCACCGTATTTGAAATATTCGGAGCCATAGTCAATCGGTGCGAGAAGCCGAAAAGCTCCAGCGGCCACCAACCAACAAATCACAGGATAAAAATTCGTTTGTTTGGTAAATTGCCACACCAAAAAGAGGAAAACTACATGATATATTTTGTTTCTGTTCTTTCTTTTTGTTTGTCCGGAACTCAAATGACCCGAAGATATTTTTATCAATAAGATAATATAATAGGGGTGGAAACGGTGAAGCAATTTCATTGAGATAACTGAATTCCAGTGAATAAAAGGTTTCGTATCGGAGGCGTTCGAACGTTATATTAATAGACTGGATAGCGACAGATAGCTCGAGGTTCAATCGAAATGAATAGCTTCCGATATTGAAAATTAAAACTTTTGCGGTAGAAGAGATCTGAAAACGATCTGGATACAGCGTTATTATTTTCGATTCAAAGTGGCAATATTGCGCGCCGATCGATATAAAATATAAAAATAATTAAGCCGCGTGAAATCAATAATATCACTAGGAGGAGACCGACCATTCATTGTTCACAAAAATACTTTAAATAAAATACTAAATATAACTACAACTCACCACTTTGATCTTAAGAAAGATTCCACACCACATGGATTAGTGTTTTCATATAAGTATAATGGGTGAAAAACTTTGAATTGCAATATCTACCGAACCAATTGTCCAGAAGATAAAATTTGGTTTGTGTATTTATTATTATAAGTGAAGTCTATTGAATGTAAAATTTAAGAGCCTAAACATTTTACATGAGTATGGTTCAGTAGACGTCCAGAAAAGAAAATATTGGAAAGTGGAAAGGAATAATTTCTAGTTCTTACTTTTTCGAGAACCGTTAAAGATATAGAAACCTGTATGGTATGTATATATATTATAGAATGGATTAAAACAGGTACAGATGTGAGGTACAGATATGAAATTTAAGTTTTAGTGATTTTTAATCGAATTGCGTTTTACTTGAAGTACCGGCGAACCCCTAGCTAGGAAAAATACCAAATTTTTATGAACCATGATATATGTATATCTCGTTCACGTGGTAGCGTAGTGTAGTGTAGCGTATTATGAAATCCGGTTGATATATGAGTGTTCACGTGAAGTGAATTGACGTTTCGCACTCTTATTTTTTGTTGACAACTGTCACAAGAGGTATTTATTTTATTATAAAATACTTTATTATTAAAATAATAAAGTAAAACTGTTACATTCGCCGTTTTATGTCTTAACCCTTTCAGTCACCGTGTCTACAATTGTAGACATCAAATTATAAGGAAGATATCGCACGGGCTAAGCCAGTTTGTGTATTACATCCTTAAAAATTCTTTAGTTACATTCTTTTGTTTCCGAAAATGTTAATTTCGTTGTGGTTCGATGAACAGGGCAGACGTGATACAACAAAATAGTAAAGTTACTCAACAGAAACAAATTTAATTCGTGACCGAAAGGGTTAAATATCATTTTTCCTTCTATTATTCTGCGCAATGGAATCCTTAAAGGGGCTACAACTAAAATCGTATAGAAAATCCAATCTAGTTTTTTGACATTTGACAAGAAAACTGCTACGCAACGCAACGACAAGTGTTCTCGTGGGAGGATTAGCTAATCCACTACACTACACTACGCGGTTTTGCAACGTTGTAGAAAAACTACTCCGTAGCAAAATTTTGTGTGTTCACCTGGTACAACGAAGTGCTCCGCAGCGATACGTCGTTGACCAGGTGAACGAGGTAATAGAACGGGCCGCGTTGTTAACAATTTACAGTGCCATGGATGTATACTTTGGGAAATATGCTACAAGGACAAACAATTATTTTTATTGACGATGCCGTGACGACGAGACAATGACTGCCTCAAGTTGAAAGTCTTTTCGTTACACCCCGTTCAAAATACTGTACTATCAAATTGTACGTACATCTCACTCTACTTATAAAATAAAGCATATTAAAGTTTGAAGTACAAATACTTTTCGTCAGAAGTACACGAAAGCTATGCAGCACTATAAGCCTGAGAATATGTAGTCACTGTATTGAAAGGACGATGCTTAAAAGATTCTTTCACAAAGGTTAAATAATTGTCTCGAAAAAAATTCAGCTACGTTAAAATATGTTGAAAACTTACGAATTTTAGGGACGGATACTAAGCCTCCAATGGAAAACTCTTGGAATCTTTGAAGTCCTTACGTTTTGTCGAGGACATTCGTGCATTATTGAAATCACTACGAGAGAGGGATTTCGTTCTTTGGCAGCACGTCAAAGGATAATACGATGTTGACTTGAACTAAGTTTAAACTACGACTACTCACTGTAACGACAGAATTTCGAAATTTTACAACAAAAGTGAAAATACTGCATACTGAGTTCACATGGATTGCCCCTTAGGGTTTTCACGATGACGTAGTTCCGATCTTCTCTCTATAACTTATGTATGAATGATTTGTATGAGAAAGTCAAAAATAAAATTTTATCGTTGTATTAAAATTCAAATAGTTGTTTAACTTCTCTTTTGAGATAATAACTGACCAAAGGTAAGGGTATAGCTATAGTTAAAGAGTGCACACACCGGTAGTATATATGTACGTATATAAACTTTAAGTTGAGAATAGAGTTGTTTGTTTGTTGTATAGTCTTTATATCAAATTTTCGTAATTTCTTGTGAAGATTTAATAGTAGTAGATTTAATTTAATTAAAAAGTTATCTCGGTCTTCTCGGATCACTATCGAACAGAAAGAAAAAAGGGGTAGAGGAATCGAACGAGCTGAAACAGCGCCAACTTAAACTCAGGCCGCGCACATATGACAGTTCGTCATGAGAAATGCCTCGATTTTGCCTCGATTGGTGACGTCATGGCTCGATCTCCATACAAAATCGTCACTCATCGAGGGGAAATCGAGGCATTTTCGCTCTTCGAAAATTCAGTTGCGCGGCTTTTATCCAGAGGCACCGCCAACTTAAACTCAGTCCGCGCACATATGACAGTTCGTCATGAGAAATGCCTCGATTTTGCCTGGATTGGTGACGTCATGGCTCGATCTCCATACAAAATCTTCACTCATCGAGGGGAAATCGAGGCATTTTCGCTCTTCGAAAATTCAGTTGCGCGGCTTTTATCCAGAGAGCAATGCCAGAGGGCAATGCGAACTGTCATATGTGCGCGGCCTGAGTTTAAGTTGGCGCTGCCTACGTGTATTTCGAACTTTCATGGCTTCGAAATCGATTCCGGATAACTTTGAGATATCTTCGAAATATGTCCGGGAAAAGTGCTCTATGATGTTCTTCTAATTTTTCAGCAGATTTTCTTGTGAAAGTGAATGCCGGAAGTTGAAGAACTTCATTCATGCTTTATGACAAATCTCTGAAGACAGCTACGTGTGATTATTTTTTCGCAAAGGCCGCTCCGGAATCGTAGTGTGTAGTAGTAGTCGAAAATGAAGCATACATGTCTGCATCCAAAAAAACGGTCAACAATCTGGACATAATATGGTGTGCGTAGTAGTTTATAGCCATTTTGAATATAACTCGTTCCTGAAACTTGGTCAGGCTAGTACCACTCATCACCGTTTTCTTTTATGTACTTATCCTGTAATTCTTAATTCACTTCGACGGCTCTACTGGCCTCATCCATCAAGATGACGGCTTGCGAACTGCACCCGACATTATCCATTGCAGCAATTCCTTGAAATTTACAGGCCGCTTGACTATTGTGATTATTCCTCAATCCATTGCCTTGTCCGACACTTAATTGCGTCCTTGTATTACATTTTATGGACACTATTGCAATTTTCCACATGCTCGTGCACTCAAAAATAAAAGCACATCATCGAGTTGTACAACAGCGCAAACACAAACGCTTAAACTTCATCCATAAACAAGTGAACGGGATTCAGGACAGTGAGTGCATATCTTTCGAACGATTAATTAGAGCGCCAGAGCTCCGGGATGCAATTAATTCGCAGATAAAGCGCGCTATCGTGTTATATCAGTCTGGCAGTCAATCAAAATGTTGAAACGATTCGCGAAACGCTTTTGCTATGTTGTGGCGCGCTATGTTCCGTCTGTACCCCACCCCGTCTATGGTGAAGGATGTACAGATCTCACCCATGTCCGCACTCCGTTTCTGTTCCGTCAATATCCTGCTGGTGCTGCGATACTTTTCGTATATGGACCACACACCCAGGGTTACGAGAAATATTTCTGATTAATGAATGCCATCCCATATTTTATTGCAATCGATAGATCTGCATCAACGGGTCCTCGATTGCTATGAAATGCGATTGTTTGTTTGGCCAATGGACAAGACAGAAGCACATTTCAGAAGCTTCCTGAATTTATGTCACAGTAAGATGAAATATGAAGATCAGTAAAAAAGAAGTGGTGAAAACAATTGAAAACTTTTAAGCAAGCAGGAAGATCACTTTTTCATTTTTTCAATTTTCAATTTTACGTGTTAGTCGTCAGAACCTTCATAGTTAAATTTGTAGAGCTGCATGAAAGCTGTAAACTTCGGTACTACGCGAACAACTTACTCATAAGTAAGGTAATACAGTACTGCAAACCGAAACTTAGTATGTATGCAGTTAGGAGCCCAGGAAATCAGTACTGACAATTAGAACATGAACATTGTTTGAATACATCGCGGCGATGCTGAAAAATAAAATGACTATTCACTGAACTGAACAATAGTAATACATAGTAGTAACTCGTATGGTATTGCTATAATTAAGCCAGTGATCGCCAACAGATACTATACACAGTCAGCGATTAAGTTACTTTAGCAGATTATGACTTGCTTATTCGTTTTCAGAACTTATGTGGGCTGTTTTTATTGGCATCCTTTTAGAACTATTTACTCCATAACATTTCCATTTTGATTCGTGAAAAATTTCAGCCTCGAATTGGCTTTATCACTAATAGAACTTTAAGATCAATACTAAAGTTACCAACGAGTTTTTAGCCTCAATTATTGATTGGGGAGCTGCTTCTTCCAAAGCCATGTGCGACTTAGTAATGATATGAATGAATAATTCAACCTGTGAATCTATCACTTTTTGACGTTTTGTCAACATTCTGCCATAAAAGATGCACATCATCATCAGTATGTTTGAGTGTCTCGATTAAACTTGCACGCCAGCATCCCCAGACCCACTATAGGTGCTCCTAGTCGGTAATCTCATTAGCAGTCAATCTGTCCCGATAGTTCTTGAAGGGCTTTCGACCAAACTGCAGGCTTCCTTTCCGACAAGTTAGGCAAAACAGGTCGCTTCCCGCTCACTCACTTCATTGCTTTCGTCAAGCTGTCGTACTTGTCGCCCCCTTGGAAAGGGGTGGCATAAATTGTATAGTTTCACTTCAAAGTGTGCATATCAGGATTCCTGCTGATGCTGTACTATTATTCCACTTCCGTATAAATGAAATAGAGCCTATGAGCTCAGATGGTCGTGCGAACTGTGAGGAGGATACCATAAACCAGATTCCCAGGGGGTGGGAGCAGAGGCGTATAGCCGACGTTTTCTACCTAGCCGGTATTCCTGAGAATCAACCGAGCTACTATAGGAAAGTAGGCCAAACGGAAAATCGATTTCAAAGTTCCATAAAGTCACCAGCGAGTAATAGCATTTTTTTTGTAGATGAGGCTGATAGTCAATATTCGATTTAGTATGATGCTATTTCAGGAACCGAACGGAGGGGCTGCACGTATCCAACGAAGAATTATGAACAACGAAATTAACCCGATAAATATAATACCTACCACTTAACTATTAATTGTGGGCTATCATTATTATATGGTTGTGTTTCATGGCGTTCAATTGAAACCAAAGTTATTAAAATAATAAAGTAAAATAAAAATTTATAAAATTGGGAAAAAAATTAATTCTGGTATATTGACAAGCAGCTTATCCCTTTTTTCTAACTGCTAAACTACTCTAGAATAATTTCAACTCTGGTAGAACGACAAGTTTTCCACG
This sequence comes from Beris chalybata, assembly GCA_949128065.1. Taxonomy (NCBI): domain Eukaryota; kingdom Metazoa; phylum Arthropoda; class Insecta; order Diptera; family Stratiomyidae; genus Beris; species Beris chalybata. The sequence continues at coordinate 1,502,760 of OX421894.1, read as the reverse complement.
TGTTTCCAAAAATTACGAGGAAATCTTACATATTCCGCAGAGAGTAGTTTTATTGGATTATACAAATATTAATATTTTTAAGTTTTATCCAAGGGACGGGTGCTATTACCCATAAAATTAAATCAAAAATAGGTATATTAAAATTAAACGCACTGCTATAAAAAACCTTCATTTATATTTTTACAATAACACGTCGCCAATGAATATACCATATAATACTGTGCGCAAAAAATAGTAAGACTTTTTAATTTCAATTTGGCGCGGAAACCCATTCGTCGATATTTTTTTTCTTCTAGGTTTGTATGACTGTCAGTGACATCTGTGCCAAATATCACATCAAAATAATCATTAGTTTTTAGCAAACGCTTGTCTTTCTGAAGTACAAAAAGTGCATTCGGCGATTTTTACAATGAGTGAAATTATTCAATTATTCCATTCAATTATTCCATTAAATTTTGTGTGCGGAATCAACTGAACAGCCACACACGGAGCTAAATCAGGCGAATACGGTGGTTGTGGAACGATATTGGTTGAATTTTTGACAAAAAAATCACGAAGAATCAATGCAGTATGCGACGGTGCATTATCGTGGTGCAAAAACCAAGAGTTGTCTCGCTTAAAATGGTTTTCACTGATCCTTCCGATATTCCAACGATGCCAGAAAGGTCTCTAACTGTTAGTCGTCGATTCTCAAGCACCAATTCCTTGATTTTATTGACGTGTTGATCATCAGTTGATGTTGATGGCCGTCCTGGACGTGGTTCGTCGTCAACGTGTTCTCGACCCTCTTTGAACAGTTTGTACCAATCAAAAACACTTGCTCACTTATCACCGAAGGCCTTTTGCAACATTCTGAACGTTTCGGAACCAGAAATTTGATTCCACACACAAAATTTAATGGAACTTCTTTGTTGAATAATTTCACTCATTGTAAAAATCGCCGAATGCACTTTTTGTACTTCAGAAAGACAAGCGTTTGCTAAAAACTAATGATTATTTTGATGTGATATTTGGCACAGATGTCACTGACAGTTATACCAACCTAGAAGAAAAAAAATATCGACGAATGGGTTTCCGCGCGAAATTGAAATTAAAAAGTCTTACTATTTTTTGCGCACAGTAGTATATATTCATTGGCGACGTGTTATTGTAAAAATATATTTATATTTATATTTATATATATATTATAGCAATGCGTTTAATTTTAGTATACCTATTTTTGGTTTAATTTTATGGGTAATAGCACCCGTCCCCTGGATAAAACTTAAAAATATTAATATTTGTATAATCCAATAAAACTACTCTCTGCGGAATATGTAAGATTTCCTCGTAATTTTTGGAAACAAATTAACAAATTAAAAAGTCTTACTATTTTTTGCGCACAGTAGTAGATCTAATCTGCGTAGATTAATCTCATTAGGCCCATACTAACTATCAAAGGAACTAGGAGCACAACTAATAACATGAATTTATAGTAAACACCTAAAGTGCACTCCGTTTTGAATAAGTTCGTGTCAAAACGATAACAAATTCCTTTGATTACGCAGCCACCACCTTTCTCCATGTCGACGGCAACTTTAGTAAGATAATTTATTACTAACATCATATCGCCATAGATAAATCTGTAGAGAACAGTAATGTTTCCTCTGAATGGCTGGTTCTGTAAACCGAGAAGTCAATTTGTATGGCATCATACTTGCTGCGTATTATTAATCTGAAAATTCTCGGGCACATATCTTCTGTCCGTCCCGCTCTAAATATGATTCCAGAAACGAAGCAATGCGATACGGCACCCGGAACTCGGAGAGAGTAACGACCAACAAGAAGAAACCTGCCCATAAATCATGCCATTCTGCATACATAAATTTCCTGTAACCACAATGCGGATGTCCATTGGAATAATAAAAGCCAGGAAGTTTCAATAAACTTCACCATCCTTCGTGGCAGAGGAGATTGTTCGATTCTTCAGTTTGGAATTTAAGATTCAAAAGAAAAAACAAAAATAAAATGGTAAAAAAACGTGCGCTTCCTTGTTTTCTTACGCGTCCAGGATGTGATGACATGGGGCTACAGTATACTGTGCCACGTTGCGTTACGAATATAAAAATATTCGGAATAAAATCTTATAATAAACTCCTAGGAACCGAAGAACCAGGAACATGGGTCAGATTGACGTCATTGAGCGAAAAAAATAATAATAACTCTTTCCATGTGGATGGGCAAAGGTACGAATAGCTAAAATGAGAAAGAAAGGCGCACGTTTGTTCGCAATACTCTGGAAGGATCTAACCCTTCTGGACGATTCATAGAAATAATTTTGGGAGGGTAAACATTTGTAAAAATTTTTACTCCTACACAATTTTCGAACCGAAATTACCCGGAATATTTCGTTTATGGCACGAGTCAAGCCAACAAAGCGCACACAAGGTGCCTTGCCAGGCAGGTGTCTACCGAATAAAGGACCTCTTCATCGATCTCTGTCAATTAGGCAAACTTTGTGCTTTCTTGATTTAGACTTGGAAAGAAAATGGCTTGATAAAGCCATAGATGCCACCATTGGTACTGAAAACGAAAAGGTCCAGACAATGCTTTGTTATTCGGGACACGTGGTAGGCGTGCATCAGTACCTAGCAGGATGGTCCCGTGACGCACGAATCCCAGCTCTTCGAATACACTATACATGCTCTTTCATTTGCTGGTCTTATCAACGACCTTGCATGCCACGTAAAATGCCATTGAGACTTCTTGATATTCCGATGTGGTGCTGGTGCTCTGTAACATTTTGCAAAACACTAAACAGCATAGGCACCAGCAGCAACATCATCAGGACGACATGGGAAACGAATTCCTAAACAACAAGGCCAGCGTACTAAGAGAATCCTCTCATAGATTGGAACAGCCACTTTTGAAATATCGTCCTTGTGAATTATGAGGGATTCTTGCAACATAGCGTACCAGAGGAAGAGATTCTGAAACGAATTCTTCGGTCGACATCATTCCAAGCTAGGAGAAAAATTTTAACGGAGCGTCTTCTAATGCTTTTAAATTGCCTCTAAGTAGTGACCGTAAAATGTATTGGCTTCTTCTCATTGGAAAGACTCGGTCGATTTTCAAGGCATCTTTTCATACTACATCGGTGTATCGTACATTCAAGAATAAGGTGGAGTTAGTTTATGCATCTCACGATACCGCTGTATGGTCGGGATTTGGTTATAAATTGGCAGCCTTAGTATTGCCAGCCTATGATTTCAATCGCTTGCGAATTTATTATAAGCAGGGTGAGATAACATCTGTAGAGTAGAAATTTTCGCAAGGCTCGTCAACTGAATTATTTATTTTTTTCGGGAATAAATTTAGACTCAATTGAAGAGTTAGAGTTTCTATAAGACAAACTGATGTGTTTTTTAGCTTTGAATATTAGGATTATTTTTACTCCATTTTATTTATCTTTTCTAAGGACTATCGTTGGGCTCTAAGGAGAAGGACAATAAATACCTCGCGTTTTTAATTCAAAAATTAACGTGTACAATATTTCAAATTTTCAGTTTAAAGCGTTCTGAAGCTATTGGCTAAAACGCGTAGAAAAGTGTTTCAAGGATTATCGTATGACCAAAGAAGTGTAAATTATCTATCTAAAACTAGTGAAATATTATTGTAAATAAATAGGCAAAATTTCACTGTATTGATGTGGTCAGTATTTTCCTTATAGTCCGTCAGAAGCGCCTTCAACCAACAGTGAAGTAAATATTCCGACATGGACTACCGCCCCTGCATAGGCTTTCTTACGTTCCACATTATTAAATTCGCCTACTGCTGTAGATTCACAGTAATAATTATTTCAACGAGCGTGAAAAAGTGCTCTTAATAAGCAAGTTGGCATTTAAAACCGTTAAAAAAAGTTTTTAAAAAAAATCGAAGCAACGAAGCTGGCTACACTATGGTACTTCTCACTTCAACATCAGTCCAGTATGTATAGCATCAGAATCAAAAGCTACGATGAACATCGAAACAAAATCAAGAGCTCAAAACTTTAACCAATAAGTCGCAATTCTCCATTATCCTTTACCCGGTTCTTTAATATGCAATAATAAAATCCCATTGATGTGATCTGTCTGTTCAATTTCAAAATCCGAAATCAAATCTTCGGACACGGGATTCAATTCAAAGGACGATTTCAATGGGAAGGTATCCTTCTTCCAGAACGCTAGAACGTAACCTTCGGAAAGAAAGCCATCGACGAAGCACTTTTTTGATTGAGTGCCAAAATGTAATGGCAGACATAAAAGAAGCCCTTCGATAATTTTTACGATAATCCAAGCCAGTGGACCATGTCTCCCGGAAAAAGGAAGCACCGGTCTGAAGACGACGAAGCAGGTTTCGGAGGACGAGCAATTCATCGAAATTTCATAGGTCTATATTTTTAGCAAATAGTCGTTTAATTTCACTTTTCCGGGAGCAAGCAGGCAAGAGTATTAGCCTGAATAGAAGGATAAAGGATATTATGAAGTAGTATCGATTGGATTTTAGTCAATAGCGCAAAAACAGAATTTTCAGTGGTTCTCATTAGAAATTCTTCGAAGGAGCAGGAACAATTTCGATTTCGTGCAGATTAAGCAAAGAATTTTCTGCTAGAGGAAGAGAAAGTCATCAATGTGACCTACAAATTGGATTCACACATGCATAAATAATGGTGTTTATCCTTCAGGATGAACACACCCATTTGTAGTTTTGGGTGGAAGGACGAAATACAACCCGGACCATTTATTTTTCTAGGATATTGAAATGAGAAACTTAAGATGGTAAAAGCCAAAGATGTTCGGAACGTGGATCGAACCGATAACCGATGTAATTTAAAAAAAAAAATAATACCATCATTATTATTAGTATCATCATCATCATCAATGGCGCGACAGCCCAAATCGGGCCAGGGCCTGCAAGTCCTTGTTATTAGTATACTCTCCAGAAATTAGTTTAAATGGCAAACCTCCAATTTGTACAATTGCGTGGAACTTCAGATGAACTAAATTTCTAAATAATTATCCAGTTGGGCATAAGTATAGCTCTATGGGCATAAGACATGAATGAGGCATTTAACGCACTTAGAAGAGTTATGAAGAAACCCGTAAATATATCAGATCTTGAAAAACTGTGTTAAAACATAATGTCATATGTGATTTGTATGTGAGGTAGTCTGAGAAGCTTTGTGATTTTATTCAATGTATTGTTACTTGCGTACTTATGGAAACTTATCAAGGACATCACAGTTTCTGGAGAAAAACAGTTACCCTTCCAATATCCATATAAAATATCGTCGAAAGCTCTATATACTTCATTCATGTATTAGACACTTCTTGCATTTAATAGATTCATGCGCGTTCCACACCCACAACCAAATATGCTGCAAAACTTTGAGATTGAACCCATCCGGAATATAAGCACCGTACAGGTTGTAACAGGATCAGTTTTCCTTTATTTTATCCGTTGTTGTAAACTTGCTGTGGAAACATTGTCTCAGTGGACTAGTGTAGATTTTCCTTCTGACGCTTTCCCAATTTTCCGTTCTCGAACTGCGTGCATACGGACAGACGCATCGGATCTTTAAACAAAAAACATTCCAACCTTTAATTGTCAGAATGACGAAATGGCGACTTATAAAATATCTCCACTTTCATTTCTGTTCAGCCTTTCTGATATATACGAGTACAAGTATATTATTACTTATTCATGCAGCAGGATAAGCAAAAATGCAATTTTTGTGTTTGCATAATGGCAACCAAATAAGCAGTAAATAAAATGTTTATCTTTTCTTCGCGCGAAAAAGAGAACTTTGAATTTAAATTGCAATGCCCGAAATTTATGGTGGATGTTCCTTTATATGTTTTGTGCTCCTTGCATCGGAAGTGGAATTCTTTGTAGAATGCTTTCCAGGAAATTCATTTTACAGTGCTATTTGATTTGAATGGAAAACAACGAAAGTACAGATTCTTTTGCGGTATCATAAAGAATAAGATTTATTTTAAACTTTTGTTTCAAAACGAACTAATTCGTAATATCAGTAGGGAGTGACGTTGGTTACCAATGCAGCCTCCTGAATGCGGGTTATCAGGCCCGTGCGCACGGGGGGGGGGGGGGGGGGGGTTTGGGGGTTGAGCTTGTAGTCTAAGGTGTGTTTTAGTAAAGTGCTAGTTTTTTATTTGCTAATATTTATTTAAAAAAAAATAAAAATGTTCATCTGGTCAGAATCGGTAGAATTGCACCACGAGCTTATAGGGAGAAATGCACCAGATTCTTATACCTAAGTAGCATGAATTTATGGTCACAAATCATAAAGAAATTCAAATTATTTTGCTGGAATCAGAACGAGCTCGTGCTGCAAGCATACAGCAAACATATCAAATTTGAAATCGATTTTTAAAATTTTAATATCCATTAACTTATAAAAACTTATATAAAACCATTAAATTACTATTATTTGGTATTTTCTATTATTTTTTATTATGTAGTATAAAACTCGAAAAATATTTAATAGATTTACTGTTTAGTTCATTATTGTTTGTTACTTTTGTAAATATATTTAATTTTTTTGTTTCAACTAATTTGGTTGGGATTTGCTACATATTGAAAATGTGGTGCATTTATACCTTGCAAGTGGTTCATTTCTCCCGTACGATGGGAGAAATGCACCATTTGGACCTGCCTGTGCTCTTCTCCATTATGCTCTCGATCTGATTATATTTTGCTCTTTATTACGAATACAATATTTGCGCAAGGTATTTGATAAAACAGAGAAAAACAAATTAATCAAGTTCCACAATTTTCTACGGAGATATGGAGTAATTAATGAAAAATGGTGCATTTCTACCCAGTCTACCCTATACATGGTGTTGTCTTGATAAAAAGTCGAGTTTCGGTTATGTTTACATTAATAAAGGCGCCGTAGAAAATCAAAGCGAGCTGTGATAAGCTTGCACAAGGTGTCTCGTTGAGACTGTGTTCCCGCTATAAGAATAAACATTCAAGAACAAAAACAATAGAGACTAAACACAAATTAATCATATCAATCCGGTTTAAAATTTTTCACAGCATGTTTTTTTTTTAAATTTTACTTTATTATTTATAATACAGTATTGTTACTGATTTTAAAAAAAAAAAATTTGCTACCCTCAAAATTTTTTTTTCCACGTTTCATGAATAGTAGACACGAAAAAAGCAATAAAAAATGTCCGCCGTACGTCGACTGCCCCAAATCGTTTGAAGGCTCGTAGCTCTCAAACCAGTGGAGCTATTAAATAAATTTTTTTTTATAAATAGACGTGGTAGACCCCTTGAAGTGAAATTTTTTTGAGGGCTGAGGGTGTGAGGGGGAAGGTGGGAGAAGCGTCTAAAACGAAAAATTTTGGTTTCTAGATCTCAGCAACCGCTTATGTTAGGAGGCTGAAACCTGAAATTTCTATAGAGCTTTGATAGTGGACCACCCATTTGCAAAAAAAATTATGATATGGGTGAAGGGGTGTGGGAGTGGAGGGGGAAATAATGTGTCTGAAACGCAAAAAAGTGGAGATCGACACATTCTAAGATCCATATATCCTAAACCGTTAATGGCAAATAATTAAAACTTAACAAATATCTGTAGTTATACTAGGAGAGTAGACTGAAATAAAATTTTTGGGTGGGGGTAGTGGCGTACGGGGGTGGGGGGTTAAGAACTTCAGATTACGATATCTCACAAACCAATTGCACCAGAAAAATAAAATTTGGTTTGAGTATAAAGCTTGATAAATAAAAATTGCTCAAAGTATAATCTTTGAAGGGGGTAGGGGAGCATACAAGTGGAGGGGATAAGAATTTTTCAAAAATAACACGTTTCATATCTCAATAACAGTGTAAGATAGATGATTAAAATTTTTAACAATAGTAGGCCCAAAAGAACCCTAGTGGGGAAAAAAAATTGGAGGAATGTGTGTAGAGGGTGAGGGTGGGGAAGGTTGAGAAGAAAAAAGTTCCGATGTTTATATCTTAAGAACCTACAATGATATAAAGCTGAGACTTGGTATATATAGAGCTATAGTTGTTGCATGGTGGCAAAATATAGTTTTTTTTAGGGGTAGAATGGTACGGGAGTGGGGGATGTTTTTCCTAACTTTAGAACGGCTTATGCTAGAAAGTTGAAACTCGGTACGTATATGTAAATTAACTAGAAAAGTAATTCTGAAAAAAAAAGAATATTCATTGTGGTTCGCAAGGGGGGGGGGGGGCAAAAAAAATTATCAGTAAAAATAAAATGCACATATTTTCACGATTTTCGTCATATTTACTAGGTCTTTCCAAATATTGAATTCATTTTTATTCTACGGATTTTTCATATGAATACCTAGAAAGTGTTTTCAAGATTTTTTGAAATTCTACCCCTAAGGGGGTGTAAAGTGGTTGTATACTTTTTCATAAATTCCACCATATCTCTTAGGTCTGATTAGATATCGATTATCTTTTCACTTCCCCAGGTTTGTTTAATAATCACCTATTTTTAAGTTTTGTCTTTTTCAAACTCTAGACCGCATCCCGGAATATGACCCAATTATATAATTCAATCTAAACAGCAAAATATACCAGAAAAATAAAGAAAATTATTCAGGAAACTTTCGGAAAAAAATAACACTCTGTCCTCTTAACTGAAATTCGAAAACGCTATTCAGTCCGAATACGCCAGACCTGTTATTGGTATCAGTTGACGGAAGAAGCTACTTTGCATACCTCAGTATCACATCCTTGGGATTTTATTATCTCAACTGTTAGCATTTTAGCATTTTTTCTATTTAATTCAGAAAATTGCCACCTTGGTGCCGTACAAACTTGTTTACAACTCTCAAAATAGAATCTAAGGGATAGATACGTAACTTTCTTTCCGTTTCTGAGAATCTCATAAGGATGAAACCAAGACGAAAATTCCTTCACTTATGGTTTCTTATACGGGCTATGGTAAGCATTGTAATTAGGTATTTGCGTTTTGTTTACGAGTGTAGTGTACTTTCAAACGAAAACTTAATTTTTTCCATCTCGTTCATTTTCCTTACGGCAAGGATTCCGACTATTCCATCGGAGGAATACTTACGAATTCACAAATATAAAGTGAAAGAAAAATGACGACCATGAGAGTAGATACTCATGTGTAACTCGTCTTCTGAAGGTTTAGGGCTTAAGGATATTTATACCACAACGATGCGTTGTGCGGTTATATCGTAGGCAACATCGAGCTTGCTTCTATTCGTAAATACATTTTATGGGTCAGGAAGACGTTTCCTTGTGCACATACAGAGACCAGTAAGATATTCATAACAAATTTATCTTGTACGTGGTTTCCGTATTTAATGAAACTCATCTTTTAAGCACTAAGCTAGAGAGGCCATGAAACGTTTTTGAAATTTGAATTTTTTTTTGCTTAAGAAGGTACTTTGCTTTTACAATATCCTCTCCTTAGCAATAAATTTCAATACAACTTTAACAGCTTCAAACTTCACGATACGTTACGTAAGATAGCTAAGTATTCCGAAGGATATTTGTAATTTGTATTAAACTATAACGTTAAAGAGCTCTACACTAATACTAACACTATCAAGTTACAAAAACAAAATATTTCAACCCACGAGTTATATAAAAAAAAACATTGTATTCTAGTAGAAACTTTCACATTGGAAGCAATGTATGTACTCGTATGTCGGTAATTGCTTGAATCACGAAGGATATGAATTGCTAATATTTAATAGAACTGACGATCGTCTTGCTCTCGCAGTACAAGCCCAGCTGCACTTAAATACACCATGTGCTGAGTCGAGAGATTTCGCCAGCACATTCGGTTGTGTGTGAGGAACATGTACATTAGAGTGCGTAGAGCTTTCTACGCTATTCTAATTGAATATTGGAAGTTTGTAGTTTCTATGACAATTTCGATGCCATCGATACAGTGATACAGTTACGTAAATGTTCACAGCTACATCCAGAAAAAAATCTGCGTTCTTCTATAGCATACCCATTCCCTTCATCTTTCCATTCCGATTATGCTGATTGTAAGCTTAATTATGTGCTGAGAATGCGAGGATATTCCACCCATTTCGCTTAACAGGACTATAAAAACAAGGGAATGTAATTATGTACATACGAGTAGTGCGGTAAGTGTGTCTTACCGAAGCATAAAGTTATTTTTAATTGAATACTGGAATATGTCCTCATATCACAACGTGCATACGTTCAACATATTTAGAAAGCTATTATCTGGTCCCATACGCTTTCAAGTACACCTCGCTTCAAGCACATAATTCATAATAATCATGTTGTAAAGTACAAACATCTTTTCCAAAATAATATCACACTTTTCTCTGCTCCCTCGCCCTCCCTTTCCTTCGAATTTTACCATCAACTGAAGATGGCACGAAGCCTATTCTCCTGTGAACAATTTATTCAATCCAAATCCTTCCAACTGGGTTAGCTCCACATAAGCCCACCAACAAAATGGAACTGCAGCGAGACCATAATCTCCCTTAACCCTTTCTTCCGTCTGTTTTATTTTCGTACATCCAACAAAGAGCAGTTGCCCGTCTAATTCCGCCAAAAATATACGTCAACCCTAAACAGTGTTTCCATGTCACGCGGTTTTGAAATGGTTGTTTTAACTATACAGAAAGAACTAATGCTTCTTGGCTCGTTTATCCGTGAACGTAGAGTATTTTTACGGGTTTCAAAGACATATCAGAGGCACATCAGTGGAAATCTGTTTCGACATCTGCAGGAGACGAGACCAAAATGTAATTTTACATTTTACGACACACTCACTATCTTCAAGATGTCGTATGAGTCCTTTAAGACTGCTCCGATTTTTTTCGTGTTCCACGGAAGGATCAAACATTTTTATTATAGCCGAAGAAGAACTCCATCGATAATGGTTCGGATGTGTCCAGTCCCAGAAGTTGAGAAAATAAGCGAATAAAAAAAATTGCGGCGAAATGATTGGAGCTGATAAAATTTTGAGCCGAAGGACTAGTGAATTCGCTTTACAGGTTCGCTTAGGTGATTTTCTTCCAAGGACGTCGTTAATATCATAATGGACTTCACTTAGCGCAGTTAAACAGCCGTCCTATAAAACTGAAAGCTGCTTTGATTACCCTCGTGGTGATGATTCCTTTGGTATGAGTGCTAAACAGTAAAATTCTGGGCGAACGATTTAGTCTCGGATTCTTATCTTACCATCAACAAGGATTAAGAAACATCTACACAAATAAATATTTTCTCAATTTTCTTGGATTGATATATTTTTGTGTAGTTGGATAATGCATAAGCTATTCCTGAGATTACCTACATACGTATTCCTACATCCACTACATCACACCTTCTCATAGCGAATCAGTATGAACCGCAAATCTCCAGCAGAATAGTTCTAGTCCTAATTAAATTCACCTGAATTCAATTAATCCAGTATTGACTACGGGTGCTGCGTTAGTATTGATTGAGATCTTTTATCTTTATCTTTATTGCCTTGAATTCTATTTTGACTTAACGTTAATATATTATATTTAAGAGATCAGTCTTTTCAATTGACTATACAGCTTTTGACAATTATTTCAGTTTGAGAAGTTTAAGTATTAAATTGAAAAGTAGGAAGAGGAAAAATGGCGAAAAAAAAAAACAATGAATTTAAAGATAAAGATAAAGTTGTGGTTTTAGAATAATTTTATCAGTGCTGATACAAATTCAATTCAATAGCATTAGCACAGTACAAAGATCAAAAAATCGCTAAAGCGACAACAACTTCAAGAATCGATGCAGCACATTTTGTACTATACTATATCGTATGTAGCATGCGTGTATTGTTCGAGATACGATCCTTTCGCTCGCCTTTTACTCAAGAGGGCTATGCAATAGTCAATCCCATAATCAGGATTTTTCGATTCAAACCATTTCCTATGTCATAATCGTTGATAGGATTTTGTCCTGGTTCCCTTCGAGCACGGTTTTCCGATTTTCCTTTCAATGAGTGAATGAACACATCTGAGAATGAGACTCGTCCGGAATAAAGTAACAAATAGCATTGAATTTTGGTCCGAATAGCTTCTAGTGCAATCACAGACGTGAGCTTCGGACTGGTATTTCCAAATATTGTATTATATAAAGTCCTTTGCTATAAATCCGATAATTTGGTAATAACATTTGCATAAATGCCTGGTTCGAGATTTCCTAGCAAATGTCATATATGTACATATGAAGGATAAACTCAACTATATTTTGTTTTCAATGTAAATTAAATTTTATTTGTTTGATAAAACAATCACAATTACATAATCAAATTCAATTTCCTGATTAAATTTTGACTTCTTGGAAATTATCATTATTCTCCTTGTAATTCGCATTATTCTGGCCGACAATCGTCTAAAAAAAAAAACCCTCTACACATATTTCAGTACCGACTATCAACTTTTTAGCTGTGGCCGTTCCTGAAGCTATGCCAAAAGTAAAATTTTAGATCATTCTTTTTATTTTCACTTGTTTTATTGGACTTTTCCACATTGGAGTGTGTCCTGTTGGAATTCATTGAGTAATCGACTTAATCGATGTTCTCAAAAAAACTGTTTTGTTCTCACATTTCAACGCAAAAGTCTCATTAATTATCACCAGTATCTTCATTTAGAATAAGATTCGTTACAAACACTGGGTTTGATGGAGGAGGTGGAAACTGTATTACTGATATACATATATGCAAATCGATTACCTGGATAGCCTAATGCGACAGTAATGATGATTTTGATGTTGACAAACGCAGATTTCGTCCATCTTATGATTGGCCTAGATTTTCAGTCAAATTTTGGATAATTAATTTAACACGAAGTTGGATCCCGTAATCCATGAATGTTCCACGTAATCAATTATGTTGTGGAGAAACCACATTTCCAACAGTAATCTATTTTCACTGCTAAATCGTATGGTTGAATTTAAGTTAAAACCTTGCAATCGTTTTAGCAAACATTTTTGGATAAAGCACAAAAGCCACTCCCATTGAATCAACGTGTAAGGCTTTCCGAAAAAAAAGTTATCCTTATACTTTCACCTCATGGATTTGAAATGGATATTAAAAGTTAAGAAGTGACATATTTCGAATATCTACGTCATATTATCACAGTATCCCGCCATTTCAAAATATCTCACTTCACCTGAAATGCCGTCCGGAAAATTCAATATATAAATCGTTTTCTCCAACCCTTTTTCAAGAACTAAACCACTCATCTACCGCATCCTGGGAGTATCCAAAACACAGTCGTTATTTAAGCTGTCAGGAAATTGAAAAGGGTTTGTGTGCCCCAAAAATATTTCTACGGCCTCTTTTAACATTATGAGGATCGCAATTTTGGTTTAAAGTCCTTCAAACATTTTACATTACAATTTAGCTGGAGAGTTAGTGAAATAACATGGAAGTTATTTGGAAACCGGTGACAACCTACCACTGGGCTGAGATTTATTAAGGACACATTGACTTTAAAGGATAACTCCTCCATTCCTAGTGTCCTTGTTATGGCTCCAGAATTTATCGATGTGTTATCACTACTATAGTTTTAGATTTAAATTATGAATAGATGGATGGTTTGGGTATAGTAAAAATTAGCCTAGAATCCTTTGCGGAAAGTCCCCAACAGGACACTATCCATCAAATTTTCTCATCCCCATCGGGTGCGATGGCCATAAATTTAACCATAGTTGTCTCTTTTGAAACATTTTGGACAGCTGTGGACACACGAATTTCTAGTGGAGATAATGGCGTTGAATGGTAGTCAACTTTGGTATATCGTATATGTCGATCGGATGTCATGTGTGTTTAATGTATGCTACATTTGGAGCATGTGTTGTAAATATCCTGGACCAGGACACAGCAGTACATAGCTATATTAACATCCAAGGTAGTCAGATTGGTATTTTCAAGGCTAGGCAAAGTTTATGCTTGCATTAAATAACATGAAACAACTTATTCTTACTTATAAGCTCGAGTTCTCATTCCAAACCATCTTCTGTTGCATTTTGCATCACACTAATGATAAATTAATTAAGTTAATTCCTTATGTTTTTCGTATAAGCGACAGCTTGCTACAAAATTCAGTTTCGATTCAACTGCAACTCTTCTTCAAACTGCATGCTGTGACATTTCTTGTAGGTAAGTTCGACTTCAAAATTTTGTCACGACTGAAATTGTTATTATGGAGTGTCTCAATCAAGTTATCCTAGAAGCAATTTAAATTTTTATCCTTGTTCGATATAAATAAGTTATACAAGGACTGATACTTGCCAGGAATGTTATGAGTCTTGATAGCTTTAAGGTGAAATATGAAATTGATGAAGTTAGCCTTTAATCTTCGCCAACAGAATAAAATACTTCGTTACAATCTTCCCAAAGGAATCAACTCGTCCTGCACCTACCTAGTAATTAAGTGATAATGAAGTGAATTCACTGAGCCCAAGGTGCAAACTTGATCACGACGTGCGAGTGTTTGTTCATAAAAATCCACTTAGCATATTATGATACCACTGGATCGGCTTTTATTACAGGCAGAGCTACCCTACAATTCCCTCATAGTGAAAGCAATGAAGGATTTACTCCAACTACTACGTAGTAGTGACATATCGTGAGTATACATACGTAATAATTGCATAGTGCCAAGCCCATAAAGTTGGGACATTTCAAAAAGCTATTTGTCCCCGACAGCTACCCCATCCGCAATATGGAGCCTCTGTATGAAACTTACTACGATGATGGCAAAAATGCATGAAATACGAGATCCTATTTATGCTCAGAGCTCCCCTTTTTTATTATTATTATTCGCACATACTCGAATAAAGGTATATTGGGCTAGGCTAGGTGAGGATGCGAATATATGAGTGTGAATACTGAGTGGCAGGAATAAGTGCACTTTAAAGTGCAATTCGTATTTTGGTGTCAGGACAAGTTAAAAAGAATTGCAATTCAATTCAACCGTATATGGATGTGTGTAGGGACTGCGTTAAGAGGGTGCAATATAAAATTTGAATTTTTGCATTTTATCACGAAATACGAAATGATTTATTGCGATATGTTATTGCATCACATCACCAACAAAAGAGCAATTTCGAGGTTAGTTCGTTTTCGACTCGAAGTGCCATTTCAATTAATTGCGTATATATTTGCACGGTTCGTGTCTAAGGACCAAGAAGGTTTTTTTACTTATTATTCAGAAAAAATAGTAATGTTTTTCGTTTGGAATATTTTCACGAAAGCTATAATCTAAAAGATGAATCGTAGTCATCATATGCATACTCCTTATTTTAAAAATTTTATTTTCTTCTCCGTATAGTTTTATTTTCCTCTCCGCTCTTAACACAAAATTCAAATTTAGTTATTGTGTGATCCCGATATCGAGCAAATTCCACATTCAAAATACTCGTTCAGTTAATTTTC
Source organism: Beris chalybata (assembly GCA_949128065.1). Classification (NCBI taxonomy): domain Eukaryota; kingdom Metazoa; phylum Arthropoda; class Insecta; order Diptera; family Stratiomyidae; genus Beris; species Beris chalybata. Next base: position 1,487,297 of record OX421894.1, on the reverse strand, counting down.
TAAGGTTAGACACGGTACAACGATTTTGTTTCATTCAAAATTTTAAGAGCATAAAAATTTTGAGCAAAAATGAGTGAAGTTTCATGTATCGGATACTGTAAAGTTACTTTCGTTGAACCAGCATGTATTTACCTTTAACTTTAAAGTTAATTACGGACTTTCACAAACTTTCCGTCTTGCGTTTTTCTTTTAATCGCACATAAAATTTTTTATTTAAAAAAACGACGATAAATGGGGTGGAATTGAACCCCTTTAGCCAAACTTTGTCCATATCACACAACTTGGGAATACTTCAAATATCACTCAATTTTGACCGCCACTATCTAATGTCCTCATACTGTATGTGCAGTCCACAACATAAAGTATTAAATTAGTTTGAGATGCAATCCAAGTCGACGTTAATTGAGAAACTTTTCGTTGCAATTTTCAGTAGCGTATTTTTAGGTGTAGTTGAAAATAAAACTTCATTGAAATGCAATCACTCACACATCGAATTAATTTTTTGAATTCACTATACGACTTCAATTCCATAACATTGATGTTAAAAGAGAGCCTTTTAATCAGTTTGAAGTAGAACAAGTCTATGGGATTCCTCTTCTGACACCATTATCAAATTTTTGTCGCCTTTCGATTACGTAACGAAATTGAGCAAAACGTTATGATGAGATAATGTGATATGCGTCCTACTTTGCGACATTACGACTCGACTGAATGTCGTCCGGGATATGATCCTACAATCATCATAACGTGTCATCTGGTAACTCCAATAACACGTCGTAGCTAATGGCATCTACTCGAATAACATGATGATGTCTCGCATTATTCCTTACGACCATTTTTACGACCGTTTAGGCGAGGAAATGACACCTTCACATTATATATTGGAATTGGGGTAAGAGGTCGCGTGCATGGATGGGTGGAGATATGCACGTTGTTTAAAGTCTTACCAAATTCTTTCCGGATTGTAAGATTTTTGAAGTGAAACTTCTTTAGCGGCGAGTGAAATGTCAAGGTCGCGTCTCGTTTAAGCATATTTCGTTACACGATAGAGAAGAAAGATATTATGTAGAGACAAAACGATGAAACGAAACTCGATGAAACGATGGCACGAAAAAGCGACACTGCGAGAGAGTGGTATTCCCTTCTGACTACACCCAAAGAATTTGAAATACTACTCCTATCTCTTCCCCCTCTTTACCAATCCCTTTTTAAACAACTGATTTCCCTCACTCCTCTCCCACCCCTTATTTGTCTTCTTACACCCCTTTCTCCTAACTTTAACCCTTCACCCTCCCCTCCACTGTAAACCCCCCCCCCCCCCCTTCTGTGTACCATTATCATTCTACCCCTCACTCTACATATTGCTCCCTCTTATCTACTTTCTCTATCACCCCACCCCCACCTTCTTTTCTACCGCCTACCCCTTCTAAGACACATTGAAAAACTCAGAAAATTTATTTGGAATTCTACTCCTATCTCTTCCCCCTCTTCACCTATCCCTTTTTAAACAACTGCTTTCCCTCACCCTTCTCTCACCCCTTACTTTTCTTCATACACCCCTTTCCACTAACTTCAACCCTTCACCCCCCACTGTATAGCTTTCGTTTTTAAATTTTTTAGATCTATGTTGATTATCATGCAAACACCTTTATCTGAGAAATGTCTGACAGCGCATTCTATGTGACTGCATTTTATTGGGAGCAGAGTTATTAGTGTAGTTACTCTTCACGCTTTTCTGTTGTATGCTCACAAGTCGCTAATCTGCTCTGCACTGATTAAGAACTCAGTGTATTAACTCGGATAGTTAACAAACATTTAAGATAATAAATAATAAATAATACTTACATTTGTTCTTCAAATTTATTGACTGAAGTATTCAGACTAAAACAGCATCAACGTCGCTTAGTGAGGCATGAGCTTATAAAAGGATTTAGTTGCGGAATATTCACTAGACGATATCGCCCTAGCTTCATCAAACGTTATGACGTAATTTAATAAATTTCGGATATGTCGCAACGGTCTTGAGAATAGAATGGCTTATCGCTACACTACCAATCACGGTACCGAAAACGTAACCTAAATTTTACGATGAATTTTAGTGTGACGTTTTACTATTTGTCGTTAAATACAATCTCGAAACATGACGTGGTACAACGGTAAGATATAACCTTTGCTACAAGAAAAAAAGATATTAGACTGCGTCTGGATTAGGGAGACTTTATCTTGTCGAGCCACTGCTGCTAACAATAAGTCCTATGTCCTGTTAGACTTATCACACTTTCAGCTAGCTTTAACGGATTTTCTTTTTCGTCGTCATCGTTCCTCTCCTCCGGGCTGTTTCACACCCTAAAATAAAATCCGTCGTATATTCACTGTACACAATGGCAGTTTAATGTGTCTGAATCCTTGAGAAAATTATGTATGAGAGGAACTTTGAAACGAATTCCGAACAATTTTCAACAATAGGCTCAATGCCGTAGTTTCTCTTTACCTTTGAACGAGATTTCACTGTTTACCAACGAATTAAACTCATGACCCTCATAGCAACAGACATTACCGCGTGGTTTCGAAACCACAGAACAAGCGGTAGATTCCTTCGCAATCAGGACGAAAACAGCGTGTAGAAAAACTTGGAGAACCGCAGCCATCACCTTACACTACATTCTACAACACAAACTTTACAAAATGGCGCACGAACGCCGAATGGCATTTTCTTAACATCCTCTCCACGAAGAAAATGGGATTTCTTAGAAAATTTCACTTTAACGAAAAGTTGCTTCTGTCGAAATAACTGGTAATTGATTTACGTGGCAAAATTCATCTCGTCAAAAATACATTCAGCAAAATCGTCGCCCTGATATTGTTGTTTGCATTAAGGATAAATACGGCTATATGGGCAATGGCGGCTTATATGCCCAGTAACGGTATTCGTTTACTGCCTGATATGCCAACCGACAGAAGAAATAACTTAATGTACAGATGAAAGTTCTCTATTGTTTTACGTAGAGTCGAACAGTTCATTTAAAGAATTATTGTATTTACGTGCGATTAAAATCAAATTAATTTGCGAATAATTGAAACACGTGGTACACAAATACAGGAACTAACATCCAATAAGCAGGCATCGCAGCTGTCATGAATATTTACAATCCTGCACAGAATCCGGAGTATTATGCATAGCAGTTGCTGGTTGATGCTGAATGTCGGAATTCTCCCGATGTTTTACACAAAAGCGGATTGGAAATTCTGATGGAACAGATGGCACTCGAAGCTCGGTAATCGGTTTGAAACAGGTTTTTATAGAGTTAAGATAATATCACGGATAATGGCAAATTGATTTTGGGTATTAATTAAATTGTTCTTCGGATATATAAATGACCAAATCGTTATGTATAAAGGCCGGTAACTGCAAACAATTTTTACTGAGATTGTGAGGGAGAAGGCCTATAAGCCGTTCCTTACTTCCGATATCAAAATATTTACTGTTCTAAGGTGCCTAAATTTTAAAGCTTTCTACCCTTTGTGATTTGCGAGAAAAAGATCACATTAATTTCTTTTCCACTCCTTCACATTCACAACCATTTTGTTTTCTCTGCACAAGGTCTAATAGGCCTAGGGGCTGTAAAATTTTAAGATCATATCTAGTACTTGAGATAAAAACAGTACTGTATTATTCAAAAATAATAAAGAAATAAATGAAAATAAATTAATCGTGATTTTCAAAAAAAAAAAGTTAAATTGTTAATGGTTTTTCTTTAAACTCAATGATACGTACTGGATAATATTCATTTAATTTAAAATGACAAGGGTAACTTTTAAAAATAAATTGGAATGAACAAACTGTCACAGAACTCAAAGCAAACATATTCATGCCTTTCGAAAGTTACCACATAAAACCCCGAACTATGAAAATCGGCTTCACCTTTTTTTCCATTAAATTCTAAACCATATCCATATCCTGAAAAAAAATTATCCCATGACTTAAAAGGATGCGGTTAAGACTTGGCTCTCAATTGCTTCACCTTCACATCACCCGCTATGTTTATTTGGCAAACAGTTTAAGGACTCGTTGTCGTTCATCGAGCATAGGCTCACCCTTTTCAAGCTTATCGGTGTAAAAGTAAATGAAAATGCTTTGATCTAGTGCTTTATAAAAGGAAATATCGAGCTTCACATGAGACCCACGGGACTTATATTGAGAGCGATTTAACACCTCTATTACGTTCCATGACTGTGAATCGTCACCTCATACCGTTCAACAGCCAAACGCTCGTCGAAAGGGGTTTAAGGTCATTCAAACAACCCTGCTATTTGCTGGGTTACTTTTGGGGTTTTTTGAGGCGAACCGATTTCAGGTGTTTGTCCCGAAAATCCTTCCAAGCTGAAAGCATTTTCATATCACCTACAACTCCATCTACTGTAGGTACTCTAAACTTAGATATCAGATTGTCCCTACTTTTCTATCTCACAAAATTCGAATTGAGATTAATCAGGAGGATAAACACATCATCAGTAGAGAAAATAAATTTCCACATTGAATTTTCTTTGACAGAGTTCGTCCTGTTTCCTTTTTTTGTATTATTTATTTTTATTTTAAAGTTCTGCCGGTGAATTCGGTGAAAGGATAGCAGAGAATATTTCCAAGTTTCGATTTTACTACGTTCGGGTGATCACAGGACTCAGGCCCTAATCCAATTAGGGAAGCATGCTGGAATGTCCTCGCCGCTTGCTCTTTCTATTTTAATCGCTTAGTAGAAGGCATACAGAACGATGTGTTTATATTCAGCCAACCGTTGCATCGTTCGGAAATCCATGTTGGCATAACATACAGACCCACACACATAAAAGGGCTTATTTATAAATTCTTCGCATCCTGGCTATATAGTGAAATTCAAATTTGCTATCGCTTTTCAGTCCACGCACGTTTCACATGGAACTATGTAATTTCGAAAAGCATTTTCGCGGAATTTCTCATGCATTTTCGTTTAGTTTCTGTTTTACGGATGCAACATATTTTAGGTGCTGGATTGTTTTAATTAAAGTAATTTTGTTAATTTATGGGAAAATGTAATTCCTATATTTCTGGATTAAGAAATGTCTTGCTGCAATTGCTTATTCGAAGTAGTTAATTGTAACTAAGGTACCTATGATATGAAAGAATTTATACCTTCTTTATCCAATTTTTAATTTTAAGGGCGTGGCGAGTATGTGAAGTAAATTAGTATGGTTAGAGTTCAATCAATCACATAAAATGATATCCAATTGTATTAGACAATATTATAATAGACGTGAAAGCGAATATCTCGAAGGCTATTATGACCGGGTGCTTTGGAGAATGGAGAGGTAATTTACTGTGTGCCAATTCCGTCTATGTGTGAATTGGTGTCAAAAATGTAAACTGACGCGGCGTGCTGATATAATTAGAATAAATCTGTGGTGAAAAGCGATAGCAGCTTAAGGGGAGAAATACCTTTAGGATCGTGAAAAATATTCATTTTTCCCAAAAAATTATTTATTTACACGCTACCTTATAAATTTTAGGTATATCCTTCCGGTAATACTACTGAGAGAAACCTCTCCAAATTTCATCCAAATCGGTCGATAGCTTTTTGAGCTACAACACGAGCAGTTTTTGAAAAGTAGTTTCGAGATAATCGCGTTTAAAGTTTCAACATTTTATCGTTTCTAGTATGCTGTCGCCGCGCTCTAAACTATATGCGATAATTTCGAAAAATTCAATATTTTGCGTTATCCTTTGGACAGTATATTCTTAAGATATCATAGTTTTGAAATATGCAAAAAAAAAGAATCGATTTTTTGAAATTTCTAAAGGTATTTCTTCCCTTAAGTCGGAAAAAAATTAGGCGGTTACGTGTATCAAAAATGATATATAAACTAATAAAAAATATGTTAGAAGATCTCATTTTATTGAATTTAATAATACAACACAATAATAATATAATATGTGACATAAAAATCAATCAAAGAATGGCAATTTTTTTTAAAATGCAATTGGAAACTTGAAAAATGATTTTTTCTTATCTCGATTATAAGCTTTTATCGTTTTTTACCACAGAAATTACCTTCAACTCGACTTGCGCTGATGTTATGCACCATCTAGCCCATCATAGTCCATACTGGGCCCAAGAGAGATAAATGATAAGGATGGCATCAACTATATTCGTTATTAGAATTGAATTCACTATACTCTACATTTTCAACTATTACCTTGAGTTTATTTTCCAATGCACTTCTGAGGTTTTTCGCATCCACAGAATTCGATCACCTGGACGTTTTTGATTCGGATGGTAATGCCACGACAAAGCTAGTGATCGCCAAGCGCCAACAGAACACATTACTATAGTCACTGGATGAAGAGGAAGGCTTTTTTTAAATATGTAATTCTCTCAATTTTTCCTGAAGGAATAAGTATCCATGCAAATTTTGACACTTGTGTAGATCGGATTGTTTATTGAAGTTAACTAAGTCCGGTCCACGAAACATCGAATGAATTTCAAAAAAGCCAAAAATAAACGTCAAATTTTGTTTGACCCGCCTACTATTTCATTTTCTTGTAGAAGTAACTAAAAAAATTGCTCGCAATACATTCGCAGGGCAAGTGAGGAGTGTCTGGAGAAAATCGCTATTACACATCCTTTTTTCTTTCAAAGGAAAAATAAATAAGCGAAAATTTTTATTTTTACCTCACCGCCATTTAGCCCATACATACCCACTCGACCCAGCTAGGCCTCGTTGGGTCTTTTCCTTTTCGTATACGAAACAATCTTGCCGTATGTTGTTTACCTTTTGAAAAGGTGGTACCGAAAAGACACTTTATGTCCTTGATCTCGTATTTAATGTCAAATTTAACCTACCGTAACTTGCGGCACCCATCTTAGCAAGAGAGAATATACCTTCTTTTTCGTATGATTCCCATCGTCCCATGGAGTATGGAGTAGTTAAAAGCAATCATATGATTTAAACGAACTGGATGACGTCGAAACTTAAAGAGGTGTAGAATCCTGATTCTTTCACGGCGAAAGAAAGGGGCGAATTTAAAATGTTCAAGTTTAAATTTCTTGGTCGTGTGGTACTGTTTCTGGCGGGATTACATGCTCTGAATGATGGACAAAACTTCCAAACAGAAACGAAAACGACCTTAATGACTCGTGTAGAAAGTTTAACGGCTTTTCTAATGCATCGTAGCTTTTCGGCAGTTTTCCCTTTAAGTGGATCATTAATTTCCGTCATCACCAGACTGCTTAATATTCAAATGGCTTAATCCTGGAAAATTTTACGATACCTCTGCTGGATGGCACAACCTTGTTACACTCACGAAGTAAAAATTTAAGAGCTATCACAACAATCACGTAAGACAGGTGATAGAGTGGAGCAAATCGTTTCCTCGGAGTCATAAAATCGGTGCTGATTAAAGGAAGTCCAAGGACCCATAATGGGCTGGAAAGAGCGACCTAGCAGCCATGGGGAGGCTTAAATTTATGAAGTGTTTGCTCGGGAGTCTGTTGTCTCTAGCTGGACTTCGTTGTCCCGACCTTTCGATTCCGTTTGATTATGTATTCAAGGAGTCTGGTCATCTCACAAGATGTTCTACTCTGTTCCAATGAAGGAATACTTTGCTTCCTTGTTTGAACAAAGTAAAGGGTTCATTGTAACGCCGGTCACATCGGTCTTGGAAATGGTTACGTTCGGAAAGGGTTTTAAATCGAATCTTGCTCAACATTTACTTTTGAATCTGATTGGAATCGAACAAACGGTTTCGGATCCTCCTTTCTGGAGATAGAAGGAGTTGATTTAGCACAACGTCGTCGACTCATTTTCCAGTGATAATTTCATTTAGCAGGATTTTGAGTTGTAGTTGCGATCCGATGTTTCTGTTCATGCGATTGCAACCCTCTAAAATGTTTTCCGTGTTTCGGTACCCAGATAGCAAATGAACAGACAAACGTGTAGGGAAGGATGACAGCAAGGACGCGGTACGGATATATGGGACACAAATGTGCCATTTATTGGATTACCTTGTGTATTTCGCGCACAGAATCAAATTATGGATGTGGTACTTAGGGGGTGTAGAAGCATCGCGAGTGCTTCTCTTCGAAGAATACACGTTCCATTTCCGCAGATATAAACGTAAACGTTGAGTGTTTTTTCATTGTTTTCATCCTGCCACCAAATATTCCGACACTTGACTTAAGTGCGTTCTTTCTCGTCCGTAATGAAGGATATAAGTACGACTGGAACGTTTGTAACGCCTTATGAGAGTAGCGTACATATTTATGAAGTACATTTAGGACGATATATCCTTGTCTGGTGGGAATGATCCGTGGATTTTTTGGAAAATGTGGTTTGAGCAGACAAAATTTAAATATTCCGGACAGTGAAGACGTAAATTCTTGAATAACTACACTAATTTCTACTTTGGCTTGAAGCCATATCTCAAAGCTAATCGTTCACATAGACTTATATACATACAATAACTCCAGAACAATAAAAAACAAAAATAAATATTTATGTCAGTGGCGTATTTAGACCTCGACCAGTAAAATGTACGATAAAAATCCATAAGACTATGTATGTACATACCATATGTAAAAGCCACCGATTTCCAACATTCGTTAGAAATAGTAAAACACGCAATAAAATGGAACCGTCTTTACCATTTGACAACTTATAATCGTGTCTTCGTCTCTGGCTTATTGGTACAACACTAATAAAATTTAAAATGCTTTTTGCAGCACTAAACATAATTGTTGGAATTTAATTAAGTTTTAAAAAAATGAGTACAGACCCTGGCGAATTAATATAAATTTCCAGTACTGTATAACATCAGAAAGAATCCTGAATCCTCAACTTCAATGTTATATATCTTTTATTCAATTCGTTTTTTATACTGTTGTTTCTTATATTGATATATTAATATTTACAAGAGCTACTTCCAAACCAATTACGCTTTTCAGTATCGGAGTACAACAGTAAAATTGATATCGATTTCAATGGTGGACACTTTTTTTTTAATCTATTAGACCTGAAACAAGGAAATACCAAACTCAAGACTAGCAATTTTTTAGGGATATTTTTACCGAGAAACATTTTTTTAATAGCAGTACTTGCGAAAAATACTCTATTACGTGTAAGATTTGAGATTTGTTACCAATTTTAATTTTTAATGATCTTTACTGTGAAATTTTCGTAATTAGAATCTTTACTCCATAATGGCCTTTTATGCGAGTAAAATGGATCACTTTCAAGTATTAAACCGAATGCTTCTTGCTCCTTTCCTGGCTGTTCTTACAATACTGCGTAAGTTCTTGTAAAAAGAAGTCGAAAGACGGATGAGGCACATCTCCAAAATCCTTACTCCAACATAACATGGTGGTTTTATGTACAGCGTATGCTGGAATATGAAGGATCCATTGGATTTAATTAAAATTTTAAAAGGAAGAGGAAAAGTTATAATGAATTCACTGGGAAGGTTCAGATTAATTGGATTTCCTTCGTAAGTTGATAGCCTCAAAACTGACGTGAAATTTGTTTACCTTCGGTTTCATTTTGCTCTCCGTTTTACACCTCGCTACATCTTCTTAGCATGTTGAACGAGAAAAATGTGATATATACGTAAGAGTATTAGTTGGTTTAAAGTCCTAAATTATGAAATTAAGTGTCGACGGAATAGTCAATGATTTCCGAAAAAGGACGAAAAGAACGTTTATGTCTGCAGCTCGAAGTGTGGGGACTTTTCAAGATCGGAACTCAAACAAATTCTTTCTCATCTTGAATACCTACGAGCAAGCAAACCCAAACTTGCAGCAGTATAGGCGTATGTATGTACTAATATTATTTTATAGGCTAAGTTTGGGGTGTGGTTGATGTTGGTATTCAGCACAATTAGATCAAAGGCACAAACTTTTCCCTAAAACCATTCTTTACTCACATTATAGTCCTGAAAAAGTCGTGCCAAACTAAATGTGGAATTATAGTGAAGGCGATGAGCGCGACTCGCGCGTTAGTTTAATACACATTGCACGCTCAATATCGCTTGCCACAACTCTCAGATAATATTCACAAATAAAAAAATGTTGTGTTCGCAGCCTGCGCACACATTGCCTTCAGTTCTATTAAAGAAGTGATATTTATTAATGGGTTGCTGTCTTTTGTTATAAAAAATCCGAACCTAAACCTACGCAAGTGAAAATTGACCTCCCAGTTGGTCGCGTCTGCGAGAATCTCGCAGATATCTCGAAGGCTATGGCGGCCTGTCTGCGAGATTCTTCGAGACGACTTATGGGAAAAATACACGGTATCGAGACAAATGCTCCCCGAATCTCGAAGACATGTCTGCGAATGTCTCGATAGAAAAATGGCTTTGGCAATAGCGCCATCTGTTTGATGATAGCGTTTTGTGATAAAAGTTCGTACTCGTATGAATATTTCGCGGAGATTGCCATCGGCTGGAAATAAGAAAGGGGGTTATGAAATGAAACGTGCAGGCAGGGGCGAAGTTACCTTACTACAATATAATAAATATTAAAAACTAATAACGTAGTCACACATTTCCAATCATTTCACATCGCACTTGTGTCGTTTTATTGTAACCGCACTTGAACTGTAACTTTTCGCGTATTTAATTTTTATCGTGTAAGTCGCGAATGACATTTGCTGCGCTCGGAGTGATGCGGCTATTTTTTGCCTTACAAATAAATCATGGTGGGAGCACATGTTTCTATTGCTATTTCTTTCTATCTAGTGATGAAGAAAGATAAGCAATATGATTCCTAGGCTCAAACCATCGAGATTATGTCTCTTAAGAGACAAGCGACCAACTGGGCTATCGATATCAGCTGTCATCGCGTCGCATCGCTTCCAGCGCGCGCGTCGTTTCCACTGTTCCACCTTAAACGTAAATTGCTTTCGCGTGCGATGGACGATACCAAAACCACCGTAAACTACAAGCCTGCAACTAGGGAATCTCGCACGCACACTTCGAAAGCAAAGGAGGCCGACGTTCGAGTTGTGGAATAGTGTATTTCGCTGTGATTGCTGGCCATTTCAAAGAATTTCTTTACTGTTTTCGTATTTATTAAACGAAATATAAAAAAAATTGGTTCTGATTTGAAATAAGCGGATATAAAATTAAACATTTGAATATTCAGTATAATTAACATTGTCATTTATGTAGCTTCTCGGACATAAAATTCGGGCAAAATCAAAGATTTCAGATTAGTTAAAAGCATTCATCGAAACAAGAAACGAAAACAATGGTAATAAGAAACTATGTATACCATAAAATAATTGATAACATATAACATCAATAAATAAATGAAGAAAAGTTCACTATATAAATATAAATAATACTATAAATAAGATCTAACAAAATATCACTTAATTCAAATTGTAAAATAAAAAAAAAAAAGATTTCATCGCAGATATTTATAGTTATAATAATTTTGTTAGAATTTAGTATTTCACTTGTTGTGCAGGCAACTGATGGCCCCCTATGCACACTTGCACACAGCCTAGTTGCAGGCTTGTAGTTTACGGTGGTTTTGACGATACACAACACAAAACATCATGCTTTTTACTACGAAATAATAAGAAATTAACACGACACCTTCATTGTTTTCCTTGATAAATCAAAGTCAGTATAATTTTCCGTTCGTATGTGATTTTTGATCTCGTTGATTGATGAGCTGAAGGTTAAATTCAAGAGGATTGTATCCTAAAACAAAAATCCCTTGCTTGACCTTTCAAATGACGAGATAGAACAAAGTATAAAAATAATAAACGTATCGTGACAACCCGACAAGCATTTTTATAACAACCACGGCGACAATCGTTTCTACCGCTGATTGATGAAAGTGGAGCTTACGTGTTACCACGGATAACTAAGCTGATGTCCTTAACATTCCACATAAGTCTCTTAGTTTTACGTAATATGTGAATGACGTATTTAGCACCGAAAATGGATAACATATCGATAAATTCACCCGTTATATGAGTTTCTCACGAACTTGTAGATAAAGACAAGGAGCTGTACAAGTTTTTTTCTATGGACTTAAATTAATAATTAATTGAATTTGAATTGCTGAAGCAAAAACCAATTAAATTTAAATATTTTCGTGTTGTATCGACATCTTAAATATACGATTTTTAATCAGAACTCTTTGCATTCGGACCAACTGATAATTTTTGTTATACCATTATCAATATTTGGACCACCTAACAGAACCATGGACAATACCGGCTAATATACTTTTAACGAGTAAAGCGAAAAGTTGGAAATATGATACTCGTATCTCCAACAAAACAAACACTACGTAAGAATCGATCGTGTAATACGGACTTAAACACAATTTCATTTTGCCGACGAATAATATTTATTTCATGAAAACAAAAAATTTAAATCAGTCATAATTAATATTTGAAAATAAATATTCGCAAAGAGATGAATCTGGTTCCAATTCTGTGGTGATTTTTTCCATTCGAGAAAAGCCCATCGGATAAACGTGTGCTATCTGATAGCATGAATACGGAAGCGGATAGCAAGCTTGAGATAGCAAGATGGCAGGATGATTGTGGAAAATATCGGCAAATTAGATCTGAACTGACTTTTATGGCGGAAAATTTCATTATATAGGTTCGTTTTATTGTTCGCCTCTACGCCTGAATAACATCACTTCTACCTACCGGAGCAAATTTTCCTAACGGAAAAAATTTTAAAGTGCAAAATCAAATCAAATACCTTGAAAAGTGGAGAAGAGTAGATGGAATCGAGAAATGTGGGTAAGGAGTCAACAATGCATTGAGCATTTATTGCACAAGCCTAGTCTAATTTTCAGGGGAAAAAACACAATGAATACAAAATCGATTGGCGTAGAAAATTCATTCAAAAATGTGATTCTTTTTGATGAAATTGAAAATTTGAAGTTATAGTTTGATTAAGTTATTTGCAGTAAAAAAAACTGCTCTCGGGCCACACGCGCCTTTAAACCGTCTAGAGATGGGTCGTTCACGATTTAACTGTTCCAAAAGAACACTTCATTGAAGTGAGTGAAGTAACTCACTCTTTTCGGTAAAGTGCAGTTCCGTTGGACACATGAAAAAAACTTTAACTACCTTTTTTTCGGTCATCATCTTCTAACTTTTTTGTTTGATCATAACCTTCTAGATTTACTGTACTTTTTCTTTTGGTACATCATCTTCTGCCCTCAAGGTGAACTATGAATGAACTAAAAGAACGAAGAAGTTTGCGAGAGAACGAAAATCAACGATGAAACGAAGCGAACTACTGCACTGAACTCGTTCCTTAAAGTGAGTGACTCGGACTCATCTCCCATCCCCTAACAAACCCTTTAAAATATATAGTGTAACGTGAATGGTGTTGGTATATTTGAAGCAAAATGTTTTGTCTTATACTAGGAATTTTGAGCTTGATATTTGCATAAGACACTTTACAATACAAAAAAGTCACAAGAGCTCGAGGATTGAAATCAAATCAAGATTCACATGCATTGGCAATGTCGCTAATACTATCTATGTCACTTCAAAAGAAATTTGCCAACACAATTAATAGACGACATTGTCATACTTCTGACTTAAGCTTCTCTTCAATAACCCTCTTAATCGGAACCCATCTTCAATACAAAAGGGATAAGAACAAGTTACGTTTTTCTTTCAATTTGTGAATCCAATCCTCAAAAGTTTCAATCTTAGTCGGACCGTAAGTACTTTTATTTATTTATTTTCACATTTTATTGAAATTTCTTCTTTAAACCTACTCACACACATTAGGAGTTCTGAAAAGAAATGGTATAGTGGAAGGTTGCATTTTACGTGAGAACTACATATAGTACGTACTCGTATGTATCCGTTGATTCACATTCGGTTCTAGTAAATAAAAAAACTTGGTAAGTGCATGTCTTAATGGAATTCGCTAGGGAAAAACTTTTATTTGCACTAAAAGCATTGCAATTATTAAGGTTAGAATATTTAGGCCATCGAGTTTGAAAGGTTTTCTCCTTTTCGAGCATTTGTGCCTCCTTCATTGTTTTTTTAAAAGCAAAGAACATTTTTCATATTCTGAGTAGGTATCTAGTACGGGCTATGAAATGAAGTTTTTTTTTTCTAAACTAAGAAACGCTTTTAATGTGAACTAGTTTTAAAACTAAATAAATTGTATACGAACTAGATCTTGCCTAGCCCAATGCTGTATGGAAATCGTGGCTTTTGGATCCGATTTCAATCAATAGTCGAGCATGGTCTCCAAAATAAGTTCTTTTACTACCCTTCCATAAAAATAATAATCGGAAGAGTTATTCAAATTTTGGATCTTCATTTGAAAATTTGCATTCCGATGAGACGACTCTCTCTAAAAAGAAACGGTGTACTTAGGTGAAAGCTGAATCATACACTAAAAGGATACAGCTCGATTTTTGAAAGAAAACGTCAAAATTCACCTCAAATTTAGGAGAGAATTTCCCTGTTTGGGTTCTTTGACGAAAGAAAGCTCTAAGTTGCCCCTTAGCAGAGACAGTACTCTCTTTGAAATAACTCTTTTAATTTGAGATGGAAAGGTTCTGGAAGCGCAGAGCTTTCTGAGAGCCAAGGAAATCAGAAATATGTATGTTAGGGCTGTTATCCTATTGAATTTTAATGTACGTATATGGAATGCATTTATGCTGCGGCAATCACATTAATAAATCCTTATTGCCTTTAATGTCTTGAAATTCGTAAAGGGTATGCTAATCTCTGTCGGATTCGTATTTAATCCTGAGAGAATATACAGTAAAGGAATTTATGAACGAAAAGTCCAGAGAGAATATTCAGTAAATGAAAATGAAAAAAGAAAAGGAGACAACAACAAAAATTACAATATATAAAGTTTGTTAAAAATAGTACCTATAATCTGCCGTTTCTCCATTCACAATTTATAATAAAAAAACTAATAATAATATCTAATAATTGATTTAATTTCTCAACATTTTTTTAATTTTTCAATTTAAAGAACTGTAGGCAATACTACCATTCAGCTCAATGAGCTAGAAAAATGTTGTCCTTATCTGCATACCCAACTAGCAAACGATAAGGCGCACATTTTCCCATGTTTCAAGAATAATAACCAAGCGCCAACAGTTGGTATAAGGCCTTATCGAAGCGTATGAAAGAGAAAAAACCGAAAAATAATATTGACAATTTTTTTTTTACTTTTGTTTCCTTCCAACTACAAATTTATTTTCCTGTAAATTATTATTTTTTGTTTCAAAAATGCGACATGATTTTACTTACACCTTGGACTCTCGTCACACATTAGTCCGCTACGCTACACAATAGCCCAATCTGAAACATTCTCGAAATAGGATTGGCGCCGATTCACTTGGTATTAGATATGTCGAGCGAAGCTCACTTGCAACCACCATAAAGTCGTTGGTACTAACTTCCATAAGACCTTATACAAGTTATTACGGAGCTATGGCTTCTGTAAATATTGGCAACAAAAAAGTAGTCTGATTCCAATGGCAACAACCTACCCAGGGCATTTGCCCTCCCCTGAATTTGGTATTTTCATATATTATATATATAAAGATATATGCATTCATAACATTTTGCCCCCTAGGAAGAGCTGAAATGACGGCCCTGAACCTACCAAAACAAGGTTTAAGCCGTTTTTTTTTATTGTACAATGTGTTTCAACTTAAAATATTATAATTTTTACAGTAGTTTCTAATTCTTCTAATTATGTGACTTCAATCATGTAATTATCTAAGCTGGAAGAAAGGTTTTACAATTGATTTATAGATACTCACACATAACAGTCATCTTGTGTACAGAATATTTAACCTATTCAAAATACAAAATATTCAAATCGAAAACACTTGCAAATTCCTCATCCAAAATCTAATATGGCTCCTTATTTAGTCCTTGGCAACAGCTGACAAGTGCCAAACCTAGTAAAGGAGCAAAGTCGTGACGCCACACACCCGCTTTCTAATCAAATTCATGTAAAATTACCAGTTAACAAGTTCTGAAATTTATGCGGAGCTCGAAGCAAGTTTACGTAACTTTATTCGCCAGGCTGCATGTGGAAGGCGAAAAATAAAAAGGATCTTTTTCCGAACAAAGTGCCCTTTTTGCCTGCAGATGACAGCCTAGAGATCTCCACTTGCACTTGACATACATAGCGCTGAACGACCCATCCTTTAGTCGAATTATAATATAATGCTGCTCTTCGAGTCTCGAAAACTATGCAAACTCATAGAGAGTACACGTACTGAATTAACTTATGATGCATGGATGCGTGGTAATTTCACAAGGATAACGACGATGCTGTAGATGAAGAACTTATAGAACTTACACATATTTATACACGCCGCAGAATACCAGAGATTTTGTTTTAAGTTCAAATCCTTCTTCAGAGTTTCGTTACTATAACGGACGCGATCTAGACAAATTTGCGTGCTTACGGTATTTGTGGTTTCCTATTTAATACGGTCGCTCCAGCTCTAGGCTATAATCTCACAACGCGTTGCTTAAATAGCAGAGACGTCATTTCAGTTTTTCTAGGGGGGGGGGGGGGGAATGTTATGAATGTATATATTTTTACACTTTTACACTCTACTGAGTGGATGTAAGAATCGCAAAAAAGCTTTTGTATCTTTGTGCCATCTACAGAATACTAAAATTGGAAATATGCCTCACATAAAATGCTGTGATACAAAATAAAAGCGCCGCCGAGTTTGTACAATGGATCGTTTGTCTACTGCGAGAGTGTGACGACGATCAGTTCTGCCCGAAGGTACATTTGTAAAGTGTTTTTCATTGATAAAAGCGATCGAGTAGTAAATTTAATCGAGAGGAATTATCGATAGTGCAAAAGTGTTTCAGCATACAATTTTTTAGGAACAATATGAGAATTGAAATCACACCAACACAGCTAAGCTATGTCTGCGCTTAATTTGTTGTCATTTTTTGTGTTTATGAGTTCGTAGGATGTTATTGAATTGGTTAATGCGACTCGTTATCACTTTTTGTCTCTTTTTTAATCATGCATCATGCTATTGCTATCGACTTCCCTATCCACTTCCCTCATAAATAAAGAAAATAAGGTCAGATTTTGATAAGAAAAATACTGCGTAGTGTCCTGTCTTGTTGGAGATAGTCTTTGCTTTAAACTGTACACCTTGAAATGAAATTCATCAGCATTATTTGCCCTTTTATTTATAATTTTGATGTGTAAATTTTTTGCTTGTTTTCGCTAAACTTTTCGTACATTACTGTAAATTAAAAATTGGACGTTTCACCCGAACTACATGTTACCTTTCCTATCTCAGTGTGATTAATCCCTTAAATGTGTGAAGCATGGAGTCATCCATTGTCATTAAACTTAAACACACTGATGTTCCAGAGTCTTTATTTCTTACACATCCGAACGAAGAATGTTCCACATAACTTTCACCTGTGTCAATATGACCCACATTTTTTTATGTCATGTCTTTATATATTTATTCAAGTCTCAAGGGTCAAATAATAGCAAACCATTTCCAACATTGCTTAACTAAATTTGGGTCAGAGACTTGTTTCGACTGTCATTCATATGTCCAGTACAAACACTTATCCAACTCCTCTCCAGTTTGCACCACCTCACTCATCTTTTTACAAAAGTCCTAAGCAACTTTCAAAACGCTGTCATCGTCCAGTTTTTCTATTATCCATCGTCTAACTCGTTATCGACGAATTCGAAAGGCTCAATTTCGTTTAAGCTTAACACGGGTAAGGGGATCAAAAAAGTTGTACATATCTCATATACACACAAAAGATTTCACCCTTGAGTTTATGATGTCCCTAGTGGTAGAACGGGCGTGGGTAAAACCAATTTATAGGTTAATATACAGGCCGCCCTTGGGGAGGTTCCCGTCCTGGAGTTCTAGATTAGGACTATCTACGCACTATCACACGGTATTCTTTTATTCAAAATGGGGAGGCAACACACAGCTAGCTCTTGTGGATGCCCGAAGCTTCATCTAAATACCTTTATTCTGTCTTAATGTCTATAAATAAGTTATATATGTACGTACCCAACGACCTTTGATAAATGGCGGTATTGAATTGGTGTATATTTTATACAGGGTGGGCAGTGTATTCTACGGGCTCCGTTCACTTGTTCGTTTTTGTGGTTTCAGTAAAACTATAACAAATCTCGACCCACTCCTGCTCTAGTCAGCCTAGGCCTAATTCTCAAAGTCTACCCCTGAATTCTTCCCTACAGCAAGTCACCCGCTTTGATTGCTGCCGTTTTACGCATATATTTTATCGAACTTGCAATCGCGTGTAATAGCAACAAGTGGAAAGTGTTTTAACGAATCGATACCACTTTCTGTTTATAAATCCGAATATCTGATTAGAAAAGAGGAGTTGTGTTATATTAATTTTAAGGTTTCGACGAAATTCATATTTTACCATCTTTCTTCGTAGTATTTTACCACATTTACTTTCACCTTTTTAGGCTACTTAACGAAGACATACTACTTGTACGCCTACACGTTTAATTGCAGCCATGGTGGTTAACGGTTCCTAAAAATGGGCTGAAGTTCATAGTAAGGCGAAGATGAAGTTACTTTAAGTACTTTAACATTTCTGTTTTAGCCTCCAGGTCACATGGATTATAAATATCAAACAAATAGATTCTTATGTTTCCTGCTATTCTTGAAAATTATATGGAACGGTTGGCTTGGCATTCAACATCCATAATACATAAGTACCTATACATATTTAGGTACATACATGGTTCCTTTTCAGGTCAGGCTACTTTTACAAATATGACCAACAATTTTAGCTCATCAAATTGACTGGCTGGTATAAACTATCAATCACACATAAAGCAATATTGATGACCTATTAAGGATATGTTCCAATAGCCAGCTTAGTCTACGTCTAGTTAGAAAAGCTTATGACGTCATAAATCGTAAACTTCTAGTCCAAATTAAATTTTAGTTCGACAGTACGACAGCTGACGAAAGTTAACTGAGAGTAGAATTAATCAATTTTTATTGGATAAAATGTAGCAAATTTAAACATTTCTCAGTAAACATAAAAACCTTTTTAAACCATTATAATAGCAATGCGTCTACATAGACAAAATTCTACTAGAACAGGTCCAAGGTGGAACAGCTAGAACAGGTCCAAGGTAGATTTGAGCACAAATTTTTTATAATTTACCGAGAATGGGATTTTGAACGGTAACTGATTTTTAAATTTTTTTGCCCGTCATATGGGTTTGACCGCTGCTCTAGCTATTGCTAGTAAGGACACGATAGTTGAAAAACCTTTCATTTTTATCTATTTGCTTTTGGAAAACAAAGTGTTAAAAATTAAGAATACGTTCAATTTGTTTATTATAAGCGTACAGTAGTTAAACTTCAAATCTTCCATTTCTGAAGATGACGAAACTGGGTAATTACATTAACTAAGGGCAGTTATTAAAAAAAAAAAAAAAATTGTTATTTTATAAAATATGCTTTCGAATAATAAATTAAAATAAATGCAGTTAGTACCTAAGTAGCGACAGCAAAGCCGACACGGTTGTGTCCCATGTCATACTCGCTGTAATATTTGCCAAGAAATACATCACCCAGGATCCAAGATGGTCCGCCTGCCATCGAGCTGGTGCTAAAACCTGAGAAGCAAGCTGTCGCGCCATTAGAAGTTTCCTGAAAAAAAAATTGTTTTTCGAAAATTTACAAGCTTAACGTTTTCTCGAGTTATAGTGGGTTTTCGAAATTTGGATGCACATATTTGCCAAGAATCATTGTATGACAGCGTTGTATGACGAAAGATTCATACGATTTTCTTCTTGTAAATTGTATGCCATAGAAATATCATATTGTGAACATTTTTCAAATTTTTAGCTTTGAGTGAAGTTATGGCCGTATTTTGTATGTTTGCTAGGGATTTCGCTGACTAATAAACTAAGTGAATTTTCACTCAAACTGAATTCTACAGCATTGCGCCTTCGTAACTAAACGGTTTTTTAGTTATATAGTGAATTTCGTCAATTAAAGACATTTTTACAGATTTGTTGTATGGCAGCAGCACGAAGGTTTTATGTGATTTTGGCATATTGGCAAAACAGTGTGCGCTTGCCAACCCACGACTATTATACAAACTTACCTGTAAAATGTAATCCTTTCCTTCCAGTGGGAATGCTTTACCGCCCAGAAAGAAATTAACAACCGGAAGTTGCGGAATCCATTCGCACGGTACATAAAAATCTCCTTCACTTGTTTGCGTCGCATTAATCGCCAAATGAATGCCATTGATAGCATCCGGAGGCCCAACAATGAGACTGGTACCTGTGTCTGCAATCGCCTCGCATCCATAACTGCAAAATTCCAGAGTATTCACCGTACACTTGTCCATCCGGAATTGCCAATAGCCTTCGTTATCAACAGGTATGTAGGTGAAATTGCCTGTTAAAAAATTGCGTTTACAAGAAATTAATATTTTGTCTGGATTTCATTTAGCCCTACCCTGATAATAGTTCTTATCTGAACCACCGAATAGAAGTTCTCCTCCTACAGCACCATTCGGATCGCGGTTTAGGTAGAAGGAAAATACTGGAGCTGGGATGAGTCCTTGATTGTATATGTTATAAAATGGTGGTAGGACTCCATCTTCCGAAATTGAGGCATACCCTAACCCAAAAATTCCATCAAATTGCACATATGAATAGAAATCGCCGGGTTCCTTCATCGCTTCAGCAAAAGTTTGAGAAGCTATGATCAGTCCTGCAACCTGATTGAAATACACATACTATATATCAACGTATTTATCTATCTATAGTAATGATTATATACATATATGAGCAAGTTTCAACTTAAAGAATAAGACATTCTATGAACTATGAGATTTCTCTTTTGTTTTGCATTCAGAAGTATTTTCCTAAGTAGCGGCAAGAACTTCTTGTGACATATTAACGTTAAAAAGCAATGATGGATCGTGAAGTGGAAGGAGTTATCAAAGTTCAAGGAATACTGCCAAAAGGCCGGTTAACAGCATGCCATTTCCTACTGATATGAATCATACTTTTCTATGGTTTAAAGCGAAATATACTCCACCTACATATGTACGGAAGAAGAACTTTCTCTTATTTTTATGATACAATAAAAATACAAATCGAAATGTAGGTACTCTAAAAGAAGCACATGTTTTGTGAGATTGCAGCTTAAAACTGAAAAATGGAGCATTCCTTTATATTTTTTCAGTGATTGACAATTATTCAATAGATCAACCCCGAGAATAATGGGTACGATATGTGGATAGTTGGAGAGTAAGCTTACCGAGACAGTATCGGTCGACAAAAATCCTGTAAAACTTCCAGATCCATACTGTAAATAAATCGGTTGACCATTTTCTTGATACGTAGTCGATTTGGCATTATTATAGCTGTTGTGATTCACTAAAAAATGTTTAACTCTTTATTTTTATAGTTAAATGATCTTAAAGATTAACTATCGAATTCTTACAACATCCTTTAGATCTACAGCAGACAGATGGTACCCACAAGTTCGACGAACCTGTATCAAAGAGTACCGTAAAGTTTTGTGGTGGTGTTCCAATTGTTATTTGACCGTAATATTGTTCCTGGAATTGATGTATAAATAATAAATCTATTCAGGATAAAAAAAAGAACAAAGAAAACTAAACCAAATGTATGAACATACGTCGTAGGTGTTGTCCAGGGGCTCTCTTCCACCATTTGAAACTACTAACGATGCTCTCGATTTCGACTTTCTTAGTTTAATTCTAGAAATGAGAGAAAGATTTATTAGATTCCGTGCGAGATTGAGATATATACTCTAATCTCATGTTAGTAAAATTATACAGTTTTCAAGTCCTCATAAAGAACAAATAGACAAAAATTAAAATAATTCGTTAATTCGAGAAGAATAACGTTAAATTTATTTATCAATTATTATTAAAATTATTTATCACCAGGGTAAGTAATATATGCCAAGAGTTTATGATCTGAATTATAAACAACAAGTACCTTGCTTCAGTTCATATTTATGCCACCAATTACGACCTACTGTTTACTTCACCTTTCCTTTCGTAATATTGACCTTTTCAACTCGAAATAACCACTCCAAGGCCTGCACTCGGTTTACAATAAATGTCCCACTAAAAGGTTAGATATTTATCAAAGGTTTAACATTTTTTTCCCGTTTCTTGCGTTACCTTTGATTTCCAAAATATCTCAATTTTCACATTTTTACACAACAAAATATTGTTATAAATAAAAACAAAATGGCGAATAGCTACTTAAAAATAAAGGTGATGATAAGAATCTGTGAATGGGTTTGGTTTCAGAAGAAAAAAATACAGTGGAAATCTCTGATTTTGGCGGTGATTAGTGTCATTTTCCCAATCACCCTATTTTGAACCAAAACCATTAGGAACCATAAAACTCTTGTGCATGCGGAAAGATGTTAATGCTAAACTTCACACACATGAGATTGTAGAGAGTAAGCAATTTAGGACAAATGAGTGATTTGTTACCCTCAAAGACCCATTGACCGATTAAACTAAAGATACCTATTATTACATCTTACAACCGTCGTTCTGGGGCACCACAGTGTTGTCCTGTTGTCAAATTCCTATCAAACCAAAAATTACATTAATCTCCAACTAATAAACTATGATTGAATGATTGATACCAGAACAGTTGCCATAATTCATTGCGACCAAATTATAATGAATGTGTTTCAGCTTGAATAATTTTTGGCAGTTGTTTTCAAAATATTGTGATATTATTATTAGCAGTTATTCGTACCAATAGCTGGAAGGTTCAGCATTTTGATTGATATCCAATCAACTTTTTTCATATTAATTCAAGTTATCATTTTGGAACATATGTAGCTGCTATCGGAGACTATTCACTATTACCAAACGATCGTTTTTTATTAAATTGACAAGAGTAGAATGTATAATTTTTTAATTTTGTATTTTTGTTGAATAACAAAACATTTATTTCTAAATTATGGAATAACTACGTATTCCCATTTAATTTCTTATTTGTATGCTTATCGAATTTCTGTCTTCATTAGGCTTTATTGCTTAACTTATGATTTAAATTTGGAAAATATACGAAGTACAGAAGGTTTTCGGAATATTTAACCTTTCTTGAGGTCAACAACAATAAAGTTAATTCAGTCTATTGAGACCTGGGTGTTATTATGGATAGGAAGCTACACTTCAAACACAACATTCTGGAACGAATAAGGAAAGCAACAGTCGCGAAATGAAGTATTCAACTCCGAATAGTTAGTTCATTGGCTACAAGTGTCCGTCATCAGGCTGACTAACGTATGGTGTTATTGTTTGGTGTACGGGCTTAGATAAAGCGGATAAAATAAAATAAAATAAACTATGCCGTAAAGACTCCCACCGAAAAGGATTGACAACTTTCCCATACGAATCGGTTAGATACACCAGCAGCTCTTCTTAAATTTTAAGAACGATCTTTGTACACAGAATGATATTGATCTATAATTCATTTATCACTTATTCACTTACTCACCTTAAAAGGTCACCGTTGATCGCAACGGTTAGGAGACAACATAGTAGAACAAAAATTAACAATTTGGAACCCATACCGCTTCTATTAGAAATTTTCGGGAGGAAACACTTTAGTTTGTTGAGCGACTAACAACTGACTGACTTATTTCTATTTGGGCTACACTTGAATTCCTAAGATAGGTATATGCTATCACAATTTTATGTTATCTTGATTGATCATTTCTCATATTATTCATTATAGTTTTTTATACCAGCTGGTGGTTCGTAGCTTAATGCGTAATATAAAACTATTAATTTATAAATTCATTTGTACATTAAACTCGATTCGTGCTAGAAAGTAAATTAGTATTTCTGGTGTTTTTATAGAATTATGGACATATTTTATCCTGTAATTTTTCTTTGCTTTTCAAATATTTGAATAAAAAAGAATAAACAGTTTTATTACTGTCGAATAGCAAAATCGAATTTTGTCTGCTTGTACGATTCCTAGATTCACACCAAAACAAAATCTATTCAAACTTTTTGCAGTTTTTGCGACTATCGTATATTTATTAATTTATAATTACAAAATGTCATTCAATTTGAAAACGAAAAAAGGAAAATTTCGTCGTTTGGAATGTGCATGGAGGATACAATTTGGAGCCGTGCCGAAAGAACTGAAAACCACTACCGTTGTCTCGGGCCCATTTGACTGTACGCTCCTTATGGAAACAACACATGTACATTTCGAAAGAAAACAGATCGGGAAGCAATTATCACTAAGGTCGGGCATAGCCGATCCCTGGTGCGAGTACTTATTTAATGAATATTTAAATACGAAAAACGCCCCACAATCAATTTGCTGGAAACGAAGCTTGGAAATCACAAAAAATTTGATTCGTAAATCAAATCATTCATTAATCCAAGGTATTCCAGATCCGTGGAAAAATTGGCCAAAACAATTGAAAAAAATCGATCGGTTTCAATCACACGGAAGAAAATGACGAACAAAAAAGTTCAGTTTGTTAAACAATTTTTATTTTATTATTTTAACGTCCCTCAGATGTAATAAATGAAATACAACGTAAAATTCACTTAATCTACTCGACTATGAATGAAAGTAAACTTTTCAAACGGTTGTAGCAAATCCAACACGATCGTTCTGCATATCGAACTCAGTGTAGAATTTTCCGATGAAGATATCACCTAAGATCCACAATGGACCATTTGGAGCCGGAATATCGATACCGGAGAATCCAGAAAGGCATATTGTCTTACCCATTTGAGCAATCTAGTAAAAAGAAAATAATTAAGATTTTGTTATGCTTTTCACTATCCGTACTTACCCTTAAAACGTAGTCCTTCCCTTCCAATTCGAACGTTTTACCGCCTAGTACAAACTGGACCTTGGGCAAAGTCGGAATTGCCTCACACGAAACCATATACTGTCCGCCCATAATCGGAGTACCTCCAATAGCCTTATTAATAGCAGTCGCTTCTTCAATTGGACCAGCCAAAAGACTAGTTCCAGTGTCGGCGATGGCTTTGCATCCTCCTTGACAGAATTTTACGTCACCAATCGAAGCGCCGTCCATGTGTATTTGCCAGTATGCCTTACGGTCGACCGGTACGTAGGTGAAATCGCCTGCAAACCAATTTCCGATTTAACGTCGAAAGGCCGGTTGAATGATTTATACTGCTCTTACCTGTATAATGTTTTGGATCCGAGCCACCGAAAATTATTTCACCACCTTCCGGAGCGCTTGGGTCACGATTCAAGTAGAATGAGAAAATTGCATCTTGCACCAATCCCTGGTCGTACATGTTATAAAACGGTGGACGTACTCCATCGACTGCTATCGAGCCATATCCCAATCCTAGGATACCGTCGAATTTGGCAGCAACAAAGACCAGACCGGGTTCACTGATCGCTTCAGCAAACGTTTGATTTTGAATGTTTAAACCGCCAATCTAATTTCGAATTCAAAAAATATACTTAGTCCGTTGCTCGAACTAGAAAATTAGGAAGCAATCGGCAACATTGCAAATCGCCATACTTACGTTCAATGTGTCGGTGGACAGAAAGCCCGAAAGACTACCAGTTCCGTAATGGATTGCAAATTCGGTTCCATTCTTTGCGTATGTTTTTGATTTATTACTGTCGTATTTGTTATGCATCACTGAAATTGAAACGAAACAAAAATGAGTACTCAGGAATTTTAGTAATGCGTAAAAAATACAAACTTACAGCAAGCGATATTTGTGTAATGGCATTTCTTCGATGGTACCCACAAATTGGACGATCCCGTATCAAAAATTACTTTAAAATTTTGCGGTGGAGTTCCAAGCGAGATGGCACCGTAGTATTGAGCCTGAAATTGTTACGAAATTTTTCGCATTTAAAATTAAATAGCGCAGAATAATTTCAAACTGATGGTACTAACGTCTAGATAATTCGATAGAGGTTCCGGTGTAGGTCCGCCATACTTCAATCGAAGCTGATGCAATTCAGTGCCAACACTTTCGAAGTGCTCCCGTGCTGATGGTGACTTATGCAGTTTTATTCTAAGAAAGAATCAATAATAAAAATCCATTTTATACTGTTTACGAACAGGTTACATTTTGAATGATTAGATTAGATTCTTTATTGTTCCATATTACATTTTTATATTTTGATATAACTGATAATGGGATGCTAAGTAAGTAGTTTGTAGTAGTAAGGAAGTAGTTTGGTATTATTAATTCAGTGAGGAAAATGAAAACGAGAACCAGAACTTAAGACTGCACTTAAAATCCAGAATTTAAAACTAACATTAAAATTAAAACTAAAGGGGTTAGGCCAGTCTAGAATTTCCTTAAATCTATTTTTTGTTTTTTGGCTTAAAGTACACTTTAGGGTCCTAAAAACATTATTCAATTGGTAGAATAGTAGAAAAAAAAATTCCTGTCCAATCCGCTGTAGTGTCGAAGCCGACGAGCGCATTTTGTACCTGCTGCGGCGAGCTTCCCTTTCTCCCCCTTTTACGACTCTTTCCCTCTGCACTAATGTACCAATGGGGTCTGATGTCCGTAATGGTTCCCAAAAGGGCCGTTAGGAGGTGCTAGTTCATCGATATGCTGTATGTGTGGGTCAGTCAACTGAAGGTACATATAACCAAATTTTCAGCACGTAAAACTTTAAACGCGTTTTTCTCGAAACTGCATTTTTCAAATCGGGCGACGATGGTACTCGGAGACTATCGCACGTATTCACTTGAAATTTTAACTGTAGCTTCACAGTAACATTATCTAGTAAACTACGTACGATTTTTTTGTTATCATAGCAACTTTTTTTTTATAAACAATTTACTGTTCATTTTTCGGTCAAAAATTGATTTTTTTTCTTAAAAGTCCGCCATTTTGCGAAAAATTGATGTAAAGCTAAAAACGTACGTACTTTACTAGCAAATCTTATGTAGATTAAGATCCCGTTTTTTATTTTGCTTCAAATAGCACGAGTTCCTAGAATCACTGTCGCCCGTAGAGACCCTCTTGAAAAAGGTGATTCCGAAGATTGGCCCAGTAGCCGCCATTTTGTATCAAAATGTCAATATAATTTTTTTTGTATACAGTCAAATACATGTTTAATAAAGCCTAAAAGAAAGAAATCCGATTCCTTTTTCCTTACTCCCATAATAAATTGTCAAAGCTAGGCATTTTTTGAAGGCTCTAGACTGGCCTAACCCCTTAACTAACAAGGTTACAACCATTGTAAATTTCACAGCCATAAAACGCTGACCATATCCAGGGTTACAACCAGAGAATAGCCGAAATCAAGAGAAAAGCTTCTCAAAGTAAACGCCTTTAGTCTAAGGTAGAGGACGCCCTTCTTGACCATTAAATTCTTCTCGGTAATAAATTTGGAATGGGATGTGGCTATATAGAATTTACCTCAGCGATCCCACCAGCTGTCAAGGTGTTTCGGTTAGTAGGCAAGAATACACCTTCTGAAGAGTCTATGCCCTCCGATGACGAAACAGCTCCTTCGGACCTAGTCCAACACAATCTTATGATGACCTGGCTTCTCCAGTGAAGTTTCTTTCCAAATTTGTCATATCCTTAGGGATGGCGGTTAGTCCACAGTCGGGGACTCCGTGTTGGAGTTTCACTCCACTGACACCGGAAAGAATAACTAACTCCTAATCATTAAAATAATTCAATTCAAAATTAAGAGGCTCTTACACGAGGTAATTTTTCAAGCAATTGATTGCCCAACGACTATTGCCAAAACTAGTGGAACGAATAATAGAGCAATACAGGTCAGTATCGTGCTAGTTTCGGCAATGTGGTAATGTTTTCACAGATTGCTGGTATTGATTAATTTCGTCAATTGCTGATGTTGCTGAATTTTGCTGTATATTTTCGTGACGTGAAAATTGTCTGGAATTGATGCAAATTGAGCAATTTTGAACATTCGTGTAAGAGCACCTTAGAGACTAGAGAGAATTAGCGGGTTCCTGCAAGATTTTGTGGCCAATGTAGTCAACCGTAGGTGAGGATGCGATATTATGTAATTTCCTTGTGCAAAAGTGACAAACTTTGTCCAGGATTATTTTTAGACATTTGTTTTGTACGATTTGTAGTTCTTTTTTAAATGTTTTGGTACAACTGACCCAAATGGAAGCTCCGTATAAGAGGATAGGTCGCATCACCGATTTATAAAAAATCAGTTTGTTCTCAGTCGACAAATCTGCCTTTCCGTTGATAAGAAATTTACATTTTGAATGCTTGTTTTAATAATAAACATTAAAAATAAAGCGTAAGTCGTGAAAGAAAGAGTCATTTAACTCTGAGTGTGGGCGGTGTATTTTATTGTCTCTTGAACAGGCAAGCGGAACCTACAATTTAAACTGAAACAATTTAAGCTGAAAGATTGACTAGTTTCGAGAAGAACAAGCTTATCATCTCGTCTGTGGCTGCTTAAAAAATTCTAAGAATGTATCAAAGAAATGTTCTTTGTCTCGCCACCAATTTTTTTGCAACAAAATATGCACCTCTAGCGATAACAAACTAGGTGACTCATCAGCACCAAACTTTTGTAAACAAGAACCGAAACCGATCAATTACTGTATCGATTTGGTGCCATATCATCTATTTTCTTATTAAACAGATAACACGATGAGGCCCAAACAGGATTTATATAACCAAACTGAAGGTGAAGTTCCCTGACGCGATAAAGGAAGTTCGCTATCCTTCCAGAGTCCGACTATCAGATCCGTTGAACGTAGTTGAGAGCAAACACACCTTTTGAAGTGTGACAAAAAATTTGCATGATATGAATGGAGACCTTGCTTTGTCCTCAGCTTCTGAAGCTCCAATGGTGGAAGGTCAGCGAATTATCTCAAATGTTTTTTTATTACGATAGCTCGCGCGATCATGACCATATATACGTAGAGGAATCTTCTTGTTTTGAATTAAACCATTGATAGCGGCAGCGCGAGGTCAGAGTATGAGCAATCAACCGGAACTTTTGTTATCGCTGCGGTCAACCGCAGACACAAACAAAACAATAAAAGAAGGGACAAAAATTAATCGAAGACCGGGAAGAAAGAAAGAAGCCGTATAACGTTGCCCTGTGGGGCTTCACACCCGTTACATAAATGTGGCGGCTACTTATCCAGTTCCAAAACCGTGCATTGTGTTTTTTCCACATTCTATTTTAAATGCCAGAGACAAAAGCGACACTAAAAAAACCAAAAATAATCGAAAAGAACTGCGTTGTAGATTCTTACCTTAATAATTTGCTTTCGGCGGCCGCCAGGAAGCACAGCCCTAAAATCAGACACTTTGCGAGCATTTTGTTGTAAGCTCGACAATTTCTTGCGCCTATAAAATTATTCACTTTCGTTGCACTCGTTAAGTAAGCGAAATAAAAATTAATTAAAATTTAAAAACCGGGTGCTAGTCGCGCACTCGTCTCTCTATCTGTCACAAGTTCAAATAGAATCACACACAAAACGTCCGGTCATAACCAGCTGATTGGAAGATGCGGCATTACCAGATAAAAATTGCTCGTAGCTGGGTGTCCACTAAGGAGTTCATGGGGTAGCACGGCGCAGTTTGACGCAAGTCTGATAACTATATTTTTTACAGTCTACGTCAGTTTGAGTTTTAAATAAATTTGAGATTTTCCCAAAAGTGTTCGTATTCATGCATACGAAGCAGCAAACTAACTAAAATCGATTTTACTTTATTATTTCCTACTAACACAGTTTTGATTTTTTAAAAAAAAATTTGCTACCCAGAAATTTTTTTTTCACTTTTCATGACTAGTAGACACAAAAAAAATAAAAACAAATTTCAGTCCGTCTGTCCGCCGTGCCTCGTATCCCGTACAGCGTCCGCCGTACTCAAAATAGTTTGAAGGCTCGATTACCAAACGCTAGGCCCCTTGAGTTCACCAAATTCTGAAGAGTGGGGGTGTGAGGGGGTAAGAGGAGAATGTGTTTTAAACGGAAAATTTTTGTGGGAGGACGTGAAGCGCGGATGTAGGGAGACAATCATTTTTCAGAAAATTAAATTTTTATATCTCAAGAACCGTATCAGATATGACCTTGAAAATTTTACAGGAGTTAGGACCGGTCAACCTCTAGCGGAAAAAAATGTTGCGGATGTGGGTGTAGGGAGTGAGTAATGCTGGGACTCACCCGTCCCCTTTATCTTAAAAATTATTGCATGAACCGTTCACAAGATGTGAGTTTTACAATTTTTTTTTATCTCCACTTCCACACTATCACATGTCTCACATTTTTTTGCAATTGACCGCACTGTCACAGCTCTCTATAAATTGCTTGTTTCAACTTCTTAGTATAAGCGGGTCCTGAGATATTGAAACCACATACTAAATCACATCGATTCCTCCGGGTAATCATCGAACAGTTCTCTGTGGTGTCTGTAATTAAAAAGAATCCTTCGACAGAATCTAACGAGGCTCTAAAACATCGAGGCATTCTCGATAGCATCATGATCATACTAAAAGAATCTTTCGACAACTGTTGAAGAGTTTCCGAGTCTAAAAGGATGTGGTATGACCCAGATCAAGTCTCTGCAGTAAGCTCTTCGAATCAAGTAATCAATTCACTTTCATCCTCTCCTCTACAATCTTTTGAAGAATAGAAATTATTTCAAATGAACTTATTTATTTAATATGTACATAGTAGAAAAAAAATTCCTATTAAGCACGCCAAACTTTAGTAGAGCTCTTGATATTGAAATTTCTATAACTGGAGGATCCTTCATTGAGATTATTGGATATGGTGCATCCTCGAAGGTAGAACCCGTCGAGCTAAGCTATTTTGCTTAAGGTAGAACTTTCAATGTTTCAATGCTCTTTCTTCAATCGTTTATGTTCCTTGACCTTGTTTTTCTTAGAGTCCCGGAGCGGGACTCACAAAAATCTATACCGACTGTATAATATTAGCATCGTTTTTCGTTGGGATCTTATTGGATATAGCGCAGAAAGAAAAAACTATAAATCTTTTCCGCTCAAAAATACACACCTCTTAAAATTAATATCTAATAAATTTTGTTTTTAATATTAACTAAAACTTGGTACCATGTACGAGTATGTACATAATACGCAAATTGTGCTTTTATTTTTAGGTTTTCGCTTACTTATCAAGAACTCGGATCGTAACATCGAATAAGCCAATCTTTATAAACTACGAAATCTGTAATTTAAATCTGATAAAATTGAACACGCCAGATAATAACTCGTCTAAAGATATGAGCGTCTACAAAAAGGTATTTAAGTGATTCAAAATGAATCATTTATAGTTGTGATCGCTAGACGGCTGGTTTTATTCTAGGAACAAGTCGTGGTTAAGGAAACAATATGTTCAAGTATACAATTTTGGCTTTATGCCTCGTGGCAGCTGTAAGCTGTGAACTTCACAGGTAATGTACCCATAAGGAAATTCCGAAGATATTTAAAAATATGAAGAACTACCACCGTTAGATACTAATATAAAACTTAAATTGTACAGAGTTAAGTTGACGAAGGCCAAGTCAGCCCGCAAGTTCCATCCCAGGGCTACTGGAACTGAGCCAATGATGAATTCTCTGGATGTAAGTATTAGCTGTTAAATAAAGAAGAGACACTCCATAAAAATACAATTTTTTGAACTTACAATAGATGTCATACTATGGTGCTATTACCATTGGAACTCCACCCCAAAAATTCACCGTTATCTTCGATACTGGCTCCGCCAACTTATGGGTACCATCAAGCACCTGTACTTCAGCTTCATGCCGTAAGATCACCAAAATAATTTATTGTGTAACACTTTTATAATTTTATGATTTCATCACATACAGTTCTTCATGCTGCTTATACCAGCAGTGCTTCGTCTACCTATCAAGCTAATGGAGAAGCCTTCTCTATCCAATACGGAACAGGAAGTCTCACTGGTATCCTCTCTACTGATACCGTTGTTGTAGGTGGACTCACCATTACTGGACAAACTTTCGCTGAAGCCACCAACGAACCTGGAACTACCTTCTCGAATGTTCCATTCGACGGAATTTTGGGATTGGGGTATGTTGGAATCTCATCCGATAGCGTAACACCACCCTTCTACAACATGTTCAGCCAAGGACTTATCTCGTCCAATGTCTTCTCTGTTTACTTGAACCGCGTCCAAGGAGCAGCTGTTGGTGGTGAAATCATTTTCGGAGGTTCCGATCCTAACTACTATTCCGGTTCATTTACCTACTTGCCAATCTCAAGCGAAGGATACTGGCAATTCACCATGGACTACGGTACCGTTGATGGTTTGGAATTCTGTTCGGACGGATGCCAAGCTATCGCTGATACTGGCACTAGTCTATTGGCTGGTCCATCCGCCTCCGTTTTAGCTATCAATGAACAAATTGGAGCCACAGAAACTGCCAGCGGTGATTTCTTGGTTTCATGCGACGCCGTTTCTACCCTGCCCCCAGTTACCTTTGTTCTTGGTGGAAATTCCTTCACTCTTCAAGGATCAGACTACATCGTCAATGTTGTCAGCGGTGGTGTCACCTATTGTATGTCTGGATTCAGCCCAAGCCCAGATGATGGTGGTCCAGCCTGGATTTTGGGAGATGTCTTCCTTGGTAAATACTACGCCGAATTCGATATGGGTAACAACCGTATTGGTTTCGCTACTGCTGTTTAAGCTGGTGAAATTACTTGTGTCAAGCATTTAAATTTATAATATATGTTTATTTTGCTGTAAAATATTTTTTGAAGGTTTTTTTTTTCTTTGAATCATCTTGGCGCCTTTAAAGGATTCTACGCTAGGGACATCCTATGTTCACGATTTTTAGTTATATTCTTGATTGAGGATACCATTAGAGCTATGTAACTTTTTGGTCGCTTCCTAACTATTTATTGAACTATATTCTTGGCAAAAGCCTAGCATTCTGCAGGAGGGATATTCATCCAACTAAGACAAGTGTGTTTCATAAGTACCAAAATTTTGATGTGAGAAAATAGAATGATAATAGTTTAACTTCACGAGTGAAAATAGGACACAAGTAAATCCACAAAACTAGCGGTAGTCGCATCTTTCAACTTCTTGACATATTGAATGTTGTTTAAAAATTCGTTAGATTTTTGATTTGATTTTATTTCAAAATTATGAACATGTGTTTAGCTTATGATCTAGTTTAAATTCAACAGTGATACTTTATGGTCTTTACAACGTCGATATTAATATTTCGCGTATAGCGAGAAATTCGTTAGAGCTCACGCTTTAATGAAAACGTAGACTTTCCAAAAATGGGACAGGAAATCATATTACACTTGATATATAAAGTTTTTACTATCTAGCATGAATCGTCAGAAATCTTAAATCCAAGATTTTTTATCTCCATCAAATTTTGTATTTTTATTATATTATTGCGAGGGGTTCATCATTATTTCAAGTAAAACACAATTCGCTTAAAAATAATAAAAACACAAATTACAAAAATAACAAAACACAAATTGCCAGGGTACGAATGTAACAATATTTACATTAACTAAGTTTCAACTTTTCGGAGTGAAACGTTCACGTGATATATTAAAATCGGAATGTTTCATTTCTGTCATATACCTATGTATCTGGTCTACCTTCCTCTTCTTGTTTATTATCGCAGCATACCATAATTTTTTTTTTTAGAAATTATGCGATTTATAAAGACGAAATGTAGATGCATACCATATGTACGCAATTTTGTAATACAAATTAAAAATCATTGCATCCAACGCGAAAGCTTGCGGGAGTTCACTACATTGCAAATGTACCGAAATTACTTTTTCCTAAAAATTAAAGTTTATTACCGAATTGATTAATTTAGTCGTAAGGTCCTTAGATAAAAAACTATCATCAAATGTCAAATATCGCATATGTAGAGATAAAGCATATGAATGTGGTCAGATATGCGAGTATAGAAACTGAAAAAGTAATCAAAGTTGATCTGAGATTTATATATTAATTTATTCATTAAAGTATAAAAGATTTTCTAGTATAAAAAGACTTTCTCAAACAGCAACGGCAAAGCCAACACGGTTATTTCCCATATCGAACTCAGTGTAGTATTTGCCGATGAACACATCCCCCAAAATCCAGTCTGGACCACCTGCACCAGCAGTTGGGTTTGAAGTGAATCCAGACGCACATGTAGTAACTCCAAAGCTTGTCGACTATTTCGTAGAAAAGGGACATTTAAATTAGATCTCAATGCTTTGACTGACACAAATGTAGATTTTATTTACCTGGACGATGTAGTCGCTGGCTTCAAGTGGAAAAACGGTTCCACCGAGATTGAACTGAACAGTTGGAAGACTTGAAAGGGTTGAGCAATCAACAACGATGTCACCGTCCTCATCTTCATAAGCTCCAATAACTGAGTTAATCTGATCAATCACAGATGGTGGACCAGCAATTAGACTGGTACCGGAATCAGCAATTGCCTGGCATCCTCCAACGCAAAAGTTATAGCTGCCAACACTACCACTGCTTATTTGGAATTGCCAGTATCCCTGGTCGTCGACTGGAAGATAGGTGAATGAGCCGGAGTAATAGTTTGGATCTGATCCCCCGAAAATGATTTCACCGCCATTTGAGTCGTCTTGATTACGATTTAAGTAGAACGAAAAGACTGGCGAGGCGATAAGTCCTTGGCTGTACATATTATAGAAGACCGGAGTTACACCATCCGACGAAATTGAGCTGTAAGCGAGACCCAAGATACCATCGAAGTTCATGTCGGCGAAGAAGGAAGCAACACTGGTAGCTTCAGCAAAAGTTTGTCCAGTTACAGTCATGCCAGCAACCTAATAATGGTGCAGAAAAAAATATATCAATCGGTTACTTTAATGAATGCAATAATCCTGTCTTCAACTTACAGTTACGGTATCCTGTGAAAGGTAACCGACTAAACTGCCAGTTCCATATTGAATAGAAAATGATTCGCCATTCGCTTCATACGATGAGGAGGCACTGCTACTGTATGAGTTGTGCGAAGCTGTAAGAAAATTCCACATTTAATTCAGAGATTTATGAAAATTCAAGGATCACAAGACGCTTACTACATCCATCGTCCGTGCAGGAGGTAGATGGAACCCAAAGATTCGATGAACCAGTGTCGAAGATAACAGTGAAGGGTTGTGGTGGTGTTCCAATAGTAATTTCTCCATAGTATTGATTCTGAAATTTTGGAAAAACGTGAGATTGTTATAAAAAAATTGGCACTAGCTTGTAGTAAGGAATGTTTACATCAGCAAAGTTGGTCAAGGCTTCAGCTCCAGAACGGCTACGGAAAGAATGAACATTACGAGGTATCTTGTTCCTTTTGAGCTTTATGCTGAAAATATTAACGGAATAATTGAGTTTAGATACTCCCAATAAATAAAAAATAAACTAATGGTAAAAAATTGACTTACCGAACAAGTTCACTGTTGGCAACAGCCACTAAACACAGGACAACAATTAAAAATTTCGTAAACATTTTTCTTAACTTTAACTTTATTTCGATTTGCTCACTTTAGTTCTGTTCGGACTAAAATGAATATCAGACCAACTAGAACTGTTGGTTTTATAACGTTGAATTTATCTATCGATCAGATGTTTTATTTTTTAATGATTACACATTGATTTTAAGATTATCAGCGGAAATATTATCATAACACAATTTTGGCAATGTTTATTTTTTCCGTTTCTAATTTCAATTTATCGTAATCTTTTGCGATAAGTTAATTTGAAAAGAACATAATGAATTTTGTTAAAAGAAAAACAAGGTGAATCTTCATTTTATCCGGGTTCTGATGAAGGACATTTCCGACAGGTAAACGTATTGCGGCCTTGTTTTTTTACATTTTGTATGATTCACCTTGTGGTATCTGTGGGCCAATTCTTAGCAGAAATATTTATGATGAGACTTATATATTATAACTTATAATTTTTAACTGGTGATCTTAAAAATTATACAATTAATTAAATTACGATTCAAACCCAAGATCACTGCATTAGTTACTTAGCAACTGTACTTACTTTAGAATGATATTTACAGTGAAATTTCCAAAATATTGCACTGCCACTAATCGAGTAGCTAAATCTCCAGTCGAAGTTTACGTGAAAACACACACTTCGTCACATCAAATATGAAAACAAATTAATTTTTATATCTTACAAAAAAATATTTGAGTCATCTTCTTAAAACTATAGCAGAGGGATTTATTTATTTATCTTTTATGAAAAAAACTTTAATACGAGTATTTTTTTTAATTTAAAGTCGCTTGTGAGTCAGCTTGTAAAGCCGCTGAATGCTATGTAGTGATCCATTATATTATTTGTTTTATGACACTATCGTTGAAGTTTTATTAAGTTTAATCTTCTATAGTTATTTTAAAATAGGGTGCTTCAATATTTAGTAAAACTTCTTTGAGAGAGATTAGATATATATATTTTTTTTTTTTTTTTGATCCATTATTAAACAATTTGTAAGATGCTTATTAGAGTGAAAAGTGGTTCACTGTTTCGGGCGTTTGGATTCGCGATTTTCTGAATGTGTACGTGCATAAGAAAGATTTTCACTGTAGAGTATACGCGTCTAACCTCATCACTCAAAGTGGCATCACTGAAGTCAAAAATGATGATAGAAACAGATATAGATCGTGATTACTCGTATATTCTATCATACAAGGAATGCCACTTTGACGAAATGAAAGAGTATGAGAGCTTACCCTGTACTGTATTATAGGAGATGGTTGGTATAATCACAGTTTTACAGAGCAAGGTTTTTTCTACTTCCAAGAAGTGTAACGAAATTGCCATAGTGTCCCTAAGCGCCTAACTTTAAGTTGGCTTGGAAAGATAGGAAAGAGTATTAGTTACGGTATCTTAAATCACGATCACTCTCTTTAAAAACCGATGGACTAACGACAAGTAGAGGCTAAAACTGGTACCCAAAATTTGAAGAAATATTAAGTAAAATCAGAAACAATGTTAGATCATATTTCCATGTATTTCACTATTTGATCGAGAACTTAGGCTGCCTTCGCAAATCCAACACGATTATGTCCCAAATCGAAAATAGTGTAATAGACACCAGTGAAAACATCTCCAAGTGTCCAGGCTGGGCCTCCACTTGATAGGTTCAACGTAAATCCTGATTGGCACACGATAGCTCCGTTATCAGTTCTCTATACAAAGAAGATCAACATTATTATTTTTTTCAGTCTAATTGGAATCTATAAAGCTCAAATCATACCGGAATAATATAGTCCTTTCCTTGCAAGGAGAATGCCTTTCCGCTAAAGTTGAATGTAACTACTGGCAAATAAGGAATTCGATCGCATGGAACAACATAGCCCCAAGCATAGCTCTCCTGTGCTCCGATCGCTTGATTGATAGCTAGAACTTGATCCTGTGGTCCAGCCAAGAGGCTACATCCAGTATCAGCGATCGCCTCACATCCATCCGAACAGAATTTATAATTTCCAACAGACCCACCATCCATATGGAATTGCCAATATCCTTGATTGTCGACCGGTAAGTATGTTATCGGACCGGTATAATAACGTGAATCTGAACCGCCCAACATTAATTCGCCGCCATCAGGATCATTCTGATCGCGATTCATGTAGAACGAGAATACCGGTTCCGAGATAAGTCCTTGATTGTAAAGATTATAGAATGGCGGGATAACATTGTTGACTGCCATTGAACTGTAGCCCAAGCCGAAAATTCCGTCATATTTCATAAAGGTGTAAAAATTGCCTGGTTCAACTAATGCCTCGGCGAAAGTTTGACGGACAATTTTCAGACCAGCAATCTAAAATGAGAATGATGCAAAATATATTTGTGAATGTCTTTAAACATTTTTAATGTAATTGCACTTACACTAATTGTATCGGTAGATAAGTATCCACTAAGACTTCCAGTTCCATAATAGATGGCGAAACTTTGATTGTTTACTTGATACGTTGACGATGCGCTGTGGTTGTATTGTCTGTGGTTCACTAAAATGGACATTTAGTTTATAATAATCAGTCGCATATCACGGCTACGCCCGCGTTTACTGAGTGCTACAACTTGCTATTACACTTAAAAAAAACCTCAAATATATTTTTATAAAAAAAATTCGAACCAAAACCTACTATGCCTTACAAGACTCGAGGTATTGCCAATTTTATTGGACGCTCAGAAGAATTAAGTTAACTTATGACTTTGAGCTAACTATTAGCGAACTTTACATTATACTTACAACATCCTGCCGAAAAGCAACCGACAGAGGGAATCCAAAGACTTGATGAACCAGTATCGAATAGAACAGTGAAGTTTTGGGGTGGTGTTCCAATGGAAATATCGCCGTAATATTGATTCTGAAAAAAGGTATAAAGAGATATTTTCTTGTGAAAAAAGACTAAAGTGGATATACACTTAAAGCAAAGAGCGCGGCGTAGGCGAAATAAAAAATAACAGCAACGCGATTAGAGCAATGTAATTGGTTGCACTCAGTAATATGTATTCTAATCAGCTGTAATCACGTCGCATCGCTTAACGAGCGCGCGTCGCGTACATTTCCAACTAGAAATTAAATTGGTGCTTGCAGATAATTTCAGTAGTTAAGATTTAGTAAATTAGTATTTTATTTGAGAGCCGTTAAGAACTTACATTAAAGGCGTTGAATAAAGGTTCCGATGCTGCATTGCGGTACGCCTGAATAGGTCCACGTTCATGTTTCACTTTTTTTAGTTTAATTCTGTTGGTGGAATTTTAATTTTTTAAACGCTTAATTTTGCTGTAATATTATGATAAAAGTGCGACATTTTAAGTAAGTGGAATTATCAATTATTTTTACCAGGCATCTTCTAATAAAAATATCGGGTAAGTTAGTATTGGTCATTTAGTTACGAAATATTTGAATATTCAAAATGCAGTTGGCATAATAAAAAATTATGATCGATGTGCATTTTAATAAGTGACGGGATAAGAGAAGAAGTAAGTAGAAAGATGAAACAAAATTATATATTTACTGAATTTCAGCATTTTGAGATGAACGTTCCTCAAATGATCGTACATATCGGGTGGACGGACAAATTTGAGGATTTTGACTACCACCAGACAAAACTTTTCAACAGTTAACCGAGTGTGTACTAAATGCCTTTTTGAGAGTCAGCATTAGGCTACCAATATATCTCCATCAAAGGTTCCAAAGATTCGGGAGAAAACTTAGACGAGCAAAGGAACGAGTGAAATGTCCCAAAATCGATCACAGAAATAATGTGGTAGAGCTTCATTAATAAAAAAATAGATAATGAAGCCAGTTCTTTCATTACATTTTAGCCACAATTTAACAATATGAAATAATAAAAAAAATTTGAATAACTTTGAAATAATTCATATTAATTGTATAAATATGTACCTCAACGGTTCCCCAGCGACAAGAACCAGGCAGATTGCCAGTAAAATTATTTTTGGAAACATTCTCAGCCTATTCAGAGTAAACCTCCTGACTGAACTGCTCTTTAACGCGTTTTTTAAGTCCTCAAAACTTGCGTTAGGCTTTTATCATCGCCAAACGTAATTGGTTCAAAAATAATTCAAGTACCTCCATTGTCCCATTGAATTACAATTAATTTGTTTTTTATCTACCGATTTTATCAAAAATCAATTAAGAAATTAATGCGCAATCAAACTATCGATTCTGAGATTCCTTCGAAATCATATCGCTTTATTATTTTAATTAAAAAGTAGCGGGGCCGATCCAAAAAGTATAATAAAAGCTTCGACCAGTGGTTGTAAAAACTCCAGAATTTTTTTATTGTAAGATCAGCTTTCACAAAGAAATTTTTAATAAAAATAATGTTGGAAAATTGATCAACAAATTCCAGATGTTATTTCTTCTATGCGACGACCTTAGAACCGCGATTCACAAGGATAAAGCGGTTGGGTTGGTCCATCTCTATACTTTTCTTTATCTGGATAAGTTGTCCAGATAAAGGAGAGTACAGAGATGTACCAATCGTTTTTTCCTTGTGAATTTTTTATATCCACTCGACTAAATTAAATTTAATAAAAAAAATTTGTATAACGGCTACTGACATGTTCGTTACAAAATATTCACCACTTAACTAATTTTCACCACATCGCAAAATTCTACCAGATGTCGCGAGAAACACTTGAAAATCTGACCATGTCACTGACAACAAACGTCAAAATTACTACGAAAGTTGACATCTTCCACAATCGACGTGTGCAGCTTTTCGATTGCCACCGAGAACGTATTGAAATAAAAATTGAAATTTCCACGGTGAAAAAAGTTTTCCCGCCGTAGCCGAAATGGTTTTAGCAGATTTAGGCCGTAAAATAACGACGGCACTCCAGTCGTTGAGTAAAGCGACCGTCATAAATGAAGAGGTAAAAAACTTGCTTTTGCCCCTCATGTTTCCTCGTTTCAATTTTGATTCTTCCGTTTCAGGTTTTAAATTCCATGCTGAAGGAGATATGCGCAGCATTACTCGAAGCCGATGTAAATATTCGTCTAGTTAAGAAATTGCGTGAAAATGTCCGAGCAGTTATTGACTTCGAGGAGATGGCTGGCGGCCTGAACAAACGTCGCATGATCCAGTCGGCCGTTTACAAGGAGCTTATTAAGGTTTATCGCAGTATCCTATTATCCAGGAACTCCATGGCTAACTGTAAGTTTTTTCTTCGTAGCTTGTCGATCCGGGCGTAAAGCCGTACCAGCCAATCAAGGGACGGCACAATATAATCATGTTCGTCGGCCTTCAAGGGTCGGGAAAGACAACGACTTGCACAAAATTGGCCTACCACTACCAGAAAAAGAACTGGAAATCGTGCCTGGTGTGCGCCGATACCTTCCGTGCCGGTGCCTACGATCAAATCAAACAGAACGCAACGAAAGCCAGAATTCCGTTCTACGGTAGTTACACGGAAGTCGATCCCGTTGTGATCGCACAGGATGGCGTTGAAATGTTCAAGAAAGAGGGCTTCGAAATGATTATCGTCGATACGAGCGGTCGCCACAAGCAGGAGGAATCGTTGTTCGAGGAGATGTTGGCGGTCGCAAATGCTGTGGTGAGTGTGTATATCTTAGTTGGGAGTAGGTGGACATGGCCCGAAGCTGATTGACTGTGCACTGCGCAAATGTGTGAAGCTTAAAATAGTGGAATCAAATATTTATTTGTATCACTGCTTTGCGTTTCCCTCGAGCCAAGCCTCGATACCGTCAGCATTTTTTTTACTATTTCCGGACAACATTTTATGTCAACGTCTCGTTAGAGATTCTTATAAAATGGGCTCTACGTTCACAAGGATTAATTTCTATTTTCTCCCCCACTCGTCCAGAAACCCGATAATATTATTTTCGTCATGGATGCCACCATCGGACAGGCTTGCGAAGCCCAAGCTCGCGCTTTTAAAGAGAAAGTCGACATCGGTTCGGTCATCATAACCAAATTAGACGGTCACGCTAAGGGCGGCGGTGCTCTTTCTGCGTAAGTGCAACAAAATCCTAAATAGCTACTGGCACTTAATCAACGTAATGTCATTTCAGTGTTGCCGCCACAAACTCGCCAATTATATTCATCGGTACCGGCGAACACATCGACGACCTGGAACCGTTCAAAACAAAACCGTTCGTTAGTAAGCTGCTCGGTATGGGCGACATTGAAGGACTCATCGATAAAGTGAACGAACTGAAACTGGACGACAACGAAGATCTGCTCGAGAAAATTAAACACGGCCAATTCACTATTCGAGACATGTATGAACAATTTCAAAATA
Source organism: Beris chalybata (assembly GCA_949128065.1). Lineage (NCBI taxonomy): Eukaryota > Metazoa > Arthropoda > Insecta > Diptera > Stratiomyidae > Beris > Beris chalybata. The sequence continues at coordinate 1,445,418 of OX421894.1, read as the reverse complement.
TTATGAAAATGGGACCGTTCTCCCAAATTATGGTAAGTAAAAGATCCGATAGTGAATTTGCGTACGTGCGGTAGATCAATAATTTTGCTCCGCAGGGAATGATACCGGGCTTCTCGCAAGACTTCATGACCAAGGGCGGCGAACAGGAATCGATGGCCCGCATTAAGCGATTGATGACAATGATGGATAGTATGTCGGACGGCGAGCTCGATAATCGGGACGGAGCGAAATTGTTTAGCAAACAGCCATCGCGTGCGATACGAGTCGCTCAAGGTTCCGGTGTAACCGAACGTGAGGTCAAGGAATTGATTTCGCACTATACGAAATTTGCGGCTGTTGTTAAAAAGATGGGGGGCGTAAAGGGTCTGTTCAAGGCTGGCGATATGGCCAAGAATGTGAACCCGACGCAAATGGCCAAATTGAATCAACAAATGGCGAAAATGATTGATCCGAGGATGCTGCAACAGGTTAGTAAATTTTTAAATGCTAGAATTGACCAAAATAACGGGAAACTGCTGTTTCTTCATTTTGGCTTGTAGTAGTTTCGCGTCGTAAGTTATGTTTTGCTGAGCCCACTCATTTGCAAGATTTCCAGTGACTTTTGGACATTTTTTCTTACGTGCATAACCTTTAGCAAAAAAAAACCAATCATTCTTGTAAGAGTCGGTGTTGATCTTGGGTGACTTGCTGTGATTAAAAAATCTCGATGATCCATCTATTTGCTTTGTAAGTCAAAACTTCCGTAATGTAATGGAGATGTAAATAATCGTTTATCGTTGCTGCGTATTTAAGAGTCCACTGGATTCTTATGACAATTTAATACTTATGTCCTTATTCGACACGGACAACTTCTGAACTATTCAGGTTCAAGTGTTTATCCCAATCCCTAAACATTTAAGATGCAGTACTGAAAACTATAATTCCATACGAATTATGTTTTGAAAAATGTCAGAATAAATACCACCAAACTGAATGCGGAAAAGTTCGTGAACTTTGCTCCAAGGAGTCATAACAAGGAGTGATCGAAGAAAGCGAGACACCGTGACATTCAGTTGTATTAGTGTAAAAGCAAAAGACAAACAATGTCTGTACGGTGATTGTCTCGAACTGGTTCATCGCGTGTCTTATATATTTGTGTCTAATATCGATTAGCAGCAAAAAATCTATCGATCATGCTATTAATATTCTGAATAGAATAAAAACTAATCAAATTCCCATCATGTTTAGTTTTGGATTGCACACTCTGCATTTTAATTACATTACAAATAATATTTTGAATCGTCTGAATTCAGCATAATACAAGAGTTTTTCTGCTTAACTTAAGCTTAGTCTATTTGAAATTAACATTACATATAAATAAAGATACTGTTTTCGAAAGAAACGGCACCGACTAAACCAATGCTAATTTTAATACTGAATTAGATAATATTCTGAGCATGAGAAAACGCCTGTAGTGAATCAATTGATTGACTTATTTCTGGACTTGCCTGTTCAACCTTCTTAAAATATATGCCTCAAATTGGCAATTAAAATTTCTTTTTGCTATAGGTCTCTAAAACGAGGTTGTACTTCTTTCTTTTTACGAGATAACGTTTAGGTTCCCTTGGTGTTCGCTTCCAAGAATTCAATTCGTTCCTAGTTGTCTGTAATTCTGTTCAAAACTCAATTTTCACTGGATATCACTGATACTGGCTTTAAATACCTTTTTATTACAGATGGGGGGCATGTCCGGACTGCAAAGTATGATGCGACAATTGCAACAAGGCGCTGCCGGAGGTCTAAGTAATTTAATGGGTGGTTTTGGTAAATCTTGAATTTGGTAATTAAAATTATATCGTAAAAAAATTAATAAAAAACAAACTTGTGTACAAAACGAAGAAGTTTCTGTTTTATTAGATCTCACCAGCTTTTGTAGATGTTCATGAGGAGTTTTTAGTGCGAAACACCAACACGAAGCCCGACTGCTATCGATCGCTAGGACAGCGATTAACTAAACCTTAGCTTCGTACGAGAATTTGCACTTAGTTCCCATGGTGTGGCAATCCATTTACTTTTGCTCCTCTTTTCTTTTTTTCTTTTTCTCTCTCTCTCGCTCGCTGTCTCTTTCTCTTCTGTTATAATGTAAAGGAAAAATACATTTACTCGAAACGTTAATATTTTTGCTTGCATATGAAAATATTAGGACTCCAATTTAAGACTATTCGGCCTTAGAAGTAGAAAGCTCGATGAGGTAAAAAACAAATGCAACTTGGAAGTTGAATATAAGAAAAGTCTGATCGTTATTTATTTGTAGACGAATATTTAAAAAGTCTGTCCAAATAAAAGCTAATTTGATATTCTCATCAAACCGACATGTCGGAAATTGTGATAAATTTTGCGACCTCGTTAGACCCACTTAGTGGTTGAATATCCCAAAATCCGGATGTTGATTTTTACCATATATGATTATAAATAAAGCCCGTGGAGGTAAAAACCAATTTGATGTCTTGTCACTCCTAAAAGATATAACGGAACTCGTGGAAACATTTACAAACCCTTTCATACCCTCTTAAGGTACTGTCTGGCTGGAACTGCTGAACGTGGCAGTTAGCAGTAGACTACTGCTTCAGGAAAAATCAAGCTTCCCTGTCTGTTTGCGTCTGCTTGGCAGTTGACGGGTTTTGCCTGAAGCAGTAGTCTACTGCCTGCAGTTACTGCCGACCGTTGCGATTCTTAAGGGAGTTATAATAAAATTTGAATATGGCTTTAGAAGATTATATAAAAAGCTCTAGAGAGTAAAAAGTTATTCGATATCCAATCAGACCTGAGGGTTATGTTTGATTCGTAAAAATGTGTACAACGTCTTTACTATACAATCCTATGTATAAAAAAAAATTTAAAATAATTTGTAGCCATTTATCTAAGGCGCCCTTAGAAGAAAAATGAATTCAATATTTAAAAAAAATATTATTAAAAAAATATTAAAATATTACGAAATTCGTGAAAATATGTGCATCACATTTTCACTGAAATTTCATTCCTCCGTATGCCAATGAATAAATTAAATTGTTTACTATATGTAACAATATTAAACTACTGAACAAATCTATAAAATGTTAAAATTTGCTAATGTTTATAAATACTTTACGTCACAGAATCTTTAGTAATGGGGAGTAGTGAAACGTATATTAGAAAGTTAAATAAACATAACGACGAATTTAACATATTATTTCTTTAAAATCGGAATCTTAAAATTTGTATAAATAACTGAAACTATGTAAATCGTTACATATTCGTTGATGCTGTTTTTTCTTTTTGTAGGGTTGGGTAATTATAACTGCAAGATTTATTTCATTATTCTGAACGTTTGTAGCATGTTGCGGTTTTATCTGTTTGCTATTTAGCGCTATTTCTCTCGGAGAACTTGATCTTTAAAATATCAAAGTTGGGACGTCATTTCAGTTTTACCCAGTGGGAGGAACATTTTTCTCACGGCGTAGACAGAACTGCATGCGGCTCGGGTTTTTTCATGATTGAAAACCCCGTCTAGAGAGCAGACAAGATTAAGTCTTCGTCAAAGTAACAAGTGAATATTATTGCGCGATCCCAACATCAAGATGATCATAAGATTGATTTTGTTCGTTGCAGTGTTCAACTGTGTGGTTTTCGGCCTATATAAGGGTAAGTAATACCTACATCTCATTCCGAAACTAGTTATGTATCGTGCATAATCAGTTTGTGGTTGAGAATAAATAAATTAGTAAATATTTATTTTCGAATAGGTACAACTTAGTCACTGATTAATCAATAGTATTTGTACTAAAAAGAGTTTGAAAGTTTAATTTTCCTTCGAGTGATATTTGTTTTTTTTTTTTTTGTGTGTTTTGATTTTTTCGAAAGTTTAGTTGTTACTGATTCATGCAATAATTGATACGTTGTGTATGAAATCGGCTCAAATTTCTAGTTTTGTTTTTCTTCTCGCCAAAAGCGGAGTATCTTTATCGGGACGTTTGATCAAAATATTCTAATATTCAAAATATCAATATATTCTCTGGTGGATGAATTTCGAAACCATCATCTGTGCTCGAATTTCAGATTATCCCAATCGTAATAATTTTATTTTCACATTCATTTGACTGGTTGGGAAGCAGTGATGCTTCGCTATCATATACCTATCAAGGATCTAGGAGCACCTTATATCAAACGAACTGGTCCTAGTTAACTGAAATTGGATGTAGTTTTTAAGGTGTTCATAGTGTTACGATGCCTCCTTTTTGAATCAATTCTTGAGTTCTCGAGACGGTCGACTTCTTTTTTACCGGAAAACCTGTATTTTCAATCTAAGAACATTTACAAAAAAAAAAATCTTAAGACGATGTTACACAGATCATGACAATGTTCCTCAGATTAACGGAGGGATTGCCAGACAACGAAAAATGTTTATCACTAAAAATGTAAAAAAGAATGCCAGCCAACTGATAATTATTCTATTTATATTTCGCTCTCAAAGATATTAACACCACAGAACCTTGTCATCTTCAAATTCCCTGATTTTTCGGAGTTTCCCCGTTTTTTGGGGGTTTCCCCGTTTTTACAACGATCACTTGAACGCTGAATCTATCGATTTAAGTTGGATGAAACAGACGCTGCAGGAAGAAAGTTGATTATTTTCAGTCTACGTAAGAAAATGTTTAAAGATTTTTTTCATGAATATAATTAAGGTGAGCTTCGCATTAAAGCGTTACGAAGAACTTTCAAGACAAGCCTCAAGCCGGTTAGACGAGAATACGCTACAGAAGAATCGCACGGTAATTAAGTGACGATGATTTAAAGGTGGATAGGAAAAAATTATGAATAATGTCGATGTTCATGCAGTTAATTGATAGTCTGAAATAATTTCTTAAATAGGTAATTGTTTATTGAATTTCAGGTGAAGTTTGTACGGTCGAACGTACCTCACTACCGGGTGTATGTAAAACTATCGACGACTGTCCTCTCGTAATAAAGGAAATAAGACGTCGTCGTCGATATACTCGATGTGGTTTCGAGGAACAAAATGAAATCGTATGTTGTCCGGATGATGTTTTGCGAACTACTACCACTGCTGCTCCAGAAATCAATGAAAACTCGCCAATAAGTCTGCAAAGTAAGTACAGACAATCCGCTTGAGTCTTTTGCTAAACCCGCTATTTTCCAGAGTGTAAGGAATACAGTGAAGCAGTGTATGAAACAATCACCGCAGTTCAATTAGTTGTGGATTCGGAACCTTTCACAACTAAAGTCGACAAATGTGGACACAAAGTTATTCCGCTGATTGTCGGCGGCGAAGAGGCAAAACCGAAAGAATTTCCGCATATGGCTCTAATTGGTTTCGTGCTCGACAACAATACGGTATCGTGGTCTTGTGGTGGTACACTTGTGAGTGACCAGTATGTTTTAACAGCTGGTCACTGTTTACATGATCGTATTCTGTAAGTATCACGTCCTCTCTCAATCAATTCCTTATGGCTCTATTTCACTTCATTTCCAGTGGCGATCCGAAAAACATTCGTCTCGGCGAATTAAATCTCGCTAGAACAGATGACGATGCTCGTCCGGAAGATTTTAACATAACGGAAATCATCAAACATCCCGAATATAAACGCAATTCGAAATACAACGACATCGGTCTACTGAAAATGGACCGGAAAGTTAAACTGAACCCGTACATCAGGCCTGCATGCCTACCGACTTTATTTGATGGTCCTGAAAAAGAAGCAATTGCCACTGGATGGGGTCATACCGAATATGCCGGCAAAGGGTCCGATCATTTGCTCAAAGTGGTTCTAACAAAATACACCCATAGCGAGTGTAATCAGTCACATGCGCATACTATTGATCGACATCTGATCGATGGAATTCGAGACGAAACACAAATATGTGCTGGATCGAGAACCGAACATCGCGATGCTTGCCAGGGAGATTCGGGTGGTCCTTTACAAGTTTATCATCCATTTATACACTGCATGTATACAATTATTGGTATAACATCGTTTGGAATCATTTGCGGTCACGTAAACCTGCCTGCTGTATACACGCGTGTATTTCCATACGTTGGATGGATTGAACAGATTGTTTGGGGCAGCAATAATTTTGAACACATTTTTGTGTAGATTTTTTCAATGCATACATTTTGCAATCATGCAATACCCTAGACCTACTGTGTTTGGGTCTCGTAACACTGCATGATTGCGGAATTTATACTGTGTCTGTTTAGTAAAATTTCAATCCCCATCGGGTTTGAATAAAAATTAATATACGAAATATGTAACTATAAAAGAGACTTTTGGCCGTATTGTTCACTTCTGATTATTTTGGCCTTAATCAGCCGTTAAATTATCCAGTACATTAACTCTAATCACTGGTTAATTTCTCTGAATATACAATTTCATTGTTTACCTTAGAACAACTCTGAGTATAAATGTGTTAGGTCGGGATGTCTTTACAACTAGTTTTCGAGTTTTCCATTATATGTCCCGTCAAACGGCTAAGGCGTTTTAGACGAATAAGTTTTGTTTTTATATCTCAGGGACCGATAATGCTAGAAAGCTGAAACTCGGGACTTACATACATACATCTATACATAGAGATATATGTACTGGAGATGACAAGCAGCGAATGAGATTGATCCAGACGACTCTCATTCACTCACACGCAAAACAACTATTATGTATTTCCTCACTCATATTTATATTATGTTCCGGTCTTGCAAATCACATACCTATTGACAAATATACCATGTGCTCTGGTGGCAAATTTCGGAACTATATATGGTAGACAGAAAGTGGCAGTTGCATGTTATTTTCAGATAAGAGGGTCCTACTACAAAATATTACTTCAAGTGAACTTAAATTATTGTTATAATTGAATAAGAAGGATATATGTATCATAACATATCAAAAACAACAATTTTTTATTGAGAAATCAATTTAAAGTACTAAAATAAAAGAAAAAAGTATTGAAAAAACGGTCTACGTTCTTTTCAAATAATTTAATAATTATTTCATATTTCTTTTTCCTGGAATATTAAACATTTGAGAAGTTGAAAATACAAGGTTTTCCGGTAAATACTGTTAAATCTATTTTGTGTGACGTTTCGGACTCGACTGAGTCCTTTATCAAACTGTCAGTCGAGTCCGAAACGTCACACAAAATAAATTTAACAGTATTTACCGGAAAACCTTGTATTTTCAATTCAAAATGTACTGTGAAAACATTCATCAAAAATTATTTGAGAAGTTATTTCGAAGTTTATACCTCCCATTCATATGGAAAAATTGTTCATTTTCTGACTTCGTTGTGCGGGATTGAGCCCATGATTTTCGAAATCTAGAACCGGAAATGAGCACCTTATTATCAACCAAACCGATCGCCATCAATCTCTATAATGTCTTTCATAATGAAATTAAGAGAGAATCGAAAATTCACCGAGCTCCGAATCGTAAAAATACACATGAACCGCCCTACAACAGTCAGCTGACGAAAATGTGTCTACCATATCTGGTAGTTTTTTTCCCACCAGGTGGAGATTTCCAACTTTACCATTCGTCAATAAATTTTGTTGTGAATGCGAGGAATTTTCACCTAGCGGAAAAAATGTTAAGCTCCATGAATAAGTCGTCTCCTTCGTCTGAAACACTCCAATTATCGAACAAATGAGCATTTAGCATGACTGCAATCGTCAAATCGCGAGTTAAATTAAATCTCTGGATGTCGTAGTAAGCCGAAACTTTCCCAGCGGTTAATTTTTTCCCTGGGTTACTTTATTCGCTGATTACAAAACCAGCGATACACAAGTTAAAAAGATAACCAGAAGTGAACAATACCAAATTTATGGGAAAACTAGAATGAACTACAGGTAAATAACCCGATGTGAAGAAAACGGCTATCTATAGGAACAATATGAGAAATGAAATCACACAAGCACGACTGAGCTGTGTCTGCACATGATTTGATGGAGTTTTTTTTTTATAGGCGTTCTGACTCGATGCCAATGAATTGGTGAATGCGATTCGTGATCAGTTCGCTGATCACAGGGTGTAATATTTTAATGAAAACAAAATGAAATGTAATTGTGGTATATACCTATATTGGGATCGTATTGATGGCTATTCTGTCGCGCACCGATGATCCCAAATTCTTTGTTTTCTTAATGTTTCCTTGAAATGGGAAATAGGTACCCAACGCATAAAATGATACTAGGGCGTATTTGTCTGTACCTGTATTTACGGTAGTTACCTACTTTATGACTGTAAGTAGTTTATACCCATTGTTTATTCCCAAAAATTGTTAACTGTCTCCAGGGTTTTACCTATTTTATGACTGTAAGTAGTTTAGACCCATTGTTTATTCCAAATTTTTTTTAACTATCTTCAGGGTTTTTTTAGGATCCAAAAAACATATCGAAGCTACCTGTTACTCGATATTAGGTTTCCAAGTCAGTCTACTTAGACACGAGATCACGTTCATCTTATAAAGTCTTCATTCTGCAGTAAGATCTTAGAACTAAACGCATATAACGTATAATTTTAATAGTATTTTAAAAATAAAACAATTTGTCCACATCAATGGTTTGTGTTTGCTACATTAGTTTTTTTTTTGAAAGTCAAATTATAATATGGGTGGTAAACATCATACAAAGTGTCTAGCGTGTGGAATTACGCGCGCCGATTCCGCTAATGTCACATTCTTCAAATTGCCGGATAACCAACCAATGTTAGTTTAATTAAAATTTTCATGTTGATAGTGGACGTTAAAATAGGCAGGCGAGATACATACATTCATATTTTAGGCGGGAGCTATGGTTAAATAATATGGGAAGATCTGATTTGGTAGCAGGGAATATTCCCAACGACTATAAAGTATGTCAGAATCACTTAAATTCAGAGCAGTGGACAAAATCCAAAAAAAAAAACTAAAACGTGAAGCCATTCCAACAATAGTTGTAGAAGCTAAAAAGAATAAAAGTTTTAGACGAGATAATAATTTTTCCGGATGCTCAAAACGGTGAGAGGAAACGATTCTAACTGTCAGACCAGATTTCTAAAAATATATTCATTGTCTGTGAAAATTGATACAATGCCACCAACAATCGAAACTGAAGAATTTCATCATCATCATCAATGGCGCGACAGCCCAAGTCGGGCCCTGGCCTCCTGCTCTGAAGAATTTGGTCATGAGCAATTTATGGATACTGCCCCCAAACAAGGTAAGGAGAATACAAATGTAAATTTAACGTCGAGGTTACACAGGCAACTTATGTTTCGTTTTCTTCCAGAATTTCAATTTACTGAAACTGACAAAGGAACACAAACTAGGAATATTGATAGAAATTTGGAAGAAGAAATACGCCTTCTACGTAATGAATATGACAGACTTAAGCGTGAAAATGAAGATCCCGCTCGTCAAGGAAAAGGAATGTTTCAAGTCTTTCATTGAGAACGCCAAAACCGTGTTACCTGCGGAACTGGTAAACATAGTTGAAAACCATGTAATGAATACAAATTGTGCTGTCCAAGGATTTAGGTACTCAAAAAGTTTGAAAAAATATTGTTTGAGTATATACTTTATAGCTCCATCAGCGTACCGATTTTTAAGACATAGCACCCAACTAACACACTCGGTTAGTTTTCTATTATTTTGTTATATAAAATGTTTGTAAGGGTTATTAAGTTGTATAAGTAAAAAAAATATTTTTATAAGGTTACTGTTTAGTCACGAAGTTTTATTAAAGTTATTTAAGGTTACCAACACTTACAGTTTTATAAAACGGTGATAGAAACATTTTCATTACCTGTCTATAAAACTGTGATTAGTGATAACCTGTTGGTATATAACAAAATTATATAGAAGTTTCCGTTACGAAGTGAGAGAACTGATTAGTTCTTGGATTTTATAGTGGTATCGATAGATACCATTATAAAAATCTAGTAATAACGAAAGCCTTTTATACAATTTCAAAACTTTTAGTAATAGTTTATTACTGCTATAAAACTTAGGTGATTTAATGTTAACAATAGCTCTTCTATACAACTATTTAGATCATTTTACTACTTTTACACAACTTTTATACAACTATTTTCTGAATGTCAGATCTGTTTAAAATATATTCCCGAGTTCTTTCAATCCGATCTAGTAAAATGAATTTGTCAAAGAAAAAGTGAAAGCAAATAAAGTTCAGTAGTACTTTTCACCGAAAAGTTTCACAATTTTTTTTTTTAAATTATGAATTCTGGATCAACATCTTTATTGAACTCATCTCCACTGCAGCCACCAACATATTTGTGCGAAAGTGTGCAATCAGAAGTTCTTACAAATGGAAACATATTTAAAGCAACACGTCACTCCGGACAAATATTAGAAGAACATAATATTCATAATAATGTGACCGAAGAAATCGACAAAGATGATTATGCTTGGTCGGAGGAATCCGAACAGAGAGAACAGTCGTCTCCGTTGCAGGATATGCAGTTGGAAAGTGCAATGGGAGAAATCCTTTAGCACAAGTGGCTAACAGATTATGTGAGCAAAGTCAAATTGAAAATGAAAATCATATAACGCACCAAAAATTACCTACATTAAAAAACCAAAAACTTTGGAGAATCAGTTGATCCTAGACTTTGTTGCGTTTGAGGCCTTGGAAGGACTATTTCGACTTGAAAAAGTCAAAATAGTCGAAAGGAAAAAGAAGGTTCGGGACAGAAGGGCCAATTCCACCTAAGTCCGAATTGGTGTCTGAGTTCAGCTGGTGCGACGCTCTTGCTGGCGGCCGGGACTAGCTACGGCAGTGTGGGGGGGTACTTGCTTGAACTCAGGCCATTAAACCCTAGGCCTGTACAACAAAAATTGTAAGCGCTGACTTATCCAAGGGTAGGTAAAAATTGGGATTATTTTCCCAATTGGTCGTGAAAGACCAAGAAGCGGTTGGATGGCGCGGCTCCGCGATTTGTCAGGGCGCTCTGGTGTTGTTGGCGCCCTGTTCTGCCCACCCTACCTCAGCCACGACTGTCCTTCAAACATTTTTCGTCGTGGCCCCTTATTGAGGTTCGGGGCAGAAGGGAGCTAAACGCTCGGGTTCATCCTACCTGATCTTCTAGCCGTTAATCCGCATTTTAGAAACAATTATAATAAAAACCATGATACCAAACAAAAAAAACCCGGGCGAGGAAATGAGAATATGCAGGAAAAAAATATTAAATTAAATTTGGCAAATAAATAAAAAAAATAATTCGGCAACACTCACCTCATTTTTTTTTTTTTTGTTGTTTTCCCGCTCTCTCTGCTTATAGGTATTCAGATTTTTGGATTCTTTTAATTTGTTTATTATAATGATTCTTTAGTTTCATTTTAGCTTATTACCTGTCCGTTTTGTCCTGTCGTTATGTCGTTTTAATACCTATTTATTCGTTATATTATACATCTTTTAGGTATAATTTATGTATCCCGTAATATATTTTTAATTATTCTTGGTTTGTATATTTATATTTTAATTAATCCGTATGTATAAATTTTTTTATTCGTTCATGGTTTGTATATTTATTAACGCGCACAATCAATCAATCGCTCTCCTGATAATTCAGCCTTTTGGTCTTATGCGGCCGACAACAATGAAAGCCAAACCGACGCCGACGAACGTTTGCTTTCCGTTCAGTTTCAAGGATATCTTTTTCGGCTGTTACATTTAGCTGCGTCTACTCCTTCGAATTTTACTAACTGCAATATGCAATCGGTTTGTCGTAATTTATTTATCGGAACTTTCGCGACAGTGACATCGAGAACGGCGAACATACGAAAATGTCAATGTGCCGAATGAAACGTCGTACTAAAATCGTCTGTCGGCTGGTACTCTTGTGGCGTTAGACACGACACACAAAATAAAAAGGGGCCGATTGATGCTGGGCGTCTCTTCTCAGGATTCCACTCGGCAAAATTGGTTATGTTAGCTTCTACAAGCAAGCGGCAGGCAGGCTGGCAGGCAGGTCGTCACGACAGCCGCTACAAATAGCTCCTAATTGCGCTCAAAACTAGGTCAACTACAACGGCATTAGCGCTGGACTTCGTTGTTTGTTTGGCTGCAGGCCACTCATGTCACCTCACCACATCGCCAAAATCAAACGAATAAACTCAAAATTTAATTAAAATGCCAAGAATTTCGCAGATTAACGTTCCGCCGATTCGTCTCGTTTCTCGAATTCTTTGCACGCGTAACTAGGCGAATTATTCCTCCTTTCAGGATGCGCACAAAAAAAAAACAAACACGAAGAAAAATGACTTGTTGAAAAGTGGACAAAGTAGAATGCAAATGCACGAACACGACGATCCGGAACAAAAAAAAACACGCACGCTGTCGTTTTTTCCAGCTTCTCCACTTTTCTTTCCGATTTCCGGCCTCTACCAACACATGCTCTTCTTTTCTGTCACCGTACACCGTGAAGTTGGTGACAGTGGAGCTGATGCGATCATAATTCATCGCAGAGTTGAAATATGATCGCAACAGCTCCACAGGGACTTTTTATTTTTTCTTACTGCGGCGACTCAACAAAATACTCATCAAGAGAGTGTAAATTAAAATAAATTTTTCTTTTTTAAAGTGGAGTTAACTATAAATCACAAGTCTGAAGTTACAAAGTACAAAAATTTCGGAAAATCTGTGAATAAATGTCAAACGCATAAGTTTGCTTAAGTTTCTACGCTCAGCACCGTACACTTAAGTTTTAACGAAAGTTTGGAAAAGTCAACGAAAGATGCCTTAAGTCCATTCTGGCTGTCTACGTGCATTTCTATACAGTCGTAGAAAAACTTAAGCTGCCTTAAGGTGCCTTAAGTCTATTCTGGTCAGGGCTAATAGCCCTGACCAGAATAGACTTAAGGAATCTTAACAACTTTTCGTCGAACGCCTTAAGGCACGTAAAGTTTGTGGCAAAACTTAATGAATCTTATACCCAACCACAATAGCCTTAAGGTAAGAGAAGTTTGACAGCTAAAAAAGTCAAATATCGGCCGTCAAATACTCATCAAGAGAGTGTAAATTAAAATAAATTTTTCTTCTTTAAAGTGGAGTTAACTATAAATCACAAGTCTGAAGTCACAAAGTACAAAAATTTCGGAAAATCTGTGAATAAATGTCAAACGCATAAGTTTGCTTAAGTTTCTACGCTCAGCACCGTACACTTAAGTTTTAACGAAAGTTTGGAAAAGTCAACGAAAGATGCCTTAAGTCCATTCTGGCTGTCTACGTGCATTTCTATACAGTCGTAGAAAAACTTAAGCTGCCTTAAGGTGCCTTAAGTCTATTCTGGTCAGGGCTAATGTTTTATAAATTAGCACTGGAACCATACGCTTACTCTTATACAACGCAAGTGGTTAGTTGGGCATGAATCCCCCATCTGAAAAAAACCTTACTGAGATACATCGAAGACTGGCCTTCTGGACCAGGGTTACACGATGTATTATTCAACACGCTAAAACTGAAAATCCAGTGTCTGCCAGATATAAGCAAAGAATTGTGTTATTTGTATCGACGAAATATCTTTGAAAACAAATTTATTTTTTGATAAATCGAACGGAGCAATTTTCGGGTTGGAAGATGATGGAAAACGTTGCACAGTAAATATGCCATAGTTGTTATAGTAAGAGGTTTAACGCATCAATACAAACACCTCGTCGGGTATTAGTTTAGAAACTCTACATGTCCAGCGAAAACAGTGAAAAATATGATTTTTACGTGCGTTGATAAATTAATTAAAATTGGCATGCAACCAAAACTAGTAATTTCTGACCAAGGAACGAATTTTGTAGGATTGAACAAGTTACTTTGCATTACTGCTGACAAGCCATATTTTACAGCAAGCACCCAAAAAATTTACTACATGTTCGACACTCCACATTTATTGAAGTCATTTAGAAACAATTTTATGAAATATGAAATTACTTTTGACCATAACAAAAAAGGGTCTTGGCAGGACATAGTAACATTTTATTTAGGGGAATAAACAAAACAATATAAACTGTGCCCTAAGTTGAGTGATGAACACATTTTCCCCAATACATTCCAAAAAATAAAGGTAAAATTAGCAACACAAGTCATCAGTGCAACTGTTGCCAGCGCTCTTTATACGTTTGCATACACCAATGGTTGCTCTAGTACGACAATAAATACTGCTGAACTTGTAGAAAAATTTGACAAGTTATTCGATTTATTTAATTCTTTTAAATGGCCATTTAAATGAAATGAAAATTTTCATACAGAACATTAGTTTTTTTAATGGCACAAAGGTTCTTACAAAAACCATGAAATTTTTAAATGGTTGTGTACAAAACATAAATGTTCTTCCCCAAGTAACACAAAACAACTTTTTATTCCATCGCAGATCTTTAATTGCTGTAATAACGTTGTGCCAACCATCACAATGGTGGCGCAACGGGCTAGCGCATTGAGACTTGTACGTGTACGAAAATCTCTTCAGAGGATCTAGGTTCGAACCCCGCAGTCTCGATCGATGTTTCCAGAAAAAAACTTTAGGTACTTTAAAAATATATAACATTAAAAAAAATTTGTAGTTGTAGCGCCGCGCCGCGGCGGGCAGAAAAAAAATTTATAAAAAAGGGGTGTGTAAGAAAAAAAGAACTGAAAAAAATAGTAGAAGAAGAAAGAAAGAAGTTTCCTTTTTTTCTTTTTCGTTATTTTCGAAACTCATTCGCAACTTTTTTGCTGTTTAAAAGAAGATTTAGTCAGGACAACTTATTTGCTGTTTTAAGGTTGTTCGGTGGTTTGCTACAAAGTCCTCACAGCTGCATTCTATCTCCCACTTTTAACTTCACAACGTTGTAAAAACGTTGCCAGGTGGTTGTTTCACTGTTCCATCGCTACCAAATTGCTGTTGAAAGTTCTGTAACAACGTTGCAACAACCCGTAAACAGCGATCTGGGTCTAAGCTTACATGACGAAATTAGATTGGAAGGGATTTTTTTATACTTACTAGGAATCTCAATCAACCATAGGCGCGCCGTGGCCTAAAATCTGGCAGGGCCCGAATGGCTCAGAACATACGACTTTTTCCGAAAGGCTCACATGCTTTTCATACAAGTTCGTCAAATGATTAGTCTTATACCACGTTTCCACTACACCTTAATCTCGCGATTAAGAGAACTAGATTAAGCACGCAGGGACAGGCCCGTGCGCAGGGAAGTATGATGGGGGGGGTTTTATCAACTTTCCCCCATACTAAATGTGATGACCTAAAAAAAAAAAAAAAAAAGGGGTCCTCACTTCCCTCTGACAATAGGCCAATGGGGGGGGGGGGGGGGGGTTAAAACCCCCCCCCCGTGCGCACGGGCCTGCGCAGGGACGTTATTTGTGGGGTGAGGGGGCATTTGCCACATTTGTTATGTATAGGTAATATAGGAAAATACCGAATTCCCCCCTCCCCCCACAAATGACGAGGCAGTGGAAACATGGCATTAGGCTACGACTTTGAAATGTTAATACGCTGTTTTTCTGCATAAGGATAAATTGTCTTTAAGAAAACCGATCGGAACATCATACTCGTTTGCTTGTGACCATGGATTTAATAGCGAAGTAGTTTAAAAAATGTTTGACATCTTACTTTTATTATGGCTTCCAGGGGACCATATTACCAACACATTATCTGAAATTGTTATATTGGAGGCGCTTATGCGCACGAAAATTTTCATATATCTTAGTTTCAAGTGCAACGCGGCTAAGTACACTAGTACGTGTAAGCGCATATAATTTGACACGGCCAAGTGCACATGTAAAACCTATTTTTACTTTCTTTTATAGCAAGCACAATTCGACCCATTAACCATTTCAGTAAATAGGGATTCCCCGAAAATCAGACGTTTTAGGCGTTGGTCGTCATGTTTAAATCGAATCACTCGTTGTCATTTCTAACACATGTGAGTTTATGCCATGTCCGTTTGCGAAATGAGAAAATTGTATTTTTTCCGGCTAATACGATAGCCTTTATACAACCATTGGACGATGGTATTATAATATTTGCACTTTTAAAGCACAGATATTAGGCGTGTTTTAATGCTCTCCAGAGTAAGATAGTACAGCATAAGTATACGTGAAACAACAACAACATCCAAGATAGTAAACCCACTAATTTTACTAGGTTACATATCCTACCCCGGAGAGAATGAAATGGTGTGAGCCTAGGATGAATTCGCTTTAATTCGCTTTACTCGTTTCGATTTTAATGGTTGGCAGCACAACAGAAATGCAACCGAACTGCAATTAAATAAAATCCGATGACAGTTATATTACCGTAAGTTTTGCAGCGAAGAAAGGACAAATATTTTTTTTAAATTTTTGGTAGAAATTAAAGTGAAATCAATAAGCAAGAAAAGAAAAGGTGAGTGATTGCAATGTTTGAATAAAATTTCAAACTTGACAGCGCAGGGCTGCCAAATCTTCCAATAAAATGTACTCCACATAATACCCTGGATCGTTTTTTTTCGCCTGGCGATTAGGTGCTCTACTCTGGAGAGCATTGAAACACACCTATTATCGACAACAAATATGAGACAATTCTGGCACTGGAATAAGGATTTCTCCAATGCTTTGGAAAATCTTTAGACGTCTAACGCCCGTTCCTACGATCGTCAGTTGCGTTTTAACTGGAACTTTAACTGACAGATTTTCATACAAAACTTCCAGTTAAAGTTCCGGTCAGAATTTAACTGACGAGAGAGATCTTGGTAGTTAGTTTCACCAACAATAATTAAAAATTGTTTTTGCAAAGCTGGATTTACTTACAAATCTTTGCAGGAATTCCATGATAACGAAGAGGAAATCATTGAATTTCCTGTACCCGAGGATCAAAAGAAATAGATAATATGTGTTTTATAAGGCTTGAAACCATAGAGGCCTAGCTCAAATAGAGCACATTTACAACACACTTGAATTAATACAATGAGAGTTGTCAGCACTTTACTTAGCACTTTGTCTCAAGAATGAAAAACCAAAAATCATCGTATTTCGTTTCGTTTCTGCTGGACATTAGACACACACCGGGACATGCACGACGAAAATCTGCCTTGATCAAAAAGTTCCCGGAATAACCACTGTGTGGCGCTATTATTGTTTCGATTTGAGTTCTGTTTTTTTATTAAGTTGGTACATCTGTCGTTGACATTCCTTCTAAATCTTAGCGTCATAGCTAGACATTTGCAAAAGTTACGTAGCCAAGAGTACATCTATCTCTGTATGTCCCTGCGATTTTTCCATTACTTCCTCTCGGCTGCTGAAACGCATTCCCCGTAGTGGTTTTTGAACAGAAAGAAGTCACAGGGAGCCAAATCATGTGAATTCGGTGGCTATTGGATGGTGTTTGTTGCTTTTTTCGTTAAAAAATTACGACTAACGATGGCACTGTGCGACGGTGCGTTATCATGGTGCAAGATCCACGAGTTTTCTGCCTACAATTCTGGTCTCTTTAGGCGAATTGCTTCACGCAAACGTCTCATAACGCCCAAATAATGCTCTTTGTTTACTGTCTGGCCTTCTGGCAAAAATTCATGATACACTACATCGTTGTAATCCATGAAAACCGTGAGCATTGCCTTCTTTGACTCACGACCACTTTTGAACCGCTCGTGTAGGTATATCGGATGTAGGTATATCGGCCGTATCTTTTCAACAATGAATAAAGAGATGCGAAACAGTCACGCACACAATAGATAACCTTATGGATTTTTTGCCTTTTGATATCTGTTGTCGACAAATTAAATGAAGAGATCGACAAGCTTTCCATGGTTTCCGCTCATAATTGTTTCGATTCGACATCTACCTTTATTTCCGATATCTAGCATTTATTTGAATGAAAGTATCGAACGAAAACTAGTCTATCTCTGTAAAAATTTGCAAGGAAAGTGCTTGCAGTAGGATTGGAAAGAATTATTTGTCTGGAAGGGGCCAGAATTATTTTTCTGGGGGGGGGGGGGGGGTCCAAGCTGGAGTCTGGGGGGGGGGGGGGTCCTGGCCCCTCCTGGCCCCCCTACGGCGCGCATATGCAATCAACACGTACTGGAAAATGCTTTTGGCATATTGCGAAAACGAGGTGGAAACACAAAACTGTTAACACCTTTCCACTTTTCTCGACCTTTTAAAAAATCGTTCAATGTGAAATACATGGATCATTTAAAAACTTCTGGGAATTGCGAGGCACTTGAACAGTTGCATGAGGATGAAGTTGCAATTTGCTCCAATGAGTCTACAAGAAGAGAGCAAGAAAATTGTATAACTTTAACAACTGAATCTTCACCAAGAGAGGTCAGTTATGATTTTCAAACTGAGAAAGATTACAAAACTATTTTATCTCAAGATTTATTAACAAGCAATGCCTTTTATTACTTCGGAGGGTACCTATTTAGGAAATATAAAATTCACCATAACTGCGAAGCACAAATCAATTCTGAAACAAGTTCTAGTACAGATTTATTAATTTCAAAGAATATGAAAACTGTAAGTTAGTTAGACCTCCCAAAAATTTCATGGATGCACTAGAAAAAATTGAAAATGAATTCGTACCTCATTTCAATAATTTAGTGACTGCTACTAATATAGAGTTTAAATTATTCGATATTCTAAAAAATATATTCCAATACGATTGTTGTAACAAGCAAGATAACAATTATGTCATAAAGCTGTATATAAGAGTAAGAATTTATTATATAATTAAGAATTACAACAAAGAAGTGAAACCTTTTGATACAAAAAACAAAGTTTTGAGTGTAATGCACTTATAAAATATTTGTTTTTATTTTCTTGTCACATTAATATGCTATGTATCTATTATTATGTTATAATACAAATATTTAAAAAAATATGATATTGTCTTTTAGTACACCCTGTGTAAAAGCAAATTGTGTTCCGTTCCTCGTCATGTTTTGTCTCTGTTTTATCATGCAACAATTGTTGCTATCTACTTCCCTCATCTAGTTAAATAAAAAACCAAGATCAAAATTTTTCCGAAAGATACTGCGTAGTGTCCAGTCTTGTTGAAGATAGTCTTTGGTATCAAGTCTCAGTCGAAGCAACAAATAAAATTCATAGCTCGATTGCAACATCACGATGATCATAAGATTGATCTTGTTCATTGCAGTGTTAAACTGCTCGGTTTTTGGCCTACGTCGGGGTAAGTAGTAGTTTCAGAAACTAACTCTAAATAAATAAAAAGTGCGTGAGAAGTGCCTGAAACTATTGACCACGATCATTGGTTATTAAAGTAATAACGAAAAAAATTTATTGAAAACGTAAGAGCTCGTTCTTTTAACGATATTAATATAAGCTACAATTTTTTCGTCCTTAAAATATTCAAAAAGAAAAGAATTTCGCAATTTATTTTTGTACGCTGTTTGTAATTACGTTCGATGAAAGAATAATAAAATTTATGTGATTTACCGTTCGTACCGCTCTGAGAAAACAGAAGTGATGTCCTGAAATTGTTTGTTTGATTTGAATGCTGATCACTTTTGTTTGATTAAGGGCCGTATTATTCACCTCGGATTATTTATAACTTCTGATTAAAAACCGGTTTTTCCTCAGAAAAAACCGGAATTACCCAGCAGCTATAAATAATCCGAAGTGAATAATACGGCCCTAAGCAGACCATTCCGTAAATTTTATACATTTTTACACTCTACTAGAACATAATATACATACATATATAAATTAAAGGTTGGCTTCGCAGTAATTATGCCAAAGCCGGTTTGACTAGATCATCGCGCGATTAACTAGCTGAATTATGGTGCGATTAAGGCCAAAATACACGATCATTCTTGCATGTCATGCATGCATGAATATTTGAATTTTTCATGCCATTATGCCATCATGGAGCCCCATACGCGAGAGATTTTCGAGAAAAATTCAAATATTCATGCATGCATGACATGCAAGAATGATAGTGTATGGTGGCCATAACACTCACCCATAAGGCTCGCCTCGAGGCGAGAAGCTACCCCCATCAGGCCATTGCAAACCAGTTCTCAATGTAATGCCGCAAGTACACACGCGCCTTCACTCGCATTGACCGATGCGAGTTAGTGCGAGGCGCGTGTGTAAAGGGCCAATTCGCGTTAGCTTGCGCATGAAATTGTGATGCGCGTACATTTGTCTCTCTGGCACTGTTTGGACGCGTTTCAAAGGGATACGCTTACAGCACTCGTGCCTTGCATTGCATGAAGACACTACCCAGCGGGAAAAAAGCCTCTGAAGTTTGCATTTCGTAAACATTCCTATTCAATGGATGGAAGAATTACCATACTTTTCATACTAATTTTTTTCTGTAAAGTTGAAGGAATGATTCTCTATACATTTTTCAGAATGCGAAGACATATTGCAATAGTCTTGCATAGAAATACAGTATTACATACAGTACATAATGCATTGCTCATATTCCCGCTGGGACCGAACTGAACCCTTGGTAGCCCCCACTAGAGTCACTGTATACTCACACACCCTTCTAGTAGGAGTTCGGCCGATAGCCCAAAATTGGACTAGAAGACCACTACATAACCTGAAAAAAGGTCGTTTTCGTGCAGCCAAACTTTTAAGTTTGGCTGCACGAAATTTCGGTGTATAGGTGCATAATATGTGTGCGCATAGTATGTGTGCATAGTATGTGTGCATAGTATGTGTGCATAGTATGTGTGCCCGAATTAAGGTTTTCTTTTGTAAATTTACGTACATTATCTATTTCTTTTATGGAAATCTCCTATTTTGTACCGAAAATTAGACTATTTCGAATTGATATGTGATATTCCCCCAATAAAATCAAAAAAATTTAAATTTACTGGTTTTCGACCTGAGCATGCATCGGCCAAACCTAAGGTAGGGTGAGTAGTGTGAGTGCGTATACAGGAACCTTAGCCCCCACCACTGCCAAAAACACTCGCATTGAACATTCGCTTCGATGGGACTCGCTTGTAGCACTCGCGCGTACCCTTTCCACACGCGCCTAGACATTCGCGCTAACTCGCATCGGTCAATGCGAGTGAAGGCGCGTGTGTACTTGCAGCATAAGACTCTTCCGACTGCCCGAGCTATTTCATTGATTGGTTTTTTGGTTGGGATAGAGGCTCGTCGCAAAAGCTGAGTGTAAATGCACCATTATTACAGTCACACGGTAATTGCAATTACTATGATGTTGATGTTGCTCAATGTTGTTATAATTGCGCATTGTCTTTCAGGTGAAGGATGTACGGTAGAACGAACATCACTACCGGGAGAGTGTAAAATTCTCGACGAGTGAACATCACTACCGTAAAGAAGGACGTAAAGAAGGACTTAAACCGAAATCGTCGAATTACTGAATGTGGTTTCGAAGGTCAAAATAAAATCGTGTGTTGTCCGAATGCGACAGTGAAAAAGGCAAGCACACGAGCTCCTGAAATCAATGAAAAATCACCAATAAGTCAGCAAAGTAAGTACAGACAATCCGCTCGAGTCTTTTGCTAAATCCGTTATTTTCCAGAGTGTAAAGAATACAGTGAAGCAGTGTATGAAACAATCACCGCAGTTCAATTGGTTGTGGATTCGGAACCTATCACAACTAAACTCGACAAATGTGGACACAAAGTTATTCCGCTGATTGTCGATGGCTACTTCGCTAAACCAAAAGAATTTCCACATATGGCTTTAGTTGGTTTTGGTGTCGGTGATATCGACGGAGCCATAGTGTGGGGTTGTGGCGGAACGCTTGTGAGCGAGCAGTTTGTCCTAACAGCCGGGCACTGCTTATAAAAATCTCTGTGAGTAAAGTGCTCATTATTAGTCGATTCACTTGATTTCAATTCCATATCCATTCCAGCAACGACGACGCGAAATATGTCCGTCTCGGAGAATTGAATATCTCCACCGAGGACGATGATGCTCGTACAGAAAACTTCAACGTAATGGAAATCATTAAGCATCCAGAATATTCATCGGAGTCCAAATACAATGACATTGGTATTTTGAAAATGGACCGGAAGGTCAAACTGAATCCATACATCAGACCAGCATGCCTACCGACATCATTCGATTCTCCCGAAAGTGGACTAATTGCTACAGGATGGGGTAATACCGCTTATGCCCGTAAAAGTTCCGATCATTTGCTAAAAGTAGCTCTAACTAAATTCAGTCATAACGAGTGTAACAAGTCAGATGCCTTGCTTTTCAATCGAGATGAGTTGATGCATGGAATTCGAAACGAAATACAAGTGTGTGCCGGATCCAGAAACGGAACTGGCGATACTTGCCAGGGCGATTCGGGCGGTCCATTGCAAGTTTATCATCCCTCCTTATACTGTATGTATACGATTGTTGGTATAACATCATTTGGTAAATTGTGCGGCCACATAAACCAGCCTGCTGTATATACTCGTGTATTCTCATATGTTGGCTGGATTGAGAAGGTCGTCTGGGGCAATCACTAATTATATATTCGGGTAGTATATTTTATAGAAACTAAGAATATCGAAAAAATATATGTATTAAGATTTAAGAAATGATGTATTTCCCAATATAATTCAAATTACATTTGTGTAAGTTGTAACTTAAAGGACCATTTTCGTTAAGAGAAGTATCGTTTTAGTTTTAGGAAGGAACGCAGTTCCGAGAGCCTATATCGATCCCTTGAGAACCTCGTGCGTTGTTAATCATCACTAAAACATCATATGAACTTGAACAGCTGTTCAACCTAAGAACTTCTAATTTGTCAAAGAAAAGAATGGCCATTTCATTCGCCTCCTAGCAACCCTCTAAACATTAACACAAAATGTGGATGATGCTCTCCTCAGAATACAGGCAAACGCATAGCGAGGTTTCCTAGTAAACCAAATCTTTTCATATTTCTCATTAATAAGTCCCTAGACCTCCCCCAACCTCCCCTTGGTCCAAATGATCCTAGAAAGTCTATAGCCAGCCCACCCCACATTGAATTGTCTTCGTCTCGTCACCTAAATTGCTTTACATATGATATCTGTATATTGATAAATACGTTCGATCTTGCAAAATCGCATTTGATTTTAGTTTCATGAACTTTAAGCGAGTATCTTCGATAGGAAAGCCATAATCCAGTTTGTATAGGGAAAATTCTGTAGTCTGAATTAACTTCGCAATGTCGACTCTTAATTTGTGTGATTCGTTATGGCATTTCGTATTACTGTCGCATCCAAATATGTATACGAAGTACGAAAACTATAGTAAGTGAATTATAGATCTAGTAGGCATTTACAGGGTACAAGTAAACATTCACATTGATAACCACAACACTTTTTCTATAATATTTAACAACTTAACTTAACTTAACAGTGATACATATTGGGTATAATTTCAAATCCAATGTTAACAATCGTAAATTCACCATGTTTGCTACTGGTATCTTAAAAATATAAATGTAATGAAAGGCCATGAATGTCTTATCTTCAAACTGATACACTTTATACCTATGCCATAATTAATTTATTTATTAATTAAAATATGGCTGGAGTTCTTATTTTCTGAGAAAAATGTTAATGATTTAAGCCGAATTCTTTCGGATCTGCATTTAGAGTATTAAAGGCCAAAATTAAGATTCTTCCTATTAATTTCGAAACGAAAAAACTAATCATTTCCAAACGATGTTATCAGTACTGATGTAGTTTTGGTATTTTGGTAGAGTATTTGCACAACACAAATGGGTTATAGGTACTAACAAAATAAAATAATGGTTCTGAAATTCAGGTCTTAGAATGATCTGTTCTTATGGGACAGTGATAGTGTCTCGAGAAAGCCGGAATTCAGTTTCACGGTACTCAATCTGGCCATTTTCAGAACTAAACCTAGATATACAACGGACTTTTTGTTCTGAATAATCGGTATTGTTATTCAAACCTCTTTTCGCGCTGTTAGACTTCCACAGAGTAAACAATATACGCTTTTAACAGTACGTTTTTAAAAATTAAATGAATAAACATCCTCACGGCTTCAATATGACTACAGCAACTGAGCCTCTTAAATACAAAAAGAGTGGGTTAGTTACACAGGTTCTTTAGCTACGAGTGTGTAGTCATATACTATGCATTAGCTATGAATGAATAATTCTGCGTTATTGGAAGAATAATTTTGCAAATAGACAAGATCAAGTCTCAGTCGATGTAACAAGTAAAAATCATTGCTCGATCGCAATATCAAGATGATCATAATATTGATTTTGTCTATTGCACTGTTAAACTGCTCGGTTTTTGGCCTACGTCGGGGTAAGTACATTTCATTCCGAAACTAGTTTTGAATGACTGAGAGAGAATAAATAAAAAGTGAGCTAGAAATGCCTGAAATTATTGTGAACGATCACTTGCCCTTAAGAATAATATGTGTTTAAAAATAAAACTTAGTTGCTCTAATGCAATTTATTCGACTTTAACAAATTCAAATTCTTTTTGATTAATTTTCGGAACGTACGGAATCCGAGGAACTTGAAGGCTCCTGAAGTTGGTAATATTGGGATTTGAACGCTGATCAATTAAATTGAAACTCGCTTTTGTTCGATTTAGCAGACCGGAAAGTAAATTCTTTACGTTTTTCATTCAAACTGGAACGTAATATGGAACTGAAGGCTAGCGTCGTAGTAATTATTCCTAAGCAGGTTTGACCAATGCGCAATTCAATTAGCTTGCATAATACTTTGAATAAGAGTCATTTTATGACCAGTCTCCATGAGTTTTCAATATTATATTCTATGAAAAATGCTATTATTTATATTTGCTCAAAGGATGAGTATGAGGTGGTTTTATTGTAATATTTGTGCATTATCTTTCAGGTCAAGGATGTACTATAGAACGGACCTCACGATCGGGTATATGTAAAATTCTCGACGACTGTCCTGCCGTAATTAAGGACCTAAACCGGAATCGACGAATTACTGAATGTGGTTTCGAAGGTCAAAATAAAGTCGTGTGTTGTCCGAAGGCGACAGTGAAAAAGGCAACCACACCAGCTCCTGAAATCAACGAAAACTCACCAATAAGTCAGCAAAGTAAGTTTAGACAATCTCCTTGAATCTTTTGCTAAATCCGTTGTTTTACAGAGTGTAAGGAATACAGTGAAACGGTCTTAGAAACTGGCTACGCAATTCCATTGATTCTGAATCCAGAACCAATTAAAACTGAAATCGACAAATGTGGAAACAATCACATTCCGCTGATTGTCGATGGCGTACAGGCTAAACCGAAAGAATTTCCACATATGGCTTTAGTTGGCTTTGGTGTCGAAGATATCGACGACGCCATAGTGTGGAATTGTGGCGGAACGCTTGTGAGTGAGCAGTTTGTCCTAACAGCCGGGCACTGTTTATATGATAAATCTCTGTGAGTATAAGTGATCACTATTAGTCGATTCTCTTGATTTCAATTCCATATCCATTGCAGCAACGACGACGCGAAATATATCCGTCTCGGTGAGTTGAATATCTCCAGCAAAGACGATGATGCTCGGCCAGAAGACTTCAACGTAATGGAAATCATTAAGCATCCAGAATATTCATCGGAGTCCAAATACAATGACATCGGTATTTTGAAAATGGACCGGAAGGTCAAACTGAATCCGTACATCAGGCCAGCATGCCTACCGACATCATTCAGATCTCCTGAAAGTGGACTAATTGCTACAGGATGGGGTAATACCGCTTATGCCCGTAAAAGTTCCAATCATTTGCTCAAAGTGGTTCTAACTAAATTCAGTCATAAAGAGTGCAACAAGTCAGATGCCTTGCTTTTCAATCGAGATGAGCTGATGCATGGAATTCAAAATAAAACACAAATGTGTGCCGGATCCAGAAACGGAACTGGCGATACTTGCCAGGGCGATTCGGGCGGTCCATTGCAAGTTTATCATCCCTCCTTATACTGTATGTATACGATTGTTGGTATAACATCGTTTGGTAAATTGTGCGGCCACATAAACCAGCCTGCTGTATATACTCGTGTATTCCCATATGTTCGCTGGATTGAGAAGGTCGTTTGGGGCAATCAATAATCAGATATTCGTATCTTTGATTTCTATTGTAGCAGTAAATCTGCAATAACATTTAAGTTTAATAGGTAAAGCCTCAGTTACAATGGTTCCGATCCAGGGACGTCATTTGAGAGGGGGCAGGGGGCATTTGCCTCCCCCCTGAATTTGATATTTTCATATATTATATATAACATATGGAGATTTATATATAAAAATACATACATTCATAACATCTTGCCCCCCCCCCCCCCCCTGGAAAAGACTGAAATGACGACCCTGTTTCGATCCGATCCGATCCGGAAAACGGAGAGTGTTGAGTTTCTCCATCCGACACACATCTAAAGGGAATTCCGGAAAGCCCAGTCACAATCATTCCGGTAATTAGCCGAGACACAAAACGGATGGGTAAAGTTGACCAACTTTCAACTTCTATCCGTTCCGACGCTAAGAGGTGAATTATTGAATTTTACCACCTGCTTCGCCACACTAAAAATCAAAATTACACCTCGATAGTGTCATTCTGATGCAAGTCGGAACGGAATCATTGTGACTAGAAATTGTTCCTTTCCGACGTTGCCGGATCGGATCGGAACCATTGTAACTGAGGCTTTATATAGTTAATTTACATATACATACTAAGAATGCTCAAAAGATATAACAGCAATTAAACAATTATCTACTTCCCAATATAATCTTGCAACAATTCAAATTACTTTTTTATACATACATTTATAGCTATATACCATAATTACAACAAGAGGGTACGGTTTCTATTTCATATTTGGACAGTTAAAAAATCGCACTTCACTTTGCAATTTATGAATAAATCTTTATTTTTAATGATTTTATTGATAATTTATTTGTCAAACAGGAGTTAATATGAATATAAAACTAAAAAAAAACAGATACAAAAATGTTATAGTGAAATATTCAAATGTATAGAAACTACCAAAGAATGCTAATTTAAAAATTGTTTAGTTCTTCTTCTGCATGAAAAAAGTTTCTGGCGCGAAACTCCAACATGAAAGCCCGACTGGCATCAATCGATGTCCTGGTTCGTACCAGAAATCTTCTGACGCCGAAAAAGAACAAAACAAATCTTAAAATTGTTAACTTACCACACTAACCTGTTTTCTTTTACGCTTTTTTAAATAAGTCTAGATAATGGAAAATAAATAAACAATTAAATCAAGTATAAGCTTGTGTACCAGTGGCGTGGCGTGATAATTCAACAAGGGGAAGCAATTGGTTAATATCCACAATTTTTTATTATTATTCTACCTATCAATTTACTGCATATTGATTGAACCTCCTCCATTAGCACCCAGCAGGGATCTAGGAGGCTATTTAGAACGTTGGTGTTTAGGTTGTCAGTCGCAGTCGCCTACACCTAGCTCATCATTAAACGCTTTCCGGACTTCTATCAAAAAAATTATAAAGTTTCGATCATAGTACCTATGTAAATATTGGCAGTTTTTTTTTTATTTTTACGTATTTTTTGGAATAGAAGAGTCAATAGAAATAAATAATAATAATAAAATAATTCTATCTCATTAACCCTAAAAGTTTTTCGGAATTCGTTAAAAATGTTTGCATCAAAGTTTTCTTCGATTCAATATAATAATAGAAATAAAAGTGAATTAAATATCTCATTAGACCCAAAATATAAAAATTCTTGAAAATGTTCACAACCTTTTTACACACCGTGAGGGGTTGGATATCGAAAAATTAGAAAAAAATATTTATGGTGCTTACATAAAGAGCTCGCAAAAGTAAAATTTATTTCGGCATCTTCAATATAAATATATAACGAAATCGTGGAAATGTGGAAAAATCCCTTTTCACGGACAATTGTTGTACTCAACCTCTATTCTAATAAAAATCAAGCTCCAACTTTCTTCTTCATAAGCCGTTTTTGAGATATTAAAAATCACCACCCTTATATTTTTTTCTAGGATACCTTTTTATTAGCTCTATGTAGTAATTTTTTTACCTTTCTATGGTTTGTAGTTTTTCAAAAATAAAAATGGATGTTATTTCCTTTCCACGCCCTCCCACCATCAGCCCCTTCACCAGTACCTCCAGAATTTGTTTTCCCAGTTAGAAGTGTACTGGACCTAGCTCCTGTAAAATTTCTAAGATCTTATATGGTACGGTTCATGAAATATAAAATTTAAATGTTTTAAAAATGGCCCCACTTTTGTGGTCTACCTCTCACATAATAAATTTTATATTCAATGAGCTTCTCCGCATATCCTATATACACAAACTAAATTATACCTTCCTGATTGATTCGAAAGATATTCTAATCCAAAGTTTTTTACTCCAACCCCTACTCACCACCTTCTGATTCAAAAATTTTAGTTCTTGATTAATCTGCTACCTATTATTTCTTAAAACAACTACAAGTTTCAATCTTCTGACATCAACCATTCAGAAGATACGTATTTTAGAATGTTTCAACCTCAGGTTTCAAGCACTCCGAAGACATTGCTTTCCCTCCACTCCCACACGCCACAAACCTTATCGTAAATCCTGAGATCTAAGAACTAAATTAAATATGTACAATTGAACTATTTACCACAATTCAAATTCAAAACTTCAATCAGAATTCAATTCCAATCCTACTCAGGTAGCACCAATTTCTGATCAGATCTCTGCTCGCTGCAAGCTTCTCCGTTGCAGCCAAGAAAGTGTTGTACGAAGTAGCACCCATGCAGATTGTGCAGAGATGCACATATCTCATTGCTTCCACCGAGGCTTCTACCATGCAGCGTGTGTGTGACGTCACAGTGAGTTTACTGCGAACTGATTTCAACGCTCATACATGCATTGCTTTTCCGCGGGGTGTTTTTCTGAGTTTCTTTTCGCTTGCCGTGGTGCTGCCAAGTCGGCTGTGTGCGATTTTTGCGTGTAGTTTTTTTCGAACTTTTATTTAGACTGTGAAAATGTGTGAAATAAAAATTTTTTTTTAGATTTTTCTGCGCGTGAACCATTTGATTACATGTACATTAGTAGTAATAGTTTGTGATTAGGCTTGTGTCTCTACAACAATGGTTGGAAACTTAAAGCTAACAATGGCTGTATTGAAATAAAATTAATTAGATTGGCTTGAAGGAAAAATGGTTAAGAAAAACGTATTTTAGATATACTATTTTTCAGCAAAGTGTAAGGGAAGCAATGCTTCCCTTGCTTCCATGGACGCCACGCCACTGTTGTGTACATCGCAGTAATTTAAGTAACAAAAGCGATGTCAATTTCTAAATTAAGCATCAATTTACCGAATTCATAAGAGTGCGAATTCCCCGAAAAACCCATCCATAATTAAAATTAATTAGGATTTACCCCGGTCTCTAAAAAAAGACTTTCTGTTTTTATTAAGAACAGATTTTTTTCAAAATGTGAAAGCATAGCGATAACATTTTTCTGAAAACTGTGTAACGTAAAAATATTACCGATCTGCGTCTTCGCGACGTATGCCCAAGCGCCAAAACTCGTCTCAATAGAATCAAAACTGTGATGATAACAAATCGAAACAATTGTGTTGTGAATGGAAAATGAAGCGCCAATTTCAAGAAATTATGATGACCCCATAACCCGAGCCCGAAGCTCACATAGCAGCTCAATGTCAGCTTAGCTGTAGCTCTTATTAACATCGTATCCTGTTCAAAATTCGTCAGTCGCGTTCGCATCGCGAATACATCGCGTAATTCAAAACGCTTGAAGTGTCTTGAGACTTGGACTCATCTCTCCGTTGAAGTAACTACCAGACGTCTTCATCTCGATCAGATCTCAAGATGATACTCAGAATTATTCTATTCGGTGCAGTTCTAAGCTGTTCAGTTTTTGCACAATATTCTGGTAAGTAGAATTAGAACAACAGATTTGGTGTTGAAAGTAACTTACATAACGTAAATATCAAGTACAAAAAATGTAGTGGTTTCGGTAGTAATTATTTATAAGTGCGCTAGTACATTACATACTGAAGAAAGTAGCTATTGAAGCCGGTTTGACGAGTTCACTACATTAGCATTCAAATGAAGCAACATTCTTGTCATCTCTAGTTTGTTTATTTAATAAAATAAATGAATGGAGGTTTACCTGTATGAGAAATCCACGGTCATAGCTGTGATTAAGTAAAAAGTGTTCAATGTAATCTGTAATGTAGATGTGTAATCATTATGATAAGTATGATTTTTTTAGTAAATGAGTATCGTCTTTCAGGTGAAGGATGTACGGTTGAACGAACATCACTACCAGGCGTTTGTAAAAATATTTACGAGTGCCCTGCGATAATGCAGGGTATAAGGCAACATCGTAGATATACTCGATGCGGTTTCGAAGGAAGCAATGAAATTGTTTGCTGTCCGGAAGCAATTATGAAACCTCCAGTCACTCCACCCCCTGAAATCAATGAAAACTCACCAATAAGCCAACAAAGTAAGTTCATTCAATCCGGCTGTCTTTTTCTAAGTTCCGTCTCTTTGCAGAGTGTAAGGAATACAGTGAGGCAGTCTACGATTATCTTTACGCGATTACCTTGACAACGGATCAGGAACCTATCCAGATTAAAGTCGACAAATGTGGACACAAAGTCGTTCCGTTAGTCGTCGGCGGTGAAGAAGCAAAACCGAAAGAATTTCCACATATGGCTCTGGTCGGCTTCGATCTCGGTAATAATGTGGCATCATGGTCTTGCGCTGGAACGCTACTAAGCGACCAGTATGTTTTAACTGCCGGTCACTGTTTACGTACTCAAACTCTGTAAGTATACAAGTACAATCAATCAATTCATTTTGGTTCCAATTCACTTAATTTTCAGTGGCGATCCGAAATTCATTCGTCTCGGCGAATTGAACGTCGCTAGAACAGATGATGATGCTCGTCCGGAAGACTTTAATATTACGGAAATCATCAAACATCCCGAATATAATCGTGGTTCGAAATACAACGACATCGGTTTATTGAAAATGGATAGGAAAGTCAAACTGCAGCCGTACATCAGGCCAGCATGCCTACCGACATCGTTCGATGGTCCTGAAAAAGAAGCAATTGCTACTGGCTGGGGACATACCGAACATGCCGGTAGAGGTTCGGATCATTTACTGAAGGTTACTCTTACGAAATATAGTCATAGCGAATGTAATCAGTCGTATTCGCATGTTACGAGACTGACGAATGGAATTCGAGACGAAATACAAATTTGTGCCGGATCGAGAACCGAACATCGCGATACTTGTCAGGGAGATTCGGGCGGTCCATTGCAAGTTTTCCATCCATTCATACATTGCATGTACACGATTATTGGCGTTACGTCGTTCGGAATCATGTGCGGCAACATTAATCAGCCCGGTGTTTACACGCGCGTGTTTCCCTACGTCGACTGGATTGAAAAGGTCGTTTGGGGCAATTAATTACAGATTTTAGTATAGAAACATGCAGTGACTTCATTCGATATACATTTAAATTAACACTTTAAAAAAATAAAATATGAGCCGTTGTATTTGAAAGTGGAATAAGTCCATTTTGAAAAAAATATTTTTTGTGACATTGTAACAATTTTCTATACAACACGAAGCAACTTTCTGAGAATCTGTTGATGCAATTGTTCCATCACAGTTTTGACAAATACCACTAAATTTTTCTGAAAGATGGCATAAATATTATTAAACATGTTAAAACGTAAACCGTTAAGCATGTCGACTTAAAAACGAAATGGACTTATTCCACTTTCAAAATCAACGGCTCATATAACAAATTATGCAATAGCTGTATTTGATTGTTGAAACTATTTAACCAATTTTTATATAAGCTACAATGTATTCGTCCTTAAAATATTCAAATTATATTTGGTTATTGGTCGCGTACGTGTTAGTACTCTGCTTGTTTGTGATAACGATTGATGAATGATTAATAAAATTTATTTGTTATTTACCGTTTGTATCGTATGAGTTTCAATTCAGACTATTCAGTTTCCGTGTCGATTTCAATACTGTCTCTATCAACATT
This sequence comes from Beris chalybata, assembly GCA_949128065.1. Taxonomy (NCBI): domain Eukaryota; kingdom Metazoa; phylum Arthropoda; class Insecta; order Diptera; family Stratiomyidae; genus Beris; species Beris chalybata. The sequence goes on along the minus strand of OX421894.1, from coordinate 1,413,392 downwards.
AAACTAGACAAATATCAATCCAAATCATTGAAGTCGGCTTTGTACTGCGTAGAAATAAGCAAGAATTTTACCAGTTAGCTTCGTGGTAGCGGTGTATCTTTTCATCATCTCGAGACAAATTCCACTTTACACATACTATATAGTATGTGCCGTCTTTTTCACTCCTCGTTAACGATACCAGATAGTTACTACTAAATTACCTGGAATACTACCAGTGAATATATTTGTTACGACTTTTAAATTAACCAAGCACACCTATTAGAGAATCTTTTGGAGCAAAACACCAAATAAAACTATTTTGAAGCCGGATGGCGAGAGTAGGATAGTGAATTTAATTACCGCATTCTTGCAGAGGGACTGTGACGAACCGGATTGATTGACCGTCACATTCATCTCATTCAAATCTCTTAGAAAAGGTTTGATCATTGATGATATACAAGCTGTGAATGTCAGCAGTTATTTTCAAATATTAATAAACCCTGTGTAGATGTCTCCTTGCTTGCTGTACTGCTGTAAATATAGTAGTATGCATGTACTTGCACGACCATACAACTCAACTTCGTTTTAAATTGCATGGGTCAAACGGGTCATTGTCGTGTTTAATATTTGTTCGACTCTTATCTTATTAGCATCGTAATCTGTTCAAAACTAACGCATAAGTAATTTAATCATTAAAATTTTCCCAGAAAACCCGGTCTCTAAAAATAGACTCTATTTTTATTGGACACCGTTTTTTTTCAAAATTGTGAAAGTATAGCGATAATTTTTTTTTCCGAAAACAGTGTAACGTAAAAGTAATAAATAGTAACGCCCTCGGGGAGGCGTCTCAATCTAATCAGCGGTGATAACAAATCGAAGGAATTGTAGGGGGAATGGAAAATGAATTTCAAGAAATTATGATGACCCCATAACCCGAGCCCCAAGCTTAACTGTATCTCTTGCTTTTATTAATACCGAAACCTGTTCAAAATTCGCCAGTCGCGTTGCGAATACCCATCGGACGATTAAACACGGTTGAAATAGTCGTCTCGTGACTAGAGTTATATTATCTCTCCGTTGAAGTAACTAGCAGACGTCTTTGCTCGACCAGATCTCAAAATGATCCTCAGATTCATTCTATTTGGTGCAGTTTTAAGTTGTTTGGTCCTTGGTCAATATTCCGGTAAGTAGTGGTGAAATTTCTCAAAAGAATTTTATTCGTGCACAATAGTTTTGATATTGAAAGTAACTTACATAACGTAAATGTTAATTACATATTCAAAAAAATGTAAGGTGGTATCGGTAATAATTATTTATAAGTGCGCTAGTACATTACATACATGAAGAAAGTGGGAATTGAAGCCGGTTTGACGAGTTTACTACATTAGAATTGGAATGAAGCAACGTTCTTGTCGTCTCTTGTTTGTTTATTTAAAAAAAACATAAAAGAATGAAGGTTTACCTGTATGAAAAACCCACGATCATAACTGTGATTAAGCGAAGAGTGTTCAATGTAATCTGTAAAGTAGATGTGTAACTATTATGATAAATATGATTTTTTTAATAAATGAGTATTGTCTTTCAGGTGAAGAATGTACGGTCGAACGAACATCACTACCAGGCGTTTGTAAAACTATTTACGACTGCCCTGCCGTAATCAAGGCTATAAGGCAACGTCGTAGATATACTCGATGCGGTTTTGAAGGAAGAAATGAAATTGTTTGCTGTCCGAAAGAAATTGTGAAAGCTCCAGTTACTCCACCCCCTGAAATCAATGAAAACTCTCCAATAAGCCAACAAAGTAAGTTCATTCAATCCGGCTGTCTTTTGCTAAGTCCCGTCTCTTTGCAGAGTGTAAGGAATACAGTGATGCGGTCTACGATTACATTTACTCGATTACCTTAACAACGGATCAGGAACCTACCAAGATTAAAATCGACAAATGTGGACACAAAGTCGTTCCGTTAGTCGTCGGCGGTGAAGAAGCAAAACCGAGAGAATTTCCACATATGGCTCTGGTCGGCTTCGATCTCGGTAACAATGAGGTATCATGGTCTTGCGCCGGAACGCTGATAAGCGACCAATATGTTTTAACAGCCGGTCACTGCTTACATGCTCGAACTCTGTAAGTATATATACGTCCACTCTCAATCAATTCTCTTTGGTTCTATTTCCCTTAATTTTCAGTGGCGATCCCAAATTTATTCGTCTCGGCGACCTGAATATCGCTAGAACAGATGACGATGCTCGTCCAGAAGACTTTAATATAACGGAAATCATCAAACATCCCGAATATAAACGCAATTCGAAATACAACGATATCGGTCTATTCAAAATGGATCGGAAAGTTAAACTGCATCCGTACATCAGGCCAGCATGCCTACCAACTTTATTTGATGGTCCTGAAAAAGAAGCAATTGCTACTGGCTGGGGACATACCGAACATGCCGGTTCAGGTTCCGATCATTTACTGAAAGTTACTCTTACGAAATATAGTCATAGCGAGTGTAATGAGTCGTATGCTCATACTATCAATCGACAACTGTCGAACGGAATTCGAGACGAAACACAAATTTGTGCCGGATCGAGAACCGAACATCGCGACACTTGTCAGGGAGATTCGGGAGGTCCATTGCAAGTTTTTCATCCATTCATACATTGCATGTACACTATTATTGGAGTTACATCGTTCGGAATCTTGTGTGGTAACATTAATCAGCCCGGTGTTTATACGCGCGTATTTCCCTACGTCGACTGGATTGAGAAGGTCGTTTGGGACAATTAGTTACAGGTTTTAGTTATTTAGTTATAATGTTTTTAACGACGTCATTGAATATAGATTTACAATAACACTTTAAAAGAGTATATAAAATTTAGCTCAGCTTGGCCTACATCGTAAGTTGTACGTACATTTCATTCCAAAGCTAACTCGCAGAGATGGAAACCCACAAATTAACGTGCACAAAAATTTGCCGTTACGAGATAGTAATAAAGAAAAAATCCTATTCAGAAAAACAATTTAAGTGCTAGTTCATTAATTGATTTTTGTATAAGCTACAATTTATTCGTTCTTAAAATATTCAAATTCTATTTGATTATTTTTCGTTTACGTGTGTTTAGAGTACATTCTTTGTTGGTGATAGCGATAAATAAAAGATTAATAATTTTTTTTTTTTTGGTATTAACTGTTCGTATCGTATGAGTTTCAATTCCAACTAATCGGTTTATCGATTATACTATCACCAATAAACTAGACTAACATTCAGACACAACATGACGATGTCCCAGAGCATAGCCAATCCTCTGTCTTGGACATTACTGTTACAACTAGTGTTGTACATTCCATTATTTAAAGCAATTTATAATTTTTGTTTCATTGTAAGTCAATATAAGTCACTGATTAAAGTTCATTCAAGCAAGGTTTTTTTTGTTAATAGAATTGTTTCTTGAACATATTACTGTAATAGATTTGGTTCGATTTAGTAAAACCGGAAAAGAATAGTACAAGCTATTTGTTCCATAAATTATCAAATCTGAAAATTTCTTACATATTCAAACAATAAAGCAGTGTCGTTGCCGCTTTTTCGTGTTATAAGTGTGGAAACAATGTTCAACTGCCAGAAATTTCATGTTTAGTAATATTTTGTATTTTTTAAAAGAGTTTGTGCAGTTCGACTCTTATCGTATTAGCATCGTAACCTGTTCAACACTTACCATACCAGTCGCGTCTCGAATAACAATCTTAAACACAGTTGGAATATTCGTCTTAGGACTAGAGTAGATCATATCTCTATTGAAGTAACTAGCAGACATCTTTGCTCGAGATCTCAAAATGATCCTCAGATTCATTCTATTCGGTGCAGTTTTAAGTTGTTCGGTTATTGGCCAACGTTCCGGTAAGTAGTGCTAGACTTTTAAACAATTATTATTTTTTTATCGTGCATTCTTGTTGTTCAGAGTAACTTACATAACGTAAATATTAGTCGCATGTTTAAAAAAAATTAAAGGTCATATTGGTTATTATTTATAAGTGCGCTGGTAAATTTCATTCCAAAAAAAAGTTGTGATTAAAGCCGGTTTGACGAGTTCACAACAGGCTAAAATTAGCATTCTGAAGACGAATTGTTTTTATAGTCTCATGTTTGTTTATTTAATAAAAATATAAATGAGGGAAGGTTTACCAGTATGAGAATTCCACGGTCATGACTGTGATTTAGCAAAGAGCGTTGGATTTTATCTGTAAAGTAAATATGTAATTACTATTTTAATTTTTAGTAATTGTGTATTGTCTTTCAGGTGAAGGATGTACGGTCGAACGATCATCATTACGAGGCGTCTGTACAAATATTTATGAGTGTCCTGCTATAATGAATGATATAAGGCGACGTCGAAGATATACTCGATGCGGCTTCGAAGGACGAAATGAAATTGTTTGCTGTCCGGAAGCAATTATGCAAGTTCCAGTCACACGACCCCCTGAAATCAATAAAAACTCTCCAATAAGCCAGCAAAGTATACGTTCAAAACTGATCGACGCTCCCTTTCCCTCGCTAATTTCTTAACTAACTTTACAGAGTGCAAGGAATACAGTGATGCGGTCTACGATTATATTTACGCGATTACCTTAACAACGGATCAGGAACCTACCCAGATTAAAATCGACCAATGTGGACACAAAGTCGCTCCGTTAGTTGTCGGCGGCGAAGAAGCAAAACCGAAAGAATTTCCACATATGGCTCTGGTCGGCTTCGATCACGGTAACAATACGGCAACGTGGTCTTGCGCCGGAACGCTGATAAGCGACCAGTATGTTTTAACTGCCGGTCACTGTTTACATGTTCGAAACGCGTAAGTACACACGCCCGCTCTCAACCAATTAAACTTGTTTCTATTTCACTTCCTTTTCAGTGGCGGTCCGAAATTCATTCGTCTGGGCGAATTGAATGTCGCTAGAACAGATGACGATGCTCGTCCGGAAAACTTTAACGTAACGAAAATCATCAAATATCCCGAATATAAAAGCAATTCGAAATACAACGACATCGCTCTATTGAAAATGGATCGGAAAGTTAAACTGCATCCGTACATCAGGCCAGCATGCCTACCGACTTTATTTGATGGTCCTGAAAAAGAAGCAATTGCTACTGGCTGGGGACATACAGAGCATGGTGGTTCAGGTTCCGATCATTTACTGAAGGTTACTCTTACGAAATATGGTCATAGCGAATGTAATCAGTTGAATTCGCTTGTTGCGAAACTGGCGAATGGAATTCGAGATGAAACACAAATTTGTGCCGGATCGAGAACCGAACATCGCGATACTTGTCAGGGAGATTCGGGAGGTCCATTGCAAGTTTTTCATCCATTTATACATTGCATGTACACGATTATTGGCGTTACGTCGTTCGGAATAGGGTGCGGCAACATTAATCAGCCCGGTGTTTATACGCGTGTGTTTCCCTACGTCGACTGGATTGAAAAGGTTGTTTGGGGCAATTAGTTCATCAGATTTAAGTGTAGAAAGTTGTAGCGACTTTTTCATTTGAAATATATTTACAATAACAATAAACAAAAGTGATAGAATTTAACAATAACTGCATTTGATTGTTGCAATTAGCTACCCAATTCCTTTTGGGCTTTTTGCCAATTCGCCACCATCGATGAAACTTCCTGCATTTTCGACCCCAACCCGGGCACTTTGACCTTTTTCCGTTTTTTAAGTTTCTTTGGCACTACTTCTTCGCCAGTTCGTTTTGTTCCATCATTTGATTTATCCTGAGACTCCATTTCGACAGGTGTTGGTGTAGATGCACCCGGCTCTAAGGTAGCCAGATCCGAGTAAAATGAAACCAATTCATCAGAGATATCATTCGGTCGACTAGAAAGATCTGCTACGGCCTCCACCTGATCGGGCTGTGAGAGAAGATAGAAAAAAAAAAACATGTAGCCGAACATTGTTTAATTCTCACATACTTTAATATCAAGTTTTGAGTCAGGCTGTTTCAATATCAAAGAAAATGCTTCACTTTGTTTCAAGACTGAACTGAATATGACCAGAACACGCGAAGCATTAATAGCGATGGATGATTTTAATTTTTACGCGGAGTAACGACAAGTTAACTCAAGGCAAATATATTCGCCATCAAATTATATTTTTGAAACCGCCACCGAAACAACCGTTTTAAGAGACAGACTATATTTTATACTCTCATATTTTTTGCCTCATTCCTCTAGCCAACAAAAATGGATTCGGGACTAAATACTACTTCTTTAATATCTTGCTAACAATTACCTTGGTAGTGGAAACATCCTGATCCCATGTTATCGCGTGTCCTGCAAATAAAAAATAAAATCAGTTTAGAAAGCTGACAATATAATTGAGATAATTCGTGGAAAACTTACCGCTGATTATTGGTGGTGACGGTGGAGGTGGCGTTGTACTGATATCCATTTCATCATCTGCACGAATTACTTCAGGCTCAAATGTTGAGGTCATCAGATTCAGATTTTCCTCTTCTTGCTCGTTATCGTACGGAAAATCCCATTGCATTGTGTTTGTCGTTAAATTTTTGTAGCAATATTGAGAGTTCTCTCTACAATTACGGAAAAGAAATAAAACCGTACAGTCTATGAACAATAAATTTGTTTGTTTTAAATTGAATATTGAGTATGTTTCTAATTTTGTTCAATTGTTTCTTATTGTCGTCAGTTGGTTTATACCAGCTGGAGATTCAGCCGCATCACTTCTCATCACCTTTAACAGACATAAAATCAAAGTGTAGAAAATTCTCAGACTAAATTTTCTTTTAATTACAAGAAGAAAAAAAATTTTTAAGATATAATGCTACTTACCAAGGTCAGCCGTACTATTTTAGAATAAATACCATCCATCTCGTCTCCGTTAATTTCTACTTAAATATTTTAAGAAATCTGTAAAGTAACTAATCGTGGACTGAACCACAACTAAAATTCGAAATAGAAAAACATTCGAGCAAAATAAATTCGAGTTCAGTTGTCGGTCGATTCCTGGCAGTTTCATGTGCTTAAATTTTTTTGCAACGAACTCTTTCAGTAATTTGAATTTAAATTAATTTAAACGTTTACAAGTTTTCAAGTGAAACATTGAAATTTATTAAAAAAGTTATTAATGTTTGTAATAATAGTAATTTGTTTTTATAGTACAGAGCACAATAGTAATTGTAATGGCTTAAAATTAGAATGAAAAGAAGCTCGCTGAAGGTATCACGAGCATTCTTAGCTACTTTGAAGCATAAATAAATAGAAACAGATGCGTACCTATCCCATTTGCATTCCCAGCCGTCGGGTGCCGCGTGCTGTTCCAAAGTAAGAAGATCGTCACAGGTGGTTTTAAGCCATTTAAAAAAGTAGTCAGAGTCTAGGCATGAAGCTCGGAAAGCTGCTTGTAAGGTCTGCGAATGGATAGCGAAAAATACCACAAGACCGATATAAAAACAATCGATTGCACCACTTTCTAATAAAACATACCTCCAATTGTATGCTCATAATTTGTACGGCCGATACATCAGGTTTGCCGACTGATAGAAATTTTACCTTACCACTTATCACATCACATAAATCATCGATTTCTGTTTTACATTCGGGCCGAGTATCTTCTTTCTTATCACTGCTACTCAATTCGAAAGATTCAGATCGTGGTGATAGGTCCTTTAGACCGTGCGTACGTTCTTCACTGGATGATAGCACGTTTTCAAATTCGACATGGCTTTTCTTAAAGCCAATATATTTCTGTTTCGAACTCGTACTAGCAGTTGCGCCATTCGACTTGGAATCCGTATATCCTAATCCTGCTCGTTGCTTTTCCTGGTTTCTTTGTCCCTCAGCCGATTTCGGCTTGAACTCAATGCGACGCTTTCGTTGGAATGTTTTCTCATCGAAATTTTGTTCTTTAACTTCGGCTGTCGGTGCCGTAAGAGCACCGTCAGCTTCTGCCAGTTCTTTTTCTAATTCTTCTTTGAATTTGTTCAATTCTTCATCCATTGCGCTATCGTTCGTGTTTCCACCCGTTATGATACTCGCAAACGAATTAGCGTTTATATTTAATGGTGGAACTTTGGGCGGACTGTCGTCACAAACAATTGGATGTTTAATATCCGCATCGATCGTTATCGTTTCACCTATTGCTCCACTTTTGTTTTTCCTTAAGCCAATTACTTGTCGTTGACTGTTTTCAGCATTACCGCCATCCGAATCGTCTGTTGCGTACGCTGCTACCAAATTAACCTGCTAAATAGATTCCAATCCTTTATCTTTACGACCATACTTTACATGATTTAAATTTGTGTCAACTAATAATTCAGACGTTCGCGAATCGCACAAATAAATGCTACACTTTTTCTGTACTTAACATAAACAGTTAAAATACTAAACGTAGAAAATTGCAACTCTAGCAAACGAATTTCATCATAAATAAGCTATGATCTCAGCTTGAAAACTACGCCATCATGTTCACTCAACTATGAGATTAGAAGAGTTGCAACCACCCCTATGAGATGACAACACATTTCTGTTCGCTCCTCTTCTCTCTCTAGTATTACGTGAAATCAGTACGAGAATCTCATCATTGATCGTTACAGTTCTTAATTCGAATAAAGTAAAAAAAAATCAGCCACAACAAACCTGTACGGTCTTCTCTTCCCCTTCTTCATCGTCCGAACTGGAACCATATGTCGAGATAAGCTCAATTTTTCTAAAAGGAAACCAAAAATGTAAAAGGTCGAAGCGCGCTAAAACACCATTGCATACTCATCATCGTCACTGTTGCTTTGTAAATGCTTTGGAAGAGTTTTCTTTACAGGTTTTTTTGGCGGTAATTTCCTTCCCAATCTTTGCTTTGCCGGCGTTAAGGAGGAGGACGCTTTAGTAGAAATGGGTAATTCAGCTGAATCCTGTTTCTTTTCTTTAAAATTCGCCGGTTTCTCCCACGACACGAACCTGGTAACTTCATTTACATAGTACGGTGTCTGGGCATCGTCACTATAGCCAATACTCCAGCTATCTTCTGGCAATACAGTGCACGCCGTTTTCATGTACTTCAAATATTCGACATATTCGGCAGGTTTATCCCAGGTAACTTCCTTTGTATCAGTATTCCAATAGTACGGATGCCCGGTGGATTTATCTAAGCATTCGGTCCAATCTGCGTGGAAATAAAGAATTTTAGATTATTTTACAGTATTGCAGAAATTTATATGTTCGGCGGTTACATGTTGTAGGTTGTCGTTTGCTCAGATTTTGAGTAGTCGATTCACTTTCGTTGACGAATGATTTTGTACAATTAATTGTTGCAGCTGATGCTTTCGATTGACCTTCATCGTCATTGTCACTGTCTGACATATATTGGCCTAGTAGTGTTGAAAGACTGTTTGCTGTTTTCGGCATGTTGTCTAAGAAAATAAAACAACAAAATAAAAAATTCAGCTCAAACATTTGCTGCGGATGTGTTTCAGTTGTTGTACTCAAGCTATCTACGCAGAACTGTGTTTACCGGAAGATCGCCTAGATGAAATGCAGTCACTGAAGACGACAAGACGCCGTTTTTGTATAAAGAACTTTGTAAAATTATGAAATTGAACGTTTTTGCACGGAGCGTTTGATGCCAGGAGGCAGGGAAATGCAAATAGTGGCCTAAAGTATTAAAATGTTTGATGTTTTTTGTGTTCAAGACCGGAGTGTAACATAAATGTGAGAAGATACTAATAGTAGCACAATGTTTATTGCTGGTCCTTTTGCTTTGAATCGACCGGCTTCAAAACAGATGCTGCTCGTCATCTCCAGTACATATACCTGCAGACCTGACAAGTCCATTACATACAATTTCAATTTCGGGTCTTGATCCAATACATTTAGAATCTTATCAAAATCAGTTCGCATGATAAGTACAACGATGACCGTACACAAACCGCTTTGAACAAACTCTTCTCTCAAATCACGAAATAAACTTCGCGGACAAACCGTTCCTTTGTCGGACACAGTAACGGATAACGGTATTACGCTTGATAAGAAGCTATCTTTCGCCAACCATACAAACAACGCATATTTTAATCTTTCAAAATCTACCCCTATGAACAGGAAATTCGGTCTAGCTAGCAAAGAAAAATTATTTTATTAGATCATTAGATTTTCTTCAAGGTTTTGCTTGCCGCACTGGTTAGAGCTATTGATCGGAAGGTTTTGGGATATTTGTTTGAACTACATTAATAAATGGGAGAACTCAGTGCTATTTCAGCCAAGGGCAGTGTTTCTTTGGTTATTTATGGCAGAACTACGAGGAGCTGAGCTGCCTTTATTGTTTTTAGATCATCTCCTCTTACACCATCGATACCAATGGCTATGCTGGATTTCAGTATTTTATTGTATTCTGTTGGGAAAAGAAACATTGCATTTGATACCAAATTTATCAGCATAGCTATAAGTTTTATCCTCTACTAAACGCCAATCGAAATGTGTTTACTTTAATAATTCCCGATTTAATCGAGATTTCTAATTAGTCAGACTAACGGTTCCAACTCTTTAATTCCGCTTTTACTTTTGAAATGTATTTTTTCTTGTCGTATTTATCGATTTACACATCTGTGGCAGAGATCCTTTGCTGATTTTTCGACAGACTGACCATGAGCCTTCACCACTTCTAATTTATTAACTAAAACTTTGGCAACTTCATCTTACAACAGACTTATTATTTCAATACACCATTTCAAAGTTGAGATACCTTGAGTTTTTTACGAAGAATGCGGTCCATTCGGCAAACATATTGTACCCACGACTATCTTTAAATTCCGTAGGCAACTTCGCATCAAAAATAAAACGTGAACCCTAGTATCCGCTTTGTTGTCTGTAACATTGGGTTTAATGAGCTTCGATTTAACTTTAATAATATTAGTACAGAACCAGCGGCAAATCATTCCTCAGGCATAAAATACTGAAGGCCGCACAGTCTCCAACACAAACTTAACAATCGAATGTATTGAAAATTCAGAAAAATTTCCAAACGATTTCTTATACTCACTCATTACGGCTGTTTTCTTAGTGATTCTGTTCCATAAGAAATTAGAATTAGAACTGGAGGAAATATTTTTCACCAACTCATCAATTAAAGAAGACGAAGCGTAAACAAATGTCCGACGATAACGAATGACAGCCACCTCGCGCTCGCTCCGAAAAACCTTTGACAGTGACAATACGAAACAGGGAAATTTAAGATCCCAGTTTAAACGTAGACGTACCAGCCATCTTATGGAATTTCTTATAACTACAGTTCATTGTAAAACATAAAACAAAACCATGAACAAAACACTTGGTCTGTTCTATTTGACGGGTGTAGTGTACACTAGAGTCACTGTATAAGAACTAACACAAACATCCAATATCTTGAGTACGGACAATGTGTGTTGCATTTGAAACCAGTAAATTTGAAATTTTTTTGCAGTTGTCCGATTTTTCATTTTTATCTCCACTAAAGTGGATAAACGCTGTATTTAGTTGACATTTCATGAGAGATATGTATCTCGATTCCGTGAAACGTTAATCAAAATCCATCTGCTACACGTATACACACTAAAACTATGCCATTTAAGAAACCTGCGAACTTTGGAGTTCGCAGGGTTCAAGAGTACTAAAAAGGTACCAAAAGTGGTCATTGTCCGTACTCAAGATAGTGGATGTTTGTGTTAGTTCTTATACAGTGACTCTAGTGTACACCTTCTACACTTTTTGCACTGGCTCTCGAGCTAGTGCAGGAAAGTGTAAAAGGGAGTGGTGGGGAAGGAACACTAACACTATTTGAGGTTGAGTTTGTGTCATTGATTTGACGTCAAAGGCTGTTTAGAAAATCGAGTGCAAGAAAGTGCAACTTACACCGGGCAAAAGGAACAAACCTATAAACTTCAACTTTAATCTTTTTAACGTGCTGCTCAAGTAAAACAAAATGGTAACCTCTGTAGGTGCACAGCGAAATCAGCCGTTGAAGTTGGTTTTCAGATTTTCTCATTAACCTAATACCCGAAAGACGCTCGTTTTATTAGCTTTTTATTGTGCAAGCATTCACTCACTTACCTATGATGGCGCTACAGTCTAAATCAGCTTGGCTGTCTGTATGTATCAGCTCCAGCCTCCTCGGTCCTCCCAGCACTTTCCGTGGTTTTCCAACCGGTGTTTGTCCATAATCTTTTCCCTTTAGTGTGCATTTCGGGATTCTTCCGTCATCCATCCACTCCACATGACCAGCTCATTGTAGCTTTTTAATTTTACGAGGATCCATACTTCCGGATTGTCCGGATTCACATTCTTTTATGTGTTATGTGATTTAAAAAAAGTTGTGAAGTAGTTACACTACACAACTTTCTATACCCTCTCAGCTTTCTGAAGATTTCACAGCAAACATCGAGCATTTGAATCTTGCACTTCTGGTTTGGGTTTTCTTGGACGTAATCTGTCTGATAACGGTATCTTGGCAAAACATCCAATTACTTTAATTTTATTCCACAAGGTGGCCTTACGTTCGCTTTCGCATTGTCCGCCGCCATATTGCCAAACTTCGCCGCGCTTATATCCGAGCTGTCAGTGATCCGAGTCAAAAAATTTTGAGCTGTTTTGATTTGGTTCTGCCGTCGAATCTCAGGTTTCGGATAGAATATGTAAAATTTATTTACTTGCATCCGGTCCTAACTTCAATTACTTATAGAACGACGATACTAAGCAATCAGTCATAATGAGTAAGTACAAATCACCTGTATTATTTTGACGAACTTTCGCTGAATTGTTGGGTAAATTTTTAAAATCGAGCACTAGCGAAAAAAGGATGAAAAACATTTTTCGTATTTTTGAAACACTTTATAAACTAAACTTTGATATGTTTTCGTTTGTGGTCAACACAAATATTTGGCATTTTCAACCTATAACTACCAAAAAAAACGATTTCAAATTTTGCTCACCCAGTACATTTTATTCGAACCGCCATGACGATTCCGTTTGACGTTTCTCGTCACACATGAACGCGAAAAAGGGAGTTTAAAACCCTTCAGCCCCGCAGGGCTACACGAAATGTAGTTGGAGCGTAGTGCGCGCCAGCCAAACATGAACGCGAAAAGGGAGTTTTAGCCCCTGAGCCCCGCAGGGCTGCACGACAAGTAGTTGGAGCGTAGCGCGCGTCAGCCAAACATGGCATCTCGAATTTTACTGGCGGGATGAAGTCAAACATTTTAAATCGTTTTTATTCATTGTTTTACGTCCCAAATGTCAAGAAATTTTATTGTCCACATCCTAAAACATACCAAAGCTTCATTTAGAAAGTATATGTAAAATATTAAAAATCTCTTACATTACTTTTTCGCTTGTGCGCGGTACGAAAAATTTTGCCAAATTTGTTACTAAGGATCAGTTCCAATAGTGAGTTCCGTTTTAACATGCGATTCAATTGTTTTCCATCAAAAAAAGGCTTATGGCGAAAGCATTTGAAAATTACTCCTCTACCGCATATCATCATCTATCGGAAGTTGTGCATCTGCTCGTTTAATATGCATATATGTATAATGAAGTAAAATAGCTCCATATAAGAAGCCTAGATTAATCTATGCCAAAATCTTTATAAATAGGAATCTTATGAAAACTTAATCGTTCTTACTTTTCGCAAAAAGTTCACTACAGACTAATTTTCATGTTTCGTCTTCTTTCTACAGACACCTTACCGGCAACAGTAAAATCGCGCATCTCATTCCAAGATGAGTTTGCATCGGCCACTCAAAAGCATCGCACACTACAACCGAAACCGAACACAAGTAACAGATTGAATCGTTATTAAAGCTTAAATAAAATACTTTTTTACCACGCAGATTGGACCGAATGCTTGGATAAAATTACTGATCTTCCCTACTATTGGAACACCGAAACAAAGGAAGTTACCTGGGATAAACCTAAAGAATATGTCGATTATTTGAATTACGTGAAAGCAACGAACACCGTACAGCCAGAAGAGAAATGGCGTGTTGGTTATAATGATGACGGGAAAACGCCATACTACTTGAATGAAACTACCAGGTCTGTGTCGTGGGAAAAGCCGGCAAAATTGAAAAGGTTGGAAATAAAAGCACCGCGGAAGAAACGTGTTAAGAGAACTCATCCAACATATTTAAAAAGCAACTGTGATTATGACGAGTAAATAATATTGTTCAGTGTGTCGTGATGTAATTAACTATCTGTTTCTTATAGAGAAATTCGATTACTTTCGGAAGACCAGGAATCTCTGGACCTTTCTTCTGATACTGATAAGAGAGTATCGAAAAACAATCCGGTTTGTTATGATTTAACTTTTTGCTGGGGTACACTTGCGTGTAATTGTTGAAAAGGGTTTAATGAACAGAAGCCCAAGTAATGAAACATTTCTAGTGAGCTATTTAATTTATATTATCTGTTGAACCATTTGTTTGTTTTAGAATAGTCATGCATTAATTTTTATGTAGAACGTTTTAATTTGTGGGACGCTCGTTGAATTATTCTTCAATGGAATGGAAAAAATATTCTCTACGAAAAAAGAGACGATATTGCGTCTTATAATTTCTACTTCATTTTAAAAAATTTAATACATTGTTTGCATATTGTAGTTTTTGAAACGAATTAAACATCCCGTTTTGTGTCGCATTGCCATCATTTAAACGAAATGCTGATGTGCCCCGGCATTAGATTAGAATTGAAGATTACAATCAAGATTAATAGGGAAATGAGATATGTACATTATTGTTATGATTTATCTTTTTGCACTAGCAGGTAATGAAAGCGAAACCGAGGCAAGCAGTTAACACAAAAGATAGTAAAACTCAATGTCGGGTTATTGGCTTCAAGAAAAATAAAAGTGGTGCGATAGTTGAAACTATATTAATGGAACCGACAGGTAAAAAACAGACAACCATCAATAGCCCCGCGACTCAACTCAGTATGGCGGCATTCAAAAATATTGAAAAATCCAAACTTAATGGCTTTCAAAAGAGCAACACAGAACCAATTGAAGATGACCATACGTACGTTCAGAAGACCCTATCTCAATTCAAATCTCAGGAATCAAACAGTAAACTTAAAAACGAAATTGCCTGTTTGTGCGATCTGATAAGTGATAAGATTAAATTTTTATCGACCGACAAAACCGATATTTCTACTGTACAAGTAATGAGCATACAGTTCGAGGTAGGTTTCACCAGATGTCTCAACCGTTTGATTTTTTTTTTTTTATATTTTCATCCATTCGCAGACCTTACAAACAGCTTTTTGTGCTTCATGTCTAGATTCTAACTACTTTTTGAATTGGCTAAAAAAAACATCTAACGATCTTCTTGATTTGGAGCAGAGCCCGATGTCCGAGTACTTGGAAAGTGATTCGGATAAGTACGCATCTGTTTCTTTTTAAGTATGCTTCACCGCAATTAACCGAGCCTGGTGAGCTTCTTCACATTATAATTCGAAACGATTACAGTTATTGTACTCTGTACAAATTACTATTGTTACGAAAATTAACAACTTTTTCAATAAATTTCAATGTTTCATTTGAAAATTTGCAACCTTTTAAATTTAACGAATTCTTCGTAAAATAGTTTGAATGAGTAAAGCCGCTCTCAAAGTGCCCGGAAAGATTTTCCCTTTCAATTTACGCTGTTGTTAATCCCACGATATGGCTGTATTGTAATGATTCCTTAGCATCCTACTGTGGCAACTTGCAAATTCTGGTAATTAATCAATGATAGGTGTTAAATTACAATTTTTTCAAACTCCGATCTTAATCTTATTTCGAGCGCTTGTGTGCGAGGAAAATGTTTTCCATCTTCTCTAAACAGCTAGCGCGGAAGATATTAAGTATCAAAACATTAAATAAGATTCTTTCAAAGCAATTTCAAACATATTTTTTCCTCGAAAAAATCACAATTTTTTCTCTTAACTCTTCATGGAATCATTTAAAATTTATAACGCTCGTTATTTATTTGAGTTCGCCCTTGATGTGTAGATGTACGACCCTATTTCGACTAGAGTCACTTCATACGAACTAACACAAACATCCATTATCTTGAGTACGGACTATGTGTGTTTCATTTGAAACCAGTAAATTTGAAATTTTTTTTGCAGTTGTCTCGATTTTTCATTTTAAGGATCTCCACTAAAGTGGATAAACGCTGTATTTAGTTGACATTTCATGAGAAATATCTCGATTCCGTGAAACGTCAATCAAAATCCATCTGCTACTCGTATACACACTAAAACTATGCCATTTAAGAAACCTGCGATTTTTTAAATTCGTAGGTTTTTAGACTACTAAATATGTACCAAAAGTGGTCATTGTCCGTACTCATGATAATGGATGTTTGTGTTAGTTCTTATACAGTGACTCTAATTTCGACCATATAGCTCTTTTGCAATATTTTCAAATTAGTAATAAATTCGAGACAAAACGGATGTGAAATCTGTTCTTTATCGGCGGCCAGATAAATGATTCCCTTATATTATGACTTCAAAAATGATGGAATTGGAGCGAATCGGTTTTTTAGTAGTGATTTCCTTATTTATTATTTTTCGGTAAGATAAAAAAATTAAATTTGTTAACATTGAAGGCTAGGCTATACAGCATTTAAGAAAACCGATGATTATTTTTAATTTACACTCATACGTTTCCTTTCTGTTCTGCAATTGTAGGGATTATTCGCAATATCGCAAAGAAATATTAACCCCAAATGACTCTCCATCCATTAGCGACAAGGATGAAGATGTAATCAGGGAGAAGGATGAAGATATAATCAGAGAGAAAGATGAAGATATAATCAGGGAGAAGGATGAAGATATAACAAGAGAGAATGATGAAGATATGATCATGGAGACGGATGAAGATATGCTCAGGGAGACATTGGAGTCTGTTATATTTTTTGAAGATAACGAAAGTGAAACTAGTGCGAAGTCAACTGTATCCTCGGTCCCGAAAATCATCGGTAATTCGCCACAAATCTAATTTTCGTTTTCAGTCATAACAATAAATTAATATTTCCAGTAAATCCCGTTAAAGATGTACAGAATCTTTCCAATGGCAAGGTAAGTAATATTTACGTTTACTGAATATTGGAAAAAAGGGGATGGAAATATGCTGGTGGAACTATTTGAGCCTGAAGAATTTTTTTTTTTTTTTTTTGATTTGATGACAAAATAGTTTTACTTTAACCTACCGTATACGGGACATACTAAAACGTGAGCAGTTAAGAGCATAAATGCAGTTCTAGTTTACCCTAGATCCTACTAACATATCCAAGAAATTATTTTTACGAAGCAGTACAGCTCAGATTAGGATATTTTTAAAAGTCCAATGCGCTAAAAAATGTAAACGTGCTCAATAAGTTATTAATGCGGATAATCGGACATTCGAGATTAGGGATGTTACGAAGGTGGGTATACGGGAAACGAGGCCGGAGCCGACGAATTAAAATTGAGACACACGTAGATTACGTGTGTTTCCCTTTCCGTCACCTTCTTTTCTTTCATTCCAGTTCATATTCGACACCATCTTGTACATAGTGCAGAAACTCGTCTCTTCTGAGACTTTTTTACCCACATCACGAGTAATAAACCAACCCAAAGTCTGAATTAAGAAATTAAGTCCAGGTCCTCATAGTGAATACTTTTCTTTACAATTTTAAAAACCCCAATTCATAGGATAATTTCTGTAGGAAGTCTTCATTACCTGTCGAATTAAATCGGAAGCTTGTCACAAGGCTTTTAAAGAAATACGACTGGACATCCAAACATTCACAAGTTGTTACGAAAGCGACACATGATACACAGAGTAACGGGGTTTATTAGTGTATCATTGATTTCTCCAGTTCATCGCATATAAATATTTTGCTCTCCTTTATTAACAGGCTGATAAACGAACGCGAAATAATGCTTCTGAAAGGAGACGGCGAAATGCTATACAAGATAATTTGATATTTCTACGTAAACTAGTCCCGTCCTCAGAGGACAATAAAGCAGTAAGTGTTCCATGTAATTTGTTAAATGTACCTAACTACTGAGTGCCCATATCATTGAATTTTAAAGGAAAGTCTAGCTAGCGTATTAGAAAAAGCAGTCAAATGCATTAGTTCAATGAAACGGAAAGAGAATGTACTACAAAAAATACTGGCTGCGTTGAAGAAGAAGCAGTATGCACTAAATTCAAAATGTAAGTAATTAAAACAGTCTATAATTTTTTTTCGAAATATTTTCCTAATATTTTGCTTATTGATTTCAGTAAAACATTTTGAAAAAGCCAAAAGCAGTAGTCAGAGCGAGTTTACCATTTAATTTATATTTAGATATTTACATAAGTAATTTCCATGGGATGTTTTTTTATTAAATGCGGAAAAGTTAAGAATTATAAGTGACTTTGAGTCGACAGAGATGTCGATCAAGTGATTCTAATGAAATGTGAAATCCAGTCAACTGCTATAATTGAAGTGTCATTATACCAACTTAAGCTCAAGTCGACTTCAAATGTGCTGCAATTTGAAACTTTTGGTCGAAAATAAATTTCAATAAAAAAAATTTCGATTTCCATTGGAGCAATGCAAAAAAGAGCTATGCAATTTGTTATTTCTTCCGTGGACTTTTATTATACCGGCCTAAAAATTAATAACAAGTTTTGTAACGCAATGGAGAGCGACTTTGACTGGAATTTATGGATGATTTATGCTCAGAACATTACAGAATAACAGAATCATTAACGATCCGGAAGGAGCAGAATTTGTTTTTTTTACACGATTTGTAAGCTCGTTTGTTTGTGTGAATCATTGCTACGACATTTCGATATTTCACGACTTTATTAAAAAATATTTGAAATTTGTTTGAAACGAATAATTTTAAATAAAACGACCGCAAATTTTTCCCTAAGTGGTACGTGTCCTACCTTGCGGAAATGGGCCAAACGAAGAATCTACTCGCAATCAGCGGTGCCCCCAAGTGACTTACTCAGGAACTAACGATATTTTGCGCTGTCATTACAATTGAAAATTGAAGTTTGTTGTCTTTCGTGGTAGAATTCTTTATTCGCTAATTTTTAAAGATTCGTGTCCAAATCTTGTGGCGAAAACTTTGTCCTGAACACTTATTAAATATGGCAGATAAAGATAAGTCGAAAATTGATTTGGGTCTGCTGGAAGAAGATGACGAATTTGAAGATTTCCCCTGCGAAGGTTTGTCCGCTGTCGTCTTCGAGTGCTCGGAACCTGTCTCTAACTGGAACATTTTGTTACCTTTCAGATTGGATCCTAGAGGCTGAGGAGGAGGAGGACGACGATGTGAACGTTTGGGAGGACAACTGGGACGATGACAACGTTGAGGATGATTTCAATCAGCAGTTGCGGGCGCATGTAGAAAAGCAGAAAATGGAGACCTAATATTCGCCTTTTTGTAATGTTTTCCACCGTCTGTTAATAAAATAAAAATCTGAGATACGGGATGAGTTGCAATTTTTTTATTTCGTGCCCCCGACTGCGAAGTAGCGCCTTACTTTGGACAAGGCCGGTCACACTGCCCCGGACACAAACCATAAACACATCACCTAACCTCAACCTACAAATGAAGTTGTCAGCCGGTCGTGTCGACTGTCGAGTGGTGTTTTGGCGGCAAGGAAATGTCCAGCTCCAGATCTCGAAACGAAGTAATTTTAACAAACCCGAATCCTTTATTCACTCGATGGCTTAATGAATGGCTAAGTGAGGCCGAAAGGAAAAACTTAAAATCGCAGTACGCGCTTCGACAAGCCTTACAATCGCTCAAACTGTACCCGCTTCCTTTGGACCGTGGAACCGAATGCGGCATCCTGAAAGGATTCGGTTTGAAACTTTGCAACGATCTCGATCAGAAATTAGACGACTTCAAAAGTAATCATGCGGCTGAGTATAATCAAAGTTTGAGCTACGCCGAAGATATTAAGGAAATTGCGAAAAAAATCGCAAAGAGGCGGCCAAAGAAAAATTCCGGACGGACGGTGCGATTCAAAGGAAAAGCTGGCAACGACGAGGAAGATGACGAGCAGGTTGTGATGAGCCCGGGCTCGTTCAAAGTCGTGCTCTTGGTCGACACGCAGGAGACAATTGGGTGAGAAGTTATTTTTTTTGTATCAGTAGACAATTTTTATCAATAACTTCACTCTTCTGGGCATAAACGTAGTTGTGATGTTACACTGTAGAGTTATACGATTTCGCCAAAGTAGAAAGACCTACCTAGCAGTCCAACCGCATTAAATGATGACCCACTCCTTATCTATTTCGACGGCCTTAAAATTTTAGATCGAACTGCTCTAAAACAAATTAATAATAATAATAATATTTATTCATTGATAATTCGATTATAAACTTTTGTGCTATAAATAGGCAGAGACAATAGTCTTTACAAACAAATTAATATGTATCCTCCTAAAATGAAAAAAAAACGTTTGTTCTTTCACAGTAAATCTAAGAAAACACTTGATGAAACTCTAATTTTCTTGGACTCGCAGAATATTGCTTACGAAGTACGAAGACTAGGTGCTGGCGATTTTTGTTGGATTTGCGTTGATGAGGCGGAAAATGAACTCATACTGCCGTACATAATCGAACGAAAGCGTATGGACGATTTTGCTAGTAGCATTCGTGATGGACGCTTTCACGAGCAAAAATTTCGATTGTGCGATAGCAAAGTGCAATATCTAATTTATCTAATCGAAAGCTACGGAAAAAATCTACATGTTGGGCTTCCAATGACGTCACTACTACAGGCCGCCACCAATACTCAAATTCATAATGGATTTCAAATTAAATTCACCGATAGTCATCTTGCATCGCTACTATACATTGTAACGCTAACGAAGATTTTAATCGAACAGTTTAAGGTAAACCATGCCTAAAAAGATTTTTAAATTATCTAAAATTGTATTGTTTTTTGTTTTATTCAAAGGAAAAAGTTTTAATAGGCGCACTAAAGGACGAAATAAAACCATGCGACATTCGCGATAATTTCGTAGGTCTAATGAAGTTCAAGGAGTTCAACGAACAATCATCAAAAAGTCGGCGCTTTACAGTTCGCGAAATTTTCATAAAGCAATTGCTACAATTGAAATCGCTGTCGGTTGATAAAGCTCTGGCAATAACGCAAGTTTATTCGACACCCCGGGCATTGATTTCGGCTTATCGCGACTGTTCGACCGTACAAGAAGGTGAGCAATTTTTAAGTAGGATTCCTTGTGGAGTTTTGAAACGACCAATTGGTCCGTCAATTAGTAAAATTGTCTATCACTTTTATAATAGTTAGCCCGAATGAAATGAAAAGTATGATTACTTAAAAAAAATATTTAATATGTTCTTTAATTTGCTCTTACACTTTATACATTTTTAATCGCGTTTCGTTGTGGAACCGTATCAAAAAATGTCGCAATATTGTCAGGTATTTTTATCCCCAAACCACCTGTTCGATCCATCCGACATACGGAAACACGCGAGTATATACGCCGGGTACATTAACAATAGCACACGTAACTCCAAACGACGTAATTCCAACTACCGTATACATACAATACTCGTGGGGATGATAAATTTGTAATGGTCCACCAGAATCTCCTTGACATGAATCCTTACGTTTGGTGCTTGATCCGGCACACAACTGAATATCGTCACGTATTTCCAAGCCTTGTCGTTGACTTGAAATTGATGCATTACATTCCGCATGATCAAAACGTTGCAATGTAACTTTCAATAGATGATTTGAACCTTTTCCGGCCCACTCTGTATGACCCCACCCAGTAGCGATAGTATCCTGATTCGAAATATTAAAGGCACTTGGAAGACATGCCGGCCGAATATACGGATTGAATAGAACTTTTCGATACAGTTTGAGCAGTCCGATGTCGTTGTACTTCGAACCGTTTATAAAGTCCGGGTGGCGAATAATTGCTGAGATGTTGAATGTTTCGGGTCGAGAGACCTCACGGTCGCTCAAAAGGTTCAAATCACCGAGTCGAATAAATTTTGGTTCGCCACTGAAATAGTGAAGTTCCAATAAGAAACAGAATAATAAAAACTCAACGCCATTACTAAAACGCATTCGAGACATAATTGCAAATCGGAGAGAATAAATAGCCTTTCATTGCCATTTGTTTCGTTTACATTTCAGTAACACGTTTACATTTCAGTACCTCTCTACTTACAGAGTATCGGAGTGTAAACAATGAGCAGCCGTTAGAACAAACTGGTCACTTATCAATGTTCCACCACACGCCCACATAATAACACTTTCATCGATTTCGAAACCGATTGCAGCCATATGAGGAAATTCTTTTGGATCAGCTCGAGTTCCACCAACTATAAGCGGGCTGACTTTATTTCCACATTGGTCGATTTGCATCTTGTCAGGATCTTGATCAAATCGACGGCCCAAAATGGGCACTTCCTCGAATACGAATTTAGAATATTCCCTACACTCTGTAAAGTAGAACTTGAAATTTATTCTTGTAGATCACAAATAGAATTGCTTATTTGAACTTACTCCGCTGACTTATTGGTGAATTTTCATTGATTTCTGGAGCTGGAGTTGTAGTTGTTCTAATTATTGGTTCCGGACAACATACGATTTGATTTTCTCCTTCGTATCCACACCGAGTATAACGCCGATGTCTTTCTATTGCTGTGATCACGACTGGACAGCTTTCCAGTATTTTACAAATTCCGGGTGATGAAGTTCTTTCCACCGTGCATCCTTTGCCTAAAAAAAAACCATATTTAAGATATTGTAAATTTTTAATGGCGTCCTCATTAAGGAAAATGTTTGCATTTGATGTACTAGAAGAGATAAGTAATCGAAAGAAAACTTACTATTACATTAATTTTTCCGTTGAGAGAACATATTTTATTTTGTCATGGAGTTCGTCCGTGGCGCTATCGTCGGCCAATTCAGTAATTTGAGAGCCCCGACTACGATCAAAATTTAAAATTTAATGTGCTTAATAGTGCTCTTTCATGACACTGTTAATTAAGGGAACTACTAACTCGGGATGAATTTCAGTGCTTGTACGCACTTAGTCTCTACAAAACCAAGCTTTTAAGACCTTACTGTGAGTTATATTGGCAGTGAAATCACTCCAGAACATTGCAAAAAAGAGTGTGCTACCATTGGCATTAGTGTGCTTCTGAAAGACATGGAATGAAGGTTTGAAGTTCAAACTAGTTAAAACCAACATTTCATTATTATTCCGCTTATTTCTTTTACTCAATAAATAGCAGGTGATCTTTTAGTTGAAATATATAATTTTTTAAACAGCGTATAATACTAGGTATAATACTAGCAGCAATTAGTCTTAAATCGATTTATAGATTTTAATTTATTTAATACCTTATGTTTTTCCCGTGTACTCACCCGACCATTGTCCAAAAACAAAGCTGCAAAACGCGAAAGACAACAGAAAAAAACACCTTGAAATCATTCCGAGATCACGATCTTTGCAGTTTTTTCGCGATCACAGCAACTTACCAATTGTAAAAAGTAGAAGTTACTTTACTGATACTAGCAGTGTTTTCACACACAGCATTTGTTTGCGACTAAACAACTAATACTACGAGTACCTCTACTACTTTACTGCTGATATGTTAATATACTCGTACATTGTCTTTTTCACTTGTAGTTTACATCGATTATGGAAGGTTAATTTATAAATTTTAATCTGATAATTAAATGGAATAAATTTTAGTTTATTTCATATTGAGAGATACGACTCCGGCTGTTCATGAAAGAAACGAAAACTCAATCGATTTTTCATAATCACGTAAAGTTATTAGAATAAATATTTTATCAGACACGTGTTATTTGCGTATTTAATCAGAGATGGGTCAGAAAGTGCCACCCAGGATTGTTTTATTCGACCTAGGAATATTTGATAAGCCGACTGGGAAATAATACTAGTAGAACTAATTTACCGGTTTGCTCGTCATGTTTTCAACAATCTTCTATCATAGAGAACCTTTTAATATTCGTTCGCGCAATATTGTTATAAAACTTCTGTATATCTCTACAAAATTTTCTTATCTACTCTTCCTATTATATTTTCACAGTTATGAGACCAGTAACATCTTACGCTAGTAATTTGAATATTTGTCCATAAAATGAAATGTTAGCTTTAAAAACGGTTGATTTGATATTTTCAATTTTTTATTCGCTCCTTCGTGCGATCGCAGTTTTATACTACATACTCGTTCTTATTGCGAAACACTCTTAAAAACGGGCTTATTGTCGAAACTAAAAAAAAAGGTTCTTTAAACTTTTGTGTTCCAATGAAAAGAATTTCAATTTCAGAGTTTTATATGCAAAATATATTCTTAATACTGCCTTATCGAAATTAAAAAGTTTGCATGCAACGGCTCAGTTCATATTCTTATTTTATTTAGATTTTTTTTTAAATAGTAATTTGTAGAAAATACTGTGTAAATCCTTGAATAATTTCGTGTTTCTCATACGAGTATTATTTGTTTTATTTATTGATCATTTATATGATTTTTGGTACAAGGTTTTTATTTTTCAAAATATAGCAACGAATTTCTCGCTAAATTGACGGAGGGAAAGGTTTCTTCCAAAATTGAAATGTTTTTTATAAGTAAATTAATTGACGATTAATTCTGATAAAATAATATCAAGTCGATAGGAATCAAACATATTTTATTATTTTTTATAAACATAAAAACATGCTTTTTTCTTATATTTTGTACATATATACATTTCAATGACAATTAAATTAGTTTAAACATTAAGTAACATTATTCTTAAATTAACATGATTTTATTGTTTGTGCCACTCGTACTTGTGACGCACCATCTTGACATAAGTCTGCTATGCGCTTATATATATATATTTTTAAAGCAAATTTGTTGGAATGTTTAATTCATCCTATTCGTTTTTTGCCTTTGCTTCGTTCGCCTCGTATGCCTGAATAAAGGTAATGCCATTAATTTACTTTATTTACTTCACTTTATGTTACTTACTCTTTTCGCTATCTTCAACAAATT
This sequence comes from Beris chalybata, assembly GCA_949128065.1. NCBI lineage: Eukaryota > Metazoa > Arthropoda > Insecta > Diptera > Stratiomyidae > Beris > Beris chalybata. The sequence goes on along the minus strand of OX421894.1, from coordinate 1,388,349 downwards.
ATTGTATGTAGCTTTACCCGTTTCTTTAGCCATATTGTGGAATACTTTTGCTTCGGATTCGGTCAGAAGAATGTAGGGCGGTCCAAATTCAACTGCTCGCCCTGCATCCATAACAAGAACTTTATCTGAATCCATCACGGTGTGCAGTCGATGGGCAATTGTCATAACAGTACAATTCCTGAATTTATCTCGTATAGTTGTTTGAATAAGAGCATCGGTTTGTGGATCAACATTTGCTGTTGCTTCATCCATTACAAGGATTTTATTTTCCCGAAGAATTGCACGAGCTAAACAAACAAGCTGTCGTTGCCCAACACTGAAATTGCTTCCTCCTTCGGAGATCTTACTTTGCAAACCGAATGGCAAATCAACTACGACGTCCTTCAGTTTAACTTCTTCGAGGACTTGCCATAATTTACCGTCCGAATATTCATCGAATGGATCCAAATTGTAGCGCATCGAACCGGAAAAGAGAACCGGCTCCTGGGGAATTATCGATACTTTCGTTCGGAGATCGTGCAAGCCCAGAAACTGTGTATCTCTTCCATCGATCAAAACTGCACCTTCATTGTACGAGAGTCGAAACAGGGCATTGATCAGTGACGACTTACCCGCACCGGTTCTACCCACAATTCCAACCTTCTCTTGCGGCATAATTTCAAATTCCAAGTCCTTTAGAACAAGATCCGCATCGGGACTGGGAAAGTAACGTAGCGATAAATGATCGAATTTTATATGACCTTTATCGGGCCATTCTTTCGGTGGTTTCTTATCTGAGACTGATTCCAGTGCTCCTTCCTCTTCTATCGCATCGTACTCGACCACTCGTTCAACTGCAGTCATTGTATTCTCTAGTTCAGCTGATTGGCGCATACCCCATTGTACCATACCAGTCATGCCCAATGCTTGCGTTATAGCCAATCCGACGTTACCGCCATTTTCTTCGCCCATCACAAAGAAACTTAGCGTTACGGTTGCAATATAAATGACGCAAATACAATCGAGCCAAAAACCAAAGGCACGACTTGTCGAAATAAATGCGAAAAATACAGAGCTATGCGCGTCCTGATGCGTATCAAATTCGTGAATAAGAACCTTTTCGGCTCCGAATGCCCGTATTGTCGACAGTCCCATAAGCGAAGCCGAAAGATGCGAGTAAATTGGTGATCGTGCTATTTTGAAAAACAATACGTTATTTTAGTCTTTTTAATTTTCATCCAATACTTACTAATAGCTTCCATTCGCTTCACATTTCGTGATGTCTTCAGATAGAAACCACGAAGGTTAAAGAATATCACAGCCATAATACAAGTTGGTATCAAAAACCAGACGTTCACAACAGCAACCACAACTACGATTCCAATTAACGACAGGAAGATCTGAATCACGTCCATCATAACGGCTGGTAAAATTTCATCAACTTGACCCATGTCCTTGGAGAACCGATTCAAGATACGTCCCGAAGGATTCGTGTTGAAGAAATACATCGCAGCACGAGTTACACCCCTGTACATGGCGTTGTGTAAGTTCTTCGATGCAGTCATAGCCACATTGAAAAAGAGAAAACTGCGGGCCAGCGTGATGATCACAGTACCGATTATGATTCCAGAAAATATATAAACATCCAACATATCTCGCTCTTCAGATTCAGTAGCTCTGGCAGTTCCATTTACCGATTCCGCTATAAGATTTGAACCTTCCAAATCCATTTCTCGTGTTTCGTTCAAGTGGGTTCTTGCCGTTTCTTTATTAACCCTGAAAAGTTTTGATATATGATTAAAAATATTTAAATATAGATAGCACCTAATTATTCAATTTAGGAAGACACAGTTCCGCAGTAGGAAAAATCTATAAAAGTTACAATAGTAAAGGAGGTCGTGTTCAGTATATCTGACTATCTTAAGGTTCCATTAAAAGTACGTTCGAAATGTACTACTGATTTTACTGTAGATATCTCGATCAAGCTTTTGAATAATAAGAAGCAAAGAAGAGAGGTTTTAGATTTTATAACTTACCAATATGACAAGAAATAATCACCACCAGACGCCAGTAATTGTGCACAAATGCAGAATAAAAACATAATGGCGAACAGACACAATCCACCGCCAGACTGAAAATATCTCTTATACAAGGTCAGCCCTATCGACCCGTAAGTTTGTGTCTCGTGAACTTGCATCTGATTATCTGCATCCTTTACATCCTCAGTTGAATTAACGGACGTTTCACTATTTTGTCGGTTATGTACACGTAATGCAGCTGAAGCAGCTGCTTCATCAATCGTTTCTTCTTTCTCTGGATCAGATAACAGGTTTGCGAAATCCAATCCAGAATCTCGCAACTCAGAAAATGTCCCTTCTGCGCTGATTTTTCCATGCTCGATGATAATAATCTTGTCAGCTTGTTGTAAGAACTGCAATTGATGTGTGATCAGAATGACTATGTTTTCGCGCAAGTAATCGCGCATACATTGATCAAAGAGATGCCGACCGACATGCGTGTCAACCGCACTGAGTGGATCGTCCAAAAGGTATATTGCACCTTTCCGGTAAACTGCACGAGCCAAGCTTATACGGGCTCTTTGACCGCCGGATAGAGATGCGCCGCGCTCTCCAACAATCGTCCGATCACTGTACGGAAACAACTCGAAATCCCGCTCGAGTGCACATTGCTTCGCTACTGTTTTATAGCGTCGTTTGTCCATTGGCTGACCGAAAAGGATATTCTGTCGAACCGTTCCGGTGAAAAGCCAGGGCTCCTGCGACGCGTAAGATACAACACCGTTAATCTTTATAGTTCCCGACTGGATTGGCAATTCACCCAGAATAGCTTGAATAAGACTGAAAGGTAATAGAAGAAATATTTAAGCACAAAATATCCTAAATTATTGGATGCAATATTTACCTTGACTTCCCGGCGCCGACTGGCCCAATGATCGCTACTAACTCGCCCGGTTTCGCTTTGAAGCTGATATCATCGAGCGTATAATCGGCCACTTCCTCGTCCCACTTAGCTTTAACGTTAGTTAATTCTAACAAAGCCTCAGACAATGGTATATCATTTAAATCCTTTTTATCGCCATTAGAAATCATCTTCTCATCGACATGCACGTCTTTATCTGTAAGGGTAAGATAACTAGTATCCCCATTCAATGTAACTTGATTGTCGTCAGGATGTTTTACTTGCGTCTCCGTATAGAGCATATATTTTTGGATTCTTTTAACCGAAACGAGAGTTTCGGCCAATTGTGAGATTCCTATAGTAAAAAGAATTTGAATAATTGTCTTAAATCCACTTATAGTCGTATCTATATTCAGTTACTATTTTACCTTGTGGAAAGAACACCGTCATCGTTTGACGAAGAATATTATAATAAGCGGTTATTACGAACGCTTTCTCAGCAGTTATATGCTGGCCTAAAAGAGCATAGACTATAAGGCTCATAAAAATTGACACGCGAGTCACGAACATTATAAACGAAAGAATGATTCCCCGAATATACGAAGTGTACCGAATCATTTTGATTTCACGTTTTCGCGCGAATGCGGCCATTTTTCCAAACGGAATCTCCCACGCGTACATCTTGATCACTTGAATTCCTTGAATTATCTCGTTCATAAGACGAACCCTCTCATCGGTCCTGATCGCCGTTTTCAATCGTAAAACAGATGTTTTCTTCCCCAGATATCCTTGAAGGGGTATGAAGAGTAACATGAATGCCACACCGGCAACCGCAGATACTCCAATCTAAATGGAAAGGTGTAGTCTAAATCTGGCTCCTTTAAAATGATCGCTGTTCGATCGTAGACATACCTGTACGTACATAAGATACAAAATAACCATCGTCTCAAGTGGTCCAATCCATAAATGATGTAGGAAGATCATTGACAAATCTAATCTTCCAACATCGTTCGACAGGAGATTGACGATTTGACCAGCCGTTGTATTCCCCATGGCCGTCTTACTTAACCGCAAGGCTTTCCGATAGATCATGCTAATCATGGCCACTCGAAGTTTCATTCCGACATGGATTTGACTAAGCATGTACGGATGGACAAAGGCAACGTTTAAGGCACTACAGAGAATCACAGCTGCTGCATAAAGATAGGCTTCCGTGATATTCCCACCCGGTTTCGAATAGTACGCCACCAAACTGCCCAAAAATAACGGCTGCGTGACTCTGAAATAGAAGAATAAATCTTTTACTTTTGGAATAGAATAGAGAAATACACTTGGTTTAGTGGAATCATAAATTCTCATCTGCAGTTTCAGTAACTTACAATGAACTGACCGTTAAAAACTCATGAAGTTAATTAAATTTGTTAATACTTTCTTCGTGCGAAGTGATGAACATGAAAACGATTAGAAACAATTGATGTTTAATTTCAGGAATTCTAGAGGTTGGTACTACATGCGAGGATCAACTCAAGGCGACCCATTTCATTTGTATGTTAGATCCAAGATGATTCAGCTAGATCTTTAGCGAAGGATAAACGAGCACATAATTCAGAGAAGTAAAAATTAAAACAGATCGTACAAAATTTTAGTATTGGGGTTTATAGATCTTTTAGCGAAGTTCAAACATAAATAATTGCTCGTATAAATATTTTAAAATCCGTCAATGAACTATACGCCAGAGAACTGGAAGAAGGCTTAAACCTATTCCAATTTTTTTATAATCTTAGAACAACTCTGGAACTAAATAAGATCTTCGGAATCTTCAGAACTTTAAATTTTCCTTTGATTAATTAAAATGAGACTATTCCAAGGTATAATTTCACTGAACACAGAAAATGATCAAAAACGAATTATAATTTAATTTTTGCATTCATACGAAGCCAATTCTGTTCTTTTAGAATGAAAAACAGTCAGAAAATGAATAATTCCAAACATAAATATAAACTAATCAAACCCTGTTACGTTAAATTCGAAAAAGATTGAATGAAACATCCGATAAAGACGGGTTGGTGTATCCTGTTTTGTTTAAAAAAAATATAGTAAATTTTATTAAATTGAAATTGTTGTTTTTTTTTTTTGAATTAAAAAAGTCAAAAGTAAGGAGTACACAATTGCGATACACAGCAGAAAGGAGTGTTGAAACTGCCCTTCGCGGTCTTATCAATTGTGTATGTTACAGTGGCTCTTTCTCAAATAATGCTTATTGGAAATTAAATTTCAGTTAAAACTTACTTTAAAAAGAATTCCAAACAGCATAGGATAATTCCCAAAACTATTATGTTTCCACCGAAAACTCGTAATGTGGCTCGCAATAAACTGGGTGTTTTTCCTTTTGCCGCTTTTAATTTTATTTCTTTTTCCCATGCTGCACAAAGCTTATCACCTAAATAACCTGGAAAAAAATACTTCATTTTAAAAACAGTTAAAGTAAAAAAATAGCCCAGCTCCATTACAAATTACATTTATTATATGTAGCAATGTAGGCCAGACGATTAGGATATCGACGTTAGAAAATTGAAGGAACAATAACGATGAATATTTCGCTTAAAATTCTGGTGGGTCAATGTACGAATATCTTAGTTTAGAGTTTCGTACAGAGTACCTAATTCTCTTTTGAACAACTAGAATACGGAACACAGGAGCTTTTTGTCTCATCGACTACTCCCTTGCTAGCTCTTTTACTTGATATCTACTTCGACACGTTACTTCTGCAATCTTTCGAGGTAAACTGGGATTAGTTTTTTAAGGACTTTAAATTAAATTAATGAACAACGAAACAAGGAACCATTAAAATTTCTCTAGGTGTACAAAATATAATTATATGCTTTGCAATCATTATACCATACCTATGTACTATCTTTACGAGATTTATCAGTTCTTTGTACTCTTCTAGATGATATAATTGGATTTGATCTACAAATAAAAGTACACTCTATCTACTCACTGAAACCCGGAAACAAATTTATAAACCTAATCAGGTATCCGAGTTCCAGATACGAGTGCATGATGCTTCACAAAATTTTCTTATTGAAAACTTGAAGTTTAAGTTTTCATTTCCATGAACCATTGTGAAATTTCAATTTATTCGCAATCAGTAAATACATAAAACAGTTGTATGCAAATTTATCGGGCATGTAATTGGTTTTTCTGAAACAAGGAGTCTTCGCAGCATGTTTCTGTGTTTAAATGAGAGTTACGTATCAGTATCAGACGTATTATCTGAATCTTTCAAGTTTCGAAAATGGATCTGGTGATTTCTAAGAAAAGAGCGGAAATTATTATGGAATGAAAAATACTATCAGAAAGTGGTTGGCGACGATAATAATGGATAGAATGAGTAATGTAGATAAAAAACGGTTTAAGATTTTCCACTCAAGTCAATCATGGAGTTTATAAATTGGAAGGTTTTTCTATTTAATGCTTTCGTTCTATGGCGCAACAGCTCAAATCGAAACTGCGACATTGAGGTCGTCCCTTCGTTCGATCAAAGATTTTTTATCGAAACTTCTCAACATAGCTGCATCTTATCAATTTTACAGTATTTAGGTGTTTTACAATAGAACTACTTTACTTTATTCTTAACGCTCTTAAGGATTTATAACTAATGCAACTTACTCGATTTGTGCTCTTTCAATGCTTTGTAGAGATCCGATGTGGTCAAGTCTTTTTTTTTACCTTTGAAGAAAACTGGCATAGTATAACTAAACGCGGGAAAATTAGAAAACAAAATTATTGTATATGTATATTAGTTGCTTGTTTTATTGTTGTCTCTACTTACCAAAAAAATAAATTCGATATTGGATTCCCACTTTCCCGTGGATTTTCAGGAAGTTCGGTGGCCTTTGTCGACTCCATTGTCGTTTATTTCTCCGTCACTTCGTATATCTTTGGAGCACTAAAGTTGGAAAATAATTATTCAGTTGCTAGTTTCAACAAAAATTTTAATCACACAATGACTTTTAATTACATCGTCACTGCGATCGATCGTGTACGTGAACTGTACTCAATATGTTCTTGAAATTTTCTTATAAAAGAAATTTCTTTTATGTTTTGCTTTTATAGTTTTACATATTTGTTTTTAGTAATACGACATTGCTAGAAAAATTTGCGACTTGAAGTTGCTGTTGAATTAATGTCACGTGTCAAATTTTTTGTTGAATATCAGTTATAATTTAAATTATATGAAATATATCTCATATCCTACGGCTGCATGCCACGTACTATTATCCAGGCTGTAAAGATTTATTATCTGATCTCCAAATATTTATATTAATAAATAAACCATTATTATAAAATTATAGCAAGGTCAATAAATGAAATGTTTGTATGTATGTAAAAAATGATGACTAAAATCAATAATATTACCGTATTGAGTTGTATGATACTTCCATAGAGAAAACTGATTAAATTCAATTTATCAAATTATTGTTAATAAAGAAGAATAAACAAATTTATTGTGTGACCAACACACAAGACATAATGATAATTTTTATTTTCTTTACACATTGAAGATCGTATTTCATTTCTTTTGCACTAATTTGTAGTGAAATAAATTATAAATCAATTTAATTTTTTATTGGTTAGGTATACCATATTTGTGTTACATTTTTGGATAAGATTCCTTATAACAACATCAAGGAACAAGAAGATAATCTTAATTTCATAAAGATCCCATCAATGTGAAGTAAGTACGATTTAATATTAAATCAAGAAAATATTCGCTAACTTTTCGATAAGAGCACATTGATTTAAGAATAAAGCTTTCGATATGCCGATAAGATTTCTTTTTAATACTTGCGAAGTAATTATCGAATAAAATATCAATGTGAAGTCAACATTTTATTAAGATTTCCGCTATGCTTTCGATATGACTTTCTTTCTACCTTTCTTCTAACTTACGTGGTTGTTTTGGCTCTGTGTAGTATACGAGAGGAGAGAGTCATACCTCTTTGGTTGTTATGTCGATCAGATAACGAAAGACTGTTTATTTAATATAAATAAGTAAATAACCAACAATTTCAGCCGCATTGCCATTCTTCAGTTACGTACTGCAAGAGATATTTTTGTACGAATCCTTAATTTAGTATAGGAATGAAAATTATATATACTACAGTAATAACAACCAACGTAGAGAATTGTGAAGCTGAAAACATGTTTGATAAAATCAATTCAATATTGTTAGGCTCTAGATGAAATCATGTAGTATTTTTTAAGTGTCACTAATATACTAGAAGGGATACGGCTGAGTTGGGACGAAATCGTAACGATGGTGAAGTTAAATGGGTTATTATCAATATAACGGAAAACTAGAACATATCAGGTTAGGCTGAAATCCGCTGGCAGATCATAGGTCCACTTCTCTAGTTTTCCTCGGGTTGTGAAAAAACAATGTTTCGAAACCAGGAAAATAGTTTGAGCTTGGTCGAATCACAGATTTGCTACAGCTGGGCTGACCATGATCCGATGATTGATTCGTATTTGGAATGTTGTGAAACAATTTCAAGCAAACTGCATTCTTTGAATGAATACTCGTATCTCTTTGGTAGCCTCTGTAAATAAAGTACGAGTTCATTCAAATTGCACTCAATTAATTTTATTGTCTGTCAGGAGATATGTTATGTATGTAGCTCACATCTCTATACTGAAATCAGTGAACACTAAATTGTTTATTATATAACAAATCCTCAATTGAATCATTCCAACTTTTTCTTTCAATTATCCATACATAGATACGTACTCAGTTTCGAAGATGAGTATGCTTCAAGCTGTAACTCACAGTGCAGTTGGATCAGAGATAAAATATAGCATTAAGAATAATATGGCTATAACTATCTCGTCATGAGATTCCGTAGCTTTGATTCATGAAGGTAAAACTTACTCAACATAATCACAAAAAGTTGAAATAAAAAGCATTAAATTGTTTCTTGTGATTACTGTACGTTATGAAATTTAAACACCTACTCGTATTATAAATGGCGATAAAAAAAGAATAGGCAATATAATATCAAAATTTATGAATATGTACCCATATGTTGTATAATTTCAAGTTATTAAGTATGGAGGAATAAAAAGAATTTCCTAATTACAGAAACAAATACTGCTTATCGTTTTACAGTATGAAGAAGATATCAAATATTGTTTGTTATGTAATTGCAATGAAAATGTAGTAACTGAAGGTTCGGGCCGAATTAAACATTTTCAAGATTTTTATTAGCTACCTATTCTAGATAAAATTGAAAGCAAAAATCACAACTTCAATTGTGTCCGTACGTCTTTAGAACGCACGATAAATCATGTTTTAAATAAACGTTTTAAATCAAATGAGTAGGTCGATCTACTCATTTGATTCCTCAACTTCAAAATGTCATCAAAAAATTAAATGGCCAATCTAGATATTAAATGGCCAATTCCTTAATTTCGAAATTAAAAAAAAAATACAAAATTTCAGGGTAGACAATTTTCTTGAAATTTCAGGTCGATCACAATACGTACTTTATTATTAAAAATAAAGTAAGATATAATAATAAGGGCTATAAATTTAATCGTTATCATTGCACAAATTTGCAACTCTGCTCGGAGAATGCTTGGGTTCGTCATAAGAAATACCCAAGACTTTCGGAATATTCATTGCCTAAAAGCTCTCTACTGTTCTCTGGTGCGTCCTCATCTTGAATATCTGTCGGTCATTTGGAACCCTTATTTCCAAGTGCACTCTTTGAGGCTTGAGACGGTTCAGCACAAATTTCTTCGATACATCGCCTACAAGCTTCACATACCTGTTACTGAAATTAATTACGACTCTATGCTTGTCACTTAAAATTTATACACTCTTTCCAAACGGCGTGAGCAATTTGACTTGATTGCACTGTTCAGGATCTTAAACAGCGAGTTAGATAGACTCCCCACAATTACTTGAGTGCATTAATTTTCGTGTACCTAGCCGCTCATCACGATCTAATGATCTATTCTACACCAAGTGTCATATGACTGCATATGGCAAGAACTGCCCAGCCACTCGATTAATGGAAACTGGAAATAAATTTTGTGGCATTATCGATTTTTTTAATACAAATGTTGCTGAAGTTAAATCATTGAATTGCTTGAAATCTTAATTTAATTAAATTGAATTATATATGTATGTACTAATTCTAATATTGATGTTGATATTTATAATATTATACTATATTCTGAAGGGTCACGCACCCGTTAATTTTATAAAATAAATAAATAAAATTACTGTTTTAAGCAGAATAAAAAATTAATTTTGACTCAGGTTTCAAATTAAACTACTGTATTCCTATACTATATTAAAAGAAAAAAAATTTTGCCCTGAAAAACATAATTAGTCGCTGTCTATACTACTAATAAAATTTATCAATAGCAAAAATTAAAAAGACTTATCTAAAACATTGCCACTGATGTATTTTAATAAAAAGTACTCTATTATTTTATGTTTTACATGTTCGTGGCACTGTAATCGCCAAAGCTTGCTGCAGCAAGATTTCTTCGCATACAGTTGTGTTGTGATTGGGACGGGAGCTCAATTTTATTAAAATATGCTGAAAGTTTTTCGCTCTTTGTTCTTATCTTAACAAAAAAAAGCGGTTTTAAATAAACATAGACAGACCTATTTCTGAATATCCGACTTCATGATAAAGTTTCGTTACTCACACACTGTTTGGCTATATGTTACCCATTTTATTTATCCGATTAAATATTATGAACAAAGTAGGGGTCCCAGTGGCATAGCTATCGTCGGGCAATGTATTTTTTCTTTGGTTTCAAACTGGTAAACTATTGCCTCTGTTTAATAGTGTCGTTCCTCGATTTAATAGTGTCGTTCTGTAGATAAGGATGGGTTTCACTATATCGACTGGAGTGGATTTGACCAACAGATCATCAACCAAAAATATTGTGAATACCGCAGCCTTGAGATCAGCCACTCGATTATCAGAGCAGATATAAATCGTGTAAAGATAAATCTTGCTTATCATAAATTTTTCAAACAGTCAAAAATTTAGAGAAACAACGAATGGATCGAATATTTACTCCTCGAGTTACTAACTTAATTTTTCGCCAAAAAATTGAAAATATATATTTTGTTCCATGTGTTTAATGGGATGGATGTATTTGCACCAACAAATTTTCATTAATACAAAATACTCGTTGTTGAATTTGAGCAATGCGTGAAAATGTACTTATTTTTTATATTTTATAAAATATGATTTTGATTTATGTATTCTCTTAACTTTTTGAAAGACGACTCTGCGAAAATAGGAGGCACCCTACGCCCCTGAGGAGCACCAGAATCCAATATACGCCGAAAGATAAGATAAAATATTATTGTTGTCGTCGTTAATTTTTTCTATAGCAACTACTTGAAAAAAATGCTAGATTAAGCAACACAAGTAACTCTTATCATGAATTAATCGTTGTCACGTATTATAGGTATAGGTATGTATGTGAAACTCAAGACAATATTATCTATTTTACTTTGTTTCGTAATAAAAGTAAAAATATGTAGGTACTCGAATATACTATACGATTGCCTTATAATATTGTAAAAGTTTAGATGAGTTCCTGTAATTATAAATTTCTCCTAAGAACAATTATCTCGATTATTAAAATGAAAATGAAAGTTTGCAAATAATAAGTGGCTATGTACGAGTATCTACATAATATTTTTTTAAGGTGGATCAGAGGCTCCAGTTTGTCTATTTTTCTGCTATAGTATTATACTATTGCTAGCGTCTAGCGTTGTTTAATGTTTGAAATTTTTATTTGCACCAATGATTGTTTCATTCAAGAGCATGACACAGATTGGAGTTTAAGTTCAATGTTTTAATAAGGGTTATGAACTAGGTTGACGCGTTCTTGAGTTATCGTGCGTGCGGGCAGATAAACTTCTGCTGAACATCAAGCAGATTTGGGATTATTGCGGCAGAACTAAACAGAAATTAATGTAAGATTTTTTTCCGTCCGACGTATCTTGTGTTAAAAACTTTTCGGTTGAGTCAAATTTATAATACTCTACAGATTTCAGAGTATAAAATCCCAAAAGTAAAGACGTTACTTTATGATTACTTTAGTATTTTTTAATAATAAAGTATTGTTATCGATCTGAAACTTGAAAATTGATGGCCAGAGCCACAATACGGGAGTAGTGCTGGTTGTTACGTTTTTTTCTCTTACGCTATTCGACCGACTCTTCTTCAATGTTCTAATGTCTCTCTTCAGTCCTCTCAATCTAATGTTACTTATTTATAGTGAAATTTGGAAGTTGTACTTGTCGCCGATATTTTCGTACATCAAATCAAATTATAATTTTTTTTAATCAAAATAGGTATCTTACTAGTTTTTATCTACAATCTGATACAACTACAACATGCTATCCTTGACATAGAAACACTATTACCTTGTTCATCGAAGAAAACAGTTTGGGACAAGAAATGGTTGGGCTATAAATTAGAGCAAAAGCCTACTGTGAATATTAATATTCTCTTGCGAATAAGATCGACCCAGTTCTTATCAATTTGGTACATACCTATATAAAGATTAAAAATTTATTTAGGGGTAGTATTTTCCGTCTTTAAGTTTTAACATTTTATAACGTCTTATTATAACAATAGCCAGAAACTTTTCTTGTCTCTCGATTTTCTTGAATTAGGCCTGGTGGAATTAAGGACATGTACCTATTCATGAATTATTAAAACAATAATTTTTTAAGTTGTGACCCAGTTCCAAAAACATGGAAGAAATGGAAAGTTCTGTCTTCTATCACAATGCTTTCAATTGTAATCTATTGACATAAATTTCAATTATTTTATTAGGTTGTACAATTTAAAGCTTTGATCATTGCGCAGAGCTTAAACAATCTATTTGCAAGATATCCGGAAAAAGTTGCGTATCTTATCCTACCAAAGTATGGGTGGGTTTCAGTCTGGAGGCTAGTTCAAATCCTGAACACACGATCAGTTAGGTAATCTTCAATAATCCACTATCTTACTGATAATATTAAGAGCAACTTTTTCGAACTTTGCACAAATATAAAAATGCCGTGTAAAAAAATTTTTATTATTTATTTATTAACAACGTGAGATTGATTCAAAGCGCATTAAGCTTCCAGTGGAAATTTAAATAGCCGTAAGGTTATCAATAAAAAATGATAAAATATTTTTCGTATAGCTATAGAAGTATTTATCTATATCTACATTGGACTTATAATATAGGTACATAATTCGAATATGCAATAATTGTGCTGTTTCTTATCACACCTTTTCTTTCTTTATGTGTGTACACCTTCTGTTGAGAAATTATTTGCACCGATGAACACAAAAGTCTCAATCTCATTGTGCGAAGACGGCAATAATTGAAGAAGATTTATACATTTTGTATTTTTCATTTCTATGGAAAGTTTACAATAATCGTTTTACTTTAATATCTTTTAATAATAAGAATTTAGAACACAACGTTTATGAATAAGTTCTTAAGACTAGAGTATTGATTATGCTGATGACGTGTAGATCCGTCCTAAGGCCTCTGCCACCCCATGGGAATAATATAAAAAATTGTTAAATTTAAATTTTTTAACATTTTTATGGAAATTACTGAATGAATTTGTTCGTTTGAGTCGATATTTCCATATTATATTATATATTTGGTAAATCCATATAAGAAATCAGCGACAAATCCCGTTAAGACATTTATGTTTTATCCGCTATTCGTAAAACTAAGCCAACGCTTATAAGTTACATATTTTCGTTTGTACAACATTTTTATACCCCCTTATTAACGCGTGTTTATAGCTTTTATGTTTACAGCCGGCATTTTCGCACCCAACGTACATATTTGCTGTTGCTGCAAGGGTATCTTATCTTAGCTGATTCGGCAGTTCCATGGCAACTCGTGTCTAAGCTCGATTTGTTATCAAATAATTTTATGAAATAATGGGAAGCACAATTTTATCGTGGATATTTAAATTCAATGTCAAAGAAGCGTTTGAATTTTATGAAATTGTGGTAAACAAAATAAACGCAAGTAATGTACATTACCAAATTTTGCCTTGGCTCTAACTACACTCGTGTCCAAAAAATCATACGGTCTTACCGAAAAGTTGTGCATACATGAATGTATGTACATACTTCAATATTATTATGTGCCAAAACGATATATTAAACGTGTGAAAAACAATGGCGCTTGTACCTCAATATTAAATTGCCGTAGCTCCTTGCTTTTATGAGTTTAGCTAATATATTACATGTAGAAGCGAACAAAAACCGTATTATAAAAGTACACTATACCTACTTATACACCGAACATCATTCTTCAAAATACGAGCAATAATCCACTGCACAAGTATTTGAAATCGTATTATTTATAGCGCATCGTATGGTGTGGACTGTGGAATTCGTACTAGGTGCGATCTCACATAATTACATACTTCGTAATTTGCACTAAGATAAGACACTCTCATAAGAGACCTGTCGATAATTTTCAGCTACCTAAGACCTAACTTGTCCGGTGAATCGAAGATTTGACTAACCGGCAAGGGCTCATCTGAGAACTCTCAAATTTAATTACAGACACAACAAATTACAAGGTTGACCAGATCAAAGAACTCTGTGCTTAGCGGTTTTAGCGTGGTGCTTAGCTGTTATGTCATACTCATAACAGTGGCGATTAGCGATGAAGTTATATTTATAAAAAAATCGGTATCGCAAGGGACAATACACCAGGCCTTTCACTAATAAAGGAGCCACTAAATGCACAAACTTACCCTGAAAATCCTTTATTAATCGACCATTGATGAAGTTCCAACTAGCTAATTAAAATTTATTTACACAAAGGCACTAAAATGGGTGAGGACTCGCGATATTCTTTCAGAACTTAATATTTACCGTACCAGTTATCGAACGACCGACAAAAACCGACAACTAGAAAGAAACTCAGACCGAACCGAATCGAGTGTATCTCGATTTGTTGTTCTTTCACAAAACACACAAGATGCAACCAAATCAAGCGCCGAGTAAGTACTAAACGCACAGTTCGCACTCAGAGAATAATCAGCTCCAATCCCCCAATACCCCAACCAGTGCTGCCAAGTACCTATTCTTTTGCCCGAGCACTATGGAGCTGGCGATCGAGAGAAAATTGAGAGGAGGGAGGGAGATGGATATATTTTTAAGGGCGTCTGAAGAGTTGAACCAGAGGAGCAATGTGGTAATTCCATCGGCGTCCGATCGAATGCGAGGGGGGGGGGGGGGGGGCCGCTGGAAAATTGCGATTCCCCATCGGCGTCCGGTAAAATTGGGGGGGGGGGGGGGGTATGCGGGCATTTTTGCCGATTTTACAAAAAAAAAACTTAGAAGAGGGGAAGGACTCTATGAGGCGAAAGGGCGCGAAGGTACTACTGTTGCGTTTGACCACAACCTGAAAAAAAAGAAAAATTATCTTTAAATCTGTCGATATTTTGAAACAGATTGAGCTATGTTTCAAATCTCGCAAGCCCTGAAATGAAGAGTTATAGCGTTTTGAATTCCAGCTTAAAGGCACTAAAAGTTTTTTTTTTGCATTTATCGCATATCAAGTAACTAATATGTATTTGGCTTTGAATCTAAATTTAAGTAACTAGAGCTTGTTATTGGTAAAAAAAGAAACTTTATTCACTTATACGAAATGTATGTAATCAAGTGAAGACGTTGTCCAGAACTTTGAGAAAATAAATTTTCTATATCCGCGAAGATACAGGGTGATAATCAAAAGTCTTTCTAACATGTTACTCAAATAAATTGTTGTACATATCTTCAAAGCTAATAATGGCAATTCAACATGGTGTAGCCTTGTAGCTTGTTTTTTATGAAATCAAAATACCATACCCTTGCAATGGTAACAGCCAAACAGAGCTGAGAGAAATGTGTCCATACGAACTGCATATATTGTTTCAGTTGAGTTTTGTGAGTTTTTAATTCAAAATGATTAGTAAATACGAGTACCTATATGGAAACAATTTTGACACCTTTAACACTTCCATTGCTGATAACATCCCCAATTCTCAAAGGATTTCTGTGATCCTGTGCTTTCTATAAAAATCTGCTTCTGCCGCTGCTGCTTTAATTGTGTTACGACGGGCCTTAGCGCAGTTTCATATTTTATTGCTCAGCCAAGAAAAATACTTGGCAGCACTGGTAATAAGCTTCTGGCTGATCTGATATCTACTAGCTTCTCTGCTCTTTGTAAATAAGCTCAGCTAAAGCTAGAAGTTACCAAATGCTTTCTCATGAACGTTGAAATAGAATGACCATTGAGCAGAATATACAAAACTCTTGTTCATTAATATGTATTATGAGCATGAAATGAATCTAATAATAAAAAATGGTAAATGATAAAATATAAGAATATATAGGCAGGTAGCAATCAGCATTGTAATATCCTACATACATATACCAATATAGTAGTATACTTACTTAGACTCACGTTGCTTAAAACTAATATTCCAAAATGAAACAAACTTCGATTTAATTAATGAACGAAGTTGGGATACTGTAGGAAAATAAAGACTTCTTTCTGCCGACATTCCAGATTCCGCTTTAGAGCTCACATTTTACATATCACATCATAACATTATTCATGCGCATACTTAAAAGCTTCCAGCGGGAAATGAAATGCTTTACGTAAAATTTCGATGAAAGACATTAGTGTAAATACTTTTGATTGACCGTTCATGGTTATTTTTGCATTCATGTCATAGGCATAGTATAAATACTTACATAGTAAGCAAACTCCCTATGCTCACCATAGCCCACAAAATTTTTCGAAAAAAAAACTGTACCTCTCAAATGAACGATTTTGATTGGTTGTACCTCTCAAAATTTTAAACAGCTGATGACTGAGACAAATCTTTCGTCTCTTTCAATCACGTACGTGCAATGTAGCTTTACCGTTTTTTTGGCTGTTTTGGTTGTTTTTATGCTTATTTCGTGTATTGTCATATCCCTCCCCCTCACGTCATTTTCCCTAATTACTATTCCATACATACCAAATTGCGCAAAAGAAACAGAAATGTGTGTCAGAGTAATCGCCCATGACTAAAAGAGAAGCAGCTTGTGAATACGTGTAGATTGTACGCATGGTAGTATGTTTACATCGAGAATTCGAACTGAGTTTGGCTACTATGTAAGTATTTATACTATAGTCATAGGCATTATAGGTATCTAATAAAGAACGTTTTCGTTCTCAGTGCTTAGTCACTCATTACTAGTAAGGCTTATGTATGTATTCTAAGAATAGTAAAAATTAAGGAGTAGAATTGCCAGGCAGTTTCCAAAGATATGTAAATTATCTTAAATGGAAAGCACGTTTCTGGGGAAAGGTTTAAGTGGCCGCGTCATCGAAATTATACCAGTGGTTATAATACTTAAACCGTGTTTTCAAGTTTATAATTTTTAACGATAGTAATAATGATTGGTTAATGGTAGTTAATGGTTATAAAACAACCGGAAATGAATTGTACACCGATCAAATTTATCACATCGAAAATTTTGATGGTACTTTTTTTGATGTACCTACCTACTTTAAGGGAAAAAAATCGAATTAAATGTGGTTGGTGGTATCTGTGGTAGGTATCTAAAATAATTGCTACAATTAATTAATTACAGTCGAACTTCGATAATTCGAATTTTTGATAAGTCGAACCAAGATAGTTGGCAATAGCGTCAATAGCATATGTACAGTTATTTTTGATAAGTCGAAGTCTTGATAACTTTTTTGCGTCACATGGCAGTTCGAGTTATCGAAGTTCGACTGTAAATTGAAGTTCAAATGGTCATTATAAAGTTAAAGTTTCTTACATACAAAAAACATACATACATACATATATTGTCTTATAAGGCGTTTTGGTTTCATTAGCGGACTACCGAGATTTCAGTTGCTTGTCCCTAGAGTTGTCCTCCGAGGTACTTGCTTCCACATGCATCCAAATCAAATTTTTGATGACATCAGATTATCCAATCAATTTATTTTTATAATTCGGAATCACTGTGTAATGGTT
Source organism: Beris chalybata (assembly GCA_949128065.1). Lineage (NCBI taxonomy): Eukaryota > Metazoa > Arthropoda > Insecta > Diptera > Stratiomyidae > Beris > Beris chalybata. The sequence continues at coordinate 1,370,348 of OX421894.1, read as the reverse complement.
GTCCTCTCTACTCGTATTCTTTATGTCAGCAAAAATAACGCAGATGGAAGACATTTTATGAAGGCACAGGACGATTTTGCATTTTATTAAATTAAGGTAAGGTCAAACGAGTCTAAATAAATAAAATTCTTCTATGTATTAAATTCTGTGTTGATGTTACTTTTCCTTCAAAAATTGTATGATCGCCCTTTCTTGTCGAACATTGAAAACTTTACGACTTTGGTGTTAAGAAAAAATCAACATGTTTATATGCAAAATATTTTTTTAATACTTCCTTACCGAAAGAAATTACAAATTTTGATACATTTAAGTAATTATGGAGTTCATAGTTTTATATTATTTAAATACATATCTTCTGAGTAATAGTAATTTTCTGAAAATATTATGTAAATCCCTGAATTGTTTTACGACACACGTATTATATTTAATATTTATTTATTGTCAATTCATTTTCAGTTGAACAAAAGGGAACTAATGAAATCAATTATTAACCAAAATATATGTTATGTATCTCTCAAAATATAGTAATAGTTTTTTTTTAAATCAAATCACGATGCTTAAGCTTTTGAATATTAATAAACTTTAGATATTAAGTTACATTATTCATTATTGTCTTCTCATTGTTCCAAATGTTTATATTCAGCCACATTGCGACAGTTTCCCGATGATATTTCCACGTATTAACAAAATACCAACTCTTCAGTAAGGCCAATAACGTCTTTTGATTAAGATTCGTAAAAATATTATTTACTTCAAATAATTATCTACTATGGGTTCTAATTTAACGCAGTTTTGTGTTTTAGTTAATTGAGTTACGCAAGGAACTCATTATGACCAGGACCGATGCCACCTGATACATCCGTAGAACGTACAATTCATCCTAGTCATGTTTTTTCTTGGCTTCATTTGCCTCATATGCCTGAATAAAGGAAATGGTTTTAATTCAATTTATTTTCTTCATATTACGTTATTTTACTTACTCTTTTCGCTATCTTCAACAAATTATTGTATGTAGCGTTCCCCGTGTCCTTAGCCATATTGTGGAATACTTTCGTTTCGGAATCGGTGAGAAGAATATAGGGCGGTCCGAATTCAACTGCACGTCCTGCATCCATAACAAGAACTTTATCCGAATCCATAATGGTATGAAGTCGATGAGCTATTGTCATAACAGTACAATCCCCGAATTTATCTCGTATTGTCGCCTGAATGAGAGAATCTGTTTGTGGATCAACATTTGCTGTTGCTTCATCCATTACAAGAATTTTATTTTCCCGGAGAATTGCACGAGCCAGACAAACAAGCTGTCTCTGTCCGACACTAAAATTGCTTCCTCCCTCGAATATCTTACTTTGCAGACCAAATGGCAAATCAATTACCACGTCCTTTAGCTTAACTTCTTCAAGGGCTTTCCACAATTTGGTGTCGGAATATTCATCGAACGGATCCAAATTGTAGCGCATCGAACCGGAAAAAAGAACCGGCTCCTGGGGAATTATCGATACTTTCGTTCGGAGATCGTGCAAGCCCAGAAACTGTGTATCTCTGCCATCGATCAAGACTGCGCCTTCATTGTACGAGAGTCGAAACAGAGCATTGATCAGTGACGTCTTACCCGCACCGGTCCGACCCACAATTCCCACCTTCTCTTGCGGCATAATTTCAAATTCTAGGTCTTTCAGGACAAGATCATCGTAACTGGGAAAGTAGCTTAGCGATAAATGATCGAATTTTATATGACCTTTGTCGGGCCATTCTTTCGGTGGTTTCTTTTCCGGAACTGATTCCAGTGCGCCTTCTTCCTTTATCTCGTCGTACTCGACCACTCGTTCCACTGCTGTCATTGTATTCTCTAGTTCGGCAGATTGGCGCATACCCATTTGCACCATACCGGTCATACCCACGGCTTGTGTTATAGCCAATCCTACGTTACCGGCATTCTCCTCGCCCATCGCAAAGAAACTTAATGTAATGGTTGCAATGTAAATGACGCAAAAACAATCGAGCCATAGACCAAAGGCACGACTTGTCGAAATAAATGTGAAAAATACAGAACTATGTGCATCCTGATGCGTATCGAACTCGTGAATAAGAATCTTTTCAGCTCCGAATGATCGAATTGTCGACAGTCCCATTAATGAAGCCGAAAGATGCGAGTATATTGGTGATCGTGCTGTTGAAAAAAATAATTAAATTGTATTTTTCAAATTAATTTTTAAACAATACTTACTTATAGCTTCCATTCGCTTCACATTTCGTGATGTCTTCAGATAGAAACCGCGTAGGTTATAGAATATCACAGCCATAATACAAGTTGGTATTAAGAACCAGACATTCACAACAATCACCACGACGACGATTCCGACTAGTGACATAAACACCTGAATTACATCCATCATTACGCTTGGTAAAAGTTCATCAACTTGACCCATGTCCTTGGAGAACCGATTCAAGATACGTCCCGAAGGATTCGTGTTGAAGAAATACACCGCAGCACGAGTGACACCCCTGTACATGGCGTTGTGTAAATTCTGCGATGCAGTCATCGCCACATTGAAAAACAATAAAGTGCGAGTCAGCGTGATGATCACAGTCCCAATTATGATTCCAGAAAATATATAAATATCAACCATATTGCGATCTTCAGGTTCAGTAACAGTTGTATTTCTTGATTCCGCGACTAGACCGGGACTGGACAAAATTATTTCAAACGTTGTGTTCAAAGGAGGTCGTACTGTCTCCATATTGACCCTAAAATATTTAAAAAAAAGTAAATATTTAAAAAGTTTTGAAGGTTGGAAGCGCTTCATTGTGCAAATTAGCGCCATCAGCCCGCAGTGCAATCAAACAAATATCTATTCCAACGTTTTAGACTGATCTGCTCGAAAAGCACATTACAAAAACAACTAGAGACTTCACGACTGCGTCTAGATGTCTTAGATCATTGATTTAAATAACTATTTGAATAATAAAAGCAAACAGACGAAATGCTTTCAATTGTAACTTACCAATAGGATAAGAAATAATCTCCACCAGATGCGAGAAATTGTGCAGAAATACAGAATAGGAAGAAGATAAAAAACAGGAGAATTCCGCCGCCAGATTGGAAATACCTCTTATACAAAGTTAGCCCAATCGATCCGTAAGTTTGCTTCTCCTGAACTTGTATCTGCTTATCTTCATTATCAGCATCTTTTCTTTCTTCATTGGAATTAGTAGACGTCTCACTATTCTGTCGGCTAAGTAACCGTAACGCAGCTAAAGCGGCCACTTCTTCAGCTGTATCCTCTTTCTCTGGATCCGATAGGAAGTTTGCGAAATCCAATCCGGAATCTCGTAACTCAGAAAAGGTCCCTTTTGCCCTGATTTTCCCATGCTCGATGATAATAATCTTGTCAGCTTGTTGTAAGAACTGCAATTGATGTGTGATCAGAATGACTATGTTTTCGCGCAAGTAATCGCGCATACATTGGTCGAAGAGATGCCGACCGACATGCGTGTCAACCGCACTGAGCGGATCGTCCAAAAGATATATTGCACCTTTCCGGTAAACTGCACGAGCCAAGCTTATACGGGCTCTTTGACCACCGGACAACGATGCGCCGCGTTCTCCAACAATTGTACGATCGCCGAATGGAAGCAACTCGAAATCTCGCTGAAGTGCACATTGTTTTATAATTGTTTTATAACGTCGTTTGTCCATTGGCTGACCGAAAAGGATATTCTGCCGAACCGTTCCGGAAAATAGCCAGGGTTCCTGCGACGCATAAGATACAACTCCTTTAATATTAAGAGTGCCCGACTGGATCGGTAATTCACCCAGAATAGCTTGAATAAGACTAAAACGTAATAGAAGAAATGCTTAATCACAAAATATCCTAAATTATTCGATGAAATATTTACCTTGACTTCCCGGCGCCGACTGGTCCAACGATGGCTACTAACTCGCCCGGTTTTGCTTGGAAGCTGATATCATCGAGCGTATAATCTGCCACTTTCTCGTCCCACTTAGCCTTGATATTAGTTAATTCTAACAAAGTCTCAGATACTGTTATATCATTTAAATCACTTAAATCCTTTTGATCGCTATTAAGAATTGTCGTCTCATCCGCTTGTGTGTCTTTATCTGTAAGGGTAAGATAACTAGTGTCTCCATTCAATGTAACTTGATTGTCTTCAGGATGTTTTACTTGTGTCTCCGGGTAGAGCATGTATTTTTCTATTCTCTTAATGGAGATAAGAGTTTCGGCCAATTGTGATATTCCTGCAGTGAAATGCAAATATTGATATAATTGAGTATAAAATTTTCTAAAATATATGTATGTACTTTTATTCGTTTACCTTTTGGAAAAAACACGGTCATCGTCTGACGAAGTATATTATAATAAGCGGTTATTACAAACGCCTTTTCGGCAGTAATATGCTGGCCTAAAAGAGCATACACTATAAGACTCGTAAAAATTGACACGCGAGTCACAAACATTGTAAAGGAGATAATGATTCCACGTAGATACGAGTTGTACCGAATCATTTTGATTTCACGTTTTCGTGCGAACGCGGCCATTTTTCCAAACGGCATCTCCCACGCGTACATCTTGATCACTTGAATTCCTTGAATGATCTCGTTCATAAGACGAACCCTTTCATCGGTCCTGATCGCCGTTTTCAATCGTAAAACAGATGTTTGCTTACCGAGATATGCTTGAATGGGTATAAAGAGTAACATGAATGCTACACCGACCACCGCAGATACACCAATCTAACAAAAAAGATTTCTCTAAGTATATTCTACTTTGTATCCTCGATCGCAAATTTACCTGATTGTACATAAGATACAAAATGACTAAAGTCTCCAATGGCCCTAACCATAATTGATGCATGAAAACCATCGACATATCAAATCTTCCGACATCGTTTGATAGGAGGTTGACGATTTGACCAGCCGTTGTGTCGCCCAAGGCCGTCTTACTCAGCCTCAAAGCCTTCCGATAGATCATGCTGATCATGGACACTCGAAGCTTCATTCCGCAATGGATTTGACTAAGCATGTAGGGATGGACAAACGCAACATTCAATGCACTGCAAAGAATTACAGCTGCAGCATATAGGTAGGCTTCCGAGATATTTCCATCCGGTTTCGAATAGTACGCTACCAAATTGCCCAAAAATAACGGCTGCGTGACTCTGAAATAGAAGAAGAAATCTGTATTGTTCTCGACCAATATATTGATACTACAGTTTGTTATTAACCCATTAGTTAATCAAGCGGTCAATAATGTGGAATTTTAAGTTAAGTAATATATGTTTGTAGGTACATTGTGCATGCGGTAGGATGAGCGTGAGACGATTTGCACGTTAACGATTCCAGCCAAGGTCAAGGCGTTCTTGAGTTATCGTGCACACGGACATTACGGGGTGTCCGAATCCCTGACTACGTATAGCCTTCAAAACGTATCTATCTACGCAAGTTTTAGCCGATGTCTGACGCGAGATGCAATAGTGGCCTAGTATCAAATTGTTGTTGCTTAGCGTGTTTCAAGAGCGAGATATAATATAAATGTGAGTGAGAAAAATAAGTGGCCTAGTGTCAATTTTTGGTGTTTTGCGTGTGAATGAAGGATGATGTCCCTTCAACGCCTCCAACTCAGTTGCTGCTTGTTATCTCCAGTACATAAACGATATCTCTGTATTGCTTTCAGCTTCGTGTGACGCCTCGATAACACAGTGATTAGGTCTTCGCTACATTTAAAATTTGAATCAGAACTTACTTTAAAGAGAATTCTAGGCAAAATAAGACAATCCCCAAGACAAGTATGTTTCCTCCAAAAACACGTAAAGTGGCGCGCAGTAAACTGGGTATCTGTCCTGTTGCCGCTTTCAGTTTTATTTCCTTTTTCCATGCTGCGTCGAGCTTATCACCTAAGTCACCTGCAAGAAGATACAGAGATTAGAGTAGGGTAAATATGCCGTCATGTTAGGTTTACGTGATCATAATATTAAGTGCCACTTTAAAAATTGATACATTCATTCAGAATCTTGTGTTCTGTATCAATTTTGTAGCGTTTATTATTACTACTTTTACTTATAACTTTACATATCGCTATATTATTACATTTACTCTGTTTCAAGTGAGTGTTGGAGTAACTTACTTGATTTGTGCTCCTTTAAGGCCTTGTAAAGGTCAGATGTTGTCAAGTCTTTCTTTTTACCTTTAAAAAATATTGGCAGGGTATAACTAAAAATAGAGAAAATTTGAAATAAATTAATTGCATATGTAATCACGAAAAAAAAAATGTTTTTAGTTTTATCCTTACCAAAAAAATAAATTGAATATCGGATTCCCTCGTTCCCGTGGATTTTCAGGAAGATCAGTTGCTTTAGTCGATTCCATCATTGATTATTACGTTTATCTTAAAAAAAATCGAATTCTTATTAACCAAAGCAATCAGCAAAGCTCAAGACTTGAAAATCTTACAATAAACTGGGCATGACTTAAGTGCACTTTAGGAAGTTTAAACTTATCTAATTATATTATGTACAAAATGTGCAAAAACAAAAAAAAAAATTAAAGACAAACTACTTTTCCTAGGTGTTTCTACAAATTGATTTTTAAAAATAAAATAGAGATCTACCATTTCTTCTTTTTTACAAACCTCTTAAGAATAGAGATTTAACGTGTATTGTTTTTACCAAAGATAAATGGAAGTTTAGTATTAAGCCTTTCCTAACGTACCTAAAGATCTTTTAAATGTAAAGTTTACTTGTTCACCACCACTAGATGATCCATAGATTAAAATTAAAATTTGTAAGGGCACAAGTCTACAGTCTAAGTTTAAACCAAAAATTTTCGTTAAACTTAGGATCAAACGAATAATGCGTTTCACAGATGTTGTAAAACACAAGTTTGTTCTAATGATAGGATTAAGCTAAACGGTAGAATTTCTTCCGTTTATAGCTCGGATTAATTTTTTTGACATTCAAGTGATTTTATCCTAATTAAAGGAAGGATGTTATAGTATAACTGGATCGGCAGTAAGCGAAATTTTGCCTAATAGGTTCTGGTTGTGTGAGTTGTCTATTTGCGTTAGTGTAAGTGTATTGGGGGGGGGGGGGCTACAAAATAAAAAATACGTACTGTACCCCGGAATTTTTTTTGGTCCGACGCTGTGGTGAAAACAATTGTCAGAAATGATTGTCATTAACCCGTACAAAATTTTTTTGAAAGATGGAAACAACTGTCAGCAATGAATTAGTCTCACATGTAGGAATTTTATGCAATACAGCCGATCCAGTTATACTAATACATCCATGAATTAAAGTAGCCGTGATTGTCAATAATTCAAATTTTTAATATTAAAACGAAATAAAATGACAGAAAAGGCAGAGTATACCAATGTAAAAAAGTTTAATTCATTTGAATTAGTTCACAATGATTACGAATTTCAGATTAGTTAATCAGGATATTTTTTACTTACCGTGAAGTCGAGTCAAGTTTAAAGTGCAGTTTATTCTTAAGTTTAAGTTTAACTGAACTAAGTACCTTCGAAATTAAAAATCAATAGCATTTGGAATACAGTCTTCTACACTCATACCAGTATTTAATCTATTTTTATATTATTGACATGATCGATGCGAAATTATAATATTTATATTTGGATTTCATGTAAATTATCGAATATTTGGGTCAGCACATGGTTGCTATACCGAAGTATAGAAATGATAAGATATTTATTTAAAATTTATTATCAAACTAATAACTATAAGGAAATCAAACAAAGCAACAATATGTTTTGAAACCAGGCAAGCATGAGACGTTTGGGCAGACTATCTGCAATACATATTTAAGAAAACTTTTCGTTAAAGGAGTTTTTGGCGCGAAACACCAATACCAAAATATATGGGCCACTGAGGACATGACAGGTGAAAAACCTCCACTGGGTTAGGTCCGAAGAAGCTATTTCGTCCTCGGATGGCATTGACTCATCACAGGAACACCCTTATAGGTAGCTGTCGGTATTGCTTAGGATTTCTTCATATATATATATATATATATATATATATATATATATATATATATATATTTCAAGAATTATAAACTATATAGCGAAATTTGCCATAGCATGATTGATAATATGTCAAGACCTGACCTAAAATATGCTTCGAGGGTATGGCTGTTAATCCTTGACTCTGGTATAAGGAACTCAGGAAGAACTAAATGCCTTTAGTTAGCATCACCCCTTCTGAACACTCATTTCTTCTGTCCTTTTCGTACTACATAATAAAAGAAATGCACTAATCGTAGATTTCGCTTGAAAGTAGTACATCTTAGCGCATTCTTATCAACTATACAAATTCCAACTCGTGTTTAAGCTGGTATTGCGATCATATACTATAATGAGTAATGAGTTGGTATGTTTACACAGTTTTTATTTTGTAAAAATTAAAAAATTTAATATTAAATAGATATTTATCTTCCTTAAGCTTGTATTAAATTAGACTGGATGACAATTTCTTCAAACATGTTCGTATTTCTATATTTTTGCAAATAAAATTCATTTAGATAGTGTAATCGTTAAAGTTATTTTTTGCTCTCGAAAATGTCTGTTTACACCAAACATTTACCGGTTTTTTTGTCAAAATTCATATAGCAGATAGGTTTAATTTATGAGAACCGCAATCAAGAACTTTTTGAATAGATAAATTGTAATGATATAAATGGTTCTATAAAAAAAATCGACTACATGTATAACGGCGTTGGTGAATAGCCATGTATTGACATAGCACGTTAAATATATATGAATAGTGATATTTCACAAGTCTGAACAACAATGGGCGCTTCTATATTTATCGGGCTAGATAAAGCGTTAGTCGCAGAAGAAGAGGCATGATAAAACTATGGTCCATATGGCCTGTTATTGTCAAGGATAATAGGGCGCACGAATATTTTCAACAATATTATATTTTGCTTACTTACAACCAAATAGGCTAGATACGTTCGACTCCCATTTAAATGCGTGATCTAAATACAAAACAGAACTCTAAGGGCATTTAAATGTAATCAATTAACATGGCCGGTTCAAATAACTGCTCAAGTTAAGTGTTCCTAGTATTAGCTTGGCGCCTAGCTTATTTTGTTGAAGCGACTGTCAACCGGGGCAAGATACATTGCCACCATTTCGAATCGAAAGAACGATTAGATTGTTATAATAATACTATCACTCTTTGAACAGTGGAACACAGGATAAAATATGATCTAAAGTACGCTTTCTAATAAATATAAAAGTTGTCGCTAAATAGTTAAATCTCAGATATTGTCAATAGTTCAAGAAAAGCTATATAAGATAATTACTCATGAAGAAGCGTTACAAAACAGGAACTTACTCCAAAATTATTCCTTGATTATTGGTCGGTCCATTGATGAACTTTTAACTAATGAAAACTTTTTTAACAAAAAGGCACTAAGCTGTGAGATAATATGATTGGCGGGAATCTAAACGTTTACCGAACAAAAATCAAAACGATTACAAACGACCGGCAAATAAGTAGTAAGAAGTTGTGTAACGTGCAACCGAGTCTTAAGTAAGTTAAGTACTAAACTCTACTCTCTACTTTGTCTAAACGGTGGGAGTAATCTGATGGAAATGTACAGATACAGAACCAGTCATTCGCACTGCGGTGTCGTTGTTCGCTCGGTTCATTCATTCATTTTTATATCCAAGAAATTCACTTTTTTCCACTCCCACACTCCCCAACTTCCTTACTTTTCTGCACGTATTTACTTTTTCCAGTGGGAAAAGGAAGAAGTAGAAAAAAATTAAGAATATTGCGTCTTCCGGTGATACTAATTAATTACAGAAAGCTTTTAATTTTGAAGCTGTTTATTTATATTTTCCTTCAGCGAAAAATGATGCAAATAAGAAATAAACACACAATCATCCGGGAAAAAACTCAGATCGAGTGAGGTGACGTCATCACCGAGTGAGGTGATGAATTAATATGGCTGGAAGAAACCATCGAGGACTTGCGCAAAAGCGTTATAGAAAAAAAGAATGGAAAAGATGTAACTGCGAGGAATAAAGCTATTACTTGTACATATACCATTATTAATCTGTACTCGTGGAGGCACTTCAGAAATTTCCTACTGGGTATTACTCGTGGCGCCAGCACCATTATTTTTTTCCTTATGTAATTCTATCAATTCAATAGTATATAAAAGCTTTGAAAGCCCCTTCTTAGTATGAAAGTAAAACATCGAAAATTAAGCATTAACGCAAAATGTATAGGTATATTGATTTCTCATATGCATGAGCTTTGAGACGTAGGTATGAAATATGATTTCCATGTGTGTAAGCTTTTTAATGCTAGTGATTAAATTTATATTGACATAATTTTAAAAAAATTTCCTATAATGATTTTGAATAATGAAAAAATAACAGTCCGTCTGTTCACCGTACGCAAATGGTGTAAGAAGGTTCGAATCTCCCAAACCTTTTGAGATACCTATAAAATTATAATTTTTCAAGTGCAAACTTTTTGAGCTGCGTGAGTGTAGCAGATCAGATGAGCCATTCCTTCAAGAATCGCCAAAGTTGTGACCTTGCTATCGCCGATTCTTTTGAAAAATCTTGTACTTGAAGAACTAGTGAAAAAAAATATAATTTCAATTTTTTGTTCCTATCTATTTATTTTTTTGGTAATTATATTTATTTATTTATTTAATCAATGTTTCTTTATTTTTGTTAGTTATAGTATGTATGTTAAAGCTTTCAAAATGGTCAAAATGGTGTCCGAGTCCTCCTTGGAAATTCAAATCTCTGGTCAATTTTATTTATATAGATTGAAAAAGAAGTCTCGCAGAATTAATTTACGTTTTATCTCTCGACGAGCGTGAAGCTGACCACTTCAGTTCCGTTAGTCTCGCAATGAAGTAAACTCTAGCATTACTTCAAGGCCTAGGGCCCGATTTGGGCTGTTGCGCCATTGATTATTTATCTCTCAGTTTCGAATCAGACAATTTGTTAAGGTTTTCTTTACGAGCCCGTAATGAAGAGAAATGCTTCCTTTTTCGTTTTCAGTTAAGCTAGTATTACACTGTATGACTACGCTGTCAAAGTGCAGTAGTAAGCAATGCAAAATAGTGAATTTGAC